>OX638403.1:3984685-13984685 GCA_951813805.1 Limnephilus auricula
AAAGATCTTGCCGAAATTTACTACCCTTTTATTTTAATAACACCAGGACACTCTCTTATCAAAATTCCCCGATACCGAGACTTCACAGTCTCGGAAATAAATATTCTGATTTGGGAGATATATTTCACATTAAAAACAATCAGTATAAACATTTTTTATTTCAATTCTTTCTTATATTTAGACATAAATAGAGGTTTATAATCTCTAAAATTTTTGTCTATATTGAATATCTTTTTTTTGTGAAACTTCTTATCTAATTTTATTATATGCATTTATTGTTATATTTTGTTGTAGGTATATGCTTTTGTTTTACTTTTATTTTCACTGTATTATGCTTTCTTTATTGTTTTAATTTAGATTTTTTTTAAATAACTAACTAAAATGTAAAAGCCCATAAGGGCGTTTAATAAATAAATAAATAAAATGAATAAAACCGTAAATTGTTTTTCTCGCAGAACAATATTTCAGATAACACAACGAGAATCCCCTTTGCATCTTGATGTAAAATTTAACTGGCTGCTAATATCACAGCATCTTTCTTCCGTTGGGGTCCTGGTACATTATGTTACAATACAAGTATCGGACTGATTGTTCGCTTTATTGTTGTTCCGAACGGAATCAGTTTTAACATCTGCTTTGTTCGCTTTCTCAACATGAGACTATTAATATAGCAGCGTTATATCCCGCGATCTCAGGCATGCAGGAAGTCGAGCTTTATATTGAAATGAATCGTGGAAAACTTGTACAGGTTTTATTTTATTTTTTTGTAAAGTTGTGATCAGGAATGTTAAGATAATGTTTGTGGAAAATAGATTTTGAATTACTCATCTAAGATTTGACGTACCACAAATTATTATACAATAAATTCGTAGTAAGATGAGAGATCCTGGGTTCAAGTCCTATTTGCGAGTGTTAGCTTTTTTATTTTTCTGTGTTTTGTTTTTTTTTTCATATTTTATTTAGATTTTTTAGTATTATCTTCTTCTTCAATGATATACTAAATTGATGGGAATAACCTTCAAAAGTTAAAAAGAGACTTTTTCTTATAAAAATATGAATATTCATTTAGACTTTTAGAAATAGGTCAATAGATTTCCCAAAAAAAAAAAAATCGGATATGTATCTAGGTTACAAATACCAGTTCATAAAACATTTGTTTTCATTTAAAAAGGAAATTACCAAAAATTTGGGAAAAATTTTGTTAATTCTGAATTCAAAATATGAGATTCACAAAAATTATTAAAAATAAGAGTTCTTAGAGGTCGAATTGGTTAAGAGAGATTGGCCAGTGGCTGAGAATAATAGTTTAAAAATGCTTGCAACTAAACAGGGAGGTTCCAATGAGAAAGATCGATTATTCCCCGTATAAATTTTTTTAAATTAAAATTTTTAAATTGATTTACTTCATTCAAAAATTGCTTTGATATATAGATATATTCAAGTAAGCAATAAAAATGCTCAAAACGCACGATGGTAAATTATGAAATATCCTGTACTTCTTGTAAGTATTTTTTGATAATTTTTTTATGATTTTTCAATAATGTCTAAACAAAATAAGTGTGTAAAAAAAATTTAAAATTTTTAGTTTGTAAGGACCTTAAATAAATAGAAAAACTGCGGTATTTTTGTCACAAAACACGTTCTCGGATTTATTTTTTAATGATTTTAATTTAACTAAAATTAGAAAAATTAAAACTGTGTTGACTTGATTATGTATTGATTTATTTTATTGTATGATTATATGATTTGAAATTTGTGTTGTTTAATAGAATCTATCGTTTGAAAATTGAACAAATCTGCCAACGATTAACAGTATAACCTGTATAAAAACACACTTAGTTTTTCAAAATTTTAAAACTGCGTGTACCAGAAAAAATAACAATCTTTCAAAATCAATTTATGTTTTTTGGTAAAAAAGAGTCAATACGTCTAGAATTTGATTTAAAAAGGACTAATTTCCGGTATTCTCTGGTAATAACCTCTTAAGATCCCGGTAAGGCGAGAGATGAAGAACAAAAATGTTCTACATTTTGTGAAGTCGAGTCCCAGTTGCGACCGTTTTATTTTTCTGTGTCTTGTTTTTTACATATTTCCTTTAGATTTGTTAATATTATTCTCTTCTTCAATGATATATTTCATAGTAGGTATTTTTTGGGTGTATAAGGGAGTATTTTATTGCTATTGCATTTCATTCGCTCATTGCATTTCAAAAAGTGCGTTAAATATGTAGATATTTTGAAAGTTTATTAAGAAAAGCTGTGCAGATACTATTATAGATCAGGCAAAGAATAACTACCTCATTGTGATTTATTTTGTTATTTTTAATGCTGACATTATATTCTTTGGAGCATCCAGTCCGGAATCCGGCAGCCTGAATGTTCATATGACATATTTAGACTATTATAAAATCAGGGGACGATTTGAGAGACAAACCTATCAACTAAACATGACGCATGAGTCGTGGACCATGGAAGAATGTTACATACATTTGTTTTAAAATAGGGTTGGCACATAATAATATAATCGGAAATTTGGATCATTTAATAAAATACATATTACATAGTTACTTTCATTTTCATTGGACCAACAATATTTTCAACCAATGAACGTGCCCAATAATTGGCGATTTCGGTAGATATACTGGTCTAGGGACCTTAGGTACTAAAGATCTCGAATATATGTAGGTACGTGTTTTTTGTTTTTGAATCTTTATTTAGATGTAGGCAAATTTATTCATACACCTAGTAAGAAAAATATATAAAAATACAATTTAAGATATGATTTAAGATTTTCACAGCCAAAAGTATTTTTGTTGGTTATTTTTGGGATGTTATGCCGTGTTAAGCTATCTTCTCCTTTAGCCAACGTTTCGAACAACATTACAGTGTCCATCATCAGAACAGATGTGTTGACACATCTGACACAGCTCAACACATCTGTCCTAATGATGGACACTGTAATGTTGTCCGAAATGTTGGCTAAAGATGAAGTTAGCGTAACACGGCATAACATCCCAAAAATAAACAACAAAAACAATTTAAGATATTCATTTACATTTACAAATAGGTATAAAAATACATTTAAAAATATAAATAATAAAAAAATACCTTTTCAAAAAACAGATAACTTGGTTGGAGTCTGTTTGTATTCAAATCAAAAATTATTATACTTTTGAAATTAGCTATCACTTTGTGGTTATCATTTTATAATTAAATGAAACAATATATCTTAGTTACAACCACTGATTTATTTAGTTACACGCCGACCATATATGTTTACCCTGAAGAAGGAACGGTTGTTCCGAAACCGGTCGGCGTGTAACTAAATAAATCAGTGGTTGTAACTAAGATATATTGTTTCATTTAATTATCAAAAATTATTGTTTACATATAAAGCACATGTCATGCGAAAAGTGCTAGGGCTTGAGGCTTCCTTTACGGCATTTGGTATAAATTATAAAGTATCGTTAGAGTAGATATAAAGACTGTTGTTGGGAATTACTGGGAATCTCAGCCCTGTGGTCCAGTTGAGCGTAGCACGACTCTACATCACGTATTCCCATCGCCAGGGTTCACGTCCCGGCAGTTGCAGATCGGATACAGTTATGGCACGAGAGCACAAGATATCTGCCATTGATATACAAATCATTGGAGAATTCTACACACATTCTCCATTACCAGTCATACGGTGACCACACTAGATGACCCCTACACTAGTAAATATCTGAATCAACACAAAAAAATTGTCGATAATGATAACGATAGCCTATTCACCCGAACTCAATTTTTTCAATTTTAGAGGCGGTTGTAGGTTACCGTGGCCCCGGGAAACATTCGTGGGATAACCATCACCTCTGCCACAAGTCACTCTAAGTGGTTGACTAATTTTGGAGACTTAGTAAGGGTGAACGGGTTCATCGGGTAAGATGTGTTCAGGTGTTGTCGGCTGACGGATACCCTTTGCACTCTCCAGCGGGACGCTCTCTATCCCAAAGCCTTTCAGCGCAGGGGTATGGATGGATTCACCGACACCCAAAATCCACCCCTTATACCCTTTTCCTTCAAAGAACTTCCTCTCCTTCCTTTCATAAAACACCCTCCACACAGCATCACCAAAGATGACGTAAACCATGGGGGAAGTTTTTTCTTCAGGGCCTCATTGTGGGGTAATTTGAAAATAAGACAAAGTTACTAATTATTAACATTAATAATAACAATCTTTCGAAATCATTTTTTGTTTTTTTGTAAAAAAGAGTCAATACGTCAAGAATTTGATTTGAAAAGGACAAATTTCCCGTATTCTCTGGTTTTACCATCTTAAATCTTTTTTTACAAAATTTAAACATCAAACTGAGACAATGATAGAAATATCAAGTCATTTTGATAGCGCAAGACCAACCTAGTAAATTCAATACCTCTGATAAAATACAATACATCATTTGGTTCCCTGCGTACGATTCTCGACCCATCACAAATTAAAATTAGCGTGATATATTGCTGTGGTTGAATCATCGGATCAATTCAAATTTACTGCAGCTTTGGCTCTCTGTCTAACTTCGTATACAATAATAAACAACTAATTGATTTGATGAACTGTAATAAATAAGCAGTGATTGAAATAAATACTCGTAAAACACAATTCACTGGACTGGTTGAAACTCGCAACATCACTTCATTGAAAGAGAGAGAATTCAGACATTAGGTATACAAATAATGTCTAATGTGTCGATTAGACAATAAATCATTTTCTCGGAGCTAGTTTGACTATGAAACTCAACATATTTGCAGAAGGAATGGTGACATTTGCAAAACATATTTGTCTTATCCTGGATAGAACATTTATGTATTGTAGTAGTCTAGTGACGACCTTCATCGCGGGTTCAATTGCCAATGTTCACAGATACATTTAATTTTATTTATTTATTTTACTTCGCAATTATTTTATAATAAAAGTACTCGTATTATCGATACGATTCAGAGCGTTAGATAGTCTCAGAGTCGAGACGTTAAAAGGCTTTAGCCGTGTTTGGTGACTTCACAACATTTCTCTTATTCGTCTCGAAAGGGGATGTTCTAGTTACACTCTTCTCTGTCACTCACTCGGACTATTTTGCAGTATTCACATAAAAAAAGGGGTCTACGAATGTTGCCACCTCAAATATTTTTATAATTTCAACACTATACACTTGATAGTTCTAGGAATGTAGTTTTAACTCAAATATTTAAATAATTTTAGCATACACACTTGATTGATAGGGTACCTATACGAATTTTGAATTGAATTATTAATTTGATAAAAGTTGATTTTATTTATTTGATTTAATTTTAATTGGAATTATATTTCATTGACAAATGGAAGTAACAGCAAGTACATGAAATATAATAACCAGCGATTTCTAAGCATTTTTGAAGTAAATAACGTTGACGTCAATTTGTAGCGCGATATTTTTTTCAATAAAAATCTATCACACGTCGCCACTGATCACACTCCTTCTTTCAACGGAATCACATGTTATGCGCATTGTCTCATATGTTACCGTACTGCTCGAAGGAAACGCAATGCGTATCAAATAACCCGTGACATAATATGGTATTTATATCTAATTATGACGAAAACTGTGTATAGAATATGAATCATGTGAGAAAAACTGTGCATAGAATATGAAGCAAGTGAGAAAAACGCGTTAAAATTCAATTTTCTGGCATAAAATAATTAATGTTTGCCATAAATATATTCTTCTAATGAACGAAATATACTTTACCTACTTTGTCCATAAATAGAACTGTTATTTTCCGTTTCGTTATTTTTTTAAACAGTTTTTATCGATTTTCTCAGAATGTACTCAGTCTCACATGGTTCATATTCTATATGCAACGACGACATGTCCCTTGAACACTACAGTTCTAAAAAAAATATATGTTATTTTTTAAGATAATCACTGGATACTGTCGAACCGAAACTGTAATCACATAAAATTCCCTCGATAGAAAAAAACCGCAAACTATGCCCCGAAAATAAAAAAAAACACATACGGTTCTGTCATTTAACACATCATAGGTTAAAAATCAAGTGTTCCTTTATATGCTTCTTAAGGTATTGTCGAGAGAATTTTTCCCTGTTTTAAAGAGTCGTGTTTTATTAAACATTTTCCCAATTTTCGTTTGAATATTATCGTTTTTAATATTAACTAACATCCGTATTATTGTATCTCTCCTTCTTCTTCTTTTTGAGTGGGTACACGGAGAAAAATGTTATTCGAAAAAACGATCATTTTAACAGTAAACACGGTTAAAAACGGGACTGAAGTTCTTACGAACAAAATAACAGGGTTTCAATGTTTATTGGCGGGAACATGTAAGAATATTTTGTTGGTATACGTAAATTCGTACGTATACCAACAAATTATTCTTACATTTTCCCGCCAATACAAACACTGTTAATTTTTTCGTAAGAACTTCAGTCCCGTTTCTAACCGTTTTTACTATTAAAATGATCGTATTTTAGAATAAAATTTTTCTCCGTGTACTACCGAGCCTAAAAAACCAGCTGCGTTCCGGTTCTGGAATGTACCTACAGCTGATCAGTCACTTTTTTGTCAATGTTATCAAATCAAATATAATATACAAAAATGTAACAAACTGATAATCTAATGACAAATAAATGTTTTATTTAGAAATAGGTGACAAAACACAAAACTACATACACTAAAATACGTGATCAGTTTAAATCTAGAAAGACGAATAAATTATTTGGCTTACAAATAATTGATTGGGTGACCATTTATGACGCCATGGAATTCCTTCAAATAGGTTGGCGGTGCGTATCAAAAAATATATTATTGATTTAAGTAGCGGTTATTATTCATTAGCCATATTTTATTTTCTGATTCCATAAGGCAACCAGTTCGCAAGTCGAGTTAAGCAATACGTGGTATATAACGAACAACAACTGCTTTTATTATTTTATTTATATACTTAATTCGCTTCTTACGCTAGGCTTGGCTAGAACACAATGATGTGGAGCACGCGTATTTTTAAGGTTCCATGTCCGATGTCAACTCAGAATCATGCAATTTCAACACCCCTTTGAAAGTCTTTAAAAGTTATGATTACGCATATTTTAAAGGTTCCATGACAACTCAGAATCATGCAATTTCAACACCCCTTTGAAAGTCTTTAAAAGTTTTGAAAAAATTAAAAATAGCCGATAACTTAACGTAATGTAACCAATTTTTTATATAAATGAAAAGAAAATACTTTGTTTTAATTCACTTTATTTTTATTTAACGTCTACCGGTTTCGGTACCTCCGTACCATCTTCAGGACTGTTACAAGAATAATATTTTATATTTTTATAATTTTTCTAATAGTCCTGATGATGGTACCGAAACCGGTTGATGTTATATAAAAATAAAGTGACTTCAAATAAAGTTTTTTTTTCATTTATTTAAAATGTCAAGTCACAATGCATTCGCTTCTTTTGAAAAAAAAACAAATTATACACTTTTAATGACTTTTCAAAGTGTTGAGTTGATTTCATTTTGAGTTGTCCGGTCACCATTTTAAACACCCCATTTCGAGAGGCGGATATGGGTACCGCCTCTGGGAACCTTTCGTTGGATCAACACTTCTGCCATAGGTCACCCGAAGTGGTTCGCTACGTTTTGGGGAAGGGTTTCGGTTTGCCCAGGTCTTGGCAGCGGTTGCGTGTGGCCAACAACATCGTGATGGCGAAATACCGTCTTAAAAGAGACTCTTTGACCTCTCCAGCCGGACTCTCTCGTCTAATCGCCATGTAGGGTAATGGGAGGGATGATTCGTTAGTCCGTCACTCTTGGAAACGCTGTCCCCCGGATTCCTACCCACTCCTCTTACCGTTTTCTTTCCCAGAAATTTCTCTCCTCCTTTTCTTAAAAAAACCCTCCACACAAATTCCCGGAAGATAATATAGACCCCGAGGGAAAATATTTTAAGTGTGTGGAGTCAATGAAAAAAAAAATACAACACTGTGCTTTCAAACACAACACGGGCACTAGCCTAGTGTGGTACCTAGTTAAAAAAATGTCAAATCTGTAAAACTTATAAAAATTTATAAAATAATATAATAAAAAAAAAACATTTTTTTAATGTGAATATTGCACAAGAGTCTCAACTGCTCTCAATCGTCTGACGCAAGTGAGACTATGTCATCCCCAATTGGGGTATTTTGTGAGGCTAAAGGTATTGGGGAGGGGAAGGAGATAGAAAAGATGAAGGTAGGGAAGTAGGCCATTTTAAGCAACGTTTCTGCAATATGGTATTTCAAATTATGACGAAAACTGTGTATAGAATATGAACCATGTGAAAAAAACTGTGCATAGAATATGAAGCATGTGAGAAAAACGCGTTAAAATTCAATTTTCTGGCATAAAATAATGAATGATTGCCATGAATATATTCTTATAATGAACGAAATCAAAAAATCAAATAAAAGCCTCGGAACAGACTTTATCTAGTGAGGCAGGTAAAAGAACAGAAAATTGTAAATCAACCAATTTATATTAAATAAACGCCCAGGTTGCCGGCACTGAAACTGACATATATTTTTCCTACTTTGTTCATAAATAGAATTGTTATTTTTTTAAACAGTTTTTATCGAGTACGTTTTTAGATTTTCTCTGCCGGATCTGCCCTGATGATGGACACTGCAACGCTGTCCGAAACGTCGGCTAAAGAAGGAGGTAGCATAACACGGCATAACACCCCAAAAACAAACAACGAAAAAGTTTTTATCGATTTTCTCAGAAAGTAGTCAGTTTCACATGGTTCATATTCTATATCCAACGACGACATATTAAAACAAAAATCTATTCACCAACTGCCGTCGTAAAAAGAATAGAAGTAAACAAAAAGTAAAAAAATAAATCTTCAAATTTTTTGCTTTATTATTAAAACAAAAATCTATACACCAACTGACGTCGTAAAAATAATGGAAGTAAAAAAAAAGTAAAAAAAAAATCTTCATTGTTTTTGCTCTTAGGAAAAACACGTGGATGTCATCCAACTTCGCTCTTGTATCCCCAGTTAATAATAATTTGTAATATTTGAAGGAAAATAGTAAGCCGGCTCGGCGCGCGATACAATCTAGTATCGGAGTCGAGGAGTAGGGACGCCCATAAATTATCTGTGCGTCAGGTGACTTAAAACTAAATTAACCTTATAAATAATACGGCTGGGGGAGCCTAGGTAGCCACTGCCCACAGTGCCCACTAGCCACTAGCCGCTGGATAAATAGCAATTACTTTTTTGTGAAAGTATTACGGATAGATATTATTACCTATTATATATTATATAGATCATAACATTCATCACCTATGTGTATATATAAAGGTATAACTTTTTATTCAATTAACTTCTCACAGATATAAAAACAGAAATAAAATATTTTCAAAACATCCAGCCGAATTCTTTACATAGCAGCACATTCTTCTTTATGTATAAAAATCTTGCGTAACAACGTTCATCCAAGGTAAATTCACAAACTACTTAACCGATTTTGATTAAATATGGGTTAATGTGTGTAATGTGGTCACATTTAAGATATATGATAGTTATTATCTCGATTAACGACCTCAATATTTATTATTGCGAATCAAATGTTTTTATGGGACAATTTTCGAAATTATTTGTTAATTCCATAAGTTTCTAACAGATGGCGGTGTGAGTTAATTTATTGACCCAACACTTGGTTATCTAGGTTAGGTAACCATCCAGTAGATGGCGTTGTGTTTCATTAGTCACAGCAACGCGTGACGGGGTCAGCTAGTAATTTATATTTTCTTATGTTTAAATGCGTAATAGCATAATATGTTCAAATGTATTATGTTGAAATCTAAGTTTATTTAAAAAATATGTAAATACCGCACAAGTCCCAACTGCTCCCTTCTGGAGTCAGTTAGACTATGTAATCTTCAATTGGGGTATGTTGTGAGGCTGAAGGTACTGGGGAGGAAAGGGAGTAGTAGTAGGGGAGTAACTGACTATTTAGATCTGTTCACCAACTACGCTTAAAGCCTTCTCAAGCAATATTTTAATTCTAAATGCTGGTCTTACACCAGAACAAAACTCAAAGTATCTTCCACTAACAAATATACTATAGGTATATTATTTTATATGAATAAATGTATTTGATATGAAATAACACCAATTAATCAAATAAAAATTATTTTCGGACGCCGGGATTTGAACACGCGACCTTTGGGTTGCTAGTCGAAAGCCTTACTCCTTGACAATGGAAACACAAATTTTTCAATATATTTTTGTAATTTTTTAATTGTTATCATATTTAATTTTTTTTCACCCTTCATTTATATGATTACTTATTTTTTTCATATTAACTTCCACTCCTTTCCTTTGCACAAGTCTTGATCGCTTGTAATTTTTATGAGAATTTTTTATTTTTTGTCAAAGTGATCAATTCAGGTAAACCAGTTTGGATAATTAAAAAATATATTTTGTCGGAGGGGCACCAAATTTGCGATAGCATCATTTAGAATATCATAAAATTTATTTACATTGTAATCTTGAATTTTTTTAAAAGAAGTTATAACATGACTTGACACTTTTATGAACATTGCGTTAACATTGGAGTTAATTATATCCAGAGGAGAGTGATACAGGTAATAGCTCTTCTAAAGATTTAAAAACCGTAGCAGAAGTACTGCAGAAAACTAAATCAAGAACACGGTTATTTACATTAGAGACAGTGTTTTATTGTGGGATTGATAAGTAATGAGATATACCCAGTATCTCCCTCTCATTAGGATTAGCAGTAGACACATTAATACCAGATAATTCAGGGTCATCATGGTTCAAAGACACATTTGGCAAGTTTTAGTCACCTATTACAATAAGTTTGGCAGTAGGATACTTAAATCTTAAAATTTCCACATCTTCAACATGATTCATATATTGGGGTGAAGCAGGGAATGGCGGGAAATACACGCATCCTATTATAAACATGCCAGCATTTTTATTTTCAAGCATCACAAAAAGTTGATCAACATCTTGATTTTTGTGTTTATATTTATTCCAACGTTTATATTATCAACGGTTCTATTGCAATGAATTGGGTAAAATATCTGTAATGTTGTAGTATGTATGTAATAGTTATGAATTTATAAAAAATCCGTGTTTTAGGTGTTGCCAGTCTGCAAGACCAATGGAACATATCAGAGTGGTGAATTGTCAGATAACTTACATGAATTGCAAAAAATCTATTAATTAATCCAATCACTTAGTGAATAAGGAATTTATTATCGTCACTTGATATAACATTTTATATAGTTATATAAAGTCTTAAAATTATCCGGTACCAACTTGACAACTTAATAAAAACTAAGAAAAACACTCGAACGACGACATAGTAAATATAAACAGTGATAGGGATAGCAAATGTAAAATCATGAAATGTCCAGTGTTTTCAACATAATGTCCTTCGCGTTTAAATTGGTATCTTCTCCAAGCATTGATTATGGTAAGTATGTTTCTCTACCTATTTGTAAATAATAAACTTAGATAAAGCCTAAGAATTCATAATAAATTGTACAGCGCCCTTGAGATGATTTCTCACAAAAACGGCGCTCTACAAATTATCAAATTATTATTATTATTACAATCAACTTAATCAATTTAATCCCGCAATTTATTATTTCAATGACTTCATGACTTATGGAATTTGGAAACGTCCACAGGGTTCATAATTTACCAATCACAATTTCTGGCGAAACAGGGCATCCAGATCCAAAAGCAAGTGAACTTATTAAATAAATACCTACCGTGTTAAAGGACTTAAAGTAATTTAATGAATTATTTGACTTGTGACTTAAGGTCCCCGCGTCTCCCCTCTTCTCGTATCTGCTGAGCCACGGTTATTTATGGCCGAATCAAACGTTTCTTTTTTTCTAATGTTTTTTATTTATGTGCGCCCGCAGTCCCGAGCTGCGCCGGGCCGCGTGCGACCCGCGATGTCGGTAATGCAGGAATCTGGGAAACTATGCATAATTCGAGGAGGTGCACCTTATCTAAACAGGTATGAACAGACTTTACCTGCTTTTTATAATGCACTTAAACACGAGAAAAATTAATGCCAAACGGGAAATTCAGAAATCTAGATTTAAACGTGGAATCTAGATACTCTTCAAAGAATAAGAACATTAAACACATCATAGAAAAAAATGAGTTTATATTCGACCCTGAATTTCACTGTTTGATATTTCGTATATTTTCGATTTATTTATATATAAAGTCGCCGTTTACGGTAGTCGAACCTGTGAAGAGTGACTGTATTTTACCATGTTCTCTACTTATTGCGAGTATTTATTTAAGTGAATACAAATTATATTTTAATTAAAATTTGTATTAATATTTTATTTCGCAAGAATTTATTTTAGAGACACACGGAGAAAAATGTTATTTGAAAAAACGATCATTTTAATAGAAAAAACGATCATTTTAATAGAAAAAAACGATCGTTTTAATAGTAAAAACGGTTAAAAACGGGACTGAAATTTTTACGAACAAATTAACAGGGTTCCAATGTTTATTGGCGGGAACATGTAAGAATAATTTGTTGGTTTACGTAATTTCGTACGTATTTTACCGTCAATAAACATTGAATCACTGTTAATTTGTTCGTAAGAACTTCAGTCCCGTTTTTAACCGTTTTTATCTACTATTAAAATGATCATTTTTTCAAATAACATCTTTCTCCGTGCACGCATACGTTAACTTGCTCGAACATTCCTTCGCATTTAATAACATCTACCTTCACATAAAATAAACTAACCACTTTATTAAAGAAAATAATTCTTATAAAAAAATGGTGGGTAGGTAGGTAACGTGAAAAAGAAAGATGTCGTGCGGCCAAACCGGCAATTTCCAGATCGGAGACGCTTGCGCTAAGGGCGGCTTTCCCCTGCCCGGTTAACCGCACGCAGCCTTGGATGACGAGCGGTCATAAATCTCACGCATGCAAATTTGATTCTTCGTGCTCACGTTCAACGACGATTTTTGACCGTTTGTAATTTATGGAATAGTTTAACCCAAATAGTGGCGACACTGTTTACATTTTCTCGGCGAATATATTTCGAAATTGAATTTATTCAGACAGAGAAGAAGACATTTTCGCAACTCTGTTGCGAAATTATTGTTTTGGCAATCCTTTCAATTTTGCGAAACACTCTTCCTTCTTTATATTACGACGGTCTTCGTAATGTAGCGGTAATAATAATTGACATTGGAGATGGAAGTATTGGGATCGAATTATGTAAAACCTCTGACAATTATTCTCATTTCGGAATAAGTTTAATTTGGGAGGCGGGCATGGGTACAGCCACTTATTGGATAACCAATACCCCTGCCATAGATCACTCCACATAATTTGCTACGTTTAGTGTCTTAGTAGTGGTGCCCGGTTTCATGGGGTGAGGTTTGTCTAGGTCTTGGCGGCGGATGCTTTTGCTAACCTATGCTGCCGGTCAGGAGAGACTGGTTGAGGGAGACCTTTTGATATCTCCAGCCAGACTCTCTCGACCCATGCGTTGTACCGCTGTGGGAGGGATGGATTCATGCTTTCATCACTCCTGAATAATTGACCCCTAGATTCCTACCCACCCCTCATATCTTTTTCCTTCCCAGAATTTTCTCTCCTTCCTTTCACTAAAAAGACCTTCTACACAGTATCTACAAAGATGACATATTGGAGCATTAGGAGTGGGATTACCCGCCATACTATAAAGGTCATGATCGACTTTTCTCAAAGTATCATTTATATTATTTATGAAATAATATAAGATTGACAATACCTAATGATTTAAAACAAGAGGTCTTAGTGGCCGAATTGGTTAAGGTGCTTCTCCCGGTAAGGCCAGAGATCCTGGGTTCGAGTTCCAGTTGTGAGCGTTACCTATTTATTTTCTCTATTTATGATCTTGTTCTTTTTCATGTTTTCGTTTAGTTATTATTGATTATCTTATACTTCTATTAAACTATTTTTACCCTGTGAATTGACACAGAACATTGTTTAAAAGGCTGGAACAACACATCGGTTATTTTTAGTGATTATGTGCAGGTATTCCCAGTCGTCTCTCAGCATTTTAAACGTCTTTAAAAAGAGACAAATGAAGCATCGTGCCTGCCAAATTAGCTACTGACACGGAACAATATATTAGTGAAGAATGCTTGAAATGTGGGTGACGGCCATTGAAATGCTCGGCAGATGGTTCACTCAACTTACTGATAGTAAAAAGAAATATTTTTATTTTGCAGAATGAAGTTTTTTTTTACAATAGCTCCATAAAGGAGGCCGAATATAATTTCGCTCAGGGCCTCTGTTACTTTGGGGATGCTGTATTGAGGGTTTTTTAAGAAAAGGAAGATCTGGGAAAGAAAAAGGTATAAGGGGAGGATAGGAATCTTGGGGTCAGTTTGTCCAGGATTGTGGGATCTTTGAATTCATCCCTCCCACTGCGGTGCAAGGCGATGGGTCGAGAGAGTCCTGCTGGAGAATAAAAAAGGTCTTCTTCAACCAGTCTTTCCAAATCCGACTCGCCATACAGCTGCCAAGATCTAGAGAATCTTCATCCCCTGAAACCCAAGCACTCCTGCTAAGTCACCAGACGTAGCGAATCACTTGGGGTGACCTATGGCAGGAGTGTTGGTTATCCAATGAATGGTACTCAGGGCGGCGGTATCCATACCCACCTCCCAAATTGACATGAGAAAGAGTTCTCAACAAATTAACCATTTCCACAGAGTAAGGAATAACCTGGGACCCTAGTACACTCGATCGAAAAGGATTGACAGGATAACTTTCGGTAATTTAACATCGTTCCCTAGCATGACTGCAGATCGCCAACGAATAAGTGACAGTTCAAAATGACTAAGTGTATTTAATATATTCGATATCAACTCTCGTTTGTAGGTTAGCGATCTGCAGTTGTCCTAGGAAACAATGAGAATTTACCGAAAGTTATCGATACAATCCTTACCGATCGAGTGTGCTAGGGGGCCAGATAAGCGAATAAGTGCGACTTGAGGGAAATAGGAAGGCAGCGAAAATTGGTCTAAATATTCGTCCGATAGTTTGTTCTGTGAATTTCAAACGTAATACACATATATTTTAATGTAATTATAATGTGAGTACACGGAGAAAAATGTTATTCTAAAATACGATCATTTTATTCGTAAAAACGGGACTGAAGTTCTTACGAACAAATTAACAGTGTTTCAATGTTTATTGGCGGGAAAATGTTAGAATAATTTGTTGGTATACGTACGAAATTATGTATACCAACAAATTATTCTTACATGTTCCCGCCAATAAACATTGAAACGCTGTTAATTTGTTCGTAAGAACTTCAGTCGCGTTTTTAACCGTTTTTACCAATAAAATGATCGTATTTTAGAATAACATTTTTCTCCCTGTATTGTCTCTCATTACTACAAAATGTGTTAATTTGATTAGGTCGCGCATCAAATTATTAATTTTACTTATTTTAGTAAAGAAATACATCTACAATTTCAGTTTTGCCATACGAAAAATGTAATACGAAAAATAAGCCTTTGCAATTCTAAAAATTATAAACGATTACTGTGCTGTAAAATTGCGATAAATCGAAAATAATTCACCCCAAGCTGCCGGTGACTAATAATTAATTGCTAATAACTTCAGTTGGGGTGCAAGCAAATTTATTACCAAATAATGGTTAAAAGGTAAGCTCAAAAACCGACATAATATTTTTTTAATTTGTGGAAATCACATGATAATTTCACAGAATACTAAAATATTAGGTATGTATGAGTTATTTGTCAAGAACGGTAAAGAAATAAATTTGCCATGCGTATTTTATTTTGCTTTGTAACAAAACTGGCCGCCAAAAATGCGCATGCGTTAACCCAAATTCGCACGAAAACAATATCCACCTACTTAGATAAATTTGAATATATTTGTTGAAATCCCGTTTTATAATATTGATTTTATTCATTCGTTGATGGTAAAGTCCGATCACTTTAAAAGTATTTAATTTTATTACTTATAGACGAGTTCACGCGTAACATACTTCTTACAAAGTTTATTCTTAAAGACCGTTCCTCCACTTGTGAAGGCTGAGCTGACAAATGCGTCTGGTTCAGGCGTCGGAGGTTTACTTCCTCTCTTAGCTAAGTCCTGCATCATTGTACAAGCAACATCTTCCGCTTACATTGAAGATAGTAGGAAAAAATAAAATATTGTCAGGTTATTTGTAACTCTTGAATTTTCGTATTTTTTTCAAAAAGAACAAACTTCTTTTATTATATAAAAAATCTGTAAGATTTCAGTTTACATTGTTTTAAGGCACACACTTGAGTGATGAGTGGTAATTGAATAATGATATGTAATAAGTAGATATGTATACGGAGTAGGCGCCATGACCAATAAATTGTCCAGTGCCGACGTAAAAAAAAATGCTACGACTCATTTTTGTTTTCTGGGTTCATGGGCAAAGTATAGTCAATTCCGTATTCAGTATACGGTGTTCATAACACAAAATAAGTGTCATTACTTTTCAGATTTAAATTCAACACTTCTTCCCATCCTTAAATTACCAAGGAGATAAACAAGTTTTAACGACATCAATTAAGTACCTAACTATGAAGACGAAGAAATCATAAATATTTATGAAGTAACACCAACTAAACAAAAATGGGGTCATCCCCATTTTTGTTAAGTTGGTTTAGTTGGTCAATAATCATAAATATGGGGGAACTGAGGAAATCAATAATCATAAAGATGAAGAAATCAACAAACATGAAGTGAGGAACTCAATAATCATAAAGATGAAGAAATCAACAAACATGAAGTGAGGAAATCAATAATCATAAATATGAAGAAATCAACAAACATGAAGTGAGGAAATCAATAATCATAAAGATGAAGAAATCAACAAACATGAAGTGAGGAAACAAATAATCATGAAGATGAAGAAATCAACAATCACGAAGTGAGGAAATCAATAATCATGAAGATGAAGAAATCAACAAACATGAAGTGAGGAAATCAATAATCACAAAGATGAAGAAATCAACAAACATGAAGTGAGGAAATCAATAATCATGAAGATGAAGAAATCAACAAACATGAAGATGAAGAAATCATGATGTAACTCTAACACAACTACCCACAGTTGGCCTCAGAACAGGAATCCCTAGTGAGGAAAACTGTGAATAAACTACTGTACTTTCATCGAGTTTTTGCGATGAAATTGGGAAACAAACAGTTCTAAACAAGAGTATTTTTCTAACCGATAGTCTGGTAATAATAAAAAGAAGACATTAAAAAAATTGTTGATAATTGACGTTTAACACCGTGCTGGTCCATATTAAGATGTAGACCAACATGGTTAGTAACTATGTACTCCAAAGTCCATTCTAAACTACTCCCCAACATCTCTAAATATTTGTCTAGTTCGAGCGCCGGTTCAACGTGATGGTTTCCCGGGATATAAATATTGTATCAACGCCAGTAGAGATTAGCGGCGTGAGCGTCGGCGTCGGGACGGCTATCCGATTCAGGTTTTGTTTTGACGGACGTCCAGTCACATTCCCGCTGAGGACGTCTCGATGCCACTTAGGGCGTCGTAACGCGGCTGTAGTACCGTAGGCACACTTTTAGGAACACGTTATTTCGAACCAGAAATAGCACAGATATCGTACGGTTTATTGGGGCAGTGCAAAAGTATATTTAAAGAATCCCAAAAATAAAAACGTACCTACTTGAAAAGAAAAATAGTCAACTCCTTGATTATGGTAATTGTAAAGGGGAAAATTTCGACGTCGGTCGAGTTAGTTTTAGGGAAATTTAAGAAAGAAAACTCACACGTAAGTAAGATATCATTTGTTTCTTAAATAGAATTATGTTGTCATAATAAAAAATAATAAAATGATTTAGGGATTATGCTTTTATTTCATTTTCTGGGGAAAAGTATATTAGAAGAATGATAACATCCAAGGGAATGTAAGAAGATGTCGGGAATGTCCTAGAAAGATGGCAAGATCATCGATTGAATCAAAAACCTGAGTCAGGAAAAGTCAAGAGTCAGAACATGTAGCAGAAGAGTAGATGTATGAATGTAATTGGTGCAGAGTGCATGTAAAATCAGATTTGTAATGCGTTCCATCATATCTAATTACTTTTACGAGGAAAATGTGTTATTAAACAGCTTTTTAAGCCATTTTCAAACTGCTGTATAATAAAAAAAAAACCAAAATACTAGCAGAACTTGCTAATAGCATTATTAATTTACTTCTTTTTAAAATTAAATGGAGTTCTACGAATTAAACCCAAAAACAATGAATAAACGTATTTGTTCAATATTTTGCTTTTTGTAAATATTAACGCAGCAAATTGCGTGGTATTTTTCACGGCAACATCTGTGATACAACGTTAAGAAATAGCCACACAAACGAAAGTATCCTACTTCATGAATCAATAATATAATGATATGTTAATTGCCAGGTACGTGTAGATACTTAATTGAATATATCACATGTGTATGTAATAATATATGCGTATAGTATAATATACAATGTATATTACACAAGATTTATACATCTACGTACCTAGAGCTAGAGCATATTAGTAGTATAAAATGTAGACATCAATTTGCTATCCGTTATTATATATTTTTTTCAATAACAATAAAAAAAAATTATATCACACGTCGCCACTGAGTAAAACTAGCGCATCAAGTGATACGCACTCCGCCTCATTCCAGTAGCACCGCAGAGATGAGATAGAGCACCTTTTTTGTGATCAGTGGCGACGTGTGATGGAAAATAATTTTGCTTTTGTTTTTAATTGAAAAATAATTTCATCGGAGAGCAAAGTGACATTTACATTAATTTTTAACTCCAAATATGCTCGCCAGAAATCGCTGGTTAAATCGCTGGTTGAATCGCAGGTAAAGTACGTCTTAGAACAGGCCAAATTCTAGTGAGCAGTTGTATTGGTGAGAAACATATATAAAAATGTAGTGAATTTGATTATTCACTTAGTTTCAGCTTTCTTCAATAGCTGTCGATACGAAAGTTTGCTGTATCCCTGTTGGCAGTTGAGAATGATATCACAAGAGTACCATCTGTCGTCGTTCGTGTTTCAGGTACTAAAGGTTAAGATGATTGCCGAAGGCATCGGCAAGTTGGGCAGGCAGCCCCCTTCCACTCCCGGGAGCAGCAGAACTACCTAGAGCCTAATCTGTTCTGTTTTATAATATTCATTGTAAATATTTACGATAACTAAATAAATCAACTAGTAATCATCACTCGAATCTCATACATATTTGGAAGATACCCAAAATATATGAAACTAAGAGACAAAGCAATAAACATGTGTATGAACATTATGAATTATGAATCAACAATGTAATGACGTGATAATTGCCGGGTACGTGTAGAAACGTAATTGAATATACCGTGCGCCGGTCGCAGAGGTGTCGCCTTGTCCCGGTTACCAGCTTCGGGCCATGAATCACATCATCACGTTAGAAATAACGTGACCGCTCCTCGCTTGTTCCTGTCTGCAGAGGGATTGACGTGCGCCAGCCGCCAGCCACCGAGAATTCTCGCTCCACAGACTTCCAGACGGATTCGTGGAATATTGGACAATTACAAACATATCGCTAGATATTGTGGAATTTAGTGTGAAGAAAGATCTAATGCGTGTAATAATAGGCTATTAATATTTAATACTAGTTATTTATTTCAGAAGATATGCGGGGTTAGAGCAATGTAATACGTTCGATAATAAGTTAAAATAATCAATTTATGTTGTGGGTCTGTCTGTAGGTGAATATAACGCTGGTTCTACCTACCCATAATTAAATATTTTTTTACCAGGAAATTATGTTAATTCTATTCTACATTTGAATGGTTAATTTTGAGAAGTAGATTTCGTGATTTTTAAGGGTCTGCACTTTGTTTATTTTCAATAAAGCGTTATTTACTAATTAAGAAGATATACTAACAAAATACGCCGTGATTTTTCGCGGGTTTGCGTTAGTATGTAATGATATAGTACTTTTTAAATTAATAATAATAAAATAGCAAAATAATCTTAAGAGAGGTAAAAAAAATAGTTGTGGTGGAAAGTCCATCGAAAGTATTTTTGGCTTATTATCAAGAAGTTGAAGAATATTCAAAGAAAATGCACACTAATTATTATAGTATCATAAGTTGTGTGAAAGTCGTGGGAGGAATAATTCTTCTCCCCAGTGTCTCCGAAACGTAGAATTAATCAAAGTTAGTAACTTTATCGTAACGTATAGTGGCATCTCCACGCAGTGACATTTAAACTTTGATTTACACATGCTGTGAATATTTTAAATTAGAGAGTTAGTATCTATGTAAATCCCAATGGCAATTTCATTCTAACAAAATTTTGACGCTCAATAATAAATGTATCAAACAATAAATAAAGTATTGTTGCTTTCCGCGAGTCAAATGAATCGTATTTAAATAAAATTTTAAGTTGATAATGTTTTCATGCAAGGGTTCCATGTTCATGAAAGAAGTAGTCAAAGGCGAATTTAAAGAGTGAAACTTAAAAAAATAATTGAATGAAGGTATATGAAGAAAAGATTATGTGGTATGACAGGGGAAGGTGTCGTTGATGATTATTTAGTTACTTTAAATGCTTTAAAACAGACATTAGCCAACACTACCACATAGTTTCAGCAAACCGGACCAAATGCAGAATTCCTACATAAGTTTACTTTTGAGATAACTCCACGAACCATATTACCACACTTTAATTATTAAACAATGAATATTTAAAAACTACCATAATATTTCGTTTTATCTCTTTGATACTTTGTAAGCGTAACACTACCGAGCGTACAGAAATAGCTATTATATCAGCCGGGAATGTTCCGAGTTCTATGAGGAACATTTGCATGACACTGGAAACATTCTTTCAATAATCTGCTCACACTTATTGAATGAATGACAATTGACGATGCCGAAGACTCTTTGTCTTTGAAGTCAAGTCAAGAAGCGATGAGAGAATTCCAGTAGGATTAACGAGACAACTTGCGACTTAATTAAGAGCATTGATTGTTCATTATTAAACATTTCAGATTCTAAATTGAATTCATCCTTCTTATATCTATAATTGGTTTGACTATTAATTCTGATTGGCACTTGAGTTTCTTTGTTGTTCGAATCATAGTATTGTTCAAATCGTCTTTGTATATTACATAGCTGTGTTGAAAAACTCCTTGGCCGTATTTTAAAACTAAATACTGTAATTTTTTTTTCAATTTTTATTGATGTAAAATATGATGAAATCATCAAGTTTGATG
This sequence comes from Limnephilus auricula, assembly GCA_951813805.1. Taxonomy (NCBI): domain Eukaryota; kingdom Metazoa; phylum Arthropoda; class Insecta; order Trichoptera; family Limnephilidae; genus Limnephilus; species Limnephilus auricula. Next base: position 4,006,062 of record OX638403.1, read on the forward strand.
ATTTGGCGCAGTTCTGGAATACCTAGCAGGCAATAAGCATCACTTGGAGAATCTAATTCATTATTTTGAATCTTCATACAAAACTGTTAATTACTTTATATGGGTAACTTTGTATTACCTAACTGACAAAGCATTTATACATATATTTTAACAATTATAAATTTGTTCGCTTTTGGGAACTGCTCACATAGGTCTATTAGATCTATATAGAAATCTGACCAATTAACGCGATGCTGCCTAAAAATTTACATGTATATATATTATTATTATTTTTTTTTCAATTTGAAAATATACAGGACATACTTACCTGGTAGGTCTGATTCTATAATGTAGGTATATAAGAGATACAGTAGATATTTTAGCAAACGATTATGATGTGATCTAAATAAGATTTAAAATAAACCTACATATATAGTACCCAAGCAAAATTTGGAGTGTAGGTATGTCACATTGTTTTATTTTTTAAATGTCATGGCTAACATGAAACACTACTTTAGCATTGAACCCGTTCACGGAAATACGGAACAAAATAAAATATAATAAAACAGTCACAACTCCTCACCGATACTATTATTATTATTTGTGAAACAACGAAGACGAGGACACCGCCACTTAATTTTTTTTTCATTCTCATTTCAAAAGTTCCCCGTCTCTCTCCCACTCAATTATACGCTTATATCTCGTCGCACATGCGCGATGGCTTCACCGCACTTTTGACAGGCGCTGTCACTCCCACCATCTTGGTTTAACTGTCAACGTAATTCTTGAAACGTGATGATATTTGACTTTTCTGTGGAACTGACCCAACATCCACGACAAAACGTCGGAATTGGTAAGATAAAGGTTCAATATTATTATCACTAACCATAGATGTGCAATATCCAAAAAGTGATCATAATATCATGTATAACCTTTTCACGAAAATTCTGTGAATTAAGAATCTTTGAACTATACGATTGAATCTGTAGGTTATCTGTAAAATATATGTAAATTATCTATAAAAAAATCTGAATGTAACCTTTACCTACAAATCAATAGGTTGAAAATGTATAGGTTAAGATTACCTATACGATTGAATGTGTAGAATATCGATTACCCATACAATTGAATCTGTGAAAATCTTTAGATTACGGTTACCTACATGATTGAATCTGTAGGTTACGATTACCCACACGATTGATTCTGTAAGTTATCTGTGAACATCTATAGGTTACGATTACCTATATAGATTGAATATGAAGGTTGTGAAAACCCATAGGTTACGATTACCTATACTATTGAATCTGTAGATTATCTGTGAAAATCTATAGATTATGATTACCTATACGATAGAAACGCGTTAGAAATGGTTGTCTTTATGAATATTTTTCGGAAACAAGAAAACTTCAGGATTGCTAAAGAGAAAGCCCGATCTTGCTAATTGAATTAACAAGATAACATACATTTAAAAACTATTCATACTTTTTCGTTGTTTGTTTTTGGGTGTTATGCCGTGTTGTGCTACCACCTTCTTTAGCCGACGTTTCGGACAGCGTTGCAGTGTCCATCATCAGGGCAGATCCGGCAGATCTGTCGATGTGAATTTGTTGTGTTAAGTGTGTGCTTATTTACTTGGAAGCGATACCGTGTCGTCAGCTTCAATCCACTACGAGCTGGTAGGTATTTCATTCATACTAACTACGACAAGCGATCCATTGTTTACGAGGGGGCAATTTATATTGGCTTCCAGACAAAATTAAAAATTTAAAAAATGCATTGTTACTATAAAGTTTCTATGATATGGGGAAAGTATTAAGAATGACGAGATTTTAGAAGAATGCTAATAAGGAAGTTGAGTGAAAAATATTTCGACATACAAACTTAAGTACTGTTTTTTTTTTTAGGTTCGTGTCCATAATTAAATTAATTCTACAAGTTTGCATTTTATTAAGCCCGCCAAAATGCCCGGTAAGATACGGGAGTGTGTGACGTCATCTGTACGCTTGTTTGTATGAAAAATGACGGTAAATATTTACAAAACCGGGACACGCTTAAATGGATTAAATGAATAAATTTAAAAAAATTTACCTAGTAGGTAGTTAGATATTAACTAGTACTAATCAATTCAGTTACCAGAAATTCGAAAAAAGTGCATTGGTTATTTTTTTAAATTTTAAAATACGAAATGTCATTTTTCACCGACCGCTATGTTAGGAACTATTGCAGGTTTCGGTGAAAAATGATATTTCGTGTTTTTATGGTTTCATGGTTAATGATTTAGCAGCTAGTCTAAATAAAAATCAGAAAAATTGCACATCTTCGTATTTTTTGTGAAAGTGATCGAAATGGCTAACCGTTCAGCCTGAATATTTCTATTCCGTTACTTCTCATGGCAGGACGGCATGTCATCATGTCAGAACGTCCTGATATTCTGCGACAACTGTCAAACAAGGTATTAACCGCTCTCGTGCTGCAGAGGAATCCCGCCCCATCGATCATCGGTCATAAGGATCATTATTAAATGCTTCCGAAATGGTCGATGCGACCTGTGGGTGTGACGAACAACCACATTTAGCTTTAATAACTAGCCTAAATTTCTGTCACTCATAATCTGGGGGGCTATTCAGGACAAAAATTCTCTCAAAATCCGTAGAGCTGGTTACCAATGATATGGCACACGAATCCTTTGCAGTCGAATTAGCTGGAGAAATTTGTAACTGAATTGAGCCTTTAATTCAATACGTATCTTAGGTACGTATGTGGGACGATATATCTAATTAAGTGCAGATAGAATCAAGAAATCTATCTCCGGCATCAACTCATGATCTGTCATATAAACGGTGGAAAAAAAAAGCTTTTGTGCATAAACATATTAGATAGAAGGATGTTTTATTTTTTTCCCTTTTTAACTAGTAATTATCCTGATTGATCGAAAATGGACTTTTCACTACTATTTTACTGTAATACACGGAGAAAAATGTTATTCGAAAAAACGATCATTTTAATAGTATCTAAAAACGGGACTGAAGTTCTTACGAACAAAATAACAGGGTTTCAATGTTTATTGGCGGGAACATGTAAGAATAATTGGTTGGTATACGTAATTTCGTAATTGATAATTTAAAATATTCACAGCATGTGTAAATCAAGGTTTAATTGTTACAACGTGGAATTGCCACTATACGTTACGATAAAGTTAACTTTGACTAATACTACGTTTCGGAGACACTGGGGACAAGAATTATTCCTTCCACGACATTCCCATATGATACTATAATAATTAGTGTGCATTTTCTTTGAATATTCTTCAACTTCTATATACCAACAAATTATTCTTACATTTTCTCGCCAATAAACATTGAAACACTGTTAATTTGTTCGTAAGAACTTCAGTCCCGTTTTTACTATTAAAATGATCGTTTTTCCGAATAACATTTTTCTCCGTGTAGCAATTCTTTTTAACAGCGTTGCCACACTGAGGAAAAAAATTCTCCCAGGGCCTATGCCATCTTTGGGGATTTTTGAGGATAGGAAGGAGAGGAAAAAGGTATAAAGGGTGGGTAGGAATCTGGGGTCAACGTGTCCAGGAGTTATGGAGATATGAATCCAACTCTCCCGGTAGATAGAGTCCAGCCGGAGAAATCATAAGGTCTCCCTAAATCGGTCTCTCCCGATCCGTCCCGCCGTACAGAGAGAAAACCTAGACATCAATTCACTCCATGAACCCGAAAACCCCTGCTTGGTCACCAAACGAAGTGAACCACTTAGGGTGACTTATGGCAGGGATATTTTCTTTATCGAGGTGGCCTTCCACGCCTTATACAATGTACCTATCTACGCCTAAAAACCCGGAAGCCTAAACTCGCCTAAAAGCATATATTTATAATAAATCTAAATTTAAGCTACCTTAAAAAATTGATCATTTTTCAAAACATCGCATTTGAACGTAAAAAATTGCTTCTTTCAAAAAACGTTGAAAAGAAATTATTATTAATCGTTTTATGAAAAATTTAATTTCCTCTCACATGTAACTTACATCAACACAACACCATTAATTTATTGGCCGTGCTCGATCGTAGATAAATTAGGCCCTAAAATGGAATAAGGCTGTAGCACTTCCGGAACTAGCGTGCTAACCAGTACACCCCTGGCGGGTTAACCTGAAAGCTTTGTCTAAGGAAATGTATAAACAAATTTGATGCTTTTGTTTTAGGAGCGAAACACGTTATTATCTTTACTTGAAATGGCTTTAGATGTTATGCTTAATTAGCGTAGACCAGTAAGAAATTATAGGATATAAAATTAAAAAATAAAAGTTTGAAAAATATGTATATAATTTTTGTTTTTTAAAAAGGCCGAGAAATAGCATGGTGGTCGAAAAATCATCATGTAACTAACAATTCAACAAAAAAAGAGAAAAAAATCCAAATCATCTGCCTGGAAGGAAACTGGTATGTGAACCTTAATACCACTAAGTATTGTAAGAAGGGCGGCATAAATTCAATATTTAGAATATAATAAGAATTGTGTACCTACTGAGTTATAGAATTTTACGTACGTATATCACGAACTAAATTGTAATGTACATCACCTTCAATACTATATTATTTACTGGCGCAGACCCGTGAAAAACCACGGGGTAGTTTGAATTCTTGATTCATCAGATCCAAATTTTAAAATGACAGATAATAATAATAATAATGTTCGGATAATTTATATAGCGCCGTTTTGGTGAGAAAATCACCTCAAGGGCGCTTTACAACTTAATCTATACATTCAACATTTGCGTTATAACTGTGACTTAAAACTAAAACTTATAACTAGTGACATAACATTAAGACTTATCTATAACTAGTGACTTAAAACTATACTTATTTTTATATATTTTTACTCGTATTATGACTTACGACTATCTTAAAAACTACATACATTTACTACTACGTAACAACAGATACATTTACTACTAAGTAACAGATATAATAAATTTCTCTTCAAATTTTATATATTTTTTAAAAAAATTTTAAAATTATTTATTAACCAAAAAATACATGTTATGTACATTCTTTTAGGTATATGCCACCTCACTAGGCTGAGCCTGTTCCGAGGTGGCAGTAATTTAATATTTTTTATATCATTTTCAAAAGAAAGAATAAAATAAATTATTAATTAATAAATAGAATTTTGAAAAATAAAAATAAAATGAAAATTAATAAGAGAAATAGAAAAGAAAAGAAAAAATGGAGAAGAGATGATATAAAGAACTTAAATTATTTGAAAAAAATAAAAGTAGGTTTTTACCATTTGTCTGAATTTTTAAAACTTAAAATTTGAAAATTACTTTTACATTCCAAGCAAATTCGAGTTCATTGAACTAGGGCTATACAGACAGTCAGAACACAACCGAAATTACTATTTTGTTGATTTATAGGGACAAATAACTAGTAGTATTAACTTTCTTATCTAATTATCTTCTCCCTGATGTTTTCGTGAATATGAAGCATTGTTGACGTCACACCGGCCAACGTCGATGACAGCCGTCTTAGCAGCCCGAGCGTTTTCTACGTCATAATGACGTAGAAGCCAGTTGGAACCGTTTCGGTTTTAGATCGTCATTTATCGTCAAAAAAAAATTCGATCGATTTAAAAATAATTATATTTATGAATGAAAATATTTTAATTATTCATTTTTAGTAGGTACCATGATTAAAACCAGAAAAAATATCTTTAATTCTTCCGCACATTTTTAACGGTAGGTAGGTACCTATTTGCAGTTTGTGAAAATATCCTATTGCATGAAACAATTAACTTTACTGTATTGTCTATAATATGGTACCTACTCAGTAAAAACATATCGCCGAAATCAAATAGAGGTCCTAATCAATCTCTAATTCATCTGGTGAGGATAATTTTCAGTTTTGGTGGAATCGGCCGTTTATAAGCTTAGCCTTATTTTGTAGGTCAAAGAAATATTTTTTAAACTGCGCGGATTTAAAAATGCTTAAAAATAAAATTTGTATGACGTCACTCATGAATCAAAAGTCGAGGGTGGTTCAAAAGTGACAGCCGGGAAAAAAGAGGAGGGGGCATCTCTTTGATATTACATTATGTTTTTATCATGCGCACACACACACACACACGCATGAGCCATACACAGTAAAGTACAGTAATATACCGGGTTCGGCTTAACCGGGTTCGGCTTAATCGAGGTAACTGGGAAGTTTCGAATATTCTAATGATGTATTTAGATTTTAGATTTTTTTCGCCACTTTGGGCACCAAGACGAAAATGATTTTAAAACCATTAAAGTTTTATTCTACCTTTAAGAAAATTATATTTATTTATTTTTCCTTTTTAACTTAATGAATTAAACCTCAAAATGTAATATTTTAATTAATGAAGATAATATTAGCTAAACTCAATCGAAAATCTAAAACAGAAAAATCAGAAAAAGATAGTCCCAATGTGGCCGTATCTTTTTCAGATTTTTCTGTTTCAGATTAAGTTTTGCTATTATTGACTTCATTAATTAAAAAATGATATTTAGTTAAGTATTTTAAAAAGTCATCTACATATAGATACTTGTAAAGAAGGTGACCGGACAACTCAGAATCATGCAACTTCAATACCTCCTTTGAATAAATAGTCATTTGTCATTAAGAGTGATGAAAAAAAAGGTTAAATAGGTTATGTTATGTAGGGGTTAGATTATTGGCTGTTCTACAATTTTTTTTCATAACTTTTAATGACTTTTCAAAGGGGTGTTGAAAATGCATGATTATGAGTTATTGTAATGACATTCTAATTACCCCCATTACGACAAAATAAAACAATTTGCGCTCACTGTGATAGTTGTAGGAGATATTTCATATTTCTTTCCTTTTTTTAACAAAATTTAAAAGAAAATTACTTTTATAACGATTGTTTTTTATTATCATGTTCCTCGGTAAATCGAGAGCCTACTGTAATAAAATGTGTAAAAAAGTAATAATATACCTTTTTACATCATTTGGATTAACCGAGATTTTTTTTATCGTGTATCCCAGATATCGAGAGAGTACTGTATCAACACACGCAAACAGACACTAGCAAAAACGGTTCGCTTATCCATTATGTTTCCATCCACATTGTATTAGAATTGATGGATTATGATGTTTACGCGGGAAGGATGTTTGCTGGCCTTGCCCACCCCTGGCCACCCCCCCCCCCACTCAACCACCCTCCCTTGGCTACCCCTGTCGGGAAATAATGCATCCGAGGTTAGAGCTGTTTCAAGCGAGCGTTTCAATGCATATGAAGATAGCGATTTTCTAATGTGATTTCAAGAAGTAACTGTGGCTGTTATAGCGAAGAAAAAGTTTTTTTTTGTATTTCAATAGGGTATTTTCAATTTATTTTTATTATGATAATTAAGTGTGGGAATTTCATTTTATTTCGTTGCCGAATAATAATAAATTTTCTATAATAATTTAAAATAAGCCATTTTTGATTAACCGCCAAAAACCTACGTTCGTAAATACGGCGTTATTGACAGTTATCAATGTTATCATACAACCCAGTAGCGTTTTTTACGTCACATTGACGATGCAGCCAGTTGTAACCGTTTAGGAACAAATTGTATAAACAAATAATAAATATGTAGAATTGAGAGATATCGTAAAAACAAACTGAAGAAGTTTTGGAATGCTTGAAAAATATACTCGTGAGAAAAACAAATGAATAAAAATAATTTAAAAAACCATTTGATTGATACCTGAGTAAACAGTAAAAACAACAAATTTTATTTGATCCCCCGACAGTTGGCCCCCGGTATACTTATATTCAATGTGCATTCGGTTTAGACAAAGTACAGTATACCTACTTACTGCACAAAGTTGAAGTGTTCCCAAAGGGGTGTGCTGAGAGGATTTACCGCCGAAAAACATAAGTATAAAACATATTTTCATTCAAGTGCGTTAAGGAAAAAAATACCTGTCTATATACTGTATATACCAGGGTATACGCAGTAAAAAAATCAACGCATTAATAAATTCGGTTGATATCCATACAAACTTAATATTGAAGGTAGATTTTAAGTTTGAAATTTACAAAAAATATAACTTATCATAATTATAATGTCGGAGACTAACTAGCGGGGGATCAATACGGTATTTTCACAAATGAGGGATTATGTTGAAAATATATTGATTATTTAACGGTCTTTTTCTGATTTTAATCATCGTAGTAAAAATGTTGGTTTTTTACCTTTTCATTCTAATTTATTCATTTTAAAAACGCTTAAAAACCAACGAAACCAAATCAGCCCGTGATTGCCAAGTCGCTTCATAAGCAAATCATCAAACAAACAAAGTAGTATCTAGTGTCGGAAATTTTTCAAGAACGAGCGACCATTATGACGTCACACATCGAAAATGCCGTTTTGGCGGGATTACAAAAATTGCCAACTTAACTCGCTGTAGAAACTTTATTCGTCAATATAAAAATAAAAATGCCATAATAATCGTAATTTTTTGCTTAATTTTTTTAAGCAATAAAAATAATTTGTGGAAATACCCTATTGTCGGGTAACCTATATAAATTTACTGATACAATAAATTATTATCAAACAATCTAATATTCGCCTTCTCAACAAAAGAAATTTAAAATCAAACGGTTAAAATAATATTAGGTAAAAATTAAATACAATTTCCATTAAAAAAACGTGGCAAATATTCTTTTAAACGGCTTTGTTTATATACAAAACAGGTAATTCAAATTCACACGTAAAAATAAATTATTTGTAACGTATTTTCTCCTTTATTAGCATACTGAGGTTGCGAAAAAACAATGAATAGGTAATGGGATCGATCAATCTCAGGTCTTATTATTCATTCCGTATTGTTCCCACATCGCAACGGACATCGGACATCGAACATTGGACATCTCAACCGTCGAGGCAGATCTACAACGGTTTCGGACGCACAAATGCCCTCGATATGGATGTGAAGCGGTTATCCTTTGCATAAATATCGTCAAACATCGAATTACAAAACGATTCGTTGGAAAAAATACACTGGTTTTAGAAAATAATGGTTTTTGTTGACTTTTCAGTTTTTGATGAGTTGATGACAAATAAGCATTACTTGGTTATTCATTTCATAAATATCGTCAGCCGTCGAATTACAAAATGATTTGTTGGAAAAAAGAAAAGGTTTTTTACGGATAATGATTTTTGTGGACTTTTAGGTTGATAACTAAGAATGAATTCAACTCAACACCTTTTTCAAAAGTCATTAAAAGTGATGAAAAAAAATAATATAAAAATTGTTAAGTAGGTTACGCTAGGTTAGGATATGGGTTATTTTTTTTTTTTTTTTAAAGCTTTTAAAGATTTTTCAAAAAGGTGTTGAGTTGAGTTAATTCTTAGTTATCATGGAACTAAGGCTGCTTTATAGTGAAATGATAATTGTGAAAACTGGTTCCTTGTCTAATCGGACTATGAGATCTCAGCGTCTGAATTCCAATAGTAAATTTATTCAGACACGATACTTCCTCACATGATAATTCATCACATCATAACTCACATTAACCTACCCTTCCATTCCCCCCCCCGCACCTAACCTAACCTAAGGTTAAAACCCCATTTATCAGTTTTCGACACTTCGACACATGATGAATTATCTAGTGAGGAATTAACATCCGATGAAAAGTTTGTACTCAATATTCATACAGTTAAAAAATTTCCACTGAGTAGACCGGTCACCGTGAAAACTACCTAAATCTATTTGTCTTGAATTTATAGTTTTAAGCATTTATTTTCAGCTCTCATTGTCATTTCCATTATGAGTTATGGAGTTTATAAAACAGCACACGTTTGGTTTCGCATTTCGTCCACTTGGGATGAAATATAACTTAGTTGCGTAATGAAAAGAATGACTATTTTGAGAATTTTTTGGGCCTAGAATTATTTGTACGTTTTTTATAGATAACGTTGTTCACCTCAGTCTAATTTTCGGAATAACTCATATAGAAATCGTTGTGTCTCCCTTATCATGATTAGAAATATGATGATCTATACGATATTAGAAAAAGAAAACACCGTGCTTTATGTTCAAATTAAAAAAATTATCGCAAAATAATTAAATGGTACAGCTTTATGAAACCAAAGCTTCCGACACCAATTTGAAAAAAAATTAAACTTTAAGAATTTTTTATTAATTATTTTTACATCAAATGACAAAAAAGTGAGTTGACGATGACGTTTATAATAATACGTTTGCCTAATAAAATATGTGTCTGTTTTTTATTTTTTCAGATTCAGTAACGTTTATAAAAATAGATTTGCCAAATAAAATATGTGTGTGATTTTATTTTTTTCAGAGTCAGTAATTTAAGTTAGAAAAAACGTAAGGTGAGCAATTTTTACAATTTTCTTATGTCTGTATTCAAAATTTTTATATTTCAAAAATATGTTTGATTGAATTTCAACAACTTTCAAAAGCAGTTTTTAGTTTTCGGATGCGTTCTAAAATATTCAAATTATTTGGATTTTATTGCAAATCGGAAATATTTTGACCTTCCGACAAAATAAGCCCGAAGCCCCGATGGGTTAACTTTAGGCCCTCCATATGGGTATCGGAAATAAAACCAATATTTTTATGCTTTTTAAATTTGAGTATAGAGAAACTTTTAATAGTTCCTTAGACGTATTGCTGAAAATCCATTCAAAAAGTTATTCGATTTCTGCACATTTCAATCAATCATTCCTTTTCATTCGACCTTTACCATTTCCAAGTTCCGCTGGCATACACGGGTGTCGGTACCAAGACACCGTTATGGATCGCCAAACGCGACTCTCTGAAGTTAGGTTTGGTGTTCGAGGCACCGCCACCCGGTGCCAGCAGCCACTCTTCTCTCTTTCTTCCTTCTGTCCCTCCTTTACTTACTTCCTAGAAGAGAAAAGACAATACGTATGAGTTATTTACAAATTATGTGCCTATGAAATAATAAACAGATATAAAATCTTTAAAAAGACTACTGCTAAAACACAGGAATCAATAACAGGGTAACAACACCAATACAATGAAGAAAAAAATACTGTGCTTTCAATAATTAACCTCATATAGTAGTCCCAGAGTTAAGTCGTACGTACGTAATCGACGAAAAATCTTCCTTCTCACAAGTCGTGTATATGAAAACGAAAAAACTAAAAATATCCATATAGGTTTAAAATAAAAACACGATTTAAAATAAAGTAGTACCTTTTATTGTAATATCAAAGAATATTAAAAATTTACTTTTAGGTAGGTAAAATTGTGATAATATTTTAAGATTTTGCTTAAGAGTTTTTCGCCTTCAGAGTGCATAGAAAACTGTAGGACTTTTTTCAATTTAATAGTATGTTATTTCAAATAAATTTGAACACATGGTTACCCTATATGTTTATATCATAATGCATTAGCTCCTGAATTATTTAGTTAATTTTTTTTTAACTGTATAAAATTATTTATTTATTTATTTTCCACATATACGGCACAACATGTGCCGTGCCATTATTAACTTCAATACAGGCTTCTACTACTGAGGTCAAAATTGAATTGTAAACAATAATACCTACCACGTAATGAAACAAAAAATAAATTCGTATTATTTTAATTCTGGTATTGGTCTAGGCATCTCATATTTTTTATTCAGATATAATACTTTCGATATCATTTTTAATGTTTTTTTTTATTTACAGCCCTGGTTTACCACGTCTGATTATTACGTTCCAAAGAAAATAACGCAGTTAAAAATGTTATTTATCAAAACTGCGTCATTCAAATTATTGCTCGAATTTAGATAGATTTTATGACTTAGGTAATAAACACACATGTGGAGAAGGCGGATGTATTTAATTGTTTTGAAAATTTGTACGTAAAAAAATGCTGTACTAGTTTATCTCTAGAATCGTTACTATACGAGTAATGAACGTAAACGAATTGACTACTCAACATTATCAAACATAAGTGTTGATAGTTGGGTAATAAAAAATCAAATAATTTCCTAGATTTTTTGCAAAATATCAAAACCCCTGAATTAGTACTGTCTTGTGGTTCCTGCTTGACTGGTTTCTCAAAAGTAGAAACTGACTGAATGATTTATTAAACGACAGTCAGGGTAGCGGTTTTCTTGGATTGGATAAATGGTAATGAAATAATACGGTGGATATTGAATAGTGTACATTACTATTTTCGTAAGAACGTAATGTGATCATCAAACATACTAATTTTGGTTGTCTGTGGGTAAGTCCCCTGTGAAATCTGGTTCAATGAACTAGTTCGATCGTTATAATAAGCGATAAATTGTTACCTGTAATATAATAGTATTATTGCCATTTTTAAAATTGGAACTGACTTGTAGAGAATTTAGACTACACCGTTATTTTTCATGGGTTTTAAAAAATATATATTTTTTGTGAATACAAAAATTTCAACTACTCCAAACCGCCTGGAGTCAGTGAAACTATGGCATCCTTAATTATTATGATGTAAGGCTGAAGGTAGCGGGGAGAAGAAAGAGATGGGAAAGAAGAAAATGGGGAAGTACCTAGCTATTCAGATCTCTTCACAAAATATGGCTAAAGCCATTTCAAATAACTTTTCTATTCTGAATGGTGGTCTTACCCCAGGGCGATACTGAGAGGGTCTACCACTCTGGAACGTGCCGCACATATACCTTGTATTATTTTACACGTTTAAATTGTGAAATATCACTTCAAGAAAGTTTAAAAAAGATTTGTCATTGAGAGGGTGACGTTTCTTTGGACCAAATGAATACTTGCTTATTTTAAATTTATAAAATATTAACAATTATTTTAAGCAATAATTATAAGATGAATGAAACACCCATCCATATTAAAAAAAAATCTCCCGAGAAAAGATTCATGTCGCCGACGGGACTCGAACCCGTGTCCTTTTGATTTCCGGTCAACTGCTCTATCCACTGAGCTACGTGGGCTTATCTCTTACACGCCAAATAATTCAATATAAACTAGTGTTTCTTTCATTCAACAATTACTGCTTAAGTATTACATTTTTTCGTAATTGTTGAATGAAACACTAGTATCTATATATTGAATTATTTGGCGGTAAAGAGATAAGCCGACGTAGCTCAGTCGATAGAGCAGTTGACTGGAAATCAGAAGGACACGGGTTCGAGTCCCGTCGGCAGCATGTATCTTTTCTCGAGAGATTTTTTTTTAATGAGGTTGAGTGTTTCAGGCTAATAATTATTGCTTATAATAATTGTTTGAAAATTTTTTTATTATTTATTTCCTTCAATGTCTTTTATTCGACAGACGCGCCGTTAATCAATCGTAATTAATCTCCCTGTTAATCGGGAATGTTTTATTAAAAGGGTAAATGCGGCAACATCCGGAGATCCCGCGGATTGTGGATTAATGTTTGGAGACCGCGCGGTGTCGTGTCGGAATATTTGTCAAACTAAATTACGTGATATGTTTCATCTTTGCCGGGAATCACGCGAGGCGACTGTACCTCAAACGCCGGCCTAACACGCAGAGAGCCTAGATAGGGGAAGAAGAGAATTTAAATTTGGTTGAATTTGAACCACCCTTCTTGAACGAATGGGTGTTTTACTAACTAACTAACTAAATATCACGGGGGGTAGGCAGATAGACGGCCTCTGTGAAGACCTCCGTGAAAGAGGGGTAAGGCTCTCGACTAGTAATCCGAAAGTCGCGGGTTCAAATTGTTCCAGAGCGCCAGATACATATAAGTATAGTGATAAGTGTTGGTGTAAGACCATCATTAAAAATTGAAACGTTGCTTGAAATGGCTTTAGCCGTGTTTGTTGAGCAGATCTGAATGGCCAGGTTTTTACCCACATTCCTCTTCTTTATCTCTTTACCATCCCCACTACCTTCATTCTCATAAGGTACCCCAATTGGGGATGCCTTTGTCTCACTGAGATATGCTGTGAGGCTGAAGGTAGTTGGGAGGGGAATGTGATAAAGAAGGTGGAGGTGGGGAAGTTCCTACCTGACTATTCAGATCTGATTACACACAACTAAGCCATTTCAAGCAACGATCCAATTCTTAATTGTGGTCTTACACCAGGGCTATACTGAGAGTATCTTCCACTCAAATTATTCCAGAGTGCCAGATACACTAAGTATAGTGATAAGTGTTGGTGTAAGACCACTACTCAAAATTGAAACGTTGCTTGAAATGGCTTTAGCCGTGTTTGTTGACCAGATCTGAACGGCTAGGTTTTTACCCACATTCCTCTTCTTCATCTAATTACCCTCCCCACTACCTTAATTCTCATAACGTACCCTAATAGGGGATGCCTTCGTCTCACTGAGATATGTTGTGAAACTGAAGGTAGTGGGGAGGGGAATGTGATGGAGAAGAGGGAGTTGGGGAAGTACCTGACTATTCAGATCTGGTCACCAAACACGACTAAACCAATTTAAAGCAACGTTCCAATTCTTAATTGTGGTCTTACACCAGGGCTATACTGAGAGTATCTTCCACTCTAGAACGTGCTGCAAATATATTTAATATTATTCTAAATTTAAAAAAAAATGTAAAACAACACAAATCAATCAAATAAAATTTACTTGCGACTTTCGACTTTCGACTTACTAGTCGAGAGCCTTACCCATCGGCCACGTAGGCCGTCTCTTCTAGAATTAGCTATATTTCATATTTTTTTACATTAACTCCACACACCATGACATAGGTCCTGAGTAAAATAATTTCCCTCAGGGCTTATGTCATCTAAAATGTTGTGTGACGGGTCTTTTTGAGAAGAGGAAGGAGTTGAAGAGACCCATGTTGTAGGAGGGAGGAAACAAAAAGGCCGGCAAATCGTTCCACAGCCAAGCTGTTTAATTCAAGAATGAGTCGTAGAAACGACCCGTTCTCATGTCAAACGTGTACAATATACGTTTTTAGATTTTCACGGCCAAAAGCATTTTCGTTGTTTGATCCGTCGGTCACATCGACGGATCTGCCCTGATGATGGACACTGCAATGCTGTCCGAAACGTCGGCTAAAGAAGGAGGTAGCACAACACGGCATAACACCCCAAAAACAAACAACGAAAACGTGTACAATATGTTCAGCGCGCGTGAATATTGTTAACGTTAAAATAAGAATTAAATCTTTTTTATGTAAATGGTCGATTAATCTGTTGTACCATAATTAAAATATATTAAAATGTATTATTGTAGAAAAAATGTGACTAGATACTTACTAAATAATATCTACTTCACAATTATTATAAACATATGGGTTTAATACAAATTATCTATTGGCATCGATTAGGTGTAGGTATAGAATAATCGTCGCAAGAAGGCAAAACTGCTATAATAGCCAAAAACCGAATTGTTCACCAGAGCAAAAAACCTTTTTTTTTTTATAGAGTCACCTCACAAGAGTCCCAACTGCTCCCTTCTGGAGCCAGTGAGACTATAGCATTCCCAATTGGAGTATGTTGTGAGGCTGAAGGTAAGTGGGGAAGGGAAGGAGATGGGGAAGTGGAAGGTGGGAAAGTACCTGGCTATTCAGATCTAGTCACTAAACACGGCTAAAGCCATTATTAAGCAACGTTTCAATTCTGAATGGTGGTCTTACACCAGGGCGACACTGAGAGTATCTTCCACTCTGGAACGTGCCGCAAATATAACATGTATTATTTTTATTAATTAATTGTGAAATAACACAAATTAATTAAATAAAATTTATTTGCGCACGCCGGGTTCGAACCCGCGACCTTCCGAATGGGAGTCAAGTGTCTTACCACTCGACCACGGACGGTCGTCAATATATTTTAGAAAAAAAATTATAACTTTTAAACCAGTGCTATCTATCGTATATATTAAACAGTGCTAGGCTATGGTCTATTAAATAGCAATATTTAAATCTTTTATAAGTGAAGAAGGTCAATGTTTTTGGTTGTTAATGTATGAATACTGAAAATCAACTTTATTTTCAGCTGCATAAATTGCTGTAAGCGCCAAAGTAGATATATCAATATTAAAATTTTGAATAGCTGTAAATGTGTGTTGTTATTTTTTCGGGCTAAAGTCGTTTGGTTTACAATACCGTAACGTACAAATAACGATAACGCACGACATTTAAAATTGTTGTAAACACACTAACTTATTCTAAAAATTTGTAGTAAACGACAAGTATTATTAGAAAGCAAACAAATAAAATTTAGTAACCGCCGCGAACACTTAAATGCAATCCTTGAAAATGCTGTAAGCACCAACCGAACGTGTTAAGTTTCCGTGTAAGTTATTTTGTCGTTTCTTTTCAAAATTGAATTTTAATGTAACCGCCAAACGAAAAAAAAACCACATGATTTTTCAGGTGTGTATTTTTTTAATAATTATTTCTGGCTTTCACCCTTCAAAAATGTGTACATCAGTTAAAAAACGTATTATCGACAAAACGGCTGGTTTTTCCAACGTCGCGTCGTACAGTTCTTATTTATCATTGTAGAGTCACCAGACCCAGATAAATCGACGCAGAAAAAAAAAATTTCAAAATCGTATATAAAAAGTATTTTCGTAAATAATGATGGTTACAGCAGTATTGCTTTCCTGCGACGATATTATATATTATGCTTGTTTTCACATAAATGCCCTTCCGTGCCTTTACCTAACATCATCTTAACCTCACTATTTCCAATATAATTGCTTAATATCGCCGAGCTACCATATTGGATGAATTCCTTATTTAAAATCGCATCACAAACATGGCCGCCGCATTACAAGTTTCGCGGTATTATGCAGCGATTTAAAATCAGAAATTGCCCTTTTAATTTATTTTTTCATCCTTTTACAAAACCGCGACCAATAGCCGTCTCGCGCCCGAAGTGGAAATTATTGCGTATCAAAAAGGAGAGGAATCCTTTAAGAAATGAGATACCTCATCAAAAAGTAGCAATTAACATTATAAAACAATTTAAAATGCATGATAACGATGAAACTTTTTGTTTATTACATTTATTTTGTTGGCGTTTTTTTTCAACCCATGATACAGACTCATTAACAGCGTTTAATTCAGCATGCAGTTTAATTGCTTTTATGTAAAAAAGGTATTATTAAAATAACAGGTATTTCGACCCGCCTTACAAAATGCTTACAATGTGCTTATGACAGTGTTTAATTTACCAGTTTGCAGCAGAACTTTTAATCGATATTCTTTTCGTGAGAGCTTTCATAAAACAATTTTATTATAATCGGTAGGTGGGCGGAGTTTCGTATACGATTTCCTTTTATAATACGATCAGTTTTGTTTTGATTTTAAATGGGTCCCTTTAATTATTGTTCAATAAGTGATTTATGAAAGTTGATAAGTTTAAAGTAGATAATGTTTAATTTATAAATACATCCATATAATTACTTACCAACTGGAAAATTATAATGAAATCCTGAATTTATATCTGATAATATCGAACTGAATTAAATTGCACAGGGCAGGATATTGTGCAAAAGTAAAGTTATTAATAAGGAGAGATTTTCTCATTAATATATAGATGAAAAATAATTACATTGTAATTTGCAAGTTTGTTTTATCTACAATGCGATCGAAGGTAGGAACATGAAATTAAATGTAAGTACTTATATTATTTGGACACTTGACGGCCTCCGTGACTGAGTGGATACGATCCTTGACTACAAAATCGGAGGTTGTGGGGTCAAATCCTGGCGTGCGCAATAAATGTGATTTGATTAAATTAATATATTTCACAATCCATTTATTTTAAATTGTATAATTGTCCAAAGCAGCGAATCTAGCAGTCCATAACGGAGTGCTGGTACCAACCCTGATGTATGGCAGTGGGGCATGGAATTGGTGAAGGAAGGATGAAAGTAGATAAAATGCTGTAGAAATGAGGTCCGTATGATACGATGTATGAATGTGAATGATTCAAAGAATGTGTGCCAAGACAGAGTTGTTTGGTGGTCCGCGCCCTCTGCCTAACCCTGCGGATAAGCGGCGTGATTGTGAGTTAGTTAGTTAAATTGTATGTGGTATATTTGCGTCATATACTAGAATGTAAAATACTCCGATCCCCCCTGATTAAAGACCACCATTAAATGGATTTAACCTTGTTTGGTGATCAGATGTGAAAAGCTAGGTGCTGCTCAACCTCTCCTTTCTCCTCCCTTCTTACTCCCTCAGCCTTACAACATTCCCCAATTGGGTAAGCCGTAGTCCCGCTGGCTCCAGAGGGTTGGAATCAGTAGCGACTGTTGTGCCGCATTCACATAAAAAAAAACATTTTAAACCCAAAGCAAATTATTTTACGGCTCTAATAAAAGCTTTGCCTCTAGTGATTAAATCGGAATATTATTTTCAATTTGGGAGTCGGTATGGGTACCGCCGCCCTGGGAACAATTTATTGGATAACCAGCACCCCTGCCATAGGTCACCCGCTACGTTTGGTGACTTAGCAGGTGAGGTTTGCCTAGGTCTTGGCTCGTTTGCCCATCTACGGTGTGGCGGCCGGTTCGGGAGCTACTGGTTGCGGGAGACCTTTTGACCTCTCCAGCCGGACTCTCTCCACCCATCTTCTTGTACCGCAGTGGGAGGGATGGATTCATATGCATCCGTCACTCCTGCACGGAAAAAAATGTTATTCGAAAATATTTATTGGCGGGAAAATGTAAGAATAATTTGTTGGTATACGTATGAAATTAGATTTCGAGGGATTTTTTTTCCTTAGGGCGTCCTTTATGAATCTATTGTAAAAAATACTAACATTATTATTTTTTTTTTCGTAAGAAGCAATCACTTTGTGGTTAGGCATTATATTTTAAATAAAACAAACACTTAGTATTTAACCACGTATATTTATTATTTATTTGATATATCGACCGGTTTCGCTCCGACCGAGCTTCATCAGGATATAATAATTATAATTAATCAGGATATAATGATTATTATATCCTGATGAAGCTCGGTCGGAGCGAAACCGGACGATATATCAAATAAATAATAAATATACGTGGTTAAATACTAATTGTTTGTTTTATTTAAAAAACAAACATTATTTTACGGATCTAAAAAGGCTTTGCCTCTAGTTATGTGAAACATATATCGCATGTCCCTTAGAAAAGAATCGTAAGATAAAAAGAACAAATTTACAGGAGAGCGAAAACAAATTATGATTGATGAAACAATCGGTCCCGTCGATAAAAGATAGCGACATCTCGCGGAGATAGAGTGATTTACTGCATGGATAATCACACTCACTTTTTCTGTTCAGAGTTAAAAATTAAGCAAATAATTTTAACTTAAGACCCTTTTCTACGGGATGTAGGTACTATATGGTTCTTGTAATCTAGATCAATTTCCAACCAAAACTTTATATTTTTATTTCTATTTTTTTACGCACCAGATTTTCAGGTCCGGGTTTAGTTTTTCCCATAGGAATTCCCATTTTCCATATAAATGATCATCTAGTAAATCCACGTTATGCAAGTGTATTATATAAGTATAATTAATACAAAACAATACAAGAACAACATGTTAATCTACCAAACTATTAAATGGGAATATAATTCACCGACTCCAGATATTTTCATATCAGAGGGTTCGGCTCGGTGGAATTCCTAATTTGACCGATAAATCCTACAGATCCCTCAATATAAATATTTAAAAATCTTTCGTAATCCTACATGTATCTAAAATGACTGATTTTTGCATTTTTTTATACAAATTCTTTGACAAATCTAATATGCCTAAATTTTTAATGAAAGAGCTAGGTATAATGCCAGTAGCCGAAATAACAAATGGTAATATTTTTATAGTCTGAGAATGCCAAATTCTTTTAATTTTATTTCCTAAATCTGTATATTTTCTTATTTTTTCAGAAACAGATTTTTCAATATTACTGGAATAGCTATGATATGAGCATAAAGATTTTGTATGTTACGATGTATATATATATATTTTTTAAATCGGAAAATGGAAGAAAACTGTGAAAGAAATGATTGTGATGCGAGTGGTAGGACATTCTGAGTGAACAGAGAAGATGAATAATGAAATAGCTGGCAGATATCGGCGGATTAGTGCGGTTAGCCAAACTCTCCTTGCTGCGATAATTTTTCTCTCCATTAATAACTGTCTCTCTGTTTCCTTTCTGATGTCTGTTGTGCAACGCGACTCCTCCCCTGGTGACCTCGGCAGACAGGCAGACAGTTCACCCCCTAACACAGTTCGCCCACAGGGGTGTAGCGGAAAATTATTGGAAGAAAAATCTGTACATAGTTATTCTCTGTAGGCGCGAAATACTGCCAACCTTTTTATTTTTGTTAAAATTTCGTTGCCTTCTTGAGCTTTTTTAACCCTTGACGAAAATAATTTAACTAACGGCATATGACATTTTTGGGGATGCTATCTGAAGATCTTTTTAAGTTATGGGAAGGAAAAAATACGAGGTTTGTTCGGAAATTTAGTGATCAGCGTGTCCAGGAGGGACAAATATATGAATCCATTCCTCCCGCTGCGGTGCAAGACGATGGGTCGAGAGAGACCGCTGACCGCCGGCCTGAACATACCTCACCTGATAAACCCGGGCACCCCTGCTAAGTCACCAAACTTATCGAACCACTTGGGGTGACCTATGGCAGAGTTATTGATTATCCAATAAATTATTCGCAGGACGGCAATACCCATATCCGCCTCCAAAATTGAAATAATATCCTTTTAAAGATAATATACATATATGTCGAGTTATGGTTTATCCAATAAATTATTCCCAGGGCGGCAATACCCATATCCGCCTCCCAAATTGAAATAATATCCTTTTAAAGATAATATACATATATGTAGAGTAAATGGAAACACAAGTATATCCACGAACTGGCAATACCCATATCCGCCTCCCAAATTGAAATAATATCCTTTTAAAGATAATATACATGTATGTAGAGTTATGGGTTATCCAATAAATTATTCCCAGGGCGGCAATACCCATATCCGCCTCCCAAATTGAAATAATATCCTTTCAAAGATAATATATATGTAGAGTAAATGGAAACACAAGTATATCCACGAACTGGCGATGCCTATCTGGGTTTTTTTGGTATCACACATTCATATACATTTATTTGAAGTTTCTGTTGAAAACCACTTAATACTTTAATAAAAAAAATGGTGGGGTAGGTATTTCACCATCCCCCTGACAGCGTGTCCATAGGATATCATATATTTTCGATTTGTGATTTAATTATTAATTAATTTACATATTTATACCGAGTTATGAAACACAGATAGTTTCGTTGAGTTTGTTAATAATTTATTGCAGACGAACCATACTGTAATGTTAATGGTATTCATTTAGACATTTTAGACAAATTTGAAATCTTGGATATTAGAAAGTGTGTATAGATGAGTTTAAATCATTGGTCCCAAAGTGGTGGTAACATTTTTATTAATATAGAAGTTAAAAAAAAACAATAAATAAATTACTAACGATTTTTACGTGACCGGTGAGTGGGAATCGCTTTTGGGTCCCACCCAGGCGTTCCGTGTTCGATTCCTCGACTGGCTAAGTCCTCCATCACAACACAAGCAACATCTTCTGCTTAGTGTGGTGGTAGTAGGAGCTTTTCAAATGCTGTTGGGTTATTCGTAAACCGGGAATGTTTGTCTTTCTTCTTGACTATGAAAGTGGGTCCGTGGACCGATAGAGTTCGGGAACCACTGGTTTAAATATTATAAATAATCAAAAAATATTTTTTAGTGATCCCTGATGAGTAAGCATGTTGGTTTCTTAAACCATACAAGTGTTTAAAAATAAGTATTTTATTAATTTTGAAAAATAACAATGGTTTTACTTCAAATAAACAAAAGGATTTATCCAATTTTAAAGTTATTCCCTTTACAGAACTTGAAATTTTACTTTAAAATTGGATGAATTGTTCCAATGATTATTAAAATACAGAATACTTTTAATTTATCCTACACCAAAAGCTGTCCACGATATTTATCCATTAATTAAATAATTGAATACTTTTCCCTTTGTGTAGGTAGCAAGCAGCTAGAAGTAAGGTAGGTTCTCCCTGAGAGCTACCCCATTCACAGAATATCAATTCCAGATCCATTAATCTCCCA
Source organism: Limnephilus auricula (assembly GCA_951813805.1). Classification (NCBI taxonomy): domain Eukaryota; kingdom Metazoa; phylum Arthropoda; class Insecta; order Trichoptera; family Limnephilidae; genus Limnephilus; species Limnephilus auricula. Next base: position 4,028,162 of record OX638403.1, read on the forward strand.
TCCCTTATAAAACTTCAACCCCGCTTATTCTGCTCGCTGGAGGGCCTATATTACTACAGCCTTACAGCATTATTGAAATACTTACCTAATATATTCTATTACCATTGTTTTATACCCTTATGACAGCTGTTAAACCATTTTTAAAGGATGGGTAAATATAATTTCATAGCACAGCTTCGCTCCCTGACCAGACGCAACTCTGTCAATAATAATTTAAATCCAAAAATATAATAAGTCAATGAAGAAGAAGATAACACTAATAATCTAAATTAAAATATGAAAATGAACAAATCACAAATATTAACTGATTATTAACGATAGATATGTGTAAGATTTTTTATTGACTTATAAAGCTGTGATTTTTTTTCAGAAATATTATGTTTACAGTTTCATGTAGAATTTAAATAGATACTTTAGTTCCCTGCCTGATTTAATTGTATGCATGCCTTGTATTGCTGTTTATTAATTTTGTGACTGTGAAAATATATAATGATAATAATTATAGTTTATTCCAGAATGATAAGCTTTTTAAGGTTATTTCATAAAAATCTCCGGTCCTAAGGAGTCCTAAATTATCCAGTCATTTAAAATAAATTTTAACTCTACTTTTGCCACAAATATTCAATACATCTAATGTCAATAATTAATCGAGGGTAGCAGCTGTAAAAGCATGCAATGCAGCGCCGGTTTTACGAAATCTGGCGCCCTGTGCAGGAAGTACCGATGGCGCCCCCCCCCCCAACAATTTTAAAAAAATTAGATAAAAAATTTATATACATATATAGAAATACATATCAATAAAAAAAAATATAATTTTATGGAATATGTTCAAAATAAATTAATATCCCGCCAACAAGAATCAAGAGTAACTTTTCCAAGTGACCAGGCAATATCTATGACACTGGACAAAATAAGAACATCATAACAAAATATAATATAAAACAGGAGGCAGTTTAAGTTCAGAAATAATAATATTCCGATCAGTTTGTTTAATTGGATTCCTTTTTATCTTTAAATGCATGAATATAAATCGAATTATAACCTAAAATTCTTACCTTGACTTGACAGAGCTGTATGGTGCCAAATCGCGCGCGAATTGCGGTAGAAGGCATAAATTGTAACGAAGGGTAACCTTCGCGAGCAGCGATCAATGAACCAATCACAATGTTTGTTGAATTTCGAACGATACAATGGTCGTAAGAGACAAGAAGGAAAAATAGGTCTTACGTTCGTATGAAATATATCGTATTTAGAAAAAAATTCCTTGACGTAAGTCAAATCCGTATTTCGTTAAATTTTAACCATCGATGCGCGCGCATTAGGTTCACGCATATGGAAAGTGAGTGTTGCTAGCGCATACTAATAATTCCGTATTACGAGTAATTTTTAAACGATTCGGGGAATATTTAAATAAAACAATATTTATTTTATCACGGCGCCCCTTCGGAGTTGGCGCCAGGTTTTTTGCACGTTTTTGAACGTATGGCAGATCCGGCGCTGATGCAATGTCCCGTTTTTTTAATATACCTAGTGTCCTCGGCGTGCAAAGGTATGTATCTTTTCAAAGCATACATTTTCTAATAAAATTGTACCCATCCACTATTTTGTAATTGTCATCATTGTATGTTTGCCCTGAAGAAGGAACGGTTGTTCCGAAACCGGTCGGCGTGTAACTAAATAAATCAGTGGTTGTAACTAAGATATATTGTTTCATTTAATTATAAAATGGATAACCACAAATTCACCACATTCTCCTTACACCTTGTTCTTTCATTTAATAATTCACACCGAATGAAAATGAAAAAGAAACATTTAGACAAACATTCTCCTTACACCTTGTTCTTTCATTTAATAATTCACACCGAATGAAAATGAAAAAGAAGCATTTAGACATACATTCTCCTTACACCATGTTCTTTCATTCGCTGGACGTGCCCAAATCTTTTAAGCTTCCCTTTCTTAAATTTACTTATATATTTGCCTTAGGGATCTCTTTTCTACAGTATTAAGTCTACTTTCATCCTTCCTTTCTTAGTTTCATGACTCACTGCCGTACATCAGGTTAGGTACCAGAAATCCACTATGGACTGCTAGCATCTTTCTTTCGGACATTTTTTGTTAGCACCAAATTAATAACATTATTTGAATTACAAAATATCACGAAATACTGACTTAATTATTACTTTCCTTACACACGGAGAAAAATGTTATTCGAAAAAACGATCATTTTACTAGTAAAAACGGTTAAAAACAGGACTGAAGTTCTTACGAACAAATTAACAGTGTTTCAATGTTTATTGGCGGGAAAATGTAAGAATAATTAAATTTGTTTGTATACGTACGAAATTACGTATACCAACAAATTATTATTACATGCTCCCGCCAATAAACATTGAAACCCTGTTAATTTGTTCGTAAGATCTTCAGTCCCGTTTGTAACCGTTTTTACTATTAAAATGATCGTTTTTTCGAATAAAATTTTTCTCGTGCATAACTGAAGGAAAGCTAAATTTTGTCATAATTTTAATAGCTAAGAACTCGCAGTACATATTTGGCATTGCAGTTAATCACAGCACAAAATGTCAGAGTGTGTTAGGGGAGGAAGGTTGTGAATACTTTTAACTTTGCATCCCTCCCGGTGATCTGTGTTTACAATATAAGCCACCAGGGATTATCATTTGATTTTACAACCACCCAGAGATTTAGGCTATAGCGACTAGGGGACGGAGTTCAATTAAGGGTGTCTCATAAAGAATACATATTTTTTATTATTAACTTTGTGTTTAGTAACTACTGCACGGAGAAAAATGTTATTCTAAAATACGATCATTCTATTCGTAAAAACGGTTAAGAACGGGTCTGACATTCTTACGAACAAATTACCAGTGTTTCCATGTTTACTGGCGGGAAAGTGTAAGAATAATTTGTTGGTACACGTACGAAATTACGTATACCAACAAATTATTATTTCATGTTCCCGCCAATAAACATTGAAACCCTGTTAATTTGTTCGTAAGAACTTCAGTCCCGTTTTCAACCGTTTTTACGAATAAAATGATCGTATTTTAGAATAACATTTTCTCCGTATACTCCTGGACACAGTGACCCCAGATTCCTACCCACACCTCACACTTTTTTCCTTCCCAGATATTTCTCTTCTTCAGTACCCAAGTGAGACTTATGCCCCAATGGGAATTATTTTAATGTAAAAAAAAATCTAAACAACTAATTTCTCAATTTTTTTAGACTAGGAGATCTTACGTAACAGTAATAGCTAGATTATAGATACACAGTTGATAGCTTAATATGCATATATAGGAGTAGTTAGGTAGGTAGGTACCCATATTAAGGAATGTTTGTTTCAAATAATCACGAACAGGATCGAAAAGGCTATAAAAGGTTGCAGGAATTTCTTGTTGGAATTGTTTTTCTAATCCGAACTGCAAATTGTTGTCTCCAACCTTTAAGATTTTCTACACTCTCTTTTCCGCCCTTCAAACATTCCGAGAGTTCAGTCGAACATCCCCTAATCGGATCCATTAAGGAGGGTTCCTGACGTACCAGATTTAACAACTCAAGAATAGGTAATATTGAAACACTACATCAGAAACACATTTCCATTGCTACTAAAACGTCACCCACAAGTCTCCATGATTGCACCTTTTTGAAGAACGGTCGCGATATCTGGATTGATTTAGGTCCATATGAGGTTAGACTTTGAAGTGATGAATTATCCGATTGAAATCACACGACACTTAGTCAAAAGATCCGTTTATCTGCCTTTCACAACAAAATATTACAATACAACTGAGATGTTCCTTTTGAGTGCAGTCCAACCTGATTCCTCTTAGAACTTTCATGACACGATGTAAAAGTGTCTAATTCTACTAACCATTGATTTTTCTTTGCGTGTATAATGAAGTTTTCGGTTTAACGTAGGGGTTTGTTTTAAGGGTAGCCTTATCTCGTTCAGGGCGGATCCATTATTTGCAATTTCCCTTTCGGATCGTTGCCGCCCTGCTTTATTCTGCGTCGTAAATTTCCACCAAAATGGGAAACTGTTGATTTCGGGAGAGGGAAGGGGGTCGGGTGACGACGGAGAGCTGTCAATTAAACGAGACTTGAATTTGAATGCTTTCGTCACTTTAAAGCTTGAACTCATTGTGAAATCTAAAGTTAACTCGAAACGAATAGTTTGCCCTGTTAAATTTCGTATAAGAATATTCTTATAGTTTTTGACAGTCAGATTTTGTAGATTGTAGTAAAGAGGCCTCTTTCTAGCACTGGATAAAAACGAGTAGATAGTGTCCGATTATGATTTTTATTGTTTTTACATTATTATCATAAAGTATTCCTCTACACTGAATCAATTTACTATTGAGAAATGTATCTTAACACGGCTGAACTCCAGGAGAGGAGGACAAGTGAAAAATCTTTTAACCACTCGAGCGCTTTTTGCCACATTATGGCACTATTTACAAAACCACGGATTGCTTTGTTGCCATTATGTGGCAAATTTTGAATTTTTTTTTTATTAAAACGACTATATAATAAATTGTACATTCAAAATATAACAAAATAACTATTATCTAGATTCTTTAAAATGTTTTAAGGTTAAAGATTTAATTATATTTTTTTTATAAATCCTACAAATATATGATAATAAAAAAAGATAGGGGAATTTATTAGCTACATAGAACTATAATCAGTCTGTATGTCTCCATATTCAAATTCAGAGGTATGATTTTTTTAATGTGGGCGGAAAAATTTCCTTTAGCAATCCGAGAAAAAATATTTAAATCTCTCTCTCGCTCCAGTGGTTAGACAACATTCTTATTTAAAAGAAATTTAAAAAAATCCATTTAGTTAAGCTACCAGACATGTATTGTTATAACTTATATAATCTCACTCTCAAGTCTCGCAAAAATCAGACTGTCTTTGCAAATATTAACGAAAATAACATTAGGCCAGGTGACCATTAACCTTCTGCTGTCCCGTCTCCTTCTCCGTTATACTTCTTTCATCTTCACAATATACACATTCCATAAATGGTAATCGGACACTCAGAACGGTGGCAAATCATCACAAATTTGAAAAGTTATGAAAAGTGACGAATAAAATACGTTAAATTGGTTTGTAGGCCAGTTTTTCATCACTTTAAATGACTTTATATCACATTTCAAATGTGTGTTGAATTGCCACTGTCCTGAGTTGTCATGACCCCGACATATATTCCGTCTTTATCAGATTTGAATAGTAGGTAATAAACATTCACAATCCTTAAACTTTTCGTCGTCCGAACCCCATTCGGCAAACACAGTACAAGCGTAGTATAGATCTACCGATACATTGTGGATATTAACACGGAGAACGAATACGCCGAACACAGCATTATAATTTTATTCGAATCGCAACGGGTTTTAAATAATTAAAAGTCGATCGGAGCCTGAGTAAAGGTAATTTAATGTGGGAATTTGTAATAAATCTTTCAGAAGGGCGTGGCTCGGCGCGGGTTGGCTGGTCCGAGGGGTCGTAAAAGAGATATGAATGAGTGAGAATCTCCAAAACCTGAGGCCTAGCATTTTGTCCTCACAATTGATAGAAGTGACCTAATATAATATAGCCGAAGTGACCTCATAATTAATTGAAGTCGAAGTGACCTCATAATTTGCCTTTTATCCGTCTGGAAATTTGTTTGTACGTTCTGGTTCCGGTTCAAGATGGTGGCCGTTTTAATGATTCAGTAGAGATCCGTTTTATTCAAATATGAAATCGTCGTGTTTATTTCAACATTCTTATTGGAATTTTTCAATATTATGGGTAGGTACCTGCATAAATAAAAACATAAAATTAATTGTTATCAAGGTAATGATGTTTTTTTGGACAAATTGTAGTTACAATTCCTAATTTGAAATAAAAAGGTACATACTGTGTCTATTTGGTTTATAGTTAAGGAAATATATATTAAAATAGGGTTCCATGACAACTTATAAAAATGGCATTTCAACACCCCTTTAAAAATAAATTAAAAGTGAAGAATAAAAAAAATATTTCTTCAATCTTTGCAAAATTACTTTGGGGCATCATTTTGATAAGTGGTTTACACAAAGTAATTTGTTTAATTTAAAAAAAAATAGCCTAACCTAACACAACCTAACCTAACGTAACCTGTTTAATTACATTTTTTTCAGCACTTTATTGACTTTTCAAAGTAGTGATAAAAGTGTACATTGTTGAGTTGTCCGGAAACCTTTAATTAGGCACCTACTTTTCAAATTTTAAGTATTACCTACTTATAAATACGTTTTTATTTAGTAAATGAGAGATAATTAGAAACACACTTTAGGTATGGACGCGAGGTCTATACTGTTCACAGAAGTACTAGTGTAGCTGAGGTAAACTGATATTCTAGCAAAGGTGACCTGAATACTATAAACTTTGTCGCATTGGTTTCTTGTTATTGAATTGGATCGGTGTTCAATGTTTTTTCAACTTGATTCCAGTTAGATTTGAAAAAAATATTCCATGTGGGTATTCTTACAGTCTTTCTAATTAAATTCCAATGGGTGGGTAGATTCAGTGGATTTACGACAAACTCGTAGTCCTTCGGGCTATCGTTTTGCGGTGGTGATTGTAAAGTTGGGAAAAACCTTACAACATTATCATGTCATTTTATATACAATACCGCACTACAGTTCCAACTAGCAGACCCAACCCGTAGAACTAAGTCAATCTCAATTTTTGATATCTTTGTAGGATTTGAATAAGTGGGGATAGGAAGGAGATGTGTTGGAAAAGGTTTAGTAATGGAAAATAGAAGTATTGTAAGACTGACTTATCGTCCATTTACAGTACAAGCTAATGTGTTCTGTGTTCTGAATATAATAAAATAACATAAAAATATGTACATGCGTGCCGGTTACATTCTTAGAAAATCAATTAAATTTTAGAGAAACCACACGGAGAAAAATGTTATTCGAAAAAAGATTATTTTAATAGTAAAAACGGTTAAAAACGGGAATGAAGTTCTTACGAACAAATTAACAGGGTTTCAATGTTTATTGGCGGGAACATGTAAGAATAATTTGTTGGTATGCGTAATTTCGTACGTTTACCTACAAATTATTCTTACATTTTCCCGCCAAAAAACATTGAAACACTGTTAATTTGTTCTTAAGAACTTCAATGCCTTTTTTAACCGTTTTTACGAATAAAATGATCGTATTTTAGAATAAAAATTTTCTCCGTGCACTTTTAAGTTTTAGAAATATCTGGTGACTTTATGTTTTAGGTACGTATTTATCGAAATTTAGATAATAGATATATTGATAGGTAATCGAGATACATGACTTTCGCAATTGGCTCCTTTTAAACTAAAAATTTTAATATCTTATCTTCTCAAAGGCGGTTAAAACCCCTCTTTAATCTTTTAGGTTGGAAACTGAATTCTTTTATCTAAAAATCGATTGCTTTTTGGAAATGGTTGCCGATCCATGTCGGATCTTGTGGGTAAGGAAGATAAAGAAATAAATCAGCTATATGACAATTTAAAGTGGTCGAGGCCCACCAGGGGAAACCGTTTAAAATGGTTAAGAACAAGAAAAAAATAGAGATCCGATTTGCCCTCCCCGCACTAAATTATAGCCTTGAATATTTGGGGCACCAACACCGTGTCGATGGCTTCAATATTCACAGGGTATTGATTTTTAATAAACCGAAAAACGAAATTGAATAAACGTTTTCAAAAAACATCTACCTACCAATAATTACCAAGGCATTTAAAAAAAATACTTGCGTATTCTTTCAATATCTTGGGGACCGTTTTAGTAGTATAGGTAGATAATAATAACAATACTATCTTTATTGTAAAAAAAATACAACTATCACTAAAAACACATTTAAATTTAGCTTTCAGTTGTTAATAACGTCGTTTTGTCAATCTTAGCACTCTAGCTCACTGAAAACCCACGGACTGGCCCTGGTAGGTACATAAAATTAATGATCGAAAATAATATATTAGACAGAAAAGTATTATCGTGATTTTCTTTGGCCACATGGAGAAAGATGTTATTCTAAATTACAATTACGAAATTACGTAAACCAACAAATTATTCTTACGTGTTCCCGCCAATAAACATTGAAACCCTGATAATTTGTTCGTAAGAACTTCAGTCCCGTTTTTAACCGTTTTTACGAAAATAATATATTTTAAAACTTCTATCTACTAAAAAACTTACGAAAAAACTTACGAAAAAACTTACGAAAAAACGGACTAAAATATTTTCTACCATCCATAAAGTCCGTTGAACTGTTTTTCAAAGTGTTATGTTGTGTTGTTTTATATTTTGCAGCAATAGATCACGCGGATCTGTGAGAACGAATCTACAGCACAACGCGATGCATTCGTAATTCATAAATATTTACATTTAATAAGCAAGCTAATTTATCCAATCTCCATTTGTTTTTTGTGTGTTGACTAAGTGATCAATTGAAAGATTTATTCGAGAATAAATTAATGAACTCGTTGAGAATTCACTTCGTTTGATTCAAACATTTGGAAAACATCAGAATTTTTCCCGTGCAAATTTTCTGTAATCCATTAATCATTTGTCTGCTGGAATCGAAAACTTCATTTAAGTTTAAAGAGGATCTATCTAAAATAAAATTTATCGCCTAAACAAAAAAAAATATATTAATTATAACTGGAGATTTATTTATAGGTGAAAGAGTATTTATTTATAATTTTATTTACTTGCGAGTGATTTAGACAAATTGACTTGAAAAATTCTCACACCAAAATCCCATTTACTATAGATTTTTTTAATACTCGTGTAACTAACCAATTTAGTTCAACCAGATAAATCTCTCCTGCCGTTTGATTAATCCATAATTTATTAGTTAGGTAGGTATTGTTTTTTTTAATGTTATTTCTGGAAAGAGAGAAAAATAATCTTCCGTAAAAACATTCAGTAACTTAGGTACCTTAGTATTTTTGTCTATGAGTTTGGTAAATGTGTACTAAATTAGCCATAGAGATTCTAAAAATCATTTTGTAAATATTAAAATGTAGATAGGTACCCACCTTCCAAACGTGCTAAAGGTTAGGTTACGTTAGATTAGTTTGAAAAATCGAAGAAATATTCAAAAACAAAATAGTAAATACCTAGTCCATCTAGGTGTAAATAGTTATTATCATATGCGTTTTTGTATAATATATTTTATAGGTATATCATATTTTTGCTTGTAATTTCATTTTCAGTTCGTTTTCTTTATTATAAATTCAATAAGTACTTGGTTTTATACTTCTAAATCAACCTACACGGAGAAAAATGTTATTCTAAAATACGATAATTTAATTCGTAAATAGGTTAAAAACGGGACTGAAAAATTAACAGGGTTTCAATGTTTATTGGCGAGAATATGTAAGAATAATTTGTTGGTATACGTAATTTCGCACGTAGGTATACATTGAAACACTGTTAACTTCAGTCCCAGTTTTTAACCGTTTTTACGAATAAAATTCTCCGTGTAGGTAGATTAATAAATAATCTTTTTTGTAATCTCTTCTCTATATTAAATTACTATTGACTGTTTATGTGCTGCAAACTACAAATAAATAAATAATGACTGTTTACGTGCTACACATATATAAATAAATACAACAGTAGTACTTGTGTTCAAGTGAGGTTTTGCACACGAATTCGTTAGAAAGAATATTGTCGGTAATCTAACTAAAAAATAAAATCACCGAACCGACATTTATAGCCACTTCCCCACATATCTAAAGCATCTAAGTAGGAGAAATAACAAAAAAATACACAACGCCATAACTCAGCCTCCATACAGAAAAGTGGTAGTCTTGTCCATTCAGAATTCGACATAAATTTAAAGCGCAGTCGGCACAACAGTGGGGGCCCCTCAGCCAAAGTTTACGATCTGTTAAAAGACCAACAACTTATAGTTCAAATTAACACAAAATAAAATATACCTTTAACAGGATCAAAAGGTAATAAAAAACACGTCAAAACAATTTACCCGGCGTTCGGCGGCGGCTTTGCTTGGATCAGACCGCAAAACAAACCAAATAAAAAAATTGCACGATAAATAAAATTTATGACATGAAAACAATGACTCTGTTTTTTTATAAACTGTGTATCGAGATTTGATGCGTTCCTTATTATTGTACTCGTAAGGGCAATGTTATTGTAATAATGGATATTTTATTTATGAAGTAAAAATGTAGGTAGTGGATGGCATTGATGTCTTCCTTACGTTGTTTCTGGCGTTTAAAATACAGTAATTCAATAAAAACTATTGTCACATGTTTTAAAGATATATTTTCAGTGCTGGGACGATACGATAGACTTTATTAACAATGCGGTCGGAGTTGAAATTATGTTCTTTCGGTTAACAGATCCAAATATGATCGTATTACGAAGATGTTTTTATTAAATTGTTATAAAAACATTGTCTTATCAATAAAACTTACTCCGATACCGTAAACTTAACGTTTAACAACTTTAATATAAACACTCTATAAAGTTTTGTAGGTTGGTGCAAATTTCTCCAATTTCAAGTTTTTTTTATTTTAAATAGAACAAAAAAGGTAATGGTTAGCTATTTTATTGTGAATATATTTGGCAATAAAGACAGATTGACGTAAAAAAAAATGGAGCGTTTATTGTTTCAAAGTGTTTTCATATAAACGAAGCAGGTACCTACTGAATTCAGCCTAATTCAGCTGTACCTATAGATTTTAAGTTTATATTTGGCCCGGTGAAAGTAGATCCGGTTGTGCCGAAACCGGTTTGCAAGTTCGTAAAAATTTTTTTTTATAATAGCTCCACGCAGGAGGTCCTGAGGAAAACAAATCCTCAAGACCTATGTCATATTTGGGTATGCTGTGTGGAGGGTCTTTGGGAAAGGAAGAAGAGGATCCAGGAAGGAAAAAGGCATCAGGGGTGGGTAGGAATGATGTTAAACTTATGAAGAAGTCTAGGTTGGATCTCCCTTGATCAGCCTCTCCCGATCCGGTCCGCCATGCATAGGTGGGCAAACGCATTTGCCATCAAGACATATACAAACTATATTCCCCGAACCCGGGCACCTCTGATAAGTCACCAAACGTAGCGAACCACTACGGATGGCCAATGGCGGTGCCTATTCCAGCCTCACCAATTGGAAGTTAATTACAAAATTACAGTTTTCATAAAATAAGACGCAGACGTCTCAAAACGCTTATTTTCTAAAATCTTATCAATAGAGACATGCCTTTTAACATTTTACAAATTTTATTCATAGATTTTTAAGTGCATCGGTGTTTCAATGAACGTTGAAAATGATCCGTTGTAATTTGTAATGCTAATATAAACAAAATTGAAATCGAATTATACACGTGGACTGTTCTATGTGTAGGTATTTGATTGACCGTCAATTATTAGTTTTCGATTTCGGGCTCCAGGCGAGTTTGCCCTATCATCATCAAACGAGAGTGGTTCAAAACCCGGCTAAGTGCTCTGAAGACATGTAGAGTATATAATTAATGAGGTTTTCGTTTCTGCTTCACATGATCGTGAATATTTATATTTTTGGCAATTTTTTTGGAATCATGAAGCAGCAGAATGAAGAAGTCCCGAAGCGCAGTACACAATGTATCATGCAAATTAAAACAAGATTCGTGCATTGAACAGTGGGTAATTTTTTATTTATTTTTTATTCATCACACAGGATTCTCTGAGAACAGGGCCTATGTCTTTTTTGGGGATGCTGTATAGAGGGTATTTTTAGGGAAAGGAAGGAGACGGAAGGAGAAGTATTGGGAAGGAAAAAGGCATGGATATGAATCTGGGAGTCAATGTGTCCAGGAGTGACGGACGTGTAAATCTATCCCTCTGGACTGAAGAGGTCTAGACTAGGTCTCCCTCAACCAGTATCTCCCGATCTACCATGTAGTAGATAGGCAAACGCATTCGCCGCCAAGACCTAGGCAAAACTCACTACATGAACCCGGGCATCCCTGCTAAGTCACCAAATGTAGCGAACCATTTTCACGGTCAAAAGTATTTTTGTTATTTATTTTTGAGGTGTTATGCCGTATTGCGCTACCTCCTTCTTTGATCAATTAAATAACTACTGGTGAGGATAGTAATTAATTTGAATTAACCAGGTGCATTATTGCACGCAACAGAAAAAAAAAACTATTATCTCCCACATCATTAATCATACATATAGGAAGGAGCTCGCGTCAACATCATCAACACCAAAGTATAACATCAAATTTATAAAAGGGGAGGACATTTCGGTCAAACATAGTTCCACAAGGGTGTAAATGGTTTTATCTTTTTGTTTACCTGCCAGACAGCTTAACTCTTTATTTCAACTATGAAGTAGTGTTCTATTTACTCCTGAGTAGAATTTTTAGGAACAACATTTCAGCCAAGAAATCTACTTTGCTAGTGAGATATAAACAAGTGTAATTCCGTTAAGTTTTTTGTACATTAACTGCACATCTTTGGGGATGCTGTGTAGGGGTCTTTTTGAGGAGAAGAAGAAGTGAACATGGGTCCGGAAGAGAGCTATGTTATAATCTGTATGAAAACTAAAAAAACTGTTTTTGAGAGGTGATAGAATATACTTTCAAATGTCAGGAACTTTGGTTTCATCAAGGATCACATTCAAAAAATATTTGTTAAATTCTACATTTGAATATAAAGCGTGGGAGTTTTCTCTTTCTAAGACATGACAGTAAGGGAGATACAACGATTTATTTACGAGTTAGGACAAATTTGGTTGGTAGGTAGTTCTTAGTCGAAGTTACAGTTAAAAATTACCGAATCGGATAGAAACGCATTAGCTCAGTTGGTAGAGTTCGGTCTCGGCAAGGCGTAGGTCCTGGTTTCTAGTCTTTTTTGATGTGACCATATATATATATTTAATTTTTAAAAGACAGACAAACATTCCCAGGTTACGAATAACATAACAATATTTGAAAATCTTCTCCTATCACCACAGTAAGCGGAAGATGTTGCTTGTGTTGTGATGGAGGACTGCCAGCTGAGGAATCGAACACACGTCACCCGGGTATCACCCAAGCGCCACGCCCACTCAGCCACTGTCCTGTCTTACATCTTTTATATATTTTTCTGTTTCAGATTTTCGATTGCGTTTCGCTAATATTGTCTTCATTAATTAAAATATTACAATTTGAGGTATTACTCATTAAGTTAAAAATAAAAATAAATAATATCTATTATAGTTTTTTAATTTGCTCTTTTATGGGGTAGGTAGCATCGCTCTACCTCTGGTTCTTACGAACCTGTGTAATGCGGTGAGTTCTGATATGATTTTAATAATGTATCCTGGATAAAATTAGACGTGTAAATTTTATCAAATTATTCCTCTAAGCGATTGCACCTAAATTATCTTTAAACCTAAGTAGGTTGAGCTTTCGCAGAACCTTTTTGTACTTATTAATTCCTCTATGTGTTTTGAATTTATCAAACCCAATTTACGACCAGAGGCAATGATTTATTCGCTTGCTTTATATTTATATGCATTCGGAAAAAGAGGAAAAAATACTAAAACATACGTTGGTGGGGAATTTCATCGATATTAAACTAAGGGCCGCGGTCCCGTGAAGGGATTCAATCTCTTACCATCAGATCTCAGATAAATATAGGTTGGGACGCTGGATCTTATAAAAAATTCAAAATATAACCCCCACCATATTACTTCCTGCACGAATACCTCGGGGAATTTCGTACATGTTTAGAAAAAATAACATACCAGACACCCTTTGCAGAGAAACAACCCTAAATTTACCAAATTCTTGCATTAAATTATATTTTTCCAGCAATTTTTTTTATTATTAAAACTGTAGGTAGCGGCTTGACATGGTTGAAATATCTGAGGAATAAGCACATGTTATGACATTTATAAGTCTAACACAAAAGTAAATGCTTGATTTATATATATTTTTTAAATAACTAATTAACCATCACGCCATTTAATCACATGGTAAGCAGACATGACATACAGCCCTGTCTATGCATATAAATACTTCTCACTTTATTCACATTCATACATGTATACATAGGTATATACTATTTTGTTCCACCGATTTATAATATGACCCGACTTAGTATTTGAGAAGTTCGACAGTGCCATGTTTTCCTGGGGCATAACTTAAATTTCTTCTACCATTCCCATATTTTATTTTGACACCACCTTTTCTTATATCCGCTCTACACAAACCTTCTAAACTTCATTTAATAACTTTTCTGTGAATGGTAGACCTTGCGTCCAAAATGTTGTTTCTAATTTTCTCTTATTTAATTTATAATTTAATCTATTTTAATTATAAATAAATAATTATTTTACGTAACAACTTTTTAATTTCAAGCAAGTAATTATGCAATTTTTTTTCCAAAGCGACGTCAATATCTCAATAACAATTCTATTTCAAACTTTCTGCAGGAAGGTAGGTAGGAATTATAATATTTAAAAAAAAATGCGAACAAGACCGGTCAGTGGTTGATTGGGCATCGCGTTTAGGTCCCACTTAGGCGTTCCGTGTTTGATTCCTCGGCTGGCTTAGCCCTCCATCACAACACAAGCAACATCTTCCGCTTAGTGAGGTGGTAGTAGGAGAATTTCAAATGTTGTTGGGTTATGCGTAACCCGGAATTGCTTGTCTTTCTTTAAAAAAAGAAAAAGAAAGTTCGAATAAACACCACGATTTCACATTTGAACTTAATTAATCTTAAGAATGACCATCATCTTGAAACGGAAACGTAACGCAGAATTTACATTACACATATTTACAGACAGACAAAATGTAAAACGGTCGAGTTAAAACAGGACTTCGCCACGCTACGTTCTATGAAAAATATTATTAGATCGTTACAAGAATCTCGAGGTTACAACAACTTTTTTACGATTTTTTTTTTAAGTAAGTGTTTGTACATCAATCAATCCAAACTATTTTGGCCTTCCTAATTGCATTCAAATACAACTAATCCGCCATAAATTAATTAGTAACTGACTACAAAGCCACCCATTAAATCTTATTTAGAAAATTAGAATCATAAACAAATGTACACTCAGCCATACTACTGTTTCAAGTAAATCAGAATAAACAGCAATCTATCTCGCTGACCCCTTGAATACCGGCCGGGCAATAAATAACACCGGGACTTGCCGTGTTAAGTCGAAAAAATCTCCATACGAACTAGGTATAATATTTTAATCATAATACGAGTATAAGAAGGCGCGGGGCGTGTGATTTATCTACGGCCAGTGGTCGGGTACCTAATCTTAACTGGAATTTAATTTCTTGTTTATTTACCGACTGATCCGCACACGGGGCGGAATATTACTGATTTAAACTGCTTTGATGTTGAGAGGCAGATTGGTGCATGTCCGGAAAAAAAAAATTAAAAAAAAAACTTTGTGGCAGAAATAATGGGGAATTTTGACATACTTCAATCATACACTCATTAGCTACACATCTCCAAATGCCACACAGAGAAAAATGTTATTCTAAAATACGATCATTTTATTCGTAAAAACGATTAAAAACGGGACTGAAGTTCTAACGAACAAACTAACTTGTTGGTATATGTACGAAATTACGTATACCAACAGATTATACTTGCATGTTCCCGCCAATAAATATTGAAACCCTGTTAATTTGTTCGTAAGAACTTCAGTCCCGTTTTTAACCGTTTTTACTAATAAAATTATCGTATTTTAGAATAACATTTTTCTCCGTGCCCGTTTTGAGATAATGAAGCAATATTCTATTGCTCACCATAAATCATATAATATTTTCTGTGTTTTACATAAAATAACGACCGGTTTGTAGCTACCTATTGAAGTATGTAACTAGTGACCCAGAAAACATAAATAGTATTTCTGCAATATAATTGATTTGGTTGTGTTTATGAGTAATCTGAGTATTGTACCAGATAGAGGGTTCGCTTTTACATATAACTTCATAATCAATTCAATTTTCGATTTTTCGGAGATATTAATAATAATATTTGGCTGATGTGTATAGCGCCGTCTGACGAATCAACTGGACTTTCAAAGTTATGGACCGTTAAAATTAGAGTTTATTTTTCGGATTCTGATCAAAATTGTGTAATTATTCAATCGTAATAAATATGGATAAACTATCTAAAACCCCATATACAATGTACTGTTCAGCGTTGTCCGCTTGATGCTTAAAACCTGGTAAACTTATTTCCCCGGAGAATGTATTTTTTTTTGCTAATAAAAAAGGGGCGATTTTCAGTACGTATTCAATTTATTGCACGTATGCATGCACGATAATTATAATTAGACATTTTAATTTACGTAATTAGTAAAAAGTTAGTTTTTCGACGTTGCTATAGAAAAATATGAACTAGTCAATTTGAGTTTATTTAGAATCAAAAACTAAAACAAATATGAATGTTTATACTATATATTATTCTCCAATATGTTATGTTCCACGGTTACATTGTTCCTTAATTATGCATATTATATTACATGTACCTTGATAACATACATCATTTAACACAGGTATATCTAAGAAAGTTTTTATTTTTCTGTTGTACAAGTATAAAAATACTTTTTATATATTTTTTTAATGTACTATCATCAAATTTATTTATTTTTTAACTTGGTACTTACTCTCAGTAGCTTTTTATTATTTTTAATTTTTTTTATTATATCTATATATGTATATATGTAAATGTAATTCATAATAACAGCGTGTACACATGTGAACTAAACCGGGCAATTTGACTGTCCTAAAACGGAAAATGTCCTAGCTGGACAGTCAAAGGATAGCTTCCTTACTACATGTATGTAAAAAAATTGTATCTTTATTATAAATTGGCCAATTAAGTGCTGTTTAGTAGGTACTTCATAACGTCACCTCAAACATAAATGTTTTTAATTAAATTAATTTTGTAAGTCACCTTGAAGCTTTACGATAAAGCTTAATTGATTACGGTTTTAAAACAATTTTAAGCAAGTCGTCCGGACTTAATATTTAACGGTGGCATTAATCCTATATTGGTAGAAATAATATTAGAGGTTTTTTAAAAGTGAAAAAATGTGTTTTACCTACTCGAAGACGGAATTTCATTCCTTTGAATATATAGTAGGTACACACTAGAAATGCCTTCAACGTGGTTTTGAGTGGAAACTAATGTCGCCACTGAATTAGTATCTTTTTACCATTTGGCACTCGCTCTGTCTCTCTAGATATCGTATATCGCAATTCCATTCGTTTCATCATCGTTGCAAAATTAAAAATTTTTCGAAATTGTCGAAAAAATTTGGAAACGAATTTCTGAACGTATTTGAAATTTAAGCATGATCAGACTTTTGGGTCACTAAACACGATTAAAACCGAGAATCGGTAAGCCACAACTATAGAAATGAATGTGACATATGCACTGATGTGTATTACGAGAGTTGAGACTTGTGCCCTAGAATGCAAGGCAAATCAGCAAAAAAAAAAAACTGTTTTAAAACGGCACTTTTATCAAAATAGACTTGTGCTGCTCCGCCTCTCAGGTTCTAGATATAATTTGATATCCACTTGTTTTCTGGCAATAATTTGTCTTCTGCTTCACATTGAAGACGCCAACACCTCACAGAGAAGCCATTCCTCACAGAACTGCCTTGCAATCATCAGCGGTAGCTTTGGTCGTAGTTTATGGGTAAAATTATTTTTGTTGAAATCTGGCTTTTAGACCATCTGTTGTGATGACCATCTGTGTAATAATAATTCGCAATTCAATTTCAAAGTAATTCTTATGAATCAGTGATACGATTAGAATCCAGAAAAAATGTAATCATAGCATTCATCATAAGCAGCATTACCATTATAAAGTCACGCAATTTAGCTTATTAATTAGGTTTTTATCTTTCACCTTCAAGATTAGATGTGTTCAGATATGATTAACTATTCCAAGTAGGTAATGCGATTTACACTCACGGAAAAAAAAAACTAAAATATTACACCATCACTTATCGATTTTTGGCAAAGCTGACCAATGATACTTGAATCATTTTTGCAAGTGCCAACTTAATTGCATTTATTTTTCCAAATACTTATGTACAGAATTATTAATGTCTCTTGATACGTTAAGTAGATTTTTTCCGTACTTAAGTATCTACGAACGAGTTGATCGGTTTATGTAAAAAATGCTTTTCTAGACGATAAAATTCCCTAACTAACCAATCTTCGTGAGAAATTAATAGATAGGTAGGTACTTAACCAAAATGGATATGAGGCCTGTTTTGGAAAGTAAGGTAGAGTCATCTCATAATGTTTGTTTTGGAGAAACCTGTCTATCTATCTAATAACGCCAGAATT
Source organism: Limnephilus auricula (assembly GCA_951813805.1). Lineage (NCBI taxonomy): Eukaryota > Metazoa > Arthropoda > Insecta > Trichoptera > Limnephilidae > Limnephilus > Limnephilus auricula. The sequence continues at coordinate 4,046,538 of OX638403.1, forward strand.
ATGTTGGCGAGTCATTTGATATTTCCTCTCAGATGTTACAAGTATGTGCGGCTTGATTTTAAACGGTAGGAAGGAACTTTTGAATACACTTGGCGCTTGGCATTTAAAATAATAAAAAAAACACCTACACATTTCCTAGGTATTAAAACCAGTATGTTGATTACATATTTGTTATCATGCTTGAGTGTTCAGATGGCCTCAGTAATATGTTTTTCACTTATATATGAATAGGGTGGTTGTGGGTTCGATTGCCGTCGGAATATTTGATTGACTATGTGAATTTTTTGGTTATTTGAGGTGCCAGTTGTTTGCGTGTTGTTTTAGTATATTAATTTTATGGGAATAGGTTTTGCATATAAATATCGACCTTATTATCACTGAGGATATTAAACAATGGTCCATGGTGTATGTTAAGCGTAATTAAAAATATTAATAGGGACGATTCGAAGGTATGTAGATGAAGACACGATTAACGCAAAGATGCGGAGGTAAATTTAATGTATTCGATTCATGGGGCTCAGAGAAACGGCTTTTATCATTTCAAGAAACTCAAGATAATACAGGAAGTTGTTGAAAGATTTGGGTAAAATAATCACGAAGTAGGTGGGTAAACACGTAAAAATAAAAATAAATATATAGTTGAAATTTTTCTTAATATTAACGTTGATTTGGTGGATATTGTAAGATTACTTTTTCTTATATTACCTATTAATATTTTATATTTGCTACTCTTGTGAATTTTTATTAATTAAACTCTGTTTTAACTCGACCGATTTTCATTTGGTCTGTCTGTAAATTAAAATTTGTACGTTCCGTTTCTTTTTCATAATGGTGGCCGTTTTATGGTATGTAGGTTACCCTACCTGCTTGAAGAAATTTTGAAAAAATAATTGTCATTGAGATAGTGACGTTTCTTTGGAAAAAAACGTAGTTTTGATTCATTAAATAAGAGAACTTAGAAACATACTTTTGTGGACGTAAAGTCTACTACCTGTTTATGTTCATAGTAATTTCTCAATAAACAATTACTACCTACATAATATATGTAAAAGCACTCTTGAGATTTAAAAGAAAATAAATAAATAAAACAAATAAAAATAAAATCTAGATTAAAGTATTCATCTCCTTCTTACACACTGCGCAAGTTGGTTCTATGCTTTTGATTCTTTTGGCGCTACGTGATAGTTTGCGTGAAGGTACCAAAGCTCCTAATTACTATGCTAATCGCATCGTTATGGTTAACAAGATTCCCTTTCAAAAACAACCCTTACCATATAACAATTAAAACACTTTCTTCATAAGAAAAAAAAGCTCCACGGGAAGCTTTCTTACCGCAGAATTCAAATAAAGATAAGAACCGATTGTTATATTCCATTATCTTTCGCCTTGCAAATAACTTGCGAATCCTATTTATCTAGCTTTCTTTGTTTAAACAAGGTCACCTGTAACAATGTCCAATGATCTGCCAATTGTTGTATAATGTGCAACTTTTGGAGGTCTGGACCACACGAAAGAGCAACAGTCTTTCGCAGCATTTGTTGCATTTATATAGCTAGTTTAAAATTGCAACAAAGAAAGTTGCCTTTGTGACCCGATGCATAATTGGGAACCGAATGCGGTCAAAGAAATGAATTATGGGTTTTTCTTGGTTAGTCTGGGTGCCATGTGTCGGGTTTTGGAATCCGTAGTCGTTCCTCGGTTCTAAGTAAAGGCAGTTTGTAGTTGCTTAGCTGAATTTAACCGCATTTTTGAATGCTTGGGAAAGTAGGTATTTATTCAAATGCACACACGGAGAAAAATGTTATTCTAAAATACGATCATTTTATTCGTAAAACGGTTAAAAACGGGACTGAAGTTCTTACGAACAAATTAACAGGGTTTTGAATATTTATTGGCTGGAAAATGTAAGAATAAATTATTATTATTAATTATTAGAACAAATTTCGTTCGTATATCAAAAAATTATTATTACACTTTCCCGCCAATAAACATTGAAACCCTGTCAATTTGTTCGTAAGAACTTCAGTCCCGTTTTTATCCGGTTTACGAATAAAATGATCGTATTTTAGAATAACATTTTTCTCCGTGTATGTTCTTAACTTATCAATCAAAAATATTAATTTCGATTGTGTAGGTAGGTATGTTTGATTGAAATATATAGATAATATTTTAACAGATAATTATTGTCATTCTATATTTTTTTGTATTTCTTAGGGTTAATCTCGACAAGAAAAGATAGATTTCGTGATTTTTCAAGCATCTGCGCTTTTTCCACTTTCAAGAAAGCGGTATTATTTTCTAACAACTATATTTACGATTGATTTTTAAAGTACTGGTTAAAATAATAATTACTAACCGGTGTTTACTATTAAGAGACTTATTAGTTATATTTAATAATAACATTTTAGAGAAGAAGCGAATTCCTCCTTAATTTAAATTTATTATTTATGAAAAACACCACTTCCCGTTCCGGTAGATAACTACTTATTAAAAGCTCTAACGAGCAATTTCTCATAAATTTAACTAACTGACTGGCCATCACGTTTCTCCGCAGGGGTAGGCAGAGAGGGCGGGTCACCAAATAACTCGGTCTCCTTAACCAATTCACGTTCATACATACTCTTCTATTATTCTAACTCTTGACATGGCCCAACTCGTGTATTTGATTCACGTAATCGTGTCATGTCTTCCAAATGTCTTAAAAAATTGACAATTTTACTATCATCATGCTCATTGTTCGGACAAATTAGTAAAATTTTGAACGTTTAAGTTTCCTATCAAATTCACGGAAAAATCATTTTGATCAGAAAATTTAAAGTTTATCTTTTATATTTAGTTTTTATATTAGGGTATGCACACTCGCACAGCTATTTAGTCTTTATAGAGTGGACCCTTTGGTAGGTAAGTAGATTGTTTAGTTACGTAGTTAGCTATATGTCATAGGTATGTTATATCTGCCGTGGTAAGATATATCCTCGATAAGCACCTACTAACTATCAATTCCCTATGTGCCGATACCTAATTGGATGCAATTAAGTTAATTATTGTAGATACCCACATGGGTAGGTACAGTTTACGGTTGATTTATCGATTATAGAGCTTCCTGTATTAACGTCTAAATAACTTACTTTTGCAGAAATAGCTTAGTGTAAATATTAAATTTGTTTTGCCATCTTTTTATGAAAATATATATATTATTTTTAAAATCCCAATGGATAAATATTAGAAAAGTTAGTAACTAACTAACTAACCATTACGCTGTTTCTCTGCAGGGGTGGACAGTGAGGACGGACCGCTAAAAACTCGGTTTTTTACCATGACACACTCCATTCCTCAATCACATTCACACATCTTCTCATACATACTGTTATACTATTCTGACTCTTGACGTGGCCCGATTTGAGTATTTGATTCACTCGATCATGCCATGTCTTCCTCGGGCGTCCCCGACTTCTTCTAACATACCAAAAAAGATACATTTGTTTGCACAGATATTTAGAATGTTTCTTAATTCTGAACGTAAACTGCCTACTGTTTAAAATTATATTTTAGTTTTAATGTTCTTGTTTTTTTTGTGCTATAATATCACCGTTATTGTCTATTATTATCCTGTGCTATAACATCACTGTTATTGTAAATTTTTGTTCTCTTGGCATTGCTTTGTATATACCGTATATTCTTTGTTTCGTATTATTATCTGATCAAGATTTTGTAAGAACTCGCAAGGAGCACTGTTGGATTATTTTAAAGTTTATTATAGTTAAGCGCACTTGAAGTGAAATAACACAAAACTGCGCTATACAAATATTACGTTATTATTAAGTATCATATTATATTATATTCACCATTTGCAGTAATAACGAAGGCAAGAACTTATCCAGACGAACAGCTTGTTATAAGTATATGAAATTATTATCGGTACAGTAGGTAGGTATCGCCTTACAAAATCGTTGTTTGTAATACCAAGGTTGCAAATAATTAGAATTTTCCAATTATCTATAGACAAAGGAAGGCATTTAGGTCTGCTCACAGAAATATTATCCACTTAAATATAAGTTATGTTGGATATAACGATATTTTGCAAGGAGCTCTGTAATAAATCTGTATCATGTTAAACTCTAATTAAACTTCTATCTATTGAATTGCAACAAACTAGGCACCTTCGTAAGTAAATTACATGCAGAATTTTAGCCATGAGATTGCTTTGAAAACTGGAAGTTTTCTCTCCATGATCTAACTGACACTCAGGTAGTTACCTACTATGTATTATTGGTGTTTTAATGTGAAGCAATATTGATTAATTGAATATCACGGATAAATTGTATGTGAATATTATAAAATCACGCTGAAGTAATAGATTTAGTTGAGGTTGTCGCTTATTAAATACCAGTGGATAAAATTAATTGAATAGAGTTTAAAATGTCCATGTAGATAAGCGGAAATTACTTGTACGGGAAACAGGTAAGATATCTTTACAATAATAATTCTAGATATAATTTTATATAATCGTATTTTTGGAATTTTAGAAATACTTATAATATCCGCTTGGTAAGCCAGATAACCTTGGTTGCACCCAACTGCATCTATCTAATGCATTTATTTGCCTAGTTTGCGCATAATAAATGATATACCATAATGATATTAATGATTTATCAAACATTTTTACATAAAGACATAAAACATAGTTGCAGTGAAGGTTTATGAATGTTGTTTTAAAACTAATAGAAACATTTCCTTTCGCAGCACAATTATTCTTGGTAGGTATATTAAGTACCATATATTTATGTTCTTAAGTATCTTGGATATTTATAACGATTCTTTATCGTTACATATAATTATCGTTACCTAATGATCCCCGACAGTTGGCCCCTCGAAATGTTATTTATTATAAAATTATATTTACCAATTATTATTTACCAATTCCAAACCAAAAATCGACTTCAAAAGGTACGGTTATCCAACGAATTTATATACAGTGTCGATTTTCTGTACTTATACGCTGTTATATATACAAAGACAAGTAGTTTTTTACTTGATGCATTAGTGAAAATATATGTTTTATACTTTTTTTATTCGGCGGTAGGTACACCCTCTTTAGACAACCCTTCGGGGATACTGTAAGTAGGTATACCGTATTTTCCCTAAACCGATAGCAAATTGTAAATATGCACTCTATGAAGGGGGGCTAAGTGTAGGGGTATCAACTGTTATGGAACCACCTATAATACCTGTGAAGAATTTCGAAATCAAAATATACCTAGCAATAAACCTTCTTAAACGAACTAAACAAAAGGCTTTTATTTTTCCCATGATTTTTCTTCTTCACACCTGTATAATTGACATTAAAATTCTTCTCTGCCATACATCTATCTACCTCTGCATACTGCATTATGCATATTATTAAAAATAATAATTATTTCAATGAAGAAGAAGATAACAATAATAATCAAATTTTTTAAAATATGAAAATAAACAAGACACAGAAAAATAATAAAAGATAACGGTCGCAACTGGGACTCGAACCCAGAACCTTACGTCTTACCGGGACATACACCTCTACCAATTGGGCTACTGCGATCTTATATGAGACTGTCGTAATTGTCAATTTCATATTTCAAATTTCAGAATTAACAATATTATCTTCGACTAATGAAAGATATCATATAAGATCGCAGTAGCCCAATTGGTAGAGGTGTATGTCCCGGTAAGACGTAAGGTTCTGGGTTCGAGTCCCAGTTGCGACCGTTATCTTTTATTATTTTTCTGTGTCTTGTTTATTTTCATATTTAAAAATATTAGATTATTATTGTTATCTTCTTCTTCATTGATATATTACATTGATGGGAATAACCTTCAAAAGTTAAAAAGAGAGTTTTTCTAATAAAAAATATGAATAATTATTATTCACCATCCTTCGAGGATACTTTGGCCACACTGTAACTGTGGTACCTATTGAAGTCTCGCATATATTTTCACATATCCATATCATATGTTAACATTTAAAATATTTAAAACCATTGAATTCACAAGGTGGTATGGGCATGTACCGGGTGGATTAATTTACGACGCTCGATGCCACTTACCTGTTGTGTTGAGGCATGCGCACTGTGAATGAGGTTTTGTTTTTTTATTTACGACTTTTATGATTTATTCGATTGGTCCGTTGCTCTTTAGGGTCGGCCGCGAAGTCGGAGCACGCTTTCACATAATAGGTATCTCGGCGCGGAAATAAATTACACCCTTTAAGAAACAATGGCCAGTAAGTAATACGTGTAAAACGAAGGAAGGCGCCCAATAAACTGATATAAATTGTTGTGAATCGGTCAATTGGTCAGCCACTATTGTAAAGACAATGGCTAAAGGAATTTGTAGACCTCAGTAATTAGTAGAACTCAATAAGTCGGTTTCTAGGTATACCTACGCCTACCTATATAGCTTGAACAATTGTGAATTATTTGTACAGTTGTACGTACTTATTTCTACAACAGCTATAATGTATCGTTTACCAACTTCATTATTTTGAAAAATGTTATTCTAAAATACGATCATTTTATTCATAAAAACGATTAAAAACGGGACTGAAGTTCTTACGAACAAATGTTGTTAATTATTAGAACAATTTTCGTAAGTATACATTGTTGGTATAACGTATTTTTTCGTTGCATCGTCATGTTGTATTATCAGGGCACTAGATAAAACATTTCTAAACGAATGTTTTATAAGTATGGCCTGATAAATTATCGTGGGGTCAAAATCATTTTTTTCCGTGCAGTAGGTGCTTAGTTAAAACAATAAATAAATACTCAAAAACTTGGTGTACATCTTCACTTGGAAGTTAAGTCGAATATAACTCATCGATCTGGTCTCCCCATTTTGAAATACATTATAAAAAAGTCGAAGAAAAAATTCCAAAGACATTCATTTTAAACTCGGCATTCCCATCGAAATCTAATTTACTAAATTCTCAGATCGAAGAATTGCACCCGTCGAAATTTTTATGGTCAAAAAAGTAAATGGTAGTCCTTAGTATAAATAGCCCTGATTTAATTAATCTCATTGAATTTCAAAAATCTATGAGAGCTGGTCATTAACAAATCCTGTTCAAATATAACAATACCAGAACTGAGCAAAACACTCGATTATACCTAGATTACACGAAGTTAGTAAGAGATATGCAGATGTGGCGGATTTTTTTAACTGCACGGAATGTAGGTATATGGAGCCTCCAAGAACTAGCATATCTTTTCAATCAATATTAATTTAAGTCTGCTTATATGTTTTGTAAGTACGCGTATCTATTACTCGTATGTACCTCAAGAGTTTGTATATTTTATACACTTTCTAACTTCATTTTACGATCTAATACAACATTTAATTTTTTTTTACATTAGGTCCACACAGGAGGCTCTGAGGAAAATAATTTCCCTCAGGGCCTATGTCATCTTTGGGGATGCTGTGTGGAGGGTATTTTAAGGAAAGAAAGGAGAGGAAGTTCTGGGAAGGAAAAGGGTATGAGGATTGGGTAGGAATCTGGGGTTTAGTGTGTCTAGATCATCCGCCGCCAAGACCTAGACAAACCTTACCCCATGAACCCGGGCACCCCTGCTAATTAATTGTTACTTTTTAAAAATATTTTTTAAGTTAACGGTGATAATCAGTTATTGTTTATTGTGTTATAATAATATTTATATAATAATATTTATTGCATTATTGAGAAAATTTTGCGTCCTTCCGGTGAATTTTATTTCAACATTTTATCTCAACAATTCTGACGTTACACTTGAAAATACCTATGTCATCTGTCGATACAGTCCTTTAGAATGGCTATAATTTTTAAAGAGATACAGATGCTGTACAGCTTACTCGAACTGATATTTTAGCAGAAAAATTGCCTGATTCTGTTGGCCAAGAATCATTGTAATTACAAAAAGCAACCAGGTAAGATCGCACACCATTTTACTTAATTTAATCACGGGTTAGGGGTGCATTTACGTACTGTAAGAAGCTTTCCTTATGAAGCTTTACAATATTTACTCGTATGGCCTGAAGTCTACGACTTAATTAAGTACCTTATAGTTTGTAATGAAGGCTTTACGCTAATGTGTGTTCCTGTCTGTGAAGTAAGTTGATCTTATAATTAAACCCATTGTCTACTAAAAGCTTAACAAGTTTATAATTACAGATTTTTTCAAATGATTTATATCAAGCGTGTGCAACGGCCAAAACCATGGCATATTGCTTCAAAATTTAAAAGAAATAAAATAAATATAAGTGGAAAAAAATGTGCATGGTGTTATCATATTAATGTTAATTTTTTTTTCTATAAAAAGCTGGGTGTGTAATAAAATCATTTGAAGATATTGTACGTATATAGTACTCCAGGCAAGGTAAAAACTGCGTTTTACAAGTTTAGCTCATCGAGAGGGTAGAGCGGTGATTGGCTAAAAATTCGTGACGTACCTTGAAGTCCATGCTTCACTGGGAGATTTGAACTGACTGCAATACAAGTGGCAGTGTTTTACTTCAAGCTACGTCAAGCGTTCGAAATTTCGAACGATTGTTTTTTTTTTTCGAAAAAGGCCTAAAAAGCTAACCTTGTTAAAAGCATTTTCTATGAATCTTGGCATTGAGGTAGATACCTAACATACTTATCAATTTTGAATTTAGAACATTGGGCTTTGGATTTTGTAATCAGGGATTGGTTTTGTAGATAGACTACTTGTGCAAATTCCTTTATCTTTGCAAAAATATAATGTTGACGTGAGTAAGTACTTTTAAAAACATAAAAAATAATTATTAGCGGATACCTGTTGTTGTTTTGTAATGTCAAAGGTTGTTGGAAATATCGTTATTTTCCATGGCGTCAAGTCTGTATGACGCAGAGGACATAGGACGTGATTTTTTCGTATTAATATGCGTGATGTTGTTAATCGCTTGTACATAATACAATGCATAATAGATATAATACTGTTAGTTGTTAGCCATCATGTAAGTTGATGGCCTTCATTCATCGCACAGAGCTAAAATAATTACGAATTTATTTGCAACAGAAATATGAATATTTTATAATTATTTTTAGACTAACTTAATGAGTGAAATCTCAAAAGGTAATATTAATTTAATAATAAATTTTAATTCATATTTTCATATTTTACACCCCAGACTTGCAGAAAAGTCAATAGATGATGTTCATTAAAATAAAAGTGGATACATTTTTCTAAGACACTTCCTAGATTGCATTTAGTTCCTTACAATCATATATAAGGATAACAGCCAATAAAGAAATTTGAAGATAATGTTGGTAGTTCTTAGTCGAAGTATGAAAAAGTTAAACATGATCAAAGGGGGTAGGGTCGAGTTAGCTAAGTGATTAGAGCAGAGCCCCGGAAATGTCTTGGGTTCAAGTCTTAACCGTGACCTTACTTTTTTCTGATTTTTCTGTTTAAAAATTTCGATTAAGAGTCGTTAATATTGTCTTCAATGAAGATAAATTAATATTTAGCAACAATCTGATAAAATCTTAAAACTACGCAGGAATCGAAAATTTAAATTAAGAGTTACGTATTGAAAAGCTTGAAATCAATTTTTTAACATTGCCTAACTTGTCTAAGTTATACAAGTAGTAGGTATCACATATATGTAGGTAGTGGATACCTATCATATTTTCCATTGTGTTAGATATTGGCAAACATGGAGAAAACATTATAATTACTAGGATATTGAGCAAAAAGGCAGCTTCTTTCAACAAAAATTAACAAGGCAGCCTTTATGAACAGTGGACAGAGATACCTGTATCGTGTAATTTATTCTATATATCAAACATTGCTCAACAACGCAGGTTTTCTCAAACAAGATTTTTTTAATTGGGTGAAATTGCTCACCGTCAAAATAACTCGTGTGTACCTACACTATCTACTCTATAGTTAGTATGGGAGAACGGTATAATTGGCATTTGGAAAAGTGTCCAATAACACGAATATGGGAAAGAATGATTTGCTTATTTAGAATGTGTTGGCGATAGACCGATACATCTAGGTACACGAACAATTATTTTGAGACACTTTTCTGAAGTGAAAAAGTATTAAATATTGTTTTAGACTAATATCTACGTAATACAGAATAAGAAGGCAACAATTTTATTATTTAAAAAAAACATGTTTTTAAAATTTTCTATATCAATGTCATGTGATATCTGCGAAATAAGGTACCTACTTATTTCAAATACTTATATATCAAAGATTTTATTTTTTAGGTTTAAAATATGAAAAGAAAATAGTACCTACCTAGGTACACCTAAAAATATACCCGAAAAGCCCTAAAATTTGTTATGAAAATTATATTAAATATTTTTTTAATAATTGTGAAATTATTAAAAAAATATTGTTTGAAACATTAAATATTGGGGCATGATTTTAAATAAATGAAAATATTTATCTTTATTTGAACCACTTTAAAAAGTGGTTTAAATAAAGGTCGCTTTAATTTGATGTTTTTCCTTTTTAAAGTGAATTTTCTCACCTTACTATAACAGTTTTTTTTAAATAAAAATTAGTTAAAAAGTTTTTATAATGCTCGATTAGTAATATTTCTAGCCTCAAATAAACGTTATCAAACCAAACACTATAAAATAATGACTTACTTAATGCTAATAATATGAACTTATAAAACCCAGGCCTTTTTCTCCACATTTTTTCACGAATTGAATTTAGAAAAATAATCTTAATATCGACTCATATCAATGGCTTTTAAATTATTAGTGGTGTACCTACTCATAAATGCGATAGACTATGAAAAAATGTTGCTGTAAATATTTTAATTACTGCAAAAACGAGCATGTATTTTTATGTAATTTAAAATATAAATGTAAATAAAGTAGACATTATATTCTTTTTGCATAGGTCCTCGAACCGTGTCTAGGTAACTATTAATGATTAATTACAAATTCTGATAATAGCTAACTAAATTACACGTTGGCCGCGTGAGTTTTACGCCTACCGTATTATTTAACAGCCGTTTTAAACGATGCATACGAAGGTGGAAGATAGCACTAATTAGATATATATCTCAAGTTTAGTGCACCTAGCGGAAAAATTCTCAAAAATCGACTAGACAATACATATTCAGTGTTATAATTAGATGTTTTAGAACTGTGTATTTCTCACTCTGGAAACAAACGTAGTTTCGGTACTATTCTACGATAAATAGGAAAATGATTACTACATAATTTTTTCATAGATATCAAACACTTGTTTGCGTCGTTACAATAAATTAAAAAAAAAAAAGTATAACTTGTTTTATTTATACTACTATTTATTCAATCGTATTTTGCTTTTACTAAAGTTTTTTCAGGAAATCACATTAACTTTGAATGCCCCTAAGAAGTTTTTGTTAAAGTGTTAAAGACATAACCAGGTTGACATTAAAATTAATAATAATTGGTGATTGAAGATCAAATTCAAATTTAATAACTGTGTTTTATTTTATTTTAAAATATCACAACACTGAGGATGGGATGATCAAAAAGTATTGACAATTAAATAAAAATTTCTTCAAACTTCGCAAAATCACTTTGTGGAGTGATTTTTACTTTGTATTTTTTTGGTGATTGTGATTATATAGGCAATAATGGTTGATACATAGTTATTTGTTTTATTTAATTCATTAAAAGTTTGAAGTTAATTTTCACGTTCCGTGAAATTTCTATTCAGTCTATGTGATTATTTTAGTTTTATGAAGCAATTGGCCTATAATGTTATATAATAACAAAACTTGATTTAAACTTCAAATATTTGATGAATTGTTCAAATTTTGATTAAATTTTGTTAAAGTGTTCAAGAATTTTTTTTTTTTTTTTAAATCATTATAAAATATTTATTTATTTCGTGAACATAATAAGACGTACATTTCTCCTATTTTATATGAAGCAAGTAAATGCTTAGTAATGGATATCTACTTAGCGTTAATTTCGTATCTACCAACGCATGTAAAAATTGCTATTTACCAATTAATAATCACGCAATGTTCAAGTTGGCTAATCAAACTGAAAAACTAATGTTTTCCGCAACATGTTTTTACCCATTTATTTACACCAAAGAACACAATGATTACGGAAAAAAATACTTAAAAATAATGAGAGTTTCCATATAAGTATAGTAAATTACATAGTTATCAATTATGAGTATTCTTCAATGATAGTAGAGAAGATGTAACTAATCGTTTATGGTGTACATACTGTACATTATAATGAAGTATGAATAATTTAGAAACTTACTTTGTCCAAGATGAACTCGTTTCATCCAGGGGTAGATTTGTGGCGGGTTCCCTGAGCTGGAGCCTCCCTTGCTGTTCTTCCCCGAGGCTGCTCCCGCTTCCTGGCTGGACGTGCTCGAAGTGCTCGAAGCAGGGCTGGACACGGTGCACGGTTTATCTGCAGGACTCGCCAAGGGCGTCGCGGGGGGAGGCTTCGTGCTCAAAGGGGAACTACGCCCTGGACCCGCCGTCGACAGATCCTGGGGAGACGCCACCCCTGCTGAAGAAGAAGATTCGGCATACTTGCAAGCTGGAGGTACAGGGGGCGGAGCGGGTGGTAGCAAAGCGGGAGACAACGCAGACGACCTTGGTTGTAACTGCGTGTAATCAGCTAGGCTTTGCGCTGTGGGGTATTGCTGGTACCCTTGGCCTGGAGAGTAACATCCCCCTGGATACCCTCCTCCAGGACTGTAGTAGTCTGCCCCCGGAGCTGGTAGGGCGGGCTCGCCTGCCACTCGACCAGCTGCAGCTCCTGGCTGCTGCCCACCGTAACAAGACGAGAGGGAGTTGACAAACTGATACGAGCTCATGCCCGCGTTATAATTCAAGTCATTCATCTGAAGACCGTTTAAAATACTCTCTATAGTGGTAAAGCGAGCCGTTTTGGCTCTTTACGTACAACCACGACTCTTTCTACCTCTCGTGAGGAGAACTCATTGGTAGTCTTGTGTTCTGAGGGAAATTTCCCCGTTTCGCTGTTGGATTCCCTTCTCTCTTCTTTCTTGTGTTTTTACGCGAAAATCGCAAACATATTTCCTCCGCAATTTTTCCCTCAGTTCTCCAGCCATAAATAAGACGATATTACGACTTTTATTGTATTAATTACGTTTATCCCGCTGTTTTCTTGATAATTAATGATCCGATAATTATGTTCCTAAGAAACTTCACTAGAATCTAAGTAAACTGCTAGAATAATACTATTGTGCCTTTTTAACGACTTGTTAATCTATACAATATTGGATTTGAAGATTGAAATATTAATTCTACGAAATAATCTTAAAATTTACGAGCTAAAATACACATAGATAATTCAATTCGCGCACTTCATAATTTCACCATGTTTTTCAATGTGGCCACCAAATTGTTGATAGTTTTTTAAACACCCATTAAAACTAATTTCTCTTCTTAGCGAATTTGTCACGGATGATTTATTCAGTTCCCGGTCCGTTCATAGGACTCCGGCACGGTAATAATTGGTGCACATTGAGGCGAGATTCTGTGTATCCTCGGTCCCGCAACAATCTGTCAGGAATATGTGATTTATCTCTGTAAGACCACGTGAACAGGGAACACGGCGAGGGGGCGTTTATGACCCGAGGAATCTCGACATTGAACCTATTGCGACCTACAAACTGTTGCTTTCCCGAGCTTTTGTTCTAAATCCCTCTCAAGATTTAGGGGCTGCTACTTTACTATCTCCTAACAAACTAACAGCAAAAAATCTACCAAAGTTTTTTTTTACATAGATTCTACAATTTAGTTTACAAACTATTATTGAAAATTTAAATTATGCGCTCGTGTTTGCGCTGCGGTGAATATTCATAAAATAACACGGGTATTTTCGCATTGAAATGCCCTTACAGTGATTTACGCTGTCACGCTTTAACGTCTGTGGGTTATATCACAAAACTGTTAATTCACGAAGGGTAGATTCGGCGGCCTCTTGCACACAGTGTTTATATTTCCCATGAATTCTGCGAAATTTTGCACAAGTCGAAGTAGTCGAAGTTCGCCGCGCACTTTAACTGATAATAAAGTTGTACAGAAAAACTTTTCGCAGAATTTTCCGGACGCTTTTCCTAGTCCAAATATGATTTTAAATCGAGTTCACATTTTTTGATGAAATAAATAACTGATTGTTTTTTTAAAGGTTGTTTCGCACTGTTTATTTACACTGTCGTACGGCTGTCGCCTTCGCATCGGGCAGATCCGCGGATAGGTGCAACCTCTTCGGAGGGCCGAAGACGAGTGACAGAATGTCAGAGTATGACGTAACGACCGTCACATGACCCGCGCCGTGCGATCGTCGGCGTTCAACTGTTCTCGTGCAGACTGAAACCACGTGTATATAGGCCGGGCGCAGCACAGCTTATTACCGTCCCTCCCTAACATACAAAACATCCCCCGCTACAAAAAGACACAAATCGAATACACCTCTCCAAATTTCTTACCAACCTCGTATTAAAACATTTTTACTAGGTGCAAATGCTGCGTGTTATTTTCCTAGGTGGATAGATCAGTTTTATGGGCGGCTAGGAAATAAAGAGCCATCGACTCGGTTCTATGAATCGATCATTAAGTGTATCAAAATGTTGCCACTGCATTAAAAAGGTCGTAGCAATTACAGTGAGTGATCTCAAATAAGACAAACTTTTTTATGTAGTTCCTATTTATAAAAGGTGGGTTGTTAAATGACAATGATCAAAGCTATAAACATTGCCTATTTGGAGTGTCGGCTTTTATGTTTTACAACATAATCATAATCGTAGATGCAGAAAACGCCATTTTAATATTAAATTATGAAAAATGTTTTGCCTTTTTTATCGATGAATGCAAAGGATACAAATCTAACAGATTGACAACTTAAAATGATATATAATTAGTGCCTTTACAAGCAGGTAGTTTTGGACCGATGCTGACAATTATTAAGAAACTGAAGGGTTCGTGGAGTCAAAGGCCGGTGAAATGAATTCTTTACATGTTAAGTGTTGGAGCAGTGGGCAAGTCCAGGGAAATGGATTAATCAATACAGTTAGGCCTAGCTTGTATAATAAATTATTAATATTATACCTAGACTCGTTAATGTAAGCAAATCAATTCACTCGAGTTATTTATTGGCTTTGTGTATATTTTGTGCAACTCCAGTAGAAAAACGAGTATTAAGTTTTTTTAAATGCTTAAGTTTATTTTCAACGATTGTCATTGTGAAAATGTAAATTGTTTTCAGTGTTCCTTAAGAAATATTTGAAGTGAAATTTAAAATTCTACTGCCATTTACCTTAGCAGAGTTATTATTAGTCCATTTATTAATTTTTCATTTCTTAATTATTAGGTACCTATATCGAGCTTTTGCATTAACTTTTATTTGGAGCTTTTTAGGACAGTTTAACGATTATTTAAGCTTTTTCAAACATGAACATAATTATAAGAATTATTTGTCTTTCACCTTATTTATATGAACATGCCAACCGGTTTCGCCACAACTGAGCTTCGACAGAGCAGATGTAAACATGTCGTCAGCAATGTAAAATAATGACATTACTACCCTGACGAAGAAACCATCGGTTTTGAAACATGTAGGTAATTGTGATTATATAAAAAGTGGTTCAATACAACGTTATTTGTTTTAGTTTAATTTATGTCATCAGCTTCTGTTTAAGTGAAATTCTTACTGTACCGAAACCGGTAAGCATATTCGCATAATTTCAAATGTTGTGTCTTCACAGGTTAAGATGAAGTTATACGCCAAATCACTATTTAGATTTATCTTTATTACGAATCGGTTTACATTAT
Source organism: Limnephilus auricula (assembly GCA_951813805.1). NCBI lineage: Eukaryota > Metazoa > Arthropoda > Insecta > Trichoptera > Limnephilidae > Limnephilus > Limnephilus auricula. The sequence continues at coordinate 4,062,360 of OX638403.1, forward strand.
GAATATGAAAAAATATGTTTTGGGTACATTGAAGCTTTTCTTACCTTTTCAACGATTGGAATAAAAATAAAATTATTAATTACGTTACAAAAAATATAAGCGCAAAGTACTAAATAATTTGTTTTTTTCATTAGATAAAAATGAAGTTATATACTCTAAGAAAAAACTTTTTTAAAACACCCCTTTATGGCTAAGATTATTTTTGAGTTTATTTATTGACGAACTTTTTTCGTTCTTGTAAAATTATTTATAAAAAAAAATAAAAACAACTTTGGTGCTACTTTCCTCGCGCAGATAATACGAAAAATACGCTGAGTTTTCAGGGGTAAGAAGTCGAATATTTCTGACGTTTATCTCAAGCGTGTTAATCTCAAGTGACCTTCCATCTTCCTTCCGTCTCAGATGACGATGACCCTGTATATTTTCTGTATGTACAGACTATGAATAAAACAATATACCTATGTACCTAATTTTTACACAGCATCGCTTTCATTGGTCAAATTCTTTGTACATACAGTTTTGTTTCAGTGACCAACCGGTGGATGCAATCTTTTAGCCATAATTTGTTATAATGGTTTGTATAGTCTGTAGTTAGAAGTAAGATTGTAGAAATGGTTCCATGTCTAATCGGACTATGAGATCTCAGCGTCTGAATTCCCATAGTAAATTTATTCAGACACGATATTTCCTCACATGATAATTCGTCACATCATAACTCACATTAACCTAACCTAACCTAACCTAACCGAAGGTTAAAACCCCAATTATCAGTTTTCGACGCTTCGAGACCCGAGACATGATGAATTATCATGTGAGGAATTAACATCCGATGAAAAGTTTGTACTCAATATTCATACACTTAAAAAGTTTCCACTGAACATTCTGGTCATCTGTAGAAATATATTATAAATTTATACAGCGCCCTTGAGGTAATTTTTTACAAAAATTGCGGCATAAAAATCATAAATTTTTTTTTTTTTTTTTTACGCACCAGATTTTCAGGTCCGGGTTTAGTTTTTCCCATAGGAATGATCATCTAGTAAATCCACGTTATGCAAGTATATTATATAAGTATAATTAATACAAAACAATACAAGAACAACATGTTAATCAAACTATTAAATGGGAAAATAATTCAACGACTCCAGATATTTTCATATCAGAGGGTTCGGCTCGGTGGAATTCCTAATTTGACCGATAAATCCTACAGATCCCTCAATATAAATATTTAAAAAATCTTTCGTAATCCTACATGTATTTAAAATGACTGATTTTTGCATTTTTATATACAAATCTAATATGCCTAATTTTTTTTTTATGCTATAACACTATTTTTCAATATTTTTAAATATTCAATAGGTAGGAATCTATTAATGTTTATCACACTAATTGCCGTTTAATTTTACACAGTTAAAATGACTATAAAAGAGCAATTGTGTAATTCACAGGTTATCCAAAGCACTTCAGCCATTCAAGCCTCAGTTACCAAGCCAATAAAAGCTATTAAATAAGCCGTTCCCCACCGGGCTTCGAACCCGTAACAACCTCTAATAAACACCTCGCCCTTATTTATGGCTTTCGAGAGGGCCGGTCTAACCGACTAGCACCTACAGGCAGGACTTGCTTTAGTATAGAAAAGCTCATAGCTTGATTTAGTGATTTTTAATGGGGTACTGTAAACGCGGTTTGTTTAACTCCAGTTATAAGCATGATTTTATGGTGTTTTGATGATTGTGACGGGGTCGGGTGAACAATTTTTAATTTATGGAATATGTATGGTTATTTTGCATGGGAATTGAGCAATTATGATCGTTAAATGCTGATGTAATATAGATAAAGAGTTCATTGAGGGTGGGTTTTTATTGCATTAAGACATTAAAGTGATTTATTATATTGAAATATAATATCTATAATAAAAATAAATTATGAATATTTTGCAAAAATAATTTTTTTTCTACAGTTTTGATATAATTTCTAGATTTATTAAGAGTGTCCATGAAGATATCTACTTATTATTAAAAATAGGGCTTTAAAAATATATCCAAATACTTTTAATTATTTAGTCAAAGTGTGTTTTGTCAAAGAGTGTTTGGAGGCTAAAACAATGCAAGCCTGCAAAAACGACGGAAAATAAATATCAATACGAATATGAAAAATGATTAATTTTCTATTCTTAAATGAACATATTTTTTAGACAACGTTTTAAAAATATGTGGTACAATTTTTGTTCCCTTAAAAAATAATTTTAAAAAATCATTTAGAACAACGTCATGAAATTCTACAAAACTTTTCAATTTCAAATTTTCAGCGAACTTTTGTTCCAAACATACCTGCACGCCAAAACAACCCGTATTCCATATACACCTAAGTTCCAATTTGGCTTGCGCACACATCCTTCTCTTTCTTTCGCGTGTGAGCATGCGCAGTGGTGTGGTAGGCGGAGCTTAGGGCAGTATGGGAGTGGCCGGGGGGCGGCGGGTTTAGGGGGGGTACGGAAAGTACGGCAAGTTCTGAGCGGAGTTTATTAGCGCTATATCCCAGTGGACTTCTCCATTGGCCGGTCGCGTGTCGACTTCTCGGATTACCAGTAGACATTTGCATTTGCGTGACACATGAGGATGCAAGACACGCCACTGCTAAACTGTATATACTTTTTTTAAAGTGGTCACATTGAAAATATGGAAGGAACAAATACGAAAGAAATAAATAATTAAATTGATTATAAATTAAGACTGTCTGTTTGACGGCCTCCGTGGTAGAGGGGTAAGGCTCTCGACTAGCAAAGCGAAGGTCGCGGGTTCAAATCCCGGCGTGCGCCAGAAAAAATAACTAAGGTACACCTACCTATATTTGGGGCACGTTCTAGAGTGGAATATAGTCTCAGTATCGCTCTGGTGTAAGACCACCATTCAGAATTGAAACGTTGCTTGTAATGGCTTTAGTCATGTTTGGTGACCAGATCTGAAAAGTCAGATACTTCCAATCCTTATATTTCCTAATTACCTTCTGCCTCACAAAATACCCCATTTGGGGATGCCATAGTCTCAGTTGAGAGCAGCTGGGATTCTTGTACTATATTTTATGTATCTAACCTACAAATCAATGTACCTACCTACCTACTTAGCTGTGAATGTAAACCTACACTTAAAAAATATATATTTCTGGCTTTCACCCTTCAAGGGTGTTATAGGCCATCATTTAACATTACGGAGAAATGTACGATGAATTTCAATATTAATTTTATTTAAATAAGCAAATTTCAAAATTATAATGTAGATTGGAGTCGAGTTCAGACTTATTAGAAGAGATGAGATGTTGAATGGAGGGGAGGCAATCTAAGATAATGCTTGATAGAAGAAAGGATATTTGTTTATAGAGAGACAACCAAAAAATATGTGATCTAAAGTTCCCACTTATAGACCACAGAATGTACAATCTGGGGAGTCAAGGGCGTGAATTTTAAAAAGCTGAGAAAGAACGAAACAATGTTCGATTCTCTTTCGAATAAGTGAGGAAATTCCTTTTTAGAAAAATGTTGGAATTGTTGAAACCTTCGGTTTTAATAAGATAGACCTTTGTATTGAGGCATAGCAAGCTCCCTTGGATTGAATAGCAATGTGCCAATACTCCGCCCAAACATTGTGGGATCTATCTTTGATGATAGAAAAAATGTCAGATAGGGGAATGTGGTTTTCGAGGATAACAACAGAGTTAGACGCTCCTTGTTTTTCCGATGCATGCGCAATATCATTATCATTACGCATTATGCTAACATGTCCATGAATCCAAATCAGGGTTACGGTTTTTCCAGAGCTTTGAATGGAGGCTATCAGTACTTGAATAAAGCAAACAAAGTGATCATCAGTATGAAGAAGAGGACAGGATTTAAGTTTTTGGAGGGAACTGAGAGAGTCAGAGACAAGGGAATGTTCAAAAATTATTTTTGATTAGGTATAGGTATACATTTGAGATATTCTATTATTGCAAAGCACTCGGCCACTTACTTCAACATTCAAGAATTTGTATTCCTAGAATTTTCACAAAAAAAAAAAACAATCTGCTTTAAATATCTGTGCAGGCGGTCAAAAGCGGAATTAGTAATGAACCAAGTTTAAAAACATAATTTTCTAGTGACAACACCCCTGACAGCACACAGATAAGTTTGTACATTATTTAAAGGTTTTAACGAGTAAACGAATGGTGCTCGTTTTGAGTCATACTGGAAATCGGTTGTTAAATGGTAAGATGTGAGTTTTTCTATTAAAGATTACCTTTTTAGGGATTTATCTTTAATATATGTACTACGAAATCAAAGATCAAGTTTTCGGGAAAATCGTTGTTAAATATTGTATGTAATTTTATAACACTGTTTTTTATTATTTATTTAACTACGTACTCTTTAAATTATTCCGTTCTAGTTAGACATATTTATTTTATTCTTCGTAGATTTAGACACATTTATTTTATTCAACGACCGAATGGCGACTTCACTGACCGATTTATAATTCTGGAGACTTATATGTAGGTGAGCTGAGTTAGCATACAAATAACTGGGTGTAATATTGGATTCAAAACTAGCTACCTACACGGAAAGAAGATATCTAAAAATCAAATTTTATTAGAAAACAAAGAACTAAATTAAATGGAAACACCACACAACTCATTTGTGAAAGTATAGTTGCTCCACATTTAGATTTTGGCTATTGAAGGAAACTTGAACAAGCTATAAGTTACCCAGAACAGAGCTATGAGATGTATAAGTACTGACGAAAGTCAAGTATGCAAAAGTTTATCCAAGGTGAAGATAAATTGTATCATTGATGGGGCCAACGGACCTAGCTATAAAAGTTCAAGCGTTATTTGGTTTGGCGTATTTCGATATATCGTTTGCCGTACATTCCCAATGGGAATGTATGAGAGCGATATGCTGAAGTAGGCCAAGCCAAATAACGCTTGAGCTTTTATAGCTAGGTCTGTTGGCCCCATGAAGAAGAAGATAACAATAAAAATCTAATTTTTTAAAAATATGAAAATGAACAAGACACAGAAAAATAATAAAAGATAATGGTCGCAACTGGGACATTATTGAAATATGAAGGTGACAATTACGACAGTCTCATAATAGATAGCAGTGGCCCAATTGGTAGAGGTGTATGTCCCGGTAAGACGTAAGGTTCTGGGTTCGTGTCCCAGTTGCGACCATTATCTTTTATTATTTTTCTGTGTCTTGTTCATTTTCACATTTTAAAAAATTAGTTTATTATTGTTATCTTCTTCTTCGATGATATATTCCATTGATGGGAATAACCTTCAAAAGTTAAAAAGAGAGTTTTTCTTATAAAAAAATGATCATAAATTGGATTAAAAAAGAAAATGCTATTTAATGTGTTATATTTTGTGCATAAAGTTATGAACAATTAAATGCCATAATGCTTTAAAGATGAAATTATTTTTTATAGAGATATACCAATCTACATAATAAATTATGAAACAAGAAATATAGGTAAATAGAGTTAGATTGCCGCGTATAAGAAAATCCGAGTAACAGAACTGCCAAATGTATAGGAGACTAAAATGTATGATGAAATGCCTGAAAGACTAGAATGAATGTATTTAAAGTGATGTTACGCTGACTGTATATTTTTTAATTATATTTATTTATTTAACTTAAGAATGGTAGGTACATGTTAATTCATATCTACTGGTCATCCATAAAAAGCATTTGTTTGTGGATGAAAGAAGAGTTTACATTTCATATACGTAAAATAAAACAATCACGTGTTTCACATACTCGTATGTACAGTTAATACGGTAACTAAAATACATAAACATCTATGTATTCAGTAAGAAGAAAAACAAGTATAATAATTATTAGTGTGCCTTTCATATGTGGAAATACAGGAAGTAAGAAATAAAAACATGTATAAAATGTAATATTACTTTATGCATAGGTATTAGTTTATATATCTATATATGGGAATGTAGTGTAAACTAACTCGATAAGTAGATAATTAAAAAAAAAATTTAAATAATAAATTTTCAAAAATTGTTTTCTCGGTATCACTAAAATTAGATAGGCTTAACTGCATGAAATTTCATGACATAGCATTTAATTTTTGACAATATTGCGTAGATACATCAATGGTTCAAAAGTACTTACTATGAATACCTATGTCTCAAACTTCAAACATTCGCAATTAGAGCCCTGTCATATTATAAGTATGGCCTACAGACCTGCAGTGAGGCCTATCATCTCATTAGATTGGTAGAAAAATTCTTATGAGAATTTTATTTATTTTTACTTCGCCAGCAATCGAACCCGAACCAGATAATGAATTATGATGTTTAGAATAATAATGTTGAGGTCAATTAAAAAAATAAAAAGTTCACAATAATTTCTCGTGCCAAAAAATATCTTGTTGGAAATATCAAGCATCGTAATAAAATGGAAAATAGATACTTGAAATTCCAAACTAGTATCCTGTTGGCTGAAAATATTTTTATCTAAACATGTGCAATTGATTTAGCTCGATTATGCATGGTTTTTATTGAATTTATTTTTGCAAAGGTCAGATTCCTGTTTCTCATTATTTTCTCCTAAGAAAAGTTTTGTTCTCTTTTCAGGATTTTTCACGGTGTTAATGTATTTTTACAAAAAAAGGTAAATCGGTAATTAATTACTGAAAGCTTCGATACCTATTATATATTTTTTGGCTAACTAACTAACCATCACGCCGTTTCCCCGCAGGGGTAGGCAGAGAGGACAGACCGCCAAACAACCAAAATTAGATAGTAGTAGGTATAACGAAATTCAGAAGATAAATTTATAAAAAAACATACTAACACAAATTTCAAAGAAATTTACAAATAAGATTTATCGAATCCAACAGTTTTTCTTGCAAGATTCTTGCTAGATATTATTGAGTTAAGTTAATACCTTAGCGCCCCTGAGATGATTATTTTCTCACGAAAACGGTGATGTAAAAGAAAATTTGCATAATTAATTTAGTGTAAAAACCCAGACCTACAAATTCCAACCAAATGTAATTCTGTTAAAGTTCCCGATTCGGACGAACGGAAGACGGTCGAGAGCAGCTCAGTGAATTGACCCCAAGTTGTCAGCTGTGATTGACGGTTTGGCGCAGTCCAGATTGTCTCGTCTAAGGAATGCCAACGGAAAGCTGCGTAGGTACCGTCGGCTGGGGTGAAGTGCTACCACTTTTCGAGGTTTTTTAAATGCCACAAACTTGTTTTATAACTTATAAAAAAATATTACGAAATAAATTACGAAGATGGTTTTACCTTTAATTAAATTAATTAAAAAAAACACAATTTTTCACATAAATATTATTTTTATTTATTTAAAGTGGGTTTCTTCCTCACACACTTGAGGTGAAGAGGACCAATGGGTTTATTAAGCGTTTATTTTCATGATAATCATTAAAAAAAACAACTGCACCCGACTGTAAATAAAACAGAACGGGTATGGGATGGATTGTGTTTTTTGTTTGTTATTTGGAACAAAGTTTTAATTTTTTTTTGTTTTATTTATTTATAAAACATGGGTAGATAAATTAAAAAAAATAACTACCTAATCATCACGCCGTTTCACGCAGGGATAGGCAGAGAGGACGAACCGCCAAATAATTCGGTCTTGGCATACACTCCTTTCACATTCATACATCGTCTCATACAATACCTACCCTTGTATTATTCTAACCCTTGACATCGCCCGACTCAAGTATCCGATTCACTTGATCGTGTCATATCTTTCCCGGGCATCTTCGACTTCTTCTACCATTCACTTTTCCGTCACATCTAGTTATATTCACCTTACAATCCTTTCTTTGTTCATTCATACAAATATTTAAAAAAATACAAAAAGCAGGGATATTATTAATAATATTTTCGACCTCCAGTTGTTTCTTGTACATTGGTGGCATGGTCCGCTCCACCCCTGAAAAATCTTTTTTTTTTTAAATAAATAACGTACCTTGTGTTTTTCTAAAAACAATAATGCAGCTAGCATTTTTGCACCTACGTAAGATATAAGGAAACAATATTATTGGGTTTAGTACTTAGAACGCAATTTATATCCTTTTCTACGTTCTGATGTGTAAAAAAACTTAGAAAATCTTATATTTTATTCGAAAATTAATTAATAAAAAACATCAGTCCACTGCAAAAAAAAGCCCAATATTTCCGAGAGACGCTAGACGTGTAGAAATAAGTAGGGGTGTACCCAGTGGCGGTTCGTGGTCTTTTTAACAGGGGGTTCAGAAATTCAAGAGAAGAATGATATATTGTCTAATCAAAATTTACTCTTGTCACACAAATTAAATAAAGTTAGTGGGGCGGTACCTAAATAGGTACTATTGTTTTTAAATAACTTGATACTCCTCGACACAATTATAAAACAACCAAAATGGTTTTAGAGGATTTAAATTGTTTAATGGTTTTTACAACACTCAATGTACGTTGCTAACTATTATTGTTTTTTTTTCAATAAGAATAATTGCGTAGAATGAAGAATATAATATAATTGATATTTTAAAACATAAAAAAACAAGAAACACAAATAAAGGTGGCCACGAAATAAAATTTGCTTTTTTCACTTACACTAAAAATCCATTATACACGTATACAAAAAATAATAATATTTAATTTCCAAACTTTTTTCATAAGCATTAGCGTTATTTTTTGTATATAACACTGTATTCCGTCATTGTGTGAAAAAATTAGGACAGAATATTCGCGACAACCGATAAACGCAACCACTTTCAATTTGAAAGCCGAAACAATACTAGGAAAGCTCAACACAAAATTGCATAACTAGCGACGTTGTTTGCCGAAACTTTAGTAAATGTACTCGTAACTAAGGGCATATATAACGACATATCTATTAAAAAAAAAAACGAAAACAGAAGTCAAAATCGGTCCACTTCAATAGTAGATTTACAAATGCCATTAGTAAACGGTTGGAGAAATGCAGAAACAAGAAAATAAAAAATGTACAAAAATGACTACAAAGTTAAATACCATAATATATAACATTTAACTTGCATCCGTCGGTGCAAAAGTCGACCGTCAGCCGGTCATCCTGCGACAATCTCGGGCTTCGTTTCGGCGAGACTCGTCAAAGTTCGGAGGTCACGTGACATCTTGACTCGTGAGCAGCGCACCAAGCTGCGTAGTTTTGTCCATTCTTCCGTCACAGCGATTAGTATCGGCTATGATTTTTCGTATGGACAAATGTGTGCGGATCGCAACGCGCACAAAATGGGAATAGATAGGTACCGTATTTTTCGGTGGCGCGAGTTTTAAAGACGGAATTTTAATGTCGAGTTATCCTTGATGCGCTTATATTACTATACAACAAGATTGTTTTATTTTATCATATTTTTAATGGGGGTTCACCGCACAACCGCACTTTAGAGAAAACCGCCACTGGGTGTACCTATCACTTCGGTTGACGGAGCTACAGTATTTGCAAGACAATCAATGGTGATCCACTTCACCCAACTTGGTTCTCTTCACCCCAGTCGACGGTACCTAAATTGCAACCATGAATGACATGAACGATCTCTTGTAAGTTGTCAAAAAAAAGAATAAAAATACTATGGGTTCGTATTGTTTTTTATTCCATCAAATAGGTTCCAATCTACTTAAAACTTTTTTTTTACAATAGTTTACAATTACAGGAGGCCCTGAAGAAAATAATTCCCCTCAGGACCTATGTCATCTTTGGGGATGCTGTGTGGAGGGTTCTTTTTAGGAAATGAAGGAGAAGACTTGTTGGGAAGGAAAAAGGTATGAGGGGCGGTCAGCGTGTCTAGGAGTGACGGAAGAACGAATCAGTCGGTCGTGGGTCCGGCTGGTCTAGGATAGGTCTCCCTCAACCAGTCTCTCTCTATCTGTCCTGCCACACAATTAGTGGACAGGCGCGTCCGCCGCCAATACCCGGACAAACCTCACCCCATGAACCCGGGCACCACTAGGACACCGGGTGACCTATGGCAGAGGTGTTGGTTATCCAATAAATGGTCCCCGGGGCGGAGGTACCCATACCCGCCTACCTAACTAAAAGAATACTTTTTTTAATTAGGTAGTTACCATCTTTGAAAACTTTTGAAGTAGATTATATTAGAATTTCAGGTAAGATAAGGCGGCCATCAGCCATCAGTAACCAGGTTTACCTACTCGTGTAATGGGAACGTCAATATTCCCATGATAATTAGATAATATTCGAACATGCGATGTTGAATAAATCATCCAATTTATATTAAATAAACGCCCGGGTTGCCGGCACTGAAACTGAAACTGAACTGAATGGTGCTATAAAGTTATTACGATGCTCGTGGGCATAGAATAATGTATGCAGTCCTTGATAGTTTATTTTTACTGGTACCTAAGTAGGTATTATCTATTAGCGTCAGGTAAAAAATAAACAAGATATTAGATGTCGGGGACATCCCATGAACATATTTTTATTTGATACTAATTAAAATGAGAGAAGAGTTGGTAGTTAGATAGCTATTTTTTAAATATCCTAACTGGATCCCGTCTGGACACAATGAGACTAAGGCATCCTAAACTGTGGTATGTTGTGAGGCTGAAGGTAGTGAAGAGGGGAAGGATATGAGGAAGAGGAAGATGCGGAGATACCTGGCTATTCAGATCTGTTCACCAAACACTGCTAAAGCCATTTCAAGCAACGTTTTAATTCTGAATGGTGGTCTTACACCAAGGCGACACTCAGAGTACCTTCCACTCGCAAATATGCTAAATATTATTTTTAATGAATTAATTGTGAAATAACACTAATTAATCAAATAAAATTTGTTTGCGCACGCCGGGTTTGAACCCGCGACCTTAGGATTGGGAGTCGAGAGCCTGGCCGCTCGACCACGCCGAATTTACGCCAATATACACGTAATTACTTGCATATTATTATAGGTATGTGCCACGAGATGGTAGATATATTGTGTTCTATCCTCTCTGTCTATAGATAAGAGATTTGGCGTTTAAAAATAAATCATAAAATTAATGTTCATGGTAGGTAGGACCTAAATATAAATACCAAGTAGGTAGGTACCTACTTTACAAATTCAAAAATCAAATTCTTGATTTTGTTTTTTGTTCTTTATGTGACACGTTAAAAGAGCGCTCCTGACTGTATAGCACTGTATAGTGTAAAGACAGGGGAACTATGTCACTATCCGGTTGGGCAGCATGGTGAGGTGGGTTAAAGTGGGGTTGTATGATTATTGACTTACACAAAAACGAGTTGAAGAAACGACCCGTTCTTGTGAGGCTATGAACTGTGAACGGGTGTTCCACTCGTGTCCGACAAGTTTCACGCTTGTGCACCGGTGCACAAAGGATCAATGCTGCTAGTTTTTGGAGCAGTTTCGATTTAATTACCTGTAGGACAGATTCAGCATGCCTACAGTGTGTCTGTGTATTAGAGATGGCATCGGTCTGTTAGCAACAGATTGCCAAACAGACAGAATTGTTCTATCATGCTTTATAATCGAGACGAGTCTCGTCTGCCTGACGTGGTGAAATAAAGATGAAATATTGTTAGTATTTATTTATAAGTTAAAACAAAAAAATGTTACCAGATTATATGTTGAATAATGTTAGAATTAATAGTACAGTTCATTACTATCCTACGAGAAACTGCAACGATTTTAGGCTTCCTAAAACAAATTTATCGGGAACACAAAACAATATTTATTACAAAAGTTTTAAAATGTTCAATGAAAAACCTGAAAATGGGAAGCTTGCAGTTTTTCGTGGATTATGTCTCAATGTTGTGAAGTTCAAATTTTAGTAAGTATGTACCTAGTAAATAATATTATAGTAGTCTTAGAATAGAATATATTAGATATAAGATGTAAAATTTTATAACTAAATAAAATATATCTACTTGAAAAAAAAAAGAATTAAGGAAATTGGGGAATGGAATTATAAGGGAGAGAGAACGGTTAGAATGTACATTCCCCACATCCACATCTTCTAACTAATTATTCCTACCTAGTTACTTATGCTATTTCAAACAATATCTACATGGTGGTCACTTATAATGATTTTCTCTTGCTCTGGAATGAGGTGAGAATATATAAATTGAAATTATTTAAAATGTTTATTTATTTTTATTTTTTTATGCGAGTACCGCACAAGAGTCCCAACTGCTCCCATCCGCCTGGAACCAGTGAGACTATTTCATCCCTAATTGGGAATTGCAATGGGAAGAGATAGAAGACGAGAAAGAGGAGGGTGGGGAAGTAACCAGCTACTAATTCAAACCTAAGAAATTTCAAGCAACGTTTCAATTATGAATGAAGAACTTTTATCAGGGGATACTGATAGTATCTACTTTTCTGTAACGTGCTATACTATATCTATCTACTTATATTATAAAAAATGGAAAAAAACGCAAATTAAACAAAATAAAATTTACTTTTTCAATCTTCGCAAATTCACTTTGTCGCGTCATTTTTAACTAAATGAAAACTATAAACTCTTAAAATTATCAATGTGTTTTAAAATCAAAGGTTTCTTCGACAGGATAATTGTTAAACCTATCATAATGAAGAAACCTTCGATTTTGAAACGTGTTGATAATTTTGATTATATAAGTGGTGTTTACAAAGTAATTTGTTTTCATTTAATTAAATTAAATTTACTTGCATACGACAGGATTTTAACCCGTGACCTCCGGGTCGTAGCCAAGGATTGTAATCCACGAAGGCCGTTGAATTAGGTCTTCTTCTTCTTCTTCTTCTTCTTCCCCTTGTCCTATTCGGGTCGGGGACCCACTGCATCGACAAGGCTCCTCCATACGTCCCTGTCTTACGCCGATTGATCGGCCTCCGTCCATGGCAGATCCATCCTCTCCTCGCACAGTTTTTGGATTTGCCTCGCCCAACTGTGTCTGGGGCGGCATACCGGACGTCTACCCTCTGGAATGGCACTCAGTATTTTCTTCGGAATTCGGTCATCAGTACATGTCCAAGCCACCTCAGTTGCGATTTTTCTACGAAGAGTAGCAGTGGTTCAATGTTTAGATCATCTCGGATCGTAGAATTTCTTATATGATCCGATTTCGTAACCCCTGTCACTCCTCTCAAGTACCTCATTTCGGCAGCTTGGACTCTAGAGCGTGTTTGTTCGTTTAGCATCCATATCTGGTGGCCGTAAGTGAGCGTCGGGCGGTATACCGTTTTAAGCACTGCCATCTTTGTCTTGATGCTGAGCTCGGCTTTTCTTATCACTGAGCTGTAGAGAGGACCTGAATTAGGTCAGTTTTCTTATTTGTTTTTTCCGAGTTTTAATCCTGTGGCTCCTGGGACCCAGAGCCAAGGAACATACAGCTTTTCCATGGATGTTTCCTTAGAACGGGGTACCCCAGTAAGGACACATTCTCTCTTATAAAAAAATGTATAGAAAAATAATAAATAAATAAATGTTGTCCGTGGTAAATGGTAAGTATGTAATTAAACTTTCACATTTAACCAATAGCAATTTTTTTGTTCTGATCTGTCTTTATTTATTATTTAATGTTTAAACGAGATATCAGCAAATCAAATGCACATAAATAATCAGGTAATCAGACGGATATGTGCATATTATGCATGTACTGTATGTAGGCTTTCTTGTTTATCAGCAGGGAATCAAATCCGTGATCGCTTGATCTCAAGGCAGTTTGCTTGTAATGTCCACTCTCCAGTGCCCACTTACCATAAGACAGAATGGACCACAATAAGATAAACGGATCCTTCACAGCACATTCCTTCATCGCACACCATGTTTCCTTGTCTCCTGACAGACGAACGCTGGTGACAGTATGCTAAACCAAATGCCGTATACACTATAGGAGATGCTAAGATACTGATTTCATTATACTTTGCTGTACCTTGCTTTGTGATTTGAAGATAGGTACCATCTCAATAACAAGACACAGATAAAATAAATAAAAACAGTAACCACCGAATGAAAATTGGGGGAAAGAATTGAAAATAGAATATATTAAATGAAAAAAACACACTTTGTAAAACACCACTTTTATTTTAATTTAATAATTAATAACGTTCAAAACAAAACGCCACTTTTATTTGAATAAATATTTAACAAAAATAAATAAAAAAATAGAATAGTTTGCTTTGTGTCGAACTATTTTTTATTCGGCTGACTTAAAGTTTCAGGGTGGTTTGGTAAAAAAAAATTGCCTGGGAATATTCAACTATTCTGAAGAAAATTTGTGCACAGCATCATTTGTATTTTTTTGTGTATTATCTGAACACTTAGGTATAATTATCAGCAAAGTTTAAAGGCCTTAAAAATATATTCATGGTTTCTAGGTTTAATATGTAAAACTTCATTACACTTTTTTTCTTTACAGTGATTCCTAACATTAATTGGAGTAAAAGATATACCTAAATGAAATTTAGGTCTCAGTTAAAAAAAAAAATTGTCAATGCCAACAAAAAGCTGTCCAAAGAAGCGAAGCTAGCAGTTCACAATGGAGTGCTGGTACCTACCCTGATGTATGGCAGTGAAGCATGGAACTGGCAGAGAAAGGATGAAAGTAGACTGAATGCTGTAGAAATGAGATCCCTGAGGCGTATGTGTGGTAAAACTATGTATGATCGTGTGAGGAATGTGGAGATCCGAAAAGAATGCAAGGCCGATGTGAGCGTCATAAGTAAGATTAAAAAAGGGACGCTTAGATGGTTTGGACATATAGAGCGAATGAACGAAGAAAGGAGTGTCAAGAACATATATGATACTAATGTGAATGGAAGAAGAAGTCGAGGACGCCCGAGGAAGACATGGCACGATCAAGTGAATCAGATACTTGAGTCGGGCCATGTCAAGAGTCAGAATAATAGAAGAGCATGTATGATAAGATGTGTGAATGTGAATGAGGCGAGGAGTGTATGCCAAGACCGAGTTGTTTGGCGGTCCGTCCTCTCTGCCTACCCCTGCGGGGAAACGGCGTGATGGTTAGTTAGTTAAAAAAAAATATTAATACAGGGTGTCTGGGATTAAAGTGCACTAACTTTGGTAGGATATTTTACACCGCAATGGTGTATGCAAAAACGGTAAATAACCTTTTTAGAAATTCCTAAATTAATGTGATCATACAAGGTGTCCGAGGGGGTAAAGTGGCATTAGCGATCCGATTCCAAATGTTACACGACTTAAACTTTACTTCTTACCTAAGGAGGTACCGACATGTTAAGTGCCTGTATACAACCTATGGATCTACTTACCCTATGGGTCTGTTATTACCCACCTAGAAAGAGTTGTGCAGTAGCTAGTATGGGAACCGGGCAGAATATCGTGTCATAAACATTGCTATACCTCTACCAGGAGTGCTAGCACAATGAAATCGATAACTTTACAATATCGAATAGACATAGGCAACTACCGATAATATTATACCGACTGACATTGGGTAGATAAAGGTTTGGTAAAACACGCTAGCAACACTGGAAAGATTTTCTATGTTGTCTATGTACATAAAACGTCAAACATATTGTGTCAAATGTCAAATTATTTTATTCAAACCTTAGCGGTTAGTATACATTAACAACAAAATGAAAATCATCAAATTTCCGATTTAGATACATAACAAACACAGAATATTTGAAGTGAGCATTATTATTACATTATTATTACATGTCTGACAATCGGCTAGCACGAACGGGCAATAGGCAACGTACGATTCTCCAACTGTTTTCACATTTATTGGAGTTTTTTTTTTATTTACAAAAGATTTGAAATTATTATTCTTTTTTCTCATGGAATTTCGTTGAGATGGACAAATACGTAACGGCAGGTTATATTCACCACAAATATATTTTATCATTTTTCTTGTTTTTTGTTTGAGCAAACATTACAGCTTTTTGTTTTTTATCCGTTGCGGGTATAGGTCACGGCATATGTTTAGCCAGCATTTTGGCAGATAACCGTAATGGAACATCTTGTGACGCGCGTGGACCAACTTCAGGGTGCGACGAAATATGATATTTTTCTAATAATTGTCTTATAACATATACTTAATTGATAATCAGGAAAACTAATATCTTTTGAACTAAAGGTTTTGGGCATTATGTATGAATTCGGTAAATATTAATATGAAGGATGAAAGAAAACTTTTTTGTACCACTTAATTGATTTTCGTAGGGCATTTACACTAGTTATATCCGATTTATCTCTTAAGCCCATATTTTTGTTATAATCTTCGATACAATTTGGATTTGAAATTATTTCTCCTCTTCTAAAATTTATTTTCCCTGTTGGAGAAACTGTATCATCGTGAAGCGTTGTTAAAATACGCATTTATCCTTTGTCGTGCCATTTTAATACTATCAGTGAACCAGAATAATGTGAGGCAATTTACCCCTTCTTCGATTTATTGAATTTTGATATGTTTTTACGGTTTTTTCGAACTGTTCCACATACGTAGGTTTGGTAGTCATGCAGAAATTTAAATGATATTTTATTAGTGTACCAATTATCTACATACAATTTGTGGCCTTTACCTACCTAGTCTTTTAATAGAGTGGTGACAACAGCTCCGGAAGCCCCAAGACATTGTTCGTCAGTAACATCCATCACTTCACCACAATAAATAATTACATCTAAAATATAACCGTCTGCACGTTGCACAAAACAAATATTTTTATTCCAAATCGTTGGCGTTTGGATGGAATATACTCCTTAAACTTAAGACATCCTTTGAACTCTATAATGCTCTCGTCAAGCATAGATTTTCATACGGCACCACTGAGTCCTTAAAAATGTATCCAGTGTAATTGATAAGAACTCGAATTTCATTTAATTTTTCTCCAGCAATTTGAGTAGCAGGATCTGACACATGCATACAAAACTAAATGTAAAAATAGAAGAGCAAACTTTCAATTCAGGTATAAAAACACAAATCCACATTTCAAAAACATTAAAATAAACTTTTAGAACCACTCCACTTACAATGAGCCAACGCGTCATTTCTACAGACTCGACAAAGCGCGGGATTTTGAAACAAAATGGGCGAAGAAAAATGCACTCCTTTTTTGGATGCTGCTTTGAGTAATGTTAACAATATAAATAATCAACTTTTTTGGGTGATCTCGCTAATAAATAGTTCATTATATTTTTACGAAGTAATATTTAGCCCCATATACAGTTAGAGCTTTGAAATATCATCCTTCGAACATTTACACCCGTGATTTACATCTTCCGTTGTATTATACCGTTCCGACAGTTTATATCGAATGTCCTAGCACGCTTTCACCGTTGCTAAAGAAACCGATATCGGAAGGAAAAAAATACTAAGTCGGTATAAGATGGCAACACTGGCACCTTTTTGATGGATTTACGTTACTAAATTTCAAATGAGATATTTAAAAATTAAAAAATACTAATAAATTGACAATTTCAAATTGAAATACTAACTTTAATATACATCGGCGCTTCGCATTTACTTTTTGCGATCTCCGGGAGTTAAATAGTTGATACGATCCAAAGACATATTTTATCAAAGTTCGTATCTCGAAGCTAAAATGAATAAATTGATCTCGTCTTAAATGAATGCATGTAAGTTTATGGGTCGCATATACGATTTCTTTAAATACTAGGAGGTTTTTAGGTTAACCTCCATTGATTAATAAGTCAGTTAACTTGCATAACGAACGACATTATTTAAATAAAACTGCATACTGATATCTTATCTGACACTACGGAAGCCGCGCTAAAATCAGTGACCTTTATCTACCGACTAACGGAATAATCTTTTCACTGTGCTCGCAATTATTGCTAACTGACCATAGACAACGAATTTAATGAATTTCATATCTATACTTGGGTTTTATCGATGGACCATGCTAGGGTCACAGCCAAGATCGCATACGATTTGGCGAGCTTTTGTCAATCGTCGGTTGGATTATGTCTTATCAATAGGTGACTGTGCTAGCACATATTGATAAGTGACCAAAGATGACGGATTTTGTCAATGTAGTATAGATATAGGGTTATATCGATGGACCATGCTAGCACCCCAGTTCGGACTCGTACCCGACAGCAAAGCCCGGACTTGCGACTTGTGACTGACCGACGGACATTTTGCAATTGGAGCGATCGGTGCATTGGAATGGTACATCAGCCAATTCTTTCAGGTCTCCAAACTTATAAGAAGTAATTTTTGAACGAGTCAGAACTTTTCGGAAAATGCCGGACTGACTATGACTAAGGTATCCAGAATTTGGAGGAAGATACTGACACACATGCTCATAAATAAACATGCTTGTGAGCATGACTGTAGGTACCTACATATATTCTCAAATATGGCGCATGTTTTAAGCATACTCACGAATAAGCGCGCTCAAAGCAAACCATTGAAAACATATGCTAATTATAAGCATGCTCTTGGCTAATATGGAAACTTTTAAAGAAAATACCATTAATTTAAACAGCGTCAGATACAAACAAGTCGGTTCCATTCGTCCAGAACTAAAAAAATAATCTTATTGCTTTCAAAGTAATTATTTAATTAACTTTTAGCAAAAAAAAAAACAAAAAACATAGGTCGATTTTGGTCCGTAATTGGGTAACTACACGGAGAAAAATGTTATTTTAAAATACGATCATTTTAATTTGTTCGTAAGAACTTCAGTCCAGTTTTTAACCATTTTTACGAATAAAATGATCGTTATTTAGAATAACATTTTTCTCAGTGTAGAAGAGCAAGATCTACTACAAGAGCTACTCTCTAAAATTAATTATTTATCGGATCGTTACTATCATGTCCTTAAGCAAACATGTTTAGTCATGCTTAGAGCACACTGCAAATTTAGCAGCATGCTCAATACTAGCAATGTTTCTTCAAACTTCGCAAAATCACTTTGTGGCGTCATTTTTAATTAAACTAAAACAAATAACTTTGTATTAAACCACTATTATATAATCACGATTACCTATTACCTCATAGATAATTGTGATTATATAATAGTGGTTTAATACAAAGTTATTTGTTTTAATTTAACTAGCAATGTTGATGACCCACATGCCACTAAGTAGCAATTGCTTAAAAGTAGCATGCTTACGTCCTACTATTCTGCTGACCGTAGCATAATGTTGTGAGGCAAGTTGAGTTGTACCTAGATATTCAGACCTAGTTACCGAACATAGGTTAGGCCAATTCAAGCTCTAATAAGGATATAAGAAGTTATCTTCCAATACATAATCTCAATTTATCAATCAACGGGATTTAAGCCCGTGACTTTTGGGAACAGATTGTAAGACATTACCTACTTAGTACTTTTCTATGGAAGTTGTGACATTATTCAATAAACGACCGAAGTTATTCTTGAAAAATTAGTTACAAAATGTTATCTTTATTTTTAACTCCCTTTCACATAGTCGGTACCTGTATAAACACAATACCTATGTTAGTTTATAGATGCATGTTTTTCAACTTTGCTGTTTTTGGAATTTATTTACAGCATTTATTGCAATTTCCTGGAGATTATTTCTTTTACGTAGAAGAAAATACACTAAGGTAGAAACATTTAGATCAGTTCGTGAAACATTAAAATCGTAATATTTAAAAAAAAAACAAACAGCGATTTTGTTAACCTCCAAAATATGTAAATAATATATTTACTATCCATTAATGTTAATTTAACCGACAAGTCAAGATATTTAATCCATTTATGTTATATTTTTTTCGTAGACACCGAAATGGCAGATGCCTCACTTTGAAATTCTGCTTGCGATATTTGCATACTGTCTCCGTTTTACAGCTATAAATCGTCCAAGCGAGCAGCGAGCAGCGTTCTTTTGTTCCCCTTGTCCCAGGTCAGTTCTCTGTCATCTCCTCAGATCTTCTCGTCTCCCGGTAGCTGCTGCTAGCTGCTGTCTGTCACATACTACTCCTGTTACTACCATAATACTGAATTCTTAACCTCTGCTGCTGTCTGTGCTCCGGGGTATTATTTGAATAAATTAGTGGGTTTTTATTAATAGGGGCTTTTTTATGAATAATAAAAATACAGTAGGTATTTATTGTAAATAACTAAACTGCCTCAATAACAACATTTTTTAATTTGTTTAGTGATAAATTGAAGATGTCCATTGACTCGGTTTAGTTATTTCCCTTTATTAGTTTTCTGGGCAAAGAGGAATACAAATGGTAGTAAGTCGCAGAATTTCTGCACTGAAATAAATCCCGACGTAGTGAAATCAGAAAGCTTATCGTTGTAAGCAATTCTGGACTATCAACTACACCATTTACAATCGTTTATACATTAAACTCTCGCGTCACGATGTTAGTCCAAGGTAAACTCCGAAACTACTTAACCGATTTTGATGAAATTTGGCAATGTGTAATTTGGTCCAACTTAAAAGGTAGGATAGTTTTTATCTAGATTATTGACCTCAATATTTATTACTGTGAATTAAATGTTTGTTATGGGTCAATGATTTGAAATTATTTATAAGTTCTATAAGTTTCTGACAGATGGCGGTGTGAGTTAATTTATTGATACAACACTTGTTTATCTAGGCTAGGTAACCATCCAGTAGATGGCGTTGAGTTTCGTTAGCCACAGCAACGCGTGGTCGGGTCAGTTATTTTATATAAAAATACTAAGTCAGTTAAAATCCTTCTGTGTAACAATTTTAATGTATTCATATCATTTAAAAGAGTAGTTCAAAATAATTGCTGGACATCCCATTTTAAAATTTTGAGAACCAAAGAATTTGTTTTGTATTCTTTCATTAGCTTGTCGATGAATTTTATAACGTGGGTTCCAGACGGGAGAATTGTACTAGAGTTGACTTCTAATTTGCGTTCTAAGATTGCGTTTTTATATTATCAGGTTTGTGAAATTTAACCTGAAAGAGATTGTACAAAGAATATAAAAATAAAAAGTTAAAAATGTGTAAAAAATAAAAAAATTTCATTAGATTCAAAGAAAAGTGACAAAGAATGACGTAGGGTTTTTTAAGGAAAAGAAGGAGAGAAAGATCCGGAAAAAAAATTACCATGGTGAGCAAGAATATAAGGGTCAGTGTGTCCAAGAATGACGGACGTATGAATTAATTCCTCCCAATACGGTGCAAGGCAATGGGACGAGAGAGTATCCTGCCCAAATCTGGAAGACGAACCATGGGAGTCGCTGGAAATCCTTTAACCTAGTTCGCCTCATCACAGGTTCTCCCGGTGAGAAAGACTAAGTAAGAAAATATTAATTTAATTATATAAACAAACAATTAAATAGAATTAAACTGGTCAAACTCAAGAATCGCGAGGAAAATAAATAGCTGTAAAAAATTGCAAAAACAAATATACATATATCTACCTGTAAAACTAGGTGGAGCGTATTGAAGGACAGAGTAAATACAGTGAAGGGGAGACTGGGGTAAAAACAAACATCCCCTGGAGTGCAGCAGTGAGCAGTAGTGGTGCTGTTTGCTGTTTGCAAAGGTTTGGCGTACTTTCTCCACGATCAGAAAGAAAGAGAGAGAGAGCCTCCACAGTTGTGAGACTGACATCGGGGCCATTAGTCATTATGTCACCCCACTCTCCCCTTTGCCGATAGCTGGGGTGACCACGGAGTGAAAGGAATTAAATTTGATAACTCTAATTATATGTTAGGGCTAAAATTTAACGCCGAATTAAAAAAAAGCAATGCATTTGAGATTGATTATCAATATTACTATGTTTATAATGATATTATAATGAAATTATAATAATATTGATATCTTGTCCTATTATGACATCTTCAGCTACAACAAGAATAAGCTCTATAAAATAAATGTTTTTCTTACTTGCGATTTTTGGTTTTATATATTTTTTTTAATATTTTTTTTTTTCTTCTTTATGTCTTAGTAGTCACACGGAGGGAAAAAAGGTAAGTTTAGCTGATGAAATGTAATCTGTCGATTTCTGGAAAATTAATAAATAAATACATTATGTAAACATTTAATAGTTTAAATAACATCGAAAGCAAACGTTAATAATTATTTATGAGGTATGGTATTATTACCTTCTTGTAACAAAATTTCGTCTAGTTGAAAACATCTACTATTTCCGAGAAAGAATTAAATGATATAAATAAATAATACATAAATGACTGCCCTGATATTGTGTGTCGTTGTACCTTTATTAAAATAATTTTTGATGGAGTATTCTATAGCCTTCTTGTAACTAAATTCCGTGTAGTTGAAAACATCTACTATTTCCGAGAATGAAATGCCAACTGCATTCAATCTAGGTATAAGCGAGCATCTAAATGACTCAGTCCTGATATAATAATTGCAATTAAAATAATTTTTGAGCAAGTATTTTCAAATCGCATATCGTAAGTAGTTGGACTGAGTAAATCAGGCCTGTCTATAATACAATTAACAATTAAAAAAAAAACAGTTTGAATCAAGTCTAAAATCTTGGAAAGAAAACTCTTATTTTGTTTTAAAACCACGAGTTTTTATTATTTTATTTTACCGACCGGTTTCGCTTTGCTCAAGCATCATCAGGGTACAAATTAATTACCTAAATCACTGTTAAGTACCTTGTATTAATTTGTACCTTGATGATGCTTGAGCAAAGCAAAACCGGTCGGTAAAATAAATTAATAAAATCTCGTGGTTTTAAAACAAAACGAGTGTTTTAGTTTTATGTCAAACCACAAGTGATTGCTTTCTACAATAAAATAAAATCTTAGTTTTAATAATTTTTTTATCATTTCATCAAATGGTTGTAATTTATGGTTTCTATAGGTAGACCCAGTTAATATTTTCAATAGAATCAAAGTGGATATTAAAGTGAGGGAAGAATTATATTCGACTGGGAAAAGATATGATTATACTCTGATTTAATATTACGAGTCACTTGGTTAAATCAGGCTGTAATAAATAAATAAAAATATTATAGATTTTCATTATTTCTTCAATTTTGATATATCACTAATTTATGTTTGAAAATTACATTTGAGAATATTTAGACGAAAGAAAAAGAGATTCTAATAGACATATCTATCTACTTATTAAACATACTATAATTTTGGCAATTCTTTATTCTATAATTAAATAATAATTAGTCACGTGGAAAGGTAGGTTTGGGTCATAATTATTTATTTAATTTCAAAATGCATCTTCTGAAATTCCTGTTAAAACATATTTTTATTCCAGCACGAATAATGGTCACCCCGGCAAAAGGTACCCTCGGCTGACGTTTCACCCCCGTGGAGTAAAGTGAATGGCTGTAGATTGATGAATAAGCTTGCGAAATTAACGGAGATGTGGTGATTTTAACTTGTTTTACAATCGTCATAACTGTTACTGCAATCATTAATTACAGTTGGCGACTTTTTGCAACATTGCAAGAACCCACCCGACCGTACCCCTGATATTGCCTTCAAATAATTATTATTAAGATAATAAGTCCAGTTTCAAATAACTTTTCCAGTTTTTCGAGTTTTTGAAATTCGTCTTCATTAAACATTCTTATTATCTTAATGCATTTATAATCGCACAGTTAAGAAGAGAGGGAGTCGTGAGCAGCTGTAACATAAGAATGAATGTTTAAACTAAATAATGATTATTGCATTTCGCCAGAAGCATAAAAAATAATGCGATTTGTTACGTGGCGCGTCGGTAGTCGGATGAAAGGTGAGCGGGTTTTTACCTTGCTCCTCTTTTGGCGGTGGATTGTATACAATATCATAAGGCGATCAGCCTCTACGTGCAACATTCGGAGATTGGTGAAATCACACACTTTTTAGACAAATGGGGATAAGTTTGAAATTTATTCTTAACACCGCCTATTTTAACTTATGCAAAAAAACATTGCAAAATGCATGTTAATAGATACTATTTAAATTTTTACCGATCATAATCTAAAGAACATAATTTGCACACCATACTTATAAGAAAAACATATCCAGGGGTTTGTAAGTAAGAGATTTTAAATTTCAACCCTTTTTTAAATGCCTGGTATGTATGGGTAATACATTTTTTAGTCTTATAAAAAGAATTAGGTACTTATCGAAAAGCTCAATTATAGCGTAGGTTTGTACGTGTTCTATTCGTAGTATTAAATTAAAGCAACTAACTAACCAGTCACGCCGTTTCCTGCAGGGGTACGTAGAGAGGACGGATCGCCAAACAACTCGGTCTTGGCACACACTCCTTGCTTCATTCATACATCTTCTTATACTTGCTCTTCTATTATTCCGACTCCTGACATGGCCCGACTAAAGTATCTGGTTTACTTGATCGTACCATGTATTCCTCGGGCGTCCACAACTTCTTCTTCCATACACTTTGGCGTAATATATTCTCCTTATAATCCCTTCTTCGTTTATTTGCTCTACATGCCCAAATCGTCTGAGTATCGAGTTACTCGCCACTCGACCTACTTGTCAGGTGCGAAAAAGGCTTAACTGATGAAAATTAAATGCGGTTATTAAAAATTCAAAATTAAAACTGCCATTGGAAATCAGATTTAGCGTTTTTCTTATTCTAACATCTGAGATTTGTTTTTCACATTTCACAATCTTCATTTTATGTTATTCTTAGCGGGCGTCCTTGACAATAACTCGAGAAGAGAAGAAGCATTCAAACTGGCCTAGTTCTAAAACAAAAACTTTTATTTCTGACCTTCAACTTTCTTATCTCCTTCTCCCCAACTCCCTATGGCTTCACAATACAGGTACATCAATTCGGGATGCCGTAGATCGACTGACTATGGACAGCTGGGAGCAGTTGAGACTCTTGTGCATGGAGAAAAATGTTTTTCTAAAATACGATCATTTTATTCGTAAAAACGGGACTGAAGTTCTTACGAACAAATTAACAGTGTTTCAAGATTTTTTGGCGGCAAAATGTAAGAATAATTTTTTGGTATACGTACGAAATTACTATCATTAAATAATCATTGAAACACTGTTAATTTTTTCTTAAGAACTTCAGTCCCGTTTTTAACCGTTTTTACGAATAAAATTATCGTATTTTAGAATAAAATTTTTCTCCGTGTGCGACTTTAACATTAACAAAAAAACCATTTTCTTCCCGTTCACAATAAGTTGAGGGAGACAGTATGTACATATTTTAATTTCTGAAAATGCAACTTTTTCTTTTCAATTCTTCGGAAGTTTTGGTGTTTAATTTTTTTATTTTTATTTTTTTATTTCTATATAATTTTATATATTATGTTAAAAATACATTGGTTTATATATTATGTTAAAAATTCTTCTGTAGCGGAAACGGCCGAAGTATTCCGATCATTACCGAGGCCTCGATGACTGGAGTACGACGGGACCCTTCATCCGCTGCTGTCGTCAGATGATTTGAATCAAATCAAAGGAATCCGACGAATGAATAGGCGGCAGCATTCAGCGGAGAGTTCAAAATAAAATTAAAAGTGACACAATGAAATAAGATCATAAATCAAGGATCAAGTTATTATAAAAATAGCGATTAAAATAATATTTCGACTGGTGAGTGGTCTTACGTTGTGATTTCAGTAACACGATATATATTTGGTCAATTTAAAAGAAGAAGAAAGAACTCGTAACGATTAAAGGTCTATTAAATAAAATAAAAATATTTTAAAATAAATCAAACACTTAGTATTTAACCATGAATATTTATAATTTTATACGGTGACCGGTTTCGCTTCGACCAAGCTTAATCGGGATATATCTACCTAACTATAATAACTCCAACCGGTCGATTATAAAATAATAAATATTCGTGGTTAAATACGTGTTTGTTTTATTTAAAAATGCCTAACCACAAATTAATTGCTTCTTATGAAAAAAAAAAAAATTAAAAATAGCTGGAATATAGATTTTTGTAATACGATCTCTCGCATATCATATTTGCGACAGCAGCGTTTGGTAAAAGTTTTGATTTTTCCTCCCGAAATAAATGTGCATAGGTTGAAGCGTAAGTACCTACTTAAAAACTTTTCAAGAGAATGTATAGCTGAGCAGTGACCCTTTTATAAACAGAATTAATGTAATATTTTTTTTGTATATACACGAACAAAAATTATTATCAAGTACATGTAATTGTTAATATTATTATTAAAATTAAACTCTTACTTATTTTTTAAGTAAAACTTCTTTACGCACGCTTGACTTGGGGAGTAAAACTGGCGAATGCGTTACGAAAACTGTGATCGGGCGAGGCGAACGATATCAAATTTAAATAAATAAATATTTGTAGAAAAAAAAATTGTAGTTGTATGTATATACACGTATATATTATACACATAAACATATATACATACATATAGATAGAGGTAAAGAAGTTTTACTTCAGTCGTGTAGTCTAAAGCACACTCGTTTTTTTTCTATTTAAAGTTTAAGAAATCAAAATATACGAAATAAAATCACGGTGCACTTCCCATAGGCAGGTACATGTTGTAATCATAATATGTTAATCTAAGTAAGGTTTGAAACTTCAAATAACTTATAAGCTATTGGTAGTCATTATGTGCTTAAATTATTTAAGTAATTACTAATTGAGTAAGCGTACGCAAAATTAAGTAATAGCATATAAGGCCTTTCAAAATATGACCTAATTTTTTAATTGCCTTTAAGAAGAAGTTGTGTACTACAATTATTATTATATTGAAGTTGTATAGGTATTCTAATGTATTTCCACGGTGCACAGTGGCCCCTTCGTGGGTCATAGCCCCAAAATTTAGATGTCCTAGGTCAGCGGTTGTCAACCTTTTCGAGTCTGCACGGAGAAGAATATTATTCTAAAATACGGAAATTTTGAGACTAGTACATTTTAGGACTGAAGTTCTCACGAACAAATTAACAATCTTTCAATGTTTATTGGCGGGAACATGTAAGAATAAACATTGAAACACTGTTAATTTGTTCGTACCATTTTTAAGAATAAAATGACCCCTTGACTCTTACTACAAATTTGTTGTATCCCATATCCTCTATCTATCATGTGTACACGTGTAATGTAATTTATTTTTTAATACTCTCATTATTACATGAATTTAACAATTAAGTCACACAATGATGTGTAATATGACTTCGGGTATTTTTAAACAGTGATTCTACAAATTTTATTCCACGTCTTATGATTTCGACAAAAAAAAATCATGCTCTCCATACAAAACTCCAAACTCGCAAAGTGTATTGAGAGGATGATTTTTTTTAACCTTAAAAAAAATAGCGAAAAAAAGTTTCTCATGTATCAGTACCTAGTTGAAATAAAAGCCCAATTTCCTGTTACACCCTTCACAATCAATCAAACAATGTTAAAATACAGTCATTGTGATCCTGGCTTGCTTTGCAGAGTAAAGTTTTACAAAGTTTTGCTCAATTTCACACAGGTAGAAAAGAGCCCTCAAATCTAATCAGCATTCAGGGGATTGCGATATTTATTTTTTATAAATGCGTAAGAACAAAATGCATGTTCACACAAATACATGCTTGTAAACGGTATTAATGTTTTTAGAGCGTAAACCGAAGAAATTTGAAAACCTTGAGCCGAGTTTTAAAACCTACATTCGTGCCACGATATTGCGTAATGCGTACCCCCAATTTTTGCTTCGCGTACCGCCAAGGGGTACACGTATCACAGGTTGAGAACCACTGTCCAAGTAAATTATCAAGTGTTTACTGCATATAAATAGTGAATAATAGCTAAACTATTTGCAGGTATATGCAAGATTTTATTAAATGAATCGACAATTAGAATACAAGACAAAATCCCTTAATTTTAACCATTAAAAATTCATTGCCATTTTAAATTTCTGCGTGATACCAATAAAAACCGTACTTGAAAATAATAATTTAAAAAAATATGACTATTACCGGGATATTAAAATTCATTATTATCTTCGTATATTATTCCGAAGTTTAACCGCTTGGGCACAAAAGATTGTTTTCACGACAATTTAACGTAGGTAGACATAGGAATGACATATGCCAAGTACCCGAGTTATAGAAATTAATAATTCCAAAAAATTGTAATAGACCATTATTGTAAATTAAACAGCGAGTATCCCTACTGCAATGGCAAATATCACTTTCTTCATGTAAATTTCTGCAAAATGCTACACATAAAAAATTGTGTTATTCCCAGGGGTTATTAGTTTTTTTTATTTATTTTATTTTATTAGGAACATTTACAGACTAATAACTTTACATGCATTAAAGAAAACAATAGAGTATAATAGTTAAGTTACAATCCAATAACAAATGTTCACATCATGCCCAAATAATAAATAAAAAAGTCAATAATTATGTGAAATAAAAATGTGAAACAAATCTGAATTTTAACAAGTCATTGAAAATAAACCATAATATTGAAATTTACGTATTTGAGCAATAAATGCGGGAAACCCATTGACACACTCTTATCTAGCAGTTTAACTGGACTTCATTGTAATTAAGTAATGTCAATAAATAAATAATCCTAAAATATACACGTTATAATATATTGTCAGCGTTCATCAAACCAATAAGTCTTTAAAAAATCAAATCAACATAACCTAACTCATATAATTTTGCATAATTAATAAAGCCAAACAGATATAAAAAGTGATTCAGCTATTTTTTTAAAGCCCGGTCATGTTTATCAACCAAATACAGTTATATATATATATATATATATATGTAATGTGCTTTGAATGTTTATTACAACATCAATATTCCATGAACGCGGGACCACTGTGCAGTGGTGTTATGATTTATTTTAATTCCTTTGCCATTTATTTGACCGACTTGCCTAACTATTTTTTTTTTTAAATTTATGTCTGCGGTTTTAACCACAAGTAAAAGGACTTAGGCGCTCCGCTGACGAGGCAACTGAAAACAAACTAAAACCGGCTGGTTTCTATGTCTTGATTGGTGAAAAAGCTTGTTTAACCATAGACGAAGAACAATCAGCTGACAGCTGGCAACTAGCAACGGCCGGCCACGGCAATCAGCAGTGCGAGTCGCGAGTCACCGCTTGTACCATTGACAACGGGTTTTTGAGTGATTGTGTAGTGTGCGGGCCATCACATTGTCATACAAAGACAGTTGCCGGTTGACAGTTTTCAGTTGCCTCAGTGAGCGGATCACCTTACTTCATTGTTATTTTAAGACATTATATCTGTTTTTAATGATTTCTTAACAAAGCGTGACTTGCGTGTGCAACTTTATCACTCTTTTGAAAAGTCATTAAAAGTGATGATTGTCTTTTGTTTAAATATGTTACATTAGGGGCTATTAAAAAAAAAGAAATAATACATCACTTTTATTGACTTTTCAAAAGGGTGTTGAAATGCCACTTTGTTGAGTTGTCGTGGAATCACTTAATATGTATGGGCTGAATCATGTTGGTGTTGACGTTTCGACTCTTACAGAATCGAATTGCAAAACGAATCTCAGGTTTGACAAAATTTTATGAATTGGTTTTGCAATTCGACCTAAGTCTCATCAGGCGTGTTGGAGAACACGCGACGTCATATTACTTATTTAACTGTTTATGAATAATATTCTCTCGTGGCTTGGCCTATTTCAGCAAATCGTTCGCCCACGCTCCATACATTCCCAATGGAAATGTATGGCGAGCGATGACAGACATATAGGTAACATTTATACAAACATGGTTACTTAAAAATAAAGGTTAATTACATTTTAAGTTCAATACAATAAAATTGAAGGTAATTGGAAGTGTGAATTAGTGTGAATTAATCCTATAAAGAGTGTGATCTTCCAATTCACGGGAATAGTACTGTATTTCAAAATGATATAATATAAATGAAACGGAAATGGAATAAATGGATAGAAATATATATTAAAATAATTTCAATTTGATTTACATAACTTCCTGTAGGTACTTGCAAGCCATTTTTTATTTCGCGTTTGAATTTGGTCATTGTTTCTGTTTGTCTAATCCAGTGATTCCTGAAGTGGTCCAGGTGGACCCCCAGGGGTCCACGGGAGACTCGATGGGGGTATACGTTGTACGCTAACAAAATGAGGGTCCACAAGTTTGAAAATTTGAAATGAAAATTTATCTGGTTTCGATATTAAAGAACAATAATTATGTCTTGGCTATACCTATCAATGTAATTTTTATTAATATGGAAGTTATTATAAATATCGATGCACAAATTATTTGCGATTTTTCGGTCCAAAGTAAAATATAGAATTCATAACTTGAAATTCTCTCCTCCCCCTCCCGGAATGGATGGTGTACACCGGGTGCCTGGCGGTCCGTTAAGTTTATGATTCCTGAAATTCTCTAGCCACCCCCCCCCCCACCCCAGAATGGATGGTTTTATTGCTAAGTCAGGAAATTTGGCGGGATCACGCATTCCCTTCCCCGGGGTCCATGGGCAAATATTGACTATGAAAAGTGGACCATGGGCCAAAAGAGATTGGGAACCACTGGTGTATATAGTTTGCAAGCTGTATATTTAAAATTTTAAAATGTCTTTGTCCAGAGGTGGTTTTGCAAAAGGAGTTTGGAGAAGTTCTTTGTCTTTGGCTCGGGTATTGTGTATAACCGTTTGTGTTGGTTTGTATACTGTTTTGTTGTACTATGATACCCTTACACTGTTTCTGTTATTTCCGACACAGGTAAAGAAAAGTAAGTAATAACAATTAAATAATTATTTCTTCAAACTTCGCAAAATCACTTTGTGGCGTCATTTTGAATTAAATTAAAACCAATAACTTTGTATTAAACCACTAATATAATCAGTATGTCATTACTACCCTGACGAAGATCGGTTTTGAAACATGTAGGTAATTGTGATTATATTAGTAGTTTAATACAAAGTTATTTGTTTTAATTTAATTAAACAATTATTCATTGTATCAAATTTCAGGCACAGACCAATGCAATGCCTCCGTGGCCAGGAGGCAAGGTTCTCAACCACCAACCCGCAGGCCGCGGCTACAAACCCTGGCGTGGCAAATAAATTTTATTTAAATTCATTTTTACTTATAACTTATAACATTTTTAGTTTGTCTGCTTAATTAAGTTAGTACATTATAATTTTATGGTTATTCATTTAGACTTTAGACAAACTAGAAATCTTAAAAAAGAGAATGAGATTAAATGTGAATTTAAATATTATAAATACAAAAAAAATATTTTTAAATGACTCGTTATTAAACTTGTTTTTTTTTTGTAAATTATGCCCTATTACCCCCCCCCCCCCTCCCTCTTTCCACTCCCGCCTATCCATCGACACATTTAATTCAATGTCTATTGTTGTAATTAGTTTTAAGTCAACCCTGATGAAGTTATGAAATAAGTTGTTTTTTTAAACAATAAACGTGGTAAAAACTAAGTATTCTATTAATTTTGACTAGTTTTTAAAAAGACTTTTGTTGCATATTGAATTAATACATATTTGGCGATGAGAATCTTTACACGCAGGTATTAAAAACACATACATACACCTCCATACCTAATACTTGTCAGCAACGTCCAGCCATGTTCCACATCTCCCCATTGGCAGAGGGGAGGGTCACCCCATCCCTACCCCCTCCCCTATCCGGCCGGCCCTACCGCCACCCCGTGCACCCACCCTGATGATCTGATAATGGCGGTTGATCCGGCCCTTTGGCCGCTCCGATGAACATCAACCGATTAGAGAGGGCAGGGCAGGGAAGGGATGATTTGGCCAGATAAATTCTTTGGATTGTTTTCAGCTTTTTTAACAGTTTTATTATATTTTGAAAACTGAAAGCTTTGTGGTAGAAAAATCTTATATTAAAATTGGTTTCATCTTCGTATACAACATTTCTTAGTGCACCTTTCAGGTATTAACGCACCTATTTCTGGACATTATTATGATGCTCATGGTTTTTATTCATTTCTATTTATTTTACACTCAATTTAATGGGCTAGTTATTCATGTATACCATTTTATACGTGCGAATTTTGGGCCAACTTTAAGAAGAGCAGCATGGACGCGTCCAATATAATAACGCCTATCGCATGATGTTCGGCCTTCCCAGATACTGCAGCGCTTCCAACGTGCTCACGGAGAGGCGAGTACCAGGTTTTGCAGCCCTCATAAGAGTCCGGGTGGTAGGATTAAAGGAGAGGATATACGACTCCGAAATGACCTTATCAATCCAGATTCCTACATCACGATATTCACGGACACGGGACGAGAAATGCAAAGAAAATTAGGACCAACAAACCAGCAAGGAAGAAACAAGCACCTAGAAATCAAAGCGTTGCCCGGCTTTGAAAAAAATCTGACAGTAGTAGGTACTTTGTTGTTTGTTGCCGTGCGTATTTGGTGTCGTTGCCAACCACGGGCCGTTTTGGTTTAGTCGGTTTTTGATCGTTTTTTAAATTAATAAATTTGAATGAAAACATAAAAAAACAATCATTTTTAGTAGGATGATTCAAATCACAACAATTATCTTTAAATATTCCATATCTTTTTAACATAATTCCTCCTTTGTGAAAATACCCGATTAATGAAGTAT
The DNA here is from genome assembly GCA_951813805.1 of Limnephilus auricula. Classification (NCBI taxonomy): domain Eukaryota; kingdom Metazoa; phylum Arthropoda; class Insecta; order Trichoptera; family Limnephilidae; genus Limnephilus; species Limnephilus auricula. The sequence goes on from OX638403.1 coordinate 4,094,861, forward strand.
GTTTTCATGTTTAATAAGGATGTTTTGTTCATGATTTATTGGTGATTAAATACAAAATAAATGATTAAAAATATTTGAAGTTATATTATGTTTGCCAAAAATTGTAAATTTAATATATATTTATGTATAGATATATGTACACGTTTCTCAAATTATTAGCAGTACTAAACTAACTTTATTAATAAATAAATTGACGTTTTTTTGCCTTATGTTATGTGGACGGAGAAAATTTTTATTCTAAAATACGATCATTTTATTCGTAAAATGGTTAAAAACGGGACTGAAATTCTTACGAATAAATTAACAGGGTTTCAATGTTTATTGGCGGGAAAATGTATGAATAATTTGTTGGTATACGTACGGAATTTGTTCTAAAAATTAAAAATAATAATTTATTTTTAGATTTTCCCCCCAATAAACAAGAACCCTGTTAACGAACTTCAGTCCCGTTTTTAACCGTTTTACGAATAAAATGATCGTATTTTAGAATAAAAAATTTTTCCGTGTGTTAGATCGCACTTCCCACATTCCGGAATAAACTCATATACATGATTAAATTAAATGCACAATTTATATATTACCTATGTATTTACAGAGGTATGCACAATATTTATGTATGTATTGAAAAATTCCAGCAATGAGCAAAAACATTCCGCCAAATAAGTTAGATTTATGAAATAGCTAATTCAATCAAATTCCTCGAGATGTTAAGCACGATTGAGATTATGTAAGTCGCATTTGAAAACGTTTGATTTTTTAAAAAAGTGCCTGAAATAATTTAAGGCCGTATTTACCTAGGTAGGTACTGAGAAGAGAGATGGGGTAGAGAACTCTCAGAAACCCCCCGTCCTCTGCCCCTGCCCTACAGACCTGGCCCACTCACTGCCTGCCTCGACCCGGCCACCCCAACCTCCCCCAACTTCCCCAACGCACCTACCCCCTTACATACCTCCCCAATGGAATGGAGAACCCCCAAACGTCAAATTAAATAGAACCGCCGCAAAGTTTTAGTTCGGCCGCGGAGCAGAGTGACGGACGGGCACGTTGAATGGGTCTCTGCAGGAATTTTAGTTTAAATTAATAAAAAAAAAACATTGTCCTTAGATAATACTAATGTGTACTTACTTGCAGCAGATTTAATCTTACTAAATACATATAAACATAACATGCATAGAATTTCATGTTATGATAGTACAGATTCCTTGTTTCATTCGTATTCGAACATCGTCACATGTAATCCGCTCAAGCGTTGGCTATATAAATTTAAGTAACTACCTATGTGATTAGATTAAAATTAAAGTGAATTAAAAATTTTACGATTTTTTATTTGTTTTTATAAAACTTAATGATATGCGAAATCTAGATGAATTAACTGGCCATAAACGGCAGTAAGCAGGCTATAAGTTTTCGTATTAAGAGGATATATTTTGAACCACACGCGGAACACCCGCGTCTGTCATTCTGTCCCGCTCACAATAAGCTCACGCACACTTACAATACATGCGAATGCGAAATGTGCGAATGAGACAACGCTAAAACTTACCTACAGAAATCGCTCGAAAAGGGGATCCGTCGACGGATCTGCCGGATCTGCCCTGATGATGGACACTACAACGCTGTCCGAAACGTCGGCTAAAGAAGGAGGTAGCACAACACTGCATAACACCCCGAAAACAAACAAAGAAAATGCTTTTGGCCGTGAAAATCTAAAAACATATCCCACTGGAATCAATTTAATTTCCGTCCTATATTTTAACCTATACGAGTACCTTAATTAAACCGTATTATTCACTCACAGTGTATTATATAGTTACCGTATATAGTTTGGTTGGGCATTTACCCAATATATAGCTACACTTACCTACATTCATCTATATGAACTTATACACATATATGAACTGCTGTACTTGAAGTTAGTATTGTCACATTTCCTTCCCACCTTTCCCTATAGACATGTCACTTTTTTCCTATTACCCACAATCAGTCAATAATCGACCCTCATCCTGTAATAATTTCCGCATTTCTATTTAACTTTTTCGCTATTCACCGCCGCAGAGAAGAAACATACCGCAACAAAATATTACCGCTATAAAGTCCATGTTAAACCAACAAGAGAAGAAAGTGCCACAGTTTCAGTAAGTCCTTTCTATCCTCTCCTTTATATGTGCATATTTTTCTACTTGTGAAGTGGTCACACACACATTTCAAGGTCTTTCGACGTACAAAATTACACAAAACACGCATCATATTTATTCATATATCCCTCATTCTGAGATAAAATAATGTTTTTTTTAATTTATTTTTGAGCTACCCAGTTCACCCGCAATGTCAGCTGTCAGCCGCGAGCTTGCATTATTCCAAAGGTTCGGATGGGATAGAGAGAATCTATTGAAATGGGGTTTGTTACAATATTCGCACCAACCCCCTGGCCGGGTACATACCATTATATACCATCCGGCAGTGGCAGTGGCAGTGGCTCCGGGGTCCGGGGTAGGCAGAGAAAGGGTAGCTACCCTTGTCGGGCAGGGGTGCCAGCCGGCCGCGGCCGTTCCCATTTCAAAAACCATTCAAATTCGACGGAGGAAGGGTGCGTGGGATGAATGGAGCGTTGGTATTTCTTTTTGAATTGGTGTGAATAAACAGAACTAATACAATTTGACTAAAAATGTGCGTGTTTGTTTTTCTATAGATATTTTAAAGGTATATATATACATATAAAATATGTATATATATATATATAATATATATATATAGAGATCCCTGAGGCGTATGTGTGGTAAAACCATGTATGATCGTGTGAGGAATGTGGAGATCCGAAAAGAATGCAAGGCTGATGTGAGCGTAGTATGTAAGATTAAGAAAGGGACGCTTAGATGGTTTGGGCATGTTGAGCGAATGAATGAAGAAAGGAGTGTAAAGAGAATTTATGACGCGAATGTGAACGGTAGAAGAAGCCGAGGACGCCCAAGGAAGACGTGGCACGATCAGGTAAATCAGATACTTGAGTCGGGCCATGTCAAGAGTCAGAATAATAGAAGAGTATGTATGAGAAGATGTATGAATGTTAATGAGGCAAGGAGCGTGTGCCAAGATCGAGTTGTTTGGCGGTCCGTCCTCTCTGCCTACCCCTGCGGGGAAACGGCGTGATGGTTAGTTAGTTAGTTAGTTAGTTAGTAGTCAAATTTGATGAAAGATGAATGTTTAGCAAGTGGTTGCAATAAATTCTCTAGACTTGATTATACGTATCTACTAACATAGCCCACTCTCATCATCACTCTAGTGAAGAACCACCACCAAGAGACGAAAAGTTGCTTGAAAATATTTTCTACGGCCTCCATGGTCGAGGGATAGGGCTCTCGATTATAAATCCGGAGGTCGTGGGTTCAAATCCCGGGGTGCGGAAGTAAATTTTATTTTGATTAATTTATGCTACTTCACAATTTATTTATTTAAAATAATAAATAGGTATTATAAAATATACCCTCGGTATATTTTATAATACCTATTTACCTATTACCTATTAGACCTAGAGTAAGACCACCACTCGTGAAATAGCTTTTGCAGTGTTTGGGGATGCAATTATATTACTGGCTTCAGATGGTTCGGAGCAGTTGGGACTCTTGTGCGGTATTCACAAAAAAAATTCTTAGAGACCAGATCTGAATAGCCGGATATTTGTAATCTTCCTCTCTCCGTCCACTTTTCCACCCCTTTAGATTCCCCGTCATAAACCAATTCTTGATGTTGAATACCTTTTTTACTATCTAGTTCTTCTATATTTTAGGTTTTCATTCATAATAAATATAATCATTAGATATATGAAATATCAATAGAGTTGAAATAATTTGAAAAAATAAATCGTAAAAATAAAGTTTTCTTACTATAATATCTACTCTATTTTTTAGTCTTTTAAAACTTTTTTTGTTTTATTTTACTGAAGTTTGTACCTTCCTTCCCAGTGATCTAAATTACGATTTTTTTTTTAATTAGCTCCACATAGGAGGCCCCGACGAAAATAATTTCCCTCAGGGCCTATGTCATCTTTTAGGATGCTGTGTGGGGGGTATTTTTAAGGAAAGGAAGAAGATGAAATTCTGGGAAGGAAAAAGGTATGAGGGTTGGGTAGGAATCTGGGGTTCAGTGTGTCCAAATCATCCACCGCCAAGACCTAGACAAACCTCACCCCATAAACACCAAACGTAGCGAACCACTTGGGGTGACCTATGGCAGAGGTGTAGGTTATCCAATAAATGGTTCCCGGGGCGGCGGCAAATTGAAGAATTGAACGATTTTTAAAACCAGAATTTTATGGTTTCATTTATTTTAATTTCTGAAAAATGCGTATATCAGGGTGTTTGGGCACGTTTGCCATAATGCTTTGTCATCGACATAGAATCTATCTGCCGGGTTTCAGTTCGGTCGGATGTCGGGAAGTGGGTTAATTTCCACTTCCAAGATTCCGCGGCATTCACACATTCAACCAAGAAAACTTATGTAAAATTCAAATAGACAAATGAATAATTTACAATTGGTAAAATATATCGATTATTTATAGTTAACGATTTTTTTAGTAAGCAGAGTTTAATACTTATTTAATTAACCTACTTTCAGTTCAGAAATATTATTTCTCTGAGAACTCGCATTTTTCCCAATCGAACATTGGCATAGAAGGAAGTCATAAAAATAAAGGAAACAGGTTGAGACAATAATAGGACAAGTTGAAATAAGCACCATTGACATCTTGCTATTGGGGAAATAAGTGGTTCCTGAGAATCAACATCCCAGTGGAGTTTTAGAACTTGAGCGTTAAATTTTATAAGAGACCTTTGAGAAAATGTTTATTTTTTATAACTACCTTTCAATAATTCGATAAAAAAAAACACTCAATCCATCATCAGGGCAGATCCGGCAGATCCGTCGATTACAATTACATCGAGGGATCTGCCGGATCTGCCCTGATGATGGATACTGCAACGCTGTCCGAAACGTCGGCTAAAGAAGGAGGTAGCACAACACGGCGTAACACCCCAAAAACAAACAACGAAAATGCTTTTTTCCGTGAAAATCTAAAAACGTATCTGACTTGAAAATCATTTTAAAATGCAAATAAAATTGATATCTACAAACAATGAAAATAAACTAGTACTAAAGAAGATTAGAATTTATAATAATATTATATCAATATTATATTTAAGCATATAGGTAAAGAACTGACAAAAATATAACAACACTATGTAACATTGTTTTTTTTTTTTTTTTTTACATTAACTCCACACAGGAGGCCCTGAGGAAAATAATTTCCCTCAGGGCCTATGTCATCTTTGAAGATGCTGTGAGGAGGGTCTTTTTGAGGAGAGGAAGGAGTGAACACTCAAAACTAAACTTTTTTTGTTAACTGATATTGAGCACAAATATAAGAGAGAATCAAGAAAAATAAACCAAAAGGATTAAACGTCATTTTATAAAAGTGTAACGGTCTTTTAGTTGATATTTTAATAAATCTATAAAATTAACAATGAATAATTATTTTATATATGCCCATTTACCCATTGGTGCCTATGCATGTAAATTCACTAAGTAAAATATGTGCACTAGGTTAACAATCATCAGCTTACTTTCCTTTTAGAATTTCTCAGATATTACCTTTTTCCGAACAAACATAGACGAAGGGTGGTAAGGCTGGAGAAGGGGTCGGTGAAGGTGGTGGTAGGGGAAGGGGGTGGGGGACTGTCAGTCAAGAACAATTTGGAATTTCATATGGCAGCTGTTCGTCGAACAAGTAGCGGCGAGGAATGGGCAGGGGGTGGGGAAAACGCCCATTTTTGGGAAAATAACAATTTCAGCTTTCAAACGATGCTCAATGGGAAATGTCAATATTCTGAAAATGGGTGAAGTGTGTGAAGATGGAATTTTACTTTACGCGATTGAATGTGTAACGAACTTTAGAGTTTATTGTGGTGAGAAAATAACTAGGAACAATGAATTAAATTGGTCATAAGAAAATTCTGATATATTTATTAATGATTTTCGTGTTTGATTCTTAAAACCGATAAAATTTTTAATTTTTAAATTCTCAGTCGAAGTATGATGATACAGTTAAAAATGACCGAATCGGATAGGGATACGTTGGCGCAGTGGATAGCGCGTTGGCCCGGATTGCCAGAGGTCCTGGGTTCGAGTCCCAGATGTATCCGTATCTTTTTATGATTTTTCTGTTTCGGATTTTCGATTGACTTTCGCTAATATTATCTTCATTAATTAAAAAATAATAATATAATAATAATATCACGATAAGTAATATATAATAATAATATCACGATAAGTAATATATAATAATATCACGACAATAAAAATACTTACTTAAATGAATTAAATCGTTAGAATTATATTCCTTCAAAACACATTATGTTGATTTAACAAACCATTTTTTCCCATCTGAAAATATTACAATTATTTATCTTTCAAATCTTAATTTAAAAGCAATCCGATTGTATGCAGACAAAAATACTTAGAACAGTGGATATGGGCGTTAATAAATAAGACGTTTCACATTATTGAAGAAGAAGATTATACTAATAAATCGAAACGTAAATATAAAAAAAGAACAAGATACAGAAAAATAAAACGCTAACGGTCGCAACTCGGAATTAACCCAGGATCTCTTGTCTTACCGGGACAAGCGCGGTAACCAATTCTGAGACCTCTTATTTTTAAGACATTTTTATACTTAAAATTCAGAATTAACAATATTATCTTTGACTAATTATTCCTTTGACTGCCTACTCTTTTTGAGTTGCGACCTTTAACTTTTTTATTTTTTTGTGTCTTGTTTTCTTTCATGTTTTCGTTTAAATTTATTAGTTTTTAATTTTTCTTCAATGGTGTATATTAATTACATTGATGGGAATAACCTTCAAAATTTATAATAAAACAGAGTTACCTATTCCATTAAAAATTGAATAAGACCTTTTTTTTCAAGTACCTTCGCATTTAACGGTATTTTTTATATAAAAAAATGTGTTGTATTGATACGCCATACGATTTCACGAAATGCAATGCTAAAATGTACCTTCCCGAAATAAGGTGTAAAATAGAGATATTTTTAAAAGAAACACTATAAACCGCAAGGCCTCGCGCCGGTTGCGTTCCCCACCCCATTGGGGGTGGGCTGGATGGACACCCTCGGGTCCAAGTTGACTGAATGAGTAATGCTGTTGGAATATCGACAGTCCATCGGATATCCGTAATATCTACATTTCCTCCCGACTACACGCGTACTGGCTAGATACGGCGGCATACGTGTAGTGCAGCGATGCACAACCTAAGATACCTAAATTGCACGGTGAAAACGATAACATTACAATATCCGATCGATAGGCGTAACTTCCAATGATTTTATATCGATGTCCCTAGCATCATTGCACCGTTGACTGCCGAACCGATATCGACAGGGGATAAGTAAAAAAACGATATACGCAAGCAACACTGAATATACCCTATGAATTTACACTACGAAATGTCAAACGCAAGCAATTACCTAAGTAAAAATATTACTAAATTGTCAAGATTGAATTGAAATACCCAATGACCTAAATGTGCATTGGCAGTCTGCATTTACTTTTAAAGAGTTAATTGGTTAATGAGGTCTTTAGTTATATTTCAACCAATCTCGTTTCTCAAAAATCGAACGGTTTAAAAGTATTGCGTCTTAAGCCTCGATTACATTGAGCGAGTTTACAAGTTACTAGCCGGTGAATTCACTATCTGCTAGTAAACTCACTCAGTACAATCTTCCAGTTAGCTGTAAATATAATTACACTGAGCGAGTTTACTAGCAGATAGTGAATTGCTTGTAAGCTCGCTCAATGTAATCGAGTATTAGTTGTTATTTCATGGAGAAAAATTTTATTCGAAAAAACGTTGATTTTAATAGTCAAGACAGTTATAATCGGGACTGAAGGTCTTACCAACAAATTAGCAGTGTTTCAATGTTTATTGGCGGGAACATGTAAGAATAATTTGTTGGTATACGTAATTTCGTACGTACACCAACAAATTATTTATTATAGTAAGAATAATTTGTTGGTATACGTAATTTCGTACGTACACCAACAAATTATTCTTACATTTTCCCGCCAATAAACATTGAAACACTATTAATTTGTTCGTAAGAACTTCAGTCCCGTTTTTAACCGTTTTTACTATTAAAATGATCGTTTTTTCGAATAACATTTTTCTCCGTGTTGAGTCTATCGATCGTGAATACGATCTTTCATTTCTAAGAGCTTCATTAGTTCAATACGTTCATTAAATAATCCGGTAATTTTGCTTATCGAACGACATAATTTTAAAATATGTGTATTTTGAATATTGGTAGTTGACCGAAACTGGAAGGGAGACCGCGCTAAAATGTATCAATGGTCGGTCGGACATGTGTTAACAATCTTAGACCATTCTCTCAAATATTGAGAGATTGCCGTTGAGGTGATTTCTCACAAAAACGGCGCTCTACACATTATCCAATTATTATTATTATTATTGATAACTGACCATAGACGACGTATCTGGTCAACAATATTTTGATCGATCGTGCTTGTTTCCCAGATACAGTCAAGGATTATTGCAAATTTGAATGTAGATTTGCTTTATTTTGTTAAAATTACATATTATATAAGATGTAAACAGAGCATTTTTCATTATGTGAGCAATACATAAAACTAGTGCGAGAAGCAACTACATGAAATAATTTTTTTTTTTTTTCTTAATCTGTAAAGTAAAATGGATCAAAATGTACTAAAAAGGTTGTGCTTGCCTGGTATAGCGTGAGCATGTAGCATGGCCTGTAGCATGTAGGAGTAGGTAGAGTTAGACGGGAGTATGATTAACGATGTCGCGAAAAGTAAACGGAGAGGTCGAAACGTTGAAGCTTACAAACAAACTTATGGATGGCCGACTTATATTATGCTGAAAAAACCTATCATTATGGAAAAGACAGGAGACATAGTGAGATATGATTTTAGATTTTCACGGCCAAAAGTATTTTGGTTATCTGTTTTTGGGGTATTATGCCGTGTTGCGCTACCTCCTCCTTTACCCAACGTTTCGGACAATATTACAGTGTCCATCATTAGGGCAGATGTGTCAACACCTCTTCATTCATTATTCATTTTCATATTTTAATTTAGAATATTATTGTTGTCTTCTTCTTCAATGAAATTATATTAAATTGATGGGAATAACTTTCAAAAGTTAAAAAAACGAGTTTTTCTTATAATTTTTTTCTATTTATACTGGGTTTTTACAGATCTTCGCACTTAAGTGAGAACAATCCAGTTACAAAAACTCAGTTATTGTACACTAATAGGGACATACAATTACAAAAAATCTTCAATTGCATATATATATAATTATAATTTGTCATAAAATTCTTAGGTTTGAACCAATAACAGTATATATAGTGTTACGCTATTGTTATGTGCCTTTGTAAGAACAAAAATCTGCCCCTCTGTGGGGGTGTTGGACATCATCCCTTCTGTTTGCACGGCCTTCTGCCACTGGGGTGTATTCCTAAATTAAGCGGTAAAACTGATATCGAACCACGAACTGGTGTGGAAATCCTTTTCAAAGATAAGTTTATTGACCAATCGAATTAATGCCATAAATTTATCGAGGTCTTACTTTACTGTGTAGTTATAACACACCCACAAAAATTATCATAATATTTAACCACTCGAGCGATCACACGAAATAAATAAATTTGCCTATAGCGCTCGCCACGTTTGAAAATTTTCCACCCACATTAAAAAAATCATTATTCCACATTTGTGTATGTAAACATACAAACACAGTATAGTGCTATACAGCCAATGAAGTAACCTATATTTAAATAATCATCCTAAATTTGAAGGATTTATAAAAAAATATTAAAAAATTATAAACAATCCAAAAGGATTAATTTTCTGGGTTTTTTGTTAAAATCTGCCGTGCAAACTTTAATTTTGCGATATTTTCTATGGAGTTTCTTGTAAATAGTCTAATTAATAATCCGATATAGAAATATCTATAATAAAACTGAATTTTGATAAGTTCTCAAGAGTTGAAATGGTTGCTAAGAAGAAATTTTCGTAAGGAATTTTGTTCGCATTTGTATAGCGCAGTTTTGTATTATTTCACTTCAAGTGCGCTTAACTACGATAAACTTTAAAATAATACCTGCGATCTTCAGAATGCTAATCGAGAACCTTTCCCCTCGACCACAGAAGCCATCATATTTCTGTAGAATGAAATCTCATTTCCTCCCAATATCATAATAAATATTATTTACTTAGGCAAGAAAGCATTACTAACGTCGACTAAAAATGTTAAAGTTTAGAAATTTTAATTCCAAAATTGATGATAATTACCATAAAATACACCGTAAATTTTTTTTGATTTCAAAATAGGTAGTTAGCTATCTTAATTTTATTTTTTAATTAATTATACAAAAGCATTCAGGTTTAATTAAGAGAGTTATAGTGATATAAAAAATCATTTTAGACTAATGCGCCAACTTGACACTGCGCCTCATATTTTTAATTAATCATTCATATAATTAAGGCTCTGCGATGGATAGAGTTGTATGGTAGATGCATACACACTGCCTACCTATTATATTTTATGTATGAGTCATTAAAATCAAATGATTCACTAAATGTTAGCTGTTATCGCATTAAATCTGTCGACAGAACTGTAAACTCAAATTAAGACTTCAGATCGAAGAATGGAAATTCCCAGCGAGTTTGACAACCGTAGGTAGAATTTTTATATAACTTACATAAATTTTATGGATCGAAAAATTGAATCATTTGAATACATAATTGGTTATTTTTTATTTTGTTCATTTGGAAACTACAGTTAGCTTTATTTTAATGTCTTATCGCCAAAATCATACATTGCAGCTGAACTATTTGCAAATTCGCAAAGTACGTGACACATTTTTAGATCATATTTCTCACCATCGACCCTTTGGAATAACATCTGTTGCTTTAACCAGTGGCGGCTCGTGACTTTTGGTGAGCTAGAGTGCTAATATTAACAAAAATGGCATTATTAATGTCGTTGTAGCCGAAAAATATATATATTTTTTTTTCGAAAATTTATTTTTTGTATGAAGGTTTTTGGAAATTTCAGTTTTGCCGTGCGCTGCACAGATTTCCTGAAAATTTTCATACAAAAATTTTTTTTTCGAAAAAAAAGTAAAAAATATTTTTCGGCTACAATGACATCAATAATGCCATTTTTGTTAATATTAGCACTCTAGCTCACCAAAAGTCACGAGCCGCCACTGGCTTTAACGTCATGCGATAATGAACTCTAAGGTAGATTACCATAGATACCATAACCGCGTGACGTTTCCGCAACAGATCGAACCTTATTATTTCAAAGGGTCGCCATGCCAATAAGGGTGAGACAACGATTTTATTGTAGAAAGCAATTATTACTTATACTTATAATTAATACGTATTAATTTGTTCCCTGAAGATGTTTGAGTAAAGCGAAACCGGTCGGTTCATAAATTAATAAATCTCGTGGTTTTAAACACAAAAGTATTTTATTTTAGACAACGATTTCTTTATTAACATATTTGAGATCAGTATGAACTGTTACTAAAATTGAACAAATTAGACTGAAGGGTTAAGACCGATTTTGAAATTTCATCATGTAAAATCACGCGTGTACCTAATGACAGTACGAAATTAAACATTGATTGACTTTTTAAAGATTTACTTCAAAGGACCGAATTAGGAAGGTTAGGAAGGAACACGACATGAAATTATCTAAAAATGAAGAGTTAATGACCTCGCGTGCTAAGTACCTAAAACAATTTTATAAATGTTATCTTATTAATCTCACTTTTAACGGTAGGTACTGGAAATAGGCATTATACTAAAAAACAGAAGTTCCTAAAGAAATGATACAATAATTTAATCATAAAAACAGCAAAGTTCTAAGTGTTGATTGAAGAAAGGTCTTAACTGAACAAAAAAGCGGATGAAAGCTAAGCAATTATTAATCTCTTGCTTTTGACGAGGACTTCCGTCGAGTGGGCAAAAACTGCAGAATGGTCGTTTGATCGAATTTTAATACCTTGCGGGTTTTATAAAGCTAAAGTTATAAAGTGCCGCCTCTTGCCAACGCACAGGCTATTGTGGTCTTTAACATCTTCATACGCCGCGGTAATTTTATCGAGATTAGCTAATGATAAAACGCCGCATTCATCTTCTGTCCATTTTATGAATCAGACAGATAGGTCATTAGTGGATATATGTATACTGGTATCGTAAATTAAGGTGTTTTGATGTACTCTTATCATTTAGGTAGGTACTTCGGCGAGTTAGCGACGGTTGAAGTTTGAAAAGCAATTCGGATAATAGTCGAATAAACCCTCCATTCCGAAGAGGGGTAAAACACTTACCTAAAACAAGAGTTTTGTGCGATAACTAAGTTTTTTTTTTATATCACACCCTCTATAATTTAGGTAATCCTAGAAAAAGTATTCGGCAATCGATAGCATTAAAAAAATATCTCGTTACAATTTTTTAAAATATTAAATAATATCTATAAAAATCTTACAAAAAATCGCATTCAATCCTCGAGTGCATTCATAAAAGGTCCATTTTACTAGAAAAGGCTACAATAATATATTTACTCTGTTTTGGTACTTTTCAGTGGTATTTTTTATGTAGAATAGTCGTTATAAATTAATATTACTTTTTTAGATTATTTCGAAAAAACACAGGTATGCATACTCAATCCTCGTCAACTCTTTAACAATAATAAATAGAATTGTAATATTTTACATTAAAACTTTGAAAAATAAATAACCACTATAGTATAAATTTCAAGATTTAATTAGTTTTATGAATTTGTAAAGATTCGTTTCTATCATCTCCTGTAAGTTTTAATTTTGTGGCTTAAAGGGTTTTTTCAAAACAGCAGTCGATATACATACTATATATCTATCTGTATATTTTAGTTTCTTTGGATTTCATACTTTTACCATTCTGCTTTACTAAGTGATTGAGAGCTAAGTGATGGGCACGGAGAAAAACGTTATTCTAACATACGATCATTTTATTCGTAAAAACGGGACTGAAGAATAATTTGTTGGTATACGTAATTTCGTAGGTAAGTATCCCAACAACTACTTACTTGTTCCCACCAATAAACATTGAAACATTGGGCGATTCCGGTTAAAACGATAGGTAGTAATTAATATCTGAGTGTTACTTAAAAAGAGCGAAAGAGATAAGGCGCTACGATGTATGGGGGACTCTAGCGACCCCCTTCGGATTGTACATAGCTATATAATTACCTTGTATTTTTCTATAGGTTTAAAAGGAGCTTGTGATGTCAAAAGATCGTAATTTTTGAAAGCTTAAGATAAGTCATTGAAAAATGAACATACACGAAAGATAAGGATTCTCTAAATCTAACTAATAATGACATATTTACATGTACTTATTAGGTTTTGGTGTGAGTTTAAAAGCAATGTAGACGGACATAGTAATCTATATGTAGATTCAAGGGCGTCGAAACTAATGCACTCAATTAAAAATCGTTCCGAAATTCTGAATAATATTTATTCAAGATAGCAGGAACTTTGGTTATTAATTTGTTAGGTACCCGCATAAATACAAGAAGACCTGATAAAATATACCATTGCAATACAGTTTGAAAAACACATTTACAACAAAAATCTTTGATCATTCTCCAATATTATTCTTTTCGGTGAAAGTTTTAAAATTCACACGCCCTAACTAGATAATACTTAGTCGATTCCTCTTATCTGTGCTATGATGATTTATACCTAGTATGGATATAATATGTCTAGTTTGGCGTTGATGATTTCTGTGAATAACGAAAGTTAAGCACCGTTATAAAGACTTCGATTCTGTGGGGAGCCGAAGCCTGATAGTTGCTGTTAATGATATATGAATAGTTTTGTAGTATTATTGTTTCTTTAAGGGGCCAATACTAGGTGATAGCGGTTAATAAAAAAAACATCTCTTCAAAATAGAGAGAAGAAAAATAATAGAAATAAATATATAGACTGGTCAGTGGTTGAGTGGGCACCGCTTGTGGGCACGCGTTCCGTGTTCGATTCCTCGGTTGGCTAAGTCCTCCATCACAACACAAGCAACATCTTCCGCTTAGTGTGGTGGTAGTACGAGATTTTCAAATGTTGTTGGGTTATTCGTAACCCGGGAATGTTTGTCTTTCTTTTTTTAAAAAAAAAGTATTTATGTGAATGTAAACTTAGCCACAGCATCACACTTACAATATTATTCCATTTGTTCATAAGGACTAATTAAATTCGTCAATTTAACCAGAAAACCTTACAAGACACTGAGAAGGAGTACAGTCAACTTGTGAGCAGGTAGGAAAATCAATAATTTTTACTTCAGAGTGGAGTTTTATTCCCTTCCTTGAACGGTGTGTAAAATTCACTATTGAGTCACCCCTTGTGTAGCTACCTCTAGTAAATACAACAGTTTGCTATCCGGGGGGTGGAGGACCTAGTGATAGCGCAGAGATCGCCAACCAATTTAAAATTGCGTAATTATTATTGGAGGTAGGTAAACAGTTAGGTACCTACCGGAGTGCAAAAAGGATTTTCATCCACTAGGACCAAACATTTGATTGATTTATTTATAGCATTTAGGTACGTATATTTGCTACACGTTCCAGAGTGGAAGATATTCTCAATATCGCTCTGGTGTAATACCACTATTCAGAATTCAAACGTTGCTTAAAATGGCTTTATCTATGGGTTGTGGCCAGATCTGAAAAGTCAGGTACTCCCCACCTTCCTCTTTCTCGCTTTAGAGCAGTAAGGACTCTTGTGCGGTATTTACATTTAAAAAAAAAAAAACAAGAGAAGAGCGTAATTTTTACCGAAAGTGCATCACTAACTCAAAATCGGCATTTTTTTCTCAGTATTGAAGCAGGACATCTAAATTATGTTTTATGATGAGTAGATATAATATACTCGTGTATATTTTTTAATTATAGTACGAAAACAGTGTGCAATATAGTTGTGAATGATGAATACTTAAAGCTGAGTTTGTGTATTTGGGAAGTATGTTTACGAGAGATGGGAAGGCTGATGGGGATATTGAAAGAAGGGTAAATGCAGGTAACTCCATTAATGGAGGACTGAATGCTGTTGGCGCCAACAAAAAGCTGTCAAAAGAAGCGAAGCTAGCAGTTCACAATGGAGTGCTGGTACCTACCCCGATGTATGGCAGTGAAGCATGGAACTGGCAGAGAAACGATGAAAGTAGACTGAATGCTGTAGAAATGAGATCCCCGAGGCGCATAAGAAAGTGACGCTTAGATGGTTTGGACATGTAGAGCGAATTAATGAAGAAAGGTGTGTCAAGAGAATATATAACTCGAATGTGAATGGTAGAAGAAGTCGAGGGCGCCCGAGGAAGACATGGCACGATCAAGTGAATCAGATACTTGAGTCGGGCCATGTCAAGAGTCAGAATAACAGAAGAGCGTGTACGATAAGATGTATGAATGTGAATAAGGCGAGGAGTGTATGCCAAGACCGTGTTGTTTGGCGGTTCGTCCTCTCTGCCTACCCCTGCGGGGAAACGGCGTGATGGTTAGTTAGTTAAATTAAATTGTTTTAGAATGGAGAACACTACCAGTAAACTCTGGTGAGAAATCACTATCAAAACTTAATTTTAAATGGAAGAAGCTGTTTAGTAACCAGATTTGAAAAGTGACATACGTATATTCTAACCTTCCTTAGGTCTTTTTTATACAAAATTTTAATTTTAATTTAAGGCCAAATTATTGTTATTTTAATCAAAAGGTACAGAAAATATTCTGTACGGATATGTTCTACTTTAATTTATATGTGTTTTAAATAATAAAATAAATGCCATTAAAGAATTGCATTTTTCATGATTTAGGAGGCAGCTTTGACAATTTTTTTGTGAATGTAAAAAAGCGTTTTTAATAATTATGAATAACTCACAAATAATTTCCAAAGTTGCCTATAACATTTTTTAAAAGTAGGTTTCTTCAATAGACTATTTTTTTTTCACAAGAATCATAAATAAATAAAGTAATATACTCGTACATCCATACCGGATATTTGCTACACCTTTTCATAAATAAATAATTATTCAGTTTCGTTCAGTATTTTGGACTGAATCCAATTTTAAATTTTTAATGAAAAAGTCGAATTAAGAGCGAATTAAAATACACGCATTTAATTGCAAATGTAGAAAAGAACAAATGTGTGCAAACCTTAAAAGGTTGCGTACACCTGTCGCGGAGGGTAGGTTTTGCCTAGACTAGGGCAGACGGCAGATGATGCAAACCTCCGTTTATCAACCACTGATGATGGTCAAGATTCCTAATGGATACACTTCCCAATAATGGTAGGAATATAATACACAATACAGAATACCGCGAAATTGGTATAAATGCGCGCTCTTATGATTTCATTAATCTTTATTTAGGGGTGCGTCATTAGGGGATGCTAATGATGTTCTTTGTTCTCTCTGCGTTACTCATAAATTTAATGACGAATATGTGTGTATAATTCCATGCTTCTATGTAAGTATGAACCATCTCGTTTTTAAGATTTTTATTTCACATGTAGATACATTTGTTACAATTTTTAATTATCTGTTTTGCAACATCCAAAAACCATGTCATTCATTAGCAATTTAACAATTTCGCACGTGTCGAAACCGGTAGTACACGAAAAAAAAATGATATTCTAAAATACGATCATTTTACTCGTAAAAACGGTTAAAAACGGGATTGAAGTTCTTACGAACAAATTAACAGTGTTTCAATGTTTATTGACGGAAACATGTAAGAATAATTTGTTGGTATATGTAATTTCGTACGTATACCAACAAATTATTCTTACATTTTCCCGCCGATAAATATTGAAACCCTGTTAATTTGTTCGTAAGAAATTCAGTCCCGTTTTTAACCGTTTTTACGAATAAAATTATCGTATTTTAGAGTAACATTTTTTTCCGTGTACATCTTCAAAACAAAATGTCTAGAAATTGTTACATACGTAGGTTAATGCCCAAGAAATACAAAAAAAATTATAAACTATCTCATTAAAAGGGTATTTTCTGGTACCCTGCTACTAATTTATTTTACCAATAGGTATGGCATGGAAAGACTACATAATTCGAGATTTTTCACCGTGTAACTAAGGGGAACGACTGCGCGACCCTTTTTATACAAAACTTATTTTTGGATCGGAGGCCAAAATACTCGAATTCAATTGTTAATTTATTTTTTAATCAAAATGTATTGCAAATATCTGGTATGGATATCTGCTACTTTATTTATTTTTGTTTTAAATTACAAAACATGCAACTAAAAAAAAAATTGATTTTGGAAACAAATTTGGCAATTATTGATTGGTTAATGATAATCATTGAAAAAAATATTTACTTTAAAAATATGATTAAATATAACATAAAAATTAAATAAAAAAGAAATGTTTCGTGATTTTAGAAAAAAAAATCAAAATAAATATTTACTGCACCTTTGTATTGGTGTATGAAACCGGGTGGCGTTTTATCTACAATCTACACAAATGTATTGTCCGATGTCCTCTCTAGATTTTGACAGTAGTGTGTTTTTTTTAATTGCATTGGTGCAATTAAAAAAAATATGTAATATAGATATCGACCACTAGTATGTCGGAACGTTTTACTTTTCTTTGATAAATTACTTCTTATACGTGTTGACCCTCCAAAAATCGTTAAAATTGCCTGGTTTGAACGCCATCAACAGACTTTTAGTATACAAACTGGCAAATGTATTTAAAAAAATGCAAAACTTACAGAAATTTAATTTAAATTAAATTTAATAATTTTTATTATTAAGTTCTGCAAGTGTTCTTAAATTTAAACATTATTAAATTTAATTTAAATTAAATTTCAAAAAAAAATGGAGTTCTACGAATTAAACACAAAAACAATAAATAAAAACTTACAGACGTAGAGTATTTTCTTCTAACATATTTAGTAAACAAAATCTCAAAAGTCTTTCCAGTTTTGGAAGACGAAAATGGAGAATACAAAATATAGATTTAAAAATATATATCTAGGAAAATAGTAATGGAAAAACAATTTTGTGAACTTTTCAAAAGAATTAGAAAATGTATTTATATATTTATAAGACTAAGAAATATTCTTAGATTAGAAAACTTAAAAAGAGTGTACTATGCAATTGTTCAATCTACATTGCAATATGGTATTATTGGTTCGGGAGGAACTTATAATAATATTTAAACCCACTCAAAATTGTTCAAAGATTGATAATTAAAGTAATGTTGACAAAACCATCCAGATTCTCTACTGAAATTCTTTTTTCAATATTCAATATACCTACAACAGACAAAATATATAAAAAAATATTCAATACTACTGATTTACAAAGAAGTACAGTTAAATAACTAACCATTCCATTCTTCAGAAAGCTATCAGAATACTATCAAAATCCTTAAATTTAGTACAAAGCACACACAAAATAGTTATTTCTATCTAGGTATAACATATTATAACGTACTACCATTATATCTGAAAGTTATCGAAAATATTCAGGAATTTCAGCAAAAATTAAAAAAATACCTAAAACTACTATAAGAGTCCATATCTCACTATTATTATTATTTCTTTCAAATCCGTTATTGATAAATCTTGAATTTTCTTAATTATCACTTGTTTTTGCCATTTTGTATTATTTACTTTCACACATGATATTATATAATTGAACTAAAATTCCCTCACCAAACACAAGAGCCTCGTCTCTTTATGGTGAGAAAAAGCTATTCTTATCTACTATTTTAACACCGTATAAAATGTAAAAATTGTGTATTTATTGTAAAAAAAAAACCTATGAATATTAAATAAATTTAAAAAAGGTATTATCAGCACTGCAGTTATCCCTTCCGCTCAGTAATCTGAGGAGTACGAGCGACAGTGACAGCAACAGTTTGGTAAAATACCAATTGTTCAAATTTCTCGGTGATCGGTTATTCCCTTAACCACTCGAACGCTTTTTGCCACAATATGGCACTTTTTCCAAAACCACGGATTGCTTTGCTGCCAAAATATGAACGATATTCTCTAGATTCTCTAAAAAGTTTTAAAGTTAAAGTTTTTACAATATTTTTTTATAAATCCTACGAATATGTGATAATAAACAAAACATAGGTGAATTCATTGGCTATATAGTACTATAATCAGTTTGTATGTCTCCATATTCAAATACGGTGTGATTTTTTTAATGTGGGCGGAGAAAATATCTTGAGCAATCCGAGAAAAAAGTTTTAAATTGCTCTGTCGCTCCAGTGGTTAACACGACTCATTACACCAAAACTCAATCAACTTACCTACCTTGTCAAGTTTTCGTTGTGATTTAAATTTCTACAATATTTTGATTGAATTCGGTGGCTATTTCTATTGAATAAAAATAATTTCTTTATGACCGCATCAAACGATCCTGGCTTGTGTCTCAACAAAGGGGGTAGCTTACTACACTGTAAAACCCGGTGGATATTCCAAATAGGCTGTGATTAATAACACCTTCAAAGCGATCGCCGCTCGCGTGAGTATTTTTAAGGCGGAATTCAACGTGTTAATGCCTCATCGGCGATTTTATTAAAAGGATGAAGAGAAGCCATAATTAATTCATAGAAAATAAAGGGCAAGGAATATATTTTGAGGTTAGCTGATTAGGTGGATTGAAGTTATTACGTTATTTAAGATTATTAATAGCTATTTTATTATACGATTTCAAATAGTTTTTATTTTTTTGTAACACTTCACAAGAGTGCCCCCCTGTCTGTAATCCATAAAGGTAGGGGAACTATATCGCCACCCGTTTTTTTATACATTAGCTTCACAATAATAATAAGAAAAATATTTCCCCTCAGGGCCTACGTCATCTTTGGGGATGCTGTGTGGAGGGTATTTTTAAGGAAAGAAAGGACAGGAAGTTCTGGGAAGGAAAAAAATGGGTCAGTCTGTATAAAAGTGATGTAGGAATCCATCCCTTCCACTACGGTGCAAGGCGTTGGGTAGAGTCCTGCTGCAGAGGGTCTTCCTCAACCAATCTCAGTTGAGTAGCATTGTGATGCGGGTTAAGGGAAGGGCTGATGGAAGGGATTCGGATGTGGGTCTTGAAAGCTATATATAGCTCATTTCACAAACGAGCCGACTTACTCAAAAACAAAAACGAATCGAAGAAGCGACCCGTTCTCATGAAGCCAACATCAAATATGATGTTCCGCTAGCATCACGCGCGTGCCCCGGGATTAATGCTGCTAGCTCCTTAGAGCAGGATCCATTAAAATACCAGTGAAATAGACTCAGCATGCCCACTTTGCGTCTGTGCATTAGAGGTGGCAATCATGTCTTAAATCTCATGATTGAAATAAAATTAAAAAGTCAATAATATAGCGGCTTTCATTATTCATAAACTAGGAAAATTTTCAAAACTCAATGCTCATGATGGAAATGTTGTTCTGAAATTACATTAATACGAGAAAAACAGCGCTATTACAAATCATCCAAACATTATTATTATTATGAGCTCTTATTATCTTTAAACACCTACCTATATTAGATAGATACCTACACCTACATATCGGATCTTTTTTATGATATGCTTAACTTTGCAGACGGACAATGGAAGAACTATTTTTTAATCCAATACTGCACATATAAGCATGTCTATCTGTATACATTTAGATAGGTAGATGAATAGTTTAGGTAGATTCCTGCAATGCCGGCCTAATCGACATTTTTAAAGGTTCGTAAGGTTTCTGCGAAAACAACTCGGGATTTTATCATGTTTACAAATCAAATGATCAACAAGCTTTCTAAATATAGGAATAAATGTAAATAAGCTGTGAGAAAGAATTTATTTTATCGTTGTTATACAGCCTTTAACATGGCCGGCGTCAAATATTATCGGTGGTTTTTTCCACAAATAACAACTTTCTAACTTATGTGGATATTAAATCTATCGAAATTATAAGTTCCAAGTTATTGTCTAACATCTTATCACACTCTAAGATAAAATTATCAGTAATTAGTTTTGTAATTCTTACCTTTTTAGCTGATAAACTCGAATGTAAACACGACATTTCAGAAACAAACTTCATAACCTCAATAGCTGGCGGCCATCTTGGAACTGGAGCGCAGTCGCAAAGGTTGAATAGAATGCAATTTTGTATAGGGTGTCTTATATCTCTTTCGCATCAGGGCATTGTCGCATGTTGCATCTCATGATTTTAGGGTGTGGAACGTTAGGATTCGAGGGGCATTCGAAACACAAAAGAGTAGAAAGTTTTTCGCGGTAAAAAGGGAACGGAGTTGTTTGGGGGTTTGTTTGAAGTTTTAGAAGGGATTGCACATAGGTACATAGTTACTGTTTACGGTTTAAATTGAAAAAAAATTTGTAGCGGTAACATCCTGTTATTGTCTACTATTAAAAATAATATTATTTAATTTAAGAATTAAATTTGGTTTTCCATACGAGTGACACTTTAAAAATTAATTGTGATAAGAATCTTTTTAAATCCAAACAAGCTTTAAAGTACCTACCCACGAAAGATGTATATTAAATTAACATTGTTTATTTTCTACACCTAATATATTTGAAATGTGTTTTTTTTATTCCTTTGAAAAAAAATCACTCGGTTTACATCTTCGAAATTCAAATAACGTTCAGTTAGGCCCTCCGCTAATGCAGAAACTGAAAACAAACTAAATTACTGCTATGGTTTCCAACCAAACTTCTCTTACGACGCTACTCAATTTTATGATTTCAGTCATTATCTCAGCTTGTTTATATATTATAACCTCATTATCTACCTATCTAAACATAGGCTAGAAACAATTCAGCTGTCAAAGCATATTGGCGTTGGCGAATAAAAAAAAAAAAAAAATAAAACTCGAAAACTGACAACAAAACTGGCGCAACCATGGCAACCAAACAAACTGGCAAGGGCGGGCCGCGGAAACTAGCACGGTTAGCGCCTCCGCCCACTCAGGCAACTGAAAACTCTCAACTGCCAACTGTCTCTGTATGACAATGTGATGGCCCGCACACTTCATAATCACACAAAACTCCGTTGTCAATGGTAACTCAAGCGGTGACTTGCGACCATCTTGCGACCATCTTGCGACTGTCACGGCTGATTACCCTGGGCGGCCGTTGCTAGGTTGCGAGCTGTCAGCTGATTGTTCTTCATCTATGGTTAAACAAGCTTTTTGACCAATCAAGACAGAGAAAACAGCCGGTTTTAGTTGGTTTTCAGTTGCCTAAGTGGGCGGAGCGCCTTAGTTGCGAGTGACTGTTTGCGTTGCCGTTGATAACTGGTTTTTGAGATGTTGTGTAGTGTGCGGATCATCACATTGACATACACAGGATAGCAAATTAAATTGCAAACTGGTTTTTTCAGTTGTCCGTGAGCGGATGCATTTATTTTAAAAACTGACACGAAAATTAAACGCAACGCGAACTTAAGTACCTACCTACCTACTGATTATACATTGCAATCGCTAAACTATTATTGATAAAATGAAAATAATATTGTAATAATAGTAAAATTATTGTGATAATAATAATAATTGGATAATTTGTAGAGCGCCGTTTTTGTGAGAAATCACCTCAAGGGGAAGGTACTCATTTAATATCTAGGTACATATAACTTTAGGTCAGCGGGTATTCGAAAACAACATAACTTACCAATTTAACAGGCCTCGACCATATTTTGTCGGGGGGTCAAAATATTTCCGCTGTGCAATAAAATCCAAATAAATGGAATATTTCTGAACATACCCGGAAACAAAATACTGTTTTTGAAAGGTGAAAAATATATACGCTTTGAAATTTTATAAATTGAAATGAACATACAAATTTTTTAAGTTTAAAAATTTTGCATGAGAAAAAAAAGTTTTTTTGTAACTAAAAAAAATAAATAACACATACATACAATTTTTATTAGATACATGTATTAAACGTTATTGTCACCTAGCCTTTTTGTCGTTTTATGTAAAAATAATTAAGAAAAAAAACCAACGTTTCATAATTTTTTTTGATCCGAAACTGTGGTTTCATAAAGGTTTACATATTACATTTTTATGGGTAACCTTTAGCTTTGAATATCATGATCTACATGAGTTGTTACGAAAAGCCTTTAAATTAATCTTTTTTTTTTGGAGGATTCCCCACAAGAGTCCCGTCTGGAGCCAGTGAGACAATAGCATTACCAATTGTGGTATGTTGTGAGGCTGAAGGTAAGTGGGGAAGGGAAGGAGATGTTGAAGAGGAAGGTGGGGAAGTACCTGGCTATTCAGATCTAGTCACTAAACACTGCTAAAGCAATTTCAAACAAATTTTCAATTCTGAATGGTAGTCTTACACCAGGGCGATACTGAGAATATCTTCCACTCCGGAACGTGCCGCAAATATAGTATATATTATTTAAATTAATTAATTGTGAAATAACACAAATTAATCAAATAAAATTTATTAAAAATATTTTAAAATTTATTAAAAATATTCATACTTTTCCTTTTTTGAACATATCCTCTACAAATATTATATCAATCTTTTGAGACAGTGCCTTACCTTACCAGTACTATACCTATGTACTGTCATATTGGTAAACGATAATTGTTGCATTTCATTATTATGTACCTTCAAATAAAATATTTATCAGCGGCTGAGGCCAATTTCAATGTTTAGAACCAACTGTATGTACCTACATATTAATTAGTTTATTAATATAAGTTTATTTCTACTACATTTATATTCAATTTGGAATTTTTATTTTTCATTCATGTAGATTCTAAGTCAATTATTGTAAACAGTAATTGAAACATTATAATTTCTAACTTTTTTTAATTAAGAGGCTTTACTCCCCAACTCAAACACGAGAAATTTTTTCTCCGTTGAGTTGAGTAGTTTGTAAAAAAAAATCTATTTGTAAATAGCTTTTAAAAACCAACTGTATTTATTTTTCTAAATCTTATGTATATGTATTTTAAATAATAAAAAATAAATAAAAAATTTGCGCACGCCGGGTTCGAACCCGCGACCTTCGGAATGGGAGTCCAATACCTTTGCCCCTGGACTACGCCAGCCGTCGAGGAGTTTATAACAATAAAATAAAACTTTATGAACCTACGTAGTACCTACTCGTAGCCACTTCAAAACAAAATAATTTTAATCCTTTGAAATACAAGGATCATTACTCAAAAGGATTCCATCCCTTGAGGGACTTATTTGTCGACTTATTAGAAATATTGTCAAAACAAATAATAACTAATAACAAATATTTATGGCTCTTTTTGAATAGATTTACAGGTCCGATTGACTCAGCATTTTTTCGTCCCGCCAATGTGGTGGGAAGTTCGCAAAATGTTATTATGTTCTTAGGGGTCTAAACCCTTTGGGACTCAAGCCCATTGCAATATTGCCGACAAGTCATTTGCTAAGGATTAGCTTTACATGTTGTGACAAATTGCAGTATTTATTTTGTATTTGAAAAATATTATGTGCCAAAAATACTTGACAAGATGTCAATATTTCGACACGGTAAATCTAAGAATGAAGCTGAAAAGATTACGATGAATTAATTACCTATCTACAAAAATATGTATACACATTTTTTGCTATTTATACGACATACATACCTACCTACATTATTATCACTTAACTCTTAATTACCCCTCCTGCCATATGTCACCCCGAGTTGTTCGTCACGTTTGGTGAATTAGCAGGGATGCCCGGGTTCATGAAGTGAGGTTTGTTTAGGTCTTGGCGGCAAATGCATTTACCCATCTACTGCGTGGCAGGCCGGATCGGAAGACACTGGACGAGAGAGATCTAACCTAGACCTCTCCATATCTCGACCTGTCTCCATATATTGACCCTCAGATTCCTACCTACCCCTCATACCTTTTTTCCTTCCCTGAACTTCCTTTCCCTTAAAATACCCTCCACACAGCATACCCAAAGATAATATTGGCGTTGAGGGATTTTTTCCTCAGAGGCTCCTACGTGGATTTAGAGAATGTAAAAAAATTAATAATTAAGTTATTTTTGGTGTAAGAGAGCCATCTGTTCCCAGCTGCCCGGAACCAGTAAGATTATGTCATCCCCAATTGGGGTATATTATAGGGCAGAAGGTATTGTAAAAGGCGAATGAGATGGGGAATTACCTGGATATAGAGATATGGTCAACAAACACGGCTAAAGCCATTTCAAGCATATACTCGTATACACGCAAGGGTGATGTTGAGAGTATCTTCCACATTTCCACTATGCAACGTGTTGCAAATATACCTTATATTTTTTTAAATGATTATGTTATGAAATTACACAAATCAATCAATTAAAATTTACTTGCGCACGCCGGGATTTGAACCCGAGTCCTCTGGATTTCTAGTCGAGAGCCTCACCCCTCGACCACGGAGGCCGTCAAAACAAGGGTGATGGTGAGAGTGTCTTCCACATTTCCACTATGGAACGTGTTGCAAATATACCTTATATTTGTCTAAATGATTATGTTGTGAAATTACACAATTCAATCAATTAAAATTTACTTGCGCACGCCGGGTTTTGAACCCGAGTCCTCTGGATTTCTAGTCGAGAGCCTCACCCCTCGACCACGGAGGCCATCAAAAACTAATAAAACGACCAGATTTTTTTGTTGTCGTAATGACTGATTGGATATATATTATTTGTGAAAAGGTTACAATGAAATAGGTACAAATATTTTGTATTTATTTATTATATAAAATATTGAATTAATTAGCAATATATACATTTTGGATAAACGTTCTTAAAAAATAAACACATTTATTTTAATTATGGTCACAATTTAATATTACAGGAACATTATTTCATTACACATAATATAGTTATCTATATCTTAAGAATATGTTTTACATCGTTAAAATATTATTCATCACATATATAATTAATTTTATTAAAACACCGGCATTATTCTTATTTTTGGCAATTTATCTAGACGTATGTTTGTACACATTATAAATATGTAACATTTTTATTTTAAATATATATTATGAAAGTATATAGATGTATTTTGAACTTTGTACTTAATTTGAATTTATTACTATTTATAAAAAGTTTTCTACACTCATATAGATACATTTTCAGGGAAAACTCTTTAAAATGCTTATCTGACATATTATCTTATATGGTAAGTAATGATATTGTGCTAAATAAAAATGTAGTTATGCTTGCATTAATAATTAATTAGAAATTAATTTATTAGTTAAACTGATGAAAAGTACAAAATATTTTATCTTGTTAAATTAATTAAGTTGGTATTACATTAAAAAAAATATTGCCATGCCGATTATATAACAACAAATCGAATTCAAAAGATTTGAATAAAACACAAAGAATAAGTTTTAATAAGCAGAAGTAGTGAAATTGGTACAGATTGTGATTCCTTGACACTCGATCCCCCGACAGTTGGCCCCCCGGCATACTTATATACAATATGCAGTCGGTTTAGGGAAAGTACGGTATATCTACATACACAAAATATAACTAAGTATCCTCGAAGTGGTGTGCAGAAGATGTACCGCCAAGTAACACAAGGATTAAACTATTTCTCTGTATAGTTTATTTACCAGCGAAAAAGTAAAAAATATCGAGACTGTAAACAAATTCGTTTGATTTCCATACAAACTTTTATTAAAGGTAATTTTGAAGTCGATTTAAGGTTTGAGATTGGTAAATGCACAAAAAATTATATTAATTATAATTTCGAGGGGCCAAATGTCGGAGGATCAACTGTCGGGTCACCATAAAATAAATATCGATTTTTTTTAATGAAATACTTAATAATTTAATAATAATTGTAGTAAAAAATTGGTGTATTTACATAATAGGCATTTACATTTTAGAATTACTCGGAATAACGAACGAAATCGGATATAAATTATTTTTTATTAATGTCTCGTATTGTTCTATAAATTTTGAAATGAAGATCAAAAATACCAAAATGTAATTAATTTTATTGTGATATGATATCTAAAAAGAACAACATTAAAATGCTAAAGAAAGGATAAAGATTCCTTGAATTTAAGTAGTATAGATAAGAATTAAAGAAAAATTTAAAGCAATAATCAATTTAATAAGTTGTTTGGTACGTACAGAAAAATCAAAACACATTTTTCGCTTAGTAACAGTATTTTAAATTAACCGGGGCAAAGTGAGTACAAGTATAAGAATTTCTAGAAATTTACATAAAGCAGATAAATTAATGCTACAAACAACTAAATCGTAAACAGTACACGGATATAGTCTCCCTGGCAGAAGTAACAAAAAGGGAACTCTAATATAGAGTTACCTGAAGAGAGCTACACCATACAAAATATTATTTCTGTTCATTTACAATTGTAGTTAAATAATATGGAGCGCAGTGCCCCTGGCAGAAGTCACAAAATAGTAACTCTAATATAGGGTTATCTACCCGAGAAAGCTATACTATCTTATATTTATATTTATTTACAAGTGTGGTATGTTCAGGAGCTTGCAGCCCATATAAGCTGTAAAGATTCTTTTTAAATTTTATCTTACTGGAGCCAATTAAATTTGAAGGAACCTGAAGAGAAATTAAACAAACATTTCAATTGAAAATTGTTTTGGTTTCGAACCCGCAACAAGTGGTTAGAGCCAAGAAGCGCAGCGTTGTACTACAAACGTCGCATTAGAATTCTACAAAACATAGAAAAATTAAATTATTTTCCCAAAAATTTATGAGCATCCTGAGAACATTTTCACATCATCAACAACTTATAGACTGCTCGCTCCTAAATATAAAAATGAAAATGTATAAAATTATTGATTTCCCCGATAATCGGAGGTGATATCTGAATCCGACATGCCTTGCATGTGATTCAAGTTAACGCCCATCCCGTAAATTCCATTCATATTGTCTGGAGCATCGGTTCCAAGAGGTGGCGAAAACATTGCCTGATTCATAGGGGCAGAACTTACCGAAGAACACATGGTCGGAGAATACCTTGGCAGATTCATGGGAGGAGCATTTGCAATTGGACCCATCGTTGGGGAATACATGGGGACAGTACTCACCGAAGGACCCGTAGTTGAAGAATACATTTGCTGGTTCACTGAAGTATTTAAAGTCGGAGAATACAATGACTGGTTAATAGTAGGAGGAGAATTTCCGGAAGGACCCATAGTCGGAGAAAACATGGGCTGGCTCATGGGAGGAGAATTTACAGAAGTACCGGGAGTTGGAGAAAACAACTGTTGGTTCATGGGGGGAGTTGAAGTATTCGTAGTCGGAGAATATATTGGCTGGTTAATGCCAACTGTATTCATAGTAGGAGCCATAGTTGGAGAATACATGGGGGTTGTATTCATGGTAGGACCCATAGTCGGAGAATACATGGGGGCAGTATTCACGGTAGGACCCATAGTTGGAGAATACATGGGGGTAGAACTCACAGAAGGGCCCATAGTAGGAGAAAACGTAGGCTGGTTGATGGGGGAAGTAATCCCTGAAGCGTCCATAGTCGGAGAATATAATGACTGGTTCAGGGGGGGAGTATTCACGGAAGAATCCATAGTCGGAGAATACATGGGCTGATTCATAGTACACATAACGTTAGCATAATTTTGCTGATACATGGGAGCAGTATTAACAGAATACATGGGCTGGTTCATCTGTACATTGTTTGCATAACCTCCATAGATTGGATTAATATTTGCGTTGCTCTTTCTAACTTCCACAGGAGATGGCAGGCTCTTTACATTTTCAGCGGAATTTGTTCCTGGAGATGATTTAAGTTTACCATCTTTCTTTGCTTTCATCCTTCGGTTTTGGAACCAGATCTTGATCTGCCTCTCGGTGAGACTGAGGCCGTGAGAGATATCGATCCTTCGCCTTCTGGTCAGGTACTGGATGGTGAAGAACTCTTTCTCCAACTCCAAGGTCTGGTAACGAGTGTAGGTCTGACGGGAGCGCTTTGACGACTTGTTGTTCTTTACAGTACCTGCGGAAAAAAGGTCATGAGTAAAAAAGTGAAACAGGGTAAAAATGCCTAATATAGGCTTTTGACTATTACAAAAGTACCTTCAAAGATTAACTTTTTTTTTTTTTTTTTAAATAGCTTTAATTCTTGCCCTAATTCGATTTTGTTGCAAAACGCAGCCATTCAGCACCTATGTAGGTACCTACGTACTTCAAAGTTAATAATAGATGGTTACTAATTAGGTAATTAGTTCTTGGAATGATACGGTTTGGCAAGGATGTTTTACGTCACTTTAATGAATTTGTAATTGTTAACGATGTAGCTTTTACTTCTATTTAATGGGCTTAAAATGTGTACCATTATTTATTTGAAATTATTATAAATGCCACTACCTTCGAAAATGAATGAAAGATCTACATGGCATTTGAAACTTGTGAAAAACTTCTTGCTTCATTCATATTCATACATCATCTGTGTTGAGAAACAAACTAAAAATAAGTGCAGTGTTCTCGTATAGATGAAGTCGTATTGAATGAAATTTTTAAAATAAACAGTAGATTTTATATTATTCTTAACCTTAAAATTTTTTGTACAGCTGTCCAATGTTTAGATTGTTAAAATAAGAAATCTTGCGCAGTTAGGGGATAATTAATCTGCCAAACAATAAAACAAAATCGATAGAGTCGGGCCATGTCAAGAGTAGGAATAACAAAAGAATATGTATGTATAAATGTAAATGAGGCCAAGAGTGTATCAAGACCTAGTTTTTTTGGCGGTCCATCCTCTCTGCCTACCCCTGCTGATAATCGGCGTGATGGTTAGTTATGTCTGAATCAGACGGTTCACTAATC
The DNA here is from genome assembly GCA_951813805.1 of Limnephilus auricula. NCBI lineage: Eukaryota > Metazoa > Arthropoda > Insecta > Trichoptera > Limnephilidae > Limnephilus > Limnephilus auricula. Next base: position 4,124,808 of record OX638403.1, read on the forward strand.
ATTACTTTCTGTATTTCATTCCACCTAATTCACTCGGAGTGACACGTCTGAACAAGAAGTGAAACGAAGATGAAACATTCGCTCGAGTAAACACGGAGTAAACCATAGATTTATAATGTTATATTAGATAATATATAAATCTATGGAGTAAACCTTCACCCGAGTGAACCAGCCATTATTTACAATTAGTGATTCAGCCATTAGTTACAATAAAAAAATAAAAGTAACACTAGTCTGCTACATGTATAAGTTGACGGTGGCGTAAACACGAACTAACGCTAAACACATTTATATTTTAATCCAGCCATTAAACCTAATATCGTATGCTATAGACGGCAGCGCCCTCCATTTTCGCCAACTAAAGGTCATGCAATACCAAGTAATTCAAAATCATTTGATATTGATAGCTTAGACTTAGAAATATATTAGATTCTATCTAATATACAATTAAATACTGCTAGTAGAACATGTTGTATTTACCTTCGAAACAATCGAGTATTTTTTTAAGCCCAGAAAATAATAAATACAAGGCCTATAAAAACTGCTTTAAAGTTAAAAATCTCCTACTTACAAACCCTCATTCGGTTATGGCTTTTTGTGTTATGTGGGAAATTAAGGGGGTTTCTCACCATCCTCCCGTTAGCTTATCTACCCTAATAACGAATATTATCAAAAATAAAAATAAAATACTCGCAGTGGTTAGAATACTCGGCCAACTTATCCAATATATAGCCACTATTCGTAGGTTCGAGTACCGAATTATAAACTCCAACTTAATAAATAAATAAACCATAAATCGTAAATCGAAAATATTCGTTATTAGGGTAGATAAGCTATTGGGAAGATGGTGAGAAACCCCCTAAATTATTTAGAAAATGTTCTTAATACATAAAAATATTTGTGCTTTACCACCGCAAAAAAACTCGAATAAATCAAAACAGGCGGCTGGTGTAACGGGAATATAAACCTTATCGTCCTCTACATAAGGAGTATTATTGTAAGCTGTCTGATCATGAATTTTACACGACGTGGTGCATCAACTTAAACGAGTAACTGACCAATGTCCATTCGATTTATAGTACTCCTTGCTGGACTGCATGAACCCCCAACCGAATTATTATTATTCCTAATTTGGCATTCGGTTTTGTCTATAAACTGGCTGATTTGCGGAGATCCTACATGCAGTCCTGCAAACAGTGCTATAAATCGGATGGTGAGTAGCGCGTTATATACGTGTAGCACTATATGTACCTACTTATATGTAACATCTAAATCTAAAATCTAAAAAACGAAAACAAAGCAATGTGATTGCTTTCCACAGTGATACAAGCAATTTTTTTTGTATATTTTTGCAAACGAACAAGAAGGGTATTCTTCACAACAATGACGGTTTTTGCGTAAAGCATTTAAAATAACCCTTTTTACTAAGTTCTTTATATTAGATTCTTGCGCTCTTAGCTGGAAACACCTAAACCTCCCTCTATGATTTTTTATATTATAAATGCCTGGATACTTTCAGCGCCTCTAGCGGTAGATGTGTGTAATTTGTTCAGATTCGTTCATGATAAAAAAATTAACAAGCAGATAAACAAGTTTTAATAAAATCGGCGGCCCTATTGGAATTCATTACTTTATGCATTCATACGGGAAGGTTTTGCTTAAATAGGTGAATACACAACAGCAGAAAAAATGCATGTAAATTATTGAGTAACATAATAATTAATAATTAAAACTAGGTAGTTTTACATTTAGAAATAAGAGAGTTAAATTATACATACAAAAATTAAATCTTACCATTTGGTATATTTTTCATCCAAGGGAAGTAGCCATTTTCAGCGGCATTCTGCGGATCCTTGCAGTCTACGAGAGCCGGAGATCGTTTCCTTCCTCTCTTCCCGCCACTTGACATTGGGAGATTATGGTTCGATACGGGCAGTGAATTCTGCGATTGGCGTGAAGTGACCTCTGCTTCCTTCTGATAAATCAACAAACCATGACTCATGTTAGCTACATCTTGTCCAGTTTTCTTCGGATTACTCTGGTTAGACGTGTGGGCTTCATCGGTCTTCAAATCAAGTTTCAAATCAAAAAATGCGTCTAGATCCGCGCCAAGATCGGCAGTTGTTTCTGCGATGGCTTTGGCATCCAGCTCCATGGCTTCTGATTTAGGTTTTTCTAGGATTGCACTATGATTCATCAGAGAATTGTTCATTGGAGCAGGGACGAAATATGGTGGCGGAGAATGATTCGTTTTCGGTTGAGTCAGCAGTCTTCGCAATGCTGGAGAGTCGTCAGATCGACAACTAGATGGAGGAGTGTGAACCTCAAGTTTTGGTTGATTCGGTGCTGTCACCGGTGAGAGAAACTTCTTATCCATGGTGATCTTCAGTTCAGGTGAAGAGGAGTCGGAACACTTATCCGATTTTGGGCTTGGGAATGCTGGCATATCGTAAACTCTGTTGTTATGTGACGGAGAATATTGACCGTACTGGTGGAATTCTTTGTATTTTTTTAAGTATATAGCTGGCTGCTGCTGTAATGTAGCGTTATGCTGCATTGCTATTTGTGTCTGATGATATATCTGATACACATCAGGATTCTGCTGGTTCTGGTTCCACTGTTGATGTTTATGAACAACACCTTCAGTTGTCTGTTGATAATTCCTGCCAGCATAATTGGAGCCAGGGATGATCTTCACTTCGGAGCTCACATTGTTTGATGGATACCCTCCAATATGATCGTAATGCCTTGACGCTTGATTGTAACATACTTGGTTATAATTGTTCTGGGCATAGGTATTCCAGTAATCATAGTACTCTTTTGAATTCATCTTGATGACTTAAACACGCATTCACTATTGTTATAGATGTCACTAGGTCACTGGGTTACTATCACAAATTTTCAATAAAGTTATTGAACTGATATCACATTGTTTTTAAGGCACTTAATTTTTAAACATCTTCACTTGTGTCCGATAGTTGCTGGTTGTACACTGAACCAATTTAATAAAAACGTCAAGGATGCACTAATTAACTTATCACGGGAGGTAATCACTGCGGATCGATGTTGACTGTTCGAGGACAAGACGCTTAATAAAAATGCATTCGTCAAACGCTCGATATTAACTACCGGTCCCAAAGGTTGTGTGGATTTTGGTGACAATTGACAGGCCGTAAGTCCTGTTGTCCGGCACGTTCCGCTTATTACTCCCGCAATCCAATCCACTCTTTCTTACTTACCAATCGCCAATAAGCGAGAAAGAGACGGATGTATTAGCGCTCGTCCGCTCCCCTAGTGAAAGGATTTTGCAAAAACCCATAAATGTTCAACAATACCCGATATTTCCAATACTGAGAAATAGTATTAGTTTAACGGTACTCGATATATGCTGTTGACTCATTCTATTACACGCTGTTATTTGCGTGCCGGAGAGGGATGAAAGATAAGCCCTGATTTGGAATAATTTCGCAGCTTATAAATGTTTAAATATTCCCTGCAATGTATGCATTATATTGGGGTGGCATTGATAAGCTACGGGGGGTGGTTGGATAAAAATGATGAAGGTTGAATATAAGGTCCTTTGGAATGCGAACATTTTTTATAGTGGTTAGCTGTAAATTAAAAAAGTATGAATCAGTATAATAATGAAGCACCGTAATTCAAAAAAAAAAATTTTGAGAGTCATTATTATATAAAAAATTAACCCTATAATAAATCACGATGGTAATTCCAATCAATACTGCCTACTTTATCTCTTTTACACTGCCTGTAATCGGATTCGCCAAAACAATCGATTTTTAATTTGTAGGTACCTACAGCGAGACCAAGTTTCTGATATTGAAATTTAAACAAAGTGGTCAGAAATTTATATCAGCAAAACACACAGATTTCATTTCTTGTATTCTTCTTTGTTCTGTGATAAATACCATAAACTTTAAAAATTTAAATACTAAAAACATGGATAGGTACTTATTGTAATATTAATATAAAATATGTATCTAGTCACTTCTTCAGATTTTATACATTGATACAAGTGTAAGGAAGGAACCATTTTCAAAAATTAATTGAATTATTTTTCTAATAATTTTTATAATTTTATTTAACAATTTTAAACGCTCCGATAAGTAACGCGTAGATAAAATATTATTATTAAAAATAGAGAAACGAGCATGAAAAAAATACGTATGTTACTAACATAAATAAATTTAAATTGCAAGAGACATAAAATAATACAAATTAATAATAGGTACTTAATTCTTCAAGTAAACAATTAGATGAATATAAAACATTTGCAAACGTTCCTATGCGATTCTCACAAAATTATTATATTATGCTACATAAAACATAATTCAGGTATCTAAATAGTTCAGGTAATCAGGTGGTCATGTAAAAAATCATCATATATAAAATTATGGACCAATTATCTATGTTACGTGTTTGTACATATATACCTACAGAGTTTGTTTGTTGCTTAGTTTCTAATCTTATCACTAAAAACCCTGGCTAATGTTATCACTAGCAACGATGGCCAAAACCTAATCAAGTACTTTTAAATGTGTGTTCCTATGTTAGTTATAAATCTCTGAATTCACAGTCACAGTTGTTAAGTATATCATTAAGTCACTAGCTATATATAAAAGTCTTAGATGTAAGACACTCGTTATAATCATAAACCTCAGTTGTAAGCCAGATATATTAATTATTTTATATATTATATTTATTTGTACAGCGCCATTGAGGTGATTTTTCACAAAAAAACGGCGCTATATAAATCGACCAAATATGATTATTATTTATCTCTTAAATACTGATAAGTTTTTATTATATATGTTTCATAGTAAACCAAAACTTTTTCATGAGATGCTTGTTTATTTTATTAAAAACAAATATTTATTAATTTAATTTACAACATGCCTCATTCCACGGTATTCCATTAACCACACTGCATCCAACGTCCTTTCTGCATACAACAAAGGCACGCACGCGGCCGGGGATGTTTTTATTATATAGAAAATAAAATATGGTTCCATCCCTACAGCTGCACCCTTCTGAGCCGAGCCTCCCCCTGAACCGCTTTACAATACTTATATATACCTATCCAACTATATTCCTTTGTATTCCTTGTCGGGGTAGCGACGAGAGGGGGTGGTGAGGTTTTAGATCAGGCACGTGGACTAATATCGATATGTTGGATATTCGATCAAAGCGCGAGGATTTTCTGTGTTTGTCGGATTATTGTATTATTCCTATGCGTTGATAAAGGCAAGCTGCTGATAGATCCATTGTAACTAACTTGTGTCCCTCTCTTTCGCATGTATGGGGCATGTCAAAGAATGAGAAATTGCAATGGAGCTCTCGGTGGTAGGGCTATGTGGATTTTTTGGTGTGTATAAGCAAATTGGGTGGAATATGTATTTACGCATATTTGCATATTTCAGTTACCAAAGTGAAATCATGTAAAAGGTTGGTAAAAAAATTAACCCAAAGTGATATTTGTTTCGAAAATTTTCAAAATTAAATAATGTTGTACAGTATTATTCTAAGTACTTCCGAACAAGATAGAAAATAATTTATTTTTAAAACCCCTAACACCGTTCTTCCATGGAGCTACTTTCAAGTAGGAGGCGTAAGAACTACTCGTCTGTACCTTTCATATTATTTATTATTCGTGTTTGTAAACGCCGCTTGGGACAGCACTAGCAAAATAGTATGACAGGTAGCGGGTGGCGGCGATTTAGTCGCTTGTACACGGAGAAAAATGTTATTCTAAAATACTATCATTTTATTCGTAAAAACGGTTAAAAACGGGACTGAAGTTCTTACGAACAAATTAAGAGGGTTTCAATGTTTATTGGCGGGAACATGTAAGAATAATTTGTTGGTATACGTAATTTCGTACGTATACCAACAAATTATTCTTACGTTTTTACGTTCTTACGTCACAGATGGCAAAAGAAATCTTAAAAATCGGAGAAAAATGAAGAATGCAAGAACATGATTTAGACCAATTTATTTAGGTATTATCAGCCTGATGTGCAGTTGTCCCCTTCGCTCAGTATTCAGGGGATAACAGCGACAGTGACAGCAACAGTTTTGGTAAAATACCAAATTTAAAAAAAAAGTATACCATTAGATATCCACTTAAAAGTTACCTACATATCAACGAGTTGGAATCAAACGAACGTTATTAAATTTATTACCGTAAAACAATATCCATATTCATCGTAATGAGATTAATATAGCATACTTATCCGTTAAGTAGGCACTTCGTGGCAACACCGACAAAGTCTCTGTTACCATCTGTCATTCAAACCATCTGCTTACTTGTAAGTAGGAACTGATGTACGTACATCAGTAAAAAAAACACGAGAACAGAACATCAAGTAAATAACCTACTAATCAATTTGGATTTGATTAAAGATTCGATAAATAAAATGTATCGATTGAAATAAAAATCGGTGTATTTTAATATCCGATTATATTCCAGTTATTGGTTTGATATCGACAGCCATTAATCATTTGGCGGGTGCATTCTTGTTAAAATAAATAAATAAAATATTAATTTGCACAGTGCACGCAAAACATAAATTCAATATCATTTAATAAATTGAATTTTATTGAATTGAAAACTGCACAGCGATCGACTATCCGATACTTTGTATGAACGGCTGAGAATAATAGAGGAAAAGTCTTGAAAATTGGTTAGAACTGTTTTTAACAATTTGTTTGATAGGTAGATAACTACCTAAGTTATGTTTGAAACGAATTTCGTTCCAGAAGATGAATCGACTGCTATGCATTTGATTTAATAATTCAAACAAAAAAATTAATATAACTTTTTCACAATCGTTTCCAAGCAAAAACTGATTTAAGATTATTAATTATAATTACTCCAGAGCTTTAATCGTCATTTCAATCGTGAGTTGTAGAGCTTTAGACGTCACATTGTTATTCAATATTTTTCAACTGTAAAATTACAGTGGGAAATATGTTTAGGTAGTGAGATTATGATAAAAGTAGGGAGGTATTTAATACAATAAGAGAAAAGTTGGGAAGCTAAACTTTTCTATACATTAGCTCAACACAGGAGGCCCTAAGGAAACCTCAGGACGTATGCCTTCTTTGGGGATGCGGTGTTGTGGGTATTTTTAGAGAAAAGAAGGACAACTTGTTATGGGAAGAAAATAAGGTATGAGGAGTGGGTAGGAATCTGGGGGTCAATGTGTCCTGGAATGACGGATGTATGGATTCATCCCTCACATTGCGGTCAAACCGATAGGTCGAGAGAGTTCGGCTGGAGAGGTTTAGGTTAGGTCTCCTTCAACAAGTATCTCCCGATCCAGCCCACAAGTAGTAGGTGGACAAACACATTCGCCGCCAAGACCTAGTCAAACCTCACCCTACGCACTCCAGCTCAGTCTCCAAACGTACCAAACCACTTAGGGTGACCTATGTCAGGAGTTTTGATTATCCAATAAATGGTTCTCGGGAAGACAGTAGGTGCCCATACCCGCCTCCCAAATTGATGATGGTAATGAAAATTGTTCATAAAGCGTATAAAATTAAATGCGATATTATACAAAAACAAATTATATATATTTAACTATTAAGTAAATAAGCATTGCTTACGAAATATGTTAGTATTTTTGTGAAACGCGGTTAAAACAAAGCAATCTATTAATTTCGAATACAGATACATATTTGACTTGATCCCTTGTTCTCATGGTTTTGTATGCACGCAACGTTTCCTTCACAATCGCCCCAATTTCACACTGCATTCCAAATCTATAGGCTCATTATTTGCTGCCCTCTTTCAGACTGTTCCATCGGGCCACACACCTTTAGGCAGGCGAAAACCACCCTTGCAAAGTATGACGCAAGGCCTATTATCACGTGAAGCACAAGGCTTGTTTCCGGTCGGCAAAACCACCTTTACAGAAATGTTACGTAAGGCCTATTATCGCATGAACCTGGGAGTGACGGGGCGTCTATAGATTTTCAAACAGGGTTTAAAAATGCAATTTATCTTCTCAATCAATCGATATTGCGAAGGTTTGTCTTGTTCTGACTGGCACAATCCAATTTTTTGGCTAATAATATTTGTTCAGGATGTTTATTTGTATGGCACAAAAGATCCACACAACGTAGTTTATAAATGATTTATTTTTATTCTTATATTTACATTTATAGTCGTAATTATTAGACATCGGATTATATGCATTTGCATATGCAAATGCATATAAATCTCTCTAATTACTGCGTTAATGCATATTTTAGCCTTTTTTCCCAATCGTGCATATTTCGCTGGTCAATTTGACTGAGGCTTTTGCAATTCAGTCTAGCATTTGATTACGCATCGGAAGAATATCGCCCTCAACACATTTCCACAAGTTACCAGATGCCATAAAAAAAATTAGAAATAAAAAAATCTTCCTCTATTTAAATCAATAGAAATACTGGAAACAATGATCGTACTCACCAACGCCCTTTCTAGGTAATTCAATATTAGAAAAGATTCGTAAAAAGTGTCTTGAAGACATGAATAACATTAATGCCTACATCAACGGCACCGGTATCTCCAGAAGTATGCCAAATTTTGAATTTTGACAACTGACGTCAGTTGGCCGTAGAGAGGTCGTTTTCGGCGTACAAAATTAATACTGGGTGATAAACGTCACAAATTTGCGATCGAAAATTTGGAAAAAATACTTAATTGTATATGGTCACAAAAACATATATTTCGCTGTTTTTGTACCTCTTTAATTAAAATATATAAAAATAAAAATGGTTTTTTGATTTTGCATTATGCATATTTTGGGCATATCAAGAGTTTTTAGTGCATATTTGGTCCTTTTTTAGTGTATATTTGCATGCATATTTTGGCACTTTGTTAGTGCATATAATCCAATGTCTAGTAATTATATATGTTGGTAGGTACTGAACTGTACAATTTATGATTTAATTTAATGATTCTAAAGTTTGGAGGACTTAAATCTGACTAATATCTATTGAATAATAGTTATTAGTTATGACATGACGGATAACTGAATTATAAGAATTCATTTCAAAACAATTATTGGTTACTTACAAATCAAATGAAAGCACTTCTTCAATACAACAATAATAATGTTGTTAAATCATAATCGACATAAAAGAACCCATCAAAATAAAATTATCGTTGAACTGTACCTACAGGTAATCCCGTTAATTCTTTACTTAGTCATAATATGATTGCAATTAGGCTTACTACCCATGAACAGTTAGTACACCTGTTTATAAAAATAATCATCATTCGTTAGTCATCCTTTTCACAGAAATAAAAATATTTACCAATGACATCACGACAAGTCCTCGCATAGGTAAGTTAATCCCTTTCTCGCTATCCAGTAATTGATAACTTCATTAAAATGCAATTTAAATTTGCAGAGTTACTTTAAACTGGCAGAGGATTATCTTGGCCATTTCTAAGTACTTTTAGAAAGCTAATAAATATAATTCCTTGAAATGCTTCATGCGGGCACATTGGATTCATTGTTAGATCAACACAAAGTTATTTGTTTTGAATGGATACTAAAGAGGATTATGATTTTATTATTAGGTACCTATTTAAAGTATGGGAGGGCGGATTAGCCAGTATTCAGGTCAGAACTTGCAGCGTAAAAGGCTTTATCATGAAGTTATGTATCTATTTACTACCCTTGGATGTATTCTGGAGGTTTAGATAAGATTTTAAAATGTTTTTGAGAATTTGGAGAACGCCTGATGTACGTTATTAAATTGGTTTAATTATATTTTTGCGAGATCATGGAAATGCAATCAATTATAGTATCAAAGTGGTATTGTCTTAGCACGTGAATTCGAACACGAAAGATAGGTATTACAAAATGAAGCATTGCATATAAATTTTAACCAAAGGGAGCCATTGCAACTATGTCATTATTCATTATTAACTTTGGGAATGTTATGATGCTATGAGGATTGGAGGATCAGTGAAGTAACTATACCAGAGCATTAGGTATCTAAAAATTCTAAAATCTGTCTTGTGAAACTTTTAATAAATTTAATTATTTTTGTAACTGATTTTCCATGAAAGTATTCCTACGCGTATACTAAATTTATATAGCAACAAATATATTATAAACATTTGCAGCACGTTTCTAGGAGGTACCTACACGGAGAAAAATGTTGTTAAAAAAAAGATCATTTTATTCGTAAAATCGGGACGGATCTCAGCTAAATCGTAATTGTGTCACAATTTTTAAAATTTTCAACATTTTAAAACTTGGTCAAGGATGTATATTATTTATACCTTACGAGAAGCTCTGGCCGCTCTCGGCTACCTAAAAGAAATACAAGTTTTAGGGATAATTTTTAGTACTATAAAGATCTATAAAGACGGCTGCCGAAAAGATTGGAAAGAAAGAGATTTTACAAGCCTTAATACCTGATTGTAAAAGAGTGCGGACATTTCTAGAAATTATCTCCGAAGGGATATTGTTTATACGGGTAGGATTATAAAGTTTACAACCCCTATCGGCACCCGTAATATTCAAAGCTATCGAAAAAATTGACGGCACGTTTTGCCGTTCCTTTTTGTTAGTAGGTATTCGTTTTATTTATACATAAGTCTCCAATGTTATGAACAAACAGATGCAAGTTGAAAAAGCGACGTCTGGGAAAATGATTCGGAGACTTCACACAATAGAAGTCAAGCGTCGTCCAAAAAGGAATAGGTACTTATTTTAAAAAATATGCGGCATTATTTGCTAGTATTTTTTTGGTTGTGAATTTTAATAACAAAACCTAAACTATAATAAAATGTAATATTGTAGTACGTATATTTTTAAGCATTAACGTTTTATGCTCTTCAACGATGTAGTTGACATTCTCTAAACATAATTTGTTATTTTTATTGTTATGAAGTTTAATTTTAAAACTCCATTTTAATTTTAATAATTCGACTACCATAATACGGGCGTGTGTCTGGTGTGGTAGTCGAAAAGCATGTAAAAAAACTGTACACAAACATATTTTATGAATATAGAATAAAAAAAATTTTATTTTAAAATATTATTTTTCAATTAAAATAAATATTTTCTTTATACCTACGTGTTCTGCTGTGTAACTATAAATAAATGAAAAAACATGATAATTGTTTCTCCTTCTAAAGGCATTATTATTACCTATGTTGTTATTGTCCCTTGTGCACTCTTTGCTTATCTACGGAATTGTAGATTGGGGAGGTTCTTACATAAAAAATGTAAACTCAGTAAAAGTTTCACAAAGAACCATCATAAAAATAATGCTTTAAAAAAAACTACATTCTCAACAGAATCACTTTTTAAATTATTTCCAGTACAAAATGTTGAAGACATATTTAAGCAAGCTTCTATTATCAAAATGTGCAAAGATAAAAATAATAAAGAATATCAAGAATTTTACACACTAATGAGAAAAGGAAATCAATTTATTACACATAATTTTAAAACAACACAAATGCAATACCATTGTATTTATCAAGCCATTAAAAACTACAATAACCGTCCTTCTGAATTGCGATGTATTTTCAACCAATCAGAACAAATAAATAAAATTAAACAATTACAAAATTAACTTACATTAACAAATAAATATTTTGTACAAAATATATTATAATAATATGAAACCTAAGAAAGAATCGTGGCTCCGTTACCAGGCACAAGAGCTCGTCTTTTCTGATAAGGTATACAAAACCAATCATGATCTTAAATATGATATTTTCATTCATATGATGTTTCAATTCAGAATGGCGGTATTTTGACAGGGCGATAATGAGAATATTTACACGGAGAAAAATGTTCTTCTAAAATAAGATCATTTTATTCGAAAAAAAAACGGTTAAAATCGGGACTGAAGTTCTTACGAACAAATTATCAGTGTATTAATGTTTATTTGCCGGAAAATGTAAGAATAAACATTGACACCCTGTTAATTTGTTCGTAAGAACTTCAGTCCCGTTTTTAACCGTTTTTTTTTCGAATAAAATGATCTTATTTTAGAAGAACATTTTTCTCCGTGTAAATATTCTCATTATCGCCCTGTCAAAATACCGCCATTCTGAATTGAAACATAGCTTGATATTGTATTAACCGTGTTTGGTGATCAGATCTAAATAGCCAGGTATTTTTCTCTTCCCAGTCTCCGTCACTACCTGCAGCCCCTCATTTTGGATGCCATAGTCTCACTGGCTCCAGACGGTTGAATGCAGTTGAGACTCTTTCGCAGTATTCACATTAAAAAAGTATCTTGTAATGATACCTACTAACCGTGTTTGGTGGCTATATCTGAATAGTCAGGTATTTCCCAAACTTTCTCTTCCCGATCTAATTGCCCCTTCCCATGTCCTTAACTCTCACAACATTCCCCAATTGGGTATTCCACAGACCGACTGTCTCCGGGCAGTTCGGACTGGGTAAATATTGTTTTTAAGAGGATATTACCAGAGAATACCGGAAATTAAAATTGATTTTGAAAGATTGTTATTTTATCTGGTACACGCATTTTAAAATATTGAAAAACTAAGTGTATTTTTAAGATACTAAGGTTGTACTGTTGGTCGTTGGCAAATTTGTTCAATTTTCAAACGATAGATTCTATTAAACAACACAAATTTCAAATCATATAATCATACAATAAAATAAATCAATACATAATCTAGTAACACAATTTTCAGAACTTTAATTTTAGTTAAATTTAAATCATTAAAAAATAAATCCGAGAACGTGTTTTGTGACAAAAATACCTCAAATTTTCTATTTATTGAAGGTCTTACAAACTAAAATATTTATTTTTTTTATTACACACTTATTTTGTTTAGTTATAATCAAAAAATACTAAGAAGAAGTACATGATATTTAATCATTTATCATCGTGCTTTTTGAGCATTTTTATTGCTTACATGAATGTAGTATGTGCCTAATTGTTAATATCGTTATTATTATTTTTATTTAAAAAATTGATACAGGGAATAATCGATCTTTCTCATTGGAACCTTCCTCTACAGTTGCAAGCATTTTTAAACTTTTATTCCCAGCCGCTGTTCAATCACTCTTAAATCAACGCCAAGTATTTTAGGTACTCAGTGAAACCAAAAATGTCAAAAATAATTCCATGAAAACACAGAATCAACGGAAGTCAACACCTCTTTGAAAATTCATTGAAAGCTATTGAAAAATAATTAAAAATCGCCCATAACTAACCTAACAAAACCAATTTAATATTTTTTTAATATATTCTTTTCATCACTTGTAATTACTTTTCAAAGAAGTTGTTGATTTGAATTCATTCCGAGTTATCCTGTCACCGTTAAAAATCTATTAAAATTTTTGACTGTCCTACAAAAAATTTTGTATGAAAATTTTAATAAAATTCACGAATTCGTTCGATCACGGCTAGTTATTCGTCCCCTAACTTTGGGCAAATTAATAGAGGGTAGCCAGGGAGGCAAAACTAGCAATAGCTACAGCAGAGGCAGTACAGGGTACAGTGGCAGCAGGCACTGGCAGTACTGGCACTAGGTCAGAGCAGAGCATGGACCCCTCGACAGGCTAGTGATTTATGATCTCGGCTCAAATAGCTTAAGAATAGCTCAAATACTCACCGATTGAATTGTAGGATTAGTTATTGAATAAGCCATGGTTACTCATTCGCTACTCGCATTTAGGGAATATTATTTTAGAAGTGTACCTAGTATAGGTAATAATATTATTCATTCGATTTTTTACCACTTTTTATCGAATATTCCGATTTATATGCTAGTTTTTGACAAAAAGAGTAAATGGATATGTAATACAGAAATAAATTTCTAAAATTTAACTAACCGGAAAATTATGCTATAGGTCAGGTGTGGCGAAACTAGGGCACACGAACGATTTCCAAGTTCAAACATTTTTGAACTTGAAGACTGATGAATCCAGTTGAAAACTAAAAGTGACGAAATATAAACCAGATATTAACAATTTGTCATCGAATGTACAACAGCAAAAATCTCATTAATATATCGTTTTTGTGTTTAATTCGTAGAACTCCGTTTATTTTTTTTTAAATTTAATTTAAATTAAATAAAAAAAATCCCGTTGATTAATAACTAAAGTGTATATTTTTATTAAACTCTATTGTAATTTTTAAGCTTGTAAATAAAATCCAGATTTTTTTAATTTTATTTTATTTTATATATTTTGTTATTTTTTTACTGCCTGGGCACGCCACACAAATCGATAATAATATTTGAGGATTTTTGGCACGCGGACCCAAAAAGGTTCGCCACGCCTGCCATAGGTACTTTCGATATGTCAAATTAGACTATTTTTGTCTTTCTATATATATTTTTTTATTTAAATCTGTTATATATATGTAAATGTTATTATTATATTATTATAATTTTTTTTAATCTAAATCTGTTATATATAAATCTTGAATTACTAAGTATGTAGATGTACATATTGTAATGTTTCCTACGAGTATTTCCTACGAAGCTTGACTTGAAATCACTACCTTTACTATGATTCCGTTTACATTATGAATGTCAACTATTAAAAAATATACTTTTTAAATAGAAATGCTTGAACGCAAGGAACAACTTTTAACAAAATATTTTTTTTTGGCTAAAATTATCTTTGACGGATTTCCTAGATAAAATTGTTTTCTTTCTTATAAAATTATTACAAAAAAACACCACTGTGCTTTTAAACTAGCGTTTATAGACTCGCTAGACTCCATTTTCCAAGAAATGCTTGAACGCAAGGAACAACTTTTAACAAAATATATTTTTTTGGCTAAAATTATCTTTGACGGATTTCCTAGATAAAATTGTTTTCTTTTTTATAAAATTATTACAAAAAAAACACCACTATGCTTTTAAACTAGCGTTTATAAACTCGCTAGACTCCATTTTCCAAGCGATTTTATGACTATTAACTATTACCTATGTGTAAGACACACTAAGAATATACACATTTTAGCTTGTGCCTTCCTCAGCAGTAATGTGAAGTAATTCAAAATCATGCTAAATAAATTGTTTTTGAATTGAAAATTTAATGGCATAAAAATAATGTAGTAGTAGTACCTATTACGAATCATTTCTGCGATAGAATATTTTTTTAACAATTCATTTTATAAACCTAAAAAAAAGTATGGGGCTAGAAAAATGCTTTGAAGTGCAAAATCTCGTAATTTTGAACCCGTTTTCGGCTATGATTTTATTGTAAAATGTGACAAATTAAGTTCTTTATTATGATGGAATAAAAATACTATTCAAAATAATACAGACATCCTGAAAGATTTACCAGTTCCTACACAGAATGACCAGAATGCGTGCAATATAATTCATCGACAGTGATCTCAGCTAAATCGTAATTGTGTCACAATTTTTAAAATTTTCAACATTTTAAAACTTGGTCAAGGATGTATATTATTTATACCTTACGAGAAGCTCTGGCCGCTCTCGGCTACCTAAAAGAAATACAAGTTTTAGGGATAATTTTTAGTACTATAAAGATCTATAAAGACGGCTGCCGAAAAGATTGGAAAGAAAGAGATTTTACAAGCCTTAATACCTGATTGTAAAAGAGTGCGGACATTTCTAGAAATTATCTCCGAAGGGATATTGTTTATACGGGTAGGATTATAAAGTTTACAACCCCTATCGGCACCCGTAATATTCAAAGCTATCGAAAAAATTGACGGCACGTTTTGCCGTTCCTTTTTGTTAGTAGGTATTCGTTTTATTTATACATAAGTCTCCAATGTTATGAACAAACAGATGCAAGTTGAAAAAGCGACGTCTGGGAAAATGATTCGGAGACTTCACACAATAGAAGTCAAGCGTCGTCCAAAAAGGAATAGGTACTTATTTTAAAAAATATGCGGCATTATTTGCTAGTATTTTTTTGGTTGTGAATTTTAATAACAAAACCTAAACTATAATAAAATGTAATATTGTAGTACGTATATTTTTAAGCATTAACGTTTTATGCTCTTCAACGATGTAGTTGACATTCTCTAAACATAATTTGTTATTTTTATTGTTATGAAGTTTAATTTTAAAACTCCATTTTAATTTTAATAATTCGACTACCATAATACGGGCGTGTGTCTGGTGTGGTAGTCGAAAAGCATGTAAAAAAACTGTACACAAACATATTTTATGAATATAGAATAAAAAAAATTTTATTTTAAAATATTATTTTTCAATTAAAATAAATATTTTCTTTATACCTACGTGTTCTGCTGTGTAACTATAAATAAATGAAAAAACATGATAATTGTTTCTCCTTCTAAAGGCATTATTATTACCTATGTTGTTATTGTCCCTTGTGCACTCTTTGCTTATCTACGGAATTGTAGATTGGGGAGGTTCTTACATAAAAAATGTAAACTCAGTAAAAGTTTCACAAAGAACCATCATAAAAATAATGCTTTAAAAAAAACTACATTCTCAACAGAATCACTTTTTAAATTATTTCCAGTACAAAATGTTGAAGACATATTTAAGCAAGCTTCTATTATCAAAATGTGCAAAGATAAAAATAATAAAGAATATCAAGAATTTTACACACTAATGAGAAAAGGAAATCAATTTATTACACATAATTTTAAAACAACACAAATGCAATACCATTGTATTTATCAAGCCATTAAAAACTACAATAACCGTCCTTCTGAATTGCGATGTATTTTCAACCAATCAGAACAAATAAATAAAATTAAACAATTACAAAATTAACTTACATTAACAAATAAATATTTTGTACAAAATATATTATAATAATATGAAACCTAAGAAAGAATCGTGGCTCCGTTACCAGGCACAAGAGCTCGTCTTTTCTGATAAGGTATACAAAACCAATCATGATCTTAAATATGATATTTTGTAAAATAAATATAAAAAATGTAACCCATGTTTTATATTAATAAAAAAAGATTATTTTTTTACTTTAAGCCTAGGCATATTATGTGGAAAATGATTTCCCTCGGGGCCCGTGGTACATTTGGAGATGCTGTAAAGGGTATTTTTAAGGAGTGGAAGGAGAGAAAGTTCTGGGAAGGAAAAAGCTATGATGAGTGGGTAGGAATCAAGGGATCTGTAAGTCAAGGAGTGATCGGCGTATGAATCTATACCTCCTACTGCGGCGCAAAGAGAAGTTCCGAGAGAGACGTGCTGGAGAGATCCGGCCTGCTAAGCAGCTAAGATCTGGACAAACCTCACCCCATGAACCCCAGCATCCATGCTAAGTCACCAAACGTAGCGAATCACTGGGTGACCTATGGCAGAAACGTTGGTTGTCCAATAAATGGTTCTCGGGGCGGCGGTACACATAACCGCCTCCCAAATTGTTTAGATGTGCTTCACAATCTTTTTTAGTATTATCATATTGTATTTCATACTACGAAGAACATTATTATATTTTATCAATCTGTCCACTTTTTCCAGTCCACTAGCAAAAGCAAAAAACAAAGCAACCAATATAATATTATGTAGTGCGTACGTGCGTCGGCTTGTTTGAAGGTAAAATAGAAATATCTATTACCTAAACCAGGTAAAATACTTAGAAAGATAACTATTTTCCTAAGGATGCTAGGTAGCCAAATTTGCATAAACTAAGGTACATTTTTGATAAAGCAGATGTCCAATTCTAAATAACATTGTGTTGCTTTTAGCTAGACTAATTTGCAATATTTGCATAAGCCAGGTACAAATTGGGATCAGTTCCTCATAAAGACATTATTTACTTGTCTTCTGCCAGGTAGCTAAAATATTTTGAGTTGATATTTCTTATCACATTCACCAACCCCTTTGCTTTACGAGAAATAGCCTTCGAATGGACAACTTCCTTCGCGGTAGAGTGGAAAGTTCCATGTTTTGAATCCAGAAGTTCTCAGTTCAAATCTATAATAAATTTTTAAATGTTTTTTTTTTCCAGAGAGGAGAATACTATCGCCAGTGGTTTCAAATAACTTAACAATTCAACAATTTTTAAAGTTAATAATCAAGATCTATTCAAGTTCCGTTATCATTTCATTTTGAGCCTTTTGTTTTAGAGTACTTTAATACCAACAGAAATTGGATAGGTCTTTCACAGACCTTGAATATTGCCTAAAATTTGAAGAATTGTTCAAGTTACATGTTCCAAAGTCGAAGATACTATCAGTATCGGCCTAGTGTAAGACCTCAATTCAGAATTGAAATGTTGCTTGAAATGGCTTTGGCCAGGTTTGGTGACCAAATCTGAACAACCAGGTACTTCCCCACCTTCCTTTTCCTCATATCCTTCCCCTCCCTACTACCTTCAGCATCATAAATAATTGGGTATATGTCATAGTCTCACTACCTCCAGACAGGAGCAGTTGGGACTCCTGTGCGGTATTTGTATGTATTACATTAAAAAAAAAGTTCTGTGAAACAATTGACCAGTTACGCCACTGTTCAGTTGGTTAAGAATCAAAACGATATGATTTTAGGTTTTCACGGCCAAAAGTATTTTTGTTATTTATTTTTGGGGTGTTTTGCCGTGTTAAACTATCTCCTTCTTTAGCCAACGTTTCGGACAACGTTACAGTGTCCATCATCAGGGCAGATGTGTACATCTGTCAACACATCTGCTCTGATGAACGTTGGCTAAAGAAGGAGATAGCGTAACACGGCATAACACCTCAAAAATAAATAAAAAAAGAATCAAAACGTTAAATGAAAATGAAGCTATTTCATGCATCGAACTACGACATTTTCCATGTTTTCTCTTCGTCGAAAGAACCAGAACAATCTAGGTGTGGAAAGCAAGACCCAAATAGCTATTTGATTCACTGGTATAGGAATGATTAAGTAATGACTACCTCAATATCTTACAATCACACTACCAACATAGCTTATTAATGGGGTTTCTCACCTTCTCAACTTAAGTTAAAAAAATTAGTCAACTTATCCAATGTATAATCTAATCACTATTCATAGGTTCGAGTACCGAATAATAAACTCCGACTTAATACATAAATTAACCGTAAATCGTAAATCGAAAATAAACTTTATCCTATGGATAAGTTATGAAGAGGATGGTGAGAAACCACCTAGAACTTTTATAGCTAGCTGAAGATTTTGCTCAATTTTTTTGATTGATGAATGTAATCAGGTTTAACCACCCCTTAGCCATTCAAGCAACATCCTACCTACAAAGTGAAGGCAATAAGGCTTACGTGTATAATATTGAGTCCTGCGAATTGTACACGAATACGGAGCATACTCAGTACCTACGCCAAACCTTCCAATTGTTCCAGCCCATAATGAGCCGTACAGTGTACAAAGTGATGCCGTGTCGCGTGCTGCGCTCCATACGCGATCCCGCCTGTCATATATCTTCAAAACTCTTCTTTCTTTCCTCACCCATTGTCTGGCCATTTCCCTTTCGCTGTAAATTGTAAAGCCATAAACGCAAAACAGGACGTACGCCATTGTCCGAGTATTTTATTGCCGCGACGAAAAACTCGGCTGTAAATCAGGACATTGTTTTCTATCTCAGAGTAAGAGTAACTGTTCTAAGTAAATTCCAAATCTGTAACAATACCAGGCGATAATATGGGTGTCTGTATTGCAAACATCGGTTCTCTGGGGAGTCTGGACAATGGGGAAGAGCAATTAGTAGAAACCAGTGTTTGGAAAACAAATGTCCCATAAATACACAAGACGTGCATCATTGACGAGACGACATCTTCGATAATTCTGCATTCTTTTCGATGAAAGAGACGCTTTTGCGTAAGCGAAGCTAATCAGAGGAGAGTAATATTCCTTTGCCCGTTCCGCTATTTTTTGGTAATGTCATTATTCTAAAATCCAACAATCCTGGATTCTCAAGAACAAGACCGTTTCAAATCCCCTCTCAATTCATCCTGACGAAACGTGGCAATGTGTGCATTGATTACAAAACATAAGACATGCATTTGTGTTATAGAGATCCTAAAGATTAGAATAAATCCCACCAAAAAAAAAATCCGAACGGAATTCAGAGCAGTACACAAACAATATTTTAAAAACAAATTGAATTTTTTTGGGAGTAAGTAGGCACCTGAATTCAATTTGGGAGGTGGGAATGGGTACTGCCGCCCCGGGAACCATTTATTGGATAACCAACAACTCTGCCATAGGTCACCCCAAGTGGTTCGCTACGTTTGGTGACTTAGCAGGGGTTCCCGGGTTCATGGGGTAAGGTTTGTCTAGGTCTTGGCGGCGGATGATCTAGACACTGAACCCCAGATTCCTACCCGTTTCCTTCCCAAAACTTCCTCCCCTTTATTTCCTTAAAATACCCTCCACACAGCATCCCCAAAGATGAAATAGTCCCTGAGGGAAATTATTTTCCTCAGGGCCTCCTGTGTGGACCTAATGTAAAAAAAAAGAATAAAAATTAAAAAAAAGTGTAAAAAAAACTGATCACTCAGTTTTTTCGAGACATACAATTTAATTTTTAAAAATCGGAAAAAAATAATCAAACTAAATAAACAAGGTTTTTTTTACTATGACACATTTATTTTTATTATGTGGTGAACCAGTTTCGACTTTTCGCCACGGTCCTACGCATCGAACGGCACGACCTAGTTGCGCCATTATTTAATCCAATTTCATAGAAATACTAGTGAGTGCGCGTTTGTGAATTTCCACTTCTAAGATTTGCATTTATTCATCCAAAAAACTGTATTGCGCTTTTGAGAGGATTTTTCACTAAAATGGAGCTGCTGTATTTATTCCTAAACATAAATAATATACTAACCCAAGAATAAGTAGGTAAATTTCTCTTTCATGTATTCACCATATACCTATGTACGATAAGTTTATATAATATTTGTCGAGTTTTAGAAATGTATTAACATTTGTACAGCGCCCTTGAGGTGATTTTTCACAAAAACGGCGCTTTACTTACATTTAACCACTGATAACAATCATATTTTTGATTGGAGCGAATGCTTAGTTTTATTTCTTCAAATGCGAAAAATATTTTCGCTCAAATCCGAAAATATCTTTTGGTTTCTCGTTCTGTTAATTTAGCGGCATATTTTGAATACATGTGTCTGCTTCACAAATTTGACAAGAGACTTGTAAAATGTAAAACTGTTCTGTCGCCGACCGTTTCCAAAGTACCGCTAAAAACGTCTTCAAAACCATCACAATTGTCACTAAAATATACGAAATAGTAAAAATGTTCAACTGCCTGACACAAAAAAGCACAATTTTTCAGGCTTTTGCGTGAGGTGCCTGAGAGCTTTACAAACGATTTTCATCGTAAATCTGAAAGTATTCCAGCTACAGTATTTTTACAAGGGGAGTTGTAAAACGATTTAAGGCATCGTAAATTTTACTGTACCTAAATATATTTTCAAAAAGCTTTTGAATTGGGATGAGAAAGTGAAATATTGACTAGCAATTTCATGGATTCTCATTTTAATTATTGGTTAGATATTCTTAAACTTATTTAAATCTACTCTATTCGGTAAAAAATCACGATAGTTTAGGATAAAAAAACATTTACAAAATAGGCCAGAACAATTTTTGTAACACTATTTTTACTTCTAATTATTCTTCGGCCTACAATAAAACTTATTACGTGATGCACCACGTCGTGTAAAATTCGTGATCACTCGATCGATAGGATAAGTTTTTTTAATTTGATTGATATTTTTTATTTATTTTATTTATATATTACAAACAATACAATACAAAATGATCCTTTGTCTGTCCAACTGGGAAGCATTCCCGTTTCAGGACTGAAAGAATCGCTAAGATTTAATTTTTTACCATGGTCATTTTGGATAACATTAGTAATTTCATACTATCGGTGACTTCTCATCGTTCCCTAGCATGACTACAGATCGCCAACGAATAAATGACAGTTTACAATGACTAAGTGACCTAAACATATTCGACATCAACTGTTGTTTGTTCGTGAGCGATGTGCAGTTGTCCTAGTCCTAAGGAACGATGAGAAGTTACCGATAGTTATCATGTCGATCGTTATCGATCGAGTGTGCTAGGGCCTCTCCGCTAACAATAACACTCCTTCTGTGGATGGAAGGTTTAAATTTCCGTTTAACACCAACCGCCTGTTTCGATTTATTAAAAAAAAAAAACATCGCAAAAAAGCGTATTATTTATTAATCTCCGGCACAAATATTTATATTTACGTTAATTTGTTAAAGAATTTAATTTCCCACATTATACAATACAAGTATAACCTAAAAGGGGTTCCTAAGTAACAGATTTTGAACTTTAGACCAGGTTTTAGATGCGCGATACTAATTTTTTTCCGAGCTTATAAAAAAGCCGATCAAAAAAATACTCGTTTATTTCAAAGTTTTACTCGAATCTAATTTCTAGCGATCTAATTTTTAAACCAAAATCACATGATTTTGCATTACTTAGTAGTGCATCACGTAGATCCATAAAAATGTAGACATATAAAAATGTAATAAATTACGTTTCTTTTAAAGCCACCTAGAATAAGATTGATAAAAAATCACAAAGTGAAGAACGATACCAGAAATACTGCTTTGTTCCCGCAACATTTAAAAATTATTTTTTCACTCAGAAATTCTGTAGCTTAGTCCTTTTTCAAATGATTGCGAAACGTTTCCAAAAGAAAGAAATCATCTTATTTTAGCACCGCTACAAAAACCCTGTTCATAAGAATCAACACGCAAGCTTTTAACCGCAAATTAGAACAACCTCACCGTAAAAATTCTAAATGCCCACAACGTTATAACTTGTATTGGAGTGGGTGTTTGAGCATGGATGCATTTGACTTGTACGGTTCTCTACTTTCGTTCTTAGGAATCATTAATATTCTTCATACGAGCTTTTGTTTGCAAGGGGCAGGTGCGAGCAGACTGAACGTCAAAGGGGTCCCGACAAACCAAGTTGAAATAGGCACCTGAAGGAAAAGTTAAAGCATTAGATAATATAATCAATTATAAATCAAATTACAGTTGTCCCTTTTGATTTACTAAAAAACTTAGTTGCATGTTTTAGATGTGTGAAAAGAGTAGGTATTATTGTAAAGAAAAGTTTTTAGTTGAATGCGTAATAGTGAACGTGAAAAGTTTTTGTGACTGCATCGGGAAAAAAGATTGATAGATCCAACCATTAATTTTTTTTATATGTATACTGCACAAGAGTCCCAACTGCTCCCGTCTGGAGCCAGTGAGACTATGGCATTCCCAATAGGGGTATGTTGCGAGGCTGATTGTAGTGGTGAGGGGAAGGAGATGGGAAGATGAAGGTGGGGAAGTACCTGGCTATTCAGATCGGGTCACCAAACAAGGCCTTTTTTAAATTGATAAACTAATGTTTAAGACAAGATTTTATGCATAGCACAAAGGGTGACAATTATTATAAGCAATAATTATTAGCCTGAAACACTCATACACATTGAAAAAACCTCCCGAGAAAAGATACATGCCGGCGACGGGACCATGTCGGCGGCATGTAACTTTTCTCGGGAGGTTTTTTCAATGTGGATGAGTGTTTCAGGGTAATAATTATTGCTTATAATTTATAATTTATAATAATTGTTAAGGTAAAAGCCATTTCAAGCAACGTTTCAATTCTAAATGCTTATACACCAGGGCAGTACTGAGAGCATATTCCTCTCTGGAGCTTGTCGTAAATATGCTCTACATTATTTTTAATTAATTAACTGTGAAATATTAATCAAATGAAATTTGACTAAAATAAAAACGCGGGTTTGAATCCACGACCTTCGGATTGGGAGTCGAGAGCATTACCCCTCGACCACGCTGGCTGTCATTTTATTATTTAATGATATAATATACATATGTATTATTTTTAAGGTTGTACCTATGTACAGGTTAGACTAGACTGACCAGAACATAATATAGGTAATTTCAGGAAAAATAATAATAACATATTTTTAATGTTATTAAAATTAAATACAGTAAGAGGCGATCTTTGGGGATGCTATGAGGAGGGCGTTTTTTAATAAGGAGAAGAAGATCTGGAAAGGAAAAAATATGAAGGGTGGGTAGGAATCTGGTAGTCAGTGTCCAGGAGACAAACGAATTCACCCCTCCCAAGGCGATACACAGTGGTTCTTCTGTTGGTCACATTCAAAATATTGATGTCCAGTTTATAAAGTGTTAACCGAATTTAACTAATAGCTAAAATAACTGTAGGTATAAAAAATATCCCGGGTCCACAAATATTTCATTAGTGTTACTTTCATCAAAGCACTACACAAAGAAAGACCAACATTCCCAAGTTATGAATATCCTGACAATATTTGAAAATCTCCTACTACTACCACAGCGGAAAATGATGCTTATGTCGTGATGGAGGACTGGAGGATGGAGCCGAGGAAAATTAAACGAACGCGATACCAACTCAGCCACTGATCGATCAATTATTAGTCACCGTCTTTACCGGTGCTAATTCGTTGGAATTAGAGTGTTGTTTTGCAAAGAAATTTCACATTAAATTATTTTGAAACATATAAATAATTCATAGGCTGTAGATATGTTTATCCATAAACTTTTAACTACTTTCCAATGCGGTTATGCAAATGCCATTTAATATAAAATGTAGTTCATGAGGCATATATTTTTTAAACATGTTAGTTCACGGTTTATTTATGCGTCATCTACGCCGTTCTACGAAAAAACTTATGTACCGTTTGGTAATTGATTTGTGTACATCATTTATGTTTTTCATCATTTATGTTTGCATCATTTATGTTGCATCATATGAGTTTGCTTCATTTAGGTATGCTTGCATCATTTATGTTTGCATAATTTATGTTTGCTTCATTTAGGTATGCTAGCATCATTTAGGTATGCTAGCATCATTTAGGTATGCTAGCATCATTTATGTTTAATAATTTATTTTGCATAATTTATGTTTGCATCATTTATGTTGCATCATATAAGTTTGCATCATTTAGGTATGCTAGCATAATTTATGTTTGCTTAATTTATGTTTGCATCATTTAAATTTGCATCAACGATGGTCTACGAAAAAACAAATATACGGTCTCTTTTACAAAAAAAATACTTCTTTACGCGGATGCAAATGTTTTATAATGCTGGAAGCAGTGGCGGCTCGTGACTTTTGGTGAGCTAGAGTTCTAATATTAACAAAAATGGCATTATTGATGTAGTTGTAGCCGAAAAATATTTTTTATTTTTTTTTCGAAAATTTATTTTTTGTATGAAGGTTTTCAGGAAATTTCAGTTTTGCCGTGCGCCGCACCGATTTCCTAAAAATCTTCATACAAATAATTTTTTTTCGAAAAAAAAATAAAAAATATTTTTCGGCTACAACGACATCAATAATGCCATTTTTGTTAAAATTAGCACTCTAGCTCACCAAAAGTCACGAGCCGCCACTGGCTGGAAGTGATGGAGACAAGGCTTACACTTGGTAACTGGAACCTTTTCCAATATCGAAAATATCGTCAGTACTGACTTGCTAAATCACGTTACTTGCATAAAATATAAGAGGGTTGTTGTGTATTGGAAGAAGTGTAGTACCCTTGCGAACTGAAACTAGTCGCTAAATATTGTGACCAAAATCTAATTATAATGTGCGTAATTCCCCAGACTGATTAGTAAAATAAATTTAAATTTAACACGTAAGTGTAAATAGACATCATGGCTAGTGCTAGTTATTGTCAAACAAATTGAAATTTAAGTACTTATGGGAATCCCGTTGACAAAAATAAAAATTCCCAAAAACTTGCATAATTTACATAATATATATCATCAGCATTCACAAAACTTTCAAAATATATAAACTGTTAAAATAAACAACACTCAATGTTACCCACTTTATATAGGTTTGATTAATAAATAAAGCCATAAAAAGGTGATTTTCTCACGAAAACGGCGCTATAGTAATCATTAAATGAAATCATCCATATGATTATTATTATGGTCTAATGCATTGTACAATATATATTGTTGTATCAGGGCGTTTTCCAAAAAAGATGTCGGTGACGTAATAGGAATTCCACTTAAGTGAGATGCTGCATTTCGATTAAAAATATACGTTAATTTATTAATGAAAGTATGAACTTCATGACAAAAAGTATTTAAATAGAAAATGTCAATAAACTTCGAAAATAATTGCAATTTAAGTTTAATACTATTGGTAAGAAATTCTTTTACGTCACTTTTATCATAAAGTTTATAAAGAAAATTAAAAGAAATTCATTATTTCAGATTTTTATTTACGAATTGAAAACACAATCTGTATCCTAAAAAATATGAATAATCAAGCTTATTGAAATAAATATTAAGTTTTTAAATAAAAATATTCATTTACGCTACTTTTGGATACTTTGTACTGTATATTTTTCGTTCTAGAAAGACGAATATAAGTTTGTGTTTTACGAATGTTTAATTATAACAAATTTAAAATTAATCATGAACTATATCAATAAAAAAAAGAACAAATTTCTTTGAGATATAATAATTGATCTTAGAAAATAAATCACAGCAATAACAGGACAGTGGCGTAAGGGGAAAAATTTGGTAACGTTTAGGAATTCTAAGGCCTCGGCCAGACTGAGAGGCTTGCCCGGTAGCGACAGCGGGCGCGAAATATCAGTCGTATGTGTACGCACGTTGTGGCTACACTGCTGAAGGCGCGACAAGCGACTGTTATGGGAAGAGTGGAAGATACTCTCAGTATCACCCTGGTGAAAGACCACCATTCAGAATTGAAACGTTGCTTAATAATGACTTTAACCGTGTTTAGTGACTAGATCTGAATAGCCAGGTACTTCCCCACCTTCCTCTTACCCACCTTCCTCTTCCCATCTCCTTCCTGTCCCCACTTACCTTCAGCCTCAAACGTACCCCAATTGGGGATGCCATAGTCTCACTGGCTCCAGACGGGAGCAGTTAAGACTCATGTGAGGTATTCTCTATAAAAAAGGGCGATTTTACGTACTACCGCCACCGTGGAAGGCCCCCCGCGCAAGTACATTTTCTTCCACTTGTTATTTTTTCTTTTCTTTTTATTTTCGTTTCTGTTCTCTCCAACGTCTTCTTTTTTCTATTCTTCTTTGGTTAGCTCTCTGATTTTATTTTGATGTTATTTTTGTCTTTGTAACTCTTTTTTTCATAAAGGCTTCATATTTTTCAGGGTCGCTTTTAATTTTTGTCTCTGTACCTTTTTGATTTTTCATATTTGAACATAAAATTAAAATAAATTATTTATAAAAATGCACAAATAATTAGATAGGTAATAATGGGCTACACGTGCATACCGTGTATAGCCTGAAATAGGTAACTAATCTGAAAGGGTATTAAAGTACCTGTTAATGTACACAACTTTAATTAGGTACAGGATTAACTAAAACACACAGGAACATAAATCATGCTACATTTTATACTTACTTAATCAAAATTGTATGAACCAGCTGATTTTATACTGAATTTCAGAGTTGCCTCTACAGTAATAGTTGCTCATATTGCTGTCTATATTAGTACTTCGACACCATTTCGACTCTTTCAGAATTAATCTTTAATAATCTTAATTTATAAAAAAAAGAAAAAAAAATTATACACATAAAAATCAAATATTTTTTTCTTTTTAGCTATGCTGTTCTTTTTTTTTAATGCTACATATATCACTCAACCCACATATCTACATGTAATAGTTACATTTTGAAGATACATGCAAAATATAAATTTAATTAGAAAATTGTAACACACCCAAATACACTAAAAGACGGACAGAGTGAACCGACCTTTAGAATTCCATTACGTCACTTTTAATTTCCATTCACGAGACCGTTGCGTAAGAGAAGTGGCGTAATCGCGTCAATATTTTTTCGAAATGTATTTATCAATAAATTATGAAACTTCTGTTTGTTCTAACTAAACATTTCATAAAACAATAAATGAATCAATTTAATACAAAGTAGAGTCTAATACATGCTGGTAAATTACCTGGAGAAATACGGTGGCGTTGGTGGAACACTTTTTTAGTACAGCCGAGAACGACCACTTGTGTTACGATTTCTTGGCAAACTGGCTGTAAAAAACCAAGCATGGCCGCCCTTCATAGACTAAATAGGGTTGCTATTTTCGAAAATATTCATCGATTTGGTAATATTTTTATTGGAAGACGTCAATAATGTGGTTGCGTAGGCGGAAATTCCACCATACGCTATTTCGTAGGACAACTCAATATCTGGTATTTAAATTATTTTGCACGATAATTAATCTATATTATGGTTGCAAATCGAAAATATTATCATATACTATTAGTAGAATGAGAAATAAATACTGGAATAACATTAAATAACATTAATTTTTGAACTCTTACTGGTAGTGGTAGGTGTAGGACATACCAGAAACAGTGACCTGTAGTCTTACTTATTTAAAAATAATATCGAAATTTAATAGATTTATTCATTATTTTTAGTCCATAAAGGTATTTACTTGTTATTATATTGGTAAAATATATGGTTGGTCATTAAAAACGACACAACAAAAGTTACTGATCCTGAAAGTGATGGGACACTGACTTTTATCTATGTACACTTTTTTTGAAAAACGCCCATCAGCGATCGATGAACCGGTGGATGCAATTTTTTAGCCGTAATTTGTTATAATGGTTTGTCTAGTGTCTAGTCTATAGCTAAAAGTAAGATCTTAGAAATATATTATAAATTAGTACAGCGCCATTAAGGTGATTTTTCACAAACCGGCGGAGTAAAAATTATTATTATCAAATTGCTGTAACCGCCTTGCCTCGAGCGCGGGACCACTGTGCGATGGGTCGAGAAAGTCCTGCTGGAGTGGTAAAAAATCCCTTAACATTTCTCTCCAAATTTGGCACGCTACAAAGAAGGACGCCAAGACTTATTAGACAATCCTCACTTCATGAACCCGGGCACCCCTGCTAAGTCAAAAAATAAAAAACCCTTTGGGGTGACCTGTGGCAGAGGTGTTGGTTATCGGCCTCCCAAATTTGAACGACTCGCTATACAATATAACAAGTTGTGGCGACGTCCCCGAGCATAAGACTCTGGCACAAGTAGGTTGATTCTATCCAGAATATCGTTATTGTATATCTACATGGCTGTTAAAAAATAAAAAAACCCTTTGAGGTGACCTGTGGCAGAGGTGTTGGTTATCGGCCTCCCAAATTTGAACGACTCGCTATACAATATAACAAGTTGTGGCGACGTCCCCGAGCATAAGACTCTGGCACAAGTAGGTTGATTCTATCCAGAATATCGTTATTGTATATCTACATGGCTGTTAAAAAATAAAAAAACCCTTTGGGGTGACCTGTGGCAGAGGTGTTGGTTATCGGCCTCCCAAATTTGAACGACTCGCTATACAATATAACAAGTTGTGGCGACGTCCCCGAGCATAAGACTCTGGCACAAGTAGGTTGATTCTATCCAGAATATCGTTATTGTATATCTACATGGCTGTTAAAAAATAAAAAAACCCTTTGAGGTGACCTGTGGCAGAGGTGTTGGTTATCGGCCTCCCAAATTTGAACGACTCGCTATACAATATAACAAGTTGTGGCGACGTCCCCGAGCATAAGACTCTGGCACAAGTAGGTTGATTCTATCCAGAATATCGTTATTGTATATCTACATGGCTGTTAAAAAATAAAAAAACCCTTTGGGGTGACCTGTGGCAGAGGTGTTGGTTATCGGCCTCCCAAATTTGAACGACTCGCTATACAATATAACAAGTTGTGGCGACGTCCCCGAGCATAAGACTCTGGCACAAGTAGGTTGATTCTATCCAGAATATCGTTATTGTATATCTACATGGCTGTTAAAAAATAAAAAAACCCTTTGGGGTGACCTGTGGCAGAGGTGTTGGTTATCGGCCTCCCAAATTTGAACGACTCGCTATACAATATAACAAGTTGTGGCGACGTCCCCGAGCATAAGACTCTGGCACAAGTAGGTTGATTCTATCCAGAATATCGTTATTGTATATCTACATGGCTGTTTATTAAAATGTAATACTGTTTATTAAAATATGATAATAAAAAAAAAATATATTCTTTGCGTTTCCAGTGAATAATATGCACCTAGTTTCTGTAGTATGGAACTCCGGTTTACTCAAACTCAAATTTACTTTGAATTTAAATGTCATTTAGAGATGAGATTGGGTGAAGAATTCAGATGAGCGATATTGTGCCTACCTACCTATTATATAATATTTTAAACAGAAAATTATTTTAATTATCATTTTTGAAATTGGCAAGAATATCATGATTTTTGAGGAAATAATTTTTTCAAGAATTCAGACCAGCCGATGATATTTCACGCGCGCATATGGGTACTAAAATGTAATGATATAGGTAACTTAATAAAATTTATCCAAAAGCTCAATGTACCTACATTACCAATATAATAGCTGTAGCAAACGTACAACCTTATTTTAAGCGCTACCTCTTGACGTTAGCTTAGTGCAACTATTGAAAGGGTTTCCCTCTAGCGAACTCGATATTAGAGTTTCCGTTTGAAATTTTAGACAGTTGAGACAGCGGAAGGGGTGAAGGCTGTGTTCCACCATCTACCTAACTACCCACCCTTACACAATACCACCACTGGCAGGCTTCTCCGCTGCTCCCAGTCCCCTCTTCAGACTGCAGGCTCACTGGGGTGGTGTCGAGGGGGAGCTGACAGAGAGTGCCTTCTAGACCCTGTACTGTATAAGGTATGTATATTAGAAAGTGTTGACACTTGGAACTCTATGCTTGGAACACATTATATTAGGGATATTGTTTTTAATAGAACCAGGCACGTGCATAATAGTAAGCGCATTTTTTTGCGATAGCTGATTAATTATATTTTTAAGAAGTAAAATATTTAATATCACTGTTTCAATTTATAAAAATAATAATTAAATTGAGCATCGTGAAAAACTACACGGAGAAAAATGTTATTCTAAAATACGATCATTTTATTCGTATAACGGTTAAAAACGGGACTGAAGTTCTTATGAACAAATTAACAGGGTTTCAATGTTTATGGTCGGGAAAATGTAAGAAAAAAATATTAGATATTATTAATTATTAGAACAAATTTCGTACGTATACATTGTTGGAACAACGTATTTTTTCGTTGTATCGTCATGTTGTATTATCAGGGGACTAGATAAAACATTTCTAAACGAATGTTTTATAAATATGGCCTGATAAATTATTGTGAGGGTCAAAATCGATTTTTCTCCGAGTAGGGTTTTAGAAAATTGGAAAATCCCGCAGCTTTGATAATCCCGCGGGATTACGGGATTTAGAACTCTAATAAATAGTAAAAATCATAGAAAATGTAACTAAGATATTTTGATTAATCTTATCTTATTAATCAAAATATCTTCAAATATAAATATATATTTGAAGATATTTTGATTAATAAGATAAGATTCGAAAAAACGTATACCATGGACATTCCTGTCACTCATACGGGAACGGACATTTCGCTAAAAGTCGTAAGTATGTGCAAATCAAAACAGCACATTTTTGGGGTAAATTTAGTATTTTATTCAATCCCGCAATCCAGCAATCCCGCAAATCCCCCCACAAACTACTAAAAGTATCAATATAAAACTCTGACAGGGTGAAGAATGCATTGACAATGGCTAACCTTCGAAAGGAGAGTACCGGAAGAAGAAGAAGTTAATAAAATTTCTCGTAATATCATATCATACTTATAATGCGGTAGATGTACTAAAAAAGTTTTTACAAATAAAAATAATATTAGGATGATTTTTGTGAAAATCGCCTCAATAGTAACTAAAACTGTTTTAGGATTGTAATAAATTATCAGTGAAGAATATTTAGAAATTATTAATTTAATTCACGATTATAATAATTCAAAAGTCCCTGTCTAATTGCTTACACACATACCTAGTGTTGGTAAGTAAAATATTTCACCACTTGATTATGTATATGAAAAATAGAATATAAGATTAATGTGATATTAAACGACACTTCAAAATATTAAAGTGTTCCCAGTTTTTTAAAGTTATTCAAAATCACAATGATAAAAGTTAATACCATTCTTCCATATGGCTTGTAATTCGTATTTTAATGCTGAATCTAAACTATTTCCTTCGTATACTTTAACTATCACACACAAGAACTAAACTAATTACTTCAGATGTCTTAACTATCACACATAATAACTAAACTAATTACTTCAGATACCTTAACTATCACACAGAAGAACTAAACTAATTACTTCATATACCTTAACTATCATACAGAAGAACTAAACTAATTACTTCAGATACCTTAACTATCACACAGAAGAACTAAACTAATTGCTTCAGGTACATTAACTATCACACAGAAGAACTACAGTAATTACTTCAGATACCTTAACTATCACACAGAAGAACTAAACTAATTACTTCAGATACCTTAACTATCACACAGAAGAACTAAACTAATTACTTCAGATACCTTAACTATCACACAGAAGAACTAAACTAATTACTTCAGATACCTTAACTATCACACAGAAGAACTAAACTAATTACTTCAGATACCTTAACTATCACACAGAAGAACTAAACTAATTACTTCAGATACCTTAACTATCACACAGAAAAGTGTTAGCTAATAAATGTTATTCGAAATTATTATTTTCTCAAAAATTATTATTAAATATCTAAATGACAGCCCTGATAATAGAACTCTCAGTACCTCAGCCAATTCAAACAAATACAATTTTGAAGGTAACAAAAACTCATTACTAAAGTACCCTACGAATTGCAAATATAAATGCGAATGTACTCGTATATATGCTTGATGTTATTTTTGATTATATTTCATTATTATTTTTCAGTCCTTATTTTGTTCAAAAGAATACTGTTTCCCTCCTGTACATATCTGTATACTTAGTTACCATGTAAACAATTATCGTAAAAGCCTATTACGGCATCCAAATAAATAAATAAATAAATAAAAATAGACCCAGAGATTTATGTAAATCTTAACGTATATATTCCATTATTATGTTGTTTTAATTATATATTAATAATATTTTTTGACAACCCTAGCACGGGATAGTTAGAGATGGTACAAATATGTGGACAGGGACACCCTATTCGCTGTCAATGGAAAGAACATCTTCTGTCTATTAGGAAGACGAGGGCTGTCGACTGAACGAGTGTGACATAAATGCCGGCATTAGTGCTTATACCGTTCAAAAATTTCCAAATTGTATTGTTTGTTTAGCGGGGTAATTAAACTGAATAAACATCGGCGTAGATTTGGTTCATTTTGAAGTTATGCGTCTATTTTGGTGTTTTCGAAACTATTATTTATTCTGATTGGAAGAAATAGCAATGGGAAGTAATAACTCGATTATCAGAAGAGATTTTTTTAAAGAGATATTATTATATACACAAATACCTTCCCCAGAAAGCATATTTCAGAAATCATGAAAATGAATTTTCTAGGCAGCCCAAGCAAGACAAAATAAAACAAAAATTAAGCAGATAATTAGACTACATATTTTGTGTTTGAAAATCTTGTACCAAAATACGATTTTTAGAGTCCTACGGTTTTAGTAGATAGATACATTTCGATGATTGATTTTTTTCACTACACTTTTCGAAGTAAAAAAGTGTTAACCCTTAAAAAAATTGGCGTATTTTGTCAGAGGCTAAAAATATTCCCGCTTTGCAATAAAATTCAAATAAATGGAACATTTGTCAAAGTATTCAAAAACTAAAAACTGTTTTAGAAAGGTGATGTAATAGGCTTTCAAATTTCTAGATTAAAAATTACTTTGCATTTTTTTAAATAATTTTTTTTTTTGCGAAAACTTAAAAAAGTGTTGAAAATGGCTCACTTTACTTTTTTTTCTAACGAAAATTACTGATAATGAAAAAATAATAAAACACATACTTATTTCATTAGATAAATGAATTATAAACCTTACTGTCACTTCAGTATTTTTTGTTTCATGTAAAAAAATTTTTTAAAAAATTCACAAAGTTCCATAATTTTTTTTCAAATTGCTATCGGACACTTTGGTTTCAGAAAGGGGTAAATTTTAATTTTTTTGTGGTTTTATTTTACATTTGAATGTATAGTTTGTTGTATTCTCTTTCCAATACCGTTTAGATCACATTTCTGACTATGATAGTAAGGGAGAAACAACGATTTCTGTGAGACCTATGTGAGTTGGGACAAATATGGTCTCCTGTGATTAAACGGGTTAAAATAAAGCTAAAACTAAAATTGTATCAGACACTTATATTTGATTAGATATCGTGGATTTATCTATCCGAATCTTAGTTGATGGCGTCCTTAGTTGCGAAAGAGAAGCAGAAATCATCCACGGATCAGACCAACTTACTGCTGAAAAAAAGAATATTCGAAATGTTTACTTTTATATATATTTTTTATTTTTTATTTATTTACATTTGATATATTTAAAGCCAAAATAACAGAAATAATATTACATAATAAGATAATATATTTAAAATGAATACAAGTGTTATTACGCTGTTTTAGGTCGATATTACAAACCATAATTATTCTTTGACTAAAATCACCAAAGAAATAGTCAGAAAGCTTGAGGCAGGGCCTATTTACTTGTCGATATTCGATACAAAAGTATTTTTAGGGCAAACTAATAAAGCTGTGTGGAGAATGTCATAAGGGAGGAACATTAGTCAACGTTCTGCCTTTTCAATGAACTAAAGGAAAAGGGGTCCCGTTCCCATTTCACCCCCAGGATAGGTATTTGTTTATGGTATTCACCATAATATTATAGAAAAATGTATAAACGAGTACAATTTAATATTACGTAAGTAAATACGTATTTTGTTGTAAGTAAATATTTTTGTGAGGTGCATAAAAATATGATCAAAGCTTCAAGACAATTAATCTGGCATAATTTGAAGAATTATTTATTAGAAGATAATGTTTGTTTAGACGTTATTTATGTTCGCTAATTGCCTTATAATAATGACAACTCAACAAAGTGGCACGTCAAGACATTTCAATAACTTTTAAAAGTAATGACTTTCTTGAGAAGTAATGAGTAGGTTCTTTTAATGAAAAAAATAACACATGACCTAACCCAACGTAACCTATTTAAAATAGTTTTTTTTTTAAAAGTTTTCTTTAAATAGATAATAATTTTTTTTGTGTTAATTTTATTATATATCTAAATAAACGTATAAATAAACAACTAATGGCTCAGGTATTTGGTTCACTTGACTATGTCGTGTCTTCATCAAACATTCACATCATATATGTACCTACTCAAAGACTACAACGAAGAAACGAGTGTAAGAATTACTCTGCTCTACATGCCCAAATAATCTAAGCGTCTTTTTCTTAATCTTAATTACATTAGCTTACATCAGCCTTGAATAATTTGCATATTTTTCAGACGGTCACACATGGTTTTATCACACATTTGCCTGAAAGATTTTTCTTTTTCAACTTCTCCAACATTCAATCTGCTTTTCATCCTTCCTATGCCAGTTTCATGCCACACTGCCATTAAGAGCCATTGACCAGTGGCTGAGAATAAAAGCTTAAAAATGCTTGCAACTGTACTAAGAGGTTCCGACGAGAAAGATCGATTATTCCCCGTATCAAATTTTTTAAATAAAAAAATTAATATCCATTTATTTCATTCAAAACTTGCTTTAATATATACTACATTCAAGTAAGCAATAAAAGTATTAAGTACTTCTTGGAAGTATTTTTTGATCATAGGTATTTAGGATTTTTCAATAATGTCTAAAAAATATAAGTGTGTAAAGAAAATCTGAAATATTTTAGACCTTAAATAAATAGAAAAAACTGAGGTATTTTCGTCATAAAACACGTTCTCGGATTTATTTTTAATGATTTTAATTTAACTGAAATAAATAGTCTGAAATATGTGTTTACTAGATTATGTATTGATTTATTTTTTTGTATGATTATATAATTTGAAATTTGTGTTATATAATACAATATGTCGTTTGAAAATTGAACAAATCTGCCAACAACCAACCTTAGTATATTAAAAATAAACGTAGTTTTCAAAATGCGAATTAATGGAAAATCATACAAAATCATGTGTTGGTTTGAAAAAAGTCTTTTTGTAGAACTGGAAAAAAAAAATCAGGCATATAAAAAAACTTTCTATTGCAAAATCTCCTGCTAAAGTTTGGTTAAAGTTTTGGTTAAAGTTTTAGTGTATACTTTGACAAATTAAGTTATTTAGAATATAATTTTACTATTTAAGCCAGAATTTCATAAACAAAACAAAACATTACAATTTCATCCTGTTTTTTTTTATTTGAATCAAAATGGGCTGCGTTCAACGAATTTTGAATTGAGAATGAAACCTTATGCGGTCAGGCATAAAGACTACGTGCAACTTGTAACTTGTATATCAGTTAACGCCCCATAGCGGTGGCGAATAAACGTCCCTAGACTCTACGTCGCTTGGTTCCGAGAAATCGATTTTAAATTTCCTTGTTATTATAATAAACAATGAGTAAGAAAGGAGTTAATATTTTTTACAGGAACTCTACGAAATCAACCCGTAAAAAACAACTCTCAAATACCTTCTCCATCCTTTCCAAAAATGATTTCACAAGTATTTTCAAATCCCTCCCAAAAAGAAGCGGGGATTCCGATTTCGAATTTTCAAAGACTAGGGTACTTAAGAGGGTATTACCAGAGAATACCGGAAATTACTCCTTTTTAAATCAAATTCTAGACGTATCGACTCTTTTTACAAAAAAACATAAATTGATTTAGAAAGATTGTTATTTTATCTGGTACACGCAGTTTTAAAATTTTGAAAAACCAAGTGTAATAACTAAGGTTATAATACCGTTGGTCGTTGGCAGATTTGTTCAATTTTCAAACGATGGATTCTATTAAACAACACTAATTTCAAATCGTATAATCATACAACAAAATAAATCAATACATAATCTAGTCAACACAGTTTTAAAATTTTTAATTATCATTAAAAAATAAGTCCGAGAAGGTTTTTTGTGACAAAAATACCTCAGTTTTTCTATTTATTTAAGGTCTTACAAACTAAAATATGAAAATTTTTTTTACACACTTATTTTGTTTAGACATTATGGAAAAATCATAAATACTTATGATAAAATAAATACTAACAAAAAGTACACGATATTTAATAATTTATCATCGTACGTTTTGAGCATTTTTATTGCTTACTTGAATGTAAGTATATATTAAAGCAAGTTTTTAATGAAATAAATCGATATAAATTTTTTTATTTAAAAAATTTTATACGGGGAATAATCGATCTTTCTCATTGGAACTTCCCTGTACAGTTACAAGCATTTTAAAACTTTTATTCTCAGCTGCTGGTCAATCGCTCTTAACTCGCCTATTGCGATGCTCTCTGTATCAACGTCGTCAGGTCGGCATTTAAGTGTGACGCTTAGATACTATCCTTTATTTTGTTTATCATTGGATACATTTGACTAAGATGATAGGATGTTGTACCTGATCAAATAATATAACACGTATATTGTATAACTTGGGTGGTCATCTAACCTAGATTCATCCCATCCAAGACAATGCTCCACGAATAGCAGAGATACAACAATAATAATTATATTTCTTGCAATATGTATTTTATTAAACGTTAAATAAATACATTATGAGAGAGGATGTCACGCTGTCTGCCTCCACTTTCATGTACCGTCATAAATAAATCAATTTGGACGTTATGTGTATTTGTGAAACGGCAGGGTGAACCCAAATGGCCCATGGCCGCTATGGCGGCTCACTAAAAAGATGTGACTATCTTGGAAAACACATGTTTCGGTATATTTTGGATACAATTAAAGGTTTAAATAAACAAAGACATTATTTATTATACTCTCATAAATTACTTTGATTATTTTGGTGGTGTAATATATGAATTGCGTTATGTTCTCACTAGATAAATAATTATTATATCTCCTCTGTAACAATTCTAGAAATAAATTTAAAAACAACATTTCAGAAAGATCTAAAGGGGTCCTCATAATAAATAAGAATAAGTTTGTTTAATATTTTAGTTCACCATAAATCAAAGATTTGCCATTTTTCTCACCTTCGTAATATTTAAAAATATATTTTTTAACAAGAAAACGCAAAAAAAGAACAATAAATAATTTTTATAAGTTTTTCAACGTAAATCAAAATTAACCAACATTTTGTCATCTTTATTCACTTGATGTAAAAAAAATTCAAAAAAGGCAATAATGAATTATTTTAAACAATATTTATTGCTTTTTTGTTTCATAATCACCTACTTTAAACAATGGACCAAAAATGTTAAGATCAAAGAGTGTATTTTTATCTATATCTATTTTCATATCTTAAAAATTTTAATATGAGAGGCGGGTATGGGTACCAACACCCTTGCCATAGATCTACCCAAGTGGTTCCATAAGTTTGTTTACATAGAAGAGGTGCTCGAGTTCATGAGGTGAGGTTTGTCTAGGTCTTGGCGGCGGATGCTTTTGCCCACTTACTCTAGGCGGCCCGCATCAGGATACTAGTTGACTTAGTTCCTTTGACCCCTCCAGCCGAACTCTCGGAATATCGCCTAGCACCGCAGTGGGTCACAACTGAACACATTGCCCCACAGATTTCTACTCATCCTTCATACCTTTTCCTTCCCAGAACTTCCTCTCCTTCATTTACCTAAAAATATCCTCCACATAGCACCCGCAAAGTTGACACAAATCCTGAGGGGAATTTTTTTACTCATCTGCAGAGTTAATGTAAAAAAAATAAAAATACATTTGACACGAAGAGGGTGGGAGGGGGGGGGGGGGGGCAAACGAGAAAGAAGGGGAGGGGGGATTGGAAAATTTAATTGGAACCTTCACTTAGCATAAAATTGTTATTTACATCTCATTGATAAAAGATGATGCAAATAATATTATTGTTTTTTCTAGGAATGCAATCCACGAGCTTTGGGGGCATACATTAATTACGTGAGCAAAAAATTAGAGGGGGGGGTCCGGTGAAATCTCATTATACCGAGGAGGATCCTTAAAAATCTCACGTCAACTTTAAAAGAGTATATATTATTATAGATAATAAATTGTTTCACTTCTTTTGAAGTCTCACAAAAACTGCTCACGTAATTTATGTATGTCCCCTTTCTCAATACTAAAGCCGATGGGGGGGGGGGTGTGGAGGGGACGATTTTGACCCCTCCCCCTTATATACGACCTTGGATATACCTGTATATAACATATGTGAATCATCAAGATCATCGTTTTCATTAGGAAAAATATTTTCAAGAATTATCTATTCATAAAATGAGTTACATAGTCGGGTGTCTTAGGTATATATATTAAAAAATATGGTTTTCTAGTCGAGGAAATAAATCGTAATTTTAATGTTCCGTGTAGGTGTGCCCATTGCAGTTAAAACACTGAAAAAATAATAAGAAGCAGCTTATTTATAATAGGCTTGAGGTATGCCCCGGCAGAGTATCACCGCTTCATATCCGGCTTGGCAGACTACCAAATAATATCGTACTCGTTTCAGGCGAGCAGTGGCAGATTTAGGAGAATCGGCGCCCTATTAGTGCAGCAATATAGTAGAGGAAGCGCGCTAATATTAAAATATATTGTAATACACTGGACGCTGTGAAAATATTTAATAAAACACGACTTATTTAAGATTTAAAAAAATCTCTCGACAAATATCTTCAGTAGCCTCTTGAATGTCGGATGACATTTCCTCACATATGGCCAAATTCCATAGAAAATTAGTATCAGAGCATTAAGAGTGCTCAAATAAAAAGAAACGTCTGGAATGATATTGGCGCCAAGTGATTCTGACCTTGTCCTTGCATAGATTCTTTATAATATATACATTAGGGTTTAAATCACATTTTATTTTTTAATCTGTCACATACCACCTACTAGTTTACGACAGATGAGAGGTTAAAGAAACACAATTTTTTAAAACCTTTGATGTGTTAAATAACAAAACCGTAGGTGTTTTCCGAAATTCTGAAATTCGTTGAGAAATTATAAATAAAACAAGTATGTATATACAATAGATAAAGTAGGTACCCTCTTTGGCTGTATCGGGAATGTATACAGGATGTCCGGGGGTAAGATAAAATTAGACATTTTTCGCTGTATATATGTATGATATATCTTTCGATGAACAATTTTTATGTCAGTTTTTAATTAGTAAAGTTTTCACATACACGGTCGTTTATCTGGGGGTCAAAGTATCAAGAAATAACGGAGGTATGAATCCATCCCTCCCACTACGATGCAAGGCGATGACGATGAGTCGAGAGAGACCGGCTGGAGAGGTCTGGGTTAGGTCTCCCTCAACTAATCTCCCTGAACCGGCCCGCCACGCAGCAGGAGGGCAAACGCATTGGCCGAGAGGCCCTAGATAAACCTCACCCCATGAACGCCGGAACCCCTGCCAAGTCACCAAACGTAGCGAACCTCTTAGGGTGAACTACGAGAAGGATGTTAGTTATCCAATTCCCAGGGAGGCAGTACCCATATTAGGCAGTACCAAAATTAAAACTGTTAAGATTTTGTTATTGATATTATTATAATTTTTTTTTGCCCAGGTCCAGTCCGGTCCTGCAAGCAACGCCACATTACTTATTACAACTACGCGATGGAAGATGCAATTATTATTTATTTCACATGAATCGTATTCATGGTCTTATCGTTGATTACTATTAAAGTGGATGAATAGAATCTACACCTGGCGAGCAAGATTCTTGTGTGGCGTTACACGAAAAAAAATGAAGTTCTGGGACTTTGAATGCTATAATTAATAAAAAAGAAGGAATACTTTTTTTTACATTAGCTCCACACAGGAGACCCTGATGAAAATAATTCCCCTCATAATAATGCCCTCTTTCGTGATGCTGTGTTGAGGTTATTTTTAGAAAAGGAAGGAGAGGAAGTTCTGGCAATGAAAAAGTTATGAGCGGTGTGTAGGAATCTAGCGGACAGCATGTACAGGAGTGACGGAAGACACTTGCTGGAGAGATCAAAAGGTCTCCCTTAACAAATCTCTCCCGATCCGGCTTGCCAGATCAGGAGAGCAGGCGCATCCACCGCCAAGACCCGGACAAACCTCACCCCATGAACCCGGGAACATCTGCTAAGTCACCAAACCAGTAGCGAATCACTTGGGTGACTTATGGCAGAGGTGTTGGTCATACAATTAATGGTTCCCGGTGCAGCGGTATCCACATTAGCCTCCCATATTGAACGGCTTAGTAAGGATTCGTGTTCAATCCACGAATCCCTACTAAATCATGTGTCCTATGTTTTTTGTCTTCATCTGGCTTTTGTTAGCTGATGAAGGAACAGGGTATATAGGACGGTCGATCGATATAGGTTTTATCGATAATGTCGGTAACTTGACATTGTTCTTGACTGCAGACACTAATGAACAAACGACATATCACAACGACTTATATTATTAAAAAATATAAAATCCTGATCAAACAATGGATCATCGAAAAATGTCGTGCAATAATTAGTCACCTCACCCAAATATAATCGTATATCTCATTATTGTTACCACTACCTACCGACCTGAAAATTTTGTCAAATATTTTTGCTTTATTGAAAAATGTACTTTATATAATAATTAAAAAATATTTGTAAACTAGTATGTCTCTACACAGGAGTTCCTAGTGAGACGGGCAAGGCCAAAAAAATGTAAACCTTATGATATAGATTCAATAAATAAATAAATATTCATAATTTATTAGAAGTGAACTGTTGTTTGTTCGTTGGTTATATGCAGTCGTGTTCAGGAACGCTGAAAAGTTATCGACATTATCGATAAATCCTATATCGATCGACCGTGTTGGTACCCAGTTACATTACTTTAAATCTGATTGCCGCGTAAGGGTCACAATAGATCTGAACCAGTTGGACTATCACACACCAAATTTGGCAATGTAAGACAGAAGGATGAGAAAAGGTTAGGCAAAAGCCTAATCAATCTATCATGCGAATATGAAAAATTAAATCTTATAATTTATATACGCCAAGTGTGTGTTCCTATTTAATTCAGTCATTAAAACCTCTATTTTTTATTTCATCATATGTATTTATGTACATAGGAGGAAGAGCAAAGTATAACTAGTACACCATCGAAGTAT
Organism: Limnephilus auricula; assembly: GCA_951813805.1. Lineage (NCBI taxonomy): Eukaryota > Metazoa > Arthropoda > Insecta > Trichoptera > Limnephilidae > Limnephilus > Limnephilus auricula. The sequence goes on from OX638403.1 coordinate 4,167,014, forward strand.
ATTAATACGGTAATGCCCGTACGGTTCAAATTAAGGAACCCGACTCTGAGTAAATCTCCGACGCCACACTGTATAGAAACCGTTCTGACCCGTCCGTGAACGTGCATTTTAATATGCATACTTATCACTCGCTCACATGCAATTTGCAAAAGGAAGTGGCGCCATCTATAATACTATATTGAAGGAAAAAAGTGTGAAGAAGAAGAAACATTTTTCGCTTTCATTCAATAATAAGAAGATTTATGTTTGGGTTAAGAGTGTTCCTCTCATTATTCACGGTCTTAATGTGAAAATTTCTACTACTATATATCGACCTATTAAATATAAGTATTCTGTAGTGTTAATAGTAGTTAGTTTTTAAAAAGGGTGATGCCTTATAAATAGTCACCAACACTTAAACTGGGCGAAGCAGAACAAAAGCCGCCCGCAGGGCCCAATTGTTATGTACCAAGTTTCCTCTAAAATAAATACATTTCAAATTCTTTAGTGGCCTAAGTCTAAGATTCATTATACAAAAAAAATAAATATTGACTACATCCGTGCTAGATATTCATTTAACATTTTCATTAAAAAAATTAAAATTTATTGGGTATTTTGGCCTCAAAGGCAAAATTAATTTCTTTATGAAAAATGCCGCGCAGATTTTCCATACCTAGTACTGCCAACATACGCAAGAATTGATCCAGTTCTCACAAGGATATGAAAGATTGTCATCCATTCATTAATACTGACTGAAGAGTATTTATTTTTGCATTCATTTAAGCCTCTACATTACGAAAAGTGAGTGTTTACATTTCTTGAATAGGGTAGGTAGGTTCTCTTTTTCCTTCTAGACTTCTAGGACATGACGAGATGGTGAATGAGTGAGTGAAAAATTATTCTTTGAATACGAGGCAGTTTCCATATTGACAGCGCTGAGAATAAAGCACGGCCTAGGGAAAATATGGACAACTACACCCTGTTCACAACCTCACTTAAGCATGTAAGTTTTTCGAAAGTGTTAAACTAAATAACAACAATCAGATTTTTACCACATGTCTTATATGTACAAAAAATCTAGGTGAATGCAATCCCATAACCTTCCAATTAGAACTTAAATGCATTGGACGGACGGATATTTAACTATTGACGGAGATAAGTACCTGCCTACATATATATTTTTGGGGTAATATGCCGTATTGCGCTTCCTCCATCTTGAGCCAACGTTTCAGACACCTTTACAGTGTTCATCATCAGAGCGGATTTGCAGAAATGTTGGGTAAATAAGGAGGAAGCGCGACACGAAATATTACACGGAGAAAAATGTTATTCGAAAATACCATCATTTTATTAGTAAAAACGGTTAAAAATGGGACTGAAGTTATTACAAACAAATTAACAGGGTTTCAATGTTTATTGGCGGGAACATGTAAGAATAATTTGTTGGTATACGTAATTTCGTGCGTAATTAATTATTCTTACATTTTCCCGCTAATAAACATTGAAACCCTGTTAATTTGTTCGTAAGAACTTCAGTCCCGTTTTTAGCCGGTTTTACTAATAGAATGATCGTATTTTCGAATAGCATTTTTCTCCGTGTAGGTACCCCAAAAATAATTAACGATAATAATTTTAAAATTTTAATTTTAAAAATTAAAAGAGGCCCTTCATAAAGCTATACAGCGTTGTTGTCGTCACGCTTGCCATCTTCGGTAACGGCCGTCTTACCAGCCAGTGGCGTTGTCTACGTCATAATCAAAGTAATAGTTCTATTTTGGAACTGAAAATTTGTGGAGGAATTCCATTATAATGGTATAATAAAACAAATTTAAAACTTTTTCCCCCTTTAATTCATTGATCGTAACCGGTTTCAGCTTGTCAAAGCCATATTCAGACTAGTAAAAAATATTCTTAACCTAGGGATTTTATACAAAACATGTTACGGAGGGGGGAAGGAAGGGGAGGGGGGGGGGGGCTTGCTCTACAGGGATTTAAATAAAATATCTACAGGGGTTAATAAAATCCCTGTAGAGCACACCTTCCCCCCTCCCTAATATGTTTTGTATAAAATCCCTAGATTAAGAATATGTTTTACCAGTCTGAAGATGGCTTTGACAAGCTGAAACCGGTTACGGTCAATAATTTAAAAGTGGAAAGAGTTTTAAATTTGTTTTATTATACTATTCAAAGTAATAGGTTGTAGTCTCATTTACAAATGTTCGGTTTTAGATCGTTTTTAAAATCTATGTTTGAAATTTAAGATACACATTTTTAGAACGATGATCCGAATTCGAAAAAATATTTCTTGTATTTTGAACAGCATCCATAAAGTTTGTGAAAATAACTCAAAGTAAAATATATTAGTAATTGAAATGTGCAGTGCACCCTGTAGCTGGCAGGATTTGGTAAACTATTGAATCGTCAGAGGAAGATTTCCATTAGGGATCGGTTCGGTTTATTTGGCTGTGCCACTTTCTTTCGCGGATTATAAATAATATTTGAGTGATGTAGAATGTTGATGTTGATGGATGAAACTACCTCCGACTGGCGGGGGGTGGACGGGAGGGTTGGGAAGAGGTAGGGGGAGGCAGGCAGAGAAAGCATCGGGAAATCGGAAGAAAAAAACATGTCGAAAAACCCTCTTTACAAACACACAATCCGGTCTAATAGTAAAATATGATACACGATGACGCAGGCAGTGCGGTTCACGTGGATTGTGGAAGTGTGGAATGGACTATCCAATACAAGGTAGGAATTGCTCTGATCTAACTAATATAAGGTTAATTAAAAAAAACTTTATTGGTTACTTTGCTATTACAAATAGTATCAGATGGTTTCCTATTAGTATAGCCAAGTGTCGATAGAAGATTATAACAGAAGAAAAAAATAGAAAAAATTACTTGCCCAGTAATTAAACCTCAATTTCTGTTATTATCCAATTACTGTGAAACACCATGCCAAACATGAAATAATAACAAAACTTTCACATAACTTGATGTCCTTATTATATAACATATGTTTAACTTGTTGAAGTTCCCTGCGTTGTCGAGTTTATCGAAATCAGACAAAGCATGCAAAATTTTAACATCCTCGGAATTAAACTATAGGCGGACGCCTGCCACAGACACTTTTCTTTTCGTGTATTAATTTAAAAAAATGAAATGTACGTATGTGGTGAGGCTGAATGTAGTGGGGAAGAGAAAAGAGGGGTGGAGTACCTGGCTATTCAGAGCTGGTCACCGAACAGGGCTAGCCCAATTTCAAGCAACGTATCTACACTGAATGGCGGTCTTTCACCGGGGCGATAATGAGAGTATACCATGCACTCTGAAATGTGCTACAAATACATAAAATATATTTGGAAATGAATGAATTGTAAAACAACACGATTTACTTGCTAACGCCGGGATTTGAACCCGCGATCTCCAGATTCAGAATAGAGAGTCTTACGCCTCGGCCATGTAGGCCATCAAAAAAAAAAGTTTTGCTTTAAATTAGGCCTCTTGTAAACATTATTACTACCCTTTTGAAATATGTAGCATAATATGGCGATAACTGCAATTTATTGTTCAGAAGATAAATGAAAACCTGATTGTAATAGTCACCTAACGTAATCAAACCTTTCCGTTTTCATGGTAATATACGTACATAACTAAAATTTCATAAATTAAAAAAAAAAATCTCATCTCTGCTGAAGTCATGGACGTTAGCTGGCCTGCGAACCGTCATACGTTCCAGCCGTTGAGACCTCTCTTAAAGTCAAATGCGGTGTTTATGAGAAAGAGCGAGATGCATCAAGTTATGGAGCTATGGAGCTTGATGTCTCTCGCTGGAGTTACCAGCGGTACGCCTTTACACCGCATCAGCGCCGTATCATTGCGGACCACGCTTCGCATCCAAGCTTCCCAGAATCAATTCAATTTAACGCTATTTTGAAAAACTATCAATACCGCTTGAATCAATGCGGTAGGTAACGTGGAACAAGGACTAGCCGACTTTTAATAGTCTGCATTTTGGCTAGAGGACTACTGCGCTGAGGTGGTAATTAATATTCTATTCATCACATATTAGTATTCACGAGCCCCCTTTGTCATCCTACGAAGATTTTAGGATGCAATTTTTTAAAAATTCATTGATTTATTATATGCCCGGGTTTGTTTTGAGTTCCTTGAGTTTGAAATTCTAGATAGGTTTTATTAATGAATGGCTGAAAATACAAAGTATGGTAGTTTATTTACAGTCCTCCTCACTACGGATTCATGTTACGAGGCTTAAAAATATCATTAAAAACGAATTACTGTGGTGTTTTAGTTTGGGAATACCAAAGTCTGAATCGTTATATTTTGTTAACCCGTCAGGCTAATTTTTTCGCTTTTCAGAACCACTCATACAGGTATAATCAGTAATTTTAGTTAAAAAATGTAAGGTGAGCCATTTTTTTCATTTTTTCATGTTTGCTTGCAAAATTTTTATATTTGAAAAATTATATTTTTATTTTGATTTATGAAATTTAACATCGTATTTTATCACTTTACAAGATCAGTTTATAGTTTTCGAATATGTTAATGAATATACCTTTTATTTGGATTTTCTTGAAAAGCAGAAATATTTTGAGCCTCTTACAAAACATGGTCAAGGACTGAGGGATTAGGAGTAGAGTATTGCAAACTGTTAAGTGCTATAAATATCCGTAACTCTGTAAAGTCAACTATTTTCGTAATGTAACTAACAATACACCTAGATTCAGATTTGGTCACATAACAGGGCTAAGGCCATTTCAAGGAACGTTTCAATTCTGGTGGTTCTCAATGGTGGTCTTACACCAGGCCGAAACTGAGAGTATCTTCCACTTTGGAACGTGACACAAAATTATTATATATTATTTTTAATTAATATTAATAAAATTTATTTGTCCATGCTGGGATTCGATCCCGTAAAGAGAACCTTGCCTCTCGACCACGGAAGCCGTATTGTGTTGTGTGAAGTGTGTTGTTTTAGTCTTATATGTCGTCGAGTATCGTAGAATCGACTAGTTTAGTGAGAATAGTTGAATTTTGGTTATAGGGGCGCTTTATCGAATAATAAATAATACTGATATTCAAGGTATAGTTATGCATGGATTTAAATTATATCGGCGCAGGGGTCCAAAAAGCCCTTTGTCATAGAGGCGCTACTAGACAAAGGGAAGCCAAGTAACAACATTCACGCGGATCGGACACGCGCCGATGGCGATGCTGCCTCCCTTCTTGCCTTCATCTTACCCTGTGCCTTCCTGGTTTACCCATCGAAACTACTAGGTTTTAAAATTTTTGGCAAAAGTACTTGCTTATAAAAAAATGTTTTTCAACTTTCAATTCGTTGAAACAACTTGTGAAGAGTTACTAAGTTACTATTTTACTTCAACCATTTTTTTTTCGATATTTTTTTATATTAATGTTTAAACTTTTTGGAAAAAAAATTATTTTTAACATCATCTTAGCGCATGTTTCTTACGAGTGTTTGTTTGTTGTTTCACAAAAATTGAACAATTTGTCGAATTTAAAAAAAATAAAGTTCTGTAAAGGGTTTTTTTAAAGTTATCCAAGTTCTTTGAGCAACTGGCCCACGATGAAACAATAACAGAATTTGAATATGATTTTCACAAAACTTGACTTTCCACAGCCGCGTGGTCAAGGGGCAGGGCTCTTGACTAGAGATCCGGAGGTCGCGGGTTCAAATCCCGGCGTGCGCAGATAAAATTTATTTGATTGAGTTTTCACTAGTTAATCATTTAAAAATAATATAAGCAATATTTACGGCACGTTCCAGAGTAGAAGATGCTCTCAGTATCGCCCTGCTGTAAGACCACATTTCAGAATGAAAAATGTCTTTAGCGTGTTTAGTGACTAGATCTGAATAGCCAGGTACTTCCCCACCTTCCTCTACCCCATCTTCTTCCCCTCCCCGCTTACCTTCAGCCTCACAACATACCCCAATTGGGGATGCCATAGTCTAACTGGCTCCAGACGAGAGCAGTTGCGACTCTTGTGAGGTATATAAAATAAAAAAAATAAAAATTTGATTAATTGTTCAAATTCTATGAAACAACTCGTTCTTAGTGAACTTAGTAGAATGCCAATACAATGGTGAGATCTGACAACATGAAATATCCACAATTTTATCTGGTTTATTTGTGACTTTTGATCCTGGGCATTAAATCTTTTAAATGTTTTTTCTATATAATTGCATAAAATACGAAAATAATGAATTAATTAACCAATATTGTCTTATTACATAACTCACTATTCTATAAGAAAAATATTTTTTAAATAGTAGATAATGAAACTTACTATTTGACGGTCGAGGATAATTCGCGAATTTAAATCCCATCGTGGCAAAGAAAATTTGATTTGACTAATATGTGTAATTTCACAATTTATTCTTATAAAATTATATAATGTACAAGCTTCTGCCCGCGACTTCGTCTGCGTAGGATTAGTACTTCGAGTAATCTATTTTCTTTTCCTAGGTCCCATCTACGTTTATACCAAAATTCTTAACCTATTTATTTTAAATATGTATAATTCTTGATTCGATTCAAAGTATTAGGCGAGTACTTTAAATAAATTCACTAATTATTTAAATACTTTCCAAAATAGAATTTTGATTTAACAATCATTGTTTTGCAAAATGTCATTCTCAAGTTTTGACATTTTATTAAACTATAATTATTATTTTCAATATATTTAAAATAAATAGCTAGCTTTATAAATTATAGCCTATATGTTATTCTGATGTATGAGCTATATTATTGTAAAGTTTCATTAAAATCCATTAATTAAATTTTGATTTAAAGAGTAACAAACATACATACATCCATACAAACTTTCGCGTTTATAATATTAGTTAGATATTTGCGGCACGTTCCAGAGAGGAGGATACTCTATGCATCGCTCTGGCTCCCTTGCACACTCGATCGATAAGGATTGATTGGATAACTTTCGGCAACTTCTAATCGTTCCAAAGCATGACTGAAGATCGCCAGCGAATAAGTGAAGTAGTACAATGACTAAGTGTCCTTAATATATTCGACATCAACTGTTGTTTGGACGTTAGCGATCTTCAGTTGTCCTAGGGAACGACGAGAAGTTACCGAAAGTTATCATATCAATCCTTATCGATGAGTGTGCTAGGGGGGCCTGGTGCAAGACCACCATTCAGAAATGGCTTTAGCTATGTTTGGTGACCTGATCTGAACAGCCAGGTACTTTCTTATTTTCCTCTTTTTTATCTCACTCCCCTCCCGTCTTCCTTCAGCCTCATAACATAGCTTAATTGAAGATGCCATACTCTCACTAGCTCTAGGGAGTTGAAAGCAGTTGGGACTCTTGTATTCACGTAAGAAAAGGGTGGAATTAGATAGTAACTACCATTAATAAATAAAATAGTAGTTATTTTGGATAATTTTGTGCTTTATTACAATCGTCTCAGATGCAGTTTCGTTACGTAAAAATATTTGATAAATTTCTGAAATATTCAATCCAGCCATACCAGACAATCGTTTAAAAAGAAAAGATGGTTTATTTTTGCTCGCACTGCTTGTATCACCTGGTCAAATAAACATGTTGGTATAAGTGAGGGTTTTAAGAAACCACAAAATGTTAGCCCCTAGTCAAAAATGTTCCAGCAAAAATACGAATATTCTCAACTGTTTATTTTAAAGGATCAATTTTTTTACTAGTGCTACATCACTTTTTCCTCCACTTGCTCGTTGGGTACCTACAAATAAAATCACCTGTAATTTATGTGCCCCTATTTGGGTATTTTATATGGAATAACATCAATGACTCGAATCATTCAGGATTGATTGGATCTGAATTGCCGCACCATTAAAATAAATCTGTTTCAAAATGGCCTTTGAATAAAGCCACAATCAAATAAATCTCTGTTTATCTATTATTTATTTTATCAAACTGTGACGGGTGTTTTTTACGGAGAGAATAATACGGATCATCCGTACGTTATTTTGAATAATCACTGGCTAGTCTGAATTCTTGACATTTCACTTACAATTTTGGAAAATAATATGCTGATAAAATATTACATTATAAATTATAGGTTCTTTATCGCTTGTTTGATTTCTTGACACAATTAGTTCCTATTTTGAAAATAACACAATTTTTTTTTTACATTAACTTCATACAGGAAGCCCTTCGGATAATAATTCCCCGCAGGGACTATGTCCTCTTTGGGGATGCTGTGTGGAGGGTCTTTTGGAAGGAAACAGGTATGAGGTGTGGGCAGGAATCTGGGGTATTAGTGTCTCCAGGAGTGAACCATCACGTATGAATCCATTCCTCCCATCCAGCCTGCCACGCAGCTGGTGGGCAGATGCATCCACCGCCAAGACCTGGACCAACTTTACTTCTTGATCCCGGGCACCTCTGCTAAGTCACTAAACGTGGCGAATCTCTTGGGATGAGCTATGGCAAAGGTGTTGTTATACATACCCGCCTCCCAAATTAATTGTATTATAGAGTGATACAATCACAGACAGAAATAGAACCGAAATTAGTATTTTTTTTATGCTCATTTAGGTGTATGTTCCTACAAATCAACATTTGAGAACCTTTAATGTCAGCTTTGCGCTTTAAAGTAGAAGCATGGAAAAGTTGTAAGAAAGAATTTTATTATAGGTAATTATTGCTTTTATTTGTTATAGAGACAGTCTTTACCTTAATTAAATGATTAATCTAGCTAAAAAAACTATATTATATAAGTCGTGGTTCCATTAAAGAGCCTTGTGGAATACTTTTCTCATCTTAAGCGTCCAGGAACAGTTGTCTGGCGACCTTGTGAACAATGATGCATGGTGTTAATGTGGAAGATTTTTGTTCTTTATTTTGTTGTACATGGCTTTCATTACTTCTATTGTTATGAGACAAGTGGTTTCATCTTGTTAAAGACACAAATTCTGAAAAGAAACACAATATAATTCTGAGAATATAATGGTGTTTCATGTTCAGATTGCACTCTCTGTTCATTGATACAGAAGTATTATGTTTATATATTGTAAATACGGTAGGTATTTAAAAAAAACGTGATACTAAATATCTAATAAGAGATTTAAGAAAATAATACAAACAAGATTTCCGAAAATTACATTCTTGAGGTGGTTTTTCACTGAAATGACAAAATGCAAATAATCCAAACAGTATCATGATAAGTGATATGTTTTACGGACTCGGTAAGACTACGACGTCCCCACTGAAAAAATAATAAACACTAGAAATGCCTTCAATGCATGAATCGGCTTCAATTAATGAATCCAATGTCACCACTGACTTAGTAAATTTTAGTTATAGCTCATTTAGCACGCACTCTGACTCTCTTATATTCCCGGACATCTTATATCGTCATTTCATTTGATCAAAGTGAAAATTTCACAAGTATTTTTTTAAAATTAAAACCACATTAAGATATTATTATCCCTCAAGACCAGTGTCATATTTAAAGATGCTGTGTGGAGGATCATTTAATGGAAAGATTGTGTGGCGGTACTTAGGTAGCCATTCGCAATGATTAGTGCTGCGCGCATACCTACCACCGCTACGCTGTATTATTGACCACCTTCTCGAAATGTCTGGAATCTGCAATACGCGACACACAGCGCTGCGCTGAAATTTCGGGAATGTTCCAGCGTGAGCGCATTTCACCTGCAATTGTCAAATTGTAGGTATCTGAAGGTCAGTGTATCCAGGAGTGACGAATGAATCCATACCTAAAATTGTAGCGCCTACGTTGAGAGAGTCCAACTGCATAGGTCAAACGGTCTCCCTCAGCCGGCCTCTCCCGATCTGGTCCACCACCGAGCTGGACACACCTCATCCCTTGATCCCGGGAATCTCTGCTAAATTACCAAAAGTAGCGGAGCATTTGGGGTGACTTATGGATGTTGGTTATCCAATGAATGGTCGTTTTAATTAGTTATTTCGAGCACCATTTCGTGGTGATGTTGTCCAGGTTAACAATGAAAGCATTTATCATTATTTAAATGTACCTATTCATAAATGAATCATGAAAATTCGTTTCATTCATACCAAATCATCTTTGATCATTGAAATAAAGTATCATGTTCAAATGTTGATATCTCAATTATTGTAACTCCCTCGCTCATTCTCATAAACATCGCATGATCACAAATATAGTTCTCATCGGCACAAACTGATGAATCAATGTAACGTATTATATTTAGGTACTTTTACCGCTTATAAATATAGTTCAATTGAAAATTTTACTATAACCGTTGTTCGACTCATTGAAAGCCGAACAGAAGAGGCAAAACCAATATGATATAACGACGAAACAAACCAAATAATACTTATGTAATATTTTTTCCTTCGCTCGGTAAAATAACGTAATTTATTTGATACTGTTTGATCAACAAAAGATATATGATTATGCGTTTTTAATTTGTCTGTAAAATTATTTATCAAAGAAGTGTTGGTGTATTAATGGCGACCCGGAACTATGAAGCGGTATTGAGGAGGATCAAAGACGGCAATTTATAATTCATTCTTTGGTAAAGAAAAAACTGTATAGCACTATCAAAAAGAACTACCAAATATCCATTAGGTTAACTACCTACTCGAAGAATACACTTCGTCGGTTACGAATATATGCTCCACTAATATTAAAAAAAGAATTTGTGACGTAACTTTAGATTCATAGGTTATGTTATAAGCCATTGAATATTTTAGTTTGATCTAAGATTTTTGTGGTAGGATATATGGCATTCAGAATGGAATAAAATGCAACTCTAAACCACACTCCTTAAAGTTAACTAGGCGATATCTCGATCCTTTATAACAACTATAGATATTCATCGAATGTTACTACCATTCTATGAAATTTCTTGTTTTTATTGTGCATATTATTATTAGTATACATACTCTACTTCATTCAATTCGATCGAAACCCCTTCCCAACCTACCCCTCCCTATTGGTCTCTCAAATAAAATAAAGAAAATTAAAATAAAAATTCCGACACCTTCATCCGTTTAACTAAAATCGTCAATGACGGCCGTGGTGATTTGAATTATAAGTGTAGTATCGGGAAAAAAGGTACCTAGGTACCCGGAATGGCAGAGTAGTATCGGGAATAGTGGTACCAACCCGCTGATAACTCTTAATTAAATAGCGTTTAAAATAAGAACGTCGGTTTTTCCGACCCAAGTGTCATTGATTGGTTTTGTTTTTTTTTTTCACTATTTTTACTAGTAGTTCAGAAGTTGAATGGTAGTTGTATGGTTATTGGTTTATTTATGGTTGTATGGTAGTTGTTAACGAGTAAAACGAACTGTAAAGACGTATCTCTGTAATTTTTTATTTGTATAATAATAGACTTTAACTAAGAAAAATCAATCTATTCCTTATTCTTTATAAAGGATATTACATATATATTATATAAATGATTCTTTTTCTAATTTCGAAGATATTTTTATTTTTATTGATAAGTAAGTTGGTATAATAGATATTCTCATACAACACAAAATATGTTTTGTGACATTGATTGCTAGATATAAAGGTATGTACCTACTACTAAATTTTTTACCGTAAATATGAACGAAGGTACATCTTATTTTCTAGCTCTTACTGCCAGTTATATGAATAATCTCGCTCATCAATAAAAATATCTACAATTATTCTGTTTCTTTGATGATTAAAGAAATCCGTTTAAGCTTTTCAATTTACCCAAAACAAAGATTACAAGGATTTAGAGTTGATATTTATTTTGAAAGACTGGATAATTTAGGACTCTTTAGGACTGGGGAATTTTTTTGAAATGATCTTAAAAATCTTACAAGTTCAGGTTGAAACCATTCTGGTCTACAAATAAACAGTGAAAAAATATTTGACTCAATATTACAAATCCACCACGAAAAAAAAAAAACAGAACGGTTGAAACGATTTAGTGGAGCACCTTTACAGGGCACCTTTTCTACAATTTTCCATACAAAATCAAGTCGGCAGTGTCTTCCAACTGTTGTGACTGAAGCACAAAGCTAAATGTCATAATTCGGTGAATTTCAATCAAGTACCTGCCGCCGTCATGCATCGTCCACACAAAAGCACTGACAGAAATGAAAATCAATAAAAAATCAATTAGAGACGCGTAGGAGAGACTCGGATTTGAACGGAAAACGTGCATTTGCCTGATACTCGTGAGCGTTGATGATTCGCTATTCGAATTATTTCTATCAGAAGCCGAAAAATTCAATCGGATGTGCTCGATTGTGTACAGTTTTGTTGATTAATTGTGTTGATTTAACTAGGTTTTTTGAGGCTTTGTGCTTTGGCTCTGTCTTTGATGACAATGCCGACAATCGACGTCGCTTGGCGATAAAGTGCAGAAAACCAAGCTAAAGAAATTCATTGGATTTGCTTATTATTAACTGGTTTGTCGTTTCGTCCACAGCAGAGCCGGAACAAGAAGAGATATCTCGGGCACTGTTTCCAGAGAGACATCTTATTTGATATTTGTTCCAAAAGACACATGTTCATCGATCACATCATCGCGATGTTTTTGAAGTAAGACTTCTTTACTTGACTTAGGGGGTAAGCTGGCGAATGCGTTACGAAAAGTGTAGTCGAACGTTACGAAGTGGGAGGCGAACGGGCTGTATCCCACTGTGGGAGCAAGAGAGAGCAGTGCGCGTGCACTTTTTTTCTCTCTTCCTCCCATAGCCAGTGCATGGGAAGGGAGTAAGCTGGCGAATGCGTGACGAGAGCGTTACGAAAAGTGTGATCGGGCGAGGCGAACGATAATAAATTTAAATATTTGTTGAAAATTAATAATGTATTTACATGTATATATTATGCATAAAAACATATAGATGGAGCTAAAGAAGTTTTACTTCAGTCGTGTGGTCTAAAGCACACTCGTTTTTTTGTTTTTTATGTGCGTTTTCTTTTCCAAAAGAAGAAAAAGAATTTCCTCAGGGCCTATGACATTCTTGGGGATGCAGTGTGGGGGCTCAGAAAAGGAAAATTAAGCATTGGGAGTTCTGGGAAGGAAGAAGGTATATGGTCAGGAATAGGAATGGTTAGGAATCTGGACAAGGTGTCTAGGAGTGACGAATGTATGAATCCATCCCTGGATGCGGTGCAGGGCGATGAGTCGAGAGAATCCTGCTGGAGAGGTCTAGGTTCTAGGTAAGGCCTCCCTCCCGCCAGACAGTAGGTGGGCAAACGCATTAGACCTACACAAACCTCACCCTATGAATCCGGGTACCCCTGCTAAGTCACCAGACTTAGCCACTTGGGATGACTTAGAGCAGGGGTGTTGGTGATACCCAAGGGCGGTACCCACACCCGCCTCCCAAATTGTTGGAAATGTTTCGAAAACATAAAATTTTTTTCGTAAGAAGCAATCACTTTGTGGTTAGGCATTATATTTTAAATAAAACAAACACTTAGTATTTAACCACGTATATTTATTATTTGATATTTGGTCGATATATCAAATAATAAATATACGTGGTTAAATACTAAGTGTTTGTTTTATTTAAAACATAAAAATTTGATAACTTTATTACTGTTCTGAATGTTTTCCCCTATTGTTCGATTTTATTTGTTCAAAATCGAATTTGCTTTATTATTTTTGTTTTCAGTTAGGAAATGGGTGCCCGGGACATAAAATTCCCTGATGCGGTTCTGATCTATCTGACAAAAGCTAAGAACCGGGGAAGTGCAGGTGGGATTCCATCACATCGGAATAATTCATTTGATAAAAAAAGCTTATTAATTTTCCAAGTTTCCTTCAAGAGTTCATTTATAGAAGTTTTACTCCAATAGTCTACAACACCATTGTTTTTTTTTTAAAATATTTTTGTATTTACGACATACAGGAGGCCCCGAGTTTTCCTTCAGGGTCTGAATCATCTTTGGATATGCCATATTGAAAGATGTTTGTGACTTGAGTACGCAATGTAAGTATCGGGTACTTGCCTATCCCGATGGAAGAAATGCCTTAACTTTGGAATTTATTTATTTATTTATACGCCCATTGGGCTTTTACATACATAGTTCATAAAAAAATATTCTGAAGCTTGTAAATTCACAATAGTAACAGTAGTAATACATATAACCTTTCCATTTGACATATTATAACAGCAAGTAACTAATAAATGGATACAATAATTATATGTAGGTATAAACCTGTTGTAGGTACAAAAATTAGAATTTGCCTATTCCTAAGGTTTACAAACGTAATTTAGTTATAAAGAAATGTAAATTATATGTACATTGTAGATAGTGACAGAAGTAACATGGTATCATACGACACATAGTGTATGAGGCCTTTGAATTAGAGAGTTAACGAAATAATTGTTGGCGGTATTGTTAACATAATATAGATCGTTTGAACGGTTATCGTGGCACGTTAAATTGGAATTAAAAACACTTGAGTTTTTAGGAGGCAGGAAACACGAAAGAATTCAAAAACCGAGCACGTCGTAATAACGACCCGTTCTCGAAAAACATTACACAACTAGGTTCAATTTTGGAGGCTAGTATGGGTACCGCCGCTCGGGAATCACGTATTGAATAACCACCACCACTGCAATAGATTACCCCAAATGGTTCGCCACGCGTTCGGTTTGTCCGAGATACTCCTGCCACCTTTGCTGGTAGGAAGACCGATTGAGGAAGACTTTCTGACCATTCCAGCCGGTATCTCTTGCACAGCAGAGGACGGAATGAATTCATACGTCCGTCACTTCTGGAAACACTGACCCCCAGATTTCTACCCACCCCTCATACATTTTTGCTTCTCAGAACTTCCTCTTCTTCCTTTCCTTAAAGTGATCCTTCTGAGGAAATTGTTTTCCTCAGAGCCTCCTGTGAAGAGCTAATGTAAAATAAAATAAAATAAATATTGGTATTTCTTCATACTTACATACATTGGTTTGTTTTATTTTCCTCCAATCTTTATAAAAATCGCTATTAAAAAATAACGCGATGGTTTATATAGAGTTTTAGAATAGGTATCCATAGTGCCAGATATTTAGGTTAATCTTAAGATGATCCACTAGTCCTTGACTCATTCGGAATCGGGCGGAGCGAACGATTTTTGAGCGTTTACCAATAAAAACCCTAATCTCTAGCAAACAACAGTGTTTTGTTATTCCGCAAGTATATTTTTAAAGATCGAAGCGCCGCGTAGACTAAGGCATGTCCGTTTGCCCCGGGCCCTGGGTGTAGAATGAGCGACGGGCTAAAATCCTTCTGTACATGGCATAAGGATGAAATTCGCACTTACAAATTCGTTGTCTACCGCCTATTTTTATTCACTGAAAAGAAACGTCGCCAAAATGCACGTTTTATTTTATTTTGTGAAGTTCAGATACAAATATTAAAATGTTTTCCGATCACTCTATAAGAAACTTAATTAGCTACATTATTCAATAAAACAACACCAGAAAAAGGATTTGTAAGTAGGAGATTTTTCACTTTTAACCATTTTTATAGGTCAGACCCATAATTATTTTCTAAGCTTATTAAAAAGCTTATCAAAAAATACTCAATCACTTCAAAGGCCAAGATGTGTTCTACTCACAGTATTTAATTGAAGCATCTATATTATTTCTAAGCGATCAAATTTTCAAAACTAATACACAAGATTTTATACGATTTTGCATTTTTCCGCATGTCTTCACCTTAATATATAAAACAAAGTCGGGTTAGTTACACCATTTATAACTCAAGAACGGCTGAACCGATTTTTATGATCTTTGATTGGTTGGATTTGTCTCCGTCCCGATTAACAGAATAATGGTAGATTCAGACTGGGTCGATGTACGTATTCATCGCTACGCCTAACAATATCTGGGCTACTTAGCAACCATAGATTTTCAATGAAAATTTATGTTTTAGAATCACATTGGCCACACGCATCACGACGTGCGATGTCTGTGGCCATTTTCATAGAAAATGTATGGGTTGCTAAGCATTGTCAACTCTCAACTGCCAACTGTCTTTGTATGACAATGTGATGGCCCGCACACTACACAATCACACAAAACCCCGTTGTCAATGGTAACGCAAGCGGTGACTTGCGACTGTCACTGCTCATTGCCCTGGGCGGCCGTTGCTAGTTGCGAGCTGTCAGCTGATTGTTATTCGTCTATGGTTAAACAAGCTTTTTGACCAATCAAGACAGAGAAAACAGCCGGTTTTAGTTGGTTTTCAGTTGCCTCAGTGGGCGGAGTTATTAAATCATCGGAAAAAATCACGGGAAAAATAATTATGAAGAAAATAAATTTTTTCATATGTTTTGTATGGAACGACTTTTCAAATAATGTGCGTTGGTCGACATAATTTGAATCAATTCGAACTGTCAATGATGTAGTTTGCCGAACATTTGGTGCTTAGTCAACAGCTCAATTTCATTTCTCGAACTTAGAGTAGGTACCTATTTATTTTAACTTAATAAAAACTTAATTTATTTCAGCTAATAAATTAAACACAACATTTATTGGTTCTGAGGCGGTACGAAGTTTACCGGGTCACCTATTACTCATAAAAAAATTAAAGTGATTTATTGAAGTTAGAAAGACATTAATTTTAAATATGTAATACCCAATTTCTTAATCCTCCATTAGGTACAACAGTTTATTCGTAATAGAAAAGTTGTTGATTGAGAAATTGGTGACTGTCAGTTTTTAAGTATACCATGGTATCGTGATGTCCTTATAGTAATACAATTTGTTAGCCAAACACTTTGAATCAATATTGTCCGAAGAAAATATTTTCATATTCAGACAGAAAAAGCTATTAAAAGAATTTCAATAGTAGGTAACATGTGTTGAACAAGGAGGGCTTGAGAAGGAAACATTATGAAAGGTCTACTGTGCGTAACTAATAAGGAACAGCGGGAAACATACCAATTCCTACATAATACAGTATCCACACTGTGTGCTGTGTTCTGGGCGGCAGTTTTTTAATAACCTTTTTGAAGCTAGGCAAAACTTGTCCAAACGATTACTGGAGACCTTGCATGGTAATATTGAAATTGCATATAATCTGGTTTACATATAATATTAATTAATGCATATAATTGCATATAATACGGAGAAAAATGTTATTCTAAAATACGATCATTTTATTCGTAAAACGGTTAAAAACGGGACTGAAGTTCTTACGAACAAATTACGAGAAAAATCTTATTCTAAAAGACGATCATTTTATTCGTAAAACGGTTAAAAACGGGACTGAAGTTCTTACGAACAAATTACGAGAAAAATCTTATTCTAAAAGACGATCATTTTATTCGTAAAACGGTTAAAAACGGGACTGAAATTCGTACGAATAAATTAACAGGGTTGCAATGGTAATTAGCGGGAAAATGAAAGAATAAATTACTATTCTTAATACCAACAAATTATTCTTACATTTTCCCGACAATAAACATTGAAACCCTGTTAATTTGTAGATAATAACTTCAGTCCCGTTTTTAACCGTTTATACTATTAAAATGATCGTTTTTTCAAATAACATTTTTCTCCGTGAATGAGATGGATCAGTGGTTCCCAAACTATATATATATATGAATAACATTTTTCTCCGTGTATGTAAGGAGTAGTCAGGTACCTACGTATAAAAAAATCCATGACAGTTGATCCCGTGACAGTTGCACCCCCGGCATACTTTTATAATATACAATTCTCCATGTCCCCGCACGGATACATTCTTAAGGTGAAGACATGCGGAAAAATGCAAAATCGTATAAAATCTAGTTTATTAGTTTTGAAAATTTGATCGCTTAGAAATAATATAGATGCTTCAATTAAATACTGTGAGTAGAACACATCTTGGCCTTTGAAGTGATCGAGTATTTTTTTGATAAGCTTTTTAATACGCTTAGAAAAAAAATTATGCGTCTGACCTATAAAAAATGGTTAAAAGTGAAAAATCTCCTACTTACAAATCCTTTTTCTGGTGTTGTTTTATTGAATAATGTAGCTAATTAAGTTTCTTATAGAGTGATCGGAAAACATTTTAATATTTGTATCTGAACTTCACAAAATAAAATAAAACGTGCATTTTGGCGACGTTTCTTTTCAGTGAATAAAAATAGGCGGTACCCAACGAATTTGTAAGTGCGAATTTCATCCTTATGCCATGTACGGAAGGATTTTAGCCCGTCGCTCATTCTACGCCCAGGGCCCGGGGCAAACGGACATGCCTTAGTCTACGCGGCGCTTCGATCTTTAAAAATATACTTGCGGAATAACAAAACACTGTTGGGTTTTTATTGGTAAACGCCCAAAAATCGTTCGCTCCGCCCGATTCCGAATGAGTCAAGGACTAGTGGATCATCTTAATGTTCCCGCCAAAAGCACTGAAACCCTGTTAATTTGTTCGTAAGAACTTCAGTCCCGTTCTTAACCGTTTTTACGAATAAAATGATCGTATTTTAGAATAACATTTTTCTCCGTGCGAGTATGTGTTAAGTGTCCCCGAATGTGTGTTAAGAGAGGTAGGTGAATTATAAAAGTATAAAACACATTTTCGTTCAAATGCATCAAGGATAAAACTACTTGTCTAAATACTGTATATTCCGGATATACGTTATTATGTAACAGAATCCCCTATGACGTAAATACTGTACGCACAAAAAATCGACCTTTGTTCATCGAAAAATTATCCTTGCTACTTGTAACCCCATACAGGGGAAGTCACTTAATGGGATAGGTATCATCTTGAGAAATTATATAATGTATCTGCCACTATTTAAAAAAAAACCAACGACTTGGCAAATAAAAATAATTCAACTAAAAACACATGAAAAGGAAATATGACATGTACGAAGTTTGGCACAAAAGATAAAATTTTAACGTAATAAATTCATAATTTTGTTTTTGCTTTGAATATTGATGATTTCGTTCTAAACTAAGCGCGAAACTAATTAAAAGGTGCTTTCTGTCTCTAAAAACCAACCCTTGTAAAAACTTAATTAAATAGTGTAGCCCCTCACCATCTATGGACGCCGAAGGGAAGCACGGGGGCGCATTATGACAGTGCTGATATCTAGCGGCGAGCCGGAGAAGCTCGTGGAAAATCATAAGGAATGTGAGGAATATGACGTAAAGGAAATTAGAAAACTGAGCCAGAATTGGATTGGTATGAATGTTTTATTTATACCCGCATTATGTAGAAGTAAGGGCATAATATTATTTATAAGTCAAATCAACTTGGATAACTTTACACAGTTCTATGTAGATATTGAAAATTAAAGAAAAGTGAAAGAACTAACCCGTGAAAAATCACGAGATATTAGAATTACCATAATTTTGTTAAAGATAATATTTTTTTTAATAAAAAATTTACATTATAATATAGGTATGAACTTTATCATTTCTTTACAAGCAGTTAAATTTTTGAAAATAACACTTAAATTTAAAGCTAAGCAAATAGGTACATTCTATTTCTTACAAAACCCTATTTTGGTGATGATGATTTAAATAAATTATCGACTAGGATCATTTCTCATTCCCCACCCCATTCGTTCAATTTAGGTATGCCTTTTTAGTAAGACAAAAAAACCCACAAATTTAAGGGATTTTTGTGAAATTACAATGGTTTCTGATTTTGGGTAAATTTCCCGGAAAAGGAGGCTCGGAAAAGCTTAACACGAAAATATTTTAGAAAAAAACCTTGTGGTTCACTTTAATTACCTACCATAAAATTCAAGTATTTGTTTTCGGGCAATGTAAAACGCTGCTTTTAAATATTATATAACTTGAAATGAAAATGTGCTTTCGTCGTATGGGATGACAGCTGAGAGCCATTTACAATAATATACGTCCGTATTCTATGACATTTTGCGTTATGAATATTTTTATTTTATTTATTTATTTCAATATTTTATATAAATACAATAATGACGTATTTCCCATCTTATTCGGTGTGAAACGCCCGTGTTGAGATGACAATTTAGTGTTTTCCACGTAGTGTATTGTTTAATGTAGTGTTTTCCATCTTCTAGAATGCAAATAAATGTATTTTATAGTAAGACAGGTGAATCAAAAGGTTTTTTCTAAAAAATATTCGTATGAAGCGTTTCCAGTCATCTTAAAAGACTACCTTATTTTTTATTATTTTCTATTGTAAGGGAAATTACATCTAAGCAACGTAAAATTATGTGATTTTGGTTTGAAAATTAGACCGCACAGATTTTTTTTTATTGCTTTAATTAAATATTCGCCTTTGAAATTTTCAAATACTTTTTTATTATTCTTTTTAAAGCTCAGAACAAAACAATGCATTAAAGTTCAAAATCTCCTACTTACGAACCGCTTTTCGGTTATGGTTTTATTGCATAATGTGGAAATTTATGTAAAGAAAATGATAAAATATAAAATGGTAAAACGTTTAAATATTTGTGCCTGAGCTGTGCAAAATAAAATAAAACACGATGTTTGATGTTTTTTCGTGAATAAATAAAGAAAATTTAAACCATATCGCCATCTACATAAGGAGTGTTATTGTTAGCTGCCTGATCCGAATTATACATGACGTGGTGCATGTGACAAAATAACAACTATTTTTATCAGCAGCAAATAAGATTCTGGAAGGATTACGTAAAGTATCTTTCGGATTTAACTGATTCCAATAAAATAGTTTCTATTATCTGCATGCCCAAGTGAACATACGAACAAATGTAATCAGAAAAACCAAAAGGATGAGAAGAGAATTCTTATTAAAAAATCCAAGAATATAACAATTTATAAATATGCACGCATGTAGTAATTAAAACGTTAAATTAATTATTTTAAGACAGGTACCTAGCAACTTAATTATTGTCTAGTCGTGTATATATTAAGAACAAAGGTGTAATGTAATATGCAAACTTATAATTAGCAATAGTTAACAAAACACTGCAGTTTTAATGACCGGTGAAGTTTCCGCTATCGTGCTTACATATTTATATACATGTATATATTGGTAAACATGCACTTTACAGGTTAGTGGAAAAATTTCACGATACATGTATTTATATACACGTAGGTAAAAGCGTAGAGAAGTTATTTTCCACAGGGCCTGTGTCATCTTTCGGGATGCTTGTTTTTTTATTTAATTTTTTATTTTTTTATTATTTCATAATTTTTTAAAGTTTCAGTGTTTTATATTTTTTAACTACCATACTAGGCCAATGTTGTGGTAGTCACACATAATTAGTCACACATGAAATCAATTTTATTTTTATTTTTATAAAAACAGATACTAAAACATAAAAAAGAAGAAAAGAAAAACCTTATTTCAGGATACATAAAACTAAATACAAATATAAAAATTATAAGTAAGCTGAAAAATAAATTTAAAAAATAAATATTTTAAAGAAGATAGAAATAGAAATTAAAAATATTAGACATTAAGATTACAAAGAATACGTGGAAAACTATATAGATTATTTTAATCAAGATAATGGCTTATCTTATAATGATTCTATTTTTTATTAGTGTGAACTCATGTATTATTTGAAGAAAGCTCGTCCCCTTTCAAATATATTTAATTTTTTAGACTGGCAGTAAAGGGGGATTTAGAATTATTTGACTTTATGTCGGTACTCAATGCATTATATATTTTAGGAGCGATGAACCAGAATTGTCGTTGAGCGAATGAGGTTTAAGTTTTAGGGACCACGCAACCCAAGTTTGACGAAAAACGGGTCTGTGCTTGATGTTGTGGAGCCACCAGTAGGTTATTTTTACGTATATGCTTATCTTAGTAAATAATTGTCTAATATCTAAGACCCTGATTTTATCAAAGAGTTCATTTGAGGGTTGGATAGGTTGGCATTTGAATATAATTCTCAAAATTAGTTTTTGAACTGCAATAATTGGATTGATAATGGATTCAGCACAATCACCCCATCCCACTATACCATATGTTGCAATGGATTGAAAAAGGGCAAAATATACGCTTCTTAGAGTCTGTAAATCTAAAATTGACCTGAGGGAGTAGAATATATGGCAGAGTTTGTGGAGGGAAATAATGCATATATTTATCATAAAAGTTAATGATCTTATGACAGATCGAAAGGTTCATTGGTTTGTTAGTACCTATAAATAAATAAAATGTTTAATTCTGGAAACGAATGACGAAGTTTAAATAAATTTATTTCGTTTTCGGATATTGACTGTATCCGAAACTATAGTTTGTAAACTAAAATAATGAAACGTTTAAAAAAATGTCTAGGTAGTATTCCATCACAAAGATTACTAATTTTTAAAGCGAAGGGAAGGATTTATACTCTTGGAGGATACATTGAACCCCAGATTCCTACCCACCCCCCTTATACTTTTTATTTACCTGAACTTAATATCCTTCCTTTGCTCAAAGACCAACCATACAGCATCCTGAAATATAATATTGGTTCTGAGGTAAAATGTTTTCATGTGGGCCTCCCTTTTGGGTTAATGATTTTTTTTTTATAAAAATGCTCTGTTTTATACCTATTTTGCAGGTAAATTGTTTTAATAACCAGATTATTAGTAATGTCTTACCTTCCCGCTCTATCTAACCCATCCATCGTCTCCCGCCTCAAAACCGTACCTTATTATTGAGGATGCCTTAGTCCCAAGAAATTAATATACATAATAAAAAAAAATTGCAAATACAAATCCTAGAAGTTCACATATCGTTTTACGTTAAACTGTAAAACTTTTTGAAAAATGTAACCATAAAATTTAAAAAAAATGTTAATTGAATTTTATTTTTCATTATGCCGTAAACTGAGATTGTGTTGTAGACTTTCTTAAACTTTTTTTTTCTATTTTAATTTCTTTTTCTATATCTTTGTATATATTTATATTTTACCTCTACAGGAAGCCTGAGGAAAACAATTTACCTAGGGCCTATGTCATCTTTGGGGAAGCTGTGTGGAGATCTTCTTAGGGAAAATAATGTGAGGAAGTTCTGGGAGAGAAAAAGGTATGGGGGTGGTTAGGGATTTGGGGGTCATTGTGTCCAGGCGTGAGGGACGTACACGGAGAAAAATGTTATTCTAAAATACGATAATTTTTTTCATAAAAACGGTTAAAATCGGGACTGAAGTTCTTACGAACAAATTAACAGTGTTCCAATGTTCATTGGCGGGAACGTGTAAGAATAATTCGTTGATATACGTAATTTCGTAGTATACCAACAAATTGAAACCCTGTTAATTTGTTCGTAAGAACTTCAGTCTCGTTTTTAACCGTTTTTACAAATAAAATTATCATATTTTTGAATATGTTATTAATAATTTCTGAAATTATTTTAGTTTTTATTATTGTGATAGTGGTTTCGGCTTACAAGGCCATTTTCAAACTGTGGTTGTACCACATTGAGACGACATACTTGTATAGTAGACCAAGGCATGCCCATTCGCGCTGAATTCTGGGCGACGACTAAACGACGCATTAAGACGATAGACTTCGCTTTTCGGCCCATACAAAAAAGACGCCTGGGAAAAAACACTTTTCTACATCGAAAATTGCACAAAATGAATATATTTTTTTTATACTGCCGTCTAGAGGGTAAAAACTATGTCGGTATGTTTTCGAATTTTCGATGCATTTCGTATTAACGTAAACATTCACTGTCAAACATGTACGATTTATAAAAAAATATTATTTAAGGAAAAAGTGCTGCTAACTCAACTATCATAAAGAATTATAAAATTATAAAAAGCTACCGACGTAGCTTCTTTTTTCTAAAAAATATATATTTTTTTAAATTTCAATTTCGTGAAAGTTTCGGTGTAGAAAAGTGTATTCTCCATAAACCCCTTTTCGAGCGATTTCTGTAGGTAAATTTGAGCTTTGTCTCATTCGCACATTTCGCATTCGTATGTATTTTAAGTGTGCGTGAGCTTATTGTGAGCGAGACAGAATGACAGACGCGTGTGTTCCGCGTGTCGTTCAAAGTCTAGCCTCTTAAAGTACTTCTGTAGATGGCAGAAGGATGAAATTCGAAATTAGAAATTCGTTAAGTACCACCTGCTTTAATGCACTGAACAGAAACGTCGCCAAAATGCATGTTTTATTTTATTATGTGAATTTAAGCAGCAAATATTAAAATGTTTTAAGATAATTCTCTAAGAAACTTAATTAGCTACATTAATCAATAAAACCATACAAGAAAAATGGTTTGTAAGAAGGAGATATTTGTTAATTTAAACCATTTTTTATAGGTCAGACGCATTATTTTTTTCTAAGCTTATCAAAAAAATACTCGATCACTTCAAAGGCCAAGATGTGGTCTACTCACAGTATTTAATTAGAGCATCCATAGTATTTCTAAGCGATCAAATTTTCAAAACAAAAACACAAGATTTTGTATGATTTTGCATTTTTCCCCATGACTTCATCTTAAATGTCAATTTTGAATGTGTAAATGCAAACTGCGGTACAACCTCAGTTTGAAAATGGTCTTGTAAGCTGAAACAGCTGTCACAATAATAATAAACTAAAATACTTACAGAACCTTTACCCCAGAACTTACCAAAATTAAATAAAAAATTAAATGGATTTCTACAAATTAAATACAAAAACAATAATTAAAACTGAAAGAATAAATATAAATAAATAGATAACATAGAAACCCATAAAATTATAATCGTTTGACAAATGAATTAGAAAAGTCCATGAACTCATTGCAAAGTCACCTTCGCCCCATACGAAGGTAGAGATTTAGTTCGACAGAGGTACAGTCAGTCTAAGGCCGCCAATACCTTTCATTAGGAGCTCGTATAGTTGTAGGTACAATGATGCATTTGCCACATTGATTAACGAGATGTGCCAATCACAGACTAATTGGAAAGCTGTGTTCTGCTTTCTGTAGCTGAGGTCGTGTCACGAATGGAGAAGGTTCACGTGGAAAACGTCTCAGGTTTGATACGCAAAAAATACACGGGATTCAATGAATAATAGTAAATTTGGCTGACGCTATTTTATGTGATTTTAATAACGTTGTGGTTTAGTGTTACAAGCCATTTTTTGTTATAAAGGAGGATGAGTAATCAGAATAAAGATTTATAGAAATGTTTAGGTACCGAATTTAATAAAAATATCAAAAAAATGTTGTAAAGAAAATGAAATTATTAAATTTGAGTTAAATAAATGTAAAAAAATGAAGTTCTGTGAATTTAACATAAACGAAAACCATTTGAAATATATCTAAAACAGTTTTTAATTTTTTTTAATTCTTATACAGGGTGTTAAACATCGTACGGGACTTACTTTAACCAGTGATTTCTGACATTATTTGGAGTAAAAATGTTAATTAAATTTTGGTCTCCGGTGACTTTTTAGATGACTTTTTTTCAAAAAACATTTTCTTCAAAATCAAAGAAAAAAAAATTTCTTCCACATGTCGTCCCTCGTCTCTAAGCCAAGTAACCAACCAACCCTTCACCCCGCCCCTAACTTCCCAATACCTACTGATTTTTATGTTTTTATGGAAAAAAACTTTAAAAATGTCACTGGAGACCTACATTTTATTTACATTTTTTACTTCAATAATGTCAGGATTCACTGGTTAAAGTAAGTAAAGTACGATGCTTAACATCCTGTATATAGCGTTAACATTTATTTATTTGTACAACATGTTTGTGTATTTAGTAAAGTGTCTTCAACACGGTTAATTGAGGATTGATAATTATAATTATAAATTATCATGTCACCGTTACCGAGCATGACTGCAGATCGCCAACGAATAAACAACAATTCACAACAAATAAGTATTCATTAGCGATACGCGTTCTCGCAAAAGATGACGAGATCGACCGTGCTAGATACCCAGGTGTCTAGAAACATCAAATCAACGGTTGTTCTGTACGGCAAAATCCTCCGAACGAAAATAATAAATGAATACTTTCTTTTTCTTGCATGATGGTCCACGCATTTGACTTTCAGTGCAAGTTAGCGCAAAAAGGTACCCCGGTATTACATTATATTACTGTGGTGATCTGCCCATATGAACAAAAATAGTGCGTAGAAATAGAGTATTTAAATTATATAATGTCACCTAAATAATAAAATGATATGTTAATTCCACTTACTAAGTTAAATGTTTGATAACCGAAAGTTTTTGTTATCCCTGAATCTGTTGGTGAAATTATGTAACATGTTTGCCCTCTGTGAGAATTTGGTTGAAGCTTAATAAGGGTTGTTTCTCTGATAATGCCATCTAGCGGCAACAGCGCGCACTTCAATATCATGGGAAAACAGTTTTTGGCGCGGATTCAAAACTCGGCAACATTTTTTTTTCAATATTGAAAATTGATTTAAAAAATACAAGAAACATGCCCAAAAAGAATAACCTGGTTCTCATTATCCTCCCAATAGCTTATAGTAAACTGCGAGTATTTTATTTTTATTTTTAATAATATTCGTTATTAGTGTAGATAAGCTATTGCGAGGATGGTGAGAAACCCCCTGAATATTTTCGATTTACGACCGGAGTTTGTAATTCAGTACTCGAACCTATGAATAGTGGCTACATATAGGATAAGTTGGTTGAGTTTTCTAAATACTGCGAATATTTTATTTTTATTTTTAAAAATATTCGTTATAATATGGATAAGCTTTTTATGGAATAGGATGGTGAGAAACCCCATAAGAAATACTTACCCAAATATTACCTTCTTGTAACTAAACACATGTAGTATTTCTGCGAAAGTATTATCAACCGCGTGCAACCTGTGCAACCATATACTTCTTCTTGGGTCAGTTCTGCATTGTTGAGGATCGTGGCCCTTATTGCAATTTCCATGGTGGACAAGGCTACTCCTTGTTGAAGGTTGAAGTTGGAGGACTGTTGTTCTTTCAACTATTATTTTATTTTATCTATTGTATTATTTTTGTTACTTTGCAAAATTGTTAACCACAACACAGGCTTGTGGCTTGTCCGAGTGAGGTTAAAATTTGATTTAACTGTAATACCTATGATGTAAAGAAATAATAAATAAATAAATAAAATAAATTGTGGACTCTTCCAGAATGGTTACATTTGTGCTTCTATAGCTGTCCATCGAATCCTGCGATTTTTTCCCCAGCATCACATTTCGAAGGCGTCTATCTGCTTTCTTTTGCTGGCCCTAATTATCCATCTTTCCATACCATATATACGGGGAAAATCAACACCTGGAATAGTCTAATCTTGGTGGTCTTCGTTGGTTCCATGTCTAATCGGACTATGAGATCTCAGCGTCTAAATTCCCATAGTAAATTTATTTAGACACGATACTTCCTCACATGATAATTCATAACATCATAACTCACATTAACCAACCCTTCCATTCCCCACCCCCTCACCTAACCTAACCTAACCCAACCTAACCTAACCTAAGGTTAAAAACCCCAATTATCAGTTTTCGACGCTTCGAGACATGATGAATTATCATGTGAGGAATTAACATCCGATGAAAAGTTTGTACCCAATATTCATACACTTAAAAAGTTTCCAATGAGTAGACCGGTCACCGTCTTCGTTATTTATTTATTTATTTTTTCATGTTCTCCATAAAACAGTTATACACCAATATATCATGGAGAAGATTATAAATTACAAAGTACACAAGGGCAGTTTTACTACTTAGTGACATGTGCTAAAAGATAGTTGTTGAACTGTCTGTAAGTGACATTGAAAATGTCGATGGTCAATGGAGAATCGTTAAGCAGTTGAGTCGCTCTGTTTATTGTTTATTGTTATGCCTCTGTACATATTATTGTTTATTTAATATCTGAACAGAAATTGAAAGCAAAATCAGATTGTAGTTAAAAAATGTAACTACTTATACGCTGTTATTCTGTATATTTAATTTGGATTTTCGTGATTTATCACTTTTAATGAACGATTAGGAACTCTAAAAACTTCCATGATCAAGAACATAAATGATTTCATTCTTAAATTAAATAAACCAGTGGTATTTTACACCAAGATCAAATATTCCGCATGTCGTCTTAAATTAGCGCGAACTTTCGACATTAGATAAAAGTTCGTAATGACCCGTCATTACATCGGGAATCAACATATTAAAAGCGCGCCAAAACTCAAATCTTCCGCCATTTTAAATTTAAATGATTTTCTGTGGAACTTTGACGTACTGTGGAGGTAGGTGAATCATAAAACATACGGGATACGTCAGATCAAGAAGACACCTTTCATAAAAAAGGTTCGATATTTGACAAGTTTTAACAATTGCACTTTCTGTTTTTTTTCCACCGTTTATATTTCTCCAGTATCTAATAGATACTCTCAGTATCGCTATTAAACTTAATTTTTCTATATGAAACTGATGGCGTTGCATCTGTTAGTAACGTTGTTTGGGCTTTAACTGTGACCAGATATGAATATCCAGGTACGTTCTTCCCTATCTTCCTCTTTCTATCTCCCTGCCCTCCACCCCTTCATCCTAAAAACAATATCCCGATAAATTGTGGATACTTTTTTATTTGGGTAACACAAACAAAATATCTTAAAAAATAAAATCTGTAAGTTGAAGCTGGAAAAACTCTCGAATAGGTAATTCACTTTCTGAGGGAAAATAATTGGTTGAAGTAAATTTTTCAGATCACATCATAGCTACTTAATTTTCTTTGAAGTTGATAATATACATTCACTGCCAAAAATAAGACGCCATGTTTTTTTTATTTTTTATTATTTCATTGTTCAATAAAAATATATATTTCAATTTATTGTTCAATAAAAAAATGCATTCTATAATTTAAAGTATAGCATTGAAATTTCACAAAAAGCCGGGAAGTAAGATTGATAATAATATGATAATACGAAGTACATATCTATATACTCACTTAATTTATCCTTTTGCTGCATCCTTTAACTTCGTAAAAATTCTATTATCTCTGCTTGTGGGTACAAAGTACCAACCGCGTGCACGTCAGCAAATTACCCGGCAATTCCAAAGAAATTTGTGTATTTTCCGTGGAAAATTGTGGACTTTTCAAAGGAAGGTTTTGTAACTGTGGAAGGCAGACGATAATCATCATTAAAAGATTTTCCTTCTTTGGAAATGCTTCCACGATCAAGCTATCGCTGAAACGGTCATTATATTTAGAAAAAAGCAAAGATAAACGGGAAGGGACTAACAAAGCACAAAATAACATTCTTTTCGAATGTTAAAAACTCAAAATGTTTGTTAAACTCAGTTCGGATCGTGATGAGATAGCCGATGCCTAAACAGTAAACGATTTTCATACTAAAATAACGGTAGATAATTTATGTTTTAATCTTTATTTTGATCAGAAGAAGAAAGTACTTAATATAACATAGATTTTGAATAATAATAATAATGTTTGGATGATTTTTATAGCGCCATTTTCGTGAGAAAATCACCTCAAGGGCGCTTTACAAATTCATTTATACATTTAACCTATATGTATATTACAAATGGTTTATAACAAGGATTTATAGCTAATGACTTACAACTAAAAACTACACTTATTTTTAAGACCGAGTGGGTATTTACGCAATATTGCTTTACTAGTACTATGACTTACAGCTATCATAAACCTAAATATTTATATCATTGAAGAAGAAGATAACAATAATAATCTAATTTTTTAAAATATGAAAATGAACAAGATAAAGAAAATAATAAAAGATAACGGTCGCAACTGGGACATTATTGATATTATGGACATTATTTTTGTTATCTTCCTCTTCAATGATATATTACATTGATGGGAATAACCTTCAAAAGTAAAAAAAAAGAGAGTTTTTCTTATAAAATTCTAAATATTTATGACTAACATACTAATTACATTAACAAACAAATATTATTATTTCTTCAATTATTGTAATGTTTACCTACTGCTCGTGCTGTCAGTGACAAATTATGAAAAATATTACAAAAAAAAAAAAAAAAGTTACAGCGTGGTCAAAGTGTAGTCGCGGTGTGGTCAAAGTATGGTCAAAGTGTGGTCACAGTGTGGTCAAAGTGTGGTTAAAGTGTGGTCTAAGAGAGATAAGTCGATCAACGAAAATCGAATGAACTAAGTAGTGAAATATTACTGAAGAGAGATGTTATTATTGCGGATAGGATAATTTGAAAAGGTGAGTCTTTAGTTTTGATCTGAACTCAGGTGTGCTGTCGATCTTTCGCAAATGTGAAGGGAGTTTGTTCCAAGCTGTTGGGCCTGCTACTGCAAAAGCTCGGTCTCCGAAATTGGTATTGGGATTGCGTATAGGTACTGAGAGTCTACCTATGGCTGTTGAAGACGCTGATCGAAGGGTGGCTTGCCTAGTGTTGACATCATTTGGAATGCACAGTTCTGAAAGGTAGGGCGGTGCCATGCCGTGTATTGCTTTAAAAAAAAAAATTTGCTTTATTGCTTTTAAACTTTTTAAATTGCTTTAAATTGCTTAAATTGCTTTAAATTGCTTAAACTTTAAAAATTGCTTTAAAACAAAAATTTTGAAGCAATTAATCACAGAATTTGAAACGGATTTATTTATTTATACTGGGTTTTTACAGATATTTGCACTTGCATGAGAACAATCCAGTTGTTAATTGTAATATATTTGTCAGAAAAGTACTAGACTAAAATGCCGACTAATTCGTTACAATATATTAAAAAATTGGAAAGTGCAAAAATAATACATTATTAATTGTTATTTTCATCAACGTGATTAGCTGTCCCGAAGATTCGCACGGTTCGTTGAATATTAAAAAAAATCGCAAAACTAATTGATCGAAACCACTCCCTTGGCTAGCTTTACCTTATAAGTTTTTTCGTAAGTTTACGATTTCTGGCCAATGGGCACATTGGATTTTCAAAATGCAATATGCCCATTGGTCAGAAGTCGTAAATTTACCAGTGTAAACCTAGCCTTAGGATCGGCGTAAGTACGGCGTCGCACGTGCAGTATTTGCAGGTGTGGATTTTGTAATATTTGTAAGAAACAACGCATTGTTCAGGGTCCACAGATACTTTAATAGTGCACAACTGCTAACCTTGTACAAATCGCAAGTGCGCCCCACGGTTGAATTTGGCAGCCATATCGTCAGGAGCCCCAATGTACCTGAAAAAAACCCTCGACTCAGTGCAGAAACGGGCGATCCGATTGTTAGATTCTCCTGTCTTGACAAACGTATTGCAATCTTTAGAGAACAGGCGTCGGTGGAAAAATTATTAATTTTTACTATAAAGAATCACCCAACCTAAAAAAAGCCAAATTTCCGTCAAAATTTACGGGTTTGCATAGTGTTCCATTGCAGAAAAAGTTTGGGAAACCCTGGTCTATGCTATGATTATGTTATATATGTATATACAAATTAATTATATATATATATGTTATGATTAAGGTTTTCACGGATGTAAGTTGTAAAATATTTTTTTCGGTTGACGGGTAGAACAAAGCCCAGCATTCTCAATGAAGTGCTACAAACCATCTCAATATGAGCATGAAATGTCAGTCTACTATCAAACATGATTCCAAGGTCCTTCATGGTGGAGACACGTTTTAAACTTCGGGCGTCCATCGTATACCGGTAATACCAGGTATGTATGACACGCCCTAGTGAATGACAAAATTAAACATTTAGACACATTGAACTCAATCTGATTCCTTTTACTCCAGTCAATAATTCTATCAATATCTGACTGGAGTCGATTGCAGTCCTCTAGGGTTAGTATTTCTAAGAATAATTTTAGGTCATCTGCAAAAAGAAGAAACCTGGAGTGCAGAATTACTTCTGAAATATCATTAATAAAAATGGAAAAGAGGAATGGGCCTAAATTTTATATATCTTGTTGATATCAGGCACAATATGATAAGTTGGATCTAATGTCTGGTGTTCATAATTAGAAAATCCCGCTTTTCATAAATAGGTTGTAGGAAACGGAAGTTAACAATAATAAATAGCTTGTTTTGATAAATTGGAGTAGTCTTCTGACAAACTCGTCGAGAAATCTTTGTATTTTTGTATCAAGTCAGAGTCACCAATTAAATCAATTAGATTTTCATACTCCCTTGCGCTTAAGCCTACTGGTTTAGCTAGGTTCTTTCAATTAAAGTAAATTAAAGCAGTGCGGAGAAACCTGCAAACAGAGGCGACTAAATTATTAGTCAATTCGTATGTTGTTTCACGTCTAAAACTTAACGACTATTTTAACTCCGTACGTTTGACAGTTCGCGCGTTTGATATATTCAGAGATATTTACTACACTGTTCATCCGATTGCGAAAAAAAATTGGTGAGTTGTTGTGGACATGCCTGTGAAGGTTTCTATATTAGTGAGTTCTGGAGTAATGAAATTTGCAAGAAAATTTTGCAATAGGGCTCACGCGAGTTGGAGATTAGCGGTAGGGAAAAAAGAAGAAGAATGAAGGAGGGAGGACGACGGAGGGGGAAGACTGAGAAGATGGAAGGGGAATTCGTGAGGGGGGAGGTTCGCGAGAAGGGTGACAGCGGGGGAGGGGAAGGGGAACGCGGGGAAGGTGAACAGGGGACGAGGGTGGGGAAGAGGTAGCGGTAGGGGAATGGGGACGAAGGGAAAGGACACGCAGAGAGAAACAATTTCTTTATTTAAGTGGCATTGCAATGCATCCCGGGTATCAGCTAGTAATATATAATTTTCGCTCAGCGGTATGTTTTTATAATTATAGAATGATGACTTTGTTTACAAATGCGAGTTAAAAATTAAAAAGTAGGTACGTATTTTGGTTGGTAAGCCCAAACGGTTTTAATCGTTGGTTGGTAAACCCATCAACTTGTAGGAACATCATGGTGAATAAATTTTTTTTTTCCGCAGATTTGTTTTCCTTTTTTGCGTTAATCAAAAACTTATTAATACTTTACTTGGTGTTCGCTTAGTTTTGGAATTTTTCGGAATAACGTTGTAAATTTAGGTTTTCCAAACAAAACTTTTTAGAATTACAATTCTTGTAATTCTGCTATCTAGGGATAGGTCTTAATTTATAAATCAAAAACATCCAGATTTTCCTGGTTTATGTACTGATTTCCAGACTACCAAGAGAAGCGGGCAGGTAGGGGATGGTGGGGGCAGGTGGGGGTAGGTACCACTTGACATATGAGGTTTCCTCAGGTAGTAACTTCCTCCTGAATGTTTTTATTACCCCGGTCCCAGGTTGCCCGGCTCTGCTGGAGTTTCAACAAACAGTAATGACACTCCAATTAAAAGTTTCGTGTACCTCTCCTCCCCCCACTCCACTTGCACCTAGTAGGATCCTTCCTCCCGCCACTATCCATTGCTTAGGACTACTTTCAGAGGGGAGGTGGTGGTTATATGTAGCAGTATTATATAAAATAATACGTAATTATTATAGCACTTTATCTATAATAATAAAAAAGAAAAAAACGTTGGGAAATCACAACAACAAAAAATCTATAAATAATTTTTCGTCGTCACCAGCGATTCATACATTTGAAAAAAAAAACATTTTTTTAACTCCACATAAATATGTGAACGTAAGTTAAATATTGAGGAAAATACTTATTCCTCAGAGCCTTTATTATCTTTGGGGATGCTGTACGGAGGGTCTTTTAAAGGTAATAAAGGATTTGAAGTTCTGGGAAGGGATAATCTGGAGGTGTGTCCAGGAGAGACTTATGAATCCATAATTTTTTTAAATATGAAAATGAACAAGACACAGAAAAATAATAAAATATAATGGCCGCAACTGGGACACGAACCCAGAACCTCACGTCAACCGGAAAATAATTTAAGTAATTTCGTGTGTATACCAACAAATTATTCTTACGTTTTCCCGCCAATAAACATTGAAACACTGTTAATTTGTTCGTAAGAACTTCAGTCCCGTTTTTACGAATAAAATGATCGTATTTTAGAATAACATTTTTCTCCGTTTGTGTGTGTGCAGTTTTTTGCCAAACAGTAATTAATACTTACTGGATCTCATTGAGCAAAATAAATTCAAAATCTTTGAACGCGCCCCGCTATCAGTTTTCCACATCTCCCCCCGGGTAGCAGGAACCTACAGGGTAGAATCACGGTGACAAACATTTAATACATATGACGCATGCGGAGATTGAGGGGTGAGTCCGCCCAGCCACCCCCGAATGCTAAGTGGATTTTCGGGTTCCCAAATTTGGTTACAGCTCCCCTGTCGGCCGAACCCATTACCGAAACTCCGCGAGTGAGCCGCTCTCCCACTGAGCCGGCGCTCCGTAATTGGTTATGATAATTACACGAGTACAGGACTCTGTTTTACCGTAAGGGCCGAGACGAGAGAAAATCCCATGGAAATGTCACGAAAAATTGATAACAGTAATCTATGGAAATTTTGTCCTACGAATCAATTATCTAATAGGTACATGTTTTTGGCAGAAGTACGTTCAGAGTCTGACTTTCCTTATAATAAGTAAGACCCATTGATCAGCGGCTGAGAATTGAAGTTCCAAAATGCTTGCAAATGTGCAGGGAGGTTCCGAGGAGAAAGATCGATTATTTCCCGTATCAAATTTTTAAAACTAAACATTTAATATTGATTTATTTCATTCAAAACTTGCTTTAATATATACCTGAATACCTACATTCAAGTAAGCAATAAAAATGCTCAATTGGATTCAAGTAAGCAATAAAAATGCTCAATGCTCAATTCAATCACGATGTACAGGGAGGTTCCGATGAGAAAGATCGATTATTTCCCGAATCAAATTTTTTAACCTAAAAATTTTATATCGATTAATTTCATTAAAAACTTGCATTTATATATACCTACATTCAAGTAAGCAATAAAAATGCTCAAAACGCATGATGATAAATTATTAAATATCGTGTACTTCTTGTAAGTATTTTTTGATCATAAGTATTTATGATTTTTCAATAATTCCTAAACAAAATAAGTGAGTAAAAAAAAAAAGAAATATCTAAGACCTTAAATAAATAGAAAAACTGAGGTATTTTCGTCACAAAACACGTTGTCAGATTTATTTTTAATGATTTTAATTGAACTAAAATTAAAATTCTGAAAAGTGTCTTTACTAGATTATGTATTTATTTAGTTTGAGGTATGATTATATGATTTGAAAATTGTGTTGTATAATACAATATTTCGTTTTAAAATTTAACAAATCTGCCAACTATCAACGGTATATATTAGTATATTAAAAATAAACTTAGTTTTTCAAAATTTAAAAGTGCATTTACCAGATAAAATAACAATATTTCAAAATCAATTTATGGTTTTTTGTAAAAAAGAGTCAATACGTCTGGAACTTGATTTAAAAAGGTCGATTTTCCGGTATTGTCCGATTATACCCTCTTAAAGTTATTAATTTCGGTTTCGAACTTGAATTTGATGATTGTGTGAAAAAAGTACCTCTAATTTGAAAATTGTTTAATTTATATTTAATTGGTAATTGTGTATTTGAAATGTGTATTTCGTTAGTTTACTTTTTTAACTAATAAGGTATCATGTTTAGTAACGGTGTTTATTCAAAATATAAATTTATGACGTCTTTCTAATTGGTCAACATTTTTCATTAGAAAGTCGTTAAAATTGTCTTCAGTGATTAAGTTTTACAATTTTTGGTTTTACCATTTAAGTTATTCTACTATAAAAAAAATCTTTTTCAAGTGGTAGACATATGTTTTAAGATTTTCACGGCCAAAAGTATTTTTGTTGTTTATTTTTGGGATGTTATAACTCCTTTTTTAGCCAACCTTACAGTGTCCATCGTCAGGGCAGATTTGTAGGCTCATCTGCCCTGATGATGGACACTGTAACGTTGTCCGAAACGTTGGCTAAAGAAGCAGTTAGCGTAACACGGCATAACATCCCAAAAATAAACAACAACAAAAAATTGTACAAAAGTCATTAGGTCACAAATTAAAATAAAAATGGAAATAGGAAGACACCATCTAAATTGCATTTACTTCGGGTAGAATCTTGCAGACAAAAAAATAAGCGCTAAGAGAATGAAGATAATGTTAGCAGCTCTCAGTCGAAACAGTGAAAAATGACGTAAGTCGATGTGATCGAATTAGCTTAGTGGTCAAGCACTTCTCCAGCAAGGAACTGTTTTACACCATTAAAGTGTCTTATCTGCGGACTCCCTTATTAGTGACTTAATAAAGCTCTGCATTATACTTAATTTCAAAATCATTATCATCATCTTCTTCCCCTTGTCATATATAGGACCCACTGCATCGATAAGGCTCCTACATATGTCCCTGTCTTGTGCTGATTGTTCGGCCTCCGTCCATGGCAGACCCATCCTCTCCTCACACATTTTCTGGAGTTGCCTCACCCAACTGTGTCTGGGGCGGCCCACTGGACGTCTACCCTATGGAATGGCACTCAGTATTTTCCTCGGAATTCAGTCATCAGACATTCTTAGTACATGCCCAAGCAACCTCAGTTGCGATTTCAAAATCACTAAACAAAATCTGGACAGCTTTATCTATATTCCTACATACAACCGATTGTGTATTACGTGAACCTAATGTCAGTTTTTCCATCGAGTATCACCTTCTGCTTCTGGTTCGTGTTAGGTACCTACCAACTTTTTAAAATTCTCTAGTAGGTCCATATTTCATCTTAAGTATAACAAAAGTTCATGACATTCTGTTTGAATAAACAATTAGGGCTGTTTAAAGTATGTAAACTTTTTGGGAGTAGTTTGAATAAACATACATATCTAGTAATCATCAATATAATATAATATTTTATACTTACTTTTATACCTACCATTTTTATAATGTTCATTACTATAATTTATATTTCTTATTTAAACGTTGTATTACATGTATTATATCACTGTATTATATACTTATTATGTAAAAGCCCAACAGGGCGTTGAAAATTTATAATAATAAATAAATAAATATAATTTTGATTTTAATTTTTCTATATAAATGCTCACTACCGTTAGAATGTACAGTACAAACTGTTACTTATAAGCTATTAGAGAAAAGTGCACTTGAGGTGGAGTATCTCAAAATTGCGCTTCATAAAATTAATAATGTAATAAATTAGGTACGACTTCAACTGCTAACACCAGTTTTGTTTACGCAGAACTTTAAATGGAAGGAAAATAATAAAAAACATTGGTTTTGGTGCAGATCTGTCCATCAATTTTGTACTGTTTGTGAAAGCATATTCGGCATTTTAAATGGCAAGCAATTATTTTTGTATCTATCCTGGATTGCTGATTTACAGTAGTTCTCTCCGATCCAGCTCGAATGACCATTTTCTTCTTTAATTTTTGAATAAGAGGTTTTAAGGCTTCTCTAAGTATGATATTAGAAATCCATGACTTCAACTATAGGTGTACGATGCTGTGTATTTTGGTAAGCGACCCCACAACTTTTGTGTTGAACGTATTTAATATTACACGTAAGGATATTACACTGGTTGGTCTATGGGCATTTAAATTTTTAAAGAGAGCAGTTAGGTTGGGTAAAATTATTATGTTATCCTACCGGCTGCGCCAGTTTATTATGAATGGTTTTTCCTGATAAAAATTAACACCTTCTTCACAAGTAAACATGTTGTCTTTATCTGACCTAGAAATCCCTATAATTGGGAATGAGTAGAGTATATAGGACGGCCTGGAGTCAAAAGTCCTGTCCGTTGTGCTCTCAAAATCTCTCTCTCTCTCTCTAGAAACTTAATTGCTAGCACACCTCGGTTCTGAACATGGAGGGGCAAACCAAAACACTAGAGACATCTCTCGTAGAACATCTCTACGAGCACTGGAGCTAGAACTATCATAGTACCTGTAAAATCTGCTTATTTATTTTATTTCCTCTTTCACTCTGGAACGAGATACTTAAGAACATTTTTTTGTTTGTTTATATAATGAATAAAACCACCTAAATAATATTGTTTTATATCCATTATTAATTTTTAGGGCGTTGCGGTGATCAGATAAATACCGCGCTAATGGCGGATCTCATTCGCCGCCTGTGAATTTTATACAAAAAAATCTGACGATTTCCTGTTGCAGGTGAAAATATACACTGTAATTATAGGTTCTAATTATTTTATAGGAGCGGTGAAGAATTACATTAACGATTTAGGCTTGTTTAAAAGTCGTTAGGCACAGTGCAGTGGCGTTTTTGTTTTTACAACATTAATGCATGATGACTACTTATGTAGTTACCTATACCATGCTTGAACATCTATTATTTTTCCTTTCTGAGCTCATGCATGCACTAGACATACCTATACAAAAAGCAGCTTGTGAAATTTTTTCATACTTTTGGTAATCTGAAAGCTTCGTCATTCCTATATTTTGTTTTGTTTTTTGTCAAGAAGAGAAATATAAGACAAAAGCTTACACCGTGGCAAAGCAAGGTAAACTTTTGGCTCTAAGCCCCAAGGTCGTAAGAAAAGCATACTTGAGGTAAAAACTGTGCCATACAAGTTTTATACTATTATTTATTACCTTATAATCTTGAAGGATTTTAAAATAGAATATTAGGAGAGTACGTATGTATGAGACGATGTATAATTGTGAATGTGAATGAGGTACGGAGTGTGCGCCAAGACCTAGTTGTTTGGCGATCCGTACTGTCTGCCTAATCCCGCGGTGAACTGACGTGGTAGTTAGTTAATTAATTATTGATAAAAATCAGGTACTGCAGGAACATTAAATTTATATTGGGTTGGGTTTTTTCACGTACAAAATTTAAAAAAAAGGAAAATTGCCCACCTTTCCATAAATTGCACTTAAATCCCGAGAGGATTCTTATCCCAATACTTGCAGGTGTCGTAGTTCGTCAGCCTTCGCTCAGAAAGAACCGTGTATGAAGTGACAAAAATAAGAAACAAGAAATAATAAAAAAAAACCTTCACAAAAGGTAGCATACCCACATGTTTAATTTGATGTAGGTATATAACCTTTAATTAGGTTTTAATTATTTTTTACTTCAATTTGTATGTGTCTGTCTACCCACAATAATTACTTTATTCAAGTACCTACATTAATGCAACTACCAAAAAGTAATTACATTTACTTAAATTTTTTATATGTAAGGTGGTAGGTTGGCACCGAAAAACCCATTGCTACTCGGCATACCCAACATAATGGTGATCAGTAAGGTATAAAAAATATCCATTAGTGTCGGCGAGGCCGTCGTATTATTTCACGTTATCCGGAGTACATAAGTTGGTTGAGACGAGTCTTTACATAAAGATTCGGCGTTGGCGTTAATGATGATTGGGTGCCTTCCATTGGCCGCCGCTAATGATCAGCGGCCGCCACTCGCAACAGGCGGCGCGGACCATTCTATTGGTTTACCTTCCATACCTCTGTGCTCCGGGAGATTAAACAGAATAAACCGGTACTCGCTCGTCTGATTTATTACGAAAATATCAATAGGATTTTAATAAAACAATCGCGGGACTGGTTTATCTTAACACTTCCTGCTGATTTCCTGGTAACCGGTCCAATTAATAATTTTCAGGATATTCAAAGTATGAAGGAAGGCATGTTTGTTCGACAATAAAACGAGCTCTTTATTGGTTTAATAGAATAACAATTTCAGTCTTATAAAATATTTCCAATAAAATGGCTCTGAACCCAAAATCGTGGGATTAAAACCAGTCGACAAGAAAATATGAGCATCTTGGATGCCTATCTTTTTCAAAATGGAGAGAGTGGTGAGTTTAACTGTCCACGGAATTGCATAGATTTCTTAATATTTTAATATTTAAAACACACTTTTGTAAAACAACGACTAAAGCTCGCTTCCTAGCGCAAAATAATAAAACCCCATTTTCTAGTCTTGATGTCTTAACTACATAAATAATGACAACATATTTTAGAGCCGTTTTAAATAGAAGAGATATTTCACCAAATTTCATCACGATATGTTTTCATCTAATGGATGTAATTGCTGAGATTTAACCTTTTTTTAAATTTCCACTCGAAATTTACGAGCAACACACTCGAAATTGTTTGGATTAAGTTATTAAGGCACCAAAGTAACCATGCTGATGTGTAGATAGCGAATATTTGTCACGCAAAAGCCATTTGTACACCAGCCATGCATGGAGTTTGAAGAAAACACTATGATGATTATTTGTCAAATATCATTAGTACGCTCGCGGAACAAGGAGAACATCAAAAGACTTGTTCTTTCTATTTATTTTTCACAGAATTATTTGGTTTGTTACCTACTTACAAAATTTTGAATGTCAGTTGGCATGTACCCATGTCTTTTAAAGCATAAAACATCAAATCAATTTGCTGTCGAACACATGATATATTTCTTATGTATTATATATTAAAAGAAATATCCATATTTTTCATAGGAAAAGCTAGAAATTTTTCATCTCAACTGAGCTACTTTCTTAAGAACAAGAAGAGATCGTATAATCGTTTGAGTTGAAACATAATCAGAAGAGGTTGCAGATTGGGGATGAATTGCAAAGAAAACGAAAGATACGTAAGATAAGGTGAGAAACGTCAAAAATTTGCAAAGTTGTGGAGATCTGAGGAATCTCAAAAGCTACATATCAGAAGAAGATAATACACCTCCAAGACTGTGACCAGTAACTACTAATATAATAGAATAAACAGCTGTTACCCAAGGAGCTAAAACCCAATCCAACACAAGTTATCAAGGTGCAGGATTTTGCCGCCTACCAGTCTCACCACCCACTCGTTACCAAGTTCTGCAGAACTGCAGGACAAAGGACGAAATGAATACGATACTGTAACCTGTTTTCCAATACCCACACCTTCAGTATAATTAGTCAATGACATAGCCAATCGATTTCAAACGGCAAAGAACTGGACTTAATTTCAGAAATACTGAAATTAAGTCCAATGATGTAAAAATAGAAGTTTAAATTATTAACTCGGCTTTTGGTGTATATTTGACCGTAAGATAAAAACCATTATTTTTACATGACATACTGAATGGGTCTAATATTATATTGAAAACTGATGTTAATCTGTCAATAAAAAAATATATTTATTTATTCACACCTTGAAGCTTTTGCATGTAGGTAAATATTAATATAAGTAAGTTGATCAGGAGTATGATAATAGTACATAACATAACAAAATGAAGATGAAAGATACACAAAGCAGATACAATGCAAAGAAGTTCAATAAGTGTTCGAAAGATATTCAACGCGTTAATCGGTTTTAGTTATTCAAGCCAAACTATCAAAAATGATCGCGCAAACAATCCACTTCGGCTATGCTATTTTGTACAGTCGTTTTCTGTGCGTTGGATGCTCTTATCAAAAACGTATCCGGCTTCAAGAAAGCTTAGGCACGCATGACTCAATGCGCATGAACGAATATCAATCTTATTCTAGCTTTGTGAATGCTGAACGAAGCAGAGAATCCACTGTTGCTGGTATTGGTGTGCATTGGTGTGTTTAGGCGACATTCGAGCATTGAGACTGTTATTATAATATGTAAGTATAATATTTCGACTTGCATATTGCTGTTTACGGCTCGAAAAAAATAAGCTCAAATCTTTTTTTAATTCGGAATAAATAATTAATAATTATTATAATATTTATTATAAGCCTTGAAAGGAAGAGAAGCGCAGCTTCCACAGTATGTATGAAGGGACCGCGCCTGGGGTGCTAGCATGGTCGATCGATATGAAGTTACCGACCGATTGTCGGTAACTTCTCATCGTTCCCTAGGACAACTGCAGATCGCAAACGAATAGGTGACAGTTCACAATGACTAAGTGTCTTTAATATATTCGATATCAACTGTCGTTTGTACGTTAGCGATCTGCAGTTTTCCTAGGGAACGATGAGAAGTTACCGACAATCGGTCGGTAACTTCATATCGATCGACCATGCTAGCACACCTGGTCGTCCGTCAGTTCGTTTATATCCAACAGACCAAAGGGAGAAATGG
The DNA here is from genome assembly GCA_951813805.1 of Limnephilus auricula. Taxonomy (NCBI): domain Eukaryota; kingdom Metazoa; phylum Arthropoda; class Insecta; order Trichoptera; family Limnephilidae; genus Limnephilus; species Limnephilus auricula. Next base: position 4,208,873 of record OX638403.1, read on the forward strand.
CACTTTAAACTTTTTTTACGATAGAAGCACATACATTTTGGAGGACGTAAGACAAAATGCGTTTTGAAAACCCCTTAAATAATTGTTTATAATTTTTTTAAATTTGTAGTATCGTATAAATAAAGGCTTTTTGAGAACATTTGCATACTTAATTCAATTTCACGAAAAATGGTCTGTTGGACAAAAATGAACTAGAGCGACGTGGTGTGTACCTAGTAACTTTGTTGGCGTATTATTATAAACATAAATATGAATTATTTATTGTAAAGCCAGTTTGTAATTATTATGCTTACCTTTAACGATTACGATTTGCCGACCTTCATCCTTTCTACAAAAGACCCTTCACACAGCATCCCCAAATATGACAGTGGAGTTAATGTATAAACAAAACATAGCTCAATTAAAACAGCGATAAAGGTGGACATAAAAAAATAATGAATGCTACACGGAGAAAAATGTTATTCTAAAATACCATCATTTTATTCGTAAAAACGGGACTGAAGTTCTTACGAACAAATTAACAGTGTTTCATTGTTTATTGGCGGGAAAATGTAAGAATAATTTGTTGGTATACGTACGAAATTACTTATACCAACAAATTATTCTTACATGTTCCCACCAATAAACATTGAAATCCTGTTAGTTTCTTCGTAAGAACTTCTGTCCCGTTTTTAACCGTTTTTACGAATAAAATTATCGTATTTTAGAATAACGTTTTTCTCAGTGTATGAGTAGTTACAATTCAAGTATGTAGTTACATTATTTAAAAAAGTTGTTCAAATTAGTTCGATAAGTTTATAAAATTATAGTAAAATAACTAGAGCACAAAAAAGTACAAGTCATGAGTACTTAAAGTAAGTTTGCTTTTATTATTCTAAAAATAAACATGAACAGTGTGTTGTAATGATTACACATTTTATTAGTTACGTACGTATATCAAATCTAATGGGTAATATTTTTAACAATTTTTATAGTTTTTTTATTTTTGTAACAGCTTTTGCAGCATTAAAAGAAATCAAAGTTGAATAGTGACTTTTAAAAACGAAACAAGTGTACGATAATAACACGTCAAAAAACTAGCAGAACTTGTAATAACATTATTACTTGCAATAAACTGTATGTTTTATTTGTTAATTTCCAAATTATTAGATTTTCAGTTTAAAACCGCTTTTATTGTATTAATCATGTGTGCCTAATATTGTTTCAATTAAAAAAATGCGAACTATTTTTACTTAATTCATAATTTATTGTAAATACCAATTTTATACATTTTTACTAATACCTATTATTATTGATTTGGAGGATATTTTTAGGCTATCTATTTTTACTTTATTTATATTCTGAATTACCTACATTTTGTCAACTCATATTTTATCTAACCTTTATTATGTGTCTTTATATTTTCTGTTACTTACCTGTATTTTATTCACTTCTAACTCTTCACTGTAATTAATCAAAACATGTATTGCTTTATGTATGTAAAAGCCATATGGGCGTTTAAATATAAATAAATAAAACACAATATTTTATTTTTAATTTTTTAACTTAATGAGTTAAACCTCAAATTAGGGATACGTTGGCGCAGTGAATAGCGCGTTGGCCTGGATTGCCAGAGGTCCTGAGTTCGAATCCCAGATGTATCCATTTTTTTTTCTGATTTTTCTGTTTCGGATTTTCGATTAACTTTCGCTAATATTATCTTCTTTAATTAAAATATTAAAACACAATACATTACTGAATACTACCAACACCATTTAGAAGTGTAGGTTTCACAAAAAACGCAATAAGTTAAACATTAAATTCACTACTGATGACATTTAAATATTATGTATAGGTGCTTTTCTCCGCTAGACTTCTGGAATAAAACATCTCTGATGCGAGGCAACTTCGTGTGAGAAATATTACCTTAAAGTCCAGCATCCATTATTCATCTCCATTTTGGATCATTTCAGAAGGATATAAAGACATCAAAAGCGTATAAATGCATGCATTAGAGTATTTTGAAAAGATAACCAATAGATATGTGTATTGTTTGATGCGGCATACTTGGGATTCGGAGCGGGTTTTGGGTCGTGATAGGTTTTATTTCTTGATAATAAATATTTCAAATTTGGAGACATTGGATCACGGATGATCTTATTGCATGGTATGTTGTTTCGTGCAGTTTTATATGAACTTTTAAGTGTTTGCATTATGGCAAAGAATTTATAATTTATCAGATTCATTAATGATAAATGATAACCCTTTCATTAGGTACATATGTGTCTTTTCAGTTTGCGAGAAAAAGCACCCCGCGTTTTTATTTAACGAATCATCATTTCTAAAATGGCAATCTCTGCGAAACTTTTTTATTATTAGATATTTATTGTACACGGAGAAAAATTTTATTCGAAAAAACGATAATTTTAACAGTAAAAACTGTTAAAAACAGGACTGAAGTTCTTACGAACAAATTAACAGGGTTTCAATGTTTATTGGCGGGGAACGTGTAAGAATAATTTGTTGGTATACGTAATTTCGTACGTATATCAACAAATTATTCTTACATTTCCCCGCCAATAAACATTGAAACACTGTTAATTTGTTCGTAAGAACTTCAGTCCCGTTTTTACTATTAAAATACCAGTAAAACTTGTTACAAATTAAACTTTTTAAAATCTGATTTTACAAAAATTAATGAGTTGCTTTCCTCGACAGACTGGTCATTTTTGAGCTTAAATGATAACGTTAATTTGGTAGTTGAAAAAATTTATGATATTTTATATAATGCAATTGATTTACACGTACCCATGACAAAAAAATATGTTAATAGCTATCCCAAATGGTTTAGTAAAGATCTTATTGAAGTTATTTCTCAAAAGAAAATTTGTCACAAAATTTATAAAACAACTAGGAATAGAGATGATTTCATTAAATTTCGTCTCCTGCGGTCAAAATCTAAAAAAATGTCAAAATGTGCTATTTGAACTATATTGATAAATTAGAACAGTTGGCCATTGTGAATTCGCAAACTGTTTTCAAATTCTCTGATACTCTTAATTGTAAAGAATCTGGTTTTCCTTCGACAATGTATTATAAACACAGAATACCAGATAACTCTCAAGATATAGTAAACTTATTTGCTGATTGCTTTAGTGAAGTCTACGACACTAAAACTGATTCTCCATTACATGTTATCAATTTTGACGATTCGATTGATTTAAACAATTGTATATTTAATGAAACTGATATTAAAAAGAAAATTGTCTCTTTAAAACAAAATAAATCCGCAAGCCCTGATAATTGTTCCTCCAATATTTTTATTAAAATGTGGATCTATATTAACAATTCCACTAATGAAAATTTTTAACCTCTCTCTAAAATCTGGAATTTTTCCTGATCAATGGAAGAATAGCTTTTTAACGCCTATATTTAAAAAAGGTGATAAAACTGACGTCTCAAATTATAGACCTATATGTATACAATCTGCAATTCCTAAATTATTTGAATCTATTTTATTAACGAAACTTAATAAGGAATTAATTAAAGTTATTACACCATTTCAACATGGATTCATTTCGGGAAGATCAACTCTAACAAACCTTATGATTTATCAACATCATATAATTGAAACATTGAATAAACGATCTCAAACTGATTCAGACTTGATTGAGACTTTATCAAGGCATTCGATAAGGTATCTCACAAAATTTTAATTCATAAACTAAAAGTTCTTGGTGTTTCTGGTAGCATGTTAAACTGGTTCAAAAGTTACTTGTCATCTAGAAAAATTTGTGTAAAAATTTTAGATTGCACTTCTAAGCAATTTGTGGCTTCCAGCGGAGTTCCACAAGGTTCTCATTTGGGTCCTGTGTTATTTTTAATATTTATCAATGACATTGTAAAAGTTTTTAATGGAGTAAACATACTCCTGTTTGCCGATGATTTAAAAATTTACAAAACGATTACCTGTATTAACGATTGTAATATCCTTCAATCCAATCTCGATCGTTTACAAAATTGGTGTAATCATAATGAACTGTTTTTAAATATTGATAAGTGTCAATTCATATCTTTCTGTAGAAACAAAAATCCTATTATGTTTCATTATAGTATCAACAATATTTCTCTTAAAAAGATGTCTCATATCAAGGATCTGGGTATCGTATTTGATGAAAAATTAACGTTTGTTCCACACATTAATGAAGTTACTAATAAGGCTATGAAATGTTTGGGATTTATTTTAAGAAAGTCAAAGATTTTACGTCACTTTATTCATTTAAAAAACTCTTCACTGCCTTAGTTAGAAGTAATTTAGAATATGATTCCACTATTTGGTACCCATAGTAGAAGAACCAAGAGCGATATGGTACTTTTATTTAAATTAGTAAATGGCACAATTGACGCAATAACATTCAGAGTACCAAATCGTAACACCAGGCTTCCAGAGCTGTTCTTTGTTTATCCTTCGAAAACTAATTATTTCATTAACTTCCCAATCCAAAGACTACATAGGCTTGGAAATAAATTTAGTTCAGTTGATATTTTCGTTTATTCCTTATCAAAATTTATTTCTGAAATTTCAAAAATTCTGTTTCCCGTTTACTAAACAATGATGTAACATAATTTGTATATTATTGTTTATTTTTCTATTATTTTTGAATTATGATTGTTGTAAAAGCTCTAAGGGCGTGAATAAATAAATAAATAATAAATACAATGATCAGTTTTTCGAATAACATTTTTCTCCGTGTATAGACTGGAGAGAGTCCTAGCTGTTTTTCTTTAATATTTACGTCATATTCACTTTTGTCAGATGTATAAAAGAAGTGTTTTTAAGACCGATCAGTGGCTGAGTAGGCATCGCGTCAGACGTCGTGAGTTTAATTCATCAGCTGACTAAGTCCTTTACCACGATACAAGCAACATTTTCCGCTGACCGTGGTCCAAGTAGATTTAGGGGGTTTCAAATATTGCCAGGTTATTCATAAACCAAACTAGTAAAAGTTGACTTTTTAAAAATAAAAATTAAATGTAAAAAACTAAGAAATAACTTCTATTATTATATTCGTACCACAGTCGAGTTTTTTCAACTAAACCGAACAAAATAACGTACTGAATAAAAAAAAAACTTTATGTAGATAATATTCAAATAAAAAATAATATTTTACATAATTCAGTGAAGAAAAAGGTAACACTAAAAATCTAAAAAAAATTATGAAAAATAATAAGACACAGAAAAATAAAAGATAACGGTCGCTACTGGGACTCGAACCCAGAACCTCTAGTCTTTACCGCGCGGTTACTGAGACCTCTTATTTAAATGAAATTTTTTGTCAATGTCATATTTCAAATTTCAAAATTAATCTTCATCTTCAATGATATATTACATCGATGGGAATAACCACCAAAGTTATAAAAATACAGTTGTTCTAAAAAAAAATATTTTTTATGAAAGAACGTAGAAAAAAGCTTATAATTACGAAATTTCAAATAAAAACAATGCGAGACCAACTTCTGTTGCCCATTTAAAAATTAACCCTAAATATCTATAATATGCCTAAAATCACGAAAAGAATTCAATTTAGATTATTACATTTATAAAGGTCACATATTATTAGGAGCAGCAAATAATGAAATAATAATTCAAACCGGTTATAAATCAATTTGCTATCCAAAAATCCATTAGATCATTATTCATCAAACAAAAAGTTTGACTCCCTTAATCTGCCATACGATCAAAATTAGTAAAATGATAGATATGGCCGTTTTTATCCAGTACTTTGTGTATTGTTTGGAGTATTTATATTTCGATTATCCCACAATAAGACTTAATCTCCTTATAATCACTGCACGAGCTAGCTTTATGTTGTTTGTTGGTAAAAACAAGTCGAATCGGAAAACATCAACGCATTTATTCATGTGTTTTATGGCCGTTAAATCCAAACGTTGTTGTGGCTAAGTACTCGGCTATGACGTTTATTATTTAGCCATTAGTGTGGAATCTATGTATGCAAGAAAAAAATAATATTTTTGGTGGTTTTCGCGCTGTTATCAATGTAAAATGGTATAGTTGGTAAAATGAATTATTTTACTTGGTCAGTATGGGTAATGCCGCCGCAGGAACCATTTATTTGATAACCAACACTTCTGCCATAGGTCACCCCAAATGGTTCGCTACGTTTGGTGACTTATCAAGAGTATCCGGGTTCATGGGGGTTGGCCGTGGAAGCATCTACCCACAGAACTCTCTCGGAACATCGCCTTGCACCGCAATGGGAGGGATGGATTCACACGTCCGCATTCCTCGAGACACTTACTCTTAGAATCCAGAGTGGAAGATACTCTCAGTATCGCCCTGGTGTAAGACCACCATTCAGAATTGAAACGTTGCTTAATAATGGCTTTAGCCGTGTTTAGTGACTAGATCTGAATAGCCAGGTACTTCCCCACCTTCCCCTTCCCCATCTCCTTCCCTTCCCTTCCCTTCAGCCTCACAACATAGGTACTCCAATTGGAGATGCCATAGTCTCACTGGCCCCAGAGGGGAGCAGTTGGGACTCTTGTGAGGTTTCTCTATAAAAAAAAAAAAATCCTACCCCCCACCCTTATACCCTTTTCCTTCCCAAACTTCAGCCCCTTTTTTCCCAAAAGACCCTCCAAACGCATCCCAGAAGATGACATAGGATCTGAGGGGAATTATTTTTCCCAGGGCCTGCTGTGTGGAGCTAATGTGAAAAAAGTTAATCATTGCATGTCGTAAGGAATAGCGTGAAATATATATACAGGGTGTTAAGGTACGTACTTGAGTTACTTTAACCAGTGATTCCTGACATTATTTGAAGTAAAAAATGTAAATGAAATTTTGGTCTCCGGTGACATTTTGTATGTTTTTTTTTTTTTTTTCTACAAAAACCTAAATAACAGTAGGTGTAGGTTAGTTGGGACGGGGTAAGTGGTGGGGCGGTAACTCGGCTGAGTGACCAATAAGGTCATGTGAAAGAATTTTTTTTTTGTTTGATTTTGAAGAAAAAATATTTTGAAAAAAAAAAATTTTGACATAAAAAAAGTCACCGGAGACCAAAATTTCATTTACATTTTTTACTCCAAATAATGTCAGGAATCATTGGTTAAAGTAACTCAAGTACGTACCTTAACACCCTGTATATATATAAAAAACTAGTTAGATAGAAACATTCTCTCAATAAATTGGTTCAGAATTCACCCCAACATTGAAATTATTACACATAACCAAAAATGTCAGTGTTTATACTGCTTATGATGCATTGTATAAGACTGACCTCCGTGGTTAAGTAGTTACGAAGTCACGGGTTCAAATCACAGAGAGCGCTAGCATATTCTTTAAAATAAACACAAACTATCTTTAGTATTATTGAGATCATTGAAATTGTGAAAAATTTAATGTAGAAATCAAAATATTGTTTCAACATTTTTAGTCAAGAAATCGATAAACAATCTTTCCTGAGCGATTCACAAATTTGACGTACCTGAATACATACAGTAATGAGGCTCAGATATATTTCTTCATTTTGTAATGCCTTTATATTCTTAAGGATTGTGGCCACAACTCCAATTTTCATGGTGGACAAGGCTCGGTCAGATGGACTGACTGACTCCGACATACCGGACGCCAGTGATACTTGGTCACAGCAGCGCATTGGTGACCTTTTGCCTTTCACTTTGCAGTGACTATGAGTTTCTTCAACTTGTAGTCCTCAGTTTGGCGAGCAACGGAAAAATTAACAGTGTTTCAATGTTTATTGGCGGGAAAATGTATGAATAATTTGTTGGTATACGTACGAAATTACGTATACCAACAAATTATTCTTATATGTTCCCATTGAAACCCTGTCAATTTGTTCGTAAGAACTTCAGTCCCGTTTTTAACCGTTTTTACTATTAAAATGATCGTTTTTTCGAATAACATTTTTCTCCGCGTAGCTTTTTCCAGAAAGGACATATGTGCGTCTGATTGTCCGTGGAATCCTGAGCATTTTTCTCCAGCACCATATTTCAAGAGCGTTTATCCGTTTTCTTTCGCTAGCTCTAAGTGTCCATGTTTCCACACCGTATAGAAATATGGGTATCTTGGTGATATTCTTTATACCTCTGTCAATCTATATCAGTGATTTCCAAAGTGGTCCAGGTGGACCCCCAGGGGTCTACGGGAGGCTCGATGGGGGTCTACGTTGGCGTAATAATAAAATGGGGGTCCACAAGTTGTATGTGGGGGTCCACGAAGATTTATCTGGTTTGGATAGTAAAGAACAAAAATGATGTCGTGACTTTACCTATCAATGTAGGCCAGTGGTACAGACCCCCAGGGGGTCAATTATGACATATTTTTATTAATATGGAAGTTATTATAGACCAATGATCCGATAAGTTTATGATTCCTGAAAATCTCTAGCACCCCCTCCCAGAATCACGCATTCCCTTCCCCGGGGTCCATGGGCAATTTTGACTATGAAAAGTGGTCCGTGGGCCAAAAGAGTTTAGGTAGGAACCACTGATCTATATCATGGCGTTATATAAATAATTCTAACTAAGCTAATGTAACTAAGAATATTTTAAAGTGTTAATTAGTTCGTAATAAATAGTCCACGTTTTTTTTTATAGTGAATACCTCACAAGAGTCCCAACTGCTCCCGTCTGGAGCCAGTGAGACTATGGCATCCCCAATTGGGGTATGTTATGAGGCTGAAGGTAAGTGGGGAAGGGAAGAAGACGAGGAAGAGGAAGGTGGGGAAGTACCTGGCTATTCAGATCTAGTCACTAAACACGGCTAAAGCCATTTCATGCAACGTTTCAATTCTGAGTGGTGGTCTTACACCAGAGCGATACTAAGAGTATTTTCCACTTGGAACGTGCCGCAAATATACTATATATTATTTTTAAATAATTAATTATGAAATAACACAAATCAATTAAATAAAATTTATTTGCGCATGCCGGGTTCGAGCCGGCGGCCTTCGGAATGGGAGTCTAACGCCCTACCGCTGGACTACGCCGGCCGCCACGTATTTGATTTGCAGTTGAATGGTTGGTTTTTATTTTTCTAGTGTCTTAATTTCTTAAACTTTTTCGGTTTCCAGAATAGACTATGAGGTTTGCGCTGTGGAAAAAAACTGGTCAAATCACTTTTAACATCATGTCACCAAGGGGCAAAGATCAAGGGATCCTTTACTGTATCAACAATCTAAGCCACCATAGATTTGATGAACCTAAAAAGGCACTAGGGGTGTTCAAATAATAATAAACTATTTTCAAAAACATTCCGTAAGATTTTCGCTTCTAAATCGAATACGAATGAAAAGATACGCCAACAAAAATATTACATGTAATTCAGATATTTTATTTGTAATCCCCTCAAAATTAAAACTTCAGAACAAACTATCCCGCATTTAAAAAGCATCTATCTGAATTTATTAATATTTCCGTGTTTATATAGTGCTTATAGTATGATATCTAAATACATTATAACTGCGGGGGAAGGGAAGTGAAGGGGGAAGCGCGGGCCCGTGGGGCGGCGGGGCAAGGACGATGACAAATATCTCCCAATCCGTCACTGTCGGGTAGTTCCCTGCTGGGCCCACTCCCCCCTCTCTCCCTTTATCAAGGGCGACAGGTTGTATTCAGACGGTGAAATTATATTTATAAAAAGTTTTATGTGTTTTTTTGTCGTATGTTAACGATTTGACAATAATTTAGTTACGTACTAATTATTTTTCTACTTACCTTCATCTTTTACGGTTACTATTACACGGAGAAAAATGTTATTCGAAAAAACGATCATTTTAACAGTGAAAACGGTTAAAAACGGGATTGAAGTTCTTACAAACAAATTAACAGGGTTTCAATGTTTATTGGCGGGAACATGTATATAAGAATAATTTTTTGGTATACGTAATTTCGTACGTATACCAACAAAATATTCTTACATTTTCCCGCCAATAAACATTGAAACACTGTTAATGTATTCGTAAGAACTTCAGTCCCCTTTTTAACCGTTTTTACTATTAAAATGATCGTTTTTTCGAATAACATTTTTCTCCGTGTACAATATTGCGTTTTGACGACTTTTCTTTAATTAACTCCACACGGGGGGAACCGAGGAAAATAATTCCCCCCAGAGCCTATGTCGAGAGTCTTACCCCTCGACGGAGGAAGATATTTATAATTCTAGGTATGGGTTCCGCTGCCTCGTGAACCATTTATTGGATAACGGACATCTCTGATATCTCACCCCAAGTGGTTCGCTACGTTCGGTAACTTTGCAGGGGTGCCCGATTTATGGAGTGAGGTTTGTCCGGGTCTGGAGAGACTGGTTGAGGGAGACCTTTTGAACTACAGCAGGACTCTCTCGGAACATCACCTTGCACCGCAGTGGGAGGGATTGATTCATACGTTCTTCACTCCTAGATAAACGTACCCATTCCTATACACCCACCCCTCACACATGTTTCCTTCTCAGAACTTTCACTTATACAGCAAACCTAAAGATGACAAAGGCCCTGAGGGAATTTTTTCCTCAAGACCTCTTTTGTGCAGCTAATTTAAAAAATATATATATATTTTGTTTATGCCTAATTTGAGTCTGTGAAATTAAATCTTTATTTAGCACCAAGATTTCATTATTTACAAAATATGCACAAATTGGAGGGAATTATCGAAAATGAAACAATATGATTTTTTTTATTGATCATAAGATTCATTGCAAAGAATGCATGAATGCAGATTAACAATTTGAATTTAATTTTTCGAAGAAAACATCATCTGAAAGGTTTTACCTTTGTAATGGCATTATTTATTTTAATAAAAAGACAAACATTTTTCCACTTAACCGGTATTTTCCTTCTAATGACAATATAATACCTAATTCTAATAAACTCCCCTTTCTTACCCCCCCCCCCCTTCCCTCTACCCCTTCCTCACCATGGTGATTTGTAATTAATTTTTCACTTTAGTACCTACACATTTATTCCTGATGCATGTACTCGTAGATTGTGCATAAATAAATAAAGTGATATAAACTAAGTTATTTGTCTTTTTATTAAAATAAGACTTTGACATTATTTAGAGACACATTTATATATTTTCGAGTTGATTGGCTTCCGTCTTCTCCGATACACCTTCAAGGAAACGGCGTGATGGTTAAATTAGTTTAAAAAAATACATATATACAAAAACTTTGCTGTATCACTGACCGCCACTGAATAAAGTGTAAGAGAGCTCTTTGGAATTGGATTTCTAAGAGTTGTCCAAAGGATATAACTACCCGGGGAGGTACTAGGTGGAAGTACGCATTCACTGCATATAAGAAGAGGCCGCTGTAATATAAATACCTACTAAGTAACTACCTATATCAAATGTTTCACGACTTACGAATTTCCTTATCCGTTTTTCATTTGTTGTTCATTGAAGTGTAAAATTATTATCACTAAAAATGCTTCAATAAAAATTACTAACTTAATTAAAGTTGTAGTTATTTTTTTTAAATGAAAGACGTGATAAAAGCAAAATTCATTCGGGGCGTTGAATTTGTTGGAGAGTAGGTAGAAGATAGTGGACATCAACGACGACGTACATAGGACCTCTCTCTGGACTACTATGTTATATAACCCTGCCGTTGAAAGCTCCACTGTAACCACACTTTCTGTTACACGTGGAGTTTGTATCCACGTTTGATACTGTAGATATTAAATTCTTGATCTTCTTGTAACTATTACAAAAATGTAACATTTAAAATTTTTTTAATCTATTCTTACTATAGAATTGTTTTCGGTAAGTATCGGTTCGTTTTTCGTAAAACTACTACGCAGACCCGTGAAAAATAACAGGATATTAGATACTATAAGGATTTGTGAAGCTGAAAGATTTGCCTGAGGATAATTGCCTTTCAAAAACAAATATTGTCAATTTTTAAGACCATATAAGAAATTTACATTTCAAATAAACAACTTTAGTAATCTTGAAAATTATGACATCTCCAAAATATTAAAACAAAATATATACTCTTTTATTATAATTAATTTAGTAATTAAAATAACATAATTGCGGTCCCTACTTCGCTTGTTCTATAGTTCATTCAATCGGAGTCACCAGACAGAATCACAACTCAAATTAGTTTCTTTTTCATTATTAGTTCGCACATAAATTGTTACAAAATCAAAGCGTCTTGTGCCGAATTCATCCGAAATAACATCAACGTTAACCCTTGATTATTTGTGTGAATTAATCGACGCATCACATACATTTCTACATTTATGATTAATCTCACAGGCTGTCGATTTCTTCCTGGAAGCATTGATAGCCCCACTCATTACTGGGTCGGCTCTCCACCCCATCCCTCCATTCCCCAAACCGACCCCCCGGGCCCCCTCTCCAAGCTTTGGGGGCTCGGGCTGAAGACAAATGGGCCCCCATTTGTCCAAATGATGGCAAGACCGGAGGAGAGAATGAATTTAAATTATTATTTGGTACTTTGGTATTTTGGTGTTTTGCAATCTGTAGCGCGTCCTGGCCCCTCCAAGGACGGGTAAGATGAATCGGATGATATTGATTTGTATCTGTTCGATCGAGGAGATAATTAAGTTTATGTGGATGTCGTCGATCATAAACTATTATTCGTGAACTTAGAAAAATTGGTCAAAACAAATATTTATCTACGTATCTTGGGAGTAATATGTGTCTTTTATTCTTTATTTTAAATTAGGTCCACATAGGAGACCTTGAGGAATACTCTACGAATTGGAAGAACAGTGAAATAAGTAACCAGAGTTTCGGAATTTAGTCCACTTTCCTAAAATGTTGATTTATCGGCTAATCAGCGAGGATTTCCAAAATGTTTACGGTTTTCATTAACATGATGAAGTTTCAAAGGTAGGTATTGAAGTTTTTTTAAAATTATTTTTGAATCTTTAATTGGATGTATTCTAAATTTTTTGCGCCCTTGAGGTGATTTCTCACAAAAACGGCGCTATACAAATTATCCAATTATTATTATTATTAACTAGTAGGAAAGAATACAAAGTAAAAATATGAAACATAAACAAAAAAAACCCGGTTTATGAAATACAGTTGAATTGGTATTAAAGTGGCCAAAGTAATCCAACCTACCATCGTATGAAAATCTTATTTTTATCACATATCGGTACCTCTAGCACATATCCTACGAATTGCTTTTAAAATAGTGTGTTGCTCTATTCTACGTATTATCACTTACTCACTTAGGGTAGAATATTTTCGTAGTATGACGGGATTTTTTTGTAACTATACCTACTATTTTTAAGCAATTATAGATTACCTTTATAATTTTTAAGCATCATAAATAAACTTGCTACATAACTAACAAACCATTACGCCGTTTCCCGCAGGGATAGGCAGAGAGGACGTAATGCCGAACAACTTGGTCTTGGCACACACTCTTTGCCTCATTTACGTTCTTATAATTTCGATAAAAAATATTAAAACTTTCATATTTGTTAAATCACGAGTTAAAGGTAAGAAATATCACAAGAATGCTCTAAAATATAATCTATTTTAACCTATGATGTTTACAGTGTCTAACAATTCGATACGATTCTTTTTATCGTTCATCCCTTATTGTCCCTTATCGTTTACGACACAACTAAATACAGAAACATAATATTTTAATTTAATAAGCGTGCATTTGGCATAAATTCCCAAATAGTTTTAACTTACAAGGAACCACATTATTTCCGAACCACCTAACGAAAGTAAAAAAACGTAATATTGTGTCACCGATTTTACAGACGGTGTAATTTTTATGTCTAAATACTGAAAAGATACGATTTTTTTTAAATAACTATAAATCTATAACCAGCGAGTGAGTCAGTGAATTTTTCCCAATAATTCAACTTTCAAAGTTGACGCGTGATGATGATGTCGCAACTTTCTTAGAAAATGTTGATAAAACCATCACCATTTGTTTATTGTAATAGTGATCGTTCAGAGAAACACCAAATACCAAAACCATAGATAAAAATACATCACGAAGGCGCATTATCAGCGCGGGTCTTTTAATCCTGCTGACTTTTAACTTCCTCTCTCTGTACAAATAACTCAAATGTCAATGGATTATTCGAGGGTCACTCAAAACATTCTTTTATAAGCATTTGATATTTTCAAATACTCATTTTTTATATTAAATAATAGTACGGGGGGTATATATATATATATATATAGATTTTTTTGAAATATAGGTACAATCCTAACATGTTTAATTTATTAACTTTTTAGATAAGGATCCTCGAAACTTTCCAAATTCTATGAATATTTAATATTTTTATGAATGATGTTAACAAAACTATCCGCAACTCTCAGTTGTACCTATATGCGGACGACAAAAAGATTGTCAAAATCATTAAATCTGTGACGAATTGTTTAGAGCTGCAGAATGACCTGGTCTCTATGGTTAATGTGTATTCTCTAGAAAATCGCCTCCTTTTGAATGCAGATAAATGTAGCGTCATATCTTATTCTCGAAAGAAACACACATTATTTTTTATATCCATACACAATTAAGAACAATATTTTAAACAGGGTAAATGTAGTAAGAGATCTTGGAGTTCTATTAGACAGTAAGCTTCTTTTTCAATTTCACGTCCGACCGAAGATATTTAATTTATTACCTGACACTATAAAGCAATGTAATTCTATGAATAAGGTTAAATATATAGTGAAAAATTAGCTATCGGAAAAAAAAATTATATTAATGAAAAAATGTTGAATCTGTAGATATAGGATGTAATTTTTTTTAATGTATATGTAACTAATATATAAGCACCTGTTGACAAGCCAATTGAAATGGTTTTGCAGGATTTGTTTGTTGATATTATGTATTAATTATAGAAAATAATTTTTTTTTTAAAAATTCACAAACATTTAAAATTCTCTACATATCCTATGTCAGAAGCCACCTAGAGTACGCTTCAACGGTGTGGAACCCCCATTGTTCTACGTATAAAGCAAATCTAGGAAGAGTTCAGAAAACGTTTATTAAATATGTCTCTTTTCGCGTACGAAATTATGAAAACTATGTGCCCATAAACCTTAAATCTCTTGATCAACGCTGAGACATTAGAGACCTATTAATGCTCTATAAGATACTTCATCCTTGATCTAGCTACATCCTTGTAACCTGCCTACTTAGCGATTTCCGAATTTTTACCGATTTTTAACACCTTGAAAACATTCAACTTTTAAGTTCCCCGAAAAAAACATTTTATTGTTGAAGATTATTGAGATAAACGGGCCGAAACGGTTATTATATGAAATTCACTCGATATTATTAACATATCTCCCTTTCTTCTTTTTTTTAACGCTTACTACGGGGCTTAAAAAAAAAATCTCCATTATCTTTTTTTCACTAATATCTAACGTAATATTGTCTTACGAAAATTTATTTAAAAAGTTTACTTAACAGAGGGAATCTTACATCTTTATTAGTTAATTGATTAAATCTTAAAACTTTTTACTTTAGAACTAGCCTCATGACTTTGTATGCAAAATGCTTGTTATAATCTCTTACGATTTCAATCTCCCCATTAATTCAGAGTGGCGCAAGACCGCGATATCTGATTGAGGAGATATGACCCTTCGGAGTAGGTTGCTGAAGGCTCCGAGTCCTGGGACTTGACGGAGGAGATAACGAGATTGTAAAATACCTTCGTGTTTTGTATGGCGCAGCATATTTTCCGTGACATCTTAGTTTTTAAGCCGGCTATGGCGGCTTTTCGAGGTAAATATTGAAACAGGTAAAACGGGGGTTAGCGCACTACTCACGACAAGGGGATATATCTGACTGACTTAATATTGTGCCGTGGTACGGTAAAATATAGATTTCTACGTTGTCCTTAAATCAAATTTCCGAACGTTTTCCATATCAATCTACAGATTCATAGTTTTTTCAATATCAGTGGCGTGCAGTCTTTAAAGACTGAAAAACTGTACCTAACTTGAGAAAAATACCAAAAAAGTTCGTAGTCTAAAAAAATGGTAAATTTTGAAAATATTGTTATTTAGACCCACAAATAATTAAACGCACAAAGTTTTGAGATAAGCGAATTTCGGAAAATAATTTAGGACAATTGTTGGCCAAGTTTAAGTGCAGGAAGGGCAGATCAAAAAGTACGGTCGGAACAATGACTAAATAAAAACCCTAAGAGAGGACTTGGCATACCAATAAAACATTCAATACAAACGGTTGTACTAAATAATGGTTCAAACATGGAAACCGCCGCCATTTTTGTATAACTGTATGGACAGAATATTCGGTATATATTTGGATAGGTATAGGATGTATATATATATATATAGGTATGCAGAGTCCATCTTTGAGGTATTTGTTCAGTCATTTCTCTCGATTCAATTGGTGTCATGTGGTGCGGATTTTGTTTGGGTTGATCTATTTTTATTTATTGTTTTTGTGTTTAATTAATAGAACTCCATTAAATTTTTTTTATTTAAATTAAATTTGATAATGTTTATTAAGTTCTGCAAGTATTATAGATTTGTATTTTCGTTACAGCTGTTTCGGCTTACAAGGCCACAAAATACTGATCAATTTTTATTCAATGCCATGGACTAACAATCTATCTATAGATATCATTTATTAACATAAATAAGAGTGTTTAAGGGAGATTTGTTTTTAAAACAAATCTAAGTTTTAAAACAAATTGATGAAAATTTGAGAACTCGATCTTCAAAACAGGAGGAAAGCCACTGTCTAGATAAAAACACCACCACCCCCCATTTGATGAAATTTCACACAATTAATGTTCGAAAAATACAAAAATGACTTTCTACATCTCTAAAATTTCTGTCTAAAGTCCAGGACTTCAGTTGGTCATAAATAATTGTATCTATCTGTTTAAAAAATCCGTCTAACTAACTAACCATCACGCCACTTCCTTGCAGAACAATTCCTTGCATTATTGGCATTCGTGCATCGTCTCATACATATTATTCTATTATTATGACTCTTGTCATTAGATCCGATTTAAATATATATTTGGTTCACGTGATTCTGCCATGTCTTCCTCGGTCCCCCACGAAATCTTCTACCTTTCACATTTGCGCCCTATATCTCCTTACATTCCATTCTTTGTTTATTCGCTCTATGAGCCCAAACCATCTGTATAGAATGTACGTAATAATTTTCAGAATTAAAATGCAACCACGTATTGCAGAACCTAGGGATTTCTTCAGTACGCAGAATGTACTAAAGAGCTCTTAAAGAGTAGATACCCGAACTTAATAAATGTGCATTTTTTCCAATAGTCCACCGTCAGACCACTTCCACTGTTGGCACAATGATATCAGAGAAATGCTCTATGCCCCTGACACTTAATAAATTGGTCTTCTTAGCCGAAAGCGGCTATTGAATGAAATCATTTATTAGCTGTTCCGTCTGTCGGGCTGTTTGTAATTAATATCGCCCAAAACACAAACCGATAAATATCCAACTACAACTTTTGATCCACGCAAACAGAACATCAAACTGTTATTCAACGTACCAATTGGGCCGCTCTAGTCAAAAAGGAAAGAATTAAAAGAAGTCATGAAATTTTGATGTTAAAATGATAGGACCTTTTTATTGAAGGTATTGAATTAAATATTTTATTTTTTTATATAATAGCTTAATAAATGTATTAACGCATTTGAGGTAATATTTAATATATCATTGAAGAAGAAGATAAAAATAATAATCTAAATTAAAATATGAAAATGAACAAGACACAGATAAATAATATAATGGTCACAACTGGGATTCGAACCCAGATCTCACGTCTTACTGGGACAAGTGCTCTAATCAATTCAGCCATTGCGATCTATTACGAGATTTTCGTATTTGTCAACTTCATATTTAAAATTTCAGAATTATATTGAAGATATATTACATTGATGGGAATGACCTTCAAAAGTTAAAAAGAGAGTTTTTCTTATAAAAGAATTGAATATTCATTTAGACTTTTATAAAAAGTCAATAGGTGTTCCATAAAAATAAAATCGAATATATTTATCCGAGATACCATCTAGGTAAAAAATACATTCTTTGAATACTTGTTTCCAATGAAAAAAGGCAGCTTCCGATAATATGGAGAAAAAAAACATTAGTCGAATATAATATTGTTAATTCTGAAATTTGAAATATGAAGTTGATAAATACGTCAATCTCGTAATAGATTGTAACAGCTGAATTGGTTAGAGCACCCGTCCCGGTAAGACGTGAGATCTGGATTCGAGTCCCAGTTGCGACCATTATGTTTTATTATTTATCTGTGTCTTGTTCATTTTCATATTTTAATTAAGATTACTATTGTTGTCTTCTTCTTCAATGATATATAACCTTCAAACGTTAAAAAGAGAGTTTTTCTTTTAAAAAAATATTTAATAGGCTAAAAAGATCTACACAAAAGGTATGTTAAAAATACGACAAATTTCTGATCTAAAAGTGTTTTATCTTTAAATTTGGCTAGGAACATAAACGCTCATTTATTTAGTGGGCCACAACAATCAACTAAAAATAAAATTACTATTTTCAAATATTAAATGCACAATTTATAACTGGACATGAAATCTACACACAGCCTACCTCAGGTCATAGAGCACTGCACGCCATTGCTATTAATTTAAGATCACTAGATAAATTACGAAATCTAAGGAATTGCTGCAATAAGACACTTATCACATAATGAGTTCTTTTTGTAACTTTGTAGAGCGCCCGATGGGTTAAACAATATGGTTTATTAGTATGAAGACATCCTAAATAAGATTTCTTAGAAATTATGAAATCTTTGTGCGGGAGAAATTACATTGATTTTAACCCCTTATGGCTCGGGCATATTCTTTCAGAAGGTCAGAAAGTTACCACTTTGCAAAACAATCCTTCAATATAAATGGAGTATTTCTGAATGTAACCAAAACTGAAAGCTGTATTATAAAAAAAAACACATTTAGTTTAAAATAATAAATTTTGAATGCAAACACAAAAAGGTTTTAAAAATGGTTCGAAAAAACGTAAAACACACATATTTTATTAGACCAACGTATTATAAACGTTACGGTCACTTTAGCTTTTTATCGTTTCCTAAAAAATAATATTAAAAAAATTCACCATATTTCAGATTTTTTTCTCAAATTGAGGTCGGAAACTTTGGTTTCATAGAGGTTCACATTTTAATTTTTCTGTGGTTAACTTCTAGATTCTAATATAAAGCTCTGTTTTCTCTGTCTAACACCGTTTAGTTTTATCATATTTTTCACCAAGACATAGGACTTAGGACTATAGGACTTCTTACTTTTTATATATAAATCTTTGTAGCTTTTAAAGATATCTTATATTTCTATATTTAATTTTTTTAATTATTATTATTTTATTCTCATTTTTAATTTTTCTATCTTTGCTTAATAACTTAAAGCTTGTACTTTATACTTATACTTTATACCATATTTTTCACTTTACCTTTATATTTTACCTTTTACCTACTACTTATAACCTTACTACTTACCTTTTACCTTTTTTTCCTTATATTTAACTTACATTTATACTTTTTCGTTGTTTGTTTTTGGGGTGTTATGCCGTGTTGTGCTACCTCCTTCTTTATATCGCTTCCAACTAAATAAGCACACACTTAACACTACAAATTCACATCGACGGATCTGCCGGATCTGCCCTGATGATGGACACTGCAACGCTGTCCGAAACGTCGGCTAAAGAAGGAGGTAGCACAACACGGCATAACACCCCAAAAACAAACAACGAAAATGCTTTTGGCCGTGAAAATCTAAAAACGTATCTACATTTATACTGTTATTGTACTCTTTTTATGTTATGTCAAATATGTTGTGTCGTATATGTGTAAATAAACAAATAAATAAATTAAAGGAGATTCAACAATTACCATGATACCTGTGTGAGCTGGGGGCCTAGTCTATATCTCTCACAGCGCCCGTAACGCGGGTTTAGCTACGTCACGAATCCGTATTAACCCTCCTCTGACCGTGCTAAAAACTTTCTCGCGCTCCGATGCTGTACACTCAGTAAATATTAGTGTAATGTATTTATTTAATCCAATACATAAATGTATTGTGGAGGAATACCTAAAATGTTAACTCTATGTTTAGTATATTTACAAAGATATTTCAGTAAATACAAACCGTGACCGCTTAGTTGACAGCACCGTCAAGAAAGGTTAAACGGCAAACGTGCTTGTTTGTGAAACCGAAAGATCGAGACTAGGCCCCCTGTTCCCAAAAGCTAGAGTTTCCAAGAGTAGCCATGCAGCCTTTCGTCTAAGTAATTTAATTCGAATTTAATATTATCCTACGAATTTAATATTACTTACTTTTCCCATAAAACCCATTGTTCAAAACAGTTCGTTAGAAAAGTACAGCTACGATAATTTAAAAAAAAGTATTTTAGTAGCGGTGTGTACCTACACAGAGAAAATTTTTATTCTAAAATACGATCATTTTAGTCGTAAAAACGGTTAAGAACCGGACAGAAGTACTTAGGAACCAATTAACCATGTTTCAATGTTTATTGGCGGGAAAATTTAAGAATAATTTGTTGGTATACGTACGAAATTACGTATACCAACAAATTATTCTTACATGTTCCCGCCAATAAATATTGAAACCCTGTTTATTTGTTCTTAAGATCTTTAGTCCCGTTTTTAACCGATCTACGAATAAAATGATCGTATTTTAGAATAACATTTTTCTCCGTGTAATACTTTATTTTGCTATGCAGGGCCTATGGATTACTATTTTGTCAAAGGCATTCTTCCATGGTAAATGCTACTTACTACATTATAAAATCTTCGGATGTTGCAGAAATTACGCAAACTGCATCAATAATAACATTATTCCGTCAACAGTGTAAAGAAATGACAAATGTCCGCCGCGAATTTACTGTCAATTACAGTAGTAAATTTATAATGTAAGAAGTAGCATGTTGCAAATGGAATTAAAGGTAGATAGGTAGGTACTGAGTTGAATGTTTTAGATTGGTATTAGGAGGAGAGAAGAATCGGCGTTACCCTAGCGGAGAAATCCATTCATCAGTTGGTAGGTAGCTACCTACCTTTCCTTATTTCCTTTTCACCCTCGTTTTTTTTCCTATTTTTTTTTTGGCGGGAATTGAAATTGAATAATGGCGGACGTCACAGATGGTATTATGCTAGACGGATGAGTAGGAATGGAGATCGCGGAAACTATCTATAAATGTCATCACAGGAAAGCGTTTGTGTCGGCATCATGGCATCTATCCCATCTTCAACTATTTACTAACATATTATCCACAATGTTTAACAAATTCCACAGTTCATCACCGTATTAACTAATATAATATGATTTTAAACAAATTCCTGTGTCCATCGCCATGTCAACCACTCCATTACTAACCCTTTCATCAAATTTTAGCGTGGTTACATATCTAGAAGAACATTTTTTATTTCCTTGATTTAAAAACAAAATTGAGTCTTCCTATATGTGCTATCCCCAAACGCGAAAATATGTCAGAATGATTGTAGATTATAAATATGTTAACCTTTACCACTCTGTAGGCCAGACATTCTGGCCGAAACGATTTTGGTAGGGAGCTCCGTGGGCCAGAGGTTCTGGCCCGGCGCAGAAATAAGTTTAAGCACCGATTTCTATCTACCTAGATAAATTGTTCGATTCATTATTTCCGAGAAGTACAAAGAGACGTTGCGACATGTTGGATAAATTAAAATTTCTTAATTTTAATTTACCGTTAATTAGATATACTCTTGGAAACATAGATGTATCATTTTTACCTTATGGATTATTTGTCATATTCCAATATTTTCGGATCAGTCAGTTGTCCGTCCTACATTTATGAAGGTTCTCCGAGGTTACTCCCACCTCCTGTGACCATAGTTTTTCGTTTTGTGGAACTATTAAATTTCGCTATATATAACTATTAAAAATCGCCCCAATATTGATATTAGAACTTGAAAATAATAAAAATAGTAATCTGTAGAATTTTTAAATATGGGTAGTTAATTAACCCTCATGGAAAATAATGAAAGTTTTACTTCTAAGTTCAGTTATAATGACGAATATAATTGTATAGATAATAGTGATGATGAAGACCTTTTTACATTAATAATATTGATTGCAATGACAATGATTTACATTAATAATATTGTGATAGTAAAGAAGTCGTTAACAATCCAAGTGATAGAGATAGTGGAAGTGACGTTATCCCGCCGAAAAGAAGGATTTCAGCGAAGATGGTGATAATAGTGATGAAGAAAATATTGTGAAAAAGTGGAGGAGATTTTAAAGAGAAAGTATTCAATGCATTTTATGGTGTTATTATTGATAATAAGACCTCATCCTCATCTTCTAAATTTTTTTCGACATATAATGGTGGCGCAAGCTCTTTTTAGGGGGTTTAGAAGTTTCGGTTGTAAATTCATATATTTTGTACAAGGAAAATAAGATTTAAAAAACAATGAAAATCCAATGAGTAATCTTCAATTTGTGGATAGGCTAATTATTTAGATGGTTGGAAATCATAGAGAAGGTGTAAATACAAGAAAAGAAGACATTCGGTAGACCCAGAACAGCGGTTAAATCATGTCATAACGCCTAATGAATGCGTAGAAAATGTATAGGGATTGCGTCGTTTGTGGTTCTGATAGAGAAGGAAGGCAAAGAAAATGAACAATGCATCACTGCAAAAGTTGTGACAACAAACCGGCAATTCATGTGGGAGAATGCTTTGAAAAATATCATACTCTAAAAAACTCTAAGTGATAATACAATACATAAGTAAGACATAAATTTTTAATAAATAATTGGACCGAATCGTCAGCTTATTTTATTGTGATAAAAATACTCAGAAAGTGACATTGATGTGTACACAGTTTTGCACACCTTGTAAACGCCGTGTAGAATGTTATCGAAACTTATTATTTATTGCATGTCTTGTGGGCTGGTCTATCTTTTGTTTCCTGTATGAAGGTCGAAACCTAAAGTAAAGTCACCAATGCAAAATAAGATCCCGTTTACTGGCCATAAAACCTAAGCCAATCAATTGTTCACGAGTTCAGGTAGACACCGGTCAACCCCTGTGTGGTACAGGATAATTAGAAAGGAATGAATACCAGGATTTACATTCGTTTGTTTGTTTATTTCACCTATATTATACAAATTATGGCTATGTAGCAGAAGAAATTATGCAAATAAAACACATTAAAAGCACATGTATTATCCTTTAGTTACTTTATGTGTGATTTAGCAAGTACTTTATGCAAAATATGTACCAAATTTATCAAACATCTTAATGGTCATACGAATTATCAGATAGGGTGCTCCGAAAATAAAGTATCGAAAATTTCATTTTTAAATAAAAAACTTAACTTAAACCGTTCAAAATTTTAACCAGAGTAGCCAATTGGTTCTGAGAAAAAATGGTCAGAGTGGAAAAGGTTAACATAGATCACTAGACTTGTTCAATGAAAATCGTTATTATGTTAACAGAAAAATATTACACACATAAAATAGGTACAATCCCATCATTTCCACCACAAAACATAACAGTATTTTTGCACGTTTGGTGTAGGTAACTTACCTCTATCTATCGTTTGTATGTTTTACTTATTTGTACCATTTATATGAATTTTATATTATACCTGGATAATATAATCTCCACTTCTTCCCTTCTACTTGATTATAAGTAAGATTATATTCGTAGCTATGTATATGTAGATATTTTTATCACTCTTTGTAAATGACAACCACCATTATCACATTTGTAGTAAATACTTTTAATTTACTTACAATGTAATAAAATAATGTTGAAGGCTAGACTTGCAGAAAAGTCAATAGATGTCGCATATTAAATAAAAATGCATACACTTATCCAATACACTATCTAGGTAGCATTTAGTTCAATATGAATCTTGCAATCAATATAATAATATATAATCTTGCAATCAATATAATACAAGATATTCCAACCAATGCAACTATATAATTCCAGTAACAAAAACCTCAATGGCCCAGTCACAGTTTAACTTTCTTGCTCCAAAAATCTTCAATAACTTAACAATTGAAATAAAGACAATAACCAAATATCACACTTTCAGGAAGACGCTTGGAGACTTTTTGATGAGTGAATGTGATAGAATTAGAAGCCTGTTTATATAATCTAATGTACTTTTTTTCTCCTTTCTATTTTCTACTTTTTATTATAATTTTTCCAATATTTAACATGATTTATACTAATTCCATGTTTATACTAGACTTCACATTTCATACAATGTAACTATACTATATTGGTCACCATGATACAGGCAGCCGCCTAGTATGGTGATTTAATATATCAACTTTATGTAAATGTCACAATTATGTAACATGTATTAA
Organism: Limnephilus auricula; assembly: GCA_951813805.1. Classification (NCBI taxonomy): domain Eukaryota; kingdom Metazoa; phylum Arthropoda; class Insecta; order Trichoptera; family Limnephilidae; genus Limnephilus; species Limnephilus auricula. Next base: position 4,233,299 of record OX638403.1, read on the forward strand.
ATAAATAAATAAATAAATAAATAAATAAAAATATAAAGAAAATTAAGATAATGTTGGTAGTTTTTAGTCGAAGTATGAAACAGTTTAATATAACCGAAGTTTACGGTCCTATAAGCTCAATGATAGAGCGTCAACCCGGCAAGGCTAAGGTCCTGAGTTCAGTTCCTAGATGTGATAGTATCTTTTTCTTATTTTTCTGTTTGAGAGTCGCTAATATCGTCTTCTGTGATTAATGATTATTGATTATTGATACTGCTCGCGCGTACATTGAACATTTATTTCAGCAAATGTGTATTTATTAATTCTATTTTACAAGTAGAAGAGATATGATTTCTATGGAACTAAAATTAAGATAATAAAATTATAACAATCCATTGTGTCTTACACAGGAAAAAATATTCAAATAAATATATAATATATAAGGTACAATCTCGACATAATTAAGCTATCCACGAAGAAATCGGCGGGGATATGTTTTAATATTAATGCGTTATTCTCAAATCCCAGACGATTTTTTTTAAATATCAATTCATCATAATCAATTCAGTATTAAGATGCGTTCCATTCGAAGTCAATCTATCACTCGTTGGCAGTTCCATTGTCCTAAGGGGTGGGCACATTTTTCTACCAATCATAGACGAGCCTTCGTACACATCAAAAGATCTAAGGTTTTGTATAATGGATTTTTTTGCCTTTCGGAATAAAACAGGATAGAAATTTACAAGGATTAAGACGTGAGCATTGTTGCCATTGACAGGGATATTATTCAAGGATGTTCCCTTTGTTAGAAGGATGCCGAGTCCTTCAGTATGTTACTTTGTGGCCAGGAATCTCATCCCAACATGTTCATTCATTGTCATGGTTCATTTTGTTTTATTTGTCTTTACTTTGTTATATTTACGCAGAAAACAATGAATTCGATCAAATTAAAACGTGTGAAGTGAGATAAATAAATAATTTTATGAACGTTTTTACACGTGGTATTAAACGTAAACAACATTTACTAGATAGCTAGGAATTATGTTCCCACATGCGAAACTGTAATATCTATTGTATAATATTTTGTCAGACAGACAGACTTACCTCCAACAAAAAGAAACAAATCTGTTTTTGTGTGATTTTGAAGCAGCAAAAATCTGCACAGTTTCTTCTGTCTGCATTTTCTTCGTTAACGCATAAAGCAATTTTTGAGGCGCGTATGGGTACCGCCACCATGGGCACCATTTATACTTTGGTGACTTAAAGGGGGTGCCCGGGTTCGTGGGGTTGAAGTTTGTCCAGGTCTCTGCGGAACACGCGTTTGCTCACCTACTGGCGTGGCGCACCACCGGGAGGTACTGGTTAAGAGATACTTTTTTCTCTCCAGTCAAACTCTAGAATCATCGCCTTGTAACCCAGCGGGAGTAGGGTTACCAGATGACAGGAATTTTCCTGACATGTCCGGAATTTTAGGTGTCTATCAGGGAAACAGGAAAAATTGGAAATTGTCAGGAATTTGTAAAAATTTAAGAAAAATAAATATAACAGAATTTTGTGTGTAACGAAATTTACGGGATGACGGATTTCGCGGCAGAATCGAATAAAATGACAAAAACATTATATTAAATATGTTATAGGCGAAGCCCCCCCCCCCCCCGGGATGGATGGTTTACACTATGTGTGTCTGATGGTCCTTTTCTGACCCCCCCCCCCCAGGATGGATAGTTTTTGGGGATTTTGTCAGGAAAACTCAATTTCGGATCTGGTAACCCTACGTGGGAGGGATGGATTCATATGTCCATCCCTCCTGGACAAATTAACGCTCAGATTCCTACCCACCCCTTATACTTTTTTCCTTCCCATAACTTCCTCTCCTTCCTTTTGAGGGGAAATTGTTTTCCTCAAGTTTGTGGACCATGTAAAAAAAATTATCCTTAAAGAAATTTGCCTTCATTTCATGACGCCAGAGCTCGCTATTTGTTATTTTTTGAGGCACGCTTTATGGTTTACAGTTAAGATCTGTTATGGCAGATCTCCTTTCTCAAATTCCTGTCAGTTATTAAGCTGTCCATATTATAATATCGATGATGTAAGATAATTTATCGTTAATACATTGTTTAAAAGAGATGTCGCTATTAAATAACTGTGCACATAATAGATCTTATTGAATCTTGTATCACAGCAAATATTATTAACCTTCCAGCTGAAGCACTTTGAGTAATGACTTCCCATAAATGTGAACAAGTCTATCTTCGAACTCGTGTTCATTGGTTCCTACGCCATTTATTTGTTTAAGAATTATTCATTCGTTTTGATTAAGATGTAATGAATTAAATTTCCTTGTAGTGCTATAAAATTAAAACGTATTTTGATGCAACTAGTAACTGAATGATTTCTTTTTTCATCGATATAATCTTGTAGAATTTAGGTACTTACCTAAGAATGCCTAAACATTCAATTGAATGAACACCTAAGAATGATTACACAGGCCAAAGATAATGCATTATCGTTGTTGTCATGTCAGGGCGTCTTGTACAGGGCTAGCAGATTCTTCAACCGTACCTAGTACCTACGCCCAAAAATCGAATTTCGGAGCCAGCTCTGGCCTGAGGCCCTAGCACACTTGCTCGATAACGATCGATAGGATAATTATCGGTAACTTCTCATCGTTTCCTGGGACAACTGCACATCGCTAACGTACACACAACAGTTGATGTCGAATATGTTAAGGATGCTTAGTCATTGTGAACTGTCACTTATTCGTTGGCGATCTGTAGTCATGCTAGGAAACGATGAGAAGTTACCGATAGTTATCCTATCGATCGTTCGAGTGTGCTCGGGCCTCTGGAGCCAGAAACTATTTGATTAACCTACCGAACCTGACCGTTCGGCCATCGGTTCGTCATCGTCATCGTGATCGTCATCGGTTCGGCCATCGACCGTTCGGTTAAGCTGGAATCAGACGATTCACTCGAGGGAAGGTTTCCGCCATGTTTTTTCGGCCTAATCGTCCATTTTGCTTCATTCCATGTTCACACGGCGCTATAGAAATAAGCGTTCACTCGTCCATTCCGACCACAGCGTCGCCGAGCGAGGTCAACCGCGCTGAAATTCGTTTGTTTTCCAGCGCGGTCCGGCCCCGAATTTTAAGGAAAAACATGTCATATGCATCGATTTTTACGCAATTTTGTTGACACAATTAAATAAAAATAAATAAAGAAAACAATATAGTTTCGTCTTATAGACCTTTTTATTTTTTATGACATAATAACACAATTTGATATTACTTTTTTTATTACGAACATTTTCCTACAAATTAATAATCTTACATTTATTAAAAAACATATAATATACATGTATAATAAGGGAGACCCAAAAATTTATATGAAAGGTGTTCCCAAAAGCAAACAAATTAGCCGAACGAATATCATTTTGACGTTTTGCGTGCGATTTGATAGCGTCCTGTCATGGTCCTTCCCGTACAGGACGCGAGACAAACTGATTGAGAGTTCACTCGGTGTTCAGACGTTTCACTTTGCTCACTTCCGCGCGCATGCGCGCGCATGTGAAGGATGCCGAATGAAAATATCCAACATTGTTGGATCGGTTCACTTGAAGATTTCATTCGGCAGTGTTCGGCACTTTCGATGCATTTCATGTTCAGACGTGTCATTCCGAGTAAACTAGGCCGAATGAAGTGCGGAAATGAGCGATTAGTGAAACGTCTGAATGGCGCTTTAATGCCATCTCTAATGCACAGACGCAATGCTGGCATGTTGAATCTGTTATACAGGTATTTTAGCGGAGCCTGCTCTAAGGAGCTAGCTGCATTGATCGCTTGTGCACTGGTACACGTGCGTGAAACTTGAGGAACACGAACGGAACACCTGTTCACAGTTCATGATGGCTTCATGAGAACGGGTCGTTTCTTCGACATAGTTCCCCTTCGATATAGTTTTATTTTACAAAAAGTGGCGCTCTTGTGAGATGTCATATAAAAAAAGATTTTTATTAAGCTACACACCTCATTTAATCAACTACGAATGACAATTAAAAATAATAACATATATACCTACTGCTAAAGTTGTAGATACTGCTAATCTAAGGAAATGGCTATTGGATAATAATGATTTATACTGATGCCCCACTGAAGCCCTTATATTCCAAAATGGAATTCACATTCCTAGGAAAAGGAAAAATAATTATTTTGTAATACCTGACATACCTACCTCTATCTATCTAAAACTGTTGATATACTTGTTGATTTTACTAACTTGTTCATACATTTATTTGTCTTCTTCTTCTTCCTTGCACTGTCCCAACTCATTGCCTAGGTAGGCTGTTGGGGTCGGCTCTCCTCGTTCTCAGGTTGTAGCTTCTTCGGTTCTGGGTATCGCTCTCTTCCAGGCCGTTTCTACTTAGAATTTTAGAGCATTGAGTCATCCAGGAGTTCTTTGGTCTTCCTCTGGATGACTGTCGATGAAGCTCCATAGACATTGCCTGCTTCACTGTGTGGTCTGGTGGTCTCCGTTTTATGTGACCATACCATCTCAACTGTCGTTCCTCTAGCTTATTGTTTATGTCTGTGACACCCAGGCTACCACGAATGCGTGAACTTTTAATTTTATCTTTTAGTGACACTCCTGCTGACCATCTAAGCATTCGCATTTCTGCTGATTCAAGTTGCCTGGTGTAGGAGTTGTACATGGTCCAGCATTCGGAGCCATACATTATCGCGGGTCTAACAATGGTCTGGTATACCTTTCCTTTTAGTTTTATAGGCATTTTTGTGTCACACAGGATTCCTGTTACGGATCTAAATTTACTCCATCCCACACCTATTCTGTGGTTAACATCTGCTGCACATCCTCCATCTTTGTGGATGAGTGAGCCGAGATACTTAAATGTGTCACAGTTAGCTAATGTTACTCCATCCAGTTGCATCGAAGGAGTTACAGCATTTGTGTTTTCAAATGGCAAGTACAAATATTCAGTCTTTTTCCTGCTAATTTTTAGGCCATTATCCTCTAGGATTTTTCTCCACCTTTCCAGGCTATTTTGTAAGTCACAATGATTATCTGCTATCAGTACTACATCATCTGCAAAAAGCATAGTCTTGAGAATATTGTTGTTCATTTCTTGGATTGTTAGATAATTCATGACCATTATGAATAGCAGTGGGCTGAGGACAGATCCTTGGTGTACCCCCACTTTAATTGGAAATGTTGGTGATGTCCCTGATGTGCATCTTACTTGTGTTTCTACGTTTGTATACATATCTTGTATGGAGAGCACATATCGTTCTGGTACGTTATGAGATCTCAATGCCGCCCATATCAGGCTTCGGGGAACCCTGTCAAATGCTTTTTCCAAGTCTATAAATACCATGTGTAAGTCTTTTTTTGCATCTCGATATTTTTCTACTATGATTCTGACTGTTTGAATAGCATCTATTGTTGATTTCCCTGATACAAAGCCGCATTGATCGTCGTGTATTTTTATAATATTCCTGATTCGTGTGTTTATAATCCTCTCATAAATTTTCATGGTGTGAGACATAAGCTTTATCCCTCTATAATTGTCGCACTTCCTAGAGTCTCCCTTATTTTTGTAAAATGGAAGGAGATAACTCTTCCTAAAGTTTTCTGGCATTGGTTCTCCAGTCAATACTTTGTTATACAGGTTGCACAACCATTTATGTCCCACTTCTCCACACTCTTTCCATAATTCGGCTGGAATATTGTCTGGCCCCACTGCTTTCCCCTTTTTCATTTGTGATATGGCTACTTTAACTTCTGTTGGAGTGATTTCTTCAACTGGCCCCAGCACTGGTTGCTCTGACACATGAGTTGTTCTTGGAAATTCTTCGTTCAGTAATGTAGAATAATAATCTTTCCATCTATCACATATTTTGATTTCGTCTGTGATCAACTCACCATCAGTATCTTCTATGTATTTGGGTGTTCTAATAGATTTGGCCCTTTCTTTCCTGTGTGCTACGATTTTGTATATTCTTTGCACTCCATTAGGTGTTTCTAAATCGTCATACAGCTCTTTCAATGCCTCATGTTGTGCAGAGGCAACTAATTTCTTTGCTGTCTTTTTGACTTGCTTATACACTAACCGGAGTTGCTCTTTCTCGCTATCGCACTTACAGTTTGACCAGTTTCTGAAAGCAGTTTTCTTCTCTTTTACACATTTTTGTATTTCATTTGTCCACCACCATGATTCCTTTTTTATTTTCAGTTTACCTTTGGAGATTCCCAGATGTTGTTTGGCTTCCTGTACACATACCTGTTCAAATGCTTTCCACATTTCAGTTGGGTTTTGCGTATCTTCATTTTGGAGATTTTCTAGCATCCAGTTTTGGAGTTTTGACGTTAATTGTTTTACGTTTTCTTTTGAGATATTGAACCACTTAATTTTGGTTGTTGGTTTTATCTTATCCTTATACAATTTATGTCTCGTTACATGTAATTCCAGCAGTAGTAGGCGATGTTGTGTTGCAAGGGGTTCACCAGGGATAACTTTACAGTCTCTAAGCGTTTTTCTCATTTCGTTTCTGCATAACCAATAATCTATTTGTGTTGCAGCATTACCACTTTTGTAGGTTATGAGGTGTTCTGGTTTCTTTCGGTAGAACGTGTTCACGATAGTGAAACCGTATGCATCTGAAAAATTTAGTAGCTCATCTCCTAGTTCGTTTCGTGCTCCATATCCAAAGCCGCCATGGCTAGAATTATGGCCACTATTTGACATCCCCACATGCCCGTTCATATCTGCCCCCATTATAATAGCTTCATTTTCTGGAATGTTTTGGATTAATTCTTCTAGCTTATCCCAAAAACTGTCTCTTTCTTCTCTATCGCATCCCATTTGTGGTGCATATGCACATATGATATTGTAAATAGCGTTACATATTACCAGCTTTAACATTATAATTCTATCACTTGGTGCTATTACTTTTATCACATTTTCATGAAACCTTTGCTGTAGCACTATGGCTACTCCATTTCTGGTACTACTTTCTCCGTAGTAATATAGTTTATAATCATTTGTTTGTGTTTCTAGGTAACGGCACTTGTCAATATTTGTATTTTTCCATTTGGTTTCTTGAATGCATGCAATATCAATCCTTCGTCTTCTCATCAGTTCGGCCAATTCTTTGCTTTTTGCTGTAAGCGTTCCCAGATTCCAAGTAATGGCTCTTATCTTTTCAAACCCAGAACGACTGGCTTTCCTCCGCTTCATTTTGCTTGCCCCTGGAGTCCTGCAAGCTGGCCCTGACACAATGTCAGTCTCTGGATCACCGAGGAGAAAATCACCCTCGCTGCCAGACAGGGTAGTGCATCTTTGCGTATGTTTTTCCATGAAGCATTGGTTGATTTGACTATATGGTTTTTTTTTATCCACCGATGGTCATCAGACGTGGAACCAGAGTGACCCAACTGACTAGGGCTGCATCCGCTATCATTGCCCATTTATGGTCAATTATCGGATTAAACTAATGAGCCTGGATACCCATTAGGTATGGTGTATGCGACTAGTACCCGAATACGTCGAGTTGCCACATCTACCATTTGTGAGCCGCCACTAACATGTGGGACAGACGCTCACTGCTTCTCACTTTAGCCGTACTTTTGGGATTCCCCGACGGGTTGGTTACCATCAACTTCACCCTCCAGTCCGTTGCCCGTTGGTCACCGCGTGGAGGTATGAGAAGCGTGGGTGGGGGAAGCTATGTCGGTCCAGGCCCTAGGACCAATGTATTGCGCTATAACCACCCAACCAACTTCATACATTTATTTGTACATGCTTATTATATAAGACTTATGCTGCTATTTATACTTTTCTGTAATTCAACCAATTTATGTAATTATGTATCATCATATACCGTTTAAATTGTATCGTGTATTGTATAAAATGTTATCTCTATGTCCCTGCTGACAAACTACATAAGTAGTTAAGCGGGTTTAATTATGAATTTTAAAAAAAAATCAAACATCATCAATAATTATTTATAAATATTATTTGTAAAAATTAAAAACTACTACCGAATCGGTGGTTTTTTATAAATTTAATGGTATACCTATTCGTGAAATGAACCCAATTTTTTAGATGTTTATAAGTTCAAACAAAGCGAGAATTTAAATAATTATAGCTATCCAAAGGAACATCAAAGCAAAATTCTCAGGCGGTAATGAAAATGTTACATGTATTTTATTATATCTTCTTATCAATCAAAAGGGGATTTCAAGGTTCGAGTCGCGGAGTTCAACTACAAAAACAAATCACACGAACCGCGGTGTTTATTTTTTTCGCGATAGTTAGCGTATTAATTAATGCGAATTGGTAAATTTATTAACTCGATTATAATTTACTACTTGTTATCTGAAGTCTTCAAAAGAACTCTTGGCTGCGAATTATTATTGTAATTGCTGAGATACAACAGACAATTCCTTTGATAGATCTTATAGTAGGATTGCTATTGTTTTAGACAGACTAAGGAGCAGTTGTTTCAAATAATGAAAATATTCTTTTAATTCACTTCAAACTAGATTGGCAATCACGTCTTCCATCATTTCAAATACCAAATGGGTTGTTTCAACTCCGATCACACTCCAATCCACGTTGAAAATTTCACTGAGTGTTCCCCGCCGAATTAGGCATTTATTCCGCAGAATTATTTATTTCGAAGACCGAGATATTTTTATGATGGCAACACTTATAAAATTTCTATGGATGCGCATGCGCACGCCGACCACGGCCGTCAGAATTTTACCGCTATTTTGTTTTGTTGCGGTCAGTAATATTTTTCTACGATATAAAACGTAAATGATTGAGAATGAGTGTTGTTTTTATTCGTATTCAGTCAATTACATACATAGTAAAGTTAATATGGTAACTTTCAATCGTATTATTTGTATATTATTTAATTTTAGACCGATTTTCCGGAATGTGACCACTTCAGAGATGTAACCTGAAAGCAAGGTGGGAAAAGTGCTAAAGAAAACATAAAAATATATGGAAAATGAATTCAACGTGCCCATATTTACAAGCTACGTTTAACAACATAAAACGTCGTACATTAGAGGTTACTTGTATTATTAATAATGAGTATTTTTTAAGTCCGAATTCCGATAATTACGTATCTACTAAAGTTTATTTGGTATCCTACAATCGTATAACTATATTTGCAACTAACATTATTAACAATGAATGACGGACATCTCATTTATTGTTATTATTTGATATAATATTAAGTTTGTCTGTTTTACTTATCAGGTACCAACGGATGAAGTAAAATATGTTATAATATTGATACTTGTTTTAGCGGCATTGCAGTATGGGAGAGAAATATATAATGGAGGATTGCAACTGAAATTATGACAAGTCTGTGTTTTGGATAAAGGCTATCTCCAAACAGAAACCAACTTATCTCATGCGAAAGATATGGGTACAAAGGAGCAATAATCACGAACAGATAATTTTAACATTGTTCTTAAGTCGCCAATTAAACATACAAGTGAAATGAATAAACAGTTTTTTTTATCCACATACAACTGTGTACAAATACTGACTTATATATACGTGTACTTATTCTTATAACTTATATGACGAGGAAGTTTTACGTGTATAAATAAACATTTGAATAAAGATATATATTGAGCACAAAAGGATTTTTATTGTAAAATACTATTAATTTCGTATCTTGTACGAAATCGGGAGTTCCTCAGTTGTATCCATGTACATGAACCTATAGCTCCATGCAGCTCCGTGGTTTCAAGGTAAATAATCAGTAAAATAATTTGACGGGGATATGTCAATCATAAAAAAGAGGTTTCTTATATATTGTAGATTCATAATGTAAGTATTACAGTTGACAATTATTGTGATACCATCGGTCAATAAGAGAAAACTTTTATTTTGTTCAATGTTTTCGCCAGTTTTTACGTCATTTTCAATCTCTGAAACTGACGATTTTCGACAACTATATACTTTGAGAGGATATCTAACTTCTTATACAGAATTACTTTGAGAGGATATCTAACTTCTGAAGTTTTAACCATTGTGCATTCTTTACGTTATGTACAAAAATTGTCCAGCCATATTTAGTTAAAAATATTACAGACATTCCCGCCACGACCTGTCAGATCACAATATTGACGTCTGCGCATGCGCCATTCAAGCTTAATGGTTCGAACTCGGCTGATCACATTAAGGTGATGTCCAATCACATTTGTATGGAATTTTCGTTGAAATTTCGTCTGACGGAGGTTGAAACAACCCAATTTTGCGGTGATTGACGATTTGAAGGAAAATCTAACGTCAAATTTTCCGAAACAACTGGTCCTAAGAGTGGGTTAACTGTTTGTTCTTGCAATGTTTAGGAAAACTATCGTATTGATGATCCCTTCGGCACTCGTGTCGGTTTATGAATTGTCCTTCTACTCAACAACTCTGCTACAATGACTTGCCAGGTATTGATTTTCCTTCGTCCTGCAAAATAGTGGTTCATTTCTTCTTCTCCTTAAAAATAACCTAAACACAGCGAAGATGACATAGGCTTTGGGGCACAAATTCAAAGATGACATAGGCTTTGGGGCACACATTCGTAGATGATATAGGCTTTGGGGCACACATTCGAAGATGACAGGCTTTGGGGCCCAATTTTCCGACTCAGGCCACTCGCAATCGTCATCGAAAGTATATACATTGGTCGACTTTTTTTTAACTGGGAGTCTAGTCGAAGATACCTACATACTTTGACTCCAAACGTCAGGAGTCATTCTAATCGAACAACGAATGGGTTGAACCAGTCGACACGGATTGTCTTCGTCAAAACTGTCAAATCTAGTATTGCATCCTGAGATCGTTCCCCGCGAGCCCTTCGAAGTACCGGCATCGTGTATTTTAGCGGTGAGTTGTTTTAAGGTACAGATTTACTGATGTGGGCTACAATACATAATTTAGATCTAGCTGAAGCAGCTGCTTTGAGACCAACAAGAACGTTTCGCCAGAGGATTGATTCTTTCGCTAATTTAACAGATGAAGACTACGTCAGGAATTTTCGGCTGCGTCGGCTGGTAGTCATTACACCCCTTCTGGTAGTCATTACACCGTTTTTCAGCTCTAGATGTTGAAGGTGAGTACAAAATCGTGGGAGATCCCATGGAATTTTTTATGCTCCGAAAGTGAGGACTTCTGACTATCAGAACTCGCCAATAAACAGAACGACTCAAGCATTGACCATCGACATTTTCAATGTCACTTACAGACAGTTCAGCAACTATTTTTTAGCACATGTCACTAAGTAGTAAAACTGCCCTTGTGTACTTTGTAATTTATAATCTTCTCCATGATATATTGATGTAGGTATAACTGTTTTATGGAGAACATGAGAAAATAAATAAATAAAAATACTTTAGAAAACGTTGAAAGTTTTCACATAAAAATTAAGTTGCCAAGGGCACATAAAATTAGGTTGCAATAGAATTAAACTTCTTTTCCACATGGAAACGTCATACAGGTCAGAAATCAGTCAAGCTCCCTTGATGATTTATCACGAAAACGGCGCTATTCAAATTATCCGAACATTATTATTATTAGATATAGAAAATATTCACAGGGCTGTCAATATAAACATCTCTTCAACTGTTTTTAGATTTTCACGGCCAAAAGCATTTTCGTTGTTTGTTGTTGGGGTGTTATGCCGTGTTGTGCTACCTCCTTCTATGGCCGACGTTTCGGACAGCGTTGCAGTGTCCATCATCAGGGCAGATCCGGCAGATAACATCGACGGATCTGCCGGATCTGCCCTGATGATGGACACTGCAACGCTGTCCGAAACGTCGGCTATAGAAGGAGGTAGCACAACACGGCATAACACCCCAAAAACAATCAACGAAAATCTCTTCAACTCTTCGACATTCTACAATACGTATAAATTAAACATTCGTCAAAGTTCGTCGAGACGATGCACGTACTGTTTTTCATTCTTAAATGGAGCAATGCTAGCTTAATGCTAGCTTAATGCAAGTTTAGCTTAATTTTGCGTAGTTTTTGTGCGGATTGTAACACGCACAAAATGGATATAGGTACTGTATTTTTCGGTGGCGCGAGTTTTAGAGGGGGAATTTTAATGATTCGCCATCTATAATGTGCTTATATTATTATAAAACAAGTCTGCTTTATTTTCTCATATTTTTAATGGGGGTTCGCCGCACAAGCGCACTTTAGAGAAAACCGCTACGGTGTCTTATTCTATTTATATAAAGAAGTGTTAATATTATTTTCAATGATAAAATATCACGAAGAGGTTCACTAAGATAACCCTAATTTAGAGAACCGTGGAAAATCTACATAGCTATTGGAGAATTGAGCCTCTGAACGTCATTCTTTTAGGAGTCCATATAAAAAAAAAGGTTTTCCACGCATTAAATAAAACACACCCCAAAGCGCAGGATCATCTCAGGATGAATAACACCTGGCCGGGGTGAACGCTTCGTCTACCTCTTATACTCGTAATAGCCTGCATGTAAAATCTTCGTTAAACATTATTCAACGGTCTTATTGAATATTTATCAAACAGCGAAGGTGTGTCGGCTTCACGTGGCGAAGATGACTTTTTTCCACAGTGCTTGTTTAAACAAAGACAAAAAACTATTTATTTGTACGGCATTATGTTGTGTAAGCCTGATTTGGAATTCTGTCATTAACAAAAACCGTACAAACGCCTTTGTATGAAATGCGAAAGAAAAATTACAACAATGGAAACGATTCAATTGATATTTCAAGATCAAATAATGTTATTATTGCGATTGACAAAGACTTATTGATATAATTTTATATTGGATTGAGTATTTTATATTGGAGAACGTTGTTGGGACTACAATCGACGATGGGTTTAAGTCGTTTAATTTATTCGTGTAACCGTTTTACAATCCGATTATACCTACATATATATAGGAGCATGATAGGTAGTTACTTAATATTACTTTTTATTATTTTGACAACAATATTTATTTATAGAATAAAAATATTCACAAATTATGAATATATACTTTTAAAATTGTGTGGAAAATTTCAAGTTTATTTTTCTGATTGTGATCATTGTTCTAAAAATGTGTAATTTAAATATTTTCATTCAGAATTAGGTATTGATTTGAGAAGCCGCACATTCCGAAACGGTTCCACTTGGCTAATACGTCATTATGACATAGAAACCGTCACTGGCTGGTAGGACGACTGTCACCAACGTTGCCCGGCGTGACGTCAACGCCGCCGAATTCCCGAATAAAAACGAACATGTCGTTTTGGCGGCCAATCAAAAATGACAATTTTCAAATCGTTATAAAAAAATTATTCGTTAACATAAAAATAATATAAAAATACCTTCAAAATCTGATTTATTTTCGAGAAAAAAAAGTGAATATATCTATCATATATTGTTGGGTTGGTATATTTTTTTACATGTTTTTATTGTTATTTGTTTTAATGCCGATATTCTACATAACATAAATGTCTTCTTTATCATGTATGCATACAAAGTTAATCACGACATATTGTTTCTAGTAGGTGGTATAGGTACTATTGTTTATATTTAAACAGGTTTCCAGTGACCTAGTTAGCTGATACTGCAGTTAAAACACAAAACAACTAATATTCATTTACAAATACATTATATTTAATATATTACGTGAGCACTTAAATAGATTGGAAGGCGGGGTATGGGTACCTCCGCCCCGGGAACCGTTTTTTGGATTTCTCTGCCGTAGGTTACCCCTACGGTTGGTGACTTATCAGGGATTTGTCCGGTTCTTGGGGCGGTTGCGTCTGCGAATACACACGTGTGCGTATTCTATTGGGATTGCACTAACGTTCCCACATTCCTGAATAAAGAATTTTTAATTTATTTTTATGTGAACTCGGTACGTCTTAAGATTGATTGAAAATAAAATCCGTTCCAAAATAAAATCAATTCCCCGTATCAAATTTTTTAAATTAAGAGTTTAAAATCGAATTATTTTATTCAAAACTTGATTTAAGATATACCTACATTCAAGTAAGCAATAAAAAAGCTCAAAACGCAAATTATTAAATATCGTGTACTTTTGTAAGTATTTTTTGATCACAGGTATTTATGATTTTTCAATAATGTCTAAACAAAATAAGTGTGTATGTGTATTCGCAGACGTGTACTTCTCCAGCAGGTCTCCGGAACATCACCTTGCACCGCAGTGGGAGGAATGGATTTAGTCATCCTGCACTCCTGGACGCATTGACCCTATGATTCCTACCCAAATCTTATTCCCATTTCCTTCCCAGAACGTCATCTCTTTCCTTTCCTGAAAATTTCTTCCACACAGCATCCCCAAAGATGACATAAGATCTGAGGGGAATATTTTCTTCAGGGCCTTCTGTATGGAGAATATTTGTGCAAAACTTCTTCCATAATTTCAGCTTTACTGCACAAATTCATTGACAAACAAATAACGATTAAAATTGTACAAAAATATAGGAAAAAATGAAGATTGCAAGATCTAATTTTGCACAATTAAAGCCGAAATTTGTGTGGACGAAAACGAAATTTTTAATTGATATATAACAGCTATAAAGGTTGTAAAATGATTAATAAAACAAATGAACAATATTATATACTGGAATTACTATCATTTAATCAATGAGTAAACCAATTTTTTTATTAATAATCAGAAGTACAGAAAATTAAACTTAATTTGGACACATGGACTTGCCTTTTACCACATCAGTGTGAAGAACACTTTCCTTATAATTTCAGTAGCTCTTTAATTTTCTTATTGCCGTAACCCCTGCCAATAAAAGAGAGTTACAAATGTATCCACTCACAGCAAGTGCATTATTTTTCCATTGGTTGATGCACGTGGAAGAACCTCAACATTACGTGGGGCCTATTAAAATCACATCAGAAAGACCCCTCAAGTTAGTTCCGCCCTTTCGGTCAGACTTATGCGGAAAATGATTTATTACAAAGGAACCTACGTATATACTCAGAAGAAAACAATTCTACGGATTTATATGTGTACCTACTAAAATAATCACATCGCTGTTATTATTGTGAAAACAATTATTTTTTTTATACGTTCCAAATTATTATTCTTCAAACTCATTAAAAGATGTTGTTTGTTGATATTTTCTTAATAAATTTCAAATATCGTGAGTAAAACCACAAATCATAATACTTATTACTTAAGAATTTAATATTTTGTTTTCCAATTTTACTCATTATGTAATTAAAAAAAAAAATATATATATTCATCCTTGAATTGTAGAAAAGTCAACACATGTCGAAAATAACATTTTTGTGTTAAAAATACGAAAGGTAAACTAAATAGTAGTAGTGTAAACCTCGCGTCCAATAACAAATCTTTGTAATTTTGTCTCATTTAATAAATCAAAACCGAAATTTCCTTTGAAATCAGAAGATTTATAAGTATTATAGATACCTTAAAATAACTATCTACCAAATTGTAAACCATATATTTTAAGTAATATTTTATAAATTTAAAATAAGCAAGTATTCATTTTGTCCAAAGAAACGTCACCGTCTCAATGACAAATCTTTTTTCAAACTTTCCATAGGCAAGCAAACTGCGAAAGGAATCATTACTGAACCATCAAAACGGTCACCATCTTAGAACGGAAACTACAAACAAATTTAGGTACGGACAGACGAAATGCAAAACGGTTGAGTTAAAACCGGACTTCACTTTCTTATCGATTTGCCTATCCCATCTGATACTTAGGTACTGTTAGTTCCATCTTCACACAATATCGTCTGTTATAATACTCGTATACGCTACTCTTGAGGTGCACCGAAACAAGAATTTATTTTCTCTGATAGTGGCATGTCTTTCTTGGATGTCTCTGACCTTTTCCTGTATTCATAGCACCATATTTCACTTCATTTGCCGTCAATATACTTGCCCAAATAAGTTTAAAAAAATCCTTACATGACTTTCGTACATCCACGTTATTTTAAAATTAGGGTCATAGATGATTTTAGGTTACGTAAAAATACCAACGTGAACCTTTAGGATCCCACCAGGAATCCCATTTCTAACCCATTCAACTAGATAGGTAAGTACCAACGTATATCTCTAAGCATTTCGTAGAATCATTAGTACTATGCATCTAAAAATGAATGCAATCGTCTTCATCAGTGATGCAATATGCATTGATGGCACTGTGCATTATGCACCTATAACTTTTTACGATGCACTGAATGTGTTTTTATCTTTGTCTTGGGGGATGCGAAATTCAATCACTTTCCTTTCCATGATTTCTGTAGTAAGTAGGTAGAGACAAGCGAATATTTTCGTCATTTGCATATTACAACAACTTGAGTATTAAGGGGAATAAATTGTCGAATACATCAGCGATAGTGCTTGTTATATTCTATTTCTTTTCAATGTTCTTAAAAGCATACGCCAATAAAAAATGGTTGTAGGTAGGTGGGTAGTGTGCAGGTACATTGTTGCAAAAAAGAAATTTGTGGGAACAAGGAAAAAAAGATGCCCTGTTTTCTGCCAAATTGATCGTAATTATATTAGGTGTCAATGGGCATTTAAGATGTTTAAATAAATAATAATGGCCTCTCCGAATTAAAAAGCCATCTCATTGAAACAAAAACACCCGTTTCATAAAAATAACAATTTCAACAAAATAAAAACACATTACTTGTATGATTTTGCTCTAATTCGCAAGGCTTCAGAATTGTACTGCCCCGAAGAAGCTATACGATTCTAGCGAAATAGCCTGAGTATTTACTGAGTTAATATTTTATTTTAAATGTATATTACTTTTTTGTCTGCAAATTTCTTTGCACCCAAAAAATGATCACATAGCAAATTGAAAATGAAAAATAAATAATCCAACCCTGAATTCGTACTGCAATTGCAACAATGTAACGAGAATTCTTTACATAAACGTACCTAAATTATTTCCCCATGAAATTTAATTTTCATTCTGTGTCCAAAATTGATGTTATTTCATCAAATTATTTAACTCTGCGTTCCGTGGATAATCTGGTTTTAATGATATGATGATGTTTTTTATAAGTGTTAAAACTAGATGGTTACGTGTTATTAAATAAAATGTTGAATACAATGTTGCGGAGAACCATATTTTCAATTACAACACCATACATTAATTTTAAGTCGAAATGGTTGATTTTTATAAGAGGGCGAGTTGAAGAAATTTAATATGGGGTATTTAAGTATCAATGTGATTTACAGCAAAAAAAGTTGATAAAAACATATCTTCAATCTTTGCAAATTCACTTTGTGGCATCATTTTTATCTAAATGAAACAAATTACTTTGTGTAAACCACTGTAATCAATGTTATAATCTACATTTTCGTTGTTTGTTTTTGGGGTGTTATGCCGTGTTTTGCTACCTCCTTCTTTAGCCGACGTTTCGGATAGCGTTGCAGTGTCCATCATCAGGGCAGATCCGGCAGATCCGTCGATGTGACGGCATAACACCCCAAAAACAAACAACGAAAATGCTTTTGGCCGTGAAAATCTAAAAACGTATTATAATCTACATGTTTCAAAACCGATGGTTGAAAACAAACAAATATAGACAAAAATAACGATAGACAAAAATATTACAGAGAGTGGTGATTAATTACTTAAAAATATTATGAAAACAATTAAATTAAATGAAATATAAAAATTATTTTAGAATATGTTAACATTGCGTTATGTAGGTATTAAAAGAATTTTTTAAAATTAACAAAAGATAATCATTTATAATCAGTTGTTTGATTAACAAAAATTAATTATTATAAATATAAGTAGATATTAATATGAAAATTAATTTAAGAGATAACTATTTAAATTTTTTTTTTTTATTATTAATAGATAATATTTAATTTACCATTAACACTTTTTCTAATTTCTAAAATTTCTAAGCAAACTTTGAAAATTTAGAGTAAATTAAATATTATTAATAATCAATTTAGCCATATCTTCAATTTATTTTCACATTAATAGGTATATTTATAATAATTTATTTTGGTTTCTTTTAATACCTACATATTGTAAAGTTAACATATTCTAAAATAATTTTTATATTTCATTTCATATAATTGTTTTATAATTTTTTTAAGTAATTGATCAACTCTCTCTGTAACATTTTTGTCTATTGTTCCTTTTGTCTATTCTTAATTTTGTTATTTTTATTCATGTTATTATCCTGACAAAGAAACCATCGGTTTTAAAACATATAGATTTTAAAACTGAAATACAGTTTAAAATTGGATCATGAAAGCTCGGTAAAGAAAGTCTTAAAATAAGCAACAACCAAAAGTACATTACTTACCCTTACAGTAACCCGTTTTCGTATATCATTACCTAATAGGTTGTTTGATTATATGCAACTGTGTGCCTACCAATATTTTTATGTGCCTGTGATTATATGTATATACTGTTACCATGAAACTTGCAATAGTTCGTAACACGGCGGTCGGTAAAAAATGACAATACGAGTTTTTAAATTTAAAAAATAACCAATAAAATGCCCTTTTATCGAAATTCCGGTAACTGAATTGAACTACTAGTTAATATCTAACTACTACAATTTTTTAAATTTATTTGTTTGGTCCATATTAAGCGTGTCTCGGTTTTGTAAATATTTACCGTTATTTTTCATACAAACAACAAATATAACCGCGAACCGAGCCACGAAATATGGGAAAGGAACGAAGATACCGCAATACACAGAAAAAGATGCAATCATTATATAAATGGCTGAGCTTTCCTTACAAACATTATTCTGGTTACATTTAAATTAGATACAAGTAAAAATGTTTTTTTTTGGAATTAAGATAAAATAATGCAATCCATTTGGTTTTTATTTTTATTTTTGTACACTAGCCTTGTGGAAAATTATTTCCCTCAGGGCCGAAATTATCTTCGAAGATGCCTGGGTGGAGTGATTTTTTAAGGAAAAGAAGGAGAGGAAGATCTGGGAAGTAAAAAGTTTGGAGGTGGGTTGGAATCTGGGGTTCAGTGTGTCCAGGAGTGATGGAAGTATAAATCCATCCCTTCCACTGCGGTGCAAGGCGATGGGTTGAGAGAGTCTGGCTGGAGATATCAAAAGGTATCCATCGCCATTACCTAGACAAACTTCATCTCAAGGCACACGGACACCCCTGCTAAATCACCAAACATAGCGGACCACTTCTGGTTACCTATGGCAGAGGTGTTAGTTGTCCAATAAATAGTTCCCTCGCCAGTGGTACCCCATTTCAGCCTACCATAATTGATTAATTTTCTAGTTAGAATCGAATTGCAAAAGCAATGGAAATTTACCATTTATTTACCATATCAGTGTTCAGCCATAAAACTGACGTGTACCAGGTACCGGTTACGCCAAGCGCTCTGATGCGATGGTAAAGTTCTTCCTGCGCGAAGAGCTGGTAGCGCTTAATGACCGGTCGTTTGCGTCCCACCCGCTACCCTCATTACTGTAATGTGCCGCTGGAAATCTGGAGACTCTGCTACCAACACCAGGAGCCCAGAAGGTTCGAGGAGGTAAACTGGAACTGTAGATCAACCAATAAAACTTTATGTTGTCATATTATTTAACGTATCAATCACTAAATATAAACAGCTCTTAGTACAAATTTCCTGCACTATTTGTTAGTACACCTCCTTTGCGAATTTACTACGATTGTGTGCGTTTTAATTATGTTTGGTTGTTTTTATAACTGGCAACAGCATAATAGTTATTCTATTAAAAAAATGTATGTTCATATGAAAATGATTAAAGACGTTCGAAATTCTAGAAACTTCTATATATCTTTTTCGTTTTCATAACAAGACGTGTGCGAAGCCTGAACGACCTTTAGGATGCTCGTGGTTGACGTACATAAGATGATTTTTGCCTGGGACTAGTATCTACTTATATATTAAAATGCATTGTATACTTGGGCTGCAATTTAAATGAAAGATGGGATCCTTCGGTTGAAATCAAATGCCGCATTGAGCAAGCTCGTGCAATCTTTATCCGCATGAAAAAGATGTTCTGCAGTCATGATCTCAACCTTGGATTACGAATGCGAATGGTCAGATGCTACGTGTTTTCAGTATTATTTTATGGAATGGAAGCCTGGACACTTACTGAAGAACTGGTAAGGCGACTTGAGGCATTCGAGATGTGGATCTACAGAAGAATACTAAAAATAAGCTGGATGGACAGAGTTACGAATGAAGATATTATGGTTCGGATGAATAAAGAAAAATAAGTTATTAAAACAATAAAAATCCGAAAACTTCAATATCTAGGACACGTGATGAGACATCCGGAGAAGTACGAGATTTTGCATCTCATAATGCAGAGAAAGATTGCCGGAAGACGGGGCCCCGGAAGAAGGAGGACATCGTGGCTGAAAAACTTGAGACAGTGGTTTGGCCAGTCTACTGTAGAGCTGTTCCGGGCCGCAGTAAACAAAGTCCGCATAGCCAACATGATAGCCAACGTCCGTTGAAGGGACAGGGCACGAGAAGAAGAAGAATAGTGAGAACTCATATATATATTAGTTATGATTATGTTTGTACAAAAACCTCATCACTCCAATTATCACATAATCTTATGAAATGAACCAACTATCATTTACGTGATCATCATCATCTTCTTCACTTATCGCTTCGATAAGGTGCCTCCAGGCGTCCCTTTCCTAGACCACTTCGCAGCCGTTATCAATTACCTTGTATATAGGTACCAACTTCAAATTATATTTATACCATCCAATCATTCCGTTTCATTAACTACGATATTTGGCTACGTAAGGGAATATTTGTAACTAATTCCGATAGTTAATACTTAGGTACATAGTAGTAATAGAGCTAATTAAACGATAATTATGGTATAGTTAATTGAATTAGCTGAACAGGATGCTTATAGGGGCATTTAATTAACTGTGACGAAAGCAATGCTTCAAGTTCGGACCAACGCACTGTGGGAGAAACACTAATTCTAGGAATTATTTTTGATCGTTACAAATTCTGAAAACCTGCAACATTATAATACAGTGACTCAACAGTTGATCCCCCGGTAGTTGGCCCCACGAACTGATATTTATTATAAAATTATACATTTTTTTGCATTATTTACCAAATTTAAATCTAAAATCGACTTCAAATGTACCTTAAATGGATATCAAACGAATTTATTTACAGAGTCTATTTTTTGTACTTTATGTTGGTATTAACAATATATATAGATAAGTATTTTTTCCTTGATGCATTTGAATGAAAATATATTTTTTATTCGGCGGTACATCCTCTTACGCACCCCTTCGGGGTCGCTTAGTTATATTTTGTGGAAGTAGGTAAACCGGATTTTCATTAGAAGAATATTGTACATAAGTATGCCGGGAGCCAACTGTCGGGGGATCAACTTTCATTAAATCTATAAAAGTATAGTTATTGGGTAACTACTTAACAACGTTCAATTCACATAAAACAGAATTTTAGTAAACCGTAAGTAAGTTGGTTTTATCATTATTATCTCTTTCGTCATTTCTAAATCTATCTGGAAGTATTGTGTTTAAAGAACTTAGTGACAAAAATCCAAAACTAAAGTATTATGAGATCCAAAACTATTTATTGGTAACTACTTAACAACGTTCAGTTCACAAAAAACACAATTTTAGTAAACCGTAACTAAGTTGGTTTTATCATTATTATCTCTTTCGTCATTTCTAAATATATCTGGAAGTATTGTGTTTAAAGAACGTAAAGACAAAAATCTAAACTAAAGTATTATGAGATCCAAAACTATTTATTAAAATAGCATTAAAATTAGATACTAATTTCAGGCATTTGACTTATTAGATATTTCCTAGAAACAGTATTTCACCCACTGTGCGTCAGAGTGACGCGCAGATCGAACCTTCCTGCTTTCTCGAAGCCATTTCGTGTATAAATTGATCCGATTGGGGTGGAGAAAATATAGGCATTATTAGTGGTTACGAAATTACCAAATAATTGGTAATTTTATTGGTCGAAATTATGCTATATATTTGTGCATCGTGGTAACTGAAGGGTACCTAGGTGCCTATTAATTTCTAACAGGAAAGATAGTTTTAATAACATGTACCTAAGTAGTTTGATTGGGTTGGTGTAGGAAGGTACAAATATGTTTCTATAGGTAAATAATATTTAGTAAATAATAATAATTTGAATAAATAATAATTTGTTTTGGTATACGTACGAAATTAACCGCCTTTAAACATTGAAACCCTGTTAATTTGTTCGTAAGAATTTCAGTCCCGTTTTTAACCGTTTTTACGAATAAAATGATCGTGTTTTAGAATAACATTTTTCTTCCTGCACCTCACCTTACCTCACATTCTTGCCGTATTCGCAATCATACATTGTCTCACACATACATACTCTTCCGTTATTCTGACTCTTGACATGACCCGACTCAACTATTAGGTTCACTTGATTGTGCCATGTCTTCCTCATTTACCTATTCTTCTTTCACCCCTTTCTTCGTTTATTCCGCGCTCTGCAGGCCAAACCATCTAAGGTTTCCCATCTCACACGATCGTACCTACATGGTTTTAATTCACACATATGCCTTATGGATCTCATTTCTACAGCATTCAGTATACTTTCATCCTTCCTCTGGCATTTCCATGTCTCGCTACTATATATCAGGGTAGGACCTACAAAGCACTTCATTGGGGACTTAGCTTCACTTCTTTGGCCAATTTTTTTTAGCGCAACGCTCACAGTCCATAGAGTCCACAGTTATATAGAGTTTCATGCATTTACCCTTCTTTCAATATCTTTATCAGCTATTCCATCTCTTGTAAACATTCTTCCCAAACACACAAACTCATCTACCTACCTTCTTTCGAGAATTCAAAATGCACAAGAAGATCTACAGTCTCTCGTGTCTAAAATGAACTGAACAGGAATGTAAGAAAAGTCTAAAGTAATAGTGCATGTTTGAAAGAGCGAGTAAGCAAGCTTTAGCTGAATCCCCAAAATATAATAATGAAGTTTAATAATCAATTTGAATGAAGTTTTCAGGTTTTTGAAATACAAATTATATTACTTAATTTACCATTACATAACTTCAAAAATTAATTAATGAATATGCGAAATACGCGTCAAGCTTCAAATAAATTAAAATATACCAATCTATTATTTCTGATAAAAGCGAAAACATATTCAAAATACTTGCCTACTTGCCATAAACGTATGTAATCTAACAACTAACTACACCTATGTATTTATTTTAAAGTTATGATTGCAATTCTCAAATTTCACCGTGGCTTAATGAGATTTTAATAGCTGTTCATTTACATAACAACACCCCGGTTAGGTATTAAATATTTACATTAATCTCTGTACTTTAAACTTGCAGTAGAGTGGTACACAATTCATCACCTACATTTCAACCACAATGGAAAAAGGGTTCAACTAAAATAGTTTTAACGTGTAGGTTAGCTTGGAATATATGCAGTTTTTTTACAAAGTTTCATATGAATTTTAGTGGAAATTTTGCCTTTCAATCCGATACCTGAGGCGTTTTTTTATGAATATTCCAACGTGTTTCTAGCGTACACGTGCACATTAAATATAAATCATCTCGTACGCAGATATGTGAAATGATTTTGTTGTAATTTGGAGAAATTACGGTTGTCCAACAAATTAGTATGGAAGAAAATTGAATTTTACGAGTTTGTAATGGCCTCGTATTACCTAAAGTACCCGCCACAGCATTATTGCCATTAATTCGAAATAAGTGAGATTATATTATTTTCTTTCCTGATTACTTCAACAAGAAATTTAAGCACTTAAACATTATATGAAGTAAAATTAATACGATTTAAATGGTTGTTAAAACGCGAGGCTTTCCTTGGTGTAAAAAATCCTGAATTCAATAAAAAAAGTCCAATTTTTTTCTGTGTAATGTAAAAGATAAGTTTTTTTTAATATTAGCTTTACACGGTTTTTAATTCCACGGTTTGGAAGTTATTAACCTGAGGTTAATAACTTCCACCAGGCCTAAGTCCTCTTAGGGGATGCTGTGTACAGGAGGTTCTGGTGTAGGGAAGGGTACATTTTGTTAAATTGAAGAAATGTAGTATCTGTCAGCAAATGACACGTACTCATAAAACTAGTTCTATTATTACACAAAATAAAACGAGATCTAGAAAGAGAGGTCATCAAGCTTTCAGTACGGAGAAAAATGTAATTTTAAAATACGATCATTTTATTCATAAAAACGGGACTGAAGTTCTTACGAACAAATTAACAGGGTTTCAATATTTATTGGCGGGAACATGTAAGAATAATTTGTTGGTATACGTAATTTCGTACGTATACCGACAAATTATTCTTACATTTTCCCGCCAATGAACATTGAAACACTTTTAATTTGTTCGTAAGAACTTCAGCCCCGTTTTTACGAATAAAATGATCGTATTATAGAAAAATATTTTTCTCCGTGTGTTTGCATTTAAAAGTTTACCATAGACGCTCACGTATAATTTGAAAGAGAAACTGTAAAATGGAAAAATCGCCAAATAGTTAACCCGATAAAATTTTCTAAACAATTACTTTTATATAAACCGAAAAAAGTTACGATTTTACTACGGTTATTATTAAGTGAAATCTGACTAGAGTTTTCTTTTATGAAACAGCGAATGTATTTGAATATTGTGGAAATGGAACATTAATTAGATTACATTATTTAAACACACACACACACACTCTCTCTCACACACACTCACACACACTCACACACACACATACACACACTTACACCCACACACACACACACACCCACACCCACACACACACACACACACACACACACACACACACACACACACACACCCACACCCACACACACACACACACACAGACACACACACACACCCACACACACACACACACACACACACACACACACACACACACACACACACACACACACACACACACACACACACACACACACACACACTTCAGTCGATTTTTAATGAAAATATGCCATCCACGAAAAAGTCTGTGAGAAAATTTATTTCTTTGAAATTTCCCACCGATGCGAAATTATGTTACAAAGTGTATAAACAATAATCGATGTTGGAAATAACCTTATTGGTCCTCGGGCAGCCAATGGTAGGCCGCGCGGGCGTTCGTATTGTTTATTAATGACAGCCTAAGTAGAAAATAATGTTTCTCCAACTAGAACGATTCCCTACGCAAAATGTACCCACACATCTATTCATATATACCTACTACTACAATGATAATAGACTTGGGTAGATACTTGTGTGAGTAGGCACTAAAATATAGTTTTAATATGGAATGATGGATCGTAAATTGGCACGTTGTCGTTATCAGTGATAATGTCAAAGTTTTGAAGAAAAAGCATCTTCAGTACTCAGGGCCTCCTGTGTGGACCTAATGTAAAAAAAAAAAAGTAATTATTTAAAAAATCACAAGATATCGTAATAGTTGAAGGATTTGCGAAGCTAAATTTTTATGTAAGGAACACATTCAGACAAAAACTATTATTGCTGAAGATTTGTTTTTTACATTTCCCTCAGGACCTATGTCATATTTGGGGATGCTGTATTTTAAATGAGAGGATGGAAAATAAGTTCTGGGGAAGGAATTGATTTCCAGTGTGTCCAGGAGTGACGTACGTGTTAATCCACCCCTCTCACTGCGTTACAAGGTGATGGGTCGAGAGAGTCCGGCTGGAGAGGTCAAATGGTCTCCCTCAACCAACCACTCCCGATCCAGCCCGCTATGGACAGATGTATCCGCTGCCAAGACTTGAACAAACCTCACCCACAAACCCAGTCACCCCTAACGTAGCGAACCACTTGGGGCGACATATAGCAGAGGTGTTGGTTATCCAATAAATAGTTCCGAGGCGGTCGGTACCCTTACCCGCCCCCCAAAGTTTCCGCACAATCAGTTCCAATTTTGGAAATGACAAATCAAATCATGAGCAAATCCGAGTACATTGAACCAGACTTACAATCACAAATTTATATTTTGTAAATTGCGGGCTTGTGATAAGTCTAACGATCCGATTTTCTGCGGTTCCATGAGTCCAAATCGAATGAAATGCTTGACTTTAGATAAAATTGATGATCTGACGACGATTCTAAAAACAAAAATTTCAACAATAAAATTTGTTATAAAGTGTATCAAGTTTAAATAATGTTTGCATATTTATGACGAAGTCGTTTTTCCCCGGCTCTTTTGGTATTAATCAAATGAAATTTTTATTTTTACTCGGAAAGAATAATATATATTTTTTACTGAAGTTGGTTGAAAAAGCATTAAATTTACGAATAAAATTCTACCCCGGGGATAAGCTAAGATTGTTTTTTCCAGTTATTATTCATTCTAAAGGACCAGATCAGACGAAATTATGTAAAGCTACATCTACCTTCTAATAATTATGGTTCAAGGACGATTCTGTAAAAAATCATCAAAATTTTGGTCAAAATACATTTCGCAAAAATTCATAAGAATTTAGGAACTAGTACTAGGTAAATATATAGAAAACTTATATCGTGGCGTTATTATTTTTACTAGTGTTAGTGAACCAAAGTTTTATATGAGAATGTAATTACAATAATGACACAAGAGCGTGTCTACTTTTGGGAACAAAAACTTTATTAGGCCTACTTAGTGAAAAGGAATGAAGCGAAAATACGGAATAATTATTTTAACATTTGCTTTGCGAAGATCGAGAAGCAAGCTGAGGTGGGATTTTTTTCAATCTTTCACGACGACTAACAAAATTAATATTTATTATTGGTATAAGTTACAATGAAGTGTAAAGCTTCGATTAATCAAACCTTATTTTAATATAATCACGTTGTTTACTAGATGTCCACGTGCTCCATTGAAATCATTCAGACTTTTTAAATGTGCCTACTACTGGTCTTCTTCTTCTTCTTCCGTGCACTGTCCCAACTCATTACCTAGGTACGCTGTTACAACAGCTTTTTACACCTCCGTCCTGATGATCGACACTGTAATGCTGTCCGAAACGTTTGCCATAATAAAAGTAGATAATACCTCAAAAATAAATCACTATAAACTTTTAGTCAAATTTAAACAATACAATAACATAACACAAGTCGGGAAACAATACAGGGAAATTACTGTTACCAAATTACTCATAATGACAAAAATATTTGAAAATTTAGGAAAGATAAACCAGCGCTTTTAAAGTTAATGAGATGCTTTAAGATTCCAACTAGAAAATTTTAATTTTTAAAGTCAAAATTGTTAATCATATAGACATTATTGATGCTTGTGCAGTAGGAATAACTATAAAAAAAACTCGTATTATACAACCAAAAAAAATATTTCTACTTAAATTTTACATTTTTTATTCTCCTTTTGTTATATAAAAATTACATACATATGTACATACAAGTTTGCTTCTATAGTAGACTAGGCTTGTGACACGCATATCTAATGGTTTAAAACCCGGTTCAAGGTAGTAAAAATCCCACAGAAGTAGTTTAGGTAGTTACACTTTATAAAAAAATAAATTGCTTCATAAAAATAGGGAACATTTAAGTTTATTATGATAAGTCCTTTTTTATTAGGTGTTGTTGAATTGCTGTCAAGCGGGTGGCAAATTGAAGATGTCTAACGTATACGGAACCTGAAATTAAAATTCAAATATTATTCCGACAAGTCAATCTAGCACAGAATTACTTTAGAAGGGGCGGCTGTGTAGTGGTGGGAGGAGGGGGGGAGGGTAAACAATCCTCTGGAGATTTTGGGTCCAAAGGCTTTGACCATTTGGATTCAGATAGAGAGATCAGGTAAGAATTAAGAGGAGACAAAGTGAAAAGGACGGTTGGAATATTCGGACGGTATGATATAGTTTTGTAGAGGATTCTTGACACTTGAAATGGTTTTTTTTATTGAATAAGGTTTGGTTTTATGTTCTCTATGTTATTATATTTTATTTTAAACGACCGAAGAGCTTTTAGAGTTAAATTTTTATGACAAATTACAATAAAATAAAAATATACAAGTTTAAAAAAGCAGGTTTTACATGAGGTTAAGAAAATATAAATAGATTACATGAAGTTGGAATAAGTGACACAAAAATAGAGAATCTGCCAATATTCTCCAAATTAAAGACAATATTATTATACTAGGTAATTTTCCAAATTAAAATTATCATTTAAATATTTGTTACCTGGACTATGTATGTAAACGTTATATTTGGCAATGAAAATTGTATGTATGTGCTTTTGTTAAATTATTGTTATTTAATTTAATTTTTACAAATTATCATTAAATTACGTAATTATTCGACTGTTATGAATATATTAATTTGACTATGATGTCATGAAATAAGATTTTTTCCATGACTTCCAACACAGCGAGTTTATAAAGGATTTTTTAAATTAAATTATAGGCTTATTTACATAAGAGGCCGTTATTAGCGATCAAATAAAATATACTGTTTGGTTCACCACCCAATAAATAGTATGCTAAACGATGCAATTTGAATTAGGAATAATTTTAAAAATGATATGAAATCAATTTAATGACAGACAGCGCCATTTGCACCAAGACACCATTTGTTATTGATTTAGCGCCTCCGCCCACTCAGGCAACTGAAAACTCTCAACTGCCAACTGTCTTTGTATGACAATGTGATGGCCCGCACACTTCACAATCACACAAAACCCCGTTGTCAATGGTAACGCAAGCGGTGACTTGCGACTTGTTCTGCTGGTTGCCCTGGGCGGCCATTGATAGTTGCCAGCTGTCAGCTGATTGTTCTTCGTCTATGGTTAACCAAGCTTTTTGACCAATCAAGACAGAGAAAACAGCCGGTTTTAGTTGGTTTTCAGTTGTCTCAGTGGGCGGAGCGCCTTAGACTTTTATTCAAGTTTTTTTATTCCGTTAAAATTATTTTAAATAAGAAGTTTTGAGAACTTGATTGATTTTAATATTATTACTCAATAGAGTTAAAATAAACCAATATAAAATAGAAAAGTGTCGTACATCAAAAAAGTGAATTTTACAGGAGAGCGAAACAAATCAATTAAAGATGAACAGGCGGTCCCGTCGAAAAGAGATATTGACATCTTGCGGAGATGGAGTGATCTAATTGAATTACGGTTATCGTGGGGCATAGATAATCATGATCACTTTACTTTTCAAGGATAAAATTCAGATTTTACAAACCATTACAATTTTCTTGAGTTTGGTGAACGCAAAAACGCCATTTCCACCATAAGTTATAGAGCTTTGAAATATCAATATAAAGGTAAAACTTCTTCAAATTTTGCAAATTCACTTTGTGACACCATTTTATTAATGACAAATTAAAACACTTTGTTTTTACCACGATAATCGTTATTTTAACACATCGACATGTTTCGAGAACGATGTTCTCTTCCTCATTAGTTCTCAGTACATTTTATGTCCTGAGGAAGAGAACATCGTTCTCGAAACATGTCGATATGTTAAAATAAAGATTATCGTGGTAAAAACAAAGTGTTTTAAATTGTCATTAATAAAGGTAAAAGTTTAGATTATGCGTCACATTGAAATCGACACCTAATTTAGATAAGTTAACAAGAAAAATGGTATCGAAACTTATAAATACAATATTATTAATTAGTTCGAGTAAAATCAATGTGATGTTTGTTGGGAGGTTTCCTTAGCGGCAAGTGGATAATTCATCTTATTTGCAGTGGTGAGTGGAGGAATTCCTTCGCACTTCTAAGTGGATATGTGTGTCGCGGGAACAACAAACAAGCAAACCCTGGAATAGTTGACGGTACAGGGAACGGCGCCAGACTTGCGCCAGCCCTGAACTGTGGACGCTGTACTCGACTTGGCGCAGAACGTTGCAAGCTATACAAGAAAAATAATAAACTTAATTCGCCAGTCTTTTGCACGCTGGCGTCAATGCCTATGTCCGCATCAATGTCCGACATCAGAACAAGACCATTATGATTAAGAAAACTTTTTTGCTTGTTTTATTTGTTAATAACATTATACATATAGGTACATCTAAAGAGCAACAAAAATAATTAATGACAAATTAAAACACTTTGTTTACACCACGATAATCTTTATTTAAACACATCGACATGTTTCGAGAACGATGTTCTCTTCCTCAGGACATGTCCTGAGGAAGAGAACATCGTTCTCGAAACATGTCGATGTGTTAAAATAAAGATTATCGTGGTAAAAACAAAGTGTTTTAATTTGTTATTAATAAAATGGTGCAACAAAGTGAATTTGCAAAATTTGAAGAAACAAAAATAATTGCCTAAATTCAACATCGCCAACTAGGAAGACATGTAAACTACTTTTGTTAATACACATGAGCCCAACTGCTCCCAACCGCCTGGAGCCAGTGAGACTATTGCATCCACAATACCTCTATGTTGTGATACTGAAGGTATCTAAGTGGGGAGGAGAAGGAGATGCGGAAGAGGTTGATGGGAAAGTACCTCGCTATTCAGATTTAGTCACCAAACACCGCTAAAGCCATTTCAAGCAACGTTTCCATTACGAATGGTGGTCTTACTGCACTAGAGCGATACTGAGAGTATATTCCATTCCCAATATTATTATAAGCCATTAAATTGATCAAATAAAATTTACTTGCGCACGCTAGGATTTGAACTTGTGACCTCAGGATCGCTAGTCGAGAGCCTTTCTCCTCGACCACGGAGGCCATCAAAACGATTAAATATAGGTACCTACCAAGCAGTTAGTTTATATAAGATCTTCTAAAAGATAACAAAAATTACAATAGAACTTATTGTGGTAGGACATACTCGCATATAATTTTAATGAATGAATTCATATTAGCAAAACTCAATAGAAAATCTGTAACATAAAAAGATACGGTCACATCTGGGACTCGAACCCAACGGCAACTTTTTCTGATTTTTCTGTTTCAGATTTTCGATTGAGTTTCGCTAATATTGTCTTCATTAATTAAAATATTACAATTTGTGATTTTTTTCCACATCTCGACTGCCGTTCGCCCACCGGTGGCCGCAGGTCAAAATTAAAAAAAAATTTTTTGAAGCGATTTTGTTCCTTATGTATAAAGAAGTTGTATGAAGAACAAGGTCAGAATCGCTTGCGCCGTTCTCGGTATTGACATAGCAAAATTCCGCATAGCGCCAACCCATCTGAATAATTTATAATAAATATCTATGGTCAACTTGGCGTCACTTTTACAAACGGTTTTCAACTGTCATTTCATTTTCAAGTATTTATGTCATTACTTCTTCGAAAACAATTTTTAATTTGTTTTTTTCATGTAGGGTGTCTATTCAGGTTTATAGAGAAATAAAAAAATTATCATTTTCGTATGAATATATTATTTACATTTTTTTGTCGAATGAGAAATATTTTCATACATTTTTTTGTTAAAAATAGCTATTCTGTGAAAACTTGTAACGATATTATCATGAAATATATATGAATAATAAGGTACATTATCTGGCAAACAGAAAACAATCACAAAAAAAAAACAATTCCTTAGTTTTTATACGATATTTGAGCAAAAGCCGGGAAGATAATTTCGCACGATTTTTTCCAAATACACCTGGCCTTCGAGATTTAAAAAAAATAAATACATAGGTATATAATTCCTATTGGAGTTTCATGTTTTAAAGGTATTCTTCTATAACATAGCTTACACCGCTATGCAGATTCAGCATGGCCTCACTCCAAACAGCCATGGCTGGTGAGGGTAGAATTCGGGGAGAAAGACCCCCCCTCCAGAGAGAAAGACAGAATAGTAGAGGGAGCAAGTGACGCGATGATTGAACGCGCGCCCAAGAAAAATGATCACCCGTCAACTGGAGACGTAGAGAAACTACCCTCGGGGTGTTTGAGGGAGAGGGCAACACATTATGTGGATATCCACCCCTGCGCCAGAGAGGGACGGAGCGGCCCAAAATAGGGGTGACGGGCCGTGATGGATTATGCTTTTCTCTCTACGAGGGGAGGGGCTCACAGGTCGTTATGGAAAAGGGGGGGCGCTTTTAGGGGAGTGGTGGGAGGGGGGCACTACTATTGCGTTTGGATTTCGTACGCCGAATTTATTTACGAATTATAAATAAACTTGATATGAATTAATAAGTAGTTTGATTATTTAAAATTTGTACATGTATTGAATATTTTTGTTTTATTTACTTACCGTTGGTAAGGGCAAAATATAATTTCTGTTATCTTTTTTGGTACCTAACCAGATCCTATGTATTTATGAATAAATTAAAATTTAAGGTACCTACATTACAACCATAGAAATACCTGCATCGTTTATATATATATTTTCTATGAAATGTAAGTAGGTACTTACGCAGACCCATGAAAAATCACGGGATATTAGGTATAAATCACATTTTTTGAAAAAAAAAAAAAAAAATCTTTTAAAATATCATATTATGGTAGGTACCTGCCCACTTCATCGCTTGTCTGAAATATTCTTCACACAAGCAGTTCAAATATTGAATTCAAAGCAAATATATTGAACCAGATTTCTCATTTCCCGTGCACAAAAATCACGTACAGACAACCGAAATCAGTTTGTTTGATGATGTAGAATGTATATGTTATATTACTGCTCTTTTTTATTACTCAGAATTTGTATTCCGAAAGCATTTCAATCTGGGTATTTCGAGAATATTAATATAGTTTTTGTCGGAAAACTATTCCCCGTTTAAGAGATTTGCATTTAGAAAGTTTGTCATATCTTCTTAGATAGTAATCTAGACTGGCTAAAGAAGGGATGGAAGTAAATAATAAAAATTTTGATCTGTTGTTTGTGTATAACCTGCTTAATAATAATATTGATAGTCCCGAATTACTATCCGTCATCGGTTTAAATGCTCCAATGCGGCGTACCAGGCACACTTCTCTTTTTCATATAGAAGCCCACAACACCAATGCAGCAAATAACTCACCAATCACTCGCGCAATCACAACTTTTACCCATTACGAAAAATTATTAGAATTAGACATTTTTCACGATTCATTGCAAACATACAAAACCAAATTATTAAATTTCTAGTCGTTTTATTAAACTTTAGGGAGCACATAATTTTTGATTTTAAAACGTAACTTTTTCTCCACCTATACTCTTTAATTTTTGTTATTATTAGTCAACCAATTTTTGTTTTTTTTTTCATTAGTTTCAGCATAATTATGATTTAAAACCCAGGCGAAATTACTTAATGACATTTTACAGATTTACGTAATAGGTACAAAACCATGTAATTTTTTTTAACATACTTTAAAACTTATATTTAATGTACTGTGTATATCTTATAAATAAATAAATAAATTTGTCCCGCTGTTTAGTTGGATGGTTTATTTCTGTATGTTTATAACCAAAATTGTTCAAA
Source organism: Limnephilus auricula (assembly GCA_951813805.1). Classification (NCBI taxonomy): domain Eukaryota; kingdom Metazoa; phylum Arthropoda; class Insecta; order Trichoptera; family Limnephilidae; genus Limnephilus; species Limnephilus auricula. Next base: position 4,266,739 of record OX638403.1, read on the forward strand.
CCATCAAAAAAGCCCTTAGTCAATAATCCTCTAGTTGCCTACTTCAAGGTTACACGTTAATGTCTAGAATTCCGACTATAATTAATACTTAGTATTATTTTGATGCGCCTGCGTATATTATTAACGTGTTAAAAAAAATTGTTTGTGCGTTATTCCTGTGTGATATCTGGTTTATTGAACTCAAATTTGCTGCGCAATATTTTAACAGGTTTTTAGAAGAGTTCAAACAAGCTTTAAAGTAGGAACCTACCCACCTGTAATATAATATTTTTAACAGAAAATTATTTTTTCAATTTTTTTAAATTCGGAACTGATTTGTTAAGAATTTAAAATCTCGTGAATTTTCGCGAGTCTCTGCAAGTTTTACAATACTTTACGCAGATAATATGAAGACAGTATATATTACTCACGAATTCTTTTTGTATACCGAAGTAATTTCGATTTTTAGCGTTTTGACACAAAATTTATGAAGCATCTAATAATTTTATTAAAACTTTAAAAGTTCTCACTTAAAATTATATTTCTAACACATTGTTGTCCTTTTAAACATTTTTTTATTATTTTCAGTTCAATATTTTCAACTATATAAACTGAGCGATAAATTAAAAATATTGATCCATCCAGCAAACATCTATCTACCCGCAAAATTAATATCACAAATAATTATACACTTACGTTTATTACGTAATAAGATGGCAGCTATTTTCAGAAATATGGCTCCCCAAATACTAACGCAGGATATACACGTACCGTACCTACAGACTGTGGAAGACCCTGCGCATATTTATAATATTTGTCGTACAATTTAGTCATAGCCACACAATTCTAATAAAACCCAGTCTCCCCGTTGCCTCCAGTAGACATTAATTACACCCAACAACTTTGTTACATTCATATATTCTTTTCAGTGCCGCTCTATGAATTTTTAACTAATGAATTTTAAATGCCTCGTTTCACCCCGGTTTCCCCTACCGAGGGAGTATTAGCGGCTACCTATAGTTACCCCCCTATTTTCTTATATTATAATTTGTTTTTTTTCCGATGGTGGAAAATGAGAAAAAATCGGATTACGAAATATAGCAATGTTTGAAATTGTAACGGAAGGGATTCTGCTTGCTGTTGTGTCGGTGAGTTTTTTTTCATTAGCGTAATGTAACATGTCGCGGTGGTGCGTTTATTAAATTTCGGGAATTGACGTTGACGAATGGATCCTTTTGATTTATTCTGGGATATGTGTAAACCAAAAATTGCAATTTTGGAGGAATTTTAGGGTACATAGCATTATGACTATTTTGAGGAGAGTGAGAATGAAGCTGATAAATAAATTGAAATTTGTTTCTACCAACGTTATCAATGCGTAATACTGTTACTTACATAATATTTTTTTTAAACTTAAAACCTTTTTACTAATAATCAATACCTACTTAAATAGTTGGGATTAAATAAACATTACTATACCAAATTCTAAATTATTTATATTTTAAGAAACCAACAGATAAATACATACAAGGTTAAAAAAGTTTAAGCCAATAAAGTTTCTTAAGATGAAGTTATATATACGCCAAATCACTATTTAGAATTTAGATTTATCTTTACTACGGTTCGGTTTTCATTACGAATATGAAAAAATATGTTATGGATACATTGAAGCTTTTTCTACCTTTTTAATTTAATGGAATTAAAATAAAACTATTAATTACGTTACAAAAAATAAATATGAAGTTATATTAAAAGAAAAAACTTTTTAAAAATACCCATAAAGATGGGCAAGATTATTTTTTACTAACTTTTATTCGTTCTTTTAAAATTATTCATAAAAAAATAAATAAAAACAACTTTGGCGCTAGTTTCCTCGCTTAGAAAATACCAAAAATACGCGGAGTTCTAAAGGGGTAAGAAGTCAAATATTTCTGACGTTTGTATTCATCTTAACACCTAATCTTTAAGTAGGGCGTTTTTGCAGTAAAAATTTGTGAGTTAAAAAATAAACTAAAATATTGTAAATAGTTATCGCATTAAATATATATAATAGATATCTTCGAATAACTATCGCTTTACTAATCCCAGCAAGAGTTCATACATACGTAATCGACGATCAAACGAAAAAGACAGAAGATGCTTGGACGATGACGTCACGTAAATCCTATCGTTGAGACTATTATAGCGAACAAATAAATATATATTATAGCAAACACATATTAGACGATCGATTTTCTGTGTTCTTTCTTTTAACGTGTTAACTTGTTATGTTAATCTTATTAACCGTTCAAAAATATTACATTTTTTGTGTATTAAGGCAATTCACCCTAAGAAGAGTATTAAATTTATGTTTATAGTTCAAAGTTGGTTACAAGAAATAGGAATATTCTATAAGATAATTCCCCTTTACAGGGTTTTATTTTTTCTAGAATATAATATGATCACTACTAGATAGTATAAATGATATTATAATTCTACTAATGAAATAATATTTTTCGTTTACTGTACCTTTATGAGTTCAAAATTTGCAATTTTCTCTATAAAATATTGTTGTATCTGTTTTATGAAGACTACGTAAAATAAATGAATAAATACTTTCTTACCGTTACTTTTTTACCGTTCTAAAGATAAATGTCATCCTTTTTTCAATAGATTATGCGAACTTTTTCATAAATTACCCACCGAACTAAAAACACTAATATTTTATTTACTTAACCCTTGACATTGGACTAATCGCAATCCCGCAGGGACACAAAAAAAAATCAATTCAAAAATTTTGAAAACAATTTATAATAACCGTAGCGGGTTCCCTGTATCATTAATTTCATCAAAAACACGTCATGCATTAGCGAGAGATTACGTTCCCATGTTGACAAAACACCATGCGATATTTCCAGAAAAATAATCTGGAAAAAATGTGACAGATTCGGTAACGTGGCCCCATCACGCATCCTTGCAGCATCCTTTGTACCGTTTGACAGACATCGAAGATGGTCATTAGTTATTCCGAAATCTGGCATTCAGGATGTCTCCCTTCGCAATCTGCGTTCTCTAAGAGCAGCCTTGACTCGGTCGTGAGATAGGAAAATTCTTTCAGCGCTTACACGGCCCTATTCTGTAAATAGGAGGGTTGTCTGGAAAACCAGCGGTAAACCGTTATGTTTTGAAAGTAAGAAGAAACCATGCGAATAAATGCAAAATTATACAAAATAATGTGTTTTCGGTTTGAAAATTTGATCGCTTAGAAATATTATAGATGCTTCAATTAAATTTTTATTTAAAGTGGTCTAAAACAAATGTATATATTTTTATTGAAAATTATGGCGAGCAGCAAAGTTAATGCTTATTACTTATTACGAAATGCTCCAATTAAATACTGCGAGTAGAACACCTCTTGGCCTTGGAAATAATCGAGTATTTTCCGTGAAATCGAGTTTAAATTTTCTTAAAATTATAAAAACAATGCGTAAGAAAAGATTTAATGTTTTTACGGGCTTACAAAAATCCCTAAGGGGCCGATAGAACCCGCCCAAAAAGAATAAGAAGGAGATATACGACAATACGAATATTGGAGCAAGCGCGCTAATATTTAAAACGTAAAAATTCGATCGAAAATTGGGAAAATGTTTAATAAAACACGACTCGTTTACAATAGAGGAAAAATCTCTCTTCAACACCTTAAGTAGAATTAAAGAAACACTGTGAATTTTCATACATATAGCTTGTAAAATAACGGTTTAAATAAAAATTTTTGGAGCATGCTTTGCGATTTTTTTCTTTCGAGGGAATTTTATGTAATTAACGTTTCGGCTGTACAAATCTTCAGATATTATCTTAAAAAATAACATATAATTTTTTAAGGACTTAAAGTGTTCAAGGGACATATATTATAAATCGGTAGAAAATCGGAATTCCGGCCCTTAATGCAAGTAAACACGCTATTGGGTATAAATATATTTTCATTTATTTAGGTAGGTCCTGTATAATTCTATAGGACGTGAAAACAAAGTTAAATCACAATCATAGTTTTCGTATTAGACATACAATGTATTTTTTTTGCTTATTTTATAAATAAATAAATATACATCACTTATGTAGGTACCAAGGATAAGGTTTGAATGGAACATTAAAATTTTAAATGCGGGGGTAAAGAATTTGTTGGTCTAAGGCGCTCCGCCCACTGAGGCAACTGAAAACCAACTAAAACCGGCTGTTTTCTCTGTCTTGATTGGTCAAAAAGCTTGTTTAACCATAGATGAAGAACAATCAGCTGACAGCTCGCAACTAGCAACGGCCGCCCAGGGCAATCAGCCGTGACAGTCGCAAGATGGTCGCAAGTCACCGCTTGCGTTACCATTGACAACGGGGTTTTGTGTGATTGTGAAGTGTGCGGGCCATCACATTGTCATACAAAGACAGTTGGCAGTTGAGAGTTTTCAGTTGCCTGAGTGGGCGCAGGCGCTAATGAAACGACTAAAATGACGTACCTCAATTGATTGTAGGTATTATTAGAAACACGTCATAAAGTAAACAATGTAATTTCCAGAGTATCAATGGGGCCGCATCTGCGCCTATCGTCCCGAAGTAATGCGTGCCGATACTTCGAATATTCGTGACGATAGCCCTTAATTGCCGGTCACATTTGCGCGTATCGTGTCATAGCACGAAGCTTCGTGACGATAGGCGCAGATGCGGCCCCAGCATAATACATGCAAGTTTTCGTTTTTTAATAACTTACAAATTTTTGTTGCACCGTTTCGCCGTTTAGCAATCATTTTTTTTATATTGGCTCCACACAGGGAGCCCTAATGGGAATTATTTTCCATTATTTTTTCCTTGATATCTTTGGGATACTTTGTGGAGTGTCTTTTTTAGAAAAGAAAGGTACGAAACTGGAGTTCAGTGTGTCCAGGAGTGACGGTCGTATAAACCCTACTACAGTGACATTCGATGTTCGATGTCCTGCTGGAGAGGTCAAAGGTCTCCCTTAATGAGTCTTTACTGATCCGTCCTACCACGCAGTTGGTGAGCAGACGCATCCACCGCCAAGATCCGGATAAAGCTCACGCATGAACCCGGGCACCCGTGCTAATCAAAAAACATAGCGAACCACTTGGGGTAACCTATGGAAGGGGTATTGGTTATCCAATAAATGGTTTCCGATTCGGGGAAATTTATGCTGGTTAATATTTTATGTAATTCTATTTGGCCATCCAATAAATAGTTCCAAGGGCGGTGATACCCATACCAGCCTCCCAAATTTGTTTTGGTTAACAAATAAAGTATTTTTCATTAACCTTACAGATACTTGTATTTTTTATAGAGAATACCTCACAAGAGTCCCAACTGCTCCCGTCTGGAGCCAGTGAGACTATGGCATCCCCAATTGGGGTATGTTGTGAGGCTGAAGGAAAGTGGGGAAGGGAAGGAGATGGGGAAGAGGAAGGTAGGAAAGTACCTGGCTATTCAGATCTAGTCACTAAACACGGCTAAAGCCATTATTAAGCAACGTCTCAATTCTGAATGGTGGTCTTACACCAGGGCGATACTGACAGTATCTTCCACTCTGGAACGTGCCGCAAATGTAGTATATATTATTTTTATTAATTAATTGTGAAATAACACAAATTAATCAAATAAAATTTATTTGCGCACGCCGGGTTCGAACCCGCAACCTTCCGATTGGGAGTCAAGTGTTGTTACCACTCGACCACGGACGGTCGTCGGTTGTATAATTTGAAAAAAATGTTCTGAATGCCACCAAGGTTTAATATAATTTCAGATATAAAATCGTCGAGTTCTCCACAGAGCCCTCACACCGAGTAGGTACTGCCGCTACCAAGAAGGGACATTAGGCAGCAAATATCCAAACCAGATATTATGTGGAAGAAAAATATAAATGAGAGTAATTTTTCCTCGTGTCAAAATCCACAATGGCACCGGTGAAAAAAAAACACAACATTCCAAATTCAAATTTTCGCCGTAAACTTTACCAGAACAGATTAATTAGGGTCTTACCTGTTTGACGTTGACTGGGTAAGAACCAAAAGAGTTTTTTTTGACAAGTATTGAATTGGAACACCTTTTAAAAGATGTGTAATTTCTATGGTTTAATACCTCTTTGTTTAGGCATTTCGTGGTCGTACGATTGGGGCGCAAGCAAAGCAAGCCTGTGATCATTCTCAAGGTTAGGAATTGTTATAGAATATTGTAGGGTTATGGGTGTTCGATTGTTATTGTAAAAGAAAGGTAAAGTAAAGGCTGTGCATATTAAACAGGTAGAAAGTGTTTCAAAGACTAAACATTTGTGGGAAAAGGATATTTGCATTCACAAATAATTTGTCACACTGTAAAAATTCTAACGATAGAAATCACTTTCTCAGTTTCAAATTTTTTAGTTGTTTGTGAATTTTTTTATTTAAATAAACGGAATAATTTAATACACCAAGTACATTTAAATCAGGAATTATTGATTTTTGTATTAGATATATTCAACTAAGGTAATATAAACGTAATAGTGGTTACTATTCGACTATTATTTGTTAATAATTAAAAAATAGTGGGCTACAAAGAAACAACCGTTTGGTGTTTTGTCTTACATTTTAGATATATAGTACTATTTAGCTGTATAGTGCATGATGGAAATGATATTGCAATCTAAAAAATAGTTCGTGGCCCTATTTCCAATTATCGGGTAGAAAAGCAGTGTAAACTTCATTTCGCCATAGTTCAACAATCGAGATTTTTTGCTGATTATTTTTTTAATCCACAAAGGAGACTCCGAGGAAAACATTTTCCCTTAGAGTCTATTTCATCTTTGGGGATGCTGTGTGAGAGGCCGGAGTGAAAGAGAGTCTTGAAGAGAAGCCGTTAACACACTAATCAATAGGAATTTAGAATTAATTGACATTGGGAAATATAGCCTAGAGTCAACATCAATATATTTAGGCAGAATTAAAAAGAACACAATAAATGCCATTTTAGTGTGTTTAGTGATCCAAAAGTGTGATCATTCTTTGCTTACATTTCAAATACAGAACTCTGCCTCATCATAATTGTCAAATTTAAATGGGATGGATACGATGCCAGGCAAGCGTAAGAGAGACACAGACGTTAAAATCTAGATGGAAGGCATTTCTTTATTCTATAGCCTAGATTTAATTTAAAGATTTGAGTGATTACGCAGGATGTAATGATTAATGTCTGTTCGCCACATCCCTAAAGACAGGCTGATCTGCCATTCCTCCCTTCATCCCCTGCTGCCGAGAGATCCCACGCCTTAAGGGTTAAATACCCCGGATCAGGTCCCCGTGGGGAGAAAAATCCCCGAGAGGCTTCTGCCACCAACAAAAGAAAACTAAGAAAGCTATGACTCGGCTGGAATATGTTATGGTGCAATATCTTCACAAGAAAATACATTGCGTTCATGAAATATTTTGGATAAAATGGATGAAATTATAATTTTCAACATAGTTTTTTTGTGATTAATGAACAAATCAAACAGGCTGCTCGCGAAGCATTTAAAAAAAAAAAATTTCCTCACTCACATATAGCAAGGCTGATTAATAAAAACAATATATTTCGATATACCTACTATATCTGAACGCTTTTACCCGAGTTCAACATTTCCGGGCGCATGTCACTTCTGCATTGAGCACCTCAAAGTGAATAACATTATTTTTATTATAATTTTTTTATTTTTTATTTTATTTTTTTATTATTTTTATTAGTTTCAATAGCAAAGTTTGTACATTATGAAGGTATAAAGTATAATTTTTTGTGTTTTTGTCCTCCTCGCTAGGGTTTCCTGTTCCGAGGCAGCCTCTACTTTTTTTAAACTTTTGTATTTAGTTGCGAATTGTCTTTATATCGTCTTCATAATGTTTGTAAGTTGATTATTGCTTTGATCTCTCAGCCATGTTTTGACTTTTGTTTTAAATTTAGTCATTTCCTTTATTTTTTTGGTTTCATTTGGTAGAGCATTGAACAGTTTCATAGCATGGAATTTATTATTTCTCTGTCCAAAAGATGTGTTTAAACTGGGAGTAACCAGGATATTTTCGCTTATTGCCCTTGTTGAGTATTTATGTTGGGCAGTGGAGTGCCTGTGTGTTCGAAATTTTCGGGCTTACGTAATTTTTGCAGTGACATCATGACAGTGACAGTGAAGGAGATTGTTACTAGGTGTGTTCAACTTTTCGTTACATTTATCTAATTTCTGCGATGACCAACTCGAATTAGGTTTATTTACATAGAATGAATGAGATGAAGGAGAATATTACTGTGTGTGTTAGACATTTCAGGGCTTTAAATACGTCACTTCTGCAGTGATCACTTCAAAGTATTAGGTATGTGAACGAGAATATTACTGTGTGTTTGACATTTTCAGGGGTTAGGTCTCCTCTACAGTATAGTGACCACCTCGAATAAGGTATGTATGAATGTGGATATTTGTTCGACAATTCTACTTCTTTTACAGTGTCCACCTCAAATTAAGTATCTATATTTGGAGAACAATCTATGTGTCATCGACATTTTCGGACTTCCGTCACTTCTGCATTGACCAACTCAAATTAATATTAATATCGGAGAATAGAGCTAAGTGTGATCGAACTTTTTATACTTACGTCACTTCTGCAGTTATCTTAGAAAGGTTTAGAAAGTATTTGTTTTCAGATATCTAAGAAACTGTCGTCTTATTGTATTTCAAAAAAAACAATTCACACAAATCAAAGTGCCTTTTAGTAGATATATTACAAAGTGAATAGATTTTCTGCAGACTGCATTCCGAAATCCCATCAAAATATTCAGGATTCCCGGGGTAACCCGTGTCAAAGGGCACCCAAAGAATCCCATCACAGCATTTGGCACTAGAATGTTTTATTCATGTCTTGGAAATCTGGCTGAAGATTGATACGCGAATTCATATTAAGTTTTTACGACATTGATTTATGTTCCCGAGTGGATTTTCGCCATTTCGGATGACGCCGCTCCGAGACGAGAAATATTATACAACTCATATGAAATACCTACTTTGATTTGAATGCAATGCAAGTGATAAATGTAATGTGTAAGTGTAATAAAGAAAATGTGAATAAAATTGAATTCATTTTTCACTTCAGACTTATTTTGAAGCATTTTAAACAATATGCTTACGACATAGGCATTTAAAAAAAGTTTTTGCTTTTTAGGAAGGTCTATTTACTGTTTCGTTTTTTATTCCATAATAGTAAAGTACCCACTGTTTCGTTTCGTCCTATTTACTGTTTCGTTTTTTATTCCATAATAGTAAGGTACCTACATAACTAGGTGGTCCAGAAAATTGTGTTTCTAATCTTCTCTAATTTATTAAATCAAAACCAAAATATCCTATGAAATCACAAGATGTGTAAATAGATATTAGGTTTATAAAGCATATAATTTTAAGTAACATTTAAAAAAAAAAATTAAAATAAGGAATTATACAATTCGCCGAAAGCAATGTTATACTATACATATAGGTAGGTAGGTACCTTAATATAGAAAAAATGCCATTATGAAAGTGTAAATAAATACGAACATTTCACATTTGAAAAAATTATATTTTCTGAACCTTTAAAATGTTCACCATCAGTGTAGGGGAAATGGATTGTACAAATAAAATTGCAGACCGACCAACTGCATTACGGTGGAGTTAAAACAGTACTTCGTTGCGATCAGTCATCTACATAAACTACGTAAAATGAATACGCATTCAACGAAATTATTCAAGTAAATATTGAAAAATATAGATGATACGTACGATGTACCGCCTTATATTTTTAACATGTATTTTTCAAGGCTCAATAGCTCACAATGAAGGTTGTGTTGCGATCAAGAGTCACTATTTTAGGCAGATAAAGCTGTGTAAAGCTCTGTAACGCCAGAATTTACCTCTAAAAAATATACCTACAGGGAGAAAAATGTTATTCTAAAATACGATCATTTTATTCGTAAAAACGGAAACGGGACTGAAGTTCGTACGAACAAATTAACAGTGTTTCAATGTTTGTTAGCGGGAAAATGTAAGAATAATTTGTTGGTATACGTACGAAATTAAGGATAGATAGATAGAGGGCGCTAGTGAGCTAATGTTTACTTCGACTCCGTGTTAATTGTGACTGTAAAGTTAAATATTGTGGAAAATCTTAGCGATATAGAAAAAAACTAGTAAAGAAACAATCAAATCATAACATACAGTGTGGATAAACCCTAATAACAACTAGAAAGTGAGAAAAACCGCGAAAATACCGCGCTTGAGTATTTACATCTCTAGTGCATTTAACGCCCACATACCGAAGAATCTGAGTCTAAGGGATAAAAAGACAATTAACAGAAAGGCAACCGTGAGTAACAACTTATCATAGTGCATTTTTAAATAAAATCGGTGAAATTATAACCTCACTTCTTTGAATGATATGCAAGATATACCCTAAGTAACTAACGCCATCTGTTGAAAAACTCAGAAAGTACGTCAACAAGTTCCGAACCATTTGAGTTCGAGAATCGGCTATTAGTCGCCATATAAGACGTTTTTCTGTGAAAATCCACGAGAGGGCACCTGTAGTACCAAAACAACAGACTATCTAAAAAATTACCATGGAAGAAGTCATGAACGCACTTCGTAAGATCCAGAACGAACTCGACGCACAGAAAAATACGATCCTGAAAAGCGGAGAAAAAGTAGCAGAAACAGTAATACAAAATATAAACAGCATACTGGAAGAAAAGTTTAAAATTTGGGATGAAAAATACGAAAACCTCAAAGAAAAGTTTGAAAACCAAGAAAAACGAATTTATTTCCTGGAAAAACAGGCACGAAAAAATAATATCGTCTTTTTCGGCATTGAGGAAACCGAATCCTCATACCAAATATTGGAAAACATTTTAATCAAGTTTGTAAAAGAATATTTCTCTCTAGATATAGATCACAGAGATATCCAAGAAATCCAGAGAATCGGTAAAAAAGGAGAAAGGTCTCGACCAATAATTGCTACATTCACCACACTTGGCACCAAAATAAAAATATTTAAACAGAGAAGAGAGGCACTAAGAGAAACCACATATTACATAACGGAAGACTATCCGAAGCCAATACTAGAGAAAAGAAAAGAGCTACAAGTGCAGGCAAAAATCGAGAGAGAGAAAGGCAATATAGCAAAGATTAAGTATGATAAACTTGTCATACAAGTCAAAAACAAAACCACGGACAGCAATAAGAGAATGTTTACATTATCTCCCGAAACACCTACAGACGATGGAACAAAAGTACAGGCCAACAAGAAAAATAAACAACAACCACCAAAAAGAAAAACTCCTAGCCTGTCTGAAGGAATGGCGAAACCATGCATGCTTAACTTCTTCGTAAATAAAAATCAAAACAACATGCCCAGAGCCGACAACTTGTAGCAACTACCGCCCCTCTCCGACACAGGTAACATGCAAAAAACAACAGTGAACAACAAGAATAAAAACAAGAATAAAAACAATAATAAAAAAAAAATAATAATAATAATAAAAATAAACCATATAAAATTGAAAAAAAAATAAAAAAAAACAACAACAATAAAAAACATCAACAAAAAAGAATGATAATAAAAAAATAAAAATAAAATAACTATAAAAACCAAAACTCATCTTCCAACCCGGCTGGTCACCGTGGAAGATCAAGACCAAAACCCTCTGAAGAAGAAATTCTAAACTTCCTCAAAAATACAAGAAGTGACATGAACACAAAAAATGCTTAACCCTACGAACAAATCAAGAGATAAATGAATTTTTTTAGAGGAGGCCTTCACCTTCGGCTGAGAGAAGGGTTCTTGCTTACGAAAAACTTAAGATATCAATATTACATTTTTCGCAAATAGCATTAATTACATTTTGTCTTACTTTTCACAACTCTGTAACATACCTAATTGCAAGAAATAAAAGGCTTTTTATTTTATTTTTATTTATTTTATTTATATATTTATTTATTTATTATACGTACGAAATTATATCGTATACCAACAAATTATTCTTACATGTTTCCGCCAATAAACATTGAAATACTGTTAATTTGTTCGTAAGAACTTTAGTCCCATTTTTAACCGTTTTTACGAATAAAATGATTGTATTTTAGAATAACATTTTTCTCCTCGTGTGTAAAGCTCTGTAACGCCAGAGTTTGCCTTTAAAAAGATACCTACAGTTACAATAATAATATAATATAATAAAATACATATATATACAATGAATGAAATTAACTTTATTGAATAATGAATACAATATATATACAATGAATGAAATTAACGTTATTGAATGTATTGTATATATTATTTATTTCATCGACGAGTCATTTATTCGATTTTTAAATTAAAAATTTGGTATAAATAAGTACCTACTCGGAGAAAAATGTTATTAAAAAATACGATCATTTTATTCGTAAAACGGTTAAGACGATAGACTTCGCTTTTCGGCCCATACAAAAAGGACGCCCGGGAAAAAACACTTTTCTACATCGAAAATTGCACAAAATGAATATATTTTTTTTATACTGCCTTTTAGAGGGTGAAAACTATGTCGGTATGTTTTCGAATTTTCGATGCCTTTCGTATTAACGTAAAACATTCAATGTCAAACATGTACGATTTATCAAAAAATATTATTTAAGGAAAAAGTGCTGCTAACTCAACTCTCATAAAGAATTATAAAATTATAAAAAGCTACCGACGTAGCTTCTTCTTTCTAAAAAAATTTTTTTTTTTTAAATTTCAATTTCGTGAAAGTTTCGGTGTAGAAAAGTGTATTCTCCATAAACCCCTTTTCGAGCGATTTCTGTAGGTAAATTTGAGCGTTGTCTCATTCGCACATTTCGCATTCGCATGTATTGTAAGTATGCGTGAGCTTATTGTGAGCGGGACAGAATGACAGATGCGGGTGTTCCGCGTGTCGTTCAAAGTCTAGCCTCTTAAAAACGTGACTGAACTTCTTACGAACAAATTAACAGGGTTTCAATGTTTATTAACGGGAAACTTTAAGAATAATTTGTTGGTATACGTAAGTTTTGTTCGTATACCAATAAATTATTCTAACATTTTCCCGCCAATAAACATTGAAACCATATTAATTTGTTCGTAAGAACTTCAGTCCCGTTTAAATTAATGTAATTATTTAAATATTATTTAAAGAGTAGGTACAAATGTATCGAATTCTCCTCGTTTCCTTTTATATTACGATCCATCCATACATGAACGTGTTCGTATGTTTGAAAGTCTGTTTCGTTCAGTATTGTGTTGCCAACTCTTTGTGATGGATGTCCGTGATAATGTAGGGTAGTTAATCCACGTCTGCAGCAGCAGAAAGGGTCCAGGGTTCGTTCCCGACCGGGGAGGGGGAGGGGGACGGTTGGGAGAAGGTTGGTGAGGAGGGTGGCTGTGCGGGAAGGGATGTATTGGAAATAATTACAATGAGTTTGCGCGGGAGTGGTGTACAATGCAAACTGTTATTATTTGGGGAGACTAAGGAAAAATTTAAGTAAGTCCTGTACATTGGTTGTACGTATTAGTTTCTCGGTTTTGGCACACAGTGCTTGCTTTGATTACATTAATATACCGTCTTAGAAATACAAGTCCATACCTGCCTACTATATTCGTAGAAAAATGTTATTCTAAAAACGATAATTTTATTCGTAAAAACGGGACTGAAGTTCTTTCGAACAAATTAACAGGGTTTCAAGATTTATTGGCGGGAACATGTAAGAATAATTTGTTGGTATACGTAATTTCAAACAAATTATTCTTACATTTTCCCGCCAATAAACATTGAAATACTGTTAATTTGTTCGTAAGAACTTCAGTCCCGTGTTTAACCGTTTTTATAAATAAAATGATCGCATTTTGGAATAACATTTTTCTCTGTGTTGAAATTCATTTAATATTTATTTATTTATTAGTAACCTTAACGCCGTTCGACTTTTACATAATATAACATATTATAAGGCATAAATTACAACATGGGAAATTATAACTGTTCAAGTAATAAAGAGCCACAAGCGTGTAAAACAGTAAAGGACAGTAAAGAGAAGAGAACGTGTGGTAAATTTAAAGCAAAAAGAAATAATATTTCAAGTTAGTTGGACAGTCAAAATGTCAATAAAATGTGTATTTTTATTATAACAAATAAATAAATAAGTAATACAATATTGGAATGCCTCAGAAATATACATACTTAATCTTTTATTTAATTAAAAATAAATGTTAGTAACTTTGGATGAAAACGAGGTACATACTTAATGCATAAGGGTAAGTACAGGATGAGTAAATAATATTACAAGTTTAAATATATCTAAATCAGTATTGTATATCTAAGTAAAGGATAGCTCTATGAGCGCACAGGCAGCAAATAATAAAAAATAGAAGTTGATAACACGTGTAAATATCAAAGAAAAATGTGATCCTGTAAATAATACAATATTGCAACGGTGGAAAATATATAAATATACTAGCTGACCGGCCCGCGCGTTGCTGTGGCTAATCAAAACACAACGCCATCTACTGGGTGATTACCTAACCTAGATAACCAAGTGTTGTGTCAATAAATTAACTCACACCGCCATCTGTCAGAAACTTATAGAACTTACAAATAATTATCCCATAAAAAACATTTAATTCGAAATAATAAATAATGAGGTCAATAATCGAGATAAAAACTATTCTATCTTTTAAGTTGGACCAAATTACATACAGTAAGCCAATTTTCATCAAAATCGGTTAAGTATTTTCGGAGTTTACCTCGGACGAACATTGTGACACGAGATTTTTATATATAAAGATTTATTTAATACCTATATGTAAATAACTTCGACATTTAAACAACATAAATTTGAGGTTCATTGAAAATGTTTTAACTCTATTTGTTAAGTAATAACATTTGAATATTTTTTCAAATAATTTGGTTTAATCATAGAAATTTGAAATCTGTTCAGGAAAACCAGCGTTTCACGTTATGTAATAAAACTTGCAATAAAACAATAATAACATACCGGTCAGATTCGTGATATTAATAAAACTTATCACCGTATAATAATAATTTTTTTTTATGTAAATACCCGACAACCTTAGGCCCAACTGTTAGGAGCTTATGGGTCTGTAGTATTCCAATTTGAGGTATGTTGTGAGGCCGAAGGAAAGCAGATGGGAAAAGGAAAGCTGGGAAATAAGTACCTGGCTATTTTCAATTATTAAATTGCGAAAATCGAAGTATCTACATAGATATCTAATCAATAATCATCAAGTTATTTTGTTATTTCGCTGTGTTTCTATCATCCCATAACAATCCTTGCGATTCTAGAAGACTACATCCACTATCTCTGGTTTGAGAAGTTTGGCCTATGGACTGTACGTAAGGTGCTCCGCTGACGAGGCAACGGAAAACCAACTAAAACCGGCTGATTTCTCTGTCTTGATTGGTCAAAAAGCTTGTTTAACCATAGACGCAGAACAATCAGCTGTGCCAGTCGCGAGTCACCGCTTGCGTTACCATTGACAACGGGGTTTTGTGTGATTGTGTAGTGTGCGGGCTATCACATTGTCATACAAAGACAGTTGGCAGTTGAGAGTTTTCAGTTGCCTTAGTGAGCGGATCGCCTTAAAGACTACATCCACATTCTCTGGTTTGAGAAGCATTAGTCTATGTACTCTACGTGATGCGTTCTTATTTGAAGTTTGTGAAAATATAGTTTGAAAATAATTAGAAAAGTTTTCTACTATCTACCTATTCATGTACCTATCTTGAAGTTCCCTTATTGATATTTATATAAGTAAGTATTTTTGTTGTTCAATGGCTCTCATATCATAAATATGAATACCTACATATTTGCGTACGAATATAGCCATAAAGATGCAGTTAGTATGTTAAAATTTTATTCAGTATCACCTTACGCTGACCCGTTAAAGCCCGCCGTTCATTTTCCCAACAAGCGAGGATGAAATTGATAGTGTCCCATTATTGACATGGAGTGTTAATGGGTACAAATGGCTCGGCCGTTTGGGACGGGTTCGCAGAGGCTTCTGATTCGCTTAAGTATGGGAAAATTTAATTAGCCTCATTTTAAAATTACACGGATTTGAGAGGAGCAGGTGAATGCGAGGTCGATGTAGCTATTTACCAAGAGCTAACTGGGCAGGAACGTGAAAAATGGAGTGATTATACATTTGTTACTTTGTATTGTGGATACATTAACCATTTGGCGAAGAGGCTATATAGCATATTTTATTTTCGTTTGTGGCCGAGAGATATCGCAATCTTCGTCCTCTAATTCAGTTACATTTTGTTTTGTGATAATGGAAATAAAACAATGGAATTTCGAAAAATAAGTTATTTATCTTTTTAACTCGTATAATAATGTAGAATCACCTCCAGGAGTTAGCACATTTTACCCCTGAACACTGATACATGAAACCGGTCCGATCTGTTTTCCGGTTTGCAAATTCAGTAAAGGCATTATTATTTTAACATCTAAATATTATTTCACTCTAATGTTGACGTTCTCCCTCTATTCTACTTGTATCTCTGTCAATGTATAATTTTCCTATATTTATGTGTATGTTTAAATGTAATTATTTGATTAAATAATTTTAAGCCCCGACGAAGCTTGAGCTAAGCGAAACCCAGTCGGAAGTATATACATAGGTATAATATTAAATTTAATAAAGTGGCGTGTTACAAAGTGTGTTTTTTATTTATCATAATATCTAAATGTAACACGAAATAAGTGCCTACTATTAACAAGGGAGGGACATAAGATTATATTTTTAATCCACATAAAATAATAATAAGTTTTACACTTTCTCCTGAAACCCTTTTTATCATATTAAATGCACCTACAATGTTCAAAATGCACATAAAATATACAATAATACAATAATAAGGAAATCAATTAAATAACTTACAATTAAATAATTCAATGAGATCCATCACGACACAAGCAACGTTTTCCACCTTCTGTGATATTGGTAGGAGATTTTCAAATCTTATCAGGTTATTCGTAACCCGCGAGTATTTGTCTTTCTTTAAAAAAAAACAAAAAATATCAGAAAACATTAAAATCCTAAAATTCAATTCCTACTAGCAAATTCAAATTCCTATCTATATCTAGGATAACTTATTTTATCAATCTATGTGAGGCTATGGCAACCCCAATTGGATTACGTTGTGAAGCTGAAGGTAAGTGGCGAGAGGAAGGAAATGGGAAAGAGGACGGAGGGGAAGTACCTGGCTATTCAGAACTAGTAACCAAATACGGCTTAAGCCATTTCAAACAATGTTTCAATTCCGAATTGTGATCTTACCAGGGAGACCAGGGATTTACATTATACTGAGAGTATCTTTCACTTTAAAACAAATTGTGAAAACACAGGTCAATCAAATAAAATTTACTTGAGCAC
This sequence comes from Limnephilus auricula, assembly GCA_951813805.1. Taxonomy (NCBI): domain Eukaryota; kingdom Metazoa; phylum Arthropoda; class Insecta; order Trichoptera; family Limnephilidae; genus Limnephilus; species Limnephilus auricula. The sequence continues at coordinate 4,284,162 of OX638403.1, forward strand.
GCCAGGAGTTGAACTTGCGACTTCCGGACAGTCATCCAGGCAGACAAATAGTGGCTTATATAATATATGATTCTATTATTTGAGCTTTAATTACCTTACCATACACAAGTGCCTTGTCTCTTAAGCTATTTTTCTTTATTGTATATATACGTATTTTACACGTATTTATTGAAAAATGCACATATTAAATAAATAAAAAGACACCCCTAAGTATTGATTGATTCTTTAAAAAATATATATACATATTTTTACACCCTTTTTGTGTTCATAAAATAGGGTATTTCCACGTTTTTTTGTTACTTAAAAAACTAAGCGAAAATTTTGATTATTATGGCATTTTAATTTTATTTTTATGTTAACGAATAAATTTTCTACAGCGAGTCTAAGTTGCCCATTTTTGTATAATCACGCCAAAACGGCATTTTCGACGGTTGACGTCACAAGGGTCGCTCGTTCTTAAAATATATTTCCGACAGTTCTACTTTGTTTGTTTGATGACGTGCGTATGAAGCGTCGTTGGCAATCACGGGCCGTTTTGGTTTTGTTCGTTTTTAAAATGAATAAATTTGAATGAAAACGTAAAAAACAAACATTTTGAGTACGATGATTGAAATCAGAAAAATGATCTTTAAATATTCCATACATTTTCAACAGAATCCCTTGTTTGTGAAAATAATAATTATTATATTACTATTACGGCAATCTGTGATTTTTTATGTATCTATGTGTGACGAAACTTTTCGGTTTCGAGTGCAGAGTAGGTTCTTAGTTTGTTTCTACCGGGACCTACTCGGGTCGCAGTTGTTGGTGGTATCTACCTCGGTTCCCGTAGCCTCGGGTTGGAGGGAGTCGGTTCGAGGCTGTGATAAATGGTTGTGAGCGCCGCTAAAGCAAACGGTGGTGACTTTTGAAATGACTTGATAATGTATTTTAATAATCATCATATTTTACGCCGGCTTTCCTCTTGTATTATAATTATTATGTTCCGTCACTTGACTGATGACTGAGACAGTCGAATTTCGGTTTTTGGAAACATTTATCCAAAAAAAACCCTCTTTAAATGATGATAATTCATATGGCATTATGATATTGCATTTTTAAACTTATCTAATAGGTATTATCGGAGATCGAAAATCTTACCTTCAAGGATGGGCTGGCATAGTTACCCGAAAAGAGGAATTAACAAAAGGTCTGCAGATATAACTAACTAACTAACAGGGTAGGCAGAAAGGACGTACCGCCAAAAAACTCGGTCTTGGCACACATTCTTAGCCTCATTCACATTCATACATCGTATCATGCATACTCTTCTATTTTTCTGACTCTTGACATGGCCCGACTTAAGTATCTGATTCACTTGATCGTGCCATGTCTTCCTCGGACGTCGCCTACTTCTTATACCAATCACACTTGCGTCATTTATTATTCTTACGCTCTTCTCATCGTTCATTCGCTCTACATGCCCAAACCATCTGAGGGTCCCTTTCTTAATTTTACTCATTACGCTTAGGTACATCAACTTTCTGCAGATCTCCACATTTCTCACAGGATCATACATCGTATTACCACACATACGCCTCAGGGATCTCATTTCAACAGCATTCAGTCTACTTTCATCCTTCCTCTGCCAGTTCCATGCCTCTTTGCCATACATCAGGGTAGGTACCAGCACTTTATTGTGGATTGCTAGCTTCGCTTCTATGGACAGCTTTTTGTAAACGCCAACTGCATTCAGAACTCCATTGATGGAGTTACCTGCATTTACCCTTCTTTCAATATCTCTATCAGCCTTCCCATCTCTCGTAAACATACTACCCAGATACACAAACTCATCTACCTGCTCCACGTATTCATCGTTCACAACTATATTGCACACTGTTTTCGCACTCTCTCTTTCAAACACCAGGACTTTAGACTTATTTTACATTCAACATTAACTCATTCTTCATATATACTCCATTCATCCTAGACACAAGCGACTGTAGATCTTCCATACTGTTAGAAATCAGCACCGCATCATCAGCATACAACAGGCAACATATGTATATGTAAATAGGAATGACGATCTGTTGGTAGGTAGGTACTAATCAAGGGCGTAGCTGTAACGTTCAAATGGGGCAGGGGTCGATCTTGGGTGTCGTCGAGGGAGAAAGGGGGTTGGAAAAATTATTTGCAAGTTTTTTGGGACCTTTACTTACCACAACTTTTTATTTAGGTACATCACATATACGCCATTGGTACAATCCACAAATATTGAATAAGCAATACTGTGTTTATGATTAGCGTTTTACCGTTAAATGAACGTTTCAAAGCTCTTTAACTCATAATGAAAATGACGCTGAATGTTAGAAAGTTGATTTTAAGTACCAGATGGCGAAATTAATCTAGAAAGTCCGGACTTATATCTAGAATCTAGATAGATAGTAAAATATATCTAGCATTTTTCAGAGCTGTACATACATTCAGTATCATGTGGTCAGCGAATGCCCGCTCCATTCATTCCCCGGCGGGATTGATGAGGTCCACAGGGCGACGCCTGAGGCCCTAGACTGGCTCGCAGACCTAGATGTCCCCCTCTGACACCCCACCAGACGAACGAAGATTACTAGTTCTGAATATCTCATCTCTCTCCTCTATACACGGAGAAAAATATTGTTCTAAAATACGTTCATTTTATTCGCAAAAACGGTTAAAAACGGGACTGAAGTTCTTACGAACAAATTAACAGTGTTTCAATATTTGTTGGCGGGAAAATGTAAGAATAAACAATGAAATCCTGTTAATTTGTTCGTAAGAATTTCAGTCCCGTTTTTAACCGTTTTTACGGATATTTTTTACGAATCGTATTTTAAAACAACATTTTTCTTCGTGTACTACCTTCTTTACCGCAGTTTCATACGCTCAGAGAGCAGTTGGAACTCTTATGCGGTACCTGCTCACATAAAATTGTCTCTCTTTTAGTACGTGGAAAAAAATTATCAAATACTTGTTTAAAATATAATCACGCAGTCACTGAAAAGTGCAAATAAATGCATTTACAAAATTCGTATGTTGTACTTTGTATCTGGTTGTATCCGTGTATGGTAATTTGTCATACATATTCTGGATTTCGTGTACATTAAGTCTAAACACGCCAATGTGTGCAAATGACGGATGGCGGTAATATTTCATTAAATTGCGATTCATTTTTTCACTTGGCAACAATCCACCTGAACTAACATAGTTTGTCAACAATATGGCTACATCGAGTGTTGCCAGGGATTAATATTCATCATTTCCATTTTCACATTTTCCAGTGTCACCTTCGGCAGGTAGGTACCTAACTACCTAACAACTAGTTACATAGGGACACCATTACTCTACTTCAAACAGACCATAAATCACCTTTTCAGGAGTAGGTACTTACCTCTCATCTGAAAGTGCTGCCTTTTGTGTAGGCATTCCACTTTGTAATACCTATAGATACAAAAATAGATCGGAATACTGCATTATGATATTGTTAGGAAAATTGTACGGAATAAATTCTGAAAGTAATTAATTCAAAGTGAACAAAATAATAACGTGCATACATTTCAACGATTTAAAAAAAAAATTCTGATATTTGATATCGTTTGATATATAAGTACCTACCTACTATCTAATTTCTGTTTATAGTTTGAAATATTATTGTATGTAGGTATGTAGAATGTTTGTATGTATTTATGTATGTGTGTACACGGAGAAAAAATGTTATTCTAAAATACGATCATTTTATTCGTAAAAACGGTTAAAAACGGGACTAAAGTTCAACGAACAAATTGACAGGTTTCAATGTTTATTGGCGGGAACAAGTAAGAATAATTTGTTGGTATACGTAATTTCGTACGTATACCAACAAATTATTCTTACATTTTCCCGCCAATGAACATTGAAACACTGTTAATTTATTCGTAAGAACTTCAGTCCCGTTTTTAACCGTTTTTACGAATAAAATGATCGTATTTTAGAATAACATTTTTCTCCGTGTAGGTATATTATACATGGTATACTATTCATATCGTATATTTTGTAGGTCTACTATTCATATCGTATATTTTGTAGGTATACTATTCATATCGTATATTTTGTAGGTCTACTATTCATATCGTATATTTTGTAGGTCTACTATTCATATCGTATATTTTGTAGGTATACTATTCATATCGTATATTTTGTAGGTCTACTATTCATATCGTATATTTTGTAGGTCTACTATTCATATCGTATATTTTGTAGGTCTACTATTCATATCGTATATTTTGTAGGTATACTATTCATATCGTATATTTTGTAGGTATACTATTCATATCGTATATTTTAGGAGATATTTTAAATACTTTAGTCGCTTTGTACCTACTCTTCATTTAAACAATTTGTATTTTTCATGTTCATATTGTGTTAATTTTTATGCATTCCTTTTCGCTTTCTTAATATTTAAATTTGTTGTATTATTACCGCCTCAGAACAGATATCGTTTAGTGGGGCGGATAACTTACTTGTTTTCATAATATGATCATTTTATCTCATAAACGCCCGGGTTGCCGGCAATTAAATCAATTATTATCTATTTAGTATGTTATTGGATTTTTCTCGTATATAAGTGAGTATACATATATAATATTTTTTTACATTAACTCCACACAAAAGGTCCTAAGCAAAATAATTTCTTTCAGGGCCTATTTCATCTTTGGGGATGCTGTGTGGAGGGTCTTTTAAAGAAAATGATGAAGAAAAAGTTCTGGAAAGGAAATGGGTATGAGGGGTGGGTAGGAATCTGGGGATCAATGTGCCCAGGAGGGACGGAAGTATGAATCCATCCCTCCCACTGCGGTTCAAGATTTTGGTTCGAGAGAATCCGGCTGGATATTTTTGTGTAAAAGCATTATTTTTTTTTATCAATTTTACATGATTATTGAGAAGGAACCTACCCACCGACGACAAAACTGGTTTATCAATAATTTACACACACATGTACTTATTATTACAACTCATATTACCTACCCAACAAAATTTATGAAAATTTAATTTTTAATTTTTTTAATTGTTGTGAATTCTACGTAACCTATAAAGAGAATTCGAAGTTTTATACAACAATGTTATACCAATGATTTATTTTTGGGATATTGTTCCGTGTTGCATTCTTTGGTCAACGTTTCGGACAGTGTTACAGTGTCCAACATCAGGGCAGACATCTGCGCAACATGGCAAAATACCCCAAAAATAAATCACGATAATAGTGAAAATCTCAAATCATATGTCAATGTTATACCTACTAGTCCATCGGTCGTGACGTCATCGTTATAGTATCTTCTATCTTTTTCTTTTTCAAACGAGACGCGTGTGAAAGAAGAGGACGAACGTAGGTGATGACGTCAGCACGAACGTCAGTCAATTACACAAATAAATGATCTAGTTCGCCATTTCATTGATTTACCACTGATATCATATATACTATCACCAAAAACTATTATATTTAAGGAGCCTGCATTATTTTCCAACGTGCACTAAATTCTTCAGCGACCTTCGACTTAGAAAGTTGTTCCTTCGTACTTTCTTCAAGCAACATGCACCATAGTTTAAACTACGGAACATTACTTATAAACCGTCCCTACCAACAGCAAGAACTAATGATTAATGACTTAATTCCATTGTCTTGTGAGTAGGAACCAGTGGAAAATATTATTACTGGGCAGTTGGCGGCGCTGAGTCCAGTTAGACCATCAAGTTCGAGATATCTGATCGAGCTAGTGTATGGCTCAGAAGTCCAGAATAAATTGAACGTATATCTTTATAGTATTTAAATTTGGGATGCATGTGATTTAAAAAAAAAAAAAACAGAAACTAAAGATTAAGTTACTATTTTGTTGGTAATATTGCGGTGGATAGATATGGAACATAACCTAAAGGGCCAAAGGTGTTCTGATAAACATCTGAATGTACGGTTGATATAAGTAATAATTATTGATAATTTTTTAGACCCTATTTTGTGGCACTTAACTTCAAGGGCTCTTTTCGCAATGGCGAAGAAAAACTTTAAACTCTAATTGGGTTCCTACGTATTTGAATAGGTAGGTACCTACCAAAGTTGATGCCGCAAATTGTGTAAGTCTTCACATTTAGGGAATAAACTGCTAAAAACTAAAAAAAGTAGTATGCAAGGCAATAGTAAATATGAGAAGCGGTTATAGGTACCGCCGCCCCGGGAACCATTTATTGGATTACCACCACTCCTTTTATAGGTTACCATAAGTGGTTCCCTATGTTTGGTGACTTAGTAGGAGTTTCCGGCAGTGGCAGTCCGTGAGTTTTCAGTGAGCTAGAGATTTAAAAAAAACGACGTTATTGATGTTGTAGCTGAAAATAATTTTTTTTTTCAAAATTTCAACTTTTTTTCTATTAAGATCTTTATACAAAAGTTAAAATTTTGAAAAAAAATAAAATTCATTTTCAGCTACAACAACATCAAAAACGTAGTTTTTTTCAATTTAGCACTCTAGCTCACTGAAAACTTACGGATTGGGAGAGACTGGTTGAGGAGATCTAACCTAGACTTCTCCAGCCGGAATCGACTATCGCATTCTACCGCATTGGGAGGGACGAAATCGTACGTCCGTCACTCCTGAACACGTTGACCACAAGATTCCTTCCCACCTCCCATACCCTTTCAATCCTCTCCTTCCTTTCCCTAAAAAAACTCGAAATGGCATCTTCAAAAATTACCGAATAAAATAAAAATAATTAGGCCCTGATGATTTTTTTCCCTCAAAAAAGTAGGTATTCAAACTTTTTAGTTTTTAATTATTATTCTAAATACCTTACTTATATCTAAGTTGGTTCTTAGAAAGTACGTTGTTTTGAGAAACACGGAGGTGTTGGAGATGGGGATATATTTTTAGTTTTAATCTCAGTTAAATCAAATCCAGTTAACCTAAATAATATAAGATTTCTTAGAAAAATGTTTCACCACTGACCATTTTCAAAACGGGCGATCACGCAATCCACAAAGAACGCAGAAAAAAACTTTAGCCACAAACATGCCTTGAGGCGTTATCCTTATGCATTTAGTTAATTTTCCTGCTAAAATGGAAAGATAAAATAAGCTAACACAAGTAACTAAAGGCATCAGTTTTCAGTATAAGGAATAGAACCTTTTTTTTTTGCTCCTTCTACAGATACTGACCCAGTAACATAAATTGTATGCAAATTCGCAGACGCGAATATAAAGTCATCTTTTATGGCAATCATCCTGTCAATCAAGTCATATTTCATGTAGAAGTGAACGCACACATGTTGCGTAATCTATTGTGCAAATTATCTATGCAAAACCATAGACAATAAAGCTTAGCTACCTAGTTCTTTTATTTGAAGGGACGCCATTTTAAAAACAAAGGAACCTTCATCCTTGACCCCATTTTACTTAGATCTTATTTCGAATACAAAGAACACGGAAGCCAGCGCTAGAAAGTGTCATCTTTAGAAAAATTGGAGCAGATATGTAAACTGGATATTATATTTATGACGCCTTTGTTCTTTGAGTAGGCCACCGTGGCTCTGCAACTGTTTTGTGCAATTTGTATAAAAGTTCGTCGGTTTTTTTTTGTGTGCGGAATATGCATGCTTCATTGTTGTTTATGGCAGGGAAAAGTGAAAAAAATATTGCAATTATTTCCGCATCCAGAGGATTAGTTAGGTAGCTGAAACCCAGTGTTAGCCCAAATATAGTTTGGGTCAAAAGTTGCACTATCTACAATCTACATTCTATAAACAACAATCAGTTTGAAATTATTATATTTAGGTATTTGAGGATCAGTAACAGAGGACTACAGCTTTTCCGATTTGGAGAAAGTTGTGAGGTGAAAGTGGGAGTAGAAGAAAATGGGGAAGAAGAGGTAAAAGGTATATATTAAAAAATTAAGGTACCTACCTACTTCTTTTAGAATTTTGTTTTAATTGTAAAATAAATAACCTTGTCTTACTATCTTATCCATTTTACCAGAAAACGTCAAAATTGTCACAATTATTATTGACTTACACGGACATAAATGTTATTCTAAAATACAAGCATTTTATTCGTAAAAACGGGAATGAAGTTCTTACGAACAAATTAACAGTGTTTCAATGTTTATTGGCGGGAAAATGTAAGAAATATTTGTTGGTATACGTACGAAATTACGTATACGAAAAAGTTATTCTTACAAGTCCCCGCCAATAAACATTAAGAACTTCAGTCCCGTTTTTAACCATTTTTACGAATAAAATGATCGTATTTTAGAATAACATTTTTCTCCGTGCAGAAGAGATTATTTTTATATATATCTTAACTCTTCTCCTTTCAAGGTATCATTCAACTTACCTTCATTTTAATTCGACTCAACGATAATAGATGGAAATATTTTTTGTATAAGGTATACCTATATATAAAGGTTTCTACCAGTACACAGGTCAAAGCCAACCAGTTTCGAATATAACCGTTTCTTCTTCAGAAAAGTAATACCTCTCATAAAACTCGTATTCGGTTCGGTTGAATTTGAAACCGGTTGGTTTTATTCTGTAATCTAGCGAAAATATTTTATATCTTAAAACATCCTTCCACAAGATTACGTGTCTTCAAATTATAAGTTAGGCTATTGCTTTTATGTAATAGCAATCTAATTATCGATTCTCAGTATAGCTTGGAGAGAAGTGTCGTGAAACTCATTAGAAGTAAAACTAAACGAGTTTTAGCTCGCGGAGTATTCCAACAGTTCAATTAACAATTTATCATAAACAAGATCGTGCGTTTTCTATTTGATTGGCCTAGAGGCGCCATTCCATTTAGGACCTGCCATTTCATAACATTACAATGAAAATCCTGATCAAAATACCCGAGTTAAACTATCATTTATTTTGTATTTCACGCCCAGCCGGGCATTTACAGGTTTTCTATTTTTTAATACAAAGATCACCTAAAGGAGAAAAATAGTAGATTTGGAATAGTACAATAAATAAATAAATGAAAAAAGTCGATATAAATTCTTCTAAGACCTGTTGATTTATACGTTAAATATGATTTAAAAAAAAATATATATATAAATATATCATTTTGCATAGGTTGGCGAGAGGTGGAAAACAATTGTGATATCGTGTTGGAGTTGTGACAATAAAAAGGTAGATAGTGCATTGATTTTGGTGAACGAAGTGTATGGAAAGAAATATAAAATATATAATAGTTAAGGGCCGTGAATTATTGAATATTGAACTTATGCTTCTTCGCTTAAATATAAAGTTTATTAACCACAATACAGGCTATTTAGTCCTAGTGAGGTTAATTTCTATGTAAAAAAAAAATAATATTCATAATATGTGAAAAGATTAATAAATAAATAAATAAAAATAATGACAAATTAAAACACTTTGTTTTTACCACGATAATCTTTATTTTAACACATCGACATGTTTCGAGGACGATGTTCTCTTCCTCAGGACATAATATGTACTAAAACTAAATATTTAAGTATAAAGCTATGCGGAATAAATATAAACAAGATAAGTTATTAAGAGGCTAGATTTTGCACCACACGCGGAACACACGCATCTGTCATTCTGTCCCGCTCACAATAAGCTCACACACACTTACGACACAAGCGAATGCGAAATGTGCGAATGGGACAATGCTCATATTTACCTACAGAAATCGCCCGAAAAAGGGTTTCGGGATAAAACATTTTTCTAAACCCAAACTTTGACAAAATTGTAATTTAAAAACTAAAATATGTTTTAGAAAGAAAAATCTATGTCGGTATGTTTTTATTATTTTGATATTCTTTATGAGAGTTAAGTGAGCAGCACTTTTTAATAAGTTGTATTTTCCGATAAATTATACAGTAAATGAAATTTAAAAATTTATTATACAGTAAATGAAATTTAAAAATTTGACAGTAAATGTTTACGTTTCTACGAAACGCATTGAAAATTTAAAAACATACTGACATAGATTTTACCATTTAAAAGGCAATTTAAAAAAAAAATATTCATTTCGTGCAATTTTCAATGCAGAAAAATCTTTTTTCCCGGGCGTACTTTTTGTATTGGCCGAAAAGCGAATTTAGTTGACCCAGTAGACAATCATAATTGTCACATTAATTTTTAATTCAATAATTATATTATGAATTTAGACAAATAGGTTAATACTCTTTAATATTATAGTAAGAAGTTTTGGGAATGATTTGGTTATATTGACTACTACATCGTCAATTACGATTTATTATTTGAATAAATTTTGAATGTTGTACACATCAATTTAATCATCTACGAAGAAGAAGATTAATAAATCTAAACGAAAACTGAAAAAGAAAAATACATATATAATAAACAGATTACGGTCGCAACTGGGGATTAAACCCAGGACCTCCGTCTTACCGGGACAACGCTCTATCACTGATCTACTGAGACCTGATTATTATAATTTAAAAAAAAAACACCAAACAAAACTGTTCTATAACGTCTTATTGAACGGCGTCTTCATAAAGGCGTGCTACCAAACCGCGAGTAGTATAGATACCAAATACACGGTGACCGGAAACTAGTAGCATAAGCGTTATTTTATTTGGACACCATATTTGCAGTTCTTTTTTTTTTATTTCAGCTAAGGAAGTGGCATTTTTAGATCAAATTTGAAAAAAAGAATAGTTGTCCATCACTATCACACGTGTAATGTCTTTTAAAAAGTATAGACCCAGTTCCAAAAGTTTTTTTAACCTTAATTTGCCGAAAAAATGAATTGAAAGTTAAAACACCTGAGTTTCTGCACACCATGTACACAATACATAATATGATCTCTGGATGCTGTAAGACGATCCGTTGCGGAGGAGTGAAGTAGGTTTATACCAGCTCACACATGATTATCTCGTCATCTCGCGTTTCCACTACCCATTCCTCTCCAACTTAAGAGGCCATTGTACCCAATAAGGTAACCATTGTTACTCTGACGATGTCCATTTGAGATAACATTTTATTATTATTTTGTAGATGTTTTTATTTCTAGGTAACAAGCTGTTTCAATTGTTTGGCTATTAATTCTTGGGAGTAATGGACGTAGAATCAGAGTTAACATTGTTTATTTATGATATTGCATTTTAGATCGCTTTTTTATGTTACACCAGTATCAACTGCCTGGAGGCAGTGGGATTATGGTACCTCTTCCCAGTTCGGGTATGATGCGAGGCTGAAAGTAGTCAGGAGAACAAGAAAATTGATATGGCTGACTTCGACACAATTTATAAACTGTGATTTGTTATTAAATATAACAATTATGTTCCAATAGAATGGTTGGAAAGCATCTGGCTATTCAATTTGAACAATAAACCCGGCTAATTCCATTTTAAACAATGTTTCGTTTCCAGAATGGTTATGTTTCACCACGGCGATACTGAGAGTATCTGTCATTCACCATTGCTTGCTCGAAAATTGAAGATACGCACATTTATTGTTAAAAGCTTATAAACGTTATAATGTTTATAAAAAATTACTTATAAGGGTGTTTATTTTTATTTTCCTAACTCTAAATTTCAGACAGAAAGCTGTTTACACATTACAAAAAAAAAAAGATTAATAAGAAAAAAGTTTCTGAAGATTCTGAAGATTCATGCTGAACGGAATACATTATTAAACTGCTATAACCACTGGAGCGACAGAGCAATTAAAATATTTTTTCTCGGGTTGCTAAAGGAAATTTTTCCGCCCACATTAAAAAAATCATACCTCCGAATTTAAATATTATGGAGACATACAAACTGATTATAGTTTTATGTAGCTAATGAATTCACCTATCTTATGTCTATTATCATATATTTGTAGGATTTAAAAATATATATATATAATTAAATCTTTAACCTTAAAACATTTTAAAGAATGCAGAGAATATTTATTTTGTCATATTTTGATTGTACAATATATTATATAGTCGTTTTAATAAAAAATTCTAAATTTGCCACATTTTGGCAATAAAGCAATCCGTGGTTTTGGAAATAGTGCCATAATGTGTCAAAAAGCGCTCGACTGGTTATTATATGAAATATAATAAAAATGTATAGTAAAAACATTTCGTTATCATTTAATTTCTCTCAATGTTTTTATTTTATTTTATTGGTTTGCGTTATAAACAGTCTATACATTTATATATGACAGTGAATAAGTATGTTTATGTCATTGACCAATAAAATAACGACATTTAGAAACAGGACCATAATAAAAAAAAATGCAACAATATACCTAACACAAACAATTCTGATTAAGTGCATCTTCAATTTACAATGTGTATTATGATATCTACACATATTTCTAAGGTTTACACTTAAATTTTAATGGATATCAATAATGTCTTTGAGGAAAAGATTTAATTAAAATACTAACTAATAAAAGTAAAAGAGAAAATGTGAGGAACTAATAAAAAAAAATAAATCGATGAAATTAAGTTTTTCGTTAAACATATGGCATTCGATGGAATGTCGTTTTATATACTCGTATATGCACAGGTATTTAATAATGTTTTAAATGTTTGTACATAAAATATACCCAGTATGTAAACACACACCGATCACATCATTTCCGTTAAAGAACAAGAAATCTCACCACTCTGTACGCATTTAAATTAAAGTTCTTTAACACGCCCGCGATAGGTAGACATGTTAATATAAGACGAAAAAATTACTTAGATATCAGAAACAAACAAAAGCGAGACGCTAAAATTTGCTTACACACGAAAAGCGCATTTTGATAAACCCTTCATGATATTTTCAAAGCTTTGAATCTAACACTGTTTTACCCTCTACCAGTAATAATAGAAGACGAAAAAATTACTAAGATAACCTTATCCACAGAAACAAAAAGTAATACAGTAAATTACGCTATTAAATAAAAAGAGAGTTTTCATTAACATTGCAAGTTGTTTATCATGGTACGATTATTATTCCCCTTTCTCTTCCACCATCAAGGAGGGTGCATGACTCCTATATACGGTAGGTAAAATATACCTGGACCGGCCTTTATTTATATTATTCCGAGATAATAAAACCGGTACCTGTAAAAAAAGAACGCGCGTCATTTGTTACCGGTCGACCAATGGGAAGGTAGAATCTTTTTTGAGACCGGCGCGGATAAAAAAGGAGATTTAACCGAACAATGCCTGTGGAAACATTTTTATAGCGGGCAACCCGGGCCTGCCATATTTACCACTTAATAATGATGACCTCAAATTACGAGAATCTTCTGAACTACCCACATTTTTTATGAGAATAATGTACTCCCGTTAGGGGAAGTCTCTCAAATCGAGAGGAAATAGATAGTGTTGTGAGAAATGTTGCCAAAAAATAACAATCGTAAAAAATAGGGGAAGAAAATGATTTGCATTTTTTTTTATCATAGATAGGTATCGTAGCTGTCCCCTACAAACTAGAATTGGTATGCAGTTTACTGCTAACCTTTAATTTGCCTTTTCAAGTATCACCTTCTTTGGGCATAAACTCTTACTATGGATTTGTAATGAAGGACACATCTACTGCGTTCAAAATAATGACTTGCCTGCCTGTGTTCGGCTATCTTCGACACACATCGTGACCGACACATGCGATCTGAATATAGCATAAACATCAACTGGAACGATGCTAGAGCTGATCATAGACTGATATTATGATATACAGTTTCACATACGACTTTATTGTAATACAAATCTGACCCCTTATTACCAGGTAAAGTGCAAATTATTGGTATTAAGTTCAATATTTAATTTTTTGTTGAATTCTTACCAACATCTTAGGGAAACATTATTTTGGTGACTTTCTAATGGTGAACACATCAGTGCACACTTTGTCGATTAAAATATGTTATTTCACGAATTTCATTGTGGAAAGGTAAAAAATAAGCCTGTTTAGAATGATTATCCGGGAGAATATAAAGGAAGACAAAGCATGAGAAAGACGTCAGAAGCCGGCTAGCTACCGCGTTAGGCTTTCCAAGTCTTAGCCAAACGACTGAACTATATTGACTGAGTAAAAAATAAAGAAGTATAAGAACTAAAATTATGCCTTTTATATTAAAAATAAAAATACATCGTCTCACTACCATAGCCGCTGAGGTTGGCCTCTAATACTGTCAGCTAAAATGTAATTGATTCCAAGTTCTATCGCCCCCTGTTGACCTCAGTTGACAGGCAATCATCAATCGCCAATGCCGTGAATTCTATATAATTCAAAATATTAACGGATTTTTTCATTGAATTCCAGAGTTCGGCACAGCCTCAGAAGGCGTTTGCAGTGATACTACACGGAGAAAAATGTTATTCGAAAAAACGATCATTTTAATAGTAAAAACGGTTAAAAACGGGAATCAAATTCTTACGAACAAATTAACAGGGTTTCAATGTTTATTGTCGGGAATATGCAAGAATAATTTGTTGGTATTCGTAATTTCGTACGTATACCAACAAATTATTCTTACATTTTCCCGCCAATAAACATTGAAACCCTGTTAATTTGTTCGTAAGAACTTCAGTCCCGTTTTTAACCGTTTTTACTATTAAAATGATCGTTTTTCGAATAACATTTTTCTCCGTGTACATTAGTGACCTAATAGCCAACCTCCGACACCTAAAGAAGAAGATCTACATACATGAATCCCAACCAATATTTTGATATATACTTTATCACTGATTTTCGACACATCTTCATGCATCTAGTGTGGGGTATTCCTTGGGTTAAAAAGAAAATGAATAAATGTTTAATGAACGAAATAGTAATTAAAACATGTTGCAAGTGGACTGAACGCCGACAAACGATAAGTAATTAATGACTCATTAGAATCATTAGTTAAATGATCCGAAGCAACTTGCATTCATCGTTTATAGACTACAAAGTTTAATGGCACATTGTTGCATATTTAAAAGTGATTTGATCAGCATGGTAATAATCGCTAATGGTAGAGTACCCTTGCACAAATTAAACGGTGTTATTGGTAATTGTTATCAAACCGCGCTTACACCAAGTGATTGCACGTCTTCACACGACTGCGCCGGCGATCGCGTGTTTGTATACAGTTTTATCGCAATTCGTCGCACTTGTTGCAAAAGTGAAAAGCTCCGGTGACAATTTTCTGAGGCGCCAACTCAGATGAACGGTTTTCTATAAACAGTGGTGCAATTAAATTACGCATTAAATTTATTTTTCACGCTTAGTGATAGGGTTTGGGTAAAACGGTAGTTTATAAATATGTCGCTTATCACTTAAGATGATAGACTTCGCTTTTCGGCCCATACAAAAAGGAGGCCCGGGAAAAAACACTTTTCTACATCGAAAATTGCACAAAATGAATATATTTTTTTTATACTGCCTTTTAAAGGGTAAAAACTATGTCGGTATGTTTTCGAATTTTCGATGCGTTTCGTATTAACGTAAACATTCACTGTCAAACATGTACGATTTATCAAAAAATATTATTTAAGGAAAAAGTGCTGCTAACTCAACTCTCATAAAGAATTATAAAATTATAAAAAACTACCGACGTAGCTTCTTCTTTTTAAAAAATATATATTTTTAAAAATTTCAATTTCGTGAAAGTTTTGGTGTAGAAAAGTGTATTCTCCACAAACCCCTTTTCGAGCGATTTTTGTAGGTAAATTTGAGCGTTGTCTCATTCGCACATTTCGCATCCGCATGTATTGTAAGTGTGCGTGAGCTTATTGTGAGCGGGACAGAATGACAGACGCGGGTGTTCCACGTATGGTTCAAAGTCTAGCCTCTTAAACACTGCATTTCTTTACACTTTACACAAAGACACTGAAAAAAAAAGTTAATTTTTGTTTTACCGAATTACAGTGCTACTCGTACAAGTTGGCGGCGGCGTAAACACGAAGAAACGCTATAGATATATTTTTTTTCTTTTTTATTTCACCTTTGTAATGGCACTACTCCCCAATTCAAACACGAGAAATGTTTTCTTTATTGAATTGTGTAGATTTCGTTAACAAACTATTTTCTTGTAATTAGCTTTTAAGACCCATGATTTTCTTTTGTAAATATATGTACTTATGTATTTCAAATAATAAAAAATAAAAACTAATAAATAAAATATGTTTATTTATTTATTTATTTATTAATTGGCAAGAGACAAACAGCTTATACATAAAATATAAAGATAAATATATACATTGTTAAATGAAGTCAAGCCAAAAAAGTCTCCTATGTTAAAGTTGAATGGAGATGGAGTTTTATTACACACAATTAGTTTTGGGTGAGAAGGAGAGGAAGAGGAATATAGGATGAGGATAGGAGATGCTCCGAATACATTTCACACTCTTGTATTAATTTTCGATCGTACGTGTTACTTCTAATCGATATTTGTGAAGTGTATTGTTAAATATGTCAATATTTTGAAATTTTGTGTTATATTGTGCACATATACGGGGAATTGGTGAATTTTTTCTAAAGTTAGTTCTATGTGTAGGCAAATGAAACAAATGGGATTGCCGTGTTGATCTTGTCGGAATATGAATATTTATTAAGTTGGTTAGTTCTGGCGAGTCCAGGCCATTATTAATATATTTATTTTAAACTGACAACCACATCTAGCGCATTCCTTTTTCGTCAACTTATACGTGCAGCACTGTATTTCATCTTTTAGAACGGGGAGGGTAATTTAAATGAGTGCAACTGGATATATTTCTTATATGTATTGTTATTATTATATGTAGGCATTGTGACGCAAATGTGAATGGAAGAAGAAGTTGTGGACGCCCGAGGAAGACATGGCACGATCAAGTGAACCAGATACTTGAGTCGGGCCATGTCAGGAGTCGGAATAATAGAAGAACATATATGAGAAGATGTATGAATGTGAATGAAGCAAGGAGTGTATGCCAAGACCGAGTAGTTTGGCGGTCCGTCCTCTCTGCCTACCCCTGCAGCGAAACGGCCTGATTGTTAGTTAGTTAGGTATTGTTATAACCTGCATTCTGTAAGAGGGAGAAAACACAAAATTCGGCTTGCCATTAAAAGATCGTGTCGTATAAACGTCCGTTCTAATGGAATAAAATTCCGTCTGTACACAGGTGTATTATACCAAGGTTGAGAGTTAGTATCTAAAATCACTATAAATACAGTACAGTACACACGGAGAAAAATGTTATTCTAAAATACGATAATTTTTATCGTAAAAAACGGTTAAAAACGGGACTGAGTTCTTACGAACAAATTAACAGGGTTTCAATGTTTATTCTTATATTTTCCCACCCATAAACATTGAAACACTGTTAACTGGTCGTAAAAACTTCAGTCCAGTTTTTAACCATTTTTACGAATAAAATAATCGTATTTTAGAATAACATCTTTCTCCGTGCAATATTTCAGCTTAAAACCTGTTAAAAATGCTCTCGGAAATCCTGGTTTTCCTCAAAGCCAAATGATAAATGATTATTGTATTTAACCAGATACTTTTAATAATATGTGTGTAAATATTTACTTAGGGAACATTACCAACTGATGTAATTCATCGGCCAATGAGATGTTTTGCAAATAAAAGCATCGCTTTCCCGCCATTCGCTTTTGATACATAAATAATGGCGTCAGTCATTCTCGTCCGCGCCGAATGGACTGGTCATCAATAATCGTCAGGAAAAGCAAAAAAAAACAAATAATATAAATGATAAAAAGCGAATGTAACATTCGTACATTTCCCGTGTTACATTTATAATCCGGCTTTGCATTATGAAAAACGCCAGAGTGACATTTTTCATGAAAATAATACGAACAGCTTATAAAAAATAGGTACACATTTTCGGCGTAATTTTTCATGTGGATTATGAGATAATGATACAAATCTGGTTGTTAAATAATTTGAAATGGGTATTGCAATGGAAAGCATATTTATTTGAACCTATGGTATTTTTGTTCTGTTGGTTAAATAAATTTTACCATAAAACAAACTCTTTTCAGCAGCAAAAAAAAAATCAATATCAAGGCGTCGTGAGTGTAACCGCAACTAAATTCCACGTTGAAATGGAGCATTGTAAGATGAGCCTAAGGTGATGCACCACTTCATGTAAAATTCGGTATCAGGCCGCTAACAAAAACACTCCTTATGTGGATGGCTATAAGGTATAAATTCCCGTTTAAAACTAGCCGCCTATTTTAATTTATTCAAGAAAAAAACAACGCAACAAAGCGTGTTTTATTTTATTTTGCAAAGTTCCGACACAAAATTTGTAATTTTTTACGATCATTTTCTAAAGAATTTAATCATCTTCATTATACAATACAATCATAACCTAAAAGAGGTTTGTAAGTAGGATATTTTGAACTTTAACGCTTTTTTTACGGGCTTATGTAAAACACTAATAAAAAATACTCGATTTTTTAAAGGCAAAAATGTCTTCTACTTGCAGTAATTACATAATTAAAGCTTCTAAATTATTTCTAAGCGATCTAATTGTCATCTTTTTTTCTTTCAGTTCTTCATCTTAATCGTAAAAATAAGCCAAAACATATCAAAACTTGGATGTCGTTGTTAATAAACTTCTTATAAGTCCTATTATAAAAGTTTAAACAAATTCAAAAACCTTGGATTCTTTGTATCAAGGTATTTTCCATGAATTGTTGGATGGGATTTTATTATTCATTTTTGATTAGAATTTCAAACATGCAATCATTTGAATAAAAGTTTCAATCCACAAATTAGCATTTTATTTGAAATATTCAGGCCAAGTCAGAATAGCTTTTCGTTTCGCTACTATAATTTATTTTTGAATCACACCTTTTTGTATACTCAGAGTAAACATTTATTTAGGCTAATCAAACAGGGAGTTAGAAATGTTAAAATATCTCAATATAGTAATTATGTGGGCAAAAGCCCAGTGGGTTCACATGCAGTTAAACGAGGCAAGTTCCATTCTCTGAACCTATCATCTAACTAACTCCCTAATAAGAAGTTTACGGTGATTCCCTAGTCCTTGAAAAGTTCGACATTGGAATCCCCGTCTCTTTTTAGGAAGGATTTAAAAATACTCGATAATACTCTTTTGGAATGGTTGGAGAAGGTATTTGAGAGTTGCTTTTTACAAGTTGATTTCGTAAAGGTCAGTAAAAAACATTAAATCCTTTCTTTCGTATTGTTTATTGTAATAATAAGCAAATTTAAAAACGATTTCACGAAAACCAAGCGACGCGGAGTGTAGAGATGTCTGTTTGCCACGGAGGGCGTTACTGACGGGCTCACTATTACAAAAGCAGGTAGCCTTTATGCCGAACGGCATAAGGTTTAATTCTCAATTCGCCCACTTTGATTCATGCCGTAAAAAACAGTGCGAAATTGCAGTGTTTTGTTTTATTTTGTGAAATTCTGGCACTCATATTAAAATGCTTTCCGACCACTTTGAAAAGAAATTAATTTGCCACATTATATAATAAAACATTATCCGAAAAGGGGTTCATTGGTAGGAGATTTTACACTCGAAAGCATTTTTTAAAGGCCTGATATTTTATTTTTTCCAGGCTTACAAAAGACTTATAAAAAAATACTCCACTACTTTCAAGGCCAAAATGTGTTCTACTCGCAGTATTTAATTGAAGCATCTATAATATTTCTAAGCGATTACATTTTCAAACCCAAAACACATGATTTTGTGATATTTTATATTTTGCATTATTTGCATGGCTTCATCTTAACACAGTGAAAAGAACTGAAGCATAAATCTTTGGGACTTTTTTCCGATTATTTATTGTTTACATTTGCAGATTTTGGATGCACGTTAGTGATATTTTACATTTACATAAAAAGTGTAACTATTAATTTTATTATTTTTTATATGTCCCAACTGCTCCCAAATGCCTGGAGCAAGTGAGACTATGACATCCTCAATTGGATATGTTGTGAGGCTGAAGGTAGTTGAAAGGAAAAAGAGGTGTGAAGAGGAAGGTGGGGGAGTATCTGGCTATTTAGTTCTAGTAACAAAATTCGGTTGAAGCCTCTTCAAGCAAATTTTCAATTATCAATGGTGGTCTTACACCAGGAAGATACTGAGAGTACCTTTCACTCTGGAATGTGCGGCAAATATACTTTATATTATTTTTAAATGACAACATTCTGAAATAACACAAACCAATGAAATAAAATTTACTCGTGCATGCCGAGATTTGAACCCGCGACCTCCGGATCGCTGATCGAGAGCCTTACCCCTCGACTATCCCTTGAATATTATTTATGCTCTTTAAAGGTTTCCGATATCAAATGAATAAAAATATAACGAGAGTCATAAATTCTCAAGTCTTTAAAAATAAACATTATATAACTCAACTTTGGCATTAATATTTCTATAAATGTAATACCAACAGTGATGGGGGAAGCAAATGTAAAATCATGTAATGTCCAGTGTTTTAAGTATAATGTCCTCCGTGTGCAAAGTCGTATCTTCTCCAAGTATAAACATTCTAATTAAAGTGTGTTTATCGGAAGTTTAAGGTATGTGTGTTTCTATATTTATCTGTAAATAAAACAAGCTTAGTTAGTGCCATTTTATAATAAATTGTACAGCGCCCATGAGGTGATTTCTTACAAAAAACCGCGGTCTACAAATTATCCAATTATTATTATGTCCAATTTGATTTTATAAAAGTAGGTAGACAGTAGATACTTACAAACCTATAAATACATACATAAATCTTGAAGCACATACCTATGTTGGCATTCCTAAAAATTAAACACTATTGTAGCAAAATATGCGACATTTGATTAACATAAAAATATAATATCTGGATGGTCCTATGGCGTGATGGTCTCCGGGAACTCTGCCGTAGGTCGTAGGGCTAGCAGCTTTCTTTGACTTCCTTCGTTTCTCCACACACTGGGACTCGTATTGGTAGTGGATGTGGTTTTAGGTTATTTGCTTAGAAAAACCCTTTCGTTTTGCACTGATGGAATTTATTGCTGTAATTATTCAGATGAATAGCAATTATGATAGTATAGATTTGAATCCGAGCACTTAGGCTTCTCAAAGTGGAATGAAACGGTAAATTTTAGGAAGTTTGCTAATAATGCGACGATGATTTCGCAGAAAAAACAAGCAATGGCGTTGTTTTTTGACATTAAAGACCATAGACAAAATATGACACAGACAAAGATTGCATTGAAAGATAACTGAAAAGTGACACACAGACGCGAAATTAAATGTAAAGGACTCTACACATCGAAGTTAGCAAGAGAAGTTAAATTTGAAATGATAAATGAAAAAACATGAAATGAAATATTAAATAGAACAGTACAACACCCCACAATGTCCACTTAATAAGTGTATAGATATATAAAAATATTATCTACTGTCCAAAAAAAGGTTGAATAAATTATTTAAAAATTCCTCCAACTTGTTGCATACTTTTAAACGACTACTGACGAGAAACCATCACGTTCCTTGTGACCGGACAGCGTCAATTGTCTTTAGCAATGGAATAATACACTCAAACTACATTCCGAAACCAATAGCTTCTCCAAGTCTAGCAGCCTTCTGTAGCGAATAACATATCGCCAATAGCCATGGACAGATTGTCTCCTTTGTCTGGGCTGTGTGAAGAAGCGGTACGGGTCGCTCTTTATGCAAATTGCCGACATTCATATTCTAAAGACGGAACAACTGTCAAAACATTTAACATTTGGGACGCAAACTGTGCAAGATGTATCCTTGGAACGAGCTAATCGAGAACGGATTCAGTCGGAAACGGTATTATTAATATTATTTTATAATTTTGTTGCAGGCATTATGATTCCGTAGCATCGTAACGGTATAAGGCAATAACTACAACCGATACATTATAAATGCGTAAGTATGTAATAAAGAACCATGAGCGTGTAAAACAACAAAGGATATAGTAAATTGAACGTGTATAAATAACGAAGCAAAATGCAATCCTATTTAAGAAATGCAATATTGGAATAGGTACATAAGAAACACACATATTTAATACTTATTATTTATTTATTTATTATTAATTTTCGACGCCCTGATTGGCTTTTACATAATAAGTATATTATACAGTGATATATATGTATGTTTAAATAAGAAATATAAACTTATAGCAATTAACATTATAAAAATGGTAGGTATAGAAGTAAGTAAGAAATATTATATTATAATAAAAGAGAAAAAGTAAAAATAAATTAAACTGAAACCAGTTTTTAAATTGCAGATGGCATAAAAATAATACAATATAGTGTAAGTTAATATTAGAAATTTACAGATGTGTAATATAAGAAAAAGTTTACAATACAGAAAAACAAAAGAGAGTAACAAGTTTTTACATTATAGATAAATAGAAATAATACAAAAATATGTGCAACAGCTCCTACATTATAAGAATATGCTACATCAAAATATTATGGAATCTTTTAAATAACAGTAACTAATATTAAACACGTCTGATTTCACATTCTGACATGAATGATTTAATAATTTCATGCTTGTATTGTATCAGCGACACATTCCATACATCTACGTGCGAATAAATATTTCCCAAGTTTTGAATTCTCTGTAGTGGTATATTGAATTGGGCCCTGGTCGCAGTATTACTACAATAAAATGGTAGTACTGACCTTGTATTTCTGGCTGGCACATTAAGATTTATGAGCGATAAGAATTCAGGGCTATCAATTATATTATGCAAGATTTTAAATAGAAATATTAGATCAAAAACAATTCTCCTGTCAATCAAGTTTAATAGATTAGATAATCGTAGTAGAAAAGGGTAGTTTTTTTGTTCTTTCGGTATTTTTAATTTATAATTTAAAAAGCTTAGGATTTTTTTTTGTACTCTTTCTATTGTTTGTGAATGCACGTTATAGTGGGGAGACCATATAGTTAATTAAAAATTAAATAAGTAACTTTAGATGAAAATGAGGTAAACAGTAAAAAGGTTGGGCATATAATGAGTAAAATATATTTCATGTTGAAAAGATATTATCTAAATGAGTCTTGAGTAAATAAAGAGCGCGTGAAGCCGCAAATAATAGATCATGATATAGAAGTTGAGAACATGTGTAAATAACAAAGCAAGCAATGTGATTCCATAAAAAAATACAATATTGCAACGACGAAAAACCCGTTGGTGACCTTTTTCTACTTTTTCTGCCATCCACACGGAGAAAAATGTTATTCTAAAATACGATCATTTTATTCGTAAAAACGGTTAAAAACGGGACTGAAGTTCTTACGAACAAATTAACAGTGTTTCAATGTTTATTGGCGGGAAAATGTAAGAATAATTTGTTGGTATACGTACGAAATTACGTATTCCAACAAATTATTCTTACATGTTCCCGCCAATAAACATTGAAACCCTGTTAATTTGTTCGTAAGAACTTCAGTCCCGTTTTTACGAATAAAATGATCGTATTTTAGAATAACATTTTTCTCCGTGCACTTTGCCCGACACCATGAGTTTCTCCAAGTTGGTGTCCTCAGTTATTGTGGATGCCTAGGTCTTCCAGAATTTACACATTTATGTGTCTGCGCATTATTATTGTAATCCTGAGCATTTTTTTCCAATACTATTTGCTTTATTTATCTGGCTCTAAGTGTCCATGTTTCCATACCGTACAGAAATATGGTGGAAATCAACGCACGGAGCGATACAAATTTCTAAAAATACCTCCTCGGCAACCCCCAAAACTCTGGCAGAACATCCATTGTCGAATATTCTGATTGTTATTTAATTATAATTATTCAGACTGGCTCGATTAGAGGTCACGCAATCCCTCCATGAATACACAGGGCCGACCTTTTAATCGGGGATTTGAGACCATCACGCAAAACGGTGGTTTGGAATTTTTGACCCCTGACCCATCAAAACATAAAATGCGTACATAAACGCTATACGTCGATTAGGGCCAAGCCGATTCTAAGACTAGCCTAATTACTGCATAGGTCTAATGTAGAAGTATGAAATACATGTGTATATTGGGTAAATTTATTACTACAAGTACTTAGACATTATGTTCTGACGAAATTGTGGTCGTTGCTTAGAAAAGGTTTTCTTATAAAAACACTTTTTGTAACCCTACATAATGTGTTTAAATATACCTTAGTATTGGTGTATACAATATTTAACCTATCGCTCGCCTAGAATTAATTAATAAAATTTAAAGAAATTTAAATTTAAATTAATAAAATTTAAAGAAATAAGACGATACCGACTTATTTACATCCTTTTCTTGTTAAGGATTGATAGGCGTAACTACAGATGATTTTTTTCAGATGATACCGTTTTCGCAAGGACGGCCGTACTGTTGCTGATAGCCAGGCCGATATTGACGGGGAATACATTAGAAATCGATGTACGCTGGTAACCCTGCGGATGTATCAATGGATTTACATTGCCTATCGTCAAAACGCTGTGTAAATTTAAAAAAAAAAACACTAAATAGATCATTTCGGATTGAAATACAAACATTAATATACATTGTCACTTCGCTTGTAATTTTTGAGATTAAACGAGAGTTAATGAGGTATTTAGTCATATTTGAACCACTTTGTTTCTCCAAGATCGAAAGGAGTAAATTGATCGCGTCTTGGACTAATTAATTAAGTTTATGGATCGCGAATACGATTTCTTTCAATACTAAGAGATTGGTTAGTTAACCGCCATTCATCAATAAGCCTGTTATTTAGCATAACTAACGACATTATTCAAAATCTGACATTCAGGAATCTGCGCTAAAATTTATCAACCGTCGGTCGGAATCAACTGTTGACCGTGTTCGCAAATATTGATAACTAACCATAGATGACGTATTTAGTCAATATCGTATTAATATACGATTTTATCGATCGTTATCGTGCTAGACCACCTGGAACTGTTCATTAAAATTTAGGATTTTATATAGCCGTATAGCAAGTTTCAGCTTTGATAACATTATTTTGAATCTTCATACTTTTATACAACAAATTTCTAACCTTCGTTACGTAAAATTTGAAATTGGTGTTGCTTAATATTGCGTACGAACCTCTATATTATTTATTTAAATTCCAAAGCCCTGTGTTGGCAAAATCACATAACCTTCTATGAAATTGTATATCAACGTACACTGACTTATCCGCTGGTGACGAGGTTTTTGAGGAGACCAGGGAAACGAAATATTAATTTTTCGAAGAAAACTTCTTCGGAAAGGTTTTCACTTTGTGATGTCATTATTTATTTTAATTAAAAGACAAAATAACTGTGTTTAAATCACTTTTTATTTATACACAATCTACAATGTTCACCTCATCAGGAACAAATGTACAAATATACATTTGTTCCTGATGAGGTGATGAACATCGTTCACGAAACATGTAGATTGTATATAAATAAAAAGTGATGTAAACAAAGTTATTTTGTCTTTTAATTAAAAGAAACGAAATATGTACTTTTATGTATCAGAGCTTATCAATAAAGCTTTCTTATTAGTTATAAGCGAGCTTTGGACTTATACACATGTCTTCCCATGTTGGACAGTTGTAGCTTAAATTTTTCAGTCTTGTACTTTGAAGTTGTTTAAATAATTGCCTCGTCCGATCGTGTCTTTGGCAACTGAGTGTTTGTTTTGGCACCTGTGTGAAATGTACGTGCATTATTCGGTGGTGGAATATAAGGGCGATTTAATAGGCCCGACACCCCGTGGAAGACGAATGTATGGCTGACAGATGTTAACAGCTGAATTCTAAAGCTGACTGATGTTGACCTGTTTTTGTTTTTACATAACCCCGACTGTCTGGGTAGGGCAGTAGCCAAATTTCCGTTGATAGATCACCTATCATGTTAATAAAGAATTACTTTTAACTTGTTTACATTTTATTTAAAAGCTGTCACATATATATTTAAATTTTTTTTTTTTTTTTTTTTTTTTTTTTTTTTTTTTTTTTTTTTTTTTTTTTTCGTAAATGTTTTTATTAATATTGTAAAAAAATAAATATAGAAGCCAGTTTATGTGCCTTCCGATGTAAATGTTAAAGGAAGTGCATATATCAAACGACATTAGAAACTCATGCAAAATATATTTTATACCCTTTTAAGACGAAGCGTCGTATAAAATTGGAGATCAGGCCGCTAACAATAACACTCCTTATGTGGATGGCGATAATATTTTAATTCCCTTTTTTAATTTATATTATGAAGTCTTCACAGGAGGCCCTGTGGAAAATAACAAAGTGAAAGGAGTGAATAGAATAGATAATCAAGACCCATATTGTAGAAGGGAGGAAACACAGAGGCCGTTTAAAACCAGAGGCCTGTTTTGATTTATTCACACAAAGAACATTGTCAAAAAGGGTATTTTATTTCATTTTGCAAAGATCAGGCACTGTTTTACGATAATTTTCTAAAGAAAATATGTTTTCTATTCGCGGTATTTATTTAAAGCATCTAAAATATTTCGAAGCGATCTAATTATCAAACCAAAATCACATGATTTTGCATGGCTTAGTGTAATATGTATGTAAGTATCTTAGTATGCGTCACTAATTAAGAAAATATTATGGAAGGTGTTTAGAGACAAAAAAGGAGTATTTTAGTAACAGTGTGTTCATTCGTAATAGTATGCCTGCAAAACGTAATTTTTTACGTTTACCTCAAGATGAATCAATTAGTTTTCATTATCATGTTATTTCGTGTAAGAAACTCAATAAACGGACACAAGGCGGTCTTCTAACGAGAGATATTATCTTTGATTTTAACCGACATCAAACAGTGCATGAAAGTGTTAATATTATTTCGTAAAATAATGATATCTAATTAATAACAAGCCTTTGCGCCACTTTAAAGTATATATTTACCTGCATCATTAAGAGGGTATATGATAAATCGGCCCGCGAAACTGAGAGGCATTTGTCACCCGAAAAACACGACAAGAAAATTCTCCCCGCTTACGAAAGCTTGTAGCTTACTTTCCAAGGCGTCCGAAGACTTCGTCTTACAATCAATCGGAATTCAGTCATGAAATATTTGAGCGGAGAGCGTCGCGACGTTTTACGTGTCAAGCAAGGTGTCGGCGTCGGCGTCGTTTGCCAAGAGTGGTAGAGATCAGTCCAAATCGGCTATTTTAATAGTTTGTCCCACGCTCGACACGCCCACCGATACTACACGCATTAAAGAGTAATAAAACGTCCCTGTCGATTAAGTAGGAAGTTAATTATCGACACGATAAATTGTCGATTAAGAGTTGTGATT
Organism: Limnephilus auricula; assembly: GCA_951813805.1. Classification (NCBI taxonomy): domain Eukaryota; kingdom Metazoa; phylum Arthropoda; class Insecta; order Trichoptera; family Limnephilidae; genus Limnephilus; species Limnephilus auricula. Next base: position 4,311,392 of record OX638403.1, read on the forward strand.
ATGGGGTCTCGTGTATGGATGCTTAAGTATCAGGGTCAAGAATGAGAATCTTAATTCGAATATGTCAGAGTCACTTACGGAGTGAATTCATGAAATACATCATTACAAGTGGGCTTTTATATTTGCTTTTTTTTAAATCTACACTGATGTTCGGTAGAATTTTAAATATGTTTAATATTTATTGAAAGAGAGAGAAAGGGATACAGCAAGATAAAAAAAATGATACAATTAAATTTTTTTTTTAAATATCTATCTCATTTTGCCTCATTTTTTTAAATAATATATGACTACTAAAGATTTCTATTTTTCGAATAATTATACAAGATTACGAGTCATAGGTAGAAATATAAGATCGGCTAAAATGACAAAAAATTCGACAATAGTCGAATCGGTTAAGACGTTGTGCCCCGATAAGAAAAGAAATCCTGGGTTCCAGACCCAGTTTTGAGCGATACCTTTTTTCATTTATTGTGACTTGTTCTGTTTTATGTTTCATTTACTTAGATTTATTAATATTATCTTTTTCTTCAATATTGTACAAGAATTCAACACATATTCTCATTTTATTAAGTAGACGGAGAAAAATGTTATTCTAAAATACAATAATTTTATTCGGTAAAAACGGTTGAAAACGGGAGTGAAGTTCTTACGAAGAAATTAACAGGGTTTCAATGTTTATTCTAACATTTTCCCGCCATTAAACATTGAAACCCTGTTAATTTGTTCGTAAGAACTTCAGTCCCGTTTTTACCGAATAAAATGATCGTATTTTAAAATAACATTTTTCTCCGTGTAGTTTCGTATTGACTTACTTAGGTGACCTCGACTTTTTCTTGCAGATTCAATACACAGAACCTTACTTACCAATAAATACGAAAGTAGATAAATAGAATTGTTAGACCAATCTATTGGAATAAATTATGAAAAATAGTAGTTATTCGAATTTTTAGAACTTCTCAACTCTAGTCAAGTATTTAATAACCCCACCCAAAAAGAGGCTGGGCCCTTCCGATTTAGAATTTTTCAAGGCGTAGTGGATCACAATAAGTGCCTTTACTATCCAACTTCATTACAATCCAAAATGTTTATACGTAGTTTAAAACGTAGAGTAGATACTGAAAACAAATTTACGATCTCACAAGATGATTAAACCACTTTTAGATAATCAAAACCAAGTGGCATCTATCTGCCTTCTCATCTCAAAGCTCATCTGCAGTCAGCAAGCCAGCAAGAAGAATCCAGCCACAGAAATATTCCACTCTCGCAAGAGAGACTCAGTTCTGCAGCCATCCGTGCAACAGTTCGCTGACAATGTGAGACACCGAATGCTTGACCTTTCTGTGGCAAGCTCGCATTTGTCTCCAAGGAATTCTTGGCGGGCCAGGTCCAGAGAGATAATTTATTGGTACGGATTTTGATCTCGTCTCGTCTCATGCCGCTGGGTTGTGGACTGCTGCCAGGAGCAACTTGGATTGTTGTCAATCTTGAACATTTAAAAGTGCCACTCATATTATTTGAGATATGAATGCCCTATTATATGATTAAATTAATGTCTGCTGTCTATTCAAAAGACCAACGTCTCTTCGAAATAGGATCATGTTTGTAGCTGGTTTCTTGAACATATTTCTTAAATTCTTAAGTCCGTGATAATGTTGCACGGTTTGATAAGAATAAATATTAATAACAAATCTCTATTTTGTGTTGCAAAACTACACGGAGAAAAATGTTATTCTAAAACACGATCATTTTATTCGTAAAAACGATTAAAAACGGGACTGAAGTTCTTACGAACAAATTAATAGGGTTTCAATGTTTATTGGCGGGAACATGTAAGAATAATTGTTGGTATACGTTATTTCGTACGTATACCAACAAATTATTCTTTCATTTTCCCGTCAATAAATATTGAAACACTGTTAATTTGTTCGTAAGAACTTTAACAGTTTTTACGAATAAAATGATCGTATTTTAGAATAAAAATATTCTCAGTGTACAGTGTATGGGATCGAGGGAATTCTAAAGATTTTAATATGTATTATTGTTGTAAGATTTGAGTAAAGAGCACATATATGAAATATTATCGCTTAGTTTTTTTTTTATTAATGCCTCCTACACGGAGAAAAATGTTATTCTAAAATACGATTATTTTATTCGTAAAAACGGTTAAAAACGAGACTGAAGTTCTTACAAACAAATTAGCAGGGTTTCAATGTTTATTGGCGGGAAAATGTAAGAATAATTTGTTGGTATACGTACGCAATTACGTATACCAACAAATTATTTTTACATGTTCCCGCCAATAAACATTGAAATCCTGTTAATTTGTTCGTAAGAACTTCAGTCCCGTTTTTAACCGTTTTTACCATGTATTTTAGAATAACATTTTTCTCCGTGTATGAGAAAATTATTAATGTTTGAGTATCTACCAACCGAAAATAAAACATATTATTATGCCAAAAGGTGTTGCATAAAAGAGTAGCCAGTTTCCATTACCCCGGAAACCAGGAACTATTTATTGGATAACCAATACCTCAAGCCGTTCGCTACGTTTGGTAACTTAGCAGGGGTGCCCGGATTCATGAGGTGAGGTCTAGGTCTTAGCAGCAGATGGTATTTCCTACCTACTGCATTGCGGGCCGGGTCGGAAGAGATTGGTTGATGGAGACCCTTTGATTTCCCCAGCCAGACTCGCTCGCCTTTACCGTAGTGGGAGAGATGCGTTCATACGTCCATCACACATTGACACCATGGCCTTCAGATTCCTACCTACCCATCATATATTTTTCCTTCCCAGAACTCCCTCTTCTTCCTTTCTCTAAAAAGACCCTCCATACAGTATTCCCAAAAATGACAGGCCATGAGTGATTTTTTCCACAGGTTCTCCTCTTTTGTTGCTATGTACACAACTGGAAAAAAATTGCTAAATTTAGGGACATTTAAAGCATTGGTGTGAAACTTGGTAAAAATTGAAAGCAATTTCATCATAAAGAATAGACAAGCCATTTCAAAGATAACACTTTTAAATTTATTTTTGCACACCAATAATATCGAACTAGTTTGGAACACACCCACAGTCCCCTCTTACCTTAAAAATACCCAAATATACGTATGGCTGCGTAGCTATGTTTATCAATGAATTATTTTTAAATTCGACAATGTTCTTTTTTTGATTTTTTTTTGTATTACTCGTCTCATTCAGTACTTCAACCTATACATTTGAAAATAAATTAAAAATAAATTAAATGATCATGAATTGAATACATTTACATCCGGTAATAGACAATCTATGTAGTTCGGATGATGAATAATCAACACGAAACCGGCATAATCTGTTACAGAATATTAGCGATAGTTCCTTCGAAACCTAACTGTAGTATAGTAGTTTATAGTTGATGAAGAATAATAGTGTTCAGATAGTATTGGAAGTATCAGCCCAGGGAACACCCTGCTGTAGCCTGTAGTGACGTCCATTGTCTCAAATGCGCTAGGATATTTGATTGATGAAAATTCGTTCGACATCATTAATATTAATTTGTGAAGGTTAACAGTGTGAAACCCAGGGTTGTCGTGAACATTTTTTTAATATTTTTTCCTGACTTAAGGTGAAGACATGCGGAAAAATACAAAATCGTACAAAATCTTGTGTAATAGTTTTGAAAATTTGATCGCTTAAAAATAATATAGATGCTTCAATTAAATACTGTGAGTAGAACACATCTTGGCCTTTGAAGTGATCGAGTATTTTTTTGATAAGCTTTTTAATAAGCTTAAAAAAAAATTATGCGTCTAACCTATGAAAAATGGTTAAAAGTGAAAAATATCATACTTACAAATCCCTTTTCTTGTGCTGTTTTATTGAATAATGTAGCCAATTAAGTTTCTTATAGAGTGATCGGAAAAGATTTTAATATTTATATCTGAACTTCACAAAATAAAATAAAAACGTGCATTTTGGGGACGTTTCTTTTCAGTGAATTAAAATAGGCGGTACCCAACGAATTTGTAAGTGTGAATTTCATCCTTATGCCATGTACGGAAGGATTTTAGTCCGTCGCTCAGTCTACGCCCAGACTCCGAGGCCAACGGACATGCCTTAGTCTACGCGGCGCTTTGATCTTTAAAAATATACTTGCGGAATAACAAAACACTTTTGTTTGCTAGAAATTAGGGTTTTTATTGGTAAACGCCCAAAAATCGTTCGCTCCGCCCGATTCTCAATGAGTCAAGGACTAGTGGATCATCTTAGGGAAATAAAATTTGGGTGATAATATTTTCCGCTTTACGAAAACAGAATCACGTAGTAACAGAGTGGCGAAGACCGTCCAAGAAATTCCGATCAATATAAAATAAAAGGATAATTATTAAAATTTAAAAAAGACGTGACTAAATAAGTAAAGTGTAATGTTTAATTTTTCAATTTTGTAAAGTTTAATTTCTAATCTTAAATACTGAAATTAGTTTGTGACTATATTGCTCTACCTATATTATGTTAATTTTATATCAACACATAATATGTGACCACTGTGCGGACTATTTCAAGAAAATATTTTTTTTACCATCAACAATGTTTATTTTTTTTTTTTATTTTATTTATTAATAAGAAAAAGATTTTACATACAGGTGGTTATATATTGACAAGTTATACAATTATACATAATTATTCTACTACTCCATAAGTTGAGCTCAAAGAGCTCGTGTTTATGGGAGGAGTATTTACAGCAAAAAATAACGTTCTAATTAAATTTGTAATCAATAATCAAAAACTTATAAGATAAATACAAACATTATTACATAGGTTTACAATTTAGAAAGAAATTTTTATTGAAAGACAATAATACATATATATATTTTTTACATTGAATAGTGCAGATTAAACTAAGCGTAAACTAAGTGTAAATTAAGGTTACAATATATCATTATCCAATTTCAGGGACTTAATTTGTTTTTTGTATTGTTCATATTTCAAAGTTTCGGTTATACTAATTTTGTTTTTGGACAACAATAAATTGTACCATTTCACACCTAAATACAGGTAGTGATGCTGAGCCGTAGTGGTTCTAAGCATAGGGATGGTTATTAAGCCTTTAGTTTTGAATCTATTGCTTATGTTATCTGAGGGGTGAATTTTTTTAATAAAATATTCTTTATAAATTTGATATAAGGCGTTTCTTTTATACAATTCTGTGATAGATGGTACATTAAATTCCCGAAATATCTCTAAAGTAGGGAAGTCGTATGGTTTTCTCAGGATGATTTTAATAATTATTCTTTGTATTGTAATTATGGGCTGTAAGGAAGCCTTAAAGGCCCCTCCCCAACCAATAATGCCGTACTGTAATAAGGACTGAATTAATGCATAATAGACGATTTTGATAGTTTTCTGGTTTAAGATGTTTCGTATGTTATAGAAAACGTAGATAAGTTTTCTTACTCTTTCTACGGTGAGATTGATATGATCTTTCCATTTAACGTTTTGATCTATTAAGATTCCAAGATATTTTACATTTGATTTATGATTTAGCTTAGCGCAGTCCGAATTACATGTTCTGTATAACTTTATTTTATTTTGGGTTTGACTGAGTTTTTAAACCTTCCTACCCAGTGATCGAAACTAACCGCGCTACCTACTCTATTTTAAAATGTGTTTAAAAACTTTTTAATTGAGTTTTGAACCTTCCTACCCAGTGATCGGGATCAACAGCGCCATCAACTGTACTAAATCGCGAGTTGGTAATACCGACATTTATTTCATAATTAATTTCTTCAAATTTCGGAAAAATGCGTATATGTCCAAGCGTGTGTGCGTGATTAGCACCAAACTTTGGTAGTACCTATCCATTGTCATCGATTACAAGTCTATCTGCCGAGTTACAGCTTAATCAATTTCAAGAAGTGGGTAAATTTCCACATCCAAGACCCACGTCATCATATATTCATTCAATTAAGAAGAAAAGTGATTTTCCTTTTCCACATCCTTAGATTTTTTCTTATGAAGCAGATACTTTGTGATGTGACATTATAATTTAAATTAAAACTATAACTTTGTATACATGTAGTAGCTTCACTAGGGCAGAATAAATAATCTATACATTATTATATATAGAGTAATTGACTTTATTATACAATAATAATTGTTCCCCGTAGGAAAAACTAAACCCTTTCACACACTTTTCCATAAAAATGATCATCTAGTAAATCCAGGCTCTGCAAGTGTATTATATAATTATAATTAATACAAAAAAATACAAGAACAACGTGTTAACCTACCAGACTGTTAAATGGGAAAATAATTCACCGACTCCAGATATTTTCATTTCAGAGGGTTCCTAATTTGACCCATAATTCCTACTGATCCCTCATTATAAATATTTAAAAAATCTTTCGTAATCCTACATGTATTTAAAATGACTGATTTTTAAATTTTTAAATACAAATTCTTTGACAAATCTAATGTGCCTAAATTTTTAATGAGAGAGCTAGGTATAATGCCAGTAGCCGAAATAATAAATGGTAATATTTTTATATTCTGAGAATGCCAAATTTTTTTAATTTCATTTCCTAAATCTGTATACTTTCTAATTTTTTCAGAAACAGATTTTTCAATATTACTGGAATTTGAAATTGTTTTATTTGAATTGTAATGTCGCACGACGTTTGTCGACGAGTGTTCACAAGAAAAATAAAAAATCATTGTGAAGAAAAAATCACAATGATCTTTTATTTTTCTAACCGTGTTAGATTTCCAATCGACATATCAAAGGCAGTTCAAAAATTCAGTATAACATAAAATCTATTTGCACGAGCCATCCCTGGTCGCTGCCTCACCCAATGATATTATTCCTCTAACGTAATGATTAATTATAAATTTGCTTTATGCTATGATACCAGCATTATATTATAATACTTTATAATTCAATAGAAGATAATTTATTGTTACGGAAGAAGGTAGAATACTTCATTGTTAGAAGCCTCACTGCACATAGGTAGGTTCTATCTAGTTGAGACTAAAAACAGTGGTTTTCCAACAACAATAATTAAATAAAAACATATTTACTGTTTCAAAGGTTTCTGTTTTGAGGTGGGCTTTAAGCTCAAATGTTGGAATGTTTAAATAATAATAATTGTAGACTTGGAACCTAACTGAACTTCAGAATCCGAAAACGTTTTTAAAATTTGGTTTTGAAGAATTTAAATGTAAATCACCATTATTGACAATGTTTCCTTGTTGTGTTGACTCCTCCCACCGTTCTTCCCCCTCCCCCAAAATCACCATTGTTATATTGGCACAGATATTAGATTATTAACTACAAACTACGTAGAAGAAAACACTACAAACTGCATAGAAAACAAATAAATTATAATTAAACAACTTTAGTCCGCCTCGGCACAGGACTTCATAGTGAGGAGGACTAAGAAATACAATATATTATATACTTAAATTCACCTTTATATTTTGTATGCACAATTGTTTTATATAGTCGCTTTAATAAAAAAAAAAAAAAAGTAACAAATGTACCTACATGTGAAATAACTCTCTTCAAAACAAAATATCTAGAAATTGTTACAAAGCCCAAGAATATAAACAACGTTCAATATGTTTGATAGGTTTTGAGGAGATTATGTTTTATTTTCTCTCTACTCTTGTAACTATTCAATGCTAACCCAAATAATATTAATTGATTGTCGATGTCGGTTTTGTTCTTAACCAAGCGTTGATTATTTGTCTAAACTTTCCATTTTGGGGTAAAGTTTGAATTTTCTATAAAGATACGAGTATTTATTTAACAGCGTAGATTTTTGTATACACATGTTTTACTTTATTATAATGAAGAATGTTAATTTACATTTCATTATCTGTTACGACGAAGACGTGGTTGTGTCGAAATCGTGTAAGTAATGAAGTGGATTTAATTTTAAAATGTTTTACTTCAGTATCCTACGTTGAAATGTGACAACCAATATATTTTTTAAATTAAACTACACACTACTTGTCGAAAGTATTGGAATTCAAGTTATCAGGAAAAAAATAGCATTACCTACATCTAAAGTCGGTGAACACTTTGAGAATCTCACAGAAAACCGGTAATCAATATGAACAAGTATATGTGTAACATCCTTTCTGTAATCATTATTTTTGTACAATAAAAAGGTGTCTAACACAATGTCAATAAATAATTTGTTATTATCAAAGAGTGAAGTGAACTATGCAGGTGTTTTTATTTTGCCATGAGAAATGCCAAAATGTTACAACTTTTAAATAGCAAATCCATCGATCAAAATTAATTATGGACGCAAATGGAAATTTATTTTATTTTATTTATTTTTTTATTTCAAAAAGACATCTTATTTTATTAACCATCAACGCTATTAATGGGCTTTAACATATTTATACAGTTTTTGTGATTTAGTGCGTGTAAACAGATCTGAGGCCCTAGCACGCTGGCTCTATAACGATCGATAGGATAACTATCGGTAACTTCTCATCGTTCCCTAGCATGACTACAGATCGCCAACGAATAAGTGACAGTTCACAATAACTAAGTGTCCTTAACATATTCGACATCAACTGTTTTTTGAGACGTTACCGATAGCTATCCTATCGATCGTTATAGAGCGAGCGTGCTAGGGCCTCAGGTAAAGTTTTAGATAACAGAAAAAAATACAAAGATGGGTATAGCAAGAGGTAGGTGTAGAGGTGCAATTAAATATATGTTTTAATAATATAAATACATATAAGATAAAGAAAAAAGAAACAGATTTAGATCTGCAGGTAGCATAAAATATAACATATAATAATAATATGATGCGAGTTCTTAATACATAATTCACAAATGCCAAACACATAACAAGAAAGATAAAAACATTAGCAATGCTTAACCTCTTTAAATAACTCTGAAGTTAAAAATTCATTATAAAACAATTGTATAATCGTAAGAACTTCATTTTATTTTTTCTTAACTTCATTGAATTTAAATTTGAATTTAACATGAAATTTAAATTCATAAAACTAAATGTTTTATACTGCTATATAAGATAGATAAGATATCGACAAGAGAGATGGGTACTTGTACCGTCTCGAAATATTTTACGTATATTTTAGTGTTTCTTGTAGTTTGTAAGTTTATTTTTATTTTTAAATGAATTCTTTACAGGCAAAGAGTAGCCTACCTACTAACAGAAACGAACATGATAAATGATAAAAGAGCTTTCCATTGTTCCCAAATTCAATACAGCATCTAGCATACAAATATACTTACGAAGAGATCATCAATAAAAATTCAACCTCTTCAAATTCACCCTCATTGAAAACATGTCACAAAATCTGATACAATTGTTTGAAAAAGCTTAAAGACGCCTAAAAATGCACACGAATATCAACCTTAATATTTTATGACGTTGAGAGCATGTTTGTTTGAAAGGGTAGGTTTGTAGTTGACACTTAAGTAAAGCAAAATAAGCTTTAAGAATGTGTGCTTTTAGTTTTATTTTCGCGTGAATGATAAACGTAAGATGTAGACTAGTGATACATAAAGTAAGTTTTGAATAATGACCGTGTCAGGCAGTTGTTTGCGGCGGACATATTGACATGATCGGATCTCAGGGCCTGTCAAAACTTTGTTTGAAATGATCAAAGATGGTTGGTGTGATTGATTTCAACTAAACTGATAGGATGGACGGGGGACAGGCTTAAGTGTGAGGGGGCTGCTTTGTATGGCGGGAGGTGCAAGTTTCCAAGAAACCCTACCATTCAATACTTAGTGCGTGATTAATCGAATAATCTTGACAAACTTATTTTTTTTTAAACTTGGGTTTTTTTTAATTCGTTGCTTTTTGGTAAACAAAAAAAATCACAATCTTCGACACGTATGGATCAGGCCTGAAGACGACAATCAATGTATGTCATCCGATACGTTTTGTAGGACTAAGTCGCTCGGTTCCCAGATCGTATAACTGTTTTGTATGAGTTCGCTCCCTCTTGGGTCGGTGAGGAATCCACATAAACCGAGTGCAGTAAGAATGCGGGCAATGGAAGTACGCAATGTCCGTGTATGATGTACGGACTCCAATAAAAACGCTGATATAGAAAGAAGCGCTCTCGGTATCACGCGTTCTTACTACACCGGTTTTATACAGATTCTTTCCACACCCTGATGATCTAACTGACCAAAAAACGAAAGTTTGTACTTTTACTAGAAATATTGTTTTTACCAGACGTTTTCGGATGGGAATGGGTAAAATGTAAATTTTATTAGGGAAAACAAAATAAAAAATACTGCCAACACCTCAACAGCCCTAAAAATAATACGTGGTGCTCTGATTTCTTCGATATGTTAATTACGAAAAACGAAACAATTTAACAACGCATATATATGACTTCTGTAATAAAGACGAAAACATTGAAAACGATGTTTGTATTCTTCCATCTTCTTCACCTTTCCGTATGTGCCGTTGCTTCTATCTGGCTTAAGCCAGGCTTAATTAATTTGTCATTTATAACGCAATAACTTTTACGTATATTTTTAAAACTACAATGCGAACCACAAACAGATATTTAATTAAATAAAATTCCGGTTCCTCTTACATTCCTTGTGTTGTCTGTGTCTGTCCTGCTCCGGCATTCCATGTAAAGTGATTGTATGGAGAGATAGCCCCCCGTCGCTATGATACCATGTTAGTGCCATACAATCCTCGAGACATGACTATTATATAGTTCATATTATAATACAATCATATATGTACCTACAACTGGTATCAAATATCTGATACCGTTCCCGGGGTAGAAAAAACGTATATTCTAGATTGTTCGTTGGTACCTTTGGAATTTTTTAAACTCCGATATATAGTGCTTTAAGTACCTATAGATATGTATATTGATACAGTTTTAGGCGTATGAATATTTGGGGAACTTATCGCCTATAAAGTTTCTGATGAACTGATAACCAATGACATCATTTTCATGAGTTACCTTATGTTTACGGTAAGTAATAGCATGCTAAGTAAATAATTGTTGGAATAAAGGTGGTCCCAATTGAAGGCCCTGAGGGAACCTTCAGATTCTATTATTCTTTGGGCATACTACTTTGAGAGTAATTTTAAGGAAAAGAAGGAGTGAATCTGAGACTTGAAGATACATGTGTTGCAGGAGAAAGGAACTCCAAAAGCCACAAGACTCGTAAAAATTCCCAGTTCTTCTATTGCTTTCGTTCTGTTTTTGCGTGAATGGTAGGTACTTACGCAGGGAAACAATTGACTCGATGACCGATAATCTCCAAAATGAAAGGACACTAGAAGAAAAAGATAAAAACGACTTTACTAAAAAAGTGTTCTTATTCGTCCATTTAAAGTATTATGCTGGTTCGTGTCTATACATGTACGTACCTACGCTGAATACCTAGGTAGGAATCTTATAATATTCTGTAATAGGCACATATCCGCACTTGATGGTTAATGATGCATATCCTACGTATGCCAATGATCATCGTTCCGTTACCCTTCGATCCAACAACCTATAATGTGCCAGCAATCCAAGGCTTTAGAAACCGCCAACAAGGCTTTTATTGTAATTATATGTATGGAGATCAGTTTCAGGGATCAGAGCGGTACCTACTTATAGCATTATAAAATTATAAATAAGTGTTCTTAAATTATAAAAATGCTCCTCAGTTTCGCCGTTATCTTCTGCTCCGTGGAGTATAACAAAGCGCTGTTTTATTTTCCGGGAACAAGTTGGTCGCTTATGTTTTCGATCCGAGATTTATGAAAGGGACTATTATACTCCGTAAGTACAGCGGCCCGCGCATCAGGCCTGCGCTCAGAGGAATGTGTAGGCCGGCCTTTATGATTATCTAAAGTAAAGATGGAGTTACAATATTCAACAGAAATTTAAAGATAAAATACTTAGACCATCAAAGAATAAAACAACTATACAGCATTTGAGCGCTGACAACGGTTCAATTTGTTGATCCGATAATAGTTGGTATACCTTTGCTTGATCAACTACTTACTGATGTTGAACCGTTCGCTTAAAATGGCACCATCCATAGGTATTGAACCAAAAAACATTTAGGTGTAATAGCCGTAACTATTATCTACTATATGAAAAATGTCATAATTACTTTTCTCTAAACAGCCTACCAAAGATGGAATCTTTCAGAATGGCCGGGGTGATAGACCACTAATAAGATTAAACCTTTGCTCTGATCTGCTTTTAGATATCACACGTGACAAGATACCTTAGTAATTTTGAATAGCCACACACTTCCGAACCTACGTCTTCCTCTTCTGCTTCTTTACATATCTCCTTCCGCCTCAAACATTCTTCAATTTAGGATGCCATTGTCCTTATAACTCCGGGTAGCAGAACTCTGCGCGTGAGAAAATAAAACTTTGTCTCATTCGCTGTATCCTTGTACAATCTTTTTAAATTCACTTTTCACCTGCCCAGGGCTGCACTACCCCTAGCTAAGGCTCAATCGAAACAGAACAGCTATAAATCAATCAATTTTAATTACTCGACATGATAAAACCTACTTATACCTCTCAAACTATAGATAAACACCATGCACACCTACATGAAATTATACATCGGATATCCGAAAAGCTGAACCTTCAATTTTGTTATCTTTTGAAACTCCATTAAAATTTAAATGAACGCCTATTAGAGAGGCAAAGATACCAAACCTTTATATAAGCAAACGGCAGGTAGTATCTGTGAATCTATTTAAAATATTGATCGAAAAAGAAATCAAACTTTAAAGTTAATCCAGGTGAGCTTCTGTATATTACCAATATGTTTAAGCCGTCGTTCTTACGTTATTGCTGTACATATTATTAACAGGTTTCAACAATTATGTACGCGTAAATTTTTACAACATGCATTCAATTTAGTCATTAAACGAATTATGTAAATTGATAGGTTTTGTTAAGTGTCGCAAGCCTTTTGGTAAAATTGCGATAATTTTATGAAGATTAAAGTCCATGAGAAGGTAGTTGCCGACGTATATAAAAAGAAAGCGGCTGAACAAGATTAATTTTACTCGCTTTTAGATGATGACGACTTGTTCAATGATTGCTTTATAGAAGAGGCTTCTAATTACATTGCACTTCATGTACGGCAATCAAATACTAAGAAACGTCTTTGGTGAAGTAAAAGTAAGTATTGTAAGTTTCCTAAAACCTAGCTACATGCTTACAAAGAGGTTTTCAGTTACTTACATTAAGACCTATTACAAAATTTATCAGACTTTCAAATATTAATGTAGTTAGGTAATTTAGTTATTATAGCAAAATGAAACGATGCTGGAGAGTTTTCAGACTAAGAATTCTGGAGTTACTTATGAGCATCAACATTTTCTCTCAAATTACCGAGTTGGAAAAAAACATCATCAAATTATAGATAATCAATGGCCATACGTCTATTGAATTCCTAAGAAAAATTGATAGACTGCAGAACAAACACACACATGAGACGAGAAAAAGAAATGAATTGAGACTCCCCTTCAAAACTCGTTGATGTACGGAGCGTTGAAGATATTTGGAGAATTACCAGAAGAAATAAAATTAAAGAAATAAATTAGAACAAAACATAAAAACATTTAAAATTAAATTACGTAAATATATGTGATTGATTTATTGTAATTGTGTTACTTTAATTATGTGTATATATAAAATGATTGTATTAGGACATGGATAACTATGTACCTACTTAAAATGCCTCAATAAACAATAAACTTAACTGTGATAATATTAATTGAAAGGTATTATTTTTTTAAATAAAATCTTTATACCTATACCATGAATCTATTTGAGTTCAGAAAAATATATATTCCAATTCACACTGTTATTGTAAGTACAATATTTAAAAGCAAGCCCCACTCCTTAATTAACACACATCTGCAGGGAAGTGAGATATCATCAACTAAACGGAGGTATAATCAGGTTAGTTGGATATTTGAAAAATTGTTAGCCGTTTTATCGTCAAAACCCCTAACGCCTCTGGACCCTCAAGCTGCGTACATTTTGATAGCGACTTCAATCTTATATACCTACCTGCCTACCGATTTTAAAAGAGCAAGTGCTTCCGCTCATGGACAACTGAAAAAAAAACAGTTTGCAACTAAATTCGCTATCCTGCGTATGTAAATATGATGGTCCGCACACTACACAACTTCTCAAAAACTAATTGTCAATGGCAACGCAGGCAGTGACTCGGAACTCGCCGTGCTAGTTGCCGTGGACGGCGACTCGCCAGTTCCTGGTTGCCAAGGATATGCCAGTTTTCTAAACGACAGCTGAAGTGTTCGTCGTCTACGGTGAAAAAAACTGAGATAATTACCGAAAACGTAAAATTGACTTGCGCCTTGAGATAAGTTTGGCTGGCAACTGGTTTATTTATAGTTGTAGCCATACCAACCAGTTTTAGTTTGGTTTTAGTTTTTCCATGAAAAATGTAGTACCTACCTACCTCGTTAATGATAAAACTCAAGGTTTGTTTTTTTGGTAGATTTTACATACCTACACGGAAAAAAATGTTATTCGAAAAAACGATCATTTTAACAGTAAAAACTTTAAAAAACGGGACTGAAGTTCTTACGAACAAATTAACAGTGTATCAATGTTTATTGGCGGGAAAATGTAAGAATAATTTGTTGGTATACGTACGAAATTACGTATACCAACAAATTATTCTTATACATGTTCCCGCCAATAAACATTGGAACCCTGTAAATTTGTTCGTAAGAACTTCAGTCCCGTTTTTAACCGTTTTTACTATTAAAATGATCGTTTTTTTCGAATAACATTATTCTCCGTGTACTTAGATACTCTACTTTTTAACGGCTAAAAAGCCATTTTTAATTAAATTAGACGAGCTTTATAAGATAAACTGAAGCACGTAAACAAATATTATATTTGCGGAAACAGTCGTTGGTTGCAAAATCATTACGATTTATAAATGTTTCGAAAAGATGATCTAAACTTGCACAGTGTTTTAACGTTCCATGACAACTCAACAAAGCAGTATTTCAACACGATATTTTTTTTTTAAATAGCCCATAACCTAATCCAACGAAATCTATTATAACATGTTTTAATGTCTTTCTGAATGAGTGATGAAGTTGCACATTGCTGAGTTGTTTATTAAAAGAAAACAATAATTTATACACATATTAACTAGAAAATGTAATTTATTTTAGTAAATTTCAACTTTATTAAAAAGTAGTATTGACAATCGTAGAACAGTAAATGGAATCGAAAAATCATTCCTTTATAACAATATATTATGCGACACTAACGTTCACTTTCAATACATTCATTAGAGTGAAGCTATTCTTTCAGCTTCTATTCCACAATTCAGGACTTTTGCAATTTTCCTTTCACTTGCAAAACAAAAAAAAACCCTACGCATGTCCTTGACAGACAATAATGTCCAAAGCCGCCGAAAAGGCAACTGCCTATTGTTACAATTCGCACAATACGTCTTGCTAAACCAGCGGACATGCAAATTTAGTGTTTTATTACCTGTACTAAATTGTTTCACCTTCCCTTTCACCCTTTATGTCTTCACAGGTAACTTAAATCATTCTATAGACTTGTTATTTTTATTGCCCACATTCTAATGCTTTTAACTTTCTTTCGATTGTTGCAATTTCTTTGTGATAAAGCCATTGTTTTACTCCTTTCTTAACCATGTATTGCAAATATTTGAGGGAACAATGATAGGTGATTATTCTTGATTTATTGGCGTTTAAATCATTTAAACGTGGTTTGGAATTTTGTTGTAAATTACTCAAAGCAGGTAAAATGAAAACAAATTCAACCCAAGGTAAAGGGCAATTAACTTTTTCATTTCTTAGTTAAAGGTAACATATTAGTCAGTTTGTATTTAGTTGTTGATGAATTAAGATGTTATCTATTTTTAAAGTTTTATCCATGTAAAAACACACGCAATTAATTATTCGAGTGAATTAATGAATAGTTTGATAACATTATCGAGAAATACAGTTTTTGCACATTCTTGATTTGTGAAAAAAATTGGCAAGCTATTAATTGCATTGAAAAACAACTGTAAAAAGTGTACGATTCCATACATACAAAGAATTATTTCTAATTTTGTTTTAAAACTTGAAGAATCGTAAAATGTTGGTCTCAAGAACGTTATGTTATAAATTATGTCTGAATGTGCCAGAATTTAAAGTGAGAAGTGTTAAAATACAGTATTCTTAATTAAATTAATTATCTTTTTTGTTTTTAACTGTTACTAGCATAAATTCTTATCATTATGAAAATAAAGTTAAGGTGAACTACGAAGTAAAGCAATTGATCGCTTAGAAATGTTTTAGATATTTTGAAATTAACCCGGAATTTTATTAGTAAGTCATTGTAAGCCCTGAAACAAACAGTATCAGGCGTATAAAACCTGCTTTAAAGTTAAAAATCTTTTACTTATGAACCTATTTTTGACTATTGTGTAATTGTGTACGGTGGGTGGCAACTTAACTCTTTTTGAAAATGGTCGTTAAAACATTAAAGTATTTGTGCATGAACTTCAAACTTGTTGTCAAACGTGACAAAATACAATATAACACACTTTTTGGCGATGTATTTTTCTCGCATAAATCAAAACAGGTGGCTGGTATTAAGCGGCATTTTAAACCTAATTGCCATTTGCGTAAAGAGCGTTTTTGTCAGCGCCCCGATTTCAAGAGTTACGTTACTTGGTGCATCGCCTTAAGGGGCCGCTCTGCCAATTTATACCGATTTCTTACATGTTTTCCTTAAACGTGTGAAGTTTTTAAGTTCTTAAAATATATATGTTATTCTTTAAGATAGTATCTATACATTCCCCACGCCGAAACGTTAATATTTAAAATTACCTTGATAGAAATAAATCGCAAAGTATGCTCCGAAATTTATTAATTACACATTTGTTTCTGTTATTTTATGAGTTATAAGTATGAACAAATTCACAATGTTTCTTTAAATGCTACTCGGCACAGCCCCACGAGACTTTTGCTCTTTTTCAAACGAGTGGTCTTTTATTAAACATTTTTACAATTTTCGCATGAATTTTATGGTTTTTAATCTTAGAGCGCTCGTTCCCACGTTCGTATTGTCGTATCTCTCAATCTTCTTCTTTTTGAGCGGAGTAGCGCGGCCTTAAAGTGTCAAAGTTAAAAATCATATACCCAATAATAACCCGTTAGCGCGTTTAAAACTGTCATAATCCTTTGATTTCCAGAGATTCAAGTATGTTTTTAATCTTTCTGAAGTGTTAGGTACCTAGTACCTACATATTACCTACCTATAATAGTATTATTATACCTGTATAGGTATTATGCGATGTTTTCGAAAACAAACAACCAAATAAATGCGAGAAATTAATTAATATTGTGTACGTAATGGTAGAGTAATTAGTAATTAGCTATAAAATACCAGACCTCTGTTTTGAGCAGATATAATCTTAAGTGATTGATATTCCCAAATGAAGGTGTTGCTATTAACCAATTGAACAGCAGCATTACTCTTCGGAAATATTTATACTTAATGTGCTTTTAATTCGTATAATTAATTAGAAATAATGTGTTAAAAAATTACTTGAATATATGTGTACCAATTGAAATATTTCTTCTATCCGTATTTACTAGTGATAGCTGTAGAGCCATTTTAAAAAGATTAATAAGGCTCCGTAGTAAGCATTAAAAAAGAAGAATATGCTTGATTGAAAGCGAGATAAAATGTAAATACGAATGTAACGGGGAGCGTGCGAATATTACAATAAAACGAGTGTTATTAATAGGCATAAGTGAAAATATTTAATAACGAACGTCTTATTTGAAGTAGAGCAAAAATTTCACAAAAATTATCTTCAGAATGATTTTTTGAAGAAACCCTATGAATTTGATACCTGTAACATGTTAGATAACAGAATCGGATGTGTTTTAAATAATTTTCGGGGCACACTTTAAGACCTTTTTCTATCGAGGGAATTTTATATACTCGTAAATAATTTTACAGCTCATCAAATATATCAAGTATGTAGATTGTCTTAAAAAATAGCATAAATATTTTTAAGAGCTTATAAACTTAAAGGGAAACATTTTATAAATCGGTTGAAATTCGAAATGCGGGGGCAAAATTAAATCTAATAATTACCATAATAACACCCTGACCTCAGATCACCATTATATCATTATATTGAATTAAATCAGTTTTAATATAGATTTGTATCTATACCACTATGAGAATCGAACCAGCAACCCCCGACTTCAGTGTAGATGGTAAGTTATAGTAAAAATAGACTACAATTTTGTTTCTTATCATTTACACTGCTCTTTCATTAGAACCATTTGCTTGTGGATGGATCGGAAACCGAAAAATTAATACGCGGTTATGTAAAAAATCTTTTTTTGTGTTTTACATAGAAAGATATATTTCAGTAATCTGTAGGTATTTATATAAGTAAAGATGTCCCCTCTCAATCGAACAATAGGCAACTCTGTACCAAAGTGTCATTAATTAAGGACACCCCATTCGGGTCTCAACCCTTCCATTGGACAAGGGATAAGTTAAGGGATGCAACCCTTTATAATTCGTACAGAGGTACATTATTCATACTTACAGGTCAGAATGCTGTACACAGTGGATTAATTATACTGTAAAATTGAATAAACAAAGATGCTGACGGGTGACCATGATGAATTGTTTAAAAATTATTAATGATCTGTAAATATTGCAGCAATTAAGTTTCGGTGAGAGGGAAATGAATTTGTCTGCATAGACGAAATACTTGCACAATTAATGTTTAATTAATTTGCCAAAATGCAAAGGATTAATAACGCTAGAACAAGTTAACTAATTGTTTGATTGTATCACAATAAAAGATTCATGAAGCTGATTCCTTATGCAATTTTGTTGCTTAATGAATGATTTATTTTTATTTAAAACAAACACGCATTTAATTATATCAATGTTTTCCGGAAAAGATAGAAGATTTTTTAATTATAAATAATGACAAATAGTTTGTGAAACTTCCCCTAAAAATACTGAAAAAATTGCGCAAGCTCTGGACAAGCTTGCGGAGATCTCTCTTGGGGGGAGAATTTAACATAAAACCAAAAGCAGGGATGGACGAGGGGGTGCATTCCACCCTCGGGTATTTGTGGCGGTGGGAATGTGGAACAATGAAGGGCAGGGCTCCACCACTGGCGGAGATGACAGACACGCCATCTTTGTGTTGTATTGAATTAATATAATATAATTCTAACCGAAATAATATTTTGATAATTTCGTAAATGTTATTTACTGTAGTGTGCATGAGATTAGTTGGTTACTGCCGTCGGCAGTATCGAGTTCAACAAGAAAAATATCGATGATTCTTTCAACAGAAAAATGTTCCTTTTTAATTTAATGATAACAACAATTGTGTAGGTACCTACCCACAGCAGAAACCCCGGTTAAATTATCGCACATGAAAAATAGTGTGGGCTTCAGCAGTTTTAATTTGTTTATAATTGGACGCTGGACAGATCTCTATGTGCAAGGCATTATATTTTGAATCTACGTAGTTTGGAAATTTTATCAATGTACTGTTTGAATGATTACGTAATCACCTTAGTAACCTCAGTTATTTTCAATTAAATTAAAACAAATAACTTTGTATTAAACCACTATTATAAAGTTTTTGTTTTAATTTAATTCAAAATGACGCCACAAAGTGATTTTGCAATGTTTGAAGAAAAAATCTGTTATTTTCCTTAAATAAGCCAATTTTTTTTACCTCCGTAACTTATTTAGTTGCGGTTTTCTCTCCAGTTGCACTCTTTTTATTCAATCCCCTTAATATCTAATGAACAATTATATACTTATCAATAATGATAATAATTTTATAAAGTCATAAATGTATCACAAAATAATATATATACTGAAAAAACGTTGTTGTTACATTAATGTTTCATAAAGATAGTGGGTACTTACGCCTACCTACCTTAGCGTCTAGTACCTATATCATTAAATTCAAATATAATATTGAACATCTTTAATGAGGGATATTTCTACTATATTATTTATTCTAAAATGTTTATTCGTGTAAAGTACTTACTATGTTTTATATCTCATGCTTTATATTTCATATTGATTATTATTATTTCTGTTTTCTCACTACTAGAATCCCCCGCCTAGTAATAACTAAAACTTGATTACGCATGCTGTGAACATTTTAAATTGGAGTGTTAAAATCTGTGCACATTCCAATGGTAATATCATTAATATAATAATTGTCAACACTCTGTGAATGTTTCAAACAATAAATATATATATTTTTTAATTTCGAAACAATATTATCAAAGTTTTATATATTGTATACATTTTATTTAAAACATTGATTACTTTCAACATTACAAAATGGTAGGTGCTGAATACATTCACTACAAAGTCTAGGTTTCATGCATCAGTTGGTATTCGCGAGGGTTGTCTGCCCGTTCGCTCCTCGTCACACCACCCTCCCCTTCCACTACCCCACCCCTCACAGCCACCCCCCACCCTCCCTGAACAATGAGTAATGCAGAGGAATCTGTGATAAATGATTGGTGAAAGATCAACGCCTACTGAGCGGTTGCTACTCGCTGTCGAACACTGTAGTTGGGAGAGCTGTGAATAATCGAGCATTTTATTTGTAAAAAAATATGGAATTTTTCTTGCTTTTTCAGAAAGTTCCATGATTTTTATATTTGGTTTGGTTTATATACACATTATATTTGAAGAGATGGTAACCAAACTGTATCTCCCCTTAAAACAACCAATTAGCATCAAATTCAAAATATACCTATGTAGACATGTGTCTAGGTATTCTGAAAAAATTCGCCTGACCCAATCAAACCTAATCCAATTTTATCTACCCTTAAAATTAACAATTAATATCAAATACGAAATTTATTCATTTATTTTTTCATGTTCTCTCTAAAACGTTTATACACCAATATATCATATATTATATTAATTATTTAAAAAAGTTTATATAGTTTTTATTATATCAAATGACATTCACTTTAATAAAATACAACTTCGATATTTAAGTTAAGTACTTGTTTATTATCCAAATAATTATTTCGTTTGTAACTAAAATTATTTTAATTGCCATTTTCAAAATTTTAACTGATTTGTCGAGAATATAGACATGATTTTTCGTAATTCAGTCGATAATTCAGACGAAGGGTGATTCTTCACAGGTCTGCTCTAGTGTATTAATAATTGTTTTAGAAATAAAAATGTATCCAAATTACCTAGTTAGCGTTGAAAGTAAACGACTTTCACCCAATATTACCGATAGCCGTCCTTTTCATTTTCTACACCATCTCTGCAAAATCAAAATTGATGTTAAATGAATCAGTCTTTTTATATAAGAAAATAAATGAATAAAAAATAAAATACATATACATTTTTAGGCAGCGTCGTGTTGGTCAAATGCATTGAACCTATATATAGTTTTGTATCGCTGATCGAAGAACCGGTCGATGCAATGTTTTAGCCATGCGTTTTTATAATTTTTGTCTAGTCTGTAGTTAGAAGTAAGATTACAGAAATGTAAAAAAAAATTTATAGCACCCTTGCGGTGATTTTTCACAAAAACGGCGCTGTACAAGTTATATATTATTATATCATGGAGAAGATTACAAATTAAAAAAGCATGGAGGTAGTTTTAGTATTTTGTGATAAAAATATATGTAGGTAGATACCTAGGCATTCTAAAATTTTCGCCTGATATTTTTGACAATTTCGACAATTGACAATTATTATCATTTTAAAAAATCCAAGTTCCTAAACACGATTTTGGCTGACGTACGAACCATTTTAGTCACATAATATTCTATGACTCTTTTACTTAAAAAAGTATATTACCTGTTAAGCCTTATCAAAAATAGTCTTCCCTCTTTCAAGATTTCATAGGTAAATCAATATATTCTACACTAGTTTAAACTTCGTATCAAATTTTTAAATATTTTGAAATCATATATATCTGAGTACTAGCTTCTGCCCGCGACTTCGTCTGCGTAGGATTAGTACTTCGAGTAATCTATTTTCTTTTCCTAGGTCCCGTCTACATTTATACCAAAATTCTTAAACAATTTATTTAAAATATCTATAATTCTTGATTCGATTCAAAGTATTAGGCGATAAATAAATTAAGTGATTAAATATTTTCTAAAATAGAATTTTGATTTAACAATCATTGTTTTGCAAAATGTCATTCTCAAATTTTGACATTTTCTATTAAACAATAATTAGTATTTTCAATATATTGAAAATTAATAGCTAGCTTTATAAATTATAGCCTATATGTTATTCTGATATATGAGCTATATTATTGTAAAGTTTCATTTAAATCCATTCAATGAATTTTGCATGAAAGAGTAACAAACACACATACATCCATACAAACTTTCGCATTTATAATATTAGTAAGACATACTTGTAGCATTTCAACGAATACAACGTTACAAATAATATACTTTAGCAATCTATTTCTATATATTTTATTTAATATATTTAAGTGAGTACATACTCGAATCAAGGAAACCAATTGTACCTACCTACTGGTTTTGCTACATATTTAAAATGACAAAGTTATAGTAACTTTATTTGTCTATGTTAAAGACTCCCAATTCTAACAAACGTCATGTTACATAGCCGATACTTTGCTTTCGAGTTGCAATACGATATCTCGACTAAGTTGCCGCCGGGGAAAGTATTAAGTTATTCTTTGGGAACTCTGATTCATCTCACCTACACTTATTATTTACATAGTATAAATGAAATTATTTCAGATACTTACATAATTTTTTTTCCAACATCACCGGTCAATTCTACGTTAGGCAGGTACGATATATAAGTGGACTGTCATCACGATTGTATTCGTGATTTTAAATAAATTTATTCTTCATGATACACAATTAATTGGCGGATATTAAAATAATGCGAAAGTTATAACATGTTAAGCGAAAGCGATAAATTATATAGAAAAATAAATTGATTGTTCTCATTTGTAATCTTTGGTTTGATCGAGAAAAATGTCTGGGAGATGACTTCATTTGATTTGAATTATTACTTAATGTGAAAATAAATTTATTCGTGGGTCGGTTTGATAAAGTGATGATCGACTGTTACATATATCAATTCAAAATATTAAATTTATATTTTCTGATGGTCGCCACGGAGAAAAAATAAATTTTGCCATCGCATTTGAATAAAACAACCTGTAGATAGGTATATAGGTAGGTACTATTTATTTATTATAATTATAAAGGTTTATTTAATTATTAACATATTGGGTCTTTGAACGTTTTGTTTGTTTACGTAAATACCGCATAAGAGTCATAACGGCCGGCGTGGTCCAGCGGTAGGGCGTTGGTCTCCCATTCCGAAGGCCGCGGGTTCGAACCCGGCGTGCGCAAATAAATGTTATTTAATTGATTTGTGTTATTTCACAATTAATTATTTAAAAAAATATATAGTCTATTTGCGGCACGTTCCAGAGTGGAAGATACTCTCAGTATCGCCCTGGTGTAAGACCACAATTCAGAATAGAAAAGTTGCTTGAAATGGCTTTAGCCGTGTTTAGTGACTAGATCTGAATAGCCAGGTACTTCCCCACCTTCATCTTCCTCGTCTCTTTCCCTTCCCCACTTACCTTTAGCCTCATAACATACCTCAATTGGGGATGCCTTAGTCTCACTGGCTCCAGACGGGAGCAGTTGGGACTCTTGTGAGGTATGCACTATAAAAAAAAACTGCTTCCAACGGCCTGGAGCCTGGGAAGCCCAATTGGGGTATGTTGTGAGGTTGAATATAAGTGAAGAAAGGAAGGAATTGGGAAGAAAAAGTTGGGGAAGTACCTAGCTATTCAGATCTGATCACCAAATAGAGCTAAAAGCCATTTCCAGCAAAGCTTCAATTTAATGGTGGTCTTACGACAGGGCAATACTGAGATTTTTTTCTCTCTGGAATGTGTCTCAAATGTGCCTTATATAATAAAAAATTATTAAATTGTGAAATAACACAAATAAATCAAATAAGATTTACTTGCACACTCCGGGATTTGAACCCGATATTTTCGGATTGCTAGTCGAGGGCCATAACCCTCGACCACGGAGAATATGTACTAACGACAAAAATTAAATTAATAAATAATTGAATTAATAAAAAATTTCGGATCAGCGTATCTCTTATACCTATAATTAATTCAATAAGATTAAGGACATTCAAATTAATTTTTCTGTTTATTAGTTATTTGCCAACGCATTTAAAATAATGGAATTACAATTAATTCTTAATAAATTCACTATTCGCACGAAAAAATATTATGATTAATTCCTATGAAATATAATTTAGAAAGATAAACTCAATTACCTATTAAGTTAATTTTTACTAGCTAACCTATTAAGTTAATTTTTACAACCGTGTCAAAAATGGTGTATTATATAAGAACTTCCTTCTTCTTCTGGCGCTAAAAAAAAAATTAAAAAGTGTATGTAATATATAACATGTATATAATGTGTAGAATGTATAATTTAATATGTATGTGTAAAATACTTCTACGTTACCTGTTTGTGCCTAAACTTACAGAGTTTTGTTTGTTATGTGGTTTTTAATGTTATCACTGTTATCAGTGACAATCCTGGCAAAATCCAAAACACGTAATTTTAAATATAAGTACCTATGTTAGTTGTAAATCTCTAACTTTAAGTCACAGGTGTAAATATGTAATAATGTAAGTCTAGCTATAAGTCTTAGATGCAAGTCCTAGTTATAATTATAAATCTTAGTTTATTTGTACAGCGCCCTTGAGGTGATTTTTCACGAAAACGGCGCTATATAAATTAGCCAAATATTATTATTATTAATTACATTTCTACGTCAGTACGTAATATCATTTGAATGTATTACATAACTAAGTGTACAAATATATTGATTTGAATGTGTGTGTTTTTAATCCGGACACCTCGCTTCAGCCATTTAAAACCTTTTGTTGAATCGGTAGGTACTCCTTCTGTAGGAAGGCCCTCGCAGCATGGGTCCAAAAGCAGTAATACCTGTTGGTGAGATGCCCGGGACAACCTACCAAAGCCTACCTTTGTAAGGGGATGTCAGCCATCTTTAAACATTTTTTTTACCTTCCTAGTCCCATCCAGACCCGGCCCACTTCGGATTTTTTGTAAAACCAAAAACCAGTTTTGAAGCGGGCACCACCTTGATTAAATAGCTTTTAGGTTTGTTGTCTTAATTTTATTTTCTCCTAGCGGAAACACCGCTTCAAACACTGTTAGTTTTTGCTTTTTTTTCTACAAACTTTTTTTATCGGTTATTCATTTACTATAATGATTTTATGAAATGGACTTCAGATAATCAGTCCTTGTCAGAGCTTCCGATCGAAAATAATAGCAGATGGTTCGTTAAAGCTCTTCTTGATATGTTTCTATTATTTTATGACTAGGAACTGTTGAAAACAACGGGAAGCTGTTTATGGTTAGAAAAATTCATTAGATATTATTATAGGTAAATGTAATTTTTGTCATTATATTTTGTCATTGTCATTTTAACTGCCAACCGATAAATATTTTACGTAGGTATCCATTTTGGTAAGTACCTACCCACTTTTGATAATACCTATACATTTTAGGGAATAAAATAACGACGAATGGATTATTTTTATGGCGCCTTTTTGTGGAATAATCACCTGAAGGCACTATAATACTGATTTACTGATTTAACCTAACTTACAGCTAACATTTATAACTAACGAATTAGGTCTAAGATTTAGGGGGTATCTCACCATCCTCTAAATAGCTTATCTACACTAATAACGAATATTTTCGATTTACGATTTACGGTTTATTTATTTATTAAGTTGGATATATATTGGATAAGTTGGCCGAGTTTTCTAACCACTGCGAGAATTTTATTTTTATTTTTAATAATATTCGTTATTAGTGTAGATAGGCTATTGGGAGGATGGTGAGAAACCCCCTTACACTTATAGCTACTGAGTACTGGGTATATTATGTAACTAGTGACTTACATCTAATTTTGGCTGAATATCCCTCAAATGCACAAAAACGCTCTTCCCAACGCAAATCTCCGACCAACAGGCGAATCGGTCGTTAATAAACCAATCACTTAGCTGATCGGAGACTCGGATTGATCAATCGAAAAATTAGGAACAACAGCCATAAGAGTTTTATAATTATTAATGACTTAAAATAACTAATACCTATGTAGTATTTAGGACCGAGTGGGTTGCATAACTGTTTTAACTTTGACTTACAACAATGGCTTAAAACTAGAGATTTACAACTCACTTATATAATCCTATACACTTAAATATACATACATTATTTATTATTATTTATTTATTTATTTTTCATGTTCTCCATAAAACAGTTATACACCAATATATCATGGAGAAGATTATAAATTACAAAGCACACAAGGGCAATTTTACAACTTAGTGACATGTGCTAAAATATAGTTGCTGAACTGTCTGTAAGTGACATTGAAAATGTCGATGGTCAATGCAGAATCGTTAAGCAGTTGAGTCGCTCTGTTTATTGGCGCGTTCTGATAGGCAGAAGTCCTCACTTTCGGAGCATAAAAAAGTGCATGGGATTTCCCACGAGTATACTTGTTAGGGACGTAAAAATTAACCTCTTTTAACATAGGCGGATTGAGTATGATACCAGAGATTAGCTTAAAAAAGTGTTTACCTAAAAATATTTTTCTGCGGGCTTCTAAGGTGTTGAAATCGAGCATCACTGTTAAGAACAAGGATGGATACAGGAATGGATAGTACGTATATTCCCTCACATACAGGTAACGCAAAAATCTTTTTTGTACTTTTTCTATTTCTAGGATATGGTTTTGTTCAGAAGGGGCCCAAATAATGGAGCTATATTCCAGGATGCTACGAACAAGTGCTTCATATGTACATTGATTATATATGCTTGAATATATAACATTGATTATAACTAGCATATAATCAACGCTAAATTGCATGCTTACTTGAACTTGTGTATGATATATTTAATATCTGACACGGTGTTATTTTCTTCTTAATTATTAATAATCCCTAAGTGCTATTTAACAGTGCAATGCGAAGCTTTTAATAAAAACGATTAGTTTAATTAGGAAATACATGGAAATAATATTTCAATCACACTTCACTGATGCTTTTGGTGTGTTATTACATTTTCTGTCTATTGTGGCTTTATACCAGTGTCACGAAACGCCCCCAACCTATTTTTCCACAAACCTCTTAAATTAACATACTTATCTACTTATTAATTAACATTATTTATTAGTCTTCCATAGACCCAGAAGGAAGCTTTCATTCTTATTTAGAAATAAATCAATCCTACCAATAATGTGAATTACACGCTTTGTAGCTTTGAGATCGCATTACAAAGTATATAAACAGAAAACATAATTAATATGGTTTATTTATTACGCTTAGCTTCTCGCCTTGTAAAACGAAAATGAATATTAATATTCACAGGTGTTATAACATAATCGTGTCCGTCCAAACGGCCACTGAGAAATCGTGAAAATGTTTCCATTTGTGTGAATGAACCTAGGAACATTGGTCATTTTGGGAACATTGTTCAGAATGTCCTGGATATTTGTTTACACATTAGAATACAAAGAGTTTTGGCCGGCGTGGCACATTCATTACATTAATACGTCTTTACTAAAGGTTATTCATGTCCCAGCAAATGACGCCGCCATGTCATGACACGTGACAATGACGAGTCATTTTTTTCCCGAAATGATCCGCCATATTTCTGCTCACCGAACGGTGGAACCGAAGCCGATTAATAAAGGAATGTGCGTACAATGTGACCGATACGCTGTGCAAGAAATATGACGTCGTTTTAATAATATTTAGTGTACCGGATGGATAGAAACTCGTGGAACCATTTCTGTTACCCATCCAAAAGGTTAAAAATAATACATTTCATATTAATATCTTCATTTAAATAATCTGGTGACAGAATCTTCTGATATAATTAGGCGCCATTGTACACTGTTCACTACGTAATTGTTCAGAAATTCGTAAAGATATTTTTTTGGAAAAATAGACAGTTATTAAAAGTCATTTTTTTAACGAAAAGTTCATACGAGTAGATATACTTAACTATTTGGATATAGCTTTAAAGTTTAATGTCTTGTTTAACTTAATGCCTTTAATTATTTAAACACCGTGTCGTGCAAGCCTTGCGACACAATGCAAACACAACAAAAACATGGTTAATTTCACTAAAAAGCATCAGCCATTCTTTAAATCGCTAAAATTTCATATCGCGCACTCAAATTAACGACACGAGCACGGCAAAAGCATAAACACTAGCGGAGAAGAGCCTCTGCCGTAAAGTTGTGGAAAAAAATGATTTATCGCGTGAAAAATGTGGAAAGCAAACAAAAAGCTCGCATCCCCAACTCTCCCCATTCTACCCCGCGGTGGTGGGAGTTACCCCTTCGACAGAATTCGCCCCGCGTTACGTTTCCACTTGTCAGTTCCACAGCTTTTGGATTCGTGATTAGAGGTGAACTTTTTGTGGAAATGTTGGAATAAAAGAAAAGTTTGGGCCTTGTGGAATGAACTACCTACTCCCTTTGTGAAAGGAAAAATGTACCCACATTACTTTTGAAGCACAAATACCAAAGTTTCCAAGAAAACATCAGCCAACAGTAGCGAATGAGCACCTCATTATTATGATTCTAATATTTTTTGGTTTTTTCGGGTAATTAACCATATTTTTATAACGCATTCATGATTTATTTTTCTTTGAATACATCAAAAAATTACTGTACTTAAGAGGGTATTATTATCAGAGAATACCGGAAATGAGGCCTTTTTAAATCAAATTCCAGACGTATTGACTCTTTTTTACAAAAAAACATAAATTGATTTTTAAAGATTGTTATTTTATCTGGTACACGCAGTTTTAAAATTTAGAAAAACTAAGTGTACTGTAGTTTAATGTACTAAGGTTATACCGTTGGTCGTTGGCAGATTTGTTCAATTTTCAAACGATAGATTCTATCAAACACCACAAATTTCAAATCTTATAACCATACAATAAAATAAATCAATACATAATCTAGTCAACACAGTTTTCACAATTTAAATTTTAGTTCAATTAAAATCATTAAAAAATAAATTCGAGAACGTATTTTGTGACAAAAATACCCCAGCTTTTCTATTTATTTAAGGTCTTACAAACTAAAATATTTCAAATTTTGTGTTTAGACATTATTTAAAAATCGTAAATACTTATGATCAAAAAATACTTACAGGAAGTACACGATATTTAATAATTAATCATCGTGCGTTTTGAGCATTTTTATTGCTTACTTGAATGTAGGTATATATTAAAGCAAGTTTTGAATGAAATAAATCGATATTAAATTTTTAATTTTAAAAAACTGATACGGGAAATAACCGATCTTTCTCATTCCAACCTCCAACAGTTGCAAGCATTTTTAAACTTTTATTTTCAGCTGCTGGTCAATCGAATATAAATATATAATAGATAGACAACTTATTATCGCTTCACAGGAATTGTTTTCTGTATTACTTACAAAATATCCCATTTCCGAAACTAAGAAAAAACGCAGAATATTTCCAAAACGCAGAAATAAGGTTGTCACTTAATTTCGATGCACCAAATAAAAATGCTATAAATATATATATATATTTTTTCTTGTTTACTTCAAACAACCGGTTGAATAACATAATCCTATGCAAATATTGCAAATCGTAAAAAAACATGCAAATTATTTATTTCTGCAAATCCGTAAATTATTATCCAATAATAAAGAAATATTATTTTTTCAGTTGATGTCAAGGATATTCGTAGTCCTTTCCTGCAGAAGAGATAAATAATAGATATTATTTAAAATAAATCACTTTGTATTTACCACTTATTAAATCAAAATTATCAAAACGTTTCGAAACCATGGTTCCTTCGTCAAGAAAACAAATTAAAATGAACAAAAATGACAAAAGACAAACAAGTATAAGCAATTTTGTAGGTATCTAGGTAGACAAAAAGCATTACAACAAGCGGTGATACATTATTTAAATCAAAAAAACCATTACACAAAACAAAATTAAATTGTTGTCGTAATGTTTTTCTTCAGAAAGTCTTTTCGATAACACATCAGAAATCATTATATTCGAATTCAGAGTGAATGGAGTTTTAAATCAATAAGATTTTAAAATGATTAAGTTATACGTAAAGGACCGGTAGTACCCGCCCAAAAATAATAAGAAGGAAAGATACGACAATCAGAATGTTGGAGCGAACGCGATAATATTAAAAACGAAAATGTTTAACAAACATGTAAATAATAATTTTTATGGTTTACTTTGCGATTTTTTTCTATCGAGGGAATTTTATGTAATTATCGTTTCGGCTCTACAAAAATCTTCAGATATCATTGTAAAAAATAACATACATTTTTTTTAAAGAACTTAGAAACTTGAAGTGTTCAAGGGACATATGTTATAAATCGATAGAAAATCGGAATTCCGGCCCTCAAGTTATAGGAATGGAATACACAGCGTTGAAGGGTTGGCACAGACAAATCATTTTAAAGAGCGTACGTTTGAGTAAATTTGTACATCGATAGTGGTTCAAATTGGTTCGAAATAGCGTGGAAGACCTACCGCAGTCCCATCTTACCTACAGTAGTTATATGCTACAGTACGCCACAACCAAGTAAACGAATCTCTTAACGATACTACCTATACTAGTAGAATCATTAAGAGATTCTTATCATCATGGTGATTTGTGATCTAGTTATAACAGAGGATTTGAAATTTAATAAGCTTAACCACTCGAGCGATGGAGATTTCTAGGTGTTCGGTTTTGGATTCAATCGCGCTCCATACAAAAATCAGACCTCCGAATATACGGAAACATATGAACTAGCTTAACACGGTTTAAAGCCAACGAATTCACCTACATTTTTTAGATAACTTTAACCCATTTTTTTAGATATTATAAAAAAAAATAATCGAATTTAATAAATCATTTTAACTCATAAAAATCGCCTTTTCAAATTAGGGTAGCTAAAAAAATCCAGTTCAAAGATGGAGGAGGACTTTTCAAAGAACAAAAGTTCACGATTTAAAAAAAAAAAAACTATATTTTAAATATACCTGTCTAATACATATGTATCTCACATAACTAACGACTTAACTTAATATACTTAGTATAAAAAACATAAAACATTAGTTATTTTTTTGAACTTTGTATCTACTTAATACCTAGGTACTTACCAAAAGCTCATTTTTTATTCCTACCATTGTCAATTCGGGAGGAGGGGTATCTCCGAACCGGGAACCATTTAATGGATAATAAGTGGTTCGCTATGATTGGTGAGATGGAAACCCTTTAAGCTCTCCAGCCGGACTCTCTCGACCCATTGCCCTGCACCGCAGTTGAAGGGATGGATTCATCCGTCCGTCACTCCTGGACACATTTAACCCATTGCAGATTCCTACGTACCCTCACACCTTTTTCCTTCTCAGAGCTTCCTTTCCACAAAAAAACTCTCAACACAGCATCCCTAAAGATGACACAGGCTCTGAGGGTTTATTTTCTCCTCAGGGCCTCCGGTGTGGAGTTAATGTAAAAAATATCTCACCTAAAGCTACGTACAACGACGGATGAAAGGCGATGTTACACAAAAACTCGCTTGCACATCAGTGTTAAATACGGTGGACATATCTTTTTCCATGGCTAACGTGGATTTATGTCACGTGCCTTCGGGGAGGCTTCGCGAGGGGAAAGGGGGGCCTAGGGGGGAGGGGATAGGAAGGAAGGCAGGGCTGAGGGTGGGAACTAATTTTTTATTTCTCTGAAAAGGCTCCGATAGAAGGGCAGCAGGGAAAGGGAGCGGGGAGGGGGTTGTCATCTCTCATTTCCTTTGGTAGTATGGAAAATTGAAATAAATCATGACGTCTCATCCTGGTAATAAATATCTATGAAAATTTCAACGGCGCGTTTTTAATATTGTATGAATGTATTGATCGTTCATTCGTTTAAGGTATTTGTTTGTATTTCTTACTTGTAAGTTAATATAATCTAATATATTGAAGAATTGAATTGTGAAAAGGGAAGCTTGGCTATTAGTCGGAGTATATAACATTAAGATACACTTCCCTTGTTGTTGAGTTACATTTATTGATAATGTGTCCGGAGGTAAAGTGCATTAACTTCGGGAGGTGATTCTACATAATAGTTTAAGTAAAAAATACAAATAACTTTTTCGAAATTCCAACTTATTTGGTAAAAAGGTAAATGCACTATTAGATATTTTCCGCTGTTACGATACGCCACAATCAAAAACAACGTCGCCACAACGCGCCCGGCTGACTCACAGCAAATTTATCGGATAAGTTTTGACCTTATACTAAGGATTTTTAATAGGTAGGTACGTCTTTTTGTATGGGAAAAAAAGTTGGAATTTCGAATTTGTTAAATTTTTATACTCTTACCATCATCTAGAATCACCATCCTCTTGCACTTTACGCGAACTTAAAATAATGAAAACTGAGAACATTAAATTAGCCAAATCATGCATTGATCGAACTGGTTGTGAATAGGACACGTTTCCTAAAAATATTGTTTTACAAGCATCTTATACATTTGTTATCCTTCTTCCTCTAGTGACAACAAGTAGGCATAAATAAGATATAGAGCTGTTCCTCTACGATGGAAGCGTAAACCGATGCACAAATACATTCAATGCTAAGCTTTTATATTGCTTCCAACTCTAGCTGCCTTACTCATACCTACACAAATATCTTTATATAAACACAAGAATTATTGTACCTACCTATCTGATAAAAACCAATTAATAACCTATTGTAATTATTTAAGCAAAATAACAAATAAAACTTATTGATTCATACTGTTTCCAAAATCACTTGGCACGATTGATGGCTTCGCGATTAAAGTACATACCTATAAAACGACAATGCACGTAGATATAGGCGTACCATCGATAGCTCCGTTGATGCCTCTCCCTCTTTCTCATAAACGACGCATGTAACAGAAGAAGAGGTTTCAGAGGAGCTCTCACTGGCAGGACAATAACATGCGCCATATTATTTTATTTAATAAGTTAGTTATTTAGGTCTATCTTTGATCTTTTATTTCTTGATTGCCTTTGAATTCAAAATCAAAGACAGAGGCCCCATTAAAAGTTTCATAACACAATAACACCCATCAGCTGATGGTGGGAGTGACGACGCACGCGTTGGTGGGTTTGAAGGTGAGTGGTTGACGATGATGAAAATATTAGGTAGGTAATGTGAACACTCACTTTGAGTTTTATAGTGGAGGATGGTAGTGTTTTACATGGGATATGCACATACATAGTTTGGTTTCACAATGATGTATTCAGCATCTTGCACGGGCAGGGATTTTAAAGTAAAGGGTTGCGAGATATCCATTTATTTACTCGATTTATAATAATTATGACCATTAGACGGCTTTACTCTCAATCCGGAATACTTCAACTCTTCAAAATAAAATATTAAATAAAATATAATTTTTTTTTTTTTTTTTTTAATTCATAAAAAATAAATACCTGTGTGTAGATATTTATTTCGGTTCCACGACAACTTACCAAAGTGGCATTTCAACACCCCTCTGAAAAGTCATTAAAAGTAATGAAAAAAAATATGTTTAGTACCTAACCTAACGTTATCTATTTAACCAATTAAAATAAGAAATTTCATCATTTTAATGACTTTTCAAATGAGATGTTGAAGTTAAATGTTTCTGAGTTGTCTAGCCACCATTTATTTCAATAATTTTTAACATCTGTGATTTAAGATTTAAAATTATTCATAAAGTTTTAAGTATTATAGCTATATAAAGTTTTAAATATTATAGATATTTATAAAGCAGTAAATATTTTAAGTGTAATTTTACTTTCAACATACCTGAAGTTTTTTTTCACCCTTCCTCTCCTCACCTCTATCAGTTCCCTCAGTTCAACGAAATTACTCCAATTTAGGGCCAACTGATTACGGTCAATTGGGAAGAGCTTAACTGTTTTGATAGCAGTTTTTTGGTAAACAGACTTATTAACTTTTTGGATGGTCAGGTGTCCGTTTTATCTATTAGTCCTTATTTTTTTAATACTTGTTATTTGTTCAATCATAGCTTTCCATTTCTGTTTGGGATTCATACAAGCTTTGAAAGTTAAAAAATGCTGTAAAGTAATACAAAAATAAATTACCACTGCATTATTTTTTTAACAATGATTATTTTTTCTGATGTTCCGATGCCTAAAAAAGAACTAAAAAATAAGATTTTCAACTAAACACCTGTGTTGTTATATCAGCAACTTTCGTTAAATGTTTTTATTATTTTTTTATTAGAAGTAATAAACAATTAAGTGGCTAGACTTTACGTCATTCTGTCCCACTCTAAATAATATAACACACACTTACGATACATGTGAATGCGAAACGTGCGAATGGGACAAATGCCGTAAACTCTTATATTTACCTAAAGAAATCTGGAGAAAAAGGGTTTCAGGAGAAAACATTTTTCTATACCCAAAATTTCACGAAATTGTAATTTAAAAACAAAAATATGTTCTCGAAAGAAGAAGCTATGTCGGTAAGTTTTTATAATTTTGTAATTCTTTATTAGAATGGAGTTAGCAGCACTTTTTCCGTAAATAATATTTATGATAAAAATACACATGTTTGACAGTGAATGTTTACGTTAATACGAAACGCATCTAAAATTTAAAAACATACCGACGTCGTCACATAATATTCAAAGGCAAAATTTAAAAAAAAAATTCATTTCGTGCAATTTTTGATGTCGAAAAGTGTTTTTTCACGGGGGTCCCTTTTGTATGGGCTGAAAAGTGAAGTCTTTCGTCTTAAAAATGCGAATTTATAAGATTAAAAATTATTTTGTATTGTTAGTAAGTATCTACATTGATAAAGTTATAACAATTCCATCCAGCGATCCCTACATTTCACACTTTTTTAAAAACAATTACATATGGTTATTAGTTGAAATATTATCGAGAAAATACATGCTAAGGTTAAAAAACATTTGACTTGATTTTTTTGTTAATTTTAATTAATGGTACCTATAACATTTATACATTAAAAAATGTTTTTTTATGAGCAGAAACCGTATTCAACCTTTTTTAGAACAATGTTCGTGTTCAACAGGAGGGAAAAAATTATATAACTAGAGCAAAAAGCGAGAAAAAATATATGACAAATAATAGGTACGAAATAAATAGAAAAATAAGAAAGGCAGAGAAAAGGGGAATAAGGATATTTAATATTATTACTAAGAATAGGCATTTTGAAATTTGCATATTTTTTTAATAATATTATGTTAAACCATTACACTCCAATATATTTGTAAAATTACAGGACTATGTGATTTATTATTATATCATTTGCACTATGTAACTAAAGACAATCCAGCAATCATTGACGTTGTAACTTCAACACCGCACAGTGGCCATAAAGATGAACGATATAAGTCATGGCAGTAGAGAGGAGTAGTTAGAGGCATGGCACAGTGGGTAGTGGGTATAAATGGAATAAGGGCACTGCGGGATAAGTTGGACACGCCTGCAAGATGTTAGAAGCCGCTCAGGACCACTCCATTCGCTAATGTAATCTTTTTGGTCTTATTTTCTTTCTACCTATCGCAGCATTCCAGTGGTGCAGCGTGGGAGTAAAAAAAACATCTTTGCTCGGTAATGCATTTTTCAACGAAGTGTTTTTTTAGAAGATTTTTAACAAAAATGGCCAAAATCTTTCTGGTATGTACATTTTAATTAAGTGGGTACGTATCTTTTTTAAATGGTGAGCAAATAAAAATGAATTTAAGAAAAAAAAAAAAAATTTATAAAGATTAATTTAATTTAATTTAATTTTTTTTTTTTTTTTTCATTTTAAATACATGTAGAATTACGAAAGATTTTTTAAATATTTATATTGAGGGATCAGTAGGATTTATCGGTCAAATTAGGAATTCCACAGAGCCGAACCCTCTGATATGAAAATATCTGGAGACG
The DNA here is from genome assembly GCA_951813805.1 of Limnephilus auricula. Taxonomy (NCBI): domain Eukaryota; kingdom Metazoa; phylum Arthropoda; class Insecta; order Trichoptera; family Limnephilidae; genus Limnephilus; species Limnephilus auricula. Next base: position 4,347,524 of record OX638403.1, read on the forward strand.
GTGAATTATATTCCCATTTAATAGTTTGGTAGATTAACGTGTTGTTCTTGTATTGTTTTGTATTAATTATACTTATATAATACAATTGCATAACGTGGATTTACTAGATGATCATTTATATGGAAAAGTGTATGAAAGGGTTTAGTTTTTCCTATGGGAAAAACTAAACCCGTTCCTGTAAATCTGGTGAATTAAAAAAATAGTTACTGCCAAATGGGTTAATATTATTATATTATATATAATTTAAAAATTAATGTTTGTTTGTCCCATACCGTTCATCCGATTGCGATGAAACTTTGGGAATATGATGTGCGCATACCCGGGATGGTTATAGCGTTATGTGAGCTCTGGCGTTATGAAATTATTTCATATACTATTCATACGATTGCGATTTTTTTTTTGAATTGTTGTGGACATGCCCGTGAATACTTCTTACTGGTGAGCTCTGGTATTATGAAAATTGCATAAAAAAATTTAATAGGTCATGCGTGTTGTTGAAAAAATTGGAGTATTTTATGGAGTTAGGCGGCAGGGAAAAAAGGCATGGGGGAGGGGTATGCGGGAGGGTCGGTTGGAGAATTAAGGAGAGGGGCTTCGCGGAAGAGGGGACGAGGGAGAGGGAGGGTGAAGAAGGTGGAAGCAGAATGTGTGAGGGGGGTAGTGTTCGCGAGAAAGGGGAAAGCGGGAGGGGAAGAGGAAGAGGAGTCGGAAGGGGAACGGGGACGAATGGGAAATGACACGAAGGGAGAAACAATTTATTTTTTTAATTGGCATTTCAACGCATGCCGGGTATCGGCCAGTAATAAATAAATTGTAATACCTAAATGCTAATAAGAAGGTTAAATTTTAAAATTAAATAAGGAATTCTTGACCGGTGTGAGGCTGAGTTGTCATCACGTTTGGGTCCCACGCACGCGTCGTGTATTCAATTTCTTGAGCGGGTAAGGTTCTCCATCACGACACACAACATTACCCGCTTAGTGTGTTCTTTTTGATGTATTTCTATGTGGCTGTGTTTTTGTTCTACATACTAAACGTCGAAATGTTGTACAGAATACGAATTTTAGAAAACATATTATTTTTTATTTATGCAATCTGCATGAAAACTGTCACTGCACATTTATCTCGGTTAAATGATAAAAAAATATAATAAATTTTAAGGAATTTCAAGAGAGATAAAAAATGGATATTTTGGCCTCATTTTTTGCACATTACAAACCTTAATGTCTTGGGTATGTGTTTTTCCACACATGCTCAAGGCATTTATGTTAATAAAAAACATCACTTTCATGAAATTCTTAATAAATGTAGACCGTAAAAATCAATATAATTTCCTACATCCTTGTTACATACCATTATTTTTTTTACATAAAATGACTAAAAATTTGTTCAAAAATAACAAAAATAATTATTTTATTTATTGAATGATCCCAATATATTGGTCATTAGTTCATGTTAAAGAAATTACGACCTAAAACACGATTAACGAAGAGAATGTCATAAAAACTACTGTCATCTTGCGATTCTGACGGAGAGCTAAACACGCATGCGATACGCTGATAAACGCGACGTTGCCAGTTTTAACAGCTTTAACACTTTTAACACCACAGTCAAAGAAATGGTTTTATTAGAATAATTTCAAAACAGAACATAAACAGTATTTATTCAATGTGTAACTAAAATACCGTTTGACGGCTGCTGGAGTACAGAATATTTATTTATTCAAAATGATTTCATTTTCTGATGATTAATTATATATATTATTTTAAAATAATAATTAATATTTTATATTATTTATTATTTTATAATAATAATTAATTGTTATTATTATAAAATAATAATAACAATTTTTTCAAACCAGATTTTAAGGTCCGTGTTTAGTTTTTCCCATACGAAAAACTAAACCCTTTCATACACTTTTCCATAAAAATGATCATCTAGTAAATCCACGTTATGCAAGTGTATTATATAAGTATAATTAATACAAAACAATACAACAACAACATGTTAATCTACCAAACTATTAAATGGGAATATAATTCACCGTCTCCAGATATTTTCATATCAGAGGGTTCGGCTCGGTGGAATTCCTAATCTGACCGATAAATCCTACAGATCCCTCAATATAAATATTTAAAAAATCTTTCGTAATCCTGCATGTATTTAAAATGACTGCATGTATTTAAAATTCTTTGACAAATCTTATATGCCTAAATTTTTAATTTTATATTATTATTATTATGACTAGATAGTTGCTTCTAAACCAATTTTTTAATTCTTTTGCAAATTTAAGTTTATTGAACTTGAATAATTTCTCGCAGGAATAGTATTTTTGATACCGGAAATGGGAACGAAATAATATTTATCATTCGTGTATTCATTATGAATTGGAAACAAATATAACATAAAAAAGGTTTAGTTGTAATTACGTATCTTTAATAGGAAACTCTGTACACAATATTAAAATATGCAAAAATATTCAGAATTGGCCTTCAAATCCTTAGAATGAACCTGTTGCATTTTTATTAATGACACGCTATTAAGAACACCGTTGTTCTAATTGCATATTTAGTTATAAGTTATAACTATTAAAGACAGATGTGTTCGACTACACCACTGTCAGCCACACTTATGTCGGGCGTTAACAAACGTCTTCTTTCTCTGAGATGAGAAACTGTTCCGAGGCTAAACCCCTGTTTCCTATAGGGTGTCTGCATCTCTTTCGCTCTAATGGTCCTAATACAACCTGAAAACAACAATATTACCCAAGTGAAGTTAAATTTATTCTTAAAAGGGAAAATGCATCTTCTCTACTGCATTTAATAGTTTAAATGCAAATTTGTGTTTTTGATGAAGTGCCCAAATGCTGAAATTTAAACTCAGACTGCACACAAATAATACCTTGCATGAACGTATTTCTTGCATTGTTAAAATTGTTGGCTCGTTAGTAAACTGGTGGGTAAAGGTCTTGTTAGTTTTAGGTAGTATGAGTAAATGATACGGTCATTTTTGTGAGCGGGTGTGTTTTATTTGTACGTGTTGGGACTTTAGGTTTGGGCGAGCTTTGGGAGAGATGAATTTACTGAGAGGAAGATGTTCTCAACGGCGCGGAACAGAATCGCTGAGTAAATCCGATGTAATGGAATGAAAAGATGCTGTGAATTTATGGATCACGTAGGTATTATTTATTCATAACTATGCATGTATAGGTACAAGGCTCTAGAATATATACTAAAACAATATAATTTTTTTATTAACACATCTTGCCTCCCTCGAAGAGTACTAATTTGAAATATCTTCATATATCTAGATATGTTCATCATTCTCTGAGGCACGATATTATTGAAAATTGGTTACTATTATGGCACTAAATCTTAAATAACTATATAGCACCCCTAAATACCTCTATTTCTTTCTCTTGTTTATTTTTGCCTACTTTATTTTGACGACCTGGAGTTCTAGCGCACTGAAATCCATAATTTTACAATTTCGGAACGATAGCCGTAACTTCCGATGATTTTATATCGAGGTAATATTGACGGGAATAAATTAGAAATCGATATATGCTGGCAACACTGCAGGTATCTTCTTTGAATTGACACTCCGAAATGTCAAACGCCAAACGATTACAGTAAAGTAAAAATATTGTTATTGAAATATTAACCTATATATATATATTGGCAGAACGCTTTTAATTTTTGACACTAAACGGGTGTACGTTAGTTAACGAGATCTTTAGTAATATTTCAACCACTTTTGATTCTCAGAGGCCGAACGGAATAAATTGGTCGCATCTTTGTTTAATTATTTAAGTCTATGGATCGCGAATACGACTTCTTTCGATTCTAAGAGCTTCTTTAGTTGAAGTGTGACCAATTTAGACTCACAAATACCACCTATTGATAACTGACTATATATGTCGGATTTAGTCAATATCTTATTGATATAGGGTTTTGTCGATCGTCCATGCTACCTCCTGAAGGTACCTATATGTTTATACGATTTTTTTCTTCCGATAAATCATCACTATAACCCATTCCGATTGGTTGAAATTGCTAAATTAAGAGCACTTTTGGACGCCTATAATCAAAAAATAAAAATTTAACAATTATTATAAGAAATAATTATTAGCCTGAAACACCATATTGGAAAAACCTACAGAGAAAAGATGCATGCCGCCGATGGGACTCTAACCCGTGCCCTTCTGCGCGTGCTGGTCAGATGCTCTAATCCGCTGAGCTACGGTGGCTTATCTCGTACCCGCCAAATAATTCAATTTATACTAGTGTTTCATTCAACAAATACCGCTTATTACATTTTTTCACCTGAGAATAACCAACTTTATTTTTATATCAGAAAGGCATCGTAAGTGAAACAGCATTTTTTGGGAAACAAAGACTCCAACAGAACTTGTCGATACTTATAATACAACACTTACATTTCTGTTAAATAAATATGCTCCGACAACATCAAAAACACGTAAAGTTCGAAAGTCTGACGGCTGGTTTGACGATGAATGTCGAAACCAGAAGAGACTAATGCGGAAATTAGAGAGGACCTATAGAAAAAACTGTACAGTAAATTCAAGGGATGAGTGGATGCTTGCTCAAAAACAGTATATGAGCAAAATAAATTCCAAAAGATCGGAATATTGGAATGAAAAGATTGACTCTGAGCGAACCAATCCACAACGTCTCTGGAACTCCATAAAGACTGTTATTTCCGAAGCCACAGTTCCTACTAAAATAGATATTACCCCAGATGCGTTCTCAAAGTTTTTTCGGGAAAAAATTGAATCTATTCGTGCATCCACATCTCACGCCCCTCCGCCAATTTTCACTCTCAATTCCAAAGGAAATTTGTCTTCCTTCAAATTTACAACGCTGGAAGAAGTAAAAAAATTAATAGCAAGTTCGCCAAATAAGCAGTGCAGTCTAGATCCTATACCAACATGGTTATTAAAAAAATGTGCAATTGTCTTAGCTCCGTTCTTAGTTCATGTTTTTAATAAATCTCTCAGCACAGGTCACTTCCCTGAACCTCTAAAGTCAGCCATAGTCACACCCATATTAAAAAAGCCACAACTAGACTCCGATAACTTAGGTAATTATCGACCCGTTTCAAATTTACCTTTCATTTCAAAAATCCTAGAGAAAATTGCTGCAGCACAAATAACCAGTCACTTGAATTCAAATAAATTATTCACAAATCGTCAATCCGCATATAGAAGGTTTCACTCAACAGAAACCGGACTACTTCGTATGCTGTCAGATATAACTCTTGCCATAGAGTCAGGAAAATTAGCACTCATCTCACTCCTAGACATGAGTGCAGCATTTGATACGATTGATCACAACTTCCTCATTAACAGATTAGAGAAAACATTTGGTTTGAATTCCGACATCAAAAATTGGCTGGCATCCTATCTATCTAATCGCTTACAAGCCGTGAAGGTTGGAAATAAACTGTCTAATTTCGCTGCACTTTCTTCAGGGGTACCCCAGGGATCCGTTTTAGGTCCACTTCTCTTCATCCTTTTTACAAATGATGTCGCCAAAATAATCGAGTCATTTGGTCTCTTGTCTCACTGCTACGCTGACGATCAGCAAGTTTATTTTTACTGCACTCCAAACGAAATCAACAGTCTCAAAATCCGTGTAGCTGAATGCCTAGAAGCAATAACTCGTTGGATGTCTTCAAACAAGCTGAAACTGAACCCATCTAAGACCGAGTTTCTCTGGGCGGCCACAAACAAACGGCAACATTTGGTAGACGATTCACCTGTTTCCATTTCTGGCAGCAATATTATTCCAAAGAGAACAGTTAAACTTCTTGGCGTTAATCTAGACTCGGACTTTTCGCTTAAAAGTCAAATAAATAGGACAGTAAGCACCGGATTTTTTCACCTAAGACAACTTAAATCAGTTCGAAGAAACCTTCCAACAGAGGCAATAAAATTACTCATCAACTCATATGTAGTCTCACGTCTCGATTACTGTAACGGTATTTATGCTAGCCTTCCGAAATGTCAAATCGACAAACTTCAATCCGTGTTTAATGCAGCGGCACGGCTCATAACCGGGGTCTCTAAATATTCGCACATTTCAGAACACCTTCGCAACCTTCACTGGCTTAAGTGCCCTGAAAGAATCCAGTACAAACTGTGCTGGATGGTGTTTAAATCCATCAATGAAATGGCCCCACATTACATCTCTGAACTATGCGTCCCGGAAAACATTGGTCCAAGGCAGTCAACCCTTAGATCAGCAACATCATCAGCTCTAGGTAGACTGATAGAACCTAAACGAAAGCCAAATACTAAGTTTGGAGATCGTGCATTCGAAGTATCTGGGCCTAAGGCTTGGAACAAACTCCCTCCGGAACTAAGGGGCATAACAAGCCCAACAGAATTTAGGTCAAAACTAAAAACCTACTTATTTAGGCTCTCATACCCTTAAATTTAATAAATCTATTTGTATTATGTATTGCCTATAATTTATCTTAATCTATTTTCTTATTAGATTAACATCATTCGAAGCCTTCACAGCAATCCGTCGCTTAACGAGAGACTGAGACTTCATTTAAGAAAATAAATAAAATTCATGTACTACTCTGTACCGCCCATTAATTAATTTTGCTTTTCCCAAACACGTTCATTAAATAACATAATATATATCAAATAATTACTTTTCCAACAACATGTGTTCGCTATTATGTCCTCTGCGCGCAAACTGTATATAAATAAACATCTTTTAACTTTAATCTCAAGTGACCTACCAGGTAAGTATGGTCCTGTACATTTTCATTGAAAAAAAAAATATATATAATAAAAAAAAAATAAAAAAAAAATAAAAAAAAAAAAATAAAAAAATAAATAAAAAAAAAAATATAAAAAAAAAAAATAAAAAAAAAAAAAAAAAAAATAAATAAATAAAATAATTAAAAAAAAAAAATTAAAAAAAATAAAAAAATAATAAAAAAAAATAAAAAAAAATACATGTACATTTACATTTTTGGGCTGCACCGCGGTGGTTGTTCAGATGCATTGTACATATAGTTTTGTATCGCTGATCAAAGAACCGGTGGATTTGCATCCATTGTTTTAGCCATAGGTTTTTTATATTTTCTAGTGTGTAGTTAGAAGTAAGATTGTAGAAATTATTGAAATTTGTACAGCGCCCTTGAGGTGATTTTTCACAAAAACGGCGCTATACAAGTCATCCAATTATTATTATTATTATTAAGTGCTAGAGTAAGTGTTTCAGGCTAATAATTATTGCTTATAATAATTGTTACCCTTTGTGCTATGCATAAAAAATCTTGTCTTAAACATTTTTATTTTATAGTTTATCAATTTAAAAAATAATAAATAAAAGTTTGTCCAAAAATTGTAGAAACTGCCATATTGTTAATGCTTCCATTATTTCGAGTAGGGGAAGAGTGGTGGAGACGGCTTACTTTTCTAAAAATATTTGTTTTAAAAAAAGGACAGGGATTATGAGGTTATTGGTAATAGAACACTTTTCTATGACCAATTAGCTAACATAAATGTTAATAAAAATATACAAAATGCTTGGTTTTCATAAAAAATATATATTAAAATAAAACACTCTGATTCGATAATAATATTTAATAAATATTAAGAACTGTAGCACACCGTTTTTACGCTTGCCACTACACCATCTCTTTCCCCTGTACAGCGCCATCCTGCTCACCCAAATCTAGGCGAACCAGGCTGCGCAGACGCCTTCTGCGCATTTCCTACCCTCGAGTCGCCCCATAAACCACGCCCCGCCACAAGGAATAGCCTATATAAAGAGTTGCGCGCCCTAATTCAACCAGTTCGTCTGCAGCTCGCCCTTGGCTAGTACACTCTCTTAGTTGCGCCTTGTCCTTTGGCACGACCCTCTAAGGATTATTCTACTTCCATAAGCAAAGCACCAATCAGACCCCGACTGCTGCCTTAGTTGCGCTTCGTCCTATGGTACGACCATCTAAGCAGAACACAGTCGCCGCCGCCCGTTATCATAACGGCACGAGTCAGTTTTGTTGTTCCCAAAGACTAATCAGCAAGGTTCCCTCCGATACCTTGCTCAGTTAATTATTATTGTGATATGATACATTGTGACTATTTTTACTATATGTGATCTGTGAACTTACCTTCAATAAATAACATTTTTACCAACAAATCAGGGTTACAGAACTTATTTAGATGTCGAAAAATTCTTAGTTGTCGCTTTTCCATCCCTTAAAAACAACATTTTTGCTAAGGGTATATTGGAGAATGTAGCAACATAACTAACAACAACTCTCTGAATAAGCACTATACATTTCATAGATCCCCTGACTCTTAGCAGACGAAGCTCTAGTCCAGTCATCAGTCATCACACGGAGCATTTCCTGATTCAACAATACAATTATTACTTTGACAATATGTATATTATTATTACGCTGATTTAACTCTGGCATTCAGCATTTGTACATAATAATAGAATATCCCGAAATCAATGCGCCATAATTCAAAGGCTGCATGTTTACCCCGGACGTCAGGCGCAGGGAGTGGGTGATAGGGGATTATGGGGTAGGTTGGGTACCCCACCCGGACCTCCCCCGCCGGAAATTAAAACTAATAACTCAAAAGTTTGGGGTCCGACACTGTCAAGCATCGAGGATGCGAAGGTTTAAGTTCTAGTTACCTCGCAGAACGAGAGTGACCCCACAATATAATCAGCATCAAGATAATAAGGATTTTGTTGTGTAGATGTACACAAATAATTTTGCTAAGGTTATGTTGATATAAGTAAGCTGAATTTACTAGCTAAGTTACATTTAGGGTAATCTGTTTTTGTTGTGATAGTTTGATGATTTTATAAAGTTTTAGTTTTATGGCAACATTATTTGAGTCAATTCAATATTTTTATTATTATTTTTTTTTTTTCAGCTAACAACCATTAAAAATATATATATATATATATATTTTTTTTTAATGGTTCTTAGCTCGCTAAAATGCATTGAAAATCAGAAAATACATATAAAACATGTAATTTTAAATTATGATAATTAATATTTTTCACATTAATTAATTACTGTTGTCATAACATGTTATGATTAAATGTTGAGCATCCATTGTTTTTTATTTGTTTTATTTTGTTAAAAAATTTTGGTGTCGTTATTGGTATCTTGATTTTATCCAGAAAAACTGTTATTTTCCCTTTTTATATTTTTGGCAAACACATCACATATGTTTAAAAAATAGATATTTTTTTGTGTTTTTTGAACAACAGTTGTGGAATAATAATTAAGTTTGCTAAAAAATATTAAATATAGACCCTTCGTTAATTATTTCCGGAATCACGAAATCTATTTTTTTTTTCAAAACTTCCATCCATTTTCGCGAGCTAAAAGTGAACACCAATTTCATTTATTGTTACGTTTTCGTATAACTACAGATCATACGCAACTTTTGAGACCCCGGCGTTTAAAAATAACGCAATTTTTTTCTCTCTATGGCGAGCGACACACGCTACTGTTTAGTCCAGAAAAACGGAAGCACTTTTAACAGGACGCTACTATTAAGTTCGCACGTCATTGGGATGCCAAATTCTCGGTAAAGAGGTGATTTTAATTCCAACCCAATCTTCTGATCTTTTTACGTTCGAAATTCACCTATTCCACACTCTGTTCAAATTAATGTAAATACTAATGTGAATACATCACAAGTGATTTAAGATTTTCACGGCCAAAAGTATTTTTGTTGTTTATTTTTGGGATATTATGCCGTGTTACGCTAACTCCTTCTTTAGCCGACTTTTCGGACAACATTACAGTGTCGATCATCAGGGCAGATGTGTTGCCCACATCTGTCCTGCCACATCTGCCCTGATGATGGACACTGTAATGTTGTCCGAAACGTCGGCTAAAGAAGGAGTTAGCGTAACACGGCATAATATCCCAAAAATAAACAACAACAAAAAAAACATCACAAGTGTCCCAAATGCTCCCGTCTGGAGTCAGTGATACTATGGCATGTTGGGGTATGTTGTGAGGCTGAAGGCAGGAGAGAGAAAGGCGATGAAACCTATCTACTAAAATATTGTCATCAAACACGTTTCAATTCAAACAGTTCAAACAGTGTTTCAATTCTGAATGGCGGATTTAAACCATGGTGAAATATAACTTCCACTCTGGAATGTAATATTTTGATTTAATAAAATATAAGATTAGCAATTTACCATTAATATTTTTAAAAACCCATTATATTTGTTCGCATTCTTATTAAATCATTTTTTTATCAAGTTAAAATTCTAAGCAGTTAAGCCAAATCATTTTTAACGATTACTTATATGTTTTCTAAAAAAATCATTAATATTTAACACTCCTATATAAGTACGTATATACGTTTAATGATAAGTAAATTAATTACCTCTCAAAAATCAATGAAAAAAGCCGCAGATCTTTTTCCTTTACAGGCAGCAGAATCTTTGATGTTTTCGCTAGCGGTGGTGGTGAACATAGTAAGACTGGCGCATTTTCCACACAGCCCCGGCTTGACTAGATACGGTATCTGGACCATCGATCAAACTCAGAATACGCGGCGAGATCATTAATAACGAGACTCCTCCGGGATTTGAACTCGGACACTGCTAAAAGAGCCGTCATACTGCTGCTGGTGTTAGGTGGATGAGATGGTGGTAAAGGGGAGGTGTAGAGATCGATTTGTGATTTGCAACCCTTGAGTTTAATTAACTGTTAGAATAAACGGTACGTAACATGTAATTAATAAAAATATAATAATTAATATAATATTTACATAGATAATTAAATATATTTTTAACATAAGGATGCTTTTCATAAATTTATTATCGAAATTCGCTGCGTTATTCGCGTTGTTCGGGTTTCATTCTGCTTCAAGAGGAACGGCTGCGCGGCCTTTTTCATATGAATCTTAATTTTGTATTTTAGGCCAAAATACTGAACCTAGGTGAATAATAATTTTTTTATCAAAAGGTTTAGGAAATATCTAGTACGAATATGTGATATTTTAAATTATAAATTATAGACCATTAAAGAATTTTTTCTCTTTATCTCAATTTTAGAGGCAACTTTGACAATTTTTTGTTAGATTGATAATTGTTGAAAATATGAACTTGTTCAATCAACCATTTAAAAATAAAAATTTTAAAAAATAAATCATAGTAAAAATGGCGTTTTTTTCGCAAATTCACTTTGTGGCGCCATTTTTAATTAAATAACAAACAAATTACTCACAATTATGTAAAGGTTTCGAAACGAAAGGTTTTTTCGTCAGGATAATATGAACATATTCATATTATCCAAATTGGAATAACCCAAAATATACAATTTTGGAAACAAAATTAATGCTAACAGTTTTCAAAAAATATATGAAATGTTTTTTTTTTGTAATCTCTGTCGGTGCTATTGAAAATATCTGCTACTTCTGGATATTGGTTATATAGTAATTGAGTGCAATTGTATTTAAACTGTGTGTAGATCAGCTCTAGGTAGACTGATAGAACCTAAACGAAAGCCAAATACTAAGTTTGGAGATCGTGCATTCGAAGTATCTGGGCCTAAGGCTTGGAACAAACTCCCTCCGGAACTAAGGTGCATAACAAGCCCAACAGAATTTAGGTCAAAACTAAAAACCTACTTATTTAGGCTCTCATACCCTTAAATTTAATAAATCTATTTGTATTGTGTATTGCCTATAATTTATCTTAATCTATTTTCTTATTAGATTAACATCATTCGAAGCCTTCACAGCAATCCGTCGCTTAACGAGAGACTGAGACTTCATTTAAGAAAATAAATAAAATTCATGTACTACTCTGTACAGCCCATTAATTAATTTGGCTTTTCCCAAACACGTTCATTAAATAACATAATATATATCAAATAATTAATTAGTATTAAAAATATACCAGGATCAAATAATTACTTTTCCAACAACATGTGTTCGCTATTATGTCCTCTGCGCGCAAACTGCATATAAATAAACATCTTTTAACTTTAATCTCAAGTGACCTACCAGGTAAGTATGGTCCTGTACATTTTCATTAAAAAAAATATATATAATAATAATAAATTTAAAAAAAAAAAAAAAAAAAAAAAAAAAAAAAAAAATACATGTACATTTACATTTTTGGGCAGCACCGCGCTGGTTGTTCAGATGCATTGTACATATAGTTTTGTATCGCTGATCAAAGAACCGGTGGATTTGCATCCATTGTTTTATCCATAGTTTTTTATATTTTCTAGTGTGTAGTTAGAAGTAAGCTTGTAGAAATTATTGAAATTTGTACAGCGCCCTTGAGGTGATTTTTCACAAAAACGGCGCTATACAAGTCATCCAATTATTATTATTATTATTAATTATGATTAATTAATATACAGGCTGTTAAGGGACATACTTGACTAACTTTAACCAGTGATTCCTGACTTTATTTGGAATAAAAAATATTAATGAAATATTGATCTCCAGTGAAGTTTTTGTTGTTTTTTTTTCAAATTATTAATTATAATAAATTAAAAAACTAAAAAATCAGTAAGTATTAGAAGATTAGAATCTGATTAATCGGCTGAGTTTGGAATGACATTTAGAAGAATTTTTTTGGTTTCGAAGAGAAAAATGGAGAAATAAGTACAAATTAAAATTTAAAAAAATACGAGTGTGCTTTAGACCACACGACTGATGTAAATACTTCTTTAGCTCCATCTATATGTGTGTCCATATATATGTTTATATGTATAAAATATATATATATTAATTTTCTATAAATATTTATTTAAATTTATTATCATTTGCCTCGCCCGATCAAGTCACTGGTATTCCGTATTTTAAAATACTGACTGAAATATTTCATGCACTGGCTATGAGAGGAAGAGAGAAAGAAAATGGGCGCGCGTACTGCACGCTCTTTTGAATGCATTTCCATTTCCGTTACACATTCGCCAGCTTACCCCCAAGTCAAGCGTGCGTAAAGAAGTATTTACTTAAAAAACATCAAAAACTGGTGCTCAAAATTTCTTTCATTTAATAATTAATGTTACAAAGTAGTGTGAAAAAAACATTATTGTACTTATAGGTAGGTATATCCACAAACAGAAAGATATTCTGTGAGAATAATTTCGTATAGCTTATAGAGATTATCAATATGTATTCGTGTTAGTAAGTAATGCAAGATAAACAATATTGTATGTAGGTACAAGGCAACCAGAAAATAATTCTCCGTATCTTTTACATCTGCGAGTGATGGGGTGGGGAGCGTGGGAACACCGCGCGTTGCAGACGGACTTTCCTGGGAATGGAAAACAAATAGAGGAAACGGAAGGAAAAGGCTTTTCCGTCCTCCGCCACCTCCCCCTCTCCTCGAATCCTACCGCGTCACGAAAAAATCCCTGGAGTTTCCATTAGCTATCCCTTCTCCCATTTCCCTCCCGTTTCACCCCAACCCGGCACAACACCCTTGGGGCTACAGTGACCGTTATAAATGAACGCCGCTAAAGTGGTTGTCAATTTCGTTGGTTAAAAAACATGAAAGTGTGAAAAGAATACTATTCTGTGAACTATGGAACAACATGTCGGTACATTCTCGGAAATATTTTAGGAATTATATTGAAATGTTGAAGATAGTTGCAACGTTAGCAATCCAGGGGGTCAAGTACGCAGAAATCCTTAACTTTATAATAAAAGATCGATAGGAGTAACTTCCGACGATGTTATATCGATATACCATGGACGGTTTCACTGTTGACAGACAAAAGGTGGGTTTTTTTTATTTACCAAGAATGCTAAATGGAATGCTAAATGCAATGCTAATTGTAAAAGTTTATAGCAAAAGTCATAGAAATTAGTTTTTTTATTTGACATTTACCATTTACTTTTACCGACAATCTTACAGGCCAGCGATGGTACTGTTAATGCTAAAGTAAAGGTAAGATGGCCGCCGTTGTCTAAATGTCACTTTCGTGACAGTTTAGAGATGAGAGGTTATTTTCTCGCTACCTATTTTACGCGACAATTGACAGTTCGTCGAGTTATGGCGATGAACCTATAATTACTTATATAATTAATTATATAACATTATATAATAATTAATTATATAACACAATGTGGTGCGAAATAATATACGCAGAAAATTAAGCTTTTAATTTGTTTCTCTCCTCTGCTAGGAATAATTATATCAAACCATCTAAGCAGTTGTTATCCTGTGCGGTTTTATGCGACTGAATCAACGCAAAGAGTACTTGGAGATAAAATTTTGAACAATTCCCAATCCGAAAGTGTGGGAATACTGGGAATTAGATTAGTTATAATAGTTATATAATGTACTGCTAAAGTAACTGTAACTGTAACTGCACAGCTAAAAGTAAAGGTAAATTAAATAATCCATCCAAAATGATATTGAAAGGGAATAAATACAAAAGCAATTACGTAAAAATATAAATAAATTGGCAATGCTGAATTGAAATAGATACATACTATCATAAATATGCAATGGGAGTTTGCATTTCCTTTTTGACTTTAAACGGTAGTTAATTATTTATTATAAGCAATGATTATCAGCCTGAAACATTCATCCATATTGAAAAAGTCTCGAGTCCCGTTGGCGGCATGTATCTTTTCTCGGGAGATTTTTTTCAATATGGATTAGTGTTTCAGGTTGATAATTATTGCTTATAATAATTGTTACCCTTTGTGCTATGTATAAAAAATCTTGTCTTAAACATTAGTTTATCAATTAAAAATAATAGTTAATTATTTAATCAGGTCTTCAGTCATATTTTAACCATTTTCGATTCTCAAAGATCGAAAATAATAAATTGATTGCGTCTTAGATGCATTATTTAAATCTATGGATCGCGTATATGACTTAATCCATTTCTAAGACCTTCGTTGGTTCAATCCGATAATGAACGGTTTTATTAAAAACTATCGGATTAGTATTTAGAGTAATCTATTTTCTTTTCCTATGTCCCATCTACGTTTATACCAAAATTCTTAACCTTTTTATTTAAAATATCAATAATTCTTCATTCGATTCAAAGAATTAGGCGAGTATTTTAAATAAATTCACTAATTTAAATATTTTCTAAAACTGAATCATTGTTTTGCAAAATGTCATTCTCAAATTTTGACTTTTTCTATTAAACAATTATTACTATTTTCAATACATTGAAAATAAATAGCTAGCTTTATAAATTATAGCCCATATGTTATTCTGATGTATGAGCTATATTACTGTAAAGTTTCATTAAAATACATTGAGTCAATTTTACGTGAAAGAGTAAAACCATACTTACATCCATACAAACTTTCGCGTTTATAATATTAGTAAGATTATGTGTGTATTAACAGTTAACTGAAACTCATCTGATATTATGAAGGCCGCGCTAATTATTTTATCAATCGTTGATCGGAGAATCATTGACCGTGCTAGCAAATATTTATAAGTGACCATAGATGAGGGATTTCATCAATAATATTCAATATCGTGTTGATATAGGGTTTTATCGATTGTCCATGCTAGACCTTCTGGTATATGTTTAATCATAAGACTAGTTTTAATGCTTGTGGAATATTTATAAGAATGTACATTTAAAAGTTCCTTTGATTTGATGCTTCACAAGGTTGTAGAAACGAATACAATCATTTCATACAAATTCTTCTGCTTTATAAGTTCTCGACATTACGGCCGTTGTTCCCATTCCTACTGATCAACTATTGACCCGAAATTTTGGCTCAACCCTCCTCAAATGTACGTATACGCTCTTTTCAACGTAACTCTTCGACTACTACCCAAATCATTTAGCTGATCGGAGACTCAGATTGATGGATTGAAAAGTTGGGGACAACGGCCGTTAGAATTTAATTCACACGATTCTGATGTCTTCCCAATGTGTCTGTGATATCTTTTCCATCAGCGTGTGCGTTTTTATTTCGTAATAATTATTAAGATCGCCTATTTTCTTTTTTCGGAAAATATATAAGAAGTTTACATACCTTTATATATGTTTTGATAATTCTATTGAACAAGCCCTGTAAAAAGTTGAAAAGCTAAAAATTTTGCAAAGTAACTGTCAATTTATTAAGTAATGATCAAATTCCACAATGAATGCACACAACATTTTGTCCTAAAGTTAGTCCAGCATTCAGCGTCCTACACGAAGTACACGATGGCTGTGATATATAAATACCAGGGGCACATAGGGACATAGAACAGGATAGGGGAGGGTGGGTTATGGACGGGGGCGGGTACCGTAATCCCTGCAGATTTCCACTCTAAGCAACCATCATCCGACCTCGCCCAACTTTTGTAGCGACTCCGGAACACTCTCTAAATAATAAGCAGACGTTGGGAGCCAGATAGGGGAATTCACTGCACAAGCTATCTCATAATTATTTGCTGGTTTCAACAAAAAACCATGTAGGCATACGTGGTCTTCTTTATTTCTAATGGAAATGTTTTATGATTAAAGAGTTATTAAAGGGAGTAAAAATAGTTTTTTGATATTTCCAAAAATGACGAAATTATGATCTTTCAAAGTGAACATTGGTAAAACGAATACTATAGTGTATACCGTGGAAGTCACACGAAGTACAATAATTTATAAGAATATATCTAGTAGTGCAGTCATACAATTTTCAGCCGGCCGCTAAAATAAACATTCGGACGGATTATATCTTCGGTGCAATACAGATTTTTCCGAAATCTCAAAAAGTTCTTATATTTGATACATTTGTAGACTACCTCATTATTTGTGTCGTAAGATTTTTCATATCCTGCGCTTTTTAGTCTGTAGATATGTAATCTTGATTTATTTTTGAAGAATTATTTTACCATATTGCTCTACCTCATTCTTTAGCCAGCGTTTCGGTCAATATACACACTATAAAAGAAGGAGAATAATTATATAAAATAATTATACCCCAAAAATAAATCACTACAATACTTTTGGCCGTGAAAACCTCAAATCTTATCTTCATTGGCATGTTCATAAGAAATCTTATTATTTTTTATAGATTTGGTTTATGAAAAGCCTATTCTATAATGATTTAAGATTTGTCCTTCTCTTTCAATGCACATATTTTTCTGTGAAAATATGAAAGAGAGTATCGAATATATCGAATAGAGAAATATCGAATACAAATAAAAATATGAGCACGAGTACCACCACCCCGGCATCCATTCATTGGACAACCAACACCTCTGCTACATTTGGTGACTCTCCCATAACTCGCAAAAAAAATATGAAGGACCGTTGTCTTTTTTCTGTGTCTGTCCGTTTTATATTTTTATTGAGAGTTGTTGATGTTATAATTAAGTATTACAATCTGGTTATGAAGCTATCTCTAATAAAAAATTACTTTTTTTTTGCCAATTTTACAAGCGGTTATCCCTGAGATCATTTCAAAAACTTTTTCGAACGTCGGCAGATAAAAAATTCGCCTGTCGCAATTTTCCTCCCCGTCTTATTGTCTATAACGTATTTTCATTTTAAGACCCGGGAAAAAGAAGCGAGCTTTAGTGGGTGGGGGTGGTAGGTGGTGGGGAGGGGGTTAGGGGTGGTTGTGGTGTTATTGTGTTTCTTTAACGCATTAAACCAAAGCGTAGATTTAAAAAAAAAAACAATGATTGGTTTTCTTTTTGATTGACGTTTTGTGTTGCGTTTTTTAATTAATGATCAAATCGTGCTATAAAAGGAGCACTACAGTTATAATCATTGTACTATGTAAGGACCCCCATTATAATATATATGTATCTAGGTCTTAAGATGATCCACTAGTCCTTGACTCATTCGGAATCGGGCGGAGCGAACGATTTTTGGGCGTATACCAATAAAAACCCTAATCTCTATTTGATAAGCTTATTAAAAAGCTTATCAAAAAATACACGATCACTTCAAAGGCCAAGATGTGTTCTACTCACAGTATTTAATTGAAGAATCTATATTATTTCTAAGCGATCAAATTTTCAAAACTAATACACAAGATTTTATACGATTTTGCATTTTTCCGCATGTCTTCACCTTAAGAGTAATCTTAAGGTATCTTAAGAGTCAATAATAAAAAGTCGTGAAAAATTTATTTTCTATCGATTTTTTTTATTTTATTTAATGACAATACAAATTATAAATTAAAATACAATATTAACTAAATTAAGAATACAGAGTGAAGTATTTTATCCTCAGTCTTCCTCACTAGGTATTCCTGATACGAGATGGACTGCAGGTTATCGTATGGTGTTGATCATGATTTTCTCATCATTGTTGTTGGTTTTTGTTGGTTTCAATATAAATAAATAAAGCAAAAAGTGTTCATGTTTATTATTTTGCGTTGTTTTAAGAAGTGTTTATGTTCATTATCTGTAGGTTGCATTGGGGTTACTTAATAATTTTAATTAGTTCCTCATCTTCGTGTTTAGTTAGCCATATTTTGATGTCGTTTTTAAACTTTTGTATATCCATGGTATTTTTAATTTCAATCGGAAGTGCATTATATAATTTTGAAGCATGGAAATAATGGTTTTTCTGGCCGAAAGCTGTATTTAATTTTGGAATGTTTAGTAATTTTGAAAATTTTGTCCTTGTAGTGTAGGTGTGTTGGTCAGCAAGGTATGCATATTTTTCTTTAAATATGAGTAGTGCATTTTTTTAGTACAGTTTTATAATGTTAATTATATGTAATACTGATTGATAATACACATGTGAACATAATCTATAGAATGTTCCCCAGTTCAATTTATTTATAATGCGCTTAATTTTATTTCATTAAAATTAAATTTATAATAAAGTAGCTGATACCCGGCATGCGTTGCAATGCCACTTAAATAAAGAAATTGTTTGTCCCTGCGTGTCCTCTCAAATTCGTCTCCGTTCCCCTTCCGCCACCTCTTCTCCACCCTCGAAACCTTTCCCCTCCCGCGTTACCATTTCACCTTCCCCGCGTTCCCCTTCCCTTCTCTAACTGTTCCCCTTCTCGCGAACTTCCCCACTCCCAAATTCCCCTTCCACCTTCTCCGCCTTCCCCCTCCCTCGTCCTCCCTCCCGCTTAAGACCCCCCCTTCATTCCCTCCGTCCCTCCCGGATTCCCCTCCCCTTCCCGCCTTTTTCTCACTAACCTCCCCCTTGAATTCCCCTTTCACCTTCTCCGCCTCCCCCCCTGCCTCTCCCAGATTCCCCTTCCCCTCCCACCTTTTTTCCCTGCCGCTAAACTCCATAAAATACACTCATTTTTCAAATCACTTGGGTGTGCCCTATTGCATTTTTTTATATGCGAATTTCATAATTCCAGAACTCAAAAATATAGAAATATTACTATATACAAACCTTCACGGGCATGTCCACAATGTTTAGGAAATATCTCTAAATAAGGTGTTCACAAAATACTACTGTTAACTCATTTGAATACGGTTAAAAAAAATATATATTTTGTTGTTTTGTATTAATCAAATCATCAATAATCATTCATGTAAAGTGTAAACATCTGTAAATTATATGTGACAGTGTGAATGGAAATAGATAATTAAACATAGATATATGTAAATAAAATAAAATAGAATACGGCCTATGTTACACCCTTCGACAAAAACAAACACGTCAAATGCAATTTCTTTATTTTTATTTCACACGTAATAAATGAAATTAACAAACACAATTATCGTAATAAATTAATTTGTAGGTTATTATGCCGTGTTGCGCTTCGTTCTTTGGCCAACATTTTTCATCTGACCTCATGGACAACTGTCAAAGCATATCACACAAATAAAATATATTATTTAATCAATCCTTAACTGTATATAAAATGCCTACTTACATCTTGTACCAAAGATATATCCTTCGAAAAAACAACAAACAAGAAATTGGTGGTTCTCTCTCCCCTTCTTGCTTTTCTGTATAGATTATAACGAGTACCTAATACGGTTCTTCAATCAAACCCCAGCATCCCGGTCGTGATCAATCACTGTAGGAATCTGTCATGTTAGGTTTATGAGAAAAATTGGCCGGGGACGCGATGTGGGGTGGGTCGCCCTTCCTTGCCCCCTCTCCCTTCTCCCTCCTCGGGCGAATCGGAAATCGTCTGATGCGTGCTTTATTTGGGGGAAGTGACCGAAATAAGGTTGGGAAGCCATTCCCAGAGGAAGGTCATTAAATAATACTCATTTTTTACTGTTATACACTTGGCAGATACATAAATAGGGAATGCGATAGGTAAAAAAAAAAAAAAAGAATTCTTCATAACATCTATCGCTGCAATTAATTATTTTTTTAATTATTATTTTAATCCAGCCGGACTAGGGGGATAGTGCAATCACAATCTGCCATATTACATAAGATAATATGTACAATTACTACATTTAGAGAAAAAATATTATTGATGAAGAAGATATCTACCAATTCGGCAATTGCCTCCAATTATATAGACGTCATTTTTTCAATCTCATATTTCAGAATTAACAATATTATCTTCGACTAATATTTTTTCATTGGAAATAAGTGTACTATAAATCTGTTTGTCATCTCGATAGTGTCTCGGATAAATGTATCAAAATAATTATTTTTCTGTGTCTTGTTCATTTTCATATTTTCATTTTTAGATTATCAGAGTTATCTTCTTCTACAATGATATATTACATTGAAAGTAATAACCTTCAAAAGTTATAAAAAAAAGTTGTTCTTATAAAAATTAAAAAAAATATTATTAATAAATGAAAATTATAAGTACATAATAAGTGAGTGTATTGTATCAAAAGAGTCTATGAACTATTACATATTTGACCATAGTAGTCTACGGGCTCTTCGGGTCACATGGTTTCAGTGCCGAGTTGTGCTGAAGGTGACTGAAGGTAGATTTACGAAGTCATTAGGTTTTAAGAGCTCTCCAGATCAGCTTTAGCTTCAGCCTGGAAGGACGTTTGTTCTCCGAAGTTATAGTTAAAAGTTAAAATAGTTGCTGTGTTATAAATAACCTAAGTCTTTCAATAAGCATCCTAAAAGATATAAGTATACTGGAGAATACAGGTCCCAGTACGTAGCATATTACAATATTATCTGGAGAGAATATTAAGAGACATTAAAGTAAGTAATGACAACTTAAAATACAAGCATAAAATAAATTAATCAAATTAAAGGATCGTCCTTTAGAGTCATCATCTGCATCCATCGCTGATTGAATGGAGAGCTAAGCCACTCGAATGCAGCCACGACAATGATATTATTTGACTTCCATGTCCTGTCCCAGAAGCTGGCTAGTCATTGACGGAGAATGAGTGCCTCCTTTCTTCAGTGAACACCGTAGAGGCACTGCAGAACCTATAAATTAAAATTGCATAAATTGTCTCTTATGCATTTTTGTAGCATACCCTCAGATTGTCCTAAAGAGCCTAAAGCTTGGATGGCAATGCTTTAAGGTGTTTGATACATTTTAATTAACCTTACTCGATCGACATTCCTGATAAAACCATTCTTGACCAGCAAACTAACTAACTAACTTACTTACTATTAATCACGCCATATTTTAATACGTCTATGTACAGAGTAAGGCAACATCACACTTTATACATTTTTCATTCACGTATCGCATCCAGCACCCTTGAGGTGATTTCTCACAAAAACGGCGCTCTAAAAACTATCCAATTCAATTCAATTTCATTGCCGGCAACCCGGGCGTTTATTGAGGTAATACAGTATTTTATAACTAGTAAGTTACCAGCCTCACTAGACGTTGTCTGTTCTGAGACGGGTAATAATTAAAACATTAAAAAAGATAAAAGGTTTACAGGAAAATAGTAAGAAAATAAACAGAAAAAAGGTAATAATTAGAACACTAAAAAAGATAAAAACAAGAAAATAGTCAGAAAATAAACATGAAAATACATGTTGCAAGAATAATAAATCAATAAGAAGAAAGAATAAATCTCTATAATTGGAAATAAAACATGTGTAAATAAAGGATGGAATTATTATTATATACATCATCAAATGGGCAGGTAGGTACTGATCTGTTTTTTCATCTCTTAAAATGGCTTGAATCAAGTATTTGATTCACTTGATCGTAACATGTCTCGCATCAATGTAATATTTTTACTCAGTTGACGAATTATACCTATCGAACTCGATACTCATCACAGCTCAAAAATTTTGTTATAAAGATTTTATGATTGCTTTTATAGTTATTAAGCTGTCGATTAATGTACAATTACATACAAATAATTGACCTTGCTTGGGGAAGAGATTTTCACATGACCCATGAAAAATAGATGTTCACTTTAATTAGGATGTCTAAAAGAGACATATAAATTTCAACATGTATTTTTGAAACGTTTTTCAGTGATGTCTCACTTTGACCCAGAATTGGTGACGATTTATAAGAAGACTTAATTAAATTTCATTATAAACTCTTTCAATTAAAGACTGATAAAATACACCGATTCCTTTAATTATCGTGGAGCATGCAACAAAATCAAGGCTTAAAAAAAGGAATGCCAGTTTAAAAACAACTTAATTAGGTACCTAATTAAAAGCGTTATAACTGACAGCCCCTTGAAAATATTTCGAAGAAGAAAAAGGAGAAGAAGTGGAGCATACATAGATAGATGAGCAAGTGAGGAAAGGTAAGAATGAGTGATACTTGAAGATAAGAAACACATGTCGAAAATTCCACGTGAATTATTAATATCCCCCACGTGCCGAATGAAGACAATGGAGGAGGTTTTTCAATTTTGAAATTTATGTTTTTCATTATCTAAGGAGTTTTGTGATTAATACGCACTTTGTGGATTGCGTAGATAGGGTACACGGAGCCCTGTACGCTTTTAATGCCATTATCAGACGACACGGAGTATCCACATTTATAAGTAACGACTCTTAGCTTAAAGTTGACATTTTGTTATGTATTTTATAAAACATCGGCAATATCGAATTGAATTAAAGGCAATAAAATTTTGTTTTTGAAGTAAAACTTCTTTACGCACGCTTGAATTGGGGAGTAAGCTGGCGAATGCGTGACGAGAGCGTTACGAAAAGTGTAATCGGGCGAGGCGAACGATAATAAATTTAAATTAATATTTGTAGAAAATTAATACATGCATATGTATATACATGTATATATTATATATATATATATATTTATATATATGTATTTTTGAAACGTTTTTCAGTGATGTCTCACTTTGACCCAGAATTGGTGACGATTTATAAGAAGACTTAATTAAATTTCATTATAAACTCTTTCAATTAAAGACTGATAAAATACACCGATTCCTTTAATTATCGTGGAGCATGCAACAAAATCAAGGCTTAAAAAAAGGAATGCCAGTTTAAAAACAACTTAATTAGGTACCTAATTAAAAGCGTTATAACTGACAGCCCCTTGAAAATATTTCGAAGAAGAAAAAGGAGAAGAAGTGGAGCATACATAGATAGATGAGCAAGTGAGGAAAGGTAAGAATGAGTGATACTTAGAGATAAGAAACACATGTCGAAAATTCCACGTGAATTATTAATATCCCCCACGTGCCGAATGAAGACAATGGAGGAGGTTTTTCAATTTTGAAATTTATGTTTTTCATTATCTAAGGAGTTTTGTGATTAATACGCACTTTGTGGATTGCGTAGATAGGGTACACGGAGCCCTGTACGCTTTTAATGCCATTATCAGACGACACGGAGTATCCACATTTCTAAGTAACGACTCTAGCTTAAAGTTGACATTTTGTTATGTATTTTATAAAATATCGGCAATATCGAATCGAATTAAAGGCGATAAAATTTAGTTTTTGAAGTGTTCGCACGCTTGACTTGGGGAGTAAGCTGGCGAATTCGTGACGAGAGCGTTACGAAAAGTGTAATCGGGCGAGACGAACGATAATAAATTTAAATTAATATTTGTAGAAAATTAATACATTTATATGTTTATACATGTATATATCATATATATAAACAATAAACATATATATGTATGTATATATGTAGATACATACATGATGGAGCTAAAGAAGTTTTACTTCAGTCGTGTGGTCTAAAGCACACTAGTTATTTTGAGGTAAAACTTCTTTACGCACGCTTGACTTGGGGAATAAGCTGGCGAATGCGTGACGAGAGGCTGTATCACTCTGTAGGAGCAAGAGAGAGCAGTGCACGCGCACATTTTCTTTCTCTCTTCCTCTCATAGCCAGTGCATGAAGATTATTCGTAATTTCATTTGTTTCTTGAACAATTTTATAAATACTGTAGGATTAAGAGAGAGCAGTGCGCGCGCACATTTTCTTTCACTCTAGAAGTTTTAGTTCAGTCGTGTGGTCTAAAGCACACTCGTTTATTTTTTAACAGTCACAACGTGATATTCTTCAACTTAACTTCCAAGGAAACCAGAGTTAAACTAACATTAAAAAAAAAACGCAAATGTTTTGGGAACGAAAATGGATCATGACATTTATTTCGATTAGTCGCAAATTCAAATTTCAAATGAATCAAGTGAAAAAATACTAATGCGTGATACAATGAGTCCTATGTACCCAAATGTAGAGATTCACAAATAATACAAGGCGTAAGCATAATGAGCAAGATTTAAGAAAAGGACGCTTAAATGGTTTGGGCACACAGAGCTAATGAACGAATGAAGGAGTATAATGAGATTACGACTTGAAATTGATGAGTAAAAAAAAAAACGGGGAAGCCCGATAATAATATAACATGATCAAGCAAACCAATTATTTAAACAAATAAACATTTTCAATTCGTAACACAAACTTAACGAAAGAAAGGAGAGTAAGAAGAATATGTGACGAAGTCGTAAACGTCCGAGACTCCATCGAGTCAGAATAATAGAAGAGTATGTATGAATGTGAATGAGGCAACGAGAGTGTGCCGAGACTTAGTTATTTGGAGGTTCGTCCTCTTTGCCTATCCCTGCAGCAAACGGCGTGATAGTGTGTTAGATAGTTCACAATCTCAAAACCTTTGTCCAAACCATTAACTACACGTCAGCTAGTGATCATATACTCATAATAAAAGTACATACTTTTTAGTTGTTTGTTTTTGGGGTGTTATGCCGTGTTGTGCTACCTCCTTCTTTAGCCGACGTTTCGGACAGCGTTGCAGTGTCCATCATCAGTGCAGATCCGGCAGATCCGTCGATCAAAAATGCTTTTGGCCATGAAAATCTAAAAACGTATCCAAAATACATACTGACCTTTTAGTCAAGAGTTTGAGTTTTCGTGAGAATAATAATAATAAAAAAATATACAAACAGTCTTGTACAGAGTTATGTTTAGGTAGCTACCTACTGGACAAATAGGAAGTTCCTTCTTCCTTTCCGAGATTAAGGATCTGCAAACAACTTCTTTCAGACAAAGATATTCACTTTTCAATACGAAAAATTTTACTATGTTTTGTATTGCAAAGATCAATCTTATTTGTTCACGATTCATTTAATTCTAGCGTGAACAGTAGTAGAAAGTTTTTATTATTATCTTGCGCCCATAACAGGAACGACATTATATTTCATCTTTCAATTACTCACTAGAATACTTCTTACATAATGATCTCTTATCTAATATTATATTTATAAGTTGGTTCATGCGTGTTTCATCTCAGACAAGGAGCAGTTTCATAACGGTATGTTTGTAGAATTCCATGATCTGTGATCAGGACTAGGAAGGAAATAATATTAAAGATCAAAGGCAATGCTACATGATTGCGATGGAGTGACTGTCACGTGAAATTCTCGATAATTAGGAATTACTAATCTCTGCGAATGACACATTAAAAGTGTTATCGTTGGTCGTCACTGATCGGGTGATGATGTTTGCCAAAGATACGAAAATATTTTTTCAAGTTTGGTGAATGCCAAGCTAAAAATCGTTCTCTTTCTTCTTAAACGTCTTGTATGAAAATGAAAAAGACAGAAGATACTAGAACTATAGGGACTATTATAAACTATGTTAGACCGGTCAGTGGTTGAGGGGGCATCGCGCTTGGGTCCCACCCAGGCGTTCCGTGTTCGATTCCTCGGCTGGCTAAGTCCTCCATCACAACACAAGCAACAACTTCCGCTTAGTGTGGTGGTAGTAGGAGATTTTCAAATGTTGTTGGGTTATTCGTAACCCGAAAATATTTGTGTTTCGTTAAAAAAAAAAAAAATACTGATTGAATCACAGTGGTGATGAAAGTTTTTTGGTAGGTATTGCCCACCTGGTGTAGGTCACCCTAAGAGGTTCGTTACGTTTGGTGACTTAGTAGGGGTGCCCGGGCTCATGGGATGAGGTGTTTTTCGGGTTTTGGTAGCAGTTGCACTTGCCCACCTACTGCGTTGCGGGTCGGTTCGGGAGAGACTGGTCGAGGGAAACCTTGTGATCTCTGCTGCATGACTCTATCGCCTTGAACCGCTGTGGGGGGAATGAATTCATATGTTCGTCACTCCTGGATACACTGAACCCCGATTCCTACTCTTTTTCCTTCCCAGACCTTTCCTAAAGAAACCCCCCAACACAGCATCCTCAATGATGAACTATTTTCCTCTGGGCCACCCATGTAGAGCTATGTACAGGAAACTAAATAAAACCCAAAAAATCAAACAAATCAATGTAGAATTTTCACGCTCAATATATTAAATATTGTAAAAAGTGATCCTTTACATGTAGTAGATAAATATAAAATTAAAAACAATTTGCCTTTTAATATAAATAAAACTACATCAATCGAGAAAGTAAGGAAAGACTCTAAGAGGAAAACGAAGAGATGAGAGAGTGGAGTGGGGAAAGAAGGGGAAAAAATATTATTAAAGAAGAGACAGTTTTGGACACATTTGTAACTGTCACAGCGAGTATGATGAAAAATTAGATGAACGTTCCCGGCTTGGGGAGCGGATGGAATGCCTCGTCCCGCTCGCGTTTATGGTAACTCCGTAATGAGAGAAGAGATCAGCTGTATCGTCAGTTTGCGCCGTGTTTCAGGGGCTCACTGAAATTACTTAGATTAGGTAGGTGCTCTGTTTGATTGGTGTATGGTTTTTTCATAATTACTTTTTAATACTCCTGGTTTAAAGTTTTTTTTTTAAAGAAGCTGAATACTAACAAAATCATTATTTTTAGATTCCTATTTGATTATTATATTAATTACATTTTAATTTATAATTAATAATTACGCTATGATTGTATTTATTTTTGTGCTGTATTTTGCAGAGAAAATTTATAATTTTGATTTCTCTTAAGACATGTCAATTTTATATCAGATATCTCCTACTTATATTTTGTAAAGCGCAACACTCACCTACGGATGTGAACGGCGAATATGTCCACCGAACACGCTCGGAATGTCGATCGAGAGGCTCGAGAAGATCGAGAATGCTCGTCTCTTTCATTCACCCATAGGCAATCGGATTTTCGAAGCGGCAGGCATCTCATACACTGATGGTAGGTCTAGAGAAAATTCCCTACATCTAGGGAAATGGGAAAAAAGTTTTCGATAGGCTGGTTAAATAAACTACTTTAAACTATTCCTAACATAATGGAAATTCTTCTCATTACATAAAAAATCTGATAAAGGCAGTAGATATTAAATACAACAATAAAGGCAGTAGATATTACATACAAGTTATTAGTCATTTAGATACTTGCTTGACCTAGATTACTTACACTTAATGGCGGGAAAATGTAAGAATAATTTGTTGGTATACGTACGAAATTTGTTCTAATAATTAATAATAATTTATTCTTACATTTTCCCGCTAATAAACATTGAAATCCTGTTAATTTGTTCGTAAGAACTTCAGTCCCGTTTTAAACCGTTTTACGAATAAAATAATCGTATTTTAGAATAACACTTTTCTCCGTGTACTATTAGCATTCGAGGCAGTTCCCAGTTCGTCAGTTACCAGTAAGTCAAAAGGGCTAACGTTTATTTCGGGGCTTCAATAAAAAATCAGTATTCTCATGTTTTCGGAACGGCGACGATACAAAATAGGAATAAACGTACGTTCCTTATCACAATAATGCTCCAACTCTCTCTTACACATTAAATAATGGTGAGACAACAGATATACGTGAGTCTGTTTCCTCCAAAGGTAAAAAGTAGTACATCATTGAAGAAGAAGATAACAATAATAATCTAATTTTTTTTAAATATGAAAATGAACAAGACACAGAAAAATAATAAAATTCTTCTTCAATGATATATTACATTGATGGGAATAACCTTCAAAAGTTATAGAGAGAGTTTTTATTATAAAAACACACATGAGCGCCCTTGAGGTGATTTTTCACAAAAACGGCGCTATACAAGTCATCCAATTATTATTATTATTATGAATATTCATTTAGACTTTTACAAAAAGTCAATAGGCGTTCCATAAAAATAAAATCGGATATATTATCCGAGACACTATCTAGGTAACAAATACATTCTTTGAATACTTGTTTCCAATGAAAAAGGTAGCTGCCAATAATTTGGAAAAAAAAAACATTAGTCGAAAATAATATTGTTAATTCTGAAATTTTAAATATGAAGTTGACAAATACGACAGTCTCATAATAGGGTGCAATAGCAAAATTGGTTAATGCGTATGTCCCGGTTAGACGTGAGGTTCTGGGTTCGAGTCCCAGTTGCAGCCATTATATTTTATTATTTTTCTGTGTCTTGTTCATTTTCATATTCAAAAAAATTGATTATTATTGTTATCTTCTTCTTCAATGATATATTACATTGATGGGAATAAAATTCAAAAGTTATAAAGAGAGTTTTTCTTATAAAAACAAAAATTAAAAAGTAGTACTTTTGAGGAAACAGACATACGAACATTTCGTGTCTCTCTTTGTCTCTTCATTATTGTATGTGTAAGAAAAGACTGCAGCGCTATTTTGATAAGGAACGTAAAAAGATTTGACATGGAATGTAAACGAAAAAAAAGTTGTACTTTGGAGGAAACAGACTACATTGTGTGTCTGATCTTTTGTCTCACCATTATATAATGTGTAAGAAAGGGCTTCAGCATTATTGTCATAAGTAACGTACGTTTATTGCCTTTTTTGTATCGTGGCCATTCCCTAAAAATGAGAACACTAAAATTAT
The DNA here is from genome assembly GCA_951813805.1 of Limnephilus auricula. NCBI lineage: Eukaryota > Metazoa > Arthropoda > Insecta > Trichoptera > Limnephilidae > Limnephilus > Limnephilus auricula. The sequence goes on from OX638403.1 coordinate 4,376,612, forward strand.
TGGGATATAGTGTGTTTGTCAATGAGGCCAGAAGAAAAATCGCTTACTTAATGAACGGTTTCATAACTGAAAATTATAAAGAAGCTGTTTACCATCACCAAAAGCGAATAATTTATTTGCAAATAATATGTTCAAACCGTAAATAACTTTGAGATTTTGCATACCTTTAAAACGTTTGCATTGTAAAGCAAATTAGCAGCTTGTGAAGAGATGGCTGGAAACATTATGCATTGTTTTCAAAATAGTGCAACAATCTTTGTCGCTTCACTAAAAATGCAACTTGGTGATAAATCACTATCGTAAAAATCAGTTATTTTTTAAATTTGCATACCAATTTTTCACGGGTATTTGGCGAATGACAAATTTACGATAATTTTTTTCTAAATATGTAAATAATATAACTTGCAATATTTTGGGTATTAGGAATCAGACACGTTTGTCATTAAATGCTTTGATATATTCGTTTGTAGAATCGATGGCGTAGTTAATAACTACCAGACCTCGGGCCATTTAAACATTGTGGTTTTCATGCGATGAAAAAGATACTATGACAACGAATTAATCGAAGTATATTAATACGCTGATGCCCATACGGTTCAAATTTAAGAACCCGACTTCGAGTAAATCTCCGACGCCACACTGTATGGAAACCGTTCTGACCCGTCCGTGTACGTGCTATTTTCCACGGGGCTGCTGCCGTGATATTCACATTTATAACTCGCTCAACGTGCGATATGCAAATGGAAGTGGCACCATCTGTAATACCATATTTAAGGAAAAAGTATAAAGGGTGGATAGGGATCTGGGATCAATATGTTCAGGAGTGACGGACGTACGAATCCATCCCTCCCATTGCGCTATAAGGCGATGGGGCGAGAGAGCCCGGTTGGAGAGATAAAATGTAGACCATCAACAAGTTCCTCCCTAACTGGCTCGCCACGCAGTAGGTGGGCAAACTCATGTGCCGCCAAGACCTAGACAAACCTCACCCAATGAACCTGGGGACCCCTGCTAAGTCACCAAACGTGGCGAACCACTTGGGGTAATCTATGGCAGGGGCGTTGGTTATCCAATAGGGAGAAGAAACATTTTTCGCTTTCATTCAATAATAAGAAGATTTATGTTAGTGTGCAGAGTGTTCCTCTCATTATTCAAGGTCTTAATGTACGAACGTGTACTATTATATATCTACCTATTGAATGTAAGTATTCTGTAGTTTGATGTTAATAGTAGTTAGTTTTGCAAAAGGGTGATGCCTTATAAATAGTCACCAACACTTAAACTAGGCGAAGCAGAACGAAAAGCCGCCCGCAGGGCCTAGCAGCAAAAACTTGCGGAGCGGGTTTTTTACTGCATGTAAGTTAATATTATGCTACGTATCCCTCACCGCGCACAAAATAATCCATTAAAAAATCATGGATTAACGCCTTTGTAAATAAACATTCAATCAATGAATCACAAAATGAATGATCTTCGACACATGTATATGTCTTTTTATTTTTTAAATACGGTGTAAGTCTACAATTAGGTCTACAAGAAAGTAGGTAAATAAATGTTTTAAAATGAAAGTAAAATACAACATTCCAAGGCGTAAGAGGTAAACAATATAATCCATTACCCAACTTACGCGCAGAAAGATAAGTAAGCAATAAAGGTACGCTCTTTCACATAGCAAGCATTAGTCTTTACTGTTTTAAAATTGAATGTCTTGGTTTTAACCTGTTTTATGCAAATTTGCATCAGGCGAAACCACCCAGAATGTTCAGTCAATCGCCACGCCACTGACGATTGTATGTGCTTTCATGGGCGACTTTTATATAAGTACACGGAGAAAAATGTTATTCTAAAATACGATAATTTTATTCGTAAAAACGGTTAAAAACGGGACTGAAGTTCTCACAAACTAATTAACAGTGTTTCAATATTTATTGGCGGAAAAATGTAAGAATAAACATTGAAACCCCGTTAATTTGTTCGTAAGAACTTCAGTCCCGTTTTTAACAGTTTTTACGAATAAAATAATCGTATTTTAGAATAACATTTTTCTCCGTGTAGCAAGCGTATTTTTCTAATCCTTCTCAGATACGTTTTCCGTATTTTATTTTTTTGAATTACATACTTTAAAAATGTCGGCTCGTATTCAAAAATCCAGTCAAAGAAGAACATCGAAACGTTTTTTTATAATTTTTCTTCTCAGAAGGGATTCCCCGAAAATAAATAGCGAAAAAAGAGTGATTACGCACGCGTCGCCCACAGCAGCTGTTTGAAATAAACATCACGGGCTGGGGAGGACGGCAGGAGGTTTTTACATCCCGGGAAAGCTTTGATAAAAAGTCCGGAACCCCACCAACCCCGCAGCCCGCGATACCCTCCGCCTACCCGAACCCCGCAGGACGTCGGCTTATCCCGGGGACGAGAGATCCGCGTCTGGTTTGACGTGATGCGTGCGGGCTGGGGTGGTTTAGGAAACAAGGGTTGTTCGGGTACTGAATTTATATAAATTCTTTTGACATATCTAAGTACAGACTTAGATATGAACAAAGCAATATTTAATTATTGAATACAATATTGGCGGTCCGTCCTCTCTGCACGAAGAAAAATGTTATTCTAAAATACGATCATTTTATTCGTAAAAACGGGACTGAAGTTCTTACGAACAAATTAACAGAGTTTCAATGTTAATTGGCGGGAACATATAAAAATAATTTGTTGGTAATTTATAACAAATAATACTTACATTTTCCCGCCAATAAACTTTGAAATAGTTTTAATTTGTTAGTAAGAACTTCAGTCCCGTTTTAAACCGTTTTTACGAATAAAATTATCGTATTTTAGAATAACATTTTTCTCCGTGTGCGTACCCCTGCGGTAGCGATTAGCGACTCTCAAACGAAAAATTGAAATGGATTCGGTTGCTTTTTATTTTATTTTATTTTTTTTTTTTTTTATTTTTTATTTATTGTTATTAAGTTTATTTTGTAGAACTCCATTTTAATTTTTAATTCTTTTATACAATCAATAATATTATTATTCAATGTATAAAAAACAGTTTATTATAAACAAGTTCTAGTTCTAGATTCGGTTGCATCTAGAAATTAAACCCAGCACCTCAGCCCTGCCAGGAATTTGCTCTTCAATGGTTAAATATTTATACAATTTGAGGTTTTACTCGTCATTCCCAAAAAATATATTTTAAAAATGCAGTAGATATGAATAAAATTAGATAATATCGTAATAATCAAAATCCAATATTGATTTTTATCTTCGTTCTTAACCTAACCCAAGGTAACTAGAATACCTTAAAAACTAGGTTTTAATTATACTTTTGAATTTTGGTAGGTAGGTACGTAAAAATGTATGCGTGTGCCCAACTATTGAGTCTTTGATTTTAAATGGAAGGTGGAGGTTTCCAATCCTGACATTTGTAATTAATTAAGTATCGCCCTGGTGAAAGTACACTATACAGAATTCGCAAACGTTGATTGAAATGATTTTAGCCGTACTTTTTGACCAGCTTTAAAAAAGCTGTAGGGAATGTAGTGGTCTCACTAGCTCCAGATGATTGTGAGCATTTTGACCTCATGTGCAGTATTAACACTGAAAAAAATTGTTGTTAAAGGTTGTGATAGAAATTTAGTTTTGTTTTTGACTTCTCCAGAAATTTGAACATTACATTTTTTATTTATTGTTTTTGTGTTTAATTCGTAGAACTCTACTTAATTTAAATAAAAAATTATTTAATAATATTTATTATTAAGTTCTGAAAATGTTATAGTTTTTTATAATTGTGACAGCTGTTGACACAGTTTGAAAATGGCCTTGTAAGCCGAAACAGCTGTCACAATAATAAAAACTAAAACACTTGCAGAACTTAGTAATAAACTTGCCATAATTAATTGCCATCGAAAATATAATACAAACATTGCTGTTTCAAAGCTTCATAGCTCATAATCTAAGGAACACTGCGAACAAAAGTGTTCTTGTGCCCAGAAAATTTAGACTTTGTTTGCAGACTGGACCGTTCGTCAGATATCGGTGTTATTTTTAAACCAATCCTCTGCTTTATATCTATATAGGTAACTCGGATTGCATAACTTTGAATGGGAGCTTACTGATTAAGTAAAAAAAATGGGCTATCAAACTTAATTCATTCATTCAGGGAATTTAATAATAAAATGGCTATAATAACATACCTTATAAATAAATATGCATGTTTGCTCTTATTATTATTTTGCATTTGTTCTATTTTATATTTTCTTTAACAAAATCTACTTTTTTAATACTGTTCCAATCAATTATTATACAAATCACATATGTTTGTGAAAGCCCGTGTAACATGAATTAATAAGTTATATTTATCAGCTTTAAAGAGTAAATGATGTAACGATGTAGTCCTTAGAATTCGAACGCCCCCGTATTTATATATAGCGATGGTAACCGCCACCAAATGATATGGATTAAGGGTAATGGCGATACCATTCTCCTTAACGTTGTACTTACCCTTTCCTGGTCCGTACCGAGTCTGGTTACAGCTGTGGCGGCACCACCCCAGGCCGCCTACGCAGAGAGCCGGACTGCTGCCAACAAACACCGGCCGTCCAGAGTTAGGGATGATCCTCGTCAAAGAAACGACCAATAACTTAAAAGAAATGGAAACTTGTTGGTTTGTAGACCCTCAGATGTGAAAAATGTGTATTTGAACATTGCAAGTCAGATTTTTTATGACATAAGTTAAGAGGAAAAATTAATGCTGTAGTTTCACAATATCGTATTAAATTCATTGGATTTATAAATTTTTTACAATCAATAATAACTACATAAAACAGGTATCAATAATTACACAAAAGCGTATTTTATTTTATATTTGATTTTACAAATAACTACCAACTCATCACGATATTTACTTTCAGGGGTAGGCAGAGAGGATGCCCCGCCACACAACTTTATCCTGGCACTCTCCTAACTTTATTAATATGTTTACGTGCATCGTCTGATATTTTTCTTTATATTGTACCGACTCAATATTGACAACACCATAACCAAGTAGTTGATTTACTTGATCGTGCCATGTCTTTGTGGGACGTCTCCGACATCGTCCTCCATTCCTAATGTACTCTCTTATCTTCTAACACCTACACGGAGAAAAATGTTATTCTAAAATACGATAATTTTATTCGTAAAAACGGTTAAAAATGGGACTGAAGTTCTTACGAACAAATTAACAGTGTTTCAATGTTTATTGACGGAAAAATGTAAGAATAATTTGTTGTTATACGAAATTACGTATACCAACAAATTATTCTTACATGTTCCCGCCAATAAACATTGAAATCCTGTTAATTTGTTCGTTTAATTGTTAATTTGTTCATTTAATTTCAGTCCCGTTTTTAACCGTTTTTACAAATAAAATGATCGTATTTTAGAAAAACATTTTTCTCCGTGACTTATAGTTTGTAACAGTTTATTACTAATAAGTTATTAGTATAATTTTTCGTTAATTTGAAAGATTTGGTACAGCATTATAACATTTTGTGTAGGTCTTATCTTTGTGTTGAGAAATTCAAAGTTAAAAATAGCGATCGCATTGAATTGATAATTAATTATTTTCCCCGCAAAACAATACCGGATCATATTTCTGTTGAATATTAGAATCAGTACCAGGACCGCAGGAAGAAGCAGGGAAGAATCCTGTTGCCTTTCGGATTCACCCCACGGGCACGTCCGTGTCGATTAATCTTTCTCTTTCTTCATCCCTGCTACTCACAATACCAGCTACAAAACAAATGGATGATTCATTAATTATTTTATACAACATTCGAACAATGGTTTTATATAATTAATCAGAGCCCTATTAAGAAGAAGCACTAAGAGATCTGATGCCTGAGAAATATCCCTACCATCCCAAACAAAAATCACCCTTATTTCACGTTTGTTTAAGGCTGCATTTTAAGCGAGGTTGAAGCCGATTTCTATAGGGGAACTGGGATAAAATAAAACAATTACTATTTCGGATGCTGAGGAAAGCTGCATACCAGGATACCAGAGCTTACGAAGGGCTGTGGAAGGAATTTGTCATATTTTCGTATTGTTTCATTATATTATTGCTTGTCCATGTTGTACTGGTTGAGTTCTTTCCCTGATTGCCTATTTGTTATCTCTTGTTTATATTGGATAAGTAATTGATGACGTTCATTTTTTTATAAGAAAAACTCTCTTTTTAAGTTTTGAAGGTTATTCCCATCAATGAAATATATTAATTTAATATAAATATTTAATATAATTAATCTAATATAAGTTAAAAATAAAGTTTTTCTTATTAAAAATTGAATATTTATTTAGACTTTTACAAAAAGTCAATTGTCGAGGTGTTCCATAAAAATAAAATCGAATATATGTATCTGAGACACTATCTAGGTAACAAATACATTCTTTGAATACTTGTTTCCAATGAAAAAAAGGTAGCTGCCAATATTATGGAAAAAAACATTAGTCGAAGATAATATTGTTAATTGTGAAATTTGAAGTATGAAATTGACAAATACGATAGTCTCATAATAGATTGCAATGGCTGAATTGGATAAAGCATATGTCCCGGTTAGACGTGAGTTTTTGGGTTCGAGTCCCAGTTCCATTATCTTTTATTATTTTTCTGTGTCTTGCTCATTTTCATATTTTAAAAATTAAATTAATATTGTTATCTTCTTCTTCAATGATAAATTGATAAAGTATTTATAAAAGATAACCACTCTACCTTTTCGGAAACAGAACGCGACTCGAACAGTGGGTACTCGTTTTGAAAACAATTAGCTTATTAGAGAACTCAATACACTTAAGTGTAGACACATTCTCTAGTATATTTTAGTAAAGTAAACTACCTTTGGACCCAACGGTGCGTTTGTCCGTTGGTGCGGGACCGTATAACAAATAGCTAAGTATTCTAATTTGATATCTCCTGAATTTAATGGCTTCACCACGGTTTTGTAACACCAATGATAAATTAAAGTTAACACATTATGATCGACGTGGTTTACATACTTTCTCTGAAAATATGTAATTTTTCAATGCAAACATAAAAAAATAGCTCGTTCACTTGGTACATAAATAAGTTATAGGCAATATGGAAAGTACCTAGATTTTTTTAACAAGTTTCAGAAGGTACCTGTTAGTAACAAGCGGAAAACGGGTTAATGTATAATATCACATTTTGTGTCGATTTTGTGGTTTAACTTTTTCGATTTGAACTTTCGTTTTCGAGTAAATCGAATCCGATGTTAGAATTTTTTAGTCCAAATCTGAAAAAATCGGTCGCTATGGGGTTAATATCAAAAAGGTTCTAAATCATTTAGCTGCATAAAAATAATTCAAAAATTAATAATAAATGTAAATAATCGAAGTGTTCGAATTTTTTGTTTGTTTTTTAAGGTTCTCTAATTGAAGTAGATACCTAAAACATCAGTTTAGCGCTTGGAGTGCGAGATTCCAGATACCGTGTACCTATAAACCGATGGTGAAATCATTTATGTGGGGAACGACATCGGTATCCTACATAAATGTTTACCTTTTTATAGCAATGTAAAATACGTGATTAAAAATTGAAGGAATGTTTTATAAGTTTTTGCTAAATCAATTTCAAATTTACACCATTATTCGAAAATTTCATAAATAATCCAATTCCCTAGGAACCATTAACAACAAATACTGCACCAACATCTCAATCACCCGGTCTTAATGATCTCCCAAACCTCGCTTCCTCCTGCCTTACCTGTTTTTATCCACATTCATCACTTTCCTACGCAACTAATTATCTCGCCACACACTCAAACAAACCCGACAATCACCATTTTTTCCAAATCCATTACATTCTTCCATCTTTGTTCCAATTCCATTTCTTTTTGTCGATCCAACAAGTCTATAGAAATTCTCCTCCATGTACCAAGTTCTGTTACTACAGTCGGAGTGAGGAATGATAGTCGATTAATCAAAACGCTCGGCTTCCATCCCTTTCTTTCTGCAGCATCCCCGCATCTGGGATAATGGTGGCGTCTCTCTCTATCTCGTCTTGGTCCCTTGAGACAGTGTTCGTAGCTTTATTTTTTCGTGGAGATGGATTATTGAAGGCTTTCTTTGGCCATTTTGAGCTACTTTTCTTATAAAAACATGATTAAATAGTAACTAAGTTCTACGGGTAGGTGCTTTCTGGAAAGAGTACTTTCTATTCAGACACGCTCTGATGAAAAATATCTAACAAAAATATATAAGAAGCAGAAACTCTTGAATCATTAGATCATCGTAGATGTCTTCTAACATTTTTTTTTGATTTTGATCAATTTACAATATTATTGTATGAAGGTACCTACAGTTTACAGTATTTATTTTTTTTACACATCACTATTATCATGTTTACAAACACAGTCCTCGACATGTCATTCTTAATACCACAAAATCTCCTAACGAAATTGCTAACATCTAAACGGCATTTAAGATCATCTTTTATTTTTTTTACATTGTCTTCACACAAGGAGCCTTGAGAAAAAAAAATCCCCCAGGCTCTGTGTCTTTTTAAAGAAAGGAAGTTCTGAGAAGGAAAATGGGTACGAAGGGTGGGTTGAAATCTGGGGCAATGAGTTCAGGACAAACGATCCCCGTTTTACGAATAAAATGATCGTATTTTAGAATAACATTTTTCTCCTTGTACGAATCGATTACTTCTACCGCAAGGTGTAAGAGAAAGTCTGGCAGGACAGGTCCAAAGATCTCCCCCAACCAGTCTCTCAGTCAAAAGCATCCGCTGCCAAGACCTAGATACAGCTCACACCATACCCCATGAACCCGGGAACCACTGTTAATTCACCAAAAGCAGGTAATCTCTTCGGGTGACCTATATCATGGGTCATACAATAAATGGTATCTAGCTCATTTACCTAACAGTCTTATGCTAAAATAAATTTAAGTATTTTTTTTCTTAATTCTTCTCCCTCTTCACTTAAAAAAAAAACCTTGTTTGTTTCATGAGTCAGCCTGATTTTTATAAAGTAGCTCTATTTGCTTTACCTCTCCTGAAGGGATTTTTCGAGGGAGAATTCGGTTTTATGTTTTTCGTTTCGCTTCTCTCCGCGCGCCTGACAGTGGGACGATTGCGTCGATTGATTAATGGGAGAAATTTAATCATAATATCAGTAACGCTTACACTGTATCAAACAGTGCTCTAATGAAAATACAGACTGTATTTGAACTATACTTATTTATAGCTGAGCAAAACTATCTTCGAACACAAAAGAGTATTTTGAATAATTTCAAAATATATTTTTTGTTTTAATATCAGAACTAGAAGCTTAAATTGAGGTAAATCTATGATATCCACAAATACAGATGCGGCAAAACAGACAGTGCAGTTTTGAAAGGCCGGTATATCCCGTGTGATGGTGGTAGGAACCTGGGAGTGGTCCCACAGGGAGAAAAAATGTTATTCGAAAAAACGATCATTTTATTCGTAAAAACGGGACTGAAGTTCTTACGAATAAATTAACAGTGTTGCAATGTTTATTGGCGGGAAAATGTAAGAATAATTTGATGGTATACGTACGTAATATCGTATACCAACAAATTATTCAACATGTTCCCGCCAACATTAAAACCCTGCTAATTTGTTCGTAAGAACTTCAGTCCCGTTTTTAACCGTTTTTACTAATAAAATGATGGTATTGTAGAACATTTTTCTCCGTTCATTGTGTCGGAAGGGTCGTGCCGTTTTCAGTCCTTGCCATGGTTTGGTCCAGATAATACTAGGGCTTTTCCATCCGCACGTTTCTTGAAAATGACCGTTCTGTCATCGTTACCCAACGGGCCTTCCAGCTGCACTTCAATCTTGCGCGTCATGATACCGTCTCTCACCCTATTTTGATCGCGAGATGGGTGCATACTAGGGATGTTATGAACATTCGCATTCGCATTCGCATATGCGAATAATTCGCATAATTTTAAACATTCGCATCGACATTCGCATTCGCAACAATCGATGCGAATGTTTAGCGAATGCGAATGTGTGCAGATCATATCGAGACTCGCCCACTGTCCACTTGTCTTCTGTTTTTCGAGCAAGCTCCGACGGTGCAGAATCAGGAGACACTATAAGCTGTGAAATCAAAGCTCAATTGAAGGCATATCTTAAAGAAAAACGAGCCTCTCTTGATGAAAACCCTTTGGACTGGTGGAAGACTAAAATGAAATACGATAAATTGATAGATCTGGCTCGTAAATATCTGAGCGCTCCACCGGCCAACGTTCCGAGTGAACAATTGTTCAGTGCAGCCGGGCTTATATACGAGCCCCTTAGAAATCACCTCATGGGAGAAAAGGCTGCAAAATTGCTTTTTCTGACATATAATATGCCTCTTTTGAACTTCGGTTATTAAATTGCTTAATTACGATTATAACTTACTGTATAAGAATTGATTTAATGTTTTTATTAAAACGATGATTAATGTTGACTAAAGTTTTTTTAATGTGATTCCTTAACATTCGCATTCGCATTCGCACATTCGCACTCTGAACATTCGCATTCGCACATTCGCACTCTGAACATTCGCATTCGCATTCGCGAATGTGAAAAATATCACATTCGTAACATCCCTAGTGCATACATTAGAAGGAACATGTTCCACACTAAGACTTAGGAGTTTAGGAAGACCCAAAACGGTAAGAACATCCGAAAATTTAACGAGATTGAGATAAGCTATTGAACTGTCGCCTTGGCGCTGTGCCCGGAAGCATGCAATTGTATTGAGCATTGCTGACCGCCAAGGAGGATTTTGCATCAAGGCTTATCATTCCACCCCTAAAAGATTATGATTGTCCAAGAGTTGAAGCCTCTTGAATATGAAAACCGCATGAGTCGCTCCCAAGAAATGTTGAACCGAGTGCATGCGAGGTCAACTTTTTTCAGTATTGACGATGCCCACTTCCATATCTGTGCCCGCTCACCTGATTTAAGCATTTGCGACTTCTTCCTGTGGAGCTATATAAAGGATTTTCTGTTTTAAACATCGTCCTCACTACACAGAAGGACTCAAGCGCCGGATTCAGGGGGTAATTGCCTCTATGCCCTCGAGATGGGCCAAAATGCAGCCGAAAACTTCAAAAATCGCCTTCATTAATGCATCGCCGCTGGGGGTCATCTTCAGGACTTGATGCATAAAACGGCACGATGCGCGATGTACAGAATAAAATAATATAAACCTCATTTCTGTAGGTTAAGCCGTTTTTTTAAAGCCTTTCAAAACTGCACTGTCTGTTTTGCCGCATCCTGTAGTATAGGTGTCTCCTAGATGTTGTAAGTTTTATTATATTCGACGGCCGGCATGGTCGAGGGGCAAGACTCACGATTCGCAATCCGAAAACCGCGGGTTCGAATCCGGCGTGCGCAAATAATTTTTTTTTAAATAATTTGTGTTATTTCACAAAATAATTCGTTAAAACATAATATATAGTATATTTGAGGCACGTTCCAGATATTTTCAGTACTTACTTAACTTAAGATACTTTCAGTATCGCCCTGATGTAAGATCACCATACAGTATTAAAACGTTGCTTGAAATGGATTTAGCCATGTTTGGTGACCAGATCTGAATAGCCAGGTACTTCCCCACCTCCCTCTTACCCATCTCCTTCCCCTCCTTACTGCCTTCAGCCTCACAACATACCCCAATTGAGGATGACACAATTTCACTGGCTTCAGACGGGAGCAGTTGGCACTCTTGTGCGGTATACATATAATATATATCTATTATATATATGGCAAATTTTCGCAATGCTTGAATAAATAATACACATCGATTCGTTCATGAATCGATTGAACAGTTCTTAATTTTTAGAAAAGGAAGGATAGGATGTTCTGGGAAAGAAAAAGGTATGTGGGTGGGTAGGAATCTGGAGGCAGTGGGTGCGGAAGTGATGAACAAATGATTCCATCCCTCCAACTGCGTCGCAAGGCGATGTTCCGAGAGAGCCGTGCTGGATGGATCAAATGGTCTCCCTCAACCAGTCTCATCCGATCTGGCCTGCCACGCAGCTACGCCGAGACCCGGTTTAACGTTAACCCATGAACACGGGCACTCCCATTAAGTCACCAAAAGTGGCCAGTGACAGAGGTGTTGGTTATCCTATAAATGGTTCAATCAATCAATTATAATGTATGCTTTAACTTCTTGAAATAATTCACCTATGGTAGATACCAATCTACTAGGTATGTTGAACATTTTCGAGCTATCAATTTTTCAATAGATAGATATGTTGAAAAATTCGTAGTGAACGAATTACACGATCGAATAAATGATTCGATTCACTTTCAAATGTGGAGTTTTTGAAGAAAGCTTGATGTATTTTTACAATGATGTGCAGAATAACTTCAGAAGAACAATTTTTAAAATATTACATTCAATTTATATAAGGGTTGTGTACGTAATAGGTAGGTACTGCAAAATTTGTTGCAGAAAGGTAGTAAGTATTATTCTGAGTGGAATATCAGATCCACCTTCCTAGCCACCTCGATCTATTTAAAGTTGACATCTGTTCCCCCCCATCCCTTGCTCTTTCACCCTTCACCCATCCAGCCCCGACACATCTCCGTCAACAGATGGATCCGCCATTTTTACAGATCCTATCACAATATTACCAATCCCGACGGAAATAAACAGATGAAAACCACCCCTCCACAGGCATTCGTTACGCCATGCGCCTGGCTGCGAAAACAGTTGCAGAATAGGAATTATTGCATATTTTACTTCAAATCAGATTTCTATGAAAATTCCCCAATAATGTGAAGTAGTAAAATTGTAAGAACTATGTAATAATAAATGATAACATGTTTAACATGTTTAGTTTTGCATGACCAAGTACATACATATACATATAATGTGTACGTTCATGTGTGTATGCACACGGAGAAAAATGTTATTCTAAAATATGATCATTTTATTCGTAAAAACGGTTAAAAACGGGAATGAAGTTCTTAATGTTTATTGGCGGGAACATGTAATAATAATTTATTGGTATACGTAATTTCGTACGTATACCAACAAATTATTCTTACATTTTCCCGCCAATAAACGTTGAAACACTGTTAATTTGTTCGTAAGAACTTCAGTCCCGTTTTTAACCGTTTTTACGAATAAATTGACCATATTTTAGAATAAGATTTTTCTCCGTGTACATACTTGCTTATATATGTGTACAGTTTGCACCCGGAAGCATATATGTAAATGTGCACGTATGTATTTACTAATGTTTGAATTTTGTCCTATTTGTTTTATGCAGATACTTGTAATTTAATTTATTATTACTTATTGTAACTTATCGTCGCACAAATAATGTTGTTAGGAACAGTGTGCTCACCTATACTTGGATTAATCGCTATAATCAAATTGAACATGTTAATTATTCTAATAATTATGTGATGTATTTCTGTTAGCGAGCCAATTAAAAAAAGGTAATACGATGTTAAATAGAACGCTGGTACTAGATAATAGTACGCACCCCTTTTAGTACGCTGGTAACATTATAGGTTACTTTTATATACCTACAATGGGGTTTTTCGGCGAGTGAAAATTAGTGTTGGATAAAAAATCTTGTTCTTGAAAAGAATCCATCGGATATAAATTATAATATCTGGAATGAAATATCAACAATAATGACCATTGGATATAAAAAACGTTACGATCTTTTCACTTCAAATGTGTTCACAGCATGACTATCTTTAAATTCCTTTTCCTTAAATTCTCTCCCCAACAAAAAATAATTTCATAAGATTACTTAAATAACATATAATTATGCATTCTTGTATATTGTACACAGTGTATTTCTAATCCTACATAGTTGATTAGGTTCGTAAGTGTGGGAACACGTGTTCCATGATCTAGTTATACAAATCCTGTTAGGCTTCTCCCCACAGAATAAGATGTTTTCTCAAGCAGATAGAATAGCGCAAAATATCAGTTAGAATGGGCGGAAGAAGAACTTAGCTTCTAAAAATTAAGTACTATATTCAATTGAAGTGATGCAGTCGATTACTAAAACTCATCAGGCACAAGGTTTTTATAAGTGTGCCATGAAAATAAAATAAAAACAAGAGTTAAACATTCTAAATTAAAAATAAATAAATTTGATGGATGTTCCTACACTTCACCTGTCTCTACTCTCCTCGAACACGCGAGAGGTAAGAGAGTTCATAAAGCGCCATCGCAAATAAAAATAGAGCAAAGTGCGTGGGTGGCGAACAAACTCCACCTTGCGAACATTCTGCTCTCCTAATACAAACCAAAGAGACATTCCCTCGGGTGAGGGAGGGGCCATTAATCATCCATCAGACCCTTTTGTCTACTGACACGTCACCCGCTACACCCTCCCCCTTCCCCCCTACCACCCTATCCTCCACCCCCGCAGGCACCCGACCGGAATCTGCGCAAAGCAAACCTATTTACTTTGTCATACAATTGAATTCTGAATAAAGCTTTCACCCTGCAGATAATGGAAGACATTATCTACCATTGTATCCGAATCGTATCGGGAGTGCAGAAAGGTAGCAGAGGCGAAGGAGATCGCGAACTGAGATGTGATTTATTAAGCAGAGTTGCGGAAATTGCTTATTATTCACGCGGAGTTCACGGATGGTTTAACAGATGAGAAACTCACTATTCATAGAGTTTGACGAAGTCATTTGTGTATGACGGAAAGGGTGATTTGAGTTACACTTTGTTGGACTGACTTGTGTATTGTATTGATTTGAATTGAAATATATCATCCAACTCTCGGTTCAACCTCACTGAGTGACTGAATGATTCTAAAAGGTAGGTGAGTATTTTTGGTTTTCACGCAGGAGTGCAACTAAGAATACTCACCAAAAAATTTGCGATAAAAATGGCAATGAGGTATTTCCTGTTAAGTCAAAGAGTCTTGATGTAAGTATCTCTCCAAAGATTTCAAAGCAAACGATTCGAATGCTTGAATAATGAAGGTACTTCCCAATATTATATTTCTAATACTACGCGTAGATATGTACCCTCTACATGAAAATTAACATAATGAAACAAGTTAATACTCTCAATAGACTCCAATTAGTACAATTCTGGTGACTTGGTGCTTACAGTGACATCTTGCAAGCTGACCTCAAATGGGATTGAAGTTTCTTCAGTCTAAAATAGGTCTGCATCGTAAAACTCATATATTCAGGCAATGGCCATTTTCAGACATCATTAAATCCTGGTCCTTTAGAATTTTTTGATCTATGTATTTTGCAATGGCTTCAAGCACTTATCACGAAGGTTCACGAGAGAAGTGGGAGATATGTAGGTTTATAGGTACATTTATGAGTTTGCATTGACCCTGTAGAAAACTAAATTTTTCAAAATAGCTATAATAATAACCGGACAACTCAACAATATTCGACGTCATCACTTCTTGAAAAGTCCTCAATAAAGGAAATAATAAGGTTAAATAGGTTACGTTAGGTTAAGTTATGGGTTACTTTCAAGAAGAATTTCATCTTAATTTTTATTTTTTTAATTTATTTATTGGCTCGCCAACAGAATACATCACATAATTTTTACATTAATTTACATATATACATGGTTGTAATGATGTTTCTAATTATAGGTGAGCGCAACATTCATCTCAATATTCTTTATGTAATAATGATCGGTTTTAACGGCTTTTTAAATGGGTGTTGAAATGTTGAGTTGTCGTGGAACCATTAATAACATACATCCTTACCTATGCTAACTATTTTACGGAAGACGTCACAGCTAAATAAAATAATACATATTCGTAATGAGCATTAACTTTGTGGCTCGCCATAATTTACAATAAAATATATATATTTGTTTTTGAGCACTTTAAATTGGTCAAAAATAAAATAATACTTAAACTAACCTATCGCATTATGAAACCATTGTTTGTTGTATTCCAACAACACGAAAAGGTTTCAATAACACAACCTTCAAAATCCATTATCTCATTACTCGCTATCATAATTCAATTAATAGCTTCCTACGTTGGAGCTGATACAAAAAGAACGTGGGCAAAAAGCTCCGGTGTAGGCATAACGTAATATAATATATATCACAACAAGTTCGCTCTGAAGAAAATATTACGCAATGTATCCCGCTGGTAGTGCGGAGGCCCCGCTGATATTTGATCAAGCTTTATTTATGATATTTTCTCCGGACAAGATGAAGGTGGACGCTGGGAAGATCGAATCAGAATTAAGCTGAGATTCCTGCTTTTATATTATGAGCGTGTACAGATCACTTGTTATGAGGAAAGACAATACTTTAATTTGATTAGAGGCCAAAATACTTAACTTAAGGTGAAGACATGCGGAAAAATGTAAAATCGTATAAAATCTTGTGTATTAGTTTTGAAAATTTGATCGCTTAGAAATAATATAGATGCTTCAATTAAATACTGTGAGTAGAACACATCTTGGCCTTTGAAGTGATCGAGTATTTTTTTGATAAGCTTTTTAATACGCTTAGAAAAAAATTATGCGTCTGACCTATAAAAAATGGTTAAAATTGAAAAATCTCCTACTTACAAATCCTTTTTCTGGTGTTGTTTTATTGAATAATGTAGCTAATTAAGTTTCTTATAGAGTGATCGGAAAACATTTTAATATTTGTATCTGAACTTCACAAAATAAAATAAAACGTGCATTTTGGCGACGTTTCTTTTCAGTGAATAAAAATAGGCGGTACCCAACGAATTTGTACGTGCGACTTTCATCCTTATGCCATGTACGGAAGGATTTTAGCCCGTCGCTCATTCTACGCCCAGAGCCCGGGGCAAACGGACATGCCTTAGTCTACGCGGCGCTTCGATCTTTAAAAATATACTTGCGGAATAACAAAACACTGTTGTTTGCTAGAGATTAGGGTTTTTATTGGTAAACGCCCAAAAATCATTCGCTCCGCCCAATTCCGAATGAGTCAAGGACTAGTGGATCATCTTAATCAAACTAAACAATATTTTTGTAAACGAAAAGTTATACAAAATGGCTTTTAAGTATATGTGCTACTTTGTTTTGTGTGTTCAAATTATAAAATAAAGTCCAATTAATGAATAAAATAAAAATGTTTTTTCACAATTTTGGAAGTTATTTGCGAGTTAATGATAATTAAAAATAAACCTTTACCCTACCTACAATAAAAATGTTGCAGCATTATCTGAAAAATAATATTTCGTGAGGTCGGTCGCGTTAAATATAGACCAAATAATTGTGCAAGGTTTACCCACCTTATGGCAATCTAATTTAGTCCACATAATAAGAGCATATCAAATATCTTATGCAATATGGGCTGTCCAGGTAAACAAATTATAAAACTGGTTCAAGGTTCAGATGGAAGCTCAATGCACCAATGTATGCATCTTGTAAGAACTGCAAATCAGAGATACAAGTATTACTCAAAAATAAATATCAGAAGAGACATGCATTAAAAAGATATGTATTAATATAGATATGCATTAAAAGAGATATGTGTTAAAACGATATGTGCAAAAAAGCAAAAAGTAAATATATATAATAAATATTTACATACCTTCTTATTTTGATTTTATTATTTGTTACACTACCATCAAAAGCTTACATACTTTATAGAAATAAAAATAAAAATAAAACTACGAATAAAAAATAAAAAAACTTAAATTTGCAGTTAAGAGAATATAAATAAAGCAGGAACATGTTATTTAAATTGCAAACCTGCAGTGCCCTATATATTTTTTTATGGTTTAGAATATTTCGAATGTCTGTTCTTTCCTTTTCATTCAACCATATTACAAATCTTTTGAACAGCCAATTTAAATTGTTTGGGGTGACGTAAGTTTTTGTTTGTGTAAGGAAGATATTGAAAATGTGCGGTACCAAGTAAGATTCAATATAATATATAATATCACCTCAATACTTGCCACTAAACTTTTAAAAAATGAAAAATCAAAAGTAAAGGAGGATAAAATAGCAAATTTAAAATAAGACAATATATTTACAATATTGTATCCCCTGCGTGCAAAATCTCATCTTCTCCAAGCTTCGACCATACTTGGTCGAAGTCTCCAATCATAAGAACTTTCTAATGAAGTAGTTTTTATCTGACGTGAACTGCCATGTGAGCCTATGTTTTCTCTATCTTTTTGTACATAATTAGAAAGAGCCTAAGAAGTCATAATTGTGTAGCTCCCTTGAGGCGATTTTTCACAAAAAATGGCGCTACAAAAATTACCCAATTGTTGTTATTATTATTATTTGTGCATGTTTTTTTAAGAGAGTTATTTTCTTGAGTTTCATCATACTTGATTCCTAAGCAAAAATCTGGCGTAATATCAAACGGCGAGCGTTTTTTTTCCTGAAATACTCTCATGCTGTATTATTTAATAACACAATAACAGTAAATATTTATCGAACTCAACACGTTTCAATCTATGTTCAGAAATACTTTATTATTTACACAAAAAAACGAGCTATTTCGGTCTGGATAGTATCTCTACGTGCTTTGTTTATTTTGCTACTCATCCGCAAGTCAAAATAGTCTGGTTCAATTGTTTTCATATAAACATACGCTTACCTATCCAACAAATATTTGTTGCACACTCGATTGAAATGGGTAAACAAACCGGTACAGAGTCTTGGAATCGGGATGAATACCATTAAACCGGAGTATGAATGATTTAAAAATCAGAAAAACAGAATAAAGTCAGAATCCATCGAAATACCTACGAAAATCACAAAGCACTTTTTGTTTGACACAAAATAAAATGATAGAATAAAATTTCGCCTAGGTTTTTTACGCCAATTGATATTTTTTGAAAAATTATTTTTTGGGTTAACTGTTGGTCTTCCATACAGTATACATAATTTTATAAAATACCCACAACTTTACAAAATAATATTATCTATTTATTGTATCCACAACATGGATACAGAAATTACCCGTTGACGAGGAATGACCGCTCAAAAAATGTATTTATTCGGGGCTTTACTGCAAAACTATACAACTTTGTTGTGTTCCTAAAGCGGCGTCTCCTCCGACGAAAATGTTTACACACTTTGTGGATGGTTAAGTCGGGGCCACAATATTTTTACTTTCCGTGGCCCATGGAAAACAACAAACGTTGTGGCCCTGCCCCATGTTTATGGTAATGTTTGAGGTATTGTTCGTGAAATTGGTCGCAAGATACCGGCCTTTAAACATACTTTAAAGTAGGTAGGTGGTGTGAGCTGGCGATTGAATTTGTAGAATTCAATCTATGTTTTTTTGCAATGCAGGACTCGCATTTCAAGAACAACATTTACTAATAATTGTAACACAGTTCAGCAGGATAAAATATACAGGGTGTCCGGGGTAAAATGCATCAACTGGGTGGTGATTCTACATGATGGTAGGAGTAAAAAAGATTTTCCAAATTTTTTCCCATACAAAAAGACGTGCCTATTACAAATCTTTAGTGTAAGGTACAAACTTACCCGGTTAATTTTCTGTGAGTCAGTCGGGTGCGTTGTGGAAAGTTGGTTTTGATTGGCGCCGGAAACGGATTGATTAACAGCGGAAATACCATAGTGCAGGCCGCACACGCCGTACTAATTGTATCTTTTTACCGAAAAAGTACCCCTAAAAGTTGGAATTTCGAAAAAAGTTATTTATCTTTTTTATTTACACTATTATGTAAAATCTCCTCCCGAAGTGAATGCACTTTTCCCCCGGACACCCTGTATACAATGATCCCCTTGAAAGCCTTTTAAGGTAGGAAGGTACACTAGCTGTAGAGGTATAGATATACAAGTACAAGCGAGTGTGCCCAGGCTCAGGACCTATCCACGTCTCCTCAAAGATGGCGACCGGAAGACGCCTCATTCCGTATTCCTCGTCCGGCGTCACACAGCGTCGCGGCGCGCGTGGTTCGTGTCCAAGATTGGTTTGTGTCTCGGATTAGGGACATTCTCCCTCCGAAGGAAAAGAAATGAAAATCCCTCTGTGGGGCGCTGTCAAAGTTTCTCTTCAGCCACCACTTGGTATTCTCAGGGCGCAAGGGGTTTCAGCCCGTTCTTGAAAGTTTTGCTAAATAATATGGGCGTGCGCGGGAAACAAAGGAGTGCCGGGCTCGTTATGTAATCGGAAGCGATGTTAATCCCCAATATCGATATTGCATTAAAACACCAAAGTAAAGTTGTGCCATTGTTTGCGTCTTACCACGCCATCAAAGAAACCAACTAACACCAAAATCTTTCAAGCCATACAAGGATTTGTGTAAATTTCACGCGAAGCTTTACCCGGTTACGAATAATTTGAAAATATTTTAATTTTTCCAACTCCCATCTTTATAGAGGTAAAATCTCTTTTTTTTTAAAATTTTTTACATTAGGTCCTTACAGGAGGCCCTGAGGAAAATAATTTCCCTCAGGGCCTATGTCATCTTTGGGGATGCTGTGTGGAGGGTATTTTTGAGGAAATGAAGTTCTGGGAAGGAAAAAGGTATGAGGGTTGGGTAGGAACCTGGGGTTCAGTGTGTCTAGATAAACCTTACCCCATGAACCCGGGCACCCTGCTAAGTCACCAAACGTAGCGAACCACTTGGGGTGACCTATGGTTATCCAATAAATGGTTCCCGGGGCGGCGGTACCCATTCCCGCCTCCCAAATAATCACTTGTGCAATGACGGAGGACTTTGATAGTAGAGTAGAAGATTGAATCCGTTTATACCTCTGGGTGGGAATCCAACTCAGCCACTAATCTGTCAAATGATTATTTACATTCAAATAAATTGAGTTATATCTCTATTTATTCATTTACAATAATACATAGTAGGTACCTGCATTTGTGACACGTTCCACAGTGGAACACGGAGAAAAATATTTTTCGAAAAAACGATAATTTTAATAGTGAAAACGGGACTGAAGTTCTTACGAACAGATTAACAGTGTTTCAATGTTTATTGGCGGCAAAATGTAAGAATAATTTGTTGGTATATGTTCCCGCCAATAAACATTGAAACCCTGTTAATTTGTTCGTAAGAACTTCAGTCCCGTTTTTAACCGTTTTTACTATTAAAATGATCGTAATTTCGAATAACATTTTTCTACGTGAAGATACTCTCAGAATCGCACTAGTGTAAGACAATCATTCAGAATTGAAACTTTGCTTGAAATGACTTAACTGTGTTTGG
The DNA here is from genome assembly GCA_951813805.1 of Limnephilus auricula. NCBI lineage: Eukaryota > Metazoa > Arthropoda > Insecta > Trichoptera > Limnephilidae > Limnephilus > Limnephilus auricula. Next base: position 4,397,813 of record OX638403.1, read on the forward strand.
TGACAAGAATTGAAAAGCCAGATACTTCCTCGCACCTTATTCCTCCACATTTCCTTCCCTTCCCCGATACTGCCAGCCTCACAATATACCCCGATTGAGGATGCCAAAGTCTCACTCTATTGAGACGGTTTGGAGCAATTTATTGGCTCTAATATCAAATAACTTATTGGCAAAGGCCGATTTAAAAAAAATCTAAAATGCTGCCTATCCACAAATCACTGCGGCGTAAATATTCTATTAATCCTTCGTAGACGATTAACTGACTACCTATTCTCTAAGTTAAATAAGTTTAAAAAAACTACAGATCAGTTATGTAGTCGTAGTAAATGTAATCATCTATACTGAGGTTTCCTGGAAGAACTGGACCGGCAGACTTCACTTCCACAATGCAACGTGTATTCGAATTAAAATACATCAATTCTCGGAATTGCGCTCGTTCCGCGATCCAGAAATGCCTGTTTTGTACTAACAAAAGATGCATGATTTCTTTTTATCCAGTTTTAATTGTTTTATCAAATTAGTTTTACGTTGCAGGAATGGCAGAAGAAATTTTGAGACGCCGATCACTCGTCAGAATCATTCCAGGATCTTGAAGAATTGGTAGTTTCCTGTACCTTTCAGAAATAAGACAACGTAGTTATAAATATGGGGAATCTGGGGTCAACATCCAAATCCATAGGCTCGTAGGGACATAAGAGTGTCTTACTTGTCAAAGTGCAAGAACAATAATTCAATTTCTCGGAACCTTCTGTATTACGAAAAAGATTTGGCTTTCCTTCTGTTTTTTCGTTAGTAGTTACATATATTCAAATAAGGTGACCATTTTGAATTCATCATACTTCCATCAGAATAGGCAAAAAATGCTTGTGCAATGTTTTAGGATTTGGCTAATAGACAATTGAATCCGCAATACCTTTAATTTACGCAATTAGGCTCCAAGGAAATATATTCAATCGGATCATAGGCAAAAGGGATTCTATTTGTAAGTTATTTTTGAGTGAACCAGCAACGTCGATCGGTAAAATTCTATGTCAATACGAAATTGACTAAATTCATTATCAGTTGGCGTTATTAAAGTAATATAAAACATTTGAGTTAAATTTTTTTATGTAGAAATATTTTACAAAATATAATATTTAAGATCATGATTGGTCATGTATACCTTATCAGAAAATAGGAGCTCTTTTATAGCTTTTATAATATGATTCCGATAATCGGTCGACAAAAGCCGTCAATTTTAGCGCTGCCCCCTGAGTATCAGATAAGCAGTCAATATACAGAACTTTTTTAATGATATCGTACGTTATTCAAAATAACTTGAATAAATGGAGGCGAACTAACGAAGCTTTTAGAATTGAAGGAAATCGTATACGCGATCCACAGTGTTAATTGATTCATATAAGACGTGGTCAACTTATTCTGTTGTCGGTCTTGGAGAAACGAAAGTTGTTCAAATGTGAATAAAAATCTCATTAAACAAATTGGCAACAAATGTGAAAAAAAGTACGTGCGAAGTGCCAATGTAAATTAAAGTTAGTATTTAAATCCGAAATTGTCAACATATTCTACGTTTGGGATTGCTAATCCATGGACAAATCCGCCAGTGTTGCCAGCGTATATCGATTTATTATTTATCCAATATGAATATCCGTTCAGCTGTCAACATTGCAACCGAGCTCGGGATATCGATATAAAACTGTCGGAGATTAAGCCTATCGATTCATTATTGTAAAGTTATCAATTTCACAAATCTAGACTCCCTGGTTATTATATAGACCCAGGTCAAAGGACAGAAGTCTTTGTGGGAACTTGACTTTACATTTTTTTGTTTTAATCGGTCAAAGACATGGATAATGCATACATAATAATACCATACATTTACATTACTTAAACATTGTATGTATCTAAACATTATCATCTGGGCACGATGGATATAAACATTATTATTTCGCCCACATAATGGTTTGAATAAGTTATCAAACGCTTCAACGCGTAAATGACTTCACTCTTATTTAACATCCATCAAATAAAAAAGTTTATATGAATAACTTGACTCCGTTACTGATATTAATCGAAAGCGAAATCAATAGAATAGTGATGTTGGTACTCTTAAGCACTGTTGAGAATGGTTCCATGATAATTCAGAATCAAGTCAACTCAACATTTCTTTGAAAAGTCATTAAAAGCTACGAATTTTTTTTTTTTAAATATCCAAAACCCTAACCTAACATAAACTATTTAACCTTTTTTTTCTTCACTTTAATTGACTTTTCAAAAAAGGTGTTGAGTTGAATTCATTTTGAGTTATCCGGTCACCGTTGAGAATGTGTACTCCATGTGTATGCAATGTACGCATACATCATTAGATTTAATTCGATGATGTATCAAACAGAGTCGTAACAATACTCACACGGGAAAAGTGGGCGAGATATTGAAGTAGGTATATTTTCGTAATATATACATACTTTAAGCTTTTTTATCAAATCATTCTCATCAAACGTATTCATTTCGATTCTATTTCTGTCTGTCTGTGAAATTCTAGTTTTTTTTAAAAAATTTTAAAGAAAGACAATCATTCCTGGGTCACCAATAATCTGACAACATTTGAAATGATTCAACTACCACCACAGTAAGCATAAAATGTTGCTTTCATCGTGTTGGAGGACTTGGCCAGTCAAGGAATTGAACACACGACGCTTGGGCGAGACCCAAACGCGACGCCAACCCATTGACTGACCTCATTAACTTGCTTTGAATTTAAGTGTTATTTCTAAATTTAGAACTGATTGTGTGAAGAATTCTAGCGAATAAGTACCAGCCTACAAGGTTGTATTTTTTTATAAGAAAATTATTTAAATTTTCTATTCTATACTTGAAATGTGTTTGGATATGGGGTTTTATCATTTTCTTGAAATTCAGTAAACTTTTTACCTCTTTATATTTATGTAGGTAGATACTGTGTATTCCGAAAATAATAAAAAATAAAATAAAATAACGCTTCTGATTTTTTTTTAAATTGCAACATTGTGTATCTACCTATTCTATAAGTTCCAACTTTAATGGTAGATTCAGACTGGGTGGACGTACGCATGCATCGCTACGCCTAACAATATCTGGGCTACTTAGCAACCATAGATATTCAATGAAAATTTATGTTTTAGAATCACATAGAAAATGTATGGTTGCTAAGCATTGTTTGGCGTAGCGATGCGTACGTACGTCGACCCAGTCTGAATCTACCTTAATGGAATGTTTAAATTATTTTTTCAAAGGATAAAAAGCAGTTAATCGATAGAACTGTATCTATGTTCTTTATTAAAAAAAAAACCCACGCCTAAATAAATGAATGTAAGATTACAGTGTAGGCCGCTGTAGAAGTATCCTTTTTTGGATTGAAAAGAAAAAAAAACACAAAACAAACAACATTAATTCATTGTCGATTAATCCGGACAACTTTATCAATATCGTTGAAACGTATTAATGATTTGGAATGATGAAGAGATAGTGTTATATTCTCCATTTCACATTCAGTGTTGGTTCAAGTGAAACACGTCTCAATTCGGCCAGAACGGGCGATGATTGATTTGGATGATTATTGGGTATTATGGACACATTAATTAACGGATAAATCAAAAGAACGTTGCCGATATCGATGGGAATTGTATAAAAAAATGTGTATAATGTATAAATGATTTGAAGTTTCACGTGTTGCGAAACAATTTAACTAATTGCAGCGTCAGAAAGGTGCAAAATCATTAATAAATTATTTGGAAGGGAGTTCAAGAGTGATAAACAAAACTAACCATCACGCTGTTTCGGTCTTCGCGCACACTCTTTTCCTAATTCACATTCATACGTCGTCTCATACATAGATACTCTTCTATTATTATAATTATCGACATGGCCCGACAATCTGAATCATTATAATACATTAATATATACATTAGATCACCAAACTAGGCGACTGCCTGTTTCTTGGTGACCAATGGAATATAGTTACCTACTTTGGAAAGTCTAGTGTAAACATATGGTTTAAATATATAAACATGTTGAAAATAGAAAAAAAATAGTATTAAAATTAAAATGTAAATAGAAAATAGTAAAATGAAAATAAAAAGAATAAGACGTGCTATTAAACATATGGATTAAATATATAAACATGTTGAAAATTGGAAAAAATATAGTAGAAAGCCATTTGAAGCAACGTGTCAATTCTGAATGGTGATACGGAGAGTATCTTCCACTCTGGAACGTGCCGCAAATATATTAGGTAGGTATATATTTTTTTAAATTAATTAATTCTCAAATAACACAATTCAATCCGAAGTCCAAAGCCCTACCTCTGGACTATGCCGGCCGTCAAGCCTACTTTCATCATTCCTGTGTCGGTTCCCTGCCTCCCTGCCATACATCAGGGTAGGTACCAGCACTCCATTGTGGGCTGCTAGCTTTGCTTCTTTGGAGAAATAGTAAGTGATAAAGTTACTGAATATGTATTAATCACGTCATTTCGCAGTTTGGGTAGGAAAAAAGTAAGAAAATGTAAATACTCGAAATGTTGGTAATTCTAAGTCGAAGTATGTATGATAGATACAATTAATTATGGCCGTAGGGTCGAATTAGCACAGTGTTATAAGAGCAGAGCCTCGGGAGGGCTAAAGTCCTGGGTTCAATTTCTAGATGCGCCCGAATCATCGTCTGATTTTTCTGTTTCTCAATTTTGGTTTGAGAGTCCCTAACATTGTCTTCAATGAATAAATATTAAAACTTGAGGTTTTAATCATCGAGTAAATCCAAATATAAATAAAATATTATTATTTTGCTTGAAATCATTGCTGAAAAACAATACCGACATTATATTTTGTTAATAATTTACACTTAGGAACATTTATTTACATTTATACATACCGAATCAAGTATTTGATTTACTTAATAGTACCATGTCAAGGGGCACCTTGACAGGTTCCATCTACTTTAGTATCGAATAGGATATCCTGATATGTACAACCTAATAATCGATGATAGGTTCTTACCCACAAAGGAAGCGTGATTTTTGTCGTTAGCTTTTGAATATTTGTAAAATTATAAAAAAATCCCCAATAGAATGTTTATTCTATCGACAAATGTTACGTAACAAAATTTTCGCTACGAAAAAATAAACACAATTAAAAAAAGTTGTAACTATCGGAAGGTGTCAATATTAGAAAAAACCGTTATAAAATTTATTGATGCCTGATGATTATTGATGATATTTAGCAAATTCTTTATTTATTTCATAAAGTACCTTGATATGTTTGTAAGCAAAATATAAATACATGCAAAATAAAACGCGTCAGAAAACAAAATCATTTATAAGCTTTGTGGAGTAGGTAGTTTATTTTCCGAAGGTTCATTAATCATTTCAATGATAAAACCGTAAAAGGTGTGTGAATTTAAAAACGATTATCAAAATTAGTGGCAAACGAGAATAGATTAACAATGATGGATGATTTTCACGAAAAAACGAAAATTCATTCAGTAAGTTATCAAAACTTTATTAGCCGCGTATTATATACAAAGGTTATTTGGAAAATTAATGGTTTCATAGAAAGCCTTTACAAATTGATTGTAATGAATTAAAATATTAAATCAGTGATCAAATTATTAGCAATAACTGGTTGAGGGGATATGTTCACGAATATTTTCATAATTGTATGGCATTATTTTCTATCCATGCATGATAGGAATTTAACCTTTTGAACACCACTTCTGCAAATGAAAGAATGTTCGCTTTTGTGCGATACAAATGATAATAATAATTTTTAATGTATAATTAGTATAGCGTCGTTTTTGTGAAAATTCACACCAAATAATGTAAACGTAATTTACATACTTACATACCTACGTAGATAAGTACCTACTTATTCTTAGCCATAGATGGACACATTTTCGCTGTGTTTTAGATTTATTTATGTTTTTGATGCATATTCACTATTCATTTTTGCAATTACAGTCGATGATAACTTTTCATTTGGCAGTTATTTAAGAGTTTCAAAACTTTGATAAAGATTTTTCTGAAATTTGTAAAAATATTACTTATCCACAATTTCTTCAAATTTAAAAGCTACGGATTACTGAAAACTTACAATTTAAAAAAAATATATAGTTAGGTACTTATAGGTAGTTCCTAACACCCGATTTCACAAACTTCGTTCTTTTTTCAAATTATTTTCGTATTTATTTTGTTTCATTTCGTGTTTTTCATTTATTTTAGAAGAGTGTGTATCTACATAATGTCCTCCAAGCTAGGAGTTCACCTGAGTTGTGGAAAATATTAACATTGGTTTATTTTAAACGAGGAAGATTAGAATACTATTATAGGTATAAAAACAGGTTTCCGGACATCTCAACTAAGTGGAACTTCATCACTCCTTTGAAAGATCATTAAAAGTGATGGAAAACTAAAAAAAAATAGGTTACGTTGGGTTCGGTTATGTGCTGGTTTTCATCACTTTTATAGATTTTTCAAAGGGGTGATGACGCCATGACTCCAATGAATCATGCGATACAATAATAATAGAATATCTTAATGGTAGTTATGTAAGTGTGTAGGTATCTACCTATTTCAACTCTACATTCTCACAAAATATAAACTATTTCGAAAAAGCCGCCAAACAAAAAGCAAAAATTAATATCAGTTTTGTGACTCACCATTGAAGCCTTCGGCAGCACAGAAGAACCTACCTTTGTTGAGAGCCGCCGTCGGTAAGTTAGTGTCGGATATGAGAGGCACTTGAAACTCAGCTAGCAACAACAAAAAATTATAATTTTTGCACCTCTGCTAATCAAAAAAACTTTCACCAATATTAAAGATAACATCACTTTACACATTTCAATTTTCAGGTTCTTACCTTATATTTTTAAACTTTTGATGATTTTGATGACTTTCATAAAAAAAACCTCAATAGATTTATTTTTTCATCTACATTCACAAAGTACGCAATGATATGCACTTCTAATATATTATTTGATTTTTTCTGTGGAGAAATTTTAAGCCAAGACAAAGCTTTTTGTAATAACAACTTGTTCATATTATTACATTTTACCTATTGAATCGATCGCTTTTCATGTATCTTTAGGCCACACTAGCGCCATCTATGAACGATAAATGTTTCAAATTGTCGAAGAAAGCTTTTGAAGACAATATAAATACATACAATAATATACCTATGTAGTATTAGCAAATAAGTTAATTTGCTAACGAACTATTGATATTATATAACGACAATTACAACTTTTGAAGAATTGATTTGGTATAAAGTACTTACCTATATACATACTTAAATAACTACTTTTGTGCTTACAGCCAGGTGTCTGCTTCCAACTAAACATATTTAGTTTTTTATTGTCAATGTCTGACTCGATTTTTAATTTGTATAATTATAACTATTTACGTGGAAGAAAACAATTTTTAGTATTATTTTTATAGTGCCGTTTTAGTGAAAAAATACCTGAATTACTCTGTACAAATATGACTTCCTATACAAATAGATGCAGAAAACATACTTACAATGTACCCTTGATTCGATATAATTTGAGATTGTCGCGACCGAAAGTACCCACACGGAGAAAAATGTTATTCGGATAAACGATCATTTTTATTTTTTTTTATTATTTTTTTTTTGTATTTCACGCCCTGCTGGGCTTTTACATGTTATAATAGTAAAAACGGGACTGAAGTTCTTACGAACAAATTAACAGGGTTTCAATGTTTATTGGCGGGAACATATAAGAATAATTTGTTGGTATACGTAATTTCGTACGTATACCAACAAATTATAATAATAATTACTTCAGTCCCGTTTTTAACCGTTTTTACTAATAAAATGATCGTTTTTCGAATAACATTTTTCTCCGTGTATAATCGTGATATATTTTTGGGGTATTATGCCGTGTTTCGTTACCTCCTTCTTTAGCCAACGTTTCGGGAAGCATTACAGTGTTCATCATCAAGGATTACCTATACTTTACACACATTTAACCTTTTCCACTCTGTAGGCTCACATCATCAAATCCTATCTGATCTTACTCATTTTACGTGCAACATCTGATTCATGCTGTCCAAAACGTTGGCTAAAGAAGGAGGTAGCGTAACACGGCATAACACCCCAAAAATTAATCAGGAAACTGAACCTTGATTCGTTCAAAATAAAACAGGTACCTTTAATATACGTTTAATCTGAGGAGATCTTTTAATTAATGTGACACGATATTTTTGCAGATTTTTTTTTTTTTCATACTTACGAACACTTTCTCATTTTTATACATGTGATTTGTAGATAAATACTATTATTTATTTATTACCATTGCCAAAATTATATTATTTCATATACGATCAGTTGCGTACAGTCCAAGTATCCAGAGCTCTGCATGTATTAGTGTACCTACCATTCATATTCTCAGTGTTGTTGTCTGCATCGGTGTGGGTGCAGGAGACACGCCATGATCAGGTATAGATCTCGTCGCTTCAAGACGTCATCGGGTTTTACAGCTGACTCCATTTGGCGCGGGCGAGAGGCGTGGGAAAGAATGAGAAAGTTGTAGGTCAGGGGATCACCTCCTCAAAATTAGTTGTTTTGTACACCGGGCGCAGTGGGTTTCTGATGACTGACGTTTTAAAGTTATTATATTTTTATTTCGTAAAAACAACACTGTTTTATGTTTACAATAAGTATACATATGTACCATTCTTAAGTTAATAATAATAAATATATATATATATATACTTGTATTTAAAAACCAGTAACTAAATCTTAGAGCACAGTTTTCATTAGTTACAATTTCTTGTTTGAAAAGCTATTTCATTTTCACACTTAGAAATTTGTTTTTGTTGAAACTTAGAAGTACTTGTTTTTAAAAAGAATTTTCCCGCTCGAATTAATTGACAAATTTCTTTGTTTGTATAATTTTTATACATTCATAATGGAATTTGAACAATCCGGGAGGCGTGTACGGGTACCGCCGCCACGGGAACCATTTATTGGATAACAAATATCCCTGTTATAGGTCACCCAAACCGGTTCACTACGTTTGGTGACTTAGCAGGGGTGCCCGGGTTCATGGGTTCATACTCACTGCGTGGCGGTCTGGATTGGAAGAGACTAGTCAAGGTAGACATTTTGACCTCTCCAGCCGGACTCTCTCCACCCATCGCCTTGTACTGCAGTGGGAGAGTGGATTCATATGTCCGTCACTCCTGAATTCATTGACCGCCAGATTCCTACCCACCCCTCATACCTTTTCCTTCCTCACTCGTTTACGTCCTTACCAGCGTGACTTTCCAAATATAGGCAGGTAAGTGTACCCAACTAATAAGTATGTGTACCCCCCTTACGTTATTACACGAGTGACTTTCCAAATATAGGTAGATAAGTACATATACCATCCTAATCAAATGGATAAATATCAGTCATACGCAAGTAATTGCTTACCTTCTTCTTGCATATAAAAATGTTATTGAAAATTACCATAACCAATAATGAATTGCTTGTCATAGGTCACCCCAAGTGGTTCGCTACGTTTGGTGACTTAAGAGGGAGGCTCAGGTTCATCAGGTGAGGTTTGTCTAAATCTTCGTGGATGCTTTTATCCACCTGCTGCGTGCGGGCCGGATCGGGAGAGGGTTGAGGGAAACATTTTGACCTCCCCAGCCGGTTTCTCTCGACCAACCGGCTCGTATTGCAGTAGAAGAGTGAATTTATACTTTCGTCACTCCAGAACACATTGACTCCCAGAAATTCCTCTCCATTATTTCCCTAAAAAGACACTCCACACAGCATCCAACAGGTATCCGATATATTGATGTTGCTAATTACTTACTGTAAATGAAATTTACACTGACTACCCTAACTGGGCACCTGATTTTACCACATTACTTTTTCTTAAATAATCAATTTCATTTGGAAAAAATGGAACAAACAATAAGGCGTTTGGTCTTTAACTTCCAAAGATTCACTGATATTTCAAAGTTCCACAGTTCATGATGTGAAAATTACACACGTCAAACAGAAAAATTTCATTGCTAACCATTTTCAGAGCTTCAGAAACTTCATACAAATTATTTTCTGCTTTAAAATCATTGACATATTCTTTCTCATGTATACCACAATAATTATTTTTAAAATATTGTTTAGTGACTTTTTCCCCACATTTCCTTAATATAATAATAATATCGTAGATATTACTTAAAATATAAAAATTAATATGTAAAATTAACATGAATTATTTCTCACGCGATACGGCTTGTTCCGACTGCACCATGCATATCAGCAGGGGCGGAGAGACGGGGGCCCGGCGGGGGGCGGCGCCCATTGGCCAAGGAGCCCTGGGCGGGGCGAGGGGGCGGGGCCCCCGGGCGCCAGCCCTAATCGCGATGGCCCCCGTAAACCCACTACCATTTTCTATATTAATTTTTTTTTAAATGTTTTTGGTGGCGAAAAAATAACGATATTGTAAAATAAATTTTAATTAAGGAAATGTTTGTTTTGACATGAATAATAATTATTCAAAGAATTTTATTATTTTAATAATATATAGGTAAGAAGGTAGATACCTATCTAACATTTTAATCATATTAATCAGAAAATGATATCTAAACACTTCAAAGAAACATGATTAGGTTGTCAGTCTGAATTATTATTTCATTTCTAGGTAGTAATTTATTATTAAAATTAATTCAAATTTTATTTAATCAATTTGTGTTATTTCACAATTAATTATTTAAAATAATATATAGTATATTTACGGCACGTTCCAGAGTGGAAGATACTCTTAGTATCGCCCTGGTGTAAGACCACCATTCAGAATTGAAACGTTGCTTGAAATGGCTTTAGCCGTGTTTAGTGACTAGATCTGAATAGCCAGGTACTTCCCCACTTTCCTCTTCCTCGTCTCATTCCTTTCCCCACTTACCTTCAGCCTCATAACATACCCCAATTGGGGATGACATAGTCTCACTGGTTCCAGACGGGAGCAGTTGAGACTCTTGTGAGGTATTCACTATAAAAAAACAATTTTTTATTTTACTTAAATATTGATGGAAAAATCCGTTTTTTACCTAGGTTGGTGGTTACCAACCTACTATCCACCCGCAATCTATTTTATATTAAATGAATAAAAAAAATCAAAGAACAAGGACAAAAATTAAAATTGATTTTTTTACGGGAAAAAAATAATTTTGTATTTTTAGACTAACATTACCTTCTTACGAATAACCTGACCATAGTTTCTATTACATTGTCTCTTGATTCGTTTTTTTTTTTTTAATATTTGTAGCTCCCACGTTTGTTATTTCGGACTACGAAGCTATTGAAATGCTTTTAAATCAATAGAAGTCGCAAATCTGAACTTCGTAGTCTATTCCAGAACGATGCTCAAATAAATTTTTTTAAACATTTTTTTCTCTCATAATTTCTGATCAGCAACGGTTAAAATTAACGCCATCCGCTCACAGAGGCAACTGAAAACTGTCAACTGGCAACTGTCTTTGTATGACAATATGATGGCACGCACAATACACAATCACTTAAAAACTCGTTGTCAATGGTAACGCAAGCGGTGACTCGCACTGCTGATTGCCGTGGCCGGCCGTTGCTAGTTGCCAGCTTTCAGCTGATTGTTCTTCGTCTATGGTTAAACAAGCTTTTTGACCAATCGAGACATAGAAACCAGCCGGTTTTAGTTTGGTTTCAGTTGCCTCGTCAGCGGAGCGCCTTAGCGCCTCCGCCCACTCAGGCAACTGAAGACTCTCAACTGCCAACTGTCTTTGTATGACAATGTGATAGCCCGCACACTTCACAATCACACAAAACCCCGTTGTCAATGGTAACGCAAGCGGTGACTTGCGACTTGCTCTGCTGGTTGCCCTGGGCGGCCATTGATAGTTGCCAGCTGTCAGCTGATTGTTCTTCGTCTATGGTTAAACAAGCTTTTTGACCAATCGAGACATAGAAACCAGCTGGTTTTCGTTTGATTTCAGTTGCCTCGTCGGCGGAGCGCCTTAGTCCTTTTTCCATAGATATGTACCTTTCATTATCAAGTAGGTATACCACAGACAACATATAGAAATCGAAAATATTCTATGTTGACTCGAATAAGTATCTACCTCTCACGGCAGTTTTAAAGTAACAAACACGCCGGATTCTCGCGGTTATAAACTTTACGATTTTTTTTTTTGGTTTTATAAATCCTTCAAATATGAGATAAAAATAAAGATTAATTCATTGGCTATACAGTACTAGGAATAAGTTTTTATGTCTCCATGTTAAAATTGGAAGGCACGATTTTTTGAATGTTTAAAATTTAAAAAATGATCGTCTGGAAATCTAGAGCAATCGAGGCAAATTTATTTATTTCACGTGGTTGCTCCAATGACTACCTACTACCACACTAAGCGGCAATAATTCTTGGTCGTGATAGAGGACTTAGCCAGCCGATCAATTGAACGCACCATTCATGGGTGGCACCCAAACGTGATGCCAACTCAGCCACTGATCGGTCATGAAAAAAAAAACTGTGCCAAATCTGCCACCGATCGGTCATAAAAAAATGCAATTTAATTTTCAAATAAAAACATATTTTATTTTATTGCGACTGCTTTTTATTATTGCTTGGTATTATTATCGAATCACGTAGGTAAGTTTGTATAGAAATATTCCTAATCTGCCGTCATAAACAAAAAGGCAGTTAGAAATTTGTTAAAGTCACATTTTGATATTATACTTTTTTTATAATTTGTCAAAGAAGAAATATATCAAATGTGACTATTTCAAATTTCTAGGTGATTTATTTTGCTAATGTTAGATTCATATGGGGAAAAGGAAGAATTTGAAGAAAAAAAAGCAGAGACAACGCACTCCCATTCAACTACCAACCAAGTAACCCGTTTTCAGAACAACAGAGAAAAATGTTATTCTAAAATACGTTCATTTTATTCGTAAAAACGGGACTGAAGTTCTTTCGCACAAATTAACAGGGTTTCAATGTTTATTCTTATATTTTACCGCCAATAAACATTGAAACACTGTTAATTTGTTCGTAAGAACTTCAGTCCCGTTTTTAACCGTATTTACGAATAAAATTATCGTATTTTAGAATAAATTTTTTCTCCGTGTAGGTACCTTCCTACAAAGCTAACCAATGAAATTTAATTTCCCTTTATGAACCAGTTTTGACTTTCGTTAAAACTGTAAACATTCATGAATAATTGTAATAATACATTGTCAGTTAAAAATCCTTACTTTAAACTTTAAATAATTCAAAATCAAAAATCTTTAACGCATTACAAACATGCATAATTTAGCTGACTTTCATCATAGGTATAAAACAAAATATCGATTGTTTTAAAATTCAACGAAACTGCAGTACCACAACATCGAATTAACCCATTCAGACCCCTTGAGCACAATTATGCACACTAACTTCAAAGCATAATATAAGGAGTAATTTTATGTATTTTAAATGTTCCGCCTGTTTGTATTAAACTAGCAACATTATTTCTACCTAAAAATTTAACTAGTGGAGTTATCTTACCCGCAAAAGTTATAAATATCGGTTGTTTCGAAAAGTGCGATGAACCGTTTGACAGGAGTGCGGGTAGGTACATTTTGTTTTCATTGTTTTTATTAAAATTTCAAAATTATTTCATAAAAGAAGTACGCAGAAGCAATTCTAAAGAGTTAATAAGTATTATGTATAAATTAAAAATGTAAATAGTTAAATAAATAAGCGTATGGAAGTGTTTGAATTTTGATGTGCAGAATTATGCACAATCAGTCTCTATGACACCTTTACATGATGTATACAAAATGTTGTACTCCTTTCTTTGTGATTTGGAAAAGTTATGTTATGTTGTTAATTTTAGGAAAAATGTATAACTCTGTGAACAAAGAAGATTTGGGGGTGATTTTAGGATTGTTGGAGAATTATTCTGACTCAGACCTTAGTGGTGATGATAATTTTGACGTAGAAGCTGAACGTTTGGAGGCGAGTTCTTTGGAACGTGAACCTTCGACTTCTACAAAACAAGTTAGAGAAAAGGTGCAGATAAAATTTCTCCAGATGCTATCAGAGGCATTATGAAGATATTGCATTTTAAGAAGATGAACCATTGGATATCAGGAAAAATATAATATAAAGGGGCGAAGGAGATTTTTTTTTTACATATTTTCTAAAATAAAGTTGCATTGCACGTTACTTTTGAAAATGGGGAGGACGACTATATTGGGCCTGCAATGCATTATTTTTTAGGTATATTAATGAAATTGAACTAGAAAAAATTACGGAATAAACAAACATTTATGCCCTGCAAATTGGCAAACGTAATTTTAAGCCAACGAAATTAAATCACTTATCAGGCTGCATATACATATTGGAACCTTAAATTTTCCAAGAGTTCAATTGTATTGGAAAAGGCTCTTGTTGCAAATTTATTTCTGGATACGATGATCTGGGACAGATTTTTTCAACAATGAAACAGTCTGAATTTAGTAAATAATTTAAAAATGACACACTCGTTTTCCGCTAAACTTGAAAAAGTGCATACAATGCCATCAGTCAGAACACGTTGCCTGGAATTAAAGCCAAGTATTGTGTATCGATGAACAAATGGTGCCTTTCAGAGAAAAGTAGGAAGATGAGCCTTGCAGAACCATTAGTAAAGGCGGGTAAAAATAAAGCATTCAAAAGATAGTCCGGACGACCAAAATATCCAGATACGAGGGAACCTGCACCAAAAGAAAAAAAGTTAGTGAAGAAGTTCGACATGATAAGGTTGGCCATATGCCCCATCTTGACCAAAGGAAGCGATGTAAAAAAAACTCTCGGAATCAAAAAACTATTTTTTTGTGATAAATGCAAAATTCATTTATGCATAAAAAGGAACCAAATTTCATATCATGGAAATACTTAAAATAAACTTCAAAGATTTAGGTTCGCCACTGTTCATAAAAATTTCTATATTTCATTAATAATCGTTGAAAATTTTCTATTCAAAACCGATGCAACAATATTCTCCTTTCCGTGATCTGTGACCGTTGAGACCTGATGGGCATAATTATGCACATGTTCAATTTCCTAATAAACAAAACTAAAAAAATATAAAAAAAATATTTTTGTGTTATTAAAACCACAATAAAGCCTAATCCACTCTTAAATAATTTTTTTCTCCTTTAAGAATAATTCAGGTCTGAATGGGTTAATTCCATTTTCAAACGGCCATAAATCAATATTCAAAAACGAACAGAACGTTCGACACAGAGAAGAGAACACAAAAAATTAAAAGTACCTACCTATCGACTTGGTATATTTTTGCAATTCGCATTGAACTTTGGGGCAGACAGAGAGAGACGCATATAGAAGGCTATGAATTCATGATGTATGGAAGTGTTAATGGTGTGAAAGAGAGGCAGCGATGGGAAGATTATTGATTTATTACTGTGAGCTTTCGTTTTTCGCGACTGTCCGGACTGTTGGCAGAGAATCCACATGGCTTCTTCGGTTTGCTTTGGCTTAAGCCACATTTTTTAAAACGTAAAAGTTAAAAAACGTTCTTTAATAATAAATTCTGATATTAAAAAATAATCTTTTACTGACTTAACGATTATTGGAGATCTGTAAAAATCATGTTGTAGAATTTAGAAAAAAAATATTTCTTCACACAACCGTACGTAGGTTTACGTGCAGTACTTAAAGATGCAAAAAATGAATTGTGATTGATTTTTTTTATGTGAATACCTCACAAGAGGCCCAACTGCTCTCAACTTTCGGGATCCGGTGAGAGTATCGCATCCCCATTTGGGGTACCAATATTGAAAGGCTGTAGGTATGTAGTGGTGATAAGAAAGAAAAATGGAAGAGCTAGGTTGGGAAGTACCAAATATGGCTAAAGCCATTTCAAGCAACGTTTCAATTCTGAATGGTACTCTTACGCCAGGGCGATACTGAGAGCATCGTCAACTCTGGAACGTTTCGCAAATTATTTTTAAAATTTACTTGCGCACGCCGGGATTTAAACCCGTGACCAAATATATCCCAAATATATTTAACTTCTAAAGATATTTCTATTGGCCTTGAATGAAAAATTTTGATTCGAGATCCCATAGTGATTAGTGTTTACTTCCTACGAATAACTACAAAAGCAATTAAAATTTAACATGTTAAAAAAGCTTGTGTTATTTTTTATAATTATACAAAATATTGATGTAAATATTAAACTGGGTGGTAATTTTGACACTGTCTTCTTGCAAACACCTGCCGTGTATTTTAATAAGTGTTTGGCTAATAGAAACGTTTCAGGATATGCCCCTAGGAAATTGAAGGGATTTTATCAAAGGACGAAGGCTGTGTTATTATATTACACTATGCGGGAGTTATTACAGGCACCGGAGAATAAGGCCCTCGGGCACTGAATATTATTGCAAGTATTAAAATTATAAGGTAATGCCATCGTCGAATTTAACCCCAAGAATGCTGAAGTAAATTATTTGTGAAAATTAATACAAAAATAAGGTTTATTAGAAGACAGGTCAGAACCTATCTAATGCCATATATTTGTGAGTCTTTTGATTTTAAAATGTAAAAAGATATTGTTTAAGGTCTGGTAGTAGGTACCCGCCCAAAAAGAATGAGAAGGAGAGATACGACAGTACGAATGTTGGAGAGAGTGCTAATATTGAAAACGAAAAAAAATTGCGAAAATTGGGAAAATGTTTAATAAAACACGAATCGTTTACAAATTTATAATAGAGCAAAAATCTCTCTTCAACACCTTGAGTAGTATTTAACGAAATGCTGTGAAGTTTTTCTTTTAGATAGATGCACTCATTTTTGAAGTAAAACTTCTTTACGCAAGACTTGGGGAGTAAGTTGGTGAATGCGTGAGGAGAGCGTTACGAAAAGTGTGATCGGGCTACGCGAACGGAAGTTGAGAGGGAGATATAAGTTAGTGATGATAGAAAGAGAGAGAGTTACGTTTCGTATATTAATGTAGGGGCAAGAGAGAGAGTTGCGAGCACACATTTTCTTTCTCTCTTTCTCTCTTTCTCTCATAGCCAGTTACGTTTCGTACATCTAAGACACAGTGCAGGCCTATTGTCTGTATCACACTGTAGGAGCAAGAGAGAGCAGCGTGCGCGCACATTTTCTTTATCTCTTCCTCAAGAAGTTTTACTTCAGTCGTGTTGTCTAAAGCAAACTCGTTTTTTTTATTCATTTAATGCATCTACTTCAACCACGGCGAAAAGGTTAACAGTGTATAGTTTATTGATGCATTGTTCCTCGTTATTTAAGAGAACATCGCACCAGTTTGGCTGGCGGTAATGTCTTCATAAGCGGCGTGACTCCAGCGCGAGATTAGGCTAGCTAGGCGCAGGCGCAGGAATATCGTGAAAATGTAAATAAACTCGATCACGCTCAGTACGACCTTAACAATGTGAAGTGAACCGACTCTATTTGATACCTGTGTTTACCTCGCGCAACCTGACCTAACCCAATGAAATCTTACCTAACCCAACATAAAATTATCCATTTTTTTGGCGGTTGAATTCGAATCGTTTAATAGTAGGTAGAAACCTGGTACCTACCTATCGAAATTATATTGATTAATGGTAATTATTGGTTATGAGATTTAAAGGGTAGATATTGGAATAACGGTGCAAGTTTTGGATAATATGTATACATATAGTCAGTAGCTGTAATATAGAGATGAGAGCTTTGACTCTGCACGGAGAATTTTTTTATTCTAAAATACGATCATTTTATTCGTAAAAACGGTTAAAAACGGTACTGCAGTTCTTACGAACAAATTAACAGGGTTTCAATGTTTATTGGCGGGAACATGTAAGTATAATTTGTTGGTATACATAATTTCCAACATATATCAACAAATTTGTTGGTATACATATACCAACAAATTATTCTTATATTTTCCCGCCAATAAACATTGAAACACTGTTAATTTGTTGGTAAGAACTTCAGTCCGTTTTTAACCGTTTTTACGAATAAAATGATAGTACTTTAGAATAAAAATTTTCTCCTTGTGAATTTAAGACGGCCTTCGTGGTCGAGGGGTATGGCTCTCGCCTAGCAATCCCAAGGACGCGGGCTCAAATCCATTTGAATGTTTTATTTCACAATTTAATCATTAAAAATAATATAAGGTATAGGTATTTGTGGTACATTTCAGAGTGAAAGATACTCTCAGTATCGCACTAGTGTTCAAGCACCATCCAGAATTGAAACGTTGCTTGAAATGGCTTTACCAAATCTGAATAGCAGGTACTCCCACCTTCAGCTTCACAACATACACTAATTAGGGATGCCATAGTCTCACTGGTTTCAGACAGGAGCAATTGGTTCTTCTGTGACGTTTGTGGTAAATTTATTGGTTAAAAAAAGTAATTAGTAATACTAAGACCCTGAGTACTTTAAACATTTTATTTTAGTGTAGCATAATTTCTTCACGTATTTTTAAAGTTATCAGTCGTCACTGCTTAACCTTTACCACTCTGTAGGCCAGACATTCTGGCCGAAACGATTTTGGTAGGGAGCTCCGTAGGCCAGAGGTTCTGGCCCGGCGCAGAAATAAGTTTAAGCACCGATTTCTATCTACCTAGGTATATTGTTCGATTCGTTGTTTCCGAGAAGTACAAAGAGACGTCGTGACATGTTAGATAAATTAAAATTTCTTCATTTTAATTTACCCTTAATTAGATATACTCTTGGAAACATAGATGTATCATTTTTAACTTATGGATTATTTGTTATATTCCAATATTTTCGGATCAGTCAGTTGTCCGTCCTACATTTATGACGGTTCTCCGAGGCTACTCCCACCTCCTGTGACCATAGTTTTTCGTTTTGTGGAACTATTACATTTCTTATCGCCCCAATATTGATATTAAGTACTTGAAAATAATAAAAATAGTAATCTGTAGAATTTTTTAATATGCATAGATAGTTAACCATCATGGAAAATAATGAAATTTTTACTTCTAAGTTCAATTATAATGACGAATGTAATTGTATAGATAATAGTGATGATGAAGGCCTTTTTGCATTAATAATATTGATTTCAATGACAATGATAGTGTGATAGTAAGTGATAGGGAAGAAGTCGTTAACAATCCAAGTGATAGAGATAGTGGAAGTGACGTTATCCCGCCGAAAAGAAGGAGATTTGCTTATTTCAGCGAAGATGGTGATAATAGTGATGAAGAAAATATTGTGAAAAAAGTGGAGAGATTTGAAAGACAAAGTATTCAATGCATTTTATAGTGTTATTATTGATAATAAGATCTCATCCTCACCTTCAAGATTTTTTTTCGACATACAATGGTGGCGCAGCTTTTTTTTAGGGGGTTTAGAAGTTTCGGTTGTAAATTCATACATTTTGTACAAGGAAAATAAGATTTAAAAAACAATGAAAATCCAATGAGTAATCTTCAATTTGTGGATAGGCTAATTATTTAGCTGGTTGGAAATCATAGAGAAGGTGTAAATACAAGAAAAGAAGACATTCGGTAGACCCAGAACAGCAGTTGAATCATGTCATAACGCCTAATGCGTAGAAAATGTATAGGGATTGCGTCGTTTGTGGTTCTGATAGAGAAGGAAGGCAAAGAAAATGAACAATGCATCACTGCAAAAGTTGTGACAACAAACCGGCAATTCATGTGGGAGAATGCTTTGAAAAATATCATACTCTAAAAAAACTGTAAGTGATTATACAATACATAAGTAAGACATAAATTTTTAATAAATAATTGGACCGAATCTTCAGCTTATTTATTGTGATAAAAATACTCAGAAAGTGTCATTGATGTGTACACAGTTTTGCACACCTTGTAAACGCCGTGTAGAATGTTATCGAAACTTATTATTTATTGCATGTCTTGTGGGCTGGTCTATCTTTTGTTTCCTGTATGAAGGTCGAAACCTAAAGTAAAGTCACCAATGCAAAATAAGATCCCGTTTACTGGCCATAAAACCTAAGCCAATCAATTGTTCACGAGTTCAGGTAGACACCGGTCATACCCTATGCGGTACAGGACAATTAGAAAGGAATGAATACCACGATTTACATTCGTTTGTTTGTGTATTTCACCTATATTATACAAATTAATGCTATGCAGCAGAAGGAATTATGCAAATAAAACACATTAAAAGCGCATGTATTATCCTTTAGTTACTTTATGTGTGATTTAGCAAGTACTTTATGCAAAATATGTACCAAATGTATCAAACATCTTAATGGTCATACGATTTATCAGATAGGGTGCTCCGAAAATAAAGTATCGAAAATTTCATTTTTAAATAAAAAACTTAACTTAAACCGTTCAAAATTTTAACCAGAGTAGCCAATTGGTTCTGAGAAAAAATGGTCAGAGTGGAAAAGGTTAACGACTGAAAAGAAAAAAAAATGCCGAATAAGATTTCGGACTGAGAATTGTAATTGTAACGCACACGTCAAATTCCAACAATGAATTTAGTAAAGCTGATACAAAACAAATAATATATTCAATAAACTTGAAGTTCCTAATATGTTGGTAGACCATTATGGTGAGGTTGATCTGGAGCAATTAATTATTAAATATAATGAATCCGAAGTGTGTGCTGCCAATGCCAACGCGTGTTTTGTGATAAGAATTCTATAATTTATGTCTTAACCGCCAATCAATCGTTGGCACATAACATAAAAACGCGAAGGTGCCTACTCTACTACTAAAAGAGTGACAATAAATCTCCAAAGCTTTAACCACATCCGCAAACATTACCTGTCGTTAATATCCAGCGATAAATTAGTAAAAGCTATTGACAAAAGTTCTACCGCTTAGGTACAGAAGGTAGGTACCGCAAGTGACATGGCAACCCCGAAACAAGACGATTGAGTCATAAAAATAAAATTAATCACGTGGCAACACTAAATGGCCCTAACCTCCACAAACAAGCGATAAACAAATCTTTATTGCGCTTTAAAAGCCTATTTAAATGCAATAAATTTATCCTCCCGTTTTGGGAGTGCATTGAAACGCAAACAAGAACCGCACTTATAAAGCATTCAAATAAAGCTCATAATCCTGCGCGCTTTAAAGCTCCATTTTCGTGAAGCGTATTCCCTTTTAACCCATAAACTATTTTGTGAGCTTTGTTCGAGAGGGGCAGATAAAAAGCTTTTCATCTCGCTTCCGCTTGTTGAAAGGGAACTTAAAATCGAGGGAGAGCTTTGGGCGGAATCTCGCCGGGCGAGCAGGGTGTCTACAGTTTTATTGAAAGCTATAAACATTTCGGTAAGCATCTTGTTTTTAGTAAGTGTGGCGAGCATTACAACCGCCAAACTTTATGAGACAAGGTCGAAATTGATATTTTACGAGTGTGTATTCATAATGTTTATTGCCATTTATACACAACCTGTTGAGTATTCGACGATTGTTACGATATTGTTAGGCAAAACGGGTTTTGAAACGAAAACAATAATTGGCAATATATTTTTATAGCACAAATAATAGTAATCAGTTCTAAACACGTTATTAGAAACAGCGCACGATAAAAAAAACAGGTTACATGGTAAAAACAATATAGAGTAAATACATTATTATGTGTATAGATTTTAGTTCGTAATATCCAATATTAGTGTATTACTATTTTTAGTGTCAATATTTAAGCAAATTTAGGTAATTTCAAGCAATTTTAATATCTAATAAGTTATGAGTAGTTATTTTTTATTCGTCAGAACCATGAACGATAAAATTACTGGCCATTTACTGGATAACCAACATCTCTTCCATAGTTCACCTTAAGTGGTTCGCTAGGTTTGTTGATCAGGGGTGCCAGGGTTTATAGGGGGAGGTTTATCTATATCTTGGCGGCTTGGCGTTTGGTGACTTAGCAGGGGTGCCCGGGTTTATGGGGTGAGGTTTGTCTAGGTCTTGGCGGCGGATGATTTGGACACACTGATTACTACCCAACCCTCATACCCTCATAGGAAAAAGTTCCTTCCCAAAATTTCCTCTCCTTCCTTTCCTTAAAAATACGATCCACACAGTAGATATCCCCAAAGATGACATAGGCCCTGAGGGAAATTATTTTCCTCGTGTCCTCCTATGTAGAGATAATTATAAAAAAAGATAACCTGGTAATACAGAACCTCTAATTCCTAAACACCCCTCGTGACTTTTTCATTCCTAGAACTTTCTTTCCCTAAATAGACCCTCCACACAGCTTACCCAAAGATGACGTAGGCCCCTATAGAAAATATTTTCATCAGGGCCTCCTGTGTGGAGCTAATGGTTATTTTCCTAATTAGGTAAGTATCTTGGATACCATTGGGGAGATATTAATAAATATCACAAGTAGTGTGTGCCAAAACCGAGTTGTTTGGCGGTCCATCCTCTCTGCCTACTCCTGCAGAGCAATGGTATGATGGTGAGTTAGTTTATTTAGTTATCCAGCACCTTTAAAATATCATATATGCGGCACAGCGCTCTTTAGGTGATTTCTCACAAAAACGGCGCTTTAAAAAATATGAATTAATTATTATCATAAAAATCTCGAATACCATAGTGGGCACACATTATTATGGCAATGACAACATGCGTCCAGCAGTCCAGCACAGTGACCGGCAACGAGACGCAACTCACTGCTATTAGCGTCACCGATAGAAAGGTCAATCGTAATAAATCAAACTCCGCACACACATGCAGTCACGGACCACTCGGCTGGTCTGGTTGGGTCCAATTGGCAGCAGGACAGTCAACGGACGAATATATTAAATCAATGAGAACGGCAGGAGATGGGAGACAGGACGACATACACGACTAAATTGTCAAACATGTCAATAATTGAAATACTCTAAAATTAGACAAGTTAACCTGGAGCGTTTTTTTTTTTACTAAAGGAGCGTTCATAAAAGTATGTTTGGTAAATTTGAATAATAACTTCTCTCAACCAATTACCGTAAAAACATAGTAGTTAACTAATAATTTAACTCCTTTTTTATTTTATATTAGAGAAACAAAGAGTTCATTGGTTACAGCGAAAAAAAAATATAGATATTAAGTTGAAGACACGCGAAAAAATGCAAAACCTTGTACAAAATCTTGTGTTTTAGTTTTGAAAATTAGATCGCTTAGAAATAATATGGATGCTTCAATTAAATACTGCGAGTAGAACACATCTTGGCCTTTGAAGTGATCGAGTATTTTTTTGATAAGCTTTTTAATAAGCTTAGAAAAAAATTATGCGTCTGAAACTTAATTATCTACATTATTTAATAAAACCTTTCTAGAAATAGGATTTGTAAGTAGGAGATTTTTCACTTTAAACCATTTTTTATAGGTCAGACGCATTATTTTTTTCTAAGCTTATTAAAAGGCTTATCAAAAAAATACATGATTGCTTCAAAGGCCAAGATGTGTCCTACTCAAAGTATTTAATTGAAGTATTCATAGTATTTCTAAGAGATCAAATTTTCATCTGCTATCCACAAGTTGTTATAATAAATAGTTTGTCAAGTCAGTAGTTAGAAGTAAGACAGAGCATTGTAGAAACACTAGTACATTATAAGTTTGTACAGCGCCTTTTCCGCTAAAACGGCGCTATAAAAATCAACTAAATTAATATTATTACTTCACTTTCATACTTATTATTAGTCTTCTGAATCAATTTACTTGCTAATAAATTATTTTTTCTAAGGAGATCGCAAAGCACTGGCTTTGGAGTGCGTTGAGCTACAAAGTATTCAAATCAAAAATCGTTCTATATATTTTTTAAACGACCTTAAATCTGGCTCCGGGTGAATGGGACTATAATTTATTGCTAGCTTTAAATCTAGGTTACAAGTGTTAGGATAGGTCGAACAAGCGAGAATAACGTGCATAAACCTTTAAGAGTAGGTTATAGGGCAAAAAGGTGATTTGCTGCAAAACAGCCCTCTAAAACAGCTGAATTACTACCTTTCGTATGTCATTGTCAGACTTGATATTTTTTGTTACCAAATAATGAACTATTATTTTTTAAACTGATGAATTTTTTTTGTAATTGATGTAAGCATTCGACCATAAAAAATAAAAGCATTGATACACCATACAACCCACTTTTCAAACTTCGATTTATGATTATCGTATAAATAATGATTTTACACAATATCTTTATTTTAAAATATGTACGTAATACATATATCTGTCGATGTACGGGTTCATATTGTCGTTATGATATCTGTTGATATTAAAAATTAAATAAATACTTCATTTTAGATCACATTATCTCATACTTCAGTGCTTTTGTTTATTACGGGCTGGAATCTCCCGTTGTCGAGAGTGAGGTTACGGGCTCCGTCTTTGACAGCACATATACTTCGAAAATGCCGTCAAAATGTTTTATAAATGGGTCCAAAAGAAGGATACCAACTCACTTAAAGCATTGGAATAATTTACAAAAGCTACAAAAACAGTGAGTATTACTAATTAAGTTATTTCATATAAATATACCACTAGCATCTTTTCACGTGTCATAATGCGCATGCGTCCGTTCAGACCAGTCTGTTACCAAGTTCACGTCTCTTGAAAGCGAGAATTCATTGCAAGCGGTTCTTACGTTGGGCAAAGTGTACGCGGTGTCTGGTAATACATAATTTATATCTTCAAGCTTTGCAAATTCACTTATATAATAATAATATTGTTAAATGAAACAAATTATTTTGTGTAAATAACTTTAATTACATGTTAAAATATCTACATGTTTCAAAACCGATGGTTTCTTCGTCAGCATAATATTATGTTACAAAGTATTGCGAAAATTGAAGAAGTATTAATATTGTTTTTCTCTTTGTAGATCAGTACATGATTTATCCATGGCAGCCGGAAAAAATACTCCAAACAAGGTATGCTTCAAGTAACGAATACATTTGAGTGCGTTGGAGTCACGGGGGGGGGGACTTTTTCAACTTAATTCCTTATTGTTGTTTTTTTCGCTTTTTTATTTAGGAAAAAATACAGCAAGAACACCAACAAACGATAGAACCAAATGTGCCTACCGTAAATATTCCACACGAAGAACCAAACTTGGAAGATTTAGAGCACGAGGATATTCTTATTGGTTCATCAGCCACTACTATTGAAAGGGTAATTTTATAGTTATTCCACTTAGAACCCTATAAAAATGAGGTGACGAATAGTAAATGGGAGATGTTTTAATAACTTATTCTGTATATAATCTGATATATTATACTGATATATCTTCAATTAACTTGTTCTGAGATATGGGGTATCAAAAGTTTGAAAAGACACGCACTCATAACCTATTTAAGTATATTTCTAATATATCGGAACACTTGTTACATGCACCTGCGTTAGCCCTCATAAAATATATTGTCGAAATGCGATAGCCTTCATAAAATATATTTCTCTACATTGTTTAGGAGCAAAAAAACAGCAATTCTTTTGTGAAATTACCGAAAACCGAAGACCAAGGATGGAGCTGTGAAGAATCAGAGCAGGAGCTTACTATTGAAAAGGTGGTAGAAGAAAGCGATGATTTTTTAATAGAAGGGCGGAGAGTAGTACAATTTGATTTTTTTTTTAAACAACTCCAATGTATTAGTCAACATGATTCCCTTTCAAACTGCAATTTAAACCATTTACGAATTACCTCAGAAAATAGAAATGGTTTGAACTCTACTTTTAATTTAAAATGTGTGTTATGTGGTAAAATGTTTAAACTTAAAACGTCCGAAAGCCTACAAGAAGGCATTGGCATCAACGAATCTTTTGTGTCTGGAATAATGAGCATAGGATCGGGTTATTCGGGCATGGAAGAGCTATGTGCTACCCTTGAGGTTCCGTCCTTATCTATTGCTGGATATGGAAAATGCCATAAGAAGGTTTGTGAATGGTGGGAGAAAACCAAATTTACCAGTATGGCTGCGGCAGCCGACGAAGAAAAAAAACTGGCTATTCAAAGCGGAGATGTTGACGAAAACGGGACGCCGATGATCACTGTAGTAGCTGATGCGTGTTGGTCTAAGCGATCTTATAAAACCAACTACTCCGCCCTCTCAGGAGCTGCTACGATTATCGGTTACCGCACAAAAAAAATTATTTACATGGCAGTTAAAAACAAGTATTGTACCACCTGCGCAAGAGCTATAAATTTGAAAATTCCTGTGTCCGAGCACACATGCTTTAAAAATTATGTTGGTTCTTCGAGCGGAAAGGAAGCTGAAGCAATTTTAGACGGCTTTCAACAATCGATGAGTATGTACGGTCTTATATATTCAACCCTCATTGCCGATGGAGACTCCAGTACTTACGCCAGAATTAGAAATAGTCATCCATATCCCAATATTACGGTACAGAAAATAGAATGCTCTAAGCACTTAATTCGAAACTACAGCAATCAAATTGAAAAAATTACAAAAGATACCGGCTTTCCTTTAGAGTTTAGAAAAATTATTTCAACCAACAAACTTCGTCTCAGGAAGGCGGTAGTTGGAGCTGCAAATTACAGAATGCAATCAAATAGTGCTTTAGACCAAAAAATCATCAATTTAAGGAAAGATTTATTAAATGGACCCAAACACGTTTTCGGTGAACATAAAGATTGTTTACCATACTTCTGCAAATTTAAACTTGATCCGAATAAAATATTAGACTACAATCACGTTCCAGAGTTACAAAACAATATTATATTTTCAAAAATTATGGACGCTAATTCTCGCCTTGTCAGTAATGCCCGAAGTCTAGTATATTGTTTAGACAGTAATATTGTTGAGAGTTTCAATGGAGTTATTGCAAAATTTATTGGTGGAAAAAGAATTAATTATTCTTTAAAACAGTCCTATATGGGTCGTTGTGCAGCTGCAGTAGTTTCTTTCAATTCTAAGCGACCTTATTATTCTTTACATAAGCAGATTTTCAACAGGAGCCCTAGCAATTTTTTAAAATGGTTAGAATTGAAAAGAACAAAAAGAAGAATGGCTTCTAAAACAAACGATAAAAGATCTTTACGAAAAAAACAAGGGAGACATTTACTTACAAAATCTGGAGCACCTGATAACCATTATGGCGAATTGTGCGAAAAAACGGATATGGAACAAGATGCATATGAATGTGCTAAGGCAGAATTCTTAAAGCTACTCGACATTTCACAGAGTGAAAAGAAGGCAGTCGAAAGACGAACTGTCTTACAGTCTGATAGCGGGGAGTGGCTGGAACGCAGAAGAAACATGTTAACAGCATCTTTATTTGGTAATATCTGTAAACGAAGTCAATCCATTAGTTGTGCTAATTTAGTCAAAACAATATTATATGGCCGCTCTCTGAATAATATAAAATCTATTCAATATGGTAGGGACCATGAGCAAGTTGCAAAAAGGCAACTTTGCATTCAAGAAAATATTGTCGTCGATGACTGTGGGTTATTTATTGATGATATTTTCCCATTCTTAGGAGCCACCCCAGATGGTTTGGTAAATGACAGTACAATATTAGAAATTAAATGTCCGATTTCTGCTAGTGGGATGCTATTTGAAGAAGCAATAGCAAAAAAAAAAAATCACATTCTGGAAGCAAGATAAAAAAAATAATGTTTTTTTTACAAATACAAATCATAACTGGTATTATCAAGTACAGGGTCAACTTCACATTTCCAAAAAGACTCTATGTATTTTTGCCGTCTGGTTGGGTGAAGCAATTCCATTAAAAATAGAATTAATAAAACGAGACGACAAATTTTGGGGAGAAAAAATGGAAAGCAGATTAAATACTTTCTTTATAGATTGTTTATTACCAGAAATTATAGATCCAAGATTTAAAAGATCTATGCCCATTCGTGACCCACAATATATTATATCCGCCTTGGAGAAAAAACGAAAAGCAGCGATACTAATTAGAACAGAAAAAAATAAGAAATGCAAGAAAAATCTTTTACGGGATTTTGAAACTAATGTAAATAATGTTCAAATTTTAGATTCTGATCCGATTTTAGATGACTTTTTGAAGAGCTCATCCATCAGCACGCACAGTGGAACGATTTCTAACATAACTCTCCCTTGAAGCTGATTTTGTTATATTAAACATATATACAGGGTGTTAAGGGATATACTCGACTTGCTTTAACCAGTGATTCCAGACATTATTTGGACTAAAAAATGTTAATTAAATTTTGGTGTGCGGCGGCATTTTTATTGTTTTTTTTTCAACCGAAAGTTGGTATCCAGGTATTGGTTAGGTAGGGTTGGGGTGAAGAGTTGGGCGGTTGCTCGGCTGAGTAATCAGTGATCACAAGTGGAATCTTTTTTTGTTTGATTTTGAAAAAAGTCCAACATTTCACTTACATTTATACTCCAAATAATGTCAGGAATCACTGCTTAAAGTAAGTCAAGTACATCCCTTAACATCCTGTAGATATCAAAAAAAAACTTTTGTTCCACCGCAGGTGGAGCTTATAGCGCAGACTACGCCAGACGAATAATACTATCATCACTTGCCATGGTTGCCAAGATGTCCTGGAAAACGGGAGCCTGTCAAATGTCCCCCATGAACGGATATTTTTTAATTTATTATATTTTTCATTTCTTTTCTGTTTCTATGCCATTCTATGTTTGAATACATTGTTGTTATATTGAAATTTTTTGTACTATTTCGAAATATGGATTGTATTGCATTGCACTACCCTGCATACATTCTGGAATGAACGACTATCTTTATTTTCGTTGTTTGTTTTTGGGGTGTTATGCCGTGTTGTGCTACCTCCTTCTTTAGCCGACGTTTCGGACAGCGTTGCAGTGTCCATCATCAGGGCAGATCCGGCAGATCCGTCGATGTGAATTTGTAGTGTTAAGTGTGTGCTTATTTACTTAATAATAATATTATTTACTTAATAATAAGCACACATTTAACACTACACATTCACATCGACGGATCTGCCGGATCTGCCCTGATGATGGACACTGCAACGCTGTCCGAAACGTCGGCTAAAGAAGGAGGTAGCACAACACGGCATAACACCCCAAAAACAAACAACGAAAATGCTTTTGGCCGTGAAAATCTAAAAACGTATCTGACTATCTTTATATTTGTTTTATTAAAATAAAAAGTAAGTGTCGCTGCAGTTTTGTCATGGTTTTCTGCGGCCTTGCACGACAGCTACTGCCATGGTTAAAAACGATTATTGTTTAGTCGTACTAAATAACACAGAATAATTTAACAAATATATAAATAAGAAATAAACTTTCTTTTATTTCGAGGTCATTATTTATTTATTTATTTTATTTTATGCCTAGAGGCCATCTACATACATACATAAAGGCAGTACACTTTAACATAAGAAAAAATATACATAAATTTTTTTCATTCAATATGATTTTTTAATTTGAGATTCGTAATTCGAAATTTATTTTTGTCCGCACACGAAAATTTGTTCGTGCAATTCGAAAAATCATATATCGTAAATCGGAATCTGACAGACAGCCGTAGCAGTAAAACGCGCTTAAATGTGGATTTATGCAATTGGACATAATCACAATTCGTATTATTATTTTGTAAATCGGTATCGGTTTCCTTTGGTTTTCGATATCCCATGGATTTCGAATTAACTAGCTTCTACTGTAGTAATCATAATGATGAGTTCTAGAAAATATAGTTTAAAAGACAATAAAAGGCTGAATTTTTAGAAGTTACATTAAAAAAAAAACATTAAATCGGCTTTAAATGTGAAGCACGAGTTTCCAAACGACGTTTATAAAATCAAACCATTGGCAATTTGCAATGCCTTCTGTATCACAAGGCATTGCAATAACGCATGTCGAATTTTGAGAAGGATCAAGTGTGAGAAGGG
The DNA here is from genome assembly GCA_951813805.1 of Limnephilus auricula. Classification (NCBI taxonomy): domain Eukaryota; kingdom Metazoa; phylum Arthropoda; class Insecta; order Trichoptera; family Limnephilidae; genus Limnephilus; species Limnephilus auricula. Next base: position 4,427,681 of record OX638403.1, read on the forward strand.
ACTATTACTGCCACCTAGCGATGTAAAAATAAAGACATTTTGACAGAAAATGGATTGTTCCAAGGCTATAACATGCGCTTAACGATACGTTATTAAAATAATTTATTCTTGATGAAATTAGTTTTCAGCAGAAGCTAATTAATACTATAATATTCCTACTTATTGAATAATTCACGATTTACCTTTGTGTTTGAATAATAACTCTACTGCCTTGCCAAAATCTTAGTGTCATTTTGATTAACTGAAAACATCTTTTATGCTTGTGTTTACTGCGAAAAAGTTGGCATAAAAAGCGATGTTATTGAAGATGAAAGGAAATTCTAATTATGCCATAACATATAAATGAATGACATAGGCACTATACGTATAATTGTTTGGAATGCATGTTGTTGGTTCATGACGCTTGTTAGGGGTAAACTTTTGATTGTTTTTTAATGTTTTTGAAAAAGGGCTAGTGTCGATTCTTGGAGCTTTCTATTTGATGAAGATTAATTTATCAGGAAGATAAAGGGACTGTCGCAAGAAACATTTCTCATGGAATTTGAAGGTGGCGAATAGAATGCCTATAACTTAGGTGTGTTAGATATATATATTTTTTAAATCAGTAAATCGCTTAATAAGAAGATAACAACCTAAGTATATAGCTGTATACCTAATTAGTCTTAAATAGGATTCTTGGTCATTCTTCATAACCTTTTGTACCAAAAACTGTTTGAAATTTCTTACATTTCAAATTCTTTTTCTACCTTTAGGAGCGAAAAAATGGTTAAAACATCTATTTACGCGTAATTTTAAAAAAGGTGGATGTAGTCATTTCTAAAAAGTTTGATTAACGTGTTAAGATTATATTAAATATTACATACTAAAAAAAAATTTCAATGGCTTCTCTTGAAGACATTTTCATATCCATCACCCTGCGAAAAAAGTATTTAGCTCCGAGGCCAAAGGAGAAGAACATAAGAGGCGCCGCCCAGCTTCATGTGTAGCATCTCCCATGTACCCGAACCGTCACGATATGTACCAGGGCGGCAGAACGCCGAGGAGATGAGTGTCTGTTCTCATATAAATTTATAAGGAGACAGCCGTTATTTCTGGAGTGCGGGGAGCGTGGCGTCGCGAGCGGACCGTGAAATGGAATGGCTGCCCGCCATATGCTCACTTCGTGTTCACGCGGTTACTATAAGATGAGATAATAAAATCTACCACCCAGTCAAAAGTATAAAGACAACGTAATAAACTAATCGAATTGAAATATGGTTTTAATGCTGTTCTTTTTATGTGCGAGTGCGAGCTTTTTTATTGGATTTGATGTGGCGCAGATCGAGCTTCAAAGATGCGACCCCGATACCTCCTCTCTAGACATGCGACCCTGATACATCTCCAATTATTCAAGTAATCCATTCAGTACGGAACTTAGTAAAAACATTAGCATCTAGTATTATGGATACTGAATGGGAATGATACTATCTTTTTCATGAACGAAACGTGAATTTTTCATTGTTTTGAGGCGTCGAGACGGCATTTTACGCATCCAAGGAGAGGCAAACAAGAGAGCTTGAAAAATGTCTCAAATGGCGGAGTGTCTGACTGTCCCGTCGTACAAGATGTTTGAAGAGGGGTTTCTAAAAAAGAAATTCCACGACACAGATATATTTCAGTCTTATCTCGATTTTTCAGAATGTACGAGGAGTGTGACGTAGGCCCCCACCGGAAGATGAAACATCTCGTGTAAAAGATAACATTTTATTTAAAATGCAATATTATTTTAGGACAGCATTTCAAAAAATATTTGAGAGAAATATTATCTTTTTCTGAGACCTACAAAGAAGAAATACAATTTATAATTGTCAGTAGGCACTATGGAGGTATGCACTAACAGTGACCAACATACTAGTTTTTTTATTAGTAGGTAAACATGTTAAAAACAGAAGTTGTAAAACCTCTGTAATAACTAAAATTTAGAACGATTCTCAAAGGTTTAAAACATAGGTTATTTACTCGCCAAGAAAGCATTCAATGCATAAAGTAAGAAATACTTTTAATGCAAGTAGTCACTCACTGGGACATATATTTATTTACATATATTATTTCTGGAAAGGTACTTATGATGAAAAACTTATTGCTTTTATTTTTATTACCTATGCGATATAAATGTTTAAAATATTTAATGGTTTAACGATTGAAAGTTTCCCCAATTTCTGCATGTTGAAATTTGATTGAATGTCAATTAACGAGTTATTTCCAACTGTTGACTCGGGGGTTTCTTTTTTTACCATAATTAGTTATATTTATGGTCTCTTATATTTGAAATGTGCTTAAACATACCTAAGAGTAGCGAGCGACTTATATATTTTTGTTCATTTATCAAACTAGCTTTTGGATTATTAGATTTTTGTTCATTTTTTACTGCTCTATATACACTGATATAACTTAAACTTAATATAAATAAATACAAAAAACCTTAAAATAAGGGTTGTAAGCGATCCGATCCACATGGGTATAAATTATTATTTACTAACCAAAAGAGCTTTAATGGTATTGCATGTGGACACTCAAAAAACCATATTATAACACTACTACCTTCACAAGCACATATAATATGGGACTGAACCGACAAGTCCCACGAATTCGTGGAGGTTGGTCATTTGTTAAGCATTAGCCAATCAGAAATTCAATTTTCGGAACCAACGCACGTAACGATGGTCATCAATCACTCTGCGAGATATTATTAAAAACACATCAACTTACCTACACCCTTATTTACCATATAACTCATTTAAAGGCTGTATGTTCCGGGAAGATGAGATTGTTTTTGTTTGTTCCTATGTTTCAAAATTCAGCAAAACTAAAAACAGATTTTTTCTGCAAAAAAATTCCTGCTAATAATTAATGATGTCTCATTTTATTTATGTATTTATTGATCTCATACAATAAATATGTAGGTTATTGAAATCCAGGTTTATTATTTTGATATTTTTAAGAAGTTTTTTTTACGTGTTAATAATGTGAAAATAAAGAAAAAAAAGTATTTTTTACAATTATATTTTATTAATTTTATTTTATGTATTTATTTATACGACAATATCATATAGGTATTTATAATCTTATTAAAATTAATTATAGATATATATGCAAGTAGTATAAATATTTTAATTTCAAATCGACAGGACATAAGAAACCGAATATTGAGGTAAATCAAAATTGTCATTTTTCAATACAATTATTTGAAAATAAAATAAATTTTACAGCCTTTCAGTGAAAATACTCACTTATTAGTATGGAAACAGATATCAAAACATTATTTTTTATTTAAGTCCATAATTATTGGAGGAAAGATATTATTTTGAACGACCTGTCGTACGTTCATTTGTAGTACGTGATGATAATAATGAATTGATAACTGTTGTGGCATACCGGTCGTAAGTAAAAACGAAATAATAAATAACAAAAACTTAAGAAACTTTTCGATATTTTCAGAAGTCTGTCCAATTAAAAAAGCACGTGATTAAATTGCAATCCATTGAAAAGAATTCACCACGAGCAGAATGTACGTTCTATACAAAAATATTAATTTTGACATTTAACTACGCGAATAATCAAGTAGTGTTTGTTATTTATTAAATTAAACTGATTCATTTACGTATTTTCGTTCCCTTATATTATTTAAATACAATATCGATCACACAAATGGAGTAATCCCTAACTTTGGTATACAAGTATAACAATGCACAACTCGAAAATTACGTATTTCGTTTCCGTTTATTTATTATCATGGTTTCAGAATATGTATATAAAAATGTATTTCATATATTCTCAGAGAAATTTTAATTTAAGACTACTCTCAATAGGTTTTCATATATAAATACTATTTAATAATTACACTATAGCGAGACGACTTGCTCGCACGCAACGGTCGCTAATACTAGAAACAAATTTACAAATATATAAGTAGAAAAGGTTAATTTTGAATAAATCACTGACCTTCATGAACAGATTGAAGAACCGCCGAGAGATGCATTGTCCTTCACCCTCTCATCTCTCGGGCGTCCACTCCGTTCTTTGTACGACACTATGATTCCAAGATGGCACATTAACATAACACTGTAACTGTAACACTGTCATAAGCACTGTGTCTGTATTCACATGGAGACGATGGGTACCAAACGTACCGCATCTACATATATTATCTTATTGCAATGTTTTCATCCGGGTGCAACGTAAAGGTAAACAATAGCATATTAACTTATTATTCAGACAATCACGATGCGGAAAATCGTATACATTGCATTCACACTGGCTACTCCGTTTTCATTTTACAGCCAATCTTAACTCCGGGGAAATTAAAGGGAAGGAAGCGACTTTAATAATAGAAAATATAATACATCCAAATCTTTACATTATTAAGTACCGGTTTTTGGCTCATACTTAGCTACCTTTATAATAAATAACCTCAGAGAATTTCAATTTAGCTTCAACCCTCAGAAGGATCGTAAGTTGTAAGAATACTGTTTATCATTGTAAGACAAGAAAATTTATGAAATCTATTGATATTGAGTAAGCAAATGTTTGATTTTATTTTATTGAGGTTGGGAAATGACTGTACACAGATAAAAAAAATTGTTGTCCACAAATAGTCATTAATTTCTGAGATATAAATAATTAAATAATTATGAAAGTGCTTGTCGGGATTATTACAAATATCAATAAAATGAATAATACGTATTGACGCAATAATCTGTTTAAATCTAAGACAAACACAATTAAGAATGAAATCTCACCATTTTGATTGCAATGAAAAATATTTTACAAAAGGACACAAGAGTATAAACACATTGATTTGTATTAATTACACCATAAGAAAATCATTTAAGAATTTGAAGTTAAACGATAAATTTAATCTGTACATCTTTCTTCATTAACAATATTAAATTATGACGATAAATATATTAAATCAAATATTTATTATTTATATAATTAATTTGAAATAAGGTTTACATAAGAGGTCATTATGGTTATTGGGTATATTCACTGGTGTTGAATATTCAATTTTTATACTTGTTTAAACTAAACAATAATTTTGAATAAGGTCTTCACGAAAAACGAACATCGAAATACTGTAACGCGATAGAAAAATTCAACTGCTATTTACATTAGGTAGGAACATTTCATGAAAATCTACTTTTTTTGGATTTTTCAAATTTTATTTAAAAAATAGAAACAAGTAGGGAGACCTTATGTTTGCCCGGAAAGCCGAAAGGAGAACGTTTACAATATTTTATCTTCAATTTGAAACTCCTGCAAAATATATTTATTTATTATTTTGGTATTATTGGTATAAACTGGTGTTTTAACTGTTAACCAGATGTGCTTAAGGATTTATAATAAACAAACTATACTCGAAAATGTGACGAACTGGACAAAAAGCATTATTAATCTGAATCTTTAAAATTTTCCAAGTCAAGTTTTAAACTATTTTCCCACCGTACACAACAAACCACGAAATATATAAATCATATCAATTTTTTACTTTTACTTCCTTCAGGTTTGATATCTATTTTGGGAGCATCCTACCCCCCGAACACAAATCAGTAATGCATTTAGAATTAACATTCATTACTTTAAATCATGTTTTTTTAAATTTCCAAATTAAAATTAATATCATTAAAATATTTTGTAATTCAAATATACGTTACTACATAAAAAAAAAACTTATATGTATTTTGCACTATATTGGGAATCGATCCCACATACTCCCAAAATTAACTATTTGATTGAAATAATTTGTTGGTAAGTTACATTCGTCGCATTTCCGAGGGTCGCTCGATAAGTTAAATAAATAAATAAAATCGTTTAATTATTTGTCTATTGCGGCGACGTGGGCGGTGTCATGTTGTCGGCATCATCTCCACTTCCCGGTTCTCCCTTCGTCTTGTTCTCTTTCTTCCACTTCATCCTCCGGTTCTGGAACCAGATCTTGATCTGCCTCTCCGTGAGACAGAGCGCGTGCGCGATCTCTATTCTGCGCCTGCGCGTCAGGTAGCGATTGAAGTGGAATTCCTTCTCCAATTCCAGAGTCTGGTAGCGGGTGTAAGTCTGACGGCCTCTCTTCCGTTCTGAAATCAAAAATAAAACAAATAAATATATACTCTCTGCCAAAATTACAAAAAGTCACAACAGAACCAATAAAACTCATAATCGGAACCTAGGAGAAACAATCAGAACCCACGTAATTTGAAATGTTTATTGAGGAGGGTTTATAATACATTCATAATACAGCGGTAGATACATATTTATTATACATAAACATTCTTAGGAGGTTAATAAAATGGCACTTCTGGAATATGATATAGATAAAGATTTTTCAAATTTATTTTAGGTAGTAGGTATTTCCTTTAGCATATATTTTACTTGAAATGGTTTTCAATATACAATTTCGTGCACTATTAGGTACTCTTTCCTAACGTAAGCTGGTGCTTTTTTTAACATTAATAGGGATCCTTTTCACAATCTGCGATATATTTATTTATTTACTGCAAATCTGTTATACCTACTAACGTAGATATGTACCTATATACATAAATAATATATTATGTCAACACCAATCGTTAATCTACAATAATCGATAATCCATTTCATAAAGACTCGATAAATTATGAAGAATGTTCCTGAGAGGTATTTTCATAAATACTTTTAAATTCGTTGTAATATTTTCACATATATGTTCAAAATCATCAAAATATTAGGACAAGATTGAGTACCACAATTAAAGTTTCCTGGCACAAATCCACACATCATTCACACTTTCCCGGTTTATTAACTTCAGTAATGAGTGCAATCAAGAGTAAGATCATTAAAAAAACTAAAATTTAATGCACATTTTGACTAATGATTGCGAAATAAATGATCGCGTTTAAAGAGAGCTTAGTTCGTCTTTAAGTCGTTCGGTATCAGCAGCATTATTGTGGAACATGAAATCAGGCAGAAACCACTTTGCTCGTATCGCCTGGCCCCGAGGAAGAATCTATCCAACTCTCAGCGATTATTCAATGTCTCGGGAGGGCTTGTGGAGCTACCCACCTCATAAGTTTATTATTCTTTATTTATACATTTTTGCTACCGAACCCAATTAAAATAATTCCCTCCGCCTACGTGCATTAGTCGTTAGTCATTACCTTCAGCCGGGTCTGGAACCTTCATACGAGGGCCGGCTTGGTAAAATTGAATAATAATAATAACGCCAGATTCGAAGTTTTTATTGCCGTGATGAAAAATTGTAACGGCGTATCTTAATGGACAAAGTCATTAATGTTTTCTGTGACGCTAATGTTCTTCTTGTTTGTGTGTTTTCTTGTTTTTGTTTTTTTTTACTATTGTAGAGAGTAAAGTGGGCATAAACGATGCTGGTGTATTAACCTTTACAAGTACAAGGCCGCGAGGTGGAAATTATAATAATACGTTTCCTTTTGAATTTGAAATGTGGAAATGTTTCTACAATAAGGAAATTTTCACGATCAAGTGTGAACAAGAAAAACGCGGAAACACAACTAGCGGACTCTTGTGATTCGTCCCATCTACAAAGATATTCTCTTTTTACTCTCAGGGGCGTTACACATGAACTTTTTTTTCCATCCAGTTTCCTTATTATGGGTCGTCTTTTTATATAAATTCGGGATGAAAAAAATTGTAATTGCAATTTGGTGCAGATTTCACTTGTATCGACAGATTTGACTTGTATCATTTCTCATTTTCTTTACACAACTATATTATATAGAAATGTGGTATGACTTTTATTTATTAATCTTAAGTTATCTCACATTTTTGTCTTATAAGCAAAAATAATACATCTTATACACATAAAATAATTATAAACTAATTAATTTCATATTTAATATATTGATAAAAAAATACTGTAATATAGATTGCGTACGTGTATTATTGTTCGGTATTGTGAATTTCGCTTGTATTTTTGATGATTTATTGACGGCAATGGAAAAGACAGATAGGTACCTCCATGTAATATATGGTTATGTTCAGGGTGTTGCCATTTGTTTTCGACGATTTAGAACTGTCCCAAAATATTATTTGTTCTCTAATGGCAACTCATCTGTACAAAAACGTAAGCTTGAAAAATAATTATCTTTTAAAGCAAAAAAAAAGCACATGAGTTCCGAAACGCCACATTTATTCGAACTATAGAAAACATAACAAAAAAACATAAGAAAACAAACACTCAGTGGTGTTAAAAATAAAAAATGGATTCACTACTATTCAAATCGGAATTGGCAGTGTATTTAGATGTGATTTTGGCATAAGAATCTCAACTGCCCGAAACGAGCTTGACTATGAAGCCCCCAATTGAAAAATGTTGTGAAGCTAAAGAAAGTGGGAAAGAATTTAGAGGTGGTTAAAAAGTAGCTGACTTTTCAGGTCAGGTCTGAAAATATGGCTAAAAGCATTTCAAGCAACAACGTCTCGATTCCAAATGGTTTTAATTCAATTCAATTAAATTTATTTGTTCTTTCAAACACATTAAACATAATAATAAAAATAAAATCATTAAATTTTTTTTTTACAACATAGGTACACGTTTTTGATTACTAATTGGTTCTATTGACGAAAAGGTCACTGCTCAGCTGCAATTCAGGACTTCTCCTGGAATGCAGCTGGTTTTCAGCAGTGCCTCCAATAACAGACAGAAAATAAGATAAAAAATTAAATTAAGATAAAATAAATACAATTAAATTAAATTACATAAAAATAATCAAACCAAATCTCAAATTCAACACACACAATATAAATAATAGAAAAAGAAATAGAAATAAAAATATATTAGTAAATTGGAATTCTAAAGCTAATCTTAATAATAAAATCAATTCAAATAAAATATAATCAATTCAAATTCAAAATAAAATCAATTCAAATAAAAAACATAAGTGGTAATGACACAAACTATACAAGCATTAATAGAGCTCGCCTAAATATGTCGATATCCGAATTAATTCTATTCAATAGCCAACATTTTCTTTTACCACGACGGAACATCACTTTGTGTATTATAAGTACCGTAACTGTGTTTTATAACTTTCATAACTACCTATCAATCCAATAAACTTATAAATACAATAAAAGAGGTAAGCGCAATAAAAATACGTCTTCTTCATAATTCAACATTTCATTTTTTATCAAAACGAGTTCCTAACTTGGGCAATGAATAATGTTATCATAAATATATCTGTTCGAATCCCAGTTTCATTTTTGTCATTTGGTACACATTTTTTGTAAGAGAATAAAGCCGAAGAATGAATTTAAAACACCTCGGGGCATTTCTCATTCGTACTTTTAAATTCAAAACTAACGCAAGTCGCAGAAAATTAATAACTTGTAACTCAAATAGCTCGGCCAGAAGAAAGGCCAGTCAAGTAGTGCCGAGGTGCTACTAAGATTAAAAAAAAAAAAACAATATTTATGATTAATAGCCCTAGAGTGTGATTATGACTATTTCTTATTTTAAAATTGATCTCAGTACTGTAATGCTTTTTGGTTATTATATAGCATATGAAAACCATAAAATGCAATTTGGGAGATGGGTACGGGTACCGCCGAACGAACCATTTGTTGGATAACCAACACCCCTGTCACAGATCACCTCAAGTGGTTCGCTACGATTGGTGACTTAGCAGGGGTGGCCGGGCTCATGGGGTGAGATTTGTCTAAAGTCTTGGCGGCAGATTCTTTTTCCCACCTACTACGTGGCGGGCCTGGAAGAGAGAGAGAGACTGGTCGAGGAAGACTTTTTGACCTCTCCAGCCGGACTCTCTGTGGATTGGTATGTCCGTCACTCCTGGACCTATTGATCCATAGATTCCAACCAACCAAAATGTTACAAAAAAAATAGGTACATACTGAAGCCTAAACAAAAGAAAAGCTGTTAGTTTGACATCTGAAGCAAAAAAGCATCTAAAAATGGCGTCATGAAATTTGAACAATTTTACGTGTCTGTAATTTAAAGGCTTACCTAACTATATTAACATTAAATCTTTATTTTCACCATTAGCATTTAAAACGTTGAACAATGAAGTCATATTGCTTTTGTAATATTTATGAAGAAAAAAAACATAATGTGTTGACATTGTTGGCCCGGGCGAAACCGGGTAGAAACTACGGATGATTTATACTAAAATTCAGTTGGTGCCTGCAACTGAAATATTTTTCACTGTAGATAATCATTTAATAATGGCTGCATATTCTGTTTGTCACAATAAATAACGCGGGAATGACAATCACAACATCCGTAAATTTCAGTTAAATGATTTTATATAAAGCCATTTCACGAAAATACGGAAAAGGGATTATTATGACAATTTGTTTGGATGAAGATAATGATCCATTTTAAATGAATGACATGACGCCAAAAATACGATAAAATTTATTGTATGTACCTTACAGTGGTTTAAAAATAATCAACGAATTAAAAAATCATATCCTTTCAAAATATTAATGGCAAAAATACAAATTTTCATATTTTGGTTTTGTATGTAATGCTCAAGAATCTGGAGTGTCCAGAGACGGTGCAGAACTATTGCATCCCATTTGCTGTTGAAAGTGCAGTAGGGAAAGATCTACGGGAAGGGTACTTTAATATACTAATAAGCCAGGATCTCAAGTTTCCGGTAATTGTTTGGTTTCAATTTCCTCCTTATTGTACTTTTATGTGTTATGTCTACTTTTATATAATATTTTAGTGTTTTCCTGTTTTATATAATTAATATTTTAGTTTTACAGTTCTTGTTTTGTCCTACACCGTTATATTTTGTAAATTAATTATAATTTTTTATTAATATTTTGTAAGGAGCACTATAGGATTATTTTAAAGTTTATTTTAGTTAAGCGCACTTGAAGTGTAACCACACAAAACTGCGCTATATAAATGTAATGTTATGATTATTATTATTTGGGGAAGTGTGAAGGTATATTGATTATTATCAATAGTTTTAATCACAAAATAACTAAATCGAGCAAAATAAAACTGAATGGTTGTCTCTGACAATTAGCTGACATCGTCAAATACTAAAAAAGTAGATAAGACGACTATTATCTTTGGATCAATAGGTATTTTTTAACGTTACAATGTTTTTATAAATATGTACATAATTAAAAATGTCTTCCACCCTGGAATGCGGTGCACATAATACGCCATAATTTACCTATTTTCTAATTAGTACAAGACAAATGAAGATATAAATTTTATCGAAGGAAGCAAATACTTTGGGGTGTGACATTATATATTTAAATGAAAAAACACACTTTGTAAAACACCACTTTTATTTTTGAATTAATATTCAACAGCCAACCATGTTTCGCTTAGCTTAAGCTTCGTAAGGGCTTATTATATCAACTGACGAAGCTTGAGCTAAGCGAAACCTGGTTGGCTGTTGAATATTAATTCAAAAATAAAAGTGGTGTTTTACAAAGTGTGTTTTTTAAATATAAAAGATATAAATGTTTGAATGCTAGATTTTTAATTATCTGACGGCCTCCATGGTTTAGTGGTTACGAATCTTGGCTACGAAACCGGTACTCGTAGGTTCGAATCCCGGCGTGCCGAAATTAGTTTTATTTGATTATTTTTTTGTTATTTCGCAACAAAATGTACATGATTAGATATTTGTCACATGAGAGTGGGAAGCTTCTACGACTCGTTCTTGAGTTCAACTGCCCGGCCATGGAACGATTTTCTGGGTGGATACTTTCAGTATAGCCCTGGTGTAAGACCACCAATCGCCAGGTACTTGTCACCTTCCTCTTCCCATCTCCTTGCACTTTCCATTTTTCACAAAACAGGTACCCCAACAATTGACGGTGGCATATTCTCACTGATTCCGGACGTTTAGGAGCTCATATTACTAACATAACAAAATTTTAGTTATGATTTTTTTTTCCTAAAATGCAACGCAACAATGAGCTAATTTTAACAAGCTTATGCAGCAATATCATTCCAGGGTCTCTAGCACACTCGATCGATAAGGATTGACAGGATAACTTACGGTAACTTCTCATCGTTCCCTAGCATGACTGCAGATCGCCAACGAATAAGTGACAGTTCACAATGACAAAATGTCCTTAATATATTCGATATCAACTGTTGTTTGTACGTTAGCGATCAGAAGTTGTCCTAGGGAACGATGAGAAGTTACCGAAAGTTATCGATACAATCCTTATCAATCGAGTATGCTAGGGGGCCAGATTATGATCAGTGCCTGACGCAATACAGTATCACTGGTAATCTGCCTGTCGCGCAGTCTCTCGGCATCCCCAGAACTCCGCTCAAACTAAATTTAAACAAGTAAGAAGACGCGAGTAATAATTGATTGCCACGGCGGGGACTTTCTCGTTTTTTGGGCCGTGTTTGTTATTAATCAAAGTGTTTCAGATAGACGTATTTAAATTCCAGGTACGGGATTAGCTCGCCGGCGCTCTGGCGGTGCTAATGAAAACTAATACCTTGTCATTTCGTACATGATATCTACAAGATGTCAACGTCGTTAGTGGAAACTGTGGGGCTAAGACACTGCCATGTGTACAGGGATTGATCTGCAGCCTCCTGTTGGCCGAACCTTGGAGATCTGCCACAGATTTTTCAATTGTGAACCAATTGAAAAACAACAGAAATATCGACAGAATCCCTGTGATTGGATATAAATGATTGCAGCCACCATAAAACAGATCTTTATCGCTTTCAACTTATAACCAACAAATTTTTAAATATTTGGAAATTGGTCAAAATTGACTTTAATTTGAAATTATATTTATTTGAAATTATTCCACTGAAATGAATCAATTTATCTACTCTTAGAAAGGTCAATATTTTGTTGTGTCGAAATTGCTTTTTATATATTCAATTTTAAAATGTTTTTTAGAAAATTATTTATTTATTTAATTTTCTACATTTCATTATACTCAGTGAATCACCAAACCACCATTCTCTAGAAAAATGGTAATTTTCTAGCATGGAAGACAATATGTAATCTCCATAAATATACAAAACAAGAGTGGAATATACTCTCAGAAAAACTCTGGTGTAAGACCATAATTCAGAATTGAAATGGCAGTAGCCGTGTTTGTTAACCAGATATGAATATCATATTCTTCCCCATCTCTCTCTTTTCCATCTCCCATCCCTACCCTTCCCGCTCCTTCAGCCTCACAACATAACCCAATTGGGTATGCCATATAGACTCACTGGCTCCATATGGGAGCAGTTGGGACTGTTATGCGGTATTCACATTTAAAAAAAAAATAGTTTAGATGAATAATAAATTAACCACGATGTCAGTTATATGCAAAGATCATTAGAAAATTTCACACCTCTGCCTTGTAATAAACATATGTATACCTTTTGCCATTTTATGTGTATACTTTTTGTCATGCACTTTACAGTTTTCTGTTACCCCGAATCTTCATCTGACTTTTTCTATGTACTACTTATATCCTCTACTATGTTCTCTTACGACATTCCTCTATCTCCCTCACTGATTCAAACCACCGAATTACCTTTTCCCATGATGCATTAGACTTCCGTCAGCCTTGAATATTAATTGCTAGGTATATTGATTACTATAATTTATAGGTGGTTGAGTGGATTAAGAAAAAGTAATCAACGCAAAATCCAGAACAATTTGTGACGCAATACACTTACAAGAGATAAACGGTTTCGCCGAAACCAACAGTTTTCTGCAGACTAAAAAAAAAAGATTTTCTCCAATCTCCTGGGAGGTAATCAAGAAGTGTCCCGGCGTTGCGCGTTGCAAACAAAACACAGCATCCTAGCACACGATTCATCTTGCAACTCTTAGCGCGGGACTCACATGTCTCGGATGCTAAATGCTCCGAGACTTTTCTCGTTTCGCGGAGTGCTTCGCTGGTGATTTTCTTTATTCCGACGTCACGATCCATCATGGCCGCCGCCGGTGTCACGTCACTGACGCAAGATGGCTGCCTGACGGATGACGGATGTGTCCATTTTAAATATAAACATTAAACATGATACTCCAGACATTCCTCTAAGACTAAGAGATAGCGAAAGATCCTTGACAGACTTGAAAAATTCAATTTAATTTTGTTAACTATGCTGTAGTGTTTTTAAAAAATATGTTTGGCTGCGACACTTTTGTGTCATAAATCTTTAAAATATTAAAAAAAGAAAATGGTTTGTTACAAAATTACGAAAATATGAAATAACAAATGTTTTGATTTACTTTATTTACTAATAGCAATTTTCGTCCCCAGGAATGCTCGCTTCGAAAAATGTAATTCGACATCTGTCAAATTTTTTAATTAAAGTTACAAAAAATCAAAGAAAACTACAGTTAGAATGAATTTATAAGAAAACAAACACAGGTTTTTAGATCTGAATACACCTGTTTGAACTAGGTAGGAACTATAATTAATTAATATATAGGGGTACCTACCTAATACCTATCAATTTAGACAGTACTCCAAAGAAGGGTTCGAATTTTGCAAGAGTCAAAGTCAAATGGTGAATCGGTAGGGACCTGAATGATTTAACTTTATTACTTATATGGAGGATTATCATCATTTTCCGCAAATCAAATCAGGGAGCCAGAATATGTTAACAGGTTCAGTTCGTGAGATATGCGGCCGTAGGAAGATCCGCGAGATAACGGCCATTTAATTAACGGAGGGCAATTTTCAAAATCTGGACCTCAAAGAAGGCGCCGGCTGAAATTAAGCGCTTGTCCGACCGCAGCGAGGATATTTTCACTCAGTTCGCGATGTGTTTTTTCCAGGCCCCTTTTCCGAAACGGAACCTGTAGCGCCTCTGGTGGACTGCGGATAAATCAAACGGGAACGAGTCGGCCGAAAATAATTAGGTGTCTCTCAAAACCTTGCTCAGTGATCAATTACTGATCAGGGGCGGCCCCGGGAAAGGGACGGGCCCCGGGCGGGAAATAATTAAAATGTTGAACCATGAAATTGAAAACATGTATTTTAATAAAATGGTTTTAGATGCCGATGCCTGTCTGCAATGGAGCCCTTATCAAAAAGTTTAACGAGTTTTTTCAACAGTCACAGCTTATCAATATTTTCAAAATTCATGAACGTTGGTTTTTTACTCAATGGTGCGATAAAATACAATAATTTTTTAATAAAACACAATAATTTAAAAAGCACAATAATTTTTTGCTAAGATTTCATCAGGTTTCGGGTTAAAATGCAATTGATCTAAAATCAATTATTTTTAATGAATACGTAAAATTAAATATTTTTGTTGTTTCAATTAATGTCGTCAATTAAAATAGGTAGATAGGTACCAACGAGTTGATTTTTTTATTAGATATAGTTTAACTGATATGTTTTTAAATAGGTAGTACCTAATTTTGACACGAATTTTAAAATTTTCACAAGGTGACACTAACAGTAGGTAAACATTACTTTATGAGTTATTTCCACCGAAATAGTAGTGATTCCTAGATCAACCATCAAAATAATAGAACCATGATAGAAGAAGACACCCGAAGAAGACATGGCACTATCAAATTAACCAAATATATGAATCATTTCAAGAGTCAGAATAAAATAAGAATGTATATGATGCATAAATGTGAATGAAAAAATGAGTTTGTACAAAGACCGAGTTGTTTGGCTCTCTGTCTACCTCTGCGGGAAACGGCATGATGGTGAAGCTAACGTCGCATCAGTAGGTACCTACCGTTACGTCACATTTACTCATATTTTTCAGGAAAACAAACTATATAACCTATAATATGTAAGCAATATTTTAACCGTACTTTAATATTTAAATTCCGATCTGTGAGTGTATTGGGGGGAAGAGGTAAGACGCCAGAAGGGGGAAACAGTGATGATGAGACGTGGCCCGAGGGTCGCGAAACCGCTGGAGGCCAAAGAAGAAGATGAAAACCGAAGAGGAAGTATCGAGAGAAGGATGTTGTTAGGAGAGTAGATACGTAAGAAGGCGGAGAGGTTGATTGACGTGAAATTAAGTTTAGTTAAGTAGGTACTGCTTACGTGGGATTAAAGGCATGTCATAACCAAAGGTACCTTCAATTGTACTGGAGGCTGCCGCAAAATTAGATATAAACGTTTACCAATTATTGAAACAACATTATAATTACCAATCAATTATATATTTTTACCAACTCTCTTATAAGTCGGTGATGTTGCTTTAATTTTTCTAGAAGCAGATATTTTGTGATATACCATAATAATTGTTAGAGTTAAATTAATTTCAAAATATTTTAATTTACTAGGTAAGTTTGCAATTGTTTTTTTTTGTTGCTATTGTTATTCTACATTGTCAAATTAGGTTTAATGTAAAACTGTTGATTTTTCTAAAATTAAATAAGTAAATAAATTATAAGTTCTTCAAAGAATGTATTGGCATCACGAATAACATATTCGATTTTATATAAATATGGAACACATGTTGACTTTTTCTAAAATTCTAAATGAATATTCAACTTTTATGAAATATTTTTTTATAGGTATATTTTAAAGGTTTTACCCATCATTGTAATAAATTTAAACAAACCATGAAACAGAACAAGATATAGAAAAGTAAATAGATAACGATCGCAACCGGTTGAGGATGATATTGTCAATTCTGAATTTAAAATATGAGATCGACAAAAATAACAAAAAAATATAGGCCCCAATGGCCGAGTTGGTTAAGACGCTGTTTCTCGGTAAGATAAGAGATCCTGTGTTTGAGTTCCGATTGCAACCGTTATTTTTTTTTCTGTGTCTTGTTATTTTTCATGTTTTGTTTAGAATTGAGCCCTTGCCCCGAATAACGTTGTTTTAAAAAAAAACTATCAATGTTGAGTTGTTGATGGAATACTCATTTAATTGCTTTTCTTTACCAATTTTCGTGAATAAATCTTAAGAATTGTATCTTCTTCTTCCTTGCACTGTCCCAACTCATTGCCTAGGTAGGCTGTTGGGGTCGGCTCTCCTCGTTCTCAGGTTGTAGCTTCTTCGGTTCTGGGTATCGCTCTCTTCCAGGCCGTTTCTAATTAGAATTTTAGAGCATTGAGTCATCCAGGAGTTCTTTGGTCTTCCTCTGGATGACTGTCGATGAAGCTCCATAGACATTGCCTGCTTCACTGTGTGATCTGGTGGTCTCCGTTTTATGTGACCATACCATCTCAACTGTCGTTCCTCTAGCTTATTGTTTATGTCTGTGACACCCAGGCTACCACGAATGCGTGAACTTTTAATTTTATCTTTTAGTGACACTCCTGCCGACCATCTAAGCATTCGCATTTCTGCTGATTCAAGTTGCCTGGTACAGGAGTTGTACATGGTCCAGCATTCGGAGCCATACATTATCGCGGGTCTAACAATAGTCTGGTATACCTTTCCTTTTAGTTTTATAGGCATTTTTGTGTCACACAGGATTCCTGTTACGGATCTAAATTTACTCCATCCCACACCTATTCTGTGGTTAACATCTGCTGCACATCCTCCATCTTTGTGGATGAGTGAGCCGAGATACTTAAATGTGTCACAGTTAGCTAATGTTACTCCATCCAGTTGCATCGAAGGAGTTACAGCATTTGTGTTTTCAAATGGCAAGTACAAATATTCGGTCTTTTTCCTGCTAATTTTTAGGCCATTATCCTCTAGGATTTTTCACCACCTTTCCAGGCTATTTTGTAAAAATGATTATCTGATTAACAATGATTATCTGCTATCAGTACTACATCATCTGCAAAAAGCATAGTCTTGAGAATATTGTTGTTCATTTCTTGGATTGTTAGATAATTCATGACCATTATGAATAGCAGTGGGCTGAGGACAGATCCTTGGTGTACCCCCACTTTAATTGGAAATGTTGGTGATGTCCCTGATGTGCATCTTACTTGTGTTTCTACGTTTGTATACATATCTTTTATGGAGAGCACATATCTTTCTGGTACGTTATGAGATCTCAAATCTTAAGAATTGTATGTTTATAGTATTTTAAATATAAAATGTAATAAAAAATAACTGGTTTCGTTTTTTCAATCTTTTAAAGCTTCCAATTTGTTTTGTTTTGAATATGCATAAGGACTTAATTTTGGCTATAAAATTGACACACAATCCACAGTTTTGTAGGTAGGTACCGACTATATTAAAATATCTTAAGATAAATTAGAATATTTTTGTTCTGAAAGCTAAGAGAGAGTTTTCAATATGACAGTATTTCATACAAAAAAAACTTGCATGATGGCATGCTGTCAATTAAAAACTGGATTAGATTTTTTTTAAATTAGCATACGAGAGTTTGCTACTTCGGCAAGAACGATTCTCCGATCGAAGGAAGTCAAGCGAATGAATTATGGGGTCGGGTAATAATCGATTGATTTGATTCCATGCATTTATCTGCCTACTCCGTTATGGCGTGCACTTTACTAATCGCAAATCAACCAAATGTCTTACTCAGGTATCGTCACGATTTGGTACACGGCACGGGAAGACTGCATTTCAACTGCATTTATGCACGCTATAAAGTTGATGCACAATAAATAGGTAACTAGCTTGTAGAAGGGATGCATTTAAAAATACATAAATCAATAAAGATATCATTTCAGTACCGTACTGATGAGAAACCAAGCATCAGAATCGAAGAATTGTTTAAAATTGCTTTGAGCGATGGCTCATTTTGTTTTTATTTTTGACTGCCACCCTGAAGAAAATTTACCTCTTTGAGAATGCTGCGTGGAGGTTTTTTTTAAAGAAAGAAGGAGAGGAAGATTTGGGAAATAAAAAGGCATAAAGCGCGGAGAAGGAATCTGGGAATCAGTGTGTCCAGGAGTGATGGACGTATAAATCCATCCCTCCTACTGCGGTGTAAGGTGGAAAGAGTCCTGCTGGAGAGGTAAAAAGGTCTCCCTCAACCAGTATCTTCATATCCGGACCCTTACACAGTAGGTGGACAGACTCATCCGCCGCCAAGACCTGGACAATCGTCCCCCCATGATTGTTGGTAGAATATTTTTAGGTTAGGGTGGGGAAGGGTTTAATGTGGGGAGGAAGGATGTGGGGAAGTATCGCGATGGTCAATAAATACAGCTAAAGCCATTTTACGGAAGGTTTCGATTCTAAACAGTAGTTCATCACCAGGGCGATATTTAGACTATCTACCACTTCCCATCAGCTCGAAAGGGGTAAAATCTGTGTTTTCTTAAGATGACTCATATAAATGATTTACACAGAACTAATTAAAACATTTGAAAGTAAAAAAAATATATATATGTATTGATAGAAATGAAAGCATACAATATATGAAAAAATGTTTTTTGTATCATATTATTATTATTATATGAAAAACGATGTCGTGTTTGTTGTAGTACATTATAAATCGTGAAGCAATAATTTTAGGTTGGTATTAATATATCTACAAAACCGATGAAGTTATTAATAAAGATGTCATGTCTATGAGATATAAGGCCGACTACAATGTATTTCGCTACTTCACCCATTTCACAAGACAATATTGAATTCCCGATCACAGTCGTGAAGCAATGAAGCATGAAAGATGAGCCCGTAAATAATACAAGATTTATGACTGCATGAGTTATAAATAATACAACCGACTCTCTATACATACATTTGATATAATACAAGATATTATAATACATATGTCTGTAAAATATGATTATATTATTATTCCGCCTACTATTCGTGACCCGTGACAAACGTAAACTGAAAAGATCGCCGAAACTGACAAGTAAAAGTGGGAGTAATGAATAAAGCGTCAAAGTGTCGAATGACTTTTATTCATGACAATGCTGATAGGTTTACCCTTGTTTTCAGTGCCTGCTACTGCTTCCTTGCCCTATAAATGGTACAAAGAAGAGATCCCACGTTGTCACGAACAAGAAACCCACGGAGACAATAAAACTGAAAAGGAAATTGTCAAGTATGCGAAAATGAAAAGGATCATTAATTTGAGACTGGAAAACTTTCAGGCGCCATGTTTGTCAAGTTCTCAGTATATTTTTGAACAGTCTTACAAATCTTATTTACTAAATGGTGTAAACTAACTAACTAGCACGCCGTTTCCCCGCAGGGGTAAGCAGAGAGGACGGAGCGCCAAACAACTCGGTCTTGGCACACACTCCTTGCTTCATTCACATTCATACATCTTCTAACACATGCCCTTCTATTATTCCGATTTCTGACATGGCCCGACTCAAGTATCTGGTTCACTTGATCGTGCCATGTCTTCTTCGGGCGTCCACAATTTCTTCTTCCCTTCACTTTTATATCCTCCTTACACTCCTTTCTTAGTTCATTCGCTCTACATGTCCAAACCATCTGAGAGTCCCTTTCTTAATCTTACTCATTACGCTTACATCAGGCTTGCGTATAGTTGCAGGTATACATAACTACATTTTCACACGATCATACATGCATTCACCACACATACGCCACGGGGATCTCATCTCTACAGCATTCATTTAAAGCCTGGGTTTCCGGGAGATTTGTGTAGGTCTTGGCGGCCAGATCGGGAGAGACCGATTGAGGGAGACCTTCTGACCTCTCCAGCTGGACTCGCTCGACCCATCGCCTTACGCTACAGTGGGAGGGGTGGATTCAACGTTCGTCACTATTGAACACATTGACCCCAGATTCCTACGCACCCCTCAATCCTTTTTTCGTTCCCAGAACTTACTTCGATTCCTTTTCCTAAAAATACCCTGCATCCCCAAAGCATCCCCAAAGACGACATTGGTTTTGAAGGACTTTTTCCTCACGGCCTCCTGTGTGGAGATTAATATGTTTAAACAGTAGTGTGTAAAGCTAAAAGTACCTATCTACGACGATTTTCAAGCCTAAAAAACACAAGTCACTGAAAAAAAACACACGTGAAGTATGTTTTTCTTTCATTGAAAATTCTAGGTTGGTGCAATAATATTCAGTTATATTATTGTAGAAAGCAATCACTTTGTGGTTTGACATATTTAATAAAAATAAAACACTTTTTTGTTTTAAAACCACGATATTTATTAATTTACTTTACCGACCGGTTTCGCTTTACTTAAGCATCTTCAGGGTACAAATTAATACTTATAGAGTATATATAAGTATTAATTTATACGAAACCGGTCGGTAAAGTAAATTAATAAATATCGTGGTTTTAAAACAAAAAAGGGTTTTATTTTTATTAAATATTCAGTTGGATACTGGTGGCTTAGTAACGTTTGGACCAAATGAACCTAAATGAAAAATAACAATTTTTTATATGGAATTCACATGATGGTTTTCAATGAACTGTTTTTACGAAGAATCTTTCACATTGGATAAGTACAATTTCTCTTGCCTAACTCTGTCCGCAGTCTTGCATGTGACATCCCCTGGCACTGTGGGCATAATCCATAACGCATACGAACACAAAGTCATAACAAAGACATCAAAGCGGGACTCGTGTAGAAGACGTGGACATATTGCCCGGCATTGTGTTCATCACACAGTGGTACAATACTAACAAATGAGCCTGTATTGGGGACAGGGGTGCTCAAGCGTCTCGTAAAAAGGCCACCATTGAATGGTCTTATAAATGCAGCAGGTTAAAACTATTAAATATGTAATATTTTAATTAATGAAGATAATATTAGCGAAATTCAATCGAAACTCTGAAACAGAAAAATCAGAAAAAGATACGGATACATCTGGGACTCGAACCCAGAACCTTCGGCTTTTTTTTTCCTTTTTAGGTCCTGGGTTCGAGTCCCAGATGTATCCGTATCTTTTTCTGATTTTTCTATTTCATATTATCTTCATCAATTAAAATATTATAATTTGAGGTTTAACTCATCAGAAGAGAAATATATATTTGATGTCATTATGAATGTTGAATTTTTATTCCTTTTCATTTCCATATTTGGTGAAAAATGCTGTAATTCTTAAAGTAACATTTATACAACAGTATTTTTTATTTGATTGCTTTGTGTTATTTCAGAATTAAATCATTTAAAATAATATAAGGTTTTGTAGCACGTTACAGAATAGAAGATACTCTCAGTATCCTGGTGTAAACCTGGTGTAACTATTTATAATGAAAACATTGAAATGGTTTTAACCGTATTTGATGATCAGATGTAAATATCCGGGAACATCCCCACCTTCCTCTTCCCCATCTCCCTACCTTCCCCATCATTTCCTTCAGCATCACAACATACCCCAATTCCGGATGCCTTAGTATTTTTCGGTTATTTTTCAATGATGTACTTAATTGTATTTTTTTAAATTATTATATACTCGTATAATACTTTTATATGAATAATTTGTCATTAAATGTCAGTGAAACATGTCCCCACAGACCTAATTATCTTTCAAATGAAAGTAGAAAAAACTTCTGAGCTGTTGTCAAAAAGCACAACATAAGATACGTTTTTTGATTTTCACGGCCAAAAGCATTTTCGTTGTTTGTTTTTGGGGTGTTATGCCGTGTTGTTCTACCTCCTTCTTTAGCCGACGTTTCGGACAGCGTTGCAGTGTCCATCATCAGGGCAGATCCGGCAGATCCGTCGATGTGAATTTGTAGTGTTAAGTGTGTGCTTATTTAGTTGGAAGCGATACCGTGCCGTTAGCCTTATTTCAGAAGAAAGTGAACTACTTTGAAAGGGAAATTTGGTGAAAGCGCAGTATTTACGTTAGCCTGGGGCCCGTCCACGGAGAAATGTAACGAAATTTCCAAACGAAAGTAGTGTCATCTTGTGGCGAATTCTAGAAATAGAAAAAAAAAAAACCAATCTGAAGCGAATGTAGCCAATATCAAGGTATAAACAAATGGTTTTATACTTTTGTATTGAATTATTATATGTTATTAAAGTATACTTAGACATGGTTTTTTGCGATTAGCTTTGGTGTAGCCGTCAATTACCGGATACCAAGAGCTGTTGAGCTTAGCTCCGTCGTCTCTATTAATATTAATTGGATTTTTGTAGATTTCAATTGCCTCCGTAATCAGGCGTGATCTATAAGTTTTAGGTCTTCCCAGGACCTCAGGAACAAATCCAAAATAATGGCCGGTTTCAATTAAGTGCTCGGCGATTGCCGATTTATCAGGATGGCCAAGTTTACAAGCACGAAAGTGTTCTGCTATCCTCTTGGAAATCGTCCGCTCTGTTTGGCCTACATAAACCTTGTCACATCCGGAACAGCTGAGTTTATACACTCCGTCTGCTTCCAGAGGAAACTTAGTTTTTGCAGACCTCAGTAGGTCTTGGATTTTGGTTGTGGTTCCGAAGACAGTCTTGATGCTTTCTTTTCTCAACATCCTGGCAATTCTGTCTGTCACATTGTGAACGAAAGGAAGGAAAGCACAGCCTTTTGACTCTTGTTCAACTCTGACTTCCTTCGGTGTAGAATTGGCTCTTATAATTTGCCTTGTCTGCCTTGTCGGGTAACCGTTGCGTTCCAGTGCATCGGTCAGCTTTATAAGTTCTGTTCCGAGTTTTGTTTCTTCGCATATTCTGGTCGCTCGGGTCACCAAAGTATGGATAAGACCTCTCTTCTGCGCTGGGTGGTGATGCGAATCGGCATGTAGATACCGATTTGTGTGCGTAGGTTTTCTATATACTGTGTGTCCTAGATTGCCATCTTCTTTTCGCGTCACCTCCACATCTAGAAAAGGCAGGATTTTATCGTCGTTTTCCAGCTCCATTGTGAACTTAATTTTACTATGGAGTGAATTTAGATGATCCAGAAATTCGTTCAATTTCTCTGTTCCATGAGGCCAAATGGCGAAGACATCATCGACATAACGCCACCATACCTTGGGAACAGCCGAAGCTGTGTCTAGTGCCACTTCTTCAAACTTCTCCATGAAAAAATTGGCTAGTACTGGCGACAATGGACTTCCCATCGCAACTCCTTCCACTTGCTCAAAAAGTTCATCCTGGAATGCAAAATAACCCGTTTTGAGGCAGTGTTCAAAAAGTTTGCAAATGTCTTCCTCATAGATCTCCCTGAGCATTGTCATGGAATGTTCATGGCTGTTCCCAAGGTATGGTGGCGTTATGTCGATGATGTCTTCGCCATTTGGCCTCATGGAACAGAGAAATTGAACGAATTTCTGGATCATCTAAATTCACTCCATAGTAAAATTAAGTTCACAATGGAGCTGGAAAACGACGATAAAATCCTGCCTTTTCTAGATGTGGAGGTGACGCGAAAAGAAGATGGCAATCTAGGACACACAGTATATAGAAAACCTACGCACACAAATCGGTATCTACATGCCGATTCGCATCACCACCCAGCGCAGAAGAGAGGTCTTATCCATACTTTGGTGACCCGAGCGACCAGAATATGCGAAGAAACAAAACTCGGAACAGAACTTATAAAGCTGACCGATGCACTGGAACGCAACGGTTACCCGACAAGGCAGACAAGGCAAATTATAAGAGCCAATTCTACACCGAAGGAAGTCAGAGTTGAACAAGAGTCAAAAGGCTGTGCTTTCCTTCCTTTCGTTCACAATGTGACAGACAGAATTGCCAGGATGTTGAGAAAAGAAAGCATCAAGACTGTCTTCGGAACCACAACCAAAATCCAAGACCTACTGAGGTCTGCAAAAACTAAGTTTCCTCTGGAAGCAGACGGAGTCTATAAACTCAGCTGTTCCGGATGTGACAAGGTTTATGTAGGCCAAACAGAGCGGACGATTTCCAAGAGGATAGCAGAACACTTTCGTGCTTGTAAACTTGGCCATCCTGATAAATCGGCAATCGCCGAGCACTTAATTGAAACCGGCCATTATTTTGGATTTGTTCCTGAGGTCCTGGGAAGACTTAAAACTTATAGATCACGCCTGATTACGGAGGCAATTGAAATCTACAAAAATCCAATTAATATTAATAGAGACGACGGAGCTAAGCTCAACAGCTCTTGGTATCCGGTAATTGACGGCTACACCAAAGCTAATCGCAAAAAACCATGTCTAAGTATACTTTAATAACATATAATAATTCAATACAAAAGTATAAAACCATTTGTTTATACCTTGATATTGGCTACATTCGCTTCAGATTGGTTTTTTTTTTTTCTATTTCTAGAATTCGCCACAAGATGACACTACTTTCGTTTGGAAATTTCGTTACATTTCTCCGTGGACGGGCCCCAGGCTAACGTAAATACTGCGCTTTCACCAAATTTCCCTTTCAAAGTAGTTCACTTTCTTCTGAAATAAGGCTAACGGCACGGTATCGCTTCCAACTAAATAAGCACACACTTAACACTACAAATTCACATCGACGGATCTGCCGGATCTGCCCTGATGATGGACACTGCAACGCTGTCCGAAACGTCGGCTAAAGAAGGAGGTAGCACAACACGGCATAACACCCCAAAAACAAACAACGAAAAAGCACAACATAAGTTTAAAAAATAACTCAAGGAACCAATATTTTTATCAAGCATCAAAAACTACAACCAGATTTAATTCAGGATGGGTTAAAAGTGATCTATTTATTCTACTCTGCACATATTAAGCTCATC
Organism: Limnephilus auricula; assembly: GCA_951813805.1. NCBI lineage: Eukaryota > Metazoa > Arthropoda > Insecta > Trichoptera > Limnephilidae > Limnephilus > Limnephilus auricula. The sequence continues at coordinate 4,453,211 of OX638403.1, forward strand.
ATCCTCTATTTTTATGTAATTTTATAGGTGAGATGAAAACATCAGTAACACTACAAGCTTTTCATAGGTTTTTTTTTTTTTTTTTTTAAATTTAGAAATTTTAAATTGTTTTTCAATGCCCGCGGTTGGTAGCACCTGGTTACGCCATAAGGCAGTAGGAGCAGCCATTAATCCAGACGCACCCACGGACGAATTGAGATTTTTACCGAAAACGAACAAATGTAAAAAATGGCTTCTCGGCTTGCCCATTGTTTGGTCCTTACATAACTTCGTGTCGGATTTTCATAATACCCTTTGTCGTTTGTATGTAAAATATGCGTGAAAATCCCGCAGCAGTGCAGTAGGCATGAACTTAATGAGTATTTTTCCGTATAAAACTTGGCAAAATTGATTACTAATAAGTGATTATTCATTTTTTACCTTAACCACTCGAGCGCTTTTTGACACAATATGGCACTATTTCCACAACCACGGATTGCTTTGTTGCCAAAATGTGGCAAATTTTTTAAATATTTTTTTTATTAAAGCGATTATATAATATATTGTACATTTAAAATATAACAAAATAAATATTCTTTAGATGCTTTAAAATGTTTTAAAGTTAGCGAGATATGTTTTTTTTTTAAATCCTACGAATATGTGATAATAGACAAAAGATAGGTGAATTCATGGGCTATATATAACTATAATCAGTTTGTTTGTCTCCATATTCAAATTCGGAGGTATGATTTTTTTAATGTGGGTGGAAAAAATTCCTTTAGCAATCCGAGGAAAAAGTTTTAAATTGCTCTGTCGCTCCAGTTTTTAATGTAATCCCAATTATAGATTCGTATAAAACAATAAAAAAGTTATGAGTATTTTTAGCATAGGCATTCCGGTTATAACTCATTAACTCATAACTCTTTCTAGCTATGACGACCATTTACTTTTGGGTTCGATCGAACTCCGATCAATATGTAAGAAAATTTCCAGGAATTTTGAGTTTGGCGATTTCCTGAAAATCTTCATACAATATAAAAATACAATTTTATCTAAAACAATCGCTTTCGACTTCAGACCGTCAGAAATACCGTTTTTTTTAATGTCAGGATTCACCATGACTTTCTCACAAATGATGCGACACAAGGAGAGGATTAAAGGGATCTCTCAGCGGTAGAATCAATTATATCATAGATGAACCAAACAGCATTAAATTAATCAGAACTTTAATGTTTTTACGTTAGTTTTTTTAAAAATGTTTTCTACTCTTGGAAAAAACTGTAAATTTGTCCGCATCAACAATTTTTCGACCTTGCCAACCGGTTTTGGCACAGCCTTAGATACCTTTGTCAGGCAAATATAATTTTCCATAACAAATAAACAATTTTTTAAAGTCACTTTAAATCGAAAATCGGAGTAGCGTTCCGGGTAAATTACTGGTTTACACTCATTGCTGTATTCAGCCTTGTCTAAAACTATCGCACCTTTTGATAGTGATAAAAAAATATAAATAAAATAAGAAAATTTAAATATGTTCCCATGTGAAACACAGATAAAATAAGTACCTATTCTATTAAAGATAACATTTAACTAGTTTAACGATCTCCAGCAGTTTAAATTTAATATTGAAAATAATAATAATTTATTAGATGTGTGTCTGTGAAGAAGGTGGGAAAGGTGATTCAGCACACTCATCAGCGAGATTGATTGACAGTCAAGGTTTCCGGAAATCAATAGTATGATGATGGTGCTTTGCAAACACGAATGTCTGTTAAAATAAGGTTGTGGGAATGCGGATGATGTAAAGCTGGCTTCTTGGAAAAAAATTATTTGTCATTTTATTTATAAGAAAAGTTAAAACATAGAAAAGGTTCTTCGGTACTTAATAAAATAGTAACTTAAATAAACTCGATAATGTTATTCTGTAATATTTGAAGTAGCAAAAACTTCAGTAAAGTGAGCGCTGGCATCAAGAAATTTGCATTTGTTTTATTTTATAGGTTGAGAGATATGTAGAAAAAATATCTCAAAGGGTGACTTATAACGTTATGATATTCGTTAGTACCTACTTACAACTTTTCTGCATGAAAATTGCAGTTCAATACATTTTAGTTTCTTCCGTTGTTTTTTCTATCGCACTATTGTTTTTTTTTTAATTATTTGAAGGCTGTTGTAACTCGGGCTAAGCTGGATATTAATTAATAGCTTAGAAAGTATTCACTCATTAACAAAAAAATAACGTCTTCTGACGAGACGCCACTGTACGGGGGTAAAAAAATTGTTATCATAAAAAATCACAAAGAGGGCTAATGATTCATTCTGTATAGAATTCATAGATTTGTTAACATTTCAATCGGAATACAATGCTACTAATTGTATTGGCGAATACAGACAGAATGGAGACGTTATCAAATCGCGCAACAAAAAAATCGAATAATTAATTCATAAAAACACCAAAATAATAAAACTAGTTTATGATACACAGTTGCAATATTTTTGAAAAAATGTTTGTATTTTGAAGAATATAAAGGTTGTTTTATAGCAAAGTGGTAAAAATGGTCGTGTCTGCTTAAAATCAAACGCGATGGTAAAGGTGTGTTCGGGGTTCTGTTCTGGGAATAGAGAGAGTGCATTTGGTAGAGTAGAAGCTGGAGAAGAGAAAAACGAACAACACATGTTAGTAATATGTGGAGCCGTCTGTTATTCTCACGGGGATTGAACACGAAACCTGCCTCTATACGGTACATGTGTAGGTATATGTGAGATTAAGTCTTATAATTTTAATCCTTAAATTCTCTCTGCCATATACAATGTAGGTACATTCGTTAGAAGAAAAATGGTAAAAAATACGATTTAAATATAAATGTGTACCTTATGAAAATGTACTTACAGTAATATGCCGTGAATTTTTAATCAGAGGGGTAACTTTGATCATGGAGAATATATCTTCAATAATTTTCGCTACCATTCTGGAATCTTTCAATTATTTTGTCAGGGCGATGTTTATACAATGACGCTTCGAAAGTAAATGTAATTAATAATAACAATATTTTATTTGTTTCAGCTAAACAGAGCGGTGTGTGCAATACTCTGTCTGCCATATAAAAGTTTACATCTAAGTAAAATTAATAATATGGCATTCAATACAAAATAAAATAAATAAAATGGGGGCACATTAGGTTTTGAACTTTGAACTTTGGTGGCTTGAGGAAAATTCTCCATCCGTGGTGTAGGGGATTATTTTTAGTTGGTTTATTGTTCTATTAAAAAAATATCGTCGGTCAAAATGGGAAATTGTTTTTTAAACATTTTATAAATTATTAAAAGCTTAGTATCGTTTCAAAACTGCTGGAATATACGCGTTTTTATTTTAACATTTTTTGAGGGACTGGCATATCATTGTAATACGCTTATAAAATCATGGTAAATCAAAGTCACCCCTTTTTACAGTTCATATTTACAGAAAAATACAACAACAAAACCTTTAAATTTCATTAGCATCTCTTCCATATTCCCACCAACGGTTCTTTGTCTCCCTTTATTCAATACTATCTCAAGCTCTTGTGTAATAATTACATGCATCCACAAAATAGAAAAACCGTAGTTATATAAATATGTTGTGTAAAAGTAAGTATATTTTTTCCTTAATTTTCGCGAAATTGATCACAAATTTTCAAATACCGAAATTATTTCAAGAAAACGTACTCATTTTCAATGTTCTGGGGTCAAAGATCTTGCACCACTGTAATCGAAATTAATATTTTAAATATTCAATTTTAATACTTCTCCGTTATATCTAATAATTTCTATGTAGTTACCGACAAAACCCATTTTTTTATTAATATTATTAAAATATAAATTTTAAAATAGCGACAGGACCTTCTGTTCTCGGCGGCCTCGGCTTACCCATCTCAAGTAGGGACAGTAGACTCGGTAGGTAAGCAAGTAGGCTATACCCTGCACACGTGTAGATTATCATCATACTTGCTGTGTGTATGATACGAGGCGGTAAGGGGAAAAAGGGGACGAGGGTGGCAGCAGACAGTTCTGTGACGAGGGTCAGACAGTTCCCCCCTTATCTTCCCGGCTCCACCTCTCGAACACACGAAACCCACCCATATACACGCAGGAAACAACAAAAAAAAAAACAAAAATTTTACCCATTTTTTAACAATTTTTTTAAGTCTCTGAAACGACCGGTGATTCGTCGTTACTTCGCCGGATGACTAATTTAAAAACCATTAACGATTTTTTTCTACGGCGGCTAATGGTAATGTTCGTGAGGCTATGAAAAAACGTGAGATAGATAATATGTAATTAGATTTCTTATTTCACGAAAAAATTGCCTAATACGTTCGCTTATTTCAAAGTCGTTAATGAAACGACGGCAACGGAACGGAGTCGGAATTAACTGTTACGTTAGGCACATTAATCAAAGAAATATCATTTGCTCTCGGTGAGATTGTTATTTTAGTTTGTAAAAAGTGTTGTCTGTGGTACTGTTTGACGAATTGCCTAAGACTCGTTTAAATTCTCACAGTTAAAGTCATTTGCACCAGAGTATTCCATTTGCAAAGCTAAACTGTACTGAAAAAGCTTGAATTAAATTTGTGTTTCTGAGATTACTAAGATGATAAGACGTACCTAATCATAACCGACTAATCTCGTATGAAATTCACGCTTAAATTTGTAAATAGATTTAGGCACCTACCTGCTAAAATTCATCCCTATTTTCTAAACGAAAGTTTACCATCATTCCTGATTTCTCAAAAAAATCAAAGTGGATCGATTACTTTCCTACAATTCATAAAATAAATCTTTAGTATTTCCTCAAATGTAATGATTTTCTTCTTATCTTAAACCACTTAATGACTATGTATTTATTTGACCAAATACGTTGGTGTTTCTAAGTAATTAGACGCAGCAATTATTACTTGGTGTAAAGCAAAGTTGTTGGTCTAAACGCCCAAGACACCTACTTGCTTTAACCTATAAATAATTTCGTTTAATCGTGATATTTAGCAAATGGAAAACGAATAATACTGATTCGTATAAATGCTCGCTCAACGAGAAACCGGTTTGAGATAAGACCGTGTTCTGGGATTACAGAATCGGTGTAAGGTTTTTTCATAAAGTTTGCACGAATAATAAATTAATTAAAATTGAATATACCATGCATGCAAGATATCAACTGAAGAGAATATTAATTGATAAGTATGAAATAAAGGAAACCAATGGAAATTCGGACAAGATTATTAAGTTAAACTGATAACACATAGCAGGGCAAAGCATGAAAAAACCATAAAGAGACCTGATAGGAGTCTTACATTCGAGTAAATAGACAATGACTAATGATTATGAAAAAGAATTTGTTTATATCCACAATTATTATTGCATAATTAAAAACACGCCAATCGGTTTACATGCAAATACCATCACGCCATATTATTAAAATGAGAAAAGCTGCAATTATGTATGTTTTATTTAATCATTCTGTATTCTTTAATGCCGTGATCAAAGTTTTCAGCAATTTGAATACCTTGTCATTGATCTGCTTTGGTTTTAGCAATATTGCCCTTAAAAAAATACGGCGAATTATTAGATATTAACTTTCCACCAACAATTCCGTTTTCTACTTTTCCAAGTTGGGCAATATTGTTTCGAAATTTTTTGCCTTAACCTACATTCTTTCAATTTGTTATTTGATAATCGTTTGATCCTTGTGTAGGTGTTTTAGAAAATAACGCCTCTACGTTGAATGAGTAACACGTTATAATGAAATCGGAGTAAGTTCTTTATTTGTTATTGTTCGTGGACTATATGACAAATCATTTAGATAAATCATTTCTGTATTGCAGACAATGTTACACTATTAAAAGCATTCGAACAGATACGTTTACTGATGATTCAATAATACGTATAATGACTAACATAAGCTTCTGGAATATAAAAAGATGTGAATATTTACAAATAACTTTAAAGGAGGATTCTGAAAACTTGTTTAAGTTCACCGAATAGATAATACAAATTAGAAATGCCTTCCATGTCGTTTTCAAGTAGTTACTGTAGCCACCACTCAGGGCGTTTTGATTCTAGCCCATTTAGTACTTGTTCTATCTCTCTTACGCTACCTGATATTATATTACACCATTCTATTTGATCGAAATGAAAATTTTATAATCATGATCTGCCTTTGAAAATTGAGCAAAGAAAAGTCAGATTTTTTGATCAGGAAATACGCGCAAATCGCTTATCTTGTGTTCTGCTTTATTGGATGTTTATACTTGAAACGTGATGTGATCGCGATCGACATGTTATTATCAAAGTAGTTTTGTAATGTTTCAAAGTACTATTTTACTACATTTAAATGGAATTGGGTAGGTACCTACCTATGTACCTTCTCCACATGGATTTTTATTTTTATTATATAAGATAACGGAAAGTTAAATAAATTGTAAATATTTTTTTATATTTCCTTTTTAATTGATTTTTTTCATTTGCTGTATTATGTCACACGATGTAATTTATTTTTGAGAACGTGTAACTGAACCGTTTCTGCCTAGTCATAGAGAAGGATACCAGAAGAACACGAGGAATGGAGAGGAGTAGAGTCGCCTGGAATATGTACGAAATAACAAGCCGTGAAAGGAATCAGGTTTCCTAGTCGGTGCGAGATGAAACCGGAGGATGAAAATAAGACGAGGATCAGAAAAAAAGGAAGAGATGAATGATTTATGAGGCGTTTATACTCTCATTATATGGCTTTAACTGGGCAATGGATGTTTGCGGACGCTGCCTCGGGGTATTACAGGGGATTTGGAGGATTTTAAAACACGAAAACGTAAAAGCTTCGACGGCAAAGTTTCGAAATATTTTTATTATTTCATCTGATTTGGCGCAGAGAAATATTTAGAAAACTTTAGTTTAAAGCAAATGACTGAATCGAAATTTATTAGAAATAAGATGTAAACCTAGCCTAACCTAACAAACTAAACCATAAACAAATTTAATATTTTATATCGCAATATGTTATAGATACAATCAAGTGTGTGAGGAATATTGTTTGAATAATAAGCATGTAAAATAACGTAGTATCTTTTGTATGAATATATTTCGTTTTTTAATCTGAGGCTTAAATTCCCTCGTAGGTAGATTTAATAAAATTTTTGAAAGATATCGGTTCGAAAAAGATTCCTTGTTTTTCTGTTGAAATTATATTTTCTCTCTATCCCTCTCGGGGTGGCTGGAAAGAGAAAGAGCATCAGATAATTTACCTCCGATGGCTAAGCCTTTAGCGTGACGTGATTTTGAGAAGGGTTCAAGCGGGATTGTTTTATAATAATTTTCCTTAACGGTCTTAGAATAATTTAACTTGCCCAAAACCAAAAAATAGTACGCACCCAAAAATGCGACGTATTTACAGAAAGGATTTAACGTTAATAAGGCTTTTGGTTTACATCGTGCGTTATTAAAGTAATCATTTATCTCAACTTGATTCTATTTAAATATTACATAACTTTTTTTCTATACGAACCTTTGCATCATTAAGCTGGGTTTGCCTAAGGCTAAATTCCGATTTTGTAAATTTTTTTTTTTTTTTAAATTTTGCTTTCGACCAAACGAGCTTTTAATGAGTGCGACCGAGATGGCAACAAGGATGTAATTTTCTCTTTAATTGCTATTTCACTTCTTGACATTGATTGGCGGTGGTAAATGCCCCGAACCAGTCTCCCTCGTATTAAAGGAAAAGGCGGTAGGCATTTTTTGCGTCCGGGTAACAAAAGCAATTATTGCTTTTCCATTTTGAAATTTTTTAAGTGTTGCCAGACCCGATAAATAATTGGCGCGAAGTAATTTGGCACTTTTTGGGGTAATTTTCGTGTCCACGTTCCCGACAACACAGCGGCACAATAATTATTAGGTTGGTATTAAATTCGGTTTGGTCCAATCGACGGTCATCATTTTCACATTAGGAAAGTATGAATACCAAAAATAAGGAAAAAATATTTTCATGTTTTTTCTAATAGAGTTCAGAGCTATTATAGCGATGGTTATAGGATCTTACTGAGCTCTTCTGGAACGAAATAATCCGTTTTTGAATAGGGAGTACCTACCTACAGAGGTTTGTTTTTTAACCCACAAGATTTTCGAGGAGAGATGCTTATATTACATCGATTTGAATAAAAATCACAACATTATTTTAATTTAAAACGGTACAGAATTAATTGTTCATAGTTAATATACTTTATTACATATTATACAACCAAGAGTATGGTGCTGGCACTACAAATACCAAGAAGTAAGATGTGTAATAGATCATTTACGAACTTTATTTATTTATTTTTTCACAATTTAGTTACAAGTTAGAAATCTAACATAAAAAAATTCATGATAGATAATTTAAATTTTTTAAAGAAATATATAATCAAGACGAAATTTTGTGTTCTAAATTCATTCAAAATGTTAATATTTTTTATTTAATTTGAAATTAAGCTACTGTTCTGAATAGGTACTCTCATCGATATAATAATGTTGTTTAATTCCAGTTTTAGTTATTGCATTTCGTTATTAATGACCCATTCCTACTGTATTTATTACAAACATCGTTTATTTAATAGGTTATATTTATTTCAGATCAATTATTTGATACGTATATAAAAATGTCAACTTGTAGCTGATATTGAAACCCTTTATTAATAAATATTATAAATACTGTCATTTAAGTGTCGGTAAGAGACATTTTTTAGCAGTCATCAGGTGTTTAGTGTTGAAATAACTTTAGGACATTAATCCATTATACCCATGTTCCTTACCAAATATTCCTTCCTTGTGATTCCCTTCCTTTCACATCAAGGCCCTTACCCAAGAAGCAAAGAAGATGATTTAAAACACTTGAAAAAAGAACACTTTTGCACTTCCTTTTTTTGAATAAAAACATTCAGTTGTTATCTTGAAAAACTCGACCAAGCTTGTACAAGCATTTTGCAAATCTCGCAAATAACAATAATATAAATATATTATAAATGTCGTGAAGACCATCGGGTCATCATCATTGGAAAGTGATCGTAAAGAAGAACTGGGAGCTGTCACCTCATCATCAAGGTAAGGGCCATTCCTATCGTTTTCCTTCCTCCCTTGTCGATTTAAAAACACAATCTTATACACTCGTAATTTCTCCACATAATTTAGTTTTACAGTCCACACGGTGTCATCGGACACTTAACATTTTGATCCTTGTAGCCGGATATAAATCACATTCCCGCTAAATTACATATTGTTGTTTTTTAGCAAAAAATTTGCCAAATTGAATATCGTTTCAATTCAAATGATTGTGTTTTTAAACTCGCATCCTTTCAATTCCGTTCCTGTCGTAAAGCTATTTCAACAAAAATTCATTATTACGCATAAAGATTAATAATTAATTAGGTAATCATATTGACATGATTTGTTTGCAATTCCGGTAGCATTCGATAAGTAGGCATCAGTTTGAAGTCGCGTCGGTAACGTAGAGCCCTGTTAATCATAAATAAACCAATCGTCGGTAATGTAGAGCCCTGTTAATGGTAACCATAAATAAACCAGTAACCAGTCGTCGGTAACGTAGAGCACTGTTAATGGTAACGTAGAGCCCTGCTTCCATAGATACGCAGTGAAGTTTGTTTATGATTTCGTTGTCAAGGTAAACTGTAAAGAGTGACAGTTTTTTACGCAGTTTTGTTATTGTTTTTTTTTTGTTTGGTTTGAATATTTTTGGTTTTAAATATTCAAAAATGGCATCCAATTCAATTAAATATAGATTGTCAGTGCTGGATATGGAGAGTATTCGTGCGTCGGCTTTGAAAGCAATTCAAACAATGAATTTATCTGACAAAGATGCTTTCAAAATACGTTACACAGATCTCGTAATTGTACGAGAAAACTTTATTCAGGCTCATATATCTCTGGAAGCTACAAAAAAGGATGAGGCTGATGTAACGGTATTACAATCGAAATATTCGGAGATACAAAATATGTATTACGAAATACAATCATATTTTAACCAACTGTTTCCTGAAAAATCAACAGTTGCAATCGACAATAAAACAATGAACTATAATTTGACTAATGTTTCGTTACCTAAGTTGAATTTGATAGTCTTTTCTGGAATTTCAACAGAATGGATGAATTTTATTAACACTTTTGACTCGTTAATTCATTCAAATAATTCATTAAATTCCGTTCAAAAAATGCAATATTTATTAAGTAGTCTCACTGGTGAGGCACTAATTTGCGTGAAGCATTTGCCGATTTCGGAAGGAAATTACTTTATTGCTTATCATATTCTAAAGACGAGGTATGATAATGTACGCCTAATGGCTGATATACACGTGGAGGTAATTTTGTCATCCCAGCCCGTAAAGGCTCATGACAATTTGAGGCAATTTATTTCAATGCTGAAAGAAAACATTGCCGCTTTGGAAGTTTTAAATTTTCCGGTACGTGAATGGAGTTTCATATTGTTACATATTGTTCTACGCAAATTACCAAAAGAATTGCGTATTGATTTTGAGTTACAACATAAGTCGGAAAAAATTCCTTCATTCGATCTACTATTGCAATTTTTGGAGGGACAATGCTTAGCTAAGGAAATGGCGTCAGGTATTATTCCGGAACATATGACACAAAAGGAAAATGTTAATAAAGTTCCATCGAAGGCCTATAATTTTAAAAGTCGTTCGAGCAATAATAGTAATGTTAATTCGTTTGTATCGAATATTGAAATCAAGTGTCTTGCTTGCAAATCGCCACATGCTCTTCATAAATGTGACAAATTTTTAAACCTTTCTGCAAAGGATAGATACTCATTCGTAAAAGAACATAATCTATGCCTTAATTGTTTGGTCCAAGGGAGACATAATGCGAAAAATTGTCAATCTCGCTTTTCTTGCAAGCATTGTCAAGCAAGACATCATACCCTGTTGCATTTTCCAAAGAAAATGTTGGAAAATCCAGAACCTCAAGAAAATTCGTCGGAACCAATTGCTTTGACAACGGTGTACAATAAAACTAACACATCGGTGTTATTATCTACAGCCTATGTTGAAATATTGGACAAAAATGGCGTTTTCAAAAAGGCTAGAGTTTTGCTCGATAGCGCCAGCCAGGCTAATTTCATTTCGGAGAATTGCGTCAAACGCTTAGGTTTGCCTCGTCAAAAGAAGCAGTCACTTGCAGTGCTAGGTATTGGCAACATTCCTACAATTAATTCCAACGGATTAATAAAAACACAATTTCGTCCCGTCGCCTCGAAGGAATCTGGTATTACGACAGATTTCCTTATTTTGAATAACATTTGTTCAAATATGCCATCATCTCGTATCGTCGAGCATGAGTGGTCACACATCGCAGGACTCCAGTTGGGAGATCCTACATTCTACTTACCTTCAGAAATTGATATCCTATTCGGAAGTGATATCTTTGCGTCGCTATTGTGCTCAGGTAAATTAATTGGCAATCAAAATGAACCTGTAGCCATTGAAACCAAATTAGGTTGGGTTTTGATGGGAAATGTCAAACCATCAAATCATTCTATTAACTCATTTTTCACTTCAATGGAGGAATCAATAGATGAAAAACTTAAATGTTTCTGGGAAATCGAAAACGTTCCTCTTTTGAAGAAAATTCAATCGCCTGATGAACTTCGTTGTGAACAATTATATGTTGAAAATACCTACCGTAACAAAGATGGGAGGTACGTTGTATCATTACCATTTAAGGAAACCCCGGAGAAATTGGGAAAATCATATGACACAGCATTGTCACGTCTCACGCATTTAGAAAGGAGACTGGATCGAAATCCTGATTTTAAATCCCAATATATTTCGTTCATGAGAGAATACTTATCGTTAGGTCACATTATGGAAATACCATCTCAATCGCCAATTGTTGGTAATTATTTCATACCTCATCATGGAATAATAAAGGAGACGAGTTCTACCACTCGCTTAAGGGTGGTTTTTGATGCAAGTGCTAAAACGTCATCGGGTATGTCATTGAACGACATACTTTTGGTCGGTCCCAAATTACAAAAGGACATCGTCGAATTGATGTGTAATTTTCGAATACACAAAATCGTTTTTACCGCTGACATACGTCAAATGTATCGACAAATACTCATGGATAAGAACTCTCGCCGTTTCCAACGTATTTTGTGGCGAGAATCGCCTAGTCATCCTTTAACATTTTACATAACAGAACTTCCATCCCTCGCCAATCTAAGAATTGATCGCTATGTTACAACATGTCTACAAAGTCGTTGTATACTTGTTGGATTTTCAGATGCCTCTGAAAGAGGATATTGTGGAATTGTATATTTAGTTGTAACTAACAACAAAGAAATATCGAGCCATATTTTGTTGGCTAAGTCAAGGGTTGCACCCATCAAAGTGACATCTATCCCACGATTGGAGTTGCTTGGAGCAGTTTTATTGGCAAATTTGTTGACTTATTGTAAAGAAGTATACAAAGATAGACTTCAAATAGAAAGAATCATCGCTTTCATGGATTCGACCATTGTATTGACATGGTTGAAGACACCTTCGTTTCTTTTGCAAACTTTTATAGCAAATCGTGTTAAAGCTATAATTGAACTTATACCGTATGAACAGCGGTATCATATTTCCTCGCAAGATAATCCCGCGGACTTGGGATCACGAGGAGTTTTTCCAAATGAAATCGCTGACGCATCGTTATGGTGGTACGGACCTAACTTTCTATCATCACCTTTGGAAAAATGGTTACTAGTTAAACCTCAAACTATTCCCGCAGAACAACTACCAGAATACAAATCGAAAAACTTGATCTCATTCGTAACGAATGTGTCAACTTGTGACCAAGAGTTTCTACTGAAATTTTCTTCATTATCGAAATTATTACGTGTTATATCTTGGTGTCGTCGATTTATTAATAAATTACGTTCGAAATCAATTGGCACTTTCAACGTATTTTCCCCACTCTCTTTAAAAGAAAATAATTTATCTTTGACATGTTGCATTAAGCTTGTTCAAACTATTTATTTTCAACAAGATATAGACAGTATACAGTCGCATCATGTCTGTTCGACACAACTTCAAAAACTCGCTCCATTTATCGACGAAAATGGAATATTGAGAGTCAGTGGACGTATTCGTTATGCACAAATTTCGGAAAATGCTCGCCATCCTATTATTCGACATCGTCTGAGCAAATGCATTGTTTGTTTTAAAAATAACCCTAAATTCATAAATGCACCCGAAAACAACGACAAACTTGTGGAGGCAACTGTCGCTCGTTCAATTACCTGGCACTTTAATCCTCCCTCCGCACCTCATTTCAACGGATTGTCGGAGGCTGGAATTAAGTCAACCAAACACCATTTGAAAAGGGTTGTGGGAGATCAAATCCTCACCTTTGAAGAACTAACCACAGTTCTGACCCGCGTCGAAGCAATTTTAAATTCGCGACCCATTGGAGCGCTATCGCCGGATCCATCTGAAATGGACCCGTTAACTCCTGCCCATTTTTTGATTGGGGCTCCTCTCGTTTCTGTTCTTGAAGAAGATTTTGTGGATGTACCAATGAATCGTTTATCGCGTTGGCAACTATTGAAACAAATGTCTCAACATTTTTGGAATCGTTGGCGGAAAGAATATCTACACACTCTTCAACAACGAAACAAGTGGGCTACGACAAACCCTAATTTGAAAGTTGACGACCTAGTTATGATTGATGATTCGCAATCAGCCCCCATGCGATGGCCTGTCGGACGAGTCGTTGAACTATTTCCCGGCGCTGATGGAATTATCCGTGTCGTTTCGGTATGTACTCCCCAGGGTGTTTTTAAACGTCCCGTGGTAAAACTGTATCGACTATCTATCGATTAAATATCTGTTTTGCTTAGTTTATAATTTTAATTTCGTTATTAATTCAATCATTTAATTTGGTTTGTTGTCGTTTTCTTTTTTGCTTTCTTTTTCTTTCGTGTCGTTGATGCACAATTATTGAGAAAATTATCACATTTTCTCAAGGCCGGCGGAATGTTTAGTGTTGAAATAACTTTAGGACATTAATCCATTATACCCATGTTCCTTACCAAATATTCCTTCCTTGTGATTCCCTTCCTTTCACATCAAGGCCCTTACCCAAGAAGCAAAGAAGATGATTTAAAACACTTGAAAAAAGAACACTTTTGCACTTCCTTTTTTTGAATAAAAACATTCAGTTGTTATCTTGAAAAACTCGACCAAGCTTGTACAAGCATTTTGCAAATCTCGCAAATAACAATAATATAAATATATTATAAATGTCGTGAAGACCATCGGGTCATCATCATTGGAAAGTGATCGTAAAGAAGAACTGGGAGCTGTCACCTCATCATCAAGGTAAGGGCCATTCCTATCGTTTTCCTTCCTCCCTTGTCGATTTAAAAACACAATCTTATACACTCGTAATTTCTCCACATAATTTAGTTTTACAGTCCACACGGTGTCATCGGACACTTAACATCAGGGAAAAGTTAAAATTGCTTGTTGTAAATTTATGCGAATGGGTTATCAACAAGAAACTTACTACTCAACTGCTTTAATAATAAGTAATTAACATTTTACTGTATAAAATGAATGTAATCAATCATATTGTTACGTGGAAGAATTATTTTTTATTATTGTAGAAAGCAATCACTTTGTGGTTTGACATATTTAAAAAAATAAAATACTTTTTTGTTTAAAACCACGAGATTTATTAATTTATGAACCGACCGGTTTCGCTTTACTCAAGCATCTTCAGGGAACAAATTAATACTAAAATGTTTTAGTATTTATTTGTTCCCTGAAGATGCTTGAGTAAAGCGAAACCGGCCAGTTTATAAATTAATAAATCTCGTGGTTTTAAACAAAAAAGTATTTTATTTTATTAATTATTTATTGTTAAATAATATAATATTTTATCACCTTAAACTTTACGTTATTAGAATAAGAATTAGTTCCTTCCTTATTTGGTGATTAAATGATATAAATGTTCATTACTATTATTTAGAAAGTAAATGCCCATAATTAGTAGGTACCTAATCAGTAAATAGAAGTGTGTGTTAATATTATTAATTTTTGCTCTGTTAATGCAAATGTATCTATGCCAAGAGTTATATACTCTTTGATGAATATGTTAAAATAATTTAAACATATTGCGATCTCCCTATTAGCCAAGGCCATATGTGTAATTAATTAACCAAGCACCATTAGTTGTTTAATTGAAAAAACATGTCTTAAAACGCATTTGGCAATCATTAATTGCTGTTTTAAAAAACGTATTGGTTTGTATTGACAATACGTGACAGAAGTTCATTGACAAACATTATCGCCAGTCACAAATACAAGGCATTACTGGTTCGTAAATTATCACGCGTGCTTACAAGACATTAAACTAAATTATAGGCAATCAATAATTTCACCATTTTCATTGCGGTGTTAATTTTTATTGAAAACTTGACACTACCGCCATCTGTGGAGCAAGCGGTGAAGTTTTAAGAAAAAAATACGTTTGCAGTAGAGTAGAAAAGTTAATAATTAAATTAAATAAAATGACTTCTGGTGATATTTTGATGTAACGAAAGTAGTTTTTTTTTATTTAATTTTCAAAGCATTGGTTTTTAAAACATAAACACTTGATACAATAATGTACACAAAGTTATTTATTTTCATCAGAGAAAACTAATTTTGTTGTTTAGCTGTTGTTGTTTTTCTTGATTTTTCAAAATGGTTTAACGATTCCTATTCTGCGTATGTACATGCAGAATATGATATATAACACGACGTAAGTACCTGTTTTCCATACATAGATTCTTCAGGGCAAATCCAAATATGTTTAAGAAACCAAAAAACCCGCTTTTAAAGTGATTTTACTTGTTTGTACCAAAGTTTACAAAGTACTTCTTAGGTGATATTTACATGCCAAATATAGCGCTGCGGATTATTTTAATTAGAAGATATAAATATTTGTGGAAAGAATAATCCAGAAGAAATACCTACGTAGGTTAAAATTTCATGTCGAATATAATATTACGTTGTAGATTGGTTTTTCAACATTATTTTTAAATATTTACAATTTTGAAACGACTTACGGCCATTCCCAGAATTTGAACAATTATTCATAATATTTCAAGATTAATTGCAGGTTCTGTAAAGGTTCTATCCAAGTTCTATTAATATATCATAATTGACAAGTTGTGTCACACAACTAAAATAATAACTGAGAGAGAAAAGAACTTTCACAGAACTTGAAAATTTACTTTGATATTTGATGAATTCTTCAAATTCTATGGACTGGCTCAGTTTGAAGAGATCTCTTAGTGAACTCTTGCATTTGATTAATTTTGACGTAAAATAAAATAAAAAAATTTGTTTTAAATTAAAACAAATAACTTTGTTTAAACCACTAATATAATCACAATCACCTACATGTTTCAAAACCGATGGTTTCTTCGTCAGGGTAGTAATGACATTAATAACAAAATAAACAAACAAGTATAGACTAAAAAGAACAGATTAAAAAGAACTATGGACAAAAATATTATAGAGAGAGGTGATTAATTAATTAAAAAACAATTATTTAAAATTAAATATAAAAATTATTTTAAAATATGAAAAATTACATTATATAAATTATCAAAACATAATAAAGATGTTTTAACAACAAAAATAAATTATTTTAAATATAATTATTAATAAGAAAATAAATTTAAGAGATGGCTATTTTTAAAAAAGATTTGGTTATTAATAATATTTAATTTACTATTAACACTTTTTCTAATTTCTAAAATTAAAATTAAATTTGTTTTCATTATTACGCTTTTTTGATTATTTATTGCACATGTAATACGTTAAGGTTTTTGGCATGCGAGTAACAAATTCAATCTATAAAAACAACGAAAGTTAGCAGATTAATTTCCGATCCAAAAAGTAAGTATTATTACCTCGAGGCGCCTTTGTCAATGAATCAGATACCCGGTGGTGGGGGTCGATGGAACGAGAGGGATAGTTGCGCGTTTACCTGTGAGGGGGAGGGAGAAGAGAAAGGTCTTCATTGAGTTGAAGGTGGTGGTACCGCGGGTGTGAAAGGGGGACGGAAAGGGGTTGGGGGCAATAGGAAGGCAGAATCTATAAGACTATTTTTATTTTCACCTAATAAGCTTTTATTTTTAAGATTTTAATTAGGAAAATGAGCAGAATTAATTTTCGCAAAATTTCATCATCTCCTTAAATGTATATTTAGTAAGTTTGTTTCAAGATTTTAATAATTAATTGTGTTATTGGACAATTAATTAAATAAAAATAATATACGAGTATATAGTATATTTGCGACACGTTTCAGGGTGAAAGATACTCTCAGTATCACCCTGGTGTAAGACCACCATTCAATATTAAAATTATATTTCCCCACCTTCCTCTTCCCCATCTCCTTTCCATCCCCATAACCTTCAGTCTTATAGCATTAATTGGGGATGCCATAGTCTCACTGGCTCCAGACGGGAGCATTTGGGACTCTTGTGCGGTACTCATATAAAAAAAAATTCAAGATATTATTAGGTATAACATAAAACTTTCGGCAAATAACACGTTTTAAAGTCTAGAGTCTGGACCAAAAATTTATAATATGATATTTGGTAAATAATACCAAATCCAATCGAAGGTTTGAAATATCTATCCACAAATAAAATACATCTTCCTGCTTAAAACCGATAAATTACAATAAATCCGATACTTAGCAAGTCATCTTTAGAATTAGCTACTGGATATTTGTAAGATTTATGAAAAAATATTATTTATTGCATGTTTATAAGTAGACCGGTCAGTGGTTGAGTGGGCATCGCGTTTGGGTCCCACCCAGGCGTTCCGTGTTCGATTCCTCGGCTGGCTAAGTCCTCCATCACAACACAAGCAACATCTTCCGCTTAGTGTGGTGGTAGTAGGAGATTTTCAAATGTTGTTGGGTTATTCGTAACCCGGGAATGTTTGTCTTTCTTTTTAAAATTAAAAAAAAAAAAAAAAAAAAAAAGCTATGTCTATATTTTTGTTTAAGATGATCCACTAGTCCTTGACTCATTCGGAATTGGGCGGAGCGAACGATTTTTGGGCGTTTACCAATAAAAACCCTAATCTCTAGCAAACAACAGTGTTTTGTTATTCCGCAAGTATATTTTTAAAGATCGAAGCGCCGCATAGACTAAGGCATGTCCGTTTGCCCCGGGCCCTGGACGTAGAATGAGCGACGGGCTAAAATCCTTCCGTACATGGCATAAGGATGAAATTCGCACTTACAAATTCGTTGGGTACCGCCTATTTTTATTCACTGAAAAGAAACGTCGCCAAAATGCACGTTTTATTTTATTTTGTGAAGTTCAGATACAAATATTAAAATGTTTTCCGATCACTCTATAAGAAACTTAATTAGCTACATTATTCAATAAAACAACACTAGAAAAAGGATTTGTAAGTAGGAGATTTTTCACTTTTAACCATTTTTTATAGGTCAGACGCATAATTTTTTTCTAAGCTTATTAAAAAGCTTATCAAAAAAATACTCGATCACTTCAAAGGCCAAGATGTGTTCTACTCACAGTATTTAATTGAAGCTTGTATATTATTTCTAAGCGATCAAATTTTCAAAACTAATACACAAGATTTTATACGATTTTGCATTTTTCCGCATGTCTTCACCTTAATAGTTATTCTTGTTTCAGATGATAAGACTTTCTAAGGAATCAGCGATACGAGAAAAGGCACTGCATTAGGTGTACGAATGCGCCTTATCTTTGCTTCCAGCGTCATGCCACATCCATCAGGGGGATGGTTCGAGTCCCAGGAGTTTTCCTTGCAGCAGAAGGATGCTGTGAACTTTATTATTTGAAGATCACAAATATACTGCCGGAGTTTAATGGAAGTGAAACGTAAGAGAGATAGATAAATAGTGGCCCTAAATCTACACACAAATTAACACAATTCAACAGTATTTCATTTATTTTATTTTATTTGTTGCACTTTGCAGAGTGTTTTCCGGTACTTTCAATATCGCCCTTCTGAAAAAACCACCATTCGGAAATGGAAAGTTGTCTGATATGGCATCTTCTCTGTTTGGAGACCAGATCTAAATAGGCAGGTACTTCCCTACCTTCCTCTACCACATTTCCTCCCCCTCCCTACTAGCTTCAGCTTCATTACATACTACAATTGAGGATACCATAGTCTCATTATCTCCTCTCCTCTCAACAACTCCCGATTGGGAGTAGTAAGAATTCTTGTGTAAATAATGTAATAAAAATCTGGCTTTACTTTGGTTTTGCAGTAAAATACTGTTGAGAATTCTATTTTAATTTTTAATTTTAATATTTTTTTATTTGTTAAATTATAAGTTTACAATGTTGATAACAATAAATTACAAAATAAGTTTTCAAAGATTTTTTTTTTTGATTTTTGATTGTGTCTCTCCTATAGAAGCGGACGCTTGTGTTTAGAAGAGGAGCGAGTGTCAGAATGAAAAATATTTTGTACCTGTAATTAATTATGATGTTTAAAATTATTAAATACGAATTTTGTAATTAATTATGATGTTTAAAATTATTAAATACGAATTTTGAACTTATTAATATTATTAATCAAATATTAATACTTTTGCATTTTTTATAAATGTTTTGTCTATTAGTATAATTTAGATATTATCTTAAATTAATAATATATATTAAAAATGTTTTTTTTTTTACATTAAGTCCACACAGGAGGCCCTGAGGAAAAGATATATATAAAGGGGCCTATGTCACCTTTGGGGATGCTGTGTGGAGGTTATTATTAAGGAAAGGAAGGAGAGGAAGTTCTGGGAAGAAAAAAGGTATGAGGGTTGGGTAGGAATCTGGGGTTCAATGTGTCTAGATCATCCGCCGCCAAGACCTAGACAATGAACCCCATGAACCCGGGCACCTCTGCTAAGTTACCAAACGTAGCGAACCACTTGGGGTGACCTATGGCAGAGGTGTTGGTTATCCAATAAATGGTTCCCGGGGCGGCGGTACCCATTCCCGCCTCCCAAATTGAAAATTGAATTGTATATGTATATTCATAATAATATCTTTTTTACTGTTCGTTCATGTGTATCACGTCGATGGTGTCAGGGGTGGTCTCGAACTAATGAACTGACGTATAAATTTGAAATTAATTAATTTATTCGAAATTCATTGACCGACGTGTAAATTTGATTAAAAAATACATTAATATATTTTAATGAAGTTATAACACAAAAAGTGATGTAGGCATGCAAAGTTATTGAGTTTTCAATACAAATAAATCGAATTTAATGCGTCATGATCTTACACTATTGATCGAAAGGCTACTTGACATGAAACACTCGTTATAAGTTTGAAATAAATGTGCAAGAAAGGTATTTAAGCCATGTATAATTAATGTATTATGTTGCTTGAGCACATTTAAAAAAAAAAAAAAACAGTGGTCACAATGTAATATTTTGGAACCCCATTCAATAATCTACAACTTTATGGTGAATGAATCAACATCCTAAAACATTCACGGCCCATTACGATTACGATTCGAGGGAAGGAGGCAGATTCGAGATGTGATACGATGGCGAATAAATGGAAGTGAAATGTTGGGTCTTGTACGCGAACACAAAGGGTGAAATGCACCCCCATTACTGGCGGGGCTGATCGAATTTCCCAACAATGGGACCTCCCTCCGCAGGTTCAATGCTTTAGACATTTATGTACTCGGGGACATACAAGGGTTAACATGGGGGCAAGGATAAGGCTTTAACATTTAATCATACCAACGTTCATTGAAATTATTTTATAACATCATATACCTATATATATTTATTTTTTTGTTTTTAATTTAACGAGTTAAACCTCAAATTGTAATATTTTAATCAATGAAAACATCTTTCACTGGCTCAAATGTCCTGAAAGAATCCAGTTCAAGCTCTGCTGGATGGTATTTAAGTCGCTTAACGCAATGGCTCCGGCTTACTTATCGGAACTGTGTATTCCTGAAAATTCCAAGTCTCGACAATCAACCCTCAGGTCAGCAGCATTATCAGCTATCGGAAGGTTGAAGGAACCAAAGCGCACACCAGACACTAAGTTCGGTGAGCGCGCTTTCGGAGTGTCGGGACCTAAAGCATGGAATAGGCTGCCACATGAGTTAAGAATGATTACAGACTCGGCGGAATTTAGAGCTAAACTTAAAACTCATCTGTTCGGACTGTCTTATCCATAAAGTCATAACCTTTTCACTTTCACATTCACAGCCCGCGACATTGTAAATAACTATTTGTGAAAATATGAGCTAATTCTTATTTGTAAGCTTTTATAACGGTCACTTGATGAAAATTCTCCAGTGGTAAAGAATCATTAAATTCTCAAGTCTCTCAAAGTAAGTATTAACTCACCTTTGGCATTATACTTCTTATAAGTGAATACCAAAAGTGATGGGGGGCAGTAAAGGTAAAATCATGCAATGTCCAGTGTTTTCAATATAATGTCCTCCGCGTGCAAATTGATATCTTCTCCAAGCATAAACATTCTTATTAAAGTGTGTTTATCGGAAGTGACCGACCAGGTAAGTATGTTTCTGTATACAATTGTAAATAATAAACTTAAATATAGCCTAAGAATTATATTTTAAATTGTACAGCGCCCTTGAGGTGATTTCTCACAAAAACGGCGCTATACAAATTATCCAATTATTATTATTATTATTATATACAAAACATATATGTAGAGCAGCGCCCCGGAAAGCCGAAGGTCCTGGGTTCGAGTCCCAGATGTGACCGTATCTTTTTCTGATTTCTCTGTTTCAGATTTTCGATTAAGTATCGCTAATATTGCCTTCATTGATTAAAATAATATATATCTTATAAACCAACACGCAATTAAATAATCTTTTAAGGTATGCATTTCAGATAATAATGGAATATGTAGATACTTTAAATCGATCAATTTTAATTCGACGTTTTTGGGAACTATAGGATGCTTTAGGATGAATAGAATAAAATAAGGTCACTATTGCAAACCGGTTTCGGTGTGAGCTTGTCTTTGTTAAATATGGGATTGAGTATATATCGATCGTCCATTGGAATAGTCAGACATCTCCGTTAAATCAAAATTTGAGTTGAGAAAGGAGTTTTATGTAAAAGTGTACCCTCTATCTGTTACAATACTCGAATTACTCATAAAAAACACCAAATCAATTATAATGCAAGCACTTGTGGTGAATTAAACAATATATTGATGTTTTCTGGGTCACCAGTAGGATATTTCAAAATGTCATACAAATGCACCGGAACGTTATGCCTAACGGTCCTAATTTTATAGCACATTTAATATGAAAAACACAGACATATGTAAATAATATTTGATTTATGGTGAGCATTCGAATATTGCTTTCCTATATTATATCATTGGAGATGTGTGACTAATCAACCGGGCGATCGATATTGTAGGTAATATTTAGCAAAATATTAAATAATTTAAAACAATATCTTTCACCTCGTCATGAAATGTTCAGACATAGATAGTTCTGAAAACAATAAAACTTCTTCCTAATTTATAATTCATTAACGAGAAGACCTCCTTGCAAGAACGCGAAGAAGAACTTACGTAGTTTGAGTTTTATTTTAATGTGTATTTTGAAAATATCTAATGTCTCTAATTAATCGATTATTTTGAGGTCTTGCTACTAATTATATTAAGATTTTTATCAAATTCTAAAATATGAAACTAACTAATAATAGCCTATCTTCTACCAATACAAGTAAAAAGGGGATTACACTTTAGTTTAATTCATTCCCATCTTAATTATCTCATAGAAATATGGGGAAACACAAATATCGCATACTTAAACGAAATTAAAATAATACAGAATAAAGTTTAAAAAAAACTTTTTAACTATAGACCAGATACCCCCACCAAAAGAGTATACCAAAAAACTAACTTAACGATAATCAGAAAACT
Organism: Limnephilus auricula; assembly: GCA_951813805.1. Taxonomy (NCBI): domain Eukaryota; kingdom Metazoa; phylum Arthropoda; class Insecta; order Trichoptera; family Limnephilidae; genus Limnephilus; species Limnephilus auricula. Next base: position 4,476,216 of record OX638403.1, read on the forward strand.
GTACGAATACAACATATGCTTATTAATCTACAAAATTCAAAATGGCTTTATACACACAAATACTACATTTATGAAAACATCACAAGTACATGAACACCACACAAGACAACGTAATAAATTATACACAAATTCAACAAAGACAGAGTATGGCAAAAGAAACATAGGCTATGAGGGTATAAACATATATAATCTCCTTCCTGATAGCCTGACAACCGAAAATAAAATGAATATATTTAAAAAAAAAAACTGTTTGCTCTCAATTAATGAGCCCAACCAAAATGTTCTTACTTAAAAAAATGTGTTACTTGGTGTTAGGTAGTAAACCATCATTATTAATATTATTTGTATCAGTGGATACTTAAGTTAACAACGAGAATTAATAAATAAAATTAAAATAACTATATTTCTGATAAATGAAAGTTCTTTTTTGCTTTATTGAATCAATGCGAGCACTCGATAAAGACGCGGAACGACCCTTCTGGCTTTTGCAGATTTCTGCACTCAATTCGATTCCTTTCACGAAAAGCGTATCTCGTTTCCCCGATAAGCGTTACAAAGGACTCTTTCTTTCCTCCCTGCCGGAATAATAGATAGAAAATGGGTTTTAGTTTTGCACTGATTGAGCTCCAAGTCTCCATATTTTTATCCCCGGAAAGTTGAAAGGAAAGACGAAGCGATGGGTATTTGGAAAGACATTTGAAGAATCCATTTTTTATACCAGGCAAGCAGAGCGGCGCAGAGGTTTGCGCTTTGCCAAATGGAATGCCGGGAGATTTTCGCCTAATGGTGTCGCGGGGCAGACATTTCAAAATGGTTGGAAGTAAGGGCCGCTAAACGAATTAATTAATTAACACGGTTTGTTACTCTTTGCGGTAATAATACAAGTAAGACAACCATACCTATATATTCTACGTCCTCTTAAAAACACAAAGTAGAACATATCTGTGCAGACGCAGAAATGCTCTCAAACAGTTAGTCAGCATCACAAAAATTACACTGTTTTTTCTGTAAAGAATTTTTAAGTTAATTTCTATATTTGAGCCATAAAATATAACTGTATCTGTGTTACAGTGAGACAAGACATTGTTTAAGATGAAGCTATACGCCAAATCATTATTTAGATTTATTTTTACTACGAATTGGTTTACATTATGAATATGGACAAATATGTTATGGATACATTGAAGCTTTTTTTACCTTTTTAATTTAATGGAATTAAAATAAAATTATCAATTATGTTACAAAAAATATAAGCGCCAAGTACTAAGTAATTTGTTTTTTTACTAGATAAATATGAAGTTATAAAAGAAACAACTTTTTGACTAGGATTATTTTTGACTCGATTGATTGACTAACATTTTTTCGTTATTGTAAAATTATTCATAAAAAAAATAAAAACAACTAGAGTTTTCAGCGTTCAGTTATGTTGAAGCCATCAAGTGCCGAATACAAGGAATTGTTAATATTAGTGGTCTCTATTAATAATAATAGGGTTTTTGAGGATTTCAATTGCCCCTGTAATCAGGCGTGATCGATGCGTTTCAAGTCTTCTCAGGACTATAAGGAACGTAGCCTAGTAAAACCTGCAATTAATTTGGATTTAGGTGTATTTTAACCGTAAAAACTTTCATTAAGAATCATTTCGATAAACTAGGTACATAAATATAATAAAAATATTTTCTGGTTTCAGAATGCATTGGAGACTACTGGCCCTGCATCCGTATACATAGTGCAGGTAGGTAGGTAGTAGGTATTCATGTAGGGAGAGAGATCAGAATTCGAGGCGTTTCCTCTCCTCTTCGCTGATGTCTTCAATGATTAATGTTCTCGGATGGGCCGGCCCATACTGGCTCTGCCATTACACAAATAGAACTAGAATGGTACCGCACGAGACTAGAACGCAATGGTAGTCTACTTCCAAATACTTGGGTAATAAGATCAAACACATTGTTATATAGCTAGGTATCTACTTATGAGATTCTAAGCTTATCTACCACATTAACAGAACAATGTTGGTAAAAAAACGATTTGATTAAAAAGATAATATTGAAAAACTAATTAAGTGATTATTTAAGTTCAGAATCTTTAGATTTTGCCAGACTAACAAACAAAAATGCTTTTTTGACACAAAATCAATTAAAAACCACATATTTTTCAATAACAATTTTAATGGCATAATATTTTATGTTAGGTAATATATTTATGTACATCACAATTTACACAAACAAGGCCGAACTAATATGTGTCACAAAAATTATATTACTGATAAACAACCACAAACCACGTAAAATTAAAAATTGTTTTAGTCTTCTCTAGAAATCTTAAAAAAATATTTTATTAGTTGACGTGCCTCGATACTATAAAAAACACTGCTACGAGTAGGTTTATCCTAACTTAATAATTAGGTGTTTGTATGTTTGTTTGTCTATCTTTCACGTACCAGCACAGCAACCGATGGACTTGCTTTTTGCATAGGGATAGTTAGTTTAGTAGTGTTGGTAAAAGAACAAGAGAGTTAGTAAAGGTAAGAACTATACTTAAGATAATTCTTGGCTAAATTGCATTGCGTCATTTTGTGAAACATCACCTAAAGGATGCACAATCGTATCTGTCATCGCTTTTCTTCCCCATTTTAGGTAATATTATCATTTTAGGTTTTGGAGTAACAACTGAAATTAGAATTTTAAACAAAAAAAATTGTCTAGGCAGTATGCATACTCTCGTAAAATTATTATTTTTTTTAATATTCTGAACACCTATAATTAACAATAGAGATCATCTAAAATATCCTGTACTAAAAATAGACAATTTAACTTAGTAAACGAACACAAAATGAGTCATATATATAGCCCTTTTACTCATAAGCGTGTGTATGCAAATCCCAATCTTAAAAAACTCATTAGATAATATTGACTTAAATTAAAAGTTAAATTAAATTACTTTAAAACACATTAGATAATATTGACTTGATTGGCTTATTTTTAAAATCTGCGAAAGACAACTGAAACATAAAAACCACTGTTATTTTTCCGTGCAAAAACAAAACTTAATATTATAGTATTCTTATAGGCGCCAGCATTTTCGTAACAAAAACGTTTTATTTTAACGAAAGAATATATTAGTATTTGGCAACTACGCGCAAAAATCCTCAAAGATACGAAGAAGTGGTCAATTTTAGCAGACAGACAAGTCTTGTGTCCCAGACTGACTGGTCATGAAGTGTGTAATGGAAATAGAAAATAAAAATAAATTAACAAAACATGAGTAATACGTTCACCTATCGTCCAAACCACCCATGTTTTATGGAAGGAGCGGCAATTCTAGGCAGTTCTGTCTGACTAAATGATTTATTCACAACGTAAGAAATCATCTACGAGCATTAACCGACTTACGCGTAAGTAATAAGTAATAATGGTCATTGATGATTTACGTTTATTTCATATGCAGTTAATTATATTTTATAATCAATGAGCTGCCTTAACTGTACAGGAGAAAATTAATCAGGTGCAAAAAATCAATTAGTTATGTTATTAGGCATGTATTTATAATATTATTCTCACATTTTTATCGTCCGGTGTAATAACTAATCTTAATTGATTTTTTATTCCAGTCTATAGACAAACAGGTAAGTACTATTTAGAAATGATAAATTGTGTGTATTGAAATGGTTTTATTGATGTTTAGTGACGTCATCTGGATAGTCAGATAAATAAAAAGTATATCTTTTCACTCCCATCAGTTCAATGACGTTGGGAATATTGTACCAATGAATATCGTACCAATGAATCAATGGTTTTAAAATAATTTTTTAAAAATAAGGAAAGTTGGTTTTCTTAGTTATTTGTTACTAAGCTGATAATTAACATGTCGTGTCGGTGATAGCTATTTATATAATTGTAATTTATTTAATAAAATTACAGTAATCACGTGATCTCAGATGGCGTGGATTCCCATGGGGCCAATTTCCACCATTATAAGAACATTAAAATCCCATAAGGGTGGAATTACTTTAACATCCATCATTTCGCCGTCTGAAATTGTGCTCGTGCCGTAATGTATACGTGCGATTTGATTGCACACGATTTTAAACCTTATTGTCCGTCCTCAGCGGCAGAGGAAAGTGGCGATCTGGCCCTAAAGCCTGTTATTAATGGATGTTGATAAAACCTACCTACACGAGGAAGTTGCGGTCAATTTGGATATTTCTCCAATAAAAAAAATATACGTAGTTAGATAGGATTACAAGAATAAGATGAAGAAGTTAAAGAATTATTGGAAAAAAGAAATTTAAGGAATTATTAGTATATAAATCACAGCAATCAAGGTAGAAAATAAAGATAAATTATGTTTTGCCTGCTTTTAATACTGTGCATCAAATTCTTCTATAATAAATAAATTTAAAAAAAATGTATAGTTAGATTGGGTTACAAGAAGAAGATGAAGAAGTTAGAGAATTATTAGAAAAAGAAAAATTTGAGAAAATGCAATGGTAGTCTTTCATAAGAGTGATGCAATTGTTTAATACCACCAATCGCTTATAGTTTTTTTTACATTATATCAACACAGGAAGCAATGAGGAATAACAACCTTGGGGATGCTGTGTGTGGGGTTTTTTAAAGGAAAGGATCGAGAAGAAGATTTGGGAGGGAAAAGTTATAAGGGTGGTTAGGAATCTGGCTCTCAATGTTTTCAGAGGTGACGAACGTACGAATTCTTTCCTTTCACTGCGCTGCAGGGCGATGGGTCGAGAGTGATCAAAAGGTCTTCCTCAACCAGCCGCTCCCGATCCAGCCCATCACACAGAAGGTGAGCAGATGCATCCTCCGCTAAGACCTAGACAATCCTCACCCATGATTCCGGGTACCCATGCTAAATCACCAAATGTAGCGAAACACTTGGCGTGACCTATGGTTGGTGCGTTGGTTATCTAATAAACGGTTCCCGGGGAGGCGGTACCCATACTGGTAACGGTGAAAACCCCCAAATTGGTAATGGTGAAATCAACGTGATTTTAGCAGACATACGCAGCTATAAATACAAGTTCCCAGTTCGAACTGTCATTAGGTAGGTACGGGCATATATATATATTTACACACTGCCTATCTGTTTATGTGGGTACGTAGGTGATTGTATTTAAGTTGTTGGTGTACCGAAACGCAAAATCATCTTAAGCATTCATTGCCAATGATTGTCGTTCATTATCTCAATTGCCTTTTATGATCGGTAACGACAGCTTTTGATGTTTTTTTCATTCGATTTTTACAATCGATGTGAATTATACCTTATCGATTTGTCGTTCTATAAACGTTATAAGCTTTTATTTATTTATAGCAGTGCGATATAGATGTACATATGTTTGCTTCCATTATCTACTTTAAAGGATTTTATAATACCTATTATGAACAGGTACAAAATAAGAAAAAATACAAAATGAAGTGAGATCCGTCATGCACGTACAAGTATATTTGGTAACATGACGTAGAAAGCTAATTATAATAATAATAATATTTGGATGACTTGTATAGCGCCGTTTTTGTGAAAAATGGCCTCAAGGGCACTGTACAAATTTCAATACATTTCTACAATCTTACTACTAACTACAGACTAGACATAAATAACAAACCTATGGCTAAAACCTAAGAGTATGGATATTAGAGAGACGGCATGTGAAGTGTGCCCGCGCGATCCAAGTGTGCCTTTTCGAGAATTCTACCCACATAGCTGACATTGGCTGTCATCATGTAAAATGGCTGCTGTCGGAACGTATTAAACGTCCAAAAACCAGCAGCCAATGTAAGCCGTTTGGGTAAAATTCTCGAAAAGGCACACTTGGAGCGCGCGGGCACACTGCACATGCCGTCTCTCTAATATCCATCCATACTCTTAGGCTAAAACATTGCATCCACCGGTGCCCAGCTACCCAGGTATTTATATCCATATTAACAATTGAAAGGCAGATGTTAAGTTTACGAAAGGGTCGCTGCGACGATTTCGAAATGCAGAGCGGGTAGACAGAGAAAGTAGTGAGTTAGAAGTTGAGAACGCTCTAATAAAATACGACACGATCTTAAGCAATTTGGGAGGTGGTTCGAAGTGGTTCGCTACGTTTGGTGACTTAGCAGAGGTGTCCGGATTCATCGGGTGAAGTATGTTCAGGAATTAGCGACGGATGCACCTGCCCACCAACTACGTGGCGGGCCGGATCGGGAGCAGCCGGTTTGGGGAAACCCTTTGACCTCTTCAGCTGATCTCTCTCTACCCATCGTCTTGCACGTTAGTAAGAGTATTTGATTCATACGCCCATCACTCTTGGACACACCGACCCCTAGATTCCTACCAACTACTCATACCTTTTCGTTCTCAGAATTTCCCCTCCCTAGTTTCCTTAAAAAAAACTCACACAGCATCCCCAAGTATTACATAGGTACACCTCATGGGCCTCCTGTGTGGGGTTAATGTAAAAAATGGTTATGGAATAGAGCTATACGACGACAACCAAAAAAAATCAGATTGTATGATATAATACGAATTATGAATGTTATTAAAGCAATGAGTGAGTCCTTGTGATAGTTGTTTAGATTTGAAATAAATAAATGTAATATAATAACACACTTTTTCGCTTCTTGCAAATCATTGCAGGTGGTTACATAATTGATTTACACGTTGATGACCTAATGGATGAATATTTACTTAAATTGGTCTAATAAAACATTACAATTAATTAATGTTTACACGGTCAAGGAGGATTGTTGAACACCAGCATTTTTCATTAGATTTAAGATAAAATGTGCTACGAATTAATAACATGTTATTTTGTTTGGAAGGCGTGGCCAGGGCTACGAGTAAGCCGACAAAATTGACTACATACATTTACAATTTCGAGAAAAATTACTAAATATAAAAACAAATAGAAAAGTGCTGTGTTTATTTTTATATGAACAAAGGAAAATATTTTTCCAATGTCATATTTGGAGGTGATGTGTGGGGGACTTTTTGTGGAAAGGAAGGATTTAAAAAGGGAAGAAACACAGAGGCCGGCAATTCGTTCCACAGCCGAGCTGTTGAACTCAAGAAAAAGTCGTAGAAACCACACGTTTTCATGCGATAAACGTCAACTGTATACAAATGTTAAGCGCGCGTTTGGCGTGTTTCTCTACTGTGACTATGTGCGTGTCCTGTAGCTATTTCTCAATTACTTCTAGTGAACTTTAAAAAATTTCAATATTCGATTTATTTGTTGAAATAATAATAATAGTTTATTTGAGTAGGAAAATCTTATGTAAATCATTAAAGATTCGAGCACAATCATCAAATACAATCATCAAGCAAGATATAAAGAGTACCTACAAGTCGAAAACAGCGAGCTTCGTTCACTTAGTATCTGCCAATAATAAAAAAAACTAAGATTGTATCTATTATTACTATACCTACCTACTATCTACCTACCGACAGATAGAGAGAGATTCAAATTCTTAAGGTGATCCTTTGTGAAAGTTCGACATCGGAATCGGGAGGGATTTAAAAATACTTGACAATACTCTTTTGGAAAGGTTACAGAAGGTATTTGAGAGTTGCTTTTTACAAGTTGATTTCGTAAAGGCCTGTAAAAAAACATTAACTCATTTTTATTATAATAACAAGGAAATTCAGAAAGGATTTTAAGGAACCAAGGACGTGGAGCGTGGTGGCAGAAAACGGGCGGCAATTAATGTAAAATGACCATAGTCGTTATGCGGACGGCATAAGGCTTAAATCTCAACTCCAAATTCGTTGGACGCACTTTGATTCTTGCCGCAAAAAACAGTGCGAAATTGCAGTATTTTGGTTTAATTTTGTGAAATTCTGGCACAAATATTAAAATGCTTCCCGACCACTTTCTAAAGAAATTAATTTTCCACAATATACAATAAAACATTATCCGAAAAGGGGTTCATTGGTGGGAGATTTTGCACTTGAAAGGATTTTTTACAGGTCTGATATTTTATTTTTTTTCCAGGCTTACAAAAAGACTTATTAAAAAAATACTCGACTAATTCCAAGGCCAAGATGTGTTCTACTCACAGTATTTAATTGAAGCATCTATAATACATATATTTCTAAGCGATTAAATTTTCAAACCAAAAACAGATGATTTTGTGTGATCTTGCATTTTTCGCTTGGCTTCATCTTAAACTGCATCAAGTAGTTAGGTTGATAGTTTGGTAGATATTTAATTTACAGACATTTATCAGCATACTTGTAGTCTTACAACGTGCAGCGAAAGATAACCAAGATTTAGACAAATCGATTTCGTGCTTAGTGTTATTTAGCGATTAATCTATAATCGCAATTATTTACAGCTTATAAAATCGCCAAAGATAAATTAGCCCTGCGATATATTGCCCAAGCACGGCTAATCTTATTTGCGAGAATAAAAAAAAACAACAGCCGAGTTTCGAACCCACTCTGTTATTACAGAGCTATCAATAAAGGGACATTTAATATAAACGGGGAAACGCGGAATCCAATGCTGGATATTAGTGTAATGTTTCATAGCGGACAGTAGTCGCGATTACAGTATTCTATCGTGAATATTCAATTGCACTATGTGTTGTCATTGCTAAATTGCCAGGTTTCTTGTGGACACTTAACGATAATGAGATAGCGGAGAGCTTTGAGGTCTAAAGCCTGAATTCATAACAACACGTTATTAGATTGTTTATTATGCATTTAAAATGGAAGCACTTCTAGTTTTTGCTGTCGTTTACCTACTTACAGTATTTTATCTGCTGCAGAAAAAAACATGTTATTATATTTGATTGAGCCTAGGAAACTAGTTTAGTCGGAAACAAGTCTAAAAAAAGCTCTAACTGTACCTACATGTTGTTCTCAGATATTGAAGTGTCTTGATATCTAAAGTAGGTCTGAATAGCCAGGTACTTCCCCACCTTCCTCTTCCTCGCCTTCTTCCCTTTCCCACTTACCTTCAGCCTCATAACATACCCCAATTGGGGATGCCATAGTCTCACTGGCTCCAGACGGGATCATTTGGGACTCTTGTGAGGTATTCACTTTTTCAAAAAAAGGTCTCCCTTGTCGAGGGGTAAGGCTCTAGACTAGTGATCCGTAGGTCCCGGGTTCAAATCCCGGCGTGGCAAGAAAATACTTTTGGATTTATCTTTTCATAGTTTTATTATTTAAAATAATATAAGCTATATTTGCGCAGGTTTCAGGGTAGAAGATACTCTCAGAATTGCTCTGGTGTAAGACCACAATTCAGAATTGAAACATTCCAAGAAATGGCTTTAGCCGTGTTTGGTCTGATCAGGATAGCCAGGTACTTCCCACCTTCCATTTCCCTATCTCCTTTCCCTCATTTACCTTGAGCCTTGCAACATACTCCACTTGGGGATGCCATAGTATTTACTGGCTCGGGGCGGTTTGGAGCAGTTGGCACCTTTTTGCGATATTCACATAAAAAAGTTATCTAAAATTATCCTAGACGGACGGTATAACTAACGAGAAAATGTGACTTCATATCCGACAATAAAGAAGAAAAAAACATACGAAAGGTATCCACAAAAGATAAGTGTTATTTAATATATACCTTCTTTGTATTCGTTACCTATCTCTTTTACGCATCAGATTTTATTATTATTATTATTGCCTTATCTCTTTTATTTCTCAGATTATATCCAATGTACTATTAATTTTATCATATGTAAAAGCCCTATTTGGGCGTGTACAAATAAATAAATTATTCAATCAACATTAATACCTACTCAAAAGTTAATGACAAATTCAATTCATAGTAGGAATATTTCGCCTAAAATAAATCTTAAAATAATACAAAGTTAAGGAATATTTCGCCTAAAATAAATCTTAAAATAATACAAAGTTAACTGACTATCTTTATTTGTAACCTAATTCTCCTTCATCCCTATTTCCTCCGTCTCTTATCTTGTGTACGGTTTACCCACAGACACCGCCACACCACCCTTAACTTTAGGGGTAGAACACTTGTTAGATTCAAATTTATGGTCCAACCCGCGTGCCGGTTTCACGTGGACCAAGGAATCCCCAAATAAAGTGTTTTATTTAAGATTATCAACACACCACGCGGGAACGAACTTTCTACAAGTGGTTACGTGAACTTTAGCAATTTAACAACGTGTACATTATAAGACGAACCTAGTTTTCTTCCGTTGAACTTTAAGCACGATAGATACATAACACATAAAGCTTTTAAAAATGTACCCATCACCTCACAAAATAATGCGTCTTGTAATTTTAATGCACTTTCACACAAATTGTAATTTGAATCTTTTTGTACGTTTCGCAATCAGATATTATTTAATGAACTTAACATACACGTTTTTGGTACGAACTTTACATATTCAATATTATCAACCTACGATATAACATATAAGGCATTTAAATAATCGTACCAACCTCAATGAAGTAAGCCACATATAATCACTATCATAGAGTTCGTGGTTTTGATAGTGATTCGAATTTTCTTATATCTTTTGCACTCACAGATTTGACAAACTTAACGTATCACTAACACCTTATCTAACGAAAGTTTAAGCACTACTAAAGTAAAAGTGAAAGCTCAATATAGAAACTAGTGAATAACTTTTGAATATTTTTGCTAATAAAAGCGTTTCGGTGCAAATAAAAATAACAATAAAAACAAAAGCATTTCTAGGGTAAGAGCAAGTCATAAAATTTGTCCCCATTCAGAAGTGGATAAGCAAGAAAACCCAAAACAGAAGGTGTACCTTTTGTCTCTCAAACAATTAACAGCATCTGCGGTATATATTTTTTTGTATAAATTACAAGTAACTTTCACTGCTGAGGGATGTTTGCATTGTCCTTAAAATGGACTAAAATAAAACAGTGGCATTGAAAAGTCGGACAATCCTAAATTCGTGCGTGCGAATTCTAAATTGCACAAAAATTCAAGTGTATTCAAGAAGTTTTGAGTAAAACTGTGCTTCAGTACCATTACTAAGTGAATACGGTCGTAAATCATGAATTGTAACGAAACGTTGTCATATTTCGTAAAAGTGACCAGCAAAAAATGTCGGTGTGTAAAACAGCGTGTTTCGGAAAGATGCTACAAAAGAAAACGCCAATGGTATATACATGAACTATGTTCTAATATAAATATAACATAACATAACATATCTAATTCCTCATTTCTTTCTCCAATATAAATATAAATAATATATTTAAGTAGTTAAATAACGGTTACCGTTTCATATCTATAGGGATAACAGTAGGTATTGTCTATCATTGTAAATATTCTTAGGGGTGTCTCACCATCCTCATAATAGCTTATCTACACTAATAACGAATATTTTCGATTTACGGTTTATTTATTTATTAAGTTGGAGTTTATAATTCGGTACTCGAACCTATGAATAGTGGCTATATATTGGATAAGTTGGCTGAGTTTTCTAACCACTGCGAGTATTTTATTTTTATTTTTAATAATATTCGTTATTAGTGTAGATAAGCTATTGGGAGGATGGTGGGAAACCCCCTTACTGTGATTTATATCGCCACGAATATAGATAATAGGCATAAAAATCGCATAAAGGTCATGAATTCAAGGGACAAAGTGGTTTTTATTTCTTTGCTAATAATTTTATTAGTAAGCAAAAAAGGTTAGTCAGTGGAATCTGTCACAGAGAAATTTAGCCATATAATTATATCATGTTCATATTATTATTATAATTAATTTAAAGTGCTCTAAAACAAATTTATATATTTTATTGTATAAAATTATATATTTAAAAAAATAATCGTGTATACGTTCATCAATTCCTTGTGAAAAAGTATATTTTTTTTATTAGTTTATGCGTATAATATTTAATAAAGTAATTAAAAAAATATATTTTCATTCTACTCAATGAAAACGGTAGGAAAATATTCAATTTATCAAACTTACATTTTGTTTGTATTTATAATGTAGACCGATTCCTAGTAAATATTAATCTAAAATAGTGATTTATCAAACTATGATGCTTCGCTTTAAAACGAAAAGGAACATCACAAAAATAGAGCGTAATTTTAAAAATAATTTCCTTAGATTTTTTGTGTGATGTCATTATTAGCTAACGCAGACATAAATATAGAGAGACAATGGGACTGTGGACCTGTGTAGGTACCCACTACCCAGGTGGCAGATGGGTACTTGGATACCCGGTCCTGCTACCTTGGTCCCCCGCAAGCCACCTGAGTTTTGCATAATGCCCGTCAGCTCCCGACCTTTTCACGTCGTTGAAGCTCGCATAAATCCACTTCACGTCCGACCAACAAAAGCTCTCGAGACAACTTCCGCATTTTAGAGCCAATTGAAAAAAATATACTGACCGCATGCTAATTATTTCTATTCAGTTATGCTTGCTCTATTCTATGTGCCTGCTTAATTAGGCAGGTATATATATTATCTATTCTGTCTGCGTTTTGGGTTGTATATTTTCGTCAATACCATAGGTAATGACTTCTGATAATTTGAGAGTAGAAAAACGTTATAAATTACTCGTAAAACGAATTTTAATATATCTATGCGTGATTTATTTCAATCATTATTTGACATGAGCTTTTTGTTCCTGAGTACAGGGAAAGATTTTATGGGAGGAAACCTCTCCCTCTTTTGATTCTAACGGAAACCTCCGCGGTAGGACAATAAGAAATCTTATAAATTATATCTTTAATTTATTGTTACCAGAAACTTAATGGATTGTTATCATGATATTAACATTTGTAGTTGAATTAAAGTTAGTTATTATGCTGGAAGACCGACTATATTCACATAGAAGGCCTACTCTGTATCAATTCTTATTACTTTTTCATCTAAATAGGTATAAATTTATTATTACTTATAAGCGATTACACTATATATTACTAATAGTACAGTATAGCCTCTAATGCTAGGAGTTCTGTGTTGTGGAGAACTAATCCAAGAGTGAAGATGTCTCGTTAGCCACCCCGGAAAAACTAAGGAAAGCAACTTCAGAGGCTGAATCTGCAATGGATGGACACAGGACAGAGACACCTGGAGGCGCCTTGTTGGAGCTATAGATTCCGGACCCAAATAGGACAAAGGAAAAAAGACGAAAACTATAAATGATGACTGATGACTAAACAAGCTCCCATGTAGAGATTTTATCGAGATAACGGCGCTATACAAATGATCATATCATTTTTATTAATATTGTAATACTGAATTTTTTGTTTAGAATCTTACCGAATTGACTCCTCATCCAGGGGTAGAGGGGACTGGGGAGGGAGGCGGCGGCGGAGGGAGGCGGCTGCTGCTGGTGGAGCTGCGGGGGCTGCTGGTGCGGGGGCTGCTGGTGGAGGGGCATCTGCGTCTGCTGCGGGGGCAACTCCTCCACGCCCCCCGCGTACATCATGTGCTGCTGGTGCTGCTGATGGTGCATCTGCTGCGGCACCATGTGCTGCCCCGGGTGCCCGTGGTGCCCCTGATGGTGTTGCATATGCTGGTTGCCCATGGAAGCCTGCTGGCTCTGGTCCAACGGGGGACTCCCAGACAACACCCCGCCATGCCCTACAGCCGCCGCCTGCAGCTTGCAACTCGCGTAAACCACAGGAGCCTGGTGCCCATTCGGAGGACCGTAAGCGTCAGGTTTCTGCCCCATATGCATTTGACTAGGACTATCCGGGCGGTACCCTCCGTTCTGATCCATCTGGTTGTAGTAGGGCGCGTTTCTTATGTCCATCCGGTCGTAGGGGGGGAATCTGGGGTAGGGCAGTTGCCCCGGCTGGCTGGGGGGCCCGTAGTGGTGCGGGGCGGCGGGGCGCAGCGCCGAGGGGTCGCAGCCCCCCTCGGGCAGCTCCGCGCCCCCCTGCGCCACCCCCCCGCTGTACTGCTGCGGGTGCTCGTGCCGCATGTCCGGCATGTACGAGTTGGCGAAGTACGATGACATACTGTCGCAATTGTTCGCACTCATGATGGGCGACACTCACGAGCACTTTATTCAGAACCCCGCTCCAACCAGTGGCATCGACGTGCCACGACTACAATCTGACCGGCACTTCTTGGTTGAATCTTATCGGAACACTGGCCTTAAAACCTCCAATTAACTAGATCACAATCCCACTGACACTTCTATCAATTCTTACCACTATTATTTATAAATCACTTGTTGACACTGGTCACTAGGAGAGCCTTCACCGAGTTGGTTGTGTTGTATTTCCTGAAACAAAATAAATAAACTAATTAGTTAGGTACTATTTTATTACAAAAGATCATGGAATCGCATTAAAAACCTCGACGTACACATAACAACAAACAAACGTTTAAAGATAAACTAAAGCAATGTGTTATTATCAGAGCTCTCCTTGCCGAAGAGAGCTTCACTGATAAAGAGAACAATACAGAAGTCGCCAGAATGAGTGACATTTGTGCACTAACACGTGTTACAGTTTGAAGTCTTCAAAACTCATGTCATACAGTTTGAAGGAGAACACACATTACCGACCATTATTCCTTCAACCTGACCTGTACCATTTCCGAGGACGAAATACGGTCCCTTTCTTCTCCGTTAAGATACCCCATGGCTAAAAGAGATAACTGTAGTCCTTGTTTGTGCAATTAGAAGCACGTGGTCCATCATTTTTGCTCAAGATTTCCCCAGAAATGACAGTTGATGAAGCGTGAGAGGCTGGAGACAGTGGAGACTGTAATATGTGTCATCGCAACTTTGAAAGGACGTTTTCACCGACAATGGTTTCCCTGTAGTAAGTCAGTCATCGTTTCCTCGAATTCGATAGTGGAGTAAAAACATTCCCATAGTAGTTTTAAATGCATATTAAGTACCTAAATATAAAGTGACAGTTTCGTGAGCCGATCTAACGCAAGTTTGTGTAAAATTAACGGTTTGTTCCTGATCTTCCTGATAGAGTTTTCGGTAAGGTCGATTATTTAGAATATACGTGTAATATTATTATTTTTATTTTGGATTAATTTAATGAATTTGATATTTGTGTCATGGAAATTTTCAGAAGTAGGTACATAAATCTACTTATTTTCCCCTTTATTTTAATTTGTTGTTCTATATTGTTTCATTTTGTTACACCCTTAGTTTGTATATTCTTCATAAGTGTCTAGTTCCTTAATACACCAATGTAATTAACACATACGTAAAAGTGTGTGTAAAAGCCCTTGGGGCGTAATTAAATACATAAACGTATAGTAAAAACTAACAAATTTCCATCGGTTCAGATTAAAAATATAAATTCTAAAAATTATATGTTTACGCACATCCAATGTTAGCATTATTCCCAATTCTGCATTTCTACAAATGAGGTAAATTTGAAATGCACACCACCATTTAACTAATACATGTATTTGTTACATATTATCGGGATCCAGGGACCGAACCCAGCCCCCTCTGTATTAAGGCGACGTCTGTGCCAAAGGTCCACGCTTCATTAGCTACAGTTAATGAGAGCAAGATGTACCGCCCTTGCTGAGGTATTCAAAAAAGAAATCAAACCATCTTGTCTTCCGTCTTTTAAATAATATATCCAAGCTTTAATGTATTTGCAAAGCAACCCGCGTAAAAACCCGAACAGAATGTTGAGATCTGTATTTAAAATCATTGAGTATTTTTAGAGAATTCAACTGTCGATAAAAGATCGAAACAAATTAAAGAAATTCAAATTCTTTAAAAGCAAGGACGGATTTGTTCGCAGAATTTGACAAATTTATCAAATTTAAAAGTAAAATTTCTTGTTCTGTGAAGTTCTAAGTTCGGTTTTTATATTATTATTGCCCAGTTACTTACCAAAACTGAAATAATAACAGAACTTGATTAAAACTTTCACAGAATTTGAAAATTAAAACAGAAACGTGATGAATTGTTCAAATTCTATGGAAACAATCCATGCAATAAAACTAAAAAACAATTCAAAAATAATTTCTCTACTTAAAAAACATTAAACTACGATGATTTTAAAGAATTAAGGCTATTGTTTTTAAATGTTTCATGTGGATATTGTAATACACATATTACATCCTCTTTTAATTATTATGAATTTTAACAGAAATAACGATTACCAAAAATGTATTTTTAGGAGTGATATTTAATTTAATGTTACCTAATAATAACTTTTTCTTCCAGCAAGATATATTTAATTTGTACTTCCCTTCTATGAATGCATTACAATTTTAAACTGAAACATTATTTGGAAAAAAATTCCACCCCTAATACATATATTGACTTTATTTTTATGCACTCGTTTTACCCTGAAAAAAAAAACAGAAAAATAAAACGAAAAAAATAATGGTTAGATGTTTGATTGAGAGCTTTAAGAGGAAGTGTTGTGTAAATAATACAATAGGTAAAAGAAAACTTGGATTTATTCTTTTTTATCAAATGAACTCACAACATACATAATCTTTAAATAAATAACTTCTGTTTTAATCACAAACTATGTTGCAGTACCCACAATAAATCTCAGTAAACAGCCACACAGTATGAATAAAGAATGTTTATTGCCTCAGGTAATTTGATACCAAATTAGTTATAAAATCGTGCAGCCAATGTGGAAATTCTAATAAACCCGTCAGAGTTCAGAAGCCTTATTGTCGTGTGCTTTCATATTAACATTATCACTGAACAAATAATTCCTGGAAGTGTGATCTACACCAATTTTAAAGAAAACGGATGGTGCCAATTCAAACAAACCCGACTTTGATGAAAGAATTTATATATTGGCAAATGTTGCTTTTTTTGGATTACCAACTCTGCCAAAGGTCACTCTGAGTATTTAGCTACGTTTGTTGACTTAGCAGGGGTGCTCGGGTTCATAGGGTTGATGTCTTTGCCCATCAAATGTTGATCTCTCGAGCGGAACACTCTCGGTACATCGTCTTGCACTGCAGTGCGAGGGTTGGATTCATACTCCTGAATACAATGACCCCTTTATTTCTGGAATACTGGCCCCCAGATTCCTACCCATCCCTAATACCCTTTAACTTCCCAGAACTTCCCCTCCTCCCTTTTCTGAAAAGACCCTCAACACAGGAATCCCAAATATGACAATGGCCCTGAGGGGAATTATTTTCCTCAGGGCCTCCTGTGAGTAGCTAATGTAAAAAATAAAGGTAGGTCCTAACTATTACTTTAAGAATAAAGTAGAATTGAAAGGCTTTAGACGTAATTTGTGACCATATCTGAATATCCAGATTCCTCCCAACCTTCCTCTCTCTTCCCCAAGTCCTTCCCTTCCCCACTTCCTTTTGCCTCAAAAATAGACCAATCGGGTAAGCCATAGGGTTCACGGCAAGTTCATCGAAAACGAGTTCAACCTAACCTAACCTAACCTAACTTCTCGTTGTCGATGAATTTGTTTTCGATGAATTGATTTTCGATGAACTCGTCGGTTACCAAGCCATAGCACAGTATCACTGGCTTCGAACATTTGGGACTCTTGTGTATACAGTAAAGACTTTACAACATTTTAATTTTTTGTTCATTTTTAACCAGAAGTAACGAAATTTGAGCATTATTCGGGCGCAAGTTCACGCCCACAACTCACTTCTATCGTTTCAGTTAATATAACCTTCCTGTGTTTTCGGATTTAATAAATGAACAACGACGAAAATTTATATCCATAATTTTTTCCGTTGCTGTTTTTTTCTTTTTGTTCTTGACGCAAAGACCGCCGCGCTCTGGCGGCCGCGATGCACATTACTCAATTTCAAAATTAGAACGCGGGAACACACAATAATAATAATTTATTTTGTCGTACCAACTCCTGGTCGAGTCCCAGCCATGCGGATAAAATAACGTAAGGTAGAAAACTGCGCTACTGATAGAAATTAACCAGATTTTCGGAGGTCTTTGTTGGAGTGATTTATGCCTAAGTCCTGTTAGAATCTAGTAAGAAGTTAGTCTTTGATGCTGAAATATGATAAATTATTAATTGCTCCCGTCTGGAGCCAGTGAGACTACGGCGTACCCAATTGGGGTATGTTGTGATGCTGAAGGTAAGGGAAGGAGATGGGGAAGAACCTGGATATTAAGATCTAGTCACTAAACACGGCTAAAGTAATTTCAAGCAAAATTTCAATTCTGAATGGTGGTCTTACACCTGGACGATACTGAGAGTATCTTCCACTCTGGAACGTGCCGTAAATCTAGAATATATAATTTTGTATGAAATAATTGTGAAAAAACACAAATTAGTAAAATAAAATTTATTTGCGCACGCCGGGTTCGAACCCTAGACCTTCGGATTGGGAATCCAAAGCCTTGCCCCTGGACTACGCCGCGCCGGCCGTCGAATTGGTTTTAAGTAGTTAAATTTCTAATCTCAGGTAAAATTGATGTGAGAGTCGGTTTGTAAAATGATGTGATTAGCGAATTGCTTCCATAAAAAAACATTCCGGAAGAATGACAATATTGTTAATTTTAACTATTTTTTAAAAATATATTTCAAATTTATATTCAAAGAAATAAACCTATATTTTTATAAGACAATTATTATAAGCAACAATTATTAATCTGAAACACTCATCCACATTGAAAAAAATCTCCCGAGAAAAGGTATGTAGATACAATATGTACATGACGTTTTATATTTTTGTTCTTATTTGGGGATCTTTGTTGCTCCTTCATCATGTTATAATTTATACAAGTTTTTGCCTTAAGTATAAATATTTTTTGTCTAAAGGTACATATTTTGTACTTATATATAGGTACGTAATTCTTTTTTTATTCATATGTGTATTAATTTTGAGAACACTAAATCCTGATAAAGAAACCTCAAAAAGAAGCATTGGTTTTTAATTTGATATTTCTATATCAAATGGTGGTGCCAACATAGTTTGTCATTTGAATTTGATTTCGATAACTAGGTAAATATTTATAAAGAATACGCATATTTATCACTGTTTTATTGATTTGATAATTCCCAAATATGATTTAATATACTTGAATTTAGGTACTTTTTTTTTTTTTTTAAGGCGGAGAAGGTTTACAAGCAGTTCCCGTGAGAACTTAGGCCATAGGCCCATTGTGCTATCTCCCATTTTACCTCAATCCTTTAACAACAAACCAGTCCCTTTAATAAAGTTCACCAAGGTTGTCAATGGATATGTGCCTATGTCTTCTGGTTCTACTGTATGTCTCCCCAGGTATCTGAGCCTAGTTCCCACCAGGGCAGGACATTGGCACCATAGGTGAATTGGAGTCTCTTCATCCTCTTCACATTTTCTGCATATATTAGTGTTTTCCACTCCCAATATCTGCATGTGTTTCCTGAGATGGCAGTGTCCCGTTAATAGTCCTACTAGTTCTCTCAGCGAGTTTCTGTCCATATAGAGTAGTTTCCTGGTTCGTCTAGGGTCCGGTCCTTTTATGAGAACTTTGGATTGTCTCATTCCGGGTGCCCTCTCCCATTCTTTTTAATTTAGGTACTTGGAAATATAATATTTATTTTTACATTACCCACACTTAGGCAGTGCATTAGTGGGGTTTCATTTCTTATTTATACTATTTGTTATTATATATTATATACTATTTTTTATTATATGTTAAATGTATAAAGAAATGGGAGTAAATAAAGTTTAAAAAAAAAATAAAAATATGAATGAACATCACCTAAGAGGCTCTCTATGAAAAAAGTTTAAAAATTACTCATTTTGACGGTTTTTGATTATAAAGTAATTATTACAGAATTTAGACCAAATCCTCCAAATATTATTAGGGTGACTTTGCTAAATAGCGGTACGCTGTTTATATAATATAATTCTAGCTGAATAATAAAGCTGAGTACGTTTTAATGTATAAAATAGCAGTGCGCTGTCACCGCAGGGAGGAAACTTTTAATTTAATCTGGGGAGCTTACATGGGCACATTTTTACATTTCCTACCCTCTACCCTCTGCCCTCTGCTCTCAACCCTCTACGAGATATATGCACGTACTTTCTACCCTGATTCACGGGACTGTCTGCTTTGTTTTTAATACACTGCTGTTTAGAAATTTTACACACATTTTATAAATAGCAGGAAAAAACCAAACGTATTTTTTTAAACTTAACATTTCTAAAAATTCCTTTTATATTAGGTTAAAATGGATTAATAGTAAAATTATGGAAAGTGCCAAAATATTTGAGGTGGAATAAAAATCTATACATTAAAATTCTATATATTAAGACTTTTGCTAAGGCTAAGGACCTGGGTTCAATTCCTAGACGTGATTCTGATTTTTGTGTTTCAAATTCCAATTGAGAGTCTAATTTAGCTAATATTGTCTTCAGTGATTAAATTATATAATACTAGCTTCTGCCCGCGACTTCGTCTGCGTACGATTAGTACTTCGAGTAATCTATTCTCTTTTCCAAGGTCCCGTCTACGTTTGTACCAAAATTCTTAATCTATTTATTAAAAATATCTATAATTCTTGATTCGATTTAAAGTATTAGGCCAGTACTTCAAATAAATTTACTAATTTAAATATTTTCTAAAATAGAATATTGATTCAACAATCATTGTTTTGCAAAATGTCATTCTCAAATTTTGACATTTTCTATTAAACAATAATTATTATTTTCAATATATTGAAAATAAATAGCTAACTTTATAAATTATAGCCTATATGTTATTCTGATGTATGAGCTATATTATTGTAAAGTTTCATTAAAATCCATTCATTAGTTTTTGCGTGAAAGAGTAACAAACATACATACATCCATACAAACTTTCGCATTTAGTAAGATGAGGTTTTACTCCTTAAGTTAAAATAAAATTTTAAATACCTATTAGGGCGTTGATGATTAATACGTAGTTATGTTGAACATTCGACATTTCACGTTTTTATATTTAATACAATTGAAATTTTTTAATTATTGATACAACAATAATGGATATTTTCAAACATTATATGCCTCACTGGGTACTTTGTCCGTGTTGAGGGAAATTGTTGTTTCAGGAATGTCAAGCAAATTGTAATATGGATATAGAACAGCGGTTCCCAAACTAGGCTTCACATATCTTCGTGGTCAGCAAACTAATTCAGAAAGCAATGTTTTTATTAATAATAAAGTGGGATAAACATTGGAAACAATTGATTAACGTGTCGGCGATCGGGAATGGAGCAGATGAATAAGTTTTACCAATGTCGGCACTTAGTTGTTTTCTGACCATCCTGTTTTTGTTTCTCCTCACTACCTTCAGCCTCACAACATACCTCACTTGGGGAATGCCGTAAACTCTCTGGCTCCGGACGGTTGGAATCAGTTGAGATTCTCGTGCGGTTTTACATTTAAAAAAATCTATTGTATATCCAGTCTCATTCTATATGTATATAAGCACAAGTGATGTTTTATTTTTATTGGTTTAATTTGTACCCTGATTCTGCTTGTGTTAAGGTGATTGTCGAAAGAATTCATGTTTTGTATTTCATAGATGGCGAGCGTTTTATTATTTCAGGGAAAAACGCTTTTTACATAAGTAAGGATTTAAAATATTAAGAAGAATTAATTGTTTGTGCCCGTACTTACGCAATACGAATGAGAATAAATAGTTTTGCCCATAAAAAACTCAAATCTTTCAAGAAAGGCTAACAAATACAATAGTGTATTAATTCGCTTGAAAGATTTCAGTTATTTTGTCGGTATTGAGAAATGAAATAAATATCGTGGTTATAATAAATGTTACTGATTTATTTACCAAAAAACTAAAAACATGTTTTTACTCGCAGTAAAATTGTAAATGAAAAGCCAAAAAATTGAGAGGCGCTGATACAGAGAACGGTGAGGAACAGTGATAATGATCAGGCTTGAATACATCTCGGTGGAATCCCTTTGTGATCCTCTGCGTCATACAGCATCCGAGTGGACCAGATCTGACGGGCATTGTACACCTGTCAGAAGGAATACTACAAATTGTACGCGCGCCAGGAACCAGTGGAGCGTCGTGCCAAATCTATCTCATTAATTCAATTTGCTTGTTGATTAAATGTACAAATGAAATGGATTATTGTGAAGGCGTGATAGGTCAAGCGACTTGGCTAAAATACCTGAAAAGCGATCACTAAGGATATGCAATATTCGTCAACGTCAGCCATCGGATTGTGTAAAAAGGCAATTAATTCTTTCACATGAGCCATTGCAGTCTTCAGTCTTCAGGTGCAGCCGACCTGAACTTGGTACGATCCATTCTCACACAGGTACAGTCACTTTACTGTCTTTACAATGACCGTAAGCGAAAGAGAAAGATTCGTAAAACATACAAACGATAGATAAACTCGCCTATTTCGATGATTTCTGTATCAATTTCAGGTTGGAATAAAAGTTTGGTGCTTGCTATAAAAAGTCAAAAGATTTTTAGATACTTCATCTATTTTGCTTAATTTATTTTTCCTTCAGCACATTATTCAAACAATTGTACCTACACAGTTGTAATGAATTGAACGTAGGTCTTATAATAAATACACTATCGTGAATTCTTCTTTTTAATATTATTTGAGTATTTTATTTCTATTGTCTTTGAAATGTCTATTTTAGCATTCAATTTAATTTTAGTTTTGATGTTTCTTTAACTATTATTTTTATTTTTGTGTTTACATTTTCCATTCTTCCTATTACATTGTAATATGGCATATATAAAACTGTCACTATACGGGCTAACTGAGTATGGTGGTCGTGATAATGAAAATCAGTATTCTAATGTGAAATTTATTTAATATTAAAAAATAGTACATACATATATAAATTGTCAGATATAAGGGTCTAAGTTTGGGATTTATACTCTAAATAGGTACCTACCTATCGATGGTAATATTATGCAGGTGTGGTGCAAATGGGTGGTTTTGATCTTAATAATTATTTTCTATGAGTTAACAAATTACAAAAAGAAAAGCAAAAATGTGGTTTTACCGGGTAGAATAAATAATAATTATCCTTTCTTATGTTGAACCTTTTTCCTATACGCTCAACGATAGATCTACGAACAAACCTCATATTTTGAAAAAAATGTTAAAATAACGTTATGACGTAAAGGGTTTTAAATAATATTACTACATTTTTAAAAAAATAGAAATAAAAATGTATTTGACCATGCATCATCAATTATTCGAAAGGCGAAATCAAACATCGAATTAATTTTTATAGAATCAATCCATTTTACAATAGTAAAGATAAATATTTTCATCGCATTTATTTACCATCAATTTGGCTCTTCACGTATCCTCAATGCCATCTCCCCCCTCGATGAATAAAGCAAGGCGGTAAGTAGGTAAGTACGGCGTACAGCCAACCTTTATGCGCGTTTAATTAACATTGCAGTGATAGCGACTAATTGTTATATCGCCCGGCATACTGATTTATTGGCGCATTAATCTGCGAACACCTCTGTAATTGGTGCGCGCCCGTGGGCTGTGGAACTTGCGACCAGCGCTCCCAAACACGCGGCCCGGGAGGCGGAAACTTTGAGGAATGCTGGTCAACTGTCAACTGTCAAAATTATAAAAATTTGTAAGATTGAACTTTTGGTGAATGCAGAATTGATCAATTTGTAGTTTGTGATGAATCTAAAACCGATAGTAACAATCAAATTTTCGGCAATGTATAGTGTTTGTATCACAGCGACGTGGAGTCCATAAAGGATGAAAAACCGTACCCACCCTGATAAAAATGAACCAAAAGAAGAATATTAGATAAAAATAGATAAGTTTGATAGCCATAACAATTAATTGAATATGCTAATGATGTGGCCATATTCTATGCACAATTTTTACCCGATCTTGAAAAAATCTTTGATCATATTATATATATATTAAAATATCGACATCTTTGCAGAGCTTCAAGAAGCTCTACGGCGAATGGTTGCTGAGTGCACAGTTAACCGCATAAAATTTTAATTTTTAATTAATAAAATTTACAATTGAAGGAATACTTACTTTTGATTTGATTTGATTTCATTATTTTTTTTTACATTATTTATTTTGACTATATTTTATACTTGAATCGATTTTATTTTGAATTTAAAATGATTTTATTTTGAATTTATTTATTATATTTTATTTGGATTGATTTTATTGATTATTTTATTAATTAGCTTTTGAATTCCAATTTACATTATTTATATATTTCTTTTTTATTGTTTATATTGTGTTTGTTGATTTTGAGATTTGGTTTGATTATTTTTATGTAATTTAATTTATTTGTATTTATTTTCTGTCTTTTATTGGAGGCACTGCTGAAAACCAGCTGCATTCCAGGAAAAATCCTGAATTTGCAGCTGAGCAGTGACCTTTTCGTCAATAGAACCAATGTTTTATCATAAATGTATATATACGTAAAAAAAAATCTATTGATGAATAAACGATTTTATTAATACTATATATAGAGACACGCCCGCAACTAAAGTCTAGGAGAGTAGGTATATACCTGGTAAGAGAAAAATGCAGTTTTCTGATTACAACGCCTGACGTCAAAGTTTGCAAATTATTGAAGGTGTAAATGAAAGATTGTAGGTATCATACAACAGAAACTCTTTTCATTTTAATGCAGAGTAATTAATTCTGCATAGTTCTTTAGAATATTGAAAGAGTTTATTTATTATTCATGTTTTACTTCAATACATTTACAGGCATTAAGATCAATTGAAGATTACTGGATTTGTTTTGTTACTGAACCTTCCTACATTATTATTAATCATAACAGTATTTTTTCACTGCTTTTGTTATAGAGAACCTTTCTATTTATATAAATAACGATAAATCACTTATTTTTAATTTAAATTTTATTTAAGTTATCTTCAGCAGAAATGCCATAAAAATACAATGTGAAAGCACTCGCCTAACTTTTGATAATGGTTGTGGTTAGTACATTCAATACAAGGGCGGAGGGGTGGTGGGTGGGAAAGGGGAGGGTCTGCTTCCGGCGAGGGGTGCATCGCAGATTGTTTTACATACCCCCCAGGATTTAAATTCCGTTCACACCACCCGCCACCACTGTGCGTACGGGCCGTTAAATAATTTCAAAGCGCGTACCAGGGGCGTACCGACATTGTATACTGGAACTGAACTGTATAGACGTAGATAGTCCGTGCGTATCCCGAATCCTGAATTCCTTCCCTCTACCTCCACGATACACCCCATTCAAATTTAGAAATTTTGTAGCGTCAGTGGTCAGCGGAAAGAATTTACGTGGATGCCCATGAAATTTTTTTTTATCTTGGAAAAACTACTGAGTTCACTCTTATTTTTTTTTCATTATCACACCTTTTATGGCAAAAATTAACCTGCACCTACATATCTAACCAACTAACCATAACGACATTTCCCCGCAGGGGTAGGTAAAGACGACGAACCGCCAAACAACTTGGTTTTGGCACACACTATTTGCCTCATTCACAATTATATATCGTCTCATACATACTCTACTATTATTCTGACTCTCGACATGGCCCAAAAAAGCGTCGTGATCCAAATTTTGTTTAACTCATAAATTATACAGAATTTTTTTATTAAATTTTCATAGCTCTCAAGAGCTTGTGTATTACTAGTTTTTTTGGTTGGACATAAGACAAGTTTTTCGGTTATACTAACTAACTAACTAACTAACCATCACGCCGTTTCCCCGCAGGGGTAGGCAGAAAGGACGGACCTATACATACACTCCTCGCCTCATTCACATCTTATCATACATGCTCTTCTATTATTCTGACTCTTGACGTGGCCCGACTTAAGTATCTAACTCATTTGATCGTCCCATGTCTTCCTTGGGCGTCCCCGACTTCTTCAACCATTCACATTAGCTTCAAATCTTCTCCTTACACTTCTTTCTTATTTCATGCGCTCTACATGCTCTTTTTCTTAATCTCACTCAATATTCTTATAGCATTATTGAATGTATCCTTTCAGCCTTGCATTTCTCATACGATCATACATCTTTACATGGTTTTACTACACATACGCCAGAAAGATCTCATTTCTATAGTATTCACGCTATTTTCATCGTTCCTCTGCCAGTTCCATGCCCCAATGGTATAGGTACATTGCTATAATTATGGGTAGGTACCAGCACTCCGTTGTGGACTGCTAGTATACCTAATAAAATTCAATTTATATAATTGAAATAATATAATTTAAAATATTAACATGACGATATAATAAAAAAATAATAAAAATAAATAAAAAATAAAATACATATACATTTTGGGTAGCATCGCGTTAATTGGTCAGATGCATTGTACATATAGTTTTGTATCACTGATCGAAGAACCAGAGGATGCAATGTTTTAGACATAATTTTTTATAATGTTTGTCTAGTCTGTACACGGAGAAAAATGTTATTTGAAAAAACGATCATTTTAATAGAAAAAACGAACATTTTAATAGAAAAACGATCATTTTAATAGTAAAAACGGGACTGAAGTACTTACGAACAAATTAACAGGTTTTCAATGTTTATTAGCGGGAACATTAAGAATAATTAGTTGGTATACGTAATTTCGTACGTATTTTACCGCCAATAAACGTTGAATCACTGTTAATTTGTTCGTAAGAACTTCAGTCCCGTTTTTAACAGTTCATTTTTCTCCGTGTAGTTAGACGTAAGATTGTAGAAATGTATTGAAATTTGTACATGGCCCTTGAGGTGATTTTTCACAAAAACGGCGCTATACAAGTCATCCAAATATCATTATTATTACTATGACCTTAAGAAATAGAAAATCCAATATAATGAGACCAAAACTTTTTAAAATACACCGCGAATGTATCAAACATTTTGATTTAAAAAAATTATATTCCTACATTTTTTCTTAACCTCAACACACTTCGATTACTGCGGTTCGACAGTCTATTCTCGTCCCGCCATTGATGTATTGTTTTCATCATGTAGCATTACCCAGTGCGGGGTGGACTGTTGTTGAGGGGGTGGGGGTGGGAAGTGGGTTGGAGGGCGGTGATTGTTCGGGGTGGGGGTGGAGGAGAAAGGTGATGAATCGTCTGAGCCGCAAGTAATTTAAGTTTGGAGGGCGGAAGAAAATTTAAACACCGTGTTTTTAAGAGAATGCACGGTGGGTGCCTGTTAAACGGGACCTTAAATTTCATTGGTTTATTGATTAACTGACCTGCACACATTTTTTACGAAATTGAACGATGAGTTATTAATGAATTATTAAAGAAAATTTAATAAATATATATGTTACTCTTCAGATTCGTCCATGTAGCAACACTATATTTCCGAATCTTTTTTCATTGAAAATACATTGCTTTTTAATTTATTATAAATATTTTTCACTTACTATATTGACAGTAAATGGATTTTTCCATGCTTCGTAGCTCATAATTGAAAAAAGCGTCGTGATCCGAAATTTGTTTAACTCATAAATCATACAGAATTTTTTTATTAAATTTTCATAATTCTCAAGAGCTCGTCTATTACTAGTTTTCGGTGGGACATAAGACAAGTTTTTCGGTTATACTAACTAACTAACTAACTAACCATCACGCCGTTTCCCCGCAGGGGTAGGCAGAGAGGACGGACCGCCAAACAACTCGGTCTTGGCATACAATCCTCGCCTCATTCACATTCATACATCTTATCATACATGCTCTTCTATTATTCTGACTCTTGACATGGCCCGACTCAAGTATCTGATTTACTTGATCGTGCCATGTCTTCCTCGGGCGTCCTCGACTTCTTCTACCATTCACATTTGATTCAAATCTTGACACTCCTTTCTTCATTTATTCGCTCTACATGTCCAGTATACGAATTTCGGTTATACGAATAGAAATAATAAAAATGTATGAATGTAGATAATAATAAGATAATACAGGTTCTATATAATATTATAGGTAATTAGTACTTACCCATGAACATTTCTTCAAACCCTGATATACCTAAGCATCCTTGATGATATATTTCACAAAAATAGCGATGCATAAAATTTTAAGGGGCACCATTTTATTGTTAAAAGACAAAACATAAATGAAGTAGTAGAAATTGAAAACAAAAATAAAATTCAAATATTATTAGAATATGATTCCCATTGTAAACACATTTTCAAATTCAAAAATGAAATTCAGGAAATCCCTGGTGACGTCACCCGCTATCTCCTTCCCTCCCCCGCTGCCGTCCCTCTCTACGGGGGTTGAATAGATTTATAGGCTTTTGATATCGCTGCAGAATGTTCGATGTTTGAAAATAGAATTTGGAATGTTTCAGTTGCAAATTTTGAAAGGCGACGAATTCAATGCATTCCATAACCTGTAAAATATGCACTTATCTACGAACGATGTTAATTTATTTAAACAAGCAGGCATTTAGATACTATATGTTATGAAAGTTATATGTACAAAATATTTAGTTCCAATGTTATTGTGTTTTGCATACGAAAAAACTCGCGTTTTGGCAACATTAATTTGTTTTAATGCATAAAAATTAAAATATATACATATATTTTTATTTTTCTAATTTTTAATTTTTTTTATTTAGATATTTATCTTAAGAATGGTACATGTTAATTCATACTGGTCTTCCATTAAAAGCATTTGCTTGTGGATGTAAGAGTGGATATCATGGTATATCAATAGTAGGTATCATTTTTGTGAATAAATTGAATAGAGATTTAAATAAACAATTTGTGATTTTTATCAAACAAAACAGAGTTATCAGTTCTTTTGACAAACAAGATTGTAGTCGAAATGAGATCTACGAGGCCTATAATGGACCAAAATACCGAATTCCGAAATATAAAAAAAATGAAAAAAATCAGGTTGATGTGTGATACTCTAATATGTGAGCACAGGTAAGATGAAAGACCTATATTTAAGAATGAGACACTTTGATATGATTTTAGATTTTCATGGCCAAAAGTATTTTTGTTATTTAATTTTGGGGTGTTATGCCGTGTTACGCTATCTCCTTCTTTAGCCAACGTTTCGGACAACGTTACAGTGTCCATCATCAACACATCTGCCCTGCATAACATGTAACACGGCATTACACCCCAAAAATAAATAACAAAAATGAGACGCTTTGATCATTTGGAGATGCGTGTAGTGCAGATGGATAGAGAAAGGAATAGAAGATGGCGTGATACAATCAACAAAATCAAATAATTGAGTCCTATTACGTAGGATGAAGCAAGAAGAGAGTGCCAAGACGGAGATATGTGGCATTCAACCTGCTCCGATTACCCCAGTACTGACACGGCGTTAGTTATTTGGCAACTTAGTTAAAATAAATTGTCTTAATACTTGAAACTGTTTTCAAACCTGCACAAATAACCGTTGAACAAACATTAAATAATACGAAAATAAACCAGTTCGAATTCACCGATAAATTAATTTATATCCTCGCCGACAGGCCGTCCCAGCAGTGGACATATCGCGCCTGAAAATATTTAATTTGAAGGCAGATAAATTTTCCAACCACCTCTCTGTACATTGCACTGTTCCTGGTTCAGTACAGAGTGGATGCAGGGTAGATGCAGCCCACTGTATAATGTATAGGTTTGGATTGCAAATTCCTATTTTGTTTGCGGCTGTGTCAATTTTACCGGAATTCCATTTGCCGACGTGCAAAACCATTAAACTACCGTCTGAAAATTTCATATGATGTCGTTACCATGAATTTTATTGTTGCTGTGTAAATCATGGATTAATTAATTAAAAACACAAATTTTTAATAGAAACATTTTATTGAAATATCTCATCGCATTAATTTTTGTTAATATTCACGGGCGCACCTCATCGAATACGCACAAATTATTTAAAAAATGAATTACATATTTTAAATTTCATTACGACTATACTCCTTACTCTACAATTTTAAATTTTGATAACAATATATAAATATCTTACTAATATTATAAACGCGACAGTTTGTATGGATGTATGTATGTTTGTTACTCTTTCACGCAAAATTTACTAAATGGATTTTAATGAAACTTTACATAAATATAGCTCATACATCAGAAAAACATATAGGCATATACTTTGAATCGAATCAAGAATTATAGATATTTTAAATAAATAGATGAAGCATTTTGGGATAAACGTAGATGGGACCTAGGAAAAGAAAAATAGATTACTCTAAGTACTAATCCTTTACGCAGACGAAGTCGCGGGCAGAAGCTAGTAATAAATAAAAAAAAAGATAATACATATAAGATTCTAAATTGAATTCTTGGCGTGCTCTTGTGAAGTAGTCAGCTCAGTAGTAAGCTTGGTAGTCACATTTTTCTAATTGGAAACAATTATTTACATGCAATCAAAATGTAATTATTTGATTGTTATGGGACTTCGATTTATATCTCCAGACAGTGGCAGTAATGCTTTGTATAGGTAACCCCGATGGCGCCATGGCTCGGGAATCAAATATTAGTACACCTTCCAAAATTACATTCATATTTCTATCACGAAATCGCAATTCTATAATGCCCGCTGAGTTCCGGTGGGTGGAGCGGATATACGGTAGCACCGCAGCCATATTGATTATGGCATAGCCTGTCTAGCATTTCCACAAATACAACCGGAAACAGAGAGCTTTTGACGTGAACATCACACCGGAAGCTTTCCATAGATACAGTGGCCAAAAAGCTCGGGACTTTCAGCGTACACCGATGAACATTAAATTGTACAGTGTTCCACTAAATCCAGGTTACTTTGTAACTGCATCGCTCTGTAGTAACATGTGCCTACTCACATATTACGAGTACAGAGTTGGTGTTTTAGAGGGCTTTTTTCAGTGAAGTTTTATCAAATTTTCAAATTAATATCCCAAAACGAAAACTAATACCATCCGATTTTTTTAAAGATACCAATTGCTTAGGTAGGTACCTACCCACCTTCTGAAAATTTGTGGGGGTTTTGTAATATCTTTATCCTGTCACTGGACATTTCCAAGACCGTTGTGACCAGGTCTGGCACCGAGGACTTGTCAACAAATTGCCTTCTTATGGACATATTAATATATAGCACAATTCATATAGTTGCTGACGGTTTCACCTCTTCCTCGCATTTGATAGATGGTGGTGTTCCACAGGGATCGGTTCTTCATCCAACTTTATTTTAGTTGCAAATCAATGACTTTTTGACAGGTGCACCAATTCGATATTATGTGGATGACAGTACAGGGCTCATAAACTCCAACGGATCGAAGGGCTTCGAAGTGGGGAATGGAATTACCTCGAAGCTGTATCCTTTTGGGATAAGACTGTTGACATTTGTTCAATAGTTCGGCTGTTGAGAGATTTGCCGGTTACTGCATTTCCTCCTTCTTACAACGTGGGTCTCTTCAAGATCCGCAGGCTCACCCCTTCCTTCCAACAAAAACACTCTACACACATCCCCAAAGATGACATTTTGATCACAATTTTTTTTCATAAGCACCTCCTTTGTTGAGTTAACTTAAAAAAATATTTTAAAGTGAAACCTTCGAAATATAAATAAAGTTAGAAGATGCCTGTTGGCCTACCCCTCCTATCCCTAGAAAACACACCAAAATAATTTGTATAAACGCTTTCAGAATGTATTTAATTCATTTGTACTGAACTGTGTGTACCGTTTTTTCATGTGGCTGTACTCTGTATTGGGTACCTACTCGCTGGCAGTCTTTCAGTGGGGAAAACCGTAGATTTATTGTGTGGTGGCGTCAAATTAATTGTTTTGCATCGGATGGTTTTTTAAAACGATTTAAATGCTCGACCTTCAGCGTTTGTAACTACAAATAGCTTTGATTTTTCAGCCTAAATGATCAGATGGATTCGGCTTGATTAATCACCTTGGTTCGAGTCTCTATTCTAGATATTCAATAAAAGCTATGAAGGTATCTACATATGTACTAATTTATGAACGAAGTTTTATAAGGTATTAATTAGATTTTAAGTTTGAAATAGAAAAAAATATTGAAAAGGTATAAATAGGAGTAAAATTTTTAAAAAAAACTGCAGTGAGACAGGGTTTGGTATAATTAAAATAAATAAATAGGTTGGATTGGATATTAATGGATATAATAAAATAACTCCGTGGTTGAATGGTTAAGATCACCGGCTACGAATCCGGTTGCCTGTTACTACGGTTGCCGGTTCAAATCCCAGCGTGCGCAAATAATTGAATAATTTGAGTTATATCACAATTAATTCATTAAAAATAAAATATATAAAAATAAAATACAGTACCTATATTTGCGGTATTTTCAGAATCACCCTGGTCAAAAACCGCAGAACCGAAACATGGCTTGAACCATATTTGATGACCAGATATTTCCCACCTTTATCTGCCCTATCTTTTTCCCCTCTCCACTACTTTCAGCCTTTCAACATACCTAAATTAAGGATGCCGTAGTCTCACTAGCTCCAAACGGTTGGGAGTAGTTGGGTGCGGTAATCATATAAAAAAAGTAATAAAAAAGTTTATGAATCGACGAGTTGTTATCATATAGGTGTAATATAATATGTACCCATGATGAGGGCATCTATTTATTTTTTCGGTACCTACTTAAGGCTGATCAATATTTATGATTATTTTTACCTAATATGTTTTTGAAATAAAATTTTTGAAAAAAGTCAAAGAACACATAACTTTTTTGACTAACTTTAACAATGAATGAATCCTATTAAGATGATCCACTAGTCCTTGACTCATTCGGAATCGGGCGGAGCGAACGATTTTGGGGCGTCAACCAATAAAAACCCTAATCTCTAGCAAACAACAGTGTTTGGTTGTTCCGCAAGTATATTTTTAAAGATCGAAGCGCCGCGTAGACTAAGGCATGTCCGTTTGCCCCGGGCCCTGGGCGTAGAATGAGCGGCGGGCTAAAATCCTTCTGTACACGGCATAAGGATGAAATTCGCACTTACATATTCGTTGGGTACCGCCTATTTTTATTCACCGAAAAGAAACGTCGCCAAAATGCACGTTTTATTTTATTTTGTGATGTTCAGACACAAATATTAAAATGTTTTCCGATCACTTTATAAGAAACTTAATTAGCTACATTATTCAATAAAATAACACCAGAAAAAGGATTTGTAAGTAGGAGATTTTTCACTTTTAACCATTTTTTATAGGTCAGACGCATAATTTTTTTCTAAGCTTATTAAAAAGCTTATCAAAAAAATACTCGATCACTTCAAAGGCCAAGATGTGTTCTACTCACAGTATTTAATTGAAGCATCTATATTATTTCTAAGTGATCAAATTTTCAAAACTAATACACAAGATTTTATACGATTTTGCATTTTTTCCGCATGTCTTCACCTTAAATGGTTAAGCCATTATCTGCCTAGGTAGATGCACAACAATAGTCTAATTCCCTATTTCGCCATGAATGCAAACATTTCATTATCGGAGGCTTTCGTTATGAAGGCTGTACGGCGCGGGAGGGAGAGGATGGGAGTGGGTGGGGGTCCCAACACCATAACAGAAAACGGGGATTCAGGCCATAAATCACCATGACGAAAATCAATATCACTTCCGTTTAGCGATAGAGCCTTTATGCAAAACGCCACAATGAATTATCCACCCACAGGTATGTTATTTTCACAATGGAAACTTCATAAAACTTGGATAAAAATATTAAAGGTGTGAAAAACCACACTTTCTGTGAAAACATAAATACGTGGGTAGATATGCATTTTTTTATAACCATGATGCTGAAAATCTGTTTTACCTTTTGATCGATTAGTTCTGGAGTTATAAAATTTATACAGCATGATTGTCTTTGGTTTATAGGTCAACTTAAAATTTTTCAGCTTAAAAAGTCATTTCCATCACGAGCTATCTATCATGCTTTGAAATGTAGGTAGATAAAGCTACATAAAAAAGTCCAAAATCGCGAATTGTCGTTATTGGATTTAATATAAATAAAATAATTTTCTTAAAGTGTCTATGATTTTCAGGTATGTAGGTACCTATTAGGTACCCATTTAACTACTACTTTTAGGCTTTTTCACCATCGTCTTCATAGATTATCCATACGATAACGTACATTTTCGATAAAGACGATTTTTTTTAAAGCCCGAGTTTATTATTCTGTACTTGAACCTATAAATAGTGGCTATACCTAGGTATATATGATATGTTAGTCGAGTTTTTTGTATCTGTTTTTAGAGTATTTATTTGTTTATTTATTAATATGGTATGGATAAGCTATCAGGAGGATGGTGAAATACCCTCAAACTATTTCAATTCTGAAATATTAGCAAATTAATACATCATTGTTTTTCGCTGGCTGTTATGTTATACGTGCCATAAAGTAACAGAATAATCAACTAAATATTATGTATATTATCTTTAGCACAAAAATTATCTAAAATTATAAGAGGATTTTGATTAAACAATAAACAATACAAGAATAAATAAATAATATTCTAAACATTGACTACTCCCATCTAGCTGCAAGCGTTCGAACTAAAATGCACCTCGGGTCAAAACGTCGAACCAAATGAACGGAGACCTCTGCGCACTACTATCGGAACTAAAATTTAAAAATTCCTCTACCCGCTAAAAGATGGCACGACGGGCGTTATTTATAGCTTTTCTGTCTTCACCATGAAAACATGAACGTTTTATGACCATTTTGTTTGAAAAATTTCAGGAACATTTGGACGTGAGACATATTTACATAACAAAATATAATTTTTTTGGCAGAATGGAGGAATGAATGAACTCGTAATTTATTGGAAGCTTTATAAACCACTTTTATACGAATAAAAGTGGTTTATAATGTCATTCATTCATTATAATATTGCAATTAAATTGGGAACACGAGATTTCGAAAGATTACGTACCAACATATTTTGAAAGACAGTATTGCAAGGAAAGAATTATATATTTTTTCTACATGAATGTCATCACTAAAATTCTCATAAATCCTGAAGGTGTACAAAAAGTATTTTTACAAATATTCTTTGTGAATTGCAAAATTGAACACATTTTTTATACATTCATGATAAAAAGTATATTTTTTGGAAATCTTCACATCGTGATGATTAAAATGCCTTCTAGTTAAGTTTTTAGCCAAAATTATGATTTTGCTAACAGGTTTCGGACAAAAATATCTACGTAGACAGGTATTATCTATTAAATATTCCTGCATTTTTCAAAATATTATTAAATTTGAGTCTTTTCTAATAGTTGGTTTACATAAAAAATTGAAAATAATATCTATCTATTTATTGTTTTATTAAAGTCACAACTAAATTAGTAGATATAAATAAACAATCTTGATGGTAAAAAATAATTTTATATTACAAGTCATTTTATCGATATATATAATATTAATTAATAAAACATATTACAACTTTTAAACAATAACAACATAACAATATTTATAAATTTAGTAACTAATAAAAAAATAAAAAAAATCGAATGCCTGTAGGTAGGTACCTACCTACATAAATAACATAGGTAGGTTCTTTCCATTTTTAATATTTAGAAACTTAGATTAACAAACTTATTAACAAACAATATCTATTTAAAAACTTAGTAATAAAAAATATATATAAAAAATGAAAGCATGTAGGTATCTACTTACCCAACCTAAATTAAATTGGTTCTTATTTCAATTTTTAAGAATAATTTTAACTCTTTACCAAAGTAGGTACCTTTCGCCTAACGGTGCAACATACAATTTCGCTAGGAAAGTGCACCCGAATGTATCCCATAGCTAACTGGGCGTTAGGGGTGGGGACAGTTTGAACGTCTGACAAGGGTAGAGGAATTGATTGAACGCGAGGAGGGGCTTGCACAGGCCCTGCCGAAACCAACATGGCGGCCACTCGTCAGCTGTTCTCTGACACTATTATTATCTCATCAACTGACAACCATTTAAATTGTTCCGCGCCGCAATTTGAATACAGCGTAGAACTTTTTCCCGTGCCGCAATTCGAATACAGTGGGGGATTTTTTTTTCGTGCGGCGAAGATTATTAGGTAGGTACTGCGACCTAATGGTTTTTTAAGAGTTTCGAATGATAAAATGATGGAATTATCTTTGTTAGTTTTTTGAGTTAATGGCTCTATTATGGAAAAAGGTAGGTTACCTACTCAAGCAAAAGATATCACTTCTGTGAAGTGACCGACAGAAGAAATAGAACATGTTTTTCCTTTCATTAATATTCACTTTTTATACTTTCCGTTTTAAAATTTGATGATTGTAAGTAAGTAGGTACCTACCTACCTACCTTCCTACTTCTGCATAATACATAGATACCTATGTAGATATTATGATGTCTGAATTATAGGTATCCACTTTAAATATAGGTAGGTACTTAATATACTAAAAACTGAGCTTTTCAGGTCATAGTCATCTCTATAAAAATCTAATTGTGTAAAAATGTAAGCAAATAAGAACCTTGTAAATGTAGTTTTATAAAAATACTAAGTCCTAAAGAGTCCCAAATTCTCCAGTACTTTAAAATAAAAATGAACTCAATTTTTGGCAGTAATCTACTCATAAATGTAATATCAATATGGGGATAGCAAATGTAAAATCATGTAATGTCCAGTGTTTTAAATGCAGTTTCCTTCGAAGTCTTTTCTTCTCCAAACATAAACTTTCTAATAAAAATGTGTATATTGGAAGTGACCTGGCAGATGAGTATATTTTCGGTATATATTTGTAAATAAAAAAAATTAGATTCAGCCTAAGAAATCATAACAAATTGAACAGTGCTTTTCTAGTTTTTTTCACAAAAAAGCCAAATTACCCAATTTTACTATTATTATTACTTCATATCTACGCTAAATGAAGTGCTTTAAATATTAGTCTGTGTTGATGTACCTATATGTTTGAATATTACTGTATTTTTCTCGTAAGGAAACAAATAAATCTACATTGCCGGCCGATAAGTATCTTTTACTTCCGTCGGTAACATAACACAATGTAGGCGTCAACTATATGAGGTTATAAACAAACTGAGTTCTATTTTTATTTTCGTGTGCTAAAAAAAATTCTACACACTCGAAGAAATACTATACGAGAATATCAAATAATACTTATGATAAGCTCAATAATCATATTTTATTGTGGATAATGTTTAATATTTATGCCAAAATTTAAATCTCATGTTATCATTTATTATTTGTTACTTATTGTTAAGAGATTGCTTGATTAGGAATCGTAGAAATTTTAGCAAAACTATATTTAACTATAAAATCATAGAATGATTTATAGGTAGGTATCTGCCTACCTACATTCATGTATTATGTTTTCATATTTAGGTTATTATTTCTTATTTACGACTAACATGATACAGGTATGAGCTTAGCTTAGCCTAAATAAATAGGTACAATAAAAAAGAAAAGAAACCATCCTAAATATGATGAGAAATTTATTACTATTGAAGACAATATTAGCAACATTATTATCATTTTCTAACGCATATTTTTATTGGCTGCTATCTTTATGAATGATTGCAATATTCTCCCTAACAATATGCAATCTAGATAGTCTTGTTAGTCTTGGATAAATATATAGATTTTTATTTTTCTAGGGTGAATATATTCTCACATACAAAAATTTGATTGATTATCATCAATGATTAAATATTACGATTTGGATTATTAGTTTAAACTCTTTAAGGGGTGGCTCTCCCATAATTTCTTCCAATTTCTTACATGTTTTCCTTAAACGTTTTGAAGTCTTTAAGCTCTTAAAAAAATATACCTATGTTATTCTTTAAAATAGTGTCTATACACCGAAACGGTAGTTATTTGAAATTCCCTCGATAGAAATAAATCGCAAAGTATGCTCCGAAAATTATATTTACACGTTTTTTTCTGTTATTTTATAAATTGTATAATAATAATAATTGGATAATTTGTAGAGCTCCGTTTCTGTGAGAAATCACCTCAAGGGCGCTGTTATATGTATGAAAAAAATCACAATGTTTCTTTAAATGCTACTTGACACAACCCCAACGAGATTTTTGCTCTAGTCTTTTATTAAACATTTTCACAATTTTCGCATAAATTTGATGGTTTTTAATGTTAGCGCGATCGCTTCAACATTGTCGTATCTCTCAATCTTCTTCGCAGATTAGCGCGGCCTTAAGTTATTCCAAAAAATAAAATAAATTCAATTAGTGTTAGTTAACCAACCAAACCTAACCTATCCTAAGCTACCAAAACCTAACTAGTCACTAGGTATGTGCCTAATAACATAAAACGTGATTTAATTCAATGCAAAATGATCCAACTAATCTAAACACTAACATCAGATGAGTCCATAAATAAAACGACTGGCAATAAAGTAAATGTTATACATTAGCGCTAGCGTCAAAATACGCCATTAAATTAATGTAGCATGGAGTGTTATTACGATCATTATAAAATAATAAGTCTTTACTGAAATTATGTCAAGAATCATAAAGCTGTGCATACACGATACAAGCTGCTCTGCTATTAATACGCTTTCGTTGGTGTGGCTTTTATTATACCACTCAACACATCATAATTCGACTGACGTGTAGGTCAGTCTTTATAGTTTCTTAACATGGAAGCTTATTCAATATTATGATTTAAGAAAGCATTAACATTTATACATAATTATGTTTAGGTAATGTTTAATAGTTAGTGTTATTCGTTTCAAATAAAAAAAAAAAACATTTGAATGCTTGGAGTAAGGGTAGGTAGACTCTTTAGGCATATATAGGCATTATCTTTCAAAGTAATTGGTATAATAATATATAAACATATATAATACATAAATACTTTACGATAAAAACGTAAAAAATGACCTGCAAAGTTACTGCGTAAGTTTTTTTAATATAAAAAGTTAACGATTGAACAAAAAAATATGTTTTGGGATCCTACTCGAAAATTCCGACTAAATTGGACAATAATAATGCGACAAGGAACTCAGTCTCAGTAACATAATACAAGTTCCTAGTTTCATCGATTGATGAAAGAAAAATTATGAAAACATAAATAACAATTTTAAAGTATTTAGAATAATATGTCATTGTAAGCAAATACAAATTAATTCTTTACGTTAGCCAAGTCTTCAGTAAATTCACCAATTTTTTTGTCTTGGGCACAGTTTTTAATTTTATCAAGTTTTTTCAGTCTAGTTTTATTGGTTCTGAAAAGTTTAAGAATCATAGGATCCTGTCAATAGTAAAACAAAGGCGATGTATTGCTCTGAAAAATCATTACAATCGGAAGCAGCCACATCCTGCACGTCACTGCCAGGCAGTTGCGTAGTTTCGCCGTAGTTTTTTTTTGTTTGTTAGTAACAACGTAAATACAATGTTATATCTTATATCTGCCCACAATCCGCCTATTAGGATAATTTGTTGTTGGCGTTGCGTGCGCGCTGCACCGCGTACCGCCTAGTCTCACTATACAATCCGCTGCCATTCCCGCCCCACGAGCCAACTACCAAGCAATATTACAGTTATTATTCGAAGAGTAACGTAACCACTGTATGGCTTATATGGTACAGTATCTACTACCGAACAAAGTAGGTTGGCCATTGTGAGAAAGCTTTCATTCGATATTTTAAATTGAAAAAATACAGGTATGATTACAAATAAAATAGTGCTGTCGGCAATTTCTAGATAACTATATTTTTCTTTATTTTTCGGAACTGCATTCAAAAGACTTTGATTCGTATAAAATATACGACAGTTAAAATGGGACCCAGAACTGTTCCTTGAGGGACTCCAAATTCGGAATATATAGGTTCATACAACTTATTAGCAGAGTTACGTGTTGGTGTAAATTTGTTTTAAGATAGTTTTCAGTCGTACTTATATGGCCTTGTACATGTACTAGAGCACTGCTGATGCTTGGTTTTAAGAAACACCCATTGGTAGTCCATCACTAAAAATGATAACTCCTATTTAATTGTAAAACGAAGTGAAGACCCGATATTCCGATTTTCTACCGATACATATAAATATACCCTTGAAGACTTTAGGATTCTAAATTCATAAATATATATATATATATATTATTTTTAAGATAATCTCTGTCGAATCGCAAAGTATGCTCCGAAAATAATAAAAAAAACACATAGATACTTTATTTTGAAAAAATTCACAGTAATTCTTTAAGTGTAACTTATGGTATTGTCGAGATACATTTTTGCTCTATTTTCAACACATCGTGTTTTATTAAACGTTTTCACGATATCCGCTTGAATATGATCGTTTTCAATATTAGCCTGCTCCCTCCAACATTCGTATTTACGTATCTCCCCTTCTTTTACTTACTGAGCGCCAACCACCGGGCCTTTAGCTGAGCTTCGATAAAGACTATATATAGATAATCCTTAGTAGATATACGAAATAAATGAAATTATTGATATTGGTACCTACAAACTTACGAACTTTCTATACATTTTTTGGGAGGACATTCAAGAAATTGGAGGACTTTATAAAGTTTACTTCCTATTTGGAATATTATTCTTGACATTACCGTTTATTCGTCAGATGTTTATTCGCGATGTTTAATATGTCAGTGGTCTACTAGCAATGGTCGGTCTCTAAACAAAACGCAGTACCTACGAGCCAGCTCAGTGCACGCACACCGCTGTGGGTTGGCCAGCACAGGGTTCGATGTTTCAATGAAGTACTAAGTAGTGGATGAACATAGAAAGCGTGGAATAATTAGGTGCGCCATTTATTATTATTGTTTTAATTATAGAGTTATAAAGGGGGTTTGATTGGTCATGCCAACTATACCTATTGTATCTACTCGAGATAATTGAAGGATTGGCTTTTATTATCATAACAAAATATCTTTTTATGAATACCAAAACAATACTTACAATACATAATTGAAATAAAGCTACGCAGATAGAAAGAATGAGACTTGCAGGTTCGATTTTACAACAAATAAATAATATTTAGTCCAATTTTGAAGATAGTACACGGAGAAAAATGTTATTCTAAAATACGATCATTTTATTTGTAAAAACGGTTAAAAACGGGACTGAAGTTCTTACGAACCAATTAACAGTGTTTCAATGTTTATTGGCGGGAAAATGTAAGAATGATTTGTTGGTGTGCGTACGAAATGACGTATACCAACAAATTATTCTTACATGTTCCCGCCAATAAGCCTTGAAACCCTGTTAAGTTTTTCGTAAGGACTTCAGTCCCGTTTTTAACCACTTTTTACGAATAAAATAATGGTTTTTTAGAAAAAAAAAATTCTCCGTATAGGTAGGTACCTACCCACTATCATTTTAATTTTCTTAATTAAAAGTATTAGTGGGTAGACAATTATAGAACCTACACTAAATTATTTACATCTTTACGTTGTTTTAAATATATTTTGATTTAAGTTAGATAGGTAGGTTATCGAAAAGACAACTGATATTTTACATGTATAAAAAGGTGTAGGTAGATAGATACTTAATATTTTTTAGGGTTACGAAAATGTGCTTTATACAAAAGTCGGTAGTCATCTATCGGCTATTATAGACGTATTGTACTACTTATTTATTATTATTTGTCAAAAAACGTTCTCTGAAATAAATAAGAAAGGAAAAATACACGTTTTTAATGGCTAAGGTATTTACTATCTACTGACAAATTGTACCGAAAATCGAAAGCTTACAATATTTAATTATCATACACTTAAATATATCTAATACCTAGGTAAATTTTACATATTTTTTAAAGACAGTTATTAGTTTACATTTTGTCTTCTACACACGGAGAAAAATGTTATTCGAAAAAACGATCAGTTTAATAGTAAAAACGGTTAAAAATGGGATACCGACACATTATTCTTACATTTTCCCGCCAATAAACATTGAAACACTGTTAATTTGTTCGTAACAACTTCAGTCCCGTTTTTAACCGTTTTTACTATTAAAATGATCGTTTCTTCGAATAACATTTTTCTCCGTGCAGTCTCATTGTAAATTTTAGTTTCATTCAAAGATTCGTACGTCCGTCACTCCTAGATCCACTGACCCCCAGATTCCTACCACTTCATATCTTTTTCCTTCCCACACTTTCCTTCATTTCTTTCTCCTTAAAGATGAAATAGGACCTGACGGGAAATATTTTCCTCCGAGCCCTCTGTTTGGAGCTAATGTAAAAAAATTATTTCCATTATGCTGAGATGTGAGATGATAGGATGAAACAAAATAATTCATCCTTGCTAAGTAGAGCCGTAAGGGAAAAAAATAATAACTTAGATGTGGACGATATTGCAGCCACTTCTGCACCATCTAAGCCGGCAGTAGGCTTAGTTTCAAGCAGCTGATGCGCGGCGGTACGAACAGGTAACACTCTAAGCAACGAAACAACCTACCAACTGCCTCGCCGCTGGGTATGCTATACGGCCAGCCGGTCAGTAGGGTGACGTCAAATCTTGGATTGGTGAGACTAAATAAAATCAAAATAAAGGACTGAAAGCAGTGGAATCAACGATGAGTGCAGATATTTTTTTAATACTTATTGGATGGAAAAGAATGTTGTAAATTGAAATAGTTTTCCTATGTATTTTTTTCGTTTATAGCAAACATGAAACTTCTTGGAGGTTATGAATATAATCAGTACGCTTCTAATAGGTGGGTACCCACGTGTATAATTTTATAAAAAAATGGTTGGGTTGAGTTTACTATTTGTTCTCATAAAAAACAAATACATATTTTTCCAATTTTCCAATAAACACGGTAAAAACATATCAGAATTCACGTAAAAACATATAGGAAGCAACATATTTTTCTATTAAAATAATTTAAATAAATATCCAAAATATTAAATGAATAAAACATAAAAATTGGACCATAAATAAATTTTTATGCGCCAGGATAGCATGCATTTGTTTTTCAACAGTTCTAATTTCTGTAAGTTTCTATGTAGGTATGTAGGTATTTACCAACAAGCGCTAACTGTTATTAGCATGACGTTTTACTTTTATTTTTTATACTAAAAAAAAAATCTAAATATGAGACAAAAATCTTATTAATTTTGATTCCAGCAAAAATACACAAAAATAATATTGTAAACGTAATAACGCAGTGATTGTGATTTAAATAATAAAATTATAACCGAAATAGAGTTCTGTAAGCATATAATTCTATGTAAATAATATGACAAATATCATTGCATTATTATTTTCTTAAATAGTATTCCTAATTGAAAAATCATATATGTGCTTGATAAAAAAAAACCATATCATTGAAATCTCTTTCTTAAAAAAAAACGGTCAAATATGATTGACAAGTGGTAAAGGAGCCGCCATGTTTCCCTTTCCACCAATCAAAGAGCACGATTCTGATTGGACGAACCGCAAAGATGGCGGCCCCGCGCGCGTTCTATTGTACATTTTCTTTTTCTGGTTGGATTCTAGGATGAAGATAAGTTTTTCAAACATTATTATTACTTTCAGTAAAATTTGTATTTATAAATTTTATTTGCAGTGCTATGATGGGAAGTTTTGTTTACTTAGGAAGTTAGTGAACGAATTATACTTTTATAAGTAGATACTAGGTAGAACTTTGTTAAAAATTATTTTACTTCAATTATTAAGAAATTATTTGTTTAAGCTTTCCAAGGGTGAAATAGCTGCCATATCATAAATGTATCCACCTAAATTTAAAAACGTAATTAAATAATTTCCAATTAAGTACCTACCTACTTTCTTTGCGGCACTTATAGATATAATTATTTAACTTTCCAATTAATTATATAAGTTAACTTTCACAATTTTGGTAATTGGCAGGTACCTAAAGATAATGTTTATTTAACCGATTTTGTGAAAAATTAACCCACGGGCGCCTATTTATTATAATAGGTGTATTGTGGAATTTTAAACAAAACATCTTTATTTTCCAAATTTTAAAATAGGAATTTGCCTAGAAAATGAATACCACGAAACGTGTACAAAATATTGCGGACAGACAATCAAAGCTTCTAAGGTCTTAAGTTCCTTGTTCCCACCCACATAGTTTAACACTAAAATAATTAATAGATAATATCTTACAATTAAAACGAAACAAATTATTTTAGAAATATAGTTAAATTACGATTATCCCCAGAAACGTAGGTCAAAACTTAATTTAGAGTTGTCGATAATCATATATATCATATATCCTGCGTCTCTGATTTTATATCACATGGTCACCCTGACCGATCAAGAATCATTTACATCGATATCAGTTCTTCTTTGTAGTATGTACTTTTATTATGAATTAACAAAATTATTTAAAGCTTTGTTAATTTTATTTAATAATTGTAGAAAATATTTACCTATTATTGTGTTTCTGTATCTATTTGTAAATAATAAACTTAGATAAAGCCTAAGAATTACTAATAAATTGTTCAGCGCCCTAAAAACACATTTCGTTGATCTGAATAATATTGCAATCTAAATTATCTATTTCAAATGTTTGTTTAATGCACAATTCAATAAAAATTATTCAATCAGAGGATACATTTTTTAAACCTGTAAATACGAATTCTTCAACTAATAATTTTAATCAAGCACTTTAGCTGCAATTTCCAATTACATTTTAAATCACTTTCGAGTTAATTGTTTTTTTGGAATTTAAAAAACGTTTCCTACCGAAAAACTGAATAAATCATTTATTTAATTCAATTTGAAACTTATGTCCAGAAGAACATTAGAAGTTTTAAGAAGGTAAAATCGCTATTTTGTATATCGAAGAGTGCCCAAATATGGCAGAGATCCTTCAGAGGAATTTCATCTAAAGCTCCAGATGTAACACAAATAAACAAACGCTAAATCTGATCATCTGATATACACCCATGTTTGTGTGTGAGTTTGTGTGTGTTGGCGTTTTTGATTTATCGGGGCAATAAATAATTTGACCGTGGGTCAATCATTTCATATTAAACTCCGATATCTGTCTCACCCTCACGCACGTATTTCACATTCAGTGCGAACGAGATGCATTATTTCTCTTCACAAAATAATGATAGAGCAACAAACCAATTTGTAAAATTGGAAAGATTTTTTCTGAATCGATTTTTTCTTTGATTATGACTGCAGACGATCGAA
The DNA here is from genome assembly GCA_951813805.1 of Limnephilus auricula. NCBI lineage: Eukaryota > Metazoa > Arthropoda > Insecta > Trichoptera > Limnephilidae > Limnephilus > Limnephilus auricula. The sequence continues at coordinate 4,521,197 of OX638403.1, forward strand.
AGGGATTAGATTTAATAATATTAACCGCTTTCAGTTTTTTGTTTAATTGTTGTTAATCGGTTTAGATTAAAATAATTAATATTAAATATAGGTTGCTATCATCGTTAATGCTTTATACTATTTTATAAAATGAAAAAGAATTTTTTTATCGAGAATCATTTACTCACAATTAATGTTTCTTCACTAGCGCAGATCAATTAAGATTGCTTTTTCATAATCATGCAATGTATGTTTTTAACTCCACACAGGAGGCTATGAGGAATCATTTTTGGGGATGCTTGTGGTGGGTCCTGTTTAGCGAATCTTGGGGTCAATATGTCCAGGAGTGACGGACGTATGAATCCGTCCCTCCCACTGCGGTAGATATAAAGCAATAAGTCAAGAGAGTCCGGCTGAAGAGGTAAGAGGGCCTCTCTCAATCAGTCTCTCCATATCCGGCCCGCCACGGGGTAGATGGGAAAACGCATATGAAGACCTATACAAACCGCACCCTTGTTTTCTCACATTATATTATCAAAATCAATAGAAAGAAGTTTTGAATTTTTTTTTTGCTTATTCTTTTACGGTAAAATTTACTACCTAAGCAATTACCTAATTGTTTTTAAAGATCGGGGCCATTGCCCTTTACAGCCCAAATATTAAAATTTTCAGACCGACTGGGATATTTCGTCTTAAGTTCCTGATAATTTACACAAAGGAATAAATGTCTTGTACCTACATACATACGTGATTCATCTGTGTGCGAGTACGTACAATTACAAAGCACAGTTTGAAAATAAACATGATATTTTCACACGCGCTTCAAACATTGGTACCTACATAAATAGTTTCAGTATCACCCTGGTAAAAGACCGCTGCTAGGAATTGAAACATTGCATGAAATGTCTTTACCCGTTTTTAGTGATCAGATCTGAAAAGTCAGGAATTTTTCACATAAAAACAATGCTTCATTTTCAAATATAAAAAAATCGGTACCTCTTCTGCGTGAAATAGATAATTATCTATTAATTATTATAAAAATAATAATTTTTTCGGTAATTTACGTGTACACGGAGATTTTTTTTATTCTTAAATACGATAATTTTATTCGTACAAACGGGACTTAAGTTCTTACGAACAAATTAACAGGGTTTCAATGTTTATTGGCGGGAACATGTAAGAATAATTTGTTGGTATACGTAATTTCGTACCTTTACCAACAAATTATTCTTACATTTTCCCGCCAATAAACGTTGAAATACTGTTAATTTGTTCGTAAGAACTTCAGTCCCGTTTTTAATAAAATTATCGTATTTTATAATAACATTCTCCTCCGTGTAGGTCTACCGCTATTATTGTGAAAAATCACCTCAAGGGCAGATATAATAAAAAATAAACAGTATCAATTTCAAGTGATTTATTTATTTTCTTATATTAAAATTATATATAAAAAAAACAATATAGCTATGTTCATTTTAACACATCGTATTGTACCCATAGTTTTGTGTTGGTGATCAACTAACCCGTGGAAGCAATATGATATCCATAAGTTTTTTTTTTTTTTTTAAATAAAGACAAACATTCCCGGGTTACGAATAACCCAACTACATTTGAAAATCTCCTACTACCACCACACTAAGCGGAAGATGTTGCTTGTGTTGTGATGGAGGATTTAGCCAGCCGAGGAATCGAACACGGAACGCCTGGGTGGGACCCAAACGCGATGCCCACACAACCACTGACCGGTCGTTAGTGATTATGATGGTTTGGGTATTCTGTAGTTAGAAGTAAGATTGTAGAAATATATTATAAATTTGTGCAGCGCCGTTGAGGTGATTTTTCGCAAAAACAGCGCTATACAAATAAAAAATTTATAATTATTTTCATAAACATATTATTTAAAGACGCTTTCGACAAAATAACTCTTTGATTGATTTAGGTTTGCAGGTAGGTACCTATGCACTGACGCTCCAGGACTGCAAGTGATGAATAAAAAAAAAAAAAAAAAACACTTATTTGGAGATAGGTGGAAACCTACGAATGATTGTATCTTAGTAGGCGTACGAAATACCTGCTTTTATTATTATCTCCAATTGAAATAAACCCAACCTTTCACATTTATTATTATTCACATCGCTTAGAGTTTAGAGCACGAGATAAAGCCTTCTATAGCGTAGGTATAGACTAAGATCAAATTGGTCAATCTTCGGCGGTTACCCTTTCATTCGATTACCAATGATAAATTGTGACTATTAATTTCAAATTACCCCTCTCTGACATGTAAATATTAGCTAGTTCACAATGGAGAGGCACCTTTATACTCGGTATTTACCTGATGTACAACCTACCTACACCAGACAAAAGGATCGTGCAAGTGCCTAAGTTTTGCTTGTACATTATGGATTAAGGTGATTCTGTCTGTTGCATACAAGGCTATCCATCAATCTTTAGTTTCCGACAAGGCTGAGCGGTTAATATCCTTGGCTTCGGAACCAAAAGCCGCGAGTTCGAAACCCGGTGTAAGCAAATTAAAAAAATTATGTTTTCGTTGGTATTAGGTGTTAGGTTACTTAACATAATTAACATAAAATAATATTATACACGGTGACCGGAAACTAATGGTACAAGCGGAAAATAGGTGAATCTACATCAAATAGAGAATGCAAAAACAGATTTTTTCAATTTAAACATTTATAAAATATATATTTTTTGGCTGATAATGGTTAGAAATGTTTTTGAAACCATGTTTACGATTTAACGTATTTTAAATACAATGCCAGATGGTGATTTCCCCTTTTCGACTGTTTTTTTTTTCAAATTTCAACTTAACTATTTTAAATTCGGTCTCTTTACCTACTTATTCGAAAAAGAAAGTTCAAATAAAAAAAAATTATGCCTACCATCAAATCAACTCCAAATGTGATATTTTAGTTTCCCACTTATGCCACTAGTTTCAGGTGACCATGTAGAGGAAATTAATATAATGTTCAAACCGCCTGTAAGTATTTGCAGCACGTTCCATATTGGTAGATTCACAAACACTTTTCCACCAAAATGTCTCAACTGTTTAATTTCTTCCGAGATTAGCATAGCTACGTGCTTCCCAACCATCATCTTCCCATCTCTTTCTTCTCACACTATCTTCAACTTCACAAAAACACTATCTAATAATTGGCGATGACGTAATAGCATTGTCTTCGTACACGGAGAAAAATGTAATTCTAAAATACGATCATTTTATTCGTTAAAACGGTTAACAATTTTTACGAATAAAATGATCGTATTTTAGAATTACATTTTTCTCCGTGTGGGACCATAGTGTGGTATTCATTTAAAAAAAGACTATCTCTATTCTTCTTCCCAGAAATAAAACTCTTGAATATTATTTAATTGATTAGGTTCGAAACGGCGTCTAATAAAAGATTCACAGAACAAGACAAATCGGTGTAATTTTTCCAAAGAATAATATCCTAAGCAAAACACCCTCTGGCAGAATTATCAAAAAGCGTTTAAGAATGAAAAAAAAACTGAAAACAAGCTACAAAACACCTTGTCCTGGTTTCAGAAGTACAGGAGGGTTATAAACTGATGTGAAAATATAAGAAATATACTATATAATTTTTAAATGCGTGAAAAATATGTTGTTTACTTCTCATAGTCTTTACACGGAGAAAAATGTTTTTCGAAAAAACGATAATTTTAATAGTAAAAACGTTTAAAAACAGGACTGAAGTTCTTACGAACAAATTAACAGGGTTTCAATGTTTATTCTTACATTTTCCCGCCAATAAACATTGAAACACTGTTAATTTATCATTGAAGAAGAAGATAACAATAATATTTTTTTTTTAATATGAAAATGAACAAGACACAGAAAAATAATAAAAGATAACGGTCGCAACTGGGACTGTTAATTTGTTCGTAAGAACTTCAGCCCCGTTTTTAACCGCTTTTACTATTAAAATGATCGTTTTTTCGAATAAAATTTTTCTCCGTGTATAAACACGCTAAACATGTTTTTTTTATTGCAAATGTTAGCCTGAAGGTTTCGCCCACTCAATAGTATTATACACATGGATTTAATTCTTCAATGATCTAGTTTACTGCACGATAAAGGCTTATTTTAATCTCTGATATATTATGTATACACACGTTTGTTCACAGGTTCCTGCCCACAGCCATAAATCTTTTAACCCACCCACGTTTGAATACTATCATCAAGCTTAATTCAATTCATAGAAAACCTCAGACTTGATACAGAAACTTATTAATAAGATTTTATTTAATTTAAAAAGTTTTTTATGGTCATTTACTAGACTTTTTAATCAATATGTACATATCTTTGCAGGTATGATCTACAGGGCATGCATACATTAATGACCACCTTCCTACACGAATTGTTTGAGAATTGGTTTTCCTCTATACCTTGGAATTAATCTCCAATAATTAATACACATGTTCTCCAGATGATTATGACAGATTTTATAATCGGCAGTTAGAACAGCCTCTTTATAGAACATTCGAGACTTCTTGAATAATATAATGCACCTATACCTGTGTTCAATATTCACTAGTTATAATATGAAGTTAGTAGGTGTATAAGTATGCCTCTACTAGGAGTCTTGCAAAGAATTTAGGTTGGTTCTTGTTATTAACTGAAGGATTCAATATCTGAGATGATTAATTCCAAGGTATATTTAATTGACATAGTTTTTTCATAGAAGTAGATTGAAGGCCAAATAATAGACTCATTTCAATATAATCTACATTCCTGATGTTTATTCAATCGATGCCAAGTTTCATTTTTAATAATTTAATCCAAGAAGTGTATCTACACATCTCATTGAGGGTATATTAGCTTTATATAACAGCAGTATTTTCCTAAGTGGGTACCTACCTACCTTATTCAAAAACCTACAAATGTAAAGATTTGTATTTTTTAGCATTTTTGAAAAATTAACCTCACGCAGGCGGCCCAAAGGAAAATAAAATTATAATATTTCAACATATTATATATTTTTGATAGATGATGTTATACCTATTAGTCTATCGTAATATCATGTCTTAAGGTAAAACAAAGGCACTGCTGAAAATATAAATGAAGTAATTTATGAGCCTTTGAACTCATAGTATGAACTTTTAACGTCGCGTGTTGCGAATTCCCTGGATATATCGAATAACTACTATCGGGGTCATAACATAAAATGTCAAAAAAGGAAATTTTTAACATATAAAAAATAGTGCATACTTTAGTAGGTACGCTGGGACCTTACCTATTGAGAAATATAAGGTTAAAAATACATTGGACATAAATAATGGAAAAACACAGTTAGAAGCATAACAACAATGAAAAAATAACAGCGTGTACAAATGTGAACTAAACCAGGCAATTTGACTTTCCTAAAATGGGAAACTTTCCTAGTTGGATAGTCAAAGCTTCCTTACCATGTGTAAGGAAGCAAAGCTCATCGCTGAGTAATCTTCGAGAATGTTTGATCATCTGACAATGATTCTATTTAGACAAAAAGAACAGATACCAAGACAAAGCAAAAAAGAATGATGTAGATTTTTCATACATACAAATAAATGTATTTAATTTGCAGATTAATAATAGTCTAAATATCAAGTTTGATGTATGTACATGGAGAAAAATGTAATTCGAAAAAACGATCATTTTATTCGTAAAAACGGTTAAAAACGGGACTGAAGTTCTTCCGAACAAATAAACAGGGTTTCAATGCTTATTGGCGGGAACATGTAAGAATAATTTGTTGGTATTTCGTACGTATACCAACAAATTATTCTTACATTTTCCCGCCAATAAACTAAGATAGTTTCAACTTCAGTCCCGTTTTTAACCGTTTTTATTATTAAAATGATAGTTTTATCGAATAACATTTTTCTCCGTGTATCAGTGGAGAAAATGTTAAAAGGCACAAATGCAAAAAGTTGCAGTTATTAATTCATGAATTCATATTTTATAAGGCATCGTCATAACTCGTTCAGATAAAATTATGGTCATGGAATCTTATTGTAACATTTCAATTAATGATATCATAAACTGGATTTCGCTCAATGGAAGATGTACGTAGGATGTAGGTATATTTTTATGTAAGTAAGTAACAAAGGTCGTAGAAAATGTATACAACACTTCATATCATTAGGTATGTTAATATTAGTATTTTGATAACAAAATAATACCAACCTCCCCAAGTCCCCGGCATTGTCCGGGATTTACACAATGGTTTTCGAAATTAGATACAGACAGTGACGTTACTCTTTTGTTTGATGGTCAAGTGTGCCAAATTTCATCAATCTCATAACAAATCTTTAGGTTTGTATAAAAATAAAATCCAAGCTCCCCGCTCTCCACACGGAGAAAAATGTTATTCGAAAAAACGATCATTTAAATAGTAAAAAAAGTTAAAAACGGGACTGAAGTTCTTACGAACAAATTAACAAGGTTTCAATGTTTATTGGCGGGAGCATGTAAGAATAAACATTGAAACACTGTTAATTTGTTCGTAAGAACTTCAGTCCCGTTTTTAACCGTTTTTACTATTAAAATGATCGTTTTTTCAAATAACATTTTTCTCCGTGCACAGACCTAAGGCTTTATAAGAATTTACAATAAATTATTCTCAACATCGTTCTTGTCATATCTTGTCGTGATAGTTTGTTAAATAAGACTAATAGATGACTTGAAAATGTGCATCTTTAGAAAAAAAAATTCTCTACCTATTTTCACCTCGGCAATTTAAATTACGTGATTTTGCAACGCTGAAAAGTTTTAAAAAAATCGCTAGAAGTTTGCCATTTTATATTCTTTGATATTGAATGTAAACCACCGAATTAGTTGTAAATAATTAATCAATATGTAAACATTGTATTGCTAATTTATACTATCACGCACTTAATTATAGTGAATTTCTTGTAAATTGAAATGGCCATCATGAAATATAAATGTACCGCAGCCTGTATTTAAATACGGGGGCTGGATTCATTCAACAAACCGGTTTCTGAGGTTTATGAAGATAATTTAATTAATCTGAACCGTTATTTTATAAGGCGCCTAACGAAGTGTGTGATGAAACTAATAAATTTATCAAGAAAAAAAAGGAATTACATCGATGCTTACTTGGCGAGTCGTTATTTTTATATGGATCGATTTATTTTTACACTCGTATGAATAAATTATGATTCTCACAGTTGCAGATCGATTTTATATTTTAATTATTTGATCGTGTGTGGGATTCATTAGAAGTGTATTAAAAAATAAATAATTAGTCATAAGAGAAAGTACATAATAAAAACATTAGTATAAAACTGGCACAGTCACGTGAAAAATTACAAGATAATTTAATTGTAGGATTTGTAATGTTGAAAGTTTATATGAAGAACACATCCGAATAAGGATAACAATTTCTGCTGAATATTTAAGTCGCTTCTACGACTCGTTCTCGATTGTTAGCTCGGCTGTGAAATGATTTTCCCGCATCTGTGTTTCCTCCTTCCTACAACATGGGTCTCTTTAAGACCCATGTTCACTCCTTCCTCTCCTCAAATAGACCTTTTACTTAGCATGTTCATAGATGATATAGGCCCCGAGGGAAATTATTTTCCTCAGGGCCTCCTGTGTGGAGTTAATGTAGAAAAAAAACCCTCGAGAGAAATGTGTGTTTATTGGGTGGCTAATTTAGTCAACCGCTTAAGTAAGGAAAAGGAAACAAAATAAGCTAACAACAACAACATTTAATCTAACAACATTTGGTGTCTCAATAATGCCCACATATATCTATTCCTTTTCTTCTCGAGTTCGTCTGGTAATTAATCACTTTGTATTTAATTGATTGGGTTCTAATGCTTGATGAGTGATGTCACTCTTCAGCTATAAATGCGAATTCTCCATTGCGACACCTCAAAAATTGAACTTCCTACTGACTTTGTACCATTCGAGTATTTGCAGTAGGATGGCGAAGGCAAACATTGACTTCAAATATTTGAAGTCTGTTCGAAACTCATGTATGAAAACACACTCATTGGTTGGGATGCGGAATATTTTTGAATACTTTTAAAAATTATCGTAGCATACTTAAATTTATCTAGTCAATATTGCGACAGATGGACTGCTATCAGATAAACAAGAACAAGGGTTTGGTAATGTTAACACTTGTCAAACGGAATATGGTTCTGTAAGCGTTAAACATTATTTTTAGAATAAAAAAACCAAATTATGTTATATTTATATAGAGCTTGTCGTTAAAAAAACATGTCCAAATCAAAAATACTGACCAAACGAAAGAAGAATCAGACGACTGAACGACAAGAATATTTATGTAACATGAAATTATTCAAGAAATTGTCATGGCAGAAAATTTCCGTGGGAAAGCCAACCCCCGATTAGAGAGGACACAAGAAGGAAAAAAAACTGTTAATTATAAAATTATATTTTCAAAGCTTTATTTTAAAATTTTCAAACAATAAATTTATAATTGATCCACCAGAAGTGCCACAAAGATACAACAAAAACCAAGAAGAGTCATAAAGAACCAATAAAATTTAAAAGAAGAGACGTGAGGGAACAGCAAGAACCGTGAAGAGCCAACAAGAGCAAGAAGATGCAAGAAAAGTCAACAAAATCAAGACAACCCAAGAAGCCAAGATGAGAAAGTAGGCCCAGGAAGAACCAAGGAGAGCCAAGAAGAGGTAAGAAGAAGAAAGATATAAGTAAAAAACAACGCGCAGTCAAATCCTTTCTTCCTACCGATCCTAAATACCAATAGATAGTTCGATAGAACACGAACCTCCTTCCCATCCCCAGAGAACGTATTCAAAGTCCTAACCGTAAAATATCATTGAAAGAATTGTGGTACAATTTCCAACACACGGATTAATTTCTAAAAGACAAAGTCTGTTCCAACATTGCCTAATCCTTATTGGAAACAAAGCGTTTGTTTGCTCGCGTATTGTGTTTGTTTCCAAAAACACTCGTTCCTGAAACAAAATCGTTTGTCCCAAAAAACCACTTGTGAAGTCAAGTGAGCCATGGGCGAATGACGAAAACAAAAACTGAAATTGATTGTTCGTGGTATCAGGCGCGCAAAGAGACAAAGCGGTGCGCGCTGTGAGCTCAGTTGGTGAGAGACAGCTGTTTAAAGGTGTTGCGATGAAAGAGTCAGTCGAGTAGAGAGGTGACATTTGATCAGGGATGTCCATTTACCGGAACAATATAAATTTTATTGGAATATCTCCTTTAGGGCGCTGAACAAAGTTTAAAAAACATTTTTTCTCACCATTGACAGCACGGGCAGTAATTATAGCAATATTGTTTCTAAATATAAGTAAGTTTGTTACGTAGTCGTAAATATATGTAGTTTTTAAGATAGTTGTAAGTTACAACACGACTAAATACCCACTCAATCATTTAAATAAGTATATGTAGTTTTAAGTCATTAGTTATAAATCTTAGTTGTATGTCACTAGTTATAAGTTTTAGTTTTAAGTCACAGTTACCTATCTTAGTTGATGATGTCCTCGAATTTGTAAAATAAGACTAAAATATTGTATTTACTATCAGGTATGAAAGGGCAATACGTTGTTTAATCGTACTGATTTTATATTATATTATGTGTTGTGGTCTGTAAAAAAAACAAAATAAATATAGATATAAATGTTATAATCATCGTTGCTGTACTTAATTAGGGAGAAAATGTGATAAAATCTAACGATCTATGCACTAAAAAATTATTAATGTTATTACGACCATCTGTTGCTTTAACGTCATGCAATAATGAACCCTAAGGTAGATTACCATAGATCCCATAACCGCGTGACGTTTCCGCAGGAGATGGAACCTTGTTATTCCAAAGGTAGATTACAAGAATTTCAAATATAAATATGTACAAGCATGAACTGGAGCAAATTTAAAATGTATAATACATATACATTTTAAATTTGCTTGATCTCACAAACATTGCTTGAAAATATGTAGACTTTAATTTTTAAGTATAACTTTAATTTTTTTATTATTTATTATTATTGGCAACCCTTTTCTGGTTTTAGTTGGTATCATTACACAAACACTGGATTTCCAAACGAGTAGAATTATTGATTTTATGAGATCAGCGAGATATTTTCTATAATTTCCCTGTTTATCGAGAAATGCAAAGAAACAAAACAACCTACTACTTCAGCCAAGTCAATTAACATTTTATTTTTAATGCGCAATCTCAAAGGTGACATTCTGCGGTCTGGAAAAAATGGCAATACAATCGATTAATAAATAAATAATAAAAAAAATTATTAAAGTTTCATGTAGATTCAGTGGTAAGATATCGAAATAATATTAGCAACCTTCAAAGAAAAAGACAAACAAAATTTAAAATTAAAATAGAAAAAGACAAACAAAATTTAAAAGTTTGTGTGACTTAGACTCGAACTCGAAACCTCCGCCATACCAGGTAGTGATGATTCTACCAAATGAGCCATTTTAAAAATTTGTTTCGGTGATTTCAAATGAAATAATTAAATTTAGATCGAGGAAGGAAACTCGCACATTGTTCGTATTGAGATTGTTGGAATCGTTTCAAGTTCTTAGAAACGAATTTAGCAATGGCCGCCAGGAAGCGACCAATCAACCTTAATTCGTTGGAAATCTTTCCTTTTTGCCTTTCGGAATCAATTCTGTAGAATATGAAATGTGGGGATATTCCAAGACAATAATATAACCCAAGGCTGGCTACAAACCACAGAAGAATACAAAAAACAGTTGTGGTCAATTTTTAGGCGTGTCTCGTGTCTCGCTTGACATTTTTAACGAACTAGTGTTCAATATACCGTGCGGTAATATTATTTGAATTAATCTATTTAATTTATATATTTTATTACTAATTCTTCGATCATCGGACGAGACAGATCTAAAATCAAAGATTTCACAAAAAAACAATTTATAAGTTCGCATTTCCTTGAGTTTCTTTTATTTTAAACGAAACATTGTGTTGTATTTTTGTTATATACTGAATATTTCATAAACTGCGCTTCCACTTACAAGTATGAATTTTCAACGTTACGATGCTAATTACGAATACGATGCAAATATATAATTTTGTATATTTTTTATTTGTGATGTTTCTGTTTTTCTAATTGTACGTATCTGTATGTAATTGTAGATTTTTTGTAATTGTATGTCCCTATTTGTACAAAAACTGAGTTTTTATAACTGGATTGTTCTCACGTAAGCGCGAACATCTGTAAAAACTTATTATAAATAAATAATATTGACCGGTCAGAGGCTGAGTGGGCATCGCGTTCGGGTCCCACCCGGGCGTCGCGTGTACGATTCCTCGGCTGGCAAAGTCCTCCATCACAACACAAGCAACATCTTCATCATCAACACGCTTACTGTGGTGGTAGTAGGAGTTTTTCAAATATTGTCAGGTTATTCGTAACCTGGGAATGTTTGTCTTTCTTAAAAATAAAAATAAATTAAATATTTGAAACGTAATATGTGATGTTTTTGTAATAATATATTTTGTATTATTATTGTGTTGTTACTGTTTTTTAATAATGTCGATATTTTTATTACCGAAACAAACTGTTGTGAAAATGTACGTAAAATTTAAGTTGGTACATATATATTTGTATATACCTTTCTATAAAAAAAGAGTGTGCTCTTGCTCCTACAGTATTTATAAAATTGTTCAAGAACGAAAAGAAATTTTGAATAATCTTCATGCACTGGCTATGAGAGGAAGAGAGAAAGAAAATGAGCGCGCGCACTGTTCTTTCTTGCTCCTACAGTGTGATAAAGCCCGTTCGCCTCGCCCGACTGCACTCAGCCATCATCAGTCCGCCATCAGCCTACCCCCCAAGTCAAGCGCGCGTAAAGAAGTTTTACTTCAATAAGTGTCAATTATTGATTCATTAATTAAAGATTTTTAATCAGGCATTGCTACAAAGTAGGGTAAAAGAAAGAAATCCCAAAGATTAGGTTAGTTACTACTTGTTACTTGTTGTATGTAGTACTAGCAGCACTCTCTCATGAACGCAATAAAAGCGTGTAGCAACCATTAGCCAGTAGGTGCATGTAAAGTGGAATGCAAAGGTGTGCATTAAAGGTTATTACTTGGGCACAATCACCATAATCTCAGGCCCCTGCTCGTCACACAGAAGACTATGTAATTTACGATGCTGGTACAAGATGATAAGGCAGTTGTAGGGATAATGTGCATGTTTCAGATGCGTGTGATCGCTCAAGAGGCAGATGAGAAATTGCCTCAACTTTCTCAGGGAGTTTTATACACGAAGAAAAATACGTTATTTAGTGGTTTTTCCTATGAAACACGATATTTACTATATCTACACAAGATCATTAACAAAAATACAATAATGCTTTATTTCAATTTAGAGGTAAGTTAGCTTAAGTCCTTCTTAAATACATAAAAATATGACTTGAATAATTAAAAGATTTTATTTGAATATATCTTGAAAGCTTTCAAAGTTTATGTGGAAGATATCATGAGCATGATGTTTAGTAGCACTATACCCCGTGACATGCTACACGGAGAAAAACGTTATTCTAAAATACGATAATTTTATTCGTAAAAACGGTTAAAAACGGGACTGAAGTTCTTACCTATTATTGTAATAAAAAAAGTTTTTTTTTGTAAATACATCCCTTTTTTATGTGAATACCGCACAAGTGGCCTAATTGCGTTCGTCTGGAGTCAGTGAGACTGACTGGCATCTCAATCGGGGTATGTTGTGAGGCTGAAGGTAGCAGGGGGGGAAGGAGGAGAAAGGTGGACAATTGCATTTTTTTTTTTTTTTTTTTTTTTTTTTTTTAATTGTGTCAACAAAATTTCGTAAAAATCGATGCATCTGACATGTTTTACCTTAAAATTCGAGGCCGGACCGCGCTGGAAAACAAACGAATTCCAGCGCGGTTGACCTCGCTCGGCGACGCTGTGGTCGGAATGGACGAGTGAACGCTTATTTCTATAGCGCCGTGTGAACATGGAATGAAACAAAATGGACGATTAGGCCGAAAAAACATGGCGGAAACCTTCCCTCGAGTGAACCGTCTGATTCCAGCTTTAACGATCGCTCTACCGTACACGTTATGCACGGAAAAGCGATCAAAATTTTCAACGCTTTTTCCGTGTCGGGATTTAACAATAGCATAGAGCAGAGCATAGAGTTGAGCGTAGATATTAGGAATGGAATTGGTAAATTCATTCGAGTTTCGACGTACGGGAATGATATTATATTTGAAGAATAAAATACAGTAGATATATTTGCGGCACGTTCCAAAAGATACTCTCAGTATCGCCCTGGTGACAGACCACCATTCAGAAACTTCGCTTTAAATGGTTTAAGACGTGTTTGCTGACCAGATCCTAATCTTAACGGTTAATAATTTTATTTTTGCAATTTTTATTTTCGAACAATATTTTTTACATGATGCATGTTGATAATTTTACATCTTAGATTATTTACTACTCTTCCATTAGAAGAATTTGCTTGTGTAGCAATATAACGATTGTATTAGGACATAGCTAACTATTATGTGTCTATTTAAAAATCATGAATAAATTATTTTACGAACTTCCTCTTTTTACCTCCTTCCCTCCCTAATACCTTCAACCGACCTTACAACTTAACCCAATTTCGGGAAACCATAATCGCAATAACTCCTAGAAGTTAGGACTATTGTGTATTCACAAAAAAATACTTCAATCTTTACCTGGGTGTTTTCATTGTTGAAAAGCTTAGCGAAAATCGTCGATGAATCAAAGATTATCCATGAATAATGCATTCGATAAAAATCGTGAAGAATTCTAAAACGCTAAGGTATTTTCCTAAAACCACATGCATGTGAATTAAGTAATCGCTAGAGAAGCATTACATCGCAGAGGCTGTATTCGCGAACCAAAAAAATACCCGGTAATTTGCGGGGAGTCGTGTAATTTCTTATAATCGTTATTATCCAGTTGGCGTCTCGGACACGCGATTTGCAACCTAACAAGCAATAAGAAATACGTACTTCCTGCATCCATTATATAATTAGGTTAAAAGCAATTAGCTTTATGTCGCGATGTAAAGTCGGGAGAATTAATTATTTTGATATAAAGATTACTAATTAATTATTACTTTTAATGTATAATTACGGATGAGACAGTTTTGATAACATTTTGCATTGGATGGAATTGTGCAGTTACACATTATTAAGTGGATTGGAATAGGTATCGAAACATATCATTAATTCAGACTATTGTAATGAATTTATACTTTATAATTTTTTCTACAAGCAAAAATAATAAAATAACCGGTTTATGTTGGGCAAATAAGCCATATTTCATTCACAGCCTGCCCCACTCTATGGGTCGATTAAATTAAATGCAATATTAACTGTCATATTAACAGTCCCACAATGTTACTCCAGTCTGAAACCTGCACCTAAAATCAACCTCAGAATAATTTGGAAGAAGGTATGGGTACCGATGCCCCGGGAACCATTTTTGGATATCCTGCCATATTTCACACCAAGTTGGTCACTATACGTTTGGTGATTTAACAAGAATGCTCGGGTTCTTGGTGTGAGTTTTGTTTAGGTCTTGGCGGTGGATGTTTTTGTGTGGATGCGTGGCGGGCCAGATCTGGAGAGACTTGTTAAGGGAGACCTAACCTAGACCTTTCCAGGTGGATACTCGACCCATCGCCTTGCACAGCAGTGAAACGGATGGATTCATACGTTCGTCACTCCTGAACACCTTTTTCCTTTTCTTCCTCTCCTACCTTTCCCTAAAAAACCCTCCAGCCAGCATCTCCAAAGACGACATAGGCCCTTAGGGAACATTTTTTCTTCAGGGCCTCCTGTGTGGAGATAATGTAAAAAAGGATAGGGTTCAGAAGAAGAAGGAGAAGATTACGTTAACTAAAGTGTTTGAAAATATCTATATACCTCAATGTGGTAATATTTTTACACAAGAGTTCTTACCTAGAAGAGATTATCAAAACAAATTATAACTTATAGATTTTTTCACTTCATGCCTAAATTGACTATATATTATATCAACCTAGAGCAATTATATTTTTAATAATATCATCTAAAATCATGAAAACATGCCTCTTGTTAATACCTAAGTACATATATTTAAAAAAAAATATTAAAAATGAAAAGTAGTTGCGATATATACGTAATTCACCACAATCATCTCAATTCGGTTGCAGATACATTTCAAGGTGAGTAAGTATCGGGTAGACCGACTAAGTATAAGGATGACCCGAGACCCACAAATTTGAATAAAGGATTCAATACATTTTCATCTTCCTGCAATCGGGATAATCGAATTATCACTCCAGAGGAGCAGGTAACAATTCGCAAAATAAAAAAAATTAATCTTATTTAAGGATTCCGACCTTAATTTGTAGCTTGGTAGGTTGTTATCGAGAGGTTTGCGGAGTGAAATTAGTGGTTAGGGTAATATTTTTATTTGTTTCTGATATTATCTTTTTGGGTTGAATTGATCCTTGAGAAACGGACGCTGATTTTTTTGCAGCAATCTGATTGATGGTTTAATAGGCATGTGGTGTTCTTGGAATACTAGTGAACCTTAGTAGAAAGATTTGATATAGGTACTTAAAAATGCTTTAAGAGAATTTTCCGCGAGAATTTTCAAGATTATTCGTGATATTATAGTAAAATCTAAAAAGAATTCAAACTTTACTTTTTAACTATCTTACGAAAAAGTTTTATTGTGAACTTTACTTTTTGTTTACTGTAACATGTGTCTGTGAATTGGGCAATCAACTATTAGGCCGTTTTTGCATAAAGTGCATACGGAGAAAAATGTTATTTTAAAATACGATCATTTTATTCGTAAAAACGGTTAAAAACGGGACTGAAGTTCTAAACAAATTAACAGTGTTTCAATGTTTATTGGCGGGAAAATGTAAGAATAATTTGTTGGTATACATACGAAATTACGTATATCAACAAATTATTCTTACATGTTCCCGCCAATAAACATTGAAACCCTGTTAATTTGTTCGTAAGAACTTCAGTCCCGTTTTTAACTGTTTTTACGAATAAAATGATTGTATTTTAGAATAACATTTTTCTCCGCCTGGGAAGGTACCTACCTACTTATCTAAATTTATGAATAATCTAAATTAATCTATAAAAAACAACTTAAGATTTTCATGAATAACAAATCACCCACTAAATTTTCTTGCTTATTGCGTTTTTAATAACATTTTTCAAACATTGAAAAATGTTAAAAAGAGTTAAAATAAATTAAACTTTATTATTAAAATATATACCTGGTTTAAATAATGGCAGTTCCAATAATCTGTGTTCCAATTATGCTCTCTGCGTGCAAACCGTATCTAAATTTCTTTAAATAAACAATGAAAATCTCGAGTGACCCCCAGGTAAGTATGATCATGTATATGTTCTGCCTATAAAGAAAATAAATAACACAATATATGTACATTTTTTACGCTGCATCGCGTTTATTGGTCGAATGCATTGTACATATAGTTTGTTCCAGTAATCGACAAACCGGTGAATGCAATTTTTTTGCCTTAAGTTGCAATAATGTTTTTTTATGGTGTGTTGTTAGAAATAAGATTGTAGACATATATTATAAACAAGCTGACCCGCCCACGCGTTGCGGTGGCTAACGAAACACAACGCCACTACTGGATGGTTACCTAATCTGGATAACCAAGTGTTGTGTAAATAAATTAACTCACACTGCCATCTGTCAGAAACTTATGGAACTTAAATATAATTTCAAATAATTTTCCCATAAAAAACATTAAATTCGCAATAATATATATTGAGGTAAAAGATAATAACTACGAGATAAAAACTACCCTATCTTTTAAGTTAGACCAAATTACACACAATAAGCCAAATTTCATCAAAATAGTTTAAGTTCGTTTCGGAATTTACCTTAGACGAACATTGGGACGCGAGATTTTTATATATTAAATAAATTTGTACGGCGCTCTTGAGCTGATTTTTTCACAAAAACGGTGCTGTACAAATCATCAAAATATTATAATTATCTATTATTATTACCTACCTACTAATATTTTCACGAATAACAAATCACCCTCCAAAGTACCTATCTTGATAATTCCTTTTTTAATGACATTTTTGAACCACATTTCATTTATAGACATACATAAATTAACTATAAAGTAAGAGTTAAAATTAACTGCTTTATACGAGTTTATTATGAGGAACAGTCTCGATCTTTCTGAATGAGAACATACTCAAACATGTATAAATTGTAGAGCGCATATGGCTCTAGGCTGTTGGAATCGATGTAGAAAAATAAAACATAGGTAATAACAATGTTCATAAGGTTGTCTGGGTAGCAACTAACAACGTGTTGCTGCTCAGCTTTACGATAATTTCCGAAAGAATATTATTTATCAGCGTCGTGAATCAATTGAAACGGCCACACAACTCGACATGAGAGCCCATAGACTTCCCACAATGGTCTAGTCACCGGCTGCTGTAGCGTAGATTTTGTCTGCAGAGTATTGTTTGCGACCCAAATAAACATTCTTTGATAGCAAATACTTACTTGCTTCCAGGCATATAAAAGTTCCGTACAACTGATACGCCGTTACGATCAAGACAATAGAAAAAACGTAGATATCTCGATTTTAACTTCACGTTCAGGACATTATTACAGAATTTCGGTAGTTGAGAAAATGTACTTGAACACAAGGTTTATTTATCTCAATGTTTATAAAATACTTTAGTAATAAAAACATGGGGAAAATTAGTTGATGATAATATTATTAATTTGAAATTGTTATTAATTTAAAATATGAAATCGATAAAAATGACAAAAAAATATGGGTCCCAATGGCCAAGCTGGCTAACGCGCTGTGAACCGCTAACAAAAGAGATGCTGGGTTCGAGTCCCAGTTGCAACCGTTACCTTTTTATTTTTCTTCTTTTTCGTGTTTCATTTAGACTTATTTATTTATTAAAAAAATAATGCATTACATGAAAAATACAAGCTGCACATCTTACTAGGGCATTCCTGTATCGAGATGTGCAGCTTTACAATGATGGAATTTCAAAAAACATACATGTAAACTTAATATCAAACATTAATTACAGTTGGGTTGTACGTTTATAGTTGGCAACAAAAGTTAGGTAAATATTAACAGGTAATTAATTAATAGTATGTAAATAATAAATGACAATTATGTAATGGAGAGTTAATAAACATAAGTTATTTAAGTCGATCATAAATTAAGAGTAAAAAATAATAATAAATAATTATGTAGTACATATAGTAAGTAAATAATAATACGAACGTTAAGTAGATAATAATAATTACATTAAGTAGATAATATTAAGAAACAATAAGTAAATTAAAAAATGTATATAATAATAAAAAATAATAAATGGTTTAGTTTTTCCCATGGGGAAAACTAAACCCGGATTTAAAAGTCTAAAAATAAAGTACACACTCAGTAAGTAAATATGGATTAGTATTATTTTCTTCAACGATGTATTTCATTGATAGGTAATACATTCCAAAGTTATTCCGATATAAATGGTTATTGTTGTGTTGTGTTTTTTTAAATTTATTTATATATCGTTGCTGGCAACCCCGGCGTTCATTCATATTAAATATTATAGTTTATGGTTACCCGACTCACTTGACGATATTTGTTCTAAAACGGCTTGCAATAATCTTGAATATTTTTAGTAAAATGTTGTTGTTCTGCATTGAACACAAAAATAAAAATATGCTTACACATACCTACATTTGAAAGTGCATAAAAAACAAAAATAAACATTAAAATTCTATAGAAATGGTTAAAAATACGGACTGAATAAGGACGGGAAGAACTGAGGACTGAAATAAAATTAGATGAAGCCTTGGAACTGATAATAATTTGTACAACGATCGACAAATTATCCAATCATTATTATTATAATTATAAAGAAGGCGAGAGACCGTACCCAATTGATAGCATTTGTGGAGAAGGCCAATTTCCACCTAGGATGTAACGAAGTGATGACGATTGATTGTATGATTGTGTGATATAATTTGTATAATAGATTCCTGTAGTTATTATTTATATTTAGCTACTTTGTACGGCGCGATACAATGCACTTTCGAGACTAAGATTGTTAAGTACATATTTGTATAAGATGACGCCTTGAGGCGACTCT
The DNA here is from genome assembly GCA_951813805.1 of Limnephilus auricula. Classification (NCBI taxonomy): domain Eukaryota; kingdom Metazoa; phylum Arthropoda; class Insecta; order Trichoptera; family Limnephilidae; genus Limnephilus; species Limnephilus auricula. Next base: position 4,540,395 of record OX638403.1, read on the forward strand.
CTCGATAAAATTGCTGCATTTTTTATGACGAACTCCATTTAGTAGATGCATATAAAATGTGAATTAAAATGTATACGCCTCCAGGAAAATGTATGTAAAACTTCAATCATACCGTATTACAATGTTATCAGAAACCAATATCGCTTGACCCAGAAATCATTTGAATATGTATGTAGTATGTAGGTACCCTGAGAAACCCGTGTAAAGGTATCGAATAAAAATACCGTTGGAAAGTTCAGATCGTTCGCGTGTTCGGTAGATAAGACGGTACCGACTTTCCTAAGCTCGCCAATAAAAATTAGAGGCGAACCAATTTTTATTATCTTCTCTTACCAATCTTTTCCAGCCCACACATTGCCCAACACCGACCAATCCAGATTGCCGACGACACGCCACACTGCAAATAACGTGGCACTAAGTATAATTGATTTTCTATTTACTTGCATGTTTCTGAAATAATTACATAAGGTCGGTTATCTTTTATGAAAGTGCGTGTTAGTTGCTTGATCCACCCGGACGTTTATTCGATCAAGTGAAATCGGACCACACGTAATGGGTTCGGCAGGTGCTTCATAGAATGTCATGAAAATTAGCATTTTTTATGTGGATCTATTTTTTTATTATTTTGTATATTCGTCTCGTATGATTATTCGTTTGTACTGAAGTTTTCTATAACAAACATATAAAAACAAGTGAGGTGTGTAAAAGCAAAGGCAGCATTTCTCATCATCTCCATTTCGGCCAGATTGCTATATTTGCTTTTGAAATGACCTGTAGATTGCTGGCTTCGTTTTTAATTACAATATTACATACACATATTGTATACACGTATATTAAGTACAATATTTGTATGTAATATTGTACGTAAAAGCAAATATAGCAATCTTCACGTCATTTCAAAAGCAAACATAGCAATCTGGCTGGAATGGAGATTGCTGCCTTTGCTTTTACACAAATATTTTTATTATACGTTGGTACTAAATACACAGAATATTTCTGGGGTTTAATCCCAGAAGTGCCTATGTGAAATTGCTGAGTAGACCAAGAAAGGAGATTGTTTTATCGATTTCTTGGCGTCAATAGGCCTAACATTTTTTTGATTTCTACATTAGTTAGGCCACAATTTCATCAATCTAGAACACTTGTCATATGCATTTATAATATTTAAATCTCCTTCAGACTGAATTATACAGGCTGTCAGGAGGTAAAGTGCACTAACTCGTTAGGTGATTCTACATGATGGTAAAAGTACATAAGCCAAATAATTTTGATTTGATATTGAATCCGTTGAATTTTTCCCACAAACATATTTTTTTCACAGGAGATTAATTATTTTTAAACCCAAAAAAAATTATATTTTTAAAATGAAGCTATACGCCAAATCACTATTTAGACATACCTTTACGAATCGATTTACATTATGAATATGAAAAAATATGTTTTGGATATATGGAAGCTTTTACTACCTTTTGAATTTAACGGAATTAAATAAAAATTATTAATTACGTTACAAAAAACATAAGCACAAAGTACTAAATTATTTGTTTTTTATTAGATAAATATAAAGTTATATAAGAAACAACTTTTTAAAAATACCCCTTTATAGCTAAGATTATTTTTGATTCGATTGATTGACTAACTTTTTTTCGTTCTTGTAAAATTATTCATAAAAAAAATAAATACAACTTTGGCGCTACTTTCCTGGCACAGATATTACCAAATATACGTTTCTAAAGGGGTAAGAAGTCAAAGATTTTTATCGCTTATATTCCCCTTAACCTTAAAATGTTGTTATTTCGAATGGTCAATTATTATTTTTAGTTATGATATTAATAATTGGTATTTTGAAAAATTACCTCAAGTGCGCTCTACAATGTAAAGGGTCTTATTATTTACAAACAGATACAGAAATCATGTTTACCTGGCAGGCAATTCAGATAAACGAACTTTTATTATTTTATTTTTATTAGAATATTTGAGCTTAGGTATACTAACTTGTAGAATCACCTCTCGTAGTCAGTATACTTTAACCTCGGACGTATTATTGCTCTTGGTTAAGTAGTTATCAAGAGAAAAGCGGTCTAGTGGCGAAATACGACAAAATTAAACCAAGTAAATTAAACTTTTTTTTTCGTTTACAATTTTGACTTTTGTAAAACCCAAAGAGAAACGCCACAATGTTTTATTACTCACTCAAAATAAGAAATTACTAGTAATGTAATAACTAATAACCTTCTACAATTTTTGTTGCATAACTGTGCGGCCCAATTATGGTTCAGTAATTCCTGAAATAAAATCAGTCGCGCATTTCGGACCTCTACGCTTCACTGTGGCCAAAGTAAGATCTATTTAATTCCATGCAAAAACTATTAATCAAGTTACTGAGAACCCAAAGTAGCTAACTAAGTTCCATGTTTTGAATATTTAATTGAAATGTAAAACCAAGATTAAATAAAATTTACATAAGCGAACATACTCATGTAAATCTAAACATTGTTTTTTTTTTCTCAAGCGTTAGCCAATTAATGGCACATTCAGAGCGTAAAAAATAATTTGGTAAATAAATTTTGACACACCTCTTTGAAAATCGTGTATTAGCTTCATGAATAAACATTTGACGATTGTTTTATTCGATCCAGGTTCACACTTGTTATGGTCCCTAATTTGTTTGACATGAGAGGCTTTGAGGAAAATAGTTTACCTCAGGGCCTGTATCATCATTGAGGATGCTGTGTGGAGTGTCTCAATAATGAACGAAATGAGGAAATGTTCTGGAAAAGACAAAGATGTGTGGGGTGGGTAGGAATATGGGAATCAGTGTGTCGAAGAATTCCGGACGAATGAATCCATTCCTCCCTCTACGGTGCAGTTGGAGCAAACACCGCCAAGGCCTGGACAAAGCCTTGAACCTGAGCAGCCCTGCTAAGTCACCAAACATAGACCGACTTGGAGCCTCCTGTAATGTCCTTATAATGTTTTTAACTGAAATACTTTCATCCTGCATGTTATTTGAAAATACGATCATTTTATTCGTAAAAATGCTTAAAAACGGGACCGAAGTTCTTACGAACAAATTAACAGGGTTTCAATGTTTATTGGCGGGAACAAGTAAGAATAATTTGTTGGTATACGTAATTTCGTACTTGCTTGTGATATTGCTATGCATTGGTTGGTATAAATATAAAAATGACCGTTGTTTCTGTTAGAACCTTGCAGTAAATTTTGATTTTAAAATGTATTTATAAAATCTTAAATTTAAAAAAAAAAATATCATATCTCGTAAAAAATTTATCATTAGGAAAAGGTTAACATTTTTCCTTTTTCGGGCAAAATAAATCAACTCTTCAAAGCTGTTTTATTTTACTAATTGACTTAATACCTATTTGTCGATCGTAATGTAATTTTACACAAAAACATTTATATTTTGGTTTATTTTTAAAGACAAGATCCATAAGGAAAATAAAAATATTACGAAGAATTTTACTACAGATTAATGTTTTGTATATTTTTAAGATGTCTCGCACCTACTTACGAATATGTTTACTTTAAACGCATTTCTCTTACGAAAGGAAACAAACATTTGAATTTCCTCGCAAATTACGCAAATCAATTATCCAATGTTTCATTTTGGATGACTAACTAAAAAGTGACTAACCATTACGTCGTTTAACTACATGAATAGGCAGAGAAGACGGAATCTAACAAAACTCTTCAAAGGGTGAAACTGGTATCTACTACTCTTTAGGTAGGTACCGAAGGTTCATAAATTAATTAGATACATATTTACCAATCTAATTTGATAAACGTTTACTGAAATGGCATACTCACCCCCCGATTTGCAGAAGTGCTTGCAGGAGTGCATGCAGGGACTCTGCACGGTGAAAAATGTTGATCGAAAATAAATAAAAACGAAAATAAAATAGTTAAAACGGTTAAAAACGAGATTGAAGTTCTTACGAACAAGTTAACAGGGTTTCAATGTTTATTGGCGGGAACATGTAAGAATAATTTGTTGGTATATGTAATTTCGTACTTATACTAACAAATTATTCTTACATTTTCCCGCCAATAAACATTGAAACACTGTTAATTTGTTCGTAAGAACTTCAGTCTCATTTATAACCGTTTTTACTATTAAAATGATCGTTTTTTCGAATAACATTTTTCTCCGTGTGCAAAACGGATCGTTTCTAAGCAAAACCGCCAGCCGAATTATTATTATGCCTTTCTTATATTTTATATGGTAGATTGGTATATTTAATGAAATAAAAAATTACTTTGTTTATCGTAATTATAATCAAATAACTGTTTAATTTCATATTATTATCCCCTTTGTCGGAGATGCGTATATACACCCAATTACAATAGACACATAGTTTAGATGCATAAAGTATTTTTATATTGACCGTAAACATTCATACACATAAAAAAAGCGTTTGGTAACTTATAAAAAGAAATATGAAACCATTATTTAAATTTAAATCTTATGAAACTCAGAAATTTGGCCCTTTCCGTGACCTCGTCACGTGCCACATCCCAAGCAAATAATATTTTCGACATATTTACGGTCTGACGAATGATTTCACTTCTATGTTCGACTGAATAGCAGCCATATTATATTATTTTTCTCATGGAAGTGAGAAAGCAGGTTGTTTGGTTGCTATTTCCCAAGGAGGTGGGAGATACCAGTGACTGAGTAGGAAATATTCGGCTACGTAGTTTGAACCTTCGCTGGAAGGGAACTCCAACAATAGCCGATCGATCAATAAGCGCAGTGGCGTCTCATGAATGATTTTGTGTCGCGTATATATATTTTCAAGAAATATATTCTCGTAATTAACTTTTAAACTACATATTAAATATATCGTCGTTTAGCAAAAAGTTTATTAAAGATAGTTTATTTATGGGCCTCTTTTTATTTAAATTAAATCGCACAATGGTTCATACATGTCATAATAGTCAACCTAATATATCCAGTCTATCAATATAAATGTGTAGATACTATTTTGCCACTAATCTACTCATAAATGTAATTACCAATCAGTAAAGGAGGGTAGCAAATGTAAAATCATGCAATGTCCAGTGTTTTAAATATAATATCCTCCGTGTCCAAATTGCTCTTCTTCTCTAAGCATAAACATTCAAATTAAAGTGTATTTATCGGAAGTGATCGGCCAGTTAAGTATGTTTCTGTATACATTTGTAAATAATAAACTTAGATAGAGACTAAGAATCCATAATAAATTGTACAGCGCCCTTGAGGTGATTTCTTACAAAAACGGTGCTCTACAAATTAGAGAATTATTATTATTATTATTTAAAAAATATCTACTTCACTTTTGCCACTAATTATTAATAGGTAACAATCAGTGATGGAGGATAGCAAATGTAAAATCATGCAGTGTCCAGTGATTTTTAATATAATACTCTGCGTGCAAAGATGTATCTTCTCTACGCATAAACTTTCTAATATAAATTGGTTTATCGGAAGTGACCTGCCATGTAAGTTTTTTTTATGTATCAGTTTGTAAATTATAAAATTAAATATAGCCTAAAAACTCAAAATAAATTTTACTCTCCACAAATTATCCATTTATTATTATTACGATGTATAATACTACATTAGGGTATGTTGTTTATACTAAGCAAACCAAGCAGTGTAGGTATTATAGCTCTATAAAGCAAAATAATATTATTTATTTTACTAGGCAAGATAAATTTGGTTAACATCAAAATTGCACACAAAATTAATTATAAAAAAATGTAGGCATAAGCTGAAAAATACGTGAAAAGAATTGTAGAAAAATAGTAAAAATGCCATAAATTAGTTTAATCAAAAAATATTTTGGGGCATTAGGTGTAAAATAACAAAAATAAGGTACTTAGGTAGGTACTTATATACTGTTTAGTGGACAGTAGATACGAACATTAGGACGATGAATGTTTTATAGAAGGGACGAACCTGACTAATTTAACAGTGATTCCTAAGCATACATATGTGGAGTTATATATTTTTCCAAAACAAACAACAAAAAATCTGTAACATGTCGTCCTTGGTCACATTTGTAGGTATTGGGAATATGTTCAGAACAAACTAAATAATCCTTAAAGCTCCTTAGCTCTGATTCCAGAAGTCAGGCTTTAAAACACGTTGGATACAAATAAACATGTTCAATATATTTATTTATTTTTGTGGGTCCCGTCTCACAAAATTATTTAAATTTAGTAATTACATAAATTAAAAAGGTAAAAAAAAACTTGAGCATATTCTTTCGAACCGTCTCTGGTTTTATCAGCTGTTAATAGCCCTCTGCATAAGTTGATCTTGAGAATAAACTTTGTGTTAGAGGGAGATACCGCTATGTGTGTCTGATCATAATATAATATCTATTATATTTGTATATGTAGAGCGGGATAACTTTACGTCCCAACTCCGAACTTTACAATACGTTCACAAATATCTCGTTGTTATGAAAATATATCTAATATAAAGGAACTAATACCAAATATTAAAAGGTAGGAAAATTACTTAAATATTTTCATCTCATGTTTATATTTTTCTCCGTTATCTAATTTCGTTTCTAAATTAAATTTAATCAATATTAAAGCTGAGATAAGTTTACGAGTAAGTAAGTAGAATACGTACCTACTCATACATGTACGTGCATATTAAAAAAAAACGACTGTGAACATTATAGAAAAATAAGCACGTTCAACGGAAGGTCAGCATTGAATGTACTAGGTACTTCTTTAAAAATGTACTTGAGTATTTCATTACTAATAATAATTTCAATGATGAAATATAAATCGCAAAAAGGTGAAGAATTAATTATTTTTGGTAGGTAGGTAGGTGTTCGATATATATACGAGTATATATGTATATAATTTTTCATTAGCTCCATACGGAAGGCTCTGAGGAAAATAATTCCCCTTAGAACCATTGTCATATTTGGGGAAGCTGTGTCAAGAATATTTTTAGGAAAGGAAGGAGAGGAAGTTCTGGGAAGGAAAAATGCATGGGTGGTTGGTAGGAATCTGTTTCCCGAAATCTATTCCTCCCACTGCGGTGCACGGCGATGTTCCGAGAGAGTCCTGCTGGAGAGGTAAAAAGGTCTTCCTCCACCAGTCTCTCCCGATCAGGCTTGTCACGCAGTTCGTGAGCAGACGCATACGCCGCCAAGATCAGAACAAACCTCACCCCATGAACTCGGGCACCCCTGCTAAGTCAACAAAGTAGCGTAGGTATGATTTGGGGTGACCTGTGGCAGAGGTGTTGGTTATCCTATAAATGGTTATCCTATATCCGCCTCCCTCCAATATCACAAAAAGGTTCTGTCGACTATATTTTCTTAGAGTAAATAGAAAGGCATACATTGTTGCTTAAATAGGTAACTATCTGGCCTCACTAAATGGAACAAATTTGGTACAATTGTAATTGTATTTAAATCCCAATTTGCGATGCCTTTCATTGTGCAACACTGCAACGGAGGCCCTCCCTAATACAGGTACCTAATATGACGGTATTATTAACGTAGTCAGGTACCTAATTACTCGTATTATAATAAAGTCATCAATAAATAAATATCATCATATTCAAGGGTCAATAAATTAAACACCTATGATAATATTTATTCGAAACAATGTTTTAACTTATATTTAACTATTTATAAAAATAAAAGCATTCAATTATTTAATTATTCAAATATTTTAAGTAAAGTAATTTATGTGACCCAAAAAATAACAAAACAAATAAATAGGTGCAGAACACTCATTCTTAATCAGTGAGTATTTTCTCCAGTAAATGAAGTGTGAACTTTAGGTCAATATCGTATTTTTATCTATGTGATATAGAGAAATTTACAATGTAAATAAATTACGCTTATTACAATACTCCATGCTGAAAAAATTTTTACAAGCAATTTGGTTCAGACTGAAAAAGAGTTATTTTTCAGCCATGTCAGGTTTCAGATTGTAGCAAATTAATCATTAACCAAATATTTGTTTGAAGGAAAACAAATGAGGTTGTGGAAAGGATAAATATATGAGGAGTGGGTCAGAATCTGGAAGTCAGTGAGTCCCGGAGTAAAGGATTTGTGAATCCATCTCTTCCATTGCGGTGCAAGGCAATGGTTTGAGAAAGTCTGTCTGGAAAGGTCAAAATATCTCCTTCAACCGGCCTTTTCCGATCCGATCTGCCACGCAATTGGTGGGCAGATCATCTTCCCACTGTGCTATGTCACTAAACGTAACGAACCACTTGGGTTGACCTATGACAGAGGTATTGGTTATCCAATAAATGGCAGTACCCAAACCCGCTTCCAAATAGAAAAAGGATCTAGGTTGCGTTATAATCAGAAAATCATCTTTTTATTTGCTGATTTATGATCAATGAAGTTTCCTGAAAACAATGTCAATTTAAAACTTTTCTTAATTGTGTCATACCAATTTTGTTTTATTGCCGATTTAATTGAATTCAATACAGGCGCTTATTTGATATATTCAGTCCTACTGCCGACTCGTATTTATCTTGATCCTTGTTGTACAACAATCGCACAGGGCACGCGATGCATACAAATGAAGAGTCGAAATGGACTGCGGGAGAGAATGAACGGAATGAACCAAATGAACGGTATGAACGGAAAGAACGACAACCGGACCGGTCCTCGCGACTTTGATTAATGCTTTTCGGTCACCAACAGAAGATCGACATCTTTATAAACATGAATAGGTAGATACTAATGGATTTGATATCTCAATTCTCAATGAACGCCAAATGACGCCGAGATAAACTAACCATGTTTTGAATGAATGAAATGACTGTTTTTTGTCGGATACAAATTGTCTCGCAAATTGACCTAAATGTGATCAAATTGTTTGTTTCGTGTCTATTACTGTAACAACTGTATACATTTTAACCCCTCAGGCTAATTTGTTCACTTTTGCGAACATCTAATATACGTTTCTTAGAAATCGTTGTCTCCTTTACTATCATGGGAATTTATGGGAATATCTGACGGTGTTAGAAAGAGAAAACACCACGCCTTATTTCAAATCTAAAAGTTAACCTCTAACGGTTAAAATGTACACCATTTTAAAACCAAAATTTCCAAACTCAATAAAAAAAAATCGAAACATTAGAAATTTTTTATTAATTATTTATACATGAAAACGACGTGAAGTGATGATAACGTTCAAACAATAAAACATTTGTCTAATGAAATATGTGTGATTTTTAAATTTCTTTTCATTATTAATAATTTAAATTATATAAAAAGTTAGGTGAACTATTTTAAAATCTTTTTTTTGTTTGCATTCACGAAAATTATATTTTAAAAAAAATATTTTTATCTCGATTTATAGCATTTAAAAAGGTATTTTATCACCTTCAAAAACAGTTTTTACTTTTTGGATACGGATGGATAATATTCGTTTTATTTTGATTTTATTTCAAAGCCAAATTTTTTGGACCCTCTTACAAAATATACTCGAGGTTAGGCAGTTAAATAAATCCTAATAAATAATTTTCTACCAAGCTTCTTAATAAATTGTATCAGATGAAATCAAGCATAAGCGTCCTTGAGGTGATTTTTCAAAAAAACGGCGCTATACAAATCATCCAAATATTATTATTATTATAACTATTAAAATAACATATTCATGTTTTTGGCATACATTATTACCTATAGGCTATTACTCAACTATCTTTAAAGGTATGCATGCCAAAATTTTGTTTATTGGTAGCTAATCAATCATTTTATCAAATATATTCAAGCCAAGTTATTTAGATATTATAATAAACCAACAGTAAATTTTGTGATTCAAAACCAACACCTGCATAGTACAAATAATAATATTAACCCAGTTATCATTAATTATTTTCTCATGTTTTTTTATGGGTAAAGTTGTGCTAAAATGAAAAACAATATAAATTTTTCATTACATCTGGAAAAAGAGTGTGTTTTTGCATAATTTATGTACGTACCTTTTTAATTACTGTATTAAAAGTAATCAAGCAAATAGGTTAAATATTTTAAAATGTTATCAAGTTCTACATATCAACATCAACACGTGCATTAGATTTTATCATTAATATATTAGGTACTTGTTTTCCTTGAAAATGGGCAAAAGTGAAAAATTCGTTTTAGTTTAGTTAACTTTAATTAATAAATTGGGTTCATAGGTTCATGTTATAATTGCCACCTTTTGTATATAATAAGCCCCAGCACGCCATTAGAAAACTTATACAAGTCCTTTCTATAAGATTTGCAATTAATCACAATTTACAACAATTTTTCTGTAGATTTTTACCTAATGTTGATTTAACCATAATCGGTATTTTGTTTCTAATGATTTATTAATATAATTTCTGTTTTATCTCTCTGAAATACTTCAATGTCGCAGGAAAATGAGAACTTTTACAATGTTACCAATATTGGAAATAGTAGTGTACAAAATGTTGTCAAAGAAGGATGTAAGGAACTAAACAAAACAAGATAGGTTTCCTGGAATTCTTAAAGATTGACACAGATATTAAGGCTATGCCATTGTATAAATATAGGATATCTAAAATGGTTGTCAAATGTCACATAGAAACACTTTTGTTGTAGGAAAGGTGCATTCTTTCGAGGTCTGAAAGGGATTGCATAATCTTGGCAGTTTTTTTTTAGTTTTACCTGAATGGATGGAATCCGAAGGCTTCCTGGGCATTTTAGAAAATTCTTGAAATCGTTTTCGAAACTTTGTGCAATGAAGTGTCAAGGTTTTGTAACGCAATGTCGAAAATAGTTTTTACTTTATATTTTAATAATTATGCTATTGAAATGGCTCTGGTATGTGCAACAAGAATAAACAGTTATAAATTAATTATTAAATAAAATAAATGCTTAATAATATAAATAAATATATTTTAATAGGAATCCATGCAAGAGAGTGATTTACTAGTTTTTCATGGAAATTATTGTGAAATAGTTCATTAGAGTTTAAATAAATAAAACACATAATTACTCACATGATAATTTTGAGGTTATCCCATTGCTGAATATAATTTGTATAGTTGTCACAAACTAACGTCACAAATCAGACCATTCTTATTAACATTAATATTGTTCGAACGTAGTTTTAGGTCACTCATAAATAATGACAACAGTCGCGGGCACATCCAATTTTATAAATTGACATTAAATAGAGTCGTAGCACAGTACACGAAGGAACTATAGAATCAGCCATATTGTGGTCGTTACTGTAGCTCTAAATATTATTTTATTATTGTCCGTTGAATTAAATATTTAGCGAGAGATTTCCGGAATTCCTAATGCCCGATTTCCCGCGTTAAATTCATCGGATTATAAATCAAATGCCCAGACAACTAATACAAACTTATCGCGGAAACTTGTCGAACGATTTTATATAAACAATAACAAACAAACTCAACTGGTTTCCATCGGTACACGATGTTTATGACACTTGGACACAGAACACACAACTTCCGCAACAATGTTTGAATTACTGCGAATACCGAGAACGAAGCTGCAATTGTGGAAAACTTAATTTCCAAAATGCAAGATTAATTTGAAGCACGTCGATTGGTCGTAGTAGTATTTTGACGTATGCGAGTAGAGGCGGAATGAAAAGGCGATTAGAGCGATCGCAGTGCCCTCCGCGGAAAAATAGATAAAATTATCTAAAAAATAACGTCTAAATTTGCCGCTTTGAAAGTTCGCGCCGCGAGCAGCGTTCGTTTAGGCGTCCGCTCAGGCTTTGTGTTAGCTGTCAAATCTACGGTCCGTCATAGCGAACGAAGCGCCAATCACGAACTGGCGCACTCACACACTCACAGACACGCACGTGTACAGCCGGAGCACATGCATGCCGTATTGAAAAACTCCCCCATCCCGTAAAGCACAGTCACCTAGTAGAAAAAACTATCTGTTTTCATTCTGATATTCAAATCCATACAAACCTAGCCTCTCTGGGCCGATTTCCTACACAAACCGACTGCCTAGTCTAGACGGGCCAATATGATTCAAGCTGTGGCGGCCTGCTGAAAAGTGCACATGCAAGATTAGGGGCACGTTGTAAAACATATACTTAAAAACATTTGAAAACTCATATAAATATTGGAGACCTTTTTGTTAGATCATTAATCTTACCTTACTTCTTACTATATAATGTTGTTGTGGGAAAGGGTCTATACACTGAAAGGCGGTGCTAATACGGGCTGAATACAGATACGAATCACACACACAACCTTATGAATTAAGCTAGATTCTCCATATTTATCCACAGCTTATTCGTAGTTCCTGATTTCATAGTCATAATACATAACAACTTTTCTCACATCTCTCCCACGTTTTAGTGGTGAATCAATTTTATTGATATTTTAGCAACTGAAAATATACCCACCACATAGAATAACAACCGCAAATATTTTAAATAATTTACCCACAATTTTAACCCATGAGATTAATAGGCTAATTGATTCGATGGATTCGAATTTGAATTTATTAATTTTAACACGATATTATGATTCGTGCATGAATAAATTAAAATAAATTAGTATTTACAAGTCACGTAATTAATTCGCCGTTGTAATTTTCACAACAGTTACAATCAAGTGAAATATGATGTATTTTTCTAAGTAAAATTCTCCATACATGTAAAGTTTTTCTTGATTATAGGGAAGTATTGCTAGAGTGTGTAATTTGAACGGAAATTCTGCCGTGTTTGTGGAAATTTACAAGTCAGAACCCTGCATATTATAAATATGTAGTTGAATGGTGGAATGAGACATGCCTGTTCCGTAGTCCAATGCAGCTAGCTACAACAGTGAGACAGGGAAATAGAGCACGCAATGTTATTACGATAGTAGGTACCAATGGGAAGTATATTTCTGGACATCCTGTAATTATCTTACAGAAGATATGTGGGATTGAAGTATATTTCTCATATTACAGGATTGGAACTTATTATTTATTTTATTAAGTAGGCATAAAGATATTTAAACAATGTTGTGTGCTTTACTAGTAAAATTTAAATAGAGGTTAGATAAACATAATACAAAATATAGATACAAACTTAACTTTCCTAATAAGATAATATTTTTTAAATATCACCTCAAGTGCGGCAAAATTAATAATAACATACTGCATACTTCCAGGTAAGTATAGTCCTGTATATTTTCTGCATGGATACAGAATAAATAAAACAATGTATCGTTATTTCTACAGAGCATCGCGTTCATTGGTCAAATGCATTGTACGTATAGTTTTGCTTAAGTCATAACTTCAAATAATGTTTTGTGTAGTATATTGTTAGAAGTCAGATTGTAGAAATATATTATAAATTTGTACAGCGCCCTTGAGGTGATTTTTCACAGAAACGGCGCTATACAAATCATGAACATATTTTTATTATACCTGCCAACATTACATTTATCTATATTTTCAAGATTCTTTCAAAAATTAATGATTCAAAAGTATGTTAAAATTAGGTGCAAAGGTCCTCTCACTGAAATACTTTAAACTTTAATGCTTTTTACAATGCGAAGAGAGATTTTTATATCAGGTCAAAATGGCGCATTTTCAGAGCTTCCTGATGTAGAACGTAATCTTCAAATACAACTCTTCGTTGATATTTTTTAAATGATCTGCCTGTCCAAAAAAAACATCGTTCAACAAAATAAAAACAAAAGTTATACTCAAAGGCTATAGAAAGGTTAGTTAATAATAATAATAATTGGATAATTTGTAGAGCGCCATTTTTGTGAGAAATCACCTTAAGGTCGCCATTTATGTTGAAAGACTTGATAATTTTAGGATTCTTTAGGACTGGAGAATTTTCATGAAGTGATTGTTATATATTATATTATAAAAGCTAGTTAGTTAAAATAAGAATTTAACCCTGGAGGTCCATATGTTATTTTTATAAAGCTACCTATACCATTCCAAACACGTCTAAAATTCAGTTTTATCTTTGCCACGATCGTGTACAGTAAACAGGCCCTTATGTCTAAAATTAAAATGTCCTATTTAAAGCGTAAAGGGCAATACATGTCCCGGAGAACAATAAGGCCTCGGCCCTCCTAAACAACAAATTGAGGACTTTTTCACAATTAAATTAACCCTTGCGAGACCTCGCTGTAAGGCCTAATTTACCATGGCAAAGATGGTGGCGTCGTATGAAAATGAATGATAGTTGAACGGCTACAATGAATATTAAAATGGAAGGCTGTTATGACGATTACAATAGAGCCGCGCTTATTTATGTGCACTAAGTATAAATGGTTCTCAAATATTAAAAAAAAATATATATATATATACGTACATATTTTATCGTAGGAGTAAATGATTTATGGAAATATATTAATTGCACATAATTACATAGTTTCCAAAAATGACAATCCCTTAATTGAATCACGATTTTTTTTCACTAATAAGGTTCAATTATGGTTTCACATAATATATTAAGTTTTGAGAAAGGGAGCGTACAAATATCGTACAAAAATTAAAATGTTTATGTCTCTTATTTTAGAATATTTTTTTTTTTAAAACCTGTATGTAAATTTTATGCTAGTGGTTAATTCCTTTTCCTTTTCTCGATTCATAAGTTAATACTACAAATCATATCAAAAAATAACTGACTAAGCTTAGCGAAGACCTTTTTTTAGTTTTAACTCGATCATTTGGCGTTTATTTAATCTATCCGTAAAATTGTTTACACGTTCCGTTACAGGTTATGAAAATCACTTTATATATCAATTAAGTCTAATTTGGTCTAGACGGCTAACTTTTGACTAGGTGTCCAACTTTGAGCTAACTTTGACTGAGCTTTTCAATATTACGCTACTTACCTTCATGAAGAAAATTTGAAAAAAGAATTGCCATTTTCGGACAAATTGCATAATTCTTTATTTCAATTTTATAAGTGTTAAAATATGTTTTAAAATTAAGTGTGCGGGTAACACGGAGAAAAATGTTATTCTAAAATACGATCATTTTATTCGTAAAGACGGTTAAAAACGGGGCTAAAGTTCTTACGAACAAATTAACAGTGTTTTAATGTTTATTAGCGGGAAAATGTAAGAATAATTTGTTGGTATGCGTAGGAAATTACGTATACCAACAAATTATTCTTACATGTTCCCACCAATAAACATTGAAACCCTGTTAATTTGTTTGTAAGAACTTCAGTCCCGTTTTTAAACGTTTTTACGAATAAAATGATCGTATTTTTGAATATCATTTTTCTCCGTGTAGGTACGGACCTGCGAACCATATGATTTCAGTGGAAATTTTGGTTTCAATTTAATAAATAAGAGAAAATTTAAAAAAACATCCTTTTTTGACCCGAGTTCTAATGTTTACAGAACTATACTTTATTTTGTATTACTATTTTATATATAGACAGAAACTAGCCATTTTTACCTTATTTTAATAAATGACAGACGGAAAGGTAGTTTACTTCAATTATATTATTTGTTTCGTGTATTACATACATATCTATTCACATGGGCGAGAAATAATGCGATATTATTTTCTCGATATCTAAATTATTTTGAAAATGGTACATCGATATTTTTATGATTACAAGTGATTTTATTTAACACTTCGCAAACAATCCTTCTAAATTAAATTGCAGTCTGAATAATATTATTTTCACCAACACCGTTGGATGTTATATTGTATTTTCCCTTATCGAAATAGGGGTTGGGGCATGACGAGCTACCCTTTACGCTACTTTTCAAAAGGGTGAGCGTAGTTTTTCAAATGCAAAACTCAAAAGAAAACCTACCGGACGACTTCATATTTACATAAGGACAAAAGGGTATTGCTGAGTACGTACTTATATCATGTATCATGTATTTTACAAGGAGCGTTACTAAAAGCCTGTTTTTAATTTCAAAAGGAATAATTGCATAGGCTCTCTGCATGTCGAAATTCAAAAGTAATGTCGTAATTAAAAAAAATATAAAGTGATATATTTTTATTTTAATAATTTGATTCTTTCATCAACGACGTTTAAGTTGATTTCAGCTGTAATTAGAAAACGTAGGTACAAGAACGATATTGACCAAATACTCTAATGATAATACTAATTTTTCTGCAGAGATATGAAATGTGCGCACTGTGCAGAAAAACTGAAAACGGCGCACTTAAAATAATATTCTATTCTACCTACCAATAATACCTTGACGAGAGAATTTAAGTCACTTGATCGATGACTTTTTATAGGTCTTCCTTGACTTTTTCTTCCGTATCCTTGCTGATGAATTAACTTTCCAATCTCAATATATCCCAACAAAAATGATTACATTAATACTGTTACATCGCAGGATTAAAAAACCTCTGAATTTCTTTCTTTGAATAAAAAACATGAAAATAATTACGCACGACCGCAGGTAGACGCTGAATTTATAAAATTATATTCGAATAGGATCAAACAAAATAAGGGTCCGGTGTTATTTAATTTTCTGTATCCAAAAGGCATCACTTTAAAAGGTTCATGAAAACAGACATGTCAGGAAAGGTGAAATTTATTGTTTTTTGAAAAAGTAACATAATAATTAGAAATAATTAAAATATTTTCGAAGGGTCGTTTTTTTATAAAGGTAACGGGCCGCCCACATTCTGTTTTATAATGTGAAGAATACGTAGGTTTTTTACCCTTATTGAGATGGATGGTCGTTTTATATTATAAAATTTTCAATTATTTACAAACTAAATATGGGTATGTTAGGTAGGTACCTATCTACATACATATTTCCGTCTCAACGATTTCGATCAAGATTAGGTATATACAATTTACTGAGTGCAATTTTTATGTTGGTATTCCTACTGCTGTGCAATCTGTCGAATGAGAAAATACATCTCAATAAAAAAACTATTTTAATACATAATTAAAACATATCTGATGTAGGCAAAGTGGATAGAATCTCTTCTGGTAATTATTTGTTTGAATAGAAAAGAATTTTCTTCGTTGAACCTCACCTAATTACTCAGATTACGAAAACTCCATGTATCTTTAAATATGTTGAATTGATTATCTTAATGTAGCTGCCTATATATCTATTTATTAGGCATGTACATTGAAATATCTTATAGATGTAATTCAAATAATCTAATATTATTATGTGATCTATCCTAATGTGTCCTTAAAACTATATAATATGTATTAACAAAAATTTTCCTTATGTATAATATTAAGAGTGATAAATTGTAGAACCTACAGACAAGCTGCCATTTGACAGCTTTGTGGGACTACCCTTATTTTGTAAAAAATGTATTTTTTGATAAATAAATAAATTAAAAAAAAAAATTAAAAAAAGATCTATATGCTTTATTTTGCATTATGTCGTACTACCAAGATTTCCTGATTTTGAAAGCACTGAAAACACACGAATACACATAGGTAGAAAAGCTTGTAACATATCCCCTTCTGATTCTACTCGGTCTGGTTACTAACAATGGTAATGATATCAAATTATATGTCTAAGAGTTATAGCCTGACGATCTCGGCGCAACGTTCCTGCTATTGCGAGCGAGAAACACAAACTATAAATTCACTTTTATGCCTGCAAATGACTCTTTCTAATAGCAAACTTGGAGAAATACCTACACTAGTAAAGATAGAAATACGAATTTGGCAGTCCGAGTGCAAAAAGACATCTTACTTGTATGCTGGAACCGTAAGTACGTATTGTGTATCGTTTCAAGGAGATATTAAAAAGAGCTAGATGTATTTTCTTTTAGGAATATTTTCTGAAAATATAAACGAATGGTAAAAGCTTATCGTATTGATCCAAATAATATCTTCGAGAAATTAAGATTCACGTCTTGATTCTGCTGTAACAGACGTTAAGGAAATGAGCTCCGAGAGAACTTTGTGGGGGCTCAAATTTGTACCAATGAGAGAGTGAGTTATAACATTCTCAGAGGGGGTGGGAGGGGGAATCAATTACTTCAACTGCGATGACTTTTCAATTAGAGATCACGAGAGTGGAAATAATTCAACTGACTCTTAGCGCAGCTGACCCCCTGGTTTGGCGAAATAACAGCTAATAGCTACCAGGAAAGTATAATGTGTAGAGGGTGAAAACAGAAGTGAAACAAGAGTGGGAATTTGAGTGTGTTTTCATTGGACCGATGGCAATGCATTAAATGTTGCTCTCTGCACTTTCCGAAAACAAAAACAATCCTAAAACTTATTTCAGTTGTTTCCCTGATACAGCATCTGTATAAATTGGAATACCAGGAGCGCAAAATAGGAAAGAGATGTTGTTATTAACATTAAATTAACACTGTTCCATTATTAGCTATCATTCTCAGTGTTAGAAAGAGGAAAACCATGGACAGCTATAAATCATGCTGATTCGGAATTTTGTAAAAAATATACTTAGGTATTATTTATTAAATGGGTGCCTTCCGACCCTTTCGACGGTTACCTTTTTAGTAGGAAAGTCTTAAAAACTGTGACTAATTTGAACATCTCTATTATAATGGAAATCATCTAACACAGCCAATGAGAACCGTTGTTCTTGGCAGGTAAGCGGTGATGATGACACTGAGGGATCACTCTATTATTGTATGGTTGCCGGGGAAAAAACAAGATGGGAATGAGAAATACAGTGACGGTATAACGAAAATATTATCAAACATTTATAAAAAAATTGTAAATACTGACTGCCTCGAGGCTTTTAAGTTAAGTAAATTGCGGAATGTGTTAAGTTAATTTCTACTCCTTTCGAAGTATTTTGCAAAGTTTTACGTAAAAATGTTAAAATCGAAAAAGATATGCCATTTTAACTCTTGTTAAGTTTTTAAGTACATTTTTTAATGAAATAATATTTACATACCTAACAATTATTAACTAAAGTAAACACTTACCTAACTACATTATATGAACGAAAAACTAATTGAATTATTTCACACACAACGTTTTTCACTTAGGTCTCGATGGTTAGTTTAAGGAATTAAAAAAAAAAAGTTAGTTTACTTAAAATATTTGTAGTATAATTCCTAACTTTCTTTTAAAAAATCTATTTCTTTAGATTTATAAAATATGTGCGTGTAGTTCCCCATATAACTATTTTGTTACTTAGACTAAACATGAAAAAAATTACAATTTATTAAACTTAGATATTTAAACTACATCAACTCATATGTAGTCTCACGTCTCGATTACTGTAACGGTATTTATGCCAGCCTTCCGAAATGTCAAATCGACAAACTTCAATCCGTGTTTAATGCAGCGGCACGGCTCATAACCGGGGTCTCTAAATATTCGCACATTTCAGAACACCTTCGCAACCTTCACTGGCTTAAGTGCCCTGAAAGAATCCAGTACAAACTGTGCTGGATGGTGTTTAAATCCATCAATGAAATGGCCCCACATTACATCTCTGAACTATGTGTCCCGGAAAACATTGGTCCAAGGCAGTCAACCCTTAGATCAGCAACATCATCAGCTCTAGGTAGACTGATAGAACCTAAACGAAAGCCAAATACTAAGTTTGGAGATCGTGCATTCGAAGTATCTGGGCCTAAGGCTTGGAACAAACTCCCTCCGGAACTAAGGGGCATAACAAGCCCAACAGAATTTAGGTCAAAACTAAAAACCTACTTATTTAGGCTCTCATACCCTTAAATTTAATAAATCTATTTGTATTATGTATTGCCTATAATTTATCTTAATCTATTTTCTTATTAGATTAACATCATTCGAAGCCTTCACAGCAATCCGTCGATTAACGAGAGACTGAGACTTCATTTAAGAAAATAAATAAAATTCATGTACTACTCTGTACCGCCCATTAATTAATTTTGCTTTTCCCAAACACGTTCATTAAATAACATAATATATATCAAATAATTACTTTTCCAACAACATGTGTTCGCTATTATGTCCTCTGCGCGCAAACTGTATATAAATAAACATATTTTAACTTTAATCTCAAGTGACCTACCAGGTAAGTATGGTCCTGTACATTTTCATTGAAAAAAAAAAATATATATAATAAAATAAAAAAAATAAAAATAAAATAAAAAAATAAAAATAAAAAAAATACATGTACATTTACATTTTTGGGCTGCACCGCGCTGGTTGTTCAGATGCATTGTACATATAGTTTTGTATCGCTGATCAAAGAACCGGTGGATTTGCATCCATTGTTTTAGCCATAGGTTTTTTATATTTTGTAGTGTGTAGTTAGAAGTAAGATTGTAGAAATTATTGAAATTTGTACAGCGCCCTTGAGGTGATTTTTCACAAAAACGGCGCTATACAAGTCATCCAATTATTATTATTATTATTATTTATATGAACTACCGCAGAAGATGTACATATTATGAATATCAAGCAAATACCGGTGAGTACCATTTGTGAGATATATTTTTTTCATTTGTTTGACGTACGGATCGCACCATACCATAGGCGTTGCTTTGTCTAGAGTAGACAATCTGTTCATTTAACCCATGTACGGTGGCGCACTCCAACGCGTGTACCGCACATTAAATGGAGGCTAAATAGATTAGCTATCCAAGTATCATAGATTAGTAATGATTTAAAAAAAATAAAATTAAGTATTTTATATAGGTGAAACTTTTTGGATAAAGTATCGTGAAAATCTAATAATGATGAAAACTTATTTGAATATGTTTGTAGGGTCACACCTACATTACTACCTGCATAACATTTGTTACTGAATATTTGTCAGAATTCAACGGCTAGTCGTTCGAAAACAGAGTTATGTTTTATTTTTTTTATTATTATTTAACACTCGTATTAACACAATGCTTTTACAAACAAAATATCTAGACATACAAATTACCATAAAATAATAAAAAAAGATTATCTGGGTAGTTAGCTTATAAAAATAAAAATAAATATAAACTTAAAACTAAAGAAGTGCCCAGAATATCCGATATATTCAGAACCAGTTATTTTTGCTTTGTTACAGATTTTATTTTAATACATAAAATATTATTATCAAGTAGATATCTACATACGAACCTTCACTGCGTGTTCTCCATAATACCGTGCAGGCATCTGAGACGGCAAAAAATGGAAGAGAAATATGCCATAAGGGTAGGTTTCTTTGTGCGTATTCTTGAGGGTAGGAGGGAGAATAATATTCGCTTCTCCATGTGTAACAGGGCGGTCGGTAGATTGGCCAATCGGTTTATGTCAAAAAAAGTACCCTCGCCCACTACTCATGAGCTTTTCAGAGCTTCTAAGATAGAATTCGGGATAGAAATGCAGGTAGTAACGACGAAATGAGTAAGAAAATAAGTTGTTATTTTTATAAATATTCTAAACCGTAAAACAAACTTGTGCAAATTCGTATTTTAATTAAGAATTTATCAACAATTTTTTAAATCATGAAACTAAATTCACAAAGGCTTAAAACTATTTTATATGAATCATAACAAGATCTACAGGAAATGCTACAAAAAATGTGGGCGATTTTGGATGGTGAATAATCGTAGAATGAACATCACGTTTTTGGCAATGATTTTCCTCATTGTGATATTTACGTTTCGAGTAAGTAAATTTAAAAAAGATCCCTGGATTGTATATCAACGACCCAAGGCATATAAAATTATACTTTTATTTTATTCGCGAAAGGAAATTAATCAAAGATTAATGAAAAATTATTATGTGATCTTTCATAACGGCGTGCCGGCGCCTTTGAGGTGATTTTTTACAATAAAAGCGCTATTCAAATTATCCTATTATTATTACTTTACTAAAAGAAGTTAATATGATGAGGTATGAAATATCTAAAGATTTTGCAAAATAATGCGGTCAATAAGGAATTTATGAAACTTATGGCGTAGACTACCCCAAACCAAGAATACCACCATCACTGCCTGGATGAAGTCCTCCCGATCGCTGGCCTTCTGGAGACGGGGCAAGTTAAAATATCCACTTAAAATTGTTTTTACTCACTTTTAATAGAAATGTATTTTTTGCTATTTTACACATACTTTATAAATATGTTCACTAATGAAATGTTTTGCATAGCACTATCTCTGCATAGCTTCTAGAGTTAATAACTATCATTATTTTTATTAATGAGAAAAAAACGTCTCGAAAAGAGTGCTTGACTTATGTTCGAAACCGGGTTACTAACTGTACTGAAGAGTACATAAATAACTCATCATTTTCTCTTGTATCATAATCTACTGTGTATACTAGGTAGGTGTTATCTTTTGGTACATGAAGAAATAATAACTAAGTGCCTACTGCTTTACATTCGTATCTGCAATAATTTTGGCATCATCCAAAAAAAGATTTGAGCATTAAAATACGAAAAGACGAAAAAGGAAATCTAAACACAGAAAAGAAGGCATGTTGTAAAGTTCTTTGTGATATAGAGATATTCTGTCGAAAAAATGTTTTCGTTGATTGCAGCTGTGAAAGATTATTTCTGTAGTAGAATTAGAAAATAAAACACGACGAAAACATATGTAAAACATTCAAATTACTGTTCTTTGTCACTTTGTAGATTTTGTCAAAGTTTTCAGACTCATCTTTCGAAATACAATTAAAACTCGTGTTTCTTGTTTGTAAATGATCGAAAAAATAAAACAATCGTTTTGCCAAGAAGGTTGAAAAATGTTTTGGGAGAAAAAATTGTTAGGTTTGAGAAATATACGTAAATATTTTCCTCTGCGTCATTTGAAAAAAGTAATGGTACACGTTTGATTTTGATGGAGAGGAAGATGGATATACCTACATTTTTTTAATCTATTTAAAATTTTAATCCCAAGTAGTTTTGTTTTTAGGGTATTTAGTTTTATTGTATTCTCAGGAAGAGATTACGTGGAATTGATACTATTTCAGTCGGATTTCAACTTAAGGAAAGTGTAACAATAAGTGTATAGTAATAAAACGTAAGGACTTTTATCGTGAGTGAAACTTTTGTGTGATTATTTTTGGGTTATTATGCCGCTTTCTTCTTCTTTAGCCAATACTTATACAGCAGTCAAAACGTGTTGCGCTTTCTCCTACTTCAGCTATATATTCGTTTGTACAAAATTTGACAATAATATCTGCCCTGACGATGTTCACTGTATTCTGTAACACTTCCGAATCGTTGGCTAAATAATGATACAACAACGACCAAAACTTAGTCAAAAGATAACCTTAAATATAATCATGATATTACTTTTCGCCGTGAAAATCTCATATATTATGCGAATAAACATCTTTTCGCAATCAATGTTCACCTAAAGAAAACATGAACTAAATAGCAATGTAAATCAGGTTAAAAAAGAGCCAACCCATTAAAAAAACCCGTAACATAAACACGAAAATCCATAAACGTCCATAAAATTAGTAAGTGGGTGATGTATTAGCTGTTATGGACAATAAAAGTCATATTAAATGCAACACTTTGAGCATTCACGCCCAGTGGTGTAAGTGCCGCTTAACTACTTTACCAATGTCATTAAACCTCGTAGCCGCAGACAAACTACCCGTCTCTCTTCTTCCATTCACAATCACTCCCCTTCCATCAAACCGACGAAAGAGACGGATACACTTCTAAGCGATAATAAATTACTTTAAACTACTCAATTCATAACGCAATTCGGAGTGATGGCTGGAGAATAATATTATTATTATGAAGACATTATTAAAGACGTTAATGCGGTTATAATTATGTGAAGGATACCCGGTGGGATTGTTAGCTAAATGATGTTGTTGTCTATAATATTTCACGTTTATTTAACTACCGTTGTTATGCCCACCTCATTATCATTAAGTAGTCGGATAACACTTTTCTTTGTTACTCAATTCAGACATTAACGTACAGTTAGCTTGTTAAATTTCATATAATTGCCTTACTTCATAAATATTCATAAGATTGAGGAGGTGTTTGCGAGAAGCTTCAATATATCAAATTAATCGGCAGAATTCACACCATTTTTGGTGCGGCTTTCTTTATTATAAATCGTTGCATTCATCTTTATAGATTTATTTATAGGTGTTTTACAGTTGCCTACACCTGGCAAGTCAGAAGAAAAACTTGAAACATTGCTTGGTTCTATAAATAGGTAATTGAAAAAATAATGAAGGACTTTTCGTGCCAGCGAGACACGCTTAAAATGTGACACTGTGAACAGATCTCCGAGTTCAAAATAACCTCAATTCTATTTACCTTCCACCTCTAAGCTCTGAAAACAAGAAGCTTATTTCTTAAAGAAGCGGCTAGAAAAAACAAGGGACCAACAACAACACTGGCAAAAATATTGTGGAACTACAAATTAAAAGTACGGGAATAAGTTGTAAGTACCTAATTTACGCTCGGCGTAGCGGGGAAATCAGAAGAGAGAGGAGATGCGATAAATTACTGGGAAATTTACGAGTGTTAGACAGACGCGAGGGGTCTGTAAGACCAAGTGATTTCAAACACTTTATATTTTGATATTATGAGTTATATATTTTGCGAGACTTTCTCGTTGTTCTCATTCTGTTTCACACTTGCAGAAATCTCATGAAGCGACGGGATTTATATGAATTTTATTAATTGATTCCATATTAAATGTTTGATTAATCATAACAAGGTTTTTTTCATAAGTTTTTTTTATGGGTGATCGCTATTCTGAGACGTTCGAGTGAAAAAATCTCGTGGTTTAGATCGACGCATTTCCGCGTTACGAAATATTTTGAGTTAATAAATTTTCCACTCCCCGCCATCAACATGAGAATCTTGTTAATTTATAGTCCTCATCTCAGACGAGCTGGACCATATCGTGGGATGAACGCAATAATGATAAGTCCTGCATCTCTAGAATATCGAAATAGATTTTTTTTTTATTATTCGAGCAAAACCGTTGTTTGTGCTGCTTGCCGCTCACAGACAGCCAATTTGTAGAAACAGCCAAACAGGTTAATTTATTACTGGACTAAGGTCGCTGACATAATTTTTTATTCTAATTTAAATTGCGGAAAACATAGTATATAAAATAAGTTGTTTTTTTTCAGAGGAATCTGTATGCGTTGTATATTTTGTAGGCAAAGCGTTGAGTTTCCTTTTCAACAAAGCAATCTCTAGCACCTAATAAATCTCTCATTTAAGTAGGTACTTCATTTTCTTAATCTTCTGGTAAGGTACTTAAATATAAATTATTGACTTAAAGTAATCAAAAGCGTATAATTTAAAAAGCTCATTAATAAGCTTTTTCATGTTGCTTTTGTTCTGGTCAAGTGAGAGCAGAGCATTTTGATCATCATTGTCATTGGTGAGGACATTTTAAAGTTTTAGAGCAGAAGTGATGTCTCGCAAGGCGAGGAGGTGTATTTATATGAGATATATTTTAGCGGCACAGAAACCTGCGAATGATTTGTGGGGTTGGGCGACTTCGACGCTAGCGAGAGCAGAGACTATTTAACTCGGCGACACGGTGACATTCCGCGCAGACACGCGCTTAGAGGGAAAACGAAACGATAGGCCGACGTGCTAACAAATATACATATCACAAATAAACCATATAAAATTTTGTTCTACCATTACATTAACATTAAAAGTACTAATTAAGCTAATTCTAATTTAGTTTTGTTGATTAATAAAGTTTTTTTTTTAAATTTAGATTTTTATCACGTACGTACGAACAATCTGTGAAAAACTCAGTAAAATAAATAAAAGAAGGGCGTCAGAAATATAATTTAACAATAACTTTTTAACTGTTTTCTACACAGAGAAAAATGTTATTCTAAAATACGATCATTTTATTCGTAAAAACGGTTAAAAACGGTTCTGAAGTTCTTACAAACTAATAGGGTTTCAATGTTTATTGGCGGGAACATGTAAGAATAATTTGTTGGTATACGTAATTTCGTACGTATACTAACAAAGTATTCTTACATTTTCCCGCCAATAAACATTGAAACACTTTTAATTTGTTCGTAAGAACTTCAGTCCCGTTTTTAACCGTTTTTACGAATAAAATGATCGTATTTTAGAATAAAAATTTTCTCCGTTTGTCATAAAATCATCACCTATTGTGGATTTTTTGAGAGGCAACTCACGGGTTCTGCCCAGGTTGTCCAAACGGTTGCAACGTCAATGCATAAAAGTTTTTTAAACTCCGTTAGAACTAATTTGATACCTTTTATACACTCAGGCAAAAGATTTTCAGTAAAGGTTTTGTAGGGGAACCGATAATATGACAGATGTTCGTCGTGTTTCCAATTTTTCATATCATTATGGACGTCGGTATCGGCTGCAGCAATCGTTTTTTTTAGTTGTATCGGTACCTAATTCAAGAGGCGCCGCAAGCGGGAAGGCCAGGTGTACCCACCTATCAAGATCGAGGGCCAATCAGCTTTAATTTCTATCAAAGTATCGCTAGGGCCTTAACGAGTAAAATCATATTAAAAAAACGCCAACAGTCTATAAGGAAAATTCTCGAGAATCAATATCATGTGTTGTGGCGGTTTAAACGAGTTAATAATTTTGAATTCTATTGCACAGATATAAACTATTGACATGAATGTACGTATTTTGAGATTATTTATTGCTAATTCATGTTATGACAATAAAAAGAAACCTAGGGTAAGTGATTGTTTAAACATCAGTCACTATAAATAAGCATTTCTGATAGAAAAGTTAACCCAGAGGTTAACAGTTCACGATCGCAATATAAAGTGGCTAAGTCCAAGTATTAAATTTTTCTGTAAAATGTAGATTATCGGTGGAGAAGTTTATCAAGAGTTTTAAAAAGTCTAGTTGTTTTCGAAAGATTACCTTGATAATTATAGTTTATTAGATTTTACTTAATGATTGCACGACGACCATTTACGACGACCATCCGTGGTCGAGTGGTAACAACACTTGACTCCCAATCGGAAGGTTGCGGGTTCGAACCCGGCGTGCGCAAATAAATTTTATTTGATTAATTTGTGTTATTTCACAATTAATTAATAAAAATAATATATACTACATTTGCGGCACGTTCCAGAGTGGAAGATACTGTCAGTATCGCCCTGGTGTAAGACCACCATTCAGAATTGAGACGTTGCTTAATAATGGCTTTAGCCGTGTTTAGTGACTAGATCTGAATAGCCAGGTACTTTCTTACCTTCCTCTTCCCCATCTCCTTCCCTTCCCCACTTTCCTTCAGCCTCACAACATACCCCAATTGGGGATGCCATAGTCTCACTGGCTCCAGACGGGAGCAGTTGGGACTCTTGTGAGGTATTCTCTATAAAAAAAAAAAAAAAAAAAAAACGTTTTAATTACATAGATCAATATACTCAACGAAAAAAAAAAAAGATTTGGTAAGAATGTATCAACACTGAAAAAAAATACGCTGGGGTACTGCAAGGATCGGGGTTGGGACCAGTATTATTAACATTCTACATAAGTGTCACCGGCCATTACTTTGAATTTGTTTCTGAAGTCCTAGAAAGACCCAAAACACACAGAGCACGCCTTATTACGGAGGCAATTGAAATTCTCATCAATATTATGAAAATAATAATATAATATAATAATACAAAATCTCTCATTAATATTAATAGAGGCAACGGGGCTAAGCTTAACCGAACTTGGTATCCGGTAATTGAAGGCTACACCAAAACTAAACCCAGAAAACCATATAAATTATTCTGTAATATCAGTATAATTTAAAATGACCGTTTTGCAATCCGATCAAAACGGGATCGCACTACACACTTTACCACTATCGACCACACATCTATCCTGATGATGCATACTGTAACGCTGTCCGAAACGTTGGCTAAAGAAGGAGATAGCGCTACACGGCGTACTTTCCCAAAAAATAAATCACCATAATACCCGTGGTCGTATAAACCTAAAATCATATCTCACTTAATTCATGGTTTAAAAATGTGCAACGAAAAACCGTAAACAAAAGTTGTTTAAATTAAAACAAATAACTTTGTTTAAACCACTAATATAATCACAATCACCTACATGTTTCAAAACCGATGGTTTCTTCGTCAGGGTAGTAATGACATTAACAAAATAAACAAACAAGAAAAATTTTACACACAAACACAACAGATTTACAATTAGCAAACTTAGAAATTTTAGAAATTAGAAAAATTGTTAATAGTAAATTAAATATTATTAATAAACAAATATTTTTTTAAAAGAGCCATCTCTTAAATTTATTTTCTTATTAATAACTATATTTAAAATAATTTATTTTTGTTGTTTAAACATCTTTATTTGATACCTTATATAATGTAATTTTTCATATTTTAAAATAATTTTTATATTTAATTTTAAATAATTGTTTTTTACGATATTTTTTAATTAATTAATCACCTCTCTCTATAATATGTTTGTCCATAGTTCTTTTTAATCTGTTCTTTTTAGTCTATACTTGTTTGTTTATTTTGTTAATGTCATTACTACCCTGACGAAAAAACCATCGGTTTTGAAACATGTAGGTGATTGTGATTATATTAGTGGATTAAACAAAGTTATTTGTTTTAATTTAATTCAAAATGACGCCACAAAGTAATTTTGCGAAGTTTGAAGAAAGAAAAAAAAAAGTTGTTTTGTTTAAGTAGAAAATTGATCCGAAAACTCCGACCTATTTACGGTTCCACAAACCACTGATTGGCCTCCCAGTGAGCACCGTGCCGGTATCGTAGCACAGCAGGCTCTGGCACCAAACAAGAAAGTTTAGAAGTCATCTGATATTTTAAGACAGCCGTCTGCCAACATGAGCTTAACTTGGCAATTGGTACTCCATATATTTTGTGCGTGGTAAATAGGGCGTAGAGAAACAACAACCAAGGGCACTCCTGTTTCCCTGTCGAGACTTGGACGCTTTAGGAGGAAGCTATCGTTAGCCAAAAAGCTTTTGTAGGCCTCTTGGCAAACTTTTAAAACTGCCTTTATAGTTAATTGACGCGATTTTTCAGTTATATTGTGTACTTCCTATTCAAAAGGATGTTAATTTTGTAGTAAACTAGCGCAGATCAGTGAAATTTCAAGTACCACAATATCGTAGCTTTTTAAAAGTAACATTGTATTCTTTATAATATACTGATGTTAAATTCATTTTCTATGCTGTTTTCTGTGTAAATGTATTTGTACTCTTTTCACTACAAGTTCACATCTATGTAATATTGTGATATTTACCTCAATACAGCTATTAACCTAATATACACGGAGAAAAATTTTATTTGAAAAAACGATCATTTTAATAGTGAAAATGGTTAAAAACGGGACTGAAGTTCTTACGAACAAATTAACAGGGTTTCAATGTTTATTAGCCGGAACATGTAAGAATAATATGTTGGTATACGTAATTTCGTACGTAGGTATACCAACAAATTATTCTTACATATTCCCTCCAATAAACATTGAAACACTGTTAATTTGTTCATAAGCACTTCAGTCCCGTTTTTACTATTAAAATGATTTTTCTCTGTGTAGGTATGTAAAATAATGCAACTATGTAGAATGAACAACAGTTTCCTCCTTGAGAACGTCAAAAAAACTTGTTTCTACTTATGACGGCAGAATAACACTTTTTAAAAACATGCCAACACCTCAGCATAGGTTATCCTAGTGAGGTGTTCAAAAACTATAACTACTTAAGTTTTAACCGTCTTTATGACTCAACTTTATAGATGGTAATTATATTTGTAGGTATACTTGTATACTTATAAACCTATATATTTGTAAACTGTATGTACAAACATAGAATTAAATAAATCAGGTAAGTATAACATTTTCTTATTATTTTTTTAAATTGATAAACTAATGTTTAAGACAAGATTTTTTATGTTTAGCACAAATGGTAACAATTATTATAATAAAATCTAATAAGCAGTAATTGTTGAATGAAACACTAGGTATATATTGAATCATTTGGCGGGTAGGGGGTAACCCGCCGTAGCTTAATGGTAGAGCACTTGACCGGCAATCAAAAGGGTGCGGGTTTGAGTCCCGTCGACGATGTGTATCTTTTCTCGGAAAATTCTTTCAATATTGATGAGTGTTTCAGGCTTATAATTATTGCAAAAAATAATAATATTTTCTGTTTGTTATATACTATATTATATATTATTTTGCTTTGCAGAAACATCTAAGGAAGACTATTACATGTTGGTAATTTGAACAGATATCATTCGCAGATCGCGATGAAACATTATGTAGTGATTTGAAATCTCGCGTCTAAATTTAAATATGAAGATGTAGCAATGATTTACGATGAAGAAACTCAGGTTTAATTTATGATACCTTGATTTGTGGGCTCTCTACTTAATTATAAATAATGAGATCTGAACTTCTTCCTGATATTTTTAATCGGGTCATTTACCAAATATTCGCAAATCTATTAAAAAAAATATTGGGACAAATTTCTGTTTTAACAAAGATTCAGTGACTTCTTACGCATGGAAACGTGATTTTACTGCTGTGAAAACAAGATCATATTTTGCATATTTTAAATTTTGTTCTTTGAATAGTTGAAAGAATTTCTTTCGAGTGGGTAAAGGTTATTATACCCAGATAAACATTTTGTATTTATTTTAAATTTCTGGTCGTCAAAATTTTAATAAAACTTCCTTAATAGAAAACGCCAAACAATAATTTTATGTCTCTTAGGTACCTACATATCAATATTATCTATATTTCTGTTTTAGTCAAAAAAACTTACAGTTAGGTGTATGCTGTTATAGTCCAAGAATGTTGATGCTTACCTGAAAAGAGAGAAAAATAACTTTAATAAAACATTTAGTAATATCATTCGGTGATTAAGGGAAAATCATTTTAGAGGTGGGTAGGAAGGTATGTAGAATTACGTGTAGGTATATACATATATTTATATGTAGAATAATTTTCTCGGTTTACCCGCGTAACGTAGTCCTTTGAAGGACTTTTTAACTCCTGACGTTTCGGACAGATCTCACTGTCCATCTTCAGAGGCCTTATGTCTTGAGTTTTGTATAAAACTGACAGCTTGCGCATGTCTGTTCAGTCCAGAAGTCAGAAAATTATACTCATCTTACACCCGTGAAAACCTTAATCATAACATATATGTATATATATATATATTATTTACCTATATATATCATCACGTGTAGATACTAATTTCGGTTTTTTGAGCGTCAATGTGAAATCTGGTATACATTAATTCACATTTTTCAAATTGGATCAAATTGTAGCTAGGTTTTAGAGAAGTGATAAAGTAAATTTCTACATATGTATAATATTGTATTTACGATCTTGTTTATTACAAAGCGCACAAATTTATAATGATATAAATATTTAAGAAAGTACACGTAAATAGGTACTATTCGAAGTGACTTGGCGAGCTTTAAAGCTGGGCGGTTACAGCTAATGTCAGCCGGCACTAGGCGTCATGTGGGGGCTTTCTCGCGCTTTAAGCTCAACAATGCAGCTTTGTTAAGCCGGACTTACTGTGTTGCAAATTAATAGATACGAAGACTAGCACGATATAAATAAATGTAAATCACAGAATGTAGAGCAGACAGCGTAAGTTGCTAGAATATAAGATTACGCCTATACATATTAAGTTTAGTGTATTAGGTAGTTACTCGGAAATAAATTTCTCATTGAATTTGAATTTAACGGACCGCTCTGCCAATGTCTACCGATTTCTGACACGTTTTCCTTAAACGTTTGAAGTTTTTAAGCTCTTAAAAAAATATATGTTATTCTTTAAGATAGTATATAAACATTCCTCATGCCGAAACGGCAATTATTGTAAATTCCCTCGATAGAAATAAATCGCAAAGTATGCTCCAAAAATTATTATTAACACGTTTTTTTCTGTTATTTTACAAGTTATATGTATGAAAAAAAATCATAATGTTTCTTTAAATGCTACTTGACACAACCCCCTCGAGATTTTTGCTCTTTTTCAAACGAGTCGTCTTTTATTAAACATTTTCACAATTTTCGCATGAATTTTATGGTTTTTCATGTTAGCGCGCTCGTTCTCACGTTCGTGTTTTTGAGCGGCGTAGCGCGCCCTTAATAAACTTTTGTTATTTTTTATTTATTAAGAAGTATTATCGTAGATCAAGTATTTAAGCTTCAAGGTTTTCAGAATAATGAGTCATTCAAGAGCGGACTAAATAAATTTTCCCAATGTTTCAGCGAGTATTTTTTTAACATTTGTTAGTTTCGGGCCAAACAGTGAACGATCTTGCAAAACAAAGACACGGTCGCGTCTCGCGGAGAGTGATTTACGGCCTTTGCATTCGTCTTTTGAAATGCCAGCTGAATTTTGGGATTGGCTTAATCTTTTTGAAACTGTTGTGAATATTTGAATATTCACACTTTGAAAAGATTTAATATTTACTTTGGAGTAGATTCAAATACTTATTATTGGATATAATATAAGAATACGAACACTGTAAGTTTGACGGTGGACCTGAGCGGCAATGACGTAAATATATTTGGCATTGTTTTAGCCATAGGTTTTTTTATATTTGTCTAGTGTGTAGTTAGAAGTAAGATTGTAGAAATTAATGAAATTTGTACAGCGCCCTTGAGGTGATTTTTCAAAAAAACGGCGCTATACAAGTCATCCTATTATTATTAAAATAAATTGAAGATTTGGTTATTATCATTGTACAGGATTTATGGTTGTTTAAGAATTATTTAGGACCAGCGTCAATTTGGGGGCGGGATAACCAATATCCCTGCCATAGGTCACCCCAAGTTGTTCGTTACGTTTGGTGACTTATCAGGGGTGCCCACGTTCACGGGGTGAGGTTTGTCTAGGTATTGATTGCAAATGCGTTTGCCTACGTTTGCTGGATCGGGAGAGACTGGTTGAGGAAGACTTTTTGACCCCTCCAGCCGGACTCTCTCGACCTATTGCATTGTAGCGCAATAAGACGGTTGGATTCAAACATCTGTGACTTTTGGACACATTGAGCCCATCCTACCCACACCTCATATCTTTTTTTGTGTCCAACTTTCTCTACTTCCTTTCCCTAAAAAGTCTCCTCAATACACCACCCCCAAGATGGTATAGGCCCAGAGGTAATTTTTTTCCGCAGTGCCAACAAATATTTATAATTATAAAATATTCTTCTAAAATATTAATTATAAAATTGATATTTTAGAAGAGCATGTATGATCAGAATGTGAATGAGGGGAGGAGTGTATGCCATGACCGAGTTGTTTGGCGGTCGGTCCTCTCTGCCTACCCCTGCAGAAAAAACGGCGTGATGGTTAGTTAATTAGTAAATTAGTTATATAATTTGAGGATAATCTAGTTATTTGGTTATTTTAATATTATAGTAACCAAATAACTAGAAATTCAATCGTCAAAGATAACATAGCAACAAATACGGGTAATAATTTTAAAAAATATCTTTGTTTACCACCCTCGTTAACCCCCCCCCCCCCCCCAGTCTCCTACCTCGGATGTTATGTATATATTACCGTAGCTAAAGAAACAATTGTACCAGTCTGAAGAATGCCTTAACAGGCTGAAACCGGTTACGGTCGCAAATAAATTAGTGGAAAAAAGTATATATCAATATTCAATGTACCTACAATAGACAAAATATATAAAAAATATTCAATTCTACAAATTTACAAAGAAGTACAGTTAAATAACTTACCATTTCATTCATCAGCAAGATATCAGAATACTATCAAAATCCCTAAATTTAGTACAAAGCACACACAAAATACTTATCTCTATCTAGGTATAACATATTATAACAAACTACCATTATATCTGAAAGTTATCGAAAATATTCAGGAATTTCAGCAAAAATAAAAAAAATACCCAAAACTACTATAAGAGTCCATATCTCACTATTATTATTTCTTTCAAATCCTTTATTGATAAATCTTGCATTTTCTTTATTATCCCTTGTTTTTTGCCATATTGTATTATTTACTTTCACACATGATATTATATAATTGAACTAAAATTCCCTCACCAAACACAAGAGCCTTGTCTCTTTATGGTGAGGAAAAGCTATTCTTATCCACTATTTTACCACTGTATAAAATGTAAAAATTGTGTATTTATTTAAAAAAAAAACTTTAAATATTAAATAAAAATAAAAATAAATAAATAAAAAAAATTCAATTATTTTGACATATTATTATTATTAGCATTGTCTATTGATAGACAGTAAATAGGGCACGTAAAGTAATTTAAAGTACGCTGCAGCAATATTGATTTACTTGTGTTTATGCCAAGACACTTTTCATAGCCAGAATTTATTCAAAATGGGATGCAAAATGCCAAGTTTTGATGCTGGCTATAGGGGGCGGAAATAAAGAGAGGAAACAGGAGGTGTCCGAGGGTGGAAGGGGGGAGAAGATTCAATAAAGAGGGTGCTCCCTTGAACATAGATTTATTGCTTCCAAACCATCACCCTGACGGAAGAATAAAAATAAATATTAAAGTATCTATATATAGATGAGCATAAAAGAAAATTTGTTTAAGAGGGTATTACCAGAGAATATTAGTCCTTTTTAAATCAAATTCTAGACGTATCAACTCTTTTTTACAAAAGAACATAAATAGATTTTGAAAGATTGTTATTTTATCTGGTACACGCAGTTTTCAAATTTTGAAAAACTAAGTGTATTTTTAATATACTAAGGTTTTACCGTTGGTCGTTGGCAGATTTGTTAAATTTTCAAACTATAGATTCTATTAAACAACACAAATTTCAAATCATATAATCATACAACAAAATAAATCAATACTTAATCCAGTCAACACAGTTTTCATCATTTTAATTTTAGTTAAATTAAAATCATTAAAAATAAATCCCAGAACGTGTTTTGTGACAAAAATACCTCAGTTTTTCTATTTATTTATGGTCTTACAAACTAAAATATTTCCAATTTTTTTTACACTATTATTTTGTTTATAGATTATTGAAAAATCATAAATACTTACAAGAAGTACACTATATTTAATAATTTATCATCGTGCGTTTTGAGCTTTCTTATTGCCTACTTGAATGTAGGTATATATTAAAGCAAGTTTTGAATGAAATATATCGATATTAAATTTTTAATTTAAAAATTTTTATACGGAAATAATCCATCTTTCTCATTGGAACCTCCCTGTACAGTTGCAAGCATTTTTAAACTTTTATTCTCAGCCGCTGGTCAATCACTCATAAATACAGAATGAATTATCCAAATTGAGTACAGAATGTATACCGTTTAAAATATAACATTTATTTTATTTTATTATTTTATTCAAATTATATGGGAGCGTGTTGTTGCGGTGTTATTTTTATTACGTGTTAACGAATAAATCACTTTCTTACATATCCGGGGCATGTAGAATAACATTTTTTTTAAATATTTATCAAAAGGCAACAGACAAACTGACAAGTCAGGATAAATTGTCATCAAATGATAGAAAATCGACCGTGAAAAAATCGAAGCGTCCTCCACGATAAATAAATCTTTTTTTTCAATTGAACTTCGACGGAATTCCATTTATGTTCGATTCGGTGTCACATAAAAGAAATGTGTTCGACATTCTTTTATTTTGAAAAAAAAAAACATGGCACATGCGTGTTTAATGCTCTTTTAGAAATGTAGGTACGTACCTCCCTTTATTTGCGAAAAATATTTTTTGAAATAATGAAAGGCATGGTAAAGTTACTTTAGAGCGATGTGTCCGTTATACCTATTACCGATATTGTTAGCACTGTTAGCATGTTTTTATAAAAAAAATCTCACCTAAAGGTTGCTTTTGAGGATAATTTTATATCTAAATGAACTAATAACTGAATTGCAAAGGAATATGTATGTAGTATTTCAACAGTTGTAGTTGTATAGGTAGTTATTTTTGGTTTTGAGGTGTCTCAACAGATGTCAGTAAAGTTGTATGTACTAAAGGAGAGAGTCAACTGTCCCCCGTTCGTGTCTAATACCCGAACGGTTGCGGAAATAGCTGATATCCAAACGGCAGCTGGGAATCTTCCATGGTGAGTTCTCCTGCTTTAGTTAAATGCAGAGAATCGATTAGAATGGACGCTTAGTCCAGTTAAATATTCATTTTAACAAATCGATAAAAAAACAAGACTTGTGAACTGACGAACCGAGTATCATTGAAACTACCGATCATCTGAGAAGTATTGTTCATCTGAGAAAAACACAGAATACCACACTGGCGCAGCCGGTAGGATAAAAAATATCTATTATTTCAATAGCAATCAAAAAGAACTGAAATGGTACAATACTGCCGTATAATTTCCAGGATCAATAACTAAAGCAGAAACTCCAAGAAGAAAGGATTGAGACTGATGGGAAGATCTTCAACAATACTAGAAAGAAAGTTAAAGAAACATTAGCAATATTTGTACCTACCAAAAATGAAATACAATTCAAGCATTTGATTTTTAAAACAATAATCTAACAGTTTTTTTTCTGTTATTTTTTAAATAAAAATATCTACATATAGAAAGATATTCGTGATGCCATTCATGAGTTGAAAGTATGGAGGAAGGTACATTAAACTCCAGTTTAGAAACACTGATTATTGTTTTCGTAGCATGGTAGATACATTCACAATGGAAACTTTTGTATAACAATGTATGCCCTAGTCCCCGGAGGTTAACGGAAATAAAAGTGCTGCTAGAGGTAGGTAGCACAATGTGAAATAATTTATATCTATCGCACATAAGGTGTATCGGGGGTAATTGGGCAAATAAATAACGTGCCAGATGAAACGTAACTAAATAAAGGTTTATTATATTCTACTAGATATCGATTGTGTTCTAACAGCAAAATGAAATGAGACCAATAAAAATATCGTAGGATCTGCAAGATTTATGAGTGGGGTTAAAAAAATACCTGGCTTGGTGAAGCCCAGA
Source organism: Limnephilus auricula (assembly GCA_951813805.1). Taxonomy (NCBI): domain Eukaryota; kingdom Metazoa; phylum Arthropoda; class Insecta; order Trichoptera; family Limnephilidae; genus Limnephilus; species Limnephilus auricula. The sequence goes on from OX638403.1 coordinate 4,577,229, forward strand.
CCAAATTATTAAATTTCATATCCAGTTAGTTATTGTAATGATCCTAATTGAGGATAATGACGCGTATTAAAAGTCGATGGAAAGTCGGTATTAAAACCACGTATTAGTAGTACCCACCTATGGTCTTTAGTTAATAATTTCACTCCATTTTTGAAATATTTCATGAAAATTATGTTATCCTTTTATTAGTTCGGGATTACAATTTTTCAATTTTTGTAATTTGATCAATGTATTGGGTTTTATAATTGCATTAAGCCCTCGAATGATTTTACACCTATCCATCCATGCATAAAATTATACCCGCTAAATGATCATGGTTTCCTTCCCCTAAAATCTTTCTCTTTCACATCTGCCCTTCCTCAATTTTTCTTTCTTTTGGTCAAACTGTTTAGTTGAGTGTAAGACTCGCCAATATGGCCAGCTAAGTTGATCGTAAGACGCGGTATCCCACAAGAGCCCACATTTCACCCAGCTTAAAAACCATTATACTATACAGCCTTTTAACCCACCCTGGTAACTATAATTCTATATGAATCAAACATTTCAAATTCAGGGGTTGTATCTAATGTACCTAATAAAACTAGTCATTTCAAATTACACAAATAAACGAAGGTCAAAGTACACAAATAAAAAAACTTCTATTAAATAAGTTCTGTTAGGTAGAAAAACGCGGACATTGCCCGATAGTCAAATAATGAAGACAAAGAATTTACACAGCGCAGTTTTTTTAATTTCATTTGCGCTTTACACTAAATAACCTAACAAAACATAATAATGATACAGTGGGAATGACATTGTATAATCTAATCTACCTAAAACCCAGCTTGTCTAAAAATACTTTCGAAAGACAAAATAATTTTCACGTGAAAACGTAACTCTAAATAAAAAGCATACTTAATAAGTAAACTGAAAATTGAACACGAAAGTAATGATTCTCACATTAGCCACCATCCCAAATAACCCAGAATTATTATTAGCTTTAAATGATCAGCTACAAAGTGATTGTGTATTAGCACACGCACCTACCTAATTCTTTCGCGAGTTAAAAAAATACAGTGGAAGTTACATAAATCATTTTTGTATTCAAATCCTCCAACCATATTATCAATGGCTTTTTAAGAGCTCATACAATACTCAATAAATAAATACTCCGCTCAGACCTCTTTCACAGTTAGCGCTCTTGGTCGACTGTAAATCTTTTTTGCAGCCAATAAATTATTGATTGTGTATAATGCGGCATTTGCGCCTATCATTTAAATATAAATTATTCACAATTTAGTCCAACATACACGACTGTGTCGTGTAACGAAAGGAAAATCATTTATTTAGGATTGGATCGATTGATAAAATTGTTGACAAAAAAGAGACCCATATACCTATCCCTCTAATGTAATTTTTTTTTTACTGATAAATACATTTTCAGTACCTCAATATTAAAAAAATACAAATCTATTTAGCTACTATCCGATTTCGCCTGATTTGTCGTTTTTTATTGCTATATGGTTTATTGATAGATATGTGACTATTTCCTTGGATTGTGATTAAAATAACATCGAGAACAATTTGGTTTTTTAATGTTAATACTGCACTAAGTTCCAACTTCGAGTAACCAGTACGACTATGACATCCTCAATTGGAGTAGCTACGTCGTGAGACTGAATGGAGTGGTAGGAAAAGAAAATGGTGAAGAGAGAGGTTGGAAAGTACCAAGTACCTAACTAATTCGATCTATAATCAATAGTCACAAAACAGTCTAAACATAACCATCACAGGCATTTCAAAACGAATTTCCGATTCCGATTGCTTATATTTCACCAGGGCAATATACTGAGAGAGTTTAACCACTCGCGCGCTTTTTGCCACATTCTGGCACTATTTCCAATACCTCGGATTGCTTTGTTGCAAAAATGTGGCAAATTTTCGAAAAAAAAATTTATTAAATCGACTATATAATATATTCTACATTCAAAATATAACAAAATAAATATTCTCTAGATTCTTTAAAATGTTTTAAGGTTAAAGATTTAATTAATTTTTTTTTATAAATCCTAAAAATATGTGATAATAGACAAAAGATAGGGGAATTCATTGGCTACATAGAACTATAATCAGTTTGTATGTCTCCATATTCAAATTCGGAGGTACCTATAATTTTTTAATTTGGGCAGAAAATTTCCTTCCCTATCTGGGAAAAATTGCTTTGTCGCTGCAGTGGTTAAAACTGAATGAGAGTGAGAATTTCTTGATACCAGAATTTACCGTGTGTGAGGTTTCACTGCTTCATAAAGGATATAAGTCTCTCTTAAAAAACAATTTCACGCAGAAAGAATTTACTTATGTATATTTTTTATTCTTAAAAATATATATTCATTGGTATATTTTGACTTTAGTTCACTATGGATATTATGAACTGAGTGTTAAAACGTTCCACGCCTTGAATTTCGCATCGTGACCCGAAATAAACGCCTGAAACTTATTTGAAGTCACGCTTGAATGAAAATTACATAAAATATATTGGAAAATTATTCAAATTCGACGCCACGTCATTGGGTTATATTTCAAGCTAGGTAGTAAAACGAACAACAGGTTTCAATTAGCTTCAAATTTATATTGAAAATACCAGATTAACCGACTCCATTATTAAAGAAATTCAGATATAAATTTCGTAAATGATACATCCGACTATAAATCATTCTAGCATATATACTTCCTTTGTAGTAGGATACATCTGCTATATGCCAAAGTGACAATTTATGATAAATGGATAAGTGCTGGAGGCAATGGATTTTATTTACCGGATTTTAATTATGCTGTAGATACCCAACGCCTCATAAATTAAATTTCATATAAATTAAAGTCATCGATAAAATCAACTTTATGTAGGTAGCCATTATACTTTTTATATCTAACATATAAAAAAAGTAATGCTCTAGAAAAGTTTTCTTCCCATTTTTTTTTAAATTTAAGTTTTATTTTTCTATTTTTTATTTAATAAATTTTTTATTGTTACAGTTTGTGATATTTTTTTAAATACCATGAGGCCTGTGTTGTGGTAGTCATACATACAGTAGGTGCATTTTATAATTTGGGAGCCACCACCGCCCTGGGAAACATTTATTGGATAACCAACATCTCTGTCAAACGTGACAAAAGGGGTACGCTACATTTGGTGAATTACAGGGTTGCACTTCATCGGGTGAGGTATGTTTAGGTCTTGGCGGCGGATGATCGGGAGAGGCCGGTTTAGGGAGACCCTTTGACCTCTAAAGCTAGTCTCTCTAGATCTATCGTCTTGCACCACAGCGAGAAGAATGGATTCATACGTCCGTCATTCCTGGACACATTGACCCCTAGATTCCTATCCACCCTTACCTTTATCTACTCCAGAACTTCCTCTCTTTCCTTCCCTTGAAAAGACCCTCCTCACAGCATCCCTAAAGATGACATATGCCCTGAGAAAAATTATTTTGTTCAGGTTTTTTTGGCAATTAATATTTACCGAATAAACAGCTTGGTACCTTGCATCGTTTTAAAAATATATCGTCTTTTGCAGCCTCCATATTTCACAAGTAAGAGGACAAAAAAATTTTTGCAAAATTCAGGACGCTAGATCTTACTGTTCAAGAGGTTTACTGTTTCTAAAAACAGATATGTGTGATATAGTAAAGATTAAGGTAATAGATGTTTCTACTTTTTCCCGTACACTCTTCTATATTAGCTATAATTATTGCAATCTCTTTACTAGTTACGCCATTTTAACTCCACAAATATTTTGATGTTTTTCTTGCCTTGAAGTGAGCAGGCGCTATAAAGGGGGCACTTTCTTTTGAATCACAAACCATGTTACACAAACCTAGCGTTGCCGCTAAACTATTATTTATTTACATCAAAATTTTGCGTTAAAGATGCCGTTCCTTAAAAATCAGATGCTAATATTTTACATTAATGGAGTACGCTTGTATTACATGAAAAACAGTGAAAAAAATGATGGAATTTATGGTCTGGGGTTTGATCCACAGCCCAGTATATTGTGCAAGGCTCTAATGGCCAAGAACAAAGGCCAAAATAATATCCAAAACAGGAAGGGATCGCGAAGGTTCCTAGTAAAAAGGGTGCGGCGTATTGTATTTGGGAAGCGGTACGAAAAGTGAAAAAGGGGGAGAGGTATCAAAAGGGGAGAGGGCAACCCATAAATAGAAGGTAGGTATTATATTATATTGTGAGGTGCATTGGTGTGGGTAGCTGAATATAGGACCGGGTGTAACTCTTCTGTACGGGAGATCGACCCGGATCTGGGAGGTACTTCCTGTCAGAACCGGACGTGAATTTAACCATCATGGAACACGGCCGCCCAAAGGCAATTTGAATACGTCGTGTAGGTATTGATGTTAATAATGTAATTTCAGATAAGTTATAAGTACTTATGCGCCTACTAGTTTTTTTGAACCGCCCGCCATCCGCATATAATATGGTTTTCTAATCTAAATAATTGTACTCGTACTTCTCTTCAAGACCCATTCACTCCTTACTCTACTCAAAAAGACCCTCCCCACACATTCCAAAAGATGAGATAGGCCCTTAGGAAAAGTATTTTCTTCATGGCCTCTTGTATTGAATTAATCTAAAAAAAGCTCCCTTGAGATAATTTTTCACAAAAAACGACGCTTTACAAATAAGCCATACATAATTTTTTTGTCAGAGAAATTTAAACAAATGAAATTCACATTTAAAATACAGAATCTTGAAAGTAAAGTCTGATTTCGTGATTTTTCAAGGGTCTGCACTTTGCCAACTTGCAATTATGGCTGAGGGATTGATCATTATTATCTATCCTACAATTTTCACGGGTCGGTGCTAGTTTATGACGAATTTTCAAAATCAAAACGATTTTTTTAACATATATGTCATGTTGTTTTACATGTGAACTTGAACAATTCGTCAAATTTCTCAGATAAAATTCAAGTTCAGTAAAAGTTCTATTCTACTAAAGTTCTGATAATATTTCACCATGGGCCGGTTATTTTACACTCTTTGGATAATAACAGAAATTGAATAGGTCTATCACAGAACTAAAAAAACATGAAGAATTGTTAACATTCTGTGATAATGTAACAATCTTTAAGCCAGCTTCGATACCCTTCATACGATTTTTTCACGATACTTTTATGATTCTGTTGATCCTAATCCAATAGACGTAACATTATTTATGCTAATGCTACACGTCTGAACCAGAAGCAGCTGATCTTTCAGACGGAACATAAATATGCATTAACACACAATAATCACAACCTTCGCGGCTAGAGGCTGGGCAGAAGGGGGGGTGGAGGGGCGGGGAGGGAAGAAAATCCCGCTTACACGAGTAATCCATTTTCACGGGGTAAACACAAAAAGGCAGGGCGAAACAGAAAACAGACGATGGCGGGAAGGAATGACGGAATGAAGAAGGGAGGAAGGCGGCAGGGGTGCATTGGCCCGGCGGGACCTGAAAATTTCCTTACTATGCTTAAACAAAAATGCAATTTTTTTTATTAGTTTAAAAGGTTTTCTCGTTTGTTTCATGAATTATATTTTGTCTGATAATTCCCTGATGTGTATCTATTAGGTATTTTAAGACTGTCCTTAAGGTTTGCTAAATGATGAGGAAGAGGAGCATGGCTTATTACCCCAATTAACATAGGTACTTAATTCTTTTGGCTGTGAGGCCTGAATCACATCTTTATTATATTTAGCTGCTCATAATTGTCGTTTTAACTTTTTACTGTACTTTTTACTTTACTTTTTACTTAATTTTTTTACTTAACTTTTTATTTTATCTACTCTTTACATTTATTTTACTTTTTTCTTAAACTTGTTACTTTTACTTTTTACTTATTTTTTATTGTACTTATTACTTTACTTTTGGCTTTACTTTTTACTTTACTTTTTACTTTACTTTTTACTTTACTTTTTACTTTACTTTTTACTTTACTTTTTACTTTACTTTTTACTTTACTTTTTACTTTACTTTTTACTTTACTTTTTACTTTACTTTTTACTTTACTTTTTACTTTACTTTACTTTTTACTTTACTTTTTACTTTACTTTTTACTTTACTTTTTACTTTACTTTTTACTTTACTTTTTACTTTACTTTTTACTTTACTTTTTACTTTACTTTTTACTTTACTTTTTACTTTACATATATACTGTTGCTTACCATTACATGCTTTGTGTTGTTGTACCATTCATATGTTAATTTAAATATGTTAATGGCACATGTTGTGCTGTGTTCCTGGAAATAAAATAATGTATAAATAAAATAAAAATCTCCTTGTCTGAGCTAGCCCATATTATAGGTACTCTTCAGCAAATTTTTAATCTTCTGCGATTCACTTATTTTTTTCTTCATTTGTAGAAATTCTTGTGAAATCGAATATTAGCGCTGCATTTTATCTAAGTACATTTTGCAATATTTTGCAACATTTAATATTTTTTTACATTAATTTTCTCGATAGCGAAGTACCTCTGAGGTGATTATATATTATCATAATTAAATGTAATTAATGTTGAAGCTAGTGGAACTAATTATGTTACTGCTATCACAGCAGGTAGCGATTTAATTCCTTATCAGAGGAAGTAACGCTAAAGCTAATGAAAAGGCCTGCGATTAATTAAAATCAAAAGTACCTATGTTCTTTTAAGCCAAATGATTTTGTGATAAGTTATGCTAATTTTCTCGCAATTTTTTAAAGGACTTAAAAACGGTCCGGTAAAACTGCCGTTTCAGTTATTTTACCGTGTCATTTTAGGATGCTGATTCACCCCTGCTAGAGAGAAAGGAACGGCAAAAAATGCGGGAAACCCCCGGCAGAGACTGAGATAGCCGACGGGTAAAAAAACCGCCAAATAATAAATCATAAAACCGTTACACGGCTCGTAAATAACGGCGGAGCAAAGCAACGAGCAAAGAACGACGAACGGAACACGGGCTCAGTTCGAACCAGTTTCAGTTTTTTTTCCTACGCATCCAGTGTTGCAGTTTTTTGACCATTGTGTCGGACGTGATTCTTGTTTGAATTTTTTATGTTTTGTCCGAGATAAATATTAATTTTAAAAAGTTGAATTATATACTCGTAGTAATTCTATTATATAACTCATTATATAATTCTAAAACTCCATTAAACCGAGTTTTTTAATGTGAATTATGCGCATAAAGGATGGATGTTTTAAATTTAGCGTTTTTATATGCGTAGGTTCATATACGGAGAAAAATCTTATTCTAAAATAGATCATTTTATTCTTAAAAACGGTTAAAAATGGGACTGAGGTTCTTACCAACAAATTAACAGTGTTTAATGTTTATTGGCAGGAAAATGTAAGAATAATTTGTTGTTATACACGTACGAAATTACGTATACCAACAAATTATTCTTACATGTTCCCGCCAATAAATATTGAAACCCTGTTAATTTGTTCGTAAGAACTTCAGTCCCGTTTTTAACCGTTTTTACGAATAAAATGATCGTATTTTAGAATAAAAAAATTCTCGGTGTAATACGTATATAATAACGATTCGTTAAAAAATTTGTAACAAAGCTTAATCCTTATTTCACAACCTCCCAGTCACTCTTCTTACACCATTTTCAATATATATTTTTTTGTATGTGCTTGTTCTATGTTCTTCACAAAAGTATATTGCATTTACTTTCACGGACCAACGCGATATTATTGTAAAACGGTAGCTAGTATCAAATGATAGGGTTGATGGATTTCTCGAACCGGAACGTTTACTCTGGTTGATTCAATTCAAATTGTTGGTTTCTGTCAAAACATTGAAATCCAGTAACAGACTTTAATGTAATTTACATGTTACAACATTACTTCATGCGCTGTCAAGTCTATCTATATCTAGCAAGACTATTATTCAAATGTTTTTCCTTTAAATCTCCATTGTTAAAAAGTATATTACTATGGAAACGCTATATAGACGATATTATTTGCATATGGGCTGGCTCAGAGCGCCTAAATTCCTTGCTATTACTCCTCAACTCCTTACATAATCAGATTCAATTCACACAAGAAGTAGGTATAAATTCAACACTCAACTTTCTGGATCTCACCTCATCGATTGTTGATAATAAAATCCATTTTAATATTTTTAGGAAACCTACATTTACAGACATGTTAATTTATTTATTTTTATTTTTATTTATTTACTTTATTTTTTCCCATTTTTTTTACATGTTGACATTACAGTTCAAAAATAATAAGAAAGGGAAACCCACTAAGGCGCAGCCTGTGCGTGGGTAATATAAGTGTTTAGATTTTATTTATGTACCTAAAAATAACAGAGTGCATCTAAAGAATAAACCAAGATTAAAATCTAAAAAATAAATGAGGTAAGATTATAATTAAAAGTTGTCTAAAGATTGTACAAGACGTAAATACTTAAAATATTTAGAAGTAAAAAAAATAAATTGTAAGCTACTAAAAATGTAGTAAAAGAAAAGAAAGTAAAATACACACAAACAAAATTAATACAGAAACAAAATCAATACAGAAACAAAAATGAAAATAAGAATAGTAAAGATTAAATTAATAATGCTTGACCACCATTTTATTATTTAGATTTCAATGGTACATGGAGAAAAATGTTATTCTAAAATACGATCATTTTATTCGTAAAAACGGTTGAAAACGGGACTGAAGTTTTTACGAACAATTTAACAGGGTTTCAATGTTTATTGGCGGGAAATTGTAAGAATAAACATTAAAACCCTGTTATAATTTAAATGCTATGCTAATTTTTTTCTCTGTGTACTAGGTTTGACTGAACAATCACCGCTCCTGTCATAATCATCTGAGACTAAATTTTATTTCACCAACTGACTGTTATAAATTATCTCACCCATTACGACGAAAATGTACGTACCGAACATAAAAAACCAACGTAATTATTACTCTGTAAAGTTTAACCTTCCCATATTGCAGCCATGTCCCCTTTTAAATAATTTTTAACAAACTGTACTTACATTACTTTTTCAACAACCAAATGATATTAACTCATGCTGGAAGAGAAAGGTCCCTTTTTGGCCCGGAGCTCTGTTTTCCATTATATCAAAATCAAATTACCATCTGTTTATGTAGGTATACTACATATCTATCTTCCAATTGTCATAATTCGTCTGTGGTTCAAGACAAATCTACACGTAGGTATCAAAAAAATGAATGAATTTTTTTATCTCCCAAGTCATTTTCTAACTGTAAATTAGATTATATTTCGCAAAAATTGCACAATGGAAGAGACTTAAACTTCATTATTGTTATTCATTAATTCAAGCACTTGCGAGCGAATCCAAGATGAACCAGAGATCAACGACGCGCATCTATCTTCTAGTTATATATACCTACGTATAATTATGTATCCATGAGTCAAGTCAAACTTCACACTGAATCACTTGCGTCTGTGTGAGGAAGAAATTCCACGAATTTGCAGACGGCCGTGGCAGCATTTCTCAAACGGCGGCTGCGAGAGTCACAAGTCACAAGTCCCAAGTAGCTGAAATGGCTTCATCGCAAAAACACCCGGTCGCAGATATTCGCCAGAGTCAAATATTGCAAACAGTTAAATAATAAGGATGATTGATGGTCCTTATTGAATCCGCTTTGATGGAGACGTCTGACAACTTTCAATCAGAATGGTACTAGGTTAGGTATGTGAGTCAGTAAAAAATTGTGGCAGTGCGAGGCGATGCGAGAAGACTTAATACGTTTTTGCTGAATAAATGCTGAGATGGGGGCGAGGAAAGAGATATCAATTTTTATAATAATCAACACAAAAAATCAGACAGTACCTTATACATAGAAGCAACAAAATAAAAACAGGAATGAGAATGATGCTCAGAGTTAGCGTGGAACAATATGCCTTCCTAATTTATTTTTGGTAATTTTTCAGTTGGTTACAACAAAAGTTTTTGATGGCATCAGTTAGGTAGGTACCTATCTATAATGAAAAAATTTAAACTTGAGATTATTGTGTAAGAAAAAAAACTATAAAGGTAAATTTTTATTTCTTTCCATAGGTACATTGGTTTCTTTAATCAGTCCTTTAGTCCATAAAAATAGGTAGAGAAAATCTAAAAGTAACCCGTTTACAAGTAAAAGAACAGATCTTCCTAATGTTGGTTTTCAAAAACTAATACCTAAATTAATGTTTCTGGATCTTAACTATAATGGATTCAAAATAATATGTTCATTTTATTATTTACTTTTGTGCTTGCCCTGTCAATTACATCAGGATATTTTTCAGGTTTTTCCATCCGGATTTTTTTCTGTACTCCATTTTGGACTTCTACTTTGTTCGCTTTTAACACTTCAAATCCATATTCAGTCGCTCTTAACTTAAAACTACTGCGAGAAGTTATCTAAACATTATGGTGGTTTTTTGAGTTTGAATTGTTTCACGGACCTTCAAAAGTAAAACAATTTCCATTTTCGAATGACCTTTGCGAGAACCTACCACGTGTTGTTGACTTATAAGTGAATTATTAACCATCCCTCTACCAGAGAGACTCTAGCTCAAACATAATATTAAATAGAAAACTTGTGTTTACACCGTGATCTTACTAAAACCAAAATTATACCAAAAGGTAACCGATTTGTAACAGATGTAAATCCATAACACGAGTGATGGTAATATACAGAGTTAACGATTTTTACTTTTCGCGGAGTGGTATAAACTTTATACGCTGTTATTCCACGCCCCGTGGTGAGGTTCAGCCCTCTTTAAGCCTGTCCCCTTAGAGCGAAATCTTGTTAAGGCGACAATTTATGGCTTGTTTATAAATACTTACTGTTTGAGGAGACCCGTTGCTCCGGACGCAGCTTCCTACGAGACACCATTCAATATCTTAGCCCTACTCTTAAGGCAGGGGTGCTTCAACTTTTCGGCATTAGCACATCTTGCCTTATACTTGTATATTTATGAGCACACGTGGATTAAAGTTAAATTTCACTTTAAAAGTTTCCACTATTCAAATCTAAAAGCCTGTAGCAGGGTTGTCGAGAAAATGCACCCCGGTGTTACTGAGTGCAGTTTTAAGTATCTTCCTGTCTATTATTGCATTGGAGAGGTTTACAAGGTATTTGAGGAGATCACAGTCATTGTGTAAGAATCTCAAAATCGTCAGTTTTCTTGTATTCTCACTTATTTGTAATAATATACTCTAACATATGTAGTTATATGTAGGAATCTTCTCTAAAATTTTTGATTAAATCTTATGCGTAGATTATTCGTAAAGATAATGACAAACTAATGATATTAATCACTAGTTATACCCATAATTTTATAAGTTCTTTTTGATATAAATTAAATAATTTTCATTAAATCCAAAATTTAAAAAAAAATGAAAAAAAAAATTCTAATTTGTTATTTAACAAAAAAATGAACCTCTTGGACTCATTGGATGGTTAGCCTTTTTTTAAGATTGGTACCTCTTAGGTTGTATTTTATTAACGTAGTTGATGCTCGGGCTTGAAATGGTTAAAAAAAATAAAACCAAAACTTAAAGAAATTCTAATCAAAACATTATTTCTTTGTCAAAACATTTGAAAGACAGGCGTTTTCATATATGTAAAAAAAATCTTTGATTCTTAACTAAAACACGAGAGTCAATGGATTCGCTATTGTTTTATTAGGTATCTGCCATACTCATTAATATTATTATATACTTTACCTCAATTTATGGAAAACACAATCGCTACCATGAAGAAATTTCGCCTAAGTAACTAACCAATTAACCATCACATCGTTTCCCAGTAACCACACGGAGAAAAATGTTATTCTAAAATACGATAATTTTATTCGTAAAAACGGTTAAAAACGGGACTGAAGTTCTTACGAACAAATTAACAGTTTCAATGTTTATTGGCGGGAAAATGTAAGAATAATTTTAATTAAACTAACAAATTTGTCTTACATGTTCCCGACAATAAAAGGAAACATGTCATAATCAAGTGAACCAAATAACAGAGAGGTTTGCATGATACAATGTATGAATGTGAATGAAGCAATGTGTGGTAAGACTAAGTTGTTTAGCGGGCTTTCCTCTCTGCCTGGACGGAGAAAAATTTTATTCTAAAATACGATCATTTTATTCGTAAAAACGGTTAAAAACGGGACTGAAGTTCTTACGAACAAAGGGGTTTAACTTTTATTGTCGGGAACATGTAAGACTAATTTGTTAGTTTAATTAAAATTATTCTTACATTTTCCCGCCAATAAACATGGAAACTGTTCATTTGTTCGTAAGAACTTCAGTCCCGTTTTTAACCGTTTTTACGAATAAAATGATCGTATTTTAGAATAACATTTTTCTCCGTGCAGGCAGAGAGGAAAGCCCGCTAAACAACTTAGTCTTACCACACATATGCTTCATTCACATTCATACATTGTATCATGCAAACCTCTATGTTATTTGGTTCACTTGATCATGACATGTTTCCTCGAGCGTCCCAGACTACTTCAACCAATATTAACGCCATAAATAGGAATTATTCTCATTTTGCTCTAAATGCGCAAATCATACCTAAGAGTCACTTTTCTAATCTTATTCACATTACGCTTACGCAATCAGTATTGCATTATTTTTGAATTTCCACATTTCTTTCACGATCGTGTATCGTACACATACGTCTCAGGGATCTCATTTCTACAACATATATTTCTACACAGTCTATAGAATTCGCCCATTCATAAAAGTTTGTCATCACATTGCCTAGCGGCGGTAGTGGGGTGCCATCGGGGGGGGTAAGGGGTGCGGATCCTGAGGGGGTAGAAGGTTAAAGAGGGGAGGGGGTCGGGTAAAGTTTCCCGTGGGGTGAAAGCCGGGATTCCGTACATTCAACATCCAACGTCACCCAAAGCTTTCAACGCGGGAAACATCAAAAACAGGAAAGGTCATGAACCGTCATAAATCATAGGTTTTTGTTGAATTTTTTTGGCCAAGTTGTTCGAGGATACATAATACAATATTAAAGAAGAATATGAATTCGAATAAAAATATTTGAGTTAACAAATGTTCTCGTTAATTATAATTAGATATTTTTTACAACTTGGTATTGTAAAAAATCACATCAAGTACGTTGTACAAGGAGAAAAATGTTATTCTAAAATACGATCATTTTATTCGTAAAAACGGTTAAAAACGGTACTGAAGTTCTTACGATCAAAATTACAAAATTAAGTAGGTATACTAACAAATTATTCTTACATGTTCCGCCAATAAACATTGAGAGCCTGTTAATTTATTCGTAAGAACTGCAGTCCCGTTTTTAATCGTTTTTACTGTTAAAATGATCGTATTTTAGAATAAAAAATTTCTCCGTGTAGACTTATTGAATAAATCTTTGCTATGTTCAGGAATTATATCAGTTGTCATAATGTTTGCAATAGTTAAACAAGCGATAAACTATTATAATACATTAAAATCTATTTATATTTTCTTACCGAAAATAAATAAGAGATTTCGGTTCTTCACTTTGTAGATATTTTCAGAAGTGAATGTATCTTAAAATGATTTAAATTATGCCTAACATAATAAAAGAACTCCGCATATTCAAATGAACTGAACTGAAAATACATTTGGAGTGGAGATAATAATAATTATGTACCTATAAGTAAAGCAGTAGGTAGATACCGTTATCGTTATCACATTTCCAAATGTCTGGCATCCTAAAAGGGAGACAAGAAAATTCCATTTCAACTGTCTCCGAAGTAGAAACAGAAATGCCAAAAACACACCCCTCAGGGTACACGTACCCCCATCGGTAGATTCCAGCCCGAAAAGAGATAAACCACTTCCTCCAAAGATCAAAGAATCCAGGTTAATAACTTGCTCATAACCGTATAAACCAATTAACCTTTTTATTCAATGCCATATTTTCCCATTATACAGCAGTTTTAAAACTATTTATTCAGCTTTATATCAATTTTGATTAATACGCTGAAATGTGCCTTATCGTAACGAGGCATAAAGCTTGAATGGCGATATTGCAAATGCTCTCATATACAACGTTTTATCTCCGTGCGATGAAATGTCACTCAGTCCCGTGGAGAATGGCTGGTAAAACGAGATGATTTGGGTAAAATCGTGTGTACGTACTATATTCCCGCATAGACACTGAAGGGGAACGAGGGGCACATGGAAATAAAAGGTTAAAGGAAACTTTGGCGAATACGTACGAAAATACTGATTTTCCTCTTGTTTTTTTTTTTAATTCGGTTTATTCTCTTTATTGGTTATTTTAAACCTTCCAAAATCGTTAAAACAATTTTTTATTAAAACATTACATTTATGTTTTCATGTACCTATGTATCATTAGCCACTCTTTATTCTTTCTATTCTCTTTAAGTAGCTCCGTTAAAATTAGTGATACCTACTAACGAATCAACACGTCAAAATAAACAATTTAGTTTATGTATAAAGTTAAAAGCACCGTTGTGGTAAAATATAACCAAAACAAGCAACTTGAATATTTTAATTTTTATTACCAAACTAACTCGAATTATTACCATTATATATAAATGTATAAAATAATGGCTAATAAATAAGGCTGATAGAGACATTGAAAGGAGGGTAAATGCAGGTAACTCCATTAATGGAGGACTGAATGCTGTTGGCGCTAACAAAAAGCTGACCAAAGAAGCGAAGTTAGCAGTCCACAATGGAGTGCTTGTACCTACCCTGATGTATGGCAGTGAGGCATGGAACTGGCAGAGGAAGGATGAATGTAGACTGAATGCAGTTGAAATGAGATCCCTGAGGTGTATGTGTGGTAAAACCATGTATGATCGTGTGAGAAATGTGGAGATTCTAAAAGAATGCAAGGCTGATGTAAGCGTAATGAGTAAAATTAAGAAAGGAACCCTCAGATGGTTTGGGCATGTAGAGCGAATGAACAAAGAAAGGAGCGTAAGGAGAATATATGATGCAAGTGTGAATGGTATAAGAAGTAGGGGACGTCCAAGAAAGACATGGCACGATCAAGTGAATCAGATACTTGAATCGGGCCATGTCAAGAGTCAGAAAAATAGAAGAGTATGTATGAGACGATGTATGAATGTGGATGAGGCAAAGAGTGTGTGCCAAGACCGAGGTGTTTGGCGGTCCGTCCTCTCTGCCTACCCCTGCGGTGAAACGGCGTGATGGTTAGTTAGTTAGTTAGTTATAAAATAATTACAACTACCGATGCATGTTTTGTTATTTTACCATCAATTAAAGATAATAAATCATTAAAAAAAAATCCAATTTTATAAAAAATATTTGATATTTCAGCTATGTATTATTTCGTATAATATTACATTTGACAGCAGAATTTCTCTTCGGCTCCACTTTTTCGAGGGAGCAGGAGGCGAGGCGCCACCTCGGGGTGAGTTTAGCCGAGCACAACATCGATCTTTCTGTCTCCGTATTCCGAGACCGTGTGACAAGTACCTACACAGCTTCTCGGGGATAGATGTTAGATGTAAGACTTACCCCAACCCGACCTTACCCCCGATTTACCCCAAAAACAAAGACTAGGAACAAAAAAGAATCGAGCATTATGAAGGGGTGTTTTGAAGCAGAAGGGGAGGAATTGACCGTTTGCTGAAGTGTTGGAAAGATTGGAAAGTAATTTAGTTTGGGATTGAGGAGGTGGGGGCTAGTTGGTTGGATGTGTCTCCAGTGAGAGAAAAGAAGTAATCCAGGAAATGGAAAGTTTGCGGTTTGATGCTGTGTGAATAATGGTGATTGCTTTTCCATAGCTGCGATAATGGCTGCAAGAGAGCTCTGACGTGTTTGCGGTGGCTTTGGATACGTACTATAATATTATATTCCACTCTTTCATATTTTTTACCTATTTAATTTCTTTTCTATTCAAGTATTTTTCAGGTTTTTGGCCTTTTCAAAAAATGTAACATTTAACAATGTGGCAGGCGGGTATCGGTACCGCCACCTCGTGTACCATTTATTGGATAACCAACAACTCTGCCATAGGTCGCCCAAAGGATATCGCAGCGTTTGGTGACTTAGCAGGGGTGCAAGGATTCAAGGGATGAGGTTTGTTCGGGTTTGCCTGCTGCGTCTCGATCGAGAGAGACTGGCCTTTTGCCATCTCTAGCCATTTCTTCCATTCCTTACTTTCTTTAAAAAGACCCTTTACACAGCATCCCCAAAAAAAACTCTGCGTGGAGCTAATGTAATAAAATATATGTGTTTAACGATAAGATATCAAATGCTAAAATATTCAACGGAGAAGACTAAAATATCAACTGCTAAATTATGAGTGTTTTTAATACTGTATCTATTCTCTACGTGCAATACCGTAACCCAATGAAAAGTAAGGAATTTTTACATTTTATGTATGCGTTGCAGTTCATAACAATCGAAATAATAATTTAAAAAATATGAAGACATATATAATGTTTTTTATTTATCAAACATTTTTTTGTAACAATCTGCGAGATGTTCGTTAATTTTTTTTATAAAACTGAATGACGTCAATTCGCGTTCAATTTCGAAATAGCATTTTTGTGGAATAACATTAAATATTCATTACGTAAATAATCTACAGCCAATATACCCTACCTAATAGTAGTAGGTACCTACCCAGTCACAAAATTTAAAACAAAAACAATTACTCATTAATGAAAAGTACTTAAAATAACAAATGTTTTATTAACAATTGGATTACTGTCAAAATTAAATCAGATTAAGAGAATCTTATTTTGCACAATATAAATCAAAAAAATCATCGTTTAACAGAAGGCAAAAGACATCCTTTATTAAAAATTAAAAATATGCCTTGTTTGATTTTAGTTTTAAATTTGAAAAACATGTATCTCGGCTTAAGTGAGTATAAGTAGATGTACATAATAATAAGTTGGTAGGAAAAGTACTATTAACGGTACAGTAGAGTAGAGGAGTAGGTCCTCATAGCGCCGCCTCCGTGTCCCGGATCAGTTTATTCAGGCTTCACGCCAGTCTCGTTTCCCCCCTCCTTCCCCTCCCAAGAGACTTAGCGCTATCTGTAGCCGGGGAGCGGGAACTTAATCCAACCACATTTATCAACGTAAGTCGAAGATGTCACTTTTGCAAGTGGCGTTATTTTTCGATTCAGTTCTAATTAAACGGGGACGTTAATTGAATTTCGCAAAATTAAAGCAGATCTCAAAAGCTTATAAATAAATCTTTATTACTAAAATACCGACAATACTTAAATGACAATTAAAAAAAAAAAAAACGGTGATATATTTCTACTGGTTATTTACCCCAACCCATTAAGGGCGATTCACCAGCGGCTGAGACTAAAAGTTTAAAAATGCTTGCAACTGTACAGGGAGGTTCCAATGAGAAAGATCGATGATTGCCCGTATCAATTTTTTTAAATAAAAAAATTAATATCGATTTAATTCATTCAAAACTTGCTTTAATATATACGTACATTCAAGTAAGCAATGAAAATTCTCAAAATGCATGTTGATAAATTATGAAATATCATATACTTCTTGTAAGTATTTTTGATCATAAGTATTTATGATTTTTCAATAATGTCTAAATAAAATAAGTGTGTAAAAAAAATTGAAATATTTTAGTTTGTAAGACCTTAAATAAATAGAAAAACTGAGGTATTTTTGTCACGAAACACGTTCTCGGATTTATTTTTTAATGATTTTTATTTAACTAAAATCAAAATTCTGAAAACAAGGTTCAGCTACACTATGGAAAAGAAATACTATGGAACCAGGAGACATTCGTTTACATATATACAATGTAAAACTTGGAGAAGTTCGTCCAACGGATCGAGTTACTGTCAAAGAAAAATGTACTACTACTAGTGAACTAATAAAAAAGACCAATGTTTTGGCTTTTATCATTGATAGACATATAGAAAAAAAGAAATGCGAATAAATTAAAATTCTTCTCCGGTATCATAGTGAAAGTGTTTCCTCGGTACCAAACACCAATTATATCGTCATCATCATCACGGAGCTACGTCCCAGGGTGGGATTAGGACTCTTCCACAAATATTCTGCACTGACTGAAGACCCTCGCCACTCGCCTTAGAGTAATTGTTACTCTAAGCCACTCGCCACTGCATGCGTCCTCCGTCCTTCCTGACCTGCCCGAACCTCCAAAAACCAACACGACATATTACATCGTTTGAAAATTGCATCGCCTTGCGTTATTTTCGAATTCCCTGAAACGTTATATATTATTAATAATGGAGTGTTTTCACAAACTACGACACAACAAAATATGCAGACGATTCTCAGATTATTTTTCTGATTCTGAAAAAGATAGATACTTAAAATGGGTAGTTTAATTTTTCATTTATCGATTTAAAAACCGACCAAAAACTCCACATTCCGAAAAGGTTTTAACTAAATACTACGTCATTAAGATGTAGAAAACGTTGGTCGATGTGACGCCAACAACGCCACATTCACGAATAAAAACGAGGATGCAGTTTTGGCGGCAAATCAAAAATGGTACAATGAATAGAAAATGTATTCATCAACGTAAAAACAAAATAAAAGAACCTTATTAGAGTAATTTTAAATATAAATATAGAATCAACTTTAAATATTTTGCACGTTCGCCTTAAAAATCTTTTTTTAAGAAACATAAAATTAAGAAAGGAACCCTCAGATGGTTTGAAGAAAGGAGCGTAAGGAGAATATACGATGCAAGTGTGAATGGTATAAGAAGTAGGGGACGTCCGAGAAAGACATGGCACGATCAAGTGAATCAGATACTTGAGTCGGGCCATGTCAAGAGTCAGAAAAATAGAAGAGAATGTATGAGACGATGTATGAACGTGAATGAGGCAAAGAGTGTGTGCCAAGACCGAGGTGTTTGGCGGTCCGTCCTCTCTGCCTACCCCTGCGGGGAAACGGCGTGATGGTTAGTTAGTTAGTTTTTTGTTCGTAAAGCAACAATTCTAGTATTATCTTCAAACAAATTAAAAGTAATCTAGCAAGTACCTACCTCATTACGGTTTCCAACATACGACTATTATATGTAATAGGCTTTGCAATTTGCAACACAATTTTTAGACAATTAACTACGTCAAAAAACAAAATTTATTACTGTCCTCTTAAAAAAGAGACTGGACAATAAATCATAAATGCGAAACAACCAGACCTTAATTTAACTTGGTAAAAATCTATTCATAAAACATGTGTAGTAATAATAAGAACTCTACTACAGCAATGTAAGTAATGGTCACAATTAACTCCAAGTCGAGTCCATTTCTCAATAAAGAATACAGTCGCCATGTGTTCTAGAAAAAACGATACATTGCGTACGAAAAAATGCAGTTATTTTTTTACTTGCGGCATAATGGACAAATTGTAAGTAATTTGCCTCGTGTTCTCAGTTCTCATGTAGTATCGCATTGAAAAGTTTTCAGGAACCGTTAGCCTCCCAGCTCCCAGCATGAAGTCATCTTACAGTATTTATTGTCTTTCAGCAGGGAACTTTAGTTTGAAATAAAAAAAAATTTAAACGAAAAATTACGACCAGTTGCGCAATGGGTCTTTTGTGCCCGTAGCACTATTATGTGTCCGTAAGTACCCAACGGGACTTAATGAGTTTATTACCAAGCTTTTAAACACTAAGATATAAGTAAAAACCGCATTGTTTAGAGACAGCTTGTAACCGACATGCGGTCAAGAGATGTCAACATAAATTCAAGTAAAATGAATTCTAACTTTGAAATAGTATAAGATGGTGCTCTATAACTGTTCAAATCCGAGAATTCAATACCAGATGGAGAGTAAAATCATAAATTATTACAATGGAAGTACTTTGTTCGATTGTTTGATGTATCGATAATCTATTAAGTATGGACTTGAATGGTTTTTTTACACCTCTAAAGATATTATCTTCTAAACATGCATACTTCTTTGGCAGCACCACAGAGATATTGTTGATTTATGATCTTTCTGCTGTTTTAATAGTTTGGTAGACTGGTACGTAGGATGATTTCCATGCAAGGAATATTATTGTCTTTTATATTACCTAGATATAAAAGATCATTTCAATTGTTTTAAACAAAACTAATCCACTTACAAAAAAATAAAGTTCTGTACACAAAATATATCTTGTTCTGGGGAGGGGAAGGGGATGTTGAAGAGGAAGATAGGGGAGTGTCTGGCTATTCAGATTTGGTCATCAAAAACCGGCTAAAGCCATTTCAAGCAAAGTCTGAATTCTGAATGGTGGTCTTCCACCAGGGCGATGCTAGTAGTATCTTACGGCTTTTGCCGTGTTTGGTGACCAGATCTGAATAGGCAGGCACTTCCTCACCCTCATCTTCTCCATCTACTTCCTCTCCCCACTACCTTCAACTTAACAACATACCCCGATTGGGGATGCCATAGTCTCAGTGGCTCCACAAGGGAGCAGATTAAAAAAACACAATATACGCTCGTAAAAAGTTCCATACATAATATTTAGGTAATCAAAAATATTTTTGTTTATAGATACTTACAGATTTTATAATTTTTAAAACAAGGAAAAATATATTTGTCGCAGACGCAGATGTCTTAAAGATTATTTAAAGGTTATATATAATAAATTAATGTGTTGATTTTGCCATGAAATATTGAAATTACGATTTTTTTATTTATTTATCTAGTTAGGTATCAATTATTATAAGCAATAATTGTAAGCCTGAAACACTCATCCATATTGAAAAATCTCCCGAGAAAAGAATATAATTGTTACCGTTTACGCTATGCATAAAAAAAATCTTGTTTTAAACATTAGTTTTTAAATTAGAAAAAATAGTCAATAGATAGTTAATTTTACGCCTAGTAAATTTAAATTAAACCTAATTCATACCTTCATGAGTTCTAATTTCTTTTTCATGCTGGTCTGTTCTAAGGAATGTTCATTGACTTGGACATATGAATTACGAACATGAACAATAATTGCCAAATCAGCGAATTTGATCTAAATGGGACAACTTCAACATGCGCCGATTCAAAACGGCTTTCGTTTGTTCTTTTAGAATTCATTGCGGCAGATTTCACTCGAGATATCAAAAGGCAATTAGTTTAAAAAGTTTTTTATGCGCTTTGTAAAATATTGCTACCAGCGACATATATTTGTGGCGTGATACAGGAGTTGGGAGGTGTTGTAATAAATCATATAAATATATAACTGATACCATTATATGAAATCGCTTTATCACTTTATCTAGTATTAGCACGGTAGGTACCTAATGTATTTATGAAACCGAAAAAACAGAGAGTTAATTATTTTCATTCGTACCTACAAGATTACCTAATAATAATTGGTAATTATTTAAATAGGAGGTTTACAAGTAAAATTGTCAGCAGTTTTAAGGTGTTTTCAAGCTTTCGCACAGTTCTTCAGGGCGATATTTCACCAAAACGGTAAATGTTAATTGGCAAAGCATTTTTAAGTCTTACATTCCTGTAGTGTAAAGAGAAGTGTAAAGAGAATAGGAGTGTAAAGATAATTTATGACGCGAATGTGAATGGTAGAAGAAGCCGAGGACGCACAAGGAAGACGTGGCACGGTCAAGTGCATCAGATACTTGAGTCGGGCCATGTCAAGAGTCAGAATAATAGATGAGTATGAATGTGAATGAGGCAAGGAGTGTGTGCCAAGACCGAGTTGTTTGGCGGTCAGTCCTCTCTGCCTACCTCTGCGGAGAAACGGCGTGATGGTTAGTTAGTTAGTTACATTCATGTAACAACTGATAAAATCCGATGCGTGTACAAACTTATAAAATGTTAACTGTCGATTTTCCGAAAATGGATAAATATATATGGAGCGAATCTCATACGGTCACATCTCCGTATCTTTTTTGTGTTTCAACTTTACGATTGAGAGTCCCGAATATTATCTTCAGTGATTCAATATTACATTTAGAGGTTTTTTCTTAGTAAGAAATCTTGCAATCACGCATAAAGATAACCACTAAATAAGATATCCAATAAATAAATATACGTTAAGAAAAGGAAAATAACGTTGTTAGTTCTTAGTCAAAGAATGATACAATTAAATATGCCTGAAGCGGATACGGTCCTATTTGCTCAGTGATGATGGAGGTATCTTTTAGTGATTTTTCTTTTTCAAATTTGCAATTGATGGTCGCCAATATTCCAATATTGTCTCAGTGATTATATTCCAATTTAAAGTTAAAATAAAATAAATTATAAAGCTTTGCAATCATTCAGCGAGAGAATGATGGACGCATTTACCAAATCTTTCTGAATTAAATTGTTTGAATAAATTAAATTATTCTACTTCTTATCAGCTATCCCACATGTTGTGCAAATAATTTATCTTGTCCAATATTCGCTTTGATACTAATAGCGGAGTCGCGCTTTATTTGGCAAAAAAATTATTTTAAAAATAATTTCTGACAACTTTAACTTTCATTCGGATATTGGAATAATTAATTAACATTATTGAGTCGATACATGGTAGGTAGTGCCCTATATGCATACGTGTAGAAATTAATGTCTTATCACGTTTATTATTTTGTTAGAACCAGATTATTAACATCTACAATCAAACCGATTGATCAGTTTTGTAAGATACGAAAGATAAAAATTGTACAATTAAAAACTGAATAAACATATTAAAAAAAAACTGAATGTTGTCAAAGTTAGGTGTGATGTGGATTGATTACTTCCTTTTAATTTATTGTATCGTAATGGCGACCGAAATGACATACCTACTAACGGATAATACGACAATTTATTGGAAAAAAACGTCCTCCTTTGTCCGACGAATTTATAATGTGTCCATTCAATTTAATTGAATTAAAAAAAATTAAGATATTTACAACTAGTTCATTAAATCAAAATTAATTTCAATGGTTTCTCAATTGGTTAATTAAATCAACAGACTTCAGGTTAAAAAATAGAGTTAAGTAAAAGCAAAGGCAAGCTTTTCCTAGTTTAATTTGTGTACAATTTTTAGTTACTTCGAAAGTGTCATTTTAAATACTAGGTACACTAAGAAAAACGTTATTCGAAAAAACGATCATTTTAATAGTAAAAACGGTTAAAAACGGGACTGAAGTTCTTACGAACAAATTAACAGGGTTTCAATGTTTATTGGCGGGAACATGTAAGAATAATTTCTTGGCGTATGTAATTTCGCACGTATAACAACAAATAATTCTTACATTTTCCAATAAACATTGAAACACTGTTAAATTGTTCGTAAGAACTTCAATTCCGTTTTTAACCGTTTTTACGAATAAATTGATCGTATTTTAGAATAATATTTTTCTCCGTGCAGTGCTCGCGGTAGTAGGTACTTCCATACATCTCACAATGTGAGAAGTGTCGCTTAATAAATTCTGCAATTTAGATATCCTTTAAATTTAAGCTGAACCCATTAACGTTATAAATTATTCCGATCAATTAGTTTTCATTGGATACTATTGAATAATGTTGTTATTATTCTATCTGCAGCGTTTAAAACCGGCCCTAAGCAATCACACAAATTAGCTTTTGATAAAAGTATGTTTTGTGCATGGAAAAAAAATGAGGCAATTTATCAAAAGCAGTGAAGTAACTGCACGCAAATTGGATTGATTTAGTGCCTGTCGGAGCTTTCAAGAATATAGGGGGAATTAAGGATAACGCTAATGTAATATGTTTGGCAAGCCGAGAAATACTCGGCCTGCCAAGCAACTAGATAACACATTGTAATATTTGTGGTAATTAGGATCCTTTTGTAGTTTTGGCGTGCTTAGGGTGCAATTTCTTCAGAACTACCAAATCCCGATAGATTTAGTTCTGTTCGCAGGTATTTTATTTTAAACCTCATTAGGTACCTTAGGTGATTTCTCACAAAAACGGCGCTCTACAAATCATCCAATTATTATTACCTACACCAAAATACTATTAACAATTATTATAAGCAATAATTAGTAGCCTGAAACACTCATTCATATTGAAAAAATCACCCGAGAAATGATACATGCCGCCGACGGGACGTTTCTCGGGAGGTTTTTTCAATATAATAATAAAATCGTTTATTCATCAATAGATTTTTTTTTACAGTATAGATATACATTTTTGATTGCTCATTGGTTCTATTGACGAAAAGGTAACTGCTCAGCTGCAATTCAGGATTTCTCCTGGAATGCAGCTGGTTTTCTGCAGTGCCTCCAATAAAATACAGAAAATAAAATTAAGTAAAATAAATACAATAAAATTAAATTACATAAAAATAATCAAACCAAATCTCAAATTCAACACACACAATATAAATAACAAAAACAGAAATAGATATAGAAATAAAAATATATTAATAATGTAAAATGGATGAGTGTTTCAGGTTAATAATTATTGCTATGCACAGCACAAAGGGTAACAATTATTAAAAAGTCTTGTCTTAAAAATTAGTTTATATATTTTAAAAATAATAAGTAATAAATACTGTTCATATTGAGAGAGGTTTCTTTTTCAGAAAAAAATAAATTCTGTAATTAAAGAAATTTACTAAAAAAGTTAAGTATTCTGTAAGATCTTATACAACGTCATTTTATAATAAAGTTTCATAACAATAGGTCTACAAAAACAGGAGATCGACCCTTTGGAATAACAAGGTTCCATCTGTTGCTTTAACGTCATGCGATAATGTACTCTAAGGTAGCTTACCATAGATCCCACATCCGCGTGACGTTTCCGCAACAGATGGAACCTTGTTATTCCAAAGGGTCGAGATGTTATTTAGTGAAAAAATAACAAATTTATTATTACTCGCATGAACAATTTATTAACATGTTGTTTTCACAGCATTTAAAATTTCCGTAATCGTTATACAATTTTCAATGGAAAAGCAGAAATTAGGTATATAGCAAAATTTAATTATTTTCTGAAAAAATAAAATAAACTTTCTTTTCGCTCTCCTGAACAATCTCCGGAAAATCAGAAATTATAATTATATAATTAATTAAATTATATTTAAGTAGGTATCAACCTACAATGACCTAGGAATATTCACCTCGAGTGCACCTTGCTCTACCGGCTCAACCTGTTCAAATACTATTCGTTGGATAACCAACGCCTCTGCTATTGGTCACCCCAAGTGGTTAGCTATGTTTGGTGACTTTGCAGGGGTGCCAAGGATCGTGGGGTGAGGATTGTCTAAGTCTTGGCTGCGGTCTAAGTCAAACCTGCCTTGTGGGGGGCCATTTTTTGAGAGAGTGGTTGAGGAAGACCTTTTTACCTTTTCAGTAGAATTCTCTCGACCCATCGCCTGCTCATACATTTTTCTTTCCCAGATCTTACTCTCCATTTTAATATTAGCTATTATCTATTAATTGTATCATTCCTATTGAGTTTACACTAATATTAGTAGCTTAGAGCCACTAATACGAAATACCTAATATAAAATCAGTAGATATTTCTTCGAATATTTTAGATAAATTGCCTTAAAGCATGTTTTCTTCGCCAAATCAGTAGGTTGGTGTTTTTTAAACAATTTTGAAAGGTAAACATCACTTAACGGAACGGAACACGCCTTCTTTGAATAGTGTACCAAATAAATTATAATTAAAAATAGCGATATCGAATTTTCATTGCGAACGTGAATAAACACCGGGTTTAAAAGTAATATAGACACAGATTACAACCAACAAAATGAATGGTGTTAGAGCCCAATAAAAAACGACTGTTATCAAAAGCTCCAAAGCAACAAGTGGTCGTAGAATTGTTAACCAACAAATTGAAATATTTTTTTACTGAGTGGTATTACTTTGCCATGCTCTTAAATTATATTATTCTCATCGCACTCAAGCCCCCCTGTAACGCGTGTACCAAAATTTTTGAAAGATTTGAGATAAGAGAATAATTACAACATAGAGACGAACGCGGTGGGCCAGCATTTTACCTATCATACCAAACATATATTTTATTTTTTAGACGAGTTAATTGTAGTAAAGAAAAGAGTGTATTATCATACTTAGTAATTATATTTAAATTCAGGTTTATTTTCTTGTGTCTTTTGACCTCAACCTCACTTAAAAACAATAATGGAAAATAATGTTTAAAAATCTAAAAGTATGATTAAAAATAATTTCTTTCTCCTTTGTTCCAACAACACGTCTCTTCCATATACAATACTTTTCTATACATTATAGTACACCATATAATTCACTATATTACAGTACACTAAATAATACACTATATGTTTTTTATTTTATTTTTTTATTTTTTATTATTTCATAAATTTTTATAAGTTTTACAGTTTTGACATTTTTATAACTACCACGCTAGGCTAGTGCCCGTGTTGTGGTAGTCAGATATAAAATAATAAATATAAAAAATAATATTTTTTTCAATACACTATGGTTTTGTATTAGTGATCGACGAACTTGTGGATGCAAAAGTTGTTAGAAAAGTTTTACTGGTCTGTAGTTATAGAGTTAGAAGTCATTGTAAAAATTTGTTATAAATTTGAGCGCCCTTGAATAATTTTTCTCAAAAAAGCGCTTTTCAAATAATGTATAAATATATATATCTGTATTTTGAGGGGCCTTACAAATAAACGTCTTTTAAATTTTTCATATTTATTCAAAGGACGTTAATATTTAAACATACTATTTATCAATATATATTAGGCAAGATTAAATATTGACATAATATTATAGTGATTCAAATTATTAATAAACCATATTTACCTTTAAGAGAGAGTGAGCACTCGGGTTTGGAGGGGGAATAAAATATTTATATACATCATAGCATTTGTAATTGAATAAAAAATTAGTTTAAAAACATATTAACAGAAACATAACTAAAAACCAAGTTATTAAATTTAATACTTCATAATAAACCTAACCCCCCCACCCCCTCCCCTCCCCCTCTTTCACAAATAAAATATACTATAGATACTATTAAAATGGGAAAAGCAATATTTTCATAAATTTGATATTAAATGTTCAATAACGCTATATTGCCTATCGCATAGTCACTAATATCTTAATATTTCGACCCTTTGGAATAACAAGGTTCCATCTGTTGGGGAAACGTCACGCGGTTATGGGATCTATGGTAAGCTACCTTAGAGTTCATTGTCGCATGACGTTAAAGCAACAGATAAGAACCTTGTTATTCCAAAGGGTCCATTTATTATAATAATTGGATAATTTGTAGAGCGTCGTTTTCGTGAAAAATCACCTCAAGGGCGCTATTTTGTATAATCTACTAATAACCGCTAGTGTTGTCACGTTTTTTCTTGGAATTTCTTGGTGCAATATCAAATTAATAATTAATGATATGTGCATTATCTCCAAAGCTTCCAAATTTCCCCCAGTGGGGCGTGCGCTCGTGCGTTTGAGAAACACTGATGTAGGTAGGTACTTACTTTTAATAGATACTAAAAAAAAACAATGTTTTTTCAATACAAATTATAAATATTATCTAAACTAAGTGCTCAAATATACTTAGGCATCAATACAGTGTACATTTTGTACGAGCTCTCAAAAGAATAAAAAATAAATAAATAAGAGAAGAGAACATAGTGGAGAGGGGCGCAAAAAAAACGACCTAATATCTCAAACGTCAAAAAGTGACATTGAGTGATTTGTAGCTAAGCTCCGCCTGTCCTGTGTTTCAAACTTCGTTCTTTCCCCTCTCCTTTGTGTGTGTGTCCCCCTCCACCCCACTGATGGGCCGCAGTGCCTCTCGCTCTGGCCGGGTCGAGATCGCATCAGATCGTGGGACACGCCGAGGAACAAGACAGGGATAGGTCGCTCGGGTTCCATGTTCCATATTTGAATTTGAAATTAGTTTTGATTTTGTTTTTCCTCTTTCTTTTTGACAGGAGGATTATGTTTTCACGTTCTAATTTATTTTGAATGTTAGAATTGTTTTTCTTTCGTATATTAAAAAAAAAGATGTTCTTGCAAACAGCTGAAGAGTCATATAATCTCAAGGATAAAAAATAAACATGGCTAGACTTTCATAATGAAGTTCTGATGCCAATCCTGATGTATGTGGGACACATAAACAAGTCAATGGAAAGACGATTTTAGATCTTTTAAATAGTAAAAACACGTAACTAATGGTAACGTAAAGTGTGATGAACAAGATGAAAAAAGGTAGCGACAATTAAAATAATTGTAATAAGATGGTCATTGATGACGAATTATTACAAAAAAAATATGAATACCGCACGAGATTCCCAAGTGAAAATAGGGATATGTTGTGAAGCTGAAGGTAATGAGGAGGGGAAGGTGATGGGTAAGAGGAAGGTGGGAAAGTACCTGGCTATACAGATCTGGTCACCAAAAAATGCTAAGGCTATTTTAAGCAACCTTTCAATTTTGAATGGTAGTCTTCCACCAGGGCGATACTTAGAGCAATTTCCACTCGATGCCACAATGAACGAATTGTGAAATGACACTGTAAATTTATTTACCTGGAAATTTATAATATAAACTACATATAATTTAATTTTTTTATTTATCTGCAATTTAAAAAATGATTTCTGCTCATTTTTTTAATTTTTTTTATATAATATTGTACTATTTTCACTTTATTTATTAATTTATTTATACTGGGTTTTTACAGATGTTCACACTTGCGAGAGAACAATCCAGTTATAAAAACTCAGTTAGCTTAAATTTACTTTTATACCCTCAGCAAAAAGAGAAATTAGAACATAAATATAGCACTAGATTCACGCGCAACGACGGGTTAATAGTTCCGAAATTTAATAATAAGTACGGACAGAGAACGTTTGAATACAACATACCGAAAATATCTAATTTATTACCTGACACTATAATGCATTCACCATATATAAATATATGGTGAAAAATTGGCTATCGAAAAAAAAAATTATATTAATATCTATGTATGAAAAAATGTATGTAAAAATTAATGAAAAACAATTGAATCTGTAGATATAAGTGGTAAATAATTTTTTTTTTAAATGTGTATGAATGTAAAATATAAGCACCTGTTGACAAGCCAATTGAATTGGTTTAGCAGGACTTATTTGTTGATACTATGTATTCAATTATTCTTTCAATAATTAAAAAAAAAAATAATAAAAAACTTACCATTTCGGTATACCTATAACGTTCATTTCATTAAATTTATTATTTTTTATTTAAACATTGTGTTATAGGTATAACACTGTATCATACACTATATGTGTATCATACACATATATCAACACGTGAAAGCCCACCAGAAAATTAATAAATAAATAAAAACTCGCGCAAGCCGTGATTTGAACCCGCGATCTTCGGATTGCAAGTGGAGGAGCCTTGCACCTTGACCTAGGAGGATGCAATATATTACAAAAAAGCATCTTAATTTATCAAAAGTTTTTTTTAAATTTTATATCATACCTAATATAAATAACATATAATTTGCAACCTCTGGTGAGATAAGTTTCGCATTTGCATGAAATTAGCTCTTCAAGATTTAACACTCTTTTGATATGACGGGAACTCTTAGATAGCTCCTCGCGGCGCTCAAATAATATTGCATAAAGAGAATATCGAGCGAATTACACGATATCAATCGCACCTCCGCTAAATGTCCTCAACACGAATTAATCAAACAAGGTAGGTACATTGATTTATACAGCAAAATTTATTTTGTAATTATTTCATTTCCCTTTGATGTGAATGTTGGCAGGGAATACAAATTTTAAAATTAAAACTAATAAAACTATTTATATAAAGACACCATGCCAAAAAGTATTTATTTTTTTCAATGTTATAGTCGTTAGTTTGGGATGAACCGTTTTGCTAGGTGCCAAATCGATTTATCTAAATTACTGACCATACTTGAGCAAGGGCCAAACCAGTTTTTTTATCCGTAAAAGGTGCGAATAAATCGATGGTTATTTATATCAAACTTTAAAATTGGAATGAAGAATGAGGTCAATTTTAAAATGAATATTATACAACTTTGTTCGTAATTTGAAACACAACTAGTTTTTAAAAAAAAATTAGTATCTACTTAAATATTGCATTAGGTACCTAATTTGACTGTCGATCGCTCATATTGATGTGGATAGACTGAGGAAATATTTTAATTTATCGTAATAATAAATTTATTACTGCAATAATTTGTAATTCATTTTCTAGCATTCGTACAGCGATATTTATATTCCTATATGTGACGCACTAGTTTACAAAGAAATGCTGATTTCAACTTTGATGATTTGCAGTGAAGCTAACTGAGAAAAAATATTTGCCCCTCTGGATCTATGTCATCTTGGGAGATGCTGTGTGGAGGGTCTTTTTAGAAATAGAAGCAGGGGAAGTTCTGAGAAGGAAAAGGTATGAGAGGTGGGTAGGAATCTGAGTGTCAGTATGTTCAGGAGTAACGGACGTATAAATCCAACCCTCCCACTGGGGTGCAAGGCGATGTTCCTACTTGAGAGATTACAACGTCTCCCTCAACCACTCTCTCCCTAACCGGCCTGCCAACAACGCACACGGAGAAAATTTTTATTCTAAAATACGACCATTTTATTCGTAAATACGATTAAAAACGGGACTGAAGTTCTTATCTACGAACAAATTAACCTTTCAATGTTTATTGACGGGAACATGTAAGAATAATTTGTTGGTATACCTACGTAATTTCGTACGTATACCAAAAAATTATTCTTATATTTTCCCGCCAATAAACATTGAAACACTGTTAATTTGTTCGCAGGATCTTCAGTCTCGATTTTACGAATAAAATGATCGTATTTTAGAATAACATTTTTCTCCGTGCAGAAAGTGGGTAGATGCATCTGCCGCCAAGACGAGGACAAATCTCACCCCATGAACCCGGGCATCCCTGTTAAGTCACCAAATATAGCTAACCACTTGGACGGTCACAGAATTGTGTGGCGGTCAATCCTCTTTCCCTACTTCTGCGGGAAAAGGCGTAATTTTCAGTGAGTTCAATTATTTTATTACACACTTATCTACTGATGTGACGTTAATTATAAAAACGTTACGAAATTACAATCTCTTTTGGAAAATTGTTGGTCAAATATTTAAAGCAAGTCAGGTGGCTGTTATATATCAATATAATTTAATTGCAGCGATGAATTGGTACTACGATTCCATCGGTATTTATCCAATTTTGTCATCAATTTTCTTTAAATTTAAAGCATTTTGATAGCGCAAATTGGGCCGGCCATAAATCAAACCGGTATTATGAAAACATAAAAATAGTCCGATACCATTCTTGTTCTCGATACGGCGGAACCGAGAATTAAATAATTACACCCCATAAAATACTCGGGGAGCTTTTAACAATGGCCGCGATAGTATCGCCGCTACGCCGGTAGGGGAGGGAGCGAGAACCACCCTTATTTCTACACGGGACACGGGGAAACTCACCATATTTTAGAATGGATGTTCATGTAGGCAGTATTATGAGCATATTAAAACATTTCTTTAAACTTCGCAAAATCACTTTGTGGTGTCATTTTTAATTAAATAAAAAATTAACTATGTATTGTAATGTAAAAATAATATTGTTCTCCAATTATTATTGTTGTCAATTATGTGTGGATAAACATAATAGTTAATAAACTTTTTCTTATATTTTTTGTTCATAATTTGTCTATTAATTTTGTACTATAACCGTGTTATTGATTCCAATTTTTTTTATAATATTTAATTCAGTGTTAAAATTATTCAAAGATAATGGAACATTAATTAATCTGCTAAGTAAGGTATGAAAAGCTGCTAATTTTTGTGAAATTAGATGGTTCGATGTATTATGTATAACTATATCCGTAGGTATATGTGTTTTTGCGATAAATATTAAAATACAATTTATTATTGATAATAGAAATACTTAAATCTAAAATTTAAGCAACAATTTTTTCCAATTTTTATATTTAATTTTAAATATATATTTTTAATGATATTTTTAATTAATTAATTTACACCTCTCTCTATAATATTTTTGTCTATAGTTCTTTTTAGTCTATACTTGTTTGTTTTTTTTTGTTATTTAATGTTATTACTACCCTGTCGAAAAAAATCATCGGTTTCGAAACATGTAGGTAATTGTAATTATATAATAGTGGTTGATAAAATGTTATTTGTTTCATTTAATATTAAAAAAATATTTATTAATCAGAAATTTTCCTCTAAAATGCACTAAGAACAAAAAAATGTATTTTCATAACGGTAATATTTACCTACATACATTTTGTTGTATATTGACATTCAAAACGCATTTAATAACTTAGTCAATATACAATTGACTAAGTTATTAAATGCTTTTTGAATGGACTATTTATATTCATAAGACTTACAAAAACTGGATTAAATTAATAAATACGTTCTAACCCATGCATTTATTTCAACTGTCGATCGGTTTTGGAAGAATACTATTTTTGTTGGGATGTAAACTTAATACTAAATACAAACTAGACGTATTTAGTTTTTTGTATTTCTTGGGCATTAACTATGTAACAATTTCTAGACATTGTGTTTTGAAGATCTTTAATTTTCAATGTACTATCGTTACTTAAATTTTAATTTTTATGCTACCGGTTTCGACACATCCGTGTCATTCACTAGTTTTAAGTTTGCTAGTGAATGACACGGATGTGTCGAAACCGGTAGCATAAAAATTAAAATTTAAGTAACGATAGTACATTGAAAATTAAAACTCTTCAAAACAAAACGTATTTAGTTATTGAGTGTTTTAAATGAGCATAGATGATGTTCTTATCTAATAGTTGTAGTAAGTTATGATTACAAGAGGGTTAAAATAATAAATTGTTAATATCCTGTTTTTATCACAACTTTTGTAATAATATTTTTTTTTTGTAAAATTGAGTTCAAATTAGATTTAGAAAGGTATGTATTTATATTTATAAAACAGGGTTTATGTATCCAGTTGGAGTATGAATTATTTTACACCTATATTTATGATGAAATATATTTAACTATATTCAAGTACCTAATCACCCCTTCAAAAAAAAAAAGTCCAATCAAAGGCAAAATTTTGAAATAATAACAGGAAAGCTGGAAGCGAATAGAATATTTTTTTTAAAAGTTGCAAACCGTTAGCGGTATGAGGGCAAAGGACCCTTGCAACAAGCAGCTGCGTGTTGTCTTAATTTAAAAAATGTTGTTTTTATGGCAGCTGAACCATGATTCGAATCTCTTTTTCCCAAATAAAGACTTCATTATTTGGTCCCTTTTTCATGATCAATTCTGATTTGAACTTTGAAACTTTCCTCGTGTAATAATTTTGAAGAAATTTTATGTAAGATAGGTCGATAATCAATGTAGGTGTTGAGAACTATATACCTACTATTAATCGAATATGTGAATGGAGAGAAAAAGTGATTTTTGTTATTTTTTGGTAAGAAATAAACCGAAACATTATTTTTACGCTTACATTCATTTTGCTATGGTTTCATTAATACCTATACTGTGATTGACATAAACATTATTATTTATAACATTAATTGTTGATACTAAACTCAAATGGCAAAAACCTGGTATAGACCCTTCTGAAATTAATCCCAGGTAGGTATATGCTTTTTACAGAAATATCAACATAATGCGAGTATTTGCTGTTTGATACAAGGCAAAGTTTCACGAAAGCTCCACTTTTAGTTTGAAAATTTGATAGCTTAGAAATATTTTAGATGCTTTATTTAAATACTGCGAGTAGAATATATTACTAATAAGTCTTACAATACATTTTTAAGTTAACTATTAAGTATTTTTATAAAACCCAGAAAAAAATAGTATCAGTCCTGTAAAAACTGCTTGTAGTTCTAAATCTCTTACTTACCAACCCATGTTCAGTTACGGTTTTAAAATTATGATGTGACAAATATAGTTTTTTAGAAAATGATCGTAAAACATTAAAAATATTTGTACCAGAAATTCGCAAAAAAAAATAAACTCACTTTTTGGCAATGTTTTTTTCTTGCATAAATTAAAACTTTGTTAAGCGAGTTAAACGGTGTTAAGCGAGAATTTAAACCGAATCTCTATCTACATAAAGAGTGTTATCATTAGTGGCACGATTCCAAATGTTACACGACATGGTGCATCGTCTTAAGTTAATCGTCGGCAAAATACCACAGGTGTCCACAAGCATTCTGTGAAAACTATAAAATGTTGTTTACATAGTTAGTAAATAAGTTAGTTTGGTTGATAGTTGTAGAGATGCATTTCAGTAAGGAGTGATGGGTTTATAAATATGAAATTAAGCAAATGGCGGTTTGTTTGAATCAGATGGTCTGTGTTAATTCACCTAAACTTCTCCCGAAAACACCCCTTTCGCAGGAATCGGCTGGAAGTTTCCTATCGCCTGCAGAATCGGCGGGAGTTCCCGGAAGTGTGGCTGGGAGAGGAAATGGAAAACTACACCATGGCGGAGCTTCCGGTTGAAGGGTGGGTGGGGGCATCTGGCGGGAAACTGTGCAACTAACGCCGGGACTAATAAAGATAGATGCATTAATTTGAGGTTTAGCACACTCACGATCGTAATACCTTGCATCTTAAATTAATACGACATATATATGCAGAAAGAGTCTAATCACGAAAAGATGAAACCGAGAAAGAGTGGTTTGAAAATCTGACGAATAATGTGGCATTTCTAAAGTGAATATCATGTCTTTTCATTATTAAAATCTGTTTAAAATGTATCACATAGGTATCAATTTAATTATATAAAAATAAATTGTACTTCCTATGTTTTCATACATTTTAATGTTTGGATGCTTTCTACAATATATGTAAAAATATGAAAAGAGATTAATATTGATTTGCTCAATGCGGGTTGGATGTTTTCTACAAAATGGTTTGCGGGGTACCTATGAAATATCTAAACAATGTTTTGCATACATGTGAAAATCTTTGAAATCGTTAAACAAATAATTTAAATCCGATATCTGAAATGTGGGTTAGCATAAAAATAAACTGCTAAAAATATATTACATTCGGGGTTCAGATGATTTCAGCAGATAAACACATCTGTTATCAGGTATGATTTTAGATTTTCACAACCAAAAGTATTACAGTGATTTTTTTTAGTTAGTTTGCCGTATTGCGCTACCTCCTTTTTTACCAAACGTTTAGGACACTGTAACACTGTCCGAAACGTTGGGTAAAGAAAAAGGTAGCGCAATATGGCACAATAACTAAAAATAAATCACTTTCATCTGTTATAATATTTAAATATGGGAAAACACGAAAATCCGATTATAAAAAAAAAAGTGGGTTGAACGCTTTCTGCATAACCACAGCCACCTATTACTAGTTGATAATATAGTTAACGCAAATGATACACGGAAAAAAACGTTATTCTAAAATACGATTACTTTATTCGTAAAAACATCTAAAAACGGACTGAACTTCTTACGGACAAGATACAGAGTTTCAATGTTTATTGGCGGGAACATGTAAGAATAATTTGTTGGTATACGTAATTTCGTACATATTTACGAATAAAATGATCGTATTTTAGAATAAAATTTATCTCCGTGAAGTATTTCAAAATTTGACATACGTAATTTTAATTGGTGGAGAAATCGCTCATCAGATAATAATCCCAAGAAGTGTAATGTTAAAGAAACGTAGAAATCTTTAATACATTAGATATTTCGGCTCTTGAAAGACGAATGATTTGATTAAGCATCTGAAAACATTTAATCAATTTTACGATAAGTAAGAAAAAGTTAGCTTAATTAGGGCACACGGACACGCCAACAACAATCTTCTACTGGTTTAATTCTTCAGTGATAATTACTTATTTATTGAAATATAATAAATAATCAAACAAACATTTTAAACAATTTTTATTCATAACTGTTAAAGTGTTGAATCT
This sequence comes from Limnephilus auricula, assembly GCA_951813805.1. Lineage (NCBI taxonomy): Eukaryota > Metazoa > Arthropoda > Insecta > Trichoptera > Limnephilidae > Limnephilus > Limnephilus auricula. The sequence goes on from OX638403.1 coordinate 4,613,088, forward strand.
TGATTACCTTATACTAAGTCGTATAACGGATAAAAATAACCTACCACAATGTCCATAAATCTATAAAATATTTTTTTCCAAGGCTAAGACAGTCGTTAGAAGCCATGTTAATTTCCGACTTGATTTTCACGTTTCAAAACTAGTTTTAATAAAAGTATGTTATTCAGAGTATTTTATTTCATTACATACCGTAATTTGGTTGGACAAGGTTCTAACTTCACTTTATCTTGTTTTGAGATATTATGTTTGCAAAGGTCATTTTTCATTATCTATTTACCCATTTCTGATTTTGAGGTTCAATCTTGTGAAAAATATTTTAGTTTAGCGTATTTTAAACAAAAATATTTAAGTAGGACGCGTATTCACTATTTTGGGATGCACCTAACGTGCAGATAGACCTATGTGCAACCAGATAGGGCCTTATCTAGGGATAGGGCTAGGGTTTCATTACGACTATTACCTTATTCTGACATAAGAGGTGTCAAAGTTTTCAAAGACTATTTCTCATTATCTATTTACCGATATCTGATTTTGAGGTTCAATCTTATGAAAATCAGTGCAACATATTTTAAAGCAAAATATTTAAATAGGGCGTATACTTACCATTTTGGTACATACCTAAACGTGCAGATAGAACTGTATTCAACCAGCTATGATATAATATTTCATTGCACAAGGTTCTAACTACATTTCCCTAAAAACATTTTAAGATAAGGCCACGTCCGATTTAAATATTTTAATTTAAAATATGTTAAACAAGATTGAACCTTAGAATCAATTGTTATATAAATTACGAGAATTTCTCTTTGCAAACTTTGACACCTCAGAACATGTTAAAGCGAAGTTAGAACCTTATCCAACTCGTGACTATACTGAAATAATATTGTAAAAACGTTCAACTACAAATAAGATTAGATACAAACAAAATGGCAGTTTCAAAAGGCTCAAGGTGATGGTAGAATCTTGTAAAATCAATGAAACCTTTAAAAACTTGATGTTAGAACACCGTCGTATAAGTTATCTATGGAGATACAACACAAATGACCGTGAACATTATTTTGGTTATAGAAATGCGAAAAAGAAAAGGTTTTGCATTCAAAGATAATTTAAAAAATATATATCAGTTAGAACCTTGTGACGATATGGCACCAACAGCAAGGAAGATTTGCTCTCGTGGTTGCTTTTACTTTTAAGTAGAGTTATGCTGGTATGCTGGCAACCTCCAATATACTTATTAATGTCTCGAGATTTTGAATCTACATTAAAGTATAAAAATAAACCTGTTAGATAATAATGGGTTATAATGGAGGTTGGCTGGGCTTAACGCATTACAAATCGATGAACTCAGATAATGACGATTATTATTATTTAAATATTTTCTATTAAAAGTAGGCCACTCTTTGTAATACGCATGAGGTGTTGGTTAAATATTATGAATAATAAATGTATTTGTTGATTTTTGAGAGAGAAATGGATCATAAAATGATGGTATAAATATATAACAACTAAAAACCGATTTTCAATCTGTTGCTAAACAGGTTTTATGGAAATCAAGATAGAAACAGATTAGACGATTTTCGTAAGCTATCATGTAGTTTACATAGTAAATAATTGGAATCGACTGATACCTACCGCCAATAAATGAATCTCGTGATATTAAATACTATATTATACTCTAATTCGTATAGCGGTCTGTTACTGGAGTGATACTGTTGTATGCCAATCTGGAACGAGGAGAAAATATACCTACATCAGGCACGTTATAGAAAGGCTTTAACCTGGGTTTCCTGGGCAAATTTTGCTGTCCGATATTTTTTTTTTCATTAAAAAAAAAACATATGTTTCCATCACACGTCGCCACTGGGTAAAACCTAGAGCATCACGTGACATGTGACTCTGTCTCGTTCGAGAAGCACCGTACCGACGAAATAGAACGCGTATCACGCGATCCGTTGCGACGTGAGGCAGTGTGATCAGTGACGAAGTGTAATTTAATTTTTTTTTTTATCAAATGTCAAAATAAATAACTAATAAGTATTTTGCACTATAAACTTCATCAATGTTTAAATTTACTAAGAACAACATTGGATGGTTGATACTATTAAATTACGATTGAAAGTGTATTATCAGAAGATGTTAACTTCTGCTTTTTATATCAGATCGAGTTCTAGATATTTTTTATATGATAACAATAATAATAGAAAAAATACTTACCGGCCGTCTCAGCAATTTTTTCAAGTGCCTATGTATTTTTTATCCGAGCGTTTTAAGTAGCCTGCGTATATATGCATACGTACCTATAAATGATTACTGTAATTACAGACGAAAATATGTTCAACAGCATGGGCATGGTTTTTTCAGTACGATCAATTGCTTTCACGTAGATTTTGCCAGTTAATTACATGGACGGGCCGAACAGTGAACATCGATCATTGTTTTCTACCAGTGGTGTAGCTCGTGGATTATTTGAATACATAAATACAGACCTAAAAAATATTTTGTTTCACCATTCAATACGAAATACAAGTATCAAAAATAATATGGTTGCACTCTATACCAAAAATATATAAGTTGTAATTTTAACGATTATTTCCCATTTTTATTTTTATTTAATTGGAATAAACTTTTAAATGACTTTTGAAGGTTATAGATATCCATCAATGTAAAAAATGTAATGTATTGAAAATTGAAAAGGTCAATATGAGACACTATCCAGGTTTCAAATAAATTATTTAGAACTTTGTACTCATTCAAAAAATTGCAACCAAAAATAAAATTGTTCGTATTAAGCATTAACTTTGTGGCTCGCCATAATTTACAATAAAATATATAAATTTGTTTTAGACCACTTTAATTTTAATTACACTCTACCGGTTTGCTCTGACCGGTAGAGTGTAAACCGCTCTTTTATTGCTGGATTTCCCGCAACTACCCCCCTCCCCCTCTGACCTCCCACTCCAGCACCTAAAGGTTTGGTATATATCTATCAATATTTTGTATCATAGGTTAGTTTTAATATTCTCCTGACGAAGGAAGGGTTCTTCCGAAACTGGTGGAGTGTAATTAAGATGATCCACTAGTCCTTGACTCATTCGGAATTGGGCGGAGCGAACGATTTTTGGGCGTTTACCAATAAAAACCCTAATCTCTAGCAAACAACAGTGTTTTGTTATTCCGCAAGTATATTTTTAAAGATCGAAGCGCCGCGTAGACTAAGGCAAGTCCGTTTGCCCCGGGCCCTGGGCGTAGAATGAGCGACGGGCTAAAATCCTTCCGTACATGGCATAAGGATGAAATTCGCACTTACAAATTCGTTGGGTACCGCCTATTTTTATTCACTGAAAAGAAACGTCGCCAAAATGCACGTTTTATTTTATTTTGTGAAGTTCAGATACAAATATTAAAATGTTTTCCGATCACTCTATAAGAAACTTAATTAGCTACATTATTCAATAAAACAACACCAGAAAAAGGATTTGTAATAGGAGATTTTTCACTTTTAACCATTTTTTATAGGTCAGACGCATAATTTTTTTCTAAGCGTATTAAAAAGCTTATCAAAAAAATACTCGATCACTTCAAAGGCAAAGATGTGTTCTACTCACAGTATTTAATTGAAGCATCTACATTATTTCTAAGCGATCAAATTTTCAAAACTAATACACAAGATTTTATACGATTTTGCGTTTTTCCGCATGTCTTCACCTTAAAATTAAAGTGGTAAAACAAATTTATATATTTTATTGTAAAAATAAAATTGTTTATTCTGAGTTTGAAATATGAGAGCGACAAAAAAAGATGTAAGATAATTGGATCCCAACGGCCGAGTTGGTTGAAGTGTTGTCCCGGTAATACAGATATCTTGAGTTCAATTCCCAGTTACGACTACTTTACTTTACTTTTCATATTTTTCTGTGTCTTGTTCTGTTTTAAGTTGCGATTAGACTTTTAGTATTATCTTCTTCCTTAATGATATTATTAAACGTATCTACATACCTGCATCTTATTTTGTATCTTCATAATGTTAAATTACATTTTGGTAAAGAAAAAGAAATCAACGTCTACACCATAATAAAATAAATAAATTACCAAAAATTTAACAAAACGTATAAAATTTTTTGACTGGGTAGTATAACATTTTCGGTAAGGGTAGACGTGAAACATTTTATTAATATACTGACTTAATGAAACTACGGTGGTAACGGAACCTAGTCGGAAAATGATATAAAAAATACGTGGTGTTTAAAATATTATTATTTTATTTTTATTTTTATTTTTAACTTTTTAACTTAAAGAGTTAAACCTCAAATTATAATATTTTAATTAATGAAGATAATATTAGCGAAAGTCAATCGAATCAGTTAGCGCGTCGGCCCGGATTGCCGGAGGACCTGGGTTCGAGTCCCAGATGTATCCGTATCTTTTTCTGATTTTTCTGTTTCAGATTTTCGATTGACTTTCGCTAATATTATCTTCATTAATTAAAATATTATTATTATTTTATTGTAAATTATAACATCACATCACAAAGTTACTCCTTCATGTGAAATTAAATCATATGAAGCATTTATTTTACAATATTTTAGTTCGCCGCCAATGGTTGTTATCCATACTCATTCAGTTGTTTTCCAATTTCGCCATGTAGAAAATTGAATAAATTAATAATAATTGTTTCATCACATGCCTTATAAACAATACAAATAAATATAAATTAAAACTACCTTAAAATGCAAGGCCTGTCTAACATTGATAAAAAATAAATCACATTCTCCTTATTTAAATAACATAAAGTATATTTACTGCACGTTCCAGATTGGAAGATACTATCAGTATCTCCCTGGTGTAATACCACCTTTCAGAATTGAAACGTTGCTTGGAATGACTTTAGCCGTGTTTAGGGACTATTTTTGAATAGCCAGGTCCTTACTAATCTTCCTCTTCCCCATTCTCTTAATCTTCCCACTCCACTCCATCACCAGCCTCACAACATACTATAGGGTATTTCGGCAATTTTTTTTATTGCTTAAAAAAATTAAGCAAAAAATTACGATTATTATGGCATTTTTATTTTATTTTTATGTTGACGAATAAATTTTCTACAGCGAGTTTAAGTTGGCCATTTTTGTAATCCCCAAAACGGCATTTTCGACGGTCGCTCGTTCTTGAAAAATTTCCGACAGTTGTACTTTGTTTATTTGATGACGTGCGTACGAAGCTGGCAATAACGTGACGTTTTGGTTTCGTTGGTTTTTAAGCGTTTTTAAAATGAATAAATTAGAATGAAAACGTAAAAAACAAACATTTTTAGTACGATGATTAAAATCAGAAAAATCACCTTTAAATAATCAATATATTTTCAACAGAATCCCTCGATTGTGAAAATACCCTATTGAGGATGCCATAGTCTCACTGACCTCAGGCGGTTGGGTGCAGTTGGAACGCTTGTGCGGTATTCATATAAAAAATGGTAATGAAATCATAAGAAACAACTTTAAGAAAACGATAAATCAAAAATATGCAAATAATATTCTACTAGAATATTGGTTTTAAGAAGCAGTTTTTTCTACTCGTTTCACAGTTGGTAATGATAATCTTTAGTGTCCGCAGTTACAAATTACAAATTAGATACAAATATGTGGGTATCTACTATCTACTAACTTCGAACAATGATGTGGGTGTAAGTAATTAATAAAGGATACATCCAAAATATGCCTTGCATTTTTTGTTAAATATTTTAGTACCGCCTAGGGATAGTACCCACCCACTCCTTCAAAGCATCGCATCGGTCCATTGAAAAAAAGACACAAAAAATAATAGACAATGTGAAAAGAATGCAAGCTTGGATGTCCAGAAATCGATGAGGTCATCACATGATCTTTTGAGAAATGAAATTTGTGATGACGTTCTGAATAGATTTGTGTTTTACTAAATATGAAGGAAGTTATTTTGTATGGTAACGACAGTAATCAAGTATTTGTAAAATTTAATTTAAAACTGAGGCATAAAATGAAAGTTTTAAATTTTTTGTTACAATTGCTCCCCACAGGAACTTTTTTCATCTTTGGGAATGCCTATGTCATCTTTGGGGATGCTGTATGGAGGGTATTTTTAGGAAAAGAGGGAGAGGAAGTTCTGGGTAGTAAAAAGGTATAAGGGGTGAGTGGGAATCTGTGGGTCAACGTGTCCTGAAGTGACGTACGTACGAATCCATCCCCCGATTGCGATATGTCATAGGTGGGCAAACGCATTCGCCGCCAAGACCCATATAAATCTCACCCCATGAACCCAGATACCCCGGCTAAGTCACCAAACGGCATGAGTGTTGGTTATCCAATAAATTGCACCCGGCGATACACAGCGGCGATATCCATACCCGCCTCCCAAATTGAGAACAGTTGACTTAAGTGATTTAGTATTGTTAAAAATGACGCATGTTTTTTGTATAATTTCCTCCACGGTAAATATAGTACAAACATGAATAAGATAGATGAGGTAACAAGGAGGTATAGGTAGGTGATTGTCCAATATTTTCTTTAAGTTAAATAGAACAATGAAATCTAGTAACGAAGTAAAGTTGTTAAAATTATCTGTTATGCAAAACAAGACATAAAAACAAAGCAAGGACGTTATCGTAAAACAGTGCAATGTCTCTTTTGCTCATAATTTAAATATTATGAACTACATGCAGCTAAAAAACTAGATACTAAATATATTTTTGTGATTAACACATACCAGTTACCTAGTTTACCTATGCAAATGTTTTGCCTTTGAATCTGTGAAACATTTATTACATGAAATAAGAATCTTTGGAATTGAAAAATCAACATCATTTTCGATTATAAATTTTTTACAACCATCCTAAAATACTAGAAAAAACAAATTATGCAGTCCTCCGGCAAATTATAAAAAAAATAACTCAACAGATAGTGGACATGTTTTGAAGACTTATTAATCATTATAAAAAAACAGCATGACAGATGCTAAAGTGAAATAAATATGAGTTATGTACCATGTATTAGAAACAAAAAAAATACTAATGTTCGCTGCAGGTAAGCTGAAATGTAATAAATGATTCGATATATTCTATTCGTAGATTACATTGTTAACAATTAGGCAGTGATTGCCGCAAGCTCCCTTTGAATACATAGATATATGTAGTATGAATAATTGTGTAACCCATTCGTATGTTGTTAAATTCAAACAATAGGTTTTCGTGAGACGATCCCGTAATTATTTCAAGCCTGTAACCAATTTCGTGGGTACACTGTATATCGACAGCGGCTGCCCAAAATTACAGGCACACCTATTTAATTCCATGTATTTTTGAAGGTAAATTGATTGAGTTTGCTGAAATAACGGTCAGGCAGATTGGCATCTAGATTGAATAAAAATTCCTCAACATTTAGAAAGACGGCCTTCATGAAGTAATGGTTTAGGTTTTGACTTTGATTTGTAAAGTTGAGTATTCTATTCTTAATTCAGATCAAGAATGCATTGAGAAAATAAAAGTTCTGATATCGTAAAGTCGTTTTCAGTCAAAGTGTTGTTATTGTTTTTATTTGTCATCGAAAAAAAAGATAACATTAACAAATCTAAACGAAAATACGAGAAAGAAAAAAACACGTATAAATAAAAAAGCTAACTGTCGTAAATGTTTAAAAATAAGTCGAAGATTATAAGTTTGACAAAAATTACAAAAAAATTAGAAGTCTCAGTGGCCGAAATGTTTAACGCGCTTGTCCCATTAAGTCGAGAGATCCTGGATTCGAGTCCCAGTTGCAACCATTATCTTTTTTTTTTTTTTGTTCTTTTTCATATTTTCGTTTAGATTTATTTGTATTATCTTCTACTTCAATGATTTATTACATTGATGGGAATAACCTTCAAAAGTTATTATAAAGAGAGGATAACACTAATAGGAAACGAATAATTTTTACGAATAAAATAAATATTTTTTACCGCTTACTAAATATTTGAATATGAGTTCACCTAACACTGCAATACCCAGGCAGATATAAATAAGTACAAGAATTAGTATTATGATGATTGTACAGCGATATTTTTGTAAAAAATCACCTCGACGGCGTTATCTACAAATTATAAACCGCTTAAATTACATATTGTCACAAGGGCACGTTTGTAGATTTTGTTTATTTATTTTTTCATTGGATACATTTATATAGCAAAAATAACGTTAAAACATTGCATCGTAACGCAATATATTTAAAATGTGTACAATTGAATCTATTAACGTATGTATGTTAATTGAAAAACCGATTAGGTATATTATATATTGTGACAAACGCGTGTTTGTGCCGAAACCGGTCGACAAGCTGATGGAAAAATGACTGTGGGAAATATTATAAAATTTTATTTAATCACGTTCTAACATAAAATTACTTACCCTAATTAATTATTTGCCTAAAATAAATAAGTAACACGTTAAAATCAATCCACAGTTCCCACATTTTTGCAAAAATTCACGAATAGCATTGAACACGTTTTTTGTAAATGACAGTTGAATGCGTTTCAAATACAAAAGTTTGTTTCACAAAACGTGTGGCGGGCACCATAATTTAATTCAATTCGAAACAAACTAATTGTTTCAGAGTCATTGTTCCCGGTGATGTAATAACGCCTGGGCATTCCTCTCACAGTGTGAAACCGGCCGCCATCTAGCGAGATTAAATCAAAACAGGAAGGACACAAAGACTAATGCCCCGTGTTTACACGAGTATTAAAAACCGTAGATTGCATCGGGCGCGTTCATTCAAGTCTTCCAGGCGAGGGCACTTCGCAAATAACGAGGACAAAGTTATAAGTTTCAAAAAGTATTTTTTAACTTGTTGATTTCTAAAAAGTTTTTATTTATTGTTTTTGTGTTTAATTCGTAGAACTCCATTAAATTTTTTTGAAATTTAATTTAATAATGTTTATTATTAAGTTCTGCAAGTGTTATAGTTGTTATTATTGTGACAGCTGTTTCGGCTTACAAGGCCATTTTCAAACTGAGGTGTTTCGTAATAAGACGAAATAAATCAATTGACATTTTAAATCGTATAAATATCGTCGTCTTATTATGAAACACCTCAGTTTGAAAATGGCCTTGTAAGCCGAAACAGCTGTCGCAATAATAAAAACTATAACACTTGCAGAACTTAATAATAAACAATATTAAATTTAATTTAAATTAAATTTTTTTATAATCTATCTATTTATATAAATAAGGGTATCTGTAGCCGCGTGACCAGCCACCAGGCTGTCGGATTGGATTTGATTTTTATACAAATCTACAGTTTTATTTCGAAATTGATGAATTTTTCCACAACTTTAAAACAGGAGGTAGGCATTACGTGAAGCAAAAGATTATGTGATTTTGAAATGTTTATTCCCCTTTCCTACCCCTTAAAGCAGATTTTTTATACCTATTATTTATTTTTTATACATATTATTAATTTTTTATACCTATTATTTATTTATTACTTTTATTATAAATAATTAATATTACAAGAATTTGAATAATAACAACAAAAATAATGACGACGAAATTTTTTACACTTGCCGTTTGTTAACTACGATCCCGAAGAACAATGCTGGATAAGCGGTTTTGTAGTTTTGCAGTAGAGCTGTTTAAAGATTCGTTATTGTATTTTTACTTTTGAGATCAAGCCATAGTATAGTTATGTTTTAATATGTTGTATTTCATTTCATTTCAATAAAAAATCTGAAAATACAAAAATCAACAAAATAAGCAAAGAAAATAAATTAAATTTTTAATCGATCCGACATTCTTCTTCGGGCCCCTCGATCTGATTTCAAAAAAATTCTAGACTTCAACTAGTACATTATAGTATTAGATATCCATATTTTTACTTTGTTGTTGTTATTTATTTCTCATAAAAACGGCGCTCTACAAATTATCCAAATTATTAGTATTATTTTTACGCACCAGACTTTTAGGTCCGGGTTTAGTTTTTCCCATAGGATAAACTAAACCCTTTCACACACTTTTCCATATAAATAATCATTTATTAAATCCACTCTATGTAAGTGTATTATATTAGTATAATTAATACAAAACAATACAAGAACAACATTTTTACCTACCAGACTATTAAATGGGAAAATAATTCACCGACTCCAGATATTTTCATATCTGAGGCTTCGGTTCGGTGGAATTCCTAATTTGACCGATAAATCCTACTGATCCCTCAATATAAATATTTAAAAAATCTTTCGTAATCCTACATGTATTTAAAATGACTGATTTTTGTATTTTTATATACAAATTCTTTGACGAATCTAATATGCCTAAATTTTTTATGAGAGAGCTAGGTATAATGCCAGTAACCGAAATAACAAATGGTAATATTTTTATAGTCTGAGAATGCCAAATTCTTTTAATTTCATTTCCTAAATCTGTATACTTTTTAATTCTTTATTATTATTATTATTAGTGAAATATATCCATGCAATTATATTTGGCTATATTTGAAGACTTACCCCCCCCCCACCGTTTTATCCCAGCCCCTCCCTACAAGATCAAAACCCCTCTCCGTATGATTGCTATAGCTAAGCCCTAGCACTCACTCTAATAAAATTTGTCTCTTAACATTTAAGTCATAAACAGAATAACATTATCTCAGACCCAAAAGTCAGATTTAAAGCCCGGCTTAGCAGAGATACATTCGTGTATTTGTTTCAGTGCTGATTTGTATTCGCGCGGCTCGTCCGTAGATCTATCGGAGCTTTTATTGGGCGAGTGTTGATGCGGACGCGGGGCTTGCGACGAAAGCTCAGGGCGGCGCGGTAATCCGTCCACTCGCGGCGCGACGCGAATGCGGGCACAAATCACGTCGCACGACCGCTGAATAGCAATGCTCGAACGGGCGATAGGCGGGCGGGATAGGCGCGCTGCGGGTGCCCGAGGTGCGGACGCATCAAGAGGAAATTGTTTTTTACTGGCGGATATTGGTTTATTTACTGATACGCGTGCAATATATAGGAATTAGATTTGGATCACTGAAATCAGAAACTATCACTGAATGATCCAAATCATTTTAAAATTTTGCTGCATTTACTTAACTGCATTACCTATATTAATGTAACTTTTCAAATAATAATAAAAAATAATAATTGGATAACCTTTTTCAGATTCTATCTAAATTTATTATTTATGAACAGATATAGAAAACATACTTTCCTTGTAGGTCACTTCCCTTAAACACATTGTTGATAGAAAGTTAATGTTAAAGATATGACTTTGCACCCAGAGGACACAACATTTAAAACACTAAATTGCATGATTTCACATTTGCTACCCTCCATTATTGTTGATATTACATTAAATTTATGAGAAGATTAGTACCAAAAGTAGAGTTAATATTAATTTTATAGTCTAATTGCTACGCATTGAAATAGAGAAATATTGAAAAAAAAACTTTTATTACCAGCATGAAAATTGCCAGGATATAGGAGTCAGTATTACATTCTAGCAGGTTAGAAACCATTTTGGAGAAACAAAACAATGACAATAATTATACATTATATATTATTATATATATTATGTATACATTTGTTCCTGATGAGGTGAACATCGTTCACGAAACATGTAGATTGTGTATAAATAAAAAGTGATGAAAACAAAGTTATTTTGTCTTTTAATTAAAATAAATAATGACATCACAAAGTGAAAACCTTTCCGAAGAAGTTTTCTTCGAAAAATTAATAACAATAACATCATTAATTTTTGTTTTTAGTACATATCTACATATTATCATACTCCTTTCTAGCTAATAATAGTGCAGGAAGTCGAGTATATATGATAATAGATTAAAATTAAACAGATAACAAAAAATGTCCCCAAGTTAAACTTGCATTTAGGGAGTAATTAAAAGTCTTCTAAATTAAAAGGGTTTATTCAGCAACAATACGCAAGTTATTATCATTCATCTGAATAATGTTATTAATGACGTCATTTTACCCCTTCACGCAGAGGGATTTGGCGTCACTGGCCTATTGAACTTAATTTGTTGAAAGCAAATGGTCGTATTTATAATTTATTACCTAGGTACCTAAAATGGAAGGTTTATCAACGGCCCTATTAAATAAAATTTCCAAATACACATTTGATCAACTAATTATACTAAAATACCAAGCCTTTATTAATGTATACAGAAATAATGAAACGCCACGTCCCACAGACACCTAGTTTCATCCACACAACGCCATTTCACAAAATGATACTCATTTAGAATTGCAACTCCGTAACTTTAATGATTTGTTTTAAGGTGATTGTGAAAAGAATTCTTATTCTTATCTTTCATAGATGGCGCGCGTATTATTATTTTACGGATAAACGATTTTAAGAAGTTATGCTTTGAAATATTAAGAAACAATAATTGTTTGCGCACGTACACAAGCAATATGAATATTAATAAATAGTTAATTAAAAATAAGTCAATTAAAAAACTCAAATCTTTCAAGATCAATTACAATAATAATAAAGCTAACAAATACAATGTTGCACCGGTGATTCAATCCATGATTTTAGCACTACATGAAACTTTAAAAGAAATTTCAAATTTCAAATCTGTGCACATTATCATACCCAATACAACCCGTATAACGTACATTTTACGCGCAAAATTTACCGGCTTTTGCAGCCCAGTACCCTAAGATGTATTTTTTTAAACTATATTTATAAATTGTTTATTTCCCTAATAAACTAATTAATTTTTGTTCTGAAAGAACGTCTTTGAGCGGTCAGTGGCTGAGTGGGCATCGCCTTTGGGTCCCAGCCGGGCGTCGCGTGTTCGATTCCTCGGCTGGCGTAGCCCCCATCACAACACAAACAACATCTTCCGCTTATTGTAGTGGTAGTAGGAGATTTTCAAATATTGTCAGCTTATTCGTAACCTGGGAATGTTTGTCTTTCTTTTATAAAAAAAAAGAAAAAATTAAAAATAAAATAGATTTTTTCTCTTAGAAAATGCATTGAATTTTGCTTTATTTTAATGCGTATGCTTTATTTTAATTTAAAGGTGTGATTAGAGTTTCTTACTATAAAACGTTCTATCTACTCAATCATGAGATTGAATTTGAATAATTCAAAAATGGTAAAATTGAAGAATGAATGATAAATACTTCTTCAAACACAGCCAACTTTTTTTGTGGCACCATTATAAAAAAAATGAACAACACTCGGTTTAACGCTTTTATTGTTTAAAAAATCAACATATTTCGTAAGCAATGCTTAATTTGAATGGAAACTGCAGATATTTTGGTATTGTTAAATTGTAGTGTGGTTATTATAAATTCTGCCTTGTATGTAAGTACGAGTGCTTCTTTTATAGTGCTTCCATCAATCATCGTGTAATTAAAATATTGTTGTCTGACATAATCATTTAGCTGTAATTAATGGGATTCAGATAAAAGGAAGTTGGAGCTTAGAATCCATTTCAACGCTAAGACGATTAAAAGCCCTCAAGATGTTTTACTTTGGTCAAAGGAACGATTGAACTTTATTGATAAAATTTAAAACAACCGTAAATCCAAATGAAATTAAATTTTGTATAATCCATAACACTTTTCTCGGGGTTTAAAAACTGACTAATAGAATTGGAAACGCAGAGTTGTATAGATGCTATCAGTATCGCCCTTGTGAAAGACCACTATTCAGAACCGAAACGTTGTATAATAGCTTTGACTGTCTTTAGTGAACCTCAATAACCAAATGGTTTACTAACCAATTTTCCTCTTCTTCAAGTCCTTCCTTTTCCCACTCCGTTCTATTTCACAACATTTTTATCTCCTTCAATTAGGGATGCCATGGTTCATATATGGCCCGGATATATTTATTGGGCGTTAAAAATAATGAATTTTTTTGTTATCTTAGCATAATTCAATACAATAATTTTTATCACATGATAAAAAAAAAATTTCTTCGACCATTTTTTTCATCAATCAACTTGTTTTTAAAATTATGTTCATTATTTTGACACTGCTTTCTGTATTCGAAAAACGTGATAAAAAATCAATTATTCAGAGAATATTTGAATAGTAGAAAGAATTCTTTGAGGAATAAATCACCTTGCGTAATAATCTTTCTCACACAGTTATTTCCCGTCTTTATCTCGGCTTCCAGCATCAGGTAAGGCGCACAAAAAATCAAAAAGATATCCAAGAGGAAATATGAAACGAGCGAGATTCAACAGACCGCAAGAAACAGTGGAATGAAGAGAAATTGTATTAGCAATTGTAATTCCACAGGAAAAAAGAAATACATAACAACTTTACCAAGGAAATCTGAATATTATATCAGTAGGAATTTACATCGGGGCCTTTCCAAACAGGTCTACGAAGATTTTTTTGATCTGACAACGGACTTTCATTTATAAATAAAGATTTTGCATGCAACTCACTAACGATGGTGGGTAAAAAATACTGCATTGTTTGTCATTATTGTGAAAAAAAATTTCATCACAACAAAAGTTCTCACTTATAAAATATACAAAGATAAATGATTCTCAAGAGAATAATATTCCTAAAATAATTAATAATTAATAAAAATTGGAATTTTTATTTCGAAACTTTACCGTAATACATTACGTAGGTAGTATATTAAATATTGAAATACTGCAGTAATAATATAAGAAAACAATTTAAAAAAAATCTATTTAATTTAATTATTAATTTTTCTATAAGAAAAACTCTCTTTTTAACTTTTGAAGGTTTTTTTTTGTCTTCTTCTTCAATGATAGTTTAATTATGCTTATAACCGGTTTCAGCCTATGAATGCCATATTCTGGACTGAAGATGGCATTAAAAGTGGAAAAAAGTATAAAATTGTTTTAATTTCTTATTAACTGGATTTCCATCACGAATTGTCAGTATAAAAATATTGTGCATTATTGCAGTTTTGATTAATCCTTTTTTATAATTTAAAAAAAAAGTTAAATGAAACATAAACAGCTCTACAATTTATTCCAAATCAGTTAAATACGTACGTAAATTAAAAAAAAAAACAGTTTGTAAAGAAAACAATTATAAAGTATTTTTAAGATAAATTAATTGTTTTTTTTTCGTTGTTTGTTTTTGGGGTTTGAAAGGAAAAACGTATCTCAAATTAATTGTGGTTTAAGCCAATTTCTAGCTTTTACGGTGCTCTTAAGCTAACATAATATAAATAACGCGCTAAATGTATGGTGAAGTCATTTTTTATATGGTTACTGAAATTTGAAAATTGCAAAGACATGCAATACAAACAGTACGTTCATATTGCAAATGCAATGTTGCACAAAATATTTAAACAAAAAGGTAACAGCTACCTGTGCAATATTGTCCCCGAACACAATACCCCCATAAAACCAAAACATAGAACTCACCTGAAAACTTTCACTTGTGCGTCCTTCGTCCTGTTATTGTTCCGTTGCGTCACTTTCTATTTTATTTTACTGCTCTAAATTAAAAGAAGCAATCACAAAACCGTTTCCGAAAACAAACTATTCAGCCTTTAGCATGCCATAAATAATAATTATTATTGTCTATTACTTGAAATACGACACATTGTTCTTATTGTCACATATATAATAGTCCTCTTCCACATTTAGACACGTATAAAAATGTTTGAAGATCATCTACACCTCTTTCTTCGGGTCATTTTTAAATGTTTTAGGTTATGTTTGGTATGCTTTTGGTTATCATTTGAAAGTTCTGATCACCTTTGTTGATGTTGCATTTGAAACCTGTAATTAATTATACCTATATTAATTAAAAAATTACAAAATCGGTGTATGGATTATTGGAAACTAATATTTCAAAGGATTATGTTAAGATAATTTATTACTGCTCTATTTTAAATAACAGGAGAAAAATGAGGTAGTCGTTACCTCGGTAGGTGGAACACTCGATTTACAATCGAGTAAGAAATTCTTCCCATTCTTAACAATTAGAGAAATATCTTGTATATATTTTTTTTACAAAATTATTTAGGAAAGTTTATTGAAAAAGTTTCCGTCACACAAGCAGGTGTATTTTAGAGAAATTACCGAAAATTAAGTATGTCTATAAATAAATTTCTACCGTTTTACAAATGACATTGCGTGACTGAAGGCAGTGTTGTCACCAGGAGAATAGAACAAGAGGGGGTAGTAAGGAAATAAATAATCCAAGTGGATGGGTTTACCTTGATAGAGGAAATGTTCGCTGGGTGTCGCTAATAGGCATCCCTTAACGAGGCACCGGTTGCTTTTTGTTTACCTTCTAAACGCGGCATAGCAATGACTTGATCCCGAATCACAAACACACAAGGACTACACTGCCACACTTTCTACAGGGCATAATGTATGTATACTTTGAACAGGGTTTTTGATTAACAAGATTGGAGATTTTATTCTCTTCGGAATTTTACAAAATGTTGTTGTGTGATGTAATCACCTCTGTGAAGATTTTATGTTATGATTCATTCCTCTTGAAGATCAGATAGATAAATGATATCAGTTTAGTTGGATGCTTTGTGTTTTTTTCGGTTCTGTTATTCGTTGAATGAATGCGATAGTATTCACTCACAGGCGATAGATCATGTTTTAATTGCACGTTTGGAGCACTGTCAAATTGTTTGTGATCTCACTCTGTATTTTCGAGATTTTCGTTTATTGAATTTCACGTGTTTAATTAAATGTTTGAATCACTTTGGTTTATAGTATTATTTAAACAATGATCTACTTTTATGAATAGGGTACAAAATAAAATCAATGACTATCTTAATTACATCTATAACCCTGTTTTAATTATGAATAGATTAATGGATTTTGTACTCCGTCTCTGCTATATTTCCATTCTCGTCGAGCTACACTACTTTGTACTCTAAATTCATCTAAATACCATCGGCACTAATCTGCGGTTCAGGATTGGTTTATGTTTATTTATATTTACGTTCGACTATCTTCTTTCTGGAATCTCGAGATTATATTCTTCCTAGGTTAATTTACAAGGCGACGAGACATGTGTTTTTGGCGAGTGTTTCGACCGCGTCGTAGATTCAGTTTTCGCGCAAAATAAATAAAAATATTTTGGTGAATAAAAACAGAAAAAGCCACAGCGACGAAAGCACTACTGACGAGACAGGTATTCTTGAGGCGCGGATCACAATATAATAAGCGGAACGAAAAATTAAAAATAAAACAAAAAGGTATTTCGATTGTCGCGTATCTCGATTAGACAGGTCTTGTTGCGGCGTCCACAGTTCACATCGCGGGGAGGCGTCGTGGCGCTGGTCGACGGAGCGGTACTGAGAGACGCCAGGCTGTGTGTGGCGGATGCTGCGTCCTCCTCTCTCCTCTCTTTTCCTCTCCTCCCTTCCCTCCATTCCCTCTCTCCACCCCCACCCCAACCCCTCTCAGCGTGGAAATGATGAAAACGAAGCGCCGGAAAAGTTGAAGCGGCGCCCGGTGGGGAGGGTGAAGGAAGGGGCGAGCGTGACGGACACACAGTAATTGAACAAGATTAATATTCAAAAATAACATTTCATTTCATGTGGACGCGGACCTACCCGCGAACAATAATCATGGCTCATGGCGTGAAATCATGATTTACACAGCTTTAATTGGGAACACTGCCTGACTTTTACACCGGATTCACTAAAACGCGAAAAAAATAGGATGGAATAAAAAATAATGTACCTAATAATACTAGTGTATTCTAAACATGTAGTCTTTTCCTACAAAACTAATTAAGAAATCAGGTATGACGCTAAGATAAATATATCATTTTAAGATGATAGACTTCGCTTTTCGGCCCATACAAAAAGAACGCCCGGGAAAAAACTCTTTTCTACATCGAAAACTGCACAAAATTAATATATTTTTTTTATACTGCCTTCTAGAGGGTAAAAACTATGTCGATATGTTTTCGAATTTTCGATGCGTTCCGTATTAACGTAAACATTCACTGTCAAACATGTACGATTTATCAAAAAATATTATGTAAGGAAAAAGTGCTGCTAACTCAACTCTCATAAAGAATTATAAAATTATAAAAAGCTACCGACGTAGCTTCTTCTTTCTAAAAAATATATTTTTTTTAAATTTCAATTTCGTGAAAGTTTCGGTGTAGAAAAGTGTATTCTCCATAAACCCCTTTTCGAGCGATTTCTGTAGGTAAATTTGAGCGTTGTCTCATTCGCACATTTCGCATTCGCTTGTATTGTAAGTGTGCGTGAGCTTATTGTGAGCAGGACAGAATGACAGATGCGGGTGTTCCGCGTGTGCTTCAAAGTCTAGCCTCTTAAGAGGGCTTTGCAAAGCTGGAATCTAACTTAATTCCTACTGTAACCAGGTACTAGGTAGCGATTCAAGCATTGTGCATCACTATTATCAAAAAGAAGTGGCAACACCGAACTAATGTCAATCATGACACAGCGATTCTCTGCGCATTTCTTTTACACTGGTTTGCCTGGCCTACGATTTCCTAATTTCAATAAAATAGTGGACCATGTGACGTAGTTTATCAAATAAACCTTCAACCAGTTAAAAATTGTTTCATTAATATCTACACGCCAATACAAATAATTAGATTGCACTGATCTACCAGACGACTGTAAATAAGTATACTTACCCATCGAATATAATATATTTATGTTAAACAAAATCTCTAAACATTTTTTTTACAGTTTTTTGTTATTTCAGTTCCTGGTTGAAAAAGGTTCGGGCTTGATATAACTCCAATGAAAATAAGGTATTCAAATATCTGAAGTCAACATAAAGTTGTAAAACAATATGAATATCTAAGTATTAATATGAGGTTCAGAAGACTTGAGGCATTAATGTTTTATTTCGTTATCATTATAATCGTCCTGTGGGTGAATTGAGAAGCAATAAAATTAAACTTTGCCCTTCAAAACGGGATCGATGTGACGCGTCCCGAAGGGGATTCCAGAATATAAATTAAAGGGCGCTACCGAAGCCGAAACTAAAATGTCATTTGAGTCATGACGTGTCATTTGGAGTAAGAAATCGGCTTCTGATATATCACATTTTTTTCTTCAATATACTGAGCAAAAATTTACCTACGTCACGTTATGACTTTCATCACCTACAAGTGCATAAAAATAATTTATTGTGGTGTTAAAACTTCAAAAACAAGATTATTGGTTTCTTTTGATTTTAATAATATTTTGGAACTTACATTCTAATGTAAATTTTTTAATAATAATATTATGTTGGCGTGATGCTTTTAAAACCGCATTTGATTTAGTTCAATTTTCTTGATTTTTCTATTCCGTCTTTGGTGAAATTATTACATCATTTTTTTACCTACTGATCAATATCTGAACATGGACCAAATAAATATGTTTTAAATATGGATATTTTTACCTCATTTTTAACTACTGATCAATCTCTAAACGTGGACCAAATAATATATAATAATACACAAGTATGTTTTAAATATGGAAATTGTTACATTAAAATTTTCGGTATTATCGTTCTTATGTATGCTATGAATTACGTACGAAATTACGTTTACCAAAAAATTATTCTTACATGTTACGGAGAAAATTTTTATTCTAAAATACTATCATTTTATTCGTAAAAACGGTTAAAAACGGGACTGAAGTTCTCACAAACAAATTAACAGTGTTTCAATGTTAATTGGGGGGAAAATGTAAGAATAATTTGTTGGTATACGTACGAAATTTCGTACGTTTATCAACAAATTATTCTTACTTATTCCCGCCAATAAACATTGAAACCATGTTAATTTGTTCGTAAGAACTCAGTCCCTTTTTAACCGTTTTTACGAATAAAATTATCTTTTTTTAGAATAACATTTTTATCCGGCAGTGAGTCAAGAAGGTACTCTTAAATTGATTACACTCAAGAGTTCGCAACAGTCAAGCTCTGAATTTGCAATTAAAAAAAAAAAAAACAAAGGACGCTTATCCTTCGCCGATCATCAAGAGTATAATCTTAATATATTAATTTTAAATATATAAATTAAGTTGTATAGCATCCTTAACGGGGCGCTGAATAAATTATCTAAACATTATTATTATTACCTATATCTGGCAAGGATCCCTCAAAAATGCAATCAGTGGATTTATAGTTATATAAAATAATTTTGATATCAATAAATCTAAATTAGTAAGAACAACACAGTGACGTGAATACAGCAAAGCCAAAGTTTGACCACTGCATTGTTTCCCGCAAGTTCGCTACGGCCAAAGTCGCCCGAGCCGAAACCCAACTTCGCCCAACAATTTAAACTTCCCTAAAACCCTTCCCTCGGAACGCTTGAGTATATTGCATTTAACTTGAGCGTCTTTAAAAAGTTTGCGACGGACGAGACAAAAAGGAATGAGGAGAAATACATACGAAAATCCCGAATCTAATAAAAAAGTTTTCACCCAGAAAAAGTTAACGTAGGAATAAGAGGTTGCGCTCTCAGGAGGGCGTACGATTTATCAACTCGAATCGGTAACTGCTGTGATATTATTTGAAAAATAGAAAAAATAATGAATCGCTCGCCAAGGGAATTTCAATTATATAAAAATCATTAGATACATATTGCCAGCAAATAACGTCCATAATTATTTTAAGAATACTAAGTCAGTTTTTTATGTGTATATTTTGTGTGAAAAATGTAAAATCTTTTTTATCTAGAGTAAGAATAGTCGATTATTTTTTAGTTTAAGTTTATTAAATTTCAAATCCAAAAATTACAAATACGTCTTTTCAGCTCTTTAGACTCGATGATAACTAACTGCAATTAAGGCGATCCGCTCACTGAAGAAACTGAAACCAAACTAAAACTTGCTGTTTGCTATGGTTTCCAACCAAACATCCTACTCAATTTTACGATTTCAATTATTATCTCCGCTTGTTTAACCATACACGAAGAACAATCAGCTGTCATCGTAGCAAATAGCAGTGCCAGTCGCAAGTCACTGCTTGCGTTACCATTGACAACGGGTTATTGAGAAGTTGTACCTACCACGACGACCTTACGGCGGGTAGGTATCCTTTTTCCCGATACTACATAAACAATAACAAAACAAACATAAACATATTTGTGATGAATCGGCATTACGATGAAATCCAAATACCTAAGGTAGATTAAAATGATTTACGAAAGTATCGAATGTTGACAAAAATGACAAATGGCAAAAAAACCCTCATGACCTATATCATGTTAAAGGATATTTTTAAGGAAAGGAAGAGGAAGAAGTTCTGAGAAGGAAAAGTTATGAAGGGTGGGTAGGAATCTGGGGGTCAGTGTGTCTAGGAGGGAGAGGCGTATGAATCCATCCTTCCAACTGCAGTTTATTGACGCATATTGCGCATTTATCTATTCTTAATAACAAGCTCCGAATAGTCACTTTAGTTGTTTCTTCTTTCCTCTTAAAACCATAAGACATCAATTATTAATAGACCAGCTCGCAAAACTTCAGGTGATGAACCCAACTATTTTTTTGCATCGTTTACATAAAAGTTCAAGTCAATAAACCAATTAAAAAAATAAATTATATCATACATGTACTACCTACAATAATTGTAACAAAAAATGACGAGAAATTACTGTATCCATTATCTACACAATAGTATGTAGGTAGGAACCTTCCTACTAGTATTAAAAATATAAATTTTATTGTTGTTATTATCTACCACTTATCCTAAAAAATTATAACTTCATTAAACACGCGTAACAATTAACAATAGTTTTATACTTTCTTGATAAAATGGAGTGATACGCTGTCAAGTTGACGTCCTAAAACAGGAATCCTCTCTAGTTTAAAAAACAAAGTTTTCCCATAAAATGTATCTATGAATAAATTGTATATTGAAGGAATAAATATATTTAATAGAACAAATGATGGCAAGATCAATACTTAAAAGTATTAAAGTATTTCAGTTATAATGTCATTAATGTATTTTAAAAATAAAACTTGATGCATTTCTTCTGATAGGATACTCCTACGAGCTCCCTTTCCACAAGCTTAAACCTACCCTTATGGATGCACTGGGTAAGCAAGTAGATCGAATGGCAGTAGGGGATGAATGGCGGGTTGGGGTGTGGGGACACCCCGCCACGAGCAGCGGGCAGCCCTGGAGGAGGGTTGGGGGGTGGAGCTACCCAAGGCCACCCCTTCAGACACCCCTGTGTTCTATTGTTACTTGGAGCTGGGGACGGTTCGGTTCTATGGGTTCTATGGCGGCGGTAAAATGTATAATATCGGAGCTTTCTTATTTGGTCGACTATCGAGACACGTTTGTAGAAGACTTTTTTTAACGTTAGCATAAAAGTTTTAAATCTTCAAAATAACTACTGGACTATGTTTTATTCTATGACTTCGTTCTTTGTAGGAAGGTGTATTTAAGCAGGTATTTACTTAATATTATTTGGCTTATAATAATACTACCTCACGTAATATCAAAATCACCTTATGTTGTGTTATTGACGGTGACCGGACAACTCAACAATGTTCAACTTCATCACTCCTTTGAAAAGTCATTACCTAAAGGTGATGAAAACAAAATACAAAACTTGGTTTAATAGGTTACGTTTGGTTAGGTTAGGTTAGGTTAGGTTAGGTTAGCTTAGGTTAGGTTAGGTTAGGTTAGGTTAGGTTAGGTTAAAATATATTTTAAAATTCTTAATGACATTTCAAAAATTGAAATGCCAGTTGGTTGAGTTATCATGGAACCATTATTGACGTTGGTATTCAAAGCGTCCACGTTTTTTATTTACTGCGATTTGGTTTCTGGAAAACTATCAAACACTACTACTACTGTAAAACACCATCGACTGAACGGCTTTCAAAGCCTTAAAAATTAATTTAACGTTTTTTGTTTTATTTCCAACAAAGTAATATATATTGATAATTTTTTATCGATTTATAAATATGTAGTAACAATTTCGTAGAATTCGTACACTGCGCATTTTTCTGAAATATTGCTACGTAGAAAATTTTAGAATGATTTTAAAAGGATTATTAAATTATTGAAAAAATTCTACATTATAAACTGACGGCGTTCTAAGATAATTTTGGTTGTTGAATCAATAAATATAAAAATAATATCTCACGATTGTCAATTATTCTACAAAAATGGATTTATTTTAATTAAATTAAATTATGGCACCCCTGCAGTCGCGTGTCATCATGTACCATAAGCAGGGGTGGAAAACTGTGGACTGTAGATTCCTGGAATAATAGTGCGTGTACGTTACTGTTTTGGGAAATGGGTGCGTGGATTTGACAGTCCTGAACGGAGGCACACATATACACGGATACAAATAACACACTTACATAATCGGTTAGTTGTTCGAGTGGTCTAAAGCGCCGAGTTCCCGCCTAGGCGCCGCGGTAACCCTGTGATTTAGAACTGACTTTGTTTGTACCAAACCATTGTACAATAAAGTAAAAACACTATGTTGAAAAAAAATTTAAACAAAGTAATGTTACTAAATTACTGCATAATATATATTCGAAACAGTTTGATTACGAACTATCAATGTAAATATTTGTTTATCCGTTATTTATTATAAGCCATTATCGGAGCAACACTTCATTAAATAAAACCTTTTCAGTATGGCACACAGTACCTTCAATTACGCTCGACCTCACCGCTGAAAGGATCTGTGCGCGGCGACCAGATATTCATCGCTACTGTCCGTTTTGCACCACTTGTATTTGTTTTGGAAACCGTTGGGGTTGGGAAACTAAGGCGCTCCGCCCACTGAGGCAACTGAAAACCAACTAAAACCGGCTGTTT
The DNA here is from genome assembly GCA_951813805.1 of Limnephilus auricula. Lineage (NCBI taxonomy): Eukaryota > Metazoa > Arthropoda > Insecta > Trichoptera > Limnephilidae > Limnephilus > Limnephilus auricula. The sequence goes on from OX638403.1 coordinate 4,636,859, forward strand.
TCTCTGTCTTGATTGGTCAAAAAGCTTGTTTAACCATAGATGAAGAACAATCAGCTGACAGCTCGCAACTACAACGGCCGCCCAGGGTAATCAGCCGTGACAGTCGCAAGATGGTCGCAAGTCACCGCTTGCGTTACCATTGACAACGGGATTTTGTGTGATTGTGAAGTGTGCGGGCCATCACATTGTCATACAAAGGCAGTTGGCAGTTGAGAGTTTTCAGTTGCCCGAGTGGGCGGAGGCGCTAACTAAATTAACACTATTAGCAAGAAACCTAGCGAAAATCTTTCTACTTCTAACAGTGGTTCCTATTTCAAACTTGTGCCTGGATATTTAATCCATCAAACAACGAGAATCACTTTTATTTAAAAAAAAGAACAATGGAATTCGCAATACTAAGGCGCTCCGCCCACTGAGGCAACTGAAAACCAACTAAAACCGGCTGTTTTCTCTGTCTTGATTGGTCAAAAAGCTTGTTTAACCATAGATGAAGAACAATCAGCTGACAGCTCGCAACTACAACGGCCGCCCAGGGCAATCAGCCGTGACAGTCGCAAGATGGTCGCAAGTCACCGCTTGCGTTACCATTGACAACGGGATTTTGTGTGATTGTGAAGTGTGCGGGCCATCACATTGTCATACAAAGGCAGTTGGCAGTTGAGAGTTTTCAGTTGCCTGAGTGGGCGGAGGCGCTAACCGTTAACAAAAAACTTGCATTTCAAAAGACAAATGACAGACGCTTTCGTGCGATCTACGATTATGTTCAAGGTTTTTTTTTTACGATTTTGCCATTATCAACTATATCTGTATCAAATTTGTATAAGTATATTTACCCAATATTAAACTTACAGACATATTACCCAAAAACTCATTCACTTGACACTGGCTAGAATACTCCTTTGGGTGAAAAGCCATGAAAAGAAATAACTTTATGATATTGACGCTTTCGTGCGATCTACGATTATGTTCAAGGTGTTTTTTTTACGATTTTGCTATTGTCAACTATATCTGTATCAAATTTGTATAAGTATATTTACCCAATATTAAACTTACAGACATAACACAAAAACTCATTCACTTGACACTGGCTAGAACACTCATTTGGGTGAAAAGCCATAACAAAAAAAAAACATTATGAAATTGTTAAGAGGGTATTATCAGAGAATACCGGAAATTCGTCCTTTTTAAATCAAATTTTAGACGTATTATCTCTTTTTTACAAAAAAATATAAATTGACAATTTTCAAACGATAGATTCTATTACACAACACACATTTTAAATCATATAATCATACAACAAAATAAATCAATACATAATCTAGTCAACACAGTTTTCAAAATTTTAATTTTATTTAAATTAAAATCATTAAAAAATAAATCCGAGAACGTGTTTTGTGAGACAAATACCGCAGTTTTTCTATTTATTTTAGGTCTTACAAACTAAAATATTTCAAAATTTTTTTACACACCTTTTTTGAAAAATCATAAATACTTATGATCAAAAAATACTTACAATTAGGTATTTATTAAAGCAAGTTTTTAATGAATTTGATACGAGGAATAATCGATCTTTCTCATTGGAACCTCCCTGTACAGTTGCAAGCATTTTTAAACTTTCATTCTCAGCCGCTGGTCAATTGCTATTAAATATAAAATTAATGACAGTTTGAACCAAAGACTTTTCTTATGAATCTCGATATATTATATAGTTTCCAGAACATGGGTATCACCATGAAAAAAATCACCGTGAGGAATGCCCTTTACTAGGTAAGTAGGTACTACAGTACTTTACTACAGTATATTTTATGTCATTAATTTTGCACACCTAAACGTAGACGCTTAAATTATCAATCGGTCTCTAGTCTCTACCTTATGATTAAAGTGCAACGCATCTATAAAATTCCTCCCCTATTGCATAGCGGGGGAGGAAAAAAACAAATAACAACATTCGTACAGTTATACGTAGGTATACGTGTATTAGGTATATATGTATGTGCTGCATGAAGGAATTCCCATTCAATTGTACCGGAGCTGCCTGCGTTGGAATGTGCCTTTAAAATTGCATTTTTGTCGCCTGCAACCGATTTTCATTCAATTACATGAAATTGAATTTGTTAAAAGCGTTATTTATGTTACGACCTACAAACTGACTACAGAGAATAGCATTTCATGCGTAATCTGTTTTGAAATTCAACGAGTAATTTATGTTAATGAAAATGCTAAATAATTTTAATTTAAAAACGGATACCACTGTATAATTTGATCGTTTTCATCACAATTCTATAAAAAACACAAATTATTAATACGGAAATACTAAGTAGAAACTAATTGAGTGACCTCTCAGGTATGGTCCTGTGTATTTTCTGCCTGTACAGAGTTTAAATAAAACTATATATGAACCTACACGCTTCTGCCCGCGACTTCGCTGCGTAGGATTAGTACTTCGAGTAATCTATTTTCTTTTCCTAAGTCCCATCTACGTTTATATCAAAATTCTTAACCTATTTATTTAAAATATGTATAACTCTTGATTCGATTCAAAGTATTAGATGAGTACTTCAAATAAATTCACTAATTTAAATATTTCCCAAAATAGAATTTTGATTTACCAATCATTCTCAAATGTCATTCTCAAATTTTGACGTTTTCTATTAAACTATAATTATTATTTTCAATATATTGAAAATAAATAGCTAGCTTTATAAATTATAGCCTATATGTTATTCTGATGTATGAACTAAATTATTGTAAAGTTTCATTAAAATCCTTTCATTAAATTTCGATTTAAAGAGTAACAAACATACATACATCCATACAAACTTTCGCATTTATAATATTAGTAAGAATAGTATGATGTACATTTTTACATAGAGTCTTGTATTAATGATCGATGAACCGATGGAAGCAATTTTTTAGCCATAAGTTGATAATATAATGGTTTGTCTAAGTAAGATTGTAGAAATATGTTATAAATTTGTACATCGCACTTTAGGCGATTTTTCACAAAACGGCGTTGTACAATTCATCAAAATATTATTATTAAAAAGCTAAATGTATTTTAAGAAAAAAACTGTATGTGAAGAAATTAACTGTATCTACGATGTGTAATTACGGTTAAAAGTCCTCACAATATAAATAGATGTAGGTATTTGATGCAGAGATAATCAATAATTAATTTAGAATTATATTACTTCTGAAGATCATGTTTAACGTCTGTATGACGTTATCATACAAATTTATCAAAAATGAAATATTTTGTCAGTCGATTTGATTTCCATTTCACCCGATTGAGTCGTCAGTCTACAGGGTGTGTTCGAAGTGAGTGGCACATTGAGAAAAGCGAGTAAAATGTTAAATGAACACTTCTGATAGCAAATCTGCTGCGAACGCGTTATCTGATTGTTTGTGCATTGTTCCCAAGCAGGTTCGCATACATTAAATAGAGATTTATGGGATTTTACTTGTCTGTGGCGTTTCTATTTTGAGCCAGTATACATATATCTTTGCATAACTGTTTGGTATGTTGCGCAATGCATCCATACAATTATGTAGATGACAAGGTAGTATTATTTAGTTGTTTGTACGCCCCTCAGATAAAATAACATAGCATAAGATAGTCGTAAGAATGTATTATGTTTCTTCACGCATCGTTGCCGGTAAATAAGTTGGATTCTGAAAATGCGAAAAAATGGCCGCCAGTTTCGACTCTCTGACGTAAAGGATTAAATGATTGGCATGTTATAATATGGGTTGCTATACAGCAGCGTTGTGAGGCAGGTTAAGGGAAGGGCTGTAGGAAAGGATTTATTAATGCGGGTCTTGAAGTTGTCCGTATTACATGAATGTTGCTAGTTCCTTAGAGCGGGTTCAGGGATTGTCAATAAGACATACTCCCTTGGCATACAATCAAGTAGTTATATCTAGTATTGTGGGACTCCAGCCCAGAGATGGCTCCCAAATTCAATTCGTACTTAAAATTTGTATGGGGTTAGCTTTTGGTCACTGTTGAAGAATCTGCTATAGCCTTATACAAGAAGCCACGTTTCTTACAGGACACACGGAGAAAAATTTTATTTGAAAAAACGATCATTTTAATAGAAAAAACGAACATTTTAATAGAAAAAACGATCATTTTAGTAGTAAAAACGGTTAAAAACGGGACTGAAGTTCTTACGAACAAATCAAGGGTTTCAATGTTTATTGACGGGAACATTAAGAATAATTAATAACATAATAACAAGACGTCTTATTCAATATCTGCAAAACAACAAAGTCCTCCACTGATACAAAGGACATTGATGCCATTCATCGCGCAGCAAAAAAAACCAACAGTAGTCATCCGAGAGAAATCATTGTTAAATTCAAAACGAACATAGCAAGAGATCACCTGTTAACAGACGTAAAAACTTTCAACAAAAACAAACAGAATCTAGAAGACAAATTGAACACCTCAAACATCGGTATAGCTGGTTCCTCCTCGCCGATCTTCATTTCGGAACAACTGACATTTCGTGGTAAACAGCTGTGGTACAAGACACGAACAGCGGCGAAGGAGAAACAATATCGCTTTGTTTGGATTAAGGGGGGGCAGATTTATCTTCGCAAAAACGAGGGAACTAATGCCATTATTATCTCCGATGAAAGCAAATTGGCTGCGCTTTGATAAATTTGAATTAATGGCTTTTCTTTCGAGGTATGTCTTGACCCGTGCATTTATGTCTCGTTCTCATCTATGTATCATTTACCACCTTTCTGGAATTCATTTGATATCACGCAGTTCCTGCTACCTTTTTATTATTATTATTATTGTTGTTTTTGCTTCTTGCCATCTATTTCATAGTACTATATCTTATTACATTATTTATACTATATTATTATATATTACTCATATTTGTATCATTTACAACCGTTTTGGAATCCATTTGATACCACGCAGTTCCTGTTACCTTTTTGTTTTTGCTTCTTGCTATCTTATTCATAGTACTACATCTAACTACAACATTTATACTATATTATTTATATTAAATACATTTACCATTTCAACTATATTTGGAATCGCATTTAATCATATATTACTCGGGAACCAACTTCTATACAATTCACAACCAACACATACTTATGATTCAATCACATTATGATACCGGAAATGATTCCGGTATAGATCTTAACATGAATGTCATTAAAGATCTGAACAATCTAAATAACTATAAATGGTGTGCTTACAGCGTTAAAATTATACACCAAAATATAAGAAGCATTTCCAATATTGACGATTTTTTAATTTTTCTGGATCAATTCAATTACCAATTCGATGTTATAATTTTATCGGAATGCTGGCTTAATAAAGATTACACCTCAAAAGTTATTCACAATTACTCTGAACACCACACAAACATATATCTAAATAAGTCTAGCGGGATCGTTGTCTACATCAGAGACGGACTTCAGTCTCAAGTTGATGAAATAGTCTTATCACAAGCCAACTGCCTGAAAATTGTATTGAATAATAACTTGTGCATTTTTGCAATATATAGATCACCCTCTTTTCAAAATATTGACTCATTTCTGAGTTCACTCCAATCAACTATTAACAGCTCAAAAAAAATAGAACGACAAATAATTATAGGCGATCTCAACATCAATACGATTACCGAATACCACCGCCAATCTAACGATTACCTATGTCTGCTAACTGAAAATGGGTTCATTCAGACAATTAACAGCCCTACTCGTGAGCAGGGCAGGAGTAAATCTTGTCTTGACCACATCAACGTCAAAAAAATCAATCATGTTGACTCATTTGTCATTCACTCTACAATCTCAGATCACTATACAACTGCTCTCTGCCTTAAAAACAAACCTCCTAATCCTGCTAAAATTAAACATATCGCAAGAATAAACTATAATAACTTAATTGAGGATTTGAGCTCAGAAAACTGGCAAAATGTTCTAGACCAAACTGATGCCGACTCGTCAATGAATGAATTTATCACTAAATTACATTCATATATAACTAAACACACAAGCAATAAACTTATACCACATAAGCAAATAAAACTCACGCCATGGATCACCCCTGGCCTTATTAAATCGATTAACATTAGGAACCAACTTCATGAAAAGGCGAATAGGTGCCCTGAGAATATTATAGTACAAACTCATTACAAAAAATATAGGAACTTTTGCAAAAAACTAATAAAATCGGCGAAAGAAAATTATTATAAAAAATTCATTTATGAAAATAACTGTACTCCAAAACGTTTATGGGAAGCATTTCGCAATATAACTAAAACAAAAATAAATAAATCTTCCGATATTAAATCTTTGAACATCAATAACGTGAAAACAACAGATCCAAAAATCATTGCGAATTTTGCCAATAATTATTTCACGACAGTGGGTGTCACACTTGCGAAAAAAATTCTTAACAATCTTAATACTACAGAGTCCGATCTCGCTAAGTTAGCAATCTCTAATTTCGGTCATAAATTAGACAATATCCAAACAACTTCAAATGAAGTCATAAAAATAATTGGCGAACTCAAGTCATCGAATGCTTGTGGTCCTGATAACGTCTCATCAATTCTCCTCAAAAGTACTAAATCCCTCATAGCATATATTTCCAATCTAAGCTTCAATTCAGGAAAATTTCCAAATCATTTAAAACAATCTATCGTTATACTGCTTCACAAAAATGGAGATAAATCGCAGATACAAAATTACCGGCCAATTTCTTTGCTCAATTCTGTCTCGAAAATTATTGAGAAAATTGTGAAGAATCGTCTTAGTCATTACCTTGAGAAAAATAACATCCTTTCCAATAGACAGTACGGCTTCAGACCAGGATTGAGCACTGAAAATGCCATTACAACTCTGACGAAAATCATCTCCAACAATATCGATAGAGGAAGAAAATGCATTGCGCTCTTCCTGGATCTAGCTAAAGCGTTCGACACTATCTCACACAAAATTCTCTTGAAAAAACTACAGCGCATCGGAATTCAGGGTCAGCTACTTAAGTGGTTAGGTAGTTATATAGAAAATAGAAGCCAAAGAGTTAATATTAACAATACTCTAAGCGATCCAGCGGATATTAACTTTGGCGTACCTCAAGGAAGCACTCTAGGACCATTGTTATTCAATATCTATATTAATGAATTATGTAACAGCTCATTTGCCGATCACATTATCACATTTGCCGATGACACTGTACTATTATTTGAAGGCAAAAATTGGAATGAAGTTCATAATAATTCAGAAATTGGTATTAACAAGGTAAAACAATGGCTAGACAATAATCTTCTCACTCTCAACACTGACAAAACTAAATTCATCCGCTTCAGTGCAACTCAAGCGGGACAACCAAGAGAAACACAAAAAATTATTATACACCATTGTAATGACCCAAATACTTGCAATTGCAATACCTTAGAATATGTGGATAGTATAAAATATCTAGGAATTATCGTAGACAAGAATCTGAGATGGAATGAACATATCGACTCAATTTCCACAAAGGTCAGAAAACTCACGCATCTTTTCATGGCTATTAGAAATATTCTCTGCACAAAAGATCTGAAACTAATGTACTATGCCATGTGCAACTCATTACTTGAATATGCATCTTTAGGATGGGGAGGATGTACAAAATCAATACTGGATCCTTTAACCAAAGCACAGAAATCACTACTGAGGGTCATCCTTAAAAAACCTTTTAGATACCCCAGTAACGATTTATTCAAAGAGATAGGAGTTCTGGATGTGAGGCAACTATTCATAAGAAAAGTTATATTATACACACAAAAATATCGTCACCTCTTCCCCTCCGTAGAACATTATCACGACACCCGACATGCAGGGAGGAATCCAATAGTTTCACTTACTACTGTGACATCCCTTGCACAAAGACAATATTCTTACTTAGGTCCGAAAATGTTCAACCTTATACCCGGTTCTTGGAAATTGAAAAGTGCAAGCGTCCTGCGTAAATTAGTCAATGATTGGATTCTGGACTTATAGTCCAGTCAAGATGTACATCCGTGCTTGCAAAAGGTCCGATCTTTCTGATTTTTTTATATGTTGTTAGGACCTAAACCAATATTAAAAAAACAGATTTGCAATTTCCAAAGTGCTGTGCGAGCGGCGGTGTACCCAAAAAACCATGAAATTTTCGGACTTTTTTCAGTTTTTGCTCAATATCTTAGTGAAGGAAGGGTCTGACCGGTATAGTTGTTCAACACTATTTTAAAGTAGACTAAATTTGCTACAATTTGTGACCAAAGGGAGTTCTATACAGCAATTGGTTTTTAAGATACAGTTCTTCGAAAATCAACCATTTTTTCCAAAAAATGATTTTTTCTCGAAATGGTCACTTATTTTGTGAAATATTTTCTAAAATTCGCATCCAACGTCAAATATTACAAGAAATTAAGTTGTAGTAAATTTAATTCGCTTTCATATGAGACTGGATTGGTACCTGTAGGCCTAGCGGTTCACTCAAAAAATTCAAAATGGCAGATAACGAACGGATTTTCCCCAAGTGTTTTCGTTGTCCCCTCCCTTGACCTCCTTACCCGCACCCGGCCCTTCCAGGGCAGCTCTCAGAGTGTTGCGAAATGTCTATCCGTCCGAGCGTGTGTTTTGTGTGTTGTGAGGACCTCGATACATGTCCTGTTGTGATCATCAAAGTACGAAGAATTCGAACACTAATTGAAGTGAGTCAAAAACGTGGTCTCACAGAAAATAAAAATTTCCTCTAAAATTTCAACCAGGAAGAGATATACAGCTGTGTGTAACGTTGAAGGAAGGGATTCTGCTTCCCAACCGAAGACTTTATCGACAAGATTATCAAGTAAACTGGCTCCTACCTTGAGAGGGATTTGAAGTTTGTGTGGTGATGCTTTCACTGAATAATTTCTCGGGCAACAAAGCAAATTGCCCTTGGCAGGAAGGAATGTGGTCCGTACAGTTGAGAAGTTGGGCATGAGGCAAACTATTTTAGATACAGCTAAACGCCGAGGTGACGATTGGAGGAGCGCCTCCTCGCCATTGGCGACCTGGTTGCTGCAGACGGAACCCACAGATCGTGCTACGTGAGCCTATTAAGATTGCCACCTGCTCCTGGGAATAAGAGAGGGTATCGTCCAGCCAGTAATTCTGAAGAAGCGATGGAGTATGTGTACGATTACTTATTGGAAAACAGTGATGAATGCCATTTTTATTTATCACACCTTCTGCAGCAAATTAGGGGTGATTGAATCCCTGATGTCAGAACTGCGAAAACTTACCCCTTACAGACACTCGTCTGCTTCATAAACACCGGCCATAAAATTTTGTATGATGATTGGGACAAGGAACAAAAAGGCGGTGTGCAGCAAGAGCGGTTGAGAGTTGTGAAGGCAGCAGCAGAAATCATCGTTGAAGATACCCGCACACAAGTGTATAAAACCAGTCAGTATCCCACCTCGGAGGATTTTTTCAACAATGTTAATTCTGTCATCCCTGAGTCAGTACAGCTATTTTTTGTGACTGTTGTTCTCAAAAACATGCGTGGCCTCCTTGAAACATGGAAGAAGAAGTATGTGTTATTTTCTCATGCTCTGATAGTGCTGTACAAACTCGATCTTTTGTTTCGTCCCTTCTGATTGGAATTAATACCTACTTTTACCGAAAATATGTGCGCTGCGCTGGGGTTATCCTGTTCTTATTCAGTAGCTATGCAGCTTGAAACTTCGGTGATCTTGCGAGATGAATCCTCACCACCAATAGGAAAAGAAGATTTTATCCAATTTGTCTCCGACATTACGGAGGTGAACGTTAACGCCCTAGATGGTGATAACACATTACATGAGATGGAATGCGTTATGTGCGTGACCCGCCCGAGAGCAGTAATGCGAGACAAAAACATCCCGCGTATGCAGAACTATGTTTCTGCTCGAAATGTGACCTCCAGCAGTGAAGTACAAATCAAATGAAGTACAAACGGCGCTTTAGTGGGAGAAGACGCCGACCTGCTCGTTCTTCTCAATGGTTTAGGCGCTAAAGAGACAAAAGTCTACGTACAGAAGAGCACGAAGGGCGAAGCTGGTTGCTGTCACTACTCTACGACCTGCTACAACCACCGGGGGTGCTAGCATGGTAGTCATTGTAAACTGTCAATCGGTCGGTAACTTCATATCGATCGACCGTGCTAGGGGTGCAGGGACGTTATATACTATTCACCCAAGCGTTTACCGGGTGCGATACTATCACAGCACCGTTTGGCCAAGAAAAGACCAAAATCACCACACTCCTGAGCAAGAGTGAACCACTTGCTGAGCAGGTGGAGGTCGTCCTTCGTCCACCCCAAAAGCCGTGAGAGAAGCAGACATCAAGTGCTTTGTGGCTTCACATGGGGGTGACATCGCGAGGGATACTTTGGATTTCCTGAGAAATAAGACGTTTGTCACTTCAACGAGCATAAACCTCGCCCGTTGCCACAGGCCATATGCCGCAGGCCACCATGCAACAAGGTGCTACCTCCAAGTGCAGAAGTAGCGGTGTGTCAACTAGAATCCCACTGATTGGGGGTGGAAGCTCTGTTCTCAGGGACTCACCCCCATCCCCACCACCGTTAATCCCGCACCTCCTGCACTTCTGCGAAAAATTTCATGTAAATGCAAGAAAGGGTGCTCTGGGAGCTGTGCAGATGCAGAAAGGCTGGATTCCACAGCTCAGTCCTCTGGCAAATTATGCATGGTACACGATAAAGATGACCCGACTGCAGACTGGACGCCTCTCCCAGCGTCCACCACAGCCTTCGAGACACCATTTTCGTGCGAGCCCAAGCCCGTGCCATCTAAGATAAAAAGATTGGCATGATTTGGCCATCAAAACACAATCCTACATGATTTATATTAGTTTTCTTTTTTGAGTAAATGTAATTTGTCCTTATAGTAGGTACCATGATGTTTGTACAAGTATTTTAGTACGTAGGTAGGTATATAAAACAATGTTTGATGATCACGTAATTTCCGATAGGTATATTATCTTATTCTTTTTCCATCAAACAATTTGTTAAAAATAACAAAAATAAATAAATTGTAACGGTTTGATAAGTAAAGCCATAAAAAGACGTGGGATCAGTTTATTTGCATTTCCCAAAAAACCCACTTTGACTTTGGTTATCTGCAATTTTTGAGAGAACCGCTGGGCCTACAGATAGCAATTTGGTTTCAAATGAAAGCTAATTAAATTTACTACAACTTCATTTCATATAATATTTGAGCTGGGAATCGTATTTTAGAAAATATTTCACAAAATAAGTGACCATTTCGAGAAAAAATCATTTTTTGGAAAAAATTGTTGATTTTCAAAGAACTGTATCTTAAAAACCAATTGCTGTATAGAACTCCCTTTGGTCTCAAATTGTAGCAAATTTAGTCTACTTTAAAATAATGTTGAACAACTATACCGGTCAGACCCTTCCTTCACTGAGATATTGAGCAAAAAATGAAAAAAGTCCGAAAATTTCATGGTTTTTTGGGTACACCGCCGCTCGCACAGCACTTTGGAAATTGCAAATCTGTTTTTTTAATATTGGTTTAGGTCCTAACAACATATAAAAAAATCAGAAAGATCGGACCTTTTGCAAGCACGACCCCCTTTTCATGTTTAACTTGACTGGACTATTAGGGAGAGTCGAAAGTGAGCGTATGCTGTTTAACTGATAAACAAAATCACCCAACTTTCCTGATCACTAGACCAAAATTCCCACCACACTCCATTGAGTTCTGATAATGCTTTGAAATTTTTCGACATCCTTTTTGATGTTTTTATATCTGTTTATGGTTTTGCGCCCCTGAATGTTTGCCCCGAGTACGCTGTAAGGCGTATCATATGCACGTCACACATTAACAAGGCTAGCTGTGCGACACTTGGTACCTTACAGCGGTGATAATTTATTATAAATAAACAATACATAACACAACATGTATGACGTACAAAGTAATACACTAATTTCACTATACCGTAACCAAATTAGCATTAAATGAGGTATTATATATATATATATGTATATTCATAGTATCTATTTATATTTCTACTTATATTTATAGTTATTGTCTTTATATTTTAGCAGGATTAGTTCAAGCCATTAGCGCGGTGTATATTGATATTGTCGTATGAACTGAAAACATGTTTTAAATCAGTGAAAATAATCATGATTGCACATAATTTATTACACATCGTAGTTACAACGCTTAGGAAAAAAAATCATATATACTATTGCATACATAAATTATATCTAATATTGTAAATTTTAATGTACTATGTATTATAAGCTCACACTTCTAAACCCGTAACCTAAAATAACTTCATATTTTTATGCTGTAAAATGTTTATAATTCCTACATCTTGTTATCACGTACCTGGTTTATACTTTTCAATACAGAGTTTTACAAGTTTATACAATTGGTTTCAGAGAAAAATAATTTTGTTTTTTGTTTTTTATGGTTTTCAGTTTTTTTGTTATGTAATTATGTACATTTCTTAAGGACTAATAATATGAACTAAAACCTGTCAATTTGTCTGTCCTAGAACGGGAAACTTTCCTAGTTGGACAGGCAAAGCTTTCTTATATGTAAAATGTACTTTTCTTGTATCCTTCTATAATAAATAAAAAAATAATAAAGTATGTGGAAGGATATTCTTGAAAAAAAAAAAAAAAAAAAAAAAAAAAAAAAAAAAAAAAAAAAAAAAAAAATTTGTTGGTATACGTAATTTCGTAGGGGAGACCCAGGCAAAGCGAATGTACCGGGTAAAGCGAATAAATTGAATATTTCCGAAAATTACCGCTATAATGCGCTAATAGTCTCACAATCGGTGTACCGCATTACTACCGACGCCATGAGAGTGAATATTTGTTGTTTGGCAGAAACGCACGCTCCTTTTGACAAAAAATCGTTTTTTTAGAATTTTCATACGATAAACGAAGGTAGGGTACTTGTGATTATTATTATATGGATATATTTAATGTGAAGATTAGTTTATTTCATCCAATTTTTATTTGTTTCCTATCTAAAAAACTAAGTTTAGTTATGAAGCGCAGCAACCACATTGTTTTTTTTAACAAAACGTTATTTGAAACTGCCTTGGGCAAAGCGGATAGGGCAAAGCGGATGGACCACTCGCTTTGCCCGAGTTAATGAACTTTTTGATTGATTATGTGCAATTGCGTAGGTATAACATATTTACAATGTTAATATTTTTATAGATGGTGTATACATACGTACGAAAAACAAATCAGGCTAGTTGGACTATGTCAACGATGGCTAAAGCTACTATAAGCAAGGTCTTACTTCTCTTCGGCAATCATGAAGCTCACAAATATTACCCAGCTTTGGATTATGCCTCTAAAAATAATGTGCATTTTGTGTATTTTGCCCCCCATACAACACATCGTATGCAACCACTTGATGTTGCTGTTTACGGGCCTATCAAAAAATATTTTGAAAAAGAACTAAACATGTTTCAAAAGAATCATGCTGGACGCATAGTCAATCACTGTGACATGGCAAAACTCTTTGCACTCAGTTTTTTAAAAGGAGCATCTGTGTAAAATGCAGTCAGTGGCTTTCAAAAACCAGTAATATGGCCTTACAATCGAAATGCATTTAGTGACATTGATCATGCTCCTGCTACAGTGACAGATCGTCCTGTTGAACCAGAAAACTCCGAAGGCCGCACATTTCCAACGAATCAACCGCCGCCTTCTGTGCCTGTTATAGATGAAACTTATTTGCCTCCTGCTGAAATCATCACAGAAATCATCTCATTATCACTCATTATCAACGAATATTAAGTCACCATTTGACATTAAACCAATGACCAAAGCAGATTTTAATTCGGCAATAAGAAAAAGAAAATGTCAAATGTCAGAAGTTCTTACTACTCCCATAAAAAACATACAAAAAGACAAAAATGAAGCCAACATTCGAAAAAAAAAAGAAATCATAAAGAAAAAATAACTTGGACCATCTACCAGCGGACTTAAAGTAAAAGCAAAAACAGATGAAAATAAAAATTTTAAATGCCTTATTTGTGACGAAAATTATGTTGAACAACATTAACAGAGGATTGGATTCAATGCAGCCAGTGTACAAGTTGGGTTCACGAATCATGAACCTCATATAGTGGATATGGTTCTTACTTCTGCTATGATTGTGATTCCTAATTCTCTTTGCCCGGAGCCCAAGTTCACTTTGCCCGGGTACCCGGGCAAAGTGAACAATACGAAGGATTTTTTAATTTACATTATTTTTATGATTCTAATATCGTATTACCTTTTCATTTATTTTAATTTTGTAGACAAACGTTTTTTTAACATTACACTTTATAAATATTTAATGTTATGCAAACATTGTGTTTTTTATTTAATATCTCCCTTAACACATCCGCTTTGCCTGGGTCTCCCCTACGTATTTTACCGCCAATAAACATTGAATCACTGTTAATTTGTTCGTAAGAACTTCAGTCCCGTTTTTAACAGTTCATTTTTCTCCGTGCAGTATTATTTACCCAAATTTCCAAAGTATTAGGTACCTATTTTAGTGGGAATTAGTATAAAAATTAAAAATAATAAAATATTTTATGAGTAAGAAAAAAGGCGATCCTAATTGCGATGCTTAATTTTTCATAAATCAGTTGTGAAATTTATCAGAAGCCCGGATATTAAAAAAAAATACATTTGTTACGTGTGTCAGCAATATTAGTCATTTGCTGTAACCATGTATTATTTTTGCTATTTAATTTTCTTTTCGAAAAAAAAAAAATTAAGTACAATGTAAACACCTTGCAAAGAGATTTGCAATTCCTAACTTTTTGAAATGTACTAAAATTATTCAAAACGATTATGAATTTTAAGTGAGACTTCGAAATTCAAAACAAATTTCATAATTCTGTCGGAAGAATTAGTGTAAGACCACCCTGTGGAGGACGTTCCGAAAGACTGGCCGGTTCTCCGTAGGGTCATAAATAAATCGTCGAGTCTTTTGCATAACTATCTGATCCTACCTCCATGGGTTTGCATTTTTGTTTTTATTTTTTATTTTACGCGCTCGCTCGTGGTGGAACGGTTGTTTTAGATTGTGATTATTCGTACTTACCCAATTTATGGACAACAAACAAACACTCGTTTATGCAGGTACCACGTATGTGTGATTCGTTGGTCACTTGATTTGTGTAGACATCATTGTTGTACTTACCTGTAAAGAAAAGAAGAACAAGCGTTAGGAAAATTAACATTTTTTTTACAAGATACAACTATTTCGGTAATGAATCTCAAAGTATTGTATCATAATTTATTAATAGCACCGTTATCCCAAATGTCGACAATATTTGAGTGGTTTCTCTATTTTTGTTGTTCTATAATATACACAGATAAGAAAGTATTGGGGATTTCTAATAACTACGTTGGTTTTTTATGGAAACAAGAAAGCTAATTATTTTCCTAAAATGTGAGTATTTAGGGTTGGCTTCTGAGTCTCCAATTTTTTCCACAATTTTTTAAGTTTATTAGTTTTTATTCCAGCAAGGCAATAGTGCAATCCCAGACTGCTATATTACAACAACTATAGCGGAAAAGAAGAAATAAAATCAGATTACATATTAGGTATGTAACTAATTAAAACATAAAATGAAAACCAATAGAAACATAAAATAAATAATCATAAAATTAAATTTAAAAAAAAAAACTAAAAATAAATAGATAATATTATTGGATCGTTTATTAAGGAGGTCGCATTATTAATTTCATCCATCTTCATCCGCTCATTTAGTGGGGAACTGAGCCACTCGGATGCTGCCACGACAATGATGTTGGTTGATTTCCGTGTCCTGCTCCAGAAGCTGGCTAGTCGCTGGCGAAGTAAGGCTGGGAATGAGTGCACCCTCCCTTCAGTGAACATCATGGAGGCACTGTTCTGCAGTTGCATAAGTTGCCTGTATGCATTATTGTAGCATACCCTCAGTTTATCCCATTGCGCTGCTGGGTATTGCGTCCACAGTTCATATGTGTACAGGGCAGTGCAGTATGTCTTGGATAGTAATTTTCTGACATCTTCGCTACAGTGGTAGAACTGCCTTGAGAGCATCGCAGCCCGCATGTTAATCGCTCTTCTTTGTCGTTCCATATCTTCTATACCCTTGGTGTCTTCGGTTAGGATATGTCCCAGATATTTAATCTGTGATGCCACAAGCAGTTCATTTCCTTCTAGATATATGCAATGCTCCTGATAGCTTTCATAAACTTTTTTTAATTAACAGGTAATGGGTGTATTTTTAGCGGTGTTTACATAATGTCACATGCCAATTTATTTGATTCCTTCGAAAAAAATATAATTAAACATTTCTGAGATACTTTTTCATTGTTTTCTTCTTGACGATAGTTCACACTTTCCAGATTAAGGTGAAGACATGCGGAAAAATGCAAAATCGTATAAAATCTTGTGTATTAGTTTTGAAAATTTGATCGCTTAGAAATAATATAGATGCTTCAATTAAATACTATGAGTAGAACACATCTTGGCCTTTGAAGTGATCGAGTATTTTTTTGATAAACTTTTTAATAAGTTTAGAAAAAAAATATGCGTCTGACCTATAAAAAATGGTTAAAAGTGAAAAATCTCCTACTTACAAATCCTTTTTCTGGTGTTGTTTTATTGAATAATGTAGCTAATTAAGTTTCTTATAGAGTGATCGGAAAACATTTTAATATTTGTATCTGAACTTCACAAAATAAAATAAAACGTGCATTTTGGCGACGTTTCTTTTCAGTGAATAAAAATAGGCGGTACCCAACGAATTTGTAAGTGCGAATTTCATCCTCATGCCATATAGAGCGTCGATCATCGGACATGCCTTAGTCTACGCGGGGCTCCGATCTTTGAAAATATACTTTCGGAATAATAAAACACTGTTGTTGGCTAGAGATTAGGGTTTTTATTGGTAAACGCCCAAAAATCGTTCTAGGACTAGTGGATCAGCTTAAAGTAAATTAATATAAAGTATCTAGATTTAATACTGCTTGAGAGCTGACTTATAATTTTAATGATGTGGTTTAAAGTTACTGAAATCATTAATCATTCTTCTGACCCCCGTGCAACAATAATTGCAGAACCTTATTTTCTCAAGCAGCAACCCTTGGCTTAGAACCCCCCACCCTCAGGACTGAGGCAGTGGACATCATTAGGCGTGTCCAATGGACACAAGCGTTATGTGAAACGGTAGGAGGGGGTGGGTGCGAGGGGTGGATTGTTGCGAAAGGGGATGAAATAATAATACTTAGCTAAGATAGACTTTCTTTTATTGGCCACTCGCTAATGATCTCTTAGGGTAAGTTTGAAACTTTACGCACTTACCGCAAGGGGAGTGGATGTTGAAATAGAAATGTTTGTAGTAATAGTGAAAAATAAGTGAAGAATACTTGTAAGAAAATTGAAATTAAATTTTTGAATTTCATCTACTGTTTAGCAATTTTTTAAACTACAATATGACTATAATTAATATCTATTTGAAAGCAGTTTGCGTTTTTCCAAACAATTGCTTGAACAGTAAATTCAAGAACGTCCAATTGTACAGAATTCCAAGTTTTATAAAGCGGATGAACCAAATATTGTCTTTGTCATTAGTACATCGATCGTACAGACATCTCCTAAAAGTCAAGATTTGAGTAGAATACGCCCTTATATGTATAAGTGTACCCTATATCTGGTATAATACTCAGATTACTCATAAACACTACCAGATCAATTATAATGCAGAAAACCTTGTAACATTTTTTTATTTTTTATTTTATTTTATACACTTTACAAATATAAGACAAAAAGTCCCGATAAACTACTTTTTAGTAGTTTGTCTAACTGGTTCTTTACATTAACGATCTTATTATAGTGATTTAATAGTTACATTTTTAATGAATTAGACAAAATATTGATGTTTTCTGGGTCACTAATAGGAATTTGAAAAGTGCTTTGGAGATGTCTGGATAATAAACTGGATGATCGAGATACATCTATTATTATATTAAATGATAATTTGTTCGGTATTAGTTGAAACTATTTTTTTCTTTACTAATATTTTTAGGAAAGTAACTCCAGAAATTGTTTTTTACATTAATTGATGATTTTTCGATCATTATGCACATGCCCGTGTTATGGTGGTCGATTTTCTATACAGTATCTACCTGCATTAACATAATATGCAATATAATAAATGTGAGAGAATATAAAAAAATATATAAAACTAGCCTGACCCGCCCACGCACTGCTGTGGCTAACGAAACACAACGCCATCTACTGGATGGTTACCTAATCTAGATAACCAAGTGTTGTATCAATAAATTAACTCACACGGCCATCTGTCAGAAACCTATGGAACTTATAAATAATTGTCCCATAAAAAACATTCAATTCGCAATAATGAATAATGAGGTCAATAATAATAAATAGAAAGTCAAATTTCATCAAAATCGGTTAAGTAGTTTCGGAGTTTATCTCGGACGAACATTGTGACACTAGATTTTTATATATAATGTTAAAGAAATTTAAAGAATATTAAAGAATATAAAGGAATGTAAAAGAATGTAAATGTCTATAGAGTAATATTCATTTACTTATTTAACTTAAACGGTATAAAAATAAATATAAAAGAGTATGGAAAAATATAGTAGAAAATAAAATAATATGTAAAGTAAAGAATATACAAAGCATTTACATGAAAGAATATAAAAAGTATGTAAATCATAAAATATATAAAATCAAAGTGAGTAGTACAGAGCAAGCAAATAAGAAAGGATTATTATTATGATGAAAATCTATATGTGCGTGTTTATATTGGTATGTACCTTATTTTACATCAGTTTTTGTGCTAATATAAGTTAGAATCATGTTTCAAGTCCGGCGAATTACACTGGACACTGTAAAATAAATAAATAATAATAAAGACACTGGAAGTACACTGGTTTTGGAAAGATAAAATAGTTAATCAAAAAGATAACAAAAGAAGCGCTATTTTAATAAATAGCGAGGACAAAGGGGACTACAAAAATATATCTAAAAGCTTTCAGCATCTTGAATTTTCGTTAGCCTTCTTCAGAAACCGATTAAATTAAGCGAACTATTCCAAAACTTTGCGCGCAAAAACAAACGCCAAGAAAAAAAGCAAAAGAGAAATATTGCGCAAAACAAAAAATATTAAACCTTTCCGAGCCGTAAAGTAAAAGATGGCCATACTTCTCCGAAGAGACAAAATCTAATTAGTAAATGGAGTAAATTGCTGAAATTTTCAGTTTGTAAATTAGCATAGCAGTCACTGAGATTATCGCTCTGCAGGTACCTACCCACATAGCTGGAATAAACAACCTTTTTCATATTATATTATTTAATAAAAATAAAACACTTATTTTGTTATCGAAGAAAGCAAACTCTTTGTAGCTTGACATTATACAAAATGAAACAAATACTTTGTCTCAAACCACTTTATTTTGATTTATATTGGTCGACCGGTTTCGGTTGAACTAAACCTTCATCACTTATTTTGTGTTCCATGAGTTTTAATTTGCACCCTGATGATGCTTGAGTAAAGCGAAACCGGTGGGCAAAATAAATTAATTAAAACTCGTGGTTTTACACAAAATAAGTCAAAACGCAAAGTGATTGCTTTCTACGATAATACATATTATTTGTTTTTTATCGGTGATAAAGAGGTAAGTACTTTCATCTATATGAGTATGCCTACTACTGAGTATGACTTTTCTTGCGAAATTTCAAAAACATTAATTTACTACATACAATTTTTTTATCGACTTTGCGTAATTTTTCCAAAAAAAAGATTGAAAACGAAAACATAATAAATTCTTATACCGACGTTTAAAATAATAACGACGAATGTTTCTAGTACAATATTTCGAAATAGTTAAAAAAGTTTTATTTTTCCCTGTTTTTATTCGTGATTCGGTGTATAATATAATATTGCCATAAAACAGTCTTAAATTAAATTACTTAAATAAAATTGTTAGTAGTAGCGAAAGTCAATCGAAAGTATTATAATTTTAAGTTTAACTCATTAAGTTAAAAAGTTAAAAAAAAAAAATTGTTAGGTTGGGTTAGGTTAGTTGGGTTGCTGATCTCCTTTACCGTATATGTATATAGCACAGTCGGGAAACACGCCAAACGCACACCCAACATTTGTACGCAGTTGATATTTGTCACATGAGAACGGGTCGTTTCTACGACTCATTGTTGAAGTCAATAACTTGGTTGTGGAACGATTTGCCGGCCTCTAACTCTTGTGGTAACTCCTTCCTACAGCATGGATATTGGATATCTACAAGACTTAGGTTAATTACTTCCTTTCCACAAAAAGACCCTCAAAGCAGCAACCCTAAAGATAACAGGTCTGGGGTAAATTATTTTTCTTAGGGCCACCTGTATTAAGTTAATGTAAAAAAAACTATTACTAAACGGCGCTATTAAATTTGTACTTATACTTCGTTTGTGAGAAATCACTATGAAACCATACATGATTGTACTTTAATGGCAAGCCAGAGATATACAAAATAGCCATATCCACTCGAACGCTTTTTGCCATAATATGGCACTATTTCCAAAACCACGGATTGCATTGTTTGCCAAATTATGGCAAATATTCTCCAGATTCTTTAAAATGTTTTAAAGATTTTTTTTTATATAGATATCCTACGAATATGTGATAATATAAAAAAGATTGGTGAATTCATTGGCTGTATAGAATTATAATCAGTTTGTATGTCTCCATATTCAAATTCAGAGGTATGATTTTTTTTAATGTGGGCGGAAAAATTTCCTTTAGGTAAAACTTTTAAATTGCTCTGTCGCTCTAGAGGATATGGATTAGTGGCTAGGTAGGTAAATATTTATCTAAGTGTAATGCCTAGTCGATAAACAATATGAATGGACAAGTACCTATCTACAATCTACGGGGTAAGTGAGGGGTTGTTTTAATATTCAAAACTTTCAAAAACAGCACAAACTTCGCTGCTGACAAAAAACAGCTTCATTAACGAAGCTTAAGTATGAGAATCTCTCCTTAAAATTAGAAAATAATTTCATCAGCCCGCGGTACTATATCAATAAGTGTCGGTTGAGTTTAAAAGTTTCCCCGAAGCTGCGAGACGGTTCCCCCAGGGGGGAGGGGGGAGATTTATACCTCCGTCAGTCCTCGGCGCGTCCTGTTACTAACTTCAGAGTTGCCCCAGACAGCTGATCGAGAATAATTATAAATCTAAATGCTAATGAACGATTTTTAATATATATTTTTCTTCTATATTTTCATCCTAGCAGAAAAAAACTATGTATATTATTACTAAACCCATCCACATAGTTATTTAATATGTGCTATTTCTGAACTAACTAACCATCACGCCGTTTCCCCGCAGGGATAGGCAGAGAGGACGGACCGCCAAACAACTCGACGACCGGCGTACCCTGGACCAGGGGCAAGGCTTTGGACTCCCATTCCGAAGGTTTGGACGCCAGGTTTGAACCCGGCGTGCGCAAATAAATTTTATTTGATTGATTTCTGTTATTTCACAATTAATTCATAAAAATAATATATATTATATTTGCGGCACGTTTTAGAGTGGAAGATACTCTCGTCGCTAGAAATGGCTTTAGTGGTGTTTAGTGACTAGATCTGAATAGTCAGGTACTTCCCCACCTTCCTCTTCCCGATATCCTTCCATTCCCCAATTACCTTCAGCCTCACAACATACCCCAATTGGGGATGCCATAGTTTTACTGGCTCCAGAAGGGAGCAGTTGGGACTCTTGTGAGGTATTTATTCTCTATAAAAAAAAATTAAAACTCGGTCTTAGTATACACTCCTTGCTTCATTCACATTAAATTCTGGTAAATATCTGGTTCACTTAATCGTGCCGTGTCTTTCTCGGGCGTCCACAACTTCTTATTCCTTCTATTTTATATTATATTTAGTTTTAACGTTCTTTCTTTGTCCCATGCACCGTTATTGTCTGTTATTATTTTTTTTCTTTTATCATTGCTTTTTAAATATTGTATTTTGTTTCGAATTAAGAATTCGATTTAAGAATATCATTATGCAAATGAAAACAGTCTTCTTATTTTTAGCCATATTTTCAAAAAAAAAGTCTCTCTAATAACCGCAGTAAAAGTATAATTATGATTTTCATATTAACTTTCATTATTAACAATTACAGCAAAGACATCATTAGAACACATCGATCTTTGATACATTACCAGGCTATCAGAAGGTATCTGAGTGAGAATTGTTCCGCTCAATAAACAACGTATGTAAAGCTACTGGTAACTGGTAAAGTTCAGATAATCTTCCACCCACACGCGATGCTATGCTCCTGGTATTTCCAATGAACCGTTTTCAGTCGATTTCGGGGAACTTGATTTGCCATTTTCTTGGAATCCCCCTTGCGCTTCTGTTACAATTTCCACGGTATATTTACTGCATTTCCTAGATTCGAAAATAATTATAATGATGTAGTGAAATCAATAGATGAAATCATCAATCATCGAAAACACTTATTTTGGTTGTGTAACTCTGGTTCAATAAGCTCGAAGTGAATTAAAGAGTCATTTTCGCATTTGAAAGTGATTATGTGATGTACATAGAGAAACTGAAATCAAAATGGTGAAATCAGACCGGTCAGTGGTTGAGTGGGCATAGCGTTTGGGTCCCACCCAGGCGTTCCGTGTTCGATTCCTCGGCTGGCTAAGTCCTCCATCACAACACAAGCAACATCTTCCGCTTAGTGTGGTGGTAGTAGGAGATTTTCAAATGTTGTTGGGTTATTCGTAACCCGGGAATGTTTGTCTTTCTTTTAAAATTAAAAAAAAAAAAAAAACTAAAACTGGTTGGCAACTGCGAGTTGATATGGTTGCCAACCATACTTCTCTCACGGCGCAACTCAATTACCATAGACGAAGAACACTTTAGCTGTCATCTCAGTCATTTGTGACTGTCTGGTGCTGGCAGATAAAAAATTAAAAAAACTCGAAAATTGACAACAAAACTGGCGCAACCGTGGCAACGGCCGGCGGTGGCAACTAGCACGGCGAGTTGCGAGTGACTGGTTGCGTTGCCATGAAAACGGGGTTTTTAGAAGTTGTATAGTGTGCAGACCATCATATTGAAATACACAGGATAGCGAGTTGAGTTGCAATGTTGCAAACTAGTTTTTTATCAGTTGCCCAGTGATATTATTTTAGTTATTTATTTTAAATGTGAATATCTTTTTTTATTCTACGGTTAATCTTGACAAGTAATTACCTTACATTTCTAATATACCGCGATTTTTCATGTAAAGTAGGAAGATATAGGTGTAAAGCTACTGAACAGATCTTTCAGAATAACAAAAGAGCATGCATGAGACGATGAATAAATGTGAATGAATCAAAGAGCGTGTGTTAAGACAGAGTTTGGTGATATTATTAATTTCATCTGAAGTATCTAAGAAAAATTAGCTCAAAGTGGATAAGTAGTCGCGCCCAAAGCACACTTCTATTATTATTTTAGTCTGATTTTTTGTGGTAGGTAGTGATTCTAATTCTAATAATATAAAAGTGTATAGTCTCAGAATTCAAAAGACACCTAAATTTGAACTAATTAACCAAAGTTTTAAGTGTAACGCAGAAGCAGCGTTGATTTATATTCTATGCTTCGAAATAGACCAAAGGCATCACAAAAACTTTAACTCGCCTCATCCGTAATGCGCTTTGCCGACGTAGGAATAACACGGTGCCTAGAAACGCTCTGAGAATTCCATGAATCCCATAGAGCTTTTAACATCTTCAATAATGATTATACCTAATTTTTTTTTTGTAATTCGTGTTAAAAAATAAGCCTTAGAAGTGTAATTTGTTACCAATGAATTTATTTGAAATAAAAAATCACTGTAATTTTTACGCGTATGTAGGTACGTAGTTTCATATTTTGAAACAAAAATATTATATTTGTGTGATAAATTTAATATTTTGATTTGGAAAAAATTTTCTTGTCCTAGGTTTAAAATTGTTTTTATGTGAGTTTCGCACAAGAGTCCCAACACTTCCAAACCATCTAGAGTCAATGAGAATGTGTGATCCAATTATAGGCCGAATTTCGGTCTATGTTTCCGTACACAACTGTGTTTCACCGTGATTACGAAATAAATTAAAATTCAAATGGGATGGCGATATAGAGATTTCAGGTAAGTGTAATAGAGACAAGCCGCTTGCTTAATGGTATAGTTCCAAAAGGTACTAAGTCAGTGGCAGGTTTAATTCCATTCAAATTTGTACCGAAAGCACTTCTAGTGTTGTATTCTTTATTCTATAGTTGTAAGGCTGAAATTAGTGCCAAGGGAAAGGAGCAAAAAAAAAAGCAAAACGTACAGACATAAAATAGTTTTTTCTTATGTAGTTGGTAAAAATAAAATTGAAAATCAGTTGACTTTTGGAGGAGAAAAGTGGGATATACAAAACCTTGATTTTAGTTAGGTATTAGTAGCCCGAGGTGCATTGTCCCTTTCGCTCAATATCCGGTGAAGTAAGAGCAACAGTGACAGCAACAATTTTGTAAAATCTATTTTTCAAATTTCTTTACCACCCGGGTACCGTCTTAAAGCACACGCTTCACAAATTAGCAAATAAAAATAAAATCCCCCCAATTGCCTTATATCTGCTATTTTATTAGAAATAATGGGGTAGGTACCGACATAATTATTTTCCATGAGAACATTTTTCAAACTTCAAACTGACTGCAGTTGTACAATTGAATTTCGGATTATTGTAATACAGAGCATCCTGCATACATTCATTGCACCGCATCCATTTCCGTAGGTAAATCTCTTAACACTGCTCGAAAGCGTATTCCACTGAGCTGTCACTGAAAACAATACGAACCGAGCGAATTAAAAATACTAATCTCTCCGCCATTTTTTTTCGTTCCCGCCAAGCGAGATTCGTTGTTCGATGTTCCTTTTTCAAAACTCCCTCCCGTATCGCGCACCGTTCTCAGTGTTTTTTCAAACTTTTTTTTGAATATTTTTTTTAGTAAACCAGCTGACTAGTTCTCATCACACCGCTTGGCTGCTATATCGCCGGCCTGCTCGCTCTCGCCGGATAGATGGGAGTGAGATGCTCCGTCTCGCTCGTCCTTTATGTCCTGAAAAGTGTTTTCGATGGTTTGTTATGCTCGGCGTACAGTCAACGCGGACTGAAAGGTGATATTAATTGTTAAAAATTTAAGAACTTTATTGATTCAACACTATCACTGTGAATAGTACAAATAACGAGGAAGACATGGCACAATCAAGCGAATCAAATACATGAGTTACTACTAAATAACTAATTGTGTAGAAATTTGAGCAAATTCTTATTTGTAAGCTTTTGTAATGATCACTTCAAGAAAATTCTCCAATCCTAAAGAATCCTAAAATTTCTCAAATCTTTTAAAATAAACGTTAACTAGACTTTGGCATTAATCTTTTTATAAATTAATACTAACAGTGATGGCGTAGCAAATGTAAAATCATGCAATATCCAGTGTTTTCAACATAATGTCCTCCGCGTGCAAATTGTTATCTTCTCCAAGCATAAACTTTCTAATTAAAGTGTGTTTATCGGAGGTGATCGGTCAGGTAAGTATATTTCTGTATCTGTTTGTAAATAATACACCAAGATATAGTCGAAGCATTCATAAAAAAAGAGGTGATTTCTCACAAAAGCGGCGCTCTACAAATGATCAAATTATTATTATTATTATCATAAGAATGGGTCGCTTCTGCTTCTTTTCACAATAAAGACCCTCCACACAGCAGCTCCGAAAATGACAAAATTATTTTCCTCAGGGCCTCCTGTTTGAAGGTAATGTAAAAAAAAAAATCAGGCAATAAACAGAATTAAATACATCAAACTGCAGTGTTTTAGAAATTTCTTTCGATAGCACAATACCTCTTGTTGTGCAAAAAATCTTGTTCTGCAGTGTGGTATCTTTAATAGCTCATCTACCACGCTTGTGTGGTTTACATTTTACCTTGTATAACATTATCTTAACCTAACTAGTGTCCACCAGAATTCATAGGTAGTACCGATATGACCACAAATGTCCCAACTACTCCAAAATATCCAGAGCTAGTGGGACTATGGCATCCCCAATTGGGAATGTCATGGAAAATTGAAAACATATAAAAATGTCGAAAAAACGTGGAAAGGGGAAGCAGAAACGTTTCAATTCTGAATGTGTGAAAAGTTGACTTTTATCTTTTAAGGAAAGAATTTAATTTCTTCACCGCTTATTTCGCTTACATTGCTACCCATTTCAATAATAATACATTTCTAATTCATTAGATCCCAAGAGGTACTTAACCGATTACAAACTGTAATGATAAGCAACAAAGTAGAATAAAAAAACAAAAAAATTATATCGAAAAACAATATTTGCTAACAGCGATTATCGAACCCGAGCTGCGAAGTGAAATTTCTTATCGGTCCGTTTGGCCCGGCTCGCCCTGAGCGTCGTTCCGCGCAGTAAATCAATACGAACCATCACAAACCTCCCGCGGGCGGCGCCGGGTCTCTCTCCCTCGCCTAAAGCACACCAAGAGCGAGGGGGATGCAATGTTTACCACCCCTGCCCCCCTGAATAGGGGTACTTTACCTTGTTGGATTAAATTATCACTAATATTCGGTCAAACTTTTAACGATGTGAAAGAAAACTCTTTAATGCTGGCGTCATGAAATTTGTAAGTCACTTCATTTTCTTTTCAAGTTAAGTAGGTCATGCCCTTTTCATAAGGTTATATCTCAATAATGTTATACGATATTGAACTATAAAATAGTACTCTCAAGAGCTCAATATTGCTCAGATAGGACTTTGTTGTTCCAAAAGCACAGCTCATAAATAACCAGAAAAAAATAGAATAAGTCGCCATATTATTTTTTTCTACTTCCTATATTGAAAATCTTGAAAACTTTTTTTTTTTTTTAATATAGTAGAGTGTCGGAGGGACAAATAAATATCGCAAGTAAAGAAAGAAGATGTTGGGGACTTATGAGAAAGAAGCGAATCAAATAGGACTTGAAATTAGAGTATAAGGAGAAAAATGTTATTCTAAAATACGATCATTTTATTCGTAAAAACGGGACTGAAGTTCTTACGAACAAATTAACAGGGTTTCAATGTTTTTTGGCGGGAACATGTAAGAATAATTTGTTGGTATACGTGATTTCGTACGTACTTACGGGAACATGTAAGAATAAACATTGAAACACTGTTAATTTGTTCGTAAGTCCCGTTTTTAACCGTGTTTACGAATAAAAGAATTTTAGAATAACATTTTTCTCCGTGTAGGATGCATGAGACAATCTATGAAAGGAGTGTTTACCTGACAGAAAACTATGGCAATACAATCTCTCTATCTATTCTGGGAGAACTGCATAGAAATGGCGAGATGGTTGTTTAAACATTTTTCCTATTTTTGAAGTAAATACTTCTTTACGCACGCTTGACTTGAGGGGTAAACTGGCGAATGCGTTACAGAAATTACAGCGTTACTAAAGGCGTAATATCGGGCGTTACGGAGGCGAACGACGATAAATTAAAATTAATTTTGATGTTCATTCCTCACAATCTAATCGTAACAACAGTGCTCAAATCCATAGTAATGATGTTTGGAATGGGTGCTGGCATTTATTTTAAACTTTGTAAGAATTAAATCGACAATCCTATTCTAAGCGTAATTTACGTAATAAAATTAATCAAATTTTCGTTTAGAGTGTGCGAACTCAGTGCATTGAAACGACTGATTTGTCACGATGATTGGTAACAATCCAAACGAATCTTCAATATAGATTCTTATACACTGATGATTGGAATAGTTTTATTCGATGCCAGAAAGAAAATTAGATTAGATTACTAAAAAAGTATTTACTTCAGTCGTGTGGTCTAAAGCACACTCGTATTTTTTTTCTTTCCCACTCGAACTATAGAGATTACAGGTTGTTTAGCTTTGGATTCGTTCGCGCTCATTCTGAAAATCATGTCTTGGAAACGCATAAAATTCTTACTGCGATTTAAATCCTACGAATCCTCCCATGAAAACATTATAAACCCTTGAATTATGAACATAAGTTAGTTATCGAAATTACTTAACGTTTTGGACATTTAACCTTTCGGAGTTTTGTGTTTTGACATTATTGTGATTTTATTAATAATTTTCGAATTTTTTTACGTCATTTGTCGTTTTTCTCGTGTTTTGACATTATTGGAGGTTTGTCACTATCAACTTCACACTGACTGGTTATTTGACGTTTTTCACGTGTTTGATATTTTTTGACCGTTTTTTTATGGGTTCACGGCGAGTTCATCGAAAACGAGTAAAACTAACTAAAATTCAACCTAACCTAACCTAACCTTTTTTGTGTATTTTGTAAATTTGCTTTCGATGAATTGATTTTCGATGCTCGTCGGTTACCGTTTTGATGTTATTTTATTTTAGAGAAACAAATAAACAAAGAGGTCAATGAACAAATCGACAACAAAAAACAATTTTATTTAAATGATGAGTTTTATGAATAAATGTTGTCAATTCCTTCTTTAGAACCGCTCGCCCACTGCCACTGCCATTGTACCTTGCCGCCTCGACACATCACAAGCGCCCGGATCATATTGGATGAAGATATGCAATTTCTGTTCGCAGCCATATTGATCGATGGACGTGGGACACGCTCATGTCACTGCTCTACCAACTACTAACTACCAATCCCCTTCCCCTACCATTCTCTCACTATCTACTGTAGATGCACGTGATGCAAGCGAATTAGCTGCAGGTATTGGTACAATGCATTAAGATAACCAACATAATTGATGTTTTTATTTATTTATTTATTATTTGAAACATTAATGATATTGCCGTTGGAATGTGCGCAGATATTAACACTCCAATTAAAAATGTTCACAGCATGCGTAATCAAGTTTTAGTTTTTACAAAAAAAACGAGATTCCAGTAGTGAAAAAACAGAAATAATAATAATGAAAATTAAAACAAATAGAACAGAGATATAAAACGTATACTAAGTGTAAGAAATAAAGAAAGAAAAAAACGTATACTAAGTGTAAGAAATAAAGAAAGAAAAAAACACAATGATAAAACTATTACATAAATGCTGTTCTCCTCATGACATCATGGTAGAAGATTGATAATTTGGTTTTTAAAGTTTGCGAGATTGTTTGCGAAGATATGGTCACATTCAATAGTATTTTACAGACGACACATTCTAGACAGAATGTTATATTGGAAGTCTTCAGTTAATTCATTGAAGTATGTAGATTATACTTTCTATAATCTCTAATAAATAATTAAAACTAAAATAAGCTAACCAGAAAGTAGTAAAAAAATTAGGAAGGGTTGCCATTTAAATGGTTAGTATAACATTGAGGTTTATATCAATATTAAAATGTTTTCTGTCTGCAAATACAGTCGGTTGAGCAGCAACCAGAAGCATAGACCAGTCAGCAATTAGAATAAGAAATTAGAATCAGAATTTTTTTTACCTCTAACATAACCTAACCTAATAAGATGATAATTTTTCATGTTATTAGGTTAAGTTCATTTTCTCAGGAATTGAATTAGCTTTGTCGGGGCCTTGCCCTAACCACTAAGCTAATTGGACCCTATCCCCTTCGGTTATATATTTTTTTCTTAATTCATTGCTTTGTAATTACATAATTTGTGGACTTAACGACCAATATACTGTATAGCACATGCCCGTGTTGTGGTTGCCGAATATTATGTAACTATATCATACTTCGACTAAGAACAACCAACATTATCGTCATTTTCTAAACGTATTTTTTATTTGCTCCTTTATTTATGTACGATTGCAAGATTCTTCTCGAACTAAATGCAATATAGATAGTGTCTTGTTTTAACGTATCCATTTTTATTTTAATACGCTACATCTATTGAGCTTTCTGCAAGTCTAGAATAATTATTTGTATTTATTTTTGGAAAGACTTAGAAAGTAAACTGATGAGGGTAACTTTTAATTTTTTTTTTAAGCAGTTACGTCAACATTTTTGGGTAGAAATTTTTCTTCCTAAACTCAGCCGCAGCGGTAAATAACGTACAGAGTTATTATTATGACTATTTGCCAAAGCAGGACAGCGTGACAGTGTGTACAAAAACAAAATTATTAATTGTTTGTCTCAGTCGTTAGCCAGGGAGTGCGTAGTAAAGGCAACTTGGATACATGTGTATAGCAAATGCTATAAATCAAGATTCGCGCTTTTATGCTTTGTTACCCCGACGAATCAAAAAAACAAATCGAGTTCATAAACCACTTCAACAAAAAGCTCAACGCATCTTATTGAAGTTTGAACGATCACCGTGTTAATGATTAGCGCTTTTAATGTGGTGGTTGTCTTTTCGTCCTTTCTGTGGATGATTTATTATTTGTTGTTGTTTGGTTGGGTGTTACAGTCAAATCGCGAATCGTGACAAGCGCCAATGTAAAGGGAGGCTTTGGAAATAAATAAAACCAATGAAAACGAACGGCTTATATATTTTTTCCAAGCATTGTTCGCGTTTCGTGTGGTATCTACAAATATGAAGAAGCGTTATTCGTTTAAGTATTTCGGATATTTGAAGGTTAAAGGTGAAATTTGAGACGCATAGTAAAAAATGAACTCACGTGACCTTTTCATTAATAAAATAATAATGAAAAAATGTTCATGGAAAAATCAAATGGAACAATAAATTGCTAGAATCAAACTGTAAATTGTTATTGGGAGGGTAATTGATTTTGGTTAACTTTTGACCTGGCATAAATTTAATCTTTTTTTTTAATGTCATGAATTTCCTAAACCTTAGATTATCCACACGAAATTACTGAACTGCTTCAGTGACAGTACAGTGACAGTGCTTCAGTATTTGTATTGTTTTGTGACAAATCGAAGACGTCCACGGAATTAGTATAATTATTTCCCTTCATTAGTATCCTAGGTAAAGAGGAATACGTATGGTAGTCAGTCCCAGAATTTCTGCACTGAAATAACTCCCTTTTTACGTAGTTGAATCCGAAAGTTTATCAAAGCAAACAATTCTGGACCATCAGCTTACATCATTTAATATATTATATATCGACCCTTTGGAATAATAGGGTTCCATCTGTTGCTTTAAAGTCATGCGATAATGAACTCTAAGGTAGCTTACCATAGATCCCATAACCGCGTGACGTTTCCGCAACAGATGGAACCTTGTTATTCCAAAGGATCGATATGTAGAAATACAAAAATAGATATAAAATATTGCAATATAAAAAATAAGCAGGTACTTACTAATATTAAAATAAAATTAACAACATTATTGTAAACTGAATATCAAGTTGGTCAGTTAAGGCGGCAATTTTCGGTAGGTATTTATTTTTGTTTCTTTTTTCAGTGAAGCGAACTTGTAGTTAAGTATTACTCAATTGCGTTAAATAAAAGCGTAATACAAAAGTAAATAAATAGGCTACTAATGTATAACATTATTAGAGAGTTTCTCACCATCCTCCCAATAGATTATCTGCACTAATAACGAATATTTTCGATTTACGGTTTATTTATTTATTAAGTTGGAGTTTATAATTCGGTACTCGAACCTATGAAGTAGCTATATATTGGATAAGTTTGCCGAGTTTTATAACCACTGCGAGTATTTTATTTTTATTTTTAATAATATTCGCTGTAGTATGAATAAAGCTATTGGGAGGATGGTGAGAAACCCCCTTAGCCTAGTATAACGCTTCATTATTTGACTCCGCTGGTGTTTTTAGGACACCTGATTAGATTATCTAATTATTTAAAGCGAGGTAGGCAAAAATTAGGTATTGGAATTTATTAGTACGTCTTATTATTTGATTTTGTTCCTATAATCCAGTCAGCCCACTAACATTACAACAGAAGATAGAGATACCAGGGAACCCTAATTCATACCAAATGTGTTTCACACTTTGAACGAAACCGAAAGGCCCTGGGATATCTAGTCCGATACGCTCTTATAATAAGCTGCCAGTAGAAAAGCTCGCTTTCATCTGCTCCCGTGTTTTTTCACTTTGTCCTTTTTTCAGCACAATCCACAAGCACAATATTCCCCGCTTGCTCGCATACATTCACACCTCACTCACAGACATTCAACACACGTGACAGAGAAACAAACACACGTGAAGATATTCGTCACAAGAATACGTCACTCCTGCACTTTGTAGACGTGTATATGTGAGAAGGGATATGAGCTAGAGGGGGTTTCAATGCTTGGGCCCAGGTTTGAGATTTTAATATAAATAAAAGCAATAAAAAAAAATAATTCATAGATGATTGTAGTGAACTAATAACGTGTCATACAACATATACATTTAACTTAACATTTAACACATAAATACTTGTCACACTTAAACATAACCACGTAAAGCTAAAAGCGTAAAGCTTTGCTGGATGGTGTTTAAAGCTGTCAATGAAATGGCTCCAACCTATATCTCTGAACTTTGCATTCCAGAAAATATTGGTCTAAGGCAGTCAACTCTTAGATCAGCGACAACATCTGCAATTGGAAGGTTAAAAGAACCTAAGCGAAATCCGAACACTAAGTTTGGTGATCGTGCATTCGGAGTATCGGGCCCTGAAGCTTGGAACAAACTTCCTATGGAATTGAGATGCATAACAAGCCCAACAGAGTTCAGATCAAAACTAAAAACTCATCTCTTCAGGCACTCATTTCCATAAATTCGTCATTCTATTGAAACATTCCTATTTTTTTATTTTTTATTATTGTTTAATTATATTCTAATAATTGCCGATGTCCACGAATTCAAACTTGCCTATAAATCTAGCTAACCCATTAAGTTCATTTTTACAACTGTGTCAAAAATGGTAATGTATTATATAAGAACTTCCTTCTTCTTCTGGCGCTAAAAAATATTAAAAAGTGTATGTAATATATAATATGTATATAATGTGTAGAATGTATAATTTAATATGTATGTGTAAAATACTTCTACGTTACCTGTTTGTGCCTATACTTACAGAGTTTTGTTTGTTATGTGGTTTTTAATGTAATCACTGTTATCAGTGACAATCCTGGCAAAAACCAAAACACGTAATTTTAAATATAAGTACCTATGTTAGTTGTAAATCTCTAACTTTAAGTCACAGGTGTAAATATGTAATAATGTAAGTCACTAGTTATGTCAGTAGTTATAAGTCTTAGTCGTAAGTCACTAGCTATAAGTCTTAGATGCAAGTCCTAGTTATAATTATAAATCTTAGTTTATTTGTACAGCGCCCTTGAGGTGATTTTTCACGAAAACGGCGCTATATAAATTAGCCAAATATTATTATTATTATTATTATTAAACACCTCAGCACAGGTTCTCCTAGTGAGGTGTTCACGAAACATACAACATTACCCAACCACAGTTTCACATTCACTAACCTACCTTACACACAACACAACAAAAAGTTCATAAAGTATGTTATTAGCTATTATGTATAAATATTAATAACTTTATGTGAACACTGTAATATTATATAGAAAAAAAAAAAAAAAAAAAAACTTGCTAACTAAGAAACCTTGATCACTAGCCATCACGCAGGAGTAGACTGAGAGGACGGATCGCCAAACAACTCGGTCTTGGCACACACTATTTGCCTCATTCACTTTCATACATCGTCTCATTAATACTCTTCTATTATTCTGATATTTGACATGACCCGACTCAAGAATCTGATTCACTTGATCATACCGTGTCTTCCTCGGGCGTCCCCGACTTTTTCTACCATTCACATTTTCCTTACACTCCTTTCTTCATTCATTCGCTCCACGTATGGAAACCATCCGAGGGTCCCTTTCTTATCCTTACTCATTACGCTTACATAAGCCTTGCACCCTTCGCGGATCTCCACATTTCTCACACGACGTGCATGGTTTTACAACACACACGTCTCAGGGATCTCATTTCAACATCTTTCAGTCTACTTTCATCCTTCCTTTGCCAGTTCCATGCCTCCCTGCCATACATCAGTGGACTACTAGCTTCGCTTCTATGGACAGTTTTTTGTTAGCGCCAACGACATTCAGACCTCCAATGTCTCAATATCAATGTGTGATGTCACGATACAATGTTTTATCGAAAATCACTTTGGAAGCTCGTAACTTCGTCGGTTTCGGAGATATCAAAAAACTATTTTAGTGCCATTATTATCTATTTAAATTCAATACTTATTTACAAAAAAAATATATAAAAAAATGGGAAACAACCAAATTACTTTGTTTTTGTTCATCTTGCAGCACGTTTTCAAATAAATCACATTTAGTGAATTTTTAATAATAAAGAGCAATATTGTATCTCGAAATAAATTAATTCTCTCAAGTTATTCCTTTGAAAGTAACTGACCATAGATCAACGACATCCTGTTTAAAATCATGGCGACCAAAGCGTCCATCATAATATATATCTTCCCCTCACACACATCCAATTCACACACACTAATACCGTTAAACCAACCATGTGTGTAGTATGGATCCTGTGTGGTGTGTGCAGTGTAGTCCCCTTTTCCGAATACTTCTCCCTCTTCCTTTTCACTGTCTTTTTTTGCAGCATTTTTTGTCACACTTGCATCCGCCATCTTTTACCGCCTTCTCTACTACACTGCATCACGTGTGGTATACTTATGTTGTATGCTGCACCAGAAATTTTATAAATATTTAATCACATTTCACTTTTTTCACAGAACTTTTCTACATTTTGCATTGCTTCAATTATTTTGCGGATTTTAGAGTTGAAAGGCAGCAGATTCACGGAATGTAAACATGACAATAAGTCAAATTACTACAGCTCCACTAATATCAAATAACCACAAGTAATCCACGTATGAATATGGATTATTAAATTAATGAGTTTAAAATCCAGTATTCGCGTGAATAGCAAGATTTTTAAAGACATTTAAGAATATGTGTGTCGTTTTTAGATAACTTATAGCTTTGTAAAGCTCACTTATAATGATATTAGTTTCGTAATTATAATTGAATTAATCTTTGGATTATGTTAGTACGTACGCGAGAAGACGCAAATATTGATCGCAAGTCTTCAATGTCTCAAAACATACTGAAAATTTTTAAAAGGTTTAGTTTTGCGTTTTGTTTATATTTACCTGCCTAAATGCAGTATCGTCTATTATGAACTGAAAACTTTCACAAATATCCCAATAGACAAACAAAATCACTTGCATAACGTTGCACTTCAAATGGTAGATATTGTTTTTTTTGTGTAAATTAGTTCTGTTAATTCTTTACGATTTCTCAAGGACAAATAACAAGGAAGTCATTGTGAACAATTGGGTGTCAAAATATTGTTATGGTGGCCATAAACTTTAGGAGGCCGTAAATAAAAGACTTTCTCCTAAATTTTACAGTTATTAGGTAGATAAAAATAAACCGTGCTTTATGAACGAACTCTGGAATTTGGGCAAAATAATGATTGAAGCTGTTATGCAATGAGGAAATTTATTTTCGTAAACGTATATCAGTACCTACTGAAATAATTAATTTTAATAATAATGATATTTTTATAAATAGTTTAGTTCCGGCCGGCATAGTCCAGCGGTAGGGCGTTTGACTCCCACTCCGAAGGTCGCGGGATCGAACCTGGATTAGTGTTATTTCACAATTAATTATTTAAAAATAATGTATAGTATATTTGCAGCACGTTCCAGAGTGGAAGATACTCTTAGTATCGCCCTGGTGTAAGACCACCATTCAGAATTAAAACGTTG
Source organism: Limnephilus auricula (assembly GCA_951813805.1). Taxonomy (NCBI): domain Eukaryota; kingdom Metazoa; phylum Arthropoda; class Insecta; order Trichoptera; family Limnephilidae; genus Limnephilus; species Limnephilus auricula. The sequence goes on from OX638403.1 coordinate 4,672,715, forward strand.
CTTGAGATGGCTTTAGCCTTGTTTAGTGACTAGATCTGAATAGCCAGGTAGCAGGTACTTCCCCACATTCCTCTTCCTCGTCTCCTTCCCTTCCCCACTTACCTTCAGCCTCATAACATACTCCAATTGGGGATGCCGTAGTCACACTGGCTCAAGACGGGAGTTGTTAAAAAAAAACTATAAAATATAAATATAAAAAAAAGTTCCGTAAAATATTGACTGAGTTCTTTAAAAGCATATTAAATTTACATAAAAATGTTTATTTTATTTCCATTCTAGTCCAGCTTTCAGACCTAAAATAATCAAATCGCAATCTATTCGCAATCTCCAGCGGATGAGCGTTTTTGGATTAGAAAGTTCACCTTCGTCCTAACCCGGTCCGTTATCCTCCGTGGCGTTATAACGGGGGTCGCTTCAGATATAATATGAGTGACGTCACGGTTTCGCACGCACGATATCTGGGCATCACAGATGACTGGACGTTTACAAAGATAAATCCCCCACGGATTCGGCCTTTAGGGGCGCGCATTCCCCCACCTTTACAAACCACCTCCCACCCCAATCCAACTACCTAAACTTACCATTCTCCCCTTTAACAATCCCCCCCATTTCCTCCCACAGGGGGTGGCGTGGCAGGGGTAGCTAAGTGCACTCTTGGGGTGAACTAATGAACTGACATTTTTTTCAGTGTCATATTGATGTTAAACTATTTTCGCGTTGACCGGAAAAAATGACGACGACACAACAAGAAACCTTACGTCATTGGTTCCATAAATGAAAGTATTTTGAACCGAGAATGAACGTTTATTAAGCCTTAAAAAAGCTAGTCTGTCGGTGCGCCTCTTGGAGCTTTTCGCCCAAACATGGAAATAGTGAACGTTCAATAAAATTACTTTATAAGATACGTGAACGGATATGGTTTCTTACGATGGGGGTAAATTTTACGTCATCGAGTTCATGAATCATCCCATTGATAATTTCCTAGTTTCATCTGTGTGCCCGATGTCGTAGGGTTTGTTGTTGCGTGAATCCAGTCATTTTTATTTACAGGGTGAAACTGTTTAATTTTATTTCTTCAAACTTCGCAAAATTTAATGTTAATCAATGTTTAATTTTATATTAGAATTACTATAGTATTATTATTTAATAAATGTGAGGTTCGCTTGAGTAATAATACGATAATTTTTAATATTAATTAATTGAAAATAAGGTTTAAGATTTTGTCAAAAAAAAAATTAAGTTATTATTTTATTGTATTGAACCTAAAATGTAATTAACCTTCATATTCAAATAACCATGTTTGTATACAATTTATGTAACTCTACGTCTGTCTCGACACAGGTTTACCCTAGTGAGACAGGCATTGAAAAAAATAACATGTAATTATAATATATGTATAGATTAAATAATAAAAAAATAAAATTAAAATTTACGTTAATAGCAAGAAGCATATTTTCTTAAAGTGGTAGAAACCTTCCGAAACCGTGAGCTCTGGCGTCTTGAAAGTTACACAGCAAATAATTTTGTAATGCAACTTGGAGCTTTGTTATTGAAATGTAAAATCAACTTGCCTTGCCATTCTTCACATTTTTTCAATCTTTAAATGGGAAATTAGTTTGATAAATTATTCATAGACGGATTCATTTCTAAAATCAAAACTGAACTAACTAACTAACCATCACGCCGATTTCCCGCAGGGGTAGGCAGAGAGGAATATATATATATATATATATAAAATAAAAACGGATATAAAAATCAAAACTGTTCACATTTTATTTTTATGTACGGTGAAAACTTTGTCAAAACAAACAATGTTTGGAATAACAATTATTATAGGCAATAATTATTAGCCTGAAACACTAATCAATATTCAAAACTCTCCCGAGAAAAGATACATGTCGCCGACGGGACTCGAACCCGCACCCCTCTGTTGTTGAATGAAAAACTAGGTATATATTGAATCATTTGGCGGGTAGGAGGTAACCCGCCGTAACTTAATGGTAGAGCTCCTTTCCGGCAATAAGAGGGGTGCGGGTTCGAGTCCTGCCGGCGACATGTATCTTTTCTCGGGAGAGTTTTTCAATATTGATGAGTGTTTCAGGCTAATAATTATTGCTTATAATAACTGTTACTCTTTGTGCTATGCATAAAAAATCTTGTCTTAAACATTAGTTTATCAATGTAAAAAATAATCAATGTTTGAAGCGTTTTTAAATTTGTATTGCTTTATACGTGAAAGAAAAAAAACAAATAGTTTACTTTTGCAATTTAGGAAGTTATTTCCGTAAAGAGATAGTAGAAAGGTTCCTCCTCCGTATTATTATTACAAAGTTTTACCCTAGTATGTAATTTAGCGGTTGATGAAAACGTCCCTTAATCGCGTGATAAACAGCAATACAGTAAAAGCTTCGCTCCAACAAGTAGTCAATAAATTGGGTTATAAAACAGAACATTTTGAAAAAAGAAAATATCAACACCTTTTTGCTAAATTTATGATGAACATTAATGAAATGGATTTTCGGATAGTGGGTTATTTCTAACTGAAAAATTGATGTTATGATGATGAATATCATGGCAATTTTTTTGTTAGACGGAATATTGTTCCTATTGGTTATACACGGATATTAGACATGGCTGTAAAAATAGAGTATTAAGAAATTAAAGTTGTTTTAATACGATGGAATTAAGTCCGGAATTATTACCGAAACATTGTGTAAATAATAACACTAGCATAATAAGCTTAAAACAATATACAACAGCTGGCGATAGCATATAATTTTATATTTATATATATTGAAAGTACCAAACTGGGTTATGTTCGGATAATTTATATAGCGCCGTTTTCATGAGAAAATTACCTGAAGGGCACTTCTCGCAAATATCGGGTAGGTGGATATTTGTGAGAATGCAATCTGTAGTAAAAACTCAACATTAAACCGAGTACCTTTATATTCTAACAATTATTTTACCCATTCCAAGAAATGTCATCTGGCAGGAGAAATATCACCAGAAGATGAAATTCAATGTCATCAGTTTTCATTGGTGGAGTTAGTAATTTTCGTATGTTTGAGATTTCAGAGCTTCTTATTAAAAGATTATATCTTATGTTTTACGATTTAGATATGAGAAATGAATGATAAGTTTTTAATGTTATCAAGTTTAATTTGTAGAATTCGATTTATTTATTTTCCTTTTATGTGGGTATTTAATAATAATATTATTTTAATTAGATGAAGATAATATTAGCGAAATTCAATACAAAATCTGAAAACAGAAAAATCTGAAAAATATACGGTCACATCTAGGACTCAAACCGAGGACCTACGCCTTGCCAAGGCGAAGTTCTACGAACTGAGCTAATGTGTCCCTATCCGATTTAATTTTATCATTCTTCGACTAGGAACTACCAAAATTATTTTCATTTTCTTAACGCATATTTTAATAAAAATACTTAGAACTTAAAATTATAAAAGCAATTCGGTTTATTATTTAAAGATTTTTCAATGTGAACGTAGATTATACACAGGCAATCAGTATCCACCATCCGTTTTATGGAACAGATGTTTTGATTTGGTTTCTACCTGACCCTAATTCCCCGGTATTGTTCTCAACCCCCCTCCCCCCATTTATAGGGGTGTTTTTAACTATGTGATTATGGAAAGGAATTTGATCGACAGCGGTAGCATTTTAATATAAAATAACACGATATTTTCCTATCCACTTACTAAGACGTATAGTACCTTCCTAAGTAGTTTCCCATATATGTATGTTGTATGTAATAGATTCAGTAGATATTCGAATAGTTTAGGTTGGGTATGATTTTAGATTTTCACGGCCAAAAGTATTACCATGATTAATTTTTTGTTTTTTTTTTCTTCTTTTCAGACAGTGTTACTTTTGTCCTGATTTTGGACATTGTAATATATTGGCAAAAGAAGGAGGACGCGCATCACAGTACAATAACCCAAAAATGAATGACGGTAAAGCTTAGGTTAGATTTGGTTCTAATGTAATCTCGACCAACCTAACCAAACCTTACCATAATTTATTTAAATTTACACCGAATTTAAGCATTTGAAAATGAACCTGGCTAATAAGCACCGTATTTATTAGGTAGGTAGTGCTTAGATAATGTTAAAATATATTAAAAGTTCAGGTTAGGCTAGGCCAATGATTTGTATTAGTAAGTAGGTAGGTACTATGTAAATAAATCAGCACTTAGATACCTAATATTTTATTATTAGTCCAACTTTTATTTTTTGCTCTTAGGATAATTTTAGTATTGCTGGTAAAAGAACACCATTCAGAATGGAAAATTTGCCTGAAATGGTATTAGCTGTGTTTGGTGATTAGCTTTCGTCTTCCACCATTACCATCAGTCTTACACACACCAATGGGATGCCATGGTTTCACTGGCTCCAGAGTTTGTCTTTTTGCGGCCCACATATGAGAAAATATGGTAATAATATATTGGATTTGAATTCAATTTCCTAATGACGTTTACAATACAATGAATCCATTGCTAAATGCATTGTTCAATTTGGTTGCACTCTAAACTGCTATACATCAAGCGCAGTCCTTCATTTGCTGCACATTTCATTCAAAATCCATGTCAGACCCCCCCTTTAGCGAATTCATAGCAGCCTTTGTAGGCGTTTCAAATAATGACGAAGTACGGCCACGCCACTGTATGACTGCAAGTACACGGTACAGGGAGCACAGAAATGGGGGTGGGAAGGCTATACTGTACTTCCTCCCTTGATACTATATTTATGGCCGCCTGGGAGGGTGTGCGTGTCAATTTACCCCCGACTTAGAACGCAACGAAAATTCTCAATCAGAATAGCAATAATTATGTGAAACCGATTGGAACGATTGGATACGGTAGGTAGTGCAGGGGCAGCACCGTGTTTTGTATGTAGTCAGCGTGGTGTGTTTTTATTTACATTGTTTTATTCCTTAGGACAATTAGAAGCTTTCGACTGCGTTGAACATCGTGGTGAATCATTATAAATCTCATAGCAATAAGTTTGATGAGTGGATTCGGAAGATAACCCCTCGGGTTTTTTTATTTGCCTTGCCCAGCTTGCAATGTTTCCGGTGTATTTTAAATGTCTTTCAATATTCGCCCCTTTTTTTAAAGCAAATACTCTTTTGAAGACCAGATAAAATTATCTAGGTGTAAGTACTGTACACATTTAGTATAAATGCTTGTATTTCCAAAATATTGTCACAAACGCTTAGATAACACACTATTACTAAACTTCGTGTTTTAATTCAAAGGAAGAAAAATTCGACAGAAAACGATATTTCGAAAGAAATTCCTTTTGTTTAGAGAATTTTTAAGAAAGATTTAACCTTACTTTTTAATTAACTCGTTCGTGCAATGAAAAATAAGAACATTTTTAAAGTTTAATCGAATGTCATGTTAATGTCACGTTTTGTCAATTCTTCACTGTGGCTATTTTAAAGATTTTTTTCATGGTATCCAGTTTATATGTATGTGTCAAAATGGAAAAAACTATAATTTTTCATTTTTACGTCGAAAAAATAACGTTTTCCGCATGATAGAAAAAAGATAAAATATTTTTGTAATGTATGGACGGCAGGTCAAATTTGACCCTAAGTGACTCGAGAGGTTAAAGGTTGCCAACATTACCATCACCATAGCCAACCACTGACTATGGAAGGCTTTATGTAGGTAGCTGGAAAAAACTGTCGTCTTCAGTTGGGTGTGAGTCGGTAAAAATTATTGCCAAAACTGGAGTCATTTGAGGGAGACGCCTGATGATGATATCACACGAGACGATACTATGGCTTAGTTTCTTCGCAATTCAAATGAAACATTGTCACCAAATAGCCATTCACCGCCATTTTGTTTTTAGACATTTATTAAGTCCCCTTTAAACGCCGATTCTTGGTACATTTGAGCACCTTCTATCAAATTATAATAAGCTGACTTTTTTTGGTAATAATTTGATGACTTTGTAACTTATGCGAAACAACTGGGTCAAGACTTGTACAATCATAAGTTTAAAATTGGCTCCATGTAACCGTTATAACGAAAGATCTAAACGTTTTAACGGTTTAAAATTCAGCTAAGTAACTTCGCATTGTTATAATACATTTGTAAACAAAAAAAAATCGGAGAAATTTATACAGGCTGCCTAACTATGTACTTCCCAGCAAGATGTAAATGGCATGTATTATCCCAGTGCTTTCAGGCAATTAATTGTACAATCTGCCAGAAAAAATACACAATAATTTATCAAGCTGATTTGGCTTTCGTTTTAGCGTAGCTTCCTGAGAAGTTTATTGAAAATATAATAAAACTTACTTTGCTCGCTAAGCGTAAAAGATGAATGTATATTTTCTCGGAGGCTCTTACTAGCTACTCGTCCGACGTTTGTTTTTCGTCGTATTCCTATTACACACGAGGCTCCACTATTGTTAAATCATCCCCTAAGTTCATTCCGCTCGGGGGCTCGGGGGAAAGAATTCTCGACGCACATACTTCCAAATTGCTTGTTCTAAATCCATTGTGTAGCGAGCGTTTACAAAGAAGATTGTTTTGGGAGGCTTCGGGGAAACAGTCGAATTTCGTTGAACTTAACTCAATTTGCCTGTAATTTGATCGATACTTTTGCCACAAGGCAATAATTTATTTAAAACTTTTTCGAGATTAAACTTTCTGTCGAGTTAGTGGTATATGCATATCAAACACTATTATACGAGTGGTTGGTTCAATTATGTCTCCGGTGTAAATAAAATTATCTATTTTTATTTTAGTTGGTAAATGAACGTTGTCTAATATGGTAATGTTATATTGAGCTTTAAGTCCTTATGTATAACTATAAGAAAATATTTACTTAAGAAAAAGACATTAAACGTGGTAATTTTGTGGCGAGTGTTTTGAGAATCTCAAATTAAGAAGCTATAATTTACATAAATATTCCCAATGTAAGGTTATTTTTTGTGGTGTGTACACGTATTCTATCTGTTGCCTTTTGAATAGTACACATTCTTTGCAGTAAATTATTTAAATTGGTGTAAAATACACAGTATCCAGAAACTCGCAGTACGTAGATACAAGAGGGAAATTGCGAATCTTCGTCACATTAAATTTGAGGTCGATTTTGCGGTATCCTTTTTTCAGTTAAAATTTGGTTTTTGAGTAAACGGTTTGAAGTTGGAATTTTTAGGCTCAAAAATGGTTAATATTACTTATTTTAAAATACATCCAAGCGAAGAATTGGATTAAAATGATTTTTTAAATATTTAGTTCGTTAACTATTAAATCGGGTTATTTTTTTTGGATTCCGTACCCACGTGATAAAAATTCACCACTTTACCGCCGGAACCACGAGTTTCTGGAACCAGGAAATTTATCTTGGTATTGTTTGTACGGTTTTTGTATAATAATAACAATAATTGGATAATTTGTAGAGCGCCGTTTTTGTGAGAAATCACTTCAACCTCATTTTATTATGACTGCTTAGGCTCTAACTAGAACTATTATTTACAAATACCTACATACAGAAAACATACTTACCTGGCAGGTCACTACTGATAAACACACTTTAATTAGAAAGTCTATGCTTGGAGGAGATACGACTTTGCACGCGGAGGACACAATTTTAAAACATTGGACATTGCATACTTTTACATTTGCTACACCATCACTTTTCATAGGTATTACATTTATAAGAAGATTAATGCCAAAAATGGAGTTAATAAATTGAAGTTATTTCGAAAGACTTGAGTATTTACGACTCATTACGACTGGAAAATTTGAATGAAATTAGATGTACAATAATTTACCATTAAGAATCTATTAACATTTTTATGCAATTAGTTATATAATATGTCGCGGGCTGAGAAGGTGAAGGTAAAGGTTTTGGTTTTTGGTTTTATGGATACGACTGTCTTAAAAGGTGAGTTTTAAGTTTAGCTCTAAAATTCGCCGATATAACAACTTACTGAAGATTCAATTTTATGTAAAACACACGCATTTCTATGGATCATTTTCCACGGCACTCCTGTTCGTTTATTCTCAATGCAATTTAATTAAGCTAAAAATCTGCTTATTTCCATACCCTCTTTTTTGTTCATAATTCATTTATATTTTCAGGACCTCAAGCCTCAGCAGGGGGTGGTGATTGTAGGGGGGGATATTTGGAAAATAAAAGAATTGGGGGTTGCAGGATTAGGGGCGCAGCAGGGGGAGGAGTAGGGGCCATCATTAGACCAAATCCCCCTCAAAGCGAATCAGAGCAGCGACCCATAAGACAAGAAAACGCCGAGAACGGGGAGAGAAATTTGAGACAGAGTGGAATTTCCAAATAAAAATGAGCCTGAATGGAATTTCAAAGGAAAAAGCGTAAATAAATTTATCTCAGGGTCGCTTGTTCAATCAGCGGACTACTGTATAAGTTCGGTCCCGAAGGAAGATTTATTGCAGGCGCGATTTTGACTCCAGTGAAGGAAGACTTCCAACCCTCGAGGAGCAATTCGATAGGGCGATATTTAATTAAATACACTTTAATGCTAAGATCATTAGGCATGTATTTATGACGTGATATATTTTTACTTGTCATTTTTCTAGTGTTGTGTCCTACGTCTATACCCAAAGGTGTTCCACAAAATAAGAAAGATAAATATGTTACTAATAAAAAGTTTTATTCGTAGGGAATGCCGTTCTATCCAGGGGGTCATTAACACCAGTAGGTAACTAGCGCAAACTTAATAACGACTATTTTTGCACTATCAAACTTATTGGGTATTTCACCATCCTCTTGATAGCTTATCCATAAGAAAACGAATATTTTCATACAATATTTATTTATTAATAAAGTTTATTGTTTAGAACTAGAGTTTATTGTTTAGAACTCGAACCCATTAATAGTGGCTATATTATCCGAAATTTCTACCCATTGCGAGTATTAATTTATTTATTTATTATTAAGGGGATGGTGAAATACCCCCTAAGTCGTAGATTTAAAAGCATTTTAGTCTATGAAAACCTATTAAAAAAATATCCTTTTTTTTGGTTAGGATCCGACGAATTACCGAATGAATAGTAATAATTATTGTCTATACTTAATCACTTGATTATTATTTTTTTTTTAAATCTTTAAAAAGAAAGACAAACATTCTCGGGTTAAGAATAACCCAAAAACATTTGAAAATCTCCTACTGCCACCACACTAGCCGAAAGAAGTTGCTTGTGTTGTGATGGAGGACTTAGAATCGATCACGGAACGCCTGGGTGAGACCCAAACGAGATGCCCACTCAACCACTGACCGGTCCTAACTATTGTTATTTTGGTTAGTTTTCATTTTATCCTGACGAAGGAACCATTGGTTTCTAAACATATTAATAAAATGTGTAGATATATAAAGTAATTTGTTTTCATTTAATTGAATGAATAGAATATTACGCTTTCTATTAAAATGTGTGGTTCTCAATATCGTACGAAGATTTTCCAAAAATAATAATTTTATTCTTATATAGTAGTATAATTTTAGTCCACGAACCGCATTTTTCACGTTTATTAATTGCAAGACGTAAATGAATCTCCCCAAGAAAGATTTTCGTGGGGGTCACATTTATGCATAAACGTGACCAACAACCCGAAACAATTCTGTTTGCGAACTGTAAGGACGCTCGACTGATTCCAAAAAACGTGCGGTGAGGGTAGAATAATGATTTACGGTACAATGCAAGCGTTTGAACGTCAAAAAAATTACTAAAAATGTACATACAATAATAACAGCAACGTATAAACACGGAAGTTCCGACAACGCGGGATAAATCTTCCATCTACCGACAGAGTCACTTCCGGCGGGTCGGGACCGGTAGTTTGCGGAGATTATTTATTGAATTTGGAATTTTTGGGGTCGATCCAATATGGCGACCGCAGGGGTAGAAGTAGCCAGCCTCCAGCATCCCTAACTTGGCCTATCTTTTTGGTCCAGCGGGTTGATGAATTCCGCAGCCGAGCTCTGATTTATCTCGAGTCGCATGATTAATGGCAGGATGCAGAAAAAGAATCAAGTCTATTAAAGGTATGAGTATATGAAGAAAACATTTTATTTCAACTTGACAGTGGATTAAGTTGTTAGGTTGTTTTCCTTTTTGTTCGAGAGATTGAATTATAGCTACCTATCAAATTCTCAGAAGTCCTGTTTTTTTAATAATCATAAAAATAATTTAACATTCATATTATATTCAAATGAATGCGACCTTCTTGACGGCCTCCGTGGTCCAGGGGTAAGACTCTCGAAAAGCAATCCGAAGGTCGCGGGTTCAAATCCTGGCGTGCGCAAATAAATTGTATCGTTTAATTCATGTTATTTCCCTATTGATTAGTTAAAAATAAAATGCAGTACATTTGTTGCACGTTTCAGTGCAAAGATACTCCTAATATCGCCCTAAATGTAAGATCAACATTCAGATTTGAAACGTAGCTTAAAATGGCGTTAATCACGTTTGGTGACCAGATCTGAATAGACATGTACCTACTTCCATCTTCAGCCTCACAAAATACCCCAAATGGGAATGCTATACCCTTACTGACTCTAGACGGGAGCAGTTGGGACTCAGTGCAGCAGTGAGGTATTCACATAACAAAAAAAAATATTTACAAATAAGTATTTTGTGTACATAAAATAAAATAATTTTTTTATTTTAAAAATATATTTAAATCAAAATTTTCACACTGTCTTTTCTGTGAAATATCTTTTTAGACACCCATTACGTAATAAATCGGTATATTGCATTTATTTAGGTAGTTAGTTACCTATTTAGATTATGCACATATTAAGCAAGCAATTTCTTTAATTTGTTTAAAATCTGTCTAGTAAAAATGAACAAAGAATTCAAATTCCAATGTAATTATTTTTAAAGTTCCGCAAAGGTAGGTACTATTTAGTTGAGTTATTATATATTGGCCAATTGTTTCACTTATCTGAAATGATAACAGAACTTGAATAGAACCTTCACAGATATTCAAAATTAACTTTGTGAATGAATTTGTGTGAATGTATGAATGAATTAAATATGATGAATTGGTCAAATTCTTTGATACAACTGGTTCTTAGTATTTTACAATTTTATATATGACACAGTGACAATTTCAAAATTTTCTACCGCATATACACAGAGAAAAATGTTATTCGAAAAAACCATCATTTTAATAGTAAAAACGGTTTAAAACGGGACTAAAGTTCTTACGAACAAATTAACAGGGTTTCAATGTTTATTGGCGGGAACATGTAAGAATAATTTGTTGGTATACGTAATTTCGTACGTATGCCAAATAATCATTCTTACATTTTCCCGCCAATAAACATTGAATTACAGGTTATTTGTTCGTAAGAACTTCAGTCCCGTTTTTACTATTAAAATGATCGTTTTTTCGAATAAAATTTTTCTCCGTGTAGGCTAGATAATATAAAATTCGAACAAAGAACATCAAGGGCACTGCTTTATTTTTGGACACAAAACTTACCTACCCATTAAAAATCTGGAATGCCGATATCGAGATATTCAAAACGCTTGTAAGGAATTCAAAACGCTTCAAAGCATTGTTAGAACTAAAGAAATCAAAGGAAGAGAAATCAGTTGCATAATGCAGTGTCTAAAGGCATAAAAATTAGGTCAGTCAACTGTTGTTTATTGTGCAATATGGACAATGGATGCATCCCTAAGTTGGCTTTCACCTCGGCTAAAAGGTAGGTCTAAGAACTGTCTGATTGTAATGTGCAGCAAGTAAAGGTGGATATTCAGGGAAGACAATGGAGCGGCCATAAACATGTCATCTTTCGGGAGTCTGTGTGCTTTGAATGGTGGGACGTGTTGGCATGGATATTACGTCTCGGTTCTCACCTGTGCGAGATTACAAAGTCTTATTTTTAAATGCAGCATGTCAATGCATTCAAAAATTTTTTAAATATACCATATTATCCCTTAAATTTTAAAAATATACCTAAGAGCCCCTGAGGTGACTTTTTAGATTTCAAACGGCACTATGCAAATTTTAAAATTGTTATGGTACTGATTTTGGCGGAGTTTAAATAAAAGTGTTGTTTTTGAATATGTAAACTTTTTAATTTTATTAAAGACAAAAAACTAACCTAACCTAACTAAATGCTACTTGGTTGCATTTTCAAAACTTGTTTAAAAATATTATTTGTTTCTCATAATATCGGTAACATTAAAGGAGTTTCTCACCATCCTCCCAATAGCTTATCTATCCTAATAACGAATATTATTAAAAATAAAAATAAAATACTCGCAGTGGTTAGAAAACTCAGCCAACTTATCCAATATATAGCCACTATTCATAGGTTCGAGTACCGAATTATAAACTCCCGCAAAATAAACCGCAAATCGCAAAATGAAAATATTCGTCATTAGTATAGATAAGCCATTGGGAGGATGGTGAGAAACCTCTTAAAGGTCATTTCATAAAAATTCATTATTCCTAAAGAGTCATTAATTATCCAGTCTTTAAAAATAAACATCAAGACTTATTTTGGAACTAATCTTCTCATAAAATGTAATATCAACAATAATAGGTAATGGAGAATAACAATAAAATCATGCTACGTCCAAATAAATTGTACAGCGTCCTTAAGGTGATTTTTCACAAAAACGGCGCTCTTTTTAAAAGAATATTGATGTCGATAAATTCGCTTCTGCTCCGTAGTACCTGTTAATTATCTAAATAGTGTACCCCAACGAAACAGTTTCAACTGCGTTTGCAGAAGAAAACAATGGTAATGTGGCATTTCCTTGTCAGCCAACGCCACCCCTCGATAAACTCCTGAAATAATATCGAAGAAGCATCCCCTAAAACATACCCAATACCCCAACCTTTTCAATCCGTAAACGCTACGCCCCTATTTTATTTAGCAGAGAAACAAACCTTTCCAGGAAAAAAGGTTCTACCCCAAAATCACCCTGCGTTTTCCGTCCAAAAAATAAAACCTCCATTCGCCACCATCTAGCGGCGAGCTTCCAAACTGCCAGAGCAATGTGAAGTTCGCGCCTCGGCCGGCAGGCGCGCCCGCGTCGCTGCAATTTTCCTCTCGTAAAAATTTAGGCGGGAAGGAGTGTTTGTCCGCTAATTTTCCTTATGACACAGTGCCCAAGAGCTGGTTTCGCGTGGACTTCGCTCACGTGTCGAGTATGCAAATTAACGCGCCATTACATGGCAATTTATTTAGAGGGAATGACCACATTGCGGCGGCGGCATTGAGAATTGAACGTTTATATGGGAGCCATGACCTTAGTTAAGTTGGATTTATGGTATGGGCCAGTGGCAGACACGAGTTATATAATAATTGCCTTTACCCGTTGCAAGGTGCACTCGCACAGTGACCCACATACCGCGGGAGTTGGGACTAACTAACTTGCCGATAACTTATCTTTCCTATTTCTAAGGCGAACAAACAATGCGAAGTTATGTGTTGCGTAATGCAAACTATGTTGACAACACTAACTTAATTAATGCCTACGCAAACTAAAGCTTCAAATCTCCAAGGTTACTTCTTTATTAAACAGGTGAACAGCAAAGAAGAAATGAAACTAGAAAAATGCTAATAATAAACGTATGAAAAGATCTTTAATTTACTTTCGTGACGGTTTTTAATTTAGGTACCTACACGGAGAAAAATGTCTTTCTAAAATACGATCATTTTATTCGAAAAAACGGTTAAAAACGGGACTGAAGTTCTTACGAACAAATTAACAAGGTTTCAATGTTTATTCTTACATTTTCCCGCCTATAAACATTGAAACACTGTTAATTTGTTCGTAAGAACTTCAGTCCCGTTTTTAAACGTTTTTACGAATAAAATTATCGTATTTTAGAATAATTTTTTTTCTCCGTGTACTTTTGATGTATTTTTGGCTGTTGCTTTGATTCCTCTGCCTCTTTATTACACAGTTAGGTACTATATTCTAGCGTTCTGAATTGACCCAGTTTTGGTATGTACTGAGTATAGTTAGATAATATGCAGATTTTTGGATGCAGACTTCAAACCACCAGATCAGATTACTTCACGGACTGTAGCGATGAAAGAAATGATTCCGCGTTCCGGTTTAATCCAGTTGAATGCGATCACTGCACGAACGTAACAGAGTGTAAAGCATAGTAATAAGTAATAACGTATCATGGGAAGGTGTTAGGTATCGGATTACTGATTGCCAGCGATTTGTCAGTCGTGGCTCGCAGATATCCATCATTGTGATTTTCCCACTCTATCGTATTGGTCAACGCAACATGAGAATTAAGATTTATGGCCTAGTCCGCGATCCAACGTATTCAGCCTTGCAGATTAGGTATGCTAGACATTCCAGATTCCCAGCAGCATTGGAAATGACTGAAAAGTACAAGAACTGTTTTAGCCTGCCGCGAAAACTGCCAACTCCAGCATTCGCCAATTTGGAACTCTACATTCTTGACACTTGATAAACGAGGTGTGTTTTTTTATAATTTATATTGTGTAAATTACCTACAAGTTGCTTTAATTTAACATAACTCTGAGGCTTCCAAAAACTCTGACAAAGGCATTCATCTTGTTTTCAGTTTCCCATCAACATGCAGTCAATCACGATCGAAACGTGTGTTTCCATGACAATCTGGTCCATGGCAGGTCGTATATCTTCTCCATAGATATCCATCTCTTTCCTCCATGGGCCGAGGTGGCAACGAATCGTGAAAGACGTTCAGTATTATTCAAAAGTTCATTCTAGTTGTGGGAATATCCAACGAAATCGACTGAGATAGACACTGTTAGATGTTACATCGTCCATTATTCTGAGATTGAGAAATGGTTCGAGCTATCTGACGGAAGTACCTATATATGAATCTTCATGCAGATTAAATTCTAAACCTTATCAGGTTGTACGTAACGAATGCGTTGTGGCTGTCAGCGTTTGTAACATCTCGCATACGTCAATACATGTTACCTATATAGAGTTTTTAATGTCTTAAATCATTTTGAATGCAAATATTTTTATTTATTGCGGATTGGGAACATCTTTAACAATAGATTAATGTTATAGCCAAACGTACTCACATTGCAAAGAAATCCTGATGCAATACAGCGGAAATAATTTAATTAGATAAGTTAGATACAGAACCTTTTATTTTTATCACGTCGACTGTTAAAAGGGCTAACAAACGTTAAATGGAGTTTTTTTTAATTTTAAATGTTTTTAGTGTTCAATTAAGTTCAAGAGCGAGTTCGAATAAAAGTCATCTTTAATAATAAATAATAATAATATTTTAATGACTTGAAAATCACCTCAAGGGCGCTGTATAAATATCAATACATTTCTACAATCTTTCTTCTAACTACAGACTAGACAAACATCAAAAAAACTTATTGCTAAAACATTGCATCCTCCGGTTCTTCGATCAATGATGCAAATCTATACATGCACGGAGAAAAATGTTATTGTAAAATACGATCATTTTATTCGGTAAAAACGGTTAAAAACGGGATTGAAGTTCTTACGAACAAATTAACAGTTTCAGTTCAGTTTCAGTGCCGGCAACCCGGGCGTTTATTTAATATAAATTGGATGGTTTACAATTTTCAGTTCCTTTATCTGCCTCACTAGACAAAAACAGGGTTTCAATGTTTATTGGCGAGAAAATGTAAGAATAATTTGTTGGTGTACGTACGAAATTACGTTTACCTACAAATTATCCTAACATGTTCCCGCCAATAAACATTGAAACCCTGTTAATTTGTTCGTAAGAACTTCAGTCCTGTTATTAACCGTTTTTACCGAATAAAATGATCGTATTTTACAATAACATTTTTCTCCATGTGCATTGTGCAATGCATCTGACCAATTAACAAAATTTAATTTTTTATTTATTTTTATATTTTTGTCTCAAATAAAAGTTAAATATTCTGTATTTATCGAATTTCGCATTCGTTGTAACTCCACATCTTTACGAGGCACACAATATTATAAATTAGATGTTATTTGAATGCTTTAAAAATATTTGAATATACCTCGTGCATGATGATGTAAATTTCATAAATACAATATCACTCTCATCCTTCGACCATCGTGCGTCTGTTTTTTACGAGTGGCCGAAATAGAATCTAGTCATACACCTGTCGTCTAGAGTTTTACAAAACAAACTCCAATTTTCCACAGCCAATATCACGGATGATAAACGAATCCCGTATATCCTGACAACGGTGGTGGCCTTACCTTGTAAAACAAACTAAAGCATATTTCCGTCGAGGAATCCAATTAAAATCGTCTCAGTACGAGATATTATTATGTTGTAAGCAAAGATATCAATGCCCTCATCAATAAATAAACATCCCAGCATCTTTCGGAGGCAACTTAATCAACGAGACGAATGCCTCATCGCGGGTATATAGTCAGCGGTTTACGAGAGCCGGTTTGAATTTATTAAATTCCCATGGAGGTTTGACTGCAGGTGAGATGCGCGATGCAAATGCACTTTGCTGTTTGACGGGGAAGTCCGATATACGGGTAATTTGGTGGGTAGCTGTATATGCAGTATATGCACTGTATGCAGTTTCAGTTGCGGGCTGTGGGATGCACTGTATACAGGTTGTGAGTACTGAATGGCGAGTAGCGAGCAACCGTACAAATAAAAGGTCAAAGAAAATAAATATAATATGATTGATGATAAAAAGTGCAGGAGAGAGGAAAATGTGAAATCATCATTCTTTTCAGCCAAGATGTCAAGTCACAATGTATTAGTTTGCATAATTATGTTATTGTTGACTGCTACCAAAATAATAAACACACATATTTTCCGTGCACGGAGAAAAATGTTTTTCGAAAAAACGATCATTTTAATAGTAAAAACGGTTAAAAACGGGACTGAAGAACTAACGAACAAGTTAACAGAAAATGGCCTTGTAAGCCGAAACAGCTGTCACAATAATTAAAATTATAACACTGGCAGAACTTAATAATAAACATTATTAAATTTAATTTAAATTAATTTTAAAAAAAATAATGGAGTTCTACGAATTAAACACAAAAACAATAAATAAATCGCCAGTGTTTCAATGTTTATTGGCGGGAACATGTAAGAATAATTTGTTGGTATACGTAATTTCGTACGTATACCAACAAATTTTTCTTGCATTTCCCCGCCAATAAACATTGAAACACTGTTAATTTGTTCGTAAGAACTTCAGTCCCGGTTTTGACCGTTTTAAACTACTTTTAAAATGATCGCCTTTTCGAATAATATTTTTCTCCGTGTGTCTTCTTCTACCTATCATTTAAACATACAGTCAAATACATTTTAATGCATTACTGATTATAGTGATTATAAATTCTATTGAACATATATACCGGTGTATAAATGTCACGTCGATTTATAAATATAACCATTCAAAACAAGGCTTTTAACTTGCAGGTCGAACCTGCTCTCTGTTTGTAACTGGCTCCGGTAATACGAGAGATAAATCTTATTCACGTCAGCATTTGAATTCAAAAATTTAAATGTTACGGGTAAATTGATTGTAAATGATGTTTTAATGCCGTTTTTCATCTGGTTTATAAACATCAATAATAATTATTATTATTATTGGATAATTTGTAAAGCGTCGTTTTTGTGAATATCACCTCAAGCACGCTGAAGTTCATATTAAGTGGTACCTATATTGTGAACTAATACTTTGATTACCCATAATATTAAAAAAAAATAGTGTGTATCTTATACTTTATACTACTAATCTTTTACTCTAATACTTCCATTCATTTGCCGTTTCTTATAAAGTTTCGACGGCCGGCGTAGTCCAGCGGTAGGGCGTTAGACTCCCTTTGCGAAGGCCGCGGGTCCGAACCCGGCGTGCGCAAATAAATTTTATTTAATTGGTTTGTGTTATTTCACAATTAATTATGTAAAATAATATATAGTATATTTGCGGCACGCTCCAGAGTGGAAGATACTATTAGTATTGCCCTGGTGTAAGACCACCATTCAGAATTGAAACGTTGCTTGAAATGGCTTAAGCCATGTTTAATGACTAGATCTGAATAGCCATGTACTTCCCCACCTTCTTCTTCCTCTTCTCCGTCCCTTCCCCACTTACCTTCAGCCTCATAACATACCCCAATTGGGGATGCCATAGTCTCACTGGCTCCAGACGGGAGTAGTTGGGACTCTTGTGAGGTATTCACTATAAAAAAAGAAGGTGAAATGTCCCATTGTACTTAATTTTATACAGTATGTTGTGCCTAATCATGAAGCTCTCGTTAGATAATTTTTACTACTTTTTTACAAATTAGTATATAATCCAAAATATCAGCTCCCACCTTCCTCTTTACCGTCTCTTTCTCCTCCCCAATACGTACAGCATCGCAACTTACCCCAATTACAACTCTGCTTTGCCATTAATCTTCTCATAAATATAATATCAACAGTAATGGAGGTTAGCAAATGTTATATCAAAGTCCAGTGTAAATGTTTTAAATAAAGTTTCCTCTGCTTGCAAAGTTGTATCTTCTCCTAGCATAAACTTTCTAATAAAAGTGTGTTTATCGGAAATGACCTACCAGGTAAGTATGTCTTGTCTCTCTGTTTGTAAATAATAAAATTAGATATAGCCTGATAGCTCACAATAATTTGTATAACGCCCTTGAGGTGATTTAAAAAAAAACACGGCACTCTACAAATTATCAAATTATCTCTACAGATGCCATAGTCTCACGGCTACATCAGACGGTTGAGAGAACTAGGGACTCTTGTGCGGCGTTCAAAATTAAATAAAAAATTACAATAATTTCCAATTATTTGTGTATAATCACTCCGATGGCGCTTTATACTCGTAGGTAGAATTTAATAACATAAATATGTACTTAAAGATTTATTATCTTAGATAGGTACTAACAAATTAAATTAGATCGCAGTCTTATTAACTAGATATCGTGTTTGATCAGATGTTTATCATTATTCCACGTCAGCTTCGAAACCTTTCAAGATAAAAGGGATTTGTAACAAGAAGTTTCAAGGCTATAAGATTATATTAAGTATGCATGAACCGTGAAAGATTTTTTGCCTGGAGTCTTACCTATAGGTTGTTGGTTACCTGTAATCATAGTGTTGTTTATTATATATCTTGTAACAATCTCAGATGCCAGTTGCAACAGTCAGAGATTACGGCAATTTTGTTACCTTGTTATGCCTACAAGAAATTAATGTATTCGAAGGGTTTGCATAAATGTACGTAAGATAGGTGCTTGTTTTAGGTTTCCACAGAGGTAAGTATTAAATAAAATAATTAATTGATACATTTATTTTTTCGGATAAATAATTTAATAAACATTGACAAATTTGAAAAAAGTGCAGTAATATGTTGGAAGGTACTCGTATATTGTCAATAAGTAGGTGGATATCTAAATTGCTTAAGATGATCCACTAGTCCTTGACTCATTCGGAATCGGGCGGAGCGAACGATTTTTGGGCGTATACCAATAAAAACCCTAATCTCTAGCAAACAACAGTGTTTTGTTATTCCGCAAGTATATTTTTAAGGATCGAAGCGCCGGGTAGACTAAGGCATGTCCGTTTGCCCCGGGCTCTGGGCGTAGAATGAGCGACGGGCTAAAATCCTTCGGTACATGGCATAAGGATGAAATTCGCACTTACAAATTCGTTGGGTACCGCCTATTTTTATTCACTGAAAAGAAACGTCGCCAAATTGGACAACCAATAATTGGACAACCAACACTTCAGCCTTAGATCAACCCAAATAGCTAGCTACGTTTGGTAACTTGGCAAGGGTGCCCGGCTTCATAGGGTGAGGTTTGTATAGGTCTTGGCGGTGGATGCTTTTGCCAACCTTCTACTTCTAGGTGGCGGGTCGGATCGGAAGACTCCTTGCATCGCAGAGGGAGTTAATTCGTAAGTTTGTCACTCTTGAACTCATGGACCCCCAGATTTCTACCCTTACACCATACCGTTTTTCTTCCCAGAACTTCCTTTAATAATAATAATTGGATAATGTGTAGAGCGCCGTTTTTGTGAGAAATCACCTCAAGGGCTCTCGCGTTTCTCTAAAACGCCCCTTTACACAACATCCCCAAGGATGACAAAGGCCCCGAGGATTTTTTTCCTCATAGCATCATAATGTGTAGCTAATGTTAAAAATGTGGATGTTAAAAAATGTTTTTTCGATGTAAATCTTCTCTAAATAGAATTTAAAAGATAATAACTGCATTTATTATTCGTATTTAGGATGTAGCCAAAATAATTATTTTCGTAGGTTTTCCAAAGAATGAAGAAAATTCTGTGAAACGCACTTTTTTTTATTTTTTTATTTATTATTTATTGAAAGCATAGTTATAATACATCAACAAACAATTGAATTGGTTTGTCAGCATGTGCTTATAATTTAGTTACATATACATAATGTATATCTTATATCTACAGATAACATTTTTTCATACATTTTTCATACGCAATATAAATAAATTTTTTTCCGATAGCCAATTTTTCACCATATATTTAATCTTATTAATAGAATTATATTGCTTTATAGTGTCAGGTAATAAATTAAATATCTTCGGTATGTTGTATTCAAGCGTTCTCTGTCCGTACTTATTATTAAATTTCAGAACTATTAACCCGTCGTTGCGCGTGAATCTAGTGATGTATTTATGTTCTAATTTCTCTTTATGCTGCGGGATAAATATATGATGAATTATTATTTTGTGCCATAGTATAGCCTTAACAGGTAAAATTTTAACTAACAAAGTTAACTATTATCGAGGTTCGAAAATTAATTTGCTAGAAGTAAATTTACTAAAGTTCAGTGACCTTGAAGTTTACCCATCAAGTATCTGTTTATCCACCAAGAAACCAGACAATTTCAAGAAATTACAAAACATTTCTAAAACACGAGTAGCCTTTGGCAACTTTAAAACTCCATAAATTATCCGGGACAAATTTTAACCTTTTCCACTCTGACCATTTTTTCTCAGAACCAATT
This sequence comes from Limnephilus auricula, assembly GCA_951813805.1. Classification (NCBI taxonomy): domain Eukaryota; kingdom Metazoa; phylum Arthropoda; class Insecta; order Trichoptera; family Limnephilidae; genus Limnephilus; species Limnephilus auricula. Next base: position 4,693,733 of record OX638403.1, read on the forward strand.
GGCTACTCTGGTTAAAATTTTGAACGGTTTAAGTTAAGTTTTTTATTTAAAAATGAAATTTTCGATACTTTATTTTCGGAGCACCCTATCTAATAATTCGTATGACCATTAAGATGTTTGATAAATTTGGTACATATTTTGCATAAAGTACTTGCTAAATCACACATAAAGTAACTAAAGGATAATACATGTGCTTTTAATGTGTTTTATTTGCATAATTACCTCTGCTGCATAGCATTAATTTGTATAATATAGGTGAAATACACAAACAAACGAATGTAAATCCTGGTATTCATTCCTTTCTAATTGTCCTGTACCGCATAGGGGATGACCGGTGTCTACCTGAACTCGTGAACAATTGATTGGCTTAGGTTTTATGGCCAGTAAACGGGATCTTATTTTGCATTGGTGACTTTACTTTAGGTTTCGACCTTCATACAGGAAACAAAAGATAGACCAGCCCACAAGACATGCAATAAATAATAAGTTTCGATAACATTCTACACGGCGTTTACAAGGTGTGCAAAACTGTGTACACATCAATGACACTTTCCGAGTATTTTTATCACAATAAATAAGCTGACGATTCGGTCCAATTATTTATTAAAAATTTATGTCTTACTTATGTATTGTATTATCACTTAAAGTTTTTTAGAATGTGATATTTTTCTAAGCATTCTCCGACATGAATTGCCGGTTTGTTGTCACAACTTTTGCAGTGATGTTCATTTTCTTTGCCTTCCTTCTCTATCAGAACCACAAACGACGCAATCCCTATACATTTTCTACGCATTAGGCGTTATGACATGATTCAACCGCTGTTCTGGGCCTACCGAATGTCTTCTTTTCTTGTATTTACACCTTTTCTATGATTTCCAACCAGCTAAATAATTAGCCTATCCACAAATTGAAGATTACTCATTGGATTTTCATTGTTTTTTAAATCTTATTTTCCTTGTACAAAATACATGAATTTACAACCGAAACTTCTAAACCCCCTAAAAAAAAGCTGCGCCACCATTGTATGTCGAAAAAAAATCTTGAAGATGAGGATGAGGTCTTATTATCAATAATAACACCATAAAATGCATTGAATACTTTCTCTTTCAAATCTCTCCACTTTTTTCACAATATTTTCTTCATCACTATTATCACCATTTTCGCTGAAATAAGCAAATCTCCTTCTTTTCGGCGGGATAACGTCACTTCCACTATCTCTATCACTTGGATTGTTAACGACTTCTTCCCTATCACACTATCATTGTCATTGAAATCAATATTATTAATGCAAAAAGCTCTTCATCATCACTATTATCTCTACAATTACATTCGTCATTATAACTGAACTTAGAAGTAAAACTTTCATTATTTTCCATTACGGTTAATTAACTAACCATATTTAAAAATTCTACACATTACTATTTTTATTATTTTCAAGTACTAATATCAATATTGGGGCGATAAGAAATTTAATAGTTCCACAAAACGAAAAACTATGGTCACAGGAGGTGGGAGTAGCCTCGGAGAACCGTCATAAATGTAGGACGGACAACTGACTGATCCGAAAAAATTGGAATATGACAAATAATCCATAAGGTAAAAATGATACATCTATGTTTCCAAGAGTATATCTAATTAACGGTAAATTAAAATGAAGAAATTTTAATTTATCCAACATGTCGCAACGTCTCTTTGTACTTCTCGGAAATAATGTATCGAACAATATACCTAGGTAGATAGAAATCGGTGCTTAAACTTATTTCTGCGCCGGGCCAGAACCTCTGGCCCACGGAGCTCCCTACCAAAATCGTTTCGGCCAGAATGTCTGGCCTACAGAGTGGTAAAGGTTAATATAATATCAGCAGTAGCGTTGTACGAATTAAAATCAAATAGGTACCTACATATATATTTACTCCTTACATTTGTAAAACGGTAAAATGTGTATCAGCTGTACCTGTTATAGAAGCAGTTAGGTATTCCATACAATTACTAAAAATGGTACGATTAAGAATAATTACTGTTATTTCAACGATAATATTGTATAATTTTCTAAACCTGTTTGAATTCATGAGGTGACTTACGAGTAATAAGATAATCATACCTTCCATAATAACTTGCAAGAAGAACTAATTATGGGTCCAAAGCATAATAGTATTTGAATCAATTTATTCGGATAATAGAACCTGCTTAACATATTGTGGTAAGGCAATAAAACATGATCATATATAAATTATGTCACTTACTTTAAACATGCGTATACCTATAGTTATTTCAATATTACCATTTCATCTAAAATTAGAAATGATATTATACATTTATTACGATCAAACTGATGACCTATGTGGCATAATTGATCTCAGATTTGAGTTCAGGAGTGTTGGCTTCAAAATCTTAATTCGTTTGATTTGAGTTATTGACAAGGACATCGAAACAAGTAAGTTCTACCGGTATTTCAATGAGACGAATGCTCCGAGGTAGATATTAACGTTATTGATTTCTCGGCACAGGTGCACATTCGGGAACCACGACAAAAGCGCGCCCAATTTGTACACAGTTATCATATGTTACATGAGAACAGGTCGTTTCTGCGACCTTCTTTTCCAAAAATACCCTTTACCAACATTCAGAAAGATAACATGTGAACCCCCATTTTTGTATCACGCCAACGTATACCCCCATCGAGTCTCCCGTGGACTCCTGAGGGTCTTTGAGGATGCTGTGTGGAGGGTCTTTTTAAGAAAATGATCGAGGGGAAGCTCTAGGAAGGAAAAAAGGAATGAAGGTTGGTTAGGAATCTGGGATCAGTGTGTTTACCTGCTAAGTCACCAAACGTTACAAATTATTTGGGGTGATCTGTAGCAGGGGTGTTGGTTATCCAATAAATGGTTCCTGGGACGGCGGCACCCATACAAGCCTTCCAAATTAATATTTTAAGCGTAACATAACTCAATATTTATAAAAAAATTAATGCTATAATAAACAATACCATAATTGAATCGATCATGAAGTGGGAATAAAATTACTTTTTTCTGAGCAGAGAAGTCGTTAATAATAGAAGTTAGCCGGCACTTATCCTTATTAACTGCGGAATCTCCAGCCCTTATCTCGGATGTGCCGACAGTGGCGCTAATGCGAGCTATTCTCTATGTAATTGACCAAAGGCCGGCGCTTATGAGAATTTATCTCAAAAGCGCGTGGCGAAGCCATCCTTTCCATTCCATTGGATTTATAGTGCCAGCCTGCAACGATACTTTCTACATATTTGCTACCAATGATCATCGATTAAAACATATTTAGACACGTCCCTACAAACTTGTGAACCTTTCTTTGGGTACCTACCTGAAAGTACAAAACGAAGTTCGAATGGACAAAAGTTTGACCGAATGAAAAAAAATAATCCAAATCGATAGTACTGTCCAAATGGACCAACAAAAACTGTTCAATTGATAAAAAAATATTGTTTAAATCAACAAACCAAATTCCATCAAACACAGTCAGGTGACAGAATGTAGTCAAATGTTATCAAAAATATTGTTCACGTGTACAAAAATATATAAAGTATTTAATTTATTTTTAACTTAGAGGTAGACCTCAAAGTATAATGTTTTATTTTTTTAATTGATAAACTAATGTTAGAGTTAATTAAGCTAATTTGAATTGATAAAAATGGTAGAGCTCCTGACCGGCAATCAGAGGGGTGCAGGTTCGAGTCCCGTCGGCGACATGTATCTTTTCTCAGATTTTTTCAATATCAATAAATGTTTCAAGCTATTAATTATTGCTTAAAATACACGTGTAAAATTTTAATTAATTAAGATAATATTAGTGAAATTCAATCGAAAATCTGAAACAGAAAAATCGTAAGAATATACGGATACATCTGGGTCTCGAACCCAGGAACTTCGGCTTTCCGGGCCACTGTGCTAACCACTGCGCTAGTACTAAGAATTGTCCAAATTAACATAAATACCTATGGTTTAAATAGACAAATGTATCGAAAATTGTTCAAATTACTGCACAAAATATAGTCCAAGTCGACAAAATATTTTTGTCAAAAAATTATCCAATTTAAAAATACTGTCAAAAGAACAAAAAATTCTAAATTAACAAAATGTTGTCCAAATGGAAAAACATATTGGGTCCAAATGAACAATATCGTTAAAATGGGTTGAAGTTCCTAGTGTGCTGTGTGATATATTTATATCATGGTTACAACACATTGAAGGAATATAATCATTGAAATACCCACTATTGTATTGTCTCATATCCGCCCGTGATGTGAGCCAAGCCAGAATTTTTTTCAATATAAAACTGAAAAGAGACAATATGCTTTCCTACAACCAAATGAACACAGAATATACTACGCGTGATGTGGATGTCCGTAATGAAAATACGCGGAGCGCATAGATCGCTGAGATAAATAATAAAATACGTAATTAAAACGAATAAGAACACAATTTCTTGTACTTCCTACCATCTAAGTGCTACCTAATTGTAGCTTGTCTCTCAGGAGTTACTCGCTTAATGATGAGAAAGCATTTACCAACAGAGTGGCTTAGCTGATCATGATTTGTCTGCCGGCTTTCTTTGATGCACTTATCTGACACTTCTTGTCGTGTGATGATTGTTGCATCTTGCAACTAACAATAAAACTTTAGATACCAGTTGATAACTTTACTGATTACTCATGTGCGCCTATGTAATAATAACTACTAAAATGAGAGATATTAATCAATTGCTGGGCACTCGTATAGGGTAAAACAAGAACAATTCCATTAAATCGGTAATACAGTTAAAATAAATGACGAGGGTAATTATATTTTTAGCAAACCATCTAAAAGATTTGGCTGCTATTTTGACAATAGTTAGAGATATAGGGGATTAAAAAAAGCTGATTTGAGCTCACAAGAAAGCTACACTTCCAGAATTACGTAGGACTGTATTCAATGGAGGTGATTAAAGTTTAATATTATTACCAAATAATATACAGTAGATATACTGCAATAAATTTGCTGCCGAATGATGCCTAGACTTTGGACCCTTTTCTTAAATAATCAAATAATATATTTAATTCTAATTATTATTTCCAAATAATAAACCACTACCTACATCCGCAACAACTATAACAACCTCAGCAACAGCTATAACACCCCCGGTACCAACACAATCAATATAACCAAAACAACAACAAACATGGCAAACGACAATAAAACTATATGAATTACGACAGATTTTGAAGTTATCTAGATAATAATAATAATCACGTCAAGGGCGCTGTACAATTTATAATGAATTATTAGGCTCTATCTAGTTTTATTGTTTACAAATAGACACAGAAAAAATACTTTCCTGGCAGGTCACTTCCGATAAATACATTTTAATTAGAAAGTTTATGCTTGGAGGAGATACGACCTTGCACGCGGAGGACACTACATTTAAAACACTGGACATTGCATGATTTAACATTTGCTTCCCCTACCGCTGTTCATATTACATTGATAAGAAGATTAGTGCCCAAAATAGAGTTAATATTTACTTTGAAAGACTAGAGAATTTAGGACTCTTTAGGACTGGAGAATTTGTACCAAATTACATTTACTAAACTTACCAATACGAATTTGCTTACATTTTTATACAATTAGTTTTTTACAATTAGTTTAGTAAAGCTAAATGTTTTTTTTTGCTTTATGGATACGACTGTCTGAAAATGTGAGTTTTAAGCTTAGCTTTAGTATTCCTCCGAGTGTGTGATCATTCTTAAATAATGTGGCAGTCCATTTCAGGCTTTAGGCCCAGACACTCCGAAAGCACGCTCACGGAACATAGTATCTGGTGTGCGCTTTGGCTCCTTCAACCTTCCGATAGCTGATGACTCCGCTGACCTAAGAAGAGTTGACTGTCGGGAATTGGAATTTTCTGGAATACAAATTTCCGATAAGTAAGCCGGAGCCATTCCATTAAGGGTCTTAAATACCACCCAGCAGAGCTAAACTGGATTCTCTCAGGGCATTTGAGGAAGATTTTTGAGATGCTCTGAAATATGGGTATATTTAGATACGCTTGATAAGTCTTACTGTAGCGTTGAAAACGGATTGTAATTTATTGATTTAATATTTTGGGAGACTTGCATATATTCCGTTGCATTAATTTGTACATTGTGACGTTCCGCTGGGGGATTCTAATAAGAAATGAGGAAAAAGGAGGACAAGATTACTAGAACTTTTTTTTATGAAAAGTTGGTCTCAATCTCAAACCAAAGCTATCTTGAGACAATCTTCCACTTTTGATTCAAGTGCAAATGCTGCACAGCGCGCTTGAGAATATATTTAACTAAAACGGTGCTTTATAAATCGTTGGGGTTTGATCCAGTTCGAATACCTCTGAGACCAGAACCAATCATTATGAAGCCCGAAAAGGAGCTTGTCATGGGCAGTTTTAAGTAAATGAGATATTGAATACCTAAATTAGAAATGTATGCTACTAAATCAACATTCACACTGAAAATTGCTCGATTTCCACCAAAGTAAGCCTTCATTAGCGTTCCAAAGCTTCTCGGAACAGTTTTAATGAACTAGAGCTGAGAGTCGAAGTGTGTCACGTGGCTCATGGTTATTTCCATTTACATGAGTACCAGTTGGCTGCCCTAAGAGCAGTGAACACTTACCTCAGTGTAATGTGTAATAGTGTAATGTGTAGTACAGTGAGTGTAGTGAGAGATGGTATCCGATAAGTTACGCCGGAGCGGCGTGCGGCGAGTCTACGCCTTAATCTACCAGACAATCGGACCGCATTGACATGGAGTTGCCCTGACTGTTGACTGTACTTAGTAAACTCTATACTCTACTAGGGCACATTGTTTCGCAATACTATTTATAATTTATATGAGATTGATCGACAAATCAAAATAGGTGAACTAGTAGATCTGTGAATTTTTTAAAGTAGGTACCTACTTAATCACCAGATTTTGGTCATTATAAATTTTTATAATAAATTATAAATAAAATTTCTTAATTATAAACCATATATTTTATGTAACAAGAATTATTATTTATACCTACAATTTGTCCAAAGAAACGTCACTATCTAAATGACAATTCTTTTTTTAAACGTTCTTCAGGCACGTAGGTACCATCACATAAAAAATGCTAATTATCAAGTCCAAATAAACACGACAATTTCACATCTGAGACAATAATATTTAATTGAACAATTAAAACGACCACCATCTTGAAACGGAACGCCTAGACAAATTTTACAGGGAGACGAAATGCAAAAGGGTCGAGTCAGAAGTCAACTTCGCTTTACTCAATAAAAAAATATCCGCACAACAATTTATGAATAAGCCGAAAGAAAGAACACCGTAAAAAATGATCCCCAGAATACAGACGACTTTGTGATTTCATGTAATTTTCAGTGAATGTTTAGAATTACTTCCACCACACTTGCAAAGATGCGTATTGTTTAAAAATAACTTCAAATGATGTGCTATAGGTATTGCTACGAAATGACACCACGACATCGATGTACAATTTTTGTGCACCACGAAAAAGTTTTTGGTAACGGTTTGACATTCATGTTTTTTTTTTAATACTGTTATTATTCAAGCATTACCAAAAACAAATTTAATAAATTGATGGACAAGTCTTTGTGACGAAATGATACACGTTCGCTGGTAAAATAAAAGCCCAAGACAATAATTTATTTGCACCTGCGAAGCTCATTAGTTTGGTACATTAAAGTTTTTAAGCGACAACATGAAAAATCGCCGAAGCCGCCATAAATAAGCTAAAGTTATGTCAAAAAACAACCACCCTCGAGTGAATGAATGAATGAAATCGCTATGCGTTTACAATCTTCGATTATTCCGGATTTCGTGGCCATGTCGGCATTTTTTCTCTCCCTTTGACGGATGGAGGCTGTAGTTTGTTTGGTCGGTCCAGGAACGCGGGATGCTGGAGTTCGTTGGGTGGAGGCGGATTGGCGCCATTTGAGATTTTTTCCTTCGCAAAGTGGTCCGCGTTAACACGGTTCCTCCGTGCCTTAGAGAGGAAATCTTTAGACCCTCATTACTGGCCATAATTGGGGTCGTAAATATATGGAATGTGATGAGGTTTTTCTAGCATTCTTTTGCCTACCTAGGCAACTGATTACCGCCAGGTTTCAAGATAAAACTGGGTCTGTACCGAATTAATGGGAACCTTTTCCCCCATTTCTTATTTTATAAAATTAAGCTGATTAAATTATTTTCTCTCGGTTTAGTTACCTGATTTTTTTGCTTCCTGGTCTAACACCGTTACTATTATTAATGAATTTGAAAAATGTACCTACACATAAACATTTTTTTATGTATGTTCTCTATATCTGTAAATAATAAAATTAGAGACCTAAGAAATCATTATAAATTGTTCAGCGTCATTGAAATGATTTTTCATAAAATACGGTGATATACAAATTATCAAATTTTTATTATTTATGAAGATAACGATATTGTGAGGTAAGGCCCAATTACATATTTCACATAAATGTCAGGGCGTCCTTTACAGATCATAATCGACATTTGATAGAGAACCGTGCATCGATAACATCCTGCATTGTTCAGAATATCAGAATCGTATTATTGCTACTTTCTTGGTGTCATATTTGCGATATGATCTTACTGTGGACCGCGTGAGAAAATAAAATAATGGTTTGCGTTGTCCATCGATAAAGCTATCCCATATACAGAGGAGATTCTGTGTTCTGCTACATTTGTTATAGGAGCCCTTGTGTTACATTTACATAAGAACAAATATACAATGGTAGAGCTGGTGGCAATGCTTTATAAGGATTGAAAGAAATGTAATTTTATTCATCTGTTTCTGTGGAACACCGCATCGAATCCTACTCGTAAACAGAGGTTCCTTTGCTAAATAAAAATACTTGGCCGATTTATATAGTTCACTATGAGCACCCTGCTTATTTAAAAATGTCTCATGTTTTGAAATAGTTTAAATCGATTTAATATTTTTAATATTGTTTTTTTTTTTAATATTATTTAAGAGTCTTTCAATGCAATGAGTCTAATTACCATCGAAGAAATTGAAATATTGTAGTTTTTAATATGAATACCCCACAAGAATCCCAACTACTCCCAACTGACTGGAGCCAGTGAGACTATTGCATGCCCGATGGAGGTAGTTTGTGAGGCTGAAGGTAATGGAGAGGGGAAGGAGATGGGGAAGAGGAATGTGGGGAGGTACCTGGCTATTCAGATCTAGTCACCAAACAAAGCTAAAGCCATTTCAAGCGATTTTAAACATGGTGGTCTCACACCAGGGCGATATTGAGAGTATCTTCCACCCTGAAACGTGACGCAAATATACCTTACATTACTTTTAAATGATTTAATTGTAAAATAAAACAAATTCTTAAAAAATGTTTACTTGCACACGCCTGGATTTCAACCCGCGACCTCCGGCCAGATCTTATCCATAATGAATCTAGAGCCTTACCTCACTAAAATTATATTGAAATTGTTTGAATAAATACTTTTCCATAAATAATTTTTTAATTAAATTAAATTAAATACATTTTTTTGTTTAAATATTTATTTTATCGCCAAAATATTTTTAATTTTATTAATGATTGATGATGAATCCGCTAACTCTTGATGAATATGGAGATTTCATACGTTTTAAAGTGTAAAATCGTATCAATATTTTGTTTTTAATTCTTCTACTGAAAATAATTAATTAATTTACCCTTGAAAAAGTATTTTAATGTAGCAAAGTTTTGAAATTCCTTTTTATTTTCAATATAATGTAAGTCTAATTTACCTATGAGAAATACCGACGTTTTACTGTAGGCACTTTTAAAATGTATTTTGAATTTTTCGAGCAATTTTAAATCTTAAAATCTTACACCAGCAAAATCAAATTACCCTCGAAAAGTGTTCTCAATAATGCAGGCACAACTAAATGTTTAGATGAGATAAATATTGATAAAAATGCTAAATAATAGCTAAATTTCCTAAACATTTATAAAAAAATTAGGGTGTACCTATAATAAAAAAACCAGAGGAAGAGAATAGTTTTTTTTTTTTTTTTAAATGTGATAAGATATAAGTAAACGATATCACAATCAGTAGATATTTCAAATTTCTACATGCTAATTGTAGGCAGATACATGTTTAGTTTTACCTATGTATCTATTAGATACCTAAGAGATGTAAACTTTATGTGGCTTTTTACCGCAACGAAATATGCGCATTTCACACTTGATATTTCCATACATAACCAGACAGAAGTCGGTAACATTTTAACAAACAACAATCCTGAGACTTGAACCATTTTTTTAATAGTTATATTTTCATAAATTATGGGGTGCAATATTTATCTTATTACTTCCAGATTAAACAAACAAAACGCAACGCTTTCTTCCATATGGAATGCAGAAATGGTGTAAAACAATACATTATTTATTGTTTTTGTGTTTAATTCGTAGAACCCTATTTAATTTTTTTTAAATTAACCTTAATTAAATTTAATAATGACATTATTAAGTTCTGCACGTGTTTCAGTTTTTTTATTATTGTGACGGCTGTTTCGGCTTACAAGGCCATTTTCAAACTGTGGTGTTCCACAATTAGACGACGATATTTATAGGATTTAAAATGTCAATTTTGAAAATGAGTAAATTGATTTATTATCGGTTAAACCGATTTCCTGGGAAAATAATAAATTCTCCCCCATAAAACATATATAAAAATCTAAAACACTTGCAGAACTTAATAATAATATTATTAAATTACATTTTTAAAACAATACATCCCAATCTTGGAATACACATTTTGTTTCATTAACATCAATGCATCGTCTCGAGATATTACCGTTCCACAATGTAAAAACTGCTTGTTCCTCTCTTTTCTTTTCTCTATCATGCAATTGGTTATGTATTACGAACTTGTACATTTCTGTAATAACCAATTAACAGTGATAAAGAGACCTCTCAGGTAAGTGTGGTCCTGTATATTTTCTGCCTGTATAGAACATAAATTAAACAATACGTGTACATTTTTACGCAGTATCACGTTCACTGGTCAAATGCATTGTAGGTACATATAGTTTTGTATAAATGATTGACAAACAGGTGGATGCAATCTGTTAGCCATAAGATTAAAATTATTTTAATATATTATTGTTTTACATAATAGTTAGAATAAGAAATATGTAGGTACAATGTATAAATATATTATAAATGTGTACAGCGCCCTTAATGTGTTTTTTCAGAAAAAAGGCGCTATACAAATTATCCAAATATTATTATTTATTGTAAATTGTGTACTATCAATCTACATTTATTATTTTCTTTATGCTATCTGCAGTTCAACACTGTTTGTTTTTCTTTTTCTTTTCTGTATTATAATATGCGCTAAAATCCACCTTATATCTACTGCCTACCACGTATAACGTCAATTGTTTTAGTTTGTTTTTTGGTAGCTAAACCCATCAGAACATAAATGATTTATAAATAAATATAAAATACAACTTTCCACCCGAACCAAGAATTTGTTTAATTTTCCTGTGGTGTCTCTGAAAATTAATAGGTACCTACCTACCTGTATTAGACGTTTTGCTTTTACATGTTTGATAAAGCTATCCTAAATTCCTAAAATTATCATAATAAATTTTAGATTACCTATATTTTTGCCAATTGCTTACAATTATTTGCATACGGCCCGCTAACCAATTGTGCGACGCCGGACCGTCGGATCCGTGCGTGCTATCGAGATCAGATCCGCGACATTTGTATGGAGGCCCGTTGACTTTTATTGACACCGCGTGTTTATTAGGGTATCCCATTTATCCGGTGGAATCGAGCCGAGATGCTGAGAATGCTGCGAGGTGACAACGGCCCGGCCGAATGACCGTATGGCCGTACAGATGCACCGGTAGAACGGCCGTGATGGACGGACCGCAGTTAGGACAAATATTTGCATTCGGAGGACATTCGTTATATTATTATCTGAAGGTTATGTTGGTGTTCCTTGCAAAGGGTAAAAGCAGGTGTTGCATCTGGTGTTGAATTTTGGCAATGAAGCAGTGGCTTAGGCACAAACTCTTGGTATCAAACGTGATTGTAATTCGGGATAACGTAATATTTTCATTTATAAAGATAATATTAGCGAAAATTAATCGAAAATCGGAAACAGAAAAAGATACGGATACATCTTAGACTCGAACCCACACGGAGAAAAATGTTATTCTAAAATACGATCATTTTATTCGTAAAACTGTTAAAAACGGGACTGAAGTTCTTACGAACAAATTAACAGGGTTTCAATGTTTATTGACGGGAAAATGTAACAATAAATTAGTATTATTAATTGTTAGAACAAATTTCGTACGTATACCAACAAATTATTAAAACATTTCCACATTTAAAACCCATCCTACACGAAGAAAAATGTTATTCGAAAAAAATATCATTTTAATAGTAAAAACGGTTAAAAACGGGACTGAAGTTCATACGAACAAATTAACAGGGTTTCAATGTTTATTGGCGGAAACATGTAAGAATAATTTATTGGTACACGTAATTTCGTACGTATACCAACAAATTATTCTTACATTTTCCCGCCAATAAACATTGAAACACTGTTAATTTGCTCGTAAGAACTTCAGTCCCGTTTTTAACCATTTTTACTATTAAAATGATCGTTTTTTCGAATAACATTTTTCTCCTTGTATTATGTATGGACTATGAACAAAGAAACTAACTAACTAACCATCACGCCATTTTCCGTAGGGGTGGGCAGAGAGGACGAAATGCCAAAAAACTCAGTCTTGGCACACCGGGATTCGAACCTAATAAAAGATACCTGCATACAAGTAAGTAGATAAGCACATTGTTTTCACCTTGAAATACTGAATTCGGCCAATTATAAATCGAATTACCAAGGGTTTACATAAGAAAAATTATGTATTGTGAATCTGAAGTATCAGCATACATTTTTTTTATTGGTTCATATGCTAATTTTCTTGCCAGTACCCCTTCGACTGTCGCCTTGGAACCAGCTCAGGCTGTTTAGGCGTTTTCTACGCCACTGCTAAGAACAATGGAAGATTTGCATAGATTTTATTAAAATATATAATAATTCAATATTATCAAGCCAGAAAAACCTATTCACCATCTAGATTTATAAAAATATTTTTGAATTCAAACATGGTTAGAGAATATAGGTATTAGATATTTTCGATATGGGAGATCATTTTATAATATTTATTCTTCGGGCAGAGCCTCTGTGGTTAACCGGGTCAATTGTTCAATCAATTTTAAAATCAGTAATTTTAATAATATAAGACTCACCATTCAAGTGTTATGAAGTTGAATATAATATTGTGTATCCAAAAGTGACTGACCTGAAACAATAAAAATACAAAATATAAATAACTGATTTACTAAATAATCATTAATTAAATTCCTACAAATAAAACAATTTTGATTAGATGCTGAAAAAATATACCAAAATGTTGTAAAGAGGTAAGTATTTGGGTAGGTAGGTCGACAGGGAGATGTTACCAATAATGGCCAGTTTCCTATTTCCTAATACATATAGGCGTAGAACGGATGAATAAAGGTTTAATTTACATCGCACGTGGTGTGTTTCCGGTTTTAAATAATGTGCAGGTGACTTAAAAATCGTGATACGTGAAGGTAAGTGTTTACACACGTGGTTACATCATCGCGATTGGCCTAATCAATGATACAATCTACAAAAAATATTAATTGGTTCCAACGAGTAGTATGTGCCTACTTTTTACCTTACTACCGATATTATGTCAGCGTTTAATTTGTAGATACCCAATAATTACCTGTGATTGATTACCCAAATCAAGCCAGAGGAAAATGAGATTTATTAAATAAGAGATACATAATTGACAAATAAATGTGTGCTGTATGTAGTTAGGTAGGTACTTTGATAAAATAAATAAGATAATAGGTAGGTACCTACTTTATAGCTTTTTCATACACGCGTATCTATAGTACCTACCTACCAAGGAAATTGTATTATAAACTTTCATGGGTGCATTCGTTCTATTTTTTAAAATTATGTTACATGTAGAACGGTAAGATATTTACACAACGGGTGCTAGCATGGTCGATCAATAAGGATCGGTAGGATAATTGTCGTTAACTTCTCATCGTTCCCTAGGACAACTGCAGATCGCTAACGTACAAACAATAGTTGATGTCGAATATTTTAAGGACACTTAGTCATTGTGAACTGTTACTTTTTTGTTGGGGATCTGTAGTCATGCTAGGGAACGATGAGAAGTTACGGATAGTTATCCTACCGATCGTTATCGAGCGAGCATGCTAGGGCCTCTGGCCCCCTAACGCACTCGATGAATAAGGATCGTTAGGATAACTTTCGGTAACTTCGTTCCCTAGCATAACTACAGATCGTCAAAAAATAAGTGACAGTTCACAACGACAAAGTCTCCTTAATATATTCGACATCAGGTGTTGTTTGTACGTTACCGAAAGTTATCCTATCAATCCTTATGGATTGAGTGTGCTCGGGAAAAATGAATATCATTTAAAAGCGTTGTACAGAAAAAAAACACCCTAATAACGTTATTATCTCACCCAGATGTTACCATAATAACATTTCAATTGCTTCAATATTTAATGAATGATTCAATGATTTTATTTCTCATGCAATACGCTTTCATTGAGTAAATTCAAAAACATCAACATACAGCAATCAAAAAACAAACGCACAATTTCACATTACTGCACAAAAATGTTATAGTATTCTTGATTGAGTTTAAGGGCCGTCTTAATTTAGATTCGAGCTTTTTGAGTGTGGGTGCAATGCTTTCCTGGAAGCTAAACATTCGGTATCCGAGTCTGGCTGGCGAGAGTCTACTCGGTTAACTCTACGATCGTAGCGGGCACAATCTGACATTTATGACAGTCATAAAATCTTTTAAGTAGTGACTTTTAGTGCTTGTTTAGTGAACATAAATGTCTTCTGCCTTTAGCGGTGAGCGGGTTCACTAAAATCCCTTTAACCCCACAAGCCTGGAGGCATGGTGTTTGTTTATTTATTCAGTGACAATGATGGCTCCTTACCATGAGATGATGGCTATCAATGGTGATTGGTGTATCTTTTGGTCTTTCTTGTTGATCACCGTGCATCTTATATGGGTCGTAAAATATTTAACACGATTGTTACTCGGGTTAAGATGTTCTACAGGTGTTTTGTAAGTAAAACAAATTAAATTATGGTTGTAAATAAAAACAGAATTCAATTAGGATATATTTTTAATCATATAATATTGACTATACCTTGTGGTTATTCCTTTGCAGCATTATTTTGAATAATTAAGAGGCTAGACTTTGAACGACACGCGGAACACCCGCGTCTGTTATTCTGTCCCGCTCACAATAAGCTCAAGCACACTTACAATACACGCGAATGCGAAATGTGCGAATGAGACAACGCTCAAATTTACCTACAGAAATCGCTCGAAAAGGGGTTTATGGAGAATACACTTTTCTACACCGAAACTTTCACGAAATAGAAATTAAAAAAAAAATATATTTTTTAGAAAGAAGAAGCTACGTCGGCAGCTTTTTATAATTTTATAATTCTTTATGAGAGTTGAGTTAGCAGCACTTTTTCCTTGAATAATATTTTTTGATAAATCGTACATGTTTGACAGTGAATGTTTACGTTAATACGAAACACATCGAAAATTCTAAAACATACCGACATAGTTTTCACCCTCTAGAAGGCAGAATAAAAAAATATATTCATTTTGTGCAATTTTCGATGTAGAAAAGTGTTTTTTCCCGGGCGTCCTTTTTGTATGGGCCGAAAAGCGAAGTCTATCGTCTTAACCGTTATTTTGAATTTGGAAACGTCCGGTATCTCAAAAGTTGCGTCTTTAAAAGAAAATGAGAACTGAATATAATATATCTTTTTTTAAATGGTATAAAACAGAAAAAAAACACCTAAAACATGTATTTTTAAATTATGAAAATAAATATTTTTTTTTACAATAATTAATGTTATCAATCAATTTTGGCATCCATGATATTTTATTCGTTGTATTTTGTTCAAAAATTTTGGAGTAGTTATTGTTTAGTATCTTGATTTAATCCAGAATAAGATTTTTTTCCCTTTTTATATTTTTAACAAACACATCACATATTTTCGTTGTTTGTTTTTGGGGTGTTATGCCGTGTTGTGCTACCTCCTTCTTTAGCCGACGTTTCGGACAGCGTTGCAGTGTCCATCATCGGGGAAGATCCGGCAGATCCGCACTGCAACGCTGTCCGAAACGTCGGCTAAAGAAGGAGGTAGCACAACACGGCATAACACCCCAAAAACAAACAACGAAAATGCTTTTGGCCGTGAAAATCTAAAAACGTATCCACATCACATATGTTTGAAAAATATTTTTTTGCCTTCTTTGTACTACTACAGTTATGAAATAAAAATTAAGTTTGCTACAAAATATAAAATATAAACCCTTCATTTTATTTTTTTCCCGAATCACGAAATCAATATTTTTTTCTAAACTTCCGGCGTTTTGAGCGCGCTAATAATAGTGAAGACCAATTTCATTTATTTTTAGTTTTCGAATAGCTACAGATCATACGCAAATTTTGAGACCCCGGGCGTTTAAAAATAAGGCAAGTTTTTCTCTCTCTGTGGAGAGCGACACACGCTATAATGTTGAATGTAAAATGACTATGAAAAATTATTTATATAATATGCTGTTGTAAACGGTCACTCAAATTAAGAAACGGTTTTGTTAGTGAGAACTTGGGAAGAATAATCCAGTAAAGTACGATAATAAATATCCCTGCAATTTTTATAAGAATAGGGTTCAAGGAGTGTTTAGCTTACCCTATTGTGCACTAGATGGCAGTACGTCATAAAAATAACAAATTAAGCGCCATTAGGTGCAGTGGCATCTAACGGCAGTTAGCGGAACCATAATCGTTAGAAAATTGCGGCTATCCCGCTTGGTTCTTGGTTCACGCATTCTCATGGAAGCTAGTCACGTAGAGTTAACGGTGACAGGGTTTGGAAATTTATTTGTTTTCGGTGTTTGTTCTTTCTTTTCATAAAGTCATGCCTATGGTAATTCGCTGCCGCAACGTTTCAACTGGTTTGTTTTGACGTTTCACATTGAAATTTATTTACAACATGTGTGTTTTGGTGTCGAGATATCTACGACATCCTGCAATATGCCTACAAGTAAGTTATTAGGCGCGTACATGTGCATATTAATAATTGTCACTATACCAAAGTATACATAGGCAAATCGTTTAAAAGATACCATTGCTTGTGTAGTGGTGTTACAGCATAGGATGCATAAATAAACCACAGGATGGATAAACAATAATAATAATAATAATAATTGGATAATTTGTAGAGCGCCGTTTTTGTGAGAAATCACCTCAAGGGCGCTGTACAATTTATAAAATAATTCTTAGGCTATATCTAAGTTCATTATTTACAAATGTATACAGAAACATACTTACCTGGTCGCTCACTTCCGATAAACACACTTTAATTAGAAAGTTTATGCTTGGAGAAGATACCAATTTGCACGCGGAGGACATTATATTGAAAACACTGGACATTGCATGATTTTACATTTACTGCCCCCCATAATATCAATTTGAACCGTTTATTGGATGACCGACACCTCTGCCACAGGTCACCCCAAGTGGTTCGCTACTTTGGTGACTTAGCAGGGGTGCCCGGGTTCATGGGGTTAGGTTTGTCCGCGGTTTGGGGGCGGATGCGTCTGTCGACCATCTGCGTGGCAGGCCGGATCAGGAAGGACTGGATGAGGGAGACCTTTTGATCTCTCCAGCCGGACCCTCTTGAGCCATCGTTGCACCTCACTGGGAGGGATGGCTTCACACGTCCATCGCTCCTGGACATATTTATTCCCAGATTCTTACCCACCCTCAAACCTTTTTCCTTTCCAGGACTTCCCTCTCCTTCCTGCCCCTTAAAAAACCCTTCACACAACATCTTCAAAGATGATAAAGGCCCCGAGGGATTTTTTCCACACGGCCTCCTGTGTAGAGGTAATGTAAAAAAAAAAAAAAAATTGTTTTTGTTAGGAAACAGAAAAAAAAAACATTGAATTGAATTGAAACGCGCCCAGTACCTTTGGGCATTTGCTTAGTAAGAGGGGACTGCGGTGGTGTTTCAAACGAAAGCCGTTCGAAAACCTTTTTGAATATTTCGATATATAGGTACTAGGTAAAGGTGTGTACAAATAATATGTATCTACCTACATTCAAAATTGTACTATATAAAATTATTGGTTTTTACCAATATCTATTATGTATTTAGTAGACTTCTTAGTTCTGGGTTCAGATAACTGGATTTCTTTGAATATCAAGTTATGTAAGTAGTTATTTAGCATTTTTGCTTATCATAAAAATTTTTGAATATCGGTATTATTATTATTTACGGAAACCTGTTTTATAATAATAATATTTCGATAATTTTTATAGAGCTGTCAAAATAATGTTAAATCTTTGACTGATTTGTACACGGAGAAAAATATTATTCTAAAATACGATCATTTTATTCGTAAAACGGTTAAAAACGGGAATGAAGTTCTTACGAACCAATTAACAGGGTTTCAATGATTATTGGCGGGAAAATGTAAGAATAAATTATTAGGTATTATTAATTATTGGAACAAATTTTGTACGTATACCAAATAATTATTCTTAAATTTTCCCGCCAATAAATATTGAAACCCTGTTAATTTGTTCCTAAGAACTTCAGTCCCGTTTTTAACTACGAATAAAATGATCGTATTTTAGAATAACATTTTTATCCATGTATAGCGCCGTTTTTGTTCAAAGTCACCGTTAAATGGACCTCGCTATAAGTTTTTACAATGCTCTATTCTACTAACAACTATAAATAGACAATCAATTATTTCGCTGCATATAAACAGGTAGGTATTGCGATCCCTTCGTCCCTTTCCCATAATTCGTGACTCGGCTCGTGGTAAAACTTATCCCCCCCTGTATTTGCAGCATTACATCTTACAAACAGATTGCACCCACCAGCTCATCAATCAATAACATTTAAAAAAAAACTGTATCACCATAGACATATGAATATGTATAGACCTGCCCTAAGTGATAAAAGCGTATTCTTTCCCCCTCCTTAATTCTGGGTTCCATGGAACCGGCCCGGCTGGCGTATAGGTACGCGTGAATCTAGAAAATGTGACGTCATCATTCTTGTGCGGACTAGCGTCGAGCTCTTATCGGTACATTTTACGAAATAACACGGCAAAAATGGTAACTTGTGCTATTAAAACATGTAAGAATAGAAGTGAAAAAGAGTATAAACCCAATTGTCGTATTACCTTCCATATGCAGGCATTATTTGTCATTATTTTAAGCTTATTCACATCATATAATATGATCAGTTTTAGACATGAACCGAAATTCCCGGTCCCGTCATGTGCACGTTGCAGTTTACTGTGATAAGTAAATTATGAAACATTTGTAAAAGTGTCTTAACTAAACACGGTAACAAAATATTCGACTCTCAAAACAAGCGAACCTTTCTTCATTTTATATGGATTACACAAGTTTGTTCAAACCGGGCGAACAATTCGCGCTCCCATGTAAAAAGGTCTATTCATTCAAAAGCAGATTTTACTTTTAAGAGCTAAATGGTGATATTATAATGCGTGATGCCTATATACTGTCATATTGAATGATTAACGAATCACATATCGTTACCGTCAACTCATCCCTCTCCGCCCCGCTACAGATGGTTATTACCCCTCTCCCTGATTCTCAAGTCTATGAATAATATGTCTGTGTGTATCACCTATTTATTATGTACAATTTATCATCAATCAGCGTTTTGCTGCATAAAAATGTTGGTACATATTTAGTCCTAGAATGTAACAGGTAGATATTTCGTACCTATATCGCTTTTAGGGCACTTTCTAAAATAGGCAAGTCTTTTAAATCTGTCAAGATTTACACAGGTAAGTGCTTAATTTTACTTGATTTTAATACTATAAATTTTATAAGTAAGTGGGAATTAACTGCAAGTACCTACCTAGCTATTCAGACTAACTTAGGTATCTACTGATATGTTGATGATTATTTTGAAGGCTTTATTAGTCATACTTCAAAATATGAGCTAGGTACCTAACTGCCTACCGATTTTTTATTAAAAAATTTTGGAGCCAACACTAAAAATGATTCTTATCCGTAAGACCACATATATGCACCTAGATATGCAAATACAATCTGTTTTTTTTTGTACACTGAATATATAATTGCAAGAAGCGATGATCGACAGGTACACGGAGAAAAATGTTATTCTAAAATACGATCATTTTATTCGTAAAAACGGTTAAAAACGGGAGTGAAGTTCTTACGAACAAATTAACAGTGTTTCAATGTTTATTGGCGGTAACATGTAAGAATAATTTGTCGGTATCTATACGTAGTTTCGTACGTATACCAACAAATTATTCTTACATGTTGCCGCCAATTAACATTGAAACACTGTCAATTTGTTCGTAAGAACTTCAATCCCGTTTTTAACCGAATAACATTTTTCTCAATTTACAAAATTCATTTTGATTCCAGATAGGTAAGTTGATTGTCACTTCAAGAAAGAATTAGGGATATGTGATTTTTTTTTTACAATTTTTGTAAGATAAAAATAAGCTTCCTTCAGGCACACGGACACGCCCACAACTTACTTCTATCGGTATATCAGTGATTTTTAAATTTATCATTCAGAAAGGTCACCGATGCAAATTTTGCATTGCCATAAAGAAAGGTATTTTGCCAATAAAGCACACATAAAAATGTCGTAAAATTACCAACATTCTAGACTCATTTGTAATTATTACCACGTTCACCGATCGTAAAACTACAAGCTTTATAGCTTTTCTATTTGTCATCAAAGAGTAGTCAGAATGCACAAAGTGTTATTATTTTTATTACGCCGTAAATATTCATATTATGGACGCACACCCACAAGGAAGAAAGAAGACACAAATATTTTAAATTAGCTAAACTGAAATAGAAAAACGTAGATGCAGTAAAACGCAAGTAGATATTTGTGCACAGATCGTTTCAGAATATTTTACGCAAAGAATTTCAAGCGATTTATCATTGACGAGATCCTAAAAGGAAGCAAGGCCGATATAGAATTTAAAGTTGTAGAAAGTGAAATTAATGTGGTTTGGATGAGTGTACAAATAAAATATTGTCACAAGCATATGTACCTACAGGAAAATTAGAGCGCACAAGAAAAAAAGGTTATTCTAAAATACGATCCTTTTATTCGTAAAAACGGTTAAAAACGGGACTGAAGTTCTTACGAACACATTAACAGTGTTTCAATGTTTATTGGCGGGAAAATGTAAGAATAATTTGTTGGTATACGTACGAAATTACTTATACCAACAAATTATTCTTACATGTACCCGCCAATAAACTTTGAAACACTGTTAATTTGTTCGTAAGAACTTCAGTCCCGTATTTAACCATTTTTACGAATAAAATGATCGTATTTTAGAATAAAATTTATCTTCGTGCATGTTTTGACGTATTTTTTGTGAACACCGACAGTGGTTCAAATTGGTTCGAAATGGTTTAGAACACCCAACCGAAGTCCCATCTTACCCCGCAGATAACTTATGATATAGTACACTACTGCAGAAGCAAGAATCTAATTTAAATGTTTCTGCTGGACGCACAATTGGATGAAAGAAGAGAACGAGAAAATGACAGGAAGACATGACGTGGTACGATCCAAATTACCAGAAACATCACTGTGATTGAAAAAAATTACGTAAAAAATTGAAAAAAAAAAGTTAAGATAAGATATAAGTAATTGACAATATCCTAAGCAATATCCACTAATTGACCAATTTACATAATTTTTAATAATCAAATAGATCCTTGATATTGACGATAAAACCTGTAAACGTTTATGTCATCATTAACACCATGGATGTGGATAGGGAATATACTCAGAGTTACCTTCTGTCAGCTCTTTAACAATGTGATATTAAAATGATTGATTTGCAGATAAAAAGTAATGCGTTGAGGAAATAGACACCTTGGGACCCCAATTTAAGTATGTTTTAGGCTAAGTCCGTATGGCAAGTGGATAAACAAATTAAGAATAATCAATGAGAATGCTTGGCCCACATGGATATCTGAAAATAATTCGCAATTCAGAAGCAAACTAATTATTAATGTTCTCCTCACGAATTGTAATAAGTTTAAATTGATTTCGGACTATTTGGGTGGTCCGAGCAGGGGTTGTCAATGCAACTATCGGTGCTCCGAAAATCGCTGTTACAACAAACTTGGCTTGATGTTTAATATCAACGGTAGTGTCCAAGATGGTAAGCTACAGATCTGTAAGAATTTAAAAGATGGGGCTGAGTTCTCTGGTTCAAATAAAATATTTTTTTTAGAACCGTAGAACTCAGAAAGTTGTAATACCTCTATCCAAAAACTCTTGAATGATAAGCTAAATTCGCGATATCATCACGGGGCATCATGCGTTTGCAGAGATCTGCACAGTCCTCTACAACACAGGTGAAGGTGGAGGACTATACATTTGTAATATAAATATATTATGAACTAGCTGACCCGCCCACGCGTTGCTGTGGCTAACGAAACACAACGCCATCTACTGGATGGTTACCTAACCTAGATAACGAAGTGTGTGCCATCTGTCAGAAACTTATGGAACTTACAAGTAAATTTAAATGATTGTCCCATAAAAAACATTTAATTCGCAATAATAAATATTGAGGTCAATAATCGAGATAAAAACTATCCTATCTTTTAAGTTGGACTAAATTACACACAGTAAGCCAAATTTCATCAAAATCGGTTAAGTAGTTTCGGAGCTTACCTCGCACGAACATTGTGACATGAGATTTTATATATAATGAAAAGTAAATAAATAAGATTTTGAAGTCTGGAATTCTGTAACTTTTTTAACGCCCGACGTTATTTTCATCGAGAAATTGTTCCAAATATTAAAATTATAAAACATTGTTTTTGAGTTAAAACGCGAGAGGCATTGATGTTGCATCCTGGGAGATATTTTCGGAAACCCTTTTGCCAAAAGAATCAATGTAACAAAAGAAAGATGTATAAATATGTAACAATCTATTGTTAAATAATTTTATTATTATTATACCTACTCGTATAGATATCTTTAATTTTAATGGTAAAAGAACACTCTATTTCACTTTATCATTTAATAAATTGTTTAAACTAGCATGTTTTAAATGGTATCTAATATATTTTTTAATTACAATTACAATTTAATTACAATTTACAATTAGAAAAACAATGGTGGAATTTTAAGGTTTTACAGTATTATTATAAATTTGCCTGAAGCGTTTTTTCAATTAATCATGTTGAAGATACCTGGTCTAGTTAGTCTTCCCATTGTAAGCAAGCCACCAGCTCGGCAAACTGTCAATTGTCATGGCTTTACCGCGAGCGGAATATTGATACGAGCTTTGGTATTCAGCTCCCACAACCCGGCCAATAAAAACTCCTTTAAGCAGAGGACTTCCGCGACCCAATGCTGCGCTCATATTCATAGAACCGCGACCCAGGAGGCCTGAGCACTAGGCACTCTAATACTCTCTAGTCACAGGACATGCCAAACTTGCGGATTGCCAAACGATAAGTTATCTGACATGCTCGCATCGCTCGCCCAGTGCAGAGTGCTTACTGCTTGCCCGCATACATTGTTTATTATTAGAGGCCAATGCTTTTTATAAGTTCCGTGAACGCTTTGAGTGAATTTCTATACAAATGCGTTATAGGATACAGTAAGTTCTGTGCGCTGGGTGCGATTTACTGATGTTCTACTTTATTTTGTTTGGATTATTTATTCTCATAGAAGAACATAATATTATTATCTTTACCCCTTTCTTTGTGTAGGTATTAAAAATAAGTTCTCAGGTCTTTCAAAATAAATATTAACTCTTTCTCTGGCAATAATCATCTCATAAATGTAATATGAACAGTGATGGGGATAGCAAATGTAAAATCATGTCCAATGTTTTAAATATCTTTAGTGTCATCCGCGTGCAAAGTCGTGTCTTCTCCAAGCATAAACTTTCTAATTAAATTGTGTTTAACGGAAGTGATCTGCCAGTTAAGAATGTTTTTTGTGTCTGTCTGTAATAATATAAATATATAGAGCCTAAGAAATCATAATAAAATGTACAGCGCCCTTGAGGAGATTTCCCACAAAAACAGCGCTCTTCAAATTATCCAATTATTGTTATTATTAGGTATTATAATAGTACCTAATTACTTTGGAATAAACAGAATGTTAGGTATTTACCTACTCAATTACTAATTACTCTCCTAGCTAGGTTAATTTGGATAAGTCGCTGGTCTCAATGAAAGAGTCAATGAAATATTATACCTATACCTAGGTATAATATCTTTATAGATATCATATAAAAATAATTCTATCAATCGTGTATTCAGAGCCAAAGCTCTCCAAAACATTGACTCTAGAAGCTATAGGTATGACTTGGCGTCTCATAAATCAACAACAAATTATACCTACTTAGGATAATGCAAAGAGGTCTTTAACAATTTGTAGATAATAATTGAATAATCTTATTACAGCTTTTTTTTAAATGATATAAGTTGAAAAAGTTTACACACAGCCACCACAAATGTTGAATATTTTAAAGTACATTGTGATGTGTATACAAATAATGCATTATATTAGGTTTCGCAAATTGATAAGTAGGTAAGTACCTAAGTACTTTGAGTACATTGCGAAATCAAACACTGCGTTTTTACCAAGTAAGGACTGACATAGACATGCACCTAGTTGGTAGTTACGGTGGAGTTAGTACTAAAATAGGTACTACCTGTATCTAGTACCTAAGAATTGCGTATTTGTATTTCACGCAACATGATGCATTGGTATTGTCTACCGGCGCATATTTCAAGTGGCAGGTAATAAAATTAATTTAAATAATATGTATGTTAAAACTATAAGCAAGCCATAAATATTCCCGCCTTGCCACGGATTTCACTTGATATCGCTTAATCGTTTTTATTGATTACTTTTTGTCCAAATTGAAAGCAGCGCTCCAAGGGAGCGTTATGGTTCTATGAAAACAATACATGAGTCGATGACACAATAATTCTGTATAGATTCTCTACCTACTTTTTACTTTAGTCTAACAATGCAATAATAATGCGATTTACGTGCTTTTTTATTAATAGCTTTTTGTTCTTGAAGACCTTAAAGTAATGGTGATTTGACTTAGCACCACGTGATGTAATGGAATTGCGTAGTGGAGTAGCTTGCAAACAATACTATTTCGATTGCAAAATCCTATTATAGATACGCGAAAGCTCTTATCTGCTTGCAATACTATGGCAGTCGTAAACTGGTAAACAATGCGCAGTGACTGCAAAAAAATATTGTTGGGTTTTACGCCTCATTGTTCGTGGCATGTCGCGGAATAAGTTAATAGTTTTACCGTAAAAAGACAAGAAACTGTTATCTCAAAGATTCAAACATATTCAGGGACGTGCGGGAGATTGAACCGATGACTATATTATCGAAGAGGGACGTGTGGAGTTTACTAAATTAATGTTTTGTTATTTGTGATGTCATCTAGGATGTGTGCGGTAGGTTTTTAAATTAACTCGAAAATGCTGGAAAAAAAATTGTATTACGAATGTGTACCAATTATAATTTTTTTTTAAATATCTGTGTCCCTCTATAATATAAGAATAAGTTTATTTTATTCGGCTGTAGGTTTTCAAAATATTGTTTTTTTTTTTGTGTTATTTTTGATTCTATATTTCGTCGTAGATAAAATTAAGAGGGTATGACCAGAGAATACCGGAAATTAGTCATTTTTAAATCAAATTCTAGACGTATTGACTCTTTTTAACAAAAAAACATAAATTAATTTTGAAAGATTGTTATTTTATCTGGTACACGCAGTTTTAAAATTTTGAAAAGCTAAGTGTTTTTTTATAAACTAAGGTTATACCGTAACGCCGTTCTTCCATGGAGCTACCTTCGCCGCTCGTCTGTGTTTTCCATACTATTATTAGTGTTTGAAAACGCCGCTAGGTGATACACTAGCAAATTTGTTTGACAGGTAGCGGTAGCGTCGCTTGTGAATAGCTACGTGGAAGAACGGCGTTAGTCGTTGGCAGATTTGTTCAATTTTCAAACGTTATATTCTATTAAACAACACAAATTTCAAATCATATAAACATACAACAAAATACATCAATACATAATCTAGTCAACACAGTTTTAAAATTTTAAATTTTAGTTAATTCATATCATTAAAAAATAAATCCGAGAACGTGTTTTGTGACAAAAATACCGCAGTTTAATACAATACTAAATAAAAATACAGTTCAATTATTAAAATATTTATGTGTCATATAGATATTTTTTATAAAACACTATACTTTATAAAACACGCCGATTTGTTTACACTTAAGTATAGTTTTGGGAAGCCCAAAATCTTGGCAATTCTTGTTGGCTAATTGTGAACATTTTCATGGTACCAACCTACATAGATAACATTAGTTAGCAGATATTCGAGAACCATGTTATTTTATAGCATGTGATCATTGTTGTCACCATTTGTAATATACATATAGGTTAAATTTATAAATGAATTTGTAAAGCGCCCTTGAGTTGATTTTCTCACGAAAATGGCGCTATAAAAATCGTCCAAATTATTGTTAACTGATTATAATTTCTATAAGGTTGTTTTTAAAATTTGTAACATAATTTAAACTCCCGTGAAAATATTGCATTTCAAAATCATCCTTGTACCTTTAATTTGTATAACCTGGAGTTTGATACTTTAGGGTTCGTTATATAAGAATAAAACGCTTAGATAAAGTAAAGAAGTATCTATTCAAAGTAGTATCGTGTAAAGTCTGGTAAGGAAGTATTTATTTAAAATAATGCACCCAAGATTTTCACAAAAAAACTTTTAAAATATGTTTAATTATCAATAAGTATCAAACAAAAATATATATTTATGAAGGTTAGCACCATGCTTTACGCTGACACCATTTCAATATATCAAAAATAATCGTTAAATCGCAAGGTTTTTACATTTGTGTTAATCTCTCTTTAAATAATCTGTTTACTTTACGATCACAATGGATGCATGGACGTGCATTTTTCACAAAACAACGCAGTAAACATCAGCTGACGCAAAGTATAAGAATGTTGAAACAATTCATTTCAAATACTCCAGAACAATAATACGTTTCAGAGTCAGAACATACAGATTAACGAGGGATTTATTTGGGTGGAGGGCGCAGCAAAACGCGCTGCATTTTGCCTGTATTTCTGCTGATAAACAACGGGACAATTCTCGCTTTTATTGTTAATGTCCGGGCGCAGATAATGCAATGCAAGAAATGTGTAATCCTCGTGTGTTGGTTTAGCGTAAGGAGTTGCCAGGGGGTCTGCAAACTGTAAGCACTGGGATCTAAGGACGATTTATTGCCGGCAAACCAGCTTGCTTCGGCTTAAGACTCCGGCACAGGTTGTAGTGTGTATTCACAAAAATATTAATTGCGACTGAGATATTTGGAGATCGTTAGCTTGTTAAATTACCGAAAATACCTGGATTATGCCGTACAATGCGCGTGCGAGAAGATAAAACAAATAATTTGTTTTAATTTTTGCAAAATTGCACACTACGCGCTCAACGGAGTTTATACAGTCAAGGAAACCAAGAGAATAAATTATGATTGCGTTGCGTGTTAACAATTCAAATGTTAAATTAATTGGAGGGGAACATCCTCATCTGAGTAAATGAACACTCAAATTGTCATATTTACACTTTAGATTTTAACTCTCGAAAGTTAGTAACAAGATACGTAAGGTCCCTGGTAAGTATCAAATCAAATCCTAGTTTTTATTATCTGCTTCTGTAAAAAAGTATTTTTAGTTCATATATTCATTATGTATGACTACCACAACACGGGCAGTAGCCTAGTATGGTAGTTAAAAAAAAATGTCAAAAACTGTAACTTGTAAAAATTTATTAAATAATAAAAAAAAAAAAAAAAAAAAAAAAAAAAAAAATCCCCTTTTTGTTTTAGTGTATCTATAAGGAAGCAAGCTGTGTAGGTAGTAGGTACCCACACAGAGAAAAATATTATTCTAAAATAGGATCATTTTATTCGTAAAAACGGTTAAAACGGGATTCAAGTTCTTACGAACAAATTAACAGGGTTTCAATGTTTATTGGCGGGAACATGTAAGAATAATCCAGGTATTTTCGGTAATTTAACAAGCTAACGATCTCCAAATATCTCAGTCGCAATTAATATTTTTATGAATACGTAATTTCGTACGTATACCAACAAATTATTCTTACATTTATAATACGTTTATAACGTAATTTCGTACGTATACCAACAAATTATTCTTACATTTTCCCACCTATAAACATTGAAACACTGTTAATTTGTTCGTAAGAACTTCAGTCCCGTTTTTAACCGTTTTTACGAATAAAATGATCGTATTTGAGAAAAACAGTTTTCTCCGTGCACCTACATTATATAAAGAAAGTACAACAACAAACCTTTGAGTAAGTACTACATGCTACAAGCTTTTGATAAATTAATAGACAAAGTTTGCGAAAATAAGTTACTGTCTGGGGTGTAATTTGAAAGAAGACTATGTTTTCATAAATCTCAGATGCGATATTTTAATAAAATTTAAGACCTGCTAGGTAGGTGCTTTATTTGAGAAGAAATTGTGAGTTTCATAAAACAGAAAATATATTTAAAATACTAAACACACCTTCTACGTGAGTATTTATTTAGGTTCCAAGGCATAATTTCTACCTTCACAAAACATCGGATTCTATAGAGTTATAAGTTATAAGTTATAACATATCACCTTTATAATATATTATATAGGTTTCTGAGTGGTTACATGTTTGGAGTAAAGTGCACTTGGGGTAAAAACTTACTAATTATAGCTAACACTCTCGTGAGTATTATCATGCCAATTTGTAGTCTGTATCTTCCGTGAGTGAAATGATAATAATAATTTTATTCCTAGACATATAATCGCAGAAGATGTTTCGCGTGTGTGTTTAGAATAATCAGCATTATGTTTTGATTGGATTTTTTTTTTGCAAAAATAACCTAATAATTTAAATGGAGAATAAATTTAAAACACGATCCAAAAGAAGAAAAATGACATTTACATTATTTTTTACTATTGTTAAATTATTATTCGACGTAGACGCTTTTCATCGTTGTCCCACAAATTGTGAGTTATCTAACCTAAATAATGCTTAAAACTTCTGTAAAAATATCTAAACAATAAAACAAATTAAAAATTATCTCATTGAAGAAGAAGATAACAATAATATTTTTTTTTAAATGTGAAAATGAACAAGACACAGAAAAATAATAAAAGATAATGGTTGCAACTGGGACTCGAACCCAGAACCTCAAGCCTAACCGGGACATACGCATTAACCAATTTGGTCATTGCACCATTATCTTTTATTATTTTTCTGTGTCTTGTTCATTTTCATATTTTAAAAAAAATATGATAATTATGGTCATCTTCTTCTTCAATGAAATATTACATTAATGGGAATAACCTTCAAAAGTTTAAAAAAGAGAGTTTTTCTCATAAAAAAACAAAAATTTTCTCTTCAATCTTTGCCAAATTACGTTGTGGCATCATTTTAAATCAATGAAACAAATTACTTTGTGCGTAAACCACTGTAATCACATGTTATAATATCTACATGTTTCAAAACCGATGGTTTCTTCGTCAGGATAATAACATTATAATATATTTATAGTTATAGTATCCTATTAGATATATATTACAAAGTAATTTGTTTCATTTAACAACAAATATCTAAATATACTAAAAAGAGATTTCCTAGAAGTGTGATTAAAACTGATTTCAAATAAAATTGATGTTCCCAATTAATGTAAAAGACCTTTCAACTCCTAAGGCCTCAAACATGTCAATGAAATTGATATTATTTTGAAGAAATCCAATCCTTCAATTAATTAACTCAATTTTTGCTGTAATCTTCTTATAAATGTGATATGAAAAATTGTGGTGTAGCAAATGTAAAGTTTTACAATGTCCAGTGTTTTAAAATAGTGTCCTCCGCGTGCAAAGTCGTATCTCCTCCAAGCATAAACTTTCTGATTACCTGCCAGGTAACTATGTTCTCTGTATCTATTTGTAAATAATAGTTCTAGGTAGAGCCTAAGAAGTCATAATAAAAAGTACAGCGCCCTTGAGGTGATTTCTCACAAAAACGGCGCTCTACAAATTATCCAATTATTATTATTATTATTAAACAGTGTCGACATTGAAGTAAGAGCTCTTTATATTATCAATAAATTTCATACTTATGTCTACCTAATTATTTCTTGGCGAAAAAGTAAACGTTAATTTTTGATGTGATCTTTAGCCTCGACCACACATTTAAAATTAAATGTGAGAAAGCTATTTTTTGGGATGTTTTGAATTCCTGGCTCTCTCTACCTGCACTGACATCCAGTGTGATTAATGACTTATTGTATCATCCCCCTGCCGGCCAATAAGAACTGTTACATCCCCCTGCTGCCCGAGAGTGTGGGGAGGAGGAAGGGTGCCGGTTCCCCGCACCCCCAGCCCGCACCCCTTCGCCAACCCCTAACTTGTCGGCCATCTTAGATTTATGCCCCTTTTGTTTTGTTTGTATCTCTCTTGTATTCACAAACACAGATTTAGTATAGGACGTTGTTCGAGTGTTTACAATCTAACAATTCACATTTGGGTTCATTGTTATTGAATTGGAGTTTTTAAGCTTTTTGCAGAGCTTTTGTACTTTAAAAACACATGAAAATTGTCTTAAAAAGACGAATACAGACCTTTTTATTTTTTGTGACTAGATACTTTCTTCTATTGTTTTTCTATGAAAGTGCACTTAAAAATAATAAAATTTTTTTGTTGAATTCGGTCTCCCTTGGCAACATATTTTTTTATTGGGGAGAGTAGGTTGGCACTAAAGTTTTACAAATAGCTACTCGTAGTTAAGTTGGCGGTGGCAACGTGAATTAAAACGCTTATTTTAATTTGGCAACCACACCTTCTGTTGTTATGTCATAGAACATTCAATCTCACCCTCATTTTGCCAACTTATAGAGCATGTGCAGTACTGTACGTACACTATCTAAAGATATATAAATGATCCAGAGGAACGCAAATAGAAGCCTTAGTAGAGTATTACGCACCACATCATGGCTTAGTTACCTAAGCGACTGGTACGAGCGTAGTTCCACCTCAGAAATGGCCCTATTCACATGCTAAGTGCAAGAAAGATGGAGATACGAGAAACAAAGGTCATTGATAGTAATAATAATAATATTTTTATCATTTGCAACAGCCCTATTGTATTCTTACCCACCCCTGATAGTTTTTTAAAGTAAATACTTCTTTACGCACGCTTAACTTGAGGGGTAAACTGGCGAATGTGTAACGAAAAGTGAAATGCGTTGGGAGGCGAACGGGTTCACTGTAGAAGCAAGAGAGAGCAGTGCTCGCGCACATTTTCTTTCTCTCTTCCTCTCAAAGCATGAAATATTTCTGTCATTATTTTGAAATACCAGTGACGCGCCAAATGCGGGGGGGAGCGGTCGTCGATGCGCACGGTTTGATCGGGCGAGGCGAATGAAAATAAATTTAAATAAATATTTGTAGAAAATGTAATTGTATATTTTATACATATAAACATATATATGGACATACATATAGATGGTGCTAAAGAAGTACCTAATTACTTCATTAGTGTGGTCTAAAACACTCGTTTTTTTCCTCCCCAGAATATCCTTTTCTTTCTTTTCTAAAATCACCCTCCACACAGCATCCTCAAAGATGACATAGGCCTTGAGCGGAATTATTTTCCTCAGGGCCTCCTGTGTGGAGCTGATGTAAAAAAACAACAACTTATGAGTGCAAGATTGCAACCACTGGTTCGTCGATCACTAATACATAATTATACGTATAATGCGTTCGACCATTGAACGTCATACTGCGTGGCGACTTTTTTCCCCTTCAAATCCACGTGGAAAGTATTTCTAGTGTGTATTTTGTGATACGTTTAAAGTATTTTGATACGTATCTACCTATTAATAAAAAATAAAAATAAATTGTTTTCATTTCAAAACTTTTAATTTAATTCGGTGTTATAGAAAATTTCTACAGATCATGTTTTGTACGATATTCAATGCTATAATTTCACAACCGTCCCAGTTCTCCCCACCTGCAAGTCACGGAAACCATTGCGATCCGAACTGCGTTTTGGCGTGAAATTGCAAGGCAGTTCGGAAGCAAAGTGTTCGCCGCACCGGCCTTGCTTTATGATGTGTTTGCCTGAAATATTGCCGGTTCGTGTTTACCTCGAATAATGCAACGACAATTAGGACTTGTGTCACCGACCCCACGTGGTACCCACAGTACACGTGTTTTATAACCGGTATCATTCGAATTCGTGTTTTAAGTGAAAAACACATGATTTTTAAAGCAAATTTGCTCAAAAAATTGTTAGTTTTAAGATATCTTGGTACATATATAAATATATGTAATTTATGTAGGTTTGTAAATCGTACATCACACAATTAGAGCTTTGGGTATTTTTATAAATACGATAATTTTATTCGTAACAACGGTTAAAAACGCGGCTGAAGTTCTTACGAACAAATTAACATGGTTTCAATGTTTATTGGCGGGAACATGTAAAAATACTTTGTTATTCAAATTATCGTTTTTTCGAATAAAATTTTTCTCCGTGCGTCTTTTGTTATTTTTTTTAATTTTAATTTTATCCCAACAAAGGTAGGTACCTACCATCGGTTTTGAAATATGTTAATATTTTTTATTAAATAAATGGTGTTTACAAATTGATTGTTTTTCATTTAACCTAAGTAATTATTTGTATTTTTTCAGAAAATAATTTGTTGTGAAAGTTTATTTTTTTACGTATTTTGAAGTGCATGCCGAATCGTGAAAATCTTGTCATGATATCTGCTCCGGAAGATTTATGTTTTCATAAAACGTCTCATCATCAGTAAATCATTAATGTCAATGAGCCTCTATCTAATCTAATATATCTCCATCAAGTACAACGCTACAAAATTATATAGGAATGTAGGCCTACCTAACTTATTATTATACATCAGGAACTGTTTTAATGAAGTAGCTACGAATCTAAGTACCAACCCCTTCATTAATTCCTCTAAAATCAATACAGTTAATAAAAGCAGTTACTACCTTGTTAAAAAAGTATGAACTAACTAATGAAACTGGTTTAGTTGCTTTGATTTTATGAAAACCAGATATTTAACTCGATATTGGAAGAACGATTGCAGGATAATTTATGGGTAAAACGAGTTACTTGGTGCAAATGACTCTTATTGAGATGTACGCTGGAATTACATGCTAAAGACATACGATTATTATTAGTATTTAATAATGATTAGTGCGGTGTGTATTATAATCACCCAATGGAGGCTAATAAAAAATCGATAGCTGAATGAATAGCGTGTTTGGTTGCGGACGAAAAGGTCAGGGGTCTTTCGTTGGAGCCTAACAAGTAATGCTTAAAAATGTACCAACGAAGAGTTTTTTTGATTATGAAATCATAACATGCAATGTTGTAAAAAGTTGTTTATGTAAATTTATCAAATATGTAGGATTTTTTGTGGTTTCTATAAATTTAAATAGAGTTCGTAAAGCTACAAGAAGCCACACTCGAAACAGAAAGAACGAAATATTTTCAATGGACAAGTTATTTATTCAGGTTGAACTCGATTTATTCTGATTTGTCTTTCTTAAAAATGTATTTTTGTAGTGTAATATGATATCTTATTGAATATATCATATTTAAAACATATTTTTTAATATATCTTATATAATATAACATCTTGGTATAATGATCATACTTAATTATGTCATAATTCGACTAAGAACTAGCAAGATTATCTATAGAACTAAATAATATGCATTAAGACATTAAATATAATGTTGGTAGTTGTTATAAGTATAATATATTAAATATTACCAAAGTGGTTAGGGTCTTATTAGCTAGGGTAGACTACCGCCCGCAAAGCTAATGTCATGTGTTCAATTCCTAGATGTGACCGTAATTTTATGTAATTTTTCTATTTTGGATTTTCGGTTGCGAGTCGCTAATATTGTTTTCATTAAATAAATAAAATATATATATTAATTAATATTATTAATCAGTTCAGTTAAACAAATTATATCTATAAAACAGAAAGTATGTAGGTAAGTTCCATTCTTTAGGTACTCTAGAACGGTAAGCTACGCAGCTTTAAAGAATCAATGAGCTGTCAAAAAATTAGTCCTTGGTACAACTCAAAAATAACTTAATACAAGTAACGAAATTACACTCAGCAGTCGTTCAATAAATATTCTACGCATTACATCATAGGTCCACATCGGTTGAGGCAATTTATTAAAGCAAACATCTGTAGGCTTTCGTCTGCGAATGTTTCCACTTCCGAAGAGTCGAGTCGCAATTATGCGCCCATTAGTTTCATTGTACATTGTCTGGCCCCAGCCATAGGCCGGTGGACCGAGGGTCTCTACTCTGTAGATACCTACTATTTGCTCTCTGTGTCCTGTGCTTTATTGTTGTGTCAAGTTTATGTGACGACCGACCTCAACCCTATGAAACACGAACTAAACAATGATGCTCGGAAAACATTGAACCATCAAAATGTTTCAAGAAATTTTTACGATTTTCCAATTTTTTTTTTTTTAGATTAGGTCCACACAGGAGGCCCTGAGGGAAATTATTTTCCTCAGGGCCTATGTCATCTTTGGGGATGCCGTGTGGAGGGTATTTTTAAGGAAAGGAAGGAGAGGAAGTTCTGGGAAGGAAAAAGGTATGAGGGTTGGGTAGGAATCTGGGGTTCAGTGTGTCTAGATCATCCACCGCCAAGACCTAGACAATGAACCCCATGAACCCGGGTACCCATGCTAAGTCACCAAACGTAGCGTACCACTCGGGGTGACCTATGGCAGAGGTGTTGGTTATCCAATAAATGGTTCCCGGGGCGGCGGTACCCATTCCCGCCTCCCAAATTGAACATTTGTGAATAGGCTGATTTGAACCATTTTTCTCTAAATATTAATCCAAGATTCCATGATGCTCGTTTTTCCGACGGATGGTCCCCTGTACATTTGATCTCTCCTGTCTCACTGGATCCAGACGGGGACAGTTAGGACTATGTATTCATATTAAAAAATATCCTCTCTTAGAAGTAAGTTGTCTACAATAAAAATAATCATTTGGCGAATCAAGTGTACGAAGGAACAGTGGTCAGAAAGATCAACTGTCTGGGGGATGGTCAATTATCGGATGATCGAGAATAGTCCACATAACTGCAAGTGTTTACATACTTATTTGATAAAACATAGAACCTTTTTTATCCAGGTACATCTTTCTTATTTGATTCATTTGCATACATTACTCAAACACTCTCATCTACCGCTTGATATGATTTTGCCCCCCTTGATAAATGGTTTGATGTTTAATTAATCAACTTGCACAATACAAATAATAAGTTATATTTAATTTTTACTAACTAACTTTAGTGAAAGTTAAAGTTCAACTATTTTGAAATCAAACGTAAAATAATGTTAGTACCTATTCGGCGCTTTTTAATCACCTGCACACTTATAAATTTAAGCAGGTTATACAAACATTAAAACAATGTCTACGGTGATTTTCATAAATCGACTAAACTAAATTCGGTACCTGCACGAGATAAGAATAAGTTATCACTAATTAATTGTATAAGATAAATACAATTATAAATGCCCCTTACTGTAACTTTTACTTATGTTTCTTCATAACAATACTTGCATTTCGCACTAGGAAATTTAGTGTATCCAGGAAGCAGGTGCAAAAATAACAACACTTAGCTAATTTAAATAGATTCAGTTTTTTTTATAATAGTAATGCATCACTAACCAATAAATTTTATCCAAGAGTAACAACAACTAAAGATGAGGATCCAGTAAAATTATAATTATCAAAGTAATTTTATCGATGAGATATGACTTGAGATTTATTTTTTGCCATAAAAAAATAGTACTACCTAAAACTAACACCGAGAATGTATTGATTATATCACAATCGGGTCTTAATGAATAAAACAATACATATTAACAGAACTCAGTTACTATTACTGTTTACTATAGAAACTACCTCCAGAGTCAATGTTTCCACGTCAAGTCCGTCCAACTTGTACCACTTCTTACGGCCATAGACTAGTTCAAATGAACAAATTAAATGACTTTTGTCAGTCAGCGGACTCGATCTCAAACAGAACGGCCGCCTTTCTTAAACACTTTTAATCATACGACCGGTCGCTCCCCGACTATCGGTCTTTCTCATCAAAGAATAAAAAATGCTTCACAAGGCCTCGTCTCCAAAGTAATTCCAATTAACGCGAAGCAAGCCCACTGACTTCATGAATAATAATTAGTGGACAATGAAGCTAAAATATAACGATAAAACAACATATTATGCCTGTACCATGGATTATCTCGCCGAGAAGTCATTGAGACACTGATGTGTTTTTATGAGAATGCTGCTCAAGAGTCCTTTCATAAAAATTCTCCAGCCCTGAAGAGTCTTAAGATCTCCAATTTTTCAATATAAATATCTTCTATTGCCACTAATCTTTTCATTTATGATAGCAAATGCAAAATCATGTAATGTCCAGTGTTTTAAATATAGTGTCCCCCGCGTCCAACCTCTTATCTTTTCCAAGCATAAACTTTCTAATATAAGTGTGTTTATCGGAAGTGAACTGCCAGGAAAGTTTGTTTTGTAAATAATAAAATTAGATAGATCTTAACAACTCAATGAATCAAATTATCCAATTAATATTATTCATTGCCTGAATCTAATGGGACTTTGGTATTCATATTTGAGGCTTGTTGAGAAGCTGAAGGAAGTGGGAAGGGGAGCAGACAGAAAAGCGGAAGATTGGAGAGTACATGGCTATTCCAATCATCACTAAATGCATCTAAAACCAAATTCAAGCTACGCACGTTTTGATTCTTAATGGTGGCCTATCTCCAGAGCGACACTGATGAGATGAGAATCCCGTAGTCTCACGGTCTCTGACCAGTTGAAACTATTGAGCAGCATTTACAAAAAATAAAAATAAATAAAGTTTACCGAGAGAAACACTTATCTACAAACGTTGACTTTTATTATTTGTGTGTGCAATAAATAAATGTTATCACAATACATTACCTAAACGTGTCAAATTACACAAATATCAATCTTATACAAGTTTCCATTACGTGATTTTATTAATAACAGGCTCGTGCTGCATACAATAAATAAATTGGTTTTAAACATTATTTAAAAGGCAATGATGTGATTTAGAATTGGTACATCAAGGCTAATTGGATAGCTCAATGTACAACATATTATAGTGAAAGATCCTTAACCTATCAAGCCTTATTTGGGTAATGATATCATGCATCTAATAGGCACCAGTATTGCGTTTATACAAATGCCATCTTTGGGTAAATACAAAAACTGCTAACCAATTTAGTATTTACTTATTGATTTCACAGTCCATAATTTCAATGGAAGAATTAACAGGTTATAAACTCAGATATATATTAAGGCTTTCGCGGGAATTTTCCAAGAGAAGGCTTCTAGGGTGGTTGTTCCTTTGTATGATCGGGTGGAGAGGGTTGGCCGGTATTTCGCAGGCCCTGTAGCCACGGGATCACATTATCTTTGCCACACAGCCCTTGGCCGCTTAGGGGTGAAAATAAAACAAGTTACATAACACAGATGAAAGCTTTTCAATATTAAAAAAAATAAGTAAATATACGCACCCTTACAAACTGGAGAGAATGTAGAATATACCTATACGAAAAATTGATAGTTCTAAGAAGTAACAATGTAACAGATTGTTTTTCTCGTGATGAATTGAAATAAAAATAAAAAATTTAAATGAAAAGTAGTTTAATCTGTCATGGCCTAGATTCGAACCCCGAATAACTGATTGAAAGGCAATTGTGCTGACAATTTCATATCACCAACTATTTACTATAAAAATGGCAGCATAAATTAATTACATGCAGGTGGAGAAAAAATTATAATCATGCCTATTTAATTTTAAAATCATTACAATCACAACCGAAATTATATATTTGCCATAAGTATTTTGTACAATATGAAGGAACATAGGCACATCATAAAATTATTTGCTTGATTAGTTTAATTTATATTAAAAAAACACGTACCTAATCATGTCAAATTAGATAATGTGTAAGAAAGTACTCAAATATTGACGTGAAATTCAGGATACCAGGAGATTGAAATATGTTTTTTAGAATAAAAGTCAGTGTAAATTTTTAATCCATGTAATTATGTATTTTTATTTTAAATAGTAAAGATTATAAGAACGTAGATATATGATTTTTTTAGTGTAACAATGTAGAGCTTACATCCCAGTAAGAATTGGAATCTTTCAAAGAAAATATTTGATAGTTTGAATACCATTGGAATGTGGTATACAAAGGGGTGCGTTTTTGCTACCCTCCGTATAGCTTCTTGCGGAGAAAAGTATCAGTAGATATCAGGGTAAACGCTGGATTTACTGTGGCCTCTATAGTCCAGTCAAGTTAAACATGAAAAGGGGGTCGTGCTTGCAAAAGGTCCGATCTTTTTGAATTTTTTATATGTTGTTAGGACCTATACCAATATTAAAAAAACAGATTTGCAATTTCCAAAGTGCTGTGCGAGCGGCGGCGTACCCAAAAAATCATTAAATTTTCGGACTTTTTTCAGTTTTTGCTCAATATCTTAGTGAAGTAAGGGTCTGACCGGTATAGTTGTTCAACACTATTTTAAAGTAGACTAAATTTGCTACAATTTGAGACAAAAAGAAGTTCTATACAGCAATTGGTTTTTAAGATACAGTTCTTCGAAAATCAACAATTTTTTCCAAAAAATGATTTTTTCTCGAAATGGTCACTTATTTTATGAAATATTTTCTAAAATACGATTCCCACCTCAAATATTATATGAAATGAAGTTGTAGTATATTTAATTAGCTTTCATTTGAAACCAAATTGCTACCTGTAGGCCCAGCGGTTCTCTCAAAAATTGCAGATAACCAAAGTCAAAGTGGGTTTTGGGGGAAATGCAAATAAACTGATCCCACGTCGTTTTATGGCTTTACTTATCAAACAGTTACAATTTATTTATTTTTGTTATTGTTAACAAATTGTTTGATGGAAAAAGAATAAGATAATTTACCTATCGGGAATTACGTGATCATCAAACATTGTTTTATATACCTACATACTAAAATGCTTGTACAAACATCATGGTACCTACTATTAGGACAAACTAGATTTACTCAAAAAAGAAAACTAATATAAATCATGTAGGATTGTGTTTTGATGGCCAAATCATGCCATTCTTTTTATCTTAGATGGCACGGGCTTGGGCTCGCACGAAGATGGTGTCTCGAAGGCTGTGATGGACGCTGTGATGGATGGGAGAGGCGTCCAGTCTGCAGTCGGGTCATCTTTATCGTGTACCATGCACAATTTGCCAGAGGACTGAGCAGTGGAGTCCAGCCTTTCTGCATCTGCTCAGCTCCCAGAGCACTCTTTCTTGCATGTACATGAAATTTTTCGCAGAAGTGCAGGAGGTGCGGGATTAACGGTGGTGGGGATGGGGGTGAGTCCCTGAGAAGACAGCTTCCACCCCCAATCAGTGGGATTCTAGTTGACACACTTCTACTTCTGCACTTGGAGGAAGCAACTTGCTGCATGGTGGCCTGCGGCATATGACCTGTGGCAACGGGCGAGGTTTATGCTCGAAAATCCAAAGTATCCCTCGCGATGTCACCCCCATATGAAGCCACAAAGCACTTGATGTCTGCTTCTCTCACGGCTTTTGGGGTGGACGAAGGACGACCTCCACTTGCTCAGCAAGTGGTTCACTCTTGCTCATGAGTGTGGTGATTTTGGTCTTTCCTTGGCCAAACGGTGCTGTGATAGTATCGCACCCGGTAAACGCTTGGGTGAATAGTACATAACGTCCCTGCACCCCTAGCACGGTCGATCGATATAAAGTTACCGACCGATTGTCAGTAACTTCTCATCGTTCCCTAGGACAACTTTAGATCGCAAACGAATAGGTGACAGTTTACAATGACTACCATGCTAGCACCCCTGGTGGTTGTAGCAGGTCGTAGAGTAGTGACAGCAACCAGCTTCGCCCTTCGTACTCTTCTGTACGTAGACTTTTGTCTCTTCAGCGCCTAAACCATTGAGAAGAACGAGCAGGTCGGCGTCTTCTCCCACTAAAGCGCCGTTTGTACTTCATTTGATTTGTACTTCACTGCTGGAGGTCACATTTTGAGCAGAAATATAGTTCTGCATACGTGGGATGTTTTTGTCTCGCATTACTGCTCTCGGGTGGGTCACGCATATAATGCCTTCTATCTCATGAAATGTGTTATCACCATCTAGGGTGTTAACGTTCACCTCCGTATTGTCAGAGACAAATAGGATAAAATCTTCTTTTCCTATTGGTGGTGAGGATTCATCTCGCAAGATCGCCGAAGTTTCAAGCTGCACAGCTACTGAATAAGAACAGGATAACCCCAGCGCAGCGCACATATTTTGGGTAAAAGTAGATATTAATTCCAATCAGAAGGGAGGAAAAAAATGATCGAGTTCGTACAGCACTGTCAGAGCACTTCTTCTTCCATGTTTCAAGGAGGCCACGCATGTTTTTGAGAACAACAGTCTCAAAAAATAGCTGTACTGAATCAACATTGTTGAAAAAATCCTCCGAGGTGGGATACTGACTGGTTTTATACACTTGTGTGCGGGTATCTTCTACGATGATTTCTGCTGCTGCCTTCACAACTCTCTTGCTGCGCACAGCCTTTTTGGTCCTTGTACCAATCATCATACAAAATTTTATTGCCGGTGTTTATGAAGCAGACGAGTGTCCCTTTGTTGGAGCTAAAACGTTTTTGAAGGTAAGTTTTCGCTGTTCTGACATCAGGGATACAATCACCCCTAATTTACTGCAGAAGGTGTGATAAATAAAAATGGCATTCATCACTGTTTTCCAATAAGTAATCGAGCACATACTCCATCGCTTCTTCAGAATTACTGGCTGGACGATACCCTCTCTTATTCCCAGTAGCAGGTGGTAATCTTAATAGGCTCACGTAGCACAATCTGTGGGTTCCGTCTGCAGCAATCAGGTCGCCAATGGCGAGGAGGCGCTCCTCCAATCGTCACCTCGGCGTTTAGCTGTATCTAAAATAGTTTGCTCATGCCCAACTTCTCAACTGTACGGACCACATTCCTTCTTGCCAAGGGCAGTTTGCTTTGTTGCCCGAGAAATTATTCAGTGATAGCATCACCACACAAAATTCAAATCCCTCTCAAGGTAGGAGCCAGTTTACTTGATAATCTTGTCGATAAAGTCTTCGGTTGGGAAGCAGAATCCCTTCCTTCAACGTTACACACTGCTGTATATCTCTTCCTGGTTGAAATTTTAGAGGAAATTTTTTTTTCTGTGAGACCACGTTTTTGACTCTTCAATTAGTGTTCGAATTTCTCGTTATTTGATGATTACAACAGGACCTGTATCGAGGTCCTCACGACACACAAAACACACGCTCGGACGGATAGACATTTCGCAACACTCCGAGAGCTGCCCTGGAAGGGCCTGGTGCGGGTAAGGAGGTCAAGGGAGGGTACAACGAAAACACTTGGGGAAAATCCGTCCGTTATCTGCCATTTTTGAATTTTTGAGTGAACCGCTAGACCCACAGGTACCAATTTGGTCTCAAATGAAAGCTAATTAAATTTACTACAACTTCCTTTCATATAACATTTGAGGTGGGAATCGTATTTTAGAAAATATTTCATAAAATAAGTGACCATTTCGAGAAAAAATCATTTTTTGGAAAAAATTGTTGATTTTCGAAGAACTGTATCTTAAAAACCAATTGCTGTATAGAACTTCTTTTGGTTTCAAATTGTAGCAAATTTAGTCTACTTTAAAATAGTGTTGAACAACTATACCGGTCAGACCCTTCCTTCACTAAGATATTGAGCAAAAACTGAAAAAAGTCCGAAAATTTAATGGTTTTTTGGGTACACCGCCGTTCGCACAGCACTTTGGAAATTGCAAATCTGTTTTTTTAATATTGGTATAGGTCCTAACAACATATAAAAAATTCAGAAAGATCGGACCTTTTGCAAGCACGGATGTACATCTTGACTGGACTACTAGGGATGGTTTGAACAAAATGTATTATGTATGTAAGTAGGCTTATATCAATGGACATCGAAGGCATAAAAATACCAGAATCCAAAGGGACGATTCGTATTGAACGAAAGAGAGAATTATTTTTAGACTTCTCTTTTCCTCGATTTTTAAAACTTCATGGATGTAAGTGGCAACCTAGGCAATTAAATTATCTAACAAATACATTACAAACTGAGTTTAACAGTGCTTTTCACCTTTGTCTTATAATATAAATGCTATTTTACGTGACTGACGTATTCCCATTTCTACAACAATATCTATCCATGTACACGGTGTCCGGAAACTCGTAGTACAAGCAAGAAAATGGTGAGTCTACATCACGTAGGTAACCCAAAAAAAACTTTATTTTTTCGATTTAAGCATTTTGCAAAAAAAATACAAAATTTCGCAACCACAGGGTTAAAAAAACCTTTGAGCAGTGTTGATGCTTCTACACATTTTAAAGTACATTAAAAAGCTTATATTAACCCCGTAACA
Organism: Limnephilus auricula; assembly: GCA_951813805.1. NCBI lineage: Eukaryota > Metazoa > Arthropoda > Insecta > Trichoptera > Limnephilidae > Limnephilus > Limnephilus auricula. The sequence goes on from OX638403.1 coordinate 4,736,716, forward strand.
ACCATTTTGACCATTCTACATTCAGATTTGACCTATGTAATTCAAAATTTTGTCTCGATCTATTCGAAAACGAAATCTCAAATCAAAAAAAGTTGTACCAAAAAATCAACTCTAAATGTGACGTAGGTTCACCAGATTCCTGCTTGTACTACGATTTGCCGGACACCATGTGTATACATAATATTTATAAAATTATTATATTTGTTAATTTTAAAATTATTGAATATGTTTACGCACTGTTTAATTTGTACTAATTGAAATACGAACTGAAAAACAGTAGAAATAAACGAAGATAATAATGGGTACCTTGCTACAAATTAGCTACACCTGATTATATACATGACGAATTGCACAAAACATACATCTGTAATATTGAGTTTGGGAGGCGGGAATGGGTACTGCCGCCCCGGGAACCATTTTTTGGATAACAAACACCTCTGCCATAGGTCACCCCAAGTGGTTCGCTACGTTTGGTGACTTAGCAGGGGTGCCCGGGTTCATGGGGTAATGTTTGTAACCCCAGATTCCTACCCAACCCTCTTACCTCTTTCCTTCCCAGAACTTCCTCTCCTTCATTTCCTTAAAAATACCCTCCACACAGCATCCCCAAAGATGACATAGGCCCTGAGGGAAATTATTTTCCTCAGGACCTCCTGTGTGGACCTAATGTAAAAAAAAAATTATGATTTCTGAACATGGTTTTGATGAAGTACACGATTCATGAAAACATAAGTTTTTCTAGTTTCAGTGTAGTTCAGCCCTGATCTATGTGCGGCTACTCAAGAAGTATATTATAATTTTCAAACCAAATCAACAATTTGACAATATCAAGCTCAATGCGTTATAATATTAAATTTTAATTAAATGTGTACAATTGTTATTATGTCTTGTTAGGTCGGTATTAGTTCTTAGTTAGGCACGTTGCCTGTTCTAAAAAACCAAATGCTCGTGAAAATGTCAAATGAATAATGCTGCAAAAATGTTGTTTTTTTTTTACAAAACGAAATTTCCCCAAACGCTTAAACTTTACCACAAAACAAATACATCATTTATGATAATGTAACTCTAACGGAATAATTATAATATTTTGTTTATATATTTGGTAAACAGAATAATGGGCGGCGATATGGGTTAATCCTTATAAACGACCTTTAACAATTTCAACAGAATTTAAATTTATTAAATTTCCAAATAATATTGGATAATAATTTACGCAAGCAGGTACCTACTTAATTCCTCGCCTAATATATTACAATAATAAAACCTTTGAACCTCACAGGCCATCAATCATATGAAAGCGAGTAGCCACTTTAGGTCTGCCACATTCAATGTAGTCAAAATCTATGTGCCCTTTAAATCATCTACGACGCAGGGCCGGCCTAGAGCACATGGGCCGAGATAAATCATTGATCAGAGGTGTACTCGGGACGCGGGATAAACCGGCCCGCGATCGCTAATACATAAATCCTGGCGGCCGTGTGCTTATGTCGGATTAGGGTGGCTCCACCCCTTCACTGGAGGGTGGGGGGTTAAAGGGAAGGGGTATCGTTGAGAACTTGGCGAGAATTTAATCGGATGAATCCGAGTTTTTATCCTTTCATTTGCGTTGAACGTGGTCCTGCTGTAATTCAAAATATGTATTGGAAGTGAATGCACCAAGAATCTCCCCTGCTTGCTTGCATGTCCTTTATTTGGTGTGTTCGATTGTGGTTTTGCAAATTATTCAATTCAACAGCATAATTAAAACATATCGATGTTACTATTTTTCTTTGCTTCTAGGAAGGTGCATAAAGGTTTAACAATTAAAATAAATTGTTAAAAAAACTTTCCTCATATTAAACGCCGAATGAAATAATTAAAAAAGGAGACTGAGTACGTCCTGTTCTTACAGAGTGATGCAGGTAATAAAAAAACAGCCGGTGGTTTTTAAAGCCTAAAAAAAGTTTTATTTTCGCCTTACCTACTTCCCATGTTAAATATTTATAGATACCAGATATGCACCTACATGTTTTTTGTAGCTTCTACAATTTATATATCTATAACTAATTTAAATATAATTTGTATGGCGGCTTCGTTCTCATCTTAATGGGGGTTAAATCAATTTATTTAGGTATATTTTATTAAATGGATTCTACGAATTAAACCCAAAAACAATACATAGGTTAAATCAATCTTTAGAGAAAAATATTAAACTATTTCAATACTCCGTTCTCATAAATAATAAATATGGCACAAATATTTGTAAAAATGTGAAATAGTGATAAAAATCTCAGCAATATTTTTTTACAAAACAATAGGTGCGTTCTGGATTCCGCTTTGATGAACGGATTTTTACACCAAAGGACGGATTTTTTAGTTTAGTTGGGACTCTGTTCAAAATGAAGCAGGTAATCATTATCATCACAATTGGCTCTACAACCCCTAGTGGGTCTTGGCCTCCTCAAGCGTCTTCCTCCACTCTTCTCAGCTTTGTACCAGTTCTCTCCAGTTTGGAAGCTGCAAGGTATATAGGTATTTGAGGAAGTTGTCGCTCCATCTTAATTTGGCCTTCCCAGGCTCCTTCGCCCTACAGGTCTAGATTCTAGCAGGGACTTTGGTGCTTGATGCTCGGTCATTCTCTCAACCATTCGGTCAACCACCGAAGCAGGTAATATTATAATTAATGTTTTTTCGATTCGTTTTTCGAGAAAACCGCCATTGCTAGTATATGAAGCTAAAAAAAAATGCGATGCTGTGGCAGGCAACCTAAATTTCAAAACCTCTTTATTTCTTGTTATTGAATTCAATTTTATGCATAGGCAAACTAATTGACATTTTATTTTATCGTAATCGTAAATCAACGAATCTTACAGAAAAGCCATTTATCCGCGATCAATCTAGCGTTCGGCCGCTCCTTTCTAACTAAATACTAGCTCAATTTTTACATAAGCCCCCATACAGACCTAGTACCCAATACCCAGTACCTACCAACCTCCGTATAATAACATGAAACAATCCGCTACGCATGCCCGTAAATCATACAGTTACATCGATACACCCAGCTATAGGTATTGCCAGAAGGGCACAGAAAGGGTGACAAACCTTTCACAATTTTATAGGGCCTTCGATATATAAAAAAAAATGTCTTGCTAATACTTACCAGTACCGACGAGCCTAGTCCTAGTAAGACTATCCAGATTTCTCAGGCTTTATTTAATTTAAATATTTACAAACAGAAAACGTACTTATGTAATAATTTATAATAAACCTGGCAGGTAACTTTCGATAAACACAGTTATTAGAATATGTTTGGAGAAGATACGTATTTGCACACAGAGGACACTATATTTGAAATACTGGACATTTTGCATGATTTTACATTTTTTGCTACCTCATTACATACTAATCATATTACATTTATGACAAAATTATTGTCAAGAGACCGGAGAATTCTTATCAGTTACCCATCTAACATTAATGTCAACATAATACGAAGCTGCACTATCCAATTGCATATTTTACAATCATGTGTCAAATGCATTAACTAAGATTTATATATATTGAACGTATAAAAAGAAGACTATTTTGTAATTATCATTTTTTAACTGATTTTGGAATCTTAGCAACATTTTGCTTTGATTTGGCATTAAAATTTAGTGGACTTTTTTAAAAAGATACATTAGACGTAGATACATTTCAGGTGATTTTTCACGAAAACGGCGCTATATAAATTAGCCAAATATTATTATTATTGTTTGCCACATATTTTCAAATTCTGTGAACACAGTTATTCAATGACAAATAAATCTGGCAAAATAGATTCAAACCGATGATTTTTATTAGAAAGAATAAACGAACGAATTTCACAAACATGTACGCCGACTACAGTAAGTTTTTTAAATTAAGTATTATGTATGACCCATCGGAATGAATTCTGGCTGTGGTCGCCTTGTGGGCACTTGAAGCCTTTCGGTTCTCATTTATAGTCCATAATCGCTTAATCGAAATAAATTACAGTGTGCGAGGGTATTACTTAACAGTCCCCCTCCCCGTCCCCTCCCACGTCTCCCTCCTCTCCCGCCCCCTCCTCCAGCGGTCAGCCAAATCCTTTTCTAATTAGAATATAAATTACTTTTCCTACGGATATATGCCTAATACCCTCCCCTGCCACCAAAAACCTACCCCCACCCTTCCAAATACTGACACGTGACTAGGAGGCGTGCATTGGGGTGGTTTTTAAAAATTAGTACCTACTTGGATCAACTTACAATAATTTCAAAATATTTTATTATTTTATTTGTTTTGATGTTAAGACTCTAAAATAAAGATTATTTGTCCATTTAAAGTACCTATCTACAAGATTTCTTATTTTAAAATTCTTAACATTTTGAAGAAAGGTATTTGTACAAGTTTTTAAGGTTATTTAAAATTGTTCCACTACAACTCAAAAAAGTGGGATTTAAAACCATTTTGAAAATCATTAAAAGTCATGAAAAAACAATTGAAAAATATCCCATAACCTAACCTAACGTAACCTATTTAACCATGTTTTATTATTTTGTTTTTACCACTCTTAATAACTTTTCAAAGAAGGTGATAATGTTGCATGTTGTTGAGTTGTCCGGGAACCGCTTGTAATAGGTATACCTTATATTTTGCTGTCGAGCGTACAGGTTGGCTGATGAAACCAAATATATGTTGTCAAATAAAATCGTGTGGCCATTTAGATGTTTTATTTAACTATTTTAAAATAATAATTTAGTCATTTAACAAATAGTATTCCATAACGTAAGAAGACATCTGAAACCTCATTACGTTAAATTGAAGTTTATTGTTGATTGTCAGATGTGAGGGCAATATGCGATATATTTGCCCGACGATTTCTTTCTCCAACGTTTATATGGTAACATAGAAATGGTTCTTCTAGGTATTATATATAAAGTTAGTTTGCACACCTATATGCATTAAGAATTATACTTAATAACTAGATTAATAACTAAATTGCAATATTATTTCTATGTACATTTAACAACACTACCTAATAAGACGATTGGCAATATTCAAACAATTATAAAAAAATCAAAGAACTGCATTGTTCGTATAATTATATAATATAGCTAACAAAATTGGGGAATTAGTAAAAAGAGCTTTCTAAATGTACGACAAAAAAATAACCATACATAAATAAAGTTAACATTATTACAAAAAAAGTTAGCTGTTTATTAAGCTATTGTTAGCACGGTTGGCGAGTTAAGATCACAAAAAATGAAATCATTAAAAACACGCAAGAATAGCCCACTTCATAAAAAAACAAACCGAATCACGATCAACCATATTGTAATATATCGCTTTTTTGTTCCTTTTTATTTATTTTGTTTGCAGCTCTGTTGATTTCTGCTCCCCGTCGGGATGAACCCGAAAGAATTCTCTTGAATGAGATGAGAGGCCATTATAATTCAGGATGTACCAAACTGTGTTTGGGCCGGATCAACTTTAGGTTGGCCTACTATTTTTACCTAATGCCAGACATGGCCACGGGCGGCTCGTGAAAAAATTATCACAATATCTTCGATATAATAATAATGTATGGATTATTTGCAGAACGCCATTTTTATAAAAAAATCACCTTAATTAAGGTGGAATTAACAATGATTACTCATGAATGATGAAGTTTGTTTTTAATGTCTAGAAAACGAGGTTTATTATTTGTTATTTGGTCGTGTTTGAATAAAAAAAACAGATAATATTTTTTGGTCGTTACCCACAATAATTTTTCATTTAGTTTAGTTTATAAGATTTTATTTAGTTTGGAAGATTTTTTAAATTATATATTTTATTTTGCCCGCATTGCACCACTGCTCTGAACTGAACACTTGCTGTCTGAAACGTTGGCTAAAGAAGGAGGTAGCGCAACACGGCACAATACCTCAAAAATGTATGTCAATAATTTTCTGAATATGGTATTTCTGCGTTTTTTTATTGCTTTAAAAAATTACGATTATTATGGCGTTTTTATTTTATTTTTATCTTGACGAATAAATTTTCTACAGCGAGTCTAAGTTGCCCATTTTTGTAATCCCGCCCAAACGGCATTTGTGACGTGTGACGTCACAAGGGTCGATCGTTCTTGAAAAATTTCCTACGGTTCAACTTTGTTTGATGACGTGCGTACGAAGCGTCGTTGGCAATCACGGGCCGTTTAAGTTTTGTAAGTTTTTGAGCGTTTTTAAAATTAAGAAATTAGAATGAAAACATAAAAACAAAATCAGAAATAAGTTCTTTCAATATTCCGTACATTTTCAACAGAATCCCTTGTTTGTGAAAATACTCTATTCACGTGGCGGGAATGAGGAAATGCGGAAACTATTTATGGGATAACCAACACCCCTGCGTTTAGTGACTTAGCAAGGGTGCCCTTGTTCGTGGAATAAGGTTTTGTCTAGGTCTTGGCGGCAGACGTTTTTTCCAACTTTATGCATGGTGGGCCGGATCAGAAGAGACTGGTTGAGTTAGACCTCTTGACTTTTCCAGGCAGCACATTGACCCCCAGATTCCTACCCACTTATCATATCTTTTCCTTCCCATAACTTCATCTCTATCCTTTCTTCAACATCCCTCATCATCATCCCAAATATGACATAGACCCTGAGGGAAATTATTTTCCTTCGGTTTCCTGTGTGGAGCTAATGTAAAAAAAGTTCCTAGTGATATCCGATGATTTTTTACAAAAAATCGTACGCCATTAGGTAGGTAACAATATCTCATTTCGTGGAAATAAAATAAGACGATTTTATTAAAAGCACGCACGTCACTGCCCCCCTTTTAGTTAGCGAACCCTAATCAAAGAGCTGTCTCGGTCTTCCTACAGCGAGCCAATGCGCTCACTCCACTCACACATACTCACACACTCAACACGCTCAGCTAACTCAACACACCACTACTAACACACACACATTGTGACTAATAATAATACTGGACATTTTATGCGCCCCCCGTTTCTATGCGCCCGGTGCGTTGGTATTATAAAAAAAATTATCTATAAAATATTACCTCTATTTATTGGTTCAAGGAAATGGATTGCAATAATAATGATGTAGATAAAATGTTTGGTATTTAATGCATTTGATTTTTTTTTATTTTTCATAAAAATTAATACTTTAAAGACATTTTATTTGTGATGTATGTTACTATTGGTTCAGCAGAGCCCAGATGAGATTAGGAGAATCAAGAAGAGGCAAGAAGAGACAAGAATAAGTAAAAAGGGCCAAGGAGAGACGAAAGGATTCCAGAAGAGACAAGAAGAAACAAGAATAGAAAAGAAGATACATCAAAAACTACGAAGGGACAGGAAGATCCAAAAATAGCCGAGAAGAGGCAAGGAGAAGGAAGGCATAAAGAAAGGAAATACAAAATCATTAGGTACGCTCAATACATTCCTTTATTCCTGCCCATCCCAAATTCCAATATTGGCTTATTAGGTTGCCATGTATACCGGTCGATTAAACTCCAACCTCCTCCCTATCCTCAGAGCACTTGTTCCTAGTCCTAACAAATCAGTACCCCCTGGTGTACCGGTCTCACCGGGACAGGATTGCTCCTGGCTGGGGTGGTACAATCGTATCGTATCGTATCGTATCGATGTATGTTACTATTGGTTCAAAATTATTATTTTATATTGGATTTAAAAGTTGCAATTAGCTTTCAACTATTTGCATACAACGTATTTAAAGATACTTTGGAAATGTTAATAATCATAATAATAATTGGATAATTTGTTGAGCGCCATTTTCGTGAAAAATCACCACAAGGGCGCTGTACAATTCATTTACGTTGCTCGCAAAACTGAAGACTCCAACTTGGAGAAACTAATAGCTACATAGATTTTAGTAATTATAATTAAAAAATTTTTTTTTTTTTTTATATTTAATATTTATAGGTTTTTTTTTACAATAAAATACATAATTTTTACATTTTATTCAATTGTTAAAATAGTAGATAAGAATAGCTTTTCCTCACCATAAAGAGACGAGGCTCTTGTGTTTGGTGAGGGAATTTTAGTTCAATTATATAATATCATGTATAATAAAAGTAATAAAAGTAAATAATACAATATGGCAAAAACAATGGATAATTAATAAAATGCAAGATTTATCAATACAGGATTTAAAAGAAACAATAATAATAGTGAGTTATGGACTCTTAGAGTAGTTTTAGGTTGATAATATATTTAGTTAGTTGTAAACCATTAGTTTGTTCATAAACGCTTCCCACAACAGCTCGAATGCGCATTTTAAAAATTAATTATCAATTGATTATGTATTATTGAAGTGGGTTTAAATGTTTTTAGCTTCGTTATAAATTCCGTTTGAGGTATTTTTCCAAATATTGGCATTGAAAGAGTCATATTAAAGTAATCTAATAATGAGTAAACGAAAAAATGTTATCATTTCAAAACATATCTTAGAAGTGAGTAGATACATTTATCTCCTTAATTATTAAAATTCATTCACAAAATCACAAGTCAATTTAATTCATTTTACACGTAAAAAAAATGTCACTAAAACTATATAAAACGATAAACTTGTACAGAACGACACCAATTGTTATTACAATGGTAAGGTTCCTGTATAAGGAAGATTATTTAAAAATACAGGACCAACCTGAATTAAGTCCGGTCATGTCCGTGGAACAATTTTCACGTTGTTTGTTTCATTCCGCGAATTCGCAGCATCCGTATTATCTCGACAACGTCATCATAGACTACTACCTACATATTAAGATCTTATCACGAAAAAAATCTGCCGCATTTGTTCAGTCCGTTAATATTGTTTTCTGGAAAAATGTTCTTTGAAATTATGTTTAGCCACTTATAGATAGGTACTTATACTGTAATACCAACAGTCAGACGTAAAATAAAACCAAATCTAATTCACAGATCAAAATTATAAATTATTATGGTACTGCTAGTCTTTCTGATCGGGAGTTTCAACGTTACATCAGTTCGTCAGGTTATGAGTTACGAGTCGTGTTTATTATCCTCTTTTTTGCAATGAATAATTTAACTGGTTTTAACGTCTGTTCTAATTGATGCTATGCGTTTATCTAGAGGAACTGGTCACTGAAGGTGCCCACCTATCGATCGGATATCATCGGCTATCTCCGTAACCGTTCGGGTATTAGACGATGACTGGAGAAGATACGACTTTCCACGTGGAGGACACTATATTTATAACAATGGCCATTGTATGATTTTACATTTACTACCATACATTACTATTAATGTTAAATGTATGTGAAGAATAATTGCAAAAGTATAGATAGATAGTTGATACCTAGGTATTTATTTTGTAAGACTGATATACTTACACATACCTATAATAGTTAATAGTATATGTGAGATAAAAACACTTCGTTTTTAATCAAATAATAAATTAGATATTCCGCATATAATCAAAATAAAAAAGATAAAACATTTTTTTGTGTTCTTTAAAAACGAATTATATTCTATAATGTTGAGTAGTCTCGCAATATTCACCCTACTTCTATGTAAATCGTTTTCAAACCATCGAAGCGTCCCTTCCTTAATCTCATTCAATCAGTGTTGCATGGTTTTTGTAACTCCTTATTCGTAATCGGTAACACATGATTTTACCAAATGCCCCAGCGAATATACAATAATGATTAGGTACTAATGTTTAACGTAACAACGCACAAAAACAAATTATGTTATACGTTCTGGATATAAATTCTTACTTAGAATTGGCACAGTAATTTAATCCTTATCTCGACTCAAAGGCACAAACACTCAAGATTTAGCGAGATTATAATTTTCTTGACGTATTTCAAAAACACTTTAATTCGGAAACTGCATAAACTGGAACAACCAGATTATCTGGAATTACAAATTTATAAAAGAACATTTCCAAATATGTTTGCTAATCAACCGGCTTATTTGATTTATTCCCTGCTACACACTTTTCCCGGTGGACCGATGTTTTTATATTATAAACACGACACGAAAACCGCGACAAGCAGGTAATACCTTATAAACAATAATGTCAACGAATTAAACCGGGTGGCGCAAGTAATGGTGCAAAAACTGGAAAGACTTTGATTAAATGCGGTGTCCCAGTAAATACTGCCGTTGTGAGACAGTCAGAACAGTATTCTGGAGAGGACGACAAAAAGTCGATATACGAACAACTGATTCTGAGAATTGATGTACCGGGACAAAGGAGAATGAATGGAATAACTGTAATAATTATTAAAGTTTTTCGAATTTTTAACAATCCTAAGATAGGTTTTTTATTTTGGTTTTTATACTTTTAATTATTTCAAATAGCAGCACGTACATTGTGTACATCTTGATTTGAATTACAAGTTGGTACTTAGTTGGACAATGAAAAATATCTTACATACGATCAGCTGTTTAGTTTTTGCTTGTTGTATTTAATCGTACATAGTTAGATGTCTACCTACATCTGAACTAAAATAATATGACGTGCATGAGGTAAATGAGAAAATAAATCTGTTATTTCCATTTGGTGCCTACCTATCTAAAAAGGATAATTTTCTGTCATTTAAAAAGGTAATACTTACAAATCTAAACGAGGTATGTAAAAGAACAAGAAACAGAAAAATTAAAAGCTAATGGTCGCAACTCGAAGTCGAACCCAGCCGTTAGCTTTTTGTGTCTTGTTATTTTTCATATTTCGTTTAGATTTGTTAGTATATTAAGCGGGGGACAAATGCGAAGCTCACATCAAAAGATACTGTGTTATAAAGTATCTTTTCTAGCGGCAAACGACGTTATAAAAGATTTCTTCCTGTGGCAGGAGAGGGGGTCAGTTGAATTCGAAACGGCCGAGGTAATATCATTTCTTTGTAATTGATATGTCAACTTGACGGCTGAAAGCGGTTTGAGCACGGCGATCCGTGTATTCAAAATGCCCCCTCGCTTTTCTGATATCGCGCCGCTAGCGGTTACGGAGAATAACGCCGAATAGCGAACACTCGAACCACGCATAAAACATCATCTTTTTACGTCTGGCGGGACTGTATGGGATTGTATGGTGAGCGCTATTATGTTATAAAGTATCTTTTGATATGAGCATCGCGTCTGTACCGTGCATTATCTTCATCTTCAATGATAATACGAGGGTCAGTCAAAAACTAATGCCATCTATTTTTTTCTACCTTAAATAAAGTTAGTTAAGTGAACATTTTAAATTTGGAGCTATTCTTCTTCTGCAATCTACTGCAGTAGTAGCTTTCGACGAACGAACTTTTAACGAAAAGTGACATATTAATCGCCAATGGAGTGGTTTTCAACCTGTGTAAATGCATTTTAATTTCTTGACAATTAAAATGAGAAAAAAATAGGAGACATTACTTTTTGACTGCTCTTGTATATTTACATTGATTGGAATAACCTTTAAAAGATTTTATAAAAGAGTGTTCAAATATTTACTAAAAAACTTACTACTTAAAAATTTAATCATTTTCTATTTGAATGACTGAGCAAAATTTGCAACTCGTGTATATATTTACCAAAGTTCATTTTGACAATTTATCCCTATAAATTCAAGCCATGCTAAATACTGCTATATTTGCAAATATGATATAATTTTTTTTCCTAAGTGTAATATGACTTTTAAAATAATTTATTGGCTCAATTAGCCAACTTTAATTACATAATTATTACAGTAATTGACATTTTTAATACACACCATTCATCACAACATTCTTTGTGCAATGATAAGTTTATTATAAAATTCTTGGTATTTTGATGGAATTTTCACTTTAGTTTAAAGTCATTTTCGAGCTTTACGATGCAGAGTTGTGGTGACATTCAAGATAATTGGGTGCAAATAGATAACTACAAACTAACTAACCATCACTTTTTATCTCATTCACATTCATACATCGTCTATTACATACTCTTCTATTTTTCTGACTCTCGATAAGGCCCAACTCAAGTATCTGATTCACTTGATGGTGTCATGTCTTCCTTGGGCGTCCCCGACTTCTTCTGTCATTCACACTTGCGTCATATATTCAATTGGATGTTATCATTATTTTTATTTTATTTATTTATTTTACTAATATTATAAACGTGAAAGTTAGTATGGATGTATGTGTGTTTGTTACTCTTTCACGCAAAAACCATTGAATTGACTTTAATGAAACTTTACAATAATATAGCTCATACATCCGAATAACATATAGGCTATAATTTATACCTAAAGCTAGCTATTTTCCATGTATTACAAATAATAATTATTGTTTAATAGAAAATGTAAAAATTTGAGAATGATATTTTGAAAAACAATGATTGTAAAACCAAAATACTATTTTAGAAAATATTTAAATTAGTGAATTTATTTGAAGTACTCACCCTCGAATCGAATCAAGAATTATAGATATTTTAAATAAATAGGTTAAGTATTTTGTTATGAACATAGATGGGACCTAGGAGAAGAAAATAGGCTACTCGAAGTACTAATCCTATGCAGACGAAGTCGCGGGCAGAGGCTAGTTCTTAAAATATTTAAATTTCAGAGGTATATATAGTATATTGTCCTCCACGCTAGGAGTTCACCTGTGTTGTAGAGGACATTTTTCAATTGTAAATTATAAATTGAATATAGTAAAACAAACAGTGAGCTTAGTTACAGTTTACAGTATATAAAAAGAGAAACAATAAATATAAAAGTTAAAATGTAAAATCCATTTCTACAATGATTCAACAAAATAGATGTGTCTTGTTAATTATGACTCGTTATGACTGAGGTAACAAAATTATAAGGATTGTATATGTGTTTTTTGTATTCTGTAAGATTCGATGTTTTATATTGTGTTGGAAGTGAATTGTATAATTTTATAGCCTGGTATCTGTAATGTTTTTGTCCAAATTTTAGCTTGGTTATTTAAAAAAGAGGTGGAGAAAATGCACCAACATAAAAATGGCTTAATCATAGATATCTACGTTCACTGCCTAAGTTATAGATGCTGGAATACTATTCACAAAAATATGTATGGTTAAAAACCTTGATTTTCATTATAATATATTCTGCAATTTATCAACTTTGTAGCGTTTTAACACAGAACCTGTATCTGTATAGAAAAGAGGTATAGAGTTACACATCTACCTAATATAGGTAGCTTTGCGAGTCGATAACGGACCTTGGAATATTTTACGCCGGTCCCCGTTCTACAGACTCGCTTACTTTGTCTATGGCCAGATAGATAATCAAACATTCGAAATATTCCGAGACCCCTTCCCTCTCCCTCTAGCCCGCTGTCTCTGTCTCTCCACAACATTCTACAAGTTGACAGCTGCCGCCCGTTTGGCGGGAACCTTCTGCCGCCTAGCGATATCTATGGAAGGAAATGCCAACATTTTTCCGAAAAATTCTTCCAAAATTATTCAGGTGGGTACTTAATTAAATGGTGAACATTTAAATGAGTACTAAAGTTAACGAATCATCGAATTGTTTACTACTGTAAGTTCTGTGAACCGTGAACCTCTCGTAAAAAGGGAGAGTTTTTATTTTTAATTTCAATCGGAAGGGCATTATATAATTTTGTAGCATGGAAATAATGGTTTTTCTGGCCAAAAGCTGTATTTAATTTTGAAAAGTTTAGTAGATTTCCAATAACATATTTCCAAATTATGTCCTCTGGGTGCAAACTGTATCTAAATTTCTATGCATAACCAATAAACAGTGTTATTTTCAAATGATCTCTCAGGTATGGTCTTGTACACTTTCTGCCGGTACACAGTATAAATAACACAATATATGTATGTACATTTTTATGCCGCATCGAGTTTGTTGGTCAAATGCATTTTATACACAATCTTTTAGCCTTAAGGTGAACACATGCGGAAAAATGCAAAATCGTATAAAATCTTGTGTATTAGTTTTGAAAATTTGATCGCTTAGAAATAGACTAGTGGATCATCTTAAGATGATCCACTAGTCCTTGACTCATTCGGAATCGGGCGGAGCGAACTATTTATGGGCGTTCTCCAATAAAAACCCTAATCTCTAACAAACAACAGTATTTTGTTATTCCGCAAGTATATTTTTAAAGATCGAAGCGCCGCGTAGACTAAGGCATGTCCGTTTGCCCCGGGCTCTGGGCGTAGAATGAGCGACGGGCTAAAATCCTTCTGTACATGGCATAAGGATGAAATTCGCACTTACAAATTCGTTGGGTACCGCCTATTTTTATTCACTGAAAAGAAACGTCGCCAAAATGCACGTTTTATTTTATTTTGTGAAGTTCAGTTACAAATATTAAAATGTTTTCCGATCACTCTATAAGAAACATAATTAGCTACATTATTCAATAAAACAACACCAGAAAAAGGATTTGTAAGTACGAGATTTTTCACTTTTAACCATTTTTTATAGGTTAGACGCATAATTTTTTTCTAAGCTTATTAAAAAGCTTATCAAAAAAATACTCGATCACTTCAAAGGCCAAGATGTGTTCTACTCACAGTACTTAATTGAAGCATCTATATTTCTAAGCGATCAAATTTTCAAAACTAATACACAAGATTTTATACGATTTTGCATTTTTCCGCATGTCTTCACCTTAAATTGTTTTAATGTTTTGTCTAGTCTATATATATTAAGATTGTAGAAATTTATTATAAATTTGTATAGCGCCCCTCTGGTAATTTTTTTATAAAAACTAAGCCATACAAAGCATCGAAATATTTTTATTATTTAAAACGGCCTCCGTAATAGTCCACGCACTTGACTTTGAGCCGAGCGACTGTGGGCTCGATGTAAGTCGCCCATCAAATATATTTTGACATAATTATTTTGCCATTTATGGGCGCTGTCATTTCAAATATTGCAAAGTTGATTTTGTAGCTTACATAAATGGCATTACATATGTCGCCGGGAAGATTATAAATCATCGAATATAAACACATAAGAAACTTGGTGTTTAACCAAAATTGAAGACTCCAAACAGTTTTATTAAGATACCTACAAGTTTTTTTACATGTGATATCGCACAAATTGACAGGAGTCCGCACCCCTCCAAGTCTGGATATTCTAGGTACATTTCGTGATCTTTTTTTTACATATATAAGCTTCACACAGAATGCCCTTAGGAAAAATCCTTTAGGCCTGTGCCATCTTTAGGGTTGCTGTATAAAGGGTATTTTTAGGGAGAGGAAGTTCTAGGAAGGAAAAATGTAGGAGGGGTGGATAGGAAGTTAGGCGTCAATGTGTCCAGGAGCGACGGACGTATGAATCCATTCCTCCAACTGCGGTGAAAGGTGATGTTCCGAGAGAGTCTAACTGTATTGGTCTATTAGACCTCCCTCAACCATTCTCATTACCACAGCCAGGTGGGCAAAAGCATCCGCCTCTAAGGCATAGACAAATCTCACCCCATATGAATCCGGGCTCCCTGCTAAGTCACCAAATGTAGCAAACCACTTGGGATGACCTGTGGAACAAGTGTTGGTTATCCAAAAAATGGTTCCATAGTACCTACACTCGCCTCTCAAATTTAAAAAAAATGTACAGCTACACTTGATCGATCATCAAGGAAAATAATTAGGTAGGTACAAAAATTTAAACACGGTTTGCTATGAAATAGAATCCATATTTTCGTATTCTTTCTATTTAACTCTCTTTTGTTTATCTATTTTGTGAACTTTTTCATGTACTATTTATTACTCACCTGTAAATTTCTCATATTAACCTACACTATATTATTATTTTTATGCCATCTGCAATTTAAAAACTGGTTTCAGTTTAAGTTAATTTTTTTTTCCTCTTTTCTTTAATATAATATTTTCACATAACTTTATACCTAGGTACCATTTTTTATACTGTTCATTGCTATGAGTTTATCTTTCTTATTTAAACATTGTATTACATACAAATCACTGTATTATACACTTATTATGTAAAAGCCCATCAGGGCATTGAAAATTAATAATAAATAAAAAAATAATGAAATATCGTCTATTGTTTACCGTCTAACAAACTTACAAAATTTTAACTTGATATTATTTAACTCGTTTGTAAGTTTAATATCCAAAACCCATTCATCACATTTAAACGTTCGAACCGTAATCCATTTGTTCCACTCCTCTGGCCACCGTTCTTTATCAAAGAACTAATTTAAATTTCACTCAAATAATCGAAGAACATTTCCGTATTCCAAAAATATAAACCGGAGCGTCTCAATTTATTTTATTTTCAATGCAGAACGAAGATAATAATTCACTGATGGCCACGGAGGTGGGCTCGGGTAAAACAGAATTGTGTATTCATAACAACCGTGGAAATTTTATTTCCGAAATAACTATTCCGAAAAGTAAAAACTAAACGCGCTTGGCAAAACAGTTACCTCACCTGTGTTATTTCGTTAAAACTAACAACGCCTGTTAATTGAATAAACTAAGAGAGCTTTAGTTTGGGCTATTAAAACTCAGTTTTAGGGAGCAAAAGCTGAAACTTTCCTTGATTAAACATTATTACATTGTTATTTTTTTTTTTATGAATATCGCACAAGAGTTCCAACTGACGACCGTCCGTGGTCGAGTGGTAAGACACTTGACTCCCATTCGGAAGGTCGCGAGTTCGAACCCGGCGTACGCAAATAAATTTTATTTGATTAATTTGTGTTATTTCAAAATTAATTAATAAAAATAATATATGTTATATTTGCGGCACGTTCCAGAGTGGAAGATACTCTCAGTATCGCCCTGGTGTAAGACCACCATTCAGAATTGAAACGTTGCTTAATAATGGCTTTAGCCGTGTTTAGTGACTAGATCTGAATATCCAGGTACTTTCCCACCTTCCTCTTCCCCATCTCCTTCCCTTCCCCACTTACCTTCAGCCTCACAACATACTCCACAATTGGGGATGCCATAGTCTCACTGGCTCCAGAAGGGAGCAGTTGGGACTCTTGTGAGGTTTGTCTATAAAAAAATAAAAAAAACTGCTCCCTTCTGGAGTCACTTAGACTATGGCATCACCAATTGGGGTATGTTGTGGGGCTGAAGATAGTGTTGAGGGAAAGGAGGAGAAGAAGGAGGGAAAGGAGGGATACTGATCTTCCACACGGAGAAAATGTAATTCGAAAAAATAAACATTGAAACATTGTTAATTTATTCGTAAGAACTTCAGTCCCGTTTTTACTATTAAAATGATCGTTTTTTTCGAATAACATTTTTCTCCGTGCATCTTCCACTATCGTATCTCCCAGTCTGGAACGTCCCGCAAATATACATACTATACATTATTTTTATTTAATTAATTGTGAAATGAAACAAATGCATCAAATAAAATTTATTTGCGCATGCCGGGTTCGAACATGCAACCTTCAGATTGGGAGTCAAAAGCTTTACCCCTCGACCACGCCGGCCGTCAAATACATAAGGTATTAATACGATATTCTATGATCTTTGGTAAAAACGCATACATTCTTAAGTAGGTTCATTAAGAACTATCGAAAATGAACATTTAAAATTTTTTGTGTGCGTTCCTTCCCGCGGCTTTCGGTATAGATTGTTAAAAAAAGGTTACGACAAAGGTGAGCATGAGCATTTAAATTTAATTTTAGGAAACTAGCTTAATTTTGATTAGTATTTTTCCAGTTATGTATCGGCTAATACAATTAATGTCGAAAATCTTTGGTAAAATTGCATACATTAAAAGCTTTCGAATGTATATAATATTAAAATGTGTTTTTTATGCAAATCGTTGTATGTATAAATGAAAAAAAAATTGATTCAGTAACATGGCATTAAAACTTACTTCAACCAAGCCTTTTTAGACGTAGGTAACAAAAAATGTCCGTAAAAGAACACCGCCGCATATAAATTTATTATTTTTTGGAATATTCAAAACTCTTTATCATTCACGAATCTTTTGCTAAAAAGCTTCTCGTTCACATGGATTTTTTCCGCTTTAACAGGTTTATTTCAGAAACAAACTCCAACATTATAAAAATAGAAGCAAACTAAGCTACAGTAAAATATATTTACACGGCATTTTCGGCACTATTAAAATCATGAACTTATAGTATGATGTATGATCATTTCTGGACGTGGTCCATAAATTAAAGGGTCTTAATTTTGAATGATAATGCAACATATATGTTTTCATTCTTACGAGCAGAGCAACTTTCTAAAACAAATCTCAAGGCATGCTTCATTTCAAGTCTACACACGTTACGAAACAAGCCATTGAAGAGTTCTTCTTATTTTAGCTGGGTCATTCAAAACGAGCACGTATGTAAGTAAATAAAATTGTTAACTACGAAACAAAGCTTAAGATATTACTTCGTGATTTTTTTAAAAGAGATATGATCTTTATTCTCTAAACTGTCTTGTCAAAAAATATAAATTAGAACGTGACTAGAATGAGATCAATTTAAAGATAAGACAGGTGGCTTCATTTGCAAGTAGGCAAAGTAGAAATATGACCAACGTAAGAAAAATAAAGTTGGTCGAAAAAACTCATATGTAGATAAGTTTCCTATCACGAATCCTTGGCCTCTTATGTGTGGAATTTTGTTGACATGGTTTGTTTTCTTGTCTAAAACATATAGTGCGCAGTTGTTACTGTTATAGTCTCCCAATAAAATAATCTACAATAATAATAAATAAAAAAAGTATAGGATCCTATTTAATGCACTGAAATCTAAGTGAAGTGTGTAAATTTCCAAACCATGCTCCTGCTGCCAGAGAATTGTTCTAACTACTAAAATGGTATGCACTTCAAATGAAAGTTAAGAAGGTGCCTACCTAGTAATAGTAATAATTGGATAATTTGTTTAGGGTATATATTTGAGAAAAAAAAAATCTCAAGGGCGATGCACATATATAACTTCCTAGGCTCTTTCTAGTTATGTACAAAATAAATATAGAAAACATACTTACCTGGTGATCACCTCAGATGAACACAGTTTCATTAGAAATATTAAGCCTGGAGAAGGTAAGATTTTTCACGCAGAGAATACAATATACACTGCACATTGTATGATTTATAGTTGCTAAATTATTCTCCTTTACTACCGTCATTACATTTAAACCTAAGTAGAATTTTTAAGCTTTTCAATGTGATTTTGTGAAAAAAATCCCAATCCTAAAATCAAACAATAAATTATTAAAATTCAAAATAAATATCAACTCCTATTTTGCCACTAATTTCGTTGATTTGTTTAGATTTATTATCAATATTAAAGTATTTATGTTTCGACTAAAGATGATCCACTAGTCCTTGACTCATTCGGAATTGGGCGGAGCGAACGATTTTTGGGCGTTTACCAATAAAAACCCTAATCTCTAGCAAACAACAGCGTTTTGTTACTCCGCAAGTATATTTTTAAAGATCGAAGCGCCGCGTAGACTAAGGCATGTCCGTTGGCCCCAGGATCTGGGCATAGACTGAGCGACGGGCTAAAATCCTTCTGTACATGGCATAAGAATGAAATTCGCACTTACAAATTCGTTGGGTACCGCCTATTTTTATTCACTGAAAAGAAACGTCGCCAAAATGCACGTTTTATTTTATTTTGTGAAGTTCAGATACAAATATTAAAATGTTTTCCGATCACTCTCCAAGGAACTTAATTAGCTACATTATTCAATAAAACATATTCAGAAAAAGGATTTGTAAGTAGGAGATTTTTCACTTTTAACCATTTTTTATAGGTCAGACGCATAATTTTTTTCTAAGCTTATTAAAAAGCTTATCAAAAAAATACTCGATCACTTCAAAGGCCAAAATGTGTTCTACTCACAGTATTTAATTGAAGCATCTATATTATTTCTAAGCGATCAAATTTTCAAAACTAATACACAAGATTTATACGATTTTGCATTTTTCCGCATGTCTTCACCTTAAGGACACGATTTTTTTTTAATAAAACACATCAAAAGCTTGAATGTTTTACTAGGGTGTGAATTTATAAATTAAACTAGATTTATTATAAGAAATTTTTTTTAAATACGAGCTGGAAAACACACAAAAATTTACTCAACCTAAATCCATACATACATAAGTAGATACTGTATTAAAATAAGAACATATATAAGTGCAAATAAATAAAGTTAGAGTTAACGTAATTAAAACATTAGCCTCCTTTCCGTTGACCTCGCTGCTTGCATTCCGCCAGTGACCATTAAACGATCAGTTGATTTTATGACTAAACTTTCCTGATTCAATTAAGCTGACCGCTGGTAATGGTTTAAAAAACCTTATCGGATCATTTTGATCAGATTGATTTGTATAGGCCGCCGAAAGACATTGAACCAGTTAATAAACCATCACAAATTCATTATCAACATAAATTCTAACGGCACATTAAAAATCAATTAAAAAAATTATCTTTCATCAAGCAATATTTTATCATTCAGGATTTCCTAGTATTTTTTTTTTTACTTGTTTGTTAGCGTTTCCCTGATAGTTCAATTTATTGTAATATCACCCCCTTTCTGAAATACTACGAATATTATAGCTGATAGGAACGTTATAATGGAGCTCTCGGTGGCAGGACTTTTGAATTATTTAAGAATTTCTAGATGAATTTTTATAAATAAATTTCTAAAAGAATTCTAAATAAATATCTAAATGAATCACGTGGGGTAATCGCGCGCGGTGGATAAGTGTACGCGTCGATGTTTGGCAAAAATTTGTGCAAGCATTACCTACCTGCTGTTTGTTATTCTTCAATTAGGCAGCGCTTTGGTTTGCCTTGAAGTGGGTTGTTTGTACAATGATTCCTACGTAGAAAATAAAAATTTGACAGGTAAATTGTTTACGTTTTTTTATGCTTCGCCTCTGTTTTGTGCTTGTTTAAATCGTTTAGGAACGGTGTTGTCTTGGAAAAATATTTTATCCGTTTTTAAAACTACTTTATTTATGTGTGTATTTTGGTATAAGTGTGAGAGGATAAGCGTACACTTACCCCTCAAATGCTTTTGGATCATGTTAGACATACTTATTTAATCTTCTGTTTAATTTTCATTTTATATAAGAAAGCATCCAAATAGGTTATATAATAAGTTATAATAATAATTGGATAATTTGTAGAGCGCCGTTTTTGTGAGAAATCACCTCAAGAGCGCTGCAACCAAAAGCAGACTGAATGCACAGTGCCTACACTTACCCCATAGTATATAGTATGCATATACTTACGCCGCACAAGGATCAAATGTATACAATTGACATGTATGTTTACTTTTTTATATCATTTTTTGAATTATGAACCGTAAGAAGTGTTTGTGTTTGTTTGAGACACAAATAATCAATTTTAATACAAATATCCAAATATAAAATTTGCATAAATACGGTTACTCTACGTGACTGTAAGAAAGGAAGGATGCATTACAAAGGCATAAAATTTATATTTGTTTTTTTTTCAATTACCACAACATAATTTCTTCCTAACTTCTCATGCAATCCAGTGGAAAGAAATATGATATTGAGTTGGCAATGAAATATTATGGATCCATTCACCAACATGTTGTAGGCTTATATTCAAGTCCAGATATAATCAGATTACATGTCAATCAGGCTGGCCTAACACATTTTACCGATCCGTTTTTGTCACGAATACCTTTATTGATTGTTACAAGAGATCATGCGATTTTTTTCATCGATCAATCCCGTCCGCGCGGGAAACCGTTGTTTATATTTATTTATTTATATTCCCGCGCGAAGCGACAAAACCAAGATGGACACATATGAGATTCCTCACTCCGCGGCGTGGCATGAATTATTAATTACTGTCGAGATATCTACCCGATGGATATCTGTTAAACTTACCTAACAAGGATGATACGGTGTGCTCAAGTAAACCAGATATCAAGGCTTGTTATAAGACTGCGAACTGCAAAAAAACAATAAAAAAACTTAACACCACATTGTAGGCAATCAGACGGCCTCCGTGGCAGAGAAGCATGATTTAAGCCTTTAAGCTCTCGCCCAAACCGCGAGTTCGGATTTCAAATAATTAAAACAAAAAATTTATTTTCGTGGTTTGTTTTTGGGGTGTTGTGCCGTGTTGTGCTACCTCCTTCTTTAGCCGACGTTTCGGACAGCGTTGCAGTGTCCATCATCAGGGCAGATCCAGCAGATCCGTCGACGGATCTGCCGGATCTGCCCTGATGATGGACACTGCAACGCTGTCCGAAACGTCGGCTAAAGAAGGAGGTAGCACAACACGGCACAACACCCCAAAAACAAACCACGAAAATGCTTTTGGCCGTGAAAATCTAAAAACGTATCCAAAAAATTTATATTCGTGTTAATTCGCTGCAGAGTGGGTTGGTTGATAGGGGTTCAGCTATGTTAAGTGACTAGCTGTGAATTGCTAGATACCTACTTCCTGACCTTCATTTTCCACTCTCCATTATCTTCAGCCTCATAAAATTTTCCTCCTGAGGATATATTGGCTCCACGGCCTATCAGATAGGCTCCAAAGTGGTATATACTTTCAGCAACGCCCTGGTGAAAGATCACTATTCAGAATCGAAACGTTGCTTAAAATGGTTTTAGCCTTGTTCGGTTAACACACCTGAATAGCCGGGTACTTTTCTAATAATAATAAAAATAATAATTGGATAATTTGTAGAGAGCAGTTTTTGTGAGAAATCACCTCAAGGGCGTACCAACCTTCCTACATACCAACTTCTTCCCCTCCCACTATCTTTAGCATCACAATATACCCCGATCAGGGATGCCATAGTCTTACTTGCTTGAGACGGAACCTACCTTTTAAAAACCGTAAAATAAAACAGATAGGTATATACCAACATCGTAATCCCTAAATTTGATTTTTAGGACTCAATATTGCCTGAAATCGGTTTTAATGACAACATTGAATAACCAGGAAAATCTCAACCTTCGTCTTTCACTTCTATCCATCCAATAACTACAAAACATTAATTAAATTAAAATACAACTAGAACAGACAAGTAAAAAATAACGAGATTGTTTGAATTCTTCACAGAAAGAGTTACAATTTTTCAAATGACACATCAATTGAAAGCATGTTTGATACGACCGAGATTTGTGTTTTTGATAGTTCCACTGACTCTAGGTACTTGGACTGCATTACATACAAAAAAACGATTTGGTACAGACTTTCGAGAATACTTTGAACGTAATTCATCATAATATATGAATGATACAAAAATTGCCACGGTATGAAAATAAATCAAAGTGTTTTTTTCTAGAGGTCGATATTCAAATTATTTTTTCGCCAACGTTGGGCGTAATTTTCACGCTTTTGTGACTTGGCGTGATAGGTTGCGTTGTGTATCTGATTTGGAGCCGTAATAGAAATCTCAAACGTCCATCAGACCACTTATAAACTATGGTCTACTCTCACTGTACTAGCCGGTTAATTCAATTGTCACGCAATTGTTAGGTGTGCTGTGTTGGGTGGCTGACAGCACAGCATGATTCCTTACGCAGCTAAAGATCAAAGTTCAATACTTAAACAATTATTAAACAGGTTGTAGCATTGCACAATTCAGATATAATATTGTGTTTAGGATTTAGGAGGAGACTTGCAGGTATACTGTTGTTAATTACTCCAAAATATATTTTATATTATTAACTAGGCTTGCGGTGCAATGTCACTCAAATAAAGTTAATGTTTGTGTTTTTATTCGATTTTTCGATAAGTTTATTGAAGTGTTTTTAAATACACAATATTTTTTGTTTGTTCGTCTGGTGTCTATACGAATAAATTGGAAGGTTTTCCAACTCGTGTTGTGTGTTCCAAATTTACCCTCCGATAACCCCTACCGCTGCTGTGTCTCCTTTAAAATCCCTCCCTCTGCCCTTTCCCACGCATGCGTCCCCGTTCCCACCCCCGTTCTTACCCGCGTCCCCTTCCCCTCCCACGATCCCCTTTCACCTTCCTCGCTTTTCCCCCTCCCGCGTTCCCCTTCCACTTTTCCCCCCCGGATTCCCCTCTCTCTCCCTTCTTCCCTCCCTTCCGCTAAACTATATGAAATTCACACATTTTTCAAATAACTCGTGCGCCATCTATTGTAACTTTTTAAACAAATTTCGTAACGAGTGAACTCACATTATATATAGAAATCTTCGCGGGTGTGCACTCAAAAACTCTCTATAGTTTCATCGCAATCGAATGATGAATGGGTAAAGGAAATAATATGATAACAAACAAAGAAACATACTACAGACGATATTCCGCATATTCAAGTTTTTATCTCAATATATTTTTAAATTCACAAGTCATGTTTTTTCTCCATATTGTTACGAAAGACAACCTACAAACATGGAAAAGTGAATAATTGAGGGAAGTCGGATCGTAATTAGGTACGTACACATTACTTTCTTTATTCATTATGAAAAGCATACCCAAGTTATGTTTGAATATTTTACAGTTTTTTTAAAGAAATAATGATAGGATAGTCGCTTCAAATAAGGGCATAAGAGGTTTTTTCATCGGTTAATACCAGTTAATACGTGCATTTACATTAATGCAAAAGCCACAGTTACCCCGATGATGTGTCGCATTTATGGGTTGAACTGTAAAGTTTGTTTTTAGATCCCGCAAAGAAAGGATCAGCTGTCCGTCATCGTGTCGGTCACTTGGTTGGGTTAATGTCAGTAACCGACAGGGGGTACCAAATAGGTACCCACCAGCTATCCACCAGTTACCCACCAGCTATAAGGAGCTACTTATCTACGGAATAAATATTTTTAGATGAAGATACGTCGCGAGTACTGAAAGATAAACACTACGACCAACAACGGTCAACTTTTCATTGTTTATTAGTCGTAGTAAACCTTTTTCACAAATAACAAAATAATAAAAAAAAATTAAAACTGAGGCAAATTTTTTAATACATTTTACAATTTTTCACAAAGAAAGGCGATGAATTTTTTGCATACAGCATATAGCACACAGCATAACGCAGGAGATTCCTTACTGCCAGTAGCCAAAATAATTCGGCATCTCTATTCTGTGAAATGATTTAAGTTTTGTAAGGAATGGTTTTCAGTAAAGTTTAAGTTTTCTCAGGGCGTCCAGATTTACCATTCTAACCACTTTCTAAACCCTCTTCACACTAAAAACTCACTGTAAAAAGAAAAAAAAACTTTGAAATTTTTAACGATATTAGTAGTGTTGTTTTTGAGTCTATTAGAAACATACATACGAATAATGCTTATTATTTATACAGAAGAAGAAGAAGATAAGGCTGAATAAAGTAATGGAAAAGAAAAAGAAAGCATTTCCGTTTTTTTATAAATTTTTCAACTCTAAGATTTGTAGTAGTATTTTTTTATTTATTTTTTATTTGTACTGGGTTTAAACATATGTTCCTACTTACGTGAGAACAATCCAGTTATAAAAAATCCGTTATTGTACAAAGAGGGACATACAATTACAAAAATCTACAATTAAATACATATACATACAATTAGAAAAACAAAAACATCATAAAAAAATAAAAATAAAATATACAAAATTAATATAAATAAATATTAAGTATTTATAGGTAACCACAATATCACATTTAAAAAATAATTTTACTGAAACTTTAAAACGGTCACCATCTTGAACCAAAAAGGAACATAATTTAATAAAAACACTGAACACACACACAAACACTCACACACGCCTCTCTCCTTCCATAATACGAGTATACCAACTAACTTAATTTAGGTAAAATGTATAATACATACATCACACAAAAACATAAATCTTACTAAAATATAATATATAATATATTAATATTAAACGTGTAAGTTTGTATGGATGTATGTGTGTTTGTTACTCTTTCACGAAAAAAAAGTGAATGGATTTTAATGAAACTACAATAAAAAAGCTCATACATCAGATTAAGAAATAGGCTATAATTTATAACTAGCTCTAGCTAGGGGGAGGGGAATCCGAGAGGGGCGGAGCGAAATTAAGGAGGGGGGTTCACGGGAGGGTTGATGAGGGAAAGGAGAAGGGGGAAAAGGTGGAAGGGAATGCGTGAGGGAAGGTTGCGAGAATGGAGGGTGAAGGTGAAAGTGGAACGCGGTAGGGGAAGGATACGCTCGAGGGGAACGGGGACAGTAACCCGGCCGGTTCATCTAGTATACCTATATATATATAATAGCGACATGTCATTGGTACCAATTATTGTATTGATTTCTATAACTTTGTAACTATTTTCTTCAATGTAATTATGTATTGTAAATAACAAAGAAATTTACAGACGGGTGAAATTTACAGGAAAATCTTTTAGTTATAACATATACATAATAATAAATATTATTAGGTGCAGCATGAATTCATGCAATATTTACTTACCTACTTGACAGATTTATTGGAAATTATTTATTTTGGAACGATATGTTGGTAATTTAATTAATTTATTCGTTTAATAAGTTTTTTTTTATATACGCCGTGAAAGTGTGGGAAAAAATAAATACAGTTACACGATATCAAAGAAGGTACTATCAGGTATTATTGAGTTATTCCAGAAGAATTGAAATTGAAGTAATAATTTTAATAAATAGTTAGGTTCGTCTACCAACGACTGGCCATTTCTGCCAACGGCCGGTCAGGAATTGAATAATGCATTGAAACGCCATGCGCGGCATATTTCCCATACAAATGCGCGAGTAGTGTCCGACGCAGGGACCCAGACATGGGAAAAAATACACAACAATTAAAATAATATTGAAGAAATTACAAGTATTTGTAATTACCATAGCATTATCATGCAGTATCTGGGATGTAGTTATCAAACTTTTGGATATTATTAGTACAATATAGTAATAATAACAATATTTTTTACTGTAATAAAACTACATGTAATTTTTGTGAAAAAATCGCCTGAAAGGCATTGTACCTACGGATATGTTTTTTCAAGTCTCGATTATTTCTATTATAAATAGGTAGATAAATATATTATATAACTTTTGATTGCAATACCACTGTCTGCTCGAATATCGACATCATTGCAGTGCTTCAAGAAGCTCTGCAGCGAATGGTTTCTGACTGCACAGTCGACCGCACAACATCATAATTGGTAGAATGTACAATGATAGGAATAAATACCTCCTTGTGTTTATGATTTTGTACAAATTTGTAAAACTGTATTAGCATATAAATGTTTTTATTTTTATTATATTATATATGTAAATGTTTTTATTTTTATTATTGTATTAAATAATACAATTATAATAAAAACATTTATTTTCCAAAAGAGTTGTAACTTGTAATACCAGTTATAACTGATACCATAAAAAACCATTGTAACCAAATAGGTATTTAATTATTAGAACAATATAATTTCGGATGTGATGTGATAAGTTTGTAACAGATATAACATTCTAAAATTCAAAATAATTAATTCTCATCATTTTTATTATATATTTTTAACATAATGAATTTGTACCGCCGTTTAATCGTTACTGGAGTAAGTGTCATCTGCTTAGTTGCTTTCCAAGTAGTTGATCCGATTTGAATTCTCGGCTGTGGCTATTTTTTATTTAAATTTTTTATGTATTAAAATTATTTTTTGATTTTATATATTCACGTGATGTTTCTCGGGTGGATGAATAAGGTTTATTTAAATATCAAACATCGGTCGTTATCAAATATAAAAAAAACTGTAAATAATAACTCTGGTCTAGACTCTAGAGGAAAAAATATATTGTTGTAAGAAAATAATTGCACGGAGAAATTTATAGACTTGCTGAAAAGTTTTCCAGTTTTATCACAGAATTTTTTTTTATTTATGGAAAAATAAACTGCAACGATGAAATAACAATGTAACGATTAGGTTTAAGTGTCATTTAAAATAAGTTATTGGGCATTTTCTAAGACCGAAAAACATAAAGGAAGCTATAAATTTTAATGCCAATTAAAATAACACCCAACTTGTGTGTTTGATCTGATGCTATACGAACTACCTAAAAAAACAAAGCTAGATATATTATTAATTTCCATAAATCAAAAAACAACGCAATAAAAATAATGTACATACTATTCCAACTTTAATTACGTTTATTCGAGTAATCCATACGCAGATTCCTAATTTTTTATTCATATGGAATAAATTTATATTTAAATGTAATCTGCTGTGAAATCTCTAAGTAGGCTTGATAAATATAGTAATTATTTATCTAATGACTTAATTAATTTATTCGAGAACAAGAATAAACCAAAGGTATAAACCTGCGTGAAATTATTAAGGTAGTTCTCACTCATTAAAAAAGTGTCGGATACAGGTTAAATATTCTAGATAAGTAGATATTTATTCCTCATTCGTAGGTAGTTAGAGGTAATTTTATTTTATAATTGCATAATCCATTTCACATAATTATCTTGTTATGTTTTTAACATAATCAGATTTTTGGTGTTGGAGAATGAATATTCATTATGAGGCTGATTATTTTCTTCGTGTTCACGAAGATACCACTAATAAAACGGGAGAAAAATCAACAAATTAAGCAAAGTTTTTAAATGGGATCTGTTTAGTAGTTTTGTTAATATATAGGCAGTAGAATTCCATAGGCTAGAAAATTACTATTCTACTAACTAACATAATTTAATGAAATACAACAAAGAAAGGGGTTTTAATTGGAAATATTAACGGTAAATCCTTACAACGAGCAATCTGAATAAGTAAACGATGCGAAAATTTTGAGATTTGGAATAATATAACGGGATCAAATGAGTTTAATAGTAAGTCATTTAAATAACTTAAATTTGGAAACATTGACATTAAAAATGTATTAGGTATTCCTATTTTTTTGCCAGTGAATGTACTTATTGGACACTTTTTACTATCCTTTTTTTCGTCCTGTTTTCATATCTGCCGTCTTTACATATAACTTCGGAATGAAAAAAAAACGACGTGATCTATTTTGATGCCGATTTTCGTACAGTTTAAGATTGCATTACATTATTTGACATTTGTCGTCTTTCATTGTTTTACCTACCTGAGTACCTAAGTATCTACTTAATAATGTTATGTGGAAATGTTGCATGTTTATTTCGTTTTATATATAATAATACCAAAATTATTTGTGTTTAATAATGATTATGAACATGTTTCATTGTACAGTATTGTGAATTTCATTTGTATTTTGATTATTTGTTAACGCCAATGGCGAAGGACCAGACAAATTATTAGCTATGTTTAAAAATAATGATCGTTTATAAAAAGGTTTTTCATGTGGGTCCCTATATATTTTATTTATAAGAATGGGTATGAAATGTATTATAGGGAGTTTCCGGGTTGTTCCTAAAAACAATGTATAATTTATCGAATAGATTATAACGTCGTCAAAAATGCAGGAAGGATTTTTTACAGGTTAAGATTAACAGTGCAGAGAAGAATCAATTAAATTATTTACCTGTAGAAAAGAACAGGCATTAGTTACCTTTCACCCTCCATGATGTTTTCACAATATGTTGATTTTGAATTTTGTAATGCGTTTTATTAACCTCATAACAAGTTCCTTAGATACCAGGGGTCCACACAGACCACAGTTGATAAAAAAATTCTTGTCCGAGATCCTTAATTAATATCTACCTACCGACGAATTCATTAATCAGAAAGTCAAAAGAAATTCGATTTTCCAAAAAAATAATATTTTGTACTAGCTTTGCTTATGTATTAATAGCACATTTTATTTAGGTCAAAGATAAACTTTATTACCTACGTTATTTAATAAGTTATCAGCATTGGAACGGGTCAATAAATTTTGTCACAGATCGACAAAAAAAAACATTTGGTTAATTTATTATAACGACAATAAATAACCGCTTTTATCAGAAAAAGAGATATCGTTTCTTCCTTTCATCTAAAAATATGTTAAATTATTTTGAATTATACAAAATCATGTATCTTAATTGCTAATATTAAATTTATCCAAACAAACAATCTTTAAATTTAAACCACCCAAAATATTGAGTAAGACATAAATTATACGGAGGTATAGAATTGGCAAGTTTATTATTTATAACAAAATACATTCAGAACATTATTAAACTTTTTAATACAAAATTATATTTCTTTCTTACTTTTTCCTAAATAAATATTTTTTTCAATAGTTGATGGTGCCAAATAACTTGTCACTTCATGTCTTTTAATTTAAAAGTGCTTGTTAACGGAAGATATGTCAACAATATTTACTAGCCTTTTAAAATGGACCATAATAATTCATATTATAAGTTACAGATATGGAGACAATGCACGGGTGGTAGAAGTGTAATTGTTGGCTTAGATCCGTGCGTGTTTAGATGGAAGAAGAAATGAGTGTAGACAAATATAATATCTTACGACGCAGAAGCTAATAGTAGAAGAAGTTCGGGATGCCCGAAGGATCCATGGTGCGATAAAGTGAATCCGATTCTTGAGTCGGGTCGTGCAAAGAGTCAGAATAAAAGAAGAAAATATGTACATATGAGACGATATTATATGACTGTGAATGAAGCAAGGAGTGTTGCCATCTATTCTCTCTACCTACCCCTGAAGAAAGGGGTGATGGTTAGTTAGTTTTTATTTTTATATTTAAACAATCATTATTAAGATGATCCACTAGTCCTTGACTCATTCGGAATCGGGCGGAGCGAACGATTTTTGGGCGTTTACCAATAAAAACCCTAATCTCTAGCAAACAACAGTGTTTTGTTATTCCGCAAGTATATTTTTAAAGATCGAAGCGCCGCGTAGACTAAGGCATGTCCGTTTGCCCCGGGCTCTGGGCGTAGAATGAGCGACGGGCTAAAATCCTTCTGTACATGGCATAAGGATGAAATTCGCACTTACAAATTCGTTGGGTACCGCCTATTTTTATTCACTGAAAAGAAACGTCGCCAAAATGCACGTTTTATATTATTTTGTGAAGTTCAGATACAAACATTAAAATGTTTTCCGATCACTCTATAAGAAACTTAATTACAACACCAAAAAAGGATTTGTAAGTAGGAGATTTTTCACTTTTAACCATTTTTTATAGGTCAGACGCATAATTTTTTTCTAGGCTTATTAAAAAGCTTATCAAAAAAATACTCGATCAATTCAAAGGAAAATATGTGTTCTACTCACAGTATTTAATTGAAGCATCTATATTATTTCTAAGCGATCAAATTTTCAAAACTAATACACAAGATTTTATACGATTTTGCATTTTTCCGCATGTCTTCACCTTAACAGAAATACTCAAGTTTTGTTTCATTAATAAATTATCGCATAATGGAGTGTTAATTTGAGCTGTAAACTGTAATTAATATTCGTTTATATTATTTATTAAACATTTGCAATATTAAAGCATTGGAAATAAAACAATGTGACTAAAATGTATTATTTGCAAATGTGTAGTTCTATATTTGAGGAGAAAAAATATTGCGTTGCTGAGCGCACCACATTCCTTTGATTAAACTAACTACGACTTGAAGAAGTATCTAATAATACCGATATAAAAAATTAAACTTTATAAGCGAGCTCTTAAAACGAATCGATTCACTGCCATCTGTAAATTACGTATCGAAATATACACAGCAAGAAAATAGCATCATTTTATAGTAATTAGTAAATATCTAGATGCTCTAGAAGTGTAAGAATTTTAATTACAAACGATTAAGGTATGACGTGTTTTTTACGCTATACCTCTTGCCATAGTTCGCTACGCACTTCGCTCTTGCGTAGATGGAAAACAATTGTAGACCCATAATGTAATGCACATAAATAATTTCAGGAAATAAAAATAGAAAGCCTCAAGTACATTCATAGAATAAATTGCTAAAATGTAGATAAAAAACGTAACTAGATAACTTGGGAAATGAATATGGGCAAGAACGTATTCAAGAAACCATTCTAATTGTAGAAATGAATACTTTTGTTAAAAAAAAAATGAAATTTTGTTCAGCTCAGGTAAAAACAGACCGATAAGTTTGTGGTCAGTTTTGTTTCGATAAAGGGCTCTTTGTAGTCCTAAAAAGTGTGTTGCAGCAAATTACAAAAGAAAGGTGATTATCGTTGAAATTGTGCAATTTTAGGTTTTAAATGATAATGGTTGCCTTTAAAAAAGCTTCACGGCATTCCTTTTGACCGAAATCTGTTGAAAAATTGTCTAGATGGCTATTTAATATTTTTTATTGGAATTCTTTAACAAATTATTCTTACATTTTCCCGCCAATAAACATTGAAACACTGTTCATTTGTTCGTAAGAACTTCAGTCCCGTTTTTAACCGTTTTTACAGATAAAATGATCGTATTTTAGAATAACATTTTTCTCCGTGTGTTCATTAGTTCAATGCACTACACATAAAATTTTAAATTAGTGATCGATGAACCGGTGAAAATAGCCTATATCTTATATAATATAAAACTTTATATAATATATCTTTGTTGTCTATTCTTGTTGTCTAGTCTGTGGTTAGTGGTAAATTAGAATATTGTAGAAATATATAATAAATTTGTACAGCGCCCTTGAAGTCATTTTTCCCAAGAACGACGCTATACAAATCTTTCAAATATTATTATTACTTTTTTAACCTATGGCAATGCAAATGCCACAATATCTTATTGCCATAATATTAAAAATGTATTGTTTTTACTTCAGCCGTGCCTGTAAAAAAAAACTCGACATGCTACTGATATATTCTCAAAAAACTTCTCTACTGAATTTTTGTGCATGTTGGTTTCGCAATTTAGGTTTTCTTTAAAATTTCAAACTGTGTAAAAGATTTCTAACAATATTATATGCACTCATTTCTAGCTGGTTTCATTATATTATTCCTTTCACTGGACACAAGCAAAAAACTTTCCATAGAAAGGTTTCGCTTTAGAAAAAATCTGTAAACGGCTTAAATGGAAGTAGTAAATCAAGTTGGAGACACCTAAAAAACAATTCTTCAGTTTGTGCCTTTTTACTGAAATTTGATAAAAAAAACATTCTCATTTTTTTTTGCTAAAACTGATGTAATGTACAGATATAAAAACAGGTTAACTTGTTCGATGTATTTTATATATTAATCATTGGTACATTTTATTCCATAACCATTTTGTTCAGAATGTTAATAGTATGGCATAATTTTCAAAAAATATTTAGTAAAATAGCCCATATCAGAATTAGTTTATTTTTAATAAAAATTGCTTCGAACTACGTTTTTGAGGGTACGGGAAATTGTAGGTGCCTATCTTAGAGACGAATCATTGGTTGTTTCAAAAATTCAGCGTCGACATATAAGAAATTCATTTAGCCGATAAGAATTTCATTTCCAGTGCCGTCTTTTAACTTGGGGAGACCGAGATTTTTATCCTAAACAAGCCCCAGTGTGCTTTTGGAATTTCAGAAGGATTAGGTTTGTACATAATTAGAAAGAGCCTAAGAAGTAATATTCACAAAAATGGTTCTATTCAAATTTTCCAATATTATCATTATTAAACATGTAGTCTCAATTAAAATAAAATATTATAAATAACAGATAGGTACCTATCATTAAAATGTATTAAACGACGTCAGTTATTAGGAATACAAAGAGTGGCATGTAATTTTTAACCGTTATTTAAAAACTCAATATTCCACATTGGAAACAAAGTGCAGAGCGGACAATATTTGAATATCATTATACCAGCGCTCTTTGCTGTAAAATTTTTAAGTTCCGATAAAACTTTGTAATTAATGTAAAATTAATTGTATTTAGTTTTAAGATTTTTCGGCCGTCATCCGTACATTTGTTACTTAAGATGAAGCCATGCGAAAAAATGCAAAATCATACAAAATATTGTGTTTTTGTTTTGAAAATTTGATCGCTTAGAAATACTGTCGATACTTCAATTAAATACTTTGAGTAGAACACATCTTTACCTTTGAAGTAATCGAGTATTTTTTTGATAAGTCTTTTAATAAGCTCATAAAAAAATAATGCGTCTGACCTATAAAAAATGGTTTAAAATGTCCTACTTACAAACCCTTTTTCTGGTATGGTTTTATTGAATAATATTGTTAATTAAGTTTCTTAGAGAGTGATCGGAAAACATTTTAATATTTGTTTGCTGAACTTCAATTTCATTCTTCTGCCATCTACAGAAGGATTTTAGCGTGTCGTTTAGTCGCCGCCCAGATTTCAGTGCGAATCGACATGCCTTAGTTTACGCGTCGCTTCGATCTGTAGAATAACAAAACACCGGTTGTTGGCTAGAGATTATGGTTTTTATTAGTCAACGCCCAAAAATCGTTCGCTCCGCCCGATTCCACACGAGTCAAGGGCTATCCACTGGATCGTCTTAAGGCGATCTACAAATCCTTGAAAAATTCAAAATCGAAAGGGCTCCGCCTCTTTTTGGGAGTGATTATAAAATACTTGGCAAAACCTGTGTTTACTTGAGATTAACATCGAATTGCTCCTTCATTTTATAGATTAATTTTCACGTTTTTAGAGATTTTTATAGCAAAGTAACAATACAGTGCATCCTCGATAGATTAAAAAGCTTTTTAATTCAGTTGTAATGTAGTTGGTGTGAGGTTTTAGTCAATATGTAAAGCAATAAAAAAAATTCTGAAGTTTTCGCAAAAATCCACAAAGCTTTCAAAACCGTATTACAACAATGATGTAATTTTCTCTGAACTTTTACAATAATCCAAGTCTACTGGGATTGCTAAGCTCGTCGGGGATGAAACTACCCTTTTGGTTTCCCGACATTTCCCTCCCCCAACTCCACCGAAGCCTTCCAGCACCCTGAGAGCCTTATACATCCCACTAGGTGGTACTATAGCTGGTAGGTGTCAACCTAGTACCTACAATACCACCCTACTCATGGCTGTAT
The DNA here is from genome assembly GCA_951813805.1 of Limnephilus auricula. Taxonomy (NCBI): domain Eukaryota; kingdom Metazoa; phylum Arthropoda; class Insecta; order Trichoptera; family Limnephilidae; genus Limnephilus; species Limnephilus auricula. Next base: position 4,771,515 of record OX638403.1, read on the forward strand.
AGTTTCCATACATTTTAGTCCCAACGATTTCACGAGCGACCTTTGTGGCTCCAAAGATTATTATTATTTCATACGGTGGAGATATTTTGTAGGAATTTATTTAGAATTTATTATTACCTACCTGGCCTTTAAATATTAAAAAAAAATACTTTTAATTACTGTAGATATTATTAAAAGCGACCAGAAAATGTTCGTCAAAAATACTGTAACCTTCGGAAGACTTAGGTATATTTTTTATAGTTAATAGTTAAATATCAATTTGTTTTATTATAGATAGTTAACTAAGTTCCTACATACATTTTTAAAATAATTTTTTTAAAGAATTTTTCAATAAGAGATTTTTAAATTAAAAAAGTGCAAGTCAATAATTAGCGTATAAATATTAAAATAATTCTAACTTTAGTGTTTTGGGTAGGTACCTACCTAACTACGTTATTTGTTATTATATAAATAAATTAAATAAAACAATAAGTGTACCCTTTTACGCTGCATCGCGTTCATCCAAATGCATTGTACATATATAGTTTTCTATCAGTGATCGATGAATCGATGGATGCATTTTTGCTATAGATAAGTTGTGAATATATCTAATAATTTGTCTAGTCTGTAGTTAAAAGAAAGATTGTAGAAATATATTATAAATTTGTACAGCGCCCTTGAGGTGATTTTTTCAATGAAAAATAGTGCTATGCAAATCATCAAAATATGGTTTATTAATAGATCCGACAAAGATTTAACTAATTTTTTAAATGGTTAAATGAAAGTTTACAATAAATGACTTAAGCCGTTGCAAAAGGATTAAGGCTAAAGATCTACGCAACATTTTGTAGCTACTCATCGTACACGACTATAGCATGATGGAGAGCCATAAAACTGTTTAACAAACAAATAAAGAAGAACATTATTAATTAATTACATGTTAATGAATAATAACAGACTACAGATTGCTATGTAAATTTTTCCACAGTGATAATATTTTATCTGCAAATTTTCCCATGCGTTCAAACACGTCATACTGGCGACGTTCAAATCGATTCGAGGCGCGGGAAAATGCTAGCGTTCTATTCGAAATTCAAAAATATTTTTAAAAAACTTACATTTTTAAATGTTGTTGATTTAGAAGATTTTCACAAACTAAATTGCACTGTTAACTATTATTTCACAAAATTGTTTGTCACTCACTTTTATTATCTAGTATTTATGTCATAAATAATGCGATATTATTATTTTTAATGTCACTGTTTTCACCATGTGAATCAAGTAATTGATTTTGAAAAGAAACCCATAAATCACAAATGTGTATCTAATAAATTTTCTAATTAATAAAATTTTATTTAATTATGTAGTATTAAAAACAAAAGCACCAGTTATCACTTTTTAAAATTAGAATTATCGTTCCAAATTAAATGTATTTGAATTTAAAATCACACTCGAATTAATAAAATAGTTTTCCGTCTAAATATTGTTCGCGTTTTCCGTCGAGTCCGTCCGGTTTCCACGGTACGTATTCGCCATACAACTTCTTCAACGTTACTGAGTGATATCGTAGTATAAACACATCATCGCTAAAGGCTTCCACCTAAGTGTGACCGAACGTAGCCGAGAACCGATTCTAAGTGACGACAATAGATGGCTCTGCGCGCGTTTTGAAATTTAATACCCGGCGATCTCCCCATACAAAAGCCTCGCACAATTCACCATACAAAACACATCCACAACCGAAAAACCTAGGCACAAAAGGCTGCCATTTGAAAAATACGAGACCAAAAAATTACGAATACACAAACGATCCAGATCTACCCCTCCCGCTTTTATTTGTCAAGCGATCAAAACACACCAACTAGTAAAAAGGGAAAGAGTTGGGTCTTTTTCAGCATGCGATAGAACAAGCATTTTCATTAAGAGCACATAAAGCATTAAATAGTGTTTTTATTCATCTGGCTGGGATTAAAAGCTTGATAGTCCTCACGACACCTAGTAAAATATACAGTACGTTGGCACCGCACCAAAAAAGCGAAGACAATGATAATAAATAACCAAATTTTTAAAGCATTTCTTACTAACAATCTCAGTTTTATTGGTGCTTTTTTTTTTAAGCGCGGTGGGGATATCGTTTTAGAAGAAGGGGGATTTCTACACAACAGACACATACAAGTTTTTGACACGCTTGTTCTATTTCTGTTGGCGCGAGAGAGACCGATGATTTATGGCCGGCATGAATCAGGTCTGCGGGAGGGAGACGTGTAGAGGTTTGTGCGTTACTGCGAGGAGGAGGTAGGTGGGTCATAAAGCATCGTAGGATGGGCCAGGCTGACTGGCCGAATAGAATGCGTTCCCGCTCCATTGGCAGATCGATGATTATCATTTATCACGTGCATCCAAATGTTCGTCACAACAATTAAATGAGATCTCAGATGACCAGCAATTTTTTGATATACTCGTGTAATGAATAGGTACATATAATATGTATCGACTAAAAATAATTCTGCAAGAGGCGGCAAAATAAATAATTCCAAATTATTATCTATTTTACTCGTCAATGCTATTTTGCCATTTTATTTTTTGATCATTATACACCGTCCTAAATATAAAAAAGTATCTTCATATATACAGGATGTAACATAGGTACCCGAAGGATTTCAACCAGGGATTCCCAAACGTATTTGTAGTTAAAATGTAGATGTCATTTTGCGGTCTGGTGATATGTTTTTCAATTAAAAACAATAAAATTATTTTTCCATCTTACGTAGCATCTGAGTAGTTAAGTGTCGGGTATAGTCAAGCGGGTCACGTGATAAGCCCTCCGTCGATTGACCAAGTGATTAAAAAAAAAAAAATTTGGTTTTTGATAGAAAAGAATATTATTGGACAGCAAAATTACATATACTTTTTGTAATCTAAATATGCTCAGGAATTGCTGGTTAAAATCCTTCGTGTACGTTCTGTTACACCCTGTATAGGTACCTAATATCTAAACATATGAGCGTTCTGAACCAAGAGTCAGTGCAAAATCCTATATATAAAAAATAATAGATTGTTTTGTAAGCCATTTTTTAAGCGAAAATACATAGCTGATTATGCAGTTTTCTAAACTCTTTAATATTAGAAAACGTGTTTTATAGGCCTATCCGCCACGTCTCGATCTATCACAAAGCGTAAAAATATTGGCAAAAAAAAACGTTTGTCGGATTTTGCAGGCGCAACGAGGATGTGTAACTTTTATGAAGTTTTATCGATTTTATTTTATTTAATTATGCACAAGCAAGCTTTTACATTATAAAACTAATTTTTTAATTTTTGAATTTTCCAATACAACTGTACAAAAAAAAAACCTAATAGATATTCATTATGATGAACCTAGGTTTCTTAAAGAAAAATTAATCTTTCGCGTGCACAAGGTAAAAAAGGTTAAAAATAAGCAAAATGAAGTTAGTCGGTAGCGGTACCTAAATAGCTAAATAAACTAAGTAAGTAATAAAGACAAACGGAAAAATATAACATTTCCTCGTTCTATGCACAACATTTATTTAAATATACGTAGGTACAAATAAACGTAATAAAATAACACACCCCTCATACACACAAGCTCATCTCTATTATACATCGTTTATAGGTGTACATGAAGATCAAAAAGGTATTTAAACCAATTTATGAGTTCATCTTATGTTTTTCTTGTTAGTTATCTACTCTTTTGAATATTTTTATTAATATTATAAGCGTTAAAGTTTGTATGGATGTATGTAGGTATGTTTGTTACTCTTTCACGCAAAAAACCACAGCATGGACTTACAATAATATAGCTCATACATCAGAATAACATATAGGCTATAATTTACACCCAAAGCTTGCTATTTTCCATGTATTACAAATAATAATTACCGTATAATAGAAAATGTCTATATTTTAGAATGGAATTTTGAAAAACAATGATTGTAAAACCAAAATTCTATTTTTGAAAATATTTAAATTTGTGAATTTATTTGAAGAACTCACCATTGAATCGAATCAAGAAATACAGATATTTTAAATAAATAGGTTAAGAATTTTGGTATAAACATAGATGGGACCTACGAAAAGAAAATAGGCTAATCGAAGTACTAATCCTAAGTACGAAGTCACGGACAGAAGCTAGTGTACGAATATTTTGTTCAAAATTGTCCATGACCCGATTTACCACAAAACGAACATTTTGAAATTTATACAATAACATAATATAAATTTATTACAATTACACTTTTTAAAACAAAAAGTTTTTATTTGCCAAGACAAAACGAACGCACTGTGACCAAATGTCGTGACGGTGAATTAAGTTGGTTTCGGGCGAGGACGGGATCTCTGAAACATAGACCCAAATCATTTTGATGGCACTGTGAAACGCACACCATTTAAATAGAACAATAAAATATTTCAAAGACACAATTAAACAGAAATGAAGTTCTATACGAAAGAAAACGCGTCCGCATTTATGAACACCCCCACAAAATAAAAACGTTTTTTTTAAATATTTCTCTATTTTGTTCGATTGATGAAAAATAGGTACCTACCTACCTAAACGTTTACATAATACATACTTTTTTTATGTATGAATACCGCACAAGAGTTCCAACTGCTCCCGTCTGGAGCCAGTGAGACTATGGCATACCCAATTGGGGTATGTTGTGAGACTGAAGGTAGTGGGGAAGGGAAGATGATGGGAAGGAGGAAGGTGGGAAATTACCTGGATATTCGGATCTGGCCATTAAACAATTTTAAGCAACTTTTCAATTCTGAATGGTGGTCTTACACCAGGGCGATACTGAGAGTATCTTCCACTCTGGAACGTGCCGCAAATATACTATATATTAGTTTTTATTAATTCATTGTGAAATCAAATAAAATTTATTAGCGAACCCGCGATCTTGGGATTGGGAGTTGAGAGCCTTACCCCTGAACCAAGCCGGCTGCCATTACCTTCCTGTAAAGACGGGTTGTTTCACTGAATTTGAACACTTCATCAAATTTCAGAGTTATGTGAAAGTCCTATTCAAGTTCTGTTATTTCACACAGCCCCGTTTTAAAAAAACATATGCTAATAACTTATTACCATGTGTTATTATATTATTATTATGGTAATACTAACAAAACAAGACATATTGGAAAATGGAGTTAATTAATTGAACTAAAAATTATGTAATTGCTTTTATATCTTTTCATTTTTTCTATCTTCTCTTTCTCTGTACCTACTGCATTCATACTACGTTTTGATTTTTATTTCTATTTTTCTTGTTATTATTTCTATTATTTCACTACCAGCATCTCCATGAGTATCAACTAAACTTTCATTTAAGCATGCTGTGAACATTTTTAATAGAAGTGTTAATATCTATTTATATTCCGATGGCAACTTCATAAATGTAATAAATGCCAACACCCCACAAAAGTTTAAATTAATAAATATAAGAATGAACCTAGTCAGTAATGACATTATAACAGAACTTAAAGATAATTTTCAGAGCTCTTGAATATAAACATTCGATATATTCGGTCAAACAATCCATCGTAAGAAAAGTTTCAATGGATAAATCATTTTTATATGTCAATCAATTTCCAATCGATTTTTTTTTTTAAACTATTTTTGTTTTCATTGTTTTAGATCTTTGCGGAAATTGATAAAATAAAAATTCACATATATAGTCAGTCTACTTTGTCAATACTACAAATTCCACTAATAATAGAAAAGGCAGTTTGTTAGACACCTATGCATTTACACAATTAAAAACAAATTATTTTTTAAAAAAATAGCCCATCCTCTTTTACTATTGTTCAACCGTAACCAATCAATATGAAAACTAAATTGATTTTTAATAACTCCATGGAAATTTTACCGAAAGCCCCTTTATTATTGAAACCACAGGGATGCGTTCGTATTTTTCATCATCGTAACTTCTCCACAATTTTTCTATAGCTATTATTATCTACTTGTACTATTGATGCAATTCTGAAAAAAAAAAAAAAAAAATTTGTAGCAGTCCTGACGATGGTACGGAGGTACCGAAACCGGTAGACAATGAAAATATGCCAATAAAGTGACTTAAAACCAAGTTTTTATTTTTTTTTATTTTTTTTTTTTGTTTGCATTAACTCCGCGCAGGAGGCATTGAGAAAAATAAATTCCCCCAGGAGCGTCATCTTTGGGGATGCTAAGTTGAGGTTCTTTTAAAGGAAATGATGGCAAACCCTCCCAATGAATCCGGCAATCTCTGCTAAGTCACCAAACAATTGAAGTGACCTACAGCAGAGGTGTTTTTTATCAAATAAACTGTTCCCGTGTCGGCGGTACCCGTACTTCCCTCCCAAATCAAATTTAATAAAAATATACGAGTAGAAGGTACCTAACCTACTAATAAAGTAACCCGCCCATGAAAAAAAAAAAATTCCGTCGTTCGAGATCAAAGAATATTAAATTTAGATTAATTAAATCCGATCTCCTTCCCGCCCATAAGGGTAGGTTATTAACCGGTGGCGGCTCGTGACTTTTGGTTAGTTAGAGTGCCAGTATTAAAAAATGGCGTCATTGGTTGAGGTGTAGTCCAAAAAAAAAATTCTATTTTTGTATGAAGATTTTCAAGATATCCGTGTGTAAACGGCCAAACTAAAATTTCCTGAAAATTTTCATTAAAAAAAAAAGATTTTTGAAAAAAAATGCCATTTTTTAATATTAGCACTCTAGCACACCCAAAAGTCACGAGCCAACACTGTTATGAGACCTATTTAGTTACAGAACACAAAAAATATTAGTAGAGTGGTAGGTAGATACCTAACCGAGCGGTAAAAAAGAGCTAGGTTTTTTTCCATCAAAATTTTATTTATGTATCGGGGTTTTTTTTTGTGAAGAAACCACAGATACCTACTTATATAACTGCCGTGTCAATATATTGAAAAATAAAAATTAAACCTGAAAATAAAGCTTTTTTAGGAACTAATTTTATTTTATATAGGTACGACAATACCTTTTTTATCATTTTTTTTTGTTTTATATTTCATACTAAATAAATAAATTTAAAAAAAAAAAATCATATTTCATCTAAAAATAAATAAATAATATATCTATTTATATTTCTACCTATATTTATAGTTATTGTTTTTTTATTTTAGCAGGATTAGTTCAAGCCATTAGCGCGGTGTATATTGATTGGTATTGTCGTATGAACTGAAAACATGTTTTAAATCAGTGAAAATAATCATGATTGCACATAATTTATTACACATCGTAGTTACAACGCTTAGGAAAAAAATCATATATATTATTGCATACTTAAATTATATCTAATATTGTAAATTTTAATGTACTATGTATTATAAGCTCACACTTCTAAACCCGTAACCTAAATTAACTTCATATTTTTATGCTGTAAATTTTTATAATTCCTACATCCTGTTATCACGTACCTGGTTTATACTTTTCAATACAGAGTTTTGGTTTCAGAGAAAAATAATATTTTTTTTGTTTTTTATGGTTTTCAGTTTTTTGTTATGTAATTATGTACATTTCTTAAGGACTAATAATATGAACTAAAACCTGTCAATTTGTCTGTCCTAGAACGGGAAACTTTCCTAGTTGGACAGGCAAAGCTTTCTTATATGTAAAATGAACTTTTTTTGTATCCTTCTATAATAATAAATAAATAAATAAATCTCACAAATAATTTATAAATCTAAAACCATGACAATAATTTTTTAATTGATGAATTTAAGGTCCCAATAAGTAGCACATATCCTTAATAGATATTTGCTTTAGGTATCTTTAGATAAAAAAATATTTTATTTCAAAAAGTATTTTTTGTTTAAATCCAAATTAAAGTTTTAGATGAAAAAAGCCACGCAATCCGTCCCCTTTAATAAGATCTAAAAATACAAGACAACATATTTATTTATGTAATTTTAATATGTAGATATCTACATTGAGCTCAAAAAGAAAGTTTAAAAAAATTAAAATGAAAATAAAGTTTTAAGTTGCGACAATTATTCCAATACAGTTGATTAGATTCGTAATCTTCGTAGGAACCAAGCGACAAGTGGAATAGAAGGTATTTTTTGACTTAGAAATACCATAAAAATTATACCACATTAAAATATTCAAGGTAGGTACTATTATTTTGAGCCCCCACTCATGTCTCTAACTTCTAAATTAAGGGCATATCATTTTTATACAGGGCCGTTCATCATCCCACGATAATAAATTTTAAATTACGAGTGATTTATTTAAAGTGCTCCGCTGTGAAATATTCTACGTGCGTTTTCTTATATTCTGGCTGTGATACAGTTCGTATTATTTTATAATGATTGTCAAAAAGTAAATAAATATAGTTATTTTTTCCTATATCTAAGAATACCATGCCTGAAATAAACCATGTGTCTCAATTATTTACTTTATTGATCTATTATTTTTAATATGTACGTAATTAATATAATTTTTATTTCCCTCACCTATCCACCTCCTTGTGGAAAATCATGTAGTAGATAAATGTATTTGCCGAACTGAAAACTTAGGACAAGTTGTTTCTTGAAATTTTAAGAATTTAATTTTTTTTAATATTAGTATGCAAGTTTATTATGTAAATACGGTGAAACAACCGTCCCACAATTAAACAATATCAAAACATGAATTTTAACTTTGAAAGGTGATGAATTGTAAAAACTTTTAACTGATTTTCTTCAAAATCATAAAACACTATACTTCAGAAGTACTCTCAGTATCGTCCTGGTGTAAAAACACCTTTCAGAATTGAAACGTTGCTTGGACATGGTTTTAGCCGCACTTGGTAACTAGATCTGAAGAACCTGGTAATTCCCCACCTTCCTCTTTATTTATTTATTTAGGATCCCTATCTCCCCCCCTCCCCACTTACCTTAAACCTCACAACATACTCGATGAGTTTTTCTTAAAAAATCCGCGACATACAAATTTTCCAAAAAAAAAAAAACAAAAATATATTTATATACATAATTTTAAGTGAGCAAATTCAGTATGTATCTACATGTTTATAAATTTACTAAACACGAGATTTAATTCATCGTGGATACATTATGTTCCATGCTATTAATATTTTGATTGAGTGATTATTTTGGCTTCATACACCTTCAATCTTCCTTTCGTTCTGGTAAATTATTCAACCGGTCTCCATGTTTTACAAACTAAAAGAATAATTTTATAAGCTATAACCAACTTTTGTTACAAGGAACCGAACTAAAACGGTTATAATTTTCCGTAACCAGTAATCTAAATAAAAGTAAGTTGCAAAGTGCCTAATAGTCGGTTACCTACCTACATATAATTATGTTGGCGTTCCCAGGACCGAACTAGAAATCTCAATTATAATAATAATAATATAATGCCTTTTATTCTGGACTTCGGTTAGGTACATGAATTTAAACATTTTTTGTTTGTTATAATATGTTTGTTATAATATATCCCGAAGTTCAGTTTGCCTCTTGGCATAGGCCTCCTCTAACATTTTCCATTGGGACCTGTCACGCGCTACTCTTCTCCATTGATGTCCAGCCGTGAGTTTTAGGTCGTCTTCCCATCTTATGTGTTGACGTCCTCTACTTCTCCTGCCATCTCTGGGATACCAGTCAGTGACATTTTTGCACCATTTCTCTTGTGGATCGCGGATCATGTGACCTGTCCATCTCCACTTTTGTTGGTCTATTCGGGTAACTATATCGGCAACTTTAGTTTTCTCCCTTATTATGTTACATCTCACCCTGTCCTGTTTCCTTATTCCTGTCAAACTTCTCTCCATGGCTCTCTGACAGCGTTCCAACTTTTCTCTGTGGCGTTTGGTGAGTGCCCAAGTTTCACATCCATAGGTTATGACTGGAAGTACACACGTGTTGAAAACTTTCCTTTTTATTTGCATACTTAGTTTTTTATTTGCATACTTAGTTCTCTATTATTCCGTGAAATCTCAATTATTCCTATATTATTATTGTGTATTTTTAATAAAGCAAATACCAAGTACCTATTTACCGTACATATTAACTGAAAAATCGGTGTAAGAAAATCAATTTTAGAGTTAACTCTACCCTCATTTGAAGGCCCCAATTATTATTATAAAGCGTTGATTAATCAGACATCACCGAAAAATCGAAATTTGAATTGAGTAAAAATAATAATAACGATTTGTATTGCGCTGTTTTTGTGAAAAATCGCCATTTTATTTATTTATAGAATATAGATAATACGTTAGGACATTTTAATACATATATGATACATTAAATCACCACACTTGGCGACTACCTGTTTCATGGTGATCAATGAAATTTAGTTAATATGTGAGGTCTAGTGTTAACACATGAATTAAGTATTTATACATGTTAAAAGTATGAAAGATTATAGTAGAAAATTAAAATTGGAAATTGAAAATATATAAAAAAAAAACACTGAAACTGAAGAAAATAAAAAAAAAATAATAAAGAAGAATAAGACATGCTATTTATGCAGGAAAAGATCAAATACGAGTAAATAACTCTTTTTTCTAGTAGTGTAAGTGTACACGCATGCATGAGCGCGTAAATAGGTACATACACATAAAAATCCACACACACACACACATACACACACACATACACAAGGAAAAAATGTTATTCGAAAATACCATAATTTTATTCGTAAAAACGGTTAAAAACGGGACTGAAATTCTTACGAACAAATTAACAGGGTTTCAATGTTTATTGGCGGGAACATGTAAGAATAATTTGTTGGAGAAAAATGTTATTCTAAAATACGATCATTTTATTCGTAAAACGGTTAAAAACGGGACTGAAGTTCTTACGAACAAATTAACATGGTTTCAATGTTTATTGGCGGGAAAATGTAAAAATAATTTGTTGGTATACGTACGAAATTTACGTATACCAACAAATTATGCTTACATTTTCCCGCCAATAAACATTGAAACCCTGTTAATTTGTTCGTAAGAACTTCAGTCCCGTTTTTAACCGTTTTACGAATAAAATGATCGTATTTTAGAATAAAATTTTTCTCCGTGCGGCTTCTGTGTTTACTCCCTTCTACAATATTGGTCACTTCAAGACCCATGTTCACTTTTTCCTCTCCTCTAAGAGACCTTCCACACAGCATCTTTACAGATAACATGGAAAATACAGGAATTTTTTTTTCCTTTTGGCATCCTGTATAGAGTTAATGTAAAAAAAACTATCGACATAAAAAATAAATTCTCAATCCAGCACATTTTTCTTTTATTTTTTTTATTGAATCTTTTAAATGAAAATGAAAATCAATATTTTTACCTAAAATAAAAATGGAAGTCTAGATCCAGCCTTTAAACACACACAATTATTCAGCACGCAAATCTCCATGTTGAATTTCGTTCACCGGCAGGCAGGACTGGCTGGTCTCAAAATTAAGCAATTAAATCGTAATGTCAGACCTCGTGGCCATACCCGCTACCTACCTCTGCCTGTAAGCCGGCTACCTGCTACCAGCTACCTGCTTTATAATTCCCTGTGTGAAGCCGATTACTGAATTAAATGTTCACACACATGACCGTATTATTATTTACATATCAGTTTCTGAAAATTTTAAATTGCCTCCGTGGATTATAATATGCTCAATGTACATAAAAACTAGAATGAATATATTGTAATACTTAAGAGTTCAATAACGTCTTATGTTTGACTTACATATATGATTAAAAAAAATACCAAATTTTGTTAGTTTTTCCTTTTTTTAGATTAGCAATTTCGTTGACAAGTATGAGGTCTTATATTAATTGGGAATATGAATTTACTTTTAAATCGGTATTGACATACTAGGAAATCTCTGGTCTTAAGTTAACCATCTTAGGAGTTTTCGCCGTTTTTTTTTTGCTATGAATTTTTTTAATTTTATATACCATGGAAGTTGATTTGAATTTCAAAGCATGGTTTTACACGGTGAATAAAATGATGGCTTACTATTATAGGAATCGGTAATAAATTGCGCTTAAAGGAAAGTGTGTGAAATAACGCGCAAATTCATAGTGAGATAGCCTGCCACACCAAGGAAGAAAATGCAGAACTACACAACTAATTTTACCTTAGTTGTAGCTCCGGAATGGAGGGTGGATCAAAAGAACAATGAAATCAATTGATTATTCTACTATCAACAGTATCTGTGCAGATTACTAATAAACTATTATAGTATAATAAAACAAATTTAAAACTATTTTATACCATTAAACTATTATACTATTAAAACCATTCTCTTGTACTTATCTCGTGTGCATAAGATAGCTGTCTACGTAACAACACATACCTACCTACCTACATGATATGTAAACATCAACTAAAACTATAGACAAGTAACCCGTTCGGAAAATAAATTTAGTTTTAAACTGTTGAAATTTATGTATATTAAAATGATTTTTTTCACATATCACCCAACACACTCCAAACTATAAAAATGTTGTCCAAAATTATAGCCTGTGTAATAAGACTCCATAAGTAGAAATCAAAGTCAGTTGTGGGCCGTGGAGTGGCGTTTTATGTGTAAAAAATGAACTATTTATTGCAAAAGATGGTTTTCACTTAGGTACCAATCATTACAAAAAATAACAATTTACGCATCTCCATTGCCTTTTGATAAAATATTCTTCCAAACAAAAAAACAGGAGGTACGAAGATGGGGAAGACTTGTAAATGTTTTTTTTTTTAATATGTTTTATACATACACATGTTTGGACTCTATCCAAAAGATTGGTGCACAATATTCACATACAAATATTGTACAGTTTTGCTTTTCCAGGCAATTAAGTAAGACCGACGGAATTTAAGTCGGCGTGGAGTGGCAAAACTCTCGACTCCCAATCCGAAGGTCGCGGGTTTGAACCCGGCGTGCACAAATAAACTTTATTTAAATAATTTGTGTTATTACACAATTAATTAAATAAATAATAATATATATATAGTATATTTGCGTGTCGTCCCAGAGTGGAAGATAGTCTCAGTATCGCCTTAGTGTAAATCCAACATTCAGAAATGAAACGTTGCTTGAAATGGCTTTAGCCAGGTACTTCCCCACCTTCCTCTTCCCCATCTCCTTTCCCTCCCCAAAACGTTCAGCCTCACAACATACCCCAATTGGGGATGTCATAGTCTCACTTGCTCCAGACGGGAGCAGTTTGTGCGGTATTAAAAAAAAAGACCGGCGTTAAAGGGAAAACTATCCTTCCTGACTACAGTGTGTTTTTACACTAACCCTACGTGAATAACACACTGTTTCCGCGCCCATGTAAACAAACAGGAGTATCATACATATCACAATAATAATTTGTAATTATTCCACTAATGAAAAGTCTCTGCCAAGTAATACTATATCTGCCACCTCTTCCTTTTCACTTTTCACTACATTCAGCTTCAGAACACACCCCAATTAGTGATACTATGAGTTGGAAGCAATTGGAATTCTTCTCCGGTATTCACATTAAAAAAATAATAAAGATTAATAATAAGCTTTCTATTTTCATCCACCCCATTTTGCGCACATCAGCATGCGGCTGCAAAGCGCCGCTGTATCTTGTGACTGGTCTAACGCACTCTTGACCAAAGCTCCGATCCCTCGATTAGTCTAATTACCGCAGCATCCTTGCAAGAGGCAATGGATTATCCTCAAGCCGCCCGACCCAACAAAAGTAACACTAACGCAGCGCGCCGTCATGACAGACGTCAAGATAGGGCGGGTGTGCCGCTTTCTGTAGAGATTGCTGGTGAAGATGATAATGTGGACACAGGATGATGGGAAGATGATAAAAATGCAATCTCAGCCTTTAGAAGATGAATCAAGGAATGTGGCTTCAATTAGCAGTATTTCGGAAACAAGATTTAGAGATCATTTCAAGATATTGCGAAGTTATGAAAATATTGGTGAACAGTAAAAAGAGAAATGGTGATAACAGACCAATTGGTTAAATTCAATTCTGTTTTAATTGAATTCTTCGAATGGTTTGAAAGTTGTTTTCTTTTTTTTTAGATATGTCATGGTTAACCCTTAGAAAATAAATTTAGGACAAGTTAATTAAAAAGAAAAACAACGTGCCGAAGAAAAGTTGAAATTGTGTGTCTTGCAAGGGATAATATCTAGTATCTATCTGTGTATGAAAATTCTATTTGAGAGTTGATGATATATGATGTCCCAACAAGAGAGCCGGATTTAAGTTTCGCGCTAATAAATACAAATTTGAATCTCCCTTCTGTTTTCTTGAAAGATTGAATAAAAAATGAATGTATGAATGAAGTGAAATCTTGGAAGTGGCAGAAAGACTTGTTGTCGATTACAATGCATTCTATCAACTTTTTGAAGCCAAATTTTCATTCTCTAAAATTGGACAATATTAGGTACAGCAGTAAAATTACGAAATAAATGTCGGTTATGTCCAATTGGGATTTGGCTCTTAAGGATTATAGCGGTGTTCACTCCAGTCCATAGGGAGGAAGATTCAACCATCAGTCAAACCTAAAAAGGATTTTTTCCTTGAAATTGGCCACTAGCCGGCTCGAGAGATGGCGCAACTCGGCCGAAAATTGAAAACTTGGATATATTTATCGATGAGACTATCTAGATTGTATATAGTTCAGGTAGAATCTTGCAATCATTCATAAATATAGCAGTCAAAAAAATATGAAGTTAATGTTGGTAGTTAGTCGAATTATATAGTACAATTAAATATGACCGAAAGGGATGGGGTCGAAATAGCTTATTAGTTAGAGCAAGGCTAAGGTCCTGGGTTCAATTCAGTTCAGTGAGGTTAAGGTTATTTATTTTGATGTTATTACCACAATCTTTCCACAAAATTTTTTTTTTTGCTTTTCGAATAAATAATTCATTTAGTTCAAAAACTTAATCCAGGGTTCTTATTTGGACACTCGGTATGAATACCTGCTTCATATTTGTTTCATACTTGTTCTTGGTTAATGTCTGCTTTAATGATTTTTAAAAGCTGCAATATTTTAATAACATCAGAATTATAACAAAAAATGTCTTTCCCAGCATATACAAAATTGTTTATGAACAGTTTACTAGTTATTCTCAAAGTGTGGGTAGGTAGTAGGTACCTACGTCAACTTTTATTACCTTTTCACTGATATTTACCATTTTGAAACAAATGAAAGATAATTAAAAAATATTCTTTAAATCGTTACTAAAAAAAATTAAACCTCTTTTTCAGTATAATTTTATCAATGTTTAGAATCCTACTTTTGGCAGATTTGAATTCATTAAAACCTACCTACTCTTGAAAGAATTGTAATTTCACTACATAATAAGTACTAGAAATCGGGATTTATTTCAGGGCAGAAATTCTGGGACTGACTCCCATGTATATTCCCTTTTGCCCAGAAAACTAATGGAGGGATATAATTATACTAAGTCAGTCGAAATCTTCAATTTATCACTAAACAAATACAAAAGGTTGAGGCAGTTACGATGATAAATACTGTATCATCATAAATGTAAAAGCATTTAAAAAGGACGTTATTAAATAAATAAATTGTTGGCAAAGTATCAAATCATTGTATTTATCTTGTAAAAGAAGTTAAGTTTCAGTAGGTAGGAATATACAATAAGAGTCAACAGTACAAAATTTGGTTTTCGTCAGAAAGGGGTTTACTTTTATGCAAAATTTGTACTCTTTTTATTGATTTGCACAACAAAAAACCCCTAAAAAAATTGGCGTATTTTGTCAGAGGCTAAAAATATTCCCGCTTTGCAATAAAATCCAAATAAATGGAACATTTGTTAACGTATTCGAAAATTAAAAACTGTTTTCGAAAGCTAATGAAATAGGCTTTCTAATTTCTATATTAAAAATTACTATGTTTTTTTAAAAATATAACATTTTTTTGCGAAAACTTTAAAAAGTTTTAAAAATGGCTCACTTGACTTTTTTTTCTAACTAAAATTACTGATAATGAAAAAAAATAAACACATACTTATTTCATTAGATAAATGAATTATAAACCTTACTGTCACCTCACTTTTTTTCGTTTCATGTAAAAAAAAATCTTAAAAAATTCACAAAGTTCCATAATATTTTTTCAAATTGCTCTCGGAAACTTTAGTTTAGGTTTTCTTTTAGATTTGAATATGTAGTTTGTTGTATTCTCTTTCCAATACCGTATAGATCACATTTCTGACTATGATAGTAAGGGAAAAACAACGATTTCTGTGAAACCTATGTGAGCTGGGACAAATATGGTCTCCTGTGATTAAACGAGTTGCATTTAAAAGCATTGTATTGTAATTATATTTTGGGAAGCCTTCTCTAAATAATATAAAATAAAACGCCCGCGTTCGCCTCGGCCCAAAGGCTGGTTATGACGTCGCATATGCAGTTGGAAACATGTCATTCGTAATTTATTGCAGTCGTGTCGTGATTTTCATAACGAGAGACACAACAATAATACTCGCCTGCAGGTAGGAACTATCACATACACATACCTATAGTATTCCACATCGATCGGGGTAGGTTGAATACTGAACCAATTATGATTTGTGGCTTGAAGGGGATCAACTTTAAAAACTTGTTAAACGACTGATGCAATTATAAATAAATTATTTTCCGTGGCTCTACTTTGCAGTGTTGGTAGATAAATGCATTGATTTTACGTTGTTTTAAATTATTTTTGCTATTTATGAAATCAATTACAAGCTGGTTTTATTACCGCAAAACATGAGGGGAAGTATAAAAAAATGAGTTTCGTTTGACGTTATTTTATTAATAAATCAATTATATACATTCTTTTAATGAAACAGGAATGTATGGCGAACGGATCAACGTAGTCGTAACTATATACTTATTTACTTCATAAAGTTTAGTGTTTGAACTCAAGAAATCCACTGTGGGAGTATTTCGGGATCTAAAAGTCTGATCAATTGGATCTTAAATTTTAAAAATAGAACATTATTCCATCGCCATTTTGAAATTCGAATGGGATGGCAATATACGACTTCAGGCAAGTACAAGAGAGACAGAGCGCGAGCTAAATGGGCTAGAACCATAAGGTGTTAATTTAGTCAGTAACGAAATTGATTTCAATTAAAATCTAGATGAAAGTGTGTACTATCACACATAGTAGATAATATATTCGGTGTTTAACTCTCACCTGACTCCTAGGGATTGTAGCAAATATAGGTTTCTCATCCCAACATCCCACTAGAAGCTAAGGAACGGTAAGCTTTGGCGTCCTGAAAATAGCATAGTGTTTTCCGCCTAGAGTTTGTTGGTGGAATAACCAATTACGAGCTATAGAAGTACGATAATAATTTCGAAGCGCTATAGTGATATTGCACACTAAATACTCTAAAAATAAGACAAGGAATACACATACCTCTCAAGAGTTTATTGAAAAAAAATACTTAAAAAAAAGTTTTTTGGTGCTTGAGTGACATCAGGTACCTTGTTAGACTGGTACTATAGTCTGATATAGAATAAATAAAGAAAAATATAAATATAGTAGAATAGGTTTCTACTCTTTATTCTATGTAAAAATTACATGGTTCATTAAATATCTAATATTTTTAAGAATATCATCTGTGAATACTTAATACATCTGAGGCAGAGATATGGAAAAGGAGAGATGTTCGGCAGTTCGTTCTGAAATGTCGTTTTTCTATCGCTCGGGGTATTTATTTTTCTAACGGTGGCTCCTCTGGCCTAATTCTTGTGAAAATGTGGCAAAATGCATGTTTTGGTGAAAGCTTTGCAATCTGATTGCGAAATTAAATTTTGCATTGTGTTAATAGTGGTATAAATTAAATTACATATATGATTAAAGTGAATTTTATAGGACACCAAGAATTTTATCACAGCAAGACATATATAGTTAGAAGTAAGATTATAGAATCTATAATTATATTATTATAATTTTATCATAATATCGCACCCCCGGAAATACAATGGCACAACTCAAAAAACATCTTTTTTCAGGAGAGCAGTTTGAATATTTCGTTTTAGTGTATTAAATCAGTTTATTAACAAATAAAAAAACATTCTTTTACGAAATTTGGGTAACCGTTATGCAATTTCATTGCATATCCGAGTTTATAATATTTATCCCATTTTGAAGGTATTTAAGGCAAATTTCGATTTTGTGCCGTTATTTTTGCGGAAATCTTTTTAATTTTTCAACTTATGCCCCAAAGTAGCATTATAAATCAGTCATAATCTTGTTTAAAACACAGGCGTTTAAATTTTTAAACTTTGTTTTAATAGGCAATAATAACAAATAAAACATAAAAAACTAAAAAAAGAATTCTTCTACCTCTTACACAGTACAGAGAAAAAAATCGATTATAACCAGTTGTAGCTGTTTAAGCATAACCTGCAATAGTGGAGACCGTTAGATTTGTATAAAACCTATGATGGATACACAATATACAGTAATTACAAAAAAAATTATTTCGATCAACATCATCAGCTGTTGCTAAATTATCATCACCAATAGTGGAAACCTTTAAATTTGTATAAAAATGATGATAATGGCTTGGAATGAGTGCTTCGCAAAGTGAAATTAAGTAATTGATTTTAGTTGAAGGAATAACAGGTGGGAGAAGGACAGAATTAAAGACTGACCGGTCAGTGGTTGAGTGTGCCTCGCGTTTGGGTATCACCCAGGCGTTCCGTGTTCGATTCCTCGGCTGGCTAAGTCCTCCATCACAACACAAGCAACATCTTCCGCTTAGTGTGGTGGTAGTAGGAGATTTTAAATGTTGTTGGGTTATTCGTAACCCGGGAATGTTTGTCTTTCTTTATAAAAAAAAGAAGAAAAAAAAGCATCTTTTCTACCTCTTTGGTGTTGTTTCTTAACGTTGATTGTTAGGTAATCTCCGTCAAAATGGTTTTACAAAATACCATAAATGGCCTTAACTTAGTTACATAAAACTTTTTAATATAACAGTTTCATTATTTTCATTGAATTTGAAATTCTTACCCACCAGGGTTGACAGATTTTACAGTAAAATAATTTTTCTGAAATCTATTCCTTAACCCCATACAGATGCTCTTTTTTGCCAATTGAAAAACAGGAACAAAAATTGATCCTAATTTAAGTGTCCTTTTTTGTTTCTTAACAACAGAATGCATCGCATCACTCATTTTGTGTGTTAGAAACTTGAGACTGATGCTTGGAATATTTAATTCAGTGACACGATAAATAAACAAACTCACAATGTACTTATTTTTATTTTGGCCAAAACAATTGACCGCATAACATATCAATTCTCTTTCGGTACAATAGTTTTTTAGGAATTCGAGAATACACGAACCGATTTCGTTACTTCCACGTTTTGCCAACCCTTCATGCCACATGTAAAGTTAAATGATGAATTTTTCTTTTGTAGTAAAAACTATTAACTTCACCACATGGGGTTAGTAAAACGGTTTGTAGGTAAAACGAAGCTAGCTGTGATGCAATTTCCCGCAATTGCACTTGCTTATTCGTTACACTTTGCGTAAGTGAAATAATCTTAACAAAATAAAAAAATTAAATGCATATTATATAAAATGTACAATTAACCGTGAGGTGGAGAAGGACAAGTTATTCACAAATAATATAATCACCTAAAATAATTTTTGACGTTTGGTAAAATACCTTGTTATCTAGTCGTATTTGTATATTTTGTGTCATTTGTAACATTCTTTTGTATTTGTACATTTGGAGGCGGGAATGGGTACTGCCGCCCCGAGAACTATTTATCGAACTCTTCCATAGGTCACCCACAGTAGTTCGCTTCGTTTGGTGACATAGCAGGGGTGCCCGGGTTCATGGGGTGAGGTTTGTCTAGGTCTTGGCCATGGATGATCTGGACACACTGAACCCTAGATTTCTACCCAACCCTCATATATTTTTCCTTCCCATAACTTCCTCTCCTTCCTTTCCTTAAAAATACCCGCTACACAGCATCCCCAAAGACAAAGGTCCTTGAGAAATTACTTTTCCGCGTGGGAGGTACTGTAATAAAATTTAAAAAATTCACAATCCTGGGAGCTTGGCTGGATCTCATAATGTATTATTTAATGTCTTACGTAACTGAAAATGCCACAAAAATAGCCTTTTGTCTTAATAAAACGCTTACCGTCTAAAAAAACCGCGCCGCCGAAAAGCTAGTCGAACTTATTCTATGAATTAAGACCGTAGAAATCCAAAAACATTCGCAAAAATATCGGCACAACTCGACGTTGACGTGAAGTTAGCTCACTTGTGCCCAGTTATGTTTAGTATGTTTCGCGAAAACAATGGCACAATGATCATTGTGCCACTATTTTTGAATGAATTTGAGTAAAAAATGAAAATAACACAATGACATTTTCGCTTTTAAAGCCTCTAAAATATTTTTAAGAATTATGCCGTTTTTTTCTAGGATAAAAAAGACATCTAGGAACATTTCTGCATACTTAACTCAAAAATGCCATTTTTGGACTTGTGCCACTGTATTCGCTCAGGTGCGATATATATTATAAGTTTGTACAGCGCCCTTGACGAGATTATTCACAAAAATGACGCTATATAAATCATTCAAATATTATTATTATTATTACGTTTTCATTGCATACAGGTTACTCAAATATAATACAATGTGCTACATTCAAATACAAAACCATATAACCGGTATTTAATTTTAAACGTTTATTGAGTAAAACTGAGCGCCTAATAATTTAAGATTTGTATATTATTATTTCTCCATAAAATGTAGGTATATACCATACCTTCCAGATTAAGTCATTTGGTTCGGACCAGCGCAAAAGTTTCGCCCCGCAATCGGCTCGCGGGCGGCGCGGAACACGACGGAGAAACTTGTGCAGCTAACCGCCGCGGTAATTTCGCACTATCGAATATATAAATTATACATTATTGATGAAGACGTTAAGTGAACATTTTGCTTCAATTAAAAGCGCAACCTCTCTGTGTACTGCTGAGATACCTTTGTCGGAGGCTGGAGCCCTGTAACTCTAAATACCTACACCGTGTTTCAGGGTGGCACCGCAATATTTCTGGAGATTCATAATATTAAACTTATTCATAATTCATTTTATCTATTCTAGAAAAAATCTAACGATCTTTTTCAAACAGGGCAATAATCTACTTTCAAAGTAACAAAAGGTTTAAAGTTCTGTTGTTACTTTATAACAGTGTGTTGTAACCTATGTATTCTTGAATATAATTAATACCTATGCTTCATTTGGGTTTAGCTGAATTTCTTGAAAGGTTGGTATAGTTGTGAAAAACTGGATACTTAGAGCCAACTGAAGAAAGCGGATAGACGCCCTCGAAATAGACTCTTCAGACGATAGACTTCGCTTTTCAGCCCATACAAAAAGGACGCCCGGGAAAAAACACTTTTCTACATCGAAAATTGCACAAAATGAATATTTTTTTTATATTGAATTTTGGAAGGTCAAAGCTATGTCGGTATGTTTTTAAATTTTCAAGGCGATTCGTATTAACATAAACATTCACTGTCAAACATGTATATTTTATCGGAAAATATTATTTAAGGAAAAAGTGCTGCTAACTCAATTCTCATAATGAATTACAAAATTATAATAACATAGCGACATAGTTTCTTTTTTTAAGAACATATTTTTGATTTTAAATTACAGTTTCGTGAAAGTTTGGGTGTAGAAAAATGTTTATTCCCGAAATTTTTTTTCGAGCGATTTCTGTACGTAAATATGGTCCTATTCGCACATTTCGCATTCGCACGTATCGTAAGTGTGTGTGAGCTTATTGTGAACGGGACAGAATGACAGACGCGTGTGTTCCGCGTGTGGTGCAAAGTCTAGCCTCTTAACTATCTGACTACACGTATTTTAGGATACTTTTGAAGAGACTGAAGAGACTCATAGTCACTGACAAAGAAGCAGAGGAAGGTCACCATTGCGCTGGAGTAGACAAGCATCTGTAGCTCTTTACGCAGCGCAGAGCCGCGAGGAGTGGAGGAGCCTTGTCCACCAAGGAAATTGTAGTAGGTATCACGATTCTCAGCAATGAGGAACCGACAATCAGAAAAAGTAGTTTGTGACTTCCCGAGCTTCATCTTTACCATCTCCTTCCCTTCCCCACTAACTTCAGTTTTGCAGCGAACCTTAATTGGGGATACCAAGTCCCACTGGCTCCGGTTAATTGGAAGCAGTTTTATTCCTAAGCGCATTCTAGTATGTGCATTAAAATTGTGCAAAGCCAATCAGTCGTTAGGCTACGGTTGGTAAAACAGATTATAGTAGTTTATGCGAACACTTATTTTGCCGAAAATACGATTATATTATACCATATGGTATTGAAATGTAAATGTGCATGATTCCTACCGGAATGTCATTTATCCTGTTCCTACCTTACCCTAACCATAATTACCGCAAGGTGTCGCTGTGGATTTAACTGTACTGTGATTGTAGAGATGTTACAATGGTAATCCGTTTTCCTTCCATACCTTGTTATATCCTACATAATATACCGAATCCAATAAGTTCAAACACCATTTCGATTTATTTGTGTTTACAGTACATTTACAAGTTCATTTAAAGCTGTATAAAAATTTGTGTGCATTTTCAGATGCAATACCATTTTTATATGAACATTAAAAATATATATATACAAATTCACAAGAGTTTGCGGTACGACCCTGAGACTCGGTATATTTAAGTATCTAGATCCTGTAAGTTAGATATAAACTGCCTGTATAAATGAGAGAAGGTATCGTATTATTCCGTCGAGTCGAACAACCTGCCTATATTCTTGTATTGAAGATTCAATTTCAGGTATCAATGAGTGGATTAATTCAATAGAATGTCAGCTTTACCCTATGCAAAGCCGGATGAAGGCTACCTAAGGTTATCCTACCTTCTATGTGGATTTGGGTGTAAGATACCAAGCTACCCAGAATAGTTGATAGTAGTGAAAATAACCACATCCATACAAATATACTAATAAGAAATTCCAGAAGATATTTTTAATATTCCTCCTAAAAGACTTTTCATTGAATTATTAAAATAATGTTGATTGAATTGTTAAAAACCCGCCAAGACGATCACGTCATTGTACCTCGTTTTAGTCGGATAACAATAAGATCATTCCCACACGGATCACTATGAAATCAATAAACCCCCAAATAAATAAAGTGTAAAAATTATAAAAAAACATATATCAACTTACACACCTGACCCGTATGTCAGAATCAGCGTCAATTAATGTCAATGAATAAGTGTATATTTTTAATAATAATTTGCACTAAGTGTTCCTAGTTTTAAGCTTTATTTAATTTCTCTGTAGAGTGTACTGCTATTTTTGCACTACTCATCATATATTAACCCTACCTTCATCGTCCATCCATTCTGTATAGGTACCTAACCATCCTAACGGTGTTTTTTTTAACCATTAAAGTAAATGAATACTAAAGTATATTATAATAGCGCGGTTCTGCGAAGGTTCTCCGTAATTTAATGATTTACCGAAGATAAGAGTTTTCAATTCAATTTAATTCGTCTTACGATTATGTGGTAACTTTTATATATCATAACTGGACAATTTTTGTAACATAGGAATGTAAATCAAACAGAATTTTCTTAAAATTATATCTTTCCAGTACACACCCGGAAGAGGAAATTATCTACACAGTCTATCTCTGCCTAATATGCCTTCGCGAACACGAAAAGCGCATCAGGGACTTTCAAACGCAAGTTCGCAAAGGAGCTTTATTGTTGTAAACAAAGCTTTCAGGCACACGAGTTGGAGTGAGGCCTTCTGGGCAACAATGGGCCCTAAAAGCTTGACTGAAAGCTCGCAGTGCTGGAAGATAACCTATATTTAGTTGCCTTTAGGGTGACATAGTTCCTTATTTCAGAATTGTTAAGCACAGTTGCTAAATTCTTCAATTTATCACCCTCTGAAGTTTTGCTTACCGAGCAAAAATTTTGAATTAAATATGAACGCACTTATTACTCGTACATCTGTTTGAATTTTACTTTTATTTGTTCAACGCGGAAATTAAAATCGGAAGTTAAGCCACTTACCGACATCCAATCGAGCTGAAACTCGGCATATAAACTCATTATATTATAATTATTGTTAAATTGACCTGCTGACAAACTGCTTTGGCAGTTTAGCGGGTGTTCAAATGAAGAATTAAAAAAAAAAAAAAAAAAGATATCAGTGAATTCTATCGAATTTTGGTGGGAATCGCGCATAAACATTATTTTTCTGAAATTCATCGAAATTAAAGCACTTCTTAAAATACGAAAAAAAATCGGTTTTAAAAATCGTAATTTGTCAAGGTTGGTAGTGCAGTGGTTCCAATCACTGGAAAGAAGGTTTAAACCTCAGTAAAAATACTTTTTTTATTTTTAAAGGACATCTGTAAATAGATGCATTCTAAAAAAAACTTTCATTTATACTGGTTGATTTTTTTAATCACCTAATATTACGTACGTACTTACCTACATGAATTCTTGTTTTTTTTAAAGTTTTTTAAATGTACCTACCTTCAACATTTTAGCAATCATAATATGATTGGAGGTGATCATTCCTTGCATTCTTGTTTTCTTTACACTTTTTAAATTTACCTACCTTCAACATTTTAGCAAATCATATGATTGGAGGTGATAATTCCCTTCTTTAGTTGTGTGTATGCGGATTACATCGTATTTTGTAAGTTTATTCCTACCTGCAACAAAGAAAAAATAAATTGTTAGAATTTTTATTTTCTTCAAATTCAAGCAAAGGTCTAATTTTAATTTAGTGTCACAGAAAAAATTAAAATCGTCCGATGCGCTTTATCAAATTAAACGTAATTGAAAACACAAAGAAATAACACAGAAACAATTTTCATTTCCATTGCAAATTACAATTTTGCATAATTCTGCACCAAATTGAAATATTTTACAGTAGTATGGAGCTTGCATTGAATGGAGACTGAAATTCTGTGCTTGTATCAAAAAAACGAACGTCAAAAATCATTGAACCTTAGTAAAGGTACTTACAATATTCTTCATCAAAGATAAATTACTGAAAAAAAATCGTCTATTTTAATATACTTGCCTCATTTTTAATCATAAAATTGATTCTTATATTTTTTTACATTCACTCCACCCTAAGTAAAATAATTTATTTCGAGGCCTATGCCATCTTTCTCTGTGGAGGGTATTTTTAGGAAAGGAAGAATCGGAATGTCTGGAAAGCAAATAGGTATGAGGGGTGGTTATGAATCTGGGGGTCAACGTGTCCAGTCTAATTGAACATTAGGTATAATATTTTAATTAATGAAGATAATATTAGCGAAAGTCAATCGAAAATCTGAAACAGAAAAATCAGAAAAAGATACGGATACATCTGGGACTAAAATATTATAATTTGAGGTTTAACTCTTTAAGTTAAAAAGTTAAAAATAAAAATAAGAACATTAGGTACTTAATATTTTTCTGTTCAGTATGCCTACTATTTATCTAAGTCTTGAAAATAATTTATTTGAGTACCTATGCCTACGTACTTTTGTGCCCATGGTATTAACTTTGTATTTATTTTTATTATTTTATTTTATTAATAATCAACGCCCTAATGGGCTTTTACAAATTTATACAGTTTTTTTTGTGATTTAGTGTAAACAGATCAGGTAAAGTTTGAGATAACAGAAAAATATACAAAGATGGTAATAACAAGAGGTAGGTGTAGAGGTGCAATTAAATATATGTTTTAATAATTTAAATACATATAAGATAAAGAAAAAAGAAACAGATTTAGATCTGCAGGAAGCATAAAATATATCATACAATAATAATATGATGCGAGTTCATAATTTAGAAAATCCCAAACACATAACAAGAAATATAAAAACATTAGCAATACATAACCGCTTTACATAACTATTATACAACATAACATATTACATAACATAAATTCATAAAACTAAATTTTAAAATCATAAAACTAAATTTTAAATTCATAAAACAAAAAACTTAATTACTTTTTAATAATTTTTATTATGCTATTTTATTTTTTCTCTCTTTTATGAACTATTTTCTAAATTTATATTCTAATTTTTCGTTATTTTTTTTAAAAAGAAACACAAACATTCCCGGGTTATAAATAACCTGACAATATTTGAAAATCTCCTACTACCACTACAGTAAGCGGAAAATGTTGCTTGTATTGTGATGGAGGACTTAGCCAGGAATTGAACACGTGACGCCTGGGTGGGACCCAGACGCGATGCCAACTCGGCCACTGACCGGTGAGCGGTTTATATTTATGCTTTAGTGAAAAAAAATGTTAAATTAACCTTATGGCTCGTTTAGCGGTATTAAAATAAAGAAGAAAAAAACAGTGAAAACCGAACCTTACAGAAGGTACCCATTTCGAAGAACAATGCACGACTCTGCAATGAAGTTGTTTTTGTTATATTTTACAATACAAATTAGGTATGTACTTATATATTTTTTACTGGGTAAATTTTAATAATTTTCCATGTCCATTGTTTATTATTTACACATTAACGACATCTAACAAAAAATCCTCCCTTTGAAAAATGAATTAATTGCAAAGTGGCGTGACAAACCATCATTGAATTAAGCGAGGAATTAAAAAGCGCCTATCAATTTTGCGAACCATAAACTGTAAAATTAATGTAAATCGAATCGTAAATTCTTCATCGGGGAGCGAATCGTGGCAGGTGTTATGTGCATCGACAGTGGTACAATTGTGCACTGATGTGAATGACGGCTCGTCATTCTATCTTCACGATGCGAACAGAATCTACATTATTTATTGCGGAAGGCTTCAGAAAAAGCGTAATTTCACAGCAAATTTAACTATTGTGGAAAGAAACTCAATTCAACAACTAGTAGTTCTGTGGCTGATTTGGTATCGCGTCTGGTTCCATTGCGTCATGCATTCAATTCAATGGCTGGCTACGTGCTCCATCACGACACAAGCAACATTTTTGTTCATTGTGGTGGTAGTCATAGAAGATTTTCAAATATTTATCAGGTTATTCGTAACCCGAGAATATTTTTGTCATTCTTTAAAAAAAAGTTTTGTGAACAGTAGACCTCACATCCAAAAAAGTGTGCCTCTAACATTCTCTTATTTAATAAATCAAAATCAAAATTTCTTTTTAAAATAATAAAATTTATAAATTGGTATATAGAAATCTATCTACATTATTATAATAAACTTTATAATGTAAAATAAGGAATTTTCCAAAGAATCGTCACTACTCTTAGATGTGAGACATTAGTTATTAATATAAATCTAATAAACCAGTTATAATAATTAATATGTATTAATAAGGAAGTTAGAATAATAGAAGAGCATGTATGATAAGATGTATGAATGTGAATGAGGCGAGGAGTGTATGCTAAGACCGAGTTGTTTGGCGGTCCGTCCTCTCTGCCTACCCCTGCGGGGAAACGGCGTGATGGTTAGTTAGTTAGTTTTTTTTAATAAGGAAGTTGAGTCCCTTTTTTATTTATTTTTTATTAATGTTCACATGCAAACTTAAATACTAGTTCTTTTTTAGGCGTTTTCGCGGGCTTTAATAAAATTGTAGAATTAATTTAATCATGAAAACGAACTGTAAAAAAAAATAAAAAAATACTGTATTTAAAATTGCATGTCATCTACATGAACATATTTTTTATTAGTCAAAATATTTTTCACTCAACTTCCCTATTATATAATGTAAATTATTTGATCAGCGTCCCTGAGCTGTTGTTTAATAAAAACGGAGCTGTGTAAATCAGCTAAATATTATTAATACCATTATTATCTCAATGACATTCTTTTTCAAATATTCTTCAGATATGTAGGCACGATAGTTCTTAAAATATATTAATAAGAAATTTCAAGTAAACACGACGATTTCACATTGAAATAGAATCTTTACTGTACGATTAACAAACAAATTTACAGACAGTTATTTTATTTTATTAAGAAAATTACAAAATATACAAGCCAATACAAAATAATTCAATTCATAGCGTCCTTGAATATACTGATAATAAAATAATTCAATTCATAGCGTCCTTGAATATACTGATAATAAACAATATCGTTGGTTCTCTGGGGTCTAGGAGTTCAAAGGTCTTATGCAAATATTGGCAACTCCAGTTCATTTATGATCCCAACAAATAACCTACTCCAATCGTCCGTTTGTTATTTCATATTAAAATTTTAGATATAGGTAGCTAGTAGCAATCTATTTATATTTGTTGTTATCAAGTTTAATTTGTAGAACACCATTTTTTTATAACGCTATTTTTTATTGAATATAGAAAGAAACAAAAAAATAGCTATCTACCATATCCATACTAAATATTACCACCATTGTAAGAACGTGTTTTCTGAAATAAGTGAAAAAATTATGTAGGAAACTTCTTTGAGAAGTTTCAACTTTGTTGGTACACTTGGTACCACAGTTCAGTTTGATCAAAATATCTCAAACTAAGAAATATTTTAATGCCATTAAAAGAGTAGATACTTGCAAAACTAAGCCCGCAGAAGTTACCTTCCCACTTGATTATGGTTACCAACGGCTCCACCCAACTTGTTCATAACTCGACAAAAAACTGTCTAGTCATGATTTATCGATGTAATTCATGATTTTTTGCACCTTCTGTCCATCGCACTACTTCGTAAACAAATTTTCAATAAAATGAACAAATTGCTTTAAAGGGCACGGGTGTAAGAAATAATTATTTCGATAAGAGGAATTTATTAGTTTTGAAACGAGGGGAATACATCGGAAGTTATTCTACACCCAACCGTTCTTGCAAATACAATTCGCGTTGTACGTTTTACAGAACGGGTTAAAAAAATATGTGTGATGTTCCTATTGATAGCAGTTTCATAAAAAAACTTAGCTCAAAGTGAACATGACACGATAGCGTGTATCGTAATAACAACGGATATTGAAAACCGAGTTCGGAAAGGCCCACATAGGTACATATTTATGAAAAAGTTATTGAGTTATTCACTAACCAAAGTATGTTTATGAAACACTATTGTTAAAAGAAAAGTCATATAATATAATAAAGAGTCATGGTCATGAGTGGATGTGGAAGTACAGGAGCAACCAATAAATAGAATATTATAAACGCGTAAGTTTGTATGGATGTAAGTGTGTTTGTTACTTTTTCACGCAAAAACTACTTGGATTTTAATGAAACTTTACAATAATATAGCTCATACATCAGAAAACTTATAGGCTTTTGAGCTCTGGCGTTATGAAATTATAATCGCGAAAGTTTGTATGGATATATGCTTGTAACTCTTTCACGCAAAAACTACTGAATGGATTTTGATGAAACTTAAAAATAATATAGCTCGTACGAATAACATATATTGAGCTCTGGCGTTATGAAATTATTTCCTATTTACTATTCATCCGATTAAGCAGTATTAATCTACATATCTAGAGAACTGTATTATCATTGACAACATCGACTGAAGATGGAGATATTTTTGTGACATAGTAATCAAAACTCACAATAAAACCATGACCAAAAACTTCAATAAGACATTTTCTATCAGGAAATTTACAAAAATCGATGAGAATATTTTTGTAAGTATGAAAACCACCTTTTCCATATCAAAGCAAATAATATTTTATTTGCATGTTGTCATATTAACTTTATTGAGACCAGAAACAAAACACATAAAAATATATCGGAGAAACTTATGAAAGGTTTTCATATTATTATTTGTTTCCAAATACGATAACACATTGGGAAAGTTATTGAGAATGTTGTGAAAAATAAGGTGCGTGAGGGTTTCTTTTTTCTTCCGAAATTCTTTTGTAAATCAATTATAAATAATCTACTTAAAGAGAAAAACATTTCCCCTTTCCACCCATAAAAATAATGCGTAGTGGTACCTAAAAATATTTATGAAATAGATTAAAAAATCACTTAATTTAATTATTTCATTCAGTTATGTACATGCGTTGATGTCTTAACAAGTTTTAAGTGGTTTTATTATCCCCATTATTACAATAATTGTAAATCAGGACTAGTTTTAGTACGAGAAGGATTTTGCTCTATTGGTGTGAAAAATGTACCATTTCAATTGATAAATATTAAGTATTCATGAATATGTCATTGAAAATTACGCTTGAGACGAAATTATCAAGTAAAACATTTTTTAATGTTTTCTTGCTAATTTCTTAGATTAACTCCACACAGTAGACCTTGAAGAAAAAAATTTCCCTCAGGGCCTCTGTCATATTTAGGGGTGCTGTGTGGAGGGTATTTTTAAGGAGAGGAAGGGGTGAAAGAGTCGTGAAGAGAGCCATGTTGTTGGAGGGAGGAAACACAGAGGAGGGCAAATCGTTCCACAGCCGAGCTGTTGCATTCGAGAGCGAGTTGTAGAAATACTCGTTCTCATGTGACAAATATCAACCGTGTATAAATGGAATAAATGACGCTGTTTTCTCAGAGCACCGTCCATTGACATATCAGTAGAACAAGAACAGCATTCCCATTTGACACCTGTATTTTAAAGATCGCAGCCCATTTGCTTAAACTGAGGAACCTGTCAAACGGACTACCGAGTCTGAGTTTCTGAGTCAAGGGTTTTCTTCAAGTATTTACTTTTGGACTCCAGACCTGTGTTTATTAAAATCAATGCAAAGTTATGTGTAGGTACAAATTAACCGACTTTAAATCTATCAATAAAAAGTGTTCGTTATACCACACCGATAAAACAGTATACACATTTCTTCAAACTTCGCAAAATCACTTTGTGGCGTCATTTTTATTTAAATTAAAACAAATAACTTTGTTTAAACCACTAATATAATCACAATTACCTACATGTTTAAAAACGATGGTTTCTTCGTCAGGGTAGTAATGACATTAATAACAAAATAAACAAACATGTATAGACTAAAAAGAACAGAGTAAAAAGACCTATTAATTAATTAATCACCTCTCTCTATGATATTTTTGTCCATAGGTCTTTTTACTCTGTTCTTTTTAGTCTATACTGGTTTGTTTATTTTGTTATTAATGTCATTACTACCCCGACGAAGAAACCATTGTTTTTGAAACATGTAGGTAATTGTGATTATATTAGTGGTTTAAACAAAGTTATTTACTTTAATTTAATTCAGTATACATATTTTTACTTTATTATCAAACGATGCGTAATTTTATCAACCGGTTCGAACCGCCTGAATGTCACCACTGATTAAAAGCTTTTCACAAAAAGGCAACGAATTGTGAGAGTTTTTATATACCAAGTCCAGATTTCTAGCGATTCGCGTGCGTGCGTTTAATTATAGTATGAGGAACGACCCGAGAACTAAATTATTCGTTTGGCGTGTTGTTGTTTTATTTTTATGCACCCTACGCCCCCGATTGATCCCGATTATTCTACCTACCCCATCCTACCCGCTATGCCATGCTTATTATGAATAATGATGTAAATATATCAAATTATAGCCAAATGCATTAAAATAATGGCGTGATAATGGGTCCAATAATATTCTTACGTTCTGTTAATATTTGATATTACGGAATTCAAAGGCATTTTTTCTTACTTCCTGATTATAAAGAAATTAAGATTTGTAAGTACAATGTAATTTTCCCATAATGATATTATGAGTATTTAATAAGATTTTTGGTTGTTTCATATTAACTCATTTACCAAATTTCAAGTACAGTTTTATACAAAGCCCCCAAGCGCTGAAAAACACCTTTTAAAAAGCACTTCATGTCGTGTCAAAATTAATGTAATGACTTAATAATTTCAAAACATGAAACTCAACAAAATTACAATCAATACAATTTTTTTTATATAACGTCTCTTGAAGACCATGAATTTAGGACTGCATGTTTTTATAAATATTTCAACCATAATTAAGCATAAAGTGGAAAATTTCCGCACGAGTATAGGTATCTTCCTTATGTTATATTATATATCAATAATGTTTGTAATATCTGCAAGAAAGTATTAGGGTCTATTGGTTTGAAAAGTCCTCATTGATTTGTTTTTTATATTTATTTATTTTAGTTATTTTTACATTAGCTCCACACTCAGGGCCTATGTAATCTTTGGGGATGCTGTGAGGAGGGTCTTTATGGGGGAAAAAAAGGAGAGGAAGTTATAGGAAGCAAAAAATGGTGGGTAGGAATCTGCGTCAATATGTCCAAGAGTGACGGACGTATTAATTCAATACTCCTATTACAGTGCAAGGCAATGGGTCGAGAGAGTCCAGCCGGAGAGGTCAAAAGTTATTCCTCAACCAATCTCTCCCGTTCGGTTACGAAGTAGGTGGGAAAATGAATCCGCGCCAAGACAAGAACCCGGGCAACCTTGCTGTCTCCAAACGTAGCGAATCACTTGGGGCGATTTTTTATCAGATGTTGGTTATCCAATATATGGTTCTCGGGGCAGCGGTACCCATGCCAACCTCCCTAATTCTTAGTTACATGTAATTTCATCAAGTTGGCTGTATCTTAAATTACAAATAAAGTCTATTTTGCTATTACTGCTTTTAAATTGCAATTATTGAAAAGCAAGCGAATACATTGCACACAGTTGCCGTTAAATACAAAATGGCGATTGAATAGACAAGACCCGTCACCCTCCCGAAGACAGTTGAATACGTAATACACTTGAATTAGGAATTCCACATACTGGGGCGCATGTCTGTACTCGGCACACTGTGCACTGTGTAGTATGCAATGGGCACTGCGCTCTGTGCATACGGCGACTCAATACAAATAGTCCATAGTGCATAAATGTGGAAGGCAGCGTTGCATATTCAGAATACCTTATCAGGGGTGCATTTGCGAACATAATTTGTGCATTTGTAGAAGATAGATTGCTCTTTGAAATTGTTGTGTTGATGGTTCTGAGTAAAAAGTAAGAAAAAGTTATTATATTTAAAATTTAAAAAAAAAATAGCCATTAGAGTTATATTCGTTAGGAGTTATGTGGCCAACAGACACAACTATAAAAGCTCAAGCGTTATTTGATTTAGCGTATTTCGGCATATCGGTTGCCGTACATTCCCCCAATGGGAATGTATGACAAGCGATATGCTGAGGTAGGCCAAGCCAAATAACGCTTGAGCTTTTATAGCTGTGTCTGTCGGACCCCTTAGTCCATCCGCTCACCGTCAACTGAAAAAATAGCAGTTTTCCAACTCAATTCTCTATCCTGCTTATATAAATATTTTGGTCCGCACACTATACAGCTTCTCAAAAACCCGTTGTCAATAGCAACGCAAACAGTCACTCGCAACTCGCCGTGCTAGTTGCCGCGGCTGATCATTGCCGGGTTGCCTGGTTGCCGTTATTGCGCCAGTTTTTTTGTCAGTTTTCGAGATAAGTGTTCGTCGTTTATGGTGAAACAAGCTGAGATAATTATCTACTGAAATCGTAAAGTGCGCCATGAGACAAGTTTGACTGGCAACCATAGCAACACGCAGTTGCAACTGGTTTATTTATTGTTGCAACCACAGCAATAACCATTTTGAGTTTGGTTTCATTTTCTCCATGAGCGGAGGGCCTAAATGAAACTTTACTATTTTCACTATGGGAAATGTTTTGAGGATTACAATAAGAAGTGAATAAGAAGAGACAGTGAAGGGTAAGAAGAGCGCCCTTGAGGTGATTTTCTTGCGAAAACGGCGCTATATAAATTATCCAACATTAAGAAGGGAAAGAAGGAGCTAAAGAATGAGCTTCTTCATTCTCTAGAAGAGCTGAAAAATAAAGAAAGGAACGAAGAAAGGATTGAAAAAGGAAATGAAGAACGGAATTAACTAGGGAATGAAGAAGCGAAAAAGAAAGTGGAAGACGAAGGGAAAGGTTGAAAAGTATTAACCGCTTGGGCACATAAGCTTGTTTTCAGCTTAATTTAACGTAGGTAGACATAGGAATGACGTATGCCCAGGACCTGAGTTATTTTTAGCATTAATTTCTTCCCAGGAGGATATGTGGAGTACGAATCCTAGTATTCGACATGATGTACTTTTTTTTTTTAATCTAGGGGTCTATTTCCTTTCTACAAAATCTAGAAAATCCTCGATCAATTCTAAATTTTTACTCTCAATTTTATTGTTCCATATCAAAATATTGCTCTACAGTCAATCAAAAAAGCTTTAGACAATATTTATATAGGTACCATTTTTCATTTTTTGGGACTATAAAAACAACTGTTGATGACACTATCTGACAACTTTACTAAAATGCTGTGGAATTATCAATGACTTTTTTTTTAATATTTGGAAATACATGAAAAATCTGTAACAGAAAGAGGATAAGGGCTCCGTTCATATTTATAAAAAAAGCTTTGAAGCTATTCAGGAAGAAATACGAATACAACGTATTTTATAACACGTGGGAAATGAAAATTCACGTACGCCAGAAATCGTTAAAGTTAAAACGCAGTTACTGCATCTGCACTAAGTGAGCCGGCATTGCACAGGCAGGTAGAATGGTGCCGTGACAGCAGCAGAAGGTATATAATAGGTATGATGTGCACAATTTACATACTGCGTGTATCTCTGCAAGACTGGTGATACTTGAATATCTTGCTAGAAACATGATGTCAACTGTGAGAATAGAAAGACAACTGAATTTACAATGTGTTGTTTGATGTTTAACCAGATTCAATGACCTAATCAGAAACACAAAGATATTAGTACTTTGAAGTATATTTTCTACTTTAATTTAAGATTTCCATAATTTATTATGTTAGGTGTTAAATACTCCATGCAGAAGGTCATTGGGGTTCCCTCAAGATCGTAATGTGGGTCTTCGAAAAAAAGTGAACTTGAGTCCTAAACATACACGGAGAAAAATGTTATTCTAAAATACGAACATTTTAATAGTAAAAACGGGACTGAAATTCTTACGAACAAATTGACAGGGTTTCATTGTTTATTGGCGGGAACGTGTAAGAATAATTTGTTGGTACACGTAATTTCGTACGTATACCAACAAATTATTCTTACATTTTCCCGCCAATAAACATTGAAACACTGTTAATTTGTTCGTAAGAACTTCAGTCCCATTTTTAACCGTTTTTACGAATAAAATGATCGTATTTTAGAATAATATTTTTCTCCGTCTACCCACGATGTAGGACGGTGAAACAAAGAAACCGGCAGATTATTCACATTTGCGCTGTTGAGTGCAAGAACGAATTGAAGTACAATAACAATAAAAAAAAACATTGACAGATTCCCTTAAAAATTTGCAATATTATCCAAAAAGATAATGTTATACCAAAAGCTAGGCTTGATGAGTATAAAATTTAGAAAAAAACAGTTTCTCACCTAAAATTTAATTAAATTTTCAAATTTAGGTATATTCAATTACCGCTGCCCCGGGAGCCATTTATGGTAAAACCTACACCCCCGCTATGGATCAACCCAAGTGGTTTGCTACGTTTGGTGACTTAGCAGGGCGCCCGGGTTCATAGGGTGTGTGAGGTTTGTCTAGGTCTTGGTGGCGAATGCGTTGGCCACCGGATCGGAAGAGACTGAGGGAGATCTAATCTAGACCTCTCCAGCCGAACTCTCTAGACACCGCCTAGCACTGCAGGGGGAGGGATGAACTTATACGTACGTCACTCCTGGACACATTGAGCCACAGATTCCTACCCACACCTAGTTTTGCTTCCCTGAACTCCCTTTCTTTCCTTTCCCTAAAAAGAACCTCCACCCATCCATCAGAATCCCCAGTGAAGCTATTAATAAAATATTAACTTCTTCAAATGTAGTTTGAGGAACAAAAATTTAAAAAAAAAAACTTTGTTTAGTTATGTTTTCGTCAAAATAATGTGGATTTATTATATAACATTTTATCGGGTTTTTCGCTGTCATGACTGTCAAAAATAAGTTTAATTTAGCAAAAGTTGAGAGCTGTTGAGTGAAAGACCTCCCGCATAAGACAGAAACAGTGAGTCACGCCAGTTGACATGATTATCGCGATACTTGTTGGCTTGTTAGTTGGCGGATAGTTACTGAAACTATGTCACTAATGCCCCCTTGTCTCGCTGGCAAAAACCTACACCATATAATGCTGGATTACTACTGCCATTAGATTATGTGAAATTAAATTTAACAAGACTTAAGGTGAAGACATGCGGAAAAACGCAAAATCGTATAAAATCTTGTGTATTAGTTTTGAAAATTTGATCGCTTAGAAATAATATAGATGCTTCAATTAAATACTGTGAGTAGAACACATCTTGGCCTTTGAAGTGATCGAGTATTTTTTTGATAATCTTTTTAATACGCTTAGAAAAAAATTATGCGTCTGACCTATAAAAAATGGTTAAAAGTGAAAAATCTCCTATTACAAATCCTTTTTCTGGTGTTGTTTTATTGAATAATGTAGCTAATTAAGTTTCTTATAGAGTGATCGGAAAACATTTTAATATTTGTATCTGAACTTCACAAAATAAAATAAAACGTGCATTTTGGTGACGTTTCTTTTCAGTGAATAAAAATAGGCGGTACCCAACGAATTTGTAAGTGCGAATTTCATCCTTATGCCATGTACGGAAGGATTTTAGCCCGTCGCTCATTCTGCGCCCAGGGCCCGGGGCAAACGGACATGCCTTAGTCTACGCGGCGCTTCGATCTTTAAAAATATACTTGCGGAATAACAAAACACTGTTGTTTGCTAGAGATTAGGGTTTTTATTGGTAAACGCCCAAAAATCGTTCGCTCCGCCCAATTCCGAATGAGTCAAGGACTAGTGGATCATCTTAAGAGCTAAGTAAAACGTTAAGAATATATATTTTTATTTGCGGGTATGCAGGTATGCAAGAAAAGAATCTTAATACGAGTAGGTAAGTACAAAATTTGAGAAACGTGCTATTATGAAAAACTGCCGAGCAATTATACAGTATACATAGTGAAGTTTGATGTTGTGCATGTTATTTTCGCTGTTGAAATCGAAAACACTTCACCTCCGTGAAAAAACACTCTTCCTACGTGTTTCGTGTACGTATTTAATAACCTTTCGGCTTTAGGCATTTAGGAAGTGCATTTTTTTATAAAATATCAACATGATAATTTGCGGATGATGCACTTTAAAGTATCACAGGTAAAGATTATGAAAGTAATTGACAGATTCAATGGTGATCTTAACAATGTGTTAATTAACAAACTTCTACACAACATCTCAAAAACAAAATATTTAATGCGTGCACGAAGAAAAATGTTATTCTCAAATACGATCATTTTATTCGTAAAAACAGGAGTGAAGTTCTTGTGAACAAATTAAAAGTGTTTCAATGTTTATTGGCTAGAAAATGTAAGAATAATTTGTTGGTATAGTAAAAAATTACGTAAACCAACAAATTATTCTTACATGTTCCCGCCAATAAACATTGAAACCTTGTTAATTTGTTCGTAAGAACTTCAGTGCCGTTTTTAACCGTTTTTGCGAATAAAATGATCGTATTTTAGAATAACATTTTTCTCTGTGTGGTAACCAAAAGTATAATGAACGTCATCAAGTAATAATACTAATAATGGACGGTGAAAACTTGGACAAGGTTACTAAGATACTTGGCAATATTCTAGGCTCAAAGATATCGATGAAGAAAAGGCCGATTTATTTGCAAGAAGGAGTCTCCTTGGATGACTTTTAGACAAAACCAAATTTATTAATTTACAAACTGTTGTTGCACCACACTTAATCTGCTGTTCTAATTTTCTCTGTCTACGTAGGTACTTAGCTTTAAAAAAACAGAGCAATGAGACGTTTTGATTTGTAATAAATAGAAATCAGTTAAAAAAATGCTTAAAGAATTTCAAATAATGTATGTTAAAGTAACGTCAATATACCAGTATTATACACAAAGACTTTAATTCAAGTTTATAATTTTTATTTACACACCTTAATAAAATTAACTATTTACTTATTGTGATGAACGTATGTCTTGCGGTATGAAAGAGACATGCGTGCATGAGTGAGACAGCATGAGTAAGGCATAAAAGGTTTGTTTGTTGTCCATTCGTCCTCTTTGCCTTCAGACTTCCTAAGAAGGAACCCTGTACATAATCTCTTAATAAACGTTATCGTCTACCTACGATTTATTATTGGAGTACCACCCCAAAGGAATCTGGATCCATACACAGGAGTCCAGAACTCAATGTGAAACCGGCCACGGTCATCACATTTGGCGCAGCCGAAAAAGGGAACCACGGAGCAGCCAAATTATCACATTTGGCGCAGCCG
This sequence comes from Limnephilus auricula, assembly GCA_951813805.1. Classification (NCBI taxonomy): domain Eukaryota; kingdom Metazoa; phylum Arthropoda; class Insecta; order Trichoptera; family Limnephilidae; genus Limnephilus; species Limnephilus auricula. The sequence goes on from OX638403.1 coordinate 4,809,752, forward strand.
AAAAAAGGAACCACGGAGCAGCCAAATTATCACATTTGGCGCAGCCGAAAAAAGGAACCACGGAGCAGCCTAATTATCACATTTGGGCAGCCGAAAAAGACCGAGATTGTAGCTACAGGGGTCAACGAGTGATCGGGTCAGATCACGACTCCACATCATTGCGGAGCAAGGAGGAAGCAAGAGCAGCAGCATCCTACATATGGTGATTCAGTGCCGAGAACCTGGGATAGTATTCGCGTAAGGCGTGGATGCAGAAGTCTGGATCTTCAAGAGAAGACCAGGAACCGGGCGCAGACCTCAAGGAAGGCGCATTAGAAGGACGACCAGGGTTCAGGAGCAGAAGACGGTTCGCGGAAGGGCGAGATCGGACAGCATCAAGACATCAGAGTCGTGAGTTGAGTGCTGTTTGTAAAATTTTCTGTTTTTTTTCATTGATTGCATCTGTGTGAAGATGGAAGGAGGAGAACTGCCCAGGTTTTGTCATTTGAGAGACCAGCTGGAGACATTCGTCTTACAGTACGAGCAGTTCATCCTAGTCAATGATGACAAAATAACGTCGGATGTAAAAAAGAGAGCGGTTTTTATATCCCATTTGCACACAGAGACAATAAATTTATTAATAAATTTGTGTTTTCCAAAAAAAATTACAGATTTCACGGTAGAAAATTTATTGTTATTACTCGAAAATCATATAGGTACTAAAAGAAATGTGTTCAAGGAACGTGAAATTTTTTTCGCTGCGAAACAAAAGATTTCGGAATCAGTTAATGACTTCATAGCGCGTTTACGAAATCTAGTTAGATTTTGCAAATTCGAAGACAGACTTGAACATAATTTAAAAGATGTTTTTATCACCGGTCTTCGAATTGGTCGTACTAAAGAAAAATTATTTGTCGAGGCTGAAAACTTTTCATTAAAAAAGGTTTAAGAATGTGCTATTGCAATGGATTCGTTCGATGTAATTAATAAGCAAATTAAAACGGAAAGAGTAGATATGATTTCTAAAAATAGGCAGATCGATTTGTCACAAAAAAAAAAATACGGCGGGTAGACATTTTTCTAGACCTACGGACAAGAATGTTACATCGTTCAGACCGAAATCATTAGACCGAACGAAGTGTAAACATTGTGGTAATTATCACGAATCAGTTAATTGTAAATTTAAAAACGTGATTTGTTATAAATGCAAAGGCAAAGGTCACATAAGTAAAATATGTCGCGGTTTAAAATATAAAGATATTTCTTCAGTGTTTGTAAATACGCAGGAACTGTTGTGTATAAATGAAGTGCATTGTGAGCCAATTTTGTGCAAAATCTTAGTGAATAATGTTGAACTAAATGGTTTACTGGATACAGGTGCAGCAGTCTCGATTTTAAAAGAGATAGATTATGTTAAACACTTCAATAAGTTGGATTTAAAACCAAAGGATTTAACCTTGACGGGTTACGCTAACTGTAAGTTAAATTTATTGGGTTGTATTTTATTAACAGTTGATTATAACGGTTATAGGGAAATGTTAGAATTTTGCGTAGTAAAAAATGGAACAACTACTGTTCTAGGTCGTGACTTTATCAAAAAGTTTAATATTGGATTTACAGGGTTACAATCTACTTCATCCCAGGAGGGAAGTGAAATTTTTTTCTCAAAATGTAGTTGAGAATGATAGAAGTGAAGTAGATAAATTAATTCGAAAATTCCCGGAGGTTTTTTCGGATAAACTGGGTAGATTCAATAAAAATAAAATACATCTGAAACTAAAAGAGAATGTCTTTGATACTCAAATTCTAAGTTTATTCAAAAATAACAGAGATATACCAATAGAGGTCGAGGAGATTAAATCGGAATCAAATACGGATAAAATTTTATTGGAAATTAAACATTATCTCACAACAGGGTGGCCAAATAAAATTAACAAGGATGATTCAAAATGGATTTACTGGAGTAAACGGAATGAATTATCTATAATTGATGATTGTTTTTTTTGGAATAATAGGCTAATAATCCCAGTAAGTTTAAGAGAAAAAATTTTAAACTTATTGCATAGATCTCATCTGGGCATAGCTAAGATGAAAGGGTTAGCCAGGGGGTATTTTTGGTGGCCAGGGATAGATAGAGAAATTGAACTTTTAGCGAGAGGATGCGAAATTTGTTCAGAGGTTCAACCATCTCAACCAAAAAGCATATTGACTCCGTGGCCCATAACTGAAGAGATATGGAGTAGGGTGCATATTGATTATGCAGGTCCCATTGCAAATAAATATTTTTTTGTGATTATTGACTCAACCTCAAAATGGTTAGACTGTGTGGAGGTAAATTCTCCAAATTCGTATAATACTATTAAAATATTAAGAAATTTATTTAGTTATTTCGGGAGTGTACAGACAATAGTGTCAGATAATGGAGCCGCCTTCATCTCAGCGGACTTCAAAGAGTTTTGTGAGATGAATAGCATCAAACATTTAACTACTCCGGTAAATCATCCACAATCGAACGGGTTAGCTGAAAACGCCGTGAAAAATTGTAAACATTTTTTGAAAAAAATGATGATAGGAAATAAGTTTCAGTCAGGTTACGATGAAAAATTAGGAAATTTTCTTGTGGATTACAGAAATTCACCACACTGTACAACTGGCTTAGAACCTGCAGTTGTAATGTTTGGAAGAAAACTAAGGTCTAACTTAAACAGTTTTGTACCGAGAGGGGGGAGAGATAAGGATAATAGAATTAATAAAGAAACTAAAATTAAAATGTCTAAATGTCAGGAAAATCAGAAATATTATTATAAAAGAAATAATAAAGAATCGTTGGGTTTTTCGATAAATCAAAAAGTAATGGTAAGAGATTTTAGAGACCAAAACAATGATAAATGGGTTTCAGGGAAGATACATAAAAAAATAGGAAAAAAACTTTATATAATTGAGGTAAATTTAAAAGGTAAACTTATGTATTGGAAAAGGCATTTTGATCAGTTGTCTAAATTGTGTGTATCATGGGAAAAGAACCCCAGCAATCCTTTAATCGCGTCTGAGACTAGGAGATTATCGTCAGATGAGTACGATATCTCCGGCTTTATGTCGGATGACAATCTAATGGGTGATTCTCCTCTTACTTCCAGCTCCATTGAACCGGTGGCTTCCACGTCGGGAAACTGGAAGGACAGATTACGACCACGGACACACAGATGAGTCAATGAAGACAGGATTCAGCTCTCGACTCAACGTGATAATGAATTACACTGTAAATATTGGAATATTGTATGTATTGTAAATAATATTATCATCATCATGTTTTGTACCTGTCTACGGATTTAAGTGTGGAGGGATGTGATGAACGTATGTCTTGCGGTATGAAAGAGACATGCGTGCATGAGTGAGACAGCATGAGTAAGGCATAAAAGGTTTATTTGTTGTCCATTCGTCCTCTTTGCCTTCAGACTTCCTAAGAAGGAACCCTGTACATAATCTCTTAATAAACGTTATCGTCTACCTACGATTTATTATTGGAGTACCACCCCAAAGGAATCTGGATCCATACACAGGAGTCCAGAACTCAATGTGAAACCGGCCACGGTCATCACACTTATTTTGCAGACAAACTAAATACAATAAAGATTCCTACACACACCAAACAAGACAGAAAGAAATTATTAGAATAAAAAGATTGAACAAATCGCTACACAGATATTTTTACTGTAGGTATAAAGGCATCCAAATATATAGCTTTGTTCGTAGTGCAATTTAAAATGATTAAAATTATTATTATTTTTTTATTATTTTAATTAATTTTTTTTAAATTTTTAAAACAAAGACAAACATTCCCGGGTTATGAATAACCCAACAACATTTGAAAATCTCCTGCTACCACCACACTAAGCGGAGGATGTTGCTTGTGTTGTGGTGGAGGACTTAGCCAGCCGAGAATACGAACACGGAACGCCTGGGTGGGACCCAAACGCGATGCACACTGAACCACTGACCGGTTTTATGTATGTAATAAGTTTATAAATAAGCAAGGGAATTAAAATTTATAAATGTACTTGTGTTTATATTAGACCATTTAAAGTGGATCTATTTGAATAATATCTAAAAATACTGATAATGGGATAATTTGTACAGCGCCGTTTTTGTGAGAAATCACCTCAAGATCGCTGTACAATTTATTATGAATTCTTAGGCTCTATCTAAATTTATTATTTACAAATAGATTCAGACAACATATACTTACCTGGCTGGTGGTTTTTAATTAAAAACATAATAAATAAATCGGTAGGTGCAGGGATCTGTTCAAAACGAGTGATTATTGCTTCTTTGTATTTATTGAACTTCTGCGTAGTCGTTCAAACGAAGGTACCTACGTGTAAAATTTATTCTAGACTTATACAAGGACATCTAACTATGCAGAGGTTCTTAATATGTGCAATACTGATTTTATTAACCTTAGGTATAACACGTCGTCCAATGCATTGTCGTGTGATTGCAAAGTTATTTTAGTTTGCTAATTCGTTAAATTTATATGTGAAGATTGTTCATAGCATTAAGGTAAAATCTACAGATGTTATGTTAAGAATTATATGAGGAATTTTAGCATTATTTTTCCTTGTATTGTTGGTTAGAAAGCCCTAAACATGATGTTGCAGATACATTCATTACGAGTGTTTTCGATCACCAATGAAAAATGTAATTGTATAGGGTAGGTAGCAACCTCCTTAACTGTTTTATCGTGGTCAAAATCGTCACCCCTTGAAAGGGTTGAAACCACGAAGAACCGATAGGCTATCTTCCTAAGTGATGGGTGTAATTACTACAGGGTGGCGCATAGCACATTGTGACTAGGAATCTTCTTCTTCTCTATTGGAAATAGGATTCTCTACAACTGAGTCCTGTGCATTAGTGGCAGGAAGTAAAGCCTTTCCGTAGCCGAGGGATCTTGGAAACTTTTGTCGCTGAAGTGATGAATTTTATTCACACTACGATAAAATTATGTGCTGTGTCCCAAAATCAACCAATGTCAGTCCAACATTAAATACATTAAATAATGCACAGTGGTCCATAGCTGGTCACCTAAACAGGTTTTTGCTGATGTTGTAGTAAAAATGTGATTCGCAATGAATTTACTTTAAAAACACTACTGAAAAAAGTAAGTACATCAAGGCTAAAACATGTTTATATACTCCAGTCAGTTTGGGAGATATCCACGTAATATTATTTATAGTGTATGAGATCGGAGTCATGTCTAATTTTATTGTGAATCATATTGATAATTGTAGGAATTTGCAAAGTGGGCTTGTTTTGCTTGGATTATAATAAATGTAGGTACTGAACAAAAATATTCAAATGTTTCTTTACTCTTTTTTGTGAAACATTTCACAGCGGGAAAACTATTTTGTACTAAGGATAAATTGCCAATTAAACACACAACCAAACTAGACCTGATTTGTTCAATTTTAAAGGTGCATCAATACTCACTATAACATCATACAGATATATTAGAACTTAGGAACTTCCTTAGGAAAGCGTTACAAAATAAATAAATGGATTTAAAATGTCACGGGCAGATGTTCGGCGGTTCGATAATACATCAATATGTTTACATCAAGCATGGTACCAATTAGTTTGATATACATAATATATTACTTTTCAGATTAAATGCATCCATTGACTGACTTTCAAATGTCAAGAATTGCCCTTCTTTCTGTGATAATTTGCTGCCAATCTGTCCGATTCTCTGAGTTGACAAATTGATTGTCCGCGTGCAGGGTCCACTTTACGATTGCAGAGTAAATTATGTACTTTATAATTTAAAATGCATTTGCTCATTTGTAGAAAGTCACTCATCGACGATAAGATACCGTTAAATATTAATTAAGCATATCAAACCATGTCATTTTAAGCAGGTATCTATCATTGTATGCAAAGACACGTGGGTAATTTTGCTTAAACGGAAACAAAACGTTAGCTCTTATTTTAATGGAAATAATTTTTTTTTCGGAATCGTCACGAGAGGTTACTAGTCGCGCGCTAAGTACGAGGTTGAAGGAATGAAATAGTACACCGTCTAGCATGGATGATCGATAAACCCTATGGCCTATAACAATACGATATTGATCAAATCCGTCATCTATGGTCAGTTTTCAATATTTGCGAGCACGGTCAACGATTGTTAACAGATAATCCGATTGTTAACATTAAACGCGTCCTCCATATTATCAGATAAGTTTCGGTTAACTATCAAAACACACATATCTCTTTGTTCGAACGCATTGAACTAACGAAGCTCTTAGAATTGAAAAAAGTCGTATAACAGACTTAAATACCTAATGCATGTAAGACACAACAAAATTTTTCCGTTCGATCTTTGAAAAACGAAAATGGTTAAAATATGACTAAAGACCTCATTAACCAATTAACTCCCGTTTAGTGTCCAAAAGTAAATGCGGATTGCCAATGCGTATTTATGTTAATAATTCAACTTTACCAACGTGTTAATATTTTTACTTAATTTATTGGCGTTTTACGTTTTGGAATGTGAATTCGTTAACAGATCCGCCAGTATTGCCAGCGTATATCGATTTCTTATTTATTTATTTATATAATACAAACATACAATACAAGATGATCCTTTGTCTGTCCAACTGGGAAGGATTCCCGTTTCAGGACAGCCAAATTGTGTTTTAGTACATATTCTTACAATGGAAAGGAATGGCGATTCTGTCAAGACAAATTTTGAGAACATTAGTAGTTGCATTTGTAGTGACGGGATTGTTTCTTTTTCCTTGAAAGAATCGCCAAGATGTAATTATTTTACCAGGGTCATTTTGGATAACATTAGTAATTTCATGCAGAACAGATGAATGGTTTCTTTCGGGAGATAACAAGTCTGAGATTCTTTCCAGGGCATTTTGGAGAACATTTACAATTGCATAGTTAGAATTTCCACATTTATAAGCTAGTATAAAACATAATATTATGAATCCTAAGGTACTATATTTTTTTGAAATTCTTAAGATATAGAAATTATACATTACTAAACCAGAATAAATACTGTATGACATATGAATTTCCAATTTATTAATACAGAGGATTTCAAAACATAATTTTTTGAAATGGCTAGACGTTATTTTACAGTAATCGAAAAAAAAACTGCTCAAAAGATACGTAAATTTAAATTTATGTATTAAAATAATAAACAACAATGGAGATCAAGTAATTAGGAACCAAAACAATAATTTTTTAAAATTTATATAAAAAGTAACTTTCCGATCCTTATCTCTCTTAAGTGTAAATAGCCCTTTGGAAGATAATATAATAAGAATTAACATAATATTATCAAAGCTATAATTTTTTTTACTAACTTTTTAAACAATTACTAAAAGATAAAAATATTTTTTTTTTTGCATTAACATAAACTTATTTAGTACATATTAGGTATGTGACTTTATGTTAGCATATGTTCGCTCTCGACTCTCCCCATGTCCAGAAGCCAATTGCTAATCCATTTACGCAAAGTGCTAGCACTTTTCAATTTCCATGTATCGGGAATGAGGTTGAACACTTTAGGCCCTAAGTAGGAGTATTGTCTTTGGGCATGTGATGTGTTTGTAGTGGGTGGAACTACTGGATTCCTCCTTGCATGACGGGTGTTGTGGAGATGATCAATGGATGAATAGTGCTGTCAATGTTTTTGTGTATGTAAAATAATTTTTCTTATATACAGTTGCCGTACATCAAGAACTCGTACCTCTTTAAATAATAGATCACTGGGATACCTAAATGGTTTCTTAAGGATGACCCTTAGAAGTGATTTTTGTGCTTTTACTAAGGGATCAAGTAATGTTTTGGAACAGCCTCCCCTTTTATTTACTTTTATTTATTCCCTAATATTGGTTGGGCTATCAACAGTGAAACCTTGCTCGGTATATCGATATACGATAGACTGTGTGTCGATTTACAATACACGTAACATTAAGTACATATATTTTTTATATGATACGAACAAAAAAAAATAATAGAAATAACAAATTATGGTGATTAATAAATTAATGATGACAAACTGGTGATTATTGGCATTTACATGCTTCTTGAATCCTACAAGGCTACTGTTAAAAATGTCGATGGTCTTGGAGGTGTTGTTTAACAGCGCCATACCTTGTGTCATGCTATGCCGAGCCAGTACGTCCGTTCTGCCTCGTGAGATACACAGCAGATCATGGTGCCGTCCTTGCATGTAGTTGTTCGGTATTAATATTGTCAATTATTAATGATGTTATACGCCGTTACTGCAAGGGCCCCACTCCTCCTCGACTGGAAACTTTAGTAGCCTTTAGTAACTAAATAAGCACACACTTAACACTACAAATTCACATCGACGGATCTGCCGGATCTGCCCTGATGATGGACACTGCAACGCTGTCCGAAACGTCGGCTAAAGAAGGAGGTAGCACAACACGGCATAACACCCCAAAAACAAACAACGAAAATGCTTTTGGCCGTGAAAATCTAAAAACGTATAAAAACGTATTTAGTAGCCCGTTTCGATGAATCGCAATTCTCAAATCCATATAGGAAAGTCAGCATAAAAGCAATTCAGAGTATCAACATCTTATTCACAAGCTTTCTATATCAACTATAAATTGGTGTTCCAACCTTGTCCGGCTAAGTTCCTCCATGAAAACCTTTTTAAATATTTATATATTCAATTCAAATGTGATTTTAATTTTGCACTGCGATGAGCAACGAACCAGTAATCTCCCGGCTCAAAGACGAGCACAGTAAAACGATCCTCAATCTAAAGATTATTATGAAGACATCCTAAAGCGGATTGGTGCAAAGCGAACGCACGCTCCGTCTGGAATAATTTCTCAATATCTCATCTTCAAGACGTTTAACAAAATAATAATTACGTTATGTATATGTTGTACAAAATGGAGTCAATAATTATTCAGAGGTAGTCCGGGATGAAACCAGTTTTTAATGATATGTTAGGAGATCGAGTGAGGAGAACACTTAATTCTAGTAGTTGATCAGAGAGGCCATTACACCGTACTAGACAGCTTCATTTATAAACTTTACATATGATTTTTTTTAGATGCCGGTATGTAAATATTGTAAATCGCTCCACTGATCGTTGTTAGTATAACTTTTAGAAAGTGAGTACTTGTGCCGTTTAGTTGCACGCGATGCTTTTATAATGAGTGTTTTCAATGTTGCTTTCTTGAAGAAATATCTATTAATTTGAGAGGATTTTTTGAGAAGATGTAAATGGCTGATATTATAAGGTAATCCTGGTTAACCATTTCTAGAACACCAACTGGGGTTATGGAAACGGTTAACAACATTTTTTGAGAAGATGTAAATGGCTGATATTATAAGGTAATCCTGGTTAACCATTTCTAGAACACCAACTGGGGTTATGGAAACGGTTAACAAGGTGAAGTCGAAATCGTCTGCAAATTGATTAAAGAAATTAAAACACCATCCCAATTGTAAAGAAACATTTTAGCAGACATTTCATCAGCTCTTGCCTGTGTGATTTTTGGTGTGGTTCTTTTTGCATGACATCCAGGGTTTTGACTATGTCGCTGTCTTGGAGAAATATCTAGTAATTTTAAGAGGATCTTTTGAGAATATGTTAATGGTAGATATATTTAGGTACCGAACCACACCAGAATTCCTGGATAACCATTTCCAGAACACCAACTAGAAAGCCGAATCAATATAAAATGGGTTGAAAGTATTAAAACGTGTTTTAGTAGAGACATTTCATCAGCTTACCTGTGTGAATTTTGGTGAGGTTCTTTTTGCCTAACATCTAGTATTTAGACATTGAAAAATGAATCTTCAGGTTTTATTTCTTATATACCTACATGGATTTTAGCCTTCAGAATTTTAGAGGAGTGATGCAAGATTAATAGAAAATTTTGTTAAATGCATGTCCTACGATACTTGGGCGTGATGTTTATGTCTTTAAATGATTTCTGCATTTACTTCATAGACAAAGATAATCGATCAATACATATCCCTTTGAGGAATCGAAGTTGAAATGAAAAGGTTATGTGTTCACATTTTTGTCAATTTACGAAACATCATGGGCTAATCTTGAAGTAATTCTTACTCATGCACAAATTATCACCATTTTCAGGGGTACCTAGGTGATGAAAACTTTGAATCAAATGCCTGTTTACTGTTTTACTCGTTTCAATATCATTCCTTTTTTTTGTTAGGTTTTAAAATAATAACTAAAAACATAATTTAATATTGTTGTTTTGTTAAAAAAATATCTAATATATTTTATTCAAGTAATTTGTGCTAGGTTCATCAAACGACAATGCTTCCAATAAAAAAGGGTGAAACTTTAACAATGCAAAATTCTTTGAAAACTTATGGTCTGACTTACAAATTATACCACAATAAATTAATTGCGTAAAAAGAAATAAAAACTTTTTGCCAAAGAGAACTATTTGTTCAGCAAATAAGGATATTTTTCTGTGGGGAATTTAAGGAATGCATAATAGACGATCATACTTCACACATAATAAATTATGAGTCTACTTGCAGTATGCAGATTTTCACGTAGATCATCGTAGATTTGTAATTATTTCTTCATTTCTTACCTTTAAAGGTACACAATGCGCATTTTCTTAACAGTCAATAAATAATTTGACGGTTTTAAACCCATAACATTTTTTTTACTAGTTCCTTTCTCGAACTAATTTCTCTGAATTCTGTTCCCGGCAATACGACCGTGTTCACTTGGAATACATTTCAGTGCGCCAGACGACCTTATAAGGAAATAATTTATTCGTTGAAAGTTCACGCAGTTAAAAAAAACACATCCATCAACTGGTAACAATTGAAGAATTTTAATTGTTTCAGAATAATTATGGGAATTCAATGACTTCACACGCGATGAGTCACAAAATGGGAACAGTGACTACCTATAATTCTGAAAAAATACTACCCATTATTATGTAAAAAAGCGAATTAATCATTAATTTATAAATGGTTTTGATAAAATAATTAATTTAATTCTTACTTTTGTTTTTAGAAAGGTGTAATTTGGGTTATAGATATTTGCGTAAAATATATTATTGAAGTAAAAATGATTACCATTTTTTCAACCCCTTGAGTCTAGTCAAAAAATATCGTATCATTAAATATTACCGCTTGATATTCAATTTCAATTCATTTCGACAGTGACACAACAATATTACCAGCCAACACCTTGCCCTGCAAGACTATATTACAATAGACATTAAGAGGAAACCCAGTCGCCGAGAAATTTAAACAATTGGTTTTTTTACAAAACTGTTGCTGTCACTGTCCCTCTTACTCTCCCGAATACTGAGCGAAAGGGACAATTGTACCTCAGGCTGATAATTCCCAAAAAATCATCAACATCGATATTTTGTTTTCCCCATTATTCTTCTCCAAAACTGGATCGATTTTTAAGTTTTTTTTTACTAACTGTGTTAGAAGAAAATACTCTACTCGTATATCTGTACTTTAAATAATAAAAAAATTGTTTGTTTACTGAACGAATGTCTGTTCTAACTCCTAAAAGCAATAATTTATGTGATGTGCTTGTGATCGATATCTACATTGCATTGAAAACATATTTGCAGTAGTGTCAAAATCCAGAGAGGAAATTGGGAAATACGTTTGAATGATCAAAACACCGCCTGGTTTCCTCTTAATATTCAAAAAATTATCTTGCTCTTTTACCGGCACCTTAAGTCATTTGGAGCAGCATTTTGATTTTTAATGATTCAGATAGTAGATAGGTACCTTCCTTTAGGTGTATATATAATTACAACATTTATTGTTCAAACCGATTCATCTGACCATGTCAAGGATTTCTGAATACGACTCAAATATAAAAAAAAAAACATGTTCTTTTATCGGATATTCACGAGAATTTATATATCTTATAATCATCCATCAACACTTAAAATTGTTTGTTTAATTTACTCATTTTATTGTATCTACAGCAAGGAGATGATCCAGACGCGGCGCAGGCCAATTTCTCAGGATTTTCAGTACTGAAAGAGTCTTTTTGCGGACGATATTTCAATCTTCGGCTCGCTCTGTGTTGCATTCAATGTTAAAAAAATAGAGGACTTGACCTACCGCAGTGCGTACGAGATAAATTATATACTCGTACAGTGCACAAAGGCTAATAAACTTTCAATTTATTATTGGCCTCCAATATTAATATCTTTCAAATTGTAAGTAGGTTGCTAAATAAGTGTATTCATGTTTAAATAAATGTTTTTTAACAGTGTTTCGTCTAACACACATAGGATAGGAACCTATCTATTTTATTTTATTTTATTTTTTTGCATTATAAACAGTCATAAGTATATATTTATGTCATTGACCAATAAAACAACGACAATGAAATCACGACCATAATAGAAACATACTCAAAAATATACCTAATACAAACAATTCTGAAAAAGTGCACCTTTAATTTACAAAAAGTGTTTTATGATATATTTCATTGAAATTTTAATGGATGTCAATAATATCTTTGAGGAAGTGATTTTATTCAAACTCGAACTACTAAAAGTAAAAGAGGAAATGGATCAATCCGTATTTTTATCAGCATTTTTTTAATAATGAATATGCCCAGCCATTTCAAACAAATATAAATTTGAAGGTAACAATAATCCCAATACAAAATTACTATCAACAATTCAATTCCTAGAATTCAACGAATTCAAATAAAACTATGTATGTATGAATAGATATACTTGATATTATTTTTTGAAACATTTCGACATTATTTCACATTACGTATTTTGTTCATGATAATGAAAATATAAGCGGTACATCATAAAAATGATGTACCGCTTCATTTATAGTGCGAAAATTATAAAGTTCTTGCCAATCTAGTTGGATCATCATGTTATACAGCTTACAAATATCGCCCTGCCCAAAGTTCCATCTACGTAAAGCATGCTGGTCATTTTTTGGAATTGTTGTAGCTTTAACAGTTCAGTTACAAGGGGAGAATCAGAATGAATTATATTAATTGTTATATTGCATAAAATTAAGTCTAATATTCTTGAGTTTAAATTTTGAATATTATTGTACTGGGAGAGACCAAAAACGGCACATAAAAAATTTAGCTCGTTTTCAATTTCTATCGCACCTCTTGCGGAGTACAAATTGAAGTCTCCGAGCACAATTACGTTTTTTCCGCCAATAATATCCACATTTTGTATCATTTTATCGAAAAATAATTTATATGTTTCAAAGTGTGACGCAGGAGGAAAATAGACAGTACATATAAAAGTCACACATGATTTGTGTGTAATTGATACTCGAGCGATAAAGTCACGTACGACCTCTCGCTGGAACAATTATAAACGTTTGTAGTTCTAAGTTAACATTTTTTAAACCATGAAGGGAACTGGAATTTCACATTTTCATTGCGAATAAATTGTTCCATTTATAAAATGCATCCTAAAATTGGCAAAAAATGGAGGTAAAAACGATGTAGCTGTTTATCTATGGCATGAAGTGGGTGCCTACCCGCTTAAGTAATGGCGGGATTTCTCTGGCAGGCATTTGTTTGTGGGCCGCAGAGCATAGATAAGGGAAGGCATAGATAATTAATGCCAACTTTTGACTCGAGCGACATCTTGTGTTGTTATTTGGGGCTTATCATAATTGCGACCACTCTGCTTCAGACTGTCCGTTTAGCCGAGGGGCGCAGCGCGATTAAATTTAGGGTCCTCATTTTGGTTATGTACTAACATACCAAGTGACAAAATAAACATATTTATGTAACTAAAGTATGTCACAGTCTACTAAATTCAACTTTATGATTATCAGAGGTTTAGCAAGACTTACCCTTCGTACAAAAGAAACCACAAAAATTATATGTAATGGTTTCAGCATTGAGTTAAGTAAATGATCCAACGTTCAATCTTAAATAGGTACCTGCCTGTAATAATGGAATGATCATAAAATACGGAAAAGTAAGGTGAATTCTTCAAAATGTTAATAGTTAAACCATGCCTAGGAACATCAAACGCTGGAACCGCAGGCAACATTTTTTTGGTGTGAAGAGTAAAAATGTAGGTAAAGGCATAGCAGGTACCCTTACTTATTAACACTTGCAACAGAAATATGAGTTATAACTTATAACTGACAACAGTGGTCTCAGCGACAGGACCATAATAATGTGTATTTTGAATATTCAAAGTAATTAATATTGATTTTAAAAACGATCTAAAACCGTTTAAACGGAACCGAACATTCTAATTGGCTACACTGTCATTATGATTTGTACAATGATACTGGGTAAGTAAGACGACAATCACCGACGTTGGTCTGCGTGACGTCATCAACGCCATATTCATGGAAAAATGAGCATACCAGTTTGGCGGCAAATAAAAAATGACACACTTTTAATCGTTTTTCAAAAATAAAAAAAATTAACGGAAATATCTTTTTCTTGCTTATTTTGATCCGATTGATTCAAACGTGCTTACGAATATTATCATCGCAAATAGTAGAAGACTTTTTTTTATATTTTGTAGAGCTTCGCAAAACGCGTGTTGAATTCACTGCGACCAGAGGGTAAAGTTAAGTCCCAAGTTACGTAATGAAATTTAGTCATGCCTCCGATGTATAAGCTCGAAAAAGGTTTTAATTAGTGTGAATAATACAGATAGTCTATTTAATAGTCAACGAGGCGAAACTGCCCGGAATAAAATAATGAACTGTGGGTAGACTGTATAGCTGTAGCCCATCTGAGCATGGAACGTTCATAAATTCACCCGATCTTTTAAATATTCAGCGCGATGTGTCACTTTGGAAACAAATTGCCCGCACTGTAGCCCGGAGTACTGGAAGGCACTCACTCTAAGAATGAGAAAGGCAATTCGTGTGCTCGGTTGTAGAAATTTTGGAGAGTATATCTATATATGTAGCTTTTGTTGTTACAAAATTGGAGGAAGAAATAAGGTTTTCTTTGTAATAAATAATATAAAATGTTGACGCAACTACAACATACATCTCCCTTCTACCTTATTTCCATGTACCAATCCTATCTGACAGTGTGTGTCCAAATTACGTACTTGTGACATTTGGAACAATATATCAAGGAACAATCAGTCAAAATGTAGAGAGAGAACATTGAGTAGATGCCTAAGTGCGCTTTATTCGAATCTGTTATATACTTGTTTCCGTGATTTCCGCCAGCGATGTCCATCAAGATCACAATATCGATTCCCCATAATACCGTATTATTAATAAGGGGTAAGTCAATACTTTGCAATTATCCAATGATTTCCAACTTCCTCATAGTCGTGTCTACCTGAAAAGTTTATTTTACCCGGAAAAAAATGTTATTCTAAAATACGATCATTTTACTCGTAAAAATGGTTAAAAACGGAACTGAATTTCTACATTGAAACCCTGTTAATTTGTTAGTAAGAACTTCAGTACCGTTTTTAACCGTTTTTACGAATAAAATGATCGTATTTTAGAATGACATTTTTCTCCGTGTGAGAGTCCATTGATTCTCAGTCAATTTATGTGAGGCATTTTTTTTTTTTTTTATAGAGAATACCTCACAAGAGTCCCAACTGCTCCCGTCTGGAGCCAGTGAGACTATGGCATCCCCAATTGGGGTATGTTGTGAGGCTGAAGGAAAGTGGGAAAGGGAAGGAGATGGGGAAGAGGAAGGTAGGAAAGTACCTGGCTATTCAGATCTAGTCACTAAACACGGCTAAAGCCATTATTAAGCAACGTCTCAATTCTGAATGGTGGTCTTACACCAGGGCGATACTGACAGTATCTTCCACTCTGGAACGTGCCGCAAATGTAGTATATATTATTTTTATTAATTAATTGTGAAATAACACAAATTAATCAAATAAAATTTATTTGCGCACGCCGGGTTCGAACCCGCAACCTTCCGATTGGGAGTCAAGTGTTGTTACCACTCGACCACGGACGGTCGTCAGATTTGGCAGATATCAGTTCGCATTATTGTACAGTTTTATTAGGCTTAGATAGTTCTGTTTCTTCTTTCAACTATTCACTTTTTGCTTATAGACTTCCTTTCAAAAACAACTGTTTTGGGCCAGTATCTTTTTATATATCTTTGGAGATCATTTAACATTTATCTTGTGGTATTTTTGGTTGATTTTTATCTTCTGGTCTTCTGTTGTTTGCCATAATACAGTGTCTGTAATGTCTCTCTTTATTCTATGAATTGAATATTGTAATATGGTAGGTATACATACTGGGACTTTATAACAGTGAATATTTATTGACGTATTATTAAAATGTTACTTTTGAAGACTTACGAAAATGTCCTGCCTGGCTAAAGGCTAGTTCTGATATTCCAAGCTCCAGCAACCTAATGACTCCGTACATTTACCTTCGGTCATCTTCGGCCACCTTCGGCATAACTGGGCAATGAGACCTAGTGACTTGAAGAGCCCATTCACTACTATAGTAAAGTAAGAACCAAATCATAGACTATTATAATACATTACAATTTATAAAAACTATTGTTTCACGTAACTCTTCCAAGAAGTCCTTTTAGCATTGATTTTTTTTTAAAATTTTTATTGGTTACAAAAGGATACAAAAATTACAAATATATATTTTTTACAGTGATTAATTACATAATATATATATAACTAACTAACTAACTAACTAACCATCACGCCGTTTCCCCGCAGGGGTAGGCAGAGAGGACGGACCGCCAAACAACTCGGTCTTGGCATACAATCCACGCCTCATTCACATTCATACATCTTATCATACATGCTCTTCTATTATTCCGACTCTTGACATGGCCCGACTCAAGTATCTGATTCACTTGATCGTGCCATGTCTTCCTCGGGCGTCTTCGACTTCTTCTACCATTCACATTAGTATCATATATTCTCTTGACACTCCTTTCTTCGTTCATTCGCTCTATATGTCCAAACCATCTAAGCGTCCCTTTTTTAATCTTACTTATGACGCTCACATCGGCCTTGCATTCTTTTCGGATCTCCACATTCCTCACACGATCATACATGGTTTTACCACACATACATATATATATATATATATTTGATGTACCTCCATAAATAAGCAGGGCTTGTTGTATGGGGAGGGTGTGTTATTACATTGGTTTTATTTGACATGATTCAGTTCAAGTTTTCAGTATAATTTTTAAGGTGAGTTTTAAATTCTTTTATGCTAATATTCATCTTTCTATTTTTTTCTGGTAATGAATTAAAAATTTTTACTCCGATATATTTATGATTTAACTGTCCTATTTTATTTTTTAATTTTTGGAGTAGGAAGTATTGAAGTTTGTCTAAGAATTCTATTATTTTTTAATAGTGCAGCTTTATTTTGAATATTATCTTTATAAATGTGTAATGTTGTATGGTAGAAGTAAAATGCGCTTAAGTTAAAGTTATTGATTAAAATTTTAGCAGTGGTAGGTATATATATAATATAGTATTGGTGGTTCAGTGTATTTATGAAATATGAGTATCATATTTTACTCGCTGTAATAATACTATTCGTATGAGACCACCAACGTTAGAACGTTTCTAATACATAAATACATTAGCACTTCATTTCTGCAAATAATAATATTATGATGTATGGGATTGAAGTAAATATTCGTGTCCATGCATTTTCTTTGGTAGTGTCTGAGTCTGTGGAGACTGGAGACTGGTGGCTGTGGACTCCTCACAGTTTTTTAACTGGGGGAAGGCAGAAGGTAAACCAGCGAATTAACAGACATTAAAAAAAAAAACCCCAGATCTGGTAAGTTTTTGCTAAGAAACACGAAGGTGCTGACTTTAGCCGATGTTCGGTTGGGATCACTTTATTTCTGCACAATACAAGTCAATAACTGGATAATATATCAAATGCAGGTATTTCGATGAAATCCAACATAATAATATGTTAAACATTTCGTTAGTAAAGTTGTACTAATTAACTGAGGTACCAACATATGGCACTCTTCTCCTTATTCGTGATTTGTACTTAAAAGCAGGGTCTTTTTCGACACTAATACGATCGAATCTTACTTTAAATGCGCATACAGTCTACTATTTGAACATGACATGTGTGCCATTTTTCTTACTTAGTTCCTGCTTTTGTCACGATAAAGAAGGGCGTTGTGCAGTGCCAGCTCGTGACTTTTGGTGTGCTAAAGTGCTAATATTAACAAAAATGGCATTATTGATCGATTAATAATATATATATTTTGTAAATCTGTTTTTTGTATGAGGCAAATCTGAAATTTTCTGAAAATCTTCATACAAAAACAAATAATCGAAAAAAAAAATTCCTTTAACAACATCAAAAACGCCAATTTTTTTTTTAATATTAGCGCTCTAGTTCTAGCAAACCAAACTGTTACGAACCGCCACTGGCGTTGTGGCACGCGCGCTCGACTGCGTGTCGTACCTGGAACCTCACGCGTATTTTTGTAAGAGTGTGGATTGGTTTCTTGGAATAATTTTATAAATGTTAATATTATTAATACTTGAAACGTTAGTAAGGCAGGGTAGGCAGTGCTTATGTGCCTATATGGAATGCGCGTCTATGAATAATCACCTTTTCCTTTTATTTTGTTTACCACTCTTATGAATAACGATGCCTAACAGATATAAAAATATTATTATTTGTTTATTTGCAGGGCGGGTTAGGTTTTTGAGTATGTAGTTGTTGTGTGTAGATATAAAACGCTATCACGCCCGGGGATAATAAATCATTTGTTTCATAAAGCATTTTTTGCGGTTTTGCTGAGCTGTGCAGAACAGTGGGCGTATCGTTCCCAAAACAACAGATGTTCGGACTAATAACCTCTCGAAGTTTCCTCCACCCCTGGTGAGGGGGTGCGCCCGGCCTCCCCCAGCGCCTGAGTATCTCCGGGCCCCCTTCCCCCCTGGGTCCCCCCAAACTCCCCCGATCTCCCCTCCTTTAAGCCTGACACACACTGCGCCCAACTAAGATAGATTGCGCCACCATTCTTGCAATTTCCCTGTCGTATCTAGCCCCATAAATTCCGCGTGATATATTGGTTCGGATCTTTGCTCCACAGTCCTCATCTCGTATCTCGCTCCCGCTCACTCTGGCCGCGTTCTCTCATCTCACTTTTTCCCATTCTTTCTTTTATTTTCTCGCCTCTCGCGCGTCTTCCGAGGGAATGGAAAATGGTAGAAAGCAACCCGCCCGAGCCGGACCGAGGTGGAAAATTCGAGAAAGGGCCATTCAATGTAATAATGAAATACCAGCGTTACATGGATATGTTTCATAACTGTGCGGTATTATAAGAATGCACGTAGAAAATCGAAAATAACTTGCATTATTGCAATATAATCGAAATGCCGTGAAGACCAGATATGCACCACGCATGTTAAACCAAGAATACCAATCATATATTTTTCATGTTCGTCATTGTGACTAACAATAGTAGTGTATCCGACTAATACTACTAACAACGGTCACAATATCAAATTTCTGTTTCAAATTTGTATGATATCTCATAAAACAAATTTATATGAAGGAGAGGATAAAAATAATAAAGGATAAAAAATATTTATAGTTTTTTTGTATTTATTTAATAAAGATATTTACCCCAAGGCTCTTACTTTTTAAAGATCATCCTTTAAAAGTCAAGAAAATTATTTAACTATCTAATTAAATAGGTAACAAAACTAAGATAAGTTTCTTTCTCTTAAAAACATAAAAAATATTTATGTTGATAAAGTTATAATTGACAAATTTACACAACTTGTATGTTCTGATGACTAAAATGACGGCCTCCGTGGTCGAGGAGAAAGACTCCTCGACCACGGAAATACAATTCATTCATTTAAAATATAGTATATCCCCAACGGTTCCAGAGTGGAAAAAAACTCTAAATATCTCCTTGGCGAAAGATTATCTTTCAGATTTGAAACGTTGCTTCAAATAGCTTTAGCAGTTTTTTTTGGACCAGATCTGAATAGCCTGTTACTTCATCAACCTTCATCTCCCCCTACCTAATACCTTCAGCTTCACAACATACCCCTATTGGGGATGCAGTAGCCTCACTGGCTCCGGGCGGTTGGGAGCAGTTAGGACTTTATATAATTCACATAAAAAAGTGCAATTTATCATTAATACGCAATATTAAGGTAGTAGGTAAGGTATACTTTAATCTACAATAGAAATATATAAATTTGTTGTAGACCACTTTAAAGTGGTCTAAAACTAATTTGTAAATTTCTATTGTAAATTATCGCGAGCCACAAAGTTAATTAATTCTTTTTACAAATATGTATTTATTTTTAACTTAATAGGTAAAACCTCAAATTATAACATTTAAAAAAAAATGAATTTGGCATTCTCAGACTAGAAAAATATTACCATTTGTGAATTTGGCATTCTCAGATATAAAAATATTACCATTTGTGAATTTGGCATTCTCAGACTATAAAAATATTACCATTTGTTATTTCGGCTACTGGCATTACACCTAGCTCTCTCATTAAAAATTTAGGCATATTAGATTAATCAAAGAATTTGTATACAAAAATTCAAAAATCAGTCATTTTAAATATATGTAGGATTACGAAAGATTTTTTAAATATTTATATTGAGGGATCAGTAGGATTTAGGAGTTCCATCGAGCCGAACCCTCTGATATGAAAATATCTGGAGTCGGTAAATTATTTTCCCATTTAATAGTCTGGTATGTTAACATGTTGTTCTTGTTTTATTTTGTATTAATTATACTTATATAATACATATAATACACTTGCACTTGAAAGGGTTTAGTTTTTCCTTTGGGGAAAATTAAACCCGGACCTAAAAGTCTGGTGCGTAAAATAAAAATAAATGAAGACAATATTAGCGAAACTCAATCTAAATCTGAAACAGAAAAATCAGAAAAAGATCGGGTCACATCTGGAACTCGAACCCAGGACCTTCGGCTTTCCGGGCAGATGCTCTAACCACTGAGCTAATGTGTCGATTTGGATTGAATTTCGCTAATTTTATCTTCATTATTTTTACAAATATGTATGTTTATTACGGTTTTCTAATAATTTAAATAATTCTCATTCATGCAAAAAGTCATATAGGTATAACCCAAGGTTTTATTCCCCGACCTTGTTTCGAATACAATTCTGCAAATTATAAAATGTGGATACTTTTTGGCAACGACGCCGCTCACTCGTAACAAGATTTATATTTTTCGTTTGCCAAGCCAGACTGCAAAACAAACACTACAAAAGTATGAAATAATGCGAGATCTTGATATTTCCATTTGATCATAACTCATCTGCATATAAAACACGCCTCAGAATTCTGCATGCAGAATAGAACAGCTCCAGGCGTTAAGCACAAAATTCGAGGCACTTCCTCAAAAAAATAAAACACATAAAGTTACGATTTAGATCTTCTAACAAATGTTTCGTCTCTTTTTAAGTGCGAGCCATGTTACTTGCTGGCACTTTGCAAAAATATATTAAATATTTATACAAACGTTTTTTTCAACTTCTAACAAATGGTTCGATTCTTTTTATTTGTTGGTCTTGTTGCTTCTCGCCCGAATAATTTGATGCATTCTTTACGGAGTAAAATATGCTGAGTATTTTCTTCTCACGAAAGATGAAGACTTGAGAAAATTGAAGAAATATACCAAATAAGTCATAAAGGGGCGGAATTTAATCATTTTTCCGCATATGGTCTGTATTCTGTATGTTTGAGTATAATGTGTATTTTATATGTGTAGAATAAACGTAAGAGTTTATTATTGAAATGAGAGTAATTTGATATTCAAACATTGTACCTACAATAGACAAAATATATAAAAAATATTCAATACTACAAATTTACAAAGAAATACAGTTAAATAACTTACACTTCCAATCATCAGCAAGATATCAGAATACTATCAAAATGCCTAAATTTAGTACAAAGCACACACAAAACACTTATCTCTATCTAGGTATTACATATTATAACAAACTACCATTATATCTAAAATTTATCGAAAATATTCAGGAATTTCAGCAAAAATTATAAAAATACCTAATTCCTATAAGAGTCCATATCTTACTATTATTATTCTTTCTTTCAAACATTGAAATTCATTATTGATAAATCTTGGATTTTCTTAAATAACCTTGCTTTTGCTGTATTTAATAAAATTCCCTCACCAAACACAAGAGCCTCGTGTCTTTATGGTGAGGAAGAGCTGTACTTATCTACCATTTTAACACTGTATAACATGTGAAAATTCTCTATTTTTTGTTTTAAAAAGACCTACAAATATGTATTAAATAAATTGAAAAAAAAATTGTGATGAAGTAAAAATTATGGGCCCTTCGGGTCACATGGTCTTGTTGCCGAGTTGTGACAAAGGTATATGTGCAGTGATTATAGTTCAGGAGCTCTGCAGATAAAACGTAGCTTTCAGTCATGAATGACGTCCTCCGAAGTATTATTATAAATTACGTTACGTCAATAAATAGTCACAGTGTTTTTATGTACCTAAGTCTTTCAATAAGCATCTTGTAGTAGACGTGGGCAAAATGGAATGACTGAAATAAATGAATTAATTCATTATTGTGACACACTTGATCTGATTCTCTATTTAAAAACGAATTAATTCTTCATTCCTTACACCCTCAATAATAAAATATTTCAATGAATGTTGTGTACCTTAAAAGATTTAAATATTACAATATTTCGTAGATATTATTATTCTATAGGATGCGCGCCGCGAAGTGGCTGAAGTATTGTGACTCCGAACGTATTGTAAATCACGTAAAGTATCCCACCCCCGCGCCGTAATTCATAAAAAACCCTGTAGATCCGTCTAGTTTCCGGCCTAATACAACCGAAAAACGGCCGAAACAGTTCTGAACGAGCGGGATTTCCAAGATGTAATCTCACTCATTCTTGGTTCCTGGGGTCCGAGATCGACGTACCCAGTCTGTCCCTACCGAGTTTGTCCGAAGCGAGATCTCTGTTTCACTTATTCAGGAATCAAAACAATACTGTCTTTTTCAGTTGTGACGTCAAGGTCCCAAGTCCGAATGGATCAATTTCGCCCTTATTCCCGATTACATTCCGAATCTCATTTCACAGTCATAGTCAGTTAGTTCCATTTCTAGTTGCAGTTCTGACTAGGTCCGCAGCTAGCGAGTTAATAAGTCACTGCAAGGCAAGACACAAGACACTGCTCAAAAGATACAATTCATTCTCAATGCCTGCCGCAAATCCGTTTGGGAGTGCAGTGCGATTCCCCCGTGAGCCGAGCCGTCAATTTCGTTACATCGTAGTTCGAAAACTTCCGATTTTGAGCCCTGCGTAAATTGGGTAGAATGCGCTTTATATTCGAACAACCCCGTCGTTGTTTTTATTTTATTATTATATTATATAATTTTTTTTTGGGAATTTTATGAATTAAATGATCGAATAAAAGGAATCAGTTAAAAAGGCCAAGGGAATCAGACTGAATCGATTCACTACTGTGAATAAATCTGCCCATGTCTATCTTGTAGTACTGGAGAATATATGTCCCAGTACTTACAAATACGAATGTATCCTGAGGTGTCCCATTACTTACAAATAAGAATGTCACGAGACATTCCAATTAGATAATTAAGAGCCTTTAAAGTAATATTCGTCAAGCTTTAGTAAAAACAAAAATATGGCTTAAGTTATTTTTTATGATTACAGGGTACATACAGGTAACAACGAACATCTTTTAACCTGTAAATTATACATTTAAAACATTAATTTCATTTATATTGCATCATATATTTTTTTGCGACTCAAACATAATAATTATTCAGAATTCTATAATTTTTCCTCAACAGCGCAGCGGTGACACAATGATCTACCTTCAAAGCTTTACAAACGCTTTACAAGTTGGTTCATTGAATTATTCGTTCAAGAATCGAACTTTTAAGTAGGTACTAAATTATTAAATAACTAGCGCAGAACCTTGAAAAATTACGGGATATCATAATTGTAGAATGTTTAATACTAAAAGCATTATATTAAAGCAGAAAAAATTTATTCGAAAAAACGATCATTTTAATAATAAAAATGGTTAAAAACGGGAATGAAGTTCTTACGAATAAATTAACAGGGTTTCAATGTTTATTGGCGGAAACATTGAAACCCTTTTAATTTGTTCGTAAGAACTTCAGTCCCGTTTTTAAGCGTTTTTACTATTAAAATGATCGTTTTTTCGAATAACATTTTTCTCTGTGTGGATAATTATATGCAAGAATTGAAATAGGTGGGATTGGGCGCGAAATTGAGTAATTTGAGTAATAGATACTAATCGAAAAAATTGAAGCACCGCAGAAAAGGATACCAAGTCATAGAATTACGTTAATATGAACGGGTTGCTAAAGTATGTCCACTGGACCTAGAGTAAAACCACGCGCGTTTTCTCAATAACAAATCTTTAGCCTTTTATTCGTCTAAGCATCCCTCAAGCATTTGAACAAAACGGATACACATTTGGAATAGGAAATATTAATTCACAAAAAAAAATTACCAATTTTCGGCTTGTCTGATATTATATTTATGATGAGTAGTTTCTATTTGTAATTAAAAGTTCGTTCAACTTAAACAACGATACATAATAATATAACACATTACTTTAACTTACCGATGACCTTTGTATCTTTAATTGTTTTTTCTCTCTCTTCAATATAATGTTTCCTAAGGCTAAGGTCACTAAATCTGAAATCATTAATGAACTGTTTCGTATCTAGATTTGGAGTCGGCGATTGTAAATGAATTTAATTTACGAGCTGTTTTCTCAAATAACGGATTAAGTCGTAAACATTGTCTTAGGCGTGTTTTCTGATTATTAAAATGGTTTTCATGTATCATCAGATTGCTAAAATAAGTAATTGATTTACTGAGCCTTCTGGCCTCATATAATAAATCTCCCAAGTTATAACCATGTAAATTTAGTTGTTATAGGTGCACAATGATGAAATAACTATGGAGAATTTTTTACGTTTCAATGATCAAGAAACAATTTTGATGTTGTGATTTAATATTCTTTTATCATACAAACACATACAATTCTGTGGTATTGGTGACCAGAATTCAACTACCTTTACATTGTTTTACTTTGTCCAGGCATTTGAGTTCACGTCATTACTAAGCGATTTGAATTGAAATTCACCATAAAGGAAAACAGAAAATATTTAGCAAAATGTTCGATAGTAACGCATGATAAGAACCTACTTATCTATTTTCCGTGGCTTTGATTGCTTGCAGTAATAACTTTTTATCTTCTAGAACCTATGGCTGTACTAAGAGGATAGTTTGCCAAACTTTTTTATATTCTTGTTAAGCGTGATCTAACGTGACAAAAACGTCATGTTTTTATGGATAGGAACCTACCCTGCGTTGAAACATCGACTACGAAAAAGGAAACTGGAAAAATTATTAGGATATTCTAATACATATTAACGTGTCAGCGTTAATCGTAGCGATTTATGCCAATACGGAACTCCAGTAGAAATATTATTGCTTTAAAATATACATATTAACATAGAATATAGATCAACAAACGTTTATGCTGAATATAAAAGTTTTGTTAAACGTAGAATTTATAAATTTATAGTTATTTAAAAACGATTAAAAAACCATAACCTTAAAACACACTGTCAATTCCGACGTCACAGGTCTCTGAATTCGGTCCAGAGCATTTCGTTGTGATTTAGAATGAATATTGAGCCAACGAAACTCAGGTTTTGTTTGTATTTAAAACGTTTCATTGTGGACGTTATTCATATTATTGATGGAATTTAAACGTAATTTAGGTCCTTAATAACGCAGGTACGGGCCATACGTCATTCCTATGTCTACCTACGTTAAATTATCGTGAAAACAAGCTTATGTGTCCAAGCGGTTAATAATTAAAACCCGGAATAACGGAAATCGGTAACATTCGGTTAATCCTCCCATACCTAGTTGATACGAAGATAATTATTATATTCTAGTAAAACTAGGTGGGTAAATGTAGAATTTCGTGAGATAAAGGGTTTTAAGTAAAATCATTATATTATTACTTGGGTAAAGTAAAGTTCGCAATAAAAAAACACCTTTTTAATTCTGTAAGGTAAGTGTCAGACTGTTTGAGGTTATGATTATTTTTGTTTTGTTTTTGTTTTTGTTATGTTTATTTAGATGTATGCACATTATGTGATATTTCACATTTCTTATTTTAAGACTATTCTTAGGTTAGTCATGTGACATATCGTTTCTGACAAACCGAAGAAGGGAAATTCACATATACATACAAATATATATTTTTTTATTTAATGACAATTTAAAATGTTGGTCGCCATGTTGTTTTTTAAGACGTTTCTTAGGTTAGTCATGTGTCTTATCGATCCTGACAAACCGAGGATGGGGATTTCATATTACTAAAAAATTTGGTCACCGTGTTGTTTTTCAGACTTTTCTTACGTAAGTCAAAATTTTGGTCGCCATGTTGTTTTTCAAGACTTTTCTAAGGTTAGTCACGTGACATGTCGTTTCTGACAAACTGAGGATGGGGATTTGCTTCATCCACATTCATACATCGTTTTTTTTCTTCAAATATTTAATTTCTTAAAAATGTATGCACACACTTTTTATTTCATCCACATTCAAACGTCAAATCGCTTAGTGCTTTAACCAATTAGTTGCCTGCAATGGTCAAAAGTTAGTCAATATTATTTATCCTAGTACCTACTTTGGTAGAATACAAAAACAGTGATGCTGTCATTTTACCAGGTATTCAAGCGGATAAACTTAAGAATAAAAAAATACAAAATACAGTGCGTGTTGCAATAAAACGTAGGCTTTTTGAGACTGGTGAAATGATACAGACAACCAAAGATTTAGTAAGTCTTCGGGAGACCCAAAAAATTAAAAATTTGAAATTTATTTATACTATCAAAATTAACTATAATATTAAAAGAATTGTACTATTTTCAAATTTTAAGTTAAAAGTCAGAGATGATGTTGAAATACTACTACCACGTTGAGGTCGAATTTCATACAATTGCAGAGTTTCTCGGCTAAATGATCTCTGTATGTACATATGTAGGTATGTATACCAACCTGCTCAACAGCAGACAATGGCCGCCGCTCCACTTTATTAAAACAACTTTATCAGTTCATTATTGGAACATCGATCCACACAAATAAAATCTACCATTCAAATATCAAACAAGGAGATTAAAATTGGAAGCAGATCCCAAAGACATATTATTTTTGGTAGAAGACTCGCTGAAGTTGCTTTCAAATTTACTTCTATCGCCGTTTCTTTCTTTCTTTACTTTCAAGCGACGCGATCGCAGCTCGTCTGTACCTTTCATACTATTATTAGTGTTTGTAAATGCCGCTACGCGCTGCACTGCCAAAATTGTGTATGACAGGTAGCGGGTAGCGGAGATTAAGTCGCTTGTAAGTAGCTCCGTGATCGTTGCTTCCAACCCAAAATTAGCTAACTGAAAATTTTCTCTATTTTGACTAATGATCAATATTGTCTGCAATTATGACTCTTAAGTCCGTATAACATTATATGTCCGTATAACTTAAAAATATATATACATATATATAGTTTACCATATTTTTGTTGGTCGTATAATTTTGTATGGACCCAAGGGTCATAATTGCAAATATTTCATAATTAATCCCAATAGATAAAATTGTCGGTTAGCTAATTTCGCAGTGGAAGCCACGATATAAAAATGATCTAAAATAAACGTCAGGATAAATAAAATCAGGAGAATATTATCTGATATTAGAATAAAGAAGACATAAAGAACAACACAATAAATGCCATGTGATTTTCGTGATCCATAAGTCTGATGCTTAAATTATAATATTGAGAATTGTGTTTCACCATCATGTCATCATGACAGGCATGCGTATTAAAACGCTTGCTAAATGGGATAGCACCAAAAAGTTAATAGGTTGGTGGCGACATTGGTTTCCATTCCTATACATCCCTTATGAGTGATTCAAATACATTAGTAAATCAAATGGTTCTGATGAAACATCTAAATTAAATTAATCAAATCGAGTAGACTGAAAATCGATTGAATCAAGCAAATCACCTTCAACAAGTGAATCAAGTTAATCGAGTGAATAAAGATAAACTAGTGAATAAAGTGAATCAATTGAAACTGGTGAATCAAGTGAATAAAGCGAATTGAGTTAATCTAGTGAACATGGTGAAACAGGTAAATTAAGTTGATCAAGTGAATTAATGTTAACAGCTGAATCAAGTTAATCGAGCAATTTAAGTGAATCAATCGAATTAATTGAATAAAGTGAAAAGAGTGTATGATCTTATGATAATATTGTTAATAACATCATAACAATGTGATTATATAATTAGCTGCTAAGTTTTGCATAAAAAAAGCAATAAAATTAAAAAGGTCAAATGTTCAGATGTTGGAAGGCTGTTCCTTCCCGCCAAGAACAGCCTACAATATGGGTACATAATAATATATCTCGGACAAGATCTCTATGTGCGCATGCGCGTCCGAGGTGTTGTTCAACAAAAGGAATATAATTTAACATGGACGGGCAGTGAGCGAACCAAACCTGATATGGGACGGTATGGGAGCAAATCTCCGCAACGCATACACGAGCAACCAGCAACCAACAACCAGCGAACTAACCTGCGTCCAACGGCACCGTCTCAACTTTACAAGTCATGATACCCTGGCATGTATTTATTGTAAGGCTTTGATGCATGCTTCAATTATTAATACAGAGATGAAAATACTCTGAGTATCGCCTTAGTGAAAGTCCACCATTCAAAATCGAAACGTTGCTTGAAATGGCTTGTACCAGTTTTGCACCGTCTCAACATCACAAGTAATGATACTCTGGCATGTATTTATTGTGAGGCTTTGATGCATGCTTCAATTATTATTACAAAGTGGAAAATACTCCCAGTATCGCTTTAGTGAAAGTCCACCATTAAAAATCGAAACGTTGCTTGAAATGGCTTGTACCAGTTTTGCACCGTCTCAACATCACAAGTAATGATACTCTGGCATGTATTTATTGTGAGGCTTTGATGCATGCTTCAATTATTATTACAAAGTGGAAAATACTCTCAGTATCGCCTTAGTGAAAGTCCACCATTCAAAATCGAAACGTTGCTTGAAATGGCTTGTACCAGTTTTGCACCGTCTCAACATCACAAGTAATGATACTCTGGCATGTATTTATTGTGAGGCTTTGATGCATGCTTCAATTATTATTACAAAGTGGAAAATACTCCCAGTATCGCTTTAGTGAAAGTCCACCATTAAAAATCGAAACGTTGCTTGAAATGGCTTGTACCAGTTTTGCACCGTCTCAACATCACAAGTAATGATACTCTGGCATGTATTTATTGTGAGGCTTTGATGCATGCTTCAATTATTAGTACAAAGTGGAAAATACTCTCAGTATCGCCTTAGTGAAAGTCCACCATTCAAAATCGAAACGTTGCTTGAAATGGCTTGTACCATTTTTGCACCGTCTCAACTTTACAAGTCATGATACTCTGGCATGTATTTATTGTAAGGCTTTGATGCGTGCTTCAATTATTATTACAGAGTGGAAAAAACTCTAAGTATCGCCCTGGTGAAAGACCACCGTTAAGAATCGAATTGCTTGAAATGGCTTGTGCCATTTTAGCACCGTCTCAACTTAACAAGTCATGATAATCTGGCATGTATTTATTTCAAGGCTTTGATGCGTGATTCAATTATTATTACAAAGTGGAAAATACTCTCAGTATCGCCTTAGTGAAAGTCCACCATTCAAAATCGAAACGTTGCTTGAAATGGCTTGTACCATTTTTGCACCGTCTCAACTTTACAAGTCATGATACTCTGGCATGTATTTATTGTAAGGCTTTGATGCGTGCTTCAATTATTATTACAGAGTGGAAAATACTCCCAGTATCGCTTTAGTGAAAGTCCACCATTAAAAATCGAAACGTTGCTTGAAATGGCTTGTACCAGTTTTGCACCGTCTCAACATCACAAGTAATGATACTCTGGCATGTATTTATTGTGAGGCTTTGATGCATGCTTCAATTATTATTACAAAGTGGAAAATACTCTCAGTATCGCCTTAGTGAAAGTCCACCATTCAAAATCGAAACGTTGCTTGAAATGGCTTGTACCATTTTTGCACCGTCTCATCTTTACAAGTCATGATACTCTGGCATGTATTTATTGTAAGGCTTTGATGCGTGCTTCAATTATTATTACAGAGTGGAAAAAACTCTAAGTATCGCCCTGGTGAAAGACCACCGTTAAGAATCGAATTGCTTGAAATGGCTTGTGCCATTTTAGCACCGTCTCAACTTAACAAGTCATGATAATCTGGCATGTATTTATTTCAAGGCTTTGATGCGTGATTCAATTATTATTACATAGTGGAAAATACTCTCAGTATCGTCTTAGTGAAAGTCCACCATTCAAAATCGAAACGGTGCTTGAAATGGCTTGTACCATTTTTGCACCGTCTCAACTTTACAAGTCATGATACTCTGGCATGTATTTATTGTAAGGCTTTGATGCGTGCTTCAATTATTATTACATAGTAAAAAATACTCGCAGTATCGCCCCGGTGGTGAGACTACTGTTCAGAATCGAAAAGTTGCTTGAAATGTCTTGTATCATTTTTGTAATTTTGTAATATTTTTTTTTATTAAAAAAATAAATAATTGTGTTTAATTCGTTTAAAAATAGCCTTGTAAGCCGAAACAGCTGTCAAAATAATAAAAAAACTAAAATACTTGCAGAACTTAATTATAACTTTTTTTTATTGTAACCAGCTGACGGGAATAAGAGCTCGACCACTATACTTATCTGCTGCTGTTCACAATTATTTTATCAAAAGTTGTAACGGGCTGAGAATTAGCACTTAACGGGGACTTGTTGTCAATATTTTGGTCATATTGTAAAATGTGTGGAAGAAGAAACAACTCAACCAAAGCAGGCAATCATCTCCCATCTAATATTAGCAGGTAAGTAAATACTATTTATTTAGTATTTCTTTATTGTTTTTATTATTTGAAATGTGAGTTGGACCTCACCTTTACAATTCAAAGACGCTAATAATAAAGACATGAGAATCTGGGCAGGCCCGGCCGGGGCAGTTCCGCACCGCACGGCACGAGAAAATTGTTATCTCCCTCAAATTGGCGGGCCGACCCACCTTCGGCAAAGGTCGGCAGCGTTCGGCTAAAGTCGTGAGCTGCATAATCAACCTGGACATCACGAACAAAAATATCGAAATTATGCCGGCAATACAAGAGCACATAATAAAAAAATCAAGTTATTCCATAAATGAATTTGAATCCATTCGAATCTGTTTAACCCTTTTGCATTATTCCATAAAATCTAAAATAAATGTCTTGAGCGCGCGCATTGCATTAAAATAGGAAACAATGAATTTTAATACACGCCACAAGAAAGGTTAAATCCAATAGATATCCGTCTTGGTATTATTCAAATGTTAAAAAAGTTCCCCTTTGCGAAGTGCTATGTAAGCTGGAGCTTTTGAAGCTCTGGGAGAAGAATGAATAATTTGGGTCTATAGGAACACTTATGATTCCGTTTATTTTAAAATCTCCGCCATGGGAATGAATGCTGTGATCTTGTACTCTGAGTGATGATGTAATGGCTTTATTCTCTGTGAGGCGCAACAATGTAAAAGGGAAAGATTTGGATCTGAAGCAATCGTGGCAAGGAACTTTTAAAAGCTTTTCAAAATTGGTCATATCACAGCAAAATGGTTAAAAAGTACTAACTGAACTTTATTTTTATTTTTATGTGACAAATCACAAGAGCACCCCGAACGAGTCGAAACAACGACCCGGTAAATCGATCTGCGTGATCGGTCGATATGAAGTTACCGACCGATTGTCGGTAACTTCTCATCGTTCCCTAGGACAACTGCAAATTGCAAACGAATAGGTGACAGTTCACAATGACTAAGTGTCCTTAATATATTCGATATCAACTGTCGTTTTTACGTTAGCGATCTGCAGTTGTTCTAGGGAACGATGAGAAGTTACCGACAATCGGTCGGTTACAACACTTTACCAATCGTTCATAAACTTTATATTTACTGACAAGGTTTTTTTTACATTAGAAATGCATGAATACATATCAGAAATAGCTTCTTAAAATAATAGATTTATCGTCAAAATTATCTGTAAGTAAGTAAAAATTTCCATTGATTAACTTTCTTTTATTTCTTTCTGAAATCGTGATTTCTAAACTTCGTTTGCAAATAATTTTATGCATAATTATCTATTTTCGTGGCGATATAAGGCAAACTTAGAATCTTACTAATATTATAAACGCAAAAAAAAATCTCACTAATATTATAAACGAAAGTTTGTATGGATGTATGTATGTTTGTTACTCTTTCATGCAAAATTCACTGAATGGATTTTAATGAAACTTTGCAATAATAAAGCTCATACATCAGAATAACATATCGACAATAATTTGTAAAGCTAGCTATTTATTTTTAATATATTGAACATATGTTTAATAAAAAAATGTCAAAATTTGAGAATGACATTTAAAATTTAAGCAAAACAATGATTGTTAAATCAAAATTCTATTTAAGAAAATATTTAAATTAGTAAATTTGATTGAAGTACTCGCCTAATACTTTGAATCGAATCCAGAATTATAAATAGGTTAAGAATTTTGTTTCAAACTTAACCTTCATAGGAAAAGAAAATAAATTACTCGAAGAACTAATTCTACACAGACGAAGTTGCGGGCAGAAGCTAGTACACAATATTTGTCTTGTGGCTTCCTAATAATATTATTTGGGTTTATAGCGATGTTTTACGAAAGTGATGTTTAAAAAATGTTAAAAAGTAAGATTTTTATAAAAACTAAATAAATAGACCAAAATATAGTTGATAACTGAAATTGATACAGACGTAACATTAAAAAAAATATAAACATGGCAAAGACTGTGTGACAATGTTACATTTCAGTTTACCTCTTATTTTATATATAAATTTGTTCAACAATGTCCGATCGTCGGTTTGTCCGCTTTAAAGCCAATATCAGGAGAACAGAAGGCCTCGAAAGGCTACATAAGGCAGAAGGCATAATAGGGAACATCGCTCGTTGACTGTGAGAAGAATTTTAAAGCGTGAACATCATTATTTGGCAAACATTGTTGTTAGAAATTCTACAAGAATGAAGTGCATAACGACGATCTCGAAAACAAAGGCTGTTTTATCATAAATGAATTAAATAAGAGTTGAATAATACAAATACGTGATACAACCTTCATTGTATGAAAAGAAAAACACCTACCATAAGTCAACCCAAGTGATTCGCTGCGTTTGGTGACTTATTTTACATTAGCTCCACACAGGAGGCCCTGAGGGAAAAATTCCCTCAGGGCCCATATCATCTTTGAAGATGCTGTGTGGAGGGTTTTTTAAGGGAAAGGAAGGAGAGGAAGTCCTGGGAAGGAAAAAAGTTTGAGTGATGGGTAGGAATCTGGGGATAAATATGTCCAGGAGTGATGGACGTGTGAAGCCATCCCTTCCACTGCGGTGCAAGGCGATGGGTCCGGCTGGAGAGATCAAAAGGTCTCCCTCAACCAGTCTTTTCCGATCCGGCCTGCCACGCAGATGGTCGGCAAACGCATCCCCCCCCAAGTCCCGGTCAAACCTAACCCTATGAACCCGCGCACCCCTGCTAAGTCACCAAACGTAGAGAACTAATTGGGTGACCTGTGGCAGAGGTGTTGGTCATCAAATAAATGGTTCCCAGGGCGGCGGTACCCACACCCACCTCCCAAATTGGAAAACTTCGCATGGGTGCCCGGGTTCATCGAGGGTGTCTGTCTCGGTCATGGCGGAGCATGTTCAGGAGAGACTGGTTGAGCGAGACCATTCGACCTCTCCATCCTTTCCTTAAAAATACCCCCCCACTCAGGATCCCAAAATATGACCAGGCTCCGAGAAAAATTATTTTTCCTCTTTGGTTAACTTGAGTCGAGCTAGATAAAAAAGTTTGTTTCTACTAGTTATACACTCAGAAAAATGTTCTAAAATACGATCATTTTATTCGTAAAAACGGGACTGAAATTCTTACGAACAAATTAACAGGGTATCAATGTTTATTGGCGGGAACATATAAGAATATTTTTTTGGTATACGTAATTTCGTACGTATACCAACAAATTATTCTTACATTTTCCCGCCAATAAGCATTGAAACACTGTAAATTTGTTCGTAAGAACTTCAGTCCCGTTTTTAACCGTTTTTACGAATAAAATGATCGTATTTTAGAATAACATTTTTCTCATAACATTTAAATTTAAAAAAGTCGTAGTTAAATAATTAATATAACACTTAACATTTAAAAAAGTCGTAGTTAAAAAAGTCCCCCGAAAAACTTTAACTTTCCAAGAAAGGTAAATAATTATGACTATAAAAAAAATGTTTGTAAACTTTCATCATAAAAATTATAATTACTTTACAACTGAACTGCATTGAAAAGGCATTTTATTCTTTATACAGGTTTTGTCTTCAGATATAATTTACAGCCTTCCCAATCGACTTGCATAACATCTCAATACACTGCCCGTAGTATTAAAAATAATAATTCTCACTCCTACAGATCCTACCAAACAAAAACAATAACTGGCTCAGAAAACAAAGTGAGTGTTCAATACGAAATATAAATAGACGGAGGCGGGCCGTATATCATTACAGTTTTTTAAACAACATATAGTTTTTTTTGGTACACATGCCGGCCCGGGCAGCCATATTTTTTCTCTGGACACATTTGTCATTCGCGGCTGCGCGTTTCGAAAGGGACAGGCTTGTTCTCCCGTCTCGCTCTGAGTGGATAACAGATCAAAAAGGGAACTGTATTATTTGATCATTTGAGTAATGTATGCTAAATGATTTTATCCACGCATCAGTATAATGCGATGAAGATTACGCTCTTTCTCTCGACAAAATAGTATTACGTTGGCAAAAGGTATGTGGAGTTTTTGTTCGTTGAGATTTTTCGGTAAAACTTCATTTATCCATGAAAGAACTAAAGAAAAAAAAGGAACTTTCTAAGTAGGTATATATGAGTTCATTTCGATCATCACCTTCAGTGCTTATTTTTTAGTTTGCTAGTAAAAATAAACATTATGTGTTAAGTAAGTAACTAACTAACCATCACGCCGTTTCTTCGCAGGGGTAGAAAGGACGAACCGCCAAACAACTTGGTCTTGGCATACACTCCTCGCCTCAGTCACAATCATACATCTTATCGTGTTAACTTCTTAAAGTCTGATTCGAGGTTGGAATATAAATGTTGCAAAGGTCGAGCTTTTGCAATTGCCAGAATCGCCGCTTATAGGAATATTTGGGGTTTCTTTTTTTCTCCGTGGTCGAGAGGTAGCTAGCATTCCGGAGGTCACGGATTCAAATCCAGGAGTGCGGGAGTAAATTTTACCCGATTGTGTGGTGTTATTTCACAATTTATTAATTAAAAATAATATGTAGTACATTTGCGGCATTTTCCAGAGTGGAAGAAACTTTCAGTATCACCACCATTCAGATTTGAAACGTTGCTTGAAATGGCTTTAGCCGTGTTTTGAAACCAGCTCTGATTAGCCAAGTACTTTTCCACCTTCCCTTCCCAAACTTCTTATGCTTCCCCCTACCTTTAGCCTCAAAAAATACCTCAATTGGAGGCGCAATAATCTTACTGGCTCCAGATGGTTGGGAGCAGTTGGGACTTTTTTGTGTTACATATTCACATAAAAAAACTAAACCTTGTTAAAATCTTAGAATAACAATTACTAACATGTACTTAAACCTTTATTAACTAACGAGTGTAAAACTATAAAATCATAGTTATTGGTCTGAGACGTAGTTTAAAATCATGATATTATTTTTATCGGATTTTAGCAAAAAATTTTAATACCCCGTACTTTAAACATAAAGTTATAATTTAGGTCAAATAATAATAAGAATAATAATAACATTACATTTATATA
Organism: Limnephilus auricula; assembly: GCA_951813805.1. Lineage (NCBI taxonomy): Eukaryota > Metazoa > Arthropoda > Insecta > Trichoptera > Limnephilidae > Limnephilus > Limnephilus auricula. The sequence goes on from OX638403.1 coordinate 4,845,821, forward strand.
GCGCAGTTTTGTGTGGTTTCACTTCAAGTGCGCTTAACTAAAATAAACTTAAAAATAATCCTATAGTGCTGCTCCTTACAAAATGTTAATGGAAATTTATAATAAATTTACAAAATATTAATAAAAATTCATTATTACTAAAAGTCCATTACAAGATAGAAATAACGAATATACGGTATACACAAAACAAAACAAAAATAAAAATGTTACTCATTTATTAGATGGTACCGCTAAAATCGGAATATTTTTTTTTCTCGGGCAAATTAAATAATTGTTATAGAAGTTATTTTGCTAAACTTGAATAACTACCGCGAAACCTTTCTAAGTCTAGCTGTATAAAGCCAGTGCCTAAATAAGAGAAAGAGAACCCGGAGAACAAGGGATGTCAATAAGAGGGAAGGGTGTTTCGGACAGAGGGGTAGGTAGTATGAATATCGGACTTCATCCCCTGTAAATGATGGCCCTTTATTAGATATTTCATTGTATTGTATCGCCTTATATAAAGCGGGGATGTGTTTGTTAGTAGGTAGTGCAGCATGTGGGCACACCGGTCGGCGGCGGGGCATTTGGGGGTTCGGGCTCGTGTCCGGCTGTGGCCGTTTTTTAAATATATCGCTTTTTAATTTGTTTTTTTCATAATCGGAAAATAATTTTTTAAAGCCCTGGCATGGGGAGTTTAATTGTAATTTACCCATTATATTTCTTTAAATAATATAGCTGATCGAAAGCTAACGAAACACAACACCACCTACTGCATGGTTACCTAACCAAGATAACCAAGTATTGTATCAATAAATTAACTCACACTGCCATATGTCAGAAACTTATGGAACTTACAAATAATTTCAAATCATTGTCCCATAACAAACATTTACAGAACACTTGATTCGCAAAAAATTCCTTTTATATGTACCTACTGCTATTTTTTTAGTTTGAAGAGTAAAATGCCTATAAAAATGATAGGCAAACTTTAGCAATATTCTTATTTTTTATTCACCAGATTTACAGGAACGGGTTTAGTTTTTCCCATAGGAAAAACTAAACCCTTTCATACACTTTTCAATATAAATGATCAAAATAATAAATTCTTAAATAATTGCAATATTTTTTTTGGATTCATTTTAATTTAGAAAATTACAAACTTTGTTTACACCGCTGTTTATCGAATAGTCAATTAATTAAACTAGTAATCACATTATCCACATGTATTTAATGTTGTAATGCATTAAACTAAACCCCTGGATTTTATTTTAAGCTTGCGCAGATCCTTGAAAAATCATCAATTTTATTAGGGCCTTAAAACATTGAATTAGGTTTAAAATTTGAAGTTAGGAGCATTGTAGAAATAAATAATTATCTAGATATACTAACCTTTTTTTGTTTATATCAAAGAGTACATACTAAAGAAATATTTTCTGGATTGTTTTGACGCTTATCAAAAGCTTTTGAAGAATCGAGACTTAGCGAACGAAATTTCTTTTTTCTTTGCTACGAGCATGCACTTTTTCCCCTTCATACTGGGGCTTTCAATTATCACTCAAATAATAAAACACTAGAAATAGATTGCTTGTGGGTTTTTTTACCCAAAATATTATTATCATTGGATAAATCAATTAGCCAATTAATAATGGTGAAAGCGGTCGAAAGAAACATGATTACACGCTTAGGGAAACTTCCCGATCAATATTACCTACTTTGCCTCCCCTCCCTTATCATCCTATCCCAAAAGTACCTACCTACCTAACTCAGACGAGATATTTGAGAAAGTATAGGAGAACAGATGTTCGGTAGTGGACCTACAAAGGTGTTGAGAAACAATAAACACTCTATGAAAGGGGCTCTGACATTATAAAAATCTGTTACTATTCGTTAATTTTTGTTTCTCATGACGAAGTGTATCTGTAGGTATATGATACTAAAGATTATTAGATTTTCTTATGAAAAATCTTTACCTAGGTTATAATAACAATTATTGGTTAATATGTGTAGCGCCGTTTTTTGAAAAACATACCTAAGGGCTCTGTATAAATATTACTTACTAGGATTTATCTTAATATGTACAAACAGACAAAGCAGAACGGATAATTATCAATAATAAATCTCCACAACTACATATTATTTGATTACTTACAATATCGCGGAGTGTTAAAAGATTTTTCCTTTTTATATATTACTAAACATATCTCTAGACGGAGAAAAATGTTATCCTAAAATAAGATCATTTTATTCGTAAAAGCGGTTAAAAACGGGACTGAAGTTCTTACGAACAAATTAACAGTGTTTCAATGTTTATTGGCGGGAAAATATAAAAATAATTTGTTGGTATAAATACGAAATTACGTATACCCACAAATTATTCTTACATGTTCCCGCCAATAAACATTAAAACCCTGTTTATTTGTTCGTAAGAACTTCAGTCCCGTTTTTAACCGTTTTTACGAATAAAATGATCTTATTTTAGATAAAAATTTTCTCTGTGTACCTATCGTATTAATGCTTCTTATAGTAATTAAATGTATGATTCATAGAAATATTATAAACCATCATTACCTGTAGTATTATTTAGTCATTTAAAAAAAAATCTTTTTAGCATTAACTATTTTTAATTAACTTTTTTTATCTAAAATGTTAAAATCCAAAATGGACAGTTCCGAACTCCTGCAACTCGCTCATTCCCCGATACAGCCGTTTCGTACTATGCGAAATATACTTAGGTATTAGTAACATGTTCAATGTTGTAATTTTGTAAACCTCGAACCACCGTACAATTAAATTTTTGTTGCTTGTATTTTTATATCATAAATGAATTTTTATATCATACGTACGTGTATTTTTATATCATAAATGTTTTATTATATCATACATGTATTTTTATATCATACATGTATTTTTATATCACACATGTATTTTTATATCATACATGTATTTTTATATCATACATGTATTTTTATATCATACATGTATTTTTATATCATACATGTATTTTTATATCATACATGTATTTTTTTCTATCGTAACTTTATTTAAATTGTTTATTTCTTATGTTAATGTTGTACTGCCTTTATTCATTTATGTAAAAGCCATTTAGGAGTAAAATAAATAAATATTCCCTCGAAATATACATATGTTTTCGATTTGGCCTTACGATTTGATTTAATATCATACCTCAAAATATTAAAATAGAAACATGTGAACTGTAACTGTAGCTTAAAGCCAATAAATCTATCTACAGTATACCGTTTATCCCATATTTTTAGGTTTGCGATTTAATTTTGCGATCGCTCAAGGCGTTTTGCAAACTTGCGATAATATGCCAAAAATCATTCGAGTGCAGGATATAATAAAAAAAATTGTAAATAATACCATTTAGTAAGTTTAGCTAAGTAAATTAGGTTTGGAACTTTCGATACCATCTATGTGTATGCTTTTTTTAAGCTTTGCTCACAATTCGGTCTAGCCTACAATCATTCTCATCGTCTGGCAGTTTAATGCAGTCTTTACGTGAAAGTAGGTAGAACGTAATTAATTACAAAAGCATGTACAATCAAGAGAAGAAGTAAAATTTACTAAGTAGGTAGGTACCTACATAGGTATGTAAAGAATAATGCAAACTCACTGCGCAAAATGACGATGTCTATATACACTGTACCCTGTACACAACTACTGTTTCCATTTAATTTGTCCGGATTTATCCGGATTATGGAGATTTGATGGATGCATTGGATAAGTAAGCTCAGGTTACCGAGGGGATGGATATAAATTAACTATTGGACAACCCTTAAAGGGGTCTGCGGGTTTAAAATCCAATCGATTTATCTGCCCAATCCTGATGTAGGTCCTAAGTAAAATAAGACAAGGGGGTGGGGGGGGATAATTGAATCAAAAACAATTAACTTAATTATATACTTTGAGACACTACGTAAAATAACAATATCGGAACGAAGATGTAGGTACCACTTCAGTAATTTAAAAATAAACTTACGAAATATTTTTATACGCGTGAATAGTCTAGCCTTAGATGCTGGCTACCTTAGTTTTTAATAGTTTTTGGTAATTATTGCTAGGTGGTATAACACAGCAGTGAGAGTCGCTTTTCTAATTTTAAGCTGTTCAAAAGTTTCCATCGTTTCTGAAACATGTCAGAGATACTTAAAATTATACAGTATATTTTAACCGAAAACTGAAAAAAAACGCTCTACAAGATTCATAATAAACTTGAAAGAAGTTTTTATAAAAAAATCTGAAATGCGCGCCAAAACCCCGATCTTAAACCGAGCGTCCGGTTCTGCCCACAACTTTTCTGACCTCAAAGAGAATCATTTCCTGAATTCTAGAAAGTATTTTTTCTATTGAACCTCGAGGTGTTGTAAAATAGTTTAAACGTTTTCGATTAAGTACTATTTTAATAATTTCTATTTTAAACAGTTTTATCTAACCCTTTACATCTGAGCCACTCTTTTCCCTTTCTTTGATGATAGGAATTTATTTTAAAAAAATTATTAAAAACTTTATGTCCCATTTATGTATAATATAAATAGCGTTCATCTTTCAACAAAGTATTTGCAGACATCTTACTATAAGTTTGGTATATATATTGTTAATCTGAAGGACAGAAAAGCTCAATCATTGTGAAAGAAAGTGTACAGCGCTGTTTGTTATATGAGATAAATAATGATAAAAGGAAGAGTCCAATATTTATAGCGGGGTTATAGTCGTGAAATGTTGCAGTTGAAAATGTGTTAGCACCATGCACTTCATATTTGACACGGCGAGCTTTCGTTTAGGCCGCTCGTAAATTTCGGAGATTTACGCTATCACGCGTGGTGCATACAATCAAAAACACAAATTGAAAATATACACGTCATCACTCGGCAGTGCCACGGCGGCTGGCTGCCATTTGAATGCAGCCCATTGTGTATTGATAAAACGGTAAATTCTATTTTGGAAAACATGTCATTATGGCGCGCGTTCGCGGCTCACAAATCATCTCGGGCGCATTTATCTACGGCAGAACACCGCATCTGATAGGCCGGCTCAATAGCGCCATGCAAAGCGAATGAAGGGTAGTAACTACCCAGTACTCAGTACCCGGTACCCAGTACCCGCTACCCACTAGTCTAGCACCCCGTACACGGTACCTACCCCAACTAACAACAATATAATGTATGCAGGATTCTTTGTAAAAAATACGAGTGTGAACAAACTGGTTGGGAGGAGTATTTTAAGGGGTGTTTTAGTTTTAGTAAAGGGTAGGTCTGATGAACTGAGATACATAAAAACATTATTATTTAATGGAAACATTTATTTTGTATTTAGGCTCTCTACCTTATATTGATTGATCTTGGTAATGTATATGTTTATTGTTTAAATTCAAAAAGAGTAGATTACAAATGGCATGCACCTTTAAAATCATTTTTCGGAATACTAAGATTTCAACCCTCGTACAACAGATGGATAATTATTAAACTATACCATACGATTTGATTCGATTGTACCCCCCAGCTAGGAGCACTTCTGTCCCGGTGAAATCAGTAAACCAGTAACTGATTTGTTAGGACTTGGAAAACGTGCTCTGAGGATGGGAAGGAGCTTGTTTAATAGACCGGTATACATGACAACCTAATAAGCCAATATTTGAATTTTGGATGGGCAGAAATAACGGAATTGGTTGAGCGTTTGATTTTTTTTTCTTTATTTATGCCTTCCTTCTTTTTGCATTTTCTCGGCTTTTCTTGTCTATTCTTATCTTTTGTTGTCTCTTTTGGGATCTTATTGCCTCTCTTCAGCACTTCTTGTACCTCTAGGAAATTGAAGTGAAGTGAGAACTAGAATAAGTATAAAATTGGATATTAAAAATAATTTTAAATCGGTCACGAAAAACACGCGTTGCTCAGAAAAAAAAAGTCACGAGAGCGCTTTTTATAGTCCTAGTGAGAATTATTTTGGGAGATTTTGTGACGGAATAAACAGGTACCTAAATAAATTAGAACAACGCGAGTTGCGTGAAACACCCGCAAAAATCCCAATTAAATTATAAATGGTAACCGACACATAGAATCCGAAAATAATCCTCCTGAAATGGGATGTAATTCCAGATTAATTATTTAAAAACACCACTAATGCCAATGGCATCATCAGCTGTAGAGGTATCGTCCACCTATAGGGTTGAAACAAACAAGTGGCGGAGGGGAGGGTTAAAATGTAAATTGCACTATGCATTATGCATAAAACCACAGCGAGTCGAACGGGTGTTGCAGCCCTACACCCAAAACCTACCCCTACTCCCTTCAGCCCTCTCCCTACATACCCACTCCTTATAATATATGCTATATGGCAGCCCAGCACCGGGCGCAGGGGGTTGGGGGTGAATCGCAAAGTTGTCCGTTGCTTTATGTACGTCAATGTCGATGGAAGCTGCGAAAAAATCAGGCGTGTCTAGTGGGGATAGCAGACTTTTGGATTGCATGCAGTGGCGGAGAACTCAGAGGATAGCGAGCAGTCGCTTCGGAATTCGTCCGATATATTTTTTATATTAACTCCACCCAGTAGGCCCAGAATAAAATAATTAACCTCAGGATTTTGGTCATCTTTGTCGTCTGTGTGGAGGATGACGTTTTGGTAAGGAACACGATATGAGTGGTGGGTAGGAATCTGGGGGTCAGTGTATGTACGAATGAATTCACCCCACTCGATGAATGCAGAGCGAACCACTAGGGGTGACCAATCAGCAGAGGTGCTGGTTTTAAAATAAATGATTCCCGTGGTGGCGGTACCCATACCCGCCTCCCAAAAATACGCACGATACATAATTACCTACAGGGTGAAAACGCGAAATTATTAGATACATGTGGCGTTAAATGTTTCCGTTGCCTTTATCATGTGGATGCATTTTTTTAAATTTTTATTTTGAAGGAGCTACTAAAGGTAATTTTTTTGTTTAGGAATAAATTTTTCGATTAACGCATCATCTTTTTTTCTAGATCTTAACGTGGATTGATTGACATTTCGTCATCGCCTTACTCATTGGGCGATTGAAATATATCGTGAATGGGTCTAGGAGCTAGGAATTTGTTGCTACGCCACTGAATGGACTGAATTTATAAATTATATTCGCTTATTATCTTCGTGAAATTATTTCATTTTTTTAAACCCCTGAAGCAACCACAATAACGACAAAAACCTAATTATGTATTAACAAGATAAACAAGTAATCAATTTTAGGTATATATATATATTTTTTTTTTTCGTCGCTTTAAGATCAACGACTAAAAAAAACTTTATGAAATGTGACAATGTAGGTACTTCCACAATTTAAATTGTAGGCGATTATAGCTGATAGGGAGCATAACATTTCTCCATCAGATTCCACCCCGTGGAACGGAAATAAATATAAATTTTTGACGGGTGCTTCACACAAAAGCCTACAAAACGCTTCACTCCGGGTCACAGAACCAAAGGGTAACTGCTCAGGGGGACAATTGAAGTCTACCAAATGAAACGTGATGAAGGAATATATAAACGTGTTCGCCATTCACACAAAAAATGTAACACCTTTTCATGACGGTTCATTTGCTGCGGAGAATACGTGTCATTCTTTTGTATTGTTACCTAATAATTGAGGCGGTAATTTTTTAGCCATATACCTATGACTATTGAAGGTAAAATAGATAAATGCATTTAACGAAAGAATAATATGATATACAGCTGTTATTATTTGGTACTGTTTTATTCACTTTGTTGTTACAAACTTTAAAATGTAATTTTTTTTCACTCGATGATTAACTTTTATATAATGTTTTAAAATTTAAATTAAATCCGAAAACTAAAATCGTGTAGTTTATAAATGCTTAAATCACATATTTTCATAAAAGGGAGTCAAAGGCCTAAAAGTGTGTCAGCTAAAATTTGACTTACGACTAACGAAAATTCAAATGTTAATACATAATAACTATTTGGAATAAACAAAACCCTCTGCTTTTTATATCATATTAGATGAGCTAACAGTTAACCCATTATATATTAATAAATTATAATAATGTAGTGCATTATTTACCAATTTCAAACATAAAATCGACTTCAAAAACACCTTAATAATAAGTTCGTATGGATATCAAAAGAATTTAATTAGAGTGTCGATTTTTTTACTTGCGCTGGTGTAAATATAGTATACAGAATGGTAGTTTTATCCTTGATGCATTTGAGTGAAAATAGGTTTTAAACTGTGAAATTTATGATCATGTTCAGAAGTCATAATATTACTGACGTATTGTGCAATTTATCATTGTTTAATCAGGTGTAGCTAATTTGTAGCTAGGTACCAATTCTATTCGTTAATTTCTTCTAGTTTTCAGTTCGTATGCTTTGTAGTGTGTTCTTATCGGAATAGTCTGTCGGTAAACAAACGTAATACTAATTAAATATTTTTTTTTTTAAGGCGGAGACGGTTTACAAGCAGTTTCCGTGAGCACTTAGGCCATAGACCCATTGTGCTATCTCCTATTTTACCTCAATCTTTTAATAACAAACCAGTCCCTTTAATAAAGTTCACCAGGGTTGTCATTGGATATGTGGCTATGTCTTCTGGTTCTACTGTATGTCTCCCCAGGTATCTGAGCTTAGTTCCCACCAGGGCAGGACATTGGCACCATAGGTGAATTGGAGTCTCTTCATCCTCTTCACATTTTCTGCATATATTAGTGTTTTCCACTCCCAATATCTGCATGTGTCTCCTGAGATAGCAGTGTCCCGTTAATAGTCCTACCAGTTCCCTCAGCGAGTTTCTGTCCATATCGAGTAGTTTCCTGGTTCGTCTAGGGTCCGGTCCTTTTATGAGAACTTTGGATTGTCTCATTCCGGGTGCCCTCTCCCATTCTTTGCAGTGCTGGGATTTGACCCACCTATCGATATGTAGTTTTTTGTAGTTAAATAAAATTAAATAATGCTTTTGGTATTTGGCGGTACATCGTCTTTGCACACCCATTCAGAGACGCTTAATTTTTTTTTGTATAAGTGGGTATATCGTTATTTTTTTAAGCCGGCTGCTTTTTTGTACATATTAAGAATGCCGGGGCGACTGTCTGGGGATCTACTGTCATGGAATCATCATATTATATAGAATTATTTTGACATACTATTTCAGTGTAAAAATCACCCTTCAAATTTACTAATACTGTTATTCACCACCTCTCAAAAGTTATTCACGCTTTTATTTCAATTTGTTTTTATCCATTGTGAAATTGAGATAACTTGCAATATTAAGTCGTGAGAATCATATTCCCCTAAACATGGATTAGGGAGCATTAGCTATTAAACCGACCTCTTATTTCTTTATACCTACATTATAATACAAAAGTAGATAGGTATCGTAGGTACATCCACAAAAAAATACAATTGAGATGAATACAGTTTTAATGAACTCAAAAGAAACCACTATCCATAAATCTTATCAAGAAAAATATTTATTCAAAATTTGATTTATTAGATTAGCTGTATGGAACTATAAGCAATTGAAGTTAAACGCTCACATTAAATTAACACTTTGGATCAAAATAAAAAATTGCTTAGGTTTTTCTCGTAAAAAAGAAGCACATATTCTTGAGGTCTTAAGTCAGGCAGGGTCGTGCTTTGAATTTTCTTATGATTTCATAATTATGCATTCAACAAAAAATAATTTAATCCAAAATACTAAATTTTCTATGTAAAACTAAGTTTGCATTTTGGAATATTTTTTTTAAATCATCACAATTAAAAGTTTATTTTTATTTTTAACTTATTAACTTAAAGAGTTAAACCTCAAATTATAATATTTTAATGAATGAAGATAATATTAGCGAAAGTCAATCGAAAATCCGAAACAGAAAAATCAGAAAAAGATACGGATATTAAAAATAAAAATATTTCATCCTAGACTTGCAGATAAAGTCAATAGATGTCGCATATTAATAAAAGTGATAAAATTTATCCTGACACTATCTAGAGGGCATTTAGTTCGAGTTGAATCTTGCAATCATACATAAAGATAGAAGCCAATAAAAATATGCGTTAAGAAAAATGAAAAATAATGTTGGTGGTTCTCAGTCGAAGTATACAGTTAAAAATGACCGGATCGGATAGGGATACGTTGGCGCAGTGGATAGCGCGTTGGCCCGGATTGCCAGAGGTCCTGGGTTCGAGTCTTAGATGTATCCGTATCTTTTTCTGATTTTTCTGTTTCGGATTTTCGATTGACTTTCGCTAATATTATCTTCATTCATTAAAATATTACAATTAAAAGTCTTTTCCCACAGAAATTTCTTAAATTTTTAAAATTTACTTGCAAAAAAAACAGAGAAGGGTAGGTATATTGTTAATTTGTTGAAACGATATAAGTTTCGTCAGTCAATGAGAGAATTATTTCAAATTTGAAATTTAAAAACCATTTTAAATCTCCTCGGTAATATAAAACCTATGATTTAACTTAGTTAACATTTTTACGTTAATTCAGTTAATATGCAATGATTTTCCTAAAGTTTTGTTGTTGTTTTCGTTGAGCAAGATAACCGTAACATTCCGTTAGAATGCGACTCCAGCCCTTTCCCCGACCATAAACAATGCAATTTATCAATACACAGCGGTGGTGAAATTCGCCCAAGAATGGTGGTAATTTATGTGACGCGGTGTGTTGCTATGAGGTACAGGGGTGGATCGACGCCCGCTCCGAATTTATGTGGTAACGAAATTAATGTTCAACAAAGTTACAGAAATATCTGTGGCGGCCACCGAATTCAACGGAGTAGTCGTCGATCACCCAAAGCTTTAATTCGGTTTGTCAATTTACAATCCAAACCATTTTGTACAGGCTTTTGAATTGTGATTATTATATTTTACTAACTTTTAAATATACGAGTATGAAAAAAAACAACCAAAAAGGATAATCTTAGAAGTACCTATTAGGAAACTTTTTTTAAATGTTGGTTAAAGTTGGTAAAATTTGAATTTTATCAATGGTATTATTAGAAAACTCACGAGAAATGTTTTTATTTACCTATCCACTCTTATAGGTAACCGAAATGAATATATAATATATGAATATATAATATTTAATTCAAAATGATGCCACAAAGTGATTTTGCGAAGTTTGAAGGAATATATAAGTTTTAGGACCTATCATAATCCGAGCGAATTGTCTAAGCCCTAAACCGATGAACCGTTGAGAAAAATCTTATTATACGATTAAGGGCGCGCTACGCCTCTCAAAAAGAAGAAGATGGAGAGATACGACAATACGAACGTGAGAGCGAGCGCCGCTAACATTAAAAACCATAAAATTCATGCGAAAATTGTGAAAATGTTTAATAAAAGACGACTCGTTTGAAAAAGAGCAAAAATCTCGTGGGGGAAGTGTCAAGTAGCATTTAAAGAAACATTATGAATTTTTTCATATATATAAGTTGTATAAATCCAGAAACAAACGTGTTAATAATAATTTTTGGAGCATACTTTGCGATTTATTTCTATCGAGGGAATTTCAAATAATTACCGTTTCGGCGTGGGAAATGTATAGATACTATCTTAAATAATAACATATATTTTTTTACGAGCTTAAAAACTTTAAACGTTTAAGGAAAATGTGTCAGAAATTGGTAGAAATTGGCAGAGCGGCCCGTTAAGCAAATCGTGTAGTGAAGATATCTTATTTTTAGAAAAAACTAGAATTAATAGAAAATTATTATTGTTCTATGAATTCTAACTTATCGTAACCTATACCTACCTACTAAAAAATAGATTAGAATATCATTTCACCGTAGAAATAAGTACCATCTTATTAAGGAACTATATACATAATATAATTTACAGATAATATACACTAATATCATCTTGTTCAGTTGATCATGTCGCAATGTTTGACATCTAAACGGAATTAAGTTGACTGTTGTAATTAAATTTTTTTACAATGAAGGGAATACGTTACCAGTTGGATGCCTCTAAACTCTAAATTGTGTTTAACTATCGATGAAAGGTGTTAATTACAGGTAGTTATTAACTTTTACTGTTCTGACATTCTTTATTAGAATACACAAGGTTTATTCACATGCGTTCTTTCACGTCCTGAACCTATAAATCTCACGAAAACAATTTTCCCAGTAATTAAACTCTTCACGCCCTTAAGTACCAACATTCCTCTCATCCGAAAATTCATCAGAAAGTCTTAATGTAAATGCAGACAAGGTATATTTATGTGGAAGAGTACTTGGTTATTCAGGGTACATACTGCAACTTTGGTATACTAGGTACAACCAGTAGCTTGAGACGAAAGAAAACTTTTCTAGACACCACTTCATTCCTCTGACCCCCTTGTATCTTAGACTGACATTTTCATATTATTTATTGCCTAAACGCTCGGAGAATTATTACGAAAACCACAGTCCACAATGTATATTATGTACGTTACACATAATTATCTATAGCCAAAGCATTCCCAAAGGATATTTCTCAGACGTTCAAATCATCCCACTTCTCAAAATATCTGCCAAAAATATAGCTCGTGAAATTATCTTAAATTAATTTAAAACGTAGAGGATTTGAAAATTGTATCATTATAATTGCCTGATAAATTGACTAGCTGAACATGTTGATTTTTAAGTGCTAGAAACTCATAAATTTGGGAAGACGAATACTGTTTTGTAAAGTGGCAATAAAACAAGTTTTGTTTGAAGAGTTCTCATTCAATGACTTTGAGAAAATAATGGCTATTTTTTGGACCCACTGATCTAATGCCTACAAATATGAGACGGTTGAATACATATTTAAATAGTTTCCCGGAGCTAGTGGTTCTAAAGCAATCCTATATTCTCTATTAGAACAATTTATTGGATCAATCTCACCAGGGCAATACTGATTATATTATTTACTCAATGCAGAATGCAGGTATGATGAGGACACATGAATAATATTGTAGACAGTAGTCAACATCCTTACAAATACACGAATGATATCAAGGAAATGGGTTTTTATCATATATGTTTTCATGAACATGAATTCTCGTAATTTAACGTGTACCAAATGTCTTACACAGATAACGAATTTTTGTTTGATCACTATGACATGACTGTATTATTAACATTTTAATTGTTGATATTATCATTATAAGTAAAGTGCCGATATATTAAAGTCCTTTATAAACTTTTTATAACATGAGTAGTCTCGTAGTTTCCGAGTTAAATTGCAAAAAACGCGCAATTTAATTAAACTGAACGGTAGTACGAATTTCACTTAGCTGGAAAATGAAGATGGCGCAATTTAAAGTCATTGGGTTTTACTGGGAGATTTATTATTTGAATGTTCCCTAAAAGACCACTAGATTTATTCCCACAATTACTTTTAATTGCCATCACCGCTGAGATGGACATGCGACCATTTTTAATGAGTGCAAAGTCAACTACCACATTGATTGTCACCGGTATCCATCGATTCGATATAGATAGTTTTGTTCCTACCACTTACAAGCAAAAAATATCTACATTGAAAATCATTTATTTGAATCATCTCTGTGTTTACTGTATGGCACAGCTTTTCTTCCATTTTTTGTTAACTTTCATTTCTTCCTAACGAAGGATAATTGGTTTTCATGTTGATAATTTTGAATAAATAAGTGGTGTGTGTAAACTATATAATAAATTTATACATGAACAATGAATCAAGGACCCAATAGTTGTTCCTCCAACAGTTGGCCCCCCGAAATAATAATAATTATTATTGTGAACCATTATGTATGTGAAACCTAAAATCGACTTCAAAAATACCTTTAATAATAAATTGGTATGGATATCAAACAAATTTATTTTCAGTGTTGATTTTTTATACCTAAACGCTTGTATATGCAGTTATACAGTATATACAGTCAAGTAGATTTTTCCTTAAGGCATTTGAATGAAATTTATGTTTTATACTTTTCTTAATCGGCGGCACATTATCTCTGCATACCCCTTCGGAATTCGGGATATTTAGTTGTAATTTGTGTAAGTAAGTATATATACCTAATTAACATTGTGCTCGAACATGTAATAAGAAAAACGCTAATAGACACTGGTTCCAATATTTATTTCAAGAGTAGTCAAGTTGTCGGATATGCGGATGATATTAACATTGTCGGAAGATCAATTTCAGCTATTAAGGAGGTCTTCGACCCTTTAGAAATAGCGGCGCGGGAAGTAGGACTGCGGATTAATGTTGACAAAACGAAAATGATGATACAGAGCAGAAACCCTTCACATAGAAGAAGAGGTAGTGCACAATTTAAAGACAACTACTCATACGAAGTGGTCGATCAATTCACCTACCTGGGCTCCAGCCTGACGGAGAACAATGAGGATCCAGCAGAAATCAGAAGGAGAATCACAGCAGCCAACAAAACATACTTCTCTTTGCTGCCAGTGTTTAAGTCACGTAGCGTCCACAGGAAAACGAAAGTAACCATATATAAAACCATTGTCAGAACTGTATTGGCATATGGATGTGAGATGCTGACACTGACGGCAAAGATGGCTGAAATGCTGGATACTTTTGAAAGAAAAGTGTTGTGGACCCGTGAAAGAGGGGGAACAGTGGCGAATCCGGCACAACAAAGAACTGTATGATATATATCAGGCCCCCAATATCTCAGCCCATATGAGACTCCTCAGGTTGAGATGGGCTGGACATGTACAGAGAATGCCGGACACACGCGTCCCAAAAAGAATTATGGCTGGACACCCAGGTGGAAAGAGAAAAGTGGGAAGACCCAGACTGAGGTGGGAAGACGAAGTAAGAGGGGATGCAGCACAGCTTCTCCAGATAACAAACTGGAAGTCAGCCGCTGAGGACAGGAGGAGTTGGAGGCGAATGTTGCGGGAGGCCAAAGCTCGATATGGGCTGTAGCGCCATCGAAGAAGAAGAAGAAGTATATATACCTATTTCCAGAACCGACTGCACATTGTGTATAAGCATGCGAACTGTCTGGGATCAACTGTCACGAAACAATGGAAATGAATAAAGTACTAAGTGTGACCCGAGACAGAGTTATGTGGCAGTCCATCCTCTTTGTCTACCCCCGTGGAAGGGTTTGTTAGCATATTTTCTCCTAAAGATATCGTCATGACCTATTGGCTTTTCCGCAATAACGTTTTTCGAACACCTGTCCATTTTTTAACACCCGTTGCGAAACTCCACTTTTATAATTCTTGATTATGCGTAAACAAATTGATATTCCTTAAAAAAAGTCATGCATTGGTGCAAGTCAAGATGTTGGATAAAATATGATAATTAAGTTTTTTGAACCTTACAAATATGGACATACAAATTACTTATCATTGTACTGCACTTATTCTTTCACGCAATTTGCAACGTTTTATGACATCGATGTACGTCGGCACGTACCTATATCAAAAAGGGTTAAAGATTTTAATGTTGTCTTCAAATGTGCATAAATAACAGTCCAAAGTAAATATAAAAATAATCTCACATATTAATCTACATAACTTAACAGCGAAGATTATTGCTAAATCACTATTTTCGATTAATCTTTCTCATGAATCGGTTTAAATTAAAAATACAACAAATATGCTTTGGATAAATTAAAGCTTTTTTACCGTCTTTATTGAGTAGGTTTAAAATAAAATTGTTAATTACTTTATCATAAACTATAAGCGTAAACTACTAAATATGCCTTTTCTTCGTTAAAAATTTATGAACGCACACAACAACCAACATTAAAAAAATATAATTTTATTACTAAAATTACTGTCCCACAATCTAATTTGGGAGGCGGGAATGTGTACCGCCGCCCTGGAACCATCTATTGGATAACCAACACCTCTGCCATAGGTCACCCCGTGAGATAGATTGCGGGATATTAAGTGATCCTTTGAAGAACTTGAATGTGTAGTTATTTGAAATAAATGTATTAAGCGGGTAACCTCACGTGTGGACGACGGTGATGGCCGTGCTCAGGGAGCAGCGGCGGGCAGGGGTTTGGCGAGACGCACTAGAACCATGTTCCAGCGGCGTCTAGGCAGCATCAGCGGGCAGAGGACCTGGGCGGCACAGTGGGCGGCAGGATAGTTTCCATTGATTACATTTTTCTTTCTTGTAAAATTATTCATGAATTTTAAAATAAAACTCTTAAAATCGTGACTTCCATACTTAGTTTATCAAGCGATTTTTATGCCGTTACACTATTACCTATATTTGTAGTGACATACGGCACAATAAAAACACACAATTTTAAGGCTTGTGGCTTCCTCTTCAAAGTGCTTTTGTTTGATCGTGCAAATTTATTACTTATTAGGCGATTGATTTCAAAAGACACGTGCAATTTAAACTAACACCATCGTTCGTCTTTTCTCTCGGCTTATTTGTCGTTTAAGTAGGTACTTAGAATAAAGTATAAAGTAGACGTCGTCATGATTAACGAGGGGGAAGCTTAGCGTTTAAGGCGGGCCGCAAAATCAATTCGACCATTTATCATATTTTTTCCATTTTCCCTCCAAAACAGAAGGCTCGGTAAAATTACCAATTCAAAAAGGCGAAACTGGATGACGCCTGAACGCGCCGAGTTTGCAAGGAAGGAAGAATGTTCTATATTTTTAAAGGGAAATAGAAAAGATATTTTTTTTCTCCCCATTTGGGGCATGAAACTTCCGTACGTTTTGTAATGATAGAGTGCAGTGTAAAATAATATGAATAAAAATAATACTAGGCTTTTGCAATAAACGGTATCTTCCGGTAAAAACAAGACAATTCTTTTGGTTAAGGTTATATAGTTTACATAAATAGGATGTTACAAAACGTGATTCCTGAGCATATATGGAGTATATATGTCATTTTGCTGTCCGATGGTTGTTTCTATTAAAAACTAAAAAAAATACATATTTTCACATGTTACCACCGATCACACTCCTACAACTCGTGCGCCCTGTCTCATATGTTACCGTGCTGCTGGAAGTAGACAGTGGAACGAGAGTGATAGAAAAATATTTTTATTTTTTTTTATTTTTTCGGAGAGCATAATGATATACATTTTTTATTCCAAATATGCTCAGGAATCACTGGTTAAAATTCCTCGGGTACGTGCTGTTATATCCTGTACTTATAGTTTCTAAGCAAAAATGTTGTTCTCCTAAATTGTGTTGCTTCATTATATTGGTTTGAGAAGAATTACTATTTTTTAGTACCTTTTGTGACATCGGTTTTCAATTCTTATTATTATTATAAGATCTGTTTTACGAACCACTCTACTCTTATTTAAGATACAACTATTCAGTTGTACCTAAGAGTGTTTCATATTCCTTAATGCAAATCCCTTTAAAAAAATTCCGTTCGGGAGGATGGGTACCTACTCATTTGAATATAAGTAGTTTTTCATTGGAAGTGACTTCAGATATAGAAACATTATTCATCTAAAGCTAATGATCTCTGACGGAAATTAGGTGTATTAGATAAAAAAAAGTCCTCCCTTTGCACAAGGAACCTCCGTTCCTTAATTGCTTTTCAGTCTGTGGAGATAGGGGCAAGACGGAACACCGCGAAAAAATATATTCCATGTAAATTCTCCGTCTGTGTTTTGTGTGTTTTTCCTCCGGTGGAGGCAGATATATTTTGCACGCTCCTTGATGACTCTCCCCAAGAAGTGCCCCCTCTCGACTAAAGGAAAAAGCTCGGTGACTTTAGGCCCCAGCAGCTGATAGCGTCAGAAAAAGATAAAATTATGAATAATGGTCTCGTTCGCCCGGCGCCCCTCCACGGACCAGTATTTTAAAAAGCACATTACGGGGAAATAAATCAAATTACAAACATCTATCGTTGTGGTAATTTGGTCGCAGGTTATTTAAAGTATGGCTATTAAATAAGGTTTTTTTGTGTATTTAAGAATAGGAGAAAACGCCTACTCTTGACTTAACAATGCTGCTGTGCAACTGAGACACATTACGACATGAGATAAATTTCTCACTAATGGAAAAACGGCCTTACAAAATTATGACAATCCGTCTGAGTCGGTAACTACTCTTACATAAGAAATAATATAAGAAAAGCAACACGTCGTTAAATTAACAATAAACGAAAAATACTTCAAAAGCTTAGATAGTATAATCATTAAAAGTCTCAGACTTTGTAAATAACAAATTTAGATTTAAATTAAAAATCTTTATTACTGTATTTCAGTGATTTATTTTTGACAAACATGATTTTTCATGCTGACATAATGAGCCTCCCAAGATACCAGTTTAAACAAGCCAATAGCAGGGCGAAACCAGTCAGGACTAACAGTAAAACGTGCAATAAATAAATAAAGTTTAGTAGCTAAATCAACCCATTCATATTTTGTTTGTTTTTATTTCAGTGCATACGGAACTAAGTCATTAATTATTATCAACTCTTAAATTTTTTTTAATTGTATATCGTTAATACCTCATTATAATTATTGAAACAGAACGTAAATCACAGCCACAAAAAACGCGATTAAAATGTTAAGTAATAAATATATTAATTATTTAAAAGTGAAATGATTTATGGTTTGCTTTAAGTATGATTAATGACTTTGTGGTGAATTGAAACGTATCCTACTAATAATATATTAAATCATAATTGAAATAATTAAGGATAAAGTTGATGAACGACACCGAAATATTTTCAATAAACAAATTAATAATAATTACAAAATGATTTGTTTAAATAAATTGCACTTTAAACCAATAAGTGCCTGTATTATCTGTATAGAATTTATGGATTAATACATAACACTTCACGAGGTGTAGATACAATTTTATTTAACAAATTTAATGAATTTTTCTCCCTCTTCACAAAATTGTACTTCTTATCTAGTGAAAAAATATACTTGAACACCGCCAATGCTCTAAGTGCATTTATTTTAAATCTCCTTTTTGTACTACTGCGTATTTTTTTCTATTTTCAAGCGGGTGCTGAGAGAGATTAAACTTGATTTATTATAGTATATTCATAAACGTTTTATCCAATTGATATAATCACAACTTGCGAAACTTTTCTAGGAACTTACCAGGAATTAAAAAAAAAGTTTTTAAGTTTGACGACTAGATAGAGATCGAATATGAATTTTGATAATGGTGAAAAATTTCTAATAACGTATGTAATAACTGTAAAAAAATAGGGTACTTTTAGCTAGTACTGACTTTTCTGAAGTGTCCGAAATGTTTGAAAAACTGATTGTTAAATTGTGTGGTAGTTTTGATGTATACCTGCATGAAATTTTGCAGGAAGTTAGTTTGTAGTTACAGAATGTTAACTAGGTTTTACTTTTAATTCACAGATTGATTTTTTAATTACTAATGTGATTACAATAATTCCCAGAAAGATTACTTTTAGAGTATGTACTTAGTTAGTAAAGTTTTTGGTTAAACAGCGCCCTTTAGGTGATTTTCCACAAAAAACGACACTATTGTAAAAGGCAATTACAATCATTAATATCATGAAAGCTTCAAGAAAAATTAAATAGTTTTCTTTATTAATAAAAATCATGTTTTTCATGAAAATATAATCGTGAAATAAATAATAGAAAATATCAATAGAAATCTTTTCAAAAATAATTAAAAAATTTTATAATTTTTTTTTGGATTTTTTGTTTTAAAAATTAAAAAATTTAAACACTCGTTGGCACCAACAAAATTTTTTTTTAAAAATACCAAATTTTTTTCGTATGTAAAAAGAATTTACGTTGTTTTATATTAGATTTAAAATACTGAATGGATAATAATAATAATAATAATTGGATAATTTGTAGAGCGCCGTTTTTGTGAGAAATCACCTCAAGGGCGCTGTACATCTTATTATGTCTTCTTAGGCTCTACCTAGAACTATTATTTACAAATGGACACAGAGAACATACTTACCTGGCAGGTCACTTCCGATAAACACACTTTAATTAGAAAGTTTATGCTTGGAGGAGATACGACTTTGCACGCGGAGGACACTATATTAAAACACTGGACATTGCATAACTTTACATTTGCTACACCATCATTTTTCATATTACATTTATAAGAAGATAACTGCCAAAAATGGAGTTAATAAATTGAAGTTATTTCGAAAGACTTGTGAATTTAGGACTCATTAGGACTGGAGGATTTGAATGAAATTAGATGTACAAATAATTCACCATTAAGAATTTGTTAACATTTTTTTTTTTTTTTTTTTGTGTAATACTCGACTCAAAACTGACTTTCACAGCAAACTTTGAATATGTGTTAAAAAAGGTATCAAAAAAGGTAAATTTTCTTAGAAGACTAAGACGTAAATTAAATAGAAACACTACGGAGCTCATTTATAAAACTATCGTTGCTCCACATTTGGACTACTGCTCTACGATGTTATATTTGGCCAATGAAAGTAATTTGAACAAACTAGAAGTTATACAAAACAAAGCCATGAGATGTATATTGGGGAAAGGCAAATACGCAAGGATTAATCAAATGAGAGAGGAACTAAATTGGATTCCAATAAAAAAGAGACTATTATTTAATGTATTAATTTTTGTGCATAAAATTATGAAAAACCAAATGCCAAAATACTTTAAGGATGAAATTGTTTTTAATAGAGACGTTCATAACTATGAAACAAGAAATATAAACAGAATTCGATTGCCACAAATGAAGAAATCAAAATCACAGAACTGCATAATGTACAGAGGACTAAAGATGTATGATGAAATGCCTGAAACTATGAAGAATGAAGAAAGAATGAATGTATTTAAAAATAAATGTTATGATTACTGTAAAAATATTTAAATTTATCAAATGAAATGTTACATTGTGCTTATTAGTTTATATTCATGTAGTATTAACTAACTCAATAATAATAAAAAAAAATAAAAAAAATTAGTTGGATTAAAAATATTGAATCCTACTAATAATTGTACACGGAGAAAAATTTTATTTGAAAAAACGATCATTTTAATAGACAAAACGCTCATTTTAATAGAAAAAACAGTTAAAAACGGGACTGAAGTTTTTACGAACAAATTAATAGGGTTTCAATGTTTATTGGCGAGAACATGTAAGAATAATTTGTTGGTATACGTAATTTCGTACGTATTTTATCACCAATAAACATTGAAACACTGTTAATTTATCTATAATTATTAAAATGTTTGTTTTTTCAAATAACATTTTTCTCCGTGTAGACGATACTATTAGTTCTAGCACAAGATGTTAAAAGATGGGTCATAATTATTAAATTCAAAGTGGTTCTTAAGTTTTTTTTTTCTACAAAACGTCATTTAAAACCTTACAAATTAAAAATAAATGATTTGTCATATAACCTATACCAAATGTTAGTCATTAATTATTGTAAACCAACACAATATAATTATTTGTATACCGTTCTTCATTACAGGGAAGCAATTAAAACGTTTCTGTTTTTGACGCCATTTCAACTGAAAAGCCAGAAATTCTACCGTTTCGGAAAAGTCCGGCTGCTGAGTTTCCTCCGAGAGAGAGAAGCAGCCGATGTCATTGGCCCGGCCGTATTTTAATACATAGGTACTACAGGGTGCAAAGGCATGTTTAATATTAGACAGGGTGATTTATTCACTCGGGCCGTAATGAAGTGCCGCTCCGATGTAAGCTCAGATGTACTTAGTCTGCTTGGACCAATGGGAGAGCCGCCTCGGTGATACCTCATTCCGGCAAAGGATTTTGTCAAATTAGAAGACACCTCACCAAAAGTTAAAAAAAACAAAAGCAGTATCAAAACAAAACATAGTTCTTAATGATTCCCCTTTTGTGTGTGCGTTGGGTGCCTTCCAAAATAGCTCTGCGTAGAGAGCGGCGACGCTCTTCCACAAAGTAAACAAACAAAATCAGGAATGTTCTAAATCTCGGAAGACTCGAAGTCTCCTGAGGTTGGTGTTATTTTTTGGCCGTCTTTTTTGTAATTATGTTTTGAAACTATTACAAAAATACTCTCTCCGAGTTGGCACACCTAAAAACGGTTATAAAAAGATTGTTATACATTGTTGCAAGCTTAAATACGTAATATTTATTATCATTAAATAATAAATTACGGCAGATACCTACGTATGTAGTATGTAGTATGTATGTACTATTTGGACTGGTCAGAGGCTGAGTTGGCTTCGCGTTTGGGTCCTACCCAGTCGTCGTGTGGCTAAGTCCTCCAGCATAACCCAAGCAACATTTTCAGCTTACTGCGGTGGTAGTAGGAGATTTTCAAATATTCTTAGGTTATTGGTAACCCGGAAATGCAAGTATTTCTTAAAAAGAAAAACGAAAAAATTATGTGTAAGTATAATCATGTTAGGTGAGGTAAGATATTGTTTTAATGTTAAGTATGATATATTATGTTGTATTTTGAGATTCCGTAATAAAAAAACAACCACGTGAAAAAAAAACAATATTCATATTCATAATATGAAACTCGTGTGATTGAACCACCCTTCCCGAGATCTGTAATAAACAAGAAAAAAAACAACATTTCATAGTTTTTTAACGTCTCCCAATTCGATTTCAATATATTTTAATAATATACCTATGTACCTACAGGGAGAAATTTTTTATTCTAAAATACTATCATTTTATTCGTAAAAACGGTAAAAAACGGGACTGAAGTTCTTATGAACAAATTAACAGTGTTTCAATGTTTATTGGCAGGAAAATATAAGAATAATTTGTTGGTATACATACGAAATTACGTGTATCCACAAATAAACATTGAAACCCTGTTAATTTGTTTGCAAGAACTTCAGTCCCGTTTTTAACCGTTTTTAGGAATAAAATGATCGTATTTTAGAATACGTTTTTCTCCGTGTACTGTATTTATTATTGAAAAGTTTAATAATATTTAAAAAAAATTGATGACCCATTTTTTACAGGTCATTAAGTGAAGCAGAAGAATCTGAGTCAAACCGTATCATCTTTTAATGTACAAATTCATTAACTTCGTTTGCCTCGAGAATAAAAAAAGGAAAAACAAAACATCCCTCCTAATGTCACTTTAATCTACGGCGGCGCTAATGTCTTGGAATCAAGAATTCCCTTCCTTACCTCCCGAATTCCTTTCCAACCATAAGTCTACCACCTTCCTATACCACCCTGTCTTAGGTATATTTCTCTTCTTCTACTACTTTCTCTGTTTGTAGTGGTGGCTTCTAATAATTCTGTGTTTCTTTCGCATTTTTAATGTTGAAAATATCTTGATTCATTCCAGGAAATATAAAATAAAATCGGAAGTGTAAAAGGTAGATATTATATTTATTGTTCAGTGGAAAGGAGATTGGGGATGATCGACCGCAAGTAATAAGTTTCTGGACTATAGTTACATATCATGGGTGTATTAGTTTTGCCTTATTTTTGTTTGGTTACATATTAGTTTGTATTAGTTTTTTTATTAAGGGTGTAAGGAAATTGTGTGATCGATTTCACCAGTTGAAAAATCGGCGGGCAATAATTGGTATCGTAAATAACATGGTTATTTTTTATGTGATATACGAAGGCTTTCGAAAATTTTCTATTTTAGTTTGATAATATCTGCAAATTACTTGTTAAAAGAAGGTATAATTTTGCCGTAGGTACTATATACAGATTTAAAATTATCATTAAATAATTAGAACTCCAATTAATATTCAGGTGAAAGTCAAAAGAATTCATATTCTACGCTTTCGTAGATGGCGCGCGTATAGTATTTTTACTTACAACGCTTTTTACAAGTTATGCTTTGAAATATTAAGAAAATTTTATTGTTCGCGGAAGTACATAAGCAATATGAATATTAACCATCTACGAAAGCGTAGAATATGAATTATTTTGACATTCACCTTAAGGCAAGATAAAGGGTTGCCGAGGGCCCGGTAGGAGACAAATGTCTTGGTTACGAAATGTACGAGAGTGTACCGGTATTAAAAGTGTGGAGGAGCTGGAAGATAAATACATACCGGGAGAACAAAGCGTCGCCAACTCCATATTTCTCCTGATACTACCAACTATCAACCGAATCAACCTTGGTGTATTCAAAAGCATCAGATTTTATGTAGGTTTTTTCTCAAAGTAATTTAATTATTACGGACAACAGAACATTTCTGCGTTCAAAAGGATGCTTCTACAACTCTTACCTGGAATTTTGTCTGCAATATTATAAAGTGGGTTTCCTATAGAAACAAGTTTTAATTTAATTGAATGCATAAATCATGTTCTTTGAGAGTCGGGCAGAAAGGGCCCGTTTCCTGGTTTCCTTAATCCAAGTTCCGAACCGCTCCTGTGTAAAACAATGGCGGCCTCGCAGGTATCATCACACTAAATTCACCCGGCAGATTTACTGCGGGAAATCTATTGCTCAGGATTAGCGGGGACGCGAACCGTGTAAATAATAACACACTATTGGTGGAAGTACCACAGGATGCGCGAGTGGGTACTGCTTTATTTTCATATTTGTCGGATTAACATCTCTTGGCTTATGGAGATTCATTATTTGTATATAAGTTAACTAACTAATCAAGTTATTTCCGTCTAACAATTTTCGTCTTGGAACACACTCCTTGCTTCATAAATCGATTCACTTGCTTGAGCCGTTTCTTCCTTGGGTGTCCCCGACATCTTCTACCATTCACATTAATGTCGTATATTCTCCTTACACTCCGTTGAATGTTTTACTTCTCCGTTCGTGTTGCTTTGTACATATTACGTATGAATGATTGAGCTTAAATAATTGAATAGTATGTAAATTGTTAGTTCAAAGAAAGTAAAAGTTATTTGATATTATGCCAAAACTTTAAGAATAATCCCGGAAGCATTGTATTTTTCTTACCCATCCAAAATCAGTGGCAAATACGGTGTCCCAAATAAACAAGCGAAACAAAATAAAAGATTTTGTTGAGACCACTTATGTGCTGTGATTTATTCGTGGTATTTGTATACTATAACCATGTCCTTTAGGTGGCCAGTTAAAAGCTGAACCCCATAAAATATAGTAAGTAAAGGAAAATGTTTATTTTATTTTATTTTTGTGATCTTAGGCTAGATTTTCTACGGGGACATTAGAAGTACGGCATTCGCATTTGGCGTTGAGTCAGATGGAAAGTTGAAAGAGACTGACTTTGAAGTCACACCTTTTCAATTAACATTTATAGCAACGTTTCCATTATTAATTAAGAATCGATACAGTGCGAGACTATAATATAATTGTCTGGCACTAATTCGTTTCTGAGATATCTTTCACTAAGAAGTACGGTGTAAATATGGATAAATGTGATATATTGTCATATTTTTTTGTAAGGATCCAGTTACATAAAATTTAAGAGTCTTCCAGAAAATGCTAATTCCTTGATTAGATTATTTTAAAAAGATTGTTCAAATTTTGTATTAGCCGAAAATTACATACTTTTTTTCAACTTTGCACTTCTGGGGGGAGCTATTTTGTTGTTAAATAGAATCACTTCTGATATTGATATATTTAAAATCAATGACGCAAAGTTTAGGGCAAGCTTTGTTGCTGTTCCTATGAAATTTTGTTTTCATTATTAGCTTACACTGATCAACATTATCTTTGAAAACGATTTTACAATGTGTATTTTATAATTTTTTTAAATTGAATAAAATTATAGATGTTAAGTTTAGTATATTTTGCTATGAAGAAGGAACGGTCTTTATATAAAAAATATATATTTAAAAAATATATATATACGGCGTATATATAAAAAAATGCTGTTCAAACAAAGTAATATCGTTTCATTAATTTATAATATGTAACCACAAAGATATAGCTTAATTCAAAAGTGTAAATAATAAATTTACCAACTCAAGGTACAATAAACAAGTACTTTTTCTGTAAGGTAAAATAACCCATAGATATAATTTGTATTAATATAAATTTTTGTTTCTATGGATTTGAGATTGACAGTCGTATACTGTTGAAATCATTGACAGAACTGATTTCTGATTGGTAGGTAGAGCTGTAGCTGATCGATAAAAATCATTAAACCAAAACCTTTTTTAACAGGCATGTGTGTCTATTTCAAGGAAGTATAATTACATCAATATTAGTTTCACTATCCGTTTCCTTTGAGTGATTTACAACCTGTGTAGGCAGTTTAGAATTTATCTATTTAGTCTAACTAATTTGCATATTGGTAAGGAGAGCCGGTACTCGACTCATTAGGAGGCATGTTGGGGCGGAGATTTCAATTAAAAATATTATAGGTAACAATCTCGTCAAAGTTCCGCAGCAATTTCAAGAGACTCCATAAGAGCATTTTTAGTTTGTAGAATAAATACATTATGCGAGCATGGAACCTGGGCTCTAGATACAGGGGTAAAGAATATATGTCGTTAGGATATTATAAACTGACCCCCATTAAAATATTTAAAAAAATATCTGGGTCATGAAAAAAGTTGCGCCTGTTCTACAGATATTTCATTGGAGTCTTCTCGAGAGAGCCTGCAGCGTTGATCTCCTGTGCACCAGCTGGACAGCTGGACTGGAAATTAGAAAGATTAAGAAAAGACGCTTAGAAGGTATAGTATGTAGAGAGATTGAACGAAGAACGGAGAATATATGACGTAAACATGAATGATAGAAGATGTCGGGTACGCCCGAGGAAGATTAAATTAAAAAGGCACGATTAAATTAAGCAG
Organism: Limnephilus auricula; assembly: GCA_951813805.1. Taxonomy (NCBI): domain Eukaryota; kingdom Metazoa; phylum Arthropoda; class Insecta; order Trichoptera; family Limnephilidae; genus Limnephilus; species Limnephilus auricula. Next base: position 4,872,451 of record OX638403.1, read on the forward strand.
ATTATCGATTTGGGTCATTTCAAAAGTATATATATAGTTAGTTAAATTACTAAAAATTGTTGAAAATTCTTTAACCGTCAAATATAAATCACAACACGTTTTAAATTTTTTTACGTTGACAATCTCTGGGACTCAATGTATGCTAATTAAAGCTAAATCAAGTCTAGGCGATGGCGGTGGCAAGGAAGCATGTAGAGTTGTAGAGCCGGGACAAGTAAGAGAGGGCCGGTTGAATCAACAATGCATAGGTAACCCCATAAATCTTTAACGATTATCATGATTTAGACATGAAAAAACTCAACACGATGGTTCTTAATTAAGAAAATTCCCAAACTTGAACTTATTTCGAGGCTTTGGTTGATGCTACGTACGAGTTTATAGATGTCAAACAGACTTAGGAATGTTTTTGTTGTATGCTATATATTTTTTTATATAAAGCTACTAAGATTTATGTTTTACCAATTATTTTGGATCTTCTAGATGGTACAACTTCTCTTGAGCTTAGAAATATATATTTTTTTAAAACGGGTTAATTTACTACCACTAGTTATACAGGCTCCTTGACTATGAACCTGAAGTTGTAGTTGGATATCTAGTTTTTAATTATTTTATTTGTATTAAAAATTCATATTTTATAAACTAAATAAAATCTTGTACGTGAAGCTGTACTGGTTCTGCGATCAAAAATGATACATTGCATGAAATGGTTTTAGCTAGGATTTTTATGAACAAATCTGAATAGCCAGATTCTGTACAATCTTCTACTCACTGATTTTTCCTTCCTTCAACATAACGAAATCAACCTATTTTTTGTATCTCAACTGCTTCTCATCGTCTGGAGCCAATGATACTATGGCATCCCCAATAGGGCTAGGTTGCAGGGCTGAAGGTAATGAAGGGGGAGGGGGGGGGAAAGGAGAGAAATAAGGCCAAAGCCATTTCAAGTTACGTTTCATATCTGAATGGTGGTCTTGCACCACGGCGATACTGAGAGTATCTTCTACTCTGGAACTTGCCGCAAATAAACGACATAATATTTTTAATGAATAAGCCCGCAACATCCGGATTGCTAGTCGAGGGCCTTACTCCGAAGAGTAAGGCCCTCGACCAAGTAGGTCGAAACCAAGTAGGCCGTCAATTTGGGTTTATATGTTCTCAGGATAGATAATCTATATTTCAAGTTAACCGAGCCAGTTGTAGCAGTTATGTGGTACCTATGTATACACGGAGAAAAGTGTTATTCTAAAATACGATCATTTTATTCGTGAAAACGGTTAAAAACGGGACTGAAGTTCTTACGAACAAATTAACAGTGTTTCAATGTTTATTTGCGGGAACATGTAATAATAATTTGTTGGTATACGTAATTTCATACGTATACCAACAAATTAATCTTACATTTTCCAATAAACATTGAAACAGTGTTAATTTGTTCGTAAGAACTTCAGTCCCATTTTTAATAGTTTTTACGAATAAAATGATCGTATTTTAGAATAACACTTTTCTCCGTGTAGCGTAAATAATATGTATTTTATTCCTTAAGAACGACTGAATATTTATTACATCCATTTCCTAATATTTATTAAACCCAAAAATTTAAGTCATTGATTGCCGGTGTAGGCAATCATGAATGTATTTAATTTTATCTATTCCAGAAGAATTTAATAAAATGAGAAAACTGACTTCCTCCTTCCATAATAATTTAAGAATAATATTGATCTTAAGTATCTATTGAACAAGTATCAAACCTAATTAAAACCTTGATACGCGTAATATAATCCCACTTTATTTCAATACTCGAAACCAATACCATTATCACGCTGATTAGTAAAGTTGTTTTTAGATCAATAAAATAACACCTGCTGCTATTTTTCTATTAACGCGCGGTATTACAACTTTCGGCAGCTTTATTCGAAAAGCTTTGGTAGACAAGTTTTTACTTTTCTACTTCCTGTAAGTTTGAATAACTTACAGTTGAATAGGTAGGTATCTGATGATATATTTTGAAGATCAGAATTTTTAATTAGATACCACGATGTTGTTTACTAGGCCCTCCGCTAATGGAGAAACTGAAACCAAACTAAAACTGGCAAATTGCTATGGTTTCCAACCAAACTTCTATTACGGCGCTACTCAATTTTAAGATTTCAGTCTTTATCTCAGCTTGTTTAACCATATACGAGGAACAATTCAGCTGTCAAATCAGTCATCTGTCGCTGTCATATTGGCGCTGACGAATAAAAAAATAAACAAACTCGAAAACTGACAATAAAACTGGCGTAACCATGGCAACCAAACAAACTGGCAACGGCCGGCTGCGGCAACTAGCACGGCTAATTGCGAGTGACTGTTTACGTTGCCGTTGACAACGAGTTTTTAAGAAGTTGTGTACTGTGCGGACCATCACATTGACATACACAGGATAGAGAATTGAGTTGCAAACTGTTTTTTTTACAGTTTTACAGGAGTTATCTATGAGCGGATGCTTCTCAAAGGTAATAAAATAATAATGCTGAAAATCTTATTAAGCAGTATATAGTTTCCTAACTGTATTCCAAAATCAATTATTTTCTGTTTTCAATTTTGTATTAACTTCTATATCAGTTTTTAAACTTGAAAATGTCTCTAATTAACAGATTAAAACGTTTTTCCGTGAACAACCTTTTGAAGTAAATCTATTCGATAAATTTCATCCTCCAAGTTCCAACCACTGGGATATGTTTAACTCAATCCCAAGAGAGAATCGAAACAGTGAAATTTATTAAAATGTTTAACATTTACTTACTCAGTTCCCAATAAGCGTTTCAAGCTTAATAAAACTTCAGGTACGAATATGTTTAACCCATTTCAGTTACCTAATCTCACATAAACTCATCTGCATGTTGCAAATGTCAATTCGTACTTATACACATTGCAGTGCAGGTAATTTAGTGATTGTATTATCGTGTATTGGTTTGTAGAAACACAGTGTCGGTCTAAGCCGATCATTTGCAATGTAGTATCAAGGTAGACAAGGCGGGGCAGGTGTATGAAGGGGGATTGCTATTGTATTGTGTATTGATTGTAGGCGTTTTGTTACGACCCACGATAGATGGATTTACCTGTAAGACAGTTTGCTACAGTCTTAGGAGATGTCGCAATAAAAATTCACTATATTATGATTAATATATTTGAATTAAAGCATTTAATATGAATAATGGAATTATAATAGAACCACAAAAATAAAAATAAAGTTTCCTTCCTTATCTAAGTAGATCAATCGAATTTAAAAAAAAATCTGTGTTCTAAAAGATAGATATGTATAATAATATATATGTCCTAGCTGACCCGGCCACGCATTGCTGTGACTCAGTAGTTTTAGTAAGTTGGATCAATGTTATACTAAACTTCCTATTGTAGTCAAAATAATGTTATTTACAAAAAAAAAAAAAAACGTTTTGGTCGAATTTAAAAATTAAAAAATATTTGGAAATTCGGAGAAATTATGAACAAACGAACAGAATTTTTTTAAATTTGCATTTTATTACAAATTTATTAATTGAACTTATAAATCAGGATACGATGCTCGGCCAACCTGGTTCTTTGAGCGTCGTTACTTGCCGAGGTTTGTTCTGCCGATTTCTGTCAACAAGTTTGTTGAGGTTATTCATTTATCGCGGCATTTTACTGAAATATATAATTGAAACAATTAAAATTAAAATAATTGAATAAAAATAAAAATATATTAATTGACATAAAAATGAGAAGCAAGCAAGAAATACTTACACGTTTTTGAATTTATCCGCCAGACATGACAGATATGACGGGAAACCCGTTAAGTTGGCAACGCTGAACACAACACTGTTTGGTTACCTAGGTAACAAAAAACGCAAATTAAGCGCCTCCGCTCACTGAGCCAACTGAAAACTCTCAACTGCCAACTGTCTTTGTATGACAATGTGATGGCCCGCACACTACACAATCACTCAAAAACCCGTTGTCAATGGTAACGTAAGCAGTGACTCGCGACTTGCACTGCTGATTGCCATGGACGGCCGTTGCTAGTTGCCAGCTGTCAGCTGATTGTTCTTCGTCTATGGTTAAACAAGCTTTTTGACCAATCAAGACATAAAAACCAGCTAGTTTTAGTTGGTTTTCAGTTGCCTCGTCAGCGAAGCGCCCAACTCATATCGCAATCTGTCAGAAACTTATGGAACTTACAAATAATTTCAAATAATTGTCACATAAAAAACATTAAATTCGCAATAATAATAATTGAGGTCAATCATCGAGATAAAAACTATCCTATCTATTAAGTTTGACCAAATTTCACACAGTTTTCTTTTGCTATATTCAATGTCGAGATTTTTATGTATAAAGATTTAATCCTTATAAGTGTTAATATTATGTACAAGATCTTTTTTCATGTGATACTTCAAGGGCATTTTAGAAAGTTAGGACAACTGTTTGAAAAATGCATCCTTAAGCCTCCGCATTCGAATTTCTACATAACATTTATAACATCTTTCACTTAAACAGCTTTTAAGTTGCTTGTTATTTTTGAAAATATTATCAATACATTGTAGAGCCGAGACGGTATTTATGTGGAATTCCCTCTTAGGATAAATCGTAAATTGTGCTCCAAAAATTATTAAAAACATATTTTTTTCTGTTATTCAAATGTAATAGGTATGAAAAAAGTCTCACAATATCTTTAAACGCGACATAAGCTTATATTGAGAGAATTTTTTTTGTATAATTTTTATTTTATTTTATTTGTACAATATTTAGAGATACGGTTTTATACAACTTGTGTACTTCCAACTCAGTGTGTAAAATATGATTTTTAGTATCTTCCCATCTGCCCAATAGCAAAAAAGTCTTTGAATGATATTTTAACATAATTTCTTATTATTATAATAAGAAATATATATAAGGATATTTCCTGATACATTAAGTTTAGCTTCTCGAATAGTTCGCCATGGAACGATACGGTTACAATTACCCACTAGACACCCACTTAACTCGGGCTAACCCCCTTAGGAAGTGAGCTTTCCCGAAGCTTTCCCTAAATTATGGCCAGCTTTCTTCAGATTGAGGGTCTCGTGTACAGAAAACTCTCATGTGGACCTTTCCCTCCCCTCCCTCTGCAGCCCGCGATAATCGAACTGCTCTGGGTGCTACGTCGTAGGAAATTGGATACGAGGGTAGTTTTCTTCAAGAATTAAGGAGTTGCACTTTGTTTCAATTGAGCCATCTTTCTTGAGACTCTTCACAGAAAGATTTTTACTTCTTCTTCAATAATCACAAATTCAATAATGGTTGTTCTTTTAAATTAATGAAAATAAATAATTTTTTATTCACCACTTGTTATAAAAACGAATAAAAAAAGGTTTAAATGATTAAATACAAATTAACAGGTTTTCAATGTTTATTGGCGGGAACATGTTAGAATAATTTGTTGGTATACGTAATTTCGTACGTATACCAACAAATTATTCTTACATTGTCCCGCCAATAAACATTGAAACACTGTTAATTTGTTCGTAAGAAGTTCAGTCCCGTTTTTAACCGTTTTTACGAATAAATTAATCGTATTTTAGAATAACATTTTTCTCCGTGTATACATAAAATTTGGCACACCAAATGACGGAGAAGCGGAAATATTTGTGTTGACCTCGAAATTTGTAGCACTACGTTTTGGAAACAAATCTATAAATAATGTATCTAGACACTACATACACAAACATAATTACGTTCCATCAATTTCGTGAATTGTGATTTACTCATGACACATGTTCTAAAACTTGCGAGGAATAATACACAAGCCAAAAATGTGTGTATTTTAAGAGTCTTACTAAAAAAATACTTAAAAACCGTTTACCTGTGTTTAACTGGCACTACTAAAAAATATCTTGCGAATGAACTGGCAAAATTGCATTCTGACAGACTGACGTATTCGCTGGAGGGCTATGAGAGTCCTATCAAAATGACTGTTTTGATTTGTGATTAAAATTATGTTTTTGTTGGTAATTCATAAAATCCAAGAAATCAACGTTTGTATTCCGCAACAATGGATTCATAGGTCAGTTTTTTTTGTTATTTTCTGGAAAATTTTATTATAATTTTTAATTGTACTATGTATTTATGAACTAGATAAAAATTAAAGATATTCTTTTCTTGCAAATTCTATCAATAAAAGAATTATGTTTTCCCAATATTTGATTGTTTTTCTAAAAATTTTCCAGATATTTCGGCAATATTAGTTTTTATTTATTTTGTAAATAATTTTATAAGAAAACAAATCAAACAAGCTCTTACAGATGATCAATTCTATATTATATATTTTTAAAGTTGTTTCTTATACGCATTCATAATTTTTTAATGGATGTATAAATTATTCAATGGTTTACGCTCATATTTTTTAAAAATTAACGAATAATTAAATTTTGATTATCCTCAAGCAAAGCGATAGGAAAAGTTTCAATTTATTCATTTAATAATATTATATCAGCCTGGATCAAAAATCAAGATTTTAACTTCATTCAAAACATAATAACTCCAAACCAAACGTAAACAAACTATAAAAAAATATAAAATAACTAAACACATTTTTCGAGAATATACCAACTATACACACACTTAAAATATATATGTATACATATTTTTTTATTATTTTTTTATATAAATAATCAGTTTAAAATAATCACTAATTTAAAAAATAAATAAAGAAGAAACTTTCTACTACAACACATAAATACTTGTCACATTTAAACATAACCACGTAAACACCTCAGCATAGGTTCTCTTAGTGAGGTGTTCACGAAACATACAACATTACCCAACCACAATTTCACATTCACTAACCTACCTTACACACAACACAACAAAAAGTTCATAAATTATGTTATTAGCTATTATGTATAAATATTAATAACTTTATGTGAACACTAATATTATATAGAATTTTTTTTATTATTTAGTATTTATAATGTTAGCCGATTTGTAGTAAAGATTAATTGAAAATAGTACAAACTTTACACAATCCATTAGCGATACTTTCATTGCCGGAGGTGGCATATTTAATTCATGCAGATCTCGCAGATTTTAGGAGGTAGGTACTTATAACCAATGAGTATAAGTACAAGTACTCAAAGGGTCTGCCTTAGCAATGTGATGTATTCGAGTTCTTTTAAGTTTAGGGGAGACATGGTTTAAAAAAATTACTACGAATTAGCAAATAAAAACTGCTCTTGATCGTTTTTTGCGGTGCACCAAACAAAACGCCGTTTCGCCAAAACACAAAACATCAATCACGGTCCGTGAAGCTAATGATCGTACAGCATACCGCCGGTGTGTAGTTACCGTCTCCGAAGATGAATCTCAGGGGCCGCGCGAAGAGTAAATGGTTGCATACTTGAACTCAAATGGAGGAGACGAGATGGTATGAAGGTATGCGGCTGCGTGTGAAGTGAAGCTGCGTGCTATGCGCCATACTTTGTAGCGCCTGGTCGAAGGTAGACTCGGAAAAAATGCAATGAGATAAATACATAATGTATTACAATTTGTAGCAATCGCGGTGATTCAACTAGGATGGTAAAAAAATGATACAAAGTGAGGAGTTTTCGTAATTATTCGACGCGTGCTAGCCATAATAATAATATTTGGATGATTTGTATAGCACCGTTTTTGTGAAATTCGCCTCTAGGGCACTGTACAAATTTGTAATTTATTTTTTGACAATATTTTTTCAAGCTGCAGACTAGACAAAAAAATATAACAACTTATGGCTAAAAAATTTCATCTACCGGTTTGTCGATGACTTATTATTTTATAATAAACCACAACACCACGTTCATTTGGAAATGTTTAACTTGCCACATGTTTAGCCGTATTGTGCATTTTTGAATATTTGAAACTTACCATTTCATTATCACCTTCCTTTGATCTTTGTGGCCAAATGAATAAATGAGCGAACCCGCACAAATTCAACTATTTTGTTAATTTTGTAATCTTTTTTTTTTGAAATTTGAAATTTTTTAAATTTTTATTAATTATTTATCTTAAAAATGGTAGATGTTAAATTATACTGGACTTCCATTAAAAGCATTTGCTTGTGAATGGAAGAAGACATTACATTTCACATATGTAACACGGAGAAAAATGTTATTCTAAAATACGATCATTTTATTCGTAAAACAGTTAAAAACGGGACTGAAGTTCTTACGAACAAATAACAGGGTTTCAATGTTTATTGGCGTGAAAATGTAAAAATAATTTTAAGGTATACGTACGAAATTTGTTCTTATAATTAACAATAATTATTTATTCGTACATTTTCCCGCCAATAAACATTGAAACCCTGTTAATTTGTTCGTAAGAAATTCAGTCCCGTTTTTAACCGTTTTACGAATAAAATGATCGTATTTTAAAATAACATTTTTTATTTCCGTTTACAATTAATACAGTCACGTGTTTCACATATGTACAGTTAATACAGTACATCGCAATCAAGACCCTTTAACCAAAATATATAAACATCTATGTATTCAGTAAGAAGAAAAACAAGTATAATTATTATCTATTAGTGTGACTTTCATGTGGAAATAGAGGAAGCAGCCTTCCTGTTGATGATTTCTTTAAAATGTTTTTTGACAGAGTTCAACAATTGAGAAACTGAAAAACTTGAGACAGTGGTTTGGCCAGTCTACTGTAGAGCTATTCCGGGTCGCAGTAGACAGAGTCCGCATAGCCTACATGATAGCCAACGTCCGTTGAACGGACAGGGAAAGAGAAGAAGAAGAACAATTGCACTTTGTTATTAGTGTTTCTGATTTCTATTGGTAGTTTATTAAATAAGTATTTTACTTGGTGTGTATAATGGTGTTGAGTAAAATAAGTGTTTAGTTTGGAGTATACAAATACACGTTTAAGTCTAGTATGATTTTCAGTTATGAAAAAATGTTTATAATGTGTCTATAATATTTGTATTTCTCTTCGTGCTTCGTTTTTTATTAAGGAAGGCACAGCTTTTGAGCCTTTTTTAGCCATACTGCACACCGCTGCTATCTATACTTTTCTCATCGTGCGAAAATTGTCATAATATTATTTTGAATACAATCAATTTCTCCACCTTCTTCTTCCACGCCTCCTTTCTCTCCTCACTACCTTCAGTCTCACAACATATCCCATTTGAGAATGCCATCTGGCTCCAGACGGTTGGGACCAGTTAGAAAAAAAGATTGGTTGGAAAAACTACCACCTGGCGAACAGTCCACCTTTATTATGTTATGTATTTATGTAATATAATTCATAGAGGTATTTGGTACTGTTTACAGATATTACTTAATGATTTGAATTTCCCTTTTTTCAAAAATTCTATATTTTTAATGAAAACAAAATTGTTTAGATATTGTATTTGTTTTGCATTTATGAAAATTCATTCCTTTATTATAATATTTCCTTACCCAGGCAGCAAACGGTCAGAAAACAAACAAAATCGCGCTAGCTTTGGGTCTATTTACGCGACTTTAAGCCTATAAGCGATAAATTTCCTTATTCGTAATTCTTGTATGCGAAGCGGAAACGTTTGCGCAAGAAAAAAGTGATTTACAATCCTCCTCGCGATAACAATAATCTAAATTATGTACATTTGTATTTTATGAATAAAATTATTTTTTAAAACGCCCCAGAGGCTATTCTAAAATAAATTCGAAAGGCGACGCTCCCAAGAATAAATATGGTTTCCGAAATGTAAAGGAAAGCAGAGATGGATGTCGGGAAAAATAATAAAATCCGAAATAGACAGCCAGTTGTATTAAAAAGAGGAAAAAGAGTTGGTTGGAGACGGGTAACAAATAGCTTGGAAGGTGGCCATTTTAAACAAAACTGTCACACCTAATGCTTCGAGGCAGAGAGGCACCGCACTCCAACTCACTGAATAGAATTTTATCTAAAATAATAATAATGTGAGTATCTTCTATTGAAACAAAAGAATTTTAATTGCATAATTAATTCTGCACTATTTATTCATCGGACTTAAAGATTATGCATCTTAACACAGGGTAATTACGAATAGGTACCTACGTATAACTTTAAGACGCCCGTAATTAAGAGGCTAGACTTTTCACCACGCGCGAAACGTTTAGGTATTTCATTGTCTGTCATTCTGTCCCGCTCAAAATTAGCTTACACACACTAACGATACATGCGAATGCAAACGGTACGAATGGGACAACTGCCGTAAACTCTCATGTTTACCTACAGAAATCGCACGAAAAAGGGTTTCGGGAGAAAACATTTTTCTACACCCAAACGTTCACGAAATTATAATTTAAAAACAAAAATATGTTTTCGAAAGAAGATGCTATGTCGGCATGTTTTTATAATTTTGTAATTCTTTATGAGAATTGAGTTAGCAGCACCTTTTCATTAAATAATATTTTCCGATAAATTACACATGTTTGAGAGTGAATGTTTATGTTATTACGAAACGTATCAAAAATTTAAAAACATGCCGTCATAGCTTTCAGCTTCTAGAAGGCAATACAAAAAAATTCATTTCGTGCAATTTTCGATGTAGAAAAGCGTTTTTTCCCGTGCGTCCTTTTTGTGTGGGCCGAAAAGTGACATCTGTCATCTTAAACTTGAAAAATGATTTAATGAAATTCAGGACAGGATATTGGTTGCCTAATGAAAAAAACCTTAGTGAAAATTTTTTAATTTTAAAAGAGTTATAGTAATCGAGAAGTAAAATGTGCTATTTCAAATATATTAATGAATAGTATTATTTTTATGGACGTATGTTATTAGAGCCTTAGTTTAACCTGCAAGACGAAAAAGACGAAGAAGGAGTAATGCGACAATACGAATGTTGGAGCGAGCATGCTAATGAAAAAAATTAAGCGAAAATTGGGAAAATGTTTAATAAAATACGACTCGTTGACAATAAAGCAAAAATTCTTAACACCTTAAGTAGCATTTTAAAAAAACACTGAATTTTTGCATATATGGTTAAATAACAGAAACAAACGTGTAAATAATAATTTTCAAAGCATACTTTGCGATTTCTTTCTACCAATGGAATTTTATGAAATTAACGTTTCGGTTTTACAAATCTGATATTTTTTTAAGAACTTAAAAACTTAAAGTGTTCAAAGGACATATGTTATAAATCGGTAGAAAATCGGATTTCCGGGTCTTGCGATAAATCGCGCAAATACAAAATTAATCTATCATTGAAGAAGAAGATAACAATAATAATCTAATTTTTTAAAATATGAAAATAAACAAGACACAGAAAAATAATAAAAGATAACGGTCGCAACTGGGACTTGAACCCAGAACCTTACGTCTTACCGGGACATACACCTCTACCAATTGGGCTACTGCGATCTTATATGAGACTGTCGTAATTGTCAACTTCATATTTAAAATTTCAGAATTAACAATATTATCTTCGACTAATGTTTTTTTCTTCATATTATTGGCAGCTACCTTTATTATTGGAAACAAGAAACAAGTATTCAGAGAATGTATTTGTTACCTAGATTGTGTCTCGGATAAATATATCCGATTTATATTTTTATGGAACACCTGTTGACTTTTTATAAAAGTCTAAATGAATATTCATATTTTTATTAGAAAAACTCTCTTTTTAACTTTTGAAGGTTATTCCCATCAATGTAATATATCAATAATATAAAAATCGAATATATTTATCCGAGACACCGAGACAAAAGTGATGGGGTCAGTAAATGTAAAATCATGCAAAGTCCAGTGTTTTCAATATAATGTCCTCCGCGTGCAAATTGGTATCTTCTCCAAGCATAAACTTTCTTATTAAAGTGTGTTTATCGGAAGTGACCGACCAGGTAAGTATGTTTCTGTATACAATTGTAAATAATAAACTTAAATATAGCCTAAGAATTATATTTTAAATTGTACAGCGCCCTTGAGGTGATTTCTCACAAAAACGGCGCTATACAAATTATCCAATTATTATTATTATTATTGATGGGAATAACCTTCAAAAGTTAAAAAGAGAGTTTTTCTAATAAAAATACAAAATTAATCAATTAGAACCGTGTGGATTATTAGCGAAGATCCGTTCACATTGCCTTTCAAAAACAAATAGTCCCTTTTTTTACACCACTTGGGGTGACCTGTGGCAGAGATGTTGTTCGTCCAATAAATGGTTCCCGGGGCGAATACTTACTTACTTACTTTATACTTACTTGTTGACAAATCAAGAGGCGAGAAAATTTAAAACCGTTAGTAAGCTTGAAAAATCATCACAATATGAATCTGGAAACAATAAGAAGTTTAAAATATCTAATTTACTTGTATTTATTTATTTATATACTTTAAAAAAATTATATTTCGAAAAGCTGCCATTTTTGTAAGATTTCGTCCTTATTATTCGTCCTTGAAAGTTCTTTCCGATGTTTGCTAATCCGACCCTGCATCCATATATTTTTCTTCACGGTAGTCGCCGCGTAGTAGGAAACATAACAAAAATGTTAATAAAATGACGTCCCTAATTGATATATAGATTCTACACGACATAACATCTGAAAAAAACGTGTCGACTTATTTTTTTTGACTTAACCCAAATATATAATTTATGCATATTTCAAGATTATTTCTTCGGCCGCCATTCTTGCTCGGCCGACCAATCATCGGACTCAAGTTCTGACGGTGATATATTTTTCGCCACTGCCTAATTAATCATTGTAAATAATGCGATATTTCACTTGTGCACGGAATACCCGGCAACAGCTGTTAAATCTATTTATCTCAGCGAGCGATGAGCTTGGCAAGAAGAACTGCCTGACGTTTGCATAGGATAGTACGTGTAACTTAACACGTCAGCGGTTCTACGAGTAGATTTTACCCCTAAGATTCGTAATTTAATCTTTCTTACCATTAACTACTAAATATTACAAAATCATTTGATTTAAGTTTGAAAATTAGACCGCTTAGAAATATTTTAGTTTCTTTAATTAACTACTACTTTCCTTTCCTAGAAATAATCGAGTATTTTTTTGACTCCTATTTTTATAAGCCCAGAAATAAACATAGAATCAGGCCTGTAATAACTGCCTCAAAGTTAAAAATCCCCTAATTACGATACTCTTTTTGTGGTTATGGCTTTATTGTATAATGTGTAAAATTTTATTCTTAAAAAATAATCGAAATTTTTTTCAAATATAAGTGCCTGCGCTTCGCAAAATAAAATAAAACACGGATTTAAGCGAAGTTTTTCCCTTAAATAAATTACAACAGCCGGCTGGTGTTAAACGGGAATTTAGACTTTATCGCCAACTACATAAGAAGTATTATTTTTGATGACAGATCCCGAATTTTACATGACCTGGCCCTAGATGTTGTAATCCAAAGAAACACACCATATTTTGCAGTCTTCTTTTATCTAGTGATATAGGAATATTAATCTATGAAATTACTTGACATCTTGCATGTTTCGCTCCCTCACATGCTCACATACGCGAAAACGAATGACAAAATGAAATGAAAATATGCACTTTTTCTCTATACTGGCATTTGGCGAAAGAGTTGTAGCCGAATTGATACGGAAAGCGTAGGTAAGTTTTTTTAAATTCAACACTTCGAGTAACCCGATAAATTAGCATCTTTTCCATAGAAGACATTGAATACATATAATTTGGCAGATCCACACAAGATTGTGAAAAGTCAATCGTTAATTTGTACAACAAACACAAAACCATTTTCTCTTTTTATTGCGTGTAGAGCAGTATTAGCTATATCGAGAGTTTAGTTTGTAATACAAAGTTCTGCTACATCCCAACAGATGGCTTGTGAGTTGGATTGGAAAATTACCATATATCTCCGTTCGTGTCTTAGGTGCGAATTGTTGCGAAGATGACTGAAGGCACCAGTGACAATAGGGGGCTCCCACAGTCCACTGCCGCTGCAACAGAATTACTGAGAGCCTAGCCTAGTAGGGACTTCTCTTCAGATTTATATTCATTTTAAATATTTGACTATTACTAAATAAATCAACTATTAATTACCCGAACATATAAATTATTTGTAATATACCCAACACTTCTTTGTTACTGGAAACTAAGAGACATAACACTACCTTTTGTAAAATTCTTAGGCAATTGTTCGATTAATACCTAAGTATAAATTTACTCACCAGATATCAGCTATTGATATTAATAAAACCTATTTTAATTTTGAATATTTGTGAATTTTTTTAGGGCATTTATTACCCCAATCAATAATTGCTCAGTTATTTGTGGGTTACTTTCTTTAGAGACTGACGACCGCCGACATCACACATTCCCGAAAAAGCTATGGCGGTCATTGCATACTTTACCCTTAGCTACTATTTCCGTCCCTTTCCTACAACAAAAAAATTTAAAAAACTATGGCCAAAGGGACAAGATACGCCTGAGCTAAATAAATGAAAGAGACAGAGAAACAAAACCCAGTTCAAGCGGCTTTTCCTATTCTTCTTTGACTTCCATAATTAAATTAATTATAATATATCAATGATATTATTGGTCGCCCACTAACTCACGTATAAGGATATTTCTCTTTTTGTCACAGGAGTATTTTTAGAGATAAAAAGGGGCATTCATTAGTTTAAAGTCCCCCAGTCTAAAATTATCTTAGGTTAGACGTGATCAACGAAAGTTACCAATAGAAAAATGTGACCAGTTATAATTTTAGGTACCTTCTCGAACCTGCCCCCCTAATTGGTGTGTTTTTGTTGAAGAATGATTTTATTTTGTTTAATTCTTTTGGGTTCTGATCACCAGGGACATTTTTAGATCTAATGATAAGGTAATAGTAATAATAATAATAATATTTGGCTGATTTATATAGCGCCCTTTTTGTGAAAATTTTGATTTAGGACGCTAAAGGTACTATCATTATTATATGACAGTCTCCATGGTCGAGGGTTAAGGTTCTCGACTAGCAATCCGGATGAAAATAGATTTTATTTGTTTAATTTTTTAATTTTTTTGTTAAATTTATTCATTTAAAACAATGCACAATATATTTTCGGCACGTTTCAGAGTGCAAGATATTCACGGTATCGCTATGATGTAAGACCACCATTCAGAATTGAAATGTTGCTTGAAATGGATATAGCCGTATTGAGTGACCAGATCTTAAGAGCCAGATACTCCCCCACCTTACTCTTTCTTCATCTCCTTCCACTCCCAGTCTCCCACTCCCTTCGGCTTCACTGAATACCCCATTTGGGGATGCCATAGTCTCACTGGTTTTAGACGGGATGAGTTGGGACTCTTGTACGGTATTCACATCTCAAAAATATAGGTGTATATATATGTATATCAGTGGCGGTCCGTGAGTTTTGAGAGTGCTAAGATTGAAAAAAAAAACAACTTTACTGATGTTGTTGTAGCTGAAAATGATTTTTTTTTTCACAATTTCAACTTTTTGTATGAAGATCTTCAGGATGCTTTCAGTTTGGAGATGCGCCGCATCCATATACTCAAAAATCTTCATACAAAAATTTGAAATTTTGAAAAAAAATAAAAATAATTTTCAGCTACAACAACATCAGTAACGTCGTTTTTTTCAATCTTGGCAATCTAGCTCTAGTTTTGAGATAATGATGAAGCAATCACGATAAAACAAATATTATTTACACGTATGTGTGTGTTACATATTAAATATGCTAAAAAACAATGCCAGGAAACTTAAGAGGCTAGACTTTGAACCACACGCGGAACACCCGCGTCTGTCATTCTGTCCCGCTCACAATAAGCTCGCGTACACTTACAATACATGTGAATGCGAAATGTGCGAATGAGACAACGCTAAAATTTACCTACAGAAATCGCTCGAAAAGGGGTTTATGGAGAATACACTTTTCTACACCGAAACTTTTACGAAATTGAAATTTTTTAAAATATATATTTTTTAGAAAGAAGAAGCTACGTCGGTAGCTTTTTATAATTTTATAATTCTTTATGAGAGTTGAGTTAGCAGCACTTTTTCCTTAAATCATATTTTTTGATAAATCGTACATGTTTGACAGTAAATGTTTACGTTAATACGAAACGCATCGAAAATTCGAAAACATACCGACATAGTTTTCACCCTCTAAAAGGCATTATAAAAAAATATATTCATTTTGTGCAATATTCGACGTAGAAAAGTGTTTTTTCCCGGGCGTCCTTTTTGTATGGGCCGAAAAGCGAAGTCTATCGTCTTAACGGTCCGGTATACATTAGTACGACATTTTGAAATTTCGTGCTGACGAGTAACCCAGAAAACCCTTTTTTTGTTTATTTTACTATCTACAAGTTTTTCTGCATTATAATTGATTTGGTGTAGTTGATGAATAATCTTCGTATTGTACCAGATGGAGGGTACACTTTTTCATATAACTGTATATTCAACTCAAATTTCAATTTCGACGTCTGACTAATCAACTTCACGAACGATTTGTAGATCTGACTTTATTTGATATATTTTATTTTCTATATAATTTACATACTAAGAAAAACAATACTTTAATCAAACGTCACTATTCTTAATCTAAAATATTTCGACTATTGGCAGTACTTTAGTCCCAGCAGATTGAAGTGTCACCTTTATAATCTAGACACAGACGGATTAATCAAAGTTGGCTTGGACTTGGACCGTCGCGCGTTTTAATTAAATAACCTGGAAACGACCCAGGGACCAGGAACCACGTTTATCACAATATACATCAATTAAATCATCATGCCAGAGCGCTTTCGGATGCATGAAATGAAAACTGCACATTTTAACGGATTTTCCGCCGGATTTTCAGTGGATGGGTTGGGAATGAAAATTTATTTGTCATGCAAACTTTAGGTCGGGATTTGACAGAGTTAAAAATGGTTTAGGTACAGTAGTAGTAATCCACAACATTTTTGATGATATCCTGGTTTTAAATCTCTAAAAAAGAAGGGTAAGTATGAAGGTATGTATATCAGTATTTCTTACAAAATTTTAGCTCTATTTTCAATATAATTTATGCAAGGTGTAACAGCACGTACTCGAAGTATTTTAACCAGCGATTCCTGAGAAAATTTTTATGAAAAAAAATTAGACACACTCGATCGATAACGATCGATAGGATAACTATCGGTAACTTCTCATCGTTCCCTAGCATGACTACAGATCGTTAACGAATAAGTGACAGTTCACAATGCCTAAGTGTCCTTAACATATTCGACATCATATGTCGTTTGTACGTTAGCGAAATGCAGTTGTTCTAGGGAACGATGAGAAGTTATCGATAGTTATCCTATCGATCGTTATCAATCGAGTGTGCTAGGGCCTCAGTTGCGACGTGTGATGGAAAAATATTTTTTATCCTTTTTAATTGAAAAAAAATATCATTGGACAGAAAAATGACATCTTTATTTTTACTCCAAATACGCTCAGGAATGGCTGGTGATGTTGCACTTGTAAAGAGTGGTGTATACTTTCAGCATCGCCACGGTGAATGACCACCGTGTAGAATCGATACGTTGGTTATTTAAAATGGCTTTAGCCGTCGTAACACATCATCGGATCTGACGGATCTGCCCTGATGATGGACACTGCAACGCTGTCCGAATCGTCGGCTAAAGAAGGAGGTGGCGCAACACGGCATAACACCTCAAAAACAAACAACGAAAATGCTTTTGGCCGTGAAAATCTAAAAACGTATCTGACTTTAGCCGTGTTTCCTCCTCTCCTTCCTCTCCCTAATACTTTCAGCCTCACCACAAATCGCAAATGGGAATGTTATAGTCTTACTGTCTCCAGACGTCTTGGAGCAGTTGGGGCTCTTGTGGGTGCTCGATTGAACAATGTGCACACTTTGTTTGTAATCTACCCATATACTTACACATTGCAAAATCAGTAAAATTTCTTTTTTTGTTATCACCATAAAATAAGTCTCACATTTTTTATGGTGTTAACAAAATACAATTTTTAAATAGTTTCCCCTTGTGGACATATTAAAAAAACAGATGCTAAATTATTTAATTTAACCTACAGATTTTCTTCCTTATTGGTTAACCTCAGTTAACAAATTTGTTAGGAAGTTAAAATTTTTGTCATTTTCTATAAGTGACACATTATAATTCTTTCAACTGGTACCTCCGAATAAAAGTACGGCGAGTTTTACAAAACACATGTTAAAAGAAACAAATCTCTCGAGCTTAAATTTAAAAGCAATCTTGAGAAGATTTCTCTAAAAATATATATTTGAAGGCGACGACAAAAGCACTTCAAAAGTTGTGAATTTTATGAAGCTTTACCAACTGCTTTAACAATCTCTTCATTGCCGCCGCCACCCCCGGCAGGGGTTGACAACCATTCCCTTTAAAATATTTATTTATTTATTTATTTTCAACGCCCTTACGAGCTTTTACATAGTAAGTGAATGATATGATATATACAGAAACACAATGTTTGGATAAAAAAAAGATCAACTTAAAATATGAACATTAAATAAATAGTAGGTATGAAGGTAAATTAAAGTGAAAATAATATATTATAGAAAAAAGAAAGAGAGAAAAAACCAAAACAAAACAGAAACCATTTTTTCAATTGTAGACAGCATAAAAATGTAGGTTGAAATATATTTTTTTTATATATATATATTAACCAAAAATACTCATTTCTGTTTTGGGTCTTTCTGAATAAGTAACTCTGGCCCAATGAACCCGGATTTGCTTCGAATTAAAGTGTCTTTTTAAATCGTAATCGATAGTACGACGAAGTCAAACAAGTTTTACAGTATCTATCTATAAATTAGTATGTACATTATTTTCCTGGATAAGAGTCGCCGTAAGCTGGGAGTCAGCATTTGTCGAACGTGCAGATTTTGTTCTGTAATATATGTACTTGTATAAAACAGCGTACCTTTGCTGAGAGTAGGGGTACCGCCGTCCCGGGAACTATTTTTTGGACAACCAACACCTCTGCCACAGGTCACCCCAAATGGTTCGCCACGTTTGGTGACTTAGCAGGGGTGCCCGGATTCATGGGGTTAGGTTTAACCGGTACTTGGCGGCGGACGCGTCTGCCCACCAATTGCGTGGCAGGCCGGATCAGGAGAGACTGGTTGTGATCTCTCCAGCCGGACCGTATCGACCCATCGCCTTGCACCGCAGTGGGAGGGATGGCTTCACATGTCCATCACTCCTGGACATATTGATCATCCCCAGATTCCTACCCAACGCTCAAACCTTTTTCCTTCCCATAACTTCCCCTCCTTCCTTTCCCTTAAAAGACCTCCTGGGATAGTTATTCATAAAATTTGCCCGCATGTTTAAAACTCATCTCTCTTCGAAATAATGCTTTTTTAAAAAATATTATTAAAGTGAGATATGATTTTAGTTTTTACGGCCAAAAGCATTATTGTTATTTGTTTTTGGGGTGTTATGCCGTGTTGCGCTACCTCCTTCTTTAGCCAACGTTTCGGACAACGATATAGTGTCCATCAGCAGATGTACCCTGCCACATGGCTAAAGAAGGAGGTAGCGCAACACGGCATAACACCTTAAAACAAATAATTTTTATTTATTATTAAGTATTTATTTTATAACCTAGATAGTGTTTCTGATAAACCTGTCTGTTTTTGATAAACTTGTTATTTCATGTTTCGTTCGGCTTTATTAGTAGGTATTATCATCTTCTTTGATGATATATTTTGAGTTGTTATAATAAGATATATTAATATCAGATTTTATATTGGAGAAAAATATTATTTTTTTAAATTTAAATAATATGATGCAGACGGAGAAAATATTTTAGCTTCCTAACTTCGTAAGGTGCTTTAAAAACAGTATCTGCAATTGACAAGGATTTTATTTGCTTATTAATGACAAACTAAAAAATACAAAGTAATTTAGTTTATTCACAGTTCTCCTCGCTAGAGATTCCTATTGCAATGCGGACTGTAGGTAGTTTGTTCACGTTCACATCTTCGTATTTGTTGACTGTACAACTGTACACGGAGAAAAATGTTATTCGAAAAAACGATAATTTTAATCGTAAAACGGTTAAAAACGGGACTGAAGTTCTTACGAACAAATCAACAGCATTTCAATGATTATTGGCGGGAAAATGTAAGAATAATTTGTTAGTATACGTACGAAATTACGTATGCCAACAAATTATTTTTAAATTTACTTCTGATTTTTTTATGATTTTCTCATCTTTATATTTGGTGTTTCAGTACAATGTCGGTTAAAGGCTTTTGTTAAATAGATTGATAAACAACAACAAAAATGGGTCTTCAGCCATAAAATTTTAATGATTAGGTAGTACTTGCAAACATATTCTATATAGGAGAAGACAAATAAAGTACCTACCTACCTGAATAAGTAACAAACATTCCACGCATATCTTTTCACCACTAACGGAATTATAATAAGGAAGATAAAAAAAATCTACTTCTTTCATTTAACCCATAATCGAAGTTCAAATATAATATTGTGAAAATCCTCTGAAAACGTAAAACAGGGAAATGGTATCAAAATATATACAATACGGTATTATTACATTGACCGCAAACGTGTACAAAATTGTAGGGCCGCAATAATAGTTTCCCGCAATGAAAAAGTTTTTTCCTCGAAAAAGCGTATTCCCTTCTGGGATGTAGGCGATATAAAAAGGTACGCTACCCCTATTTTATCGCTGGTAGCAATAATGGCTTGCTCGTAACATAACTTTCAGAGCTAAAGCGAGCGGGTTCTTGGGCGCCCGGGAGGGACGGCGCTATATGAAAATCCGTGAGAGGGAATGGGAGTACCGATTTCACCGCCGGGAAATAAAGGAGGTAACAATATTTGCTTTGATTGTTAAATAAAACCTGAGTGAATCTGGGTCTTGGAAAAGCCGGCTTTTCCGAAAAGATGCAAGGCACTATATCAAAAGATTTTACTCTTCCCTTCACAAATACATATTTTTTAATGCATTTTCTTGAAGTATCTCCATTTTGATGGTAATTTTAATGGAATGAGGTTGTGGTATAAAAGATAAGTGTTATGGGACTCCTTAAGTGGTAGAGTATTGTTCATATTGGGGAGTTTATGGACTTAAAAGGGGTTTTATAAAGATGTTTGACAAATCATAAATGTCTGTTATAAAGATCGGTTAGCTGTTAAGGTTCGGATTACAATTTATACATTTGTTGAATGGGTGAAATATTTTATTAAATGATGGTATAGTGATATTTTTGATATCTGGTGTGTTTTTGTTAATAATTTAAATTATATATTTTCCAAGCAAAATGACAATTCAGAAGTATGACATTTCTTACCGAGAATAAAATGACATCTCAATTTATTCTAGGTAAGACATAGAAAATTTAAAATCGTAGATGTGAAATTATTTATTCAAAACTAATACATGGCAACGTATCTAATAGTAAAATGTTGCCACAAATCCCTCGATTTGGACCAGAATCTCACGATAGCAGACGTCAGTGTGAACGACATAGGGGTATGTATGCCACGATGTATGATCGTGAATGAAGCAATGAGTGTGTGCCAAGACCGAGTTGTTTGGCGGTCCACCCTTTAAGTCTATCCCTGGTGGGAATATTTGAGTTGAATTCTTATATGTGTCTTTTTATAACTTGATTTACAGAATGTTCTCATGAAAGTGAAAAAAACCCTCAGTTTAAATAAATAAACGTAGGTACTTCCTTTAATGGTTGATTTTAAGACAGTTAGACATTGCCAATTAATATCTGAATGACGTACCAATAAACCAATGAATGACAATGGTATTTTTTTAAAAATAATATTCAAACCCAGAGCTAGTGGGACTTTGCCACCCCCACAAATGCAGAATGTTGGAAACGGATGAGGTTAGTTTTTAAATAATTATAAGAATTCTATCGGGTAATTCTATCAAATTACATCGAATACTGGCTAATTTGTAGGCAGATACGCATTTTCTACCATAGTTATGTAGTATTCTATATTTATAAACTAAATTACGTACATTGACGTTACATCCCACCTTAATAGCAGAAACATTGATTTTTAATTTTATTAGGTACCTACCTACCGATATCAAAACGCATAAACACTCACAAAAAATGTATCTACCACTATCCAAAGCGCAATCATTTAGAACTCAACGTGCATAATGCCTGGATGTTAATTATACGCCAATTAAGCTTTTAGAGCTTGTTCATCTGAGATTACACTAATTTTGGCACTAGCTTTTATTAATCTGATTTAATAACCATCCATCTCTATGCTTGCCAAAACCTTAGCCACTTAAAAACTATCTTTATATTCTAATCATCAAATGCAGAAATGAAACGAGCAGAAGATTGAGCCATTTGTATGTCATCGTATTTTTAAAGGTAATAAATTATGAACATGTTGAATACCAAAGAAATAAAATTTTATAATTGATTAAAAAAAAACATCTTAAATAATGTTGTAAATTTTCTTTGTATTGCAACCAATTATTTTTCATGGCATCAAAAGAATCACTATCTAACGATACGTGTATCAGACTATTAATGTGATGCACTATTAAGTAAAGTAATGCAAAATCATGTGATTTTCTTTGGAAAATTAGTTCACTTAGAATTATTTTAGATACTTTAATTAAATATCGTGAGCAGACAACATATTTGACTTTGACATAATCGAGAATTTTTTTGATTAGAATTTTTATAAGCCCATGAAAAAAATAACGGCTTTAAAGTTCAAAATCTACTATTTACGAACCCTTTTTTAGTTTAGGAAATAATGAAAAGTTTTAATGTGATAAATAAAATTCTCACAAATTGATTTGTAAAACATTTTAATATTTGTGCTTGAGCTTTGCAAAATAAAAAAAACCACGCTTTTTGGAGATGTTTTTTCACGAATCAATCAAAATAGGCGGCTGGTGTTAAACAAAAATTTTAACCTGCATGATGAGTGTTATTTTTAGCGTCTTGATCTCAAATTTTACACCACGTGGTGCATAACCTTAACAATAAATAGCACATTTTTTTTCAGAAATATCCCTTTAAAGGCGTTTTACAAAGCTGAAATAATTCAATATTTGCTTTGCTGTTGATTGCAAAATATAATATTTTATAACTGACTAGTCAATCCCGACTGGTAAGTAATAAATTGCCCTATATTTCCACGGTACTCACCTGCCAACACAATTTTACGGTTTAAAGTGCATGAAATTGAATGCAAGATGACATCTCATTAATTTCCATACATAACCGATACGGTAGTAGGTACAAGCCAAGTACAAGCAGTTACTGTTGAATCTACATCAAATCCAAATTTTATAGTTGATTTTTTGGTATACTTTTTCGAATTAAGCTTTCGTTTTCGACTACCTAAATCGAGTTCGAAATAGGATTTTTTTAATATTAAATGTGTAAAAAAAAACAGTCGCTAAGCGCTTAATATCAGCTGTTTAATGTATTTTAAAAGGCGTCTTTTTAACTCCTTTTTTACCGATTTTTTAAAAAGTTTTAACAGCTATTATATTTAGATCTTATTTTTTTGTAATCTCTAAGTGATTTAGATTCACCAGTTTTCCGCTTGCTTAAAACATAAAATTGACGAAAAAAGATAGGTATCAACACTTTATAAATCTAAAAGAAAATTTGGCAACGCAAACCTTACCTTAGCCTAACCTACATCAAACTAATAAAGCCACAAACCTAAAATAACCGTATACCTAGGTGACTTTCGAATTTAAAGCTTTCTTATAATTTATACCTATTTTTGATCAAATAAATAAATTAAGAAAAGGTACACACTGTAGACGAATTTGAAATAGATACAAAGAAAATATCACATATCAAATTCTGTAGGTTTCCCCGCTTATCTGAAAAAAATAATAATCATTTAATAACACTATGATTTGATATCCAAAATAATTCATCATCGTCTTAGTCAAAAACCATTAAAACATGCAGGACAATCAATCATAGTTCGGTGCCTTCTTCAGAAGGAGAACGAGCCAGATAGGATCAGCACGCGGCGTGGCCTGGTGTTGAATAATGCTCGTGATAAAGAGTGAGCTGGAAGAATTGCCCACCGTAAGACAAAGGCGGGGACGGACGAAGAAAAACACGATGAGTAATTATCGATAAAGGCAAACTGATTGTCTCACGTCGAACGGCCGGGGAGATGGATAGAATCAAAGAAAATTCCAAGAACGGATAACAGCACGAAGGAATCATTGCACGTCGTTGTGCTATTGTTTCGCAAAAAGGTACAATTTTGTTCAGTCTTATTCTAATATACAGGTTTGATTTGTTGATTTTTTTTAAACTAAAGTGATGATAATGGAAGATTGTTTATCCTACGTGTTAAAACTTATTTTACTACCTTTCATTTAATATTTAAATTCATCTTGATTCATTTCCGTCTATGGACGCTTTCACTTTAAATGTAACGTCTGTGCATTTTATCTTCATTTTTATACACAAAATTTGTCATTGAATCATTTTTTCTACGCTTTCACGAGAAGTAAAAAGTGTCAAATATTTAACACAAGTGTTTCATTCCGAGAATCATCTCAATCATTACTGTGCGATCAACCCTCTTGTTTTGGAAAACTAAATATGAAAACTTTAACTGGCTATCTATTTACGTAAGTAAGACAGTCACATCAAAAAAAATTGTGGAAATTTAGTTTACTTCTAATGCTTTTTATACACAGGCGACGTTCGGCATAATGTATCAATTAGGTTCGTTTTTCTTGTATTATAATTTTATCAGTCCTTTTTTCTGTAAATAATAAAAATCAAAGCTATGCTTATTTAAATTCGTCTGTTTTTTATGATATATGTCGGTTTGAATAATCTAACCCAATCTTATTTTTGGACTTCATTAAAAATGCTAATTTCGGACGAGTGTCTGTAACTCTGGTTCAATGAACTGTAGAACTTTTGATTTGAATTTAATTGACATTTAAAAAAATAGATGTTTGTGTTTGGAGAATTCAGACAAGCGATACAGTGCCTACCTACCTCTTATACCTGCGTACATTTTTAGTAGTCATTTTAAAAAAATGGAATTGAATAATATTGTTATATGACTGTCTGTTGTTTTTCACGGGTCTGCGCTAGGAGGTAGGTATCTAAATGTTACAAAATTGTTAAAGAAGTGCTTCGGCAAAGCTAAGGAATATAATAATTAACTTTTGTTAGCACCCCACTGTTTAGTTAAGATCACATCATCAAAAGCCTAATACATCCTTATTCATGCTTTGTATTGTAGTTATCTTATATTTGTACTTTTATATTATATATTGTCATTGTACTCACAGTTATTTGTACTCTCCTTTCACTGTCATCTCTATTTGTATTTTTCGTGTTATTACTATATTGTTAATGGACTATTTGTCCGTCAATAAAATAAATTTAAAAAAAATAAAAAATAAAATCATCCCAAAGGCGCTATATACGGAAATAAATAGGTAGGTGCCTACAAACTGGAAAAATGTAAAATATAGATTTTCAGAGACATGTTTCGTTTTCAAACCTGCCTCAATTATACATTCTTGTCACATCCCGAACAACTATTTAATTAATAATTAATGGAAGTGAACAGAAAAATACATTTATAATTCCCTTTACAAAATGTCCGTTTCCAGTGATTTCACCTACCGCAGATAAACCACCGCGGCTCTACACCATCGTGCGTACCCGTCACCCATCAATCGTGTGCCCAGCTTCAGTACAGAACCTTCACTGTCTACCACTGGGGGTACTTGCTGTGCCGGTTACAAGAACAGCGGGAGACTGAGGAACTGTGCCAACGCCATCGAGATCGAGACTGATTGCTAATGCGATATTGAGATTTATTGACAATAAAATTGACTTTTAATTTTCTTTATTGTGGCTGTGATGAAAAATGAATGCTGAAAAAATTATCTATGACTTACAAAGATCATTTTATTTGTCTGTAAATTAGTTTGTTACATTCCGGTTCCGGTTCAAGATGGCCGCCGTGTCAGGTACTTCATTTTTATCCCGCTATCAGATCGTGGTACTTGCTAAAAAATCGGAATACCTAATAAAAAATATATTATGGTACCTACCGGCACGAAGAAAGTTTGAAAAAATAAATGTCATTGAAATGGAGACATTTCTTTGATTAGGTACATTTTATAATTAAAAGATAATTCCTTAATCGAAATAAAAAAGTTATATAAAATTTTTATAGTTTGTACTTATGCAAGTACATAGGTAGGTATTAAAGTATTTGCTTAGAAATCTTATGAATTCACGGAAAATTTTGGTGCGAATTTTTTATATAAGAGAAAATTAACAATACAATATTTTTAAAGCGAAGTAAACTTTTCTCAGAACTACTAACGTAGCATCACCATAAACACAGAAGCACTTTTCAAACAAAAATACTGACTAAAAACATATCTAAAGCCTTCAAAGTACCCTTGAAAGTTTACATTAGAACATACGTACCTACCAATCTATATAGCAGTAAAATCTTTGTAGCAAGTAGTTTTGGAGCAATAAAGTTTGCATTACTGTTTTTAACTATATTAAGCTCACAACATTATTTCCACAGTGAGCTAATGAGCTTAGTAATTCGTGGAAACATTCGAATGTCAAAAATAAGACAAGATGCTAAATTCTTTGTTGAAATTGGAACAACCTTTCAAAGGGTTGTTGAAATTTTTAGGGAAACCATAAAAGCATTTTATCTACCATTGAAATTATAGTAATGCTGTAAAGGACAAAGTGTTAATTATTAAAAAAAGATTTTTATGTTTAAAAAACAAAGATTTTTATTTCTTTAAATTTTGCAAATTCACTTTGTGGCACCATTTTATTAATGCCAAATTAAAACACTTTGTTTTTACCACCATAATCTTTATTTTAACAAATCGACATGTTTCGAGAACGACGTTCTCTTCCTCAGGACATAAAATGTACTGTACTTTTGTACTTTACGTAAATGTACTTTTATGTCCTGAGGAAGAGAACATCGTTCTCGAAACATTGCGATTTGTTAAAATAAAGATTATCGTGTAAAAAATAAGGGGTTTTAATTTGGCTTTAAGATTTTTATGTTAAAAGAAATCAAATCTCGTGTTTTTGTAGACCTATTATTATAATTTTTTTATTACAAAATAACATTATTTTTTATTTATAATTTCAGAATACATTATTTTTAATTTTTCAGAAAAAAATCCCTCTAAAATGCATATCGTAAAAGACGCAGTTATTTTCTTAGAAGTATTTTTCGATGCAGATCGAAAGAGAAAAACAAACGGAGACAAGTAACATATTTATCTCATTTTAAGATTTTTTGTTCTTTAAAACATTTCAAATTATCGCTTTCGATAAATACTTTTTTTTTGTACATAAAAAAATACAACGTGCTTAAATTAATATTTATTTTTTAATTGTGTTCCTATGCCCGTCATCCTCATTATTATGCCCGACTATCTATGAATAATTCTGTAAATGTATAAATAAAAAGCAAGTTGTGTTATGTATACAAATCAACTCATTACCATATCAGTTTAACCGGGAGCGCAGGAAAACAAAGAAGTATGTCAAGTCAGGAATCAGGAATCCGGTGCCGCGTCCCCTGGAATTGTGACGTGCTGCTGCCGTCAAAGAAAAAGTCCATTCTAGGTCTTAGGATGTACTGATTGGAATGTCA
Source organism: Limnephilus auricula (assembly GCA_951813805.1). Classification (NCBI taxonomy): domain Eukaryota; kingdom Metazoa; phylum Arthropoda; class Insecta; order Trichoptera; family Limnephilidae; genus Limnephilus; species Limnephilus auricula. The sequence continues at coordinate 4,900,110 of OX638403.1, forward strand.
TTATAATAAGAGATTGTCCGGGAGCAGGAAAAAAGAAAGATATGACGGGAGGGATACGCCGAAAGACGGGACTATTTCGTAGGGTCTGTTGCCCTGAAGGTTTGTCTTTGACGGATGCGGGCGAAACTGGAACTGCGGGTTTTCTTTGTGTATAACGTTCATCGTAAGGAAATATATATTTATTTTCAACTCTTGATATGAAAGATAATTATTATTTTTAATTAATTAGTGAACAAATCGGGATATAACAAATCAGTAATGATCTTCAAACTCAGTGATTGGGATTACTTGATGAATATTCAGAAATCTTCAATAAAGCTTCGTCGCGATTACAAGTTGGTTTATTTGCGTTATCGTAGATGGTTTACATTTACAGTGAATATTTAACTGGACCCAACATCCGTTCTAATAGGTGGCCTGTGAATTCTGAAGCAAACTCGACACTGAAGGTGCCCAGCTATCGATCGGATATCATCGGCTATTTCCGTAACCGTTCGGGTATTATACACGAACGGCAACAGAGGCCACTCTCCTAATGTACTAATTTACTGACATCTGCTGAGACACCTCAAACTACATATAACTATATATATACTCACGACATTTGTTGGATGACCTTGAAACTATGTACCTACATAATCTTACATACTACACATAGTAAAAAAAGCTTTCTTGAATACAGCAAACTCTTGAAAAATCACGAAATCTGTGATTAACTAAAAAAATTCATACAAAAGAAAAACACGTTTTTAATATAGAAGTGACGTAATTTTATAGTTGATGGATATCATAATACAGGTAAGGTATCTGAAAGGTATGGATAAAGAATCGGTAAAGGAAATGAGTACATTTAAAACGAAAGTCAAAACATGGCTGAGAGATCAAAGTAATAATCACCTTACAAACATTATGAAGACGATGTAAAGACAATTCAAAACTAAATACAAAAGTTTAATAAAACTACAGGCCGCCTCAGAATAGGAAACCCTAGTGAGGAGAACTGTGAAAAAAGACAAAAAGTGTATAATATTGTACTTTATACCTACTTAATGAAACTAACAAAAAAAGTCTAAAGGTATATGTATCGTAAGGTAAATTAAACTTTATCCAACACACTGATGAAATCATTAACAAAGCCAATAAAATGCTGGGATTTATAATTCGTATAGCAAAACCCTTCCACAACATATTCACTCTATACCTATTCCCTTTACATCTCATATATTCGCCCGCACTTAGAAGACTGTATACCGATCTGGACTCCTTTATACGAAGCCCATATCGAAAGAATAGAAAGAATTAAAAAAATAATAATTTTAACACACAAATTATAAAACAAACTTACACTTCTCAAATTATACCGATTCCACAAATTTCACAATTTCAACTCCCCCCAAACACGACGTCTAATTTTTGATCTAATCCTATTGTTTAAAATCCTGAATAATTGTCTGGACTCACCTGAACTTACCAATTTAATAAATTTTCATATTCCGTCAAGATCAACCCGACAATCCGATTCATTTTATTTACCAACAAATATTAGAAAAAATTCCCCAATTCCTCGTGTATGTGCACAATATAATATAAAATTTCAGAGCATTGACAATTTTAGTAATAACTAAAAAAATATCGATATGAAGTAACGGTATACGATCGATTTTTGATATGAGAGTATGGAATGTATGGGGAGCATCTCCTATCCTTTTCATGTATTCCTCTTCCTCTCGCCTTCCTATAAACCCAAAATTAATTTTAAGATATTAAAACTTTATTTCCAATGAACTTTATCATAAGAAACTTTTGTGGCTTGACTTCGTTTATTTATCACTGCATATTATGAAAAAGCGGTTTGTTTCTTACAAAAATTAAATAATTCTGTCTATTTTTTCGCGTGTCTGAATTCTTGACACACCAGTTCCAATTTTGAAAATGATACTTAAATTCAAAACCAAAACGAGTTCATTGAACCAATGTTATAATCACTCACAAAGATACCCACAACCGAAATAAGTACGTTTGATAGACTATGCAATGTGTTTTCTAGGTTCCTTGTTTCCCATGGTTTGGAAAAATGAAAAATGCAAGTTTCTACACCCTGATATGATATTTTATTTTAATCTGTTAAAATGCACCAGAAGTTATATATCTTCGTCACTGTGCTAGAAAGTGAATAGGTAGGTATGCGGTTGTAATTAAGCAATTAATGGAAATAGTTGAGAAATGCCGCATTATGAATACCGACACGACTCCATCTCGATGACAAGCACAAGTGGATTGCGGTGGCAGTAGATCCAGAAGCATAGACTAAAGAATAACACGAGAAGTGCCTCGTGGGTATACTTCGTGATGCAATTACCCGTAGACCCAATCCGAACCGGTGTTTCACCATGACTACAAAATTCAAATGGGATGCTATATACAATTTCGGGCAAGTGTAAGAGAGACAGACCGCTTGCTAAATTGTCTAGAACCGAAAGGTCCTAAGACAGTGGCACATTTGCTTTCATTTAAATTTGTGTGAAAGGCACTTCTAGTGTTATATTCTTTATTCTATGCCCACAAGTAACTCCCGAGGTACCGTGAGTCGGTCTTTCCGATCAATCAGCCTTCTTCAATTCTTCTGTGCTCTTCTCCGTTCTCTTCTACTATCGGGTGACAGGGGCGCCCAAAGCTGCAGCATGGGTAATCAATTTAAGATCGCTTTAGGTATATTATATTTTTTCTTTGTAATATTATGAAATACCTACAATTAAAATACCATTTTAAAACCAAAACCTCAAATCCACTCAAAATATTCTAAAATTAAGTTTATCTTTTGGCCGGAAAAATCATAAATTCCAGGAAACAAAATTATGTAATTCCTTTCCAAATGATAATATTTAAAAACAAAAACGAAATAGTGATTGGCGATGAGGAAATAATAAGAATTATGAAATAACAACTGACACAACCTAAAGTCAACAAACATGAATATAAAGTATACAAACAAAGACAATGAAATTTTTTAATGTATTTTATTTATAAAATACATGATATACATTAAAACATTTACATGAATTTAAGAAAACCGACAAACACAGTCAACAAACATGAAGGTGAGAAAATCATACAAATTATGATTCAAAGCCAACACAGTAACCTTCACATAAGAATTATGAAGTAACAACTGACACAACCTAAAGTCAACAAACATGAAGATAAGGTCTACAAAGACAATGAAATTCGTCGTCAAAAAAAAAACGTCGTCGGATCTGCCGGATCTGCCCTGATGATCGGCTAAAGAAGGAGGTAGCGCAACACGGTATAACACCCCAAAAACAAACAACGAAAATGCTTTTGGCCGTGAAAATCTAAAAACATATCTCATAATGAATTAAATTTAAGAAAACCAACAAACATGAAGGTGAGAAAATCATACACATTATGTATGATTCAAAGCCAACACTATAATGTTCAGGCAGTACTGTCTGACTCAACTTTTCAGAATATCGTTGGACTGAAGGCAGCTTGAATGGGGAAGATACGGGAAAGAGCATTGATTGGTAATTGACTCTTCAGATCAGGCCATAAACAGTCTGAACACAGCTATCGTTAGCAAAATTAAGCAAGGTTTTGTAAGTGGTGGCTAATACAATTCTTGAATTAAAGTGCAGAAATTATCAAAATATTGTCATAATCAGCAGAGTTTAAGTTTGGCTCATGTCCCATGTAGGGTAGGTACTATCTACACTTTAGCTAGATAGAAAGGTTTGTCTACAGCCTACAAAGTCTGTATAGCCTACTGAAGAGGCCGCGGTGCATGTAGAGTGGATGTACCTAAGTACTTAGCGCGGTAATTGACACCCATTCAACATTCGATCCGCTCATGCCGTGAGACGCAGGAACGGATATACATAGGAAATAAACATTTTTCAATGTACTATATTTATGATTCAATTAGTTGACAGTTTAAAAAAATACATAGATATATATGTGCAACAAATAGATGGTCAGTGGCGATCTGTATTATAAATCATTGGGCGTTCAACAGTAAAGCGATTTAAAAAAAGGAAAAAATTTCGACCTTCCGTGAGCACTTTTTCTTCGCCATCTAATTCCTATAATGCACCATTTCAAAATTTGGTGTGAAGAGATAGATAAGTATAAGAATAGATATAATATACAGCTACAGGTAATAGGTTATAATTTAAGAAAAAGCATATTTCATATTTTTGTGACACGATCTATTTTATCACAAAAATAACTAGTTATGCAATAATTTGTATCCGATTTTCTACCGCAGAGTTCTACTTGAATGAATAAATGTTTTCCTAAATCATTTTTTCAATCTTCTAATGAATACAAAGCTATCTTTTCAGTTAAAAATGAATGCAGAATTTTTAATTACTTTTACCTATTTGTGTAGTGTAGATTATGCAGAAATGTTTAGGTACCACTCGTATCCCTGTCTGATTTTTTCCATTTATATTCATCGGATTAATCCTTACCTAGAAAGAAAGAAAACAATAAATTAGTGGTCAGGTATTAAAGAGATTCTTGTACCAACATAAAATAAATATCGACATAATATTTATGCATCAAAACTGAACAATAAAAAAAGGATAATTGGTAGGTAACTTCAATTAATTAATTATTAGAGGTTTGGTGCCAAAGAGACAATCAAACCCAAGTGGATTTTAATGTTAATCGTTTTCGAAATAAAGACGAGTCGATGGGGTGTTAAAAGCGCAAAAAACTTAAGTGTTGAATCAAATTAATTATCGATTTTAGTTGAATGCGTGGTTAATCAAATTGGTTTATCATTTAATCATGAACTCCCGTGGTTTCTTCATAAGGGTATGACATCTAATCACATTGAGAAATAATGTAAATATTTAATTAGTGTTTTTTAAAATGATAAGATCGTGGAATGAGGTTTTTAAAAAATAGAGTCATTCCCTCTGATATGGATACACGACTGAATAATATAGATATTGAATATTAATATTATTTAAAGAGATTAAAGTTTCTACTATCTCCTCGTGAATCTACAAGCTAAGTACAAGTTGAGATATGAGGAAAATCGTTTGCATCGAACATAAAGAAGTATATGGTAATTTGGTTAAAACGTGAGCAAGAAAACATACGAACAGAATTATTGAGTACTATCGGTAACAACTTTATTACATCGTGTATCGTTACCGACTTCATTTATTATGTAACATTGTTGACAAAGCCGGGGACAGAGCTTCCCGTGTATGTAGGGCCTGTAGGAGCTTTCGGTGGAAACAAAATCGATAACACAAAACAATCATAAATATTTATAATTATCCTCCGGGTGATTCATTGCTTCGTTCCGTTTCTGTTTGCTCTGTGGAAACTGCAACGGTCGTTGAGATTAGTCTCAGTATTATATTTACCATTATTAATTAATATTATATTTAATTTAATATAACATTAAATTAATATAATATTAAATTAACCATAATCATCTTATTCTTTATGAGACATCGGTATAATAATAATATAATAATAATAACATTACATTTATATAGCTCAGTTTTGTGTGGTTTCACTTCAAAAAATAAACTTAAAAATTTATAATTAATTTACAAAATATATTAATAAAAATTCATTATTAATAAAAGTCCATTACAAGATAGAAATAACGAATATACGGTATACACAAAACAAAACAAAAGCAGAGAACAAAAGTTAACAATAACAGTGCTGTTGTTATAGCACAGGACAACAATAATAGACAATAACGGTGCAGGACAAAACAAGAACTGTAAAACTAAAGTATTATATAAAACAGGAAAACACTAAAATATTATATAAAAAGTAGACATTAAACATAAAAGTACAATAAGGAGGAAACTGAAACCAAACAATTATCTGTTTTAAAACAAAGGTATCTGTCTAGAAGAAGAAAAAATTATTCCGAATTTGAGATAACCCTAATAAAAATGCTTGTTTATGAAGTTAAAAGCAAAACCAATATCTTTTCGATGTTTTCTTCCTTCTTCAAAAATGTTTTTATTAACATTTGTTAAAAAAAAACATTTTGATTTCCACGTACAGAGCATGTTTATGCTGTACAACATCTTAGTTTACAATTTGGTAGGCGGGTATGGGTGCCGCCGCCCCGGGAACCATTTATTGGATAACCAACACCCCTGCCATAAGTCACTGCAAGTGGTTCGCTATGTTTGGTGACTTAGAAGGGGTGCCTGGGTTCATGGGGTGCGGTTTGTCCGGATCTTCGCGGCAGATGCGCTTACCAATTGCGTGGCAGGCCAGATCGGGAGAGACTGGTTGAGGGAGACCTATCCTCGACCTCTCCAGCCGGACTCTCGAGCGATTGATTCGGTCGTTCGTCACTCCTTGACACGCTGACCCCCAGATTCTTACCCACCCTCATACATTTTTCCTTCCCAACACATCCTTTCTTTTCTTTCCTAAATTGATCCCTCCACACAGCATCCCCAAAGATGACAAAGGTTTTTTTTAGGGAAAGGAAGGAGTGGAAGTACTGGGAAGGAAAAAAGGTGTGAGAGGTGGGTAGGAATCTGGGGGTCGATGTATTCAGGGTCACAAACGTAAGAAGGGGTATTGATTATCCAATAAATGGTTCTCGGGGTGGCGGTACTCCCAAACTACCGATTAAAACTGATTGTAATATAGTGATAAGCCGATGAAGTACCTACCTAAATACATACCTACGGCATAATATTATTATATTTTTTTTACAGAGAAACCTCACAAGAGTCCCAACTGCTCCCTTCTGGAGCCAGTGAAGCTATGGCATCACCAATTGGAGTATGTTGTGAGGCTGAAGGTAAGTGGGTAAGGGAAGGAGATGGGGAAGAGGAAGGTGGGAAAGTACCTAGCTATTCAGATCTAGTCACTAAACACGACTAAAGCCATTATTAAGCAACGTTTCAATTCTGAATGGTGGTCTTGCACCAGGGCGATACTGAGAGTATCTTCCACTCTGGAACATGCCGCAAATATAACATATATTATTTTTATTAATTAATCGTGAAATAACACAAATTGAATGGGAGTCAAGTGTCTTACCACTCGACCAGAATTTTACAGAGGGTTATTGGCAATTTCTAAATTGGAACTGTTATGTTGAGAATTCAGACTGTCAGGTCTGCGGAAGTTTATATAATAACTTCCGAATTAATTATATTGGTTCCATCCCGCGCAGCGCTCCATTATATTAGGCGATTCACGAAACATGTACAAAACAAGCCTGAAAAAACCCACAGCCCATCGGCATCGTCGGAAATTCACGATGTGTTTCCGAAGAATCGCGATGTCTATTTCTCTTATTTGAACAATATATTTTTTATTCTAAATCGTAGGTAATAAATTCCGTCTGCGCCAACTTATTTCTTCCTCTATAAAGGAAAGCTCGGCGTCTTGAGAAGACTAATAATAATATAGAAACCGTTTTAACCCGTCAGGCTAATTTATTCGCTTTTCGGAATATCTCACACGAATATACACACGTCTCATAAAAATTGTTGTAGGCATCTCCCTTACTATCATAGTGAGAAATACGATAAATAGAAAGAGACAACACCGCGGTTTATACTCCAATCTAAAAGTTAACCACAAAATAAGCAAAACGTACTGTACACCTTTATGAAATCAAAGTTTCGAATCGCAATTGAAAAAAAAATTGAGAAATTTTGAGAATTTTTTATTAAATATTTTTACATGAATCGACAAAAAAGTGAAGTTACAGTAACGTTTATAATACATTTGTTAAAACATGTATGTGTTTTTATGTTTTTTTTTTTAAAATCAGTATATAAATTTAGTTAGAAAAAACATAATATGAGCCATTTTATATTTGCATGCTAAAATTGTATATTTCAAAAATTATACGTTTATTTTGAATAAAAATTTGAGAGGACATTTTTATCACATTTCGAAAACCGTTTTTAATTTTCAGTTATGTTCAAAAATTTCTATTTATTTGGGTTTTATTACTAACTAAACTAACTAACTAACCAACCATCACGCGGTTTCCCCGCAGGGGTAGGCAGAGAGGACGGACCGCCTAACAACTCGGTCTTGGCATACACTCCTCGCCTCATTCACATTCATACATCTTATCATACATGCTCCTCTATTATTCTGACTCTTGACATGGCCCGACTCAAGTATCTGATTCACTTGATCGTGCCATGTGTTTCTTGGGCGTCCTCGACTTCTTCTACCATTCACATTAGCATCATATATTCTCTTGACACCCCTTTCTTCATTCATTCGCTCTATATGTCCAAACCATCTAAGCGTCCCTTTTTTAATCTTACTTATGACACTCACATCGGCCTTGCATTCTTTTCGGATCTCTACATTCCTCACACGATCATACATGGTTTTACCACGCATACGCCTCAGGGATCTCATTTCTACAGCATTCCGTCTACTTTCATCCTTTCTCTGCCAGTTCCATGCTTCACTGCCATACATCAGGGTAGGTACCAACACTCCATTGTGAACTGCTAGGGTTTTATTACATAGCGCAAAATTTTTTTCACTCTCTGACAAAATATGGTCGAGGCCTGAGGGGTTAATTCATTATGCTGGCCATCGCTTTATGATATACCAGCAACCCCTTGTACGAGCTGGAGTAGGTACTAGACGTGGGCAAAATTGAATGAATGATTTGAATGAATCAATTCAATCTTGTAACACACTCGATCTGATTCTCATTTTCAGAAGGAATTAAATCTTCATTCCTTACAGATTTTTTAAACGGCACCATATTTTTATTTCTATTCATTTTACATTAAAAAAATATTTTATGTTAACGATTTACATATTTTAATGCTTCGTAGAAATTTTATTTAATATTATTCTGTATGTTTACTGCGCGGTTAAGTTACCTATAAGCGCGCGCCGCGAAGATACCGGAGGTAATGTGCTATATGCATTGTACTACCTCTATCACGGATAGTATATCCCGCGCCGAAAACCCATAGGTCAGAGAGTCCCCACACCTCCAGCCCAGGCGACAAAACGTTGCGAGTCGAACGAAGTAGTTCCGAGTTCCGAGCAACTCACCTCTCTTTTACAGTCCCATATGTCCCACTCATTCATTGAATTAATAAATGTATTCTTTATTCGGTTGTGTCGCCATAGTCCTACAAGTCTCTCCGGACCGAAGCGGTCAAACCCAGTCTCTGCGTCACTTCGGTTCCACTAATTCAACGAATGAGCGAATTAGTATGATCGCCTCTTTTCAAATCCCGCTCCCATGATCGAGTATGTACTGCCTCTGTTGAAGTGAGTCGTTGGGTTCGCGGAACGCAAGTAAATTAAGTCACAGCAAGTCAAAAGACACTTGCTAGTCGGAAGTTCCTAATCCAATCCTTAACGACCGCTGCGAATCGGTTCGTCGTTAGTCCCCGCGCAGCGGAACCGTCAATTTAGTTCCCAGTCACAAGTTCCAGGCAAGACACAAGACACTGCTCAAAAGATACAATTCATTCTCAATGCCTGCCGCAAATCCGTTTGGGAGTGCAGTGCGATTTCCCCGTGGGCCGAGCCGTCAATTTAGTTACATCGTAGGTCGAAAACTTCCGATTTCGAGCCCTGCGTAAATTGGGTAGAATGTGTTTTATATTCGATCACGCGAGGCGGAACTATTTTAAGTTTAAAATAAATATAATAAAATTAGTAAAACTGTTTAATTTGATGATTTATTATATTCTGGATGTAACTACTTATAAAAATACATTTTTCTATCGGTTTTGCCATCTAACATCACATTAAAAAATTCAAAACCCCGTCGTCGTGGTTTTCGTCGATCAGTGTCTAAATTTTTTTATTTTATTATTATATATATCTATATATATAAAAAAAAATTATATATATATATATATATATTTTTTTTTTTTATGAATTAAAGGATCGAATGAAAGGAATCAGATCAAAAGGCCGAGGGAATCAGACTGAATCGATTCACTACTGTGAATAAATCTGCCCATGTCTAGTAGGTACCGTTAACAGCTGTTGGATAAAATTTTTGTGGAGTCATTAGTGGTACTCGGAAGCATTAAGAAATACATTTCCACGACTTGAGGGTAGGTTCTAGGTACTGCTGAGTTCCAAAGATATACTTCTTTGAAAGATGCTCCATGGCTAGCTTAAATGAATATTTCACGGCTGATAGCAAAACAATTAAATGGTAAAGGATTCGCAATTAATGCATCGCGGATTTTCAATATTTAATGCTGTTTTAGGTAGGGCTAATGTAATATATGGTACACAATTTTATTAATTTTATCGTGTATTAAAAAATGTCTCTATTTAAGGGTAGTTTTAGCCATTCGAACTATCTATTTGAACATCGACATAGTTGCAGTGCTTCAAGAAGCTCTGCGGCGAATGGTTGCTGACTTCACGGAGAAAAATGTTATTCTAAAATACGATCATTTTATTCGTAAAAACGGTTAAAAACGGGAATAAGTTCTTACAAACAAATTAACAGGGTTTCAATGTTTATTGGCGGGAAAACGTAAGAATAATTTGTTGGTATACGTACGAAATTACGTATAGGTACCAACAAATTATTCTTACATGTTTCCGTCAATAAACATTGAAACCCTGTTAATTTGTTCGTAAGAACTTTAGTCCCCTTTTTACGAATAAAATGATGGTATTTTAGAATAGCATTTTTCTCCGTGTGCGCACAACAAAATTGATAGAATTTACAATGAAAGGAATACCTTCTTGTGTTTGTGATTATATTGTTTATTTAGAATTTTTACATTATTTGCTTTAATTTTATATTACTAGAATTACATTAGATGCACTGCCAAAATCACTAGCTACATCCGGGAGAAATCCTGAATGTATAACTGAGCAGTAACCCATTTGTCAATAAAATAAATGTAAAATAAATGAGATGTATACATTGGTAAACATTTGATAAATTGACGTTTTTTTTATTACTATTATTTATTTAATTTTTAAGATTTAGTTTTTGTTAATTTTCCTCTAGTAGTAAGTATCTCTTTATTGTGTCTTAATAAAATAAAAATACATTACTAATATGTATTGAAAGTAAATAAAAAGGAGGCGAAGAAGTTTCAAACAAAATATTATAATAAGAAATTATGAATGTTTGCAAAAGTTAACTTTATTATTAGACCCACTTCCTTCACATAATTTCAATTTAAAGCCAAAACTTTTCCGTATGTACCTCCCTTCATAAAAAGCGAACTTTTACTCAATTTAATGTTTTCCTTCTTAAAATATTCAGGCATCGCTATTCGGGTAAATAACGGCCATATGCGTAGACAATTATAACGCACCTCCGGGACTGGAGCGAGCAAAGAACCCTAAAAAGACGCTACGGAGAAGTACAAAAAATTGTGCCGTAAATTTTAAAATTTCCATCTTATAACAGCTTATTATTCCCTTCCTACCAACTGTATAATAAGTTACAATACCTACGTAATTGCAATATATCAAAATTACTCAGCGCTGCTCGCCGTGAATAATGAGATAAGTTTCACCGCAGGGTTTGGGGGATAAGGGGAGGTTTTCCTCCCCTTGTGGTGTTCTACGTTCTACACTTCTCTGGATCCCCGTTCTTCTCTCAGTTCACAGGGTATCTCTTCTCGCTAGTTGGAATACCGCCCGACTCCCTCTGAGACCAAACTCTGGTGGAGTCTTCACCACGGCCGCCGCTACTCATTACGAGCAGCCAAATTTAGTTTGCCCGCAGAGATCGGCGGAAGAAAGCATACAAGAAGCGGGAAGTTTTCAACAATGTGAGGAATGTAAGATGGAAGTTTGCATGCGAATAAGATCCAGAAATTAACGTTCAAGGCTGATTTACGAAGCGTTTGGTCTGATATTTGCCAAATTGTTAATGATATAATGATTAAACTACATAGTTTACGACCAGTAATAAAGACGGAAAATGTTTACTTGAAACTTTTTCTAATTGATGTCGTTGCAATTGCAAATATTATAACAACAATGTAAGTACTTATTTGTCCCTTATCCCATATTGCTCATGAATCAAAATAAATTTAAAAAAAATTATTTTTTGAATTTATCAAAGATATATCTAAAGCAATAAATACACAAAAACTACGCGCTAAAGCAATTTCTTCATCTCATATTGATGAAGATGTTCTATCATAATGCAATATGTGTATATACACTGCTTGCCATTATCGAAACATTTTGATGGAAGTAGAAAAATAGAAATACTTAGGAAAGTTTTTTTTCTTGGGCATTAACTATGTTACAATTTCCAAAAATATTTTGTTTTCAAGAGTTTTGTTTCACTTGCATATTTGTTACTTGATTTTGTAAATCACTATTATTGACCAAATTCCCCTGTTATGTTGACTCCTCTCACCATGTTCTTCCTTACCCAAAATCGATCCTCGCTCTACCCCCACCTAATAAAATTATTTGATTAAATGTACTTTTAATTTTAAGATTGCTAACTAATCACACGGATGTGTTTAAGCCGGTAGCAGATAAACACAAATTATAATAAACTTCACACTAAAGAAAAATATAATCTATGTTATTGAAAATATGCATTTTTTCAATTAAGTAATAATATCTGCATGTGGGTGCGGGGCTAATAATCTATCCTTCATAAGCTAACAAAAATGTATACGTTTTGATTTGTGAGAAGTTCGGCGAAAAGCTTTTTATTCCTAGCCAACATAACTCGGAACAGCTAAACATTACACAAAAAACAACTCTTATAACAATAATTATAAAAGGCATAGATTATGGTCAGACCTACCTGCGGGTTTGTTTATTAAGAATGCATCCACACCTACGCTTGTGCATTAGATCATTTAAATACCTCTTCCATAGGTAGGTGTGTATATTTAAATATACGTTGCTATATTATACTTATACTCATGCCAAGATACCGTATATTGTTCTGCGCCCACTGCCTGAAGATACCTATTGTTTTTTGAAACGGTCTTGTATTGTTACAGATGCCTATAAGTTCGTGGGCTTGAATCAATAGCTGGCTTGTTTATGGAGAGCTCCGAATCATAAGGTATAAAGTCCATTAATTTTATTTGTAGGACCCTACACCTACGGGGTCATGAGGTCAAACACAGCAAACACTCCTTTGAAAGAATATGTTACTCAGCATGATGTATTTTGAAGAAGGTTGCAGAGATTTGCAGTCTTGCAATATCAATTTAAGATGGGTAAATATACGAGCAGGAATAGCAGAGGTATCACTCTCAGCATATTTTTTAAAGTTTCAGAATAAACTGTTCTTTTTTTATCATCGTCAGGTTGTTAGTTATCCACGTGTTCACAAAGCATATAACGCAAGCATTATATCATATAAAGTAAAAATCGTATACGACCGGCATTCTACGTAAAGATAGTAAACGGCTAGTAAGCAAAGAAAACGCGGTATTCAACCTGAAAACGTATGTTGTAGGTGAACAACGTAACATTGGTATGCGATCAATATCCAATTTAAGGAACCCTACCATGGAAAGTTTAGATGACAGAACATTGAGCAAACCAAATGTAATTATAAATAATTCGAATACCAAACAAACTGTTGACATTTTACAAATAGGTTTTTTATAAACAAAAGTTTATACACATTAGCAGGTATTATATTACTTGTTATTTAACATGAAAACTGCTCCACAGAAATTAACTAGTTATATGAATTTATTTTGAGCTTGTTAGAAAGGTAGGCTTGTTGGAGAGCCAGGTTTAAAAAAAAATCAAACTCCACTTCAGAATTTTTTTGTGTCGCATTTTATAAGTTTACAGTAACAATTCTTTCAGATTTTGGTAGTTTATACAACTGTTGTTACTAATAATATTATTTTGTAATAGAAACTCGTAAACAAATAATGCCGGAGGGCAAACGGCCAATTAAAGAATACTTCATTCACAGGTATTCTTGTCCACAATATCAATTTTGTCGACAGTTACCTAGGACTTGGAATCACCATGGGAAAATTAGGGCCGATATGTAAATTATCTTTTTTTTAAAGATAAATGCTAAGACTAAGGGCTAGTTGTTTCACATAACATGAACAATTTATTAATTAAATTTCCAAGTTAAGTTATAATACTTATCTTATCTTGGACCAATTGTTTCACATGTCATGTAAATAAAATAACGTGATTAGAACAAGCACAGATCTTAAAAAAAAACTTTGAAAATTGTTAAATTTATTGTTCAAGTTCTCTGAAACAACTAACCCCAAATTCGTAGTTTTAATTTTTCAAAATATTTAACTTATTCAAATATAATCAATATCATGGGCATTTTTTATTATTAGAGAGCTGTCTCTTCTTCCATCGGTAAAGCTGTTTTAAATTTATCGGAAAAATTGTTTAGCCACATCGACTCGCCTCCCCCTGCAGAACCTACCCCGCCAGCAGAAAAGTTGAAACAATAAATCCCGCTCGGAATTATATTAAAGTTTGTAACGGCGCGTCCAGGTTTGCTGTGTCTTAATACTTTTTTGCCCCGGGCCATGATGTATGGTTCGGCCCGGCCAAGTGTGAGCAAGAAATATTGCCGAGACCCGAAGTCCCGCGGCGCACGTACAGGATTCTGATCCGTATGATCTTGTATGTACATAATAATACCCAATAAGTGAGACAGTATGTAACGCGAGAGCTTACCGTTTTTTTAGTAATGTTTTGTTTTAGGGTTAAAAAAGCGATTACATAATAATAATAAAGAACAGTTTTGTTGTTAAATAATTTAAATAATCTAACGGGTATTTTTCGTTATGATCTCATATGTACATAATTATATCCAATTAGTGAGACTGTATGTAACTCGAGAGCTTACTGGTTTTTTAGTATTGTTTTGAATTATGGATAAAAAAAGCGTTTACAAAACAATAACCGAAGACAGTTTTGTTGTTAAATACTTTTGGCATATAATTATAGATATCTAACGGGCGTTTTTCATTATGATCTCATATGTTCATAATAATAGCCAATAAGTGAAATGGTATGTAACTACAAAGCTTATTGTTTTTTTTAATATTGTTTTGTTTTGTGGATAAAAAAGCGATTACATAATAATAATCAATGACAATTTCGCTGTTAAATACAGTTGGCATATCTAATGGGGCGTTTTGTCGTTATGATCTTGTATGTACATAATACCCATTAAGTGAGACGGTATGTAACTCGAGTGCTTACTGTTTTTTTTAGTATTGTTATGTTTTATGGATAAAACTGTGATTACGTAATAATCAATGACAGTTTTCCTGTTAAATACTTTTGGCATATCTAAAGGGCATAGTAAATTCTAATAAGT
This sequence comes from Limnephilus auricula, assembly GCA_951813805.1. NCBI lineage: Eukaryota > Metazoa > Arthropoda > Insecta > Trichoptera > Limnephilidae > Limnephilus > Limnephilus auricula. The sequence goes on from OX638403.1 coordinate 4,915,429, forward strand.
GAGACGGTATATAACTGGAGAACTTACTGTTTTTTTTAATATTGTTATGTTTTATGGATAAAAAAGTGTTTACATAATGATCAAAGACAATTTTTCTGTTAAATACTTTTGGCATAATATCTAACGGGCGTTATTTAGTTATGTTCTTGTTTGTGCATAATAAATTCCAATAACTGAAGAACTTATTGTTTTTTAGCGTTGTTATTTTTTCATGGATAAAAAAAGTGATTAGATAATAATCAAAGACAGTTTTGTTGATAAATACTTCATTCTCAACGGATGTTTTTTTTTATATGATCTCGTATGTAGAAAAAAAACATAAGTGAGACGAAATGTAACTCAAGTGATTACTGTTTTTTAGTATTGTTTTGTTTTATAGATAAAAACAGCTTTTACATAATAATAATCAATGACAGATTTGCTGTTAAATACATTTGGCATATCTAACGTACGTTTTTTCGCCACATGGGGTTAAAATAAGGTCACTAACAATAACACTCCTAATATAGATGGCGATAAGGTTTAAATTCCCATTAATTCCCGCCAATTTTGATTTATTTACGAAAAAACATCGCAAAAAAGTGCTTTTATTTTATTTTGCGTAGCTCAGGCACAAATATTCTGATATTTTACAATCACTTTCTAAAGAATTTAGTTTTCCACATTACAAAATAAAATCATTACCGAAAAGGGGTTCGTAAGTAGGTTAAAGCAGTTTTTAAAGGCCTGATAAAATTATTTTGGGCTTATAAAAAACTTATCAGCAAAATAATCTCATCATTCAAAGGCAAATATGTGTTCTAGTTGCAGTATTTAATAAAAGGATCTAAAATATTTCACAGCGATCTAATTTTCAAATCAAAATGACATGATTTTGCATTGCTTGGTAATGCATCACCCTGTGTTTCGGGATGAAAAAAGGGACAAACTATCGACAATGGCAGTTCGGCGAAAAGAAGATAGGTATATACTTCTCTAAATTTATAATACCATAAACCTTATTGCCAAGGTTGATAATAGATAGGTAATATTTTATCAGGCAAATAGAGCAATCATTAAAACTTAAATCTAACGATAATTCTAATATTCATTTCAGATGGTTCTATATAATTGTATTCCTCAGAAAATGCGACGGAATTTTTCTAAATAAAAAAAATGGAATCAAAATGTCGGATTGCATCACGAGGGAACCTTTCTTAGGCAGGTAAAATAATTTAAGGTTTGGGAGAATCACGAATGTCTGTCGTGTTTTAGGGAACAGCGGAACAAACTGGTTTCCTCTTCGGAGAAAACAGGACCAAAAAGTATAGAAAAGAATAGAACACGACGGAATGAAATTTAAAAAGAGCCTTGATTAAATTTAAATGGAATTTTAGACTATACATTGGGAATTCACGATCGATCCTGTGACAAGTTTGGTAGGTAGGTACCTACCGTCCTAACATAACTTACAATTTAATAAGCATGTAAAAAACTGTACAATAAAATATGTTATGAAAAAAGAAAAAAAAATAGTAGGCGATTATTTAATATCCATTTTACGTGTAGGTGCGACGAGCTGGGTTTTTCTTGCTTCATTAGAAATTATTGTAAAATCAAAAACAATTTATTGGATAACCAACACCTCTGTCGTATCACCCCGAGTAGTTTGCTACGTTTGGTGACTTAGCAGGGGTGCCCGGGTTCATGAGGTGTAATTTTGGCGGTGGATGCTTTTGCCTACTGCGTGGCAAGCCGGATTGAGAGGTGGGGAGAGACTGGTTGAGGAAGACCTTTTGAACTCTCGACTCATCGCCTTGCACCGCAGCTGGAGGAATGGATTCATAAGTCCGTCACTCCTGGACACATTGACCCCAGATTCATAACCACCCTTCATATCCTTTTCCTTTCCAGGACGTCCGCTCTTTTCTTTCACTACAAATACCCTCCACACAGCATCCCCAAAGATGGAAAAAAATAGTAAAGGGAATAATTAGGTATCTAAAAATCTACAATCTGCTGTATCTTTATCATTTTAGTCAATATTCATGGAGGTCTTTGACGCTAATAAATAATGAATTTCGTTTGTTACTTTTCTTTTAAAATGTTTTCCATTACCTATCTATTCAAACTAAATTGTAAGGCAATTATACCACAAAAAAGACAACAGAGATAATATCCAGGTGAACTGTTTTAACAAAAGTCAGGTGAAATAATTAGCATGCAAAAAACCTCAAAATATTTCTAAAAGTATTTTTTGCATATTTTTGGCAGAGCAAAAAATGTCTTATTCGAAGTACAAGCTAAGCATTCTTCGTAACTGAACATTTTTTTATCAAAGGTTCCCATTGTTACGTAAGAAGGCTCGGTAATAAATATTTACATATTCCCGTTGGTCAGACAAAAGAAATTTGTTTCTATCGACCTTGTTTTAAGAACAATAAATCCTGCTTGCATTCTGACCGCCAAATATAAAGCGAACCTAATTTTAACACATTTCCTTTGTGGGTCAACCTCGACGCCATAAAACTAACACAATAAGAGCTGTAAAATCCTGTAAAGTTGCACTACCGTTACCCACTTGCGCAATACAGCTTAAAATTTGCATAAAAAATGTGTAGAAAAAATGACAATACAGTAATTTCTTAGAAGGTCGTATATTTGGTTTTGACACATCTCAGATTCTACGATTTGGGAATTTGGTATAGTCCTCGTCATAAACTTACAACGTGTGCAGTTATTCTCCTACGCAAATGAAGAACAGATAGCTAAATACATGGAAATGACTAGATCGTATACAAACAGAGGTATACAAACTTTCTTGTATTCTTCTTATACGTCAAGTGTTAAATACATGATATGATGCTAAAAATATAATCAATGGCGCGAGGTAGATATTTGTCCTAGTTTGCATTTTTTTATTTTTATTTCTTGGTAATTTTTATGTGAATACCACAAGTCCCTACTACTCCTAACCGCCTGAAGCCAGTCAGACTAAGGCATCCCCAATTGAGGTATGTTGAAAGGCTGAAGATAGTGGGGTGGTAAAGGAGAAAGATTTGGAATGTAACTACACTGAAAATAGCTTTTTTTTTAACAATTCTATTTATTTTAGTAAATTGTGGGTAGGTACTTAAGAAGGTACTACTTTACGGCATTATAGTTAGAAATTAATATGTGTTCTTGTAATGAACTACCTAGGTACTGATACAATACTGTAGGTATGAAGGGTGGTTGGGATTCCGAGGGGTCAGTTTATTCAGAAGAGACTAACATATAAATCCATTCCTACCACTGCGGTGAAAGATGATGGATCGAGAGAGTTCGGCTGGAGAAGTTAAAGTATCCCAACCAACCTCTCCTGATTTGGCCCGCTAAGCAGTTGGTGAGCAGATTCATCCGCTGCCAAGACCTGCAAACATCTCAGCCCATGAATCCGGCCATCCCAGAAAAGTCACCAAACCTATCGAACCACTTGGAGTAACCTGTGGCAGAGGTGTTGGTTTTCCTAGAAATGTTTTTCGGGCCGTCCATACCCGCCAAATTAAATGTTTAATGAACTACATGCAATAAATAAATGGATAATCTTATCTATAAAGTTAAACTTTAAAAATTCGCACTCGATTATTTGATAATCAAAATCGTGAAACACGGGGTGGTGTTCAGTTTCAGTGTTCATATCGCTATGGAGCCCACTTCGCTGGGGTGGCAGGATGGCAGGAGTAAATGGGGTGGCAGAGGTGGAAGGCTCCCGGGGTGGGGAGGCTTGCCTACATTATTACAATGGTTATGGGCCACCTGTTCAGGAGGTGCCCATTTAGGGGTCGTTGTAATTCCGCTCCTCATTTCTGGTGTATGTGCGAATTTATTGCACCTACCATTAAACCTAGAGTAACTCCGCTCGTGTTGAGATTTCAATTGGATTTCTGAGTTTAGCTTAAGTGTCTTAAATAATAATTAACTCTATGCGAATTAAAATTTATATCCAGTTAATTTGCGTCGTTTTTGCACACGGTTTGAGCCTACATTTACGTAGTTTGTTCTAGATTGTGGGTATTAGGAAATAGAGGCTTGTTAATGAATTCAATATGCCTTTGAGTGCGATAAGCAATGTTCACGCTATTTTGTTTATATTTAAATATAATTATGCCAGTGTTACATCATTCATCAGGCGTTTCAGCAAAAAAATAGAACAAACGATTTTTTACATTATTTGCTCTTGAAGAACTAAAAAGTACCCATCAGTAATTATTTTACTGATAGGTACTTATTGTGACTTGAAATTACTGTTTCGTTTATTATTTATTGTGGCCGATTTATCTGAAATAATAGCAGATATGGTAGAGTCGTCAAACATCCGTATAGATATTATAATATTTGATTGTCTATATCTTCTTTATATATAAAAATCTTGTGTCACAATGTTCGTCCGAGGTAAACTCCGAAACCACTTAACCGATTTTGATGGAATTTAGCTTACTGAGTGTAATTTGGTCAAACTTAAAAGATGGTATAGTTTTTGTCTCGATTATTGACCTCAATATTTATTATTGAGAATTAAATGTTTTTTTATGGGACAATTGGCGGTGTGAGTTAATTTATTGACACAACACTTGGTTATCTAGGTTAGGTAACCATCCAATATATGGCGTTGTGTTTCGTTAGTCACAGCAACGCGTGGCGGGGTCAGCTAGTAATCATATAAGCAATAATCACTTTTATTTGGGTTTTAATGCCTCTGAGTTTAAAATTTAATAATTTATAAATTGATATTAAAAATTGTGTCAATTATTTTTAAAACTAAATTTTGCGAAATGTCTCTGATAAATTGATCATGACTCTCTTGAAATACCTTTACGTTGACTAATTTGAGGAGTATTTTCTGGGTTTGTCTGTTGGGTAATTTTCTCAGCATTCTTTTTTGATGTAATGATGGTTTTAGCAATTTCTAATGTTTTTTTAGCGATAGTGTTGAATCTTTTAAAAGGCATTGTCGTATATGACATTTTACTGTTATTCTTCATGTTGTTGTACTATTTATATGTTATGTTCATGGCACATGTTGTGCCGTATGTGTGGAAATAAATAAATTCAAATAAATATTAGTAATAATATATTAAAAAAATACTAGTAGATTTCTAACTCTCATTGCATTTATTCTGATGTTTTCAGTAATTTTGTCTTCATCACAGTAAATTTTTTGTGAGGATCAAAATAATTATCGATTTTTTTTTGTACCGTCACATCTTCAAAATTTATGATAGATGACTTTAATTATGTAAAATAATTTAAATTATGTTAAATTTCCATTCCTTTAGTTCCGATCGAATGAAATCGTATTGCTATTTTTATTTTTCCTAGAGCTTCCACCACATCTGATGCCACCATCACGATATTTCAAAATATTAACACTATTTACTTCACCGTCCATCATTGTTGATGTTAAACGTTTATATTTTTAATTTGTGTATAGCGTTAAATGCATGTGCGACTCTGACACATCCTTGATGTTATCCTTCGACATCTTATGTTCACAATAATAGTTCCAATAAATACTTATTAACATCCCACTTTTGACAGACACCACGTGTCGTTCATTATTTATTGTAAGTGATTTATAGGAAACACTGATAACAACTTTACTGTTTTATAATATGACTTCATTAATTCAGACTTTGACGTAACACGTATGCAGATAATAACATAATAGTGATGTGACAAGTATAATAATAATGATAAGACAAATACTTACAATTTGTATATAAAAATGCAAAAATCAGTCATTTTAAATACATGTAGGATTACGAAAGATTTTTTGAATATTTATATTGAGGGATCTGTAGGATTTATCGGTCAAATTAGGAATTCCACCGAGCCGAACACTCTGATATGAAAATATCTGTAGTCGGTGAATTATATTCCCATTTAATAGTTTGGTAGATTAACATGTTATTCTTGTATTGTTTTGTATTAATTATACTTATATAATACACTTGCATAACGTGGATTTACTAGATGATCATTTATATGGAAACGTGTATTAAAGGGTTTAGTTTTTCCTATGGGAAAAACTAAACCCGGACCTGAAAATCTGGTGCGTAATAAAAAAAAACTAAAATTTCTGTTTTTTAACCACTATATTATAATTAATATATTGTGTCAACTAGTGTTGTTACATCCAAACTAATTTAAAAAAAATTATAATAATAAATAAATTTTATATAAAAAATACTACTAGAGGAAGATTTTCATATAACTCAAATAATTTGACGCAATGTGACCCTATCTGATATTTTTTCTATCATCAAAAATAGTTCCCGCAATATTTAGGCAGAGTATTGGCACATTGCTAGTCAATCCAAGGGAGCCTTCTATGCCTCAATACAAATAACCATCCCATCAAAACCATGGTTTTAACAATTCCCCAATTTTTCCGAAAAATAAATTTCCTCACTTATTCGAATGAGAATCGGACATTGTTCTGTTTCTTCTCACCTTTTTAAAATTCACGTCCTTGACTCCCCAGATTGTACATTCTGTGGTCTAGAAGTGGGAACTTCATATCTTTTGGCTGTCCGTCTATAAACAAATATCCTCTCTTCTATCAAGCCTTATCAAAAATTGCCTCCCCCCATTCAATATCTCACCTCTCCTAAGTCTAAACTCGACTCCAATATTCATTATAATTTTGAAATTTGTCCATTTAAATAAAATTAATATTTAAATGATGGCCTAGAATATCCTTGAAGGGTAAAAGCCAGAAATAATTGATAAAAAATGTGTATTAAAATAAATTGTTTAAAACAAACTATCTTTTTATTTACATAAATAAGATAACACGTCTTTCTTAATCATATTATGTTACTATTAGCACGTACTACTCGGTTTCGTAGGAGAAAAACTGTTTTTGAAGTGAATATAAAATACTACGAAACAGATAATGGTGTCGAATTAGTTTCATTTCTGAACTGTTAATAAATGTTTAAAATCTATTTAGTTCGAGTTGTAAATCAAGATACTGGCTAAAAATATATATTTTTTTTTAAATAATAAAGCTGCGCGAATTTCATGATATCAGAGCTCACCGTTCGAGAGAGCTCACCGTATCTATTTCAATTTGTGAGCCGGGAATGGATTCAGTTGCCACTGGAACCATTTATTGGATAACCAACTCTCCCTAGAACACCCCAAGCAGTTCGCTACGTTTGGTTACTTAGCAGGGGTGTCCGGTTAATGCGGTGAGGTTTGTCTAGATCTTAGCGGTCTCTAGGGAAACTTGTGGTCTCCTTTGTGGAGCTAATGTGATTAAAATAAGACGAAAAAGCTTTTACGGTTTATAAAATGTACCTACTTACTTTTTAACTAATTTTTATTTTAGCCACAATATAAAAATAACAAACCTATATGGAGAAAAATGTTATTCTAAAATACGATCATTTTATTCGTAAAAATGGTTAAAAACGGTACTGAACTTCTTACGAACAAATTAACAGTGTTTCAATGTTTATTCTTACATTTTCCCGCCAAAAAACATTGAAACCCTGTTAATTTGTTCGTAAGAACTTCAGTCCGGTTTTTAACCGGTTTACGAATAAAATGATCGTAATTTAGAATAACATTTTTCTCCGCGTACAGGAAGAATGAATAATACTTGATACGTGGGTAGCTAAGTATTATATTCAATAAGTGAACTATCGTCTGGCGTTGAATGTTCATATTATTGTGTTAGTATGTGATAACATGATTTGCAGCCACGGTCATTTTTCCAGAGTTCCTGTTTCGAATGCACTCGAACATTATTCATCGCTGCACTTTGCAGATGCATTAAATCCATTATAATTATTTGTCTGCTCGCGTTGAATCGATAAGTTTCAATTAACATTCATCATTCTGCAATAAAAAAGCGGCCATCAATCTAAGCCGACGTGGCGAGGTGTTAACTTACGTTAAATAATAATTACCAGGTTAAAGTTGTAATAAAACATTAAAAGGTATTATCAGTCTGCTGTCTTTAATCTTGCTGATAAGTTCATTAACATAACAAACTGATAACTGACTTCGAGGTGTTCATTTATGAACAGTAATATAAAACAAGTTAATGCATAAAATTGCATAATTGAGAGAATAATATTGTAATATTTTGCTCCCCCATTATATAAAATGAATATTATAACACCTTTTTGATGTATGCAATAATTCCAGATTTCTCAGTGGTCATTTAAATGTTTAAATAATAGGGTTTTTTACAAACGCGAGATTCTGCACGGAGAAAAATGATATTCGAAAAAACGATAATTTCAATAGTAAAAACGGTTAAAAACGGGACTAAAGTTCTTACGAACAAATTGACAGTGTGTCAATGTTTATTGGCGGGAAAATTTAAGAACAGTTTGTTGGTATACGTACGAAATTACGTATACCAACAAATCATTCTTACATGTTCCCGCCAATAAACATTGAAACCCTGTTAATTTGTTCGTAAGTACTTCAGTCCCGTTTTTAATCGTTTTTACTAATAAAGTGATCGTTTTTTTCGAATAACATTTTTCATCGTGTGTTGAAAATGTATGGAATATTTAAAGATCATTTTTATGATTTTAATCATCGTACTAAAAATGTTTGTTTTTTACGTGTTCTTTCAATTTTATTCATTTTAAAAACGCTCGAAAACTTACAAAACTAAAACGACCCGTGATTGCCAACGACGCTTAGTATGCACGTCATCAAGCAAACAAAGTATAACTGTCGGAAATTTTTCAAGAACGAGTGACCCTTGTGACGTCACACGTCGAAAATGCCGTTTGGCGGGATTACAAAAATGGGCAACTTAGACTCGCTGTCGAAAATTTATTCGTCAACATAAAAATGTCATAACAATCGTAATTTTTAGCTTAATTTTTTTAAGCAATAAAAAACCTGGAAATACTCTATTATGTTAGTAATTGTAATAAATAGTAACCTAATTGTTTTTGTACCTATGTCTCATTTTTAACTGCTACCCGATTATCAACGATCTATTTTGTGATACTTTGAGTTTTTAACGATAAATAATTGGTAAAATGACAGATTCTTCTCTTTTGTTTGACAGTTTCATTTTGGGATTTGCAAATGTGAAGAGATTTTTTTAAGTGAAACTTCTTTTGGAGCGCCTATGGGGTAAAACCGACTCCTGCGTGGCAAGACGGGACGTCGCTCTTGCACGGAACGACGCTTCGTTCGGACAGGCTCGTGACTCGTCGACGACTCTTTCCGCCTGGCCGCCAAAACTCTGTGCGGTATATTTGCTTATATATTTATAATTTAGATATTTCATATTTATATTTGTTTTCTTATATATATTTTTATGGTATATTTTCTATAGTCAATAAAATTGGTAATGGTAATCGAAATAAGCTGCATTTTTAATTTTAATATCTTTTTTTAATAAAAGTTATTTTATTAAAATGATTTTCATTTCTATTTTATTTAATTTCTGAATATTAAAGAAGGGATGATTTTATTTTCAAACCTATAAAGACTTAAATTAAATGAAACAATTACTTTATATAAATAAGTAATATCAATCAATAAAATTACTTTACCACATGCTACCTTTTTCAGTATACTTGGAGCCTACTTAATATTTAGTGATTTCTTTTGTTTTATTTAAAATTACGCCACAAAGTGAATTTTGCGAATATAAAGACTTGTTTACTTTCAGCTTAAGAGCCATTGACCAGCGGCTGAGAATAAAAGTTTAAATATGCTTGCAACTGTACAGGAAGGTTCCGATGAGATAGATCGACTATTCCCCGTATCAAATGTTTTAAATTAAAAATTTAATATCGATTTATTTCATTAAAAAATTGCTTTAATAAAAGAATACCTACATTCAAGTAAGCAATAAAAATGCTCAAAACGCACGATGATAAATTATTAAATAAAATTTACTTCTTGTAAGTATTTTTTGATTATATATTTATGATTTTTCAATAATGTCTAAAAAAAATCTTAAATATTTTAGTTTGTAAGACCAATAAATAGAAAAACTAAGTTACTTTCATCACAAAACCTGTTCTCGGATATATTTTTTAATGATTTTAATGTTAACTAAAATTAAAATTCTGAAAAAATGTGTTTACTAGATTAGGTATATTGACTGTAACATTATGTTATAATATGCTATTAGAGAAGGGCACACTTGGAGAGAATGAAAAGTGAACATATCACTGAAATGAGCTCTGGTTTTAAAATTTTCTAAATATTTCTGTTATTATTTTGAAGATCTTCTTTATTTTGTAGATTTTACGTCCTTGTAGATAGATATTTTGGCAAGTATCAGAGAATGAATTTATTCCATACAAGAAGCAGCAATATGTAGTTACAATATTACGGAAAGCAGCTTGCGTGCTGACCGGGTGTGTGATTTGTGTTTTGGGTATAATTTATGGCTCTCTATAATTTTATCTCTTAAGATAAATGTATACCTACCCCTGAAACGCATTCAAATTACGTGGTCACTGACTGACCATGCGTGGAATAACCCGAGAATCATTTACACCTTCTTCCAAAAAAACAAAGCTGAGTGACAAAATCTTTAAGTAACATTCCATTGTGGCATTTAAAATGAATCGTAACTCTGTACTGATGATTTTAACTCCTTGAGTGTTGTTATCAACAAAACGTTTCGAATAGCAAAGGATTCTATTTATCGTAGGTATTCGATTTTGACGACCTCCGTGTTAGCGTTTGATATTTGGCTCCAAACCCACAGATTGCGGATTTTAACCTGACCGTGGCAAATAACAATTTATGTACGTAATACTCGTTAAATCTACCTTCGGTCACCTTCATCACAACTCGGAGCCCGACGAAGCCTACGAAGAGACCGTAGACTACTGTGGTAAAGTATGTATTAGATCACAGACTATTGTGATACATTACAATTATTAATCTATAAATATTAAAAAAAACTGTCCGATTTACGTGGGCTGATGGGTTGGCTTTGACTTTTATAAAAAAAAACATTTTTTTTCGACATTTATTAAATTTTACGCACCAAACAAGAGGAAGGTCACTAACTAAGTGAGATTTTAAAATGTTCATCCCCTTTTCCCAACCCTTAAAATGAATAAATTCTGAATTTTGATAGATAATTGATAAAATTTTGCAAACTCGACGTTCAAAACAAGAGGAAAATCACTGTTCATATCTGATTTATAAAAAAATCTGTACCAAGTCCTGGCAACGCGGGAAATCAAATAATCTGTCATAGGCATCTCTTTCTAGGATGAAACCTGTTATCTGAAAAGCTTCGGTGAGGGAAGAGGAATCAAAGTCAAAACGATGCTTGAAGTGACTTTGGCCATGCTTACGACCAAATCTCAAAAGACAAATTCTTCGAAACCTACACGGAGAAAAATGTTATTCTAAAATACGATCATTTTACAAAAACGGTTAAAAAAGGTACTGACGTTCTTACGAACAAATTAACAGGGTTTCAATGTTTATTCTTACATTTTTCCGCCAATAAACATTGAAACACTGTTAATTTGTTCGTAAGAACTTCAGTCCCGTTTTTAACTGTTTTTACGAATAAAATGATCGTATTTTAGAATAACATTTTTCTCCGTGCACTTTCCCTATGAACATCCTTCAGCCTTATAATATTCCTTAAATTGAGAATGAAATAAAGCATTGAAGAGACCTCTGTTCCTTGGTTCATATCAGGTAAGTACCTAGTACCTAGGCATTAAGTTTTACCTTTTGTCACTGAAAAATGCCTATACGACATCTCTCTTAAAAAAAAAAATCATAAATATACCTAAACCCTCGAAAAGACCCATCTTGATATTTGTCTGCCGTAATATAATGTCTTCTAAAACTCTAAAAAAAATAATGTCTCTTCTACTCAACTCAACATTCCACATTATCAGATTAATGACCCCTTGTAAATTTTTTATGCATGAACATAAATACATGTCGTCAATATTACATAAAATAAATAATTGTTATTGCTTTATAATGACTGGGCTTTGTTTTAAAAGCTTCGCACAATCAATTTCTTTCAGTTTGATTGATTACTTCTGAACAGTTTTGAATAATCGCCGTGTGAACGGTCCTTTATGAATTGACTGCGTCCGATACGACGCGTTTGAAGGTCGATGCACAATGTTCTTTGATTTTGAATAAATCGCCCGTAAATCAAAGGTCATGAATAAAAGATAACCCGTCGCCAGGTGTCATTTGTCTTCTCGTTTCCTATTTTCTCAGTGTTGCCCGCGTGATAAATTAATTTTGACTTGGCACGGGTAGGTGTCGGATGACAACACCAAAACTCTGATGTTATTTCCTGCACATTATTTTTGAAGCATTTTGTTCGTGTGTTTGAATGATTTCAATCACGAAGCTTGTAAAAAAACTGCTGATGGTCAACCAATTTAAATAAATTATCTTTTAAAATAATGTGTTCATTGTTACGATTTGATATACCTACTTACTTAATTCCTACATCAAAGAGTTTATTTGCTCACGTGACATCATTTAAAATAACGAAAAATTATTGTCCATGTCAATGTTGATTTTAAATATGTTTTTACCATCTTATCCAATTTACAGTAATTAATTAGCACTCATAATATGACATCTTTATCACAAACCAATTTCAATTCACTACTGAATAAGGCCTCTCCAGGATTCTACAAACATCTTTGCTATTTCCGATTTAGGACTAATAAACTACGTTTACAAGTAGATGAAAATGTGACGAAATTACCAACTCAAAAACAATTATGTATAATAGATATCATCTTAATGGTTTGTTATTTTTGATAATGAGATACAGCACTAGGTCTTTGTGGTTTTTATAATATAAATGTCTTGAGTGAAGGACATTTCCGGGCATCAGGTTTTGAATTCGGCTCAAAATTTCATTAAAAAAATCATATCTCCGCAAGTAAATATTATAGGAAAAAACATACTTGAAGGAAACATATAAACTGCTAACTGTGTTTTAAAGTCTATGAATTCACCTACATTTCATTTTTCATCCAATATTCGTATGTTTTATAATAAAGCGGTTTGCAGGATTTTTGTACCGATTAAAATTAATTCTAAAAAACTAAGTCACTAAACTACTTTTGTATAGGATTCGATACCCTTTTCTGAGAGGGACGATACGCAGTATAAGAAATAAAGTTAAAAATATAATAAATGTTTTTAATATTTAGATGATAATTTTAATATTAAATGTTTTGGAAACATATGATATTTAGTAAATTGTTTTTCTTTCTAAAATAGAAGTCGGATTGAATTTCTATTAGAATCTTTAAAGCATTTTCTAATGTAAAATGCCCACCGAGTTCGTTGATCGATTTGAAAATAAATTAATATTTTTATTGGTTCGATAATAATAATAATTGTCGTACCACGCTGTGAGCGCTCACCAAATAAATCGTCAATTTCCTTTGAATTGCCCCTCACGCTAGTTATTCCATCTTCCACAGTTCCACAGGGGACCGAACTCATAAAACTTCAATTGATCTTTAGCTCACATTAACCTAAAAACCAACAAACTTTGAAATTGTACAGGTCTAACACAATGTGAATTGAGTATTTGGAAACAAAATGTATACAAGACTTTTACATTGAAATACCTAGTTAAAAAGATAAATATGTAATAAGAATTATGATTTTTTTTAATCTAATAAATATATACATTTTTGAAGCGTGTTGCTAGAACCTACAGTAACATTTTTATTGCTGATTTATCGCCACATTTTTGCTGTTCTTTCTCCTATTGTTAGTTGGACAATGATAGTGAATAAAAACGGCGGTAAAAAAATTTAATAAAATCAAAATATTTAATAAAAATGCTGTTATATAAGTTACACGCTAAGTAAGTAGGTACCTACTATATTGAATGGATTTCTTTGAATTTCATAATAAAAATGCATTATCAATATATGATTTGGTATATTTATGTAAACCACAAAATAATAAGATAAAATTCGGGTTCGTGCCTATAGTGACATGTATATGAAAGCACGATAAACATTCATACTTCAAATGAAAATCCATCTAAACAGGCTCATTTAATAGATAATTCCTACATTCTCGACTTCATTATTTTCTATGAATTTTATCTTGTGGTACAGAGGTGAGAATAATATATAAATAATAATAAATTTCAAATCAAATTTCAACACTTGGTTACTCTACATAATGTATTAGCTTCCTTCAGCTTATTATTAGGTATCCATTATCTGTAAGAAACAATAATGTTACAACATTGTTCATTCAATAGCTATATTATTTTAGTGTTATTTTTGTTATGTTATGTAATTATTAACCTGACCACAGAATTTCTTTCACATGACCTTATTGGTCACTCAGCCGAGTTACCGCCCCACCATTTACCCCGCCCCCAACTACCCAACACCTACTATTATTTATGTTTTTGTAAAAAAAAAAAAAAAACATCAAAAATGTCACCGGAGACCAAAATTTCATTTACATTTTTTACTTCAAATAATGTCAGGAATCACTGGTTAAAGTAACTCAAGTACGTTCCTTAACACCCTGTATATAAAGAAACTATAGATTAATAAAAATTAAACTGTTTATGTTCTGAAATGGTTGTGACAGTTTTGCGGATTTTGGGATAACCGTTTCAAAAAACGTGCAAATCTTTATTTTCGGGATCAATGACGCTAGTTCCTCGGAGCGTCTTCGATTGAAATACCGGTAGAACAAGGATAGCATTCCTACCCGACGCCTGTGCTCTAGAGATTGCAGTCCGTCGGTTAAGATGGGAGAATCTATCAAACGGACCGCCCGTTTCTGCACAGAGTCGAGGGTGTTTTTCAGGTACTTTGGGGCTCCAGACCAGAGGTGACTGCCAAATTCAACCGTGGGGCGCGGTTTGCACAGGGTTAGAAGTTGTGTACTATTGAAGTATCTGCCCAGTTTCTGAGAGGCTAACTTAACTCTGGCCTCGATGGAGCCCCCATATCTGAGCTGGTCACTTAGAGTTACACCGAGCAAATCAATGGAGGTTCTGTTCGGAAGAATGTTACCGTTGAAGGAGACTAGATTGTCATTTCGATCCCTTTTAGAAGTAATCAGACATTATTTTGGATCTTTGAAAACATTCGAGATTATTCTTACCCCAAGAGAAAACACTCTCGATGTAACCGAATTTTCTAAATTATTACATTAGTAAAAAACATTAAAAATGGTTTCGGTTATTTTTAAAACTAAACTGATGCGCCCACCTCTAACTTGGCAGCACTATTTTATCTAATGAAATGATCTCATCCATCGACGACAAAGTATGATACTGTCGACAATAATAAATAACTCTTCCAGCCGAGCATATTAGTCTAGTAAAATGTCACAGTGCCTTTGAGTAGCTTGTATCAAGTAGCGACTGTGCCCGGCGTGCCCAGCGTGCGGGTTTAGGCGTCCCGACGCGCGACGCCTGCCCCGGGGGCGTCGGAGTAATTACGCCACTGTTATTATCGCTGCGGGGCGGAAGGGTGATAAACTGTCTTCAGCGGGGGGCAAATACTATAACCTACATACGGATTCTGCTACATGGACTAGATATTACATAGCTCAGGGAAATACACGTGTTCCTACTAGAAAGCATAAATAACCTACTCGGTTGTAAAATGCAAAATGTCGTAAGAGTAAAATATGGAACACAATACACACGTACATTTTATATACAAGATGCTTCTATTGCAGTCATTCTGGATCTATGTTTATGGAATATGTAGGTATCTACACTACAAGTAGTTACAAATACTAATAATTGTAGCTTGGGATAAGTACACGGAGAAAAATATTATTCTGAAAAACGATCATTTTATTCGTAAAATCGGTTAAACATGAGACTAAAGTTCTTACGAACAAATTAACAGGGTTTCAATGTTTACTGGCGGGAACATGTAAGAATAATTTGTTGTTATACGTAATTTCGTACGTAGGTATACCAACAAAATATTCTTACATTTTCCCGCCAATAAACATTGAAACACTGTTAATTTATTCGTAAGAACTTCAGTCCAGATTATATAGCTACTTAAAGTGTTGTGCATTCAGGAATAATGTCACTGAAACATACTACACCACTTATACTTACAAAAATGTGCGTACATTTACCTAAGTTTTTTTTTGTTATTTTTGTGTTTGTGTCTACAGATTATAAGTGTAAGTAAGTTTTAATAACCATTTACATGAAAATGGTTAAAACGTAAATAGGTAGTTATATTTTGTAAACACCTCACTAGAAGAACTGTGCGCAACTAACTAACTAACTAACTTAGCGGTGTTCACATATATTTTTAAAAGTGTTATTCTGCCGTTGTATGTTGTATCTAATACTTACTGATTTTGTCATACCGATTTTTTATAAAAATATAAATCAGTAATGATTTCTATTGTGAGCAAACAGAATATTGTTATTACGTATCATTTCAGTTTTTTAGCTTAATCCTGAAGAAAACACGATGAAAAATGAAATGAATTTTTCTCTAAATTACCACTTTTTACGAATAATAATTCACCTTCAGTTACTACTCAAATTAATTTATTCAAATGGATATTTATTTCCATTCCGATTGTACGAAATAATAATTACACCATAATCGTTTTATAACCTGTTCGATTAATCTTGCTTTACATAATTTAATTTTCAAAGCTGTTAATAATAATAAAATGCATATTTAAAATTATTATTTAAGTAAAACCACCTTGACGATTAAGACATCTATCTACTTACAGAGTTAGGTGTATATGAGACTATTAGGACATCAAGAAGCAATATTACTAATTGATCACTTGACCTAAAATTATTCAGAGGTATAAATTATAGAACAGTATTGTTGTGTTATCAACTTTATAATCGTTATAAATGCTTAACCCAAACTACAGCTTTGATTTTTTTTATGAGTTCATGTTAAAAGTGTGTAGGTATTCACTGACAAAGATGAAAGAAAAATATTCGTTCTTCTGTTGCATTTATTATAAACTTGGGTAATAGAGACGTAATTTTTAAATTTCGGCATCCTATAATAATACCTACGCATTCTAATGTTCAATTAAAATATTATATATTCTGAAGTTTTCACATTAAAAACCCACTCAATAAAAACTGAAAATATTTACGTTTTCAATGAAAAATATTCGCTCAATTTTTGAAGGTTTTGCCCGATTTTTAAATCCGTTTTTGGAAGCGATCCAAAAATAATATTAAAATCAACGGTTTAGGAGAAAACACCACCGTTCAGAGGAACAATCGTCCAAAGGAAAACGGATTGTCCTTTACGTTTGAAGATTTATATCAGGTTACATCATCTGTGTGCCGACACTAGCAAAGGCTTCATCTAGTAATAACAAAATTACACCAAAACTAAACGACGTAAACCACATTAATTTTACTAACTATTCTAATGACGTACCGGCTCCAAAAGATACACGAGCACAACACGGAATCATTTCTACACATTTAAATACACACTTTACCATTATATACGTACTACATTTCCCCTGATTAGGGTCACTGTAAAGCTCTCCGAAATTTTGGCTGATAAAGGAGGAAGCGCAATACGGCATAATAACCTAAAAAATAATCATCATGGTGACAATAAAAGCATACTGACTATATAAATATTATCACACGTGCACGTGTGCTATATCTGAATCAAATAAAATGAAAATCGATTAGCATACAAAGTCAGCTCTAGCCAAAATTCTAATGTTTGAAGTGGTTTCTTTTACAAAACCTCAACACTTCCAACCGAGGTCCTTAAAGAGGAAGTCGGTACCTATTATAGTTCTAATGTGCTGAACGTGGTATGCCTGGTTCCATACACACTAAAGGTACGGATTAAAAAGTGTTTATACAAAGTTATTCATTGACCAGTAACAAACCAGGACAATATTCAAGAAGGTACCTATTCTAATAAATTAAATGTAAAACCTATTAATAATAAATAAGGTTGAAACAATAAGTGCAATATCATGCATTATGCAGTATTTTTAATATTTTGTCCTGTACGTGCAAAATCGTATCTTTTTTTTCTTACTAAGTTAAAACTTTCTAATACACCTATCGTGTTAATCTGAATTCTTCTGGTAGGTAAGTTTGCTTGTCTGTCTGTTTGTAGGTACATAAGATTATGCTCAGCAAGTTCCTACTATTAATTTACTCAGTGGTGAGATTTTCTTGGTAAGATTATCATACCTATTTGTGTTTTACACAATTTGATAAATAATGATTAAAGACAACTTTTATGATATTTTGAAGATGCCTGGATATATAAACAATCAATAATTCAAAAGTTTGTGTCTTGATACCGCTGATAGCTCCAGTCTAACTTCTCCGTCTTTAGAAAGAGAGTATAATGCAGCTTTAAGCGGCAGGACCTCATAGTTCGTACTGAATCTAAGATATGTACCTAAGAAGAAACAGAATTTATTCTAAACTTCTGTGCAAGTCACGGGAAAAATTACGGGATATTAAAATTATAGGATTGATTATTGCAAGTTATAAAAAATGTGCAAATATCTTCATGAAAAATCACTAAATCTGGCAATATTTTTAACCATAATAACCCAAAAAAAAAGAATGACACTTTTCAAAAATATAGAATAGAAATCATTTGTTGTGAGAATGTTATCTATTTTATAGGTAGGTATTTTATAGCTTAGTTGAATTCTTGACAGAATTAGTTTTATTTTTTAAAAGAGCAAATTCTTTTCGTTGAACCGGCCACAGACGCCCGACCGAAATTAATAATTTTTGATTACGAGTTAGCTGAACCATCTAAATGTTTATTTTATTTGAAACAATTTAAGGTGAACGGCTGCGTGGCCCTTTTTATAAAAATCTTAAATTTGGATTTAAGGCCAAAGGCCCAATCAAGCTGAACAATTATTTTTGTAATCAAAATGTATACATCAAATATCTAGTACGGATATATTCTACTTTATTTATTTGTGTTTAAAATTGTAAAATACAAGACTTTAAAAATTCAATTTTTTCGCCATTTAACTTGGGCAATTATTATTGGAAAAATATTTTTAAAAAATGTATTCTATTTACCATAAAAATATGATGAAATATAAAATAAAAATTATTAAAAAAATCATTTTGATGAGCATAAATTAGATTAAAAAAAATCGTTTTTGGTTGTTAAATAAATTTTTTTGTAGGTATGCATATATTAAAATTTCTACCAAAGAAATGCTTTTTCAGTGATTTTTTTTTTTCGTAAATAACAGTAGGCAGAGAAAGATAATTTTTTTTAGTAATTTAATTAAAAACATGTTAAAGTTTCCTCTAAAGTCATGAAAAATTGAATTCTTTAATGGTCAATACATCATAATTTAAATCAAAAATAAGTAAAACAATTCACATCCGTACTAGATATTTGATACACCTTTAGATTTAAAAAAAACTGTTTAGTTTAGATGAGTATTTTGGCCTAAAACCCAAATTCTACACGGAGAAAAATGTTATGTTAGCTTCAGTCCCGTTTTTAACCGTTTTTACTATTAAAATGATCGTTTTTTCGAATAACATATTTCTCCGTGTAATTTGCATTAAAAATGCCTGGTACCCGTTCCTCTTCAGATGCCGAGTTTTGCTACGGACGTTACATTTAATAATTACACCCGGTGTATCCATGAACTAAGTCCCAGTGACCAAGTCCAAGAGCCGTGGCCCAATGGCGTGGGTCCAGCCGACCTTGGTTCACTTCCCCCATTCACATCCCGCCTGAGGAATGTCAAACAGGGCTGTTACAGTACGAAGAAATGGCAAACTTTATTGTTGTAGTTTCTTACGTTTGCAAAAAATGCGTTGCCATTTCTTTATTTCGTTTTTTGTTCTGTTTGTAAGCCGTTGTTGTAAACTTCTATTAGCAGTTTTTATGTTCAACTTTAAAAACAGTCCGAACCAATATTGCCAACCTAGGTTCAAAAGTTTCGTGTGTTATGTTTGTTGAATTATTGTTATAATAGTAAAATAACTGTATTGCATCTTTTTTCGAAAATATTCACGGGTTAATTAGTCAAATGACCAAAATAAATGTCAAGCCAAGAAAAGAAATCCACCTTAGAAACCCATAAACTTAATAAATTGTGCAATACGTGTAACTAAAATAAGGGTATCGGTAATATATAATATAAGTAGAATTAAAAAGGAATATCAATATCTAGATCGGATATGATTCGAATATTTATTTAATAACAAATAAATCAATTGATACAATATACCAAAGATATTTAATTTATTTCCTGACACTATAAAGCAATGTAATTCTGTGAATAAGGTTAAATATATGGTGAAAATTTGGCCATCGGAAAAAATATTTATATTGATACCTATGTATGAAAAATTAAAAAATCGCCTTCTTGCCTGCATTTTATAATTTGAGGGAAAATAAATAAATTACCTAGAACAAAATATATCTGTACTAGATATTTGCTAGCCTTTTTGAATTAAAAATAAGTACCCAGTTTGGTCAAGTATTTTGGCCTCAAATCCAAATTAAATTTTGGTTTAAAAGGGCCGCGCCACCGGTCCCTTTTAAGAAGGTTACTTTTACTTTTTTACGCCGTGGAAGAAAAAATATGTTCTTTTTGAAAACCATTTATTACTACTGCCTAATGTTATTTTGGGCAACCCTATTGTATACCTTTATGTTCTGCATTTTGATATCAGAGCAAAAGAGACGGAGAATGCATTGCGATGCGTTGCATTTGACAATTGCCTTGCGATATTGATTAAGTTATTGCCTTTGTTTAAATTGTAGAACAAAAGGTGTTAAATATTTTGCACTCTTATTGAATTATAACGCGAAAAATATTTGTAATTTATAAATTAATGATGAATCAAAACGAAATATTTATTGTAGGTGGTAATTTAGATCATTTAATTTTTAATGATTTAATCTAACAGCTAGGTACCTACCAATTTTGGTATGTATAACTAGATATTATAAAAAAAATTTCAGACTAAGGAAATTAAAATGTAATTGAATACGCAGGTAGTATTTTTTAAATCACTAGTAGGTAGGTACTTAGATACCTATTTTCGACAAAAAGGCATTACAATATTTTTTTAAAGTAGAATTTTATAAATAGGTAGCTAATGATAATAATAATTGGATAATTTGTAGAACGCCGTTTTTGTGAGAAATCACCTCAAGGGCGCTGTACATCTTATTAAGACTTCTTAGGCTCTACCTAGAACTATTATTTACAAATGGACACAGAGAACATACTTACCTGTTCAGGTCACTTCCGATAAACACCTAAGTTTATGCTTGGAGGAGATACGACTTTGCACGCGGAGGACGCTATATTAAAACACTGGACATTGCATAACTTTACATTTGCTACACCATCATTTTTCATATTATAATAATAATAATAATGTTCGGATAATTTATATAGCGCCGTTTTTGTGAGAAAATCACCTCAAGGACGCTTTACAACTTAATCTATACATTCAACATTTGCGTTATAACTGTGACTTAAAACTAAAACTTATAACTAGTGACATAACATTAAGACTTATCTATAACTAGTGACTTAAAACTATACTTATTTAAATGACCGAGTGGGTATTTACTCGTGTTATGACTTACGACTATCTTAAAAACTACATACATTTACTACTACGTAACAAACTTACCAATATTTAAAAACACATATTGCTATAAATACTGCCCGTGCTGTCAGTGGTGGGTTGTGAAAAAAATACAAAAGAAGTTTACGTTTAGTAAATTGTTAAAAAGGAGAAAGATAAATCGATGGACTGGCAAATGCCATGGACTGAGTAATGAAATACTACTGAAAAAATACGGTCATTGTTACATTCATAAGAAGATTACTGCCAAAAATGGAGTTAATAAATTGAAGTTATTTCGAAAGACTTGAGAATTTATATTTTAAGTTATTTTTGCATATCAAATTAAATAAATATGACAATAATCGAAAATATTTTTAGAAAAATGTCAGTTGTGTGTCCGTCTGTAACTTAGGTTTATTAACTGCAGAGCTCGGATTTTCTTTAAATTTAGTTTGGAGTTTGGTTAGATAATTCAGACAATAGTTGGTCACATACATATAATAAATATTTTACACATTAACTTATTTTAAATCCTTTTTTTTATTTTCGACGAATTTGGAATTAATTTGCCAAGAATTCAGATTATCTGTGATTTTTCAGAGGTAACCGATAACACATTTTATTTTATCCGTTCCTGAAACCAGGTTTTTCGATGAAGCAAAAGTCTTCTCCATCATTGGCTGATTAAAATACTAAAGTCTTATCAATTATGGGGTAACATATCGACAGGTATTTATCAATCTAAATTGTCCATCCATACTTTACGATTCATCTTTCATTCACAGCGCTACAAAAGAGCAGAGTTTGCCCTGTCATTCACAACATCTCTATCGGCCGTGTTTGGAAAGAGTAATGCATTTTTGTATGCGCTTTCGATCCGCGGACGACCGCCGATTGCGGGGGAATTTATTGCGCCTGGTCCTGCTTCCCTGGGCCATTGTGCCAACCTAATTGTTTTATTTATTACGCACCATATCCGTTACAGCTCCATTAGCTCCTGATCTTCTCAAAGGTCAAAAGCCTTGTATATTTTTTTAATATCTAAAAATGTTTCTGTAGTCGCATATCTTGGGGTAATTTCCATAACGAGGTAACTCTGAAAACAGCTTTATTGGGAAATTTAATTATAAGATGGTATTCATTCTAATAAATTGGTTGTTGTATATTTATACAGTTAAGTATGGTTAATGGTTGGAATGACTTACCTTGTTGTTACGTACAAAAATGCAAGGAACGTAACTTGCAATTCCTCAAATGTTAGTGCTACAACTAGCTAAGTCTAGTTGTCTAATTGAAACATGGAAAAACCCGGTTATAACTCTAGCGTAACCTAGTTATAGAATTAAACGATACTGTTTTTTGGAGATAAAAAAAGAAAACATATTCAAATAACTTGATGATTCAAATGCACAGAGAAAAAAATTATTCTAAAATACGATCATTTTATTCGTAAAAACGGTTAAAAACGGAACTGAAGTTCTTACGAACAAATTAACAGTCACAGTAACTTCAGTCCCGTTTTAACCATTTTTACAATTAAAATGATTGTTTTTTCAAATAACATTTTTCTCCGTGTACAATATATAGATACATATATATCTATGTTCTTAGTACACTTAAGTATACACGAGTCATATTATTAGCTATACCTAGTGTTATATATATCGTGATATAACTATACAAACTTTTTCACAGTTTAGAGAAGTGGGATCGATAGATAGATTAGATAGCTTAAAGATAGATTTTGTAAGACATTTGATTTTTGATTAGGTAAAGTACGTAGGTACCTATCTATAATGCCAAATTTGATAGGCAATATTATAATTTTTTCTCACATCGGCATAACCTTGGAATCTAAAATTTTAAGACTCCAGTACCAAAGAAAACAATGTACCAATATCAACCTAATAAAAAAGATAAGTGAGAAATGAGTTAAAAATATCAGATTAAGTAGGTATTTGAAATATGGAAGATATATGAAGGAAGCTTAAAATCAAAATAATGTACTATTACTAATCACACTTAAAAATAAAATAAGCAAAAAATGTAAACGACAAAGCTATAAATACCACAGAACATAGATTATTCTTTGTTTGTGCTTTTTAACTAGAGCCAACCGAGCAGCCTCACTCAAAATGCATCTATGAACAGTTCCAAAGTTCCGTTGCACTGGTAGTAGGTACCAAATGGCACTCTCTCGCTGGCGGCCGGCTCTGAATTTATAGCATGCGCGATAATTGCTGCAGTTGGTGCCTGGACTTATGGCTGTGACGTCACGGGCCCATGCCTCCAAGGACACCCTTAACGGCCGTTAAACTGTTGTAATCGAAAGTGTTCCAACGGATAACGGCCCGTTAGAAGGCGTTATTCACGTGCGACGATTCACACATTTCAAGCCATGTCTATCAAGTTCAATGGATGATAACAGATTTTTTTTGTTAGTTTTTTTTATTTGCAGTGTTGTGATTAATACTTATGACTATAAGGGATATTGTCGTTTTTCAAGTGGAATGGAAGCAACAAAATAATACTGAAATTTAATGTTAAAGGTAGAGATTTTGATTTGACAAGTTTTCGATATAAGTATCTAATAGATATTGGTTTATCATACTGTTGATATTTTAAGTATAACAACAATGTTGTAATGTGCAATTTAGTTTTTTAAAAAAACCACAGATCATTTTTGAAACACCAATTTCGTGGTGTTCCGAAGGGGTCTGTTGTAGACCCTCTTCTATTTATTTTACCAAAGGGTGATCTTTAAAAAATATTTCTTATATTGAACTCAATTCTTACAGTTTTACTGAAAGGTGACTTTCTTTTATTGATGCGATCTTTGCGATATGGGTTTATAGGTCATCTATTGTGTACTGTATCGATGAGATCTCACCAGTCTCATATTGATAATTGTGATTTTATGTGATTTAAATCACCCATGGTTAAATCCCACGGAGAGTATATCCTAGCAAAGTCTGTAAATACTCTAGTAAATGCTCACGGCGTAGTCTCCATAGGCAATGGTCTACTGCAGTCTACTTTAATACTCTGTGTGCTCCTTTGCCTTATGGTTTTGTCCATTTGAGAGACAGCTTACCAGAAGTCAATTTATGCTATGGTCAGCTTAGGCACTTTAACAGTTAGGTAGAGCTAATATTTTAATAGTGCCCATGTTTTCCGGCAATATATATTATAACTGTGTTGAAAATGGGCGAGCTACCTACAATTGATATTTTTCTTGTTTGAGGTAACACATTTATATACCTAATAGGTAATAATCTAAAATTATCAATTATATTCCACAAACCCAGCCACAAAACGAGAAAATATACCTTGCCACTTATATTTTCGTCGACTTTGAAAACATTATTTTTTGTTCAGCTTTGCTACATGGATTTCTGTAAATAACACCCCCTCCATTGCGGGGCTCTGTGCCTTTTGTATTTGTGCACAAAATGGGGCACAACCGTCGGATCGCCGTCCTTGGGCGCGGGATTAATGGTGACGGGCAGACTCGACGCCCACTGTGAAATTTATTTGTGACGCCACTGGCAAAAAAACACGCGAAAATAATACAAGAAAATGCGAAAAAAATATTCACAATGTCCTTTTGTTGGATCAACGAGCAGGGTGGTTCGAAGATTCTAACCATGCTCACTACTAAAATAATATTTTTAGATAGGTCACGATCTGTAAACTATTATGAAGACTGATGAAAATGTTGTTGATACATACAAAAATATCACGAGATTTTAGTGTTGAAAAGATGTCGTAGTTGATGACTATACAAATCATGAAGGTCTTATAACATATTTTGCTACTTCTCTTTAAGCCTCGGTAGGTCAGCTAGGACGTTGTCCAAGAAGCACTGATTTGGTTTGTTTAGTGTTTTTCTGCCCCCACATGGTATACCTAATAAGTATTACTTACATGTCTAAAACATCTTGGTAGATTGGCTCTCACGCTAATGGTTTGATAATAATTTTCCAAAGCTAAAATTTTTTCATACTTATACACGGAGAAAAATGTTATTCTAAAATACGATCATTTTATTCTAAAAAACGGTTAAAAACGGGACTGAACTTCTTACGAACAAATTAACAGGGTTTCAAACTTTATTGGCGGGAACATGTAAGAATAATTTGTTGGTGTACGTAATTTAGTACGTATAGCAACAAATTATTCTTACATTTTCCCGCCAATAAACATTGAAACACTGTTAATTTGTTCGTAAGAACTTCAGTCCCGTTTTTAACCGTTTTTACGAATAAAATGATCGTATTTTAGAATAATATTTTTTTCAGTGTAGAAGAGAGCTCGAATAACCCACCTCTCATAAAGACTTCATCGTTTTTGATTTTCTGGTATGTAATAAAAATTGATATAATAACAACTGAATAATGAACCTGTAATTAAAGCACAAATTTTATAATTGATAGATATATTACTGTAATTATATCTACTTATACATAACTGTTATATCTAACTGTTATAAGTAGTTTTTAGGTACATGATGATTGATGGCGTGTTACAGTTGCTTTTCTTTGTAAAAAAGTCGTTGAAGTATTTGGTTTTCACAACTCTGATTGATTTATTTTATTAGTGGATTTTAAAGTAAGGAGACCAAATAGCAGAATTATATTGAACTTGTCTTCGAACTAACCACTCGAGCGATTTGTGTTCAGTTATTGATTTTGCCATTCGATTTAATTAATATCATTCGTCAAAATATTAATATGGAAACATCTAAAATGTTTACTGCGATCAACCTAGATTTTTCCGTTTATACCATATTTGTAGGTTCGATAAATGTGGTCAAATTTGGATCTTAACCGCTCCAGTGGCTAAAGAAGAATATACATTTTTTAATGTTGAAATATTTTGAAAGCCTCTGCTAGAAGAGTGAATGTATTTTATCAACCTGTATCGTCCTTGATATTATAATGATCCATGTTATATTTGACTCTCATAATAAAATATTATGTAGGATAACGTGCTCTATTCGATTTTATCAGATGCTATTAAAAGTAACTCAGATGTATAACACTCTTGTAGGAGAAAACATAAGAATTCTTTTGATCTTGTGATATGTTTCATGGTAAGTAAGTACCTATAGAAATATGCATATGACATTTCACTAGATCCCCTGGTTATATTTTTGGTGAGTATCTCTTATGTGTACCAAGCTCTTGAGAGAAAAATATTCCAATTTTTCGTGATTGATTTAAGAATTAAAATAAAATGTAATAATTTCATAGCATGCTCAGTTTCTTTATCAGAAAATTTTCAGTCGTTGGCAGACCGTAAAATTGCATATAATTTATAACGGCACCCTTGCACCCAATTAAAATGAGATAATGAACATTGTCTAATAAATCTTCCCGACATACATTAGTAGGTATGTAGATAGGTAAAGTAACAAGAACTGCATTTCTTCTGCAATGTGATGAACAAATTCAATTTCAAGATAGGTAGGTATTTAATTCTTAAGTGGGTTATTAATTATTTTCGCTTATTATTATGACAGTTACCGTCATGCTGGGTAGTAATGTGCCAAGTGAATTAAATGATACATAATTATAAACGAATTTTTTTTTTATCCTCGTTAAAGTTAAATGTGAATATTTTGTTATTAATCTGATATTAAAAGAGTAATTATTATGGACAAAGTCACCAAACGTAGCAAGTAACTTGGGGTTACCTATGGCAGAGGTTGTGGTTATCCAATAAAATGTATCACATTTTTATATACATTAAGTCATGAATTCTACATATTTATGTATCTACTTACAAAGTCATGTAATACTATATTTTAAGCTTACTTTAACTTAATTTTTTTATTATTTACTATTTATTAACGCCTTAGTGGGCTCTTACAATTAATTAATTTAAGTATAACATGAAAAATAATATAGTTGTGCCAATAAAGAACTAAACTAATTTAGATAATAAGACTTGACAAAAAACAAAGTGTATTCTATAAACGCTAGAATATGGGTAATATTTTTTATAAATACAATTATTTGTTTGTGTTACAACCAATAAATCCGAAAAATAAAGATTTGATCTACTCGTGTAATAAGTACCTACGTCAGTACCTATTTGTTAAAAATATTATAACAATAAAAAATAAAAAATTGATCCATGCATTAGCAATAATGCTATATTTTAGTTATCTTACCAAGCAGCATCTTAGTGGGTTCCCATTACTTGATTTTGTTTTATATTTTATATGTCATAATATTTTTTACGAATGTAAAACATACTTTTTTGTACGTAAATGTACGTACTATACGTGCTGTACAAATAAAGATAATGCAAATATAGAATTCCCGTATCTATGAGTAAAAATAAACATTTCTCAAATATACATGTTATAACCGTTAAAATTTACAAAAAGGTTAAGTACAAAATTTTAAATAAAGTGGAAATGTATACAGGGTGTTAAGGCACGTACTTGACTTACTTTAACCAGTGATTCCTGAAATTATTTCTAGTAAAAATTTTATAAGAAATTTTGGTCTCCGGTGACATTTTTGATGTTTTCATTTTTTTTACAAAAACATACTAGAGGTTGGACAGTTAGGGGTGGTTAAGAGGTTGGGCGGTTACTTGACTGACTGACCAGCGACGACTTTATTTTTTTTATTGATTTGAGAAAAAAATAAAATTATTGAAAAGTCACTGGAGACCAAAATTTCGTTCACATTTTTTACTCCAAATAATGTCAGGAATCACTGGTTAAAGTAAGTAAGTACGTTCCTTAACACCTGTATAGCCTACTTATGTGTAGATATATGTAAAGGAATGTGTTAAGTGTTACAAATTATTATGCACATCAGAATATAAAACAAATTGAATAAGAAAAGTAAAATATTTTTTACAAATAAATACAGATTTTTTTTTTTTCATCTTCTTATTTATTATTTATTAGTAAATAGGTAAATATAAGTTTTCAAAGGTCTAGTTACACACCTAGTTATTTGTAAGCAAGTATAATGCGGGTTTCATACTAATATTTTAGCATTTAATTAGAGTCCTCGACCAGGCCAAAATGGGAAACGCAGCCGGGAGAAGTTGTTCCATTGAAAAGATTCTGATCGGTTGTTACCCGAGGTGCTTTGGAGTCAATTACTTCATTGCATTCATGCAAATGATTTATTAATTATTATGCTGGTGTCTTCATTAAAAACACCTACCCTACGCGTATTAACTACAAGAAGAGAGTTATTTTTTTTTTAATATAAGCTGGCAGCATGTGAAAAAACCAGTTTAAATATATCTACCCGTGTATGCATAAGGATTTGTAAGCAATCGTGTGAATTCTGGTCGATTGTTTTAGAGATAAGGAAATCTTTTTGGATGGTGACCATGGTTTTTTTTTTGTTTAAAAAAAAACAGTGAATTCCATTCTATTTTACATTTATGAGGAAAAAAGACGAATGATTTCGGTGGGACCTAAATGCGAAACTATTATTTTGTAGAATTATTTAAAAATTAAAAAATAGATAAATCTTTCAAAAAGAGGGGTGTGTGAACGTCCTGGGAAGACGTTGAAAGCCTAAGTAAATTAATTCGGTACATAAGAACCTACTGGTAACGCGTTATGTCAAGAGTCGTCACAAAAAATTATAAATATTTTAATACAATTCCTGGTTTAGGTGTAAACCAATACCAACAATCCCTATAATACCTACCAACGTGATAGGGATTTTGTGAAAGAGAATCAGTTACATATCAATATTGGTACATCCGTTAGACAGGTAGTTATACCTATCTAACGGAATTTAATAGGTAGGTGATGTATATGGGAATGTTTTTATTTATAAAGGCTAAACTGCGATAAGGTGTTTGGTAGGTTGACTCTGTCTACTTAAACATACACCTGCGTATTAAGTCATTTTGTGTTTGATCTCATTTTATCCAAACTAGTTTTCCTTATTGAGAAAGCCGCCAGGTAATTAGATGGCCAAACACGTATTTAAATAAGGTAAATAAAGCACTCAACGCTTTATGACAGTGTGAGAAACTGATGATAATCGATTAAAAGATTTAATGCTTAGAAAGGAGTATTTAAAAGTATTGTAAAATTAAGATATGTTATGTTTAGAATTGGAACAAAACTTTGTTGTTCTGCTTTCCGCCGCGAACACGTAAAAAATATTCAAATAAATTAAAACATATATTTTGGACAGAAGCGCTTTTTTATATCCATTAGTGTTTCGGAAGAAATAACACTCAGTATCATCTTAGGTACGTTTTTATCAAACAAAATTAATATTTCCATTGGTATGCAATTTTAGATTACAAATAGGGACATGCTATTGCAAAAATAAAAATAGAAATAATAAAAATAAATAATACGATAATTTGTACAGCGCCGCTTTTTTGGTGAAAAATAACCTCTAGGGCGCTGTACAAATATGATATCCTAGACAGGCTCCATCATCTAATTACTTGCAAACAGATACATAAAATTAGTTAAAGTAATACTTACCTGGCAGGTCACCTCTGATAAATACAGTTTTATTAAAAAGTTTAAGCTTGGAGAAAATACTATTTTGCAAGCAAAGGACACACGGAGAAAAATGTTATTTTAAAATACGATCATTTTATTCGTAAAAACGGTTAAAAATGGGCCTGAAGTTCTTACGAACAAATTAACAGTGTTTCAATGTTTATTGGCGGGAAGATGTTAGAATAATTTGTTGGTATACGTAATTTCGTACGTATACCAAATAATTATTCTTACATTTTCCCGCCAATGAACATTGAAACACTGTTAATTTGTTCGTAAGAACTTCAGTCCCGTTTTTAACCGTTTTTACGAATAAAATGATCGTTTTTAAATAAAATAAAAAAAAAATTTTTAGAATAAAATTTTTCTCCGTGCACAATATTACAAACACTGCAAACAAAATGCCTTCTACAGACAAGTATTTTTTAAAAGGGATGTTAGGTACTAATTTAAAAAAATGTGTTAAACTTCAGTTTGAAGTGTTTCCTAATTATAAAAATAATGAGTTGGTAAAAAGTAGGTACCTACTAGCACACAAAGATCTTACCTAGCTGTTAATATATTTATACAGCGCCCTTGAAATGATTTTTCATAGAAACGGCGCTATAAAAATCGGCCATGTATAGTAATTATTGTCTATATTGGCTATAAAAAAACCCGAATCGAAAATTCAACGCTTTATATAAAAAAAAATGTTTTAGCTAAAAAAGGTTTTTATCTTATGTTTTAGGTATTTAACAGTTAGGTATATACCAAAATGGGCTTGTTTTGTACCTAAAAAAATTTATTTACTAATTTGATACTGTGATTACAGACTCATGGTAGTTATGTAATATTTAGGTTAATAAATATAGGTATCTCCCTACCTATGCTTTTTTCATTCATGAAAATCAGAGAATAAGAAGAACGTAGTGGTAACGATATGAACCATTTTTAATACGTTGATACTAGGCCTTATTTATTTGGGTTATGTTAGGTACCTAAAACTAAAAACATTAAAGAAAGTAACTATTTAAATCAATTAAATGAAGAAAACAGTTCTTTAAACTTAATTTAAAAGCGCTTTTATCGATTTGATTAGCGTTAATTTTTGGCGCAATTTCGGATGTCAAACTCACTAGACGTCACTTCAAACAACACGTGGCTACGACACATTCATACTAGAACATTCTTTCAATTTTTTATAATTTTTCTATAACTTTTCATCGCTAAACTTACCTTTTAAGCTGTTCGAGGCTTCGATTAACGGCCAGCGTGAGGCAGCCTTCACTTGCCGGCGGCACCTAGCGAATCGAACATCCGAACTTTTCGGAGCTTTTAAAAGTCTCTCAACTTATCAAGTTTACGCGGTAAACATTTCAACGCCACAGTATATTAGAATTTAGAAAGTCATAGAAGAAGAAAAAGAATTTAGAAGCAGATAGATAATAGCAGAGATAAAATGTCAACACATTCGAAATTTAAAACTTTTTATTGTTTATTGCAAACTCTGTTTTAAACTTTTGTTTATGTTCAATTACGACATGTAAATAGTGTTTTTAGCCAGTAGTATCGTGGCGGTATGTATTTTTTGATTTGCCAAAATGATTGTTTTTTTTTGCAAGTTTTTTTTTGTTTTGTCACAGCTGCTAAATGTGATGGTGGTTTATTGTTTGTGATGATGGTTCATTAGCCGATCGGATCGGGTTATAGGGTCAGTATAGGTAACCTTTGCGTTTGGTCGCGAATTGGTGTCCGCCTACGAACTGATGAGTGCTTGGTTCGTGACTGACTTCGTTCGGGCACCCGTTTAACAACGCGCGCCCGTCTCTCGTAAACGTAAACCAAAATGTGCCCGATGCTTTACGACTTCGCCTGAGCGAGGAGTGCACCCCCACCAGAGGGAGACATCCATATCGAATCGCCCCGCATTAGAACAAAACAAATCCAACAACTCACCGAGACACATGGCATTTTCTCTTTTATTTCAGGCGGCCGGCTGTGGATAGGAGAGGGATAAGTAATTTTCACGTGGCTAATTGATGGCTAGTGCAGGTATAAGGTTTGTTGTAACAATGTTCTCTCTATGGCTTTGAAGAGTCGAACTGGAACGAATGAGATAATAGCAATTCGCGAAGCATTTTTTTACGACAGTAAAATTAATTTTTAGATAATTTTTATAGCGTCATTTTTAAAGAAAATCCCTTCAAACGTGCATTTCAATGGATAGATCGCCGTTTCCACAGCAACATTGCATGAGTTAAGAATGATCACAGACTCGGCGGAATTTAGAGCTAAACTAAACAGATAGATGATTCTTTATCTATCTGTTCAGACTGTCTTATCCATAAAGTCAAAACCTTTCAACCTTCACATCAGCCCGCGACATTGTAAATAATTAATTGTGAAAAATATGAGCTAATTCTTATTTGTAAACTTTTATAACGGTCACTTCATGAAAATTCTCCAGTCCTAAAGAATCATAAAATTCTCAAGTATTTCAAAATAAATATTAACTCACCATTGGCATTAATCTTCTTATAAGTGAATGTAAAATCATGCAATGTCCAGTGTTTTCGTATCTTCTCCAAGCATAAACTTTCTAATGAAAGTGTGTTTATAGGAAGTGACCAACCAGGTAAGTATGTTTCTGTATACATTAGTAAATAATAAACTTAGATATAGCCTAAGACTATATTATAGATTTTACATCGCCCCTGAGGCGATTTCTCACAAAAATAGCGCTCTACAAATTATCCAATTATTATTATTATTATAGGCTTTTGCAATGAATCGACCAGACACCAAGAGAATTAAAAAATATATATATGTTTTTTTTTTGATTCGGGTACAATTTTTTGTCGGATTGTGACTTCTTGTCTTGTGAGTGCTTGAGTGCTTTTATTTTTTTAATGGCAATGATGTTGTATAGACGATTTAATTTGGTTAATTAGATTTTGTATCAAGACTTTCGGGAAATGAAAATTGAAAACTGAAAATTCCAGAAAATCATCTTAAGACTTCAATTCCAGAAATTCATTTTAAAACTTCAATTCCAGAAAATCATTTTAAAACTTCAATTCCAGAAAATCATTTTAAAACTTCAATTCCAGAAAATCATTTTTGGCTAAACAACATCATGGATGTCTTAATTTTCAATATTATCACTCAAAAACAAACATTGTCAATTGTCATAGAAGTTTCTGAAAAAATCCTTCCCTAAACCATGAAGTTGTAGGTACCGTAGAAGTCACTGAAAACTTATCCAAAACCTAGTCCTCTTCAACATGTATAAATCATTTTATAATATAATATGGATGATTTGTACAGCGCCATTTTTGTGAAAAATCATAGCAAGGGCGCTGTACAAATTCATAATAAGTTTATTTCTACAATCTTACATCTAACTACAGATTAATAATAATAGATAATATTTGGCTAATTTATATAGCGCCTTTTTTTGTGAAAAATCGAATCAGACAAAACATATCAACTATAAAAAGCTAAAGTATTGTACCCACCGGTTCCTCGATCAGTGATACAAAACTAAACTACGAAAATAATCTACATCTATTTTACAGATAGGTAATAATAATTATCGGATAATTTGTAGAGCGCCGTTTTTGTGAGAAATCACATCACGGGCGATTATCTTTATATCTAATAAATATTTTCTATAAATGTAAATAACTTAACAAAAAAATAAATAAAAATGCTCAAAAGTATCAAGCCGCCTGTAAAAAACTTTTTTTTCCATTATTTTTACCAACCTCTGCAAAAAATGTTCTAAATTTGAAATAATTTTTTGTTGACAGTTTTAAAACCACCTGTGAATTGGATTAAGGTTTAAAATACAGGTAGAAAAACTAAATGAACCGTTTCGTATTTTACGATCTTACCGAAAAAAAATTGTATTCCCGATATAATAAAAGCCCCGCGAGCCGGTCCTAACTTTACGAGCGCAAGAGAGACGCACATAAAATCTCAAAGGCTACCGCAATTTATGGTGTGCTGGCACGTCTGCAGACGGGCCTGTCGCGAACAGCTGACTGCGATAAGCTCCTCACCTCCCGCTTAGATTTATGTGCAAGAATGAGATGCATAATATCGGTGGATTCGTGTACAAGTTGTATAATGCACTCGGCCACGCGCGGCCATTTCAAATTTACGATCTGGGAATTGTGCGATAGAGGGAGACGGCTAGTTATACTCTGGCGGCAAGAAAATTCATTAATCCAGCGTGTTCGAATTTCAAAATTTAACGGCCTAGCGTGCAATTGTTTCTATCTCTTTTTATTGCGCTCTCCGGATTTATGTGCGAGTGAGTTATGCGTTTTTTCGACGTTCTATTTTTGAAATATTTTTCCCTCCACGCGGGAGGGGGAGGCAAGAATAGACACGTGACAGCTTTATGGGCGTGGTATGTATTGTTGTAGTATTTTTCATCAAGTCAATAGAATTTGAAAATAAGTTAAATAGAATAATTATTTAATTTAGTGATGTTATTACTTCATTTGGTAGGAAGGAAATAAACAAGGTCAACAAAGTTCTGAACAAATTAAAGTAGTTTAGTAGTAAGTTCAAGAACATTGATTATTATTTTTTGTCAGGTGGAAAATTATTTATTGGTAGATACTTAAAAAAAGCGATTTAGCCGTTTTTTTTTCAATTCATGCTTTTGTCATATCTACATTTTTTTCTCTTTTTCATGGGCATTGTTAACACTTCGTAAAATTGTTCCGCAGTCTGCAACGACCCAATAACCATAGATACTTAGGTACAAGTCAGAACTTCTCAATATTTGAATGCATTTATTAATTACCAGAGATATTATGTAGATATTTAGTTAAAATATTTACCTATTTAAATTTTTGAACTAATAATAAGTCCTAATTGCTCCATTGGAGCGACAAAGCAATTTAAAGATTTTTTCTCGGATTGCTAAAGGAAAATTTTCCGCCCACATTAAAAAAATCATACCTCTGAATTTGAATATGGAGACATACAAACTAATTATAGTTCTATGTAGCTAATGAATTCTCCTATCTTTTGTCTATTGTCATATATTTGTAGGATTTATAAAAAAATATATAATTAAATCTTTAACCTTAAAACATTTTAGAGAACCTAGAGAACAGTTATTTTGTTATATTTTGAATGTAAAATTAATTATATAGGTAGTCGTTTTAATAAAAAAAATTTTTTTCAAAATTTGCCACATTTTGGCAACAAAGCAATCCGTGGTTTTGGAAATAGTGCCGTAATGTGGCAAAAAGCCCTCGAGTGGTTATCTACTATTACATATTGTATTTCTTTCTTTCATCTCTTTCTCTGTCTACTGTATATGTCGGTACCTACCAGTAGCGGTCCGTGAGTTTTCAGTGAGCTAGAGTGCTAAGATTGAAAAAACGACGCTACTGATGTTGTTGTAGGTGAAAATGATTTTTTTTTTAATTTCAACTTTTTGTATGAAGATCTTCAGGATTCTTTCAGTTTATCTTGATACAAAAAGTTTAATTTAAAAAAAAAAGAGTTTTTTGTAGTTTATTTTGCCTATTATTATTTTATCTGTTATTTCACTAGTAGCATCTCCACCCAGTAATTACTAAACTTTGATATACTCATGCTGAGAAGTGTGAACATTTTTAATTAAGTGTCAATGCACATCCCAATGACAATTTCATAAATATAATGATGGTGATCACCACATAAATATTTCAAACAATAAATGTACAGTGGAAATTTAAATTATTAAAAAAAATTGTGGGTAAACCTCAAAAATAATTTAGATAAAGAAAAAACTTTATAAAAAAAAAATAGGCAATAATATCTAATTTTATTTTTGTTTTAAATTTTCATCTAGCATACTCAAAATTCATAATAGTAGATTCCTACCTACCTATTGATATTCATACTTTCTTAAAGTCGTTCATATATTGCTTAAAAGTTGATGAAAAAATTCGAAAATGCATTTGCAGACGCAGGATTTCGGTATCTTTTTTTACATGAGATCCATACAGAAGGCCCTGAGGAAAATAATTCCCCATTTGGAATACGTCATCTTCGGATTTCTTTTTGGATGGTCTTTTTAAAGAGAAGAAGTTCTGGGAAGGAAAAGGGTGTGAAGGGTTGGTAGGAATCTTAGGTTCAGTCCTAGACCTAGACCTAGACAAATCTCACCCTTTGAAACCGGGCACCTCTGCTAAGTTAACAAACGTTACGAACCACTTATGATGACCTATGGCACAAACGGTGGTTATCCAATATATAGTTTCCAGGCGAATATAAAATTTCCGTCTCTCAAATTAAAAAAAATCTGCAACAATTAAACATTTTATCCCGTAATAAAAACGGAAAATCTGAATAAAGTCATGGCACTCTGTTTATTTAAAAAACCACCTAAATATATTAAAAAAAGTTTTAAAATAAAACGTTGAGAATCACAGATAGCAAGGAGTGGTTGTAGGCAGCAGTAGATGTATTAGGGTCGGCCCAACAAGTGCCGTGCGGTAACTCCTCCATAACCGTAAACATAATTCGCTTTTATCGCTCAATACGGGACCGGAGCGTTTAGCGTTTAGCGCCAACCCTGATTTCCGACCTGCGAGCTGCCAGCTATGTTACCTAGTTTTATCGGAACTTACGACTTGATCTGTTTTTCACAAGTCTTGGTTAGGAAAATAAGCGTTTAAAAGTATGAGACTTTAATTTTTTATAGATATGATAATTTCTTAATGGTGGAATGAGAGATTGCCGGGAGGTAGTTAGAAGCAGATACAATGGAATAAAATAATAATGACTCTTTTTGCAAATTTTAAATACTGAAAAGTACAAAAGGTTAATTGTTCAGGAGAGCGAAAAGAAGTTTTATTATTTAAAAAAAAATAATATCTTCTGTTTTTGTTGATCTGTAATTATGAATTTTTATTATAAAATAAAATAGAATTTATTTATTTATTTTGTTATAACAAAAATATATTTAAATTGTATTGACATTTTGACTGTCCAACTATGTAGATCTCCCGTTCTAGGACAGTCAAATTTACAGGTATCGTATTTTTGGATACAAGAAAAACAGTAAAATAATAAGAAAATAAAAGATAACTAAAATTTTGGATCAAAAGAAATATTTAAGGCGAATACGTTAATCTTTTCATTTATAATTTTTCATTAAAAAATCCTCTTAAAATTTTTCAACCACGCAGATCGAAAGAGAAAAAAAAACGAGAAAACGAGATTTTTTGTCCTTTACAGCATTGTAAGATTTGTCATAATTTATCTATTTAAATCTGAATTAAATATTTCTAAGAGATGAGAATGAAACATAATAAGAATAAAATTTTAGACAAACCGCGTGGAGTAGAAGTTTTAGAATCAATACTTTAAATATATAAAATGACTCTTTATGAAAATGCTCCTCAATTAATTTTCCTATGATATTGACAGGAAACATACATTTATAAAGAACAGTGATGGTTAATTCTATTTATATTCAAAACATTAAAATTTATAAGATGCAGACCAATCAAATTAGAACTCTAATCAGCTAGCCTGGATATATCTAATCAACAGGTAAAATAAAATTTAAAGATGGTGTTAAAAACCAGCTATTATTAGACTCTTTAAGTTGGAGATTCTAACGACGGCTACAAAATATTTTAAATAAAAATTAGTAATAGGTAGTAACAGGTTTTATATGGCTACACCGAAACTAATCGCAAAAAACCACATCAAGAGGATTAACGATTTAAACATATCACTTTTCATTTATAAATACACTTTCAATATAACTTTACCCTGAGGAAGAACACTGTAACGCTGTCCGAAACAGGAGAATTTTAACACTTTTCAATGTTTTTTATGGGACTTTGACCTTATAGTAAACCAGAATAAAAGTGTTCATATTTGGTTTGAATATTTGTTATCTAAAAATATAATACCTACATTTTTTAACTCCTTGGGCTAACTTATTCAATTTTGGGAACAACTCATACAGGTCACATAGAAATCGTTGCCTCACTATCATTGTAAGAAAAATGATCTATAACCCTTGTGGTTATTTTTTTATTCAAATCTAAATAACCACAAAATAATTAAAATGTACAAATTTATCAAACCAAAGTTGCCGAATGCAAATTAAAATGTTTTAATATAACTTTTAGTATTTTTTATTAATTATTAGCTGATACCCGGCATGCGTTGAAATGATAATTAAATAAATAAATTGTTTCTCTCTTCGTGTCATTTCCCATTCGTCCCTGTTCCCCTTCTCCCTCTTCCCCTCCCGCGTCCCCTTCCCCTCCCGCGTTCCCTTTTCTCCTTCCCGCGTTTACCCTTCCCCTTTCCCGTTCTCCCCTTTCTCTCGACCCCCCCCCCATCCCTCACGCATTCCACTTCCACCTTCTTCGCCCTCCCCTCTCCCTCGTTCCCCCTCCCACGAAGCCCCCTCCTTAATTCCCCAACCGTTTTTTCGCTCTTCTTCACAATTCGCCTGATGGGACTTTTTAAATTACCTGCGTTTTAAAAAACAAGTATGATAGCTACCAATATTGTATAAATAAAGGTAAATAAAATAAAATCATACTTAAAACATGTATTTGTGTTTTGAAAATATTTATACAAAACGCGTTAAAATTGTTATTATTAAAATCAAACTGAAAATATTTATTTTATAAAAATATTTTTTTAAATGCCACTTACAGTAGATATTCTACATACACAGTGTCATTGCGCTTTGGTCGATCTGTCAAACGGAATGTAAACATAACCTTACATAAAAAGTAATTATAAGTGTTTTCGGGCAATAGGTTGTCAACAAAATATGTTCTTCAGTGTTACAGAATTAAAAAAATTAATAAATTAAACTTCACTGAATACTGTTCAACTCAAAAGTTCGCCTATAAATGTCCGTTGTACATAATGTCCAAATGACGTTGAAAAACGTTAAAAATTACCTCCCTAGAGCCACTTTTTATTGTCTTATTCATGTTGATAATAGATTTTATTTGAAACTCGAAAATAGTGCCAATTTTAATATAATATTATCTACTTGAAAACCGGTGCTCTAACCCTAAAAATTCCATAGGAAAATATTTATCGATATTTGACAGTTAAATTGGTGTTGCTAGCCTGCAAATTTCTTAGTATATTTTTTATATTTTCTACTCTATTTTGACAGTCTATAAACTTTGTAATAAAAAAGACATGCAGCGTCACTCAGAGGAATTCAACTTCGTTCCTTCTATATAGGTGTGATGCGTTATCCAGTTACGTATCTACCTACTTCTGTAATAAATGTAGTGTTGTGTGCATCCATAAAAAGTAGTCGGATGAATGCAAGTAATTTAGATGCCAGGCAATTTACACCTCGCATAGATTACGGGGTTAGTAGGTATCTATGGAGTCCTGTTTAACTCAACCATTACACTGCAAGTCACGTGGGTTCCGGTTGCAAAAAGCTTTCGACGATAGCCGCAGAGGCGCTTGAGAGAAATTGCTCCGAATATTTTGTACGAAAAGGTTGTATAAATAAGTGGTAGTATTTACAGGACTCGCAGAAACATATTTTTGTATGGTTTTGAATATGTTATGAAGTATGTTAATTTTTAACAATTTTATGGCATATTTTAAGTCTCATCCTGGTAAATTGCAACCAGCTTTTAATTATGTTTTTTATTTGTAAACCCAAATTTGAAAGAGAAACTAAAGAACTCCCGTTACTCAATTTAAATACATAGCAGTTTTATTTAATAGCCATTTGTTTCACAAAATTTTAAAAGAACATAAAATTTAAAAAGTTAAATTTCAAGTTCTATAAAAGTTCTATTCATGTTCTCTAATTATTTCTTCATTGGTCGATTGTTTCACAGTACTTTGTATATAACAATCTTTGTTACATGAGAAGGAGTCACTTCTACAACTCAATCTTTAGTTCAACAGCACGGCTGTGGAATAATTCGCCAGCCTCTGTGTTTCCTCTCTCCTACAACATTTAACTCTTGAAGATATATTCACTTCTTCCTTTTAACAAAAATACCCTACACACAGCATCCTCAAATATGACATAGGCTTAGAGGGAAATTATTTTCGTCATGGCCTTTGAAATTCTAATTTTGTAACAAGGATTATAAAACGTTTGAAAAATGTTTCATTTTGCTTTGTCCACAAATAAATTCACATTGTTAAAAAGGTTGCACATGTATATAAGAAAGCTGCCTTACATAAAAAAATCTTCTTTGTCATTTTTTACGCCACTGGCCACAAGGTACAAAGGTATGTGTATGTAGGTACCAACCAGCAAACACGTGTCGGTCAATAAAGCGATATAGGTGACATTGAACGTTTCTTCCGATACCTAAGTAGGCAGCCCGTACTACCTTATGAGGTACGCAAGGATATTATAGGATACCTAGGCAGGTACCTACCTACTTATATAAAACAATATAAAATAATTCAGCCGTAGAATAATACCAGTCTTGAATGTGTGGGTGCGTATACAGACACGGTGGCTGAGTTTGGCGTAGTGCACATCCGACGAATTTCGGACCGCGTGATAAATCAAGCCTCGCCACATTGTGCGGCAGTAAATCATGGGCCGAGGGGGGAAGTTGGGGAACGGGGGGATGGGGGATTGGTTGGTGGAGGGAAGGAAGAAACTTGGGGAGGGGGGGTGACAAGGGAACCATTTCTGTGACGTCACGACTCGAAAGGGCGCGATACAATGTTACGAAATGAAGTGCTTCACAGTGGGGTTATTTATGGGCGTTTTATAAGACGGTTTAATTCACCGATCAAGTACCACGTTCTAACCTACTGAATACCGATTAATGTGTAAATTTATAACTGATGTAATATAAATGTGCGTTGTTATTGGTAAAAAATGCATTCGTATATAAACTATTAAAACATTTGAAGGGGTTCAATGAGAAAAATGTTATTATTATAATTATTATTTGGTAAGTAGGTACCTACATACTGGATCTATACATGATGTCCAGAAAATAGTAATGGGTTACTTAGGAATCTACATCACACCAAGAGACCCGAAAAAAGTACGATCTGAGCATGTGCACTTTTCTTTATTTTTTTTTCGGCAACTTAAGGTTAATTAATTAAGTTAATATTAATAATTTATGATTTTTTTAGTGTCGTTTTTATGAAATATTACCTAAAGGGCGTTGTAAACACATATATTATAGGTATATTTAACAAAATGAACATAAGTAAATTTATTTTAAGCAATAATTATCAGCCTGAAACACTCACCGCCACATTGAAATAATCTTCCGAGAAAAGATACATACCGCCGACGGGACTCGAACCCGCGCCCTTTTGATGTCCGGTCAGGTGCTCTTAATACACTGAGCTACGGTGGGTTACCTCTTACCCGCCAAATGATTCAATATATACTGTTTCATTCAACTACTACCGCTTATTACATTTTTTTCACCTGCAAACAACCGACTAATTTCAGGCTGATAATTATTGCTTATAATAATTGTTACCCTTTGTGCTATGCATAAAATCTTGTCTTAAACATTAGTTTATCAATTAAAAATAATAAGTACATTTATTTATTTATTATGTTTACATTAGCTCCACGCGGGAGGTTCTGAGGAAAATAAGAAGTAAAAGGGTATGTGAATGGGTAGGAATCTGGGGAACAGTGTGTCCAGGAGTGACGGACGTGTGAATCTTTACCTCCCACTTGCGGTGCAAGCCGATGTTCCGAGAGTCCTGCTGGAGAGGTCAAAAGATCTGCCTCAATCAGTCTCTCCCGATCCGGCTTGCCATGCAGTTGGTGGGTAGGCGCATCTGGCTAAGAATCCTGGCTAAGAACCACTTGGACTGACTTAAGACAGAGGTGTTGGTTATCCAATAAATGGTTCCCGGGGCGCCGGTACCCATACCCCCCCCCCCCCCCAAATTGAATTTTCTAATTGAATTACCTACGACTAAGATTTACAATAACAACTAGTGACTTACATATAAGACTTATAGCACAGCTTAACTTTATAATTTTATCGTTAATCAGGCACAAAGCCAAGAATAAATAATAAATAATCGTTGCGAGTTGAACAAGACAGATAATATGTGTTAGGGAAGGGACAGCGTTGCGTTTTTTTTACCAAGTCTCTTAACCTAAAAGCTCTTAGATATCCGATAAGAGGTGGCTACGCGATTAATCTCTGTCGTGGATGGTGTAGCGGATGGCGAGAGAATGGTGAGCATATCACAAGTAATATTATAATAATTTTATGCATGTTAAGTACTCGACGGCGAATTGAAAATAAATTATTAAAATTTTCCAGTGGAAATAAACAATGTGGAAATAAGAAATGACGCGTCCTTCGATATTCTCAATTTTTTTAATAAGTGTGTTAATTTATTTTATCTCAAGCGGAGTTGGCCATCATACCGCTTGATAATGACAGGGAAAAACACTTTTTTTAAATAAAATTATAATAATAATAAAATATTACCATTTGTTATTTCGGCTACTGGCATTATA
This sequence comes from Limnephilus auricula, assembly GCA_951813805.1. Taxonomy (NCBI): domain Eukaryota; kingdom Metazoa; phylum Arthropoda; class Insecta; order Trichoptera; family Limnephilidae; genus Limnephilus; species Limnephilus auricula. The sequence continues at coordinate 4,958,038 of OX638403.1, forward strand.
CCTAGCTCTCTCATTAAAAATTTAGGCATATTAGATTTGTCAAAGAATTTGTATATAAGTATAGTTTGGTAGATTAACATGTTGTTCTTGTATTGTTTTGTATTAATTATACTTATATAATACACTTGCATAACGTGGATTTACTAGATGATCATTTATATCGAAAAGTGTATTCCCATAGGAAAAACTAAACCCGGACCTGAAAATCTGGTGCGTAAAAATAATAAAATCGTTTATTCATCAATAACGGAAAGGTCACTGCTCAGCTGCAATTCAGGATTTCTCCTGGAATGCAGCTGGTTTTAAGCAGTGCGTCCAATAAAAGATAGAAAATTAAATAAAAAAATAAATTAAGATAAAATAAATACAATTAAATGAAATTAGGTATATACATAAAAATAATGAAACAAAATCTCAAATTCAACAGACTCAATATAATACAATATAAATAATATAAAAAGAAACAGAAATAAAAATACTCGTAAATAAAAATAAAAATACTTAAAAGCAGATTTCTGCAAAAAAGTTCACTTACATTCTATTATCTCTACATTTTAAAAACCCGTTTATTCACTATTGATTCCTTTCTTTAAACTTTGTTTTTCGGCCAAATATCAACCTTTCAACCTTTCAACTCAGCTCATTTGCTCTTTTTTAACATTAGCTCTACGCTGGAGGAGAGAGAGGAAATAATTAATCACTGTGGATATTAAAGATGCTGTGTGGAGGGTCTTTTTAGCAGAGGGATGGGGAGAAAGTTCTGTAGAAGTGGTTAGAAATCTGAGGGTTAACGTGTCCAGGAGTGACGGACGTATGAATCCATCCTTCTCAAGGCGATGAATCGAGAGAATTCGATCGGAGAGTACAACAGGTCTTCCTCAACCAGTCTCTCCCGATTCGGCCCAGTGTAAGGGCAAACGCATCCGACGCCAAGACCTAGACAAACCTAACCCCGTGAAGCCGGGCACCTCTGCTAAGTCACCAAACTGAGTGAACCACTTTGGGTGACCTACGGCAGGAGTATTGGTTATCCAATAAATGGTTCCTAGGGCGGCGGTAGATAGGTACCCATTCCCGCCTTCCAAATTGAAAAAATGTATTTGTATATATATTATAATGACATGCAGATGTTACCACATAGGTAGGCTACCTTACATATCACCCTTGAGGTGATTTTTCACAAAAACGGCGCTCTACATATTAATTATTATTATTATTATTATCGTGCCTAAATTATTACCTTGGAGTTATTTTTCTCTAACGTTCAATTTCAATAGCAAGTGTAGCAGTCTTGCGCCACCCGTTACTTACCTATGTAAATGTTCAGCATCCTTCCCGAAATGTTGTTACCTGATGCCAGAGGTCACCGGAGATAATGGACCCCATCTTGCTTTTATTCACTACGCCAGATAGTCTTCTAGTATATGTAAATGGATTATCTTTTCGTTTTCTAGGAATTTGCAGCCCGCTCTTTTTTGAATTAGAAACATGTAATGGAAGGTAATGAAATTTCATTATCCTCAAGTGACTTCAAATGAATTCATGGCAAATAGAAGTATACAAATAAGTATACGTCAAATGACTTCATTGCAAATAGAAGTATACGAATAAGTATACGTCAAATGACTTAATTGCAAATAGAAGTATTTTGACTAAACATTTGTGTATTCGTTTTTTTATGATGTCTTTTCTTTCTCCCCCTTCTCTGTACTGTACACGTACTATGTTTTATATTTTATTTTGCTAATTATAATTTTTGTTATTTTATTAGTAGCATCTCCACCTATTTCTATTTTTTTTATTTTATTTTGGAATACATACGTATAACAAGATTTACAGGAGAATACACATGGTACTTATAAACTAATTAATTACAATAAAGTAGTTTCTTTTCTACGAAACTACCCAATACAATAGAGAAAAGGTTCTCGTGTTTAAATTGGGGAGTGGTGCCATTACAGTAGTTAAATAAGAAGAAAAAAAGAAGAAGAAATTTTTTAAGTAAGAAAAAATAAAATTATATTGCATGAAACCAAGTATAGACAATGAAATTATGGTTACTAAATTTGATATAATAATAATAATAATAATAATAATGTTTGGATGATTTTTATAGCGCCATTTTCGTGAGAAAATCACCTCAAGGGCGCTTTACAAATTCATTTATACATTTAACCTATATGTATATTACAAATGGTTTATAACAATGATTTATAGCTAATGACTTACAACTAAAAACTACACTTATTTTTAAGACCGAGTGGGTATTTGCACAATATTGCTTTACTAGTACTATGACTTACAGCTATCTTAAACCTAAATATTTATATCATTGAAGAAGAAGACAACAATAATAATCTAATTTTTTTAAATATGAAAATGAACAAGATACAGAAAAATAATAAAAGATAACGGTCGCAACTGGGACATTATTGATATTATGGACATTATTTTTGTTATCTTCCTCTTCAATGATATATCACATTGATGGGAATAACCTTCAAAAGTTAAAAAAAAGAGAGTTTTTCTTATAAAATTCTAAATATTTATGACTAACATACTAATTACATTAACAAACAAATATGATTACAGCAAACAAATATATACAGTATAGATACATAGTAAAAATATAGATGTAGTAAAATTATATATAATATTATTACATTTCAATTTATAGGTAGGTTGTAAGTATATAGTATATTGATTTTGATTCTAAAGCACTCCACTGACGAGGCTGCGAACATCCCGATATGTCGGGCTGTTTGCAGAATGTCTAGAAATCGCAAAGGATTCGGCAGCTGGTTGTGCCTACTATCGATCCGATTTTTAGCCATTCCGATATGTCGGGCTGTTCGCAGTAATGAATAAAATGAAATAAATGTTAAAATTAATATTTTTAATTCATCCCAATGGCAATTGAATACCACAACACAGGCATTAGCCTAGAATGGCAGATAAATAAATTACCAAAAACTGTAACTTATAAAATATTATAAAAAAAAAAAAAACACATTAATTTGTATATTTATTACACTCTGTAAATGTTTAAAAAATATATTGTCTCAAAAATATGGTGTTTTGGTCTTAGTAAAAATACACAGGTATAGTTTTAGATTCCTCGTTGACAGACAACCATTGTTTGAAACAAGGATTGCTATGTTTTGCAATATAAACTGATCCGCTGAATTCTCTGAAAAGATATGTAAAACTTAATATTTTTTCAGTAGTTATTTTTTTAATAATTTGAATAAAATAACTTTGTTTGGACACTAACTTATTGAGCAAATAAATTAATATGTTAATCAACCGGTTTCGATTCTATCTTCCTTCCTCAGGCTTTTGTAAAAACCAAAGGCCCTCTATGCATGTAAATATACTCTATGTAAAAGTAGATGCTCTATGAAACCGGTTGGTTTATATATTAATTTATATACTCACTAAAGTGGTATTCAAACAAAGCTATATTTAGATTTTGACGGGGATTTGCCCGCAACCAATTAATAAACAGGTTTCTATTAATTATCGCAGCACAGAAAGTACTAATTATTGCACCTACTAAGATTATGAGTGTATAATTATTTTGTGTTGATATTTAAAGTATTTTGAACTAAAAATTGCACTTATAAAACTGGATTTCTTCATACCTCAATACCTTCGCCCTATTTCCACTATTTTAAACATACTAAAGTATAAAAGGCTGTAAATTTACTTGGCAGTTAAACTGTTATAAAATGAAGTCATTAACAGGTCGGTTTCAGGGTGCTGAGGTGGTATACAGGTAGATGTAGTAAGGAAGTAGGTAGGCGGGTAGGTGTTGTTTTCAACTTTCCGAAGGTATTTGGAAGTAGAAAGAGCGCCCTTTTAAAATATGCGATGCCTCGGCCGTCCGCTACGTAGATTTATGGCCTTTTTTAAGTTCAAAGTTGAGATTATGTAGCCAACCCCACTTGACAGGACAGGGGATTCTTTCGGAACAGGTATTCTTAGCTCTTTTTAGCATTCCTGTTGACATTTACAAAGGCATGAGCGATAAAAAATACACAGAAAAAAGTCTGTCAGCCAGCGGTCACGGTTTTTTCGATAAAGTTCACCAACACCCACTGGAAACAATGCACTTTAAATAGTTGACTGGCTTAAACACTAAACAGGAAATCTCTACTGCAGCAGTAATGATAATATAAACTAATGTTTATTTCTTCAATCTTCGCAAAATCACTTTGTGGCATCATTTTAATTAAACGAAACAAATTACTTTGTGTAAACCACTATACGTTATATTATTTTATGTTTATTTATTTAAACGCTATAAAATACTTTTACATTAAAGTGATACATGAAATTTAACGTTTACAGTAGTAAACAGGATGGAAATTGTATTATATTAAGAACAAAATAAGTAGGTACTCAGAAATATCATCAATAGAGATCACGGAAAAAGCATTGATTATTAATTTGTCCAAAAAAGAATTTTCGTAGGTACTTTAACTTGAAAAAGAGAAAACTTTTCTTACTTACCGCACAGAAATGACAACAACATAAATCGATCGATTTATCTTTTAATTGGGTTCGGACTAAATAATATCATAAAATATAAAGCAAACTAATTAAAAACTTCGAGCTTTGGCTTAGCTTGCACACGTTTTGAAAGCTTTTATAATTTTATTGATCAATGATTATTTGTTTTCACATTTTTGATCCGAAAGCTCTATGTATTCAGTCATATGAATAATGAATATATATTAACTTTCAAGGTTAGCAATGATGTATTGCGTGGAATATAACGAGCGGTAACCACCCATTGTATTTTGACACCTTACCGTATAAAGGAAAGGTCAAAGTTCAAATGACAAGTTTCTTGAAACGCCGCATGATTTATAGCGTAAGATAAGAGATTTCCGTGTTGAACTCTGAATGTAAAAAGCATCTAACGTAGAGATAACAGGGTCAAGAGAGTTAATTTCTACATGTTTAATGTTTAAAAAAATATGGTAACCGCGTACTCAACTGTCCCATTTATAGCCGGTGGAGCTTTGACACCTTCGATGAGGAAGATGAGACATAGAATACGGCTGTGATAAATCGGTTATCCTGATCTTTTTTTTACATTAGCTCGAGGGCTTAGAAAGAGAAGTTCTGAGAAGGAAAAAGGTATAAGGAGTGGATAGAGATCCGAGAGTCAGTGTGTCCAGGAGAGACGGACGTATAAATCCATCCATCCCACTGGGTGAGAGGGTCGAGAGAGTCCTGCTGGAAAGGTAAAAAGTTTCTCCTCAATCAATCTCTTCAAACTCGGCCCGCCACACAGTAGCTGGGCAGATGCATCCTAGACCTAGACAATTCTCAACCCATGATTACTGAGTCACTAAATGTAGCAAAGCACTTGAGGTGACCTATGGCAGAGTTGATGTTGGAATTAATGATTTATTATCCATATTATATTACATTATAATTTGTTATATAAATTTATTTTTAAACTGTTGTTTAAATTGTAATGGTTAATATTATTTTATTTTTTTTTACTTATGTAGATACCTACCGACAATAATTTTATTTTGTTTATTGCTTTGTAATTACATAATTTGTGGATTTTGAATTTGTGGATCACCATGCTAGTGTCGTGGTATTATTAATTTCGGTCATCCTACAAAATTAATCAGCATGCCTTTGTAAAATTTCCTACACAACACTGGTGAACTCCTAGCATTGAGGACATTATACATTCCCTTGTACCTACTAAAATTATCAGTTAAAAAATATTCATAATAATGTTAAAAAGCACGTTTTGTAATTTTTATTTCGGTTCTTTACAAGTGCCATGATCAACGTTTACAATTTCTTTATGAAATGAGTAGATAAATATGATAGATTTCACTAAACAGATAATAATAATAATTGGATAATTTGTAAAGCGCCGTTTTTGTGAAAAATCCCCTCAAGGGCGCCATTTCCAAGATATTTCCTAGAAGCGTTTTATATATATATATATTTTAATATTTCTTTCTATATTTATACACAATAAAAGCTGATGCCGCCAAAGCACAAACGACCCCTGGGTCTGTACGTGCTAATGGAACTGTTTTTTTCGTTAACCTAATACAGGAGACCCTAAGGAAAATAATTTCTCTCAGAACCTATGTCATGTTTAGAGTTCCTGTTTGAAGGTTTTTTTTTGAGAAAAGGAACGTCATTAAGTTCTGGGGAGGAATAAGGTATGAGAGGTGGGCCGGATTTAGGGGTTATTGTGTTCAGGAGTGACGGACGTATATCCATCCCGACGATCGGGTCGAGAGAGACCATCTGGAGAGTTCAAAGGGTCTCCCCACGCCGGTCTTTCCCGATGCAGGCACATCCACCAGTGAGACATATACACACACGTAACCCAATGAACCCAAGCACCTTACTAAATGACCAAAAGAAGCAAACCACTTGGAGTGACCTACGATAGAAGTGTTTGCTATCCTGTAAATGGTTCCCCGGCAGTAAATGTTTACCAGTATTTGCTCAAGAAAGAAGATGTTATTTTAAGATTCTTGATTATTTTCAGTAGTAGATACAAAATAGGAGAAAATGTTTACTTTTGAAAATGTTTGTTAACGATCACCCTATGCTCAGAGGTCTAAGGTAAGGGTAGGTAAGTAGGTAGTGCCTACATCCCGTGTGGGAGTAGGAAGATAGGTGGTATTCTACCCCCACCCCGCCCCGAAAAGCAATCGCCCAACTTTTCTCGCGGAACAAGTTGTGAAACGAAAAGTTTCAGCTGAAATTCAATTCAGCCCCGGCCGGAATCAAACCGGCAGATCGAGGTGTACCGAACGAAAATGGGCTAGGGCAGGGTGGCCATGATGCTGTTAATGAAATAGAAAATATTTCTTATATGTTAATAGAAATGGAGAATATTTTAATTTAATATTTATTAATTACCATCATACTTTGTGACTCCGCTGTTACGATCTTAAGGTGAAGACATGCGAAAAAATGCAAAATCGTACAAAATCTTGTGTTTTAGTTTTGAAAAGTAGATCGCTTAGAAATAATATAGATGCTTCAATTAAGTACTGTGAGTAGAACACATCTTGGCCTTTGAAGTGATCGAGTATTTTTTTGATAAGCTTTTTAATAAGCTTAGAAAAAAATTATGCGTCGGACCTATAAAAAATGGTTAAAAGTGAAAAATCTCCTACTTACAAATTCTTTTTCTGGTGTTGTTTTATTGAATAATGTAGCTAATTAAGTTTCTTATAAAGTGATCGGAAAACATTTTAATATTTGTATCTGAACTTCACAAAATAAAATAAAACGTGCATTTTGGCGAGGTTTCTTTTTAGTGAATAAAAATAGGCGGTACCCAATGAATTTGTAACTGCGAATTTCACCCTTTTGTCATGTACAAAAAGGTTTTAGATCGTCGCTCAGTCTCCGCCCAGAACCCGGGACCAACGGACATGCCTTAGTCTACGCGGCGCGATCTTTAAAAATATACTTGCGGAATAACAAAACACTGTTGTTTGCTAGAGATTAGGGTTTTTATTGGTAAACTCCCAAAAATCGTTCGCTCCGCCCGATTCCGAATGAGTCAAGGACTAGTGGACAGGCTTGTGCAAGTTAATTATATTTAATTCATTTGTTATACATATTTGCAATTTATTAATTTTAAATAATATATGTACATGGTTGTCAGTGTCACATGAGATTGGGTCGCTTTTACGACTCGTTCTTAAGTTTAGCAGGTCGGCTGTGGAACGATTTACCGGCCTCTGTGTTTCTTTTCTCCTACAATATGGGTCTCTTCCAAACCCAGGATCACTTATTCTTCTCCTCATAAAGACCCTCCACACAGCGTCTTCAAAGATGACATTGGGCCTGAGGGAAATCGACCCTTTAGAATAACAAGGTTTTCTTCTGTCGCCGTAACTTCATGCAATAATTAAGTCTAAAGTAGCTTATTATAGATCCTATTATCGCATGACGCTACCGCAACAGATAGAACCTTGTTATTCGAAAGGGTAAAATTGGTGATACCATAATGGTGGTGGTAGTAGGAGATTTTCAAATGTTGTTGGGTAATTCGAAACCCGGGAATGTTTGTCTTTCTATTTAAAAAAAAAAACAACAACAACAAGGAAAACAATAAGATCTACAGACGTTTATGAATAATTGGGCCCTTGGAGCAGAAATCAGTTAAAAAAAACTTTTTTATTTTTTTCTAAAACGTAATTTTTAGTCGCATGGAAGAGACGAAAAAACGTTGTGTCACTCAACTTATTTTCTTATATAACATTGTAAATAAACGCTAACTATCCAGTAGTAAGTCTTTTTCGTGAAACTTTTTTTTTAAATTTATAAATTATGACCAAAACATTATCCTACATAATATTATAAACACGTGGTTACTCTAGTCAGTGTACATGTAGGAACGTGAAGGTTGTATGTCTAGAAGCTTCTGCACCGCTGGTTTGATTTTGTAAACATTGTTCAGAACTTTATTATATATGCGGTTGTTTTGTATGGGAATTTCGTGTTTTTATCGTGAATTTCCTCCAAATGTGTTTTGTACTTTGCTTTATTTTGATATATCGGGTCATATGAATAAATGGCTCCTTACGAATTGTGTTATATTCCGCTAATTAAATAATGACTGTAGAAAAATAAATCCGCAAAGTTATGCAAGTGAAGTTTTCTTTTCTCTCATTAAACGTTTTGTAATTTTTAACTAACTAACTAACCATCACGCAGTTTTCAGACACACATTCCATGATTCATTCACATTCATATATCGTATCATACAGACCCATATGTGATTCAGGCTCCAGAAATTCCCCCACTCAAGTATTCTGTTCACTCGATCGCGCCATGTCTGTCTTGGATGTCTCCGACTTATTAAACCATTCAACTTCATGAAATATATTCTCCTTACACTCCTGCCTATAGGTTCATTTTCTCTACATGCCCAACTAAGGGTCCTTTTCTGAATCTTATGCATTCTTACACTTACATCTGCCTTGCATTATTCTCAATATTTCTTACACGATTTTATACGGTTTTACAATATATACACGGTTTTACAATATATACATATTTAAGGATCTCATTTCTACTGCATACAGTCTTTCTCTGCCAGTTCCTCGCCTTACTGCCATGAGTCAGGGTAGGTACCAGCACTCCATTGTCAGCTGCTAGCTTCGCTGCAATGGACATTATTTTACTAGCGCTAACCACGTTCAAACAATATTTTTATTTGTCAAATGTCACAAATATATTTTTTTAGGCATTACTTAAATAAGCAAACCCTTTTCCCCAGATTTTTGGGACTATGAAAATATTTTCAACGTGACACATTACAAGAGCTCCGGATTAAACGAGGGAGAAAACACTAATATCAGTTACTCCCTCCACAAGCGAGCCGTTAAATAATGAATTAGGTTTAAATTACCAAGAGGTTTAGGAAGTTGGTGTTTTAAATCTAGAGGAACTACTTTGTTCAAAATAATTCGCTTCATAAACGCTTGTCAGCACATATGAAGATACATTTTGTAACGTCAAACATGTTTGCAATGAGATACTCCTTTCTTGTTTTAAAAGATAGTTTCAATAATTTTATTACAAAAATAAAATAAAAGTTAGTTATTGAGCTCGTAAAATAAGTTTTCTAAGAGAAAGACGTAATTTGGTATAATAAATTTAGACATTATACTCATTAAGTCAACATGAGAAGAAAAAAACGTTGTCCATTCAAACAACAAATTCAATAAACACATTAAAAAGCCATCAATTACGTCAAACGAAACAAAAACATTCCGCGGCGCGGTCGTGCAAAGTTTTCCCGAAAATTCGAACTTCGCTACGTTTTTAGTAAATAAATTTCTCAGTTACGTTGGAAAATTTTTCGCTTTTCATGATTTATGGCTACCGAAGCGCTGGATAGCAATGATGTAGAATTTTAGAGGAAATGTTACAAATCGTAAAGTTGGACGAAGTGAATGAGTGAAAAGAGAAGGGAAAAAGGAAGGTTTATTTGCGGCACATTCTAGAGTGGAAGATATCTACTCTCAGTATCGGCCCGGTCTGTGCTCAGAATGGAAAAGTATCTTGAAATGGCTTTAGCAGTATTTGGTGACAAGATTACGTGGCCAGATTATTCCCCACCTTCCTCTTCCCCTTCCCACTACATTCTGCCACCACTACCTGCACAAAACTAAGTTGAATGGTTAAATGGTTAAAATGATCAATAAAGTAATTACAGATTATAAATAATCTGTAATTAAATAATCTTAAAAATAATCCACAAATATATAAAATAAAATCCCTTCGTGGATTGCATATGCAGTATCTACCCATAATATAATGTTTTTTAACAGAAAATTATTTTAATTGCCTTTTCAAAATTGGAACTGATTTGAATTGCACAGACTGTACAGCGATTATTCATGGGTCTGCGCCGCGCGCTCCGTTATATACATCATAATGTGAGAAATTTCTTATTAAAAATTTAAAATATTTGTAGGTATATAATATAATCCGATAGCCTCCCTGGTCGATGAGTAAAGCTCTCGACCAGCAATCCGCGGTTCAAACCCCGGCTTGCGTAAGTAAATTTTATTTGACGGAATTTGCTTTATTTCACAATTTTACTATGAAAAAGGTATATTTGCTGCACGTTCCAGAGTGGAAGATACTATCAATATCGCCCTGGTGTAAGACTACCATTCAGAATTGAAAACTTCCTTAAATTGGCTTTAGCCATGTTTGGTGACCAGAACTGAATGGTCAGGCACTTCTCACCTTTCTCCCCCCGTTTCCTTCCCCTCCTCAATACATTTTGCCTCACAACGTACCCCAATAAGGGATGCCGCAGTCTCAGGCAGGCGGTTGGGAACAGTTGAGAAATTTTTATTTTATTTGGAATCAAAATAAAACGTCAACAGAACTGAATTTGTAGTAGGGGAGACCTCGGAGAAATGTGACATTTAAGGGACGTATCTCGCTCAATAAAAATTCCAAAGTTATGACCTATGTGAATTAATGTAGCACCATTCCTTCCCTATACAAAACAATCATCAAAATTAATTAAAGTATTACGGTTTCCGAGAAAATTATCAAAAAGAAAAACTACTCCCTCTGTCACAACTTCCCTATCACCGAGGTATGTTGTGACAGGTACCGAGGTAAGTTGTGACAGCTTTGTATTTAGACTATTTGAGAATTAAAAAATACCATTACACGTAGATACTATAAATAAATGAAGCATGTTTTTTTTTGCAAAAGGTAATGTAATCATCTTTTAGTACATTAAGTACCAATAAAAACAACATATAACATTCCCATAACAAGTAATTATATCTTATAAGTACATAGGTATCTCATATTCTTGCTGCATCTTTAAAATTGTTCCGCCGTTACGGCTCCACAATCGCCGGCATAGAGTGGCGTGTTTTTATTGGTTGATAAATTATTCATTGTTAGCCAATAACCGAATGATAGATGTGCCAGCAATGGGCCACGGGCTATAGGCCCGGGTTCGTATCATGATCAGGAGCGACCATTTTCATTAAAACGGCATGGATCAAATTCGATCGCGATCCAAAATCCACGTTAATTAAATAATATTACGACGTAACCTTCCTGTTTATTTTTTCACTCAGGTCACGCAGTGCTGTATCTGTCACCAGATTACATGTCCTTATAAAACACCTTTTTTCTAATTAATGGTCACACAAAATACACAATAATATATTTAATTAATAATACAGGTTGGCGCGAAAGTGGACACCCGATGTTCTTGGTCTGTAATTTTTTTCATGAATGAAAAAATATAGTTCTCCTTTTGGATTGTGTTTATTTATTTATTTTATTTGTTATAACAAAAATACATTTACATTGTATTGACATTTTGACTGTCCAACTAGTAAGTCTCCCGTTCTAGGACAGTCAAATTTACAGGTATCGTATTTTTGGATACAAGAAAAAAAGTAAAAGAATAAGAAAATAAAAGATAACAAAAATTTTTGATCAAAAGAAAAACAAAAGAAATATTTAAGGCGCTGGTAGTACATAATTATAAGAGAGTTTTTTTTAATAGTGTTTTTTTAATAGTGTTGCTGGCCTAAAATTTGTAACCATTTTGTTATTTTTGCATACAAGAAAAACAAAAGAAAGAAAAACAAAATAAAAATTCTGGAACAAAAGAAATATATAAGGCGCTTGTGGTACATAATTATCCGATAGCTTTTTTTAATAATATTTCTGACTGTCCTGCCTAAAATTAGTACCTAACCATTTTGTTATTTTTGGATGATACAAGAAAAATAGTAATTGAAAGAGAAAATAAAAAAAATATTTGATGTTTTCATATACAAAATAATATCGGCCAAGCAGCCGCCGCCAGAATTGATGAACAAATGGGTCCGATTTATGGCATTTTCCATAAATCCAACATCACTTTTTCCAGAACTTTCGGCAATAGGTTCTCGCATTCTTGACGGATATTCTCTTTGAGGGCTTCAAGATCCTATAACTTGTTCAAATAGACTCGTTACTTCAAGAATCATCACAAAATAAGGTTTTTCGCGTTTTTGAAGGTTATATAGATCCATGTCTTATTGATTTGTATTTTGTATCGGTTTACTTCACAAATGTCAAAGCAGAACTGATGTTTGCTGCCAGTTGCATAAAATGTGGCATCTTTCGATAGGGTGATGACTTTTGCGCCAACCTGTATAATAACAGATTTAGAAAGAAAACAAAGCTTTTCCTTTGCATTTAAATTTTAACTATTGATACTTACGAAATATTTCTATAAATAATAGAAAACCGCCAAACAATTCACCAAGTCAAGGTTTGCCAATTATTTTTTTGAAAGATTATTTTTGTATAAAATCAAAAAAAAAAGTTAAGTGAGGAATAACTCTGTAAACCCATGAATTATGCTTGCTTAAATAATGACCTTTTTTGTTTCGCTTAGAGTAATAAATTCAGTTTACAAGAATAAAATCGTCGGTAAGCTATTTTAAAAACTTATATTTGCATTAAAAATGTGTAATATTTTTTATAACGTACCAAGCAGGTATGTCCGTTTGTGATATTAAAATCTCATAGAATCTTTAATCTACTTTTAAAACAGAATACAATGGTCGAGGGGTAAGGCTCTCGACTACGAAACCGGAGGTCGTATCAAGTAAATTTTATTTAAATAATTTGTGTAGTTTCACAATCAATTGGTAAAAAATAATATAGATATAGTACTGCAGCATGTTAAGGACGTGAATGCGAGAGAACACCATTCAGAATTGAGATGTTACTTTAAAAGGCTTTATCCGTTTTTGGTGATCAGATCTGAAGAGCTAGGTTGGTACAACTCCACCTTCATTCACAATATCTCCTCTCACTCCCCACATCCTTCAGCTTCATAACATACCCCAATTGAAGATGCCATTGTCTCCCTACCGTATGGAGATATTTATTTATTAATTAATTCATTTATTAATAAAAATTTCTTCAAACTTCGCAAAATCACTTTGTGGCGTCATTTTGAATTAAATTAAAACAAATAACTTTGTTTAAACCACTAATATAATCACAATTACCAAAAAAATTAATTAATTAATTTTGGTAATTGTGATTATATTAGTGGTTTAAACAAAGTTATTTGTTTTAATTTAATTAATAAAAATGTTAAAAATATTAAATTGTTAATTTGTATAAAGCTATAGGAAGTCACTGTGTTTAAAGGAACCCATTTGTCCACAAACGAAAGAAATTCAACAACCTCGTAAGTATATCATGTATGTAAGTATGTACTAACATTCGAGTGGATGTATGAACCAATATGGTTGCAGTACGAGCACGCACATGACGCGATATACTAGCTGGCAAATGCCGGCGTATCAAGATGATCCGATATCATTGGTCGAGACATTCGGGAGCCTACCAGAACACAAATATCACCCGCCACCACTGGACGGAGCTCAGAATAGAGGTACAAAACCATTATATTCAGGATTTTTTACTTCTAATATTGTTTACTGCAAAGCTGAACGAAATAAAATCCACTAGCTTTTAATACATCTTGGTCAACTGATGTTCTAAAACTTTTTACTCACACAACTAAGGACCAGTTGTTTCGGAAAATTTCACTTTTTCCTTCAAATCGTCATTCACCGAAAAATTGGCTTGTTTCAACCTCCGTCAGAAGAAATTTCAACGAAAATTTCATAGATAATGATCGGAAACCATTTAAAAATTTGTGCCAGAACTTCGCAAAATTAAACAAAACCCCGCAATTTGCGCCGTTTTTTTTATCATGAATTAAACCTTATACTGTTCGGAATAAAGACTGTCTGCGTTTTGTATCAGTTGTTGCTCCATTACGGTGGCGGATGGGCGTCTCTAGAATCGGTTTCTGTGAAATCGATTTTAAATTTCCTTTTTGTTATAATAAACAATGCGTAAGAAAGGAGTAAAAGTTTTTTACAGTTCTTTATGAGATCATCCTGTAAAAAATAACTTTTAAATACTTTCTCCAGCCTTTTCAAAAAAGTGTTGTCAAGTATTTTTAAAAACTTGATAAGAAGAGGCGGGGATTCCGATTTCGGTTTATTTTTCCAGTACTAGTTTCAAGAACCTTAACTCTTCAATTCCCAGTGTCACTTGTAGGTGACAGAAGCTTAATATTTTTTTCTACCACATCGAAATTTTATTTTTAATTTCTACTACTACCATAGCAAAGGCAAGTAGTATCTCTATTCGTTATTTTTTTCTGGCAACACTAGCCACACGCCATTTGTCAAATTTATTCTCGTGCTCTGTTTTTGTATATAAATAAATACTATTATATAAATAAATATTATTATAAAACTGATATTTTATTCTTACTGTACGAATAATGCACATAACAATGCCGTGTCTCTTCAGAGTCTTAACTGCACATTGCCCAGTGTCACCTGTAGGTGACACACCCATAAAAAAGTGGGGGTAGTTTATGTACTTATAATTTTTTTGTCTTAACCATATATATATTTAAGCTATTTTATTTAAAGACAAAAGAAAAATCTTTATTAACTTTGACATGGAAATTAAAGAGTTAAACTTTATCATCAAATGTTTACTTTACTAAATAATTACATCGAAAAATTAACTATTTAATGCGAAGCTAAGCAAGGAAAATGTCTACCCCTGAATGTTTTTCCTCTGCCAACATTTGTATCAGGCCAGTGGCGTGGCGAGAATCGAAGGAGGTCGAGAGGGGCGAGGTGGGGCCATAAATCCGCTTTTCTAATCTTCTATTGACGTCAAAAGTTCTAATTTAGCGGAAGTCGGAACTGCGCGATAAAGTAGTTTTTTCCAAAGGCGTTTATTTTTCTGTCAAATGAAGCGTTATCTCAAAATAGCCGACGAAGAAAGCTCCGATTGCTTAATCTTTCGACGTAGGTATGTAAAAAGCAAAAGCAATATGTAATTTGGAAACTTTTGTATACTTGTTATTCTTTTTGTGCACCGTATTTCACCGTATTTTACCGGAGTTCAGTTGAAATAGAATCAAAGAAATAAGTTCTTACATATTTCAGGAATGTACCAATGCGAAGCTTTTCCATCTACGCTGAATTTTAGATACTTTTACCGGTAGAATTATGTCTACGATTAATTAAATATGTATTTTATGTGATGATATTGATAAATTATGGTTGTTGCAAGACATAAACTTCTTAAGAAGTCGGTATGCTCAATGAGTTTCAGACGTTCACATTTTTTAATACCTTGCGAATGAATATTTCTACATAAATTAAAATATTATGTTAATTTATTCATCGCTTAAGTTAGAAACTTAAGTAAATAGGATATATTTACGATCAATTTCATCTGAATTTCTTGAGAAACATTACTTTTTCTGACGGCCAGCGTGGTCGAGGGGTAAGAATCTCGACTCCAAATCCGAAGGTTGTGGGTTCGAAATCGGCGAGCGCAAATAAATTTTATTTGATTGATTTCTGTTATTTCACAATTAATTAATTAAAAATAATATATAGTATATTTCAGTATATATGTTCCAGTACTTGAAACGTTGCTTGAAATGGCTTTAGCCGTGTTTGTTGACAGAAAGCCAGATGCTTCCCTTCCTTTCTCTTCCCCATCTCCTTCCCTTCCTCACTACCTTTGGCCTCACATCATACCCCAATTGGGGATGCCATGGTCTCACTGGCTTTAGACGGGAGCAATTGGGACTTTTGTGTGGTATTCATATTTAAAAAAATATATAGGTATTGCAGGCTAGGACATATTCCACTATGTTAATAATGTAAATTGAATATTTTTTACCAAAACAGTCGAATTTCTGGATTACGTTGGTACTATATTATATTTATTATTATTATATTATATTATATACGTTCGAAATTACGTATACCAACCAATTATTCTTACATGTTTCCGCCAATAAACACTGAAACCCTGTTAAATTATTCGTAAGAACTTCAGTCCCGTTTTTAACCGTTTTTACGAATAAAATTATCGTATTTTAGAATAACATTTTTCTCCGTGTGGAATTAATGTGATTTTTTTTTAATATTGCTGTCTTGGAGTGCAAGGTTATCGAGAGAATAAATTGATGAAACCGTCGTGTTTTTTTTTATAAACTCACAAACAAATTCTTAACCAAAGATTTCAGTCCGTGCCAGAATGATGGGTGCGTATTTGGTATTTGAAATATATGACGGATAATTCAAAATAGTTTTTAACCTATTTAGTTTTAAGTTGAAAATGAATTAGGTAGGTTATTTACCTGTATTTTTTCTTTAGGAATACTATGTTACACGAGAAAAGTTCTATCAGTACCTACCCATTACCATAGCATAATTCACCGTAGATATTATTTTATTCCATCTTCAGCCACGGTCCCGCAGCCTTCGCCATTCGTCACGTGGTATAAAGGCGGGACATTATTGCTCGGTCCAAACGTCTCTAAATCTTACCGAATAGAAATTTATTTTCCTTTTTCCCCTGTCGCAAACGAATAGGAAAGTAATGTGGCATAAATCTACCGGTGCACATATACACGTTCACCAAATACACACATACATTCATGTATTACATACATACCCACATATAATACTATGTGGGTATTACAAATACAAGCACATGGGGCCATAGGTGTGCGCAGTAACGATGATTGAGGGTCCAAGGATGATTGCGGAACCAGGATGGTACGCCACTGGATTTATGATGGGGAAATGTTTTTAATTGGTACGTTTTCTGAAATATAATAAATATTTCTAAACAAAACGCTTTCTTTAGGGTTTCAAATATTTTGAACGATAAAGATAACTAAAATGATAAAGCAGTTTAATTCAGAATTCAGTCAGTATATACGAATTAACCACAGGTAAATAGTACTTTTTTTTAAAAATTTTTTATTCATTAAACTGCTAGTTACATCTTTTGAGAATTTTACGACCACCACGCTAGGCACATGCCCGTGTTGTGGTGGTCAGCCCAGAGGTCCGAGCCCGTGTAATTTGATTTGTGGTTCATAATCCGGTGGACAGGTCCCTCAGTTGACAGAGGGAAAGATCGAATTCGAAATATTCTTCAAACACCGCAAACTTATTTCGTGACACATCAATTTTTTTTAAAACACTTAGTTTTAACTACTTTTATTTTTTATGTACAGCCGAAACTTTCGTAACTTCTTCAGGATTTACTCTTGACTGTATACTATACTATTTACTATCCAAATGACATTTTCGTTTATTTTCAAACTATATTTCAAAGTGGTTAAAACTAAGTGTTCATTATTTTTAATAAAAAAAAACTTTCACATGAAATCACTGGCTACTCAGCGGGGTAATTAATTACCTAGCACTCTACCCGACCCTAACTGTCCAATACATAACGATAATGATAATGTATATTTTGGTTTAAAAAAGCACCGGATATAATATACTACCTACATTTTTTACACCAAATAAGCTCAGGAAACGCGAATCGTTGAAGTAAGTCAAGTAGTCTCTCTTTAATCCGTCGGCCTAATTTAATTAATTGAACTAACAGCTATTACCCCTCGTTCGTTTTTGGGAGCAACTCATATGGTCTCAGAGAAATCGTCGTGGTGAGAAGTATGATCTAAAAGAGAGATCTAAATTCTAAACAGTGGTAGAAAGAAAAAACACCATGCTTTCTAAAGAAAGTTAACCATAGAAGAATTAAAATGTATACCTCTATACTCTAAACCAAAGATTCCAAAATCCATGATTTGTGTAAAAATTTAGGAAACTTAGTAAATTTTTTATTAATTATTTTTATAAGAACCGACAAAAAGTGACAAAATGGTAATGTTTATAATTCATTTGTCTAATAAAATGCATAATAACTAATTAGCATATATTAACTAATTAATTAATTGTTGTCCAGTGCGAAAAACTTAAGAAGAGTTTTTTTTTTAATTTTAAAGACTGCAAAATTTAAATATTTCAAAAATTATAAGTTTATATTTAATAATAAAATTTGAAGCGTGTTTCGTCATCTTTCGGCCACAGTTTGCATAATGTTTTATTATTGATTTTTTTCTTTTGATTTTTTCTATTGTTAAAAATGGTATTAACTAATGCCACAGTAAATAATAACATTTTGTTTGATCTTTGATGAAACATTGTTATTGTTATTTTTAAATTGCTGTTATATGTGTTATTTTTATCAAATTGTAAAATTATTAACCCCGATACAGGCGAACCCTAGTGGGGTTAATAATTAATGCTAAACAATTGTTAATTAATTAATTAAAATTAATGTTGTACTATTTATATGTTATGTCAATTATGTTAATGGCACATGTTGTGCCGTATATGTGTAAATAAATAAATAAATAAATAAATAAAAATGTATTTTAATTGTAAAGAAATAATAATAAATAAAATAATTATTTATTGTTTGAAATAAATAAATTGTGAAATAACACAATTCAATGAAATAAAATTTATTTGTGCACGCAAGGATATAAAATCGCGACCTTCGGATTACTGGTTGAGAGCCTTATCCCTTGACCACAGGGACCGTCAAATAGTAACTGTTTAAGTTTAATGCTTAATGATTTAACTTTATTGTGCAGGTATAACAGTCTATTTTTTACAAAACCATCATTGCGTGCGACGTCTCCAAGAAGACGAAGAAAGATGGCCTCGAGTCCAACATTCTTGTTCTTTATTTGTTTCTTCCTGCCTTTATTTATGGCCGTTCAATGCAACAATAGACACAGTTAACATTTCCTGGATCATTGTCAAACGCACCTATCTATTCACTTATTTTTTATTTGGTAAAAAAAAGGAACTCGACAAATTCACACTCACGGAGCCCTCCTAAATTTATTATTGATTAACTAAACGATAACAACAACAAAAATTAACAAATAATAATAAAAGGGCATTTGATGTTTTTTGGTAAGTAGGTACCTACCTACAATTTCATGTAAGTTTTTGAGAAATTATTTCACAATCTTAATATATAAAACAAAGTCGGGTTAGTTACACCATTTATAACTCAAGAACGGCTAGACCGATTTTTATGATCTTTGATTTGTTGGAGTTGTCTCCGTCCCGGTTAACAGAATAACTATTAAAACATCGGAAAAAATCACGGGAAAAATAATTAGGAAGAAAATAATTTTTTTCATATATTTTGTATGGAACGGCTTTTCAAATAATGTGCGTTGGTCGACATAATTTGAATCAATTCTAACTGTCAATGGTGTAGTGTGCCGAACATTTCGTGCTTTGTCAACAGCTCAATTTCATTTTTTGAACTTAGAGTAGGTACCTATTTAATTTAACTTAATAAAAACTTAATTTATTTTCTGATTCTGAGGCGGTACGAAGTTTGAAGGGTCAGCTAAAAGAATAAATTAAAAAATATCTGTGAAAGAGTATTTTTCTGACACTTCATGAGACAACCATAAAAATAGGTATGTAGGTACACTGAAAAATATTAAAACTTACATTTTGGTCAGCGATACTGTGACATCAGGGCAGATGATTCATCAATCACATCTGCCTTGATTATGGACACTGCAAAGCTGTCCAAAACGTTGACTAAAGAGGGATAAGTGTAAAAACCCAAAAATGAATAACGATACTACTAACTTTTGGCCGTGAAAAGTGTCAAATCTAACCAAAAACCTGTAAGTCTAGGTTCATCACATCTTAGAAAGTGCTTTCCGATTTGGTATAACCGTTCCACACAGAGAAAAATGATATTCTAAAATACGATCATTTTATTCGTAATAACGGTTAAAAACGGGACTGAAGTTCTTACGAACAAATTGATAGTGTGTCAATGATTATTGGCGGGAAAATGTAAGAATAGTTTTTTCGTATACGTACGAAATTACGTATACCAACAAATTATTCTTATACGTTCCCGCCAATAAATATTGAAACCCTGTTAATTTTTTGGTAAGAATTTCAATCCCGTTTATAACCGTTTTTACGAATAAAATGATCGTATTTTAGAATACTTTTTCTCCGTGCATCTTAAGAAATATGATAATAAATATGCTTAGAACCACCACGGCTCAGCATCACTACCTGTATTTAGGTGTGAAATGGTACAATTTATTATTGTCCAAAAACAAAATTAGTATAACCGAAACTTTGAAATATGAACAATACAAAAAACAAATTAAGTCCCTGAAATTGGATAATGATATATTGTAACCTTAATTTACACTTAATTTACGCTTAGTTTAATCTGCACTATTCAATGTAAAAAAATATATATATGTATTGTTGTCTTTCAATAAAAATTTCTTTCTAAATTGTAAACCTATGTTTGTATTTATCTTATAAGTCTTTGATTATTGATTACAAATTTAATTAGAACGTTATTTTTTGCTGTAAATACTCCTCCCATAAACACGAGCTCTTAGAGCTCAACTTATGGAGTAGTAGAATAATTATGTATAATTGTATAACTTTGCACAATGTAATCAATCACCTGTAATGTAAAATATTTTTCTTATTAATAAATAAATAAAAAATAAATAAAAAATTACCATGGTACAAACTTTGCTTTTGTTTTGATTTTTTGTTATATTTTTTTGTTTATAATTGTTCGAATGACATCTATCGAAAACATTAAAAAAGACATATGTACAATGTGTACCTTATTAATATTGAGATATAGTTTATTATTTTAAAGGGCTTATATTAGAGCCCTTCAGATGGTTGCTTACTTGGGGCTAGTGAAGTTACCTATTTTTCCAATCCGGCTGCGTATTATACGGTATTAAAAAATGAGAACCGCTAAAAAAACAACTAGATTTAGTTAGGTAGGTGAGAAAGGTACTAAGAACAGATGTCTTGACGTTATTCCTTGTAGTAAATCCCCCCATCCCTTTAGCTTTCTAGCCAGGACCCTTCGCCAAAGGGCGTTGTAAAAATGAAAGTATAAAAAGCCAATGGTTTTTGTTCAGGTGAGCTAATGGAAATGAGTGCATTATAAAGCAACAAATGATGTGAAGCTAAACCATGGACGTAGGGTGATAATAAAATTGTAGCTTAGGTAGGTACCTATCATTATTTATTTTACAGTATGAAACAACGATGTAAATACATTTTTATTACTTAAACATCATTTTGTTTTGAAGAGATTTAATTTTCAATGTACTATCGTTACTTAAATTTTAATTTTTCTGCAAATTTAAATTTAAGTAACGAGAGTACATTGAAAATTAAAACTCTTCAAAACAAAATGTCTAGAAATTATTACATAGTTAATGCCCAAGAAATACAAAAAACTAAAACATCAATTTAATTCATTAAAACATTGAAAAGGGAGCAATTTAAATAAGTCGATATTTATTTATTATTTAAAGTTTATTTTATTCACCAGATTTACAGGAATGGGTTTAGTTTTTCCCATAGGAAAAACTAAACCCTTTCATACACTTTTCCATATAAATGATCATCTAGTAAATCCACGTTATGCAAGTGTATTATATAAGTATAATTAATACAAAACAATACAAGAACAACACGTAAATCTACCAAACTATTAAATGGGAATATAATTCACCGTCTCCAGATATTTTCATATCAGAGGGTTCGGCTCTGTGGAATTCCTAATTTGACCGATAAATCCTACTGATCCCTCAATATAAATATTTAAAAAATCTTTCGTAATTCTACATGTATTTAAAATGACTGATTTTTGCATTTTTATATACAAATTCTTTGACAAATCCAATATGCCTAAATTTTTAATAAGAGAGCTAGGTATAATGCCAGTAGCCGAAATAACAAAAGGTAATATTTTTATAGTCTGAGAATGCCAAATTCTTTTAATTTCATTTCCTAAATCTGTATACTTTCTTATTTTTTCAGAAACAGTTTTTTGAATATTACAGGAATTTGGAATAGCTACATCAATAATATAAGTTATTTTTTTAATTTTGTCATGTAAAACTATATCAGGTCTATTATGACCAATTGGTCTGTCTGTTAGTATAGTTTTATCATAGTAAATTTTAAAGAAATTATTTTCTAAAAATGAATTTGGTTCGTATTCATAATATGGTACTATATTATGACAGTCAATCAAGTTATGTTTAATTACCAAACTTTGGTGAATTATTTTTAAAACCTGATTGTGCCTAAATGTATACTCAGACGGCGCTAATATAGAACATCCTGATATAATGTGTTCTATAGTTTCCGGAAAAGCCATACATTTTCTACATAAATCATCTATTTGATTTGGATCTTTGATTATATGCTTCCTATAATTTTTGGTATTAATTACTCTATCTTGAATAGCAAGCATAAAACCTTCTATTTCTGCGCTCAACTCTCCAATACTCAACCATTTGTTTGACGAAAGTTTGTCAACATACGTTTGGTTGAGATAATTGAAGTGTTTTGCGTGAATAATTTTATTTGACCAGGAATCTAATAATTCCTGGTTGGTATTTATAAAAATGTTGGCATTCTCGTCGTATAAATTTAAAGGTGAAATATTTCTGTCTGCCTTGCAAATTGTTTTATGCAGCTCTGAGCTATTAGCTTTTCTATGAAAAAAATTTCTTAACATTTCTACCTGATTTTGTTTTAAAGAAGTTATTTTGACTATACCTCTACCTCCTAAATTTCTAGGTAAATTAATTCGTTCTATAGCTGAATTTGGATGATGACAATTAAACTTTGTTAACGTAGTTCTAATTAATCGTTCTAAGCTATCTAAATCTGTATTAGACCATTTAATTATACCAAATGAGTACGTTAATAGAGGTATTGCCCAACTATTTATTGCCTTTACTAAATTTTTAGCAGATAGATTGCATTTTAAAATTTTTCTTATCCTAGTTTGAAATTTAATCCTAATATCATTTTTAATACTAGTATGATCTAATCTATTCGATTGCGGGTATCCTAAGTATTTATAAACCTCATCCCCTTTCATACTTTTAATTTTGAAATTTCTAAATATACCCTCATCTCCATCTATAATTTTGCCTTTCTCTATATGGGTCGTTCTACATTTATCTAGACCAAAAGTCATTTTAATATCATCTGAAAAAATTTTAACTACCTTAATCATTTTCTCTAAATTTGATTCAGAATTTGAAAATAATTTTATATCATCCATATATAATAGATGCGAAATTGTACTACTCTCTCCTGTATTTCCCTTAATTTTTATTCCAAACTTGCTTTTTATTAACATTTTGGATAGAGGATTTAATGCTAATCAAAACCAAAGAGGACTCAACGAGTCTCCTTGAAAAATTCCTCTTTTTATTGAAATGCCCGGTACTACTATTTTCTTACCCTTTAAATTGATAAATAAATCTGTATTCCAAAATGACATAATATTTTCTAAAAAGCTAATAATTATTGGATTAATTTTATATATATTTAATACTTTGATAAGCCACGAGTGCGGGACACTATCAAAAGCCTTTTGGTAATCTATATAGCAAGTATGTAAATTACGTTTTTTATTTTGAATCTGTTTTAGAATTACAGAATCAATAACTAATTGTTCTTTACATCCCATATGTTTTCTGCGACAACCTTTTTGTTGTTCAGATAAAATATTTTTTTCATCTAAATGATTATATATTAAATCTGTCAAGCAAGAGGTTAAAATTTTATATATTGTCGGTAAACATGTAATGGGTCTATACTGAGAGGGGTTATTAATATTTTCGCTTTTAGGCAACATATAAGTAATGCCCTTAGTTAGAAAATTTGGAAAATTTTGAGTTTGTCTAACAAATTTTGAAAGATGTTTTGCCAAAAGAGGATGTAACGTAGTCAGACGTTTGTACCAAAAATTATGTATCCAATCGCAACCCGTGGCTTTCCAATTATGAGTATTTTTAATAATTTTGGCTAACAATTCAACCGATATATCAGAAAAACTCATTTGTTCAATGTCTGAACAATTGAGTTCTTCATTTTCTATCCAGGGACCTGACTCATTGTGTTTTATATCTTTACTCCAAATTTTAGTCCAAAAATCGTGCATATCTGTTTTAGATGGCAACGGAATATTATTATTAGAAATAATATTTTTTTTATCGTCAAGTTTGGAATAAAATATTTTCTCATTTTTCTGGAACAATCTGTTATTATTTTTTTTATTATACGTATAATTATATCTTTTTAATCTACTAGCTTTTACACCTAATTTTTGTTTTAATAAATCTAATAAATCATTGATTATATTTTCATTATTATTACTATCAATGGTGTAACCAAATTTTCTCCCAATTTTTATAGTTTAGTGCTATTTGCCTTTTATAATAACAACAATAAATAATAAAAACGTGGATTTTTATTATTTACTTAATAGGTAAAATCTCAAATTATAACATTTTAAATATTTATATTGAGGGATCAGTAGGATTTATCGGTCAAATTAGGAAATCCACAGAGCCGAACCCTCTGATATGAAAATATCTGGAGATGGTGAATTATATTCCCATTTAATAGTTTGGTAGATTAACGTGTTGTTCTTGTATTGTTTTGTATTAATTATACTTATATAATACACTTGCAATTTGCATAATGTGGATTTACTAGACGATCATTTATATGGAAAAGTGTATGAAAGAAAATCTGGTGCGAAAAAAAAATGAAGACAATATTAGTGAACTCAATCTAAATCTGAAATAAAGATAGCTGCCAATAAAATATGCGTTAAGAAAATGAAGATAATGTTGTTATAATGACCGAATCGGATAAGGATACATTAGATGAGTGGTTAGAGCATCTGCTCGGAAAGCCGACGGTCCTGGGTGGGAGTTCCAGATGTGACCCGATCATTTTCTGAATTTTCTGTGTCAGATTTAGATTTAATTTCGCTAATTTTGTCTTCATTAATTAAAATAAAAACGTTTATTCATCAATAGATTTTTTTTATATTACAAATTTTGTTCTTTTATCATCGAGTCTATTGACGAAAAAGTCACTGTTCAGCTAATTCAGGATTGGAAGTCATCAACTAATTAAGAATTGAATTCATGATTACGGTTGAATCAATCATTGTCCTACGTTGCCCAAATTTAATCAAATATTTTTGAAAACATCTACAATTAATAAAAAAAAAGCTACCTGGCATATTATTCAATCTTTAGATCTTAAGAGGTATTTCAATGCATCTCGGCTCTAAAATGAAAATACGACTAAGTACATTTTGCAATGCCACATAAGGATGCATTTATAATATAAGAGATACTAAATTTATCATTTCTCAAAACAGGTCACTTCTTCTGTTTTACATTTCCATAGATTTTCCGACTAGGGTAAGTAGATGTCTTAAAAAAAAGCGATAAATATTTAGATCGTTGTATATAGAGTAAAACGATCACTATTTAAAACGCGTAGAAATTAAGATGATCCACTAGTCCTTGACTCATTCGGAATCGGGCGGAGCGAACGATTTTTGGACGTTTACCAATAAAAACCCTAATCTCTAGCAAACAACAGTGTTTTGTTATTCCGCAAGTATATTTTTAAAGATTGAAGCGCCGCGTAGACTAAGGCATGTTCGTTTGCCCCGGGCTCTGGGCGTAGAATGAGCAACGGGCTAAAATCCTTCTGTACATGGCATAAGGATGAAATTCGCACTTACAAATTCGTTGGGTATCGCCTATTTTTATTCACTGAAAAGAAACGTCGCCAAAATGCATGTTTTATTTTATTTTGTGAAGTTCAGATACAAATATTAAAATGTTTTCCGATCACTCTATAGGAACTTAATTAGCTACACTATTCAATAAAACAACACCAGAAAAAGGATTTGTAAGTAGGAGATTTTTCACTCTTAACCATTTTTTATAGGTCAAATCAAATTTTCAGGAGGATCAAATTTTCAAAACTAATACACAAGATTTTATACGATTTTGCATTTTTCCGCATGTCTTCACCTTAAGACTTAAGGATCTTAAAAAGCAGACATATCCTATCTACCAACCATTCTACAAACCATAAAGTGGATTTTGAAACAACGAGCTTTATTTTCGTTGAAATAAAAACTGCGTAAGCTTTTACACTGCCTCTGCGACGTTGACCACGGGATAGAAATTCAGAGAAAACGAACGGCCGCCAAAATATGTAGAGATCATAATCTATCCCGGATAACGTCTGGGAAAATACATAAAGTAAAAGAAAGTGTCACACCTTCGGGTTACTACCTGAAGATGGCGCTTATATAAATTTAGTGGCGGAACTAGGTAGGCTGGAGAGTGAATCATTAATGTGGGCCGGGCACTACCGGTGGTACAGCCAGCAAACTGGCAGAGGGGAGGAAAACTCTGCTTTAACTTGCTTACCACAAGACTCTACAACTTGAAGCTCGAAGTGCGATTAATGTTTTATGAATGAGAAATTACATATGAACGATTGACGGGTACATGGATATAAGAAGAACACAGGTGATTCCAGGGAAACGTGGAATGATTGTATGTCGGTATCACATTCTGAAAAAAAAGCGAAAAAAGTTTACGGAAATCGATCAAAGTTCGGAATAATTATGAGCGCGAAACAATGTGTTTTTTGTTACTTTGATCAACCATTCTTTTTTTTTTAAATTAGATAAACTCTTTTTTATGATAACTTATTGAATGTTGTTCCCATCAATGTAATATACAATTGAAGAAGACGATAATCCTCATAAATCTAAACCTCTCTAAATCCTCATAAAAAAAAAATAAAAAGCTATCGGTAGCTACCTAATTAAGAGATTCAATAGGTATCTACTCAAATAATTAAAATCGGATAATCAATTTTTATTAGAATAACTCTCGTTTTATAACTTTTGAAGATTATTTCCATCAATATTTTATATTATTAAAGTATATTAAAGAAGTAAAATTAAAATCGGATAAATTTATACGACACACTATCTAGGTTACAAACCAGTTCTCCGAACTTTGTTAAGATTTAAAAAGGTAGCTGCCAAAAATATGGAGAGAAAAAGACATCGAAGATAATATTGAATTATAAGTATGAATTTGAATTTGAATTTGAAGTATGATATTGACAAAAATGACTTATACTTATACATAAGAGATCTCAGCGGCCAAATTGAAGGCGCTTGTCCCGGTAAGACGAGATATCCTGGGTTCGTGTCTCGTGTTAGCTCTTTATTTTTCTGTCTTGTTCTTCTACATATTTTTGTTTGAATTTATTAGTAGATAATATTATCTTCTTCATAAATGATATTGTAACTGTATTAGATAAGTTTTTTAAATTTATTGAGGTTCCGTCATGCGTCCAAACAAAAACTTAACTACTGTTGGTGGCCTAGAAAATTATTAAGATGACACCCGGTGGTGGAGAAATTTGAAAAATAGATTTTACTAAATTGTTGCTGTAACTGTTGCTCTTACTCCACCGGATATTGAGCGAAAGGGACAGTGCACCTCGGGCTACTAATACCTAACTAAAATCGAGGTTTTGTATTCCCCACTTTTCTTATGTCTGTACGTTTTGCTTTTTTTAAAAAATCATTGTCTAGTTTGTATACTGAACGTCTTTTGACGGCGTTTAAACCAGTCAATTTTATTGATTTTTGGAAGGTCATAACTTCTATAAAAAGTAACTTATCAAAAAAAACAGGAAGTAAAGATACGCTAGTAGTTGATATCTATTTTATTTAAAATCAATATTTTCTCTAGGTTTAAAATCCAGAGAGATAAATAGGGAATACGTTTGTATGGAAAAATCACCGCCGGGTATCCCCTTAAATGTACCTATTTATACTCACTGACAGAGGTTAAAACTGGATCGGAACTCCAGGATTAGACCTTTCATCGA
Source organism: Limnephilus auricula (assembly GCA_951813805.1). Taxonomy (NCBI): domain Eukaryota; kingdom Metazoa; phylum Arthropoda; class Insecta; order Trichoptera; family Limnephilidae; genus Limnephilus; species Limnephilus auricula. The sequence continues at coordinate 4,986,339 of OX638403.1, forward strand.
AGGGGAAAAAAATTTAAAATATGTTTTTATTTGTTTTATGACATAGTTCATAAAATATGAATGTTAATACTGATTCAATGTGTATATTTTTTCGCTGAAACTCCTGGTTATGTGATCTTTTAATCCCAAATATATTGTAATAACAGGACTTAGAATTGGGTTATTTCCCCCTTAAAAAACGTTCTTATAACTCTTCAACAATCGGAAAGGTTGTAGAGCCCTGTATTAAGGGATGCGGAGGGATGCCGGGTGATGTATGTGAGAGGCGAGGGAAGCTCATCTCTGTATAACAAATTAATTTAAGTTCTCTTTACCTTTTGAATTAGAATGAGAACGCCGAAGCATGTGGGAATTGGAGCAACATGAATTTAGTTTTCCGGAATTGCGTAGGTATGCCTATAGCTCAGTGGCGAAAGGTGATTTTGTTTTCCGATTTACAACCGAAAAACCTTTATCATTACGATATTAATTCATATATTTAAAACAATTCTGTATTCTTGCAAGAAAGCCTATAAAAAATTAAACACATACCAATTATTCTGGGCTTAAAATACGAAGACGATACATCACATCACTGAAAGAGCGAACAAACACATCTTAGAATGTACATTGGTTGTTTATTTTTAATTTGTTAAAATAAATATAGGAGTGTAAAGAAATTGAGGTAACGCCAATGGCGAAGCTACAAATTAGTTATTTACATTGGGGGGTCGGTGTTGGAGAATGATTGCTAGTGTATTTCTGTGTTAGAAGTTTAATGAAAATATTCAACACAAGGAAGGTATAAAATAACTAACATAAAACGATTAACTAGTCTTGTCGACTGTATTCTATTTTCGACCCAAATATGGAAAGTTAACTTGTATATTAATTTTCATACATTTTATAACTTATGATGTTTGTATTGTAGATTCTTTGTTCTTATTCTAGTAAGTATTTTCTTATTCTTTTTTATGTGTTCCCAACTCTCTGAAGCCGGTGAGACTATGACATCCCCAATTATTTGGGGTATGTTGTAAAGCTAAATTCAGTGGAGTGAGTGGAGTAGAAATAAGATGGGAGAAAGAACCTGGCTGTTAACTATCTATACGCTAATCTAAACGCGACGAAAGCCATTTCAAGCAACATGTTGACTGTGAATCATGGTATTTGAACAGGACCATGCTGAAAGTATTTACCAATATGTAACGTGCCGTAAACACAGATATGTAGGTGCAATGTATTATTTTAATAAATAAATTATGAAGCAGCAGAAAATATCATAAAATAATTTACTTCGCACGTCGCGAGTTTTGTCGTCAAGGATCGTAACCACTCAACCACTAACTAAAATCGCTTGACAGGAATTATTTTAATAGTACCTAGTACCTACATAAAATTATTGCATAAAAAAAATCATTCTAAAAATAACCCTATTTTTATTTTTTAGTTGTCGGTAAGAATCAGATATTCATTTTACGATGAATATCAAGTAATGATGATCGATGAATAATAATTATAATCGTAAATCACATTCTAAAATATTTAAAAATTTATATCATATTTAAAAAATAAAATTACATAAAATATCATGTTACCGTTTAAGTGTCATTATTAATAAGTACCAACCTGTTTCCGATTAAAAAAATTATGCAAAAACCGAAACAACATTAAAAATAGCTGGATAAATAACTGTTTTTTTACACCTACGTATTTTGTTTTAAAGAGTGTTAATACTGTACTGAGTGGGAAGGCTGATAGGGATATTGAAAGAAGGGTGAATGCAAGTAACTCCATTAATGGAGGATTGAACGCCGTTTGAGCCAACAAAAAGTTGTCCACAGAAGCCAAGCTAGCAGTTTACAATGGAGTACTGGTACCCACCCTGATGTATGGCAGTGAAGCATGGAACTGGGAGAGAAAGGATGAAAGTAGACTGAATGCTGTAGAAATGAGATCCCTGAGGTGTGAGATGTGTGGTAAAACCACGTATGATCGTGTGAAGAATGTGGAGATCCGAAAAGAATGCAAGGCTGATGTGAGCGTAATAAGTAGGATTAAGAAAGGGACGCTTAGATGATTTGGGCATGTTGAGCGAATGAATGAAGAAAGGAGTGTAAACAAAATTTATGACGCGAATGTGAACGGTAGAAGAAGCCGAGGATGCCCAAGGAAGACGTGGCACGATCAAGTAAATCAGATACTTGAGTAGGGCCATGTCAAGAGTCAGAATAATAGAAGAGTATATATGAGAAGATGTATGAATGTGAATGAGGCAAGGAGTGTGTGCCAAGATCGAGTTGTTTGGCGGTCCGTCCTCTCTGCCTACCCCTGCGGGGAAACGGCGTGATGGTTAGTTAGTTAGTTAGTTTTACAATTACATAAAATATCATGTTAACGTTTCAGTGTCATTATTAATAAGTACCAACCTGTTTCCGATAAAAAAAATTATGCAAAAACCGAAACAACATTAAAAATAGCTGGATAAATAAATGTTTTTTTACACCTACGTATTTTGTTTTAAAGAGTGTTAATACTGTTAATCTCTGTGATGAAACATTAATTCATAAAAAAAAAGAATTTCAGATATCTTTATAGGCGAAGCATTGAAACATTTATTTAGATAACAAGTGGACTAAAAAAATATTATCAGTGCAGAGAACTGTTAAAAAACTTTTAATGATGTTTTTTGTCAGCAGCGCAGCACTACTTGCAATACTACAAACTACAACCCCTATTGCTGGCTTACGTAATGCGATTCAAATCTATCGCGGCAGACACACTCACACGCACAAAAATCTATCTAATAACCCCCACCCTCCGTTCAATCCTCTTATTTTCCGCTCTCGTAGCCAATCTACTCGAGAAATTTTCGGTAAGCAGCGGCAATGCATCTTGCGAGCGGACATATCACTATCTCCGCACACATTTCACCCTCGGCCTCCCCTCCGGCGCCCTAACCACTTGTGCCAATTCCTCCCCACCCCCAGAACTACCCCCGCCCATACCGCACCACATCGACAGCGCCGAGTACTGAATAGGGGCGGTTAATTCCTACTACTTAGGTGTAAAAAGTATGCCATATTATTGCGCTATTATTTTTAATAATAAGTTTTGAGATATTGGAATGTTTAAATATTGTGTTCGATTACAAACATGGGTAGGTACTCGTAATTACAAATTTTCTGGCATTCACCGAACACAATTCACCGCCCATAAATTATGTCAGTTTATTTGCGAATTCCTTAATATTTACTCTATTACATGTAAAAGGCGTTAATAAATAATAAATATGTAAATTATTTCAGTAAAAAGAGAGACTTAAAAATAATAGCTTATTGCAAATAATTTTCCTTGCGGTAAATTGTAGTCGATGAATTTCCTACGACCTAATTTTTTAGACCAATTTTATAACAATTTGAAGGATGGCTTACAAAAGAATCGTTAAATTCTTGTGAAGTAGTCCTTAATTTTTAACAAGGTACATATATCAGTAGCACAATTAAAAACTTTACAAAAAAAGTTAAAATCCTGATACCGAAATTTAACGACGTAAGTGTGCAAAATAACTTATAACTAATAGGTCAGTGGCTGAGTTGCGTAATATATACATAATTTTGGATCACCGAAGACAATATTCGCGACTCTCAATCGAAAAATTGAAACAGAAAAATCACAAAAAGATACAAAAAAATATAGGAAATTACAAAAAAAAAACATAAAAGATAGGAATTGAACGCAGGACATTGCATATTCTTGCCGGGGCACTGAGAATCGCCAATATTATCTTCATACTCATTAAGTTAAATTAAAAATGATAAAAAATTATTATTTAGCACGCGTTGTTTGAAATAGAACCCTAAAATCTAAGAGAAAATAAAATATAGCTCATGTGAAAAAGTTATTTTTTACAGTAAAACACAAATAATATGGACACCTCGGTTTTTCAGTAGACCTACTTACTATTTTTAAGATCTTTAGAAAATGTCCGGGTATGACTTTCGATAAAGTAAAATCCCTCATACTAAATATTACTAATAAACAATTTTTTATAACCAAATACACTCACTTCGAGACGAATCTCTGCGTTTTTGAAAGATATTTGTTACACAAAACTTCAATATACCGCTTAAATGGAGCTGATAATAACTCGGCTTACAATTGTTGATATTGGGTCACCCCTAATTCAGGGGTTGTAAAATTCCATAGCCTCCAGAGCAATAGACAATTTCCACGCGATATTCGCAGCATCGAACATATTGTATGAGTTTCATTACGCATGTACCTACCAACAGCTACCAGTACCGCCTACAGATCTTACTTGTAGGGAGCCTACAATTTATTATGCCCAGCAGTCCCTATTTCTTCTTTTGACGTTTTCATTGTTTGATTATGTTTTTTTGCACGAATTGTGTATTGCACGCACAAAATGATTAAATATTTATATCTAGGTTATCTACATATTTTATCAGCATTATATTTTTTGTTAGGAGAATAAATTCTCACATGATTGCAAAATATTTATAACTTCAACTACAATTTTCGTTAAAATTGACCCGCATAAAAGTTTGTTGCACGCTCGCAACACATTTTTACAGAATAAAATCTTTACGAAAGTAAAATTATAAATAAATGTAATTTCAGTTGTGATGCGAGCACGTTACATTCAAAAATTCAAAAATACATATTTCTTATTATTTTCAGAAGGTTCATAAAAGGTACTTCCTGAATGATTAATGAATGTATGCCACCGTTCTTACAATAGTTAGTGGTGTAATGGTTGCCTTCCAAGCGGTTCGATTCTCAGCCGTGCCAATTTTTAAGTTTTAATTTTTTATGTTTATTATTTTTTTTTGTTATTATCACCGTCTGCGATAGTTATAACGTATAACTAAGGAGTCTAACCACTCGAGCGCTTTTTGCCACATTATGGCACTATTTCCAATACCGCGGATTGCTTTCTTGCCAAAATGTAGCAAATTTAAAAAAAAATTTTTTTTATTAAAATGACTATATAATATATTGTACATTCAAAATATAACAAAAAAAATATTCTCTAGATTCTTTAAAATGTTTTAAGGTTAAAGATTTAATTTTATATTTTTTTATAAATCCTACAAATATGTGGTAATAAACAAAAGATAGGGGAATTCATAGGCAACATAGAACTATAATCAGTTTGTATGTCTCCATATTCAAATTCGGAGGTATGATTTTTTTTAAGTGGGCGGAAAAATTTCCTTTAGCAATCCGAGAAAAAAATATTTTAATTGCTCTGTCGCTCCAATGGATAAGTGAAGTTAATAAAAAAAATATATTTATATTTTTAACGCGCGACTTCTGAACATAATTTTCCATGGTTAAAAAGATCGAGGTCACGGGCTCAAAGCCCGGGGTCGGCAAGCATTAGTTTGTGGTGTTTCACAATTTATTAATTAAAAATATTACATAGTACGAGTATAAACTGAAAGTATCTACACGTACTAGATACTTTCAGTTTCACCTTAGGAAAAATTATCATTCATAATCAAAAATTTGCTTTGGGTGTTTGACTAGTTCTGAAAATTCAGGCACTTTCCAATCTTCCCCTTCTCCATCTTCCAATAATATCTAATCGAGTATTCCAACAGACTCATTGTCTCCACACGGAGAAAAATGTTATTCTAAAATACGATAATTTCATTCGTAAAACGGGACTGAAGTTCTTACGAACAAGTTAACAGGGTTTCAAAGTTTATTGGCGGGAACATGTAAGAATAATTTACGTTGTACGTATACCAACAAATTATTCTTATATTTTCCCGCCAATAAACATTGAAACACTGTTAATTTGTTCGTAAGAACTTCAGTCCCGTTTTTAACAGTTTTTACGAATTAAATGATCGTATTTTATAATAATATTTTTTTCCGTGCAGATGGTTTGAGGATTCTTGTGGGGTAGGTACACAAATAAAAAATCATAATCATTACCTATCAGTTCCTTCTCTATCATTTTTTAATTACAATATGAAGGCATCTAACTATCAAATTATGAAGTTTCGACAATATCTACTGAATTTATTTTTTATTCAGGTGATTACAATATCATTTGGATCACGAATTATAAAGCTTTGAAGTCTTAATTAACCTATTCAGACTTCAGACTTTATTGTTTATTTAAACATATCATAATCTCGAACAAATATCGGAAGTAAAGCTATAATATAAACAAAAAATATATTTTATTCAATCAGCCCTTCTAATGATATTTTTTTTTGCATTTTAAATATTGGGTGGAACATCCCTTATCAATAGCATATCAAATGCAATTCTCAACGCAAAAATGCTCTCGCCACTCTTAGGGAGCTTCTGCCAAGTATGTTCCAGAGCTGATATAGATTGATTTATGACCCCAAATTCCTGTGGGGTGAAAGCTTTATATCGAATAATATTTTATATTATTATTTCCCTGGGTGTTTTGGTGGTAATGTCGCAAGATGGCGTCTTATATTGTAGGGGTGAAGACGAGTCCGGCGTGAACAATATTGCACCTTCACACATCGTGTAGATTTTTTTAAAAATGTTTTATTATAATTGATTTCACGATTTTTCAATCAATCGACTAATATAAAATCTATAAGAAAAACCTATTGCTTTTATCAGAAGCATCAATTCTGAAAATCATAGAAACCTAATAAAAATTCTTTATATAGGTACCTTTATTTTTATACTAATAAATGTTGAAATGTTTTTTTTCATCACGATGCAAAATAAAAAAAAGTTTCATCGAATTGTGAACAGTTCCATTAAAAAGAAAGCAAGATTTAAAAAGTATCTAATATCAATTCAATTTGGGAGGCGGGTACATTTTCAGTTTGGTGACTTAGCAGGGGTACCCGGATTCAAGGTATGAGGTTTGTCTATGTCTTGGCGGCGGATTTTGCCTAGTTGAGGGAGACCTTTTGACGTTTCCAGCTGGACTATCTCGACTCATCGCCGTCGCCTTGCACCAAAGTGGGCGGGTCGGATTCATTCAAATGTCACACATGAACACCAGATAATCCCTCGTACCCTCACATAGCATCCTCAAAGATGACGTAGGTTCCGAGGGAATTTTTTCCTCAGGGAAACCTGTGCGGAGATAATTTTTAAAAAAATAAGGTAGGCAGTAGGTATAGGTTCCTTCATAATTTTTGTTTTAATGAAATTTAAAGATCTACTTAGACATATTTATCATAGGATACCATTAAAAATATATTGTTCAGATAACTAACTTGATGGTTCGTAAATGTTAATTTGACCACCACAATACGGGCATGTGCCTAGCGTGTTGGTCGAAAAATTCTCAAAACATGTAACTAGCAGTTTAATAAATAAATATATATTCAAAAAAAAATTAAAAATAAACTAGATTTTTTATCGTGTAGAGAAAAGATTCTGGGGACTACCATAGTTAAAGTAATTTCAAGAAGAATGGTGGTCTATCAGCAAGATATTAACCCGTTTAATCACAGGAGACCATATTTGTCCCAGCTCACATAGGTCTCACAGAAATCGTTGTTTCTCCCTTACTATCATAGTCAGAAATGTGATCTAAACGGTATTGGAAAGAGAATACAACAAACTATATATTCAAATCTAAATGAAAACCACAAAAAAATTTTAATTTACCCTTTTCTGAAACCAAAGTTTCCGATAGCAATTTGAAAAAAAATTATGGAAGTTTGTGAATTTTTTAAGATTTTTTTTACATGAAACGAAAAAAAATTAGGTGGTATTAAGGTTTATAATTCATTTATCTAATGAAATAAGTATGTGTTTTATTTTTTTTTCATTATCAGTAATTTTAGTTAGAAAAAAAAGTAAAGTGAGCCATTTTGAATACTTTTTAAAGTTTTCGCAAAAAAAAAATTTATTTAAAAAAATACATGGTAATTTTTAATATAGAAATTTGAAAGCCTATTTCATCACCTTTCGAAAACAGTTTTTAGTTTTCGAATATGTTAACAAATGTTCCATTTATTTGGATTTTATTGCAAAGCGGGAATATTTTTTGCCTCTGACAAAATACGCCAATTTTTTTAAGGGAACAGTTGTTTGGTACCTACCTAATTGAAGCAATCCCTTAAATCATATCATTTAGTCATAATATTTTTACATATTATTATTTGGAAATACAAAAAATAAAAAAGTATATAAATTATCGTCATAATATTGCAAGTAATATCTCTTATTATATAAATGCAGGACAAAAGTTGAAGGTTTTCGAGGGTGCCTGAGAGAGCCACCACCCCAGTGCCGCGGCGGCCCAACTGCCCCGGGCGTTGGCACCGGTTACCAGCTCCTGTACCAGTACAGATACCACCTACTAACTAGCTGCTGGGTAGCTAACTGCTAGATAGCTAGCTAGTAGATAGCTAAGGGTGAGATAGAATCCGAACTGCGTCCTACAGACCCGTAGTCTTTTGCCGTTTGCTGTTCCGCCAAGTGCAAGTCAAAGGCTCTGCATTATAATGGCGCAAGTAAAAGAATGATTTTATAAAGCAACCTTTTTTTGGAAGTCCTTTATTGGCGATTTTTAATACTTAAGATTCTAACCAATCTAGATATTAAGAATATCAGAATTTTACTAACTAATTTACTATTTATTTCGGAACTAATATGGAGATGATGATATTTTTTTACATTCAACAAATCACCATGATGTACTGATTACAAAGCATTAAACAGTTCTTATATATAACATTTTAAGAATTGTAAATATTATTATTTGGAAATACAAAAAATAAAAAAGTATATAAATTATCGTCATAATATTGCAAGTAATATCTCTTATTATATAAATGCAGGACAAAAGTTGAAGGTTTTCGAGGGTGCCTGAGAGAGCCACCACCCCAGTGCCGCGGCGGCCCAACTGCCCCGGGCGTTGGCACCGGTTACCAGCTCCTGTACCAGTACAGATACCACCTACTAACTAGCTGCTGGGTAGCTAACTGCTAGATAGCTAGCTAGTAGACAGCTAAGGGTGAGATAGAATCCGAACTGCGTCCTACAGACCCGTAGTCTTTTGCCGTTTGCTGTTCCGCCAAGTGCAAGTCAAAGGCTCTGCATTATAATGGCGCAAGTAAAAGAATGATTTTATAAAGCAACCTTTTTTTGGAAGTCCTTTATTGGCGATTTTTAATACTTAAGATTCTAACCAATCTAGATATTAAGAATATCAGAATTTTACTAACTAATTTACTATTTATTTCGGAACTAATATGGAGACGATGATATTTTTTTACATTCAACAAATCACCATGATGTACTGATTACAAAGCATTAAACAGTTCTTATATATAACATTTTAAGAATTGTAAAAAATTGAATATTCGGACATGGTGTAGCAAGCGCCAAACTATAATGCCGACCTGACGATACAGAAAACGTCACAATAAAAGAGTTTAAGGTCTAAAAAGTGGCATATCTCCCCGCCCATGCTTATATCTGTCGCACGTATGTTTGATGCATCTTTCTCTTTTGCTTACGGTCATTGTAAAGTCAGCAGAGTGACTTACCTGCGCGAGAATGGATCGTATCAAGTTCGGGTCGGTATTTAAGTTTGCCGCCCTAGTGAATCGAATAAAGAGCTGCAAGGTGCATTTTACCACCCACAATTTTCAATGCTCATCTAAATCACAAATGCCTAAAGGCATTTTTTTGTAGGGTCCATCAAATTACCGAACTGCTGTCAGAAAAATTATTGGAAATGCTACATTATAACTAGGTGTATTATGGGCCTGCAACGGGAATCGATTACGACTTGATAATTAAATTTGCTATTTGACTTGCACCCTTACAGTCCCAAGCATTCCACATATCACATAAGTATAAATGTACATTTTTTGAAAAATACAATAAGTCTCCCCTACTACCGCGATATGAATTGGTGGGGGAGGGGGGCTCGCCCACCCCCACTTCAACCCCTTGCACCCCTCCCCCCTTGTCCTAGTAGACTGAGTCTGAGCGAGATATTGCTGCGGGCCTGCTAAATGGCACGACAAGTTTTGCGTCGAGTTCAGTTATTTATTGCCTATGTTAATTATTCAAATAAAATTTTAAAAAACTGTAGTAGGTATTGTGAAAATCATACCGAATTCTTCAAAATGATATTACAATTTTCAACGTATAATTAGCATTAAAAAAAATAACACAAGTATCTAGATCGTGTAATAAATCATGTTTATATAATATTTATATTTTTGAAACTGATAATTTGTGGTGGAATTCCATTATTATAGTATAATAAAACAAATTTAAAACTTTTTCAACTTTTAATTTATTGACCGTAACCGGTTTCAGCTAGTCAAGCCATCTTCAGACTGGCAAAAAATATTCTTAACCTAGGGATTTTATGCAAAACATATTAGGGAGGGGGGTGCTCTAGAAGGATTTTATTCAATTATGGATTTTATTACATTTGTTTCTAAGTGGTCTTGAGTGTCAACTATCTTTTTTTTTTATTATTCCCAGTAGGCTAATTACATAGGGTTGGTAGCTTACATACTTTTGTATTGTTTGGGAAATACCTTCCAGTTAATGTTAACTATTAGCACCCAATTTTATTGTTGTCAAGTCTATTGTTAATTACATTCTTTATTATATTTATGATGATATGAAAATGAAAGGGGGGATACATTGGAGTAGGATTATTCTTATAATGGACCTAATATGTTTATATAGGTGACATTATTAGGGTACACGGAGAAAAATATTATTATGAAATACTATCATTTTATTCGTAAAAACGGTTAAAAATGGGACTAAAGTTCTTACGAACAAATTAACAGGGTTTCAATGTTTATTGGCGGGAACAGGTAAGAATAATTTGTTGGTATACGTAATTTCGTACGTATACCAGCAAATGTTTATTACATTTTCCCGTTAATAAACAATGAAACACTATTAATTTGTTCGTAAGAACTTCTGTTCCGTTTTTAATCGTTTTTACGAGTAAAATAATCGTATCGTTAGAATAACATTTTTCTCCGTGTATAGGAATATTTTGACAACCAGAAATTTTTAGGTCACGGGTTCATATCCTAGCTTGTGAAAATAATTTATATTAAATTAAATTTGATTTGTTTCATAATCAATTCATAAAAATATTTTAAACTTAGTAGGTTTTGTGACTTACGGCACATTCTAGAGTGGTAGATACTTTTAGTACTACTCTGGTAAAAGGTTTTTACATAAAAAATACAAGAAAAAATCCATCAAAAGAGACAATTTTTACGCATTGTAGTTAAATAAATGTAATAATGAGTGTTATATGAATTATTATATAGGTAGATATATTCAAAGAATTAAGTAACAAAAATTCCGTGTTCAGTATTTGACACAGTATTTTGAATCGTTTTATAAGAAAAAAATTAGTGTTACCAAAAGCATTTTTCACTGCGACTATTTTCAACGGCCTATCCAAAATAATTATTTATTTTTCTATAAATTGCATTGCAAGTGGACAAAGAAAAAATCTATTTGAAACAACCTTTTTTAACAATATTTATTATTTTTTAATATATTTTCAATAGGAATTCACGTATTTGAAAGATTATTTTTCCATTTTTTTTAGAATTTGCAATGTAGCCTTCGACTAGCATTTGCAGCCCATTCGCCGCCTTGCCCGGAGCGTTTGCAGATAAATTCCATTCCCGGGCGAAGGAGGCGCACATTCAGCGTACTAAATACGCGAGACGTACACCGCGGCACAGCGCGCACCAAACTACAATGATCGATGGCTGGGAACTATGCGCGCCGACTGTACCGGCGAAAAGAAAGAATAGACACGAAGTATGGACAAAGGATCCTCACAATGCTAGCAAAATGAAGACACGTCATAAAAAAGCTTTATCATTTACACTAACAAGTATTCGCTGGAACTAATTCGTCATAATTTTTTTATCAATGTTCTCAATACTACACTTTAAGCTTCTTAATGCGTAGATGAGTCTGAAGTTTCATGGATATAAATCTAGTTCATTTGCTATTAAACTTGTAATTTATACACACACTTCAAAAGGTAAAAAGTATTTAACAGCATTTATTTGACGTTGTTTGTAATTTGATGCACATTTCTACTATAAAATTTACTCGATTGTTAGTTAGATTTTAAAAAGAAGGGTTTTAGGTCCCAATAGAAAAATCTTTTATTTCAGCTTGTAAAAAAGCGCTTTCCCATGTGGGGGTCCCATTGAATCTTTATGAGGATGTTTGGGTGTTTTATTTAAGTGGTTTTATTTTCACGTCAAGTTCAGAGTGGTTGTATTTTGTCTATTTGCACCCCATAGAGGACGCGATGGAAGAAACTTCATTTTGGTGGAGCCGTTTATCTTGGCCACCATAACTCTCGAAAAGGCGACGCTGTCAACTTATTCCTAGTCCTTCTTCTCGCCGTAAGATGGGATTCCCCGCGTTTTTCCCTTTTCTACTTTATTTCCAACAAATTTCGTCCGACCCCCGCCATTTCTATGGTCCCAGCGTATGGCGGATCGTAAAGCTCCCTCATTCATCTTCCCATAATCAACCAATCAAGTGGCCAATAAAATGATTACACTTTTTTGTAATATTTTATTGCCTTGCGTAAATTGGCTAGACTAAAATATGGCCTTTCACAATTACAATCCTGTACCTACTGACTTGTATTTTATGTAATTTCGTATGACGTATTTTCAAAGAGAAATTTGTGAAGATTGAGATATTTTCCACCTTTATTACATCCCGTGGAACGGATAAGTTAAGCGAAAAAAATCTAGACCCAGTGGTAAGCTTATCATTGATGTAGGTATCTATACTCAAACATTCAATCAATATATCTATATGTATTTTTTTTATAGGTAGGTATGTTGTGAGGCTGAAGGTAAGTCGGGAAGTTAAGGAAGATGGGGGAATAGGAAGATGGGGAAGTATCTGGCTATTCATATCTAGTCACTAAACACGGCTAAAGCCATTTCAATCAATGTTTCAATTCTGAATGGTGGTCTTACACCAGGGCGATACTGATAGCATCTTCCACTCTGGAACGTGCCGCAAATATACCTTATGTTATTTTTAATTAATTAATTGTGAAATAACACAAATTAAACAAATAAAAATTATTTGCGCACGCCGGGCTCGAACCCGCGACCTTTGGAATGGGAGTTTAAAGCGTTACCACTGGATTACGCCGGCCGTCAAATGTAATGTGAATTAACATTGTTGTTCTCGATTATACCTATAAAAATGTTTATTTTTTTGAAGTCTGAGAATGGGTAATCTAATAATATGACATAACTTGTAACTTTGGGGAAAATAGATTTCAAAGTACCTACTCACAAAATACGGTTGTCAAAATTATTTTCTTAGTAATTCGGTTTAACCGATAATAAATCCATTTAAAAATCATATAAATAATTTTCCACAAAGTGGTCCAACGATAGTATAAAAATGGCCTTGTAAGCCGAAACAGCTGTCACAGTGATAAAAAAAACTAAAATATTTACGGAACTTAATAATAACGTTATTATTAAAATTTTGGTTGAAAACATTCAGTTTGTTACATCGAATACTTTTGAATACAAATTACAGTTGAAGTCGTTTACCCACTTTTTTAAGTGCAGAATATCAACTTCAAAAAATGATACCATCCTCATAAATTTTTTCTTCAAAATATCGTCTTAGAGAGAAAGCACAAGTAACGTCTTCTCTTCTAGCATCTGCAACCTTTTTCGTTTTCATTTCACGTAAGACCTCACTCTAGGACTACTATAGGTATAAATTATCCTCGCTCAACCCTTGTAGTATCAGCGATCCTGGTAGGAGCTAAATTTTTATGGATTAATTATTGTTACATTGTTGCTTTCTGAAAGGTGGACGGAGACTTTTTTTTCATTGTGGACCGCAAAAATTTCAATAAACTGCACATTATAGTAATCTAGTTTTTACACCGTTTAAAACAAATAATAACAAATAATTGTGTTAGCAAAATTTACACAGAAGTAGTAATGTATTCACGCCAAGTCATCCCTCGAATCCAATACGGTAATACGCCATCCGTTGTCTTAAGATTCACGCAGGCATCTCCAATCTCCATAAATATCAATACAAGGAAAAGAAGATCTTTGCCGCTGCCGAAGGAACCCTTTACAGGCAGCTTCCAGCTTCCGAAGGCTCTGTATTTTTGTGTGCACATACATGCGTCGGTAATATATGAAACAGAAATAAACAGGCAATTTGGGGCGGCCGTCACGTATCCAGCGAAATATTGCCTCGGGCAAGACGCATTTGATATCGGCGACGTCGCCTTGGAGGACACGGAAGAGGGTGGCAGATGGGGTGAAGGGAAAGAGGGTGGCTGGCAGTCCCCCTAGGGGTGGGTTAGGGCCTCCCAGAATCCGTGTCACCGAAGGGCCTTAATCTCCATTAATCAGCGAAAAGGTATACTGAAATTTAGGGCTATCGGTTAAACACAGCGCTGGATTCCTGCAGCTACTCGACTCCCGGGCTGTTGTTATAGATGATGCGTAATTAGAATGAAATACAGCAACGTGCCCTAGCCAAGAAGTTTTAATATATCTACTTTCATGCATACTTAACTCTGATGGTATAAAATAAAATTTTGGTATTTTATGGACAAATTAATTTTTTAGTATATTACGTGTATTGTAAAAAAAGGTGAACAATTCAATTAGGTAGCTCTTATAAAACTGCAATAACTTTAACCTAGTTTTAAACTATTTGTCTGGAAAATTTTGAGATCTAGGTATAAGAAAATCATGGTCACCAGAGTGCGGTGATACTAATATCAAACAAAAGTTCATCACTATCAGAAACATAATACATATATTGTTGTAAGTAGTTTAAAACCTATGTGGAAATGCAAGATTATTACATTAAGTAAGTTGCTATTTCACGAGAGCTTTCAAAAGACAGCTTTCATGTCTACAATATTTAGTATATACATATAATATCTAATACGTTTTTTAGATTTTCACGGCCAAAAGCATTTTCGTTGTTTGTTTTTGGGGTGTTATGCCGTGTTTCGCTACCTCCTTCTTTAGCCGAAGTTTCGGACAGCGTTGCAGTGTCCATAATCAGGGCAGATCCGGCATGTCACGATCCGACGATGTCACGACCCGACGACGATCCGACGATGTCACGATCCGACGATACATCGTCGGATCTGCCGGATCTGCCCTGATGATGGACACTGCAACGCTGTCCGAAACGTCGGCTAAAGAAGGAGGTAACGCAACACGGCATAACACCCCAAAAACAAAAAAACGAAAAAAAAAATCTAAGTTGTCAAGTTTGTTACGGGCTTAGCTCGAAGTTAAAAAAATCCTTAATTTTGTTGATGAGCGCTCCCAGTATGTGTTTTGTGATGTTGGTTGTAATTTTTAACGAGCTTTTAAAAATGACTTTACAGCTGTCATACGCAATAATAAAGAATAATAAACTTTTATCTCGATAGCTAGGTAGTTCCTACGTACGTATAAAACAGGAATCACTTTGTTATCGGCGATTTGAACGCGGCAATTATTTTCGGTATGACATAAATTGAGTTTTGAATAATGGCCGTCATCAAACGCATCAAGACTGCGTGATCTGTCATGCAGATTACTGAAGTGTCATTAGATTGGAGCGCTGGAATTAATTTATGGCCGCGTTTGAATGATGCGCTGACAAAACTTTAAAGCGGTATAAAGGATTAACGAACCATATAATCAAATTTCTAGGTACCTTGCTTCCGATGCAAGCTAAATTATTAACAGTAATTAATCATTATCATGTTACTGAAGCAACTTATATTGTCAATAGTGCATTTTCTAACTATTATTGGATTGAATACACATCCTTCTGAATAATAGGAACACACAGCGAAACCTTAATGAGATAATGTGTTGATAATGATGTGCACGGAGAAAAATGTTATTCTAAAATGCGATGATTTTATTCGTAAAAACGGATAAAAACGGGACTGAAGTTCTTACGAACAAATTAACAGGGTTTCAATGTTTATTGGCGGGAACATGTAAGAATAATATGTTGGTATACGTAATAAATTATTCTTACATTTTCCCGCCAATAAACACTGTTAATTTGTTCGTAAGAACTTCAGTCCCGTTTTTAAGAATAAAATGATCGTATTTTAGAATAACATTTTTCTCCGTGATGTTCAATAATGGTACATAATTTTGTTTGGTTAGGGGTCTTTGGGTATGCTGTGTGGATAAGGAAAGGAAGTTCTGGGAAGGAAAATGTGTGGGGTGGGTAGGAATCTAGGGGTCAGTGTGTCCAGGAATGACGGACTTATGGATTTATCCCTTCCTTTGAGGTGAAAGGCGATGTTCTAAAGAATTTTGCAGTAGAGGTCAAAATGTCTCCCTCGGCTGGTCTCTTCCGATCGGCCTGCCACATCGGAAGACGCAGACGCATCCGCCGTCAAGACCCGCAGAAACCTCTACCCACGAACCCGGGAACATCTGCTAAGTCTTGGTGTGATCTACCAATTTTTTCCCGATGCATTAAGAAAAGCATAAAAATTTACACAGGTACATAGGTTTCAAAGACCGTCTCAGCAGAACCACATTAAAGAATGACTTTGTCTCTCAACAGCAAATATCGAACGGTGAGTTCTAGGGTAATGAAATATGAACGTTTTTAAAACCGTGAATTTATCAGTCGACGCATTTATTTCCAGATAGCCTCGTTTTTTTCCATAATATGCTATAAAGCTTTGAAATATCTATTGAACCTTCGAAAAATTATTAGCTTTGTTATTTGCCGCATCTTGTTAATTTTGTTGTGTGACTCCAGAGCTCACCGCTTAGATAGAGTTTGTGCTGCTTCGGCACACGAAAAATTCTCTTATTTTTTATAAAACATTAAAAGCGTAGATATTTTTATTCCTCTCGTATAAACAACAATAGAATTTGCTTTAATTTTTCTAATACCTAGCTTGTTTTTTGCCCTTCCGAAAACGTGAAATATCACCGTGATTTATGCGTACCAAAAAAGGAGAAAAACTATACAAATAAGCGACGTAATTTTATCCATAATTCTGCTCCAATTCAGCTACCCCTTTCTGCAGGGGGGAGGGGAGGGGATATGGAGGGGGTGTGGGCACGTTCCAATCTCAAAAACGGCCCACCTTTTGAGCGGCTACAAATGTGCTCCAGTGTTAAATTTCGTACAGGGGCGCATAAATTCTTTATGTATTTTTTTCCTTCCCCATAAAGCACTGTTGCCTGCTTAACTCCTTGATTTATATGAGACGTTGGGAAGACAAATAGTCGGATTGTGTTCCAAATTTTTAAAGCCACATTTCGCCCTGTGCACGCTCCCGCCCTGCGTCCCTCCACTTACCCTTTTCCTTTGGGGGGAGACTGTTATAAGGGTGATATTAGGAATATTACTGTCTTCGGCAATTATTATATCGTAATATTTAAAGTCAAATTTTCGCACCCCCAAAGAAACACTTATATTTTATCTGTACAATATAAAATTATCGATGTTTTAAATTAATTTAAAATTAATATTCATCTTTTGCATGACTGGCAATAATTTGTTCAAAAATATAAATATCGCACGCAATAGAATTGTTGTTCGGACCAGGGGACCATGGAACCTTTGGGGTATATTTTTGGTTGAAGGCCGAAAGCAGGGGGGAGGTGCGTCAGACGAAATTAGATACCTGTATGAATGGATAATTAGTTCTGGCCAATGGTAGTCTTTCACAAGGGTGATACTGAGAGTATTTACCTCTACAGGGCTAGTTAATAATAATTGGAATTTTTGCAGTTCAATTTTGTGAAAAATCACCCGAAAGTAGGTAGGTACTTACTTACACACTCGTGTTGTCTTAATGGTGTAAGTATTTATTAGTTGGTAGGAATTTTTATACATTTTAGATCCAAAAAATATTTTCTGTGAATGCTGCAAAAATGAACAATTGGACGAATTAACTTTATTTAAATTCATACTTTTTTGTATGCAAAACATCCACGTACATATACATATAAGTTTATGGTTTATATTATCTAGCTAGTGGCTAGGTGGAGTTTTTGGGTTAATTATACCAGAGATAACCACAAAAAATCTACCGATGAATTGAAATGGCAAGGGTTTGTGGGAGCTTTTACTGATTTTTAATCGAACAATGCTTAGAGATAGATAGCTTTAGACGGTTTCCGAACTATACGAACGAATCCAAGCGAGATATAATACGTCTCCAGTCCCAGCGTATGTATTATGGTCTGGATGGAGTATGTAGGTATTTGAAAGAATAAATTATTCTGTAGACCACATAGAAATCCTTCGGTCCAACCGGGACCGCTAGGAAGCAATATTTCACCATTGATCAGGGCTCGGAATTCGTAATTTTGAATTAGAATATTGGGTGGGAAAAAACCCCGCGTAAATTTGGCGCGAAGTCTACCCAAAGTCGATGGTTCAAAGATTTTTAAATTGGGCAGTTAAATACTTTGATTTAGAGAACCCATTCGTAAGGCATTTTAACTTTTGCGTTTAAATCGTTCGCATTTTGGAACCAATTTTCTTTATTCCATTTGGTGGCCGTAGAGGGTGGGGAAAGAGGAATGGAGTGCCAAATAATCCTCCAATTTAAAACTAGCTACATAATATGTTGAAAACATGATTCTTGCATTGCAAAATTCATTAGGTAGGTACATTATAAAGCTAATGAAAACCTATCTTACCTCTAATATTACAGTTATTATCTAAGCTTTTGAAAAAAAAAATGGTTCTTAATTTTCATATTCCATTTTAGATGACCAGTCCGTATATAATACTAGCTGACCCGCCCACGCGTTGCTGTGGCTAATGAACAATAACGCCATCTACTGGATGGTTACCTAACCTAGATAACCAAGTGTTATGTCAACAAATTAACTCACACCACCATCTGTTAGAAACTTATGGAACTTACAAATAATTGTCCTATAAAAAACATTTAATTTGCAATAATAAACATTAAGGTCACTAATCGAGATAAAAACTATCATATCTCTTAAGTTGAACCAAATTATACACAGTAAGCCAAATTTCATCAAAATCAGTTAAGTAGTTTCGGAGTTTACCTTGGATGAACATTGTGACGCGAGATTTTTTTTATATAAAAAGATAGGGAATATATTTTACTAAAGTCGTGTTATGATATTCTGGTCGTCATGAGTTAGCCTAACAGCCCTACAGGGGATAAAGTTGACTTTTGGGATACTCTGTACATATTTTATTTATTTTATTTATTTACAGCGCCCTTGAGGTAATTTTTCATTACTATTATTACCATGAAAACATTTTGATATTTAGTACGAAATATAAATATTAAAGAGATGTAGAATACGTTATTATAGTCCCCTTCCCTAGAAGATCCTGTACTGTAGGGAACTAGATTTTTGATATAGAATTTTCAGTGACTACAACTATGATTGAACTTCATACTTTGGTAGGATTTTTCAGCATCTTATATGTTAATTTTTTTAAATACTAGTCAGTTATTTCCGATAATTTCTTGAGCCATGATTTGATTGACTTACTGTAGTTATTTTTTGTTTTAATTTATTTGGTACTAGCTGTGGGTTTTTAATATAATATTACAGCTAAAAATTCAGAGCTTCTTTGTCCAAAGGTAACATTACACTTATGTATATATGGCTTAGCAGTATGGTTACATATTTATATATATACAATACACGGTAGTAGAAGATGTGTTAAACTGCCTTTTAACAATAAACTCCATCACTTGAGAGGATTCAAAAAGTGTATTGACTAGGAGTGTAGTATTTTACTATTTTATTTCGGAGTAGGTATCTCACCAATCTCACTTTAACATCTTTCTTTCAAAAAATGTACTCAGCATCTTCAGATCTTAAAAACCAATGGGACACCTAACCAAGAAAATAAAAATTCTTCATTATTACGTGAATATTTAATTTTCAGTATTTTTTTCTAATTGAAGCTTGATTTAATTGTGAGCTGGTTTGGTAGATTATAAACAGCTATTATCGCCCCTCTCATAGGTACCCCAGGAACACAGCATTATAAAACGATATGCCCACGTTTGTAGTAAGATACTTCATGTTATTTTAAACAACTAGTCAGGTAGGAGACAAGTCCAAGTTATAATAAATTACGAGGATTCTTAAATTTCAGTGAACTGTCACAGATTCCCGCGTTGTAAATTACAAAAGAGTCCAAAATGAGACGGGATTTACGACCGCTCCCGTGACAACCAATTAATATCTCATAAAATGGCCGCCACGGACCACGGCGTGATAGTGAAAAGATAATAGTGAGCTTCGGACAAAAGGCTTTTATTTATAAGGCTTCAAACAAATCGCCCTTATTCATTATTCGGATGACTTATCGCCAGGCAGTGGTTGAATTTACGGCTTGCATTTCGGCGGTGCATATCTGTGGTGCATCTCCCGCACACATAGATGAAGAATAAATCTCTTGAAAAATATTTTATAATGTATTTCTTCCCCCGTAAAGAATGGCTGCCGGGGGTGATTAATGTGCCTGGTCGGTTAAGGGTAGTTTCTGATGGGGAAGGGAGGGGTGTTTCTGATTGGTTCTGCCTTTCAAGACCGGCCCACCTGATATGGCAATCTTTGAAAACCGTGCTTTTTATAACTTGCTTTTTATTTGCACTTTCGAATGCGAGATTTTTCTGCTTAGCTAAACGGATTATTTTATTTATTTTAAATGGTATTTTATTAAAAAATCTGTATGTTACTTATCCGGCTCTGTTTGAGATTCAAATTGAACGAAGCTATTTAAAAAAAATATATTTATTAAAATATGTATCAACTTACCTTATTTTTCTGACAATTATTTTTGACATATTATGAATATTCCAGATAACAAAAAAATTCCAAATTTCACGTCATCAGTGCTGTACCGTTCGTGGATTTTTAGTTGGATATTTTTAGTTAGAGTTGATGTTTTTTTTATCATGTAAGTAATTATTTGAAATAATAATTTTGTGAATAATGTGATGTACAAAAAACTGATGGTTTATTTAAGGTACCATCTAGAGAATATTATTAAAATAAATAATAGCTTATGATAATTTAAGGGTGTATAAAAGTTAAGTATAACATTTTTTTATGTGATACTGCACAATGATTGTGATCAGAACCAATGGATCTATGGAATCCCAAATGAGGAAAATTTTGTGACGAAGAAGTTATTGGGTAACGGTAGGTGATTGGTAAGAGTGCCGGAAAGGTATTAATATTGATAAAGGTATTGGTAAGGTATTGGTAAGGTATTGGAAAGGTATTGGTAAGGTATTGGTAAGGTATTGGTAAGGTATTGGTAAGGTGTTGGTAAGGTATTGATAAGGTATTGGTAAGGTGTTGGTAAGGTGTTGGTAAGATGTTGGTAAGGTATTGGTAAGGTATTGGTAAGGTATTGGTAAGGTATTGGCAAGGTATTGGTAAGGTATTGGTATGGTATTGATAAGTTATAGGTAAGGTAAGGCTTTGTTAAGGTATTGGCAAGATATATGTAAGGTATTTGTAAGGTATTGATAAGTTATTGGTAAGATATTAATAAGGTATTGGTAAGGTATTGGTTGGGTTTATGTACATATAGATTATTGGTTACTCCCGCCTTATTGCTATTTCAAGCAATATTTAGATTTTTAAACAAAATTCGTTTTCAATGTAAATACCTATTCAGCAGGTAACTTTGTGCCCAAATAGGGAGCTACCTTAATGTTATAAGCCATATTTTATACGCAGATAATCTCCGCAAATAGAAAAATAATACGAAAACACCGTTACTAAAATAAATTAAAATAAAATAAACAAGCAATATATTTTTAAATACATTAAAAGCTCCGCTCGGTTCGGGAACAGAGCCTGCCCATCCCTTATGTATGCGGGCACACGGATCCCAGCTAAGCCTGCAATTTATTTGGGAATATTTTCGCCGGGGTAATTTGCCTCACGCATTGGCTACCCCGCGCTACCCGGTTGGGGCAGGGGGAAGATGGATGGGGATGTGCCCGGGAAGGGGGAAGAAGGTGTGCTGTAGGTACGCCACTGGATAATTTAAAAATTGAACAACAGTGTTATAAATTAGACATTCCCTCATATTTTCTAAATTTTTCAAATCCATTTTTGCATTTATTGATATTGGAAGTTTTCTGGTTTATACTTCCAGGGAAGTGCAGTTATCAATTACCAAGGTACCTTTTTAGTTATAATTTTTTTTTTTCAGTTACTGCCTACTTAATATAAATGCCACGTTTATGTCACAAGTAAAGGAGATTATGTAAACCTTCATTAACTTTATCAATAAGGGACCGCTATGCGCAAAATGATTCCTGAACTCCTGATGTCTACTCTCCTATCGGTTTAATACATTTATTTTTGAAGTAAAACTTCTTTACGCAAGATTGACTTGGGGAGTAAGCTGGCGAATGCGTGACGAGAGCGTTACGAAAAGTGTGATCGGGCGAGGCGAACGATAATAAATTTAAATTAATATTTGTATAAAATTAATATATGTGTAAACGTGTATATATTTTACATATAAACATATATATACATACACATTTCTCTCGTGTTTCAATCCTGGGATTGGTTTGCAGCAATTTCCTCTATTTTTCTCTTCGATTCTTCCCTGTCGTGTGCGGCTCTTTTGAAGTCTGCATATGATGAGCAGCGCATGTCCACCAGCAGGTCCTCCAGGTACTCTCGGCGTGGGCGTCCCCTAGAGTTTGTCCCCTCGGTCATACCCTCCATTATGGCATGCAAGAGGCCTTCTTGTCGTATTATATGGCCCATCCATCTTGCACGCCTTTCGGACAAGGTCCTGAGCAGGTGCCTTCCTCCTTCGATTCTTTGGTATATACATTAAGGTGGGTCATTTTAAAAAAAGTGTTAATTTCAAATTCTAAGAGCGATAAAAGGGTGCCAAATGGCATCAAAACGACGTGTTTAAAATTTTAAAATTTTCTGATACGATCTTCTTCCTCCGGATTCACTTCAAAGTTTTGAAAATTTTAAATTTTAGAGGTTATTTCTAGTGTGTATAAAAGTTACGATGAATCTTTTTAACCATATTTTTTGTAATCTTCCATAGCAAATGTAGTATATATTTACGAAATCATTTACAAAATGACCCGGTTACGATTATTGGAGGCGTGAGGTGAGGGCGAGGGGGGCACCGATTGCACTAATACCGGAGAAAAAATGGAGGAATTCCGCCGCAAAAGTAAAATGCTGTTTGATATTTCGTCTTGCAAATGCCATGATTTCAGTAAATGTGACTGTCCTAGAGATCAAAAAATACCTGTAAATGAATAGAGTTTCATTACTGACCAACGTACAACACGAAAAATGATAATAGGAAACGTGGATATCGCTTCAACCAAACAAATGAAAACTGCGTTGAAAGGGAAACTTTTGAAGCAAAAATCCTTGTGCTCATCTAAAAAGGAAAGCACAGGTAAGCCAACTACCTTCCTACTCGATATTTTCACGTCTTCTGCATCAAATGAATCCGATTGTAAAGATGTTTTCAAATCTAATGTTGTACCTCAAACGCTTCAGAAGCAGGCTGCGGTCAATATTGATCTCTCCACACTGTCTAAAACTTGTGATAGATATGGAGTGTTGGATAAGGCAACGGCAGCCAATGCCTTAGTAGGTTTGTATGCCATCAAGTCTAATATTCCAGTTATTGACAAGAGTAAACTTCGCAGAGAACGAAAGAAAACAAGAGGAAAAATTAAGTGCACAACAAATAGTTTTATAAAAACCCCCAAA
The DNA here is from genome assembly GCA_951813805.1 of Limnephilus auricula. Taxonomy (NCBI): domain Eukaryota; kingdom Metazoa; phylum Arthropoda; class Insecta; order Trichoptera; family Limnephilidae; genus Limnephilus; species Limnephilus auricula. The sequence continues at coordinate 5,010,125 of OX638403.1, forward strand.
TATACTTTGATGGTCAGAAAGAAAAAAAAATAATTTTCAGGGAAAGGGATGGGACGCAATTTAGAGAATGATGCATCGATGAGCATATTTTATTGATAAAAGAGCCAGACTCAATATATATTTAGGTTTTATTGCACCAAACTCTGGCACGTCGAAAGTTATAAACCATTGCAATGGATAATTTGCTTGCTTCACGTGAACGAGTTACCATTTCGGCATTTGTTCGCACATCTTGACGGTAAGACATCTGGACCTCAAACATGTTCAAGCACAATAGGACTAGCTTTGGAAAACTGTGAAAAAAAGCCTATGGTTCATTTTCAGAAAATTGATGTAGAGTTGCATGAATTATTTACTAAAGACGAGGATACAGATCAGCTATATTTGTATAAAATAGTATCTGCAGTTACACTGGGGGAATTACCTAAAGATTTATGCCACAAATCTCCTGGAAAAATGTCTCATGCCAAATAGCTTACGCGTGCTAACCGAATTCTTCGTCTTTATGTTTCAATGGAAGTTCCTTCAGAGAATCTAATTATTTAAGAAACGTACGTTGTTAAAGTATATGCTCCGGCTCGTTCAGCATTAAAACTCATACCACCTGTAAAGATGGAGCACGTCACCTGTGGTAGTTAATCTCAGTGCCTAGATATTTATCAGCTGAACTAAAAACTTAATTGATCCAGTTATAGAAAGAAACAGTTACTTCGCACACCCCGAAAATTTATTGCTTGCAATTTTGACTGACCCTCACAAGGATATCTGAGAATTAGCTGCGCGTCGTGTTCTAAAAGCACGCAGTAATAAACTAAGTAAAACAGGGCTGTTCCAACTTCCAAACATAAACCTCGATGCATCATATTATTTGGAAGCAAAATGTAATCGAACCCTTAATACTGAAGAATATTTCGGATGAAGATCTTCAAATATTTGTAGCTCATGGGGGAGAAGGTAGATTGCCTCTTCTGCGTCTGCGATGTCATACTCAAGCAGTTAAAAGTTCGAGGTGTAACGACTGTTATTGAAGCCTTGACTACTTTGTGTGCGAAGTCTGCAAGAGAAGGTCTTAGTAAGAAGGATTTTGCTGGTATTTGAATACACTACCTTGAGATAATTTGAATTATATTCATATATATTTTTAGTAAATAATTTGAAACATTCCCTCTATTTTGCGTTTTATTGAAAAATAGTTCATTTGTTCTTGTTTATCTAACATTTTTTAAAGATTTAACAAGGATGGGTTTTTCTCTAATATGTGAAATTTCAAAGTCAATCCGGAGGAAGAAGATGATATCCAAATATTATTAAAAAAATTAGGTGATTTTTTATCGTTATTTGGCATCTTTTTTTCACTATTAGACAAATCAAAAATAGAAAAAAATTTTCCCCATACATTCGTGACCCACCTTAATATACATACATATAGATGGAGCTAAAGAAGTTTTACTTCAGTCGTGTGGTCTAAAGCACACTTGTTTTTATTTTTATTACGAATCCCCCTAAAGAGTAAGAACTGCTTCCAACTGTCTATAGCCAGTGAGACTATGGCATCCCCAGTTGAGATATGATATGAGACTAAAGAGAGACATATCAAACAACGTATATATTATGATTGATGATCCTTCACCAGGGTGACTGATAGTATCTTACACTTTAAAGAAATTGATTTAACATTTAAGTATTACTTAAATATAACACTAATTATATTATGTACTAAAGGTAGGTTGGATCAAGAAAAAACTAAAATTTAAACATTAAAAATACAAAGAATTGTAAAGCCATTAAAAACATAAAATTCTCTTAAAATGCATGTCGTAAAAGACGAACTTATTTTTCTATAAATAATATAGCGACCAAGCAGATCGTAAGTGAGAAAAAACGGAGCATGTCATATTTAACACATTTTTGGATTTATTGACCTTTTTAGCATTTATATATTACTTAGGTAGGTACTAGGTATCCATAAAAATTCGGTATACTCGTACCTACCTAGTTCTGAAAACACCCAAATTTGACTTGAAATGTGTTGTGATTGTTTTGTTACTATACAAAAATGCGCCTACTGTCAAATGTTCATCAGATATTTAGTAATTTCATTAAATAGTAAAAATATTGACGCAAACTTTCACAAGTAAATTAATTTCCTTCCATAAATTTTAAAACTAGCTAGTTAAGTAAGTATATTGTGGAGTATATATACACGATTATATATACTATATAAACTATAATATTCGTTCTCCACCAGACAATTATTCTTCTCGAACCTTGAAAAGTATTAACAAGATTAAAATTCGGTCCCACATTCCGAATTCATCTCAGAGAAAACAACTCGGGCACGTTTGGGGCCGGCGCGAGATTTAAATTTTTGCCTAGATAGGTGAAAGTTTCAAAAAGTGGGGTAGCGGGGGGAGCCCGCGCCGGGGCAATAAATTAGAATGCCCCCGAAACGGCGCGGCGGATACGCCCCTGCTTATCGAATCTCCGCGTAAAATATGGTTTCAATTATTTAAAGATCGATATGTTTGGTGGAGAGCTAGGACTCGTTAATTGTAGAGGACGATCCCAATTATCTGGCTATAACACGGTACCTACCTTGTTTGAAACTAAAGCGCCTTTAATAATAATTGGATGATTTGTAGAGAGCCGTTTTTGTGAGAAATCACCTCAAGGGCGCTGTGCAATTTATAGTGAATTCTAAAGCTATATCTAAGATTATTATTTACCAATAAATACAGAAACATACTTATCTGGTAGGATCACTTCCGATAAACACACTTTTATTATAAAGTTTATGCCTGGAGAAGATACGTATTTGCACGCTGAGGATATTATATCTAAAACACTAGACATTGCATGAATTTATATTTGCTACCGCCATCACTGTTGGTATATTACATTTATAAGAAGATTGATGCTTATTTTGAGTTAATATTTATTTTGAAAAATTTGAGAATTTAGGAATCTTTAGGTCTGGAGAATTTTCATGAAGTGAACTTTACAAAACCGTACAAATTAGAATTTACTTACATTTTTACACAATTAGTTATTTACATTACGAGTTATTTACATTGAGGAGATATTCTACAAAAAATGTACCTTATTCAAAGGCGATTGTTATTTAAGCAACAAAACGACCGCTGAAAATTATTGTGCACATTTCAGCAAATATTGATCTCGTTTTTTTCAATTATTTTCTCTACCATAAAATTGAGAATTTAAGGTTATTTTCATACCTGAAATACATTTTTCATGAATTTCAACTATTCTAGAAAAAACTACAATTTGGTAAATATTAATAATAATAATAATAGTCTTTAATAATCACATCAATTTAATGGAAAAAGTCCAACGCAAGTTTTTGAGGTGTATTAGTTTTAGACATTAAATCAATAGATTTTGATTTTTATATTACATTCTTTGAAATCGTTGAAGTTAAGAGACGGAAAAAATTTATTTTATCTTATATTTTTCATATAAATTTGTAAATTATCAGTTGGAATGCCCTGATAAGGCGATACTTGAAAAAATCATAATCTACACTTTCATAGAGAGCTCGATTTTGTGCTTTTTGTATCAGTTAAAGTTCCATTGCGGTGGCAAATGGACGTTCCTAGACTCTACGTCGCTTGATTCCATGAAACCGATTTAAAATTTCCTTGTTATTATATTAAACAATGAGTAACAAGGGAGTTAATTTTTTTTTACAAGCCATTACGAAATCAACCCTTAAAAAACAACTCTCATACCTTCTCCAACCTTTCCAAAAATGATTTCTCAAGTATTTTTAACTAACTCCCAAAAAGAGGCGGGGATTCCGATTTCGAATTTTTCAAGGACTAGTGGATCACCTTAAACTATTTTTTTGAAAAATCTGAGACTTTTTAAGAAAGTCATGGTCATCATTGGGCAGTAGTGCTTACAATAAGGTAACAGATAATTCATCTTAATATTTTAAAGCATAATTTGCACAAAGTGTTTTAATCTAAAATACCTAATTAAAACGAGCGCCAAAATACTTTAGCGGTAGGTACATATTTTAACGAGGTCACAAAGGTATTTTGTTTTTATTTTTGTTTGTTCTTCACTGATTTCGTGCTGAACTTTGTATTAATGTATAGGTGTATATTATTTTTCTATTTAATATCTTATAACTTATGTAATCTTATAATTTTTCATTTCTATATTTTTGTGTATTGTACTATGATTATTAAAAAAACATATAAAATGTAAATATGTGGCTCTGGTGAGCTAGGAAATACATGAATCCCTATTGAAGTATTAGTATTACTATAATTATTACGTACCTGCCTATCAAACTCTATCCTCCATATTTTTTTCATCGAAGCAGTAATAGTAGAAGGTGAAAAGGAATAGAGATGGATAGCAGATAAGAAGGGAAAGGTGTCTAACTGATTCGACAGATTTCCCTCGTGATACTAAGAGACAAGATAATTTGAATTGCGTATGGTGGATTTGGGAAAAATATGGCCTTTTTACTGGAAAACTTCAATAGAAACGTCTTAGTTTCTTTTTTGGTCCAAGATTTAGTTCTGCATTAGGAATACAATCAATGTTTTTCTTCAAGTAATCACACGATTTTTGTAAGAGATTTACATACTTACTTCGTATGGAATACACGAAGGTTGAAGATCACACGTAATAATGTGTACATACTGTACAAATTAGGTTAAATTATGTACTTAAAATTTAAAAAATAAAATTAACCAACAGTAGGTGCTTCAGATCAATTCCGAGGAAGATATCTACATATTTATTTTGTAAATTTTACAATTTTTTTTTTAATATTGCTTGGTGTAACTACGAGTAAATTTTTAATAATTAAAACTATTTGAGAGGTGGGTATAGATACCGCCGCCCCGATAACTAACACCTCTGCCATAGGTCATCCTAATTGGTTCGCTACGTTTGGTGACTTAGCAGGGGTTCCGTGTTCATGAGGTGAGGTTTGTTTTTCCTAGATTTTGGCGCCAGATGCTTTTGCCCATCTACTGCGTGGCGGGCCGGATCGATAGTGACTGGTTGGGGGAGACCTTTTGACCTCTCCATCCGGACTCTCTCCACCCATCGCCTTGCACCACAGTTGGAGGGATGGATACAGATGTCCATCACACCTTACAGGTACTGAGCCACAGAATCCTTCCCAACCTTCATACATTTTTCCTTCCCAGAGCTTCCCCACCTCCCTTTCATTAAAAATACCCTCCACACAGCACCCTTAAAGATGACATAGGCCCTGAGGGAAATTAGAATTTGCATATTTTTTTGTTATATTGACTTGTGCGGATCTATAATTTAAAAAATTCACTGTTCAAATTTGTTTGAGAAATATCAGTTACAATATCTATAGTTTTTTTTAACTTATATTTGATGCTGCCTGTAATAAAAAAACTCTTTTTTTAAATTTCAGACGCATAAAAATACTTTTTTTCAGCCGTTAAAAGAATACAGAAAAAAACTGTGTATAAAAGACTTGATTGCTTTTTACTTATTGCATGACACAATTTTCACACAAAATTTTGCTTCACGAAATAAATTCCAAAAGAATTTATGAACTACGGCCAAGTTATCCAATTAAAAAGAGATCCTCGCAACGGTTATATATCATGCGTTTATCAGAGCCTTTTGTTCGGAGGGAGGCTTTTAACTTAATTTAATAGAAAACACAACACCTGAAAATTTTAATGACCTAACAGGTGGACAGCTCGCAACTACTGCTACCAGGCGAGCAGCAGAGAAATGTGTAACTTATGCGTGTCTTTAGCTGAAATAACTTCAACTGTTTTAGAGTGGGAATAATTATTTATTCCTATCTTCGCTCTACTCTAAATAATTAACATAATTTGACTAATTAATTAACTAGTAATTTTGCGATAGGTAGTTCTTGTGTCCAAAGAAAGTTACTAATTTTCTGTTATATAAATCAAAATCTAAGTTTCCTCTGAAATCTTCGTAAGTAGGTAGGTATCTACTTATATACCTACTACATAATTATAAACCATACATATTTTATTTAAATGAAAACAAATCACTTCGTGTACACCACTTATATAATCACAATTATCTACACATTTCGAAACCAAAGGTTTCTTCGTTTCGATAATGTTCGTATTAAGTTAAATTTAATGTTCATAAAATTTAATTTAATTTTAATAATTTCGTTCAATCAAAAATTTCGCCACCAAGTAAAATTGCGAAGCTGAATGAAAAAACAAATATTTTACGTAACATTTATTTATTTCTAAACTTAGACTAGCGATTAGATTGGAAATTAAACAATGTTGGCACTTTGTTCCACTTATTTATTTTCACCAGGACCAAAGTGCAAAAATGGTTTAATTTCAAATCTAATACAATGGAATTCCACCACGAATTAACAGTCCAAAAACTAGACTCATTAGACTAGCGACTTAAAACTAAATGGTATTATAGATATTTATGACATAATTACATCATGGTACTTGTGAAGGTGACAAGGTATCATAATGTACCTAAATGACGGAATAATGAAAATCATTTTTTACATTACCAATCAATAAGTTTAAAAGAAATATTATCAACATGCTGCTAGCTTTTCTCTTAGATTTCCAATATTCTGTTGTACCAGTTTTTATACTCCGATAAGCATGTAGATACTCGAATAATACTTTGGTACAGGTTCCTAAGTAGGTCTACCTCTTCTCATTTAAGGGTAGTAGTTTGCTTCCCCTGTTGAACACGACCCACACATCTTTTATATCGGGCCCTATTTTTCATTTTACCGATTACGTACAACTAAGGGTTCCATCCCTCTACCCGCAAAACCACTTGGTTTATATCTGCGTGATAATCTTACATTTAAAAATAATTTATAAAGCGGTCCACGTTAGCAAGTTAGAGAAATGGGTATTCTTTGGTTGCATTTAAAAAAAAGAAATATTTAAAAAAAAAATCTTTAAGAGTTCCGGTACAAGGTTTTTAATAAAATAATATGATTATCTAAATGTTTTATTTACTAATTGATTGGTCGAATAAAGACATTCTTTAGTATGAAATGAAGCGAGGCTATTATAATAATATGAGCCAATGGCAGTGCAAACTCGAAATTTCGAGACTTCTAGTAGGGGCAGCGCACATTATACCTGGAAGCTCCGAGACTCGTGATGAAACTTTGACTACGCCGCGTCTACCGTTCGAGATCCACTCGCGTCTCCGGTCTAGAACACCGTCTAGCCCCGATGACCGACTATATTACTACGACCACACTCCATCACCGTTTATATCTTGAAAATCGGCCCGGAGGATTCGCCACCGTCTTCTCCACCAACCACGGTGTCGAGCATCTCACTGGAGGACCAGGAAGATTCGTGACCACTGGTTGACCAGAACAACATCAAGACCTGCTCGCCATGCGTCAAGCACAGATCCACATCCCAGCGTGATGTCACCTATCCCATCATAATACTATATACACTATTGTTTATGTAATAAAAACACAGTACTTCTTAAAAACTGTCATCTCTGCCTGCAATTACACACAGATATTACAACAAATTTTAGCGAGAATTAAGGTTTTCAATAATATTTTTAAATAACAATGGTCTAATAGAGATTTAGGATAAATTGTTACATTTTAGTTTTCATACTAAATTGAACATTTTATGTATATTAATGTTACCATAAAATATTTGGTTATCTTGCCTATCTTCCTCGAAGTTTTTCATAAAATAATTTTGCAAGAAAACGTGGAAATAAAAACAGTATTTTTTCCTATCATTAATATTTCCTCCGGCACGCTGCTTCCAAAAAACACAGTATGTTATCTTTTGTAACACAGCATCCACCTTTATTTCGCTGGTGATTGATAGGGTGGTGTTTTTAATGATCACGCTGTACCCCCAGCAACCTACAGGCAGCACGGAAGTTGCTAGTTCCACTACGTTTGGAGTTGGGGGGTCCAACACGCTAACCAATATTTGCTAATGCATATTAAATTGGCAATAGAATCAGTAAATAACTGTAAGTATAAAAATTCATTTTTTTAATAAATTAGTAAAATTTCAACATATTTTATGGATTCTTGGAAGTAGGAAAGGTGATACCTAGAATGGTTAGGAATTATTAAAAATATGTGTGATTTTAAAATCTAAAGTTTAATGGAATAATAGGTAGGTTTTACGGTCAAGTAACGACGGGAGTGTTGGATAAGTACTCTGGTTATATAAACATCTTCAGGATGAGCAATAAGATACCTACTTTACCTTGTTAAATTCAACACCTTGCTTAAGATTGATACAGAAATAGTGAACCATTCCAGGGAAACAATAATTATAATTATTTGAATAGGTACAATTTTTTTATAAATTTCTAATAAAGAAATGAAATCAGTAAATAAACAAATAAATTATCATTTTTTTAATCACTATTTTCACAAGTTTTCAGAAGGAAATCTGACGTTAGAAAGATCGCTGCACAGACCTAAAAAAAAAACAATATTTCAAAACTTGAATCATTAATCAACTCGCAAAAGCCCCCTTTCTTAAATAAAAAATACAGATACCTTAACTATATGTTTTATTTTTTTATTTCATAGTTTTACCCGCCTTACAAAGCTCTTTATTGATTTATTATTTCTATGCTCGCACATTTTTCAGGTAAATTATAAGTAAAAAAGATTATAAGTGCTAGTTATCGGTTTTAATCGGGAGGCAGGAAATGGTACCGCTGCCCCCGGAACCATTTATTGGATAACCAACGCCTCTGCCATGTCATAGACTCGCCTCGTTTGTTAACTTTGCAGGGGTGCCCGGGTTCATGGGGTGAGGTTTATCTAGGTCTCAGCGGCGGATGAACTTAACATACTGAAACCCATATTCGATCCACCCCTCCTCACCTTTTTCTTTCCGTGAACTTCCTCTCCTTCATTTCCTTAAAAATATCCTCCACACAGTATCCAAAAAGATGGCACAGGCCCTGAGGGAAATTATAATCCTCAGGACCTCCTGCGTGTGGAGCTAATGTAAAAAATACAATATAAAACACAATATTATATGTTTCCAATATAAAACTTAATAGTAGAGTGCTTCAAGTGTGAATTAGTGATGTATGATAGAGAGAGGGAAAATACATTTTTCCTTGAGTACACGAAACATTTATTGGAATCTGACAACGAACACATGATAGTGACCATGTGTACTTTTTTCTATTTTTCAATAATGTTTGCAATAACAACTTTCATGAATATACAACATTTAAAGTACAAGGAGAAAATTTTTATTCTAAACTACGATCATTTTATTCGTAAAAACGGTTAAAAACGGGATTGAAGTTCTTACTAACCAATTAACAGTGTTTCAATCTTTATTGGCGGGAAAATGTAAGAATAATTTGTTGGTATACGTACGAAATTACGTATATCAACAAATTATTCTTTCGTGTTCCCGCCAATAAACATTGAAACCCTGTTAATTTGTTCGTAAGAACTTCAGTCCCGTTTTTAACCCTTTTTACGAATAAAATTATCGTATTTTAGAATCACATTTTTCTCCGTGTAGAAACTTTTTCTTAAAAGCCTGCAAATGTAGGCTGAAAATATGTGAACGCAGTTTAATAATATGAATTACATGAAAATAGAATTCCACTGCCAATCAACAGTTTCTAAAAGGGAAACAGCTAGGTTTTGTTTGTATTATTTAAAGGAATGTGCTTAATTTAATATGAATTGGATCAGGAACGAAAATGCTCACAACCGCTGCACGCGGAATGTTTATAGTTGAGTAGGCGATATCACGCGACTACGCCGTTAGAATTATGACGCGGCCTTAATAGAAACCTGGGTGTAATGTTTCATACAGCCACCGTACACCATCGCCCCCCATCCGCAGCGCCCCCCCTGAATTATGAGTTTATTTATCATTATCAAATTATTAACACTGTTCCCATTATTAACTGGGTTTAATACATAGAATGCTCGACTTGATAATGCTAGCCGGTTTGTTTAAATAATTTATTACCTTTGTTTATTATCGCGGGATTCGCGGACGTTAATAAGGATGTCTTAAATGGACCGAATATCGGGCGCCATATTGTTTCCATCACGTGGTTTCCGCGGTTTTGTTTATCGCCAGGATGAACACGGTGACGGTTAAAAATTACTGTTCCGGTTCCGGGAAATCACACAAATCACGTGAATTTTAATGTTATTTTCAACCACGAATCTACTACAAACATTATCCAACCAAAATGAAAATACAACACAAACTTGTTGACAGTTTATCATTTTCAAGTTTTGTGCCAATGTTGCATTAAATCCTACGTAAAGCAGGTCTTCTTTATCACAGCAGCTGATTTAAATTGGTGCAGGCGATGGCTTAAGGGGGTATTCTATTCTAGAATTTGGAATTTTTTTGTTTTTGTTTTTAAGATTTTTCGAATTTCGAATTATTTTCGGAGTTATAGCTCTTTTTGTGGCGCGCCAACTAAACCGGTCTGGCCGGAATAAATTGAACAGTACATGGTAGACGTTGCCCGACTACCTGCAAATGGATTACCCCATAAAACCTTTCTATTAAATTTTCCTTTTTTTTACATAAGCTTCACACAGGAGGCCCTGGATAAAATAATTTCCATCAGGGCCTATGTCATCTTTGGGGATGCTGTGTGGAGGGATTTTTTTAAAGGAATGGTAGTTCTGGGAAGGAAAAGGGTGTAGGGTTGGGTAGGAATCTGGGGTTCAGTGTGTCCAGATCATCCGCCGTCAAGATCTAGACAAACCTCACCCCATATACCCGGACATCCCTGCTAAGTCACCAAACGGAGCGAACCACTTGGGGTGACCTATGGCAGAGCTGTTGGCTATATAATGCATATTTAATGCAAATAAAATGTATTTTAACTGAGAGTCCTAGTAACGTAACTAAGAACACCGTACCTACCCATTAGAATGAATAAAAAACAGCCTGAAATTTTACTTAAAACTTTAAACGCGTTTTTCTCGAAACTACTTTTTTCAAGCTGGCGTACATGATATCTAGAGTTCTACTGAACCGATTTATTTAAATTTAGGTACCGACCTTCTCGACCATTCCTTTATGGTCCCAAACATAATCAGAGAAAAAAATTTACTATTTAAAAAACATTTAAAAAAATAAAATAGGTACCTAAATATTTTTTGTTCTATTTGTACTACTTTATAAACTTATTATCCTCAAAACAGGCTTGTCCTAGTGAGGTTAATATTGAAATGTGAACAATAATACCTACCATGTAAATAAACAATAAATAAATAAGTAAATAACCGTAAAAAACACGTATTTTTTCAATCGGCCGCCATTTAGTGAAAAAAAATTTTTTTTACTCCTCTGAGGTCCCGGCAATAGCTACATTCTTATTGATTAAGAATCCGTTCGTTTTTTTTGGATCCCCCGCTTTACCAGCCGATTACTTTTCGAGAATATCCGAGAGTATTCTTAAAACATAAATAAACTAATCATCAAAAGAAAGATGTTAAAAATATTCTTCGTTTATTTTTTATAGAGCTCGAATAACCGCCCGAAATTTGTGCCTCTAGATTAGAAAACCCCTAGAAAACACAATGTGATGTCTTAAATGGATAAATATCACATTGTGATATTTATCACATATAACCTATAATATATAATCTTAAATTAATCGGGGCGATACCAAAGCCTGATATTGTCTTCGGTGATTAAATATTATCTACAATTTAAGATTTTCCTAAAGAAGTTAAAATATAAATAAACATTCACCCTAGATTTGCAGAAAATTCAACAGATTTTATACAAATGGATATATTTATCCAAGGCAGTATCTAGGTGGCATTTAGTTCGAGATGATTACGTAAAGATGTTGTCTTCGGTGATAAAATATAACAATTCGAGGTTTTACTCAAGTTAAAATAAAAATAAAAATTGCAACGTGTCCGCTCTTTTTCAACTTTTCGGTATGATAATGACTAGGTAAAATATAAAGCTTTTTTTGTTTTGTAGCTTACGTAACTTACCTACTATTTACTACCTTATTCTAATGAATCCATTAACAGATGCATATGCGTAGCAATTACCTACCGATCAGAAGTGAGGAATTCCACCCCTTAAGGGAGTCCAGAAGACATCCCCCGAGTATTATTTATAGGGCAGAGGAGGCCTGAAATATTTAACTCGGGACGTGTCTCAACCCTTGAAGCAGCCTGCATATTATGCCCGAGCACGTAATGAAATACTTTCACGTCAGTTTATCCCGTGTTTAATATAATCCCGGAATATTGTTCGCGCCCCCAGATCCCTTACGCCACTGGGCTGGGTACGAGGTTTGGGGGATGGGCCTCAGTCCCTGGCTCGGTTGCCCCCGGACCTACGCCCCTGGCGTGAACCATTAAATACCGATTGATAAAAAACATGACGGTAATTTTCTTAAGTGCGTGACGCCTTTTCCTAACAAGAACGAGCCCTGGTAATTATTCCTTATAAAATACCGATAAATTACGGCTTACCTAAATGAGAAGAATTTTTTCAAATGTTTGAGATAATTCACGGAATTTTCTGAGAACCGTATAGATTGGTAGACTTACCGTAAGAATTTTCCTTATTTATGAAAACTAAAGCCTACTCAAAAAATATTTGTATTATATCCGCCTTTGGTATTTTGATAATACCAAAAAATTCCACGAACTTAATCATATCAAAACGTAGCTACCTCATGTTGAATTAATTATATGTTCCAAACTTAACATATTCTTTGAAAGGCTTCAATTCACAAGTTTCAGATATTTACATTTAATTTTACAATTATTACAAATTTACATTTTATTTACAAAATTGGAAAATGTTGTTAATTAAAATCATATGTTTATACTATATACTTGTTTTGTAATCCATTTTTATGTAAAAATACGTTTTATTATGTATAAAAATATTTGTATAGTAAAAAAATACATAAATCATCTCAAGGGATCTCAAATTGGCAATCTTTTTATCACGACCGTAAATAATATTGTTGGTTTGCAAAAATCGGTTGATTTATATCTAAGTAATGTAGTGTTAGGATACTCACAAATGTAACAATTTATTTTCAATACCATCATAAGATCATTATAATACCGACCCTCTGCATTGAGTGGTATTTTTTCCCAGGGTCTCCTGTATGAAGATAACCTTTGTGAAGATGTACCACACGCCAAAAGGTGTTTGTCTTTCAAAGATAATTTTGTATTTTCCAGTTTCATTGTAATGCACCAAGCAATTAGACGGCTGACGTAATGTAAGCTAACATAACCCACATTTACGTATTAATACCTCTCATTATTCTTAATTTTAAATTATACTCGTAGCAAACTGCTAAAAATAATGATTTCACATCGCCGAAAGATTTGTTTTCATGAGACAAAAATATATCTCCTTGATAAATGTTTATTCGTTTTCCCAAAACAATTTTTCTCATGATTTAGGGCACCCTTCTGTATCTCGTACGTACGTACCGCTGGACACGACCTTAGAATTAATCTTTTTATGGCAAATGGATATATATGAGAATCCTGATGACAATTTTTATTGCTACGGGTGGCTACATTATAACTTGCGGATTTCGTTTGAATGTTTTATGGGCGAGGCTACTTTTGAATGCCGTTAAAACAAAATGTAGTAATTTTTCTTTTTCAGGTGGATTTATTCTTTCAGAATATTTTGGTACCCATTACCTACTTATTATTTTTTTTTTAATAATGTATTCACCTAAAAGCGATAACTAACATTAACTCTAATATCGCCACCTTTCAAGTGTAAGCAGATATCTTGAAGTATGAACCCAGGAAAAATAAATTAAAACATAAGAAATTATTGCATGTTAAACAAACGTGTCGTTTTTGTGAGAATATCACAAAAGAGTACCATCGTGCTTCCAACCGACGCCAGTCCTAATATCAAAGCTGAAAATATTTTAGCTGTAGCATAAAAAACTCTCGAAAGATGATATCTGACGCAAAGAAATTTGAAAAGCATTAAATATCCCGACCATTTTCATTAAAAAAATCATGACGTTTTTTTTTTTTTTTCAGTAATAAATAAACATAGGGGTTTGAAACTCGTGCAAAACTGTGTAGAAAATACCGGTTAATTAAATTTCAGGTTTATTTCTCATCCTGTTTGGGCTTAATTATTTTTTTAGCAAGCTTAATATTTGAAATCTTAATGCATTTTTTTTTTTAAATTTATTAAGTTAAAAGAAATATACATATTTCGCTTTGTTAACTTAAGTATACATTGATACAAATAATATTAATAATGATGGTTTACTACCTAACACTAAGTAACACATTTTTTTAAGTAAGAACATTTTGGTTTTGCTCATTAATCTTGAGAGCAAACAGTTTTTTTTTTAAATATTTTTATTTTATGTTCGGTTGTCAGGCTATCAGGAAGGAGATTATATATGTTTATACCCTCATAGCCCATGTTTCTTTTGCCACACTCTGTCTTTGTTGAATTTGTGTATAATTTATTACGTTGTATTGTGTGGTGTTCATGTACTTGTGATGTTTTCATAAATGTAGTATTTGTGTGTATAAAGCCATTTTGAATTTTGTAGATTAATAAGCATATATTGTGTTCGTACAGTTTTCTGATTTTCATTAAGTTAGTTTCTTTGTATACTCTAAACTTACAACTTGGAGCAGTACCAATCTGTCAAAATACACCCTTTCACGATATATGGACTGTCCAATATTGATTCAACTCATTAAAATTCAAAGTCCATAACAATGTTCCAGCAAACCATGCTCCCTTCCGCTACGCACACATCCTCAGCCCCGTAGAGCCGTCGTAGAGCGTCCAAGGTGCGTAGACCCTCTGCATAGTTCTACGGCGTCAGTTGGCTACGAGGAAGGCTGTGGGTGGGTGGGTTAGGGAGGGGCTGTGGGTGGGGCATGAATCACGCCACAGCCTGATTTACTGCCCACCAAGAGGGTTGCTCTCTTTCTGGAGGGGGTTGATCTTCGCGGACCAAGGCTGCTGGTAACGTACAACGTAATTATTTAATCGGAACTATAACAGGTACAGCATTTAGTGTTATTTATTATCATCATAGTAAGCATCCACGCGCAGATAAAAAAGGTTCGAATTAAAGTGTCCGATACTGTAATAAACTAGTGTATTAAAAAATGGTCTCTGTAGTATAGTGGTATATGTCGCGATCTTTAGGGATCGTGCTAAGTGTTGATCTATAAAAGCTCTCCGTCGTAGGTTCGAAATCAAAATGTAAATATGTATAAATAATGATTTTTGATTGACAATTCAGGAAATCAAATTTAAAAAAATCTATTACGTGAAGTTCTATCATACAAAAGTATCCTGGCCCATCAGCAAAAACACAACTATAAAGATTGTATCGATTATGTCGATAATTTACCGTCGTTTCCGAGCATGACGGCAGATGGCTGAACTCTTCGAGCCTTGGTAATATAGAACATTACTAGCCACAAACATCATATTCCATTAAAGCCTCCGAAGGACAGATCTGACCAGGGCGTCCTTATTTTTTTTTTTTTTTTTTTTTTTTTTTTTTTTTTTTTTTTTTTTTTTTTTTTTTTATAATTGTACGACAGACAGGTAAGTCCAATTATGGTACAATTTTCTTACAACTAACAATACATAATTTTTTTTAAACATGCTATAGTTATGTTAAACACATCTATATCCGCTGGTAGAGCATTAAGCAATGTCATACCTCTTGTCATGCTATGTTGAGCCATGACATCTGTCCGCCCCTGCGGTATGTAGAATAGGGCGTGGCTCCGAGTTCGACAGTATTTGTCAGGAACGAATAAGCCACAGCATGACAGGAGATATGGACAATCGATGAAGTTTTTTATTAACTTTAATTCAAATACCATGAGACCGGCATTACGCCTGGTCTCCAGGCTTTGATAATTTGTCTCCTTTAGCAGTTCCACGTGATGCATGAATTTCGGATATATTCCGTGTGATCGCATGTAAACATACCTTAGGAATTTTTTTTGAATTTGTTCAATCATATTTATGTATTTAACTTGATAAGGTATCCAGACAGTACTAGCGTACTCCAGCTTGCTTCTGACCACTCCGTTGAACATGGCGGTCATTGCTTCTATATTATTGAATTGTTTGCAAGTTCTAATTACAAAACCAAGAATTTTGTAGCAAGCCGAAGTAAGCTGCACTATATGATTTGAAAATGTCAGCCTGGGATCAAAGATCACCCCAAGATCCTTGATGGTATTTACTCGTGTTAGTACTTCTCCATTCATTCTATACTGGTAGAATAACGGATTTTGTGAACGACTATAAGTCATAACGACGCATTTTTTTGTATCATACATTATATGAAAATGATTATCTTTTTTCTATAATGCGGAAAAATTGAATTATTTTTTCTTCGCTGAATAGAGAAATATTATACTATGTATCAGTTTTTCACAAATATTTATATTTTATTACACGGATAAAATCTAAAAATAGACAAAAAGCATGATTACAAATTGGCGGAAATTTTTCGTTTCTAGTTGAAAATTAAATATGTTTTTATTATCTTCACATTTAAAAATCTCGCGTCCCAATGTTCGTCCAAGGTAAACTCCGAAACTACTTAATCAATTTAGCTTATTGTATGTAATTTTGTCCAACTTAAGATATAGGATATTTTTTATCTCGATTATTGACCTCAATGATTAATAATGCGAATTAAATGTTTTTCATGGGACAATTTTTTAAAATTATTTGTAAGTTCCATAAGTTGGCGATGTGAGTTAATTTATTGACACACCATTTGGTTATCTAGGTAAGGTAACCATCCGGCAGAAGGCATTGTGTTTCGTTTACCACAGCAACGCGTGGGCGGATCAGCTAGTATTATTGTATAAATAGCATAAATTACGGTCTTCCCGACACAAACGGAATGTGTTTTCTAAATATCATTTTTTTTCAAAATTATGAGCATTTCGCATTTGATGTTAGAATTTTATTATTTAGAAATATGTATCAATGTTTAATTCAAATACAAACATTGCAAAGATAATTTTGTCTAGTTTTTGTTTTTACGAAAACTTTAAAAGTTAGAAACATATAGCACATTTAAAATACCTCCTTCAGCATTCCGAAATTCCATAAAAAATGTCACCGATCCGCGTCGTTTTGTTGGGACTTGATGCAAATTATACTTAGATACCTTCGCGCTCTTTCAGGTTGTATGGCAAAAGATACCATAACCACTGGAGCGAAAGATCAATTTAAAAAAAATCTCGGATTGCTAAAGGAATTTTTTCTGCCCACATTAAAAAAATCATACCTCCGAATTTGAA
Source organism: Limnephilus auricula (assembly GCA_951813805.1). Lineage (NCBI taxonomy): Eukaryota > Metazoa > Arthropoda > Insecta > Trichoptera > Limnephilidae > Limnephilus > Limnephilus auricula. The sequence goes on from OX638403.1 coordinate 5,027,472, forward strand.
TACGGAGACATACAAAATGATTATAGTTCTATATAGCCAATGAATTCATCAAACTTTTGTCTATTATCACATATTCGTAGCATTTATAAACTTTTATTTTTTTAAATTAAATTAAAACAAATAACTTTGTTTAAACCACTAATATAATCACAATTACCTACATGTTTCAAAACCGATGGTTTCTTCGTCAGGGTAGTAATGACATTAATAATACATTTTATTTTTTTATTTAATTGTTTTTTTTTTATTGTTTTTATTTAATACATTTTTAAATGTTCAAATTTCTGCCATATTTTGACTACCATACTAGGCTAATGCCCGTGTTAACTTTCAAACATTTTAAGAATCTAGAGAATGTTTGCCACATTGTGGCAACGAAGCACTCCGAGGCTTTTGTAATTGTGCCATGATGTGGCAAAAAGCGTTCGAGTGGATAACTGCGCAAATAATACAAAGAGGAGAAATTTTTTTATTACGAATATCAACCATAATGTTTTATAATAGCAAAATAATTGATTTCACATCACCACGAACCACAAATCTTGCGTTGAACTGGTTCACTCCTCTCCGCGATACAACACATCTGTGTTTGCGATACTACATCCCTGCTCCCGCTCTGCCCACCAGAGATACCCGGAGATGCCCGGAGTTACCCGGAGCTGGGGCCAGGGGGCAGCACTCCCAGTTCTTGTAGGTGGGTGGGGGAGGAAAGGAGGCATTGTAATGGCCTGATCGATAATTAGCCAAGAATCAGGAAGGACATTCATTATTGCGGGCTTCATTAAGTGGAGATCTTTGTGGTCAAACCTGTAACACTGTCTGGTCAATGATATTAAATACAGGTACCTACACCTAGCTATTTTGTTTTATCCCGGATAAAACTCTACATTGTTTTTTACTGTATAAAATTTTCGCTGCGTTTCATGACTTATTAGGGCTTCCAGGGTTCATGGGGTGAGATTTTAATTTGGGAGGCAGGAATGGATAAGGAACCATTTATTGGATAATCAATACCCCTGATATATGTCACCCCAAGTGGTACGCTATATTTTGTGACTTAGCAGGGGTGTCCGGGTTCATGGGGTGACCACCTACTGCGTGGTGGGCCGGACCGGGAAAGAATTGTTGAGGGAGACCCAATCTAGACCTCTCCAGCTGGACTCTCTCCACTCATCGTCTTGCATCGCAGTGGGAGGGGTGGATTCACATGTCCATCATTCCTTGACTACACAAAAAGCCCAGAGTAAAATAATTCCCCTCATGGCCTACGTGGTCTTTTGGGATGCTGTGTGGAGAGCCCTTTTAGAAAAGGAAGGTGAGGAAGTTCTGGGAAGGAAAAAGGTATGAGAGTTGGAATTTGGGGGTCCGTGTGTTCAGGGGTGACGAACGTGCGAATCCATCCCTCCCACTGTGATACAAGGCCGTATTCCGAGAGTATGCTGGAGAGTTCAAAATGTTTCACTCAACCGGTCTCTCCCTATTCGGGCTGCCACGCGGGTGGTGGGCAGACACGTTCGCTTCCTAAACCCGGACAAACCTCACTACTCGAACCCTGCTAAGCCACCAAACATGGCTAACGACTTGGGGTGACCTACGGCAGAGGTGTTGGATAGCCTATAAATGATTCCCACACCCGCATTCAAAGATACGAAAATATGCTGTCATTTTTTTTCATGGCTTCATAACAAAAAATAATAATAATCTTCAAATAAAATATATATAAGAAAAAGGTAGGGACTTTTAAAAAAATTATAAAATTCTTAAACCGATCTTTTTCGTATCATGATTATCCTACGAAGATCGGTATGTCATACTCACAACTTTAGGTAGGTAAAGATAGATTCTAATCAAAATTATAATTATTCTATAAAACTTAATAATTCATGCAAATCCTCTCAGCCACCAAACCATATAGTAGGTAGGCAAGTACTAGACCTAATTAAAATGATTAACTACGTATAATAATAATTGATAACATCTGAGATTTATCCCCTTCTCCCCTAAATAATAAAAGCACGCGTGCCTTGACTAATGGGACTTCCTAATATGAAATAATTGCTTTATTTTCATCGGCAGTACCTACTTCTCTGTTAATTTACATATATATTAAAGGAAGTGAGATTAATATTTCTACTTTCTGGATAATATGTACGCTACATCAACGCATTAAACAAAGGATTCCATCTACATTTTTATACTTTTAGGTACTTTTTTATATTTAACATAAGTTTCCTGTTACACAACCATGAACAACGTTATAACAAATTTGGTTAGGGTTTTCTAGTTAAAATCTGTTGCACAAACTTTAATTTTGCGTCCACATTAAATATTTTCTACGAAGCTTCTTGTAAATAGTGTAATTAATAATCTCTTAATGAAATTGTATCCATAATAAAACTAAATTTTGATAAGTTTTCAAGAGTTGAAATGATCTCAAGAAAAACCATTTATAGGAAAATTAACACCTCTGCCGTAGGTCACCCCAAGTAGTTAGCCATGTTTGGTGACTTAGCAGGGTTCATTTTGTGTAGTGAGGTTTGTCCGGGTTTAGGAAGCGGACGTGTCTGCAGAAAACGTCGTTTGAGAACCAGTGGCGGCTGGTGCTCACAAAAATCGGTGGTGCGCTAAAAATCTTGTACATATACCTACTCTAATTAAAATAAATTTAAACCAACTAACCATCATGGCGTTTTCCGCAGGGATGGACAGAGAGAAAGGACCGCCAAACAACTCGGTCTTGGCACACACTCTTTGCCTCATTCACATTCATACATCGTCTCATACATACTCTTCTATTTTTCTGACTCTTGACATGGCCCGACTCAAGTGTCTGATGTCTGCCTCGGATGTTCCCCACTATGTTCTTATACCATTCAACCTTGCGTCATATATTCTCCTTACACTGCTTTCTCCTTTGAAATAAATTTAATTATGAAAATATCCCACCTATAGTATATTAGGTCCATACTCCGTTGTCTCTGAGTGGCAAAGACATCAATGAGCCTGGAGTTAAAATCCGGTATAGATTTAGGCGTTATTAAATGCTTAGCACTGACAATGCATTGAGTCTATCTTGGCTAATTGTGTTTCTCAAGAATAATTAAATTCTTTTTAAAGTTGAAAGACACCGAAACAACTTTCCTCGGCGTCAAAGGGATTGTACACACGATTTTTAACAACTTAACACATGAAAAAGCATCCGAAAATGTATTACTTACTATAAAAGAGTTGTAAAATAGATATTGATCACAATGTTTAATTTCTAACCGTTTTTCAAAGTTCAGCGCATTTTTAAATCTTCCTTACTCACCCAAGAAACGAATCACAATAGCGTATTGGACCTGTGACCTGTGACCTGTCACAACATGTCTACATTGTTTTTGTTAATTATGCTAAGCGGAACATTAAATGAAAGAGTAGATGTTAAATTAAATACACAATATCGAAAATAATATTACACAAACGCGTCTCATTTTAATCTGCTGGTGAACAAACCGTTCCGTTTGATGTGGTGGAAATTTTCAGATCGCCGATCTCGTACACGTAAGATTTGTTAAGGATATTACCCATATTATACCTACCCACCGTGGCCACGGTTTGAACTTAAGGTGAAGACATGCGGAAAAATGCAAAATCGTATAAAATTTTGTGTATTAGTTTTGAAAATTTGATCGCTTAGAAATAATATAGATGCTTCAATTAAATACTGTGAGTAGAACACATCTTGGCCTTTGAAGTGATCGAGTATTTTTTTGATAAGTTTTTTAATAAGCTTAGAAACAAATTATGCGTCTGACCTATAAAAAATGGTTAAAAGTCAAAAATCTCCTACTTACAAATCCTTTTTCTGGTGTTGTTTTATTGAATAATGTAGCTAATTAAGTTTCTTATAGAGTGATCGGAAAACATTTTAATATTTGTATCTGAACTTCACAAAATAAAATAAAACGTGCATTTTGGCGACGTTTCTTTTCAGTGAATAAAAATAGGCGGTACCCAACGAATTTGTAAGTGCGAATTTCATCCTTATGCCATGTACAGAAGGATTTTAGCCCGTCGCTCATTCTACGCCCAGGGCCCGGGGCAAACGGACATGCCTTAGTATACGCGGCGCTTCGATCTTTAAAAATATACTTGCGGAATAACAAAACACTGTTGTTTGCTAGAGATTAGGGTTTTTATTGGTAAACGCCCAAAAATCGTTCGCTCCGCCCGATTCCGAATGAGTCAAGGACTAGTGGATCATCTTAATAGATAATTATGAAGGGATTTTCATAACTCTTTGGAGTGATTTTAAAAACGATCCAGCGCTCGGAATATAGGCACACAACGATCTGCTTCGATACGCACACAGTTATATGGACATATTATGTATGCATTATAACCGAAGTGTGTATTGTGATTTGTGACGAGGCGTGTCGGAAATATATTATTCGGCGCTAGGGAATTTTTGGATTGGCAGAAATTCTGGGAGTGCGTCGCACTAGCGCTCTTTAGAGCTGGCCGCACTGTTGAGAACTGAAAGTCTACTTCTAATTAATGATCAAAATATGTCACTGTTCTTTCCTTTACTTTTGATGTAGTACTCACTTCAATTCAGTTTATAGGAAAGATTTTTTCAACTGTCAACTGCCAACTGTCAAAATCTTGTTCTTTTAAAACGTCGAATTTATGTTTTTGTTGTCGCTTTTTCTCATATTTGTATACCAGTGTAATAATGATTGGATTATCAATGTTTTTAACCTGTTTACATGTCGACATAATTATAAATGAAGTGAAATATCTTTAAAACCGTGGATTTTCGTTTATTACGACGCAATTGATTGCTCGTAATGGCGATCTGTGCAAATGGATATTTTTCAATAAATAAAGTATTAATCGTGTTAATTCTTATTGTAAAATAAAGTTAATGAATGTATCTATGTGGTGTACTGCAGTTTTTTTTGTTAAGTGCATTACAAATCATATTTTATTACAATCAAATTTGTGCTTTCACGAACAAAATTTCTTACGAAATTTTTTCTTCGGAATCATTTTAACTCTTGAAAACTTATCAAAATTCAGTTATATTACATTTGTGAAAAAATGTCTCTATACAAGTTTCTCGGGGTAAAACCGAATGGGGTAAAACCGTACTAATAATTACTTCGTCTCCATATAAAAATGAATAACTACTCAACGTTTTTTCTCAAAACAAGTAAAGACCACCTAACCTCAATGTAGATAAACCCACAAAAAAAACAAACGCACAAAAGTCTCTTAAGCTGAGCAAGTAGAACGACAAAGATATTTGCTTGTATTGTCTTGGAGAATATGGTACAAGCCATCTGGATCAAGGCTGGGCTCAATGCAACACATATATGCAACTTGCTCACGAAGTTTGCACAGGTTGGGGATCCGAGGAGTTGCACAAATAACAATACAACCGTTGCTAGTTTTTTTTCCGGGGCAATATCGTATACGGTAAACGGTTTACCCTCCCCATGGGGCAAAGTCGGAAATATTAGAGGTTTTGTATTTTTTTTATACATGTAGGTTTAAGATTTTCTGACATGTTTCTATTGTGTTTTGTCCCTTTGTAAATTAATTAACAACAACTTAAATTAAATTAAATTATTAAAAACCTAATTCTATATATCCATTTACTAAACTATAGAGCCTCTACCTTTGTAGGTATACGGTTTTGGACAGGGGAGGAATTTTCAAGTGTCTGCGATTTTTCTATTTTCAAGAAAGCATTATTTACTAACTGACTTACTTAACCGAATCAGCGACTTAATATCTCGTGATTTTTCACGGCTCTGCGTTATTTAAAAAAAATATTGGTCCGTGTTTTTCAAATATAAGAAATTAATTAATTCATTTATTAGTTCATGACTATTATGGATAACACGGTGGAAAGCTCAGACAAACACCCACTGGTACACAAACATACCACAAGATTTAAAGACGGAAAGGGTCTAAAAACTCTTCGAATATTAAATATCTGAATACATAATACTAGTGATTTGCAATAAAATCAATAAAAGCTTAAAATTTTAAAAAAATGAGAGATAATGTCCTAAAATGATAAAGCTGTGGTTAATTAAAGAAAACTTATCGTATCTTCGAATATCTCAATTTAGCTGCCTACATATATCTTGTTATTAGGCAGGTATATTGAGATATTTTACAGATGTTATTTAAATTATCTAATATTACTATGTGATCTATTCTAATTTTCCTTAAAACAATAAATGTATTTACAAATATTTCCTTATGTATCATATTAAGAATGTTTAATTGGTAGAACCTATAGACAAACTGCCATATGACAGCTTTGTGGGACTACCCTAAATTTGTACAAATGTTTTATCTGCTAAATAAAAAATTTAAAAAAAAATTAAATTTAAAAAATAAAGAAAATTTACAGTATAGAATTTATTGGGTTTTAAATCATTCTGTGCCTAGAAGGATTTATACCATAATTCGAATGTCAACATTTTGAGCAAGGAACTTCCTACGTTTGCTAGAGGATTAACATAAATCACCGAGAAAAATAACACCCGGGCACATAGAAAATCCCGGATGCAGCGATGCATTTCAGATTTTTAAATCCTGTTAAAGTTTCGGTGGAAGGGGCCATGTTTTTAATAATGGAAAATTCGGCAGGGTTGAAAATAGAAACTTAGCAACAAAGTTAAACAATTTATACACTTCCACTGGCCATTAGACAGAAAACAAATTACTCGAAATATATATAGGACACCAATCCTTCGATCCTCAGCCAAGAAAAACAAATGTGAATATTTTTTTTAACAACCTTCTCCATCCAAAGTATTATGCGTAGTAAAATATATCTTGTAATATTGTAATGTAAACAGTGCCTGCTCTCAACACAGGATTTTCTAGCGAAAAATACACAGCACGTAATTTTGTTTGTGTGTCTCTGTTTCTATATGTGTAACTTGGCGTCAAAGAATCTAGAATTGGAAACATGTATTTCTTTTGTTAACATTTTTGTCAGATTTCGTAGTTTTGTTAATTATAATGGTAAATTACTGATCGTCTTTTGAAATGCAATGAATGATCCTGAAGCGATTTTTTTTTTCATAAACACTTTCTGCTTCTCAAATCCTAAAATAATTGCAATATTCCGCGATTTTCAAGGAACTGCGCTATGACAGACGCGGATTTTTTGCTGCCAATCTCTGCAGGGGGCTTTTTGAAGGTCTTCGCCCAATTTGGTAAATTTCCCTGATATTAGAATGAGTGCAAAAAAATAACTTATCATCTAGGTACCTAAAGCTCAACAAGTTATTTATGAAATAACAGAGGGCGCCACTTCCACTTACAACTATCCTAAACTGTTGTATCCTAAAATGTATAATTATACTATCAGATACCCCGTGATTTTTCAAGAAAAAAAACATAAATTACAAAATTGATTGAAAGAAATAAGAATGTTATTCCTTTTTAATACATTTTGAATAATTTTTATTATTTCTATTTTTGAAACTGATAATGCGTGGTGGAATTCCATTATAATAGTATAATAAAACAAATTTAAAACTTTTTCCACTTTTAATTTATTGACCGTAACCGGTTTCAGCTTGTCAAAGCCTGGTAAAAAATATTCTTAACGTAGGGATTTTGTACAAAACATCTTAGTGGGATAGGTGGTGGGGAGGGGGAGGAGGGTTGCTCTACAGGGATTTTATTTAATTATGGATCTTATTACATTTGTTATTAAGTGGTATTGAGTGTCCAACTATCTCATTATTTTTTTTGGTTATTCCCAGTAGGTAAATTACATAGGGTTGGTAGCTTACGTATTTTAGTATTGTTTGGGAAATACCTTACAAGTAACGCGAATTATTAGCATCCAATTTTATTGTTGTCAAGTCTAGTATTAATTACAATCTTTATTATGATGATTTGGAATTTTTGATTAAACAATTGATTTTAAAAAGGGGGATACATTGGAGGAGGATTATTATTATAAAGGACTTAATACAAACAAAGTACATATTTTACTTGAATATATAATAGAAAATACAATGGATACAATTAATAGTGGAGACTTTGCAAATGCTTCTAATTTCTTATTCATTACAAAGATAGGGTCTACTTTTTTTGTTAGACGGATTATTTCTAATCATTCTAGTCTATCAAGTTTATGACCTTTATTACAAGTGTGGAAAAAGACAGAGACATTAAAATTCTCCACACTTGTAATAAAGGTCATAAACTTGATAAACTAGACATTTATTTGGAATATTAGAAAAGGTCATGGGAAATATTTCAGCCACCTGCATTTTGTTGTTTGATTTTACCCTCTGCGTTCCCGTAATACATACAGAACAATGGGACGTCAGATTTGGCTTAAATTCAAATATCCTGATCGGTCGGAGAAGTCAATTCCTTCCTACATAATGCATTTCTATGAGTAGCTAGGGTACTAAAATGTTTATTTCGGATCCTTTATTGACTTGACCATTGATATACATTAGGTTTATTATACGGTCTCCTTCGAAGCCCCTAAGTCTTATTTATCGACGAACGTAAGCCCTTCAGATCTTTATTTGATTTCTCTATGAAACAGCGTCCAAAAAGGCTTCCAAATAGTGCTAATCTGCCAAAGAAAAACTTATTTTATGCCTATCGGTTAATCCATTCATTGAAGAGGAAGCATAATGCATCTTTATATATAAAAATCTCACGTCACAATGTTCGTCCAAGGTAAACTCCGAAATCACTTAACCGATTTTGATGAAATTTGGCTTATTGTGTGTAATTTGGTCCAACTTAAAAGATAGGATAGTTGTTATCTCGATTATTGACCTCAATATTTATTACTTCAAATTAAATGTTTTTTATGGGACAATTATTTGAAATTATTTTTGTAAGTTTTATTAGGTTCTGACAGATGGCGGTGTGAGTTAATTTATTGACACAACACTTGGTTACCTAGGTTAGGTAACCATCCAGTAGATGGCGTTGTGTTTCGTTATCCACAGCAACGCGTGGGCGGGTCAGCTAGTTTTATATAAATCGGAAACATGAAACTTACATTTTGTACCGATGAAGACCAAAAATATTAGTTATGTTATTTTCAAATACGTTTTTCTATGCAGGAGCAATATATACCCACAGTATACAATACTTAAATAAAAATTGTTTCCCGTTAAAACACTAAACAATTAATTACAACTCGGAAGGTTTCTTTAAATCACAACATATGTAAAGAAAATTTTAACCATTTTAGAAAAAAACTCTTGGATACCACTTCACTTTAGTTCCCACTTCAGTTATTATTTTTGTAGTGACTTGAAAGTAACCAGTAATTGGTATAATGAGAAGAAAATCGATAAGGGAAAAAGAGAAAGTCAAATTTTGTCGAAGTTTAAATAGTTTTTTCAATTACAAAAATTTGATTTCTGGCAATAAGCAGAATGATTTACCGAATATTTAGAAGAAGGAATTATGAGTATCTTTAGATTATTGTATATTAGCACATTGATACTGGAAATGACGCAATTATAACCCTTCCCCTATTCCTCTACCAGTCTGTCTTTGTTGGTCTCTCCCTCATTTATATGCTTTCTCCTTCTATAATGTTTACTTTATAATCTTCCTTTGTACTATAATTTAGCTTATTGTACTGGCTCCCTAGCACAGTCGATCGATAAGGATTTAAAGGATAACTTTCGGTAACTTCTCATCGTTACCTAGCATGACTGCAGATCGCCAACGAATAAGTAACAGTTAACATTGACCAGGTGTTCTAAATATATTCGACTTCAACTGTTGTTTGTGCGTTAGCGATCTGATGTTGTTCTAGGGAATGACGAGAAGTTACCGTAAGTTATTCTATCAATACTTGTCGATTGAGGTTCTGATGAAGGTTGACATCACCCGAAACCAATCGAAATGCATAAATCAAATAAAGAGGTTTTAAACAAAGAACATTGTACATTCGTACAATGTCAAGGCACAAAGTATTTGCTTTCTTCGATAATTTAACAAAATTGTCTTAATGGAACATTATTACTAGGCAAAAGCCACATGCTTGCCGATCATAATTTAAATCACCTATCTATATAAATCCAATTAAATTAAACGTTCACACAATAACAATAAATATAAACCGATAAAATACGTACTTAAGAAGAACATCCATCCATGTTTATAAGACCAATGCAAGACTTACAGATGAAGATATCCCTAGTTGTAACGCATGACTTTATTAAGTGAGATTCCACAATCTGAAATCGACGCTAAATAATTTACAACGCTTCGGATCGATACAGAAACTACATCCGAGTATTATTTGTAGGTATAATAGGTATTAATGTATTAATCCAGGGACATAAATCATTGAGAGCGCACACGCGCATGCGCCTGGAGGGGTGAGCATAAATTATGGCGCGCCACGGGTTTGGAATCCCTGACCTATGCCGTAATAATGTTGTCTTGTCAGAGAATCGCTGTGCCGCGGGTGGAGCGCCCCATCCGAACGCAGATCCAAACTTGAACACCTCTGGCTATAATTGGATTTTAAATAATTCATTCCTAAATTATATATATAAATTAAAAGAAGGTGGAATCTTCTTCAACTTCATTAGCCTTTTATAACAAGGTTGACTAAAGGCCTGGGCGCACGACCGCTAAATTTCACCAATTAATTAATTTCACCGTTTAAATAATCTAATCACTTTGTTTACGTAATATTATTACGGTCAAACAACATACAAATCAGCAATAACAACGAGAGAAGGTAGGTACCTATACATCTTTCTATATCGTCATCTCTTGCCCTCGGAACGACAAGATTCTATCTGCTTTTGGTATAAAAATGAGATATTGAGGTTCAAAGTTTGAATCATCTTTGAAATAAATTCACTTCAAATTTATGAAAATTATAATTGTAATTAAAATAAACGAATTATGGTTATGTTTAAAACTTTTGATTTCCAATAAAAAAAACGTGACATTTAACAAAACAACTAAGCAACAACAAAAAAAGATAGAATCTCATTGTTTTGAAAATCAGCTAAACTCAGAGTAACGGTTTCCACGTTTTTAGTTGGCAGAGGCAGTGGCGGATACATATATGGGGCGAGGGGGCGCCCCCCCCCCCTTGCGGGGCCGCCAGCCCGCACACTATTACTTTTCGTAACTTTACGTTCGTTACTTTTGTCAGTCGAATCTGAGTCGAGTTATCAAGTAGTTGTACTTTCTTTCTGGCATCGAATGTTCTCAAAACAACCGAGCAGACACATAAAAGGGAAGCAGAGTCGCTGCCAGGCAGTTTTTTTTTTTTTCCCTTTTGATTTTTTCCCCCCCTTGATTTTTTTCTGTATCTGCCACTGGGCAGAGGTAATACAATTTTTTCCCGATCCAACGATTGCTGCATCAATATGAATTATTTAAAGAAGAGCCTTCAAGAAAAGAAAGAATTACGAGTAAAGAAAATTAAAAGATAATGGTGATCGCACCTTGAATCGGGTGTCGTTTGTATTCGAGACATCATCCCCAAAATTACTTCTGGGTAACTCTGAAATCAACGTTTTTGAGTTACACACTAAAAGACTAACTCTTTCCTCGTCTATGAATGCTGCAAATAAAAAAGTCGTAACGCATTGGAGTCATCGAGTTATTTTAATATGATTTTTGTGATATCTCAAAAAAAACAGTATTGTTTAATTCTATAATAATTAGGTAACTTTAGTTACCACAAATGTTTTCCATCGTTCAATTAGGCAACGAAACTTAGCTAATTGTAGCATCAACATTTGTGGAATTGCTTAAGTTTATTTCGTTGCAATTTGTGTGTTACTGCTACCTAAGTCATTTCATTTTTATAAATAAATATATTAAAAAATGATTAGCCATTTTCTCATTCCCAAAATATAAATATTACGGTTCCCAACAAAACATTCAATAATTCAATCTAGTTGTAGTAATTACCCTACGTTATTATTATTAATTATTTGTGATATTATGACTTGGGACACTGTCTTCAAAATGATTCACATAAGATATCGGTATAAAAAGTTTTACTTTAGTCTATAAACTTTTGGCAATTTAAACGAGGAATGATTAAGGAAGAGGTTGAGATAACAAAAATTAAAAATAAAAAGAATTGCGAAAATATATACTTTGCATTAAATTTGTTTAAAGTGTCTTCTAGTTCAGCCCAGGAATGTAGCATGCAGAAAATATACACCCGACAACATAAATGCAACAGCATCCTCGCGAGTCTCTCGAGAGGAATTTCTATCAAGATTTCCTCGGGCGGTCGCTGGTGGTGCCGTTTCTTGTATCTGAGACGTACTTATTGCCAACACTGAGAAATCACGAGATGTGATATAAATTATCCAGCAAAGTAAGATGCCTGAGTAGAAAAACTTTTAAAAATATATTTAAAAAATTACGTTCAGCTCAGTATCACTCCGGTGAATGATCACCACTTAAAATCGAATCGTTGGCGTTGCTTTAAATATCTTTAGTCGTGTTTGTTGGCCAGTTATGAATATTTAGATACTCCTCTTCTTTCATCTCCTCCATCTCCTTCCCCTCCCCAATGGGTTCAGCCATTCAATGTTTCTTATTAAAGAGACCACAGTCTTACTCGCTCCAGACATTTGGTATTTTGTGCGGTGTCTATTCATATACACAAAGCTATAAAATATATATATAAAAAATGTAAGGGTTCCAAGAAAAACTAGCTTAAGTTTAAAATTAATATATTACTAGGTAGTTACCAAAACTTGTGTTATCTACAATGCTAGATTTGATTGTAGATAGGTACACGGAGAAAAAAATATTCTAAAATACGATCATTTTATTTGTAAAAACGGTTAAAAACGGGACTGAAGTTCTTACGAACAAATACACACAAACCCGCCAATAAACATTGAAACCCTGTTAATTTGCTCGTAAGAACTTCAGTCCCGTTTTTAACCGTTTTTACGAAAAAAATGATCATATTTTAGAATAACATTTTTCTCCGTGTACCTAGTACCTACGGACCTTCATCTTCAAATTATTATCGTACACCCTACATAGGTAAAAAAAATATGAATACACATATATCTATATAGCATTAAAAAATAGTATATAAAGTTTAAACCTTCCGTGCTAGATTTTTCGAAGTCGCTACGGATAATCAGAGAAGTTCAATAATTATAATAACTTTCAATTCATTCAGAACGTCTTGTCCAATAATAACAAAACATTAAAAAAAAGTCTGTTATGTGACTTTACCAAACATTGTATTTCATTGTATTAATTTGTGCTATGAATATGGAAATTTTTATTCCCTTTTAGGAGTGTTTCCCGTTTTAGCAGCTGACTTTTGGAGCGACTGTAGATTTCCAGTCCTGTTAATGAAGTTGTGAGAGATTTTAATCTAGCGTTGCTTGTTCGTTTGCAATAATATCTCATACCAGCACCTTCACTCTTCTGATCTCCTCCATGTTCTGGGCTCCTGATCAATCTTGTATCAGGAGAAACACAACTGGCAAAACGGTAGGGAAATTAATTTGAGTGAAGATTTATCGCACTCCAGTACTATAATTTATTTTTAAACTAGCTGATACCCGGCATGCGTTGAATGCTAAATAAATAAATAAAATGTTTCTCCCTTCGTGTCATTTCCTATTCGTCCCCGTTCCCCTTCCGACTCCTCTTCCTCTTCCCCTCCCGCGTCCCCTTCCCTTCCGCTTCCACCTTCTTCGCCTTCCCCTCTCGATTGTCCCCCTCCCGCGAAGCCCCCCTCCTTAATTCCCCTACCGACCCTCCCGCATACCTCTCACCCCAGCCTTTTTTCCTTGCGGCCTAACTTCATAAAATACACCAATTTTTACAACAATTCGCGTGACCTATTTAATTTTTTTATGGATACTTCATAATGCCAGAGCTCACCAGTAAAGATATAGATATATATACATATATATATATATCGACATATATATATATATATATATATATATGTCGATATTGTTGCCGCTTTTCATAAGCTAAAACCTAAATACTCTGTCGGCCCAGATTTTATACCACCCATCACACTAAAAAAATATTCAAATTATTTTATTCAACCTCTAAAGCACATTTTTAACCTTTCAATTCGTAATAATATCTTTCCTGAAAAATGGAAAGTAACGAAAGTCACGCCTATACACAAAAAAGGCAAAAAGTCAGCAATCGATAATTATAGACCTGTAGCTGTCTTATCAGCACCCGCAAAACTCTTGGAAACCATAATTTATTCACAAATATATAATCAAACAAAACATTCACTCAACGAGAATCAGCACGGATTTCGCCCTACTCTATCACCCTCAACAAACCTAATGAATCTTACTACATATATCAATAAATCTTTTGAAAATTTTGTACATGTCGATGTGATTTATACAGACTTCGAGAAAGCATTTGACAAAGTCGACCATGATATTTTATTAAAAAAATTGAGAGACATCGGATTCTCTCAGAATTTTCTCGCTTTCGTAGCTAGCTACTTACTCATCGTCGTCAGTATGTCAGTTACGGACACCAATTTTCTCACGAATACAAAACCAACTCCGGGATCCCCCAGGGATCAAATTTAGGACCCCTCCTCTTTCTTTTATTCATTAATGATATAGGCAAGACCATTAACCGCTCAAAATATCTCCTCTTCGCTGATGATATCAAACTTTTCAGAGCTATTAAAAGTTACATAGATTCCATTATTCTACAGAATGATCTTGATTCTCTTGTCAAATGGTCGGAACTGAACAAATTACCCTTCAGCATCCAGAAGTGCAATGTCGTTACATTTACAAGATCCAAAAATACATTTCTATTCCCCTACTAGATTAATAAAAATATATTAACACGGAAAAATGAGATTAGAGACCTTGGCGTGATTTTTGAAGCAAATCTCTCTTTCAAATCCCACATATTTGACATTGTCTCCCGCGCCAACAAAATGCTTGGATTTGTTCTTCGTAATGCGAGATCATTTACTAATGGAATTGCAATACGTCGAACATATGAAGCACTTGTTCGTAGCATCCTGGAATATAGTTCCATTATTTGGGCCCCTTCTGAACAAAACCATATCCTAGAAATAGAAAAAGTACAAAAAAGATTTTTGCGTTACCTGTATATGAGGGAATATACGTACTATCCATTCCTTTATCCATCCTTGTTCTTAACAGGGATGCTCGATTTCAACACCTTAGAAGCCCACAGAAAAATATTTTTAGGTAAACACTTTTTTAAGCTAATCTCTGGTATCATACTCAATCCGCCTATATTAAAAGAGGTTAATTTTTACGTCCCTAACAAGTATACTCGTGGTAAATCCCATGCACTTTTTTATGCTCCGAAAGTGAGGACTTCTACATATCAGAACGCGCCAATAAACAGAGCGACTCAACTGCTTAACGATTCTGCATTGACCATCGACATTTTCAATGTCACTTACAGACAGTTCAGCAACTATCTTTTAGCAAATGTCACTAAGTAGTAAAACTGCCCTTGTGTACTTTGTAATTTATAATCTTCTCTATGATATATATTGGTGTATAACTGTTTTATAGAGAACATGAAAAAATAAATAAATAGAAGTATTCACAGGCATGTTCACAACAATTCAAAATAAATTGATAGCAATCGGATGAAAATTTAATCGCAATATCGGAAATAATTTCATAACGCCAGAGCTCACTATCCTATAACCATCCCGGGTAGGCGCACGTCATATTCCCAAAGTTTCATCGCAATCGGATGAACGGTATGGCCGCGCATAAGGTACGAACAAACAAACAAATATTAATTTTTATATTATAAATTTCTTTTTTTCACAAAGTTTGTTGCTATTAATTTATGGCATATATATTTAAAAAGAAATCATATCTACATGTGGCTTAATAATAATAGTAAAAAAGGGAATGTACCAAGCCCTCAGAAATGCTTTTGGACTTCCATGGGACACTCATGTCAGGGGCATCTATTCAGTTTCAAACACCTTTCCTAAACATGAAATCACAAGCCCTATCCTACAAAGTACTCGGCAATCATCTCTCATGAACATCAAGCCACTTTACAATAAAGAAATCCAAAACCACAATACCCGAAATAACAAAAAATCCGCGTTCCTCAAACACACACTATAAAATATGGGATAAAATCTCTGAACTATATTGGCTACACACTACGTACAAAAAATTCAGCATAATAAAACATTTCAAAGTAATGCTTTATAAGAATATTTTTTAAGTACATTTAAAAATTAAATTGAAATTTACTTTGTTGCTATTTTTCTCCATTTCTTCTCTCATCATTATTAATTTGTACGTACATGTAACATAAGCGTAATTGAAAACAAAAAATCTTAAAGAATATAATATAATATGCGGTATTAACCACTGGAGCGATTTAGGTCGAAATTTGGACCGCTTTTATTTTTCTGCGATTGATATCGCTCCAAAATTGGACCACATTTAACAAACCTACAAATATGGGATAAACGGTGAAATCTAGGTGAATTCATTAGCTTTAAACCGCAGTAAACAGATTATATGTTTCCATATTAATATTTTGAGGAATGATATTAATTAAATCGAATGACCAAATCAAAAACTGAACATTGCAGAGATAGTGGCATTACAACTGTGATTTTATGTAGAAACCGTGAAGGTACATTGTACTTGGCTTCTTTTTTTCTAACCACACCTACATATAATATTGAAATTTTTACGCCTTCATTTTGAGAAATTTTGTAAAGCATTAGAGGAATTGTCGAGAGGACAGAAAATGATAATGATAATAAAAATTGGATAATTTTTAGAACATCGTTTTTGTGAAAAATCACCCGACTGTCCCTGTACAATTAATTAAGAGTCATCTTTAGGTTCTATCTAATTTTAATATTTACAAATACTTACAGAAAACATACTTACCTGGCAGGTCACTTCCGACAAACACACTTATATCAGAAGGTGGGCATAATTTGTACTTCTACCAATTAATAGTTTTGATCAGATTTTAAACCCATTTCCCTGGGGCTGAGAGTCGAGTAGCTTACCTATTTAAAATGCTGCGGAGGTTGCTGGTAGGTACCTACTATATCAAGGTTCTTTAGTATAATAATATTTTATTTACTACCTGTACGGTAAACATTTTCGTAATTTATGAAACAGCGGATTCATTCTTCTAATTTGTTTTTTTTTAAAATTCATAACCTAATGATGTTTTACAATGTGCACTGTATGAAATATATATATTTAATAATTTTTATTTTTCTGAATTTTCATTTTATTCTCTACTTTCTTTTAATTTATTTTCTTTGTATTATCTATTTTTAATTCTCTGGTTCATTAATTTCATCAAAATCAAAGTAAACTTTCAATTGGATAAGCACAGTAAAAGTAAAAACAATAGACAAATCAATATTTAAATTAAATAATTCTGCTCATTTTGACTCTCCTAAAACAGGTTATTTTCCTAGTTGGACAGCCAAAAATTACTGTAATATGTAATGTTTTTAAAAATAATAAATAAAATATGTATATATCATTGAAGATACATTTATATATAGGTTTTAAGGTACGTACTTGACTAACTTTAACCAGTGATTCCTGACATTATTTGGAGTAAAAAATGTAAATAAATTTTTGTCTCCGGTGACATTATTATTGATGTATTTTTTTTTATACAAAAACATAAAAAAAGTAGGTGTTGGACAGGTGGGGGCGGGATAAGTGGTGGAGCGGTTACCCGGCTGAGCGACCAGTGACGCCATGCGGAAGATATTTTTTTACTTGATTTTAAAGAAGAAAAAAAATTTAAAATGTCCTTAAAAAAGTCACCGGAGACCAAAATTTCATATACATTTTTTACTACAAATTATGTCAGGAATCACTGGTTAAAGTAAGTCAAGTACGTACGTTAACATCCTGTATACAATACATTTCAGAAGATCGAAGACCACCATCATAAATAACATTGCAACAATGCACCGTTTAACCAAAACGGTTGCGTTTTGTTGTTCACTTTGTTATGATAAGACGCGGCTAATGCATCCACTACAGCTAAACATAATAAAATTAATAGTATAAACATGAACCGTATGCAAATAGGATTGATTTATATGCATAGCCTTCACTGCTTGCGTCAGAAGACGTGATTTTTTCCGTCTTAGAATATATTTTTTGCATTATTTTTTTTATTTTCCTTATGACATAAGAACTATAATTTACTTAACAATGTAAAGGGCAATGACATTATGAACACAAGAATATCTGATCTAATTCAAATCATAAAAAAACATCTCATTTTGCTTGATTGACAAACTGGTTTTAAAAGAATTTTTACCAAACTATCATTTACGCACTAAATTAATAGCTTATTCGCAAAAAAAAAACTTTTTTTAATTGTATTTTAATTTGCCATATTTTTATTAATACAAGGGAACTATAATCATCACGCGGTTACACAGTGAGGTGGATTAAGGTAAGGGTTGTAGTAAAGGATTTATTATTGCGGGTCTAAAAGAAACCCCGACTACAAAATACACAAATAATGTAAAAGTATTTAAGATGTTGCATTTGCAGCCATCTCGAAAACAAGAGTCACATTGACAAAGCCAGTAGGGTTGGTCGTTACTTCGGAAATTCTTAATTATACGAGTATAACTGTTACATTTTATAGTATAATATATTCGTAACTTGACTTAAAAAAATAATTAAAAATACAGTCAAGTGGTTGCTTGAAACGTATTCTCTTTTCTTCTACATGGCATTAATCCTGGACACTAAACAATTGAGCATTGGCTTTGATGAAGCATTTGAATTGTGTATCTATTGGCGCAACCTCAAAGTATCCTTGACATACTCGTATAAAGGAAAAATTCTTCTTCGATTGGAAAAATACAAAAAAATTATAAAGGTAGTCATGAAAAATGATAATTTATCATCTAAATCTCACCAATAAGGGCGACTTATCGAAGCTAAAGTGGTATTATTTTCAAATAATTTAATAATTTAACTTCCTTTTCCCATACTTCGTAGGTAACTATACTGTTTTAATATTTATTTTATTTATAACAAGCTTCTGCCCGCGACTTCGTCTGAGCAAGATTAGCTATTTTCTATTAGCCAATTTTCTTTTCCTAGGTCCCATCTATGTTTATACTAAGATTCTTAACCTATTTATTTTAAATATCTAATTTTCTTGATTCGATTCAAATTATTAAGCGAGTGTACTTCAAATAAATTCACTAATTTTATAAAATAGAATTTTGATTTAAATGAAAATTTGATTGTTTTTCAAAATGTCATTCTCAATTTTTGACATTTTCTATTAAACAATAATTATTATTTATAATATGTTGAAAATAATTAGCTTTATAAAGCCTATATGTTATTCTGACGTATAAGCTTTATTATTGTAAAGTTTCATTAAAATCCATTCTGTAGTTTTTGCGTGAAAAAGTAACAAACATACATACATCCATACAAACTTTGGCGTTTATAATATTAGTAAGATGAACTTATATAATAAATATAAAAAATGCGCCGTCATCTCTGATGTTAGGGTACCTATATGTTTAAGAAAATGCTTGTATTAACACAACCGCAGTATTTAGCCCGTTAGCGCGATATGCTGCATTTAAGAAACGTATCATATTAGTCGTTATGCTGTCGCAAAAGATACCTACAGAACCACCCTTCTTGTACCTTTTCAAGCACGGATTGTAGGCGCCAAACGTTAGAAAATTTCCGCGATGAAGTCATCGTTACGCAGAAGCGTTTGAGGTAGGTGCGTGTATCGGTGCATTTATCATTCATGCGAAAATCCTTAATTATTCACTCTTGATTATAACTGATTCACATCCTTGATGGGACTTCTCACATCAATTCGTGATGCGTTTGTAAATTGCATTGTTAATATTCAAGTCATCACGCGATTCGCTTTGCCAAAGGAGCACCTTGCTGCCTGTGATGGCTACATGACAGGTGACGCGTGATGGGCGCCATTTTGTAATATTTATTTGTTATTCTGTTGCGTTGCATTTGTGGATATTTATTATTCACGATATTACCTGTGTTTTGATATTTTCATGCATGGGTAACATCAAATACAATTATTGCAGTTTTTAATTCGCTGTTTCTATTCTGTTATCGATGCTCTTAATAATCCGATATTAATTAACATAATTATACTAAATATAACTTAATCCGATATTAATTAACATCGTTTTGATCTGAGGGCCCACCCTTCAAGATACTTACTGTTACATAAATAGAGATTTTCGGCTGTACCTATACTTAGTGCAGAAGTTTTGAAAAATCAAGACAAAATCCCAGACTAACGTTCCCCAGTCAAATATACCACAAATGGAGCGCAGTTTATTTATTTGAATTTTATTCCCTTCTGGTGATATTAACATCTAACATATGAACTGAATCACATTCAAGCATTTCGCATTTAATGCCCATCGTCAATACAGCCTCAGAAATATTTCCAAATTTCCTTACATCAAAAAATATGCTTGTATTTCTCGTAATATATTATTTTTGTTGTAATTTCATCCCCATTATACGGATTTATTTTCATATATCTGAAAAGTCCAAGTTTTCTTTCTGAAAAAATATTATTTGCCAGACAAGGAATGATGGGGCAAGTTGATGAATGAGGTCCCCATTTCTACACGACAATTTTTTTGGCGTAATATTTCCTGTTTTTTCAACTTTTTATTGCTTTTTCTTCGCACGATGGGCACAATAGATAGATCTTAACTTGATCAATCGATTTAAGATGGATATGAAGTATAAATTATCCTTCACGGATATCTCCAGCGATAATAATAATAATTGTGATGAATGCGATGACAATTTATTACGAGGAGAAATGTTGTGATTTTAATGAAAGTGAAGTGCTGAATTTTTTTATGAATTGGAAAATAAGACTATTTTTCAATCATCTAAGTGAAATATTTTCTAAATTTGCTGAAATCTATATTTGAGTTATATTTATCAAGAAATATTATTTAATATAAATAAATTTGTATTTAAAAATTTTATCGTTTCAACGTTTGTACTTCTTATAAATGACGGTAATTATCACAACTCATTTGTCTACGATGATACTAAAACTTTAACGTAAGTAATCATGATATAATTACATATTAAGATAATAATAATTCATAAATGTATTGGAATTATTTATTAGCAAATCAAATATCCTCAATGTTCCTTCAGATTTTTTTTTTTTTTTTATTTTTTTTTTTTTATTTACAAAAGAAAATCATAAGTCTTTAATATTACATAATTCTTTGGATAATTACAATAAAAATAGTTTTTTTAACGAAATCTACCCAATTCAATAAAGAAAAACATTTCTCGTGTTTGAATTGGGGAGTAGTGCCATTACAAAGGTAAGAGAAAAAATAAAATAGAAGAAAAAATTTGAGGTAACAAAATACAATAAACTTATATAGGATGTTAACAAATATACATTGATAGTGGAATTGAGTATCATATCAGTTTTTAAGTTGGATATACAGAAATAGATAAGTAAAAGTAAGAATATAGATGTAGTGAAATAAAATAATATTATTACATTTCAATTTATAGGTAGGTATTATATATAATTAACAGAGGTGTTAGGTACATGGATTTGATTCTAGCAGTTGAGTAGAGGAGCTGATAATGCTGTAAAAGCAGTACATAATATTGAGTTGTGACAATAATCCTTTGGTAGTTCAATGTTGATGGAATATTTTTGGAGGATATGTTAAAAAAGAAAAAAATAAATATTTTTATATATTTATTTTTTTGGTTATTAATGTTGAAATAAAATAATTAATTATATACTAAAATACTTAATATTATAATAAAATACTTGATCAATTGTAATTAATAGGTTACAATTTAAAATTTATAGTTATTGTTGGGTTGATCTAGTAGTTGTTTGATTTGTGTTTTAAAGGCATTGTAATTTATTTCTGTTTTTATTTTATATGGGAGGGCGTTAAAAAATTTTATACCTTGATAGGTATAATGGTGTTGATAAGCACTTGTTTTAAATTTAGGGATTTCTAAGTTTCCACGTGATCTTGACCGGTTACTTATTTTTGTGAATGTTATTAAATCATTAAAATGATCTTTGTGGGTTTGTAATAATGAGTTTTTTTTGAAGATTTTATTTAGGCTGAGAACTTTAAAGGAGTTAAATAATTGTGTTGTTGGAAATACAGAGGGTTTTCGTAGGATGACTTTTAGAATCAACCTCTGTGCCCTTTCTACAGGCAAAAGGTTGGTTTTGAAAGTCCCCCCCCACCCGATTATACCATATTGTAGAATAGATTGTGCAAGGGAAAAATAAATAGTTTTAATCATACTAGATGATAGGATGTTTCTCAATCTAATGAACATGTAAATAAGTTTTCTTACTCTGGTTACCGTATTTTGGACTTGTTCGTTCCATTTTAAGTGCCTATCTATTATGATACCCAGGTACTTTATACTATTTTTGCATGTTATTGGTAAACAATTTGCATTGTCGCATTCATTTTTGTTTTCACACTGCGATGAATGGATTTTAATAGTAATATTTTTTTCAACATTTTTTTCTTTCAATGAGAAAGGGATAAAATATGTAGATGTCAGTTCACTTGTATAAAGACCACCACAGTTAAAAAAAAAAAACAAAAAAAACAAACAAAAACAAAAAAAAACAAAAAAAACAACAAAAAAAAACAACAACAACACCACTTATCAGAACATAAAAATACATTTTCTCAAACAACATTTTAATTAAAAAGAAAATACCACTTTAATCGTTTAGATACAACTGACATGTTTCGCGTGCAATATTCGCCTACTAAAACAAAACTAAACCATAATTAGAAAACCTTTTTTAATAATCACCAGATAACTTTTCTCCATTGTAATCCCCCCCCCCCCCTCGCTCCCCTTTTTATTCGTAATTTAATTTTGAGTAAACCTTAAGATGTCGGTTGTATCTAAAAAAAGGAATTATTATTTTTAATAAATAAAAGATACATATTTATTTAAATGTTTCCTAAGATCACCTTTATTAACATTTAGTTACACAGCTTTTATCTCTACGATATTGTGTTAATTTGACCGTCTTAAAATTTACTCCGAAATGAATATATATATATATATATATCTGGCTGATCAAAAAGTTTTTAGTATAGTCAAAAATATTCTCATAAAATATCATGAAAATGTAAATATCATTTTTTGTCTAATGCCATGATAAATATTCATACAAAACAGAAATGATATCGCAAACTGTATTAAGTTTGAAAAATAGTTTCTTGAAAGCACTGGACAACTATACCCAAACTAAGCAATAAATCACGTTAAAGAGAAAATGCCATTATGAAGACCTCTGGGAGTAAGCCCCTACAAATATCTTCGCCTTATATTATGGACTATGGAGGTATCTAGTATCTACTCGTGGAACAAACTTGAAGCTTTTTCTCGAATACGGAAAATTTATGGCGTTTTCAAAACTTTATATGGAATACATCATCAACATAATAGTATTGAACATTAGAGCAGGCACGTTATTGTAAATATTGGTGTCTAGCTATTTGGAATGTAACTTAACGTAAATTGATTTAAATATATATGGTTGCTAAAGTAAAGGTACGTTTTATTCAATTTAGGCAGGAGTTTTCTACGAAGGAAAATGGTTATTGAGTAGGTACTTAATAACTCAGGTATGGGCCATACGTCATTCCTATGTCTACCTACGTTAAATTATCGTGAAAACAAGCTTATGTGTCCAAGCGGTTAAACCAAATCAAAATGAAGATATCTTTATGTTCCAAAAGCAGGTTTAAGATTATTTATTGTTTTTGTATTTGATTCGTAAAACTAGATTAAATTTAAAAAAAATAATTTTAATTAAATATTATAATGTTTATTATTAAGTTCTGCAAGTGTTTTAGTTTTTATTATTGTGACATGTTGTAATATGTTGGAAAGATACCAACCGGTAGTTAGATATATATACTAATTGGGCCAACACCGTTAATAATAAAATCTGCTTCACAGTTGAACATGAGATTGAAGGTAAAATAAACATTTTAGATCTGACGTAGTAGGTAAAAGTAATAATAAACATACCTTCGAAATATTTAGAAAACCAACTTTTACAGACACCTACAACCATAAATGCAAATTCGAATCATCCTTGGTCTCATAAATTATTCAAAGAACATATTCGATGTTATAATAATAAAAACATATCTTCAAAATTCGCAGAACATCTCTTGGTGAATAATCACAACCCACATAACAACAAGGGACCTAAACCATTACATATAGAAAGAAAATGTCTTAGAATGAATTTACTCGAACAATTAGAAAGCAATAAACGCACGAAAGACCCTAATTTAACATTAATTAATAAAGTAAGGAAAATAATCTATTCACCTCTTCTAAGTATTTTCACAAAACCTAAACAATATTCATAGCAGTATCGTCATTATTCATTATTAAACAATTAACAACACATTTACAAATTTCAAAATACCCATGGGGAGAATCTATTAATTTCCCAAGAATTCGGTTTAACCGATAATAAATCAATTTACTCACTTTCAAATTGACATTTTAATTCGTTTAATATCGTCGTCTAATTGCGGAACACCTCAATTTGCAAATGGCCTTGTAAGCCGAAACAGCTGTCACAATAATAAAAACTAAAACACTTGCAGAACTTAATAATAAACATTATTAAAAAAAAATTAAATTAAATTAAAACAGAAAAAAAAAATTTATATTCATTTAAAAAAAAGGGAGGTTTGATTTAAATAAGGGCATTCTTCCCTATAGCTCTAAGAAAAACATAAATGCACTCGCATCAGTAAAGTACGTTTTGAAATTCTATCATTCTTCCCTTAGATTAATTAAATGTGAAATCTTACCTCCAGCCTCACGCCATAGTCTCACTGGCTCCAGATGGGAGCAGTTGGGACTCTTGTGAGGTATTTTGTTTAAAAAAATATTTTTATTGATAATGTTGGCAATTCTTAGTCGATGTATGATTCAGTTAAATGTGACCGAAGGGGTTACAATTAAATATGATGTCCAATTACCTCAGGGGTAGAGCAGTACCCCGACAAGGCTAAGATTGTAGTTTCAATTCCTAGACGCGACCGTAGCCTTATCTGGTTTTTCACTATCAAATCTTCAAATATTGTCTTCAGTGATAAGGTATTATAATTTTATGTTGTACTAATAATATTTATGTTCTGTTAGGATACAAAAAATATAAAAAGGAGCACTTTTACATGGCGTTACTCTAATACGTTACATGTACCCATTAAGTATTTTTTGCAGTTGTTATAACCCAAATAAAGCTACTAATAATAAATAAATAAAATAAAGTAACTTAGACACCACGCTTTGATATACATTTATATATCATTGTATAATTGTACATCTATGGATAAACCCTACTATAGCACCAAGAGCGCAGCAAGCCATTGGAATAAAGTTTTATTTTAGCAGATATATTTTTCTCAGCAATTTATGGGTTTGTCGGAGCGGAAGTACTTTGCAATAGAATCAAAGAAAAGGATATAATATACCTATACAATGTACACAAATAAGCATACCTACATATATTTTATAGATATATTATAATGTTCTGGTTGATTAATGTTTCTGTGTTCTTTGTATTCGACTATATGTACTCACAAGTTATTTATTCGAATTTGTTACGTAAAGAAGTTTGGAGGTAGTACGCAGATTTTTTTGTATCTACATAATTGTTTACATGTTTAGTAGAGCAATCGTGAAATTAGAAAAGCTGTAGAAAAATTAAAGCATTCTTTAAACAGTTTGTTCTCTGGCTTTGACCCAAGCCAGGGTGATACTAAAACAATGGTAGTAAGAATTAAGTTTTTTGTTATAAATTATACTTAGTAATAATATTTATGATAGATTACTTTTCTACTTTGGAAACAGTGAATTCATTGTGAAATTCAATTTAAAAGTGAGTTTTTCAGAATGGTCTGAAGTTACCCGTTGTAAGATGAAACCGGTCTGTTCATGGTCCGGTCAATTTAAAAGCAGTGGAAAAAAGATATATTATATGCTCCTTCTCAGAGATACGGTGGTAAGTGAATAGTCAATCCCTTTTCCTTGCACACCTTGTTTTTTCCTATACGTACTATCACCCAATTCCAGCTTATAAGTTATACGGTAAATTTTTCATTTTTTATTTATTATAAAATACTTTCAAGAAGTATTTTTTGATCATAAGTATTTATGATTTTTCACTAATGTCTAAACAAAATGAGTGTGTAAAAAAAATCTGAAATATTTTAGTTTGTAAGACCGTAAATAAATAGAAAAACTTAGGTATTTTCGTCACAAAACACTAATTCAATTATTTTAAATGAACTAAAATTAAATTCTGAAAAGCATGCTTACTAGATTATGTATTGATTTATTTTGCTGTAAATATGATTTGAAATTTGTGTTTAATTATACAACATTTCGTTTGAAAATTGAACAAATCTGCCAACGACCAACGGTATATATAACCTTAGTATATTAAAAATAAACTCAAAATTTAAAAAAATGAGTTTACCAGATAAAATAACAATCTTTCAAAATATTTTTTTTCTAAGAAAGAGTCAATACGTCTAGAATTTGATTTAAAAATGACAAATTTCCGTTATTGTCTATTTATATACCCTCTTTAAATCCAATACACTTCAAGCATTGACATATTTTCCATACCATACAAGCAGCGCATAGAAGAGTCTCACTTCCTTGGATAAATGTTTGTTTTAACGGTATGCATTATTGCAGAAGGAAGCATTAAATCTTTTACGCTGGCGAGCGACCACATGATGCGTGATCGGCTCATGGAACATGAACATGGACATGTACACGGACATGGAACAATGCGAGGAAGAATAATTATTACCTATACTTTGCCTGTCTCTTCTTGTAAGCAAAACGCTACAAATTTTAGTTTTAGATATGTACCCAACTACTTCCACTATTGATACTAGGTATGAGATAGTTTAATTTGCACCTCAATTATGATTGACCTTATTTTATATCTACTCTTTTTCTTCTCGTAAGCAAAACTTTACAAATTTTAGTTCTATGTAACTAGCTATTACACAATACGATACGATACGCTACGATTGTACCACCCCAGTCAGGAGCAATCCTGTACCGGTGAGACCGGTACACTAGGAGGCACTGATTTTTTAGGACTGGAACACGTGCTCTTACACGGAGAAAATTTTTATTCTAAAATACGATCATTTAATTTGTAAAACGATTAAAAACGGGACTTACGAACAAATTAACAGGGTTTCAATGTTTATTGGCGGAAAATGTAAGAATAAGTTGTTGGTATACGTACGAAATTTGTTCTAATAATTAATAATAATAATTTATTTTTCCATTTTCCCGCCAATAAACATTGAAATCCTGTTAATTTGTTCGTAAGAACTTCAGTCCCGTTTTTAACCGTTTTACTAATAAAAAGTTCGTATTTTAGAGTAACATTTTTCTCCGTGTAGGATGGGAAGAAGGAATTAATCGTCCGGTATACATGGCAACCCAATAAGCTAATATTGGACTTTAGGACGGGTAAGATCAAAGGAATGAAATGAGAGTTAATTTTTTCCTTTCTTTGTGCCTTCCTTCTTCTTGCCTCTTCTTGGCTCTTCTTGGATCTCCTCGTTTCTTCTTGCCTCTTCTTGGCTCTTCTTGTTACTTCTTGGATGTTTTTGCCTCTTCCTCCTTCATTCTTCTTGGCTCTTTTTTATCTCTGATTATCTCTTCTTGTTTCTTCTTGCGCCTTCTTGAATACTCGAATCACATAATCAAAAAAAGAGCATATAATATTCCTCCGAAGTGTAATATCCGACTGAATTAAAAAAAAAAACATTTTTCAACCGCTTGGGCACATAAGCTTGTTTTCACGACAATTTAACGTAGGTAGATATTGGAATGACGTATGCCCCGCACCTGAGTTAAGTTAAAGATAAAAAGCGTAATTTGTGTTAACATTGATAAAATATATTTTAGGATTTTTAAATCTTGATTATGATTGACTATATTCTGTATCTACTCTGTCTCTTTTTATAAGCAAAACGCTACAACTTTTAATTATATGTGCCTAACTATTTCTTAAATTATTGATACTAGGTATGGTATACTTAAATTTTAATCTTTATTATTGTGATTGACCATACTTGTCTGATTGACTATACATTGTATCTACTCTTTCTCTTCTTGTAAGTAAAGCGTTATCAATTTTGTATGTACCTTCCTACTTCAACAATTGATAATAGGTATGGGATAGTTATTTTTTTATTTACTCAGCACAGGAGGCCCCGAGAAAAATAATTCCCTTCAGGGCCTACGTCATTGTTGGAGATGTTAGGATTTTTAGGAGATAAAGTTCTGGGCAAAGCGCATTTGAAGTGAAATAGCGTGAAACTGCGCTTACCAAGTAATGTTTACTTCTATTTCATACACTATTTTGTTTAAAATGTTATCCATTATAGAACAACGGTCTTTCAGTCGTAGGCTGTAGGCTGTGAAGTGAGCATACCATTAGAAAAACATAATAATATTAATTCTATTTACGGTTATAGGTACTGGGATACTGCATTAATGACAAAGCTGCCGCCATTATCACTATACGATCTACATAAGTAAGGACTACATCATTGGTTCGTGAAACGACTAATAATGTCCTAAGATATTGTCCTGTGTTGGAAAGATAAAGAACTTTCCCACGAAACCTGTAAAAAAATTATTATTGTATTGACTTAGGTCTTTCATTAGTTAGATATAACGTTATAAATATAATATTATTTAAATTTTAATTGGTAGTTTCGTAATGATGTCAATAAATTCTGTAAGAATAATTATTCTTAAATTTTCCCGCCAATAAACATTGAAACACTCTTAATTTGTTCGTAAGAACTTCAGTCCCCTTTTTAACCGTTTTTACGTGATACGCCGTTGGCGCCACCAAAAAGCTGTCCAAAGAAGCGAAGCTAGCAATCCACAATGGAGTGCTGGTACCTACCCCGAAATATAGTAGTGTAGCATGGAACTAGCAGAGGAACGATGAAAGTAGACTGAATGCTGTAGAGATGAGATCCCCGAAGCGTATGTGTGGTAAAACCATGTATTACTTTCACCAAAAGTAAGATAAATTTGACCTTACTTCGGGCACACAGACAAACCACCTCTTACATTTATAACCACCTCTTACATATTATATTGGTGTTACACTATTTTGGTGTTGTGTAGATTTTTGTTACAATTTTATTCAACATCATCATTGATGGGGACTTTGAGTCGTGGAACAATGAGCTTAATTTCATAAAGATTTTTTTTTAACAAATGTATTTAAAATAATTTGTAGATGAATGAAGTAACGTTTATGACAAGTATTTGAAATTGAATAGTTTATATAGTCTGCTCGTGGTACCGTACCGCACCCACGCACTTGTACAAAGAGCACCGCCATACAAAAGTCTGGACAGTTGGGCGTCGACTGTCTGCAGACTCTTCTGCTCCACTGCTTCCACTCCGCGAGCATCAAACATACTGTCATCTACCTCCATCGTACGAATAAAGGAAACACACTATCACCACTTGAAAATGATGCAAAATACGTAAATATTCCACAAAGAAGTAGGTATAGACTTTTAGTTGTGTGAGCGTAGGGATGAAATTTATTAGAATTTTGATCGAAATTGATTTGGAAAAATCATTTGAATGTTTCTTAAAATTGTATATAGTGATGCACCCAGCAATATTGTTGTAAGGCCTGCCTATTTTCAATTTTGGAGGCGGGTATGGGTACCGCCACCCCGGGAACCACTTATCAGATAACACCTGTGGTTCGCTACATTTGGTGACTTAGCAGGGGTGTCTAAGCTCAAGCAGTGAGGTTTGCTTAAGACTTGGCGGGCCAGATCGGGAGAGACTGGTTGAGTGAGACCTTTTGAACTCTCTTTCCAGACTCTCTCAAGCCATAGCCTTGAACCGTAGTGGGAGGGTGGATTTAAACGTTCGACATTCCTGGACACATTGAAAATGATTGTATTTTAGAATAACATTTTTCTCCATGCATGCTAGGCTGATGGTCTAGTCCTAGTTCTTCGAGAAAGTACCTAATCCAAATAATATATCTAATTCCACACTTTATAATATTTACCTGAAAATGTAAGCAACACTGCTGGTCATCTGAATTAATAAGTTAAATCGTTCATTCTCAGCATCAACATTGTATTTTCCGCATTTTCAGCAAAACAAACAATCCCATAATTTGAGTTATAATCAAAATGTATGTTAACAAAAGCAGTTGTTTCGGGAAAATAAATAAAAATTTCATCACCCTTCTGTGCTTCCTACGCGGCGGCCGCGCGGTTCATTCTTTCATCTGTATTTTAATACATTTTAAATGCAGACTGTAATTTTTCATGCTCACGTTCGCCCAAACCTACCCCCAACATCCCTAACCACCCCACCACCCCCTCTAAACCCTCCCACCCCTCCGTGGCCTCCTTTGTATCTACCCCTTAGAACTTCTGCATTACACAATGATTCAAAAATCCTTTGAAAAAACGAAAAAATTACTTTTTATGACATGGATTATGTAATAGATATTAGTAGATAATCACAGAAAATCATTGTTTGCACTATAATAGTTAAGGAAGAAACGACATATAAAACTGTACTAAAAAAATGCACTACTCAAATTTAAAGAAAAATATGCATACCCTGCTGACCAATACACCTACACTACAAGGACAAAATCTTCAAATCTACTAAACATTCCAAAATTAAATACAGCCTTCGGCCAGAAAAACCATTATTTTCATGCTACAAAATTATATAATGCCCTTCCGATTGAAATTAAAAATATCATGGATTTACAAAAGTTTAAAAAGGAGATCAAATTATGGCTTACTAAAAATGAAGACGAGGAACTAATTAAAATTATTAAGTAACCCCAACGCAACCTACAGATAATAAACACTTTTTAAAACAACGCAAGATAATAAACAACACTTTTTGCTTTATTTATTTATAAACCAACAAAAATGATGAGGAAATCATGATCAACACCATACAACAACCTGCAGTCCACCTAGGAACAGGAATACCTATTGAGAAGGACTGAGGATAAAATACTTCACTTTGTATTCTTAATTTACGTAATATTGTATTTTAATTTTAATGTGTATTGTCATTAAATTTAAAAAAAAAAAATTGAGTAGGTATCTTACAAGTCCAAATAAATTAAACCTGATCTTGTCTTCTTGTTTGCTGATTTCCTCATCTTCATGTTTGTTGATCTGATCATCCTGTTTGTTGATTTCGTCATCTTGATGTTTGTAGACATCATTTTTTTGTTTGTTGACCCCATCTTTTTGTTTGTTGATTTCCTCATTTTCATGTTTGAGGACCTCATATTATTGTTTATTGATTTCCTCATCTTCTTGTTCATAGCCCTCATCTTCTTATTTGTTGATTTCTTCATCTTCATGTTTGAGGACCTCATATAATTGTTTGTTGATTTCTTCATCTTCTTGTTCATAGCCCTCATCTTTTTATTTGTTGAACACCTCATCTTCATGTTTGAGGACCTCAGGTTCTGGTTTCTTTATTTCCTCAGCAACATGTTTGTAGACCTCATCTTCTTGTTGTATATTTCCTCATATTCATGTTTGATGACCTCATCTTCTTATTTCTTGATTATCTTGTCTTCGTGTTTGAAAACCTCATCTTCTTATTTGTTGACTTCCTCAACTTCACTTTGGTTTTTGTGTTGGAGTTACTTAAATGATTTTCTGGTATATTTTTGTACTTCACAATACAACATCTAGGCTACATCGCCGCTACTTCAGACTTTCCTAGTTTGTTTTCTGTGCACAACTTATACTTCTGCTACTTAGCAGGAAAATAAAAATCTACCTCTAGATATGACAACAAGAATTAAGTGGGTACGAATAGCAGATCCACATAATAGTGAGAACACTCGAATGCTGTGTACTTGTATGATATCACATCCGGTCATAACTCACGGATGCTCTTATTTACCGGAACATAAAATTGTTTCATTGTAAGTTATTCGCACATGCAAGCGTGTATTGCAAGGGGTACTGCGAAGTACGCAATTCGTTAAAACAGTAGGTAATAATAATCACCGGGGTATGAAATCGACACAAGGTTTATTGCAAAGGGGTTGAAATGGAATAAAAATACTGTATTTATGTCTAAGTTATGATTTTATATCATTCGGTATGAAGGCTTATTTATACCTAGGACATATTACTTTTATTTAAAATATTCATATTTAGTCTAAATGTTTACCACGTATTTTTTCATGTAGTTAGAGAAAATTTATTTAAATTAAACAAATAACTTTGTATCAACCACTACTATATAATCACAATTACCTACATGTTTCGAAACCGATGGTTTCTTCGTCAGGGAAGTAATGACATTAAATAACAAAAGAAACAAACAAGTATAGACTAAAACGAACAGACTAAAAAGAACTGTGGACAAAAATATTATAGAGAGAGGTGATTAATTAATTAAAAAATATCGTAAAAACAATTATTTAAAATTAAATATAAAAATAGTTTAAACATCTTTATTAAAACATAATAAAGATGTTTAAACTACAAAAATAAATTATTTTAAATATAAGTATTAATAAGGAAATAAATTTAAGAGATGGCTATTTTAAAAAAATATTTGGTTATTAATAATATTTAATTTACTATTAACACTTTTTCTAATTTCTAAATTTTCTAAGTTTGCTAATTGTAAATCTGTTGTTTGTGCGTAAAATTTTTAACCCTTTAATTATATCAAAAGAATGATTTGTTTCTAAAATGTAAAAAAAAAAATAAAAACAAAAAAGTAAAAAAAAAAAAACACCACAAAGTGATTTTGCGAAGTTTAAAGAAATAAATTTATTTAATTTGTTAGAAGGTAAAAATAATTAAAAGAAGACGGACTATAAGTCATTTTTCATACAAAACTTAAATACTTCAACAAACTGAATAATTACTGATTATTTTAATTGATAAACTAATGTTAAGAACAGATTTTTATGCATAGCACAAAGGGTAACAATTATTATAAGCAACAATTATCAGCCTGAAAAATCTAGCCACCTAGTGGAAATTTAGCACTTACAATGCTCTCATATAAACATAAAGTTGGTTGATCGCAGGTGAAAAAAGTAATAAGCGGTAGTTGTTGAATGAAACGCTAGTATATATTGAATCATTTGGCGGGTAAGAGGTAACCCACCGTAGGTCAGTGTATTAGAGCACCTGACCGGACATCAGAAGGACACGGGTTCGAGTACCGTCGGCGGCATGTATATTTTCTCGGAAGATTTTTCAATTTGGTTGAGTGTTTCAGGCTGATGATTATTGCTTATCGTCGACGGCATTCCATCACCGCGTATGTAACATCACCGCGTAAGTCATTCTGAAATGCCATTCGACGGCGGTCCTAAACCTACATCGGTGGGATTATTATAGGATTTTTTTAATGTAAGGAAATAGTCTTACAACGAAAATAGTATCACCGCGCATCTCATTTGCCTTCCGTTTCGGTAAAATCATCGCCTATCTCAGTCGATGACCATGTCGATGACTAACCGTCATTGCCGCAACACGTTATTTCACTGATTACAACGTTTTTTTATAAATTTATGTGTTTTTTTTTCAACGGAAGTCTTACAAAAGGTATGTTTTATGACACTTAGAAATTATATATTGAAAACATTGTTTTGTGCACACGGTACACGTTATTATTAATCGTTATGGACTTACGCGTTGATACACCTCGCAATGATTCGTTCCATTGTATCGGAAAACGTGAGATACGCGCTGATTTATTCTTTTTTGATTTCTGCTTTTTTTAAATCAAATTGAAATACTTTACTAATAATTATATATTATACTTTACTATTACTTAAGTAATAGTAAATAGCGAAACAAAGATATTAAATATTCTTTTTTAATTTTATTTCAGTTATTTGTTGATGCCATGTGCAAAGAACTCCGAATAAATACAATATCTAACAAACAGGGCAATGGAAAAAAAGTAGGTGAATGTTCTACAAATGAAAACATAGAAAACAATGATATAAATAATATGAAATTTTCAATCGTTGATCATTCCCAAAATCAGCCACCAACAACAGAAGACAGTGCAGAGTTGATCTCAGTGGTATCCCCTGAATACGTATTATGCCAAGATATTCATAGCATTAATAATAATTCAACATCGTTTGTTATAAATAATGACAAAATTATAGTTGATTCAACTTCAATTGAAATGCAGGTAGTGAATTACAGTAATCCTACACCAGGTTCCATGTTATCTCCTTCGGAAATAATAACATCACCATCAAATCGGCCGAGTGATGGCGACAAACACGCAGATTCATCCAGATTAATAAACAAGAAATTGAGGATGCAAGGGAAAGATTATTTAGGCTACAGAAGAAGTTTACTGCAAAATGGGAAACTCAACATGGTACACGATGTGCCTAAAGAAGCTCGTCAAATGGGTCCAGTTGCAAATCCAAAATGTGCATTCGATCAAAACTACGAAACTGTCTTAAACTTAACCAAGGTTCTAGAGAATCTATTTTATTTAAATGTTTTGGTCAAAACTAAATTGGGATCAGAGAAAACAATTTGTTGCATCTAATGTAATAAAAACAGAACCCAAACAAAGAAGATCGGAAACCAGTTCTTTTCGTAGACAAGGCACGTTGGTGTATTTTTTGCCCATTGAAAATATTAGAGAAAACATTAAAACATTATAAAATATTATAAACGCAAGTGCAATTTATTACAAAATGAAATTATGTGTGCATAATTTTACCGTCTTTAATTTGGCAAGTAAGACTGTAGTGACATATATATTTGACGAAACCCACGTCGGACTGGAGGCATCTGTATTAACCTCCGGCATTATTGATTACATTGTAGGAAAATTAAACAAAGCCCCTGCTCGTCCAGTTATAATTTATAGCGATGGATGCGGCTATCAAAATAGGAATGTGATCCTCAGTAATGCTTTGCTTCGTCTCTCCGTGAAATTCAAACATCATGATTACACAAAAATTCTTAGAGAGGGGACACACCTACATGGAATGTGACTAGTACATAGTAGAATCGAAAATAAATTTGCCGAATTGCCACGACGACCAAAATTGTCGAATAATATAAATTAAAATGATATTATTCCAAAACTTTACAAAGATAGAATTAAAATAAAAGAATCCAAGTGGAAACATTTACAGGAACTAAAATCTGTAATACCGCAAGATTGTCATAGCTATTATGATTAATTACTGTATCAATTACTTTAATTTTTTGTATTTTTAACATTACACGAGGTACCTACAATGTAAGTTTCTTTATTTTTTTTTTATAAAAAATTGATGTGCTTTATTTTTACGTTAATGATTGCCGCTGTCATTGGGTAACTAATAATTTTGTGTATTTTTATGATTAGGTACCTATCTACTATTTTATTTGTCTAAATAATGTCATGTAACATAATGTTACTTCGTTATATTTATTATTTTTTTTATTTTGTTTCCTCATTCCCGTGTTTTAAAACTATAATAATATTATATACCTACCTCCCAACAAGAATACATTTCCGCGTAAGTCAAAACTTTTGCCGTATTTTACTGAACATCACCGCTTAAGTCATTTATTATTTTATTTTCGGTTAAAAACATATATTTGTTTAAATACATAGTTGAAAAGACAATTGAACATGAAAAATAAAATGGTTTGCCGCGATTTCGATGAATATATATTAAGAAAAGTGGTTTTATGTCTCACCTGAAAAGTGGCCAAATATGATTTACGCGGTGATGGATTGCCGTCGACGTTATAATATAATATGACCGAGTTGGTTATTGCGATAATCCTGCGTTCGATTCCCAGTTGCGACCGTCACATTTAAATTTTCTGTGACCTGTTCTCTTTTCATATAAGGTGTAGGTTTATTATTATTATCTTCTTATTTAATGATAAATTAATTTATTTATTTGTGTTTCAAATTCTAAGATATAGGCCATTAAATCGATTTTTCACGGTTTTAAAGGAAACTTTGCCAATTATTTGTGAGTTAGTGAAAACTATTAACAAAAATCCTTACCTGCTATTTAAGTAGGTATAATGAAATCTTTTTATACAGGGTGGCGCAAAATTCATCATTCGATGTTCTTTGGCTGTCATTTTTTTATATGAATAAAAAATGCTTTTGGATTGTGTTTATTTGATGTCTTAATTTTTTTTCCATTAAGACGATAAAATGTGACCGTACGGGCCCGATTTATGGCATTTTCCATCACTCTTCTGGCGATAGGTTCTCGCTTTCTTAACGGATAGTCTCTTTGAAGGCTTCAAGAGTCTGAACATAAATTTGTGATTTCAAGAAACTCCACAAAAAGAAGTCTGGAACGGTTAAATCGGGCGATCTTGCCTTCTAGTGCAACTCACCAAACTAGAGTTTTGGTGATTTGCACTGGCCGGAAATCAATCAAAAAAACATTTTTGAGGGGTATAGCAATTTATGTCTTATTGACATGTATTTTGTATCTATTTACTTCACAATGACAAAGCCAAACTGACATTTGCCGCAATTTGCAAAAATTATAGCATCTTCTGATAGTGTGATGACTTTTGAGCCATTCTGTATATAAAAATTAATGTTTATTTTGTTTGTTTGTTCGTATTTAATGCGCTGTACATACTGTTATACATATATATATATATATATACATAATACCGCCATACTGTTCATCCAATTGCAATGAAACTTTGGGGATTAGATGTGTGCATGCATGCGATGGTAATATGATAGTGAGGTTTGGCGTTATGAAATTATTTCCCATAATATTAATCCGATTGTGATTTTTTTTAATTGTTGTGAACATGCTTGTGAAGTTTTTTTATATAGACAGGTGAGCTCTGGCCTGATGAAATTTGCATTAAAAAAATAAAATAGTTCACACACGAGTTGTTCGAAAAATGGGTGTATTTTATGGAGTTTAGTGGCAGGGAAAAACGGCTGGAGAGGGGGGGGGGGGGGGAGGGAAGAAGGGAGAAACAATTAATTTATTTTAGTGGCATGCCGGATATCAAGAGTGAAAATTAAAAATTGTACCTGTAGTAGCTCATTATTGGGTAGGGGAGATTTTTTACCATTTTCTACGTATTAGAATGTTTATGAAAAAATTGCTCATTGGCAGATAATTTACTTGTCTACCAAATTCTTATTCTACTGATTTTATAAATCTTATAGAAATTCAGCTATAAGCGCATGAACAGATCGGCTATGCTATAAATAAAAAATGCTACAACTGACACCTGGGTTAAATTTAAAAAAAAACCTTAAGGTTAGTTGTACCGTATTAGTTAGGGATCGATTGTACCGGTACAACCATCCCCGAGGGGTAATTTTAAATTAAAACGCACATTTTTGGTCAACCTCTACTAACGAACGCTTCAAGACCCATCCTAAAATAAACTCAATTGTCCAAAGAAATGTGTAGATAGCAAAATACTAACAAACATAACATTGAAATTGTAATATTAGAGTATGAAAACATCTTCAAAGATGACATAGGCCCGGAGGGGAAATTTTTTCCTCAGGGCCTCCTGTGTGGAGCTAATGTAAAAAAAATCGAAAAAACTTAAGTTTTAAAGTTCAAAAATGTCTTCTTCCAATTGCGAACGTCCGGGTTCCAATGTCCCGTGGGCTAGCGACGACTATCCGCACGTGTCAGGGCTATCGCCTAACGATACATAGTATACCCGTGGTACTATTGTCCCTGGTCTCCCCTACCTACAGCTATAAATTATGTACAAAAGTGGACTATTATAAGAATTAAATATTATTCTATCATACTATGTAGGTCTAGGACGTGTTAATAATTGCAAACTTGGTGGACTTCAAACTTTTGTTTATTGAAACTATTCGCGGACAAAAATATATATAAAAAATGGCAATTGGCAATGATCTAAATTTACACCAAAGGCAACAACCTTATAGAACGATCTTTATCTTCTGGTCTCCGCACGTTAGAATAACCACGCACAAAAGCAAATTTAATAATCTTTTATGACAGAAACAAGTAAGGTCAATAATACAAGTTGATCGAACTGGAGTAAAATTTACAATGATTGCATGTTTGAGTATTTATGACTTGCAGATTTCAGTTTTTTCACATTAGAATCATCAAATTTTGTATTCAAAAGGACACTTCAACGCCATCTGTAATCAATTTGTGGTCCATCCGCAGTTTAACAGCCACAATGTATTTTAATATCCTTGAAAATATATAGAGAGCGCCAAACAACTACTCTGACATAAGATATAAACATGTAAAATTATTTCGAAATCAACACAAAAACAACTTAATTTATCCTAACCAGTTATAAACGTATAATATTTATATATACTGGGGCATAAAATAATAATTCAGCATATATTTCCCCCTCAGCATAAAGAGAAATTAGAACATAAATACAGCACTAGATTCACGCGCAACGACGGGTTAATAGTTCCGAAATTTAATAATAAGTACGGATAGAGAACGTTTGAACATAACATACCGAAGATATTTATTTTATTACCTGACACTATAAAGCAATGTAATTCTATGAATAAGGTTAAGTATATGGTGAAAAATTGGCTATGGGAAAAAAAAAAATTTATATTGTGCATGAAAAATGTATGAAAAAATGTTATCTGTAGATATAAGATGTAAATTTTGTATATGTTACTAAATTATAAGCACCTGCTGACAAGCCAATTCAATTGGCTTAGCAGGACTTGTTTGTTGATATATTTATTATAAATATGCTTTTTATAAATAGTAAAAAAAATATTTAAAAAAAAGCATAAGTTTCTACTTCCATCAGAAGAAGATGTATCAAGCAATAAAATACACGTTATGATTATACAAAATAATCTTAAGAGTTTTAAATACAAACTTTAACAATTAGAAAAAAAATATATATAAAACACTTTACCCTTTTTTAATTTACACTTTACCTAACATTAGATGCAAAGCTGGGTTAAAGATTGTCAATAATAGAAATATCCTTACTCATAACATAAATTGGATGTTTCTTTCTACACAAATTCAGAAATAAACATTCTACTAACCCATAGAGTAAAGTGCGGTAGGGTGGCCGCGGCCGGCAGTAGGGTGTCCCCGCTAATGTTTTTGTTATGTTCTCCCTGGCACTAATAAGCAGTTGATTATTTCGCCCTTTTGGACTTTCCACTGGAGGCAGAGGCAGAGAGGTAGCGCCACTGTCTCCACTTTCATCGCTGTGAAATGGAGCGGACGATTCCGTGCGAACGAAAACAATTTCGAATAAAATATATAAAAAAAAATTTTACATTGGATACATTTATAGAGCAAAAATAACGGTCATAATATATTAAGTGTTATTACGTTTAGTAAAGTCCATATTGCCTGTTCTAAGGAATCAAATATTCGTGAAATGCCAAATGAATTATGCTGCAACTATTTTTTTAATTTTTTTTTTATCAAATACAAATATTTTGAGTTTTTACTAAATGTGCCTTTACCATAACCAACCAAATTTCTTTGTGCAAAATATTATTACTGAATTCACAAATTCATAAACTGGAAAAATACGTCAACCATACGCCTAACACCGTAATTTTTTTTACATGATAACTGGTTGTTTCTACCAGTATTTCTAGAGTTTAACAGCTCGGCTGTCGAAAGATTTGCCAGCCGCTGTGTTTACTCCCTCTTACAATATGGTATCTTCATACATAACATAATTCATATAATTTTAATTTTATCCTGATTTATCAAAATTTCCAAGTTCCATCGTCAGGATAAAAGTACACAATAATATATTTATCTAAAAGTTCCTCCACACTGAACCCCAGATTCCTACCCGACCCTCATACCTTTTTCCTTCCCAGAACTTCCTCTCCTTCCTTTCCTTAAAAATACCCTCCACACAGCATCCCCAAAGATGACATAGGCCCTGAGGGAAATTATTTTCCTCAGGGCCTCCTGTGTGGACTTAATGTAAAAAAAAAAAAAAACGAAATAATAATTTGTTGGTATACGTAATTTCATAAGTATACCAACAAATTATTCTTACATTTTCCCGCCAATCATACATTGAAACACTGTTAATTTGTTCGTAAGAACTTCAGTCCCGTTTTTACGAATAAAATGATCGTATTTTAGAATAATTTTTTTCTCCGTATGGCGTTACCAGTGTCACGTTATGTTTAGCTTAGTAAGTAAAATATAAAAAAAAACCAACGTTAATAATCTCTTACTTCAAAACTCCATCTACCGTAACAACCATATATAATGAAGAAAAAAATTGCTGCAGAGCAAAAAACTGTCAGCCAGTGCATTGAATAGCCCCAAGCGTTGTGTAAAACAAGAGTGTTTCGTCACTTCGGTAGAAGCTTTTGTATATAAATAGTCAAATTAAAAGTTTCAGTCGAGCTTTCTCCGGTTCCATAGGCCGCCGCACCGCCATACTACGGCATACGTGACCGGGTCGCCTAATGAACGAACTTCGCTCCGACACACCTACCAACCTACCTTATGTAAATTGTTAAGTAAAAAGTTGTCACTATTGTTTTTTATTTCAACTTCCTGTTCGTAATTTTACGCTGTTTGATTTTCGCATGAATGAAAATATTTACAAGTTAGTTTTGTCTTTATTGCTCATTTTTAATAGAGCCTACAGTAAGCTGTTTATCCCTTATCTAGGATTTTATCTGTAAATTGTTGATCTCATATTAAGGATTTCTTTCCACTGTGTTATTATTTTACGTAAATCTTATATTAACTCAAATTTCTTAGTCACAATGGTCGTAATGTCAATGTGAAAAATTCTCTATCAGATATTACCCACTAGGGAAATATAATAGGAAACGCCTCAAATTAAGACGCCACACATCGTCACTTTAAAAGAGTTATTTCTACAGAACTAATTTCACCTATGGATGTGAAACTTGGGCACTCACCAAACGCCACAGAGAAAAATTGGAACGCTGTCAGAGAGCCATGGAGAGAAGCTTGACAGGATTAAGGAAACAGGACAGAGTGAGATGTAGCAAAATAAGGGAGAAAACTAAAGTTGCCGATATGTTACCCGAATAGACCAACAAAAGTGGAGGACAGGTCACATGATCTGCGGTCCACAAGAGAAATGGTGCAAGAATGTCACTGACTGGTATCCCAGAGATGGCAAGAGAAGTAGAGGACGTCAACACATAAGATGGGAAGACGACCTAAAACTTATGGCTGGACATCAATGGAGGAGAGTAGCGCGTGATGGTAACCAATGGAAAATGTTAGAGGAGGCCTATGCCAAGAGGCAAACTGAGCTTCGAGATATATTATAACAAACAAAAAATGTCTAATATTCATATACCTAACAGAAGTCCAGAAAAGGCTTTTTTTTTTTTTCACCAGATTTACAGGAACGGGTTTAGTTTTTCCCATAGGAAAAACTAAACCCTTTCATACACTTTTCCATATAAATGATCATCTAGTAAATCTACGTTATGCAAGTGTATTATATAAGTATAATTAATACAAAACAATACAAGAACAACACGTTAATATACCAAACTATTAAATGGGAATATAATTCACCGTCTCCAGATATTTTCATATCAGAGGGTTCGGCTCTGTGGAATTCCTGATTCGACCGATAAATCCTACTGATCCCTATATATATTATTATAATTATTATTTATTATTATAATTGGCTAAACTCGCAAGAGAATTGGTGCAAAAATGTCACTGACTGGTATCCCAGAGATGGCAAGAGAAGTAGAGGACGTCAACACATAAGATGGGAAGACGACCTAAAACTCATGGCTAGACATCAATGGAGAAGAGTAGCGCGTGACGGGTACCAATGGAAAATGTTAGAGGAGGCCTATGCCAAGAGGCAAACTGAGCTTCGAGATATATCATAACAAACAAAAAATGTCTAATATTCATATACCTAACAGAAGTCCAGAATAAAAGGCTTATTATTATTAAATTAACATTAAAATTATATTAATTATAGTTCAATTTTATCCTGACGAAGGAACCATTGGTTTTGAAACATCGCACCCTTGGAATAACAAGGTTCCATCTGCCTTGGTAACGTCGTGCGATAATGGGATCTATGGTTATCTACTTTAGAGTTCATTATCGCAAGACGTTACCGCAACAGATGGAACTTTGTTATTCCATAGGGTTGACATGTCGGAAATTTTGATAAATCAGGGTAAAATAAAATTATATAAATTATTCTGACGACGGGACCATTAGTTTCGAAACATGTTTATATTTTTAATTAAATAAGCGGTGTACAACAAATATATTTACTTTCATTTAATTTAAATTACACTACAAATTGAATTTGCCAATATTGAAGAAGAAAAAATCCTTGAAAATGTGTAAATAATGTTTGTAAAGGTTTATTTATCTGCCGCCAATATTAAGCTGTGAGAAATAGTTAGGATGAGGGCGAATTTTCCATTTTTCTAGTTTTATATTGTCTTGTTCACAATGGTTTAATTAATTATTTAAAAATTATTGTCTCAAAAAACACGAACCACAAATATTTTCAATAGTGTACCTATTCAATATCAAAAACCTATATCCCAAAATTTTTATTTTTTTTTTTCAGAAAATTTTTATTCTCGCAGGTTATATTAATATCTAATGACTTTGCGTATTTAATATAATGAGTTATTATCTTTTGGCCCATTCTTTAGCCTTCCAGAGCTACTAAAATAATCATATTTACGGGCCTACTTTATTTACCACCGTCCCCAGTCAAAGGTTACGTGGATGATGAAGATTAACCGCCCTACAACCTACACCCTCGCTGAAAAACCCTGGAAAGCCTGAAAAGTTGGCAATACTGAAATACATAAATGAATGAAAAGAAGATATATAAGCGTTTACGTATGTACCGTAATTAGCACTGAGTCTAATTTACATTTGTATTCAAATTTAAAATGTTTTTGTCTCTCTTTTCCGTC
Source organism: Limnephilus auricula (assembly GCA_951813805.1). NCBI lineage: Eukaryota > Metazoa > Arthropoda > Insecta > Trichoptera > Limnephilidae > Limnephilus > Limnephilus auricula. The sequence continues at coordinate 5,070,623 of OX638403.1, forward strand.
GTAAATTTTAGGTTTTTTATTCTCGCTCACGGCGTAGGCTTCTGTTTTATTTAAATGTACGAATATCCCTGTTTTAGCGCTATTCCTGTGCGTTTTTTCATTGTTGTGACAATTTACATAACCAAGGGGATGTGTACCTACAAATAAAGCATTTTATGCGAAGTGCGTTTTTAACTTAAGAAAAAATAATGCTGCCTAAACTAGGTTAGGTAGCTAGGTATCTGTCTAATAAACACGGCATTTCAACACAAAATAAGGTAAGGTGCTTTATCCATTTTAAATTCATATTTTTCTATTATTTTTGCCATCGTACCCACTTTGTGCAAATCCCCTGTCCAACTTCAAAATCAAGTACAGGATATTTTTTCAAATCCCACATTATTTTAGCTTTTTCGTATTTATTAGTTAATTTTACGAGTTAATCGGTTGGTGGCTGAGATGTCGCGTCTTTTAAATTTTTTTATTTTTTTATAGAGAATACTTCACAAGAGTCCCAACTCTCCCGTCTGGAGCCAGTGAGACTATGTCATCCTAAAGCCATTTCAAGCAACGTTTCAATTCTGAGTGGTGGTCTTACACCAGGGCGATACTGAGAGTATCTTGAACGTGTTGCAAATATGGTACCTATATTATTTTTAATTAATTAATTGTGAAATAACACAAATTAATGAAATTAAGTTTATTTGCGCACGCCGGATTCGAACCCGCGACCTTCGGAATGGAAGTCCAAAGACTTGTCCCTGGACCACGCCGGCGTTTGCTTCCTACTCAGGGGTGTCATGAGTTTAAATTGTCGGCAGGCTAAGATCCCATCACGACAAAAACGAAAAATTCCGCTTACTGTAAAGGTAATAGGAGATTTTCAAATATTTTTTGTCTTTATTTAAAACAAAAAAAAAAACTTTGTTATTGATTTTTTTTGTGAGAAATCACTTTGTATAAGGGTTAAGGTAATCAGTAAGTAATTAAGTGGGTAATCAACCAACTAACATTTTCCTGCAGGGTAGGCAGAGAGGACGGACCGCCTAACAACTCGGTTTTGAAACACACTCCTTGCCTCATTCGCATTCATAGGTAGTCTCATATATACTCTTTTACTATTCTGACTGGTGACATAGCCCGATTTAAATATTTAATTCTCTTAATCTTGCCATGTCTTCCTCGGACATCTCCGACTTCTTCAACCATCCATTCCATTTATACCAAATAATAATACTATAATACAAATAACACAAATAATAATAAGTTGGACACACTTGATAATCTGTCTTTTGTTAATGTTTGTTGGTCTTTCTCAACATTCTCTAAATACTCAGGTAGGTACAAGGTTTTGAAATTGGACACCCGAAATGTAATTTTGCACCTAACGCCCTTCGTTCACGTAGCCTATTTACAAGCGACTAAATCGCTAAATCCGCTACCTGTCATACTATTTTGCTAGTGCAGCGCGTAGCGGCGTTTACAAGCACTAATAATAGTATGGAAGGTACAGACGACGGGCGATCGCGTATATGGAATAACGGCGTAACTGTAAACTTTCTGTAGATATTCTAATTTTTTACCTTACGTCATTAATATTCCGCACCGCTTTATGAAACAAAATTACTTGAATATACTTTTAACTGATGCGTAAATAAACATTATTTTGAAACTTCAAAAAAGTGACATAGGTTTTGCCATATCATAAGAATTCTAGTAAAGAACCCAGCACATGTTGTCAACACTGGCATTATAAAAGTGTCTCATTACATGTGTCTTACTAACCTTCATTGCAAAAAAAACTTTTTAAATGCCGTTAGTTTATTTTAAAACGCCCTTAAAAGTTAAAAAAGTACCCATTCGCCGCGGCTTGACGGTAAACCTTTTATGTTTTTTTAAACGTGAACTTTTCAAAACATTTTTGGCATTTTTTGTTAAAAAGAATGACCCATATTTTATGCCAATTTTTTGCATGAAAAGTATGTCATACTAATGTTTGCCAGGTTTTTTTAAACTTCGGTGTGCGTCAAGGAAACTTTTTTTCTAACGAAACTATTACGCTCACCAAACAGATGATCAAAAAAGTAGTATCTATACCTAATTGAAGGAAAACTAACAGGCTCCAGAAAGGCTGATAACTTGGATAATTTCTTTCAGAAAGAATTTTGACCCGAAGTATGAAAAAATTAAGCTCACCTCCGAACATGGACACGCCCGTTAGAAAATTCTATAAGTTTATCTTTTTTGTGATTTTTCCTTAATATTTTACAGTGCGGAATTCTTTGATGGTGTATTTAATACCGAGTTTGTATCAAAACCAAATAGCATGTTATTTTCCGGCGTGAATATACTTACCTAATGGGTAGGTATCTTTTTTTCATTTTTTATACATGAGGCCCTGGGGAAAAAAATCCTTCAGGGCCTATGTCATATTTGGGGATGCTGTGTGGAGGGTCTTGTTGTGGAAAAAAGGCGTGAACCTCGGTATTGACGAAAGCTGTGTTGTAGAAGGGAGAAAGAGCAGAGAACAAAGAACAGAGGCCTGCAAATCGTTCCATAGCCGAACTGTTGAACTGAAGAACGGGTCGCAGAAACGACCCCTTCTCATTTCCCCCTTTTAGGGAAAGGAAGAAGACTCTGACAAGGCAAAAGATATGAGGGTTCTGTAAGAATCTGAGGGTCAATGTGATCAGGAGTGATAAACATATTAATCCTTCCCTAGAGAATCCGGCTGAAGAGATCAAAAGTCAAAAGGTCTCCCTCAGCCAGTCTCTCCCATTCCGCCATGTAGTAGGTGATCGAAATCATTAAGATAAACCTCACCATCTAAACACGGGCTCCGTGCTAAATCAACAAACGTAGCGAACCACTTGGGGTGACCTTTGGAAGAGGTGTTGGATATCCAATAAATGGTTTCTGGGTTTCCCGCCTCCCAAATTGAAAATAATGTATATATTATCAATCAAACCTATTTAAAAATTGCGAATTAATGAATAAAAACTAAAATCTAAGTCACAAATTTTAGCTATCATCATCAAGCATTCATGAAAGTAAAATATTCTTAAATCATGCAGTAGTAATAATAACAACACTGAAAACTTTCAAATTTCAAAATATTTGTTTATTTGTTTATTGTTTCTTCTTCACATTTTAGTTTTCAGTTTAAAATACAATTTTTAACCTCACTAGGACAAGCCTGTGTTGAGGTTAACAATTATTTACAAAGTAACAAAATAACACAAAAGGAAAAAGGAAACAAAAATAACACTTCAAAAAACACAATAATACTTCAAAAAACACAAATAATATAGGTAAAATAAAAATGATACTTCAAAAAACAATATTGTTACACAGATAATGGACAAGCTAAAGGCCCTTGGCAGTCTTGGCACATTACAATGTAAACAAAGTAGGGTGACCATAGTTCATTTGAATTTTGAAGGACTAAGATAAATAATAAATATATGTATATAATATATTATGCTATTAATTTAGCACGACAAAGATGAAAAAATGATTTAGACAATAGAATATACTTTTAATTTATGAAGGACAAAGATGAAAAAATTAATTGGCAATCCTCGGCAAATAAAAATAATTTGAGATTCTTTTTAAAGGTATACAAGGAATTAGATGACTTGACATATTCTGGAAGGCTATTAAATAAGAGTGGAGCCTGGTAAAAATAGTTTCTTTGAGCAAAGGAAGATTTAGTTTGAATTGGCATAAAGTTCAGACCAGAGCCAATTCTCGTAGAACGAATTTGCTGCGTTCTTTCTGCAATATTAATATTTTTAAAAAATCTACAAAGTGTTTGTGTAATAAACAACTGTTTTATATTCATGACTTTACATTCCTTAAAAAGTAAATGAGTTGGATATGTAAATTTTTTGTTAAACATAACTTTAAGGATTAGTTTTTGGGCAATATTAAGTGGTTGCATATAAGTCTTTGGGCAGGATCCCCAGCACAATATATTATAAGAAAGCAGAGACTGGATTATTGCAAAATAAACTGTTTTTAGCTTTTCTTTGTCTAGTATATGTCTCAGTTCTTTAAAGATATAGGTAAGTCTCCTAGTATTATTCACTAACATATTAACATGATCGTTCCATCTCAAAAATTTATCTATTTTTACACCGAGGTACTTGATGTTGACTACATTTTCTAAAGGGCTGCAGTTACATGTTTGCAAACAATTGTGAATAATCAAGTTATGAGTGGCAGAAGGCTGACTTTTACTTGAAATACTAAAAGTGATATATTTGGTTTTTTGTGTGTTCAAAGTTAAGATATTATTATTCAACCAACTATTTACTACTCTTAAACCTGTATTACATTTGTCAAATGTTTCATCCCAAGTTTTACCATCAAATATTAAGGCAGTGTCATCTGCAAAACTAACAATATTTCCATGAATATTCAGACTACACAAATCATTTATAAAAATAAGAAACAATATTGGCCCAAGAACACTACCTTGCGGGATTCCAAAGGAGATTGATTTACCCTTGCTTAAAATTTGATTTATTTCTACCTGTTGTGTTCTGTCACTAAGGTAAGATCTGAACCAGTCCATTGCTGCATTATTAATACCTAAAGAAGATAGTTTTTTAAGTAGGAATTCATGGGAAACAGTATCAAATGCTTTTGATAAGTCCAAAAACACCGCTATAGCTTTGTTGCCATAGTCCAGCGCGCTTATAACTTTGGTCAATACCTTTAAAACAGCATCATTTGTACCTTTATTTGCTCTAAAACCGAATTGATTGTCAGAAAGTATTTTAAATTTTTCTAAAAATGAAACTAATCTTGACTTAGCCAATCTTTCTATCACTTTTGAGAGAGCATTGAGCAAAGATATGGGTCTGTAATTGTTAACATCTAGTTGATCTCCACCTTTGAAAAGAGGTATAACCTTAGCATTCTTACAATGAGAAGGAAATATGCCACTTTTAAAACTAATGTTAACAATATGCGATATGGGACCCGCCAGCACAGAAACATGTTGCTTATATACCATGATACTTAAGTCATCAATACCACAAGAAAAAGACAGTTTTAATTCATTTATCACTTTTGAAACTTCATAAATGCTAGTACTTTTAAATTCAAAGCTATCTCCTGTAAATTGAGTACAAGGTATATAATTGTTAACAAGACACATTTCGCTAGTTTTATTTGCACTGCACAATTTTTTTGCGAATCTAGGACCAATATCACTGAAGAAGTTATTTACGTGATTAGTGATTACACTTGGATTCTCTTCCATTGAGATAATGTTGTTGTTGATTTTTAATTTTTTTATAGACACTTGCTCCTTTTGTATATTTACTGCCTCCTTTATAATCTTCCACTGTTGCTTGGTATTTCCATTGACGTTATCCAGTTTCCTTCCGTAGTATGTTTGCTTTGTATATTTTATAATTTTTGTACACCAGTTTCTATATCTTTTGTAATAATCCAGCAGTTGAATGTTATTTAAATCGCCTCGACATTTATTGTGCAATTTGTCACGGGTTCTGAGACATTTAATAATTCCATCATTTATCCAAGGTTTTAAATATTTCATGTTATGTTTTACGTTTCGTACCGACGAACAACTTTCCACGTGCATTTTTAAACATTTTATGAAATTTTCAGCAGCTGAATTTACATCTTGCGATGACAGGACTGACTGCCATGATTCCTCCTTTAATTTTACCTTCAAAAGATTGTTATCGATGACGGTTTTTATTTTTTCATTATCCTTCGCTTTTTTCTTTATTGTGAAGCTCATAAATCTCAGCAATATCACATCATGATCTGTTATGTCAGTAGTGAAGACAGCTCCCTGTGGTTCAAATTTAGATTTTACCATAATATGATCGAGGCAGCTTGAAGTGGTAGGAGAAACTCTAGTAGGCGAAATTATGATTGGCTTCAAACCATGAAAAGCCAAAAGAGAGAGGTATTTTTGAGTTTTCATATCGCTCAAATCCAAAGTGTTAATATTTATGTCCCCACATAAAATGATCTCCTTATTTAGTAAAGACGTAGAGTCAAGTAGAGCACTCAGTGATTCAAGGAAATTATCTATATGAGCCTGAGACGGAGATCTATAAACAGCTATTACACACAAGGTACTCGATATCTGCATCCTTAAGCAGTTTGCGCCAGGGAAAACAACTTCCTCAACAGTTGCCTGAACATTTTGTTTTACGTAGGCAACTACACCATCGTTTTGCAAATAATTATTATTTGTGTTGTAGACTGTGTATCCAGGGATATTAGGTATATTGGTCATTTTTTTCAGCCAAGCCTCTGTAAAAACTAGTACCTCAGGACGATGTTCGATACAATCGAGCATAGTTATGGTTTCATCAAAGTTTTTATTTAAACTTCTAACGTTCAAACAAAGTAAAGAAAACTTGGAATGTTTTAAAAAAATTTTGCAGGTTAATGAATCTTTAATAATTAAATTAGGTTCGGTAATTTCATTTAAATCAATGTATTTTCCTAAGTCGATATCCATTTTAATGTCACAATTATCTTCGGTGCCTTATACTATTTGACTTCTACGACATTCTATTTAGGTCATCTTCGTGTTTTATCTCCCTGATTTTTTTGCCTTCATCTTCTTTCATTAGAATGGATCCATTTTTAAACCAGATGTATTTATATTTTAATTCCTTCCCCTTTATTTTGGCCTTCCAAAGTAGTTCTTTAAAATAAGGAGAAAGAGATTCTCCTAGGAATATCATTTTGTCACGGTTCGAAATGGTCTTTTTGTTTTCTAATAATTTTAATCTTGTTTCCGGATTTCTAATTTTTAGGAGAATTTTTTTCGGATGACCTGGTCTTCTGTCATATTGTCTTATTGCCGAAGTGATATCCTCCGAACTTATTTTGATGTTGGCATTTTCTATTAGTTTAATGGCTGTTATTTTGGGATGTTCATTGGTATTCTCCTCAATTCCTGTGATTTCAATACAGTCATCCAGGTTCGATTGTTCTAAGCAACCCAGTCTTGTTTCTAGATGTTTAATAATTTTACTTTTACCTGCTAAATCAGTTTTTAAGTTTTCAACTTCTCCTTTAACTTCCTTCATGGAGTCTAAGCGAGAAATTATGTCATCATATTTTTGACATACAAATTCGATTGTTTTTTGAAATTCTGACATTTTTTTATCAATGTTCTCGAGTATTTGAGTTTTTGTTTTTTCTAGTTTTAAATCGACATAAGATGCAAATTTTGAAAAAACATCTTCTTCTGGGTCTTCGGGTACAGTATTCATTTTGTTTTTGGACCTTGTCATTGTGTTTAGATTTTCTTGCTGTTGGGTGCCGGTTTTTTTACTCGAATTCATGGTCACCTTAGCAGTAGATGTTTTTCGGCAGCAATAGATGCGCAGGCGCGGTCTGAGACAGTGAAGCAAGCTGTATGGTCAGTGTTGGCAATATGGCGATGGTATAAGCCAATCACAAGAGCTGCACTTATCTTTGAATATATTTCAATTTTACTGTCACTGTTTCTTGATTTCAAATTATTCGAAATTCACTTTAATTAACTCGTTTTAATGTACAAAATTTATATCAAAATGAATGCCATGAACACTAGTGTGAGTTTAAAAACTGTTTCGGATTGTATTGTTTACTAATATACACAATTATTCCAAGTTTTCAACGGATCACTTTTACTGTGTTATTTTGATTCGGTGGGTAGGTGGGTAATTCAATATATTTTCCTCTGGACCATAGGTACTCTAATATTATTTGATATGGTTAATTGCTAAATCCAAATTATTCAACATTATAACATATCTGTATTCAGTACTTATTATACATCTGCGCAGGCTACGTGGCTTGCACCCAGTGGCGTAGCATTCGACCTTTGCCCCCGGTGGCCGCCAAATTCAGGACATAACTCAAAGACGCAGCGCGAATGGTACAGAGCGGAAGGGGTAATGCACCCTTTCTTCCCGTTCCGTAACGCCACTGTACTTGTTATTAATAGGAAATAACAAAATATTTCGATTTTTTTTCTCTAATTTGACTCAGAAAACCAAAACCGATGTCTTTTTTTACATTAGCTCTACACAGGAGGCCATAAAGAAAATAATTTCCATCGGGGCCTATGAGCCTATTAGCGGATGCTGTGTGGAGGGTATATTAAGGAAAAGGAAATAGAGGAAGTTCTGGCAAGGAAAAAGGTATGAGAGGAGGGATGGAATCTTGGTTCAGTGTGTCCAGGACTGACCGACTTCCCTCTAACTGTGGTGCAAGCGATGGGTAGAGAGAGTCCGGCTGGAGGGATCAAAATCCCTCAATCAGTCTCTCTTGATCCTGTCCGCCACGCAGCAGGTGCGCAGACGCACCCCATGAACTCAGGTACACCTGCTGAAACACTAAATATAGTTAACCACTTGGAATGACCTATGGTAGAGGTGTTAGTAATGAACAGTTTCCGGGCGGCGGTACCCATAACTGCCTCCCAAACTGCAGTGCATTAAAGTCACTAATACACACAAAAACGGGCGTTTTTTCATTATATTATAATAATTATATCGCTTTTTTTTAAATGTAGTTACCCACCCAATAATTTTTTGGGAAACCGTTATTTATTTTTTTACCACCTACCATCGTTTAAATGAAAATTTATCCATATACCATCAAAGATAGGTTTTTAAATTAAGTCCTGCTTTTCAAAGAGTTTTATAAAAATTGGGCCAGCTGTATTTAGCAGCATTAAAAGTTTATGTTTTCCGCAGCCTTAAGAGGGCGCGACCATCGAGAAAGCTTACTTTAAGCTTTCTACTCGCAAACCCACATAAGTAATAAGCTTACCTCACAATTAATTGTTCTCCCAGAAAGCTCTTTCCACTTCTGTGCTTTCGTAAATAGGCTAAACTTTGTTGGTTTTAATATGTAAATATGTATTATACTTCTGGCTCTGGAGAGAGGGGCCGGGACATAAATCATACAAATTTCAAAGAATAGTAAGCAAGAGATAACTTTGGCGTGAGCTAATATATATAAGAACTACATCAATGTATTATTTTTTATTTAATAAACCACTTATGTAGTTAATTAAATTTAGATTCAATTCTGAGAGGAGTCTCTGATTTTCATTTTTATAGCAAATTATTTGTAAATTAAATAATTTGATCCCGCAAGGCGTATGTCGTAAAACCAGGTGCTTATCACCCTGCCTCTTAGGAATCCATATATTTCATACGGTCATAATTGATTATGAAAATATTTTAATGCTTTTTTTGATAATGCTAATAATCGACACAGGAGGCCATGAGGAAAATAATGTACCTACCTCAGGGCCTACATAATAATAACAAATCATTTGTATAGCGCAGTCTTGTGTTTTAATGCAAGTGCGCTTAACTATAAATATTAATAAAATAACAAAAGCAGATAACAAAATTTAACAATAACAGTGCTCTTATAGCACAGGACAACAATAATAGACAATAACCGTTCAAAACAATAACTTTAAAACTAAAATATTATATAAAACAGGAAAACACTAAAATATATAAAAAGTGGACATTAAACATAAAAGTACAATAAGGAAGAAACTAAAATCAAAAAACTACCGGAAACTTGAGAACCTGGCTTATTATAGTGAGGCTAAGATTCATGAATGATTTTTTAAAGCCAAATTTTGGATATTAGTAAGAGCTGAGGGAAGTTTATTCCAAATGAACGGGCTAGTTACACGAAAAGAGCGATCATAGTAAACAGCTCGATTTGATCATGTTCATCCTTTAGGATGTTTTGTGGTCGTTTTATGGAAAGGAGTGAAACTTCTGGGATGGAAAAACGTACGAGGGGTCGGTAGAAATTTGGCTGTCAAATGTCCAGGGGTGATGGATGTATGAATTCACCCCTCCAACAGCGATGCAAGGCGCGTCAATAGAATCCCTCTGGAAAGGTCAAAATTTCTCCCTCAACCAATCGCTCTAGATCCGGCCCGATACGAACTAGGTGGCTGCCAAGACCCGGACATATCCTCCGTTAAGACCCCTTCAAACCTCATCCCATGATTTATCCTTGTGTTTTTTGGCTGTACATCCTCTATGCACAGTACACCCCATCGGAGACACACAGTTATATTTTGTGTAAAAAGATATTATAACGTATTTTCACTAAACCGACTGCATATTGCATGTATGTATGCCGGGGGCGAACTGTCGGGGGATCATCTGATATTGAATACTTCTTTATATAGCTAGAAGTTAGATATACAGAAGAGTTATTATAACAAGGAGAATCTCCATAAGACATTTTCAGTAGGTTGACGCATAGAGAAACATATTTTATATAACTAACTAACCATCACCCCGTTTCCCCGCAGGGGTAGGCAGAGAGGACGGACCGCCAAACAACTCGGTCTTGGCACATACTCCTTACCTCATTCACATTCATACATCTTCTCATACATACCCTTCTATTATTCTGACTCTTGACATGGCAGGACTCAAGTATTTTTTAATATATAGCTGTCCCAGCCACGCGTTGCTGTGACTAACGAAACACAACGCCACCTTTTGGATGGTTACCTAACTTAGATAACCAAGTGTCAATAAATTAACTTACACCACCTTCTGTTAGAAACTTATAAAACTTACAAATAATTAAAAATAATTTTCGCATAAAAATCATTTAATTCGAATTTATAAATATAAATACTATAAAATAAAATATGAAGATAAAAACTATCCTATCTTTTAAATTGGACCAAATTACACATAGTAAGCCAAATTTGATCAAAATCGGTTAAGTAGTTTCTGAGTTTACCTTGGACGAATATTGTGACACGAGATTTTTATATATAAATTATATATATATACCTACATATTATATTTTATATGTAATCAATATGATATATGTTCTATAACAAAATATATTATATTGATTGTATGTAACTACCAGATATTTGCATTGCTACACGGAGAAAAATGTTATTCGAAAAAACGATCATTTTAATAGTAAAAACAGTTAAAAACGGGACTGAGATCTTACGAACATATTAACAGGGTTTCAATGTCTATTGGCGGGAACATGTAAGAATAATTTGTTGGTATATGTAATTTACGTGTACGAGTTATTTAAGCTATACCAACCTGTGTAACACCAACCATATGCGTGAATTTTTCATTTTTTTAAAGCCGACCTCTTGAGCCTGCTTCCAACATAAAACATTTTTAACACATTGTTGAAAAAAACATTGTCACGAAAACGTTTTCATAATATCGCGAAATGAAATAGTGAACACAATAAGTCAGCACAGTCTGTAGCTGTCCGCCATTGTTACCCGATGTGTGCATGTGTGTGGGAGAATCTATTCAATTGAAATAATACAAATGGCGGCGAAACAATGAAGGTTTTGTGCGAAATTTTGCGAATTTTGCATTACTTGTATGGCGGGCGCTGTTTAAAATGCATGCCTAATTAAATTGTTGTGTGAGTAATTATAAATTAATGAGGTTATGATAATAAATGTGCATTAATAATTTTCGATTTGTGGACTAAAAGTTTTGTCGCATTTAATTAAAGCTTATATTATTAGAATTCTATTTTGTGTGAGGTAAATCTGCATTTTAGCATTCATTTCCATTAGAGTATTTCGTTAATGTGATTTAACAATATAATTAAAACGAAAAAATTTTTAAAAAAGAGGATGAAATTTCGCTGATGGGTCGTAAATATCTTCTGGTTCTTGTTAGTTCTCACTAAGTATTTGTAGGATCATACCTACGGCTTCTTTAAAAAGGAACACTTTTTTTCGGCATATCAATTTAAAACAATTAAAATATCCTTTTATGATTAGGTTGTTAGGTAAATAAGTAAGGCTATAAAAAAGTTAAAATACTGCTTAAATTTTATTTAAGATGTTTTTTATTTCTTCTATAAATGTATTTTAATGAAAATACCTTACCATTTTGTCCTAATTTTTTTTGCCTTGACGAAAATAATTCCCCTCAGAGCCTATGTTATATCCATATTAAGAATATTTTGTGGAAGGTATTTTTTAGAAAAGGCAGGTAAGGAATTTCCGGGAAGGAAAAAGGTACGAGGGATGGTTAGGAATCTGGGGGTCCAGGAGAAACGGACGTACGAATTCGTCCCTCCCACTGCGGAATAGGTCAAGAGGTCTTCCTCAACCGACTCTCCCGGTCTGGCATTAGGTAGGCAGACGCAACTGCTGCTAAGATCCAGACAACCCTCTCCCCGTGAATCCAAGCACCCCTGTTTAGTCACCAAACCGTACTACACCACTTGGAGTGACCTTTGGCAGAGGGGTTGGTTATCCAATAAATGGTTCCAAAACCTCCTCCCATTCCCATTCCTAATTCCAAATTGCATACTTTCTAGATTTAATAAGAAATGAGAAACTTCCACCCGTTTTACAAAAAAATTAAGGGTTTCCTCAAATACACAATCAATATATACAAAACTAAAAGAACATCTTTATGACGGTTTTAATTAGAATTAATTTCTCAAATAAACAGCAATGTAAATTATTTATTGTTTTTGTGTTTAATTAGTAGAACTCCATTTAATTTTTAGCCATATAGATATGTTTTCATAATTTTGTAATTATTTATTATAATCGAGTTAGCAGTGCTTTTTCCTTAAATAATATTTTCTGATAAATTAGACATGTTTGACAGTAAATGTTTACGTTAAGATGATCCACTAGTCCTTGACTCATTCGGGCGGAGCGAACGATTTTTGGGCGTATACCAATAAAAACCCTAATCTCTAGCAAACAACAGTGTTTTGTTATTCTGCAAGTATATTTTTAAAGATCGAAGCGCCGCGTAGACTAAGGCATGTCCGTTTGCCCCGGGCTCTGGGCGTAGAATGAGCGACGAGCTAAAATCCTTCTGTACATGGCATAAGGATGAAATTCGCACTTACAAATTCGTTGGGTACCGCCTATTTTTATTCACTGAAAAGAAACGTCGCCAAAATGCACGTTTTATTTTATTTTGTGAAGTTCAGATACAAATATTAAAATGTTTTCCGATCACTCTATAAGAAACTTAATTAGCTACATTATTCAATAAAACAACACCAGAAAAAGGATTTGTAAGTAGGAGATTTTTCACTTTTAACCATTTTTTATAGGTCAGACGCATAATTTTTTTCTAAGCTTATTAAAAAGCTTATCAAAAAAAAACTCGATCACTTCAAAGGCCAAGATGTGTTCTACTCACAGTATTTAATTGAAGCATCTATATTATTTCTAAGCGATCAAATTTTCAAAACTAATACACAAGATTTTATACGATTTTGCATTTTTCCGCATGTCTTCACCTTAATACGAATTGCATCGAAAATTTAAAAACATACCGACATAGCGTTCACCTTCTAGAAGGTAATATAAAAATCAATTAATTTCGTGCAATTTTCGATGTAGAAAAGTGTTTTTTTCCCGGGCGTCCTTTTTGTATGGGCCGAAAAGCGAAGTCTATCGTCTTAAATCTGAAAGGTACAAAGCTGTCATGTTGTTTTTTGCAATGTGCTGTTTTCTACTTTCCTATCAGAGCTGGGCTAGGATTTTAGGCGCGCCAAAGGACGTCACGTGCCGATGACACGAGGATAATACCTATCAGGACCCACCTAGTGAATAATAAGCCATGTGCCTAACTTGGATGACTCACCACCCATCTAGGGGGCTACTAAGACACTAGAACACTTAATTCATAGGTTAGGTACCTATATTTGATTTCGCACGTGTAAGAAAAGTGTGCAGACAGCACATGCCATTTTTGGCAAAAGTTGTGAGTAATTATTTCCGATACATTCACAATGATTTCACAGAATTTTGTTTTTTTGGATTGTAGATACTGTTGTGACATTTAAGGTGACACTTAGAAAATTTCAACCGGATTATACCTTCATTCGGCGTTTTTAAATATTTCAAAATAAATAGTTCCTTGTGCCCTTTACTTTGCTAGCGACCTTAATTTTCTCCCTTGAATTTTTGATAGGGATTTATTTTGCAAAATATCATAGGATAACATAAGAAACCTGGTTGGGCCTTAACACAATACACACAGCTACACCTATCTCTCACCTATATTATACATCTATAAATCATAGTAGCAAGTATTGTTACATATTCCTAACCTACCCTCCTCCCGTGTAGACCTATTATTTTTCATTACCCACATTAACCGCTTGGACACATAAGCTTGTTTTCACGATAATTTAACGTAGGTAGACATAGGAATGATGTATGTCCCGTACCTGAGTTATTAGAGCACAAATTAATCCTCATTGCATAAACATCTCCGCTTCAATATTCCGCAATTCGCTCTGTGCTGCTGTAAATTCACCGCCAAGAAAGTACCGCTGCTATTATACAAATATTCCGCTAAAAAATACAGTGTAATATAAACCAGCTCGACAGAAGAAAGTTCCGAATATTATGCGTATTTTCTCCATGTGAAGTGGTTTCATCGTACACACACATTTCAAAGGTCTTTTGATTAGAAAATTACACAAAAATACACCCCAGATATTGTTTCAAGTTTTTTTACATAAATTTTCATAAAATGATTGCTTAATTATAGTTTTTAGAGACATTTTAATAAAATGACGAAAAAACTAATCCACCGTCATCTAACCTAACGTAACAAACACCAATATCACCTAATACAACCTATTATTTTTTATGTTCTGTTTTGTCTGGTTACCGTTCTGTCCATAAAGGAAATTGATTAATATTTGTCGGCAGTAGTTAGGTACGATAGGTATTTTGGTAAAAATTCACTCTCACTGAAATACCCCTGGACGCAGAATTACTTGAATTTACATAAGGCATGAAAGCCGCTTATTGCGCTTTATTTTTCATGCCAGAACGCTACAATAGGTATTTTCTATATTTTTATTGCATTTGATGTAGTTTAGACGACCGTCCGTGGTCGAGTAGAAGGTCGCGGGTTCGAACCCGGCGTGTATTATTTGTATTATTTCACAATTAATAAATAAAAATAATATATGTTATATTTGCGGCACGTTCCAGAGTGGAAGATACTCTCAGTATCGCCCTGGTGTAATACCACCATTCAGAATTGAAACGTTGCTTAATAATGGCTTTAGCCGCGTTTAGTGACTAGATCTGAATAGCCAGGTACTTTCCCACCTTCCTCTTCCCCATCTCCTTCCCTTCCCCACTTACCTTCAGCCTCACAAGATACTCCAATTGGGGATGCCATTGTCTCACTGACTCAAGAAGGGAGCAGTTGGGACTCTTGTGAGATATCTCTATAAAAAAAATTTAAAAAAGTTTTCGCTATGGATAAATTATTTAGTAAAACCTAATAAAGTTGACAAGTAACGGTAACTGCATTAAAAAAACTAACTAAGAAGTCTATGCAGGCGTACCATAATATTGCATCTTACATGGGTTTCGAGCGCGCTACACGTGTCAATTGTTTACAAAACTGCCAACAGAATTGCCACAATCGATTACCCAAATAAACGGCGTCCTCCAGAGATAATTTGGCGAGTCTCTTATTTCGCGATGGGCAGTTTAAAATTCGCCTCACGCTGCGCACGAATAGCTTGCAACAGCAGCAGGGCGATACTCACAGCAGTGTAGGAATAGGAATGGAGCGGCGCTCCGGACCACCAACGAAGATGACACCCGGACAGGCAGTACGATCAAATTAATCAATCAATTATTCATAGGACACAATGGCGGGCCAGTGCCAAAACGTGTTGCAAATTCTGACACATCCAAATCGCTTCCAAGGCGCACTGTGGACGTTGGATATGGGCGGAAGCCTAGTATTAGAATCGTAAACAATCACAGTGAGGCTTCAGCCAGCGAATTTTAACTGTGAAATTGGAAAAGTAAATAAATCAATTTTCGCTTTTTGCGTAGAAATAGGTACTTGTGCTTACATTCTGCGTGACAAAATATATAGAAAGTAAGCCTCAAAAGCCTAACGTAAATAATAATACTTGGATAATAATTCGAACAGGAATCAATGCATTCATACACGGAGAAAAATGTTATTCTAAAATACGATCATTTTATTCGTAAAAACGGGACTGAAGTTCTTACGAACAAAATTAACAGTGTTTCAATGTTTATTGGCGGGAACATGTAAAAATAATTTGTGGGTTATACGTAATTTCGTACGTATACCAATAAATTATTTTTACATTTTCCCGCCAATAAACATTGAAACACTATTAATTTGTATTTATATTCAATCCCGTTTTTACGAATAAAATGATCGTATTTTAGAATAACATTTTTCTCCGTGAACTATCACTAATTATTAATAAAATCAACTTTAAAAATAAAATAGCGATGAAGGTACAAATAACTACTGTTTGTACCTACATGAATCAACTTTAATAATGTTGTTTTTGACTTAATAAAATATATTTTTTAAATAATTTTTACGACTATTTAGGCTATCACGGCTATTGTCAAACTGTGGTTAAGTTAAGTAAGGTAAAAAAAGTTCAGTTAGGTAAATATAAGAAGGCCATCATGGTAGAGGGGTAAGGCTCTCGGCTAGTGATCCGAAAGTTGCGGGTTCTAATCCCGGCGTGCGCAAATATTTGATTAATTTGTGTTATTTCACGATTAATTATATTTGCTGCACGTTCCAGGGTGGAAGATACTCACAGTATCGCTCTGGTTTAAAACCACCATTCAGAAAAAAAATCTGCTTGGAGTGGCTTTAGCTGTGTTTGGTGACTGGATCAACATGCCTTTAGCCTCACATCATACTCTTATCAGGGATGAAATAGTTTTACTGTTAAGTCGAGTTCTACCAAAGACGGTAACAATTATTATTAATATCTGCACCTATAGCTATTGTACTTCAGAAGCATATCTACGAATGCAAGTCCAAATTTTGAAGAATTGAGATAATAATCTCAATATCCATGTTCATCAGTGGCAGAAAGATGCAAGTCACAATTTGGTAGGCGGGTATGGGTACCGCTGCACCGGGAACCATTTATTGGATAACCAAGCCCTCTGCCATAGGTCACCTTAAGTAGTTCGCTACGTTGGTGGTTAATGGGGTGTGGCGGATGCGTCTGCCCACCAATTGCGTGACAGGCCATATCGGGAGAGACTGGTTGAGGGAGGCATTTTGACTTATTTTTTGGCTCTCTTGAAACATGCACCGTATTGTGAGGGATGTAATCATGACACACTGACCCCCAGATTCCTACCCAACCCTCATACCTTTTCTCTTCCCAGAACATCCTCTCCTTCCTTTCCTAAAATGAACCCTCCACACAGCATCCCCAAAGATGTCATAGGCCCTGAGAGGAATTATTTTCTTCCGGGCCTTCTGTGTGAAGCTATTGTAAAAAAAAAATAAAAAAGTCCTGTCATAAAATATTAACACCTTTTAATTTAACCAACATCTTTCTTTCTTGATATTTTTAATAAATTTTATTGTATGTCAGGACACAGTTGTTTGGCGGTTCGTCCTATCTGCCTACTTGATAACCTTACTTTGCTGACTAACTAACTAACTAACTGATAGTCAGCAAACATGATTTTCTAACCTGAAGAAATCTTAAGTATGTTTGGAATGCCTTTGTGCGATTATCTATGCAAGCGAATCAAAAGATATTTTATTATCATTTATGTTATTCTATTGTTATCCTGAACACACACACACACACACACACACACACACACACACAAACACACACACACACACACACACACACACACACACACACACACACACACACACACACACACACACACACACACACAAACACACACACACATACACACACATAGCTAATCATTCACAAGAGTATGTCTGTAGATATTGGTGACTACTTGTTCAGGTATTATTAATGAACATTTATCTGCAAGGCATGTCTCATTCGAAGGAAGAAGAAAATGTTTTTGAATGACTTTGCATATGTCTAAATAGGCTAGGCACATGTAGGTATTGGTCTTTCTATACCCTCAATATTGAACTTTTATTTTGTGAATATATTTGTAGCATAAAAGGATTGCGTATTTTTAAAAATTAATTCATTCTAACTTATTTATTGAACACATTTAACGTTTATAACGGGCAATATCAAGTAGATTTCTTACGGTGAAACTAATATGGTGGCCCTTAAAAACACCGTCAATAATGCAAGCGAATCAACTTTTTGGTAATAAACTATTTTTGAATTTGATAGTGGCAGTAGAAAAACACACTATTTAGGAAAATCTGAAAAATGTGATATATTAGACCATTGCAAAACAAATAAAATACAAGGACAGAAAGGAGACATGATACGCAGGATAATTGACTGACCAAATCTATTAGATTTGAAATTTAAAAAAAAATTGCACAAAAGATTTTGAATTAGATTTTAACAATTTTAAACTAAAATAAATTAAACAATTTTTGCACTTTGACCAAATCTTATGCAATTTATTGTGTAGGTAGATATGTTAATGTAGGAATTACTCGTAAATTGATTTTAAATATTGGCAATTTTCATTTAGTTGCCACAATGTAATGCTTGCGCATTGGACCGCGCTTCTGAATGACAGAGCAGTTTAATGGTTTTTAAGCAGGACCAATCCTTATTTTGTCTCGAGTGTAGTTTGTAATACCATCGTACATCTTACATACTATCCTCATTTTGTCTAGCCTTTTCTGATAACATAGCTTTTGTATATTTGAGAGCTTAATAAAAGTTAATCTGTTTGAATATTGAATCTCTTAATTTAAATGCATCTTAACACAGCTTCCGCATCCTTGAGCAATCAGAAGATATACATTAACTTTCACCCGTGATATTAAAAAGGAATCCAATAGAAATCAAATTTAGATAAGCTATTCAGAGGATTACAGAAACATGAATAGGTACTTCATTGATACTGCCCTACTTGTGTTAATAAATAGTTGGTAAAATTGGTGAAAAAAACATGCAATATATAAAATAATTATTTTAATTATTTGGACCAGGAGTGAAATGATGGCAGTCAAATTCCTCTAAAAAGGAGACACCTTATGAAGGTAGATACGTACGTATATACAAACATTGGGTTGATGACCAGTGCCCATTGCCTATATACTCTCCATGACCCAAGTTAAATATCGAAGGTGCCTATCTACCTGATCATATTTGATTAGTATCATAGTCGCAGTCCTTCAAAACAATGGTGGTGAATAGAGCACGCCCCGCAAATATCTCATTTTCCAAAAGGCAACATGCCTAGACTCTTCAACAGTGTCACAATAAATACGTTTGTTGAAGCTCCCTCTCTTACCGCCAGGATGGCCGCAGTACTAGCTCCATCCAGCCTTAATAAGTCGTTATCTATTCAAGTCGGATGGCAACTATCTGGGCATGCAGTTAAATAACAAGTCGGTTGACCAAAATTTTTAACTGTTATCCGTTACCATTTTAAGATAATCGTCGATAAAATATTCCGTACGGGGGCAAAGCGTAACTGTGTGAAATGCTGCGGCCAACTACTACCAAATAGTAGAATAGTCCATTGTAAAGGTGCAGTCTTACTTCTTATGTACTAGCAACAACAGCAGTGTATGTGGCTTAAACCTGTATGTGGGCACCTAGCTCAACACTCTGGTTTCTAGTTCTTACTCCTCGTATTCTATTCATGGACGTAGACCTGGAAAGCGATTTACACTCGTGGTTCAAGCAAGGTACGCCAAGTACAGAAGCGTCCGATTGTCGGTTTCGCGTTCAGAAATCTAGATGATTTTTTCTATATTGCTATCGTATAAAATACTTAACAAATTTAATAGTCCGGTGTTTTCTTTCAAATCATCAGATAAGAGAATGGAAATAATATGCCTTAAGGAAGCCTTGCGAAATAATGCAAAATCTTACACGGAGAAAAATTTTATTCGAAAAAAACGATCATTTTAATAGTAAAAACGTAGTTAATGCCATAGTCCCAACTGCTCCCGTCTGGAGCCAGTGAGACTATGGCATCCCCAATTGGGGAATGTTGTGAGGCTGAAAGTAATTGGGGAAGGAAGGAGTTAGGGAAGAGGAATGTGGGGAAGTACCTGACTATTCAGATCTAATACTAAACACGGCTAAAGCCATTTCAAGCAACTTCAATTCTGAATGGTGGTCTTCAATCAGGGCGATACTGAGAGTATCTTCCACTCTGAAACGTGCCACAAATATAGTGTATGTGTATTATTTTTAATTAATTAATTGTCAAATGACACAAATTAACAAATAACATTTATTTGCGCACGCCGGCCTTCGGAATGGGCGATCAAAGCCTTGCCACTGGACTACGCCGGTCGTAAAATTTTATCTTTGTTAATGGTTTTTGAATCGTTTTCTGGTTATCACACCACCGTCGGTGAGATATTTCCTTAAATTAGTACTACACAAAAGAGTCATTTTGCAACACGCTGTTTTTTAATATTTGTCACTTCTACTTGTTCTGAACCTTTACTACCCTTAATGAGATCGCAGACAATTTAAAATGCCTTCTTTAATACCATATTCACTAATTTGGAAAACCTTCTCTAAAGCAATAATTTCAGAAGGTCTATGAAGCATTCCTTATAAAAATCACGCAACTCCATTCCATATGAAAGAACAACGCAAAAACGTGAAGTAGGAGCGATTTTTCTTTCTACGGCTTTTGCATAGGAATTTGGGAAGGTAAGCACGTTGCCTACATTATAATATTATTTATGCACTTGAAAAATCGCCATGTAACAATGTGCCTGACAGCAATTAACCTACTTTGTCCAAAACAATACCAAGTTACTAGAACCACATCTTACCTATGCACGCGCTGTTTAGAAGTAGTGGTAGGAATGGATAAAATGTACGCTGGATCAATCAAGTGTAATCCAGTGGGTGGTAAGTAAGAAATGTAGTGATGCTTAGAATGAATGGGCGAGTAGGTTTGTGAAATACGAATAAAAATAACAATATTTAAAAGCACACACACGGAGATAAATGTTATTTGAATAAACGATAATTTTAATAGTAAAAACGGTTAAAAACGGGACTGAAGTTCTTACGAACAAATTAACAGTGTTTCAATGTTTATTGGCGGTAAAATACGTCCAAAATTACGTATACCAACAAATTATTCTTACATGTTCCCGCCAATAAACATTGAAACCTAATTTGTTCGAAAAAACTTCAGTCCCGTTTTTAACCGTTTTTACTATTAAAATAATCGTTTTTTCTATTAAAATGATCGTTTTTTCTACTAAAATGATCGTTTTTTCCAATAAAATTTTTCTCCGTGCAGCTGGAAAAAATACTGAATGATGTTAATTGCAGCGAAATTTCTCAAAAATATTCTTCAGGGTTATTTTGCACTGAAAAACTTCCCCGGCAGATCTTTTGAAATTCATTATTTTGGATATTCATTTATACACACATCTTTACCGATGAAAGCTACAACTAAAATACTCCGTGGTTGAGAGGCAAGGCTCTCGACTAGCGATCCATAGGTCGCAGGTTCAAATCCCGGCGTGCGGACGTAAATTTTATTTGATAGATTTATTTTCACAATTTAATAATTTTAAATAATATGTGTTTTATTTTTGGCATATTCCAGAATGAATATTCTGTCAGTATCGCCTTGGTGTAAGACCATTCCGAATTCAAACTTTGATTGTAATGGCTTAAGCCGTGTGTGTTTACTAGATCTGAATAGTACCAGGTACTTTCCCACCTACCTCTTCCTTATCTCCTTCCCCTCCCCATTTACTTTCAGCCTCACAACATACCCATACTATCGGGGATGCCAGAGTTTCACTAGCCCCAGATAGTTGGGACTCATGTGCGGTAAATACATAAAAAAATCTATCTGGAAATGCGTAAAAACACTTTAAAGTTTATGTACGTGGTTCATAGTTTGCGCTCTCTACGATAAATATAGGAAATTAAAGGAAATAGAAGGAAAGCAAAACTGCAACGAAAAAGTGTTGAAGGCAGGTAAACAAAGTTGTATTGACATAATGCATAAAATTCTCTGTCAACCCCAAAGAAAAAGCTTTATAAAAATCGATTTTATTTATAATTTAAAAAATATTTTCTACGGTTCTAAAAAATAATGCTAAAGATTAAAAGAACATGGTAGACTACCGTTAAAAGGTGTACGGTAGACAATCATGGTAATTATGGGAAAGGTTAAATGAATTATTTATTTGTATTGCGCTGATGCATTTTATTACATTACATTACGATATTGAATTTAACAAAAAAGAATACAATATAAAACAATAAAATTTGCACTGAATGGTAATAAGATAAAACGTGCATGATAAGACACAATTAATCAGTCAACAATTAGAAATATGTTTCCACGATTGCAAAAGAAGCTTACACGTTAGCGTGTGTCGCTCTCCATAGAGAGAAAAAAATTGCCTTATTTTTAAACGCCCGGGGTCTCAAAAGTTGCTTATGATCTGTAGCTTTTCGAAAACGTAAAAGTAAATAAAATTGGTGTTCACTATTAGCTCGCTAAAATGGCCGGAAGATTTGAAAAAAATTAGATTACGTGATTCGGGAAAAAAATAAAACGAAGGGTCCATTTTTGTATTAAACTTAATTTTTATTCCAAAACTGTGGTCCAAAGATCGCAAAAAAAAATTTTTTTTTTAAACATTTGTGTTTGTTCAAAACATAAAAAGGGAAAATGACACTTTTTCTGGATAAAATCAACATACTAAACAATAACTACACCATTTCTTTTTAAACAAAATACAAGGAATAAAAAATGGATGCTCATAATTGAGTGATAAGATGTTATAACAACAGTAATTATTGTGAAAAAAATATTAAAAACCATAATTTAAAAATACATGTTTTAGGCTTTTTTTTATTTTCAATGCATTTTAACGAGCATTATAAAATAAATTTATATGCTGTTCTCTTTTTCTTTGTAAGACGCAACTTTTGAGATACCAGGGGTTTCGGAATTCAAAAGTTGAAATAATTCACTCAACCGTAGATAAGTACACGTGTACCTACTTACCTACATTACCTAGTTCATTCCTTGTATAAAACATCCAAAAGAGCTGGAGGTAGGTGCGTTCTGTCCTAGGGTCGAACTGAACTACCAAGGTAGGAACAGCATTGTTTTTAAAATTGTTTTGTCACGTTGGACATTGCGAAGAACTCACGAAGGCACTAAATACGTTACGTGATTCAATTTTTATCGTTTAAGACTTAATGACTGACTCCACAATTAGACTTCTGCTTATTCACAATGGTTGGCCAATAAATTTATTGAGCAAGCCAGCATTTCCTTACTGTGGTAGAAAAAAAAATCTGCAGTGGTATGAATTATTCATAAAACGCAACAGTAATAATTCTATAAAAAGTGCAATGTGACTGACATTGCCAATCGAAGCAGTATTCAGATTTTTTACCGATAATACCACACAAGACGCCAGAGTCAGCGATAACTATTGATGCAATGTTTGAAGTTGGAAGAAAATGAGGTTAAGAAGGAGAACGGCAATAATTAGGTAACGAATATCAGGCTGTTTCCATTTATTTTTTTATAAGAAAAACTCTCAATTTCATATATAATTGAAGAAGAAGATAACAATAATAATGTAATTTTTTAAAATATGAAAATGAACAAGATACAGAAAAATAATAAAAGATAATGGTCGCAACTGGGACTCGAACCCAGAACCTCACGTCTAACCGGGACATACGCTCTATCCAATTCAGCCATTGCGATCTACTATGAGACTTTCGTATTTGTAAACTACATATTTCTAATTCCAGAATTAACAATATTATTTTCGACTAATGTTTTTTTATTTTTTTTACATGTTATTGGCAGCTACCTTTTTTCATTGGATATGTTTACCCGTGACACTATCTAGGTAACAAATACATTCTTTGAATACTTGTTTTATATGGGGAAAAACATGTAGACCTGAGGTTCTGGGTTCGACTCCCAGTTACCCATTATCTTTTATTATTTTTCTGTGTCTTGTTCATTTTCATATTTTAAAAATTAGATTATTATTTTTATCTTCTTCTTCAATGTTTCTATTTAGATCGATTTTAAAATACTAATTTATTATTTAACAATTCAATTTCTAAAGAACTAGAACTAGAAAAACACTAGAATTCAAAACTACACAATTTATATATTTCCAGTATGCGAAGGCATGAATTTATGCGCCAGTTCTTACAATAGTTGGTAAAGTTAATGGTCACAAAAGTTGTCTTCTAAGCATTTGGGGTTTGATTATGGCCCGTGAAATATTTTTTTAATGTAAAAATAAATTAAAAAAATATGTTTCTATCTACTTTTATTTTCAAAATGCTTTTTTTAATTTTATCTACCGTGATTTTTACGGGTCTCGGCGGGTAATCGGCAAAAAAAATATATTTCAAGGTAGATAAAAACCTTAATAATATAAGGAATATTTGCGGCACGTTCCAGAGTTGAAGATACTCTAAGTATCGCCCTGGTCTAAAACCACCATTCAGAGTTGAAACGTTGCTTGAAATGGCTTTAGCCGTATTTAGTGACTAGATCTGAATAACCAGGTACTTCCCCAACTTCCTCTTTCCGCATCTCCTTCCCCTCCCCGCTTACCTTCAGCCTCACAACTTAATACCCCAAAACCCCAATTGGGGATGCCATAGTCTCACTTGCTCCAGACGGCAGCAGTAGGGACTCTTGTGAGATATTCACATTTAAAAAAAGGTATATAATGATATGAAAAAAAACCGTTTCCAGTAATTTCGTACTCAAGGCAGGTACGTAATTATTAATTATTATAAAATATAGGTATTTTTTAAATCAGTCTATGACATCCCTGTTTATGATAATACACCATACCATTTTGTAAAACTGATTGAAAGCATTGAATAGGAAACAATGTGAAATGAGGAAGATTATCGAATAAAAGTTATTATCAAATATCAGGTCGCTAAACATAGACAAATCCTATACAAGTACAATATTTGTTTTTTTATTATTATTTTTTTTTTAATCTTAAAAATAATGCATCTAAGTATATAGCTCATCGATTTCACTAAGAAGGATGAAACAGAGAGTATCTTCCTCTAAGGATTATTACAGAATAATTAGCCAAACAAGAAGTGCTATTTTTTACTTGTCTAATAGCAAGTAGTTATAAAACCAGTAGCTAATTGTAATTATAATTATTTTTATAAAGAACATTTTTTCCCGAGCAAGATTAATGAGTATACATATAAACTTTAATTTTCTCATTATTTATTAATAATGAACATAAAAATTAATTTTGAAATACTATTTCCATAAAATTTATTCGTAATATTTTAGTGTGTGAATTCTTCAGTAGGTAATAATTTCACGAAAATATTCCTCCCCAATCTTTCAATTTATTAATTGCATACTGTGAAAAATATATGAGTTTCGGTATAATGAATTGCCAGGAAATAGATTTGAACTCGGATCCTCTCTTTTGCTCTGAAATTAGGAGGCGGGTATGAGAACCGCCTCCCTGGGAACCATTTATTGGATTACCAACACCTCTGCCGTAAAACCCCATGTGGTTCGCTATGTTTAGTAACTTAATAGGGGTGCTTGGGTTCGTGGGGTGAGGTTTGTCCGGAGCTTGAAAAATGTTATTCTAAAATACGATCATTTTTTTCTTAAAAACGGTTAAAAATGGGACTAAGGTTCTGAACAAATTACCAGTGCTTCAATGTTTATTGGCGGAAAAATGTAAGAATAATTTGTTGGTATTCGTACGAATTTACGTTTTTAACCGTTTTTACTAAAAAAATTATCGTATTTTAGAATAAAATTTTTCTCCGTGCAAAACACTGGATGAGGGAGACATTTTCACTTCTCCAGGACTCTTTCGGAATATCGCCTTGCAGCGCAGTGGGGAGAATAGATTCTTACGTCCGTCCCTCCTGGACATACTGACGCTCAAATTCCTAACCTACCTCTAATACCTTTTTCCCTCCAAGAACTTCTCCTTCCTTTCTTAAAAATACCCTCCAAACCGCTTCCCGAAAGAGGGGAAAGTATTTTCCTCAGGGAAAGTAGTCTCCCGTGTGAAGCTAATGTAAAAAAAAAGGATTTTCATTTTGGTAAACAAAAATTTTGACGGCGAATAGTTATTTTATTAGTTATTAAGGTTATGAAGTTTTTTTTTAATAGTGAATACCTCACAAGAGTCCCAACTGCTCCCGTCTGGAGCCAGTGAGACTATGGCATCCCCAATTGGGGTATGTTATGAGGCTGAAGGTAAGTGGGGAAGGGAAGGAGACGAGGAAGAGGTAGGTGGGGAAGTACCTGACTATTCAGATCTAGTCACTAAACACGGCTAAAGCCATTTCAAGCAACGTTTCAATTCTGAATGGTGGTCTTACACCAGGGCGATACTAAGAGTATCTTCCACTCTGGAACGTGCCGCAAACATACTATATATTATTTTTAAATAATTAATCGTGAAATAACACAAATCAATTAAATAAAATTTATTTGCGCACGCCGGGTTCGAACCCGCGGCCTTCGGAATAGGAGTCTAGGCTCTACTGGTGGACTACGCCAGCCGTCGTAGTACCACATAAACAAAAATTTATAATTCAAAATCACAAGGCGCGATGAGTTTTCTCCACAAAAATCTTACATACATATAAATAAAGATTTTCTTTGAATGAAGAAAACCGATTTCTCTTATCTGCAGTTTGGTCATCTTATCCATTCGGTTCGTATTTTAAATCTTTCAACAGACTTCCGCCTCCCACCACAGCTATTATACCAGGGAATACAATGCCATTAATAATTCGGAAAAACATGCATTTCCCTTATCTCCTAGCGAAAGAATGACAATTAAAATTCGGAAAAGCAATTAAGCAAATTAAATGGAATATCAACATTAGAATAATAAAGGATTCATTAAAAGAAATGGGTTTATTCTGTGTCGCATTCCCTAAAATAGCATTACATTTCTGTTATATCTGCCGATCACAATTTTCATTTTTGTACAGACTCCATAAAATATAATACAATGGTGACATTAAAATACTTGAATTAATAGTAAAATTAAAAGGCATTTGTAATGTTGATAAGTGCTTCTACCATTAAAAAAACACCTTCATGGATGAGATGATTCATGTTAAACTCATTATTATAATAATTGTTGTTTCGTTTCCTAAAAATTCTAAACGATTTCTCAAATATTCTCGCATCGCTGGGATTTTAAATTGAATAATTAAAAATTCATTTGATTTGAGAAATTACTGCATTTTTGGTTAAGAGATAGCGATATTTATCAGTTCATATAAATGAGTTAAAATGTTAATTTTGTAACTGTGATCTTATCAAGGTTTTCTCAATGTATCAAAATGGTAATACATAAGAAAAACTAATTTTTGTTTTGATCTAATTTGATCTCAAGCAAATCTGAGTAGGTAACCACAACAATAATAAGTTAATAGTATCAATGAGTGTCCTGGAAAATACAGTTATTTATCAAGGCTTAAAAAGTTCTTAGTTATGAGGCATGTATGTTCTTAGGTAGGTACTATATAGGTAGGTATAAATTTGAAGCAATTTTTTGATATTCATACATAAACACAGTAGCAAATAATAACATACGTTAAGAAAATTAAGAAAATGCTGTTTGTTCTAAGTCATAGTTTGAAAGAGTTAAATATGACCGAAGGGAATATGGTGAAATTAGTTCAGTGGTTATAACAGAGCCTCAGCAAGGCTTAGGTCCTGGTTTCAATTTCTATATGCGACTGAATCTTTTTCTGATTTATTTAAATATATTATTATCTTCAATGATTTATGGTAGATTCAGACTGGGTCGACGTACGTATGCATCGCTACGCCTAACAATATCTGGGCTACTGGGCTACTGGGCCGATTTTCAATGAAAATTTATGTTATAGAATCACATTGGCCACACGCATCGCGACGTGCGATGTCTGTGGCCATTTTCATAGACAATGTATGGGTTGCTAAGCATTATTTCAATTGTTTGGCGTAGCGATGCGTACGTACGTCGTCCAGTCTGAATCTACCTTAAATATCACAATTTGGTGTTTTATCACTCATTAAGTTTAAAAACAGAATGTATAAGAGTATTAAAAAACAAATATAAAACTTATTTCCACCTTAATATATTTGTAACCATTGCTGGTTTCAGCCTGTTAAAGCCATCTTCAAACTGGTAAAATTTTTCTTAATCTACACTATAATATATACAATGCATGACATATGGGGGAGGGGGAGAGAGGTAAGGGTTTACAGATTACTTTAATATTGTGTAGGGAATACATTATAAGTACCTAATATGAATTATTAATAACCTTTTTTATTGTTGTCATGTCTATTGCCAATTAAAATCGTTATTATATTTATGATAAAATAGATTTTTTTACAATAAAATATATAAATTTGTTTTAGACCACTTTAATTTTAATTACACTCTACCGGTTTCGGAAGAACCCTTCCTTCGTCAGGAGAATATTAAAACTAAGTCAGTTTTAATATTCTCCTGACGAAGGAAGGGTTCTTCCGAAACCGGTAGAGTGTAATTAAAATTAAAGTGGTCTAAAACAAATTTATATATTTTATTGTAAATTATGGCGAGCCACAAAGTTAATGCTTATTACGAACATATAGATTTTTTTATTTACAGGCTTTAACAGACAGAAAACGGTTACAGTCACAAACAAATTAGAAATAAGTTTTATATTTTCTTTAAAAATAAAATTCCACCTTAAAATGTCTGTATCAAAAATAGAAATACCAAAAGCAAATAATAATATACGATGTGACTTATCCAATTCTTGTAAAATCTAAAATATGAATTCCAAGTTATAAGGTTTTAAGATATTTCTTACTTAGTAGGTCCCTAAACTTTCGTGTATTTATGATTTATTTATCTCATTTGATCTACTACAACATGTTTCACCATTCCACTTAACGAAGGCGATCACTGATAGAACGACTTGTTAATTTTAAGACTTCATAATTCAAAATTAAGTGCCTACAGCACTAAACCATACAGAATACAGTTTGCCATTGCCTTACAAACATAAATCACTTAAAGTCAAATTCTAATATCATATTTTATTACAAAATGTTCTACTGACGGAACTATATGAAGTTGTCTCGTTATTATAGACATTATAATTATGCTTTGTAAATACATAAATATATAACTTTGGCAGGAAAGATTTATAATTGATATACCTACATAAGTCATAATTTAACACTACACATTATGGTATGCATGTGAGAGATCATGAATTATTAAACAAGATCGCAGACCCGTGAAAAAAATACGAAATAAAATGAAAATAAATAAATGTATTTCAAAAAATTCTATTGCTTACTTGCTGTGTAATTTTGAAACAATTACCTACTGTCACTGAGCAATAAATGTTTATAATAATAACCAAATAATAGAAATATCCAATGATATTTCTGGACTCCCGGTATTTTATTTTTGTCTGCACATTATTATTTTGCAAAGTAAATTGTGATATTAGCTCCACTGCGGAAATTAACACAGATTGCCCTATAAAGTTTCTGTGCTCCTGGTATTTTTTTACTTTTTTGTTTATTATTTTATCTAGCACAGACCTGTGAAAAAATCATGAATTTCCAGTATTAGTGATCTGAATTCTCGAAAAATCAGTTCCAATTTTGAAAGTGGAAATTAAAATATTTTTTGTTAAAAATATTACATTACCTAGGTGGTTACTTTATCGCTGGTCTGAATTCTCCAAACTTACAATTTCGAATGCGACAATTATATAGAAAGCAAAAGTTCTATAGTTTAGTGAGTGGAGTGTAGAGACTGAAAGAGTCACAACAGAAATTAGTAGGTATGTTTAATAATGAAAGTGCGGTTTAGATATGTAGGCACTTGGTAACCAGCAAGGATAGTTACGTACAGTTGGTACTTATTAGTGAAAACTTAGTGCCTCCGCTCATGGTGATACTGAAACCAAACTAAAACTGGTTGTTGCTATGGTTACAACCATAAATAAACCAGTTGCAACGGCGCGTTGCCAGCCAAACTTCTCTCACGGCGCGTGTCAATTTAACGATTTCAGTAATTATCTCAGCTTATTTCACCATAGACGACGAACACTTCAGCTGTCATCTCGAAAACTGAAAACTAAACTGGCGAATCCTTGGCAACCAGGAACTGGCGCATCGCCGTCCGCGGCAACTAGCACGACGAGTTGCGAGTCACTCCTTGCGTTGCCATTGAAAACGGGTTTTTGAGAAGTTGTGTAGTTTGCGGACCAGAAGAGAAAAAGAGAGGAAATTATCGGAAGAAAAAAGTATGAGAGGTGAGTAGGAATCCATCTCTCCCAGTGGAGGATAAAGGGTCTCCCTCATCTGGCCCCCGAGACCTGGACAGACTCCATCCCATAAATCCGGGCACCCGTGCTAAGTCACCAAATGTAGAAACTCACTTGGGGTGACCTATGGCAGAGGTGTTGGTTATCCTATTTACATACACAGTCGAATTGATTTGCATACTGGTTTTTTTTCAGTTGTCCGTGAGCAGAAAAACTTTTTTTGGTCATTGTTCAATAATATTCAGTTTGTCTTTATTTTTTAATTTGTTCTTTTACTGCACAATTTATTTTATTTTTTTATTTTATTTATTCATTTTCAACGCCCTTACGGGCTTTTACATAGTAAGTGTATGATATGGTATATACAGAGACACAATGTTTGGATAAAAAAAAGATCTACTTAAAATATGAACATTACATAAGTAGTAGGTATGAAGGTAAATTAAAGTAAAAATAATACATTATAGGAAAAAGAGTAAAAAAAAAAAAAAAAATAGAAACCATTTTTCAATTGTAGACAGCATAAAAATGTAGGTTAAAATATATATTTTTTAGCTGCATAATATGTGCTATAGAAAAAGAAAGAAAAGGAACATGTTTTTACATTTTACATAGTGAAAAAAAAATACAAAAAATAACAATTTTAAAAAGATATGCTACATAAAAATATCATTCAGGTATCTTTAGTGATGCATATACAAAAACATGAGAACCCTAAGGTACCTACATACTTAGAAAAACTTCACTTAGGTACCGACATACATTATTATTTTTTAAAAGACATTGAAACTTTTGGCAGGAATGAAAAATAATAATATTAATGAGATAATAGCACCCTGTTTTGCGAAAAGTCACCTCAAGGGCTCTGTACAAATATCACTAGCAGACTTTATCTTATTAGGTAACCTACAAATCAGTTTCTTACTATTTTAACAATAATAATCAATCAATTTAAAATAACGGTGTAGGCAGCTATGTTATTTGTAAATCATATCAGCCACCTTCGTGAAATCTAAAAGCTACTGAGCTTCAATAAATCATTTACTGGTTATAAATTGGTTTAAATAATTCTTATTGCACAAGAAATGCTGTGGGATTAGCATAACTAACGGTTGAATAATATATATCAATACATAAATATTTATATTATTTTTAATAGTACCTATATCACAATACAACTGTTTTTTATTTGTCATAGGTTTTTTAATCTTGTTTCTATCATCGAGTTAAGGGCAAAATAAAACTAACAAACACGGAAGATCGTTTTTCGAAACAGGTTAAAATTTATGAAAATATTTGATTTATGGCAAAAATTTGTGAAGCCAGAATGACAAAACAAATAGATGCTTCGGACATTAGATCAATCAATTTACCAGAAGAAGTAATCAGTTAAATACAGTTTCAAAAATATGACTCGGGGCGTGTAAATAGTCGGAATCTCAAAAGAGGTATATAAAAACGAACCAAATAAGATTTTGAGGATTTCGATTCTCTCGACATATGGTTTTACCCAACTTTTTGTCACCAAAAGTGAGTAATTCGATTGTCGTCGTTGATTTATATTTTTCTCTTCACGATGTCAATGAAAAAAGCAATTTTTTCCAATTTATCCATCGAAAAAGTAGTATTTTAGATTTGGGATTTCGAACTTAAAATTTGAATTCATGTAGCATGCAGTAGAGTATATAAGTACCTACCTGTCTCAAAAACAAAAGTACAACCGCCATGTGCAAGAGTCCAGCAGTCAATAAGTTGACACGTGGCGACTATACTCTCGATAGAAACATTCAAAAGGGACAAGTAAATTTGTATTTATTCCTCGTCATTTTGACGAACGTTAGCTATTTAGAGCAAGAATACTACTGAAGGGTAGAAGGTTAGGTTTCTTTTCACGGTTGGACTATTTCCTTGTGCCCCAACTTTATGCCTTGTCTTCCAACAACATAATATATTACATCTGTTCACGTTCACCTTTGCACGTGAACGTAACAGCGTATGAACTAGTTGCACATGAACATGTTTAAGGCTGTATTTGCTCAGTGGCAGGCATCCACACGGTGCACAGGCCACTTCCCCCGACGCCGTGGTTGGCAGGAGAGGAACTTGACTGAGATACAATCAGCGATGAAGAATGCAGATTTCCATGCCACGTGTGTCACTTTGCGTCACGCTCAGCCCTACACGCAATGAGATGTGTCTTAATTAATGGGACGATGTTTGGATAGGTAGATGTTTCCAAGAGTTTAACTTGTTTTAAACTTTGTGGACGATTCTTTGTAAATGGTGATCGATATCAATCGATGAAAATTGTTTACGACTACTTAGCAGTTTGCTCAATGCAATTCAATTCAAACTAACTGCAGTCGCAAATACATTGACTGCAAATCAATGGACTGTAATAAAAAAATATGGTTTTTAAAGTAATATGTCTATGGGAATATCTCAGTGAACCGTGGACATAGGGAAGGAATCTGATTTACCTTAATTTTAACTCAGCATGTTTTTGTGAAATTCGATATTATGGCATCGACATGGAGAAAAATGTGTTTCTAAAATACTATCATTTTATTTGTAAAACGGTTAAAAACGGGACTGAAACGGGATAAAAATAACAATCAAATAGAATCTTGACTTACCAAATTTCTAACGAATATATGCCAAAAATATACTATTGAAGCTATTCAAAGATAATGAATCCTCTACTAGACCGTGCATCCATCACACTATCCTCAAGACATTAAACCAATAAAAAAATTGAATGAGTACAAATCAATAATAAAAATATAGTTGAAAGAGGTAATTGAAAAAATGATAAAAACATTAAATAAGGACACCAAAAAGACATAGAAGACAAATAATATATAATTAAATAACTTTAGTCCATACGGAGAAAAATGTTATTCGAAAAAACCATCATTTTAATAGTAAAAACGGTTAAAAACGGGACTGAAATTCTCACGAACAAATTAACAGGGTTTCAATGATTATTGGCGGGAACATGTAAGAATAATTTGTTGGTATGCGTAATTTCGTATACGCATACCAACAAATTATTCATACATTTTCCTGCCAATAAACATTGAAAGACTGTTAATTTGTTCGTAAGAACTTCAGTCCCGTTTTTACTGTTAAAATGATCGTTTTTTTTAATAACATTTTTCTCCGTGCACCTCGGCATAGGAACCCCTAGTGAGGAGGACTAAGAAATACCATATAAATATATGTACTTAAATTCATCATTATATATGTTGTATATACAATTATTTTATATAGTCTCTAAAATAAATTTAAAAAATCTATTTAAATTGCGAATTTATCAGAAATATGACACAGGCTTTGATATTTAGTGAGAACCAGTGAGATACCAATATTATTCTAATATGTTTATGAATAATTATTAAATGTCTATGCTTCCAACAAAATTGTCAGTTGCAATCGACGATAACATTTGGCCAGTCCTGCGTGATAGAGCGCAGTTAGTCTGCTCCGCGGGGAGTTGAGTCAGAGTCACCAAGCCAGGACCATCAGGGCATTCCTGCTGCCGAGAGGTGCCTGCACAATCTGCTCGAGTGTTGCGACATCTCGCCGAAGACAGTT
This sequence comes from Limnephilus auricula, assembly GCA_951813805.1. NCBI lineage: Eukaryota > Metazoa > Arthropoda > Insecta > Trichoptera > Limnephilidae > Limnephilus > Limnephilus auricula. The sequence goes on from OX638403.1 coordinate 5,104,532, forward strand.
TTAGATTCCGTCTTAGATTTATGCAGAACCCACAGACAAATGCAAGCAACAGATTTTTCGCAACATTTAATGCCAGGTTTAGAAAACATTTTGTAAAGCTTTAGTATATTTTTGTTAACACTTTTTTTACATTAACTCCACGCAAGAGATCTTGAGGAAAATAATTCCATCCAGGGTTTATGTCATCTTTGGGAAGGTCTTTGTTGGAAGGTCTTTTTGAGGAAAGGAATGAGTGGACCTGGGTCTTGAACAGATCAAATCCCAAGGAGGAAACACAGCGAACGGCCTCCGTGGTCGAGGTGTTAGGCTCTCGACTAGCAATACAAAGGTCGCGAGTTTGAAACCCGAATGCGTAAGAAAATTTATTTTGTTGATTTGGATTATTTCACATTAAATAATCAAAAATATTAAATTAAATTTATTAAATTAGGCTCTCGACTAGCAATACAAAGGTCGCGAGTTTGAAACCCGAATGCGTAAGAAAATTTATTTTGTTGATTTGGATTATTTCACAATTAATAATCAAAAATATTAAATTAAATTTGCGGCGTGTTATAGAGTGGAAGATACTCTCAGTACCGGTTTACTGGTAGTTGATATATATATTTTTTTAATAATATTTTTTTTTAATAATATTTTTTTTAAATTTAAATCGTTGTAACAAAACACGAATTTTCTGACAATTAATCAAATATAAGTATATATAAGAATAATAATAATAAAACATTTATTTGTCAATAGATTTTTTACAAATTGATATATTTTTTCATTATTATAATGTTGATACTATTGTCAAATGGGTTACTGTTCAGCTATACATTCCGGATTTCTTCCGAAATGCAGCTGGTTTTCAGCAGTGCCTCTAAGTATCACTCCTTTGAAAAGTTATAAAAATTGAGGAAAAAAATTACGTTCGGTTAGGTTGAGCTATTTAAAAAAAATTCTTTTCTGCACTTCTAATGAATTTTCAAATTGGTGTTGAAATTCTACGTTGTTGAGTTGTCGTGGACCCATCCAATTGAACGATGATGAAAATATTAGATTTCTGATGAAAAGAAAATTATTTAATCAACACGACATACATAACATAAACTTTAGATAAATAATTAATAAATAGAACACTTATCTTCTTAAAGATGAGCCTTCGACCTGAAAGAGCAGATAAAGATGGAGAAATTATTTTTAAACACCATAAAAATAATATCAAAACAAAAAACACCAACAAAGTATTATAGAGATTCAAAATCAAAATCTATCAGTGAAAATTCAAAATCAATCAGAAAAAATTCGGTTTTCAATTAAAGTCGACTTATTAATTAAATTAATAAATAAATTAGTTACCACTAGAATTAATTATTTTACATGTCAAGTAAAACATTTCCTACCACATAACTCAGTTAGGTTAGATAATTAAAATAACTTGTTCATAAACCAGCAAATTCTCACCTCTGCTTAGCTGTGCACTGCGCACTGTGAAGCATATATTTCAAATTAAAATGAATTTATCGCATGCAAGTCACCAGAAAGACAAGCCGATAATGACAAACCCCGCGGCACGAGCTGGTTGGACATAATAGTTGAATATTTCCTGATAACTTATCGAGTTTACTCTCCGTGCAACTATTTTGTTCACCACCTTTGCACAAAATTCAGGTAGATGAACGAAATATTTCAATATAATTAAGATTCGCAAGAAATTATAGAAAATTTCAGAATCGCTGGCTGTTCACGTATCAACTTTGCAAGTGTATAAAGAAGATATTTTATATAAAACCATGCCATTCAGAAACGTATCAAATCTCTGGAAAAATACATGTTACCGATTTCGATATAACCACTCAATCGCTTTTTGCCACAATGTGGCACTATTTCCACAACCACGGATTGCTTTGTTGCCAAAATGTGGCTAATTTTTATTTTTTATTAAAGTGACTATATAATATGTTGTACATTCAAAATATAACAAAATAAATAATATTCTCTAGATGGTTTAAAATATTTTTAAATTAACGATTTAATAATATTTTTTTTATATATCCTACGAATATGTGATAATAGACAAAGATAGGTGAATTCATCTTGTTTGTCTCCATATTCAAATTCGGATGTATAATTTTTTTAATGTGGACGGAAAAATTTCCTTTAGCAATTCGAGGAGAAATATTTAAATTGCTCTGTCGCTCCAGTGGATAATAAAAATAATAATAATATTAAAATCGTTTATTCAATAGATAATAGATTATAATAGTTTTTTTTTACAACATACACGGAGAAAAATGTTATTCTAAAATAGATCATTTTATTCGTAAAACGGTTAAAAACGGGACTGAAGTTCTTACGAAAAATTAACGGGGTTTCAATGTTTATTGGCGGGAAAATGTAAGAATAATTTGTTGGTACACGTAAGAAATTTGTTCTAATAATTAATAATAATAATATAAATAAAAGACAGAAAATAAAATAAAAAATTAAATTAAATACAATTAAATTAAGTAACATAAAAATAATCAAAACCAAACCACATGAAATCTGAGTAAAAAAAACTTTGGGTTATCAGAATTATAAATACACAGGAAAAAAATTGAAAAGGGGAACGCGGAGGGGAAGGGGACGCGGGAGGGGAAGAGGAAGAGGAGGGGAGTCAGAAGGGGAGCGGGGACGAATGGGAAATGACACGAAGGGAGAAACAGTTTATTTATTTAATTAGCATTGCAACGCACGCCGGATATCAGCTAGTATATATTTATATATATTTTTTTTTAATATTCGCAGAGTAGCATAATAAATACCAGATTTTATTTGAAGAACTCCAAGGGAATGTAAAACTATTTGCATAACTAAACAATAGTTATCTTGGGTATGTAAATCACATAAATACATTATTGTTGAACGCAGTCACTAATGTTCAACCATTGTTCGTTAAGTTGTGCAATTAAGGTGCAAATTCTGTACATTTTAACAGGTAAGTTTTGTAGTAAAATGACCTTGGAAAACAGCAATGGTTTGTTGGGAAGAAATACCGCAATATTTTACCCTCAAATTTAGTGCAGTTATGATATTTTGATTTATGGTGGGTCTAATGCAGGCAAGACAGGAATTATTTGAAATATGAAGCATTAAAACTTTTCGCACTAAAGAAATAATATGGTTTACCTGCTCTTTGCAAAAAGCGTGCTAAATTGTTTGGTGTTGCGTCATAAAAAGCCACAGAAATTATTTTAGGATTGTTCTTCTTCGTTATTAGCACTATGCCTGGAGATTATTATTTTTTTTTTGGTTAACATTATTGACAATAATAACCTTCGTCATTGTTATTTCTTGTGAAGATTTAAGTCATTCGAAATGCAAATCCAGAATAGTTATTGTCCTGAGTTTCACCATAATGAGAGAGCACAATAATTATTCGCAATAGAAATATTGCTTCAAATGGCTAATATATCGCTAGAATATTAAGAAGATATCGCTCTTTGTCAATTAATAGTCAAATTTTCGTTGTTTGTTTTTGGGGTGTTATGCCGTGTTGCGCTACCTCCTTCTTTAGCCGACGATTCGGACAGCGTTGCAGTGTCCATCATGATGGACACAACACGGCATAACACCCCAAAAACAAACAACGAAAATGCTTTTGGCCGTGAAAATCTAAAAACGTATCCAATAGTCAAATTGTACATTTAAGGCTGACGTAAGAAAATTGGTTTTTACTTCTAATAAAATTTTCAAAACCCGAAATAGGTTCATAGATTGGATTACATTTAAAAAAAAATCCAATATAACTATTTTCGTACATCAAACTTAATTTTAGCATCAAAAATTGTGCTAATTAAGTCAATATTCAAAAGATTTTCAAATGCATCAATTCACTGAAACTATATTTCCTACCTAGTTTTAGGATTGGAATTAGCTATTCAAATGCTCCGGAGACTGAAATAGATGCTTTTCGTTGTTATTAATCTCATCCGAAGTTCATTTTTTTTTAATAAGAAAAACTCTCTTTTTAACTTTTGAAGGTTATTCCCATCAATGTAATTTATTATTGAAGAAGAAGACAACAATAATAATCTAAATTTAAATATGAAAATGAACAAGACGCAGACAAATAATAAAACATAATGGTCGCAACTCGGACACGAACCCAGATCTCACGTCTTACCGGGACGGGCGCTCTAACCAATTCAACCATTGCGATCTATTGACTGTCGTATTTGTCAACTTCATATTTCAAATTTCAGAATTAACAATATTATCTTCGAATAATATTTTTTCCACATTATTGGCAATAACCCTTTTCATTGGAAACAAGTATTTAAAGAATGTATTTATTATCTAGAAAGTGTCTCGGATAAATATATCCGATTTTATTTATTTATTTTCCAATAAAAATATATAAATTTGATTTAGACTACTTTAAATTTTAATTAAACTCTACTGGTTTCTAAAGAACCCTTCCATCGTCAGGAAAATATTAAAATAAAAATTTAAAGTGGTGTAAAACAAATTTATATATTTTTATTGTAAATTATGGCGAGCCACAAAGTTAATGCTTATTACGAATATATTTATATCCCAGTTGCGACCATTATGTTTTATTATTTTTCTGTGTCTTGTTCATTTCCATATTTTAATTTAGATTATTATTGTTGTCTTCTTCTTCAATGATATATTCATCCGAAGTTTTTTATAAACAACTTGTGCATATTAAGGATGTTCGGCCCATTTATAAATTGGCAAAATTGTAGCCAATTACCTACAAACTCTTCTAGGAATAGGTAGGTACATTTTGTAATGAAGTCTAGCCCCCTGTACTGTGATTCTCCTCTTTATATAAAGATAACAACGTGATCTAATTAAAATGCTTATTTGTAGTAAGATATACCTAAGCATGTCTTAAAATCGATCGTCCATCTTTTTGCAAAAATAAACTGATCACCGACCAACGTGAGGTACACCGATATATTAATTAAGTTGCCTAACTCAACCGAACCAATACCAAAAAGCAGGGAAAAGGCACCATGTAAAAAACAGCCGATCATCTGTGTTGACATGGAGCATAAAAGTTGAAATTAAGATGAGCTTTTGAAGTGAGGCCTCTTTTGGTGGCAGATTTTTAGATTTGTTGGTGTTTGCGGATAGAGATTTACTTACACGGGTAAAATATTTGATAATAAGTGGGGACCGAACTAATTAAGATATAGGTTTAGATCCTTAGTGAATTTCAATATGGATGCCGATGCACCAAATCAGATGCGCAAAAACGATCATTCGTGACGATGCTTTTATCACGCTTTCGGGACATGCTTCCTTTTAGGATTTTATTTTTAATTGATGGGTAGAGATTTACTTAAGAACTTAAGTGAGATAATCTTTAAAATTACAGATGCTAGGGTTAACAGCTTGTTAATTTCTCAGCGGAAATAGACTGACAGGGATGATTTTAAATTTATGAGTCAGCAATGAAGGGGTTAAAAATCCATTAAACACATTTCCTTTTAGAATAGTCTTCCGCCCCCAGTTGTTGAAAACATATTATTATGGTATGGTGTGTGACATGTCACCATCCATTTGAAAGTAAGGATGGACATACAAGCATTAATTTAATAACCCATATCGGTTGATATGTAGGTATAGAGAAAATACATTACATCTCTATGTATCTTCGGTTTTGTTTTTTTTTGCAGTTAAAAAAATCTCTGATTCATTTTGACTTTTCTAGGAATTTTGAAAAAGCATTAAACTCTTAGGTATCTACTAAATCATTAATTCGTATCAATGGTAACGTGACGAAAAAGTAAAACCTAAGTTAATTTAAATGAGGTACCTCCTCACAAAATCAGAACTAAATAAGAATTCAAATGCAAATGATTTGTTTTAGTATGTAGGTACGCCTTGTACCTGCCTATCAAATATGATCCTCAAGTTGTCGAAACTTCAGCAAAATTATAATGATATTAAAATTAACTATTTTTTACGCACCAGACTTTTAGGTCCGGGTTTAGTTTTCCCCATAAGAAAAACTAAACCCTTTCACACCCTTTTCCATAAAAATGATCATCTGGTAAATCCACGATATGCAAGTGTATTATATAAGAGTGTAATTAATACAAAACAATACAAAAACAACATGTTAACCTACCATACTATTAAATGGGAAAATAATTCACCGACTCCAGATATTTTCATATCAAAGGGTTCGGCTCGGTGGAATTCCTAATTTGACCGATAAATCCTGCTGATCCCTCAATATAAATATTTGAAAAATCTTTCGTAATCCTACATGTATTTAAAATGACTGATTTTTGCATTTTTACATACAAATTCTTTAACAAATCTAATATGCCTAAATTTTTAATGAGAGAGCTAGGTATAATGCCAGTAGCCGAAATTATATTATAATTAACTAAATTAATTATATTATATAAAATTAACAGATGGTATGAAGATTTTTGTTTAAATCTAATAAAAGATATACCTACATTATTCTTTCCTATCCATTTATGCAAAATTCTCACTACGAAAGTTAAAAACCGAAATGATTAGGTTTACCTAGGTATCATTGTAAAGCCTACCACCTATCTTCATAAATAGTGTTATTGTTAGCGTTCCGATTCAAAGTGGTGCATTGCCATAAGCTGAATACTAATAAAATTCCATTCAATTAACATACCTCTACCTAAAGATACATTTATCTAGGTATGTAGATACATGTAAGTAGTATTATTTATTATTTTGCCTTTTAATTTATGATCATACTTTCTTTTAAAACGGTAGAACAACTTTCATTTCCGTTTATATATCTAAATTTATTAAAGTATTTTTTCATTAAATTTCAGTCCAAATTTTATTATCCAGGATAGTATCTTTTGCAAGATAAATAACTGTTATTCCGTTTACGTTCGTCGCCTTTCTGCAGGTGTTCTTGTATCTCCCACGGGATGATCCGTATCTCTGATCATTAGCAAAGCCTCATCTCATTTGTGTCAAGGTTAACTTGAGATTGGTATCGGCTGTATCTTACTTGCATATTCGAACGTAAACGGCACCAAAAACACCAAATCAGGCTCGTACATTATTCGTTTACTGTAAACAGCCAGGTTTTATATTAAAGTTGTATTAATTAATGGTTTTGACGGGTTTTTGGTTACATAGATTGGAATCGAATGAGTTTTTTATACGAACATATTACGTAACAATACCTGGGTGTGATGTTACTATAAATACTATTACCTGTCTATCTTATCTTTCTAATATTATAAATGCGAAAGTTTGTATGGATGTATGTATGTTTGTTACTCTTTCACACAAAATTTACTGAATGCTTTTTAATAAAACTTCACAATAAAATAGCTCATACATCAGAATAACATATAGGCTATAATTCATAAAGCTAGCTATTTATTTTCAATATATTGAAAATAATTTTTTTTGTTTAATAGAAAATGTCAAAATTTGAGAATGACATTTTGCACAACAATGATCGTTAAATCAATATTCTATTTTAGAAAATATTTAATTTAGTGCATTTATTTGAAGTACTCCCTAATAAGATCTCGTACGCACTAGCGGCTAGCCGCCTAGGCGGTTAGCAGCGGCGGCTGGCCGCACTTTTATTTTAATATGCAACCGCTCATTTCGTACGCACTAAACCGCCGAAAAATTCAAACAAAATTCAACCGCCAATCGAACCGCCTAGGCGGCCAGCCGCTAGTGCGTACGCGCTCTTACTTTGTATCGAATCAAGAATTATAGATATTTTTAATAAATAGGTTAAGAATTTTGGTATAAACGTAGATTACTCGAAGTACTAAGTTGCGGGCAGAAGCTAGTATTATTATATAGTAACTAGTCCTAGAAATAGGTTTAAATTCCCCTTCCTTCTCACCCCTTGTAAGAAAACGAAAAAGACATTAGATATTAGATACTAGGACTATAACGTCGTGTACGAGAACTTTAAGATATCTATTGTAAAAAGTTAAAAAGATATTCTTTATTAATTTAAAAAATATATTAAATACATTAATACGGCTTTGTAAATCGGAAATATTTTTCACTTCCACAAACCTCAAATTTAAAGAATTATTTTAATAATTTTATGATACGAGCGTTTAATAATTTTATGATACGTTATTTTCATTCCGGGCGAATAATAAATAATTTTTAACGAAGGAATCAAATATCTATATATTGTATATGTTATGAAAAAACCCAATTTTTATTTGAATTAAAATTTAACAACCAATCGCGTCGCGTTTCGCTTAGCTCAAGCTTCGCACGGCTTATTATATGAACAGTTATAAATAATAAGCTCTTACGAAGCAAAATTCTTTCAAATAAAAAGTGGTGTAATTACAAAGTGTCTTTTTTCATTTAATATAAAATATTTTTTGCTAAAAATACAATAAAACCGGGGCAAGTACGGTGAACTAGACTGACGTCATTCGCAGTGGCGGCTCGTTACTTTTGGTGAGCTAGAGTGCTAATATTAACAAAATTGGCATTATTGATGTCATTGTAGCCGAAAAATATTTTTTTTTTTTTTTCGTTTTTTTTTTGTATGAAGATTTTCAGGAAATCTGTGCGGCGCACGGCAAAACTGAAATTTCCTGAAAATCTTTATACAAAATAAATTTTCGAAAAAAAATAAAAAATATTTTTCGGCTACAACGACATCAATAATGCCATTTTTGTTAATATTAGCACTCTAGCTCACCAAAAGTCACGAGCCGCCACTGGTCATTCGTCGTCATGCTAAGGGTACAAAGTAAAAAATCCACTACGTATTTCTTGGCACACTAAAAACAGGTGAAAAATGCAAAATCATACAAAATCTTGTGTTTTAGTTTTGAAAATTTGATCACTTAGAAATAATATATAGATGCTTCAATTAAATACTGTGAGTATAACACATCTTGACCTTTGAAGTGGTCGAGTATTTTCTTGATAAGCTTTTTAATAAGCTTAGAAAAAAATTATGCGTCTGACCTATAAAAAATGGTTAAAAGTGAAAAATCTCCTACTAACAAATCCTTTTTCTGGTATTGTTTTATTGAATACTGTAGCTAATTAAGTTTCTTGTAGAGTGATCGGAAAACATTTTAATATTTGTATCTGAACTTCACAAAATAAAATAAAATGTGCTTTTTGGCGACGTTATTTGTCAGTGACTAAAAATAGGCGGTACCCTACGAATTTGTAGCTGCGAATTTCATCCTTCTATCATGTACAGAAGGATTTCAGCGCGTCGCTAAGTCTACGCCCAGAATCCGGAGGCAACGGACATGCCTTAGTCTACTATCTTTAAAAATATACTTGCGGAATAACAAAACACTGTTGTTGGTTAGAGATTAGGGTTTTTATTGGTAAACGACCAAAAATCGCTCCCCCCGATTCCGAATGAATCAAGGACTAGTGGATCGTCTTAAGTTTACCAAACAAGTATTTTAATAATATGTTGATAAGATTGTAATATAATCCCACTCCCACCACCCCCACCTAATAACATCTAATTCATTTCTGTACTTGTTTTAATTTTAAGTTTAGTTTTAAGTTTGCTAGTGAATGACACGGATGTGTCGAAACCGGTAGCATAAAAATTAAAATTTAAGTAACGATAGTACATTGAAAATTAAAACTCTTCAAAACAAAATAATCCTACTCACCTAAAGGCAAATACGAAACCGTTTAAATCTCGCAATAAATTCGTCACGGTCTGAAGTAGGCAAGTATTTAGTAGGTAGGTACAGTCGGCAAACCGATCTAACGCTAATCTACATACTCGGACCCTTTACGTAATTTGGACTGCTAGCTGCTCACTGTTCAAGGCTCTACTCTGTAAGGCTGTAGTACATCTCCTACGCTTCTGCGGCCCGTGCATAAATTGAGGGATTTCGCGGATTAGAGGGGAGAGTAATGACCTGTTTCTGTGAAGCTGAGCATCATGCTGAGGTTATTGCCACACGGCGGAATCAGGTGAAATTAATTGTACCGATTGCTTACCGACCCATTTATGAGCATATTATTAATAGATAAAAAAAAATTAAGTTCATGTCAAGTTTAGTTAGCAGAGAGATAGGCACTATCGCTTTACCCAAAAACATGATTTACATGCAATGTCGACATATTTAATCATAAGCCAGTTATATTAATTTTATTATAGATTTATTTGTACAGCGCACTTGTGGTGGTTTTTCACAATAACGGCGCTATGTAAATCAGCCAAAAAATTACTAACATTCCTTCCCTTAAAAAGCAAATATATTCACTGTATCAGTACCTACCAGGTAAGTATGGTCCTGTACATTTTCATTGAAAAAAAATATATATATAATAAAAAAAAAAAAAAAAAAAATACATGTACATTTACATTTTGGGCTGCACCGCGCTGGTGGTTCAGATGCATTGTACATATAGTTTTGTATCGCTGATCAAAGAACCGGTGGATTTGCATCCATTGTTTTAGCCATAGGTTTTTTTATATTTTCTAGTGTGTAGTTAGAAGTAAGATTGTAGAAATTATTGAAATTTGTACAGCGCCCTTGAGGTGATTTTTCACAAAAACGGCGCTATACAAGTCATCCAATTATTATTATTATTATTATTATTTGTTATTATGATATTGTTATTATGTATTTATTTTATTTAAGGGAAATCAATAGTTTACAGTGTGGTTCATTTATACATGTGTAATTTACTGAGAAACGAATTAAAGATTTCCTCAATGAACTACAGTATAACTTAAATATTTAAACACTATACTTAAAAAACAACTAAAAAAAATAATACCTACCTATATTATGACAAGTGGGAGATTAATGTAACAGGAAATAGTACATAATATATATCATGACATAATATATCATTACATTTTATGAAGTATTAAATTATGATTGTAAGATTGTTATAAATATTATTAATTTACGTTATTTATATTTTTTTGTATCAATATACGTAAAAGCTCAATGGCTATAAATAAATACTATCAAAAATTAACTTATTCTTTCGTATATAAAAGTCGTTTATTGAAGAAGAAGATAATAGTTATAAATCTAAATACAAATAAATCTGAGAAAAAGAACAAGACACAGAAAAATTAAAAGTTGCAACTAGGACATGAACCCAGGATATCTTGTCTTACCGGGACAAACGCTTTGACAAACTCGGCCATTGGGACCTCTTATTTTTTAAGTCATTTTTGTCGATCTCAAATTTGAAATTCAGGATATTAACGATATTATCTCATACCTTTGACTACTATATTTTGAAATGATCCGGTTTCGGATAAACATATTCTAAAGTGAGAATGATTGTATCCGAAGCCATAACTATTAAAATGTTTGACTAATCAAGTGAATTAGCGTTCCTATAAAAATTATCTTTTTTCCTAATTATTACCAAAATGGAGGTTTTACTGAATGTTTTACTAAAACTATTTTTATTTTTATAATCTAATGTTTGTATTTTTTTCCAGCTCCAGAAACATCATCCCATACTGAATATGTATCCGGCCCTTTCTAATTCTCATCTGACCGTCTAAATATAATTCTCACAGCTCCCGATTCGTTCATCCACTTACCTGGCTGCTAAATCAGGCAGGTATCTTTCTGCCGACGGAAGATGGGACGCCTCCGCATGTACCGTGGCAATCCCATTATAGGATTAGCGAACCGGAATAAAATTAACGATTGATTTAGAAGGAAGAAACCTGGAATTAAATTAGGTGACTGGGGATAAATTATTTGTCAAAACCGTGGGTTCAAACATAAGTGAACTAACTGAGGTAAAAACAAGTATACTTTATTTTGGTGTATGTGGAACAACTTTACAAATGATCTTATTATAAAAAAAATATTTTTATATTTTGCTTAGATACATATATAATAAAGTTTCTCTTTTTTGTATCTGTACTATGTAACAATTTCTAGACATAGGTCACGCCAAGTGGTTCTCTGCGTTTTGTAGCTTGGCAGGGGTGCCCGGATTTATGCGGTGAGGTTGTCCGGGTCTTGGCCGCGATGTCGCTCGCAGGCCTGATCGGGAGATACTGGTTAAGGGAGACGTTTTGACCTCTCCAGCAGGACTCTCTCGGAACATCGCCTTGCACCGCAGTCTTCTTCTTTCTCAGAGTGGGGGGTCAGGGGGGGCATCTATAGGTCTACGAGCCAGTCTAAGGCCTCAGGCGTTGCCCTGTGGACCCCATCAACCCCGCCGGGGAATGAATGGAGCGGGCATTTGTTGACCACATGTTCAATGGTCTGCACATCGCTGACTCTTTAAGGACCCATCTATGCATCATATGGGCACAACGGCTATGGGAGCACCTTATCCTATTGATGGCGGATGGAGTTTGCGAGGCATTGTGAACCCAGGCTGTCTCTCAGTGGGGTCTTGTACGAAATAGGCATTTTCACGATGTTTGATTGCAACTCAAATTTCCACCTATCTTCTGGGGTGAGAGGTGATCGGGGGAGTCTTTCTCCTTCCGTCCAGAAGAGTTTTCGGGATTGCATGCGGCACCGCAGTGGGAGCGATAGATACCTACGTCATTCTTGGACACATTGACCCCAGTCCTCTTCTTCTTTTTCAGTCAGCATCGCCAAATATGACATAGGCCCACATGAGGAAATTATTTCCTTCAGAGCCTCCTGTGTGGGGCTAATGTAAAGAAATACATTTTATTAAGAAGGGTAGTATTCACAATATACATTTGTCACTTAATTTTATTTATTTGATCCTCGTTTCGTCACATCCGTGTTATTCACTAGGAATAACATGGATAATATGTCGAAACCGGTAGCAAATAAATAAAATTAAGTGAAAAGAGCAAGCACATTGTGAATGAAACTCTTCAAAACAAAATATAAAGACTCATTCCAACAATTTCCTTTGTTTCAAAGAGGACCTAATATGTTTTAATATTAACCTCCATAAACAATGCTTCACACACGTATTTTAAAAGATGTATAGCAGTAGTGGCAGAAGTAAGAAAATGAATAGACATTATATATTTAAAAATATTACTTAAATGTTAGATTGATGATATCGCATAATAAAAAAAAAATTGAAGAAAGATTGCTAAAATTTTTAAAGCGAATATTAATTTTGTGCCAATAATTTTATCTATGTACGTACCCTATATAAAGCATCACATCTAAAGTTAGTTCCTCCCATTGACAAGAGAGGTTTATTTAGATGCATGTGTGCATATATATATACTATGTCCATCGAGCTGTGTTTATCTTTTGTTTAACCTATTCTATTATTTCCAGAAAAGCGCATTTCGCTCTTTGAAACAAGCAAAAGAAACGCGAGATCGCACGCATGAGGAAACATCCCAACTTTATTTCCAAATTCAAATTCGCTCTTCCATACCCGTTTTCGCAAATAGAACAACAAAACTATGGATTTCCCGCGCTGCGAGCGCGCCACAAAGTTTCCCCGCGTTTTCCACACAGTCCATAGACAAGAGGAGGGAAACTTGCGGGAGGAATTTCCTACTTCCTGTTTGGCACGGAGTGGAGTTCCCGCCAAAGAAATATGGCCGCCGCGTCACTGTTTGAATGCAACTTCCATATATTACTGGCGCGGAATAAAATATCCAGCTTGCACTTTATGTTTCAGCAAATTCAACGGGAAATTGTGGACTTTTATATTATTACTATTTCTAGAGAGCGAGCTTTAATCCTACTACCCAGTACCTACGTGAACTATTTTATGTAATTTTTCATTTGAGCATGAGTACATTTTTACTGCAGTATTATGTAAAATATTAATTCCACAATTAACTTTTTATCTGGAGGATTTTCATTACTGTGGTAGGCACATACTACCTTTTTGAAAAAATATACTAATTCAAGAATTCTTCAAATTCTGTGGATTCAGAAACTATTGAATAGGTTATATGGCTTACAGCTTCTATTAGACTGTTTTCTCTAATCTTGTATTATACGTACGCTTATTATATATTACACTTAGCTTTAAGTTATTAATAAAGACACACTTTTACTATGTATTAGGGTACAGTTATTATAACAAATATATTTATAATTGAAAATAAAACAACATAAACGGGCTTCAAAAATGTTTTTGATACGATGTAGTTATTTTACCAGTGGAGTACAGATTGTACACTGTATAGTGTATAGTTTATAGAATATAAATGCTGGAAATCTAAGAGTTGGTAGGTATACAAGCAGTACCTACGTTATTCTAAAATACGATCATTTTATTTGTAAAAACGGTTACAAACGGGACTGAAGTTCTTACGAACAAATTAACAGGGTTTCAATATTTATTGGCGGGAAATGTAAGAATAATTTGTTGGTATACGTAATTTCGTACGTATGCCAAAAAAATATTCTTACATTTTCCCGCCAATAAACAATGAAACACTGTTAATTTGTTCGTAAGAACATTAATCCCGTTTTTGACCGTTTTTACGAATAAAATGATCGTATTTTAACATTTTTCTCCGTGTATCAGTAATAATATAATCCGTGTATCAATAATAACATTTTTCTCCGTGTATCAGGGCCTAAAGTTTGGAATAAACTCTACCCAGAACAAGAAGCCCAACAGAATTTCTCTAAGAACTTACTTTTTCAGACTTTCATATCCTTAATGTCAATACAGTTACCTGTCTGAAAGTAGGTACCTTTATTGTATTGTTTACATAGCCTCTTCATACTTTATCTTATTGGTTTAATAATATTAGCTATTCGAAACTTTTCACCTTAATCTGTTTCATATTGAGCGACAAATCACATTTAGTAAGATAAATTCATACCCACGCTGTACTGTCCATTATAAAATTTTGTGTTTCTTTTCTTGAAGTGATTTTTCACAAAAACGGCGGTGTAAAAATCATCCAAAAGTTTATTATTATTATAACAAGAATAAAATACTTTTATGTTGTGGAAATCATGTTATTTTTTTTTCTTGTTTTCTTAGAGTGTGCACACACAGTTACCTAATCATCATCTATTGACTGCACGCCTTTGGCATCCTTTAATAGTTTTATACTTTTATTTTATGCCACATGATTTATGAATGATCGCAGACTTGGCAAAATTTAGGTTATAGCTAAACTTAAAACTCACCTTTAAAGACGGTCGTGTCCATAAAGTCAAAAACATTTTTCCTTTATCTCCAAAGCCCTTAAAATTGTAAATAATAGCTTGGATAAAAATGTAAGCAAACTTGCAACCATTTTAATTTCTTTTTATTTTTATTTTTAACTTTTTAACTTAAAGAGTTAAACCTCAAATTATAATATTTTAATTAATGAAGATAATATTAGCGAAAGTCAATCGAAAATCTGAAACAGAAAAATCTGAAAAAGATACGGATACACCAGATGTATCCGTATCTTTTTCAGATTTTTCTGTTTCAGATTTTCGATTGACTTTCGCTAATATTATCTTCATTAATTAAAATATTACATTTTAATTTCATTTCATAAAAAATTATCCAGTCTTTCAATATGTAGTTTTGCTACTAATCTTTTCATAAAAGTAATAATATCGTATATATAACAGTAATGGGGGATTGCAAATTGGGTAGCAAATGTAAAATCATGCAATGTCCAGTGTTTTAAATATAGTATCTATCCTCTGAGTGTAACATAGTATCTTTTCCAAGCATAAACTTTTTAATAATGTGGACTGCATGACCATCTTAGATCATACGACCTACGTCGTGATTACTTCAAGATTGATACACTTAAAACCAGAAGGCTGATCTAATATGTTTACATAAAATTATTCATGTCCATCTACTGCACTATGTCTTAGCAAAATTGAAATAAATGTCCCCCATTCCCATTGTTTAAGACGACATAACACTTTTCACCTGAATACATTTAAAAATAATATCGCCTACTTTAGCCCTCTGACCGAGAGATGTGTCGACTGTATAACAAGGTAGAGTGTGCTGAAGTAGATACATTCGTCGATAATTTGTACGGATTCAGAAAAAAAGTTTTGGCGCTGTTAAAAGATATGTTAAACTAAGTATATTGTGTCAATTGTCTCTCTATGCATGCCTCTCGTTTCTTATGTCCCCTGCCTCTCATAGTTATATGTATTACTTGAGTGAGCTTTGTATATACTTTTGTATATTTTTTATTTGTGATGTTTCTGTTTTTCTTATTGTATGTATCTGTATTTAATTGTAGAATTTTTGTAATTGTATATTAACTGACTTTTTATAACTGGATTGTTCTCACGCAAGTGTGAACATCTGCAAAAACCCAGTATAAATAAATAAATAAAATAATAAGTGTTTATTGAAAGTGACCTGCCAGGTAGCTAAGTATGTTTTCTGTATCCATTTGTAAATAATAAAATTAGAGAGAGCCTAGAAATCATAATAAATTGTACAGAGCCCTTTTGATGATTTTTAACATAAACGTAGCTCGACAAATTATCCAATTGTTATTATTATTTCAACTTCGTTAGGTTAGAATGTTTTCAAGGTACCTACAATCTCTACACAAAAGCGTAGACGGTTAATAATACATTCACTGCAAGCATAATAATAAATCTAACTTGATACCATCAGTATCAATAACTCTTTTTTCGCGTAGAGTAAAATACTACATAATATTTAACTGTGTCTAGACATTCCTTCTTTACGCTTCATAACACTTTTAAAATCCACTCTCGGGGCGCATACGGACACTTGAACACACAACCGCCCACATTCATAGCAAAGAGCCATCCATTACCTTTCCGGAAACATTACCGACATATGATAATTTAATGGTCAATACGGTCGTATATAATATACCAATAAATATGTGATATGATTTCATGACTTTGGGATTTGGTGACCATTGCTTGTTGCCTTCTCGCTCCAGCGACCGGGTAAAGTGCTTCCATCCGGTGGGAGTGAGGGAGACGCGAATACAGCCTCAAATGGAAATTTATATTTTATGAGGTTTTGTATTGTAGTGGGACTCTCAAGTCTGGGCCTTGCTGTAAAATTGGTACTGATTTATAGTGAAGTAAGAATGATTTTCTTAGTATTTAAATCAAATATTTTCATTGGCATTTGGAAATACAAATAATTATTATTTATATTCGCTAAAATAGAAATTTAGCATCTATATATTTGGAAATTGGTTGGTAGATACCTACACATATTTCCAGTCTAATTTTTTTATTCTTAATTTCCAAATAGTTGGGTCGATGGAGTATAAGTACATAACTTGCAATCTCTAAACCCAGAGCCAACTACTATCTTACTGATCTGCTAAATAATGGTACTTAAAAATACTATCGATGGCCTATTCATCAAAATTATATTCAAATCCATACATCGCAAACAAAACGCTGTATCGAAAAGATTTGAAACCAGTTATAGGTAGGCAGTAGGCACCTCTGTGTCATTCATATATCTAAATTATTTGACTTCTGACTTATCCAATAATAATATGAGGCTCTTGAAAATCCAAACACGACTGCACGTAAGTTTTTTCCTCGAAATTTTCATTGGGCGCAGAATGGAGTAGTTGGTATAGGAGAGCATTAGAGAATCCAACAGGACGCCGCGTGGAGGCTGGGATGATGTATCTACACGTAATGGGGCAATTTTTCTCACCATTTTCCATAATCGATAATTTATTATTATACCCGAACGCAGACGATCCCTTTCGCCAGTATTTCCTCTTTTATATTTCTTAAATAAACCTGTGCGTGGAGTGTGTTCCAAGTGCCGGCTCAACGGATTGCCATTTGAAGGTTCGTTGTGAAATGTCCTTTATTTAAGAATACGGATTAAGGGATTGTCAAAGGGTACTTTGAGTTCCTTATGCACGTGTAATTCTTCGACTTTAATCATGAGACTTGCATGGGTGACACTTACCAATTCAATCGAAGTATAATTAAATCCTTCAGGAGAGAATTTTTAAATAACGATATTTTAAATCTTTTTACTTTTACGGAAACAACTTTACAGTGCCTAAGAAAAACGTTTCAATTTGCCCCGGCAACCATTTATTGGTTAACCTACACCTCTACCACAGGTCACCACAAGTGGTTCGCTACGTTCGGTGTGATAGGGGTGACATAGTTCATAGGGCGAGGTTTGTCTGGATCTTGGCGGCGGATGCGTCTGTCCATCAACTGCGTGGCAAGCCGAATCGTAAAGACTTGTTGAGGGAGACCTTTTGATCTCTATAGCAGGATTCTCTCGGAGCATCGCTTTGCACAGCAGTGGGAGTTTTGGATTCATACGTCCGTTACTCCTGGTCTGACTGACACCTATTTCTACCCACCCCTCATACAGTTTTCCTTCCCAGAACTTCCTCTCCTTTTTTTCGAAAAATATGCTCTGTACAGCATCATCAAAAATGAATAAGCCCTGAGGGGAATTATTTATCGACACATCGCTTTGCACTGCCGTGGGAAGCACGGATGCTTAAGTCCGTCACTCCTGGACACCCTCATTCCCTTTTCTTACTAGATTCCTCTCCTTTCTTTCTCAAAAAAGACCCTCCATACAGAATCCCCGAAGGTGACATAGGCCTGAGAGAAATTGTTTTCCTCGGGGTCTGCTGTGTGGAGCTAATGATAAAAGAAGTTGATGTGAATGTACTTTAAATATCTTGTGAATTCTGTAGTTTTTCAGTTTATTTGTTTGTGTCCAGAAGAATGATCGTTTTATGTCAGACAATAAAAAAGACCATATAAAGGTATAGTATTAGTTTTCTTCTATTTTTCCACTGCAGATTTTATTATTATTTCCCTTTAAGGGAGATTTCGAATCCCTGAATATTATTAAAGTTGGAAAATGCAATTTTATTTGACAATCCTGCATGAAGCTCGGCATAATGACACAATTAATATGCCAGTTATGTGCCTTTGTTAACCTTCAATAATATTACTAATTTAAAGTAATTAAATTTTTCTTTTTATTTAGGTAGGCACATATTGTAGGTACTTTTATTTATATATGAAAATAGCGTACTTTATAATGTATTTGGGTATCGGAGGTAATAATAACAAAAACAGGTTTTCATAACAGAATTTCGAATTTATTTTCAAATAGTTATTTCAATGGGTAATTATATTACAAAATAATATTCGTAATAAAACAATACACTGTATTTTGCACACAATACATTTAACACAAACATTAATCAATTACCTTAATCGTATTTATTACATTTAAAATCAATATTTATAGTACCTAAACAGTATTTCTAGAAATTAATTTAAATCTAATTTAATTTATTCATTTTAAAGAACTATCAATACTTATTCCACTGTTTTAATTACTATTCTATGTACGTATCAAGTTGCATTTGCCAATTCACATGGCTTGCACAATTTATAAATATACTTTTGATGGGAATCGTATTTCGATTAATTTTCTCAGATTTGGTGTCTTAAATAATGAAAAGTTAAGTACGAAATTATTTATAAATCTGTGATTCAAATTCATTTCTAAAACTCTAACATTAAGATTACCATTTAAGATCTGAATTTCATTAAAAATAAATAATTTACTAAATTTGTTTTGTATACATTTCAATTTGGACATTCGTTTTTTAAGGACATAAATTAAAGTGGACATGCAAGAGAAATGCATATAAATATATATATTAGTAATAAATGTCCGACAAAAAAAATACATGAGTACGTAATCAAACAATTCATTATTCTGTATCTCTGCAGAGATTAAAGTAGTTGTTTTTATTACCAATCTCTTTTCATTATGCAGTTTGTTTTTTTATGAACAACCAATGTATTGTATAAGATTGGCTTAAAATTTACACAAAATATCAATACAATTTTTAATATATATTAATTACGTATTACCTGACACCAACTCATATTATACTTAACCAATTCCAAAAAAGGTTTACTAAAGGTTACTTACTACAGAGGGAAGATACGAAGATCGCATTATTTTACAAAGATTTAAAATATATAAATATTGGAGTATTTTCTACTTAAATTACGTTCTGGCAAGAATTGAGTAGGTATACTGCATCCTGTATTTATTTTCTCCTAAAGTTAACTTTATCAAACACAGGTCTCTCGCATTCGAAATTGCTTCATTAGATTAATTAATTGATTTGAATTGCAAAATTTTATTAAAAATACACAATCATATTATCTATAGAACCAAATTTGACGACTCAAAGATTAATAAAAGTTTTCCTCTTTTGAAAATTTTTCAGACCAACCACTGGAGCGATTTAGGTCCAAATTTCGACTTCTTTTATTTTTCTGCGATTGATATCTGTCCAAAATTGGACCACATTTAAGAATCTGAAAATATGGGTTAAACAGTGAAATCTAGGTGGATTGATTTATTTATTAATCGAAAAGCGAACACCCATCGCTCGAGTGGCTAAGCTTTTTAACTAGACTTTCTGGCGGTGTCAAAAAACCTGTTTCGATTAAGTAGACTTTATCAAATAAATATATCTGTTAAAAATAAATAAGTGTTAAGATGAATAGCCTTGTATTGTAGCTTATGTTTATCAGTCTAGAGAAATTATTTACGTTCCTATTTAATGTTACACAATTATTACGCATAATAATATTATGTTTAGGAATAACTTAATTTTGATTTTATTAACTAGTCGTATACAAAGCGAATTTTATATTACGTATAAATGTAAAGAGGTTATGGTTTTGACACCACATTACGTATATCGTTCGAAGACATTGCTTATGTCCCCTTTATATTATCATTCTTATAGATTATTTTCATTTCAACTGTGCTAAAAGGTGTTTTTTTTTATTTAATTTATTTTAAGACAGTATAAAACGTTGTTAATAGTTAAAATGCAAACATAATGTCGGAATGTTTTGAAAATGTCGGCAATTTTTAATGAAGCTTTAAATAAAAATAATATCAATGAGAATATGCCTTTCATTTTTTTATATTCTAATAGTTTTGAAATGTATTTTGACTTTCTAAAACTTTGCAAAAACAAAGCTGACACCAAATTTTCTAGTTAAAGTGTTGAGATGTTTAAAATCATTTGAGTTATGGCAGAAAGAAACTAAGACATTTTAATATTTATATCGCTTTTGAATATGGCTGAGGTACTTCTATAAACTAATTTAAGTACAAATTAAAGTGATTACAATTAAACGAATTAATATTTTATTTACATGGCCCTTAATCCTATGCTAATTCAAATTAATATTTTTTGTACAAATCCTCAAAAACATGTTTGTGATTAAATTTAATACATATTATCATTTGTACTCCATTGACTCTATGAAGATAAACAGAAGGAATTATAAAGAAAATAATTTTATACATAGATTGGTAGGTAGATACCTACACAAAATAAACAATAATTATTTTCAATTCGCAGTCAAGAAGGATGAAAATTTTAATTTTTTTTATTAGATTCTGTAATTTATTGAACTGAACATTTTTAGTGAATTGATAATAATTTTAAATAAATATTTGAATAATAGAACAAAATTTTGACAAAAAAAAAGAATCTTTACTTGTTGTTTATCCAGGGTGCAGTTTCGCATAGATCTTTTAGTGCAACATCTATTTTTACGCTTGAAACAACATACTGTTTCCATGAGGTACGATTTTACACCTGTGGACATTGTTTGATATACGGCCGTGTCCGTTGATAACACTAGTGTACCTTCATGCAAGTATACACATGTACTGTGCCTGGTTGTATTTGTCAGAAGACAGAACCGAAAAATACCTACGTAGAATGACCAGCGAGCACTGTGCATGTTTTCACAGCGGGAGGGGAGTTGATACTAAAGCAGTAATTCACTGTGAGAAATATTCGTGTTCGTTATGAACGCACCTTTACAACGTCAGATGTTATATCTAGATCAGAGGCGACATCAAAGTAGGTACACATATCTACTGAGGTAGTTATTTTTGCTGAATTCTACAAAATGCTGGCCAATGCAAAACTCTACAAATTTTCAGTTTCCAACTGTCACATTTTTAGCTCAAGTTTAATAAATAATATGTGCAAATGTTTCATAGCTAATCGAAAATTCTTTTAAAAGTACCTAAGTAGGA
This sequence comes from Limnephilus auricula, assembly GCA_951813805.1. Taxonomy (NCBI): domain Eukaryota; kingdom Metazoa; phylum Arthropoda; class Insecta; order Trichoptera; family Limnephilidae; genus Limnephilus; species Limnephilus auricula. Next base: position 5,126,555 of record OX638403.1, read on the forward strand.
GTTTTTCCTACGAATTAAGCTGTAATGAGTACATTGATGACAAAGTTAATACCAAATCGTAAAAATTTACAGCTTCTTTTCTTTTCTTTACTTTTACGAACATAGATGTATTTTTAGGAATCTCAAAATGTTGACAATGGATGTTATATTTGAATTAAATGTATTCTCCTAAAACAGTTGACAATGGTTGTTAATGCAATTTGAATTGGATTTGATATTAAGTAAGTATCTAAAAGTTTTCTTAAAATGTAACAGAATAAAATAACAAAGTTGTGGCAAGTAGAATAAGAATTGAGTATTTTGTTTTACAATGCCAATACAAAAAATTTGCTCATTTGCACATAATTGGACTTTTGATTCTAATTAAGTATCTAAGTACCTACATAATTCTGCAAAGCTTTCTACTTTAGGTACAACCAAAATGTAGCATTTTCAATTCATAACGTTCGCAGCAACTATTGACATTTTTAGCTAAGTTAATTTACATAGTTTTCACTAAATTTTCGTAACGAAAAATCCTAGAAAAATTGTTGTGTGACGATTGGATTGTTTTTACAAAATATGCGTTTTATTTTATTTTCGAGTAAGGCCAAAGTTTTCGATAAATCAAACATTGAAAACACATCTGAAACATGGAAGATGTGTAGTTGAACATCTCTTTATATAGGTATAAATTATTATTTATACAACATTATAATGCAGGTATGATTTATCGATCTTTCTAACAAGTTGTTATAATAAACTCGAAAATAAATTTAAAAAACGCATTGAAACGTATCCACAGGAGATTCAAAAGATCTATTTTTTAAATTTCCAAAAATGTGTTCATGCTATTTTTCGTTATTTTAAACTTTTGAGTTTCACGGCCACACCTGCAACAAAAAGAGAAAAAGCAAAATTAATAAAAGTGTAAGAAATTTTTGATTGGTTTGGTAGGAAAAGTGTGAATGTGTTTGTTTAATAGAGTATGTCTGAAAATTAGGTAGGTATCTAAAAAACGAAAAATAAATAACGTGCTTATAAAATCTAAAAAATGTGTTCTGTAATTATAAAAATAATGTGTGTAAATATGTGACATGTATAGGAGGTAAGACAGTTTTTATTATCAGTGTTTTTATTTGTGGTGTAAGCAAGAGCAAAAAGGCAAATAATTATACAACAGCATAACAAAATTGCACACAACCAATTAAACACATTTTTAAACACACTTTTATACTGGCACTTAGCTGTAACACAATATTATTATTCTCCTAGAAAAAAGCACGCAAGCACAATATTATCATAAGAACTGCCTAAGAAAAAAACGCGTAAAATATAATTTGGTGACTTATATCACGAGACTACTGTTTTTTAAGTTGTTGGCTGTTTCCGATGTCGTGAAATGAAGCGTACAAGTTAACATAATAATTAACGTTGAAGGAGAAAGTAATACTAATAAATCTAAACGAAAATATGAAAAAGAACCAGACAAAAAAAAATAAAAATGTAACGGCCGCTACTGGAACTCAAACCGGGATCTCTCGTCTCAACCATTTTGGCCATTGATACCTCTTACTTTTAAGTCATTTTTGTAATTTCATATTTCAGATTCAGAATTAACAATATTATCTTCGACTAATTTTTTTTCCATATTTTTAGCAGCTACCTTTTTAAATGATCATAAATGCTCAAATAACTTGTTTGTAACCTAGATAGTGCCTCAGATAAATATATCCGATTTTATTTCTAAAACTTGACCCTTTGGAATAACAAGGTTCCATCTGTCGCATTATCGTCATGCTATAATGGGATCTATAGTAAGCTACAATTTATTATATAGTAAGATACAAGTTCAATTTCGCATGACATTCCCGCCACAGATGGAACCTTGTTATTCCAAAGGGTCAAACTGTAAAAGAATAATAATTTTTTATTAGGATAACTCTCTTTTATAATAACTTTTGAATGTTATTCTCATCAATGCAATTTATCGTTGAAGAAAGAGATTACAAATGTTACATACATCTCAAATGTTATTAAGAACAAATCAAAGAAAAATAAAAAGGTAATAGTCGCAACAGGGACTCAAACCCAGGATCTCTCGTAAAAAACTATAAATAACCCAGTTTCAGTTATTATTTCACCATTATTCAAGATTCCGTTTGAGATTCTTCATTTTATTTTAGAGAATAATATTTTCGTCTTCTAGACAAACCATCTATTACACATAAAAGCAGAAATAAATACACAATTAATTGAAAGGTATAAACATAAATATCAACATGTGCAATATTTTAATTGTTAACTTCCATAAATAAATATTGCAAAAACTAAATATTTCTATTTTCGTTCAATTAAGCACATTCATTTCTATCAAAGTCATAAATCATGTTTTTACCAAATTAACTACATTTTCATACAGGTGAACGTAAATAAAAAACATTTAACCAATAATTATCTAATCGTGGTTTGTTTTTATTAAGCAACATTTCTCTATAAATCTGTCCGCACTATTTTCGTATTCTAGCAATAAACCATGTTCTAGAAAAAAACTTTGAAATTTTATAATTCCAAAACTCATAAATTTGAAAATGTTATAATCTTGGAACGACTGCGTATGTAACGCAGTTTCTGAACATGCCCACGATTAACATAAATAAATATAAGTTTACTATCGCTTATGAAATTAGCATAAGCTATGACAATTAGCGAAACAGTATTATATAAAGCATGGATGGTGCTTAAACTGTGGACTCTTAGAAAAATATTTTTTTTGTTTTAATTATTTATTAGTCAGGTTTAAAGAACATCGCAAATAATGCAGTTGTAATCTCTTCCTCATTCTCACAAACGAATCATGTAATATACAGAAGGTGTACAAAAGGTTTCTCAATGACATGCATATTATCTTATACCAACTTTTCATATGGAATAAAAACATTGAAGTATTTAAGCTGTTAATAATTTAATTACAATATTTAAACTGAACCGTTTCATCTGTGGCACAAAAATGATTGCAATGAAAAATTAAAATAAAAGGCTACTCAAATATAGACGGTGTATGGGTTCAATGAATATATTCATTTTGGACATAAAGGAAAAGAGCTGAACCATTATAATTTCTTTATGAAATTACCAAAACATCTGTAGAGATCTATTATCTATGTCATAGGACAACCTAAACAAAAGTTTAAAATATCGTATTTTGAAAAGATTTGCCGCATATTGAAACGGTTTGCCGCATATTGAAAGGGTTTGCCGGGACCTAAAATACATCCTGCTGGCTTTGAAAATGTAATAATTTAATAAATGTACCTAACGAACCAACCGTCACAACGTTTCCCCATAGGGGTAGGTAGAGAGGACTGACCGCCATACAACTCGGTCTTGGCACACACTCTTTGATTAATAATCTTCTATTATTCTGACTCTTGACATGGACCGACGCAATTATCTGATTCACTTGATCGTGTCATATCTTCCTCGAGCATCCCCGACTTCTTCTACACGGAGAAAAATGTTATTCTAAAATACGATCATTTTATTCATAAAAACGGGACTGAAGTTCTTACGAACAAATTAACAGGGTTTCAATGTTTATTGGCGGGAACATGTAAGAATAATTTGTTGGTATACGTAATTTCGTACGTATACCAACCGACAAATTATTCTTAAATTTTCCCACCAAAAAACATTGAAACCATGTTAATTTGTTCGTAAGAACGTCCATCCCGTTTTTAACCGTTTTTACGAATAAAATGATCGTATTTTAGAATAACATTTTTCTCCATGTACCATTAAAATTTGCATCATATATACTCCTTACACTCCTTACATATGCCCAAACCATCTGAGGGTCCCTTTCTATTCTTCTTTTAAATTATTCCAAATGTATAAATAATAAAATAAAAACTGCTAAAAATTTTGTAAACAGTTCGAGTGTGGTTCCGCAGAGCTGTTTCGGGTGGCAGCGTTCAAGGTGAAGATTCCCCTGATGATATTCAACCTCCGATAGGAGAGGGCAACAGCAGAAGAAGAAAAATCTGAGATTTCTCACAAAACACATTGCAAAAATGTATCGCAGGTCTTGGTTTGAGAATCTTTGAATTTGAGAATCGCGAACGCAGCGTCTATCGGACATGCATACAACTAAGGTCCATATCTGCCTGGCACATCTCGCCGCGAGTGCAACCAACACTGTGCGGAATTAAGATGTAACATGATGCGAAAACGACCTCAACCGGCTTGTCGAAGATTTATTACTCGGCTATTTTGCATACGCTGATTTAGCGGATTCGCGGAGCGAGCGGGACGCACGACGTCGTTTGTCATATCGCGCGTGGGCGTCAGAGGGAGAGGGTACGATGAAATATTATGAGGAAGACCTTATGCAGATTCGAATAAGAAGAGTAGGTACCGTAAAAGCTTAAGACCTAGGATACTTCAGTACAAAAGGCCTACGCTAAGCAAAACTATCATTTTGTTCATTTCTGGTGGTTATACAGGCCGCCAAAAGTCACCCCGATTAAATTTCACACAATATCTATAAGTTATTATTTTTTTACAATATTTAGTACCCACTTACCAACATCTTTTGTTAAAAAAAATTGTCTCTTGGTAAGTTATATACAACACTATGGTGCTGCCACTAAGAGTTCCGTTGTGATATGCGTCGATTATGAGAAATGACGTAGAACGGTTCTATCAGCGGTACAGTCAATAATTTGATTCAATTTCAGTTAAAATTTTTTTTAGTTTAGCTAAAATTGAAGCAAATTATACTCCTACAAATCTAGAAGATTTCTAAGTCATAAAGTGCATCATTTTCATCTTTAACGTCTTCAAAAGTAGTAATATATAAGCTTCTTCACCCTACATACTTAACCGTATGTTTAAATGTTTTCCCATACGTTTGCAGCGATCTTTATAAATATCTTAGCACATAAATATTAAGAAAGAACATAAGAGACATTGTCTACGATTGGCTGACAAGATTTGTTTGTCTTATTGCCCCCCTCTCCCGGGACCGCCCCGCAGCCTCCCTCCACCCCCTATTCCTCCCCATCCCCCCGACACTATCTCATATCACCCCATCCGCTCACTCGCAGAATCTTCTTAGGCTTAAGTTTGTTACAAGGGATCTATATTTTTTTACAGCTGTTTCAAAATGATTTGTTAAAATTAATAAATGTCATAAAATATAATCTAGAAGTTTAGATGTCAAAGGTTGTTAGTAGGAACAAACCCTGTTTCATCCTAGATTTAATACTCTTTTGTTTGTAACTGAACGATACGACAATAGTCTTTCTCTTGAATCCCAAATTTCAAAAACTGTGAGTACTGGCTTTTTCCATCTAAGGCAGATAAAATCAATCAGGAGATGCCTTCCCTCTGATGAAGCAAAATCACTCATAAATTCGTTCGTTGTATCACATATGGACTATTGTAATAGTGCATATGCTGGCCTACCTAAAAAATAATTCAATAGAATCCAGTCTGCTTTCAATGATGCGTTGAGAATGATTTTTGATGAATATAAGCATTGTCATACAAGCCCACTTCAAAGGGATCGACTTCATTGGCTTTGATGTCCTGAAAGAATAGAGTAATGGTGCCAGCTTATATATCGGAACTATGTGTCCGGCAAAACCTAAGCCACCTATGGACAAAGACATTACCGTAATCTGGCTCCAAAACTTTCAAATTTAATTGAAAAAGACATTAAAGACATTCACCTGATAAAAAGCGTAAATCTAAAACACAAAATACATACATGGATTGTAAACAAGGGCATTATATACTGCGGACAAATGATAACTTCTTCAGGGGGTTTCTCACCATCTGCCCAATAGCTTATGTACACTAATAACGAATATTTTAGATTTACGATTTACGGTTTATTTATTTATTAAGTTGGAGTTTATAATTCGGTACTCGAACCTATGAATAGTGGCTATATATTGGATAATTTGGCCGAGTTTTCTAACCACTGCAAGTATTTTATTTTTATTTTTAATAATATTCGTTATTAGGGTAGATAAGCTATTGGGAGGATGGTGAGAAACCCCCTCAATATAATAGCTACCTGTATTAAATTTTATCTCTCTTTTTTTTCAAATAATTTAAGTTCTTTATATCATCTCTTCTCCATTTTTTCTTTTCTTTTCTATTTCTCTTATTAATTTTCATTTTATGTTTATTTTTCAAAATTCTATTTATTAATTAATAATTTATTTTATTCTTTCTTTTGAAAATGATATAAAAAATATTAAATTACTACCACCTCGGAACAGGCTCAGCCTAGTGAGGTGGCATATACCTAAAAGAATGTACATAACATGTATTTTTTGGTTAATAAATAATAAAAAATAAAAAAATAAAAATATATATTATGTCTTACTCTGTAACTGGCAAACTAATTTGGAATAAACTTCCCTGAACTCTTAGTAATATCCAAAATTTGGCTGAATTTATACGGGCTCTAAAAACAAAATTATTTAAAAAATCATCATTCATGAATCTTTACCTCTTTTCTATATACTATATAATAAGCCAGGTTCTCAAGTTTCCGGTAATTCTTTGGTTTCGGTTTCCTCCTTATTGTACTTTTATGTTTAATGTCCACTTTTGATGTAATATTTTAGTGCTTTCCTGTTTCATATAATATTTTAGTTTTAAAGTTATTGTTTTGTACTGTCCGTTATTATCTATTATTGTTGTCTTATGCTATAACAGCATTGTTATTGATAAATTTTGTTCTCTGCTTTTGTTTTGTTTTGTGTGTACCATATATTCTTTAGGTATTTCATATTTTGTAATATACTCTATAGGATTATTTTTAATTTATTATAGTTAAGCGCACTTGAAGTTAAATGTTATGTTATTCTCATAATGACTTCACCTTGATTTTATTTTACCATAACTCATGATGGGAATCATGTCGGGATTGAAAATGGTTGAGTTGGACTGGGAATACCAAAAAGAAACAGCGGTACAAATTTCATGAAATCGGAGTTCTGTATTCAATAGTCCTTATTAGTGAGATGCACAAATAGATTTATTTTCTTTATTGGAGCGTGGAAAAATTAGTACTAGCACAGGTACACATAGCATAATTGGCAAAGATGGTACCTACATAATATTTCCTAGAAATATAATCGTAGTCAGTTCATAAAAGTTTAGGTTGAGAAGGTATATATCGTTGCAGGAACATAAACTATTTTCAACCAAGGATAACGGCTTCATGAGTAAAATTTGAAATTGATTATCTAATTATGTTGTTGATTTAATTTTAGTGTAGGTGGCGCTTGATCAATTACTATTACAAAGGCACTGCCTGTCAAACGTTTACTACAAATATTTATTAAAACACGAATATAATCAACATTCGTAGGAAGAAAATCGCCTACACAACATATTAAAACATCTTAGCGAATAGACTTCAAACTGGAGTCAGCAATCGAAGGCCCTATCTCGTTGTCCCCACTGCGACTGTGCTTTTCTGCGCATCAGTAGTATACGCAAAGAATCACTAAGCCTTGATCTGTGAAAGTGGCGTAAGTGTACATTTTAACAAAAACTAAATTAGGTAGGTACCCAGGAAAGCATAGATACACTTTTTTGGATCCATCCAGTAAACTCCTACACCTGCATTTTTAAATGGTTTACCTGTGCCTACACGGAGAAAAATGTTATTCGAAAAAACGATCATTTTAATAGTAAAAACGGTTAAAAATGGGACTGAAGTTCTTACGAACAAATTGTTCTTTCATCTTCCTGCCAATAAACATTGAAACCCTGTTAATTTGTTCGTAAGAACTTCAGTACCATTTTTAACCGTTTTTACTATTAAAATGATCGTTTTTTCGAACAACATTTTTATCCGTGTACCTACAATATTTTATTTTCAAAAATTAGATGTTTGATGGAAGATGCGTTCAGAGTGTATTTTCTTTTCAAAATCATTACAAAGGCTCTAAAAAATAAATCTAAATAATAAAGCAAACCTTTGAATAATAAATGTGAGACTGCTCGGTCAAATATGTACTTAAAAAGTCTTCAGCTATGGGTTTTTTGCACGCTTAGCTTTCGATGAGTTTTGATAAATAAAAGCTTATGTAATTCTTTTTTTCATTACCGTTTGCGTCACTATTTAATTTCTAAATAATTTTGAATTTACCAATTGTATTCTAAATACATTAATCTTATATTATCATTTAAACTGCCGCTGCAAACAAATCTCAGCATACGCCACCCCATCTCTTTACTTTGGACTCTTCCTTGAACATTTATCAGGATTTCTGCAACACCAAAGCTAAAATTTTGGACGCTCTAAGCCGGGCGTAAATTTTCTGCTACATGACAACTTTGAAAAAAAAACGGTATCACGTAAAAAATTACACAAAAAAACACACAGCAGCTCGTTCTCGTTTCGTGTTCCCTGGATTTATCTCTGCCCGGTTTCTAGTCTTTAGTCTTTCACCTATTTTTAAACGGGATCTAGTTCACAGCTGTGATAAAATGGTGCGGAGTTTGTCTGATTGCGAGGGATTTAAAGCTCTAGTTTTGTATAGTTCGAACCCTAAAAGGAAGATTTTTTACGCCATAATTTGTCATCACTATGAAATGTGTATGTGTTTGATTGCTTGTTATATTATTAATCCAATTCAAATCACACTTACATATCATGAATACATATATCGACCCTTTGGAATAACAAGGTTCCATCTGTAGCGGCAGCGTCATGCGATACTGGGATCTATAGTTAGCTACTTTAGAGTTCATTATCGCCCGACGTTACGGTAACAGATGGAACCTTGTTATTCCAAAGGGTCGATATTACATTTAGGTAGATACGTATATGATTTAACGGTGTGAGAGTATATTATAAACTTCATGAGAGCTTTATAAAAAACTCTAAATTGTAATAGGTTGGCAGGTACTTCGATTTAAAATATAACATGACTTTTTTTAGAATTTCTGAATAACGTTTTCATTCTCATTACTGTAAAAAATCTGACGCAATTTAAATAGTAAAAATACCAAAACCTCTGCCATAGGTCACCCCAAGTGGATCACGATGTTGGTGACTTAGCAGGGCTGCCCGGGTTCATGTAGTTAGATTTATCCAGATCTTAATAGTGTATGCATCTGCCCACCATATGAATGGCAGGCCGGATCGGGAGAAGCCGGTTTCGAAAAACCCATTGACCTTTCCTGCCAGACGGGAAGCATGTATTCATACGTCCAACAATTTTGGACATACCCTGATCTCCTTCTTATGCATCCTCATACCCCTTTTCTTCCCAGAACTTCCTCTCCTTTCTTCCTCAAAAAAGACCCTCCACATAGCATCCCCAATGACATAAGCTCTGAGGGAAATTATTATTAGTGCTTTCTGCGTGGAGTTAATATTTTAGTAAAAGTTTGCAAAGCATCCACACAGCGCTATGAACTATTAAGCATATTTTTAATAATAATCTTATTTTAATAGATTGAGGGGGTTTTTCACCATCCTCTTCAATACTTGTCGTTAAGTTGTAGTTTACTATTTGGTACTCGAACCTATGAATAGTGGCTATATATTGGATAAGTTGGCCGAGTTTTCTAACTATTGCGTGTATTTTATTTATTTTTTTATTAATATTCGTTATAGATTGAGGTTGAAATACCATAATTGAACAGCATTCGCGATAAAAAATCGAACAAATATGGGCCAGTGAATTCCTGATTCATAATGAATTTATAAATAATATGACTATAAAATCCACGTCCGGAGCCGTGTGCTTTCGGCGTCTTTACATCTTTACCAACTGAATACATTATTGTTAATTAATGCCGATATTCATTCTGATTTATGACACGATGTGCGTCTTAATTATTTATTATAGATTTGATTTAAGTAAGCACCGAACAAGAATCTTGTATTGCAACACGGTGACCCAAATTATTATAATATTTATATTTTATCAACAACCTGTGCCGCAAGGCCGTAAGCAGGTACCAAAATGTTTTAAATTTTTAGTAAAAAATGGTTTAAGATTTAGGTTTTGGCTATTTTAGGTTAATTATTAATCATTATCGATGTTTGTTCATCAACATTACGCAAAACTTTAAAATTAGTTTAAAAATAGACAAATAATATTTTTAGTGGTGATCATGGATATCCAAATTTCAATTCACGAGGTGAATAGATAAATAAATAAATAAGTACCTATATAAATAGACGTAGGCTTCCATTATCAAGGGGCAGGGCTCTCGGATAGCAATCCGGAAGTTGCCGGTTCAAATCCCGGCGAGCGCAAATAAATTTTGTTTGATCGCAATTAATTAATTTAGTTCCCGAGTGAAATATATGGTAAGGCACTGGTGTAAGAGCACAATTCAGAATTAAGACGTAATTTGGTAACGAGATCTGAATAAGAAATTACTTCCCCACCATCATCTACCCATCTCCTTCCCCTCCCCACTACATTAGGCTCACGACATACCCAAACTGGGGTTGCCATATTCCTACTAGCTCCAGACTAAACAAACTGTAGGGATCAATGGAAAAAAACCTTATCATCATGATTAACAAAGTGTTTTAAAATCTAAAATAATCTCTCAATTATTCTTCGATGTGGAACATAATAAATCGAACTAACATTTGATGAACCTAACTTCAACCAACCACAATTGTTTTAAATAACTTTTGGTACGTATTTAAGGTGTTAAAAGGCTGTTATATCAGTAGGTATGAAATAAACTCCATTTGCGTTCAATGAATAAATTTATTCTTTCGAAAAGTTATTCCGAAGGTCCTGAATCGCAAGTAAAACTTCGTTGAGTTATTAGACAATCTCTCTCCTGGTCGCTCACAGCTCCTCCCACGATCATCCTTGGCGTTATTTTAAAATTAGTTTAAATAGTAAATCCACACCGTTGATGAATGACGGGGTTAGAAGGATTTATTCTCTGGATATATGCGGGGATAAGACGCGCCCGGGGGGAAGCTGAGATTGCGCATAATACTTCAATAAATCCTCGGCGAGCACAGAAGGGAATTTTCGCCGCAAAAAGTATTTTACGGGATACACACCTGCTGGAGGAAAATTAACATTACGTAAATTGAAAATGTATACTGCCTCGCCTCAGGGGCTAAGTGGCAAGCAGGCTTTGTATCTGTTACGATGGGTTCGGGGGAATTTACACGACAATTCTTGTAGGTATGTGTCCTGGTTTTTTCTACAATAGAAATTCAGTAATACAAGAAGAATTCTCTAATAACGTTGTTACGTGGCTCAAGCTTACTGAAGACCTGATTGTAATAAAGCTTTCTTCAGTTGGTCACTGTGGAGTACGCTGCTTCGTTTATGAAAAAGCTCAGTCTCAGTGCCATTAAAACGGTCCCCGGTTTTATGTAGAAGCTATGGTTATTTAAAATCTGTAGAAAGAAAAAGATGAAAGCTTTCTGAATGAAGTTGCCCTGTGAATAAAAACCGAAATCCCAAAAAAATAATAAGGAATATCTTATAGCAATGTTCAAAATTACAAAGTAAACGTATGGATTTCAATAAGATATACATTTTTTTTGTTTTGTTTTTGTTTTGAAGAAATTTACTTTCCATATTTCCCCTCTCGCCTAAAAGCACCCCTCTCACTAATAAAATAAAATTAACTAATAAAATCTAATCATTTCTGTACTTGTATCAATTTTAAGTTTACTAGTAAATGATACGGTAGTGTCGAAAAAGTTGAAATTAAAAATTTATGTTACAAATGTAGATGGAAAGTAAAACTCTTAAAAAAAATGACTAGAAATTGTTACGCAGTTAATGCCCAAGAAATACAAATTGTTACGCAGTTAATGCCCAAGAAATACAAATTCTTACGCAGTTAATGCCCAAGAAATACAAATTGTTACGCAGTTAATGCCCAAGAAATACAAAAAATATATAAATTATCTACCTATGTTAAGAATAAGCTATTCGTTACTATCTACACATTGTTATGAATTGCTTATAGGTTATTCTCATAGCACGCCGTTAGAAATAGTTACCTACATTGTCATCAGTTATAAAGTAGTTGGTTATAGGCTGTATATAAAATAGGGAGGGAGTGTTGTACATAAGGTGTATTTAATATCTAGTTTTAATTATTTAGGTCATTTCATTAAGTTCTCAGCGTGTTTGATGTTGATTTCATAAGATTTCAATGAAAATAGTCTTTGTATGTTATTACTAATTCGGTAAAATGTGTACATTTAAGTGTTAAAATGTTTTATGATTTCAATTTAATTAAGTCTGATAAAGAAACAATAAGATCCTATTCCCGTATCTGACAATCGGGTGATATACGGAGAGGGTGTACATCCTTCTTCCGTATCCCGGGAAATAAAATTAAACGATATAGTCCGCCTCGGCAGGATAACGAATGGTTATCCGCAGACCGCGATCCGAAGGAAGCTAGAAATAATGAAAGCCTCGCTGAAAGTAAATTGAAAGCCTTTGCAATAACCTCGGCGTCATTTAAGAAAGTGTTTAATTTAAATTAAAGCCCGAATTTACTGTTGATATTTAAATAGCAGATGAATTTACGGCACTCCTTTTGGAAATAAATGAAAACTCTTATAAATCACCAAATATATCTACATAATCTGCCAAATTTAGAAAGCTTGCAAAACTGAAAAACTGCCTAGACAACAAAAATTTTATTAAATAAACTGAAATTCAAAGCTTTCTTTTTTATGACTTGAGCAGTCCATTCCTCGAAATATTTTTTTACCATATTGACACAACAGGACGTCTGGTATTTATCTGTTGGCCTCTGACTCAATAAAAACTATCAAACAATGAACTCTGGCATCATGAAATTTTTATTTGCCATAAGTTATGACGCACAGGCTTTCAGCAGACATTAGCTGTGTGAAACTTTGAAATATTTTATTATATTATCAAAAATAAACAAATTCTGGCAGTTTTCCAGATGTATCATTAAAAATCTTCGATGAATCGGCAAAATAGAAATTGTCATGATGGGTTGTTTCAAAAAAATTTAACAACTAATATACCCACTTTAACAAATTCTTATAAAAACCAATATAGTGCTAACGAACAATGTTTTTTATCCTAATTTAAATATTTTACAGTCTGGAAGTGTATTGTGCATCCTTTTCATTTATTTTAAAGCAGTGGCAGTATTTGACCTGTGACACCTGTCCCTTGAAATTTAAATGTGGGAATAGAAAGAGCCAATGGCTGAAGAGCAACGCATCAATCAGCCAATGAGGGACATCACTCAGGCTGTGGCATTTAGGCAGGAGACGATCTGAAAGAAGTTTGTGGTGAAGGGAGAAGTGAAAAAGTTTAGGAAAAGCAATAAGGGAAGTGCAATATATTGTTGGAGAGCACTGCGTGAAACTTAACCAAGACACCTAACTAAATAATTACCTGTCTACTCGAAAGAAAAAATAAATAAAAGCTTACATCCTACCGATTTGTTTATTTACCTGTTATTTTTTTAATTCTTTTTACTACTTAGAAAAATTGGTTTATGCAATATCTAAGCAATTATTAGATTTTCTTTTGTCCGTCAATATTAATTCTTCAAAGATCCTTCCTTACCACAGATTTTAGTGAGTCATTTAAACAGATTTTCTACTAAACTTAACTACTAAATTAAGAGAGTTTGTGACATTTGACTGCTGTTTTTCTGTTATGTAATTTTAAGAAAAGTTTTCAGTTACCTACCAATTTTTTTTCTAGGTGCCCTTGCGGTGATTTTTTTCTGAAAATGTGCTTCATAAATTAGGTAATTATTACTAGTAGTTATTTCAACAGTAGATAACTATCAAGTACCTGCATAACCTCAAATCCTAAAACTATGTTTCTAATTTTCACTTTTTAATAAATTCAAACCAAAATTTCCTTTGAAATTCTAAGATTGTTTATGTAGGTACCTAAATACCTACCTATTTAATTATAATGTATTTAATATGCCATCACTTAAATAAAATGCATTGTGACATTTATTTTATGTAACATTTTACAATTTGTCCAAATAAACGTCACCATCTCAACGAAAAATTTTAGAAATACTATATGTTGATATATATTTTCATAAGATTGAAAGAAATCAAATAATAAAGTCTAAATAAACACGACGATATCAAAAATCCTCCCTAATGGAGTTTCTTACTATTGAGTAAATCGAGAAAAACGTGTGGGCTGATTAGTTTTCAAGATTACAGTTTTTTTTTTTCATTGAGAAATTAACAGAATAAGCATGACAAAAATCAAACAAATGACCAAAATTTGTATGGAAAGCAAGTGGAGATCTTTTTGAGTTTGTTGAAATACTGACTTCTGATAATTCCGGAGAATTTTGAAACTGAATTTTGGAAGGTCGATATTTGAACACGATTTATAAAAGAGCTAGGAGGAATTTGGAAATAATAGCAAAAGCATTACATTTTCAACAAAAAATCGTTAGGGAGGATATTGGAACTCAACCATTCAATTAATCTTTACTAAACCATTAAATCGACCACCGCCTCCAGACTGAACGTTCAAACAAAATTACAAACAAACAAAATGCAAAACAGGACAGGACTGCTACCCTCAGTCAATTAATTATCATTAATAAGAACATAACTAACTAACTAACTAACTAACTAACCATCACGCCGTTTCCCCGCAGGGTTAGGCAGAGAGGATGGACCGCCAAACAACTCGGTCTTAGCATACACTCCTCGCCTCATTCACATTCATACATCTTATCATACATGCTCTTCTATTATTCTGACTCTTGACATGGCCCGACTCAAGTAACTGATTCACTTGATCGTGCCATGTCTTCCTCGGGTGTCCTCGACTTCTTCTACCATTCACATTAGCATCATTTATTCTCTTGACACTCCTTTCTTTAGAAATTCGCTCTACATGTCCAAACCATCTAAGCGTCCCTTTTTTAATCTTACTTATGACTCTCACATCGGCCTTGCATTCTTTTCGGATCTCCACATTCCTCACACGATCATACATGGTTTTACCACACATACGCCTCAGGGATCTCATTTCTACAGCATTCAGTCTACTTTCATCCTTTCTCTGCCAGTTCCATGCTTCACTGCCATACATCAGGGTAGGTACCAGCACTCCATTGTGAACTGCTAGCCTCGCTTCTTTGGACAGCTTTTTGTTGGCGCTAACAGCATTCAGTCCACCATTAATGGATTTACCTGCATTTACCCTTCTTTCAATGATCAATAATTAGAACATTAGAATGGGTATTGCGATTTTCATATAAGTACACACAGATAAGAACATACCAACCAGTTTGGGAAACGTTCAAAATTAGCAAACTCCTTTTTGAACGACAAACTACTTTTTCGTAATTTGTAATTTTTTTTTCTGGTAAGAATCCTTCACAACACTTTACACGGTTGACATATTTAAGTATCAAAGCGTGTAATTGATATGTTTTTGTTCCTTGCCCACGAGATGGTACATACGTATACAAAATAAGAATTACACAATTTATTTAAGTAGGTGGGATATTACTAAGTGTTTTAAGGAATGTTGCAAAGGAATTCCTTCCAAACGTCAACAGTTAAGTCGGAGACGTTTCCATACAAGTATTTGTACAAATCTCTGTGAGCACGAAACATCTATTAAACCTCCCCTTTGAAATGCGTTCCTTGAATTAGTTTTAAATTTAGCCAGACGGCGACGCATTCCAAAGGGAAATGTACTCCCCACTCAACTGTTGAGTAATATTAGACATAATTAATGTTCCTTCCTACTTGCCAAAGCAAATACATTCGCTATTGAAGAAAACACATTTGCTTTTGAAGATAATAATGTTTCTCAAAATATTTACTTTCGTGTAGCTTTCGCAAAATAACATCACAACCTACATTCCGATTTTTTATGCGTTCACTTTTGTGAATATACAAATTTTGAGTGCTTTGCAAAGCATATTAATTAACTTAACCGCTTGGGCACATAAGCTTGTTTTCACGACAATTTAACATAGGTAGACATATGAATGACGTATGCCCTGCATTTGAGTTAGTAAAACTATGCAAGGTAGATAACTAGTAACGTATTTATATTTGGCACCCCAAGGGTGTTGTATAATTCATTATGAGTTCCTAGGCTCCATCAAAATTTATTTTATTTTTATGGCATCAGGTCATGCTAATAATATTTTTCTGATATCTTTTTCGTGGAGAGATTTAACTTTATTGTAATTTTCAAGAAAATGTACGCTCCATAGTTTTTAGAAACTCGAGCGATGCTCTCTTCGGGGATTTTTTGTACTTGATGTTTGACACATTAAAAAGATGTATTCATGTATATACAAAAATAATATACAAATTAAACAATGCTCTAGAATAGAGCCCTGGAAAGGCTAAGTAAGATCCTGGATTCAATTCCTAAATGCAACCGTATCTTTTTTTGATTTTCATATTTAAAATTTTCGATTAAGAATCGCTAATATTTTCTTTAGTGATTACACATTATAATTTCAGGTTTTACTCATTATGTTAAAATAATAACTAATTAATTAACATAAAGTAATTAGAAAATCTTTACAATTTGATATTACGTAAGAAAAAATGAAAATGAATGTCGTAATCAGTTTCTTAAAACGGTCACTGCCTAGTTAGAAACTAATATTGAATGTTAAATTAAACAAATAACTTTGTATCAACCACTATTATATAATCACAATAACCTACATGTTTTGAAACCAATGGTTTCTTCGTCAGGGTAGTAATGACAATATTGTAATAATATAGTTATGTTTCGAAACATGTAGGTGATTGTGATTATATAATAGTGGTTGATACAAAGTTATTTGTTTAATTTAATTAAAAATGACGCCACAAAGTGATTTTGCGAAGTTTGAAGAAATAATATTGAATGGGCTATAATATATTGATGCCTGGTATTGCAGATTATTCTCGACGTACCTTGTAGTTGTCTATATTTATTTATTGTTCATCATTATCATTCTGCAAATATCCAATTGATTATAATTGTAAACAATTTTAGGCTTAATGCGGTAACTATGTAATTTTCTTTATCAAAATACAAAAATGATACATTATAAAGTTATAAAAATTCTCCCCAATGATTAACCACCGAAAGATTTCGGAGATAAACAAATCCTTTAGTGATTAAAATAAAATTGGACCGGACAGGGGCCGTAGAGCCCATAATCGATCCACACTCATAAATTCGATTTAAATCAACTTTGTAATATAATGCTCTTCCTTTCTACAGGTTTACACTTTACAGATAAATCTTTATTTACATACGACTGGACGGGCGAGGTAATAAATAAATAAATGATTTAAATCCCCACAGAATTATCTCGTGTTCGCATCGAGTTATAGTGAAGACTCAATATCTGAACATGGAACAGGTAACTCCGGCGACTGTTTGGAGATCTGACATCGCTGATCATTTCACAAAAGTATACGTTTTAACAAACAGTAATATAAATATAAACACTTGGAATAGGTATAATGGCACAAATGTAATAAGTTTTTCTCTGGAAGCTTCCATAGGCTTGAAATATGCCTATCTAAATAAATAAAATAAAAATTATTAAACTTTTTCGGTTCAAATTCTTTTATTTTGTTTTCCTTAGGAATCCTTGTAGCTGAACTATGATTAATCGTACCCAACACGAAAAAGACATTCACGTAAAACGGAGCACTCCATTAAATCTGATGCGAAAAAAACACGCGTGCAACCGTCGAATAAATCAGTCAGATCCTTCGTCGTATTTATTAACCGTAGAAAAAATGAGGCAAAAGAAAAGTAAAAATATAGTGTTTATCCACTTGCACGAACGAAAAATTCGTCCAGTGGAAAAGGCCGAACAAATTGGTGTCTATTGTTAAGGCAAATTCAATCTGCTGCGAACCCGGGAACCCGGGCAGCCGGGCACTGTTGTCTTCGGCGTTCTCCCGGGATGACGTATCCCGGGATATTTATTGCTTATTATCTCAAGACACGAGATTAGAAGCAGGGAGCCGGGATTCTTGGGGAGAAAAGGAAATAGGGTAGTAGGAAACACAATGTTGTGAGAAGTTTGTTGCTAATTTTGGAATCATAACTAAAATACGTGTTAATTAGTTTAATGAAATATTCATGATACTGATAATAAAAATTCAATTAATTGTATAAGTGCATGTGTGTAAAAATTCACCCCAAGGGTACTCTACAAATGGATATCACTTCATACACTCTAACTTTTTTTAGACAGAAAAAAAAAACTTACTTGAGTTATAAACAGTTTTTTGAGAAAGTTTAAGCTTAGATATAATATGATTTTTATATTGATGTATGATACAATATTTAAAATACAGCATATTGTTTGATTATATGGTTGCCATTACTCTATCCTCCTTTGCTATTGTAATTACATTAATGTAATAGAATATTATTAATAGTGGCAACATTAGTTTTCTCAACAAGAAGTGCTGTAAAACATTTTATTTCAATTTCATACATTTTTTCTTATTGCCACCATCAATACAGTTTCAGAAATTACACGAATACTTATCCAACGATTAGATCGAACCAGATTATCGATTTTTTCGATATTATCATCCGTTTTTGACATGGAAAGGCGTGAATCTTCTTCAACATCTTCTCGGCCATATTGAAAACGCTTACACCACTCAAAAACGCGTGCACGCGATAAAAATTCATTGAAATACACTTCTTTCAATAAATTATAAGTTTCAGTACAGGTTTTTCCAAGCTTTATGTGAAATTTCACCAAAATCCGTTGATCCATTTTTTTAACTTATCATTTTTCCGGCAAAACAAAAAACAAATCTTATGCGAACGAAGGCTACGGCTATACGGATTTATTTACAGAAGCGGGAGGTACTGCATTCGAAAGAAAAGACTTCACTCTTAACAGCTGTCGGTCGCTGGCATTTGGCGCATGCGTACTTCTTCGGCAGCGGCGTCAATCTCGTTATAATTTTTTTTTTTTTTTTTTTTAACATTAACTCCACACAGGAGGCCCTGAGGAAAATAATTTCCCTCAGGGCCTATGTCATCTTTGAAGATGCTGTGAGGAGGATCTTTTTGAGGAGAGGAAGGAGTGAACGTGGGTCTTGAAGAGACCCATGTTATAGGAAGGAGGAAACACAGAGGCCGGCAAATCGTTCCACAGCCGAGCTGTTGAACACAAGAACGAGTCGTAGAAGCGTCCCGTTCTCATGTGACAAATGTCAACCGTGTACATATGTTGGGCGAGCGTTTGGCGTGTTTCCCGACTATGCACCGGTGCCGAGGGGATCAATGAGGCTAGTTCCTCGGAGCATCTTCCATTGAAATACCGGTAGAACAAGGATAGCATTCCTACCCGACGCCTGTGCTCTAAAGATTGCAATCCGTTTGTTAAGACGGGAGAATCTATCAAACGGACCGCCCGTTTCTGCACAGAGTCGAGGGTGTTTTTCAGGTACTTTGGGGCTCCAGACCAGAGGTGGCTGCCAAATTCAACCGTGGGGCGCACTTGCGATTTGTACAGGGTTAGCAGTTGTGTACTATTAAAGTATCTGCGGGCCCTGTACAGTACGCCCAATTTCTGAGAGGCTAACTTAACTCTGGCCTCGATGGAGCCCCCATATCTGAGCTGGTCACTTAGAGTTACACCGAGCATATCAATGGAAGACCTGTTCGGGAGAATGCTACCGTTGAAGGAGACTAGATAGTCATTTCGATCCCTTTTAGACGTAATCAGACATGATTGGGTCTTTGATACATTGAATTCGACGAGATTATTCTTACCCCAAGAGAAAATACTCTCAAGGTAAGCGTCCATTCTTTGCTTCAAAGCCCTCCGAGCCATTGGAATTTGTGCACCCTTTGGGGGCTTGTCAAACAAAAAGCTATCATGGACTGTACTGTCATCCGCATAACAATGAATTGGTGCACATGTCAAAAGGTCATTGATGTGCAACAGAAACAAAGTCGGAGACAGAACCGATCCCTGTGGGACGCCAGCATTTATCGAATGCGAGGAAGAGGTGAAACCGTCAGCAACCGTCTGAATCGACCTCTCCCTCAAAAAGTCGGCAATCCACAATAGCCACAATAATAGCCACAATAATAGCCACACCTCGTATGTATCAATTTAACTTTTGGTTTTAAGGTTTTTTAATTATTTATATTGAAGGATCAGTGGGATTTATAGGTCAAATTAGGAATTCCACCGAGCCGAACCCTCTGATATGAAAATATCTGGAGTCGGTGAATTATTTTCCCATTTAATAGTCTGGTAGGTTAACATGTTGTTCTTGTATTGTTTTGTATTAATTATAATTATATAATACACTTGCAGAGCGTGGATTTACTAGATAATAATTTTTATGGAAAAGTGTGTGAAAAGGTTTAGTTTTTCCTACGGGGAAAACTAAACCCGGACCTAAAAGTCTGGTGCGTTAAAAAAACATAGGTTACACAGCAAATAAATAAAAATAAAATTTGTATTTTGTGACCAAGGTGACTCTAAAGGTTGCTTCAAAAGCTCAGTTGGTTAGAGCAATCACTGGTTTATTATAAAAAAATTATTATTATTAACATTTTAAACCATCCAATGTTCATAAAAGAACTTAATATATTTCTAGATTGAATAGACTCCCACAGGTCCTGCAGTTTATTAGTATCCTCGACACGAACATGTTGTGTCTTGTGTCGGGGTGTTTGTTTGCTAATCAGAAACTTTTTCCCCGTCTCCCCCTTGTAGTTATTTTAGTTTTTCGATTCCTTTTCGCTCTGCGCTGACATACGAGGGACAATCTAAAAGACAATATAAGTTTGTTCCGCGAAGTTGTGACTTGGTACATGGCGAACATACCAACTGTGTCGTATCCGAACGCCATGGTTGTCAAACTATTTGATCGGTCATAAATTCATATTACTGAAACGGAAAATGAATAAAACATTTTGGGTTCTTTTCTCCATAAATTCCAGTTAACTCTACCTGTAGGTATCTACCCGTTTAATAATTTTTTCAAATAAATAAATAAAATACAGGTTAAAACCATTATAACAGTTTTTATGAATCTTGCATAAAGTATTCATAAACATAGCAGCCAATATATGTACGAGTTAAGAAAATTAAGATACAGTTAAATATGACCGAATCGGATGGGGTCCCATTAGCTCAGTAGTGAGCACCGCCGCAAAAAAGCATTGAAATCGAGTTCAAACAAAACAAAAATCAAAAAATCGCAGAAAAATAGAAAAAAATAGAAATTTATAAATTAAATTGATACATATTATTGATTGTTATGTAATTGAAAATATGTAAAAAATAATTTAGGGTTCAACTGAATATTAGTTTTTTTTCCTTTAATTATTTTAATTAAGTCCTAGGTTTGTTTCCTAGATGGGAATTTTCCCTTTTCTGTGTCAGATTTTCGATTGTCACTAATATTGTGTTCATTATTTAAATAATATCAGTATTTTAAGGTAGGTAGGTTGGTATATATCAGTGGTCGGCAGCAGCGGTTCTTTGGAAAGGCGTTTGCGGCTCTTCGGACATCAACTTCAATTTCGATCAGCCTTATGCAATGGAGCCACCGAACGAATTTTGGCTCGATCAGCATCAGAGTTGCCAATTGAGGTCATTTTGCAGTTCATATATTGCAACTTGGAACGTGAGGACTATTGAACGAGTCACTCGGAACATGGGAATGGTTTTTTCCGAAATGTGAAGATTTTAAAATTTTATCCGGAATAATAATATATAAGACTAGTATAATTACATAAGACTAGTTTAAAATTAATAGTGATTCTGAATAAGAATCCCAAAGCTAAAATTATTGTTACACGCTGAAAAATGAATGGTTTTTCTCTGAATTTTATTTTACTCTGAACATGACAATGGTTTTCTGCGAAATATGTTAGCAAAAAATTAATCCTAAACTGGCATTTAAATGCCTAACATATATGCCCTATTAGATTAATCCAACAAAAAATGTTTTTAACTGAATAGCGAATCTCAGTCAAGTCGTCAGCATTCATTTACAGCACTCAGTACACGAAAATGGTTCTCCGATTGCTGTTTTGATTTCTTTTAATCCGCAACTGAATTTTTTCGTGGTATTTGGGACACAAACTGGTTTAATCAAACTACACTCAGATCACGAAAAGTTGCAGTACGCAAATAGAATTTTATTACTATTTATTATTTCACTTGAAATACAAAGAATAGTTATCTTCGAAATGCGTCAACAGATGTATCCAAACTCTTTTGACCAAAAGGCAAGCGGTCCGCAATTTACCAAATTTCTACACAGAATGTCTCTAGCCATGAAATTTCAAATCACTACTACTTCCACAAAAAAAGGTTAAAACAATCTATAGTTGCAAAATTTAAAATTGTGTGTACACAATTCATTAGGAACTTTATGATGTATTTTGGAAAGGTGTGAATATTATTAAATACGTATCTAGTTTTAAGAAGTTTGAGAAGCGCATTGTAGAGATAAGTGTTATAAATAATAAGATATACGCAGTTCCCGACTGCAGAGGAGACAACACAACAAGAATAATATAAAATGTTTTTCATTTTCTTTATTTCACCCCCGATACTCGTAAAACCATTACCCATGACCAAACTTTCCTCTGGTGCCCGCTTAGAATGGTGGCGTGCACCGCGGCGCCCTGGACCGCGCGCTCAGTGTGTGGAGGAGCGTCACATGCTGAGCGGGACGGTGTGTATTAGGCCCGTCACCTTACAACTCCATACACAAGATGGAGGGGATGTAAGCATTATGTGTCTAGATATATCTGCATACATATTGCGTAACTTCCTACATTATTTTATCTTATTTTATTCCCTGATTGGATTCCAGCCGCAATTCCGTTTCAGCTATTAAAATATTTTATTCCAACATTATTTTTATTACGTTCAGACTTATTTAAAGGAACACGTTAGTGATACTGCAGACGAGGAGTTAATTTTAAAAATTTATGTTCAGAAAATTAGTTATTTACCTAAATTCAAACACATTTATTATGTTCAATTGCGAAAACATTTTATGATTTTGTAAATTTGTAAAAACATTGTGTCAAACCTTTCCACATACCCTGAAATCTGAATGATTGATAATTCAAATTGACTTACGTTTTTTTATGATTATCAAATCTATAGTTTTACTTTATGCCTATTATTAAGCGGAATACCTAAAAAAGGCGCTGTTGAATATTGTTATTAGGTAAATTAATACAAGGTATTTACAAAATATAACTAATAATTCATTATGAAATGTAAGGTAGGTACCTACTTGTAAGTTGAAGTTGCCATTATATTGCCTAGTGGATAGGTAGGTACTTATTATTATTATTGAGACTGATAGAAAGAAATTGGTAGGTACCTACCCACCTACCTTCAAAAGCGTGAGAAAAGTATAGGAAATGCATAGGTAGATACCGGATATTGGATTAACGTATTATAACAACAATGAAAAAAATAACATGTTAGTGCATTTTAAAACAATGGCAAAGAACGCCGCCATATTTTAAACAAGACGCTAACAAGTCACATGTGGCGCTCTGCGATTAGTTTTATTTTTGGCACATTTGTTTCATCCGGTTTATTTGGCGAGCCGAGATAGCGTCCCCGCGAGCCGTGACGCCCGCCGCCCCGCGCGCCCAACATTACACACGCGTTTTTAATTATGTGGCCGAATTTGCATTTTAATAGGTAAGAAGAAAGGTGGGCGGCGGGGGATGCCCCACCCAAGTTGGCGCGAGCGAAACCCGGCTCGGGGAGAAACGAGGAGAACAAATAAATATTTTTTTCTATCATTAAACAGACTTTGTTGGTACGGGCGCTGGCAGAGAAAAATAATTGCTTTTTATTTGTGTGTTTATTCAAATTAAACATAATTCAAGTGTTTGCCTAAGCTCGACGTTATTTATTTTGTTTTTAAATATTAAAAAAAACCTCTGACAAATGTTTGCGAACGATCCTTGGCTCGACAAATTTCGGTTTGTCAACAATAGATTTTAATTTGGAAAAATTACAACCTTTGGGATTACGTTGAGTAACTACGTCAATAGAGAAACACACAAAATATGGAAAAGGTTATATTTACTTTAATTAATTTTTAAATCCTGAATAGGTAAAAAAAACGAAATATCACTGAAGTGTAAACATGAAATTCAAGCTGTTGTCAAGGACACCTGGAAGTATATTGAAATTATTAAAATATTTTTAAATACCTACTGTTATCAGTGTTTAAATAATTTAACTAGGGCCGTCTGTTTCAACGCTAGCTATAGTAAAAGTTAAACTGGCTAGCTTTACACTTGTAAGTTTTTTCTTAAGTTTACTACTTCTGGCCAATGTGCCAATAATGTAGCTAGCGTTGAAGCAGACGGCCCCCCTACCTAATATATAATTGTGAATAAATAACAAACAGATATCACAGAGGTGCTTCACAAAGCTTGCAAAAAAAAACAAAAATTAAAAATTGACCGTCAATGCTTACCCTTTTTTCCAACAAATTTACTTGTATTTTTGTATTTTTTGTATTTTTTGTCAATTTGTTGTACTATAAAATCTGTCATTTTTAATTGTAATTAATTTTTTCTTGTTTGGACTATTTAAATGCTATACGATAAAAATATAAAAAATAAAAGCAATATGTTTTTCCCCAGAGATGGGTACCTCCTATCTATAAATAATATAAATATTTTTTAAGTGGCCTCCCCAAAGTTTGATAATGCCTTCAGAAGGCGAAATAGTTGTCACGCTTAATAATAATTACAAAGCAGAACTTATTTCTGTTTTTAAAATCTAAATAATAATATTATTAAAAAAAATTTTTTTGCGTAAAAAAAAATATTTTACAGACTTTTCTGGTAAAAGAAATTAAAATTTAAAAATAGTTTTACCAATTAAACTTGATAACAATAAAAAAATTCTTCTAATTGTTTCGAGATTTCAAAGAATAAAAGAAAACATTTGTTTTTTATAGATAAAAAAATATTCACATAAATGTTGAAATTTATTTTAAGTTTGTAAAATAAACTCTATTAACTTATTATAATACCGGGAAACGAAATATATAATACATATATTCATTTACAAAAATAAACAACATTATTAAAATATTTCACCTAACTCACATAGTAAGTAGGTATCTACCTACCTTCCTACGAAGGTAAACCTAACCTACAAGAGCATAGATTAATATAAATCAAAATGGAAAATTTTATAACGTAAAAACTCTTACTTAGCGGTTAGAAAGGCGAAAGTTTATTAGCTATCGCGTGTGTGATATTTAATTTAGAAAATTACCCTTCCGCAATAATAATGGTGTCGCGAATTTGTCACCACTTCAGCTATCACGCCAGCGGCTTCCGTTGTCCAATTAACGTTGTTCCTATCAAATTTTAACGAGCCCCCACCTCCCCCTAGGTATCCCCTTTCTACCCCTTCTCCGTTATCCCACCCCCGCCCCCCGGCCCAGTGTAATATTGCTCGGTGTAGACTTTCGCGCCATATTCGTTCGCTAATTACTTTATTATTTCGCGTCGGAGATCCCTCCAATAAAATATGAACAAGCAGTCTCGGCCAAAAATGCGTGAGCTATGACTGTTTTAATTCACCCCCTTCTTCGGGGAGCGATAAACCAAAGAAGACAATGAGAAAAATTACAATAAAATTTACTTTTAAATTTACCACATGTTGTTTTTTGATTTGGATAACTTGACAGTTAAGTAATGTCCTCAGGATACACTATTAACAATTAGGTTTTGGTTGTGTATGTGAAGGTTCAATTTGGGAGATATGGTGTGGGTACCGTCGCCACGAGAACCATAAATTGGAGAAACCAACACCCCTGCCATAGGTCAGGTTTGGAGACTTAACAGGGGTGACCAGACTTAGCAGGAGTGAGGTTTGTCTTGGTGGGGAATGTGTTTGCCGATCTACTGCGTGGCGGACCGGTTCTGTAGAGATTGGTTGAGGGAGACCTAACCTGGACGTACCAGCCGGTCTTTCTCCAATCGCCTTGCACCGCAGTGGGAGGGATGGATTCATTCATCCGAAACTTCTGGACATTTTGAGCCTTGATTCCTACCCACCCTAATACATTTTTCTTTCCCAGAACTGCCTCTCTTTCCTTTCCCTGAAAAGACCCACCACACAGCATCCTCAAAGATGGCATAGACCTTGAGGGATTTTTTCCGCAGGGTCTCCTGGGTGGAGTTTTTCAAAAAAGGGCTAGGTTTAACTATGTAAGTACCTTCCAGTGATGTTCCTAATTCCTAAAGAGAAAATTTACAAAAAATTCAGCATAAATTAGGTATGAAACTAAATTTGTCATATATGTAAGTAAAAAATGGCCCTCTCAAATTCCCAAATAAAAAATTTCATTTCTAATCCTAGATATTTTTTAAATAATATCATTGCAATAATTTCAACAATAAAACATCTGTGCACTTTCGCATTGAAACCCACTATATATAAGTAAAACTTTGGAGGTTAAATAAAAAGGTTTTCTTAATAAAAAAAAACACAGACAGGTACCTAATATCTACACCTCCTACTTAAAAGGATGCCTAACTGTATAAAAACTCTATTTCTAAAACGGCATAAGGGGTCGGGAAAAAACTTTTGTATTATAATATTCCTAGGCTTCTTTGGACGGTGTATCATGTTTCGTAAAAAACTAAAAAAGAACAGCAAATGGAGGTATTAAGCTTTACTTTTAAAAAAGTCATAAATCACAAAATTATAAAGAAAGTAACGCACCCTGCTATGAAGAGAGAAGTTATTTTTATATGAAAAGGTTAGTTAGTTTTTTCAAACAATGAGGATGGTCAAAAGAAGCTTTCAGAAGAATATTTCTTTTATGTCACGTTTTAAAGACGGTTACTTTTTTGGTTTTCTTCTTAATAAGGTGAATCTAGGCTTTTTAAGGAATTCTTAATCTTTTGTGAGTTCAGGCCTTTATTTAATAAAAGAATGGTGTAGCACATTGGGTATTTTTTGTGAAAAGTTACGCATAACGCGTGGAATTGAAATAGTATTTTTTAAAGACTAAATAGAGTGGAAAAGGTTAAAAACTATTGAAGTAAAGATTATAAAATTACCTAATAAAACAAAGCGTAACAATTAAATACTGGATAGTTTAATTAAAGTACAATAAATACCTTATATAGTCCTAACCCACATATAAACAATAGGTTGAGAGAAATTGCAATATCTAACTGCACAAACACAGAATAAACACGTTATTTTATTTGATTGAAAACAAGTCACTTTGTATGCACAACTTATTTAATAAAAATTATCAACGCGTTCATTACGCTTCTAATCACCAGATTTATCACAGTATTTTTTTAAAAATTTTAATGTAGGTACCTACCCATCTATTTTTTATTGATTTCGTAGTAGTAGGGACCTGCCTCCTATCTACCCACCTATTTTACGTCTTACTTCCTCATATGAAAAAAATGATTTGTTAGTGCTTGTTTTGGAAATGATAAAGGTATATTATATTTGATTACTTATAATATCTATTATCCATTAAATGGTTATACTAATGTATTAAACTGTTACAGTTAGAATCTACACGGAGAAAAATGTTATTCGAAAATACGACCATTTTATTAGTAAAAACGGTTAAAAACGGGACTGAAGTTCTTACGAACAAATTAACAGAGTTTCAATGTTTATTGGCGGGAATATGTAAGAATAATTTGTTGGTATACGTAATTTCGTACGAAATTCGACATAATTATAATCACTATTTCATAAAATTCCCTCACTTTCTGGACTTACAAAATAGCCAAAATATCTAAGTTTGTTGTTTGCAATATGTTTTACATGAACAACTATTACAGTTTGTCTGAACAAATGTATGGTCTTTCCCTAAATAGGCTACTACCTACCTATTACAATGAATAGGTACCTAGTATATTTCACATTGATTAATTTACGAAATTAAATTACGCTTGGGGTGAAATAACACAACAAAAATAATGTTTTTTTATTTAAGTACAAATGATGATCATTCGAATTAAAATCTTATTATTCCATTAAAGTGATAACGCCAAGAAAAGTCTCACCCCATTCGATACGTGCCAAAAAGAGATAAAGCACTTTTATTGATCACATGGGGTGGGAGCCCCCCACCCCCGGCGACCAATGGGAAGGAGGGGGGAGGTAGGGCTGGCTGGTGAGGGGGGCGAAGCAGGGGTAGGAGAGACACCCCCATTTGGCCGCCATAACTCACCGCTCATACAGAGCAGGGGTCGGGAGGGGGTAGGCAGGGGTACGGATTTAAAATTCAGCCCCGCTTTAAAAGTTGGAAGTTTCCATTTTGATTTAGGTGAAAAAATACGGCTCGCGCTGAATAGTGATGAGTTCTGGTTGAGGCGGAGTACTCTAGCCTGGAAGAGGCTTATGAAACATTTCTGGAAAGATGCGTGGAAGTTTATCAAGACGTAAAGTACAATATTGGATAGAATAGACTTCACTTAAAACAAATTTAAAAATTTTGCGTTTGTTGCAACTTGCTGCCACCCAATCATAAGGTTTTGGTTAATCTGCATGAAGTAGTTTTTTTGAAAACACCACATTTTACGATTAGGGCAGTAGCCACCCATTGAATAAAATAGAAGAAAATAGCATACCTATATAATAATATATCACACACAAACTCGAAATAAAATGATTATTTTTCAAGAGAGTTTTAAGTTCATCATCCAAGTTCGAATAAATTTAGTTTTAATGATTTTATTCTATGTTATTCAAATATTATATATATACTTTATTATGTTGTTTTATTTTGTCTGTCATTACAAGGTGGATTAATTGAATTCACTTTCGCTTTTCATTAAATAAATATGTTTGTTAAAACTCAATAATGTCGTAGATAACAAATAATAATAATAATAATTGGATGACTTGTATAGCGCCGTTTTTGTGAAAAATCACCTCAAGGGCGGACAAACTATTGCACTTATGCTAATGTTCCTTGGTGTTTAGAGCAGGTAAGTAGGATATTTTTTGCTGCATCAGAAGATATTAATATGTTTATACCAGAATAGAAAAAAAAAATAAAGCAGCTATTTGGAGTATTTTTTAAATTGAAGGTAGTTTTCTAAGTGAAAAATATAAACACAATATTTTTTCCTACACCGAGCGCTTGCGCGAAAATATTTTTCACCAGAAAATACAAAACTAACAAAGGTAAAGTCCGCTTACATGTTTGCTTTAATATCTTATCTTGACACCGCAAATCCAAACCTAACCCCTCAAGATTAATGTTTCATAATATTCATACTTAAATAACATTCAAGACTAAACTTTATGTCTGTCAAAACAACATTAACCTTATAAATTACACACACTCACAAATTAATATAAAATGCGACGTTAAAAACCAAAACATTCCAAATTTAAAAACAGTTGTTGATTTTATAGCCGTGCCACGGCCCATATTTTTTTTATTCCAAAATGCTCAACCCAAATGTGCATCTCATAAATAACGCCATGCTTCTTATAGCCGTCTCCCTCTAGCCTATATATTTATCTATCTCTGGCGAGGTATCTCTCTCGCTCTCGCACGAATGACGAAGTGAGAGAAGCGAGGCTAGGAACACAATTTGTTCCCAACGCTCCAACATCCACAACTATCATGTTCATTCCGCGATGTCCTTTTTTGTGTAATTTTATATTATTTCTGTGGAAAAAATGTTCACTTGCCAACATTGAGTGCGCTCATTTATGCCGTACTTTATCTTGTCTGGAGAGAATGCCAATTTAATTTTATACATGTCTAGGTACCTATTTAAATTGTTTACTTTTATTGCCAACTCAAATATAGAGACAAGTACCTACCTATATTTTACTGAATATAAACATGTCTAAACAAAGACGCAAACCATTTTTTTTCTAAGCAAATTATTTCAGTTCCGGCAAAGTTATCTAAAATTGGCTAGGTACCTAAATAGAGGCGCATCTTGATACTAAGATTTATGTTTCTTAGCGAAATTACCTATATAATAATTAATCAAAGAAGAAATTTGAGGTACCTATTTGAAATCTTTAAATATATTTTAATGAAATCTAAGTATAATGACATGTCCATGTATGTAACTTGTCAATTATATAAAACCTTTAAGCTTTTAAAAACACATTTCATAAATTTTTTTTTAATTGAATCGAAATTCTACAAAATAGTATTAGAATCACCTAAATTTGAAATATTTACTTATAATCTATATGGCCAGGTAGTCTAGGTAACTACCTAAATTACCTTTTTAAAAAAATATGTTCATGTAGATAGGAGGGTAGGTACCAACCTACTACTATTATCATTCTTTTTTTAAAAATTTTAAACAGAAACAAATAGTACATTGCTTACAGTGATGAGACAGTTTATAGATGATATTAAATGATTTTTCGTGGTGGGTACCTATGATATGTTTCTTTGAATTACCGGGTAATTACCGGGTGATATGAGTGTGTATGTGTGAGTATGTTTGTAGGTGTGAAAAGTGTATGCGCATTGAATAGTTTATATCATTGACATGATGCTCATTATAAACCAAAGAAAATGTAATCCATTATCTACTAAACATGATGTTTAGCCAAGTTGTTATGCGTTTCAAGCATTACCATGGTTTTCAAAAAAATCTACATTTTATTTAAAGAAGCCAACAGAAGGTTGACGGAGCCGAATATTGTTTTTGTAATTCAAAGTGTCGGGAGAATGACAAATTTCCTTAATTAAGAAAATTAAATGGCCACCGGCCAATTCGGAGAATGCTTTCATATAATATTTATTTGCGTGAATTTTTTAAAAAGACCTCTCATTCCGAAAATGAAGCGATTTGGTTTATCAACCTAATTATAAGTAGATTAAGGTTGATACTTTAAGTAGGTAGGTAGGTTTCGTGTACGTAGATTATATTTTTTAATATCTAAGACCTGTCTAAAGTGGTCCAAACCCAAAGGGACAAATGGTGTATTTCTTACTTTTGTTTTTTCAGTGAAAAAATAAGATGGTACCTATCTTTCTATTTAGATTTTTTTTTTGTATGTGGATATTGTCTTGTATTTTCTGACCAGCTTTACTTAAATTAATTCTATAAAAATAAATAATAGATACAAAATTGCAAATAAAAAATTGTCACGCAATACTTAAAAAGATTTTATGTTGCTATTTTTATAAGAAAAACTATCTTTTTAACTTTTGAAGGTTATTCCCATCAATGTAATGTATCATTGAAGAAGAAGATAATAATAATAATCAAAAAAAATTTAATGTGAAAATAAACAAGACACAGAAAAATAATAAAAGATAACGGTCGCAACTGGGACACGAACCCAGAACCTTACGTCTTACCGGGACATACACCTCTAGCAATTGGGCTACTGTCCCTGTTGCGACCGTTATCTTTTATTATTTTTCTGTGTCTTGTTCATTTTCATATTTAAAAAAATTAGATTATTATTGTTATCTTCGTCTTCAATGAGATTTTATGTTGATTTATTTTTAAATTCTTCCGCTTTAAAAATACACCGAAATTATGTATTTGAAATATTTTTATTATTATTAAGTACTTAGGCGGCAGCTATTTTAAAAATTATAATTTATTAAATAAAATCATAATTAATTAGGTTTTGGGAATTTTTACGCCTGATAGTTAAATGCAAGAAGGTTTCCGATTTAATAAAGGTTGATAGGTACTTAACAATAAAATTACCTACACATAATATTAATGGTTTGTCCGTTTCGACTATAATTTGAAAGCAATTATTTTTATTATTACGTGGTAGGTTGATATAATTTTAGTTAGATATTTGACAAGTGAATCTTCTAGCAATTTTTCTTGCCCAGTGGTTACCTACAGTGTAGTTATAGTGAGTATTGGCCAATCACCTTTGAGATATGAGATCATTGGTTAAAAAAGAAAGATGGCCGTCGGTGTAGCTGTCAAAAAATGACAAGGGTAGTTTGGTAGGTGGTGCGTATGAGAAACACAATAAGACCGAATAAATCTCTTACGAAGAATTTTATCTGCCTGGGAATCGCCGAAACACTTAAAAATAATGTAAGAAATTGTTGTGAGATATTTCGCCTTGTTAGACAATACAGCTGAATTAATTAATCAACTAGGTATTTTACATAAAAAACTATTTTTTTTAATCTATAGAAGACGTTGAAAATCGAAAATAAATTAAATTTATCAAAATATTAAGATAGATAGGTAGGTACCTTCCTATTGGACCCAATTTTACATAATGCATGATTAAAATATACAAGAAGAGTAGATTACAATTAAAAATCTTCCATAGATCAATAAGATGTCTAGATACTTACGAATGGTTTAAAAATGCTCACACTACAAACAACTGCAGCAAAAATTGCTCTAGTTAGTTAGATAGGTAATTTCTCACAAAAACGGCGCTCTATAAATTATCCAATTATTACTATCTATTATTACTCGAAATGCTTAATAGTTAAAAAAAAGAAGAATAGTCGTAGATGGTGAATGTTGTGTTATTTTATTTTATGCTATTCAAAAACATTAAAAGTAAATAACACAATGGTGCAGGAGTCAGTCCTTTAAATATAATAAATAGAAAAATAAAATTAGGTAGCTACCATCCTATTATTCTAGAACTTCAGCATTCTGTGGCGGGTAGGCACTAAAACAACTTATGCTGCGTGAAATTAATTAGAGGGGGCATGCTAGCATAAATTAATTCCGTGTCAGGTGTGGATATTCATTAAAAGTACTCGCCTAATAAATGTATGGATTCAGATGAAATTTACACAGAGCAAAATAAATATTATATACCCGCTTCCTACTTAATCTGTTATAATTTAATTGAAATCTGTGCGCATGAGTGTTTTATTTCTCATTGTTTTAATAAAATAATTGATAAATTATCTAAATTATTAAAAATGTTAAAGTTAGATAGGTAGGTAAGTACGTATTAAGTCGTAGGTTCACTAGTAGGTACCTCCTTGTTTTACCTATTTAAAAATATACCTATCTCTTATATATGATACCAAGCTAGAATTTAAATTGAAATACTTTAGAAGAAGCAAAATAAATATTCAGGTAGGTAGGTATATAAATATGTTTATTAATGTGATTATATGTAACGTGATTGCATATACCTAACGTTTTTATCTGAATAAACATTTTCGACCTTATCAAGCCAACGCAAAATGTTTTCTAGATTTCCTTGAAGGCATTTGTAGTGATATTTCACATAAATATTGCTAGGTTTAAAAAAAAGGCCAAATACTACTGCCATGAATTCTGTACTTACCCTTAAAAAATATTAATATGTAAAGAATTATGGATTGCGTTTAGGTACGGCACGCGCATTGTCTTTAAATGTGCATTAATATTAATTTAACCATAAAATTTAACTAGCATGTACCATTATTACTGCCAACCATAATTCGAATAACAAACGGCCATTAAAATAACAAATTGACGTTAAAATCATGAAACAATTACACGGCAAGTACCGCACAGTGAAATGTGGAAATCATTAAATCAACGACACAATAAAACCGCCGTAAAAACTTAAATTGACACCGTGTTCAACATGATTCGGGAAATGATTTCGACCGCCAGGTCATCGAATCATTTCAGTACAGAATCATTTACATTACAATTCGGTGCCATAAGTTTCTCGCGCCGTCGGATACTCGAAGTGAGACAAAACGCTCGAAACTTGTAGTAGCGGGGACCGTCTGGAATCGTATAAACAGTAATAAACATAAAATTAAGGGTCCCCACTTATAAAGTCATAAAACGGCCACATTAAAATGCCGTAAACTCGGCCGTAAAAGTTACCATGCGATTTTACTACGGCCGGAAAGTTTATTGCTCCGTGTGGCAGAGTGTGAGAGTAATACGGTTGTTGAATGTTGGTTCAAGTAGGTGGAGTAGTATCGGTAGTTGAACGGGCTGAACGGGCCGGCCACGCTTTCTGTGTTTTGGGGAACTATGTAGGTACCTACTATCTCCATTCGGTGACTTTTATGTCGATTTAATAGAACTAAGTGTTTTACGGCGTATGTTATTGCGTGTTGACATCACTATTACGGTGGTGCTCTGTGTAAACACTAATTCCAAGTCATTAAACAGCACGAAAATTGCAATAAGTATCCTGCTCCAAATAAATGAACTTGACTTATATCTACTACATACATTGAATCTCTCATGTTTTAGCTAGCATTTAATTGATTCTTACGTCAAGTCAAAGAATTGCGCGCCAATGAGGACATCTTGGTTCTGCCAGCTGACAAAGGAAATGCCACTGTCGTGATTAATACGGTAGACTACATTAAAAAGATGGAAAACTTATTGTGCGATGCCGGCACTTATAAGAAAATTAAAAACAATCCCACCAACAAAATTGACCTGAAGACTAGGGAGTTAATAAAAGCTTCCAGCATTAGGAAAGAGGATCGATCTAAGCTGTTCGTAAAAGCCTCCAGAACTCCTGCCCTGTACGGTCATCCGAAAATACATAAAAAGGATATCCCAATGAGACCAATTGTCAGTGCTATAGGTGCACCGACGTACAAACTTTCCCAACATCTTTCGAGATTGTTGCAGATGCAAACTGGAAAAACTGAATCCTGGATTAAGGATTCCGCAGATCTGATCAGCAAGCTCAAAAAGGTTAAGACTGAGGAAGGAGATATCCTAGTCAGTTTTGACGTAGTGTCCCTTTTCACAAATGTGCCACTAGAAGATTCCATGACAATGCTCAGGGAGATCTATGAGGAAGACATTTGCAAACTTTTTGAACACTGCCTCAAAACGGGTTATTTTGCATTCCAGGATGAACTTTTTGAGCAAGTGGAAGGAGTTGCGATGGGCAGTCCATTGTCGCCAGTACTAGCCAATTTTTTCATGGAGAAGTTTGAAGAAGTGGCACTAGACACAGCTTCGGCTGTTCCCAAGGTATGGTGGCGTTATGTCGATGATGTCTTCGCCATTTGGCCTCATGGAACAGAGAAATTGAACGAATTTCTGGATCATCTAAATTCACTCCATAGTAAAATTAAGTTCACAATGGAGCTGGAAAACGACGATAAAATCCTGCCTTTTCTAGATGTGGAGGTGACGCGAAAAGAAGATGGTAATCTAGGACACACAGTATATAGAAAACCTACGCACACAAATCGGTATCTACATGCCGATTCGCATCACCACCCAGCGCAGAAGAGAGGTCTTATCCATACTTTGGTGACCCGAGCGACCAGAATATGCGATGAAACAAAACTCGGAACAGAACTTATAAAGCTGACCGATGCACTGGAACGCAACGGTTACCCGACAAGGCAGACAAGGCAAATTATAAGAGCCAAATCTACACCGAAGGAAGTCAGAGTTGAACAAGAGTCAAAAGGCTGTGCTTTCCTTCCTTTCGTTCACAATGTGACAGACAGAATTGCCAGGATGTTGAGAAAAGAAAGCATCAAGACTGTCTTCGGAACCACAACCAAAATCCAAGACCTACTGAGGTCTGCAAAAACTAAGTTTCCTCTGGAAGCAGACGGAGTGTATAAACTCAGCTGTTCCGGATGTGACAAGGTTTATGTAGGCCAAACAGAGCGGACGATTTCCAAGAGGATAGCAGAACACTTTCGTGCTTGTAAACTTGGCCATCCTGATAAATCGGCAATCGCCGAGCACTTAATTGAAACCGGCCATTATTTTGGATTTGTTCCTGAGGTCCTGGGAAGACCTAAAACTTATAGATCACGCCTGATTACGGAGGCAATTGAAATCTACAAAAATCCAATTAATATTAATAGAGACGACGGAGCTAAGCTCAACAGCTCTTGGTATCCGGTAATTGACGGCTACACCAAAGCTAATCGCAAAAAACCATGTCTAAGTATACTTTAATAACATATAATAATTCAATACAAAAGTATAAAACCATTTGTTTACACCTTGATATTGGCTACATTCGCTTCAGATTGGTTTTTTCTATTTCTAGAATTCGCCACAAGATGACACTACTTTCGTTTGGAAATTTCGTTACATTTCTCCGTGGACGGGCCCCAGGCTAACGTAAATACTGCGCTTTCACCAAATTTCCCTTTCAAAGTAGTTCACTTTCTTCTGAAATAAAGCTAACGGCACGGTATCGCTTCCAACTAAATAAGCACACACTTAACACTACAAATTCACATCGACGGATCTGCCGGATCTGCCCTGATGATGGACACTGCAACGCTGTCCGAAAC
Source organism: Limnephilus auricula (assembly GCA_951813805.1). Lineage (NCBI taxonomy): Eukaryota > Metazoa > Arthropoda > Insecta > Trichoptera > Limnephilidae > Limnephilus > Limnephilus auricula. Next base: position 5,162,823 of record OX638403.1, read on the forward strand.
GTCGGCTAAAGAAGGAGGTAGCACAACACGGCATAACACCCCAAAAACAAACAACGAAAAAAAACTTACGTCAAGTATTTTTTTTCTATTTTTAGTGGGTGGAACATCGGAGACACACTTCATAACTACACGAATATAATGTGACAAGGTTGTTGAGTTGTTCGGGCCATTGTATTGATTGTACTGATGATATCCAACCTCTGATACATCCGAGGACACCAGAAGAAGGAAAAATTTGCAGTTTTTGGTCAGCTCTAAAATTATTTCCATATTACTTGTAAATAATTCTATCTCTTCTCCATTTCATTCTGGATTCAATCGACAGACTTTATGAATGAAACCAAATGACAGAATGGGTGTAAACTACCAGAAGGACACTCCGTTGTATTTTTATTTCGAGTCATTCAAATATGTTTTATACGACTCAATCGTGACTCAATGATGGTCAGCTGTAAAAATAATAGGTCAATAAAGATGACAGCCATTTCACGGCAGTTTAATGGCTTCCCAAGTGGTCGGGTCTCGTCTTTTGATTCCGAATGGGTGTTTTGTACGTAAACATGATTAAATACGAATTTAATGACCAAATTAAACGAGTTCTACTGCCGTAATTGATTACGGCGTAAAATGTTTTACAATTGGATGAGAAATGCCATACTTATAATGCCGTAAAATTATTTGATAGCCAGTTTGATATTCTCGACTACTTGTCTGAGCTTTGAATAAAATCGGCATCAATCGTTCCATTTCAGAGAATGTTTGTACATTTTCTCATGAATCCAGTAGGTGAATAAATTCAAAGTTAAACTAATGTAATTCAAAGATTTGCGTAGGTAAGTATCTACGAAACTTATGGGTATTTGTGATGATGGCTTCCGTTGCTTAATCGTTTACGAATTTGACTTATAGTGATGAAGTTATGGGTTTCATTTTCTTATGCTCACATCACTAATATAACATTTACATTGGATATTTTGCTTGGGGTCGTTTTGTGAGAATTCACTCGACGGGTGCAAATAACAACGGAAATGCTTACTAAAAATCTTACAAGTATTATGCGATTCTTGAAGTAATATTTTTTTTTATCTCTTTACAGTATTTCGTATTTTTTTCTATTAATACCATGCACCGCATCGTGTAAAATTCGGGATCACACCGCTAACAATAACACTCCTTATGTAAATGCCCATAAGGTTTATATACCCGTTTAATACCAGTCGCCTGTTTTGACTTCAAAAAAAATATTATTTAAGAAAAAAACGTCGCATAAAAGCGTGTTTTATTTTGTTTTGAGAAGTGCAGGCTTAGTATAGATTAATACCTATATTTAAATGTTTCACGGTCATTTTCTAAAAAAAATATTTTTCCACCTTACACAACAAAACCAAAACCGAAAATACGTAAGTAGGAAATTTGAACTTTAAAATAGTTTTTATAGGCCTGATACCTACTTTAGTTTTTTTATGGAAAAATGCTCGATTATTTCAACGGAATTATATTATTTTTTAAATAAAACAAACACTTAGTATTATAGTTAGTATGTTAGTTATAGTATAGGAATTATATTAATTCATTTGAAATATTTGCGATCTAATTTTTAAACCAAAAAGACACGTGTTTCTATTACTTAGTAGTGCATCACCTTAATACTCATACCTGCATCATTTCTTTGTATTTATCCTTATTAATAACCATTTTCATCTCAGATGAAATTACTATGATATTGTATAATTCAAATTTTAACTGTGTATAATTCAATATTTAGTATCTTATCACTTGTAGTTAAATGTCTGTGAGTATGTCTAAATAAAAAAATAAGATAAGTAAATTTTGAGAAGAACCATGAAAATGTATTGGTAACTTCGGAGTTGTAAAAATTTGTCATGGTAAAAACATCAAGTTTCTCGCAAGAAGCATTTTTTTAAATAAAAATATAACAATATTCTGAGCTTTTAGCCAACAATGGAAGCTTTCATTACGTACTTAGATAGCAATAAGAGTGTCTAAATGACTTGTTCGACAGAATGAACTGTTAAGCGCGCCTTCATCGCTCTGAGTGGGACATTAAGTCGTTACTCTCACATCACGACCTATGTTAACAGTGAATCTCGCCATAATTTTATTGCCAATTTACAAACAATAAAAGGCAACCACTTCGTCTTACCCGTTTTGTATGGACCCACGGACACCACACAGCAAAAATCAGACAGGAAAATAAACACACCACACAGAAAGTGACACACCCGCCCACTTTAAAATATCTAAAGAGTTTCAGTGAGTTTGTTTCTTTTGGTGAATGTTTGTTTGCTTAGGAGTTTTCTTGAAATACTGTGGCCGTATGGGCCTTATCTAGACTCGTAACTTTTATACCCCTATAAAGTCGAACGTAAAGACGCCTGTATGTGTAATGCTACCGCTTACCACGAATAAGGGCCAATACACGCGAGTTCAGTTATTTAGCCGTGAAAATGAGTAGAAAGGGTGTATTTAAAAACGAATATTATATTGAAGAGCACACAGATGAATTATAGTTTTTGCACCTGTTCAAATATTGATGGAAATATTTGGAAACTATTTATATGGAATAAGAATACAGAGTTTATTAAGTAATCAACGTGTTAATGTATGCTCATTGACATAAGATGGCTTGTGTTATTGAATAAAATAATTCTCGATGAATTATAACTAACTAACCATGGCGCCATTTTCCCGAAGGGGTAGGCAGAGAGGACGGACCGCCAAACGACTCTTGGCGCACACTCTTTGCCTCATTCACATTCATTCATCGTATCATATATACTCTTCTATTATTCTGACTCTTGGCTTAGCCCAACTCAAGTATATGATTCACTTGATCGTGGCATTTATATCCTCGAGTGTCCCCGATTTCTGATGAATTAAAATATGTGTGCACAATTAATAATGAAAATGCTTTGCTGATTATTAAAGACCATCTTAAAGCGTTATCCGTGAAAAGATGCTTCACAAAGCTAGGTAACGACATTAACACTTAAGCATTCTTTTAAATTATGCACCAGCACAGTTTTTATTGTATCATTAATTAAAATAAAATCTTCCCTTCAAACATAAATAATTAAACTTTTATAAAGCTTTCTGATCGAAGGTATACATAATTTACGTTATATATGTTATATAGTATGTTTGCAGTTTGCAATAAAATATCAAATTTAAAATACTCTTTTGTCTAAAGGCGAAAGAGAGACTCTTTTGGTTTGTAAATAAATTTGTTTTTGTTAAAATATCGATCCTTCCTTTTGAGCCGAGCCTCATTTCCTTGCTTTCGTTGGTATTTCCGCTGCAGCACGCGACACCGCCGCCATCTGTGAGTGGGCCTTTAAATCTTTTTACGACCTTCCCAACAGGCTGTGAACGGCAATGCTTTTCATTATTATTAACCGCCGGCGAAAGACAGGGCACGCGAGCAAAGAGCTACAACGATGATTTTATTACGTTTATCGTCGCTTGATGGCGGTGTAAAACTTCAATGAAGGCACCACTTTAGCAGGGTTGAGGGTAAAATGTTGTTTTAAAAGTTTAAATGTTATAAACAGTTTAAAAAAATGGGAGGAAAAATAAGGAAAATGAAATTGTCCTTTTAAAGGTAAGGTGCTAGTAATTTTGCCTACATATAAAATCTTAAGGAGCACTTTATAGTGAATTCTAAAATTAGGTAACACTTTATTTTGGTCTTGACTAATAGTTAGTTAATTTCCTGACTTCTTTATAAATAAAAATGGTGCTCCAAAAATAACCAAAGTGGAAATATTAAGAATAATGATTCATTGTAAGTAAGTGGATAAAAACTTGTAAAAATGCAAATGTTTAAAAAAATTACAAGTTTTGTTAATAAAAAATTTAGTAATAATACAAACATGGAAACAGAGAAGAAATGAGGGTTTTTTTTCAATGTATTTTAACTGTAATTATTTTTCGTCATTGTAAAGCACCCTTTAGTTGATATTATTACGTAAAGATCGATGTGGAGGTAACAAATAAATATTAATACTAACTAACTAACTAACCATCACGCCGTTTCCCCGCAGGGGTAGGCAGAGAGGATGGACCGCCAAACAACTCGGTCTTGGCATACACTCCTCGCCTCATTCACATTCATACATCTTATCATACATGCTCTTCTATTATTCTGACTCTTGACATGGCCCGACTCAAGTATCTGATTCACTTGATCGTGCCATGTCTTCCTCGGGCGTCCTCGACTTCTTCTACCATTCACATTAGTATCATATATTCTCTCGACACTCCTTTCTTCGTTCATTCGCTCTATATGTCCAAACCATCTAAGCGTCCCTTTTTTAATCTTACTTATGACGCTCACATCGGCCTTGCATTCTTTTCGGATCTCAACATTCCTCACACGATCATAAATAAATATTAATAAAACCCATATTACAAGTTATAAACAGATTTTTGAGAGAAAACATTTCTTTAAATCGCAATAACGCCGAAGAAATGATCGCTCTATTAAACGTCACATAAACTCCCATCCAAATCTGTTTGGTAAAGGTTCTCGCTAAGGGTTTATTTACTGCCCATCGTATCCGATATCTCTCCCCTGCGATCGGGAATCTCGGCTAAGTCTACACTTTAAGGGTCAGGGTTAGGGAAACTGAGGGTTTCCTCGAGTTTTTCCGGCAATTCCACTGATCGTTGGATCGGGAAATGCCCGCTTAGAGCAGCCCTGTGAGTGCCGGAAATTCAGATGGGACCAATCGGATATTCGGCAATTTTGATCACTATTTCCGGTATGAATTTAAAGAATTTATGATATTGACGAGTTAATAAAGCGTCTGAAGAGGCTAAAGACCTTTTATTTTATCGTGCTGTCAACATATTATTTAGTTTAAAGCGATGTCTATGATTTCTCATTTGAAAACTGTTTGAATCACCAACAATCAGGAATAATAAGCTCTAGAGTTACGAAATTTTCCAAGGTGTTGTATCTGAAATTTGTATGCAAACTCATATTTTTCTGTCACGTCTCATCCACCACAAGCCACAGAGTTTTAAGATATTTACTCATTTTCAAAAAAGTATTTACTTTAAAAATGTTTTTTGTCTTGACTTTTGTTGTTTTGAAATGAGTGAGAAGCCGAATAGTAATAACTATATAAACAGATAAAAAAATACTAAACCGACCTTAAAAACACATCTTAACTTTAATCACATTTTGAAAAATTAACACTTCATGTATTTTCAAAGTTAAAACCCACTACACATTTGCACAAATTCACTCGAAAAGGAACGAAAAGCACACTGTCGACATCCTTACGCGATAAAAGCCCAAACGGTAATAACATTGCATGTTGTCAAAACAACGTTTACAACAAACCCCCATTACCATAAAATATGCAAAACAATGACAACAATGCAAAAAAATCTTTGCTTTTTTGAATGAGGACATCTATTCAATCTTCCCACGTAACTCCAAAGTGGTCATAAACTTAAAGCTCTCGGGTCTTTTTTAGCTTTGGAATTTACCACGCGTTTTGTTCAGGCAGTTATTCGAGTCCTTTAAAAAAACTTACAATAGGTTACGCAATGAATGAATGACCTCGAGTGACTTAACTGTTTTAAGGTAGGTAAACTTACTTTAAAAGGTTTTTAGAATTTTTAGAGTATCTGCTTACCCAGTTCAGGTAATATTATTATTGTTGTTGGAGGTTCGGATAACGGAATTTGTTGGCAGCTCGTAAAGAAGCCTTACCGACATCTGCACCAGTTCGGGTGAAGCTTTATGCGTTTTTATGAAGGTTGTTATAAGCTTTATTGCCGGCGTGCGCGGAGTACGAAACATTGGAACCGTTTGATGAACTTGAAAAACAATCTAAAGTTTGCGATTTAAAGTGGCTAAAAAAATATGTTAGTTTAATCGTGAGAACGTATAATTTTTCAATTTGTAGAGTTTACCTAACTTCTAACTGCCATATTAATTATTAGGTAATTAATTTTAATTATAATACGTTGCGAATTTTATAGTAGATAAACCTACCTAAGGGCTACGATTTTCGTGAAATACCAGCTAAAGGGTGTCTTGCAAATCTACAAAATTACTCAAAACTGTTTAAAAACTATAAAAATTTGCTCAATAACCATCCTGGAACAAATTTGAAGCAGTAATTTTATTAGTCGTTAAAATTCTGTGATCTATTACAATACGAGTGCCTATATCAATTATTTTACAACTGAAGGTCATATAGTATGATTGTTTTGGGGGTATTAAACCGTTTTGCGGTACCTCCTTTAGCCAACGTGTTCACACATCTGATCTGATAATGAGTACTGCAACGCTGTCCGAAACGTTGGCTAAAGAAGGAGGTAGCGCAACATGGCATAATATCTACCCCAAAAATAAATCGCGATAATACTTTTAATAATAATAATTAACTGAACTAATAGGCTGGGAAAGTTTAACGAAACATAATATATAAAGGTTGAATTTGATGTTTTTTATTGATTTACCAATTTCTACAAAGTCTTGTGAAAAGTCTTGCCTTTAAAAAATTACTTCGGACCAAACTGAAATAATTTTCTGAAAAATTTTTTGGGAACACAATATATTATTATAATATCCAACGCAGTTCGGGGAACATAATTTGCTTTCCGTTACGGCATGGGGTCACGCAATCCTGGCCCCAACGTAAACGATGAAAAAATATAACGTGGATAAATCACGGCCAAACGTAGTGCCTTTCATACTTCACGTTATTACTACGGCGGATGGTGAAACTGTATCATCAAGTCTGAGGGAAGGTAATGTGATAAGGAAAAAATGAGATTGGCAAATAGCACGAGACTTTTGGGTTAACTAGAGGAAACTGAAATCTATGGAACGGAAAAATAACAGCTTTAGTTAGTAGGTTAGGACAGTGAATTATAAAGTACTGAAATAGGTACCTACTCATTGTAGGTATGTTTTCCTGTTGAAATCTGGGAAGGTTATACATATTTAATAATTGCCAAACCATGTCCAGATTTCAACCGTGGCTTTTGGTGTAGGAATGATTTTTTTAGAAATAGCGACTAGCCAATTAAGAAATAAATCCGAGAATATGTTTTTTGACGAAAATACCTCAGTTTGTCTATTTATTTAAGGTCTTACATACAAAAATATTTAAAAAAATTTTACACGCTTATTTTGCTTAGACATTATTGAAAAATCATAAATACTTATGTTCAAAAAATACTTACAAGATGTACACGATATTAAAAAATGTAGGTACCATCACCCGTTTGAGCATTTACTTACTTGATTGTAGGAAAACATAAAGCAAATTTTGAACGAAATAATGTCGATATTGAGTTATTAGTTAAACTTTTGGGTGGGTACGGAGAATAATCAATCTTTATCGCCGGAACCGCCCTGTAAAGGGCACGATCGCAGATGAAATTTGAATTCTCGGCCGTTGATTAATGGGCCTCGAGAGCAAAAAAGGAAATGTGATGGAACAATTCAATAAAATAATACCTTTTCTTTTATGCATTACATTTCAATTGAATGTATTTTTTTAAAGAATGTTATGATTTTAGTTAGGTTTTTATTAAACTCTTGTCTGTGTATATTTTTAAGTATTTTTTTTAGCTTGTCTATGAACCTATGTACAAAAAGACGGTGGCACCCAATACTAAGGATGAAAATATTGTTGTCAAAATGTTTGGTATTGATTATCTACTATATCAACGCATTTACCTACCCTACCACAGCTAAAATTTTTCAAAATATGTATTGCGATTACATCTGACTAGCTGAATACTAACAACTAACAGAGTTCTATCAGGATGTTATAGTTCCATTGGCTCCGAACACATGGAGCGCTAGTGCTGCATTATATAAAAGTACAAACATTATTATTTTTTTTTCAATCACGGCGTCATGCTTATCAGGTAAATAATTTAGATGATTTAAAAAGAACCCCAAGATGCCACTTAAAAAAAATAGCAGCAAACATCAAAGAGCTTCAAGTTTTCAAAGCTCTAGAATCCAAAGCGCCAAAATGTATCATTTTACTTTCCTGTCCGCTCTCCCTGTGGGGACTACATATATATACGCTATACGCAGTGCTACAGCTACAAGCTGTAAGCTACTGAGTGTTGGGTTACGGTGCGCCTTACGATATACGAACTGAAAATGGCGTCGTAAACATCAAACCACCTCCGCGGAGTCTTTATTTTTAGTTCCCCATAAAACCGCAGTTAGCGACTGGCGTTACAACCTGCACTCCCATCTAGCGGGCGATAACCGAACCGATTGCTTTATTAGCCGGGACACAAACCGGCACGCGCCACGTCTCGTGATTGAGAGCGTTTTTAGTACAGATAAACACCATCGTAAAATAACCATTGAAACAATCATTTCATGGTTTATTGCCTGATTGAATATTAAATAAGAATTGATTAGATGCTTTTATTTCGTTTTGAAGATGATTATTTAGATCCATTATTCGCATGAGGTAATGATGTTTTATGGCGTTACCTTGAAACAGAACAATCCTCGGTAGTTCATTGCCCCGCCCTCCAAGATTTATGGGAGTGGCGTTTGCAATAACTATAAATACTTCTTTATGCACTGCTTGCGCTACTCGCCGCTAGATATCACTGCTAGTCAAAAATATTATAATGCTGTTATTTTCTAACAGCTTCTCATCTATTTTATTTTATGGATATTAACAAATATATTTTTCACAATTTATAATGAACGTATCATCCCAATAAGACAGTTTAAAGTAAGGTATTTATGGATAGACATTATTTCTTATTAGTAGTTTTATGATGGGGAAAAATTCGACTGTAGTATTTTGGTTCGGAGAAAAATTGTGAAAAATACCGCAACCCTTAGAGCTTGGAAGGTTTAATCGGAGTAATTTAGAACGAGTGCAATATAATTGCGAATTAAAAAGGGTTGTTTTAGTCACCCTTTTACTAGGAGGTAATTATTTATAAGGGTTGGAACGGAGCAAGAATAAATTAAGAGTTGGAGGCTTACTTTTGTATCGGTTGAAGAAATAAAAATAATAGATTTTAAGAATAGTTCTATTTGGTTTCTAGTAAGAAGAATAATTCCTTCAATGCTTTAAATGGAATTCAATTCCACACCATTTTTTTTAAATTAGTTATTAAACCAATAAGAAACTATCGAAAACCAATTTTTTTTTTCATAGCTTTATCAATTCTAACCAGATTTTATGGGTGGTGGGATTTTCGTATTTGAAGCACAACTAGACATTTAAAAAACCTTTTTTTACTTCAAGATATTCGATTAAGGCGGGTGCCTAACAACCATACCTCTAGTATTAATTTACGTAATTATCCACTCGATGAAATGGGGCGTATATTCCGAAATGAAATATCTTTAATAAGTAACAGGTTTATGCCTAATGAATTTAGATAGTTGTTCCTTGAAATACGAGTCAGCATAGTTCGACTGCAATAAAGGCAGTAATTATAGAGGTAAATTAGATAATCAAACGCCTTCATCCCCTAAATCAGCCACTACCCTCCTCCCTCCCGGCGGCGAGGGCCGGAGGGCCGAAGGGCTGAGGAAACCGCCCTTTATAAAACAAGGAAATAATTCCAAACATAAATCGCACTGTTTGCATTGAGGGAACGTTTAACGAATGGGAAAACGATTTCAAAGACCGGAAGATAATAGAAGAAGGGAATACCTTTGTTTAGACCAAAATATTGTATGGTATTGATCGCGCAACAGATTATTTAAAAGTTAAACAATTCGTGCTTTCTCATTCACGAAGTCAACAGTAGGTCGAATAAATGTGATAAGTATGGAGGGCAAATCCTTAAGTAAACTCCTATATTGGTACATATATTCTAAAGTATTTAAGATCTTATGCCTAGATATGAAATTAAACAATTTTTTTTCACTTTGTTCCACTTGTTTATTTACACCAGGACCGGTTTCGTCCTACTACGGACATTTTCAGACTGGACAAAATGAAAAATGTCCGTAGTAGGACGAAACTGGTCCTGGTGTAAATAAACAAGTGGAACAAAGTGAAAAAAATTGTTTAATTTCATATCTAATACAATGGAATTCCACCATGAATTAACAGTTAAAAAACTAGACTCATCTTATGCCTACCTAAATAATATAACTTTATATCATAAATTAAGCGGAAAGGTTCTTATTTATCCACTCACACACGCAGAAAAATGTTATTAGAAAAAACGATAATTTTAATAGTAAAAACGGTTAAAAACGGGACTGAAGTTCTTACGAACCAATTAACAGTGTTTCAATGTTTATTTTGTTGGTATACGTACGAAATTACGTATAGCAACAAATTATTCTTACATGTTCCCGCCAATAAACATTAAAACCCTGTTAATTTGTTCGTAAGAACTTCAGTCCCGTTTTTAACCGTTTTTACTATTAAAATGATCGTTTTTTCGAATAACATTTTTCTCCGTGCAAATTAAAAAAAAAAGTTTCCATTCGCGAATTCTTAAATATTTTAATAGCAGAAAGGAAGTAAGAATAAATAATAATCTTCGTGTTATTGATATAATTTTTAATTAAAAATTAAAATAGGTATATGCTGGTAAAGTTTTTTTTTTATAAATACGCACGTACCTAATAACATAAAAAATAAGACATAAAAAAAATTATAATAATATCTTTTTATGCATTTTATGATTTAAATATATGGTTAGACATGACATATTTACATATAATAGATATTTAGATATAGAACTATGGACAAAATTCTTATGTAGGACCTACCTACATCTACAAAAAACTAATATATTTATAACTTATTGAATTGAAGTCGTATTTTAGAAGTGCTCCGTTGGCGAAATTAATAATTGTAAACCAGCATTTTTGTTTCCTAGGTTATATTATAGTCTGGAGTAAAATAAATAAATCATATTATATTACATGAACAAATTAGTATTATTTTGTGAAGCAAACCTACATATTATATTTTCAGCCACTTCAATAAAAAGCCCAACTTAATAAATTAAAATTCACACTTTTTATAAAGGAGGTATTAACCTAAAATAAAACACAAAGAAAGTGATAAAGAACGACCAATTCCAGCCACATAATATATATATACCGTCCAAAGTAAGATTAAGTTCCTCGAGCTTTTTAAATGTCAAGTAGGCTCTAAGTAAGGGAGGCTTCTAGTTCACCTTCGCAGGGGTGTTTCTACTATCGACAAATTTATGCCGTAGCAGGATGCGTCGGGGGATGAAGCCAATTAAAAACTTCTAATCTTCACTGCGTGAATAATCATCCCCTATTTATGTTTAAAACAGGGAACAGGAAAAAAAAACACATCGGAAAAGGACAAAGGGAGTGTCTTAAATTGTAATTATAAATTTAAACCTGCAATAGGGAAAAATTATTATTAGTAACTAACTATTTGAAATATTACGCACGAGGGATTTTTCCACTAGTCATATTAATTTGAGATTATATACCTAGTCGTAGAATTTTTTTGGCAACATTTAAACAATAAGCATTATTAATCTCAAGTGACCTCCCAGGTAAAAATTGACCTGTACAGAATATAAATAAAACAAAGTAGGTATGTACATTTTTACACAACATCTTGTTCATTAGTCAAATGCATTATACATATAGTTTTGTATCAGTGATCGATGAACCGGTAGTTGCAATCTTTTAGCCATAAGTTGTTAAAATGTTATGTCTAGTCTGTAGTTATAAGTAAGATTGTAGAAATATACCAACACCAACATATTATGAATTTTTATCACGCCAAGATAAAAACACACACTTTTTCACAAAACTGCGCCATACAAATCATCCAGATATTATATTTTTTTTAGAGTGCTAATATAAAGAAAGAATATCCAATTCTAGGCTAGTAAGAAAGTACCCAACTATATGGTAATTAATAGATTATTTTAAACTTTACTCCATTGTCTCAATATTGAGAAGCTATGTAAGTCCAAAGGTATGGAAATTTATAAATTCCACCATATTTGGAGAGTTGGAGAGGCTATCCTCCTGTACAACGTTCTCCCTTTATCACATTGTGAAGAAAGAGAACGCTTGTTTAAAAGGGAGGGGCAAAAAGAAAAAAAACAGATAAAAGAAGATTCCTAGGCCATTAATCAATGTCATGATAAATAGAATGGACTTTGTTACAGAAAAAGGCCATTTTCTATGTCACAAGTAACGTAAGACTGCTATAAATAATTGGTGTAATTATATGGCCTTACTTGTGCGTGGCTAAGCAGAAAATTGCAACAGAATAAATGGCGCCGATAATAATCTCTAATACTTATAGCTTACAAATTGAATAATTTATCTTATTGTTCTTGAAATTAATTACATATTATAAAGAGCAATATTTGGTTTGTCATTCGGAAATAACGCCCATCTCTGTAAGCAATTTTGAAAAAGGAGTCTGTTTCCTATGTAGAAGTGAAATGAACTATTAGTTTGTTTAAAATTAAGAATGTTTTTCGACATTTTTCAGTTTGTTTCAAATTAAGAATGTTTCTCGACATTTTTCAGTTTGTTTCAAATTAAGAATATTTCTTGACATTTTTCAATTTGTTTCATATTAAGAATGTTCTTAGTTTCTTTTCATAGAGCTTAGATAAATATATCCTACCTAACAATTTATTCCACAGCAATTTTGATAAATAAAACTTAACTATATTGCAGTAGGCACACTTAATAATTTTGAAAAAATTATAACTTCTAGGGTAGGTACTAGCAAAACTCGGTTTACGGTAAAATACAAAAATATTGTAATATTTCATAGAATAACTGATTTTATACACTAGTGACTAAGAAGATTTAAAAATGTTTTTTTTTTGTTAATATTAATACCGTGTAAGAGTCCCAAATGCTCCCGTTTGGAGCCAGTGATACTACGGCAACCCCAATTGGTGAATTTTGTGAGGCTGAAGGTAGTAAGGGTATTTTCCACTCTGGAACGTTCCGCAAATAAGCTATATATTATTGTAATAATAATAATAATAATTTGATAATTTGTAGAGCGCCGTTTTTTGTGAGAAATCACCTCAAGGGCTTAATTGAATAAATACTGAAAAACACAAATGAATCAAATAAAATTTATTAGCGCTTGCCGGGTTTTGAATCCGCAACTATCGGAATGCTAGTCGAATGCCTACCAACTAAACCTCCCTTGGAGACACATAAAAAAGACTAAGGACTGTGATAAGAACTTCACCATAGGGGTACCTTCCTATACAGAAGCGTAATAGGCTAGAGGGAAGATAAAATATTAAGTACGGGTAGTAGGTAATAGTGCATATTCAAATAAAAAAAATCTAAGGACGGGTTGTGTCACGGAATTTGAACAATTCACAACATTTCAAAGTTCATTCGAAAGTTCTATTCTACACGGAGAAAAATGTTATTCTAAAATACGATCATTTTATACGGGACTGAAGTTCTTACGCACAAATCAACAGTGTTTCAATGTTTATTGGCGGGAAGATGTCCGAATAATTTGTTGGTATACGTAATTTCGTACGTATACCAACTAATTATTCTTACATCTTCCCGCCAATAAACATTGAAACCCTGTTGATTTATTCGTAAGAACTTCAGTCCCGTTTTTAATCGTTTTTACGAATAAAATGTTCATATTTTAGAATAACATTTTTCTCCATGTAGTAGGTAAGGTCATTATTTCAATAATGAGATAATAACATAACGTGATTATAACCTTTACGGAACATTTAACTTTACAGTGACTTGTCTTCGTCGGGCTTCCCCGACTTCTTCTGTCATTCACATTCGCTTTATATATTCTCCTTACACCTCTTTCTTCATTAATTTACTCTACATATCTAAACCATCTATTAGTCCCTTTCTTAATATTACTGATTCTCATTACGCTTAAATCAACCTTGCATTTTTGACAGGTTATTTATTATTGAAACGTTTATTAGGTACATTGCGCAAAAACATATTATTATAATATATTAATATTTTAAATAACTGGCGAAAGGTGCGGCGGCAGACCCGAGCCAATTTTGTAAACTTTCCGTGAAGAAAAAAATCATAAAAGAATTTTAGTTGATATCATAACTCTCTGAATTTACATTACATCCCGCATTCCGAGATTGTCGGCGGTAACTTCAAAGATAAATCTCTCAATTCACCCGCCGAATAAATATTCAAATAAGTTTGAGTATAAATTTCGCAACTCTCAAATAACTTATAATGGAAAGGAAGATATATAGCGCGCGATAACTTTTTTCTCAACCTCTCTGAAAGCTAGACCCCACCTTTGAAGGCTACCTACCCGGAGCTTTCATCCCTTCGAGGTGGTTATGGATACTAAAAGCCACTGCCTAATAAAAGGTATTTACTTAATATTGTGCATTTAGGTAGGTACTAAGCTATTTAGATAGGTACGAAGGTGTGGAAACGAATTTATAAACCGAGCGTATTTCGAAAAGTTCCCTACCTTAAAAAAACGCTAAATTCAGATGACTTTCATAATAGTTATCTAACATACATAGGTAGAGAAACGTGGGGTCAAACCGTATGCCATTTTTTAGTTATGATTTTTGTATAAAACGCTAAAGATATACCTACCTACACCTAAATGTTTTGTTTGTTTATTAATATGATTGGTCATTTAGATATCTCTAACACACATAATATTAATTAGTATAAGTGTGCGCGCTCTGCTTTCAATCAGCATGAGAAAACCACCCAGTGAGGCTCACACTGCTACACTATCAAATAAGGTTTACAAAAAAGAATATTGTGTAAACAATAATAAAAATAAACACGATAAAATATGTAGGTTGATGTACGCACCCACTTATCCCATAATAATAATAATATTTGAATGATTTGCATAGCGCCGTTTATGTGAAAAATCACCTCAAGAACGCTGTACAAATTTATAATATATTGTAACGGTACGATAATTGCTTCTTTGCACCCGTGAAAGTAATAAAAATTATAGTCATAGACCATACCGTTCTAACAAAAATGATAACAAAATAATACACATCCAGGGAGTCTCTTCCACGTTCACGTCTAGTGTTCTCCGTTATATATATATACCTATAGTCAAAACAACATAAATGTCCTTTTTTCTTAATATTGTTAATTACCCACTCTAATATTCACACATACTGGTTCATTTTATCTTCTTTAAACCTGCCTGCCAGTTCTATGGTTCACTGCTATACAATAGGGTTGGTACCAGAATTCCAATACTAGCCTTGTTTTCTAAGTCAGCCATTCATTCAGCGATTCATGCAAAGGGTGAGGGTCATTCCCTTTTCACCAGAATCTAAAATTACATACGATAATGTGATCGAAGTTCTGAATTAAATATATCCCTACTCGTCTAGTCGCAGATCTCCCCAGACCTCCGAGATTCGCAGAGCATAGAATACAAGATAATATAAGTAACAACTGCGATTATTATTGACGTCGGTAACTTCACTTTTACAGCCATAAAGGGACGCGTCGTAAAACTGACCAATAAAATCTCATTTTCTATTGGCTTTACGAGTTCGCCGATCGTCCCCTGGCTGGGGTACCTAACTGGGAGTAGATACACAGTGTCTATATTGTAGTGCCTGGTGCAATGCCTACCTGGACCACGACCACTTCAGGCAATTTTATGAACAAACAGCCTCTTCGTGGTGCCGCCTGATTGAGATCAAATAACTAGCATGCGGATCATACTTTACTTATTTATTTAGTATTATGTTTTCCGGCTTACAAAATGGTACCTCCCTGCCGTATCTTTATAGATTTTGATATATCTAGTTCCTAACATTCATAAACAATTGTAAAACTAACTCACTAACAAACCATCACGCCTTTTCTCAATGGAAAACTACACAACTAGGCTTTGGCGAGCACACTCCTTGCTTCATTCCGACACATCGCGTAATAATATTTGGTTTGCCTGTTACATCGAACCCAACTCTATTCGATCATATAGTATGTTCCTGAGGCGTCCTAGATCTTCATTCTACCACTCACTTGCGTGTAGATATATTTACAGTTGTAAGTAGGACTATTACACTAAGGGGGTTTCTTACCATCCTCCCAATAGCTTATCTACACTAATAACGAATATTATTAAAAATAAAAATAAAATACTCGCAGTGGTTAGAAAACTCGGCCAACTTATTTAATATATAGCCACTATTCATAGGTTCGAGTACTGAATTATAAACTCCAACTTAATAAATAAATAAACCGTAAATCGAAAATATTCGTTATTGGTGCAGATATGCTATTGGGAGGATGGTGAGAAACCCCCCTAAAGAAAATAATGAAATAGTCAAGAATTAAATTTCAGAAGAACCAAGTAGAAATGCTACTACTATAAACAATTCTTGCTAGAACGGATGAAGGCCTAGATACATTAGAATATTTCACCATCCTGTCTTTGGCATGTTTATACTCGTATAAGAAAATAGCTATAGATACATAAGACAATATTTGTAGTTCAAATATAAGTTGTCGTAGCAAAATAGGTAGCAAAGAAATCATAAATTAAATCTCGAATGCAAGACTAAACCGGCACCAGAAGCAGTTGTTGCAAAAGTGGGAAATAAATCAAATGATATCACAATCGTGCGTATAAATAGAAAATTTATCATTCTTCCTATCAAAACGCATTATGTTATGACTATTATGTAGGTACTTATTATATGTTAATCGACAGAGCCGGGACAAGAGCGGGTACGGCTCCAGGCATCACCTGAAAAGTGTAAAAGTCAGCTCTTATGTTTAAAAATTAATCGAGGGCGCTCAAGTTCAAGTAAACCCCTCACTATCATAAGATACAAGACGAAAATATTTGGGACTTATATTTTTCTGAAGTAAGTAAAACATATATAGTTTTAAATAAATATATATATATATATATATATATATATATATATATATATATATATATATTATGTCAGAATTTAAGGAAAAACGAAGGTTTCGTAAATTCTGAACAAATCTTTGAAAGACGTGAAGGTAGTGTTTACCTATGATTGTTTAAAAAATCTTATCGTAAATATGTGAAAAAAAATAACACACAAATTTTTTACTTTTTAATTTTAATCTATATTTACTGTATACCCAATATACCCATTTATAATAAAAGCTTTTATATAAACTGTGCAATGTAGTTTTACTTTATTTAGCTCTATAAGCAAGTTATGCACTCTTAGGAAAACAAAATGGCCACCTTCACATTAGAACAGCTCAAATTGAACAGCTGCGAAGAAATAATAATGGTAGATCAGACTGGGTCGACGTACGTGCCCATCGCTACGCCTAACAATATCTGGACTGCTTAGCAACCATAGATTTTCAATGAAAATGTATGTTTTAAAATCACATTGGCCACACGCATCGCGACGTGCGATGTCTGTGGCCATTTTCATAGAAAATGTATGGGTTGGAAAGCATTGTTTGAGTAGCGATGCGTACGTACGTCGTCCAGTCTGAACCTACCATAATTATTATAAAAGTGTATTTAGGAAATGAACGCTTTGTTAACTACACAAAAATAAGAAATGAATCGGTTTTTTGGTACTTAAGGAAATAATATTACATTCAAAATTAAAAAAAAAAAATAATAATTAAAAAAAAAAAATCCAAAGTTTCGCGGTATGGGCGTGGAAAACATTTTATTTATCCTTTCACTACAAAGACATTGATTAAGAGCGTTGTATTTTGTAATTGAATTAAGTATATTAGGTATGTAATAGATACATTTCAATAATAACAAAATAAATATATAATTATTCATAAAAATTACACTATTAATTCATTGTCGGTAGCCAATATTCATTTCTTCATTAATCCAGATACAAACGAGTTTTATAATTTTAATAATGTATTGAATATTTCTGGCGGCAAAACGATTAAGTGCAGAAGTAGTTTAATTTTCGAATATGTTGAAAATTTCACTGCATTTTTACTATTATTCCTATTAAAAATGCGCCCGAAGTCTGCGGCTAAGTTTATATCAGCCCATTCCGGCCCTGCACGTTGCATGAATGCCTTAGATAGTAGGCGGTAGCTAGACGCCAGATAAACATTTATTATTTATTCCGTATCAGTAAATAATATTACCCATTGTGTAATAAAGTTGTGACATTATTTGCAAACTGAACTAACCAGATCAGGTGACATATAATCTTACTAACGCTTCAGGCGTGTTGTCTATCGAAGTTATTTTATAATTACAAAAAGCCGCTTTGATAGAATAGAAATGGAAAAATGAATTAAGTATTTTTTAAATAATTTTATTGTAAGTTTGGAAAAAAAATAAAGCCTATAAGAAATGCGTTCAAGTGCAAAATCTCCTACTAAAGAACTCATTTTCGGATAAAGTTTTATTGCATAATGTGGCAAATTAAGTTCTTTAGAAAATGATCGTAAAACATTTTAATATTTGTGCCTGAATTTCACAAAATAAAACAAAACAATGCAATGTCGTGCTGTTTTTTTCAGCATGCATCAAAATGGGCCGCGTTCAACTAATTTCGAATTGAGAATTAGACCTTATGCCATCCGCATAATGACTATGTGCATTTTGTTTCAGTTAAGCCCCTGCTGCGGTGACGAATGGACGTGCCTACATTATTGAATGTATAAGAAAGGAATTAATGCTTTTCAAAGGCCTTTACGAAATCAACCTGTAAAAAACAAATTTAAAATACCTTCTCCAACCTTTCTAAAATGTCTTCTTAAGATGATCCACTAGTCCTTGACTCATTCGGAATGGGCGGAGCGAACGCTTTTTGGGCGTTTACCAATAAAAACCCTAATCTCTAGCAAACAACAGTGTTTTGTTATTCCGCAAGTATATTTTTAAAGATCGAAGCGCTCCGTAGACTAAGGCATGTCCGTTTGCCCCGGGCCCTGGGCGTAGAATGAGCGACGGGCTAAAATCCTTCTGTACATGTCATAAGGATGAAATTCGCACTTACAAATTCGTTGGGTACCGCCCATTTTTATTCACTGAAAAGAAACGTCGCCAAAATGCACGTTTTATTTTATTTTGTGAAGTTCAGATACAAATATTAAAATGTTTTCCGATCACTCTACAAGAAATTTAATTAGCTACATTTTTCAATAAAACAACACCAGAAAAAGGATTTGTAAGTAGGAGATTTTTCACTTTTAACCATTTTTTATAGGTTAAACGTATATTTTTTTTCTAAGCTTATCAAAAAAATACTCGATCACTTCAAAGGCCAAGATGTGTTCTACTCACAGTATTTAATTGAAGCATCTATATTATTTCTAAGCGATCAAATTTTCAAAACTAATACACAAGATTTTATACGATTTTGCATTTTTCCGCATGTCTTCATTTTAAGTATTTTTAAATCCCTCCCATAAAGAGGGGGATTCCGATTTCCAATTTTTCGAGGACTAGGGGACCATCTTGATTAATAATAATAAGTTTTTCATCTTAGTACCTGTCTGAAAATAATATAAATATTTATAATAACAATAAATTTATATTATTAAGGCATTAATAATGCCTTCAGAAGGTGAAAAAGCTGTCTCGCGTAATAATAATTACATAGCAGAACTTGTTAATAAAGAGATTGTTTTTATAAATAAAATAAAAATATTATTGATCATGTTAACGAAATAAAAAAAATTTAAATAGAGTTCGGCAAATTAAACTTTAAAACAATAATACCCTATTGTTGTTATTTTTTTTAATTCTCGCTGAATTATGTGCCTACGCAATTATCAATAAGAAAGTCTTCGTAACGAAGAAACCTTCTTCTTCTTCCCCTTGTCCTATTCGGGTCGAGGACCAACTGCATCGACAAGGCTCCTCCATACGCCCCTGTCTTGCGCCGATTGTTCGGCCTCCGTCATTTATTTTAAAACTTTAATTATTGATAGGTAGTTAATTTTCTTAAAATCTCTTATTAAAGACTTATACGGATATCCATACGGGTTTACCTGTATAATTACGCAGGTGCGCACAATCTTAATTATTTTTCACTATAAATTTGCAAGAATACTTGCAATCACCGTTCGACTTTCAGATGAAACATATTCGATATAAAATCTAAGAGAGGAACAAAAATATTATTGATTAATATAAGTTAATCGTCCAGTAGAAGTTTATTTTTAAATATAGATGGCGTTAAATTTTAGGTTTGAATCTTCACTAATTAATATAATATGAACAACTAATACTTATTCCTTTACCCTAACTTCATCCTGTGTATCAATTCTGGAGGCTGGTTGCCTTAACGTCTTTATAAGCCGTGCATGATTAACGATAAACCATTCAGATCTGATACAGTCACCCGCGCGACCGGCGCGTCTATAAATTCCGCTCGCAGATGCCTACTCACGAATTTGTAAACATAAGCGAAACTTAAGGCTGTCTCTGAAACTAGGTACTACAAAGAAACCATTACTAACTACGTCGGAAAGCTCAGATTAATTATCTTCGTACAGAGAGCACAGAGATTTGATGAATGTGCGGTTTGTGAATTCGAGAGCGTCAAATTACAAAATCATAACTTCGATGTTTCCAACTTATTGCTGTGAGAAGAAGTTTGGTGTGGGCGCTAATTTTGAGTAAATTACTGTCGTGTGATTGGGATTAATGGGCAACTGATAAATCTTTCAACTTGGGCCTAAAGTAAATATGAAAATATAAAGAACATATTATAATTGCATTTGTATCTTATTAAAAAATATGAACATGTTTTTGTTTTATTTTAAGGTAAACACCTAAAAAATATGTAGGTATTGGGCATTTGGGATCCAGGTGAGGGGTTGGTCAGTTACTCGGCTGAGTGACCACTGACGGCAGAAGATGTTGAAGAATTTTTGATTTGAATTAAAAAAAAATTATTACCAAATTATGACCAAAATATTATTTACTTTTTTGAGTCCAAATAATGTGAGGAATCACTAGTTAAAGTAAGTCAAATACGTCCTGTAACAACCTGTACACTCTCTGCTTTTATTTATTTAAGGATTTTTTAAGTGACTTTTAAAATAACAAAAATAATGCATCGTTTAGACTACGCATTGTCATAATCAAACTGAACCATTTTTGGAGGTTCTGTAATATTTTTTTATGCCATTGTTTTAAACATCGTAACACATTTTTATCTCCCGAGATGGAAAAAAAACATATAGGGTACATATTTATTTAAAACCTAATTTTGTAATTTACAAAAAGGAGTTCGAGTCCTAGATACGATGGCTTTTAATTTTTGGTGTATTATCCTAAATTCATATTTTATTGAGAGTTTTCAATAATATTTATTTATTTATTAATAACAAACAAAGCGGTTATCTCTGCTAGGTCAGAACAGGTTGGCTCCGATTTGAAGCAGTGATAAAGCAGAATACCCTGTTCAGAGTTCTGCCTTCTTCCGCGTTTCATCCCATTCCATTCTCATGACTGGCTGAATTATGCAGATATTTTTAACCCCCCAAACGTCTAAAAAACAATCTAATAATCGAAAGAATTGTCTAAAACACTTGCAGGAACAACTTATTAATGCCATCAATAAAGGGGAGAAAACAACAATTTAAATACTTTACACATTTTACTAAAAATATGATTAAATCAAATGATTATTAAGTCAAGGTTACTTTTTTTTTTCGCAGGTTACTCCATTAATAGAGGACTGAACAAGCTGTCCACAGAAGCCAAGCTCGCAGTCCATAATGGAGTGCTTGTACCTACCCTGATGTATGGCTGTGAAGCATGGAACTGGCAGAGATAGAATGAAAGTAGACTGAAAACCATGTATGATCGTGTGAGGAATGTGGAGATCCAAAAAGAATGCAAGGCTGATGTGAGCGTAATAAGTAAGATTAAGAAAGGGACGCTTAGATGGTTTGGGCACGTTGAGCGAATGAATGAAGAAAGAAGTGTAAAGAGAATTTATGACACGAATGTGAATGGTAGAAGAAGTCGCGGACGCCCGAGGAAGACGTGGTACGATCAAGTGAATCAGATACTTGAGTCGGGCCATGTCAAGAGTCAGAATAATAGAAGAGTATCTATGTATGAGAAGATGTATGAATATGAATGTAGCAAGGAGTGTGTGCCAAGACGAAGGAACTTATGAAGAAACAACCTCGCTGTGAGAGCCGTAAAAATTTTGTCTGAAAAAAATGTTTTGAAACCCTCTGTGGGAAAATAAAACTTCGCAAATTCATCGATATTATACAATCAAATAACTAATATTTTTTAAATATTAATTTACTATGATGGACAATTTGTAAATTTGTATAGCGCCATGCTTAGAAATAAGAAATGATAAGGTAAGTAGGTACTATCCTAGCGTTCTATCCTATCTGTCTACCCCCTCAGAAAGATTGCATAGCCTTGATATAATTGAATAGGTAACCTATCTACTTATAAATGTCAGTAAAGTTGCTGACAAATCATTAATGTAAATCTGAAATTAGTAGGTAATTTTTAAATCTGAAAAGCTCTGAAGACTAAAATTCATTAAAAAGTCGTCAAGTTAGTTGAGGGTTAAATTAATGCGAATACTTGAGAGTGGCGTTTGAAACTACAAGGTAGTAAGCGACACCTTAAAGCCATGTAAATAAGCCCTTTCATATTCAAATCACTGCTGAAAACTTGAAAATGCTAAAGCTAAATTGAGTTGTTCAGAGAGTTCGGTCTTTCAAAAGAGAATGGAGAGACGATGGTTTATGAAATGATAAGAGATAGAGCGAAAATATGTATGATATTTATAAAAATCTACTAGGTAATAAACAGATTTCCACTTTTCTACCTGTATTCTTAAATTCTTAATCAATGAATGAAGATATTGTTTTCGGAACAAAGAACGAACGAATAGAATAAACAAATATTTTTATTACGATTATTAAAATCAGAAAATGATCTTCAAATATTCCACACATTTTCAACAGAATCCCTCGTTTGTAAAAATACCCTATTCATTTGGCGAAGTCGGAACATTTCGTGTTATTTCTAGTATAATAATATTGTATAAATTTCTTTATAAAAAAATAAATCTTTCCATATCCCTACTTTAAAAATCTTACAAAATACGTATCTACTCATTACTACCATCCAATTTAAAATGGCGTTTAATTCTAACCAAGTGTAAAAGCTGTAAGGAAAAATAAAGGTTGATAAATATATAAGACGATGTCATTCGAATAAAGACATTAATCATTGATAAGATTAATTATGCCATTAGGTAATACTAACATTTAAATGCTAGATGTATACAACTGCCAAATTATGTTCGTGTGGTCCAACATTTATTCATTTATATAATTCTGAATTCCTCGATATAATATGCAAAACGATTTACTACGTAATTAAAACTGTGTTAGCTTTTTTTAAATTCCCTACTAAATCATACCTAGTACCAAAATACAATACCTACAAGACGTAATAAAGGATTACACTCGATTGTTCGGTGTAGGAATTATAAATAATGATATAAATACTTATTCTGTCGTACTTATAAATATACCAATAGGTAAATAATATAACTCAAGTGCCTTTCGTTTGATTTATGCGAACTATTTGTGGTTGATCTCAAATGATTGAAAATCTAAGGGTTTTGAAAGAGCGTAGGTACCTATAGACTCAACAAATTAAAAGATAATAAAGTTTATCGTTGAAGACATTATTGGTATAATTCGTCAGTTTTTTTTCAGATTTAAACAAAGGTGTGTGTATTATTTGTTTTTGGGCTGTTATGCCGAGTTGCGCTACCTCTTTCTTTAGCCAACGTTTCTGACAACGTTACAGTTACGTCCGTCATCAGGGCAGATGTGTGCAAACAAATAACACAAATTCTTTTGGTCGTTAAAATCTTAAATCAATCTTCGAAATACAATTATTTGAATCGTTGAACGCCATGTTTCATATTACACGATCAATGTAAATAGGTTGTTAAATATGTTTACCCCTTCTAAAGCGCGATAAATGATCTCAGTATCTGGATGGCGTTTTTGGTTAATTTACCCTTCCGATAGCTGATGACAAGAGGTATAATGTGCAAAATTTAAAAGGCTTGCCCGCGCTTAGATTGCTAGATTTTTTCGTGTGTTGGAATCAAACATTACCATTTTGCATCGTAAAATCCTCCCTATTACGCGGATGTGCAAATTAATCGTCCCGGCATTTTAATGAACGCTAAAAGTCATTAAACGGGAATCTCTGGTCATCAGGCAGCTCGGCCAGGCCGGCCCAGCCCTCTCTCTGCCTTGGGAGCAGATTGCGCCGAAAGCTCCGAAAGCTCCGGCAGCTGTTGCGAACTCATTTCGGCAGACCGGTTCTCTCTACATGATAAATAACCCGCTGCATATAATACTCTCCTATATACCCATACCTGCCTTGGGACCGCGCATCCAAGGAGACTGCATAACACAACACATAATCAAACACGTATTATATACCACGCTATATATTATTAGCCCGCGCACAAAATTAGGGCAGGTTGCCTTTTTGTTCCCTTTTGACCGCTCGCGGGTTAAAACTTTGCACCATAATTTTTGTTTTTGATGAAAGATGCAGCGAGCACTTGTTTTAAAAGTGATGAATTATTGAAGAGATGGTAATGATAAATTTATACATTTTTGCTTCTTGCATCAACGCTTCTATAATAAAAGTGAATATTTTCCACTGTATATGGGCATTTTATTAAATGAAGGTTTTATTTTTCTCTTCGCTAAAACATACTCAACTATGTTTTTTGTTTTCGTTTGTTTGTGTGAGTAACGCACATTAGTTACAGTGAGATGATGGCATCCCCAATTAGGATATGTTGTAAAGCTGGGTTGGGGAGGGGAAGAAGATGGAGGAGAGAAAGATGGGGAAGTTCCTGGCAATTCAGATCTGGTCATCAAAAAAGGTTAAAGCCATTTCAAGCAAGGTTTAGATTCTGAATGATGGTCTTTCACCAGGGCGACACTGAAAGTATCTACTACATCGCAGAACGAAAGTATATATTAATAAGTTACTTATATTACGAGAAAGGAAGTATACCTATTACCTATTCCCTTTAAAAGTGGCTGACAATCTACCTAAACATGGACACATTGTTTTATATCTTAAAAAATAAAATACATAAATGAATTAAATTAAAACAAATAACTTTGTTTAAACCACTAATATAATCACAATTACCTACATGTTTCAAAACCGATGGTTTCTTCGTCAGTTTTGAAACATCGGTTTTGAAACATGTAGGTAATTGTGATTATATTAGTGGTTTAAACAAAGTTATTTGTTTTAATTTAATTCAAAATGACGCCACAAAGTGATTTTGCGAAGTTTGAAGAAAAAAAAAACATAAATGAATGTTTGAGAATCTTTCACCAAGTATAGGTACAAGTACTCGGGCTGTGCCAAAGACAGCGCCGACAAAAGATCCAAATTAAGAACTCTACAACACAACTTCTATCGACTTCTTGAAACAAATCATTTTTCAACCTGAACGAACATACACGTGTATAATTACGAGTTCCTCACAGAAGACAATTCACAAGATAAATTTAATTACCAATGACTTCTAAATAATCCGTCGTTTTAACTATTTCTTTACCAATTGAGACATCTGCAGATTATTTATAATAACTCACTATTATCGTGTAACTGAATAAGAAGGTTCTATCGTGAGAAGACAAGACAAAACACAAAATATAGACATAGTTACAGTATTAGAGTGCTTGTTCTTACCTTTTAGGAAAGTGTGGCCACGGGATTGCTGGAACTGAAGAGAGTATGACAGGCTGGAGGTAATCCATCTGCGATTCTCAGGTTTGTTCTTCTCTCCAGGGAACCATATCCAAATGCGAATCAAACAATCCAACTCTTGCGAGGGAGTAACCAAATGAAACATGTACACCTATTAACATGGCTTATGAACCATCACAAGTAACACGGACTAATTTTAGTTTAAATAGAACAGGATTATTAGAACTATAGAAGCGACAACTGTTTGATGCTCATCAATATGTTTCATCGATAACCTACTAACTTAAAGTTATATTTTTTAGGTTACGAGACCAAGTCTCTTTGGTAAGTGTTATTTTGTACAAAACTATACATTTTATTATTCGATTCATTCTCACGTCAGATTATATTATTCACTTTATGTTGAAATGCGTTTGGAAATTAAACTAAACATCTTCAGAAGTCATGTTTTGGAGGAGCCGAGTCTTGCTCTGTCCTCATTGCACACGTTAGTAAATTAATTTAAAATTTAAATAGAAAACAAAAAAAAACATTAAAAATTAACTATTACAATAAAATAAAATGCTCACTCGTGATTGCGTACGATAAATTTATTCGAAACATAAGTCGATGAAACAATTAAACAAATGTACTAAAACAAAAAAAATAATATTTCGTCCTTGATGAACTAACAAAGATGATAACAAAAACGTAACTAAAAACAAATGGCCTCGTGTGTCTCCACTAGAACCATTGCGCATTGTGGTCTATTCATGAACACGATCACACTGAGAATGTAAGAACTGCGATTGTTAAGGTAAACACTAATGAAGTCCTAGATAGATCTAATGGTCTTGTACGGCTTGGGCGGCCACCGCGGCTGCCGCTGCTGCTGCCTTTTGCGCTTGCGCTTGCTTCTCCTGTTCGTTCAGCTCCTTGATGGCCTGGATCTCTTTCTTCAGCTTCATCCTCCGGTTCTGGAACCAGATCTTGATCTGCCTCTCCGTGAGACAGAGGGCGTGCGCCATCTCTATCCTGCGCCTGCGCGTCAGGTAGTGGTTGGTGTGGAATTCCTTCTCCAGCTCCAGGGTCTGGTAGCGGGTGTAGGTCTGTCTGCCTCGCCGTCGGAGGCCGTTGGCTCCTGGGGAACACAAAACAAACGTATATTAGTCAAGAGTAAACATTGATGATACTTGATACGGGGAATGACTGGTATATATATATATATAAATAATGGGATGGTCCGGGATGGGATGACTAGTAGTAGGGAATTCAAAGCGCAGATTAGCCTGGTAATAACCAATTTCCGGTAGAATTTGGTACCAGAAGTAGAAGACAAATCAATTCAAGGCAAGTTACTTTGTTTACATACTTTATAAGATACAAAATCTACGTGTTTGGAGAACAATGTCTTCATCGTGATGAGTCGTGTACTAAAGTTAAATACCTAGATTAACTGTGGGAGAGGGGTTAGAGGGTGGGTGACGAGGTGGACGGGCAAACCCAAATCGGCAGAAGAATTCAGATGAAGTGGGGGGTGTAAATTAGAAGATATCTAAGAGAAAACATAAGAGCTTTAAAGTCAAAGAAGTCCGTATACAAATAGATGGATATTGAAAAAACATTTTGAGGGCAGAGAATGTATATTCAATATGATATCTTTTGTTGCTTTTTACTCTGGAAAAAATATTTGTAGAAGTTATTTTTTGGAACTAATAAGGGATATTTTTGCATAGAATATTTTCAGCCTTATAAAGTAATTTATTATTTATAGGACAGCATTACTTTATTTATCGAAGAACTAGAAGTTTCGGCCATGTATCGCACGACTACATAGGTTTTATTACCAAACTTCTTGTTGACAAATCAGTGATTTAAATGAGTTTTATTGATCGTTCCAGAAACTACGTTGTCGAACAAATCAGAAGACCCAACAAATAAGAAATTCGCAAGGCTGTGATGGTATAAAACTTGTAAGAAATACCTACTTAATGTCCCCAGTTAATGTCGGGTATATTTCACCGAGATAAAATGAATCAAGAGAGGCGACTCACAAACATATTATAACATTTCTAGAACGAAATGGAACATTAAGATATGATCTTTGCATTGTAACGGAAACATTTACAATTCTTATATAGTCCTTAAATACGTGTAGGAATTTTGATAAAGAAGTCTTTCAGTTCTCGAATAATATGCTTCGTTTAATTCACCTCTTACAGTATTTTCATATTCCATGTTTGCAAATAAATTCTTTCATAAAGTCGTTAATAATTTAATAAACTTTCGACTCGTTTGTTAAAGTGTTTTTTAAGAATATTACTGATTTCATTTACATTCATTCTGGTTTAAAATCTATAGTAATTCAAATTAAACTTTATATCTGACTCTAAATTTTATTTTAGTAATTTATTAGCATGTTAATTCTAGTCGTTTTTATTGCGTGTATCAAAACCCGCTTAGTTCTGCCATGTTAAAATAAATGACAAGTCTATCTCTTGTTATATAATTTCATAATACCTTCCTTTATTTCCCTTTATCACGATGGAGTTTTAGATTTTGGTAGATTTCTTATTTTGGATTGAGTAGATAATTCCGTCGGTTGGCTCATTTCGCAGAATCCAGCATTTGAACTAGCAATTATGAAGTTAGGTAGTACTTAACTAATTAAATCATGTTTAATTGATTATTTCCTATTATTAATCATAGTTTTTTAAGTTAACGCAATTAGTTAACCTTTATGTTTCACGTGACTATATAAGTATCAACCTTATATTCTTAAGAAGATATCTACATCTGATCACGCTAAGGTTCATGATCTTCTGTTTATTTATTCACCTATATAGTCGTAAGTTAAGATATTACAATTTACCACTTTATCATTTAACACGAACTTGTTTGAGAAAATTGAATTGAATTGATATAACTATAAAAGAGACACCTTCATATCTTTAACGGCTAAATACTACAATTTGATATGAAATACAGGATGCATGCATCATGTTTAACTGTGTAACGATCTTGTGAACAGTGACTACCTCGCAGTCGTTTAGATTTAATCAACCAATAAAGGTTCTAGAGGACACATCCCTGCGGAAAAATACCTCCCCTGGTTGTTCATTATCAACCTGGGGGCTTAATTATTAGTTCAAGACGCGCCATGCAAATCCGCGCAAAAGCCTCCAGGCGTTAATTTCTCGAAAATTACCCAATCAACCAGAATGTGAAACACTTGCTGTAATCAACGTCGTTAATGCAAAAGCTAACGATCGTTAACGGACAGTGGTAGGGTCACCGTTTAAATAACGATGAGGCATGAAACTTAAAGAAAAGAAATAAATACAATTGCAATCGATTTCCAAAGGGCCGTTCATAACAAACCAGAATGTCGTGATGTATAACTTATTTAAAGCCGACGGTGTTTGTATAGGGATGGATTTATACTGGAGGCTTTGCAAAGCACAGATTTCAAAATGTGCAGAGGATAAATGACTCAATCTGAAAATATTTAACATCTCTCATATAAATGTTCAAGATTCTCTCAAGTTCTTACAAGACTGTTCTTTTTTATTGTGTTAACTTATTAAAGCACCTGATTTTTACTCCGTAAGTTCAGGAAGTAATAATATATAATAGCAAAATGTTACGTATATCTTATGCTGTCTATATAAACTACAATAAAACAAAGACAGAATACCACTCAACACCAAATACATACAACATAATGATCGCTTTTAATCATCCTTATCCCAAGAAATAATATTTAAGACGGTGCTTCATCATTTTGAAGCCACATTTTGAGAACGTTTGTTAAGATTTTGCACGAGAGCATACTAAAGCGTCGAACCCAAGGCATCATTTCAGATATAGGTACCTACCTACATAAGTTAGTAAATAGGTAGTATATCCTACGTAGAGTTTAAGGCTGTATATTTCGGAATTAAGCCTTGTAGTTTTAATTGCTGTGGGCAAGGAAATATACGAAGTTGCCTCAATGTTTCGTGTTCACGTTTTATGCTATTAATTTTCTTAATATTTATTACGGCAATTACTACCTATTTACATACATGCGTTTGTATTTAGCGTAATGTTATTTTATTCATCGATTAATAACCGTGAAACTAAGATGTGAAATCATAATTAAAGTTGAAAAAAATCCTTTGATTAAGTTCAATTTTTTTGCTTCAAAGAACTTATATTCCTAACGACTTAATGGTGGTTTTTTAAGTAAAAGTCATTTAATTCGACTTTGAACAATACTTGATTATTATCAATCTAAGTCCATTATTTTAGTATGTATCGACTTTAACTACTATTACTATTTTAATTGATGCATCAATTAAATTTATGCTAAAATTTGCATTACGAATTCACAGGCCGATATTTATTAGTATCTATCTACTACCTACTTATAATTGAATAAAGAAAACCATGTAGACAAATTAAAATCAATTAAAGGTAATGAATTTATATTCCTTTTTTTAAAGTGCTATTATACAAAAATATTAATAAAGAAAACATCCATTATTTAAATAGTGGACAACCTTTGTATATCGGCGGCTTATTCATTCATGTTCTATTATTTTGTCTTGGTTGTAAACAGAATAAAACAGAGTTGCACAAGCGATCAATAAAGCACCGACTGGACTTATCTAAAGGCTGCTACGTTCGCCAAACCTGATTTACATGTTCTTATTTATAGACGAGATCCTATAAGTCGTATAGATTCACAGCCCCCTCAAATCTTATTTTTGGTTCGCAGAGTCATCAATAGGATATTATTTTTATTCTCATTTATAAACAAATAATATATTATGATGGTGGTAATCTATGTAAAATTGTAAAGTTTTTTAATTGATTGCAAATTTAAAGAAAACCCATGCAAGTGATTTTGAATGTGGTGAAATTTTCTAAGGCATTTGGATTTGTATCCTAATTTACGAAAACATATTATTATACCGGTCAGCGGGTGAGTTGGCATCGCGTTTGGGTCCCACTCAGGGGTCGTGTGCTCAATTCCTCGGCTGGATAATTTCTTCATCATGACACAAGCGACATTTTCCGATTAATGTGGTGGTAATTGGAGATTTTAAAATGTATTGCTATTGATAACCCGGGAATGTTTGTCTTTTAGAACTGTAATGTAGGCGTACATAATTAAAAATTATTATATCTTCAATAATTACTATTGTAACTTTTGACTTTGTATGATTGGAATTGCAATACGGCAATAGTACTTGCGGCACAAGTCGGGTAAAAATAAGTCATCGTTTACATGTCTTCCGCGCACGATATTCTTATTCGACAAATTCATTGATATCACATGAATTATGAAGTCTTTAATATTTAATTATTTTAGTCTTTAGATTTAGCAATAAATTTAGCTATTTATTAAATTATTATTGAAATCATCGTTCAAAACTGAAAACATCACGAGGAAAACATATTTTCGCGACCCTCTCATTTTATTTCGTATCCGGAGCACAGGAGTTGTGTCGGGTATAGGAGTAGGAGGTGGCCGTAGGTAGAATCGTAGAGCTCTCCAGAGGACTGTTAGGGGAGCCCAAAGCACCACTTGTTCCCCGCAAAATGGCGACAAGTCCTGCTCACGTACACTTGCCCTGATGCAGAATTGCCTATTAAGCCGCCATTGAGGTATCCGTGGGATTTCCACGACTCCGTTTTTCATTGGATTACTTATGTTTCCACATTACTTTCGTTGCTCGCTTGTGGAAAACTCTTATTAAAATTTTAATTGAGTGTTACATTGAATATTTTAAGTACCTACCTACATGAGTCCAAATAATGAAGTAGGTACTTTAAATTATTATGTTATGAATTGTACATATGTTTAGCGTTAGTAGTAAATTAGTTATTCTGATGATAACTATAATAACTACTGGAGCATATTTGGCCACAATTTTGTCCAATTTGCAAACGCACCCTCGAGCTTTTTCGGGCCAAAACGTTGCCCATTTGTTGCCCGTTGCAAATCAAACATAAGTTCCCGCACGATCTATATCTACTTCGATTATCATAATAATAACTTGGTATTTTAACTTTTTAACAGGAGATGTGAGATATCTCTTCTGAATTACTTGTTATTGACATTTCGCAAAACTGAAATGATCGAAATATTTTTCTTACAAATCATTGATCTTTAATGTGTGTTACATAAAAAAAAATGGATGTTCAAATTTAACTTTATATCTGTGATATCAACTACTTAGGCTGTAGACAATATATAGACATCATAATACCTATTTAATTTTCTCCAAATACATACTTTTATAAATTTAACGATTTTTAACATTTTTTTTATGAATCCAGAAAAAAAGGGATAGACGGAAAAGTATAGGTGCATTTAATGGATCTCTAACTTGTATGTCTCCACATTAAAATTAGGATTTATTTTTTTAAATAAGGGCGGGAATTTTCCAAATAGAACACATGGAAATCGTGATTATCATAAATATTAACGTGAACGAATGGTTAAAAAAAATGGGCAGATGATGATTATTGCAAAGTAAACTGTAAACTGTAGTCTGTAAACGACTGTAAACGCAAAAGTTGTTTTTACGAATCATCACACAATTTCAAATTAAATATCTTTTAGATATGTGAGATGCATTATAAATTCTTAGTGTTACTTTTAGCAAAGTAGAGTGCAATTTATTTTAACCAATTTATAGCTTTGCTAAGCTCCTGTAAAATGATATTTCACATCCAAGCTCAGTATTATTAAAAAACATATATTAATTTACAAAAATAACACATGGATGTATCTATTAGCCCAATACGTAGATCAGTTGCCTGTGTCTATAGCAGAGCTTACATGAAAAATATGTAGAGAGGGTAAAAAAAAAACTTGATGTACCATACACTCATAAAATTTAGAAAGCGACCAATTGCTGCTGCTTGCCTCCTACACTGTAAGCACATTATTTAGTAGAGCATCGATTGATTGCCTTGATTAGAATTGATGTCTTTCTTCTACTGGAATTAAGGAGAGAACCGCTGATTTACTTTTCCATAGTGAAATATTGGATATTTCGAATACTAATTCGATTTTTTCAGTGCTCAGATTTACGGTAATTGCACCTATGACATTTAAGTGTTGATGTTGATATTTTATGTTCCGGAATTCGTGCTTAAATACATCTGATGGGCTTTTTGTATATACGCGTCCAACTTTTAATTGATTCGTGATGTTTTAATTTTATATAATCGCAGTTAGGTACTGGAATTATCAGTTGGGCATAAAAAATCACGACGTTAATGCAAAAAAATGTTCGATAAACCTGTAATCTTTTTGTTAATAAATAATAGGAAATATTTTTTGATCATAAATTGTTGCAACAAATCGATTTTTTTAAAAATAATTATCGTCCAAAGATTAAATCTCAACCATAGGTAAACCAAAATAACCTAATATAATACATTTTCATCCGTTTCAGGAGCTAAGAGTATTAATATCCATACTCTTAGGTCAGGAGGTATTCTTTCCTGTCCCTCAAAAATCGAGAACTGAAAAATAACGAAATAGATTTAGCCATTTTTATTATTTATTTTTGGGGTGTTATGCCGTGATACGCTATCTCCTTCTTTAAGAAAGGCTAAAGATGGAGATAGCGTAACACGGCACAACACCCCAAAAATAAATAACAAAAATACTTTTGGCCGTGAAAATCTAAAATCATATCAGATTTAGCCATGTTTAGTGTCGTGTATCTTATTTTCCAATATTACTACAACTTAAGATGTATTGCGTATCTTAAAAATAAGTTAGAGGTTCATGTAATTACTAGTTGATTTATTAAATATGTAAATATTAAAATTAATATTAAATTAGACAGATGTCCTTACTAGATTAGGCTCTAAGTCGTTCTGCCGCTCCCGCTGGTGGGCTGGAGGTGTCCGCCCAACTCGTCATTGATCATCATAACCTAAGACACGAACGTCGATAGATAGTACCTACTCTTCTTATATCATACTTAACTACCATATATTATGTTGGGATGTACCAAACTTCGTATTATGCACTAACTATGCTATCGACATCTATTGAAGGAAGCTGAAACTAAGTGAATAACAAATACACTATATTTAGTGACTAGATGTGAATAGCCAAGTACTCAAACTCCCACTATCCTTTCTCCAACCCCACTTTTTTTAACCTCATAAATTTTCTGAAATTAATGATAAAATCCAACATCCAACAGGCTCCACACATTTGATCACTTAGAACGTTGTGTTTTTTTTTAAACAATATGATTTAGAGAAAATCTATAACATTATATTTTCTACCTTTCTTGTATACATAAGGTATATTTATTTTTGGTCAACCCTTGATCTACTATTATATAGGACTTCTGTGTTTGGGTGATTTTTGAACGCAGACCTCAAAGGTTTACTGTGCGTGTTTTCCGTAATTGAATTCCGGATATATTTTCAGGGTCTAGATAACGAAGATGACCTAAGTAATATATAACCGGGGTCCCCAGCTACTGATCTATGGCCGCATGTGATTTCTTTCTGTTAGAAAAACAACTCACTTTAAAAACAGAACAACCAACATACAAGAAGGTATTTTTTTATATTTACGTTGGGATTCTAACGTTTGTTTAAACCTTATGTAAAACTGGTTGTAAAAATCTTCGGAAAGAAATATGTTAGCAAAGTTTATCTACGATGTTAGTGATTTATTATTGATGTTGTCAACGGCTTATTAAGGTATTGCGAACATCTCATTTATAAAATAAACATTCGGTTTAAAGGTGAGTAACGAGTGATCAAAGAAGATAAGAGATAAGTTATTCGTTGTAAGGAAGGATGAATTTGCTTTCTCATATTTTTACAATACCAGTAGTTTTATATTTATGAAAATGGCAAGGCTACTCTTTCAAAGGAAATTTATTGTAATATTCAATTCATATACTATTATAATACTCATATAAAAATGAGACTAGCTGTAGTATATGGTCAAAATTACAACATTTTTTTACGATATAATATTTCATCCCAAGTGCTCTAACTCAAATAGGTAACAAACATTGCTCTGACATTGAATATGTATAGATATACAAAGACAGTTATTTTAACTCTCAGACGTCAGATGTCTAATATAGGTACCTACCCTTATTTTCCTTCTCTTAACCCCTAGGAGACGACCAACTACAATGGTAGTGCAGTAAAATCATGACTATACCTACAAATGCACTGTAATGTACGCATGTAGAGCTATGTTTTAGAAGTTATGGATGGATTTTGTTACTGTCCATCATATTTCCAAAGTAAAAAAGTTGATATTGTTGAAGCTTGTCAATTATTTCAAATCTAGATTTCAATATTGTTTTTGTTTTTGAGATATTTCCAAAATATTACCCGTCTTCTAATGGTTAAGAAAGTATCTACTTATGTAAGTAGCCAATCGGCTTTTACTTAAACAAATTACTTCTTTGATCATTCCATAATATAAGTTTATAAGAAAAAGATCGAATCGTCATTTCGATAAACCATTATTTTTTGCTGGAAAGTGATTGGTATTAAGTTTAAGGATTGTTTTTGATTTTATTAAACGAAAATAATTTACAGAACCTTACATCTTCCCGATCTAATTGCACAGAATAAATAAACCCTACCCGCTTTTTTTCTATAACCCCAAATTATGGCGGAAGAACTAGCGCCCGCTAATTAGGCACCCAGGCTAATCCAAATGGCTTAATCCAATATCACGGGCCCCCATTAAATATACCTACTTCAGTGGGAAAGGCTAGATGAGAAAAAAACAAATAGATCCTGCCCCCAGCGAGTCGGACGCCTATCCTAACGGACCGCCATTAATTCGTTTCTTTCGTATCGTACGGCGATTTGCTTGAAGGATAAGTGAACAACGGGTTTATATTGCCAGAGTTAGTTGGAAAAGAATTAGAGTAGGACGTTATTTTACTAAAATACGCGATTTTATTCGTTTTTAGTTCGACTTGATGCTTTGAAAAGGTTTTGAAATCCCTTTTTCAGAAATCAGGGTTTTGATACAATTTAGTATGGTACCAACTCTGATGTAGTCGTATTTATGACAGTTTGGCATGTTAGTAACTAACTAACTAATTTACCATCACGCCGTTTCCCCGGAGGGGTAGGTGGACCGCCAAACAACTCGGAATGGCACACACTCCTCGCCTTATTCACATTTTAACATCGTCTCAATCATACTCTTCTATTTTTCTGACTCTTGACTTGTCTTGACTCAAGTATCTGATTCACGTAATCTTAGCCTATCTTCCACGGGCATCCCGACTTCCTCTACTATGATAGTACCGAATGAATTCATTATAACAATATATTACAAGTCCGAAAAAATATCCAAAAGCCTAAAATATAAGATAATTGTAAAGTGTAATGACAGAAAATAATAATTTAAGAAATATGTAAACGAGGCGTGGGTACCCCAAGAAGATGTTGCAAATTTAATTAAAACTGTATTTGGACATTTTATCATTATTAACAGTGTTTTGTGCATGACATGTATTAATTAATGTAAAAGAAGAAATTAAGATTTGTGTGGCGTTCTTTGCTCTCTTCCTACGGCTTGATGGTTAGTGTAGATTGTTTTAAATAGTAACACTTCATAGTGCTTCATGTAACAAAGCTTGTAGGTAGATACATATTAACCACTTACTTATTATATATTACATACAGGTACACAGTACCTACCTAAAGTAATATATTTCAAGCGAACATATTTTGTAAATTAAAACTAAAGAGACTCGTGCAGGCAAATATCTCTATTCGAAAGGGGCGTCGAGCGGTCGATATTATTACATCGTAAATTATCTGAGAGGGAGTTATGTCGATTTATATACACACTCATATTATATCGATTCGGCAGGTTTCTCTGCCTACCAACAAGTCAATTTTATTTAGCTACCTTTATACGTGAAGAGATTTAAAATTGATTCTGGTGCACGCACAAGCGTGGTATTAAAATTAACAAAAAAACTAACTACACACGATTTTTCACAGCGCATTAAAACACGAGCTTTTTTTCTCCACATGTCCATAAA
Organism: Limnephilus auricula; assembly: GCA_951813805.1. Classification (NCBI taxonomy): domain Eukaryota; kingdom Metazoa; phylum Arthropoda; class Insecta; order Trichoptera; family Limnephilidae; genus Limnephilus; species Limnephilus auricula. Next base: position 5,199,616 of record OX638403.1, read on the forward strand.
GTGCTTTACTCTTTAAAACGCTGGTACTTAAAGAATATCATCTTTTAGATTTATTTGGCCATTAAACTGACAGATATCCTTAGCTAAATTTTCCGTATCAAATAGAATAATTTTGTCACAGAAGCATTGCCGACCGAGTTTAAGACTAAAATGAGCCATTTATCAAAATAACGGCTTCATTTATTATTCTTAAAATTGAACATCAAACATTATATATTGGATATATGCGCACGGATATACAAATAACAGTTTATAAAATAGTTATATTTCATAAATAAGTAATAATAAAGATATTACTAAGTTTATCGACCATCGATTGCATAAAAAACATTTCGTATATCACAAGAACTCACTAGAAGGTGAAATTTGATCATTCAAATTTTATACTTCGGTTAGAATATAAAAACACTGTTATCCTATTTATTTCTTTAAACTTTTCATTGATTATTGCTCAATGTTGCCAAGAATTGATCTGACGATGATCACGGCCAATTTTCATGACAAAGGTGATTTTATTCGGTCAGTTTTTTTTTATCAAAAAGCGAATAATAATTTTTTCCCATTATTTCTTTGTGTAAAAGCTCGTGTACGAGCTGATGAAGCATTATGTCAAAACAAAAGATATAAAAGGAGATTCGCCATGAATTTTGAATGTTTAATCATTTTTTCAAGTCTCATTTCCGCATTATGATGAACTTTTTCGCAATTTCGCTAACAGTCCCAGTGCGTAGCCTATTTTTACCTCGCTTTTATTGCTTTTTAAATCACGGCACGTAGAAAAGCAGCAAGTAGGCGATCAAAATGATAAATAAGTTTGCATTTTACAATTGTTTTGTAATTGTTACGGAAGAACTTAATTGATTAATTTATAATCTGAAATGTTTAAACATTGACATTATAGGGTATTTTACGGTACAGCTATTTGCAGACAATACACTAAACTTGTTTTGATATTTTGGAGGAGTTCAGATATTGGGAAAACAAATATTGAAGATGAATTTAGAGGTATAAAGATACCTAATCTCATAATCATAGGTATATCGTCTTGGTGAGATATAAATGGTGTATTTCAGTTAAAAGTATAGCGCATAATATGAAAGCAATGGTTCGAAACTTAATTTTGAATCCCATTTTTTTTTTAAATGAAACATACACAAAGGGAAAGAAATGATTTATAACATCCCCTGGAACCTTTCATCATGAGATTCACTTCATTCCAAACGGACGAAATATAATTAGTACCCACATATCCGCGAGAGTAGGCAACATTTTATATCACCTCCGAGAATATTTCAGAATTAAAACACGGGGTTGCAGGGTGTATTATTGTTGAGTTTCCTCCCTGTCTGTATCCACTTGGTAAAATTTACACATAAAATTCCACTTTTACTTTAAATAAATGTAAATATAAGGCAGTTAAGAACGTGTGATTTATTGCGGTTTTACGTTAGAATTTATAATGAAAAACCACAATGGAGATTCAAAGAAAATATGCCGTCATATCATTGCGTAAAAAAATTGAAGGTAGGTTACAAATAATGTGCCCACCAAGATAGTTATAGTCAGAAATTTACATTTGTTTCATGTTTTTGTTTAATAGTGTATAAACCTTAGAGCAATCGTGCATAATAAAGCATTGGTTAGATGTGATTCCCAGTCAAAGAGCTCTCATAAAAATGTTTATGTAGTTACACAATGACCAATTTGTTACGACCGCCATCATAACACTATTGATTTTTCTAAACATATCTACGTACAGTAATGTCATCTGGATTCCAAAATTAAGAGTCACCCATCTTAGAAAGCCACAAATCGCTTCCAGCAACACATGTGCCACCATATTGCGCACTTTGCTCCTTGTGATCGCCAGAAAACAGGGGTAGCGACAAAACAATAAAGCCTCCTCAATACAGAAAGGCTTTTTCTATGATAGAGGAGAGACAATTTTACTACCCTTTAGTATTTTTACGGTGTCATTCAGGCAATAACAACCCGAGTTCCTAAGAAGCGGATGAAACAGGGGGTGCGTTTATTGCGTCACATGATGTCGTCGTAAACTTTCTTTATGGTTGCGTAATCAGTCATTTGAGTTTTAACGTTTGGGGTAGTTGCCAGTTAGTCAAAAAAATAATAGGGCACCCGTTATGTCTAATGATAATAGGCTCCCGGTGCGTTAACTCGTTCTAGATAAATCACTAATTGTTAGGTCGATGCATCGTAGAGAGTTTGACAAAAACTTTAGGACACGTGGTTCTTTGTTCTATTAGGGGTTTGAAATGTTAGTATCTTCGTTGTTCCTTTTGTAATACAGGGACCGTTTTGTTTGAAGAACAGTTAAACCTAGTTATTTCTTATTACAGTTATAAGTTTCTTAGTTCGTTCATTCATTTTTTTGTACGAACACAGCGCAAGAGTCTTTACTGTCAAAGCAAGAGAGACTACCGAATCACTATTTGGGTATTTTGGAGGGCTGAAGGGAGTGGGGAATAGAAAGATATGGGTTGGTGGAAGGATGGGGAGTACCTGCCTTATAATAATAACAACAATAATTGAATATTTTTTAGAGTACAGTTTTTTTGAAAAATCACCTCATGGGCGCTGCACAACTTATTATGGCTCTATCTAATTTTATTATTTCAAAACAGATAAAGAAAACAAATTCACCTTACCGGTTATTTCTGATAAATACATTTCTATTAGAATGCTTGGAGAAAATACGACTTTTCACGCAGAGAGCATTAGGTATATACATAAACACTGAACATCGCGTGATTTTACATTTGCTGTCCTCACTTAGTGTTGATACACATGTATGTTAATATTACTAGCAAAAGTATGCAGACATTGATATAAATACATTAGAAAATAGTTTGTGAACTTTCGTGAATAGTTCCTACCTACAATATTCATATTATTATTGACTCCTCTCAATCAAATGAGATTTTATAAATTAGTTCCAAAGGAAGCGACCAAAATGCGGGTAACACCCATCAGACTCCAGTCATTTTCTACCGCCATATTTAGATTTCTTCACGCCTATTTCGTCTCAAATTACAAATAATGTTTATTTAATATATTCCGTAAAGGGAATTATTATCGATTTGCTTCGTATATAACGCATTCATCATCTGCCGCAACAGAATATTATCATGATTAAAGTTCTTGAATCACTCTATACAATTTAGACATTATAATGAACGTGGGTTTTGATGTGGATAATAAATTGAATCAAAAAGTACTTAGTACAATTTACTTTAAGAAATTTCATAGGAAGATAACTAAAAGATTTTATAAAAAAAATTTACACTACAAAGGTTAATTGATTCAATTTTAATATTCGAACAATGTAAATACATAAAGCTACAAACCATTGTTACCTTCTTACTATACTACAGGTATGTACTTCCACAGTACCAAAATGTGAATCTATCATAAAGCATTTAAGTAACTTGTCGAAGCGGTATTTATTATTTTTCTTTATAGAAATTACACAACATACCTACTATAATTATGACTACAATGCAGGCAGGTACCATGAACTTCAAAGTTCCCGCGTCCATATAACATCTTCTTCAAAAAAGTAATTAACGACAACGGTGTTAATTATATTTTATGGCTCATGTAACCCGAGCTACAGTAGGTTACCTCAACTAATGAGCAGTTGAGGATGTGCTTATGTATTAATAATTATTAGTCTTAGCTTAGCTTATCCTTGCAAACTACTTTAAAAAAACTCATTTTTAAAAAACTCTTACTAGTTCTGAACTGCAATTTTTCTTACGTTCCTTTTAATTTAATATAAATTTAAAAACACTGATGGCTGAAAAGAATTTTCAACAGTGAAAAAGTACAATTTTACCAAAACAGACATTTAAAAATGATAAAGTAAATTTTTAATATAAACATACATGTTCCCACGTACATGCAAATCAAACATGTATATAAATATACATACATAATAACATAAACATTGTATAAATTAAATTCTCATGTTAAACAGGTTTATTGAAAGTAATCAATAATCTTGCATTTAAAAGACTTTTGATTTACGTATTGGAAAATTAGACTGCTAAATTGCTGACATTAAATGTCCTAGGTAGGGAACAAAATAGCTTAAAAGCATCGTATTTAAACTTAGGTAGGGAACAGAATAGCTTAAAAGCATCATATTTAAACTTAGGTAGGGAACAGAATAGCTTAAAAGCATCATATTTAAACTTAGGTAGGGAACAGAATAGCTTAAAAGCATCATATTTAAACTTAGGTAGGGAACAGAATAACTTAAAAGCATCATATTTAAACTTAGGTAGGGAACAGAATAGCTTAAAAGCATCATATTTAAACTTAGGTAGGGAACAGAATAGCTTAAAAGCATCATATTTAAACTTAGGTAGGGAACAGAATAGCTTAAAAGCATCATATTTAAACTTAGGTAGGGAACAGAATAGCTTAAAAGCATCATATTTTAACTTAGGTAGGGAACAGAATAGCTTAAAAGCATCATATTTAAACTTAGGTAGGGAACAGAATAACTTAAAAGCATCATATTTAAACTTAGGTAGGGAACAGAATAGCTTAAAAGCATCATATTTAAACTTAGGTAGGGAACAGAATAGCTTAAAAGCATCATATTTAAACTTAGGTAGGGAACAGAATAGCTTAAAAACATCATATTTAAACTTAGGTAGGGAACAGAATAGCTTAAAAGCATCATATTTAAACTTAGGTAGGGAACAGAATAGCTTAAAAGCATCATATTTAAACTTAGGTAGGGAACAGAATAGCTTAAAAGCATCATATTTAAACTTAGGTAGGGAACAGAATAGCTTAAAAGCATCATATTTAAAACTTCCTCGTTTTAAGGAGGTCATAAAAACTGGATTAACAAATAAATAAAGTAATAATAACATTAAATAGATAATTTCTATAGCGTAGTTATTGTGAAAAAAAACCTCATTAACGCAACGTATGTATAAGTACATACCTCTTGAAAAGAGTATAATATACACGGAGAAAAATGTTATTCTAAAATACGATCATTTTATTCGTAAAAACGGCACTGAAGTTCTTGCGAACAAATTAACAGGGTTTCAATGTTTATTGGCGGGAACATGTAAGAATAATTTTTTGGTATATATAATTTCGTACGTATACCAACAAATTATTCTTACATTTTCCCGCCAATAAACATTGAAACATTGTTAATTTGTTCGTGAGAACTTCAGTCCCGTTTTTAACCGTTTTTACGAATAAAATGATCGTATTTTAGAATAACATTTTTCTCCGCGTACAATCTCAGTCAATTAATATCATGAAAAACTTTATCACCTTTGTCGATAGTTTATCAATCTGAATCTTATTAGTAATTAGTGTTAAATTTCACCGAAATCGCAGTAAAAAATATCTCAGTGAATTATTTTGAGCTGAGTGGAAACGTTTATTATTGGTGTGAAAAGGCTCTCCCGCATCGAAAAACATCATAGTTTAAAAAAACTCAGCATGTAAATTGAAATAATCTTTGGTTGGAAATTAAAGTTAATAAACATCTTATTTTCGGTAAATTCAAAGATGGATTATATTACAAATGAGATATCGATATCGGTAGCAAACGAAATATTGAAAAAAATACAGCACTTCAAGGAAATGCCAAAGAAATAGAACTCGACACTCACTACCGATAATCCGCCCATCTTGGTTCAAATGATGAATTATTTCTTGCCACTTGATGAATAGCTCTTGTCAGTTGAAACGTGCACACGTGGTTTTAGAGTGAACCAATCAGAGGTCTGGGCGGTTCAGAGCTTTACCAACCTTCATTATTTCTGAATAATTCAAAGCACCATGAAATTATGTAAATGCAGCTTTTAGACCATTGCATATAAAGTCAAACTTAATATATTATGGCTATCAAAATGAAGTCTGAAATCTCAATATTTAACAGGATGAAGAAGTAAGTTGTTAATGTACCTATTAAAAACAGGATTTTAATAAATTTATGAAGTCAAAATTTTTGTTTTGTTTTTTTTTTTACTTGCATTAAAAATCCAATTAGTGCAGCGAAACAGCGTGTCAAGTAGGTAATAAAGAAGCAAATTTAAGCTTTGGAATATACATAAATATTAAGTGTTAAAAACGAAAGGTTAAAATTAATTAATTATGAATGTAGACTCTCCCAAAAGTTTCCTTGTGCAAACGCGCAGGAAGTAGATTGGCAGTTGGATATGTAATTCGAAAAGCTTGAATGTTTTTAAGATAATATTCTAGATAGATAGATAGATAGGCAGAGAAATCGGACCGCCAAACAACTCGACCTTGGCGTACACTCCTTGCTTCATTCACAATAATTTATCATCTCATATATACTCTTCTATTATTCTGACTCTTGACATGACCCGACTCAAGTATCTGATTTCCTTGATCGTGCCATGGATCCCTTGGGTGTCCTCGACTTCTTCTACCATTCACATTTGGTCATATTTTCTCTTTATCCTTTCTTCATTCATTCGCTCTTCATGCCCAAACCATCTCAGCGTCCCTTTCTTAATCTTACTTATTACTACGCTTTTTTTAATTTTTTATAGTGGATACCTCACAAGAGTCCCAACTGCTCCCGTCTGGAGCCAGTGAGACTATGGCATCCCCAATTGGGGTACGTTATGAGGCAGAAGGTAAGTGGGGAATTGAAGGAGACGAGGAAGAGGAAGGTGGGGAAGTACCTGGCTATTCAGATCTAGTCACTAAACACGGCTAAAGCCATTTCAAGCAACGTTTCAATTCTGAATGTTGGTCTCACACCAGGGCGATACTAAACGGCCGCTGTTCCCAATCCTACGAATCAATTACTAAGCCAAAATTTTGCCTTAGTAATTGATTAGTGCACAACTACGCTTTTTCCAACACACGAGTATCGCTTAAGGTGAAGACATACGGAAAAACGCAAAATCGTATAAAATCTTGTGTATTAGTTTTGAAAATTTGATCGCTTAGAAATAATATAGATGCTTCAATTAAATACTGTGAGTAGAACACATCTTGGCCTTTGAAGTGATCGAGTATTTTTTTGATAAGCTTTTTAATACGCTTAGAAAAAAATTATGCGCCTGACCTATAAAAAATGGTTAAAAGTGAAAAATCTCCTATAACAAATCCTTTTTCTGGTGTTGTTTTATTGAATAATGTAGCTAATTAAGTTTCTTATAGAGTGATCGGAAAACATTTTAATATTTGTATCTGAACTTCACAAAATAAAATAAAACGTGCATTTTGGCGACGTTTCTTTTCAGTGAATAAAAATAGGCGGTACCCAACGAATTTGTAAGTGCGAATTTTATCCTTATGCCATGTACGGAAGGATTTTAGCCCGTCGCTCATTCTACGCCCAGGGCCCGGGGCAAACGGACATGCCTTAGTCTACGCGGCGCTTCGATCTTTAAAAATATACTTGCGGAATAACAAAACACTGTTGTTTGCTAGAGATTAGGGTTTTTATTGGTAAACGCCCAAAAATCGTTCGCTCCGCCCAATTCCGAATGAGTCAAGGACTAGTGGATCATCTTAAGCATTTATCCCTAAGGAAGCCGGACTAGTGGATTAAACTCGTTCCGGCCGCCTCAGTTTTGGACTAGTTCTTAAAAGTGTCAACAGAGTAGAAAAAATACCGCGAACACAATGGTAAATGAAATATCACTTTGACAGAAGACACAGTTTCGCGCTCAATTTGTTGTATTGCGTATGTTGTATTGCGTTTATCAATTATCATTTTAATTGATATGGATTGAGAAGTTCGGATGCGTGCGGAGCAGAGACGAAAAACGGTTAATTTATGCGAAAAACTATGTCGTTTTCGAATATTCGCCAAGCCAAGTGTCAAGTCCAGTACCTACGGTCAAGCTGACACTTTATTTTATATACGTTTGTTTAAAAAATATAAAATGTCAGTTTATGGATAAACATATTTTATATAAATTACGTGCATTAATAAAAATACAACAATTAACTCTATAATATTAATTTAACTTCGAAAGTTCTTACTTTGATGTCATTTTATTGTCTATGAGAGCGGGCGAGGCCAGATAACATAAGATGTTTGGGAACAACATAAATCGAGCGCTACCCTACAAAATGCTTGGCTGATCGCGGCCTCAGATGAATCGATTTAAAAGTTAGGAACAGCGGCCGTAAGAGTATCTTCCACGCTTACACCAATCTTGCATTCTTTTTGTATCTCCACATTTCTCACACGATCATACATGGTTTATCACACATGTGCCTCAGGGACCTCATTTCTATAGCATTCAGTATACTCTTATCCTTTCTTTGTCAGTTATATGCTTCACTACCGTACATGAGGGAAGATACTAGCACTCCACTAATTTTCTAGGATACGGATTAAGGACTGTTTAGTGTTTAGTGTGTTTAACACTAGTATTCAAATCTTAGTATATTATGGTTCACAAAGTCACAAAGCAAGGCAGATTTAATCAAGATTTAGGACAGCAATAAGAGAATGCATCCGTGGGGAGTTAGAAATAGATGAACGGGGCTGGATGTTGGTATTTCAGTAAACACAGTATGACACTTAAGCGACTCGGTGTAGGAACACCCTGTGGTGATTTGCCCCGCGTGTGTGACAAATCCTCGCTTCGGGACACCCTATAAATATCGCATACAATGTGATATTGCGGCAAGTTTGGAGACATTCTTACTTACACCATATCGACTGTGAAAGGGAAGAACGAAAGATCCTACGTTAAAAAAATCGCACAATCAAGATCAAAATCTAAAAGAAGTACCTAATGCATGAGTATATTATTCAATTTTTGCCAATTTTTTTTTTCTAAATAAACACACCTACTAAAATACTGAAAGTATAAACGAATTCTATATTTAGCTATAAAACTTAGGTGCACAAAATATATCTTTTACATTAGATATTATTATACCTATAGTAGATATTATGATTCTCTGATATATGCTAAGTACAATGCAAAGAGTTTCTGTTTTTTTGTGATATAATCTTTTAAACTATACATCACAATTCATACTTTTAAGAAATTCAAATGCTTTTCTGTTACGTAGGTACTAGGGTCGTAGAAATTGTATAAAAAATTCTCTAATTTAAAAAAAAAACAAAAAACAGAAAAATCTCAAGTGACCTCCCATGTTAAAATAGTCCTGTATATTAACTTCCTGTACAGAATACAAATAAATAATAATACATTGACATTCTATTGCAGAATCACGTTCTTGTCAGATTGTATTGCATTGTACATTTAGTTTTGTATTAGTGATCGATGAACCGGTGGATTCAATCTGTTAGCCGTAAGTTGTCATAATAATGTGTCTAGTCTGAGATTTAAAAAAAAAATATTATGTATTTTTACAAGCGCCTTTGAGGAGTTTTTTTTTTCCAAAAATGGCCCTATAGATACAAATCATCTAATTATGTATTATTATTAGATATTATCTACTTACCCACAAGTAAACTAACGTCATAATTTGTATGTATCTAGAAAATTACCGGCTGAAGTTTTAAATATAAACCAACAACAATTTGTTTTATCTTTAGTTAATTGTTACGTGAAGAAAGGAGGAACAAAGTGTTGCAGCACAGCGCACTAGTTCCACGTCTTCTTATAAATCTGTACCTCACCCTCCTTAGTTATGTCTTCCTATTATTTCAGAATAATAACTCAACTCTCGCACACAAAACTAACTAAACAATAACTTCCGCGAGTTAATTAAGTTAGGGACGTCTTCCTATGTAAAGTACATCCTTCGTCGTATTCACAAACGTAGTAATAATAATTATTATTACCTACTAAAACCCAAATGTGTGATAGTATTTTAATATGAATAAATTTTTGACAATATTAGAGTGTTATGACTAAATTTCTAATTTATGGTATAATTATTAATGTATGTGATAATCATGACCCAAATGCACTGTGAAACAATGAAAACGCAATATTGGTCGGAATATAAACGTAGTGGAATTTGAATAGCAAACTAAATTGGCAGTCGATTATTATCGATGCAATTTTCTCCTACGGCCATCTGTTGTTAATTGAGATATGCATATTCATTTTCAATCAATATAAATAACAGTCTATAAAATCACGTGAATTTAAATGACCGCTCCGTTTTTTCTAATAATTGTTACTTGTCTTGTTTTTAATACTAGAGGAAAATTTTGTAAATTTCCAAGCGTTGGTAATATCGTCGGTATAGAATTTAAAATGGAAAAAAGTTTATCTCATTCAAGAGTGTTTTACCAACAACGTTTATGAGTTGAGATTTATCAAAGTAAGATGCTAAAAGGACTGGAAGCACGTTTGTAATGCTATTAAATTTATTTTAATCTTTGTGATCTAGTTTTCTAACTTTTATAACTGAATAATTGAATCTAAAGAATTTAACGAATAGACTTTCAAAAAGATGATAAGGTACAGGATTTGGGAGGCGGGAATGGGTACCGCCGCCCCGGGAACCATTTATTGGATAACCAACACCTCTGTCATAGGTCACCCCAAGTGGTTCGCTACGTTTGGTGACTTAGCAGGGGTGCCCGGGTTCATGGGGTTCATTGTCTAGGTCTTGGCGGCGGATGATCTAGACACATTGAACCCCAGATTCCTACCCAACCCTCATACCTTTTTCCTCCCCAGAACTTCCTCTCCCTCCTTTCCTTAAAAATACCCTCCACACAGCATCCCCAAAGGTGACATAGGCCCTGAGGGAAATTATTTTCCTCAGGGCCTCCTGTGTGGACCTAATGTAAAAAAAAAAAAAAAATTGTGGAATTTTAAAGCATTTATTATTATTTTGAATAGTTGTGGTAAATTTTATGATTAATAAAAAAACCTAATTAATGAGAAATAAGCATAGTACCTACCTACCTGAGGACATAAAATTACTGAAAAAATTATGAAAAGTGAAATTTGCAATATTACCCAAAAAAGCGGTTTATCTAGTAGGTACCTACCTAAGAGTATGGATATTAGAGAGACGGCATGTGAAGTGTGCCCGCGCGCTCCAAGTGTGCCTTTTCGAGAATTTTACCCACACGGCTTACATTGGCTGCTGGTTTTTGGCCGTTTAATACGTTCCGAAATTTTTACGTTAGCAGCCATTTTACATGGTGACAGCCAATGTCAGCCGTGTGGGTAGAATTCTCGAAAAGGCACACTTGGAGCGCGCGGGCACACTTCACATGCCGTCTCTCTAATATCCATACTCTTAGGTACCTACCTAGTAATAATAATAATAATAATAATAATTGGATAATTTGTATAGCGCCGTTTTTGTGAGAAATCACCTCAAGGGCGCTGTACAATTTAAAATATAATTCTTAGGCTATATTAAAGTTTATTATTTACAATTGTATACAGAAACATACTTACCTGGTCGGTCACTTCCGATAAACACACTTTAATAAGAAAGTTTATGCTTGGAGAAGATACCAATTTGCACGCGGAGGACATTATATTGAAAACACTGGACTTTGCATGATTTTACATTTACTGACCCCATCACTTTTGGTATTCACTTATAAGAAGTATAATGCCAAAGGTGAGTTAATACTTACTTTGAAAGACTTGAGAATTTAATGATTCTTTACGACTGGAGAATTTTCATCAAGTGACCATTATAAAAGCTTACAAAAAAGAATTAGCTCATATTTTCACAATTAGTTATTTACAATGTCACGGGCTGTGAATGTGAAAGTGAGAAGGTTTTGACTTTATGGATAAGACAGTCCGAACAGATGAGTTTTAAGTTTAGCTCTAAATTCCGCCGAGTCTGTATAGTAGCTGTCGAGTAGCCTACCTATATACCTACTAGATAAACCCTACCGGTTTACCTGGTAGGTATTTTACCCACAAACTTATCAATTCCCAAGCTATCGTAGTGTTCATATTACATGTTGATTACGATGTTTACTTTAATAAGTTAGTATTAATTATTCTGTTTATTATATCAATTGTATGCTTTCACACAATTTTATGAGTATCTCAATTGACAAAATTCTCCGTGTCTCGTGATATTCGAGTCGTTGTTCTGTCAAGTGCCTTCCCCTTCGAATCGGTTGGAACCCGTTTTCCGTCCGTCTATACATAAAAATGCAAATGTTCCGACATAAAGTATTGTGATGCCTAAATAACGTTTACAAACGAATAAGGCATTTTGTTGGGTCGTTGGTCGAAGAGATATCTACCTTCTGCAGGGCATACAAGTTCAAGATGATGTTATAAGCGAACAAATTACAAATGTTTGTACGAATGCGTATGTCAGATAATAAAGACTTTGTTAGATGGGTTTCGTAGATTTATTAGTAGGTATTGGAAATGTTTTTTTTTTGTTATTTCAATTATATAGATAGTAAAGGATTGTAGTAGGGCTTTTGGAAGTAGGTATTCAAAAGCATTCAGTATAACAATGGAATTAATTTACTAAATTTAAAACCTAAATAATTGTTAACAGAATTAAATTAAACAAATAACTTTGTATTAAACCAATATTATATAATCACAATTACCTACATGTTTCGAAACCGATGGTTTCTTCGTCAGGGTAGTAATGACATTAAATAACAAGAGAAACAAACAAATATAGACTAAAAAGAAAAGACTAAAAAATACTATGGACAAAAATATTACAGAGTGGTGATTTATTAATTTAAAGATATCGTAAAAAACAATTATTTAAAATTAAATATAAAAATTATTTTAGAATATGAATAATTACATTATATAAATTATCAAAACATAATAAAGATGTTTAAACAACAAAAATAAATTATTTTAAATATAAGTATAATAGTGGTTTAATACATAGTTATTTGTTTAATTTAATTCAAAATGACGCCACAAAGTGATTTTGCGAAGTTTGAAGAAATAATTATTAACTGTTTTACAAATCACTTTTTTGAGAAAAATCGTATCAAAGCTCTATAATTTTATTGATATTTTAATGAAGAATCTTATAGATTTCTCCGAAAACAATAGCGCTTACTAAAATAGTGGTAATATGTTGTGAATATCGAATTAGGTAAATAAAATGATTTTATTACAATAAATACATCGATAAATTTATTCCAACTGTAATAATAAATTCTCTTATAGGAAGGGTGATTTATATTTAACCACGGACATGCATGGGTTATCCTTACCAAAAATACAATGTTTTATTGGCATTATTCAAAATAAATACCACAGTAAGCTTTATAGTGATATAAACAAATAAAAGTAAGTACATTGTTATACGGGCTTGGCACTAAAGAGGACACTTTTTAGTGTACCCTAATATTTGTGCACGACGATCTTATTATATTATAGGTATATATTTCCTACGATAGTATCCAAAAAAATTCGAAATGTTTTGGAACTAGTTTAAGACCTTTTAATTTTAAATATTGGATAACGTATTATTGGGAATATTATCTCGATACTTCGATTTACAAGATGAAGATGAAATGAAATATGATAACATCTTATTTACTGAGCAGTTGAAGTTACCACGCGAGGATAACTTATTTGCATATTTGAAAGATAACTTAAATATCAATTGGTTCATTTACGACAGAAACTACTATTATTTAACCAGAATGAGCGTTAAATAATTAGCAAAGTAAATAATTACCTCGTAACTTTAAAAGCTCTCATATTACTATATATATACATCAAATAAAAGAGGTAGGCGTAGTCCTTCCTATTTATGTCATGCAAACGATTTTAAAATTGGGTTAATAAATATTCTCGGGGGTAGATTAATAAATGATAAAAGAAAGCATGCACATATTCAAATTATGTACGTAACTACACAAATGATAGCCAGAAACACAGTAAAAACTGCTTATAGACAAGCTTGTAAGTTAAATAGAACGTAATAAAATGTTAACTTTTTCACAGAGAGATGAAAAATTACAATGCGAGGGTTAATTGCCCAATAAATTAAATATAATTACGTAGGCGGTTCTGTTAATTTATCTACAAGCTTCCTTAAATAAAATCCAAGATTTATGTCTTCTTTAATGTTATGGAAATAAAATAGATATAATTATTTACGTCGCAATAAAATTCAGACCAAAGGATCTCTGAAATCTATTCGTATGTAAGGCAGCGAATCTAATTGAATTTTAAGTATCATGGATATGTATTTTTCATAGATTTAAATACAATAATCTTCTTCTATTGTCTACTTATGAGAACGCAGTTAACACGATACCAAATATATTGATTTAATTATTGCTGGTTTAAAAAACAATCCTTGTATTAGGAGTCGAATCAACTTACCAACTATTACCAACATCAAAATGTTAAGAGTGATTGACCAGCGGCTGAGAATAAAAGTTTTAAAATGCTTGCAACTATACAGGGAGGTTCCAATGAGAAAGATCGATTATTCCCCGATTAAAATTTTTTTAATTAAAAATTTAATATAATTTTTTTTTCATTCAAAACTTGCTTTAATATTACAAGCTACATTCAAGTAAGCAATAAAAATGCTCAAAACGCACGATGATAAATTATTAAATATCGTGTACTTTTTGATCATAAGAAGGTATTTATGATTTTTCAGTAATGTCTTAAAAAAATAAATATGTAAAAAAAAAAATATTTTAGTTTGTAAAATCTTAAATAAATATAAAAAAACTGAGGTTTTTGGCACAAAACACGTTCTCGGATTTATTTTTTAATGATTTTAATTTAACTAAAATTAAAATTCTCAAAACTGTGTTTAGGTACTAGATTATGTATTGATTTATTTTGTTGTTTTTCAAAATTTTAAAACTGCGTGTACCAGATAAAATAATACTCTTTCAAAATCAATTTATGTTTTTTTGTAAAAAAGAGTCAATACGTCTAGAATTTGATTTAAAAAGGACTAATTTAATACCCTCTTAAAGCTGGAAAACTTGGCTAGGAAGAAAGAAAACATTATAAACAAAACAAAAACACAGAATTGTTTACTGTAAAAAGGAATCCAAATTTTTAGTATAGTTCATAATAAAATCAAAAATGAACATAGTTTAAGAAAATTCAAAGAAAAATGTTAAAATTGAGTAATATTTTTGAAATGTAAGTTATATTGTAAAAAGTACCTACCTATGTTTATATCAGACCACATGAAGTGGATCTATTTTAAGCGTAATTAATAAATAAAGATAACAAAATATGATACCATTAGGTACCTACCTACAACAACGCTGTTTATGTTAGCTGCACTGAAAACGGGATTTCTGCATCTCGAAGGGTTAAAAAAAATCAATTTACTTTAATTCGACAACCCATCCACCTCTAAGTGCCTACCTTTCTTCAATAAGGAAGTCAATCATTTTTGTTTGCTGCTGTTCCAAGTTCAATTATAGTCAGAGTACCTCATTAAATTGAATATATAAGAGGAAAGGAAGATACATGCTCGGTAAATTGCAGGTGATTCGCCTGAACGCGGTTTGGGAGTTTTTGGACCGTCCGAGATTCATTTTGAAAATATAGTTCCCACACCTCATGGACCGTTTCTTACCAATACTTAACTCACGTTTCGCCAATTTTATCCGCGCTTCGGGTGGAACGATAAGAAAAATTACACCACCAAATCCAAAAAATCGTGCTCAGAAATTGATAATCTTACGTGAAACGAAAGAGGTAATGCACGTCTCTTTCCAAAATACATAGGAATTATACCTAACTGTTTATGGAGGTAGTCAGTGGGCACCTGAATACTGCGTTAACCGCATACTTTTATCTTCATCTTTATGTACTCAAATTCTTATTTTGACGAACGTCCAATAGTTCGAACAGATAGATCTTGAAGATATAAAATTTACACACAGGGGTGAGTTGTTTAAAATCATCTATTTTGAATTTTACCACTGGGCTGAGGTTTGAAAAAATTTCAAGACGCCGGGTTATGAATAACCTGAAAATTTCCTATTACCCCTCATTAAGCGGAAAATGTTGCTTGTGTCGTGATGTAGGACTGAGTCAGCCGGGAAATCGAGTACGCGACGTCTGCACGGAGAAAAGTGTTGTTCTAAAATACGATCATTTTATTTGTAAAAACGGTTAAAAACGGGACTGAAGTTCTTACGAACAAATTAACAGAATTTCAATGTTTATTGGCGGAAAAATGTAAGAAAAATGTAAGAATGTAGGTATAGGTACGAAATCACGTATACCAACAAATTATTGTTACATGTTCCCGTCAATAAACATTGAAACCCTGTTAATTTGTTCGTAAGAACTTAGTTTTTACCCGTTTTTACGAATAAAATGATCGTATTTTAGAATAACATTTTGCACTGTGAGGGTGGAACCCAATTGCAACGCGATGCCATATCAGCAACTGACTAACACCTAAAGTTAAGATTACTGTGAAAGAGTAAACAGAGATTTCATTCAAATTTCAATACCTATAGCTGGTTTATCACTAATTATATATAGGTATCTTTAAGTTAGGTTTTCGTAATTCTCGTTCAAAAAATTCCATCAATTTTACATTTCACATAGTCACAGTTAGATATGGAGATGAACATCCCAAAGGAGGTATTAACCTAATAATTGAAGTCGTAAATATATCGACGTTCATTATATAATCGGTTCAGTTTGTCATAGTTGACGGTATAATTATTTTTAAAATACCGACTCAATTGGAATACCATCAAATCTTAAGTATTGAGTTATGCGGAGGCTACTGATAAATGATTGAACGATGAAACTTGTTTACTATTTGTGTGCATACCTGCAGATTTATCTACCGGTGTTCAGGAGTTGCCAAGTTAAGAAAAATAGTAACTTTTTCTCACTGAATTATGATAATCTCAGATATTCGACCACGCATAGAAAATAGGAGATGACGTAAAACGCACAACAGATGTTTTTTATCCACATTAATTGCATTATACCTATAAATTACCAAAATATAATACCTGTTTATTATTATTTTATAAAACAGTAGGCTTAGAAAATTATGGTATATGTACTTACCTACTTAAAAAATGTTTTCCACATTTTTTGTAAAACACTGATTTACACAAACGTTTGTATTCTTACTGAACTATTTATTTATTTCTTTAATCTTTGCAAAATTACTTTGTTGCATTATTTTAATTAAATGAAACCAAATACTTATATTATGTAAACCACTATAATCAATTATAGTGGTTTACTCAAAGTAATTTGTTTCATTTATTTATTTATAGTTTTTGTGTTTAATTCGTAGAACCCCATTTTTTTTTTTAATTTAATTTAATTTAAATTCAATTTAATAAATTACATACCTCCAAAATGGACTTTTAAAATCGCTTCGTCTAAATGTGGTTAAGACCACAGTTTGAAAATGGCCTTGCGAGCAAAAACAGCTGTAAAAAAATACAAACCAAAATACTTGCAGAACATAATAATAACATTATTAAATTTAATTTTAATTAAATTAAAAAAAGGAATTTTCTGAAGTACTTTTCCTTTTATTTTGGTAACTAAAAGGGTTGGTAGGTAGAAATTATTAATTTTGTTAGTAACTTTAGAAAAACGTCAAAAAAGCTGAGTGCAAAATAAGATTTTCTATTAGTGATTTCTATTGCATTTTCAAAACCTATTTATAATACACGATAGATCGCGTAATTTGTAGTTAAATACCAAGGTATATACATGTAAACACCAGTATTCTGTTTTTCTTTTATAAATTCTATAATATTTATAATATACTATTATATTCATAGATTTATTTATAAAGATACTTGTGTTTAATTATTATTAAGCGTGACAGCTTTTTCGCCTTCTGAATTCATTATAAAACTCTCAATGTTGAGTATGATAACGCCTTCAAAAGGCGAAATAGCTATCACGCGTATTAAAAATTACACAGCAACTCATTTATGAATACCTGAACTGTTCAATATGAATTGAATACTAGATAATATTATTAAATATAGGTAAAAAAGAAAAAAACATTTTATTAAAATGGAGTTCTACAAAAAAATGAAACTTCATAACAATAAGGACCAATTTTCGTTGGATTAAATAAGCTTTGTGTTTAGTAATAGAATTTCAAATGTAGGTGCCTACGTTATATTATATACGTCTTTTGTTGGAACAAGGATGTAAGAAATAAAAATAAGCCAGTTGATGGTCTTAGTAGGTAACTAATCCATCCTACCCAGAATTCAATCACCATCCCAGTTTTGGACGATGATGGCATACATCCATTAAAAAATTACGCAAATAAATTTAAAAAAACTCGAGTATTTCCAAAAAGGTTGGAATCTCCACTCTGCGATATCAGGCGGCCTCTGCCGCTGGTACAAAAATCTATGTGGGAGGAAACGGTTCATACATATCCCAAGGTCTTCGTCTCATCTGAGACCACCCAGGAGTCTGGACCAGACCCGCAATCAGGATACTGTAGATTCTACTTTGATTGGTCACACTGGCACTTATCAAATAAATTTAAATATGCAATAAACATTATTGAATGCACCTTTCTAACGGATCGATCGATCGGATGTACACTAAATCAAAACTAGAAAAATGATTGCTCCGTAATTGAATAAGACATTTTTTTTAGAACTGTTGGTGTATCGAATATATAATTCAATCAAATTTTCTGCTTAGAAAAAAACTATCCCACATTTTTTTTTGGCTTTACCGATAGTTTAAGATTTGCTTTAAAATATATGTAGGTTTAGAGGTACCTACCTAATACTATTATTAATAATTTGTAGAGCGCCGTTTTTGTGAGAAATCACCTCAAGGGCGCTGTACATTTTATTATGACTTCTTAGGCTCTACCTAGAACTATTATTTACAAATAAATACAGAAAACATACTTAAAGGTCACTTCCGATAAACACACTATTAGAAAGTTTATGCTTGGAGGGGATACGACTTTGCACGCGGAGGACACTATATTTAAAAATTGGACATTGCACAATTTTACATTAGCCACACCTTTCATATTACATTTATAAGAAGATTACTGCCAAAAATGGAGTTAATAAATTGAAGTTATTTCGAAAGACTTGAGAATTTAGGACTCATTAGAACAGAATTTGAATGAAATTAGATGTACTATAACTCACAAATAAGAATTTGTTAACTTTTTTATGCATTTAGTTTTTTATGTTAGTTATGTCGCGGGCTGAGAGGGTGAAGGTAAACGTTTTGGAATTTTTTTCTTATGGATACGACTGTCTAAAAAGGTGAGCTTTAAGTTTAGCTCTAAATTTCGCTGAGTCTGTGATCATTCTAAAATCATGTGGCAGTCCATCCCAGGATTTAGGTCCTGACACTCCGAAATTACGCTCACCGAACTTAGTATTTGATGTGCGCTTTGGCTCCTTTAACCTTCCGATTGTTAATGACGCCGCTGACGTAAGAGTTAATGTTGCTATAATTTGTTTAAATTAACATCGATAGATTCCCGTGAAATACTTACTTGTTTTATGTACCTATTCAATAGTAATAGTAATGTAAAAAAAAAATTTTGGCAAAAGGCTTCTGTGGTTTGACTCTGTGTCGCATATTTTTGAATGTGGCAGAGGTTTTCGCCTGGTACAGTTTCCGAAAAGAAAACAAGTTCTTTGGTAGGTGACCAAAACACGATCGAAACGAATTTATTATAAATTATTATTTGATTGAACTTTCACGTGATAAAAATGCATGAGTTAAATGTACTAAATATTCACAGTTTTTGTTATTTTAACGTATTTTCTGATGCGGGGAGTTTTCTTAAGATCGTATCTATGTCAACTCAGTTATTTTCAGTCGATGTAATTTTTTCGTGCTTTTGCAAAAATGTCATTCTATTAGGAATATTTTTGAATAAATAAATAAATGAATGACGCATGAGAAGAACTGAAGAAAACTATGCAGACGGCAATTCTAGCGCGTTTTACAGATGGTATCAGCATCGTCCAGCATTTCACACGACATCACTTTTTCTACGGAAACCCCATACAGTGTACACCGTACATGGGACTTAAAATAAAGTAAAGCGATAAATCTCTTTTTCCGGTCATTTAATCAAGTAGATTTTATAGCGGACCGATGCGTATCTATTTGCTCTCTTGTTTTATAAAAACTACCATAGGAAAGGACACCATCCTTTGTTCAAGAAAAGCTGATACTTTTTGAAAATGAATGGATTTGGTTAATTTTATTTGGCGGTCACGGCGTGTTTTATTGGCCGTGACCACACCCAGTGGCATTTTCTCGTGTTAGAAGCGTAATTTATATTATCATTTGGAAGGTTTCACGGATGATTGAGAACCCTTCCGATGTTATCAGAACTTTCGGAGGTTTTATGTATAAAGAGGCCACTGTCCAAATAATGTCACATTTTTGTAAATAAAAAACTGTCACATGGATCGATATTCAGAGAAGTGGTTCGCTTTAATGCTTTATTGTATATTAAAAAAACGATTTTGGTAGTACAAATACACAAATTGGTAGTACAAATTGAAATCTATGTTCGTTAAATCAATTACACTTCAATCCATCCACAAAATTTCGGAAAATAGATAATATATTAAATGATTAAATAATATCATGGATGGAGGATCTACTGTAGGTAATAAGCAGATACTTAAAAATATTATTCGTGGAAGGTATCTAACAATCTACTTCTAGCTTTATATGATTCGCATACACGAAGTTATAATAATAAAATACGATAGAAAATGTTATAATAAAATACGATCATTTTATTCGTAAAAAATGCTAAAAACGGGACTGAAGTTCTTACAAACAAATTAACAGGGTTTCAATGTTTATCGGCGGGAACATGTAAGAATAATTTGTTGGTAATTTCGTACGTATATAACAACAAATTATTCTTACATTTTCCCGCCAATAAACATTTAAACACTGTTGATTTGTTCGTAAGAACTTCAGTCCCGTTTTAACGCATAAAATGATCGTATTTTAGAATAACATTTTTCTCCGTGTATTAAAAGACTCATTTTATGTTAAAAATAAAAGGTTTCATTTGCTTCCCCAAAAAATTAATTACTAAGTTTCAAACCTTACGGTTGTTTCTTATTAATATGGTGTAATAGAATTTTCTTACATTTTTTAGTTTAAGAAAAACCGTAATGCTTTTTATAAGAACTTTACGTGTGTGTAAATTTTTAAAAAAGAGGGTTGGTATTTAAGAAATTCCAATGAAAGTCACATTTTCAGCCTAGTTCATTAAACCAAATACTCGTACTCCAAATACGTAAGAAAGTTGGAACCTTCTTTAAGGTTTTTTTTTAAACTTTTTGCTAAGTAGGTAACAGTTAGTTGGTCGGGAATACCTACACCGAGCTCGCACAATGGGAAGGGCGACAGGGAATTAAAATTCTCAAAGGCACTCAATTTATTTCGCCTTATAAGTGCATAGCTGATATCCAATTACAGAGGAGGCTGCCATTGAATCGTCCTTAGGCCGTGTTGTCTTTAAGAATAAATGCCTCCTTGGAAGTTGCTTGAATAACAGGAATCCCGAGTAGCTTCCACGCTACTTATTCTCCCGACACGATTGAGATACAATCAATCAAATTACAATGGTAAAATTACACCTGCTTATTTCTCTCTGACCAAATTGAGATAGTTCAAAACCATTTTTGAAATAATTTCTTATGGGTGTGAAAATTTAAATAATATAAGAAAACATTTTGTACATAATAAAATTAACACCTCAAGCCTCAAAAGGACATTACTAGCCGTATTATATTTTTATATTCCATTAGAGCCTGTGAAGGACAGATCTGATCGGGGCGTTAATACAATATAAAAGTATTTTCATTTTTTTTCTATAATGCGGAGATATGTGATTTATACGCAGAAGAAAGGAAAAATAATTTACCTCTGTTTATCTCAAATATTTCTTCTTGATAAATGGATGAATTCCAAATTATTAGCAAAGTGCATCGTTACAAATTGGCGGGATTTTTTCGTTCGAAGGTAATTTTTTTTGTACAAACGACATAAAAAGCGGAGTAACAGTAAAGTTTTCTTATGAATTCCTTTCACAAAAGGAATGTGTTTTCTAAAAAACGATTTCATCCAAAATCTTGGAAGTTTCGGGTCAAAATGATTATATAATTTTTTTTGTTAAAATTTTCAGGTTTGACATTAAAAAAATATTCAGAAATATCAATGTTTTTTTCAAAAAAAAAAATATATATATATATAATTTTATCTTGCTTCTAAAATAATATGATATTAGTTTACTATGATCGATCTTTTCGTGTATCTGGCCCGCTCTTTTGGAATAAACTTCCCTCAGCTGTTACCAATATTCAGAATTTGACTGAATTTAAACAGGCTTTAAAAACAAAATTATTTAAAAGTTCATACGATTCATCTTAATCTCTTTTCAATATATTGTAATGACATGTTTTAAAGTCTCTGGAAATTGTTTGGTTTCGGTTTCCTCCTTACTGTATTTTTATGTTTTTTTAAATGTTTTTAATTTCCACTCAGAATGATTCTTATTTTTGCGCCTGTTTTATACTATATTTTAGTTTTAATGTTTTTGTTTTGTCCTGTGCTATAATAGCACCGTTACTTTTTACTAATATTGTCCTATGCTATAACAGCACTCTTATTGTTAATTTTTTTCCCTTGTTATTGCCTTGTATACTCGTATACTGTATATTCTTTATTTAAAATTACTATTTAATACTTTGTTAGGACTCTAAGGGGCACTGTAGGATTATTTTTTAAATTTTGTTATAGTTAAGCGCACTTGAAGTGAAACATCACAAAACTGCGCTATACAAATGCTTTGTTATTATTATTATTATGCAATATTACACGAAATGGCACCTCCATGACTATCCCGTGATTTCTATGGGTCTGCGCGTTTATTCTAATAAAAGACAAGATTTCATCGTAATCATATTAAATAGATATCTTATAAAATCTTTCTTATACTGTTAACCAGTTCTTATACTGTTAACCAGTACCAGACTTCAGACATATTTAATGCCATTTTTTTTTACACCTACAAACGGGAGGGAAAATTAATTTAAAAGCGTCGAGCCTGATATTTCATCGTGAAATGAAGAAAACCGCTGTCCTGCATAATAAACAACAAAGTATAAAGACAATGTATTATTTTGAGGTAGGTACTTGCGCAGGTTTGTATAGCGGTAAAGCCTTAAAAATTGTATCGATAATGAGACACAGTGCGCATGACCGCAGAAGCGCATGCGCCCGGCAGGTGCGCGCAATATCTGTTTTTGTAGTGTCTTTTCAGACCAATTTAACTCTGTGTTTTTTAAAGTTTTTTTTTTTCAATCACCATTTTGGTTTGCCAGTTGTTTTATTATATATTTCTTGGTGCGGAAAAAAGTAAAGCGTCCACGAAGCCATTTTAGTACTTTCAGATTGCCTATAATATATGACCATTTTTACGACTATATTTAAAATAAAAATGTATCACATAAAATTATAGTAGAAACATACAGTAATGTTCAGTTTGTTGGTTAAACGTTCCCGAGAATTTAAAAAGTGTTATAAAAAATATGGAGAGACATATTTTCGTAATGGATTATGCAAAAAGATAGATAAATCTATAATATTTTATGTAATACCTAAGTACGTTCTTCATTTTAGGTATTACCGAGTTTGGGTATCACAGCCCTCATGGAGCAATTTTCTAAATTATATACCTCTCTAGTGCAATTTTTTTAAGTGCTTTAAAATCTGCATTGCCTGCTGTGTTTCGTTTTTGGTAATTATTTCAAGCCCTTATTATATTCTACATCGATAGCAAGAATGAGATAGGCCTATGTCTTGCGAATTCTAAAAAGTTCCGCATTTCATAAATATTAAAAGGAAGCTTTGCATACAATCTAAAAACGGTTGTGTTGCACTTCTATAATGAGCTTTATAAAATATGTTAAACGCTGCTGAGATGAAAATTATCAAGGAACGCGCACACAAGATATATACGTACCCCGTTACGATCTCTCATTCTTTCTCATATACGAAACATGTAACAGAAAGAGAAGTTACAATGTATGGTTTGACTTTACAGGTAGACTTGTGGACAGGTAGTAGGTACCAGAAACATTTTCAAAATTTAAATATTTCAGATAAGCAGCCTCTGGCGACGAATCTCGAACGCATATTAGCCGTCGAGGATATAAAATTACAATTTACACGCACCGAAGGCGGATTGGATGTTTAAATATGCATTTTTCAAAAGCTGCACGTTAGATGCAGTTCGGTTGGGAAAGTGGGTGGATTCGTCAAAGCGTCTGGGAGGCGTTTACTTCTCTTCCCCGCGTTAAGTGGTTCATTATTCCAAACCATCTCACAACCAAACTCAGCGTCTCCGGTTTCTGGACCTTCCGTGCTTATATGTGTATATAACTTGATTCTCTGCTTGTAGTGCGCGCCTATTATCATAATTGCATCCCATTATGTGTTGTACAACCAACATGCAAGCCTGTCCTGCCCACCAAAAAGGTTAAACCCGCAAGAAGAATTACCCTGCCGACACCTTTATTTCCACAAGCCTAAAGCTCAGTTTGGTTTATACCCCTCAGTGTTAGATGCGGGATTTTGTTAACCATCTCAATATTCGCCCGGTTAATCACACGGTTGCAACTCAATCTAACTACATGAAGGTGGGAGTAACCCTTCAATACTCCGAAACGATATGTTTTCGCCGACTGTATTGCGTGTTCGGGATAAGTTGGTGTTGAGAGGTTAAATAAAAAAACGTATTTCAAACTACAATTCTGATAACTAACAGCTACTTTGCAATTTGTTAATGTTAGATACTAATAAGAGAGTAGAATTTTAGATAGGTGCTAAAGTGTGTTAGGTGAATTAAAATACTTAATTTCGATCGAAATATAGAGTAGGTGCAACGTATCATAGAATCCTACTAGGTATTAATAGGATCAATTTTACATTATGTTTTGTACATCTCCATTGACCTTATAATTTAATTCAAGGATGGTAGCTTGAAAAGCGTAAAAATTATTTTTCCTTTTTATTTAGATGAAAATGAATTTGAAAGACTTTAAAGAAAGAGGGCAATAATTACATTAAGAATAGTTTTTTCAAAGGTAAGCTAAGTAAGGTTAGGTATCTGCTTTCAAAGTGATATTATGGGTAAAACATGTGTAATGTTGTCTCGTGACATCACTCGAGACACGATCAGTACAATTCATAATTCGAATGGTAGTGCTGCGGTACTGCCACGTATCATGTGTCAAGTGTGTGATGTCACACGATTTTCGGCCAGTCGCAAAAATAAACATTTTGCCGGCTTAATCTCTCCTCTCCCCAACATGTTATAATAATACTAATAACGAAACATTTATATATCGCAGTTTTGTGTTGTTTCAATTGAAGTGCGTTTAACTTAACAAAATTTTAAAAAATCCTACAGTGCTCCGTAGAGTCCTTACAAAATATTGATAAAGCAATTTTAAATAAAGAATATACAATATATGAGTATACAAGGCAATGAAAAGAGAACAAAATTTAACAATACCTAATAGTGATGTTATAGCACAGGAAAATATTAGTAGAAAGTAACGGTGCCATTATTATAAAACAGGACAAAGCAAGCACATAAACTGAAATAGAGCATAAAACAGGTTAAGAATCTTTCTCAGTGGACATTAAAAACATAAAAATGTTCTAATTAATATGATACATAGATGAAATTATGACGTAGGAGACAAACTAGAAAAATAAAACATATAAGTACCAACCATATATTTATTATACGTAATATAAATTGAACACAATCTTACGGTATCGCGTAATTTTTAAAGCGTAGATATTAATAAACGATTTATGAGTATTTGCCAGGTAGATCATTTATTGAAGTTGATGCTATATCATAAATCATAACCATTTCATAAAAATATTGATATTTTCACCATAAATATTACGTCCATCGTAAATTTTCCATTCCACATGGAATTATCTTGCACCTAGTGTATAATAAGTGTGATTTACATTTATACCTGTTATATAATTGTTGCATGAACACGTGTCTCCCAGATGCATTGATGTAATGCAATGTAATTGCTCGAGAAGCATTGATCTCTGTCCCTACGCCTATCGAAGGCCCCACGAACATTAAACATGAGTTAGTATCCCCTAGTTATATGCTAGCTAGCTAGGTACTGGCTCGTACCTAGGCGAGTAAATATTTTCGCACATAACGTCGAATCAAGCAACAGCCGCAATCCGTGTGCACCATTCATCTTGCCATGTGACTTGTAGACTTGTAGGAGCCTGCTGCAGATACATTACGTCAAGGGATTTGGGCTACACGTCCTGGGATTAGGGAGATGAATGACGTCACGCAGCCTCCCACGGAAAGATCTCCCCGCAATGATAATAATATTAAGCCAACTTCCAAAGTGTTTGTAAGAAAATATCTAACATTAAAAATATTGGTTTTTTTACTTACCTACTAGTTATTGAGAATGCAGCATTGAATGGGAAGATATTTATTAGAATTACATTATACTTGGCCTAGAAAATTTCACATCTACATGTCATGTAAAAATATTTAGGTTGCAGCATCTAGAGAGTACATGTTATTACTTCATCCACAATCAAACACCTAGATAACTACTCTTTTGTACTTTTCAGACCCTTGATTAAGCAAATTCTTTTTTGTAAGCTTTTGCAAAAGTCATTTCGTGCAAATTCTCTAGGAAGTACTAAAGAGTCCTAAATTCTCCTACCATTCAAAATAAATATTTATTCAACATCGGCCAACACTAATCTTTTCAATTTTAATTTTTGCTAAGATTGAACTAATCTTTTTATTAGGTTAATATGAACAGTGATGGGGAGGCAAAGGTAAATTCATGCAATGTCCAGTGTTTTAAATATACTGTCCGCGTGCAAAGTTGTATCTTCTCCAAGCATAAACTTTCCAATTAAAGTGTGTTTATTGAAATTGACCTGCCAAGTAAGTATGTTTTCTGCATCTTTTGGAAATAATGAAATTAAAAAGAGCATAAGAATTTATAATAATAAATTCTACATCGCCCTTGAAGTGATTTCTCACAAAAACGATGCTCTACGAATCACCCAAAGTTTATAATGATTGTCATTGACCTTTTTTTGTAATGTCACTGACTCTTACTTAACCGTGATTGTCTTCTTCACCAAACGAGTCACCTACTTTTAACTACATGCTTAAAATATCTAAGTACCATGTTTCTAATCATATCTATTCATTTTTCCTTGCATTCAATTCTGATCCACTTATATAGTGTAGTTATGCAATACATTTTATTATAGATGGTTTTACCCCGCCACAAAATTCTAAAACATATTCACAAACTAAACGTCATGACTTTTGTCAAATTACACAATTATTTGAATTCATATTGTAAAGCAATTTTGTTGGTTGTTCATGCCTCATAGTAGGGTAAGTTATTACTCATCTTATTACATCCTTGATTCAATATGATGTCAAAATGCAATCACAATGATGTTTAGGTACTCCATTATTCGGCATTGTTCCGAGGATCCTAGGCGATAGAAGGCCACCCGAATTATTATAATAATGGCTTCCGTTTATTGATCGAGAGGTCGATCCCAAAAGTAGATATTAATATGTTCAAATTTACATTTAATGAAATTTTGAAGGCGTGCCCTTTGTATCCCTTCAATGGCCACTCAAGTCGCACTTACAGCATGAAATATTACTTGCATTCAATCGCCATATTGATTTTAAATTGAATTTCAGTTATGTCGTTAGTTTTCGTCTGGAAAGCATATAATAATAATGTGATATACCTAACCAATAAACCTGGCCCACGAAACCGAAACGATCTGCTGATCTTTTTATTGGATGGTTTGCAGAGTTAATAAAAAAAAATCATATTGGATAGTAAGTATATATTTTGAAGTAGGCGAGTTTTTATCGAATTTCATCTACCTAAATAGCAGTGGGGTGTATAGATCTATGACCAAGAGGACAGCTGTGTGTAATTTTTTCAAGTTTTTGTATGAATTTAGCATTATCTAAATATTTGAAAATGGCAATGTTATCATCATATTCCGCTCTTTTTGTGGTCAGGTTCTATTATACAATATAATAGGTAACATTTTGAGCAGTAGCTAAGTAAACTGTTTTTTATTATTAGATATTATTTAAACTTCCTATTATCGATTTTATGTGATTACGGTATAAGAGATCCAACTGCTCCTAAGCTTCTGGAGCCAGTGAGACTACGGCATCTGCAATTGGATTATGGTATAATGGGAGTGTAAGGAGATGAAGTCCACTTAACGCACTTCTGGGTTTGATGTAGTGCAACCATGGAAGCAGTTTCATAATTCATTTTTATGGCTCGTTTATCTTAAGGTAGGCATAGATTATATAATATATGGACTGCACGATACTGCATATGAACTTTTCATATCCTTATTTATTTATTCATTTTCTAAGAAATACGCAGAAATACAATGTTTGGATAAAAAAATGATCAACTTAAAACATGAACATTACATAAATAGTAGATAGGTATGAAGGTAAATTAAGGTGAAAATAAAGTACTTTACTTATTTTATAAGTAGTTAATTCCTCGTGTGTACCTACAACCCATGACGACTAAAGTGGGCCTTCTTGAAATAAAATCAAATTACCAAAATTTATTATTAGTATCCACATCAATGGCTCCTCTACGTTTTTAGAAAGAAAAATATTAGAATTAATTATTTTTTGTTCATACGAAGTAGTTACTTTGGGATGTGACATTGTAATTTAAAATAAAACAACTTTGTTTTATTTTAAAAATATTAATTCTGCTACTGTGTTAGGGGGTTTATAAGCAGATACTATTTATTTACCGGATTACCATTAAAAATAGCTAACGACATGTTTTTTAGCATTGTTATTTCAAGGCATGGGTAAAAATGCTTGACATTATAAATCCATAGATTTTTTATTCATTTCCGCAACACTGCACTCCAGAAATAGGATATGACAACCCGGTATTATTAGTTTGACATTTCCCCGGCAGAGTCAAACGCGACATCTGGCGTCGCCAATTAAAAAAGTGTTCTAAATTCAAACAAGGCGCGTAAATGTACTATGTGCTCCTAACAAGAAACAGCTGTTACGTTCTTCTTATTCTCCGCGACAAGAGATAAGCATAAATCTCCCAAAGTACAGAATGTCACTCCTCCCTAAATCACGAATGATTAATGGCCGACCCGAGGATACAAAATTCACCGCTTCCCATTGGCTGAGCCGCGCCGAGCTGGCCCGCTATCTGGGAGGCCATATTGATTCGAATCTCTGTATAAAAGAACAATCCCAAATCTTTGGTGCTTTAGGAGCTTTCTACTGATAATGCGTGAAATTAATACATTAATCAAAATCAATGAAGCATACATCACAAACGGTGGAAAATTTTAAGATTAAGTGTAGGTAAGAAATCATCTATTGTTATTTTGACTAAATATAACGATTTCTGGAGAGGAGTTTCGTTATTGTGGTGCCATTTTATAGATGGATGAGCAATAAAAGGCAAATTAATTTTTGTGTTAGAATTGTAACAAAACTGTTCGACGATAAATCAAGATTTTTTTTTAAATGCTGTTGCCTGAGAGACTTACATCAAGCAGATTGGATTGTTTTGTTTTGTCGTTTTTATTGTTATCAAAAAGTTTTTTTTTTATATTTAGGTAGTTAATAAATTTCTACTAATTTATTATTTCGTTTAATAACTGTTTCGCCTTCCGAAGACGTTATCTATACGTCATGAAGATGTAGTTATAAATAGATCTTGTATAAGTCACATCACAGCAGTTTGATAATGCCTTCGGAAGGCGACACAACTGTCATTTGAATAATTTCTATTATTCCACTACTAATTAATTAAAAATAATAAATGGTTGGAATATATTCGGCACCTTCTAGAGTGGAAGATACTCACTATATATATTCTTCATCTCCACCCCCTCCCCTTTTAGCCTCACAACATACCCCAATTGGAGATGCCATAGTCTCACTGGCTTCAGATGGGAGCAGTTGGGACTTTTGTGCGGTATTCACATTTAAAAAGAAATACTAAATACGAATATTTGTATTAAGTAATTGTATTAAAAATTACGTCTGGTATTTATTTAATTTATTATGGGTCAGTCCATGATTGAATATTTATGCGAGAGGATGTTGGCTGATGAATAATATTGAACGCCTTTTATTGAAAGTTTACGTACGGACGTGTTTCAATTTGTTTGAAGGTTTCATAATGGAATTGTTCGCAGTTGGCACCAAATAAAAATATCGTGTTGATTGTCAGAGGGAGCAACCTGTTCCATTGATAAGTAGATTTGCCCAATGATGCGCAAGTGGTTCATTAGCTACGTGAGAGTGCATAAACTGCACGGAGTGCATAACGCATTCGAGAGCAGTAATAACACCGACGAGAGCTTTAATAACGTTCATCGGCCTGCACTTATCCCGACCCCTTCGTACCGACGTTTACCCGGCCGAGTACGGCGTGCTGCGTTTATCCCGCCTAGCTGGCACTACCTATTGCCTGTACTGCCTGTACGGCTTGTACTGCCTCCTACCTACCTACTCGCCAAAGCTCAATTTGCACAATTTACTCAGTTGTTACCCAATTTACCGCGATTATGCACATAATGTAAAACAAAATGGAAAACCTCATCAGAAATTACACAACTTTCTTAAGATGATCCACTAGTCCTTGACTCATTCGGAATCGGGCGGAGCGAACGATTTTTGGGCGTTTACCAATAAAAACCCTAATCTCTAGCAAACAACAGTATTTTGTTATTCCGCAAGTATATTTTTAAAGATCGAAGCGCCGCGTACACTAAGGCATGTCCGTTTGCCCCGGGCTCTGGGCGTAGAATGAGCGACGGGCTAAAATCCTTCTGTACATGGCATAAGGATGAAATTCACAGTTACAAATTCGTTGGGTACCGCCTATTTTTATTCACTGAAAAGAAACGTCGCCAAAATGCACGTTTTATTTTATTTTGTGAAGTTCAGATACAAATATTAAAATGTTTTCCGATCACTCTATAAGAAACTTAATTAGCTACATTATTCAATAAAACAACACCAGAAAAAGGATTTTTAAGTAGGAGATTTTTCACTTTTAACCATTTTTTATAGGTCAGACGCATAATTTTTTTCTAAGCTTATTAAAAAGCTTATCAAAAAAATACTCGATTACTTCAAAGGCCAAGATGTGTTCTACTCACAGTACTAATTGAAGCATCTATATTATTTATAAGCGATCAAATTTTCAAAACTAATACACAAGATTTTATACGATTTTGCATTTTTCCGCATGTCTTCACCTTAAGAGTTTTAATGAAAAGAAAATTGTTGAATTTTTTTATTATTGATTTAATGAAGAGTTATCGAGGCAGTTGCCAACCAATTTTTTTATTTATTACACACAAGAGTCACAACTGCTCCAAACCATCTGGTGGCTATACAGCTTTCTCAATTGGGGTATGTTGTGAGGCTGAAGGTAGTGGAGAGGGGAACGAGGTAGGATAGAGGGAAGTGAAGAAGTATCTGGCTATTCAGATCTGATCACCAAATACGGTTAAAGCCATTTCAAACAACGTTTCAAATCTGAATGGTGGTGTTACATCAGGGCTATACGCAGGGTATCTTCAACTCTGGAACGTGCCGCAAATACACCTTGAATAATTTTTAATAAAAAAATTACATTTACTAGCGCGCACCAAGATTCGAACCCGATGTGTTTTAAATCAAATCATTTGAGTTGTTTTTAACTTCTTCTTCTTCTGGGATAAGACACAATTTTAAAGCAGCTTTGAAGGCCTGCTATTGTTATTTGCATGATTTTGCAATTCTGTTATTAAATAGATTCTTATAGAAAAATAAAAACCGTTTTTAACCTATACATTTTAGTTTAGATGCTTAAATATCCTAAGTCATTGATTTCCAAAAATGTACTTAGCTTTTAGGCTTTATTTTATTTTAAATTTAGTTGAAAAAACAATACTTTCTCCATCGCGTTTGTTCCTGAAGGCGGAAAGGTGGAGGGATGGATGGTACCAGTAAATTGGCCATTGCGGGCGGTCCCAACATCGTTTGATTCCCGTCCGACAATTTGCAATTTGACGGGTAGACTCTCGGAGCGAGCTGTAATCATAGATGGTTTAGTTCGTGAAGACACCGCAGTTAAGTAAGCGCCCATTCGCGCTGCATTAACGTTCCACGAGGCGCTTTCCTCGCAAATTGCAATGGTGATTGTTGGTAAATAAACATTTTAATAAAATTATGGAGTCGTCCATCGTTATGATTGTACAGATGATATCTCGGGCGGAGGCTGAGCAAGGCGATATGTGAATACTAACTCGCTTTTTGTAACGCGTTCGTGATAAAGTAGTGCACCAAGATTTTTATATGGAAGTCGTAAATAAAGCTTTATGTCTTGCCCAGCAACAATGTAGTGCGTACAATTTAAAGCTTGTAAGATTTATTACATATTGAGAACACAATAAAATGAAATAATATTAATTAAATTTACAAGTATTTGAGGTTTAAATTTTTTGTTATGATTTGATCAATTGCTATTTTTAAAAGTGTAAAGTTATAATATCAGAAATCAGAACCCTTTCGCAGCCTTCGTCATCCTGCAGATTCGACAATATATAGTACAGGTTATCTTTTATTGAACTTACCTACATAATATGTAGATATATTACGCGAGTTGTTAGGTAAAATTTAAATGACAAGTGAAAGGGTTAAATCCAAGCGTTTAAAGATGGCGCCATGCGAAATAATGCAAAACACGGTGGGTGTCGGTGGCAGACGGACGTCTCTACACTCCACGTCGCTTGGTTCCGTGAAGAAATCGTTTTTAAATTTCCTTGTTATTATAATAAACAATGCGAAAGAAAGAAGTTAATGTTTTTTACTGGCCTTTGCGAAATCAACTTATAAAAAGCGACTCTCAAATACCCTCGCAACCATTATGAAAGAGTTTGTCAAGTATTTTCAAATCCTCCCAAAAGGAGGCGGGGATTCCGATTTTGAACTTTTCAAGGACAAGGCGATCACCTAAATTTTTTTAATTGATGTATTTTACAAGGCCATTTTAGTGGAAACCTATGCCACTTTACTAAGAGTTGGTAAGTATTAAAAGAACTGACTAGTATTTTAAAAACATTTTCATACAAGTTATTGAAAATATCCTACCTAAACCATGAAGTTGAACCATTAAAGTCTCTGAAAACTCTATATTTAAAACCTTGTTACCTACTCGTCAGCTCAGGATCTCATAGTGAGGAGGACTAAGAAAACATTTTATACCTCGT
This sequence comes from Limnephilus auricula, assembly GCA_951813805.1. Lineage (NCBI taxonomy): Eukaryota > Metazoa > Arthropoda > Insecta > Trichoptera > Limnephilidae > Limnephilus > Limnephilus auricula. Next base: position 5,232,945 of record OX638403.1, read on the forward strand.
TTTAAATTTATATTTCACAGGTCTTCTTAAATGTCTTCTTAAAATGTCAATATTATATGGTAATTGGATAAAAAAATAGTAAAACATATATAGCTGTTTTATAAGTTCAAATTACTTACCAACTTACTTATTTCCTACCTATTTAGCATGATTAGTATCAGATGAAGTGGCAAACGGGCGTTTAATTTAGTATAATTGTTATTGAAATACCTCATTTAGTGTTTGTCTTATTTGCTCTATCATAATTATCTATTGTGGTACCAGCTCAAGTGCTTTAATTCCCTACGTAGATAAGAAAGTTAGCAAAGTCTTAAATTGTTTTAAAAAATGCAAGGTAAGTAGGCGGGTACTGATACGCTCCTGGGATCACGTACATAGGACTATAGGAGGAGCTTTTGTAATATCATGGAGCTTTCAGATTCTCATACCGCATAGCTCTCAGATCATACGAAAGCTCCGACTGCGAGTAAAGCTCACGATTTTGCGGCGGAGGCTGAGACGCCCAACTTAAATCTACAGACGTAACTTTAAGCAAAGCTCCCGTACTGAAGTTTGCTCAACTTTGTGTTCGGGAACGTTATGGAGGAAACATTTATTATCTTGAAATAAAATCAGAGTTCTATTCTTTTATAAAACATTTAAAAAGATTTTTATTTACGTTTCACAATTCATTATTTGAAATTAATGAGATTACAAGCCTTTTTCAAAATAAATATAAAAATAATTAAATTATTTTACTCAGCGCAATTAAGTTCAAAGTATTTCACCTCGTGTGAAATTTACTTTATTAGCTGTAAAAAAAGTGATGTAAATGAAATTGAATTTAAAACTCACTTTAAAAATCATACTCAAAACCTGAACTAAATTATATCAAATAAAAACTATATAATAACACCCCCCCCCCCCCATTCACACAAGCCCTGCTTTTTATGGGGGTACATCAGACATATATATTATATAATTAATTAGTGTAAAAAATGTATTGGTAAATTATGTATCTTTTTTGAAGTATCAATAAAAATAAAATATTAGAGTACCTATTTACTTAAGTCAATAACTTTTTCACAGTTTCCTACCTCTTTTCTCCAATGCCAATGGTTTTCAACTTTCAAAATGTGAATTACAAATTCAAACGAAAGTTTTAAAAGCACGATTTTCCTCATTCTGTAAAACAAAGCTGTTCGGCGTTATTTAAACTCCTGTTGTCACGAAAATGACATACGCAGTTCACGTAATATAAACTAAAACACGTGTAATATTTCCATTTAAATTCCATGTCTGCTCTGGAGCAAAGATTCGGTAACGCAGTCAGACAAAACTTTCTTTATCTCGACGAAGTTACGTGGAGTTGTGGAGTATGAAGATCGCAGGAGCAAGAAAGTGGGAGAGGAAGGGAGACAAAACCCCCCCTGCGGACGCTATTATGTATTCCCCGTACATATTTATCTGACAGTATTTTTATGACTAAAGATATACGTGAACTAAATCAAGGAAGATGATGAGAAATGAGAGAATGCTTTCAGAAGAGATATAATCATGGCTAGATCTTTTGGCGGAAGATGCTCTAATGGTAGCACGAAGATAATTTTAGGTATGTGCAAGCTTTTAAAGCACAGATTTGTTATCTAAAGCTTGAGGCAGAGCAGACATAGGCTAGTTCAGAGAAAATTTCTAATTTGGTAAAATAATAAAACATCAATCTAGGTATTAAACTGTACAACAGTAGACAAAGAAATAAGGTTTGTTTTACATGAGTTTCGACCAGTGATTCAAATGTTACTCATAGGTAGTGGTTAAGTGGGCATCGCGTTTGGGTCTCACCCAGGCGTTCCGTGTTCGATTCCTCGGCTGGCTAAGTCCTCCATCACAACACAAGCAACATCTTCCGTTTAGTGTGGTGGTAGTAGGAGATTTTTAAATGTTGTTGGGTTATTCGTAACCCGGGAATGTTTGTCTTTCTTTTTAAATAAAAAAAAGGTAGAGATAGGTAGCTAGATTCCTACATAACAACGCACTTGACTTTTTATTCACACCCCTATCAAAGCGGACCTACCCCAATGCAAAGCTCAACCCTGCGACTCCAACTCACTTAACCGCGGCCACATGTCACAATTATATCAGAGGGTCCCACCCCCAACACACCCCGGCTGGATATAATAATAATAATTCAAAGGGATCCGGACAGGTTCAATAAAAGCTCAGTAAAGCAAGTAGATTATTTACCTCCTCGCGGAATAAACGAACACTTCATAGACTGCGACTATAATTTCTGCATTTATGAACGCCGTCGTAAAACCATTAATCCTTTCTGGTTACAACTTTTATTACCTTATACTTGTAGTCCGTGAATTTAAATCTATGATTTCCATACATATTCATGACTTGCGCTTTGTAGGATATGCCACAAACAAATTTATTTCAATTTTCATACGTAGAAACTTTATTCAGAGCGGCTTATTCTTTTATAGGTGTTTAGAAATTGGATAGAATAGTGAGTTTTGATATAGAAAATTTACTTATGGTGAGTAGGAAAAAGAAGTGTTGTAAGTGTATCCTATCTACCTACTATCTTTTTTATAAGCCATTGCAATTCCTTAAATCGCCTCAGCATCACAAATTCGAGAATGTTATATTTAATAGTATATAAATACGTTCCGACACGTCATGTGTTTGGGACAGGAATGCAATTCTATTACATATTTTATGTGCATTTGTATGTACCGTCATGTTAAAAATGCAATATCTGCGATATTTGCCGTGGGCATGGGCCGAAATATTAAAGGAAGTGAAGAATGCCCCCTTTTTCTACGTGATCTGGTTTACAGATGTCTCGGCAGTCGGCACATCCTACCATGCGATATTGAAAAATACATCCCTACGAATACGAACGAGAAAATATGTTGACGCATCATACAAACACATTACATATTATTATTAAAGCACAACAAAAAATTCTATAACGGCATTTTGGTAACGACGAAATTTCATTGACGATTTATGCAAAATTAAGCAAGTGTTAATTTGAAGTAGTAACCTGACAATTTTAATTGGTTCTTCAAAAATAAGTTTCAAAATTAATTTATGTAGGTACCTACATGTTTTAAAGTCGAGTGGTCAGATTCGTAACGAAAATAGAATTATAGCTTCCGTTTTAAGAAATTATTGCTTTCGTATTGCTTCGTGCGTTGCTTCGGTGGACACCAATATGATATGTGACTTTTAAGCCGCACGTGCCCTTTTAAAGTAATTAGGTAGTTTTGTATGTAAAAACTTATTTTTATATTTACTGAAGAAAGCCATTGACTCTACCCTCACAAATTCTAAGGAATGCAAAAAAATGGTAGAATAAACATATTCAGGTTTACCACTAAAAACATCCCTGTTTAATTTCCTAAAGCGAAACCCTCTAAATAAACATCGTAGAGAAGGGTAATTTTTAGATTATAAGAGAGGGAAATAGCTATAAAATCTGGGAAATCTAAAAAAAAATCGAAGGGCTGTTTTTTGTGGCAAAAATTGAAAGAATTGAAGGGATGCGAGTTTTGCTAGGCTGTTTTACTTACCAGAAAACCACTTCAAATTGATTAGGTAAGTAAGAAGACAAATACAATTATTATAAAGATCCATAGAAAAATATACAAATAAGATCCTTTTAAATTCTTGTTGCAATCTGCTGCAAATTTGTAATAAAACTTACCCCTAGTTAGGATATTTCAGGTTATAAAATACCTACTCGATATTCACACAGTCCAAGGTATTACCTGAAACAAAAAGAAAGAAAACGCATTAATATTGTTCTATTTAATTTTATACAATTAAATTCCCGGAGTTTTTTCATGTTTCTGAAAGCCAATAAAACACTGCGAGCAATTCCACGAGCGAATAAAAACGCGCGCAGTTTTTACGTCAGAATGGATTAGTTAAGCCATAAATCAGCGATGCACCAAAACACATTGCTGCGGATTAAACAACTAAACCATAGATAGGATTAAAGTAAGTTTAGTTCCTACCAATCCATAGATTTATACTATAAATAAGTGCCTTATTGGTTAAAGTAATTGCTTGTTGATTTAAAGCATTTAATTTCCGGTCTCAAAATTTGATTAAAACAAAAAGCGAATACAACAAACGTTAATAAATTATCCAATTAATTATTATTTATTGATATTTTCAATCCTAGAAACCTAGATTCGAGTGAAAAATTGTAGACCAGGAAGTATAGGCGCATATTCTAAGTTTTGCATTTATATGTAGTAGTTGTGATTTTATGCGCATGTTAAAATTGTCGTGCATCTTGCATATTTTCGCAAGTGTCTAGACACAGTTAGAAGATGTCCCGGATGGAGCCGACTTGTCATAAAATTTCTAAAATAAGACCTTTCACTCACGTTTTGGGCTAAGCTTAACATACTAACGTAGGAATACCATCATTATGGAAAATACAAAGCTTCCCACATTAGGTCGTACAAAACACGAAGTAACGAATAACTAGGTATGTCAAATTTTCTTTATTTTAGGATATTTTTTTATTATTTATTTATAAGAAAAAAATTTAATAATACAAGCGATTATATTATGTAAAGTTATACAATTATTCATTGTTATTCTACTACTCCATAAGTTGAGCTCTAGGAGCTCGTGTTTATAGGAGGAGTATTTACGTGCAAAAAATAATGTTCTAATTAAATATGTAAACAATAATCAAAGATTTAAAATAAAACAATAACTTTGTATACACCACTTTTATTTTTTTATACTTAATGCCGACCAGGTTTCGCTACAACCTACTGAAGAAACTACGGTTGTGGTTAAGTGGTGTATACAAAGTTATTGTTTTATTTTAAATTATAATGTCACATCACAAACTAACTGTTTCATACAACAATCAAACAAATAAACAAAGACTTATGAAATAAATACAAACATTATTTATCATAGGTATACAATTTAGGAAAAAATATGTTATTGAAAGACAATACCAATATACGAGTATATTTATACTTTTAACATTAATAGTACAGATTAAGTAAGGGTAAATTAAGGGTACAATATATCATTATCCAATTTCAGGGACTTAATTTGCTTTTTGAATTGTTCGTATTTGAAAGTTTCGGTTACACTAATTTTGTTTTTGGACAATAATATATTGTACCATCTCACACCTAAATACAAATAGTGATGCTGAGCCGTGGTCGTTCTAAGCATAGGGATTGTTATTAAGCAATTAGTTTTTAATCTATTGCTTATGCTATCTGAGGGGTGAATTTTTTAGATAAAATATTCTTATTATTATTCGATGATCGTACAAAAAAGCCGTCTATTAATGTAGCCAACTACAGAGTACTTTAATAATATCACGTGTTTACTGTTGTGTGTGATTTACGGTCGTCAGTAAGGTAAATAATATGCATTTACCTGCTTTAATACAAAATACCTCCGTGCTTATTACAGCCGATTTCTGAATAGCGATAGCAGGACCAGTCGGTAGTAGATTTAAAATTCACAGCAAAAAAAAAAAACTGTCACGCAAAAGCACGAAACGATTGAACTGTTTTAGTTTATTTTGTTAATTTCAATAATAATGACATTATTACTATGACCAAAAACAAGTTGATTATAATTCAAACATTCGAAAATATGGTAGTATTTATTCAGTTATTTTAATAGATTCACAATCCGTAATCTGTATTGATTTATCGAAATATCGCACTTATTTAAATGTGTTTTCCTTTGTTGGTCAGGAAATAAATCATTGAAACTCTATAAGAAGAAAGCCACGAAACAAGATCAGAAGTATGGTCTGTTTAGCGTTTATGCAATCGGCTACAACCCAGGAATTGTATAAATTATTCAAATAACTTCGCAAAGAACACTGCTATATCTAAATGTTAAACTACTTCATACATTATTCTAACAGCAAACGGGAAGAAAGAATATACCTATCTTTTATGCTTTTCACTTAAAGATATTGCTTGTATGAAACTTGTGGAAAACGTACGAAGCATATCTCATTAAACTAAGTAAAGTTTATATTAACACCATTCACAATTAAAATCAATTTTTTTAAACGTTCACTTAAATATTAACACTACATCCAAGTAATTTAAAATTAAACATTTGACACTAGGTTATTTTTAAAATGATTACCGTGTGATCTTGCTTAAAATTTCAACACAACTGTTTTTTTTCAAAAGAAGCACGTCATCCATAAAAAAAAATTAGGTTGCCTGTTTTTACATTTTAAAAAATAGATTCCTACTTATTGTTTAGAAATTCTTTAAAATGTGAAAGTTTTATGACGTAACCGTTTTTGAATAAGCATTTTTTTTTACAAGATTGCTATTGAAAGATTTGCAACTTTCTATTTTGAGGTGTGTTTTTTGTTGCATTGTTTTGTGTAACTGTTTTATGGAAGTTACCTGTAAGCTACCGTTTTTTTTAATTCATCCCATTTATCCTACAGTAAAAAGCTTTGTTACGATGACCTATTTTTACCGTCATACATAATGCTATTGTTTGAAACCGTTTTTTTAAACAGCGTCCGCTTTCCTGGACTTTCTCGCCCTTTATCTACTGTTTTTTGTTTGTCTGCGTAAAAATACTTGATTTTAAAAGATTTTGAAAGTTTGTTCGTAGAGCTAATCTGAAACATCAATTGATTGTATTACTTCTAAGTCTGGCATCGCATAATAACAAAGTTGTTTACAAGTTTTCATGAATCTAATTTTAAAAAGCTCACAGCCAAATAGGTATGGCACCGTTATAATTTACTCGTACATATTAACTCGTAGGTGTTTCGTTCAAAATTTTGGTTTCACACGTACGTTGGTCTATTTAATCTGAGCGCACGTTGGGTAATATATGCGGACGTGAGAGATTAATATGAAAGTGAGACAGGTAGACCGGTGGATGGGTATAGTAGAGAGGTATAGGGGAAGGGGTAGGAAACAGGTAGGGATGGGGTACTGCCACGACACGGACTCGGAATTAAGCCTGATGTATGTATGTGTCGGACACCCCCGTCCAAACAGGGTTGTGCAAACACAGGACTAGTAGCGATTGGCAGGTTTATGGCAGGAAGAGGGGCGAATCAGACACGATTTGGGCCTGCGGGAGATCGAATCTACTCACTAAACCCGGAAAATGTTTGTTTCTAATCTATGTCTTTCTATTTCAAACAGCAAAATATTATAAATCATTGCTATTAATTTAAGACTCTTACCTTTAGTTTCCCAATAATATATTTTTACTACCTGCACCGTCTTAAGGCTGACTTTGATTTTTATTAAAAACGTACACACTGGGCTAAATATTAATGGAGGTTTAAAGAATACGACACAGATTTATGGAAATATAAATATAACCAGTTTTGATTTACTTTTAATTCATCACAGTTTTTTAACAAATATCTGAACCATTTCACTTTCCACGATTTCCGCAAATACGTAGGTACAATCTTCTTATAAATGTAATACCAACAATGATGGGGGGCAGCAAACGTTAAATCATGCAATGTTCAGTGTTTTAAATATAATGTCATCCGCGTGCAAATTCGTATCTTATCCAAGCATAAAAATTCTAATTAAAGTGTGTTTATCGGAAGTAACTTGCCTGGGAAGTATGTTTCTGTATCTATTTCTAAAAATTACCCTTAGATAAAACCTAAGAATTCATAATAAATTGTACAGCGCCCTTGAGGTGATTTCTCACAAAAACGGCACTCTACATATTATCCAATTATTATTATTATGTTTACATGAAATAAGATAAGTGAGTAAATATATGAGAAGCAAAAATATGATTTTGAAATTACAAATAGTATCTACATATTGATAACATTGCTGAAAGCAATGCTAAAATATTAAATTAGTGGCACACCTTTTGGGTATTATATAAAGTATTTAAAAATGGCTTTAGTGGTGATATAGATCTAACTTTGTAATTGTATTGTTATTAAAGTGATAATTGAAATTAATTTAGATGTCTATATTTTGTGATTCGCCACTGTCCTCTAGACCCACCCCAAATTGGGGAGGGTAGTGATTGTTGTCATGTTTTATCATCTGACAAGCAAGTGCAAGAATCGTTTACCGAGGTGAAGCAATATGCATACATAACTAAAACCTGTACACATTTGACAGGGAAGTTTAATTTGGTTTTTGTACCGCGTGACCGGTAGAAATACCCGTACTAAAAACATTAGGCCTCATAAATTTAAAATATCAGCAACTTATTCCGGTTCTCAACGACTCAATTAATATTTTTTCAATGCAAATAGGTGAACTAGATATTAATCAATGTGACTTTAAATGCAATTTATGTTTATAATGATTTTGTTAGCTTGAATAATAAATAGAAAACCACGAGCACAGCATTCGCATGTACACATGTAGGAGGAGATATTCCTTAAACTGATATGTTATTAACAAAATGTTAAAAAAAATATTCATTTAAAAATCTAAATAAACGTTACCACAAACACTTGGGTACCAAACTACAAATCACAAAGGCCTTAATTAAGTTAAAAACTAGAGTGAGTTCAAATATAGAATTACTTCCGATTTTTTTAATAAGATTTTCAACGCCTACTCAAGGCCTATGCAAATGTATGTTTGAAAGAATATCTATAATTAACTCAATTAATTACTTCGGAGTCTTAGGCATACCTACAGCATTTTTTTCACAGCCTCCATAAAATGAAGAAATGTTAGGTACCTTTTTTTATTAAATAAGGGAGGGAACTATTTTATTAACTTGTACCTAGAACATAGACTGGTTAAGTATGTTGGTATGTAAAATAGCAGCCGATATATCAGCATATCGCTACCGTACACCGAAGCTGTACCCCTCTACCGACCGTTGATATACAGTGTCCGACATTTTCATTGGCAAAACTAGCAATGGAAGCTTGTCAGTAAATACCTACACTGGTTTGCGTTCGTAAATATCCTAGAAACTCGATCCAGATCTACAGTGAAGTACCTACTCACTTACATACTGGATGCATACTAGGATAATATAGGTATACAAACACAGGGAAATAAATGTACCTATATGTATGATCATTTGAACCTTTGGTACAGTATGGTAGTTGACGTTTGTCTTTGAACATGAGTTGAACATTGAACCCATTGTATTTATTACACGTCGATGTATCCTTATCCACAAACTACGGTGAAGTAAATAAATTATAGTAAAGGTACATAACGTATTGCTCGTATTGTTTTGGGGAGCAGTAGTTGGAATACTAAAGGTTACCGTAATGTTTGAGGGGTTGTTTATTGTACTTTCAAGTAGTTTGTACTAATTTGATGAAATTGTTAATTTATGACGTGGATACCTCACTAAACAACTAGTTAACCTAAGATGTATTGCAGTAACAACAATGAATTTTAATAAGGTCAATTAATAAATTGTTTGTATAGTGCTTAAACAATTTAATTCCATGCTTAAGTTGAGTTAGTTCTAAGTAAATCTAAGTTAATTTTATTAACTAAAAACCACCAAAATGTGTTGAACGATGTTTTAGAGTAAAATTTTAACAATTTTTAGTATTTAAGTGGCTTCTGATTTTTCAGCAGAGATGCTTTTAATATGTTCCTTTAATAAATATAACATGGGTCCCGTTGGAATTTTCGGTGAATCGATCGCTGCCCGAGGCCGCTCGCCTCCCCGCCTGAATCCGTGGAAGTGTGGGTAAAGTTCCCATACACGTGTAGGTATAATATACACGCCATGTACCTACTACACGCCAAATTGTAATACGCGAATCGCAAAATAATATCTTAATTGCGATTTTCAACATCGCCCGGTCTTGGTATAATCACGGAGGCTCTACCCTCCCCCAGACCCAACCAGAGCCAAAGGGGCAGAGACGAAATGTCGAGGCATTGGTCAAACGCTCGATTACAGGAGAGCTTTTTATACGTGCACGCCACTTCGTATACAATCTCACGTTACTCAATTAAGTATATAGTAACTTTATATATGTACTCGTACCGGTTTAAATTTGTCCGTATCATGTTCGGAGTTTCAAGTAGATTTTTAAGGCGGGTAATTGAAGTTTAATTTGAGAAACAGGATTTATGAATACATTGGTTTAATATTATGATGTGAGTCGGAACAACCAAATAATGATATGCAAATTAAGCTGTGAGGTTGTACGGTCCAGATCCTCGAACTTACACGCGGCTTCAAAGCGATAAATAACCAGGATTCTGGGCTAACAAAGAATCTTCAAAAGCCTGCCCAAATGTTTGGAGTAAATGATCGTTGAATGTTTTATTTTTTAGTGGTATTTTAACATACATTCATGTTAATTTTACAATGTGCAATTAATTACTAAATTTATATTTGGCTGCAACACGAGTGTTTCGCAACTTAAGTATTTCGTCATATTCGTCTGGGGCTTTATTCACCGGATGTAAACGGAAAATAAGACCGCTGTTAATTAACGATCTTCAAAAGCATTACAGAAAAGGAAGCGGAGTTCGATGAAAATAAATTAAAGCAAAACAACTTTCCATTCCTCGCCCGACAAAAAGCTCCTCGCGGCTTGAAATGCGACCGGAGAAAAACTCCGCGGAAAGAAGGGGCTTCGGGAGACATGAGGCGCAAGAGGTAGAAATAACTACGTGTCTCATATAATGACGACCCGTGGAAGATGACAAAAATGCGATATAGCGTAGCCGACGTTTTTTACCCCCTAGCCCTTCTAGCAGCCGCGCCGCCAAAAAAATCCCCGCGATTATTATCAACAAATCGTTGCCAAAATGCAAGCACATCGAATAAATGTTTGATACTTTTTGTTCAAACTTTAAAATTACCTAATGTACCTATGCGTAATTTATTTAAAGTCATTAAAAGACCTTGATTATTTTTGCATTATTTAAAGCGCAGCGCACATAATAATTGACGAAACGTGAGTAGTTATATACCTCCACGATAATTATTAACATTTTCTTTAAATAAGCGCTCAAAGATCTTACTAAAAGATATGATATTAAAAATAAGCTAACATAAAGATTAAAATCTCATCATTGCGTCAGCTCGTAAACGTTATTTGTATTTCACTTCTGTTCCACTCAATATTTATTTCCAGTCATTAACACTGAATATATAATTAAATATGACCATTCAACATTACCGAACATAAAAGATCGACTTTGGAAATTATTAAGACATAAAATAAACCTACTTTCCCGCGCAATAAATTAATCCAGCAATCAAATTGCAGACAAAAATGCCGACGGCGTCGAAGTCATAAAAATTAACACTCCATCAGAAGAAAAGATGCATTCGTGGACCTGTATAGTAGGTAATTAAAAAAACATGATAATTCCATCAAATTTGTTTATGTTTGGAGTACTTAGTTGTACCTACATGTAGTTATGCACGCGGTAAAAAGTATAATTATTACTGCGACGCGAATGTACGTTTAGTGCATAATTAATCTCAATTTGGAGACCAGCTATTCCGCGCTACTGGGCTGATCGCAAATAAATAAAATTTCATCGCCATATTCGCACGTAGTAAAGTTAGTTTGTCAAAGGGCTTCGCCGCGCCTACGATTTGGCTAATTAGAAGGAATTTCTTTCCAGTTCGACTTGTCGGCCGAGATGACATCTCTCGTACGCACCACGTCTCCTCCGCCGAGAAAAAATTGTATTCTCTTTGGTACCCAGCGCCGAAAACTCTGAACCGGTTTTCAGGCACATTATATATTATCTCCCGGCCGCATGAAGCCCGGGATATTTACCTACTCGGAACTAGCTGTTGTTTCTTGGCGGACATTTCGGACGCCATCGTGTCATTTTATTCGGAAAATGCTGAAGTTGTTATAATTAAAAAAAGCTTTCGATGAGATTTTTAGAATTCCATACCCTTGAACAAGTTAATCGGAAAAAGTAACAATTTACAAGGACATACTTGTATGTACATAAGGATCAATATAATTCTGATTATCCATGCGGGGAGGTCGCTTTTAATTTTGTGTGCCTACGCAATAGTCCAATCATTAGTATCGGCAAATATTCAGTAGAATATCGATTAATTATTTTAGTTTTCGTAGTATGCACTTTAAAATGCATACTATTTTACTGAAAAGTCCTAGAAATCGATTAATAGAATGAGAAGGTGAAATTCCATGTTTGTTTTATTTTCTTTGACATTTTCTCATTGTGGATGCTGTCTGAAAAATCAACAGTTCTTATTTTAAAATAACAGAGGGCGCCACTTCCGTTTGTAACAACCCGACTTTTACAGTCATTAAGTTAATAATACTTATTCATTTTCAGATAGTTATTAATAAATATTTAAATAACTATCAAAAACACTTTTTTTTCTTCATAAAGTACTTTGCAAGTCTGCATCATAAGTTCATAGACTGGATTACATTCCGAATGTAATTATTAATTAATGTAACGCCCATAAAAAATGTATAGCAAAACAAACATCCCCAATTCTCCAAGTGGTCGATGCTAAATCCCAATTTACGAGTAGGGTTGCCTCTTCATCACAGTTAATTGAACTTTCAACCCAGTTTAATAATTTTGCTGAAATTACGTTCGGAAAGCGTACTTCACACTTGGGTCCGTTCTCGCTGCGGCTTATCCCGCTGCATCTATTGTTATGGCCAGCACTGGTACTGTTTGTTCGTGGCCCGGCAATTTGAACAGGCCCTCAATTACATACACTCCGATGTGTAATTTATAATTTACTGCGGATGCAATTTTATATCCATTGCAACTTCCGACAATTGCAATTATTTTGAACTTTATGCACTCTGCTGAATTACGGGCTTTCAGCGGAATGGAGCTATGATCCTGTGAGGTGAATCAGATTAATTTTCAGGAATGAACGCTGAAAATAGTTTAGTGTATTGAAAATACGAGTATCATCAACCCATGGTATAACAGTCAGTATTTACTAATTATCACATTATATACTTTAAAAATTTTCAATTATTCCTTTAAAATTATTACATATTTATTTTTTGATTGACGTTTGCGAGTGTTCCGTGTCCGGTCAATTCTCCCAATATGGTAGCCGTGTTGGACAGTACGTTTTTACTCCGCCAGAGTTCGCACGAGCGGTACAAGCTGAAAATCGGTAAAGAACTACCAGTTTATTCATGTACCGACATTTTATTACAATACTAATATTAAATCAATAACTATATCCCTTCCAGGCCCCCTAGCACACTCGATCGATAAGGATCCATAGGATAATTGTCGGTAACTTCTCATCGTTCCCTAGTACAACTGCAGATTGCTAACGTACACGGAGAAAAATGTTATTCTAAAATACAATCATTTTATTCGTAAAACGGTTAAAAACGGGACTGAAGTTCTTACGAACAAATTAACAGGGTTTCATTGTTTATTGGCGTGAAAATGTAAGACACTTAGTAATAGTGAACTGTCACTTATCCGTTTGCGATCCTTAATCATGCTAGGGAACGTTGAGAAGTTACCGATTGTTAGCTTATCAATCCTTATCGATCGAGTGTGCTAGGAGGCCAGTTGTCTCTAACACCAATAAATTTTCTTTAAACAAAAATCAAACTGCTGTAGTCAAAGAAGAAAGGATGTGGCAAGAAAGTATCATTCCATAGTCCATGGATGTTTTTCTCACAAACAATACGCCATTTGCCACAGATGAATGAGACGAAAGATGAACGCACTCTCTCTAATTTCGCCATGACCAATTCTACGATAAAAAAATAATATATTTAAGGAAACATATTTTTAAGCGGTTTCGAGTAGGTAGGTACATGCAAAATGAATATTTAATCAAAATAAATAATGAAGAACGGAAAACAATAAATTATTTTCCATATAATTTTCCAAGTCAAATTGCAGACGTCTTTGATTGCCATTGTTATTCTGAAAATGATGAATGTCGGGAAATTAAGACAATAATAATTGTATTCGTTTAAGACTTTGATATTCTGTGAATGTATTTAACATCCAATTAAGTGGGGACTTTTTGAGATACTGGAACGTGGTTCGTCATTTATAAGATATGTAAGGGCCTTATTAATGTAAATATATTTACATAATTTGTATCATTCCTTGTATTGGATGGCGTGTTTCTTTGTTCGCGAGGGTTTGTATTTCCTCGGCAGTTCTATCATCAAGGAGAATGTTTAACTTGGTGAAAATAAGTTAATAAATAAGCATATTTTAGATGTTATAAGAAAACAAAGTGATAAAATAAAATTTTGTTTGGAAAATAATATCAACGAAAATTTTTATGAAAGCCTTTTCTGAAGTAGCACAACTCTCAAACGTTGAGTTCTGGCGTCTTGGAAATTGCATTGCTTTTTTGTATTAAATTTAAGTATGTAGATCTTTAATTGTAAGAAATAAGGCATATTATCTATTTCGTATACTTATAGGCGAAACCGGGTAGTAAAATACTTATCTAGGTATAACTTAATACGGGGCTTTGGGTTACTATATAGACTATGTATGAATCTGGATAAGGCAATGAGTGTGTGCCAAGACCGAGGTGTTTGGCAGTCCGTCCCTTCTCCCTACCCTTGCTGGAAAATTGCGTGATGTTTAGATAGTTAGTAAGTTAGATAGTACTACTTTTAGGTGTTTTTTTAATGAGTAGGCAAATACCTAGTTGCCTAATATGCAGCTAAATCAAGAAAATGTATTTTTCATATTTTAGAAAGATCTGATAAGGACTTTCGAAAAGAAAAATTAAATGGATTCTTTTATGAAAACAATGTTTTTATATGCTAAAAATATAACAAATGAAACAAATAACTTAGTTTTAAACCACTTTATTTTTATTTTTATATTTGTCGAACGGTTTCGATTGGACTCAATCTTCATCAGGACAATAAAATAAACTAGTCCTGATGATGATTGTCCTGATGAAGATTGAGTCCAATCGAAACCGGTCGACAAATATAAAAATAAAGTGGTTTAAAACTAAGTTATTTGTTTCATTTGGTATAATGTCAAGCCACAAAGTGTTTGCTTTCTTCGATAATCTAAAAATATAAGTCTATAGACATATATTTTTCGAATAACACACAGTTGTAAAAATATTCTACAAAATTTCGGCCTTGATTAATACATGAATAAATAACAAATAATCCATTTTGAGCGGTATTCTGGATTTAGCAAAATACATAATGGATAAATTTCTTAAAATAGGTGGAGAACTTCGTACCCATATGTGCGCGTGTTTTTATCCACTCCTGCACCAGTCTTCAAATCAGAAAGAAAAGATAAAATACTTCTCAGCAAGAATTAGTTTCAAAATGTTCCGTGACAGACCTGGAAGGATTTTTTTTCTTTCTAACTTCCAGTGGCTACTCGTCAAACAATTTACTTTGAAATAATATCACGCTACTACTGTACTAGGTAAATAATGCAATACGCTACCTATGCTTTACAGGATTTATTGCAGGAAGTAATAATTTCTCTGAAGAAGGTAGGATTATCTACGTTTTATCTGCTTTCCTGGAAAAAATGGCGCTGTGTGAGGTAGGATGTAACAAAGCTGAGTAAATAAGAATGTTCTTTTTTATGAATTCATAAATTCTTCGATTTCATCTCTACATAAGGGGAGAAGAGAGGACTCACCTAAAAGTTAGTTATCTTCAATGGAAAATAACACCATACATCGGTATTTTAATCGTGATTAGAAACATCTTTACATGCCAGTTTTCCACAAATAAATTGATAATTAACCACCTCCACAATACAAAGCGGTAATTTTTTTGGCTTTGAATCCGTCACGGATAAAAACCCCTAGGAAAACAGAAAAACAACAAAAAATATTATACGTCCATTCCGTTTCACAGTGAGTTACCGCCATTACAAATAAAAAAATAGCCATATTACCTAATATTAATTTCTAGGTTTTGTGACTAGATCTGAATATCCACTTTCTTTCCAACCTTTCCATGCCCCTTACTCTCCTCCTCCTCCATTTCATGATGTCACAAGTACTAATGCGGTATAACTTAAATTTTTTAAACATAGAACAAATTTAACCTTCAAATGACGAATCGGTTTCCAGTGTCAATCCGATTCCGGAACAGGTGTCCGGACTGTCCGTCCCCTGATTGTCATCGCTACAATAATGTCTTTGATTGACTTCGTTCACGAGTCGTGTCAGGTCCGCCATTTCGCCGCCTTATGTATGATTCATTATATTTACCCGCTGCAGAGGGAGGCGGAGCATTCCGGAATAAAGGGATCGAAAAAACCACACAATGGAGTGGACGGCTGAGGATTTCCCCGTATTTTTGAATTGCACGAATTGCATTTGAGAGTGCAAACTATTTTCAATACTTTGGGCACAAGTTAAATGTAGCGATAAAATAAGTTACCAACAGGCTTTTTTCTAACCTAAATAGTATTAGCAATTGCAGAAATATTCAAGTATGAGCAGACTTTTAAGGGTTACCAGATTCTTAAGGGGCGGCTCTCTCAATTTCTACCGATTTCTTACATGTTTTCCTTAAACGTTTGAAGTTTTTAAGCTCTTAAAAAATATATGTTATTCTTTAATATAGTATCTATACATTCCCTACGCCGAAACGGTAATTATTTGAAATTCCATCGACAGAAATAAATCACAAAGTATGTATTACATGTTTGTTTCTGTTATTTTACATATTTTATATGTATGAAAGAATTCACAATGTTTCTTTAAATTATTTTTGCTCTTTTTTAAATAAGTCGTGTTTTATTAAACATTTTCACGATTTTCGCATGAATTTTATGGTTTTTAATGTTAGCGCGCTCGCTCCAATATTCGTATTTTTATTTTCGATTTGCTCATTAACTGATTGGTTTTTCCGATATTTTAATAGAAAAAAATAAATAATTTGAAATATTTGTAGTGTTATAATATTTACATAATCACTCTACTAATAAAGCAGATGCTTATGCTTAAGAGAGGACACCTATATATTTTATCAATGCTAGGTTTTATGAAAATAATACGCATGAATTAAGGAAAATACATCAATTTTTGGTAGGTATTAAAAGTTTTCTCTTCACGAAAATAACAATTTGAGCATCTTAGAAAATTTAAACAGCGAACACAGTTCGAGTGCTTTTTCTGCTTACTTAATTCGTTCAATCATATCTACGGATAAATGAGCCTATGAGAATAGTTCGTTTTTGCTGCAGCATATTTATTTTATCCAATTTTGGAATACATGTTACATCATCATTGATCATTAAATGAATACCATACATTTTAAAGCGACAATTCCAAGCTCGTTAAGTAGTTATTAATTTAATTTCAATAAATCCGTCGAACGAATATTGCCGTCAATGAACAAGTTTTTGCCGCCAGCCGCCATAAATCGAAATAGTAAAACGTCGCGTTATCTTACATCTAGATTTATAATAGGAAAAATGAGTTGTGCAGAATCAAAGCAGTGCTTGATGGATGCAATACTTTCCCAGTATGCATATGGTGCATATATGGAAACGGTAGAAAAAATCCGGAATCATTCATATTCCGAACGTGTCGCCATATTTACGACCACGAAAACGCAGCCGTACCTCGCAGCCTATACATGCGACGGCGGGAATCGAACATGGCCGATGTTATTTTTATAAAATAATTGGTTTTCAATTGCCAGGCCCGTATCCGGTGCACATCCCCAATGGAGATAAAAACTTGCAGAACTCCGATATACTTCGAATCTATCCGAATCTATATACCTCGAATCTTTGCAGATCTATATAATCCGAATCCATAGATTTCTGCAGCCTATTATTGGCTTATTGTCTACTACCGTACATCATTACCGTTTACCTTTTAAAGGGATTGAATGGCGTAATTGGACACCACCTAGAGACAGAGCAAGGCTCGGGTCTGACTTGTTAGGTATTTCCATATGGAGGAGATTTATAGAGTATTCCATCATGCTCGAGAGTTATACGAGCAGACACTACTTTTACTGTTGCGTTTAATTGGATGGAACTATCGAATACAATGTCATTAATTTTGAAATATTTATTTAAGTCGGCTAAGAAAAGTAACACGCTATAGTCTATATTACTTAGTAAATTAAATACGAGGGTAACGAAATTGTATCAAGCTTCTTTAAAAAATCAACGGTAGAAAGGTACCTACCTACCTACTATCTAATTCGTTAAAATAATTCTCAAAATTGTTTATTTTAAAATTTAATCTTCGTTTATAATAATCATATAAATAAATGGGTATCGGAAAATATTAGAAATTCAATTAATTAAAACATTATATTATTATGCGGTATCTATCAGCAGCATTTTATAAATTCATTACAGAAGCATTCACAACTTAAGGGCGAGAATATCTAATAATACCTAATATCGTCCTGAGCACCCAATTACCTTTCCCTTTGTATCGCCCCGTCATCTTGATACCTGAGACATATTAATCCCTGATAAACCTTGAGACTGTAACCGAACATCGCCCCTAACGACAGCGCGATAAGGGCAGACAATGGCGCGGCAAGCCTTGCGATTGGTTTCACCAAAGCCAATAACCAAATTTGACATCGATGTTCGATAGGACGGGAGTAATGGGATATTGATTTATTAACCCCACCCCTACCCCCTTCCGCCCCAAGCTTCAACACCCCTCGTCCTGGCGGCATACAAATGAACTAGGGGAGGAAATATACACGGGGAAAATTCAGTCGGAAAAGTGTTACGTAACTTGTAGCGGCAGCTTGTTTTTTTCGTTTGCTGATTCAACCAATTCTGATGTTTTATTACAGACTGTGTTGTCCACGTTTGGTCCTGTCTTTTTTCGTTATCAAAATATCTATTCTCATAGATCAGTAGGAATGTACATAAATATAATGGCAGGTACGTATTTTTTTTTGTCCATCGCTTATTATCTCTGGATTTATTCTCACGTAGGTGAATAATAACCCGGTTATTAGTATAAAAACCGTGATCACGCACCTTGTACCCAGCATGTTGTGAAGTATGCATTTTAAATATTTAAAAATCCATTCGGTGTTTTTTTCCGTATTTCCCCGTGGCTACGTACCGACTCATAATTTCTCAATCTTCCCAACCGTGTCCATAAATTACTCAGAGAAGATAGATTCTCTAGATTTATGTGTCCATAATTAAGTGGCTGGTCCAAATATCCATTTGACATGGCGATCTTTTCGAGGAAATCATGGCCGCTAACTCCTAGGCGTTCGTGCGCTCCGGGTAGGACAAAAGTGTATAAAATGTCTCGGTATTATTTAGCAGAGACTTTAACACATAATTAATTCAATTCAAATCACGACCGTCGCCTACGACCGACACGGTTTTCGTTCTATGCAAAATCGGGAGCAATGTTCCTAGGCATCGTTCTTCACGAAAGGGAAACGAGTAGGCACCTACCTACCCAGGAGGGCCACCTACGGGGTGGTGTTTTTAAATGCCACACGAAGTTTAATGCGCGCGCAGATGTTTTATTTCTAGAAGAATCATTACTTTACGAGGGTTTAATTTGCAGTTGAAGTAAAACTGTTTTGATTTTCGCAAAACCTAAGTTTTTTTTATTTTCAAAAATACTAATTTCGGTTGTGGCTCCCTCAATCTGCACGGAGAAAAATGTTATTCGACAAAACGATCATTTTAATAGTAAAAACGGTTAAAAATGGGACTGAAGTTCTTACGAACCAATTAACAGTGTTTCAATGTTTATTGGCGTGAAAATGTAGGAATAATTTGTTGGTATTCGTACGAAATTACGTATACCAACAAATTATTTTTACATGTTCCCGCCAATAACATTGAAACTCTGTTAATTTGTTGGTAAAAACTTCAGTCCCTTTTTTAACCGTTTTTGCTATTAAAATTATCGTTTTTTCGAATAACATTTTTCTCCGTGTGTGAATGATTCTTCAACCATGGTTCAATGAACTTGGATTTTTTTCTGAATTTAAGAGTCATTTTCAGAATTTGAACTGTTTATATCGAAAATTCAGACAAGCATTAACCTAAGTATAAATTAGGTAATATTTGGACAGAAAATTATTTTAACTGTCTTCTTCAAAACTAGAACCTGAATGTCAATAATTCAGATGATGCCACGATTTTTCCATGGTCTGCGCTAGTTACTTACAAATAATTGAAAAATGTTTTTTTTCTAGCAAAATATATACGAATATAAAATTTATTATTAAAAAAAGTTTCGTAAATTTTGTTTTGCAAAAATTCCCTCAGGGCCTATGTCATCTTTGAAGATGATGTGTGGTGGGTTTAAATTGTTACGATATATCATATAAGTATTGAGTCTGCGAGAAAAATGAAAGCTTTTTTATAATGATTTTAGAATGATACGTTTAATTTTATTGAAGGGTGATCCATCAACTACTGTCACTGTACTAAAAAATCGTCATAAAATCGTCTGGGGAATAATGGTGAAACAAGCGCCCCTGCTCGCGGGTCCACTAATGAGCAAGATCTGCCGACTGCCGTGAGACGTTCCGCAAGAGATGTCGATTCACCACTTTGTTTTTCTGCTCCCCTGGTACCTGGTACCTGGAACCTGGAACATGCGGGTTATCTACTCCGTCCACAGGAGGCTTTCACGTGTGCAAGGAAATTAAAGAAACAAAGCAAGCTAAAGAATCTACTTGTGACTAAGTGAGGAACTAATCGCATCTTCAGTGTTGCATGTCGTTTTCGCCTGTTTCTATCTAATTTATCACGATACTAATGTTGTTATAAATAGCGTTATGCACTTTTCTCGTGTAATTGAGTAGTAAAATCTAAGAATACAAGTAAAATGCTCCCGTTTATCACACAGAAAAACGTTTACGAGTATGAAATTAACCAAAATTTGATGGAAATCTAACGAATAACATTGTACACTGTATAATAATAGCACATGCGTATATAAACAATAATAACAAATAATTCACTAAAACTATATATATTGTAAAGTTTCTCTGTAATCGTCTACATAGATATTGTATTTTATTGGTCAGTATGTACTATAATAGGAAATATTCTGTTTTGATTGAAAACTTGATCACAGTGACTGTTTATTGTTATTTTGTGAAGAGATGTTCCACGCTTTATTTTTTTTTCACTACCAAACTGTGGGCCTTACTAGCACTATTTTTTTAATAACGTCATCATTTTAAATCAACTCTTCTAAACAAAAAAATATTATGTCTTGGTTCTAAGAAAACTAGTTCTCCAGTAACCCCTCCGTCCTCAGCAAGCAGTGCCATGTATCAGAACGAGTACGTATTGGGTCTTGGTGTACGTCTATCCATACATTATAATGCGCACGGGTTCTGTAAAGCTCCCGACAACACATTCAGCGGTTCCTGATCAGTCTGATCACGTATTCAATGTTTGTATTTCCAACCGATGTGGTTTACTGTACCTATTCTACGTATTACCTTCGGTTCTACTCTCGTTATAATATCGATAATATTAAGGAAGTTCACTGAACTATTATAATATTCGAGACTACCTAGGAAGACTTATAAAGCTTGATCAAGGGCGTAGCTATAGCATTCGCATGGGGTGTGAGGGGATAGATCCTAAAGGGGGGTTATCATTATTTAAATCACATTGTTAAAGGTGATGGTTCAAATAATATGGTTGTATTTTTCACGAAAGGAAATCTACGAGCACAATTCTCTTATTTCCTACGAAATACTAAGACCGTTGGGAAGGGGGGGAGGGTGGACCCCCTAAACCTTCCCTCCCCATCATTATATAAGCCCTTATGCTTACATACTTCATAAAACGTTAAGACAAGACTCAAGCAAAAATAGTTATGGTTGACTACGCTACGCAATGTCGTGACGGTCTAGCTAATATTTAAGGAAAATTTCAGACAAACCCTGCCGAATTTGATCTTATCGCTCTAGTCCTTAAGCGACGTCTATCTAAATTTAGGTTTACGGTTTATTCGAATTTATTTAATTATTTAGTAAAAGTAATTTGTATGTTTCCAAATTAATATTCTGGGAAAAGATGCAGCTGAAACTAAAACTAAATGCTCGGTAATCTCCATCACTCAAATCTTTACTTTGTAAATACTCCATTGCTCGAATGGTTTCCTAAGCGAGTTTCACCTTCTTCCAATATATGATCAGTAATCCCTTTTCGGGAGGTTTGATATTGAAACATTAAAGACAATATTTTAATTTGGCTTGGAACAAACTCCCTCCGGAACTAAGGTGCATAACAAGCCCAACAGAATTTAGGTCAAAACTAAAAACCTACTTATTTAGGCTCTCATACCCTTAAATTTAATAAATCTATTTGTATTATGTATTGCCTATAATTTATCTTAATCTATTTTCTTATTAGATTAACATCATTCGAAGCCTTCACAGCAATCCGTCGCTTAACGAGAGACTGAGACTTCATTTAAGAAAATAAATAAAATTCATGTACTACTCTCATTAAATAACATAATATATATCAAATAATTACTTTTCCAACAACATGTGTTCGCTATTATGTCCTCTGCGCGCAAACTGTATATAAATAAACATCTTTTAACTTTAATCTCAAGTGACCTACCAGGTAAGTATGGTCCTGTACATTTTCATTGAAAAAAAAGATATATATAATTTAAAAAAAAAAATAAAAAAAAATAAAAAAAAATAAAAAAAATAAAATAAAAAAAAAAATAAAAAAAAAGTTAATAAAAATAAATAAAATAAAATAAAATAAAAATACATGTACATTTACATTTTTGGGGTGCACCGCGCTGGTTGTTCAGTTGCATTGTACATATAGTTTTGTATCGCTGATCAAAGAACCGGTGGATTTGCATCCATTGTTTTAGCCATAGGTTTTTTATATTTTCTAGTGTGTAGTTAGAAGTAAGATTGTAGAAATTATTGAAATTTGTACAGCGCCCTTGAGGTGATTTTTCACAAAAACGGCGCTATACAAGTCATCCAATTATTATTATTATTATTATTAATTTGCCAAACAAATGCCAAATAAATAGTGAACTATTTTCGAAGGATATTCAAAGAATACTTTAAAGATTGTTCTACTAAATGACGCAAACGTCGTGTCAAAAAAAGTGTTATATTTTTGGTACTTTAAGACAGGTTTGAAAATGAGAAGAATCTATTTCACACGTTGACTAAAAGTAAAATAGTAACACTCTCCTGAAATCTAAAGTTACTCTCTGAAACACCCTGTTGAAGGACAGTCGTTAAAAATATTTAAGTAATGTATTTAATTTCCATTTCTGAATACCTATTAGACTTCCCATATTTATTTTCATTATATCTCATTACGATCCAATTGTCATATACATAATATTAATAAATCAACCTGGTAAAAATATTTCAACCATGCAAAAACGGAATTCTTTTAAATGCTAGATATATGACATGATTAGAGATCTAGATAACAATATAATGCATAATTAACAAGTATTCATTAGGCAAAAGGTAAGAAAAATGCATTAAATATTCTTGTACGTACCACATATGCAGGTATCTTAATAGAATGTTTCATAAGTAAATTATGTATGACTAATTTAGTAGGCAGGAATGTCGTTCTGAATATTGGTGACCATAATATCTCTATTACATATGCGTAACGAAATGAAATGGATATATCCCATACATCGTGATTTGTATTATTGGTCCATCCATCATGAGACGGGAGAGCTGCAGCGCTGCTGGTCCGGTTTTAAAAATTTCATGCGCTGTTCTGAGAGGCTAATGACGGGAGAATACGGACTTTCAATAGTTGATTGACAGGCACATGAACGGACATACTGACACTGGACAGTCCGAATACAGACAGCATCGAGACTTGCACAATATGACATGGAATTCCATAAATATGTAAATTATGTCCTGATCGGATGGACTACTGGAAAATTATAATAGCTTTTTCATCTTTCGATTCGTTTTTGCAAGGGTTTTTAAAGTAGACAGCAGAAGGGTTGCAGCCAATAAGTAAGAAAACGGATAGTGCAATGATCCATAGGGAACCCGCTCGCACAGCGCGGGTGTAAATATATACGTATATACATACGTATATTCATGCTCGACGGTTTGGCTCGCTCAAACGTGTTAACATGGAGCTATGCTCGTCTAGCAGCTAGACCCAAGAACCACCAAGAAGTTCAGGCCAATGGTTAAGTTCTGACGAACATCGTGCAAGAATTTCGGTTCTTGAGTCTTTTTCACATCGAGCCGTTGGCTCGATATCGAAGCATACAATTATCGAGCAAAAACGAGCGTGGCTGAAAGGAAGATCAAACAGTATAGGAGTAGTCTGATTAAATCCTGAAAAAAAAATTTTTTGCGAGTGTAACGATTATAAAAATTATACGCTATTAATTTTACACTATATTCTTCAAAAACTACTTATAGGTATATTCTTAAATTTGTTCACTTTTATCACTTTTGGTATAAAAATTCTATGTACACGTATGTGTAATCCTCGATAACTATTATTATTTTCCATTGGTGTTTCAATAAATGCACAACCGTTTACTGCACATCATTGGTGATTACGGTTTCACACCTGTAACCAAAATAACACCTTTGTTGTCAGGCTGTTAAAGAAGGTTTCACGGGCAATTTATTGCCAAATACAGGAATTTCCTAATGCGATTGACAATTTATTTTCTGTGCAATTGTGCATGCAATGTCTAGAGCTAGAAAATAAGGAACTGTTTGTTTCGACACGACAGTACTTTTGTGTTAATAGTCAAATAATTGAATGAAGGTGTATTATTATCGATAAGTGTTTTAAATTTCGGATAACATTTCAATCTGTTAATATGTCTTAAATATTTTTCTTCAGGGTTTTAATCATAAAACTTCGTCGTTTTGTTGTAAATCAGCTACCTTTTTCCATAATTAGTTACGTTGTATCCAAAGTGATTATGTTGTCACCAAATTGATCACATTAAGTAGTTCGAGAGGCCCGACGAAGATGAATCGATCCAAATAATCGAACCCGATGTACCAATCACGTGTGGTTATTTTGATCCCAAGACGTATTATTATTGTTATATAAGATGGATATGTACTTACCTACTTATTCCATTTGGTGACATAATGGGCAATTAAGACTGATCGATTTACGAGACTACGAAACGATTTAATGTACCTACCGATGTAATTACAAAACACTGAGTCTCGGATCAAGGCGATCGATTCATTTTGTTGCATTGTTTGACGCATTATAATTCTATTAATAAATTTAATACAATACAAAGACAACCGGACGGTAGGTACCTTCCTGGAGCTTGTCGGAAATAATGATTGTAATTAAGTTATTATTTTGTTTTAAACCTTGAACTAGCTTCTTAGGTCACAGTCAAAGTTTATTTTATACTTTTTTGTAAGATTGCTCGCACATTTACTTGATTCATTTTTTTTATATTAGTCCTAATGTCTGAAGAACGGATTTGTCATTTTATTTTAGCTTAAATTAAGAGCCTCTGTCTAAGAGGTATCTTTCGTCGGATCTCCTGGTCGCGTGAAGAATAATTTACTTTTTTTTCGTCGAAGCCAACTAATTTGTTATTTGACGTAATACTAAATTAAGTTAAAATAATAACACGTATACTGCTAAAGCTAAATATTATGTAAGGAAATGGCTATTGGATGATAATGATTTATATTGATGCCCCATGTATGTATATTCCAAAATGGAATTCACATTCTAAGAAAATGTACTTGTTGATTATATAATGCTGCTATTTATATTTATACAATAATGTAATTTAAACTATTAATGTACTTAATTATTAATGAATCATCATTTACCGTTTAAATTGTATCTTGTTATTGCATAAAATGTTGTCTTTATTTCCCTGCTGACAAACTACATAAATAGTTTAGCGGGTTTATGTGTAAATAAATAATAAAAAAAATAAAAATTAACACTTTGTTTTAAATCACTAATTTAGATGTAATTTAATAGTTTGTATTTGATTCAATTAATATTAATTTATTTGTTTTCAGCTCCGGTTTCTGATTACATACATGACATTTCCATTATACAAAATTAGAAGATTCTTTAACCCCAGATCTATGAGATTACGAATTATTAAAAACAGTAAGGCATATTGTAATTAATATAGTCAGTTGGGTTATTTGTGATGATATGCTTGATGATTAATCCGCGTAAATTATTCACTTTTATCGAATTTGGAACTAAATTGAAAATTATTTTGGGAACCAAGCAATAAACTACATAGGTGTCAGCCGACATTATTTTATTTTAATGATAATTATTTATTAGAAATGCGTATTTCTTACGTTATTAATTTTGGCAGATCTAAATCTGTCAAAAATTTATATATCTAAATCTGAATCACATTCAGAAGGTCGATCCTTTGGAATAACAAGGTTCCATCTGTTGCTTTAATGTCATGCGATAATGAACTCTAAGGTAGCTTTCCGTAGATCCCATAACCGCGTGACGTTTCCGCAACAGATGAAACCTTGTTATTTTAAAGGGTCGAGGTTAATCTCTAATTATTTTTTTGGTAGGCAACAATCCCCAGGCAAATATTTTATAATTATCTTCAGCTTCAGAAATCCTTCAATTTTAATATTCCGTGATTTTTCACGGGTCTGCGCTGGTATAACTATATATTTATAGGGACGCAATGTTTTTCTTGATGGAAGTTAATTATTTCTATGGTAATAGTATTGTAACAGAAAATGAAAATTTTTTTTTTTACCAGTACTTTTACTGAGATCGTGTTTCACCAGATTAGTTACCTTATTTCTTTGTAGTCAACCCGACATCACACCTCTAGCTATAGAAACATAAAATAATGTGTTATCTATTTTACAGACTAGGTACTATATTTCTACTGAGACATCGATATCTTTGTAAACTTTTATTGACCAAATGAAATATGATATTGGGGGAAAAAAAACAATTTAATTGCGTTACCTATTGTTCGGCAGAAGATTTAATACAAAATTATTGTAGACAATAATGACTTTTCTGAATTCGCTTATCACAATTTCAAATAACCACAGTTTTGATTGATACCTACAGGAATCAATATTATTCATATAAAAAGCACAGGATAACAATTAGATCACGTAATAACGTAGATAATAAGATCTATGACATGAAATCCGTAATAGAAATGAAAACAATATTTCAAAGCTTAAAAACTCATAGGATGTTAGTAATGTGTTGAAAATAATTATATTTACCAAAAATATCATTTAAAAAGATTGTCAGTGAATGACGCTAGTATACTTGTATCTTGTATGTAGATTTTAAGTAATGATTTCATACATTTTAAGTTACCCAAAGTTGTTCTCTACGTTTGGCGTCTTAGCAGAGATGCCTAGGTCCATGGGGTGAAGTTCATCCGGGTCGTGGGAGGCCCTGGGACGTAGATATTATTTTCCCAAAGCGTAGCTAATGCTAAAAAAATTATTTTCCTTAAAAATACTTAGACAAATTTGGTATCCCAAACTTTCACTATTTCGCTTTATATATAATAATAATTTGATAATTTATATAGCGCCATTTTTGTGAAAAATCACCTCAGTGGCAATTAGATGTTCTTACTGCTTACGGCTCAATTATACAAATGTAAATTAATGAACGGACCAAGGTGTTGATTGAATTAAGATATCGGCGAATGCATTGATCCTCCTTCGACAAAGATCCGCAATAAACTAGTACCTTGTTGGAAAACGGTAGTCGGTGTTGAAAATAAGCAGGTTGCACGAGACGTGAGTATGCGAATAATTGGCAGATAGTGCATAACGAACGCATCGAGCAATTTTATTGATATGACGCGATAAACGTCGGTGTGAACTCGGCATTATTCACACGGGCGCGTATACACGTGCGGTGTTCACTGGGCACGATGAAACAGTGGAAATGACCGATAGCGATAAAATAGCAGCAGCAAAACAGCTCAAGGGACAATTCAAGCAGATCAAATTAGCTTGAATAGAATAGAATCTTGAAATTGCTTTCAATGAGGAATTAAACTGGGCGTTTGAGCAAATTATATATTTTATACGTCAAGTACTTAATACTTGGAATGCCTTGAGTGTTTAGCTAGGTTGTTGTAGGTACTCGACTAGTCTAATGTTATGGTTATTTTACGTACTGTTTTATTTAATGCTATTATTTTTAGGGATCTTAGTTAGTCTACATCCTATGAAAAAAGCTACCAATGTATTGATAAACATCTACCTAGTAAAATATTTTTCCACCAGAAGTCTCTTGGAAGGGTTGTACATGCTGTTATGTTTCTATTCTACATAAAATGGTGACTTGAACGGAAAAGTAAAATATCTGCAACGTTATATTCCAGATAACTAATGCGTAGTTAGATAGGATGGACTGTCTTAGAACACACTCCTTGCCTCATTCACATTCATATACCATCATCATCTGGTATTGCTAACATTTCTGCTTGCGGAGGATTCCATTTTCCATGTACTGATTTGTATATTCACGTATTGATAAATAAGTATATTATTTTACTACGTTTAAGTGCAAAAAATACATATTCAGTCCATTTTAAAACACTCTTTGCAATCCAGACTATTTTATTTGTTTCCTCAAACTTCGCAAAATCACTTTGCGGCGTCATTTTGAATTAAAATAAACAAATAACTTTGTATTAAACCACTATTATATAATCACAATTACATTAGGTAATTGTGATTATATAATAGTGGCTAAATACAAAGTTATTTGTTTAATTTAATTTCATTTGTATTTAGGGATCTTTCTTAAATCCCATATTTGTAAAATACCACCACACAAGCGTTTTGCAAGTCAAGAAAACCTCCAAAAATATTATGATTAATTTGTTTGTTTATTTATTGTTTATTGAGGCATTTTAAGTAGGTACATAGTTATCTATGTCCTAATACAATCCTTATATATGTATACATAATTAAAGTAATACATTTACAAAATATCAATCACATATTTACGTAATTTAATTTTAAATGTTTTTATGTATTCTTCTAATTTTATTTCTTCTGGTAATTCTCCAAATATCTTCAATTGTCCAGTGTGGATGATATTTGAGCAAAGCTACTTTGATGTGACTATTTTATATTACACCCTGAAGCTATTTTGTCTTCTATTGTTTCAACTATTTTGTCACCGTGCGTTTTTCTACAGCCGGGTTTTGTCGCGTCGCGCTGCACCGTGTGCGGATGGGCACTTATATTATGCTCAATGCTCTTGCGCTTACATACGAAATTTATTAAGCTCGGTCTATTCCCACCGAAGAGCGCGTGCCTCGGCGAAAAGTGGCGAATGAAATGTTTTTATAGTGCCATAAAGTACAAAACCACGACTTCACACAATATTGCGGTTTCGAGCAGGAACGTTTTACTACGAGACTATTGAATTCATCGGCGCGCTGATTCAGATAGCGGTGATTTTATACACTACTTGACATGATATTATTGCAAGTTAACACCGCGATAAAATGCCACTTCATCGATTTTCCTGAATCGCGGCGTTTCATTGAACATTTTCGCAGCATTTGTTGTTGAAAAACTTAACAAGTCTTAAACTGTGAGTTACTTTTGATTTAACAGTAAATAACAATGCTTAAGATGATCCACTAGTCCTTGACTCATTCGGAATCGGGCGGAGCAAACAATTTTTGGGCGTTTACCAATAAAAACCCTAATCTCTAGCAAACAAACAGTGTTTTGTTATTCCGCAAGTATATTTTTAAAGATCTAAGCGCCGCGCAGACTAAGGCATGTCCGTTGGCCCCGGGTTCTGGGCGTAGACTGAGCGACGGGCAAAAATCCTTCTGTACATGGCAGAAGGATGAAATTCGCACTTACAAATTTGTTGGGTACCACCTATTTTTATTCATTGAAAAGAAACGTCGTCAAAATGCACGTTTTATTTTATTTTGTGAAGTTCAGATACAAATATTAAAATGTTTTCCGATCGCTCTATAAGAAACTTAATTAGCTACATTATTCAATAAAACAACACCAGAAAAAGGATTTGTTAGTAGGAGATTTTTCTAAGCTTATCAAAAAAATACTCGATCACTTCAAAGGCCAAGATGTGTTCTACTCACAGTATTTAATTGAAGCATCTATATTATTTCTAAGCGATCAAATTTTCAAAACTAATACACAAGATTTTGTACGATTTTGCATTTTTCCGCATGTCTTCACCTTAAGTGCCCCGAATATATGTTTATATAATATATAGTCTACGTTTTATATAATGTCATCATTTTATTTAATAATTATTATTTTATTATATTTTTGTTTTTGTTCTTTGTTATGGTCGTACACGGAGAAAATTTTTATTCTAAAATACGATCATTTTATTCGTAAAACGGTTAAAAACGAGACTGAAGTTCTTACGAACAAATTAACAGGTTTCAATGTTTATTGGCGGGAAAATGTAAGAATAAATTATTATTATTCATTATTAGAACAAATTTCGTACGTATACATTGTTGGTACAATGTATTTTTTCGTTGTATCGTCATGTTGTATTATCAGGGCAACTAGATAAAACATTTCTAAATTATCGCGAGGGTCAAAATGGCTTTGGCCGTGTTTTGTGACCACATCTGAAAAGCCAGGTACTTCTCCACCTTCTTCTCCCCATATCCTTCCCCTCCCCACTTATTTTAGTCCAGACGGCAGCAGTTGGAATTCTTGTGCGGAATTCACAAAGCAAATTTAAAAAAAGTTAAATATTACCAAAGTTTTAAGTTGATATGGTCGGATTGGATCAGTTGTTAAAGCAAAGCCCTGGAAAACCCTGTGTTTAGGTATGTATCTACAAGAAAACTTTAGCTTAGTGTGTGAACTTTTCTGTAAACGCCCTTCGTTGCTTTTTTGTACTCACGCGGTGGATAGTGACTTAGCTACAACATCGTTAATCGATGGACAAAACCTTTAATGGACCTATCAAGAAAAATAAACGAGACAATCAATAATTTTGAAAGCCTTTTGCTGATCATCGAAATGAAATTTTTAAATGTAAGCAATTCGGAATGTCCAATAATGCGCTAAACGGCTCATAAGTAATTTATTGTGATCCATTTATAGGATTGTTCGGGTAGAGCATCCTGCATCTCCGGGATAATATATAAGTGTTGGGGTCTCCTCTCTCCTACCCACCTTCCTCCATTCTTTCTTCCCGGGCAATATTTCTGGAAATCCATACGGCCTTAAGAATCCCATAAAGCAGTCAGCCACCCCTTCTGAAGGCATGGAAGTGAGATTTATCGGGCGCACCCGCTATTTCGCTCGGGGCGCCATTTTGGGGAGGCAAGCAGGACCGGCGGGGACTTAATAACACAGAAGTTGACTAATGCACCTCTTATATTCTTAAATGCCAGGTGGTTACCTACCTGATACCAGTATATAAAATAGGTATTGTAAATACCAAGGACTATGGACTATGCAGTACTATGCATAGTTATGTACCAGCATGGTGACAAATACATCATCAAAAGCGATCATGAAGGTTGACCATTATAATCAAATTAGTAGATATAGGTGACAATGTGACACATGTAGAATGTACCTACGAATAATACAAGATTTTTAGAAAGATGATGTGTGGAGGGTTTTTTTAAGGAGCGGAAGATCTGGTAACGAAACAGGTATGAGAGGTGGGTAGGAATCTAAGGGTCTGTGTTTTCACACGGAGAAAAATGTTATTAGAAAAAACGATAATTTTAATAGTAAAAACGGTTAAAAACGGGACTGAAGTTCTTACGAAGAAATTAACAGGGTTTCAATGTTTATTGACGGAAACATGTAGGTAAGAATAATTTGTTGGTATACGTAATTTCGTACGTATACCAACCAATTACTCTTACATTTTCTCGCCAATAAACATTGAAAAACTGTTAATTTGTTCGTAAGAACTTCAGTCCCGTGTTTAACCGTTTTTATTATTAAAATGATCGTTTTTTCTAATAACATTTTTCTCTGTGCAGGAGGGACGTACGAATCCATTTCTCCTTTTATGGTGCAAGACGACGATGGTTCGACAGAGACCAGCTGGAGAGGTCAAAGAATCTCCGCTAACTTGCCTCTTCCGATGCGGCCCACCACGCAGCTAGTGGGCAGGCGCATCCGCCACCAAGACCTAAACACAGATAACAGAAGACATCCTTACTAAGAACCAAGACAAAACTGCGTCATTTAAATGTTTCGTTATTATTATTATCTATTATTCAGCAAACGTAGCGAAGCATTAGGGGTGACCA
The DNA here is from genome assembly GCA_951813805.1 of Limnephilus auricula. Lineage (NCBI taxonomy): Eukaryota > Metazoa > Arthropoda > Insecta > Trichoptera > Limnephilidae > Limnephilus > Limnephilus auricula. The sequence goes on from OX638403.1 coordinate 5,265,168, forward strand.
TACTGGCAAAGGTGTTGGTTATCCAATAAATCGTTCCTTGAGAGGTGGTACCCATAGGTGCGTCCCAAATTGAAATTTGAAAAGAAATACTGTTGCCAAAGTAGATGATTTTTTCAATATTTCCATAGTAAAATTTCATCATTTAGAAATGAAGCACTATGTGTATACATAAGATTCATGGATATTTCATTAAAAATAACAACGAAAGTTTGAAGTAGAAAACGTTCCACAATAAGATACCTGTAGGTAATAGGTACCTACTTACCAAAAAACGTGCGTAATGTTACTAACCGATCTGTATTCATCATTAAAATAAATCACTACCCCCTGTAGAATTTTTTCTGTTGGTTTCTTCCATATTCTTAACGAAACACTTCCAAATGGTAGATTTCTCACGTAGGCCGATGTAACATAGTAAAAACAAAAAAAACTAACAATATATTAATTTAATAACATGACTGGGTAATTTAACTTTATTTAGACACGTATGATTTAGTAGCCAACGTGAAACTAATAAGGTACGTATCAACCAAATATTGTCGAAATTAAGAATACCCAATTCAATATTCATACGGTTGTGGTTGAATTGGTATTCGGCTGGCTTGTTGACTATCATAAATCAGAGTTCGGTCCTGAGTCCGAGGGGTGTCGAACCGGAAGCAGTAAGTCGGTCACGTGTCCCGGGAAAGGCTTCCACGTTGATATAGAGCCTATTTTAAGGACCTCATACGAATACAATTTCGATAGTGGGCTGCTACGCCCAAATTTTCAGTCACCCGACGCGATTTATGCCCAAAATGTTTAAGTGTCGCTGCGTGTAATGAGGTTGCCGATGATTTACCGATTTTGATGGTTTATATAGGTGCTTATTAATTGTTCATAATTCTATTCAATGGTTTAAATTGGCATTTGGTACCGTGCACGGAGAAAATTTTTATTCTAAAATATGATCATTTTATTCGTAAAAACGGTTTAAAACGGGACTGAAGTTCTTATGAACAAATTAACAGTGTTTCAATTTTTATTGGCGGGAAAATGTAAGAATAATTTGTTGGTATACGTACGAAATTACGTATACCAACAAATTATTCTTACATGTTCCCGCCAATAAACATTGAAATTCTGTTAATTTGTTCGTAAGAACTTCAGCCCCGTTTTTAACCATTTTTACGAGAAAAATTATCGTATTTTAGAATAACATTTTTCTCCGTGTGGAAGAAAGAGGCAATCAGAAAAAAAGAACTCATTCCTGCAGGTATATTATATTATGTATTTGAATATATGTTAAATAAGTGTTCATAAAAATATAAAAGAAACTATATTTTTATGACAGCAGTTTTTACTTTCTTAAAGATAGAACATAGCATACGAAAAGATGACATATGACTGAGGAATATTAAATCTTCGAGGGGCTCCTGAAGTGGTGAGATAAAAGGGTAAAAAATATTATGCATAAGGGGTACCTACCTATGCTTGGACTTTGATCAAAATATGATTGGTGCGCTGATTAGAATTCTCAGAGAGCTGTTAGAATATTATATTATGTTCTTGTAACTAACCAGTGCTGTAGGGGTGCTTACTTTATATAATCATTTAAAAATACGATAATTTGACCGGTCAGTGGTTGTATGGGCATCGCGTTTGGCTCCCACCCAGGCGTTCCGTGTTCGATCCCTCGGCTGGCTAAGTCCTCCATCACAACACAAGCAATATCTTCCGCTTAGTGTGGTGGTAGTAGAAGATTTTCAAATGTTGTTGGGTTATTCGTAACCCGGGAATGTTTGTCTTTCTTTTAAAAAAAAAAAAAAATTATAACTTATTTTGTTTTTAAATATTTATATTTTCCTAGTGTGTTTAGTCTGTTAAATCATTGTGCGCAATATAGAGTCATCTTAGTTATATCAAATAGAAGAGCTCACATTTTCACACTATTAAAATGAATTTATAAAATTACATATAAAATTAATATTTTCATTTCCAATGAAATGAAATTTTATTAACTAGCTCATTATTTGTATTCAAAGAATTAATATGCAGATCTAGGTAATATTTAACGATTACTACAAGTTGTGGTAAAAATATACTTAAGCCACTTGTATACCAAGTTACCACTACACACGCCAGTAGGTACTTAACAACATTGTGGTTCTGAATATGGTTCCGTCCGAGTTGCTGTGTACAATATATCAAGATAATATTTACACAAAACCAGACATCATTGTAATTTAATCACGTTTAACCGAGATCATTAAAAAAAATTACGTGCCCACTGCACTGAATGGTTTTAGTTTGCAAACATCCATGCAATGTTATCATTATTACTGCCTTCAAATTGTATACACATCGTAAACATTAAACGTCATCAACTCACGCAATAAGGTATGCTTAAGCGGCCATAAAGAATTATAAATACTTGGCACAAGTAGAGTAGGTAGGTGGCCGCAAATGGGTGTGTTCTCCATGGCACCTCCCACCCGATGTATATAAAATACTTTTACACGAGCTAGTACATAATATTTCTTTACACGACCTAATACCTACCTGCCTTTTTATACAAGCTTGATTGGAACAGCTGTGGTAGACATTGATCGACGTCCAGGGAACTAAGTAGAGGCACCTACAACAAACGAGACCTAACCCTTTCAAAGAAGGAAAGGTGTAAAAGTTGCTGAAGATCATTTTTAGAAAGGTCTTTAAAACTTAATAAATTTACTAGAAAGCACATAATATGTGTGTATAATTGAAGGTGTATTGTGCGTATGTTATATTATGTTAGTATATAATAAAACTATTATATACTAACAGACAGAACAATTAGTCATAATAGACCCGATATAGTTTTACATGACAAAATAAAAAAAAACAACATTTATCATTGGAATAGCTACATTCCAAATTCCTATAATATTGAAAAATCTATTTCTGAAAAAAAAAAAATACAGATTTAGGAAACGAGATTAAAAGAATTTGGCATTCTCAGACCATAAAAATATTACCATTTGTTTTTTCGGCTACTGATGGCATTAAACCTTACTGTCTCGTTAAAAATTTAGGCTTATTAGATTTGTCAAAAAATTTATATATAAAAAATGCAAAAATCAGTAATTTTAAATACATGTAGGATTACAAAAGATTTTTAAAATATTTATATTGAGGGATCAGTAGGATTTACCGGCCCAGTTAGGAGTTCTACCGAGCCGAAACCTCTTATATGAAAATATCTGGAGTCGGTGAATTATTTTCCCATTTGGTCTCTTGTGGATTTACAAATGTTGTTCTTGTATTGTTTTGTATTTATTATACTTAAATAGTACACTTACAGAGCGTGGATTGACTAGATGATCATTTGTGGAAAAGTGTGTGGAAGGGTTTAATATTTCCTGTGGGGAAGATTTAACCCGGACATAAAGTCTTAAAAATAAGTATTTGGATGACGCTTTATAAATTTATAATATATTTCCACTATCTTACTTTGAACTACATACTAGACAATCCATTATAAAAACTTATGGCTAAAAAAATTGCATCCACCGGTTCATCGATCACAAAACTACATGTACAATGCATTTGACCAATGAACGTGATTCTGCGTAAAAATATTAATATATTGTTTTATTTATACTCTGTACAGGCAGAAAATATACAGGACAACACTTACCTGGGAGGGCACTTGAGATTAACACTGTTTATTGTTTATTTAGAGAAATTTAGATACAGTTTGCACGCAGGGGACATACTTGGGAACACGAGTTATTAGAACTGCCATTATTTAATCTTTGTAGGTATATATTTTAATTAAAATATATAATATGATATGAAGTTTAAGTTTTTAAATACTTAAGTAACGGTAAAAATATTAGACAAATATAAAAAGCATATATTGACAGTAAACACATGTCTATCTACGACTAAGTTGAACAATTCTATGTTACTACACGTCTCGTAGAAACTTTGAAAATACTTAGAGCAAGAGCATATTAAACCTATCTATTAATAGGTAAAATAATTGTGAGCTTTAGATTTTCTTCATGACAGGTTGCCAAATCAAGGATCAGTGTTTGATTGAATACAGGTAGCGTTTGCCATCAGAGGGTTAATAAGAATGCGCAAGGCTCGATCGCCTTGCAATTTTTTGTGCACTTTGGAGGTTGTTTACGACTGAGCCTATTCCGTGCTATCAGCCCCGCTGAGCCCAGCACGCGATTAGTTAAGAAAAAAATAAAGCTTTTGAGAAAGTCGGGCACGCTATATCCAGGAAGGTAGGCTGAGTAGGTACCAACCTGCCTCTACCTAAGCTATACTTAGGGAGGTGAGTTGGCTTGATGAAGCGATAGAACAAAACGAGCTTTATCACGTACATAAAAAAATCGCAGTTGTTTATGTTCGTAAATACCACTCTGATCTCAGATAGTATCACTTATGATTTATAACCAATACATTGCTATTAATAAAAAAGATTGTAGGTTAGATACTATTTTTGATCAAAATATTGAAACTTGTTTTGAAACCGAGATAGGTTTTTTTAGGTTAAAAATTACGTAGGTGATCTAGAAGTAAAGAAATCATTTTGTGTTTAGATAAAAATGTTTTAACAAGATTAAATTGTATTGTCCCGAAAAGTTTTGCAGATATTTTCAACAAAAAAAAACACTGTTGCATTACTTTTTTGGCAAGGCTGTTAATTGTTTATCGTAAAACACTAAGAAATTTTATGCAAAATTGATATTTTTTCGCTGTTAACACACTCTGAAAATTTGCACAAAATAAAACTTAACTTGTTAAAAGGGAAGGTTGATGGGTTTTGTTCTTCACCTGCCACTTTTTATCATCATCTTGACAACATTGTATTTTCATGTAACGTATTTTTATCGACCAGTAACGACCTTTGAATGTTATTGTTATTTGGTGACAAAGAAAACTTGTATCGTTAAAATTGGTAAGCACAAATGAATGTACCAACCTTTCAATATATACAGTAAAACGATGTCGATCATATCTGTCGATAAACACTTAATAAAAGACAATTTTATGATAAACCTACTTGGATCATTTTTACAATCATTAATGTGGTTAAAATACTTAAAAATAGCTCCACAATGATTACAATTTCATAATTCCTCATTTAGTTCATTAAATAGATTCTAAAATTCCTTCTAACTGTTCTGATTGTCCCCAAACCAGTTCAAATTCGTTAAGGTGAAGTGCAAACTTTATACTTTATTATCAATTAATATCTGTGACCGAAATTATATTATTTTGCCGAAAGTTCAGCGAATCTCTGATTTACGGCTTTGGTTCGATGAATTTTGTTTATCGCTTGAAGCTTTTACTGAAGCCCTCGGAATAAATGGCGTAGTCGTAAAACTGAAAGATTTAAAATTTATTGAAATAGTTTAGACAAGTGACTTTATTTTAAAATTCTTTTTTAAGGCAAAATATATACAAGTTAATACGAATGCATTTTAGTACCTATCTAGCTAAAAACCTACATTATACATACATACATATATACTTTCCTCAAGGGGAGGTTTCTATATTTTCAGGAAAGCGGATGCAAGGATGCTTGTTGAAGGGATGAAAATGGTAAGTAGCTATAATACAAATATGTGAAGGTAAAAATGCTTGTGCTTGTCAACAAAAAGCCCCCTTGTTACTTATATTAAAAGTAACGTCTAGAAATAAATAGAATTAGAAATAATTAAATTTAAAGTTCTGAATAAATACAACAAAATAATAATTGTTTTTTAACCCTGGAGCGACAGAGCAATTTAAAAAAAAAATTCGGATTGCTAAAGTAAATTATTCCGCCTACGTTAAAAAAAATCATAACTCCGAATTTGAATATAGAGACAAACAAAATGATTATAGTTCTATGTAGCCAATGAATTCACCTATCTTTTGTCTTTTATCACATATTCGTAGGATTTATAAAAAAAATATATAAAATCATTAACTTTAAAGCATTTTAAAGAATCTAGAGAATATTCGACGTATTATGGCAGCAAATCAAGCCGAGGCTTTGGCAATAGTGTCATAATGTGGTAAAAAGCAATCGAGTGATTCAGAAAATTTATCTTGGGAAGGTTTTTCGATGCTAGAACAAAGTAGGTAATAAGTTTTTAAATGGAATACAAGTACATATATCGGTGGGAACCAAATTATGTTGTAGATTTTTTTAGCTATGTGGTTTTTTATAAAATTATATAATTTAAATCACTGTAGATATGCATGTTGTGTACCTACGTTAAGCAAGTTTGCTGAATCACGTTTTCAGCATAGAATCACTGCCTATACAAAACATAGGAAATAAAGCTTTTAACCCGCGGACTGAGCAATAAATCACCGAGCGTAGGGCTATGCTACGGTTTCATTGACTATGTAGTGGTGCGTTCTATTGTTCGTTTTTACGCGTTTTAATCTTGTGCTGAGTATTCGCTATACAAGTGCAAAGAGCGTTGACAATTTCTTCGCTTCAAGAACGAAATAATTTCAACGTAGATCTTTTTTATAAAAGCTTTACATTTGCTTCGTTTAAGAGAATATTTTAGAAAAACCTTATGATACATAGTATAGTACCTTAAGTGATTGCTAAGTAAGTACCTAATACCGCCAAATCCAATGTAGGTAGGTACACGCTTATTAAAAAACATATGAAATATTATTATTACTAATATATATATAAGGATTCAATAATGGTATTTCCAATTTCCCAATTATAATATCCTCTGCGTAAAAACTGTTGCCAAGTTTTTTTTTAAATAGAAAATAAACATTGTTAATCTCAAGTGGTCTCCCAGATAAGTATCTATGGCCCAACAAATTTTCTACCTGTGCAGATTAGAAATAAAATAATACATTTGCATTTTTAGCATCGAGTCCATTGGTCAAATGAATTGTACATTTAGTTTTGTATCATTGATGGATGAACCGGTGGATGCAATTTTTTAGCCATAAGTTGTTATAATGGGGAGATTGTAGAAATATATTACGAATTTTTACAGCGCCCTGAGGTGATTTTTCACAAAAACGGCGTTATAAAAATCATCCAAATATTATAATTATTCGTCTCCTCTGCATGGGTAATTACTAGGGTTTCCATGATATTATTAACTAAACTTAAAATAATGCTAGTTTTATGTAACTAATATTATCATGCTTGTTAAACTATAACCTTTGCACGCTACGCACCGTAGAGCCGCCTACCCGCAATACCTACCGTAGGCCGTAGCGTCGAGAGAACCGCGACGCTCATTTACAACCGCCGTAAGCTCCCTAATAAATAAAGCGCCGACAAAGCCGTGTTTTGCATCCCGACGCCGCCGCCGCCACGTCGCGCTCCTGCTAGCCGGGTAGCCGGGACCTGGTAGATGGTAGATGGTTGTTGGTAGCTTGGTACGTTGGCAGTTGGTTGCTGGGTAGTTCCCAGTCTCGTAGCTGGTAACTGTTGGTTTCGTGGTGCAGGACTCCAATTTCGAGAAGCCTCTCACCGGATTGTAAGGCTGACTTCTCCGCGGTACTTTATTACACTATACATGTTTTGTACGTGTACAATTTAGACTTTAAACAACTATGTTAAAGAGTTGTGAGAATTGTGAGATATAGATATATATGAACCATTTATCTGCATATTTTATCTAAATAAACACCCTCGTTTCCTGACCAACCACATCTTCTTCACTTTCATACGTAAAAATAATTATAAAAAGGTAGTTATCATATAATAGTCAATGGGTCGTAATAAATACATATTTCGGAAATTTCTAGGTTTTATTTTATTTTTGTTGATGATATCTGTACGATAAAGGAAATATTGCTGGCTACCCACTATATCATTAGCAGAGAAGGACTAAATAATAATATATTAATGATTTGTATACCGCCGTTTTTGTGAAAGATCACCTCAAAGGCGCTGTAAAAATATATAATATATTTCTACAACCTAACTACAGACCATACAAAACATTATAACAATTAATCGCTAAAATATTAAATCAATCAATTTTGACGACCGTCCGTGGTCGAGTGGTAACAACACTTGACTCCCAATCGGAAGGTTGCGGGTTCGAACCCGGCGTGCGCAAATAAATTTTATTTGATTAATTTGTGTTATTTCACAATTAATTAATAAAAATAATATATAGTATATTTGCGGCACGTTCCAGAGTGGAAGATACTGTCAGTATCGCCCTGGTGTAAGACCACCATTCAGAATTGAGACGTTGCTTAATAATGGCTTTAGCCGTGTTTAGTGACTAGATCTGAATAGCCAGGTACTTTCCTACCTTCCTCTTCCCCATCTCCTTCCCTTCCCCACTTTCCTTCAGCCTCACAACATACCCCAATTGGGGATGCCATAGTCTCACTGGCTCCAGACGGAAGCAGTTGGGACTCTTGTGAGGTATTCTCTATAAAAAAAAAAAAAAAAAATCGGTTCTTCGATCAGTGATACGATACTGTAATATGATCAATGATACTAAACTGTTACATACAGTGATGTAGTGGAAATAAAATTCGACTAAGTAATCCGTAGCATATCGGAATATGAGAAGAGTTAGAAGTTAGTAATCAAGCGAGGAGTGTTCACCAATAAAAAAGTCGTGTAATGTATCAACTTCTCTGTTAATGCCAGAGAATAAAATATTGTGATTCCAATAATTTAGTAACCAGAAAGATATTTTGGAAAAGGGGCGACGTCATACTTTCAGTGATATCTCCCATCGTTAATGTCCCATGTTTAATTTATCAACTTCGTATTTCATTCTCACAGACGCGTCACGAGAGTTGTGCAGTTGTGCATTGTATCGGTAGTTTTGCTGCATTTCTATTGTACTTCAGTGCATCCTGTGCTATGTGCATGCAGTCCCGCATATCCTTGCCTGGGAATGGGAATGCACTAAAAGCCAGGATCTTGTGTTGCCTCCGTTCACCTATGACTCGAGCTTAATTCCCAGGAAGAGCAATACATAATATTCGTGCATCCTCGCGACAGGAACTGCATACGCCACGGCACTTAGATACTTAGCTAAAATTCATGCGAATAAATTAATTCTGAAGCGTTTTACAGTGACTCACGACTCTAGATGATTCCCAAAACACCAGAACAGAATAGGAAATATAATAATTGATATTTTTCACGAATCTACTATCTAGATAGATACTATTATCTACTATATTAGATACTGGTAGTGTTGATATGTATTTTCATAATTAAAATTTCCCAGTGAGTTTAATGAAACTCATTTCGGGAAGGACAACATTATTCCATTGAAAGATATTTTTTTTACTCAAGAATACGAATTTAAAAGGGAGTTTAATGAAAATTACATAGATTTTAAAATTGACTAGACACACTAGACACAGTTAATTATTGAAGAATATTTCATAAATACATTTAGAAAGATATACAATAGTTAGAGAGTTCCAAAGACATATTATGTCAATGGTTAATAAAGCATTTAAATACTAATAATAATACTACAACATAATTTTCGTCTTATTCCTCGGAAGAAGACACTACTATATCTCAAACAGGTTCCAATTAGTAAATAATTAACAAAAAAAGTGAAGAAAAAAAATTGCTGAATTCAAACTCTGGGCGGGTTTGAATCCAGTCTAATATATATTTAAAAAAGTGAAAACACATTTTAATCCTTTTTCGTTGTTTGTTTTTGGGGTGTTATGCCGTGTTGCGCTACCTCAGACAAAGTTGCAGTGTCCATCATCAGGGCAGATCTGGCAGATCCGATGATGTGTGCGACGATGGCATAACACCCCAAAAACAAACAACGAAAATGCTTTTGGCCGTGAAAATCTAAAAAACAACACATTTTAATCCTATTTAATTCTGGAGACAACTAATCTAAAAAGAAGCTTCTCAAAGTTATAACAATCACGTTAATCATTTTTTTGGATATTAAAAACCAAATTTCTTCCTGTTCTTTGTTTTTTTTTTTTTATTAAATGTAAATATTCTTTAATGGAATACCATTTTCATGATAGGAAATATTTAAAAAAAGTCTTCACGAGTGTTGAAACCGCTGTTAATATGGAATTTATGGTTGGTAAATTTATTATTTCTTCGACAGCCCAAGAGTATTCAGAAATGTTGCATCGAGTTTAAAAAGCGAATCAACGAAGGTATGAATGTTTTAATTATTTTAATTAACGGCGAGCTACAAACGCATTGCTAGACGGCTTTTTAGAGGAATTCTTTGTCGGATTCCAAGGAACTGATGCAAAGCTCCAAGCCAAAAAAGGCACCTGTTTCAAGTTCAGAAACACGCAATAACACATGCCTTTTAACCATCATTATAATCTTCCAAGATATCGTTATAAATATTTTCGTACAGATGAAATTGTACAAAACGGGTAGTTATATAAAAATAATATATGCTTTTTAAATAACTTTATTTAGATATATATGATTGCTAGACTGTGATGATTCATTTTAGTGTAATAAATAACCCATTTAAAGTTAGTAAGTGGGTAATGTAATTTTAGCCAACCAATTAAAATTTGGGACTCTCCGTTTCGCATTGTTTCCAGGTATTAGCAAATTATTGGTAATATGATTTCTAATTAAGAATCGGTATTGAATTATTTTCTAATAACCATACTTTATAGCGGTAACATAATCAAATTAACCTCGTTCTCCCTGTGTTGGGTGGTACACAGATACGTTGTGTCGGAATTGTTTATTCGTGTATCTAAAGGAATTCCATTCGAGTCCTTTTAATGGAGGTGGTGCAGGTTTAATATATTGTATGACACAAAGGTGCGGTGATCCGCTCATTGTTGTCGGAATTAGCGGTTGCTACAGCAAGTGAAAAGCTCCAGCGAGTAATGAAATAAGTTTGTTAACGTTCTGGCGCTTAATTAAGGCTGGCTTTTGTTTGAAGCTTACCCGAAAGAAACACTGGAAAGTCATTTTTGAAGGATGATCTTGTTAGTTGAAAAAACTAATTATAACAACACAAATTTATATATTTGTATTGTAAATTATGGCGAGCCATAAAATTAATGCTAATTACGAAGATGAAATAATTATAAGCTTGCAGGTAGCTTGTTTCCACACAATTTCAGAGAAAAGGATACCAATATTCCGACCACGATACTTAGGAATCGGTTATTATCGGAATTGGGAGGTCCGTCGCCTTGGGAACCATTTATTGTATAACACCCCTGCCGTAGGTCACCTCAAGTGGTTCGTTACATTTAGTGGCTTAACAGGGGTGCCCGCGTTTATTTCATTTTAAATATTTCATTATTTTCCCGGGTTAAGATTGTCTAGGACTTAGCGGCGTACGCTCTTGCCCATCTACTGCGTGGCGGGCTCTGATCGTGAAAGACTGGTTGCGGGAGACCTTTTCGAACACTCTCGACCCATCGCTTTTCACCGCAATTGGAGAGTTGGATTAATACGTCCATTGCTTCTGGATACACTAACTCTCAGATTCCTCATTACTGTTTCCTTTTCAGTACGTCCTATCTTTCCTTTTGTAAAAATACCTTCCATAAAGCAACCTCAAAGATGAGACAGGCCTTCAGGGGTATTATTTTTCTCAGAGTCTCCTGTGTGGAGCTAAAGTAAAAAACGAACCATTGACTTGAATTTTTTGTTTAGATTTTACTAGAGTCTGAATATGTTGTGAAAGATCGATTTAAAAAAAAACCTACCTATAGATGTTTAGACGTGTAGGTATGAGGTGAACGTTGGTCAGGATCCCAATGACCCCGTTTCTCTACAAAAAGCTTTCACCCTCCCCCACCTCCCACCCCAACCCATGCTACCTCCCCCGGAACCACCGCTGGAGGGACCCGGAGCGGAGAAGGTGAAGGGGGTGGGTGGAACGCGAACAATAAAGCAATTCACCAAATCGCGAGCGCTGTGAATGTGTATATGTAGATGTATTACGGGGGCACTAACACATAAACACGAGAATAATAATATATGGGCTCGGTTGGTTAGGATCATTAGTGTGTTTGTAGCCAGGTTTTCTGTGTGAGTTGGAATATTTTAATTGTTTCTGGCAATACCTACGTGGTTCTTCATGAAGTTAAAGAAATTACCAATATTACAAGAAGAAAAAAACTGAAAATATTTCGTTACTTTGCTTTATCTAACAACGGGTAAAAAAACTTGATACAATTATTCACTTACACAATCCATTGTCACTCATTAGAGATTATTTTTAACTTATTTTTTTCCTTATTTAAATCCAATTAAAATGATCACACTGGTTATGGATGTCACAAATCAAAACAGAGTTACGGGCATACAGTTTAATAAGCTTATTTTAAAAAAATAAACACAACGATTCTATAAAAGTAATGTGATAGGATAATCCTTCGGTTGTGGTGAATAATAAAATTAACCAGGAGGAGTGTACTGAGCGAGGAGTTACTAGATCTTGGTGGTGAAAGCGTTTACCCATATTGGAGGCACTGCTGAAAACCAGCTGCATTCCAGGAGAAATCCTCAATTGCAGCTGAGCAGTGACCTTTTCGTCAATAGAACCAATATGTAATCAAAAATGTATATATATTGTAAAAAAAAATTCATTGATGAATAAACAATTTTATTATTATTATTATCTGCGTGGTGGGCCGGATCGGGAGAGACTGGCAGAGGGAGAACATCGCACTGCACCGCAGCGAGAGGGATGGACTTTCTAATACATTTTTCTTCCCAGAACTTCATTTCCCTAAAAAGACCATCCACAAAGCATCTCCAAAGACGACGTAGGCCTAGAGCGATTTTATTCCTCAGTGTTTCATGTATGGAGATAATATAAAAAAAACTTAACAAGAAGACTACAAAAAAATATCAATTGTGGGTGTACGTCATATCAACTATATTAAGTAACTCAGAGGGATATGTAATTATCTGTCATACGATTATAGGATAAATTAAACTATCACACTACCGGCTTAACTTAATTAAAATGATACGGCACTATTTCAACGTGGGGCGAAGGCATATTCTATAGAGATTGTGCAATTCATCCCCTACGATTATTGCGATAAACTAAACGATCTTAACATCAGGTTATCTTGGAAAAAACCATACAGAATCCATTCAAATAAATGCTATTGCATTTTCCACAAAGATTATGCAATTCATCTTTTACTATTGTTGCCATAAACTAAATTATCTTATATATCAGGTCAACTTGAAGAGAAAACCATACAGAATCCACTCAAATAAGTGATATGGCATGTTCCTCGGAGGTTATATAATTCATTCCCTACGATTGTTGCGATAAACTAAACGATCTTAACATTAGGTAAACTTCAATAAAAAACCATACAGAATCCATTCGAATAAGTGCTGTGGCGTTTTCCACAAAGATTGTGCAATTCATCCCCTACGATTGACGCCATAAACTAAACGATCTTAACAACATGTCAACTTGAAGAGAAAATCAAACAGAATCCATTCGAATAAGTGCTGTGGCATGTTCTACGGAGGTTGTGCAATTCGTCCCCTACGATTGTTCTTCGGTCCCGGAAGGCGGAAAGCGCTGGGCTCACTCTCTCCCGCGCAGATATAACTCAGCGGTGCCGACCGGTTTTATTTTATTTGGGCCGCACACCAAAATCAATACTACGGCCGCACTAACGGCGCTCCCAGTGGACACGCGGGACTTGTTATGTACACGCGTTGTTTATTGCCAAAATAAAGCATTCATTGAAATTATAAAATTAACGATAAAATAATTTTCAATTTATTGCGTGATTATGAATCGTTTTCAGAACCGAACTCTGTGAGAAGGCGCTGTTATGTTTGCAACCCATCGTGTAAGCTTGAAAAAGTTGAAACATAATTTAATTTTAAAATTACAGTCGCTCTAGTGGGTAGATAAATACTTCAGATCGACAGTATTTATTGTAAAATATCAGATAAGCTTTTTTTAATCAGACCGTATCTTTCATATACGCTCCAGGTACGTAGGTACTATTTTCTTATTCGGATACCTATGTACACGTAAAGTTCCAGTAACTTCCTAGAATTAATTATTTCATGTAGTAATTAAATATATCAAAGAATTATTATTTATGTTTCTCAGAATTCTAAAAATTTCACGGCGACCATTATAGTTATATGTTGTTTTCAGACTTATTTACATGATATAGGGTTAAATATGGAGTTTTTAAAAAATCACCGAATTTTATTTTTATAAAATTGGTTGAAAGTAGTAATTTCTGTTTCATTCAAATATCCGATTTGTCATGACATACAGTTTAAAACTCAATACCTCCTTTGAAAGTTATGAAAAAAATATATAAAAAATTGGTTTAATAAGGTTAAGTTAGGTTAGGGTATGGGCTATTTTTAAATTATTTATTTTCAAAGCTTTTAACGACTTTTTAAAGAGGTGTTGAGTTGAGTAGATTATGAGTTGACATGGAACCATCATTTATATATGTGCTGACATGCAGAACTAATATTAAAAATACTTCATTCCCCGTACAGTTGCGGGTACCTACTACCTAAAGTACCTACCTAAAATATCAAATTTCATAATATCAACGAATTAAAAATAACCTTCAGAAAGATATATATTTAATAATCCAAAATAAAGTAAATTATAGCATGGAGGGTGAAATGTCACAATAAACTATAGGTATGTAGGTACTTTCGATAAATCATGTAGGTACCTATTAAATAAATAAAATAAATTAGTGCATTAGTATTTAATGTATCGGAGATATCTCATATCCTTATCCTATATTCCTTTTCCTCTCCCCTTTATCTTCATATTTGGTTTACGGAAAAATAAAACTTCTATTTCTAACTCTAATCGGCTTACTTCAGAATGAGAAATTTCTTTGGTTTAAACTTATATAACCTCATCACATAATTTAATATTACATAATATCTATATATTTTAAACGCTGTTCATTTCTTACAAATAAGTAAATATTTTAACACTTAACCCAGCGTATAGAAATAATTAATTTATGTCCACTGGGGTCATAGAGTTCGCATCTTGTCCAATGGCATTTGCCGTATATGTGTGTAGGTTAGGTGCGTCTGCCAAAACAGTGTTTACTCCGTAGATCTGTTTGTTCCTCGCGTGTTTTATAGACTGTTCTCTGTCCTGGCCGCGGCATGTTTATCCTAGAATGTTTAACTTCTTCCACCTCTTGTAGAAGAGGTGCAATACCCGATTGTGGCCATGTTTTATATTCCCAGAGTAGCCGATAATGGCCCGCGTGTTGCTATAATGAGACGATTGTCTTGTACACATTGTACAGCACAGAGGATCGGAATAAGGATAATGTAAAGCGACAATGTACTTATTCGGATGTAAAGATTTTTATTTCGATCGAAAAGTGAAGCAACGGAGCACTGTGCTGATAAATAATTGGCGTTCTAAATAGTACCTACCTAATAGAACGCAAATCTTCAAAGACGTTTAATAAAGTTTAAAAAAATAGCCTAAAGCTTCAGAAGAAATACGATAAAAGTACACAGCTAATAAAATATGACAAAAATTTAATTTACATCTTGTCGCAGGCAGAGTGCAGATTCAAATTTATGAATATCTGAACGTTTTTAAAATACATGGATGATGTAAATTTGCCTAATAGTATAAATAGAATACTTTATATTGTCATTAAAAGTTTCGAAAACAATACGAATGGATAATTTAATGAAAAAAAAAATTGGTTCATTAAAATATCCATTCGTATTTCAAAGAAAATTAACTATGTATTCCATTGAATTTTTTTCGAATCCTGATTCATATTTGTACTACAAAACAAATACTTTGCATACTGCACGAACAACTATAGACTTGGTGAAGACAAAAATGCCTACTTTGTGAGATAGGTATAATATGAAGTCACCCAGTATCTAAAACAATAAAATTTTAAAAGTACTCATACCTTAGCACTGTTATTCATCTTTTAGCGTCAGACTTCAAAGGAAAACTTCAAAGAAGAATCGACAACGTTTGACTACATTAGATACTCTTTCCTTTCACTTCACACCGCTAAAAATACCACACAATATCACTTCTGCTTATTTGCTTATACGCACTAATTAAAACCTGACTTATCACCACGATCAGAACTCGGAACATCACAACATGCCGTTGAGCGTTGGCTATAATTATGCATCACTCTGCACCGAACTCAGTGCTCACTAGAATACATATAGATGTAACATTTCTTTAATAGGTCAAGGGTTCCACGGTGGAGTTTCGAACCATACCGAAAGACCAGCGATCTTGAACTAATTCAGTTACAACGAAATGGGGCAGCACTCAGTCGTGGTCTCCATAGGTTCTACCAACACCACAATGATTTCATAAAATACCGATGAAAAGGTGCATCCGTTTTATTCACAAAGGGGGATCTGTCGAAAGCCATTCTGCATGGGCCCCCATTATTTTCGTGTCATGAAATGGGTTAGACTAAACCGAAAGGTCATTTTTTTCCTATGCCCAAACTCACATTGTAAAGAAAACCTCTCTCAGCGTCGATTCCCGAAGATAAACTCATTATATGTTTGGATCAAATTATAGGGTAAGACGTAGTTATTTAATGCTTCTAAGACAATATGGGTCTAAGAATTGAGGTTTCGAAGCAATCAGCCAGAAACATCGGCCACTAATAGAGTCATTATGTGCAAATGTCTTAGACTTGGATTTGCCTTCGTATTTGTGTGTATAATACAACAGCCTTTTTTCATAATGGCTTCAAATTGTTGTGGAGTTTTTTTAGGTCCCTTTTATATGTGTTGGAGTTTGGTTTGACTGTTGGCCCTGCCCTATTAAACGGCGATTTCGATTTTTTATTCAAGCATTTTTTTGGTTTTAATGTGAGTATCGGTGAAGAATAACAGGTTATGCAAGTCTAGAGACCGCCTTTTCTTAAGGAAGGTAGGTGCTGAGATTGGGTAGGTACCCTACTAGCGATGGAGTTTGAGATATTTATTGTTTGATTGTGAGCGTGAATGATTTATCGACCTTTTATACACTTACTGTGAGAGTGTTGGTGTCAGATGAATCAAACTACGGTCCCGAAATATGAGTCTATTATTTATTAATAAATATTTACATAGTATAAATATCGCACATTCCGTTATTTTAAGTTTTTTTTTCAGCTTAGATTAGTGACAAACTATTGTGATCAATTTGAATTTGTTTAATACCATTTACTAAAACAATTTTCGAATCCTAAAAGAATGTGGTTCAGAATCAAATACTTAATATTTAAATCTTAAATCACTAGAAATAGATGAGCTGTTCTTATCGACAAAAATAAACCAGAATCCTTCGATTAAAAGTGAATTTTAATTAACCTATAACTTTTAAAATCCTCTCTCTTAATTTAACTGCGCTCTTAATCTACGGGCTCAAATAATAATTCCAAATTTAAATTCAAAACTCCAATTGATTAAAACGAAAAAAAACGCCCGTTTATAACGACCAACTCGAGTAACATCATAATTTGGCGAATGCAAATTCGGGTTTGAATACAATTCGGAGGCACGGAGCAAAGAGGTGCGCAGATCCCACTGTTGGCAAAAGCCGAAATTTATTGTATTAGTTGTTCAACATCAATAAAGTAGAGAGATGCGCAGTAGAAATGGGTGGGGTTCTTTAAGCCCCGAACACGCGGCGTAAACCAATTCACGAATCGCAAGTAATTTTAATGACTCGGGTAAAAAAATAAAGGAAATGCTTAATAGATTTTCCTCGCCAGGGCAATTGTTTTGCGCCTTCTAATGTTGGGATCCAATAAATAAAGCATTGTTCAAATGTAATAGCTTATACTGCGCTCTAAGAAAATCCGAGCTTTTGTAAGTTGGGAGGTTCTTATAAAAAGGCAAAGTAAAAATTAACGATCTAATGTGATTGGGTATGCTTTTTTTACGTCGCGTGTTGACATTGTCAGAATATTAGGTGGCATAGAACTGTCCAACAGGGATGCAATCCATGATTCAGGATTCGGGCGAGTCGCCGTGTAAAGTGCTGCGTAACAAATTATTAGGGGAGAAAGAAAATGGGTCAGAATTAGCTCGGTTATATACCTAACCTAGATAAATTTCAAATGTATTTATTGAAGATTTCTGTGCGTACACCGAATCATAGTTTGGAGAAATTAATAAATTTACATAATTAAGTTGTTTATCAAAAATACTAATTTCGGATGTGTCTGTCCTGCGTATCTCCGATTCAATGAACTCAAGAACTCGGAATGAAAAATTGCTTTGAATAAAATATAATTTTTCAAATTCAAACTGTTTAATTGAAGAATTCAGATAAGCGATAAATTAGCAACATATATTTTTTGCTGAAAATCATTTTCAAAATTGGATCTGATTTTTCAAATTACCAATATACGCACATTTTAATGCAGCATTAGATACATTCATTAGTCAAATGCGTTGTACATACGAGTATAGGTAGTTTTGTATTAGTAATCGACGAACCGGTGGATGCAATCAGTTGGCCATACCTAAGTAGTTATAAAAGTTTGTATATTCTATAGTTAGAAGTACCTACGATTGTTGAAATATATGTACCTAAAATTTATTCAGCGTCCTTTGGCTGATTTCACAAAAACGACGCTGTACAAATCATCAAAATATAATTATTTTTATTAACCCCGGGAATTTTCCATTAGATTGTGGACTCTCACAATATAATCATTCAAATTCATTTTATTAACATACATATTATGAATATTATTATTATTCAAATTCGTTATTTCACTAATTTTACTTTCCGAAGAAATATGTTCTTTATTGCCTGCAAGAAATAGTAAAACCAAGTTTGACTAGAAAAACAAGCAACATACGGAGGGAATCGAACTCAAACTTCCAGACACAAAATCATGGGAGTTGACCATTACGCTATGGAGGCTGTCTAGCATTTTAATGCGAGCTAACAATCAAGGCTATTAGAACGCGGAATATTTTTCATCTTTTCTTGCTTTGATAAAATTTATTGGACACAATCCCAGGGATTTATTGGCGTTTTGCTGGCGCGTTCTCATTTTCATTCTCGGCGATTTTTCTTATTCTGCTCTTTGTGTATTTTATTTTATTCTTATTGGCTGGAACTGCATTTCCCGAGTAAAGGATGCCATTTCAGGTCAGCGGTTTCTAAAGGGGGGAGGGACGGGAGATTTTGGGTGGTTTTTGGGTTGGTTAGAGTGTGGGTGGTTTTGGGTTGGGA
Source organism: Limnephilus auricula (assembly GCA_951813805.1). Classification (NCBI taxonomy): domain Eukaryota; kingdom Metazoa; phylum Arthropoda; class Insecta; order Trichoptera; family Limnephilidae; genus Limnephilus; species Limnephilus auricula. The sequence continues at coordinate 5,284,364 of OX638403.1, forward strand.
TGGAAATCCCAGGCCTTGGGAGGCTTGGCCCGGTGGTAAAGGCTCGGGTGGGAAAGGTTCGGGGGGGGGGTAGGTGGTCAATTGTAAGGGTATGAGAGGGGAGAGGGGAGAGGGAAGGGCGATGGGACGGGGGATTAAAGTCGGCAACGTTTTGTGTATACCACGTAATAAATTTAATTTTATTCGTGTACGACAACATGATCTGACCTTTGTTTACCAGGAAGTGGGTTCGTTTTGTAAATTGTCTTTGTATGATTGCTTTTTAAATTAATTATTTATATAATCATCCCCGTGTTTTCGACTTAAAAAGGGTCCAATAATTTTCTTATTCAGGTGGTTGCCTACTAATGCGAATAATGAAATAAATTGACTTACGGAAACGTGCTCGCGCGAGACGTTTCGAAATCAATACCATTTACCACATGGAAAAAGTTTGGAAAGTTTAGGTACATAATTACATATGTACATTTATCAAAATTATCTTTAAGTTCTATATATTTTAAAGATTTTAAGAACTTTAGATAGGTAGGTATATATTATCTAAATGATTTTAAGAGAGTTTGGTGTTCAGGTACTTCCCTAACCTTCCTCTTCTCCACCTCCTACCCCTTTGCACTATCTTCAACCTTACGATATGCCTCAATTGAGGGCGCCATAGTTTCACTGCTTCTAGACGGTTGGGAACATTTGAAACTCTTCACAAACAATAAGTTTTGTTTTTTTTTTATAGCGCCATTATGCACTGTTCTTTCAAGCAACTGTGTGAATTATTTAATAATTATCTTATTACTAAGTAATTGTATACTACTATTTTAGAATCCTTGAGTTATTGATATTTCAAATATAAAAGCTGCTTTGGTGGAGCAGGGATGGGATTCAGGTTGAAAGAATACGCGGTCAAAGCACCTAACAAATGTCTGATCTTTGATAAATGTGTTGTTGTGAGGAAAATATAATTTATTGCCTCGTTCATTCCGGTGGAAATAAAACCATTGGCGGTGTGTGATACTAAATTAAACTAAGTAAAAATCGTACAAAATTACCCTAAAAACAAGTTAAAATTTCCCCATTCCTAGATGACCACATTGAAAATAATACAAATACTTAGGGGTACCGATCGGGAGAGACTGGTTGAAGAAGACCGTTTGACCTCTCCAGCCCGACTCTCTCGACCCATTACCCTGCTCTGCACTAGATTGAAACGTCGGACACTCCTGATCATGTTGACTCCCAGATTCCTATCAGTCCTCATACCTTTTTTCTTCCCAGAATTTACTCTCCTTTCTTTTAATAAAAATACCCTTAACACAGCACCCTCAAATAAAATATAGGCCACGAGGATAGGATAGTTTTCCTCGTGTGTGGAGCTAATGTAAAAAAAACAACATAAATTTATTTTGTGAACAATTTATAGGTAGGAAGATAACTAAGAAGAATTTGTTATATTATAATCCATTAAAATGTGTCTGAAAAACATTCCTACTAAAAAAAAAACCCTTTAAATATAGTGGATACGTTACTTTTTCAATAAAAAATAAAAGTTTTTTTCACTTACATTTTTCTGCAGCATTTCAAATCAATGTGGTTTCTCTGGTTTAATAAAATTGTGGTAAATACCTGAAACAAACAAAAACCAAATTAGTATGTAATCATAAAAATTGTATAAATACAAATAGTTGTTAATTTTTTAGTTACTGGCAGCCCTGAAAAAATACTAATATAATATTATGTAAGTTGTTTCCAGCTATGAGATAATCTTTAGATTCAGAGGCGTGCGCCGATCGCACGAATAATAAAACGTTTAATAAATTATTAATATTTAATAAAAGAAATTTTGGACTGAAAAATAATGTTTTGTGGGAAGGACTTTAGGTTTTACGGTAACATATATCTAATATTATTTATTCATATAAAAAAAATATATTATATTCATAGAACTAGCAATGTATGTGTGTACTGCTTTTTCCTGGATTTTCGGAATGAATTTTAAAAACGTAGCAAATTTTTTTTGCATTAGCTCTTCACAGGATGCTCAGTGAAAGGTCTTTTTAAGAAAAGAAAGGTGAGGAAGTTTTAGAGCGGAAAAGGTTTGATGGATGGATAGAAGTCTGGGGGTCTGTGCGTCCAGGAGTGACGGACGTATGAATCCATTCCTCCAACTGCGGTGCAAGGCGATGGGTCGAAAGAATCCGGCTGAAGAGCTCAAAAGGTCTCCATCAATCAGTGCCTTCCAATCCTGCCCCCATGCAGTAGGAGGGCAAAAGCATTTGCCGCCAAGGCCTAGACAAACTTCACCCCATATACCCGGGCATCGTAGCGAACAACTTGAGGGTGAACATGAGATGACCATGATGGTAGGGTTGTTGGTTATCCATTATCAAATATATGGTTCCCATGGCGGCGGCAAATTCGATGCACATAGGAAAAATAATGTTAGATTTCTAATATTCATCTATTTTATATGGCAGAAAAGCAAGTCGAATCATTAATAAACTTATTTAATTAGTTCTAAACACAACAACTTTGAAATAAAATAATAATAATTATGTATAATAATTTGGCAGTCAGTGTTACATCATGGTCCCGCTTTGTGTGTTGTTGCGGTTCGGCTTGCGGAGATGTTTTATTTGCGGCCGATAAATTAATTTAAAAGACTGTGCATTTTATTTCTTTATTAAAACGTCTCGGACTAGGAGCTTATTGCGGGCATTCCGGTTTTGTGGTCCGCTGTTAAAGAGTTCAACTGTCGGCGGGCCCTGCTCACGAATGACTGAACCCTTTGCGTGCGAACTATTTTTAAGTAAAAAAAAATATTTTTAGTTTTTAACTAGATTTTATTAATGAGTTAGTAAACACCAAAACAGCTATCTCAATAAAAAATACGCAATAAAATTCTAAAATTTCTTTTTATAAAATATTTATTTTCCCTTCTTAAACTACGGACGGGTTGTTTTCTAGAATTAGAATATTTCGCAAAATTTCAAAGTTAAAATAAATTCAAGTTCGATGAAAGGTCTTATTAGGTATCCAAGTAGAAATTGAATAAAACTTTCATAGGACTAGAACTTTTAATTTTTTATGAATATTTCAAATTCTTTGAAACAAGATGCCTATTTTTAATCTTTTGACATGCCATGAAACAAGGTTTTTTTGTTATTTTTCTATGTGAATACTGCACATTTTATCTGGAGCCAGTGAGACTATAATATGTAATAATAATAATAATTTGGATTACTTGTACAGCGCCGTTTTTGTGAAAAATCACCTCAAGGGCGCTGTACAAATTTCAATACATTTCTACAATCTTACTTTTAACTCCAGACTAGACAAACATTAAAAACCTATGGCTAAAACATTGCATCCATCGGTTCTTCGATCAGTGATACAAAACTATACGTATAACGCATCTGATCAATTAGCACGATGCTGCCTAAAAATGTACATGTACATGTATTTTTTATATTTTTTTTATTAGGAAAATATACAGGACCATACTTAACTGGTAGGTCACTTGAGATTAACGTTTAAAGATGTTTATTTGGAGAAATTTAGGACGACATAATAGCGAACACCGTGTTCTTGGAAAAGTCATTATGATACTGAGGGAGATAGGTACTGAGATTATCTTCCACTCTGCAACGTACCGCAAAAATTATTATAACTATATATATATATATGTGTATTAAATTAATAAATTGTGAAATAACACAAATCAGTCAAATAAAATTTACTTACCTACTCATGCCGGGATTTTGAGCCTTGACCCTTGACCACGGAGGAGGTAGATAAACTAAGATAGCGAGTAGGTAACATATTTGACATTTACTTAAAGATTTCATTTTATCCTTTTAGTTGTAGGTGGACATTAATGAAATGATTGCCTTTACTTAAAAAACACCTAGTAGTAATTTCAATCTATGACAATTATTTTTCAAATCTTTCTAAATATGTAGGTAAGTATCTACCTAAGTGTTAGGTACCAACGTGATGACAGTAGAAGGTAACCTACATACCTACCAGTGGCGGTCCGTGAGTTTTCAGTGAGCTAGAGTGCTAATATTAGAAAAACGACGTTATTAATGCTGCTGTAGCTGAAAATGATTTAATTTTTCAAAATTTCACTTTTCTGTATAAAGATCTTCAGGATTCTTTCAGTTTAGGGATGCGCCGCATCCACATGCTGAATGATCTTCATACAAAGATCGGCTAGAGCCAAAAATGTGGAAGTCAGAGGAATATCCGAAACAAACCGAGAAAGTTTGAAAAATATATTCCACAATATATGCAAAACCATTAAATCAAAAGTTGATACATCAAACGTAGAAGCAGCCTACAGTATACAAAAACATAAAAATGCACCTATTGTTTTTAAGTTGACTACGAATCAAGACCGGGACCAATTACTTACTGACCTAAAAGCTTTTCACAAACAAGCTTCCAGTCGCGAAAAGAAGCTCAACACACTAAACATAGGAATTGCCGGACCGAGCTCACCAGTCTACGTTGCGGAACAACTGACATTTCGTGCAAAACACCTATGGTACCTGGCCCGCCGAGCTACAAAGGAAAAAGTTGAAATTTTGAAAAAAAATATCATTTTCAGTTACAACAACATCAAAAACGTTGTTTTTTCCAATATTGGCACTTTACTCACTGAAAACCTACGGACCGCCACTGCAACATACCTACCTACAAATTTTGTTAAACGGATGATTAAAAAAATAATAATTGAATGATTTTAAGGTAGATTTCACAAAAATTGAAGATTTTAAGCAGAGCTAAGAAAAAAAATTAAGAAATTTGGTTTTCAGTCTCATTACAAAATATTTTGCTAACATGCCAGATAAAATATTATTATTAGGTATTTTGTAACTACCTAAAACCGAAATCCTAAACGCAATTTAAGTAAACAACCTTTTAAACTATTTTATTTCATTTGAACGCACCAGTCAAAAGGTTAAACCGGTTTCTTGCTTCCCTCCAGTCTAAACCGAACTTCGCAGGGCGTCCGTACATGTATTCCCACTCTCCGCCGGCCATACATCTCGTCCCTAGCTAACGAATCGCGCCATCTCTCTCTTCCTATAGATCCCAGCCGCCCAAACCGGTCACTGTCTCTCTCTGCGCGCGTCGAAAAAGCTAACCTGCGCATGCGCCCTGCAGCGAGACGGCAGCCATGTTGGATTCTCTTAGTCAAGCTGGCTTTAGAAATTGAGAGCAAGTTTTTGTGGGGATGTCCGCATTGTTTTTCAATTATATATGAAATATCTTACATTTAATTTTGAATATTTCAGTGAAAAGTGGTGCCCTCCATGTCTGGTGTTTTTTGGAAGTGTTTCGAATTCAGAATTCGGTCTCTGTCGCCATTTTCGTGACTTGTTTCGGCATTCGGTCGGCCGCTTTCTGTCGTAACGAACAAAAAACGTTGATACAGCGTCACAAATTTAATAAATTCGACTTTTTCAGTTCCAAAACAACACTTTTATCATAAATATTACTCGATAAAAACTGTGTTGAGGGAAATAAACACGCGTAGGTAGGAACCGTATTCAGGTAGGTACTTACCCACCTGTCGGTGTGCGCGCAAGCTTTACGATGTAAACACCAAATAATTTTCCTTCAAATATTATAAAAACAGGTTGTTTGTTTTTGTTGTATTAGGTACACAAAGTGAATTTCAAATATTTGTATTTATTTCATGAATCAATATCACAATTAATAAAACAAATTCTACCTTCGGCACCGTAAAAATACTAGGTAGGCGCATTTTCTAATACTCAAAATAGATTCCATTATAGAAGCGCTAGCTGAAGCTCGCTGTGAGATTTAGTGTCGGTTGTTCAGTAAACTTGTCAACAAACTTGTTCTAAAATAAACTGAAAGCTTTCAGGAGCTTTTATATCCTGAGCACTGACACACACAAACATAGAAATAATATTGTACCTACATGTATGCGGGAACTGGGAATATATCTACCTATCCATTTAATATGCGCATGCGCTTTGATGAAGAATGATTTTTATTACAAAATAAAAATAAATAATATAAAGACGATGTACGTGTTTTGTGCACTTCAAATTCTGTTTCCGATTTTTTTTTAAATGTTTTTTTTTTGTGTGCTGACAGTTGTCTTTATTATTTTAAGATGAATAATTTAATATTTTTCAAGTCTTTTTCTAAATATAGTAGGTATAAAGAACTGTTATGTCTGTCAGCGTCCCTCCCAACACGTGCAGCGAATATCCGATTAAGCAAAGCCGTGCTAAAATACTTCCTTTTTCAATAAATAACATTGTTGCTTATGCTGACGCCTATAACATATCCTTTTATAAATTGTTTGCACGTGTATTATTGCGGTGACAAAATTATACTTAGGTACTTCCTGATTATCCTACTGGTGTTATTATAGCAAGGAGAACGTTCGTAAATTCATAGTTGGCAGGTAAATAACATTTTTGTAATAGGTAAAGATATATTTAATTTTGATTTGATTTATTTAAGTTAGTTTTATAGGTCTTCAGATGATTATTTTTATTTTTAATTTAGCTTTTAATAAACAATGATAAGGGTAATGGTAGGTAACATATAAATCTTATGTACTTATTTTTTTATACTCAGAAAGGGAGGACTTCTGCTTGGTCAGAACGCACCAATCGATAAAGCGACTCAATTAGGTACTTAACGATTCTGCATTGATCATCGACATTTTCAATGACCACAGACAGTAAGGCAACCAGCTTTTAACGCAAATCATAAAATAGTAACACTGCCCTCGTGACCTTTTATACTGTGTATGTAGGTACTTACCACACACGGAGAAAAATGTTATTCTAACAATCATTTTATTCCTAAAAACGGGGCTGAAGTTCTTACGAACAGATTAACAGCTTTTCAATGTTTATTGGCGGGAAAATGCAAGAATAATTTGTTGGTACTTATACGTAATGTTGTATGTATACCAACAAATTATTCTTACGTTTTCCCGCCAATAAACATTGAAACGCTGTTAATTTGTTCGTAAGAACCTCAGTCCCGTTTTTAACCGTTTTTACGATTAAAATGATCGTGTTTTAGAATACCATTTTCTCCGTGCAAATTTGTAATATTCTCCGTAATATATTGTTTCATATTTATTTTATGGAGAACATTAAAAGTAAGTAGGTACCTACATAGGTATAATATAACACATTCAATCTTATTCGTTTATTGATCACAAATAAAATAAAAATGTAAGTGTGGTAGGTAGATAAGTAGGTATAGGTAGAACTTACACTATTCAGTTTGTTAAAGTTATTAATTTTTGGTATCTATAAGTACCTATCTAATTAACTCATTTTATAGCGTCACTTTTGTGAAATATACTCAACCAATTTACATTTAATTTCGCATATTTTAGCGCCTATCAAAACTAGAAAATAACCCCTTAGCTACAGTAAAGAATATATGGGTACATACCTACTTATAACGCAAATTAAACGATTAACTGTATAAGAGTAAATTGTTTTAATTGCTCATAGGTTTCAAATTTCTACTTATAGTAAAATAACTAGGTATATGCAGGTACAAATTATTCGATTAAAAGATTAAATGAGAAGTATAGGTTATAATTATAATATTATGCAGAATCACATACTTACCTACCTACTTAGATATGTTTGGGATGATCTCAGGAAGAATCATTTACATCACAATCTACCTACTTCAATATTTGTTTACCTTCAGACGAGATTCGTGAATAGAAATATTTTTAGTATGTAATGAGCCAAGGTGTTTCTGTAAAAGAATCAGAAGTAGCCTTCAGCCGACCAAATAAACCTATTGACAAGTAGATAGCCCACCGCACTGAAAGCTTCCTATCACAGCTTTTGAAATCTGAAAGTTCATTTTTTATACAAATCTGAAGTTAATTTATTTAAAATCAACTGCCAAACAATTGTTTTAAACTATTTTGAAGCTGAGAAGATAATTTTGTTCGTATTACAGGAAGTAATTAATAACAGTATTTTAAGATAGCATTTTATGGGAAGAAGAAATTTTGAGTTAAAGTACCTAATGCCTATCGTAAATCGGGGTTACTTTGCAACAATTTTTGGAATTTTTCACTAAACATGTTTTTTTATAACTATGGGTTGGTAGTAGATATTATTGAAATTTAATGGTAATTTAGTGTGAGGTATGAATGACATATTTTGGTTTTGTTTAATAAATTTTATTTCTATGATTTGATTAAAGTTTTTTTGTAGTTAAGTAGGTAATGTATAATTACTCTTATGAAAGCTTGATTTTACATCACCTTTGTATTTCTATATTATCTCATCGAATTAATGCAATGTCCTAATACCATAAACAAAATATTTTTGGCACCCCTAATGTCATTGTTAGTCTTTATAAAAAATTCCCCTATAAGATGGAACATTAAAAAATAAATACATAGGTAGGTACTCAAAACCGCTGTACTACCTAAATAAAGGATTCTTTACAAAATCATTAAATAAATCGATGGGTAATGACATTATTTCTGAACTTAATTGATCTTAATTTTTTTTTATCTATCCTGAATATTTTTTAAACCTAACAATGAACGTAATCTAACCCAACAGATGTAAAAAAGAAGACTTTTTGTTTACGTATTGTAAAAGCTCATAAAAATGTCTTATTTGTTTTTTAAACTGACCGTATCGTAATTTAAAAACCCTTAAATCATATAACTAAACGTTTACAATCCTCATAATGATAATTGCATCCTTTAAAAATTACACAATAGCTAATAAATAACGCAATAATTGTGAAAGGCTTTCAGTTATTAGGGGGTGTAAGGATAAAGAAGCCTATACTGAGAAATTTGGTAACTTTCTAACATGCTTAGAAAGCTCAGGAGTGCGGTGAACTCTATTGTTTCCCCCCCGGAGCCTCCCTAAAGATACTTTCTAAGTTTTTACTTGCAGATGTTACCTTTTTAGACCCTTGCGTTATTTACGTGTTTCTCGTGAAAAATATAGCAGTTATGAGATGAAAGTTTGAAATTAATATTAATGCAAAATGTTTTTTAAACATATTTTGTAGTTCGTAAATAGGAAATTTACAAAATGAGGTCCTAAAGAAATAATTAGGCAATTTTGAAGATTTTTTTTACACTAGAGGTAGGTAGGTACTAACTAGAAGTAGATTTTGTAATTGCTGGGTTAAATAATATTATCTATATTAAATACGTAGATATAGCGTTCTCAGTAGGTATGAGCGGGTTATTGTACCTACCTAATATTTGTGCTCGATTTATATAAATATATTTTTTTTTATCGTTACCTGTGAGCTCATTTATGAAAATGAGCTCACAGGTCTGATTTTTATTTAAAACAGCTGTATGAAAAGGAATTAATTAATTTAGATACCTACAATTAATTACCTGTGAGGTAGGTACCCACCCACATTAACCATATACCTACTCATGTTACAGGGATTTTCCATTGTACAATGTTTAATGAATATTAATTATTGTTTTATATTGTTAATTTTGGAATAATTAAGTTTAAAAATCTAATGTTTAGGTAGGTACCTAACTATTTATAAAATGCCTACCTACCTATCGCAGCAATTTATTCTCACAGAAATATTTTTTTTAGTATAATAAAACATTTTTTAAGACTTTAAATAACAAAAAAAACTCACCTTTGGTAAGTAGGTACCTACCTATTTACTCAGGTCAGTAGGTAGTACTAGATATCTAAATAGTAATTTTAATTTTTTATAAATGTTTGTCTAAAATCATTAGATACCTACTTATTAAGCAGAATCTCTCCAAAGAACTAACCGGAACTATTGCCATGTAATTAGCGTTTAGGTTTTTAATTTCTATAATGTATGGTTACCATTAATTATTTTCTAAGTAGGGACATGAGTAAATTCGCAATAATTATTTAAGTATCAAAATCTAACATTAACATCAAATAATTATATCTTTTTTTTATTACATTCTTATTTCAAAATTGAAAAAGCTTTGAATAAGAACAAGTTCAAATTTGGAACGCCATGAACCGTGATGTATGTTGATAGGCCCCGCCTGATTCCCGCGCTTCGATACATAACCTGCGCACGCGCCGACGGCAAAACTCCGAACTAAACAACGAGACCCGTCGGCCATTACACAAACCAAAATGGCTCCATAATTTTTATGCCTTATTTAATGTTTATTATATTTGCATTGGCTTGATTAACGTTTAAATAAATTAATTTTACGACGGGTAATGATAACAGGATTATTATTTTAACTGTTATCATTTGTTTGCGGTTTGTTTTGTCGTAATAAACTGGTCAGAATTTATACGGCCAGTAAAAGTCATCGAGTCGATGAATGCGAACGTGTTGGCTACTGGAAGCTTTAATGGCCTTTAGTGCGCTGTTCTAACACTTTTGATGGTTATTAAACCGCTGGCCATTCGTTCATTCATAAAATTCACAGCATTATATATATTATTATTTAGTAATATTATTAATAATTGGTATAGACCACTACCTGCTTAACCAATGCAAACACTAGAGTAAGAACAAAGTACCTACTCTGATATAAGACATTATGAGCTTTTATTGTTGTTTAATAAAATTTACTACCACTGGGTTGGTTTGGTTCCTACTCCACAACCAGAAAATCAATAAAGTGACGACTTAATAATAATAATACGTGGATGGCTTTTATAGCGCCGTTTTTGTGAAAAATCACCTCAAAGGCGCTGTACACATTTTACTACATTTCTACAATCTTACTTCTAACTACAGACTACCTATACAAACATTATTAAAACTTGTGGCTAAAACATTGCATCCTCCGGATCTTATGTAGATACGTAATATGTTGGTATAATGGATCTGACCAATTAACGCGATGCTGGTAAAAATGTAGATGTATTTTTTTCAATTTTTTTTTTCATATATCTACTTATTAATTTATTTTTTATTTTTGAAAATTATTTTATTAAGAAATCATACAGGACTATACTTTGGTACCTGGTAGACACTTGAGATTAACACGGTTTGTTTAGAAAAAATTAGATAGGCACAGTTTGTGCGTAGATGACATAATAGCGAACACATGTTTTTGGAAAAGATCAATTTAATCACAGTAGGTACCTACTCACACAGATGCATAAGTATCTTAGATAGAGCATGTTTCGTTTCGACCCTAATGGAAATAAATACTATTAATTACTATTTCACAATTCGGAGTTTGGAGCCAAAGCGTATTGAAGTCGGGTACATAAAATGTATTTTTACAGGTTATTTAAATACAGTATATCGGAATGTGACAATTTTCAGGACTAAAGTCAAGTATTTAATAAACAATGGCAAGATACACGGAGAAAAATGTTATTCTAAAATACGAACATTTTATTCGTAAAACCGTTAAAAGCGGGACTGAAGTTCTTACGAACAAATTAACAGGGTTTCAATGTTTATTTGCGGGAAAATGTAAGAATAATTTGTTGGTATACGTACGAAATTAGTATACCAACAAATTATTCTTGCATGTTCCTGCCAATAAACATTGAAATCCTGTTCATTTGTTCGTAAGAACTTCAGTTTCGTTTTTAACCGTTTTACGAATATAATGATCGTATTTTAGAATAACATTTTTCTCCGTGTATGCGCTCTTGGAACTTTCCTTCCACAGGTATTTAAATTGACCATGGAGATTCATAGAGATTGGATAAAAATAAAAACTAAATATTTACCTAAGTTAAAGAAGTCATTACAAATTTTCCTACCTACCTATTATAGAAATGATTCCACTGAAAGACTTTTAAAGAGTTCTAGTTGCATCCTACATATACCTACGAAAATAATACATGTCCTTATTTATTTCTTTCGGCGTTGGTTCTTCCTTTGAGCTATGTTAAATAAAGCTTCCTGAAGCCCGGGAGAGCTTTGGCAAAAGTCTTGCGGGTGGAGCTTTGCCGGCAATGGGGTGTTTGCGTTTCAGAAGTTGGGAATGAATGTCCTGTTTATGGAGGACCGCCGTTTATAATAAAGGATTTGGATAATCTCCGTGAATTTCACAAACCGTTAAAATTATAAAATAAATAGGCTGTGTTTTGCAAAGGTAAATAAAAAGCCGACATCATTTAACAGGTTACGAATTTATTATTTTAATCATGTTTAAACATCACCGCGGAATAACATTATTTTTAAACGTGAAAAGGTTTGTATTTTTATTACTTTTCATGTTTTTTTCTAATTACATAACACACACATTATTTACATAAGTACCTACCTACCTGAATATCTACTTGCTAAAATGCTACAAGAAGGTACCCTATTTACGGGGATACACGGAAAAAATGTTATTCTAAAATACAATCATTTTATTCGTAAAAACGTTTAAAAACGGGACTGAAGTTCTAACTAACAAATTAACAGTGTTTCAATAATAATTGACGGGAAAATGTAAGAATAATTTGTTAATAGGTATACGTACGAAATTACGTATAGGTACCAACAAATTATTCGTATATGTTCCCGCCAACAAACATTGAGACCCTGTTAATTTGTTCGTAAGAACTTCAGTCCCGTTTTTACGAATAAAATGATAATATTTTAGAATAACATTTTTCTCCGTGTAGGTTTGTGCAGGAATACCATTATTATCGAAACTAGGGGAGAAAAACTATTTCAATGTTTTTTCGTCATTGGACCGACCTACATCCTAATATGTGAATGGCTTAGAAAACCTGATCGAAAAGGGTATAAATTAAATTGTGAAAATTGTACCAACAGATGAAAAATAGTAATAAAATGGTCACTTGACTAATTTCAATAGAGCTTTTTTGTTGTAGGGTGTTTTGAACAGTTACAACGAGAGTTAAATAAAACATTTTAATTTTTTAATGTAGCTGCCTACTATCGTGTTCACTAACTTTAAGGGTAAACTTAAAATAATTCGTAATCTGATATTTCATAGAAAGCACTAATTTGAATTATTTTGTTGAGTTATGCTTCAAAATATTAAGATAAATTAATTTTAAGTGCCCGTACATACACGTAGAAAAATGTTATTCGAAAAAACGATCATCAAAAGAAATTACGTGATTTCGTACTTATACCAACAAATTATTCTTACATTTTCCCGCCAATAAACATTGAAACACTGTTAATTTGTTCGCAAGAACTTCAGTCCCGTTTTTAATCGTTTTTACTATTAAAATAATCGTTTTTTCGAATAACATTTTTTTCAGTGTACGCAGGATGAATATGAATATAAAGATTTGTCCGTACGGGCGCAGACAAATAGGGGTAATTCATCGAAGTATTTTAAAGCATTATTTTTCTTAAAGAATTAAAATAGCTCCTATGAAAGATCGGATTACAAATTCTCTCAGAATATCCTTAACTACGTTTAACGTAAGAGAACAACAGTAAATACACCAAAAGTTGTATTATTATTTTTACAGGTTGTGCATACTATTGTTGTGAAAATGTTTGCATTATTGTTAATGAAAAAAAAAGCACGTATTAAGGTAAATAAAGCATAAGGGTATCATACTTTAATTCAAAAATTAATCTGTAGTCACGGTGAAAATAAAATTTGAGGTGTGAAAATGCAGTTTAACATTCCAGGTAAACTTAACCGATCCACAAAAAGCCTCTGGGGTAACGTGCGTCCGTAGGGTAAGGGGAGGGTTAAGGAGAGAGGAGTGGAGAGTTTAAAGTGGGTTCGCGCGGGACCAAGCCGCGTAGGAATTACACAGTGGTTCTGACAAATAGTAATAATAATAAGTTTTATAAATTTCTACCTAATTTATGCCTATTTCCAGAAAAAAATTAAATTAAATTTATTCACAATACGGTATTAAGTTACAAATTCTGACGAAACTAATATGATTAAGTGATGCATTTCGAGGAATCTGCCATTTTTTCAGATTTGAAATTTTATTTCAGCTCACTTGGATAACAACATTTTTTAATATAATAATTTACTAATTTCCAACTAACATGATTTTAACATTTTAAGGGATTTGGTGCAGTTTTTATTAATTGTTGATAAAAATATAATATTGATATTAGGTACCTACAACGTACATATGTGCGCAGTTTCGGTAGGTGAGTATATTACAAAAGTGCATGATGGTGAATTGAAAGGATTGCTTTCGGTCCAAAATGGACCGATTTTCGTACCATTCGTAAAACATTTTTTGTGATTATTTGAAACATTTTCATGACCAGAAATTTATTCTATCAAATAGTTGATAAAACAGACTTTATCTTTATGTCCTTATTAATTGTCCTTGAATTCTTCTAGAATGAAATTTGGCAACAGGAAAGCTTCAGTTCTACAAACGAACTTCAAAATAATTTTAAAACCAAACTTTTGATTTGTTGTACACATATAATTTTTATTTATTTTGTAGTATATATATGCATCTGTGATTATCAAACAGGCCATAGAGAACATAAAAACTTAGAACACAATATTCATTATAGATATTAAAAATATCCACTAGCGGCATTTTCAAATCTTTAGATCACTATAGCACAAATTTCGCGCATTTATAAAGTTAATGCTATTTAACATTTTTTCTATCAATTAAAAAAATATAGAAGAATTACTAAAATATTGGTGAATTCATTGAATATATAGCACTCTAATTTTTTTATATTTTTCCATACACAAATGTAGAGAAATGTTGTTTTTAATGAGGGCGGGAAATATACAAAATTAATTTTCAAAAGTGGCGAGCACTCAAGGCGATTTTTTTATTATTCTCTGTGTCGTTCCAGTATATATATACCTACAAAATATTAAAAAGTATGTTCATAATATATAATTGATTAATAAATAATACCTATGTACATGGTGCACTTTACAAAGAAAGATTTTAAATTGGACCAAAAGAAAAGATAATTGATTTAGTACAGTAGGTAATTCAGATTAGAGTTGATCTTTGAAAATACTTGTTGTATATCTAAGTACCTACAACAACAATTTTTTTATTTATATTTGAATACCAACGCCTGTAGGTACTGCGATTTACAGAACATGTGATATACATAATAGTGGAAAATTAATCATGAAATTAATTATGCGAATTGACTTCTATATTTCCTACCCAGAAGAGTAGTAGGTAGATATTATGCTAACAGTGGTTTTTTGAGGTATGTTATTATAGCCTGTTTGTAACTATTTTCCGTGCGGTTGAACACATCTACTAATTCTGAGTAAGCATTTCCAACTGCATGCAATCTGTCTACAAATGACTCAGTCCTCAAATTGTGGTTGCAATTAGTTCTTTTTAATAATAATAATTAGATAATTTGTAGAGCGCCGTTTTTGTGAGAAATCACCCCAAAGGGCGCTGTAAATTTTATTACCATGGAATGTAAATGTTCAATGCATATAAAAGTAGGAATCGACGACATCTACATTTTAATGAGTCGTATTTAACATTATAAAGATACGTGCGTTTGAGTTCCAAGAGCTAACATCTGAGAAAATGTTTTTCTCAGTGTATCGACTGAATTATAACAATATTTATAATTCAGTTATAGATCATAAGTAGTCTACTTTTGCAAACTGAGTTGCATTCTTACAAGAGGGTAGTTTTAATACCGTAACAACATTTAGGTACCTAGATGATACCAATCTAATATAAATGTTGTCATGAAAAAATAATGAAATTTTCAAGTATTTTATTTTATGTTTCGTGAGTTTCGTATCACCCTATTCCGCAGTGAAGCTAGGCTTACGCTATTTTACCAACGGCCATAATTTGGGCGATTCTTCATAATTAGTAGCACGTTATAATTCACGAGGCTTACTTACCCTCACAGAAATGCTCCATTCGAGGAAAGAACGTATCAAAGGACAAACAATGTAAATCTAAATTCAAATATACAAAATTAGATTTAAATCTGCGTAATTGTGACTTAGGTAATTATGCCCCTGAAAAAAACATTAGAAGTCAAATAAACAGGCGCTTAATAAACTGTTTAAATGTATTTTTATGGCTTCATTGCCTCAGTCGGAGAAATAAAAATGGGAAGCTCGTGTAACCTGTGACTGGGAGACTTACGACCACATAAACTACTAAAAACACCTAATTTGGATACATTAATTCATACAGTTAAGCCCATTTATGCAAATTGATACGTGAAACGCTGCTAAGCGAGCAAACTAATTTGTAGACAAAAATGTACATAGAGCAGAGGCTAACTTCGATTGAAATAATCTGGATTTTGGTTTTTATGTTTACATTTTAACTGACTTTCGTTTTTAGAAAGGGTTCGAAGGCACAACCGTCAAATATTCTGATATCCTTATTTCAGAAAATCATCGTTGCATATTTAATATGAACAATGTGACGATTTCGACAGAAATGAGTTAAATATACAGATATTTTTCTTCTTTTTTTCTCCATCTTCTACAATTTGAGCCATGTAAAAATATCAAATATTTAAGGCAATAGAAAATAAACCATGTGCGGACAATCAAAATAGTACCTACATAAATAATTTTTTTTTTAAAGTCTGCATACCACTACACAATTCAATTGCCTTGGTGTGTAGGTACATAATATTAACATCATGTTGTGATGCCTTTCTGTCAAATTTGAATAAATTTAAATTAAATATTTTGACATTATTATATGTATTTAAAATTATGACGAAAACTGAATATAGAATACGAACCATGTGAGAAAAGCGCGTTAAAATTCAATTTTCTGGCGTAAAATAATTAATGTTTGCTATAAATATATTCTTATAATGATCGAAATATATTTTTCCTACTTTGTCCATAAATAGAATTGTTATTTTCCGTTTCGTCATTTTTTAAACAGATTTCATCGATTTTCTAAGAATTTTTTTTTTTTTTACATTAACTCCACACAGGAGGCCCTGGGGAAAATAATTTCCCTCAGGGCCTATGTCATCTTTGAAGATGCTGTGAGGAGGGTCTTTTTGAGGAGAGGAAGGAGTGAACGTGGGTCTTGAAGAGACCCATATTATAGGAAGGAGGAAACACAGAGGCCGGCAAATTCCACAGCCGAGCTGTTGAACACAAGAACGAGTCGTAGAAGCGTCCCGTTCTCATGTGACAAATGTCAACCGTGTACATATGTTGGGCGAGCGTTTGGCGTGTTTCCCGACTATGCACCGGTGCCGAGGGGATCAATGAGGCTAGTTCCTCGGAGCATCTTCCATTGAAATACCGGTAGAACAAGGAAAGCATTCCTACCCGACGCCTCTAATAGTCCCGAATCTATTCAGAATTTATTTCTCATGCTTAATATTCTATATGCAACGACGAAATATTATTTCATTGAGTGTTTTAACATAGCACGCGGTTCTCGTATATTGGAATCACTATTAGATAGACAAATAATGATGGCCAGATTATGCAACTTGAGGACATAGTTATTGAGAATTTGTATTAAAGGTTACTCCATAGATATTGGATAATATTTTATTTAATAATTAAGAAGCCCAAGAAATAAATAAATACAAAATCTGAAATCAGCAAATCAAATAAAGATACGGTCACATCTAGGCCTTGAACCCAGGATCTACGCCTTGCCGAGGCAGAGCTCTAACAATTGAGGTAAAGTGTCCCTATCCGATTCGGTCATATTTTACAGTATCATACTTCGACCAAGAACTATCATCGTTATCTTCATTTTTTTAACGCATATTTTTATTGGCTGCTGTCTTTGTGTGATATATCTTAATTTAATTAAAATATTACAATTTGAGATTTTACTCATTCAGTTAAAAATTAAAAACTAAACAATTTTTTTTAAATTTATTTTAGTCCATATTAAGCGTGTCCCGGTGTAGTAAATATTTACCGTTATTTTTCATACAAATAAGCATGCAGATGACGTCACATACATTTCCGCCTCTTAGCGGGCGTCTGGGCGGGCTTAATAAAATTCAAACTTGTAGAATTGATTTAATTATGAAAACGAACTTTAAAAATATATATATATATAATAGTATTCATACACACATAGTACACATCGTCGGATCTGCCAGATCTGCCCTGATGATGGAAACTGCAACGCTGTCCGAAACGTCGGCTAAAGAAGGAGGTAGCGCAACACGGCATAACACCCCTAAAACTAACAACGAAAATAGTATTTAAGTTTGCATGTCATCTACATGAACATATTTTTAATAAGTCGAAATATTTTTCACTCAACTTCATTATTCCAGATCTTTCAAGCCCTTTTGTTTTCAAATTTTTCATTGATAATATTTTTTTGCGTATTTGAGTTCCCAATGTGATTCGATTCGTCATTCAATTTGGAATTGTTGATCAAATAATGATGCAATTATTGCAAATTAGACCGTTATCATCGTTTGTTAATTGAATTCGACAGCAGAAAGTGCAATCACTTGACCCTTGAGCCCGGAGTAAGATAAATTTGCAGATTTTAAACACATGTGATGTACTGTAATGCATTTTATCTAGAACAACTGGCGCCCTGCAAATTAATTACTGCCAATAAATCATAAATATACTCCAGTTTACATTATTATTGCAGAAGAAGACTATAAATTAATTTTACGGCGAAAGATAAGTATCTTTTTTACATTAGCTCCACGCAGGAGGCCCTGAGGAAATTAATATCCATCAAGGCCCATGTCATCTTAAGAGATGCAAAGAAGTTCTGGGATGAAAAACCGTAAGAGTCCGCCTGGAGGAGTCAAAATGGCCCCCCTCAACCAGCCTCTATCGATCCGCCATGAAGTAGGTGGGCAGATGCACCCGCCGTCAAGACCCAGACAAACCTCACCTCATGAACCTGGGCACCCAAGCTAAGTCATCCAACGAACCACTTGAGGTGACTTATGTCAGAGGTTGGTTATGTTAGTATGTCTTTCGTCTTTCGAAATAACTTCAATTTATTAACTCCATTTTTGGCAGTAATCTTCTTATAAATGTAATATGAAAAATGATGGTGTAGCAAATGTAAAGTTATGCAATGTCCAGTGTTTTAATATAGCGTCCTCCGCGTGCAAAGTCGTATCTCCTCCAAGCATAAACTTTCTAATTAAAGTGTGTTTATCGGAAGTGACCTGCCAGGTAAGTATGTTCTCTGTGTCCATTTGTAAATAATAGTTCTAGGTAGAGCCTAAGAAGTCATAATAAGATGTACAGCACCCTTGAGGTGATTTCTCACAAAAACGGCGCTCTACAAATTATCCAATTATTATTATTATGGTTATTCAATAAATGGTTCAAGAGATGGCGGAACCCATACCCACCTCCTAAATTGAAAAACTACCTGTAATAATGTGGAAGATTTTTTCAAAGCTTGTTGTGACTAGTTTCAATGATGTACTGATGTTCAGTGTTCATGTGTAGGTAGAAATGGTTTATTAATTGAGTCATTAGTTAGTATGACAACCATTAAATTAAGTCTTTAACCCACACAATATAGTAATCTTCCGAATGGCACACGGCAACTAGAAATTAATATAATAATACGTTTAGAGAGAAACCAAGAAAGTAAAACAAATTTTAGCTAATTGGTGAACAAACCAAATGCTTTGCCAAATTCTCATAGATTCACTGTAATTATAACAAAAAGTCTTTTGAAAAATGTATTTGTAAAGCAACCATCAATTAAATAATTATTTTAACGATCTTGCAAAACTGATAGCCTCGTTCTTAATAAACCTGATTCCATTGTAAATCGACGTGAAAACACTAATTCTGTCCGACCTCAATAAACAAACCTAGTGATAAATGACAAAACTAGTTAGACGACCAGCATTTCTGATCCTGAAGTGAACTAATTGGTGTTTGCGAAATAACAACAATTTCTCATTCTATCCACCGCAGATATTTCACAGAGTTTTCTCACCTCGCAGAAGTTAGGTGTCAAACGTGATCCGTCAGGTGATTTTTGGACGGCGCATCCGACATAACACCTAACTCTAGCTGGCGTTACGGCGTTAGATCGTAACGTTCCCGCTGAAAAGTTTCCGTGAAAAACTGCATCCGGCGGACGCCCGGAAAAGGAAGCACGAATGAATGCCCGCGCGAAAAAATCGCCGTCTACAAATCTCCCGCCTTTATCAGCGGCTTCTTTTGTTTCTACGGTATTATTATTTTGAATGTTTTGGGTTTTTTTCCCTCACCCTGGTCCAACCGTTTTCTCCCTCGAAAGCTCGGGATGCGAGAAAGATGACGGATTATGCAAATTTCGCGTCTCCATGGCAACCTAGGTTATCCAGGGTTAAATATTAAACAGTAGGGTATTTTCATACCGACAAGTCATGTATACTTTACCGAGAGAGTGCCTACCTAAATGCAGATATAAAATGCTGAAGGCGTCGCAGAACAATTGCCACAATTGACGCATATAGTAAACCAATCATTGGATTAACACTAATGGTGAAATGGATCAATTTCTTCCATTAGCTTTCATCGAATTGTATTATTGTATCAATTGTCTGCGTGATCGACGATTCGGCGTCAATTGTATACCAATAAATTTAATCTACTTTTCACACTGCTCTATTGGCGCATAACGACACCGCATGTGGCAAATAGTATGTTTATAATTACTGCTACTATAAGAATATTATGTAAACGGTTTCTTAATAAACTTTGAGAGATAAGATTTGATTAAAAACACCGTGTGAATTGTTAATTAAATAAATATTTGGGTTCCATGCAATTAACTGGAACTTTTAAAAGAACTGGCGCAGACTAACAAATACAGACAATTGTGTTCCAGAGAAGCAGCAGAAAGAGAGCGAGCGAGAGGAAAGAAAAGAAAAACAAGAACTAAATAAAAGAAAGAAACTTCTCTGGAGTTAATGACCGCCTCATAAATACACTCATGTTTAATTTATACGCGTGCCCCCTTACAGATACGTCTTCTGGCTATGTGTCCGTAGGTACTCTGGCTCCCACAAATATCTCACAACAACTTGCATCTGCGGTCTTGGCATCTCAAAACTTTGATCTTATTATTATTTTTACTTATAAAGCGCCCTGTAATAATTGTATTTCTAAATTAATTAATTAAACTTTAATGATATTATTTAGAAACATACTTTGCAAGCTTTTGTACGACGTAATTCCCACATAATTCACGACACGTTGAATAAAGTACTAATGCTAATGAATGTATATTTAATTAATTGCTTAAAATACTGTAAATCTTTTGTTGGTAATTGAAATGTTTTAAGCTCTAGTTCGAGTTGAATCGATTAAAAAGCTTATAAAATTTGTATGTTAAAGTAACAACCTACATAATATCAGTGAAAACAAAATGCGAAGAAGAAGAGATTACTATAAACATTTAGCTTATAAATAATAGCAAGCGTCTGTTTTAGAGTTTAAGTGGTATCGGTTTTGGAAAGCTTTACTTTAAACATTAAGCTGTCCTTACGATTATACTATAATTTCTTCTTCTGGTGCTTTTGTACATATATCAGAGGTTGGCTATCAAATGGAATTCAGAATATTTGTGAACGCATAACAATTTTAAGTTAATATCAGCAAACTTGCAATGCGGTCGGAACAAAAACAGTCGGCAAGATTTGTTCGGCATCTTGTTGAGTCTGTGTTAAAGTAGGGACAAACCGCTAGGCTCATTGCTAAGTGGAAAAGTATAGTGTAGTCGTAATAAGATTGTTTCGCAAACGAGTCGCGTCGCATCAATATTAGGGCCGGCTGGGATTGTTCGTGTTGAGATCATCCGTCTCGGGTTAAGCATGCGCAGATCGTGGTCGGTAAAGCAGTGGACTGTAATCTGAGCTTTCCGTTTCATAATACATAATTCAAGTGATGAATTGCCGGGGTGTTATGGCGGCGCTAGTCACAGTGCTATTGCCTCACCGCAAATCCGGCAGAGATGGGAAACTGCGAAATAAAAAAAGGTTTCTGATAAAAGTTGCCGATTAAATTAAATTTGTGAGTTGAAAATAGGCGAACTAGAATTTTTTTACGGTGAGCAAATTTCATGCCGCCAATGCGCCATGTTAGATAGTTGGAAAATTGTGATTCAAGAGTTTTACTCATGTTTGTTTGGACTGTGAGCAAATTTCTTCAACTATAAATTTTTTACACTGTATAAATTTCATGTCACCACTTTGCCATGTCAGATAGTTTGAAAAGTGAGAGTCAAACTTCAAACTCTCGTTTGTTTGGATTATAAGCAAATCCATTATAATTGAACTGATTTTTGTGTTTCTCACGTTGAATAGGATATTTTTTTCAGGAAATGGATAGACGTCGAATCTCTTCAATCAGTGGAAATCCTAAGAGAACTGAATGCTATCCTAAACTTACCCTCAACGATGAAATAAACATAATGTTAGGTAAGCGTGCACAGAGAATTATGTTATTCTAAAATACGATAATTTATTCGTAAAAACGGTTAAAAACGGGACTGAAATTCTTACGAACAAATTAACAGTTTTTCAATGTTTATTGGCGGGAAAATGTAAGAATAATTTGTTGGTTTAAGTACGAAATTACGTATACCAACAAATTATTCTTACATGTTCCCGCAAATAACAATTGAAACCCTAATAATTGGTTCGTAAGAACTTCAGTCCCGTTTTTAGGAATAAAATGATCGTATTTTAGAATAACATTTATCTCCGTGTGAGGTGTAGAATTGTGCGCTTAGCTTAAAAAACCCTTCAATGGTGATGTTTTACGATGTAGGTACAAAGACCTATAAAACTTTGCTGGGTATAAAATAAGCCTTTGAAAGGGTGCTGAATTTTTTAAAAAAGAACTTTATTTTTACCCATAAACCAGTAAAATCGTTGGAAAACTTTGATATCCGGGTAGGAATTCCTCATTAAAATGCGGTTGAAACCCCTGACTTAGCACTCACTCCTGCCAAACCCCACGCCCTCTTTACCGCCAAATCCAAGCCAAGGAGCGTTGCCAACTTCAGACTGTCGACTATTGTCATTTCCCAACTTTTCCCAGCGTGTTCATATATCACTCGCCGCTGAATACCAACGCGGCGGAAACGCTACATGGTGACGACGAATATCTCTGTCTCCGGTTGTGCTTTATAAAATACAACCAACCTTCTACGTGTAATGGACATGTATGTATGGATATATACACATTGAGTAGGTAGATATATTTTAGTATACACATATATAGACTCGATCCTTTTCAAACGAGTGCCAGATTCAATATACGAACAAAACACATTTTTCTTTTTGACTGTTTGATCCGGTATTTGAACGTATGTTCGGTATGAACGATAATTTTCCATAACGGTAATTTAATGTTTTTCTTTTTCGGACAATTGGATGAATGGAGAATATCAACTCACAACCTTTACTAGACGGAGAAAAATGTTATTTGAAAAAACGATCATTTTAATAGTAAAAACGGCTAAAAAACGGGACTGAAGTTCTTACTAACAAATTCATAGTGTTTCAATGTTTATTGGCGGGAACATGTAAGAATAATTTGTTGGTATACGTAATTTCGTACGTATACCAACAAATTATTCTTACATTTTCCCGTCAATAAACATTGAAACCCTTTTAATTTGTTCGTAAGAACTTCAGTCCCGTTTTTACTACTGAAATGATAGTTTTTTCGAATATCATTTTTCTCCGTGTAGGGAAGTGCTAATAGTTACAGCTTATATATCTATTTATTTTCGGTTACAAAGCTATTAAAAACTACATTTACTGATTTACACTGAGTCACGAAATTGATGTTTTCCATGTCCTCTCTACAATTAACAAAGTCGCTGATAAACTTTGACTCAATTTGATTCAATGTTTCGATTGGTTCCTTTCTCGAAACAAATGCAGGCGGTGAGCGCTGTCTGAAAGTCAAGAGATTCTCAAAGCTGTGTGACGTTTTATACATGAAAGCTTTCAGAAAATAAATCATCGAAGGCATTATAAATAAAATGTTACAACGAAGACAAAACAATAAGTAAAATTACAACCACGTTAATCGTCATCTTAAATTAAATTACAATAACTTTATTCCCTTCTCTATATAAAAAGGTATCAGGTGTAAAGGCTGTAAATATAATTAGTGCGTCCAACTTTATTAAAAAAATCTTTATTGAAAAGCAGAGATGAGTAAAATAAAATCTTGGAATAAGTAAAGATCTGTCATCATGAGAATATAGTGTTTTTAATATAGAATGTTTTTAAATGCAGTTGTTTTATTTTTATACCGAATATGTGATTAGGTAATTTCATCATATTTAGTAAGAAAACAAATAATTTTTTGAATTTCTACTGATTTGTTATATATTTCCATTTAACCTTCGATCAATATATCGATGCCTTTAACACTTTAACGATGCCTTTATCACTTTAATTTAATTTTTTAAGATAATATCTAGGTATATATTTGCTGGTGTCAAAACAGAATTTATATGAAGTTCTCACCGTAGAAAAAAATCGCAAAGTATATAGAGACGTGATAAATTCACAGTGTTTCCTTAAATGCTCTGTTTTAGAAACTTTTTTACAGATTTTTGATGGATTTTTAATTATTTAACGTTTTATTAAATGTTTTGCGTAGGTACGCCCTTCAATTACAATCGGTTTTGTGTAATATCAGAGCGCTTCCTCTAAAATTCGTATTTGCATATCTCCCTTTCAAACAATCTTCTTCTTCTCTTTGAATGCTTTCTACGGAGCATTAAGTAGATTGACGTGAACTGTGACGTCATGAGACACGATTCAGTAAAATTCACCAAACGATGCGGTTCGAGATTCTCCCAAAATATCACAATTTTTACGGCTTATACACTGAGAAATATGTTAATAATAATACCAACAAATTATTCTTACATTTTCCCCCCAACAAACATTAAAATCATGTTAATTTGATCGTAAGAACTTCAGTCCCGTTTTTACGAATAAAATGATCGTATTTTATAATATCATTTTTCTCCTTGTATCATCCTACGTTACTAATCGGTATTATTTAAACATTTCCTAAATGTATTTAGCTTGCTTTAATTAAAATAATACATTTAATGGAAAAACATAAATTTAGTCGTAGGAGACAACCTCTCGAGTAGGGAAAGTTGAAGAATCCAGGATATCGAGTCGTGCCTCGTGTCGGATGGAGTCGGATAGCGGACATGTTAGGCCAATTATAACTGACGAGCAGTCAACGAGCACATGTCCCTATCGGCGGCCGGGGCGAGTGGGGCGAGTGGGCTGAGCGAGGCAAGTTGCTTCAACACAAAGGGGAAGTTGGGGCAACTTGAATCGTTCCACAAAAAAAAATTATATATATATATATATTTTTTTTTTAAATTTATGAGGTTTTAAGTAGGTCCACTAGCAAATTTAAATATATAATATTAGCAAGAACAATAAGATTCCTTAATACTTCAAAATATCTTTACCTGACGAATGTCGATTGTAGATATTCGAGAGCAATTCAACATAACCTAACTTAATCTGAAGACTTTGCTGATTCGAGAGCAATAATTCTGCCTTCTTCTGCGATTTTTTGAGACTGCAGTCTGCAAGGTGAAAAATGACGTGATGATATCCAACCTTCGATATGAAAGAACATTAAAACATCTAACTAACAATCGCGTTTGGAGTGCAAAAATGGACTCTCGAAGACACTGGATCCAGTTTTAAGAAATTACTTCACTTTGCCATCAAAATCTCCACAATCAAGTGGGACAAACAGAGGTCGACCGCAAATGAGATAGGTTAACTACCTAAAATTAACCACGGGTAAGAGCCGCCAAGAATCGGAAAACTGAAGGCATATGTCCAAAGCTGTACCAGAAGACTCTTGCCTATTATAGAAATAAAATGTTGGTCTAAATCGGAAGTTAGGTGGATAGACATCAATTCAATGGTAGGTTAATAATTTATTATAGCTTCCAAATAAAAATAATCCATAAAGCCTATTTTAGTGTTTACTTCTTAACTTTTGTTAGCCCAAGCGTGACATATTATGTAGCTGTGTGCAAAAAATGTTATTTACCGTGACAGCCGGAACGATTTATTTGTTCTGAATTATCGTGCTTCGCTTTCAATTAAATAAGGTTGGTTGAAAAATTCTGCTATGAAAGAGCACACAGCTTTTTAGAGTCGTGCTTAATTTCGGGGATCATTTTAAAATTCGAACTGAAAAAAATCTCATATTTACACGCACAACTCACAAAGAATTTCTAAATTACAAAAGTTTTGAAATTTAGGTTATAGACTCTAGGTGGGTACTATTTAATATTAAGTCAGTGGGGATAGCCTATGTAGATTTAATACGTTAAATCTAATTTATGACGGGAACATCTAAATGGAAAAAAATAAACTTAAAATGACGAAGTTTCTCGTATAAATATTCGTAATGGCGGTCGACTTAATTTATTTGCATAAAATTTATGTGGGCGTCACTTATATAGACGACAACGCATTATTTAAATTTAGGTTGTGGAAAAAGAATAATTCACGGAAAATTTAATGTTGATATTACTTATGCTTGTGTTTGTAAACGGGAAATGTATATTCGCTTAATCATATTTTCGGTACATTAAAACGCCGTCCATCCAAGATTTTCTCTCGTATTGTTATTTTTTAAAAAAGGACAGACTACAGAATATTTTGGCTAAAACAATAATGTTTCTCTAACATACAAATCAAATAACGATAAAAGCAACAAAAACTTTCTGCGAAATTTTGAATTAATGTTATCTGTATTCATTAAAAACACTCACATCACCTAACTTTGGTAGTTATAGAAAAAGAACATTATTACATAACAAACCATAGTATAAATAGATCGTTTAGATTTTATATTAAAATATGGCTACGCTCCGATGGCGATGTAACGAAATGGGCCACTTTCCTGTCAGAAAGACTTATACAGCTGTGCGTAATATATAATCAAAGTTTAAATTAGACTTGATCAACTTTGCTACACAACAGAACGTGTTCTTTACAAAGAACATGGCGGTTTCTTCAAAATTCGAGGCTCCCCAAGTAAATTCCAAGCAGTCAAAACACTAGACAGATCTTGTGAATTCTGATTCGTGTGAAACGGAAACCATTCGTGTAAATATAACCACTTTGTGAAAAGTTTACAAGCATTCGATTATAAATCAAGTAAAAAGCTTCGCGATCTCGAAGCTTTTTAGGCGGTCGTAAACATTAATCCTTGATTTAATATTATACTTTGTTTGAAGCAGACAGATTTTTGGGAAACGCTTGTGGCGAGTGGCGAATGATCAGTCCATGAATGAGAGAGCATTGGAAGTGTTTGTAAAATAAAATAATAAATTCTTCAATGATGATGTTCGTTGCAAGCGAATTGTTTAACTTCTGGTCTACTTTATCGCTGCTTAAAAGCGTGAAATACAATGTTAGATTCTAACAAACCTAATCAATAAAATTACAAACTTATTTATATGGAATCTCAGCAGAGATCTAGTTTTTATGTGATTTTTATCGACGCTCAGATATAACCAGTTTCTGTTGTATGTGAAATGAACCAAATAAATCGTAATACGATTTAAATGTATCACTTCTTACATCTTGATTTATGTAATTTAAACCAACCTTTTCAAGAAGTTGACTGGATAACATTTCCTAGTAGAAATTAAAATAGTGAATAGAATTCTTCAAATTATTTCAATACGATTCAAATTGTTATTGCAGGCACACTATCTGAATTATTTTCCTTGAATTAAATGGTAACGCTTCCAATATGGGTGTTATAAGTTTCTAAATTAAATATTCAGTTGGACGAGTTTCATTCGCTATCCATTTAAGCAAAAAATGTTAACAAGCAATAAAAATTGTCGCACCTTCAAACTGTATTGACTACCTATTGAAAAAGGTTGTCTCGTTATGAAATCACAGGCGTAACAGTAGGTAATAAAATCGTTGAACAGTGGCCTATTTTTATTTAAAAAGGATCTTTACGAACATTGCCGCATTATTAAAATAAACACACATAATTATTTAATGCAAAATCGAATAAGTAAATAAAGAAATTTCCAAATGTTAATGTTATTAGTAATCATATAACTTGAAGAGGTAGGTATTTACATTGGAGGGTAGGTACTTTTGGTAACTTGGGCGTTCGTACAATGGAATACAGCATTATTATTATTTATGTGTAGCCGAGTTCGTTACCTTTTCAGTATCGCCTGATTAGCTGCCAACATTCTCGTATGTTCCCTCCATGTATTCGCATTAGTAGGTTGAACCCATCCCGCGGGGGATTTAGATCTTAGTGGGACTTTGTTAGACGGTATAACGTTTATAACGTTATAAGCGTTATTCCAGTCTGAAACAAAGTCTCGCCACCTCGTAACGTTATCAAGGCGTAATAATAATATTATCACTGGGAGGCCAAAAGTTATACCGCGTCGTTATTCCTAATATGACTTAGGCAAGTCTGTGAGGTTTGTGGGAGGTAGCTACCTAGTATCTAGTATATATCTACCGGTTACTTGGATGAAACATTCTCTGCTATTCGGATAAATTTATTACTCGGGGTTTGCTGTGAGTAAATTACGTCTGGTTAGAAAACCGTGAAATCGACATTGGATGAAGATGAATGGAGTTAGTTTAGTTTCCCCAAGAAGTTTCAGTAGATAAGAGGATGAGATGTGGGATTACCTTTAACCTCGTCCTAACGATGTGCCGTAAGAACAGATATTCGCACGTGAAGCTTTTATGGTGCGTTGGATTCTGGAAATGGGCTGGTAAAAATGATATGTCATACTACGGATGAGTAGTCAAGTTAAATTAGTCTGTTCGGTTTAGGAGAGTAGTCAAAACTAGAGAGAATTTGGGGATGCATAACTCCAAAAGCTGTAGGCTAGAAAGCTCATGTAGAAGAAAGTGTAGGTTATGCACATTATTTGATTTTGCTGAGGAGCTTTCAATTTTTCACTGTTTTTGATTGGAATCCATTTATGAATGAAAACACTAATTTATAGCATTGACATTGCTCTGCGGACATTACTCCTTCCCCCTCCGAGCTGCAAGGGAAGTATTTTTGAAAGAATCCTACGCGCAAGGGCCGCATACCTGGACACGGAATAACAAAGGTTTTCAGTCGAATATTTCTCTCGGATAAGAAACAAGAAGTGTTGCATAAATGCATTTATCATGCTGGCTTGCTCCTTTGGCGAGAGAAACGGGTTTGCGTCAGACATTGGGCACTGGCAGGATCGTCCCATTCCGAATTGAAACGGCAAACACAAACACATCCCTTTCCTTTATCATATCATCGCTCAAGTGCGAGAAAGATCGCTGAATTATTATATTACTTTTTTCTCCCAGATCGCATTTGTCTTTCTTGGTTCTTGAAGTTTGGGGAGGCTGTGAAGGAGGGGTGGTGAGGAAACCGTGTCTGTAAGTGTGTGCGTGTTGTGAGTATGGAGGCTGTGTAAGTATTGTGCTAAGCGTCCAGCAAGATAGAGACGTCTGCATCTCTTTGGGTACAGTTTGCTTTATTTGGTCGGGGCACTGTGTCTCAGTACACACCTGGTAACGAGTTGGTATGCCTCGCCGACCAGCCTCCTCAAGCTTGCTGGAGAAATAATGCAGGAATGTTTAAATTATAACATGAATATTCTCTTTGAGAATATTATCAAACAGAAAGTACCTTTAACACCTAACATCACTATATAATGGCTAGCATGGTAATAGAATTATATTCTTACGTAAACAGAGTGATCAGAGATCACTCTGTTTAAAATTAAACATTACTATTACAATTTACAATAGTACTTCCGTTGACGTATTTGAATACCAAAGCTTATTCTAATAAACTCATCGCTGTAGATGTTGTGTTGGGTTTTTTAAGAAGAGAAGTTAGTGAATTTGGGTGTAGAATAGGTTTTTGCTTTGAAAACGGAGGAATTAGAAAAAAAATGACTGAATCCTTAGAGCATCTAACATTGGAGGATCACTCCACTCAGTCAGTAGATTTGACATTTAAATTTCGGTGTCTCTCTGTAATGATTGAAATCCGTTCAGTAAAACACAATTTTCGACTTTGTATAGTAAGAATCAAGTGACTTCACCCAGCTTTAAATAATGGGTATCATCAAATCCTTGTAAATTAAATTGTTTTAAAATTACAATAATATAAATTATAAAAAAATAATACAAAATATAAACAATCGGCGCTGTTCGGCAAGTGTGAAATGGAGGTTATATTTCCTCTTGGACATACCTGTGGGTTGATGCCAGATAGGGATAATATATTGCCTTGGAAATGCGCAATGCATCTTTCGCGTTCATACGTAATTTACGAGTGTGTACATTTTACCAGCGCGGATAATGTCTCCGCGCGTTTCACGAACTTGTCGCGGCATCTACATTATTAATTTCTACATATTATTTATAAATTAATATTTTACGTTTTCCTAGCGGTATTTCCTAATAGTTTCAGAGCGATCTTAAAACTCATATATTCAGAAATTTATATATGTACGTAGGTACTTAGGTAGGTAGTTACATTATTAATAAATAATTTTAAGTGTCATTTTTCAAATTTATTACGATTGGGTGAAGAATTTAGACAAACCAATAAATACATGCTTACAATATTACCTATATTTTTAACAAAAAATGTTTTTGTAATTTTCAAAACTGGAACTGGTTCGTGACGAATTTAGACTATCCCGTGTGTTTTAAAGAGTCTGTGCTAATAATATAATATTTTGTGCAAGTTCAAATATTCTTTAACTTTTTATTTGTTAAGTTGAGAAGTCTTTTGATGGTTAAACTAGCAATGGTGGTCAATATTCATAGCTTTGTAAAGCACCCTCGTGGTTTTATTAAAATAAAAGATGTTACCTATAATGAGCCGTAGTTCTATGAATAATAAAAACAATTTTCAACGTGTACTATTACAATACGGACCGCCAACTTCTAGGATTTATACCTAACCCAAAATGCAAATGTGATATTTCTATTCACTTAATGTTGTAGGTAATAGTAAAATAAATGGAAAACTATATTGTCATATCTTGCTGATAATACATTATAACACTTTATAAAACATACAAAGTCAATACTTTTGACCTCTCCAGCAGGACTCTCGGAACATCGTCTTGCAACGCAGTGGGACAGATGGATTCATACGTTTGATACTCCGACCAGTGGCGGCTCGTAACTTTTTGTGTGCTAGAGTGTTAGGATTAAAAAAATGGCACTCTTGGTATTGTTGAGGCCGAAAAAAAATTTTTTTTTGAAATTTCGATTTTTGTTTTCAGGATTTCAGGAAATCCGTGTGCAGTGCACTTCCAAACTGAAATTTCCTGAAAATCTTCATACAAGAAACCCATTTTCAAAATAAAAATAAGAATCGCTTCGGCTACAACAACATCAGTAAAGCCAATTTTTGTTAAGTCACCAGCCGTCCCTGACACTGACCCCAGATTCCAATCCACCCTTCATAATTATTGCCTTCCGAGACCTTCCTCTCTTCATTTCCTGAAGAGACCTTCATCACAGCATCTCCAAAGATGACATAGCGGAATTTTTTTTCTCAGGACCTCCTGTGTGGAACTAACGTTTGAAACAATGTTTCCTTTAGTTTCGGTACAGAACAGAAAAATATTGAATATTAAACCGGTTGTTTTTGCACAGGGTTGCAAGATATTGCTGATATCCAATGCTTGACATTCAAATAAATAGTGATTTATCTATAATTAATATTTAAAGTCTTCAGTCTAAATAATTAGTAAAATTCCCGCACAAAACATTTCGATTTGATATCACCGAAATAAATACACACTATATATATAGCCTGAAGGACGTACATCTATTAAACAGTAAGAGCTATAATTCAAAGCGAATGCAAATTACAATGGATGATGGGGTGAAATGGGGGTTAAGTTTGCGAGGCCGGTCAGACAGTGTAAACTGTACACTTGTACACTAGGTATACATTATACAGTGGAGTGGAGTGTTGTGTCTCGGGAAATGATGCACGATGGCAGACGAAGCAAATAGTGCGTGGGTTTTGATGTTGAGAGTTGAGACGTAGCGTCACACACTTAAATCCATGAAATGCAAAATTTTGCAAAATCATGTTTTTTTGATTTTTTAAATTTGGTCGCTTAGAAATTTTATAGATGCTTAAAATAAATACTGAGGGTAGAACACATCTTGGCCTTGGAAATAATCGAGAATGTTTTTAAAGCCTTGAAAAAAATAAACCAATAGGCCTGTATGAAACATTTTCATGTTTAAAATCTCCTACTTATGAACCATTTTTCTTAAATAATTTGATTGTATAATCTGGCAAATTAAGTTCTTAGAAAGTGATCGAAAAATATTTTAATGTTCGTGCCTGAACTTCACAAAATAAAATAAAACAATTTAATAATGCGATTTCTTGTGGTTTTTCTATTATAAATAATTATTTTATTTAGTTGTAATTTTTGTACTGGGGAGGTACACGTTTGTCACGTGGCTTTCTTTTAATTGGTCCAATTCTTGTCATCCAAAACGTTTACGCCCTTTACGATTTCAAATGTTTTAAGGGCTGTTGTATCGCCTCAACCAGAGAAAATGCTACCAAAAATGATTTAAAAAACACAGATATCTATATTACTACGTAAAGTAATGATCTTATGGGCGTTTGAAAGTAATGAAATATCATAGGTAGGTAGGCACATTGGCGTAGTAATTTAGTCCAGAATCTTAAAAGAACATACCTATGAATAATACCTACACGGAAAGTGTGCAAAGATAGAATAGTGTGGCGGCCTGTCCTATCTGCCTTCCCACATGCAAATGGCGTGATAGTTAGTTTGACAAAAATTTCTGCAATATTTACATTCATAACCGTTAAAACTTTAAATAAGTGAAAAACAATATCTTTTCTTCTCAGATTTGTCAAACTTCTTCTTGTAAGTTACGTCTACGTGACTTTCAAATATGATTTCTTAAATTAGGTGCTTGATTTAAAACATTTTCTAATGAATTTATTACCCGTAATATTGTGATGAATAGCTAGATAGGCAGGTACTTAGAACATAATATATTTTGTATAACATTCCATGGGCAGTAACTGAACTTACAGTTCACCTAAGGAAAAAACTGAACTGCTTTAACCCGCCTTGCATTACACTCCGTGGGTTTAAATTTTAATTGGTAGGTAACGACTGAGGCTGTTGAGGGTTTACTCTAAAAGGCACACCTATTGTACTCCGATATGGAAGGCTCTAGAAAATTTAGAATTTGCGAATAATTGACTATTACTATACAGATTCGATCGGCGCCCCAGGAAGGAGCAAGCAGACCATTTGCGTAAATTTAAAGGCGTTCCTGGTTGATGTTCTAGCACATGTAAAGTAAACGGACAACTTGTTAAACAAAAGCTGCTCAAACTATCAAAAGTGTATTTTATCGACATTAAAACTGTAATCAACCAAGATTTCTGGCCCCAAGGCATCGTTTTCAAAAGATACAGAGAAACTTCTGAGCGAGTTACCCGAGAAATAAAACAAAATGAATAAGCTAAACGTTACTTCAATCAATTGCCGATCTATAAAAATAGTAGACAAAAATATTTCCGATCTCTGTACTATGAACGACATTATTTATTAAAAGAGACTTGGCTTATACCAACTGATTTAGATTTTCTCAGCGAAATTCACCTTCAATTCTTGAGGATGATCATACGGCGGACTATTTATCTATTACTTAAAATTTACTGTATAAATATATACAACTATATGGGATGTGTGGGATTGCACTTGCCTCCCCATATCATTAAAAACAAATACAGTATTTTATTATTAATAATTAGTTTGTATAATTTATATACCTACCTACAATGTTACAATGTCTCCTTCAACCAGTCTCTCGCAATCCGGCCCGCCACGGAGGTGCAGGTTGCAATTGCATTTTCCGTTAAGACTCGAACTGACCTCAATCCATGAATCCGGGAATTCTTGCTAAGTCACCAAACGTAGCAAACCACTTGGGGTGAGCTATGGCAGAGGTGATGTATACCCAACAAATGGTTCCCGGGGCGGAGGTACCCAAACCCGCCTCCCAAATTGATAACTCTGCTTAGGTACATTCTATGGTCTTTCTCATATTTTTTAGGGCTCTGTAAATGAATTAATCCAACTTAAATGACAATTGATATGTAAGAAAAATAAAATCTTTTCAAAATTTAATTTGCAAATTTTACATAAACAAACTCGAAATCTTCTACACCAAATCACAAATCCAAATCTTCTACAATCTACACCAAATGCATATCATACTTAAGTAAATATAAATGTAATAATATAAGCTAGCCCCCATAAACAACTCTTTCTATGAAATGTATTTTATCAGCGGTTATTAAAACACGTCAAACATAAATCAAGCAATTTGACGTGTATAATTTAAAATAAGGTGCCGTTTAAATTTGAAAAATCTACGGAAAAAAAAATCTGACGAATTTTTTTTTATTAGTTTTTTAATAATGCGAATGGCCAAGTTTATCAACCGCTGGTTTGGCCGCGGCCTACAAGAGGGCACAATCGAGCGCATATTGGTTCGCCCGGCTAGCCCAACAATATCAGATAAGTCTTCGATACTCCATACAATACGCGTAGTTATGTGGGGTATTCTGCTCGCCTAGAGACGGCAGCGGGAATTCCGCGCGGTCAATTGAATTGAATAGGCCTTCTCCTGTCCATTTAAAGGCCGGCGTACCTCGCCATTTTTATCTTAACCGACTCGGATGCAGAATCGAATTTAAAAACTAAACCCCGACCAAACTTATTTAAAAGTTTAAATCTGTGGAGTCAATATAATTTAATAAAATATTAAAAAATAATTATTTTTGTCCGGAAATCCAGTTTTTTAGTTTATTTTAACTGAGTATTTAATATTTTATTGATAAGGAAATATTCTCATTATTTTTTCTAGCTAAACGGGCATTTAAATTCTCTTAATAAAACCTAACCTAGCTTCTTAATTTGACAAAAACTGGACTGAATATTGTGTACTATGCAAATTTCATAACCCCAGCGCTCACAACTTAGGAGATATCGTTCTTTCATGCGAACCTAATGTTGAGAATGAATGACGTACCTACCTTCCTATTGAAGACAAATTTTATATTTTTCCTAATATTTTCATACTTTTATTTCAGTTTAAATGTAATCAGTAAGTATTTTGAATGGTCTAACTAAGGAATAACCTAATTCAATTTAAAACACAAATGTATAATAAATGCAATCCATGTAGATTTGAATGAAAACCGATGTAGTCACTGACGTAGAACCTTTTGGTTCTATACCCGAGAGAGACAATGATAATATAGCTCTCTGTCCTTCTTACATTGCCTGTACCGTTCCGTACTATTTGATTTTGAATTTTTACTGAGAGAGCGTATTTCCAAATTTGATATTTAAGGATGGAATGGCCAGACTTTTGCATCACGAAACATGACCAGATCGCGTATCTAGTTGTTTTTATTATTTGCTTGCAAACTATTAAAGCATGTGTAGTTAGGTTCTATTTGATACACCTGATATTATATTATATATTTTTTTAAATATCTAATACGAATAAACCGCACCTCGCAGGAGATGGAAACATCCATTAAGCCTGCCGCAGAACATGCCCGAGCATGTTTATGGGTGTGAAAATAAAGATGGTATTATAATGAGCCTCTCTTTCTCTCTTACTTCCTCCGAGGCGCTTTTAAATGGGATAACAAAATTGATAGTGGTTGCTGCGTGCACGATTGATCGCTTCATTTAACCGAGATGCAAAAATACATCGGTATTATACCTACTTATATTCCAGATGGAAAACTAAAAGTAATTCACTACGTTCGAAAATTATTATTTATTATTCACATGTATTCCATACACCGAATTAATTCCTAGGTTAGTAAAAAAATGTGGGTCCTTTAGCTACTAGGATTGTTCTATTTTTTATTTTTATTTTAACGGTCAACTTTTTTCTTATATTTGGCATTTCATTACATATTTATGAACTCAAATTTATTGATATACAGGATGTTAAGGATCGTACTTGACTTACTTTAACCAGCGATTCCTGACATAATTTTTTGAGTAAAAATGTAAATGAAATTTTGATCTCCGGTGACTGTTTCGGAGACTTCATTTTTTCAATTTTTTTCCGTAAAAACAAACAAAATAAAAATTCAGCATGTTGTCACTGGTCACTTATATAGCTGATCAATCGCCTAAACCTCTTACCCGCCCCAAACTGTCCAAAAACCACTATCTTTAATGGTTTTGCAGAAAAAAAAAAACATCAAAAATGTCACCGGAGACCAAAATTTCATTTACATTTTTTACTCCAAATATTGTCAGGAATCACTGGTTAAAGTAAGTCAAGTACGATTCTTAACACCCTGTTTAAATCTTCAGAGCTCATGATATGGAAATATCATTCCAATTTTGAGGACCTCCGTGGTCGAAGGATAAGAATCCCGACTAGTAATTTCACAATGTAATTATTTAATATAATATCAGATATATTAGCGGGACGTTCCAGAGTGGAGGATACTCTCGCCCTGGTGTGAGACCACCATTCAGAATCGAAACGTCCTTTGAAATGGCTTTAACCGTGTTTGGTGACGAGATGTGAATAGGCAGATACTTCCCCACCTGCATCTTTCCCACCTCCTTCCCTTACTCACTACTTTCAGCCTTACAACATACCCCATTTATGGTTACTATGGGGTCAACACTGGACCCAGATGATTGGGAGCAGTTGCGACTGTTTTGCGGTATTCACCATAAAAAAATCATCATTCAGAAATTCCCCACAAAAATTTTACTGTTTGATTCAAATAAATTTTCCGATTCAGTTACCGTTCCTTATGTCATTTTTGCAAAATCTATCTAAAATAGCAATCAATATCACAACATTTTTTCGACTCAAAACCAGCAGGGCCCATTTCAAAGTACGATCAACACGCACATCCAAAGTCAAATTCGAAGACTTCAATTATATACGGAGGCCATAATGCAAAATACAAACGATGCCAATACTATCGAATATTTATCAAGAATACATAACGTTATATACCGCCATCTTACGCATAATCTAGAATATCAGAAAATTGTCATGATAATAAATCATTCTAAAACTTGTTAAAGTTTCTTTTTTATGTGACCTATTCACGCAGATTATTTCGATTTATTATACCTGTAAGGTCATCTACGGCAGTTATGTCTTATTTCCGTGGATGTCACGCGTTAAAATACCTAAAAATACTAACAAAAGAAAATAATTAATAAATTAGTGCATAAATAATTTAAATATGTGATGTTTTAATCAATGCCAAATTAATAATTATTGCCATCTTGTCATCTTGAACCAATGAATTAATTATAGCGTATATCCATGACATCAAGGCAATTAATATTATTGTTCTTTGATAGGTGAATAATGTTGTTTTCATTATGTGATCACCACATGATTGAATACGATGGTTTTCTCAATTAACCCTAACATTATCCACTAGATTATGTTGTATAACTTGACTTTGCCTTATGAACTTAGCACGCAAAACATATAGACCTTCTTTTAGCAGAACATCAAGTCAAGACAACATTAATAAATGGTGTCTTGTAGGCCTTTTTCTATCTCAAACATAATGTGATATAGCTTTTTTAATTCTGTAGTCCTAAACAGTAAAGAGTCCTATATTCTCCAGTCTTTCAAAATTAATATCGACTCTACTTTTGCCACTAATCTTCTCATACGTGTAATATTAACAGTAACAGGGTTGCAAATGTAAAATCATGCGATATCCCGTATTTTAAATAAAGTGTCCTCTGCGTGCAAAGTCCTATCATTTCCAAGCAAACTTTCTTATAAAAGTGTGTGTTTATCAGATGTTTTCTGTAATTGTTTGTAAATAATAAAATTAGATAGAGCCTAATAAAATAGAAGAACCCACAAATTGTACAGTGTCCTTGAGGTGATTTTTCCCAAAAAACCGTACTAAAAATTATCCGTAGACTAGTTTAGAGAGGCTTTTTGTCTTCTCCACGCGGAGAAAAATGTTATTCTAAAATACGATCATTTTATTTGTAAAAATGGTTAAAAACGGGACTGAAGTTCTTAGGAACAAATTAACAGTGTTTCAATGTTTATTGGCGGGAAAATGTAAGAATAATTTGTTGGTATACTCGTATACGAAATTACGTAAAAATTATTCTTAGGTGTTCCGCCGATAAACATTGAAACCCTGTTAATTTGTTCGTAAGAATTTCAGTCCCGTTTTAGCCGTTTTTACGAATAAAATGATCGTATTTTAGAATAACATTTTTCTCCGTGTGTAATAAACGTATAATAGAGATAGTGAATTAATTGTTGTTAAGTTTATGATCTCCTAAGTGCCGTGTTTCATCTCAGGTAATTAAGTGTCTGTTTTCTTAATGTTAGAATGAGACGTAAAGGTGTTTGCGAGGCTATTTTAATCGTGGTATAAAGCAATTTAATCCCGCCATTTTTCATACGTGGCAATATTTTAATTAGAATTTCATCTTTGGCGGTTCATATTTTGTTTGTTTTGTTGGATCTGCCGCAGCATTACTACCCCTCCGTCCCCGTGAATACGGATTGAAATCGTCTGCAAGTTATCGCATGTTTGACACGCCACGAATTTAATTGGCGTTCGTGTTACACGCAGTAATGTGCTTTAACTTTATTAGTAAATGATAAGTTAGAGACTTTAATTAACAATTATTTCAGTGGGACATTCTTTGAGTCGTTGGTTTTGATAATTTATAGTATATAATGTGTGCCCTACGAATAATTTTCATAAAGTAGAACACCCGAAATATTATGAAAAAAAAAATGCAATCAAAAGCAATTTATTACAAAGCATGTCTTCTCTTCGATCTTCTTTTCCTAGTACTTTCTCATTTCGGAAGTTGGCTATCATAAATATGAATTACTTCTCACTTCAGGCCAGAAACAAGTCGCACAATTTCTATACTCCGAGTCAGTACCATGCATGTTTGGTCATTCGGTGAAGATCTTTTAAGTATTGTTTTCATAGAAATCTTATAGTTCGTTTTAAGTGAAACAAAGTGTTTCAATGAATATCTTCTAAATTGGTTGCCCTGTTCTATAATGTCCAGGTTATTATTTTATTAGAATAAGCTTTAATAGATAAATATTTACACTAAGAAGACTTCTATTTAACACTGTTTTAAAATACTTATTTAAGTTTTTTTGTTATTTATTTTTGAGGTGTTATGCCGTGTTACGCTACCTTCTTCTTTAGCCAATGTTTCGGACAACGTTACAGTGTCCATCATCAGGGCAGATGTGTTGCTCTGATGATGGACACTGTATCGTTGTCTGAGAAGTTGGCTAAAGAAGGAGGTAGCGTAACACGGTATAACACCCCAAAAATAAATAACAATATTACTTTTGGCCGTGAAAATCTAAAATTACTTATTTAAGTGTTCAAATTTAGATAAGTACATGTAGTACTGAATCACAGAAAAATAAAAATTAACAAACATTACAGAGTTTCAAGGAGAATACTATGTTTACCGCAGATTAACACTTATTCCAAATACCTCAGCAAATACCTCAGCACAGGTTCTTCTAGTGAGGTGGTCACAAAATGCTACTACTAACCTTTTGACATGCTTTTTTACATCCAGTTATTGATTATTAACATTTTTGTTGTACTACTATGTAATACTATAATCATTTGTAAAATATATGTTAAAGAATAGAATATATTTTTAAGGCTTTAAAAAACAAAAAAAAGTGCAAATTATGAAATCTATTTTCTTCGTGATTTCTCACGCTTTTGTTCCTAATAATATAGTTAAACCATAAGCATTTTACAATTTTTTTTACCGTTTTAGATCATTACTTAATCTGGTTCTTTCAACTGATCAATCTATCTTGGTTCATCTGGCAGACAGCCATCAGGTTTCTGGATGGATCAAGAGAGAGACAGGGCGACGTGAAGAGAAAGAGAAGACACGGCGGCGATGCGCTCCGCTGATAACAAGACATGATTCTTATAATTGGCTGCGGGATGCGGCCGTATATCGCCTTGTCCGGAAAAGCGACAGATGTCACTCATTGCTTACCGGTCCCGAGTCGTGTGGCACTTCCATCCTACGTCTTCCATGTGCTATGTTCCGCCTACAATGAACCATAGCATATTATAGCCTGCCGGATTGCTGGGTGGTTCTGCCACTGAGGTATTTGAAATGAAGATATAGCATTATATTAAAGAAGTATATGAAAAGGATAGATACATACAATCTCAACTAATATTTAACAAATAGGTAAAGATTTCCGTTTTGTTTGCATGACTGATAGGGGCATTATGCACTTGGATCCAGACGTGGATCGATATAGTGGAATATGGGGAAGTTATTTTGGATTGCAGTGGGTATAATGAAAATTTTACACTTAACACATAAATTGATATTTTTTTATTTTATTGCACAGCCATGTAAACTCGTTCTGCAACTGTACCATTTATATATTGATATGATATTTGTAGTAAACAAGAATGCTAATATATTATCATGTTTAGTTGGTTTTGCGAAATTTAAGAGATGCTTTACAAAGCTAAAAAAAGTTACGTCAACTTGTTATATTTCTGCAAGCATGTATATGCACGAAATGTGATATTTGAATGTTTTACACGATTTCAATCCACTATTTCAATCTAGCTATGTGAAAAAAGCTGGTCACACCATATTTATAAGTAAAACAGTTTGTTGAACTCCAAAAAACTCCAATAGTCACAAAATATTTTAAGTAGTTGGGTAGGTACTAGGTAGGTACAAAATTTTGTTGGAGAGGAAGGTTAAAACCACCTACAACTTAAATAAAATAATAAAAATAACTCTGCAAATCCTGAGATGAATCATGCCTGGAACCATTTATCACTGGCTGCATACATAAATGCATTTCAAAACACGATCCTCCCAGGCTTCACAATGCACCTAATAAAAGAAGCATTAGCCATTCGTCTTGTGCCCCCAAATAAATAATAAAACACCTTATCTGCATCACCCCAAACTTTTTCGGGACTCGTTGCAATTTTTTTCATCCCACCTTAATCCAGAAGGCAATAAATATAAATAAGATGGGCAAAAACACATACGCGGTATAACTACACTATATATTGTTTGATTTA
The DNA here is from genome assembly GCA_951813805.1 of Limnephilus auricula. Classification (NCBI taxonomy): domain Eukaryota; kingdom Metazoa; phylum Arthropoda; class Insecta; order Trichoptera; family Limnephilidae; genus Limnephilus; species Limnephilus auricula. The sequence goes on from OX638403.1 coordinate 5,325,495, forward strand.
TTTTAATGGGGATATATCGTGATATAAGAAAAATAACATAATTATATTTTGATCTTCTTTCTGAGTGATTTTTAATTTTGTAGGTGTGCTAGACTTTCAACTTACTCATTAAACTTTGATATATTTAATTAGAGTCTAATAATTACGCTAGTGAGCGAAATACCTTTATTATGTTCAGCTCTAAGTTCTAAAAGCGGAAGGTGTTTTCAACGATAATGATCTTGTAATTAAAAACGTTAATGATTTTTTTGGGTTTGCTAAATGTAGGTTGTTTATTCGAATTGATATTCAAGTTTCTGTACCGGGTGGGTATGTAAGTTAAGTTTATTTTGTATTAATCTCGTGAAAACAGGATTCAGGATTCAAACCCTGTTAATTTGTTCGTCAGTCCCGTTTTTACTATTAAAATGATCGTTTTTTCGAATAAAATTTTTCTCGTGTACGAAATTAGGAATACCAATAAATTATTCTTACAAGTTCCCGCCAATAAAAATTGACACCCTGTTAATTAGTTCGTAACAACTTCAGTCCCTTTTTTAACCGTTTTTACGAATAAAATGATCGTTTTTTTTTCATTTCAGAATAACATTTTTCTCCGTGTAAAATCAAAGAAATAAGTTTTCATAATGTTGTAGAAGTCATATTATGATCAGAAAGCTGGGCCATGTTTTCATTCGTATCAAACGGAAAAAGAGGGTATGAGGCATGATAAGTATTTTTATTTGCTTGTTCTCTACCAGCCCTAATAACTCCAGCGATATCTTTGCGTATTTGGTACCACCGACAAATTAGATAGCGATGTCACAGCCATCATAAAAAAATAAGCTAGACTCTTCTTAGGGGAGGTTTCATCCCTCACAATTCACCGCGGTGATCCTGCTCGGAAGAGGCTGCCACGAGGCTGTTGTTTTTTCTTCCCCGTAACAAAAACCTAAAAGGGGGAATTGGGGATGAATGGATCCAATTCCGAATTATGTCCGCCTTGGGAATTCGGGTAGGAGTTTTTCCTAACGGCGGAAGGAGATGTATAGTGGATAAAGGCGTTACTCGGTTTAAGCGGGGGATGTTGGTAATTATAAGGGTAGTTGAGAAGGACCTTTGTCTACTGAGAAATGTAATTGCGTCAAATGTCACTTGTTATAACACTAAATGTTAAGATGATTGGGTATCGTTTAAGGTATCCTATAAATACGATAAAACTCTTACATATTGTAGAGCGGTTCATACAACGATAGATAAAACATATGTAGAATACTTACCCATTACTATTACACACCTCCATACTATTTGATTTTTACAAATATCTATTGTTAACAATTTTTGCAGGCAGCATTTTAAACAATAATAATAGCTAGATAATATTTCACTTTTGAAATCCGCAATTTGAACTAATTATTTTGAAGAAGCAAACAAAATCTGTAATAGCCAACAAATTGATAGTTGAGGTTTGAAAAACTTCCAAACTGCATAATTTTCTCTGCCAATTTAAGCTGGTTTAAATTTCCATTCGAAAAACTACCAAAGAAATTCATTGAGTCTGCAATTACAGTGGAAGGAAGGGACGAAAGAGGTAGTTCAACTTACATTGTAAGTAATTATATGACCCAATGAAAACAGAATATTATCGTTAGTATGATTCTTCCGAGATAAAACCCTATCTTCGTAATTTTGTAATTTTAATACAAAAAATGGAATATTCTTATGGAAATACACAAAATTCTGTTCACAATAAAATCATTATCTAAAATTTACCAAAATTCAAATCCCTAAGGATTTCTTAACCATAGTTAGGTCTTCTAGTTTAGTTGAGATGTCAATGCACGGCAATTTGCAATGGCTTCGCATTTTTTGCATACACATGCACCCCATAGATTTACCAAGACTGGTCTACTTCGGGGAGGTTGAAAGTTCTATATTAGCCCGCGCCCCCGTAGGGTACCCGCCTCTGGTTGGGGGTGGGGTAGCCCCCCTTCAGCCCTACACAGAATCCGCCTACCACCCCAAACAGAATTATTCGTTAACTGCAGAGGTCATGTGGTTATGCTTTTTTTTTAAATCGACGAAATATTAGGCGGTGTTGTGCAAGGTGGACAAATAATGTTGCAAGAGATTCAAAACAGGTCAAAATGTCATTATTTCTAAAACGAGTTAAGCGAGAGAGATATAGGTGAATCGAGTTTTTGATTGGCATAATTTAAACAAAATTCCAACTGAAGTCGTTATAATGTTACTTAAAAGTGGTACAAAATAAAATACAATTTTAACAGAGCATTTTGATTCCGTAACAGTTCCATTATTATGAAATAACTTAAGTTGTTAACGGCAATGAGTTAAAAATGTGCTATCTTATATATATTAAAAATGTGCTATCTTATATATATTAAAAATGTGCTATTTACCTTTATCAATTAGTAACTAACTTTCACAGGCAGCATTCACTTTGTGGTTAGACATAATTAAATTTGAAATAAAAAAAATATGTTTTGTCACCACTTTGAATGTATAATATTAAATATATAAAAGCAAGTAGTTCAGATTGAACCTTCTTCAATTGTGGTGTCAATTTTTTATTTTTTTATTTCAAATTTATAAATTTCTCAAAAAATCAAAATAAATTATTTTTTATGTAAAACGAAAGAATTTTTAGATGAGTTTGCCAAAACAGGCGTTTTCAACGTGAATCAAGGCTCATGATTCACAAGCTCCTGAGATAACCAAAGCTTCATGAATGTATAATGAATTGTTGGCAACGTCTGAAGAAGTTCTCTTCGCCTCCCGACCCCTACCTCCACCCCATTTCCTCCCTCTCTCTGTCCCTCCAGCCACCCCCTCCCCTAGTGACGTATGTTCAGCAGCCGGGGAGCTATAAGTCTTCGGGACGGGCCAAGTCTTGCGCGGGTATTCTATTCGCTGTGTTTATAATATGTTGCCTTATGTACCTAGAATGCGCTTAGTTCCTTTGAAAAATATATTTACTTTACCAACTCGTAAATAGCCGATATCGTATTATATTACTGTGCCTGTAAAGATAATATTTAGATATTATAATGAATATAGTCCTTGGCAACCTGTTTTCCCTAAAGCTAATAATGTACGTAATGTACAGAAAGAGTTTCGTTATATGTAGATATTGCTAAAGGGCTTTTAAATGTCAAGTCCTATACACCAACATTGGAATGAATATAAATAGTAGGTGTACCGTTCTATTTGTTTAATGTATAAACACGTAAGCATATTAGCACAGGAAGATGAGATGTGAGGTACAAGAAACACTACATATAATATACACATCATTCTCTCTATACCTACACAACACAATTTTTGTATAGTGAATACCTCACAAGGGTCCCAATTGCTCCCGTCTGGAGCCATTAAGACTATATGGCATCCCCGATTGCGGTATGCTATGAAGCTGAAGGTAAGTGGGGAAGGGAAGGAGACGAAAAAGTGGAAGTTGAGGAAGTATCTGGCTATTCAGATCTAGTCACTAAACACGGCTAAAGCCATTTAAAGCAACGTTTCAGTTCTGAATGGTGGTTTTACACCAGGGCGATATTAAGATTATCTTCCACTCTGGAACGTGCCGCAAATACACTATACATTATTTTAAATAATTCATTGAGAAATAACACAAATCAATTAAATAAAGTTTATTTGCGCACGCCGGGTTCGAACCCGCGGCCTTCGGAATGGGAGTCTAACGCCCTAACGCCGGACTATGCCGGCCGTATAAGAATGCAAATATTGCACATTATGATGAAGTTTGCTGTAAAATAAATAGACGTAAAAACCGGCGTAATATCAATAATGATTGTGACAAACAGATTGAATAAGTATACATTAAAGATGGACCTAGAGGCATCAATCAGCCCCTGTTGAACGCCACGAATACAAGTTTGGTGAATTGAAAAGAATAATAGTTAGATAAATTCAAAATTAAATTTGAAATTTCATCTTGGTTTTTAAAATAAGGAGATATTTTGTTGTGTTTGAATCATGAGATTAAAGTTTTTCTTGCCACAAACTACGAAACAAACTTTGACTCAGTACGGAGTAAGAAAATATTCACATCTGCACATAGAGAGAACTGGAATAAGTAGAAGTGCCTCATGTCCCTTTCAAGTTCGTTCTCTGTCTTCATTTATCTTTTCTTATCTCCAACCATTTTAATTCCCGATATGTCTCGCTACGGGGTGTTTTATATTTCCACATGCAAATTTTATCCGCGAAATGCGAATGTCGGTGCTTTCAAGCACCCCTCTCATTTATCAGCCAGGATTTGAATTTCATATGCATAATATAGACATACTTTGAACGCGTGTAGTTATCTATTTATATGCCGTTTTGCATTTTGATATATTGAAGGCGTTGTGATAAGACTGGAATGGGAGTGTTTTTTTTAATAGAAACAGATACCAAAATCATTGAAATGGGGTGCGCTAACATCATTACCGAAGTCATCATTGATAAAGTATTTTAAAAATGACTTGAAGTCTGAAAATAAGCCAGATAAACTCACCACCCCAATTACTTTAGAGTTTTTATTTTGTTTTACATGACTTATTATTTAATTGTGTAATTGTTCGTATTCATTAATGGTAGGTTAGTCTTCCAATTACCAGGTTTAATAAAACCGTTCTTAAAAACTGTTTTCTTGGTTTAAATATCTCTCTCTAATGCACTTTGTGGACTCCTTTTAAAGTGGCTTATGGCTTATACGAAACGAAATGCACAAAAACTTATCTAAGGTTTATGCGCGAGTCAGCGTCGTGGAGCTCAGACTTTATACAAAAAAGCGGTTGAGAATCTTATTTACTTCTCTAACGTCTTTTGGTTGGCTTCTCTAGAGAGTGGAGAGGAGAGATATATGCAGCTATGACTCTCCATGGCTTAGCAATTTAAATAAGCTAGAATATTAGACTGCAATTTAAACCTTCATAAATAAAAATGTAAGTTCTTCTATAGCAACAAATACTATCGATTGGTGAATCCTGGCATATTGAAATATTGACAGCTTTTTTCATCTGAAATTATAGATCTACGTTATCCTTACCAGCTCAAAAAATCTACTCATTTTCATTATCTACTATAGAGCTTATGAAATATCAATTTGCCTAAATAATTGTTCAATACAAACATTTCTATTATATAATTGCACGCGAATCAAAATCCATAAGTCAGACGTATTATAAACACTTTTTCTTTGTATCATAATATTTTGGGCGGAATAAGAGAAATATCAACATTATTTTAAGACAAATTCAAACATCTTTGCGGCAAAATACTAACTTAGATTAAGTCGCACATAAATTGCAGGTGAACAACAATATATCATATCTTATCCTTTGAAAACTCAGCAAAGTGAAAAACACTTCATAACGCTCAGATAAACTGCAACATTGCTTCTGTACGTAAGATCAAGGTACAATTTAACACAATAAACTCCAGTTCATCGAAGTGGAATTTCATTTTGTCTCCGCATTCCTTTCGTTCGGGGAGGGTAGGGGATGTTTTGTTTTATACATATAATCCCAGGATGGGGTGTCTTCCCCCCATCCCTCTATACAGTATACAACAACCCGTTAATTCAAGTATTTACTCTACTTCTTTAGGTTGTTTTATACAATCCGTAGCAGTTGGTAGGAAACAGAATTACTGGCGACATTCCTCAGGGGAGAACAGGAAGAACGAAAAGCAAAGAGGACAAATAAATATCTTAGTTGGAGATTAATCCAAGCATTGAATTTAATTACGAATTCTAATTTACTGAGTCACGCCTTTTACGATATACCGGTTTTTGTTTTTATTTCATTGTTAAACTGCAAAAAGGTCTTTTCGATCATTGAAATTTCTTTTTCTTGTGTTCTAATGGCAATATTTCTGGTCGTGTATTATTATTATTGTGGTCCACAAATTATTCAAAGTTATAAAATATGTATTAGTAAATTCTCAATCGTGTTTTGAGCTCGGCTATTAAAGAAAAAAACTTCTGAATTAAGAGGTCTTGCCCATAATATTGACACGCAATTCTAATCATGAAATTATATAGCTACAGCACATTTCCAACGAAAAAAACTATGGCAATTTGTGGGTTTTCGATATATCTACCTACAAAAACGTTTTGTGCGACAAATGAAAAGTGTGTTTTTATTTTTCAATGATTTAAAAACAATAATGTAGGTTTTTTTACATTAGCTCCACACAAGAGACTCTTAGGATTTCCCTCAAGGCCTATGTCATCTTTAGGGAGCTGTGAAGAGGAGCTTTTTAGGAAAGGGACGACATGAAGTTCTCGAAAGGAAAACGTTGGGTACGAATCTAAGCATGTCCAAGTGTGACAGACGAATCCCATTCCTCCCACTGCGGTACAAGGCAATGTGTAGAGAGAATTCGGCTTGGGGGATCATAAGATCTCCCTCAACCGTCCTCTCTAAGTCCTGCACTTTCACCGCCAAAACCTGGACAAACCTCACTCCCGGGCACCCATGCTTAGTCACCGAATGTAGCGAACCACATGAGGTGACCTACGTCAGACGTGTTGTTTATCCAATAAATGGTTCCCGGGGCGGTGGACACACCCGCCTACTTAATTGAGAATGAACTTTTATGGCAATTAAGAGAATAATTTGTTTGATTGTGAAGATTCTATAAAAATAATAATATATTGTTTTTATATTTTATTTGAGCACTGTATTTCTACAAAGTTGAGAATAAACCTACCTAGCTAATTTTATTTATCACGTGTGGATCGTCCTACCTGGTAAAATGTGCATAGGTATGTACGAGTATATGCATGCATAGGTACCATATAGGTACTTTTGGTTTTATGATGTGTATACAGTATACACCTATGGCGAGCTGATTGACCGATTATTCTTAATGGCTTAATTTTCGTTATCAAAAGACCGATCAAACATTGGACGCCAAACGGTGGCGTAAATTTCTGAAAAGTAAATTTAAAATATTGTGTAAGAAAACTGTATATTTATCGGGTAGGAATCAACCTAATGCTTTCTTCCCTAGGTACTTACTATACTAGCATTTTTTTACCAAGAGCACAGAGAAAGAACTATGATAATTACGTGTTTAAACATTATGTATAGATAAAAAATGTAGGTAGGTATTGAAACAATCTATTGTAATACATTCTATTAGACAGTTGTAAAATACAATTATTTATTTAGGTATATTCTCATACATACGTAGGTACAGTATTGTATATTAGTTTAGTAGCAGTCAAAATACATTCTACCACACGCAGAAAATTTGTATTCTAAAATACGATCATTTTAAACGGGACTGAAGTTTTTACGAACAAATTAACAGGGTTTCAATGTTTATTGGCGGGAAAATGTAAGAATAATTTGTTGGTATACTTACGAAATTTGTTCTAATAATTCATAATAATAATGTATTCTTACATTTTCCCGCCAATAAACATTGAAACCCTGTTAATTTGTTCGTAAAAACTTTAGTCCCGTTTTTAACCATTTTACGAATAAAATGGTCGTATTTTAAAATAACATTTTTCTCCGTGCAGTTTGTTGCAAAACACATTCATACATGTGTTGTATCAAATAAGCAACTTTAACACTATGTTCATCTCATTATTTTGAGATTGAACCGGTTTCTGCTGTCATTTGTGGGGAAATCCTCAGATAAGTTATGTATGTGTTTCCTTACTTAAAATAAAAGTCTACCTTACACACTTTTGACCTTTTTTAGAAAAACCAGACCGTCACCCACATATTCCTACCCACTTCTTTCCTATTAATAAACTTTTTCTTTCCTAGAACTTCCTTTCCTCCGTAACCTTAAAAACATACAACATCCCCAAAGACATATATTATGTCCATATAAATTATTTTCCTAAGGATCTCATATGTGAAGTTAATGTAAAAATAAAAATATAAATTTACCCAACAAATTGTTTTTGTGTGCAGATTTTTTTTAAACACTTTACTTTGTTAGAAGTTTGTCTTCAAATTCTACCAATCCGAGTTTTTTTCCCATTATGTAATAAAATGTACGAAGCGATAATAAATAACGTTTATACTAAAATCTCAAGTGCATGGCACAATAAAAATGGCTTTTTAATGGAGAGACCGCCGTATGACATCACCATTCATATTAAGCCTCTCTCCCACATAATGAATTCAAATTACAATTTTAATATTCTTCTTCACAGCAAAGCGTCCGAGATTAGGTCCCGTGGAAAGTTTAAGATGGCGGTACCCACTGAGTTGTATGGAAACGAAGCTAAGGAATCTACAAAAACTGTGTAGGTACTTTTAGACTTGTACTTTAGCAGATCGCTAACGTACACGGAGAAAATTTTTATTTTAAAATATGATCATTTTATTCGTAAAAACGGTTAAAAACAGGACTGAAGTTCTTACGAACAAATTAACAGTGTTTCAATGTTTATTGGCGGGAAAATGTAAGAATAATTTGTTGGTATACGTACGAAATTACATAACAAACAAATTATTCTTACATGTTCCCACCAATTAACATTTATACACTGTTAATTTGTTCGTTAGAACTTTATCCCCGTTTTTACGAATAAAATTATCATATTTTAGAATAATATTTTTCTCCGTGTACAAACACTACAAACAACAGTTGAGTCGAATATATTAAGAACACTTAGTCATTGTGAACTGTTACTAAACTTATTCGTTGGCAATCTGCAGTCATGCTAGGGAACGATGAGAAGTTACTGAAAGTTATCTTATCAATCTTTATCGATCGACTGTGCAAGAGGGCCATCAGAGACGATTTATTTAGAAACTTAGATAGAGCCTTAGAATTATATAATAAATTATACAGCGCCCTTGAGGTGATTTCTCTAAAAACGGCGCTCTACAAATTATCCAATTATTATTTTATTAATGCTTTCATTAAACACTGCGAGTAAAATACATCTTGTCTTTGCGTGGTATTTTTATCGGGCTAAAAAAATGCGTTTAAGTGTTAAAATATTTTTTTAGATTGTGATGGGAAAACAATTTAATAATTATGCCCAAATTTTATAAAATGTAATTAAACGTGCATTTTGGCGATGTTTTTTTTTTGCACACATCAAACAGGCGGCTGATGTTAAGCGGGAATTTTAAACTTATCGCGAATTACGTGAAGAGTGTGCGATTTATTTTTTATTCTGGAAGTTACCTATCTACCTTGACATCATTTGTTTCTGTCATTTTTAACATTAGACCGATGATAAGGTGTAATGTACCACTAATTTAGCTGTCGTAAAGCCCAAATGTGTAAGAAATGGATTTGTTTTTAATGTCAAACTGCGGTAGCAAAAATTCAAAAACGTAGAATTAAAAATATAAGATCATTTTTATTGCCTAATATTGTGTTATATGTTGCCTATAATGTTTTGTCAATTATATTTTTAATTTTTTTGTAATAATTTTAACATCTCTTAAATTAGTCGGTACATTCAAAACATCACCTAACGTAGGTATAAAATATTCATAAAATCTTCTAAAATTAGTATTATTATGTTTATTATTAATCATATAATTAATAATTATCAAAACTATGATTTAGTTTATAATATCATTGCCCTGAAGAAGGTTGAGTTCAACCAAAGCCGGTCGACCAATATAAATAAAAGTGAAGTGTCCCAGATGTATCCGTATCATTATCTGTTTCAGATTTTCGATTGAGTTTCGCTATTATTATCTTCATGAATTGAAATTTCAAAATAAAGTGGTTTAAAACAAAGTATTTTGTTTTATTTTGTAAATAATTATCAGCTAGGTACTTCATAAAATAAATTAATACTATCGACTTCATCTAAACTTCTTCAGTTCCGAGGTTAAAAATGTCTACAAATAAACACTCCTCTCGATTTAATAGGTAGGTAGCAGTGTAAGAAGGAACCTCTATAGTATAGGCACACCCTACACACCTCAGTAGATTCTATTGGAAGGTGTGTAGTAGGTAAACTTGGTTGTGAATAGGTACGAGGAAAGCGGGTAAATTAGTTCCAACTTGGAGATTTATAGCACCTACGTTAATATCCACCGCAAATTAATCTACGTAGGTGAGCCGAGTGAAACCTTTGCATATAAATATGAGAAGCGCACTGTTATAGCGGGTCAAGTGAATTGCATTACCTAATCGATTTATAATCGAATAAATTTATTACTTCAATTGTGCAAGTAGGTACTGGTACCATCTTCACTGATTCGTTAAATATTACATGGAGAAAAATGTTATTCTAAAATACGATTATTTTATTCGTGGGATGTTTATTGGCGGGAAAATGTAAGAATAATTTGTTGGTATACGCACAAAATTATGTATACCCTATTGAAACCATGTTAATTTGTTCGTAAGAACTTCAGTCCCGTTTTTAACCGTTTATAGGAATAAAATGATCGTATTTTAGAATAACATTTTTCTCCGTTTATGTAACAAACAAACTTCATAACTCATGATGAAAATGAGGTGACGACCTGAAAATACCTAGTTGTATATAGAAATTCTAGATAGGAAACCTTGTGAAAATTTTACGATGCCAGAGCTCAGCGTTTGAAAGTTTTCGCTGATGTAGGAAAACAAAGAAACCATTTTGTAATCGATATAAATATATAGGAAGGTACTAGGAGCGGTTTGTGATTTTTGAGTAATCTGGAGTGTTATGATTGAAAAATACGATAATATTGATGTCGTTATAGCCGAAAAATAATTTTATTATATTTAAAAATTTCATTTTTTCCAATCAAGAATTTTGGAAATTTTCAGTTTGGTGATTTTCAAATAAAAAAAAAAATTTTAAAAAAAAGATTTTTATCTACCACAACATTAATAAAGTGTTATTTTTCAATCTTATTACTCTGGCTCACTGAAAAGACACGGACCGCCTATAGTAGGTAGCTGTACATATTTACTTTTCTATCTGAGAATTAGGCCTAAAATCACAAACCTTGCTGCTACATGACAAAAAAATCTCATGCCATAAATATATTTTAATAGCATAAGATCTACATCCTTATTATTTGATTATTACGTTTTGCTGTAATAATCTTATAATTATTTCCGATAATAAAGCCGCATTCACACCCCGCCTTTTAGCGTCCGTGCTAGAAGCGTCGTTGTCGCGTCGCGTCGCGTGCATTACGTATGCAACACGCCTCACCGCTAGTTTGGCTCGGATAGAGTTGTTTCCTCACACCGCGCGCACAATATAATATGATCGTATCGCGGCGCTCTGTTGGCAGACGTTGCTTTATACTTTATATGCTGAGCGGAATTACCTAGCCTTTTGCGAAGGCGCCCTAACGAACTTGAACCTTGCTGTCATTTATATGTACACTCGCGCGAATTGTGCATTAAACATTCTCGGGCATTTAAATAACAAATGAATAAAGAAACGTATTATTGAGAACAATATTACAATTATTATTAACAAAAAAATTTTGGCAGAATTTGTACAGCACCATTTCTGTTAAATTTCATATGAAAGGGCAGCAAAATGGCGCTATTGTCGATTATTTATCAATAATAATAATAATAATTGGATAATTTGTAGAGTGCCGTTTTTGTGAAAAGACATCTTAACGGCGCAATACAATTTATTATGATTTGTTAGGCTCTATCTAATTTTATAAATTACAAACGGATACAGAAAACGTAACTGCCAGGTGATTGCCTGGCAGTTCACTTCCGATAAACACACTTTTATTAAAACAATGGACATTGCATGATTATACATTTGCTACACTCCATTACTGTTGATATTACATTTGTGACAAGATTAGAGACAGAAGTATTATATTTATATAAAAATAGTGGAGAATATAGGAGGACTCTTTAGGATTGGAGAATTTTTATGGAATAATCTGTAAAGAAATTACTGCACGGCCCTTATCATACATAAATTCAGTGCCACTTAATTTATTTGTGTTTTAAATTATGATATACTGGCCATTATAGAATTCAATTTTGCTTGACTTTAGGGATAACTAGCATTTTTTTATGAATTAATTATAATTATTAAAAAAAAATAATCTTGCCTTCCTGTGTCAATAAGTCTTAGTGGCGACTCTCCGAGTTTTACCTTTACATTGACGATGACAATAGCTATTGCCAACATGACAATAAATTATTACTTGGTTTTGCAAAATAGAGCGGAATAAGTAATTCAAAAGAATATAGTATTACATACTTATAGGTCGTATTCATTTGAATGCAGGTAGGTATGCACCTTCCAACAAATTTTGTTAGAAGATGCTGCTGTAATATGATTCAAAATTTCTTTAGTTATTGATCCATTATTTAAATGGTTAACTGGTCGAGTCCATAATGGGTTAGCCACATTTAGTGACAGATCACAAATTAAAACGAACTTTTGATTTACGCACGAATATTAAACAGTTGAAAATAGGCCCGATAAATCTTGCGTGGCATAATTACAAAAAAAAACACGAAAGCTCCACTTTCTCAATCCTTACACGCAACGTTATAATTACTTATAAATCTTACGCGGAGCACTTAATTTTGATATCAAGACAAGTACCAGACTAGGTAGGTATTACGTACGTGTATCTCGTTCGGGGTCTCGCGGCCCTGGTGGACCAAAGGCGGTACTCTAAAGAGGCCGTAAATCGTTATTATACTCCGCCGAAGTTAACGGGACACCCCCGATGCCTCACCGACGCTCTTAGGGGCCGTAACCAAAATGAATCGGCCGTTCCTGTGATGATGCGGAGGCTGAATTAAAATTATCATTGCTTCAAATTATTAAGTCATTTTGGGGTGTGAATACCTGGACGTCCTGTATATAGTGATTTCAAAGCGTAAACAAAAGTTCTTTAATTGCTAGTAAGTACATACAAATTAAGAAAAATACAAAAAAATTGCTGGTGAAATTCATAATAAAACTGATTGTTGAAAATGGTAACAGTTTTAGGGGTAGGTACCCATTTACAACGTACACCAATATACTAATATGAAGGTATGTAGGTTTAGTATGTCGATGGTACAACCGGAAAAGGCTTTTGAGGGCTGTACAGCGGTGGTTTAGCATAGAATGTCGTGATTACGATTTAAAAAATAATTAAATTTGCATGGATTTGGCTTAGTTAGATTGGCGTCTTATTATCTTCACGAGTGTAAATTATACCAACTTTAAAACAATGTAAAAATGTTTTAATGAATTGTTTCATCAGATAATTTTACCTCTTGAATGTCGGATGACATTTGGCCACATGATGGCCATGTACCATAGAAAATTAATATCAAGGCATTCCGAGAAGATTCATTACTGAAATTAAAAGCAACGTCTGGAAGAATATTGGCGAAAGCGATTCTGACCTTGTCCTTGTACAGTTTCTTTATGCATAAGGGTTAAAATGACATTTAAAAAAAAAACTTCCAGACGCCGGCGTCCGAGCGACAGTGGACAAGTGTGTCCTATATCTTCTTCCATTAGAAAACAATTATATTATCTCCACTTTAGAAAATAAAGCGATAAATAAATTCAAACTCTTATAATATTATCTATCTAAATCATTATGTTAAATGGTTTTAATTGTTTGTAGCTTTGAATCTTCTAGTAATCAATTTCATTTTATTGGACCAAAGTAGGCCAACTGATGCATTCAAAAGATATGTTAAAACTTGTATGGAACGTGAAACACCCAGTGACCAAATATATATATATGTAGATAGATGTAATAATATTCCGTGATCATCTTATAATAGAAATGAAAGTATTTTATAAGAGATATTATAAATTTGAAATGTCTTATAAAAAGAAGTATGATAGTTCTCAAAATATAAGTGTAGTAAATTTTCCTATATTCGTGCATCTATTTCGGAATTTATATTTGCCTTTAAAATAGTGCAGTATTTTTTTGATTACTCTTTTCAAGCTTCAAGTCTTTTTAAGCAAAGAAAAAGTAAGGTATAAAGCCTATAAAAACGGCTTTAAAGTTCAAAATCTTTTACTTACGAACCACTTTTTGATGATGGTTATATTGTATAATGTATGGAAAATTAATTTTTTTACAAAATAATAGTAGAACATTTAAATATTTTGGTTCGTGTGATTTGCAAAATAAAATAAAACATGCTTTTTGGCAATGTTTTGCTTTTGAATAAAGCAAACCAGGAACATGGTGTTAAAAAGAATTTAAACTTTATCTCCATTTACATGAGTATTTTTATTTTTAATTTTACACGAAGTGGTGCATCTCCCCAATATATATACATTTCTTACAGCAAGACGAGATTACACAAACTAAAAATAATCTAACGATATTATCACAGTCAAATTATTCCGATCATGATATGAGTGATAATAATACATAATTTTTAATGTAAAATGATATATGATAAAGATATGAGTTATGATATTTCATAATGTTTAATATAAAACATACGAAAGCTTATTTATCATACATTATGTTATGTTTTGAGATATTTCGATATTATTTCAGAGTACGTGTTTTGTTCATAATCTGTTTCAATTGTAAATGTAAATGTAAATGTAACACTTTAATGTAAAAGCCTTTAACGGCGTTTAAATAAATATATAAATAAATACATTTTTGAATGGCGAATAAAAGTTCTGCTTATTGTACGATACCATTGAAACATTGGTCCATAACCAACCTAGTAAACTAGATGTAATAACAAAAGAACGTAAACGTAATAATGTGAAGCGGTAATGAAGAATATTGCCAATGTCGATCGTTTTATGTCTCTAAGGTTTTGGAACCCTACAAAGGCTGCTCCCCGTTCCCGATTTCTTCCAAAAAGCAATTTATTCCAACCCCAGGGAAGAAGGGGGATGTTTGTATTATTACTTATGTTCGAGGCAGAGGTGTTGGACCGAATGAGATGGTTCGGATATCCAAATAAATTTTTACAATTTTTAATAAATATTATTTACCCTACGATTGTTCTGCGTGATCACAATAAGACCATCCTGCTGACTAGGAAAAACAGTACATTTAGTATTAAAAGGTTACGGGTTCGATTCTTGGTTTTGATACATCTTTGTACAATTCTATAAAAAACTTATTATTCACATATATTTTTTGATAGGTACTAAAAATTAACCTCCAGAAGGCACTTGTTTCGAAAACTATTTGACTTTGAAAAAATCTTCTGATATTGCTTTATTATTAATTTAAATAATATTAAATCACTTACCTAATTAGTTTATAATAACTTCAATGTAGGTAGCTAGTTACTACTTATTAAAAGTAAAAAATAATTTTATAAAAATGTATCGATTTTACTAATTTTCTTGTAACAAAAAAATCATTCGATGTTGTTAAAATGGTAACGAAGAATTAATTATTTTCTTATTTTCAGAAATTATTTGTTGGTAACTGCTATTCATAAATCCACTATTTAAGGATATATATTAAATATCATTTTATAACTTAGTGGGTTGAATTTGTCTACTATTTAAAAAGATCAGATTTCTTCCAAGGTTTTTACCATTGTAGGCACCTTAGAGGTAGGTATGATAAAAATCTTTTTTCAAACTTCGCAAAATCACTTTGTGGCGTCATTTTGAATTAAATTAAAACAAATAACTTTGTTTAAACCACTAATATAATCACAATTACCTACATGTTTCAAAACCGATGGTTTCTTCGTCAGGGTAGTAATGACATTAATAACAAAATAAACAAACAAGTATAGATATAATTAATTAATTAATTATATAATTAATCACCTCTCTCTAAAATATTTTTGCCCATAGTTCTTTTTAGTCTATACTTGTTTATTTATTTTGTTATTAATGTCATTACTACCCTGACGAAGAAACCATCGGTTTTGAAATATGTAGGTAATTGTGATTATATTAGTGGTTTAAACAAAGTTATTTGTTTTAATTTAATGTTAAAAATCATTAGAAAATATTTATTAACCTTTAAAATCCTTGCAGATAAATAAGTTAGTGATGTATTTGAATTGTGTAAAGGTTTACTACGACCTCAAGTAGCGATGTATGCATTGAGCGAGGCTCGGCGGCCGCGACGGTCGGGTAGGAAAGGCGCCTGAAAATTCGTGATAAGCAAACTGTGGAGGTACTAATTCTTAGGACGTCGAGATGCCTGCTACCCCCTTGTAAAAAGTTACCTCCTGTTTACTCTAGACACATTACAGATTCTAATGTAAATCTCACCCTTTGTGTGGGGCCATTAATGTGAAACGAGGCTGGCGAATAAGCATTTACGGGTTTTATTAGTCGAGATATCTACCTGAATTCGATTTTTTTTCTTCATTTTATACGCCCTATTAGGAGAGTAGAAATGTATGCAGGAAGTTAACAAGTTAGGTAGCTATTTATGGTAAATATAAGAAGTAATAGACACTCAATATAAGTAATAGGTAGGGATGAAATGATGGGTAAAGGAATCGGGGACGCTTTTGAAAGGGTTTCACAATCATATTGATGAAGCGAAGAACTAAGACATGTTGATGAGCGTGAATAACAGAATATTAGGCAACTATGACTAGATGAATTATGAATATGAATGTAACAAGTGGGTGACATATTACATCCTATCAACTTACCTTTGCAGTAGAATTACGTGATGGTTAGATACATACAAAATTGTAAGCAATAAAAAAAAATTTAAAAAAAAATTTCATGTGAAGCAGTTACTTTTTGATGTGACATTATAATTTTTAAAAAAAAAATTACTTTTTAAACACCACTTTTATTATTTATATACTTTGTGCCAAAATAAAAATAATAAAATTCTATTAATTGTATGGTATTAATCTACAAATTTAATCCTAAAATTTATATCTCGTTAGCCTAGTAATCATATAATAAATATGAACAAGATAATAATAAAAACAAGAGAAAGTTTACTGTTTAGATACTCGAAATTTTCAACCTCATAAATTTTTTTATAATTAATTCCCTTCTTGATGAAAACCAAAATAGAAGAAAACTATTTAATGTCTACATCTGAAAACGCCGAAGACTTCCGCCGGTTCATAAATAAAAAATAATTGTTGGCTGAAGAGACCTGTTTTAGGGTTGCGGTGTAAAACAAATTAATTCAACAAGAATCTAGTTCACGGTAACAATATTGAATCAAATTGTTCAAGCGGCAGCGTACCTAGCTAAAAGTAGACATCTACCAGAACATATATCAAATTTACTGACCATTACGAATTAACACGAAGGGGAACTCCTTCCCAGTTGTACAAAAATACAAATAACACCCGCTACACTTGATATTAATGACTCAATTAATCTATCCAACTGGTATACTTAGAAGTAGGGAACATCTTTTTATTATTTACTACCGTTTTGAAGCCCGCCGCCATTTAACTACTAGGCAGTGCTTCTAACTGCGCGTTATGTAATAATTACCTATCTCAAATTAAAATAAGCACTACCTTGTACTTACCTGAACAGCTCTCCTGTGATTGGTGATTTGAATGTCCGCTTTATTTAGACGTTGAAGTCTCTTACCTGTAACAAAAGAATTTCAATGTTAACAATCATATTCTTAAGTCGTAATAAATTATTTCATGCAATCAAATAAAAGCCTAGATAACTTAATTCGAAGTAAATGAACTTTTGAGGCAAATGAGCTTTAATAGAAGCCTAGGATTTTGTAGAGTAGGGTGAACAGAAATTGTTACTTTTAGGTGATCCGCTCACTGAAGCAACTAAAAACTGTCAACTGGCAACTGTCTTTGTATGACAATGTGATGGCCCGCACACTTCACAATCAATCAAAAACCCGTTATCAATGGTAATTGCCGTGGCCGGCCGTTGCTAGTTGCCAGCTACCAGCTGATTGTTCTTCGTCTATGGTTAAACAAGCTTTTTGACCATCAAAACATAGAAACCAGCCGGTTTTGGTTTGGTTTCAGTTGCCTTGTCAGCGGAGCGCCTTAGTTTAATTTTATACGTTCTTTAAAGAATTGATGATATTCTAGCAATACCGATATTTCGGTCGACTGTGATGCATCAACTGCCTGCTGCTCCACCTTTCGTCAGCTGACGGCCGTTATCCTTCAGCTTCCAGAAGACATCCACCATCCACATTTACAATATTTTGCATTCAAGAATTCAATCACAGAATGCAATCAAAACGAACATCGATGTCGGCCATTTTGCAAGCGACTGCAGTGATGACACCGGTTGATAAAAAAAGTTAGTAAAAAAAAATAATTAGTTTTTCTTAGTTTAAGTAAAAAATATAGGAGGCATTAGTTTTTGACTGACCCTCTTATAATTTTGTTTACACAGCTCAAACGGTCGACGCATTAATGTTATGCTTGTCGGTTTTTTTTTTTTAATTTCCAATACCTGTTTTGTTTACAAATTCCCTACATCCGCGTTCCAGGAAAGATGCGGAATACGGTACACGGTAAAAAGGGTAGCAGGGTGGATGTATGTATGCTAGGGGCAGCGGGTGGGTGGGTGGCAAGGGGGAGTTAGGTGGGTGGGAGCTTGCTGGATACAAGGGAGCCTGTAGAGAGCGGCTGGACAGATTAAACATCGTGCCCAAATGAACACGCCATAATTTATCGATATTTCGATA
Source organism: Limnephilus auricula (assembly GCA_951813805.1). NCBI lineage: Eukaryota > Metazoa > Arthropoda > Insecta > Trichoptera > Limnephilidae > Limnephilus > Limnephilus auricula. Next base: position 5,344,055 of record OX638403.1, read on the forward strand.
CACGTAATAAGCGGATGTGCCGTGTATGGCAGACATGGTAAACCATTTCAATAAATGGTATAAGGAAAGTAACTCAACAACGGAAAATACAGATAAAATAGAAATAAGTATCTACTAATAATTTGTATGAGAGAATTTAAAAAATTACGCCCAAAAACAATACAATCAATCGATCTATTGACTATGTTCCCATAACTCGAAAAATTCTTAATAGAGAACTTATAACTACTGACTTAGGTACCTATAACCGCTTATAAATATTTACTTTCATTATCTTATTTTTTATTTATATTTTTTCTAATCCTTAAAAGTATATATTATTTGTTTTTATTCTATTATTGTTTTTTTTTTCTTTTTTCTTTTGATTTTTTCTATTGTTAAAAATGGTATTAACTAATGCCACAGTAAATAATAACATTTTGTTTGATCTTTGATCAAACAAAATATTGTTATTTTTAAATTGCTGTCATGTGTGTTAGATACTTTTATTAAACTGTGAAATTATTAACCCCGATACCGGCGAACCCCAGTGGGGTTAATAATGAATGCTAAACAATGTATTTTAATTGTAAAGAAAAAATAATAATAATATATAATGATAAACATAAAAAGTTATTAAAACCTATATTGCTTAGAAAACCTAGTTATTTGGCGGTCCGACCTCTGCGATGGGTAGTTAGTTAGTTTAATTAGGCCGCTCCGGAAACCATTCACTGGTTAACCAATACCTCTTTCACAGGTCATTCCAAACTATTTGCTACGTTTGGTAACTTAACAGGAGTGCCGGGGTTCACGTGGATGAGGTTTATCCAGGTCAAGTCCGAGAGCTGAGGGTGACACTTTTACCTCTCTAGCCGGACTTGCACCGCAGTGGGAGCGATGGATTCACATGTCACTTATTTGGACCCCAGATTCCTAACCACCTATAATACCCCTTTCCTTCCTAGAACTTCCTGACCCTCCTATATTTACTTAAAAAAATACTTTTGAATAGTAAATTTCATTTGAAAATCAACGTGCTTTTATTTCGATGCTGACTGTATGTTCTAAAAAAGCTTATCAGCAGTGATATTACGAATAAAAAAATCTAATATTTTTTATACCACCATTTTCGAACCCCTGATGGTTTTGTATTAGATTTTCCCTCACATAACCAAAAACACACAGGCACTGCGGGCGAGTTCCCTCTAGAAGCATATAAACAAAACAGCCGATATACTAACACAATTATTATTTGGACCTCGAACGTGTAGATCTTTAGGCATCTGATAGGATATTTTACATTTAGAACCAACATTATATGATACATTCATGAATAGATTATAATAGAGAATATATAAGTTTGAAATAGGTACTTAATACACAAAATACTTTCATTCATAATTTAAATTAGGATATGAGGCCAATCAAATATTTAGTATAGATATATGAGATATTATTGAAATTTGTACAGCGCCCTTGAGGTGATTTTTCACAAAAACGGCGCTATACAAGTCATCCAATTATTATTATGATTATAAATAAATTAATGTTTGAAATTATAAATTACAAGCAATTAAAGGTTTCAATTTTTGACTTAAAAATACTTGGAAAGTTTGTGTCCCATCGTAAATCGGTCGATTTTTGTTTAAATTTAAGCCCATCAAAATGCTTTTTTAATCATTTATTTTTATTTATTTCATAATTCATTATGTTTACGTAGTAGTAAGAGCAACATTTTTTTTATAAATAATTATCCTTAACTCACAAATAATTGTCAATGTTTCCTATGAAATCGTGAAAATCGATTTATTTAATAATAATAATATTTGGCCGATATAGTGCCGTTTTGTGTTTTACATATCAAAAAGGCTGAGAAATGGCCTATATTTTTTTTATTTGGAATACAAATAAATAAATAAATATACTATACTATAATAGGTTAATGCTTTTTTTAAACAAAATTTTAATTTTTATAATCATTATTTCGTGTCATCAAGAATTTTAGCCTCATATCCAAAAAAATTCTATGTACCTATACCTACATATCTATCTAACTTTTGTGTATTTTGTCGGAAGTGTAAAAGTTTTAATTATAGCTAGCTACGAAGGTGAAAAAAGTTTAAAACGTCGAAACAATAAATCGCCGGACACGTAGAAGCCGTGAGAAATATTTAATTCAGATTTTATCAAAACGCGCTTTAAGCCAACTAAAGCTGTAGAACTCAGATCAGGTAGGAATGTTTAATACTCGCACGGTAAATTCGCATCAGTCAACCATAGGCCATGGGCGGGCGAACCGATTGCTTGTTTGGGACGCCTCCGTTTTATACTTATTTAATTATGTTCATTGGGCACTCAAACACGTTAAAAATTACGTAAGTATATAATTAGACATTCTGACTTGTATTTATTATTTGACCATTGTTTTTTTTACACATTACCTACATTAGATCAGTAGATTGGTTTTAATGTGAGAGTTTTAAAATACTTTATGATGGTAAATGATAACCAAACTTAACTAAACTATTTTAAAGTTTTATAGAGTTTTTTTTCTAAATATATAATATTCTCATTTACTTTCTCGAAAAAATTATTGATTTGTACCTACGCACTTATAGGTAAATACGTTAGTTAGTTGTGTAAGTTAGGTGTAAAATGAATGATTATTTAAAAAAAATAGTTGAAAGCCTTCTTATTCATAAAACACAAGACATGTGTATAATATTCTTATATATATTCTATACCAACGTATCCTTAAGAATATTTGATATTTTTTGAATATCACTAGCCATTCTGGGAAAACTATTTATGGTATATTATTTAGGAACTGTTTTTATAGAATGTAAAATGTCAAAATGTATCATTTTGCAAAGAACAAGTAAGTTATTAGGAGAAGAGACTTTAAAATTTTGTGTCAGCCATCAAGAAGTTAAAAGGGTAATTTTTGAAGAGTTGTAGGATACCTTACTTTTTAAAATTTGAACAGGTAGTTAGTTTTTTTTAGTGGGTCTTATTATTATTGTTTTTTCACAAAAATAGCACTATAAGCTTTTTATTACGTAATTTGTAATGTCATTCATTTATTCGACATAAAAGTTGGGTAAAACTTGAAGGGCCATTGCTTTTTTCTAATTTATTAAGAACAAGTGTATTGCGCGGTGTTTTCGCCGCACACATTAGTTGGATTTATCGCTTTATTTCCATTACAAGTAGCAAACAGCGTTTACTTTTGTACCTGCCACTAAGTAAACAGGTACGAGTAGGAAGCGCGCACTATTGTATGCTAAACAGCATTTAAATTCGAGATTTACGGTTGATTTTCGCAGGCAAACATTTTATTTCCATGTGCAATGGTAGGCAGCAGGCATAGGCAGCTACAGCTACAGCAAACAGCAAACAGCGGGCATGCGAACTATTCTGTTTCACATGCACCTATTCACAGAAACAAGATTCTTCTACGTAATACAAAAAAAAGCAGGCAGTGCGAAAAATCTCCATAGTCTTTGTTTTTTATACAAATACCTACGATAGATATTTCTTACAAAAGACACAACAAATATATAAATAATCCGTTTTTAGATATACCGTATTTTACAATAGCTTTTAAGAGCTGGGAGCTTTTTACGCAAAGTTCATCAAATTTTACAATCAAAACTGCAATGCCCATAAATAGCAAAATATTAAAAAGAAACTTTCTTTATGTCACTTTGCGCTATGTGGCCGTTAACTTTACGCTAGGCGACGCAACTCGCAAAACTATTTGTAAAAGTATTCTGATTTTCCAAGCAAAAAAAAAGTGGCGAAAATAGATTAATTTTAAGTTTTTTATGGTTAATAATACTACACTCATGGAAGACGTCATGCCTATAATACAGCAACGTTTTCGTATTTCACAAAACTTGTCAATTCTTGTTAAGAATCCACCGGTATTCAAATTCCTGCGTTTATCAATATGTCTACCAATTACATGATTTTCCAATTAAATGTTTAATAAAATCGCATTTAATTTATCCCGTAAGTGACTGGTTAAATCAAGTAACTTCTATTTTGTACTCGCCTCGAGCGATTTGCTTGCGTAGATAAATGCGCGAAACACGAAGCCTAATCGACGGGGCCGCCTACTAAATGATTCGCTACTGACTTTAGTCAATGGCGCTGCCAGCCCAAGCAGTCAATTGTTATGTGTTTCAACACAGTTAGTTTACAAATACCTCCCGCAATTATTTGCATTGTTCAGATAACAAGGAATACGTAAAATCTTCTAAGATATTGTAGCAAATCTTTGCAACATAATGGAGAAAAGGAAAGTCACTGACGTAAGTACTTTTTTAAAATTATTTTTCACCTCGTTTCCCTATGAGTACAAGGACTCCCACGATTGACCCATTGATATGTTCAGCCACTACACTTGTATCCCGAATCTTCCTCTCAATGATTTTAATATGCCGCGTTCAGAAAATTAAGTGTGTGGTTTACAATTTGTTACTTTTTGGTACAGTGGTTTTTGCAAATTAGGTAAGTGAGGAATGAAATAATGAACAAGTTTTACCTAGATGACTTGTGGCCTTTTGGTAAATCCTGCAGATTTGTTAAATCTGAATGCAAAAGCTAAAAATGGTATTAAATTTATGTCTTCCGTTGGAATAAAACTAGTCGTAATGAATTATGTCAAAATCAGCACCGGTATCTATTCCAACACCTTTATATCTATAATAGATTTTATTATCTAAAATAGATGAAGCAGGCAGAAAGGGTGACCGCCGAATAACCCGGTGTTCGCATACATTCCTTGCATCATTCACATTCATACATACCATTCGGTTATTTTTACTCTTGAAAAGACCCGACTCAAGTATTTTATTCACCTGATCTCGCTGTGTCTTGCCCGGGCGCCCCTGACTTCATCTTCGATCATATATTCTCCTGACACTTCTTTCTTAGCTCATTAGCATTATATACCCAAACGATTTAAGCGTCTTTAATCTTACTCATTACGCTTACATCAAACCTGCATTATTTGCGTATCTCAACATTTTTTACACTTTCTCGAATATGGTTTTATCACACAAAATTATGGACAACTTATCTATGTTACGTGTTTGTACATATACCTACAGAGTTTGTTTGTTGTTTAGTTTCTAATGTTATCACTTACAACCCTTTGCAAAACCTATTCAAGTATTTTTAAATGCATGTTATTATGTTAGTTGTAAATCTCTAATTATAATATTTTAATTAATGAAGATAATATTAGCGAAAGTCAATCGAAAATCTGAAACAGAAAAATCAGAAAAAGATACGGATACATCTGGGACTCGAACCCAGGTCCTCCGGCAATCCGGGCCGACTTTCGCTAATATTATCTTCATTAATTAAAATATTATAATTTGAGGTTTAACTCTTTAAGTTAAAAAGTTAAAAATAAAAATAAAAGTAAATCTCTAACTTTAAGTTACAATTTTAATTATGTTTATCATTAAGGGGCCGCTCCACCAATTTCTACCGATTTCTGACACGTTTTCCTTAAACATTTGAAGTTTTTAAGCTCTTAAAAAAATTTATGTTATTCTTTAAGATGGTATCTATAATTCCCCACGCCGAAACGGTAATTATTTGAAAATCCGTTGATAGAAATAAATCGCAAAGTATGCTCCAAAAATTATTATTAACACGTTTTTTTCTGTTATTTTACAAGTTATGTGTATGAAAAAAATCATAATGTTTCTTTAAATGCTACTTGACACATCCCCCAAGAGATTTGTGCTCTTTTTCAAACGAGTCATCTTTTATTAAACAATTTCACAATTTTCGCATGAATGTTATGATTTTTAATGTTAGCGCGTTCGCTCGCGTATTGTCGTATCCCTCCATCTTTTTCTTTTTGAGCGGGTTAGCGTGGCCTTAAGTCACTAGTTTAAATCAGCAGTCATAGGTCGTAATCGTACTAGCTATAAGTTTTAGATGCAAACCAGATATATTAATTATTTTATATATTATATTTATTTGTATAGTGCCCTTGGGGTGATTTTTACAAAGAACGGCGGTATCTAATTCGTACATATATTATTATACGCCATATCTACTTGAGCGCTTTTTGCCACATTATGGCACTATTTCCAAAACCTCGGATTGCTTTGTTGCCAAAATATGTCAAATTTTCAAACATTTGTTTTTTATTAAAACGACTATATATTGTACATTCAAAATATAACAAAATAAATATTCTCTAGATTCTTTAAAATCTTTTTAAGGTTAAAGATTTAATTATATTTTTTTTATAAATCCTACAAATATTAGAAAATAAACAAAAGATAGGGGAATTCATTGGCTGTATAGAACTATAAACAGTTTGTATGCCTCCATATTCAAATTTGCAGGTATGATTTTTTTAAAGTGAACGGAAAAATTTCCTTTAGCAATCCGAGAAAAAATATTTTAATTGCTCTGTCGCTCCAGTAGTTAAGAATCTCATTCTACAGCATTCAGTCTACACCGCTCACATGATCCAAAAGAAACCTATATTCACTCTTCATGTTTTGAGAAAACGTTGTCTGAAGATAGGCACACATAAATAACGTTCTGCAGGTAGGCAAATTTAAACTGATGAACCAGCTCGTATATATTATTGCATAGTTGGAAGCAAAGTGCTGACGATCACCAAAACGGCCGAAAACTTCATAAATACTTGGTGGATTTCCAGTTTATTATGTATTATGAAATACTCTAACCAATTGTTATGTTTTATTTATGACGCTGCGGCCATATAAAGTACACGCCGCATCGCATTATCACACAATATTTCAGCCTACGGGCCGTGCAAATAGATGCGTCATCATAAAATCTGCTTTACGGCTCTACAAATTCCAGTTTGAAGCCGGACCAGAGGTTTATTGCATTATATAAACACACAATAATAATAATAATTGTGGAAATTCATATATTAATCTTGTAAACGACTTTATAGCACGTGATAAAGTAAAATATTCCCACGACGCCTCATGATCTTGTGATTGAACAAGACATTCAAGTAGCCATATTCTTGTTAACGTTCACTTTTAGTGGATGACTTGATAACGTGAATGATGATCGTATTGAATTCATCGCTTAATAATATCATTTTGTAATTTTACTTCAGCGTACGTTTCATAAGTAGGTTATTACATGTTTATTAAATAAACTCAGTAGGAATGGTGGAAATATCTACTATCCTTGTTTACGGTAGAACTTTATTTTAGAGAACAGTTTTAGAGAACAGAACAGAACTTTATTTTAGAGAACAATAATTTTTTATTTTATTATTTTCAAGTTCTATTCAAGTTCTGTGATTATTTCAGTTTTATGAAGCAACTGGCCGATAATGATAAAATAACTGAACTTGATTAGAACTTACACAGAGCTTTAAAATCAACTAAAATTTGATGAAATGTTCAAATTTTTTTAAACAACCCGTCCTAAATCGACACAATTATTTTACATTTAAAATAGGATCTTTACTGACACAAAACGGCCACCATTATGTAATGAAAACGGAACTTTCCAACCAAATTTAAAAAAAATAATATTATTTTATATGTTGGTGATTTTTTTTTATATACCTAATAAAATTAATTATTTGCATCTTTAGTTTGTCTCACAGGTTAGTTATAGACATTATATTTTGATTTTTATTTTTTTTATTAATGATTTTTAAGTGTCATCAGCTGTCAGATGTATGTGTGATGATAGTTTGTATGACAGATTAAGTACGAATATAATTTTAAAGTTTTTTTAGAGAAATTTGACAAATTTATTTTAAAGCGCTTTTTAGATAGCTTTTTCACAAAAACGTCAATAAATTTTACAATTTCATTAAATAGTGAGTGTAAACTCTCTTATAAAATGGATATACTGACTCTAAACATTAATTTAATGAATCTTAAACCTGTCAACTAAAAATCTTTGTACATATTTGATTTTAATTTTTTGCTGATCGATTTTATCTAAATTGTTAACGTAAAAATCAAAGCATTTAACATAATACATCGATGATTGATCGAGCTTAATGCTTAAATTATTGGCTGCATGACTACAGAATCTAATACCTATAATAATATATTGATATACCTAGCTTGCTGCTTGCTACCTATCTATATATAGGTATTGTATCGAACGCTAGCCTCCAATGGCGTTAATGCACGCACAGACCAGTAAATAATATTTGATATTTGTCATGTGAGTAATGGGTCCTATGGGCGCAGTAAATACGAACCGGTCGGCCGGTTCGTGGAGCGGGCAGGCCGGTTGGAGGCCCGGGGCGACCTATTATAATGTAACAATCGGCCAGCCTGGAAAGCAATCTTATCTCCTGGAGATTGCGTGAACTGGCAGCACTGGGACCTACCCTGCCTACCAACCTAATGTATAATACCTAATAACATATATTTTTAAAAAATCCTAAAAATATGACAAATATTATTTTAATTGAATGAAACAAATTACTTTGTTATAATCACATTTACTAATATTTACATGTTTCAAAACCGATGGTTTCTTCGTCAGGAAAATAACATGAATAAAATATGATCGGTCAGTGGTTGAGTGGGCATCGCGTTTGGGTCCCATCCAGGCGTTCCGTGTTCGATTCCTCGGCTGGCTAAGTCCTCACAACACAAGCAACATCTTCCGCTTAGTGTGGTGGTAGTAGGAGATTTTCGAATGTTGTTGAGTTATTCGTAACCCGGAAATGTTTGTCTTTCTTTTTTTTTTTAAAAGAACAAAAGAAAAAAGAATTTTTAAAAAATGTGAAGAAACCATCGGTTTTGAAATATATAAAGTAATTTGTTTAATTTAATTAAAATGAAGCCACGAAGTAATTTTGCAAAGATTGAAGAAATATTATTTTATTCAGGAAATTATTATTAATAAATTATTTTATTCATGCAACACTACTGGGTAGGTTTACCTAGCTACGTAAAAATATATAATTATATACCTACCTAAAATTATAACAAAATTACTGAAGGTGATAAACTACTGCAATGCAAAATCATGTGATTTTGATTCGAAAATTGAATCCATTAGAAATATTTTAGATGCTTTTAATACCGTTTGTGGAACCCTTATTTTTAATCTATTAATAATAGAAAAAGCATCTAAAATATTTCTAATGGATTTAATTTTCATTTAGATTAATTAATAATTCATTAATCTATTAATAATCTTTTTTTTTATTAGTCTTTTTTATAAGCCCAAAAAAAAGTTACAGGTGTATGAATACTGTTCAAAGTTCAAAATTTCCTATTTACGACCCCTTTTCGGTTACGGTTTTATTGTATAATATGAAAAATTATTTGTTTTAATAAATGATACCTAAAAGATTTAAATATTTGTGCCTGAGCTTCGCAAAATAGAATAAAATACATTTTTTGGCGATGTTTTTTCTGGAATAAATCAAAACAGGAGGCTGGTGTAAAATACGAATTTAAACCTTCTATCTGTCTACACAAGGAGTATTATTGTTGGTGGCCTGATCCCGAATTTTAAAATAGTATTAGGTATATGAAGATACCTTCTCCAAATTTTATTGGAAGGACATAAAAAGAGAAACAATTTTGACCAATAAAAGCACCAAAAAACATAAAAGTGGGACTATAGGTTAATAATCTGATTTACTCCTAATAAGATATTATGTATTAACATTTTATCCTTCCCAAGTATTTTGAAATAGGCCGATCAATACCCACGTTTTAGCATCGAAAATAAACAACATTTATTACCAAAGTTTTGGCTGTAATCAAAACAGGGAAAATAGCGTTACGAAAAAGTTTTTGCGGTTTATCAATATCGATACAAACTGGTGAACATTTATAACCATGTTTGGTTTTAGTAGGTATCTGTTTATAACGATGAATATTTTTCAAACTTGGTAATGTAAAATATAATAAAAGGCCGCAAGATAATGAAATGCACGCAAACATATTACACTATTCCAAAGAAAAGTATGCTACAAAAAATTATTTTTCCTTTGGTTTTTTATGTGAGCTTTGATTAATTTTCATACACCAAGCTTAATAATGAATTAAATAAGCCAATTCAACTCTTTCATCCCCCATTTCGTTCAATTAAAAGCGAAACATCGCCATGTGCGAATGATTTAAAGCGAAGCTTAATTAAAGAAGAGCTTTTGCCAATATTTTTCTTCTAAAAAGCTTTTTGAATTTGCACAACTTCGTGAGGGGATTTTCGAAAGCGTTACCAATCTAAAACTACCAATCAACCTGATTTTAATGATGCTAAACATATTTTGAAATTTCTCAAAAAATTTCATTTTTAATGATAAAATTTCGTCGAATTATTCATTTATAGGATAAAACATAAAACAGAACGTAATAATATAATACATTAAGTTTGCTTACAGTCTTACTTCTAACTACAGACTAGACCAAAAATTTATGGCTAAAATATTGCATCCACCGGCTCGTCGATCACTAATACATAACTATTTGTATTATTCAATGCATTTGACCAATGTACTCGAAGCTACGTAAAAATGTACAATAAGTGTATCTATTATTTATACTCTAGAGGCAGAGTTTATCACTGTTTTGTATTGTCATGGATTACATTTTTCGAATTCTTTGGAGAATTACTTTTTTTCCAATTTATTGAAGAAAAAATTTCCGTCCAGTTCATTTAAGTCCCTTGCGAACTGTTCGTAATCGAATTTAGTTAGTTCCGCCTTTATTCAATCCTCTCTAAATAAAGGAGGTAGGTAGGTAGTTAATATATTAACTTGGCGAAATTTACAAGTGCCCGGTCTAAGTTATGTTTATTGAAAAGCCATGTTCGTAATTCGGGCATTCCCCGAGTCGCTTCTGGTCTAAAAATTCTGTGGAAAATGGTAGAAAATTAGTTGACTAGCCGAAAAAACTAGGACATCAAATAACCGTTTTCTACCCGGATATTCTGCTTGGAGATAAATCCTTAGGTTCAATTACAATTGCGTAGATACGCTCAACTGTACGCAGATAGTACCTAAATAAAATAAAGTGAACTAAAATTAAACAATTTCATGCGTTGCTTTCCCCAAAAAAAGACTTTACCATAAATTACATGAGTTTAGTGTTTACTTTTTAGTATTTAATTCGGCTTTTGACAATCTCAACAAAAAAAATATATTTTTTATCTTACGATATATATGAACTTTGCAAGAAACCACACGGAGAAAAATGTTATTCTAAAATACGATCATTTTATTCGTAAAAATTGTTAAAAACGGGACTGAAGTTCTTACGAAGAAATTAACAGGATTTCAATGTTTATTCTTACATTTTCCCGCCAATAATTAACAGGGTTTCAATGTTTATTGGCGGGAAAGTGTAAGAATAAACATTGAAATCCTGTTATTTGTTCGTAAAAACTTCAGTCCCGTTTTTAACCGTTTTTACGAATAAAATGATCGTATTTTAGAATAACATTTTCTCCGAGTACTGCAAATTAATTGATTGCGTTCACCTTGTGAAAAATGGAATTCTGTTTCAAAACTAGAATAATAATCAATAAAAATATTCCTAGAATAATTTTATTGATTAGCATTTTATTTCATAAATTAATTAGGTAGATATTGTTTAGAATCGTATAAGTGTGATTTTTATTTTTATTATGGAGAGTTTTTTATAAAGAGCATTGTTTTTTACTGGGCTCCATATATGATTTTGTCACAGTCCTATTAAATTTGTGAGATTGATTACCCTTTATAGACCAGTTATTTCACAGAATCGAAATCATAACAGATAGCAGTGTAATAACTGGAGAGAACTGGTATAAAACAGAGATATGGAGGAAGACTCTTGAGGAGGCCAAGACTCACCACGGGCTGTAGAGCCAATTGTGATGATGATGATGTGAACATTGAACACAAGAAATTTGCTTGCAACTTTAAAACCAATTACAATAGTAGATATGCTTTACGATAGTTATGGTAGTTGGTTTGAAGGTACATGAAGGTAGTTGTAGGTGTGCGAATCTATTAATAAAATTAATGTGTTTGTGTAGCATTTTGATTTACGATACAAACCGGTAGCGACATCTTGCGCCCTTTGGCATTGGGGGTTGGTTTCGTTTATCCTCCCCGCCGGCACGATCCGCCATTTTGAGAGAGTGCGAGACAGTTAATTTAGTGGGCAATGTTCGGAGGGGGTGGTATTTGTGTTGGGGTGGGAGGGCTGTTTTAGGTGTCGCTAATTGCACGGGTAAACTAAAGAGGGTGACAATTAGAAATATAGTGAAGGCTGTACATTGCACTGTGTACATGTACATGCCTCGCGATGATTAATTACTGCAATTAAAACATTCATCGGATTCTCATCACATTTTTTTATGAACACCAAAATTGTTTATTTTGATCTGTGATTTTTGACATCCCTTTTTCATGTAATTTATGAATTTTTTGCAAATTCTTTACATATCTATCCCACCTACTTAGCAACCACCCATAAATTTTAACAATATTTTTAATATCTATTTTTCTTATATAATTGTTGGCGAATATTGAATAAGTAATTTTACGTGTTGTTTAATCTCTTTTAAATATTCATAGTGATAAATTTTTAGTTAGTTGGTTATATTTTTAGGGTATTATGCCATGTATCGCTACCTTCTTCTTTAGCCAACATATTGGACACCACGCACAGAGAAAAATGTTATTCTAAAATACGATCATTTTATTATTAAAACATAAACATTGAAACCCTGTTAATTTGTTCGTAAGAACTTCAGTCCCGTTTTTACGAATAAAATTATCGTATTTTAGAATAAAAATTTTCTTCGTGCGCTACAGTGTTCATCAGAGTAAATGTGTCCATCTGCCATCACAAATTTGCCCTGATATGGACACAGTAATGCATTTTACAGAACAATTGTTAATAGCTCAAATGCAGCTCGATGACAAAGTTACCAGATTAAAATAGTAGAGTTGGCTTAGAATTCCCCAACGAAAAAAGATCTGCTTAATTTTGATAATAACTTGCTGCTTCTCACTATGCTTTGAAATTGAAACTTGTACCATTTTTATTCATCAGAATAGATCCTTCGTTTCTGCTTTTAAATATTCAAATTGGGTTATTCATTCAATTTTTCATAGAAAGGATGATATAAATTAGTTCACTTTGAAGGCGAGAAACACATAACACATTATTTAACGATATGGTATTTGTTTTCCAAACAACACTTCCGTCATTCTATTGTACAGCTTTTCGCGAGCAGGGTAATTTATTTCCATTTTTCTCCAAACACAAAGAGTTGTTTGTCAAAGCCCAGGAATTTATGCCGTCCGAAAATTGCCGGAAAAAATCGACAGAGCCTCGTAAATTCAGCTGCACTTTTATTATGTGCAAACTGCGAAAAAGGTTTATGTAGATATGTCATTGGTATAGGATGCAGTTATTAATGTGTTATTTTCCGCAATAATTTAAGTGCGAAAATTCATTGAAATAATCCCAAATTTGTTTATTGCCAAATTATTCATGAGCTTGTGGTTGAATTTTTTTTTTTTTTCAGAATTGCTTCACACAATTGTTTTTGAAACCTCTACCAACTTTAAGTATTTAATTTATTTATATGATTATTTAGATCACCTATTTAAAAAAAAATCCATTTCTAACAAAACACAACAGTTTCATTGTCAACAAACATGGGTTACATCAAATCAGAAAAACCGTGTTTAAACCACCACTTTTACATTTTTGTACTAAATATCAAATTCAGGTTAAAACGTATTTACACATATTACTAAGAACTTTACATTGGAAAAAATTATAAGATTTTTTCAATATTTTATAGCAGTAATATTTTTCTTCTAGCCAAGTAAAAGAGCAAATTTTGAAGAATTTTTTTAAAAGGCATTTTGTGAACATCTGAACTCAAAAAACGTACTTACTAAACTTAATAAAAGATTTGGATTGGCCGTTAATACTAATATAATATAATTGTATAATTTGTGTAGCAACGTTTTTGTGAAAAATCACCTTAAGGGCGCCGTGCTTCGCCCCATTTACCATTGACCAAGTATTTCATATATCGATAGCGCTATGCTAAAATATTTTTCTTTCTTTCAAGTACCGCCAGATTGGTGAAGATTTTAATTCGATTGCTCTGAATGCTTAATTCCCTTTTAGGTCGCTGGTCCCCACAGTCCTACTACGGCCACATCCCACATCCCATATATCCCGCATTATCGCATTAGCCTCGCCTATATCACGGATCCGGAAGTAAAGCGGAAATTGTCCAAATTGGATTGAAATCAATCTCGGGAAATAGAGGGGCGTAACTAACCCCTGGTTGAGGTCAAATGATCTGAAAAACAAGTACCGGTTCAACTTAAAAAAAAGGAATATCTAACTACCAATTTGCAAACGGGTTGGTTTATTCTAAACTGAATTTGATTATAAGTGGAGCTTTGAAAGTCTACAAAGTTTTGTACTCACTAACTTTCACGCCGCAGTATGCAGAGAGGACAGACCGCCAAACAACTCGGTCATGGCACACATTATTTGCCTCCTTTACATTCACACATCGTCTCATATATACTCATCTATTATTCTGACCCTTGATATGGCCCGATTGAAGTGATACATTTGATCTGGTACATTTGATCGGGCTAAGTCTTCATTGAGCGTCCCCGGCTTCTTCTACCATTCACATTTGCGTCATATATTTTATTAGCATCCAGATATAACAAAACAATGCATGGAAATGAATGAATCATCGATTAGAGACCTACTAATGCAGGAAATGGAGTTGTAATGGTAAAAGTGACACACGTGTAGGTACTGTAGGTAGAGCTTGTTATTCCGAAAAAATTAGTTAATATTTTTATAAGAAAACAGTATTTAAACCACTCGGAAAAATTAAAGGCCGATGTGAGCGTAATAAGTAAGATTAAGAAAGGGGCGCTTAGATGGTTTGGACATGTAGAGCGAATGAATGAAGAATGGAGTGTTAAGAGAATATATGACGCAAATGTAAATGGTAGAAGAGGTCGAGGACGCCCAAAGAAGACATGGCACGATCAAGTGACTCAGATACTTGAGTCGGGCCATGTCAAGAGTCAGAATAATACATGATCATGTATGATAAAATGTATGAATATGAAATGTATGAATATGAAATGTACGTGTATGCCAAGACCGAGTTGTTTGGCGGTCGGTTGCCTACCCCTGCGGGGAAACAGCGTGATGGTTAGTTAGTTTTAGGAAAAATTATATTTGTTGCATTTTCTGTATCAAATAAGCCAACCAATTCAAGACCAAGAGAATCATAAAAATTGGCGTTCACATAAAAAGCACCTATCTTAAACCCTATCATGAAAATCAGGTCTCATAATTTTAATCTAACATTTCAACTAAGTCCTGTTATTTTACTTGTTCATTTTGTAGTGAATTCCCGCTGTAAGGAAGAAAGCGGATCCTTTTAGCCCAACCTCTAACCCCGATTGGCAATAAGATTATCTTCTACCCTGTGCTTCCCGGTACTTCTGCGTACGTGAGGCAGTTGCTTGTATTGCTCCCTCGTTCAGTAAAATACCACGGATGGGGTGCAAATATTCACTTAACCAAAGTTTTTTATTTAACTTCTACAATCTTAGATATTTCAGCTCATTGGAGGGAATTCGGATATGTGGATATTTATGAATTGGACATTGCAATATTGACCGTGAATATAATAAATTTATTATGTATCTATTATTATAAGCACATTGAACAACGAAAAAAGGAAATATTAATCCGAATGTTTTAATTTATTTTTCTATTTTATTTACAGTTTAATAATCCAGGAGGATAGTGCAATCGCAGTCTGCTATCTCGTGAGATATTATAGGTAAAACGAGAGTTGTGAAAAAATTACTTACTACCGTAATGCTAAGAATCGTCCGAGTGTATTGTAGAGTGACATATAATCTTAGGATCGCCATGGTGTTCGTCCACCATTCAGAATTGAAACGTTAGATGCTTGAAACGGTTTTAGCCGCGTTTGGTGACCAGATCTGTTTAGGCAAGTACTTCGCCACCATACTTTTCTTATCTATTTTTTCTCCCCATTGTCTTTAGCATTACAACATACCCCAATCGGGATAACATCTCCCCGGCTCCAGACGTTTGGAAGCTGTTTAGACTCGTGTGCGGTATTCACAATATTTTTTTTTTTTTTTAATTAAATAGTTTGTGATACATTCAGATCTGAAAACTTACCGGGCGAAACTTTTTCATGATCTATAAAACATCTGATTTTCTCCTGTATAGTTAGCATTAGGTTTTTGAATAATGTTCGTATTGATAATAAATAATAATAACAAAGCATTTGTATAGCGCAGTTTTGTGATGTTTCACTTCAAGTGCGCTTAACTATAACAAAATTTAAAATTTCAAAATAATCCTACAGTGCTCCTTAGAGTCCTAACAAAGTATTGAAAAGTAATTTTAAATAAAGAATTTACAGTATACGAGTATAAATATTATATATAAGGGAACAAAATTAATTATATTTGTATGCAGTGGTTTTGAAAATATACGAGTAAAAAACCTCTGTTATATGCATTAAAATAAGCGTATTACTTTTATGACTTGAATACTAAACAATAGAAACAATATTCTTAAGTGATTTCTAAAAAGCTTTTATCCTTCCTACCACAGAAAGCTTGCCAAAAAAACTACGCAAAACCAAAAAGTACAAGGGTGAAAGAAGAGGTTTTTCAATATTAATTTAGTGAAATTCACCCGGGGGAACAGGTTTTCATAGAGGTCTATCTGATTACATATTCAGAAAATCCCGCAGCCCTGTTGGAAACGCACTATAACAACCATTGCAAGTAGCACTTTGCTCTCACTCAATCTAATAGAATCACTGGGAATGGCTTTCCGATATTTACTTTGCTTTTTTCCCTCCTTCGCCGGTTCATGGTCGGACCAGACGAAGCAAGAGGGAAGCGGAGACATGGCAGCAGCTAGCAACGGTGATTGTATCGAGTTTACTCGCTAAAGTTTGTTTAGAGAACTTAAAAGGAAAGTCACGAGCTCATTGCGGCGAGGCGGCCAGGAATCGAATCTTATTTTCAATTACTCCTAATAGAAAATTAGTTACCAAGGTAATTACATTTACATTCTCAGAGGTTAAGCCAATCTTAATTATATATAAGAAAATCTGTGTTTTGTTTGTTGTTTCTGAAGCAGCAAAGATTCTTGAATGCCTACTTCTGGGAGACAAGAAAACTTGTCAGCTATTTCTTCCTATAATTTTTTTATTAAAACTCTCAGTGTCGTTTTCGTGAGCTTTAGTATACTATAATATGTCGCCCCCTCAACTTGCTCTGTATTCCGCACATGGCAGAACAGACGTTTTGGACCAGCATAGGAGGTATGGTGCTGCTAAATGATATTTCCAGGTCTCTTGACATCTTCAACATTAGCCTTGAAGGTTTCAAGAATAATTTTACATAAGAAATTAAAAATATATATTATTGTAAAATTTTCATTTAGGATTTTTCTAACGGTAATACACATTAAAAAAAAAAAACCAAAAATTCGGCGCACTAAAAATAATGTCATTTTTCCACCTTTTCAAAAGTTAAATCTCTTACGTGTCAACTATTATGAAAAGTCAAATTATTGGTTCTTTATTGTTTAGTTGTTCAGTAACAAAAAATCTAGTAAAACTAGCAAAATACATAATAAGAGGAGTAAAAATGCCAGAAGATAATTAACTTTAACAAATTGATAATGCTTTATTATTTTCTTTCGAAGACAATAAATCTATGTAATTTTAAAAGAGCCATTTTTTCGTGATTTTAACCTGCCGATATTTCCTGCAATACATATTTCTTCAAGCCAATTCAATAAATATCCCAAAAACTATCTCCCGATGACACGGCCTAAGGCAGGGGCGGGCCTTTAGATAAATTTATTGATATCTAAATGACACAAGAACATGAAGCAATCAGACAAATTGGATTCTTCCCCACAACAATTCTGAAATCTATTTATCTAAAGGAAACCATTGGTCCACTACGGCTGTATGTATAATAACCTACATATACATTGGCAAATTACCCAAATAATCTAGCTGAATAAGTTATATACCTACGCGGTATGTACAAACAAACTATCTGCCAAATCTTTTTGTAGAAAACATCGATTTGGGAAAATAAAAATATTTTCACCCAAATATTTTTTTCATTAGTCCTACCCTAACATCTGAATTTTCTGTCTTAATCTATCTATGTATTATATAACTTTTTTTAACGAAAGTGCTCTAAGGATCATGGTTTTTCTAAAATGAAAAGTAAGACATTTTACAAAATTTAAATAAGTTTTAGTTTAGAAAAAATCTATTCAAACATTTTCAATTTTGAAGTCGATTGAAGCATTTTTAATTATCAGCTTTCCATTAACCTAATAAACAATACATATTTATTTTCGTAATTTATATTTGGTATTATGATATAGCACAAATTATTTTCGATATAATAAAGCAAAAAGAAATAAAAGCAAACAATATAATATTTTTATTTTCAAACAGAAAAAACGACTAACAACGAGTCAAAAAGATAGGCATACAAAATTTGTTAATAAATTTTTAATTAGGAAATAAAATTTTCATTATAAATTTACACTTCTCAATAAATTTAGTTAGTTGCGATTTGTAGGATTGATTTTAATTACCAAAACTAAACAGTTAATTGAGGAAAAAATACTTTATGTAATCTTCTCTATACAAATGATTAAATATGGCTTTTGTAAACATAATAAGATGTGTTCTGCCATGGAAATAGACTTATGGAAATGCTTCCAAAGACATAACTAACTTAGCAAACTAATTTACAGCTTCAGTACCTAACTAAAGAAAACAGTCGCGGGACAGACTCGAAGGGGGAAAATTATTTATAGCGCGCTACTACACGAGACAACAATATAACATTTAGCAGAGGCTTTAAAACTGTGCGATTAATCTTCAGTACTTTGAAGTTTGTAATAGAAAATGGTTTTTTAATTAGTATAAAAATTGAATTGTGAGTCCCTTCTTTATGAATAAATGCCGATGTTTTTTTTCTATGTACGAACATCGAAACCATTTTGTATTCTTATGTGTAAGTGAGTGGAAGAATAAGTCCGGGACACCCGAAGAAAATATGGACAGTAAAGACAAATAGACATTTGATTTTGGTCAAGTCAAGAATCGGTAGCATAAGAATAACGATTCAGTAGGGATTGTGTCACAGACAAAATAAATAACACTAATATAACATTACTATATAACATAACATATTTGGATATTTATACAGTACCGTTTTTCTAAAAAATCACCTCAGTGGCGCTGTACAAATACACAATACATTTCTACAATCTTCTTCAAACTACAGACTGGACAAAACATTATAGCAACCTATGGCTATACACCAATACAAAACGATTTTGGCCATTGAACGCGATACTGTGTAAAAATGAAAAACCGACCGCTATGTTAGGAACTGTTGCAAATTTCGTTGAAAAATGACATTTTGTGTTTTTTAATTTAAAAAATAACCATTAAAATGCACATTTTTCGAAATTCCGCTAAATGAATTGATTAGTACTAGTTAATATCTAACTACTACAACTTTTTAAATTTATTTTTTTCGTCCATATTAAGCGTGTCCCGGTTTTGTAAATATTTTCCCTTATATTTCACAGAATCTAGGACCGGGTGACGTCGCGAACTCTGCCGAACGGTATTATACTCTTGCCGGTGTTTTCGCGGGCTTAATAAAATTCAAACTTGTAGAATTAATTTAATTATGAAAACTACCTTTAAAAAAATTAAAAATTACTAGTATTTAAGTTTGCATGTGAACATTGATAAATAAAAAAGAAAAAAAAGGGACTCAACTTCCTTATTAACGTGTTTGGGAAAGGTCTATCGTCTTTGGCTCCCCTCGCGGTAAAATGATGTGATGGTTACTTTGATACGTCTACAACTTCACCCAAAACTCATTTTTTTCAAAAAAAATAACTACTTGTATTTTTGTTAAATATCTACATCCATTTTTAGCCATAAATTACTACATAGTTGCATTATGCATGTGTAATAAAGCATTAGTATTCTTCTTAATTGAGTTCCGGCTCACTCGAGGTTTTTATTCCCTTTGAAAGTTTCACGGTTGCCTCTGCAGAAAGTTTGCAACTTGCAAGCTTCCCTATAGAAGTACTGTTGTACCGCGTTCTCCAGAAGAATGTCGCCCTAAGCCTTGAAATGGCGTCAAGTTAATTGGAGTGACAGAGAGAATGGTCGTGGCGAACTTGAGGCGGAAGGGGACAGACATAGGTATAACCTTAAAACCATGTTGCGTCATGAATATAAATTGTGATAAATTTCGCGCCAAAGACTTGGAATACGGAAAGGAGAAGGGGAACATGAGGAGGCAGACATTAGACACAAGCCCCTCGAGTTACAGAAATAGCGGAATGAGAGCAACACGTTGGGTAGGTACTAATTAACGGGACATTTTTGAGAAAGATGTCTATAGAGAGATCGCGACTAAAGGACTATCTTTAAATCCCAGTGGAGGCGTTACTTCAAACAATAAAAAATGAGCTAACCCTCGTTAAAAACATTATTGCAATAAATTCAGTCATAAACTTTTCAAAAAATAACGAGCCGTTGGTAAGTGAAATTAATTTGCAAATCTCTTAATATAAAGATGTAACTAAACTACTTACGAAATAGGTGTAATAGATATTTAAGTATGGTAGAGAAATCCGGTAATAAAAAGTAATGGGGTATTTTCACAAACTATCAATCCTATGCAAGATTTAAAGTTTATTTTCTGATTCTGATCGATGTACTAAAATGTGTAATGTAAATTTTTAAAGTTTAAATTAAGTTTATTTTCATTCATAATTATTGATTTGAAAAACGCACATACCGAAACGGTTCCAACTAGCGCTACAACGTCATTATGACATAGAAGATGCCAATGTCTGGTAAGACGGATGTCATCAATGTTGCCCGGCGTGACGTCAACGCCGCCTAATTCACGAATAAAAACGACCTTTGGGGGGCAAATCGAATACGGTGCATTTTAAGTCGTTATAGAAAATTTATTAATCAATATAAAAATAAGATAAAAATATTTTCATTATCGTATTTTTTTCTTCTTAATATTTGAGGATAAAAAAAAACCACTGAAAATACCCAATTATTATTCCAGTCACTTTACGAATTTTAAAGACGGCGTTAATAGACATTACACATAATATGTAGGTACATATTGAAAATAATCACAAAATAGTTCATGTAGAATTCTAATTAGTGTTTGAATTTGTAAATAAATTTGAACTTTATTTACAAATTCAAACACTATGAATAGGCAGTTGAACAGTGAGGTAACTTTTTAACAAAACGACACACGAGAAATTATTACTATATTATAATTTTATCATCAATTATTTTTATTTAGTTGCGTAGGTACCTAGATTCATCGGGTTCTAACAAATTGTGAAAGCAATAATTTTTCATTAATATAACGGCATATAATTTGCGCAATATATTAATCTCACTGTTCGCGTAAAATCCATGCGTACTTGAATTTATTACGTTGGTACCTCTCGCTTTGTAATAATTCACGCTTAGCGGTTGGAAACTTAATTTAGTAAACTACGGTATTTTGTCTTACATATTTGCGAGTCGGCAGTCGTAATTTAAATATAACATTGAGAAGAGTATTATAACAATCTCTACTTGTTGTTGTTTTGTGACTAGATAATATATGTTTATGATAAGAAACAAAATAATAATAGCATATCGAAATATTTTGTTTCGGTTTTGAGACTTCTTAAGGGCACATTGAAGAGGATTGCAACGTGTGAATTGAATGTTGGAAAAAATATTTCGTAACAAAAAGTAAATCACACTGGGTCTGCTAAATTCCTTCATATTTTTGCCTAAAATGGCTCCACAAGATGTATCTCTTATACAGCAGCAATTCTAAAGGGGTAAATTTACATGAAAAAATTACGAAAAGGAATAAAGTGTCTTCTGATAAAATAGCACCTTGGCATCTCCCATACAGTGGAGGAGAGACGCCTCTATGTCTTGTCTTTGCCTTATAATATTTTTTTTGCTAAAACTCTTTCAATTCGTTTTATTTAATTGCAAAACCAAATTTTTATTTCCATATCTCCCGCATTTACCCAATTTATCAAGATTATTTATTGAGTTAGTTTATACAATATGAATATAAACTAATATAAACAAGACAATATTTCATTTTGTAACTTTAAATATT
Organism: Limnephilus auricula; assembly: GCA_951813805.1. Lineage (NCBI taxonomy): Eukaryota > Metazoa > Arthropoda > Insecta > Trichoptera > Limnephilidae > Limnephilus > Limnephilus auricula. The sequence continues at coordinate 5,366,331 of OX638403.1, forward strand.
TTTACAATAAACATAACATTTCTTTTTAAATACATTCATTCTTCAGACTTTCAGGCATTTCATCATACATCTTTAGTCCTCTGTACATTAGGCAGATTTATATTCTATATTCATATGACCAGAACGAGGTGTTTGTTTTCACGTCACTCTTGTCGAAAGATGCTGTACACTGCAGATACACCCAAAACTGGTAAAAATAGGTACCTACTGTAAACAAGTGGTTCATAATTCGTTGTTATGAAAATATTTACGTGATTTAAAATTTAGATCCTTTACATCGATCCCGCAAAGTGCAGTATTAATCGTAAATGTTTCTTCTAAATTAATATTTTTATTGGATGTTTTTAGCACATAATATTGCATAAAGTAACATCATTGGTTTTATGTAACTAAATGATTTATGAAAATTTGTAAGTAAGGGCCTAGAATATTTTAATTTTATCCTTCTTTGACCCTTTAAGAAAACATAGCGCTATGTAGTGTATCGAAATAACATTTGAATGAATAATTGAATCAAAAGTCCATAGATCCATGGGCAGAGTTTGTTTGAAATGATTAATGTAAATGCAGCAGTTGTGTTTTATTCAATCATCTCTGTCTACAAGTCCTCCAGTCCAAAAGAGTCCTAAATTCTACAGTCTTTCGAAATAAATATCAACTCTACTTTTGCTACTAATCTTCTCATAAATGTAAAGTGAACAGTAATGTAGGGTACCAAATTTAAAATCATACAATGTCCAGTATTTTAAATATAGTGTACTCTGCGTGCAACGTCGTATCTTCTCCAAGCGTAAACTTTCCAATAATTATCGGAAGTGTCCTGCCAGGTGAGTATGTTTTCTATATCTCTGTGCAAATAATAAAATTAGATAGTGCGTCAGAACTCACAATAAATTATACAGCTTCCTTGAGATGATTTTTCACAAAAATGGTGATCCATAATTATCAAAATATTACTATTATTATTAGATATGAAGTAAAATGGAGTAACGATCAGATAGTGGATATACAGTAAGTAGGAACTTAAATTTTATGCAAATTAATAGTAGGTACCATGTATTTTTTCCTCAACTGATTTGGAGCGTCTAACAAACGAGCAGTTGATTTAAAAAACGAGTTAATTACAACCGTTGTTAAGAATGCATAAAGAAACTTAATTTTTTTTTTATTATTTTTTATTATTTATTAACCAAAAAATACATGTTATGTACATTCTTTTAGGTATATGCCACCTCACTAGGCTGAGCCTGTTCCGAGGTGGCAGTGATTTAATATTTTTTATATAATTTTCAAAAGAAAGAATAAATTAGCTTAGCCTATTTTGAGATTATCCCTGAAACGTTATTTTAATAACATTTCGCAATGCTAGCAACAGTACTGGATGGGTAATAAAACTGTCGGTTAGCAAACGAATACCATAACTTACGGAGAGCCTTGCGCCAGATGGGGCACAAAGCGTTTCCGTTTTTTACCCTCACCCATTTCAAAAAGCTTCGACTGTGGTGAAAGCTATGGACGAGAGCTTTATACTAAGAAAAAAGTTAAATGGCTTTTTTAAAGTGAGATAATGCATATTAGAATAGGCAAGAAAAACTGAGCTGCTGATGGCTGTAAAAGGCCTTTTGAAGGCATTTTTTACACCCAAAAAAATGATAAACAAATTTTTACATCGAGTTAATGTATTGTTAGTTATTTTTTGACGTCCTGGGTCTTACATAATACATATGTCATAATATTGTATAATTTTGATTTTCTGGTTTCATAACATATTTTTTTCTTGTTCATCCTTCAGAAAAAAATTTAATATTATAATCATTGAAGACAATCTGAACCACTCTCAAACGAAAGCTGTGAAACAGGAAGTATAGAGAATTATTCGGTCGCATCTGGGAATTGAACACAGGATATCTGCATGATCGGGGCATTGCTCTAACCACTGAGGTAATTTGACACATAATAACTTCTATCATGTTTAGCTGAATACTTCGATTAAGTATCTACTAGTAACATTACTTTTATTTTCATTTTTTCTTATTATTTTTATTTTCAACACATATTATTTGGCTGCTAAGTAAATATAAAAGCATTAAATACTTTATTTAGTTTATATTTGATTTTAAGTAGCGAACACTCGTCACAAAAATATACCAAATGCCTTTAAATTTTTTTCAACCTTAGAATTATTATGAACCAAGTAAATTGTAGATTTGGTGTTTCAAGGAATGAAGAAATGAACTATTTGTATTCCATGATAAACTTGTACAAAAAACCTCTGATAAGTAATCTTCATAATAATTAAAATATATTTTTAAAGAGTGCTGTAGTCTTAATGGAATAACATTTAGTACAAAAAATATGTAAAGAAATGTTACAATAGTTCATGTAGACTTCTTTACATAAACCAAAAACCGCAAGAACATTAAAAAACATAAGGATGACTTTTAGTCACATTAGCTTTGACAGTGTTATGACCTTGTGTGTTTTCCACTCAGTGTGTTTTCTAGATTTCCATTAGTGACGCATTATTTTGACAAATTCATTACGACGTCCAAAATAAAACACATTTTAAATTAAAAGCAAAAATGATCGCGTAAACACTAAAAAGTTTCACTTTATAGCTTGTGTGATATAGTTTCGATTATGCATTTAACACTACTAATAAATTTTTTGGTGTTAAATTTTAATGTGGTCAATTTCATTTCTATTGGTAAGCTTTACTACAGAAATCAGTTTTTCTTGTTTACAGGTTTCTGGTTGGTACCTACCTATATATTTTGTATGACATCTTCAGTACCTAGCTATATATTTTGTATGATATCTTCAGCTCTGAAATAATATCAACACCAGCCGTTTTATTATTGTCTTGTTTGCATGCTTGGTGACTGTATTCCGGACCAAAAAAATATTCTTGCTGTTGAACGGTATATACCTAAAACGAGTTGTGTTTGCAAGCATTTTTTAAGTGTTTTTGTGATATTTTAACACGTGTAAAGAAAACAAAAATAGAAAGTTGTTTCCAAAAAAGATTGTTTGAATGTAGTCGGCCTAAAATAATATGAAAAAAAATTCTAACAATGTTTAACGTAAAAAACAGTAATATTTTAGGTTGCAAATTGCACTTCACGCCAATTAGTAAAAAAGCCCTTTTCAGGTAGTTAAATTTGGGACAATGAAAAGTTATGACACCGTCAGATTTATGGCAGGGAACTTTCTACTTAAATTTACTGCTAATAGCGTTTGCAACAATGTAGCAAGGTACCTATGGCAATGCTTTACATTTTTTAAGGTTTTTAGAAATCGCGGTCATTTTAGAGATTTTTTAAAATTTTATAATGTTGTAGTTTCGTCTACTGTAACACGGGTTTTAATGGGAGCAAAAAATATAAACTCCATTCATACAATTCGTCGAGCTTTCTCTAACATAATTTTGTATGCCATTTCTCGCAATGCGAAATGTCTCTTTGAAGGAATCGGACCTAATGTAGATGATATATAACAATTATTAAGTATTCAATGTTATTTAATGGTATTAATCAACAATCTAATCAGTTATCAGTGAATTAGTGTTATGTTTTGAAACGACAAGTGTACAAATTAATGTTCGTGTGCAAATTGTGGTTTACGTTTATTTTATTGTTATTATGTAAGGTTCGTATAAAATCGTGAAAATTAATAATTTTCAATATTTTTATATAATTTATTGTTAGGTATCTTAAATCTCTTTTTTTAACAATAATTATCACGAGCATTTTCATGGGAAGTAAGTTCATGTGTTAGATGATTTATATCAGGGCTGTGATATCCAGTTTTAAAGTGTCTATTAATAACTTCCGGACACGATCAATATTGAACACCCTGTTACACGCCTTCCTTCCCCAAACGATGCCAAAAGTAAAGGCACTAAACTCGATGCGACTGAAAATGATGCACATTATAAAAAGAGAGAAAACACTTAAATAAAACGTGAATTTAATTATTTATTTAATATTAATTTAATGTATTATCAAAACTTATTTGTATTCTCTCGACTATATACTAGGCCCTTCAGTTAAAACCCTAGAAATATTTTCATCCCCTCACACATTTATTGCTATGAATCTTATGTTTGTGTAGGTTAGTAAATAAAATATGGCTAAATTGATAGGTATACATAAAAAAATAAGTATGCATGTATGTATTAATTACGAATTTCTTTTGGTACCTACAGAACGAAGATAATATAGAATTCACGTAAACAGAACGTTACGATTTAATAATGTTTATTATTAAGTTCTGCAAGTGTTTTAGTTTTTATTATTGTGACAGCTGTTTCGACTTACAAGGCCATTTTCAAACTGTGGTGTTCCACGATTAGACGACGATATTTATATGATTTAAAATGTCAATTTTGAATCGTATCGTCTAATCGTCTAATTGTGGAGCAATACAGTTTGAAAATGACCTTGCAAGCCGAAACACTTGTCACAATAATAAACACAAAAACACTGGCAGAACTTAATAATAAACATTATTAAATTTAATTTAAAAAAAAAAATTAAATTAAGTCGAGTTCTACGAATTAAACACAAAAACAATAAATAAGAACGTTACGAACTTCATTTTTTCGCGAAGATATTCATATGCATATTCCAGACAGAAAAAACATGTCCATGTTTTATGAGATTGCAAATCGTTTACTCCATCGGTATGGCAACCGACTAAAGCAAAACAACATAATAAAATAATATGTTAGGTTAAATGAGATTATTTTTTCATTATGCTTGACTTTATGTCACTTTTCAAAAGTGTTGTATTTGGTCATGGGAAAAAAATCATCCGATAGTGTGCCTGTTTGGTTACCAACTAGTAAATAACTACTGTAAATCTGTATGATTAAACACCCGCTTCGTAATAGATGGAATGAAGTTCCTTTTAACTAACTGCCTTACTTATAAATTTGCTATTCGCGGGAGGCCCGGTTGGGCGGCGGGAGCTTATAGAAGCTGCGTAGGGGCAGATAGGCCTGGGAGGGGAGCAGTAAACTCAGGTTAAATTATTACACGCGATCCCTCTGAAATAATAGGACCAGAAAATTGCCGAATTATGTACCGCGGCGTCTCGAGGAACTTGGAGAAGGGAAGATGAATAATTGAGAATGCGACGATATTTTTGTAATTACAACCCCTAATAGTCACCCTTCAATAATTGGATTCATATAGCCATTAAACATGTTAATGAAATACGATCTTAACGGCATCGTATAGAGTTATAAAATAACATTTAAACGATTTGTTTATTAAATTTATTGTTCTTATACACGGAGAAAAATGTAACTGGAAAAAACGATCATTTTAATAGTAACAACGGTTAAAAACGGGACTGAAGTTCTTATGAACAAATTAACAGTGTTTCAATGTTTATTGGAGGGGAAAATGTAAGAATAATTTGTTGGTATACCTGCAAAATTACGTATACCAACAAATTATTCTTACATGTTCCCGCCAATAAACATTGAAACCCTGTTAATTTGTTCGTTGGAACTTCAGTCCCGTTTTTACTATTAAAATGACCGTTTTTTCGAATAACATTTTTCTCCGTGTACAATCTTACTTCTAACTACAGACTAGACAAACTATTATATCAACTTATTAGCTAAAAACATGAATCCACCCGTTCGTCCACCACTAATACGCGATTCTGCGTAGAAAAGTAGGTTTTTTAATTGATTTTTAAAAAAAAAATTCCAATTGTTTAATTTATACTCTGTAAAGGCAGAAAATATACAGCACCAAACTTACCTGGGAGGTCACTCAGATTAACACTGTTTATTGTTTATTTTGAGAAATTTAGATACATTTTGCACACATAATTGGAAATACATGAATACAAGCTTTATGAAATAAACAAAAAATATTGTTATTCATAGAAACCGAGATTGAAACGAAAAAATTAACTCTTTAAAAATGTCTAAACTCACCTATAATTTGCACGTTAACCTAAAATTCTTACCTTACCACTGAAAAAATAAAATTAAATCACAATTTTTTTTTTTATATAACATATTATATAACATATGTTTAAATATTTCCGGATTGCTCTGAAATCAGGTTTCTAGTATTATTATGAGTTTTTTCTAGTTCATTCGGGGTTTGTTTTAAACTATAGATTCTGAAACCCTAAAAGCTCGAATTCCGATATACAGTTTCAGAACTTTTATCTGGACCGTTCTTTCGTTTATTCGAACTTCCGTAAGCTGAAAGCTTTGCTGATCTAAAGAGTTGATTGTAGCGATGCCATGATCATCACATATTAAATTTTAAATTGCTACGCGAGCTGTGGTAATAAAATGTTAAAAGTAGTCTATGGAACGCTACCATATACCGAGATAATACCTATAATATGGTTTCTTCTAATTTTATGGCCGTTTATTTCATGTATTTTACTGATATCTAACTTCCTGGAAATTATGGACGGTAACAGGTGTAACCTACCAACTTCATGCATAATGCTCACATAGCGTAATTATTATAGAATTTTAGTTAAAAATCCCCACTCAACCTCGTATTTAACTAAGCACCTTTGATTTAGTACAGTCTCAATTTGCATATCTTAATTGCGTCTTCACCGGCCTAGTGAACATTATAATGAATATTATATTTGAACAAGAAAACGCGATAAACGGTAATCACCCTACGTAAAAAAAAAAAAAAACCTGATAAAAAGCTCAGTTAAAAACACATGTTCGCAGGTAATTCTTCCGATGGTAAAAAGTGCTTAAGCTTACAAGTTATATATCAACGATTTATTAACCTGCATTTTTACTAGTAAACTCGTGTAATTGACTATTTACAGTTCAACGTTCAACGAAGTTAAATGTAAGTTATTTATCGGTTATTGTTATTACCGATGCTTTTCTTCTCAACGTCAGGTCCCACTCAATTCTACGAGCCTTACTATAAATTCAATCCAGCTTGAAATTGAATGAAAACGAAACACGTAGATCGGTGTAATAAGTCATTGATAAGACCGGAAGACACGGAGCAATCAATATTGTCTAGTTGCTTTTAACAGGACCATAGATATCATCTGTAGTTGAACCTTACGTAGACAAGTAGATATTGTCGGCAACTTGAAAGCCAATCCTTTTCTCGTCAGTTGGTGCATTGTTATACAATGTTTAGTTCCGCGACGTGCGTGGGATCTGTTTAAACAATTTTTTTTTAAATGTACAAATGTTCTGTAACGGATGTTAGAGATATACAGCTAAAAATGGCTTATTCCATCAAATATTACGTGGAAACCAACATTCAATGAACATAAATATATTTTTTTAAGTGTTTTTATTAGCTACATAAAAATATTGCAGTTAATTTCAACACTTTCCAAGCGGGGGTATTATAGTTACGACACCATTGAATAATTCATTTAGCACATTGATGCATTTAAACGCAATAAATAAAATAATCATGCACCGTTCGGAAAAGAAAAAAAATCACTTCCTGATATTCTAACCTAACCTTGGCCTGGCAATTATTAGTTACAACACATTTTGAATAATTAATTCGAGTTAAACATAGTCGGAATTGCTGGAATTATAATGTAAAAAAATGTAGATATATCGTGTCATGTCATGTACGAGTATAATAATGATTAACGTGAGTGGAATTTATTTCTTGAGAATTTATGATTATATAATTAGATGTTAGCACTAAATAATAAATCTTTACTTAGATACCTAACTATGAAACAATGATAATCGCGAGGTAAATAGGTTGGTCCCCATGTAACAGCTTTTCCTCCAATACGCATAACTATTTTGACTGCTTCTTTTTTAAATTTTAGTCTCAACTTATGTTGTAAAATTCTAGGAACTCATTAAAAGCTTAAATTCGCACAGTTGCCTATGACCAACTAGCATTTCTAAAGTTCTTCCTACGTCATATATTATTACCTACGACATCGTGCATACAAATCTGTACCCTATTGTCTATTGTCTATATATAAGATAACGCATGATAAACGATTACGCGGTCTTCATATCTGATGCAAAACGCTACTACACATTTTCCGCAAAATTTCGTATGCCGTTTGCTTGTTACATGCAAATTTGAAACATGGGCTCCTCGGGCTAGAAATCATAATCCCTCGCGTGTCGTAGATCATTCAGACAGTTTTGTTGCAATTTTCATTCTAGGCATACTTCGATCCATCATAACTCTCAGTACCGTCATCATTTGATCACCACCCAAGAAGGAATAATTTAGATATCATGGCAATAATAAAAATTCTACAGGATGCGCAGAGGCAGTGAGTAATATTGTGTCAAATGTTCACGAAATACTCGGAAGAAACGCGTTGTAGGCCACTATCATATTAAGGAATCAGTTGTTATTTATTGCGTTGGTGTTGTGACAGTTTGACAATGCTTCGGGAATGCTAAACAGTAGATGTCGTTGTTCTCAAAAAAATGTTATGTACCTAAAGTACCTACCTGAAAGATCTACAAGAGCTTTTTTGAATGACCCCAAAAGATTCACAACTGGCTAGAAACAGTGGAACGAAAATGTAAACCCGGCAATTTTTTGAGTAGGTAGGTACCTAAGTTTCGGGGATAGAATAGTGAATAGTAAACGATTAAAGAAATGTCAAGCGAACCTAGTTCTGATCATCTTGTACTTTAATGGGTAATAATAATGAAATTAAAACCTTTTTAAGCCAATTTGAAACTTTTGTGAGGCAATATCGTTCTAATATTTTTTATCTCTTTTGTCGTAATAGCTTTGATGATATCTTAGATATTTATTTAGATGCAAACCTGAAATATTTCTTAATTCCAATACAATATTTCTACGAATCCTGTGGGTGTTTAAATTTAGCAGTCCTGTCTCCATTTTGCCAAGTGAGGAGGCACTCAATATCTGAGACGATGTCTTTAATATTCATCGCGTGTGTATCATTACTACCATTATATTATAGAAGAATATTCATACGGGTATTAATTTGAAAGCGAAAACGTATTATACAGTGCTCGCATACCAACCTACCCACCTTTATGTCTGAGCAAAGAAGAGACCACCCAGGAGAGCGATAAGCTATGGAACATACCTACATAGATAGTACAAAGATTTGCTCTTCAGTAATTAGCAGATCCCTGTTGCAGCTCGTTGATATAGAAGCTAACCCGCAGACTGTTTTATACAATAGATATACTCGCTATAAATTTCACAAGATGCAAGTGTTTGGATTCCTTGGTTATGTATTCAACTTATATCATGTTGAGATATAAATATGGAAGAGTATGAACGAGAGAAGGGGATTGGACGAAGTATTGTGTTCGGTAGTGTATTAATTTCTGGACGTGTGTTGCCTCGCAACGAAGGGCTGAATTCGTCTTAATTAAACGAAGACGTTGTGTGCAGTGAATAACCAAGAGCTTAAAGCTCGTATGTTAAGACTCCTAAATCACTAGGCTTGTGATGAATTTATAAAACCATGAAAGAAGTGTGCGTAAATCTGTTAACAGCATTAGAATGCGAAATTACTCAAGAAACTTTTCTGTAAAAAATAAATAAAAATATCAAGTCGTAAATATAATACCTAATTATGGCATCCGTAAAATTAATCAAACCTTCCTCTTATTCATCAGAGGTTATAAAGAATCCCATCCACCTACTGTAGATGTACTAATAGATTATTATTATTTTTTGAACCCGTTATCTGATGGCAATAAATAACACTCTATTTTATTTGTATGAGTTCTGTTACAAAACATAAATAATGTTTCGATTCAAATGCTCCGAGGCATTCTTCTGAACGATACCGAATCTTGACACTGAAATGGGTATAATAAAATCTCGCGCCCAATTCAAAAGAAAGTAAAAACTAAGCACCTAACAAAAAAAAATATTAAATTAATCAAACGATAAATTCAGATGTAAGAAATAGTCGCATCATTTTGAGGAATGCTCAGAGCTTTTTTTATGAATGTGTTACTTCAGGCTCTGAGGAAAGTTGTGCAAAAGTTTATCGCGTCGCTTTATTTGAATTTTTGTTTTATTTTGCGCAGTTCTTTGTGCCAAAAGTTAAATAAAATAAAAGAAATTAAAACACAACAGATGAGTTATACGTAAGACTTGCGCGGTGGCCAAATGCGGTCCGTCGAGAGGGTTGGGGTGGCTACCCCTTCACTGGCTATTGCTCTGGAAAGTTGATAGCATTCCAAATATAATATTATTATTACCTCTTTAGGATTGAACTTATTCCTACTTAATACTTTAGAAACTTTGAGTGAGATATTTGAATTTAAAAGATACCTTTATTAATAATGGGAAGGGTGCTATAACTAAATAAATGAGTTTGATATGTTGTTTTTAAAGCGATTTTGATCAACTAATCTATGAATAGGAAACAAAACAGTGGTTCGATATCAAAAACGAGTTCAACCTAACCTAACCTAACCTAACCTAACTTAACCTCTCGTTGTCAATAAATTTGCTTTCAATGGATTGATTTTCGATGAACTCGTCGGTTACCCAATACAGTAGTCTTCTTATCATTTTTATGGTATTGTACCTTGTGGTGCTTCCTCCTTCTTTAGCCAATGTTTTAGACATCGTTACACTGTGTGTAGTTGAGTGTGTGTTAATGTATATAGAAATAAAACCCTAAAAATAAACCACTATAATACTTTGGACCGTGATAATCTTAAATCAATAATCATCTAGTAATTTTCCTATTTGTGTGTAGTTGATTGAGATAATTAATAATGAATTACGCATTTCATGAAGTGAGACTAGCTAGAGAAATTATTCCATTCGCGTTCACAAATAGGTATATAGATTCATGATTTTATAAGCAGAGCATTTATTGCTATAATAAATAAATTTTATTATGTGTAAAATAGTGGTTTTTAATAACGAGATGAAGCCATAAGAAAATCCATAAAAATCTATATGTACCTTAGTACTTACGATTTGTAAGTAAGGTGCCGAAGAATTCTTTTTTCAGTATGAATTTTTCCTTCCTTCAAAAGGATTTCAGCACTTTATATCTGTAGGTAATAAATTGGTAATCAAATCACGTAGAACGAAAATGTATGGCTTGTCAAATAAAATAGGTTGGTCGATACTCGCTACGAACTTTCGTGCAGGTACGTAAATTAAATAAATAAATACAATGATTACGTATGAAAAAAAAACTCATCACGACTTATTAAATAATTTACAGTCGTCGAGTGTGCCGGAGATTAGGTACCTGCCAACGGCCGAAAAGCGTGCAAGATTAATACAAACGAGGGAAGCTTACAAATTAATAGCTAACTGTAGGTACTTTCTCAGTTAGTTTCATGAGCCGTAGATACTTTTAGCAATATCACTATTTGGAAACGAAACGTCGATTGATATGACTTGCTAGTCGTGTGTTAATTGTGCAGATTTTGGTAGCCAGGGTCTTTTATGCCAACTTATTTCTCTTCTCATTTCTTTCCTCATTTACTTCAGCCGCAGAACGTACCCTGATTTGGGATGCCATTGTCAAAATTGTGTGGTAATCATAATCACTTTAAAATGTACTAGCAAATAGATATATAATTTTTTTCTTCAAACTTCGCAAAATCACATTGTGGCATCATTTTTAATTAAATTAAACAAATATCTTTGTATCAACCACCATTAGCAATTTTTTTTTTGGTAATTGAGTTTATATAATAGTGGTTGATACAAAGTTATTTGATTAATTTAATTAGATATGTAAATAAATATAAAATGATAACTTGGGTTCATTTCGAACTGGGAACTTATTGATACCATCGCTCTTTAGGTGATTTTTCACAAAAAAACGGCCACTACAAATTATCCCATTGTTATTATTATTAAGTTGAATGTGACTCCCAAGGAAGACATGGCACGATCAAATGAATCAGATACTTGAGTCGGACCATGTCAAGAGTCAAAATAATAGAAGAGTATGTATGAGAAGAATGTGAATGAGTCAAGGAGTGTATGCCAAGACCGAGTTGTTTGGCGGTCCGTCCGCTCTGCCTGCCCCTGCGGAGAAACTGCGTGATGGTTAGTTAGGTACTATCTACAGTAGATATGTGCGTAGAAAAGTATAAACCTACATGTGTTACACCTTTAAAATAATCCATAGTGACAACATTGGTTATTAAAAAAATGTGCAATTGTCTTAGCTCCGTTCTTAGTTCATGTTTTTAATAAATCTCTCAGCACAGGTCACTTCCCTGAACCTCTAAAGTCAGCCATAGTCACACCCATATTAAAAAAGCCACAACTAGACTCCGATAACTTAGGTAATTATCGACCCGTTTCAAATTTACCTTTCATTTCAAAAATCCTAGAGAAAATTGCTGCAGCACAAATAACCAGTCACTTGAATTCAAATAAATTATTCACAAATCGTCAATCCGCATATAGAAGGTTTCACTCAACAGAAACCGGACTACTTCGTATGCTGTCAGATATAACTCTTGCCATAGAGTCAGGAAAATTAGCACTCATCTCACTCCTAGACATGAGTGCAGCATTTGATACGATTGATCACAACTTCCTCATTAACAGATTAGAGAAAACATTTGGTTTGAATTCCGACATCAAAAATTGGCTGGCATCCTATCTATCTAATCGCTTACAAGCCGTGAAGGTTGGAAATAAACTGTCTAATTTCGCTGCACTTTCTTCAGGGGTACCCCAGGGATCCGTTTTAGGTCCACTTCTCTTCATCCTTTTTACAAATGATGTCGCCAAAATAATCGAGTCATTTGGTCTCTTGTCTCACTGCTACGCTGACGATCAGCAAGTTTATTTTTACTGCACTCCAAACGAAATCAACAGTCTCAAAATCCGTGTAGCTGAATGCCTAGAAGCAATAACTCGTTGGATGTCTTCAAACAAGCTGAAACTGAACCCATCTAAGACCGAGTTTCTCTGGGCGGCCACAAACAAACGGCAACATTTGGTAGACGATTCACCTGTTTCCATTTCTGGCAGCAATATTATTCCAAAGAGAACAGTTAAACTTCTTGGCGTTAATCTAGACTCGGACTTTTCGCTTAAAAGTCAAATAAATAGGACAGTAAGCACCGGATTTTTTCACCTAAGACAACTTAAATCAGTTCGAAGAAACCTTCCAACAGAGGCAATAAAATTACTCATCAACTCATATGTAGTCTCACGTCTCGATTACTGTAACGGTATTTATGCCAGCCTTCCGAAATGTCAAATCGATAAACTTCAATCCGTGTTTAATGCAGCGGCACGGCTCATAACCGGGGTCTCTAAATATTCGCACATTTCAGAACACCTTCGCAACCTTCACTGGCTTAAGTGCCCTGAAAGAATCCAGTACAAACTGTGCTGGATGGTGTTTAAATCCATCAATGAAATGGCCCCACATTACATCTCTGAACTATGTGTCCCGGAAAACATTGGTCCAAGGCAGTCAACCCTTAGATCAGCAACATCATCAGCTCTAGGTAGACTGATAGAACCTAAACGAAAGCCAAATACTAAGTTTGGAGATCGTGCATTCGAAGTATCTGGGCCTAAGGCTTGGAACAAACTCCCTCCGGAACTAAGGGGCATAACAAGCCCAACAGAATTTAGGTCAAAACTAAAAACCTACTTATTTAGGCTCTCATACCCTTAAATTTAATAAATCTATTTGTATTATGTATTGCCTATAATTTATCTTAATCTATTTTCTTATTAGATTAACATCATTCGAAGCCTTCACAGCAATCCGTCGCTTAACGAGAGACTGAGACTTCATTTAAGAAAATAAATAAAATTCATGTACTACTCTGTACCGCCCATTAATTAATTTTGCTTTTCCCAAACACGTTCATTAAATAACATAATATATATCAAATAATTACTTTTCCAACAACATGTGTTCGCTATTATGTCCTCTGCGCGCAAACTGTATATAAATAAACATCTTTTAACTTTAATCTCAAGTGACCTACCAGGTAAGTATGGTCCTGTACATTTTCATTGAAAAAAAAATATATATATATAATAAAATAAAAAAATTAAAATAAAATAAAAAAAATACATGTACATTTACATTTTTGGGCTGCACCGCGCTGGTTGTTCAGATGCATTGTACATATAGTTTTGTATCGCTGATCAAAGAACCGGTGGATTTGCATCCATTGTTTTAGCCATAGGTTTTTTATATTTTCTAGTGTGTAGTTAGAAGTAAGATTGTAGAAATTATTGAAATTTGTTCAGCGCCCTTGAGGTGATTTTTCACAAAAACGGCGCTATACAAGTCATCCAATTATTATTATTATTAACATTGAATAGTTACGATTTTTTCCGGTATGCCAAACTGCACGTCAAGTTTTAAACTATTGGATAGGTTTACGATCGCAGGTGAGTAGTGAAGGGGTGGGTAGGTAAGGGAGGAGGTTGGTTGAGGGTGGGGGTAACATTCGTTTCTCTTTTGTGGGGGGAGGGGGGGCGAGGCCAAGTTTAGTTCGGGGTAATAAATCAAGGGGCGTTATGCGCCATGTTGGACCGCTTCAACCCCCGGGGGATGGCGGCAGGGGGAAGGGGTAGGGGGACGGTAGCTTGAAACATCCCTTTCAAATAACATTGAGACGCGGTTACAATAAATAATGGCCGAATTTCGCATTGTGAAATTTATATTTGCTGCTGAAGAAACATTGCCTTAATGTATTTTTTTTTACTAAAATTATGACCAGGAACTAATTTTAAACGATTATTTTAATATGCCTTATTTATAATAATAATATTTGGATGACTTATATAGCGCCGTTTTTTGTAAAAATCACTGCATGTTCTCCTTATCTTTCAATACTTCTATTTTTTTTACCATTTTTATTACTAACAACTAGTCTTTTATGGAAAAAATGTTAATTATAGATATCTACATACTAAGAAAAAATACTAAGCTGGCATAAAAATATAATTATAGCTTGGTACCTACTCCTAACTGATCTTAAGAATAATACCTAGGTAATAATTAGATAATTTGTAGAGCGCCTTTTAAAAAAAATCAAAAATCACCTCAAGTGCGGTGTACAATTTATTATGTTTTCTTAGACTCTATATAATTTTATTATTTACAAACGGATACAGAAAACATGCAGGTCACTTCCGTTAAACACAAACACATTTTCTGTGATAAACCCGATTTACTTAGTAGCTATTGCTATGTGTCTCAAAATAACTGGTTAGTTGTACAATATACATAGACTTCAACTACCTACAAAGGTTGGATTCAAAGTCCTCTAGACTCCAGACTCCTTAGACTCCTTTGCACCCCGTTGGGATGTGAAAGGGGTGGTTCACCCTCCCATATGACGTATTGCCAGCAAGAATTTTGTGTAAATTTAATGTACCTACTTTGATATGAAATTTGCTACTAATAAAGAGTGAGAGTCGTCCTGAAATAAAACATAGAAAATAAATCTTTTCTAATTTACCAAATCGAACAAATCAGAAATTTTTAATAAGTACATATTTGTTATATTTCTTATTGTATTATATTGTTTTTACAAGTTTTATAATAAAGGTTTTTTAATAGAGGTAAAGTTTTGTGCCATATTACATATTTTTCTTAAAGCTGATGATGCCTATGAAAAGGGTACTCGTTGAAAACACGTAAAACACAAAGCGAAAACATTTCATAGAATGAAAAAATTTACGTATAAACATTAAAAATACAAATTGTCTAGAAAATTCATTCTCGGCCTTGTAATTTGTTTCAATGGTTTTACTACCTGTCAATTAGTATTTATACTAATACCAATGTTTGATTCTTTTCATTAATTTCAGCATAATTATGTTTTAAAACCCAGGTGAAATTACTTAATGACATTTTACAGATTTACGTAATAGGTACAAAACCATGTAATTTTTTAAACATAGCTACTTTAAAACTTATATTTAATGTACTGTGTATATCTTACAAATAAATAAATAAATACTGAAACAGTATTTTTATATGTTATACCAACCTAGTATCTATCGGTTAATTCGGCTCATACTATTTAAATTTTTTTCTCTGTTATAAGAGATTTTAGAATAGTTAATTATGCCTTAACGTCTAGACATTTTATCATGTTTTTACAATAGGTATAGGTACCTATTATTGTGCAATGTTAGAAATACGTATGTACCTATTTACCAGATAAATTTTTATTCCTATAACACAGTCGCCTATTAATTTGAGGTTTAGTCTGGAGTTTGCGGGATATTCCTTCAGTTTATCTATGATCCTGCCGGAACGAATATTGCCAAGTTTGCTAGACCTTACATCAACGGCTCCGTAAGAATCGTAAAGAACAAAGATTAATAAATACATAAAAAAAGGGTGGGTTTCAAAAACACAATGTTAAGGAATTTCAATAAATCATAAGTCAGATCGCCACCCTTTCAAGTAGAAGGCATCCGAAGTAAATAAATCGAATCAAACAAGACGAACGTTTATATAACAATACAATAACTCTTTTATAATAACTATTCGACACTGGAAGGCGGTATTTAGTGTCGTATTAATATGATTATTCAAATGAGAGATCCCTCACCCACCGGGGAGCTATTCCAAGCTATACCAAGCCATTCCAAGCTACATCAAGCTACTACAAGCTATAAATCAAGGAAACGCCATAGGTACTGGTTAGAAAAATAAACCAAAAATCTGGTTAAAGTGCCCTCGGTAACGTGAGTTGTGGGTTATACAAACTCCTTGATAAACGACGGCATAGAAAACCCATTTCGTAAGAAGAAGCATTAGAATACTAATCATAGATATAAACCACAAAAAGACGAACACAATGGCCTTATCCCTTCGTCGAATGATTTAAAGCGTCTCTCTGATCACGCCATTGTTTTTTTCGGCTATCAAAAGCAACATGGCCATCGAGCTTCGTAAATCATTCATGGGACATTATTCTGGAAAATGTCGGTAATTGATATCTTTCCATCGGAATGGGCGGAATTTTATTCTGGGCTTGGACTGGATAACAAAGGGTTGTTTAAAAAAACAATTCATTTAGAAGGACCTGCTGCTAGGCTTTATGAAACCCCTTTAACCTTTACCACTCTGTAGGCCAGACATTCTGGCCGAAACGATTTTGGTAGGGAGCTCCGTGGGCCAGAGGTTCTGGCCCGGCGCAGAAATAAGTTTAAGCACCGATTTCTATCTACATAGGTAAATTGTTCGATCCATTATTTCCGAGAAGTACAAAGAGACGTTGCGACATGTTGGATAAATTAAAATTTCTTCATTTTAATTTACCGTTAATTAGATATACTCTTGGAAACATAGATGTATCATTTTTACCTTATGGATTATTTGTCATATTCCAATATTTTCGGATCAGTCAGTTGTCCGTCCTACATTTATGACGGTTCTCCGAGGTTACTCCCACCTCCTGTGACCATAGTTTCTCGTTTTGTGGAACTATTACATTTCTTATCGCCCCAATATTGATATTAAGTACTTGAAAATAATAAAAATAGTAATCTGTAGATTTTTTTAATATGCATAGATAGTTAACCATCATGGAAAATAATGAAATTTTTACTTCTAAGTTGAATTATAATGACAAATGTAATTGTATAGATAATAGTGATGATGAAGACCTTTTTACATTAATAATATTGATTTCAATGACAATGATAGTGTGATAGTAAGTGATAGGGAAGAAGTCGTTAACAATCCAAGTGATAGAGATAGTGGAAGTGACGTTATCCCGCCGAAAAGAAGGAGATTTGCTTATTTCAGCGAAGATGGTGATAATAGTGATGAAGAAAATATTGTGAAAAAAGTGGAGAGATTTGAAAGACAAAGTATTCAATGCATTTTATGGTGTTATTATTGATAATAAGACCTCATCCTCATCTTCATGATTTTTTTTCGACATACAATGGTGGCGCAGCTTTTTTTTAGGGGGTTTAGAAGTTTCGGTTGTAAATTCATATATTTTGTACAAGGAAAATAAGATTTAAAAAACAATGAAAATCCAATGAGTAATCTTCAATTTGTGGATAGGCTAATTATTTAGCTGGTTGGAAATCATAGAGAAGGTGTAAATACAAGAAAAGAAGACATTCGGTAGACCCAGAACAGCGGTTGAATCATGTGATAACGCCTAATGCGTAGAAAATGTATAGGGATTGTGTCGTTTGTGGTTCTGATAGAGAAGGAAGGCAAAGAAAATGAACAATGCATCACTGCAAAAGTTGTGACAACAAACCGGCAATTCATGTGGGAGAATGCTTTGAAAAATATCACATTCTAAAAAACTGTAAGTGATAATACAATACATAAGTAAGACATAAATTGTTAATAAATAATTGGACCGAATCGTCAGCTTATTTATTGTGATAAAAATACTCAGAAAGTGTCATTGATGTGTACACAGTTTTGCACACCTTGTAAACGCCGTGTAGAATGTTATCGAAACTTATTATTTATTGCATGTCTTGTGGGCTGGTCTATCTTTTGTTTCCTGTATGAAGGTCGAAACCTAAAATAAAGTCACCAATGCAAAATAAGATCCCGTTTACTGGCCATAAAACCTAAGCCAATCAATTGTTCACGAGTTCAGGTAGACACCGGTCATCCCCTATGCGGTACAGGACAATTAGAAAGGAATGAATACCAGGATTTACATTCGTTTGTTTGTGTATTTCACCTATATTATACAAATTAATGCTATGCAGCAGAAGGAATTATGCAAATAAAACACATTAAAAGCACATGTATTATCCTTTAGTTACTTTATGTGTGATTTAGCAAGTACTTTATGCAAAATATGTACCAAATTTATCAAACATCTTAATGGTCATACGAATTATCAGATAGGGTGCTCCGAAAATGAAGTATCGAAAATTTCATTTTTAAATAAAAAACTTAACTTAAACCGTTCAAAATTTTAACCAGAGTAGCCAATTGGTTCTGAGAAAAAATGGTCAGAGTGGAAAAGGTTAACACTTTTAACAAATATTAGTATTAATTTAAAATAAATATAAAAATACCAAAAAATATCGTGCTTGAGATTTATAAGGTCCTTTAAAATCTCGTAAAACTAACTAACTAACTAACCATCACGCCGTTTCCCCTCAGAGGTAGGCAGAGAGGACGGACCGCCAAACAACTCGTCTTGGCATACACTCCTCGCCTCATTCACATTCATACATCTTATCATACATGCTTTTCTATTATTCTGACTCTTGACATGGCCCGACTCAAGTATCTTGTAAACATCGTAAAACATACTTTTACTAAGTATAATGAAATTCTTAATTTTTAAGCGAGGTAGGTAGGTACCTACCATTAATAATAATAATAATTTGTAGAGCGCGGTTTTTGTGAGAAATCACCTCAAGGGAGCTGTACATTTTACGATAAACGATATTATTCTGACTCTTGACATGGCCCGACTCAAGTATCTTGTAAACATCGTAAAACATACTTTTACGAAGTATAATGAAATTCTTAATTTTTAAGCGAGGTAGGTAGGTACCTACCATTAATAATAATAACAATTTGTAGAGCGCGGTTTTTGTGAGAAATCACCTCAAGGGAGCTGTACATTTTACGATAATTTTTTTAACATACTTACTTGGCAGGTCATTTTCGATAAAAACATTTTTATTAGAAAGTTTATGCTTGGAGAAGATACGACTTTGCACGCAGATGACACTATATTAAAAGCATTAGACATTGAATAATTTAACATTTGCAACCCCATCACTTTCATATTACATTTATAAGAAGATTACTGCAAAAAATGGAGTTAACAAATTGAAGTTATTTTCAAATATAGTAGGTTATTAATTTACTACTAGATAAAGATGCTTAGATTACATTTCATTACTATTGCAGAATGCGCAAAAAAACAAATATCTCTGCTCGCTAGCTCGCATTTGAGGGACAAGTCGTAAACTAAGTTATTTATAAAACGATGTTGATAATATTATTATTATGTCTACCATATCATAATATTATTATAGTAACATAAAATATGTGATAAAATGTATGTGATTTTTGTTTAAATA
The DNA here is from genome assembly GCA_951813805.1 of Limnephilus auricula. Lineage (NCBI taxonomy): Eukaryota > Metazoa > Arthropoda > Insecta > Trichoptera > Limnephilidae > Limnephilus > Limnephilus auricula. The sequence continues at coordinate 5,386,364 of OX638403.1, forward strand.
TAAAACACAAAAACGGCGCTATACAAATTATCCAATTATTATTATTATTATAAACATACCGAAGGCAAAGGTATAAAGATTTTCTAATAGGATTTGAGATATTTTTAATGTTGTATTCGCACATTTTAACCATATGTATTTTTTTAAATTTAAGACTGCTTGCTGATGGTGAAATTAATTTAATGTATAAAAATTAAAATTAATTCTACCTGTGCCTTTCGTAGTCGTTGTGATTTTGATCCCAGTCGACCCCTGTAATACATCACAATCCACTTTTGGTCCGAACCTCAAAATGCTTTTAAGAATGAACCTACCTGCAGTGGGGGTGTCGGGGTATATTTTGGACACCGGGAAATCTGATACGGGGATCTCATTCTCAATTTTTCTATTAGCCGCCATAAAAAAAAAATAAAGAATGCCCCACGAAAAATTCAACACCTTTGGCCATCCGGTGGGGCAACCAATATTTAATATGTGCAATTGTGCGTTTATTACTAAAAGTTCGCTTAGTTTTTGAATTTCTTTATTTCATAATTATTCTCCCAATAAAGATAATTTCAGTAAAATTGCTATAAAACCATATTTTGCACAGATATCAATAGCTTATTCTTATTTCTAAGTTTTTGTAAATGTAAGTTTATACAAATTCTCCAGTCCTATAGAGTCCTAAATTCCCGAGTCTTTCAAAATAATTACTAACTCTATTTTTGACACTAATCTTCTAATCAATGTAATATGAACAGCGGTAGGAGAAGCAAGTGTAAAATCATGTAACGTTCAGTGTTTTAAATATACTGTCCTCTGCGTGAAAAGTCGTATCTCCTCCAAGCATAAACTTTCTAATTAAATTGTGTTTATCTTCCAGGTAAGTATGTTTTCTGGATCTATTTATAAATAATAAATATAGCCAAAGAATTCATAATAAATTGAACAGCGCTCTACAAATTATCCAATTTTTAGATATTATTAACATTGCTGAAAACTGGATGGGACTCAAAATAAGTGGTTGTTTTAATTCTAAATAATATGAACAATAGGTAAGCCCTTGAAGGTACTAATTATAATTTAATCTCCAGTCGGACACAAACGTATCTTCTTCAGGACTTATAAATATTAGTGTAGTTTCCATGGTTTCTTCCTTAATTAACGTAGTGTAGGGAAAGATACAAATACATTTATATATTAAATGAAACAAATTACTTTGTGTAAACCACTATTATCACACGTTATAATATCTACATGTTTTTTTTCAAAACCGATGGTTTTTTCGTCAGGATAATAACATGAATAAAATTTCTTCATGAATATAATAATAACACGAATACATTTTTTCTTCGTCAGGAAACACAAAGTAATTGGTTTTATTTAATTAAAATGATGCCACAAAGTAATTTTGCAAATATTGAAGAAGAAACATTTATATATTGTAAATAAAACTGAAACCCAAATATTAAAGATGCATATCCTACAAGCATATTGAAATACCTAGTTCATACATTCAAAGCAACAAATTTAAATGATTTTCCTAGAAATTTTGTCAAAATTGGTTCACAAATGTATTACTGATAGATTATCTAATTCGATGAAAACAGTTTCATTGAAAATATCAGTCTGCCATGCAATTTTAAAATGACAATAAACTGCCTTCGTTTGTCCTCAAAATAGGAAGTCAAATATTGAGATGGAAACAATTTTACTTTATTATTATCATTTCCTCAAAGCCTAAAAGCTCACAAAGCTCATGGCGATGTAATTCGTCCGACGAACCAATGAAGACGCATTCTGCCTCGTAAAGTTCGCGTGACGTAAATTTCCATAATTTGAAATGTTACCAAGTCGCGATTGGACGAAGAGATTTCCATATAAATTTATGGATTTAACATGATGAAAACTTAAATCGAAATCATTTGAAAAATCGCATAAATTTTTCAACAATGCCTACCGTTCTCGTAAATCACGAAAGCTACGCTAAATCACCTTAGTTAACATGAATACATTTCAAAGCCAAAAATCGATGTTTAATATAAGTAGTAGATAAAAACTATTATAAGTGCATTGTTAAGCAGTATTTTGTGTAGGCCGAGGCTTTTCTACTCCGGGTTAGCACGAGGCTTTCAGAAAAAAAATACTTATTTGTGACAGATATTAGATTATAGTAAGTAGGAAGTAAATAATATTACAGTAGTCTTAGAATAAAATATATTAGATATAAGATGAAAAATTTTATTATTAAATAAAATATACTTTAAAAATAGAGATATCTAGGTATATATGTATGTCGATTTTTAAAACTTAGGAAATAGTGTTACGACGTGAAACTATTTCTACGCTGACTACACAGAAAAAGTTGAGCACATTTCATGATGCCAGAGCTCATTGTTTGAGAGTTTTAGCAACATCCGATAAACAGTATTTTAAATACATACGGAAAGTAATAAGATTTTCTTTCTAACTGGAAGTCGAATATCATAAAAGATGTGTATTTAAGGTACCCATCTATAGGTACTCAAATTTGCATATTGGATCTAATGGGATCTAAAGTAATGTCCTTGGAATTCAATTAGAAATTAATTCGCTCTTTTTAAATCCATTATGCCACTTTTTGACAAGAAATGTAGTAGATATTTAGTTACCTATACCCATTCACAATTTTTACGGTAAGTTATTTTATAGGTATGCGCAGGTAAATGAATTTTGGATGAAGGAAAGACGATACGAATGAACTAGACAGAATATCCCTACAGATTATTATCGCGACATCTCCCCGACACACCGAGGCTCACAGGCAATACATCAACAATTTGAATGAAAACCAAAAAAATAATAAAAGAAAGACCACACGAACAAGACAGGAAATAAATTATAAAAAATGCACGAGAAGTAGAAGCGTTTAAAAAAATCGGATATTCGGCAGACAAAATTGTAGACAATTTTTTTAAAGACGTCATTTTAAAAGGTATAAAATAATTTGTATGTTTTCTAATTTGTTATGTTCCTATTGACAAAACACACCTATTCCTAAGTTTAAAAAAAACACTTTCCTGTTGGTTGTCGATCATCTTTCTAAGCATTTTCATGGCAAACAAATCAAAGAGATAAATAAGATCATGAAAAAATTTGCATTCGCTATTTATCATCTATCCTTTAAATATTTCTATTTTTGAAACTGATAATTCGTGGTGGAATTCCATTATAATAGTATAATAAAACAAATTTAAAACTTTTTCCACTTTTAATTTAATGACCGTAACCGGTTTCAGCTTGTCAAAGCCATCTTCAGACTGGTGAAAAATATTCTTAACCTAGGGATTTTATACAAAACATATTGGGGAGGGGGAGGAGGGGGCGGGGGGACGGAGGGGTGGTCTACAGGGATTTTATTCAATTATGGATTTTATTACATTTGTTGTTAAGTGGTCTTGAGTGTCCAACTATCTAATTATTTTTTTTGGTTATTCCCAGTAGGCTAATTACATAGGGTTGGTAGCTTACATACTTTAGTATTGTTTGGGAAATACCTTACAAGTAATGTGAATTATTAGCACCTAATTTTATTGTTGTCAAGTCTATTATTAATTACAATCTTTATTATATTTATGATGTTATGGAATTTTTTGATTAAACAATTGATTTTATAAAGGGTAATATGTTTTGTATAAAATCCCTAGGTTAAGAATATTTTTCACCAGTCTGAAGATGGCTTTGACAAGCTGAAACCGGTTACGGTCATTAAATTAAAAGTGGAAAAAGTTTTAAATTTGTTTTATTATACTATCTATCCTTTATTTTGCTTTTTAACTGAAACTAAATTACGCTTGTAAAAAAAGTTATTAGGTTAGCAATAGCTTTATAGAATCTACCTAGTTAAACTACATGTTTGGTGTCGATAATTTACAAAATTTCTTCACTCAAAAATAATCTTGTTTCGTTGTGTAGAACCTATTTATTACGTTCCATTCTAGATTAAAATTTAAAATAATGGATTACTCCAGAATTTTAGACATGCAACATGTCTTATAAGAGATTTATTCCGATATATTATTCTTGTTGTATGGTACTCTAAGTGTTAAATATATTCCTCCACTTTTTCAATGGCGTCATTTTGGAAATAACAAAAAAAAAACATCCAAACTGCTGTTGTACAATCCGATATTTTACCGGCCTAAGACATTCATCTTGCCTTGTCAACTGGACAAAACAACTGAAAAAATTCACCTCGGGTTTAGGTTTAACACAATGAAAAATAAGGTGATTGTACACAAGTGATCTTGTAAGTTTATACTTATCTCTTTCTAACGCTTTAGATTCTTTACAAATAACTCAGGTAATAAAACATATAGTCGTCTCTGTCTAGTTAACGCCCAGTCGCCATAACTTATACCTGGGCACAATCAATTCTCGTTAGTTCGGAATACGTCCTTGATATTGTATTTAATTTGATTTTAAATATGCAATACAATATATTGCTACTAAAATTTAAAAATTCCTCTTATGCTTTACCAAATTAAGCCATTAATTACCGCACCTGTTACGAGTACCAATTATATTTTTTATCCACACATCATGTTGCACATACAATAATAAATTATTATTAATAATAATGTTAAAATTATTTTGAAAGCTGTTTTGTTGAGTTATCTCCAAAATTGAATTCCTGAAAAAAATGTACGCAAAACTTACCTTGTTCGCAAGGACAACCACAACAAGGCACCGAAATATATTTATAATTAATGATTTAATTATATTTCCAAGTCATCGTCATATGATGGAGCTTACCTGTAATTAAAGAAAACAATATCATTAGTTTATTATGCAGAAAATGTGATGCAAAAATAAAATTTAAAAAGCGCAGAAATGTATTTTTTTTTCTATCAAGAATTATTTTCAAGAACACGTTTGTTTTGAATCTTTCATCTCATATTAAATTTCCTTCCCGCTTTATTTCCATCTGCGAAGGCTTCGCGGCTATACCGCTTTTATTATCTCAGCACCGAACCTTTTACGACTCACGAAAAAGCTTTCGGTAACGACCGCTAGATGCCTCCAGATGAAAAGTATTTCTATTATGACCATCGACGTATCCGACATCTGTTGACTCGGTTTAGTATTAGGGGTGAAAGCTTTAATGGTGGGGGAGGGGGTGGCAGTTATGAATTGAAATTGAGCCATGAAGAAGAGGACAGTTTGAATTAGGATTTAAAAGGATTTTAGGATGAAAAGAGTAGAATAATATTGCCAGGACTTGTATTTGATTTTTAGATTGTTAACGGGTCAACATAATATTATAAATTATATAATTTTAAACTTTTGGGCACGAACTCTATGAGTACCTATATTTTTAAATAAAAAATTTCAATTTTTTAATCTAAATGAATGGATATGTTTGTAAAATGATTATTTAAGTTTAATTAGTTCTGTTTAAAATAATATATGTAAATTCGGTATCACTATTGTTGTGGAAGGCTCTAATTCCAAATCAAGGATTTCCGGAAACATTTTAAAATACTTACTAATGAAATAATGTTGATGTTTTTTATATTGACTCTACACAGAAGGCTCTGAGGAAAATAAATTCCCCTCGTGGTCTATGTCATATTTCGGGATGCTGTTTGGAGGGGCTTTTTAGGAAGGTGGGGGAGGAAGTTCTGGGTAGTAAAATGTATGAGGAGTGGATTGGAATCTTGGAGTCAGTGTATCCAGAAGAGACGGATGTATAATAATAAGAATAATAATTGGATGACTTGTATAGCGCCGTTTTTGTGAAAAATCACCTCAAGGGCTCTGAATCCATTCTTCCCACTGCGGTGCAATTGGATATTCCAAGAAAGTTCTGCTGGAGATGTCAAAAGGTCTCTGAACCATTCTCAACTGCCACCGATTCCTAGACGAACCTCACCCCATGGACCCGGGCACCTTCGTTAAGTCATCAAACATTGGGACCTCTTGGGGTGACCTGTGGCAGAGGTGTTGGTTATCCAATAAATGGTTACCGGTGTGGCGGTACCCGTTCCGGCCCCCCAAATTGGAATTAGAATGAGATAGAGTAATGTAAATGATATTTTTAATAAATTTCTAAAATAAAAAGATTCAAAATCTTACTAATCTTACTAATATTATAAACGCGAAAGTTTGTATGGATGTATGTATGTTTATTACTCTTTCACGCAAAATTTACTAAATGGATTTTAATAAAACTTCACAATAATATAGCTCATACATTAGAATAACATAAAGGGTGTAATTTATAAAACTAGCTATTTATTTTCAATATATTGAATATAATAATTATTGTTTAATAAAAAATTTCAAAATTTGAGAATCACATTTTGCAAAGACAATGATTGTTAAATCAAAATTCTATTTTAGAAAATATTTTAATTTGTGAATTTATTTGAAGTACTCGCCCAATACTTTGAATCGAATAAAGAATTATACATATTTTAAATAAATAGGTTAAGAATTTTGGTATAAACTTAGATGGGACCTAGGAAAAGAAAATAGAATACTCGAAGTACTAATCCTACGCAGACGAAGTCGCGGGCAGAAGCTAGTAAATAATAATCGAAAGTTATATGGGAATCCACGATAATAAACATAATAGATTGCTAGTTAGTTGGTACCTATACTTGTATATTACACGTGAAGGAAGATAGTTCAAGAAATTTACAATACTTTTGTTTATTGTTATCACATAATAATGTTTAACCGACAATTCATCATACAAAACTAGTGGGTGTACCACGATCATTGTAAAAAATTAACTCGTACAACATTAACTTATGTGGACACGCCTTTATGAAGTTTCTGGATTTGAAACGAGCCTTAATAGTAAATCTACATTAATTATACTGTTAATTTATAAATAAGAGTTTCTGTAATGTTTTATTCAATATTTATGGTAGATACCTGGGCGTCAATTTTAAAACACAAATTAAAAATGTCAAATGGACGATCGAGAAAAAACTAGTACCTATATCAATACGATATTGACAAAATCCGTCATCTGTGAACAGTTATCAATATTTGCGAGCACAGTCAACTATTCTTAATAGCTGTTCCGACCGATGATTGATAAATTTTGTCGCGGCCTCCATAGTATCAGATTAGTTTTGGTTAATTGTCAATATAAATATATATTTTTTAATAACTTCGTTCGTTATGCAAAATTACTGGTTTGTTTTGAATGAACGGATTGAACTAACGAAAAGAAGATACGATAATGGTTGAAATGTGACTAAAGACCTCATTAATGAATTAACTCCCGTTTAGTGTCAAAAAGTAAACACGGACTGCCAATGCATATTTAGGTAAGTATTACAATTCAATATTGCCAATTTATTAATATTTTTACGTAATTGATTGGCGTTTGGTGTTTCGAAATGTGAATTCGAAGACAGATCCGCCAGTGTTGCTAGCGTATATCGCTATCTTAATTATTTCCTGTCAATATCGGTTCGGCTGTCAACAGTTAAACCCTGCTCGGTATATCGATATAAAATTGTCGGAAGTTACGTCTATCGATCCTATATTTTAAAATTATCGTTTTCTCGGTTTCTCGATTTCTTTGACCCCCATTGATTCAATAAAATTAAACTTTTAACAAGTTTTAAGTAAACTTTTTTTTTTATTAAGTTAAAAGAAATTTACATTTCACTTTCTTAACTTAAATACATGTATAGTTTTAAGAATAATGAGTTGAGAAAAACCCAAGAAGTACGACAAATTCAACTGCATCAAACCTAACCTAACCTAACCTAACTAAAAATGGCACTAAGGTTTGCCTAAATAATCTACAAGCAATGAGTGGCATTTTCTCCTGTTTTACTTCCTACTACCCCTATGAAGAAATAACGTAAAGGTTAAATAAATTAATTTGAAAGTATTTTTGTATATATTTTATTTGATCTAAATAAGCAAGATACGATGACACAAAGTTAAAAATCGGTTCAAAAATACAAGGGAATTCATTTTTCTTCTGTGTTCGAATTCAAAGTTTAATAATAAACGATCCATTCATTTAAAAATTGAAATAATGCTTTATCGTTGGAGCATCACCTAATAAATAATAACGACCACAGGTCTGTTCGGATGCCGACAAAACATAAGAGTGGTTATAACGTATTACTATGCACCTCGTAAAAAATACAATTATTACGTTGACCAATAATTTTATTCTGATTAAAGTTGGAAAAAACATTTTTACTCTTTGCGCTCAACACAAATTAAATGATCCTCACAATCAAAGGATGCTACAGCAATCAACATTCGTAAAGAGGTACATTTCAAAACACTTAATGGAACGCAGAAATAAGGAAAACGAAAAAGCTTTTTCTTTAATGTTCAAATTTTGTAGGACGGTACCACTAATGTAATTATGACCTTTTTTCCATGGCGGACGTAATAAGTAGGTAGGTTAAATCATAATTTTGCTTCGAGTAAAATTCTCAAATAAATTCATACGAATCATTAGGTACCTGAAGGGAATATTTACGACCTTTTGATGAATAGTTTGATTTTGTTATTTTTTTTAATAGTTTGCATAATCCGGATCATTCAGAGCGAGAGATCAGCGGCTGGTTTATGGCGAGAGCTTTTGAATCCAGTTTTGAATACATTATTATTTTTAGTTGGGGAATTCGGGGACTGCTTATGACGTATGGAGGGGTAACGTGTGGGAAGAGCGGGGTGATATGACTGGGTGGTCCGCCTTCTCATTAGGACACCGCTTCGGGAACAATCCGGAGATTACCGAACACAGGCGAAGATTCGCGCCCGAATCGTGATAAAAATATTCAGCCGGATGAAGCTTTATGATATATTGTTCGAGCAATTAAAACATCGTTAAAATTGTACCAACTCATAAAAAAGGGACATTTCAGTTTACTGCAAATCAGTTTAGGTACTTTTCAGTTTTAGCCATTAGCTAGATTAGCTCATTTTCGATTTAGCATATATTTAAAAATATCATTTTAGCGCACTCATTAACACCTTTAAAATATGCCTTAGTTACTCGTAACATTGTGTGAACTCTATTCCACTGTTTTGCATAAAGATAATAGTCATAAAAAAATTATTAATCTCATTTTTATTTGCATAATGCACACCTTGGGTAGATAATTTCGTTCGCTTTCATTCAATTCCTCTGCATATACCTCATAATTACGATGAAATCTTGGTAAACAAATTAAATTATTCACGGCCATATCACGTTTCGAAGATCCCAAGTTTCACTTTAGTAAAAGCATGCAAATAATTGTTTGGATCACGTCAGCTGTTGGGGCTCTCGAGCAAAGTGACGTTTTTCTCTCCCAAACTGTCAGGCTGTCGTGTGACAGTTGACAGTTGGTGACCACGTGCCACGGCCCGGGCCATGCGACCAATGACAGAAGACAGAATATGCAAATAAGAAAGCTGGCGATGATATAGTATCAGTTGGCGCAATAAATGCTGAGAAAATACAAGGTAACCAACACGTGAGCATCGAGCAAGTATTTTTAAAAGGTTGAGATTTATGTGGTTTTTACTCCAAGCAAAAATACTTTTCTTGCAAATTTTTTAGTAACATAGAAACATGTCACACACGGGGTGACATATCTGCGGAATATCATTAAATGCACTTGTACTATATTATTTAATATTAATTAAAAATAATAATAATTGGATTATTTGTGGAGCGCTGTTTTTGTGAAAAATCACCTCAAGGGCGCTGTACAATTTATTACGAGATTCTTAGACACTATCTAATTTGGTTGTTTACAAACAGATACAGAAAACATACTTACCTGGTAGGTCACTTCCGATAAACAAACTTTTATTAAAGAATTTATGCTTTGAGAAGATACGACTTTGCACGCGGAGGACACTATATTTATTTTACATTTGCTATTACCCTCCATTACTATGGATATTACATTAATGAGAAGATTAGTGGCAAAAGAAAAGTTGGCATTTCTTTCGACAGACTAAAAATTAGAAGAGTTAAGGACCATTTTATATTATTTTGGATTTATACCATAAAAGTTTTTTTTAAATCATTTGTTACGTTTTTCGGGAATGCTTTTTGTAAATACTGACTAGTAATAATACATAAATACCTACATGGTTGTTAGCATCCTGTCGTAAATTTTCACCAACATTATTTTGTTGGTTTATAAATGATATTTTCCGTCTGTTTTTTTTAAATATAATTTAGAACCCTTCTCCGGCAGACTGAATCTGGTGTTGAACGTGCCTATAATTGTGTATATAGGCATATAATATTATGCATGAACCACCAAACGCACTGGACAGATTGTATTATTTATATGCAAGCTTAGTCACGCTGTCAATTTTCAAATGCCAATTCTTTTTTTTTCTTCGCATCGCATTATTTATGACCGTCCGAATAAGATACTCGTAAACTATATTCACAAAAATAAATCTCAATGTGAGATGCCATATGAAGAGTTGTTGTGGATTTTGCCTAAAGCATAGGGTCTACCTATACCAAATGGTAGTGGGCTCGCTTAAGAAGTACGTAATGCCACTCCTCAACTGAAAAATAATAAAAATAATAGTCAATTAATTTTGCTTATTTTAAGAGAAAGATAAAAATATCATCGAGAGAGTCCATCTAGAGAGTTCAAAAGGAGGCCTCTCCTGAACCTGGAGGCCTACCACGCAGTACCTAGGTGGGGAAACGGAATCACCGCGAAGACCTAGACCTCCCACCCAATGAACCCGGGCAGCCTTGCTGAGTCACTAAACGTAGCGAACCACTTAGGTTGACCTATGGCGGGGGTGTTGGTTATCCAATAAATTGATCATGGGACGACGGTACCCATACCTCCCTCCCAAATTGTAATTAATATAATACACGCCTAACTTTAAGACTGGCCTTAACGTGATACAGAAATCGTCACAATAACGAGTTTAAGGTTTAAAATAGTCGCAAGCCTCCCCACTCACGCCTTTTTCTGTGGCACCCATGTTTTTACGTATTTTTCCCTTTCGCTTACGTTCAGTGTAAAGTCAGTAACTGCGTGTACTACACTGATAATTTTATTGTTAGAATGAATTTGAAATTTTAAGACTGCAATGTACCTATATACCAAACTCTTACATTAAGGTGAATGTCAAAGGAATTTATATTCTTCGCTTTCCTAGATGGCGTGCGTATAGTATTTTTTACTTATTAACGCTTTTTACAAGTTATAATAATAATAATAATATTTGAATGACTTGTATAGCGCCGTTTTTGTGAAAAATCACCTCAAGGGCGCTGTACAAATTTCAATACATTTCTACAATCTTACTTCTAACTACAGACTAGACAAACATTATAAAGCTAAGCTGAGCCCTAGCACTCACTCTGATAAAATTTGTCTCTTAACATCTAAGTCATAATAAACAGAATAACATTATCTCGGACCAAAAAGTCAGATTTAAAGCCCGGCTTAGCAGAGATACATTCGTGTATTTGTTCAGTGCTGATTTGTATTCGCGCGGCTGGCCCGTAGATCTGAAATCATTGAATGAAAATGATTGAAACACCGATGAAATATTGTATTTGTTAGCCTTTCTTGAAAAATTAGAGTTTTTTAATTGACAAAACTATTTGTTATTATTCATATTGCTTGTGAACTTCCGCAACAATAAAATTTTCTTAATATTTCAAAACATAACTTAACATAAAGCGTTTATAAGTTAAAAGAAAAATACTATACGCGGAGAAAAATGTTGTTCCAAAATACGATAATTTTATTCGTAAAAACGGTTAAACACGGGACTGAAGTTTTTACGAACAAATTAATAAGGTTTCAATGTTTATTGGCGGGAAAATGTAGGAATAATTTGTTGGTATACCTACGTACGAAATTACGTATACCGACAAAATCTTCTTACATGTTCCTGCCAATAAACATTGAAACCCTGTTAATTGGTTCGTAAGAACTTCAGTCCCGTTTTTAACCGTTTTTACGAATAAAATGATCGTATTTTAGAATAACATTTTTCTTCGTGTACGCACGCCATCTACGAAAGCGTAGAATATGAATTCTTTTGACATTCACCTTAATATTGCCAACAAACCTACATGACACAAATTATTATACAAATTTGTATGAAGGATAAGAACCTTTTACAAGTCATTACTTCTCCGGCACAGCATTACGACGACTCGTACGTAACATCATCGACAGCTACAAAGGTCTTTACAATACGTTTCCCGTGTCCACACGTTGTCATCAGGTTGTAGATATATTTTACAATTATTTATGCTTTACGGGTATCACATTAGGCCACTTCCCTCACATCCACAGGCACATGAGCGGCGGCGACGTGCTTCGGTCGACGATGAAAGACTCCTGTGGCGGCTGTTTCATTGGTCGCTGGGAAAACAATCAAGGAATCTAGGTATGACCCACCTGCAGAGATTCAGACAGAGATGCGGTCTCAAATGGTCAATTTTGGGAGGTGTTGCCGGTTTTGAGCAATTCGGTAGCTACAATCTTATTTAGTTATATATTTTTTTAATTATATTAGCGTAGAACTGGCAGAGGAAGGATGAAAGTAGACTGAATGCTATAGAAATGAGATTACTGAGGCGTATGTGTAGTAAAATCACACATACGATCGTGTGAGAAATGTGGAGACCCAAAAAGAATTCAAAGCTGTTGTAAGCGTTATACGTAAGATTAAAAAGGGAAGCTTGGGTGGTTTGGGCATGTACACGGAGAAAAACGTTATTCTAAAATACGATCATTTTATTCGTAAAAACGGTTAAAAACGGGACTGAAGTTAGTACGAACAAATTAACAGGGTTTGAATGTTTATTGGCGGGAACATGTAAGATTAATTTGTTGTTATACCTACGTAATTTCGTACGTAGTCCCATTTTTAACCGTTTTTACGAATAAAATGATCGTATTTTAGAATAACATTTTTCTCCGTGTTATTAACTGGTTGAAAGATTACAAAGGAAAATTCTTAGGATTTATTCAGCATTGGCGAATATTTGACTGAAATTTCTGAAATTTTATATACCAATCGAGAAATGTGTCCATTCTTGTGATATTTTTAATTTTTCTGGTTCATCGTTTATAAGAATCCTTTGAAATTAAATAATCCAAGTCCCTTGGGAATGTGGCATTAATCAAAACAGCGACGCATGCGCGTCCATGAGTGGTTTATTCCATTCGAATCAGAGACGCCATAAATCCAGGCAAACAAACCTGTTCCCCGACTTATCAAAACGGCCACTCGGTACCTACCTCACCTAGTACCTACATACTCCAAATGGCGATCTTCCTGCGAAAATTACTACAAGTGACCGACGATGGCTTAGAAACGTGTACAAGTCACGAAGAGAACCTGCTAATTCACGATCATTATTTTATACAATTTTTTTCGCTTGAACTTCTCAGTTTTTTTTGCATAACTAAGTTAACATTTTTTTAAATTTCATCAATTAAAAATTCTGTCGAGCTTTGATTAATTAATTACTTCAAAGTGAAAAATGATTTTTTTTTTAAATTTATTTATTGTGTTTGTGTTTAATTCGTAAAACTCCATTAAAATTTTATTTTTGAAATTTAATTTAAATTAAATTTAGTAATGTTTATTATTAAGTTCTGCAAGTGTTTTAGTTTTTATTATTGTGACAGCTGTGAAAAATGATAATAATAATTGGATAATTTGTAGAACGCCATTTTAGTGAAAAATCACCTCAAGGGCGCTGTTTAATTTATTACGAATTCTTTGGCTCTTTCTAAATGTACTATTTACAAATAGATACAAGTAGGTAGGAACTAGATTAAAATTATATGGCCAATAATATCTACATATTTTTAGTAAATTCCTTACGACAGTTCCAGCTGACAGAAGCCAGTGGGACTGTGGCATTTATTGGAAAACCAACATCCACGCCAAAGGTCTTTTTGAACTTAAAAAAAGACTTTAAAAACATAGAATTAAGCCAAAAAATACCTCCGATATTAACATTTAAATATAACATAACAATTTAAAATAAAAATAAAGTTTAATCAAGCATATTATATCTACAAATAATTAGGTACAACAGATATGAACTTTGTGGGGGTTCAGGTTTTTTAGATCAGTGGTCAAAAATAATTTAAAAAAATAAAAGAAAAGGTCCATCTAAATTAGTCACTTGTAAATATTATGATTTTTTTTTTTTAGAAATAGGTTGCAGTATTAGGGTACCTACTTATAAAATAGTATCTAACTACCTAAGTAATTCTTCAGCTTTTGTAAAGTGGGTCTAAATAATCAGGTAATTTAAAAAATATCATTCTCATTTTCTCATCTCAGCTTTTTTAAAGTGGACGTAAATAATCAAGTAATTTTTTGAAATATTATTCTCATTTTATTACTTTTAAATTGATTGTTTTTATTGGCACACTACGTTACTGACCATCATTTAAGTTGCCTCGTACAGACTACTGGCCCTAAAGAATCACGAGTTGCTCAGTACCCACCTATTTTACGGTTTAATTGGCCGTTGCGATAATAGAGGATTCCAGTGGAACAACGTAAGTACACTGTGTACCTGAACAGAGTGTAAAACGCGGCTGTGGTGATAGGTTTAGGCCTATAGGCTATGTGCTTTGTAATTCTACTTTGCAGACTTACAAACGCCGTACCACGAGCTTTATAGTGATACCTGTACGTGTATAATATTACCGTGTTTCCTGTAGAGATAGTAAGTACGTACACAATACACACGTTTACCTGTTATCGTGTATCACGAGGTATTTTAAAACAATTACGGATAACAGGGAATGATTTCGTTGTGAGCGGTCTTTTATTGCCAAGAGCGCTTGGAACATCCAATTTTAGATCGTGCTGACAAATTATGTACAAATCCTCGACTGATTTACCTTTTTTCAGCAATATTTAACATTTGGAGCGCCAGTCATTTGCAAGGAGTCCTTTTTATATTGTTTCAAAAGGTAGCAGTAAATTCTTAAAAAAATGTAATTGTAAATAAAATACTTGTTTGTGTTCACTTTCAGTAGCTTTTAACGTTCAAAATTCAAACGTTTCAGGTAGGAAAGAAACTATTCAAACCTCTCCATATTTACAGGAAAAAAACCTAAAATTATCTTTATCAACTTTCAATCTACATATTACAGGGTTCCCACCAATCCGAAGCTAATCAACTAATTACATTCACATTAGTTTAAAAATTCAATTGGATGATAATCCCATGTGATGGTCTGAATAATTTATGCATTTAAAATTGAATATAAAAAAGCCGTCACAATTTGGACGCTTGGCGTTATCATCGATTTTCATGCTCTGTGATTCGTACCAGAATAACATTATAACTGTGCACAGCAATTATCTCCAAAACTACCGTCAAAATATAATTACACTCCGCGGACGTAAACGTAATTTTACATTTTGTAAACGTGCCTACATAAAAGCCGGCAAAGCTCACTAGAATGGGATGATTTATTGACAATATGAATAATGTCTACGAATTACGACATACGATGTTCAATGTTCATAGCGGAACTTGCTTGGGGCCATTTGTAAAACACTCTGCTTAAATCTTGCATGATTATTTCTTTAAATAAATAGTTGGACTATAAAAAAAATTATCTACGAAGATTCGATATACACAATACATCAGGTATGCCAACGGGTCGAATACTTTTACATTTGGATAGAGTAATCGTCTAAAATACTGGAGGTCCTTTGTCATTAATTTGCTATTAATTATCATATCGAATATTTCAATTTGAATTACGCCATTTACCCACCTTAAAAACTGTGTATTGATGACATTATTGAGGTGGTGGGTACCTGCATCTTCATACTTTCCTTATCGAACGAAAAGCTAGGTACGTTGATGATGTGTAAGATATTGCATTCATCCTTACATTCCTAGTAAGCTGAAAATTACTGAAAATGACTGAAGGATTATGAACTGTTTTTTTTTATTAATTAGTTGATTAAATTTACCATAGATTCATTACATTCATAGACATTTAACAAAATATTTCCGACATATTCCGAAATATTCGAAAAAATAAAACCTTTGTTAACCAGTTATGCAGAGTTTTGTTCCATGGAATCGGCGTGTTAAGTAAAGAGTATAAAAACAACATAAGGATTTATAATTTTTCCTCATTAATCTGCAGCTTTCTGCACTTTAATAATTGTACCTTCCGCGCATTTCTAAATTATTTCCAGTGTTTTCTTAACACAATTAAAGCAATTAAATCAACACCAGGTATCTAATTACGGTATCCTGGAAGAAAACAGATGAAACAAAGCAGATAAAAACTATGAAATTATGTTCTGATGCCCTTTCAATTATGTTACGTACGAACTGCAGTAAAAAATAAGAATTTCACTGTGTTGCTGATTACGTTTATTATTTACGATTGCTTGCATAATTAATAATTACAAGTATTAAATGGTTACGAATCGGCATTGAAATGATAGTCTAAATCAATTAAATAATAATTTCAGAGGGAGGCAATATTCTTCAATGACAAGTCGTGAATAAAATTGGTGCAACTATATTATACTCGTCTGTATTCGAACGTGCAGTAGAATTAGTTGAAACATTGCAGACATGTACAAAATAAGGTTTACAAGTTTTTTTAGGCGGGGAGTTTTTTTATGTATATATAACGCGTGCATAATTTAAAAATAGGCAAAGAATTTGATGCCAAATAGTAAAAATGAGCAATCTGCTTGAGTAATATTTTTTTATTGTCTCTTTTATGGATGGAACTTTTTTTGTGTTTCCGCATTTATTAAAATTAGGACAGTCGTCTTGTTTTAGATACGTCTCGTAAATTATCGTGCTACAGAAAATTATTAGGTAGGAACCTCTAAGAAAATTGGTAATTAACTAAATACGTCGTTCTTATCTTTTGATTAATCTCAGTTGATAAACTAAAAACATGCTTCGACCGTATTTCAAAAAAGACACGGCGGATGCATTCTTGAATGAATTGTCTTAAAAATGTTCTTTGTAGTGTGAATAATCATCGTCACGTAGGTGAACTTTAACAATTAAATGCATAATTTTAGGAAACCCAAGAAAAAAATGGTAGGTAAACTTGTTTCTTTTTATAACCTATTTACGCCTTAAACTTACAAATTTAGTACATACAAAGGTAGGTTAGAGGGCGGTGCGTATGTTTTTAATTTATGAGGCGGGTATGGGTACCGCCAACCCAGGAATCATTTATTAGATAACCAACTCCTCTCCCACAGGTGGTTCCCTAAGTTTGGTGATTTAGCAGTAGTGCCCGGGTTCATGGGGTGAGGTTTGTCCGGATCTTCGGTCTGATCACCAATTGCGTGGCAGGCTGGATCGGGAGAGACAGGATGAGGAAGACCTTCTGACCTCTCGAGCAGGACTCTCTCGGAACAACACCTTACACCGCAGTGGGACGGATATATTCATACATCTCCCAATCCCAGACACACCGACCTCCAAATTCCTAACCACTCCTTATACCCTTTTCCTTCCCAGAACTTTCTCTCCTTCCTTTCCTAAAAAGGCCCTTAAAACAGCATCCCCCGAAGATGGCAGGGCCTCCTGTGTGGAGCTAATAAATAAAAGCTTCTAGAAGAAATAATCTCTTTGGAATTTTCACATGGAGGTAGGAAGGAGCGTTTCATTTTTCTCTTTCAAAAATTTATCATAAAATTGCATAGAACACACATCCTTATATTAGGTTAGCAACAAGTTAGGTTAGGTTAAAAAAAAATCCAAAGTTAATAATTCAGCATGGTATAATTATTCAATTTGTAGACAAAATCAAAAATCCAACGTAAAATTAAAAAAAAAAATAAAAATATTCATCTTTTCGACGGTCATACATTACAAGCAACGTGTTCTTTGACACTTTACCCGTTTTCGCGCTTAAAACGCGCGAACGAAACTACTTGTGGACCTTTTGTAGGACCGTAGGTTGTAAGTAGGCACCATTGTAATCTGGTATATTAAAAGAGAAAAATGTAAAACGTACCGCCATGTTGTAACGCCGGCCGGCTGTCATTCCGCATTGTGATTATGATAAACGTTCGCGGTCATAAATTAAAATGAAAAAGTTTCGCCTAGCAGCGCGTTCGGCTAAGCTCGGGTATTTCCGCCAATGCTCGGCAACGCAACCGCGGCTCGGGAATTGCCTATAAAAGGTTAATCAAGGTTTGTTTGCTGGTGGCCGATTGCATGGAAAATACGCTATTTCAGGGGTTACACTGATACATTCTATACACAATTAAATGTATTTTAATCTCGTTACATTGTGGAAATAATTATGCAGTCCATGATTTTAGCCAGCCCTATGTGTTATGATGTCTTATGGAAGAACTATCTAAAATACATATTATGTTTCCTAGTAATTTTAAATGCCGCACCATATTGTTTTTTGTCTTTTCTAATCAAAATTCAAATCTCAATAAGTGTTGTGAATGCTTCATTTCTTTGTAAAACCAATAGGTAAGCGCCTCCGCCCACTGAGGCAACTAAAAACTCTCAACTGCCAACTGTCTTTGTATGACAATGTGATGGCCCGCACACTACACAATCACTCAAACACCCGTTGTCAATGGTAACGCAAGCGGCGACTTGCGACTTGCACTGCTGATTGCCCTGGACGGCCGTTGGTAGTTGCCAGCTGTCAGCTGATTGTTCTTCGTCTATGGTTAAACAAGCTTTTTCACCAATCAAGACAGAGAAAACGGCCGGTTCAGTTAGTTGGTTTTCAGCTGCCTCGTCAGCGGAGCGCCTTAGTTAACAAAAATATTAAATAAAGTGAAAATAATTGACTTTGTTTACACCATGATTTTTAAAAATGTCAAATTCTTTCAAAACTAAAGGCGTCTTCATCAGGATACCAAGTATTCTAAAACGAACAAAAATGAAAACAAATTCATTAATTTCAACAAATCGAATTTAAAATGACGCCACAAATTAATTTAAATTTAATTCGTAAATAAAAGAAAATTTACAGTTTTTATTGGAAACTGCCATGGTTCACCCCAAGTGGTTCGCTACGTTTGGCGACTTAAAATCGGTTGAGTTGTGGACTTGGTGGCGGATGAGCCTGCTCACCAATTGCGTGGCAGGCCGGATCGGAAGAGGTCGGTTTAGGGAAACCCTTTGACCACTATAGCTGCTCTCTATCGACCCATCACCTTGCGCCGCAATGGATGGATTCATACGTAGGTACATCACTACTGAACATACTGACCACCAATTCCCGCCCACACTTCATATATTTTTCCTTCCCAGAACTTCCTCTCCTTCTTTCGTTAAAAATACCCTCCATTCAGCAACTCCTAAGATGATATAGGCTATGAAGAAAATAATTTACCTCGGGCCTCCTGTGTGGAGCTAATGCTAAACAAGTCATTTTTATGTAGTGTTCCGCACCAAACTAATAGTTTTAGCATAATATTTAACATCTAAAATTTAAAAACGCGCATAAAAATATCTCTTAATTCTTTGTTTTAAATAAAGCCAACACCAAGGTAGTTATTAAATTTGATTGTTGGTAGGTAAGTGTCTGAGTAATTAAAATAATTCTACTAAATCCAGGATGAAGCAATCAGATGAACACAAAAGTAATTTATGATTTTAAAATTTAATCTTTTGATATTAATTACGGATATTAGTGATAAGTTTGAGGATCGCTGGATTTCTATGACAAGTCTCCCGACGAAAGGGACGTTGAACATTACCTAATGCGACACATTAAATTTATCTTTCTCTTTCTAAAGCACGGTTAAATTCAAGTAAAAAAGAGAAAACAGTCGGATATCAAATTATTTCAGTAGGTAGTTAGTTTCACTTACGCAAATTATTTCCATATTACCTATATATTGTGAAATGTCCCCACAAATGAATCATAAATTATCCATTATGGAAGTTGAGTCAAGGTAAGTAACATGGTGAAAATAATTGTAAATTATTTTTTTAATTGTAAAGTTTTTAGACTTATTCTATTATTTTTTATACTTATTTATGTTTTTATCATGTATTTTATTGAGTAGCAATTTTTTTTTCCTATTTTATTATACTTAAGACATTTTAATCGTACAATGTTTTGTCCACACTGTTTTCCTGTAGACAAGCTACTTGCAGTAGCTTTGCAGGTATAATGTTAACATGAAAAAAAAACTGATTTTCTGTAATAAAAAAATAATAAAAAAGGATCTATATTTATTAATTATAAAAAAAATATCAGTTGGTAGTCATTTATTTATTTTATTTTATTTAAACTCCCATTGGGCTTTTACATATAAAGCAATACATTTTTTTATTAATTAGAGTGAAAATAAGAGTAGACAAAATATAGGTAATATAGGAAAATTTAAGAAACTAAATTTAGGTTACATAAAATATATGAGTTGACATATAGTTGAATATAAGTGAAGTAAAAATAGATAGTCTGCCAATATCCTCCAAATCAACAATAATATTAAATAATAAAAATGTATAAAATTGGTGTTCACAATATTTTATGAACTAGCTAGAAATAGTATCTAATAGTTAAATGTCTAATATTTTTACTAATTGCCCGGCACACACCTACATCCATATTTTTTAATCTTGTGAATAAATAATAGCATATTTACAGTTTTATAATGTTTGCGTCAGGAAATAAAGATTTTGCTAATTAGGCAGGTATCTACGCCATATCAATTGTTTACATATAAAAATTTAAATAAGTGTAACGTCTCTAACTGGTTTCTAGGTTTTGTCTGCTGAGCTCTAGGATCATAATAACTCTGCACATCTACCTTCGGCACATCTCGGAAACGAGTTCACGTGACCCGAAGAGCCCATACAAAAGTAAAAGAATGTGAAACTTATCATAGTCAAATTATGATACATTAAAATAAGTATCTAAGTTAAAAAATGTGATAGGTAATAAATAAGTAGAATATAAAAAAAAACATCTGAAGTTTAGATACTCTCTACGTCGAGAATTGTGCCCTAAACGACTAACTCAGAATCAAAGGTCTTACCCCTATTCTCCGAACTTAGATAAATTCATTAAAGAATCAAACCAATTCACCAAGGAACATCGTATCACTTCCCCATGCCAACATATTATTTCCTGGTTAGCCGTGTCTTTTACCGTGGCTGTAAAAAAAATATTGGTATAACAAGTAATTATTTTGAATTCAGCGAATTTAAGTAGTTGGAAAGAGTAAAGAATCCTACCACTCTGCTGTCGAGGTCATCAGAGTAGGTATATTGCAATATTAAAAGTAACTATTACCAACACAGAAACAAGTCCAATCATTAAGCCTGCTGGAAGTTACGAAGCAGGAAACAACCTAGAAAATAGTCGATATCGGGTTAAAACAAATTGCCTTTTGTACGGCTCGGGTAGTGTTCGCAGGTAGTATTATTAACCCCACGGTATTGTGACATTTTACGTTTTATACGCAGAACTTTCAGGCTGTTCGGGGTACAGGGAAAGGGCTAACCCCAGCCATCACCCTTAGGCATGTGTCAACGACCCTTGGCGTGGGGATTCTAAACGCTGGTTTATGGTTTGTTTTGAATTTCTGATTTAGTGCACACACACACTCTTGTGATTTATGTATATATGTTATTTGTCCGACTTTAATAACATTTAGTACCTATCTAGTTACCGCAGTTAATTACAAAAAAAACTTTATTAGAAAAATATAAGATAAAAAGCTCTGAAAATGTACATCTAGGACTTTTATTCTATGCAAGAAGTTCTACGAAATGTTTTTTGAAAAAATTAGAATATTTCTTTTGATAGGTATGCCTTATTTATTAGTTAACTAAAGGTTACCTATTTACAGGTGGGTTGTTACAATTAAAGCATTCCCTTTGATGAGATGGTGACATAAAATGTCGCCATGTAAACAGTAATGATTATCATAAAAATGCGTTTTTAATGTCTAATGATTGTCAAGCATGTTATAAATGCCATCATGACACAAGCAAGTTACACATTTGAGCAGTAAAAAACATGATATTAAAATGCTAATTAAAATACCTTTAAAGATGATGAAATAATGCTTTTTTTCTATAGAATCACCATACACAAAATATTTAAAAAGCCCAACAAAATAACACTTCCTAGGTAATAGGTATTTCGTTCCCATATGATCGCCCACCCCAGCTATCATCCCTAATAGAACGGGTGTCTGTTTTCAGTCGCATTAAAAATGACCCAGTAACACAGAGCTGTCTGTGATTCTCGATTAAAATTATATACGACCACATCCCGACAATAAGTGCCCCCATGTAGGAAGATTACCTTATTTCAACGCTAAATGCTTATGGACCTTTGACACGCATATCCCCCATTGCGGAGGAACATTCGCAATTTCTGGGTTTCGCCGATTTAGAGAGAGGCAAGGAATATGAACATAACAAAGAAAAGAACTAAGTAGATAGTTAGCAAACAATGTCTTCAATTCCATTACCTAGCTTTTGATTTTACCTTTTTATGTCGTGTAAAAGTGAGCTTTTATAGAATTAGTTGAAAATAATTTTAATGTCCTTTGAGAAGAATGGAATATGAAAAGGTTTCTCCTCGGAGATAATGTAATAAGGAAAATAGCATTGTACGTCTTGTGAAAGTATTTTTGAAGTTCTGAATAGTATATCATTCATTTTACAGTTATATTTCAAGTTGGTTTAGGTAGGTAAATATTAAATTTGATTCTAATTATATCGATGTTAGTTTTTTCACCTACCATTATGAGATTTTAACAGGATGGTATTCGGAAGAATTAATGATCTTGCAAGTACATTAGCTAAGTAATTATCTATTAATTAGAATGCATGAAGTTCTTAGAACCCTATAAATTATGCTATTTAACGTCATGGTCGTTATTCAATGCACCATTTTTACCACAGCAATAAAACACCGAAAACAAGCAATTGCGAGCTTTTTGCATGCAGTTCGCAATAAAAGTGGCGAAGGCGTTAATACTGCTGTAAATTATATGGAAATCTTACCTTGTCATCTTTTCGCTATGGTGAATAAGTGCTTGAATTCCGGAATTCATTATTCGGAACTTATGTACATATATAGAATAAGCAAATAATATTATTCAACATTCGAGGGTTTTCTAAAATTCAACTCGAAAATAAGTCATTAAAGAGGCATTACCTAGAGATATATTTTTTCAATGATCAATTTAAAAATACAGAATGAACTAAAATATGGATACGTCTTATCTTCGATAGTCTCCGTCATTGAGTGGTTCCGAATGTGAAGGTCACGGGTTTAAGTACTAATAAAATGATCGTATTTTCGAATAACATTTTTCTCCGTGCAAGTAAATTTTATTTGATTAGTTTGTGTTATTTCACAATTTATTAATAAAAAATATTTTTTAGTATCTACGTTTGCTGCACGTTTCAGAGTTGTAGATACTTAAGATACTAGTATCGCCATCAATTTTCTTGAAATGGCTTTAGCTGTGTTCTGTGACCAGACCTGAATAGCAACCCCTTCCATACCACGTTCAACCTAACTTCTGAAATCATTGTTTCTGCATTTTTATTATCAATTGTGCTGTAGATTTGTAGACTTTTTTATATAAGACCAAATTAATTTACCCGCCTGGGCACATAAGCTTGTTTTCACGACAATTAGATATTATAGACAAATCGAATTAGTAGGTAGACATAGGAATGACGAATGGCCCCGTACCTGAGTTATTAACAATCTTCAACTTTTCCTATTTTACGGATGACTCAGGTAGCGAATTTTGGAAAGCTTCCGGAGCTTTTTCTTTCTTCTTAGGAACTAAGTTCAGAATATTTTCAGAGCAGTATGTGGTACCGGGTACTTACCTTCCCACCGGTAAATGTTGAATAATTTAGTACTAATGAATAATGCATCATTTAGTTCAAAATAAATAAATACGACACCTTGAAACAATGCGAAGAAACAATTTTTGTACCTTTTCTTAACACAGCCAACACGAAGAGTTCAGAGTTTAACGCCAACCTACGAGCCAAAGAAATTATGCAGTAACTTAAGTTATGCCTACCCATAGGTAGACATTTCATCGATTGTAGTACAACAGGTGAAAAAATACAGTAGGTACTTCAATTTACAATTATCCAATTTTATCTATTTCTTTTAAAATAAAACGTAAAGGACTCAGTGTGCTAAAAATAATACCACGATTTATTTGTTTTTTTTTTTAAATCGTTTTTTTATAATTTGTCTTTTAGTGGTACCTATTCATTATGTATAGAGAAACATCAACTTCTGGAAAAGCTTAATAAAAAATGTTCCTAAGAACTCTTATTTTTTATGGTAATGCGATTTTAAGTGGTGTATTTATCCAAGCAACAAATTAAACGAAAATTCAGAATAGAAAATACTTCTAAAAAGCCATAATTCTAGCAAAATATCCCACATTACTTGTTTACGTGTCGCAAAAATTATGTACGACACAATAATACCGTGCTATCTCCACGTGGCCCAAATCCAAAACGCCGACAAGCAATTTCACGTCATATCATCAAAAAGCACTTAACATACGTTTAAGAGCCGTTTCAGAAGCGGGACAACTGAAATGGTTTATTTACTCAGAGACAAATACTTTGCCGGGTTGTTTGAGTAATAAAGATTGGGGTAAATGCTTTACAATGGGAACTTTTGCATCTGCCATTACTTTTTATACCCTCAGATATTTTTATGGCAGTATATTATTTTGTTAAATAAATGTAACTGTAGCAAACTTACCTGTAATTAGAACATAGTTAAATGTTTGTTTATTCGTTATGAGTACCTTCGTAATATATTGCTATTGTAGCTTTAATCTTGTAAAATCGCCATTCATAGGGGTCTATATATATGTGAAATAGATTCGTATTACGTATGTTCGTATGGGTTATTTTCGCATATTGTTTTGTGCTAGAGTAAGCTAAAGTTGTTGTAGCCTTCATAACGCGGTGAACATGAAATCGATTCTATCGGCAGACGTCCGACCTGCTATATATAGCCTTTATTCTTCAGCACACATTCACCTCCAGTTGTTGATAAGGAAAACGGACCATCTCTTTAAAAGCTCACTTAAAAATATATTTTATTGCCCTAACAACTAATGAGTTTTATTTAGGACACATAAATACACTTTTCATACCTACTGCATGCAAATCTATAACCACTAAAATAGACAGAATAATTTTTTTTTTTTTCATAAAAGAAAAACACAGAAAAGGAACATCCTAAAAATATTTGTAGATTTCCTATTACCATTACACAAATCAGAAAATGTAGCCTGTGTCATGATAAAGGATCAGTTGAGGAACAAAATTCAGGATATCTGCATAGAGAAAAATGTTATTCTAAAATACGATCATTTTATTCGTAAAAATGGTTAAAAACGGCACCGAAGTACTTACGAACCAATTAACAGTGTTTCAATGTTAATTGGCGGGAAAATGTAAGAATAATTTGTTGGTGTACGTACGAAATTACGTATATTAACAAACTATTCTTACATGTTCCCGCCAATAAACCCTGTTAATGTGTTCGTTAAAACTTAAAATGATCGTATTTTAGAATAACATTTTTCTCCGTGTGCGTGGAAACACAACTCAGTCACCGACTGGTCACTCACTTGATACTATAGCCACATAACTGATCTTAAATCCAATATTTATTTTTATGTTATAATGCCATTTTGCGCTACCTCCTTCTTTTGCCAACTTTTCGTACAGCATTGTAGAATCCGTCATCAATACAGATGTTTAATGTGTGATTACCCATCTGCTCTGACGATGGACACTGCAATGCACTCCAACACGTCGTCTAAATGAGGAGGTAGCGTAACATGGCGTAATACCATTAAAATAAATCACGATAATATTTTGGAAATCTAAAACCATATAAAAGTTTTACAGATTTCTCGGTATATACAATATACACATATTGGTCAGTGGTTCAGTGGGCATCGCGTTTGGGTCCCACCCAGGCGTTCCGTGTTCGATTCCTCGGCTGGCTAAGTCCTCCACCACAACACAAGCAACATCTTCCGCTTAGTGTGGTGGTAGTAGGAGATTTTCAAATGTTGTTGGGTTATTCGTAACCCGGGAATGTTTGTCTTTCTTTTTAAAAAAAATAAAAAAATTGGTGCATCCGAACTTCGACAATCACTACTGAGGAGTGAGGTTAGGTAGGAATCAGGACCTTTACGTTTATTAAGTAAGTAATAAACTTTTACGTATTTTGTTCTTCCATCTAGAGTAAGTTCAATGCAGAATATTGTAGATATCTAATTCGTAAAAAAAATAGTGACCAATTAATCAATTCTAAATTTTATAAAATTGGTTGAAAGGATGATTGGATCAAATAACTTCATTCAACATAATCATCAAACATGTGCATAATTCCTAAGAGAATTTATTCACGTTCAATGAACTTAAATTTGCTTTTAATTTAAATTGGAAATAATTGCGTCAAACATAAAGGTAGCGACAGACTCGCAGCTCACATCAAAAAGTTATTTATAACACAATAGCGCTCGCCATACAATCCCATGAGACCCGCCAGACGTAAAAAGATGATGCGCTGTGATCGCGGTTTGAATCTTCGCTAATCGGAATTATTTTTCGTATTAGCTACAGTGGCGATATCAGAAGAGTTATGCGACCCCCTCTCTACCGTAAACAGGAGAGGGGGTCATTTTTAATACACGGAGCATGCACGGAGCTGTCAAGTTAACATATCCAGTACAAAGAAATGATTTTCTCTTGACCGTTTCCGATTTGAACTGACCCCTTCTCCTGCCGTAGGAAGGAATATTTTATAACGTAGTGTGTCGGTAGAAAAGGTACTTATAACGCAGTATCTTTTTGATGTGAACTTCGCGTTTGTCGCCCGCTTAATTCAGACAAGCAACCAAGTAGGTACCTATCTACAATATTTATTGCAATTGTCTTTTCCATAATAGGAATTATAATTTTTCGCGGGTCTGCCATAGTTTATTAAAATTAGGTATCTACTATTCGCCCTTGTACTACTTTTTCGCAATAATACCACCTTAAAAATGACAAATTATTTTATAAAATCTACCAAAACATAACAACACAATTTTTTTCCCATTTATTGTAATATAATTGCTCAATAAAATATAAGTTTATTTTTCAAAGCTTTTATAATTTCCTTGATGTTGACTTGCTCCAACCCGATACAAGCAAAGCTCGCCATGATGGATTACCTATGTATCCTTTATATGCCTGATTACAGGTAGAGGTAGGTGTACTCGGGTGTAGGTATCTGTGTTGGTACGAGATAAACCTTAACAGAATCAACTGGAGCGATCGCTTAACAAAACTGGTTAATACCGTTTCAAGTCCGCCGCCTAGATATCGTTAAACGCCTTTATAACTCCATATTAGCACATTTAACGTCAA
Organism: Limnephilus auricula; assembly: GCA_951813805.1. NCBI lineage: Eukaryota > Metazoa > Arthropoda > Insecta > Trichoptera > Limnephilidae > Limnephilus > Limnephilus auricula. The sequence goes on from OX638403.1 coordinate 5,413,776, forward strand.
ATTATTCAGTGTTGAACATAATTCCACAAAAACGAATATGTAATAAAACTTTAAAAGTGTGCTTTATTGAAATAAGTGAGATTTATTTGTGGGAATAAATCATTCAATTTGGAAGAAGAATTTCAGATTACAGCATTTTACGACAAAACCGTGTTTATTTTTTGTAGCTTATCTATTTATAAAAAAACATACATGTGGTTTTAATTTTGGGTGTTTTGGCATTCATTTTATTATGTGATCCAATGTTTTAAAATGGGAACAAACATAATGGAATGTTAATATTCAGATAACCATTTTATAGGACTAACTTCGTAACTTTTAACATGTTTTTCCCCCAAGTGGTTAGCTACGTTTGGTGACTTAGTAGGGGTGCCATCGGCTGAGTTTTCTCCGGATCTTGATGAATCCGGATGCATCAGGCTGGATTGGAGACGCTCTTGGAACATTGTCTTGAACCGCGGTGGGAGAAAGAGCTTCATAGATTTGTTACTTCCAATAACTCTCCTTCCTTTCCTAAAAAGTCCCTCCACACACCATCCTCAAAGATAACATAGGCCCTGAGTGGAATTATTTTCCTTAGTGCCGACTGTATGGAATATTTAAAAAAACAACGTTTGGTTAACAGTGATAGATACCTACCGACCTCGCCTTAGTTTGGAGGCATTAATCAAAAATGAGTTTTTTTTAATTTAAAAATCATTTACGATTTTCGTTGTTTGTTTTTGGGGTGTTATGCCGTGTTGTGCTACCTCCTTCTTTAGCCGACGTTTCGGACAGCGTTGCAGTGTCCATCATCAGGGCAGATCCGGCAGATCCGTCGATGTGAATTTGAAACGGATCTGCCGGATCTGCCCTGATGATGGACACTGCAACGCTGTCCGAAACGTCGGCTAAAGAAGGAGGTAGCACAACACGGCATAACACCCCAAAAACAAACAACGAAAATGCTTTTGGCCGTGAAAATCTAAAAACGTAACCATTTACGATTTGTTCAGTTTTTTTTTTCCAGTTTTTATTAATACCTTCCCAAATAAGATCATTGTTTGTATTAGGTTGATTGTAATGTTATATTTAGATAACATTTTTCAGTTTAAAAATAATTGATTGTCACTGTTTATAAATAAATGGAGCTGCATAAATTAAAAGTGCATAAATAACTTTCATCAACAAAATAAATAAATATTTATTTGTAGGTACTCAATTAACATGACGTAAAAAAAAATTTTCGCCCTTTTCGGAAGAAACCTTTTTTTTCATTTCAGGTCTTTTATTTTACAGCTTTACCTCAACTTACGCAAGTTTCGTCATAGTTGTGGTTTACCGTTTGTGGAATTATATTGATTTACGATACGAAAATATGCATAACAATTGAGTCGTAAAAAGTCAAGGTGAGGTAATTTGTTGCGAAGAGAGAAAGATGGCCTTTGTTTAGAGGCCATAAATGCAGATTTTTGGACCGCAAATAAAAAAGGATCGTATTTCAAATCAGTGATATTTTTTGACGAAACAATTAAACAAAAAAATGTTCACAAAAAGATATTTTTTGGGGCATTTTAGACAGGTATGAAATGTTTATGCAAAACGTGTTGAAATAAAATAAGCAAATAACGAAATCGTTACTTTTATTTTTCGGTTTTATTTTTGCGTAACTTCTGAATGACTCTTTTTTTACATTAACTCTGTCATCTTTAAAGACGATGTGTGGAGGGTGTTTTTGAGGAGAGGAAGGAATGCAGATAGTGTAAGTGGAAGAAATACGCAGAGGCCGGTAAATCATTACACACCCCAGCTGATAAACTCGTAGTTAAAGATCCGTCGCAGAAGCGATCCGTTCTCATGTGACGTATAATAATAATAATAATGTTTGGATGATTTTTATAGCGCCATTTTCGTGAGAAAATCACCTCAAGGGCGCTTTACAAATTCATTTATACATTTAACCTATATCTATATTACAAATGGCTTATAACATAACAAAGATTTATAGCTAATGACTTACAACTAAAAACTACACTTATTTTAAGACCGAGTGGGTATTTACACAATATTGCTTTACTAGTACTATGACTTACAGCTATCTTAAACCTAAATATTTATGACTAACATACTAATTATATTAACAGACACATATTATTATTTCTTCAATTATTGTAATGTTTACCTACTGCTCGTGCTGTCAGTGACAAATTATGATGGACACTCGTTTGGAGTGTTTCCCGACTATGCATCTGTGCCGAAGGGATCAATGACGCTAGTTTCTCGGAGCATATTCCATTATAATACCGGTAGATCAAGAACAGTAAGAATATCGCAATCCGCTTGTTGTGATAGAGGAATCTGTCAAACAGACCCCCCCCCCGTTTCTGGACAGAATCAACGGTTTTTTTCCGGGTATTTTTGGGCTCCAGACCAGAGGTGGCTGCCAAATTCAACAGTGGGGCGTATTTGCGATTTTTACAGGATCAGCACTTGTCTATTGCTATCGAAATATTAATATATTTGCATCAGCCGTTTTTTTAAGTTATTACCTTTTAATCACATACCATGAAGTTTTCCAAGTTCTTGAAAATTTTATTAAAAATTCAGAACTTCAGTGCTAAACATATTAGTTGGCGGTGGCGTAACTGCCCCTATATCTTTATAATTTATATCATAGACGACAGCGCCCTTATTTTTCACCAACTCATACGTGTACACAGAGAAAAATGTTATTTGAAAAAATAATCATTTTAATAGAAAAAACGATCATTTTAATAGTAAAAACGGTTAAACGGGACTGAAGTTTTTACGAATAAATTAACTGGGTTTCAATGTTTATTGGCGGGAACATGTAAGAATAATTTGTTGGTATACGTAATTTCGTACGTATTTTACCGCCAATAAACATTGAATCACTGTTAATTTGTTCGTAAGAACTTCAGTCCCGTTTTTAACCGTTCATTTTTCCCCGTGTAGCACTATAAATATATCTTAGGAAAAATAACCTAAACTTAAAACCTGTGTGTACCTAAATTTAAAATTGTGCAATTCCTTGACATTACAATACCTAGGTAGGCCCTCATACTTATTTAGATATCACTGGAACCGCTATGTCGGCATTGAGCATGGCGTAGGAAGGTTCCCCTCTCTTGGAGCTCGCCGGAAGTGAAACCGAGTAGGTACTGGCGCAGATTTATTAAGTCTGTCCCCCACACAGTCTTCTTCTTCTAATGTTTTATGTATAACCATGGCATAAAGAGTTACTAACATGTGTATCGTTCAATTCGGGTTCATTAGTCGCGTGCAGTTTTATTTTTTATTAATAATTAATAACTTCGTTGAATTGAATAAAAAATCAAACTTAAAAATTATTTCTTCAAACTTTGCATATTAAATTATTATCAATAAAATTTTACTAAACATGCTATTTAAAACATTTTGATTTGGATAAAAAATGCAATTACAGATACAACATTGTTTTTCAGATTTAAATGATTAAATTCACTATTGTACTCGCCGTGTGTTGAACCCGCAACCGCTTAGCACAGACTAAATGCTTTTTTCCATTCGAGGTAAAGTATGAAACTCTTAAGTGGGCACGGTGACTCATTCTGTTATTAAAAAAGGCATTAAGAGTATTAAAATTATAAAGTACACATAATATTTATTAATAATATTTGACCCATTTGAAATAACACCGCAATCTCTGAACTAAAGCATATAATTAATTTTGCTTTGATCGTCATATTTTTCCGATATTTGCAATAATAATTATTAAAACGATTTACGTTTTTATAAACAGAGACTGTCATCGACAATAAGTAATAATTTATTAATAAATCAATAATATATTTACAGTCGTTCTTTGATAAAAAGCGAATTACTTTGTACCGACTTGTGTATAAAAATAAATAGACCTTTAATACTCATCATCATGACAATTGGTGCTACAACCCTTGGTGGGTCTTGGCCTCCTCGAGAGTCTTCCTCCACTCATCTCTGTTTTGTACTAGTTCTCTTCAGTTTGGAATCTCTAAGGTACGTAGGTCTCTGAGGACGTTGTCGTTCCACCTTAATTTTGGTCTTCCCAGGCTCCTTCGCCCTACAGGTCTAGATTTTAGCAGGGACTTTGGTGCTTGATGCTTTGTCATTCTTTCCACATAACCCAGCCATCGAAGTCTTCCCAACTTTATAAATTGTGTCACTTTTGATTCCTTAAACAGAGTGTAGAGCTCATCGTTGTAACGTCTACGCCAAAATCCATTTTATAGAATCGGTCCAAAGATACGCCTTAAAATTTTTCTTTCAAAAATGTCCAGTGCTCGCTCATTCCTCTTAGTAAGTACCCATGTCTCAGCTGCGTACGTGAGCACTAGAGACATGGGTAATACTATTAGACCTTTAATACTATGAAACATTTATTATTAAAAAAACAACAGGTTAGTAACATTTATTATTATAGTATTTTTGTCATGTTTAAAGTTCTAATTAACTATCACCTCAAATGCGCCATAAAAAACAAAAATAAAACTGTTAAAAAGCAACTTATTTATTATTAAAAAAACAACAGGTTAGTAACATTTATTATTATAGTATTTTTGTCATTTTTAAAGTTCTAATTAACTATCACCTCAAATGCGCCATAAAAAACAAACATAAAACTGTTAAAAAGCAACTTATTTAAGGCCTTTTTAAACAATTGCGCTTTTCTGTTTCCAATGATGATAATAATTTTCTTCGCATCCCAGAAAGCTTTGCGTTCGCAGCGTCACTCGCTCAGCCGCAGTACAAACAGAACCTACCGCGTTAGGTAGATACGAGCACTAAAGTTGGTAGTTAGTTGGCTCAAAGGCACGGGCAATCGCCGGCGAAATAACAATAAATTCCCACCGCGCAGGTATATCTGTATGAATGAAGCAATTCAATTCAATTAATGTCTTGTTTTGTTAAATTTGAATTTAATTCAATTACCCCGTTGATTATACGGCGGTCGCCTCCGATGCACCACGCGTAGCAGTATATCTATCACGGTGAGCATATCCGCGATCCGACTCAGTGAGGTAGAGTCTAAATGACCCAGAATAAGGAACAATCGACGTAAATAAACTGGAGACTGATTTATATTAAGCTCTTTTAACACAACGTCTTTTTTTTATAGGTTTGTGACAATATTATTTATTTTTTATTTTGCGAGCTTTATAAAATATAAAATACTATATTATGCTGCGTATACATTTGCAAACCAAGACTCGAGCTGATTCATGAATTATGGGAAAGGAACAAAGCAACCGTAAGCGGCATTTTGCGCCTTTTTTCGCAATATTTCTTGGCTATCTATTAGCCATAAAATATTATGGATAATAGATGACATCCACCGTTTCACCGATCACTAACACAAAATTATATTATGTAAAATGCATTCGACCATCGTTCTTCGACCAATGAATATTGCGAGAGACCATCGTTCTTAACTAAAACTAATTTTTCAAACGTGTATTTTGCGATTTTTTCCGAAAATGTTACAACCTCTAAACCATCTATTTCCCCTCCCCCAATGCTTTTTATTTTAATTCACAAAATTCCCGATTCATGGGAACTCTGGCTTGACACAAACTAGATAGACTAAAATATATAAATGTACTCAGGTCAGCGGCATCATCAGCAATCGGAAGGTTGAAGGAGCCAAAGCGCACACCAAATACTAAGTTCGGTGAGCGTGCTTTCGGAGTGTCGGGACCTAAAGCCTGGAATGGACTGCCACACGACTTAAAAATGATCACAGACTCGGCGAAATTCAGAGCTAAACTTAAAACTCACCTTTTTAGACAGTCGTACCCATAAAGCCAAAAACAAAAACCTTCACTTTCACCTTCTCAGCCCGCGACATAGTAAATAACTAATTGCATAAAAATGTTAACAAATTCTTAATGGTGAATTATTTGTACATCTAATTTCATTCAAATCCTCCAGTCCTAATGAGTCCTAAATTCACAAGTCTTTCGAAATAACTTCAATTTATTAACTCCATTTTCGGCAGTAATCTTCTTATAAATGTAATATGAAAAATGATGGTGTAGCAAATGTAAAGTTATGCAATGTCCAGTGTTTTAATATAGCGTCCTCCGCGTGCAAAGTCGTATCTCCTCCAAGCATACACTTTCTAATTAAAGTGTGTTTATCGGAAGTGACCTGCCAGGTAAGTATGTTCTCTGTGTCCATTTGTAAATAATAGTTCTAGGTTAAACCTAAGAAGTCATAATAAGATGTACAGCGCCCTTGAGGTGATTTCTCACAAAAACGGCGCTCTACAAATTATCCAATTATTATTATTATTATTAGTATAACGTACGAAATACCTAATTCATTTATGGTAAGTTTCATGCAAATGGCTTTTGCTAAGCTTAATACTAACAGTATCTACAGAGAAACGGAGTGATGGTTAGTTACCAGAAGTGGGCATTGTTTTATCTTTGATTTTTTTTTACTTAATTCCTTAGGAACCAGCATGCATTATTTCACCTTTATGTTTATTTTTTTTCACAAAAATATGATTCACTTTCAATGCAGCGGCACTGCGAGAAAAATGAATGTAGGTACCAACTCGTAATTCTGAAAAGTACCTACTCTTTCCATGCGCCGGAGACTCCGCAATTTCGTAGACACCCGATAGATACAGATAAAATATGTCGTACTTAATTAATCTAACAAAGAATCTACCCAGTTACTTACAATCTCAGCCTATTTGTATTAGATTCCCAGTGAGATGGGTGAAAACTAATAATTGTTTCGATTCGATTGTTCGGTGAAATTGCCGGCAACAACGATGCAGCTATACCTACATACCTATGTAAATCAATGGTTTCACTTGTCGCATTCTTACAATGCCGGTTTTAAATCAACGATTAGCGAGCTATCAATCACAAATACGCTTGCTTTACCAGTATTCATATTGTTTCTTTAAGTAGGAATTTTCTCGTTTTATTTTATCTGTTTTCTTGTTGTTTTCATTGAAAAAAAGGTTTTTCTATTGGTTTTTAATAATCTTGCAAGAACCCTATATCTATGACGATATTCAAAATTATAATTATCACCTACATTAGCTGATTAACAGATACTAGCAGTTAAAAACCCACCCCGCGGCTTTTTGCTGCTAGCGGTCGGCGGGCGACACGGCAGTAGGTTGGTTACAAAGTTAACGTAAGAGGATGATTTGGATAAGGCACGGCGTCCAGTTGTACATGAAGTGGGATTATTAAATTTCAACCGTACAGAAGCTAGTGTAATAATAATATAGATATTATTATATGTATTATTAGGCACCTGTAATATTTAATGTAAATTATACTATTGTATCTTTACAATAAACCATTAGATTCGGAATGTGTAGGTGTTCCTGGAAGCAGAATGTTGCACATTTAGATAAATATTAATATTAATAACATAACTGTAAGTTATGTTGCTCATTTTATAGTAACTTTAATGTGGGAGTTATCAAGTATCACCTAACTAAATATAGCTTGTTATTTTAAGCAACGTTTAGCTACTGGAATGTGATGTCCCAATAAGGAGGTACTGGTGTCCCAATAAAAGTTAAAGTAAAAATATTTTTTTAGTTGTTGTATTTTGTCAGGTTTTGATTAGGTACCTATTTGATCTCTGGGACAAAGGGCAAAGGCCAGATAGGTAGGTTTAAAACCGTGCCTCGTTGGGTAAGGTAATTAGGTACCTACTTGAAATATAACTCACCGTGATATTGACGAAAAACCTTACAAGAAATAAACTTCTAACCCCTAATTTGCCTCTTATAAAACAAGGCAGTTTCATTTTCTCGACTGCGATATCGATCAAAGAAATCTACCCGAAAACGCAATAGGTCACACAGAAGGTTACCAAATTAAAGCGGTACGCTTTGATTAAAAGCCTCAAAATGTGTTTTGATTTATAGGCTAATTGACAAGTTATAACTGAAAATTATTAAAAATGACTATTTGAGATAGTTAAGAACCCTTGAATCAAATTATAGTATCGAATCATTAATAAAACTTTATTACTAACGATTAATCTTTAGGTGAATATCTATTTTCGAAAGAATAAATAAAATTATATCTCCAAGTTTCGTAGACCTATAATTATGATTTTTCATTATAAAATTACATTGAACCGATGTTTTTAGAATACGTAACATTTTTTGAAATTTTTGTTTATAACAGAATTTAATTTAGTTTTAATTTTTCTATATATATATTTTTTTAAAGTACTCACTTATTTTCCTAGAAATATTTTGACATAGCAGATGGAAAGAGACAAAAAACGGAGAAAAATAAAGTATTTAACAAATTTTTGTTTTTGTCCTTTACAGCATTTTAAATGTTCGCCACCGTTGTTTAGTGAAGCAGCTTTCGACAAGTTATCTACTATAAACATTGTAAAGCGCTCTTGTAAAGATATTTCATGAATTTTTTTATTATTATTATTATTAAGGACGCAATTGTTCTGAAACCGGTTAGCATTTTCATACGAAGAAACTGATCTACGCAGTAATAAATCTACTTAAAAAGTAAAGATTTAGGTATATTTTTTAAGTTTTTGGGTTCTCTCATTGGTCGGACCCGAGCAAAGGTGTACCCTTCCCCGATGTAATTTGCCCGCGGAGCCTTCACACAGTCTTTCGAGACTCGAGTCTGACGGGACGGAGCCTCTCCCGGCCCCGCTGAGGTAGTACCTGAACCTACCAGTAACCTGTAATCATCATACCCTCGAGAATTTTTGTCTGGAGAAAACAAAATGGAACAACAACTAAACTGTATCCTTTTGTTTTCTTTGCCTCGTGAAACCAGAACAGAAGTTGAATTGCCTACGATTTATTTTATGTTATTTTCATAGCTGCTTTGATTGCGTGGATAGACTGTTATTTACGAGCTACGGATCAGTGTAAAAGGCTCTAATTTGAGGAATTTATTTAACAGTCTAGTTTCTGTTCATATTTTTGAAATTGTGGAATCACTAGTGCCTACTTCGCCATAGATACAATATCTATCTACTTTTATAAGACATATTTTTTGTCAACAATTTGATAATCAGCCATATTTTTCTATATCTACTTAGAATTTATTATTAATATAAAAGGAAATTTCTGAACTACATATCTTGTTGTACACGAAGAAAAATGTTATTCTAGAATACGATCATTTTATGCGTAAAAACGGGACAGAAGTTCTTACGAACAAATTAACAGTGTTTCAATGTATATTGGCGGGAAAATGTAAGAAAAATTTGTTGGTAAACGTACGAAATTAAGTATACCAACAAATTATTCTTACATGTTCCCGCCAATAAACATTGAAACCCTGTTAATTTGTTCGTAAGAACTTCAGTCCCGTTTTTAACCGTTTTTACGAATAAAATGACCGTATTTTAGAATAAAAATTTTCTCCGTCTAGAAACGACGGAACTAACCTTAAGTAGCTGTAACTGCACTAACTTGCTATATAATAATTTCGTTACGTAACGTTTTTGGACTACATACACACGGATTTTCTGTTTTTTTTTTTTAATACCACAAAAGTGTTAACATAATTATTCTTTGTACATTTTTCACTTTTTGATTATTTGATGATAGGAATAAAAATTCAGTAAAAGTAACGATTTCAAAACGTTACCAAATTTGGCTAAAGATTTTGTTCAAGTTTACTAAAAAAGGATTGATTTCTCCTGTTGTACCTAATAATTTTCAGCAACTTAATTAGTAATTTTCGAAAAAAATTGAATTCAAAACTTGTTTCTGCGATGAAACATTTCGCCATTGTTTATGTTTAGATATTAAACTAATGTGAACTCGTATTCATTCCTACTAAATTCTCTTACTTGGGACATAACTTAGGCGACCAGAAATACGAGGAGATAAATCATAGAAACGCAGGAAGTGGCAAACATGAATGACCCAAATCTTCCATTGCGTAAATATTTTTAGGTTCCGCACCAGTCTCAAACATTTAGGACAAACATATTTATGACTTCATTTGAAACACATTCGGGAATAACGTAAAAGAATACAATAATAATGATAGCGAATTGATAAAATATTTGTAAATTGTCAATAATAACATAGAAAGCGCTAGTAAAAAAAGCAATCTAAATATTCCTAAAAATCCATTCCTTGTATGATTTTTATATACGCACACAGCAAGTTGATTTTTGTGTAATCTTTCAATAGTAAAAATAAATATCTAACATTTTATTTTATTAATTTTTTTTCAATTGTTTTTTTTTGTTTATTTAAGGCAAAACGACCGTTTAGAAGAGCCTTGGGCCTAGGTCCCGAGTTCAAAGCCCAACGTCGGGTGCCTTAACAAATGACATGATGTAAAATGGGTTGATTTTGAGTAGTTTTCAACTTAGTAACTTTTAAAAAGATCATTTCAGAAGTCAAGGAATTTCAAGACAAGCGTCAGAAAAAATATTTTAGGAACAGTTTAAATATAATCTATAATATAATCTCTTACTTTTAGTAATAATAATATTTGGATGATTTGTATAGCGCCGTTTTTGTGAAAAATCATCACGGGCGCTGTACAAATTTTAAAACATTTCTGCAATCTTACTTATAACCAGTTTTGGGTGTGCTGGAGTGCTAATATTTATAAAAAATGGCATTACTGACGTTGATGTAGCAGAATTAGATTTTTTATTTTTTTCGAAAATCGTTTTTTGTATGAAGATTTTATGGAAATTTCAGTTTGGCCGTCTGCGCACACGGATATCCTGAAAATCTTCATACAAAAACCAAAATTTCGAAAAAAAAAAATTTACTAGACAAAACACTATAAAAACTTATGGCTAAAATATTGCATCCACCGGTACTTTGATCAGTGAATCAAAACTATGTGTATTATGTATTTGACCAATTAACCTCTCGACTGCCGTTCGCCCACCGGTGGCCGCGGGACGAAACTAAAAAAAAAAATTTTTTGAAGCGATTTTGTTCCGTTGATTAGTTTATCTTACAAATAAAAAAAATATATATATTTTAACTTAATGAGTAAAACGTCAAATTATCATACATATTAAATACAATATTAGCGACTATCAACTGAAAATTTGAAACAGAAAAAAAAACTGATACTTCTTATTTTTATTACTGTGGAAGATGGGCCATTTTTCTTAGCAGAATTGAACCAAAAAATATTCGCATTCATAAAATGAGTAACGACTCCCTCTGTGGGTAGGTAGGTACGTAATTTTTCCAGATGAAAAGTAATATGAAAATCGATCTTGCGATTGCGACCCCTGCGAAAGGGAAAATTAATAATGAATTGCCAAAATGTGGAGCGGTGGCAGAGGCAGCGCGTGGCGTGGCAGTGGCATGGCGTGGCATGGCGTGGCGTGGCATAGCCGGGGCCGGCGGTGCTAACGCAGTATATACTCGTAACTTGCTCAGCTCTAACGGACGACTCGCCGTAATCAATAAAGGCAAGAGTTATATGCACAGGATTACCAAGAATTGTCTTAGCAATTTCTAATTTATTACCCCCAATTTAAAAAAATATTTTTATTAATTTTATTTTTCTATTTTCATTTTTATTATCTATTTCCACTGTATTCTTTGGTCATATTTTCAAACTTGAAAGTGAAAAATATTTAAAAATCATCATCATCATCAAACCATACTAATTTCGTTTGTGTGTCTGTCTATAACTCTGATTCAGTAAACTAAGATTTGTTTTGAATTAATTTGCATTTTTTAAAATTTGAGTTGATTGTGTCAAGATTCAGACTAGCGATAAAATATCTATCTGAATTTCTATAATATCTTCTTTCAACATTCAGTTATTTCTATCTTTCAACGATAGTTATCGTTTTCAAAATTGGAACTGATGAGAAACATATTTCACCTTCATCTTCACAGCCCGCGAAATTGTAAGTAACCGATTTGATAAAATGCATGGAAATAAGAACTTGTAGGCTTTTCAGCTTGTAAGCTTTTAAGGTACCTAATTTCATAAAAATTCTCCAGTCCCAAAGAGTCCTAAAATCTCCAGTCTTTCAAAATAAATATCTAGGTTCTTTTACCACCAAACGAATATACAAAAATTAATGTTTGTTTGTTTGTTTGTTTGTTCGTATGTTATGCGCTGCTATACCGTTTAGCTGATTGCGATGAAACTTTGAAGATTGGATGTGCACATGCCGGGGATAGTTATAGGATGGTGAGCTCTGGCGTTATGAAATTATTTCCTGTACTATTCATCCGATTGCGATTCCGATTATTTCTATGTATACTGGTGAGATATGGCGTTATGAAATTTGTATTAAAAATTGAAGTAGGTCACACGCGATTGTTTAAAAAATTGATGTATTTTATGGAATAAACCTTTTATTTTAATTTTAGGGAAAAAATACTGGATGGGACATTATCCAAGCATGAACTTTCTAATAAAAGTGTGTTTTTATCGGAAGTGACCTGCAGGGTAAGTATGTTTATTTTCATAAAAACGGTGCTTTACAAATTATCCAATTATTGTGATTCAAGATTTCAGACAAGTGTTAAAGTTCCTACCCATTCTAGTATATTTTTTTAAACTGAAAATTATTCTAATTCTGAGTTTGAAATTTGTATTTAATTTGTTTATATTTCTCGAGGTTTGACAACTTTTAAGGGGTCTGCGGTAGAATTTTTTTTATATTTTTCTACTCTATTTTGGATACATTGCTACGGAAAGGCGCCTCCAAGCGTTCCTATCTTTCACTTCTTCGGTGTCATCGATCCATTACAGGCCCAGTCTCTCCTCTTATAGCTTTGGCGTTTGATCTTGGGCTTTTTAACTATACTGCTTTTTTATTACTACAGAATTTTCTTCCGAAGTTGTAGTCTTGGCATCCTCGGCATGCTTCCAAGCCACCTCACGGGAGTTTTTTATGTTTAAAAGTAAGAGGGAGTCGGTTCCAGGAACTTTCCATTCGGCCGGTGGTACACCACTCCCCCACAAGATTTCCATTTAAATATATTTGTATTTTACCTTTTTTATATGTATTCTGTTGTCATAAGAAAGAGAGTAAGTTTTTAGGTTATGTATGATACTATAACTGTCAAATCAAACGTTATTTTTAACAATGATTTAAAGAGTTTTAACGCAGCATCACGTCCATCGGTCAAATGCATTGTATTTATAGTTTTGTATTAATGATCGACGAACCGGTAGATGTAATCTGTTAGCCATAAGTTGTTATAATAGTTTGTCTAGTCTTTAGTTAGAAGTAACATGGAGAATTGAAGAAATACAGTATATATAATATTTTAATTAATAAAGATAATATAAGCGAAAGTTAATCGAAAATCGGAAACAGAAAAATCAGTAAAAGAAACGGATACATCTGGGACACGAACCCAGGACCTCTGGCGATCCGGGCCGTATCTTTTTCTGATTTTTCTGTTTCGAATTTTCGATTTACTTTCGCTAATATTATCTTCATTAATTAATATATTATAATTTGACGTTTAACTCATTAAATTAAAAAGTTTAAAATATAAATAAAAATACAGTATAATTTTGTGCAGCGCCCTTGAGGTGATTTTCACAAAAATGACGCTACAAATCATCCAAATTATTATTATTTGAATAACAGTTTATTATGTACGTAATATGTAACGGGTTTTGTTGTCAAGAAAGGTAGTTATTCACCTCACTGTAGAAATTTTCCTATGTAGCTCCCCTTGGGGTTTTAACTACGTGCAATACATGACCAATTTCTTAAGCTTATTAGCGCATGTTTTTCAATTAAGTACTGTATTTAGCATTAATTTAACGCTAGGTGGCTTGTGTCCACCCAGTAGCACGTTTGAACAATGTAGTAGAGGTCGCGGGCGTTGAGCGTATACCGTGGAATACACGCTGCGACTCTACTGCGTAACGGACAGGGGTTGCCAAGGGGGAGAGGGATAACGCGATCGGGAGGCTCTAGGCCAGAGGGGGAGAATACGTCCAACTCAGTGCAAACTGCAATCCATTTATGATCCACAACAGGTGAATTTAAGAGACAACTCATTAAAATGTATAACTCAACGTGCAGTCAGAATTTATGACTTGTTGATACTTGATGACCTTTTGTTACGGTACTATGAATTTGTAAGGATTTTTTGTTAGGTGGGAATGTAGTTAGAGATTATTATTTCAACTTTTCAAAACTACCGTTTCAAACTACAGATCATGGAAATAGATTGGAACTGTGCAAATTCCGAAATACCAAACATTATAATTTGAAAATTTGTACCTACATTCTTCGTGCATCATTACAAAATTATGTATTACTTTTTATTCTCCTATTTTTTATAATATATTCATGCTAGCTTAGATTGAGGAGATAGGGTTTTCTTTGTAACTAACGTATAAAAGTCAAACCATTTTGGTTACTAAGTGCGGCATACAAAAGCCGAGTAGATAAAAAAAAGTTTGATACCGGCGCGGATTTACCTTTAGCCGCATGCCTCGTCCAAACAATGCCTACAATTCCGTCCAGTCATTGCAGATTTCAGCAAAATGCATAAATCTCAGCGAAGATTATTCAGATAACGGCGTGTATTTGGTTTTTATTTTCGCCCCGGTGGCCCCGAATTGATGAATGTTTTATGCGAGCCTGCATAGATTCGGTACCGGCAGGAAATTGCCATGGTTCAACCAGTAAATCACGCGGGATCGTGTAATGTTTGATATATTGCACGAAAAATATGTCGGTGTGTTACTTTTAGGGTTGAATTGGAATGCTGAAGGCGCACACTAACTCGCCAATCGGCCGGCCAAACTGCATACGGAGGACTCTCGTAGGGTTCTTAGCTTCGTCTTGTAATTTGGTCCTCTGAGATCTTCCTGGTATTGGAGAGGCTGGTCCTATTGTTGTGGATTTAATGCACACATCCACACCGGAATTCTTGCTAAAATATACGCAGATTTATGCGAAAAGTGTAAATTCGTGGCGTCTCAAACGAACAATCACTAAGTTATTTTTGATTTCTAATGAGTTATGGGTGGTATAATGAAGATATTATGCCATAAATGAATAACTTATGGAAAAAATGTATGCATAATATTATTTTTTTAAACTGAAAATTATTTTGGTAAAAGAGTCGTCTTGAAAATTCCAAAACAATCTAAGATTTTCAATCACCTAAAATTTCTGAAGTTGAGATCAATTTGTCAAAGTTAATCTCTTAATCCAGCAATAATTCGAGTTTCAGTGATTCATTAGGCGCAGACACATTTGATTTAAGATTACCAAAGTTAAATAACGAATCTACGAATTAATAATATACTGTAAATACTATTTTTTAATTGCTATTTACATACCTACCTATAGTAAGAGCAATTAATATGTATAACTTACTTTCCGTTGTAGGTATATTCAACTGCCATAATACAGGCATGTGTCTAGTGTGGTGTCCAAAAGCATATAAAAAACTGTAGGTATTCATAAATATTTCATTAAAAAAAAAAAAAAAATGTTTTGTATTTTTGCAGAAAACGTCAAGATTTTTCTCAGCATTTTCATGTGATAAATTAACATAAATTACAAAATAAAGTTTTTTTTACCAAATATTTTCAGAAAATTGAAAAGCAAAATTACGATTTTTAATGTTCTATACTTACTAATAAGATGCAAGATATTTTAAATTACACGTATAATCATTTTTTTCCCTATCTGGCATAATATTTGGGAAGGTACTCGTATCTATTCCGTTTTAATATTATACACATTGTGCTACTTTGAGCGATAAATTTGACAAACAAAAATGACGTAGAAATACTTTTTCTATGTTGCAGTTCAATACCTTCCTGCACATTAGAAAACAAATAATTATGTGTTCTTTGTTTATAGAGCAAAATCATAAATAATGTTCTTTCAGATCTAAGATCACGACTTTAAACAATTCACACGATACATAATAGTAGTATCTACTTCCCAATTGGTAATTTCCCAATCACTTCCCTCTCTTTGAAAAAACTTGAATAAGCAATATTCAATTTGAAACCCAATTTAGAGTAAAATTATTGTTAAAGTTAATTAACTTCCCCCTAGCAGCCATATTTTTTGTTCTTAATTTCTAATTAATAGAAAAAACTCAAGTCCAACTAGATAATAATATTGCTCAGTGAGGCTACTAAGAAATTCTCGATAAATACATTTACCACATACAATGGGCAATTAAATAAACATACTTGGGCTCGTGCCTAGCTATTCCATACAATTAGTTGCAAATATCTTAATAGAAATACTTTGATATTGGTACATTCGTGCGCTGCACGATCATAGATTATAAAAATATTGCATTTAGCAATCAAAGCTATCAATAACAATAAATCATAACGAGATAATATAAGGTGAATAACAAAATTCTCCAATAATTAGCACAACAAATATGCATAAAATTCCTTGAAAAAGTAGGTATTGTCGTATTATCTCGTTGATTTTTAACCAGAATTCATATATACAGGATGTTAAGGGACGTACTTGACTTATTTTAACCAGTGATTTCTGGCATTATTTGGAGTAAATATCAATTTTTTTTTACATGTTTTGCTCCAAATAATGTCAGGAATCACGGGAAGTATGGAAGTAAGTATGGAAGTATGGAAGTAAGCGAAGTATGTCCTTTAAATCCTGTATACTGCACGGAAAAAATCGATTTTGACCCTGACGTATTTACAAAACATTGGTTTAGAAATGTTTTATCTGTCTATATCATATTAGGTGCGTACGATTGCGTTCGAATTGTTGGGTTACTACAATATAATACTCAATAACCAATTCCTAGAATATTTGAATACTTGAAGTATTTGATGTTATTTGTGAAGATATTTCTATGTTACTTGAGAGTACCTTATGCATAATATATTACTTTTTCCCTCTATATATAATTAAAAAACTTAAAAGCCCAAGTTCACCTTATTGTAAATGCCTTAATGGCGTTTAAATAAATACATATTTCTGATAATAGTATACAGCACTGAAAGTCAATGATCCTTCTTCAAATTTTCAAATACCTACCGAAAAGAGGCCTTTAACAAGGCGGTGGCGCTTTTTAAAGTTAATTTTGTGTTAAGGTAAAATTACTTTAATAAGTACCACACTACATCTTTCGAGAACAATCAACAAGATTAGTCAAATACTAAAATAAAATATAAATTAACATTGGGAGAGGGGTTAGAGAGCGGGAGTAGGGACAAACCTAAATCGAATTGATACAGGAATGAAGGGAGCAGCAGTGGAGGGATTTAATTAGGAAAATATGTGTTCGTTAGAAGGAAAAACATGATTTATTGGGAAAATATTAAAAAGAGGATGCGAAACCTTATGTTTGTATTGTAAAAAAAAAACAACTGTATAAAATCATGCTTAGGTACGTACAATATTTAATAAGTTAGTTTCTAGTTTTATTGTGGGTTATCTGAACAAATAGTCGATTTCTACTCTATAAAAACTTTTCCGGAGGTTGCATGCTCTCGCCGGCTCAGACCTCCCATATAATGATTCCACCTTGTATTACAAGTTTCCCTCTAGCTCTGAAATCATCTCCATATTTCTCTGCGCTGCGGGTATCTCCTAATGTGTATTACGATATGAAAAAAAACGTCAATGAAGAAGACAAATTGCGCTGCTCTAATGCTTACATACAGGATTAAAAAATAAAACTTAATGAGGAAAAAACCACCGGAAAATTTATGATATTATTAAGAATTTAACTACATTTAAATACGGTAATTTAAAAATATATATATATATATTACTGACCTATAAAATACACATGGTAAAAAACAAAGTTTTTTTTATATAATACATGCATCTTTTTTCAATTTTCGGGCTATCTCTATAGCGC
Source organism: Limnephilus auricula (assembly GCA_951813805.1). Taxonomy (NCBI): domain Eukaryota; kingdom Metazoa; phylum Arthropoda; class Insecta; order Trichoptera; family Limnephilidae; genus Limnephilus; species Limnephilus auricula. Next base: position 5,431,621 of record OX638403.1, read on the forward strand.
CACAAAAAATTGACAGAATGCATTGTCATGGAAAACAAATCGATTTGACGAGTTTCAGCTTGATCGGATGTCAGAAAGTGGGTTAATTTACACTTCCATGATGTGTTTTATTCATTCATTCATTCACGAAAACAAAATTGAAAATCAAATAAATGAAAATTTAATGCGAGTGAAACTATTGCTTAACCTGACTAGCGTGTAATTTGGTGGGAGTAGGCAGATATAACGCCCCCCCCCCCCACTCTTACCTTGCTTGAATCACATGCATACTCATCTACTTTTTCGATTCTAGTTATGACCGACTAAATATTATTATTTGTTTCACTTGGTTGTGCTCTCTTCTGACTTATTCCTTCCTTTTGACTTTAAATATTTTCCTTGTCGGGTAAAATTACTGGTTTTCATATGTAACATTTCGTTATTCTATTTAAATAAATTAAGCTTATCTCGTGCAATGGAAGGATGAGAATTACCACAAAATCATACATAAATCTTCCATAATTAACGTCCCGAAATATACGAGTCGAACATCCCCAGAGCGGCTGCAGCCCATGTTGTTAAAAGTCCGAGATTTTGGACACCCTATATTAGGCCTGACGTACTTCAGGGATGTGAAATTATATAATAATAAAACCAAACCACTTAGTAGAAAAATCCAAAAAATTTCGAAGCCTCAGTAATAATTTATTGTTTAAAATATGTCTCTTTCTACTATTTTTTAGCTAACTGCACGGATAAAAATGATAATATGTGTATTTAGTCCATTAATAATTTTCTACCTTTAGTTTGGGAGGAGGCAAGTTTGATAACTTCTTATATTTAGTGAATAAAGGAAGACTAGTATTATGGTTTACCGTATTATTATATTGCCTGTTCTAATATTTTGCGTGATATCAAAGCAGCCTCTTTAAAATAACGCAATTTGTAAATCCGTTTTGTTACTCTGCCAATTAGTTAATTGAGCATTTAGTGTTCAGCTTTTACTAAAATGAAATTTGTATTAACTGTTCGTAAGCATGGCCACTTATTTCAACGCTGACGTTTATATCTACTGGAGATCAGCAATTGGTAAGATTTTTCGTATTTAAAATTAGAGCTTAGAGAGATTAAGTAGATATAATGAAACCGCATTAAAGCTGTGGAATATAAAATTCTAGGTAGACAGTGCATCATTATGCAAAATTTGAATTTTTTAAATTGGGTGAAACATGTTTTTTTTGGAAAAAGTTATATACTTAAAATAGCAAACTGTAAAGCACTCTTGGGGTGATTGTTATAATAAATCAGAGAGAACAGAAAATCGACTTTTCGTGGGTAGAGTGTAGACTTTTCCCATGGGTGATATGGCCATCTGTGGAACTGTCTAGATTAAATAAAAAATAAAAAAGTGAGAAATTTTTTCACAATAATTTTTGCAATACATTAAGTACATAGAGATAATATTAGATACATACTAGCTCTGAAAAAGCCTTCACCAGCGGTAATGACATTTTTACTACATTATTTATTTAAACTTGCTTTAAATCAATTTGGGAGGCGGGTACGGGTACTTTATTAAAACTTGCTTTAAATCAATTTGGGAGGCGGGTACGGGTACCACCGCCACGGGAACCATTTATACACCATTTATACACCCCTACCATTGGTACCTCTTATCCATTCCTCTTACCGTTTCCTTCCCAGACCTTCATCTCCTTCCTCCACATGTTATTCTAATATACGAACATTTTATTCGTAAAAACGGTTAAAAACGGGACTGAAGTTCTTTGGTATACGTTATTTCGTACGTATATCAACAAATTATTCTTTCATTTTCCCGCCAATAAACATTGAAACACTGTTATTTTGTTCGCAAGAACTTCAGTCCCGTTTTTACCAATAAAATGATCGTATTTTAGAATAACAGTTTTCTCCGTGTAATATCTATTTTATCTAGAGTTTATAAGAATAATCAATTATTTTTAGTTTGCGTTTACTAAATTTTAAAACCAAAGATTACAAGTACGTTTTTTCAGCTCTTTACACTCGTTGACAACTCAAGCGAAAAAAATCAAAACAAAACAAACAACTGCACTCAGGGCAGACGTTCCAATTTTAAAACTATTTAATTAAGATTTAGAATTCGCACCTACCCCGACGACCTCTCGGCGGGAAATTACCCTTTTTCCCGATACTACATAGCATTCCTTAAAGATGACGTAGGTCTTGTGCGAAATCTAAGGTAAAAAATGAAAAACTGTTTTCCTTTCACATTATCGTTTTATTGGATTTCCAACGGTTTTTCTCCAACTTCGCAGGGTTAAAGAAAAGCGTTCACTTGTTTGGAATGGATCGTTTATTAATTTAAAAGCGTTGGTAGGTTATGTTTCCCCACAGCTAACAGCGATACATGCAGAGGCAGACGCAGACGGCAGCGGTGTGTTCAAGCAGCTGTTCCTCCGGTACTTGCCAATTGTTATTCTACTGCAATGCTTGCCTCGTAAATTGCCATAACATTATTGGCGCCACTTACGCGAGTAAGAAAGTACCATTTGCCCGGCGTTGCGGGTGAATTTTACTTGATTTCGCGTCGCAATTCGGCTTAGAGCCTATCGGCGTCGTGTGTGCAGTGTGTGCACTCACTTCAGGTTTAACCGAACATAACCTGTACCTACTATAAGTTCTATATTAATTTATACATGTCACCAATGGTGTAACCCAACTTTGTATTGTAGAGCCCGATCAGCCGCCCGGAGGCCTGTATTTCTGACATCAAAAGGTTCAAAATATTTTCGAAATACATGACAAGGTATATACTATTATACGTTACCTATTATTTTGTTTTTTTTTCGACTAAACTAGAAAGGTGGGTTGTAGGTAAGTTTATACCCGTATTATAAAAAATAAATTGGTCGCATAAACAAAGAGTTTAATAGGTATTTGGTAATTTTTAAATTATTTAAGAATTAATTAAAAATTCATTTAAAAAACGTACTATTCTTTCTTTTGATCGCCAACTCAACGTCATCTAATTCCATAGAATAAAGAAGAACACAAGAAATGCCTTCTGTCAGTGTTTCGTGATCTAAATATTTGGCCAATTGGACCTTAAATTTCAAATACAAAACCGTGTTTACGAAATTCAAATGAGAAGGAGATCTATAAGCTGTCAGGGTAATGAGTCAGAGTGCATGTTAAATGGGCTAAATGGAATAAATGGTTAATATGTATAATATCAAAAATAATATTTTCCTTTGATATTCCTGTATTTATTATGATTGAATTGAATAAGTGCTTAAGATGGGTAGGTGCAAAATATTTACAATGACATTGATAATGGAAACAATTGGACCCAATCCGCGAGCTTGCATCGAGCCTGGAAGTTTCGTTACGCTACTGAAATACACGCCCAAATAATAATGACCCCGATGCCGTATTTCATAAAATTCAACCAGAACATAACTTGTTCATACCTTCAATCTGCCTATCTAATTTTATTCAATCTTAAACGCATTACTGACGCAATAAATAATTACTCTCCCGAGGCTGGCTTATGAAACTTGCCACATAATAAAAAAGAACTAAAAATGATTTAAAATATAAATACACTTATCGTAATGTTTGGAACTTGTTGGTGATGTGCCTTGTAACTTCATCGAATTCTTATATGAATCGAAATCCAGTATTACAGATAGGTTTTAGTCGATGCTGAACGCGTGCGGTCAAGTGCGACTCGGTGTAATGACGTCACAATAAAGGCCAAACGCTCGATGAAGATTTATATGGTAGCGTGAGAAATTCAATTATTTATAACTCAAATTCGAGGAAAGTTTAAAGGATTGCAATTACAATTACATTCCCGGAATGATGAATGTAAACGAGATACCACAACAAACAAACCCGTATATTGTTGATAAATATTAAAACTGGATTTATACCAGTAGGCACAAAACGTGAATTGAAGGCTATACCGCTTATGTTTTCCAGCAAATTGCAGAAATTTACAACGTTTTTCTATAAACGATACAACCTTCGTAAGAACAGAAGTTTCAAATTGGACTTTTCGTTATTATTTATTGTAAGGTTAAATTGTGTGTGTTTTTGTATAATTTATAAGCGTTAGACTTAATTGTTTGCATTAGCTACACACAGAAGGCATATGCCAAGAAAAATAATCTTCCACAAAGCCTTTATCATTTTTGTGGATGCTGTTTTTAGGGTATGTTAAGGAAAGAAAGGAAATGAGGTTCTGGGAAGGAGAAAAAAGGGTAGGAAGAAATCTGGAGGTCAGTGTATCCAGGAACTCTATCAACGAATATGTCACATCAAATAAGAAGATAACACTTATAATCGAAATTAAAATACGAAAATGAACAAGACACAGAAAATTAAAAAACAGCGGTCGCAACTGGGACTCAAACCCAGAACCTCTCGTCTTACCGGGACGTGCGCTTTTTCGAATTCAGCCACTGTTTATTTTTAACACCACCTATTATTTATTTTTCTGGGGCTTGTTCATTTTCATATTTTAAATAAGATTATTGGTGTTATCTTCTTCTTTAATAAAATATTACGTTGATGGGAATAACCTTCAAAAGTTATAAAAATGTTATTAATGTCTTATGTTTTATTATACTTTATAAAATGTTATAACTGTTGGTTTTCCAAATAAAATAAAAAGAGAGTTTTTCTTATAAAAATTGAATATATAACAGTTCACAATGACTAAGTGTCCTTAATATATTCGATTTCAACTGCAATTTGTACGTTAGCGATCTGCATTTTTCCTGGGGAACGATGAAAAGTTTCCAAAAGATATCCTATCAATCCTTTTCGATCGACTGTGCTAGAGGATCAATAGTAGCGGACGGACCAAGAAAAGTAAGAAAGTCCGACCTGTACCTACCTAGTGCTCAAAAAAAGAAAAACTAACATCAATTTCCGTATTCTGGGCTAAAACATATCTCTCTCAATTTCCATAAAATTACTTACATACCAAAATTTGACATTCGGGACTCACAGATTGGCATAGAACGATGCGTTTTATTTAGTACGCCGACAATGAATAAAGGATAAACTTAAATTTCTTGTATCCCCACTTTTTTACCTTTTTTTGATTGCGGCGTTCTCCGTTAAACACTTAACCCTGCAAAAATATATCAGGTGTACCTAATTCGTCCAAAATACCTACAACGTTTTAGTGACGTTAATATCGCCAGACGTATTAATGCATTCGTCTGCCTGGTGACAAAGCACTGACGCAAATAAATTGCACGCGCATGAACGGAATGTAAATGCATTAAGTGGAGCCCGAAGAAAAATTGTATAATTCAAACGGAGAACCACCACTGTGGGTGTCGAAAAAATTGATATGTGAACGGCGTCCATGATGAAAGATCAAATTGACAGGATTAAATATAGACACCCAAACCACGATTAAATTAAGACAGAAGAATTCAAGAAGAAGCAAGAGATAAATCTCATATGCCAATTGGATAAATTGTGCAATAATTTCATAGATTTTTTAAGATTAATAAAATAAAAGCTGCTTTTAGATAGATTAGATCCGTGCGGTAATTAACGTAAATTTAGTGTAACTATAATAATAATTATAATTATTAAGTTTATTCCAGAAAGTATGCATGGGTAGTGCAATGCAATACATTCCATATTAAAAAATAACAAAAGAAAAAAGACAAATTAATAAGATTTGATAAAAACTAAATAACAACACATAAATAAAAAAATTAAATATAAAAAAAAACGAACAAGCATGAAAAATACGAAATATGAAACTGAAAAAAATAATATTTTGACACTAAAAATGAATGGAAGCAGCCGTTTATGGATATTTTATATGTAAATGTATAATATCCATAAACGGTTTTTATAATATTATTTTTATTGTTTATGGAGTATAATATTTTTAATGTATATTTTATAATATTTTCTTTCTTAGACGTACATGTGGGTACCTGCCCACATGTACCTACATCTAAGAATGGTTATGATAAAGTAGGTACCTACGCAGAATATATTGCATGGCTACCAACATTATAATTATAAGTTAATTATTAGTTTTTATTGGTTTAAGCTTAGACAAATGCACATTGAAGATAACTAGTGACTTTTAAGAGAGTATAAAGATTGAAAAAATGCAACTTTATTTATGTCATTACCCATTTGTTCGACCCATTTTTGGTACTGTTGAATTATATTTTCAGATTTTTATCGCATATATGCGGAAATTAAAATTACACTCACATAATATATACTTTTAACGACTTTCTTATAACTTTAAAAAAAATCATTATTTTATTATCTTCCGTGATTTATCATGACAATCCGCAAGTTGCAAGAGACTACCTATACCAATAAAAAAAAATTAAAACACATAACCTGCAGCCTTAAGTAGCATGAAAGATATTAACATTATCTATTCGACTGATGTGATTTTTCATCGATGATATTTAATTTTTGCGTCAAGTGTCTCCAATAATGCATGCTTAAAAAGTATATAACTTAAATGAAATATCTTCATCAATTCCTACATTATAAAGTAGTGGTTTTCGAGCGGCCAATTCGTAATAGCCAAAACAGACCAGCTTTAACGCGAAATAAAAAATACATAATCGATACGCCTTTCACAAAATCTGACTCACATGTTAAAATATTTCTAGATTTTTTATAATTCATTCTAACACTGTTATCAAAGTTTTATCTGAACTCTGATAGCCTTTGCCTTTACTGTAGATTTTTTTTTAAATTCTTAATGTATCTATACGATAGTCAGGCTACTTTCAACAACTAATCCGATTCAATCAGATAGCATAACTAGTATACTGGTACAATTTCATATTGTATAGGTATTGATTTATGGGGTATCGGCATCATTCCACAGCAGTCGGTTTCATCACTACCAAAGCCGGCAGTTAATATTAAACCCAAGTTAGCTGCTCGTACCAGCCAGAATAACACACCGTTTATTTTGCCCACAATAACCTATTATTTGCTGCAAGTGTTCTGCGACTTTACAAAGGTTTATGACATATATTTTAAGGCTATGTTTACGTAATTTGATTTAGTATGACAAAAATATCTTCATTATGCTTAAAAATAGTATTTTTTAAAACTCCACACAGGACGCCCTAAGAAAAATAATTTACCTCACAGCTTATAGCATTTTTGGAGATGCTGTATTAAGAGTATTTTTAAGGAGAGGGAGAAGTGAAAAAAAGACCCGTAAATTAAGACAAATTAAGCGATTCGTTCTCGCATGACGAATGTGTACCTACATATTCAGGCATATTTCCCGACTATGCACTGTTGCTGAAGGATCAACGATGCTTGTTCCTCGGAGCATTTTCCAATATAATATGGAACAAGGACAGCATACTTACGTGATGCCTGTCCAATATTAAATATTGCAATCCATCAATTTCAGGGGATCCATCAATCAAACGGATCGCCCGTTTCTACACATAGTCAAGTCACATAAACTTTTTGATAAAATTGTGTTTATCGGGAATGACCTACCAGAAGAATGTTTTATGTATCTACTTATAAATAATAAACTTCGATAGAGCCAAAGAACCCATAGGAAATAACATTGTACAGAGTCCTTAAGGTGTCCGATTTTCAAAAATAAAAATCAAATTATTATTATTTTTAAGGGTAAAGAGAGTTGGTAAGGAAAGCCTTGTGAGGTTGTAGATATGTAAAAAAAATATATTTCCCAAAAAGAATGTTAATAAATGATGCAATTTTTTCGTTAATTAAATACAGCAGGTATGTAAATAGGGTTGATATTATAGTAATGAGTCATTATAAGCAACTTCAGCACGGCCGACTGCATTATCTGCTCTAACAAAGCCAGTCTATGCATTTACAAATCGCATGTTTTGTTTACGGCTACAAATCACGTGGTCGCTTCTATTCACGTAAAGTAACGGTCAAGAGTGTTGTGTTGTGAATTATTACACTGGCATGGCGTTATGAACGTTCAGCATTCAGAATTCAGCTTTCAGTGTTCAGGCCCACAGTCTAAATCCACAATGCAAACGTCGTCTTTGTGTCCTCAGCGTTTCCTTTGCGACTGTAACACGCGTGAACTATGGGATTATCGTTATATTCAGTATGCATTAGAACCATTAATGTAAGGAAGTCAAAATACAATTAAAGATATAGATTATCGAAGTATCATAACCACTGGAGCAACAGAGTAATTAAAATATTTTTTCTCGGATTGCTAAAGGAAATTTTTCAGCCCCCAAAAAAAAAATTATAACCTCCGAATTCGAATATGGAGACATACAAACTGATTAAAGTTCTATGTAGCCAATGAATTCTCCTATCTTTTGTCTGTTATCACATATTTGTAGGATTTATAAAAAATATATAATTAAATCTTTAACCTTAAAACATTTTAAACAATCTCGAGAATATTTATTTTGTTATATTTTGAAAGTACAATATAATACATAGTCGTTTTACTAAAAAAAAATTTTTTTTAAATTTGCCACATTTTGGCAACAAAGTAATCCGAGGTTTTGGAAATAGTGCCATAATGTGGCAAAAAGCGCTCGAGTGGATAAAATACTGTAAAACCCTACGTTTAGTAATTAAAAATAATAATTTCGGTGATGCGTCTTGCTGCCTGTTTAACTCTGGTTCAATAAACTCGGTTTAGATTTGCATTTAAGTATCATTTTCAAAATTAAAACTGATTAAGTGAAGAATTCAGGAAAGCGAAAAAGTACCTACCTATTGTAATAGTATTAAAACATGAATTTATTTTAATCGTAATTTTCAAAATCGGAATCGAATTAACAACAATTTAAACTATCCCGTGATTTTTCGCGGGTCTGCGCTAATGTATATCCAAAGTAGGTAAACATATTTTTCAGTAATAAGTGAACTTACGTTCCTTTCTGATGTAGGTATACCTATTCGTAACCCTCATGAGAATACATAGGTACCTACATGAGCACCTGTTTTACCGTAGTAGGTACCTATCCACTACGACGTTATAATTATATAATGCATGGATATCCCAACTGCAATTGCAGTAATTAAATATTTCTGAAGGATATATTGCTGCTAAAAGTCAATGTGAAAAGAGAGAGCATAAATCGCTCACAAAACATTCAATACTTCTTATCTGATAGCCGATGATATTAATCTTTCTAGAAAGTTTCCACCCACTAACTTTGATAAAAAGTAACATTTAATATTGAAAATTTTATAAATAGGTGATAGGAATTATAACTAGTGCAAAATTTGATAAGCGAAATAATATATTTTGAATATGACCATAGGTAGATAATATTGTTTTGCATTCAATCACTATTTAGCCGTTCTTTTCCTTTTCTTAACTAAACGCTATTAAAATGTAAAAAAAACTTTTTTATCCATTTTAAGAAAAGCAGCAGAAGAGTGCAAAAACGTGATAAGAGAAATAAAACATTTTTAATATGAGGATAGGCAGATAATACTAATGATAATTTTGATAATATTATCAAAATGATAATTTTGCATTCATTCCCTTCCTTTTCCGCTACGTCTTTTAAATTTGTAGAAGGAAGTAAACGTTATTTTGCTTGAAATAATTTTTTTAATCAGATCAAGAAAGTAGCAGATAAAGCCCACAGCGCAAAAATGTGATAAAGAAAAATAATACATTTTTAATATGAGGACAGGTAGGTAGTATTGTTACATTCATTCATTATTTAGCCGTTCTTTTCATTTTCCACTATCTCTTTTATCTTCTTAGAAGGATCTAAACGTTATTTAATTGTGAAATAACCTTTTTAAAGGAAAGGAATGCAGCAGATAGAGAACAAAATGTAAAAATGTGTAGAGAAATAATTAATTTTTAATAATATAAGGAGAGGTAGATAATGTTGTTTTGCTTTCATTCATTATTTAGCCGTTCTTTTTCTTTTCCGCTATCTCTTTTATCTTCGTAGAAGGAACTAAACGTTATTTAATTGTGAAATAACTTTTTTAATCACATCAAAGAAAGCAGCAGATAAAGCCCACCCGTGAAATAATTGTATTAACTTTTCATTTTATCACAATTTAAGCCCAGCTTGATATTTTCTAAACTGTTCACCCGAGTGATCTTTTCTCCGACATCTTAATTTAAAAAAATTCATATAAATTAAAAGTCAGTCCGCCACAGAACAAATTAATCACCAGCGAGTCCTTTTTGTTGCTATGTGATTTTTTTACCATTTTTTCCTGTCCATTTCAGATTCAAAGGACCTGCGTCCTGCTCTTATTCACGTAATCTTGAATCTACATCTCTTTTTTTCTCTCGGCTAATATGAAAGATGGTAGCGTCATAATTATAATATCTATGAAGTATAGTACGCACGTCTCTTTTGGCTCGATGTGTTAATTTAGTCGTTTGAATTTATTTGAATTTATGATCGCGGGTATTATGCATTCGTAATGATCACTCAAGGAGTCACACAATGTATGTAGGTACCTACTTCCTACCCAATAATAATTTATAATCGGCTTGGATAATATTTCATCAAATAACTACATACCTACGACCTACCTCAGTAAATACATTTTTTTTTAAATATGTAAGCTGAATACTTGCTAAAACTATTGTTTAGACTTCACGAAAAGCGCAAAAACCTACAAAAATAGTTATGTAAAAGTTGACCTTGCAACCATTGATTAAAAAAATTCATTGGTACTGAGTGCAGAATCTTAGGATAGGTAGATTCACAGAATTTGATAATTCATCGAATTTCATGTTAAAATTAAAGTTCTATTATTATTTCATAAATGGCAGAACTTGAATAGGACTCTCACAGAACTTGAATATTAAATTTGATAAAAAGTTCAAATTCTGTGAAAAACCCCGTCCTTATTGCGTACAAAATATATAGTTATTATCTAACAAAGTCGATAAAACATCTGACCTCTTTTTTTATTTGAACTTTTATAATTCAGGTAATATCACTTACAAGTGCCCTTGTAAGTGATAAAATCTCCATAATGAAATCTCTGGGAATCTACAAATTTAATGTGAGAATCGTTATTTTATCAGCAAACTCGTCCAAAATCACAAAATCAAGATATTATTTCTCAGCCGGGGAATCATAGACATGAAAGTGAGACGGCAATAAATCTCGCGGTTGTCTCTACTGGGGAGAGAAGTGGGGCATCCATTAGCCGCGCTGGGGGAGAAGGGCAAGGGCAAGGGAAGGGGGGAGCAGCAACGATGCATCAGTGGCGTGTCAGTGCGGCGCCCCACCCTCCGCTGCGTCCGCAGGCTACAACGAGTGCGCCCCTGGATTTCAATTCAAATACGTACAGGGTCGGATGATGGACATGCGTAAAAAAACATTTAAGACTATAGTTTACTTGCCTAGGTAGGTACTTACCGAAGAAATAAGTTTTATTTTTATTTTAATATTTCATTTCGATTTTCTTTGGAGGTAGATGGGTAGATACTTGCCTATTGACCCACCGTGTGATTGTTGACTGAGAATTTCGTAGCCTAATGAACCCTGCTTACTAACTTACTTTTCGCTAAGACAAACATTTTTTTAAATTTTTTTATTCAAGATGTTTAACAAATTACCCCTAGATATAAGAACAGAAGAAAACTAACAGAGTTACAAAAAAATTTAATTAAAATTCTCTAATACTACCTCATAACTTTTCTTATTGTTCGATATTACGTTTTGCTTATCATTTCCTTTGTATCATTTATAACTTACCTTTGTATTACTTTTATTGTATTTTCTAATCTTGTATCATTTTATAACTAACATATGTTTTTATTACTTTCGTTGTATTTTCTTATACAATTAGAAATTAGTTTTTATAATATGTAATTTAAATAGATGTAAAAATATATAGTTGTCCTCTCCTAAACACACGGAGAAAAATGTTGTTCGAAAAAACGATCAATTTAATAGTAAAAGCGGTTAAAAACGGGACTGAAGTTCTTACGAACAAATTAACAGTGTTTCAATGTTTATTGGCGGAAAAATATAAGAATAATTTGTTGGTTGCAACCCTGTTAATTTTTTCGTAAGAACTTCAGTCCCGTTAAAAATGTATGTTAATAACATACATGTTAATAACATAAATATTGTAACAATTAACACGTTTAAATAAAAAAAAATTATGTATCAATTTTGGAGAATGGTTGTGTAAATCTAAATTTATTATTGAAGAAAAATACTGCTAATTAACGAATGGCCATATTAGGTACCTATGTCTCCGCAGATATGAGAATGCTAAGCACTGCAAAATGTGATAAACTCATAAAAATTAGATCGGTCAGAAATATTTTAGATGTTTTAATTAAACACTGCTAGCGGAAAATAACAAAGCAATATTTTGGTTAGTCTTTTTATAAGCCCTGAATGAAATGAAGTATCAGGCATATGAAAACTGCTTTAAAGTTAGTTCAAAATATCCTACTTACGAACCCCGTTTCGATTATGATTGTATTGTATAATCTTACATAACCTTATCGCCATCTACCCCAGGAGTCTTATTGTCTTTATTGTATTGTGGTGCATCACCTTAACCACTCGAGCGCTTTTTGCCACATTATGGCACTATTTCCAAAACCTCGGATTGCGTTGTTGCCAAAATGTGGCAATTTTTTTTATTAAAACGACTATATAATATATTGTACATTCAAAATATAACAAAATAAATATTCTCTAGATTCTTTAAGATGTTTTAAGGTTAAAGATTTAATTATATTTTTTTTATAAATCCTACAAATATGTGATAATAAACAAAAGGTAGGGAATTCATTGGCTAGATAGAACTATAATCAGTTTGTATGTCTCCATATTCAAATTCGGAGGTATGATTTTTTTAATGTGGGCGGAAAAATTTCCTTTAGCAATCCGAGAAAAAATATTTTAATTGCTCTGTCGCTCCAGTGGTTAAATCCAACATATTACTGTCTTGGCTAACAGTGCTTGCTCTTTGCTTCATTAAAAAATGCGAACATTATATTCTGATATACCGACTCTTGATTATACCTGACTCAAGTACCTCCCTTTTAGATTCACTTGATCATCACTATCGTGGTATCCCCGACTTCTTATTCCTTATCTATATAAATAGATACGATAACTTCTAGGTAGCCGATTCCATAGCAATTTCCAAGTAATTACGTAGGTACAAGCTTGCATACTCATAAATCTAACGGTTGAGGTACCGACGAACCTTCCCTGTCCTCAGTTTTGTTCTGGCCCGATTAATACAAGATAAAACACTGAAAAGTAGTCTATCTTAAAAGCCTTAACTCATTCCCAGCCGTGAGCTTACGTAGATAAAATCAGTAGTTTGTCCGTACCTACCAACCTACGAAATTTACGAAGCTTCCAATGCGAGCTTTAAGTCGTTATTATGAACTTTATCAAGGGTAGATATACTTAATATAAATCTGTCTTTAAATTAATGGTCAATGTTTACTACACGTGGTTTGGACCATATTATATTTATATATAGATATTCATCACGATGACAAAACTGCAAAAACTAAGACTAAATTATTGAAAGGATTTATTATTTAGAAGAAATCATTATCTTCTCTCATTTATTTTTCCACTTTTTTTATTTAGAAAGAAAAAATGTCGTATCATAGTATAAATGTAGGTATTAGAAGAACATAACGATAGTCGTTGAGTATGCATGTTATACGTTGTACTCTGTATCTTGTACAATACTCAGATTACTCATAAAAACCACTAAATCAATTATAACGCAGAAATACTCGGAGTTAATTAAACAAAATATTGAAGTTTCCTGGGTATCTGGTAGATATTTCAAAATGTCAAACTAATATACCGGATGTTATGCCTCCCCGTGTTATTTTATAGCATATTTAAAATGTAAAACACCAACAGGTATAATTATTTCATTTGCAGTGAGTTTTCGAATATTGCTTTCCTTATTGGTATTGTCGTATGAACTGAAAACATGTTTTAAATCAGTGAAAATAATCATGATTGATTGCACATAATTTATTACAAATCGTAGTTACAACGCTTAGGAAAAAAATCAAATATATTATTGCATACATAAATTATATCTAATATTGTAAATTTTAATGTACTATGTATTATAAGCTTACACTTCTAAACCCGTAACCTAAAATAACTTCATATTTTTATGCTGTAAAATTTTTATAATTCCTACATCCTGTTATCACGTACCTGGTTTATACTTTTCAATACTACCAACTTACCTGCTTATCTCATACTCAGTAAATCTGAATATATTATATGTTACCTGGTTAATTCGGTAAATCCGAATAGAATATGATATGCTGCCAGATTAATTTTTCTACATCACAAAAAAAATGCATGTACATATATATTTTTCTATTTCTTCACTACATAACTCAGTTCCAGAGAAAAATGTTTTTTTTTGTTCTTTTGTTTTTATTATGAAATTATGTACATTTCTCAAAGAATAATATGAACTTACCCTGTCAATTTGTCTGTCCTGGAACGGGAGACTTTCCTAGTTGGACAGGCAAAGCTTCCTGATATGTATTCTGTACTTTCTTTTGTATCTATCAAATAAATAAATAAATAAAATAAATTATATGTTTTAAAACCTATTATTTTGAAATGTCTGACTAATCATGAGTGACGATCGATAAGTTTTATTTCCGCCACTGGGATTTGAACGCTGATAAAACAATCGCCAAGACGAATTATTTCTAACATTGCAGCAGGAAAGATGTTTTAATGAAAAGATCTATATTTCAGGAAAGATAGTATTTTAACAGTTTTTTTTTTAAATAAAAATTTTGAAATTGACAATAATAAACCTATTATTTTCGTTTCTATCATATTTTTTCTTCAATGTAATCTTCGAAGGTAAATGTTTTATTTTAATATTTGTTTCAGGTGCTTCCATTCCCGACTATGGAATGACTGTACCTACCTACACACGACGGGGTACACAATTCCTCCCTGTGCCAATAGAAGTAAGACCGTGAACCCTAACCCCCGTTGGCTGAACCAAAACAATGGATTAAATACCCCCAGTATTATTTGGGTCAATGTACGACGGGTACCTACCCGAACAGCTGAGATCAGTACTTGTTCAGTAGACATGCTGGATGCACATACCGAAGTTCCTACCGAGTAAGTAGAATTATTTTTTAAACTGGCAATTTAAAAAATTCAAATAGGGAAGAAGTGGAAGAATTATACGTAGGTAATTATAAAATTTGAATTTCATTGTTTTTGTTCTTATTTTAAATCCAATTGCCAAATCAGTCAAATACAGATATTGCAACAATTTCATGATTAATATTTTCCAACGGAAGTTAAAGGAGAAACGTAATAAATGATTTTTTTTTTTGTTGTAATCAAGTTTAATTTATAGAACTCCATTTTTTTACATATTCAATAATACTATCAAACTGTGATAATGCATCCAGAAGGCGAAACAGCTGTCACGCATAAAAGTGATTACATAGCAGAACTTGTTTATAAATAAACTGTTTTTATAAATGAAATGATAATATTATTGAATACATAAAAAAAAATAATAAATTAAGTAGGTAAGACCGGCTTTAAGTTAATCAAAAATCGTCGCAATAGGCGAGTTTCAGGAGAGAAAAGTGACTTGCCCTCCTTCCCGCCCATGCCTTTCTCTGTCGCACATATGTTTTACGCACATTTCTCTTTCACTTACGTTAATTGTAAAATAAGTAACTACGCGAAAATTCAAAGTTTAGGCCGGTCTTAAATTTTGGCATGTAAAATACTTGCTATGATTTTTATAGATAGATGCACTCTCAAGAATAATTTATGGTAAACTGTGTTTTTTGTTTCTAGAAAATTCCGGAACCGAAATCGAGGCGCATTGCTTTATCTGCCTTCCCCTCAGCAAAGAGTGTATTTGTAGGTATTTTTATATATGTATTTCTTTGTGTATCAAAAGTAGACACCTTAAAATGAGCCTTTTTAAAATAATATTAAAAACCGCGAAAACGTCCCACGACCTGAGATCCCACATCGTGTGTTAATATTTTCAACGAAATGTTTACAGCGATAATTCACGGTAAGAGTGTACCGGCAAACTGAAACTACAGGGTGCCCCAGACGGCGCGGTCCTATCTGCCGTAGGTACACACTCGCTTAATTAATTTTTGCATCGCTTTTACACCTGGCATTAATTCCTAAACACACAGTACCAAACTTTATCTTCCGTTAAAAGAGAAAATAAGCAGCCTAGTAAAAAAGACAAACTTTGAAAGCTGCATCAAAAGCTTACTTAATGATATAATTTATACCTTTTATGTATTTTAAGACGCTAAAAACGATAATTAAATTAATTTGTATGCGGTTACGAAATTGAAGGATGTCTTCAGTATAAAAGTTCTGATAAAGAAAAATAATTATGAACTTTTTTATTGTTGTTAAATTATTAGGAGCCTAAATTTTGGTTGGTGAGCAACCTGCTGTTATAGATTTTAAATGCATTATTTCGTATGGAAATTTGAAGTCATGTTTAGGTTTAGATTTAATTGCTTGCCCCGCAGCAATGTAACTAGGTAGTTAAATGTTGGCTTTGTGGGAGAGGGTTTTGGTTGGACGCTTAAGTTACATTACTTGGAAAAAAATCTAAAGATATTTGATCTTTTAATTTTTCAAGGAAAAATTAGATTTATTATGAGCTTTTTTTAGGAATTCCAATTGCCTATAGAAAATGGGATTATGTCTTCCTTTATTTTGGCAATGTTGTGGTATTGATGAATGTGGAAAAGAGATGGGAGAGTAGAAAGTTTGTCACCGCACACTGGGCTATTGCCTGAAAAATTTAATAAATATTATCCTTTTATATTTGAATACTTAGGTACTCCCAGATCCAGTGGTAACAGGAGTAAGGTGTGATGTTGTGGGCTGTAAGAAAGGAATGGAGAAGGGAAAGTGTCAGACTGTTTAGGCCCGGTCATATAATAATGAAGCCTTTTGGAGCAATATTTTGTTACTGAAGAACTAATTCACACTCGAAGCTCAAATGTAGGTAGGTACCTAGGCTTAACTTTTTTATTTCAATTACGTTACGTAGATATAGTTTTAATAATTTGCGAAAATTAATTATTTGCTCACGCTGAATGATAAAAAACTTGATTAAATAGGTTACGTTAGATTTGCGGATTACTATAAAAAATAAAAAAAAATAAAGTTTTATGAATTTTCAAAGAATGAAATGCCACTTTTTTGGGTTGTTTGATAGCGCCCTTGGGGTGGATTTCTCACAAAAACGGCGCTCTACAAATTATCCAATTTTATGTTTTACGACTTTATGTCCGGGTAAAATTTTCCCCACAGAAAAAACTAAACCCTTCCACACACTTTTATTCAAAATGATCATCTAGTCAATCCATGCTATGCAATTGTACTATTTAAGTATAATAAATACAAAACAATAAATACATATGAAAATATATGCATATATGAATATATTATATATGCATATATTATTATTATTATTAACCGAGTTTTAAAACTTCGAACTTTTACGTTCAGAAACAACAAACTTTACATCATTATAAGTATACAAGTAGGTGTCTATAGTTCGTCAAAATATCGAGCCTAGAAACATGCTTAAAATATCATTCCCAAATAAAAATTAATCGTGCATTTTTGAAGCATAACATTTGAGCTTATAACTATTCAAAACTCTTATGAAAACCAACGTTGAATCGTCTGAGTTCAGCCTTGAATTGCCACAGCGCATACCTTATTGATTTATTAGTTGTTGGCTTGCAGAATTATGTCATGATGTCGATGTTAGCTGATTTATAGCGCCGAAGACGAATTTCAGTTTAACTTTGTTCATTTTCGCAATAACGAGGATCATCCAAGGTTCACGTTTGGGTCCCAAAATAAAATAAAAAATTGTAGGTATCTAAAAATGTTTGAAACCGAATAACAAATATTCATTTTAAAGTGTTAAAAATTATTAAATCAAGAGTTTGAAACACCTCAGAATGAATCTTTTTTATATGTGAAACCGCACAAGAGTTCCGACTACTCTAGGCATCCGCATTTCGAGTATGTTGTGAGGCTGAGGTGAGGGGAGATTGGAGATGGGGAAGACGAAGGTAGGTAAGTACCTACCTGGATATTCATATCTAGTCACCAAATACGTCTAAAGCCATTTTATGCAATATTTCAATTCTGAATGGTGGTCTTACACCAGGGCGATACTGATAGTATCTTCCACTCTGGAACGTGCCGCAAACATACTTTATACTATTTTTATGAGTAAATTGTGAAATAAAACAAATGATTCAAATAAAATTTACATTCGCAGGCCGGGATTTGAACCTTCGATCTCCAGCTTGTTAGTCAAGTGCCTAACTCTTCGACCACGGAGGACATCTAAAAAAATTTAATATTGTAGGTAGGTACCCAATAATTAGTACACTTTTTGTATGTGATAAGTATGAACTATTTGCATAAAACACCTCGAAACATTTTCGCATCGCCGCCCAACGTTCTTAAAAAAAAAATTTATTAATAATAATATTAATAAATTATTTTATTCAAAAATTTATTATTTTATTTTCCGTCAGTACCTACTAATTACTTAAGTAAAGAGAACAATAAACATAAATGTAATGATTTATGTTAATTTTATGATGATTTGACGTGCTTTGTACAATGCCGGCATACTGAGATTTCTTTATTATTACTTATAATAAGGAATTACTCTTTTCATCTGCCGAGTTTTTGCCTCATAAATTACGACATGTTGAAAATAATATTAGATAAATAAGTTGTCGGTACATACCTATCTATTACCTATCCACCAAGTACCGACTCAGAAAATAAGTTATTTAATTTCTTGTCAATCATGTCTGGGCTAGAAAATATTAAATAGGTTGGTACCTA
Source organism: Limnephilus auricula (assembly GCA_951813805.1). NCBI lineage: Eukaryota > Metazoa > Arthropoda > Insecta > Trichoptera > Limnephilidae > Limnephilus > Limnephilus auricula. Next base: position 5,450,523 of record OX638403.1, read on the forward strand.
CGTATCTAAATACTTTGTTGTTAAGAGCATTTTTAATTCAAGTACCTACGTAGAAACGTGCTAAAAATTTGATTTAGGCATGAAACCAGCATGTAGACTAACTATTTTACAAGGGCTATTTTTCTTTACTTGGAGGGTTACCTATGAAAACGATAAATAAAATCGGTGATTTCAGAATAATTTATTTTGCATCAAATGTCAGAGCCATCTTCTGGTACTGTCCGAGTTTCAATACCATTTTCGCTGAAATATTTTGTCTTATAGAATACTTTAAAAATATGTTAAAAACGACGTTGAGACTATAAGAGGAACGGTTGCGAGGCGTTTTTCATACAAAAATTTAAAAAAAATAGTTTTAAATATGTGCTACTTTATTAATTTTTGTTTCAAATCATAAAATATAGACCAATGAAGACGTCGATCTTTCAAGATTTTAGAGGCATAACATAAAAGCAGTTTCTAGTGCTTAAATTTATGTTGGATATGGGAGCACGTGTCGATTATAAATTTTTTAAAATGACCCAAAAAGAGCTTTAATAGAGTATTTTATGTTTTTTTTGTATTTCATTATATTGATGTAGTAAATTGGGTAGGATTAATTTTTCATGATTTATTACTTATTCACAAAAAAAAAAAATTGGCAAAGTTGCCTCTGAAATGATTAAGAATTGAATTATTTAATGGTATATATTTTATAATTTATTTTATAGTAGCACGTATCCTTAGTAGACATTTATTATACATTTTTAATAAAAACAGTTTGGTTTTTTTTATTTTGGCCTCAAATCTATATTTATGATTAATATAAAAAAAGTATCTTAACTGTTCCTCTTAAGTAAGTTGCGTTTACCAATAAATTCAACATTAAATAAATATTTTGCTGCTTCAGAAAAACCTACAAACAGATCTTCTATTTTACAGATAAGATTTTTTTTAATCCAAAATATTATACTGTTAGTAGTTTCATTGGAAAAAAAAAATCTATATTTGCTCTTAAATATTTCAGGTGTACCTAGCGATTTTCCCGAAGAGATTTACAATTTTATTTTAATTATTTTTTCCATCAACGTGAAAACGAAACACGTTTTTCACGTGTTTGTATAAAAGGTGAAATATCGCCATGCAAAGTGATGCATGCAATACAGTATTATGTAAACACAGCCTTTTCTCCAGGCGTTGTCTAAATGCACTTCTTCCAGAATGCAATCTGGCGGCGCGGAAGCAAGCAAAGGACGTGCATTATTTCTGGGAATATGCTCGAATCGGCACGGACGACACTTCTTTGTATCAAAAACGGGCGTGCCTAGTCATACGACGGATATTATTGGATGTTTACCCGCGTTTTATGGACTCTTTACTACCGCGATTTTGTTTTATTTTCACCAAACTATAACCCACCTGCCGCCGAGTGTTTTTACGGCTTTTTAATACAATATTAGTGGCGATTAATTTGAACACTGTGCTGCTGTAATAATTCTGTCTCGATTGCCTTGGTATGGCGGAGGTGTTCCGGTAGGTTTCATGGTCATTATAGTATTTGCTAATAAAGCGATAAATCTTATACTATGAAAATACGTTATCAATATTATTTCACTAGCGGTAGAATGTATTAGATATTCGACAAATATACACAAAAACTATCTTAACTCATCTGTTTAAAAATAAAACACATACATTTTATAAAAATACCCAAAATATTGTAAACACGCGGCACAAAACCAAAGAACTCATACAAATACCTAAAACAAACACAACATTTGGTCAAAGAAATTTCAAATACATTGCGTCTAAAATATACAATAACCTACCTGACAAAACAAGACAATCGAATAATATTAAAAAATACAAAATCCTGATCAAACAATGGATCATCGAAAAAGGTCGTGCAATAATTAGTCACCTCACCCAAATATAATCGTATATCTCATTATTGTTACCACTACCTACCAACCTGAAAATTTTGTCAAATATTTTTGCTTTATTGAAAAATGTACTTCATATTATAATTAGAAAATATTTGTAAACTAGTCTGTCTCGACACAGGAGTTCCTAGTGAGACAGGCAAGGCCAAAAAAAAATGTAAACCTTATTATATAGATTCAATAAATAAATAATAAATAATAATAAATGGTTAGATCTCTGGCCCTAGAACTTAAAGGTTACGAGTTCAAAAACAGATGTAAATTAAAATTAAATAAAAGTTTTATCGTGGGAGATTCCTGTTAACGGTTAATAAAAATGGCTTTAGCATTGTTAAATAACTAGATCTGAATAGCCAGATACTTCCTACAATATCATCGGAAAGATTACAACTAGCCTCGAACAGTTGGAATTTAAAAAGGAAAAGCACAATTTTATACAAAAAATGTTATATTTCTTATTTTACGTTTACAAGTTAACCTATTGAGAAAATTTAAGATTTATGCAACGTATCAATACTTGCGATCAAAAACTGTACCAAGCACGATGAAAAATCTTTATCAACGTGGTAATTAACTATGAACCAAATACAATTTATTGGTATTTTTCCGACTACCAAAAATCAGCCCCGAGGTAATTTTAAATTTTGAAAAAATCTTTTTAAAATTTGCGTGTTTCATAATAAAATCCTAGGTCATTACCGAAAATCTAGAATTTTGGATTAATGCTTTTACATTTTATCAAAATAATAATATTTTTCTCGCGGTAGAAAATGCTGTGGTGACACGTATTTTAATGGCCAAATTTATAGCTTTTCGTGGATACAAGACAAAGTAGCTAAACAAAGGGAAAAAATGGTGATAAATTATTGGGCTTTCGTACTCGGCTTGTGCAATAGGCTGAGCGCATATTTTACATCCGTTATTTTAAAATTTTCGTTATGTATTGCTGTTTGAACAGGACAAAAATATGTAGGAATATGATATTTGCTGAAAACGTATAAAGCTCTAACACCCTTTTCAGAAATTGCAAAACATTGTTATTTATGAGAGCTTTTCATTAATATGTTGCATTCAATAGAAATTCTAGGTAAATGACTTACAAAATACGCTTTTGGTCATGGTTACGAACTGAATTCTAAAAGATTATATTTTTTAAATTATTGCACAAATTTGATCTTCTGTATCTATCTACAGCTACTTAATGCCTATAGTTATTTTTTATTGAAACTTTTTATTCGGCTACTCTGAACTCTTCACAGCTTGTGGTGGCATTCATAAGCATTCATAGCCCTTGAGGTAATTTCTCACGAAAACAGCGCTCTACAAATTATTCAATTATTATTATTATAAGTAAGAAGTAGGTTACGATTTTCATTATTATTGTAAAGCTTTCTGTAATTTGATGAAGAATTATTATTACAAGGAAATTTTAACTGGAAATTTGAGTGTTTTAAGTAAGGTTTTATAAGTAGCTACAAGCACCATTGGTATTGTATTTCACAAAAATGGCAATCCCAAAAATACTTAAAAATTATCTACACAATTACTATCTTATAAAAATCACAATAACACAAAAGCACATAAACGATTTTTCACTTTGAAACTGAAATGACATTTGATCATGTAGGTAGGGTAGATGACAAAAATATACACTCGTACACCTCAACCAATAGAAACGCATTAAAATCATCATGGCTTCCGTTTTAAGTAGATAGAAGAAAGGAAGGATGCATCTGCCGCTTGTCGCAACCAGTGACGCGTGCAATTACTGCGGTAGCCCAAAAATGTGTTTCTAAAATCAAAATTGAGACTCTAAAGGGCTCTCCAATCTCAAGAGCGGATCGCATTGCGGTGAACATCGCAATTTCACACTTTTCACAAATTACATTTCAATCAAACGCGGGAACTAAAATACATTAAAATTTGCGTCTATCCTTTGCGCAACTCTGAATGTAACTGAGAGGGTAGTTCAACATGTTTGAATAATTCTAAAGGGATGATTCCAACAGAATATCGTCCTTGCTAATATAATTATTTTATTACCCACTGAGTTCACATTATTCATCTTTGAGTTGCGTTTTTTCAATATGGCTGACAACAATCGGAGGTGGACAAAAAATGGACGGACGATCCGTTCAACGTCTAACGGCTTTTTTTCTGGAATCATAATTTCAAGGCATCCATGAATTCGGGTGAACATTATCATTAAGGGAACATCTTTGTTCGTTTTTTTAAACGTCTATACCTTTGTGGCATTTCTTTTTTGAACAGGTAAAATGGTTCGACGTTTTCTCAGTTAAAAATGCAAGTTGAATGGATGGCAGGATGTATACGGTGTTTGCAATGTTTTGTGCTTATGGTCCCGAACATTAACCCAAGGTTAACGATCTTTGCGTTATTTTACAATTTGTTGGCGAATATGTTTAGTTTGAGATGGTTATTATTTTAACTTGAAATAATATGTTTTAAAGGATCCCAAACTGCATTTAATAATGGAACATTATCATGTTTATTGACTTTTAATGTGTTCCAGTTCATCCTCGTTCTTGAGAAAAGTGTTTAGGTCTACAATTTCCGATGTTCAGATTCCTATCGAAGAAAAATAAATAACATTGATAAATAATAAAAAAAAACATTAGATATGGAGTACCTAGGTACCTACCTACATATTTGTAAAGTATGATAGGAATGTCTATAGTTTATAATTAATTAAATGTATTGAAAAATCCAAATTATTATTTTTGTATAAAATATTATGCCATGTTGCGGTTCCTCCTTCTTTAGTCGTGAAGAATGGATTACATATCTGCCCTGTCGTTGGACACTGTACGCTGTCCGAAATGTTGACTAAAGAAGAAGTTAACGCAACCCGACATAATATTTAACACAAAAAAATAATTCACGATAATACTTATGGCCGTGAAAATCTCAATTCATACTTTCATTTTTAATAATTTTAATTGAAGATACATACCTAAAACCTACGTAGGTTGTAACTTCCTACATCTCAAATTTGAAATTAAAATATATTTTTATATTTTTAATTACCTTGCTCTCGACCAATTAAAATGGCAGGTTCAATTTGGAGTTCCCTCCGATACCATTTGTGTATTCTTCTTCTTCAGAAGTGATCTAATTGTTTGTAAACATAGCAATTAAAATGATTTATTCGTATTATATTGTAATTAAAATACACGTGAGTCGCCATTGTGCACAAAATAATGAATTCACTTAAGCGATCATTCGCAATTACATAATTAAGCAAATAAATCTTGATGATAATAAATGATTAGCGGCTTTGTAAAAGTGAAACGAAAAACATATCTCCATAGAATATCTAGATTTTTGTCTAATTTCCCCCAATCGTTTATGTGTAGACACACAATACATTTATGTTAACATACCTATACAAAAATGTAGGTACGTTTTACACGGTAGGTATCTTTAATGTTTAAAGGAAGCCACAAGCCAAAAACGTAGGTATTCTTAGTGTGCCTTATATCACCACCAATATGGGTAGGTAATAGGCATAAAAATCGCTTGGCAAACTGAGTGTAGATTTCAAGCGAATTTATTTATTTTTTTAATAATTTTATAATACAGAAAAAGGCGATCAACGGAACTGTCACAGATAATTTAAGTCATAAAACTGTTTTTTTTTTAAGTTTCTTGTTCACGTTCATACATTATCTGCTAATGAAAAATATTTTTTTTGTAGTTAACACTTTTTTTTTATAAAGTAACATTAATTTTATTTTAGTTCTATTCAAAGGAGGCGGTAGGAAAAGCTTCAATCTATCTAAAATATTTTTTTGTATTTCTAATGTTGACCGATTAGTGGTAAAGATTAATATGAAATAGTGATTGGGCATTAATTTTTGCCTTAATATTTAATTAAAATTCTTTTCAAAATTAACGGAAAGGGTATAGATATACTTAGCCTGTCTACTTTTAAATATAGTTTTATAATTATTTTTTACTTTACCTACACGAATAATATATATTTTATTAACAATTTATATTTTCAGTCCAATATAAATAATTTAGTATTCAAAAATCGGCCATCAATTGTGCAAACTTCCGTATATTTATAAAACAGACATAATAATAACACGTAATTAACAGATTAATTTATTCATTGACTCATTTGCAATATTCTATTATATTGGCACTATTTTCGTCTGCCATTGAAATGTGATTTTAGTTTAGAATTGACTTTAGTGGTGGTCAATCAAATAGCCATTTATTAAGTAGGTAGTACCGATCAGGATATTTTTGCAATACTTATGAAATCGAGTATTTTTTCATGATTCGTGATGCAACACTCGTGGTAGAAGTAAAACAGTCTACGTTTTCGTAATTATAATTTTTTGAACAAAACAAATATTACTCTACAGTAGAGATTATACTGCCCTGCAGTAGCTCCGGTTGTAGCGAAACCCAACCGGCATAAAGTATAAAAAATAAATGTGGTGTTCACAAAGTTATTGTTTTATTTTAAATTATAATGTCACATCACAAAGTAAGTTCTTCATATGAACAAATATTTTTTGACTCAGACAACTGCAGAGTTCGATTACATCAATTCTGGGAAAAGGCATTTTTTTCAGTTTGACATATTAATTTTAAATAAAATAGTTTGGGCGATACGGGATATAGCTATATGAATGGTTAGAAAGCATCTAATAATGACATTGAACTAATTTACCCAACTGTTTGCGAATTGTCATTTTCGTGTGAAACATGAACAAAATTTTATTTTATATGAAAACCTTACAGTGCTTAAACGAATAAATTAGCAAAAAATTGAGGGCGTTGTCGTCTACGACATACCGATAGCAGGTGTGATTAGGATGGTGACCGGAAAACTCTACAATGTGCAACTTCATCACATATTTGAAAAGTCATTAAAAGTGATGAAAAAAAACAATACGGTTAAATAGTTAGGTAAGGTACGTTTTTTCATCACTTTTCATGACTTTTTTTATAGGGGTGTTGAAATGCCACTTTAATGAGTTGTCATGGAACCGATTAAGATATGGCGTTAGTTCATGTTTACGCTATCCCCAAATTAACGAGAAGCATTTTTTTTTTTTACCTTAGGTCCACACAGGAGGCCTTGAGAAAAATAATTTCCCTCAAGGCCTATGTCATCGTTGGGGATGCTGTGTGGAGGGTATTTTTAAGGAAAGGAAGGAGAGGAAGTTCTGGGAAGGAAAAATGTATGAGGGTTGGGTAGGAATCTGGGGTTCAGTGTGTCTAGATCATCCGCCGCCAAGACCTAGACAATGAACCCCGTGAACCCGGTCACCCCTGCTAAGTCACCAAACGTAGCGAACCACTTGGGGTGACCTATGGCAGAGGTGTTGGTTTTCCAATAAATGGTTCCCGGGGCGGCGGTACCCATTCCCGCCTCCCAAATTGACTGTATGCATGACGACATAAATATTTTCGTAGTACCTAGACAGGCACTTACCTACTGGCAAACTTCTTGTAGAAAGGTTCTCAATTAGGAAATATGAGTTCATATTAGTATTTAGTTTTAACTTGTCTAAAATCCAATGTATTTCCCCCGTGTTCTCACATACACGATTTGATAATGTTACATGCTATATGCTTCCAGTATAATAATGCTTATTATATATTCTCACATCAACAAGTAGCTTTAGATAGGTAGGTATATAGTCCGTCTGTACTGAAACCAATTTGGCCCGATACAATTTGATCCGACCGCACAGTATAACAGAAATAGACCGCTCACCGGCATTTTAGACTGGGTAAAAAAACTTGAATATGGTAAAGAAAAAAACGGGAACCAAAATTTAAATCAAGCCTCGACGAGTAATCTATCAAGGTTCAAGGTCCGTGAGATGAAATATACTGGTACAATCTCAGTGCGCTTGCTCAAACTCAACTGAGAGCAAACGGGAGTTCGATTTAAACATATTATTATTTATTATTTGTACATTACTCAGCTGCCCACACAATTCAACTAGATTCCAACCTAGCAGTGTCGTGCTGTGACGTTTTTAAAAACATATTTGCAATTATCTTTTCACAAGAAAAATACTGGTAAAAAAGTGTGGTATTTTTACGAACGAAAAAAAGACTATTTCTATAATCAAGTTTTCGTAAGGGTTCCCCTGACTTAACAAACAGAACTATATTACTGTCATTGTTTTACCGATATTTTGATGGAAGATGCTCCGACTGATCACTTCGACACCAGTTTACGCCAATTGCCCACCCAACATTTTGCACATTATTAAAGTTTGACACATTCGACTGATTTTTGAGTTAAACAGCTCGGCTGTGAAACGATTTGCCGGCTTCATCCTGTTTTCTTGCTCCAACAACTTTGATCGCTTTTTGACTCATGTTCACTCCTTTCTCTCCTCAAAAAGTCGCTCCGCACATTATCCCCAAAGTTGACGTAGGGTCAAAGGGAAATTATTGGGTTTAAATTATAAAAGCTATATAATGAATGCCGGCCTCTGTGATTCCTCTATCCTACAAAATAAGTCTCTTGAAGACTCAGTTTCACTGCTTCCTTTCCACAAAAAGACCTTTTTTACAGCATCCCCAAAGATGACGTAGGCCCTGAAGGAAATTATTTTAGCAGCCTCCTGTGTGGAGTTAATGTATTTTTTTCTGGTTAAATGTTAACTCCCGAATGCTCCCCCGACTGTCAGAAGCAAGTAAAACTTTGACATCCCCAATTGGGGTAAGTATGTATTGAGCCGAAAAGAAGTGGGGAACGGAAGGAGATGGAGAAGGTTGCCAAATATCTGGCTATTCAGATCTGGTCACTTAACACGGCTAAAGCAATTAAAAACAAAGCCGCTTACATTCTAAATGGTGGTCTATAGTATCTAACATGAGGTTATTCCACGTCAATGCAAGGTATTTCCTTGCAATTTATTATCTCTGTTGATACATCTAAATAGTGCCGACCAACAATACAACATAACGTACACATGTACCATATTTGTAGTGTTATTTATATCAGAACGGATTTCAATAGGCTTTTTTAATATATTACGTACTGACATGACAACATGTGTGATTATATCGACTGACGCAAGTCGAATGCTAAATAATTCCTACTTGTTTTTTTTATAAATAGATTTATCTAACATATGATTCCGTATTGTCTGAATATGTCTTAATATGGTAGGTAATGAAATGTATTTTTTCATCAATATTCCTGAAGACAACCGTAGAGACATTTGTATAAGATCCAAACAGCCTATAAATTTAATTAAAAAATTGCAATAAATAATTTCAATTTTTATTTTAAATATTATTTTTGAACTAGTTTAGAAAACCCGCCCTCATTCTCCCACAAATTACCACGTTTATCTACTCGTAATCCATATGAAATTGGACTCTTAATTCAATTCGTCAATAATTCTTTTATGTTTTTTTTTTGTTTGTTTTAATCTTCAGCATCGAACCAGAAACAAAATTAATATTATTATTATGACCTATAATTATTAATTATATCTATATTAAATTAGTTTTTGATAGATTCAGTAGCCACACTACACCACACTACAAAATCAAACGGTCCCTTACGATTTATTATTATTTATTGAAGGTACCTTAGTGAAATTTCTTATTAAAAAAAAAAGTTCAAATTACTGAAGAATAAACATGTTAATATTTTTCTTGAAATGAAAAATCAGCAAACGAAAGTGAAAAAAGCGCGCTTAGAAAAGTGGCATCATTTTCCCAATAAAAATAAATCTCTCGCATTCTTCAGTCGTTGCAATAGTAAAGCGCTCCTGCTCTAAAATTACGCGTATTTTATTCAAGCCAGTTTGAGATATCTCCAAAAGTTGCAATACGTATTAACAGCAAGCTCAGAGAACCAGATATTCCTATAATTACCGTAAATCAATTAAAGGCAGATAATTAATTAAATCGAATTTATTGCTTCGTCAGAGCGTTTTCTCGCGAGACCGCCAACAAAGTTAGTAGGTCGATATGGAAGAATTTTGATACACGCGAAGATAGTAAGGGATATGTGTAACTTCCTAAAACAACAAATTTATACCCTATTATGATAATAGATATATGTAGATATAGATAGAACAAATTTGATATGATTATAGTGATTTATTTTGGGGTATTACGCCGTGTTTTTCTACCTCCTTCTTTAGCCATCGTTTCGGACAGCATTACAGTGTCCATCATCGCATTACATTACACATCTGCCCTGATGAAGATAATACCCCAAAAATAAAGCACGACAATATAGAACACATTTGTTTATGAATTTTTTGTTTTATTTCAGACCTCTTTCATTATAGAAAATACACAAACAAATACTCAAATAAATTATGTACCTCCATGGTCTACTTTCCAACCTACAAAAGTTTTTTTTCGACTTTTTATTAATGAATGTTAAACTAATCATTTTGTTTTAATTAATAGGTACCTACCTACTACCTGGGTACCTTCTATCATCGTATCTCAACATTATAATTAATTATAATAATCTACGATAATGTGTATATAGGTAGGTACCTAGCTACGAATACAATAATAATTTGTCAGTGGATCGCAAAATTAAAAAAAAAAAACATATTAAAGATTTTAAGTCAGTTCTTAATTTCCCAGTTACGGTTTTCAATTGTGTCATTCAACCTCCGATAGGAACAAAAATGAATATGAAATATTTTTCCGGTTTTTAGATTCTAATAAATGTAATTTAATTTGTGCTTGTAAAATACAGTCTCACAAAAGGGCGACCACACGTTTGAACAATAATTATTTAATAATTATTTGAACAGTATTTTAGATATTGGAAAAATTCTCATGCAATCTACGCCCGTATCAGCAGTTCTATAACTTGAAACAGCTGATAGCTCGGCGGCCATTAAAAATCGGCTTGTGTTATTTTTCTCGTGAGGGAGTGGGGCGGTAAGGGGCAGCCCCCCGCAATAATCATCGAGGAATGCACGGGACGAGAGGGACGGCAATATATCATTTCGGGTGCGGAAGAACGGGACAGTTAATTGGGTCGGCCCATAGAAAAACACGTAGGAACACTCCCAAACGCTCGATCCCCTGCAAACTAACGGCTTTGACAGGTCCCCGACAAATTAAAACCACTTAGTAGAAAATAACCAATCACTCATAGGCGTTCTAAAATTATTCAAACTCAATAAAAATCTTTTTTTGTTTATTGACCTTTTGCTTTATCGCTTCCTTGTACCCACCTGGATCACTCAAGGAAATGTGGGACGCTCCTAAATAATATCACAGGATATAAAAAACAAGCGGGATAAGAAAATCATAATCGTCGCGTAAAAGAGTGCAATTCCCGTCTAAGATAGTATTTTTTTATTGCCTAACGAAGCATTGACCTTTTTATGTGGGGACCATTGTTTTAGATCGTGTAGACCAGGCCAATGTCAGTTTGTTCCCAAATCGTTCGGCAATAGTGGGTACAGTTCACCCAGCGCGCATCCAAGTGTGAAGGATGTTTATTAGGTGGGGTGTACGATGAGTTATGGCGAGCGTTCGGACAGATTGCTCGGCGAGAAAGCTCGGAATTCCATTTTCTATCGTTTCAGTGTTAAAATAGTATTTTTTAATTGATAACTCTTTTTTAAGAGGGAATTTGGTTCATTTGCGATATATTGACATTAACTAAGAAGATAAATCGGTAGATAGGTACATATTTACCAACTAATAAATGGTATTTTTTCATTATTAAGACTTATTAAATGTTTTATTTATTTGATTTATTAATAACAAACAACCAGACTGGTAAAAACACTTAAAAAAAGAAGAATTTTATTTAAGAAAAGTCGGAATTGGACTTCGGCGAAATTTCACTAAATTACGTTCATTTAATTACACCAACTGGAATTACCAACGTCAATTTTTTTTTTTTTAATATCTTAATTCAATTTGTAGATTTTTTAAGTGTGCGCTGAATAAATTTCATATATATTGATTAAAAAAATCAACTCGTAAATTTTTTTACTATAATACGTTTATTTTCAATTTTCGACCTATTAGTTGTTCCATCTCTTGGGCTAATAGCCAATTTCATTGTGTTTAATTTATTTTTGTTTGACTGATAATTGAACCTTTCTCCCGACTAACTAAAATGAGTAAACACTGCTAACAATTAAGCCAAATCCTAATTTGATGGTACCGAGATTTATTTCGAATAATTAGGACTGCATTTTTTTAAATGTCGAAGTCATCCAAACTCGTACTTGTATATAGAAATGTGTTATAATATACGTGCACGCGAGTAGATACCACCATTATAGAATGCATTGTCAACGAGTCTAATTGCCGAGTTTCAGCACGATTGGATGTCTGGTTAATTTCCACTTCCGAGATTTGCATTTTTTAATTCAAGAAAACAAATACGATTTTAAGAAAGATGAAGGTATTAAAAAAATATTTATATGTCAAAATAGGTTTTTTTTTTTAAATTTTGTTTATAGGTATGTACCTAAGTAATTTTGAAAGTGCTTAGTTCTGACAATTGGTGTAGGTACGTAAAATTCACGCCTGTGTAATTTTGTCACGTAACTGAAAGAATGAATGATAATTATTCTCTTTCATGATTTTATTTTGCTCGGAGGTTGGAAACAATTCATGTAAAATCCGACAGATATAGATGCAAGCAAAACGTTTAAATTATTTTCGTTGTTTGTTTTTGGGGTGTTATGCCGTGTTGTGCTACCTCCTTCTTTAGCCGACGTTTCGGACAGCGTTGCAGTGTCCATCATCAGGGCAGATCCGGCAGATCCGTCGACGGATCTGCCGGATCTGCCTAAATGGCTAAATCTGGCTAAAGAAGGAGGTAGCACAACACGGCATAACACCCCAAAAACAAACAACGAAAATGCTTTTGGCCGTGAAAATCAAAAAACGTGTTTAAATTATTATTCTACGCATACATTAACGAATATAATCTGAGCCGAGCCACGAATTACGGAAAAGAAACGAAGCAACCGCAAGCGACCTTTCCTATAATTCTTGGTTCGGCTCGCGATACGCAACCTTAGATTATAACTTAGATGAATTAAAAAGTGTATTACAAAATGGTTTCTCGATAGGTAGGTGGGTACTAAAAACTCGTTAGGTTAGGTTCGATTTTTACCTGTGATTTTAAGCTTTAAATTCGTTCCTGTTGGTTGAACAGCCTGTAGTTAGGTACCCACTCGGATCGTGCTCACTTTTTTACCCGTAATTGCTACACTGAGCTACCGTGACTAGATATGTAAATCCGTTTATGAAGTCGAAATTGAAAACGCTTCGATTGTAATCCAACTAAATATCTTGAATTAAAAATGTTGAGATACTCGCAGGTACCAAAAACCACAATTTTTTTTATAAAATATCTGGAACTAGTGGACTATGGCATCCCCACTTTGGTTGTATTGTGAGTCTGAAGGTAGTAGAGAAGGGAAGGAGGTGAGGAGGGTAAAGGTGGAAAAGTAGATAGGTACCTGACTATTCAGATTTGGACGCCAAACACGGCAAAAGCCATTCCAAGCAACGTTTCAATTCTGAATGGTGGTTTACCAAGGGCGATACTAATACTATTCAAACTTGGACACCAAACAAAAAAGCCATTCCAAGCAACTTTTCAATTCTGAATGGTGATCTTACCCAAGGGCGATAATTATTACAATCTCGAACGTTACGCAAAATGCTATATATAATTTATATTTAATAGTTTACCAAATAATGTAACCTGCAAACAGATTTTTTTTGTATTTCTCCTCATTAGTTTTATGGTCGGATATTTTGGTGAGAAATTCAATGAACTACAAATTGTGTAATAAATTATTTTCTAATAATAATAATACCCATCTGGTAGGTAGGTTATATTTTTAGTAAATTATATTTTTTTCGTAAATTCAAGGATTGTGATAATTTCCGAGTGTCCGGACACATAAAGCATTTTAATCATAAATTCTCACAGCATTGAAAGAGTTCACATCAGTTAGGAAATATTTTTAGAAATGCGGCTTTCCACTTCCCACTATCGTGTATCTAACTTTTTTTATACAGTTATGGAGTTAGTATCTATCAGTATCAATATAAATTTAATTAAAAACTTATTAAAAAATCGTTAATAAATAAATTACTTTCTTGAATTGATGCGAAATAATCTATATAAATTTTTTACTTTTTAAATAAAAATAAAAAAGTTGGTAGGTACCAATATTATCTAGTAGTTTAATTAGATAGGTACTAGCGCAAATCCGTAAAAAATCACGGCATATTATTTTTGTAAGAGTGATAATTATTGCATTGTAATTTGATAATTATTGTAAGAGTGGTATATTGTTATATTTATACTCTGTTAATAATTAAAACAATTTTCAAAGTTTTAATTTTTCGGGTCTCGCACCAAATCTGTGGTTGTCTGTGTGATGTCACCAGTCACAAACTATCATCATTTTTCTAAAATGTAAATTATTATAGGTGCCTAAATTATGTTGCAATTCCATCAACACTGTGAAACAACAACAAAATATTTTAAATCCAAAGAAAACCTAAGGTTCGTCGGTTCAATGGTTCATTTATATTGCTCTATACAAACTGACTTCAGTATCGACAGATTCAGTCGTACCAACCAAACAGTGTATTTTAATGTGATGATATTTTACTAATTTTTAAATGAATACCTATAAAAAAAAAATTCTTAACCCATAATATTTTTCACTTGAGTTTTATGTTAAAATAATCTTCCTGTTAAAAATTCACGAAATCTGACTTACTAAAAACACTTTAATTCAAAACAAATCGTAGTTCAATGAACCAGAATTGCAATTACAGAGAGATCCACAGCGTCCTATTTCTTCATTGAACAATTTGTTTGAGTCCCACCCAGGCGTTCCGTGTTCGATTCCTCCCCTGGCTAAGTCCTTTATCACAACACAAGCAACATCTTCCGCTTGGTGTGGTGGTAGTAAGAGATTTAAAAATGTTATTGGATTATTCGTAACCCGGCAATCTTTGTCTTTCTTTAAAAAAAAGGTAGGTACTTGTAGATACCCACGGTTTTTTGATCGTTTTTACAATTTTTATATTATTTTCGCAAACAAAGCTGACTCAACTAAAAACAATCTAACGACGACCGTCCGTGTTCGAGTGGTAAGACACTTGACTCCCATTCGGAAGGTCGCGGGTTCGAACCCGGCGTGCGCAAATAAATTTTATTTGATTAATTTGTGTTATTTCACAATTAATTAATAAAAATAATATATGTTATATTTGCGGCACGTTCCAGAGTGGAAGATACTCTCAGTATCGCCCTGGTGTATGACCACCATTCAGAATTGAAACGTTGCTTAATAATGGCTTTAGCCGTGTTTAGTGACTAGATCTGAATAGCCAGGTAGTTTCCCACCTTCCTCTTCCCCATCTCCTTCCCTTCCCCACTTACCTTCAGCCTCACAACATACTCCAATTGGGGATGCCATAGTCTCACTGGCTCCAGAAGGGAGCAGTTGGGACTCTTGTGAGGTAACTCTATAAAAAATAAAAAAAAGCTCGGTTGTCTTGAAATTTGAACTGGTTTTATATGTGCTTATTCAAGGTTATAATGTTTTAGTACCATTTCATAATTTTCGACCTAACGAGTTTTTCACAATAATGACACTGTAGAAATCAATAATTTATATTTTTATCGATTTAAACCTAAGAGTATGGATATTAGAGAGACGGCATGTGAAGTGTGCCCGCGCGCTCCAAGTGTGCCTTTTCGAGAATTTTACCCAAACGGCTTATATTGGCTGCTGGTTTTTGGCCGTTTAATATGTTCCGACATTTTTACGATAGCAGGCATTTTACATGGTGACAGGCAGTGTCAGCCGTGTGGGTAGAATTCTCGAAAAAGCACACTTGGAGCGCGCGGGCACACTTCACATGCCGTCTCTCTAATATCCATACTCTTAGATTTAAACACTAGTCTACTAGCCCACGGGCACTGTTTAAAAAAGTCAGCATTGAACGTGAGACATCGATCACAGACGTGCCCAAACGTCACAAGTCGTCACTCACCATCTGAGGATCAGAGGGGTTAAGAGTTAGGTCTGTGGAATGCATCTCCGGATTACTTGTGAATTTGACTTGCAGATTCGGAAATTGGCCAATGGGCGACCAGATGTAGGTGCCTACCTATTATTCAAATTCAAAGACAGAACGCTCTGTCGCAACACAGATGGCGATCGGCCTTTTTTAATTGGCCAATCTATCTGGAGTCATCGAACTTCCGTCACTCACCGAGAAATAAGCGATATTGGAAAATAATTATGAAAAAAAAAAATTCTTGAGTGATATGCCATTTTTTTATGTGTACGCAAATTAAGTTAGTCGAAATAGAAATCGGTAGCCGAAAATAATAACATCTCTTTGATATCGTTTTTTGTCAATAATTATTGGTGTGTTTCGAATAACAGATATAAGGACGGTTAACTACTTGTTTAGAGAATTTATGACGCGAATGTGAACGGTAGAAGAACCCGAGGACGCCCAAGGAAGACGTGGCACGATCAAGTAAATCAGATACTTGAGTCGGGCCATGTCAAGAGTCAGAATAATAGAAGAGTATGTATGAGAAGATGTATGAATGTGAATGAGGCAAGGAGCGTGTGCCAAGACCGAGTTGTTTGGCGGTCCGTCCTCTCTGCCTACCCCTGCGGGGAAACGGCGTGATGGTTAGTTAGTTAGGTAGTTAGTTAACTACTTGTGTGTTTGATTATAAATGCATAAAGATAGGTACTGGTAATTAATACCTTGGCCAACTTCTACAATCTATATTAAATACTAATTAAAACCTGAAATTAATAGTTAATTTAGAAATGCAGAATAAAAGCTGGTATTTTCTATAAAGATATGTAATTTTTCTAATAAAGCAAATAAAACTTTGTAAATCCGTTTAGGTAACGAAATAATTAGGAAATTGTAACGTCTTAGTATGCTGCTAAATTGTAGCTAACATGCCAACCGGTTTCGGTGACACATGCTTTCCAAAGATCAAATATCGATTATTTAACTACATAATAATATGAATTCATGCAACAGTATTCACACCATAAGGAAAATGCTACAAGATTTTTATTTTCAATTTCTAACAAAAAAAATTGTCGAAGAAAATTTCTATTTGGCAGTAAGCCAACCACATCTTTACTAATTTTATTATTTATAAACATTTAATATCCATGCATCCATTTCATGTGTTTGAAGATATTCGCACCGTAAATAAACAGCCAAATAAATGATGCAAATTGTACCTAAATAGTCACATTATTCTTAATTATTTGACGATGAACTGTCTACAGGTAGCACCGTAGATCGAAGATTAGCTTCTATGGCAGTACTTGATTAATTTTTTAAAGGTAAATATAGGCACTTACTTAAATAATATAATCACCCTCTCCGAACAAACTACCCCTTACTTCGTCCACCAAGGTATTTAGCCGCGTACCAACACGCCTGGAATAATTATTAATAATAACAACAAAACATGGAGGAGGTGGTGAGGTAGACATTACAGTAGAAGCAGCGATTGAGGTATTTTGGTTCGTGGACAAGGAAAAAACTTACCAACTATAATCTTTGTAAAGTCGAAAATGAGTCGACAAGTGCGCCCGGGGCGATCCAATCTACTGCGGCCCGCTCGGGCACGTAGCTAGATCACAAAAAGCCTTCCTACATTATCTTAGGTATCTGCCTACCTAAGGTAAATTATATAGATACACAGCCACCTACAGGGTGGGTTCAGTTTTGCTGGATTTAAAAGTGAAATACTCGTTATGTGATATAATTTCAAATGCAGCGAAAGAAGATATTTGTATCTTATTATTCGCTAAACGTAGCATGTAATTGATCTTCTCGTCTTACTGCAACTGGCGTCTCTATCAATTGTGCTGTTGGTACAATGTCTCAATAGCTCAATAATTTGTGGAGCTGAGAGTCCCAAGTTCCGAGCTCAAGTCTCATTTGGGACCGTTCATCAATTTTTTTTTGTGTTTTCATGTCTTTTCCCCTTTCATATTTTCATTGCGAGTTCTTGATATTATTTTCTTTATCGATTAAAAATTACAATGAAGTTTATTTATAAGTTATCTTACAAATATTATAAACGCGAAGGTTGGTATGGATGTATGTGTTTGATACTCTTTCACGCAAAAACTACTGAATGGATTTTAATGAAACTTTACAATAATATAGCTCATACGTCAGAATAACATATAGGCTTTATAAAGCTTGCTATTTTTAATATATTATAAATAATTTTTATTGTTTAATAGAAAATGTCAAAATTTGAAAATGACATTTTGGAAACAATCAAATTTCATTTAAATCAAAATTCTATTTTAGAAAAATTGTGAATTTATTTTAAGTACATTGAATAGAATCAAGAATTATAGATATTTTATATAAATAGGTTAAGAATTTTGGTATAAACATAGATGGGACCTAGGAAAAGAAAATAGGCTAATAGAAGTAGGTACGAGTCCTGCGCAGACGAAGTCGCAGGAAGAAGCTTGTTCTTTATAAATTAAATATGTATACGAGTAGATAGAATCATTGAAGAATAAGTTCTCATTTGGCCAGTTCATGATTTTATATCCGATAATTTATGATTTCGTTTGGGTATCTGAATTGTAAACCATTGTAAATTATTTTATTGTAAGTAATTATAATTTTAGATAAAATTTAGATGTAGTATAACCACATTATGAAATAGGTATAGAATCCCGAGGACCTTGTTTGAATATATGGTGAAAACTTTGAACAAAATAAATGTTTGTTAAAAAAAATATTTTTCGTAAGTCGATAAAGCAGATAATATAAAAGATTGTACCTAGTATTTAAATATATACATATGCAAAGTTAACGTTAAAATTTACTAACCCATGATATATTTAAGTACTTTGCTCATTTAGAAGTTTTATAAAAATATCAAGACGTTGAAGAAGTTTATTTGTAGAGAAACCCGTGTTAAAATAACAGCCATGAAAAAGCGCAATGACTGTTCTTACATTTTTGTGTGTTGACAGGCGGTGGCTCATTTTTTGCGAGAAATTTTGTTGCTTGAATTGTATTATTTTGGTAAGGTACCTGCCTATACCCTACATAGGTACTTACTTAGACAACAGGTATCAAAACTACTTTATATTATTGAAGAATATAAAAAAATAGGTAGAAACGATAAAAAAAACTCAGTAGCTTGTGCTATGATGTCTACAGTTGGACTGAATTAAGTTTCCTGTGAAAATTTCATGTCACCAGAGCTTATCATTCTAGAGTTTTGTTATCTTTATATACACAGATGCTTTGGTTTATAGGTAGTTTAAGATCATTATATAAAGTGTTATAGTGTTTGCGATTGCCCTGTAAGTGCCGAAAGCGTTTATAAGCCTACGCGGCCTGCACGCGTTTCATTACTGAAACATGTGACATAATTATGGTTGATTAAAAATAATGAAATTTTAATAATACCTACGCATTCCGAATTATATATTTGATAAAAGGCAGCGCCGATAAATAAAACATAGGGGAAGAAATCGACTGCCATTATAATGTGTGCCTCATTATTTTATTAACGTCTTTAAAGGAACGTTAATATTTAATAAAAATAATAATCATGGATTTTAGGTAAATACATAGGTACTAGTGTAATCAATTTTAGTTTATTATGAGCAATAAAATAATTATAAGCCTTATATTTATAAACGTATGTTTTGGCGGGAAAATCAAATTCGTTTATTGTACATTTTTCCATCTTGCATCCAGTAAAAGCATTTCATAATTTAAAACGATTTCAAACATGTGGTTATAAACGTAAATTAATTTGTAAACTTTAAATTAAGATGTGTTTTATTTTATTCAATAAGGGCCTTATAAGTTTGTATTAATTATAGGAGACATATAAAATTTATTTTTACAAATTGTAGATCGGTTACTACTTTTGTACCTACTTGCAAAATAATATATTTTTTTCAATCTTAGGTTAAGGTGAAGACATGCGGAAAAATGCAAAATCGTATAAAATCTTGTGTATTAGTTTTGAAAATTTGATCGCTTAGAAATAATATAGATGCTTCAATTAAATATTGTGAGTAGAACACATCTTGGCCTTTGAAGTAATCGAGTATTTTTTTGATAAGCTTTTTAAGAAGCTTAGAAAAAAATTATGCGTCTGACCTATACAACATGGTTAAAAGTGAAAAATCTCCTACTTACAAATCCTTTTTCAGGTGTTGTTTTATTGAATAATGTAGCTAATTAAGTTTCTTATAGAGTAATCGGAAAAGATTTTAATATTTGTATCTGAACTTCACAAAATAAAATAAAACGTGCATTTTGGCGACGTTTCTTTCCAGTGAATAAAAATAGGCGGTACCTAACGAATTTGTAAGTGCGAATTTCATCCTGATGCCATGTACAGAAGGATTTTAGCCCGTCGCTCATTCCACGCCCAGAGCCCGGGGCAAACGGACATGCCTCAGTCTACGCGGCGCTTCGATCTTTAAAAATATACTCGCGGAATAACAAAACACTGTTGTTTGCTAGAGATTAGGGTTTTTATAGGTAAACGCCCAAAAATCGTTCGCTCCGCCCGATTCCGAATGAGTCAAGGACTAGTGGATCATCTTAAGGCCTTCTTATAAGAAAACAATGCCAGTAGGTACGTAAATAAATAAATGCACGCCTGTGACCTGTTTTTATTATTATTTCTTAGGTAGTTAAGGTTAGGAAAAAGGGTCCAAAAATCATTGCGTAATCATATTTTAAATGTTGAAGATTTTTTTTTCAAATAAAAAAATAATCAACTTTATACGTACCTACATATTTATATGGGTATATATTTTTATTTTCATGTATATCTCAAATATTTGTCGTTCATTAAACTGTCAAAAAATGTTTAGTATTTATTAAATTTGCAGCCGATCGCTTTCTGTTTGCAGAAACGTCGGCAAGACGCGTCCGGGGGGAACCAAGAATAATGCAAGCAATGGCACCGCATCGAAAGGGCAATCCATCACTAACAAATCTACAAGGAAACGTCGGAGCAGTTATATGAAATGACTTTTCTACCAGGTCACACTTTTATGTTGTTCACATAATAAATAAAGAAGAATTGGAAGGTACCTTCGTAGGTACCTACGTACCAAGGAAACTAATTTTATCCATGGATAATTTTTTTGTTAGTTTAATGATTTTCTTTCTGGTAAGATAATGATCTATATTGCTACGTGGTTAGGTAGATATGTGTTATGTATTTTAATAGATCGCGCTTCGTGGGGGCTTTCAGATATTTTCAGACGCCTAGCATTTAATGACATTTTACATTTGAGCAGACGGTTTGGCATTTGTAGGTCACGTGATAGGTAGATTATATTTATTTCATTTGAAATATGCACCAAAACATTTGATGATTTCAACACCTAGATACCTAAGTGTGAAAATATTTTTAAATAAACTAATAAACATAAATAGCTCGTTTCGACTTTAAATTATTAAGGTCAATACAAATTAAAATAAAATAATTATTAAAAATACGCTTTTAAAGTTTCTCGTATACCTAAACAGATATTATGCAATTTTAAATTCGCATTATTTATCATGCTATGAGGAAGCTACAAACCAAAAAGGTATATATTCTCAATGTGCCTTACATCGCCAAGAACGGTCCGTACTCTCTGCCTACCCCTGCGCGGAAACGGCGTGATGGTTAGTTAGTTAGTTAGTTAAGTAATTAACAATAAAATTTTAGTTTTACTCAATGAAAACGTAGAAAAAGTAGTAAAAGCTTCAATTTATCCAAATTGTATTATTTTGAATTTAAAATGGAAATTGATAGTGCCGATAGTATTTATTTATTTTTATTTTAAATTTTTTAACTAAATGAGTTAAACCTCAAATTATAATATTTTAATTATAATTTTTAATTATATTTTACCTTATACCGCATCTTTTTCTGATTTTTCTGTTTCGGTTTTTCGATTGACTTTCGCTAATATTATCTTCATTAATTAAAATTTATTTATTTATTATTCACAAGACGTTGTTTGCTATATGGCCACAGGTATACCTACGCAACTAAATAATTTGATTAAAAAATGCCAATTGTAACAAAAGAACGAATCTGCATAAAAACATAAAAATTATTTTCTTTAAAAAATTATCAAAAACCGAAAAAATTATCAAACACAATCCCTTCCTTAAAACGTGCTATTGAAGAGTCATTTATAAAACATTATAACTGGTTCTTAATTGGTCTCACAGCAAATATCTTGCGATAAAAATTCGCAACAAATTTGCAATGTTAAATAAAACATACAACCACCGCACTCTATCGACAAGTAGCCTAAACAAACTTTCAAAACTAAAAAAAAAAACACAACAGGCACAACAAAAGCGAAGGACCTCGTAAGATCCCCAACTGTCTAAAAACTAGGAGAAGGTTCATAAAAATAGGGGGACAGCCGGCACTTCAATTTGCCGTTAGGGCCAGAACCAAAAGGAAGGCTTCTAAATTCGTATTGGAACAAGGTCCTTTTTGGGGACCCTTATACGAATCCAACAGGTCGACTTTAGGGTCTGAGATCCCAATTGAATCGCCAAAATTGGACACTTTTGGAGGCCACGAAATGCAAATTCGAAGGTCATTGAATTCCCCCTTTTTTTACTTTTGTTTGGTTTGTATTGTTTACAGAGCTACATGAGTTAGTATGTTTAACAGTAAGAAAAACGTTCTTCTTGTCATTGTTAAACTTGATTTATAGTTTTGAAAAATCACCTGATTTTATCCTTACAAAACTGATACATTATCATCGATAGTGATGGATGGGTGAGTATTCTTAATGTGTGTAACTTTAGTTAATTTATTACTAAAGCAAGTGATAAAAAATACAAAAAATATCACACAAATATTAGAATCCTTTTAAATTCATATCAGTACATAGATAAGATCTGGTAGTTTGACACTTGTTTGCCTGCCTGCGGTTGCAGAACTTCTTTAATTTATTTCAACTATCAATATCTTTAATTGGAGGCAAGGTTTTATGCGTGCCTACGATTCTGCTCATTTGATCAAGGTATTTAAATCCTTAATAGTAATAATTGTACACTTAAGCATTGATTATGCGCCATATAAGTAGTGTGATGCATAATTAATTAGTTTTACCTTTGAACCGTCGTCTAATTAAATATCAATTATAGTAATATAAGCACGGATTGATTTATTACGCAAGGTAGTAGATACCTACCCATATACTCTTAGTCACAGTTGACCAGGCACAGTTGTACCAATGAGAAAATTTTAAAGAGAAAACAGAGTAGTGAATAGGTACCTACACACTTATATTTTTTTTAATTGATTTTTTTACGTCACGATATAGTGAATGCATCCAAAACTCCTGCCCTCAACCGACAGCATAAATTTTCAAATTAAACAAAAACAAAAAATGGCATTCGCGTAAAGACCAAAGATGGCATGTTTGCCGGGTGTTTACATAAATCTGATATTAAAGCGTGCTCGGGGGATTTTTTAACAATTTTAGTCTTTCGTTTCAATTACTCCCTTACTGATATCACGAATGCATTGTAATAAATCGTCCATGTTGGCAAATTTCTGGCGTATAACAGAGTCCGGCCCCAGGCGGGTTTATTAATAAAGTGACTTCGAAAACTGAAACACGTCGTAATTTTTTACTAAATTAGCATTGGTCGGGTCCCTACTAATTTGGGTGAGCAATCAAAACTAAAGGACCCTCAAGGAAGACAGGGCGAGTAAAATGTGCTATCCACACTTTATAGTGGAATAATATTACTTTTAACTAGAAGAATTTGCATAGATTAATAACGCTAACATGTTTCCAGTTGGTATCGAAATTCTAACATAATCTAAGTATCTATTTATAAAATGAACTAAAAAAATATTTAATTTCTTAATCAGACAAATCGGCGGGTTTCCTTACTAAAGTATTTTTAACATCGTTCCAAATTTAGAAAAAAGAAGTAATATTAAGTGGGGAGAATTATCTACATATATAATTTTGTCTATTGAAGATAGGTACCTATAAAGAATTTTAGGTAAAATGGACAAGTGTTGGAATCTAAATAGTTAATTTATCTATGAAAAAATAAATAAAAAATTAGGCTTGTCTACTGACAGTGTTATTAAAAAATATATAATAACACAATTTGTCATTTATTACCTACCTATGCTATAGGAAAGACTAATATTTTTAAAGTTTTGGTTGGGCTTTTTTTAAACATTTTTTACTAAGTGTTATACAATTATCTGTCGGTAGGCCATACAAGTTCAATTAACGACTATTAAAGTAATCGATAGAATTTACACAACTAGTAATTTAAAGTAATAATTGCATGCTCAATTATTTTATAGGTACCTACTTATTTTATTTTTATGCTGACAAGTAATTATTAGCATGATGCAAATTCTGACGACTAATTAAAAATATTTTTTCTAAGCCGGGTGCAATTCCTCGGTGTTGCCACAAGGATGAAAATATTACTATTAAACTAGCGACAGTTAGTTCAAAAAAACTTAATTAGATGTAACACTAACATCTCGTACAGCCGTGTAGATTGTGGAGGTGTCCCATTCCAGGCTGAAAGGCATTATACTAAAAGGAACACTGCGCCGAAAGAAATTTATATTTTCATACAGGATTTTAAAATATAAGCATCAAAAAGGAGTTGAATTTGAATTTCAGATGTCAAAAAGATTTAATAAATCTGGTTTATTTGAATAATTCTAACTCGAAAATTATAAGCCATGAAGAACGATGGAAATAGATGCATTTTTGAAAATAATGAACTAAAAGAAACAAATACCTTTTCTGTAAATTTTAGGTAGGTAGGTACCTAGATATATAAGATTGTGATATCCATTAATAAATAAATAATCTCTTCAAATTTCTACAGATCCTCAAACTAAACAATGAAGAAAAAACAAATTTTCAAACAAATCTTCTTTTTTACAACACAACAACTTTTTATTCAAAATTTTTTTTTTGTACATTCGTTCAGATAAAATTCAAGAAATTCTGATAAGATTTTACTTAAAAATATTCTTGGTTGCAACAATAAAAAAATCAAATTAGGAACCTGCTGCGAAAAATAAAATTTGTACATAAATTTGAAAAATTATTTTTACTTTCGGCGCAGTATTCACTTTACTTACACCTCACTCACACTCGAGTAATATCAGTATGCATATCAAGAGTTCATTGTATGAGTGTTGTACGGAGGTACGGTAGGCATAAGGCCGGCGTCGGAAAAGTGGCCGTGAATATACAGTCCTTCATTTTAATGGACTTTTATATAGCGGGCATCGCTAATATAGAACTAATGAGTGTCGGCATTCCCCTATTTGATTCCAGACACTTGCACCTAAATGGAAGGCATTAATCTCTTCACAACGGTTTCCAAAACCATCAATAAATTATATCACCAATAAAATATACAACTTCAGACGGAAGGTAGGTTCCCGTCGAATTTGGTCACAAGTTGATGACTCCACGCAGAGTTTTAAGTAATAAACTAAAATATAAACAAAATCTGTTGGATGCAGGTAGTTTTTTTTCTCCTTAACCTTTTCCACTCTGACCATTTTTTCTCAGAACCAATTGGCTACTCTGGTTAAAATTTTGAACGGTTTAAGTTAAGTTTTTTATTTAAAAATGAAATTTTCGATACTTTATTTTCGGAGCACCCTATCTGATAATTCGTATGACCATTAAGATGTTTGATAAATTTGGTACATATTTTGCATAAAGTACTCGCTAAATCACACATAAAGTAACTAAAGGATAATACATGTGCTTTTAATGTGTTTTATTTGCATAATTCCTTCTGCTGCATAGCATTAATTTGTATAATATAGGTGAAATACACAAACAAACGAATGTAAATCCTGGTATTCATTCCTTTCTAATTGTCCTGTACCGCATAGGGGATGACCGGTGTCTACCTGAACTCGTGAACAATTGATTGGCTTAGGTTTTATGGCCAGTAAACGGGATCTTATTTTGCATTGGTGACTTTACTTTAGGTTTCGACCTTCATACAGGAAACAAAAGATAGACCAGCCCACAAGACATGCATTAAATAATAAGTTTCGATAACATTCTACACGGCGTTTACAAGGTGTGCAAAACTGTGTACACATCAATGACACTTTCTGAGTATTTTTATCACAATAAAAAAGCTGACGATTCGGTCCAATTATTTATTAAAAATGTATGTCTTACTTATGTATTGTATTATCACTTACAGTTTTTTAGAATGTGATATTTTTCAAAGCATTCTCCCACATGAATTGCCGGTTTGTTGTCACAACTTTTGCAGTGATGCATTGTTCATTTTCTTTGCCTTCCTTCTCTATCAGAACCACAAACGACGCAATCCCTATACATTTTCTACGCATTAGGCGTTATGACATGATTCAACCGCTGTTCTGGGCCTACCGAATGTCTTCTTTTCTTGTATTTACACCATCTCTATGGTTTCCAACCAGCTAAATAATTAGCCTATCCACAAATTGAAGATTACTCATTGGATTTTCATTGTTTTTTAAATCTTATTTTCCTTGTACAAAATATATGAATTTACAACCGAAACTTCTAAACCCCCTAAAAAAAAGCTGCGCCACCATTGTATGTCGAAAAAAATCTTGAAGATGAGGATGAGGTCTTATTATCAATAATAACACCATAAAATGCATTGAATACTTTGTCTTTCAAATCTCTCCACTTTTTTCACAATATTTTCTTCATCACTATTATCACCATCTTCGCTGAAATAAGCAAATCTCCTTCTTTTCGGCGGGATAACGTCACTTCCACTATCTCCATCACTTGGATTGTTAACGACTTCTTCCCTATCACTTACTATCACACTATCATTGTCATTGAAATCAATATTATTAATGCAAAAAGGTCTTCATCATCACTATTATCTATACAATTACATTCGTCATTATAATTGAATTTAGAAGTAAAAATTTCATTATTTTCCATGATGGTTAACTATCTATGCATATTAAAAAATTCTACAGATTACTATTTTTATTATTTTCAAGTACTTAATATCAATATTGGGGCGATAAGAAATGTAATAGTTCCACAAAACGAAAAACTATGGTCACAGGAGGTGGGAGTAGCCTCGGAGAACCGTCATAAATGTAGGACGGACAACTGACTGATCCGAAAATATTGGAATATGACAAATAATCCATTAGGTAAAAATGATACATCTATGTTTCCAAGAGTATATCTAATTAACGGTAAATTAAAATGAAGAAATTTTAATTTATCCAACATGTCGCAACGTCTCTTTATACTTCTCGGAAATAATGGATCGAACAATATACCTAGGTAGATAGAAATCGGTGCTTAAACTTATTTCTGCGCCGGGCCAGAACCTCTGGCCCACGGAGCTCTCTACCAGAATCGTTTCGGCCAGAATGTCTGGCCTACAGAGTGGTAAAGGTTAAAATCTTAAAGCTGGTTAGCTAATCTAAAATAAAGACTATCTGAGTCTACCGCATTCTATTCACCTGTAAAATCTTCTAAAAAAATCTACCTTCATCCATTTTGCAATTGTTGGGTAGACGCCATTTCTCATTCATGTGCTAATCGCCGTATACAAAACACTTCAAAATTATGATTTACGGTTTGTTTTATGATCTGTCTACTGGGTTCTATGCTGGGCCGGTTGAAGAAAAGAGATTTGTTGTTGAATCCGTTTTCGTTGAGCGGTTAGACCACGCCTTTGTTGTAGTTTAAATCAAAACCCACTATGAAAAGCTATCATAAACAATAGTTTAACCGAATTAGGCGCTAAGTTTGGACATAATTAGTCAATAGACAACATAAACCAAATCTAATTAGAAGAACATAAATAATAAGCATTTTAAAAATAGGAACCGAAGCAAATTTATGAAAGCATCCCCTGGTTTTTAAAAGAAAATTGTTAAACAATCGGTATTTCATTAATTATTATAATATTATTAGCATAAAATGCCTTCATTTTGTTTTACAATAGTAGTACTTGAGGAATGAGGTGACCAGACTGTTTGGCCCCAGAAATTATAATTACTATAAAATCATACACAGAGAAAAATGTTATTCGAAAAAACGATCATTTCAATAGTAAAAACGGTTAACAACGGGACTGAAGTTCTTATGAACAAATTAACAGGGTTTCAATGATTATTGGCGGAAAAATGTAAGAAAAATTGTTTGGTATACGTACGAAATTACGATACCAACAAATTTTTCGTACATGTTCCCGCCAATAATCTTGAAACCCTGTTAATTTGTTCGTAAGAACTTCAGTCCCGTTTTTAACCGTTTTTACGAATAAAATGATCGTATTTTAGAATAAAAAATTTCTCCGTGTGCTAAGGGGCTAGTGTGGAATCAACTGTTGTGGAATCGAGGAATGAGTACCTACATAGGTATCTACAACCAAGGATCAAAGTCAAGGACCTGTAAAATACTGCTTATTTTAATTTTTTATTTAAGAATGTTTTGAAAGATAATTTTGTGTCTTCAGAAATGTTCGAGATCAAATGGGTAGGTAATCATATAATTAAGATCAAACAAAGAAATGTTTAAAAAAACTTATTTACTATTTATCAAAGAATGAGTTCGAATACCAAAAGTGGTTTTAAGTGTAGACTTGCACAATGAATTTATTAATTTTTGTAAAATTAACATAATACGTAGATACAAGCAGACTTACAATTAACTGAGAGATTCAAGTTTTTCGAGTACAGGGTTTCTGCTTCGAACACTTTGATTCCTGATTATCATAAAATAACTGCTGATGATCTATTATTATATATTTTTTGTTGGTTGATCGCTCGGTGAACGAAAGGCGAACATTAGATGTCCGAGGACCACATAACTTGGTACGTGGTATTTTGTACCTTCACCAAAATTGGTAGCGGTCGGCCAGACCAAATTATTACCAGAGCGTTTATCTTCAAGTGTCTGGGATGAGAAAAAATAATAATTTGAAGATTAAATAAATTCGGATTTACTAAAAGAATCCAGGGGCCAAATGGAAGTGAACGATTGGGTAAATAGTATGGAAGGCGCGTAACTATTTTCTTTTGTTAACTTTGTTCGCATTATATGACAACAGGAAGAAAGAAGAATTGTCCAGTTTTTAATTGTTTACTTTATGATGTGGGGTGTCGTTGCAACTCTATTCATTTCAAAAGAGGGTAGGATTTCAAAGACATGGCGTTAAATACATTGCTCCCTTTCTTTGATACTTCGGAAATAAAGCTCATAAAAAATACAGGAAGAATAAAATTGATAAACACATGGTTGAAAATAGATTTGTAATTTTTGAAGAGAAGATAAACTTAAAATTAATAAAATACTAGTTTTAATCACTAAATATTTTATTGAAGAAGAAGGCAACAATAATAATCTAAATTAAAATATGAAAATGAACAAGACACAGAAAAATAATAAAACATAATGGTCGCAACTGGGACTCGAACCCAGATCTCTCGTCTTACCGGGACGGCGCTCTACCAATTCAGCCATTGCGATCTATTATGAGACTGTCGTATTTATTATTTATTTATCGTATTTATATATTACATTGATGCGAATAACCTTCAATAGTTAAAAATAAAGTTTTTACTATATTTTTTTTTTATTTATTAATTTTGAATTAAGTAATATGTTATCACAAAAAGTTAAGTTAGTATTAAGTGTTTGAAGAAGAAGATAGACTATTTAAAGAAATAGAAAATTTAGAAATATATCAGAGGGTAATCACGATCAAAAATGATTACAATTGCTTTTGTAACTCAATAACGTACCGAAAAATTCGCTTCAATTTTAATGAGTAAGAATATACTTTGGTGGGTACTCATTATTCACAGTGATTACTATTCACATAGTGATTAATAAAAATGAGCACTCCTCCTATTAAAAAATAATCAATTCTGTTCGCTTTTAAAGAATTTATACGGTTTTAATGGCATTTGAATTCGTTCGAATGATACATTTGTTACAGACCAATTAAATAACAATAAAATTCCTGGCAACACCTTCGAGCCACGGGCCCAGTTTTATTGATTATTTAAGGTGGGGATAACAATAAAAAATTGTTAATAATTATACCTTAACACATTAAGGAATAAAAGATACACAGTTACATTTTTGATATGATTTCAGTAATTTTTATGCGATGGCGCGGCAGGAAGTAGTCGAAGTAGACTGGAACTTTTCTCCCGGTGGAGACATGGCGGGAAACGAATACCGAAAAGCAGCGGGAGCGGAAAGCAAGAAGCATCGAGAAACGTGAAGTCAGTAATGGTAGCGGGAAACGCTAAAAGGGAACCAGGTTGCAATAAGCAGGAAGTAAGAAACAGCGTGAAGCAAAAAAGAAACTAAGAAGCAAGAAGTGTAAAGCACGAAGCAACGGAAAACGGGAAGGAAGAAGCAGAGGGAAGCTGGCAGCAAGTGGCGGAAAACATAAAATAAATAAATAAGAAGCAAGAAGCATCGGGAGGCAACAATTTTTTTTTAAAAAGCGGGAAGATGGAAGGATGAAGCGAGAAGAAATGAGAAGCAAAAATAAGCGAACTAGAGAAACGAAAACAAAAGCTCAACCACTTCCTTTATTCCTGCCCATCCTACATTCCAATATTGGCTCATTAGGTTGCCATGTATA
Organism: Limnephilus auricula; assembly: GCA_951813805.1. NCBI lineage: Eukaryota > Metazoa > Arthropoda > Insecta > Trichoptera > Limnephilidae > Limnephilus > Limnephilus auricula. The sequence continues at coordinate 5,481,182 of OX638403.1, forward strand.
CCGGTCGATTAAACTCCAACCTCCTTCCCATCCTTAGAGCACGTGTTCCAGTCCTAACAAATCAGTGCCCCCTGGTGTACCGGTCTCACCGGGACAGGATTGCTCCTGGCTGGGGTGGTACAATCGTATCGTATCGTATCGTATGTTAGTTTATCATTTTCTGTGTTCAAATTTTTGTACCTACTTAATTTAATTATTTTTATTGCCCAGCGAAATGATAATTCAATGTCTGATTTCGTTTTAGAAAACTTATATTGAGTAATAAATTATTTGGTATATAGTTTGGGTTTAATTCAGATCAAGTTGAACTAAAAAATTGCAACCTTTTCTATTGTCCTTAATAAAAACGTTGCTACAATTGTTAGATGCTAATGAGATCTATTTAAATGAGTAGGTACCTTTAAATAAATAAAATTTAACAGTATTTATTTATTTTGGGGAAAAAAATGTGAGCAATAAAAGCAATAAGGTGAGGATAAAAGGGGAGCATCTACGTAATACAATATGAATTTAATATTAAATTTATCTATCACATTATTATTGCTTAAATAATTTTTTAAAATCATAGTTTTGAGCCGGTTACATTAATTATATAAAATGTGTATTTATACAGCAACCCTGATGTGATTTTCCACAAAAACGATGTATATAAATCAGCTAAATATTGTTATTACGTACTAAAAATTAAAGCTATTTATTGATGCAGGTTTTCCAAAAGCACCGGTAAAAAAATAAATTATATTTTATATTTAATATTTCATTTCAATTAATCTTCTACAATTTTTAACGATTTTTGTTGAGGTTTTTAATCTCTTTTTATATATATTTGCATGACAAAAAAAGATCTGCAAAATTCTAAACTTATGTTGAATAATTTGATGAGACTTCAAATGTGATAAAATATTTAGGAAAATTATATAACTTAACGATTTCATCCTTAATAAATACATTACAATATTTTGTCTACAAAATAAAATATCGACATAACTACAATAAAAAAATCAAACATTGCTTATAAAATGATGCCGTTTTAAGGACTTTGATGCATTTAAATATTTTTTTCTGACTAGGTGATGATAAAATTCTGACCTGCTATCGCCATCCAGGGGTAGAAGGTGTGGTTGGCCGTCTGCTGGTGCAGTTGTGTGGGGACTGGCTGGGCCCCTCCTCCGAGGGAGCACTGGTTGTTCCACGACGACAGGGAGGCTGCAGACCTTGCCGCTCCAGCCGCTGCTGTGGGGGACCCCGCGGGGTCTAGCGGGGCTCCGTAGGCTGATCGCCCATCGGGGGTGCAGGCCGCGGGTCTGGCACTAGACCACCCTTTCTCCGCGTACCCATTCTGACCACCGTCTTTGGAGCAGTCGGGTTTGTACGCTGGGGGCTGGGGCTCTGATGCATAAAGCTTGCAAGCTGCAGCTACTGAAGCGTCGTAAGGAGAATCTTGTGGGGCTCTTTGTAAAGCGTGTTGCGCCCCGTAAGGACCCATTCCTAGCCCCAAGGGAAAAGATCTGTAGGCTGCTGCCTGGTCTCCCGCGCTCGCCTGGTGATGGTGAGATCCATAGAACCCGCTCTGCTCAAAGTATGAATTCATCTTGAATTGTGTTTGGTTTTCCACGTCTCAAAGTCTATCTCCGCAGAGATATCACTAGTGTATTTTTTTCAATTAGTATCACTAACGTTCACAGGTGCACTCTATAGCGAGTGCAAACTCTTGAAGTGTTAAACAAATCGTAGATCCATCTTTTGATATTTCATGTTCTTCACTAGCACAATCACAATATTTCCCAGGTTGTCGGGAACTCTCAGTTAGGGTAACAGTCGTAAAATATCACTAATTCACCACTCAGTCACAATATGGAATAAATGTTTACGACTCGGAGCACTCGTTAAGATTATTAGGCAGATAATGACCGAATAAAACTCCGATTAAGTCTCGCAAGTGTCGGCACGTGGTTTTTAAATAAGCTATGGCTCCTTACGATGGTTAAAATGGTCAATAAACCGTCATAAGGTCCCTTCACCAACCTCGACGAGTCGTAAAAGAATATAGCGATTTTATTGGGTGTTAACACCTCCGCTACCGGCGATAAAAATATACTTCATTCACCGATAAAACTCGGTACAAATTTGTCTTTATCCGTCTACACAAATTGAATACTAAATAATAAAAAAATACTTTAAATAATCGCCGGGCCGTTAAACTTTTTTTTTACGACCGTGTTTTGTTATATTTTTACGATTGTTTTACGATGTAGTTAAGTCGATAGGCGGGCCCAGTTTTACGAGCTTTGAAGTGCTCAGTTATTTACCAATGTTTATTTACACGTTAGTACAACACGTGGATATTAGAACAACGTCCAACTAGAATTGAAATAATCTCAGCTGCGATGATTATTTTTTTTTAATTTTGATATAATATATTTTTTTAATTTGATCGCGAAATATTTTTGAAGTGTCGTATTTTGACGTCGTGACGTTTGTCTGAATAGTTAGGTACGCGACGTCGTATTCCGTCGATGTATCGAGGAACACTGCGCGCGGCAGGCATTACGATTCTGTGGCGCGGGACCCCCACCCCGCTCCCCGCCCCTGGCCCGCGGCTGTCCCGCTCGCACTGCTGATAAGGCCCCTGACCTCTGAGCCCCTCTCCCTCGCTCCGATGATAAGAAGAACACGTGAATTTTCCTCCCTTTTACGCACGTGGAAAATACAAACTAGATTTTGCAAACTTTTATTGCACTTATTAAAATGCAATAAAACCATAAATATACATTTATAATACTGCTACATAAATACCAATCTACAGATCCCCCCAAAAAAATTATGATATTTTATAAAACCAAAAAAATTAAAATTGCGAAAAAATATAAAAATGTTTTTATCCTAATTTTCGATTTTAAATAAAATTTAATTTATAAATAAAAGAGTGAATATTTCTTATCGTTTATAACTGAATTTTTCGTCAGTGTAAACAGAAGCAATTTTTTTAATGATTTTATAATGCGTTTATGGGTGAAAAAAAGGCCAAAAGTCATAAAAGCCGAAAGGGTCTGTGAACGTCCTTGAAGCCCTCCGTGCAACTGGTAATAATGACATTATTGTCAGTGCACTATTCCGCTAAACATCTCAATAATGAGAACCCTAAAACATAATACTCAAAGGCAATAAAAAAGGGACTCCAAAAGGCATGAATACATCAATGGAACAATGTTCATGTGGCGCTTCATTTGAGTAGCTAACTCCTCAATACGGGGCAACTCCGAAAAGTCACATCCTAAGCGCCACAACCGAGCACAACAGAGTGTAGAATAGAGTGAGAAGCAATAAAACTGACTTTTATTTCTTTACAACCTGTTTTTAGCGCTACCTATACCCATCTCTTTTACGGCCAACCCATTTCAAAGTATCAAAAGAACGCCGCTATAACTGTTTCGCTCACCAAAGGTATAATAAAACCGACGCTGTTGAATGCTCGATAAAAGTATTTCTACTTCACTCTAGCACGTGGGATTGTATGGGTTGGATTGTTATCGCGTTCTCTGTTGTGCTTGAGATCGGTAGGTACTTGTTCGGAGTGGGGGGTCGAATGGTCCAATCAGACACGGATTTGTTACATCATATACAATTGTACATTTATGAGGGTATAATGATCGCAGTGATGAAAACGTTATTGAGTTATCAAAGGTAGTTTATTTGTTGACAATTACCTAGGAGGAAAGCAGAAAGCAGAGGCAGTACCGTACTCCATACGTGGTACGTGAAACGAGAACGTTCAGGGGATCCGAATACTTGGGGTTCATAAATATTAAATGTTATGGATATCATGGTGTATTTTGAAAACTGATATCGTAGACATTATTATATATATATGCCTAACGATATCATGTTTTTTAAATACAGTAGTCTTTCTGGAAAGGGTAGGCATTAGGTTTCGCTTTTGAACAGAAAAAAAATTTGTGAATAAGTAAAAATGTTTTTAAGAAAATATGATTCATAAACATAATGTTCCAAGGCTGTTGTCCATATAGGCTGTAAAGTGACCTATAGTCTAAGAGGTTCGTCCAAAAAATTACGTAAATGTGTCCTAACACCGATAAAAAAAGAAAATGGTTTGCTATTTCTTCGAAAATTCTTTTTCATTATTTTATTCACAATAGGGTAGATATTATTTATTCAGAAAAATTAGAAAAATATAGTATTGTTATTTTTTTTTATATAGACGGATAAATTTCATTTAAAATATGCCATTTTCAATTTACCGCCTAAACGACATGTTTTTATTCGTGAAATCGGCGGCGTTGACGTCACGTCGGGCAACGTCGGTGACAGCCGTCTTACCAGGCAGTGGCGTTTTCTATGTCACAATGACATTGTATAGGTATAAGTGGAACTTTTGCGCAATTTTTAGTTTTTTCAATCAGTAACTATGAACGAAAATATTAAGTTAACACATTTTTAATACACTTATTAGAATCAGAAAAATAAACTTTAAATCTTCCACAAATTTTCTGCGCTGGTATCACCGATAACGGTAGGAAGACGCACAACATGATTTGCGAATTTCATTCCTGTTTTAACGTCCTGGCAAGTGCCTGTTTCCCCTCTGGTAGTTACGCATTTAATTAACTTTAAAAATTAGTATTCCCGTAAATATACCTGCCTTGCTTTACCCAAGTGAAATATGCGACACACGCAGCCTTGTTTACCGCCCTGGTATTATCTATAAACCAAATCATATCTAGGATTAATAATCGCAAATGGGCGTTTTCCAAAAAAGATGTCGGTGACGTAATAGGAATTCCACTTAAGTGAGATGCTGCATTTCGATTAAAAATATACGTTAATTTATTAAAGAAAGTATGAACTTCATGACAAAAAGTATTTAAATAGAAAATGTCAATAAACTTCGAAAATAATTGCAATTTAAGTTTAATACTATTGGTAAGAAATTCTTTTACGTCACTTTTATCATAAAGTTTATAAAGAAAATTAAAAGAAATTCATTATTTCAGATTTTTATTTACGAATTGAAAACACAATCTGTATCCTAAAAAATATGAATAATCAAGCTTATTGAAATAAATATTAAGTTTTTAAATAAAAATATTCATTTACGCTACTTTTGGATACTTTGTACTGTATATTTTTCGTTCTAGAAAGACGAATATAAGTTTTTGTTTTACGAATGTTTAATTATAACAAATTTAAAATTAATCATGAACTATATCAATAAAAAAAAGAACAAATTTCTTTGAGATATAATAATTGATCTTAGAAAATAAATCACAGCAATAACAGGACAGTGGCGTAAGGGGAAAAATTTGGTAACGTTTAGGAATTCTAAGGCCTCGGCCAGACTGAGAGGCTTGCCCGGTAGCGACAGCGGGCGCGAAATATCAGTCGTATGTGTACGCACGTTGTGGCTACACTGCTGAAGGCGCGACAAGCGACTGTTATGGGAAGAGTGGAAGATACACTCAGTATCACCCTGGTGAAAGACCACCATTCAGAATTGAAACGTTGCTTAATAATGACTTTAACCGTGTTTAGTGACTAGATCTGAATAGCCAGGTACTTCCCCACCTTCCTCTTCCCCACCATCCTCTTCCCATCTCCTTCCTGTCCCCACTTACCTTCAGCCTCAAACGTACCCCAATTGGGGATGCCATAGTCTCACTGGCTCCAGACGGGAGCAGTTAAGACTCATGTGAGGTATTCTCTATAAAAAAGGGCGATTTTACGTACTACCGCCACCGTGGAAGGCCCCCCGCGCAAGTACATTTTCTTCCACTTGTTATTTTTTCTTTTCTTTTTATTTTCGTTTCTGTTCTCTCCAACGTCTTCTTTTTTCTATTCTTCTTTGGTTAGCTCTCTGATTTTATTTTGATGTTATTTTTGTCTTTGTAACTCTTTTTTTCATAAAGGCTTCATATTTTTCAGGGTCGCTTTTAATTTTGTCTCTGTACCTTTTTGATTTTTCATATTTGAACATAAAATTAAAATAAATTATTTATAAAAATGCACAAATAATTAGATAGGTAATAATGGGCTACACGTGCATACCGTGTATAGCCTGAAATAGGTAACTAAGCTGAAAGGGTATTAAAGTACCTGTTAATGTACACAACTTTAATTAGGTACAGGATTAACTAAAACACACAGGAACATAAATCATGCTACATTTTATACTTACTTAATCAAAATTGTATGAACCAGCTGATTTTATACTGAATTTCAGAGTTGCCTCTACAGTAATAGTTGCTCATATTGCTGTCTATATTAGTACTTCGACACCATTTCGACTCTTTCAGAATTAATCTTTAATAATCTTAATTTATAAAAAAAAGAAAAAAAATTATACACATAAAAATCAAATATTTTTTTCTTTTTAGCTATGCTGTTCTTTTTTTTTAATGCTACATATATCACTCAACCCACATATCTACATGTAATAGTTACATTTTGAAGATACATGCAAAATATAAATTTAATTAGAAAATTGTAACACACCCAAATACACTAAAAGACGGACAGAGTGAACCGACCTTTAGAATTCCATTACGTCACTTTTAATTTCCATTCACGAGACCGTTGCGTAAGAGAAGTGGCGTAATCGCGTCAATATTTTTTCGAAATGTATTTATCAATAAATTATGAAACTTCTGTTTGTTCTAACTAAACATTTCATAAAACAATAAATGAATCAATTTAATACAAAGTAGAGTCTAATACATGCTGGTAAATTACCTGGAGAAATACGGTGGCGTTGGTGGAACACTTTTTTAGTACAGCCGAGAACGACCACTTGTGTTACGATTTCTTGGCAAACTGGCTGTAAAAAACCAAGCATGGCCGCCCTTCATAGACTAAATAGGGTTGCTATTTTCGAAAATATTCATCGATTTGGTAATATTTTTATTGGAAGACGTCAATAATGTGGTTGCGTAGGCGGAAATTCCACCATACGCTATTTCGTAGGACAACTCAATATCTGGTATTTAAATTATTTTGCACGATAATTAATCTATATTATGGTTGCAAATCGAAAATATTATCATATACTATTAGTAGAATTAGAAATAAATACTGGAATAACATTAAATAACATTAATTTTTGAACTCTTACTGGTAGTGGTAGGTGTAGGACATACCAGAAACAGTGACCTGTAGTCTTACTTATTTAAAAATAATATCGAAATTTAATAGATTTATTCATTATTTTTAGTCCATAAAGGTATTTACTTGTTATTATATTGGTAAAATATATGGTTGGTCATTAAAAACGACACAACAAAAGTTACTGATCCTGAAAGTGATGGGACACTGACTTTTATCTATGTACACTTTTTTTGAAAAACGCCCAAATGCAAACATACACACACAAGGCAACAACAAATATCAAACCCCTTTGCATAATTTTTTGAGATGAAGAATTGCAAACCCCTGCGTGATACGGAAAGAAAACTTGTGTGTTTTTAATCTTATTTTATGCGCATCTAGTGGATTACGAAATTATCAGTTGAATGTGAGATTATTTTATGTTTTACTTTCTTTCTATTTTAATATGAGCTTTGGCTTAAAATATTTAAAAAAAACATACAAAACGTTAATTAGGGATGAGATAAAAAATGACACACTATTCATTTATCACTTTTCTGAAGAACCACTGAAATTTCCCGAAAAATTCAGAGCAAAACTAATAGTTCTACATATAAGGTATGTTTAATCTCACCTCATCTGACACTGGATCGTAAGCTTACAATTCAAAAAATATTCCAATTATATTATAGGTAGATACGTAGGTACCTATTTACATTTAGAAAATTAAATTTTGCTTTGAAATAATAAAATCTAATGCCATATGAATATAAATTTCCATGAAAAAATGTTAATAAGTGAAAAATAAATAAAATAATAAAAATAAAAATAAAAATTATTAAAATTACATCCATTAAAATCGTAGGCAATGTAAAAATCCACAATTTATTTTGAACAATTAGTCAAATTGGGAAGTATGTTTACGAGAGATGGGAAGGCCGATAGGAATATTGAAAAAAATCTAAATGCAGGTAACTCCATTAATGGAGGACTGAACGCCGTTGGAGCCAACAAAAAGCTGTCCACAAAAGTGAAGCTAGCAGTCCACAGTGGAGTGCTGGTACCTACCCTGATGTATGGCAGCGAAGCATGGAACTGGCAGAGAAAGGATGAAAGTAGACTGAATGCTGTAGAAATGAGATCCCTGAGGCGTAAGTGTGGTAAAACCATGTAGGTATGATCGTGTGAGGAATGTGGGAATCCGAAAGGAATGCAAGGCTGATGTGAGCACAATAAGTAAGATTAAGAAAGAGACGCTTAGATGGTTCGGACATGTTGAGCGAATGAATGAAGAAAGGAGTATAAAGAGAATTTATGACGCGAATGTGAATGGTAGAAGAAGTCGAGGACGCCCAAGGAAGACATGGCACGATCAAGTGAATCAGATACTTGAGTCGAACCATGTCAAGAGTCAGAATAATAGAAGAGTATATATGAGAAGATGTATGAATGTGAATGAGGCAAGGAGTGTGTGCCAAGACCAAGTTGTTTGGCGGTCCTTCGTCGCTGCCTACCCCTGCGGGGAAACGGTGGCGTGATGGTTAGTTATTAATTAGGCAAATAAGTTATCAATAGGTAGTTACCTCGAGCCCTTGGTGTGATTTCTCACAAAAACGACGCTCTACAAATTATCCAATTATTATTATCATTATTTCTTACCTACTGAAAATTATCTTTTTGAGTGCTATTAAAATACATTAGGTACCAGAATACAGCTAATATATTATTAGTAGGCAATAATAAATTTAAAATTACAGCTGAAAGATTTTTGATAATTTATCCAACCTAACAGCAAATCGAAAATTTACACACTTACCTATCGGTTAATGTAGAAGACAAAAATTTAAGATTCTTAAGAAATTAAAAAAAAAATAGCACTTCTATGCATTCCTATATACATAGATACCTACCGCGTTTACATATGACAGAAAATACTAATGAATAAAACTTAAAATCTTCCAGTCACATTGTCTACTGTCTACTACGACCCACCTCAATGGCAAAGGCATTACGATAGAAGATTGTGCGGCTACCAACTGGTAGCAAGTAGCCATATATTAAATATTCAAGGGTGGCTAGAAGGCAGTAAAGATGGCTTTAGTGGTGTCTTGAGTGATCGTAAACGTCACTTGGATGGCGCTAGGAGTGTGCCGAGGCACCGTTTTGAAGGGACCCTAAAAAAGGAACTCGTGGTTGAGATTTTTTCAGGCATTTATTTGGGTGGCCGCCCGGTTCCAATTCAAAGTCGGTTTTAAGTGGGTACTTCGATGCTGGTTAGATACCTAACTAAATTTAAAAAAAGGATTCCTTATAAAGGTTCCTAACGTGCTGTTTATGTTGAGTTTGTGATAAGCGTTGGAATTAGGTGTGGTAGTATTTTGTCTAATATTGTTTTTTTAGATGGTTTGGACATATAGAGCGAATGAACGAAGAAAGGAGTGTCAAGAGAATATATGATACTAATGTGAATGGTAGAAGAAGTCGAGGACGCCCGAGGAAGACATGGCACGATCAAGTGAATCAGATACTTGAGTCGGGCCATGTCAAGAGTCAGAATAATAGAAGAGCATGTATGATAAGATGTATGAATGTAAATGAGGCGAGGAGTGTATGCCAAGACCGAGTTGTTTGGCGGTCCGTCCTCTCTGCCTACCCCTGCGGGGAAACGGCGTGATGGTTAGTTAGTTAGTTAGTTAGTTGTTTTTTTATGATGGAATTAATTTGGTGGGATCATCATTTGTTTGATATTTTGTGGTAAGTTAATGTGCCTTCTGTTTATCGACACAAAAAGTTTATCTTTTTAGAGATTTTTTTTATGCATTTATATTTTATTGTATTTAGTAAAAGATTATACATAGATATTATATTTTACATTATTTATTCATATATTGCTTTGACTGCCAAACTAGGAGGAATCCCGTTTTAGGGCAGTCAAATTATGATGATAGGTATATGAAATATATGGAACATGCTTGGTACAAAACAAAAAGAAATGGATAAAATAAAAAGAAGAGCAAGAATAAAAAAAAAAAGATAAGAATTAAAAAATATAAAAGTTTAAAACATAACAACTGTTGCTGGTTTGACACAGTTATATTAAAATAATATTTTTTAAAAAATTAGGTAGGTATACATAAATATATAGAAGAATAAACTTTCTAATTAAAGTGTGTTTATCGGAAGTGACCTGCCAGGTAAGTATGTTCTCTGTGTCTATTTGTAAATAATAGTTCTAGGTAGAGCCTAAGAAGTCATAATAAAATGTACAGCGCCCTTGAGGTGATTTCTCACAAAAACGACGCTCTACAAATTATCCAATTATTATTATTATTTGTATTAATAACAGATGATTAAAACAAATTAAAACACACACACATTAAAAACAAACTGGTGTATATACATATTTAAAAATTACAACTGAAAGTAAATATTAAAATTTGGTGTCGGTTTCATGAGGTTAGGTTTGAGTAGGTAGTCACTTGGATCTGAGGTCGGTAAAGGTACCAACCGACATATTTAATTACTTAAGTACCTAGGTTACATTCTATTTCCTTAGAACAACATGGTTGTATCTGTATTTCTTTGAATGAAACATGAGATATTGAAGAACTTGAGACAGTGAAGGATGAGTCCCGAGGAAAATACTAACGCTTGAAATTTATAAGATAATGTAAAAGTGAATAGGTATGAAAAAAAGTATTGAAATTGAATTTTGTTTTGTGAACATTTCATGAAAAAATACTTGACATTTAGTCAAACAACTACCCAAGCCAAAACAAAATTAGGTAGAACCTTGTTGATTTGAAAATCAGCTAAACTCAGCGCAACGGGGTTCTAAATAATTATTTTGGATAAGTAGAGTATATTAGCTAAATTTCATAGTTTTTTCAAAAATTATATATCTTAAACCTAAAGTTAATTCAATTTTTAACACTTACTGCACAATATTAACTTTTTCATAAATATTATTATTATAACTTATCGAGGTTTCTTGAAATTGGCAGATGATGAAAACATGTTGTCTCAAGCCAATGAGCTCGAAGTACAATGTGCAAATGGAATTATGTTGCTCCAATAAAACGTGTTTTAAATAAAACTTTGTTTGCATTTAAAGGGATTTAACCTTAGGAGGGCCAGTTTTTTTCAAAAAAATCAAACGTCACTTCCAGTATTTTTTTGTGCCGCATTTTATAAGTTTACAGTAACAATTCTTTCAGATTTTGGTAGTTTATACAACTGTTGTTACTAATAATATTATTTTGTAATAGAAACTCGTAAACAAATAATGCTTTTTTAAAAATAAAAACATAATAATTTTCACCGGTAGCCCACCGGAGGGCAAACGGCCAATTAAAGGTATGCTTGTATGTACGTGAGATGGTATGATTCTGATTGTTTTTTTTTAACATAATGTTTTCTGTATTTTTGTTATAAACGGATTATTTCATAAACTGCGCCTCTACTTATAAGTACCTACGCATTTCCAATGGCACAATGCTGATTGTCTCTTGTTTTAAATGTAATATTGTGTTGTTATTTGTATTGTGGTTATAAACTACGTATGTTTTAAACTGTGCCTCTCAAGTTAGGAGTTCCTAGTGAGACAAACATAGCACACCACTAATTGTAATAGAATAAATATAGATGTTTAATAAAAAAAAAGATGAAATTATAAGAAACCTTGGCCAAAATGTCAGATAGAACCTTGTTGTCCCAAGAGCAGTACTGTTGACTGTGTGATCCATGATTAGATATTTGAATTAGGTGTAAACAGTAGCATTTGTTTAGTAATCTCAGCATTGCTTTTATGACGCATTAAATTTGACGTGAGATCATAAAATGTGTTTGATATGTTGTGGTAGGTTATTGCGTCAGTTTATTGCTATGTTATGATGAGGTGGTCGTGTTTGGATGGCAGCTTTGTTTGTTTTGGTTTTGTGGCATGTTTATTTTTTTAAGTGAGGGTTTTCGTAGAAGTATGTCAGGATAATATTATGTCCATCCTACTCGTAATAGGCCAGTTTTTTCCTATGGTTGGTCAGCATCTTAGAAGTAAGTGTTTTTATGGTCGATGTTTTCAAAGTAGAATAGTACCTAAATTTGGTAGATTAGTTTAGGGCAGCATGTAACGTTCTAATTTTATTTCCAATTTGTCATCGGTATAGATAGTGTGTACCTACCGACGCTTATAACTTTGATCGTAAAATTGATACTATTAGATGCATTTATTAATTCATTTAATTTTTTGGTAGGTAGATGCTATGAGATCTAAAATTCTAAAACACTTATCCCATCATGTCTTTATCTTTGAACCTACGTTAGGTAACTAAGTGTAGGAAATAGAAAGATTCCATCAGTTTAAAACTGTTTTAAAAACTCAATCCCTTAACACTGACTAGAACCCATTAAAAAACCCTCGTTTGGTTCGAAAAAAATATATATCTTTCCGCTTGACATTCAATTCCAAATAAATTAGCTGTTTTTGGAAGAATTCCAAAATAAAGTACTGTTTTTGGAAGCAGATCAAAGTTCTTTCAGATTTTAATATGAATGGTGTGCAATTAAAATTTTGCACACAAACTTATCCGAAGCATAAAAAACATGATTTTGCTAATTTGACCCTACACTCAAAACTCTTAGGGGTATTTTATATTTTTGAACTTTTAAAGATAGTTTCATTATGTGGCTTCATAATGATGTAATATTATGTTAACCTTATGCAAGATATTTTAATTTTCCCGGAGAAAGAGAAATGGTTCAACTTGCCTCACAGATGGGGCAAGATGAACAACCCCAGCTTTTTTTGTTGAACAATATAGTCTCAAATATTTATTATCATTCACACTCATGGATTGAATCAATAAATCAATTAATCACACTCGTGGTTAAACAAATTAAATTATTAAAATAAATTTATTGAAAGAATACATTAAAAAAATTGTGTCCGAAGGCGCAATCATATGCTAGACGACGGACATCCCTAAGTGACAACCCGAAAAAAATTGCTGATGGTTGAAGCAAGTATTTGTTGAGCCACGATTTGTCTTTTTTTGTAGGTGCACATCTAGAATGATTAAAAAAACGGTTTTATTAATGTATTAAAGAGCGAAATAAATACGTTACATATACAACTACAGTTAGAAATCAGAATAAGGCTAGTTTAACCAAATGTTTCAATTAACCCCACCCATGTTTTATTACAGATTACGTCGGATAACCTACATATCCATAAATGTAGCTAATACAATTATACAATTGACGTGATAAAGTTAACTATTACACTAATTTAAAATATACTTACTTTGACTCAATACCTTTTTCCCTTGGTACCTATTTTCAAAAAAGCAATAGATTTCGTGTTCCTACCTTTTCTTAAAAATGCCCTCCACACAGCATCCCCAAAGATAAGGGATTTTCTTCCTCGAAGCCTCCTGTGTGGAGCTAATGTGAAAATATAAAAAAGAGGTAAGTCCATTGCGTCCTTGTGTCACGTTGAATCCCAAGTAGCCTTGGTACCTACCTATCCGTGGCAGAACTCGCAGAGGTGGGCCGGATTGCATTCGCATGTAAATAAGGCTGTAAACGAGACCTTTTTATTGCAAATTGCACCTTAATGACGATGCGAATGGTCCATTTGTTATCGAAAGTGCAGCTTGATATGGAGTGCCATTGCTTCGGGATCGTCGCCGCGTTATTAGAGGTGTTTTCAGCATGATGTCTTATTTAATTTTGATAATTGACTGAAAAAAAAGATATTTGCTGATTGCCGTTGGAAGCTGAATTGGTAATATATGATAACTGGTGTGATTTGCAAACTTTAAAAGAAGATAAAATGTACCTTTATGGATAATTAATGGCATTTTTATTTGTATATAAAACCTTTTGGCAAATAACGTGGACGGATAAAATGGCGATGGTTTTATCATTAAAAATAACACATTTTCGTTTTCTATCAAGTCAAATAATCGCAATTTAAATAATAATAATTGCCATGTAACTAAAACATATTTTAATAAAACGACAAAATACACACATAAATAAGCGCTCGTTACCTGAATTCTAGTAATAATAATTTTACGCGCCTATTTTTCAGTTATTTTCAGATTTTTTTTACGGTCAATATTTAAAGAAAAACACATTTTTTAGTGCGTGGTAAAATTGGAAAAAATCTTGCACGTCCCCTGACGTAACCTATCTTCGTGTAATTTTTTTCAAAATGTTTTATTTTGAAATATATATATATGTAGGAACCATCGATATCTATATTATAAAAACCAACAACCTATTTATATAATGTCTTCATGATTTAGGTGTTATGTTAAAAAAAACATTAGGTAGGTGCATCATTTTTGAACACGGAAAAGGGAAAAAAGATGTAGGTAGGTACAATTACAATGAAAAGCGAAAAAATAATTATGTTTGAAAACTCACCTAAATTTTAAAATCCTCTCGTCTCTCTCCAGGAGAAAGGGATGACATCTCTCGGGCAATATCTGAAACAACCAAAAAATGCAGTTGAAGTTATGTGCACTCACTCAATATAATTTATTTTATCTTAAACATAGATATTTTAAAGCACAATACGATAATAGATATATTATAGAGTTTAATATATGCATATCTACCAACCATACAAATTCTAGCAGAGTGCATTGAAAATATATTCTGATTCGTGTAAAAAGCGTCAAAACCAAATTTGAACAAATATTAAAAAGCCGAAAAAATATTATTCCGGTCTTCTAAATTTAAACTTCCTGCTTCGAAATAATTGAAATTGTATTTATTTGATAAAGTAGGATACAAAATAAAAATAAGCACGCGTTCTGTAATATCTTTTAGTAATACTTTTTGTTTAGAAAAATCAATAAATAAAAAGAAATCACGGCACGCCACTGTATATGCCACATATATCCTATTACAGGTAGGATTTTGGATGACGTTTAGAACTCACATATTATAATAATCGTTTTTTTTTTAACTTTTTCTATCATTATGAGTGTTAGTTACCATCTAACGAATAATAGTTTGTATATAACAGGAAAAAAAAACGACATAAAAATCGTACAAAATTTTATTTGACATTTGCGGTTCAATATATAACCAATACGTCAATAATTATTAAGTTCAGTACATTTACCTTCCTACAAAATTTAAATTTCTAAAACATTATGTTATCCAGACATAGGAACCTGCCTTCTGCCCAATGTACGTATGCCTTATATTTTTTCACATCTTTATATATCAACATACCAGTTTTTTGTGGCAGGAAACTAGTAGCACTAAATTATAATTTTAATTCGTGAAATTTCTCTCGAATGATATGTTTGTGTTGTGAAATGTTTACTGCCATCTAGCGGGGAGGGGGCGCACTTTTTTGTGACGTAACGTTGGAAAATCACTGAACGCCAGCCTGTTGCTAAGCGGGACTGGTGCTTCTGCATTTACAAAGATAATAAAATAATAATAATATTTTGTCGTACATCTGACAAACAGGCTTATTATAAATAAAATTAAAATATATGGGTGATACGTTATAGAATGTAAGCCTGTAAGCACATCTCAAAAATAAAATAATTTATAAAAAATTTAAAATCGTTTGAGAAAATGATTAGTCATTGGGCATGTACTTTTGTATACCTACTGTAAAAAATCTCCATTAAGTAATAATTTATTGATGTAATTGATAAAGCATAAAAAAGACACAAAGCTAAATAACAGATAATGGAATAGTTATAACATAACAAAAAATGAAGATACATTATGACTACATCTCAAATAAAAATGTGTCTTTCAAAGAAAATTGATATCTTTACTCATGTTTTTTTCAGCAACATTTTAAATTAGTATATAATGTTGTGTTGAAATCCCCACCAACCTGATTGACAAAAACCTGATTTCATAAATGTAATAATTTCATAGAATTTATTTAATATTATTGGCGCACTAAACGCATTTTCACGGCATTTATTATTAATGAATTGTGGAAAATAGGAAATGGCATTAAACAATATATTATATGGTATTATTAACTATCTCATAACCTGTTATTTATTACTAATTTTAGATAAATATGACAATTGTATAGGTTATGCACCAAGAGTTGGAAGTAAAAAAAAAGCTTAGCATTGAATGTATGTGTGCATCGGTATAAGCTTCGGAATTCATCTTCTTTCTCTTCTTTATCTTACCTAGCGGAAGAGGGACAACAAGTGTTGTACTAGCCCGTAAAATAATATTGTTAAGAAGCTTACTTAATCATATCGATTCCAGTTCAACCGGTGCATGATTATAATGAGCAATAATTTCAGATTTATTATTTTATTTTTATTTATTTGTAGAATACATGATAAAACAATAAGAAATTTTACTACATGACACATTAGATCACCACACTAGGCGACTACCTGTTTCATGATGACCAATGGAATATAGTAAATATGTGAGGTCTAGTGTTAACATATGAATTAATTATTTATACACTTAAAAGTAAGAAAGATTACCTATACTAGAAAAAATATAAAAATAGAAAACAGAAAACCGAAAAGAATAAAATAAAAAAGAATAAAGAAGAATAAGACATGCTATTATGCAGGAAAAGATCACATACTTACGAGTACATAACTCGTTTTTCTAGTAGTGTAAGTGTACATGCATGCGTGAGCCTGTAAATACACACTTTAAGTTCACATCGTTCTCAATAGATTTATTTGTGCCAGTTTTCCTGCTACAATTTGTTTATATCAGTTTTCATCTCATTTAACGAATTTATATATTTTTTTTTTACTCTAAAAGCAGCAGGCTTGTAATCTGCATGAGTATCTACACCTATACCTATAATATATATTTTAAATAAAATAAAACAGAAATTTTTGATCAATGAAACCGGTTTCCCAAATTCTTTTGTTCAAAGTACCTACCTAAGGAGTAAAATAATTTTAATAATTAAAGATCCCTTGCTAATTCTAGAAATATTAAATTAATCCCTTTTGGAGTTAGAATTTATATTCGTATATCCATTTATTACATCCATGTAAAACTAGCAGACACGTGAAAAATCACCGGATATTAAAAATAAATTTTAGAAAACTCATTACATTTTCTGTAAAATCATTATAGGTTGGTAGCTATGTGACCACCTACTTTATCGCTTGTCTAAATTTTTCACATAATCAGTTCAAATTTTGAAAATAGTTTTAGGGTTCATTGAACTAAAGTAACATACAGACAAACAACTGAATTGTATTTATATAATAATCTGTTTTCTTTAAAAAGGGGCCTAATAACATTTCCGGTATTGGTGACAGTTTGAAGCAGTTTTAGGCACATTTACATAATTAGATACATTTTTGTATTTTATTGTAGAAACAAATTTATATATTTTATTGTAGATACATTTTTGTTTGGTTGAAAATTGAAATCGTCCTTCCAAATAAAATTATTTAATATTGACCAACAACCATTCCAGAAAACCCGTTTTTTCAGAATTTCCATATAGTTAAAACACAGTGTTTATTGAATTTTAAATAATCCCCCTAATTTAAAATCATTTATATGGAAATCGCGCTAAAAAGAATGAATTGATTCCTTAAATGATTCGCCATAAGCATAAATTATTTGTTTTATAATGTGACCGTTTGACCGGATAGTGGATACCCATAATAAAAATAAAGATTTGTCACATAATAAATGCTTCATTTTACATCAATTAGATGCTGAGAGAGAAGTAAATAATGGTGTTTAATTAGATACAAGGTAAATTTACAAACCTTCCTATTTTTCAGAACAAGAAACGGTACTTACAAGTATGGTTGGATTTTCATAATAAAGCCCATAATCCCATAAAAAATCTGAGCCTGGTAAATGGGAAAAATGTGTCAAAAACTACATTCCAAAGTAATTTTAATGTTTTTGGAATCACTAGTGAATAAAATTTAAAAAAAAAAACTATCTGAGCTTTTAGATTTTTTTTTTCAATTTTTCTGCAACTTTGGGGTTAAAAAACTTTAGAATTTTAGACATTATACAGATAAAGCTAATATTAAACCAGAAGCAATTTTTTAAAAATATTTTACCTAATAAAAAACGAAAGCTTAAATCAAAAAGTTATTAAATAGATAGGTACTCCAAATATGACTTGATTCATCAGTTTTCCGCCTGTAGATACTACGAGTTTCCGGACACCGTGTAACTAGGTAAGTAAGAATATATTGTGTACGTATGAAAGTATTTACATATATAAGGTAGGTATATATATATATTTACATATATAAGGTAGGTAGGTATATAAAAAAATCTCAACTTCGTACCAACGAAACAATCGTAAAACACTTATTTTCATTATCAAAACTTTTCTCTTGCCTTTAGAAATCATCTAATTACAATAACAATGACAAGAACGGATATGTATACTTATTCGCAAAGCTTTATTTAGAGCAATATTAATCATCGAGTGAGGTCTGTTTGTTGACATGTATCCACAGTGGAGTGAAAATAAATAAATAAATCACTACGAGAAACAAGTCACAGACAGGTCTGTGATATGAACTTGTAACCCCTTCTAATGATCAGCGACCAATCAAAATAATCGCTATAAATTATTAATCCAGGACAATTAAAACATATGACCCGCTAGAAGCGCCCCATCGCGTGATAAGGTCAATAAGCTCATTTGAAAGTCACTTTGAACGTGATTAATTTATTAGTTATGTGGTGTAACGTTGCTTCCTTTCAGAATACAATTCTGATGATCCGGAGTTGCAATAATTACTTCAGTTCATCTGGATTACGAGTTACGTTTATTATCGTCTTATTTACGATGATTATTTAACAGGACGTTCGTAAGAATACTTTGTAATAATATGAAGCAGGGGAAATGCTCACTGAAGGTGCCCACCTGTAGATCGGATATGATCGTCTATATTCGTAACCGTTCAGGTATCAGACCGAAACAAGCAAAAGTTGTTTCTCTCTCATATAACTACTGACCTCTGTCGAGACACCTTACAACTATTAACTTCCTGTACTAATGAAATATTTTGAGATTCATTAAAACTACATACACTACAATATTATAATACCAAATAAATTCTAGGGCAAGGATATTATTTTAACTTTTTTTTAATAATACTGATTTACATAATTTTTTAATATTAGGATCATAAGGAACATTTGTAGGTAAGTCTATTTAGAAATTTTTTATTTGGTAGATTCTGAAGATATATACCGAATAGTAGCAGAATGGACAAATGCGTCGAGTATCCATTCAGTTTATTGTTCAATCCCCCACTAGATAAATATTTAAAATTTTCGCATAATAACATTTTCGCCTAAAATAATAAGTGCAGGGTAGATATTTTAATGAATTAAAATAGTGCCAGGTTATAGGTACGTCTACAAGGAGAAAAACGTTATTCTAAAAGACGATAATTTTATTCGTAAAAACGGTTAAAAACGGGACTGAAGTACTTACGAACAAATTAACAGTGTTTCAATGTTTATTGGCGGGAAAATGTAAGAATAATTTGTTTGTAGGTATACGTACGAAATTACGTATACCAACAAATTATTCTTCCATGTTCCCGCCAATAAACATTGAAACCCTGTTAATTTGTTCGTAAGAACTTCAGTCCCGTTTTTAAACGTTTTTACGAATAAAATGATCTTATTTTAGAATAAAATTTTTCTCCGTGTAGTACCCAACTACGATATTTTTTATTAAAACATTTTTATAGTGAATAAACCGATAGCGTGTTGACATATCCGTGAAGGATATATTTTGAATAAAAAATCAAACCTTTCTAAATTCTTTCTTGGTCCTAGGGGTCGAATGGTTTGAAGTCTTGTGTTACCTACAGCCGTTCTGTGCCTAAATAGGTTAATTTTATTACTCGATATAACAAATTATTCTTGGTGTCTAAAGCGAAGGCTTCGGAGATCAGTGTTCAAAATCAGCAGCTGTTTTCACGAAGGTGTAATATTCGCTTTCACGATATAAAGCGGGCAGTGCATAAAACACATTCAGGGCCGTGCTGTGCCCAAGGCAAACTAGGCTTTACTTGATTCAAGGGCGTTCAAATATAGCGTAAGTTGCAAAAGACTAGAGGCATCTATTTATTAATAGATTTTATGAAACCTTTAGAAGGATAAGCGGCCCATTCACGGGCGAGCACGTCCGCGGCGAGCATGATGTCTCACGAGCAAGTCCGCACGTGTGGATTGGACTTCCATATAGAAATGCTCGTCGCTGCCTTGTAAATTGATTCCTATAAAAGAGATTTAATACTCGTAGGTGTGTTTTAGGTGACCGGAAAACTCAACTCCAATTCAACTCCACACCTTTTTTGAAAAGTTTTTAAAAGTGATGAAAAAAAAAAGATTAAATAGGTCATATTAGGTTAGTTCATAAGCCATTTTTAAAAACAAAAATTCATATTTTTTAATGACTTTTCAAAGAGGTGGAACTCTGTTTTAATACCTATGCACAAAATAAAGACTTCGTCTGGTATTGAATGGGGAAAAGCTATCGGAACACTAAAAACGTATGTTGAGAAAAAAAATTGGGATAGAAAGGGAAAGATTGGGGTTCGTGAAATAAGTACCTGCCTCATCAGATGTTGTTAGGCACTAAAGAGAACTAGATCTCCAATACTATTAGGTACAATCAACACATTTAAATACACCAAATCAACATGGAAACTCGGCAAGCAATTTTGGTTTCGAAGTTTCGTTCAATTCGTCTTCAATCAAAACGCTCGGTAGATTTATTTGCCTATATGTTTAAACATAGCGAACCAGTTTTCTACAAATCGGAATGCCATTGGTCACTAGGCATTATACATATAGCGAAGCACGTGGGATAGTAACACATAGTAGATCAAGTTATTCAGGTCTTATCCGGGATGGAGCTCAAGCACCTGTTTTGGACGCTAGACTTCTAGATACACATACCACATATTATAGATACATACAGTACCTATATAATAAGACATAGATATTCTAGATACACATACCATAGATACACGGAGAAAAATGTTATTCTAAAATACGATTATTTTATTCGTAAAAACGGGACTGAAGTTCTTACGAACAAATTAACAGGGTTTCAATGTTTATTGGCGGGAACATGTAAGAATAATTTGTTGGTAAACGTAATTTCGTTCGTATACCAACAAATTATTCTTACATTTTCCCGCCAATAAACATTAAAACACTGTTAATTTGTTCGTGAGAACTTCAGTCCCTTTTTTACCAGAATAAACTTAGATAGAGCCTAAGAATTCATAATAAATTGTACAGCGCCCTTGAGGTGATTTCTCACAAAAACGGCGCTCTACAAATTATCCAATTATTATTTTATACTGTATGTACACGGAGAAAAATGTTATAAAAATATACGATCATTTTATTCGTAAAATGGTTAAAAACGGGAATGAAGTTCTTACGAACAAATTAACAGGGTTTCAATGTTTATTGGCGGGAAAACGTAGGAATAATTTGTTGGTATACGTACGATATTTGTTCTAATAATTAATAATAATAATTTATTCTTACATTCTTAAATTAAAACCCTGTTAATTTGTTCGTAAGAACTTCAGTGCCGTTTTTAACCGTTTTAAAATTATCGTATTTTAGAATAACATTTTTCTCCGTGTATTTGTAAGCTCCAAGGAAAGAAAGAAAATAGATATGTTACGAATAGGTTTACAAAGTGTTAAATTATGGAATATTAATAATAGGTACGGTAAATTAATTACAAGCTAACCTGATAATAATCTTTTGTAAGAGAAAATCCTTGCGAAATAATATTCTAATATCTATATGTGATAGCGTAACCAGTTACCTACATTATGTATGAATAATATATTATGATCATAACTAATATCCTATCACTAATTACTTGGGTATGATAAACAATAGCTGCTTTTATAATTCCTGCGGAAACGGTACGGCGACAGCGCAGCTCGCGATATCCCATTTATTTAATACGAGTGAGGGAGATGCAAAAAGTAATCATTTTCTTGCTTCTCCCTTACTAGTATTACAGAAATGAGATAGCGCGAGCCATTTCCGGCACCTTTTCATTTCTAAGGGAATACTAAAAGCGCCTTAAATCTCTGAATAAATTTATTAAAATAAATTTAATTTTTCTTAATAAGAACTACCTAATTTGTTCGATTTTGTAAACAACTCATTTAGGTCTCATAGAAATCGTTGTATCTCCTTCATTACCATGGGAGAAATATGCTCTAAATGGTGTTAAAAAAAATGAAACTTGGGATTATTTATTACGTAATTTTACATTAAACGTCAAAAAACTCAGATAAGTTTTTCTTAGTTTTCTAATGTGGGTAGGTAATTGTTTTTCGTTATCTTTAATTTTAGTTAAAAACGTAAGGTGTGCCATTTTTAAAACTTTTTTTATGTTTGCATAAAAAACTTATAGGTATATTTCAAAATTTATAAGTTTATTTCGAATTATAAAATTATTTTAGGTATATAAAAGCGAATTTTATCACCTTCCTAAAACAGTTTTTTTAGTTTTCGGAGACGTTCAGAAATATTCCATTTTTTATTTTTTACATGTGAATACCACACAAGAGTCCCAACCGCTCCCATGTGAGTCAGTCAGACTAGAGCCAGTGAGACTATGGCATTCCCAACTGGGGTATGTTGTGAGGCTGAAGGAGATGGTGTAGAGGAAGGTGGGGAACCACCTGGCTAATCAGATCTGGTCACAAAACACGGCTAAAACCATTATATGCAACGTTTCAATTCTGAGTAATGGTCTTACACCAGGCGATACTGAGAGTATCTTCCACTCTGGAACGTGCCGCAAATACATTCTATATAATTTTTAAATAATTAATTGTGAAATATCACAAATTAATCAAATACCTACAATTAGATTAGATTTAGATGTAAGCCTTAAAATAACAAATTTATCGTAAAAAGCTTTCTTTAGGTATGTTAAAAGAAATTATAATTACGATATTATATAATTATGGCATGGGTAGGTACAGCCCCCCAGGGAACCATTTATTGGATAACTTACACCCCTGCCAAAGGTCATTTCAAGTGGTTTGCTACGTTTGGTGACTTAGCAGGGGTGCCTAGGTTCATGGTGTGAGATTTGTCTAGGTCTTGGCAGCCGATGCGTTTGCTCACCTTCGGATTGGGAGAGACTGGTTGAGAGTGACCGTTTGACTTCTTCAGCCGGGATGGATTCATACGTTCGTCACTGTTGCACACATTCCCCCACCAGGTTCCCACCCCATCATACCTTCTTTCTTCCCAGGACTTCATCTCCGTCTTTTTCCTAAAATTGCCCTCCACACAGCATCCCCAAAGATGACAAAGTCCCTCGTGGAATTCAATATCCTCAAAGCCTCCTGTGTGAAAATAATGTTAAAAAAAAATTTCAATTCACCTTGTCGTTTTTTAACAAAGCGCCTATCAGTGGTGCAGCCGGGAAACAAAAAATAAAAACAAGAAAAAATATATTATTTTACCGATCGATTCGAACGGTCGTTTCACCGTAACCGCAGTATAACGCCATATAACGACGTATAACGTTTTATCCGTTCGTTCAGTCGTTAGCAGTCGGTAGTCAGCACTGTCAGCAGTCAGTAGGTGATTGTCATTCACATTGCATAGGCACGTTACTTGTACTTTCAGCGTCATCGTCTCAGTTTCAATAACGACGTGGGCCGGTAACTACATCAATTTCTACGGGATACCTACTTAGTGGCCTCCATTCACGCGTTGAGGTAATAGGCTATCAATAAGCCATCGTCTACAATCACGTGAATCTATTTAGAGAATGACATACTTATCTTTGTAGGTGGCAAAAGTAGGAACTAAGAAACACTTTATCGGACATTTTATAGATCTACAGTGTACTCGTCTACTGCAAAGAATTTGGTAAGTTTTAATTTATTTTTATATTAAAAGTTGGTAGGTACCTGTGGATTGACAGTAACTCGCCAAGTGATTTACTATATTTGGTGATTTTGTAGGGGTTTCTAGGTATATGGGGTGAGGTTTGTCTAGGTCGGGAGAGACTGGTTGAGAGAGCCATTTGACTTCTCCTCCCGGACTCTCTCTACCCATCACCTTGCATCGCAGTGGGAGGGATGGATTTTCCCTAAAAAGACCCCCTAAACAGCATCCACAAGGATGACACAGGCCCTGAGGGAGTTTTTTTGCCCTGGGACTCCTATGTAAAAAAAGGTATAAGTAAAATATATTTTTTTTGTGTAGAAAATTATGTTACTAATGTAGGTAATCTATTTTATTAATGATTGTGCAAAAAATGTTGCAGATAATATTTAATATATTTAGGAAGAAACTAGCTTTAAAAGCGTTTTTAATTAATTATTATGTGTTGTTTGTAAGTAAAAGCCTGCAATAAAATTTTAAAAACCATGTATATTGATAATAAAATTGTTATTAAAATCCTCATTTAGTTGTTATTTCAAGTTAATTATCCATTATACCCGAAACTTCTAAAGAAAAAATCAGGTAGGTAGTTACTGTATTTTTTATCTCGTTTTTTTATTCATACTTCACATAATTGTATCTCTTTTTAATGCGCCCGTAAAGTGGCCATTAAACATGCTGTTTTCCCGCTCGCACCGGTGGCGTGGGATGGGAGTGCGTGAGTGATGTTGTCTTGCTCTCGCAGTGGGGAGCAAGTATGGCTGCCAAAACGGGCCTTTTGTCAACCGCTCAACAGAGCATGTTCAAGGATGAATGTGGGCGGAAACTACAGGGGTGAATTTAAGGTAGAAAACGCCTCGTTTCAATGTTTCAATACAAATCTAAAAAAAATATACTTTTGGTGTAAAAATGTTTGAACTTAAGTTGAACATAATTTTTTTAAGGCACGATTCTGGAAACAGCTTTGGAAGCCCTCAATCCAACAACTGTTTCAATTGTAAACCAACATTGATGAAGTTTTAGATAAAAGATAAATATATTGTGTTTTACTTGTCCCCTTTAAGGTAGGTATCATTTGGCGCTCTACTGGATGAGATTACATAATTTATTTTGTTACACGACAAAAAATGCGGAACCTGAATGGCAGCGGAACCATGTGCTCTAATACTATTGACAACTAATAAAACAAAAAATATTTTACCAAATTCGTCTGCAATAAAAATTTTCAAAAACGTAAATCTGAAAATAATTTTGAATTTTTTTGGGAAATGAAAAAAACACCGTAAAATAACCCCACAAATGCCGAATCATTCTTCATGAAACCATCAAATGTTGGTATTTAACTACCTATGTATAATCAAATATGACATATTGGTTACTATTTCCCAAATTAACTATATCCATGAATGATTTGATAATGTTTCCCTCAATACACAGAGCAAAATGTTATTGGAAAAAACGATAATTTTAATAGTAAAAACGGGACTGAAGTTCTTACGAACAAATTAACAGGGTTTCAATGTTTATCGGCGGGAACATGTAAGAATAATTAGTTGGTAAACGTAATTTCGTACGTATACTAACAAATTATTCTTACATTTTCCCGCCAATAAACATTGAAACACCGTTAATTTGTTCGTAAAAACTTCAGTCCCGTTTTTAACCTTTTTTACTATTAAAATTATCGTTTTTTAGAATAAAATTTTTCTCCGTGTACGATTCTCTTTAAGACTCATTTTCACTCCTACCTCTCATCAAAATACCCTCCACACAGCATTCTTAAAGATGACCGAAGGACGTAGAGGAAAATGTCTCAACTGCTCCGGACCGTCTGGAGCTACTCAGACTACGGCATCCTTAATTGGGGCAAGTTGTTCTGCTGAAAGTAGTAGGGAAGGGAAGAAGATGAAGGAGTACCTTACTAATGAGATCTGATAACCGAACACGGCTAAAACCGTTTCAAGCAATGTTTCAAATCTGAAAGGCGATCGTACACCAGGGTGATACTGAGAGTATCATCCACTCTGGAACGTGCCGCAAATATACTACATATGATATAAAATGAGTAATTTGTGAATAACACAAATTAATCAACTAAAATTTACTTGCGCACGCCCGGATTTGACCCCGCGAACTCTGGATTTCAAGGTGAGAGCCTCTCCGGCCACCGTACTGTGTGGAGATAACAGAGTTGTTTTTCGGAAATTTTCAGTAATGTTGCAGCATTTTCAGCGGTCATCATAATATATTAACAGTTCCGCGTGTCTCCAATAATTCTTCTTCTTCTTCTCATGCCCTGTCTGTTCAACGGACGTTGGCTATCATGTTAGCTATGCGGACTCTATCCACTGCGCCCCGGAACAGCTCTACTGTAGACTCGCCAAACCACTGTCTCAAGTTTTTCAGCCACGATGTCCTCCTTTTTCCTGGGCCCTGTCTTCCGGCAATCTTTCCTAGCATTATGAGATGCAAGATCTCGTACTTCTCTGGATGTCTCATCACGTCTCCTAGATATTGAAGTTTTCGGATTTGTATTGTTTGAATAACTTATTTTTCTTTATTCATCCGAACCATAACATCTTCATTCATAACTCAGTCCATCCAGCGAAATTTGAGTATTATTCTGCAGATCCACATCTCGAATGCCTCAATCGCCTTGTCAGTTCTTCAGTAAGTGTCCATGCTTCCATTCCATAAAATAATAATAACACGTAGCATCTGACACATACATTTAATAATTAATAAACGAATAATCGAAATAAGAAACACGTCAACAATTAATTGTTAATTTAGTGAAATGTATTTAATGGATTCACTGTTTTTCACAATAAATTAATAAAAAAAATTTCGGTGTGTTTAAATATCTACATATTTAAAACAAATAAAAAAATTACAAATTCTGAATGAAAATCATGGCTGAATGTTTGCTTTGTTTGTCTAGATAACATATTAACATTTCCAGCCAATGCAAATTGCTCATTATTTATAAAATAAATTGATGGTACGATCAGGTCATTATTAAACACATCTTTAAATGTGAAAATGGAAGATTGATATTTTGTTTTAAAAAAAAAATTTTTTTTTTCTATATTTGTAAAATAATTTTTGTTTACAGGTTTTTACAGGCTTTTCGACTACCACCCTAGGCATAATTCCGTATTATTTGGGAAAGACTTCGAGACAATTCCCGTCCGATGTATTCGCGATATAATGATTTGTCTAGTCAGTCTATAATAATTAGTATTAAGATAGAGCATTATAAAAATAAATTACATATTTTGATAGCGTCACCTCAAAGCGTGACTTTTCACAAAAATGGCTCTATACTTACAAATGATCAAAATATTATTATTATCATCCAAAAACGGCCCTGGAGTTGGGAGACTTGATTCGGAGCTGTAATCTTGGATATAAATAAAAAGACGAAGAACTTTTCCCAAAGTTCTTAGCATTAGGTACCTATGTACCTAAGTGCAAAAAAAAAAATTTAGGACAATATTACCGACTCTCAAACAAAAATTTGAAATAGAAAAACAAATGGTCCCTTCTAGGAATAAGGACGGAAAAGGATTTTTCTCTTTCAAATTTTCGTTCGAGAGCCGCTAAAATTGTCTTCAATGATTTATTACCTACAATTTGAGGTTTTTCTAATTTTATTCCAAAAATAATAATATGAAAAAATAATAATATAAAAAAAACATTTCTTTAAACTAACTAACTAACCATCAATCAGAGATGACGGACCGCCAAACAACTAGGTCTTGGCACACACTTCTTGCCTCATTCACATTCATACATCTTCTCATTCATACTATTTTCTTATTCTGACTCCTGACTTCTATTATTCTGGACCGAATCAAGTACATGAAAAACGAAAGCTAACACCTTCAAGTAGGTTCCTGCGAGGAAATGTTAAAATAAAAATTTTTAAGAAATCGAATATTTAAAACAATAAAGATTTATTTTATGGGCCGTAATACACCCCTATAACCGTCGCCACTGCGCCGTCAGATGGTTTTGTTTCGCTTCAAGCAAACTCGATACTATGTTTAACCTCTTTCCTCTCGTTATGTTGTCCTACTAAAAAAGAGACAGAGAGTTGGATTTCAGGTGATATTGAAGGTATTCTGAACACTGTTCCATAAACACTACGGCTCGATTTTAATATCAAAATAAACGCTATAGACGAGGGATATTGTATTATAACAATATTAACTTTTATAAGGAGGTTGAGATTTTGATGCAAATTTTTGGCAGAAAATTATATTTTTTGTTTTCATTATTTATTTACAACGGTCACACTAGGTCTCTCTATATGGGTCAAAGTATTTTCAAATTGGTTTGGAGCAAACGCAAAGATTAGAAATCTACTTGGAAGCTATTAAGTATTTATTTTAATCTTAGACCATAAATTCAGTTTTGAAATTTAACTTGGATTACTGATATCTAACATTTCTTTTGTTTAATTTTGAGAAAAAAAATTTATTACACAACTAGCGAGTCCCGGCAAGCATTGCTACGCCACTCAAAGAAAGAAAGTGTTGTGCTTTAATTCTGTGGTGCTTTTGGATATAATTTGTTTTGTTTGTTTTTCCGTTTGGCGCACACGAATAAATCGGACTTCCGAACAGACCACATACAGCTGGCTATCCTCTACGTATAAAAGCATCGTTTTTCGAATTTACCCCCTGCTATCCCCTACTGCTACTATGTTTTCTTTGCAACCCCTGCCTTTGCCCAACACGGACCAAAATGTTATTCTAAAATTATTTTATTTGTAAAAACGGGACTGAAGTTCTTACGAACAAATTAACACGGTTTCAATGTTTATTGGCGGGAACATGTAAGAATAATTTGTTGATATACGTAATTTAATACGTACCTATACCAACAAATTATTCTTACATTTTCCCGCCAATAAACACTGAAACCCTGTTAATTTGTTCGTAAGGACTTCAGTCCCGTTTTTAACCGTTTTTACGAATAAAATTACCGTATTTTAGAATAACAGTTTTCCCCGTGCGCCCTCGCCATCACTCCTTAGTCGCACTTCGTCACCCTAAAGTTAAGAATAATTTAAATCATTTTTAATTTAGGTAGGTACTATATACATATTTTCCAGCTTATTTAATGTGCCCTTGAGGTGATATATATCTACAAAAATGTACCTACTAAATACCTAACTAACCTACTTGAGGACAGTATTGAATATTTTTTAACAACTGTAAAAACTTTTATTTAAATTGAATTACCTAGTACCTACGTTAGTTTAAACATTTTTTGACTGCACCTACCTAGGTAAGCAACTATACCAATAAGAATATAAAATTGACTTGTTTACGATCTTAAAACTGAAAAAAATAGACTTATGTATTTATCTCCCTCGTCCACGCAGGATTTATTAGTTCAAACACCCAACACGATTTTATGAAACCAGTCAGTGTTCAATAAATAATATAGTTCGGGCGTGTTCGGGATGATTTGTTCGTGCGAACTCTGATGTCTGAACACTTGAACACTGTGGTGAGCTCTGCCGGACTTGGTTGGTATGATGTTCAGGCTAGAGGCGGTGGATGGTAATGTAGGTAGGTACTTTTTATTAGCAGAATAAATTATTGAAATTCAATTCGGTAACTCGTTTTATACGTCTTAATAAGTGCCAACAATTTGTAGTGCTTACGTACGAATATATTTTTACAAATCATGACAAAATTCCGATAAATACGTATTTTTTCATGAATTTTGGTAGAGA
The DNA here is from genome assembly GCA_951813805.1 of Limnephilus auricula. NCBI lineage: Eukaryota > Metazoa > Arthropoda > Insecta > Trichoptera > Limnephilidae > Limnephilus > Limnephilus auricula. Next base: position 5,510,970 of record OX638403.1, read on the forward strand.
CTTGAATGTACATTTATTCAGTTGGCCACATCAGTCATTGGAAATGATAATAAAATTCCCATTTTCCAAAATTCAATGTACAATTAATATCCGAACTTGAAAAACCAAACAGCCCTCCTTTGATCATACAGCAATGCACGCCACTGGAATATAAGTAAGTACTATTTACACCGCGTCCACGAGGCTATTTTCATAAAAACGGCGCTATACAAATTATTAAAATATTTTTATTGGGTATTTGGTACCTACTTTGCAAATTTATTTATTTATTTGTATTTCACGCAATGCTGGGCTTAAGTTATTTTTTTTATTAACGAAGTACATCTAAATCAAAATTACACACAATTCACACAAAAGCAAAAAATTAAATTAAAAAGCAAAGTACATCTAAATAAGCATTACAAACAATTCAACAAAAGCAAAAAATTCAATTATAAAACTGAATCTAAAACAATCCAATTGCGCCCTTGAGGAATTTTATTCACGAAAACTGCAAATTATCCAATAATTTTTATATCTATGTACCAACCTGAGCTAGTAAATTTATTTTATTTGAAACCATTAACTACCTATCAGGTAGCTATCAAACTATTAATTATTAATTTTATTCTATGGAGCTATTATCAACTACCGAAATGAACGATTTTATTGGCGGTCTCTTAACGGATCGCTAATCATATGAACCGCCTTCTTCTGCACATAGTCAAACAGGTTAATCAAGTATTTTGTTGCTTCAGATCAGAGATGTCTACTAACTATAATTATTGAACGTACTTGACACATGTATAGGGTGAGCAACTAGTTGCCATTGAAGAATTTGATAGCCTCAAACCCACAAAATGCTTTACTTTTCGAAGCCCTATTGTTTTGGGTTTCTATGGAGATTTGATTTTGCTAGATCATAGAGTTTGTCAGAGAATCCCATATCTAGAATCTTAATGAGGTTTTTGTGAGAGTGAATGCCTCCATCCATCATTGTTTTTATTTACCATATTTACGGATACGTTGAAGATGCGGTGAAAGATTTTTTTTACAACTTTCCGAGCTATTTGAAGGTCTAAAAAAAAAAAAAAACCTTTAAAGAAAAGTCTTCTGGATGGCTTAGTCATCCACTTAAGTAGTACAGGCTACAGTACAGGCCCTTGTGGTGCACCTGAATTAGTTCGGTGCGAGAATGATTTAGTTGAAATAGATTGATTTCCAAATTGATTGTTCCCCTTTATAAATCATCCATTAATGGTAGATTTTTCTCAATGCAGCATTTTCAATGCAAACTAACTCACGTTCATAAAAAAGGTTTTAAAAGAAACCACTAAAAGTATACTTTTGAATAGAAAATGAATCGTGTCTTACCAGACAAGATGGTGCCAAAATGGGTTAACAGTAGGAAGGTTGTGTTCATATATTTCTCTCTTTGCATAAGGCCTATGGTTTGAATCCCGGAGAGCATAGGAATATAAGAGAAAAACAGAGGAGTGACTCCGTTACCAAGCAGCAGACCCCACAAATCCAGCTACAGGAACAAATGTACCAAGATGCGGATGCTGCATAGATAGGGAGAACAGAATGCGCCATGTACTGAATCTATTGTATGGAAATTTCGCTCTATGATTATCGCACATCTGCGGCGGTGCACTGAATAAGCTCACCTGAACTCTACCACGAGTGCAGAGTGAACACACTGGAACCATTGATATTAAAGTTTATTGGGTGGACGACACAAGATAATAAATGTGTTGATGACAAACTTATTTGAGTTTTCCTAAAAAAATTGATGCCCTTAATGACGATATGATGAGATACCAATGGTTCACAAATAGATTAAAAAAAACACCTCAGACAAACAAAAAATTTCAAATACTTACTTAGATAAACGTATTTTATTTTTTTATTGTTTTTTATTTAATGACAATACAAATTAAAATTAAAATACAATATTAAGTAAATTAAGAATACAAAGTGAAGTATTTTATTCTCAGTCCTCCTCACTAGGTATTCCGGTTCCGAGGTGGACTGCAGGTTGTTGTATGGCGTTGATCATGATTTCCTCATCATTGTTGTTGGTTTTGTTGGTTTCAACGAAATATAAATAAATAAAGCAAAAACTATTTATGTTTATTATAACACATTTTTGCACTTCGTCCCAGGATGGCATTCAAAAAAATTACTACATTGAGGGACCACGAAACATAATTGTGAAATTATTAAAAATGGGTTTAAATGGGTTTATTAGTAGTGACCACACATGAAAAGTCAGATTCATAAAGGCACTTATGATACCATATAGTACTTAATTAGGCAAAATACGGTTTGAAAGATGACAAAATTTGTGCAATCATGAAACGTAATGCATTCACCTTGGTTGTATAAAGAAAGATGTGCGAGGCCACCCAAAAAAGTGATGAAACTTCCTTCTAGCTGGTTTAACTTTTGGTATTTTACAAAAGAAATGTCTTATATCACTGACTATTGAAATTATCGACTTGGGAATGGTTTAATTTGATTTAGCATCATAGTGAACGATTCTTCACTCGACCTATTTGGTGAAAATGTATTCTTCAAACATTCCCTTTCTCCCGCTATCCCTAGAGGGGTGTTCCACCTTTGTTGGGCTTTGCAGATATTCACTTATACTGCAAAGAAGAATGTGTGAGCAAAGTTTCATGAGTGCACGGATGTTGTCATTTATTTTGTGAATGAGTATGTCATTATTAGTTTACATGTGCTGGTAGTCTGAATGACACACTTACCTGCAGACTATTCAAAACGGGTTCATTTTTCAGTGCCATTGCCAACCTTGTTAAATTCCTTTCAAAGTCCGAAGCACACGGAATCATGAATAATTATGCACAGTTCATGAGATAAATTCAAACGAATGTAGAGTATTTTTTGCAGAGCAAAAAACTAAAAAGAATAACCTCACTTCGTAGTAAGGAATAATGCAAGTAGGTCTTATTGCTGCGGAAACTTGAAAACAATTCAGATATGGAAAAGTGTTTTTATCAGTAGATATACCTACCCAGTTTATGACTCTAGCAACAAGGTTAGTAGGTAGCGAGGTATTTGCAGATTCTTGTACATTTAAAGAACACATGGCACGTTTTTCAGTTAAACGTTGGGCACTTAGGTAAATTTGCTTTATTACGATGAAGCGCAGAGTGTTAATACACAAACATTTATTCCTTGTGTCTATCAAAACTAGGTAAACACTATTTCATTCGTTTATTTAAAGAGCATTATAAACTGAGAAATACTATCAAAGTAATTTTATGCAAAGTTATTTCAATGACGTAATGAAACATATTTATTTGACACTAGACGGAAAATATCTACACAACTAAACCGGCGAACGTTTCTAACGAGATAACTTTTCACGTATTTTATTGTCTGTTCGGTTAGTTATTAATTGATTTGTGGGAAAAATCTAAAAAGTCTCATCAAGATTTCAGTGGCGGGATTCATATTTCAATCTTCGTACACTTAACGCTTCAGCGTCTCGCTGGCGGGGAAAAATCACAAGCCTTTTATCTCGGCTTACACTGCACATTTCTGTTTTATTTATCGGCCCCGAAATAATTCGGCCTTTCGATCAAAACAAACATCGCAAGCGTACGAATAATGCTTCATTGAATGGGACCTCTCACTCTCTGGAGCTTGGTTCTCTGACACTTCATTTATTTTTAATTTAAAGACTGCTGTACTTTCTAAAACTAAATGCTTAATTTAATTAAATAAAGTAAAGACTGCGGAATTTATTGCCGACGTCAGAAGCCGGAACAACAAACGAACGTGTGAGCGATTCTAAACAAACAAACCTCATGTTTAAAATCTTCACGTACGGATGCGATAATTTTGTATAATTTAAACGCTTGTTTATGGCTTTTACAGATAAAGCAAAAGTGTTAGATTACGATCATTTATAATTCAGAAGGTAATGGATACAGACAGAAATAGATTTATTATATTAGGAATAAAAAAAAAACATTAAAACCAGCTGACTGTTGAGTGTTGGTATATTATTTTCTCTTAGACTCTTGTGCGGTAGTCACAAAAAATAGAGCTACATGGCATTGCTAAAAAGATGGAATAGATAGATACGTACCAACCTATAAAAATGGTTGTTCATTGTACGTACGTATATTTATTTTTTAAACATCATCGATATTATTCTTTAATGATTTCTTATTCATAACGAACTGACGTGTATACACGCAGTAGAGCCACAAGAGCTAAACGAAAAGAAAAATAAACACTGTACGTACTTTGTAAAATAAAACACAAATAAACTAAAATCTAATCGACTCTAGTTGAAGAAGTATGAACTACATACTAATATTAGAGGCGATTATGCATAGTAATGAACTTGTACATTACAGAAAACAGTACTCTGGAAATCTCACTTGGTGCAGTATACCAGATATCTACTACGAAGTGGATTTAATAATTTTTTTTTTCTCGTCTGCGTTTGGTTGCGTCGTAATTGTTGATTTGTATTTATTTATTTCTATTCTCGTACACGCATTTTACAGATGTTTACAATTTACATACCTAGATATATAATAATAAGTACCAGTAATATAAAAAATATTCATAATCAGTAATTGTTTGTAAATGGGTGAGTAGAAATATTTTGCGAACACCTCACTAGGAGAACCCGATGCGCTGAGGTGTTCGCATGTTTTAGATAAAGTGTTATTATTCTAATGACAATATATCAAGTGAAGATTTTTAGGATACATGAAAGTGTAAAGTTAGTCCCTGGACCAACATTGGACCAATTTTTTTCTTAATAACAAACAGTCAAACAACTCGGTGTTGACACACACTCCTCGCCTCATTCACATTCATACATCTTATCATACATGCTCTTCTATTATTCTGACTCAAATATCTGATTCACTTGACTTGCCATGTCTTCCTCGGGCGTCCTCGACTTCTTCTACCATTCACATTTGCGTTATATATTCTCTTGACTCCTTTCTTCATACATTCGTTTTACATGTCCGAACCATCTAAGCGTCCCTTTCTTCATCTTACTTATTACGCTCACATCGGCCTTGCATTCTTTTCGGATCTCCACATTCCTCACACGATCATACATGGTTTTACCACACATACGCCTCAGGGATCTCATTTCTACAGCATTCAGTCTACTTTCATCCTTACTCTGCCAGTTCCATGCTTCACTGCCATACATCAGGGTAGGTACCAGCACTCCATTGTGGCTCCGCTTCTTTGGACAGCTTTTTGTTGGCAGCATTTATTTACCCTTTCTTCAATATCCCTAACAGCCTTCCCATCTCTCGTAAACATACTTCCCAAATACACAAACTCATCAACTTGCTCTAAGTATTCATCATTCACAACTATATTGCACACTGTTTTCGTACTCTCTCTCTTTCAAACACCATTATGTGAATCATTGAACTGCATAGGTACTATTTTTTAGTAATATTTATTGTAATATTACGGTCATGTTCATGGCCCGCCTCCATAATTTGTTCGCGAGATTGGAGCACATGCAAGGTGTCAAAAGTAACTTAAATAAGATACTCGCATTGTTAGTTGTTGCCATAACGAAAACACACATCAGATTCAAAATGGCTGCTATCTCCCGGACATTATTTACGGACCCGGCGCTGCACGAGGAAGGTTGGCCGGGACAACAAACTTACCCAACACGAGACCGAGATTTATGTGAGGAGAGAATAAGGCAAAAACACGAAAGAGGAAAGCGCGAACAATCTTACCAGGGAAGGCAAGAGGTACCTGCCTGCTTTGGTCCTGCCGCTGAGAGCTCGGTTATAACCTCTCTTTCTGTTACACGTTTATTTGTCAGAAATAGGGAGAGATAACGACGGATCTGTCGGCGGTAGGCAGTTACCTACCTACCTGCGCGTCTTGATGATAAAAGATCTCGGCGGGGCTTTGTGATTTTTTTCTTCTCTGAGGGTTGACTCACCATTTAATTGTAATCTTAAATATAAAGCAGAATACGTGCTTGTGCCTATAGCTCTCTATTAAAACGAGTATGGCGACCTCTGTCGTGCCGTTATGAAATTTGCAATTATTTTCAATACTCACTAGGACTACCAGGTCAACGCCATTTTTTCAGTTGGAATTGTCGTTTTCATCGGTTCCACGACAACTCAACAAAGTAGCATTTCAACACCCCTAAAGACATTAAAAGTCGTGAAAAAAAATATTTAAAAAATAGTCCGAAATCTAACCTAACATAACCAATTTAACCATGTATTTTTTTCATCACTTTAAATGAATTTTCAAAGGAGTGACGGAGTTGCACAGTGTTGAGTTGTCCAGTCACCGTTTTCATAATAGGTAAGATGGGACTTTGAAAAATCCATAGTATAAAGAATAACACAAGAAGTGCCTTGTGGGCGATTTCGTGATCCAAATATTTGCCTAATCGCGGCTATAATTTCCACTATAAAACCGTGTTTACAAAATACAAATGGGATGGTGATCTACAATGTCAGGTATTGAGACCAAGAGAGACAGAGTGCTGGGCTATTGCACTAAATGGAACATTTTATGTTTCAATTAAAATTTTTATGGAAATCAATTCTAGTTTTCTTTGCTAATTTATGAAAAAACCCCATTGAAGTATTAAACTATAAGAAACTATATGCTTATTTTTCATCGTTTAAGATACTTTGGACACGTTTCTCGCCAAACAGAGGACTTTTAATTGGAAAAACTCAAAAACATCGGCAAAGTGGAAGAAAAAAGAAGCAAAGGGAGGTCTCTTCGAAGAGTGGAAGAGCCTTATCCACCATGGAAATTGAAGTTGAGGTCACATCCTGAGATATGAGGGAAATTCTACAACGAAGAACCGTTTTACGAAGAAGAATAAGTCAGGGAATAATTTGGTTTCTATATTATTCCGATAAATTGCCAACATTCTTTATGCTTTCGCGATTTCAAAGAAAAACATTTTTGTGTATTTTTTGTATTACTTTTATTATATTGGTATACCGAGCTCCAGAAAAGGCCCCTTTCAATTTCTTCACGAGTTTATATTACTCGGTTGTGGAAAAAATGAATAATAAAAAATAAAAAAATTGTACCTATATTACTTTCACCAAGATTTTACTAATGATTTTTATTCCTTTGGAATTTTAGCGGCACTCTGTTATTTTTAATGAATTCCTATCCGATAAAATGAGACGAATCCATGCAACTACTAAAACGTGAAAGTATTTTTTTCTTCTAAACTTTATTATGATTGATGATTTCTGAAATTTAAATTCAAATTGAAATTCAAATTTTAATCCCCGTTTTAGTTGCTATGTGCATCATTGTTGATTATTTCTCAAATATATTACTACATGACAACATGATAAGACTACTTCACAATTAATTAGTAAATCAAATATTTTTAAACCCTGACCCCTGATAATTTAAGAGGCGGACATGAGTACCGCCGCCCTGGGAACCATTTATACGATAACCAACACTTCTGCAATAGGTCACCCTAAGTGGTTCACCGTGTTTGGTGACTTAGAAAAAAATCACTCAGGGCCAATGTCGTCTTTGGGAGTGTTGTGAGTCAATAGAGTCCGGCTGGAGAGGTCTTGGTCTCCCTTCAGTCTCTCCGGATCACGCAGTAGGTGGGCAAACGCATTCGCCGCCAAGGCTTGGACAAATCTTACCCCATGAACCCGGGCAACTGTGCTAAGTTACAAAACGTATCCACTTGAGGTGACCTATGTATGAAAGGGGTGTTGGTTATTCTATAAATGTTTCCCGTGGCAGCGATATTGATATATACCATCTCAAATTGAAATTGAAAATATCACAGTTATAATAAAAAATAAAAAAATTAAATGCTTTTAATTTTTTAAATCACTCAGCGTACCTACTATCCAACATCTCTAACAACATTTGTAGAACTAGTTTACGTCTGCAAACATATTTTTTAAGGTGATGCACCACGTCGTGTAAAATTCAGGATCATGCCGCTAACAGAAACACTCCTTATGTACATGGCGATAAGGGTTAAATTCCCGCTTAACACTGATCGCCTCGACAAAACCGTTTTTTTTTTAATTTTTATTTTTTTTTTATTTGGCGTAGCTAAGGCAAAAATATCTCGATTTTTTGCTATCATTTTCTAAAGAATTAAACTTGTGACATTCTTCCTAAAATAAAACCATAACTGAAAAGAGTAAATTAGAATTTTCGAACTTTAAAGCAGTTTTCATATGTCTGATAATTTATTTTTTCTAAAAAGAGTAATCAAAAAAATACTCAATTATTTCAATATGTTTTCAATAAAATATCAGTTAAAAAATATTTGAAGCGATCTTATTTTCAAACCAAAATCACATGATTTTGCTTTATTGGTATAGCCTCAGTTTAATGATCATTTTTCATTTTCAAAATGAAGCAATAAAAACATCGGAGCAGCCCATTTTAAATTAGCCGTGTGTAAAGGTAAGCTCACACGTAACTCCTGCGCGTTGGCCGGACCAGTGACCGGCCGGGCTGAATTGATTTCCCAAATAATTTCCATATTATTTATAGGCCGGACCGCATCGCATCGTCAGTAACCCAGTGCCTCTGTGCTCGCTGCTAGCTGCTCGCTGCGATCAATAACTCGATGGGAGGGGAGAGAATTATATTCGGCTGCGGGTATTATAATATAATATATAGGTACTACGTTATAGCATTCTACGTACATTGGATGGTACACGGAAGGTCGTTTGCGGTCATTGGCGGCCGGCGGATGTAGGTAGGTACTTATAATATATTATTAAACGGAGTAATTTTGTGTAGTTAAAAAACGCGGTTATTAATTTTCAATTATTGACACCAAGTAATCGGCAGGGGTATGTAAAAGACGGTTAACTTGAAAATATGATGTATCATATTTCTAACATGTTAAGATATCGTGAATGTTTCTAATTTTTCTAAGAATGTCCGATTCAAAAAATCCTTCAATATGCTTTGAATTAAAGTGTCATCATTTTTAAAATTTGTATTGTTTAGATAATATATATTTTAATAACATTATTTTAATTGCCATTATCAATCCAGGAATTGATTCATTGAGAAAATGGACATGGACGCGGATACAAAAAGATGATGTAATTACAGGTTTTATTAATTACGAAAACATGCTGTAAGGAAAATCCCTCAAAAGCTGCAAACATATTTAACACATTCTTTGCGAACGTAGGGGAAAATCTTGCCAATCTTATTCATACTGATCCGAATATAACATTTCCAGACTGTAGTATTGATACTACCGATAAAATAACAACATTCCAAGTCACCACAGAGAACGAAATAGTATCAATTATAAACGGTATGCAAGGAGGTTCTGCCCCAGGTTTTGATGGAATTACAGTTAATATTTTAAAAAATATAAAAAACCTAATCTCTAAACCACTAATGCATATAATAAATATAAGTCTCCAAAGCGGGGTATTTCCATCAATCTACAAACAAACTACCATTACTCCAATATTTAAATCTGGAAATCCGGAAGAAGTAAACAATTACCGACCCATATCAGTTATCTCGAACATAGCAAAAATTTTTGAAAAGATAGTTAAAAAAAGGATGAACCAATTTATAAGCAGTAATAAAATAATTAATGAAAATCAGTTCGGTTTTATGAAAGGTAGAAGCACTCAGGATGCAATTGCAAAATTAACTAACCTTGTTCATAATTCATTAGATAAATCTTTAAAATGCATAGGAATTTTCATAGATCTTAAAAAAGCGTTCGATAGCATATCACATGATAAACTTATTAGGAAATTAAGAAACATTGGAGTAAATGGTACAGCTCTAGAATGGTTAAAGAGCTACCTTTTCGAACGCCCTCAAGTCGTAAAAATCAACGATGTATTTAGTCAACAAAAAACAACTCACTTCGGCATACCTCAAGGTACAGTCCTAGGACCATTACTGTTTATCATTTATGTAAATGACATATTCATTCAAAGATTAAATGGAAAAATAATATCATATGCTGATGACACTGTCATAATAATTGAAGGCTGTGATTGGAATACTGTTAATAACTTAGCAAATACTGATATTAATATACTGAAAAATTGGTTCGACAAAAACCTCCTCTCATTAAATACTGAAAAAACCAAATTTATCCCATTCTCTATCAATAAATTTAGATTAAAACCAGAACTAAAAATTACAATTCATCAACTTAAATGTAACAGAACAAATTGCAATCAAGCATGTTCAATACTTAGTCCAACTTCTGAAATTAAATATCTTGGTATATATATATAGATCAACATTTTAAATGGAAAAAACAAATTTGTGAACTTGTCAAAAGAATTCGAAAATGTATTTACATATTTATAAGACTAAGAAATATTCTTAGATTAGAAAACTTAAAAAGAGTGTACTATGCAATTGTTCAATCTATATTACAATATGGTATTATTGGTTGGGGAGGAACTTATAATAATATTTTAAATCCACTCAAAATTGTTCAAAGATTGATAATTAAAGTAATTTTGAAAAAACCATCCAAATTTTCTACTGAAATTCTCTTTTCAATATTCAATGTACCTACAATAGACAATATATATAAAAAATATTCAATTCTACAAATTTACAAAGAAGTACAGTTAAATAACTTACCATTCCATTCATCAGCAAGATATCAGAATACTATCAAAATCCCTAAATTTAGTACAAAGCACACACAAAATACTTATCTCTATGTAGGTATAACATATTATAACAAACTACCATTATATCTGAAAGTTATCGAAAATATTCAGGAATTTCAGCAAAAATTAAAAAAATACCTAAAACAACTATAAGAGTCTATATCTCACTATTATTATTATTTCTTTCATATCCTTTATTGATAAATCTTGCAATTTCTTAATTATGCCTTGTTTTTTGCCATATTGTATAATGTATTTACTTTCACACATGATATTGTATAATTGAAATATATTTGAACTAAAATTCCCTCACCAAACACAAGAGCCTTGTCTCTTTATGGTAAGGAAAAGCTATTCTTTTCGACTATTTTACCACTGTATAAAATGTAAAAATTGTGTATTTTAATGTAATAAAAACCTTTAAATATTAAATAAATAAAAAAAAAAAAATAAAAAAATTGGATTTTGTAATTTATTAATAAAAAAACTGAGTTTTTTACCATTAGTGGATAACTAAGTTGATTTTGTTTGACTAAGTTTGGCTAAAGATATCTATAGTCACAAAAAATTGACCAAAGTCAATAACACCGATGGAAATGAAATAAATATATATTTTAAAGCTATGTATGTGCTTTATCGAAGGTAAAAAATTTAATGTTAAGGATTAGAAATAGAACATAATGATATTCCCTTCATCTTAAACAAAAAAAAAGTATATGGAAATGAGAGATTTCTTACAATATTCTTAAAATTATTCAAATATAATGATAATAAATAAAAACAAGAAATAAACGAATGTTTACAAAACTGTTACAACATAGGTCTATTTAAGACCCAGATTCACCCTTTTCATTCCTAATAACAAAGAACTCAGCACAGAATCCCCAAAGATGGTAGACCTTGCAAAAAAAAAAAATACTCATTTTTCCGGAGTGGAGTATTATAAAAAAAGTGTAATTTATTAAATTAGCGTAATATTTTTTTGTGAAATTTGCAATGAGGATTGTTGAAAAGATTGTTATTTTTTTGGTTCATAATGATAAAAAATATATTAATTCAAAAGACGCCATGCTCGATGCCCAGGGGCAACGCCCTTTACCATTTAGCCACAGTCCCCAACTTAAGTATACGAGTAGAATTCGGTTGTACCTAGTTACCCAGCACCTACCTACAGAACTTACTAGCCACCAGAACGTTATTAATCCTTCTAGGTCGGTGGGTCCGTATTTTAGGAAAGGGGAAGTGCTGCTGGCTTTTTGGGTCAAACTTACTATACGGTATACGGTGGACACTCGGAGATTTATAACCAGCTCCGGGGAACCTGCGTGGGAGTGGTATCCTTTTGGGCGAATGCTGAAACTAGTATCGAATAGGCCTTGATACGTGAAAGAAATCGAGAAATAATTTCTCATTTTAGGTTATGGAAAGGTAAAAGAAACTGTATTATTAATAATAACAATAATATTCATTTAATTATTCATATGTCAGCATATTTTAGTGAACGCCCTCCAAAACGAGCTATACGCTGTACCTACCTACCAATAATAATATCTATAAACCGTTATAATATTTTTTTTGGTTTTTGGAGTGAAGGTAAATAATTTTAAATAATTAATTCTAAATTATAAGGGGGTATAAAAAATTATCAACGCTTTTGCTATGACACACCTACAAGGTTGTAGGTACCTACGTATACTGTTTTGGATTTGGTACTGACTGCAGTTCACGGATGCGAAATATGATCCTGGTATTTTTTATTCCAGCTCTTACAGTGTTAAAAAAACGGATTTAAAAAAAAAAGTTAAATGTGTTCTCTCGACGCGACTACCCGAACGCGGAATTACAGGATGCAAGAGGGAAAAATCGTTTAAAGGAGGTAGGTAGGCACTGAAATAGATAAAACTCTCGCATAACCGATAAATTTAATATCAAAGCAACAACTGCACAATGCTATAGTAAGAAATCCCTTCTTTCTCATCCCGATATTCCTATTAATAATAATAATAAATTAATGACTTGTGTGCCGCCCGTTTTGTGAAAAATCACGTTATGATCGCTGAACAAATTTACAATATACTTCTATAATCGTACTTCTAAATACAGAATAGAAAAATAATTATAACAACTTATGGCTAAAAATTGCATCCACTGGTTCATCGATCACTGATACAAAACGCGAACGCGATGCTGCGTGAAAATTTACATAGGTGTATTGTTATATTTATACTCTGTTCAGGCAGAAAATATACAATTGAGATTAACACTGTTTATTGTTTGTTTAGAGAAATTTAGATGGGTAACTCTTTTTTTTTGGGATGCTGCACGGAGAAAAATGTCATTAAATACGATCATTTTATTCGTAAAAACGGATAATAACGGGTCTGAAGTTCTTACGAACAAATTAACAGTGTTTCAATGTTTATTGGCGGCAAAATGTAATAATAATTTGTTGGTATACGAACGAAATTACGTATACCAACAAATTATTCTTACTTGTTCCCGCCAATAAACATTGAAATTCTGTTAATTTGTTCGTAAGTACTTCAGACCCGTTTTTAACGGGTTTTACGAATAAAATGATCGTGTTTTAGAATAACATTTTTCTCCGTGTAGAACAAGCATTAGATCACTTTACTTCAAATCTTTATACGGCAACAAACTTTATGAAGAAAAAAAAGCTTTCCCCCAAAACACAAGCTTTAAGTCTAAAATTTATAGCTTCTCGAAGATTTATAGAGATTCCATAGTTCAGAAGGATTTATCACGTAATTCTAAACAGGTAGATTGTCGTATCAATGATGTACAACTTTCAGATACTTTTTAATGGCCTTTTAAACCTGTACACAAAGTCAGTGCTTTTAATTTAATTTAATTCCGTGGTACCTATTACACAAAACTAGTTTCCAGTCGCCGCTTCAATAAATTACCACTGGTAAGTAATCATCTCTATGTACCTATGTATACCTCAAACATCATAGGTTATTTTTTCATGAAGGAAATGAAGAATAATCGCTTTTCCTGTCCGAGACACCAACCGAAATCATAACCTCCCAATTACACTAATTATATGCTTTAACGTAATTGCACTTCATGTATATGAATAGAATTTAAGTTTACGGTTATATCTTATAGTTTTTGTGTAACCCCTGCATGAAGATGAAAATAAATTCCAAAAAATGATTTATGTATTATAATCCATTTTCCTTTGAATATTTTAATTGTATGCACTCACTTATGGTGACGGCCGGCGTAGTCCAGCGGTAGGGCGTTGGACTTCCATACCAAAGGATGCGAGTTCGAACCCGGCGTGCGCAAATAAATTTTATTTTATTGATTTGTGTTATTTCACAATTAATTATTTAAAATAATATATAGTATATTTGCGGCACGTTCCAGAGTGGAAGATACTCTCAGTATCGCCCTGGTGTAAGACCACCATTCAGAAATGAAACGTTATTTGAAATGGCTTTAGCCGTGTTAACTGACTAGATCTGAATAGCCAGGTACTTCCCCACCTTCCTCTTCCCTTCCCCTCTTACCTTCAGCCTCATAACATACCCCAATTGGGGATGCCATAGTCTCACTGGCTCCAGATGGGAGCAGTTGGGACTCTTGTGAGGTATTAACTATAAAAAAAATACTTAGAATAAAAATTAATAGAAACAATCGATGTTGTAAAACCTTGAGCCACCGGAGTGTTCAGCAATACGATCAATTTAAGAAATTTTTTTAGGCGTTCGGTTGGAAAATTTTCCGCCCTCATGAAAAAAATTATTCCTCTGAATTTTAATATGGATACATATAAACTGCTTATAGTGTTAGAGAACCATTAATTTTTTTTTTTTTAAAGTTAAATGAATTTCTTAATCACGGTGGAACACAGTTTTGTATGGAAATATAGCCCTAAATTAGGCCAATAATTGGATCAGGAAACACACCTATAAAGCTCTTGTTGGGTTATTCTATATTCTATGCTTATAGATTTAGAAAAATGCCCTAGATCTAAAACCACCTAAAATCATAATAATTCTTACATATTGGTAAGTTGCGTATTCCCAAATTCAGTTCTGCTCTAGCCATGATTTTATGGAAACAAAACCATTATAAGGCCCTAAATTCATGGTCTGACAGTAAAATCCAATGCAATAATTACGTCTGAGCAATTGGAAAGCTCCGAATAATGATATTGTAATTCGTCCGCAGTTCTTGCCCTCCCTAGGAGAAGGGGTCTTAAACCATTGATTACGGGTTTCACATAAGAAAACAAAATGAAGTAATTTGATAAAAAAAACAGAATGCACAGATATTTATTTGCTAAATTCTTAATAATTCATAATGTTCACGTTATTACTTTGTTCAACATAAAGTTAAACATTATTTCAACTGCTAGTAGGTCAATGGTTATGTGTTTTGTATATATTCAATATAAACAAGCAGTAAACAATAATATTATAAATTTCATGTTGACAGGTTATTAGATATTATTAATTATTAATCGATTATGATTAATTTCATTGCGATTTGTTGAGAAGTATTTTTAAAATTAATATTGAACTAAAAAATGTTTGATAAGCAAGTAGGCTATCACAAGTAAACACGTCATACGAATTAAAAAAAAACCAATTATTTAATTAGCCAGTGGTGCAGTAATTGAGTAATGTGCAAATGAGAGTTTCATTTTTAATATATAAATTAGAGTTATAGACGTTAGTAGAAGTTGCTATTAGCTTTTTAAATTATTTTGTTGATTAAACGAAAAGATGTAAAGAAATAAACGTGTGTCCGACAAAACCTAAGCGAAAGACAGCTTACTCCCAGGTCAGCAGATCTAGATGTTACTAATAATTTAATTGAACTTTCTCCATCAAATCTGGCTGTTTACTATGATCGCTCTTTTCGTGTAACTGGCCCACTCATTTGGAATAAACTTCCCTCAGCTCTTACTAATATCCAAAATTTGGGTGAATTTAAACGGTGCTTTAAAAACAAAATTAATTAAAAAATCATATCATTCATGAATCCTCTTATCAATATACTAATAAGCCAGGTTCTTAAGTTTCCTCCTAATTGTACTTTTATGTTGTCTACTATTTATAATATTTTAGTGTTTTCCTGTTTTATATAACACTTAATTTTACGGTTCGTGTTTTGTCCTGCACCGTCATTGTCTATTTTTGTTGTCCTGTGCTATAATAACATCACTGTTATTGTGAAATTTTGTTCTCTGCCTTTGTTTTTTGTGTATACCGTACACGGAGAAAAATGTTATTCTAAAATACGATCTTTTTATTCATAAAAACGGGACTGAAGTTCTTACGAATAAATTAAGAGGGTTTCAATGTTTATTCTTACATTTTCCCGCCAATAAACATTGAAACGCTGTTAATTTGTTCGTAAGAACTTCAGTCCCGTTTTTAACCGTTTTTACGAATAAAATGATCGTATTTTAGAATAACATTTTTCTCCGTGAAGGTATATTCTTTATTTATATCTTGTAATTGACTTTTATTAATAATTAATTTTTATTTATATTGTGTAAATTAATTATAAATTTTTATTATTATTTTGTAAGGAGCACTATAGGATTATTTTAAAGTTTATTTTAGTTAAGCGCACTTAAAGTGAAACCACGCAAAACTGCGCTATATAAATGTAATGTTGTTATTGAATTTTAACAAATCCAAATTGGCATGTAGATGTAGATTTATAAAAGCTCCATAGTCTAATATGAAGATGAGTTTAAGAGATGTAATATTTGCTTTGTTCTTGGAATTTCAATATAGGAAAAGTAGTGTATATTGCATGGCTTCCGAACTGCTTTAAATGTAAAAAATACCTAATAGAATGTAGAACTTCTGTCTATGTTTTAATAAAAATGTTTTTTTTAGGTTCCTTGGTTTTTAGATCGAAGAACGTGATGTATAAATTTTGACTGGATGTGATCAGTAAACATCCCCAAAGTCTCATTGAAATAGTTTAAATTGATCATCGAGAAGAAAACAATTTTTTCATAAACTTATTTTTTTCCTTTAAACTAACCGGAGATCCAAACTAACCCAACCCCAAGTTTTAGGGAATTTCAAACAAAATTACAGCCAAATCTAAACATGACACATTTAAATGTATTAGGGATTACACACTAAAAGTAATGAAATTTTCAAAACAGTTTGTTTAACTAGTTTGGAACTCCAATCCCCTCTTACCCCGCAAACACG
This sequence comes from Limnephilus auricula, assembly GCA_951813805.1. Lineage (NCBI taxonomy): Eukaryota > Metazoa > Arthropoda > Insecta > Trichoptera > Limnephilidae > Limnephilus > Limnephilus auricula. Next base: position 5,527,858 of record OX638403.1, read on the forward strand.
CCCTTTAGGTGATTTCTCACAAAAACGGCGCTATACAAATTATCCAATTATTATTAAAGGCTCAAAGATATCCAGTGCTTATCGACATGTTGTATCAATGAATTCGAGAACGTTCGTTTAATTTTTTTTTGGTTTCATCCTTTAGCTTCTTAACAAAAACATAATATAAGATATTATATAAAATTAAAAATATACTCGTAAATATATCCAGTGGCGACCGGAAATCTCAGAATCATGCAACTAAATGCTAAATGAGACAAATTATCAAAGCCTGGAGACCAGGCGCAATGCCGGACTCATTTAGGTAGGATTTCAGGTGAATATTTTCAAATGAAAAATGTATTTTAGTTATATTGATGATGAGAGAAATGTAAATTATTGTAAAATTAATCATTTGCATGAATGGATTCAAAATGCAGACAAAAAACTCTTTTTACATTTTCTACTTTCATGCAACATTCTTCAAGTTTATTTTGTATTCTTCAATACTATTTTGTACATAGCTTTACAACGTTATTCTCTGCACATGTTAACAAATAATACTAAACCCAATATTAAAATATACAAGGATAATACTATTATTAAAAATAGTTCGATAGTTTTCTTTACAAGATTCAAAAAATTAAAATCTATTTTTATATTTATTTTTTATATAATATTAAAGTATATTTTATACACCTTCTCTACATACACTGTTATGTCCAATGACTTGCAACTAGGTTATCTATTAATAAATGCTATATTTCGACTTCTTTCTTTTATACTGATTGCTATGAGTGAGATATTTTATTATACTTAATATGGCTTTCAACTATATTGACAATGATAATGAGGTAGAATTTACCCGCGGAAGTAATTTAGAAAGTTGGATCCAAGCACAAATTATAAAAAATTGCAATACTAACCTAATCTGTGTCGAAATAAATATCAGATCACTAAACAAGTATTGGGATATTCTCCATGCTTATTTAAAAAACTGTTTAAAACATATAGATGTAATTATGCTTTGTGAAACTGCAATTCATGAGGAACTTATTAAATTGTATGATATTCCAGGTTATAATTCGCATTACTATTGCAGAAGCAATAAACAAGGAGGTGGTATTTTGCTTTATATAAAGGAACATTTATATTTTAAACAAGAAAAAATTGAAACCATTCATTTTGAAAATGTGTTTGGAATATTGACGTTACCAAATAAATGCAATTTTTATATTTTAGCAATTTATAGACCACCTAACCTCAATAAAGGGGGATTCTTAAATGAAATATCTTGTTTTTTTAGTAATTATATAAACTCTAATGAAAATGTAATATTTTTTGGAGACATTAATCTGAACTTATTAAATCAAAGTGATACAAATATAATGACTTATGAAAATATTCTAACTAGTAATTACCTTATAAAATGTATCAATGATACGACAAGGGAAGCAATAGTTTCTGGTCAAATAACTAAATCTTGTATTGACCACATATATGTTAGATCTAATAAATATAACTTGTCCGCATGTGTAATTGATTCGACAATTGCTGATCATTTTATAACGGGATTAAATGTATATTACCATGTCAAAAATATTGTACAAAATGAAAAAAACTACCACTCTGTCTCAAAAAAGTATTGATAAAGAAATAAAAAAATATAATTGGAATATCCTTTTGAGAGAACTGAATTGCGTTGCTCTGTACAATAAAATTAAAACTAAATTTAATGAAATCTATGAAAAGAGTATTGTAGTAAAGTCTTTTAAACCCCAAATTAGACCTAATGCCATAAACGAATGGATAAATGATGATTTATTATCAAAAATCAAATTAAAAGATACACTTTACAAAAGATGGAAAAGTAATCCTACAAATAAATTTTATGAAAGAGAGTATAAATGCACCGAAACAATGTTACAAAATTAATCAGTGTTTACAAATTAAAATTTTTCAACTCAAAATTTTAAAATTATTTTGCAGACTCAAAGAAAACGTGGGATGAAATAAACAGATTGTTAGGAAGAAAGAGTAAAAGTAACTGCGATGAAGTAATATCACAATATTTCTTAAAAGAACAAACCACTGAACAAACATCTAACAATTTTGCTAATTTCTTTTCTGATAATGTTAGGCAATTATTACATAGATGTGATAAAAAAGCTTTTAATATTCAAACACATAGACTTCCACACAGCATGCTCTTAACACAAGCAAAACTCTGTGATATCGAAAAAGTAGTTAGAAGTTTAAAAAATAGCCAGTCGCCGGGGATAGATAAAATTAGAATGTCTGATATTAAAAAACATTTTGATATCTTAGGACCTATTTTAACTCAATTAATTAATATGATTTTAACGGAGGCAATTATACCAGAGGACCTCAAATGTAGCATCATCCGACCCATCTACAAAGGTGGTAAACACAGTGAAATTGAAAACTATAGACCGATCAGTATTTTACCTGCAATTGAAAAGATCCTAGAAAAATATATATCTATAAAATTAATAAAGTACCTTGAAAAATTTTCTATTATTGATAATAATAATAATAATAATTGGATAATTTGTAAAGCGTCGTTTTTGTGAGAAATCACCTCAAGGGCGCTGTACATCTTATTATGACTTCTTGGGCTCTACCTAGAACTATTATTTACAAATGGACACAGAGAACATACTTACCTGGCAGGTCACTTCCGATAAACACACTTTAATTAGAAAGTTTATGCTTGGAGGAGATACGACTTTGCACGCGGAGGACACTATATTAAAACACTGGACATTGCATAACTTTACATTTGCTACACCATCATTTTTCATATTACATTTATAAGAAGATAACTGCCAAAAATGGAGTTAATAAATTGAAGTTATTTCGAAAGACTTGTGAATTTAGGACTCATTAGGACTGGAGGATTTGAATGAAATTAGATGTACAAATAATTCACCATTAAGAATTTGTTAACATTTTTATGCAATTACTTATTTACTATGTCGCGGGCTGAGAAGGTGAAAGTGAAGGTTTTTGTTTTTGGCTTTATGGGTACGACTGTCTAAAAAGGTGAGTTTTAAGTTTAGCTCTGAATTTCGCCGAGTCTGTGATCATTCTTAAGTCATGTGGCAGTCCATTCCAGGCTTTAGGTCCCGACACTCCGAAAGCACGCTCACCGAACTTAGTATTTGGTGTGCGCTTTGGCTCCTTCAACCTTCCGATTGCTGATGATGCCGCTGACCTAAGAGTTGACTGTCGAGAATTGGAGTTTTCTGGGATACACATTTCTGATAAGTAAGCAGGAGCCATTCCATTAAGGGACTTAAATACCATCCAGCAGAGCTTGAACTGGATTCTTTCAGGACATTTGAGCCAATGAAGATTTTTGAGATGCTCTGAAATATGGGAATATTTAGATACGCCGGTGATAAGTCTCGCCGCAGCGTTGAAAACGGATTGTAATTTGTTGATTTGATATTTTGGGAGACTTGCATATATTCCGTTGCAATAATCTAGGCGTGAAACAACATACGAATTGACTAGTAATTTAGTCGCCTTTGTTGGCAAGTTTCTTCGCACTGCTTTAATTTGCCTTAATTGAAAGAACCCAGTGCTTACAATTGATACCCATCAATATGGTTTCCAGAAAAAAAAGAGCACAGATATACTACTTCAAGATTTTTCAAACATAATTAATAATGATCTTAATAAAAGAAAACATGTACTCGTATTATTTATTGATAATTCAAAGGCGTTTGATACCATTGATCATAGTAAATTACTGGAAACTCTTGAAGCAATTGGAATTACAGGAAACTTACATAAATTATTTGTTAATTACTTTGAAAATAGAAAGATTTGTGTAAAAATTTTAGATTATAGCAAAAAAAAGAAAGTTTTCGCCGGCGTACCACAAGGGTCCATACTAGGCCCTACCTTGTATATTATATATGTTACTGCAATGAAATTGATTTTCTCTCATGTAAAACATTATGTTTATGCTGACGACACTGCCTTAGTTATTTCACACGAGGATTTATTAATGGCGAGTATTTTACTGCAAATTGACTTTGTCACTCTTCAAAAATGGTCACATGATGTAGGATTAATAATCAATGCTAAAAAAACGAAGCTTATGCACATAAGATCTCCTCATGCCAATATCACCATAACTCCTAAAATTGTTTCTCATGATTTTGATTGCATCCATAATTCTGTAATACAACCATGCTCTTGTAAAAGTATTGAACTTGTTTCAAAATATGTATATCTAGGCTTAACAATAGATTGTAATTTTAAATGGGATTTACATATACAAAAAGTTTGCACAAGGCTTAGAGCTATAGTGAGCAAACTTTATAGATTGAAGTTTTTTATTCCACTGAATACCCTTAGAATAATATATCTATCATTGGCAGAATCCCTAATAAGATATGGAATAACTACATGGGGACATTCAACAAAAACAAATCTTCTTTCAGTGCAAAATTTACAGTATTCCTTAGTAAAATTATTATTAAACAAAGCTGAATACGAACAAAGACATGATGATATATTTCTGTGAATTTATTATCTGTTCGTGCTATATTGTGGTTCAAAATTGCGAATCAGCATACATCTCAATCTGAGTATAATAAAATAGTGGTTCATGTTCATAATACAAGACTAACTGCAAACAATGGACTTGTTATTCCCAGATACCTAAATAAATACGGTCAAAGAACTCTAGAATACCTCGTACCAATAATTTACAACATGTTACCAAATTCAATAAAAAACTGTGAATTGACTTTCAGAAGAAAATGTATGCTTAAAAAATGGTTATGCGAAAGAATTTTTTTGTACTAACGTCGGTATTTCTAATTTTCGTTTTTAATGTTTTTTCCATTTTTATAATCTTTTTTCTTCTTCTTTCTTTCGTTTTTCCTCTGCTCTTTATTTTATATATGTAAAAATATGTGAATGTATGTATATATAATGTATATTTTATAAATTCTCTAAAAATTATTTGTATAAGAACCCGTTGACAAACTGATATAAATCAGTTTAACGGGACTTAATGTTCAAATATGTAAAAAAAGAATGTTAAATAAATAAAAAAAAATGGTGTTTGAATTAAAGTTACTAAAAAACCTTATCGATTGTCCATATCTCCTGTCATGCTGTGACCTAATCGTTCCTGATAAATACTGTCGAACTCGTAGCCAAGACCTATTCTGCATACCGCAGGGTCGGACAGATGCCATGGCTCTACATAGCATGACAAGAGGTATGGCATCGCTTGATGCCCACCAGCGAATATAGATGTGTTTAATATCATTATACCATATTTAAAAAAAAATATGTACATGTATTGTTAGTTGTAAGAAAATTGTACCATAATTGGACTTACCTGTCTGTCGTACAAAAAAAAACTTCAAACCTCCTTTGAAGAGTCATTAAAAGTGATGATTTTTTTTTATTTGAATAGGTTACGTTGGGTTAGGTTATTGGCTATTTTTCAATTATTTTTTTCATAACTTTTAATGACTTTTCAAAGGCGTGTTGTGAAAAGAAATCGCATGATTCTGAGACGGACCTGTATCCAGTAGGTACACAGAGAAAAATGTTATTCTAAAATACGATCATTTTATCCGTAAAAACGGGACTAACGTTCTTACGAAAAATGAACAGGGTTTCAATGTTTATAGGCGGGAACATCTAAGAATAATTTGTTGCTATACGTAATTTCGTACATATGCTAACGAATTATTCTTACATTACCCGCAAATAAACATTGAAACATTGTTCATTTGTTCGTAAGAACTTCATTCCCGTTTTTAACCGTTTTTACGAATAAAATGATCGTAATTTAGAATAACATTTTTCTCCGTGTAGGTACCTGCGTGCATTGCCAATAAAAAAATCTTTTTTCTAGAGACGAATGGTTTCGAGCTCCTGTCCACGAGTACATACTTAGTATTCTATGACCAGGTTCTATTTGCAATTCGATCGGGTTGAATCGTGGCTGAACTCGCTTAGCAGCGCGTAAGGAAGGGTATGCCTGAAAGCGGATACGCTTTGCCTTGTAAATTGAAAATGTTAAAAATACATCTTTTATCAACATTAGACCCCTGATAGCCTACTACGGGACGCGATAGTTTTAATAAACAAACAAGTATTCCCTTAGCCTAGACAGAGATAATTCGAATCAGAGCAATATTTTTAATCAAGAATTGGATTGGTACAAGATGCAAGGAAATTGACATGGATTGTTCACTGTAGGTTTATACCTACTTAAAGCATTTTATTTTCTTGTGGTGTTTTTAATGTTGCTCATATACTAAATACTTATAACTCATATTATGTAGGTAAACCTAGGTACTTACCGTGGGGATGGTTATCATTTTTTAAATAGTAAATATTCACAAATATTATCTCTGAAAATATTTAATCATTAAAGTCGATACCTACATATTCATATTTTGGGTTATATTGCCGTATTGCGCTAGCCCCTTTTTAGCTGACGTTTTGGACAGCATTACAGTGTCCATCATCAGGGCAGATGTGTAATTGATGCGGGACCTGATGCCTGATGGTGGACACTGTAATGCTGTTCGAAAAATTGGCTGAATAAAGAGGTAGCGCAATAAGGCACAATACCCCAAAATTATTCACTGTAATACTTGGCCGTGAAAATTTCAAATCATATATGAAGATACAGATTGCCTACAATGAATAAAAATATTATAAAATAATAATAAATAATAAAAAGGCTTTTATTTCTTGCAATTTGGTATGTTACAGAGTTGTGAAAAGTAAGAAAAAGTGTAATTAATGCTATTTGCGAAAAATGTAATATAGATATCTTACGTTTTTAATAAGCATGAATCCTTCTCTCAGGCGAAGGTGAAGGCCTCCTCTAAAAATTTCATTTATCTCTTGTTTTGTTCGTAGGGTTGAGCATTTTTTGTGTTTGTGTCACTTCTTGTATTTTTGAGGAAGTTTAGAATTTCTTCTTCAGACGGTTTTAGTCTTGATCTTCCACGGTGACCACCCGGGTAGGAAGATGAGCTTTGGAGAATAAAAATATTAAAGTGAGGTATATAAGCTTCTGCAAGATAAAAACTGTTTAAAATGCAAACCTACTTAAATCCCCTAAATTAGGAAGTACGCCTTTTAGTTGATAAACTACTTGACGATTAACAATAATGTATAGAAAATTGCGTGAATATTAAATTTATTGTTCTCTTATTATGGGAGGTAAAAATAAACATAGGTTCAATAAGCTCCGCTTTCCGAAATTCTCAGCCTGATTACAGTCTTATTCTTTGTTAACAATAATTTGGCCTTATTACCCCAAATAGGCCGAATTCATTATGTAATCTTGATATGTAAATTCCAGGCAGTTAAACTGATTGTAATTACGCTCGGAAATAACTTTTGGTAAGCTTTATGAATAATTACGTATTATGAAAACGTAATAAACCTTAGCTTGAAATATGAATACGATCGTAATGATCGTATCTTGGGATGCTTTATGGAGGGACTGTATTATTCTTATATAAATAATAACAGTTACAAATATCTGAAACACTACACAAAACAACATAAGTACCTATACAGATATTTACATACACAGGTAAGTAGAAAGCTAGATACATACCTATCTACTTATGTGAATGCCGCACAAGAATGCCAACCGCTACCGTCTGGAGCCAGTAAGACTATGGCATCTCAAATCGGGGTATTTTGTAAGGTTGAAGATAGTTAGGAGGGAGAAAAAGTTGGGGGAGAGGAAGGTGGGGAAGTACCTGGGTATTCAGATCCGGCTACAACAAACGGCCAAAGCCATTTCAAAAAAAGCTTCAATTCATAATGGTGGTCTTACACCAGGGCGGTGCTGAGAGTATCTTCCACTCTGGAACGATGCCACAATTATAGTAGTTATATATTATTTTTAATAAATGAACTGTGAAATAACATAAACAAATAAAATAAAACATTTTGCGCATGCGGAGCTATGAACCCTCGACCTTAGGATTGCTGGTCGAGAGCCTTATACCTCGATCACGGAGGCTGTTATTAGGTAATTTAAAGAGTCAGGATTCCAACTAACTAGCATGGGGTACTATTGTCGTCAGAACTCATATAATATTTATATGTGTATTATGTACGTAATTCGACAAAATTTATTGTCTAAACCCTGTTTCACAATAAACGACTCCAATGGTATTCTGATCAATTCAACCAATTACCATGGTTTTTGTATAAAGTCATTTGACAGTAATTACCAACTTGAAGAAACTTGATTGAGACATGGCATTTATAAAACTACAAAATTAAGCAAAATCCTCACAAGAATCCGGAATCAACAAAAAATACGCTCGGTTCTTGTTTGTTTCAGTGGTAGACCTAGTAATCTCATTAATAAAAGATTATTCGAACCGTTCAATTCGCATAACAATGCCAAAAGATTTAGCGAATGTCGTTTAATTACTGTCTTTCGACGATGTGATTGAGTCATTTCGTTAATAAAAGATTCGTTGATCTATCCAATTTTACATAACAATCCCAAATCGACAAAAACCTACGTGAAGCTCGTATCGGTTTCAGCAAATGTTCTTTAATTACTCCTTTCGATGTCTCGATTGAGTCATCTCGTTAACGAACGATTCGTCGATCCGTCAATCCGATTCAATCGCCAGAACTTATCATAATCGTCCTTACAGTCTGCGTCTCGATCAAGGAGTAGGGTTGACAAAAGGGCTGGAATTCAGAATCACCGCCGCCGTTTCATAAGTTACCTCAAAGAGCAATCGAGGTAATCCGATGGTATACCCCAGAGCGCCCGAATCGCCCAATAATAATGAAGCGAATGAGAACGGCGCGGGAGCCAGTGTATAAACTGGCTATTCAGGACACATAAACAGCCAGTATATGCCCCCCTCCCTCCCACTGCTCTCCCAGCCCGGGGGGTGTTGGTATACTGTACTTCGTACACCCCACCAAAGCGGCGCCATCCCCCAAGGCTGGCGAACCACCCCCGTAGGAATAAGCCGGGGAAAAAGGATTGGAATACTTAGCGGAACGACAGGGTTGGATGTAGGAGTTTTCTTTAGCCCAGCGGGCATTAAAGAGGATTTAGTTTAATACCGCAAAATATTTCTTATTTTCTCATTGTTGGGTTGCTGTCTTATTTTATGATCGCAACAAAATCACGTTTTTGTGGCATACTAAACAAATATAGTAATTTCGTACGTATACCTACCAACAAATTATTCTTACATTTTCCCGCCAATAAATATTGAAACACTGTTAATTTGTTCGTAAGAATTTCAGTCCCGTTTTTAACCGTTTTTACAAATAAAATGTTCGCATTTTAGAATAACATTTTTCTCCGTGCAGGTATTCAACAAAAGTAACTGACCTGCTGTTAGTGGCTGGACAATATGGCAACAGTGAGTATAGCCAGGTGGGGTAACCGTACGCGGGGGTAAGTGTACGCAGCGATGTTAGCGAAAAAAATGTGCATGCTTCGCTTGCGTTAAGTCCTCAATTCTGTAGCTTTTTGGGTATCTTTTATTTAAGATACATATATAACATTTTCAACAAGATTTTAAATAACATTAATTATACTTTTTTATTACTCTTTTATAACTCGGCAACATACCTATTGCAAGAAATAAAAGGTTTTTTTATTATTATTATTTATTATTTTAGAATAACATTTTTCTCCGTGCAGGTTAATAGGTACGATTTTAACAAAAAGTTGAAACTTGAAGAAGATGCGATTTTGTGCGCAGATGTAGAAAACTTCGAAGGTTAATATTTTTCCAATTTTATCGGAATAACTTTGTTAACATCTTTTGAAGATTATACCCATCGATGTATACTCGAAACATTGAGGAAGAAGATCACATCGGTAGATCTAAATGAAACATGAAACCGAACAAGACACTGAAAAATAAAAAGTAAACGCTTGCAACTGGGAATCGAACCCAAGATCTCTTGTCTCTTTATCAACATTGATTTAAAAAAAAATGTTTTTAATTTTATATTTCTTCATGTTTCTTTTTTACGCACCAGATTTTCAGGACTTTCATACACTTTTCCATATAAATGATCATCTAGTAAATCCACGTTATGCAAGTGTATTATATAAGTATAATTAATACAAAACAATACAAGAACAACATGTTAATCTACCAAACTATTAAATGGGAATATAATTCACCGTCTCCAGATATTTTCATATCAGAGGGTTCGTCTCTGTGGAATTCCTAATTTGACCAATAAATCCTACTGATCCCTCAACATAAATATTTAAAAAATCTTTCGTAATTCTACATGTATTTAAAATGACTGATTTTTGCATTTTTATATACAAATTCTTTGACAAATCTAATATGCCTAAATTTTTAATAAGAGAGCTAGGTATAATGCCAGTAGCCGAAATAACAAAAGGTAGATAATATTTTTATAGTCTGAGAATGCCAAATTCTTTTAAATTCATTTCCTAAATCTGTATACTTTAAAAAATGTTGTAATTTTTTTTTAATCTTTACATTTACTCGCAAATAATTGTCCAAGTTGCCTCTAAAAACATAAAATGTTAAAATCTTTAATAGCCTATATTTCATTATTTAAAGCAAAAATAAATCAAGTGTCTAGCTCCTGTCCGAGCGAGATATCTGAAATTCCTTTTAATAAAAAATAAAAAATTCAGTTTGGTTTGGTATTTTGGCCTCAAATCCAAAACTAGGTTTTGTATGAAACTGGCCGCGCAGCCGTTCATCTGAATGATTTAGAGTATCCCTCAATAGAATAATGACTTATTTATCAACTCCAATAAGTCACATTACCAACGTTGTTGATGCATTCGCAAAGCATGCACGCTACATACATACCGTTTCATAAATAAAACACTCTACCTAATCTGACCTGTCGTCAGAGGTTGCATTGTTATTGCAGTTTGTTGAGTAAGTCATTTACTTCTTGGGATTGCAATTTAAGCTTTGGAAAAGATATTTAAAGGTATTTAAATTAAAATATTTTGCATTGAGATCTTCCAAGAAGCTCCCAGAACTTGACAAAATATTCATTCAACCAACACCCCTGCCATAGGTTAAACCAAGAGGTTCCCTACGTTTGATAAATTAGTAGAGGTGCCCGTGTTCATAGGGTGAGATTTATCTGGGTATTGGCGGCGGATGCGTTTGTGTAGCGGGCAGGATGGGGACAGACTGGTCGAGAGAGACCTTTAAACCCCTTCAGCCGGAATCTCTCGACCCATTGACTCAGGGATGAATTCATACGTCCGTCACTCCTGGACACATTGATCCCCAGATTCCTACACACTTCTCATACCTTTTTCCTTAACAGAACTTCCTCTTCTTCCTTACCAAAAAAGACTCTCCAAACAGTATCCCCAAAGATGACATAAGCCCTGAGGCATTTTTTTTCCTCAGAGCCTACTGTGTGTAGCTGTTGTGAAAAAACCTACAGTCCGATGTACTTTAAATTAGTCCATTTTTGTAACTGTCTTTATCGTATATGATTATTTGAATGTTACGATAGTTTTATATAAATGAGTTAAAAATGTTTGAATGATTTTTTTTATTATATTTGCATGGCATATTATTGTGTTTGGCAGTAGTTCTTTAGATTTCCTTCGAAGTTGGTAATAACGAAGAGCAACATATTCCTTTGTTCCGACCCGGTTATGATAAGAATCGTTAAAGAATGCTGTACCCCGATGTAGGCGTTAAAATCAAATATTTATTCTTGAACTACTTAAATAAACCACCAAAGGCTTTATAAATATTTAAAGTAATAAATAATTAATTCTGCAATCATAATCATCAGCCCACGTTCTGAAGCAAATTCCAAGTGTTTTCGGTGAGGAAGAGGACGTCTGGGAACTGACACCGGATGTCAGAAATTTGAAGGTGACTTGAACAAAACCTCCGACAGCAAGTTCATCGGGATACAAAAGATACGATAAGAATGTTACAAAATTGAGGAAGGTATAATTATCTTCGAAACGCTATCACCTAATTTCAGGCAGATGAACAACGAGATATAATAAAACACAAGTTAAACGATAACATTTGATGGGTTTATTGGCCTGACCTGAATATTTGTTATGTGAATACAGCACAAGAGTCCCAACCGGCTGGAAATGGTAAGACTATGACATGACTAAAAAGTTGGGGTAGGTATGTTGTAAGACTAAATAAATGAAGCGGTGAGGGAAGGATGTGGGAAAAGGAAAGTGAGAAAGTACCTGGATATTCTGATCTGGTCACTAAGCACGAACAAAACATTTTCAAGCAAAGTTTCAATTCCAAATTGTGCTCTTTCACCAGGGCGATAATGAGTATTTTCCACCGTAAAAAGTATAATATATATGTAGTTTATATGAAACTTTTATGTCATTTTTACCAAGTTTCTGAGAAAAAATGGTCAGAGTGGAAAAGGTTAACACAATGCAAAATCAGATTGTAAAGCTTCCACTAAAAAAGAAATATTTTTATTTATTTGTATTAGAGATTAACAAATCCAATTGCAATACACATGCCATATATATAAATTTACATAAATAAATGACATATTTAACAATAATATATATTGTACAGTTCTTGTCTAAAATTACTCTTATATACCTATCTATAATATTCAAGGCTAATGTTGAAGATGTCAAGAGACATGGAGATATCATTAAGCAGCACCATACTGCTTGTCATTTCTATGCTGGGCCAGAACGTTTGTTCTGCCATTTGGAATACAGAGGAAGTAGTGGTGGCGACCCTGGCGGTAGTTGTTCAGTACGAATAATTTATAGCATTCCAAGAGGTATGGGCTGTCAATGTAAGTGTTTATAATTTTAAAAGTCTTTTCTGAAAGGGTCCTTTCCTTCTAGATCGTAGCACGTTTTAGAGAGCAAATCCGTGTGATGCATAAATCGCGGGTATTCGCAATGCATTCTCATATAAAAATACCTTAGAATTTGTTTTTGAATGTGTTCCAATAATTCCATGTATTTTTTTTTTGTTTAGGACCCAAACAGCAGAAGCTTATTCTAATTTTGATCGTCTAATGTCATTGCTTCGGGCTTGTAAAATTGTTTACTTATTATTATCACAAATCCAAGAAGTTTGGAACACGATGATACCAACTCCACTAAATGATCTGAAAAAGTATGTTTGGGATCAAATGAACCCCAAGGTCTTTTATGGGTTTCACTGATGACATTATTTCATCATTTAGTTTGTAATCGAATTTGATCGCATATATGTCATAGTGACACATTTTTTACATTAAAGAAAAGTTTATTCTGATCTGCCCATAAAGATATTGCATCTAAATCAAGTTGTAATTTAATACAGTCTTGAATGTCACATTTCATCCTGAGCAGTTTGATATCGTCAGCAAAAAGCAAGCATTGGACGCATTCTTGAATATAATCTATTAATTTCACGAATAGAAGAGGTCCCAAGTTTGACCCCTGAGGAATGCAGGGAGTTCCCTGGACTCATGACCGCCGATGCAAACATACTGTGTTCTGTTTTTGAAATACGTCACAAAAAACTTGAAACATTTCCAAAAGCATTAGGCTAGAGGAGCCACCATTAGAAAAATAAATACACAGAGAGATGGAAACACGACGTCTCAGAAAAGAACGAGCTATCGAGCAACTTCCAATTTTTTTCCATAGCACTCCCTCACATGTGTTAAGAATTCATAAAAATATTATTGAATGAAAATATCTTAAGTGTTCCGATTCGCCCCTACTCTCAAAACTGCCGATCCCCTTCCCAGTGTTTCCTCACCCTCCACCGGGTAGGCAGCAGCAAGTAGCTAGCAGGGTAGGTACCCAGCTCCGGGTACAGGGTTGGAAGGGAGGCGAGTCCCCGCCGTGTGGCGTTGCTAGTCCGGGCAAACTTTCGTGGAGCCCGGCCCGGAACCGCTCGCTTCGCAGCGGGGAGGAACACCTCCGGCGTAACCGGTTCGAAGTCAGCTGTAAAGCGGGAACAAAACTACCAATCTACTTGGAGAAGGAGAAAAAAAACTGGCAAGAATTAGAGTTTCAGAAAACTGTTCTTTTTAGCATGATATATAATAATTTTTAATCAAACTATTAAATAGCTACCACACTTTTGTCCTGCATGCAGAAGATGCAAAGACGATGGAGCGAAATTACGTGCGTATACAGGGAGAAAAATGTTATTCTAAAATACGACCACTTTATTCGTAAAAACGGTTAAAAACGGGACTGAAGTATTTAATACAAATTAACAGTGTTTCAATGTTTATTGGCGGGAAAATGTAAGAATAATTTGTTGGTATACGTAAGAAATTACGTATACTAACAAATTACTCTTACATGTTCTCGCCAATAAACATTGAAACCCTGTTAATTTCTTCTTAAGAACTTTAGTTCCGTTTTTAACCGTTTGTATGAATAAAATGATCGTATTTTAGAATAACGTTTTTCTTCGTGTACCTACCTACTTCCGAGTAGATTTAGTAATTATTACAATACACATGAAATAATTACAACACCCATAAAACCTATTTGCAATATCTGTAAATTTTATAAAAATCAAATTGTTAACACTGTCGAAAAACGGTATCTATCCATGATATTCAGCGCCATTTTGTGTACATATTCGGCTCCGTGAGGTGATGTTTGTCAAAATCTGCGCTCTACAAATTATTTATTATATATTTTTTATATGAGTTGAATTTCTAATATTTTCAACTCGCAACTAAAATTTCCATGAAAACGACACCATATAAATAATTATTTACTTCATTTTATTATCATTCAAGTAGGTACAAGAATGAATGTAGGTAAAAGATGCTTGGTTTGTAGGTTTATTAATATGCAAGACAAAGCTTTTATTAATTTAGTCGGATAAAAAATACCGTGGGAAGTAAAAGAGACAACTGAAAATTATTGTTTCCCTAAAATAAACAAGTAAATTCCCGCCTCTCTGACTAAAATATTTAGATAAAGGTACCTACATATCTTTTAAGCATTGCAGATAAATTTTATTGTTTTGCACCACTGAGAAAAACATTTCTTTTATTAACCCTACGGGTCAGTATGAATAAAAATAATAGATATAATTTTAAAAATCGTACTATGAGGAAGAATTTAAAATACCAATGGATATTTAATATTTGGTAGAACGATGTTATTTTCAAGATTTTTATTTTAGATAAATATTTTGCTAATTACCTAATTGGTAAGTGATATTGAATATGAAATTCTATAACAAAAGACCTTGTCATTTGAAAAGCAACATTGATCATAATATCAGCTGGCAATGTATAAATAATCAAATAGTCATCATATGCGGGATATCACAATTTTAACGAAAACGACTGTGGTGATATTCAATCACTCATCAATTTCAATTATATTTTCAGCAAGGCGCCGTACGGACAGAACAAGCGACAATCAAATGAACAAAACAGCCATAAACGTCTGTTTCATTCAAAAGCCGGAATAACGACCCGGCCGTACAGAAGGTCAAACGAAAAGCCCACATTGGAGCTGGTCATTTGACTGACCAGATAGGTATTTCTTGTGAACGAATTTAAATTGTCTGAAACATGATTTGCATTTCGTGCCTATATCTACCTACTACTCGGTAGATCGGTTTATTGTATAGGTAGGTATACATTAAATGATAACGGAAAAAACAGAGGATTTTTGCATTTGATTGGAGGGATCGGACATAAACAAAAACAGCTATTGGAGTATTGGTAGGTATTCAATAAAAGTAACTGACGTGCTGTTAGTGGCTGGACTAACCGCTAAATATACCACGCCATGTCTCAGAAGGCATACCTGAACGTCAATATTGCAACAGGGAGTATAACCAGGTGGGGTAACCGTACGCGGGGGTAAGTGTACGCAGCGATGTTAGCGAAAAATTTGTGCATGCTTCGCTTGCGTTAAGTCCTCAATTCTGTAACTTTTTGGGTCGCCTTGAAGCAAGTTCTGTTTACATGGCTTCATGGCAACTCAGAATCAACTCAACTCAACACCTCTTTAAAAAGTCGTTAAAAGCTATGAAAAAAATAATTTTAAAATATCCCATACCCTAACCGATTTAACCAATTTTTTATATATTTTTTTCATAACTTTTAATGACTTTTCAAAGGAGGTGTTGAGTTGAATTCATTCTGAGTTATCCGGTCACCGTTTACATTGAGCCCTATGAAGAAAATAAATCGAAATTACTTTTTTTTTGTGGTTTTCTTATTTGTTTCACCTCTTTTACCGATTGGTTCCATTGGGAAACCTATTGGATCCTCACGGTGTGGGCTATGACGATTTTTGGTAAAATGCTGTTAGTTTCTGGGTTGCAAGAAAGCAATTCTTGTATTGGGTTAAGTGTAGTATGTGGGTGCGTAGACTTACCATCTATAAACATTATTTCGAAACATATTGTGCGTATTTTATTTTTTGCTGTGAAATTTTCCTCGTATACAAGTGTAGTTATGTAGGTAAATAGAAAGCAGAGTGTACTAGTACAGTGTACTACGGTATGCATAGGTCGGTATGCAAATCCCGCAAATTTTAAAACTTAGTATTTAAATGATTTCTTTTTTTTATTAGTTTATGACATTTCCTTTTTTAACATTTTATTTAATTTGTTTATGACATTTCCTCTTAACATTTTACTTTTAGTAGTTTGTATTTTGAATTAAATGACCTCCTCAAAGATATTATTGATATGTATTAAAATTTAAATATAAACCTTAGAACCTTAGCGCCCTTGAGGTGATTTCTCATAAAACGGCGCTTTACAAATTATCCAATAATAATTATTATTAGAAATATGTATATCTTTATATATAAAACTTTTTGTAAATTGAAGATGCACTTTATCAGTATTGTTTGTATTAGGTGTTGTGTATTTTTGTATTATCGTCTTGAATTTTAATGTTCAATGTCGCGTTTCAATATTATCACTGTCATATATGAATGTATAAAGACTGTTTATAACGTAAAATAAATATGGATCAAAGGGGTGGTCAATGAGAAAATTGATACAAAATAAATATAAATACAATGAAAATTCGCAGAACTTTCCTATCCAGAGTTTTACGACAGGTTTTAAACTCTATTTTCAAAGTTTTGCTAGATCCTGCCGATGACTTAAAGTTCACTCTACCTATTACTAACTAACTAACTAACTAACTAACTAACCATCACGCCGTTTCCCCGCAGGGGTAGGCAGAGAGGACAGACCGCCAAACAACTCGGTCTTGGCACACACTCCTTGCCTCATTCACATTCATACATCTTCTCATACATACTCTTCTATTATTCTGACTCTTGACATGGCCCGACTCAAGTATCTGATTTACTTGGTCGTGCCACGTCTTCCTTGGGCGTCCTCGGCTTCTTCTACCGTTCACATTCGCGTCATAAATTCTCTTTACACTCCTTTCTTCATTCATTCGCTCAACATGCCCAAACCACCTAAGCGTCCCTTTCTTAATCTTACTTACTACGCTCACATCAGCCTTGCATTCTTTTCGGATCTCCACATTCCTCACACGATCATACATGGTTTTACCACACATACGCCTCAAGGATCTCATTTCTACAGCATTCAGTCTACTTTCATCCTTTCTCTGCCATTTCCACGCTTCACTGCCATACATCAGGGTAGGTACCAGTACTCCATTGTGGACTGCTAACTTCGCTTCTGTGGACAACTTTTTGTTGGCTCCAACGGCGTTCAATCCTCCATTAATGGAGTTACCTGCATTCACCCTTCTTTCGATATCCCTATCAGCCTTCCCATCTCTCGTAAACATACTTCCCAAATATACAAACTCATCCACCTGCTCCAAGTATTCATCATTCACAACTATATTGCACACCGTTTTCAGACTCTCTCTTTCAAACACCATGACTTTAGACTTACTTACATTCATCATTAATTCATTCTTCATACATACTTCGTTCATCCTAGACACGAGAGACTGCAGATCTTCTATACTGTTAGCAATCAGCACCGCATCATCAGCATACAACAGGCAACATACTATCAGTTCATTCAATTTCGCGCCCAATCCCGCCTCTTTCAATTCTTGCATACAATTATCCATGTATAGGTTGACCTACGTTTTACAGTAAGTATAGATAGCTCTATGTAGCGGCGTCAGTTCCTCCATACTACGCCAGTATAAACCGTCTGAAATACAGCGAATACTTCTCGCAGTCTTGCGCCGACTGAAACGTATAACATAATGAAAACATTACAATTTATTTGATAGGTCGTAAAGAGTCGCGTATAATTTACAAGTGGGTATTCTCGTGGCGTGACGCGGGCCTCACTAATATTTCAGATGTCTGAAACGTGCGACGATAATAATATCGGAATTAAATGCGAAAACAACAAAATATTTATTTCCGTTTCGGTAAATGGATGAATCACGCATCTTGCGTAGAATTGATTCCAGAAAGATCTATTATAATGGCATGATAGACAGAAAAAATAATAAACAAGATTCTCAATAATTGTCAATATTTTATAATGAAAATAATTCATAAATTATATATGTAGTTATTTACGTAGAAAATTCGTAATACAGATTGATCATGGTTGCTATCGAATTAGCTAGAATTAAATTACATTACTTATTTATTTATTTGAGACAAAAACAAGATATTTATAGAACATTCTTGTTGGTAATATAAAACAAAATTAAATAAAAATATAAATATCCCTAGACTAATGTGTCTGCAGTAATCATATTTACATATTCACAGAAGCAAACACATAAAAAAACCATGTTAGTATTTTTATACTTAACTAAAAAAAAACTTTATTATAATATAAAAAAACTAACAAATAGAAAATTTTTATGAAAAAATATTAAAACAACAAACAATCTTTTTTTTTTAGGGTCACAAATTGTGGAGATACTTTATGAAACAAGATAAAAATATGAAACAAAAATATCTATGATAGTGTGTGATTTAGCAAAATCATTGTATGATCTAGACATTCTAGAAATAGGATTAAAATATCCAGTATTATTGGTAAAAATTTCGGTCCAAAATATGTTAAGGTTTCTGGTAGATTTGGCCTGGCGTATAACTTGATTTGATTGACTAAGTTACTATCTACCCAATAATTCACAATTTTATAAAGCATTAAGAGGTCATTTATGTTACGTCTTTTAACTAGACTCTCTAATTTGAAATATGTTAGCCTTTGTTTGTACCCATCTAGAAGATGGTACACACCTGATCGATAAGACAAGATCCGTGTAAATTATTACGTAGGTACCTACATACCTAGGTAATACCACAATGCAAAGGTGGTTATAATGGTACATGATGTACCTTTACAAGTAGAGCGCCTTGAGCGGTTCATGGAGTGAGGTTTGTTCTGGTATTGGTGGTGTATGCATCTGCCCACCAACTGCGTGATGGGCCGGAGCGGGAGAGGCTGGTTACGGTAGACCCTTTGACCTCTCCAGCTGGACTCTCTCGACCCATCGCCTTGAACCGCAGTGAGAGGGATGGATTCATATGCTGACATTGAGATTCGTACACGGAGAAAAATGTTATTCTAAAATACGATCATTTTTTTCGTAAAACGGTTAAAAACGGGACTGAAGTTCTTACGAACAAATTAACAGGGTTTCAATGTTAATTGGCGTGAAAATGTAAAAATAAATTATTATTATAAATTATTAGAACAAATTTCATACGTATACCAATAAATTATTCTTAAATTTTCCCGCCAATAAACATTGAAACCCTGTTAATTTGTTCGTAAGAACTTCAGTCCCTTTTTTAACCGTTTTACGAATAAAATGATTGTATTTTAGGATAACATTTTTCTCCGTGTATCCACCCTGTACACCCTTTTCATTTCCAGAACTTCCGCTCCAACATTTTATTTAAAAAAAAATACCTCCACACAGCATCCTCAAACATGACATAGGCCCTGAGTGAAATTATTTTACTCAGGGTCTCCTGTGGAATTCATTAAAAAAATAACCATAAAAGAGGCTTTTATTTTGCACTAATTTCAACCTTATCGCCATCGGCGTAAGGACTGATTTTGCCCGATTCCGAATATTCCACGCCGCATACAACGCGTTATAAGTTATAACTAAAAATAATATTTTGCAATTTAAAAAAATATTTTTAACCTCAGATATCTAAGCTTATTAAAGTACGTAGACAAAAGTTTGACATGAAAGTAGGTACCTACCTACATGGTAATTTCATGACGGAAATTAAGATCTTATTTTATCATAATAATTAAGCAGAAAAAGTTTTAGCTAACGACTGAATCCTGTTATGCACCATCGCTTAAATAAAATTTACCTACAGTTAGTTAATTTATGAATGATCCTGCACAGCTATGGTGGGTCTTGAATAAACTAAAAATGTACGGGCAACTAAGAACGCACGTAGACACTATAATTTATCGGAGAAAAAAAATTCCAAACATTTTTCAAAAAGAGTAGGTATTTGTGAGCACACCGGCTCTCACGGACGTGGAGGAATTTTGATGGCTTGGATGATGACGGAAAGAATTGAAAATTATCTTTGAATGAATATTACAAGGAAAAATAATTACTTTCACAGAGGTGTCTAAGACTTCAATTATTGGTTGAAAAACTGAAAAACACACACCTAGATAACTTTATAAAGAACATTGGTTGAAACTGATTTCCCAATACACTTGAATTTGGGAGATGGATACAAGCACCGCTATTTAGTAGCCCCAAGTGATTCGCTACGTTTGGTGACTTTCTATGGGTGTGCAGATTCATCGGGCGACGGGAATTCAGGTCTTATCGGCGCAAGTGATTTCTGGAGAGGCTGGTTTTGGGAGATCTTTTGATCTCTCCAGCTGGTCCTATCATCTTGCGATAAATGGATTCATAAGTCTGTCACTCTTAGACACACGGAATCCTCGATTCCTACACATACCCTTTTCCTTCTCAGAAATTCTTCTCTTTTCTTTCCTTAAAAAACCTTCCACACAGATCACTTCAATTTGGGAGGCGGGAATGGGTACCGCCACCCCGGGAACTATTTATTGGATAACCAACACCTCTGCCATAGGTCACCCTAAGTGGTTTGGTGACTTAGCAGGGGTGCCCGGGTTCATGGGGTAAGGTTTGTCTAGGTCTTGGCGGCGGATGATCTTGATACACTGAACCCCAGATTCCTACCCATACCCCATACCCTTTTCCTTTCTAGAATTTCCTCTCCTTTATTTCCTTAATATACCCTCCACACAGCATCCCCAAAGATGACATGGGCCCTGAGGGAAATTATTTTCCTCAAGTGAGGAGTAAAAAATAAATACATAGATATATTATTGGTAGATTGGTAAAAATTTTATCCAACTGGAAAAGAGTAAAATATTCCATTTAATAGCTATTTACATTAGGTAGGTGGTAAGTAGGTACCGAATACCCCACAAAGGTTCCAACAGTCTAAAACCAGTAGATCAATGGCATTCCCATTATTCCCAATTTGGGGTAAATTGTGAGGCTGGTGGGAGAAGGGAGAAACCGGTGTTGGGTAGGGGAGGGTTGGGAGGTACCTGACTAATCAGATCCAGTCACTAAACAGTCTAAAGCACAATCCAAGCAATGTTTCAATTTTAATCCGTAAATACATAGGTAACAATTTATGATCGGTTTATTATTTTATTTCTGATTGATTGTAGGTCTTTCTGCCATAAAAAATAACCGGTAGCCAAATTGCTGCAACGTGAGATGCAAAACTATCATACATGTTGTTTGTAGCTCAACAGAGGTTAAACGCAGATTTTTATTTCAAATAAAGATACAACATTTGGAATATGACAGTAATGCAGTATCAACTACCTATGATCACCCATAACACTCGGCGAAATAACAAATAATGAATAATAAAGTTTCAATAAATGCACGGAGGAACCCGCCATAATAGAGGCATAAAAATAATATCGAGGTATCGCAGACGAGTTGCATCCTTTTCGCACTCAGGCTATCACCGTTGAAGCACACGAGACAATAAGTGCATCGATGCTCTTTATACCTTATACCCGCAATCAGCTGATTCTCTGGTTGAAAAAAAACACGAATCACCCGTCTTATGAGTCCTGCCGTTTTAATTACAGTTTTTACCTCTCTTTCTGTTAAATGCATCACAAATGCAAAAGAGTGAGAGGTTGCAACGGATCCGTCAGCGGTCCGCCTTATAAACTATCGACGATTATTGCCCACTCACTTGGTAAAGGTCAGAAACACGGGAAATCACGCACGGAAAAGACAGCGCGATTAAAATTCCCCGTCTCTTTCTTTCGCGCGGGAACCATGCGGGCGAAAGCGTGACAAAGAGAGGTTTTATGGGTCTATAAGCGGTGCACCCGGCCGGGGTAACACCTACCTCAACAATCATCACAATCATTTTACGATTATTTTAGTGGCAGTAAAAATCAAAGTTATAGCCTGTTTGCTTTTACTATGTAGTTACGAGGATCCTTTACCACCGGCGCTAACCAGTGAACAGTGATAATATAGAATACATATTACATGAGCCCTCATTTAGTTACATACCTACCCTTACATCACTCCAATAAATCTTCCGACTCAAAAACTTTAATTAGAAGTTTTCTTAATTTTTTTTAAAATAAAATTCTTTTTTCAGTTTATTTTTTTTTATATATTTTTTATTATTTACCTACTGTGAAATACGTAGGTAGGTAAATAAAGATAACTTATTGATGGATTACAATTTTTTAATCAAATATTTGTGTCAACCCATAGAAAAATGGGAATAAAGTATTTTTCTTTATTTTCATAGAAATATAATTTTTTTTTTGATAATTTTATATTTTTATTACTTAGGTATACTATGAAATACGTAGCTAAGTACCTAACTAATCATAATATACAATTATTTATTTTTTTAATTACAGGAGTAAAATTACAGTAAGCGCCTCCGCCCACTGAGGCAACTGAAAACTCTCAACTGCCAACTGTCTTTGTATGACAATTCACAATCACACAAAACCCCGTTGTCAATGTTAACGCAAGCGGTGACTCGCGACTGTCACTGCTGATTGCCCTGGGCGGCCATTGCTAGTTGCCAGCTGTCAGCTGATTGTTCTTCGTCTATGGTTAAACAAGCTTTTTGACCAATCAAGACAGAGAAAACATCCGGTTTTAGTTGGTTTTCAGTTGCCTCTTCAGCGGAGCGCCTTACTGGAATACGAATTGTTTTATTAAATATTTGAGTCAGTATGACAGTACGGCAGAACTGATGTCTATCCTTCATCTATACTCAAACCTTATTATAGACAATGTGCTGGGGTGGTGATTTAGTGGAATACATTTTCTAATAAACCACTAATTTTCTGAATTTTTCAACCTTAAAACAATCCCCAAAATGGCGGTTTCATAGATTCACTCTTTCCGGGCAATTGGAGTTCTTATGCGCTGTCACATTAAATTATAAAAATAGATTATTCATCAAAACAATCGTTTTATTTCACATTTTATTTCAAAAACAATGGCTAATACATAATAATGGGTGAGTAGGTAACCAAATTATATTGACTCAAGTCTGGCCTTCGTAGATACTGAACGAACTGTTTTGACGCTTTTTTCGTAGGTATAATCAACCATGGGGGCCGTTCTAGTGTTTCGTACATCAAAGCCGCTTGCGACAGTTTTGCATTCTTATATTCGAATAACGCGACTTTTTATTGTCAATAAATTGTCCGTAAAAGTTGTTTAAATAATTTCATCGTACGTTTAACAATGCGCGTGCGGACACCGCAACATGTAAACAAATAATGCACTTAACATTTTATTGAGGTTTCTGATTATTTTGTTCCTGGACTTTATTGGAATGCATTTTCCCAAACGCAAAAGCGCCGAAGCGTGCATTTGAATGAAGACATCATTTTAAAGCCTATATTGCACAATGCACAACTCGTGTTTCACTGATTGGAGTGACAACAGTTTTTTTTTACTGATTGTTAATTGTGTTATCTCATTTAGTATAAACTAACTAGAATCCATTAGAAGTTCAAATTAACAGTTTTTTTGTAGGACAGGGAGCTCGATCTGTATCTTTTACGGTTTTATTTCATAATCTTTGTGGTTTCCACTTTTTAGTCAAATGTATAAAAGTAGGAACACGGGTAGGTACTTATTTTAGGGGATTTAAATCAATACGTATGAGATAGGTAGAAAACTTACTACTGGATAACCTAAGTACCTACCTACCTATCACATTACTGAATTTAAAAATTAATTTTCATAAATAATCATAATTGTGGTGCACAGGGTACCTACTTAAAGTGAAGTTTAAAATGGTGGTCCAAATTAAAAGTTTTTCTAATCTACGTTCTTATGTACCTTATCAATTTACTTACATAATACAAAATATGATGGAGCAATTTATTTTTTAGCACAATCTTATTACCGAGCACAATCGTACCTACCTACCAATTTTTTGAGATAACTGTTGGTAGGTAGGTACCCACCTCCCTACATAAATAAAAAAATGTTTTATTTGTTAAATTTCAAACCTCGGAGATGTTGTAAGCTACCACACAATCATCTGTAAATTTTGATTTGAATATTTGAGTCCTTGAAAAGTTCGACATCGGAATCCCCGCGCTCTTTTTGGGAGGGAATTAAAAATACTTGACAATACTCTTTTGGAAAAGTTAGAGAAGGTATTTGAGAGTTGCTTTTTACAAGTTGATTTCGTAAAGGCATCTAAAAAACATAAACTTCTTTCTTTCGCATCGTTTATTATAATAACAAGGAAATGGATTTCACGGAACCAAGCGACATGGAGCGTAGAGACGTCCGTCCGGTCCCGAAAACGGGCGGCAACTAATGTTAAATGACCATAGTCGTTATGTGGACGGCATAAGGTTTGAATCTCAACTCCAAATTCGTTGGACGCGCCCATTTTGATTCTTGCCGTAAAAAACAGTGGGAAATTGCAGTTTTTTTTTTTTTTTTTTTTTTTTTTTTTATTCTGGCACAAATATAAAAATGCTTTCCGGTCATTTTCTAAAAAAATAAATTGCCACATTATACAATAAAACATTATCCAAAAAAGGGTTCAGTGATAAGAGATTTGGCACTTAAAAGGATTTTTTACAGGCCTGATATTTAATTTTTTTCCAGGCTTACAAAAAGACTTATTAAAAAAATACTCGACTACTTCCAAGGCCAAGATGTATTCCATTTCTCAATATTTAATTGAAGCATATAATATAATACTTCTAAGCGATTAAATTTTCAAACCAAAAAACATGATTTTGCATTATTTCGCAAGATTTCATCTTCATGAATACAAATTTGTCCATCTAAATAGGTATTATTGAGTTTTCCTTTTTGTATTTGGATTTTCAAATGAAAAATAGTTTATCATTATCTAACATTTTTGTAACATTGTTAGCGCCCCTTTGTGTAGCTGTTGATTCGAATGGTAACAATAATAAATTAATCAAGTCATTGACGAAATTAAGGTCATGCTGGTCTCAATTGAAAACAGCATTATTCATACAGTTATTGACCGCTCAAGCCTGTAGTTTTGAAAACTTCTGCTTCTGAATTTTTATTTTATTGCTAATGATGACAGGTTGAGAAAAATAAGTTTTAGAGGTTCAAAAATATAGCTCATGAAGGTATACATATTTATTCGTTTTTTAAAGTCATTGTGGAAGTGGAAGATACTCTCAGTATCGCCCTGGTGTAAGACCACCATTCAGAATTGAAACGTTGCTTGAAATGGCTTTAGCCGTGTTTAGTGACTAGATCTGAATAGCCAGGTACTTCCCCACCTTCCTCTTCTCATCTCCTTCCCCTCCCCACTTACCTTCAGCCTCACAACATACCCCAATTGGGGATGCCATAGTCTCACTGGCTCCAGACGGGGGCAGTTGGGACTCTTGTGAGGTTATTCACTAAAAAAAAAAAATTACATGCGTCTTTTGAAAAAAATATTAAAAATAAATTCGTAGTTGGTAAACGAATCTATCCATTACACTGAAGTGTATTTAATACAACATTATCAGAGAATACCGGTCCGAATAAAGTCCGTTTTCAAAGAAATTCCAGACGTATTGACTCTTTTTTGCAAAAAAACATAAATTGATTTTGAAAGATTATTATCTGGTACACGCAGTTTTAAAATTTTGAAAAAGTACCTAAGTGTATTTTTAATATACCTACTAAGGTTATACCGTTGGTCGTTGGCAGATTTGTTAAATTTTCAAACGTTGATTCTATTAAACAACAAAAATTTCAAATCATATAATCATACAACAAAATAAATCAAAACATAAACTAGTCAACACAGTTTTCATAATTTTAATTTTAGTTAAATTAAAATCATTAAAAAATAAATCCGAGAACGTGTTTTGTGACAAAAATACCTCAGTTTTTCTATCTACCTATTTAAGGTCTTACAAATTAAAATATTAAAAATTTTTTTTACACATTTATTTTGTTTAGACTTATGATATAAAAATACTTACCAGAAGTACACGATATTTAATAATTTATCTATGTGCGTTTTGAGAATTTTTATTGCTTACTTGAATGTAGGTATATACTTACTTGAATGTAGGCAGGTTTTTAATGAAATAAATCGATATTAAAATTTTTATTTAAAAAATTTGTTACGGGGAATAATCGATCTTTCTCATCGGAACCTCCCTGTACAGTTGCAAGCATTTTAAACTTTTATTCTCAACCGCTGGTCAGTCGCTCTTAATAATAAGCGTTATGTTATAGGTAGGTTCGTAGATTAGTAGATTTTGACGAAGCACCACGTTCATTGGCCCAATGCATTGTACCTACATACAGTTTTGTATTGGTGTTCGACGAACCGGTAGATGTAATCTGTTAGCCATAAGTTGTTATAATAGTTTGTGTAGTAGGTATAAAGTAAGATAGATCACTAGATATATAGTATTATAAATTTGTATAACGCCCATGGGGTGATTTTTCACAAAAACGGCGCTATACAAATTATCAAAATTTTATTATCGTTACGTAGTAGATTTTGCCTATATTTTTATATGCTTTACAGGTTTCAACGTCTTGATCCAAGGTAGGAAGGAATAATTAAAAATCAAAGACTGAAAGAGAGAAAGGTGGTTTCCACTTTGAAAAATGATGTAGGTACCTACATAGGTTTTTAATTTTTACATGAATGTTTATTGAAAGAAATATAACTAATGTTTTTAAAAACATCTGCATAATAAATAAAGAGACATAATAATAATAATCATAATTCGTATGATAACAAACCAAAGAACTTTTTTTTTAAATATCATAGGTATTTCAGTGTTCTCTTTGATCATCAATATTTTTAAATTTGATTTATAAAATCGCACTCTCACGATACATATCTACCTACCCACGGATATAAAACAATGACCTAATTTTATTTGGCCTTTATAAACCAATTTTGAAACAGCCGATAGAACTTGTTCTTAGTTATTGATAGGTTTTAAGATAAATTATATCTAGGTATTTACTTGCATTAAATTCTTTGTCTGTATTAGTTAGTGGTTTAAACGTACGGCGCGCCATTCGCACTGGTGTTTTTTTATACCTAGAATGGCTCAACAAAAAATATTGTGAGTTAGGTTATATTAGCTTGCTATTACATAGGTAATCAGACTAGGTATCAATACTACCTCCATTGGGTTAGTTATATCACCATTGGATAAGTATGTAGGTGTCTGAGTTAATTATGTGAGATAGGATTTGAAAAATAAAATTAGAGGTACCTACTTGTGTATTTTGGTAGCTATTTATCTAGACAAGCGAATAAGTAATTTTCTGTGATATTTAAATTTTTTTCGAAAGCTTTTCAATTGATATTTCACAAAATTGACCCTATTAAATTAGCCAAGAAGGTACCTACCTATCTTGACATTTTATTAAGTAACGAAATTACTTATTTATGTCTTAAATTTTTAAATCAGGTTACCTACCCTACCTCTGGAAAAAAAAACATTACCTCTCAGAAAATTGACAAGAAAAGTAGGTATACATTCAACTTGTATGAATTGGCAATATTAATAGAAATGTACCTTCATAACTACCTATCTACAAGTTGAGAAAGCTCTGTTTTAATATTAATAAATATTCACATAAATAGCTTTCACATTTTTTATAAAAATTTAATTAAAAATATACTATGACACTGCTGACAAAATGAGAAAAATAAATAGAACATACAAAACAAAATTAGAAACACACCAACACAAAATGTAAAAATAACACAAAAATGAAACATGCCAACATCCCGGAGCTCAGAATGTGAGAGAGGTTAGGCCAAAAATGTTCCGTGAAATGGCGGCCGCTCTCAGCCAACCAGCGGGCCTTGCCGACGGCCATAGCGACGCGCTTATTGGTTCGCCCCGAAATAGACCGGCGGCCATTACAATAATTTATAATCTCTGCTCTCCAAGTAACATAAATCAATCATGAATACATTTTTTTATATTTATCTATTCTATTTTAGATGTCGGTTGTTGACGATTTTTTGCGATTATTTTGTGGGATGTTGTTTGCACGATAGCGATAGCAATGTTAAAAAATTATTATCTTATTAAATATTACGATTAGTATGTACCTACCTACCTAGTTATTGTTGATGTATATCTAATTATCATTATAGGTACCTATGAAGAATTATTGTGACACAAGTCTGTATTTTTAGAGGGAGGAAAAATACCTAAATACCTACCTGTAGTAATGCTGATTTAATATAAACCTAAGCTATTTAAGTAGGTAGGTACCTTAACTATTTCTCTCTAGCCATCTGTAGTAGGTAGGTATCTGGAAGGTAGGTACCTAAACTATAACTTCTGGTTTTCATAATGTACTTGCAAAAGATGTTTTTATTTTATTCGTAATATGAAGTATTCAAATGGTAGGTAGTTGCAAACCCAATAATCAATGTTTCCCTCATGCAAAATTGAAAGATTCTCATCCAAGTGTAGGTATCTAATCTTACTTATATTATAAACGTGAAAGTTTGTATGGATGCATGTGTGTTTGTTACTCCTTCACCCAAAAACCACTGAATGGACTTTAATGAAACTTTGCAATAATATAGCTCATACATCAGAATAACATAAAGGCTATAATTTATACCTAAAGATAGCTATTTTCCATGTATTACAAATAATAATTATTGTTTAATAGAAAATGTCAAAATTTGAGAATGACATTTTGAAAAACAATAATTGTTAAACCAAAATTCTATTTTAGAAAATATGAAAACTAGGAAAAAGTCATTGTTTCATGTCGAAATTGCTTCAACTAGTATTAAATAAATCTGTAATGGATAGGTAGGTAGGTTCCTATGCCTAACTCTTAATCAAAATAAATGATATTAAATGTTTTACTAAACTTTTTTCCAAAGTAGGTATTTGTCTATGAAATCTGAAACTATGAGACTATGGAAATAGAAAGGAATTGACTGGTTTTTGTTTGGTTTTCTACCAAAACACATCTACCTACCTAAAAATAATTATTCAAATCTGTTTGTGTCATGGGAAATATATGAATGTTAATGAAGCAAGAAATGTCTGCCAAGACCCAGTTATTGATGCATAGATACCCCTGCGGAGAAACGCCGTGATGTTTAGTTAGTAGATAAAAGTCTTTTTCACAACAAATCCAATGAAACAAATTTCATACCAAGAAAACATAAATATATACAGATAGGTAATAGGTAGGTAGGTAGGTATCTATCTAATATTAGAAATTAAGGAGGAAAAAATTATTTTCATGTTTACATTTTTTTAAGTGATTATGCCACTTAGAAAAGTGCGTCAGATTTTATTTCCTTATTTTAAACATAATTTGACTAAAATCGTAATAAATTCTCAAACTTTGCTAACAAATGTAGGCCAATGAGCTTGTGAGAGCCTCTTTATTAACGCTAAGTGCCTATTCACTCAAACGGAATCTTACGAATAACACAGTAATTCAGCGTGACAAATTGTGTTCTTAATGTGAAGCTATTCATGTAAAAATTATAAAATATTAACGAGAACATCCGCTCAACTGGTGAGTGGCGAATATTCATCTGATGTTAATAATAACATTATTATCTATAAAAAATAAAATGTTTGTGTTGACTCTACTGAATTCTGACAGATGTACCTACCTGGCAAATAAAAACAAATATTTCTCTTTCTAACATCTAATAAAATGCAATCATGAAATTGAATTAATATTGTAAAAAAAATGTTTGTAGGTAGCACCTACCCACCTACTTTTATTACCGAATCAACTGAGTTTCAAATTAAAAATAATTTTTCAGTTTGGTTAAGTATTTTGGCCTCAAATCCAAAAACTACGTTTTGTATGAAACCGGCTGCGCAGCCAATAATAGCCGTAAGGACCCGAAATCTTGGTGAACAAAAACACTAAAATGATAATAAAATACCCACCTAGATAATAAAGATACCTCTAACTAGGTAGGTTCCCAACTAGATTAAAAAATATATGAAGGTACCTATCTAAAGGAATACATTTATTATCTAATTAAAAAGAAAGTTGGTACACGGAGAAAAATGTTATTCTAAAATACGATCATTTTATTCTTAAAAACGGGAATTAAGTTCTTAAGAACAAATTAACAGGGTTTTAATGTTTATTGGTGGGAACATGTAAGAATAATTTGTTGGTATACGTAATTTCGTACGTATACTTAACAACAAATTATTATTTCATTTTCCTGCCAATAAACATTGAAACACTGTTAATTTGTTCGTGAGAACTTCAGTCCCATTTTTAACCGTTTTTTACGAATAAAATGGTCGAATTTTAGAATAAAATTTTTATTTGGATAAATGCTTACTTAGTTAGGTATGTAGATAAATGCATTGTTTTTTAACCTATAGATTTCTTAGTGCCTCCGCTGACCAGGCAACTGAAAAAACACCAGTTTGCAACTAAACTTGCTTTCTGTTTATATCAATGTGATAGCCCGCATACTACACAATTTCTCAAAAATCCGTTGTCAATGGTAACGCAAGCAGTGACTCGCGACTCGCCCTGCAAGTTGCTACGATGCCAGCTGATTGTTCTTTGTCTATGGTTAAACGAGCTGAGATAATTATTGAAATCGTAAAATTGAGTAGGAAATTTGGTAGCAAGTTTTAGTTTGGTTTCTGTTTCTTCAGTGAGCGGATCGCCTTAGCATTCAAATAATATGTACTTAACAATTCCTAGGCCGTTTATTTTTGGAGAGATTTATTTTATAATGTAATCCTACACTTATAAGTAGGTACACTTTGAAATAAGTAACAAGTATGAATAGGTAGGTATATATATTCTAAAATAAAACGTCTCACAAACAAAACACTGTTTTATTTATACGACCAATTCACTTCAGAAAAAATATGCTAAAAAATAATTCTTATAAGTAGGTATCCATTTACAAAATAATAGATATCAATGGACGGTCTTTTAAAAATGAGATTGCTTTGAAAGTACCTAAATATTTCGATGACAAAAAAACATGAAGCCATTAGGCGCTATTTTATTTCTTATTTAAAAATGTTGAAATCATTAAGTACCAATCTTCAATAGAATCTTATAGAAAACATAAGAATTGACTAGATTAAGTTATAACCATAAAACATAATTTTATCAAAGTGCTCATCTTGTATTTTCGGCGGATAAAGTTACTAAAAATTACGTTATATTTTATTGGTAATATTATCTTACTACCTACTAGTTAGGTATGATTTCATAACAATTTCCGCTTATCTCTCAAATGCAATCTCAACGATCAATGGATGATATCGCAAACCGTAATATGAGCTTTAAGAATCAAGCAATTTTTGAATGATAATATTTTCCCCACGGCCCGTTCAGCTGGTTTAAGGTTTGTATTCCATCAAAGTTCAATGCCCCCACGGACGAAACGGGTATCGGAAAGTTCGGGTCGGGAACTAAAGTAGCTCGGGCCGAAAGCTTTTACTCAAAACACATGCTGGGATTGCTGGGTGCAACTTCACAGAGCTTTGGAGGAGCTTTCAAAGACCTCTGGAGCCGTCCGAGATTTAAAATTCAAAACATGCGAGGTGAATCTTACGTAATGATATTTTTCAAAGCTTTTTAAATATCTTTTCAGCGTAGGAGGGGGAAGGTTGTGATCAATGGACCACTTCATTATTTCAGAAACGAACTTTTTTTTATTCTAGGTCACGCTAAAAACCAAGCAATACCAGGCCCCGACCTGCTTATCTATTTGCAATATCTCCATGACTTCCATCGGTGTGTGTCTACGTTGTCAGAATTTGACAATGTGGCCTTTTACGAAAATGTAATTATTATTACGAGTGAGCTATTTCGCCTTCTGAAGGCATTGTCAAACTGTCGGAAGACGAAACAGCAGTAACACGTAATAATAAATTTTTTTATAAATCAAATAATAATACTGATTTTATAAATCAAATAATAATACTTATTTTATCTGAACAACAAAAAGGTTGTCGCAGAAAACATATGGGATGTAAAGAATAATTAGTTATTGATTCTGTAATTCTAAAACAGATTCAAAATAAAAAACGTAATTTACATACTTGCTATATAGATTACCAAAAGGCTTTTGATAGTGTCCCGCACTCTTGGCTTATCAAAGTATTAAATATATATAAAATTAATCCAATGATTATTAGCTTTTTAGAAAATATTATGTCATTTTGGAATACAGATTTATTTATCAATTTAAAGGGTAAGAAAATAGTAGTACCGGGCGTTTCAATAAAAAGAGGAATTTTTCAAGGAGACTCGTTGAGTCCTCTTTGGTTTTGCTTAGCATTAAATCCTCTATCCAAAATGTTAATAAAAAGCAAGTTTGGAATAAAAATTAAGGGAAATACAGGAGAGAGTAGTACAATTTCGCATCTATTATATATGGATGATATAAAATTATTTTCAATTTCTGAATCAAATTTAGAAAAAATGATTAAGGTAGTTAAAATTTTTTCAGATGATATTAAAATTACTTTTGGTCTAGATAAATGTAGAACGATCCATATAAAGAAAGGCAAAATTATAGATGGAGATGAGGGTATATTTAGAAATTTCAAAATTAAAAGTATGAAAGGGGATGAGGTATATAAATACTTAGGATACCCGCAATCGAATAGATTAGATCATACTAGTATTAAAAATGATATTAGGATTAAATTTCAAACTAGGATAAGAAAAATTTTAAAATGCAATCTATCTGCTAAAAATTTTGTAAAGGCAATAAATAGTTGGGCAATACCTCTATTAACGTACTCATTTGGTATAATTAAATGGTCTAATACAGATTTAGATAGCTTAGAACGATTAATTAGAACTACGGTAACAAAGTTTAATTGTCATCATCCAAATTCAGCTATAGAACGAATTAATTTACCTAGAAATTTAGGAGGTAGAGGTATAGTCAAAATAACTTCTTTAAAACAAAATCAGGTAGAAATGTTAAGAAATTTTTTTCATAGAAAAGCTAATAGCTCAGAGCTGCATAAAATAATTTGCAAGGCAGACAGAAATATTTCACCTTTAAATTTATACGACGAGAATGCCAACATTTTTATAAATACCAACCAGGAATTATTAGATTCCTGGTCAAATATAATATATAAAAAAATTGAAATCAAAATTGAGTTCTACAAGCTTAACTTGATGGCAATAAATAAAAAAATATATATAAAAAAGAAAATGTAAAAAAAATAAAATAATTTTGCTGTTATCATTTAACGTTAGATGTATTTTAAGTCATTAAAGTTTTTAACAATTTTTTTTTAAACAAGACCTACTTGCAATGATTGGATCGCCATCCTGGCTTCACCAATATTTTACAGGATTTTTTTGGGATGGCAAAAAAGTGCACAATTACGAGTGGAATGAAACCACCATGCGTTTGGCATTTTGGTCTAAACGCACCTTAGCTATATGGTATATGGAGTACCGAAAGTGATTCTAAAACGAAGACTCGACGGCAGAAACCAAGAAGCAAAAGAGGAGCGCAAATTAATCGGATCGTTTTAATTTCTCTATTTTCTTCTACAGAAGGTATTACGGATACAGCGTCTATATAACGCACAAAGCCTGCCAAAAAATCTTTACCCTTATCCTGCAAAAACAGAAATGTTTTGTCTATTTTATAAATGTCATTCTTGTTTTCAAATTATCGAGTGATATTTTTTTGCATTCAAAATATTTTAATTATTTTTTTAGAATAAATAATAGATAAAATTAATATTTATTTTTTTAAATTAAATTAATATCAGGAATCCGATATCTTGCAAGAAATATATCTACAAAAAAATATTATAAATAAAAATGTTCAAGCAAATTTTCACAAAATTTTAAGACTCCTGAAAATTTATGTTTACTGATTTTTATTTTTAATTTTTTTTTTCATTGCGTTTCTTTTTTAAGGATTTTTAACTAACAAGAAAAAAAATAGCCTAAAAATAAATTTAAAAAAATATACATTACATGTTAATTGGTCAAATGCATTGTACCTACATACCTATAGTTTTGCACCACTGATCGAAGAACCGGTGGATGTAATGTTTTAGCCATAGGTTTTTACAATGTTATGTCTAGTCTGTAGTCGGAAGTAAGATTGCAGAAATGTGTTAAAATTTGTACAGCGTTCTTGAGGTGATTTTTCACAAAAGTTAATAAATATATAAATTAATTATTAAAACAATTAAATTAATTTTTAGCAAACCCAAATGGTTCAAATTGGGCAAATCAATTTTTTTTTTCTCTTTTGTCTTGTAGAAAATGGAAAGTTTTAATGTTCAGTGACTTATACATTTACATACTACATGAACAAATTTTGGTTTAATTAAAATAATCATATTCACTTATGTACCAAGACTAAGGTTTACAAAATTAGCTGGTCTAATAGTAATAATAATAAAAATCACCACAAGGGCGCTGTACAAATTTTAATCATAGATAATACACCTTATCAAAAGCTTAAAGCATTCAACCTAACTTTCTACAAGACATTAATATATTTAGTTTGGGACACCAAATTGGCAAATAAATATGAAACATGAATAGATTTAACCTTACGAAATAATATGTAGGAAGGTAGGCACCTACCTGTTTTTGTATGTCCAATCTGTTGGAAACTTATCTGTTTTTCAAGGTAAAGTCTAGCTTCTAAGTGCCATTGAGCTATTATTATAATATAAAAGGCTATTTGAAAAATAAATATAATTAAATATTATTCTCCACAAGTAAAATCATATTTTTCATTTGAGAAGATATTCTTTCATCGTGTCATATATAGGTACGTGACTACTTCAAAAATTATTTATGTGCTTAGAAAAAGTTTCAAAGATAACAATAATTCGTAGTTCATACCTACTGAAGAGACCAAAGTAAAAAAGTAATTTCCCAGACAGGCAATGAAACAACAAAATCAAAACGATCTTATTTTTTTATTAAGTGGTATCTTTTAAATTTCTCAGTGAAAATGTGCATGTGAATCAAATAAATTCAAATTAGCGCTCAGTTCTCGCGCGGCCATGTAAGTTCATGATTTAGGGACTTCTGTGACATCCGTGTCCCACGCGTTGCCACACTCGAGTGCCTTTTTCATGGCAATTTTTTTTTTACAGTGGTGAAAATGGACAAATAATAATAAAAAGACAACTACAATATGAGCGAAATTGTCTTCGTAAGGGAATATGCATATTTATTATTTCTGGCAACATTTGCATGTTTGGTGAACTTTATAAAAAGAAAAGTAGCATTTCCGCAACACTCATCATTTTAAAAATTAACATGTAGGTATTTGTTTATATGTATGGGTACCTATAGATATAATATGCAGTGGATATCTACATGCACACACGGAGAAAAATGTTATTCTAAAATACGATCATTTTATTCGTAAAAACGGGACTGAAGTTCTTCCGAACAAATTAACAGTGTTTCAATATTTATTGGCGGGAAAATGTAAGAATAAACATTGAAACCCTGTTAATTTGTTCGTAAGAACTTCAGTCCAGTTTTTAACCGTTTTTACGAATATAATGATTGTGTTTTAGAAAAATATTTTTCCCCGTGTAGAACCTCGATAATAATAGTAAGAATTGGTTAATTTTTAGAGCACCGTATTTGTGAAAAACCACTTTTTGTGAGTTCTTAGGCTCTATCTAATTTTATTCTTTTCAAACGGTAAAGAAAATATACTTTTCTGGCAAATCACTTCTGATAATGCTTGAAGAAAATACAACTTTACACGCAGAGGAGACTAGGTATATTCAGCACTTAATAGAACGAATTAAAATAAACTTTTAAAATATCTATAAAATGACTAAAACTTAGTACAGTTGAAATCGTGTGAACTAAACTACCGGAAGCAAAATACATGTAGGTACCTATTACATAAGTTCACGGCTAGGTACCTGCCCTTGCATTCTATTTTTTGTTTGTTGTAGATACATGTTATACTTATGTTTTGTTAACAAATCTAGCACTGTTCTCACGACGCTGAGTGCAAATAGCCCGGTTTCTTTGTGCCGGACCGGATCACGTGGGAGACCTGCAATCTAGTTTCGTATAACCCTCTCCGCGGCACACGTGGTACCGTGGCCCTGAAGCGGTGACCCGACGTCTCTGTCTCCAATGACCTGCCGCCAGTAATCCCCGGCAATCAGAAGGAGTGACGGTATCGCGGCACGTCAGGGATTAAGCTTCTGAAGCGACTATAAAGGATTTGTTTTGGGTAGACTAATTTACTACGCCTGACTTCTGCGCTCCGGGTATTGCAAGAATTTCAACAAGATTTTTTTAGAATTATTTAGTTCAAATGAGTCGGACTTTCTGCTGATACATTCACAAAAAGTGCTTAGAGTAAATTGAAAATAAATAAATTTTTGATATTTTTAGCTAAATATCAAAACAATAATATACAATTTGTTGATTTTTGCTTAAAAGCATTCGTTTTATATTGAACGTGATCTAAAGAGTCTTTCGTGACATCTTCATTTTCCAAAAAAATTTAGATCGGTTTTTGCAAGTCGACTACTCAAAAATGTTTCTTCTCGCGATACTGAAAGTACATTCATTAAATGTTACAACATTTTTTTAATTAATTTTTTATACGACAGACATCAATTTACTGTACCTATTGACCTATTTATAAGGTGTCTTATTTTCACAATCTTAATATGTAGCAAGTTACTTGGGAAGATAAGTATAAAAAAACTTTTAAACATGCCTATTTACTATTTTAGAAATTTAGTTCAATGGCACAATTCCTCTTGTAAGGACATGCTATGCTAGAACATCTGTTCTGCCGTGTGTTATCTTGAAAATAAAATTAAATGAGGTTTCTTAACAAAAAAATAGTAATCCGAAGATGGTGCAAAAATTAGGTGAGCACTTATTATAAAATACGTGTAAGTAGAAAGGTACGTACTAACTAATCTCCACCATATATGACCCTTGTACTGGTAAATACCGTGACACACTCCTAAAAAAACATAAACAGTATATTAACTGAGTTATTTAATTACAAAACCAAAGAGTCCTATTTACTTGAGGATAAATCAAAATATATTTATAAATTGACATATTTGTCTTAACTGTGGCCAAGAACGAATGAAATTATGATATATACATTAAGTAAAAAAGTTATAGACCTTGAAACATTTATTTAACAAGCCAAAAAATAGCTTTCCTGAACAAAAGTCCAAAGTGGACTTCCATGGTTTATTCTTTAAGGTACAGATTTGTTTATCATATTCTTGCCATACTCGCGACTCTTGCATTAAATTTACTACATTGGGCCATTTCTTACAATCATTGCATTTACCTAAATCTAATCCTGGCATTAAATTCACTACTCATCCGCTCAATATATCTAAACGTCAATTTATGAAAATAATAAAATAAATACGAAGATTTTAGTAAAGCCTACAGTTCACAATGTAGGTTTATTCATTTAAATATATTTGGTGTTTTTTAGATTTCATGGAAAATATTTGTTTTCTCGCAACTAAATCAAAAATATTTGACAAAAAATGACAACCACCATTATCATAATTTCCTTTATTCCGCCATTATATTTTATAACCCCATATTTCAAACAGAAAACAATAAAATCCCCTCACTCAATCTTGGTCCTAAATAAATACTTTCTAAATCTTTATCGGAATATTTCGGGGCCATTTGGAAAATGCTCACTAGCGGTATTTTCAAATCTAGGCAGCAGAAGTGGATGGTAGGCAATAGCCACTTCGTATACTTAGGCGATTCATAATAATAGAGAGCAGTGGAAAATTCTTTCACAATCTAACGTTATCTAACGTGGTGTTTTTAACCGTTTCTGCGCGGAAAGTTTTAATATATGGAAAAGCTTTACTATACATATGTTTAAATTACTAAATATGTCTAAATTTATTATACTTAAAGATTTAATAAGGACGGAGTTATGAGTTTTCTAACCGTTTTCATCGATAAAATCAACCTATGAAATTACGCAGTATAACTTATGAATTAGTGCCTCCGCTGACGAGGCAACTGAAAAAAAACGAGTTTGCAATTAAACTTTCTATCCTGTGTATGTCAATGTGAAGCACACTACACAAATAACTCAAGCAGTGACTCGCGACTCGCCCTGCTAGTTGCTACGATGACTGTTGATTGTTCTTCGTATAAGCTGAGATAATTATTGAAATCCTAAAATTGAGTAGGAAGTTTGGTTGGAAACCATAGCAACAGCAAGTTTGAGTTTGGTTTCAGTTTCTTCAATGAGCGGATCGCCTAGTGATTAGAATGGCAGTGCTGCAGTACTGCCGTTTTCCATTTAAGATGATCCACTAGTCCTTGACTCATTCGGAATCGGGCGGAGCGAACGATTTTTGGGCGTTTACCAATAAAAACCCTAATCTCTAGCAAACAACAGTGTTTTGTTATTCCGCAAGTATATTTTTAAAGATCGAAGCGCCGCGTAGACTAAGGCATGTCCGTTGGCCCCGGGCTCTGGGCGTAGAATGAGCGACAGGCTAAAATCCTTCTGTACATGGCATAAGGATGAAATTCGCACTTACAAATTCGTTGGGAACCGCCTATTTTTATTCACTGTAAAGAAACGTCGCCAAAATGCACGTTTTATTTTATTTTGTGAAGTTCAGATACAAATATTAAAATGTTTTCCGATAACTCAATAAGAAACTTAATTAGCTACCTTATTCAATAAAAACAACACCAGAAAAAGGATTTGTAAGTAGGAGATTTTTCACTTTTAACCATTTTTTATAGGTCAGACGCATAATTTTTTTCTCAGCTTATTAAAAATCTTATGAAAAAAATACTCGATCACTTCAAAGGCCAAGATGTGTTCTACTCACAGTATTTAATTGAAGCATCTATATTATTTCTAAGCGATCAAATTTTCAAAACTAATACACAAGATTTTGTACGATTTTGTATTTTTCCGCATGTCTTCACCTTAAATATCATAGTTTTTACGGTTTCATATCTTCGGTAGGTAGGTACCTAGCTACCGTATTAATTATTGGTGAAATACATTATTATGTACAGGTACTTAAAAGACCTACAAATCTTTTTAAAGTACTTATTGAATTCAAAATCACTAAGCATTCCACGTAGTTTTGATTTGGGTTTCATGGTAATATATAAGTGTACCTAATTGGATTTAATTTTTATTAAAGGGATTAGATATTATAGTTACAAATTTTTTCAACTGTTTTTATTTGTATTTTATGTAGAAGAAGAATTTTGTAAAAGTTGTTACTTAAATATTTTTTTGATTTTTAATTTAGTTTTTTTTTTTAATTATCTTCTCCTGAAGACATTAAAAAAGTTATTAAAATACATTTTGTTTCCTGTAACCTGAGCCTAGCCATCTGCGTTTACAGTGTGCAATCATTTTTTAAAAATGTGTTTTATTCTGTAATCACAGATACCTACTTTTACCGTAAATAAATTAACAATGAAAAAATAAAAAACTTTACGGAATCTCAAACTTGGTGGATGATATTTGCGACATGCCATAGAAAACTCATTTAAACTCGGCCGTATCATATACGATACGTCAAAAACGTATTCTTGGTTAGTTTGATTCTAAATTGAATTTCTGCTACCGTTAGAGATTTTCCATCGTAATTCTAAGCAGTGAGGCGTGTGTGAAGGACTTAAATAAAGGCCGTTTGCGTGAGCCAAGTCCGGACAAAGTTTTTGGTGAATTTATCGCTTTACTTTCCGTGGCTTGATCGTCTCGTGTTTTCCGAGCTCAAAGACCCGCAGTTTTCGAAGTGGGGTCGTAATTTTATCCAGAATTTGCATAAATTAGTTACAAGCTCCGAGACATTTTCCGAATAGGCTCATTTGTAGTCGGCGAAATTATTATTTTCACTGCGGGCAATTTGATAATTTCAATTTTTAAACGGTCGGCAACCAAACGCGCTGACCAAATTTACATTTTAATTGCCGAAGGTATGAACGTGTTAAATGTTTAACAGAAACCAGCTCTGGTGCTATCGCCTTTAATCTTTAATAACACGTTCAGTGAAAACATTTATTAATAGGTGTTGCACTTAACTTCAGCTTCAATCGGATTAAGTTGAACCTATAATAATAATAATAATAATTGGATAATTTGTAGAGCGCCGTTTTTGTGAGAAATCACCTCAAGGGCGCTGTACATCTTATTATGACTTCTTAGGCTCTACCTAGAACTATTATTTACAAATGGACACAGAGAACATACTTACCTGGCAGGTCACTTCCGATAAACACACTTTAATTAGAAAGTTTATGCTTGGAGGAGATACGACTTTGCACGCGGAGGACACTATATTAGAACACTGGACATTGCATAACTTTACATTTGCTACACCATCATTTTTCATATTACATTTATAAGAAGATAACTGCCAAAAATGGAGTTAATAAATTGAAGTTATTTCGAAAGACTTGTGAATTTAGGACTCATTAGGACTGGAGGATTTGAATGAAATTAGATGTACAAATAATTCACCATTAAGAATTTGTTAACATTTTTATGCAATTACTTATTTACTATGTCGCGGGCTGAGAAGGTGAAAGTGAAGGTTTTTGTTTTTGGCTTTATGGGTACGACTGTCTAAAAAGGTGAGTTTTAAGTTTAGCTCTGAATTTCGCCGAGTCTGTGATCATTCTTAAGTCATGTGGCAGTCCATTCCAGGCTTTAGGTCCCGACACTCCGAAAGCACGCTCACCGAACTTAGTATTTGGTGTGCGCTATATATTCCCAAAGTGTTTAATTGGGTTTTACTGTTAGCAATCGCGTTCTTAATTTATCAACCATCTCTTTTAATTAACATTAAATACGAAAATTGACTTAATACCTTCCTCTCAGTTACAGTCTGACCAAAAAAACGTGAAATGAAAAAATGCGCTGAAGTCCTTTTAATTACTTTGGTGGGTAGATATTACCAGCGTCAACTCAAATATGATTTACAGGTAAAATAATGCAACTTGAAAAGAATACTATGGTCATATTCATAATAATAGAAAAAAAAGGAAAATGTTTACAAAGTGGTATTTTCCTAGAATAGATGATGCAATCCCACATTATAAGGTAAATTTTTATGGATGTAGCTGTGTTTGGAACTATGTTTAGAATAGCCAGAGACTTTTCCTACTTTAGTTTTTCCATCATTATATCTCTCACTACCTTTAGCCTCACAATTTTAGATGCCATAGCCTCACTGGATCCAAACGTTTGGGAGCAGTTGGGACTCAAAAAGAACTAGTTCTATTACGCTATGTAAAAAATAAAATATTTCCTACATGATACGGTGTTTTTGTGTTCTAGAAATATGGATTTACCAAATAAAGGAATTAAGTATAAATATATTTTTTTAAACTGTGCGTAAGACACACGCACCATGGAAAAAAACATTTAAACGAGTATTGTCGTTTTTCTAGTAAAATGAAAATCTGTAAAATTTGAGAGAAAGGCATAACCTCACATCTCAATATAGGTAGGTATACGGAGAAAAATGTTATTCTAAAATACGATCATTTTATTCATAAAAACGGTTAAAAACGGGACTAAAGTTCTTACGAACAAATTAAGAGGGTTTCAATGTTTATTGGCGGGAAAATGTAAGAATAATTTGTTGGATAACCAACAACGTATAATCGTACTAAATTACGTATAGGTACAAACAAATTATTCTTACATGTTCCCGCCAATTAACATTGAAACCCTGTTAATTTGTTCGTAAGAACTTCAGTCCCGTTTTTACGAATAAAATGATCGAATTTTAGAATAATATTTTTCTCAGCGTTACTCAATGATGTCACAGTAAACAAAAATTTGGTTTATTTATTATCAAAATTTTATTGACTACGTTTGTTTTAATCCAAATTTATCCGGCTCGTCGTTACACACGAAGGGATCTAAATTTCCCAGCTGAATGATTGGTTCCGGCTGTGGATCAGACACGAGTGTGATCTGTCGGGAATGCTCGCGGTATTGTACCCGATGATGTCGGTGCAGGCCCACAAATCCCACGAGCGCAATACATTGAGCACATAAACCTCTCCCGGAGCGAGCTGATTGCTACCATATTTTATAGTGGCTAGGTGCTATCTCATCGTCTACCCTTGACAAGGCAGGCGTTAAAATTAATTTGTCCCGTACTGTAGAACGTAGGAAACAGTAGCTTTTGGTATGCCGCTGAGAGCTCCGTTGTGACATTTCTTTTTATTTCAGTCTAATTGCACGGAGAAAAATGTTATTTAAAAAAATGATAATTTTAATAGTAAAAACGGGACTGAAGTACTTACGAACAAATTAACAGTGTTTCAATGTTTATTGGCGGGTAAAATAAAATGTAAGAATAATTTTTTGGTATAAGTACAAAATTACGTATACCAACTAATTGTTCTTACATATTCCCGCTAATAATCATTGAAACCCTGTTAATTTGTTCGTAAGAACTTCAGTCCTGTTTTTTACGAATAAAATGATCGTATTTTAGAATAACATTTTTCTCCGTGTATATTCTCCTACAAAGTTATCACTTTTCAAACGCTTTAATCTATTAGCTTCGTTCCCAGGCTGTGTTCTAAAATATTTATGAGAAAGTAAATAACATTATTTGATCAAACATAATTAAAGAAATGCGCATAAATAAACTGAAAGGTGATAAAATAACAATAAATAGGATACGGTGACATCTAATCATAAAATAATAGATTAGTAGGATATTTGTAGTTTATGGCTATTATTTCGCATTCCAAACTCATCAAATATTTTTCTAAGAATTAATTATTTGAAATTTGTTTAAAAAGGTGATCAAAACAAAGTTATTTTATTATATTAAAATATTAGTGCGTATCTATTACGAAATCCTGTGTTTCTTTGCCATTGTGTTATTAGGTGTCTGGACATTACACCGCTAATCATTTCTTCATGTGAAAATATCCACTTTATGGCTGTGGAATATTTGAAACGAGCATTTTATGTTCAGGAATGCGATACAAAGCGTCGCTTGTCCATCAGAACACATTCTTATGCTTGCTAAATTACATATTTAAAATTATTTTACGTAAACGAGTTTCCCACCACAAGTGTGCAAGTTCTTACATTAAATCCATCTACACACCAACAAATTATGA
Source organism: Limnephilus auricula (assembly GCA_951813805.1). Classification (NCBI taxonomy): domain Eukaryota; kingdom Metazoa; phylum Arthropoda; class Insecta; order Trichoptera; family Limnephilidae; genus Limnephilus; species Limnephilus auricula. The sequence continues at coordinate 5,571,550 of OX638403.1, forward strand.
TAATATATATTATTGGGAAAAATGGTAGGTTTCAACCTGCTTTCCTTTCAGTATATTTTTTTAAATATAATTCTTGACTCCACAATTTTGTTGACTCCGGGAGAGTTAATAACTGTGCCAGTTAATCTTCAATTTTTAAGGCGGGTATGGGTAACCCCATCCCGGGAACTTTTTTTTGGATAACCAGTACCTCTGCCATAGATAACCCCAAGTGCTGCGCTACATTTGGTGACTTAGCAGGGTTGCCCGGGTTCATGGGGTGAGGTTTCCCAAAATCTTGGAGGCGGATGCGTCTGTCCACTTAATGAGAAAATATCATTGGACTTCTCCAACAGGACTCTCTCGACCCACCGCCTTGCACCGCAGTGAGAGGGATAGATTCAGATGTCTCTCTTAGACCCACAAACCTGAAGATTCCTCCCCACCCCTCATATATTTTTTCTCCCCCGGAACTTTATCCCCTTCCTTTTATTTAAAAGTCCCTCCACACAGCATCCCCGAAGATAACAGGCCATCAGGGAAATTATTTTCCTTTGAACCTCCTGTTTGGAGCTATTATAACATTATTATAATTATACGGCCACCATAACACGGGCATGTGCCTAGTATGGCGGCCATAAATTCCACAATTGTTATATATTTACTATTCAAAGAATAAAGAAACATTAAAAAAAAAAAAAAAAATTGTAAAAAAAATCCCTCGAACACTTGATACCCCATAAGAATTTGTCTTTCGTACTTCCTCATTGGCGACGTAAATACGCAAAGAGGATATTCGGCCATATAACTAACTAATTATCATAATTTTTTTCACAAATTGGTCCTCTGTACCAAGAAGGTACGTGCACCTATACTTATGAAAAAATATTGATTTGTTAGTTATGATGATAATATGAAACAGTAATTTTTTATCCATTTGACTAACTGCAAAGTTTTGCGTGAAAATTTTATCCACAAAATGATGTCACATAATTAATCTAGTGCATCTGCTGAGAAAAGGTGTTATGATAAGTACCTACCTGAATTAGTTTAATGACTCAATAAATTGATATCAACCCACATTTTATTTATTATTTATCGAAGTATCTATATGCAATGAAATAAAACAGGTGTTTTTCATTTTAATGACATTCAATGAACACGTGGTTTAAAAACTGATGGAACTAATAAAAAAATATCTAATGAATCTTATCATAATAATATAATTTATCCCTTGAACGATAAACAGGTTTAAAATCCGTGTGATGCATTTGTTTTCCACACGGAGAAAAATGTTATTCGAAAATATGATCATTTTATTCGTAAAAACGGTTAAAAACGGGACTGGAGTTCTTACGAACAAATTAACAGTGTTTCAATGTTTATTGGCGGGAACATGTAAGAATACGTAATTTCGTACGTATAGGTACCAACAAATTATTCTAACATTTTCCCGCCAATAAACATTGAAACACTGTTAATTTATTCGTAAGAAGTTCAGTCCCGTTTTTAACCGTTTTTACGAATAAAATGATCGTATTTTAGAATAACATTTTTCTCCGTGCATTAGCTCCACATAAGAGACCCTGAGGAAAAAACTTCTCTCAAGGCCTACGTCAACATTGGGGATATTGTGTGGACGGCTTTTTTATGGAAATGAAGGAAAGTATGTTCTGGGAAGGAAACGTATAAGGGGTGGGTGGGAATCTGGGGTAAATGTATTCAGGAGTGACGAATGTGTGAATCCATCTCTCCCACTGCGGTGCATGGCGATAGGTCGAGAGACTCCGGCAGGAGAGGTTTAGGTTAGTCTCCTTCAAACAATCTCTCTCGATCCGACTCCTTATAGAGAGAAGAGAACATGCTTAGAATGCCTACATTGCATCTATGCATTAGATTTAGAAGTATTTAAGCGTTTCTTCCCTACACGGAGAAAAATGGTATTCTAAAATACGATCATTTTATTCGTAAAAACGGAACTGAACTTCTTACGAACAAATTAACAAGGTTTCAATGTTTTTTTGCGGGAACATGTAAGAATACCATTTTTCTCCGTGTAATGTGTTTCATTGACGGGTGGCATAAGAATGTAATTTTTTATTGGAATTATTTCTCAATCTGACGCATTATTTTATCTACTTTTATTTATCGACGACCGAGTTTATAAATAAAGCATCTTAATTTGTTGGAGTTTTATTTGTAGATACTAAATTCATACGAGCATATTTTTTAATGAAACAAGTCATGCCAAATGGACGTAAACAACTGCGTTCAGTTAATTCTGTACGTTGAACTTACTAATATGTAATGTATATGGTCTCCCTTGAAACTAATATACTTCCCCAAGTTCGTATCACACATGGAGCTGAGTGTTCATATATCGAGGTAGTTTTTCCTCGCAGGTGAGTTAGTACCGCCAGTTGCACGCTTCACTTTCCACCTCTGATATATCGGGTTCGAACACGCACTGTGGGAACTTATCCGACGAATAGCGACTTGCGAACCTTTTAACCCTGGACTGCGTTGTGAATGCCAATCGTACCCAACGTTAGGACGTTTAACCTAAAACCGAAACAAATCAATAGGCGCCCAAGAGCTTAAAACCTTACCTAACCATGATTTGAAAACATTATCACGTAGTTACATGAATTTTCCAGGGGCGTGCCAATCACTAACTAACTAACGAACCATCACGCCGTTTTTCCGCAGGGGTAGGCAGAGAGAACCGCCAAACAACTCGGTCTTGGTACAGAATTCTTGCCTCGTTCACACTCATACATACTTTTCTATTATTTTGACTCTTGACATGGCCCGACTCGAGTAGGTTTCTGATTCACTTGATCGTATCGTATCTTTATTGGGCGTCCATGACTACTTTCACCATTCACAATTGCGTCATATTTATATTCTCTGTCCTTCAATCACTGTACACACGGAGAAAAATGTTATTCAAAAATACGATCATTTTATTCGTAAAAACGGTTAAAAACGGGGCTGAAGCTCTTACGAACAAATTAACAGCGTTGCAATGTTTATTGGCGGGAACATTGAAACACTGTTAATTTGTTCAAAGAAGTTCAGTGCCGTTTTTAACCGTTTTTACGAATAAAATGATCGTATTTCAGAATAAAAATTTTCTTCCTGTACGCAATAATTATGTGAAGGGGTTTTAGAATAATTTTAATTTAATCTTCTCATCAAGACAATATGAGTTAAATGCGTTGATTTAATAAAAATAATCCATGGTTTGCTTAGCCAAAAATAACCATTTATAAGCAGCTTGTCCTAGCTTATGAAAGGTTTTAACGATTTTGAGAACTCAGTAGGTGGCATATTCATATATTAAGAAATATTTTTTTATCGAATATTAAACAACATAAAAAGAGAACAGCTATAATGTTTAAGGAACTAGGACTTAATGGATTAGCCGGCTTCATGTCGGTCATGCTTCAAGGTCGCTGGAGCCAGGATGCAATCTCCGACAACATGGTGCTGAACGCAGCCTTCCAGTACCAATCACCACTCCTGAGTGAGTGCTGGGCCTGAGCTCACTCAAGACCACATCCTACCTACATGATTGATTACGTATTATATTTATTTATTTATGTTTAAGTTCTATTTTGTCCACTCTACTTGTTTCTTTTCTTGAAATTGACTGTATTGGAAATTACATGGATATGTGGGATCACAGCATCCTCCCTACACCCTTGATCAAAACGTTATATATTTATATTAGATTTAATATAATTAAATACATTTTTTATACCTACCTCAAATTGGAAAAAATCTATTAAAGATTGAAAAAATCCTCTATTCTAAGTTCTTATATTAATTATTAACATGTTCTCAAATTTAGAGGGTTTACTTCGAGATATACGGTAATTTATTTCAAAATAAAAATATTAATTTGATGTTAGAAAATAAAATTATAATGGCGCCTCCCTGGTCGAAAAAATGTCTACTCTAATCGTGAAAACAATACCCAAGTAGCACAGACTTTGAGAACAATGGGCTATGTGATATTTTTATTTCATGTATAGACACTTAACCTTCTCTGTAATGTTTGTATTAAGATGTAAAAGTACGTTATCTTTATAAAAACTTTATAAATGAAATTTCACAGCGATCGGAAAAAGATAGTATCTACCTTAGAGTCAAACGAGATAATAGATATTATTTGTGTAATTTAAAATGTGAGAGAAGCAACATCAAAATGTTATACTCTCTTCAGGGTTCAATACACGCATCTACACCAGAACAGCAAACAAACAAATCAGAAGACATTTATAAAAAAATATAAAATCTTTTCCATCTTCACGTTTTCAGATGGTGCTCGTGGAAAAAACATTTTTGGGTGGGTTTTGTGACTGATTTTTTATTGGGAATGAAGCTTATGTTTATGCCCTGTTAGTGAAGAATAATTCCTTTAGGTTTGGAAGTTTGCAACATTACTTAGTTAGCTTAATCAGAAATATTTGTGGTGGATGTTTGCCGGTGAGATAGCGCGGTTCATATTTCAAACAATGCCTTGGGAGCCTTTGTTGTTTGAGATAATGCTGAAGCAAGCTATGCGTTTCCCTGCATTCCTGTGAGGAAGTACCCACCCAATAAGATATAACATATTAGTAAGTCACGGTTATCTTGAGACGTAAAAATGTATGATTAAAATTGTAATTAGTCGTTTGGGTCATTAAAAATTATTATAATCTGCTTTTTTATTTAAATTTTATAAAATAGGGTGGAAAATTATTTATTAAATGTGGGGTACTTACTGATGATAAATAAGGATAAAAACGGCTCATTGAATATCCAGGGGAAGATTGATGGAATATGATGCAAAGGAAAACCTGCATTTTATGACTTTGTTATCTAATTTTTCAACCAACTCTGATCTGTACCCCCAAATTACTTGAAAAAAACCTCTGAGGTCGGTTTGAAAAATTCCTCTATTAACGGATTACGATCTTGAGGCGTCAGGGAATGTTGTCTGTGTTCTACCGGTATTTCAAAGGAAAATGCTCGTAAGAACTAGCGTCATTGATCCCATCAACACCGGTGCTTAGTCGGGAAATACGCCAGCATTTGAACATGATTGAAATATGTCACAAGGGTTGCTTCTGTGACTCGTTCTCGAGTTTAAGAGGCTAGACTTTAAACCACACGCGGAACACCTGCGTCTGTCATTCTGTCCCGCTCACAATAAGCTCACGCACACTTACAATACATGCGAATGCGAAATGTGCGAATGAGACAACGCTCAAATTTACCTACAGAAATCGCTCGAAAAGGGGTTTATGGAGAAAACACTTTTCTACACCGAAACTTTCACGAAATTGAAATTTTAAAAAATATATATTTTTTAGAAAGAAGAAGCTACGTCGGTAGCTTTTTATAATTTTATAATTCTTTATGAGAGTTGAGTTAGCAGCACTTTTTCCTTAAATAATATTTTTTGATAAATCGTACATGCTTGATAGTGAATGTTTACGTTATTACGAAACGCATCGAAAATTCGAAAACATACCGACATAGTTTTCACCTTCTAAAAGGCAGTACAAAAAAAATATATTCATTTTGTGCAATTTTCGATGTAGAAAAGTGTTTTTTCCCGGGCGTCCTTTTTGTATGGGCCGAAAAGCGAAGTCTATCATCTTAAGAGCTCGGCTGTGAACATTGAATAAAATGATCGTATTATAGAATAACATTTTTCTCCGTGTGAGTCTAAAGAAGGAGAGGAAGACGGGGAAGTGGATTATTATCGGAGGCTAAACAGATTTGGTCGCAAAACATGGTTAATTCAATTACTCATTTTGATTCTGTATGGTGTTATTTTACCGTGACTTTACTGAAAGCATTTATCACTCTGGATAGTCTGGATTGTGCCATAAATACAACATACACGTACACGAATAAATAAATAAATATTTTCCAATTCTTGCATATCTTATTATGCTATGGTGGTATTACATTATTACACATGAATTACATGACACAAACTCGAGAATTCCATACATTCAAGAAGGCTTAGGCTCTTCAAGCTGGTTACTCTATCATCTAATCCCGCACACCCCATAACTCAAGTAAAACTTGATATCTCCTCTTGATTTACATATTGTATTACGCTACGTGTTCGCAACGTATATTGTATATAGGCCCCACACTTGAATCTGAACACATGTATAGTTCGTACATAAACATAGCTGCGTCCAGTGTTCGGACTGTTCTGGCCGGTGTTCGTGGACAAGTACAAGTACATAATGTATGTGGAGATAACACTCGAGGCTCTCTTGTGTCGTGTTCACATTTTTGTGTTCACTTCACTAAAAGCACACCAAGAGGTGTTCAATGTTCACTTATCCGCACGTACTAGATTTATTGCCACTGATATTAAAAAGTTTCCAAAGATTACAAGGCTCATAGAGAAAACAGTATCGAATCAGTTGGGAAACACGTAATTCACGACATTTAGATTATAAGGCACCGAGGTGAAAACAAAAGCTCTAAATTTTGTGTTAAATCGAAACCTCACGATCATGATAGCGTATGAATTAACTTACTTATTTTTAAGGTCAAGTTGATAAGATTTGCTATTGTTTCGTGAACTCTTATTCATATTGTTTAGGCGCCTAAGTAATTTTTTAAAATGTTTTAGTTGCAGAAAGGATGATGAAACGTTTTTAACTGGCTTTACAATTAATTTGGCAGGTACCTACCTAGGTAGGTAGATAATTTACTATTTTTTTTATTAATTTAAGTATTCATACCTTGTACCATAGCTTATAATAAAAACAAAATAAGACGAATAAATTGACCAACATTGCGATACCACAAGATTCTAATAACGGGGGTTTGCTTGAGGATCACATTTTAGTCTATTTGATGAATTCGTAAATACGATATCTATTTTTTCAGATGGAAACCACGAAATATGGGTTATTTTAGTTTAAAATGAATGAATACACTGCCTTGACATTAAAATATTTTACGTAAAACGTTTTGAAAATTTTGTAAAATTATATTTTTCTGGACCATGAATTATCAACTTTCCTAGGGATTCAGTTAGAAACATCTGGGATTTTAGTAATATGTTAATCAGAATTAATTAAGGGTCGTCTGTTCCAATGCTAGCCACAGTCAAATTTAAACTGGCTAGCTTTACACTTGTAATTTTTCTCGTATGTTTACGACTTCTGGCCGATTGGCACATTGGAGCACATAATATAAGTAGATATCTGGGGAGTATAAAAAAAACTTTAGTTAGGTACCCACCTACCTGCCTATATATCTCGTCTTGATTTATAATTGAGCAGAAACCGGTTTTTGTTCGTAACACCTCTTTTCGTCTAACCGCTCCAAAGGTTAACATAATTGCCACGATTAAACTAATTTAACCGTAAATTCAAATTGCTTCACCAAAACTTGGTGGGAAGACTCGAGACTGCATTTTTGTTAAAATGGACTCGCGTTGCATTAAGTTATGCACCAGAATTATTACAATGTTACCGATAAGGGCAGGCACTTAATAATCCAAATTAAGTTTATAATTATAGCATTGTTCACTATTTAACGAAGATTACATGAGTGATAATGCACAAGGAGGTTGTTAATAAGGATGTCTCTAATACTTTCCGGTAAGGGTGAGGAAGTACGTACCAACCATTGTTAAAATAAGCAATGTTGGATTTTATTTTACAACATATATTTTACCAGCATTGATAGGGTGGCCAAACGCATTCAGAAAAAGTCCGAATAAAAGGCAGAAAAAGTAATTCTATTAATTTCCTGTTTCGTGCATATAATCAGGACATAGTTGTTGACCCCGCACACAGCATCCCCAAAGATGACTTGGGGATTGATGGTAAAAAAATTCCTCAAGGCCTTATGTGTGGAGGAAAAAATGAGAAAAAAATCTGAGGAAGTTAACTAATCGATATCATTTTGTTTCATTTTCGTAAGCATGTTCCGACATTATTACGGACGTCTTTTTTCTTCATTTTTATGGAATAAAATAAGTTAGGTATTCCAAACTATAAAGTTTAAATCGGAGGTCATGGTGCTTGCAAAATATTACTGGATACATTTTTATAAAAAGTGCATAACAAAAAAATATAAAAATATCACCATTTATTCATACATTTGAATTCTTGAAGAAGGGATCACTTTAATGGCACCTACGTAGGTAAGTTTTTAGGACGTCATTAGGAAAATTTAAAAAAAATCGCTGATTTAATATTCGCGGAAATTTTCGCGGATATGAATTTTAAATGGTTGATTATGTTTATTTTTACATACTATGCATACATTTATAATAACCGCAAAGCACTATGCAAATAAAGTAGAAATCCTGAATACTATCAACCTACTTCATCATGTTACCTGATACGTTTTCTAACTTTGGGCGCCATGCGGGGAAACAAACTCACATGCAACGCATATTATGCGGTTATGTTAATATGTGCATGAAGTGGTTTATATTCTTGATAATGGTATTTGTGGGATGCTTTGCATTCTTAACCTTTCCCTTACTGTGCTGAAAAAATCCGCGCGTTCCGGTGCTGTGTAATCACTACACAAGCAGAAATGGTCGATTTAAAAGCCGAAAAAATGAATATTCATAGCAAATCGCTATATTTCATTATAGTTGAAGTCAAAATGATAATAAATGATGTTTAATTGCTGAAAAAATGAAAAAAAAAACATCGTTAGCTCAAAGAAACGATGCTCATACAACATGCGAGGAGAACACTCCGAATGAATGCCGGGCGGCGACTGGCGGCGCCGTCCGCGGTCCGCGGGGCAAACCGAAGGAACAAACACGATTGACGACTGACCAGTAACCACACGGTTCTCTTTCTCGCGCTCACTTATATCGAGGTAGGTGAGAGTGAGACGTGCATAGTGTCGCATTAGCCACACGCTTCACGCATTTGTACATCTCACCCGCAGCACTGTTCATACGCCAGACGTTTGATTGTATTGGTGAATTTATTTTCGATTCTCACAAAATACCTCTTATGTGCCCGAAAGGTACTGATTATTTTTTTTTTTTTAATTTTTATTTAATGAGTATAAAGGAGGATTACCTAAAATATGAACCCAGAATTTTCCATATTTAGGGAGATATTAAAGGTGCAAGAAGCAATGTGTAGTAGATACACATCGCAGGCAAGGGAGGGTTAACAACTTAAATAGTTGTTTTTATTTATTTATATTTATATTACAAAATAAAAATAATATTTGTGAAACATTATTTCTAATGAGTTTAATAAAACTCATTTCGGGAAGGACAACGTTAAACAAAAAATATATATTTTTACCCGAGATTACGATTTCAAGGATTCATTGAAGGGATACATAGTTACTTCTTTTTGGAGTTAGGACCCTCCCAAAATCGTTAAAATTGCCCGCTTTGAACGCCATCACCATCAGACGTTCACTGTACAAACTAGACATTTTTTTTTTTTTGAAAAGCAAAGTGTACAAACGTAGAGTTCTTTTCTAACACGTTACTAAAAAAACCTTAAAAATGGGTCAAGTTTTGGAGGAGAAAAATTGGGAATATAAAACCTCAATTTGGATGATGTGGAGTTTCGCTCAGTATAACAGCGACAGCAATAATTTGGTAAAATATGTAAAATGTTTGGTAAATACATTTATAAAGATATACAAAATTCAGAAAGTTCCAAAAAAAGATTGTGTCAATCGTTAATAAAGCTGCTTTAAGAACTTTTGCCATTGTTTTTTGGTTGAATGGAATTGGCCGTATTATTCAACGTATCGTCACAATTTTCTTCATTATGCGATAACTGATCATAAATTGATAGGAACAAGCAGTGATATAATATAATATATTCGTTATTTGTCGTAAGTTATTTGTAAAAGTCGTAAGTAATTTGTTAAAATCTATTAAGCAAGATAAATCTAGGATTTCACACCCATTTTCAACGATTTTTTTATTGTTATTTGGTGTGGGTTTGTAGTTATTAATTAATGTTATGGATAGGTAGTTTGGGCTATTAGTCATTAGTAATAAATTATAATGCATTAGTTATTAATCACTTTGTTCAAAATATAATTTTTACTTTCTCGGCACAGAGGTTCAGTGTTTATAAAATTATAACACGAGTATAATAATAAGCAAACTTCACCCGCTATAACACAGGGACATCCCTATCATGGCGGACGAAATAGCACAATATCTTTACTATGTATAAAATTCTTTTAACAAATAAATAAATAAATTAATAAATAAATAATGCAGGTAAATTATTTGTGTTGCGGTGCAAAAGAACCCGTAAGTTTGAAACTTTAAGCCTCAATTAGAAAATTTCTAAAATAGCCTTTCTCGATATTTTCCCGAAAAATCGCTAATTTCTGTTTTCATTTAACAATACCTACTTTCAGTATCGCTCTGTGATTGACCACCATTCAGAAACGAAACGATGATTAATATGGTTTTGGACGTGTTCGGTGAGCGTTTCTGAATAACTAAGTACCTACTTCCCCTCCTTTATCCCCATCTCCTTCCCCTCACTACTATCTCCAGCTTCACAACATACTCCAATTGGGAGATGCCAAAGTCTCACTGGCTCCAGAAGGTTTTAAAAAAATGTGAATACCGCACAAGAGTTCCAAAGTGAGGTATGTTATGAGGCTAAAAGTAGTGGAGAGAGGAAGGAGATGGATGTGGAAAAATGAAGGTGGGGAAGTACCTCGCTATCCAGATATAGCCACCAAACACTGCTAATGCCATTTCAAGCAACGTTTCAATTCGATAAGGGGGCATTATTGATAGTTTTTCCACTCTGGAACTTGCCGCAAATATACCTTATATAATTTTTTAATGATTTAATTAAACAAATCAATCAAATAAAATTTACAATTTAGTCAATGGTTGGGAACAGTTGGGACTCTTGTGTAGCTGGTAGGTACTCAGATAAACAAAATTACAAAAATTTAAGAGATGTATACCTTCTAATACAGATTTTGAAATCAATATCTACCGGGGATGTTTTGAAAGGTTCGCGTGCAACCCAACACGCCCTTCAAGAGATAAATGTGTGGCCACATCGTGCAGTCGCTTGCTTTAGGTACCTGCCTGCATACGTAGTGCATTTATTTAGGTATACATAAGTGAACACCATCAAGGCGGCTTGCTCACTGTCCGGGAGACCTTTAAATTATAAATGCGGATAAATTGTTAATCTTTGAAGAAAAGGATAACACGAATAATTTAAATTTAAATTACAATTACATTGATGGGAATAACCTTCAAAAGTTATGAAAAGAGAGTTTTTCTTATAAAAATCAAATTGTTTATCATTTAAATTTGTTCCAGTCGATCCGAATTAATTTTGATAAGTCATTAGAGGCATATCTACACAGAGAAAAATGTTACTCTAAAATACGATCATTTTATTCGTAAAAACGGTTAAATACGGGACTGAAGTTCTTACGAACAAATTAATTATTCTTACATTTTCCCGCCAATAAACATTGAAACACTGTGAATTTGTTCGTACGAACTTCAGTCCCGTTTTTAACCGTTTTTACGAATAAAATGATCGTATTTTAGAATAACATTTTTCTCCGTGTAAGAAGGGTGATAGGTACCCCACCTTTAAATAATTGTTTTAGGTAATAGGTACAATTATTGTTCACTTTATTTTACAGGACTATGTTTTAAAGTTCGTATGCATATATTGTATATCAATTTCAATTTTTTAGCGTTCGGTTTGAAAATTTCCCCCCCTCATTGATAAAATCATACCTTCAATTTTTAATGTGGAGACAGATACATAACTTATTACACTTATTTTTTATTTAATTTGTTTCATTCATGTAAAGTTGGAGTTTGTTGTAGATATTGGACGGTCCTGGCGTGATGGTCTCCGGGAACTCTGCCGAATAGGTCGTAAATCTAGCAGCTTTCTTTGACTTCCATCGTTATCCACTCGCTTGGGACGCGTACAGAAGATATGATATTGGATGTGGTTTTATGTTATTTTTACGTTAAACACTTGTGTTTATAGTGATGGAGTTTATTGCGTTAATTATTCAGATGAATAGCAATTATGATAGTGAAGATTTGAATCCGAGCCCTTAGGCTCCTTAATGTGGAATGAAACGGTAAATTTGATGAAGTTTATGCTAATAACGCGACAATGATTTCGCACAAAAAACAACCAATGGCGTTGTTTTTGACATTAAAGACCATAGACAATATATGACATAGACAAAGATTGCATAGAAAGATTACTAAAAAGTGACACACAGACGCGAATTTAAATGTAAAGGACTCTACACATCGAAGTTAGAAAGTGAAGTTAAATTTGAAATGATAAATGAATAAACATGAAATGAAATATTGAAATAGAACAGTAGATACAACACCCAACAGATATGTAACTAATTTTACAGAAGGGCTTCGTAGTCGAAGGGGTAAGGCTCCCGACTAGCAATCCAAAAGACGTAGTTTTAAATCCAGGCGAGCACAAGTAAATTTTATTTGATTGATTGGTGTTATTTCACAATTTATTAATTTAAAATTATGTATAATATATTTGTGGTACGTTCGGGAATTGAGGATACTTTCAGAATCGCCCTGGTGTGAGACCACTATTCAGAAGGAGACGTTGTTTGAATTGGTTTTAGATGTGTTTGGTGACTAAATCTGAATAGCCAGTGACTTTCCCACTTTTCTTTTCCTCATGTCCTCCCCTACCCCTCCCCATTCCCTCCAGCCACACAACATACCCCAATTGGGAATGCAATAGCCTCAGAGTCTCATTGGCTTCAGGTGGGAACAGTTGGGACACGTGTTCGGAATTCACAATAAAAAAAATAAAGACTTCAGATCTTCTTTGGCCCAAGGTACATACCTAGGTAGGTATTATACGTGAATACTATTTTTTTTAAATAACCCATAACTCGCTTGCAAAAATATTCTGTCAGGGGTGGAAAATGAATTTTTTTATCAGTATTTTTATAATACGTGAAATTAGTTTAATATTAGTTATATTTTATTGAGGTGGCTCTCTAAACTCATTTCCACTTGGTGAGAAATTTAAATTTAAAATAATTAAATTATCTTAGATATATAATTATGCACGTAAGTCGGACCACAGTCTATTTTAAAATTTTCACCGACAAACGCCATCTCTCGAAGGCATCAAAAGCTTTATAATTGAGGATCAATAAATCATTAAGGCTACCGTTTTTTAGATTGCTCCGTGTTATCCTCGGAAGGTACAGAACTCTAATCAAATCACGAGCTTCAAGTGTGAAATAAATAATGAACAATATTTATCGCTCGTTTTTACATCCTTGTATGCATCAAATTTATACTTGCCGCCATTACACCTAGCCTGTTTTTATTTTATTTTTTAATCTGCATGTTGGTATTAATTTATGGGCGTGTTTCAGAAAGCGTGGTCTGCCGTGACCAGGCATGCCAACGTCCCCGACAAATTTATCACCGCACGCTTTAAAAAAAAACTTCGGAAAATGTATACAGCTAGATGTAGTATGTACCTACCCACGAACAATTTCTGAAATCGGAAAGACTTATTTGACGTTTGTCCGTGAACCGAACGAATAAATTTCCCGGTGGCGATAAATTTCTGACTCTCAGCAGAATGCGACAAAGCAACGGATTAAATATCAAACTTGTACATTTTGTATGGAACTTCGTGGCGACAAAAGTATCGACATTGCGTAATAGTAGTTTCCTAGTTTCTACCTATGTTGTGGCTCTCGGTTGATAAACCTTGTGGATAATAATTTATGCTTTCTGAACACATAACCTGTTTAATGTTTAAATTACCCTAAAGAAAATTTGAATACCAGTTATACCTGTCAAGGTTCGACATGTAGTTAGATCAATTTATAATTTCATTAGATATAGATATGTAGGTACATACATTTTAATCTAGTATAACTACACGTGTACTGAATACGCCCAGATAGATACATAATACATAGGGATCGATCTAAATATATTTATTTACTTAGTAATATAAAACTTTTAATAAACAGTGTTTTGAAAGTTGCGAATAAAGAAAGACGATGGACTGTTTATTTGCAGAGTAATTTATTAGAGAACTAAACATTATAAACGGATACCATGTATGTAATGTACGCCGACACTTATGGGAGTAGGTGAGTCATCATTCTAACACTAACTACATTAGTGAATGGATATTTTAATAATATATTTGTTGCATCGTTTTACTCACGATTTCCGCTGTGTGATTTGCTAACATAACCCCCATGAATAGTTGAATTCTGGAGGAGGCGCTGCCTTCTTTAGCCTCCTCTTAGAGCCCCGGCACAATCAGCTGTTCTTAAAAATCTCCGCCATCACGTATCACAAAAACCAGTACTTTTTCTTCCAGTAGTTATTTTTACAAGCTACGTAGTGATTAAATTGATAAAAACACACAGGAAAGCAACGTTTACTAACCGCGCGCTTCGATAAGAATATCTTAACTGAAATTCTCGGAGGTATACGAATGTTCTGAACACAATGGCCACTTCCTAATGCAGACTAAAAAGGATCAGAAAAGAATTCCCGCCAAGGTTAGTGTAAAAAACAAAATATTGTTTTTTTCGCGGCCATTGTGGGATGTTTTGGGATAATCGCCTCCAGCCCAGAGCGTTGGAGGCCATGTTATTGGGACCACGGCGCGCCCCATAGAAAAAAATCCTCTAACCCTTACTTAAGTGCCATAAATTACCGTTATTATACCGGCGACGTAAACAACTTGTAACACTGCACCACCATGTTGCCTTTTTACGAAGTTTTATTATTTTATAATTTCAGAAATAAACAAGCAATCAGCTCTGTCGAAAATGACCGGGATTAAAAATGGCGACCAAAAAATTACCCATGAAAAATAAACCATATCAAATGTTTCAGAAAATTGGTCAAGTACTGTATGTACCTATATTCCTAGCACAGGTAAGTCCTTCTTCCTCGTAGGAACTATATATATATATATATATATATATATATATATAGAATAATTACCAATCAAACCGGTCCCCTATCGATCATTTTATTTGAAAAAAAAGATAAATGTGGCATTGATTGCACGTCGCACGGACTTTGAATAAAAATTAAAGTAAATCTTTCACGTGCAACTGAAACTGTGAGACCATGAATTATGAAGATATATAGAGCGTAATAGTGCGGTATGTAGTTCTACGTTAGATTGTGTCTAAATTTGGATTGGGTAGAAGTTGCTGAACAAAAAACTAGTTTGGCAAAACGTTAGTATCAAAGATTTATGGAGTCCCATCATTATACGTTATTCGTATTTAATACTGTTTATTGATGGAGTTAAACAATCCAATTAAAATGTTTTTATCGTAAGGCAGATCACAAGTAATTCGATAAAACAGTTATTAACAAGATGAAACATAATTCAAATAACCAACACTATCTACTTTCAAGATGAGATAAAAGTGCAACATTATTATTTTTTTTTAAATTTTAAAACTGTTTTATTTTTACCTTTCTTTCAGAGGCTTTAAAAAACGGCACGACCGAAAGAAAAGGCTTGAAGGTCAAAATATAATGTTCTTAGAAAGATTACAACAAAAAACGAACGAAAATTCCTAGGCCTTTTTTACCAAAAAGAATGGGTTGACACAGACAATTAAAACAAAAGCATTTCCAAACAATTCGGAAAGAAAAGAAAACAATAAAATGACCTTCTTCCCGGTTTTTTAAAGGTTTTATGGTTCTTTTTAGGATCTCGAACGGATTTGGGATGCTTTAAAAACGCAATTACTCATTTGTTATTCTATGGAGGGACCATAAAACTGTTTTGACACAATATCGCTTTAGTTTTCCGCAAACACGAGAGCATGATTCGGGGGTGCAATAGTTTTTTAGACAGTTATATTTTTTGTATCTACTTTGTTTTTGTCATAAAACTCAGTTTTGTGGCATACGCGTGCAGATGTGGAAGTGTGGAGATTATATTGTGTTTGAAAGTTTTATTGAGTCGAGGTGACTTCCATTTTCAAAACCTATAATTTATCAGTGATAAAAAATAAAAATATTTTAATCAACACGAAAAAAGTGCATGTAATGATAGTGAACATAATAGCTGATGTTTATTCATTGCGGGTGTGTAAATGATTAACATAATATACAGGTTCCAACCTACCTATTAATCAGTGCAGTCAGGAGAATAACTAATGTACCTAATACATAAGCACGTGGATATACCTAAGAAAGTTCATCTCTTGGCTGTTTTCCACCGGTGGTTAATTTCTTATTTGATCAGCATTTAAATATGTATTTAAGCTTTTTTATTGAGTTGCTAAAGTTTCCAGAAGGTGAAATATTAACTGTGATCCATCAGGAAATAATGTTTCTTGAAAATGATATTGAATCAATAGTAGTAATAAATTAAAATTTATTAGGATAGTAAAGCGATATATAAATTTGAAACGTCTACGAATCACGCAGTTTTATTCGATATCTCGCTGCTAAAATGTTAAATTTAACATTCAATTGAAACTATTTCTCAAATATTATAAATAACACGATGAGGGACTCGCACACGGGGACACTTTTTAAAACAGCTTTTTCATTCTGCGTATATTTTTATTTGCATAAATTAAATTTACTAGGCGGCATTAAATTAGCTAGCTTTATCTGCTGGACTTAGACATACGCGGCGTGCCGTACGTATATCTTGATTATTGGAGTTATATTATTCTAGTCGGCTTTATAAATAAAGCTCAGTCTACAGTCTACGGTGCAAAGCTGAGCTAAAGCTCCGAGGGTGGGAGCTTTGGATAAAGCTCTGTAATGGCTTGACAATTGGACCGGGCATTACTCATAATTATCTATTGGGTAGGTACCCGGTTTACCCGGTAGGTTAGCATCTATAACACTGTTGGCCAATGCGGCAGCCGATGGCCGCAAGAGGAATGCTGTGACCATTTCTCTGCATACATTTGCATTTTATCGATTAAACCGAACAGGTTCGTGTTTATATTAAGCCCTGTATCTACATACACTCTCTTGGGAAATGATGTAATAATCAAGTGATCCCATTCGTCTCTCTTATCGGTAGATTCATGAATACGAATGAGTGGCGCAGGTTAATGACTTTTAGATACATAGGTTTATGAATATGCACCTAAAGCCTTCGGGAAAAGGTAAGATGGAAAATAAGTTCTCTATTTATAAATTGATAGTTTTACTTATCCCTTTTTCGAATACAATCATGAGCTAATTAATATTTTTAGATACCTATGTGTCTAGAGTTTTCCGAAATTTATTTTCATTATGTAATTTCGACTACGAGTATCTATCAAATCACTAAGTTGTGCACATGCACACAAAGCTAGGACGTGAACATCCAAAAAGGTGTTTTTATCACCACTTTCCACCAGACCTGTCTACATATCCTTTTTTAATTGCACATGCAAATAATTAAAGATCGTATTCATCGTAATTATCTAAATTGACTGGGGATTTACATATTATCTAAAAAATATCTTGTGATAACTCTGCAAAATAATTATATGAGACTTGTATAATTGCACCAACCTACCCATATCTAGTAACAAGATAATCCATATGCTTATTCTCTTTGGTTCAATCGACCTATTCTACCACAAAATCATGTTTCGAGTAAGTTTCGTGGTCACTAAAAAATCGATAAATCGGTAATTTGTTTAGTTTTTATTGTTTATTAACCAAAAAAACATAAATGCGTTAAATTTTAAAGAAGACAAATACACGTTGAGACTATGTAGGTTGTTTTTAATGTCACAAGAGAACCCCTGTCAGTACGGTGCAAAGGCAGGGGAACTATTTCGCCAGCCAGTTGGGCAGCGTTGCGAAGCGAATTAGCGCGTTGTGAAGGGAGTGTTGTAGGAGGGATTTATTAATGCGGGTCTTGAAGAGGCCTGGATTATATGAAGTAAGAAAAAAAGAGGCTGGTAGCTCGTTTCACATACGAGCCGACTCACATAAAACGAGTCGAAGGAATGACCCGCTCTCATGAAGCCCAACATCGACTGTGAACGGGTGTTCCGCTCGTGTCCGTCTAGTTTCACGCAAATGCACCGGTGCATCGGAGATCAATGCTGCTAGCTCTTTAGACCAGGCTCCATTAAAATAACTGAAGAACAAACTCAGCACACCTAATAAATACTTAAAGGTACATTTTTTTTGTAAAAACCACCGTTCCGAGGTGGTATTATATTCTAAAATATTTTTATTTATTTTAGAATACAATTATATAGGTAGGTACCTACCATGAAAATATATTATAAAAAGTCTTTTGCCTACTTATTTGAACTACCAAAAAGCTAATAATTCCAAAATATTGATGCATTATGGTCACGCTAGTCCGTTGCGCGTGGGCAAGAGAGATAGTGCCCCAAAGCGCGAGTTGAGTACGTAAATAGGTACAGCAATACCCGACCAACACGCGACCGGAGCCAAACAGGCTGACTAATGGTCACCCCAACATTTCAGCTTGCATATTTTAATTAAAATAAATCCCACAATTTGCAAAAGCTTTGTGCCAATACTAAAGGTAAATTTTCTAAATATAATTCGTCTCAAGTAATTAGATAGTTAAGCGGATACATACTAAATATAAATTTTAAATGGCCAAACAACACGTTATATGTCAATATTTGTATGTGTTTTTTTTGTGTGGTAAATTCGCTTCCATGACAACTCAACATAGTGGCATTTCAAAACTCCTTTGAAAAGTCATTAAAAGTGGTAAAAAATAGCCCAAAACCTAACTCACCAAGTTTTTTTTATTTTCACCATTTTTGACTTTTTATAGGAGTGACGAAGATGTACATTTTTGAGTTGTCCGGTCACGGTTGAATTCGTATACGCCTATTTTTTTTTTTTTTATAATTTAAAATAGATCATTTTCATAAATGTAATTATTAGGTTCATTTTTTATGTGACTGCACGGAGAAAATGTTATTCTAAAAAAAGGTCATTTCATTCGCAAAAACGGGACTGAAGTTCTTACGAACAAATTAACAATGTTTCAATGTTTATTGGCGGAAAAATGTAAGAAAAAATGTTGGTATACACGTACGAAATTACGTTTACTAACAAATTATTCTTACATGTTCCCGCCAATAAACATTGAAAGCCTTTTAATTTGTTCGTCAGAACTTCAGTCCCGTTTTTAACCGTTTTTACGAATATATTTTTACGAATATATGTTCGTATTTTAAAATAACATTTTTTCCGTGTACCACACAAGAGTTGCAACTGCTCCCAACCGCCTGAAACCAGTGTTATTTTAGCATCCCCAATTGAGGTATGTTGTGAAGCTGAAGATAAAGGGGAGGGGAATGAAAAGTGCGAAAGTTTCTAGCTATTCAGATTTGGTCTCCAAACACGGCTAAAACCATTTCAAGCAATGTTTCAATTCTGAATTGTGGTCTTTCATCGGGGTGATACTGAGAGTAATTTCCACTCTGCTTCAAATATATTTTAAATGATTAATCTGTAAAGTAACACAAATCAATCATCTGAAACCGCGACCCTCAGATTGCCAGTCGAGAATCTTACCCCTGGACCACGGAGGCCATCTGCAAGTATTTTAGTTTATTATTATTTCAACATCTATTTCGGCGTTCAAAGCAATTTTCATACTGTCATCAAACATTGAAATTTACGGTTTCAATAATTCTATCATGGATTTTTTCTAAATATTTGTTTTGTCTTTCAATGACAGAGTTAGAATTTATCGCAGACGAATTCCGTACAATGAACAAATAAATCTTGTTAATGTATTTGAGCTTTTATTAAGATACTAACAATTTTTTTTTTTGAGAATAATTTTGTCGTATATTCGTAGCGACCTTGTTAGATATAATAAATTTATACCTACTTATAATATCCAAATCTGTCATAGTTCTACAAAATTTAAACCAGTGGAGCGATATAGGTCCAAATTTGACCCGTTTTTATTTTTCTGCGATTAAAATATGGGTTAGGTTGTAAAATCTAGGTAGATTTATTGGCTTTAAACCACAGTAAACAGTTCATATGTTTGCATACTAATATTTTAAGGAATTAGGTATATCAATTAAGTCTAATGGGCAAAGACCACCATTCAGAATTGAAAAGTTGCTTAATAATAGCTTTAGCCGTGTTTGGTGACTAGATCTGAATAGCCCAGTACTTCCCTACCTTCCTCTCCCAAATCACCTTCCACTCAACACTTACCTCCAGCCTCGCAACATACCCCAATTGGGGATGCCATAGTCTCACAGGCTCCAGACGGGAGCAGTTGGGAGTCTTGTGAGGTATTGTAAAATAATACAAATTCTTGGATATTTAGGAGATTTTTTTCAAAAATAGCGCTATACAAAACATCCAAATATTATTTTTATTCAGATGTGCTAATTTCAAGACCCCAGAGCTCACTATTCGAGTGTTTTTTTCTGTTTCATGCTAATGTTTTATTTTTGTTGGAAAATTTTTTAAATCTTAAATTTTTTTGCTTTATGTGTTTGATTAAGATTTTTTATTGCGTTATTATAATTTTTTATTCGTTTTCCTCTGAGGGTAAAACAGTAGAATCATTCACATAAAGCCTGAGGCGTAGATCGTTAGCCTTCATAAGTAACTTAATACCATTCGCAAAATGAACGCACAATTACGCGTAACGGCCGCCGTGAGCAATGATAGATCTCTCGGGATGCTGGACGATATTTAGAATTCATCTCTTTTATCCAATTTTCGCAGCGTTTTTATCAAAATCTTTTTTTTTAATGGGTTTGGAATGCAGAGTTCTGCCACCTTTATTTAGTATGCAAAGTTGAAATTAGGGAGATTATTAGATTGCTATGAGAGATTGGTTTTTATTTTTACATGTTTTCTGATACGCGTTTTATGCAGCATTTGAAAATAAAGTTAGCTACGTGTTTGAAGTTTGAAGGATTGGCGTTCGATATAAATTTTGTTTAAGATTTAACTAGAAATTTTTGTAACTAGATTATAGACAGACCGGTCAGTGGTTCAGTGGGAATCGCGTTTGGGTCCCACCCAGGCGTTCCGTGTTCGATTCCTCGGCTGGCTAAGTCCTCCATCACAACACAAGCAACATCTTCCGCTTAGTGTGGTGGTAGTAGGAGATTTTCAAATGTTGTTGGGTTATTCGCGTAACCCGGGAATGTTTGTCTTTCTTTAAAAAAAAAAAAATATATATATATAAAATATTCTCAGTATTGCCCTTGTGAAAGACAACCATTCATATCCAAAACGTTGCTTTAAAACGTTACATCTCACTGCAAAGGTCAGTGACTAAGTTAGCATCGCGTCTGGGTGCCAACCAGGCGTTGTGAGTTTAATTTATTGGCTGGCTAAGCCCTCCACCATTAAACAAGCATTATTTTAAGCTTAATATCGTGGTTGTAGGAGATTTTCAAATTATTGTCAGGTTATTCGTCTCTCCTTTAAAAATTGCTTTAGACGTGTTTGGTGACTAGATCTGAATAAGTAGGTGGGTACTTATTCCCAACTATCCCCTCCCTCATATCATAAAGTACCTTTACAGCATACTCCAATTGGGAATGCTATAATTCCAACGGACAGTTGGAATCTTATAATTTATTCATCAATTTTACGATAGTTCGTAAGCCATTGTTCTTGGTGTATAACCATCATATACACATGCCATACTTCAGTAGATTACGATAAATCGTTAATAAATTTGTTCATAAAAAGCGAAATAATTAAAAAAAATTAATGCTCACTAAAATAAGTCAAAAATAGTTTAAAAGCATCATCCACGTACACGATTTATTTTTCTGTAGATATACCTACTTCTGGTCGATTACGTAGATTTCTCGGTAATAAAAATAATGATTTGGATAACGCCGTTTTTGTGAAAAATCACCTAAAGGGCGCTGTACAAATATATTTATAATATAATTTTTCAGTCTTACTTCTATCTACAGAATAGACAATCCATCATAACAACAAAATTACATCGATCACTGATACAAAACTATATGTAGAATGCATTTGACCAGTGAACGCGATGCTGCGTAAAATGTACATATATTATTTTATTTTAACCTTTTTCGATGGAAGTACAAAACCACCAAATTTACACCTGTTTGTGGAAACATTACAGCATACATAAATTCTTCTACACGTGTTGATATCATATAAATTTCTGACAAACAATTATTATTGTTAAACGTGAATGCCCAAAGGGAAGTTGCTCATATAAATTACATATGATATATTATAATACACGTTTCTCAATAAATTAACAAAGCTGTTGCAGATACTAAATAACAACTCGTTGGTTTGCTCGTTTCAAGTATCTGCTCTCCCTCCTTAAAAAACGCAATAATAAAATACAAGATGATGCTATCGAACACACTTCGTATTCAGAATTTATTATTAATGAAAGTTTGCACATGCAAAATTTTCATATTAATCAGTCAGCGTAGCAAATGGTTTTATGTCTCGGGTTATGTTAATATATCATGATACTATCTATGGAGAATAACTACAAATTTTTAATTATTAGCAGTCACAATTTTCTTCCTATAGGAAATTGGAAAAGAGCATCGGATATAAGTAGGTTCCTTTAATGAGTAGAAAATAAAAATACAATTTTCGGCTGAGACTCTACATGTTACTCCAGTTCAATAGACTACAGAGAACTCTAGCTTTGAATTTATGTTTCATTTTCAGAGTTGGAAATGTTTGATTGGAACATGTGATAGCGTCTCTATGACTATCCAATGATTTTTCAAGAGTCTGTTATTAGTACCAGATAATTGAAACAATTAAAAACTTTATTGAAATATCATGTGCAAACACAAAAGCAAGTGAAGTAATTTTTTTCGAACACCTATATTTATTACGATGAAATTATAAATTAAGTTTACAAAATAGTAAGTAGCAATAACAGTTTTAAAAAATAAGTTTAAGGTACCTACCTAATGAATTTTCATAGTATTATTTTTTAAAAGAAAGTCGAAAATTCCGGGTTAAAAATAACCTAACAATAATTTGAAAATCTCCTACTACCATCACAGTAAGCGGAAAATGTTGCTTGTTTTTGTTTTTGTTTTGTTTATGTAGATGTAGGTATGCAAATTTTTTCATACATCTAGTAAGAAAATATGAAAATACAATTTAAGAAATACAGTTTAAGAAATACAATTTAAGAAATACATTTTAAGAAATACAATTTAAGAAATACAATTTATGAAATACAATTTAAAAAATACAATTTAAGAAATAAAATTTAAGAAATACAATTTAATGTTTGTAATCAAATCAAAGATTATTTTTAACATAATGTAGCACATGTCCCACGGTGTGTCTGGTAGAACTGACTATTATGGCTGACTACCGAAGAGGTTTTTTTTTATGTCATATTTATTAATTACATCGCATTTGTGACGTACTGTGCCTGTCTCACTACGAACTAAGAACTCCTGTGTTGAGGGCAGGTGCAGAACAAAAAAACAACAAAATTACAATATTTAAAAAAAACAAAAATTACAATATTACATTAAAAATAAAAGACAACCAGCATCGTATCTACTATTAGAAATACATAAATTTAGTTATAAATTAAACTCACGAAGCCTGAGTGGCACCCCGACACGATGCCAACTCAGCCACTGCCCGGTCTAATTAGACAAAATTGACGTTTTATAAGCTATTTGATTATTGCACTTGGCTTTGCTAAAATATTATCTTTTTACAAATCTACAAAAATGCGAACTTCAATTAAAATCTAATTTTAATTTTCGCCACCTCCGAACCAGAACAAATTGCTAAATAATTTGGGCTGTAACTCATCTTACGAATAACATAACATCTTACGAATTTTATAACAATGTCTAAGCAGGTACCTTACCCATAACTACGTGTAGTCTATACCTAGTTTGTAGTACTTACGTGGCACACGTAGATAGTGATCAGCGATTTAGTTGCGAAATGGTCCATCCAATCTACGTTAATCGGGATCAGTTGACTGCGTTACGACGTTAATCCCCAGATATATTATGATAAGATTGTTTCATATCTGACACATTATGAACGCTTAACATTATATTCAATATATCTCGATTGGAATAATGATACGAAGTGGGGTAGGGATATATGATTTTATAATGAATCTTGTATCTAACACACTGACACTTCTGTAAAACAATAAACTTCCTATTTACTTTTACAAAAATAAAATGTATGATATAAGTTACGCCAGCGTTTTTTACAATAAAATTTGCATTAAATAAATTATCTAAGTTTGGACAAGAAAGGTTATAGATTAAACACTGGCAACATGGCGACCTACAGTCTAACTAGCAACAAGTCCAAGATGGCAGTGGGAGAAGTTGTTCGGCAAGGATAATGTAATGGGTAACAAGGGTAATTTATGAAAAAAACAAGTAGATTATGATTTTTTTTAATTAATCGAATTTAAATAAATAAAAGGTATCTTAAAACAGTTGAATCTAGGCAAGATAATTGCAATAAAAAAAATTGTAATTTAAAATTTATTTTAAAGTAAAATATGCAGGGAGAAAAATATTATCCTAAAATACGATCATTTTATTCATAAAAATGGTTAAAAACGGGACTGAAGTTCTTACGAACAAATTAACAGTGTTTCAATGTTTATTGGCGGGAAAATTTAAGAATAATTTGTTGGTATACCTACGTACGAAATTACATATACCAAAAAATTATTCTTTCATGTTCCCGCCAATAAACATTGAAACCCTGTTAATTTGTTCGTAAGAACTTCAGTCCCGTTTTTACGAATAAAATGATCGTATTTTAGAATAACATTTTTCTCCGTGTGTAATCAGTGAACTCTGCCGTGAACTTTATTTATTATTTAGTAAAAACGTTTTACATATATTAGGTATACATTATTTATGAGATGTTTTGACTTCCCAACTAGGAGGAATCCCGTTTTAGGACTGGACAGTCAAATTAGGATGATATATGGAACATGTTTTATGCAAACGAAAATAAATTTAGGAAAAAAAAATAAGAGAAAGAATAATAACAAAAAAAAGATAGATAAAAAATAAGAATACGAAAAAATAGAAGTTTAAAACATAATAACGGTTGTTTGTATAGTACAGATATTAAAATAATATAAAAATTAATAATTATAAGTATTTATTCTTAATAAAAGGATTAAAACAATTTATAACAGTAATTTATACATGTAGGAGATTTTCAAATGTTGTTGGGTTATTCGTAACCCGGGAATGTTTGTCTTTCTTTATAAATAAAAAAAGGTATAAAATTAAATAAAATAAAAAAAATAAAAGAGAAGAGACAGAATTAAATAAAATAAAATAACCACTTAGAACAGAAAGATAATCATTCTTTGTTTAAATAATAATATTAATAAAATAAAAGGTTTATCCACTTTAAAAAAATGGATTAAAACAATTAATTAAAACTTAGATCAATGCATTTTTTTTACAACGCCCTACGTCATTTTGATCATGCGCAAAGAGAGCATGACAGTATAAGACAGAAAACTGATTGTTTGCCTCCTTCGTGGTACACGTCAAAATTCGTTCTTTTTTTTTATTAAAACGCAGTTATATTATTTTTTTGAATGACTCTAGAGCCTTTTAGCCCCTCAGCATCACTGCATATACGATTTTGTTAAAATAAATCAATAAATAAAACACATCGTCTGATCTGCCGGATCTGGACGCTGCAACGCTGTCTAAAACGTCGGCTAAAGAAGGAGGTAGCGCAACACGGCATAACACCCCAAAAACAAACAACAAAAATAAATCAATGTAGTATGAAAAAATCCATAATACTCACCAAAAGCAAACAAAAGAAAACAACGTACTGATGATATAATTTCACATTTTCCATTTCATATCTCGGGTGAAACTGGTAGTTAAGTTAGTAAACTAATTGAAAATATAAATATTATACTATTTTTTACAGGAAAGGCATAATATCAGCCAAAAATATAAATATGTACCTATTTACAGGAAAGGCATAATATCAGCCAAAAATATAAATATGTACCTATTTACAGGAAAGGCATAATATCAGCCAAAAATATAAATATGTACCTATTTACAGGAAAGGCATAATATGAGCTAAAAGTATAAATATGTATTTAAAGGAAAGGCATAATATGAGCAAAAAAAAACTGTACCTAGTAAGGGTAGGTCGGTACTTGATGTAATAAATAGGTCTAGTTACATTACCCGTTAGCAGGTCATTTTAATATTAGCGCTGGGGAAAGGTTAACTCACAGAGCTTTCAGACTTTAATAAATGGGTAATTTTATCAAAATTGTTTTTAAAATTATGGTACAATTCATCAGCATTACACCTTTAACCCGTGGTTTACTTCTGCGTGCCTGTTACTAGTTTGATGTAGGAACTAAATCATACCTTGTTAATAGTAGCGGCCACGTATAGGGTACAATTATTATCCTTCTTACTGGGGCTTAAGGCTTTGAAAGAATACATCTTGTAAGTGTATTACGTATCTACGTAAAATATATTCCATCAACTAGTTGGTTCATACACGAAACAAGAACGAATAGGTTTATAAATACAATCGTATCCTTATTTTTCTCTGTACTTAGAAATTTAAAGATATTTTAAATTTAAATTTGAAAGGTTTTTTTTTGGAAGAAAATAACTTTAAAAAGGCTTTATATTAGTAAAAAACACGAAAAAAAATTAAAATTAAGATATTACATCTTCGATATATACATATCTTTATATTCAGGAGTCTTGTCATTTTTTTGCACCACAGTTTTAACTAGTGGCGGCTCGTGACTTTTGGTGAGCTAGAGTGCTAATTTTAACAAAAATGGGATTATTGATGTCGTTGTAGCCGAATTTTTTTTTTTTTTTTTCGATTTTTTTTTTGTATGAAGATTTTCAGGAAATTTCAGTTTTGCTGTGCGCCACACCGATTTTCTAAAAATCTTCATACAAAAAAAAAAAATCGAAAAAACAAATAAAAATAATTTTTCCGCTACAACGACATCAATAATCCCATTTTTGTTAAAATTAGCAATCTAGCTCACCAAAGGTCACGAGCCGTCACTGGTTTTAACCACTGGAGCGACAGAGCAATTAAAATATTTTTTCTCGGATTGCTAAAGGAAATTTTTCCGCACACATTAAAAAAATCATACCTCCGAATTTGAATATGAAGACATACAAACTGATTATATTTCTATGTAGTTAATGAATTGCCCTATCTTTTGTCTATTAACACATATTTGTAGGATTTATAAAAAAAATATAATTAAATCTTTAACCTTAAAACATTTTTAAGAATCTAGAGAATATTTATTTTGTCATATTTTGAATGTACAATATATTATATAGTCGTTTTAATAAATTTTTTTTTTTTAATTGCCACATTTTGGCAACAAAGCAATCCGAGGTTTTGGAAATAGTGCCATAATGTGGAAAAAAGCGCTCGAGTGGTTAAGGATGGATTCATACATCCGCCACTGCTGAACACACTAACCCCAGATTCCTACCCATCCCTCGTACCTTTATCCTATCCAGAACTCCCCTTTATTCGTTTACTTAAAAAAGACCATCCACACATAGTCCCAGAGACGACATAGTCCCTGAGGGAAATTATTATGTGAAAGCTTTTTTTTTGTAATAATTTATTTTAAAGAAAGGCAAAATTGTCGGGTTATCAAAATAACCTGACCATCTTTGAAAACCTTCTTCCACCATCACAGGAAGCTGAAAATATTGCTTGTGTCATGATGTAGGACTTAGCCATCTGAGAAATTGATTACACGACGCCTGGGTGGGATCCAAATGCAATGCCAACTCGGCCACTCACCGGTCTTTCTTGATGATTTCTTTTGATCACAAAATAAAAGATTAAAATAAAATAAAATAAAAGCGTCAGCTTAGGAATCTGCTGTCTACCTTAAAAGATAATTTATACTTAGTCACATTTCTAGATAATTAAAACACAAATAGGGGTTCAATGTCTATTAACCTATTTGCCTTATATATTTCTTTTGTTCCAAAATTTTTATTTTCTTTTTTTTACTACTTTTCATGTATACTGTTTTTCCTGTTTCCAAAAAATAACAAAATAGATACTAATTTTAGGCAGGACAGAGACAGAAACATTATTAAAAATGCTATCTGATAATTATGTATTACGAGCGCCTAATATATTTCATTTGTTACCAAAAATTTTCTTTTCTTTTACTGTTTTCTGTATATTCACTTCAAATACACTTTTTCTTGTACTATTAGATACTAAATTGATTTGATTGTATATTAGATAATCGTATATAAATTGTATATAAGATATTAGATAGATAAAATGTCCTCCGCGTGCAAATTGGTATCTTCTCCAAGCATAAACTTTCTTATTAAAGTGTGTTTATCGGAAGTGACCGACCAGGTAAGTATGTTTCTGTATATAATTGTAAATAATAAACTTAAATACAGCCTAAGAATTGTATTATAAATTGTACAGCGCCCTTGAGGAGATTTCTCACAAAAACGGCGCTATACAAATTATCCAATTATTATTATTATTATAATACTTAATTGATTGGGAATTGTTTAATACTTATATGTATCATCATCTACCTACCTACCTACCTATCTAATAAGTACGATACCTGTAAATTTGACTGTCCTTATAGAACGGGAGACCTACCTAGTTGGACAGTCAAAATGTCAATAAAATGTATTTATTTTTGTTATAACAAATAAATAAATAAATGCAGGACTAATTTCAAAATGAAAATCTATGTTGGCTTTGAGATCCTGAATATAAAGAATAATTATAATCATATTAAATACTTATCATGCAAACATAAATTCAACTTAGGAAGGCGTACTCAATTTTCACTATCTACCAAATATGCATCTACCATGATCCATGAAATGGTAATGTAATCAAAAGCAGTAAACTCTAATAAAAAGGGGTTGATAAACAAAAGGGTTAGAAGGGCGTTATCATTTATCCGATACAATCCCATCATTATTGCAAAAGGGAAAAGCTACAATAAAACCTATCTACGTAGTCAAAAATACATTAGATATTTTTTAGCCCTTTGTTTCAATGAGTCCATATCTTCCAGAAATAAAGGTACAATTGTATGTATAGGTAGGAACCTAAACATAAACATTTTTCAAAATACTTTTTTTATAAAACAAATTTTAAAAAATGGGACAATTCATTGATATGGTACCCTACCTCGATTTTATAAAATGAATGTATAAAAGCTCTATAGCTCGCGATGAGTTTTTTAAACGAAAATATTTGCGCTACCGTGAATATTCCAGACAAAAAATCGGTGCAAAATTTATGCTCTAGAGCTCACTTTTCAGTTTATGTTGCTTCAACTATTAGAATTTAGTGAGATGGTGATGAGTTTGCCTTGCATTTACAAATATCTATTTGTACGTGTTAGCAGAAAAACGACTAAAAATATGTATTTTTAAATAGGTAAATAAAAATATTTTGAATGTTCTAAAAATAAATAATGTTTGAGGAAGAATCAACAACTTTTATTTTCAGTTTATGCAACCGAAAAAGCAGAACGTAATGAGTTTCATCCTTTTTTAAGTAGTTTTTGTGCGTAATAAGGGATAATCCGGGAAATGCGGGGAAATTCAGGAAACATGCAGTGCTCAGTACCGCCGCGCACTTGAACCCTAAGCCTCTCCCGCATCCCGTATCCCAGATCCCGGATTGGGTGTTATTTCTGTTTATACAGCGTGTACCAATCTAATTATCAGGGGCATAATGCCTCCATAAATCCACTCAATAATCTAATCTGCGCAACTTTGGATCCCCTCTAGTACAGGGTGCGACAATAATGGCCCCGAGATACGCTCTCATATGTGCTCCGTTTTAATGAGAAAACTGGTATTTAATGTGTACATTAACGCGGCTTACGGCTGTTGGTACACCCAATACGGAAGCTCCTTGTTTATCTCATGGCTTTAAAGCATTTATAAACAGTAACATAGACATATTAGAAATATCTCTTGGTAGTATAAATTTACCTATTTCCACTCACACTCCAACATAATCAGAACTGAATAAGAAATAGTTTTATTAAATTCATAAACTATCTAACCATCACGCGTTTCCTCGCAGATATTTGCAGAGAGGATGTATCGCCGTATAACTCGGTCTTGGCATACACGCTTCGCTTCATTCACTTTCATACATCGTCTCATGCATACCCTTTAGTTATTTTGACTCATGATTGTGCCATCGGGAATTTGAATGTGAATACCGTCCAAGAGTCCCAACTGCTCCTGACCGTCAGTAAGACCAGGGCATACCCAATTGAGTAGTGTTGAGTACCTCATGCAAGACTAAACATATTTCATACAAAAAACGTTAAATATCACGCCACCTCACAAAATATATCCCAACTCTTTACTCAAATGTTTGAGGTGGTGAGCTGGTGAGGTGTTTGTGTATCAGCAATACATTTCCTGTATGTAATATGTTATACCACCTCCCATTCTCAGGATACCAAATATTCTGGGAAAATATTCACACCCCACAACTCTCTTTATTTGAGGTTGGACATCTCATATCAATTATTTGATGCCTCATACACACTCATTCTGAAATTGTGTCCTACCAAAAACTACTTTTATGGGAGTAGGTGGAGTAAATTCCTAACAAAGAAGCATTATATTATTAAAAATGAGTAGAAACGCATTGAAATTTGAGGTGATTTTTCACAAAAACGGAGCTATACAAGTCATCCAAATATTATTTGCATTACGACTTTATGTCCGGATAAAGCAATAATAATTATTAGAGGTATAGTCAAAATAACTTCTTTGAAACACAATCAGGTAGCAAATTTAAGATTTTTTTCCATAGGAAAGCTAATAGTTCAGAGATGCACAAAATAATTTGCAAGGCAGATAAAACAATATACCTTTAAATTTATACGACGAGAATGCCAACATTTTTATAAATACCAACCAGGAATTATAAGATTCTAATTATTATTATTATTAATTATAAGGAATTATAAGATTCCTGGTCAAATAAAATTATTCACGCAGAACACTACAATTATCTCAACCAAACGTATATTGACAAAATTTTGTCAAACGATGGTTGAGTATTGGAGAGTTGAGCGTAGAAATAGAAGGATTTATGATTGCTATTCAAGATAGATTCTTTATTACTGAAAATTATAGGAAGCATTTAATCAAAGATACAAATCAAATTGATTATTTATGTAGAAAATGTATGACTTTTCCGGAAACTATAGAACATATTATATCGGGATGTTCTGTATTAGCGCCATCCGAGTATACATTTAGGCACAATCAGGTTTTAAAAATAATTCACCAAAGTTTGGTAATTAAACATAACTTGATTGCCTCCCGTAATATAGTACCCTATTATGAATTCATTTTTAGAAAACGATTTTTATAAAATATATTATGATATACATACTAACAGACAGAACAATTAGTCATAATAGACCCGATATAGTTTTACATGACAAAATGAAACAAAATAACTTTTATCATTGATGTAGCTAGGTATTCCAAATTCCTAAATATTAAAAAAATTATTTCTGAAAAAATAAGAAAATATACAGATTTAGGAAATGAGATTAAAAGAATTTTGCATTCTCAGACCATAAAAATATTACCATTTGTTATTTCGGCTACTGACATTTACACCTAGCTCTCTCATTCAAAATTTAGGCTTATTAGATTAGTCAAAGAATGTATACATATAAATGCAAATATCATTCACTTTAAATACATGTAGGATTACGAAATATTTTTTAAGTGTTTATATTGAGGGATCAAACCCTCTGATATGAAAATATCTGGAGTCAGTGAATTATTTTTACCAACTTATTTGAATTATTTTGAAAAGTGTGTGAAAGGGTTTATTTTTCTCTGACGGGAAGATTTTATCCGGACATAAAGTCTTAAAACATAAAAAAAATAAAATATTATTATGATAGTTGAAATGTGTGCAGTTTTTTTCTAAATAAGTGTCAAGGGGTTACTGAATAATGCTTTCAAAGGGCATAACCATTTTGAAATTTAAAAATTTAACAATGTAAGTGGTCATCTAGGAAACGGACGTACTATCCACCCCTTCCTCTTTATCCCCTTAATGTTTACATAGCTCTCGCCCTCTGTCAGCGAAGAGAAATGTTTTACCACTAGCCTGAAGTTAAGGGGGGGTTGGTGCCTAAAGGCATACGCACTTAATGAATGAATAAATAAATACAGACCGGTATTATGTTGTATTCCAACCCCCGCGGGAGGGGGCTACCATACAGGGATGGAGCAACCAAGATATATCTTACTATTGCATGTGGGAGTTGATATATGGAGGGGTTACACCACGGCTATAACCAAACATGAAGCTGGTAGCTTCCCACGCAACCCTTTGATGAGAATGTCTTAATTAATGTCGTAAATATATTGAAGAACACTCCCATTTAAACCACTGTAAAAAC
The DNA here is from genome assembly GCA_951813805.1 of Limnephilus auricula. Taxonomy (NCBI): domain Eukaryota; kingdom Metazoa; phylum Arthropoda; class Insecta; order Trichoptera; family Limnephilidae; genus Limnephilus; species Limnephilus auricula. The sequence continues at coordinate 5,604,060 of OX638403.1, forward strand.
CAATTACAATATTCAAATGAGTCTGCTCAAAAATACAAAGATCTTAGCCACATAACCTAAATGTTTGATCGGCTAACTACCTATTTATTTATGTTAATACGTTGAATACTACAAGTAGGTACTGAGGTCTAGTAGTTCCACATCTAGTTAAATTGGTCACGTCCTACACCACCGTAAAAACTTATCGTAAATTTTATTGATCCAGTCAATGAAACTTCGATAGCTATTGTAAATGTTATATCGGCTGCTGTTTTATAGCGACGTAATGACGAGTGTCTGAGTATGGTATAATAATATTTATTATGATCGTCGTAAAGTTTCCTAATGCGTGAAAATATCATTATGTATTATTATCGATATACAAGAAATGTGTGGACTATTGGAATAACACGTCAGATTTGAATTAAAAGTTTGATGTTGCTTTTATGAGAATCTAACGGATTTTTTTAAAAATTCATCTTCCTAAATGTAGATTTCGTCGATAGGTCTAGAACTAATCAAAAAGAGTAAATTGTCAAATTCAAATCAATGTTTTATTTTGTGTCATAAAATCTTCAATCGTTGAGTAGGTACATGGTACAGGTACCTAACTATTAACATGACATTAGGCTCTATTCCACGTAAACTATATTCCAAATTATATGCCATAAAAGGATTTAGAAGTGTGATTTTTTCATACTTCAAATGACTTTCTCGGACTCGGAGTACCAATTACACTGCACCTATTAATAGTTAGTTCTCTATCAAAATGTGGTAATGATTTCACTGATGCAGGCCCTTATACCTACCTGACATCAAATACCAATGATTTTTGACTTTATTTGGAGAAAAAAATATTTTTATTTTTTTCATGTTTTGTAGTGTGATTGTGTATAAAATTAATAATGTTTGGATGATTTTTATAGCGCCATTTTCATGAGAAAATCACCTCAAGGGCGCTTTAATGGTTTTAGTTTTTAAAAAATTGGACTGGTCCAATCTCTGCTTAATCAATCAAAAAAATCACTGCTTAATCCTTACGGAACATTTTTGTATATTTTAATGTACATAGATTTCAGATATTTTTCCTTACTATCTACAGCTTATAAAATTGAGCGGTTTTCGTTTTCCGATATACATGCTATTCTATTCAGTTCTTTTTTATATTTTGAAAGGTGATTTTTGTTTTTAATCTCGACTGAAAATGTTCTCCCGATTTTTTTTTTAATGTAATATTTTGAGCTTTGAAAATATTTTTAAAATATTTAATATTTATATTTATTTTTTTAAATTTAATATAATGTAAAATTTTTGGTAGTTATATACAGTGAACGATTAATTTGTCAATTTATGCGATATACGCCCTTTGAGACTAATGTTCTTTCAGGTGAAAGTACCCTTGATTAAGTGATTTTTCACAAAAACGGCGTTATATAAATCAGCCAAATATTATAATTATTATTAAAATAGCAATAACATCAGAAAAATTGAAAAAAAAATCCGAAAATTTTCAAATAGCTCCTCCAGTTGATAATTGATGATTGCCAGTTTTAATTCAGGTCCAAATGGGTTAAAGTAAGTCTCTTGATACTATGCAGACACAATGTTAATTAAATGTTAAATATTGCAGCTTTATTTTAAGTCTAGTTTTCTAACACACTTACCAAATTAACAAAACTAAAAAAGATAAATATTATCATGAAATTATGTATTAAATATGATATATCCCGTTATGGCTAATGTTATGAGCTGTGAAAACATTTAGATAAACGAACAGCTGAGTTGCAAAATCAAGGTTAGGTTACAAAATTAGGTCAAGTTGAATGAAATTATCATTTTTGCCTCGATTGTTTGGCTTATAACAAGTTGCTTATATTATTCTAACATCTACATTATTTTTTATTAAGATTATAATAGTATACAAATGTGGACCTGTTATCTTACTCCAAAGAACTATAATAAATAATAAGAAATAGAAAAATAATGCATATTTATAATGGAATTACGAAATAATCAAACACAGGATATTTTTAATGGGTAACGCTATTTGATATATTAGCAGAAATCCGTGAAAAATCGCGGAATATTAAATCCCGTTACACAGTTAGATAGCGCTTTGTCAATAGGCTCATTTGCCTTTCAAAAACAATTTTTTTTTAAATTTTTATTATTTATTTACTCCTTAATGGGCTTTTACGTGAACATTTTACACAGTATACAAAGTTTAACAGTAGGTATTTAAGTATAACTAGTAATTATTTACTTTACTTGTAAGGTAAGAAACATTATAGTTTATAATAGAATTGAAAATAAAATAATAGGAGTATAAACTATATGTAAATATAGAGGGTTTAATAAAATAAAATAAGACCTAAAATACAACAAGGTATTATGTATAAAAGCTAGTTAGTAGGTAAAGCATAAAATTACTTGTGTACAATATTTAAAATACAACAAAAAATAAGAATATAATTTACATGTGATGTTTGGAAAGAAAAATGTTATAAAAAAATAAAACTAATAATAGTTAATTATTAGCATATAGAATTGAAAGTACTTGCCTTTTGAAACTTGCAAGATTGTCAATTTTCTTTAAGTCTGGTATAATATGTATATATTTTTTTGAAATATTAGAGAGACCATCAGCTATTTACCTATTGAATAAACACCGTTAGTAAACTTGAAAAATCACGAAATATGTCTAAAACTAATTGAAACAATATACACATTTCAAATACCAATAGAATTATTAATGGAATATTTCCAATAAAATTAAATTTTGACTGTTGGTAGGTTGGTAGGTACTTAGGTACCTAGTTACCTACTTTATAGCTTGCCTGAATACCAGTTCCAGTTTAGAAAATGATACTTAAATTCAAAGCAAATTTGTGTTCATCGGACATGAAAATTTTCACGCTGGAATAGTAACTAATATTTCATGTAGACAATTGAAATTAGATATTATTTTTGATTTGATTGGTTTAATAGTTATCTACACTATTTTTAGTTTATTCTAAAAATCTGAACCTTTTAACTTGAAGTGAAATAATACAAAACGACGCAATAGAAAAGTTTGATAACATTATTTATTTTCAACGCTCGTGACATCCGTAAATATGTAAATAATTTTACAAATATTATTTTAATAAGGCGTTATACAATTAACCAAAACTGGTATTCTTATTTACAGGTGTCGCAAAGTGTCGTGCTGTGACGAACCTTGAAAAAGAAAAGTAAGTATCTTTTTTATTATACCAAATTAATTTTTGATAATAATCGGTTTTAAAGTTGCAAATTAAAATGTTTTGCTGGCCTTTCAATATTGTACAAAAAAAAATTTCAAATATATTTTCTAAAAATTATTTATACTTTTTATGCTTGTCGCTACTATTATGGTTTTCAAAATTGATGCAGTGTTAATTTTACAACCCGATGAATTAGGAAAACATACCAAAACATTTAATGAATCAAAAACTTCTTTTTCGAAAATGTTCTTAGTTTTTATAATCTAAATGTATTTTTTTAAATAATTTGCAAGTGTATCTACAAAATATAAAATTCACTGAATATTATAATATTTATTTATTGTTGTTATACGGCTTTTACATAGATTATAAAATAATATTTAAGTTATCAAGGATTACACATGCATAGAATTTATACCAAAAGTTATAAAATTGAAAATTTTTAATAACATACAAGTAGTTTTTGAAGAATACGGCGTAAAACCGTGAAATATTTTAAACAATACAATATTTGACAATAACTAAATTTTCTGTCATTTTTTCTTTATTCACTGCTTTGTAATTACAAATCTGTGGATTTTACATGATTCACCAATGCCAGGCATGTGCCCGTTTGGTCGATCGATTTGACCCTGGACGGTATTCATACGTCATACGACTCGATGCATAAGTCCGTCACTCCTGGACACCTAACCCCCCCCCCTAGATTCCTACCCACCCCTCATACTTTTTTTCTTCCTAGAACTTATTCTCCTTCCTTTCCCTATATAGTATCTCCACACGGCGTCCCCAAAGACGACATAGGATGACAGTGGATCCAATATTCTTTTTTTTTTAAATCTGGTAGGGGGGACTTTTCATAATCTATCTTCTTTCGCAATTAACAAAAGTAATTACATGTACCTGTAACTTTCTAATAATTTAGAAAGCCTTCCCGTAGTTGTTGTGTTCGTGCAAGATACCTACATATTTTAAAAGTCCAGTGAACAGTAAGTACTTACATTTTCTTAGGCGGTCGCAAACCCTGTAATATACACGGAGAAAACAAAAGTAGGCAGTAACCTATTAATTACTTGAAAATATAATTAACAAAGTACCCGCCCATGAGAAAGAATGTTAATCATGACAAGACTTACAGTATCGTTCCCGGCGAGCCGGACCGAGAAACCAGGCCAGATGGAAATATATCGATTTCTCAACACATAGAATGGGCTCTGGCGATTCCCCGTTGATGAAACTCGTTTCGTGTCGGCTCGTAGGATCGGCCGAAACTTTAATTTTTCGGCCCGCTTCTTTTCGGGGAAGCTATTTGGGCAGCTTTTAATGGGCGTTTTACAAGATGCTTTTTTCATGCTTTCATTCTTACAATTTCTTGCTGATTCAAGACGAGTCAAGAAGGGGCAAGAAGATGCAAGAAAATGCAAGAAGGGCCAGTAAGAGACATTACGTTTAGAAGTTAGAAGAAAGGGGGATAAGAAGTAAGAATGTTCAAGAAAAGACAAGATGCAAGAAGAACCAAAGAGAGCCAAGAAGGGGCAAGAAGATGCAGGAAGAGGTAAGAAAAGCCAATAAGAGACTTTACGATCAGAAGTTATAAGAAAGGGTGTTTACGAACAGACAAGACCCAAGAAGAACCAAAGCGAGCCAAGAAGGGGCAAAAAGATGCAAGAAGAGGCAATAAGAGCAAATAAGAGCAATAAGAGAGCAAAGAAGAGAAGTTACAAGAAAGGGTGGTAAGACGTAAAAATGTTCAAGAAAAGACAAGATGCAAGAAAAACCAAACCGAGCCAAGAAGGGGCAAGAAGAGTCAAGTAGAGAAAAGATAAACCAGAATGAGCCAAAAAGTTTGAAGGAAATATAAGAAGAGACAAGAAGAACGAAGACAAAAAGAAGAAAAAACAACGCTCAATCAATTCCGTTATTCTGCTCATCCTGAATCTAATATTGGCTTATTAGGTTGCCACGTATACCTTCGATTAAACTCCAACCATCCTTTCCATCCTCAGAGCATGCGTTTCAAGTCCTAAAAAAATAGTGTAATGGAGTGTTGGTATCGTAACGTGTGGTATCGTAACAAATAGTCGCCATTAAAGAAGAAATAATATTTTTGTGCGATTCCACATTGTCAAAAATTGGCAACACCTTTAATACTACCAAAGATCACAAGGAAGCATCTGTCATTTGCCTCTGACGTTACCGCCAACAAATTATCAAAATACACAAGAAAGAAGGCTATTATTGAAGAAGTAAAAACAAATTATATTTTATATCAATATATTAAATAATATAAAATAAGTAAGCCTGTAATAGAAAATAAAGACAAACAGAACTCAAATTGAACGAAAATTGGTACCAAAATAGAACGCGTCCTTTATTTTCATCCCGAATCGAACGACAACCAATGTGGAAACTGGACGAAAGAAAGCATCGTGTAAAACACCCATTAGACAGCTTTTCGGGCCGCTTTTCAGGCCCGGGCCGAGGTCCGTGACCTTTGGCCGAAAGTATATAAACAACACAACGTAAATTACCTCCCGAAGATTGGAGAGGTTTATTGGCTCTCTCTCGGGGAGCAATAATGCATTCGAGACGAAGTTCCCGGAAATATCACGCTGAACTAAACAACATTCGTCTTGGAGGGAGCGTAATTAAATTCAGTCAGAAGTTGTTTTATGTGGGCGGGTTTTTAAAATTTATTTCTTTGATATAGCTGTAGACGTAAATACACAGATACCCTTGAAATTTTGAGTTGGAGTTTTGTTTAAAAGGCAGCATCTTCTAAAAAATATACATAGATGGATGGTACCTACCATATTTTATTGAAAATAATTTTTTTTGCATTAATTTGAAAATTCTTTCTTTCTTAGTTTTCTTTCATTTGGATTCTAATAGAGGTACGATTTACCCAACGAATCTGAACATTTCAAAGTTCCTAACATATTATTTTACAATTTTTTTAACTTTTTAGCTCCACACAGGAGGCCTAGTGGAAATCAATTTCTTTCAAAGCCTATGTCATCTTTAGGGTTGGCGTGTGGACGGTTTTATAAGGAAAGGAAGGAGAGAAAATTCCTAGAAGGAAATAGATACGAGGGGTGGGTTGGAATCTGTGGTTCTGCATGATCAGGTCATCCGCCGCCCAGACCTATATAAACCTCACTCCATGCATCCGGGCACCCCTGCTAAGTCACCAAGTAGGTAGCACTTGGGGTGCACTATGTCATGTTCCCGGAGCGGCAGTACCCATTGCCACAATCAATGGCAGCGGATGCTTCTGCACTTGGGGAGGACGGACTAGCTAAGGGAGACCATTTGGCCTCTCCTGTAGGATTCTATCGATCCATCTCCTTGCACCTCAGCGGATAAGAATGGATTCATACGTTTGTCACTACTGCCCCTGATTCCTACCTAGGCATTATTTATTTTTTCCTTCCCAGGACATCCACCCCTTTCTTTCTTTTAAAATACCATCCACAGAGATATCGCATTGTGTAAAGCTGTATAGAAAAAAAAGGTTTTTGAGATTTAAAAAAATATAAATTTATACTGTTCCACTTCTCATGATTCCCTGGTACACGGAGAAAAATTTTATTCGAAAAAGCGATCATTTTAATAGTAAAAACGGGACTGAAGTTCTTACGAACAAATTAACAGGGTTCCAATGTTTATTGGCGGGAAAATGTAAGAATAATTTGTTGGTATACGTAATTTCGTACGCATACCAACAAATTATTTTTACATTTTCCCGCCAATAAACATTGAAACACTGTTAATTTGTTCGTAAGAACTTCAGTCCCGTTTTTAACCGTTTTTACTTTTAAAATTATCGTTTTTTCGAATAACATTTTTCTCCGTGCACTTTTCCTGATTCCCTGATAGGTACTTACCACTTCAGTATAAGTAAGAGAAAGTAAAAAATTGTGGTTTTAATGTGATTGATGAGTATAATGACCAAATTGTAGCTTTTTTATATAAATATTTTATCAATGAAACATGTTTAGGTACTTAATGCTCAACTGCATCTATTTCCATTGCATCACTACTTTATCTCGTCCCAATTACTTGAGCAATCGATCAACCATTTCAGAAAGCTGTCGGTGCAGCTTATGCAATGCGTCCATTCCTCTTGAGACCAATTTGGTCCAGAGCAGCGCATCTTCACTGCTGATTAATACATTTTCTATTACGGACAACGAAGTAAATCATCTGAAAATGACTTGTTACAACATACTCGTCATTAATTTCCTTATATTTTGTTTGGGGACTTGGTATAATATGTATTCTGAAATCAATTTTATTAAATTATAACTATTTAGTACATAAAATTTATGGAGACTTTTTTAAAAAATTGAAGGTTTTTTTTTCATTGATAAGGCTGAGAATCAAACCCTTTTGGAAGGCAATTAAGATGATAATTAGATATTTTTAAAACAGCGGCATATATTCATCACATAATATATCAAAGCCCTCGTGGAAAAACTCACCAATTGCAGTTTATTGTTAAAATTGAGTTATTACTTTATTTTATGTCACCGTTTTTTAGCCCCTGAGGCTTTTAAATTTGGTACGTAATGTTTACATTTTTTTGACACAAGGGTAAGTAATAAACTATAGGTAAATAAAAATAATTTCTTAAATTGCACTGAAAATTTGAACATTTGAGAAAAATAAAATAATAACAAAAATAAACTGAAATTATGGTGTAATTTGAGCTCCATTTGGAAAAATTCACCAAAATCCTAACATACGTTTAAAGTCAGAACTGAGAAATTTAAAAACCAGCATTAGTTGGTTAAAAGTCACCAAAGTAAGTACCTTGGCGACTTTCTCCTACATATATATATATATATATATATATATATATATGAATCCCATCCCAATTGCTCTCACTGAGACTAAATCATCCCCAAATGAGGTATTTTGTGAGGCTGAAGGTGGTGGGGAGGCGAATAAGTTGTGAAAGAGGCAGATGGGGAAGTACCTAACCATTCAGATCTAACCACGAAACACGGCTAAAGCCATTTAAAGCAACTGTCAATTCTGGTGGTCGTTCACAAGAACTTTGCTGAGAGTATCTGAGCGTGCCGCAATTATATGCATGATATATATTATTTTTAATGTTTTAATTGTGAACTCACAAATAGAATTTGAACCCTTGATCTGCGGATTCGTAGTCGAGAACCTTACACCTCAACCACAGAAGCCTTCATTTTATACGCAAACTCTAAACACTTCGTAGCTTTGCATTATAATTCTTGATTCTTACGTAGGTAGGTTCCTACTTGGTAGACGTGAAACTAATAAGTAAGTATCAAAAACACCCGCTTCTTTTGATTCTTCTCTCCGTGTATTTATGTAGTGTTGGCCGAGGAAGATGAAGCGAGAGATAGTTGTCGCGTGAGGAATAACAGACGGAGTAGGTTGGTACTGCCTACCTACCTATCCAGTACCCAGTACCCAGTACGGGGCTACAACAGGCTACAGGGCTGGGAAATACCGACATGGCCGCTTTCGGAACCACTCCCTCCCGACCAGAGGAGAGGAACTAAAGGGGTAATTCAGTAAATATATTTTTTTAAATCTAAAATACAGATATAGATTTTGACGGCCGGTGTAGTCCAGTGGTAACGCTCTAGACTCCCATTCCGAAGGTCGCGGGTTCGAACCCGGCGTGCGCAAATAAATTTTATTTGATTAATTTGTGTTGTTTCACAATTAATTAATTAAAAATAATATGTACTATATTTGCGGCACGTTCCAGAGTGGAAGATACTCTCAGTATCGCCCTGGTGTAAGACCACCATTCAGAATTGAAACGTTGCTTGAAATGGCTTTAGCCGTGTTTTGTGACTAGATCTGAATATCCAGGTACTTCCCCACCTTCCTCTTCCCCATCTCCTTCCCTTCCCCACTTACTTTCAGTCTCACAACATACCCCAATTGGGAATGCCATAGTCTCACTGGCTCCAGACGGGAGCAGTTGGGACTCTTGTGAGGTATTCACTATATAAAAATAAATAAAAATACAACAAGAATCTCCCAAATATCGTCGGTTAAAATATCTGAGGATTCATATCTGGATATACGTCTTCAATATCTGGATATCTAATATCGTCTTCGACTCCCCAGATAGTACTTTCTGTGTTCTAGTAGTGGGAACTTTGGATCACATGTTTTTTGGTTGTCCCCATATAAACAAATATTCTCTCGTCTATCAGTCCTTATCCCCTTTCAACATCTCAGCTCTTCTTAGTCTGAACTCGAATCCAGTCTTACATATAATTTTGAAATTTGTCCATTTAAATAAAATTAATATGGGTAGTTACATATAAATTCACCTTCACTCTCTTGAAATGGTAAACTTTGGAAAAAATGCCTTTTTTTAAAAACATTATAAGTATGATGAGTCTAGTTTTTTAACTGTTAATTCATGGTGGAATTCCATTGTATTAGATATGAAATTAAACAATTTTTTTTCACTTTGTTCCACTTGTTTATTTACACCAGGACCGGTTTTGTCCTACTACGGACATTTTCAGACTGGTAGTTGAAATTCTTATGCTCCGTAGCATAAGAATTTCAACTACCAGTCTGAAAATGTCCGTAGTAGGACGAAACCGGTCCTGGTGTAAATAAACAAGTGGAACAAAGTGAAAAAAAAATTGTTTAATTTCATATCTAATTATAAGTATGATTTATTTATTAAGAAAACATTTTACCTACACCTTTTCTACTCTCTAGTAGTCCTCCATCCGTTCACTATCTTCGTTCTTATCTCGTGCATTTCACCGTGTTATGATAACACGGTATACGAAAATATTATGTTTCTTCTTAAGTTCCCTTATATTCCACTTCAAAAGGCACGGAGTTAGATGTTGGCCAATAGATTAAGTATAAGTAAACGGAGGTAAGATGACACCATTGATAATAATTTTTGCAACAAAAAACGCCGACCTATAAACTGCAAATCACGACAACTTCCCAAACCAAATAATAATATGTTACATGTTGTAAAACCTCTCAAATATTCCGACAAAATACTTGTATATTTAGACCTATAAAATTATTGAAAGACACAATGAAAAAATATCGTCAAAAACATTATCGATCCTTTAACAAAATGATTAGTTACTTTTATCAGTCATAATACTTTTATTCTATTTTTGGTACTTAAATATGCGTATGAGCTTTTGCTGTAATTTTAAAAAATATATACCTATACGGATACCGCACCAGAGTTCCAGCTGCACCAAACCGTCTAAAGCTTGTTAGACTATAGCATCCCTAATTGGGGTATGCTGTTTGGATATGAAGTAGTAAATGTAATGGGGAGGGGAAGGAGATGGGGGGGGGGGTGGAACAGGTACCTGGATATGCATATCTGGATACTAAAAAGGCTAAAGTCATTTCAAGCAACTGTTCAGTTATGAGTGGTGATTTTGATAGTATCTTCCACACTGCACGGAGAAAAATGTTATTCTAAAATACGATCATTTTATTCGTAAAAACTTTTAAAAACGGGACTGAAGTTCTTACGTTTCAATGTCTTTTTGGCGGGAACATGTAAGAATAATTTTTTTGCATACGTAATTTCGTATGTATACCAACAAATTATTCTCATATTTTCCCGCCAATAAACACTGAAACACTGTTAATTTGTTCGTAAGAAATTCAGTCCCGTTATTAACAGTTTTTACGAATAAAATGATCGTATTTTAGAATAACATTTTTCTCCGTGTGGAAAGTGCAACATATGTTCTATAAATCAATTATAATAAATAAATTATAATACGAGAACACAAATTAATGAAATAAAACATGCTGGCGCGCCGAATTTGAATTATACAATTTTAATTTAATACAAGGCGTCACGTCACCTATGATTTTTCTAGAAACAATGATAATACACAATATTAAATTAATACAATGTGTGACGTAACCATTGAATATCTTATAAAAATCTCTTGAAGACGTAGATTTTGGCACAATCTCCTCGCAAGGGGAGAGCGGGGCGTGGCTAAGTCGAAATCAATACTAAATGCAAGGAAGCTCTCTACTCTGCTGCATTGCTCCATGATAAATCAAGTCTCGCTGGCAGCCGCTTCCCTACCTACCCGCAGCACCCATCTACCCCGCGTCCCCCTCTCAGGCGTTACCATAAACCGGTTATCCAAAACCAAACTGCCAAACCATTACAGCCCTTATGGAACTACTCTCTAAGGAGTTATTTCTTATCAATATGGATGTGGTTATGAGATGTTCTAGTTTTGAAGTTCGTCGCTTCGTGTTATCTGTTCTATGGTTTGGAAATTAGGTATCTGGGTGTTGGATGGCGCGGCAAGCGAGCTTCTATTTTTCATATCAAAGGAGAAACGGACTTTTTGTATTGCCCTCAAAATATTTAAGACCCAGCCAAGATTCAAGCAAAAATTCTTCAAAAAGAGGTACCTACCTGAGGTATACCTAATATTTATTTATTTTTACTATGAGACTTTCCTCTCAAATGTGAATAAATGCTCTACAAATTAGGTCTTGTTAAAAAACTCTGGGTTAATTTCTGTCCTGTTCTCATTCGCATCCTTTTGCATCTCATGTTTCCGGTAATTGTTTGGTTTTTTGTTTCATTTTTTGTTCGGTTTTGGTAATTGTTTATTGTCCTTTTATGTTTAATGTCCACTCAGAAATTTTCTTGTTTCTGAACGTAAACTGCTCCTGTTTCATATTAGATTTTAGTTTTAAAGTTTTTGTTTTGTATTGTGCTACAATAGCTCCGTTACTGTATATTATTATTGTCCTGTACTTATAGCAGCACAATTATTGTTAATTTTGGTCGTCTTGTCTTTATATATACCTACTGTATATTCATTATTTCATATTATTTTATCAATATTAACATATAATACCGCCATAACACAGGGACATCCCTAGCATGGCGGGCGAAATAACACAATATCTACACTATGTATAAAATTCTTTTAATAAATACATAAATATTAAGTAGCAATTTAGGATTATTTTTAAGATTATCATCGTTAACCCCTTGAAGTGAAATAACACAAAACTACGCTATACAACTATTACGTTATTATTATAATTTTTATCATTTTGAAAGGAAGAAGAAATGAAGATCATTTGCTTTGCTGATATCGAAACAAATTATAAAAATTAAGAAGTAAATAGTTTTCAATGATATGAACATATTTTTTTATGCCTATATTCTGCACAACACATAATAATTTGTAGGAAGTCGTGGATCCTACTAGCTAGTGGCAAAGTAATATAAAAAAAATATTTGCCCTGAAAATTTAAATCTCAATGCTTTGTTATTTTTTTATTGAGGGTTTTTACAAAACTGACCCTTTTCATAGCATGGCAATCACAAAATTCCACAGAACATGAGACAATCACAGAACTTGTAGGCATATAGACACATTAAGTATTCCTACGAGTATGTATAAAATTTAGAAATAATTTTTGTAAAATACTCATTTTCAATTTGTGAGGTGGCTATGGGTACCGCCGCCCTAGCAACCATTTATTGGATAACCAACACCACTGTTTTAGGTGACCCCAAGTGGTCCGTTACGTTTGGTGACTTAGAAGGGTTCCCTGAGATCATGCAGTGAGGTTTGTCTAGGTATTGGCGGTAGATGCCTTTAATCATCTGCTGTGTGGCGGACCGGATCGGGAAAAACTAGTTGACAGAGACCTATTGACTTCTCCAGCCGGATTCTCTCGACCCACCGCCTTGCAACGCATTTTTAGAAATGAATTCATGCCTCCGTCTCTCCTGGACACACTAAACCCTACATTTTTACCTACCCCTCATACCCTTTACCTTCCCAGAACTTCATCTCCTTCTTTCCCTAAAAATACCCTCAACACAGCATCCCCAAAGATGACATAGGTCCAGAGGTAAATTGTTTTGCTCAGGACTTCCTGCGTGGAGCTATTGTAAAAAGCAAGTGTTTTATATCGCCTTATTAATGGGGCCGACAGACTTAGCTATAAAAGCGCCAGCGTTATTTGGCTTGGCCTTTTTCAGCAGATAGCTTGCCATGCATTCCTATTGGGAATATACAGCGAGCGATATGCCGAAATACACCAAGCCAAATATCGCTGGCGCCTTTATAGCTGAGTCTGTCAATAGCATAAATCTAATTGAATAGGTCACTAATTAACGTAGGTACCTAATTACTTACTGTAAAAATCATTTAAAATTCTGTAAAAAATTGGCATTAAAATGTAGGTAGTTGGTAGGTAAATAACCACAATTAAATTAACAAAATCATTTTAAATGATCGCCCGCGGAGGAAGTCAATTGGTAGACATTTTATAGTCAATACCAACTCGATAAACGTATGTAATAATCATTACTATGTAATAATTTTTATTACTGAACCAGTTTCAATGTGATCAAATCCAACATTTACGTTTAAAACCAGTAATTATTTATCGGAAGAGACACACTGTTATTAATTTTGAATAACAACTGTTCCGTAATAATTACTTGTTTTGATTCCTATGTAATTAATGCTTTTATAACTGTTTTTGCAATTTATGACATTTTTAATGAATACGTTGAAGTTTATCATTCCATTTTGTCACGCGATGGTTGGCAAGTAACATAGGAAGTTAGGTACACATTTTGCTCGATGACTTTATTCAAAGTATTTTTTTTTTTACTTTGGCATGACGCAGGAAGTCTCCCTCTACCAGTCTTTCCCGATCCGGCCTGTCACGCAGTTGGTAGACAGACGCATTCGCCGCCAAGATTCCGACAAACCTCAGCCCTGGGCACCCCTTTAAATCACCAAATGTAGCGAAACGTATTTTATTTTGAATTCGTAGATACTTGTATCTGGTATCGTTTTCCTACTTTTTAACACTCGTTCTTTGGAGAGGTACCTACAGCCTCCTCTTCCTCATAGCGCGACCGCCACTGTATACAATTATACATATACCTACGTATCTGAGATTTTAAATAATATCATAAGAGTTATAATATCTACGTAGCATCACATATTATTTATTATAAATAATCAGATAAAATAAGTGGCAGTCTTTGACAACACCAGTGAACAAACAAGAATAACCAACCAGTTTTGAAAGTTTATATGGGTTTAAAAAAACATTAAATTGGTATTTAGTAAGTTTTATACGTAAGTGTATCGTTAAATAATAAATCAGAATTTACCATTGAACTATCATCCTAAAAATGACTGTGATAAAAAAACAGAAAAGTAAATATAAATAAATGGTGTGTAATATAATGGTAGTACCTAATACCAAATCGTTAGCAATGTTATAATAACCTACAAGGAGAAAAATGTTATTCTAAAATACGATCATTTTATTCGTAAAAACGGTAAAAAACGGGACTGAAGTTCTTACGAACAAATTAACAGGGTTTCAATGTTTATTGGCGTGAAAATGTAAGAATAAATTTTAATAATAAATGTAAGTATACCAACAAATTATTCTTACATGTTCCCGCCAATAAACATTGAAACCCTGTTAATTTGTTCGTAAGAACTTTAGTCCCGTTATTAATCGTTTTTACGAATAAAATGATCATATTTTAGAATAACACTTTTCTCCGTGTAAGGTTATCGTAAAACAGACGTAAACTCCTTGAAACTAAAGTAAAACAATTTAAAAATTACTTAGTGATTCACAAACAAATTAAAAGTGGAATTTACATATTTACAGATGTCGCGGACTGTGAATTGGTAAAAAGGTGTTCGAGAGGTGAATTTCAAACACATTCAAATCATTGGGCCAGTGTTTGAGCCCAGATTTAATAAAGGCACCAAATTGCCCATAAATTGACCGGTGAAACATCTTGTAAAAGAGGCAGACAGGCAGTGTATAGAGGTACAGATGTGACCTATGTCTTAGGGCGGCGATCTCAAAGGATTGTCGAATTTAGATGGGTTTTCTTTCAACATTTTTCAATCAAAGCATCACAGAGCCGTTTACAAATTTGCATGTGAATACATTATGTAAAAATGTAGTTGGTAATAACAACACTGAAGTAGGTAGAGTGGACATTTATAAACAGATATCTGATTGCATAAATCCAGCAGGGCGAGCTGGGGCGTAATGAAATTTGGAACCGCATTTTCTATCCTAATTTTCTATTTTATTTCTTTTCGGTGCTATTTTATACTTTCGGTGTCATTGACTTTCAGAAACTGCTCTTAACATCCAAAACAGTGGTTAAAAAAATTACTTCAGTTCATAAGAACATTTTTTTATAAGGTCAATCCTTGTGTATTTTGATACCAAGTTTGTGATTTGGAAATTAATGACTTGGGTCTATGGTTTAATAGTATCCGATAAATTTCTACATATGTTGGGCTTCATTGTAAGAGTACGTAATGACTTTCACAATATCAATGCAATCAACACTTGCATATGTCACTGGTAATGAGTCACATCGAGTATAATTAAACAGTTTGGTCTCCAAATTGTAAAGTTTATTCACATCAGAAAGAATCAAAATTCAAAAGAAGCTCTATTATAAAATAAGGTACTCCCACACAAAAACAAGTGATATCTATTTAATAATACATTATGTTATCGGAACCATAGAATAAATAACATAACACCAGAAGTACCTTCCGTACAAATTTGTATGGAAACAAATGTACTTAACAATGACTTATCACGTTTTGAGAAAAACTATTGTAGTTTTTCTAAGTTCTAGGATGTACCTATGTCAAGCGAAAAGTTTTTAATGTGACAGTTTTCTATTTTTATAAATTCGAAATCAACACCTCCTGAACATAACTTTAATTTATCAGAACCTTTCAAACAGACAACCCTTGTTCTAGCTTATGTCATGTATTTCCTGAGGCAAGTCGAGCAAAGTTCAGTGTTCATTCCAGAGCAGAGTGCAGAATCAGCGCAGATATCGACTGAACACTGAGCCCTTCGCCCAGACAAGCTTGCTCTCGGCTGGCACGACCGGGCACAAATCAGCCCATCTGTTACGTTCGGCAGAACAATGGGCTGCATCCGAATGAACTCGCTACTTCTTATTCGGATATAATGATCAGATATTTGCATATTATTGTTTACTGTAAGCACTGGATGTTGGTTTTATTTCTTAATCATTCCTCCGGGCTTTATTTATCCCGAGGAGGAAGCGTAAGAGTTGTAAAAGCTTTCGGTTTTACGTGCCTGAATACAAGTCTACAGGTTTTATTTTGATCGTTTTTACGGGCAAGTGAAAACTTACCTCAGGTGGGTTTCTAAGTTGATAAATTCACCCTATTTTGCATCATTTGAAATATAGGTACTGATTCACTGCATAGCTATTTGTCTTGTTTCAATTAAAGTTGATACACATGTAGTCTTTAAACTCACAAATTGTTATCCATCCAACAATCAAACGAGAGGTTTTCTCGATAATGCCAAAGATAGGATTCATCGTAAAGATATTATCGAAGAGCGCAAATAATGTTGGTAAGTATTTTAGATGTAGGTGGGTAAGTGAGGCTATCAGACTCACTAAGCTATCAATATAACTTACTACCTATCTCATCATTTTAGTAGAGATGGAACACTGCCCACTTATATCTTTACACACAGATTTTCATTCACCTTCTTGTATAAAACGCAACTATTATGCGAACGTTTGATCTAACCCGAATCACTAATTTTGTATAGTTGAGCTTGATTATTACATGTTGCAAATGCATTGAAAATTACTGGATTACTCTCAATCTCATCGTAATCCAAGCGTATGTAATTTAGTTCGCTATTAAATTCATCTTATAATAACAATGCTACACGGACATGAATTACAAAATATTGTAATTGAATTCAAAATGTAACATTGCCAAGGTGGGACTGAGTTCAGAATTTACTCCATATTCAATTAGGCTCCATTGTTGCTCCGAGTGCCATTGAACCAGTATTATATCTATTCCGTACGGAGCAGCCGTATCTCATGGTCATGCAAAACGCAACAAATAAATGGCCGAGTCAGAAGACTAACGAATAGGCGTTCCGCAAGGATTTGAGCTGGTTCATTTATAATCGATTGTACTAAATCATGGCGGGTGCCGGAGTTTCTTATGGCCACAGTACGCTCTTGTACTGTAATAAATATGGTCAGCAAGGAGCTCAGGACTCAGGCAGGGTGGAAGACTTTTAAATTGGTTGAGGGATGAGAGTTTATGTGGGAGATAGGATCGCTTTTTAGTGAGGCTTTTGATTCAAGAAGTGTATTTGTTGATGAAGCAATATTACTTGAAAGATCTAAAGGATGAAATGCAGTGCTTCTTCTGTTATAAAAATTAAATACCTACTTAGGCAGTGAATGTATCATGGACAATATTTATCATACCCATAAAGGAAATGACAATATAAAGTTGGATAGTTATATATGTCGTAAATAATAATACATTCTAAAATGGAGATGGGAAAAAAGAATGTTGGGAAGTGCAAATCTCTGCAGAATTGCTCACGAAACATTGCTAAAGCCATTGAAACGACGTGCTGAATTTTAATGGTGGACTGTCATATTCCGCGGCGTGCGGTCGAGGAATAAGGCTCTCGATTCCCAGTGCGCACGCCGGGTTCAAATAAATGTTAATTGATTAATTTATGTTTTTTTTCCAGAATTAATTAATTAAGAATAATATATTTAACATTTTCCGATTACCGTGGCGGTAGTAGGAGATTTTTAGATAACCTGAGAATATTTTGACAAATATTGTCAGGTTCATCGTAACACGAGAATGTTTGTCTTTCTTTTAAACCTTTCAGAATTGTAATGCTTGAAATGGATTTAGCCGTGTTTGGTGACCAGATCTGAAAAGCCTGATACATCCCCACTTTATTTTTGCCCATTTCATTCCCCTCCTCACTACCTTCAACCTCACAACACACCTCAATCAGGGATGCCATATTTTCACTAGCTCCAGATAGGAGCAATTGGGACTCTTGTGCGGTATTCATAAATCTTTTTTTTTTTAAAAACTACTTTTGATTTTGGGGTCGAAGGATGGAAGGAAGGGGAATGCAAAGAAGAAAGTTGGGAAGTGCGAAGGTCTGCATGTGTGTTCACCAAACATTGCTAAAACCATTGAAATCAACGTTTTGATTCTTAAATGTGGAAATGTGGAAAAGCTAAACGCTTTGATACTATTTTACATTAGAAAATACAGGATTAGAAAGCCCTGCTATTTTGGAAAAAAAGGACATGCAATATCAATAAAGCATTTCATTTTTTATCCATTGAAAAGTCATTCGAATATTCCCTGCAGCAGAGGCTGTAAATCTCTCCCAACTAGTCCAGTCCCACACAACCATCCTGCATCCTAGGCTCTGAGACTATACAATGTAGTGTGCCTGGTCCTGAGCTCACAGGATCGGATAGGAACCTCCTGGTAACGAGTTGACCTTCTCAGCTCCCCCAGCCTCAGCTAGGCACAAAGGAACAGAACCATAAACCACTGGGATCGTGAGTTACAATTATTATTCTTCTGGGCTGGCGATACTAGGTTTTGTTTTGTGTTGGTACTGTAACTAGGGAGGGAATTCTTGCTGAAAATGAATAGTAGATAAATATCATTTTTAACAATTTAATGGAGGTAAATACGAGTATTTAATACTAAGTAATGGTTTAAAAAAGGTGTTACATTAAAACGTAAGTACCCAATGCAAATATATCATCTTCAAGCGAGTTTTCTTTTATTGGTTGTTTATTGAGGCCCATTAACCAGCGGCCGAGAATTCAAATTTGAACTTTCGATCGTGGCCTTGCAACTGTACAGGGCAGTTCCGATGAGAAAGATTGATTATTCTCCATACCCAAAAAATGTAACTAATAACTCAATATCGACTTTATTTCATTCAAAAATTGCTTTAATTTACACCTACATTCAAATAAGCAATAAAAATGCTCAAACGCGTTATGATACATTTTTAATATCGTGTACTTCTTGTAAGTATTTTATAATAAACTAGCTGAACCACCCACGCGTTGCTGTGGCTAATGAAACACAACGCCATCTACTGTATGGTTACCTAATCTAGATAACCAAGTGTTGTACCAATAAATTAACTCACACCGCCATCTGTCAGAAACTTATAGAACTTTCAAATAATTATCCCATAAAAAACATTTAATTTGCAATAATAAATATTGAGGTCAATAATCGAGATAAAAACTATCCTATCTTTTAAGTTGGACCAAATTACGCACAGTTAGCCAAATTTCATCAAAATCGGTTAAGTAGTTTGGGAGTTTACCCCGGACGAACATTGTGACACGAGATTTTTATTTATAAAGAAGAAGAAGATATAAAGATATAAAAACTTATAAAAAATGCACCATATTTAAGAAGCCCAAAATGTGTTCTACTCGCATTTAAAGTTTTGTTTTTAAACAAAAAATACATGATTTTGCATTATGTCGTAGAGCTTTTCCTTAGAGTAGATAATATTGAGATTGGTCACCTATAGTTCTTTGCCATGTAAATAGTTCACACGCCTTGAAAGCTTTACAAAACGAGCCTATTTACTCGTACCACCTGCAGCTCCTGTTAATTACACAGTACGGTAAATAAATGTTATTAATTCTCTCCTCACGTAACCTACACAATTTATATTTACTCATCAAAACAATGAACAAAGAAACGCGTCCCGTTGGGTTTAAACAAAACAAACGCAATGCAATCACGCATTTTAATAATAAAATAGATTTAGATTTGGTCTTTCTATTGAGTGACATCTATAATTCATTCTCTATAAGGCCTCCTTTTCGTGTTTCCGACTTTTCTATTTTAGGCAAAGACTTACGATACTAAAATTTGAATACTTTATTATCTGTCGAAGTTATCTGCATTTAAGTTACTTCCTGTATGTGTATGAAATAACATAATAACAATTTAATTTATTAATGATATCTTTTGTTCAGTTTGTAACCCAGGAATGTAAGTGTATCTTTCTTTAAAAAAAAAAGTGTTGTAAATTTTGTGGATGCCATATTATTAGGCATTCTTAGTGTGCAAAGTTGTTTGAAATGGCTTAGCAATGTCTTGTGACCAGATCTTTAGATCCTTGTACATCCCATCCCCTTCCTCAATTCATCCCTTTCAACCTAAATAATACCCTAATTAGAGTTACTATAGTCTCACTATCTGCGGACAGTTTTAAGCAGTAAATAATAATATTATTTGGATGATTTGTATATCACTATCATTTTGTGAAAAATCACTAAGGGCGGTTTTATATGTTTACAATATATTTCTACAATGCTCTATTTTACTACTAACTACAGACTGGACAAACTATGTATTGTAACAACGTACGGCTAACAGATTGCATCCATCGATTCGTCGATCACTAATATAAAACTATATGTACAATGCATTTGACAAATGAACGTGATGCTGTGTTAAATGTACGTATATCATTATTTATTCAGACAGAGTTGGAACTCTTGAACGGTACTCTCAATAAAAAGGGTTATTTTAGAGCAATAAATCTACGTCTGGAATATAATACATGTAGATAACATTGGGACCAGTTTGGAGAAGCTTCAATTTACTAAAACAAGGACAAAAAATAAAGTCTCGCCGTTGAGAGCTCTATTGCAACTTAAAACCTAATGTAAAACCATTAAATTGATACATTTGCCAGATACGGCGAAAGATGAAGAAATGCGAATGCTTGAAGTTTAATGGAAGTGAGCACTTTATGGCCCACGAATTAAATCATTATCGTAAATTAACACGAACGAGCGCATAAAGCATTCTTCGGCAATTATCGTTACTTTCGTTATTATTTCGTTCATCCTAACACCTACAGTGATAATTAAAAAGAAACACCTACGTACATAATACTTACTTACATTGCGAGCCCAACAAGGCAACTTACCATTTACTAATAACGCCGTAAAGCGCACATTAAAAATAATCATTTAACAATTTAATGGAACGATTCCGTACAATGGTTAGAGTTTAATGGCACTTCTGCCGTGATTATCATACTTGTTATGTCTCTATTTATCAATAGTTTATGCCGCAATAAAACTCTAGGAAGTACCTACCTACATTCTTTAGCATTACAAAAATTTACTCCAGTGGTTAGTGTAATAAAACTCGTATTATCGTGTGACTAGATCAACCGTTGATGTACATAAGTAGCAGTTAAATATTAAAATAAATTAAATCATGGTAGTTACCTGATTTTCAACGCGTCAGAAAGGCACGTAGGATTCAATTAGAATAATATTTCTAGTCTGATGTGTTTAACTCTTGGCAATCTTGCGAAACACCTGCATTAAATCAGTGCCTAATTATTAAAAGTCTAAGTTTTATTTTAATCCCACAATGTCAAATAATGAATTGTTGTAGCAAAATATCAGATTCTCAAGTCAGAAGAATAATTATTATTATAGATGCGATGATAATCCAGGGGTTTTAAAGTGTTTTGAGTATTAAATTATTACGTAGGTACATTGCTAGATTTTGAAAAACTTTATACAAATTTATATATTTTCGATAACTCGGCAATAAAAACATAAGTCTTAAAAGTAGGTACCTACAGTCGTATAAAACCACAAGCCAAAAGTTAAGAGGAACGACTGCGCGGCTTTTTTCATACAAAAGTAAAATTTTGATTTGAAACCAAAATAACCAATCAAACTCAATAATTTTTTTTTTAATCAAAAGGTTAAGTCACGGTTAAATCGAAAGGTAAAATAAGCAAAAATATAGTACCTATATTATATAATGTATTTATTTGTGTTTTATATTATTATACATAAGTGGGTTATTTAATATTTCGATTTCTCATGATTGTAGAGACAATTTTGCCCCTTTATGTGAGTGAATACTAATTATTAAAAAAAATTCTTACCCAATCTACTTTATTAGTTTGATGAAATATTAAATAAATAAATAAAAAACATTGTAAAAAAAGTGTGTTTTATTGGTGGAAATTAATATTTTTTTTTTAAGTTAAAAGAAATATACATATTTCGCTTTGTTAACTTAATACATTGATACAAATAATATTAATAATGATGGTTTAATACCTAATACCAAGTAGCACATTTCTTTAAGTTAGATCATTTTGGTTTTGCTCATTAATTTTGAGAGCAAACAGTTTTTTTTTTAAATATACTTATTTTATTTTCGGTTTGAATTTGTGTATAATTTATTACGTTGTCTTGTGTGGTGTTCATGTACTTGTGATGTTTTCATAAATGTAGTATTTGTGTGTATAAAGCCATTTTGAATTTTGTAGATTAATAAGCATATGTTGTATTCGTACAGTTTTCTGATTTTCATTAAGTTAGTTTCTTTGTATACTCTTTTGGTGGGGGTATCTGGTCGATAGTTAAAAAGTTTTTTTATAACTTTATTCTGAATTATTTGAATTTCGTTTAAGAGTGTGATATTTGTGTTTCCCCATATTTCTATGAGGTAATTAAGATGGGAATGAATTAAACTAAAGTATAATCCCCTCTTTATTTAATGGGGTATTCTAGTGTAGACGCCCAAATTTCGGGCGTTTCTTCGAGCTCTGTAAAAAATAAATTGAAGAATATTTTTAGTTTCTTTCTTTTTATGATTTTTTTTATTTATATTTTAAGAATAAATAAAAAGTTAAACAAAAAAAAAATCAAAACTCGAAAAGTAATCGGCTGGTAAAGTGGGGGATCCAAAAAAAAACGGGACGCCCTGGCGTACATGATTGCATTCATCTGAAAAAAAAAATGGAACGGATTCTTAATCAGTAAGAATGTCGCTATCGCCAGGACCTCGGATGAGTAAAAAAAAATTTTTTCCGAAAATGGCACCCGTTTGAAAAAAAAACATGTTTTTCACGTTTTTTTTAACAGTTAAAATTGTTTTTAAAATAGTTAAAATGATTTTTTTTTCAATTCTGCTTGGGGCCATACAGGGATGTGTGGAGAAGGTTCGTACCAAATTTCAAATAAATCGGTTTAGTAGAACACTAGATAGCATGTACGCCAGCTTGAAAAACGTACTTTCGAGAAAAAATAAAATTTCAGGGGTTTTATTCATATAATGGGTACGGTGTTTTTACGCTACGTTAGTAGGAGTCTCAGTTAAAAATACATTATATTTGTATTATATATACATTATATAGGTATATAATAAAAGAAAAGTTATATGGGGTAGTCCATCTGCAGGTAGTCGGGCAACGTCTACCGTGTATTGTTTAATTTGTTTCGGACAGACCGGTTTCGTCGGCACGCCAGAAAAATAACCCCGAAAAAAATTTGAAAAATCCTTTTGGACATTTCTTTAAAGATCTAAATATTGAAAATATGAAAAAAAAATTTTTTTTTCGAAATTCTAGACTTGAATACCCCCTTAAGACAAATTTGTGTGCCAAAGTTATAAATTGGTCGATTGTATGTGAAATGTAAGCCCATCCAGTAGCCATTTTAATTTATTTAATTTTTCAATTTTACATTTCATATTTACGTAGTCGATATGAAACAGGACAAAATTATTATGTTTAATCGTTATCATTATCTCACAAATAATTTCCAGTTGTCCGTAAAATCTTGAAAATTCTAATTCTTTAATAGCCTGTATTTTATAATTTAATACAAAAATAAATAAAACAGCGCATATTAATATGGATATTTGCTATACTTTTTGATTGAGAACAATGTTTTTCAGTTTGGTTGGGTATTTTGGACTATACAAGTTTTGTATGAAAATAACCTCGCAACAGTTCCTCTTAAACTCTTTTCAAAACCAATACGCTAGAGCAGGTCCCTTCAAATCGTCATTGCCCAGAAGATGAAAATGCACTCTATTTTTTTAAAGATAATCTTTAGGTTGTTGTTAAAGCAACATTTTAAAATATCATTAGGGGTGACAATTTTTGTTAAAAATTGTGATTTTCCCGTACAAAATGAATTCAAAAGTTAACAAGAACCTTTTTTTAAATTAGTGAATTAATTAAAACACAATACTTAATGAATTAAAGTCCTCTGATGATAGATCATATAGTTATAGTAAACCAGAATGGCAGATTAGATTAGAAAATGATGTAGTATTTTTAAGAAGTAGCATAGCTAGAATAATAGAATATAAAAATGGAAATAGAAGTAGGAATATTTTGAGACATGTAGACGAAATTGGGAGAAAATTTGGTTATAGCATTGATAGTAATAATAATGAAAATATAATCATATATAAATTTATGTAGAAAATGTATGGCTTTTCCGGAAACTATAGAACACATTATATCAGGATGTTCTATATTAGCACCGTCTGAGTATACATTTAGGCACAATCAGGTTTTAAAAATAATTCACCAAAGTTTGGTAATTAAACATAACTTGATTGACTGTCATAATATAGTACCATATTATGAATACGAACCAAATTCATTTTTAGAAAATAATTTCTTTAAAATTTACTATGATAAAACTATACTAACAGACAGACCAATTGGTCATAATAGACCTGATATAGTTTTACATGACAAAATTAAAAAAATAACTTATATTATTGATGTAGCTATTCCAAATTCCTGTAATATTCAAAAATCTGTTTCTGAAAAAATAAGAAAGTATACAGATTTAGGAAATGAAATTAAAAGAATTTGGCATTCTCAGACTATAAAAATATTACCTTTTGTTATTTCGGCTACTGGCATTATACCTAGCTCTCTTATTAAAAATTTAGGAATATTAGATTTGTCAAAGAATTTGTATATAAAAATGCAAAAATCAGTCATTTTAAATACATGTAGAATTACGAAAGATTTTTTAAATATTTATATTGAGGGATCAGTAGGATTTATCGGTCAAATTAGGAATTCCACAGAGCCGAACCCTCTGATATGAAAATATCTGGAGACGGTGAATTATATTCCCATTTAATAGTTTGGTAGATTAACGTATTGTTCTTGTATTGTTTTGTATTAATTATACTTATATAATACACTTGCATAACGTGGATTTACTAGATGATCATTTATATGGAAAAGTGTATGAAAGGGTTTAGTTTTTCCTATGGGAAAAACTAAACCCGTTCCTGTAAATCTGGTGAATAAAATTTATTGTGAAAAATTGACAACATCTGCAATTTGCAAAAAACGTAACTTGTTTTAGGCGAATCTAGTTGTGCTAATTAGACTTTTTGTTGTATAACACTTCCGAGCAATTAATAAATAGGTGGAGCCAATTAAAAATATGTAATATTATGAAAACTATAAAATCCTAAGATAAAAGAAAAATTCTCCATTTAATTATATGGTACAAGCAGTCTAGAGGAAACTAGAAAAAAAACCTTGCTTTAATTATATTTAATCAAGTACATATTGTGTAAGATAATAATAAACGAAGGGGTAAAAATAATCTTAAGGGGCAAGTCGGTGTTTGATTAAACTTTTGAAGGGCGAAATTGCTATCACGCGATATAATAATAAATCGTCCAGAATAATTTTATTATTTTATAAAACATAAAATTCTCAAAGATCGTTTACGAAGTAGATATAATGTATTCCACTTTGTTGTCGATAAGAAATTTAATAGTTAAGTTGGCATATTGACTACAAAAACGACAACCAATGGGTAGGAAGGAACATAATATATTTATTAATTAGAGTTAATATTAGCGACTCTCAAACTTTATTTGAAAAATTGAAGCAGGATATACACAAAAGGGTGCAGTTCCATCTAGGAATTGAACCCAGGACCTTAGCCTTGCCGGGGTTCTGCTCTATTCACTGGCGAGGCTTAGGGTCATGGGTTTAATTATTTGATGCGACTGAATTAGTATCTGATTTTTTTTTCCAAATTTTTGTATGAGAGTCGCTAGTAATTGTCTTTAATGATTATATGTTAAAATTCAAGGTTACATCTACTCAACAAATTATTTAAAAAAATAATAATTTGTGCTTAATTATCATCTACTAATAAGTATGTCAGGCATCAACTTCTATATGAATGTTTCTAAATCTATGTTGGAACTAAGCAAACAATATTGTAAAAAAAAACGCCTTTTAGTGAAATATCATCGAGTGTAAAAAAAGGAAACTTATAAGTATGAACTCCTAACAGGGTTTTTAGCAAGGTATATCTACAATAAAAATATAAGTAGGTACATATCTTATTTTAAAAAACTGAGTCCCCAGCATTACCCGGGCTTTACACCGTTTTTTTCTAAATCGGATATATGTAGAAGTAATTGTCCTGTTATTGTTAATGTAAAGTGTGCAAAATTTAATCAAGAAGTAGGTATTACATTCTGATTTAAGGGATGGTAAAGGGGATTGGGGTGGTTTTTCGAAATCTCAAAAAAGAGCCATCTTTCTCTTGTTTTGTAGGCCAAGTATGTAAGCATTAATCTCTCACTAAAATTGTAGATTTGTATACAAAAAACAAATCCACACGGAGAAAAATGTTATTCTAAAACAGTTATAAACGGGACTGAAGTTCTTACGAACAAATTAACAGAGTTGCAATGTTTATTCTTACATGTTCCCGCCAATAAATATTGAAACACTGTTAATTTGTTCGTTCGTTTTAGTCCCGTTTTTAACTGTTTTTACGAATAAAATGATCGTATTTTAGAATAACATTTTTCTCCGTGCAGCACTGGTAGGTACTCTTCTTTATGCATATATTACAGATAAATAAATTATTACAAATTTTATTTTCATTACATATTAAGAGTGGTGGTTTAGGTACCTACCTATATACAGTTAGCTACTTTAGTTACCACTTTTAAGATACGAATAAGTCAACCATAATGCATATTGCCATTATTAAAACCTACACAGCAAAAAACATTACCGCACCGCCTCCAGCAAAAAGTATCCGAAAGGTGACGGAGAAAAAGTAGGTTTTAATAAATTGCCTTTAGTTCGCCCCCAGCGCCCTTCCCTCGCGTGAACCGAAATGGCACTTGCGGCCTATCTCGATATTATGATCTTAATTGGTTTTTAACTGGGACGCACCTATTGTATCGTTATTGCGAGCCGGGAAATAATTAACAATTAACGAACTGAAAACAGCGAGTAGGTGAAATAATTGCTGACGTAGCGCTTGCCATTGGCGGTTGCACGCAGCCTATAGGCTACACCGATCGGATAAAATAATAACAATTTTAGTATGGAATAATAACATTGTCGTGTTTGGGAGGTGGTGACACTTGTGTGCGAGTTTAATTTATTAGAATTACGAATACCTACGTACTCGCACAATGCAGGAAACAAATCTGTGCTGTAGATATATACTCGAAATTCTTAAAAATCAGGAATTCAAATCCCAAGCCTAGAGATTTATCTTAATATATAAAACAAAGTCGGGTTAGTTACCTACACCATTTTTACTCAAGAACGGCTGAACCGATTTGTATGATCTCTGATTTGTTGGATTGGTCTCCGTCCCGATTAACAGAATAACTATTAAGACATGGGAAAATATTACGGAAAAAATATATGAAGAAAATAATATTTTTCATATATTTTGTATGGAACGGCTTTTCAAATAATGCGGTCGACATAATTTGACTCAATTCGAACTGTCAATGGTGTTGTAGTGTGCTGAACATTTCGTGCTTAGTCAACAGCTCAATTTCATTTTTTGAACAGAGTATTTATTTTAACTTAAAAAAAACTTAATTTATTTCAGCTAATAAATTAAACACAACATTTATTGATTCTGAGGCTAAACGAAGTTTGCCGGGTCAGCTAGTTTAAAATAAAATTCTGCTGAAACTAGTACAAGATGATTATCAATTCTTAATTATCATTTGAAGTTTCTAATGAAAGCAACAACGAGATACCTACTTTCAAAAAAATTTGTAATTTTATCTACTTATTTATGTGTTAACTGAGTTTTTATAACTGAATTGTTCTCAATTATTATCGAACTAATTAATACGAACCCGGTATAAATAAATAAATAAATACCAGTTTCAACTGTAGAAACAAATTAATATAAAATACATTTTTTTACAACAAATGTATATAGTGTATTTCCATGTTTCAAAGTAAATTAAAATTATAATAATTACTTCACCTCACCAGAAAGAAACGAAGCGCTTGTATTTTATTTGGTGGGGAATTCAAGCTCAATTTTTTTTTGTTTACAAAGAAAGACAAACATTCCCGGGTTACGAATAACCCAACAACATTTGAAAATCTCCTAATACCAATTAAATCGTATAGGTAAGAAAAAAATATTAAACGAATTCAAATCACCTTGTACATCACGGTTATTTAATCAAAATTATCTAAAAAAAAAATTTATAATTGTTATTTTTAACAATATGTTTTACATGATATATTTTAATAATTTTACATCTCAGTGTTATTTACTACTCTACCATTGAAAGCATTTGCTGGTGTATGGAAGAGGAGTGTACATAAATTCAGTTATTAGTTAGTACTTAAATAATTCATTTTACATGTATATATATTATGTGTGGTGTCGCAAGTACATATTGTGCGATGAAAAATAATAAAGGTGTACAATAAATTTAATGTAGTAGTAAAGTGACATTTATACTAAGAATAATTAATAAAAAATAATATCTATGTTTTTTTTTTTCTTTTTTTTTTTAAAGAAAGACAAACATTCCTGGGTTACGAATAACCCAACAACATTTGAAAATCTCCTACTACCACCACACTAAGCGGAAGATGTTGCTTGTTTTGTGATGGAGGACTTAGCCAGCCGAGAAATCGAACACGGAACGCCTGGGTGGGACCCAAACGCGATGCCCACTTAACCACTGACCGGTCAGTGGTTAAGTTTATATTTTGAAAAAAGAAAGAATGTTATGGAAAATATAGGATATTTGTAAGAATTAATTTAGGTAGCTGTAGTTTTTTTAGTCGATTGAAAAAATTTCTTCCCTGGTAAGTGTAATGGTGTGGTGCAAAAGTAGTATTTAATTTTGGGCATAGAAACGAATATTTAAGAGGAGTTCGGTTTTCAGTTAAAAATTGATATTTGTCTTTTTCTTTTATAATTTGAATTAATTAATTTTTAATATATAAATCTTTAAATGTAGGTACTTGAAATTCTTCGAACAGGCATTCCATTGGGTAGTCCAAAGGTTTTTTTAATATAATATATATAATTTTAATTATTGCTCTTTGCACAATTTCTATTGGAAGAAGGATACATTTATCCCCAACTTATAATGGCGTATTGTAGAGTGGATTGAACTAAGGCATAGTAGATTAAATATAGAATTTTTATCGATAGAAAATTTCTGATTCTTAAAAATATGTATATTGATTTTCTATTTTTTTTACAATTTGACATATTTGTTCCTTCCATTTCAAATTTTTGTCGATAATTACTCCTAGATATTTGATTGTGTTTGTGGTTTTTAATATTGAACAGTTTTGGATACAATAAGTTTTATTATATTATAAGTTATATTATGTGTTTTAGAGTTGCCATGGATGATAATTTCAAAGTTTTTAGGGTTATCATTTGTGTGTATTGCATGTTTTTAGAATTTAAAGGAGGTTATTAAAAAAAAGTTAGTCCTAGATAGAGTTAACTATTTTGAATGTGCTTCGTAATCAATTTAGGGATTTTAAAGCTATTCTGATATCTCGCTTATATATTACCTAAATTATAAGTTTTTCAATTTTTTTCTTTAAAAATATCAAGAATTAAATATTGTTTATAATTTACATAGGTAGATAAGCCCTTCATTCCTTGTAATTTAAATTTTAATTAAAGTTTCTAATTATTTATTTATTTTATTATTTATTTGGGAACTTGGCAATGCAATAAATAAAGCTAAAATTATTCAAAAGTATAAAACTCATCACTAAGAAATAATGGTGCTATAAGAATATATTTAGTTATTTTATAAATTAAAATCCATTTACCCACCGTAAAGTACCAATGCGGGTGGGTAACCCCTAGGTATAATAATTCATAAAATAAATGTAATTTATTATTATTGTAGAAGTTCTCAGTTCTACTAAACCATAGAGAAAAAGCCAGCCTAATATTAAAACAAACACGTTTCAACCCACAGGTTCGTTAGCTCCCTTGTCTCGTAAACAAAAAAGTTTGAAACAATAAATTAAAGCTTCGTCGTGTAACTAAATCTACGCAGTAGTCAGTAATGGTAATATATTAAATTATTTTAGATTGGAGCAAATTTAAATCTTCGTTTTAATCGTCGTAACTATCTATCAAATGTTAACATTTTCTTGAATAAAGGCTACTATTTCTTCAAAAAGAATGTTAAAAGTCGCAAATTAGTCAAAGGTTGTTAGAATGTAATGATTTTGTGTTTTTAAATCTCATTTTTTTTAATCAGTTGTATTTTTTTTACATTAGCTCCACCTATACCCCGAGGAAAATAATTACTCTCAGAACCTATGTCACCTTTGTGAATGCGGATGTAGCGGGTGTAGCTTTTGAAGAAAGGAAGGAGAGGAAGTTTTGGGAAGGAAGATAGTATGAGTTATTTATTGATCGAATTAAAAAATTACTGTTTCGTGAACTTGATATTCACGTCTAGATTATTGCAACGGAATATATGTAAGTCTCCCAAAATATCAAATTAACAAATTCCAATCCGTTTTCAACGCTGCGGCAAGACTTATCACCGGCGTAGGTATCTAAATATTTCCATATTTTAGAGCGTCTCCAAAATCTTCACTGGCTCAAATGTCCTGAAAGAATCCAGTTCTAGCTTTGCTGGATGGTATTTAAGTCTTAACGGAATGGCTATTTATCAGAACTGGGTATTCCTGAAAATTCCAATTCTCGACAATCAACCCTCAGGTCAGCAGCATCATCAACTATCGAAACGTTGAAGGAACCAAAGCGCACAACAGATACTAAGTTCAGTAAGATCACAGACTCGGCGGAATTTATTATTTCAAGTCAAAAACCTTTTACCTTCACAGCCCGCGACATAATAATTAACTATTTGTGAAAAAATGTGAACTAATTTTTTATTTGTAAGCTTTTATGAAGGTCACTTGATGAAAATTCTCCAGTCCTAAAGAATCCTAAAATGCTCAAGTCTTTGAAAATAAATATTAACTCACCTTTGGCATTAAGCTTTTTATAAATGAATACGAACAGTGATGGGGGGTAGAAAATCTAAAATCATGCAATGTCCAGTGTTTTCAATATAATGTCCTCCGCGTGCAAATTGGTATATTCACCAAGCATAAACTTTCTAATTAGAGTAAGTTTATCGGAATAGACCGGCCAGGTAATTATGTTTCTGTATACATTTGTAAATAATAAACTTAGATAATAGCCTAAGAATTATATTATAAATTGTACAGCGCCCTTGAGGTGATTTCTCACAAAAACGGCGGTCTACAAATTATCCTATTATTATTATTATTATTAAACAAGGTACCTTCCTGCATACCGTTTAAGATTGATTGTAATAATAGGTACAATTTTTATTCTGATACAGGAAAATTGATAGTTACTTGTAATTATGTACAAGTAACTACCAATTTTCATAATGCATAAATGTACCTACGAAGAACTGATTCACTTATTTGATATGTTTTTATACTAATAAAAAAAACAGGTGTTTTTTTATCCCAATGTGTAAATAATAAATTATTATATTTATTTAAAAGCTGAACAATAAATTTTGGATTTATTAATAAAATGCGTTATTTAAACATACTTGCTTTGCACGCAACATAACTTTAGTTGTAAATTGCACGGCGTTAATAAATTGAAACGTATTGAAAGATATAATAAATTGTCAAAATAATAGAAAAAAAGCAACTAACACAGAAGATACTAAGTTCTTGCATGAAAAGACATCAGTAAAGTTTTCGACGCCAGTATACCTATATTCCAAAAAATTATTATAAATCCTTTATTTTCCTTCTGCGTGATGACATATTATTCATCTAATAATTACTTACAAGTAACCTTTTACACCTATTTACCAATAACCTAAAATAAAAGATTTTTCCCAAACTGATGACGCAGAATAATCATTATTTTTTTTAAACTATGAGTTTTGCAAGAGTAGCAATAAAACTTTTAATGTTAATAATAAAATGGCTAAAATATGCACAAAATTAGACGTTGCGCATGGAACATTCAGCATCACACCAAACACCAATATTTAATGTTAGGTTAACTACATTTTTATTGGAATTGTACATAATTAAAACTTGTGAAATTTAACTCATCACTGTCACCTTATTAGACGTGCGGCGAACCCAACATTAAGGAAATGACAAACTCTCCGCTGATCTTTCATTAATTCACGCCAAAATTTCATAATTTTATTCAAATCATCAGAATTCAATATAAAAATCTGTCACTATATTGACCAAACTGAGAAAATAACCATCAATAATTATTGTAAAAATAATTAGAAATAGTCAAACATAATTCAGTCGTTTTAATCGAAAGCGTCTGTTAAAAATTGGAAATAATAGCGAGAATTTTTAATTTCAAAAGCCATTTTAATTTGAAACCTATTGACACTTGTCACCTGCTTCAAACTTACCTACTTCCAAAATTGGCAATAAACTTCTTACTTTATTTGTTAGTAAACGATTCTAACGATTTTGATAGACGATTAGCACACCTAACAGAAATGTTCTCATCGTTAAAAGGTTGAGGAATTCATGTGAGGTTATTCGAAATGTTTAAACTTTGCTACGGCCAAGCGTTTCGTGAGA
Organism: Limnephilus auricula; assembly: GCA_951813805.1. Taxonomy (NCBI): domain Eukaryota; kingdom Metazoa; phylum Arthropoda; class Insecta; order Trichoptera; family Limnephilidae; genus Limnephilus; species Limnephilus auricula. Next base: position 5,636,966 of record OX638403.1, read on the forward strand.
AGTCGAGGACTAAAGAAGAAATACGGCAAGAACATAAGCTAATGAATGTTTGAAGCATTGAATGGAAAGCATTTAAATGTCCATTAACTGTCTGTGTTGTTTCAAGAAGCGAAAATGTCACAGAGACGACACATAAAGGCAAAGTGAAACATGGATTGGCATTTTAAATTGATTCCAGATAATTTCAAGCTTTTTTCGAGTCGCAAAAGGAAAGCATGTCTATTTGTTCTGTCAGGGAAGAAATGAAACTCAAATGATTGTCTTGTCAGTCATACTCCAAATCACTGACTATCTGTCATTAAAGCAACTAACAGGTACCCAAGCTTTTGAAGTAAATGCTGTTTCTCGGATTCAGGCAGGTCCTTTGGACCTTCAGCATCTATTATGTTGGGATGCTGATAGATCCTGTATCACTCAGCAATGTTATATTCAATAGAATCACGCATCCACGAAGTATCCGAATATCTTTTGAACTTCAATTATTTGCATATGAAATGGTAAGTATTAAATATTACATAATTTTTTTCGGTAAGTTAATTATGCACATTTTTTCTTATTATAGTTCAAAGTTAATCTTTTTGAGCGATAATAACTTAAAATATTTTTCTGACATTCACAGTTTTTGTCATAATTATTAGCGTTGTTAAATTTGCTGATATTTGAATGACTTTTAATTATTAGTAGGTACCCATAGTTTTTCGATAATTTGTGTCATCTATATAAGAGCGACTACGACTATTAAACAGTTTTTTGCCTTTATCACTGTGAAGAATGTGGTATGATTAATTATTAACTATCGCAAATATAACTAAGGTGTATAAAAAGGTGTAAATTTCACAAAGGTATGATCAACCATCATTGTCAAAATTACACGCAGACGAGATTACACATGGAGAGAATTTCACCTACAACTGAAATTACACCCACTGGAATTAGATGCATACGTCAAAAAACATAACCAAACTCTTTTTTTGTTTAAATATTTTATTTTGCACACTCTTAGACACTTAGAAATTTTAATCTATTAAAAGACTTGTATCCGTATAAAAATAATATTGTAAGTACGTATATGATTTATGGAGCTCATTTGGATAAAATATTCTGAAGGGAGCGTGAATTTTTTAATTTTGAAAAGCGACCCTAAATTGGTTAAGCGGCCCATAAAGGTCACCACATCACCCGAAGTTGCGAAGCAACATATTTGTATGTTCTCAGTATATTATTACCCTACCTATGTAGCTAGTCAGTATGTTGCTAGTCGATATGTAGCTAGGCGCTAGTGTTGCTACGTGGTGACATGTTGAGCGTCTGCTCTTCGTAGGTACGTACTTGACTCTGGTTAGATTTAGTTTTGAGAACATCAATGTACGATCCAGGATGAAAGATGTCTAAGTCAGTCTAAATCAGTTGTAATTCGTCAGTTGTAAGATCTTTATTAGGTAGGTACGAGTTATTTCTTTGAAAATAGAAGATTATTTGAGTTGAAATTTAATTCATTAAATGTCCAAATTGTCCAAAAACGGACTCTAGATGTCAGGATTTTAAGCGTTGTTCAAAAAGTTTTTTTTAAATTTATTTTGTGAAAAAAGTCAATACATGGAAACTGTCATAGATAATTTTAGCCATAAAATTATATTTAGTTTTTTTTTTACTTAAATGCGTTTATACATACATTTGTAATGAAAAATACATTGTGCAGTAGATAACGCCTATATTTTTTTAAAGTAATTAACAATTTTATTTAAATTCTACTCAATGACCAAAACTTTAATTTATCCAACGCATATTTTTATATTTAAGATTCATAGTAAAAATTGATTGAAAATAGTGATATAGCAATAACATTAGCCTTAATTGTACACTTATGATCATGAACTATTCAAATATTGCCTCATTCCACAATTTATGAAGTGATGTGTAAACCAATGAAAGCTTATTGATGGAAATATGCGGCGAAATGCAATCTGTTATGTGTCGATAAAGGGATCCCCATAAGAAGTGTGAAGCACATACTTGGTTTAGTTATACCTAACTGTAGAAGGAACACAGCTGATACATGGCTGCGAGCTAAATATAGACTGTGTAAACATAAAAATAAACCGTAATAGATGGGTAAATAAACGTACATTAACGTAAGTAAATACTTGCACGTATCTGTATGGGAAATGTTTAGCATCATTTGAAAAGGAATACCTATATTCAGTTTGTTACATGCACTGCTGTTTGAAACCTTTGGATATCAAAATCAAAGCTTATGCTTCCGAAATATTATTGTGAAAAACGATGAATGTTTCTGTAGTGTTCGTGAATATGCATTTACTTTTAATTTCTCTCAACTGACGTGTAGTTTTAATGTTTCTCAAGAGAACTGGTACTAAATGAAACGATGAGCGACAGGTGGGCATATTCAGTGACCACTTCCGTATAGATAACACAGAGCATCCATTAGAACGGACGTTAATTTCAGTTAAATATTCATTATAAATAAGACGATAACCTGATGAAACGAAGTACACGGAGAAAAATATTAATCTAAAATACGATAATTTTTTTCGTAAAAACGGTTAAAAACGGTACCGAAGTTCTTGCGAACAAATTAACAGTGTTTCAATATATATTGGCGGGAAAATGTAAGAATAATTTGTTGGTATACCTACTGACAAAATTACGTAAACCAACAAATTATTCTTACATGTTCCCGCCAATAAACATTGAAACCCTGTTAATTTGTTCGTAAGAACTTCAGTCCCCTGTTTAATCGTTTTTACGAATAAAATGATCATAAATTAAATTAAAACAAATAACTTTGTTTAAACCACTAATATAATCACAATTACCTACCTACATGTTTCAAAACCGATGGTTTCTTCGTCAGGGTAGTAATGACATTAATAACAAAATAAACAAACAAGTATAGACTAAAAAGAACTATGGACAAAAATATTTTAGAGAGAGGTGATTAATTAATTAAAAATATTAATTAATTAAAAAAAAATTAAAAAAATGATCATATTTTAGAATAACATGAATAACATTTTTCTCCGTGTATCATTAAAACTTTCGATCATCGGAGTTGTATTGTTCACCAGAGAACACAACAGTATGCCACAAAGGGGAACAGGCGACCTTCGCGACATGGTTTTTAACGTACGAGCGTTTACTTCCTACTCCAATCTACACAGTTCATTCCATCCTAGATCTTTCTCTAATTCGTTTCTATTGTATCACTCACTATATCACACCATTTGCGATAGCTTGTCATCTGGCACTCTTTCTTATTATTTGTTTATTTGCCAATCCCAGTCTTGATATGTATAGAATCTTATGATTGTTTTACGCTCAATTAGATTCTATGGTTAATGGCTCCTTTCAGTTATGAACCATCAATCCATTCATTTATTTTATTATGCAATAGCTTCAACGATTTAAAGTACACTGCGTTCAAAGACACAGAGAGAAGCAAAATGAATTATACAACAAATATTTTAAAAATACTTGCAACTTAGCAAGTCCCGTCTCTGTGAAACTATTCCGCGGAGCCGCTGCACGAGCTTTGCATGGAGAAACGCCGAGTCGCTTGATTTAGGGTTCGGAACCAGCTCGCTACACTGAGGCAGACAACTGCCATAACTCTCACGGCTTTGTGTTAAAACTTGTGTAAGTGGATATACCCGGCATGCGGTCCGAGAGGGCACATAACAGATATCTCCATTTCAATGCAGTATGATAAAAATGACACGGGCTCCGCTATAAAGCATTCAGCCTTATCAGGGGAGTGAGAAACGGACCTCGCAGCTTTACATGCAGGCCTGATTTATTTTTATAAGTACCATCTTATGTACCTTTTATATAGGAGCTGAGAGGAGGTATCCCATATTTGAAAGATCTGTTGAGGAGGAAAGATTTACCAAGTAAAATGAACTTACTAACAATCCTGATCACTGAGATTTGCATTTGAATGAGGAGATGCCAGAATTATTAATTTAATTAACCTAATCTAACCTAACCTAACCTTGTTGAATGATAAAACTAACATGAAATTATCCTTTAGAGACACATATGATGGAAAATCATACACATCTGCCATGGCACACACTTCTTGTTTTATACCCAAGTACTTTTCTGTTATTACGATTTAGCATGACACAAGTCAGTCGTTTGTTGCACCGTACCACTTACGTTCTTCTGACATCGGCAACTATAAATAAGTACCTAAGTATTTTTTTTTTTTTTTTACATTAGGTCCACACAGGAGGCTCTGAGGAAAATAATTCCCCTCAGGGCGTATGTCACCTTTGGGGATGCGGTGTGGAGGGTATTTTTAAGGAAAGGAAGGAGAGGGAGTTCTGGGAAGGAAAAAGGTATGAGGGTTGGGTAGGAATCTGTGGTTCAGTGACAATGAAATCAAGACCTAGACAATGAACCCCGTGAACCCGGGCACCCCTGCTAAGTCACCAAACGTAGCGAACCACTTGGGGTGACCTATGGCAGAGGTGTTGGTTATCCAATAAATAGTTCCCGGGGCGGCGGTACCCATTCCCGCCTCCCAAATTGAATTATATTTATTATTATTTATAGTTTAAAATTATCAATCTACTAGTAATTCTTCAGAAAGCCCATTGCTTTCAGCGTAAATACTGGAGTTCCAATTTGACCTACAAATATGCATAATGAGCAAACCAGAATTTAGAGGTTTTCCTAGCATGTGCAAAGCTCTTGTACCCATTTTTAAAATACAAAAACCAAATTAAGGAGCAGTGAGTTGAATAAAATGCTGTAAAAAGAAATTATCACTCAATAGAGTTTACGTTAAATTATCATTTAAAATATAGATACTATGTACCTACTTGGTGAATTAATTATATTCAAATATTATCTAAATAATTGTAAAGAGTTCTTGAAACGAGTACAGCTGCAATAGCGGAAGATAAAAGCATACAAAATATCTTTAAAGTTTAGATAAATCCAGAGTAATAGTTTTTCCCCCGTGGTTTTTCTATTTTCTGAGCTCTTAGTTATCGTGCTCATTAGCACATTTCACTCCCTGGAGTAAATGCTAACGTAAGTATATAAAGATTTATCTACCGGGATAACGTGAACAGAGAGAAACTTCTTAACTTCTTATGTAAACTGACTTCTTTTTATCCTCTTATTTATTTACTCGGGGCAAGGAGTTATATCATAAATATATCGTAATGGCCCTTATAAATTTTGAACAGAAGGAACTTTTCCGAAAGTTATTTTTCTCAAATGTTCTATATTATCTGAGAGCTACGGTGTACATATTTCATTTGTAACTACCAACGTTGTGTTGTGACGCTCGGCTGAAAAATTGAAAGGCAATACGACTGAATTGCTTTAATTTATTATAAGTAGGATTTATTTAACAAAAAGTAAGATATGATATGAGAGGAATCTGATAATGGTATTCCAAAAGCTGCCCACTAATGAGCGAAAATTCAATATTTATAATGCGCTTTTTTTCTTTGAAGATGGTTCAAATGTTATTAATATTAGGTAAGTAATGGATACTTGAAGTAGTCAACTGTGCACAAAATGATCATGGCCTTAAAATTCACATTAAGTTTGCAAAATAAGTGGTCATTAGAAAAAAAACTATGTGAGACCTCAATATTAAATGTTGTAAATTAATACGATGGAAAATATTATGAAGATTAACTTAATGATCAGTGGAACTACTGTCGAAAGTCAAAAACAGTAGTTGATTTGACAAAAATCAAGTAACTAACTGACTCATCTCGACTTCATTCTCAGGGTTGTGTAGAGAGGGTAAAAAACTACCCAATTCTACCACACACTCCTTGCTTTATTCACATTTAAACGTTGTCCAAATGAGTCCTAACTGCGGTGTCTCTTCCCGAGGCGTCGCCGACACCCCTTTTAATCACTTGAGCGTCCAAAATTCTGCACTCCTCCATCCATCGCACTACATGTTCAAAATATGAATGGTTCCTATTTCCAACTCCGTTTGTGATGAACAAATTAAGACAAAATTAGTGTGCAAAGGTGCTTTAGACTCTTATTTATATTTTGGGTGCAGTATTAATCGTAGTATGTAGATACGTAGATTTCGTATTACCTAGTACCAACTTAGTATGTAGGGAAGAACAAGAAGGTACTTGCAAAGATAATCCGTGCTGCAGTATATTTGACAAACGTCTATTAATTAGACCCGCCAAGAAGACACGTAACAGCCATTCTAACTTCTGCTATAAGGGCCATTGTGGAAGCATTGTGCACACACAGTATTACTTACCTTCCTACTTCCTACTATGTAGATGTTCGATGGTTCAGTCCACGGCGGTAACATCTCAAAAATAACTGTTCTTAGATAATCAATTTTCATTTTTCTTTTTAGGTGCTCTCTAGGTACATGCACATTTATCAAACCTAAATTAAAATTCAAAAACAAAAGGGAAAAATACAGTTTTTGAATAGAAAATCTTGTCACATAATTTTGGTTAAACTCCAAGTTGATTTTTGAACACCTCGTTTCAAAAATGCATCATTCTCTTGGTCTTCTTTGATAGCATCATTAAAAATTCCACATTTCTCTTCAAGAGGAGGAAGAGTGATGGAACGCAACACAACACTGCATTTGCACGCCCTCCTTGCTTTGTTTACAATCATACATCGTCCCATACCCTTATGCTCGTTACAAGTATTCTTATAGAGCGTCCCCAATTTCGGCTTTTGGTCCATTAGGTACCTATCTCATCGGTCAAAATAACTATGTTTATTTATAAGGTAAGGCTATGATAGTGTCATCCGCCAAAGAATTTGATTCACTTGAATATGCCCTGTAATATTGGAAAGACCTCAGTTCATTCTTCAATCTGAACCTTAGAGTAACGATATACAAATCGTTACTATAAGATTTGAGGCCCTAGCACTCTCGCTCTATAACGATCGATAGGATAACTATCGGTAACTTCTCATCGTTCCCTAGCATGACTACAGATCGCCAACGAATAAGTGACAGTTCACAATGACTAAGTGTCCTTAACATATTCGACATCAACTGTTGTTTGTACGTTGGCGATGTGCAGCTGTCCTAGGGAACGATGAGAAGTTACCGATAGTTATCCTACCGATCGTTATAGAGCAAGCGTGCTAGGGCCTCTGAACTGTATAAACAACACTAGCTGACCCGCCCACGCGTTGCTGTGAAACCCAACGCCATCTACTGGATGATTAACAAACCTAGGGGTTAGCTAGCTACACTAAAAGTTAAAGTGGCTAGCTTTACATATCTTTTTTTTCATATCTTTACGACTTCTGGCCAATCGGATTTTCAAAATGTGTCAATTGGCCAGAAGTCGTAAACGTACGAAAAAACTTACAAGATAAAGCTAGCCAGTTTAACTTTTACTGTAGCTAGCGTTCAAATAGACTGCCCCTAGATAACCAAGTGTTGTGTCAATAAATTAACTCACACCACCATCTTCAGAAACTTACAAATAATTTCAAATCATTGTCCCATAACAAACATTTAATGAACATTTAATTCGCAATAATAAATATTGAGGTCAATAATCGAGATAAAAACTATCCTACCTTTTTAGTTGGACCAAATTACATACAGTAAGCTGAATTTCATCAAAATCGGTTGAGTACTTTCGGAATTTATCTTGGACAAACATCGTGACGCGTGATTTTTATATATAAAGACGGCAGGAGTTGCCTGAAATACATAAAAATTGATAAAACGTAACTCAACGACGTCCCTTGGCAACCTTTTATCATTCAAAATACTAATTTGGGTTGTGTGTCTCTGTGTAACCTTGGTTCAATGAACTCTAAAACTTTTGCTTTAAACTGTGTCATCGTTTTCGAAATGTAAGTGCTTGCTTAGCGAATCCAGACAAGCGATAAAGTACCTACCTAATGTATTCATAGAATATTTTTAACATAAACATTATTTTATTTGCCGTTTTCAAAATTGGAACTGATATGTCGGGAATTCAGAGTATCGCCATATCACCGCATAGTATTATATTTAGATGAGACATGAAGCGAAAAAAATTAACAATTATTAGATATAAGCAATAATTATTAGCCTGAAACACTCATTAATATTCAAAAACTCTCCCGAGAAAAGATACATGCGCCGAGGGGACTCGAACCCGCACCCCTCTGTTTTGTCGGACAGGAGCTCTACCATTAAGCTACGGCGCCTTATCTGTTACCCGCCAAATGATTCAATATATACCTAGTGTTTCATTCAACAATTATCGCTTATGCAAACAAACAACTTTATTTTTATATGAGAAAGGCATGTAAGTGCTAACTCTCTCACTAGGTGGCGTCGAGACATATTATATCTACATTTTTTTGGTGAAAATACTTTAACTTGTCAAATTATGGTTATTTTTAAAAATTGATAAACTATTGTTTAAGACAAGTTTTTTTATGCATAGCACAAAGGGTAACAAGCTTATAATAATTGTTACCCTTTGTGCTATGCATAAAAAAATCTTGTCCTTAAGATGATCTACTAGTCCTTGACTCATTCGGAATCGGGCGGAGCAAACGATTTTTGGGTGTTTACCAATAAAAACCCTAATCTCTAGCAAACAACAGTGTTTTGTTATTCCGCAAGTATATTTTTAAAGATCGAAGCGCCGCGTAGACTAAGGCATGTCCGTTGGCCCCGGGCTCTGGGCCTAGAATGAGCGACGGGCTAAAATCCTTCTGAACATGGCATAAGGATGAAATTCGCACTTACAATATCGTTGGGTACCGCCTATTTTTATTCACTGAAAAGAAACGTCGCCAAAATGCACGTTTTATTTAATTTTCTGAAGTTCAGATACAAATATTAAAATGTTTTCCGATCACTCTACAAGAAACTTAATTAGCTACATTATTCAATAAAACAACACCAGAAAAAGGATTTGTAAGTAAGAGATTTTTCACTTTTAACCATTTTTTATAGGTCAGGCGCAAAATTTTTGTCTAAGCTTATTAAAAAGCTTATCAAAAAAATACTCGATCACTTCAAAGGCCAAGATGTGTTCTACTCACAGTATTTAATTGAAGCATCTATATTATTTCTAAGCGATCAAATTTTAAAAACTAATACATAAGATTTTATACGATTTTGCATTTTTCTGCATGTTACCTTAACATTAGTTTATCAATTTTAAAAAATTTGCGAAAAAAATTGTTCCATTTTTTTACCTCCAAATAGTCAAACTTGACCTCCAATGCTATAATGCCGAACTCTATGACTACCCTGTGTTTTTTAACGGGTCATCTGCGCTAGTCTACTATAAAATGAAAAACAGGAAACGTGGTCGATACCTACCTTCTACAAAATGGATTTCGGTATTTCGAAACTCTCTTTTAGTATTAGTTTGTGTAACAGTTTTGAACCCAGCCATCGAGTTGCGGTTTCCGCTGGCGGGTCCAACCGAAATTTACTACGGAATTAATGGACAGAATGTGTAGCGGTTTCCATTGGTGGTCGTTTGATTCCTAGTCTCATCAATTGTGCAGTTGGGCAGCCGGACCGAGTTACACTTGCCAAATTTTGTTCAAAAGACATGCTGTGGTTTATCCTTTTTGGCAGCTGTTATACAATTTCGTTGCAAAATGGAAATTTTGAGGTAAACGCGTACTTCCGTAACATGTAAACATAAATAAAGGTACACTGACGAGTAACTTTCATATTAATTTTGATCATCCCCTGATTGAACTTGGGTTGTCAGTAAAGGCATATATATTTTGCTATTTTCATTTAGAAGATAACCTAATTTTCTCAAACACATGAACTACATACAAACAAAGAATGTACCAGGTAGATACATATTTTTAATATCTAAGATTCAAAAAGTTTATGCTTTCATAACATGAGAACAGAAATATAGATACACTTAAGTGCAACTTTTATTTTAAAAATGTCAAAAACTGTAACTTGTAAAAATTTATTAAATAATAAAAAAATTAAAAAAAAAAATAAAAAAATATATACCCTGATTGCACTGGGTTTGTCAGTAAAGGAATTTTCAGAATTTTCACGAAAGGTTCAAACATACACGGAGAAAAATGTTTAAAACGGTTAAAAACGGAACTGGAGTTCTTACGAACAATTTAACAGGATTTTAATGTTTATCGGCGGGAACATGTAAGAATAATATGTTGGTATATGTAATTTCGTACGTATACCAACAAATTATTCTTACATTTTCCCGCTAATAAACATTGAAACACTGTTAATATGTTCGTAAGAACCTCATTCCCGTTTTTAACCGTTTTTACGAATAAAATTATCGTATTTTAGAATAACATTTTTCTCCATGTACAACAAACTACAAACAAAGAATGTACTAGGTACATATTATATATACCTAAGGAGCAAATTTTTTTAAATTTTTCATTCAAGACAAGTTAAAACAATATTAAATGGTGTGGTTACTAAAGACGTAGATAAGTACATATGTTTTAAAGCAATAAAACAAGCGTATCAAAATAGCGGTTAGAAACCAATCATGGTGAAGACTCGAAATCAGCAGTGGCGTACACGGAAAAAAAATTTATTCGAAAAAATGATCATTTTAATAGTAAAAACCGTTAAAAACGGTACTGAAGTTCTTACGAACAAATTAACAGGGTTGCAATGTTTATTGGCGGGAACATGTACTAAATAATTGTTTGGTATACGTAATTTCGTACGTATACCAACAAATTATTCTTACATTTACCCGCCAATAAACGTTGAAACACTGTTAATTTGTTCGTAAGAACTTCAGTCCCGATTTTAACCGTTTAACTCAGGTGTGGGGCATAAGTCATTCCTATGTCTACCTACGTTAAATTGTCGTGAAAACAAGCTTATGTGTCCAAGCGGTTAACTATTAAAATGATCGTTTTTACGAATAACGTTTTTCTCCGTGTATTTTTCGATTTCTCGGGTATTTTGAACTGCTCCTCTTCCTTTTTTAGGTTACAAAAAAAATTCGACTGATATAATGCAAAATCGATTTCGCAGCGTTTTGCACAACTACTTTATTTGAAGACTTAAAGTCTTTTTTAAATCTTAAGAATTAAAAAAAAAACTTAAATAATTCTTAAGAATTTGTTTTATTGATTTAAGGATTCAATAAAATAAATTCATTTGACTTTGCCTTTAATTAGATTGCCTATCACTAAAAATGACAACTATACCTATTAGTGGTGTTAAATTTACTTTACTCTCAAAATTCCAGTTGCATAGCAGTAGCAAAACATTAAATGATAATATTGAAATACTATTTCAATATTTTGGTTAGCAGCCGTATCTGAAAGCTGCACTCATAAACTTGTTTTATTGTTCAAAAGCTTCTCAGCCACCCTGCAGTTGAACCAAATAAACCCACCTCTGTACCCTGTAGGTACATTTTACCTAGCACCTTATATACGAGATTCCATTTAGCATGTTCAATGCCTCTTGCTTCCCTGCATATGCGCGGCAGTGTCTTGTACCCGAGATATATAGGCAGCAAGCTTTTGCATGAAACAGAGCATCGAGATTACACGGGGCGGATGCTGTATGAGCACGACTTCGTGGGAAGGAAGGAAGCTATCGGTGTTCCGTGTTCGGTGCTTACATCAACTTTGGATAGATAATAACATAACATCTCCAGCATAAATAGATGCCCACCAACTTATTAATTATACGAAGAGACACGAAGATGACAAAGACAAAGTTAAACAATGTTTTAATATTATATTTACAAAGATATTAATTTAAGCACAGGGATTGTTTTGCAGCAGTTGACTTATTTATAATCAATGAAGTGTTTTAATAAGCAAAGCCTCGTGAACCATTTATTGGATAGTCAACACTTGTGCCAAAAGTCACCAAAAGAGGTTCACTACGTTTGGAGACTTTGATGCCCAGCTTCATGGGGAGATGTTTGTACGGGTCTTGGCGGCGGATGAGTCTGACTGGCCGGATCGAGGGAGACTGGTTGAGGGAGACCTTTTGAACTCTCCACCGGGATTCTCTCGATCCATCGCCTATAGCACAGCTGTTGGAAGGATGGATACGTCTGTCGCTCCTAGACACACTGACCTCTAGATGCCTACCCTCTTTCTTCCTAGAACTTCATCTCCTTCCTTTCCATACGGAGAAAAATATTATTCGAAAAAAAAATGAATTTTTTAATAGTAAAAACGGGACTGAAGTTCTTACGAACAAATTAACATTATTTCAATGTTTATTGGCGGGAAAATGTAAGAATAATTTGTTGTATACGTACGAAATTACGTATACCTACCTACCCTTCAAATTATTCTTACATGTTCCCGCCAATAAACATTGAAACCCTGTTAATTTGTTCGTAAGAACTTCAGTCCCGTTTTTACTATTAAAATGATCGTTTTTTCGAATAACATTTTTCTAAATGTGCATAAATAGACCCTTCACAGAGCAACCAATTATTTTTCTCAGGGCCTCCTGTTTGGCGTAAATTTAAAAAAAAATAATAACTGTTTTTGCTCGTTAAAAATAGTAGGTATTTCGCTCGGTAGTTATCTAAGTATTAGATACTTATTTTACCAAGTTTAGAGATCAATATGATTTTTATATGCTTACCTACCAGTAAGAAATAAAACTGGCAATGAGAAGGTTAAATCATTAACCTACCTAACCGATTAAACGCATGTCAATAATTTTAAAAAATGTTCTTAATTAGATATCAAAAATTTTAAGTTAATTTATTTCTTATTGTGTAGGTGTCGGTACCAAAAAGACGTGGTATTACCGAGCTAAATCCGCGATGGTTTATCGATTAGAAAATGTTATAAATTATAGGCAAGTACACAAAAGCCGTTTTAAATATCGTTATGATTTTTTTTCGTATAGCACGACACAGCAAAGTAAACGCCTCGGCACACGAATTTTACTTTATCACGCACAGTTAGAAAGTAGGTACCTAATCCTAACTTTGCTAATAAAATAATATATATTTTACCTTGAGGGAAATAAATATGAGATACTTTGACTATTAAACAAATTAACAAATTCGTGGATTTTAGTTATTTATAACTTAGGGAACGTACCCATACAACGTGACCCGTTGAGGGGGGGAGGGGGATCTTAAAACCTTACCTTAAGATCTTACCACGCTTGGTCACAATGAGGGGTGGGGGGCATGGGTTTTTATCACGTAGTCAATATCCTCTAGGGAAATCTCGCGTTTTTTTCGAGCTACATTCAAATGTGGCGCGCAGTGTTTGGCGCTTTTTAAACTCGCAGGTGGCAACTCTGAAGTACATATGCGGAGACGTCAGCTGATGGAAAACTGACAATAATAAAGACAAATATAAGCCAAAAACTTTTTTTAAACTTTTTGTTAGCAAGATTCAAAACCATATTTATGAATTATTTCGTGAAAACTGTAGGGGGAGGGGGGGGGGGGGGGGGGTCTTGGAATATACTACTCGTGGTCACCGAATGGAGAGGGGAGGTTAAAAATTGCAAAAAGTGGGTCACGTATTATGGGTACATTCCCTTATTGTGACTTAAATCTGAGTAAAAAAAAAATTAACATCTCCGTAAATTAGTTTCTAATGACGTTATTCAAATAGGTAACCCCTGTTTCATTGTGACCATTATTAATAAACAAACTGACTTTGGTTGTTGGTTGATGGGTAAGTAATTTCTGTGAAATATTCCTGCGTGATGCGTAATATCATCGAAGTTCAAGGAACTTCTAATTTTCAAAATTGGAACAACTTATCATCTCCAACAAGCTAGGTATCATAAAGGAGGTGAAAAAAATATTTTACGAAATAATAATTCTTTATTCGAAATGGGTAATTCTTTTGTTCAAATGCTTGACAGTTTGTGTGGTTTCACTGAGCTAGGTCCAGAGGACACATTTTAGCGGCCCATTCACATTACTTTGAAAGGCTATCCTTTTCATTAGCGGTGCCACAATTTTGATCGATTAGTACCTGCCTAGGAATATAACGTGTGAGCAGGCGTATCCGCCGCCAGATCTGATGAACCTCACCCGTAGAACCCGGGCACCCCTGCTAAATAATTAAACGTAGCGAACCACTTGAGGTGACCTACGGCAGAGACGTTGGTTATCCAATAAATGGTTCCCGAGGCGGTGGTACCCATACCTGCCTCCCATATTGAGAATGTTGAAGGATCCCAGCTTCGTGAAAAGATTACCATTCGTTAAACTGCAGCTCTGAAAATTACCTACAAATATTTTACTACTTGATCACTAGGATTTAATGTAATAAATATGTACATTATTTAGTTATTATAAATATTATTTATTTTGACATGACGAACAAAATTTATTCAATCCGTTCATCTCTAAGTGTTGTGATATTTTTTTATTGATTTTTAACGAGTAGGTAGGATAAACAATATAAATTTATGGCGTGAAAAATTGAGCTATAACAATGAGCGTATTTTATTTTGGACAAAAAATCCACTTAATGTCCCATAATAAGCGAACGGAGTACTTAAAAAACAATAAAATTACTCAATATTGGGTCGTCAGTCGTTTGAGCGATCGTAAAAACCTGACTCAAGTTTTTGTCTCGTGTGAATAGGTATTCTGCTTCGGAAAACAAAATAAGTCCACTTCGTCAAAAGTTAACAAGTGAACGAACGAAAAATCGCCCCTCTTTAATATAAAAGAACTGAACGCTTTTGGTTGGTGTCTATCAAATTTAAAAGTCGTTCAATATCAAGAGGGTTCTCAGTTCTTACCACAAACAATAATTATATCAGATCTACATGCTACCACAAGATAAATAAATGTTTATAAATTAGTTAGTATGTAGGAAGTAGGAACGTATTGCACACCAGTTTAAAATGTTAGGTGGCAGGTATAAGGTTTTCGTTGTAAATAAACTTAATGTATGTCCTGATTTCCAATCAAACACACTTTGCCAGAGAAAAATCCTTAATTAATGTGTTAAATTGACTAACAGAATATTATTCAGGTAGATTGACAAGCATCCAGTGATAGAAATTTAATATGAAAGCGGGGTAGATAACTTTCTAGAAATAAAATTATATGATTGATGAATAATCCTCAAATATTTTAATTTATAACTAGGTTTAAATCAGTGGAGAGATAGTATGAATAAATTCGGTATTCGTAGGTAACATTCCTAAATAAAATGCAAAACGGTTTCGTTAACTGTGGGAATTAAAAAAATTATGACGAAATCTTTTTCCTGAAGTAGCACAAACTCTCAAATGGTGAGCATTGGCGTCAGAACTTGACGCAACATTTATTGTATGGAATTTCTAACTAAACTCTGTTCCATTACACAGAGAAAAATGTTATTCTAAAATACGATCATTTTATTCGTAAAAACGGTTAAAAACGGGACTGAAATTCTTCCAATAAATTAACAGTGTTTCAATGTTTTTTGGCGGGAACATGTAAGAATAAACATTGAAACCTTGTTAATTTGTTCGTAAGAACTTCAGTCCCGGTTTTAACCGTTTTTACGAATAAAATGATCGTATTTTAGAATAACATTTTTCTCCGTGTATGATCTACGGAAATGTAAAAATGGCGACAATTATAAAGTGCTCCATATTATGTTGCTAAAAAGAAAATTTTCAGTTTGCACGATTGTTGAAACTTGGTTAATGTGAAATAACGTAGATTTTTTCTGATCCAATTGACCCACTACTTTAGGCGAGTGTCCTTATCATGCTGGTGATTTAATAAAAAATAAAAAAAATTGTAGTTTTAGCAAAACTAACAATGAAATTAGTCATGATAATTTGAAAATAATAATAATTATCTAACCGATATTAATCGATCACCTGTGACTATCATCAGTTACAAACAATTTACAGCTAATAATTAAAAACCAAACACCTTATTTACATACATAACTAAAATAGCTGGTTAGTAACTAGGTATTTTACTACACCTTAATAAGGTAGGTACCAATCTTAATTACCTCGTCACTAAGACCACGTTCTGACTAGGCGAGTAACTAGCCACCTGACTGACCAAAATGCTACTACTAACTACTAAATGGATGGTGTTCGGATACGTTTAGTTACTAAAATACTTGCTACTCGACTAAAATACTAGCCTGGTCTGTACAGGCCATTACAGAATATGTATACCTATAATTCTTTTACATTCACCCCACATAGGAAGGAGGCCCTGAGGAAAATGATTATTTCATTTTTGGGTATGCTATGTGGAGGGTATTTTTAAGAAAGGGAAGAAAATAGAGTTCTTGGAAGGAAAAGGGTGTGGGGATTGGGTAGGAGTTTAGGGATCAGTGTATCCTGGAGTGAAGGACTATGAAACCATCCCTCTCGCTGCGGTGCAGACGATGGGTCGAGAGAGACCACTTGGAGATGCCAAAGGGTCTTCCTAAGCCAATCGATCCCGATCCGCCACGCATTCGGTGGTCACGCGCATCCATCGCCATGACCCGAACACAACTCAGTAGTTACCAAACGTAGCGAACTAATTGGGTTGACCTATGGCAGGAGTGTTGGTTTTCAAATAAATGGGGTGGCGGTATCCATAGCCGCCTTAAAAATTGAAAATTAGTGATTCCGTTCCACAAATAACATCTAATATTAGTTCAAAAAACCAAAAGCAACAAGCTGATGATAAATTAAATTATTTTGTTACACTAATCGTAAGTAAGAAGTGCACTTGTTACAATTTCATTGCAAATATATTCTCAGTGTAAAACATGATAATTATTGTGCTTCAAACAATTATTTGATAGCCTGAACATTATCGTTAAAACAATTTATTCCTCTGCAAATGGCGCTTTTATTGCTTGTTCTCTTGTCATTGGATTCAAGTGAATAATCAAACACGTATGAACTGCCTGTATGTCCTGCAATTATATAGAGCTGTATTTTTAAATCCTACCATAACAATAGGACTTGCGAAAAAACTTGTACAACGATTTTAAAAATGTCCACAAGTTTTGCTGGAGAGGCGGACATGTTTACAGTGTTACAGTTTATATCACGTCAGCACTAGAAGATTCCTCTTGAGCGTGATTTATGGTAAGATTCAGTTTTATGCAGTTGTCAGTTGCCATATTACCTTATTTAGAATATTTCCTAAAGAATCGCACCCCGTAGATATGGCTCTAGTCGTAAATTAATGTTTTTAAGCGTACTTGGAAACGTGTTGGTAGGTGTGATAAAAAGTCAATTTATGGTGGTGTTGAGACGATAATTAAATAGCTATGTGCGGATAGCTTTAACTTCGCCATAAACTACTGAGTTTTTTAATGATAGAATGTGTTATTTGCCATTTTTACTTCAAAAATTGTGTAAACTCCAGGATACATTTAAGCAGAGGGATTTATTTTTAATTTTTCGAAGCAATAGTTATCTTGTTGTGCAGGAGAATGTCAAATTTAATGACAGTCTGTAAATCTTTGTAGGTATGACTGTTTTTTGATGATTCAAATTCAAGCTGACGCAACTAGAATTTCGGTTATGTATTGTTTTCCTCGATGGATAGGCCTAAGTCTTGCCATTGCAACCGGAAACCCTTCCTCTTCTTCTCTTTCTGATAGGCTGCTAATAGCGCCCCATTGCTGGTCACGTATAAATAAATACGTGTTGGACTTTCGTGTTTTATAGTTGAAAGTATTGTACTGATGTCGTATTTTGATGACAATTGAATTTGCATGCCTATAAGCCAAGGAATTGCGTTTTGGGATCATTTTTTTGATGAAAAACAAAAACATTGTTTGATAACAATGAGGTACATATACCTACTTATTTCCTCAATCAGATAAGTAAGTACCTTGGGATCCTTGGGTAGGTACTCATCTACTTTTTTTAAATCAAAAAACTTGTCTCACGGGCGTGTTAATAATAGGAAAACTCTTGACTGCGCAAATATTTTAGCGAGTGTTTACTAAAACCGAAATACTTTGTTCATCAATGCAAATAAATCACTTTGTATATTTCTTAATCAAAATAATCGACAGTATTCGATGGTTTCTTCGTCATGATTAATTTATAATATAATTATTATTATTTATGTATCCGGACGAAGAAAGCATTGGTTTCAAAACATTTCGAAACAATCTTTCAAAATTAATTTATGTTTTTTGTAAAAAAGAGTAAAAAAAAAAAAGTATTATTATTATATAAGTTGTAGAGCGCCGTTTTTGTAAGAAATCATCTCAACGGCGCTAGAATTTGATTTAACAAGGACGAATTTCCGATATTGTCTGGTTATACAGAATATATCAGATATATACCTACCTATTACAGATCCGTTATTGCACAATGTCTGCAATCCGTTATTGCACAATGTCTCCCTGTCCGCGCCCTAATGGTATATAGGTATGTCCGTGTCCTAATGTTGTATTTTATTAAATACATATTACGCAAAATGTTCCATTAGGAAACAAGTTTTCAACAGCAGTCAATCATACAGCTTTTCCTAGATATTCGTTCTTCAAGATCCAATCAAACTAGTTGGTACATTTGTACAGACAATAATAAAATGTTTCTTTGTAATCGATATATTTCTCTCAGACTTTCAGGGATTAACTGCGTTAATTACTAATTCAAGTTTAACACAGTTTTAAAAAGGTGTTCCTCATTTTCAGGTGCACAATAGTCGCGCCTATCCAAAGTAGAGTGCTTTCTGATCAGGTATTAAAATAATGGGTGGTGAATTTCAACGTGAGGATTAGTCTGTAAATACTTCGTGTTGTATCCATTTTGTATCTGGAGGTTGAATCAGCTCTTGAGAAATAATACATCACAGACGAGGTTGGGTAAATAGCGATAGTACTTGAGTGGTATTCTGACACGTCGTTAAACCTTACAATCGATATTGCCCAACCCTTATTCCAAAGTAAACTCTCCATCGAGAAAATGGAAAGTAAATTAGCGAAAAATCACAGAAAGAGACTGATCATTTAACACAATCTATAAACTGTGATAACTTAATCTAATGCGGTTTGATCAAGTGCCTAAGTGGTGCCTGGTTATGGGTGTTTTTTAAAATGACATCCTTGTAAAAGGATTGCGAGTTTAAGTGTTGGGAAATACAAATTTTAGGCGTGGTTCCAAAGAAGCCTTCGCTAGGGGTCTTCAGAGGAATCTGAAGAATGGCTTTTGAACTGCATATTGAAACAATTTCATCCACGTGCTTGCAGATCATGAATTGCGCCCGGCCATCAAATGGTATGTAAATTTGAACGATTATTCAAATGTTACTTATTTCCATATCATGCTTGAACTGACCTTTCTAATGATAAATCGAGGAAACATATTTTGTTAAAGATACATACTTGAGCATGCGATATTGCTGTGTAAAATTTAAATGATAAAATGCTCAGAGTCATAGAGAAAAAAAGTATGAAAATAACTAAATAATATATACTATATTTGCGGCACGTTCCAGAGTGGAAGATACTCTCAGTATCGCAGTGGTGTAAGACCACCATTCAGAATTGAAACGTTGCTTAATAATGGCTTTAGCCGTGTTTAGTGCCTAGATCTGAATAGCCAGGTACTTCCCCACCTTCCTCTTCCCCATCTCCTTCCCTTCCCCACTTACCTTCAGCCTCACAACATACCCCAATTGGGGATGCCATAGTCTCACTGGCTCCAGACGGGAGCAGTTGGGACTCTTGTGAGGTATTCTCTATAAAAAAAAAAAAAATGTTTGCATTTTTATTTGCCACTAAGTATTTAGTTAGGTAAGTGGTTTCACCAATTGCCCCATTTATAATATTCTATCAAATATACTATTTCAACTTTTATTCAACGCACTGTACGATGTTTGGTTCATACGGAAGAAGTTAGCAATGTTATTTATTGATAAACTTAATTGAAATATTGTCCATAATATGAAGGGAATGGAAAAGTTAAACTTAGTAAGTTTAATTATCGTGATACCTATAAGTTCGTTTCCTATCCGCTGATTAATTCAGGATTAACAAAATAAAATAATTCAATGCATAGTTGGTATCAAATTCAACGAGCAGTGTGTTTATAGTTATTTAACTATCTTTTGTTAAGACGATGTTCTAAGTGATTTTCAAACTTAATTCAATCATTTAGATTCAGATCCTTAAATTACAACCTTCTGGGATTGCGATGAAGAGATGCAGATATATTTCAATTCCATTAAAAGCCTTCAGAGCTTTACGCCCTCGAACGAGGCGTGAGTGTTTGTACATAACAATTTTCTTGTCATCACTTTACCTATTCATGTTTGGCCAACACCATAAAAGTTTCTTCTCTTCCATGGAGCTTTCGAGCTTTTCGCCTCGAGGGCATGCAGAAACACTATTCTTAACCATTTAACCAGCGGGGTTAATCAGACGATTTAAATTCTCTTTCAATTCGGCGAACCAAGATTATGATAGAGATTATTGGGTTGTTATAAAATTTTAGAACGTTTTTCACACGATAGGCTGATATGTAGGTATTTGGATTCGTGCAGTCACGGCATGTAGATTTAATAATATTTTATCTTGTCTATCCTTAACCAAGTTTAAAATGCATAGTTTAATATTATTTCAAAATTTAATACCGAAGGTGTCGAAAATATACAGAGCTAAAGAGTTAAATAATATATCTCATGTGTATAAAAGAAATGCATACCCAAATCGCATAGTTAAGCTATCCTGTTAGTATAGGTACTTTCGCCTTCCAAAAGCATTATCATGATGAAGCCACTCACAGACGATCCATTTACATTATATCTCTAATAGGGATAATAATAAAATTAAGGGATACTATTCATTAAATGATACAAATAACCGTGTATCAACCACTATTATATAATCACAATTACCTACATGTTTCGAAACCGATGGTTTCTTCATCAGGGTAGTAATAATATTAAATAACAAAAGAAACAAACAAGTATAGACTAAAAATAACTATAGACAAAAATATTATAGAGAGAGGTGATAAATTAATTAAAAATATCTTAAAAAGCAATTAATCAAAATTAAATATAAAAATTATTTTAGAATATGAAAAAATTACATTATATAAATTATCATTTATCAAAAGATATTCAAGATGTTTAAACAACAAAAATAAATTATTTGAAATATAAGTATTAATATGAAAATAAATTTAAGTGATGGCTATTTAAAAAAAAAATTGGTTATTAATAATATTTAATTTACTATTAACATATTTCTAATTTCTAAAATTTAAAAATTTTGATTTAATTTTTTATTTATTTTATTATTATTTTTAATTAAAAACGACGCCACAAAGTGATTTTGCGATGTTTTGTATTAACTTCACACAGGAGACCCTGAGGAAAAAAATTTCCATCAGGGAATACCTTCTCTTTGGAGTGAACATGCGTTCTTGAAGAGACCCATGTCGTAGGAGGGAGGAAATACAGAGGCCTTCAAACAGTTCCACAGCCAAGCTGTTGAACTCAAGAACGAGTCGTAGAAGCGACCCGTTCTCATGTGACAAATGTCAAGCGTAAACATATATTGGGCGGGCGTTTGGACTATACACTAGTGCCAATGGGATCAATGACGCTAGTTCCTCTGAATAGAGTTCTACAAATTATGCTAGTTAACAATAAGTAGCTGTTTGAGCATTTATCAGAAGAAAAAACCCATTGATCAACACAACGACCAGACTAGCCTGTATTATCAACGTACCAACTTGAAATAAAAAAAAACGTAACATTGCGTGTAACAAACGTAACGTGTTTCTAAATCCAATGGTATGGTCAGAAGCATATACGCCATCAAGGCCACAGAAACTTACACTTACTAACAAATAAAAACGCAGAAAACCAAAAGCAAAATATTAAATGTTTGGGAACTTGAAAAATAATTGGTATATTAGAAATCAGGAATTCTTTTTACCATGGGCATTTTTCTTAACGATGAAAACTAAACCTTCAAATATCGATATCTGCATAAAAATATTATGCGTAAAAATAATCACGCAGTCAAGCTTTTTATGACATGTATCTATTATTCATAGCGATAGTTGATTAGCGAAAATATCGGCATTTCATCCCATCGCCATTTAAAATATAATAAGGAACTACGGTGTTCCCAGAAATTTTAGTTTTGCAAAAAAAAATGTTCCAAGTTGTTTCAAAAAGATTCATAAACGCATAATAAACAGTGGATAAAATGAGTTTTGGAGTGGATAATAATAAAGTTTTAGATTTATTTTCTAATTCTTAGATACGCCGAATTCTTGCCCTGTCGATATTGCACGTAAATTAATTGATACATAATTAACATTAAAGTGCGATAAATTCCGTATTAAATGGGTCTAGCTACCATGACAACTGAGGCGACTGAATTAAAGGTAATTCCAATGATTATTTACGACAAGTTTTGTCCAGTTCTGCCACAACATGAGCATTAGAAAATAATAAAATACGTATTATATTGCCTAAAATTAATGCAAAATCTATTATATATTTGTGTTATTTCATGATTCAAAGTGTTAAGATTACAATTTACAGTAAAAAAAACACCTGCATTTATAATTTTGTAATCCATTAATCTTGTTTTTAATTTACGTTTTATCTAATTTGTCTACCATAACGATATTTTTTGATGAATGGACGATTAGTAATCATTTTAAGAGTTTTTTGTAATATGTTACAACTTAAATGATATCTATTTTGGTAAATTGATTATGCGATTATTTTACGGTAGGTATGCACCATCTGAAGTGAGTAATAGATATATAGAGATACTGCGTATGTAAGTACCAAACCTAAAATAACTGTGGCTCTGGGGTACATATATCCATTTGCAAAAAATACTATTAGACTGAATGCCGTAGAACGGTATAATGCACTTTAAACTACGAAGTAGGTGGTAGAATGCACTTTTGATTATTTTTAATGAAACTTTAACCTCATGAAATTTTCCTGTCTTATAATAAAGCAGCAAATGTGGTACCAGTAGATATTAATATCAGTGAACAATCTTCTAAAAAATTGTAGACCAATTAGTATCTATACTATCATGTCTTGATAGGGTTATAGGCGCATTTGAAAGATAACACCATTTTTCATCACACACAAACATCATCTCCAAAGTTGACCTAGGCCCTGAGGGTATTTTTTGCCTCAAGCCTCCTGTTTGGAGCTGATCTAAAAATAACAAAAAATTAATTTAAAAAAATAAAACTGGAAATGGTAATTAAGATAGTTTGTTTTAAAAAAATATAACTAGTTTCTCCACATCTCATGACATCATGAGAGCATTTACATTTAAAAGTTTTCATATATAATATAAGCCATTGCTAGATCGGTAAGTATATTAATTTTCTATTTTGCTTGTTTCATCACACGAGTAGGTAATTATATTAAACATGTTCTACATATTATGTATCAATAATTCAAAAAGATATAGGCAAATGAGTTAGTTATTGGCCATTAATTAAACAGTGTGTTTCATTTGAACTAATGTTGGTACCTATTGTTTATTAGCCAACAGTGGGAGGAGACAGTGAACACAACAAAATATCTCCTTATTCAGCATACCTTAAATTTTCCTACTACACCTTAAGTAATAAACAATCAAGTAGGCTTGTCTCAGAGCCATTGTTTATTCGATTATTTAAAAAAAAATAATGTATCCAACTTGTACAAAATTCCATCTCGCCTCTAATACAAAGGTGCCCAATTGTATTCGAGTGAATAAATCACATAAACAACAATACAGGCAATGAATAACATATTTATTTAAATGCTGTCACATGTCACGGTAAATTAAATTTTTAAAATTTACTCGGCTGTGCACAGAAATGTTAATTGAAAACTGTGTCGTAAATTTTGCGATTATCGATTTTTGATCAAAAATCACGTATACCGTTCCACACACTACCGCCATCTAACGGAATTGGACAAATGGCTCCTCTACGGTATTTCGAAAGATCAATTAATTACGTTTTATCTATAAGGAAAATAAGGACAAATTTGGAGCAATGCCTCGATACATAAATTAAAAAACATTTTTCAATCTCTATTCGACATATTTAGAAATGAAAAATGCAGAAAATGTTTATTTGCATTCGGTAAGCTTTTATTACTTGATCTCATATATAGGCAGAGTCACGAGGGGTACGCAGTACCCATAGTCAATATTAGAATTAGAATTTTTGTATCAAAACATTGACAAAATTTTTACGCCAATTTTGTATTTATTAATGATAAACAGATGTTTATTATTAATCTTGCTCTTGGGTGCAAAATGCGGTATTTTACACTGTAAAAATTAAACAGGAGTCTCTACCTACCATACTACATGCTTCAAAATCATTTTTATAAGAAGGGGTAAGTACGCGCACGCACAGATAAAAAAAAACAGATTAATGTTTTTTTACTGTAAGTATGAGACTAGCCTCTTTTCACCCGTGAAACTAACATCACTGAACTGAAAATTGTAATAGCCCACACCGTTATGACACAATTTGTTACACAATAGCACCCATCGGTAACAGAGGCTAAACAAATAAGAAAACCATGGAAAAAAAGAAATATATCCGTCAATTTTTTTTTTCATACAACATGCTTCATTGCAACACAAAACGCCGTAGAATTGCGGGATGTGCGCAAGTGAAGCGTGCACGAATTTATCCTTTACCCACCACGTACGGTTACCCCGCGTGACTTCTTTTTTCACTATGAACCCATATAATGTGCCAAGAACCATCGTGGGTTTCTGATGTTTGTTCCAGTAGTGAGAATAAAAATGGGTAAAGTGGCGTATTGCTTAGAATACAGTACCTATGTACTGTTTTATTTTTTTTATTTCTATAGATTTTTTTTTTTTTAATAAGTTAGGTTTATATTTCGGCTCCCTTTTATAGCCAAATGCATATCAAAAGGAAAAATGAGGTAAGTAGGTAAGCAAAAAATTTCAAACAATTATTTTGTCCTGTAAAAAACTACTTTCATCTAAGATTGAACAGAAAATATCAAAAAAAAGTATCGCCGTACGCCTCTGTTCCTATCTGCTTCAATTTTATACAAAACACCACCATTCACAGGCTTTAATGTCCCGTAAGCAATTTTCTTTAATTAAATTAAAACAAATAACTTTGTTTAAACCACTAATATAATCACAATTACCTACATGTTTCAAAACCGATGGTTTCTTCGTCAGGGTAGTAATGACATTAATAACAAAATGAACAAAACAAGTATAGACTAAAAAGAACTATGGACAAAAATATTTTAGAGAGAGGTGATTAATTATTTAAAAATATCGTAAAAAACAATTATTTTAAATTAAATATAAAAATTATTTAAAAATATGAAAAATTACATTATATAAATTATCAAAACATAATAAAGATGTTTAAACAACAAAAATAAATTATTTTAAATATAATTATTAATAAGAAAATAAATTTAAGAGATGGCTATTTTTAAAAAATATTTGGTTATTAATAATATTTAATTTACTATTAACACTTTTTCTAATTACTACCCTGACGAAGAAACCATCGGTTTTGAAACATGTAGGTAATTGTGATTATATTAGTGGTTTAAACAAAGTTATTTGTTTTAATTTAATTCAAAATGACGCCACAAAGTGATTTTGCGAAGTTTGAAGAAAAAATTTTCTTTACATTATTTTGAAACACAGTCACTGCTTAATTCGCTTGAATAAACACCACAGTATTTGTCACTGATATATTACGCCGAAGAACGAATGTTCATTAGTGTTTTGAAAACAATTGAAAGAAAATTTATGGATTTTATGGATAAAGACAATTCTAGAATTACCGCGAGTTGAATACTGAAAACTACACGGAGAAAATTTTTATTCTAAAATGCGATCATTTTATTCCTAAAAATGGTTAAAAACGGGACTGAAGTTCTTACGCACAAATTAACAGGGTTTTAATGTTTATTGGCGGGAACATGTTAGAATTTAGATTAACATTTTTCTCGGTGTATTAGATACACATAAATTACACAATTTAATCTGATGAGATTATGCATCATGATACAAATAGGTAGATCGGCAGGTTCCTTCAGATAAATCATTTTACAGAGGACACGTTTAAATATTATGTAGGTACGAGGCGTATCCAGAAAGTAAGTGTAAAAACGGTTAAAAACGGGACTGAATTTCTTACGAACAAATTAACAGGCTTTCAATGTTTATTGGCGGGAACATGTAAGAATAATTTTGTATACGTAATTTTGTACGTATACCAATAAATTATTCTTACATTTTCCCGCCAATAAACATTGAAATACTGTTAATTTCTTCGTAAGAACTTCAGTCACGTTTTAACCGTTTTTAAGAATAAAATTATTGTATTTTAGAATAACATTTTTCTCTGTGTGTAACTAGCAGTTTAATGAATAAAAAAAAATTAATTAAAAACTATCAATCTAAATACCTACTTAAAAGTTTGATGAAATGCCATCTTTCGTCTTGGCGATTAGATTCACATTCCATCACCAAGCAAAGATGATGATGGCAAATTAAGATGGTCGAAGAAATGGTTTTGAAATCAGACAGTCTAAGGTGGCATACATTAATTACGTGATCAAAATATAGGGAGGGGGGGTCTAGTAAAATCTCACCAAATCTCATTATACCGAAGGGGGGGGCTTAAAAATTTCACGTGAACTTTAAAAGAGTAGATATACATTATTATAAAGATAATAAATTGTTTCACTTCTTTTGAAGCGTCCCATTTTGGCCGCTGAAAAAATGGCTATTATGAAAAACATTTATTTCTAAATCTCACGTGAGGGAGGGGGGGGGGTCCCCACTAAATCTCACTTAATCTCACCAAGGGGGGGGGGTCAATTTTTTTTCAAAAACTGCTCACGTAATTAATGTATTTCCCCTAACTAAACGTGCCGTGTGCATTTCCAAGTCTACGAAGGATGGAGAATGGTTTCGTAAAGTACCTAGGTATTCAAGCACAACCTACTTTTGCTTTGATTTAAAGTCAGCATTTATTCCACAAATCTACATGGGTATAATAACATTAAAAATCGTGTCTCACGATAAGATTTCTTTTTTAAATTGCTTATAATTAATTATTGAAAATTAACCCGAAAATCAGAATATATTCTGATTATCTTAATCCTAACCTATCCTAACTTAACTTAACGTTCATGTTGATTGTGCCATTCTGCACTATCCCTTATCACATATGCATTTTAAAAAAAAATTTTTTTTTTTTTTTTCAATATTTTTTTTATGTTTTACAAACTTTTATTTTAATAAACCTGTTGTAAATGCATATATTTTGGCAAAATCTTATCAGGTATGAGTATTAAAAACCCGAAGGTAGGGCGGTTAATCCAACCTAACCTGACCTAGCGTTAGAAATAAAGTATTAAAATTGACTGATTGTGACCTATAGCTGTAAAATTTAACAATATAAAATCAATACTTATGAACATTGTTAGCGGTTTTGTGAAACATGAACTTTTTAATAGAATAATAATTATTCGACAGTAATTTGATCTTCGAATTAATATATTATTGTTTGCCGTCTGCGTCTTGATTAACAGTGTAATAATTTATCGTCCTTAATAATTCGTAATTCATAACACCTTATTACGAATCTCCGCTTTGCATTTGAATATTATGTTTTTCAATTAATTACATATAATATTATAGTTACCTTTACTAGGAATATGTTTGTTACGTTATTTGAAATAGATAATAATATGTATTCAGAATAGTAGACAGAAAGATTTGTGTTATAAAAACACCCGTTTTATCTAGATTTAATAAGCCGTATATTTTTCTTAGCAACCGTTTAACTCCGCGTGCAATTAATTATTTTTTTTAAATATCAATACATCCACCATAAAAGCCTTGCGCAACATTTTCTGATTCTGGATATCACCATGATAATAATTTCACGATTGGCAAATAGAAGAAGATTGGGGACTAATTGGCTAGAAATGTCATCACATTTCTCGATAAAATAACTCACGCTGGTAATTCGCTAGAAGAATTATTATTTTTTATTTTGTTTTCAAATAAACATAAATATTATGCAAATTTTTATTCTGTAGAAAGCTTCTTATAGTTAGCAGGTGTACGCCATTAATGAGTTGCGTATTCGTGTCTAACACAAAATATGTAATCATATTTAAAAGAACTTACGATCACATTAAAAAGATTTTCCAAGCTTAAGATATCAAACGTAGACACAATATACTGAATTTCCGACTCATTCATTTGGCCGCTAACATTTCTCTATGAAAATCACGGAAAGTATTATTTTCATATATCATGGATATTTTTTAATTAAATAAAAAGTTTTATGTCTTACTTTTATGAACTTTATTTTTGTTAAATTTAGTCCCGTAAATTCAATTTTTTTCAGTAGATAGTTAGGTAGGTACCAATGTACAACCAACACCTCTCCCACTGACATAAGTCACCATAAGCCACTCCAAGTTGTTCGCTACCTTTGGTGACTTAGCAAAGGTGTCCGGATTCATGGAAAGAGGTTTGTGCAGGTCTTGAGGGAGACCTCTTGACCTCTCCACCAGAACTCTCCCGGAACAACACCATGCACCCCAGTGAGAGGGGTGGATTCACACGTCCGTCACTACTAGAGACTCTGACCCCTAGATTCCTACCCACCCCCTACATCCTCTTCCTTCTCCGAACTTCTACTCCTTTCTTCCTCAAAAGGCTCTCCACACAGCATCCCCAAATATGACGCAGGCCCTGAGGAGAATTATTTTCATCAAAGCCTCATGTGTGGAGCTGATGTAAAAAAATTGATTTTGGTTAACCAACACGATAAAAAAAAAC
Source organism: Limnephilus auricula (assembly GCA_951813805.1). Taxonomy (NCBI): domain Eukaryota; kingdom Metazoa; phylum Arthropoda; class Insecta; order Trichoptera; family Limnephilidae; genus Limnephilus; species Limnephilus auricula. The sequence goes on from OX638403.1 coordinate 5,665,757, forward strand.
AGTTTATGTTTTAAATATGAAAGTTTTTTATAACAAAATTCAAAAAATTCGAAATGAGTCTTGAGCCTAAAAATATATTTATTTATTTTTTCAAGGAACATGGTAGAACATAGTCGTAGAGGGTTTCTCACCACCCTTCCAATATCTTATCTACTACACTAATAACGTAATAACGAATATTTTCGATTTACGATTTATTTATTTGATAAATTGGAGTTTATAATTCGGCACTCGAACCTATGTATGGTGGCTATATATTGGATAAGTTGGCAGAGTTTTCTAACCACTGCGAGTATTTTATTTTTATTTTTAATTATATTCGTTATTAGTGTAGATAAGCTATTGTAAGGATGGTGTGAAACCCCCTTAGTAGTATAACATACATAAAAATGATGACAAAAAAGGAGACCAATTATTTATTAATGTTCACAGATAGGTATTTAGAAATATAAAACTGAGTGTAAACAAGAAAAAAAAACAGAATTAAGCAGAAATTAAAAAAAAATTATAAAAATAATATATATAAATAATCTGATTAATGTCTTGTGTATTATATTAACCATGGATAACAACAACCTACATAAGTAACAAGCGCTATAAATCATTAATCATTACATACGCCTCTTCAAGCTATAACAAAGCACAACTGATATGTCTGACGCGTGCGAGATTCAATAAACCACTCAGATTTTAGATTTAGCAATGATGCCAAGCTTTTAAAAGGCTTTAATCATGTACCTACAATCTACATTCTGTTTCCAATTCTTGTTTCTATAAACTACCACAGTCAATGTTGGCAATATATCAATCAGAAAGTATTTACTTGTCAAGACTTATTATATTGTTAAACAATTATTATTGAGTATGTAAATAATGATAATGTTGTTTGAACAAACAGGAGTTTCCCTTCAATTGCAAGTAATTTATTACTCCTGCAATGGTCGGTGGGAATGCATCACATATTTTCGTAATAAATAAATAAATCGTGCGCATAAATACTACGGGCTGATTGTATCACCGACAAAATTAGTAGGTACCCAAAAACTACAATACCTACGTTTAAAGTTCATTACGTTTTAAGTACTAACAAAAATGCACGTTTTCAATAGTCCTGATAATTGCGGACACGGAAAAAGCTACAATTGGATATAATTATAGCGCGGAGTACCTTCATATACGTTTAATGAGCTTAAATTATACAGAAAAACGCACGAAAACTGATTTCGGAACTCACGGAAGCTCTTAGGATTAAGTAGGAAGGTACCTACAGAAAGTAATGCGAGGAGGTTAATAATGGAGGGCTTTTGTTTAATGGTGCTCCTGTTTTATTTATAAATACAATAAAAAACATACAAAATTAGGTAATTGCGTACTTTCCTAAGATAATGAATATCACAATCAGCGAAGTAGAACCATTTTGTCTCTGTTAAAATAATCTGTTAGCATCAAAACTTATTTACAAGTACGTTATTAGTAACCTTATCAAATTGTTTTTATGATAATTATATGTGTTGTTATGATAGCGTGGCCGATTCGTAGACATCAATGTTCATCTTATCGTCCTTTTGTGTACTTTAAATATTCATTTATGCTAACTTTTCCAATGTTTCCGGGCGACAAGGAAGTTCGTCGTAGCGAGAGTGAAATCATTGCGAACAGGGCCGCCGCGAGGTCGAACCTAACGTGCACCTTATGAAATAAATAGTCACTTAATAAACATGTACATATATATACCTATGAACTATGAGCCATGTTTTATAATCATCCATGAGGCTAGAAAAAGTGTGCTTTGATTTATAAAAGAATATCCACATTGATTTGATCTTTTGTGCGCTTGCAAATATAGTTATTTTGGTTAAATAATTTTTATTACGCGTTTAATAGTTTTAGTTGAGTTTAAAATGAAAAATAAATTCGTTACGTTTAATTACTAAGGGGCTTGCTAATAAACGTGGCTTAAATTTTACCCAACTAATGAACAACCTTTTTAAGTTACATTAATGGTGTTATGAGTATCTGTCAGCAAGGGGGTACAAAAATACCCAAGGGTGGGTAGATATTAACCTTTTTATTAGGCTTATTCAAACTCAAAACATGCAAATGGGGAACCAAAAAATAAGAATATTTAAAAAAAAAATTGGCAACTAATATGTTACTTTTGGAGACGGGTCCTAAGCTTCGAAGAATTTAAAAATACGTTAAACATCTGATATTAGATCAGATCTGAGATCAGATCAAAAATTTAATTTCACTTAATCGACTCCAAATGTGGTATTCATCAGGTTCCTACTTTTAGGTACTACGAGTTTCCGGACACCGATTATTCGATATCGTCATTCGTAATTTAGTAATTAATAAATTTAGTCATTCATGAATTTAGTCATTCATGAATTTAGTCATTCACGAATTTAGTCATTTGAGTTTAGTCATTCATATATTTAGTCATTCATGAATTTATGATAAGATCAAAATGGGGATCTCATTTCTGTTATTGCCTTGAAAACCAAATAAAGTTTTCGTCATGGCTTCGCATTTATGAACATTTATAAATCATTAGAAGTTGGTCCTAGATGCATTCGTATGTGCGAAGTAGACCGAACTTCTCCTTACTACTGGCTAAATTGATCAATCATTTTCAAAAACCTATATATGATATATGACTGAATGAATACACTGATATCGTCGAGTGGAGGCCGGAGCAGGCAGGCAAATTCGATAGGCCACCCCTTGTTTTAGCCGCCCGTGAGCGCCACACACAACGCATATAAGTCTATTGCGCCCCTGAGTGAGAATCCTGTCGATGTTTGGTTTTAGGGTAGCAGTATATATTCCGCTTGTTCGGTGGGGTAGTATGAAACCCCTGCCTCCTGTTCTCATGGTTTGGCGTGGGTGATGGGGTGGGAATGCCCCCCAAAAGGAAACCCATTGTTCTCCATTCTTTCGGAAGCGATTTGGCCCATGGCGGAGCTCGCATGGCCCCTATAAAAGCACTTAATGGACCGGAAATATCAATGATGAAGACACTATATCCAGGGTTCGTCTATTTTGTTTGTATAGTCATCTCTGGGATGATGCTTACATAAACTGGTATGCATAGAATATATCTACTACTACCATAGTGTTGCTGTGTACCCTGTATTTTGTGTTATTTATTATAGATGCCGTACGTAACAAACTTCCTATCTTTTTTCGCTGCATGATATTATAAATCAATACAGGTACTTTACAAACTTTCTATTAAAACAAAGGTCTAAATTTATTTGATTCTTCTTCGCTAACTGTAGAATAAGTGGCCTATGTAAACATTTTTTTGGCATTAGGTACATAATAATCATTAATACTTTGTGCACAAAATTTACGAACCGTAACATCAATATCATTGTACTAGGAAATAGCAAAAACTGTTTTTATATTACCCACTATCTTAATGAAAATTAGTAACTTTGAAAACACCACTATTTAAACATAATATTTTTAAGGTTTCCAAACCTAAGAGTATGAATATTAGAGAGACGGCATGTGAAGTGCGCTCCAAGTGTGCCTTTTGGAGAATTTTACCCACACGGCTGACATTGGCTGTCACCATGGAAAATGACTGGTGCCTTAAAAATTTCGGAATGTAGTAAACGGTCAAAACCAGCAGCCAGTCTCAGCCGTGTGGGTAAAATTCTCCAAAAAGCACACTTGGAGCGCGAGAGCACACTTCATATGCCGTCTCTCTAATATCCAATATCCATACTCTTTGTTCCAAATCAATGGTTTCTTCGTCAGAATAAACGTAGATATTTGTAATGTTGCAAAGTTACTTATTTTCATTAAATTAAAATGACGCCATAAAGTGAATTTGCGATAACTGAAGAAGTGTCTAGATAATATCTCTTGTTCACTAAATTATCCAGAAAATCATCAATATTAAGTGAAAAGTGAAACCCCACGGTAGGTACCTATTTTGTCTACACCACTGCTTTGTAAATTAAGTAGGTACATATTGAATTTTATTTAAAAGGATATAAAGGAACTCATATTTTGTAATAATATATCTATGTACCCCATACTGCCCTCCTACATAAAATTCATTAAAAAACTTTACTTATTCACGTTTTGTTCACAAATCCTATCCAAAGGAGATCTCTACACGGAGAAAAATGTTATTCTAAAATACGATCATTTTATTCGTAAAAACGGTTAAAAACGGGACTGAAGTTCTTACGAACAAATTAACAGTGTTTCAATGTTTATTGGCGGGAAAAGGTAATAAGTTGTTGGTTTACGTACGAAATTACGTATACCAACAAATTATTCTTACATGTTCCCGCCAATAAACATTGAAACCCTACGAAAACCAAAAACGGGAAAAGGTAATAATTTGTTGGTTTACGTACGAAATTACGTATACCAACAAATTATTCTTACATGTTCCATCCAATAAACATTGAAACCCTACGAAAACCAAAAACGGGAAAAGGTAATAATTTGTTGGTTTACGTATGAAATTACGTATACCAACAAATTATTCTTACATGTTCCCGCCAATAAACATTGAAACTCTGTTAATTTGTTCGTAAGAACTTCAGTCCCGTTTTTACGAATAAAATGATCGTATTTTAGAATAACATTTTTCTCCGTGTATAGAATGAAATATTGCAAATTTTACTGCTGAATAAAACACTGAAACTAAGAACGGGTTATTTAAAAAAAATCAAATTTTTAAATTTAATTTTACTAGTTCTGTGTAATTTCTATTCAAGTTCTGTTATAATATCATTATAGGGCAGTTGCTTCACAAAACTGAAATAATCACAGAACTTGAATTGAACTTTCACAGAACGTGAGAATTAACTTTAAATAATTAATGAATATTAAGAATTAAAGTTTGTTTTGTGCTCCAGTCCTAAAATCCAACAATGGACACATAAATATATAAAAAATATACCTTTCTACCTACTCTTCTTTTGTCACTAATCTTCTAATAAATTTAAAATCAATGATAAATAAGTATTAGGTGACAACCAGAAATATCACGTTAAGTGAAGTGTCTTGTGTGTGCATAAACGTATCTTCCAAAACAAAACCTTTCTAATAGATATAACGTGATAATCTGGAATGACTTGCCACGTAAGTATGTTTTTGCATCTGTTGGTTATTACATTATAAGATAAAACAAAGCAAGTAAAACGGCGCTATATAAATTATCTGATTATTATTATCTATGTATTTTACAACTTATACTTTCGAAGATACCTCCTTATTTGGAATTAATCTGTTACTTGATCAATTCATCATAATCACATCATAAAGTAATTTAATGATCTCACTAACGACAACACGTTCAATTTATACACTCTATTTCAAACCCGTAAAGGCAAGTTTAATGTGGAATAAAGCATTTTATTGATCCATAAAATTTCATCCAATAAATGGACCTATAGTCCAATCTCGCGGAAAACCGCGGAACTATTCACGTTTAATAGCCGAGCCTCAAACCTTATTGGAGTGGGTGGAACTCGCTACATTGGTTCTGAGTTTTGATACGGAACAACCTTTGAACGAGGCCTTTTCCTTCATAGCAGTGTTATAGATATATTATGTAGAAAAATTTAATATGAAATTTTAGGTTAGGTTACGCGTTATACTAAAAATGCTTCGCGTGTTTGGTAATTATAAATGAATTTATTTAAAAATTATTAAAGCTCATACTCCCACAAGGTTCACGCAGAAAAGGGGGTGTAAGCATTGTTTCATATGACCGGAAAATAATTAAACGATAATTCTTTTAAATGAACTTAGTAACGCGAAAATCAAATGGAACTGGGCTTAAATTAAAGAGTATTTTCTTTTCAGGATTTAGGGATTCCTAGTTTACGCATTATTTTCTGTTATTTTCCCCACTAGGCAGTGTTAAACACTTTTTTCTCTATATATTTTGTGTTTTTGGTAACTAATCTATAGTTGCTAGATAAAAATTATTTTGAAGGGACTGAAAGGTAATTAAAAATAAAATTTCACATAGTAAAACATTTTATTTTTAAACAAGTTTAAGGTTTTAGTCATTAGTCATTAGATATCATTAAATATTATATAATTATATTGTTTATAAGGTTGTGCACCACATATTGACAGCTATCAATATTATATAAGTGGTTAGTTATAGGTTGTGAGGATTTAAGAATTTAGGTTTTATTTCGGTTTTACAAATTTTTTATATATATTTTGTCAGTTTGGTTCTAACTTTACTTTACCTTGTTCTGAAATATGAAGTGTCAAAGTTTGCTAAGATGATTTATCACAATTTATTTACCGATTTCTGATGTTGAGGTTTCACCTTGTATAAAGTATTTTAGTTTAACATCTTTAAAATAGTACGTATACTTACCATTTTAGAACATAGCTAAACGTGCAGACTAGGGTGTGTCAATTATTTCAACTTTTGAATTCAGAAACGCCTGGTCAAAAGTTACTGGCGTCTTACAAAGAAAATGAGAACTGTATATAAATTTATTATTTTAAAATGGTTATTAGCTCACTAAAATGCATTGAAAATCAGAAACTTACCTAAAACATGTATTTTTAAATTATGGTAATTAACATTTTTTTCACTATAATGACTGTTGTTTAACATTTTATCATTAAATTTTGATCAACCATTATTTTTTATTCGTTGTATTTTGTTGAAAAATTTCGGTGTAGTTATTGTTTAGTAGATATCTTGATTTTATCCAGAAAATGTGTTATTTTCACTTTTTATATTTTTAACAAACACATCTCATAGGTACGTTTTTTTTACGTACGTACGTAAAAAAAAATTGCGCTCCTTGGACTAGTTATGGAATAAAAATTAAGTTTGCTACAAAATATAAAATATGGACAATTTTTTCCCGAATCACGAAATCTAATTTTTTTCAAAATTTCTGACCATTATTTTATATTTTCGAATAGCTACAGATTATACGCAACTATTGAGACCCCGGGAGTTTAAAAATAATGCTTTTTTTCTCTCTATGGAAAGCGACACTCGCTAGTGCAAATAGAACTATATCCAAACAAGCTGGGGCATAATAATTCATTTTATAAGGTTCTAACTAATTTCCCTATTGCCGTTCCAAAATAGTGCCACGTTCTAATCAAATGTTTCCATTTAAAATATGTTAAAATAAAATACTGTACACGAGATTTAATCTCAAAATCAGAAATTGTTTCCCAAACAGATTATGATAATTAGAATTCAAAAACCTTGACACCTGGTAAGACGAAGAAGGAACCCTATCCAAAGTGATGAACTAATTACACCTTATAATAACGATCAACTGTCACATACAAACAAAATAGCACTTGCAAAATTGCCACTTTGCAAAAAGCATACACTTGCAAAAGGTTCAAAGAGTTAGAAGTTAGAAACTAATAAAATAAATGAAAGCTTTAAAAATTTGAATGCTAGAACTTCGTCATACTACATAAAATAGACGGCTCTGAAAATCATTTTGATTACAGAAATGAGCAAAAGAAATAGATTTGAATTTAGAAGTAATTTTTTAAAAACATGTTAGGAGCTCCGCCCACTCAGGCAACTGAAAACTCTCAACTGCCAACTGTCTTTGTATGACAATGTGATGGCCCGCACACTTCACAATCACACAAAACCCCGTTGTCAATGGTAACGCAAGCGGTGACTTACGACCATCTTGCGACTGTCACGGCTGATTGCCCTGGGCGGCCGTTGTAGTTGCAAGCTGTCAGCTGATTGTTCTTCATCTATGGTTAAACAAGCTTTTTGATCAATCAAGACAGAGAAAACAGCCGGTTTTAGTTGGTTTTCAGTTGACTCAGTGGGCGGAGCGCCTTAGTTGTTCACCTGAGGTGACTATTTATTTGTGACTTTTGATTTTTTTTAGGTACCTACGCAAACATGGCTATTATTTGTTAACATGTTACGTGTGTATATTAGGAAGAGGTAAAGATCACAGCTAAACTAGATTTATCGATCTGTAATTTGGAAAGATTGGCGTTTATTAATACCTAATATTATATATAAACCGCGGTTAGAGGTCGCGTCTGAAGAACGTTATGTAACGCCATCTCTGGAAGAGATACTAGGTATTAGTATTATCACTTAATGCCTCAAATTGCCCCTTATTGCACATTTGATTGCCGCGTTGTGTGAGTTTGTACCAAGTAGAAGATTGTATCACAAATAAATTGGCCGCAAGTGTCCGCAAAAAGGTTCAATTACACTTACCAGCCTCTTCTGTCTGCAACCGTCTAGGAACTGCATCACAACACTTTAATCTAGAACAAAAAGATACATTTTTAGATAAATATCAGAACATTATCAATAAATAATATGATTATCAGAAAATAAATAATTTCGGTAGTGTGTCTGTAACTCCGGTTCAATGAATTTAGAAATAGAATTTGCTTTAAATTTAAGTGTTATTTTCAAAATGTGTTTTTTTGGAAAATTCAGACAAGCGATATTGTACCTACCTACAATATTATTACTATCTTATTTCTGTTTCTTTTTTCACTACTAGAATCTCCGCCTAGTAACAACTAAACCTTGATTACGCATGTTGTGAACATTTTTTTGGAGTGTTAATATCTGTGCACATTCCAACTCAATAATATTAATGAAATACTTGTTAACACTCAGTAAATGTTTGAAACAATAAATAAATGTAATATTTTTGAAAGAAGATTATTATAATTGACAGTTTCAAAATCGGAACTCAATTGTCGAAAATTCATACTATCCGTTATTTTTCACAGGTCTGAACTAGTATGAATATTAAATACTTAATACGTTATTCACAGGTCTGAACTAGTATGAATATTAAATACTTAATACGTTATTCACAGGTCTGAACTAGTATGAATATTAAATAATTAATCCGTTATTTTTCACAGGTCTGCGGTAGTATGAATATTAAATACTTAATCCGTTATTTTTCACAGATCTAATCCTATTTCTCGCTAATTCCTCGCATGCATGGAAAACAAATATACAAACGATCGACATTGTTAAATTAAAAAATTCGATGCCCTAAAACATACATATCTAAGCAGTTACCTGTCAGCTATTTTATAACTTGGGTTTTGTAATAATAATTTAAAAATGTATCTGATACACCGTGAAAGAAAACCGTTCTCGCTCTCACTAGTGTAATTTTTTCTGATGCTTTCAACAGACCGCACCAAAAGTGCTCGCGGACCACACCAAAAATCTTTGCGGGCTGCAGGTTCTCCACCCCTACTCTAAAGGCAGAAAATATACAGGACCATATATGGGCGTATAATTTTTTTTTAAATAATTGGATAAATTGTAGAGCGCCGTTTTTGTCAAAAAGCATCTTAATCATTTTACTGTAGAAGAATCAGAGAAATTTGTCTTCTGAAATCACGCCAATACCGGCCATAAAACTCTGGCAAATTGACTGAAACGACCGCCTGATCGTCTTTGCGTCCGCCGTCCAGCGCACTCTGTCGATGATCGCCCCCTGTTGATGAGCGCCCCCTTATCGGGACAACAAGGCGAGTGCACCACTTTTACGAGCGCACTTTTCTGCACTTTCCCTAGCCGCATCCTATCCCCTATTAGCGGGCCCGTGGCTAGCAGACAAGCCATAAACAAACTGCCATCAATTTACAGGCCATAACTTTGCCGTAAACTGAAGTATGGAGTGACGGCCGTGAAATGGATAAGTGTTGCCACTCTTGACGTTAATGTTTATGGGAAAAGGGACTCCTACGGCATTTTAAGGATTAGCGATGGTAAACACGCTTTTGGTGACAGATCTGCGTGGCTTTTTAATTTTCAGAGTGTTCATAGATATGATAAGGTTATAAATTCTCTAATGAGTTTTTGGAATTAGTGTCAAATATTGGATACAAGTTTCAAAAATAGGAAATTATTAAACAATCCGGTTCCATGCAGCTCAGCGAAGTGGCATTTCAACACCCTTTTGAAAAGTTATTAAACCGATGATTTTTTTTAAATAGCCCATAACTTAACCAAACGTAACCTTTTTAACCAAATTTTTATTCGTCACTTTTAATGACTTTTTAAAGGAGCAATGAAATTGCATATTGTTGAGTTGTCCGGACACCTAACAATCCATATCGAGGTATTCGAAATCCATCTATAGCTAATAGCTAATAATCTCGTAATAATTACAGAACGTATTTTTATTCCTGATTGCATGCACTGATATATTACCATGTAGATAATATATACATATATATATATTGGCATTTTCCGATTTTTTATAGTCTGCCAATGATTGTAAAAATTTCAATTTCCACCTGTACCTTTTTATTTTCGGTTGTTTGTCTTGTTGAATTGTAATATTTTTATTGCGATTTGTTAATATTATTTTCAAATATTTTGTATAACAATAAGTTAATTCTAATACCTAATTAAAAATAGTGTAGTTACACATCTGGATTTGACCACTTTTGAAATAAAGCATTTGTAAAAATTTTGATAGTAATAATAATAATAATTTGGATGACTTATATAGCGCCGTTTTTGTGAAAAATCACCTCAAGGGCGCTGTACAAATTTCAATACATTTCTACGATCTTACTTATAACTACAGACTAGACAAACATAAAAAATCTATGGCTAAAATATTGCATCCATCGGTTCCTTGATGAGTGATACAAAACTACCTATATGTACAACGCATCTGACCAATAAACGCGATGCTGCCGAAAAATGTGCATATACATGTATTTAATTTTTTAAAATTTAATTATGAAAATATACAGGACCATACTTACCTGGTAGGTCACTTGCGTTTTTTTAAAATCAACCGTCGACAGTAATTTTTTTGGTGCGGTAGGTCACTTACGTTTAAAGATAATTATTTAGAGAAATTTAGATACAGTTTGCGCGCAGAGGACATAATAGCGAACACATGTTTGTTCCATGGAGTTTGTTCCAAGCCTTAGGCCCAGATACTTCAAATGCGCGATCTCCAAACTTAGTATTTGGCTTTCGTTTAGGTTCTATCAGTCTACCTAGAGCTGATGATAGAGAATAAATGTTTATAATAACGGGACCAGACAACTTAACAAAGTGGCACCACATCACACCATTCATAGAACCCTATACCTAATAAAATATCAGCTTGTCTTTTTTTTGGTTTTGATAACTAACTAACTAACCATCACGCCGTTTCCCCGCAGGGGTAGGCAGAGAGAACGGACCGCCAAACAACTCGGTCTTGGCACACGCTCCTTGCCTCATTCACATTCATACATCTTCTCATACATACTCTTCTATTATTCTGACTCTTGACATGGCCCGACTCAAGTATCTGATTTACTTGATCGTGCCACGTCTTCCTTGGGCGTCCTAGGCTTCTTATACCGTTTTGATAATATTTAAAAAGTTATCATAGGCTCAACCGTATGAATTATTTTTCCTTTCAATTATTTATACAAAATGTATGATTAATTTTCAATAAACATAATATTATTATTCAATAATTATGTATGTATATCAAGTATGTTGTAGGTAGGTACATAGTGTAATAAAAAATAAATAGAAAACACTTCGTAAAATCAACAAAATGATGATTTTACAAAAACATCTTAAGTGGTTACCCAATCCACAAAATCTTATTTTCCTCCGATTGTTTTGGACTTTTTAGAGTTTCATGAGGTTGGCAAAATAAAACTATTCTGTAGAGTTATTATCTCTTGGCCGGGATGTGGGATATGGGGATAATAAACCGAGCAAGGTTTGGAGAACAAACAAACCAAGTTGGCGGAAATAACTCCCGAATAACGACCCTTATTTACTGCAGCAACTAAGTAAACGCAGAACTTTTCAAAAAATATATATCAGCCCGTTCAAGGAGGAGGTACTGGGGATTATAAATATGGAGGGAGGCTATTAACATAAATATATCGCTGTACCTAATACTTGCTGTACTTGCCGGGAGTGGAGGCAAACAACATTACGCGATGAAATGTCACTCTTGAATTTTAAGTAGATTAACAATGATTGATGCGTTTCATTCCGAATTGAAACTTTTGTAATGTGCTTAAGGGTATTCTTAAAATATATTTAGAAACTTTTCACCGATAGATGGCGTTATTTTCAATATTGTCAAATAAACCCGTTTTAACGCGTTATGCTTTTTAATATTGAGATAAATTATTGGTTCGCGAATGTACAAAAAATATATTAATCTGTATAAATTATTTTTCGTGCATATACTTTTATAATTTTAGAGAACGGCAGAAAAACAATCAATTTTATTGTAAAACCAACACGTACAAAATACAGAAAATTTTATTAGCAAATCAAAAGAAATGTGCCTAAATCGTGCATCTCGAAGTTTCAATGTATAAAGCACGAGGTCCAAAAGAGACGGATGATAAAAGGATTTTTGAATTCAGTAAATTAAAACATCGCTCGGGGAGATTGATTGATTTATAAAAAGCGCGGGCCTGGTAACAAGGGCTTATGACGCTGTTGCTGGCGCTAGCTGGACCCTTTTTAAAGACCGCACGACTAACTACGCCATTTACGATCTTCGGACAATCGGGCTTCGCAAGCGATGCAGGTGTACATTCCTTCTTATTATCTCGGTGTTTTATTTGCATCTGAGATATATTTTGTGATAGTCAAAAAGTAAACATCTGTTCGTGTAGAAATCTACGCGGCGTTTACCGAAACCAAGGAAGTGGCTAGGATTGACAGACGGAGAAACAAATTTGTCGTGTGTTCAAGTCCGGGTAGGTGCATGGATCTCATAATACATAATGACATAATACTATGACGGGACAATATTTTTTATGATGTCCGTCCGCCTACAATGTGCATACGAAGTCGCTTTTTCACATAAAAAAAAAAAAAATTGTATTAAAAAAAAAAAAAAAATCTTTCTAGAAACAATAAACGTGACATGTTAATGATAGGGTGGAAAGATGAGGACTGAATATAATTTTTTTTTCGAACATACATCTTATATGTGGTGTCCGGAAACTAGTGCTAAAATAAACTGGTGAATCTACATCACATAGGTCACAGAGAACCCAAAAAACTTTTTTCGATCTGAGCACTTCGATTTTATTTTAACTTCGCAACTTTTCGGCAAGTAAACATTTAGAGCCTTGCCTACGCTTGGTGTACGAACACAAATTACGTGGTTTCGGCTTTCTGGTGTGCTAGCACGGTCGCTCGATATGTAGTTACCGACCGATTGTCGGTAACTTCTCATCGTTCCCTAGGACAACTGCAGATCTCAAACGTACAAACGACAGTTGATATCGAATATATTAAGGACACTTAGTCATTGTGAACTGTCACCTATTCGTTTGCGATCTGCAGTTGTCGTAGGGAACGATGAGAAGTTACCGATAGTTATCCTATCGATCGTTATAGAGCAAGCGTGCTAGGGCCTTTGGTTAGTCAGCGCTTGGGTATTTGACTACTAATATAATTTTTGAGCAACTTTATGAACCATCCTATACCCAAGATGATTGAACAAGAAGAAGCATAATACATTAGTTGATAATAATAATAATAATGTTTGGATGATTTTTATAGCGCCATTTTCGTGAGAAAATCACCTCAAGGGCGCTTTACAAATTCATTTATACATTTAACCTATATGTATATTACAAATGGTTTATAACAATGATTTATAGCTAATGACTTACAACTAAAAACTACACTTATTTTTAAGACCGTGTGGGTATTTAAACAATATTGCTTTACTAGTACTATGACTTACAGCTATCTTAAACCTAAATATTTATATCATTGAAGAAGAAGATAACAATAATAATCTAATTTTTTTTTAATATGAAAATGAACAAGATACAGAAAAATAATAAAAGATAACGGTCGCAACTGGGACATTATTGATATTATGGACATTATTTTTGTTATCTTCCTCTTCAATGACATATTACACTGATGGGAATAACCTTCAAAAGTTAAAAAAAGAGAGTTTTTCTTATAAAATTCTAAATATTTATGACTAACATACTAATTACATTAACAAACAAATATTATTATTTCTTCAATTATTGTAATGTTTACCTACTGCTCGTGCTGTCAGTGACAAATTATGAAAAATATTACAAAAAAAAAAAAAAAAAGTTACAGCTTCACATTCACTTTTAACTGTTCGAGTGGTGATCCATCCTTCATCCATAATTACTAAAAATTACATAATAAGTATCCAGAAAATTTTTGTGATAAATTTCGTAATATACCTATACCTGAATAATTCGCCATGGTGCCGTTTCAACACGTTTTTTTTACATTAGCTCCACACAGGAAGCCCTGAGGAAAAAAATCCTATGAAAAAAGGACTATGTCATCTTTGAAGATGCTGTGTGGAGGGTCTTTTAAAGGAAAGGAAGGAGAGGAAGTCCTGGGAAGGAAATAGGTTTGAGGGGTGGGTAGGAACCTGGGGATTAATATGTCTAGGAGTGATGGACGTGTGAAGCCATCTCTCCCACTGCGGTGCAAGGCGATGGGTCGAGAGGGTCCGGCTGGAGTGATCAAAAGGTCTCCCTCAACCAGTCTCTCACTATCCGGCCTGCCACGCAGTTGGTAGGCAGACGCATCCGTCACCAAGTCCCGGACAAACCTAACCCCATGAACCCGGGCACCCCTGCTAAGTCACCAAACGTAGCGAACCACTTGGGGTGACCTGTGGTAGAAGTGTTGGTTGTACAATAAATGATTCCCGGGGCGGCGGTACCCATATTTGCCTCCCAAATTAAACGCTTTACACTATAGGATTTACTTTCTTCCCGGAATATATGTGATTTTTATTTTTGATTACATTTTTGATTTCTTGTTGTCACAAAAAAGGTCACTTCAATTGTTTACATTTTTTAGGTAGATTTTAAAACCTCTCAAATTGGTGGCAGGTGGCAGTCAGATAATGTTATGTGAGAGTTTGTAGGTAGCTACGCAGCTCGATCTATACATTCTATTGTTTAGTACATCAAAATAACTAGGCGAGTCTATCTATAGTGATAGTTACATTTTCAAAAAAGTTCTAAATCATCAATGTCGTCCTTCTTATCATCATACCGTAAATTTCGCCCTTTTTTCTTAAAGCCTCTGTCGCAAATATTCCCTGCGCTCAGTGATACTGGAACATTTATAAAAAAGCAAAAATAGTATCAGAATAACAAATCATTCCATGAAGCTTGAGATTTTTACTACAACTAACTACATAGGTACTTCAACACCGTGGGAATGTGCTGAAAACGTTCTGGGAAATATATATCGGAACTGCTTACACAGAAGTATATCTCATTCTAATATATGGATAGGTCTGGAGTAGCGTGTAACTAACACTTACATAAATTCGATGAAAAATAATTACTTTTAAAAATGTAATTACTTCGTTATTATGAGTGATATAACAGTATAATTTGCGTTCGCTAGTATCTCATTGTTAGTATTATTTTTCAGCACTAGAATAAATAAAATATTATCTGTAGATTTCGAATGGGGCATGCAAACAGATTGCATGAGAATTTCCGCTTACGTTTCACCTTAAGTTTAAAAAAAGGGATGAGGTATTTGTACCCAAGCTAGTTCTTATATATATAAAAATGGTACCTATACATGGTATAATTTGGTCATTACTGCTAAGTTGTAAAGTCGCTGGTCATTGCAGATACACGGAGAAAAATGTTATTAAAAAAAACAATAAATTTAATAGTAAAAACGGTTAAAAACGGGACTGAAGTTATTACGAACAAATTAACAGTGTTTCAATGTTTATTGGCGGGAGAATGTAAGAATAATTTGTTGGTATACGTACGAAATTACGCTAATTTTACTATGAAAATGATCGTTTTTCGAATAACATTTTTCTCCGTGTACAAAGGTTTTTATGCTAAGATAACGTAATGTAATGTATGTACGTATATGTACCTGAGTTTTAGACTGAGTACCTAAGCGCTCTGACACGATTTTGAAAAATGCGCCAAAAATCCAATCTCACTTCAATCAATCTTCAAGAAGAATACACTTTGACTTATTACAGTATCAATTACCTGAAAACTATTATATCTGTGTATATTTATATACTTAAAGAAAAGTGTCTGTAACGGGTGGCGTAGATTTGTTTTTTTATAAAAATTTACCGGTTATTCTGATTTTTTTTTCTTGCACATTCAACCTTCAAACTAGGACGAAGGTCACTGTTCAGATAAACTATCCCACTCTCTTTACTCATCTCTTAAAGCAGAATTTTGATACTTCCTGTTGAAATTTTGAACACCAAAAAAATTACTGTCGACGGTTGATTTTAAAAGAATGCATAAAGCCCGGGCAACGTCCGGGACTTCAGCTAGTTTCCTTAAAAGACGGATCACACCCATTTAAATCAGACGACAGAGGGGGATGCCGTATTTGTTTTACCGCTGTTGTATATGATGATACCATGGAACTGAGTAAATCATTTCTGCAACTTAACATATTGATTTCGGATTATCCACGTTCAATGAATTCAAATATACTTTGAATTTAAGGATGTGCGGGTCTTTTTCACAATTCAGACAAGCGATAAGCACCTATCTACAATTTTTATTATTTGTTTTCAAAATTAGAGTTATAATATCTCGTGATTATTCACGGATCTGGGCTAGATTTTTTTCTGTCTGGATATATAATTGAGTACATATTTCCTGAATAAATCACGAAAAGAGGACACAGACTTGTACTTATAGTTGGAGACATTATTTGTAATATTTTAATACTACTGAACTTAAACTGGATATACTTCAAAACTATCGAATACATTTTAAAATTTTAATCGCTCTAAATACCACAGGTACTTCTCTAGCATGGCGGGTGAAATAATACTAAAAAACTTATTTTACGGTACAAAATTTTTTGTATGAAATAACAAAAAAATGTAGGTAATGTTAATGGCCGATATTCCATACTTCGACCCTTTTCTATTGTTAAATTCCCCTCCACAAACTTTACACATATTTGCTTCTCTTGTGATGTTCTTCATTCTTTGGTATCGCTTTTTTATCTTCCGAGGTAGACACCAGTATTAGTATCGACCTGTATTTTTGCATTCGTAATAATCATTTCTTTCATCAAAAGGAAAAAGAAAAGCTTTTTTACAACTCTACAATCATCCCTCGCTTAAACTCATTCGTTGCATTGTTTCAGAAGCTGCCCAGAGATGGATGGACCACTTTTTGAGGGAGAGAAGGCAAACACGATCAGGGGCGTAACCCTCCTGCTGCCGGGATGGGGTGAAGAACGACCCCCCCGGGCAGCCCCGGGGCGAGGGGCGGGGTCCACCCCAGAGGGGTGCACAAATGGGGAATCGATATCAGAAATGGCCTCGTCTATATTTCGAATAGGCATTACCGGGGTGTTGGGGTACTTTTAAAAACAACTTAAACGTTTCTTTATTTATTACAAGTGCTTGAACTTTTAAGTGGAAACTCATCGTTTCTTAGCGGGAGCCTGCGAGACAATGGGACGCATGTGCTGTTTTTTCCTCTTACTTGATTGTATCAATTGGTTAATGCGTTGTTTCATTGCGCTATAAATGATATTATACGTAATAAACTCAATGAGAACAACCTAGAACTTGCCTAATTGTTAATGTCCTTTAAATATGAACTACCTTCTTCTGAGTTAGTTCATTAGGGTGGTACCTATCCAGTGATTGTGAAAATAGAATATGTTGTTATCGTTAGTTAATTAGGTTAGTTAATTAGGGTGGTACCTATCCAGTGATTGTGAAAATAGAATATGTTGTTATCGTTAGTTAATTAGGTTAGTTAATTAGGGTGGTACCTATCCAGTGATTGTGAAAATAGAATATGTTGTTATCGAAATAATTATTATAAGGCAATAACTAACTTTATTTATTTTGTCGAAATAAACCCTCCTTCATCAGATCGAATCCTGATTAGTGCCTAGAACACATTGAAGAAAGAATTAAGAAAAAATCTTTTTTCCTTACGATGTTTAACGCTGTTTTTATATGTTTTTAATTTATCAATAATACATTTCGATTAATTTTTGTCGCTCTTCCTCCATCTTTAGCCATCATTTCAGACAGTTTTACTGTGTCTATTTTTTTTTTTTTTTTTTTTCATGTTAACAATATACCTGCAAAGCTACTGCAAGTAGCTTGTCTGCAGGAAAACAGTGTGAACAAAACATTGTACAATTTAAATGTCTCAAGTATAATACAATAAGAAAAAAATTGCAATTTAATAAAATACATAATAAAAACATAAATAAGTATAAAAAATAATAGAATACTAAGTCTAAAAAAATTTTAAGTGCAAGAGGTACAGTCATTCAATACAGAAAATCTGATTCCAATAGCCATGTTTTTAACAATAGCGCAAATTTAGGTGTCGAGTAACATTTTTTCAAATCATATGGCAGCATATTAAATATAAGTGGTACAATGTATTCAAAAGTTCTCTGGCCATGTTTATTAGAAAATCTAGGTACTATCAACCCTTCATTTTGTGTAAGCCTAGTATTGTACACGTGATCCACCATTGTTTTGTATGGGCTATCTAAGATATGTTGCATACAAATTTTATGCCAAAAAAGAGCTCTAATAGGTAAAAAATTTATGGATTTATACATTATTGTGATATTTTGCCGCTGGTCATACACTGCTTTGCTGACAAGTAATTTGACCATGGCGTTTTGAATTGACTGTACATGTTGGATGTTTGTCTTACATGAGTGCCCCCAAGAAGTTATACCATATCTCACATTAGATTCAGCCAGGGACAAATATATTAATTTCATTGTTTTGATGGGCACATAATATTTAAGTTTATACAGTTTGCCTACGATCGCTCGAAGGCGCTTACATAGCTTAACAATATGTATATCCCATTTCATATTACAATCCACCGTTACCCCTAAGTAGACATACTCTTTGACAAGGTCAATACTTCCACAGGCACAGGGTTGTATACAATTATTATGTATGCAGTCAAAGTTATGCGATACTATTGAAGGTGTGATTGTATATCTGGCATGAGGCGATTTTATGTGCATTAATTTTGTTTTTTGTGCATTTATAACTAATCCATAGTCGTGAGACCATTTTTGTAATAATATGAAATCCAGCTGTAGCATATTCATAGCCGTAAGCAGATCCCTATGTGAGATGACAAGTGCCGTGTCATCCGCATATACATAATGTTTGATAAAAGAAAAGACTTTCTTCATAAGAGAGACAAATATTATATAAAGTGTTGGACCTAGGATAGAGCCCTGTGGCACCCCAGTAGACAATGTTTCCACTTTACTCAATTTTCCATTTATTTTGACCTGAAATTTTACGATCACTAAGATAGTTCTTCAAAAGATCAAGAAAACGTCCTCGCACTCCTATCGCTTCTAAAACTTTAAGTAATTTTTTTGGATCAATAGTATCAAAAGCTTTCGAATTGAAATTTTCAACGAAACTATGTGACGAACACTTTAATGCTGTCCGAAACATTGGCTAAAGAAGGAAGAAATGCAACACAACGTACTGCCGTGAAAATCCCAAATAATATTTTATTAAGTGTGTTTAGGTACTTCTTTTTACAGATAACATAAGCAAAAAAAAAACTCAACATTTTAAAAAACAGCACTAACCAGATTGTTTATTTTATAATGTTGATTGTGTTTTAAGGAACCGCTCAAAATCCTAACGTAATCCATGGGTTTAATTATCCCAAAGAACGTAACGCACTAAAAAAACGCGCTTTCAATACAGCAGAATCAACATAATATCCCCTTATAGGGCTTACCCATCACGTTTCATCCCAATTTCCCCTTTTCGCTGTTCCCCGATTTTAAATTAAATTTTTGCTCCTAATTTGAAAGTATAATGTTATTTCAGTTGAATTTTATTATTAAAAGCCTTAAATCATCCCAAACGAAGAGATAGATTATTAGAATTGGGGGGAGAGCGCACAAACTCAAGATGTTGGCTTTTTATTGTTCAAGTACGAACGTAATTGAAATCATGGCGTTGAATTTGGAATTGTTTCTACATCTGCAATAATACCAGAAGAAATGGGATTGGTTTTTTGCGTGGCTTTACTTACGCAGATCATTTGAAGGGATTTATTATTTTCAAGAGGGAGAAATTATTGTTATAAACTGATTTATTTGTTTGTACCATGTGCATCTTCTGTATTATTACAATATTCAGATTAAAAAGTACTTTCTTAAAGACAAAGGAAAAATTTAATCTTTTATTTATGTTAAAAGATAGTAATTTTGTTATTTATTTTCTGTCAAGCTAAAAGTAAAATTAAAAATGAATATTCAACACTCACGTAATCAATGAATTCTTAATTAATATTCATCCTTGCCATTTTAGTTTAGATAGTAGTTATTGCTCGTATTACTTTGGAAATGTATTCATTTACTATGTCTACAAATAAATGTAAATTTACATACCTAACAGATAAATTGATGCAAAAGTGTGTACTTACTTGCCTAAGAAGGCAAAGAAAATTTGAAAAGGTAAAAAAAAACATTCCTACATAATGTAGAAAAATATATTAAAATTTCAAATAAAAAATCAATACATTTGTTGGAATTAAGTTATAATTAACTATTGAAATGTCATTAATGTAATTTTTCTATGATATTTTTTGCATTTCATTTAAAATTAAAACCTTTTTCAACATTAAATCCACACAGGGGGCCCCGAGGAAAATTATTTTCCACAAGGCCTGAATCATCTTTGGGAATGTTGTGTGGAGGGTCTTCTTGTGGAAAAGAAGGAGTAAACTGGGAGTGAGGCTGTACTGTAGCCTTACTGTAGAAACGATCCGTTTTCAAGTGACAATAGTCAATTGTGTACAAATTTTGGGCGAGCGTTTGGCGTGTTTACCAACTATCTTCCCAAAGTCTGATTAACAGATACATTCTATCACTTAGGAACAAATCAATCATCCTTAAACGATACATTGCATTACACCAATTGCCTATTCCCCGCCACAACATCCTCTTGAAGTATGTTGACAGTTTACAGTTATGGATAATTTTTATAGTTCGAACACGTGGATAAGCAAATTGGAGTTAAAATCCTGTCTATGGTCGGGCACTAAGGCACGCGTTACGAGTTTATGGTGTAATAACGACATGAGCCGTTATAAAAATACATATATTATAACGGCGAGCGGGGAGCTCCGTAGCGACGCTTTTTCATGAGGTAACGACGCGCCACCCGTTAGACTCTATGTAAGTAGATTGAGATTTTGAATTATACTTGCTCAGAATTCCATATTGATAAAAGCAATGTAAGTTTTGCATTTGATTTTTTGATGTGTAAGTAAAAATAATGTTCAAATGTCTACCATCATGAGACACACCGATAAACATGAATATGATGCAAAAAAAAAATTAAATAATTTCTATTATTAGTACTACCATAACAATAAGACGAAAATGTTGCTCGTGTCGTATTGGAGGATTTAATTAGTCGAGGAATTGAACTCACGACGCCTGGGGAGACCCAAACGCGATGCCAACTCAGCCACTAACTAGTCAATATTATTATTGGTAATGAGATCATAGTATTTGAAGAAATAGTATTTTAAAGCTTTTAATCTTAGTAATACCTAACATGATCGGGATATTACATTATTTTTATGTCTTTTAACTTCCGATAGTACACGGAGAAAAATGTTTTTCTAAAATACGATCATTTTATTCGTAAAAACGGTTAAAAACTGCACTGAAGTACTTACGAACAAATTAACAGTGTTTCAATGTTTATTCGCGGGAAAATGTAAGAATAATTTGTTGGTATACGTACGAAATTACGTATAGGTACCAACAAATTATTCTTACATGTTCCCGCCAATAAACATTGAAACCCTATTAATTTGTTTGTAAGAACTTTAATCCCGTTTTAACCGTTTTTACGAATAAAATTATCGTATTTTAGAATAACATTTTTCTCCGTGTAAGGTAATTTGAGATATGTTGGGTGTCTTTCAAATAAATTAAAGGTTCGAATGATTATTAGTTTTTTTTTTTTAAATTTTGTTATCTTGAATATTTACAATGAATATTAAACTGGACACCTGGACAGACGTCCTTACTAGGCACTAAGTCGTGCTGATAATCCGGCGGGCCGACTGAGATAGCCCGTCCAAACTTACTGGAGCTTTCAGCCATCATGGTAACCGTTCGTACCTAAGACACTAACGGTAATACATAGTACTTTTCTGATATCGAACTCAGTTGCCATCTGTTGGAATACAACAGAATTTCATATTACAAACTAAGCTATCGACACCTATTGGAAGAAGCTGAAACTAAATGGAAAATCAATCAACTACTATGCTATAAAATAAAACAATAATGGAATATTACTCATTAAACACACACTGAATGACGTGTGCAGCCCCTGGGGTCTATTCCATCGCTACTGATGGTTTTACTGCTATTGAGGGGGATATTTTTCGGGAGAGGAAGAAGTTTAGTATACTTACTGGTATCTTCAGAGGAGTCAGAACAGAACTAAATGTCTACCGTATACGACTTACGTTGCTATAATTATTTACATGAAAAAAATAAATAAATTTTGGAAAGAATGGTATACAGAGTAACATGTTATGGAACTACGTGCCAATTTATATACATTCAACATTACTAAAAATTAAATTAGAAACATGTTAGTAAATATACTTTCACCCTTTTATAATTTTTTCTGAATATTTAAAGGTACTAACCTTTAATTGGCCGTTTGCCCTCCGGTGGGCCACCGGTGAAAATTATTATTATTATTTTTTTAAAGCATTGTTTGTTTACAAGTTTTTATTACAAAATAATATTATTAGTAACAACAGTTGTATAAACTACCGAAATCTGAAAGAATTGCTACTGTAAACGTATAAAATGCGACACAAAACAAATCTGAAGTGTCGTTAAATTTTTTTTTTTGTAAACTTGGCCCTCCGAAGGGTAGGTACCAAACATAAATAAATAAATTGCATTTGAACCTCGGACCGAATCTTTTCTGTTTCACAATTTTCATTTGAGACTCCCTAATGATTGAATAAATAGTCTTCAATGATTGAATAAATTGCATTTCGTAAACTTTTTTTCCCAGAGACCTAAAATATAGATCAATTTGTGAATGTGGTGCAAAAATATTTTTCTGAACATTTAGCTTATCAATCCGTGATCTACAGTGTAAAGCAAATTCACAGATAAAATTGTAAAAAATCACGCGAAGACAAAATAAATAGTTTTCCAACATCATTCGGTCCGAAATACAATTTCCCTCAGAGTGATAATTCACAATTCTCATCTGGGAGATTGCCTATAAGTTTTCAGAAAACACTATCCGTGCGCTTCTCCACATCACCCCCGTTCTATAAATTGTGTGTTTATGTAGGTGGCAAGCTTTTCTACATTTACCTAGAGGGTGGGAAGGGGTCGAGAAGGATGTATGTACGCACATTAAAATTAATGATGCCATTCTACCTTTTTAGCGGAATTAATTTTATCAGCACGGCCCCGGACCAATTACGTTTTATTCTAATTAAATATTGAAATATATGCTTGTCTGTGTGCTGGCGATAGTGTTAATGATGTTGTTAAGCCGATCAGCTGAGGGCTACAGTAGGCATCTATCTGAAACTATTTTAGGTTTTTGGAGTGTGCGGATTCGGTCTATATATATGGGAAACATTGTGTGGCTTATCGTGTGGGAAGTGGAATATTTTATTACATTTAGCACGATAGTCCTTTCCGAAAAGTTGAATGTTAAAGCTCAAGAGATTTAAAAATTCGAAATTTTTGCACTATTTCTCAACAGATACAACTTGTTACAAATATTTATTAATAGAGAAATGTTAGAGTAAGTTGAGTTAGGAATGAAATATTATGTCAGAAAAAAATAAAACAAATTGTTAATTACAAACCCTCTACCCCTGCTGTGTTTTATTTTCTCATTTACAAATGTGTTGTTTTCAAATGCGAATGATGAAATCCATTAGAAAAGAGTGCAAGGCCGATAAAAAAATTATAAATAATTTTGTAAAACAAGTGTCCTCGTCTAGACAGTTATTTTAGAAGATGTATAGAAATTCAAGGGATGAAACAATGGATTTGTGCCAGTACTCACAGAGATGTTTAATTATAAAAACAGTTTAAGTTATTATCAATTAAATGAAAAAATATCTTTATGTACACTACTTCATTTTATAATTTTTATAAGTGGTGTACACTAAGTTATTTGTTTTCATTTAATTAAAAATGATGAAACAAAGGGAATTTGCGAATATTGAAGAAGTAAGTTATTATCGTTAAATAAAGTGAATAAAACTGGTATTTTTTATAATTTAAAATAATACTATTATTCAAATGATAAAAAGCGTAAATCTAAAACACAAAATACATACATGGATAGTAAACAAGGGCATTGTATACTGTGGACATATTATAACTTCTACAATATAATAGCTACCTATATTAAATTTTATTTCTCTTCTTTTCAAATAATTAAATTTCTTTATATCATCTCTTCTCCATTTTTTCTTTTCTATTTCTCTTATTAATTTTCATTTTATGTTTCCAAATTCTATTTATTAATTAATAATTAATTTTATTCTTTCTTTTAAGAAAATGATATAACAAAATATTAAATTACTGCCACCTCGGAACAGGCTCAGCCTAGTGAGGTGGCATATATCTAAAAAAAATGTACTTAAAATGTATTTTCGATTAATAAATAATAAATAAAAAAAAATAAAAAAAATGGTTGTTTTTACTGGTAACAAATAATATTATACAAAATAAAAATCTACATACATTTTAGTCAAGTGTCGAGTTAGTACCTTTGTACCGTTTATTCAGATCCTTTCAATTATTTTTTATGTCGCTTTTATTATGTGTTTTATGATAAACATATTCGATAAGCACCTATGGAGAGGTGGTATTCCATGCGCATTAATTTGATGGAGAATTTCTCTGCCATATCTAATATGTAGGTAAGTAGGAATCTATGATCCTACCATAAAAATTGTTTTACTACCAACTTGTAAATTTTATTGTGGGGGAAGTTTTACGACCAATGTGATAAATTTTATTGGCCTGACGTCCATCACACCCTGTGAGTATTTCCAAAATCAGCTACATCCAACAACTTAGTTGCTGCTAATAATTAAAAAAAAGTAGGTAATATCAATGGCGAATGACTGGCTAATAATTATTACCTAGGTACAACAAATTGCAACTACCTAGTATAATAGTATAAATTATTACGAAAAGTATATTTATAAAAAAATAATCATTCTGAATTGTTTATCTACATCTAAATCATCAGTATTTATGGTCCAGAAAGAGATACTTCTCCAGTATCTTCTATGTGATACTAGATCTGCAACATTGAATTATTCTCAACGTAATCATTTTTTTCTGCCGTTCAATTTGCAATATTAGATCTTCTTGGACTTTCAGCGTGTATCGTAAACCGGAACTATTTCACAGAATGCTACATTTGTATACAATAACAGTCACTGATTATTATTGCTTCATTTGATAAAAGATTGGTTTTGAGGTGATTTGTGATTTTCAAAATAATTATTATATTTTAAAATTATGTCATTTTATTTCTTCCAACAAGTGTATTTATTTGGTGTTGCTGGTAATTATCTTCCAAGCTTCTAAGAACGCCGATACCTCGAAGTCGCAAGCTTTTTACAGTGCTTTCTGGCCCAAAACAAAGATCATAAAGAAGACCTATATTGACAGGAATCTACTTGTAACTTGTATCGGCATTTGGATAGCTGAGTTTACGACATCGCCCAAATCTTAGTTTTTACGAGCTAACCGTACGGCGATAATAATTGGTACAGTTATATTTCGGTCGTAACACTCGGTCATTGCGCAAAAAATGTATTGTTTAACTCGTCGTCAATGTTGGGGTGTTTTTTAGTGTTTTATTACCTTTTTGAAACGGGATTTTTTTGCTACAAAGACAAGGGTTGACAAAAATCGTGTTTTTGGATGACTACACGTTTTGTAAGCATTTTAGAAGATTTTTTCAAGGTAACAGGTGCCTACATACCTATGCTCATCAGTGTTGTAACGTTTTTTAATGTTGAATCGTTTTGTTCAATGATGTTTTATGTTTTTGCTTGATTTTTAACGGTCGTTTAGTTTTGTGTGCACGACCTCAATTTGGACAATGTGACGGATTATCTTTAGTGTTTATTTTGTGAAAGGTAAAAATATTACTAACATCAATTAGTGATTCAATGAGAACATTAGTTTTACCTGGTCATAAACAAATGATCCATACAACATAAAATTTGAGAGTTGTAAAAACCTCTGTTAGTTTCACTTTTAAGTCAAATATTTGAGTCTATTTCATGTAGCAATGCACATATTCGATCATTCAAATATTGAAAATTTTAAAAAATCATTTCATTAAAAAAAATGTGACTCTTCGTTGCATTCGAATAAAAAAATTACTTCGACAAAAGTCATGTATTTTGTAAATAATAATAATAATAATAATTGGATAATTTGTATAGCGCTGTTTTTGTGAGAAATCACCTCAAGGGCGCTGTACAATTTAAAATATAATTCTTAGGCTATATTTAAGTTTATTATTTACAATTGTATACAGAAACATACTTACCTGGTCGGTCACTTCCGATAAACACACTTTAATAAGAAAGTTTATGCTTGGAGAAGATACCAATTTGCACGCGGAGGACATTATATTGAAAACACTGGACTTTGTATGATTTTACATTTACTGACCCCATCACTTTTGGTATTCACTTATAAGAAGTATAATGC
This sequence comes from Limnephilus auricula, assembly GCA_951813805.1. Classification (NCBI taxonomy): domain Eukaryota; kingdom Metazoa; phylum Arthropoda; class Insecta; order Trichoptera; family Limnephilidae; genus Limnephilus; species Limnephilus auricula. The sequence goes on from OX638403.1 coordinate 5,692,578, forward strand.
CAAAGGTGAGTTAATACTTACTTTGAAAGACTTGAGAATTTAATGATTCTTTACGACTGGAGAATTTTCATCAAGTGACCATTATAAAAGCTTACAAAAAAGAATTAGCTCATATTTTCACAATTAGTTATTTACAATGTCACGGGCTGTGAATGTGAAAGTGAGAAGGTTTTGACTTTATGGATAAGACAGTCCGAACAGATGAGTTTTAAGTTTAGCTCTAAATTCCGCCGAGTCTGTAATCATTCTTAACTCATGTGGCAGCCTATTCCATGCTTTAGGTCCCGACACTCCGAAAGCGCGCTCACCGAACTTAGTGTCCGGTTTGCGCTTTGGTTCCTTCAACCTTCCGATAGCTGATGATGCTGCTGACCTGAGGGTTGATTGTCGAGAATTGGAATTTTCAGGAATACACAGTTCCGATAAGTAAGCCGGAGCCATTGCGTTAAGCGACTTAAATACCATCCAGCAGAGCTTGAACTGGATTCTTTCAGGACATTTGAGCCAGTGAAGATTTTTGAGATGTTCTGAAATATGGGAATATTTAGATACGCCGGTGATTCACTTTGATATTTCCCTGGCTTTTCTCTATAGGTGAGGTAGGTATCGATTCTATCAATCTTTTCTCGAACCACCAAAAAAGCCTTTTTTTAATTCCCAGCGTTCTGTGTTCGAGGATTGATTCTTTTCCTAATTTTATCGTGGAAAAAATCATATAAATAATTGTCTTTGAATGGTCCCCTTGATTCTACTATCTTCGTTCACAAGCTTTGATATCTTTTCGACCATATATTCCGAGGATCTTACTGTCGAGAGGCGATACAGCCGTCAGCCAGCCGGACTTTAAATAACGGGCACAATCCTTTCCCAGAGATTATTTTACATTACTCCGGCTCCGAATTTGGACTTATCTTCGGACGCATATTTCAGAGATACCTGCATAATGTTACATCTCTATAAATATTTTTAATGGCTCTTCTTTGTTGTTCGTCCTCTCCGAAACTCCGAAACCGAACGAATGGAGATATTTCACAAAAGGAGTCACGCTAACCGATCGCTTGTAAAAAATGGAAGCCATTCTAGCCCTTAGAGAATATTACTTCAAGGATCAGAATACTGGTATCATTCGCTGAAACCCATAGATAATTGGAAGGTAAAATTTCATTCCGTAAGCCGTGAATTATTAGTAGCTGAATTATTTATTATACACTACACGCCATACACCCGCCATGTCATTAAGAGGCTAGACTTTGAACGACACGCGGAACACCCGCGTCTGTCATTCTGTCCCGCTCACAATAAGCTCACCCACACTTACAATACATGCGACAACGCTCAAATTTACCTACAGAAATCGCTCGAAAAGGGGTTTATGGAGAATACACTTTTCTACACCGAAACTTTCACGAAATTGAAATTTTAAAAAATATATATTTTTTAGAAAGAAGAAGCTACGTCGGTAGCTTTTTATAATTTTATAATTCTTTATGAGAGTTGAGTTAGCAGCACTTTTTCCTTAAATAATATTTTTTGATAAATCGTACATGTTTGACAGTGAATGTTTACGTTAATACGAAACGCATCGAAAATTCGAAAACATACCGACATAGTTTTCACCCTCTAAAAGGCAGTACAAAAAAAATATATTCATTTTGTGCAATTTTCGATGTAGAAAAGTGTTTTTTCCCGGGCGTCCTTTTTGTATGGGCCGAAAAGCGAAGTCTATCGTCTTAAGTCTGGAATTATTAACAAGAGTTGCCTTAAAAAAAAAACACGTCTTTCCAACGACTTATTTACAAACCTTTTCCCTACAGGTCCATATTTCAATCGATGCCACAAATGAATGACTTCATCGGAACACAATTCATAAAAAAATATATAAAGATAATTTAGAATCAACCTTTACGGTTGCGGCTCTTAAAATTAAATTATGGTCGGCGAAAATTTACATTATGTGACTGCTTAATGTTTTAATTATATTGTTTAATTGTTATTTTTTGGTTATTTTTCGCCATAAATTAAAAGTGCTCTTGGCATTAAATAAAAGCAGGTTTGCCATTAATAGAAACGTCTGGTTGTTTATTGTTTTTGCTGCAGAACACAATAAACCAAGTGTGAGAATTCTGTGAACCGTGCAATTTAAAAAAACTTATAATTAGGAGTTTCTAAAACGTAATTAAGGCATTTTCAAGTTTACCATGCATGCAACTTAGAACTTCGTGAAATCAAACAATAGGATATTAACAGATTGGTGTTAGCAAATACACAAAGCAATACTAATCAGGAAAGCGGAATCTGTATAAATAACAGATAATAGGATGGTAGGTAGGTTAGAAGATAAGTTAATAGATATTGCATTGTTTTAGGAAAAAAATGATTTAAAAAAAACATTTACTGTAGTATGAAAAATGACGTTATATATTTGGCGCTTGTTGGCTCGGTCAAATACACCCAATATCTACGGATTTATGTGGTTGGTATATGAATATGAAATTAAATTAATAATAAAGTAACTGGTAAATACATTCATCTCATGCAGTCAATTGCATTTCTCTATGAGGGAAGCGTTGCACGTACCAGTACATAGACTATTTTGTGTTGATAATGCGGTGCTGATTTTTAACAGTATGGAAGATTTTTATAAAAATCTTCCATAAAAAAAAAGAAAAAAAAAGTGCAAAAGAAAAAAAATGTAGATGCAATTGTGAATGTTGTACAATCCACTAATAATAAGAATAAATTGATTTAAACTAGAAACATGTTATAAAATGTTTTACTGCAATTAAATAAAATTATTGAAAAATCTAAATAGACCTTCTAAGGCGGTAGCAATAATGCTTTACTTTAAGATATGTATTCACTCGTTGTGTTACCTAAACGACCCCATCTGCGTATATTTTCTTATAAATTGTAGTTCAGTGGCAACATTAAAATGCTCTTAAATATCCAATAACTTGTACATTACGCGTGTAGCGGTGGGGGCAAGGGAGCCTGGAGGGAGGTTCCTGCTCTACTGGTAAGGGATGGTACCACCCGCTAGTTGAAAGAATAGAATGGCTTCGCGCACCTGAGCTTCAGCGATCAGTTTGAATTAACGCCCTTCTTGGTTTGTAATTTGTGAATGTATTGGTAATGTTTGGATGTAATATTAATATGGCAATTAAAGCGTCGCAGAGCTAGCTAGAATTAGAAAAATATATTTTACGAAATTTTATTATGAAATAATTACGGAAATTTTAATAAATTATTTAAAATATTAGCCAGTCGAATGTTAAATGAAGCTGCAAATGGGACCTAGAATTAGTAGGTGTCCTTTATAAGCCAGTATAATAAGGACTACCACTCTACGGAAGTTGAAAAATGCTGAAAAACTTTTAGGTATACATTGTGTTTTTTTTTTTCTACATGTTATATAATATAAGTGGATATCATACTTCTGCATGTTATATACTATAAGTCGATAAGGTTATACATGGTGTTTTTTTTCTTCCACATGTTAAATAATATAAGTGGATAACATACTTCTGCATGTTATATATGATAAGTCGATAAGTGTTTTTTTTCTTCTGTATGTTATAATTTAAGTTGATACCCATCTACAAATCTAAACATAGGTAGGTACCTACCCATTTTATTTCTCCCTGTTAAGTTAATAACAATTTACGAGTTGTACACACTTTCACCTGTATCTTGTTAAAAAACAAATTATTGTTGAAATAAATTGATTTGCCATTATCGTACTAGGTAAACCCCCTATTTTAACGTTGAGATAGTTTTAAGACTTTAGCCCATTTTCCCATGTTCCGATTTCAACTCTTGTTCTTCTTAGGATTCCTTCCTTTCCGAAAATTTTAAATATCTCGTGATTTTTTACGGATCCGCGCTAGTACTTATTTACGTATTTGGTCCCAAGTGAGCTTTACTGTAACTACTCTAAAAAATATTAAGCTTTTAGTTATACAATTTATATATCTACCAATTTTCAGGGTGATCTTTTCATAAATAGTTACCAAATGTTTGGGGGTTTCTCTAAAGACATCTCAACGTTCATCTGTATTAATAATATTGATCAAACATACCTAAGTATAAGATAAAGCGCAGATAATTTTAATCTGGACATTAGCAAATGAAATAAATAATTGTAATTATTAGTGTGAATACCAGAGAAGATTGACAGATATCTTATCTACCTGACAAATCTCAAACAACGTTAAAATGACATCTGGGTACTCGGAAATGTATCTCTTTTTATTTTTCTTTTATATAACTGGCAGGGCGGGTATTCCCTCCTGGAAGCAATTCCAAATGCTCCAAGTAACTGGTAATATTAGGCGTGACGTCATTACGTCCCATCTCCACCCCCGAGAAGCGGAACCTCGCTCCAGAACCTCACTCCGGAACCTCGTATGCGGAATAATTTATAAAAATGGCACATGTGCCGCCTTGTAAACCGTGAATTGTGTAACAATACCATGAATTTATTTACCCGCATTTGCGAGGACTCGCGATAACGTCACAGATGTACCTATAACTACACATATAAGCTTGTAAGTTCCTACCTGCTATTTTGCGGCAGTTCGATATAACGGCTTTTTGGAGGTTCGCCTTATTGAGTAGGTATTGCACCGTTTCTCCGTAACGCACGTTGTAGCGAATTTTAATATCGGAAACAGAGTACCGTTACACGTCTTGAGGGAACGGAGATATTGGAAACATGCTAATACTGTGCATTATCGTCAGCAGTTGAAATTGAAGTCGATGTTTTTTTCAAGATGGACGGTAATAATATTTTATAAAATAAATTCAATTCAAAACCTTTGAAAATTTTTTTTTACCCGATTTAATAAACATTAATTTTTGGGTGTCACTCCTTGGTATTTTGAATCTGTGGTATTTTGAAGTAGGTTTACCTTTCCATATCAAAGCGATGTTCCTATCAAGAAGTTTGTAAGCGGGACCTAAGTAACTTCGCATCGTAATTCTGATTCTGTTATGTTCTCTGCCTACCCCTACGGAGAAATGGCTTCTGCGCATTTGGTTTCCAAATTTTGCAATAATAAAACAGTATTCAATGACGTCACAGAATGCGATAAACACAGATTGAAATTTCGAGGTGGGTAGGCACTAGGCACACGGAGAAAAATGTTATTCGAAAAACAATCATTTTAATGGTAAAAACAGTTAAAAACGGGACTAAAGTTCTTACGAACAAATTAACAGTGTTTCAATGTTTATTGACGGGAAAATGTAAGAATAATTTTTTGGTATACGTACGAAATTACGTATACCAACAAATTATTCTTACATGTTCCCGCCAATAAACATTGAAACCCTGTTAATTTGTTCGTAAGAACTTCAGTCCCGTTTTTAATAATACTATTAAAATGATCGTTTTTTCGAATAACATTTTTCTCCGTGCAGTCAGATGTAGGTAGGTATTTTCTCTTATTAAATAAATCAAAACCAGTATGTTCTCAGAAAACATAAGATTTGCACTATGTACTTGTACGTATGTGCACGTATTATAAACTATAGCAACATTATTTCATTTAAGGGATTTAACAATTTGACTTAATAAACATCACACTATCATAATGAATTTGAGTAACTCAGATCTTTTTTGAACGGAAGTAACATTTGAAATCGAAAATGATGTTCGATGTTTTCATCATATTAACATCGTAGATATGGCAACAATGAGTGCGACGCTTGTCAGCGAATTACAAAACGTCAAAGCAAACTCAGACGTCAGACGTTTATTTTTGTTTACTAATGTATAAGATAAGTTCAACGGGCTTTTGTTGTGTTTTGTTGATAATTATATGATTTAACTAAAGATTTTAGCTGGACTTTTTGATTTGTTTTATTTTTTACAACGAATAAGGGAGATTAGTGCCTGATTTTCACATTTTCACACTTAGCCATCTAGTCAAAGTAGGTCTTACTTGGTTACTAAATTGGATGCAGCAGATTTTCGCGGCCGGAAACGCAAAGTACAAACGAATCTACACTCTCAGTCAATAATCAACTGAAGCGGCTGCCTGAAAATTAAAAAAAAATGCATTGAAGGCATCTAACCTCCGGTAGGAGAGGCGAGACAGGCAGAAGTAGAACAGGTTACTTCATGGGTGGCCACCGCATTCAAACTTTGATAATTTTTCACAGTGAAACATGAATGCCATTAGCCTTAAATATTACAAACTAAATTACCAAATTATAACCATTAAAAGTAATTTGGAATCGATGGCTTTGTTCGGGAAATTAGACAACTTGATAGTTTATATTTATTTCCATCATTAAGTATAATTTCAAAACAACCGATGAATACAAACACAACATTAAATTCTCGTTCTATCCAATAACGTATCATTTGTGTCTACTTAATATAATGAAAAATGCTAATAAGTTTTATTAATTCTCTGTACGTTGCGTATTTTGTATTAATGTTTATTTCATTACATGCACTTTGCCATTGAAGCTAAGATTAAGGTGTTGGTAGTGCTTATAATGCAGATGAATGCATTTTGTGTTCAAGGTACGATGCAAAAGGGAAAGAACAAAGATATTAAAATTCAGTCGTTTAATATTAGTGAAATTATATTCTTCACTATAAGCCAATTTATTTTTAGCATTTGTCTAACCGTAATCTAAGTTAGGTTTATTATTTATCTGATTAATTTAAATTTTAAGAAGATACCAACTTTATGATTTATTTAAAAAAACATGTATTTCTTCAAACTTCGCAAAATCACTTTGTGGCGTCATTTTTAATTAAATTAAAACAAATAACTTTGTTTAAACCACTAATATAATCACAATTACCTACATTAAATTAATTAATTAAATTAATTTGTAATGATTGTAACTTTTTTATATTGGAAAGACTTCTAGAAATTTTAATATTAGAGTTAAGGAACATCTAAGGTGTTTGAATAATAATAATTATTCTGAATTTGCCAACCACATTTTAGAAACAAATCATTCTTTTGATATAAATAAAGGGTTAAAAATTTTACACACAAACACAACAGATTTACAATTAGCAAACTTAGAAATTTTAGAAATTAGAAAAAGTGTTAATAGTAAATTAAATATTATTAATAAACAAATATTTTTTTAAAATAGCCATCTCTTAAATTTATTTTCTATTATATTTAAAATAATTTATTTTGGTTGTTTAAACATCTTTATTATGTTTTGATAATTTATAATATAATGTAATTTTTCCTATTTTGAAATAATTTTTATATTTAATTTTAAATTTTCGTTGTTTGTTTTTGGGGTGACACCCCAAAAACAAACAACGAAAATACTTTTAGCCGTGAAAATCTAAAAACGTATCTTAATTTTAAATAATTGTTTTTTACGATATTTTTTAATTAATTAATCACCTCTCTCTATAATATTTTTGTCCATAGTTCTTTTTAATCTGTTCTTTTTAGTCAATACTTGTTTGTTTATTTTGCTAATGTCATTACTACCCTGACGAAGAAACCATCGGTTTTGAAACATGTAGGTAATTGTGATTATATTAGTGGTTTAAACAAAGTTATTTGTTTTAATTTAAAAATTTATTCCATTACTTAAAATAATAAAATAAACTTTAGGTAGAATTCTTATGCTTGAATAGACTTTGCAATGTGAAAATTACAATAACAAAACGTCACAAAATTAAAAGTGGACATCTTCAATTACTTAATATAAAAAGTCTATAAATTAGTGTATTTCTTACGTGCCATGAGCAACTTTAGTGTTAATATTTATAATATTTGGATTATTTGTATAGCGCCGTTTTTGTGAAAAATCACCTCTAGGGCACTGAACAAATTTATAATATATTTCTACAATCTTACTTCTAATCACAGACTAGACAAACATTATAACACATTTTAGATTATAGATTGCATCCACCGTTTCGTCGATCACTAATACAAAACAATATTTAGGAACAATACATTTGACCAATGAAAAAGGTGCTGCGTAAAAATGTACATAATATATCGTTTTATTTATAGGTACCTACTCTGTACAGACTGAAAATATACTAGTATTTTTATATTATTTTGTTGTGAATTTAATTTGTTTGACATCGAATCTTCTTCTTATGTAATATTATGGTTTTTGTTTTTTTATAATTCTGTTCATTTAATAAATTAATTGTATTTTTGGTTAAATGTAAATAAATTATAAAATTCAACTGTTGATTTCCCAAATATTATTAAATAATTTTCTACATCAATGACGAATTAAAATATTGTTTCTCTAGGAATCATTTTGTTGAAAAAACAAATTAAAAGTTTGCAAACCTTCGAATATATCATTATGTAGTATCAAAATAAGTTTTTTAGCTCCGTGATGTTAATAAAATATTTTTCTTGGACTTTTTTAACTTAAACATAAATCATGTTGTTGGAGAAGGGCACATAAAAAAATGTTTCGAGGATTTACAAAATATTTTAATATGTTTATACGCGTCTGTATACCATGCTAGGTTTAGGAGATGCAATATTTAAAGCAAAAAAAATGCGAAATTTACTATGTACATTTTGGTACCTAACTCATATTTAAACAAAATTGAAGATACAATATTTTAACTCCAAGTCATCGATATTGTAATACATCGGTGTGTTTGATAGCACTGTTTGATAACACGTAACAAATTGTTACTTCCAAATAATAGGAATTTCGTTATCTTCTACAATATTGGATCGCGTGTGCTGACAGCGGAAGTATCTTTTAACCCGTTTAATCACAGGAGACCATATTTGTCCCAGCTCACATAGGTCTCACAGAAATCGTTGTTTTTCCCTTACTATCATAGTCAGAAATGTGATCTAAACGGTATTGGAAAGAGAATACAACAAACTGTATATTCAAATCTAAAAGAAAACCACAAAAAAATTAAAATTTACCCCTTTCTGAAACCAAAGTTTCCGATAGCAATTTGAAAAATAATTATGGAATTTTGTGAATTTTTTAAGATTTTTTTTTACATGAAACGAAAAAAAGTGAGGTGACAGTAAGGTTTATAATTCATTTATCTAATGAAATAAGTATGTGTTTTATTTTTTTTCATTATCAGTAATTTTAGTTAGAAAAAAAAGTTAAGTGAGCCATTTTTAAAACTTTTTAAAGTTTTCGCAAAAAAAAATTATATTTAAAAAAATACATAGTATTTTTTAATATAGAAATTTGAAAGCATATTTCATCACCTTTCGAACACAGTTTTTATTTTTCAAATACGTTAACAACTGTTCCATTTATTTGGATTTTATTGCAAAGCGGGAATATTTTTAGCCACTGGCAAAATACGCCAATTTTTTTAGGGGTTAAATCAATGACACGTTAATAAACAATATTATTTATCAAGCTAGAAACGTAATGTAAATATTTCAAAAAAGTGTCGCAATATTTCTTTGATTATCATTATTCTATATCGGTACGGTTCTGAGTTCCGTGTTGCATGAATCAACCCCCTCCTTTATCCTCTCACCCCACCACCCCCCCAAACCACCCCACCCAAAATGTATGACTATAAAGGAAGGTACACACACACAGTTCTAGCGCAAGGAAACGGTGGCAATTCATCACGAAACCCCGCCCTGACAACTCTATACGACCAAATGCCCAAAAGTGGGGGGTCTACCTTACATTCACCCTTTGTTCAACAGACGAGGGTAAATTCATAATAAAAATACTTGTAAAAATAACGGCATTCATAAAAAAGAACATTTCATTTGCTTCAACCACATTTACAGCCAAATTAATGATAAGCTTTTTTGGTGAGTTCTTTTTAAGCTTCCTGATTTTTTTGATTGTATTAAGTGTAGATTTCACCAAAGCAAAGCGACCATGGATATTCGGTCCACCTCGTTCTAAAAGTCCGGGATCAACGCGCTCTAGACGCGTCTAGAAAAGGAGACCCGCTTCTTTCGGACCACGAGTATATTTTCTTACTACGGCGGAGTTAGTTGTACGTCGGCCATTACGAATAAATCTAAAGTCCGACCCGTACACCAGCAAGAGATGCGACAAGTTAAAGCAGACTTCATAAAAAAAGCTCAACCAAATTCATTAAAAGATATTTTCCATCAAGGAAATGAAATAACGCTTTTTATATGATCTTTAATTTTACGCGTTCAGAAATATGATGATAATGTTTTTGTGAACGCAACTTAAGACCATACCTCCTATATTTTTCCATTTCCATTCGTTTTTTGGGCCCGGCACATTAAATTTATTTATTCCCATCCATAATGTGGGATTTATTTTTTTCCTCGTTAACTTATGGGGGCGGGGAGGTTGTATTTTTTCAAAAAAAGATCTACTGTGTATCTTCTTTCTTGGCCGTTAGTGTAGCATTTCCATCTATAAGGAATACCGCTTTCTTCGAGTTATTACCGAATACAAAAAAAATACTAAATTAAAAGGTAGACTAATAGAAATCTCTGTTAAAAATATGTGGATTCTTTTGTAGGCTTAATTTACGATCGGCAAACAACGTTAGATCTTTTTTGCGTAGAAATCGATAGACTTAATTAAGCATTTGGGATTTTTAATGGCTTTATTAAATAATGCTTTTTGGAATCTTTGATAAAGATATATCTCTATTATTTAAATGTTGGTCTGCTTTTATTGCATTTTAATTTAAGTGTAATCCGGAAAATATTACGTCATTTTTTTAAATGCAATATTGTATTAAATCTTTTTAAACTTTTTGGAAAAGTATTGCTTATATATAAAGTTATGTTTAATAACCAAACTTTGGTGAATTATTTTTAAAACCTGATTACGCCTAAATAAATATTCGGACGGCGCTAATACAGAATATCCCGATATAATATGTTCTATATTTTCTACATAAATCAACAATATGATTTGTATCTTTGATTATATGCTTCCTATAATTTTTAGTATTAAAGACTCCATCTTGAATTGCAAGCATAAATCCTTCTATTTCTGCGCTCAACTCTTCAATACTCAACCATTTGTTTGACGAAAGTTTATCAACATACGTTTGGTTGAGATAATTAAAGTGTTTTGCGTGAATAATTTTATTTGACGAGGAATCTAATTCCTGGTTGGTATTTTTAAAAATGTTGGCATTCTCGTCGTATAAATTTAAAGGTGTAATGTTTCCATCTGCCTTGCAAATTTTTTTGTGCATTTCTGAGCTATTAGCTTTCCTATGGAAAAAATTCTTAACATTTCTTACCTGATTGTGTTTCAAAGAAGGTGTTTTGACTATACCTCTACCTACTAAATTTCTAGGTAAATTTATTTGTTCTATAGCTGAATTTGAATGATGGCAATTAAACTTTTTTAACGTAGTTCTAAATATTATTATTATAATTTTTATATTATCTATATATTATTAGTCTATCGAGGTAGGAAACTATTTTATTCATTAAACATTCATCAAAAATTTTGATTTAAAAATATAATTTAATTATTATTAATTTTCACGGTACATTTGTTTCATCTCTTAGAGTAACAATATATTATTACTCTTAGAGTAACAATATATTATTACTCTAAGTTTCATCTTGTGTGGTTATCGACCCGTGTTTAATAAATGTAAGTAATATACTGATAGAAGGCGGGTAGTAGCTACCTACTTTAATATTAAAATGTAATAAGCCTTGAAAATCAAAAAAAAAAAAAAATTATTTGTGTTTTTGGAAAACTAGCTAGGTAGGGTTGGGCGGGGCTAGTTGAACCAAGGGGCTTGTTAGGCCACGTAAATATCTTGGAAGCCGAAAGACTTGAAAAGAATGCCGAACATATTTTAGCAAGCTACACGGAGAAAAATGTTATTCTAAAATACGATCATTTTATTCGTAAAAACGGTCAAAAATGGGACTGAAGTTCTTACGAACAAATTAACAGTGTTTCAATATACACTGGCGGAAAAATGTAAGAATAAAATGATGGTATTTTAGTGAAGTGTGGGGACCGCCCCACCAAGCACTATGTGAGCGCATGGTGTTGTTCATAGAGTGTACAAGGGTATATCTTTATGGCACAAGGAGGTTTTGTGTGATTTTTGCTACAAAAGTAAAAAAAGACATTCGACTGCTTTTATGAAAATAGATTCAAGAAAAAAGGTACCAAGTTAATGTAAGTAAATTTTAAATTCGTATTTACCTACTTAACTTTATCACCTCAATTATACAATTATATTACATTTAGTGGTTTATGAGTTATCCGAGGAAATTTGTAATAAACCATGGGTAGGCTAATTGTACCATTTGGTTTAACTAGCACCATTCCCATTTCATACTGTAATTGAATATGTAGATAATAATAATAATAATAATTGGATAATTTGTAGAGCGCCGTTTTTGTGAGAAATCACCTCAAGGGCGCTGTACATTTTATTTTTACTTCTTAGGCTCTATCTAGAACTATAATTTACAAATAGATACAGAAAACATTCTTACCTGGTCGGTCACTTTCGATAAACACACCTTAATTAGAAGTATTCATTTCGCTATTAAACACAATATTAATAACACTTTTTTTTACTTTCTAGATGCGTACCTACAAAAAAGACGAATCGTGGCTCAACTAAACTTGCTTAACCTCAATTAAATTGTTTAATTAAACCACGATAGCGAATGATAATAAATATTTGACACTACATTGTTCAATAGGTCCCGTGGGGTGGTTCAACTAGCCCCACCTATGAGGCAAGTTGAACCAATTATTTTTCTTTATGAAAATTAAAATATCTTGCATAAGGTCAACATATTACATAAATTCATGAATATCATTATGAAGCCAGATAATGAAACTATCTTAAAAAGTTGAAAATACAAAAATATCTACAAATGTTTTGAGTGTAGGGCCAAATTAGCAAAATCATGTTCAACTAGCCCCGCCCTACTATACTTACTACAAAATATGAAGCTGAAATGCTAAAACTTTTTCTAATGAATTTAGTAAGTTAAAAAATCTAGACAGAATATTATTATATGCCAATAAAATAAATACATAATTGCGCAATAAATTTACCAAAACTTTCTTATATGTTCTAGGCCAATTTTATATTTCAAAGACTATATTTTTTCGAGAGCTTTGAGTAAACATACAAAAAATTCTAAAGCATAATAAACTGTTCCAGTGTTACTCCAACTTAAAAAATAAAGAGAGAAAATAATTTCCCTTCTGCTGCACAGCGAACTGGCGTACTGGCAACACTGGAGTTAGAAATCCCTGTACCTTCATTAATTACAATTCCATTCATTTAGCGTTAAAAGCTTAACGGTGAATGTTACTGTATGGAGTAATTATTGTCTGCTATTTCTACATTCGTGGCTCTGAATTCGGAATATGTTAGCTTCTAGTTATTGTAATAATATTTCGCCAAAATTACGTAGGGAGTAGGTATGTATTACGTAACCTACAATATACCTGTGTACATTTTACAATAGGTAGAGGTATGTGTACTTAATACTGAAGTCCTACTCTGTGAAATGTACAAAGGGGCACAACGAAGGTATCCTCAAACTATTATTATTTATGTTTAAAAAAACATGTTTCGCCAGCATTCATTTACATCTCTAACCCGTTTAATCACAGGAGACCATATTTGTCCCAGCTCACATAGGTCTCACAGAAATCGTTGTTTCTCCCTTACTATCATAGTCAGAAATGTGATCTAAACGGTATTGGAAAGAGAATACTACAAACTATATATTCAAATCTAAAAGAAACCCACAAAAAAATTTAAATTTACCCCTTTCTAAAACCAAAGTTTCCGATAGCAATTTGAAAAAAAATTATGGAACTTTGTGAATTTTTTAAGATTTTTTTTTACATGAAACGAAAAAAAGTGAGGTGACAGTAAGGTTTATAATTCATTTATCTAAAGAAATAAGTATGTGTTTTATTTTTTTTCATTATCAGTAATTTTAGTTAGAAAAAAAAGTAATGTGAGCCATTTTTAAAACTTTTAAAGTTTTCGCAAAAAAAATTTATATTTAAAAAATACATAGTAATTTTTAATATAGAAATTTGAAAGCCTATTTCATCCCCTTTCGAAAACAGTTTTTAGTTTTGGAATACGTTAACAAATGTTCCATTTATTTGGATTTTATTGCAAAGCGGGAATATTTTTAGCCTCTGACAAAATACGCCAATTTTTTTAGGGATACATTTCGTCAAATTTCAAAGTAACATTTCAAATACTGTAAAAGTCTTATTCAAGTTGTATTATTATCCAAGTACAGTGTAACAACCATCCCACAATGAAATAATAACGGAACTTGTGTAGAACTTTCACAGATTCGAAAAATGTTATTCGAAAAACCGATCATTTTAATAGTAATAATTCAGTTAAAAACGGGACTGAAGTTCTTACGAATCAATTAACAGTGTTTCAATGTTTATTGGCGGGAAAATATAAAAATTAAATTGTTGGTATACGTACGAAATTACGTATACCAACAAATTATTCTTACATGTTCCCGCCAATAAACATTGAAACCCTGTTAATTTGTTCGTAAGAACTTCAGTCCCGCTTTTAACCGTTTTTACTATTAAAATTATTGTTTTTTCGAATAACATTTTTCTCCATGTAGAAACTAAATTATAAAATAAATGATTCGCTTACGAATCATGTTGTTTTTTAAACAAAGAAAATGGTTCGAATTAAATGTTTGTTTGATTTTCAATTATGTAAATTTGTCATAAAACTTTATTAACTTGCCTGGTGCGCTTTGTCCAACTGTAATTTGGACAATCCTTTAAGAAAGTACTTTTATTAAATAGGTAGGTAAATACTACATCAAAATGGGTAGCTAGTTAGGTTAGGTTATTTATATTTATATTTGTCGCTAATGTATTTTTCTCCCTTACCTATTTATGACTCCCTTGTTGAAATTTATCACTTTTCTAACATAATTTAATTAAATCTTTCTTATAGTATTAATAATTAAATTATACGTAGAGCAAATAATTACAAGATTAGGTACCTACCTACCGCTATTTTATTGGAATATTATACTGTGCAATTAATTACATGTCGAAAATTTTTATACCCGACTCACTGGAAATACAATAAAATAGGTGATTTTAAGTAATTTTATTTAAGTATTATAAACAATAATAGGTTAGCAATATTATTTTTTTCTTTCGAAGTGCATGGACCCGGGAGTTACAGACTCAAATAAAACCACTTTGTGGCGCTCAACAACTTTTCCAGTCGATTAAAAAAATATATTTTATCAAATTTTATTCAGCGTATTATTTAAATTAAGAAAACCGCTACTTCTCTTTGTTCAATCCGATATCGACGACAGTATTATCGAATGAGTTTTTTATGCATTTGATTTATGTAAGTTCTTAATATTTTTTTCTGTTTTACAAGAAACCGCTTTTCTAAGTTCTTGATACTTCAGACATATTAATATGTATCTTTATCATAAATTATAACTCCCTCGTTATCTTAAGAGTATATTTTTATCTGCATTAATTCGGTTGCTTAGTAATAATATTAACCAATGGCTATAATACGTGTAAGTCCAGCAGACAAGATAGATAAACGAATAAAATAATTAGAAACATTTAGTTTGCGGTTAGCAGCTCAAAACATTTCTAATTTAAATATGGACACAACTTCCAGAGAAGTACCTAACCATCCAGTCTGGACGGTGCTGCAATGGTGAAGTTAATAGTCTGCTACAATTAATAGCAATAAATATTCATTGTTCCCATTAGTCCCGTTGTTACACGACTTCCAACCCTGCGGTCTGTGTAGCACAGAGCACAGAGCCATAGCACCATAGCACTATAGCACCATAGCATCATAGGGCTGCTGTACGGAGCCAGTGCTATAGAGGACGAGTACCTACAGATGTGTATGTAGCACTAAGCTTCGTTCACAAAAGGAATCTTTTAGCGCTGTCCAATTTTTGACATTCTAATTTGTGTTATATTTTATTTGTAGCATTAACTCTTTTCGGCTTTTACATAACAAAACAGAGTATAAATATATACCTATAACTACAACATGAAACATTAGAATTGAGTAAGTAATAAAAAGCCACGAGCGTGTAAATCAAAAAAGGTTAGTAAATAGATGTTTAAATAACAAAGCCAAATGAAATTTTGGAGTACCTACATTAAAAAATGTACATTACTTAATACCTACTTGTTATAAATATATAAATATGTTGCAGTAAAAATATATAAATTTGTTTTAGACCACTTTAAATTTTAATTAAACTCTACCGGTTTTGGAAGAACCCTTCCTTCTTCAGGAGAATAAAAGTTGAGTGAGAGATGAATTAAAATTTAAAGTGGTCTAAAACAAATTTATATATTTTTATTGTAAATTATGGTGAGTCACAAAGTTAATGCTAATTACGAATATGAAAAAAATATATGTAAGCGAATTTAGATGAAAATGAGGTACACAGTAAATGCGTTTTTAAATTTTCACGGCCAAAAGCATTTTCGTTGTTTGTTTTTGGGGTGTTATGCCGTGTTGCGCTACCTCCTTCTTTAGCCGACGTTTCGCACAGCGAAATGCAACATAATGGACACTGCAACGCTGTCCGAAACGTCGGCTAAAGAAGGAGGTAAACAAACAACGAAAATACACAGTAAATGTGTACCTAATGGTAAACATATGGTGGGTAAAGTACATTTGAAGTTAAAAATATATTTAAACAAGTATAAAATAACCAAGAATAAAAATATAAATATAATTCATTATAAAAAAAACTCTGTTTTTAACTTTTGAAGTTATTCCCATCAATGTAAATAGAAATGATGAACGCGTGTACCCAATGTGATTCTGTAAATAATACAGTATTGCAACGATGAAAAAATATATAAATACATTTACCTATACGATATGTATAGGTCTCTAAATAACTTAACATGAAGATGACATACGTTCAAACTGTTGAAAATGGTAGGTATATAGAAAGTTAGATATAATTTATTAAGTTAAGAAGATGTAAAATAATCATAAGAATCAGGTTGAAATTAATCTGCACACAGAAACAGAATCCAACGACTGGCAGGAAACCTTGAGGAAAATAATTTCTCTCAGGGCATTAATCATCTTTGGTGATGTTGTGTGAAAGGTATTTTTAAGGAAAAAGAGGAAAGGAGAAATGTCCCTCAACCGGCCTCTCCCGATCCAGGCCGCACGTGGTGGGCGGACCGACCCGCCACCAATACCTAGAAAAAACCTCTACCTGTGAACCCGGGCATCCCTGTTAAGTCACAAAATATAGCAGCCCACTTGGGGTTACCAATGGCAGAGGTTTTGGTTAGCTTATGAATCGTTCCCGGGGCGGCGGTACCCATGCCCTCCTCCCAAAGTATGAATCTATCTTCAGATTCAAATTCGTAATAGGCATATTTTGGACAGAAGCAATGCAAAATTATCAGCTTACTTTCAAAAGTATCAGCTTACTTACAAACACTTGCAGAACTTAATAATAAACATTATTAAATTAAATTTAAATAAAATTTAAAAAAAATTAAGTTCTACAAATTAAACACAAAAACAATAAATAGCTTACTTATCATCCGATTTGTGGTTTATCGTACTACGTACGAAATTACGTATACAAACAAATTATTCATTCATGTTCCCGCTAAGGAACATGGAAACCCTGTTAATTTGTTCGTAAGAACTTCAGTCCCGTTTTTAACCGTTTTTACTATTAAAATGATCGTTTTTTCGAATAATATTTGTCTCCGTGCGGTGATTATGAATATTACGTAAACATATTTTGCGGAGCAGCGGTGATCGGTAACCTTTCAGGTAGGTAAAAAAAAACCATCATCGTACAGAGGCTGTTAGAAACCATTTACAAAAAATGTATATCTACTTAAATTTGAAAAAGTATCTCACACGAAAACTTACCCTTCTGAACAGGCCTTTGTTCAACTGTATGTGTAGTATATACCTACGTATAGAGTCCTTCATGTTGATGTATGAAATGCTGCTTACTTTTCATGTATTGTATGTTCATATTAAATGCGTGTATGTATTCTACAAGTTTGTTATATTACCGTAATGAATATTCATTTTATCGGCCGGAGAATTTGTTCGCGGGGCCAATCGGAATAATTTGCATTAACCAAGCTAAACGAAATAAATCAATGGAAGAGTAGCCGTGTTATTGCAAATTATCATCTTATGTTCATTTCGAAAATCTTTTAATAAATTATTTATAATTTTCCAAATGGAACAAGCGGTTTGTTAAAACATATTATTATGTATTTTTATTATTAAAATATATACTAGATAATGGCATTTCAAATAACAGGTTTTCGAATTGTGTGTGTGTGTTTGTGTGTGTTTTCGAAGTGTGCAAATAAAATCTAAATTTCTTTAAATAAACAAACAGTTTAATCTCAAGTGAACTCCCAGGTAAGTATTTATTTATTTATATCTTCTCACCATACATATATTATAATTATTTTTTTACACAAAAATTAAACTCACTGAGACTATAGCCTGTATTGAGGATAAATTTAATAAATTCGAGCGAAGAAGCACAAGTTAAATACAAATAACAAAAACTACATACAAAAATATTTGATGGAGAAAGAAAGAAATTAAAATATTAAGTACATTAGTATGGTCCTGTATACAGAGTAGAAATAAAACAATACATTTTTACGTGCATCGCGTTCATTTGACAAGTGCATTGTACATAATACAGTTTGGTATTAGTTAACGACCAACCGGTGGATGCAATCTTTTATCCATAAATTGTTATACGCAATGTTTTAGTTGTAAGATTGGTAGTAGAAGTTAGATTGTAGATAAACCATAAATTTGTACAGCGCTCTTGAGGTGATTTTTCACAAAAATGGTGCCATACAAATAATCCAAATATCATTATTATAGACACAGCGATTTTTTTTTTAATGAAAAGAGTTTTCCAAATATCTGCGAGATGTGATATAATGCCTAATAAACTAATATAGTAATAATATAATATTCATTCGAATTGGAAATACCACACAAAAAATGGTGTACAAATGTTATGATTCACAAGCTCACCTTTGGAAAACATGTTCTGCTTCAGAAAATTTTATTTTAATTGTTTTATATTTAAGCAGTTGTTTATCATTGTTTTATTTGCAGCATTTAATAAATAATAAATAAAAAAACAGTTTTTATTAGCGAATCCGCTTTTTGTTTTAAAATTGTTTTAATTTTGTAGAAAATTGTTTTAATTTTGTACAATTTAGCAGACATCTGAATCATGATGATTAATGTTCAATTTTTAAATACATACTAACTTGTCAAGCTCGCTGATTTTATATTATTATTGCCTAGATTCTTATCATCGTTATTTAATTCACCTTATGAATTCACAAACCACTTCCTAAAACCAACAAAAAAATAGACACTAGAAATAAAATTACGTCATACGTAGCTCAGAGTGTTGCCAAAAGTGAAATAAAAACCAACAATTAAATGACGTCACAGATAATTAGCTGGCGAATACAGACTTTGATAGTGTTGTACAAAATTGTTAAGGTTTGATTTACGTACTTACATTGGAGAAAATAGAACTTTTCAAAAGTTATGATGGGTATTAAAACATTTAATGAGAAAAATATATTTTTATTGTGAATCTTGCACAGACTCCCAAACTGCTCATGACCGTCTGTCTCCTATGCCATCCCCAATTGGTGTATTTTATATAGCTTAATGTAATGGTGAGGGGAAAGAGCTTAGGAAGAGGATGGTGAGAAAATACCTGGTTATTCAGATGTTGTCACCAAATACGACTAAAACCATTTGAAGCAATATTTCAATTTTGAATGGTGGAATTTCACCAGAGCGATACTGGGAGTGTCTTTCACCCTACACGGAGAAAAATGTTATTCTAAAATATGATAATTTTATTCGTAAAAACGGGACCGAAGTTCTTAGGAACAAATTACATGGTTTCAATGTTTATTGGCGGGAACATGTAAGAATAATTTGTTGGTATACGTAATTTCATACGTATACCAACAAATTATTCTTATATTTTCCCGCCAATAAACATTGAAACACTGTTAATTTGTTCGTAAGAACTTCAGTCCTGTTTTTACGAATAAAATGATCGTATTTTAGAATAACATTTTTCTCCGTGTAGGAAGTGCTCAACTGAACCGTACATACATTCCCCTTACTAATAAATGTGTTTTAAATTTTACATGACTGATAACCATTTATTCTACAATATTGGTTGTTTTATCAGATGTGTAAAATTTTAAACCCGATTTCCAAGTTCCAATTTTAAAAAGGACAATTAAAATAATTATAAAACTTTATATTATGGCTTATCTGAATTCTTGAAACAATTTTTAGTTCAATTCAACACACATTCGAACCAGTTACAATCACTCATATACCTACACTTCTAGAAGATACCCAGCTGAATTATACCTTTGTTTAAGGATGTAGGTATACACCAGATATAACCTTCCAACCAGCACACGCAACATTCGGAAACAGAATGAGGTACTTTCTATAACATCGCAATATTAATTTTTCCACGTATGAGTGGGTAAGTACCAGTAAAAGTAATTTGATATTGTCATTACACACTCCCCGCTGGAAGAGGGTTGTTCAGTTGGTCGGCTGGTTGCACTCACGGCTCCCTGATGTATGATTCCCTTCGGACTATCTTCATGTCGGCACTGGCCAATAACTCGGGTGCTAATGGTCGTTAAGCCCACAGTAGTAATCCTATCACGAATTATTTACATAATAAAGTCTACGTGGGTTTGAAAAATTGTAAAAAGGATGCATGAAAATTGTCGTAGATGTACTTGGTGTCTTTGTTACTGGTTACACAAAGTCAGGTGGTTTTAAAATCGATAGAAAGACTTTTAATTTGTATTTTTTTTAAATAACATTGTTAGCGCCCTTTTTAGGGGCTTTTACATAGGAATGGTAAAAATTTTGCGGTTTTTTTCTTACATCTTATTCGCAACTGAACTGTCACTTCAACAATTTTTTGTATTTATTTCGTGAGAAATTAAAATTGTCCACTGACTCTAAATTATCATTATCTTCCATTAGTATTCTGGGCAATGAAGATAATATGTTCATATGTAATGTTATTCAAGAATTTCTGCACTGAAATAATTCCCGACTTGTAGTATTATTACACAGTGGAATCCCAAATTTAATCAATGCAAGTTATTCTAAACTATTAAATGCATCATTTAGAATTATATGTGGAAATATCAAGTCAGTAAAAATCCTTCAAATAATTATAATAATAATTGGATAATTTGTAGAGCGCCGTTTTTGTGAGAAATCAACTCAAGGGCGCAGGTAAGTAAAGCAAAATCAGTTAGTTCCATTTTAGTTAGGTACTTACAGATAATGCTCTGACCAGCGGCTAAGAATAAAAGTTTAAAAATGCTTACAACTGTACAGGGAGGTTCCGATGAAAAGATCGACTATTCCCCGTGTCAAATTACTTCATTCAAATTCGATTTATTTCATTAAAAACTTGCTTTAATATATACCCGCATTCAAGGAAGCTATAAAAATGCTCAAAACGCACGATGATAACTTATCGTGTACTTCTTGTAAGTATTTTTTGATCATAAGTTTTCTTCTTATGTCTGATGTCTAAAAAAAATACGTGTGCAAAAAAATCTGAAATATTTTAGTTTTTAAGACCTTAAATAAATAGAATAACTGGGGTATTTTCGTCACAAAACACGTTCTCGGATTTATTTTTAATGATTTTAATTTAACTAAAATTAAAATTCTAAAAAATGGCTTTACTAGATTATGTATTGATTTATTTTTCTGTATGATTATATGATTTGAAATTTGTGTTGTATAATACAATATTTCGTTTGAATATTACCGTTCAAAATCAATTTATGTTTTTTTGTAAAAAAGAGTCACTACATCTAGAATTTGATATAAAAATGACTAATTTCCGGTATTCTCTGGTTAGGGATTGTTTAAATTCGATGATATGAATAACATAGGAAAAACAAGAAAATTTTATCAAAAATAATAGCAATTTTTGTCTAACCAGTAGTACATTTTACAAGGATTCAGATAGTCTAAGGTAAATTCAGGGCGATTTCCATGTGATTTTTTTGTTATGTTTTTATAAAACCAATTTCTTTAAAAAAATTATCTTCTAACACACCAAAACTAATTTTGTGGCACCATTTTAATTCTAAATTATCAGATTACTCAGTTTTAACCACGTTTGTTATTTAAAAAACCAACATGTTTCGTCCTGCCACCGGGTATACGAGGTGCCTGCTAACCTGCGACACATCCTAGTGGAACAGGGAAAGGTATTTGTGGACTGGACAGTGTGCCGCGTCCCGGGTATACGAGGTGCCTGCTAACCTGCGACACATCCTAGTGGAACAGGGAAAGGTATTTGTGGACTGGACAGTGTGCCGCGTCCGTGATTTCATTGGCCTCACAGTGTGCTCCAAGTGCCAAATGATTGGACACTCTTTCAAATTTTGTAAAGACCAAACAAGATGTGGTCACTGTGGCCAGGATGGTCACGCTCGCGAAAGTTGTCCAAATTCTGCTGCGAAGGCAGTTTGCGCCACCTGCTCCAAATTTGGCAAGCCCGCCACTCATCCTACCGGAGACAGGGAGAACTGCCCAGCATACCTAGCAGCGCTTTCGAGGGACTTCTCCACGATCAGCTATGGCATCTAAATACATAGATGACGACAGTGATGTTGACTTTAAGAGAACTAATAGTTTAGATCAGTGGACTGAAGAATTAATAGAAAAAAACAATGAAGTGGGAAGTTTCATATGTGTACAAGTCAATATTCGGTCAATTTCTAAATACTGGGATGTATTACATGTGTACCTACACGACTGTTGGAAAAAAATAGATGTACTTATGCTTTGTGAAACCTCTATTAAAAGTGAACATGCCAGTTTGTACGAGATTCCAGGTTACAATAGTTTTAGCTATTTTCGCGAACACAGGTCTGGTGGAGGTATTACTGTGTACATCAGAGATACATTTATTTTCACACAAAAGCAGTTGGAAACTCAGGTATTTGAAAATATTTTTGGTATAATCACACTTCCAAATAATAATGAACTTACCTTACTTGCAATATACCGACCACCGAGTTTAAGTAAATTAGCTTTCATTAATGAACTTTCAACAATACTCGATAATCTTTCCTCAAATCACTGTGAAAATGTACTAATATTTGGAGATATAAATATTGACTTGTTAAACTGCCTAGATCCGTTAACTATTCAATATGAAAACTTACTATCTATGAACTATTTTACTAAATGTATCGATGACGTCACGCGGGAAGCGGTTGTTGCAGGAAAAATAACACGCTCGTGCATTGATCATATTTTTGTAAGATTCAATAATGGTAACAAAATCACTGATATGCTTTCATCATGTGTGTGTGAGATTAATTTAGCCGATCACTTTCTTACGGCGATAAATATTCCATTTCTCAAAAATAATAAGAAATTAACAACGAGTAAAGTGTCAATTTTATCTCAAAAACGGATCGATACAGGCATTAGGCATTGCAATTGGAATGAATTACTTTGTGAAGAAGATTGTATTACGCTTTATAATCGAATTAAATGTAAATTTAACGATATTTATGAAAAAGGCAAGATATTCACAAATTTTCAGCCAAGAAAAAGACCATGGCCTGTAAAACATTGGATGACAAATAAAATATTGGATAGCATTAAAAAAAGAGATAATTTATATAAAATTTGGAAAAATTCACCAAAAAATAAGATTTATGAAAAACAATATAAATCTTTTCGAAATATTGTAACTAAATTAATATTTAAATGTAAATCTAACTTTTTTAATGATAAATTCAAAAATTATTTTGGAAACACAAAGTGTACATGGGATGAGATTAATAAAATATTAGGACGTCGATCTAAGAGTAATTGCGATGAAGTAATCTCGAGGTACTTACTAAAAGATAAATCTGCATAAATAGTGGCGGACGACTTCGTCAACTACTTTTCGGGCAGTATAAACTCACTAGTACATAAATGTGATCTTAGAGCATCAAATGTTGAACCAATACAGCTACCACACAGTCTTTATATACCACGTGCCACACTTTTGGATATTCAGAAAATTATTAAACTTCTAAAAAATTCAAAATCACCTGGAATAGATAACATCAGAATGTTTGATATTAAAAAACACATAGATATTTTAGGACCGATTTTGACACATTTAATTAACACAATATTAATTCAAGCCGTAATACCAGAAGACCTTAAATGTAGCATCATAAGACCTATATACAAAAGTGGTAGACATACTGATATATGAAATTACAGACCAATAAGTATATTGCCTGCCATAGAAAAGATACTTGAAAAATACATCTCCATAAAATTAAATAAATACCTCGAGTCTTTTTCAATAATAGATCCACACCAATATGGCTTTCAAAAAAAGAAGAGCTCAGAACTATTACTTCAAGACTTTTCAAATTACATAAATAACGAACTAAACAATAAAAAACAAATATTAGTTTTATTTATAGACAATTCGAAAGCTTTTGATACTATTGATCCAAAAAAATTACTGAAAGTTTTAGAAGCGATAGGAGTGCGAGGACGTTTTCTTGATCTTTTGAAGAACTATCTTAGTGATCGTAAAATTCAGGTCAAAATAAATGGAAAATTGAGTAAAGTGGAAACATTGTCTACTGGGGTGCCACAGGGCTCTATCCTAGGTCCAACACTTTATATAATATTTGTCTCTCTTATGAAGAAAGTCTTTTCTTTTATCAAACATTATGTATATGCGGATGACACGGCACTTGTCATCTCACATAGGGATCTGCTTACGGCTATGAATATGCTACAGCTGGATTTCATATCATTACAAAAATGGTCTCACGACTATGGATTAGTTATAAATGCACAAAAAACAAAATTAATGCACATAAAATCGCCTCATGCCAGATATACAATCGCACCTTCAATAGTATCGCATAACTTTGACTGCATACATAATAATTGTATACAACCCTGTGCCTGTGGAAGTATTGACCTTGTCAAAGAGTATGTCTACTTAGGGGTAACGGTGGATTGTAATATGAAATGGGATATACATATTGTTAAGCTATGTAAGCGCCTTCGAGCGATCGTAGGCAAACTGTATAAACTTAAATATTATGTGCCCATCAAAACAATGAAATTAATATATTTGTCCCTGGCTGAATCTAATGTGAGATATGGTATAACTTCTTGGGGGCACTCATGTAAGACAAACATCCAACATGTACAGTCAATTCAAAACGCCATGGTCAAATTACTTGTCAGCAAAGCAGTGTACGACCAGCGGCAAAATATCACAATAATGTATAAATCCATAAATGTTTTACCTATTAGAGCTCTTTTTTGGCATAAAATTTGTATGCAACATATCTTAGATAGCCCATACAAAACAATGGTGGATCACGTGTACAATACTAGGCTTACACAAAATGAAGGGTTGATAGTACCTAGATTTTCTAATAAACATGGCCAGAGAACTTTTGAATACATTGTACCACTTATATTTAATATGCTGCCATATGATTTGAAAAAATGTTACTCGACACCTAAATTTGCGCTATTGTTAAAAACATGGCTATTGGAATCAGATTTTCTGTATTGAATGACTGCACCTCTTGCACTTTAAAATTTTTTAGACTTAGTATTCTATTATTTTTTATACTTATTTATGTTTTTATTATGTATTTTATTAAATTGCAATTTTTTTCTTATTGTATTATACTTGAGACATTTAAATTGTACAATGTTTTGTTCACACTGTTTTCCTGCAGACAAGCTACTTGCAGTAGCTTTGCAGGTATATTGTTAACATGAAAAAAAATCTGTTTTTCTGTAATAAAAAAAAAAAAAAAAAAAAGCAATGCTTACGTTATCAGGGTTTACTGAAAACTAATTACAACAATGGACATAATAATAATTGGACAATTTGTAGAGCGCCGTTTTTATAAGAAATCACCTCAAGGACGCTGTACAATTTATTATGAATTCTTAGGCTCTACCTAGTTTTATTATTTACAAATAAATATAGAAAACATACTTACCTGGCCACTTCCGATAAACACACTTTAATCAGAAAGTTTATGCTTGGAGGAGATACGACTCTGCACGCGGAGTTCACTACGTTAAAAATACTGGACACTGCATGATTTTTCATTGGCTTCCCCCACCGCTGTTCATATTACATTGATAAGAAGATTAGTGCCAAAAATAGAGTTAATATTTACTTTGAAAGACTGGAGAATTTAGGACTCTTTAGGACTGGAGAATTTGTACGAAATTACATTTTTACTAAACTTACCAATACGAATTTGATTACATTTTTATACAAGTAGTTATTTACACACGGAGAAAAATGTTATTCTAAAATACGATCATTTTTTCTTAAAAACGGTTAAAAACGGAACTTCTTACGAACAAATGAACAGGATTTCAATTTTTATTGGCGGGAAAATGTAAGAATAATTTGTTGGTATACGTACGAAATTACTTTTTGCCGAAGGTCGCATCCACAATTTCGCCGCAGTCACGAGGCGACAGGTGGCTGGTCTCATGAAGACCACCATCTTTATCGATAAAAAGTACCTACGTATCTACATCTAATTCGATCATCTTTGCCACTATTTTAGTTTTAGAATAAGTACCAACCTAATGCAAACGTCACCTTGTTCAATTTTTCTATGATGGGCATGAAAAAATATTTAGGTGTCTACCTGTACTGCCCTGGTAAGTAAAAGCACAGTGTCTTTTTTGAGAGTTTCAGGAGAAGACATTGTACTTTTACTTACCATGCCTATTCGATATGTTTAGTGTAATTTTTTCACACATTTCAACATTTATAATCTAAAGAAAATTCCCCGTTTAATACGGATCTGGCATCACAGTGCTACAATAATAATACATCCCCGTGATGCGGTTAGAATGTGCGGCAATCTCCAAATCCCAGCAATATACCTTCGCAGAATCCCCGCAGGCTCACAGTCTAACTGCCCCATGATAAATAGGCGGGATTAGTTATCTGACCGTTTGGATTCAAGGCTTTAGCCGTCCTCCAATTATCCGGATCTATGGACCAATTCACGAGATACGTAGACGACTTTTGCTGTTTCGTAGATTTGTGGAGGACTTTGCCAAGCTTTTAATTCACCTTTAGATATTTTAGCAGCATCCGTTCAACCAACCTGGTACCGATATGCGATTTATGGGTCTCAATTTAACAGAATGAATGGGGTATATTAGTTTGATATATTTTTAGCTACATTTCTTACTGACTTAAGGTTTTCCTTTACCTATAATAGACATCATCAAAGAGACTAATTTCGGTTGTCTGTGTTGATGGAATGAGGTATATTATTTTGATGTATTTTTAGCTAAATTTCTTACTGACTTAAGGTTTTCTTTTACCTATAATATACATCATCAAAGAGACTAATTTCAGTTGTCTGTGTTGATGTGCGTGATGTGATTAAATGCGTAAAATTATTGACGGTCAGCGAAATTTTGATTTTCAAAATTTGAACTGAAAAGTATAAATCATATCAGACAAGCAATAAAATAGGTAGGTACCAACCTACCAAAATTGAATTATTTTTAATTTTTCATAATAATTCTAATTTTGAAATATGTATTTCTTTTGTTAAAATTTTTGAAAGATGTTTACAAAAGTTGTTCGTTTGAAAGGCACATTTCAGATGTCTCTCTAATTTGTACTTGATGAAATGCTAAATTTCTGCAAGGCTTACAATTTTTTGGGTCATAATTCCAAATCATGTTATTTATTTTAATTTGCAGATTAGTTTAGGCTCTACTTCTTCACTTATATACCTTAAAACACTGAAGGAGTCAGTAAATAATATACACTATAAAATTTAATGTTTGTTTGTTTGTTTGTTCGGACCTTATGCGCGGCCATGCCGTTCATCCGCATACCCGGAATGGTTGTAGGATAGTGAGCTCTGGAGTCATGAAATTATTTCCTATACTATTCATACGATTGCGATTAAAATTTCATCTGAGTGATTTTCATTTTTTTTAATTGTTGTGAACTTGCCCGTGAATGCTTCTACATCTATACCGGTGAGCTCTGGCACTATGAAATATGCATAAAAAAATGAAATAGGTCACGCTAGTTGTTAGAAAAATGGGTGTGTTTTATGGAGTTAGGCGGCAGAGAAAAAAGGCTGGGGCGAGCGGTATGCGGGAGAGTCGGTTGGAGAATTAAGGAGGGGGGCTTCACGGGAGGGGGACGAGGGAGAGGGGAAGGCGAAGAAGGTGGAAGCGGAATGCGTAAGGGGGGGGGGGTTCACGAGAAAGGGGAGAAAGGAGGGGAACGCGGGAAGGGGAAAAGGGAACGCGGGAGGAGAAGGAGTTGCGGGAGGGGAAGAGGAAGAGGAGTCAGAAGGGGAAATGATACGAATGGAAATTGACACGAAGGGAGAAACAATTTATTTATTTAATGAACATTGCATCGCATGCCGGATATCGGTTAGTTTTCTATATAAATTAGGTAGATGCTTGCCGTGTACACGGAGAAAAATGTTATTCTAAAATATGATTATTTTATTCGTAAAAACGGGACTGAAGTTCTTACGAACAAATTAACAGGGTTTCAATGTTTATTGGCGGGAACATGTAAGAATAATTTGTTGATATACGTAATTTCGTACGTACACTGCTAATTTGTTCGTAAGAACATCAGTCCCGTATTTACGAAGAAAATGATCGTATTTTAGAATAATATTTTTCTCCGTGTGGGTATGTATGACGTAAGTATAGTTTGCTAAAAACACATACACACATACCTACAGACGAGGGTCTGCGTATTATTATGTGCCATGGCTGTGTGAGGGTAACGCCGTAACTTGTATCAATCGAGTTCGTAAACATGTCGTAAGTGTAGTTTGGTGGCTTTTAGCACAGTGGGACAAAAAATATGGACGGAGTTGCTGAGTTAGCCTTCGTAGATTTCCTACTAACTTATGTAGGGTGGGGGGTGATGTACTACCACCGCCTTGCTGAGGCTTTATGCGCAAAATATTTGGAATATTTTTAATGCCAAAGGTTCATTAGGATATAATAAGTTACAATTATACCTCTGTGTGAGAAACAAGTAGGTAGGTAATCGATGTAATTATATTATTTGGCCTAAAAACTTACAACCACACTGATCACTCAGTTACTTTTACAATATATATATAACTAAGTAAATAAAATTCAAAATATTTATATGCAAAACATATTTTTATTTAGAATTAAATCATTTAATTAATAATTATTATTCCTGTATCTATTAGATTAGGTAGGTACATACGTATAACATATTTAAATAAAATAAGAAGATTAGGTAGAAACCTATGTAGGATTTTGAAATGTTGTGAGAATTGTTATATTATATTATTTTACAATCCTACGTAATTGGTACCCTTGTATGTGCCTACCTGCTAAGAAAATAATTTGTTATTTTATAGGTTTCTAATTTACACGAAGTTATTCGAAATCAGATATGTAGACAGTAATTTCCCAGTCATTTTAATCGCATATTTCATCATTTGTCTAAATTCTGCTTAAAGGCATTGGAAAAGGGTGTTGGAATAGTTTTTCGAAATCTTATTTAGATAATATCTTTTCTACTGCTTTGAAGGTCAGGTATCAAAAATCAGTCTCGGAATTAACCTGTTTAAAAACATACCCTTTTTAAAGTATACGTATACATGTAGGTAAGTTTGCATAAATCGAAAGACTTCTTAATAAAAACCATAAAAAAATATTAAGATACCTGTAGATAAATCTGCCATTAAAAGAATCCTAAAATCTTACTGAAACCCTACCACAAAAGAAAATAAAACAAGAACAAGATTCTGCTCCATAAAGACATTTTCAACTAAACAATTTTAGTTCTTTAATAGTTATATATTTCCAGGCCAGGTTCCTGAAAATCGAAGGCTAAATGAATAAAAACTCAGCGTTTTTTCAAACATTGAAAATCGTCGCTAGATGCTTTTGATCGGGAGTTAGGGCAAGCACGTTTGGACCAAATGATCTGAACCTAATGACATTATTGCGTCTAAGAAACCTAGCCCCGAGGGGTGAAGGTTCTCCTTCCGACCCTTCTACTTTCTTCTTCTACCCTCCAACATCCCTTAGTCTTTTACCAACTTCCTCTACCACATTTGTTTTGGTAGCCGGGAGAAAGTTCAATATCATAGTTCATTAAGTACATAACACAGGTAGAGAATTGGGTAGATATTATTAATAACTTACGGGGTAACTATTAGGTATATTAGTAACTGGATGTGTGTTATACTTACTGCGTCGCAGGTAGGTTTTAATATATTTCGTACGTATTATTTTTTTTTACTTACTACTCTTAGGTACACGCTACTTACCTATAGTAAGCGAAACTTAACTAAAATTTTGTAAATATAATTTTCGTATTTTTTTTCCTGATTACTAACTAATGGTCATCGTTTTCAATGAATTATTAATAAGTATGTACAACAGACCAGAAATAATGTGTTGAGCAGGTAAGACTTTTGGACGATGAACTCGGCCCAAGTGAAATGTACAGAAATGAGTTTCATAAGAATGTACCTATTTTAAAAAACGATTATAAATATATTCTTATTTTTGGAGGGTAATGTTGGCATTTTTTTGGGGTTTTTGAAAAACATTTTGTTATGTTTATTTGGTAGGCTTATAATACTAAAACTATAATAATAATAAGTGTAGAATTATAAAACTTGCATGAATAGTGCACTTCTTTTTCTGATTTGAATTGTAAAAAACCACAGGTAAGATTAAGAAACTAAGTAACAGTGGTACCTATCTATGCCGTCCTTGAGGAGATTTGTTTTAAATAAAAACGATGCTGTATAAATTTTTAAATTTGTTATTGTAGGTGCCTTTCTATGTTTTGGCCACTAAGTACCTACTTCTTTTTGGCTTCTCGATTTGAATGATAGCTTGATTGAACTCTGTTACAAATTATTCCCGTCCCATTAGCTTTTATTATTTTCAAATGTTTGAAGATCCTTTGAGTGGAATATAAATATATTTCTTTTGTTTCAGAAGGGAATCCATCTCCTACATCCGGCGGAGGAGGGATCGAATGGTGGCGTGGTGAAAAGAAATGTCTGCTAAACGAACTGAGCAATAATCGGCCTCCATTCGCGGAACTTAATGAACGCTCAAATAGCACTGATGGACACAAAAGATCTTCACGGAATCTCGGGGCGAACTTTTGTCTAAACCTTGCTACTACTCCACCAATAGTCTAAAAACTGCAAGAAAATTCAGGCCACTGACAAACAAGGGTTCAAAGATTTTTAAAGATTTTCTCAAGATCAGATTGATTTTTTATTGTTTTTCCACTCTTTTCCATCTTTTGGGAAGTATCTGTAGTTCTTTGGTAAAGGTTCCCATCATTGCTTGAAAGCATGTTCTGTTTTTTGCTGTTTGGGTTATGTGATTTTACGAGGGAAGAGCATGGCCGGAAGCGGATGCCGACGGGAAGTTGTGTCGAACGAGTGATGGCGCCGTTTCCGGAATTTCATTTTCGGCGGAATGGCCGTTTGTTTTTGATGAAATGTGAATCATCATGTTGACAATTATTATTTTGGGGCCCACGGTAAATAAAGTTATTTGCTTGTAGGTATTTATTTTTTCCATACTACCGACCTTTGCAGGGTTTGATAGGTATTTATTAACAATCATAAAAAAATATTTTAAATCTTGTTAAAGTCGATACATTATTTTAAAGAAAACACAAAAATTTTTATTTTGTTCTCGTAATTAGATCACTATTTTTTTTTAATAATTGAAAAACCTTCTACACATTTATTATTTAAACAAAATTTATTAACATTTTAGACGTCAACCAGGTTAATCGTATATGGTTATTAATCTTTACTTGGGCCGCAAAATATTAATTTAATCTATTATTTCATCTATATTTACCTTCCTAGGTATGATGATTTATCGCTAAAATATTAATAAATTACTTCCTTTGTGAATTGTATTATTTGTTAAATCTAAAGTAAAACAACTTTCCTTATTGCCAATGTCATCTTTAAATCATTTTCCAAAAAAAAATCTTTTGACTGTATTTATTTTGCCTTTTCGGTGAAAAGCTATATTCGAAATTTGCAAAAAAAATTATATCCACCTACCTTTTTAAGTTTAAAACTTTTTTCAATAAGTATTGTAAGTAGGTAGGCAACTACTTTGGTATTCTTTGTTTTTTCAACTTGACCTCAAACAAAAAATAATGCACAACCGGATAAATTCAGTAAATTTTTAGAAATGTATTTATTGTTTTATCACGATATTATCTGTTTTAAGCTCGATATTTCTAATAGAATGAATTTCATTATCGATTGAAATATTGTCGAATAAAAACAAGCGTGTTTGTAATCACTAATAAGGGTCTCAATTATTACAATAATATCATTATAAAAATCAATTCAACATAGGAAACCAATGCTCAATAAAATTTAACAGCCGCCACTGTTTAATGCATTCTTATCCTTCCACATAAAGTAGTGTGCACAATCTCGAATCCAGTTTCACGGAATTTTCTTTCTTACAGGTTTATGACCGACTGAGCGGTGCTGCAATGTTCTAAAGGAGTCGAACAAGAGCGCTAAGCCTTCACTACTTGCCGACGTGAAATCGATAAAATAGCTGAGTGAAAAAAAACTGTTTGAGATGTCTGTCAATAAAGGTATAGTTTGTATGACAGATACGACCACTTTGCAGGTCATAAAAGCTCCCGTATTGGGCATAAATCTACGCGGCCATTTGGGTGACGCAGAGAGCAGTAAATGACCCATAAAACACGGTTATTTTTGTCTACCAATTCATTCGTGATAAGTGTGTGTTCAAATGAATTTGAATTCCGGTTTATGGAGCTTTATTTGCACATAAAAAGCTATTGAATCCGCTATTTTAATTTACTTTGTTTCATTTATACATTTTAATTATTTTAAAAATACGCGAAAAACGTCATATTGGGATTCAAAAAAGGTTTTATACTTCTATGTAAGTAGAATTTTTTTATTTAAGAAATTTCATACTGAAACTATTTCATCAATAAAATTGGTACTCTCAACTGGATAATGATTCATTGTAAAAGGAATACATGGATGTGGTCTAAAAACATGGTTAAATTTAGTTATCTTAATTAACGTAATCTGAGAGGGTCTTGTATTTCATTTTTATACAGCCCTGAAAAATTAGCCTTATAAATGAAAGTCACTAAAGAAGGATGATACTCGTATTATCAGAATAATTTCGTGTATGAAATTAAAAATAGGTGTCCATAAATGCTGCCTTTCGTCAACATTTTAATGTGGGTACATTATAGGTATAAGTTGTATGATTGTTTACAGCTCCCTACTAAGAAATGTCGGTGTAGTATTTACTTAAAACACATTTAAAAAACACAAATCCTTTTTCTCTTTGTCCCCATTTTGTTTATTTTTATTACATCCAATTGTTCATGACTCATGACCTACTAAGCCTAGAGACATTAAACACACGCGGCAGGCACCCGTAGATGTTAAATGTACATTACCTCTTTCTAGGTCGTCAGCAGACGAACTTGTGTGGGTCAAAAAGCGTAAGATTTATGTCTGACATATTTCAAAAACTGAAAGCAAAGTCTAAGAATAAAGCTTCGGACTGCTCGCCCACCATTGAAAGGGTTCGTGAAGCCTTTATGTGGAATCATGATTTATTTTTTGAGATTGAATAAACAACGATTCAAAGACTGGGCTTTTTGTGTCTCCGGACACAAAGATTCTTTTTTTCGTTAGTGATGTGACAAAATAGTAAAACTCGGAATAATGGACGATTTTGTTTGTGTCGGGTGAGTTACGGAATGGGTTTTATTCCTAGAATAAGACATCTGTGTAGGTATTGGAGTTATTGCCTGTTGTGGGTAATTATTTGGAGAGGGAAAAATTCTTAAGATATTCGTTATATACCTACCCACAAAATATTTTAATAAAATGTAATCCCTCGCAATTTGGCAGATAAGATACCAACAACTTTATTTTTATATTTTTTTATTGAAGTAGGTTCTCAATCTTTCTGATCTGGCTTGTCGTCAATTTTCTTCTGATATCTTTCATGCCTTTAACATTTTTTTATCGGCTCAAATCATTTTATTAACTAAAATACATTTAGGTTCCTAACCCCCCTTCGCTAAATAAAAATGTTGCTAACATAAAAACCTCTGGTTATTGTGGAAGGTACTGGAACTTTTAATTATGTGGCGTACTAATTTCAGCGCAACACTTTAACGACAACGAATGCTATAGATTTTTTTAATTCGTAATGATTTACTGTATATTATCTATATATTTTTTTAATTCATAAATGATTTACTGTAATTACCTACATAAGTACCTTCAGTAGGAAATAACTTCAAAGAAAACTAACAAAAGCACAATTTAATCTAGACTTAATATATAATACACACTCATTTGAAAAATAGTAGGCATCTTGAATATTTATTTCCGAATTAGATAGTATTTCCTTCCTGCACATGTTTTCCAAATTCAATTTTATTTTTATCTCTCTGCGAAGAGAAGTTTCCACTTTCGCCGCTATGAAACAAATTTCTTTAAGAGTGCTTAGTATGATTCAGTTTTTTTTATTCCCTGTTACAATTCCAAAGTTTGCGAGAAGTTGGACACTTAAACATACATAGGTATAACAAGCGTTTCAAAACAGAAAGACAACAAAAAAGAGACTTTCAGAATAACTTTTACCATGCGATGATTACCCGCCGTCCCTAAGGGAAAATAAATGGGAAAAGGTTATATTATTACTTCTACAAGTTTACCCTTCCTTTTTCTCTTATATCTATTCCGTGGACTATGAGATGGATAAGATAATAAGGATGCTGATACAGTTGTAAGATGGAGCCGATCCTCTATTCCGAAAAAACACATTAGGCTGAATCTCGTACCTTCAGGACGGCTTAAATTGAAAGACAGGGGATGTTATATACCTATGTCAATTAAGTTAATTGAGTTGATGGGTTCACTATCTGTTTCCTAAGAAATTAACTTGAGGCTGTAAAAATAATCTCAAATGCTTACAGGAAACTAAGAACCTATCACAGGTAAGTCGGTCAAAGGCAGTAGTATCTAGCAGTTGCGCTGGATAGGTCGGTATTACATATTGATAATATAGGTCAGATACAAGCTGTTCTTCTTCTTCTTACTAAGTAATAGGTATATCGTCATCGTGGTTGAATAGAGTTCTAATTTCGCCTTACCGCAGGAAGAACTCTGACACCTAAGAAAATTTTAAAATGATTAAAATAATCAAATATTATAAAGCATGTATAAGAAGGTATTATAAAGACATGATTTTCCGACATACTCCATTTCAGGGACAAATTTTTTCTTACGTTTAAGGTCTTTAGTATTTTTTTGTATTTTTACTGCAACAGAATATAACCATCATTCCTATCAATCCTAATCGATCAATCCTACAAAAAATATTCAAAAACCCTTTTCATAAAACATACTGTTTTTAATAACTGTCACATATAAATTTATAACTATTCATCTGGTATTTTTTGTGTAGTTTTTATTTAGGAATTTGCTTTAGTTATTACGTATAATTTTTTTGCACACATTATTATAAAGGGACTTAATAAAATAAATCTATAGACCACCACTTTCCGTCGGAAAGCAAAAAGAGGACGCTCAGAGCTCAAAATTGACACGCCTATCTTAAAAAGATTGGTAGGTTCAACGCACACCTAAAAAATAACATTCCGAAAAACAAACATATACGTCATCCGGGGAGGAGCTGTTCGGTGGGGATTCGAAATTCTAAATTCCGAATTCAAAGGAAACCCGGAAAATCCGGAACCAGGGGAGGGGCGGCCGCCCTCTGGCGATGAAACTAACGGCGGGGTAACGGAACAAAAGGGCCATAAGATATGCCGGGAAAAACTAGTGTATTTTTCCCCCGGGGCCCGTACAGACCGGGAAAGGGGAGTAGCGGATTCGGGGTTCCGGGTCCGAACAGAGAACTTCCAATTCTGATGAATTAAATAAATGGCGATAATTTTTGGTTTGGTACGTGCTTGATATTATTGCTTGGTATATTATTTTCTTGTAAAGATTTGACCCATTCTAAAACATTGTAGGTAAGAAGCCAATCTATTAAAGGCACTTTTATCAAAATGGTGTAAATCTTCAGTTGAATTTTTGTATTTACCTAACCCAAAACCTAAAGGTAAACTTCCTTGCAGCAAAATTTGTAAAATTTATATTTTATACTAAAAAATACATCTTAATTGTACTGTAATTCTGAAAAACTATTATTGATGACACTTCAACCCAGTAACAATCTTTTGTACACGGAGAAAAATGTTATTCTAAAATCCGATCATTTTATTTGTAAAAACGGTTAAAAACAGGACTGAAGTTCTTACGAACAAATAAACAGTGTTTCAATGTTCATTGGCGGGAAAATGTAAGAATATTTTTTTGGTATACGTACGAAATTACGTAAGAACTTCAGTCCCGTTTTTAACCGTTTTTACGAATAAAATGATCATATTTTAGAATAACATTTTTTTCCGTGTAGTGTACAATCTTTTACCACGATTAAAATCTTAAACAGGTAAATCTCAAAACATGAGAGTAGTAAAGAGAGTTTTCTTTTATATACTGAAAGGATTAACCTTATTTTTTTATCTATTTGTTCGGCGCACAGGATCAAACAAAGAAAATCTAGTTTAAATATTCCGAAAAGCTGCTCTAGTAAGGAATTTACTCATATTTTTTCTGATATTATTATTAGTGGAGGTCCTTTTTGGTACGCTCGTGCTCTTTTCCAGTGGTGGAAGGGGGCACGAACGGTATCACAATGCGTCTCCCGAATGGCTCCGTAACTCTATGAATACATTTCTCGGAATAGTTCCAAGAATTGCTTTTATGAAACGTAAACCCCATTACGCCAATCCAAAGGCGTCCGATGGAGGGATATGCAATATTTTTTTTAAACTTGATTTTACTTACTAACACAAAGAGAATTTTCTCATCGAGGTAGAAGAAGTAAAGTATTTAAAGAGGTTGATATTATTTTAGTATTTGAAAAACGTGGAAGGAGAACATGTTAAGTGTTGGTGTGTAGGTACTATTTCCGCTGATTTGCTTTATCTCTTTCTTTCTGTCGGTTGAATAGGTTTTAAGAAATTATTTCTATTAAGTAGTAGACTTTATGAAAGATTTAAATTTAAATAGATAATACATTGGTTCGCCATCGTTATCAATTGAAAACATTGCAGACAATTTTCAGAATTATATTTATTACGCATGTTTTTTTTAAAATTTGATATTCAAGCAAGAGTTTCTTTGAATTAGTGTTACTACGTTACCCCCAATATTGGTGGAAAATTGAGAAGTAATATGAAATGGAGGAAAGTAAGCATCACATGCTCTGAAACTTTATGTAAATATTTTATACTGAGGTATATAATATATCGCATGCTTTTATGTGTAGAGTGCTTTAGTGAAAACTTTAATATGTTTATGCATACTATAAATAAATATATTGGAGTTATCTGTTAGAGCGGTCATCTCTAGACAGGTTTCCACTAAAACACATCTACACATAAACATACCATTTGCTCCTAATTAAATCATCACTAAAATCAGCTTTTGAACATATTCTGTCACCACACCTTGAACGAATATCTACTTTTTGGACAAAAATTGAACATTAACATTTTAACTCTGAGAACTTTTTTTCTGTCCTTCTTCTTTCTTTTATCCAACACCTGTTTTTTGGCCTGTTTACAATTTTATCGGTATAATGTCCACATTACTGTTAGTATATTTTTGTATGCATAATAATCCGCATCCGCAAATGCGGATCCGCATTCGCATCCGCATCAATTAATGTGGAGCTTTTCCGGACGCGAATTCATATCTGAGACAAGTAACGACATATAAGAGGCAATAGAAAGGCACACATTGGTGACAAGCTCCTCCAGGTATTGTTTGTTTTGTTTTAATTATTGATGTGATTTCCACTGTGAATCAATTACAATGTTTGTTCACTGTGTTTATCCAAGTTTTTTGCGTGTTTGATAAATATTTCTATGTAAATATTAAGTGAAAGAGTAATAAAAAATGCCGTCACTAATAAAAAACAGATTTATTAAATATAATTCACCAATTTTTATATTTTAATTTTTAAACACTTTTTTTCATTATAAAGCTTTAGACTTAAAATGCTTATAAGTAAGACTATTAACTATTTTAGTTTAGTTTTCAAATTATGATTAAATAAAAAATATTAGTATTAAAACGAGTTTCATTTATTTATGTACCGAAAAATAAGATATATTTTAGAAATCCTGAAATCCGCGATTTTCAACTCCTAATAATCCGCATCCGCGGATGTCAAAATTTTTGCATACGCAACAACCCTGATACCTACATGTAAGCTATATCATTTCTACTCCATACTTTGAATTATTGTGCAATAATTTTTTAAATTTGAATATATGAATTAGTAGAAGGTACGCGAATGTTTCTATAATTTAACCGTTTTCAGAAAAGATCTAAAAGGGCTACATGTAGTAGGTACTGAAAAATCTGTTGGTTATCAAAAAATAAAAGTGTAATTATTTTTTAGTCGTCGTGAAAAATGTTTTAAAAATTATTTCATAATGTAAAAGTTTTTCAGAACGCCTCTGGTAACATTTCTTCACGTTCCCGGCTCGTGATGTTATTTCCTAACTGAAGAGAAAACTCATCTCTTGTTTTTAAAATTCAGTTATCTTGATTGTGGTAAGGTTCTCTTGAAATTCAGTTTAATGTTCTGTCATGATTAATATTTTCATAAGAGGGGAGCTACAAATCAAGGCTGAGTTTAAAACGATTTGGTTGGCATTTATAATAGGCAAATATCTCCTCCGTGTAGTGATACTCCTAGGGGATGTTATTTGTTTTATTTTCTTATTATTTACACTCTAATATTATTTACCCGTACATGTACGTAATTTCTAAATTTGAAGTGCTATATTAATTTTGAAAACCATATTAGGTGGAAATATAATTATATTTATCGATTCTGGAGAAATCTTTTATGCGCAAGGATCCTCAGTGCTACAACTATGCATTTGAATTCTTTGCTCGAAAATTTATGAGATAAGTTAAATGTTTTAAAAATTGAATTGAATAACATTATTTCTTCACATTTTAGTTTAATAAATTTATCAAATTATTGAATCTGTTGGTTTAATTCATAAATGCTAAAATTTAATGCAATAAGTGCTTTATTTTTATATTATTAATTTTATGTTCCTAGGTAATTATTTTTATAATTATTGTAAAATTTTTTCGTCAGTAGGTACCTGTATAGTTTTTTGTCTACACTTATTTGTGTATTCTTTCGTGAATTAATTTTCAGAACCTATAAGTATTTTGTATCCTGATCAAGAAACAATTGGTTTTGAAACATGTTAATAATTTTTATTAAATAGTATTTATTTATTGGTTTTGTGTTTAATTCGTAGAACTCCATTTAATTTTTTTGAAATTTAATTTAAATTTAATTTAATAATGTTTATTATTAAGTTCTGCAAGTGTTATAGTTTTTATTATTGTGACAGCTGTTTCACAAATGGCCTTGTAAGCCGAAACAGCTGTCACAATAATAAAAACTATAACACTTGCAGAACTTAATAATAAACATTTTAAATTAAATTTAAAAAGAAATAAGTAGTAGTTGGTCAAGTAATAAGTAGGTGGTCAAACGCATCCGCCACCGCAAGACCCAGACAAACCTCACGCCTTGAACCCAGGCACCCCTGTCAAGTCACCAAACGTAGCGAACCACTTGGAGTGATCTATGCCAGGGGTGTTGGTTATAACAAATATTTTTTTTGTTTTTGTTTTTTTGTTTTTTTTGTTTTTGTTATGTTTATTTAGATGTATGCACATTTTTTTCATACATCTAGTAAGAAAATATGATAATACAATTTAATTAATACAGTTTAAGAAATACAAATTAAAAAATACAATTTAAGAGATTAAATATAGGCAAACAAAGTGTGTTATATTATTTAATTAAAATGACTTTACAAAATGATATGGCTATAATTGAATAGTTTTGTAAAAATATTCTGATATTATGTTTGTATGTTAAATTTTTTAGATAGAAATTATTAAAGATAGAAATATGACGATAGTTCAGATTGTCATACAGGCATATACATATCTACTGTAGTAAACTTGACTGCATTTAATGAAATCTTCTATTATTGAGCTGGTTCCAGGTTACATTTCATAGATAACACTTTATTTCGCTGTTACAGCGCATAGCAAATGTCGGTGTTGAATTATTAACATAATAACGAGACGGGTTCTTGCTTAAGGTGAAGACATGCGGAAAAACGCAAAATCGTATAAAATCTTGTGTATTAGTTTTGAAAATTTGATCGCTTAGAAATAATATAGAGGCTTCAATTAAATACTGTGAGTAGAACACATCTTGGCCTTTGAAGTGATCGAGTATTTTTTTGATAAGCTTTTTAATACGCTTAGAAAAAAATTATGCGTCTGACCTATAAAAAATGGTTAAAAGTGAAAAATCTCCTATTACAAATCCTTTTTCTGGTGTTGTTTTATTGAATAATGTAGCTAATTAAGTTTCTTATAGAGTGATCGGAAAACATTTTAATATTTGTATCTGAACTTCACAAAATAAAATAAAACGTGCATTTTGGCGACGATTCTTTTCAGTGAATAAAAATAGGCGGTACCCAACGAATTTGTAAGTGCGAATTTCATCCTTATGCCATGTACGGAAGGATTTTAGCCCGTCGCTCATTCTACGCCCAGGGCCCGGGGCAAACGGATATGCCTTAGTCTACGCGGCGCTTCGATCTTTAAAAATATACTTGCGGAATAACAAAACACTGTTGTTTGCTAGAGATTAGGGTTTTTATTGGTAAACGCCCAAAAATCGTTCGCTCCGCCCAATTCCGAATGAGTCAAGGACTAGTGGATCATCTTAAGTAACCAGTTCAGATAAAGCGGGAAGTCGACATGAGTATGCATAGGTATGTATGTGCACATTTCAGCAACAGAGGAATCTGTACATTTGGCGCCCATAGTTCGTGTCAGCCATTACGGAACGGACCAGTTCTTTCATCCCCTCCAAACGCCAACAGAGCTCCCTACACGCTATTGCTAGCGCTACCCGAGCAAACCTCACACGGCAAAAATCCACTCCATTATAGAAAGGAATCTAACCTCACATTCACATCGCAGACATTCTAATGTCCCATATTGATAAGAATTTTGCTTAGAATGCTGCTTGTTCCCGCGCGGTGTTGTTCTCCCAGTACATCCCTTCGGTACAAGATTTCAAAAGCCTCACAATCTAAGGCACAAACGCTGTTATGTGCTACCGAAATCAATAAAAGTCCCCGAATGAAGTGCTCATGCGCAAAACGGTCCTCTTTATTGCGATTTTGTTGCAGCTTTTTATAATTTCTCGCCTCTAAAGTGAGTGCGAATGGGCCAGCAGGCTCTGCGGGCGGGAGCTACGCGTGGGAGGGAACAGGACGCAATATGATTGGGTCCTACCGCTGTATCCTTATTCAGAGACGACGAGGCGAGCGTTTGAATAGCAAATTTCAACAGAAAAAATCTTTACTGCCTCGTTTTATGGACACCTAAGGGTAATACAAAATTAAAAAAGTATTATAGATACCGCCAAATGAGTGTAAACAGCCGTAAACAGGAGGCACGCCGGCGGAGAGCGTGGAGATATTTTGTTTTCATACTTTTGTGTTTTCCGTTCCTTAGAATAATGAACTTGGCCGTACGGTTTTAATGAAATTCGATTTCGATTTGTGGTGAACGGAATATTAGAGAGTTTTAGCATTTTCGTGCATACGCGTTCCTGATGCCTCCACACGACATTAGGTGGTCGAGTTACGCTTTTAGATCAAATTAAAAAGATAAAATAAGGAAACACTGGGTTTTTTAATGTAACCTGGAAATAATTTTTACATGCGATTGGCATATGATATCGATTCTATAGTACCTAACCTTAATTTCATTAAAACAAAATTACACATTGCTGTTTAATTATTTGATTAAAATCAATAAATTACCCTAATTACCGCCTCCCCGCGAAACATTTAGTGAATAACCTCCATCCTTTCCAATTACCTAGGAGTTCCCGGTTTCATAAGGTGAAGTTTGTATAGGTCATGGCGGCCGATGCGTTTGCCCACCCCTCTAACATTTTCTTCCCAGAACTTCATCTCCTTTATTTCCCTAAAAAGAGACCCTTCACCAAGCATCCCCCAGAATGAAATAGACCCTTAGGGATTTATTTTCCTCTGGCCTACTCAAAGCTGAATAAGATTTCCCAAATCAAACATTAGTTATGCGTGCAGGTAAATTAAAAAATATAATTTTTAAATTGGAATGTTGCTTGTACAAAAATCAGATAAACTTACGACAAAGGCCTTAAAAAGGTAATTGGCTATGTATTCGGTCGTTGTTTTAATAAAAATAAAAACAAGTGTCGTTAAAAAATCTCTATCATCAATACGTGGGCTGCCATTATATTTGCCACTGTTTTCCAACCACGGGATGGTCTATAAAAAGCTCAATCAGAGCGATCAGCGCATAATCAGAATAAGATTTGACACGAAAAGCTCTTAAACCCCGTTAAACGTAATTTTCCGTTTCCGTATAAAAAGAGTGAGAGTTTTACGAGCCAATGGATAATAAAGGTTTAGTTTTATGCGCCATAAAAGCGATTGTTTGCGTATGAAGTTTCAGACCGCCCTGTGGTAGCGAGCGCGATCGGCTAACTTCGGCAAAGTTCGGAAGCTTTCGGGGGCTTTTGAAGAGCGTCGAAAGTCGCGGGTTGTGCAAGCTTAACGGGTGATTCCAAAGTGCAGGGTGTTCACATGCTTTAGTTGCAAATAAAAACTATTGCAATTGTTCGGGAGTTCATGAATATTAATTATTGTAATCTAACTCCTGACTCGCACACCCAGATAAATACAGAAGTTTGGTTAAAATAAAGGAAGCTTTATCCATTGTCCTGAAAGCGGATGTAAAATGATGATGTTGCAAAGATAATTTCTTCATAAAGTTCAATTTATTTTACTACTTTTGAAGTTTTAATCATTTTATTTTTTTCTTTATTTTTCATTATTATTGCAGGTATTCTTTTAGCATCTTTTTGGCTGAAAATATGTAGGTATCCAGAAAGGAGCTAATAAGCAATAGTTTCTAATTATTTTATATAACTGTTAAGCGTCCTTTAACAAAATATTGTTCAGAATAATCGTAATCGAATAATTTGTAAAGCGTCGTATGTGTGAAAAATAACTTCAAGGGTGCTTTACAAATATCTCTGGCTTGCCATTGAAGTAAAATCATGTATTGGTTTCATAGTGCTTTCACACAAACGAAGTATTGAATTCCGTAAGTCTAAACTTAAACTTTAGGTCGCACAGTTTATACCCGCGCTGTGCAAGCGGGTTCCCTACAGAGAATCGGACCATCCCTCTTAAATATGACCCAAAGCTCTTTCTGACTGTTTTATAACTGTCTTGAATTGAAGAGGCATTTATGAATTACTGGATGAAGGAAATAATTGTTAAAAAAATGTTTGCTTCAGTGTAAAACCCTTGAACGGTGAGCTCTAGCATTATGAAATGGGCACAGCTTTATTGTCTATATCTTTTTAGGGCAACAAAACTATTTTAGTCACGTTATAGGCATTTCTGTCACGGGTTATGGATTATAAATATCCATGAAAGAATCATTAAACGTAACAAAGAAATATTGTTTTTTTTTCCATATAATACAAAAATGTTTTTTTTTAATGGAGGGAGCGTTGAAACTTGGGAAATCCGGAGAGTACAGATATTTGAGAATTGTTATCTACCTACAAAAAAAATTCTCGCTTGTTGGCAAAGTCGTATACAAATATAACCTTAATAACATTTATATTTAACCCTTTGCTCCCCGACGGTACAAATTTGTACTCGTCTATAAAACTCACCGTATCTTCTATCCCAAAAACAATTTTTAATTTATTATTCTTGGTAGTTCATTATTGGACATTCTTTTACAAGGCAGCCATTTTTAAAACCTTAGTTACAAAAACTGACACCAGGGGAATCAGTTTTGCATTGAGCTGTCACATGGTTGGTTGAGTTATTTTATTGCTCGTTTTAAAACATAGTTATTGTGATAATGAATTCAGGTACGTATGTTTTTATATATTATTACTATGCAATGAACATTCTTCTTCACGCTAATGTTTATTTCGTATATTTATATCCTTTCTCTTATAAAATATATGATTTTTTATAAGCAGTACGATTTTGTACCGTCAGTGACTTGGCTATTTATTTTTGTAGGACTTTCGCAAGATGATATTATTGCGGAGTTGCTGTTGGAAGATCTTCCAAATATTGATGTTCCATCAGAAGTGGAGTCTGAAAATGATGAAGATGATGAAAATGAACCACGTGGGAATCAAACTACAGGTTTTGGTGATGTTTTTC
Organism: Limnephilus auricula; assembly: GCA_951813805.1. NCBI lineage: Eukaryota > Metazoa > Arthropoda > Insecta > Trichoptera > Limnephilidae > Limnephilus > Limnephilus auricula. The sequence continues at coordinate 5,737,232 of OX638403.1, forward strand.
TAAGAGAATCCGGCCAGAATGCGTATTCTGATCATGAAAACATTTTACCCGCGGACGCTCCTGGTCCTTCAAGTGTATCCGACCCTTCTACTTCTCCATTTACTAGACTACCAGAACCGCAACGTAAGTGGAAAAAAAAGGATTTTTGTACCAATATGCCACCGTATCAATTTGAAGAAGGTGTCTCTGGTGATTTTTTTGAAAACTGTGAAACACCTACTGACATCTTCCTGAAAATGATTGATGATATTGTTGATCCAATTCTGTATCAATCAAATTTATATGCAACACAGAAAGGCAAAACATTAAATCTGAAGAAGGAAGAACTTTTGGCATTTATCGGAATGAATTTTCATATGGGTTATAACAAACGACCTGCGTGGACCGATCATTACTCGTCAGCTATTGACTTGAATAATCCTGTAATGTGTTCCACAATGCCACGTAATAGATTTTCAGAAATTTTGGCTAACTTGCATTGCAATGATAATAAGAACATTCCACCAGGATGTACTGACAAACTCTATAAGCTTAGACCAATGGTTGATAGTCTCAATAAATCTTTTGGTCGATCGTATAATGGAACTAGAGAACTGAGTGTTGACGAATCAATGATCAAGTTTAAAGGTCGATCTGTCATGAAACAGTATATGCCCATGAAACCAGTAAAACGTGGTTATAAAATGTGGTGTATTGCTGACCAAAAGGGGTATATTTTTAAACTTTCTATATACCAAGGTAAGGATGAGCAGCTCCAACAAGAATTTAAAGACTATACTTTAGGTGAGCGTGTTGTCTTAGGTCTGACCAAAGAGATGTGGGGTTCTGGGAGAATCGTCGTATTCGATAACTATTTTACGTCTTTAAACTTGGTTGAAAGATTAAAAAGAGAAAACATTTTTGCCTGTGGTACAGTCAGGACAAATCGAAGGGGTTTGCCAAATAATATGATGGCGGAAAAAAATATGAAACGTGGAGACTACGACTACCGATTCTCTGATATGGGTATTGGAGTTTTCAAATGGAAAGATAATAAAATGGTTCACTTGGTATCTAACTATCATGGTAATGAGGAAACTGCCGTAAACAGAACCCAAAAGAATGGATCCAAGTTGGGGTTTCCGTGCCCAACAATAGTTAAAAATTACAACCAGTTTATGGGAGGGGTTGATATGGCTGATCGTTTACGAGCACTGTATTGCGTTGATAGAAAATCAAAAAAATGGTGGCACAGACTGTTTTGGGGGCTGTTGGATGTCGCATTTGTTAACTCATATATTATTTATTGTAATTTACTTGAAAAAAAAACTCTAAAAGAGTTTCGAAGAAATGTCTCTATGGGACTTATATCGCAAAAGAAAATTGAAACAAACAAAAGAATCTCTATTGACTCCAAAAGTGCAGGCCATTCAAAACGTAGAAAGGATGAGTATTCAGTTATTAAAGATGTTCGTTTGGGAAATAGAGGAATACATTGGCCAGTAATTGTGAATAAAAGAGGAAGATGTGAAGTTTGCAGTAAGAAAAAGATTCAGTCTAAGCCGAGTTCTACGTGCAGCCATTGTAAAATATTTCTATGTTTGAATGAAAAAAAAAAATTGTTTTAATGAGTTTCATAATGTAAAAATATAATGTTCATTTTATGTCAAAATTCTAACCTCTTAAAAAATAAATACTTAAAAACGCATTAAAAATGAAATTATTACTTATTGCCTGACGGTACAAAAATGTACCGGACGAATTTTTCCTACAAGGAGTTTTCAGAAAATTCCAAAAAAAATTATAAATGATCTTCAAGCTATAAATAACATGTAATAACAAAAAAAAATGTACAAAAGTCTGTGAAATCTATGTCCGGTAAGCAAAGGAATAAACCGAAATTTGCGCACAAAAACAAAACCCACAAAATAATTTTACGTTTACCCGGCAAAAGGTTCAAGTCCGCAAAAACTATTAAGTATCAACAAAGCTAGTGAAAATTGGTAATAACACACTAATAGGTACTACCCCTAAACGTCCCCTGCTCGAGGAGTAAAATTTGATACGCTTTACATGATGGTTTATTACCGTTCTTGGGATAAATGATAGCACAATCCGGGCAAGTATTATTGTCGGGTTTATAGCGTTTTTACTGCCGCTTCTCGCCTATCGCGCCCTTACCTGTGGCATCAGTACAACAAGACTGATACTTGATCTTGTAACTTGTATATTAAAATGTTGATAAGGCTCTGAAACACCCTATAAAATAATAATTTACAACTGTTTTACGGCCACTAAAGTGAGGCTTTATTGTATATTAATGTCTACTCGAGTTCGTTCATCGGAGGAGATTTGTCAATCATCATGTTCATATTTACAGTGTGTTACGACTTATGACATCGTCTTTTTATAATATATTGGATGTTATTTATATGTCAATCATTAAATGATGATTGATAATAAATTGGTATAATTATTTAGCAACTAGCTTCTGACCGCGACTTTGTCTGCGCAGGATTAGTACTACGAGTAGCCTATTTTCTTTTCCTAGGTCCCAACTATGAATATAACGAAATTCTTTACCTATTTATTTTAAATATCTATAATTCTTGATTCGATTCAAAATATTAGGCGAGTACTTCAAATGAATTCACTAATTTAAATATTTTCTAAAATAGAATTTTGATTTAACAATCATTGTTTTGCAAAATGTCATTCTCAAATTTTGACATTTTATATTAAACAGTAGATAATTATTATTTTAAATATTTGAAATAAAGCTAGCTCTATTAATTATTTCCTATATGTTATTCTGATGTATGAGCTATATTATTGTAAATCTTTATTCATTAAAATCCATTCAGTAGTTTTTACGTGAAAGAGTAACAAACATACATACATCCATACAAACTTTCGCATTTATAATATTAGTAAGATAAGATAAGATAGGATTAAACTAGTTTCTCAATAAAAAAAAAAAAATAAAAAAATAAAAAAAATAAAAATACATGTACATTTACATTTTTGGGCAGCACCGCGCTGGTTGTTCAGATGCATTGTACATATAGTTTTGTATCGCTGATCAAAGAACCGGTGGATTTGCATCCATTGTTTTAGCCATAGGTTTTTTTATATTTTCTAGTGTGTAGTTAGAAGTAAGATTGTAGAAATTATCGAAATTTGTACAGCGCCCTTGAGGTGATTTTTCACAAAAACGGCGCTATACAAGTCATCCAATTATTATTATTATTATTATAATAAATCTGATACTATTTGAGAAATGTTCCCACCTACCTACATTCACTCGATTATTTTACCTACTCTTTATTCCAATTTGACAAATTCGATTATTTAATGTTTTTTATTATGATACAAAGGGAAAGAGATATTTTAGTATTGTATTGTTTTTATTTGAAAATAATAATTTTAATTTTCTAAATTACGGATTCAATTATTCAGAGCACCTAATTATTAAGTATATAATATTATATAATGCCTATTGTTAACTTTTCTCGAACACTTTACCACTTTAATTCGAACTTCCTGTAATTTTATTAAAATATGATATTTGAAACGTATTTACGTAGCAGCATAATATAGAATTCTTTTCCTTGGCAAATAATCAAAATTATCAATAAAGCATATGCATTTATTTTGGCCTTCCTTGCAGTTGTTAATTTCATAAAAAAATACTATTGTCTAATTTTATAAAAAAATTGATTTGCCGACCTTATCGTCACAGCTGGACATCAAAAATCAATAGTAAATTTTTAAAACTACACATGTATTATTTTGTATATTATGTTGTACATTAACTTTTATTATAATTTTAATAATTTTTTTTATATTTGTTGTACATTAACTTTTATTATAATTTTAATAAATTAAATTAACCCTCCAGGAAGAAATACGCAAAAAATAACATTATTCTTTGATTTCATCCTACCTTTCTCGCGTTAAAAGAAAAATGATAATATTTGGCATGATGAATAAATTCGTTTTTCGTTAAAAAAAATTATTAAATACGTATTGTAAAATTTCACAAGGCCGTCAAAGTAATTAAAAATAACGTAAGCATTGTAGGTAGCTATGTGTCACAGCGGGAAACGTCTTTTGAATATACATTTTTATAAATTAACTTATCTTTCCTACCCACGTTTTGGTGTACGGCGCGGTTTTCTTTATGTACCTTTAATATTTATCTTTGGAAAATGATTCATTATTGTAACCCACTGTCTACTCGCAGGCTGTTCTAAGAATTTTAATTATTGTTTTGGTAGATTAATTTGATTTAATACAGTCATTTGAAAAAACCCCCAAGAATCCATAATTTTGTGTTAAAATAAAACACAAGATGGTACTGTGATTTATAAGAAGATAATTCATACACCCACATCATAAAAGGGATTAGGTAAAGATGACGAAAAAATCCTATATAAAGATTTCTCTACAATTTTTTTAACGAATAAACTAAATTGAGGTAAGAAAACACGATATATGTTCCACACCCTGTACATGAAATATTTAATTCAGTACCTGCATCATTTAATTAATATACAAAATATAATATACCATAGGCAATACTAGAATCAGCCCCCTACTATTTGCTGACGACATCGCGAGACTGACGACATCACAGGAAGGACTACAAGAGTGGATCAACCGATTCAGCGAAGAGTGCATGGCGGCGGGAATGAAGATGAGTACCTCCAAAACAGAGGTGATGGTTATAGGAAGGGACCAAACTCAGTGCAACATACTCGCTAATGGGACTCAGCTGAACCAGGTGGACAGGTTCAAATACCTTGGGGTCGAATTCTCCAGCGACGGTCGGCAAGACGGAGAAATTGATCGAAGATTTAGTGCGGCAAGCAGTGTGCTACGTCCTCTCTACAGCTCAGTGATAAGAAAAGCCGAGCTCAGCATCAAGACAAAGATGGCAGTGTTTAAAACGGTATACCGCCCGACGCTCACTTACGGCCACCAGATATGGATGCTAAACGAACAAACACGCTCTAGAGTCCAAGCTGCCTAAATGAGGTACTTGAGAGGAGTGGCAGGGGTTACGAAATGGGATCATATAAGAAATTCTACGATCCGAGATGATCTAAACATTGAACCACTGCTACTATTCGTAGAAAAATCGCAACTGAGGTGGCTTGGACATGTACTAAGAATGTCTGATGACCGAATTCCGAAGAAAATACTGAGTGCCGTTCCAGAGGGTAGACGTCCAGTAGGCCGCCCCAGACACAGTTGGGCGAGGCAAATCCAAAAACTGTGCGAGGAGAGGATGGATCTGCCATGGACGGAGGCCGATCAATCGGCGCAAGACAGGGACGTATGGAGGAGCCTTGTCGATGCAGTGGATCCCCGACCCGAATAGGACAAGGGGAAGAAGAAGAAGAAGATAATATACCATATCCTAGAAATATAAAAAGTACAAAAAAGATTTATGCATTACTTGTATATGAGGGAATATACGTACTATCCATTCCTGTATCCATCTTTGTTCTTAAAAGGGATGCTCGATTTCAACACCTTAGAAGCCCGCAGAAAAATATTTTTAGGTAAACACTTTTTTAAGCTAATCTCCGGTATCATACTCAATCCGCCTATGCTAAAAGAGTTAATTTTTATGTCCCTAACAAGTATACTCGTGGGAGACCTCATGCACTTTTTTATGCTCTGAAAACGAGTACTTCTGCCTATCAGAACACGCCAATAAACAGAGCGACTCAACTGCTTAACGATGTTGCATTGACCATCGACATTTTCAATGTCACTTACAGACAGTTTAGCAACTATCTTTTAACACGTTTCATAAAATAGTAAAACTGCCCTTGTGTACTTTGTAATTTATAATCTTCTCCATGATATATTGGTGTATAATTGTTTTAAGGAGAACATGAGAAAATAAATAAATAAATATGTTTTCAAGAAGAAAATGAAGAAGATCCGAAATATTAGGGGTTATTATCTCTTTGAGTTTTCTATATAACGTAGAAGGTTTTAAAGAAAAAAACACAAAATGTAGGAGGTATTTCAATAATTTGTAAATCATATTACTTTTGCGAACTATTTTAAATGAACTGACTGATTGAGTAACTCTTTTTGTAAAAGTGTTTGAGGGTCCATATAATGATCTATGTATTTGGAAATATTCAGTATTTGTGTTGGCTATGTTCTAATATATTTATACTGCATGATATTGGTACATGAAATCATAAGAATACGAACGTAAGTAAAAGCTATAGGCAACGGGCCTCCCCCTTACTATATAATATGGGTACCACAGGCTTTGGAGCCTGATTTATTTCTCCTAAGTTAAGTGGAAAACCGAGCCTGATTTATTAGTTAAATTTCCGGTGTTCTCCATCTCCTCGGAGGTTTCGCTCGGAAAGTTTGGCAAACACCGGATGTGAGGGGATCCCTAAACTTCTGACGGGAAACCCCGGGAACTTTCCCAGCATGGAGGATTATTCGTTTCCGGCGGCACCCGGAGGCTTTCACCATTATATTACTATTTGCAGAGGGGAGAAGTAAATTAAACTTGCCGGATAGTTTGCGCTAGAGGAAAATATGCCGACAATGTGATGCCAAAATCACAAAAGATATTGTTGAATACATAACTAGTTTGATCATTATTCGTTATCTGATTGGCAATGTAAAGAAGATACCTACATAATTAAAGTAACAATGAAATAATTATATTATACAAGTAAAATTACATTCATTTTCGAAAGATTTTTGAAATAGGTATGTAGATAGGTACCTAACCTATCCTCCCTTCATCAGTGCAATATTTAAACTAATAAGGTAGGTAGTGTGTAGAATATCTACTTTTATAATGAAAAGTTACAGCACTCTTAAGTTAATAAGTGTGTAAATGGAAAGTAAACGTTGAATTGTTGTAGGTAAAGTAATAAATAAATTAAGAGTATAAAGCGCCATTGAAATCATGGATTTCGGGACACAATACTTATAAGAAGTAATACACCGAGATGTGTTAATTACACGGAGAATTTTTTTATTCTAAAATAAGATCATTTTATTCGTAAAAACGGTTAAAAACGGGACTGAAGTTTTACAAACAAATTAACAGGGTTTCAATATTTATTGGCAGGAAAATGTAAGAATAATTTGTTGGTATACGTACGATATTACGTATGCCAAACAATTATTCTTACTTGTTCCCGCAAATAAACATTGAAACCCTGTTAATTTGTTCGTAAGAACTCCAGTCCCGTTTTTACGAAAAAAAACGATCGTATTTTAGAATAACATTTTTCAATAAATAAATAGGTAATAGGTAATAGGTAATAAATAGGTAAATGAATTTTAAAATTCATTCATTATGCTGTAAATCGTTAATAAATAATACTTTAGAACTTTTCTTTAAATTTTCCTTCTTGCGAGAAATTACTTACCATACAAAGGCACATTTAAGTAATTGCAATGCAATACTATGACGATGCTTAATTTTATAACAAATATATCATATTTTTTTAATTAAATTAATTTGAATTGAATTTTGAAAACATTAAATGTAGTTCTACAAATTAAAGTTAAAAACAATAAATTAAAAATATGTCTAAATGGTAACTTTGTAAATTGTTGTAGCAGGTTTCGCGGAAGCGGAAGTAACATTCTCGCATTCCCGTAGGTAAAACGTATCTCCAATAAGGCCGTACATATTTCTTGAATTCTCCGCTTCAATAAAACATCTTAATGTTGCCAGCACTGGGAGCCGTGGAATAGAAAAATATAAATTTCCCGACCCCTCTTCCCCACACCTTCTCCCTTCTTCCCATCGCTGAATTCGTAAAGTCTAATATCTATATTCTAATAGGTATAAGGTGTCGGTTTATATAAAAGTACAGGATGGCCAAAATATGCGTTTATTTTTATTACAAGGAACATTTGTAACATTTAAATAAAATAAAATAAATTAATACGAGCTCTCTTACCTAGTGGGATAAAACAATGGAAGTTATTTTTCTAGCACTAACACGTAGCACCACGAATTTATCAGTTTCTAAGGCATAAACTTTGATTTTTGAACTTCGACTATAATTCAATGAATATCCCCTGGTATCAGGATCCTACGTACGACCTACCTAATTACACAATTTTAATTGTTTATTTGGGCTTTGTTCATAAAAAAATAGGCCTGAAGAGAGACCATCCAGAATTAAAGAAATGTTTAATTAGGTCTTGAAATGATTTTTTTTTTCTCCATATTCTTCTCTTTTTACCCTTCACTACCCCAAGTTCAATTCAAGACTGCCAAACTAAAAGTATCTTTTTAGCATTTTATCAGAGTGTTATAAAAGCTTTTATATAGTAAGTAGTAGAATCTTTGTGATTTTTCACAAATTAAGTTATTCTTATAGTGTCTCTCTTTAAACTTATACTTATAGTATCACCCGGTGTAAGACCATAATTCAGAGTAGAATTTTCTTGAAATAGCATTAGCCGAATTTAGTTGACTCATTTGAATATAGGTATGTATATAAGTACTTGCCTACCTTCCTCTTCCCCGTATCATTCCCTTCATTACCCACTACTTTCAGCCTTACAACACACCTTAATTGGAGATGCAATAGTCCCACTGGCTCCAGATGGTTTGGAGCAATTAGAACTGGGACTCTTGCGTATTATTCACATAAAAAACATAAAAAATGTGTTTTTTCTGAAAGTATTTGATTTTTCGCGATGTTTTTATACTAACTCATTTAATCGAAGGTTTTTTTTGCTACACTCTGTTCTAGGTCTTCTTTGAAAAAGGGTGACCATACTGACCATATTAAACTTGTATAAGGTTACTACATTTTTATGAAATATTATACTTCTGGAGCTACTTTCGTTATATAAACATTTCATGACATTTACCTACAAATTTAGTTTTGTTCGAGACATTCTAGGTCACGACTCACCATTCAGTCATGGATTTTAACCAATCGCGTTGCTTAATTTGTTTCGAAGACGTAAACTAATAAAACACTTAGTTTTAACAAGTCTTAGTTTTTAAAAAACTTAAACATATTTCATAAGCAACGCTTACTCCACCAGGGTTAACCTTTTTATTTTTATATAATATCTAATAAAGCGGGCATTTCTTAGTAAACTTTTTGGTTTTTTTAAATAATAAAAATGGTAAACAAAGTATTTTATTAATATAAAATTAAAATTGTGCCACAATAAAATAATTCTCAATAAAACCCAAGGCATACGCACCCTCGCATCATCTCACGTTGTCTCAGCCCCCCGTGGTCCACCATATATCTGTCTGCTTTGCACCCCCCATATACCAGGCCAGGGTTCGGTTCCTGCCGCGGGACATCTTTATAATGGCCGTTATAGTGACGTAGACCCCGGCGGCCCTGGCGGCCCTGGCGGCCCGAGGCACAGGAGGCAGGGGCGGCAACCCGACGCGCCACTGAACAAATTTAATGGATCTGAATGCGAACGCCATCTCGAAAATATAAAAAATCTTCAAAACGAAAACCACAATTATTATCTATTAAGTTGTCGCCAAACAGAAAATAATTTAATTAATAAAAAATAAATAAAATATTAAATTTTTATTAGAACAACTCTTTTTTTAAACTTTTGAAGGTTATTCCCATCAATGTAATATATCATTGAAGAATAAGATAACACTGATACTCAAAACGAAAATATGAAAATGAACAAGACACAGAAAAATAAAAGATAACGGTGGTATAAAATAATAAGATAATAGTGTTAAATAAATGATGGCAGTAGACAAATTAGTAGCCGGTTGTTCTGGGTTAGAGTCCCAGTTGCGACCGTTATCTTTTATTTTTCTGTGTCTTGCTCATTTTCATATTATTAGTGTTATCTTCTTCTTCAATGATAAAAAATATGGTTAAAGAAAAGCAATTAAAATATTTGGATTAGATACCTACCGTTCTACATACTTAAAAATAATATCTCGTATCTACATGAAAACTTAATCGAAATTTCATTGCTATTTTTATTGTTAAACGCTGAAAATCTGGCGGTCTAAGAACTGCTTCGCTCAAATTAATTTTGTTTTGTTTTAAACCAATCAACACCAAGGAATATTAATTTCCTTTTTTTGGTCCACTATTAGAAGCGTAACGTTTAGCAGATATTCGTGCAACGATTTAAAATAAAATAATTAACATTAAAAAAAAAATACTAAATGATTTTGCTAGAGGTTGCGTGGTTTCGTCATTTGCTTTATTAATACCTTCATCCTAAACGTCGAAAACCATTACTTGGATTGATTTAAAAAACACGTAAAACTAATTATTTCAAATAATGATTCTTCAAACACACAACTGCTTTTGAAAATGTTCAAACCACTCGAGATAACAAAACCAAAAGGAACAATCTCTTACTTTTCCCGTTCGCTAAAACATCTTTTAGCCAAAGAAATTTTAAATACTTTTCAACAAAGCTATACAATGCACTTCCACTAGCCATTAGACAGAATACGACATATTTTATATACATATAAATCAGACATCAAGTCAATCAAATTAAATCATCAGCCAAGATAGATTTTAAACAAAACCAATTTATAAGAATGCATTTTCAATATTACGATTGTCTTTTACTTTAAAAGTACCTACCTACATAATATTGTGTAATTTTTTGTACTTTTTTTATAAAATGCTTAGTAAGACAGGCATAGCACATCTCCAATTGTTAGAATTAATAACAATAATAAAAAACTTACATATTCAAGAAATAAGTATTGTTAAATAATCCATAAATCGGCATTGGTTTTTACTTTTAAATAGTTTTTATTAAGAACATAAAGTTGTTATTGGATTAAAATATATGGTTAACTAAAAATATCCAAACTTTATTTAAACACACCTTTCTTTAATTTTCTCTACTCAATTTGTTTTTAAATTCTTGAAAGCTTTATTTTTGAATCTCAAATGGGTACTTTGAAACTTATTTTAATCACTCCCCCAGCTGAAGGCTTTTAGATTAGAAAAAGTTAATTCGTCTCCTTAATGGGCCATTTTCATGAATTATTCAGGGCTTACGAAGGCATCTTGGGAACACGACTTTTCGGCGAAGGTTTATAAAGCCATTTTGTATTTTCAATTATTTTCCCTTCCATGGGGGTAGATTTCATGTAACAGATTATAATAAAATAAACGCAAAAATCTTTAATAAGGAATTAACGATAAATTATCACTGAATATAATATATAAAACAGTTTTCGAAATGAAAAATTTTGTGACTCAACATGATGAAACCACTTTATGCAAATTACAGTAATTTTAATTATGTATTACAACACACTAACCGCTTTCGCTTGATCAAATAAAAATGGTTATACCTAATAGTAAATTTATGTCTTATGTTGTGACGGTTTTGCCGATTTAAAATTAAGAAACGATAGGTAAAGTTTGTGCTCGTTCAGTCACATTTTACTAAGGCAATTATTCATTATCATTCGGTAACATTTTTCGTAGTAACCCACCTTCATAGTAAGTATGTAGGTAGGTTCCTAACTATCTAAAATAGTGTAATTTAATGTAGGTATTTTAAAGTATTTTTTAAAAATATATATTTACAATTAGATATGAATAGTTTCCCTTTGTTAAGGAAGTATCCTAGTTTTTCAAATTCTTTTAAGTACCTAATTGATTTTTCCCTAGGGTAATATGAAACAAAAAATTAAACCTTATGTATGTATATGTGTATATTGGTATATATACATCAACGTATAAGCACCGAAAGCAGTTGTAAATGTACATGATTGTGTAGTTACCCCTCATCGATTGTATTTTTCATTTTTAAACGTCAATAAAAATAAATCGCAATACTTTCAATAAAACAAGTAATATAAACAATAAGACACATGTTTCCTCAAAATTTCTTTAAAGTTCACGATCGTTGAAATATATATCTAATATGTTCAGAAGTCTAATATCCACCAGACCATGTACAGGTTGTATTTCAAGAAAATACTACAGTCGAAACATTGAAAGCTCGTGCTCGACGAGAAAACATTTTGGAACAAACAGCAAAACACATTTGTTTTACTTTTTTTTTAATTTTCTTTATTCATATTTTTTTGCACAAAGTTTTTCCATGCTTTTCAACTATAACACATCAAATAACACGTGGTCAAAATTTTATAAAATATGTTTTATTGTATTAAAAATGAGAGTATGAAAACAACATAAATCTACTTGTTCAAAGAACGAAATTTTTTTATTTATTTATTTATAGAATTTATGATAATACATTAGAACATTTACATACATATATATATATGGTACATTAAATTACCACACTAAGCGATTGCTTCTTTCATGGTGACCAATGGAACACAGTTTATATGTGAGGTCTAGTGTGAACATTCGAATAATGATTATACATGTTGAAGATAGGAAAGACAAAATTAGAATAATTGTTAAATGGAAATAGAAAATATAAGAATAGGAAACAGATAAACGAAAAAGTAAAATAAAAAAGAAAAAAGAAGATTAAAACATATAGAAAAGAAAAATATTGTTTTCGATTAAAGTAAAAAATTAATATTGAAGTACAGTAATCAAATTAATTTATTGATTATATCATCGTATTGTACATTAAAATATTGTAATGGGTGTAGGTACCTATGAAACAGGAGCACCATGATATATTGTCGCTATAGTTCGTTTTTGTCAAACAGACCATTTTTCGTGAAAGTATGCAGTTGTTCTCAAAAAGCCTTTATTTACACGATAATCGTTCAAAAAAAATTATAATAGATTATTTATGGGGTTTTCAAAACGCGCTTTGTGTTACTTCCTCCAAAATTTTTGTACTTTTATCGTAAAAAAAACATTAAAGTGCTATTTCCTCCGACTTACGTTTTGGTCTGTTGGATAAAAATGAACTGAAGCGAGGATATGTATGAGACGAAAAATACTTCGAATATGTTGTATTAATAATACTTAAAACTGGGTCAAGTTAATAGTTCTGCTTCTCAAATAAACGGTGAAAGGTTGTTTCTTAATAATCTTTTATTTCCATCATCAGGGCAGATCATAGCGGACACTGGAAACTCCGAAGCTGCTGAAACATGAGCTCAAGAAGAAAAATGTTGGACACCAATGTTCAATAAACCCCGCTCCAGAAAAACATATGAATATACACCGTACAAGAGTTTAAATTCTCTCCAAAGCAGTGAGACTATGAAATACTTATTTGGGGTGTGCTTTGATGCTGAAGGCAATGGTAAATGAAATGACATAAGAAAAAAGAAAGTTGGAAAGTGGTGATTTTAGTCCTTTTCCCATGTAATATAATTTGACAAGCCAATAAAGTATGGTCCTTGTCACCTCAAACAAGTTCCTGTTGACAAATTTTCGTCATCTCCGGTTACTAGATCATTATAAATTTCATGTATCGCGTGGAGCTCCTTTTTCAGTTCTGTTGACCCGATATTCCCCGCGCACGATTCGCCTTAACCCATAAGAAACGGGGTGAAAAAACATGAAATATAAATTTAGGCATAGGGCGAACTAGAGTCATTACACACATCCGTTACTTGGTTATACTCTTAAGGGGTAATTCTTGTCTTACAATTCCTAATGTTGGATTCCTTGCTCCAAGGCGTTTGTTCTCCCTCCGCGCCCATACAGTTGCCATATTGCTCAACCTATAAGTACACTAAGTATGACTACAGTATGTAAGGACCTCGAGTCATCTTAGCGTGGAGGGATTTAATTTAGGGAAAGAAAGTTTTGCGGTTAGTGCTAATGTCTTCTGCGGAAGTTTTGCACGCTATTTTGTCTTGGATTAAATATCACAGGCTGCTTCCTATGATTGTTAAATTGTTTAAATACGGGATGGAGATGAATTTTGATTTAAATTAAATTCTAGTTGTGTCCAAAGATTTACTTTAAGTAATTAAATTTTTCAAACTGATTGTAATGCCTTCACACTTATCAAGACATTTACCAAATAACAATATCGTAATAATAATACATACCAAGTAGCATAACGCAATAGCCCTTTTGAACACTTGCATTAAATTTATAAACGCTTTACTCTGTGCATAAACGAGTGGTCCATTTTGGATAGTTCTCCCATCTTAACAAACGGAGCGATAAAGGTCAGGCGTCAGGAAGGAATAATGTCCTTGTTCTACCGTCATTTCAATGGAAAATGCTCTGAGGAACTACCTTCATTGATCTCTTCGACATCGGTGCTTAGGCGGGAAACAAGCCAAAGGCAGTTTTTGTCACATGAAAACGGATTGTTTCTACTTGTTCTTGAAGTCATCAGCTCGGCTGTGGAACCTCCTTATAACAAAGTCAAATGTCACTCCATCATCTCCTTTAAAAGTTAGACAAAAGCCCTGAGGGATTAATTTTTTTCTGAAGTACGATGATATCTTTTATCCATAATAGGAATATAATATTTTCTTTATTTATTTCAACTATTATGTACGCTCTTATCTTGTGCTTTTATCTTTTGCGAAATTTTCTTAATTCCACGTTGGTAGGCAGAATATTTATTGACAATAGGCCCCTTTCTCTGCACCATGCAGGTATTTAGTCCATAACTTCATCGCGGCTTCATTAATGAACGTTTACGGCTAGTAAACTCTATTTCCCATTTCTCATTAAGGGCCACAATAGGGTGCCGCAGGATACGGCAGGGCTACCTCGATATAGGGCAGGCCCACCTAAGGGTACGGACGGCCCACCTCGTATAGGACCGGGCCCACCTCAGGGTAGGGCCGGTTCACTTCGCTGGCCACCTAACTCCAGGGTTGGGCCGAGGGGAACTGGTTCCGGCAAGTAGATCGTCTTAATTCGTGACCGGGCCATTAAACACCCAAAGGCGGCCCAGTCCACCGGCAACACCATTACACCCATTCCACCCATAAGGCGCGAGGGCTCCCCCATGTGCCGTTTTCATTTCAGCCAAGTTTTTGGATTCTTTCAAAGAACCTTGAAGTATTATCTTTAAAGTGCGTATACACACGATGTGGTCTCAGACAAACATTAGCAACTGCCCCATAAAGGGAGATAAACCTCACGCATAATGGTTAGTCCACATTTTTGCGCTGATTTCATGCAAACACATTAGGATTTCTTGTATTACCGCAGTCCAAAAATCTTTACGTTCCTTACATACTTTCTTCATACAATTATATTATAGGTCGGTAGTCGGAACATTAGACTAACCCCACACGGAGAAAAATGTTATTCTAAAATACGATCATTTTATTCGTAAAAACGGTTAAAAACGGGACTGAAGTTCTTACGAACAAATTAACAGGATTTCAATTTTTGTTGGCGGGAAAATGTAAGAATATTTTTTTGGTATACGTACGAAATTACGTACCTATACAAATAAATTATTCTTACATGTTCCCGCCAATAAACATTGAAACCCTGTTAATTTGCTCGTAAGAACTTTAGTCCCGTTTTTAACCGTTTTTACGAATAAAATGATCGTATTTTAGAATAAAAATTTTCTTCGTGCACATCCAAACTACCGAACTACATACTGACAAAAAGCGTTTTAATGAATATGTTAAATTATGCTTATCTAAGATACCTAATTATATGATTTATTTAATATATTCTTTGAATTGGCGAAAGGAGCCTCGGGTGGTACCTACCGTAAATAAGAAGACTTTCCATTCAAAATGCTGATTGGGTAATTCTCTTTTTGAATTCCACAAGGCATTCCCTTTCCAAAGGCCTTAGAATTTCGCAGACGTGCAATGTTCCAAAAAGAAGAAAAAACCCTCCCTTCTGGATCTTGAAAGAAACCAAAAGAAAACAGAAAATGAGAATTCATCGTGGGTGGAAGGGGAGGCTGGGGCAAGATGTATGAGGCAATTCCAGAACGCCATTATACCAACACCGGGGTTTCTGTCTCTCTCCTCCCTCTCCCCACCACCCTCACCCGCCCCCAGGAGCCGAGCGCTTCCTCGCTTGAAATAAGGTGCTTGAAATATAAATTTGATTTATCCATATTGCCTTTATAAATTCATTTTATGCCTCAGCCAAAATAACGGAACGAAATTTAAATTGTGTATCTTCACTTTTTCCAAATTACCAAGGAAAAAGTCTTTAAGAGGTTGGAGGCAGTAGAAGTATAATTAGAATTTTGCGAGAAGTTTCGAGAACCATCTTATATTCAAAAATGAGCATATTATAAATTTCCTGATAGCATTTATGGTAAAAACACTGACACTCTTCTTAAAAAAGTATAAAATTTTTTTAGAATATCTTGAGGAGTTATATTAAAATTGATGTTTTATTCACGTTTTCGAGCAAGTGTTGAATCTACTTACAGTATCAATTTTTCTAAACTTTAAAAAAAATTTACACTGAAAAGTTTTTATGTTGTTGTACACATTTTGAAATACTTAAAAAAAACATGTCAAAGCGGAGCTCGTCGTAACAAATTAATACATAATAAATAATTTTTTATTTATTGTCTTAAAAAATTTCTATAAACTACTTTAAAATAAATAATAAAAGTGACTATGAAATATAAATTATAAATGTTATTCTATTAAAAAACGAATATCTAGTAAATAAATTAAAATGTTTTCATAGCACGAATTGCATTATTATAGGCAGCTATAGTTTGTTTTATGAGATTTTTACTGCTGTTACATAAACTTAAACCAAATCTACTATTGTTATCAACAAAACTAGAATGAACCCTTAAAAATTACCCCAATGCGAATGAAAATCAAATTAAACCTCTAAGATCAAAAGATAACATAAATTTCTTTCCCTCCGTTACAATTTGATTTCAATTTCGCACCGAAAAAAATGTTAAGCAAAAATAAACCTAATTCCTACCTTCGAGCACGTGAGTAGCCTCGCCAACATTAAACTAAGCCGCGACCGATCGGAGACTTAAATAAATCTCTCGAATTTACAATTTACAATGCAGAACCCCATTCCCTAATTAAAAATGCCCGGAGCACAGAGGAACCAGGCGGAGAAAAAAAAATTAAATTAGAAACAAAAATTATGGCACTAAAAGCGATTTAAATAAACATTATAGCCCTCTTAATGCACCTTCTTTATTCAAGAATCGTAGTATAGTATAAGGTACTTAGTTATGTACCGATACCGAAAAGAAAGGAATAATTTCAGCAGTTTGTCTCTCTCTTATCTTTGTGTTCCGTCGTAGGCGAAGTGGGATGGAAACGGTTCCATTGCTGCGACTTATCTAACGACATAAAGAACGCTTATCCGTAGACCCTAAGGAAGTTTGAAATTGCCATTCTAGCGAAAAGGATTATACCTACAGCCGCTGCCTCGGTGTTGTAAGGGAGGGATATTTAACACGGGAATCGAGATCCATTTCGCAAGTCTAGCCAAGCCGTGTTTGCTTGGAAATAACCAAACTTCTATTGGAGTTACTAGATAATTTTACAGTTCTATAAATACGCTCTTTTATTACGTACCACCGAATAAACAATATATTTTTAAATTATACCAAATAAAGGTACATAGATGCGAATTGAAAACTAAATTAGAAGTGATTTTGATGGCTTAAAAACAATACGAGTTTTTATACATTCCGTGTTAACAATTTTCGACAAAAGTTACAGATAGTAGTTATGTTAACAACGCTCCAAAAAAGTATGTTAGTATTTAACTCTAATTTAATTTTTTGTTTTTATAATTGTAGATATTTATCTGTATTTCATTGTATGTAATTGTAGATTTTTTTGTAATTGTATGTTCCTATTTGTACAATAACTGAGTTTTTTATAACTGGATTGTTCTCACGTAAGTGCGAATATCTGTAAAAACTCAGTATAAATAAATAAATAATAAAAAACTAAGATTTGTAAGTAGGTACTTTATCACCTACCTGCATAAATATAAACTATATACATGTTCGTAATTAGCATTAACTTTGTGGCTCGCCATAATTTACAATAAAATATATAAATTTGTTTTAGACCACTTTAAATTTTAATTTTAATAAAAGCAAAAAATTAGATAACTTGGAAGCAGTTAAAATTTTAAAAAATCCCTAAATAATAACGCTAATATATTGAATAACCAAATTAATTTATCGTTTAGTCCCATTCTAGATATGTTTCCAATAAACCGCTCTGTTATTGCTGGAATTCCCGCAATTACCCCCCCCCCTCCTCACCATTTGACCTCACACTCCAGTACCTAAATGTATGGTTTATATTTATCAATATTTTGTATCATAGGTTAGTTTTAATATTCTCCTGACGAACGAAGGGTTCTTCCGAAACCGATAGAGTGTAATTTAAATTTAAAGTGGTCTAAAACAAATTTATATATTTTATTATAAACTATATAATTTGTGTGGGTAATATTTTTCTATTGCAAATAAGGAATTGTCTAAAGAAATGTCACTACCCCAAAGATAAACCCTTTTTTTCTAAAATTCTTCAGACACGAAGGGCAGGTTGGTACCTACCATAATATTGAAAATGCGAAAAGAAAGTCCAAGAAATCATGATTTCACATTTAAAACGCCCACCATTTTTAAGGGCTTTTTTTAAAAATTAAATTGCCCGATGAAATGCAAAACAGTCCCCTTAAAACAGGACTTAACCACGCTCAGTATTTTTTTTTCTAAATAAAGCTTTATCAACTTTAAAACAAATCCAGAATTAAATCAAGCAAATAAATACCTTTCTCAAATATTCTCCCAGAATTAATTATTGAAAGCCAATGGTACGCCAATAAGTGCCAATAAATGCTGAAGACTTTTGAATTAAGTGATGGTATAGTATTTAAAAAAAATGTTCAATTTGAGCAGCTAATAAAACTATTTTCTTTTCCCGAGTGTTTGCTGAAGATATTCAATATCCGCTGGGCAGTTGCAATATATAAGATACTTTATTAAAATCTAGTACCGAAGGAAATCAAATCTAAAATTCTTTCGTAAAGATTTCATCCCCTAGACATAATCATGAATCATTCATATCTAACCACATTCCATGTAATTTAACTTAAGAAGAGGTACATCTACGCAAGTATTTGGTACAAGAACGGAGGATTTGAAGAACCCTGTCGTAGAGGGTCGTAGACGTTGCTTGTGTGGATATTAAAACGTAGCAAAAGATGTAGAGTGGGAACGACGCCGGAATGTGAGATAGTACACGCTGAAAGATTCAGTGTAACTGCGGAACGTGTCTGATGGAGAACCCGGCACGTGATCCCCTGAAAACGGCCATTTTAAGCGACTTTCAGTGCCTAATGGCAATTCAGAACGGAACGCTTTGATATTCGGATATATTATTTATCAGGCACGTAGGCTTTTTAAATCTTTTCCATTATGCGTGTAACGTAAATCTTCGAATACCTGTTTTAATCGAAACCTACTGTGGATAGCAACCAAAATAAAGGACGTAAAACATTGTAGGTGAATCTACCACCCCTCGAATTGGGGCAATTTAAACAATAATACGGGCAATTTACGTCTGTCTCGACACAGGTTTACCCTAGTGAGACAGGCATTGTAAAAAATAACATGTAATTATAATATATGTTTAGATTAAATAATTAAAAAAAAAGATATATACTTAATTTGAATAAAGGAAATGATGCAAGAAAGATTAAAATACTTTTTATTTTGTTCTCTCAAAAGTGCAACTTGATTGAAAAGAGAAGTGTTGTCAGCATGAAGGTCCTCAAGTTTTCTCAAATTTCTCAAAAACTATCGAGAATTGATACCATTTTCATCTAAACTTTTTGGCTTGTTTTTCGCCTTTTATTTTTTTTTATGTTACCTCCACATAGGAGGCTCTGAGTAAAATAATTCACATCAGGGCTTATGTCATCTAAGGGGATACTGTGTGGAGGGTCATTTTAAGGAATAGAAGAGAGACTGTTCTGGGAAGGAAAAGGGTATGAGAGATGGGTAAGAATCTGGGGGTAAGTATGTCCAAGAGTGACGGACGTATGAATCCATGCCTCCAACTGTGATGCGAGGCGATATTTCAAGAGAGTCCTGCTGGAGAAATCAAAAGGTCTCCCTCGACCAGTCTCTCCCGATCCGGGATGCCACGCAGTTGGTGGGCGGACAATCTGCCGCCAAGACCCGGACAAACTTCACCCCGTGAACGATGCAAGACAGCAATTACAAAACTTTTTATTTTGTCCTTTCAAAAATGTCTAACTTGATTAAATCGAAAATTCGTCAGCCTAAAGGGGTCAAGTTTGGAGTTCTACGTTTTTCATTAGATCGAAGTTCTAAAAAACTTTCGAGAAATGACACCGTGTTCTTTTTGAACTTAAGCTTTCTTTCGGCTGTCAAAAACATTGATAAACAGTCACTGTGTTTTAAAGAACCTAAGTCTTTCAATAAGCATCCTGTAGTACTGGAAAATTCTGGTCCCAGAACTTATTAATAAAGTATGTCTCTTGAGAGGCCGTAAGAGATATCACAAAGAGGTCTTTGAAGTATATAACATCTATCAACACTTTGCGTTATTATCAGCAAAATCATCAAAAATATTAAAAGAAAATAATCTGCTTTATTATATTTATTAACGTAAAAAAATAGGTTATATTGCGAATTTTATCTTAAATCTTTTGTTACTAAGATTATTTATTAATTTATAAGCTTTTAAGCCCGTTACCGAAACTAATTTCAGCACTCCATGCCATCGTTGTAATCATGAATATGAATGGTGGCTGGGGCACTTCCACTAAATCCCGGTTTAATTTTAACTTTAACCAAGGCTGGATACTTTCTCTTTGACGGGAGCTTAAAACACGGGGTGTTAATCTAGGTTTTAGTTCCCGTACAAACACGGTCTCGATACCCCAGATTTATACCATTAAACTAAAATGCAAACCCAGTGAACATCAAATAAAAGCATTTTTCTATTGAGAAATGAGAAACGTTAAATTTGGTTGAATTTTACATTTTAAATGTGTAGCTAGGTACTTAGCCACCTATTCAAAGTGCAAAAAGAGTTCAGAGCTTTGAAATCTCGAATTTTGTGGTTCCTTGCTCGTCTCCAGAGCCTTTGACGACTTCACTTGTTTGCAAAACAAGGGCATTATTCGCACAGTTAATTTGAGGTTATAATCTGAATAAAACACTTAGGTTTAATTACTGGTATATTGATTTATTGCATACATATTTATTGTTCAGATAAACCTTGCAATAACGAGAAATTATTTTTGGTTCTAGCTGTAAGGCTTTTAGAAACGGAATGATCGAGTTTCAGCAAGGAATAAATGACCAAAGGTTTCGTGACTTGATATTTTCGCTTCTCGTAAATCGTAGATAAATTTGTTGTAGAAATTTAAGATAAAATGCAACACAGACATAATATTGAAAGTAAAAGAGTCCATAGATGGAAGTGAATCAAGATGAATTAAAATGTAAAATTACGGGTAGAAAATGAGGCTAAATGTTTCAAAATACGATGACACAACTCTCTAACACATTTAACTGAAAATTAATTAGAAAAGTCACCATACTAGGTACTTGATTATTTTTTTAAAATGTCTGCTCATGCGAAGCCCTTTAGTCCATACATAAATAATTACTTCTTTTAATATTAAATTACCTATCTATGTAATTAAATTATAAAGTCCACCTCGGCACAGGACTTCCTAGTGAGGAGGACTAAGAAATACAATATATCATATACTTAAATTCACCTTTATATTTTGTATGTACAATTATTTTATATAGTCGCTTAAAAAAAAAATAAAAAAATACCGTCGATCTTGGCTATGTTATCAGAGCATATTATTATTATTTGCCTTCAATCAGTAAAAAGTTTGTTACTGTTTTTTTGTGTTTTGGCACCGCTAGATTAGGAACATGTCCTTTGTCCGTGTTGTTGTGGTCGGTAGATAATATTACAAAATCTTTTTTTTTCAGATTACTCAAATAACATCAGCACAATGTCCACTGTCATTCAAAGGATGCCTTTACATACGCACATCCGTATATACAAGAGGGAGTATCTGCCGCTGTTCCGGGATTTCCCCGCAGATAAATAAGGCTCTGGCGCAAATCTCCCGGCAAAGAGGCTAAGCCGCGGCGGCACATCTCTGCCGGATGCTGCGCTCCGCCGATATCGCCATAATCCCCCGTGGAACTTCCATGGTGAATCTAACGCCTAATGGACCGAGATTAAACCAAAACTATCGAACATTTTGGTGATGTTTTAGGTATGATTTTTGAGTTAAATAGTGGAGATAAAACATTTTCATAAATTATAGTAATAAATATTTTAGGTCGTTGGAAAAACTGCAGATTCCGCTGGAAGCATTTGAGAAAGAAACGACAATGGAAATAGGCATTGAAATAAAAAGAAAGAAAAATCAACAGTCGTCACACCAACTGGTCTGAAAATGACTACAAAGGAAAGAAATCGGTTAGTAAATAACAGGTATTAACAACATTTCAATTTTTTTATCAAAAACAAACAAAACTGACAATATTTGAAAATCTCCTATCACAACCACAATTGGTGGAAAATGTTGTTTGTGTCGTGATGAAGGTCTTAGCCAGATGACGAATTGAACAAGCGACACCTGGGTGGGACCCAAACACGAGGCCAACTCGGCCACTGACTGGTCGATTAATATTTAAACAAATATACATTTATTGGTTGACCTACTGACTAAAGCTAATTCTGAGGAAAAATATATTATTTTCATTACGTAGGTACCTCTGAAAGCTCTGATAAATATTGTATTTTATTAAACTATTTTCCTACACCGGCTTACGTAGGTAGGAAGTTGTAAAATAAAATGCGATATTTAAAAAAATGCGATAAAAAAAAATGAACTAAATCCTGATTCCAATAATAAATAATTTACTATCTATCATCAATCACAGGATTTGTGTAAATTCTCTGGAACAAAAATAAATTTTCATGACAACCAGTGGTTTTTTCAAATTTATTGGTTTTGGTTTGTGGTGTTTGGTATTTGGTAATGCAGTCTGCCATGGGATTTGGATATTTGGAGTTGGACGGTTTGGAAACTGTTTGTATTCGGTTGCAGTTGGAATAGATCCAGTAGTCAAAGTGCAATGAGGCCGAAAATGCTTTAATTATATCTGGCTGAAGGCTTATGTATTTTTGACCGCAGAGATGTGCAACGCTATGGAACGTTACATATTAAATTTCTCGTCAATAATATGAATAATTATCTCAAATTCAATAAAATAACTACCAACATTTTTATTAGGTTTTAAGGTAAGCTATATCCTACCTTTTTATTATGGTTTCTTCGTCAGGATAATAAGATGAATAATAATAATTTCCCGGCGAAGAAACCATCGGTTTTGAAACATGTAAATATTATAACATGTGATTTTAGTGGTTTACCCAATTATTTTTTTTCATTTAATTAAAATGATGTCACAAAATTATTTTGCAAAGATTGAAGAAGAAAAAATTGTTCGAATAAGAAAGTGTGTTAAAGTTATAATTTTTTTACCAGACTTTATGTCCGGATTAAAGTTTTCCCACAGGAAAAACTAAACCCTTTCACATACTTTTCCACAAATGATCATCTAGCAAATCCACGCTATGCAAGTTTATCATATTATAATTATAAATAATACAAAACAATACAAGAACAACATGTTAACCTACCAGACTATTAAATGGGAAAATAATTCACCGACTCCAGATATTTTCATATCAGATGGTTCAGTTCAGTGGAACTCCTAATTGGACTAATAAATCCTACTGATCCCTCAATATAAATATTAAAAAAAATCTTTCGTAATCCCACATGTATTTAAAATGACTGATTTATGCATTTTTATATATAAATTCTTTGACAAATCTAATACGCCTAAATTTTTAATGAGAGAGCTAGGCATAATGCCAGTAGACGAAATAATAAATAGTACCTAATATTTTTATAGTCCGAGAATGCCAAATTCTTTTCATCTCATTTCCTAAATCTTTATATTTTCTTATTTTTTCAGAAACAAATTTTTCAATACTACAGGAATTTGGAATAGCTACATCAATCATACAAGTTATTTTTTTAAATTTTGTCATGTAAAACTATATCGGGTCTATTGTGACTAATTGTTCTGTCTGTTAGTGTAGTTTTATCGTAATATTTATTCACCATAAAAAAACAGAAAATGTGAAAGAAA
The DNA here is from genome assembly GCA_951813805.1 of Limnephilus auricula. NCBI lineage: Eukaryota > Metazoa > Arthropoda > Insecta > Trichoptera > Limnephilidae > Limnephilus > Limnephilus auricula. Next base: position 5,761,352 of record OX638403.1, read on the forward strand.
ATTGTAATGCCTACGATGTTAAAATATTTTTTTTAGCTTCATCCGTAAAGGTTCTATCACAGGAAAATTAAAAAAAGTATTTATGTGTGTATATGTAAACTTGATTAATAAGCAATATAAAAAATAACTAAAAATAAGGTTAAGCGAAAAAAAAATTCAGGATGAAAGAGTGTTGGCATCTTAAATACTAATTAATATTTATTTATAACTTACCTACCTTTTCTGTAAATTGTACCGTCTTATCAGATAATGTGACCAAAATACTTAGTTAAATTCAGAGAAACATTTTGTTTAATCCAACATATTGGCACACAAAATGTTCAAAAAAGATAACGTGTTTGATCGATTCCATAGTGTCATTCCGCATTTTTTTTTACTTTTTGCGTCTTAAATTTTATTTGAGGTTATTAATTTGTGCATTCAATAATTACTAATATTATATTGATTTACAATTTTACAAAAAAGAGATCTAAAATTAATAAGAAATATCTTTTAACATCACTGTAGTTCTCTCGACCATGCACTATACTCGATTTACATTCAAGCCAGTAGTACCAGGGTGGTCTTAATTAATGTCCAAGAAAAGATATCACACCTAATATTTATATTGTAAAATGCATCAGCGCAGACGCTGCAATTCCCATCGCAATAATAATACATGTAGGTGTTCACCTAGTATCTATGTAAGTAAGCCGGTTCTACTGTAGGTAGGTACAGAGTCCGCAGTCCGCAGTTCGCAGTCCGCATGCATTGCATATTGCCCGCGGCCATTATTGTAAAATGTGGATCTGTTTTCATTGAATTCGCCTTGTTTGGGAATTGAACGGGAACCTCGACGCTGAAAATAACCGTACGTCAGCCGGAGCTACCAACGACCAACGACCAATAGTCCTAGCATTGCCGGGAAGGGTTAAGCAGGGCGTTTGGGGTGTCAAGGGGCCGGATTAGACATGAGATTTGCAACCTAAAATATTAACATGCAATATTATATGAACACAACAAAGGATTACTATACTAAACACAAGATTAATTTTAAAGTACAATATTGGTCGCTTTAGGTTGAAACGCCGCATTATCAAGCTGAATAACTTAACTAAGAAATAATAGTGATATACCGTAGGTACACGGAGAAAAATGTTATTTTAAAATACGATCATTTTATTCCTAAAAACGGTTAAAACGGGACCGAAGTTCTTAACCAATTAACAGGGTTTCAATGTTTATAGGCGGGAAAATGTAAGAATAATTTGTTGGTATACGTACAAAATTACGTATATCAACAAATTATTCTTACATGCCAATAAAATGATCGTATTTCAGAATAACATTTTTCTCCGTTTACTGTTCTAATCTCCGTAAAATACTCAGTTGCATTTTCTCTTGTACTTGCAAACAAAGCAGCGTATAAAGATATCATTGAAGAAGAAGATAACACTAATAGTCTAAAAATGAAAATACGAAAATTAATAAAACATAAATATTTACAAATTCATCAAAAAATTTGCCGTTGTTGAATTTAATGTGTGATTAGTGGAAAAAACCAAAATATCCGTACCTTCTACTGAATCAACTAAAAAAAACTTATTCCGTAGTTTTGACCAACTACAGACAAAATACTTCACTGTGCGACAGTTACGTCTGTCCACGGGGGAGGCCAGTTGAGGGAGAACATTTAATCTCTCCAGGAGGGCTCTCTCGACCCATCGCCTTGCAACGCAATGGGAGGAATCGACTACTGACCCCAGATTCCTACCCACTTCTTACATCTTTTTCCTACTTAAAACTTCCCCCTTTCCCTTTATTAAAAAGAACCATAACACGGCATCACCAAACATGAACCATCAGGGAAATGATTTTCTTTTACATATTCATAACTTATTTCTATAGAGTATGTAAATAAAAAAAAACGACTGTGCTTTAGACCACACGACTGAAGTAAAACTTCTTTAGCTCCATCTATATGTATGCATATATATATATATATATATATATATATATATATATATGTTTATGTGTATATTATATACATGTATACAGGGTGTTAAGGTACGTACTTGAGTTACTTTAACCAGTGATTCCTGACATTATTTGGAGACAAAAATTTCATTGACATTTTTTACTCCAAATAATGTCAGGAATCACTGGTTAAAGTAACTCAAGTACGTACCTTAACACCCTGTATACATATATGTATTATTTTCTACAAATATTTATTTATTTAAATTTATTATAGTTCGCCTCGCCTGATTACACTTTTCGTAACGCTTTCGTCACGCATTCGCCAGCTTACTCCCCAAGTCAAGCGTGCGTAAAGAAGTTTTACTACAAAAACAAAAATATTATTTGTTTTAAAATTTTTCCATAATTTGAATACGCTCTAGTTTCCAATCCCCCTCTGTTAGAGAATGTTGATTGCACTCAGAGCGGGATGAAGGCCGGGCACAATTTAGTGCGACCTGATTTACCTACGGTCGGATATTGCGATTCGGTAGATATACGTTTGTTGCTCCGTTACGGGGAATTGGAAACGGCCTGAAATATAGCGCTACGAATGTCGTCGATTTATTCCAAATGAAAATTACTGCTGCTGCCAGTAGGAGCGCAAACTTTTATTTGCATAGACACCAGACTGTTATTTGGATATCTTTAAATTTTTTTAGTTATCTACCTTGAGGGGTGGAATTTATTTGAATTATTTAATGATATTTTAACATAACGTAATAACGAATTATAACACGAGGGTACCTCATGAGGAGTACCTCGTGAGGGGGTACCTCGTGAGTTACCTCACTCTTACATAACACGATATTTTTCTGGTGTTTTGAGTAACCAAAGACGCAAAATCATTATTATAATGTATTGGTTTTGTGTAGAAAAAAATATTGTTGATTTAGGTTTAAAAAATTGATACATTGAAGAAAAGAAAGAAAAGAAACTGATAATAATCAATGGTACCAGATTCAAACAAATTACGTAGCAAACAAAGCGTAATGTAATAAATATTTTTTGCAACCGATTGTTTATTACATTGTACCCAATGTAAAAGGCCCATGAGCGAGAGCGTATAAAAAAAAAAAGTCTTTCTCAAGGATTTTGCCTAGCTCGAACATGAAATTCATGACAAAGTAAAAAACGAATCGTGAAAACCGCTGCCGAAGGTAGCTTTAAGTTTAAATTTAGCTTTGTGTGCTATAAGCACCGCCGTACATTGATAGCTCTGTACCCGTATCCCCAAAGCTTGCGAAAATCCCCAAAAGAATCACCCTGAATGGCCCATAAAAGCGCGAATGTAGCTTTAAGCATAATTTTAAAATGCTTTTAAGGTTCCTGTGTAAATAAAGCCCTCTCCTTTCTTCTCTGTCCTTCCCGTCCTCACCCACCCTTTCAGATCTGGGGGTGATAAGTCCGTTTGGGAAAAATAAGGTCATACTGCCTCTCCTTCATTTAGGGCCATTCTGCCACGCTCATGGCCGCTTGAGCTGATAGGTTATGGTAGTTCAACGCGCAATCGAGATAATACTGTATGGCCGCGGGCTTTGAGGATTACCTAGGACTACAGGGCTTATGAGGCAACAAAACTCATTGGGGATGTTTACTTTGGGCATGCACACGCGAAGGATTGCAATGTTTGGGATTTTAACATTTTATTAATTAACTTTTTTTGTTTAATTTGGATAAGTATTAAAGTGAGTTTCTTCTACTAACTAAAATAAAATTGAAAGGACATCGGAAACTAGGGTACAAGGAGAAAAATGTTACTCTAAAATGCGATCATTTTGTTCGTAAAAATGGTTAAAAATGGGATTGAAGTTCTTACGAACAAATAAACAGTGTTTCATTGTTTATTGGCGGGAAAATGTAAGAATAATTTGTTGGTATACGTACGAAATTACGTATACCAACAAATTATTCTTACATGTTCCCGCCAATAAACATTGAAGCACTGATAATTTGTTCGTAAGAACTTCAGTCCCGTTTTTAACCTTTTTTACTATGAAAATTATCGTTTTTTCTAAAAACATTTTCTCCGTGTATAAAGAAATACATCAATTATTTTCTATAATATTATAATGTTATAGTAGTTGTAAATGTCTAACTTTTAATCACAATCGTAAATAGACCATAGCCAGTAGTTAAAAGTCTTAGTCGTTAGTCACTTACTATAACGCCGTTCTTCCATAAGCTACGTTCAAGCGACGCGATCGCCGCTCGTCCGTGTTTTCCATACTATTATTAGTGTTTGAAAACGCCGCTAGGTGCTACACTAACAAAATAGTATGACAGGTAGCGGTAGCGTCGCTTATAAGTAGCTACGTGGAAGAACGGCGTAAGTCGTAGATGTAAGTCACTAGTTATAATTATGAATCTTAGTTGTAAACCGGTAGTATTAATTTTATTATATTTTTATTTGTACAGCGCAACAATTTGGGAGGCAGGAATGGCTACCTCCGCCCCAGGAACAAATTATTGGACAACCAACACCTCTGCCATAGGTCACCCCAAGTGGTTCGCTACGTTTGGTGACTTAGCAGGGGTGTCCGGGTTCATGTGGTGAGGTTTGTCTAGGTCTTGGCGGCAGTTGATCTAGACACACTGAACCCCAGATTCCTACCCAATCCTCATACAGTTTTCCTTCCCAGAACTTCCTCTTATTATTTTTCTTAAAAATACCCTCCACACAGCATCCCCCAAGATGACATAGGCCCTGGGGGAAATTATTTTCCTCAGGGCCTCCTGTGTGAAGCTAATGTAAAAAAAGCGCCATTAAGGTGATGTTTCACAAAATCAGCCAAAGATTACGTATAATATCGCAAATATTAAAACTGTTTTTTTTTTTAAATAATTTACAACCTTTCCCGCTATATGTATGTATTTTTTTTATAAATGCAAAATCATAAGAACCAATTTCCAAAAATCTTGTGCGAAATGATGTAAACGTAATTTGGCACTACGTTAACCACCCATGATTTGTTTTTCAGAAAAAACCTCATCAAGATTGACAATTTAAATAAGTTATGAGTAGTTACAGACTTGAAACTTTTATATTTGTCGTTTCCATAGTTCAAAGAACTATCTGGAATAAACATATGTCAGATTTTTTTGCATTGTATTCGTATATGATAACACCGTGATTTTGAAACACTGTTAATTTAAACCCCAGGAAAGAATGGTCACCAACACCATTTTAAACAAATACTTAGTACCCCCCCTCTCCCCCTAGTACAGGGTGTGAAGAAGGTAGGTCTTTCCCATAAAGGGTTGCAGTAGCATAGATAATATAATGATATCCAATAAAAAATAAAATATTATTCAACACCCTTATAAACGTCGCATAAAATGGCCACTCCGTATAATTTTCAGTCAATATATTCAGTTTATGGACTGAATTTACATATGTAGTTTTCCATGTATGATAGGATATATTATATCTACTGCCGCGTCCGGCGTCCGGACATTATCCGATCTCGGACACATAATATGGAGCACCCTAAATGAGATCCGAAAAGCAAATGTCCGCATAACGCCGGAAGGAAATGTCTTCCTCTGGTATCTCCATGGATTGGGGAAATGTGTTTTGTTGGATCCTGGTGTTTGATGGATTTCAATATCCAGGCAATCAACATCTCTAAACAGGGGTAGGATATTCTATTGGTACCGTTTTCTGTATCAAGGGAACCATTTTTATGAGTTTTGATGTTTGGATTGGTAGATAATTCACATTCATACCTCCTGCCTTGGAAAAATATTCTAAAATTTTATTTTTCAACTCCAGTTTCATATATGTTGATAAAACATTTCTAACTTTATTGATTTAGAACCGGATCGGTCTCTTCCAGATTCGAACGTCTGTGGGTCGTAACAGTGAAACTTACCCTATACCAATTAAATTAATAGAACCATAAAATATATAAAGAATAACACAAGAAGTGCCTTGTGGATGTCCCGTGGTCCCATTATTTGCCCAATTTGAGCCTATGTTTCCTTACTAATAGTGTTTCACCATGATTACGAAATTCAAATGGGTTGGCGATATACAATTTCAGGCAAATTTAAATAAAGTTCTAAATAGGCTGAGTTCTAAATAGTCTATGACCGAAAGGTACTAAGTCAGTGGCACATTATTTATTTCTATACAACTTTATACGAAAGACACTTCTAGTGTTTTCTATGATTGGACCAACGTTTCGTGTATGGATTCTTAATCAAAATTTTACATTGGACTTTCATCTTAAATGAACAGTACATCAATACGTACTTAATACATTTAAAAATCTCTTTACAGAAATATTTCATCTATAAATATGTGTACCTCACTAGGTAGATAGGAACTTACTTTACAGAATAGATAAATACATGGAGACATGGCACATTCAAGTGAATCAAATATAAAGCAATTTCATGAGTCGTAAAATAGAAGAGTAAGTATAGGTGTAAGGCAAGGGCCTAAGTTGGTTGGTAGTCTATCGTCTCTGCATACCCCTTTAAAAGCGGCGTGATGATTAATTAGTTGTATTTAAATTACTAAATATATATTCACATAGATATAAACCCAGACAAAGGGTATTATGTAACTATTTGTCAAACTTATGAAAACAGCGTGGGTACTGAATGATTGAAAATCGTATCCAGTATTTTTGACCGACCCAAAATAAGCTTGAAATATGGGCATTGTTTCCCTTCACTGAACCGTACAATTTAACGATACTGCACAAGCGATAGATTCCAACTCAAATGATCCATTTATTTTTACAACTGCAATTTAAAACAAGTCATCTATATTAGTTTGGTACCTACCATTTCAGTTCGTAACGTAAACACTCGATGTATTGTATTACTAAGCACAATTTACTGTTATGTTTGCCTAGTAAACAACTTCACGTTAACGTAATACGTAAAACACGATGATAGCATTTTGCAATAATATTCACATTTAAAATATTTATTTTATTATTTCATACGAAATGATATTATAATTGTAAATCATTCACGTCTGGAACCCATTGTTGTAATATTCATGTGAAAGCTAATGAAAGAATTTAAGATAAAATCTCAAGTTTTCTATGTTTTAAAACGGGTTTTCCAGCAATTTTGATGATTTAAATTTTTAAATATTTATTTAATTTTTTTTTTTACAAATACAGTTGTTATACATTGTATATATATATTTTTAATACATTTTTTAAGTATCGTGATTCACCTTTTTTTTGAGCAATGCTCGTGTAAAAAAGGTGGAGCAGCGAAAAACAATTCAACATATATTTTTAAAATGTGTAGTAAGTAAATGATTTGTATATATTCTTAAACTGCTAGACGGAAGGATTTTCACTGATTTTGTATTTCTATTTAAAAAAATTAAATGAGGCATTTTATAGTCTAAAATTGCACGGAGAAAAATGTAATTCTAAAATACGATCATTTTATGCGTAAAAACGGTTAAAAACGGGACTGAAGTTCTTACGAACAAATTAACAGGGTTTTAATGTTTATTGGCGGGAACATGTAAGAATAATTTATTAGTAGGTATACGTAATTTCGTACGTATACTAACAAATTATTCTTACATTTTCCCGCTAATAAACATTGAAACACTGTTAATTTGTTCGTAAGAACTTCAGTCCCGTTTTTAACCGTTTTTACAAAAAAAATTATCGTATTTTAAAATAACATTTTTCTCCGTGTGCTTGCATTGATAAGCTTTCGGATTCCACCACGTAATACTAGAAGTCGGGATTTATTTCAGAACGGAAATTCTGGGACTAACTAGCATACCTACGTAGTACCTGATAGGTACGTAAAATGATGGAGAAGAAATATTTATACCGCGTCAGCGGACGTCTTCAATTTATTACCTACTAAACACCTATAAAATGTTGATGCTGAGGCAGTTCAGTTATGTGTAATTAATACCAAATATATAATTTTTACTAATCATCTAAAATTGGTGCTAATAGAGAAATTTAAAAAAAAATTTGTACAAAAATCATATAATCGCTTAAATTTTTGGATTGCTAACGATTTTCTCTTTAATCTAACGATAATAAATAAATAGCGGTAGGTATGTGGCCACTTACCCATATTATGCAAATCTCAGGATGCTGAAACAAAAATAAAACAAATTAGTTCATTCTAAGTTACACGTACCTAAATGTTCGTCAAATATTACACATGGAGGTATACTCATACAACAAGTACCCACAGACCACATGACATGTCTTGTAGTCATTACAGAATTTAGTTGTAAGATACCCATATTAAATGTTAGTTTTATTCTTAGTTTAAAAAATCTTTGAGTCATTAGACGAAACTTCTTTCATGGAGCTACTTTCAAACGAAACGATCGCCACTCGTCTGTACCTTCCATACTATTATTAGTGTTTGTAAACGTCGCCAGGCGCTGCGCTAGCAAAATAGTATGACGAGTGGCGGCGATTTAGTCGCTTGTAAGTAGCTGTGTGAACGAAGGGCGTTAATGTAATTAGATTTTTTTCTATCCTATTTAATATTGCTTTATAAACAATTCAATTATTATTTTTAATCTATCTAAAACTTCTAATATTCTTTTTAGGTATCTACCCACCAGTGGCGGTCCGTAATATTTCACTGAGCTAGAGTGCTAAGAGGTATTTATTTTAAAAAAAGAGGTACCTAGAGTCCTACTTTCATTTTCTGAAGATGAATCCTTGAAGCTCGGTTGTATAATTTTTAAAGCATCCCTCTTTCCTTTTTTTCGGCCCATAAAAACACGCGCTAACACTCATATATTTTCCGTAATGAAAATCGCGAAAACGAGCCTGAGCAGAGCAATCCAGTTTATTACTTGATTTTCACGCCTTCACAAAGGCATATCGCACTAAGTTATAATAGAATCTAACAAGAAAAACCCTTTATATCACGATGAATGCTTTTCTCATTTACTCGGCTCGTGTTGGTGGGTGGGAGAGGGGGTGGGGTGATATACGCAGCAATATAATGGTCCATAGCCGGGGAAAATAAACCAAACTTATGATATAACAGTATAGACTTCCAGCGAGCCTTGAGTAGGGGAATGCTTTCTGAAAAATACTCCACTATATACGCGAAACGAAGGCTGTGTTCCAATTTGTTACTTAGTACTATTGTCTTCATCTTTGACTTTATAATAATAATAATTGGATAATTTTGTGAGAAATCACCTCAAGGGCGCTGAACAATTTATAATATAATTCTTAGGCTATATCTTTTTTAATTTTTTTTTATTATTATTTATTAACCAAAAAATACATTTTATGTACATTCTTTTAGGTACATGCCACCTCACTAGGCTGAGCCTATTCCGAGGTGGCAGTAATTTAATATTTTTTATATCATTTTCAAAAGAAAGAATAAAATAAATTATTAATTAATAAATAGAATTTTGAAAAATAAACATAAAATGAAAATTAATAAGAGAAAAAGAAAAGAAAAGAAAAAATGGAGAAGAGATGATATAAAGAACTTAAATTATTTGAAAAATATATCTAAGTTTATTATTTACAAATGTATACAGAAACATACTTACCTGGTCGGTCACTTCCGATAAACACACTTTAATTAGAAAGTTTATGCTTGGAGAAGTTACCAATTTGCACGCGGAGGACATTATATTAACAATGGACATTGCATGATTTTTCATTTACTGCCCCCCATCACTGTTGGTATTCACTTATTAGAAGATTAATTCTAAATGTGAGTTAATATTTATTTTGAAAGACTTGAGAATTTAATGATTCTTTAGGACTGGAGAATTTTCATCAAGTGACCGTTATAAAAGCTTACAAATAAGAATTAGCTCATATTTTTCACAATTAGTTATTGACAATGTCGCGGGCTGTTAATGTGAAAAGGTTTTGAATTTATGGATAAGACAATCTGAACAGGTAAGTTTTAAGTTTAGCTCTAAATTCCGCCGAGTCTGTGACCATTCTTAACTCATGTGGCAGTCTATTCCAAGCTTTAGGTCCCGACACTCCGAAAGCGCGCTCACCGAACTTAGTGTCTGGTGTGCGCTTTGGTTCCATTAACTTTCCGACACCTGATGATGCTGCTGACCTGAGGGTTGATTGTCGAGAATTGGAATTTTCAGAAATACACAGTTCCGATAAGTAAGCCGGAGCCATTGCGTTAAGCGACTTAAATACCATCCAGCAGAGCTTGAACTGGATTCTTTCAGGACATTTGAGCCAGTGAAGATTTTTGAGATGCTCTGAAATATGGGAATATTTAGATGCGCCGGTGATAAGTCTTGCCGCAGGGTTGAAAACGGATTGTAATTTGTTCATTTGATATTTTGGGAGACTTTTTTTTTTTTTTTTTTTTAAAAAGACAAACATTTCCAGGTTACGAATAATCCAACAACATTTGAAAATCTCCTACTACCACCACACTAAGCTGAAGATGCATATATACTTGCATATATACCGTTGCAATAATCTAGACGTGAAACAATATACGAATTGACTAGTAGGTAATTTAGTCGCCTCTGTTGGCAGGTTTCTTCGCACTGCTTTAATTTGCCTCAATTGAAAGAACCCCGTGCTTACGGTTCTGTTCACTTGAGTTTTCAGGGAAAAATCAGCGTCGAGATTAACACCCAGTAGTTTTATACAAGTCTTTGGACTGATGTCACTTCCTGAAATGGTTATTGGGGAGTTATCAATGTTACGCTGACGTCTGCTGGTGGCGGTCCAGAGAAACTCAGTCTTCGAAGGATTTAATTTAAACTTTTGCGGCCATCGATGGTAATGATTTTGAGGGCCGTCGCGGGTTCGAACCCGACGTGCGCAAATAAACTTTATTTGATTTGTGGTTGGGCATTTACACAGCTACACTTACATACATACATCTATACAAAACTATACACATACATGAACTGCTGTACTTGTAGCTAGTATTGTCACATTTCCTTCCTACCCTTCCTTATAAACCTGTCACTTTTTCCTGTTACCCACATCAGTCCATAATCGACCATCAACCTGTGAACATCAATATTATTTATCGCATCCGCATTTTTTCGCTATTGACCGCCGCAGAGAAGAAAGTACAAGTCCCGCAGTGAGTAATTCTCTCCTTTTCCTTGTGTGCTTACCTTCTACTTGTGCAGTGGTTCAAACACATAACATACACATTTCAAGGTCCTTCTTTTAAAAAACTACACAAAACACGCATCATTCATGGTCCAAAACGAGCCGGAGATATATAACTCTTATTTCAATATCTCTTATAAACTTTCAGAGTGTATTACGCTCACCCGCAATTTAAATTTTTTCTACCCGCATTGTATATTGTTCATAGACCTCGTGTCTTTACTAATAATTTGTTATTTTGTTTACTCTACTCCCAGTACTGGATAGGTCAATTGAAATAATAAATTTGTTATTCCGCAAACATTAATTTTAAATTTAATTCAAGTGTTGTTAACCCCTCACGGTTGTCGGGGTCAAAGATAACCCCACTGAGTACTGCGCGCAAATTGAATATTAATTAAATTATTTATTATAAATATTATAAGCATATTCTTGGTCTGTATTCTTGTTACATTTAATAAATAATCGGAACAAGAAAATGGCTACCGCACCGTCTGGTTCATCGTCACGGGATGACAGGCGTCTCAAACGTTTAAATGCGAAGTTAGCTTCCAGTTTTGCGACATTACAGTCAGTCTTTGACAAAATTAAGAAATCTTCCGATAACGCTACAAATCGTCAAGCATTTTTATCGGGCGCTGGCACCGTAGAGAGAATCCGTTCGGAGTTTATTACTATTCTAGACGAGAAAGTCGACTGCGAACTGGAAATCAATCCTCAAGCGGTCGCCGAGTATGCTCAACTGAACGCATTTGAGGAAATGTACGGTGTCATTAAATTTACCGAGTCAAGCATGCCGTCAAATTCAGTAGAGAAACCGCACCGTCAAATCAAATTACCGCCTTTAGAAATTGCATGTTTTGACGGAAATTTGGAAAATTGGCCTCTGTTTTATGAAACCTATGTCTCCGTTATTCATTTAAATAGTTCATTAGACAACACTGAAAAGATGCAATATCTCATGTCCAAGTTAACGGGAAAGGCATTGACTATTTGTAAGACGATCACACCCACTGGTACAAATTACCAGGTGATCTGGAACGCTTTATGTAATAAATATAACGATCATCGCGTACTCGCAGAATCATACTTTGACCGGTTATTGAAAATGCCTGTGGTTAACTCGGTCACTCCCGCTTCCTTAGAAAATTTTGCAGATACGTATGCGACAAACATTGCCGCGCTGAAACAGTTGCAAATCAAGGATCTCGCAGAATTTATGTTGCTACATCTGGGTCTTAAACGCCTTGATATAGAGACCGTAAAAGCTTTCGAATCTTCTATTCGAGACAATGAAAGCTTTCCGTCAAGCTCAGAATTAATAGAATTCGTAAGAGGACAGCAAAGGATACTTACTCGTGCGCAAGTTACGCCAGCAACATCCAGCCGCCTCGGTTCAAATATTAATATTTCTGCTAAACTGCAAAGGACAAATTCCACAAAGACATTTATGAATGTCGAGAAAAGTGACAATCACTCCATTGACATTTGTTTTTGTTGTCAAAAGGGATCGCACCTTTTATATCAATGTTCTAAATTTATTAGTCTAGAACCACGCAATCGATTTAATTTCATTAAGTCATCCAATACGCAAGTTTGTGTAAATTGCCTCAGTACTAGGCACAACACGAAATCATGCAAATCAAAGAGTACCTACGTGTAAATCATGCGCTCTTAATCACCATACCTTATTGCATTTCAAGCAAACTGATACGCGAAAACCACAGTCAGACCCAATACCGTCTTCCGCGTCACAAGCAGGTACCGATAATAATAATTCAAATTCTCCGAATCCAGTATCGCTGTGTGTGACAAACACAAACTCTTGTGCTAATTCTACGGTACTTCTGGGAACCGCCATTTGTTTAACTCGAGATCTTAAGGGACAGGTTCAATCTATCCGTGCGCTAATCGATAGCGGCTCCCAAAGGGACATTATTACGCGTAAATGCTGTTCACGTTTGAATCTTACGGTACAATCATCTCCCAGCACTTACGTCACGGGAATAGGTGACGTAAGAAATCTAACAAAGGGAATGACTTGTCTCAAACTGTTCTCCCATTATAACGATGCTCACTCGTATACTATTCAACCGTACGTGGTAGAAAATATCACTAATGAACTGCCTACCGTTAACATAAACCGCGCCTCATTATCATATCTCGACAATTTACCCTTAGCAGACAAAACTTTCTGTACGCCTGGTGAGATTGATATTATTTTGGGATGTGACATGTTTGCTCGCATTTTAAATACCAACAAAATATCAGGTTCCCCTGGTCAGCCATTCGCTATTGAAACTACTTTAGGGTATTTAATATTAGGTACTGCTCCGACGATGATTGAAACCCCAAGTAACTACGTCACGCAATCATTTTGTACGTTCGCTGAAAATGAGGATTTTCGTCTTTCACGCTTCTTTGAATTGGAAGATATTCCAGATGAGAAGTTTTTAACGCCTGATGAACAAGAATGTGAGGACCAATTCAAGCTCACCACTTCTCGTGACACGACAGGTCGTTATATCGTCGCGTTGCCGTTTCGAAAAAGTCCATCTGTCCTTGGCGCGTCGTTGCCGACAGCCGAGCAGAGGTACCGATCTCTCGAACGCCGCTTAAAATCCCAACCCGCCATAAAAGTAGAATATGACAAAATATTGCGCGAATACCTTCAGAAAGGGTACATTTCCCCGGTCGACAATTCTGATTTACCGCATTACGTAATCCCGCATCATATCGTAGTTCGCGAGGATAAACTGACTACTAAAATTCGCATGGTGCTGGACGCGAGTATGAAATCCGATTCTGGTTACTCGCTTAATGATATTCTACACACCGGTAAGAATTTACAAGGTGACTTGTTTCGCATTATCCTCAATTTCCGATTATTCCCCATAGCTATAACCGCTGACATAAAACAAATGTATCTACAAATTGTAGTGCAAGAAGAATGCCGTCGTTTTCAGCGCATGCTGTACAGATTTAACGATAGTGACCCTTTGCAACTGTTTGAATTTAATCGCGTCACTTTCGGCATGTCTTGTAGTCCATTCTTGGCAATGCGTACATTGCGCCAACTTGCGTCGCATGAACAACCTCGTTTCCCACTTGCTGCAAACCTGGTAGAAAAAGGCTCATTCTACATGGACGATTTTGTCACCAGTTGCTCGTCGGTCGAGGAAGCTACCGAGTTGTCTACGGAATTGATACAACTATTTGCCGCGGGAGGATTTGATCTTGTAAAATTCTCTAGTAATACTCCAAACTTTTTGTCCACAATTCCTTCAGATCGTCGTGTCAAGGAACATGTGGAATTTAATCCCGATGAAAACCTAAAAATACTGGGGCTTCATTGGATACCCGCTTCTGATAATTTTATATTTGTTGTAAACGCTAACGAAAGAACTTGCACCAAACGAAACATCCTATCGACGATTGCTCGTCTTTGGGATTTGATGGGTTTCGTCGCACCGGTTGTTTTATTAGCTAAGCTTATAATTAAATCTCTATGGGAGTACAACCTGGATTGGGACGATACTCCTCCTGACACCGTGGTCACGCTTTGGCGCCAGTTTGAAAAGGAATTGCCATTATTGCAATCTATTAGAATTCCTCGCTTTTTAGGTGTTGAATACCAATGTGTATTAACACTCATCGGATTTTCTGACGCAAGCGAACGCGCATTTGGAGGTGTTGTATACTTACACGTTTACTGTCCGAATACTAATAAAATCACAATTAGCTTATTATGCGCCAAATCCAAGGTCGCTCCTGCGAAGGCGATTTCACTTGCGCGTCTAGAATTATGTGGAGCGCTGGTACTTGCGCGATTAATGCGTACGGTCAGTAACACCTACGCATCAAATTCTCTTTTGTGACAGCACGGTTGCGCTAGCATGGATAAATTCACCACCTGCTAGATGGCAGACATTCGTTGCCAACCGCGTATCACAAATACAAGATCATCTGCAGGCTGAATGCTTCCATCATATAAAAGGTAAAGACAATCCCGCTGACTGCCTGTCGCGCGGTCTAACCCCCGCTCAGCTAATAGACCATCCATTATGGTTTAACGGCCCCGCATTTGCTCAGTTACCTAAAAGTGATTGGCCTCTACAACGTTTTCATTCAAAATCTGTATCTGAACCACCCGAACTGAAAACAAAAATTTTGATGGCAGTTCAAAACAATAACCGCCTCAAAACGATTGCACCACCGTTATTATGCGCACTAGCTTCTCGTGTCAATTCTTGGCCGAAATTAATTCGAATTGTAATTTTTATTTTTCGTTTCATTAAGAAACTACCGCGAACATTCGAATTAAGTCATACTGCCGTTGCAGAACTCGCTGTTATAAAATCGGTACAGCAAGAACATTTTTCCGAAGATATGAAGGCAATGACTGACAGGAAGAAACTTCGGCGCGCTATTGCAAAATTGAATCCGTTTCTTCATGAAGGTATTCTAAGTGTAGGAGGCAGGTTGAAAAACGCTGAATTAGAATTTGACAGTCGGCATCCTATTCTTTTACCCCCACGTGCTCATGTAATCAATTTAATAATAGATTACTATCATATCAAGAACTTACATACAGGTCCTACCTTACTCATGTCTTTGCTAAGACAAAGGTTCTGGATTCTTTCCTCGCGTAATCTGGTTAGGAAGCGCGTGCATCAGTGCAATACGTGCTTCAAGATTAATCCCAAACCGCAATTCCCAATAATGGGAGATTTACCCTCATGCCGCGTCCGCGAAGCCAAAGCTTTTCTACACACAGGTGTTGACTACGCGGGCCCGCTTCAAATAATCCCTTATAGACGTCGGGGTGTTCGAAGTCAAAAGGCATACATTTGCCTTTTTATTTGCTTGGTGACCCGTGCTGTTCATATCGAACTCGCTTCAGATCTTTCCACTGAAGTCTTCCTTAATGCTTTCAAACGCTTTTTATCACGTCGTGGTCCTGTGAACGTTATGTACTCTGATAACGGAACGAACTTTGTGGGCGCTAAGTCCCAGTTAAGATCTCTATTAGAACTTATAGAGTCACCAAATTTTAAGAATGAACTCTCAGATAATCTACGGGAAAACCGCATCGAATGGAAAATGAATCCTCCTCAATCTCCACACTTTGGTGGAATCTGGGAAAGTAATATAAAGTGTGTGAAGAGTTACTTGAATAAAATGGTGGGTACATGTCTACTCACGTATGAAGATATGCAAACGGTGCTTTCTCAAATAGAAGCACTTCTAAACTCACGTCCGCTGTCCGTACTGAGCGTAACTGATGTCTCAGCTCCGTTGCCTCTTACTCCTGCACATTTTTTAACTCTTACTCCGTTAAAATCTCTACCCGCTGCTGACTTAACCAACGAGTCAGTAAACTTGTTGCAACGGAAGCATCTCGTGGATCATCTCGTCCAGATTTTCTGGAATCGTTGGCGTATGGAGTACCTAAATACTTTACAATCTCGTCAAAAATGGAACACGAGCGCCAATCCGGTAACTACAGGCACTGTCGTAATCATCAAGTGTGACAACATCGCGCCTCTTCAATGGCCCATCGGCATAATAGTCAATGTTTATCCCGGTGTAGACGGAGTGATTCGCGTTGCCGACGTTAAAACAAACACCGGTACATACCGCAGGGCAGTGGTTAAACTTTGCCCTTTACCTTCGCAATAACATAGTCCGTTGACTTGGCCATCAGATATTGCATCTATGGCCCTTCTTTTAGCTTTAACTTTCACCAATTTTTAAATTTTGTTTATAAAGTGATTAGTACTACACTCTTAAGGTTTATGGAAGTGGATTCGTTCATCCCCTTCCAGGCGGGGGGCATGGTTGGGCATTTACACAGCTACACTTACATACATACATCTATACAAAACTATACACATACATGAACTGCTGTACTTGTAGCTAGTATTGTCACATTTCCTTCCTACCCTTCCTTATAAACCTGTCACTTTTTCCTGTTACCCACATCAGTCCATAATCGACCATCAACCTGTGAACATCAACATTATTTATCGCATCCGCATTTTTTCGCTATTGACCGCCGCAGAGAAGAAAGTACAAGTCCCGCAGTGAGTAATTCTCTCCTTTTCCTTGTGTGCTTACCTTCTACTTGTGCAGTGGTTCAAACACATAACATACACATTTCAAGGTCCTTCTTTTAAAAAACTACACAAAACACGCATCAATTTGTGTTATTTCACCATTACTTAATAAAAACAATATATACTATATTTGCGGCACGTTCCAGAGTGGAAGATACTCTCAGTATCAGCTCTCAGTAGCTTTAGCAGTGTTTAGTGACTAGATCTGAATAGTCAGGTACTTCACCACCTTCCTCTTCCCCATCTCCTTCCCTTCCCCACTTACCTTCAGCCTCACAACATACCCCAATTGGGGATGACATAGTCTCACTGGCTTCAGACGGGAGCAGTTGGGACTTTTTTGAGCTATTCTCTATATATCAAGACCCATGTTCGCTCCTGCCTCTCCTCAAAAAGACCCTCCATCAAACGACTTCAAAGATGACCTAGGCCTTGAGGGAAATTATTTTCCTCAGGGCCCGCTGTGTGGAGTTAATATATCAAAATATATATATATATGAATTAAGAAAAAATCAAAGTTTTGTCAAAAAAAAGCTGTTAATACAGGAACCAAAAAGTAATATTTTTGTCCGAAGCAGCGAAATTTTCCAAAGTTCATATTGTGTCTGTGATTTAAGGATCAACGCAACTATTTTCAGTTGGAAATATTCAGTCACATATTTACGTATTCAAATGCAACACGAAAGCTATTTCAAATCGGTTGTTTAAAAAATATATCGAAAGGTATAAATATGTAGAGCACCTTTCG
Organism: Limnephilus auricula; assembly: GCA_951813805.1. NCBI lineage: Eukaryota > Metazoa > Arthropoda > Insecta > Trichoptera > Limnephilidae > Limnephilus > Limnephilus auricula. The sequence continues at coordinate 5,779,321 of OX638403.1, forward strand.
GCCAAGCATTTCACTGCACCTCAGAAAACGAGGTGGAGGGAATTTTCTAGAAAATGGGAGTTTCTTTTTACGCTAAATTGAGTTCTGTTTGAGTTATTCCTTGTCAGTTTTAACGACGAGACTGGATATTATCCCAGCTTTAAATAATGCTTACGGCGCATAAAATAATTTAGAAACCATTTCAGTTCATATAAACGTATTTTGTCACAATCAACCCTTATATAAAAATTCGTGTACTTTCGATCAAATGCATATTAAGATTCTTTTAAGAGACAAATAATCGCATTTGTAAATGACATTTATAAATCTTATATGTTTTAGACATAAATTTTATTATATTTATTAGAAGTAAGCCATCAACATTTTTTTCTTACTGGACAATTGAAAAATTAGCGTTACATCATTACAAGTACACGATTATTATTGTTTGCAAGTTACAGTGTTTATATATATCGTCAATACAGATATCTTTATATACAGCCTAGTATATTTAAAAAAAACTTTTGCTAATTTTATTAGCCATAAGATAATACGACGTCATGTAAAATAGAAGAATTTTAATTGAAATTATGTAATCGCTTTTTTATTATTTCTTTTTTCTCTGTCTTTATTTTATTTCTTTGTTCTATATACTTACCATGTTTTATATTGCACTAGTGGCATCTTCACCTAGTAACAACTAAACCTTGATTTACGCATGATGTGAATATTTTAAATTTGAGTGTTAATATCTATCCACATCCCAATGGCAATTTCATTAATGTAATAAATATTAACACTGTAAATGTTTTAAATTATAAATAAATAAATAAGCATGAAATAGTCATAAACCTATTGCTTTTCTACTTGTGGTGGACATTGTGTGAAGAGAAATAGAAATTAGGGACAAAATAGCTGTGCAAATTTCTTGAAGTTGATTTCTTTTAATATTTCCATAACCTAATACTACCTTGTCTAAAATCTTGAAAACGGTTAAAAACCATCATTTTTAAGTACCATTAAATCAATTATTTACCTTATCAGTTATTCCATGTGAGTAGCAACTTCAAAGATCAATAAATACAGAAAGTTTTTTTATAAAATTCATAAGAGCTTTATTTTTATTTTCCGAGATTTATGAGCAAAGTGGAGCTATGAATAATTTCCTTAAAATATACTCGTATTTTGGTATTTGAGGTACCCAAATCTGGTTTAAAAAATAATGCGAGTCCATTTTTTGAGCGAACTAATTTATTCATGGCGTTCAGGCTATAAGAAATAACTTTTATTATAAAAACGAAAGGTTAACTCCCCTGAATATTGTTTAAGGTGACGTCTTTATTACTTATACGAGGGACCACCTGCTGACTTGATTTACTTTTGAAAATTCACTACGAAAATTATACGTTTCGGCGGCCATTATAATAGAGTTGTATACGGCAAATAGTTCTTTGTTGTGAGGTATATAAATTATAGGTATGAGACGCGGAATGGGCAAGATTTCGGAATGGGAGCAGTCCTGCAAAGTAGATTTACGAATAGATAATTCACAAACACAAAAAATCTGAAGTTGATACAAATGCCTTATGGGAATATCGCTTCAAATACAAGCAGTTACGGAATAAGGGAGTGGGATGAGACGGATGGGGATCGGTTTGAAAGAATGAGTTTTATGTAAGATTAAATGATTTTGTGGAGCTTTCATAATAATAAAAAAAACATTATTTGAGTATATATTATATATATAAAAAAACATTATAGTGAGAGCATTTTTTTACACGGTGTAAGGACTATCTATTTTTTTATTTTATGTTAGTATATCCTACTTACCAATTTATCTAGCTGATGTACGACAATTTTCTAGGACAAACAATTTTTTAATCGTTTTTTTGGAAAATCGGAAAGAATTTCACGCTTGTGCTCTGTGGAATAGTAGATAGTACAAGGAGAAAAATGTTATTCTAAATTACGATCATTTTATTCATAAAACGGGACTGAAGTTCTTACGAACAAATTAACAGTGTTTCAATGTTTATTGGCGGGAAAATTTAAGAATAATTTGTTGGTATACGTACGAAATTACGAATACCATCAAATATTATTACATATTGCCGCCAAAAGATAAACATTGAATCCCTGTTAATTTGTTCGTAAGAACTTCAGTCCCGTTTTTAACCGTTTTTACGAATAAAATTATGTTCGTATTTTAGAATAACATTTTTCTCCGTGTAGGTACCTACCTACATACTTAAGAATAATGAAACATTAATTATAAATAAGAAAAAGTGTATCAAAAGTAATTAATATCTTAATAGCATTAATCAAATGTGGGTAGGAATGTAGATATTAATAAGAAGCTTAAAAAGAAGGACATAAAATCAAAGTCAAACTGTCCTAAAACCTACCCGCTTTAACTAAGAACTTCTTTTTTTAACTTTATTTATTTCCATTTCTTTATACATATAATATATAATAACAAATAGTATATAATAACATAATATATAATAACACAATATACAATAACAAATAGTATATAATAACATAATATATAATAACAAATATAAACAAGAAATGAAAACCCATTATGGCACTGCCTGAGTGTGGGTAATATAAAAACAAATACTTTAGTACCTGAAGTATAAAATGGACTTATAAAGCATAAAAAAAAAGAAGTTAGTATTACATAAGTAGAATAAGTGAAAAAGTTTTTGAATAGTTATTGTAAAGAGAAAATATAGGGAAGACATATTGTTAAACTTATAGTTAATCGGTGATTTACAACCACCATCTAATGATTAACCACATCATTACATACGTTGATAGGTCAATAATGTTTTCTGTGAATACTTTAAATTATTAGAAATATATGAACGATTGAAAATACCCCCGTAAACATTTTTTAAATATTATTTTAATAAAAGCAAATAACATGTGCATCTACGGCCGTTTTTTATTATGTTTTTGTGAAACAACTTTTAATATGTTTTATAAATGATTATTTAAATTAAATAGCTTCTACAGACGAATCCATTATCAGTTTCGATTAGACAGGGAGAATCATTCCCTCCCCGTGACTAATTTTACGATGCGATTTCTCAAAGACGAGACAGCCGAAATTTATAACTTCACTAAGGTAAACCTTTTGCGAAAATCAAAAATAAAAAACCCACCAAACAGATATCTGCAGACACCGCATACACGGCGATAAGATTTATAACCCGAAAATGGCATTGTGGTTACAATAAGGATACAGCGCATTGTGCAATGAGCGACTCAGGTAAAATCCTGGATAATAATAATAACCCTACGTTTTCGCCATAATCCAGGATTTATTGTTTAAAAGTTCTAAAGCTTGGGAACAAAGCTTTTGCTGAAGCAATAGCATTGCACCAAGGTTGCGCAAAAGGAGATCTAAACATAGAAACCTACCCCTAGCAACTGGCAACTAGCAACTAGTAAATAATTCTACCTTTTACCTCCCTCTGTAAGAATTTGTTCTGTTTATTGCACCTTTGAGTGGTAATGAAGCGGTTTCACGTTAAGTTCACAATGGAGCTTAAAGCTTTACCATAATTTATTTAACGCTTTGTTTGACAGGGATGAGTTACGTGCGTCGATCGGAGACATGTGACGGTTATGGCGTCATCGAGAGTTGTTGTTTGGCGACTGACACCAACAAATGGCCACTAAATTCTGATCGCAATCATTCAGGACGGTGGCTTCAAAGAACGGCTTATTGTAATGTGTGCTCAGTTTGCTTTACGAGATTTTTGATAACTGGTTTTATTGACTATCACCACAATGAATGAAATTCACGATCACATATCATATTTTGGAAATTGGTAACTTTTTACGTAGATAATAAATACATACTTTTATGAAATGTTGCATCTCAGAATCATGCCCATCTAGAGCACTTCCGGTTTACGCAATAGGTGATGGAAAATGATTTATGAAGAAATTTCTAATTGTGACACTAATTAAATTGACTTAGGTATACTAGTTAAGGAAGTTCTTTGAAGGCCTTAAAGGAAGCCAAATAATGTACATCTAAAGTAACCAACTAGATTTTTTTTACATTAACTCCACACAGGAGGCCCTGAGGAAAATAATTTCCCTCAGGGCCTATGTCATCTTTGAAGATGGAGGGTCTTTTTGAGGAGAGGAAGGAGTGAACAAGGGTCTTGAAGAACCCATGTTGTAGGAGGGAGGAAACTCAGATGCCAGCAAATCGTTCGACGGCTGAGCTGTTGAACTCAAGAACGAGTCGTAGAAGCGACCCGTTCTCATGTGACAAATATCAACCGTGTACATATGTTGCGCGCACGTTTGGCGTGTTTCCCAACTATGCACCAGTGCCGAGGGGATCAATGACACTAGTTCCTCGGAGTATCTTCCATTGAAGACCATTCCATATTAGACACTGAAATTTCAAAAGCATTGGTATAATATTAAAATAAGTTGGCAGTTTGTCACAAGTATCGTCCATTACCTACCTATAAGCTTATTAGGTTATTTTAATTCATGTGACTGTGGTTTAATAAAGAATATTGTATTGGTATTAGGTAAATTACGTCTATAATGCCCCAATTAGGTTACTTATATTACAATATGAATGAAATCATGATCCAAGTCATTATGGTTTTACATGTAAGAAATACTCAGCAAAAGTCCTTGAACGCTGGTACCTACCTACCTACATATAGTATATTTTAAATCATAAATCCTGAACACACAGTCAAGAGTCTCTGCATTATTATAATCATGTAGCATAAACATATCCTTCATCATTGTATATAATATCTTACTACGTGATTATTGTAATAAACTAATAATAAAAACAATAAACAATGAGACAAAACAATCCCTCGTTTGAAGCGCCGTGTTTCGTAAAGGTGGTGGGATGACTTTAAATTTAAATTTCATGGTCATGTGTTCAATTTCCGTCTGAATATTATGATGTATAATTCATATTATGTCTGTAATAAGCATATAATAACAATAATGTATTCCATAAATTTTCCTAGCATTTTGTGAAAACAGTTTCAGTGAATCTTTTTTTTCATGTTATGTAACTTTCTAATTACCACAGTATCCAACCTTGACTCCTGTTTCACAAAAACAGCGTTATATAAATTAACAAGAAGGTGTGTTAAGAGTGTTAAGGAAGGCACTTGACTTACTTTAACCAGTGATTCCTGACATTATTTGGAGTAAAAAAACGTAAATGAAATTTTGGTCTCCGTCGTAATTTTTGATGATTTTTTCAACCAAAAACGTAAAAAATCAGTAGGTATTGCACAATTATGGTCAGTGTGAGGAATTGGGCGATTACTCAGCTGAGAGACCAGTGACGACATATAAAATATTTTTTGTTAGTGTAATGTTTTAGGATTCACTCAAAGATTAGAAAGGAGACTGTTTTAATACTTAATACACTTTGTTTTTTATCGAGCAAGTATAAAATTTAATTTGCGCCGAAATAATACAATCCAAAGAAATTATTTTCCTCCCAACGGAACTGATATATGTTTCTTTCTAGGTGATTTAATGCAGAAGAGACCAATAATTAGCTTTACAAACAATATATTAATATTAGTTCTGTTGGGAGGGGTGAAAGGAGCCTGCCATCTATCTTAATATTTTCAAACTTTATATTTATTTATTCAAAATCTTATGTTAAGTTCTGACTTAGATTTAAACCTTAAAATCGGACAGTGAGTTTTGAAAATAAAATTATTAAAAAATAAAAAAAGTTACCGGAGACCTAAATATCATTTGCATATTTTAATCCAATTTATTTTAAGAATTCTTTGTACCTACGTCCCTTACATAACAACTTGTATATGTATGTACCCCTACCAACAAATAATATAGTCATCTTTAACTGAAAATGGAAAATGTTGTAAATTTATAAAATGGATTGAATTAATCCTAAATTGATTATTTAAGTAGGTACAAAATAATTTAATGAAGAAATAAAGTTGAAATGTTTATCCACATTAATTGCCTATTTTTATATTCCAACTGCAAATTATTACAACGTCTTCTAAATGATAGGTTTGACTAAAATTTAAACACAATCTCTATGGATAGTAGGAAATTTAAACACAATCTCCATGGATAGTAAGTAGGATGGTAGGAAAGTACCAACGTATTTATCATTCAATTAAATATTAATTATTTTTTGATAACGTTTGTTAGCAGTTGGCATTTTTTAAATAATATTTTCGTCTCTTTGGATTCAATAGTAGGTATTTACAAGGTCTATCATATAGGCTTATTAATATTATCATAGAGGCAGTATCACACAGGCATAAAAAACTGAAAGTTTTTTACATAGCCTGCAATAGGTAGGTAGGTACCAAATAATATTAAATATCCATTAAAATTATATATTTTTCGCTACTGTGCAAATTTTGATTTATTTACGTGAAATTAGGACCAACGCAAATACCACTTATTTTGTACAGCGTCATTCTTTATAGAATTGATAAATATCTACTATTAGGCACAACGAAAGTACACAGAATTTGCACAACATAAAAAAATATATATTATTACCCTTCCCTAATACAATAATATGTATCAAAGTAAACAGAACCTTTCTACAATAATGATATAAATTAACAACAGTTTCAAAACAATGATATCCGTATTGAATCTCAGTCAGCAGACGTGCTCACAACTCGCTGCTGTTTCCCAAAACAATTATTCTTCTTGTGACGGGTCCCGCCCAGTGGCGCCCGTTCTCTGCCATTGGTCCAAAGGTTGGTAGAAGGGATGAGGGTGGTAACGCACCCCCAGCCCGCCCCCCAAAGGATGAACACAAAATATTCTTATAAAGGCAAAGGAGTTTAAGTTGGGGATTTATGTTAAGTGGTGGATGTAAGATGAATTCTTATCACCTGATATCTAATGCTTAGAGGTGCTGGGAACGAATAATGACGTAAATATTATCGCACGGGGTGAAATAATTTTTGGAAATGCGACGATTAAAAAAATTATTTACGGCCGCTCGAGTGAACTATGTCGAGAGGTTAAGTATAAGTTTGATTTATTGAATCCGCTTAAAGGCTTTGCTAGTTTTTTTCTGCGGAGGTGACAAGAAACCGAAAAATTTAAAAGAAAGATTACAGATGTGTTAATAAATAACCTGAAGCATACTCAATCGCTCCGGGTAAATTAAACATGACAGTTTAAATAATACCTAACTAGGTAGCATTTTTGTGAAAAATCTCCTCAAAGGTCCTTGAAACTTAGGCGAGATATCTACGCAGAAAAATCAGAAAACTGCGAAACAAGAACACAGTTTTAGCTAAGTTCCAACCTTCTAACCCAAGAACTTATCATAAATGACGATTGCATACTAAGAATGTGTCTATGGAACTTAAATATCCTTAACCTATTAGTCGCCAAAAACGCGAACTACATGTAAAAATTAAAATCGACCTTGGTTGGGAAAAACAGGGCAACCGATAGGTCCTTATTGCATCCACCAACTCTAATCATGATAATGGGTCCAGCTAGACACAGCTATAAAAGTACTAACTTTATTTGGCTTGGCCTACGACTATCTGTCGGCCTCATAAAGGTTTCATACGGTAGGCCCTACCGTAGAGATTGACTAGGTATTTCATCGCATTATTACCAATATACCTAGTCACGTTTGTTATGTATTGCACCAAGACCCTAGGTTTGTAGTTCACTATCTGAACTAAATCTCCATACGGGAGGTCGAGAAAAAAAAGGCTCAGATCCTACAACATCTTTGGGGATGCTGTTTGGAGGGTCCAACGTATAAATACATCCCTCCCTGCGGTGCATGGCGATGGGTCGAGAGTGTCCGGCTGAAGAGGTCAAAATGTCTCCCTCAACCATTCTCTCCCGATCCGGACTGCCACGCAGAAGATGGCCAAATCATCCGCCGCCAAGACCTAGACAAACTTCACGTCATCAACCCGGGCATTAAGTCACCAAACGTAGCGGATCACTTGGGGTGACCTATGGCAGGGGTGGTTTGTGATAACGATAACCGCCTTCCAAATTGATATTTATCGGTACCTACTGATGTTTGATTGTTATTTTCTTGGAACTCCTTTGTAGATAAGTACGTACCTAACTAACTACCAACACCAACATACAACACAACTTCTATTTAATGTAACGACGATTATGTCATTGTGGTTATAAGAACTATAAAAATCAATTCAATAAAAGGAATGCTTAACGATTTTAATTGCCACATTGTAGGTTGTTCCATAGAGTAATTTATTAGATCCTTATACGAAGCAAGAGATGAGCTAACAAACCAAACATGCGGCCAGCATTCCTTGATAAAGGAATCAATGAAAACTTATAGTGATCAATGTTAATTTTTTATGATTCCAGTAGCGGAACGCATTTTAAATTGGACCATTTAATGTGATCATTAAACCGAATCAAATGTACACTCTTCCATTAGAGCTCGTTAACGACATGATTGTTGACTGTTGGGGCTTGAGTAACGCAATTGTACTCATATTTCAGAGGTCTGAAACTTGCCCACTACTTTTTAGATCTGAAGGTATTAAAAAATCCACTATCATTAATCATCGTATTAATGGGAGGCGGGTATGTGTGCCTCCGCCCCGGAAACAATCTATTAAACTACCAACACCTCTGCCATAGGTCACCCCAAGTGAAGGTCTGCTACGTTTGGTTACTAAAGCGCCATTCAGACTGTTCACTAATCGTTCATTTCCGTATTTCATTCGGCCTAGTTTACTCGGAATGACACGTCTGAACATGAAATGAAACGAAAGTGCCGAATACTGCCGAATGAAATCTTCAAGTGAACCGATCCAACAATGTTGGATATTTTCCTTCGGCATTCTTCACTCGCGCGCGCATGCGCGCGGAAGAGAGCAAAGTGAAACGTCTGAACACCGAGTGAAATCTCAATCAGTTTGTCTCGCGTCCTGTACGGGAAGGACCATGGAAGGACGTTATCACGTCGCACGCAAAACGTCAAAATGGTATTCGTTCGGCTAATTTGTTTGCTTTCGGGAACACCTCTCATTTAAATTTTTGGGTCTCCCTTATTATCCATGTATTATATATATATATATATATTTTAATATATGTAAGATTATTAATTTGTAGGAAAATGTTCGTAATAAAAAAAGTAATATCAAATTGTGTTATTATGTCATAAAAAAAAAGGTTTATAAGACGAAACAATACTGTTTTTTATATTTATTTTTATTTAATTATGTCAACAAAATTTCGTAAAAATCGATGCATCTGATATGTTTTTCCTTAAAATTCGGGGCCGGACCGCGCTGGAAATCAAACGAATTCCAGCGCGGTTGACCTCGCTCGGCGACGCTGTGGTGGGAATGGACGAGTGAACGCTTATTTCTATAGCGCCGTCTGAACATGGAATGAAACGAAGATGGACGATTAGGCCGAAAAAACATAGCGTAAACCTTCACTCGAGTGAACTGTCTGATTCCAGCTTTAGCATTGGTGCCTGGGTTCGCAGAGGTGAGGTTTTTTCGGGTCTTGGCGGCGGATGCGTCTGTCCACCACGTGGCAGACGGATTGGAAGAGACTGGTTGAGGGAGAGCTTTTAACCTATCCAGTACCTAAGACTAGGAACATCACCTTTTACCGCCCAGTGGGAGGATTTGTACGTCCTAATAAATTAAATAAATAAAATAAAATTCCTACCCACCCCTCATACCTTTTCCTTCCCAGAGCTTCCTCTTCTTCCGTTCCTAAAATGACCCACTACACAGCATCCCCAAAGATGACACTGGCCCTGAGGGGAATTATTTTTCTTAGGGCCTGCTGTGCGAAGCTAATAAAACTTAAAGGAAGAGTTGGCATGATTTAGTACAAAATATCTAATAATACTTGAATGTGCACGGAGAAAAATGTTATTCTGAAAGACGATCATTTTATTCGTAAAACGGTTAAAAACGGGACTGAAGTTCTTACGAACAAATTAACAGTGTTTTAATGTTTATTGGCGGCAACATATAAGAATGTGGATATACGTACGAAATTACGTATACCAACAAATTATTCTTACATGTTCCCGCCAAAAAACATTGACACAATGTTAATTTGTTCGTAAGAACTTCAGTCCCGTTTTTAACCGTTTTTATGAATAAAATGATGGTATTTTAGAATAACATTTTTCTCCGTGTGCATGTAATATGTAACTAACTAACTAACTAACTAACCATCACGCCGTTTCCCCGCAGGGGTAGGCAGAGAGGACGGACCGCCAAACAACTCGGTCTTGGCACACGCTCCTTGCCTCATTCACATTCATACATCTTCTCATACATACTCTTCTATTATTCTGACTCTTGACATGGCCCGACTCAAGTATCTGATTTACTTGATCGTGCCACGTCTTCCTTGGGCGTCCTCGGCTTCTTATACCGTTCACATTCGCGTCATAAATTCTCTTTACACTCCTTTCTTCATTCATTCGCTCAACATGCCCAAACCATCTAAGCGTCCCTTTCTTAATCTTACTTACTACGCTCACATCAGCCTTGCATTCGTAATATGTATCTACCTATAAATCCGTTTTTTGTGAAAATTCCGAAAACCGCTGTTTTATTAAGTTTACCTTCAGGTGTGTAAATGTTAAACATTCTGTCTTAATTTAGTCTTACAGGTAGCTTCTGCTATTTCTACAAAAGTTTTGATTCTGAATAAGTAAAGATTTCTTAACAGGGGGACAGTCAGTGTCTGAATCAACATTCTACTACAAAAGGTACCTACGTATATATCATTTCGATCAAAAACATGAAAAAAATATTTGCAGTTTTCCCAACAAGCATTACAAACTTTTTTTAAATCTATGAACCACCAAAAAACCTGAAATCCATAATATCTCAATCAAATTTACGATCTCACCTAGCAACTTGATCATAGCTCGTAGGCGAGAAATTTATACCCCATTAAATGAAGATATTCAGACTGTCGTTTTTTCCAAAAGCAATTTTATCGTCGCCAATAAATCACAAAATAAAAACAAAATAGTTGGTATTTCTTATTCCCTCTATGGTTGGCAGCGAGCAGAGCCGAGACCCGTACCGCGAGATCTACAGCCTTGTCACTTTTTTAAGGCAGTAAAATAAACACTGTACCCCCTCTTAATTGCTGGTCCGCTATCGGTTTTAATTGGCCGGTGCGGCCTTAGGTATTCCAGGCTCTTAGATTATTTAAATGGCCGTTTGTATTTTGTATGTATTATGGGTTTCTCGTGGGACGCAGCATCCGCGCCGAGGAGGATCCACGGACCTTTGGTATCGTGCGGCCATTAAAGTGTATTTAAAAGTACCTACATATGATACATTCAGGTAAATAAAGGTTGTTAGGTACCTTAATAAAAACTATTTAGGTAAATAATGATTCAATCATGGATACCTAAAAGTATCTCTAATGTTTGTGGATCATTGTAAAGTGGTGATTTTCATACATTATACTTAGGACAAATGTTATGGAAATTTAAATATGAATAAATATGATAATAGTGTCTCTACTCACACTTTCTTCCTTTTTATTTTTACTACTCACATTTTCATCTCAGAAAAAAATTACCTAGGTATAGGTTCTGACATTCAAACGACTTAAGAGGCTAGACTTTGAACGACACGCGGAACACCCGCGTCTGTCATTCTGTCCCGCTCACAATAAGCTCACGCACACTTACAATACATGCAAATGCGAAATGTGCGAATGAGACAACGCTCAAATTTACCTACAGAAATCGCTCGAAAAATGGTTTATGGAGAATACACTTTTCTACACCGAAACTTTCACGAAATTGAAATTTTAAAAAATATATATTTTTTAGAAAGAAGAAGCTACGTCGGTAGCTTTTTATAATTTTATAATTCTTTATGAGAGTTGGGTTAGCAGCACTTTTTCCTTAAATAATATGTTTTGATAAATCGTACATGTTTGACAGTGAATTTTTACGTTAATACGAAAGGCATCGAAAATTCGAAAACATACCGACATAGTTTTCACCCTCTAAAAGGCATTATAAAAAAAATATATTCATTTTGTGCAATTTTCGATGTAGAAAAGTGTTTTTTCCCGGGCGTCCTTTTTGTATGGGCCGAAAAGCGAAGTCTATCGTCTTAAGTTATCGGTACTAAAACCATGTACCTAATAATTTAATTTAATACCTATACTTTATCACTTGTAGGTATTGTATTTTACTACCTATTGTGCATATCTTAATAAACAAATGGTTCATCAAAAAAATTAACACCTGCATGTACCTAAACACGTTATTATAATATCTATTGAATAAAATATCTGCCTTATTAAAAAATAATATACAAATAATTATGGTATTGTAGAAAGCAATCACTTTGAGTTTTTATTAATTTATTTTACTGGATAAACCGGATAAAATAAACTATTAAAAACTCGTGGTTTTAAAACAAAACAAGTGTTTTTTTTATTTTATATAATTATAGTTTTATTGTCTGCAGCTACATGAATAGGTAAGATGTGCAATACGATTTATTCACATTGACACTACGGTAGCAAACAATAGAATATTCACGGAGAAAAATGTTATTAAAAAAATACGATCATTTTATTCGTAAAAACGGGACTGAAGTTCTTACGAACAAATTAATAGTGTTTCAATGTTTATTAGCGGGAAAATGTAAGAATAATTTGTTGGTATAGGTACGAAATTACGTATAGATACCAGCAAATTATTAGCAAATTCCCGTCAGTAAACATTGAAACCCTGTTAATTTGTTCGTAAGAACTTCAGTCCCGTTTTTAACCATTTTTACGAATAAAATAATCGTATTTTAGAATAACATTTTTCTCCGTGTTAAAATAAGATAACAAAATGAACCGACAAAATGTATAATAATAATGAAAAGAAAAAAAAATTAGGTACCTAGTTATGCAAGTTGTAGGTAGTTAAAACGAAAAAAAAAATTTTTAGACGAAATATCAATGAAAATATCGTCGGAACCGAGTTTCTATTCAGCCCATATGGCTTTTGCACTGGGGAACGAAAGGAACAATAATAAATTGGACAATTTGTAGAGCGCAGTTTTTGTGAAAAATCGATTGTATAATTATATAAAATCAATAATATAATTACATAATATTATAAAGCACCTTGTATTGTATACCTAAATTCAATGAATACAATGGGGTACATATTATAATAGGAACATATCTATGTATTTAGGTACCTATTATGTAAAATCTAGTTAGAAAAATTGTGATTTGGTAAGTATGGGTGATACTCAATTGGAAAAATGGGTGATCCAGAGATACCTTAATTCTAAATATTTTTGAAAGGAAACAAGAGTTTTCGGAATGAAATTTATGAATGATTTTCCAAAAATGATTCAGATATTTAGTTTTTTTTGTTTTTTTACCTACATGTTTGTAAGATTTTTCTCACACAAAAAAACAAATGTGTTTCCTACGCGATATCATTCTAACTAGAAAAAGGTCCTAATGATGTATGATGTAGGTAGGTACTAAAATGTTATCCCAACTTGTTAGTTTGCAATAAATAATTTTCGTCAATTTTTTAGGATTTTCGAAGTGTGTAACCTAATACCTATACTTAGAAGGAAGAATCAAACCTAAATTAACAATAATGATAATGATATATGAATGATTTTTATAGTGCCGTTTTTGTGAAAAATCACAAATATTTTTGCAAATGATGAACTTGATGTGTCAAAATATTGGTACCTAGGTCAGTGGCTGAGTGGCACCCCGACTCGTTTCTACCCGATGCACCTTCATCACCACGATGTTTGTAACCCGAGAATGTTTGTCTTTCTTACAAAAAAAAAATAATAATTATATTCAGTTTTTTTTCATTCGCCCCAAAAGGCCCTGTCATCCATGGTGGTGCTGTGTATGGGGGGTCTTTTAGGAAGAAGAAGGAGAGTAGGTTCTGGGAAGGAAAAGGTATGAGGGGTGGGTAGGAATCAGTGGGTCAATGTTTCTAGAAGTGATGGCCGTACGAGTCGAGAGAGTCCGGCTGGAGAGGTCCAGGACCTTCACCACTTGACTTAACCTAACATACCTATCTACCAGTGGCGGTCCGTGAGTTTTCAGCGAGCTAGAGTGCTAAGATTGAAAAAACGATGTTATTGATGTTATAGCTGAAAATGATATTTATTTTTTTCAAAATTTCAACTTTTTGTATGAAGATCTTTCAGTAGGTATGTAGATGCGGCGCATCCCCAAACTGAAAGAATCCAGAAGATCTTTATACTTTTTGTATGAAGATCCTTCAGTATATGGGTGCGGCGCATCCCCAAACTTAAAAAAATCCAGAAGATCTTTATACTTTTTGTATGAAGATCCTTCAGTAGGTATATGGATGCGGGGCATGCATCCCCAAACTGAAAGAATCCAGAAGATCTTTATACTTTTCGTATGAAAATCCTTCAGTATGTGGATGCGGCGCATCCCCAAACTGAAAGAATCCTGAAGATCTTCATACAGAAAGTTGAAATTTTGAAAAAAAATAAAAATCATGTTCAGCTACAACAACATCAATAACGTCGTTTTTTTCAATCTTAGAACTCTAACCTTACGGAAATTCACTGAAAACTCACGGAGCGCCACTGCTACCTAATAGAATAATAATAATAATAATAATTGGATAATTTGGAGAGCGCCGTTTTTGTGAGAAAACACCTCAAGGGCGCTGTACATTTTATTATGACTTCTTAGGCTCTACCTAGAACTATTATTTACAAATGGACACAGAGAACATACTTACCTGGCAGGTCACTTCCGATAAACACACTTTAATTAGAAAGTTTATGCTTGGAGGAGATACGACTTTGCACGCAGAGGACGCTATATTAAAACACTGGACATTGCATAACTTTACATTTGCTACACCATCATTTTTCATATAACATTTATAAGAAGATTACTGCCAAAAATGGAGTTCATAAATTGAAGTTATTTCGAAAGACTTGACAATTTAGGACTCATTAGGACTGGAGGATTTGAATGAAATTAGATGTACAAATAATTCACCATTAAGAATTTATTAACATTTTTATGCAATTAGTTATTTACTATGTCGCGGGCTGAGAAGGTGAAAGTGAAGGTTTTTGTTTTTGGCTTTATGGGTACGACTGTCTAAAAAGGTGAGTTTTAAGTGAACATCCCCACAAAGCCGAATACTAGTCAGTATCTATCAACAACCTCACATATAGATATATTTTTTATATTCCAGAGAGTAGGTACTGTGGTGTCTAAGACGTTGCAAAAAAGAACCTTATAAAAACTCGATAATATTTAGAAACGAATGTGTTTTGCGTTAAAGCGTACAATTTTTAATTGGTATTTTATTATTTATTCATACCAAATGTATTATGGTAAGCGGATACGTGATAAAACCACTATATAAATTCAAATTGACCTTTAAAAATAAATAATCCACTAAAACAGTGGCATCTGTGTATTTATTAATCGCCTTTGCGGTTTTTGTATTGAGAAAATAACAGTATTATTCAGGTTAATATGCCTATCCATTAGCTACAACGCTTTATCTCATTGAAAAGCCAATAAATACAAGAATTTATTTATCTATATTGAATATACTATCTTTACGCCCACTAAGCTTTCAATACAGCTATCATTTTGCAAAATAAAATTATAGAATAAGGAAAAATAAAACAGATTGTAAATAATAAAGTGTATTTAATATGAGTCGTCATTGAGTAATAATTAATGTGAACAACAAATAAATATCAACACACCAATAAATAACGAAGTAAATTCTAAAATAAAAAAAATAATAATTTACGTATGTGCCTAATACATACCGCATGTGAGTACCGCAGACCCAAGTCCCAATTGCTCCCTTATACACGGAGAAAAATGTTATTGTAAAATGCGATAATTTTATTCGTAAAAACGGTTAAAAACGGGACTGAAGTTCTTACGAACCAACTAACAGTGTTTCAATTTATATTGGCGGGAAAACGTAAGAATAATTGTTGGTATACGTACGAAATTACGTATACTAACAAATTATTTTTATATATTCCCGCCAATAACCAATGAAACCCTATTAATTTGTTCGTAAGAACTTCAGTCCCGTTTTTAACCCTGTTTACGAATTCTCCGTGTAGTCTGGAGACTGTGGTACCTATACGGCATACTTGATCAGAGTAAGTGTGTTGTAAGGCTGAAGGTAGGTAGGTACCTAATGAAGAGATGAAGGGGATGATAAAGAGGATGGGGGGAGTAGGTACCTGCGATTTTTGATCTGGTCACCAAACACGGTAAAAGATATTTCAAGAAAAGTTTCGATTCTGCATGAATGATATGATCTTTCACAAGAGCCATACGGGAAATATCTTCAACTCTGGAACATGTCGCAATTTTTTTTTATGTGACTCCTGAAGCAAGAGCGCTCCTGTCTGTACCTACAGTTTAGGTAAATACTATAAGGCTACCTGGTTGGACAGTGTTGTGATACGGGTTAAGAAAGGGGCTGTGAAAAGGTATTTATTAGTAGTGGTCTTGAAGGTGCCCGAATTATATGAAATTATATTCGTCCCACAAACGAGCCGACTTACATAAAAAACGTGTCGACGGTGTCGACTAGCCGTTCTCATGAAGTCAACATCAAATCGACCCTTTAGAATAACAAGGTTCCGTAACGTCATGCGATCATGAACTCTAAAGTTGCTTACAATAGATCCTATTATTGCATGATGTTACTGCAACAGATGGAACCTTGTTATTCCAAAGGGTCGAAATGTAAATGAATTAATTGTCAAAAAATTTGCCTGTGCGCGCAAAGATTTGAACCCGCGACCTTCGAATTCTTAGCCAAGGACGTAACTCGGAATCTCTCAGCAAAGGAGGCAATCAGATATATAAGTTGTGGGTAGTAGGTAGGTACACAACAGGAAGAAAAATTAACTTTAATTTTTTTCTTTTATCTATTACACCTATACCTAATTGTATTAGGTATTTAATGGAAGACGTAGGTAGGTACCTACTACCTAGATAGTTACCTACCTACCTATTTTATTTTTTGTTTCACTAAAAGGAACCTGAATAATATCTTTGAATTATTGAAGATTTTAAGACTTTGGACCATTCTTACAAAATTGCGTCATAAAATGTGAAAGTGTCTTTAAAAATATTGCATCGGGTAGTTAGTTTTATGGCAAGTCCACAACCCTTTCAGGCCTTAGCTTTCTAAATTCAAGTCACCTTTGTTGGGCAATACACTAATCTGTCAAAGGAAGTGGTGACAATAAAATAGAAAATTTACCAAGAATTTTGCGCAATAAAATAAGCAACGGTAATATCTCAAAACTTGTGGTTAAAGGGTTAAAATATATTTAGTTGAGGAAAGGCATTCGAACGAACATATTGAGAGCTTTCTACTTACAAATTATTAAAAAAAGTTTATGTGGATAGGTACCTACCTTCTTGTGTACTCATAATCAAATTTATTAATCATTTATAACTAAAATTTGTGAATTTATATTCCCTGTGAAAGTGTTAAAATGGCAGAAATTATTATAAAAACAGTGTTGAGGCCTACAAAATAATGTTTGTGATAAAATATTTTGAAAACGAAATACCTAGTGTAGAAAAAAGTTCAACAGTTAATAAAATATTAAAAGTGAGTATGGTTTCTTCAATCCTGAATAAAAATAAGTTTTCTTGCATTTTTATAATATTTATTATAGAATTATTTTATTTCTTACGCGTCATCCTGACATCTGTGTAAAAGCGTTTAAACTAAAATCAATTCTTGTTAACTTTACACCAATCAAATAATAAAACCGACCGCGATAGTTCCCCCATCTGTGCGCAGCCATCTAAACTACTTTCCAACTCGTAAACAGATCCCTATAGCTTGCGCTCGAGTGGTTTGGGTCCCCGTCAATGGTTTAGGGCCTCCGCCGCTACGCTGTTGGCTGGGTGTAAAAAATGAAAACAAATCGTAAAATCTATGCACCATGAAAAACACATTACAATAATTTTTATTTGTAGTAACAGGTGACATAAAAATCGTTTTATTACGCCGTAAAGTCTGCGTATCGGGGAGAGGTGGATGGAATAATGTTCGACACTCGCCAAATAATTCCAAATATATTTAATGACTGGTTTTAACTACGTTTTTTTATAAGCCTTACAT
This sequence comes from Limnephilus auricula, assembly GCA_951813805.1. Taxonomy (NCBI): domain Eukaryota; kingdom Metazoa; phylum Arthropoda; class Insecta; order Trichoptera; family Limnephilidae; genus Limnephilus; species Limnephilus auricula. The sequence goes on from OX638403.1 coordinate 5,797,502, forward strand.
GTTATTCTGAAGATAATGCACGTTTAAAACAATTCACGGCTAAACTAAATTCCATGTCAATGTTCCATTTTTTTCTTTGGTTTATTAAATATATCTATTACTAGCTTCTGCCCGCGACTTCATCTGCGTAGGATTAGTACCTACGTCTAGTAATCTATTTTCTTTTCCTAGGTCCCATCTATGTTCTTCCTTGAGGTGATTTCTCACAAAAACGGCGCTCTACAAATTATCCAATTATTATTATGTACATTTATACCAAAATTCTTAACCTGTTTATTTAAAATATGAATAATTATTGATTCGATTGGGTGAGTAAGTACTTCAAATAAATTCACTAATTTAAATATTTTCTTAAATAGAATTTTAATTTAAAATCATTGTTTTGCAAAATGTCATTCTCAAATTTTGACATTTTCTATAAATTTCAATAAATTGAAAATAAATAGCTAGCTTTATGAATTACAGCCTATATGTTATTCTGATGTATGAGCTATATTGTTGTAAAGTTTCATTAAAATCCATTCACTAAATTTTGCGTGAAAGAGTAACAAACATACATATATCCATACAAACTTTCGCGTTTATAATATTAGTAAAATGTTTCATTTTGAGAAAGCGGGAAATTAATTTTATCCTTGGAAAAATATATCTTTCTCGTACATTCCACTGATTGGAAAAATAAAAATAACAATTTTTTTTGGCTTTAGCTGTGATTTCAAATTCAGTGTTATTAAGAAGTACCTACCTCAAGAAAGATATTTAAAAAATTGTGAACTTCGCCCGAGTATCAAAAATTTATTTTATTAATAATTTTCCTGAGTGAAAAAAGTTGCTGAACTAATATGACACATTTAAAAAAAGTAAACAGAAATTTTAATACTTTGCAACTCATGATGTAAATAACCGAAATAGGTGAAAATAATTGCGTTGCTCTAAAAAATCCAGACATAAAAGCATTCAAATTTCATGATACCGAAGCTCACAGATCAAGAAAGCAGATTGCTTTCGATTCAATTAATTGATACCTACCTACCGAAGTTCACGGTTCAAGAAAACAGATTGTCTTTTGCGTATGACGTTATGTTTTTTGTTTCTAATAAAATTTATGTTTGCAATTACGCCTAGTAAAATTACTCTTGTCTCATTAAAATTCTAGACTAACGCTTTTAATGTCTTGCACATGTCTAAATTTAACCCTTTTCAAATCTCTGTCAGGCCAACATCTGCGTATTCTCACGCTGGTGCGGAAAATCCTTTTGTGGTCAAACACACGGACTGCGGACTTGGCGCGTTTCAGATAAGAACTCCAGAGTCGTTAGCAAGAATTATACGGTCGTAAATCCATCGACAGTTGCCACACATTGACATGTCGTTGTGTCTATGTGTGGGATTCCAAACCATGTACCCACACAGATGCTGGGTGTTATAGTAGAAAAACTGTCAAGTGATCGTGGATGGAAAAAGGCTCAAGTTGGTTGAGTTTTTTATTGAGAGCTTTTTAAGGAAGGTACCTACTTACAGTTAATTAATTGACATTAAGTTGGTGCTTAATAACTTACTAGATCGTCTTGCTTCAGTATTTATAAAAGTATGCGTTTGGTGATTTCAACCGAAGTATGTCAATAAATTCTACAATTAGATGAGCGACGGGCTAAAATCCTTCCGTACATGGCATAAGGATGAAATTCGCACTTACAAATTCGTTGGGTACTGCCTATTTTTATTCACTGAAAAGAAACGTCGCCAAAATGCACGTTTTATTTTATTTTGTGAAGTTCAGATACAAATATTAAAATGTCTTCCGATCACTCTATAAGAAACTTAATTAGCTACATTATTCAATAAAACAACACCAGAAAAAGGATTTGTAATAGGAGATTTTTCACTTTTAACCATTTTTTATAGGTCAGACATTTTTATAAAAAGCTTAAAAAAAAATACTCGAACACTTCAAAAGCCAAGATGTGTTCTACTCACAGTATTTAATTGAAGCATCTATATTATTTCTAAGCGATCAAATTTTCAAAACTAATACACAAGATTTTATACGATTTTGCGTTTTTCTGCATGTCTTCACCTTAAGTAGAAGCTGTTGAAAATTTGTAGTGGTATGTAAAACTGATTCTGGATTGTAACGATTTATTGGTTATTGACAAGAATTTATTTAAGTGATTGGTTTATTATCAAATAATTTATCAAAAGAAGGGCACCTGACTAATTAGAAAATGTGGAATATGTGTTAGATATTGGTATTCCCACAACTTCACCACATAATTAGATATTTAAATTAATTACTAAATATTAATTAGGTAAATAAGTACTATGTCTTTTATAAATTTTCCAAGACACAAAAATATAAGAAGATTCTGATTATTAGAACTCACTTTGAAAGAAAAATGTTTTTTTTTTTTTTAAATGCAAAATATACAAGGATTCATTTTGGGATCCCATATTTTGAAAGCGTTAAGAAAACCCTGTTTTCAATTTAACGTTTTCTTTGAAGGCGTAATTAGTGAGTAAACCTACACGAATATTAAAAGGTGATGCCCACATTCGTGGAATGAAGTGTAATTTCATTTTCAATAGCTATGTGCCTAAACGTGTGAAAAACAAGTACCTACCTACATGGAACGATTGTAGATCATTATTGGTCATCAATAGGAAAAACATACTAATTAGTCTGGATGATGAAAAGTTTACCTGCCCGATCAGAGTACCTAATGTGGCGTTCTAACATTTCTGCCTACCCTTCGGAGGAAACTACGTCTTAATAAGTTAATTTGTAGGTATATAGGCAATCTAGACAATCTGAGATACTTAGACTTAGAGTAGTTAATTCGTAGGTATACAGGCAATCTTAGACACACCGCTGTAAAAATAATAGCATTGAATGTTTTGTCGTTTGACGCTTTTAACCCTTCAAAAATTTGGCATATTTTGTCAGAGGCTAAAAATATTCCCGCTTTGCAATAAAATCCAAATAAATGGAATACTTGTTAACCTATTCGAAAACTAACAACTAATTTCGAAAGGTGTTGAAATATGGCTTTCAAATTTTATTATTAGAAATAACCATGTAATTTGTTTAAATATAGAAATTTTGGATGAAAACTTCAAAAAGTTTTAAAAATTACGAAATTTAAGAAATTACCGATAATTAAAAATAATAAAAACACATACATACTTCATTAGACAAATGAATTATAAACGTTACTGTCACCTCACTTTTTTGTTGTTTGATGTAAAAAAAAAATCTTAAGAAAATTCACAAAATCTCATTTTGCGATCAAATTGCGATCGGAAACGTTGGTTTCGTGAAGGTGTAGGTACATTAAAAAAAATTTTTGGTTAATTTTTAGATTTCAATATATAGCACGTTGTATTCTTTTTCCAATGCTGTTTAGATCATTAAAGTTTTCCAATACCGTTTAGATCACTAATTATAAACGTTACTGTCATCTCACTTTTTTGTTGTTTCATGTAAAAAAAATCTTAAAAAATTCACAAAATCTCGTAATTTTTTTTTCAATTTGCGATCGGAAACTTTGGTTTTATAAAGGTGTACATTTTAATTTTAATTTAGATTTGAATATATAGCGTGTTGTATTATTTTTCCAATACCGTTTAGATAATAATTCTCACTATGATAGTAAGGGAGCCACAACGATTTCTATGAGACCTATGTGAGCTGGGATAAATATGGTCTCCTGTGATTAAACGGGTGGTGTGTCACTCTGCTTTTATTTAAATTTTATTATGTAATATAAATATTCGTAGTAATTTTCTTATTAGAGACTAGTTATATCTTCAAAAGGTACAACTTTATTGCATTTCGTACGATTTGACTTATCTACGCGAGGGACGATTTGGAATGATTATGCTTCGAACAGTAAAGTTAATAATACAGAACGCAAACATATTTACAGTCAAACGTCAATAACTACCAATTTCAAGTCATGACTTTTATCATATACGTATTCTGTATTCATTTATAGACTTACCTTTGCCGACTTGAATAGGCAATAAATTATATTTATTCCTTTGTAAATGTCAATCCCAGTGATTCATGTCTAACGTCCTAGCCACGGATGATATTTCCCTAGTCTCGTTCGAATCTCCTTCTGAAGTCCACTGCAGAAAGCTTTAGACTTTCAATTCGAATACCGTTGGATTTTAATGCGGTATAAACGGACCTCCCATGTGGGAATTATTATTTGGATACTTGCTTATCTAACTGCTTGTAAACACAGACGAAAAGTGTTAATGTGTGACAAATAGAGCAATGATTTACTACAAAATTCCTAAAGAAATGTTTGTAAAAATAACCTACGATAAAATTATGATGGGTATCAAATGAATTCATTTTTATATTAATGATGCCATAAATGTAGTTTTAGTTATTTGTGTGCTTTAGTTTTTTTGTTTGTTTTATGTTGTTACGTTTTTCAGTTTTACATTACGTATGCCTTCAAAACTTTTAGAATAATTTTATTCACTTATTCCAAATTCTAAGTTAAACTTTAGATCGCCTTTATTCAAATCTAGCTCATTCTATCATTTTGTCTTGAACGTTTGTCCCAAAAATCTTAAAATTTTCCCCTGTGTAAATACCTGTTCTCGTTTGTTTCATGTTATGCCCAATTGAGAAGCACAGTCTTAAACGTCAATTTATTATTAATTTAACCACTGAAGTATTTTGAAATATGATCAATTTCAGCCTAGGAAATTATTAAGCGTTTCGATTAAAAATTTCCCGCCCCCATTAAAAAAAATCATACCACCGAATTTTTATACTGAATCATACAAAATGCTTACGGAACTAATGCTTACAGTATTAATGCACCTATATTCGGCCTTTTATCCCATATTTTTATAATTCATAAAAAAATATTAAAAAAATTATAAAATACGTAGATCAATTCCGTGTATTATTTACTTTTAAATTGCCATGGGTGATACCAATTTGGAGGAATGTTAAATAATATGACTTATGTATGTTGTCAATGGTGTTGTTGTAATCACAGATATAAAATTTGTATTCGGACATTCATTTTTTAATTTTTTTTAGTCTGGGGAGGCACAGCCTTCTGAAACTAAAAAAAAAATTAGCTACAACTATTTTAAAGAAAAAAAAAAACAAAACCAATATCTAATGTCGTAATTTTTCAATATAAGCACTCTCTTACTGAACTCGTGGACCGACAGTGGTAAACATATATTACTGATCGAATTAAGTTAGCCTTGTGATAATCAAAGATTCCAACATACGGCAACTTTAAAAATAAACACAAAAAATATTTTTTAATATTTTTTAATTTGGCCAAAATGTGGCCAAAAACGCTCCAATGATTAATCTCACAAAACTTAGGTAAGCAAAAAAGCAAAGTGGGCAAATAGTGAGTAAGGTAGGTAGGTACTAGGTACCTACTTAGACAATCTATCTATTATATTTATTTTCATTCGGTAGTTTGCCAGGCCAGTAAAGAGATTAAAAAATTAGAGCGCACGAATGAAGAAATGAGGGAATAACAGAAGGGTATGTAGGAAAGCGAATGAAGAAAGGAGTGCGTGTCAAGACCGGGTTATTTGGCGGTCCATTCTTTCTACCTATCCCTGGGAAGAGCGTAAAGATAGTTAGAAAACATTCCAACGATGAACCAGAGCACCACTGCAAAGTCACCAAACATAGCGAACTACTTGTAAAGGTCTATGGCGGCGGTGTTGGTTATCCAATAAATGATTCACGGTGCGGTGGTACCTATACCTGCCTCCCTAATTGATATTGAAAAATTATACATTACAAAATGAAAAATTAAAAATCGATCAGCGGTAACCTCTGTCCCCGAAAGGGTTAAAAAATTTGTCAGAAAAGTTGATTTAAAAACTCCAAATAAAACTTAAATAACAATCGTGGCTGCGTGATTCAAACATAGAAGTAAGTAAGGCAGATCGGTAGGTTCATACAACCTTTATTTTTGTAAGGAATTTATTTCACGTCGTTGTGGATTTCCACACCAGTTTATTTATTATTTTTTCGTTGACATTCCTAATCCCTCAAAGTCGCGATGAAATATTATCACCGAAATACGACGTTTAAGCCGCATTGCTATTTCGGGTTTCAGATATTTTTCTTTGAACTTATTTACTGAATAATAAAAAAATCTTTTCGGTTAAGAAAGAAAACAAAATTTGACACTAACGCCCCATTTAAACATCATGTTTTTTTTAGCTTATTTGTTTTGGCTTAGTTTACGTATTTTATTGCTGATTTTTTAATTAGCCGTTGCTGTACCCTTAACCCCAAATCAATTTCACGAAGAAAATCTATAATCCTTTTTGGTTTAGGAGGTGTTTTATTTCAAATTATTAAAGCACATTGGGTTTACTTTTAATAGTGAGTAAGGTAGTTAGGTACTAGGTACCTACTTAGACAATAGGTAGGTACTTTAACCGAAAACATTCACAATCAATTTTGATTTCGGAAATAATTTACTGAGGGAAAATATTGCAATAATTCAAATGGTTATACATAAATACATAGTTACCTAATAGAGTTTTTTTAAATATTCGAAATATTTTTGCTATATACCCTGGTGTAGGGCAATGAGGTATGGAACTCGCAGAGGAAGGATAAAAGTAGACTGAATGCTGTAGAAATGAGTTTCCTTAGGGGTAGATATGTGTGGTAGAACCATCTATGATCGTGGGAGAAATGTGGAGATCCACAAAGAATGCAAGACTGAGACTAGATATAAGCATAATGGGTAAGATTAAAAATCGGATCATCATATCCACATTTTTTTGTTTTTGTGTTTAATTTGTAAAACTTTATTTAATTTTTTTTAAATTTAATTTAAATAAAATTTGATAATGTTATTATTAGATTCTGCAGGTATTTTAATTTTTTTTGTGACACCTGTTTCGGCTTACAAGGCCATTTTAAAGAATAAATTTCAAACATTTTTAAAATGGCCTTGTAAGCCGAAAAAGCTGTCACAATAATAAAATACTTATAACTTAATAATAACATTATTAGATTTAATGTAGGTAAATTTAATGGTAAAAAGGAATGAATGTGAATGAGGCAAAGAGTGTGTGCCAAGACCGAGGTGTTTGGTGTCCGTCCTCTCTGCCTACCCCTGCGGAGAAACGGCGTGATGGTTAGTTAGTTAGATTTAAAAAAAAAATAACTAGCCACTGTGAAAAACGGTAGTAATTAATAGGCTAATCTTTAATTAATGATTGTACATACTTTAGTTATCGATATTACTAATATTAATAATTTGATAATTTGTAGAGCGCCATTTTTGTGAGAAATCACCTCAAGGGTGCTGTACATTTTTTTAATGAATTTTTAGGCTCTATCTAAGTTTATTGTTTACTAACAGATACAGAAACATACTTACCTGGCCGGTCACCTCCGAAAAACACACTTTAATTACGTTAGTAGGTAAGCGATAATAGTTCAAAAATTGTATAATGATTTTTAACCATCGGTACCTAGGTATTGATGTTATTTTTGTATGCGGTACCAACCTAATAAGAGAAATTGTTTGAAACTTGTCGGTAAAAACATTATAGCCCTTTCTTTAATTTGAACGACCAATCAGAGAGCAGTTATGGCCTCCAAAAAGTGCATTTCTCTTCTAGGAATTTCGCTACAAAAAGGGTCTCGAGTTGCATAGAAGAGACGGGCACACGAGAGGTCGCCGCGTCCCTTTTCCGCCCGTTTGTTTAGTTAGAGATAAAGGGAGATAACGGCCTTTAATGGTATGGTGATTTTAATGGGTGTCTTCCATTGTTACAAAGGGCGTTACTAACGCCGCGTGTGGCGCGCATTGATTTATTAGTATTTTCTAAAACACATTCTCAGATGTTAGAGCCGTTTCTCTTTCGTTAAAACCTTTAATTTTGTTCATATCAGTATGGTGAAAGAATTGTAACCTTAATTTGTTGATTTCTTTGTAGACATCAATAAAACTTTCAAGTACCTACCTAACTACTTATTTAGTTTATCAATAGGTACGAGAGTAGGTATTATTTACTGAAAATGTAATTTGAACACAGTACCTACTAAGTTGGTAGGTGCCTACACGGAAAAAATGTTATTCTAAAATACGATCATTTTATTCGTAAAAACGGTTAAAAACAGGACTGAAGTTCTTATGAACAAATTAACAGGGTTTCAAAGTTTATTGGAGGGAAAATGTAAGAATAATTTGTTGGTATAGAGTACGAAATTACGTATACCAACAAATTATTCTTATATTTTCCCGCCAATAAACATCGAAACCCTGTTAATTTGTTCGTCAGAACTTCAGTGCCGTTTTTAACCGTTTTTACGAATAAAATGATCGCATTTTAGAATAACATTTTTATTCGTGTACCTGCATCTACAAACTTCTATTATTTAATCGTCTATATTAGAAAAACTAAAAAAAAAATCTTTAAAATAATTATTAAAAAAAAAATATGTTTTTCTAAAAAGTTTTAATCATAGTGATGATAATCAATTATTTAATTATAATTATTATAATTATTAATTATTATTTATTATAATTATTAATTATAATCAATTATTCAATCAAAATAATTTGTGGTTCTAAAAAGTTTTAATCATCGCCAAAATAAATAAATACTAAATAGAAGTTTACTTTAGTTTAACTATCTTCATATCAGATGAGAGTAACGGATAACGTAATAACGGCATAACGGCCCACAAGGAACCGCCTGAAAGCGTAGCGTACCCGCGTTATCAATAGAGCGAATAAACACAGACATTAACTTTGTTGTTAGAGCATGACAATATCTCCATGGATGAAATAAACGGCTTCTACTTGCCGCTCGTAGTTGTTGCCAAGTACCCGGCTTAGCGTTATCAGTGTCAGCCCTCACCTGTAAAACTGGCTGGTATTGGTGTGTTTGTTAGGCAGCCGACTATTCGCATACATAAAAGCAGGGTTGGCAAAAGGTTAACGCTTTCAAGGAAAACAATTTTTTTTTAAATTCTCGGATTTAAAAATCGGGAAAAATGTCTTTGGATAGAAAATCAAATGTCAAGGTTAGGTAGATACCTACCTATAAGGAAATATCAATGTATATATTTTTATGAAAACACTCAATTTAGTATTCATGTTATGAAGCCGTGTTATGTTCGTTTGGTGTTTTTCAGGTTTCAGGAAGAAAAATAATTTCAAAATTATAGTCTCATGAGATTATAATTTTGAATTCGTCGATAAGTTATTGGTATCTTACAAGATGAGACTATAATTTTGAATTCGTAATCGTATGAATAATTCGAAATCGAACTACATCTTGCAAGATGCCAATAACTTATCGACGAATTATGTGCTCTGCGTGCAAACTGTATGGAGGTATCTAAATCTCTCTAAATAAACAGTGTTAGTCTCAAGTGACCTACCAGGTATGGTCCTGTATATTTTTTGCCTTTAGAAAGTAATAAATAAATTTTAATACGTCTACATTTTTACGTAGCATCGCGTCCCCTGACCAAATGCCTTAAACATATAGGGCCTTACTAATAAACGTGTTTTAAATTTTACACAAATGATAAACAACTGTTAATTTATGGTAAATGGTTGTTTAAAATTTAAAACACGATTACTACTAGAAGGTTATGTTATAACCTTCTAGTAGTAATCGTGTTTTAAATTTTAAACAACCATTTACCATAAATTAACAGTTGTTTATCATTTGTGTAAAATTTAAAACACGTTTATTAGTAAGGCCCATAGTTTCGTAACACTAATCGAAAAACAGCTGGATGCAATATTTTGTGCATAAGTTAATTTCATTGCCGGCAACCCGGGCGTTTATTGAAGTTGTTATAATGTTTTGTCTAGTCTGTGGTTAGATTGAAAAAATGTATTATAAATTTTTTGCAGCGCCCCCGGGGTGATTTTCAAGATAATTATTACTAATTTGGAAAGCAAAGATATTTAGCAAACGTATTTAATTTCAATTTCTATTAAAATAACTTACTTTTTTAATAAATTTTAAAGGTTATTCCCAAATTGGTTAAGACGTTCGTCCCGGTAAGGCGAGAGATCCTGGGATCGGGTCCCAGTTGCGACCGTTACCTTTTTACTTTTTTGAATTTTGTTATTTTTAATACTTTATTTAGATTATTTTTTTAAGTGTTTAGTTCTTCTTCAATGATATTTAAATTCGTTGAATTTAGAATAAACGATATAACGTAATTAAAATTATGTATATGCGATTATTTTTCCATTTACATAAAAAAATAATTGCTTTGAAGTGCGGCTGTAATATACTTAAGAACTGACTTCATGTGGATTATTCTTCATATAATTTCATGAAATGTTTTTATTCGTTTTAATATTGCACCTCCAGCATAATAAATAGTATTAAATGGCGAGTAGGGAGGATATTTATATTCGGCATATTCCCCTACACCCTACAGCCCTGCAGCATTCAGAAGGTACCTGCTGTGGGTAGGTACCGTGGTACGTAGGTCGTAGGTACGTAGGTCCCAGCCGTAGCGGGGAGGGGTGGTTATCTATCTAATTACAGTAAATCACCCCTACAGATATACCTATAGGTGGATCTTCCCTCCCACGCGGATTTACGGGTTGTGTTTGCTACTATTGTATTGGTACTACTCTATAGATACTACACGTATCTACTTTGTATCTAATAGCAGGTTTAGACTATCTATCAATATCTATGGGATCGATCTACCCTGACAAATTTGGCAGAAATTACCTGCCTACTCTGTTCGTCGTAAACATTTTTCATTTCCACAAAGTTTTTAAGTCGGTCAGTCTTAAAGATATAGCAGGTAATATATAAAAAAGTACCCATACAAAAAATACCATACCATATAAAAATATGACTACCTTTAGATAAAAAAATGTTTTTATTTATTCTAAAGAGAAGATTAGTTAAAGATCTAATTATACCTATATACCTACAACGAATCCTGACATTAGTGCCATATGTCACTCCAAGTGGTTCGCTACCTTTGGTGACTTAGCGGGAGTGCCCGGGTTCATAAGGGTGAGTTTTGTCCGGATCTTGGCGGCGGATTTAATTGACACTAACTGCGTGGCAGGCCGGATCGGGAGAGACTAGTTTAGGGAGGCTTTTTGTCTTCTCCATCAGGACTCTCTCGGAACATCGTTTGCACTGCAGTGGGTGGGATAGATTCATACGTCCATCACCCCAGATTCGTACCTACCCCTTATAATTTTTTCTTTCCATAAATTCCTCTTTCCTTTCCTAAAAAGACCGTCCACACATCATCCCCAAATATGACGTAGGCTGAGGGGAATTATTTACCTCAGGGCCACCTATGGGGAGCAATGAGCAATGGCAAAAATAAGAATATAACTGAAACAGTAACATGAGAGAAAAAAAACATTTTCCGAAATAAAAGTACCTGCAAATACAAACCCCAAAACGAAATTTAGAAATTTTAAGAAATAATTTTGAAATATTATGAACGCACAACTCGAACGTTTAAACTATTTACTTATGTTGATTTTATTTATTGGGTGTTTATTAGATGTAGGTACCAAGCGAAATAAATAAATATTTATTCGTGAAAGTTCTGAAAATAATAGCTAGGTACCTACATAATGTACCAATAGGTAGGCAACCATTGCTTTGAATTGAAAAGCCGGAGAAATGTTTAAGAATTAGATTCTCGTTTTTTACAGAATTTCTGCAGTATAGTCATAATAAAAATGTAAAAAAAAAAATTACTTCTTCCAGTTCTGAATCTCAAATCTACGTAATTATCTTAGTATCTATTATTATTAGTCTTGGCAGAATTAAATATGCAATTTAATGTATAATTTATACACAACGATTGTTTTCTCTAAAATAATACCGTTTCGTTAATAAAGACATAGCTGTAGGTAGGAAAAAATGCAATTAATGCAAAATTTATGTTCAACAAAATAACTACTATTGCTATTAAATGGCTTTAATGAAGACATTCTTTGTTATCTGTCACCAATAATTTAACAAATAATTTTCACCTTTGATCACAGCCCATTGGCCTACGCAAAAAAATGCCTGGCAAGATTCTTAAAAAATAACCACTTTCCTTGGGTTTATTATGTTTCCTGCCTCTCCTATCTCTATCTATCCTACCTCTGTATATCAACTGAATTTGGTTTATTTGCTTGAAAATGACTATTATAGGTACTGTTTTCATTTGATACCATCCACGAGAACTATAATAGTCGAAATAGACATGTATTTTTGTATGTGCAGAGGAACTACAATGCTAATTTATTGCATGATATTTGAGGAAAGTTCTGAAGGAATTAATGTGTTAATAATATTATTTTGAAGGCCCAATTCAAGTCCATGATCAATTAAAGGAAGGGAGACGAATCCGGACAGCTTGTTCCTCATGCGAGGTGTAACCTAAAATAATTACTCATTGAGAAAAATGACTCATTCTAACATTGCTAAATTCAACATCTGAAAATGAGTTTTCCACTTTTAATAATAATTGGTACATCAATCCTGATTTGTAATTATTATAGCTAATTGTAACGTAACAAACGATTTCTAAAAATATAATGACAATTATAAATTAATTTTGGATAGTGTAGATACAAATCTCAATTTGGGAGGCGGGAACGGGTACCGCCGCCCCGGTAACAATTTATTGGATTATTAACACCTCTGCCATAGGTCACCCCAAGTGGTTCGCTACATTTGATTCATGGGGTAAGGTCTGCCTAGGTCTTGGCGGCGGATGATCTAGACACACTGAACCCCAGATTCCTACCCAACCTTCATACCTTTTTTCTTCCCAGAACTTCCTCTCCTCCCCTTCCTTAAAAATCCCCTCCACACAACATCCCAAAAGATGAGGGAGGTTGTTTTCCTCAGGGCCTCCTGTGTGGACCTAATGTAAAAAAATGCAATCAATTACACACAGGATATACAATTTTCGATTGGTTTTCCTTTCCAATTTCCATTTTTTAAAAATTAAATTTGAAATACCCGCACTCTTACATTTTTAATTCATAATAGGCATCAACTAAATAATTGCGTTGGTCAATCGTTAAAGATTTTAGTAGATTTTTGAGCACATGACGAACTCTAATACGTATTATAAATAGGAAGTACACCATAAATGTGTAGAAATTCGGAATGTTGGGTATTAATATGATTTTTCAATAAAACGGCGCTATACAAATCATCCAAATATTGTTATTAGAATAATATTGTCGGTTAATATTCCAAAGTTCAATAGAGAAATACTGATCATTACTGATCAATAGTTAATGGTTTGTCACCTACTTCTGATTCCTTACAATATAATATAGTTGATCTAACACTCCCTTTTATATAGATAAAAGAAATTTAAAGGGTAATGATGTGTTTTTAACTGTAATAATTTAACAAACGTAGGGCAAAACAACATCAAAAACATAATAATAATAAATTTTTTGCTGCAAGATATAAAATCAAAAGATAGGTATCTAGATAGGGGAAAATTCACGGGCGTGGACCCGCTCTCTTTGACCATTTGCCGCTAGAAAAGGAACCAGAATAGGAATTTAAGTCCAAGAAGTGAAAAAACTGGTTCTTTTTTATGTGAGAACTGATATTGTCAGTGGGTAGAGTAGAGGTACACAAGTTACTAACGAACGGCTTAGAATTAAATTATTTGTTCACTTGTGAAGTTAACTAGGCTATCTTAGTTTAGTCGGTTGACCGTAGATCTTATGCGATGAAAGCATTTGAAATATTAATGTTCGGCTTCCGTGAGAAAAAAATATCTCAATCAGTAATTCTTAATTAAATGCAGTTTTTTAATGAATTTTAGAATTAGATGAAAGTGTGCGTTCAGTCAAATGTTTTTTTAATGATTATGGAGCAAAAATTGGCTGTAATAAATGCTTGCAATTATAATTATAAACCTTTGCAATTATTTTTCTTGGAAGTCAGCAAAACGCGTGTTCTTCTTAAGTCGGTTCCTCGTTGCTGAGTATCATGACTTCTGTTCTAATTTTCATGGTGGACAAGGCTCCTTCATTCCTCGTGGTTATGCGCTGCGTGGAGAGCCAAGGACACTGACGTACCTGATGCCAGTGACACTTGGTCACTCCAGTGGGTCCATAGGTGAACTGCTTATTCCTCTGCTTATTCTGCCAGAGATCAGTCCTTAGCTAGGTGAGCAACGTATCTCCCAGCTGAGGTGACATTTAAGAAACTAAAAATACGTTGTAGACAGATAGTTGAAAGCCAATTGTGGATGCCTTAGCTTTTCCAGAATGGAAACATTTGTGCGTCTGGCTGTCCATGGAATCCAGAGCATTCTTCTCCAGCACCACATCTTTTGCTGGCTCTAAATTTGTTGTAAAACGCCTGTAGGCACTAGAGTTATGGTGAAATAAAATTTAATGATTCCGCTGAGACGTTTTAAGATCTGAAGGATGAAGATCACCATAACGATCACCCTAGCCTTCCAAAGGCATTCTAAAATGTTCATTCCGTAGCCAGTTTAACGAAAGGTGAAAAAGTCGACATAGGCATGCAGAAAAAAAATCATGCAACCTCTGTAAAACTTAAATTTATATTTAAATAATTATAACGTAGATAATAACAACATTATGATGATAATCCTCCTCTAGTGCAATGCATAGTATTTTTGATTTCATCAACATGACAATGGTTTCATCATGTTAACACAAATTTCTAAAAAAATCTGTCTAATTAGAAGTGCAATTAATTTAAAACAATTCCCTACTTCTTCATGCTTTAGTATGCGACTACATTCTAATAAAAATCCGGTCAAACGGCATTAGCATTTTTGATTTCATCAACATGACAATGGTTTCATCATGTTAACACAAATTTCTAAAAAATCTGTCTAATTAGAAGTGCAATTAATTTAAAACAATTCCCTACTTCTTCATGCTTTAGTATTTTTTATTTTTTATTTTTTATATTAACTCCACACAGGAGGCCCTGAGGAAAATAATTTCCCTCAGGGCCTATGTCATCTTTGAAGATGCTGTGAGGAGGGTCTTTTTGAGGAGAGGAAGGAGTGAACGTGGGTCTTGAAGAGACCCATGTTATAGGAAGGAGGAAACACAGAGGCCGGCAAATCGTTCCACAGCCGAGCTGTTGAACACAAAAACGAGTCGTAGAAGCGTCCCGTTCTCATGTGACAAATGTCAACTGTGTACATATGTTGGGCGCGCGTTTGGCGTGTTTCCCGACTATGCACCGGTGCCGAGGGGATCAATGACGCTAGCTCCTCGGAGCATCTTCCATTGAAATACCGGTAGAACAAGGATAGCATTCCCACCCGACGCCTGTGCTCTAAAGATTGCAATCCGTTTGTTAAGACAGGAGAATCTATCAAGCGGACCGCCCGTTTCTGCACAGAGTCGAGGGCGTTTTTCAGGTACATCGGGGCTCCAGACCAGAGATGGCTGCCAAATTCAACAGTGGGGCGCACTTGCGATTTGTACAGGGTTAGCAGTTGTGTACAATTAAAGTATCTGCGGGCCCTGTACAGTACGCCCAGTTTCTGAGAGGCCAACTTAACTCTGGCCTCGATGGAGCCCCCGTACCTGAGCTGGTCACTTAGAGTTACACCGAGCATATCAATGGAGGACCTGTTTGGAAGAATGCTACCGTTGAAGGAGACTAGATTGTCATTTCGATCCCTTTTAGACGTAATCAGACATGATTGGGTCTTTGAAACATTGAATTCGACGAGATTATTCTTACCCCAAGAGAAAACACTCTCGAGGTAACCGTCCATTCTTTGCTTCAAAGCCCTCCGAGCCGTTGGAATTTGTGCACCCTTTGGGGGCTTGTCAAACAAAAAGCTATCATGGACTGTACTGTCATCCGCGTAGCAATGAATTGGTGCACATGTCAAAAGGTCATTGATGTGCAACAAAAACAAAGTCGGAGACAGAACCGATCCCTGTGGGACGCCAGCATTTATCGAGTGCGAGGAAGAGGTGAAGCCATCAGCAACCGTCTGAATCGACCTCTCCCTCAAAAAGTCGGCAATCCACGTACACAAGGATGCGGGAAGTCCGTAAGAAGGCAGTTTGTTGACAAGTCCTCGGTGCCAGACCCGGTCAAAAGCCTTGGAAATATCCAGTGCGACCGTTTGGGTCTCACCGAAACGTTCCAGGCACCGCCCCCAAACATGCGTCACATACGCGAGAAGATCACCGCACGAGCGGTTCCGCCGGAATCCGTATTGACGGTCGTTAATAATTTTGTTCTTCTCGAGGTATGTGAGCAGTTTGTCGTTGATCACCCGTTCCATCACCTTGGATAGAACTGATGTGATCGCTATGGGGCGGTAGTTGGCCGGGTTGGAGCGGTCACCCTTCTTTGGGATAGGATGGATAACCGCTTTTTTCCAACCAGAGGGTACAGAGCCAGAATTCAGGGACATTTTGAAAAGCTTCGTCAAAATCGGAGCTATTTCTGCAGCGCACCTCCGCAATACCAGGGCGGGGATTCCGTCAGGCCCACTAGCTTTATTAACATCAAGCCCTCGTAAAACCTGGAGCACATCCCGATGCCGGATCCTCAGCTTTTTCATATAGAAACCGCAGTGAGGAACCGACGTCGGGACTGCACCTTGATCATCGAGGGTTGAGTTATCCGCAAACATTTTACCTAATAGGTTTGCCTTTTCGGTGGCGGTGTTTGCTAGTGAGCCGTCAGGTCTGGTAAGAGGTGGCAGACTGGATTTGCAGAAATTGCGACCTATTGAGCCCGCAAGCGACCAGAAGGCTCTGCTGCCATGCGGGCATGCAGCCAGCTTTTTGCTGATCTGCAGGTCGTGCTCGAACTTTGACCTATTTATGATCCTCTTGCATTCCTTTGCCAATTTGTTATATGCTGCTCTGTTTTCGGATGTTCTAGATGTGTTGTAGGCTCGGTAAGCCGCGTTTTTTCGCCGAACTGCTTCGGAGCATTGTCGACTGAACCACGGCTTTGAGCCCACACCAGTTTCCTTGACAGTGGATTGAATGAAGCCATCCATTGCGGATGTGATGACTTCACCAATTTCCTGGGCACATCTTGAGGGATCCGAAGTCCGAAAACAGACAGCTGACCACGGGAAAGCATTGAAATGTGCCCGCAGGCCGAACCAATCTGCTGACCTATAGTGCCATACTTTTCTCTTCAGCCTCTCGTTTGGTGGTCTGAAGTTGACGGGGATTGAGGTCGTCACCAGGCAGTGGTCGGACGATCCTAAAGGCGCTGTGACCTCAATCTTGTAACCGTGTGGCACAGTGGTTAGAAATAGGTCTAACAGATTGGAGCGGTGAGTCTGGACATCAGGAACCCTTGTAGGCTCCTGAACCATTTGCTCCAATCCGTGGCAAAGGGCAAAGGATTCCGCCTGTCGGCCAGCCGAGTCTGTTGATCCCGAGAACTTCAACCATGGTTCGTTATGAACATTGAAGTCCCCCAGAACCACAAACTCGGCCGAGGGGTAGCGGGGCAAGAGATCATCAATAGTTTCGCTTAAATGTTTGAAGAGCTCGGACGTGTCTGATTCGCTAAGGTTCGGTGAGCGGTATAGACACGCATAGAACCTTACCGTACTGGCAAGATTGACGCGCACCCACATTACGTCAAATCTGGAGTTTTCCAGATTCAACAGTCGCACACAGTTGACGTCAGATCGGCTATAGAGACAGATACCTCCTTTGGGTCTGAACTTGCCGACGAGGGCGTAGCCCGGGCAGTCCAGATAGGAGGCATCTAGAGGCTGAGCTATCTGTGTTTCAGAGAGGAAAAGAAGGTTGGGACGTTGAGAATGGAGGTGGTGATGGACGGAGTTTATATTTGTGTGCAGGCCGCGAATGTTGGCAAAATTCACCAACAGTCTTGGCCTGCACCGGGGACGCCTGCTACCCGCCGCTGTAAGGATGTTAGTAGTTGTGGTTGTAATATTCATGATTTTAAGTATTTTTATGTAAAGGTTATGATGGGAGAGGGAGGTCTGGGAAAGGAAAAGGTATGAGGGATGGGTAGGAAGCTGGGGACCAGAGTGTCCAGGAGTGATAGGCGTATGAATCCATCCCACCCACTGCGGTGCAAGGCGATGGGCCGGGAGAGTCCGGCTGGAGAGGTCGCCCAATGCGCCCCAAACGCTGCTGCTGGGTCCCCTCCGGTCACGAACCGGCACAACAGCAGCGGCGGGGTTTTTTCACTCGTTGATGGGGCAGCCCACCCTCAGTCGTGAGCCTGAGGGTCGGGCCCCTGTACTACCGAGCGGCCCGGACAGCGTTAACCAGTTGTAAAGGGTCTCCCTCAACCGGCATCTCCCGATCCGGACCCGCCACGCAGAAGGTGGGTCGACGCATCCGCCACCAAGACCCGGATAAACCTTACCCCATGAACCCGGGCACCCCTGCTAAGTCACCAAACGTAGCGAACCACTTGGGGTGACCTATGGCAGAGGTGTTGGTTATCCAATAAATGGTTCCCAGGGCGGCGGTACCCATACCCGCCTACCAAATTATCCGACTCCAAAGTATGCGACTACATTCTAATAAAAATCCGGTCAAACGGCATTAGCATTTTTGATTTCATCAACATGACAATGGTTTCATCATGTTAACACAAATTTCTAAAAAAATCTGTCTAATTAGAAGTGCAATTAATTTAAAACAATTCCCTACTTCTTCATGCTTTAGTATGCGACTACATTCTAATAAAAATCCGGTCAAACGAAACGCTAAAATTCATTTGATTTAACGTGTTGTATTTTACGGGGTGATTTTTTCCCTCACAACACGAAAAATTCAAATAAACATAATATGTAAATGCGCTGGTATTACGCTTTAGGGGATTTTGTGTGTGGGGAGAATGTATATAACAGTCTTTATCTGACCATCCTTCTGCGCCCCTAGCCTTATAGAAAAACAGGTTATTAATCACCATAAACATGTCCTCCATGGGACGTTC
The DNA here is from genome assembly GCA_951813805.1 of Limnephilus auricula. Classification (NCBI taxonomy): domain Eukaryota; kingdom Metazoa; phylum Arthropoda; class Insecta; order Trichoptera; family Limnephilidae; genus Limnephilus; species Limnephilus auricula. Next base: position 5,816,477 of record OX638403.1, read on the forward strand.
CCTTTGCGGTACCCCATTATATTATGTAGCCCGGTTAGACGCCATGAAAAAACACCCTTTTATGGAAAATATCCCATCATGGCTGAACGGACTGAGGCCTTGGGAACTGCCCAGTCAAATAAAAAATGTATTTAGATTAAAAATAAAATAGTTAGGTAATATAATTATGATATTACATTTAAAAGCTATTAGAAAAATATAAATTTGATTGAATGTTAAAATTAAATATTATGTAGGTGCCTATAGGTTGGTCCGAGTCCTACCGACAAAAGAAATAAATAATTCAAGACATAATTACACTAAAAATACGTTTCAGGAATGGGCAAAGTGATGATTGAATTTTATATTCAAATAAAGACCACACTTTCATATGTATCCAAACTTTAGTCGAGTCAGTGCAGTCTCTTTACAGTATAATATGTAAATAGTTACAATAAGAAAATAGTACTGAAAGAGACGATCAATGAATGTGAACGAAATAACGAGTGTTTACCCAGAAGTGTGCCATTCCATCCTTTTTACATTTCTCAGTCCCACGGGAACTGGCGTAAAAATGAGCTAACTACACGGAGAAAAATGAACTGTTAAAAACGGGACTGAAGTTCTTACGAACAAATTAACAGTGATTCAATGTTTATTGGCGGTAAAATACGTACGAAATTACGTATACCAACAAATTATTCTTAATGTTCCCGCCAATAAACATTGAAACCCTGTTAATTTGGTCGTAAGAAATTCAGTCCCGTTTTTAACCGTTTTTACTATTAAAATTATCGTTTTTTCCAATAAAATGTTCGTTTTTTCTATTAAAATTTTCCTTTTTTTCAAATAACATTTTTCTCCGTGTACATAAAGTGTTTTCCTAACGATGCTTACTAACAAATACCAACTCTAAAGCGGCAAAGGATTCATTATGATATCTATTCATTATGTCGTTCAAATAATATTCTAGGTCTTTATTATATCTAATATTATTTTTATCATCCCCAGTCTGTTCCTGCCTCACTTCAAAGTAGCACAATAGCCACGAAAACAGGCGAAGCTCAAAAACTCAACTTTCTACAAAAGCTGAAAGTTCAAAGCTTGTGGGTGGAGTTTTCCATTTGTGCCTTCAGATATAATATATCACCTAAAATGCCGGTTTGTTGAATATACGATTTTTTCCTAATGCATCCATTTTTTGCCTACGGCCCCAGAGCGTGAAATTAAAAATCTCCATGAGAAATGAAAAAAGAAATAGATAATGACTTTTCTTTGGGGTAGTTTCCAAGCCGGGGGATGAAAATTATTGTAGGTAATGTTGAACGCCCCGGGGAGTAAAACACATTTAGATTGCACGCCCTCTCACTTTTATGGCGGCGTGATTTGTTGCCAATTTCTCACTACACGAGCTCTAATGTATTTTTAAATTTAACTTACCATTCGATAGGGTAGGAAGTTTAAGTCGTGACTATTTTCAAATGGAAATGTAATAAGGGCTCAGAATTGCAATTGAATTAGTATATGAGTAGTATCATAGATATTTTTTTATTAAAAATATGACCGGTGAAATCTAGGAGCAAGTTGGTTAATAATAATAATATTTTGAAGATTTGCATAGCGATTTTCTTGTTAATGATCACTTCAAGTGAGCTGTGTTTAATTGATTTTCTTAAAGAAAGACTAGAAGACCAATAAGGACCTTGACAGAAGGGTGAATTCAGAATACTGAGTGTAGTTATGATAGCAACCCTTTTATATTGCAATAAGTTATAGATCTAGCACAGTAACGACGAAATTAGACAGATTAAATCAGAAATGAGACCTTTGAAACACGTAAGTAAGTGGTAAGTAATGTACAATGGCAGTGACGAAAAGAATGTCTAAAAAGCTCTGCAAACGTAGTGCAAAAAACTAACGAAGACTTGGCAAATAATTTGAACATATAAAGCAGTTGGGCTTATATGAATGGCAATGGATATATTATTTAGTACCTAATATTGTAATTTATAAAGCTGGAAGCGCGAAAAAAGAATAAGTACGGTATAATATCAAGAGTGCTGGGGATATAGGAGATGGTCAGGGGCACCCAATAAAGTTATGTAACAAGTGAATCATTTACTCCATAAAATACAAAAAACAGAAGGATATGTAAGGGACAATAAATAAGAAAAAACGAATGAAGGAAGAAGTACATGAGACACTTCTTCCAATCTACAAACCCCTGCGTAGAAATAGCATAATTTTTTGTTAGAGTTGAACCAGGCGTAGTTATTATTTATATAAGTCTATAGAAAATAAGCAAGTAGATATGTTAACCTTTTCCACTCTGACCATTTTTTCTCAGAACCAATTGGCTACTCTGGTTAAAATTTTGAACGGTTTAAGTTAAGTTTTTTATTTAAAAATGAAATTTTCGATACTTTATTTTCGGAGCACCCTATCTGATAATTCGTATGACCATTAAGATGTTTGATAAATTTGGTACATATTTTGCATAAAGTACTTGCTAAATCACACATAAAGTAACTAAAGGATAATACATGTGCTTTTAATGTGTTTTATTTGCATAATTACCTCTGCTGCATAGCATTAATTTGTATAATATAGGTGAAATACACAAACAAACGAATGTAAATCCTGGTATTCATTCCTTTCTAATTGTCCTGTACCGCATAGGGGATGACCGGTGTCTACCTGAACTCGTGAACAATTGATTGGCTTAGGTTTTATGGCCAGTAAACGGGATCTTATTTTGCATTGGTGACTTTACTTCAGGTTTCGGCCTTCATACAGGAAACAAAAGATAGACCAGCCCACAAGACATGCAATAAATAATAAGTTTCGATAACATTCTACACGGCGTTTACAAGGTGTGCAAAACTGTGTACACATCAATGAGTATTTTTATCACAATAAATAAGCTGACGATTCGGTCCAATTATTTATTAAAAATTTATGTCTTACTTATGTATTGTATTATCACTTAAAGTTTTTTAGAATGTGATATTTTTCTAAGCATTCTCCGACATGAATTGCCGGTTTGTTGTCACAACTTTTGCAGTGATGTTCATTTTCTTTGCCTTCCTTCTCTATCAGAACCACAAACGACGCAATCCCTATACATTTTCTACGCATTAGGCGTTATGACATGATTCAACCGCTGTTCTGGGCCTACCGAATGTCTTCTTTTCTTGTATTTACACCTTCTCTATGATTTCCAATCAGCTAAATATTTAGCCTATCCACAAATTGAAGATTACTCATTGGATTTTCATTGTTTTTTAAATCTTATTTTCCTTGTACAAAATATATGAATTTACAACCGAAACTTCTAAACCCCCTAAAAAAAAGCTGCGCCACCATTGTATGTCGAAAAAAAATCTTGAAGATGAGGATGAGGTCTTATTATCAATAATAACACCATAAAATGCATTGAATACTTTCTCTTTCAAATCTCTCCACTTTTTTCACAATATTTTCTTCATCACTATTATCACCATTTTCGCTGAAATAAGCAAATCTCCTTCTTTTCGGCGGGATAACGTCACTTCCACTATCTCTATCACTTGGATTGTTAACGACTTCTTCCCTATCACTTACTATCACACTATCATTGTCATTGAAATCAATATTATTAATGCAAAAAGCTCTTCATCATCACTATTATCTCTACAATTACATTCGTCATTATAACTGAACTTAGAAGTAAAACTTTCATTATTTTCCATTACGGTTAATTAACTAACCATATTTAAAAATTCTACACATTACTATTTTTATTATTTTCGAGTACTAATATCAATATTGGGGCGATAAGAAATTTAATAGTTCCACAAAACGAAAAACTATGGTCACAGGAGGTGGGAGTAGCCTCGGAGAACCGTCATAAATGTAGGACGGACAACTGACTGATCCGAAAATATTGGAATATGACAAATAATCCATAAGGTAAAAATGATACATCTATGTTTCCAAGAGTATATCTAATTAACGGTAAATTAAAATGAATAAATTTTAATTTATCCAACATGTCGCAACGTCTCTTTGTACTTCTCGGAAATAATGGATCGAACAATATACCTAGGTAGATAGAAATCGGTGCTTAAACTTATTTCTGCGCCGGGCCAGAACCTCTGGCCCACGGAGCTCCCTACCAAAATCGTTTCGGCCAGAATGTCTGGCCTACAGAGTGGTAAAGGTTAAGATTAAACTACACCCCTAAGCTTTGATAATGATTTTCACACACATATGATCCAATAAACTGTTTTATTCTATTGAAATTCACTACCCCTTGAGGAGTTTGGGATGTTTTCGCTTGAACGAATTCCTTCACTGAAACGCCGGCAAAATATTTATTTTATTATCACCTTAAAAAGCTGCTATGTGCCTCGGCGCCCCCTGAGCCGCAAATTCGTCGGAAAATTAGAAACATACGCATTTTCTTGCTTAAAATTATTATAACTAACGTAACGTAAGTTGGTAAGTTCCCTTGTGAGAGAAAGTTCGAGTCATTACTGAGGAAACCAACCACAGAAGTTAGAGTGAACATGGATGCCCTACTCTGAAAATTATATTTTTTCAACTCGAAGGCAAAGACAACTGTGTCTCTTTCGAAGACAAAAGTTCAGTTTCTAGCAATGTGGAAATAACATTTTTTTACTTCTAATAATCACCTGAATAGTTAACGATCGGCAATACCTTTTATTAGCCACCATGCATTATTGAACAGTTCAACTTATTTTTCGTCTATGGATATAACGGCTAACATAATAAGATTGCAAAGAATTTGGTGTCTGGTTTTTTATATGTGAATTCTCAAAAGAATTGATAAGAATGGGTATGTTGTAATGCTAAAGAAATTAGGAGGGGTAGGAGATGGGGAATAATAATAATAATAGCAAGTGAGACTATGGCATCTCAATGGCAATCTGGAAAGCTCAAAGCAGATGGCGCTGGTGTAGTTGGATATCATTCTCATGATACGACAGCTATGTGATAAGATTTTAATGAAATTGTTTTAAGGATTTAAAGGCTGTTATGTTGTTAAATATGGTGATTCAAGTTTCAAGGTGTTATTATTATCTAAATAGTGATTTGAGAAGTATAAATGCACAAGTAATCGGAAGACTTGGTTTGTTTTTAACCGCAAATTTTAGATTGTCTCTTATGATCTTTTGTATGTACACATACTGCTAAGAGAATATGGGATGAAATTAGTTTACCATTTTATTGATATTGGCGATTTGCGACGTATATAACAATTTTCAGACGATTTTCGGAACACCAACGTTGAAAAGTGAGGTTAACATAAGTTTTGAAATTGTGGTTATTTATAATTGTCGCTATTAAAATACCTTTTTGTTCAAGTTAGACCATACTTATGATTACAACAGATTCCAGAGGCATCACGTAGTTTGATAGAACAAAATGTATAGATTCTACAAATAGGAGAATTTTATATTTGTCTATATTTATGTACTTTTAAGGCACTCCCACTTTTTTCTTAACTGTTCATCCATTAGATGTACTATGTCCAGATATTCTCGAGGAACATAAATGCACAATATAAAATTGATACATATTAATTACTAATAGGTATTAATAAACTTTTATGAAAAAAAAAATCGCCATTGCATAGGAATAATGGGCTGACATGATATCCAACTACACCAGCGCCAATGGCTGATTCGAGTATTTCAGATTACATTCCATTGGGGTATGTTATGAGGCTGATGGTAGTGGGGAGGGGAAGAAGACGGAGAAGACGAAAGTGGGGAAGTACCTGGCTATTTAGATCCGGCATCAAATATTATACCAACACTACAAACTTACGAAAATAAGACGTAAATATCTAGTCTTAGGTATAACTGATAAACTTGTCGCTCGTGTCTAGGATGAACGAAGTACGAATGAAGAATGAGTTGATGATGAATGTAAGTAAGTCTAAAGTCAAGGTATTTAAAAAAGAGAGTACGAAAACAGTCTGCAATATAGTTGTGAACGATGAATACTTGGAGCAGGGGGATAAGTTGGTGTATCTGAGTAGTACCTACACGGAGAAAAATGTTATTCTAAAATACGAAATTCGTAAAAATGGTTAAAAACGGGACTGAAGTTCTTACGAACTAATTAACAGTGATTCAATGTTTGTTGGCGGGAAAATGTAACAATAATTTGTTGGTATACGTACGAAATTACGTAGGTATACCAACAAAATTATTCTTACATGTTCCCGCCAATAAACATTGAAACCCTGTCAATTTGTTCGTACGAACTTCAGTCCCGTTTTTAGCCGTTTTTACGAATAAAATGATCGTATTTTAGAATGACATTTTTCTCCGTGTACCTATGTTTACGATAAATGGTAAGACCGATAGAGATATTGAAAGAAGGGTAAATGCAGGTAACTTCATCAATAGAGGACTGAACGCAGTTGGAGCTAAAAAAAAGCTGTCCAAAGAAGCAAAGCTAGCAGTCCACAATGGAGTGTACCTACCCTGATAGATGGCAGAGAGGCATGGAACTGGCAGAGAAAGGATGAAAGTAGACTGAATGCTGTTGAAATGAGATCCCTGAGACGTATGTGTGGTAAAACCACGTATGATCGCGTGAGAAATGTGGATATCCGAAAAGAATGCATGGCTGATGTAAACGCAATGAGTAAAATTAAGAAAGGGACCCTCAGATCGTTTGGGCATGTAGAGTGAATGAACGAAGAAAGGAACGTAAGGATAATATATGACGCAAGTGTGAATGGTATAAGAAGTAGGGGACGTCCGAGGAAGATATGACACGATCAAGTGAAGCAGATACTTGAGTCTGGCCATATGAAGAGTCAGACAAATATGTATGAGATGATGTACCTATGAACGTGAATGAGGCAAACAGTGTCTGCCAAGACCGAGTTTTTTGGAAGTACGTCCTATCTGCCTACCACTATGGGGAAAGGGCGTGATAGTTAGTTAGTTAGTTTTTTGTGGAAGGTTGGGTTATAGGCAAGTACCTGGCTATTCAGATCTGATCACCATGCTGAGTGGTTGTATTTTCCAATGCGATAATGAAATTATCTTCATTTCTGGAATATAGGTAATAGGTTCTAGGTACATTTTTTCTATCTATTGCGATCTATTGTGTAAAAGAACACACGACAATCGTTTAATTCTAATAAATTTTGACCAAGAAATTTTTATACGATTTGAATTAAGATTTCAATTCCGGCATCTTTCACAGAATCTTATTTCAGCGGATCCGAAATAGCCGTAAGCCACTAGGAGTAATGTATACGGTCTGGAAAACTCTAGAAAGTAATCGAAAGAATCGTTTGCACGTAGATACTTAGTACTTAGAGGTAGAGGGAATTAAAAGGAACAAGAGGCAAAGAACACTTCTTCAAGACGGTTACCAAGTAGCCTTTAGCGCCTTGAATCCTGATAAATTTTATTTACCTGCGAGTACCTACCCACTCTCAGTGTATACTTTAAAAATGGTAGTTACTTTATTATTTATATATCTAACGATAGACGGCCTCCGTGATCTAGGGTTGAGGCTCTTGATTGGCAATCCAAAGGTCGCGGGATCGAATCCGGCGTGCGCAAATAAATTTTATTTGATTAATTTGTGTTAATTAACAATTAATTAATTTATGATAATATAGAGTATATTTGCAGTACGTTCCAGAGTGGAAGATACTCTCAGTATCGCTCTGGTGTAAAACCACTATTCAGAATTGAAACATGGCTTGAAATGACTTGAGCCGTGTTTGACAACTTCCTCTTTCTCATCTTCTTCCACTCCTTACTACAATAAGCCTCACAACATACACCAGTCTTATTAGCTCCAGACGTGAGCAGTTGGGATTCTTGTGGTGTATTCACTATTTAAAAAAGTGCCACTATTAAAAATAACGCGAATGTGAATGGTAAAAGAAATTTGGAATGGCCGAGGAAGAAAATGAGCCAAATATATGAGTCGGGCCAGAACAAAGTCGAGAACCCGAGAGAGAGATAGAGAGAGAGAGAGAGATAAAAAAGCGATAGTCAGTGGAGAGTCAGAATAACAGAAGAGTTATAAGATATGATGTATGAATGTGAATGAAGAAAAGAGTGTGTGCCAAGATCAAGTTGTTTAGTAATCCATCCTCTCTGCCTATGTCTGTTGGAAACGGCGTGATGTTAGTTGGTTAAAAATTTTGTTTTTTAGCACGACTTGTTCGTTAATTTTTCAGAAATATATTTTCCACTGCATTGAAAAAAGTAGGACTCCGTAAGGCTGCGAGTGAAAATATTTAGGCTTTATGTTCAAGTGGAGTGAGAATCAGTTTATCTTAGTCTTTTCCAAGTGGAACATAAAAATCTCAACTATAATTATCATCGATGTTCTTCGATCTGAAAGTCTATGTATGTATTAAAATTGGTGTGGACATCTTTCGAAAACTTCTTGTTTCCTCGTACCTATGTAGGTGTTAGGTATAAAATACTAGAGATATCACTTTCTTTATTCGTAAAAAATTCTCTTACCGCGTAAGAAAATAAAATGTTATATCCTTGACGAATGTTTAGCTTTAATTGGGTTCAGCTGTTAACTAATTTAGCATTACATATCGCACACAAAAAAATAAATACATATAAAAATAAAAAATAGATGTACATTTTTAGGCAGCATCGCTTTAATTGGTCAGATGCATTGTACATATAGTTTTGTACCACTGATCGAAGAACCGGTGGATGCAATGTTTTAGCCATAGGTTTTTTATGTTTGTCTAGTCGGTAGTCAGAAGTAATATTGTAGAAATGTATAGAAATTTGTACAGCGCCCTTGAGGTGATTTTTCATAAAAAACGGCGCTATACAATGCATCTAAATATTATTATTGTTATTAATGTCTATTCCGCCCTTAGGTGCTTTTCACAATCGATAAAATTCCTTACATCTTAAAAAATAGAAGCAATCTTGCTGGCCTATGTGTTTCCTCCCTCATACAACTTGGGTATCTTCAAGACCCGTGTTCACTCCTTTCTCTCATTAAAAAGATTTTCCACACATCATCACCAAAGATGACATAGAGCCAGATGGAAATATTTTGCCTCAGAGTCTTTTGTGTGGAGTAAATAAAAAAAAAATATATATTAAAGTATTTTTTTAAATATGGGAGGGCGGAGCAAAAGGGAGTGTGGGCAAGGTTATAGTTTTTTGTTATATTTCTTTGTCAGAACCTGTTACGATCCTATTAATTCGTCCTTATGTGCCCCCCGCACCTTATGCCTTTACTACTGTGACGGCATCCCTTGTTAATGCCAAAAAACCTAGGAAAATTTTTGTTTTACTACATTTTTGATGTTATATTACGAGTCCACCTAATATTTTTTCGAATAGAAAGTTTTTCGTGCCTTTTCATCCCTTATTTTTAATACTACCGAATAATATTTTCAAGTGGAATAATTTGTTACATAAACAGATTTACTGGCTTAAAACAAATAAATAATGAATATGGTTTTTCAGGGCCAAAAGTTTTATTGCTATTTATTTTTTGGGTTATCATGCCGTGTTGCTCTACCTCCTTCATTATCCAACGTTTGTGACTGCATTACAGCGTACATCACTGGGGCAGATGTGAAATGGTTATGATTACACTCTGCCCTGATGATGGACGCTGTAATGCTGTATGAAACGTTGGCTATAGAAGGAGGTAGAGCGACACGGCATTAAAACCGAAAACTATGTCACCAAAATTATAAATAGTGTTATTATGTAATAACTCATTACTAAAATTATACTCGTAATTGTACTTCCTCCACCATCAAGTGGAAACATTGATGAAAAAGGGGAAACACAAACATAGGTACTTATATTTATTATATCCTTCGAAGTTGATATCACGTCCATATAAAATTTACTGACCTATAGTAAATATTATAAAAAAAATATACATAAAGTACATCATAAGGTAATTTTATCTACCTTGCATTTACTCGTCATCAGTTAGATTATCCCTATAAAAAATAAAGGGAAATCTTGGCCATTTATGAAAAAGAGAATTCATATATAAAATATATTGTGCCTACGTAATATCGATGTAATATAATAACTAATAACTCTCTTTTTTAGATGGGTTCAAAAAAAGTATACTCATTTTAAACGTCTAAAAAGGCTTCGGGGGATGAATAATACGACACTGTAAAGGAGAACGAATAGGGGAGGATAGAAAACAGAAGAGAATAGAAAGGTGAGCCCAGAAGGAAGAGAAGAGGAGATTGGTTGTTTAGGGGTAAACTAAAATTTATTGGACGTCTCCCATAGCCTATAGAGAATTAGGAAATGGCAGGTACCTACATACATTCTGATAAAATGCTCAAGAGGCCATAACTTAGCATTTGTTTTCGTTCTAGAAATGCCGCCTTTATTCCTTGGGTTACGAGGTAAAATGAATGTTTTTGATTTATGTAATATTTTTATACCGTCACTCCAAGATTTTTAAACATTTTTTGTTTTGTAATTTCGAAAATAGAAAGGGCGTCCACTGGAGCGACAGAGCAATTAAAATATTTTTTCTCGGATTGCTAAAGGAAATTTTTCCGCCCACATTAAAAAAAATCATACATCCAAATTTTAATATGGACACATACAAACTGATTATAGTTCTATATAGCCAATGAATTCTCCTATTTTTTGTCTATTATCACATATTTGTAGGATTCATAAAAAAAATTTAATTAAATCTTTAACCTTAAAACATTTTTAAAGCCTCTAGAGAATATTTATTATGTTATATTTTAAATGTACAATATATTACCTAGTTGTTTTAATAAAAAAAAAAAATGAAAATTTGCCACATTTTGGCAGCAAAGCAATCCGAGGTTTTGGAAATTGGCGCTCGAGTGGTTATAAAAATCGTAAACGAATTACAGAGCAAGTGCTGTTATTTTAGAATGAGCGCGTTATTTTCTTAATTGCAATAAAATACAATGCAAGCAAAGGGAATTAAGTACCTAAGTAAAAAAAAAAACAATTTTTGATATTTTTGTTACCGACGATTCGTGGATTTTAGACTTGCTTCCACCTATTTCATTTTTGATCGTTATTGGTTTCAGCCTACTATGGCCATTTTCAGACCTGAGACAGTCAAAAATGAAATAAGTGGAAAAAGTTTTAAAATGTCTTAATAAATTATTATGATTGAATACCACCACGATCCCACAAAAGTTGACAAACACTGTGTGTAAGTATTTAATTCCATTTGCTTGCTTTGTTTTTTGTTCTAATGAAGTAATTAATGACAGTCAGGCGCCTTTTTGTTTTAATTTATTCATAAATAACAGCACTACAATAAGGTAGGTCCTACTTCAATACTAAATAGATAATTTTTATGGCGCCATTCTTATGAAAAATCACCCCAAGGTGTGGGTTAGGTGTCTACATTCAAATTACATTTCTTGCTGTATCTTCGAAGGCTGATTAAAACATGTTCAAATCAAACTTATAATTTTAATATAAGTATGAGTAAAAATGGGTGTAGGATCTGGGAGTTTGATAAAATTCGTGTTTGTTGAGGATTGAATAAAAGAAAATAATTTTGATGACTTTTTTTATTTAGACATACTGTACATGTTACATTATATAGTATTGTTACATACAATTTAATAGGTGTTACTTAATTTATAATTTAAGATCAGAAGGTTATCATAACATCTGTAGTGTCTTCATGTTCAATTTCTGCAAATAATCTATAAAGATGGAAAGGAAAATGTTAAACAACCATTTATTTATTTTACGATTCATTTATCATTCAGGTAATACAATCCTTCGATTTTAATCAAATGAGAAGAATCACCAATCTAAAATACAATTTATTATTTTCCTTCATAGAGAAATGGTTTTAACAACCACGTAGGACGAAATTCCTCGGAACATAAGTTTGGGAAACTTCTACGGTATGAATGGTTCAATACCTAATTAATCTACTGAGGATTAAACAATGGCATAAAAACTTCAAAAAGAAAGAACATTTGGTATTATTCTAAGGGCAGAAAATTTGTGAACATAGAAAATCCTTACTTAAGATTTACGTATATTAATATATCATTTATCGGTAAGACTGTATCCTATCTAGATCTATCTCTACCTGTTTTATAATTTCTACTGCGATTGTATAATATAATTATTTCAGCAATTGAAAATCTTTAACGATTCAAAAATACACAACATTCTGTGATATCGACGCAAATAAAAAAAATAGATTACTCGATTAGGTAAGTGAAAAATATTGCTTCTTTTTGAAATCAACCAAATGTTTAGATAGATTCTAATTTTTTAATGTTTAAGAATATTTCCTAATTATTACGTATTTTCAAGAAAATTTTTCAATTTTATAGGCAAATTTCTTCTGCAAAGGGTTTTATTTTTTTTTACTTTTCCTATAAATATATGGAGTATGCAGTTACCAGTATGCTTACTACAAAAAATGTTAAGCAGTGAAGGAAAAAAATATCGTGTTGAAAGCAGAAACAATAATTTAACATTAGGTAAAAAAAATGTTTGAATGGATAAAGAATATAAAATAATAAAAAAGTTTTAATCCACTGTAAGTGCATGATGATAATTTAAATGTTGTTTGAAAATTCGCATGCCAAACTGATAATAAATAAACAATAACACGTTACATTTATTTCTACACATAATTACTATTTAATTCGGATGCGAGAAGTTATTTATTTTTCTAGTTCATTTTATTTATATTAATTGCACTCCACAAAGATACTTTACAAACCGAAAATAAGGTTCTCCTATGTTAAGAACATCAAGGTACCTATCTAGGTACAGACTTGATAAAAATGCGGGTATATCGTGAATACTTAAAATATTTAATGTCGTAGAAATACTTGCTTTCGGTGTATTTTCCAAGGCAATATCAACAACTGGGAAGACATAAATGAACAAATAAACGATCAACGTAAGAAAAATAACAACAAAAAAATCGGTACTATTATTAAAAAAAAATTGTGATAAAAAAATTGTAGGTGTACACATTTTCTATCACAGGCTAAACATTTTTGTTATAAAATTAATTTGAAAAAACAACACAGGGCTTTTTCCTGAAATTAATATGATTTCGTTATTGTGGCACTTCACTTGGCGTTTGCGTATTTGTGATCGCGTGTTAGTTGTATTTGGCATACCTATACCTGACGTTGACAATCTTGCTAATAAAGGCAAGTAACACAACATTTCTTTATATCCTAGGGGGCTCGGGGGGAGAGACCTTAATAGTGGAAAATTTCACATCTTCGCAGCGCAGGGCTTTTTTATGCATTTGAAAGATTGATATTACGATAAAATATTTTACGTTTTAAATATCTGAATTAAAAATACCAAAGAGTTTCATTACGAGCTTTTGTCTATCTATTTCAAATTAGATGACCAAAGTTAAAAGTATTTTTGATCGTGTTTTTTAATGTTTCAGAAGAAAATTAAAGAGAAGTTAACAATGTCAAGCTGTATGTAACCTACCCCCGCGGTCCCCCAAAAACATTGAAAACGGATAAGTTGGTATCCGATTAAAAAGGTTGATCATCACTAGTGTAGATCCGTACGTATGGCGATTGTTGCCAAATACGGGAATACAAACAGCCAAGTGAAGTGCCACTATTTAGAATGTGTTGAACATGTTATTGGATTGATAGGTAAATACCTACCTAAAAGGATCTGAGCCAATATAGTGCAAATAAAATATCAATACAGATGTTGAATTGAATTGGTATTTAGTTACAAACATCACCGAAACCTACTTATCATATGGCAAGAAATCATTAATAAATTTAATGAAAAGAAAGCGTTTCATTTTCAATAAAAAATAATGTAGGTTTATAAAGATAACGTCAAGGTACATCAACTCTTTTTTCAAGCGAAAGAACTAAATCAAAACAACTTAAGTTAACTAAATACTCATAACCAATAATCTCAAAAAAATCAATTTAATTTGAATTTAATGTAAAATAAGATAAATTTAAATCCAATGAAACACATATTTTATTAATTTTAAAGATAGATAAACGACTTTATAAAACATGTATAAATAACGCGTCGTTTTGTAATTTATTTCCGTATACGTATGAAGATAACAAAAATTTGAGTAATATTATTTTTTTATAACTGAAGTCAAGTAATGAAGTCCAATAATGCTGAATACAATGTACAATGGATTTGCTTTAGAATTAGCATTGAATTTAAATAATTACAAGAAGTGATTAGTTTACAACTTTTGAGAGTTCGTGTTTTTAAATATAAATTAAGAATTTAAAAGCAGGTAGGTAAATTTTTTCAAAGTGGAAAGTAAAAAATGCTAATTTCTGCCTAATTATTAAACAAAAAGCCTTTTGGTACTCCTATTAAATAACTTTCATAACATGTTATCAAGTATTAATTATAAGTTAATTTACATTTTATATTTAGACAGAGGTTAAATTCACAAATAGCCTAATTTACTTCTACCCTGACATCAATTTACGTATAAGATTGAATAAGTGAAAACACTGCTCAAAAATTCATTTTTCACAATTTGAACTTTTATATTAAATCTACAAAAACTTTCACATACAAATGATACTGTTTTTAAAAGACATTTATTTTAAATCTTCCAAAAAAACTTTTAAGATCTCCACAAATGGATGACATTTATTAAAACAAGATTGATGTAGTAATTTTGAGAAAAAAAGATATTTTGATAAGTTGGAATAAATGTATATTTTTGGAATATCAGGTCAAGTGTGGCATATTTATTGATTATTGTGACACCTTTTAAATTGTACAGGAAGTAAATGAAACATGTCAACCGTCAATGGGTGTGTAGACACACAAACTTGAGTTTTATTTAGCGAATAGTCTCGAAGGACCAAAAGTAACAATAAGTATTGCAAATAACTAAATTATAAAACATTAAAAAAACACAAAAATAAAACGCACCTAGCTGCTTTTTGAAAAGGGCACAAAAATTGCATATTATTTACGCACGATCAACTATCACAACATAGAAAACATGAACCAACCAAAAGGACCTAACTACTTATCGCCTAAATACATCTGTAAAATTAATGAGTTCTATTTAACAAATATTTTAACAGTCATCCACCATATTTTCTTCGCTGGATAAAATATAAAGAACACAAAATAACAAAAGAGTAATAATCGACATAAAACTAAGGACGAATGTTTAAATTTAATTTAAAAACAATGCATAAGATACTTTTTGTCGAATTCCACAAACACATTAAAATGATTATTTATATGTCCTTTGTTCACAATGATCACTTTGCGGGTCCTCTTTGGAGACCTTCAGATTCTGTGGAATGATACAACAAATTTCTAAACGTTTTAAAAATAAAGGATTAGAATGATAAACTTGAAAATTTTAATAACTTATAAATAATTTAAAATAAAACAAACAAAAAAATCGATGACGAAATTTAAGTCATCCTACAAATCGTTTAAAACATAAAAAAAATCAATAATCACTTTTAATGATTTTGTACGTCGGTCGTACAGCTTTAGGTGGTATTTCCAATAAGCAATTTGAAACAAAATAAAAGCATTTTTCTTTAAAAAAAAATATTGTAAGATTTTGACATTATTGAGAACCATTACTTATGATCTTATTTGTCAATCCATTCTTATTGTTATTAATACAATTTTGCACTTTGCCTAGATCCAGTAATTTCTGGGTTCAATCATAGTAATTAGATATTTTCCTAAATCTACTTAGCCTACTTACACCTAGAATTTTGACGTTTATAAACTTAATAACTAGTACGTATTTGAGACGATTTGTGTAATATTTTGTATTTATACATTAATTAAGACAGTTAACCATAACGCAATAACTCAAGTGTGGCATTGTTCTTTACGTTCATACCATAAGAAAATTATTACGGGAAAATCAAATAAATAGCAGAACACCTTGGCAAATCTCACGTTCGGGCCATCTCTCAATTCCCGGCTTCCCGCACCGGACCTCTCGGCGGCCGGACCAATCACCCTCTCCGAACTGATAACACGGATAACGTTCAAGTATTTCAAAATGGCAACAAATAAATGCTTCAAGCACACCTACAGCGGGGAACTCCGCTTCCATGATCCGGAATATGATATAATTACACTAATGGATACAATATTTTATCATCTGTTTTCACTGGGATGTATATTTTGCTTCACGTAAAAACACGGACGAATTAGGAATATTCACAATACGCGCCGTCGCGAGCGCTAACGGTCACAGTAAGAGTGTCCTCACATGCATCGCCCACCATTTGCTACAAATGTCTTTATCTATCCACTCCGATGCTGCGAATTGGCGATGTTAACTCTCGACCTACGCGCGTACTTGAACTAGCCAAGTCGATGGCTTTGTCTATTCTTGATTAGTTCCTTACGTTGGTACTTTGTTTACAGCTTTGAGAAGATCTGCGGAGCCCTTGTCGAGACCCAGCTTGAGAGGATCGTGGTGGTGGGAGGCGTGATGGCCGTGGTGGTCCATCTTGGACTGTTTCTCTTGCTGCTGTTGCTTCATGCGGTCCTGCTCTTCTCTCTCACGCCTGGCCTGTTCGTTGATCTCCTTCACCGCTCGCAGCTCTTTCTTCAGCTTCATCCTCCGGTTCTGGAACCAGATCTTGATCTGCCGCTCCGTGAGACAGAGGGCGTGCGCAATCTCTATCCTGCGCCTGCGTGTCAGGTAGTGGTTGAAGTGGAACTCCTTCTCCAGCTCCAAGGTCTGGAAGCGGGTGTAGGTCTGGCGGCCTCGCCGTCGAGGACAACCGTTTGGCCCTGAAACAGAAGAAACAACTTATTAATTCTATATGTAAATTAACAACTTTTGAATGTTTTTTATTGTTGGTTACTATGACCATATACATCGATTTACAACTGCAGTCAAACGAGTCAATAAATAAAGCTTAGGAATACATTTTCAATAAATGTAATTTGGAGAAAACATCCCACAAATCTGTATTTTTTAAAAATATTTTTAAAAATGTGTTTGTCCAAATCTAATGAACACATCACATGTTTATTTTTAAGTTTAAATTCTTGCAAATACCTACCAAGTATATTTTTCTCAGTCCTTATTATTATGCTTGAATACCGTTTTTGATTTAGCCAAAAGCGTTCCTCGATGAATTTTGTACATAGAATAAAGAATACCACAAGACGTCCCTTGTGGGCAAGTTTTCTAATGTCGGCCTACAAATCTGTGATTCACTATGATTACAAAATTTGTATGGTGATGCAAATTCAATTTCAGGCAAGTCTAATACCTAAGAAAGACACACGGCGAAAAATGTTAAAAAAACGATCATTTTAATAGTAAAAACGGTTAAAACGAGATTGAAAATCTTACGAACAAATTAACAGTGTTTCAATGTTTATTGTCGTGAAAATGTAAGAATAATTTGTTGGTATACGTACTGAAGTTCTTACGCACAAATTAACAGTGTTTCAATGTTTATTGGCGGGAAAATGTAAGAATAATTTGTTGGTTTACGTACGAAATTACGTATACCAACAAATTATTCTTACATGCTCCCGCCAATAAACATTGAAACCATGTTAATTTGTTCGTAAGAACTTCAGTACCGTTTTTAACAGTTTTTACTATTAAAATGATCGTTTTTTCGAATAACACTTTTCTCCATGCAGACCGCATGCTAAATGTTTAGCTAGATGTTGAACCAAAAGGAACTCAGTCAGTGGCATATTTGTTTCCATTCAAATTTGTACGAAAAGTAGATACCTATTTCTAGTGTTATATTATAGATTATGTAGGTAGGTATCTACGCACTTTAAATGATTATTTTTCAATGATATTATTGTGTTTAGGTTCGAGTTCAAAACCCTTTTTTTTCTTGCGTAGACTTAGCATAAATAGTTAGTTTTGCAATCAAGAATATATGTAAAACTTGAATCATAATCTCCAGTGCAGGATAACTATTATTCACTCATTGGTACATTGCATAAATCAATACCTACAACTTTTATGCTTACATAATAAGCTACTATAATGATTAGCATAATGAGGCAATACATTGTAAATAATAGGTGTGGGTATTGAAAGTCTTGGTATAAGCACACTAATTTATGAGAACATGTTTTTTGCATAAGTTTGTTTTTTTTTTCCATTTCGATTCTAGAAGATCTTACCATATTGTCTTATACTATAATACAACTTTAATAGTAATATAAGATAGACAGATAATAGTTAGAAATTGGTAAATTTAAAATAAAAATAGGTATTCGTAAAATGAAAAAACATTATAAATACCTACTAAATAAAAAAGGTTGTACCAATGTTGTATAGATGTTGAGCTTTTACTTTAAAAAATCATTGTTGTATGTACTTTAAAGGGTTTATTGGGGTACGATAGAAATATTTGCAAAAATCTCTAATCTGTTAAACAAAAGCTCACTTTTTTAGTCAAAACAAGTGAAAGGTTCATTCTTTGGGAGCCATAAAAGGGTTCTTCTCAGAGCCGAGGTGGTTATAAAGGGTTTGCGAATTGTGCAAAAACTCTGTGATTTTTATTGTTACGAAGTGAAAGTTGCAAGACAATACCGGACAGCAAGGTAAACTTGAAAGGGCATTTTTAGACTTTCATATTATTGTGTGTTTTTATTATTATTTAGCACAAGGTTTCTTTTTTATTGCTTGTAAAGGATTCGCACTTTTTATTGCTAGGCTAGTAGGCCAGCATATTTCTATAACTTGACCATAGAAATCAGCCATATAAAAAAATTCTTTCTCTTTTGAATGCATTTACCTAATCCTTACCTACCTATAATATCTTTTGACCAATACACAAAACTAATACTTTAAAATTATTTTATAATTGTACACTACTGAATGATTTGTTTGTCTATGTATAGATATTAAAGATTACATAAGTACCTACTTACTGTTCGTTTTATTATTGTTTACCACAATGGGAGATTCTTCCTATGTTATTATTTGAAAAATGTTAGATTTGCCAAGAAAAAGTAGTTTTCAAAATTAAATTAGTTCATATTCAAAATTTTTATTGTAAGTAGATACAAACATATTTAATTTCATTTCTTGAAACCTATCCCGGAATTCAAAATTCGATGTTCCCCCAGCATTTCACAGGAATTCCAACTCATCCGATGTACCGATTCATTTAGAATCTCCCCCGGTACTCTGTCCTAACAATGGCGGCTGCGATGGTTGCCATGACAACCACGCGACCCCTCCCGCACCGGTCGTAACGCCCCATCGACAACGCCCTTAAAACTGGGTCCCTATTGAACTAGTTGAATTGTAGCAAATTAACGGACACACGTAAAAAAGGCAAACTATTTGTTAAAAAGATGTCTGTAAGCAAACCAACGCTAACATCCCTTGCTTAAAAAGCCTCCAGCCTGAATACCATGCTTCAAAGTTGTCTCAAAATACTATTTAGAAATTTCTTCTACGAGGTGTGTGTGAGGCGATCAGTAAAAATTTTAATTTGTCTAAAGATGAATATATTCTAAATCGTGGAATGATTTGCCCCTTTTGCCAAGGGATTAAAATGCCCAGACTTTGTCTATTTACATCTAGCTTCAGCCGAGAAGTAGTTCGGACCCCGTTCGAACAATTTATCATCCTTTATGTAGCGGATCCAATCCAGATCGTTTGCACTCCACGATCTATGAAGGGTCCACAGGTATATTATTTACCTTTATTTAAATTTAAAACTTTACCCTCTAATTTATCAAGTTGGACAGTGATCATGCGCCCGTGATATTAAAAATAGGTAGGTGGATTCCTAAGATTTTTGAAATATTATATCATATGATCTGCGCAGGTAAAATTTCATCATGCTGTGAATATTCATAAAGTAGAGGTATCGTTTAAAAAAACTTTTGGTCTTTTTTGAAATGAGGACTGATTCCAATAGTAGCGATATTCATTTTAATATATATATATTTTTTAAATTTAATTTATTAAAAAGGAGTTTTGATAATCAAACTGATAGTTTTGAAAATTCCCTAGGAAGGAGAAACAGCTGTTACACATAGTAGTCATTATACCACTAAACTTGTTTACAAATGACTTGTTTTATTTTATTAAAAATGGAGAAAAAAATTAAGTTAATTAAGTTATGAATTATTAATTGATTTATTACATTAAGTTTTAAATGGAGATTAAAATTTCAAGCATTCCGACTTTTTCACATTATTTGATAACTTAATATTTTAAATCGAACATTATTAGAAACACAAAAACATTACAAGGCTTCTGAGGATGACGAATTTAAACCGAAGGATTTTTTTCCTTTGTAAAATTATGCAATTATTCATTTGTATAATAATACCAATTACGTTTTTTGACAAACAACACATTTATAAATATCTAATTGTATTAAAAATTCGACCTAATTTTGACGACCTTTCCAACAAAGACAGAAAATAACTTACGTTGATATTGTTAAAAACTCATTTATTCAAATGTAGTAATAAATTAAACCAAATAAATTAATATATATTCCGAAATGATAATTAGAGTAGGTACCTAGTTGTTATAGGCTTTAAAATGTTTTATAAAATTTAAAAAAATAAAAGAAAAACCCTGATACCTACTCTATTATGGAGGTAGGTTCCTAAACGGCGCCCTAAGTTGGTATGTAATTAACCATTAACTTTACGTAACTACCAAAAAAAAAGGATTTATATTATTATTAATATTTCGAAATTCGATAATTACCTAGGTACTTGATTCTCGTCACAAAGAAAAATATTATGCGTTGAATGTATCTACACGAATGCCGGCAGTCAGGGATTGTGATGTTGAATGCTATGCAATGGACCTCAAAAATACCTTCTGTAAGGAGCATTTGTAAAAAAATAAATACAACAGAAAAATTTAGAAGTCACCGCGGGGATGTGTATGCTGGTATCTGGTCTGTTGTCCTTAGTACCTACCTACCTTCCCGGCCATTGGTTGATTTACTTTCGGTATCTAGATAGTACCTACCTTGGCCCTTTATTATTTCACACGCGCAACATAAATCACTCTGATGGAGGTTGGTGTGTATTTTATATCTTTTTCGGTTTTGACTGCTGCGCGTTATTTATATTTTGGGTGATATATAATGTAATCGTTCCATTGTGTCGATATATATAATGGCGCGTGAGAACATAAACAAGCTATTCATTTTTACATTAGCCATTATGATTATTTATACATTCAGTCGTCCCAAGTTCAGGCGCCCCTGTTTGTTTTGTGAAAGATAAACATTAAAAAAGAAAAATAAATATACTAATCTTACTAAGAAACTTCATGAGAATTTATAGGTAAGTACCATATTATTTTGAGACTCATATCTAACTACAATAGAATAAGGAAATTATCATCACCAGCTTATCGCAAACAATGGAAGACCACAAAAATATTTCAGATTAAAAATAGTGTGGTTTGTTTATTATGCTTTAGACATAATATATCAAAGTTAAGAATTATAAAACATAGAGCAAGCCAATAATCTAATCCTTTTTACGAGCGTTTTCGACCAGAAATGAAACATTTAAATAACATAATGTAATAAGTACAAAAAATATAACATGAAAAACATTGGGATACGTAAACAAGGTGGCGTGTCATGTTCCAAAATCCGAGGGTCATTATTCAAACAAGTTTTTTAAGCTGAATTAAAATCCAGAGAACGTTGAGAATTTCCTTATTTTCTGGGCCTCGTAAGTTTGTCAGAGCTTGTTCTGTTCTCTGATTTCAAGACTCGTATATCAGTCTTTTCGAATTTATTGGAATGTACCGATTCTAACACTAACAAACCAAATGCATAAAAGACATTGAGAGTATCGCTTTAATTTTCACTTGTGGCATTTTATACGAAAGAAAATGGCATTTTTAATGTGGTTGTATAAATCCATTTAAAATCGATGATATTTATACAAATGGCAGTAGATGCATTAAAATCCGCCGACAACCTGATTAACCAAAAAGGTGCTAATTTTATTCATTTTACAAACTATTATCAGTAAGTTACTACTTTTTACCGTCTGATAATCTGAAAATATGTTTTTGAATATTATGAATTTCGTTCTATTGAGTTATTTAAAATATTGCCTCAGACGCGAACACCTTTAATAATTAATTTGTTTATTTTGTAATCGTCTTTGATTATGAACTTTAAATTCAAAGTAAATCCGTCACTGCATAAAATATTTTGTTAACTATGTCAGAAGTACACCTTTGTAAATTATCTTGATTATTTAAATCTAAGCCCATTTAACGGGAATCATAGAACAATACGACACTTCAGAATAATTGCATTGATAATTATTTCTAACGGGCCTACATAAATTCCTCAGCTCACAATTCACAATACTTCTTGATGTTGATGACGCCAGTAATTTGAATAGCGGCATAATTATGAAGTATCTCCTCCTAACAACATCAAATAACAAACCAGTGAAAAAATATTTAATTAAGTTATGGACTGCACAATGGTTTTCTAACAGATAAATACGGGCTTATTTGAAATATTGCTTTCTGGAGAAATCAATTTTAATTGAGTCCATTTCTTAATTCTCATGGCATAAGTTTCGGTGCAAAGCACAATCTCCGCAACTAAATTCACATAATAAGTTCGTAACGAAAGGCTCTGGATTGATCTTTTGATACCCTTAAATTCCTGTAGCTGATAACGGTGATGTAACGTAGCTTATAAAACTAATAGTAATCGTCGGTAAATATTTATTACAGCTAATAAAGCATTTGGGTGCTAGTTCTGTGATTGTATTTCCAAATACGTATTGCTAATACTACTTGAGTGATTTAACGAAGCCCTTCCTCGCTTGAATGTTTTTTAAACGACGAGGCGCCTAAAACACCATTCCATTTGGATGTTTTGGATTTTGTCGGGAGCTTATTTAAAAGTTTATTGATTTACAATACTTTGATTTATGGACTGACGAAGGGCTGACGGTGCTGCCGAGCGAGTTGTTCTGTCAAACGAATGAAAACAATGGCGACAGTTTCAGAAATATGAATATTTATTGTTTTATGTCAACAGCTTTCAAGTTTGAGTGAGTGTTTACTAAACTGAAATAAGTTTGCATACAACTTCTCATTTAGATATACATGCGTGGGAAATTTATGCTGAAATGAGGAATTCAAGAATCGTGCTATTGCACGTAATGCGTACACAAAAATTCAATAATATTTAAACGTTTTTAATTATTTTTGAACTTACTAACCTCAGAACTAAAAAAAGGTGTGTTCCAAATAACACAATATAAACTTTTAAAACTAAATTTGGAAGCCCGGCACACAAGAATAAATATTTTAACAGTCACTTGGCTGCGAGATTTATTTCTAAAGACTTTTACGTTGCATTGGTGAGATGGTGTAAGATATAAAAATATATACCTACCTAGTTAGTCACTCGTTTCAGTAAACACAGGAAACATGCTGGAATAAAATAATTAGGTACCTACTTGAGGAACAATGTTAAGTAGATATATTTTTTTGTGAAAACGTAGATTAGGATCATTAACACTGTGTGAACATGGTTTAAAAGATTCTTGAATCCTTTTACATATAATAAATTTTTGAAAACCAGATAGATAGATATTTATCATAGATACCTATGTTGTTGGTATTCAGTAAAAATACATAATAGCTAGTGCTAAAAAAATATACATATGCTTTTCGTTGAGCGAAAATATGACAAAAATAAACTATAATAAAAAAATATAAATATTAACATGTGTATCATAATATATAAAAGGAATCCAAATTGGATAGAAATGTTAGCATTAAGTATGTAGTCAGTTTTATTTAACAAAATAACATAAAAAAATATGTGCCACGTTAATTTTTATTTACCATAAAAACTACCGAAATATTTTATTTCATGCGCTGTAGATATGTAAGCGACATTATGATTCTTAAAATATTTCGTTCATTTTAATATTTTCAAACTACTTACCTACTCTATATGCCATGATAATTTCATAATTTTAATTAACCTGTCTTATACCTACTTATTGTAAATAGATATACCTAAGTTTAATATATTTACTGTTAAAGATAATGAGCATGAGTTAATTTAAATTTATTTTATATTATTTATGTGCATTATAAGTTTGTTCAGTGATTTGGATCCCAGATATTCGTGTCATGTTTGCGAATAAAGTTTGGTGTTAATTAGCATAACTAAATAAAGATCACCGACTGGTTACACAAAGCGTTGTTTACTCGCCTTTGATGAAATTCTCGCTATCTCCGAGTAGAGTACATAAGCCGAAGAGAAATAGGGAAAATAATGGCCAGGTAGAAGAAAATCATCCGTAAAGATAAGAAAACGTCGGTCGTAGGCTTTTATAACAACCCTGTTAGGGCCTTGGAAGCATTTTCAGGAATTCAAATTCTTAAACATTCATTTTATTCATAGCTCCTTTGCAGCACACTTTTCCATCTTTATTTTAGGTAGTAAGCACCTGGCTTATTTATTGAAGTGCTTCAAAGTATGCTTCAAAATTGGCAGTAGTCATTTTTACGGGACAATATTATAACACGAATAGAAAGTATTTTTTAAGAAAACCGTTAATTATATAACAATTGATTCAAAATGATTGTATTCCGTTTTAATTGTGAAGTCTAACATCAATCATACTTTGTTAAATAAAAAAAATCTAGAAAACATTATTTAGATGCGTTTCAATTTGAAAACTATAAAAACGCATATTGGTGTCGTATTAAAAAAAAAATAGTTTGTTAGACTTGAAACAGCAACGGCTCCGACAACCTAAATGAAGGGGTACGTCGTTTTCCCTGATGTGATTGATGTGACACAGTGATTGCTGTACGAAACGTTGGCAAAATAAGGTGGTAGAGCGACACGGCATAGTACATAGTACCCCAAAAATAATCAAGATAACCCAGACATTACATGTCAATAAATTTTAGTACAATTTCATTACCGCCGTTTTATTGAGTGTTGGTAAGTAAACAGGTTTCGGAATAGATGAATAGATGATAGCTGAAGTTTTGTTTTTGACTCCATTGTCATTGCAGCCGACCTGAAAGAACGAGAGGCTTCACCTGAGCCAAAATTCAGTATCGCCATAATTCGGCTGAATTTGTGAAAGGGGCCGTTAAATACACGTCTTTAATTTAAATAATAATATTACATTACTTTTATATGTGCTTGCTTATCTTATGAAGAAGGGTTATTCGAGGTATGATAATTATTCACCGTAATAAACGTCATGCACGGCCAGACTGATGAATGCATGCAGCCAGCAGTCAGCAGCCAGGACTGGTTGAGCTAGTATTCAATATTGTCTCGAAGCCAATAAACACCGCGTTTTATTGCCAAGTGTCAGAGCTTTTGATTTACAAGCATTTTGGTTACCTCTAAGATTAAGAGAAATTGAAATTTAGTTATTAATTTATTATTATTAATCTTTCCAGAAGGCTTCTATTGATGTTTCCCTATATGGAGTATTGTAGTTTAAAGCTATTTTCTTTCAATGTTAAAATGGTTCTAGATGATAATAATATGTGTATGATTATATCAAGATAAAGCGCAGTCTCCGTAATCATTTTTGTAGATATCGCAGAATCTTTTTTAAAATTTTATTTAAAGCACCTGCTAAACTGCCAATGCAATTCAAATGTCAGCAGGTCAATTTAACAATATTAATATAACACTAAGGCACACGTATAACGAGGAACCACAATATAGAAAGTAGATACAGAAGAATAACATTTAAGGTAACTATACAATACAAAGGCGTAAATACGTAGACATCGTGAGTCTTATTCACCACATTTTTTTTTAATTTTCCACTTCAGATTAATTATTTGTACTAAATATATATAATAGCCAGATATTTATGATCGAGAAAATTAGTAGAAATTGTTTGAGTGATTGGCATGAGATGGGAAATATTAAAGTAGATACTTATGTAAAAAAAAAAATTTAAAAACATAATATAAGTACCTAATTTAGTTCCATTATCAAGAGTGCTATCAGATGTAGGTAAATACCTGTAAAAAAAGGAACGATACGAATAGAAATATTGCTTGTCGCATATGAATGCATACTTCACAGTAAAGTGGTTTTGACTAAGTAGGTACTTTCTATCAATAAAATACAAACATGATGTAACACATATTATTCAATAAGACTAATTATGTTATCAGGTAGTTCTACCGGTCGCAGTGTACAGTCCAATTTCTTTACATGTATTTTCTTTTAAAATTATCAAAAAATCTCATCCCAGTTTATCAAATCAGAAGAAAAATAATATTTTGGCAAAATTCCAAGTTTTTCATTGATAGGTATGTGTTGTGTATTGTGTGGAGTGTAGATAATAATTTTAAAAGCTCGACTGACTTACAAGTATCGCATTACTTGGCAATGTTATTCAATTTTTCATAAGAATTTATAAAAAATTCAAAACATAGTTTTTAGGAAATACAAGATCGTGTTTCAAAATTAAATCAACGATCTTTTGATTAATACTTAAATTTTATTTATTTTTTATTTCTGAATTGAAAATTTTAATACTAATTGCGTATATTTATCAGATATATTCACTTAACTACGTGATGAGAGGTAAATATTAAACATCTTTATTGCAAGAAGTTATAGGTACATAATGTAATCGTCCATAAATTTAACCTCCACTCGGACTGTAATTATATGACTTGTTTACTGTGTATTCTTCGATATCTCTCCACGCTGCAGCGTTTTCCTTTATAATTTACCTACTTAGGTGGTGATTTTATCAAAAATGTGCAGATATGTTAATTTCCCATTCACCCTCTTTTAAATAGTAGGTAGTTACTACTTACCCAGTTTTAATCGAACATCATCAATGTTATTTTAATAACGATTTAATGTTGTTTGAGATTTTACTAATCATCCTTTGTTTATATTAGGTAATTACGTATAATTTTTTTCGAAAATTAAGTAAAAATTTTCAATCTCAATAGCTCACGATGAATATAACATTGTGAGTTGAAAATAATTAAGTTGTGTTAGAGGTGCTTTTTTTGCTTTTGAACGGTCGAGGGGTAACCATAGCAAGCTAAGTTCAAATCCTGATGTGAACTAATAAATTTTATTTGATAAGTTTGTTATTTCGCAATTAATTTATTAAAAATAATATGCTCGTATAGTACTGTCCTGCACGGAGAAAAATGTTATTAGAAAATACGATCATTTTATTCGTAAAAACGGTTAAAAACGGGACTGAAGTTCTTACGAACAAATTAACAGGGTTTCAATGTTTATTGGTGGCAACATGTAAGAATAATTTGTTCGTATACGTAATTTCCTACGTATACCAACAAATTATTCTTACATTTTCCCGCCAATAAATATTGAAACACTGTTAATTTGTTCATAGGAACTTCAGTCCCGTTTTTAACCGTTTTTACGAATAAAATGACCGTATTTTCGAATAAAATTTTTGTTCATGTGGTGTAAGACAACAATTCAGAATTAAAACGTTGTTTGAAAAGGCTTTCATGATTGATGAATAGATAGGTAATTCCCCACCTTCCTTTTACCCATCTCATTCCCTTCCCCATTAACTGCATCCTAACAACATACTACACCTGGGGTTGCCATAGTCTCAATGGCTCCAGACGGAAGCAGTTAGGAATCTTTAGGACTGAAAGAGCTGTGCAAATTTCATTACGCCGATTCAGCCATTTTGGAGGTTTTGCTGCTACAAAGAGATTTTCGTGATAGAAAATACGAAAATTTGGTAAAATGTCTTTTTTATTATTATTATTTATATCGAAAGAAGTTATAATTTTTATTTAATATATTTGTACCTACATAATGATTGGCTTTTTGCGAAGTAAACATTTTTGCCATTAAAGACTCATTTAAATTATTTATTTTTCTTAAAAATAGTGTTGAAAAGTTAAACCTAGCATTAAGCAGTAGTTATTTATTACAGGGTCATGAAAATAAAAGTCGGGCGAAGTGTGTGAAAAAATGGATTTCCGATTTCTGGAATGGTCGGAAAGTTTTCCCGGCGCCCGAAACTGCCCCAGACTTCCCGCGGGAGTGACAAAGGAGACGATACGCCCGTAGAGCGGTGCCCGAATCGACAAATCCGCAAATCGCGACTGTGGATAGATCTGGAACAATGCCCACATCATCTCTTTCGGTAACGCAATGCAGCAAAACATGAAAAACACGAATTTTAAAGTTTGCAAGTGGGTAGACTACCTACCTGTCAACATGCAGTAAAATATACGCTCAAAATTAATGAAGTTTCGTACAATACAGATAAGGAATAGTGTAAAATTTCGTGAAATCTGTTACGAAAGATGATTATTTTTTTAATGTTTTGTTATGTCAGACTCTTTATCCTGTTGAGCTATTCAATAGAAATAACATAGAATGTATGGCTTCTGAAGCATGAATCAAAAATATGAATAAGTTGTTACACGAAGTAAAATGTTATTCTAAAATACGATCGTTTTATTTGTAAACACGGTTAAAAACGGGACTGAAGTTCTTACGAACAAATTAACAGTGTTTCAATATTTATTGGCGGGAAAATGTAAGAATAATTTGTTGTTACACGTAATTCCGTACGTATACCTACAATTTATTCTTACATTTTCCCGCCAATAAACATTGAAATAGGTACTGTTAATTTGTTCGTAAGAACTTCAGTCTCGTTTTTAACCGTTTTTACGAATAAAATTATCGTATTTTAGAATAAAAATTGTCTCCGTGTAGGAAGACCAGAAATGTTTATTTTTTTGGGTCTTTAGATATTTGAATATTTAATTATTTTGATATCATCATGAAATCTGTTGTCTGAAACATAGGTAGGTAAATAAAATAATGGAAAACTAATAATTAGGTAATTCTTACAATAAACATTAAGAATTTCAGTTCCTGATGAAAGATTCAAAGAAATTAATTCACATTAAGGAATCCATGATATTTTATTTGATTTTAATTCTTATGTCGTATTATTTTTTTTGACAAAAACTGACAACCCTATTGGAATGCTTATTGCTTATAGTATAATATGTGGACCTCCCAAAGCGACGGTTTCGGAAGTCACAAGTCTTCGTGATTTCAAAACGCGATTAACTGATTCCTCAGAGACTTTTGTAACTGGAGATCTACATGTTTTGATGTAAAAGAGCTAGATTAAAAATGTAGATGGCAGAAATGTCACTAAGTAATAAAAATGTCATCTTGATCATCAACACTGGAGTAGAAAATCATTATTTTTCAATGATTTTATGTCTTGTCTATAAATAATATAAGTTTCTTCAATCTTTGCAAATTTAATTTAATAAAATTTATGTTATTATCGTGACGAAGAAACCACCGGTTTTAAAACATGTAGATATTACAACATTGATTACAGTGGTTTACACAAAAGTAATTTTTTCATTTTAATAAAAGTTGATTTATATCTTTGTGTCAGTTCATCTGTGTGTCTTTACCTACATATTTTATAACATGTTATTTGATTAATAGTACGTAAAGCGTACTTGCAGTGAAATACCAAAAAAAACTGCGCAACACAAATGTAATTAGTATTATTATTATTAATGCTGGTTTACTACAATTACGTACTTAGAATATTAGAAGTACTCTAAAACATCCCATTTTTGTATGCTGTGAATACCCATGCCAGGTGCTCTAGTTTGATGAAATTGTGACAAATTTAATGCAGCAGTTAAAATATTGTTTCAGCATTTTATAAACCGAGCGAGAGTGATTTAAAAATAAATAAC
The DNA here is from genome assembly GCA_951813805.1 of Limnephilus auricula. NCBI lineage: Eukaryota > Metazoa > Arthropoda > Insecta > Trichoptera > Limnephilidae > Limnephilus > Limnephilus auricula. The sequence goes on from OX638403.1 coordinate 5,846,252, forward strand.
ATATGCACTTCCAGCATTAAGCCCCAGATATATATGTAATTTTTACATGATGGATAATGTTGAGTGAAATAAGCGAGATCCTGTGTCAATAATGCAGAACTTCAAAAGGTTTTTGGCGAAATGAGAAAACATTATTGACACGACATATTATATATATATATATATATATATATATATATATATATATATATATATATATATATATGTAAGACATGTTCAAAGCGAATAACAGAACGGCTTATTGTGACGCGTTCAGGGTGACCAAATTTAGAAAAATAACCTTTGCGATGCAGTGACTAACCCTCAGCAAGCGAGCGCGTATATAAGAAATTTACTGTAAGAAAATAGTGTCTCCTTCAATTTAATGATTACCTCAAGTTCTTACTGCACTTGCTTCTTAGTAAATCGTGTGCGCTCAGCTATCCATAATGCGTCTGTTTCTATCGCCACTAGCAAGAGTCTCATTCCCTCTATGAGATACTATTTCAAAACGCATTCAGAATTCTATAACAGTAAACATTAATTTGAATCTAGCTGGGAGCCAAAATCTGAATACTTAGCTTTAGAATGAAGCCAGCTTATTCAGTTCGAGGCGTGCGCTGCATACACTGCATATCTATCTACCTGAGAATGCAATCGCCACTGCACGTAAACACAAATGGAATGGGAAATGAAGATAACAGTGCAGTTCTGAATGCATTTGCCGTTGGCTTATATGGGGAATGTATGTGCATATTATATTCCTGCGCAAATGCACGCCTTCCAACTAGCTGCACTATTGCATAAGGCATTATGGATTATAATATATTTATTTAGGTAAATTAATGTAGTACGAAGTAAATTAATGTAGTAAAGTAATGCGTTAAAGAGTTACCTAATTTAAAGTTTGAACTTTTGTGATTACAAAATAAATTATCAATAAAATTATTGAAGACAAATTATTTAAGCCAATTTATAAATTCGTCTCTTCTTTTTGTAACTCTGTGCAAATTAAATACTTCTGTCTCTATTATTTTCATCACTTTAGCTGTGCACGTATTCCACAAATCTAATATAATGATCCGTTTGTCATCTATGTGCATTTAAAATTTAAATAGCACTTCATTTCTTAAAACTTTGTCCACTCGATAAAAATAATAAAAATAGTGATAAAGACCTCGGAGGTACCTAATGCAACTACAGTTTAAACTACATAATTTTCTATCTTTTTGAAGAGCCCTTTAAATAGATATTTCATATGAATTAAAATTTTTATCACTTTCCCACTGATATTTCAGTATTTCAAGCATGGTTTTAGATAGATAGAACAAACATTAGATAGAGTTTAAAAATAATAATTAATTTTCCAGCCCCTGGATGAATTTTCACAAAAACCTTCTAAAAATTATCCAAATATTATTATTATTATCTAATATTTACAACCAGACTATTTACGTCTAAATTAAATCCAGACCTACTGCATCATTAAAATCTATTCTTAGGAGTATAGATTAAAATCTATACTATAGGATTGCGAATCATTTTCAAGAAATCCTGTGAGCTTACTTGCATCTTGCATACAAACTTTAGCTTCCATTATGAACAATGCGAGTCTTCACCTGAATATCAACCGCAAATCTACCAGAGAACATTTTACATAATTACGTCGGTATAAGAAAATGGCACTGCCAACGCAAAACGCTGATTTATTGGCACTTAAAAGATTAATTATAATTGTGCAATTTAGCTATGTTTAACTGCTGATAATGTTTACAAAGCAATTTGTGGTAATTTTTCCATTAACTTTACAGTTATTATATGTTAGTCTTTTATTAAATATTTGAAAGCTAAAATATGCTACGTATTATATACCTACGATAAATTTATCTATTTAAATATCAAGCCAGATTCCTAAAAATAATCACTACGTCTTGTTTAAAGTTTTGACACGTTTTCAGAACTCAATTATAATAATTGGTATCCCCGGGGAGTCTAATTGCCTCTTTGAAAAATAAAGCAATCAGCATAATTAAGCAGTTGAAGATATACGGAAGGAAAATATCAGGGATTTATGAAAGTAATTGCGGAGCATTTTAGATTAGAATACTGAAATATGTGGCATTAGATATCAGTAAGTGAACAATAGAACCGAAACAATACAAAAAATACTCGGAATTTCCGAAAGGGTTCAAAAGCCTGTTACAATCCAAGTTTTTTTTTTTACCTTTAGTGAGAAAATTAAAAAGGAAGGATTTTATTAACAGATCAAGAAAGTTATTTTTTTACCGCCAAATCAAGTAGTAACAACAAACTTTTCTCGGTTATAGTGTCTCCATCACCTTTCAAACACCTTTAAAACAATGAAGATATCGACTCACTCCAATAGTGTATCTACTAATAATGAGGCTGGTAATAAAGTATATAAGTACGAGTATATATTAAAAATAAATAAACTATTAAAAATCTCTTTAAAAAAGTTTCATTTGTATCTACTTTGGCCAAATTTACAGTTACAGAAAATGTCCAGCGGTTTAGGAAGAATATTTATTTTGCCCACACAAAGTTAGGTACCTATATATAGGTTTCTCCGAAGTGAACGAATGTTTAAAAAAAACATTGATTGAATTTAAAATAAAGACAACATAAGCCAAAATATAAATGCTTTTCGAATGCAGTACCTACCTATCAAATGAAAGAGTCCCAATTGCTCCCAACCGTCTGGGCCAGTGAGATTATGGCATTCCCAATGGTAGGGTATGTTTGATAGGTGAGGCTGCGGATAAGATAGTGCGGAGAGGAAGGAGTTAGTGAAGATAAAGTTGCGAAAGTACCTGACTGTTCAGATCTGATCACCGAACTCAAGCATATTTTAAATTCTGAATTGTGGTATTAACAATTATTAAATTAATAATTTGTGAAATAACAATTATTAAAATTATTATTATTCACAATTATTAAATTAATAATTTGTGAAATAACACAAATAAATCAAATAAAATTGATTTTGCTTAACCCTGGAGTGACAGAGCAATTTACAACTTTTTCTCGGATTTCTCAAGGAAATTTTTCCGCCCACATTAAAAAAATCATATCTCCGAATTTAAATATGGAGACATACAAACTGATTATAGTTCTATATAGCCAATAAACTAACTTTTGTTTATTATCAGATATTCGTAGGATTTATAAAATCGTTAACTTTAAAACATTTTTAAGCATCTACAGAATATTTACCATATTGTGGCAACAAAGTGTGACAAACTGATATAAATCAGTTTAACGGGACTTAATGTTCAAATATGTAAAAAAAGAATGTTAAATAAATAAAAAAAATAAAAAAAAAAAAAAAAAAAAAAAAGCAATCCGTGGTTTTGGAAATAGTGCCATATTGTGGCAAAAATCGTTCGATTGGAAGTAGGTACAACTTTACATAATAACCTTATAAATACATGCGAAAGGGTATATTAAATATGGTTGAAAGCGTTGAAAAGCCATAAAACGGATTAGATATGCACTTTAAATTAAACTTGTAACTTCATTTTTTTATTAGAAAAACTATCTTTTTAACTTCTGAAGGATATTCCCATCAATGTAATATATTATTAAAGAAGAAGACCACAATAGTAATCTATATTAAGATATGAAAATGAACAATACAATGAATAAAGGTAGCTGCCAATAATATGGAAAAAAACATTAGTCGAAGATAATATTGTTAATTCTGAAATTTGAAATATGAAATACGACGGTCTTATAATATATCGCAATGGCTGAATCGGTAGAGCGCCGTCCCGGTAAGACGTGAGATCTGGGTTCGAGTCCCAATAGCGATCATTATGTTTTATTATTTTTCTGTGTCTTGTTCATTTTCATAGATTATTATTGTTGTTTTCTTCTTCAATGATAACTTGTAACTATTTAATTAAAAATTAAAAGCAACCTGCCCCGCGTTGCACCACTCCGAGCCACAGACTCCGTTATGAACATTTATGCTCCCCCTGTACAATGCACCTAAATGCGCAATTCGGAGAATATACGGTAATCACCAGCTGTATGTGACGTTACAGAGGGTTTGCAGGAATTAAAAGGGGAATGAGAACGTTTCGCCGGCGTTATATTGCCAGAGGGTAGGTAAAACCTACCTATTTCCAAATAGAAGAATTTAGTTGAAAACAAAAATATAGCATTGCAGTTCTGAAAAGTTTTCAGTGTGCAAAAATTATTTCTGAAAAGATTAATTTAAATAGTAACGACCTAAGAGTATGGATATTAGAGAGACGGCATGTGAAGTGTGCCCGCGCGCTCCAAGTGTGCCTTTTCGAGAATTCTACCCACACGGCTGACATTGCCTGTCACCATGTAAAATGGCTGCTGTCGTAAAAATGTCGGAACGTATTAAACGGCCAAAAACCAGCAGCCAATGTAAGCCGTTTGGGTAAAATTCCCAAAAAGGCACACTTGGAGCGCGCGGGCACACTTCACATGCCGTCTCTCTATATCCATACTCTTAGGTAACGACGTAGTCTAGAGGCAAGACTTTGGACCCCCATTCCGAAGGTCACGGGTTCGAACCCGGTGTGCGCAAATAAATTTTATTATTATTGATTAATTTGTGTTATTTCACAATTAATTAATTAAAAAATAATGTATCTATAGTATATTTGCGGCACGTTCCAGAGGCAATGATCACATTGCTACCTGAAATTATTTGCGTGTCCTTATCTATGTTAAGAAGAGAACTGTGAAAATTTCATGACGTCAGAACATGTTTTTCGAGTTTTTTTTTATATGGACAGTTTTTTCAAATAAATTAGCCTAATCTTTTATCTAACTATAATTAATTTACATATTAGGTATTATTCTCTATTAAGCCCCATCTGAGTGCTAGAATAATATTGTATTATTGAAGATTAATGCATAATATAAATATATAAAGGTACCAAACGCAGACGCAGGTGTCAATAAACTAATTATGCATATTCACGATGGACAGTAACGTCCCGAATATCACGACCAGTGCCATTACCAGATATAACCAGAATTCCATGGGCAGGTATAACAGCCGCACAGTAGATACTGCGATGATATTATGCAGCATAGATTGAGCAATAAAGTCCAATTTGGTGGATGCAATTGTTCGTGGCACGGACCATTTGTCTGGTACCTACTGTAGATTGGATTGGTATTAACGGGCGAAATCCAATTAGGGAATTTAAAATTTAAATAGGACGAAATGGAAACACTGACGTTATTCTTCTACTTAATCAACATATGGTATTAAGGCACCATCATTGGTTTGGTGATTTAAAAAGGGTTCCTGCGTGTATTGCTCTGCGGCTGATGCGACTGCCCAACAACTGCGTGGCAGGCCGGATCGGGAAGGACTGATTGAGGAAGACCTTTGGACCGCTCTAGCAGGAATGTCGCAAACCATCGCCTTGCACAGCAGTGGGAGGGATGGATTCATACTTCCGTCTCCGTCACTCCTGGATACACTGATTCCCAGATTCCTACACACTTCTCATTTCTAGAATTTCATCTGCTTCCTTTCCTAAAAAACCCTCCACACCTCATTCCCAAAGACGCCATTAGCTCTGAGAGCAATTATTTTCGTCAAGGACTCTGTGGAGCTAATATTAACAAGTTCAAAAATCAATTGGTTCATGTATAAAGCCTAGTTTTTCATCGTAAAAAAAGTCTTTCTTGCTTCATAAAATCAAAATTTTAATTCCGTCCTCACATTTCAAACATTGGTAAAATAATAATAATATTTGGCTAATTTATATAGCGCCGTTTTCGTGCAAAATCACCACAAGGGCGCTTTACAAATAAACTAAGATTTATAATTATAACTAGTGACTTACATCTAAGATTTATAGCTAGTGATTTACGATTAAGACATAACTACTGACTTAACTAGTGACTCACATTTATATTTACACCAGTGACTTAAAGTTAGAGATTCACAACTAACATAAGTACTAATATTTAAATTTACGTACCTATATTTAATATTTGAAATGTTTACATATTTACAATAACAGTTTTCAATTCTGCAACTAAGTTCAAAACTATTTGTTTAGTTGGTAAACCTGGCCTTAAGATTGAAAATATTGACAATAATGATTACGAAGAATTAACTAAATATCTGGCTTATTTTACCTGCAGTTTCTGTAAACTAAACTGACATTGTATTATATTATTTCATCTAAGTCATATAAAATACGTCTATAAGTCAATTAAGGTTATTAACTGTTGGTTGAATATCTAGTTAAAGAGAAGAGTATGCATCAAATTTTGAAAATTCTCAGGCTTCACAATCTCCTAATTAAACCGTTTTCTATTTCCACGTTAACCGTTAGAGGCACTATGATATGTTAAGTTTCTAGCTCTTTTGCACTGAATTACACGCTTTCTTGCAAAATATCTCACTGAAAAATTAGTTTATCAACGAATTATACAAACTGGTACCTAATGCTAAAAATTCTTATTATTGAGTGGTTTGATTAATATTTAATGAAATCGTGTTAAGTTGGATTATTTTTACTACGTAAATAGCACTATTGAAGTCACTTTAGAAGAAAAGAGCAACTCTGAACAGGTTACCTACGTAATTGTGTTGTATTAGATATAGTTTTTGTGTAAATAATTGGAATAATTTGAAGCCTTACATTTCTGGGTATCCTCAATATGTCTCTTACCGAGGGACGAATCACATTTACGAAGATAAATACGAGTATCTAGTCTAATCCTTGTTCTAATGCACCACATATCATAATATTTTGCTATTGCTTTCCCAAACACGTTCATTACAGAGCATGTATTATTATTAAAATATTATAAAAGCATTTCCAATAACATCTGTTCAAAATTTCGTCCTATGCATGCAAACCGCAGGTATCTAAATTTCTCTAATAAACAACTAAAAGTTTTAATCTCAAGTGACCTTCCAGGTTAGTATGGTCCTGCACGGAGAAAAATGTTATTCTAAAATACGATCATTTTATTCGTTAAAACGGGACTTCTTACGAACAAATAAACAGTGTTTCAATGTTTATTGGCGGGAAAATGTAAGAATAATTTGTTGGTATATGTACGAAATTACGTATAATTTCTACATGTTATATACATAATTCTTACATGTTCCCGCCAATAAACATAGAAACCCTGTACATTTGTTCGTAAGAACTTCAGTCCCGTTTTTAACCGTTTTTACGAGATCGTATTTTAGAAAAACATCTTTCTCCGTGTGTATATTTTCTACATTTTAACGCAGCATCTCGTTCATTAGCCAAATGCATTGTACATATAGTTTTATATTGCAGCGGTGGATGTTATTATTGATCTGTTAGCCATAAGTTGTTGTAGAGTTTGTCTGGTCTGTAGTTAGAAGTAAGATAGGCCATTATAGAAATAATAAGTTTGTACAGCACCCTTGAGGTAAGTTATTCACAAAAACGGAGCACTACAAATCATCAAAATATTATTATTATTATTTATAAAATATCTCTTACTGCATTCGTTGTTATATTATAGGTGATTGTGATTATTTTACCATGAATGCAAAAAGAATACTGCGTTATTCATCATTGAACTATCTATGATAATATTTATATAATGTTTATGATTCAAAATCACTATCAAGTCAACTTATTCATAATTATTATGAGGTCTGTGATGGATAATTACTTCGAAGTAATTAATATTGACTCCTTAACTGAGTCACTTATGATCACGTGATTAGAATTTTCCTTTCGTTCTGAAAGCCGAGCCTGCTTCATGTGGTATTGTATAAGCAAATATTTTTTTGTTTCCTTATCTTGACGACATTTGCGTCTCGTATTAAAGAATTTTACTGTAGACTTAAATGCTTTTTTATTGTGCAATTGAGATAGTTATGATGCGATAACGCGGGTGTCAGATGACCTCTGTTCGGTGTTTCGTTTAGACTTTTGACTGTAACGCTTTTATGGCAGAGATATCTACAGCTAAATTTCAAATGAAACATTAAATCGTACCCAAGTGCCCGCATAACTCTAACAAAATCTCATATGTATTATTATTATGTTATTTATCTGTATGATTTATAAGATTCATGTGGGAGTTTTTTGTGTTTCACTCGGTGCATTTTTCGATCTTATTGAAAAAAATAACATTGCTGAAATCATTGCACAACTTATTTGACGTTAAAAATACAAACTGGACAAACTGTTGCAGTTCCTTCAAGGGTTAGTACAATATAATAATATCTATGCTTCAATGCCTTGTAGGCACGCAGTAGCTCGCATTGTAGAAGCTTGTACAGTGCTGATGCAAATTGTTTGACTCGAGTTTATGTTAGTTTGTAGAACAACAGTAAACTGTGTAAATTGAAAAGAGTATGAAATAATGCATGATTTTAATTCTTAACTTTTCGTAGACATATTTGTGAACTAAATTGATTTTTTTTGTTGTTATTTGTTTTTGGGGTGTTATGCCGTGTTACCCTACCTCCTTCTTTTGCCAACGTTTCAGATAATTGTTATAGTGTTCGAAACGATGGCTAAAGAAGGAGGTAGCGTAACACGGCATAACACCCCAAAAACGAATAACAAAAATACTTTTGGTCGTGACAACCTAAAATCATATCTGAAACTGTAATTTCTTTAAAAATTGGTAGCGATCCACATTGGTGTTCGGAAACGGGCGAGGTTATATCCTTCTTACGCAGATGGCGATAAGGTTGAAGTTTCCATGCCAAGCTCTTGCGACTATAGTGTGCTAGGGGTAAAATGCCGATTGACACTATTTTCGTAAAAACTTAGTTGTTTTTCATAAAATTATGGTTTTGTAAATGCCACTGTCTTACCAGATAATGTGTTTATAAATATTTATAAAAAATATATATAAATATCCTACGTAATTTCCACACGATAGCACCATATCGAAACTATACGTGTAAAATCCTCTATATCAAAAAAGCTCGATTATATCAAATACCGAGACATATTCAACCTACTCGTATCTTGTATTAATCAAAGTATCAATAATATTTCTGATTGACCAAATTTGTTAAACCATAAACACATGAATTAATGGCGTAACTTGGGAATGCTTTTTTATTGGTTGTAAAGTATTCTATAATATCGCCTATTCTATAATCTCGCCCCTTTCGATTTCGAATTCCTATTTCAAGGATAGTTGCATTGTCTTAAATTGGATATTTAAGTTTAGCTTAGTTCATTATTATTTGTAACTACAAATACATGATAAATCTTTTTTTTTTTATTAAAGTTCTTGTTAAAAAAAAATATTTGATTTATAAGAACATTCACATAATGTATTGAAGATATCGCACAAGTGGCTATTTATGTTCTAATAATGTACATATTTATGTTTTATTAAATGTCCAAAGAATAATTATTTAAGATAACAGTTCGACCTAAATGTCATAACTTTTAATACTATGTAAGGTTATCGTTTATTGATTCATTTGAGCTTTATGTCCTGTGTATTATTCATTAAAATAATTAATATGTAAGTTAAGATACTGGAATTTCAATTAGGTACATTAATCTTCGTGTTTATACATGTGAGCAATAAACTGTGCAACTGACTACCCAATTAAAATAATATTCGTCAGTAGGCAATTAAATAGGTGATTCAAATCGAAACAAGGTGATTTCTAAGAATCTACAAGCTAATATGCATTCTTTTAGTAAGCACTAATGACAATTTATCGCCAAACTCGAATACCTAACGTAAGTGAGTAAATTTTTTAGTGAGTTACAGTGATATATAACTGAAAGCACAAACAGGTAAAATAAATAGTAAGTAAGGTAAGATAAAACCAAACATCAATTCGATATTGACCAATCCGTCATCTATTGCCAGTTATCAATTTTTCATATATTTCAAAGTAACTACACATATTTTTGTTTTCGTTCGTTATGCAAAATTACTGCCTTATTTGATGAACGGCTTGAACGAAGCTCTTAGAATTGTAAGAAGTCGTCCCGCGAACCATATACCTTAATAACGAATCTAAAACGCAATCAATTTATTCCGTTTGATATTTGAGAAAAAAATGGTTGAAATATAACTGAAGACTTAATTAACTCCCGTTTACTGTCAAAAAGTAAATGCATATTTTGATAATAAGTATGTATTTCAATTAAACATGTAAAATCGATGAAAAATATATTCTTCTCGGTATATCGATCCGACATTGTAAAGTTATCGATTTCTCTGTGCTAGAGCTCGGGGCAGTCTAATTCGGCTCCACAGACTCTACTTCAGTCTAGACCTAGACAACCTTGAGGTCCCACGTGCAGCGTGTAAGAGTTTGAAAGTGAGAAAGAACAGTAAACAATATGCGGCAAAGCCGGTAGCGGGGTGCAACGAAGACTCGTAAAAATCCCCTGGACAAGAAGTCGTAAAAATCCTCGTAAAAGTAATTGGGCTTTATTCAAATAAGTGACATTTATTGCCGATGCAACGAACATTTGAATTATCAACGGCGCTACACAATTTAAAAGCGATTTTCTATAAGAATAAAGAATCAGTTTCCTTGCGAAAATAAATATTGTGCTGTTATACGAGCTGTTGCGACGTTAAATTGTACCGTTACTTTTATTTTTATCGACGGAGAATGGGCACGAAATTCAATGCAATAAAAGATAGGATCAGGATGTTATGTCCTATTTTACCTTTGTGCCAATGACTTCATTGTAAAGTGATGATTTCATTCGAATTATTGAATTACTTGTATTATTGGCACTCTCTAACAGATATAAGTTTGCATAATCTATAAGTAAGTTTATATATCTACTCTAAAATATAGGTAACACATACATAGGTAACACATATACACCCAGAGGGGTGTAACATAGGTAACACATATACACTCTTGGGGTAAGAATAATCTCGTCGAATTCAATGTTACAAAGACCCAATCATATCTGATTACGTCTAAGAGGGATCGAAATGACAATCTAGTCTCCTTCAACGGTAGCATTCTTCCGAACAGCACCTCCATTGATATGTTTGGTGTAACATTAAGTGACCAGCTCAGGTATGGGGGCTCCATCGAAGCCAGAGTCAAAGAGCCTCTCAAAAACTGGGAGTACTGTACAGGGCCCGCAGATACTTTAATACTACACAACTGCTAACGCTGTACAAATCGCAGGTGCGCCCCACGGTTGAATTTGGCAGCCACCTCTGGTCTGGAGCCCCAGAATACTTGAAAAAAAAACCTTCATCTCTGTGCAGAAACGGGCGATCCGTTTGATAGATTCTCCCGTCTTAACAAACGGGTTGCAATCTTTAGAGCACAGGCGTCGGGTGGGAATGCTGTCCCTGTTCTAACGGTATTTCAATGGAAGATGCTCCGAGGAACTAGCATCATTGGTCCCCTCGGCACCGGTGCATAGTCGGGAAACACGCCAAACGCGCGCCCAACATATGTACACGGTGACATTATTCACATGAGAATAGGTCGTTTCTACGACTCGTTCTTAAGTTCAACAGCTCAGCTGTGAAACTATTTGCTGGCCTCTGTGTTTCCTCCCTCCTACAACATGGGTCTCTTCAAGACGTTCACTCCTTCCTCTCCTCAAATAGACCCTCCACACAGCATCTTAACAGATGACATAGGCCCTGAGGGAAATTATTTCCTTGGGGCCTCCTGCGTGGAGTTAATGTAAATAAAAAAAATAAAACCCATAAGCGTAGAAGAAAAGCTAAAGCGATCTACATTCAGCAACGTTTTTCTATAATTTCCTTGATATTCCTTGTCAAAGTCTCGATAGAGCTTAGCAATTCATGAAGGTTTGTAGAAGAAAGATTATGAATTTTAATAAGCAAGCAATTTCCTTTGAATATCTGAAGAAGTTGTGTTTTATGGGCAACTATTGCGAAAGCTATTATTTTTACAACGCTCGTAAACAGCGCTGGAGAAAATTTCAAAAAGCAGCGCGATCTTTCTTCCTTCACCGCTTAAAGGACGGGTAAGATAAAGTAAACATCTATATTTATACAGTCTGATGATGTTCATAACGAGTATGTTAGGAGTCTAGTTAACTTTTCATTCTTCTTGTTATGTTGTTTCGTATAACTTGTAAAAACCTTGTTAAAAACTGGCCCCGTTTGCATACAAATTTCACACGTAATTTTACTCGTATTTATAATTCACGGATGGGAACTTCGTCCAACGTCCCTCAATATCTCATTCTGGAAGATAAATAATAAACCTGTTTTTCCAGATAAAATTTACAGGAACGAATTTTGCAGTACAGTGATGGATAATACTTATAATATACTGTTTACATGATGAATACAAATTAATCAAATAGAATTCAAAACAACGAAATCATATATAAAATCAACGTATCTTGAATCAAAGATTACACCTACATGGGAAAATTTTTATTCTAAAATACGATCATTTTATTCGTAAAAACGGTTAAAAACGGGACTGAAGTTCTTACGAACAAATTAACAGTGTTTCAATGATCATTGGCGGGAAAGTGTAAGATATTTTGTTTATTCTTACATTTTCCCGCCAATAAACATTAAAACACTGTTAATTTGTTCGTAAGAACTTCAGTCCCGTTTTTACGAATAAAATGATCGTATTTAAGAATAACATTTATCTCCGTGTATGCCAAAAACTTGTATCTCCATATCATTTGAATGAGTGCAATGATCATTTGCAAGGGTACACGGAGAAAACCGTTATTCTAAAATACGATAATTTCATTCGTAAAGACGGTTAAAAACGGGACTGAAGTTCTTACAAACAATTTAACAGGGCTTCAATGTGTACATGTAAAAATAATTTGTTGGTATATGTAATTTCGTATGTATACAAGAAAATTATTCTTACATTTCCAGCCAACAAACATTGAATACTGTTAATTTGTTCGTTAGAACTACAGTCCCGTTTATAACCATTTTTACGAATAAAATGATCGTATTTTAGAATAACAATTTTCTCCGTGTACCCATATAATATTAATAATAATGTGTTCAAAATAACATAAAAATAAATGGGATGGTATTGTCGGTTTTATAGCTTAATTTAGATCATTGAAAATATCTGAATTCAATCGATAACGTATGCAAATGAACTATTCGTATTCAAACTCCGTTTTAATTCAAATACATAATGGAGTCTCTTTTCAGAAGTTTCAGCCACTACTGTCATTGGTGCACCGTGTATTATATTGCCCTATAAATAACGTTAAGACTTTGTATTATTATTTGTGAAACGTTTCATTGGATATTTATTAGATTTGGAATAAACATAAATCAATCGAATGTTTGTTTTGAAATACATTAGATCAAAATTAAATTGATTTCGGGACTACCAATGACGTTGGAGGATCGCCCATAAAAACTTTATGGACTTTGAATAGGATCTAGACCAATCTAAAACCATTCCTTAAATACCTAAATACCTGCTCTAGTGGCTAGGGGAAATTGGATTAGATATTTTTAACGACTTTTTAAGATTCTGTCTTTGTAATTAAAAGGTAGTAGGACGGGGTTCAGTTGATTTTAATGAACCAATAAGAATGTGGGTAAGTTAACCAACTATCGTGATTCTTCAAACAGATTTAAGTTAGTCCAATAATTGTATCATTAGCCAATGACAGACGAGAGAAGCCTTAATGGTTCCCGGAAATTTCTGATTGGAATTTATTTTTTAGAAGTAAAATAAGGTATATAGAATATTGTATATTTTTGGTTTTTAATTATCTCCGTAAGCTTAATTGAAATGACCGCCATCGAAAAACACACATGCTAAAATATTTTACATGTTTGTGCAATAAATAAAGCGGTACAATTAGGACCCCTCCTCTCTCATTCCCAGAACCAATCATATATTTTCCAAGCCTTCTTAATTCCAAAATAATGACAAAGTATCGAATTTTTAGTTTCATAAAGCCTACAAATCCTCTTAGGTATCGCAGATGTATTCCGAAGGGGGTGAAGATAATTCGCCAGGAGGGTGACTGAGGAGGGTTTGTACATAATTTACACCCTCCACCCGGTGGTACGCCCCGTTGGGCCGCTAAATGTATCTGGTAAACTAATAATTTCCAACATACGCCCCATCGCGCGGCTGCTGCGGAAGGCTTTGCCGCTGGAGAATGCAAATTCCACCCCCTCTCCCGCCCAGGGGGAGGCTCGCTGCGGCGGACAATCTAAATTACGTCTGCATGTATAATAATTTATTAAATATTTTACCCTCCTATAAGATGCATAAAGGAAGGGAGCATTTTTAATATCTTTGTGAGGATGTGCATAGTGGGCATTCTTAAACATATAAGTCCACTTTAAATTAATATTTTTAAACATCAAATATGAACGCCATAAATTTCAATAAATAATATCTACGTGCTTTCTGTATACAATAACTTTTAGAATTCACACTTGCTGTTTCATCGAATAGCAATGTACCTATTAGATCTCAATTTATTACGCGTTGTATTTCTAGCATCGGTGTTTCAATGTTTAAATAACAGATTAATCATTTTCTTTTAGGTACATATAACAATCAAAACCAATGAACCCATATGGGTTTCTAATATAAAAAGGGAAGAAATCAATATAAGGTATCCATTCTACTATAACAAAAGTGAATAATTTTACAAGGAAATAAGGTTTTGCAATTTTAATTACTAAGGATAGCTTTCAGTTAATAAAGATAAGAGTTACCGATCAAAGCATAACTCTATAACTGTATTTAATATTGTATTCTAAACTGAAGAACTAAATAATGATCATGTAAGAATCGCAGGTGGCGAAGTACAAAAGACGAAACAATATTAGGGGTGGATTTGCTTCATACAACACTAAATCAATATTTTACATTTGCAAATGGCTGAGTGGTAAACTTTACAGCACCTGAGCACACTACTTCCATACCCCTGACTGAATATTACCGTAGTACCTACTTACGTCCCTGAACGCCAATAGTATCTGTGTACAACCCTGGATGCTTTGGCACATCCCTGGATATGAATATTGAGTAATATTGACGCCATTTTCTCGGGAAATGCATTTTGATTGGCTGCGGCAATAAAGATGTCGGATAGGTGTCATGTGTCTTAATGTCGTGGTTTATGTCTGAATTGTCTTGCAAATTGACACGGGGGGTTTTTTACTGTCAATAGGTACATTATTGCAATCGCAACACACTTACTACGAGAATAACCTAGAATGGCATTGAATCGTTATTATTACACTAGTTCATTAGATTCATCCATTCCGAGTAGGTACCTACCTAATAAAACAAAACAAAAATAATCTTATAAAATGAGAAATCCTTTTTAGGTTTCATTTATTTTTATTTTTATATTGAATAACTCACAAGAGTCCCAACTGCTTCCGCCTGGAGCCAGTGAGACTATGGCATCCCCAATTGGGGTATGTTATGTGGCTTAAGGTAAGTGGGGAAGGGAAGGAGACGAAGAAGAAGAAGGTGGGGAAGTGCCGGGCTATTCAGATCTAGTCACTAAACACCACTAAAGCCATTTCAAGCAACGTTTCAATTCTGAATGATGGTCTTACACCAGGGCGATACTAAGAGTATCTTCCACTCTGGAACGTGCCGCAAATATACTATATATTATTTTTAAAAAATAATTGTGAAATAACACAAATCAATTAAATAAAATTTATTTGCGCACGCCGGGTTCGAATCCGCGGCCTTCGGAATGGTAGTCCAACGCCCTACCGCTAGACTACGCCGGTCGTCAGGCTATCATTGGCAAGAAATAACCGAAATAAATATACAAAATAATCAGGTTTACGTAAACATATCAGAATCTTAGCATAAAACGCAAAATTCCATATTATATTACCCACTTAATCAACTTTTCGTTTTTACGTTCGTGTTAACGCTTGATTACCCCTGACCCAGTCAAAATACGGACACTGAATGTTTTAATGCAACATAAACATGCGTAAAGGAGTAATTCTATATAACTTTATCGCCATTCCGTGTTGCTTTAAGTTGCAATTTCATGCCGCCGTGGATCTAAACACCCACATTTATAGCTTCCTTCCTTCTCTGGCGCACGCCTCGGCCATTTGGACCGTGCGAGCGAGAAGGCCTCTCGATGAAACGTCAATTATTTCGCTAAAGTAAACTCAACGGAATTAGGTAAATGTTTAGGTGTTAGATAATCGTGAAGATACCAAAGTGACTTTACGGAGGAGATACCTCGGGCGATGATTAAGACAGACTAAATAATGACCTGGAAAGGTAGGTACCGTACCATTACACACGAGTTCCAAGTAGGTACTGGTCTCGAGGTTATTATGCAATCTAAATTATAAGTATTAATTCACAGTCAGTTACAGAGGCTGATGGTTATCAGTGTAAAATCTCACACTTGCACGGATCATTATAAATATAATTACTAAAGTCTCAAGTTTTGTACATAACGGTTCACGGAGAAAAATGTTCATTCATCAAAATACGATCATTTTGTTCGTAAAAACGGTTAAAAATGGGACTAAAGTTCTTACGAACAAATTAACAGTGTTTCAATGTTTATTGGCGGGAAAATGTAAGAATAATTTGTTGCTATACGTACGAAATTACACATACCAACAAATTATTCTTACATGTTCCCGCCAATAAACATTGAAATCCTGTTAATTTGTTCGTCAGAACTTCAGTCCTGTTTTTAACCGTTTTTTACGAATAAAATGATCGTATTATAGAATAACATTTTTCTCCGTGTAATCTAAGAAGTAGGTGCATATTTTTTAAATCTCATGGTCAATAGAATTGTTTCCATCACCTGCTTGATGATAGAATCTCCGGTACGTTGACTCACGAAGGAAGAGGAAACTAGGTTTAGGCACACGTACATATTTTGTTTAAGATAATAAAAATTCACGTTGTAGGTATATCTACTTATGTGCGAAATAGAAAAATTCAAACAAAATGTTCGAGGAATATCACAAATTGGACATACTTTATAACTGAAAAACCGAAAAGCCTGGTAAAAACTCTCAAACTGTGATTTCTGGCGTCAGTTTGTCAGTCAGCATCTGAAACATTCACAGCGTTTTCAGATGGAACTTTAGGGAACTGAACCCGTTTCTCAGGACGCATCGATATCTTTTATGGAGATATTCTCGGATATATAAAGATGTGTGTAGTCTGAAATTTTACATTTTTCTATTGAAAAGAGATTTTGATACCTTTCGCTTTATACATTTTATTTACATTAATTTGAATTTATTTATTTGCTTAAATGCTCATTGGGCTTTTACAAACATAGATTTAACAAATTCGGGAAGGTAAAAATTATAGTAAACATATAATCACTACAACAATAAAATAATAACTAACTAATACAATTAATAAGTATTTCATATAGGTGCATGCATGTAAGTATACTTGGTTTTCATAGGAAGCAATAAAGTAAATATTGAGAATTATCGACAATCAATTAATCGACAATTATCGACCATAATTATTAAAGAAACAAATATTAATTAGACCAGTCAGTGGCTGAGTGTGCATCACGTTTAGGTCTCACCCAGGCGTCCCGTGTTCAACACAAGCAACTTCTTCCTCTTAGTGTGGTGGTAGTAGGAGATTTTCAAATGTTGTCAGGTGATTCGTAACCTGGAAATGTTTGTCTTTCTTTAAAAAAAAAAAAATATTATGTAAAAAAGAGGAAACCAGTAGTTAGATAGTTCAGCTTAGGTACATAATTTATGATGGTAATTTTCCGAGAGTAATGGTAAACTACGTTTTGATAATACAATATTCTCCCCTATTCCGCCTACCCCTGTCCTAACCTATTAGGCCGCCTACCCCTGGTGTCTGGATTGCATATTTGCGGTACAATTTACGATCATGCTTGTCGCATATTATTTTGGCAACACTGGATGGTCTCGAACGGCCCAATGGGCATTTTGGCCAGCTAGCTTCATCCATGTTCAGAGCATCGCCCTTTCAGGGGTTCGCGATTTAAGACCCTATTCCCCTACGCAGTTGTGTCATTTTGGCCGTTCATCTTCGTGGAGACTTGCGATTGGGGCTCCGAAGCGGTCGTCCATTCTTGTAAAGGGGTGTTTTCACACCCACAGAAGCAATATACATACATTACTGATAAAACAGGGAGAATCTCTTCTGAAGCTGAAATTAGAGATTCATTTCCAAGCAAGACTGTCACTTTTGCAAAAGGAACATTTGCTTCACCAACATGTTTTTTAGAACGAAAGAATTCATTTTCCCTTTTGCTAAAAAGGATAAAAATGCTTGCAAAGGTTGTGATCTGATTTATAAGATTCCGTATCAAAGAAGGGAAATATGTTAGGGTGTCTTGACGATTTGGGGTACCTATTTTTCAAGAATATTTTTACTCACTTCCGGGTCCAGAGTTTCAGTGTGCAGTGGAAGCATTCCAAAATTATTATTTTTTCCTTCAGGATTTTTAGAAAATCGATTCTAGAAAGTTTCGACTTGTGGAGCAAATATTTTTCAATTCATTGAATCAATGCTATATTTTTGTACTACATATTGAAGATTAAAATTGGTCTAAAGGAGTCCAGTAGTGAACTATCATTTATTAAAAAAACTTAAATCCTTTGAAATCAGTGATAGTGATATATTATACTGTTTTTTTACTGTCAAAACTTGAAAGAGGTGTGAATGTCTAACACTAAAAAAGCAACGGGGCGGATAAGGTTTAGTCGTAATTTCTACAACCAACGCACCAAGTTACACCCTATTCTAAAACTTTCCTTAAATTCCTAAAGACCGGCCTTCTCGGGGAGTTTTTACATAAAAATAGGGGAAGAACGATATTGTTATGATATTTACATTCTATTTAAAGATGGTAAAACAGGTTTCCTTTATACAGCGATGGCTTGTTCGGAGTATTTCTCCATTCTCCTTCCCGCTTTTCTCTTGCCCAGTTGCTTATCGGTTGGAATGGACATCGTCCCATAAATGGTTCCTAAGGGAGTGGTAAGCTAAATTGAGTATTGTAACAACGCGTCGGGGAGTAAGTTGATAGGGCCATACTAATTCCTTATAACACAGAAGTGCGATATGAAACGATCTGAATTGTTATCACCGTTTTGCTTGCCCCTTAACGGAATATGTCGCTAGTTTACACTCTCGAATAGGCCCAAAAATATTTGAGATTAATTAATGGAATGGATATGTTGTCTTCTGATCATGACGTTATTATTAAATTGGTTTAAGTTCTTATTAAATTGTAATCGGGAAAACGAACTGAATTTTATTTGGTCGTTACTCCGTAGAGGTACTAAGAAGCATTTCCACGTTGGAATGAAGACGGCTAGGAAGCCATTTTCATTTTAATAAAAATAATTTTCTTAGATAGTTAATATGCATTGTTTCAAATCAAGGATAAGCATTTGCCATGATAGAACTTTTGTAATTAGTTTTCATTACGAACCCCTTTTAAGGGCGATAGCCTCTTCTCATTTACATTTGGTACGGAGGCTGCGGGGGTTGAATGGGAAGAAAGGGTAGGAGGGAGAATCCTCTCTGCGCAGAATTTCAATCGAAAATGATTAGCGCCATTTTTCCTTCGGGTCGGCCATTACTGAGAAAAGGTTGGGAAAGTTTTGCTAGTATTGTTGTTCAGACAGGACGATGGGCTTTTTCTTTAACTGGTTTTACGTGACTCTTCAGCTCCTTTTCTTCCATTTCTTTCAAAGGAAAATAACCATGAGCAGTTTGGAACTGCGATATTTTTCTTTTGTTATCTTATAAACTTTTCGGACGTGATTCAAACGTAGCATTATTATTTTATTACGTTAAGGATAGACCTTGCGCACAAGATATAGTATAACCTTCCGATAACATCTAAAAGATATAAGCACGAAGAAATCTTTACGGATTAAATTATATAGACTAACGAGTATGAGAGAAAGGCATGATGTTGATCGTTTTATCTATTTTATCAGACTAGATTATTTTATTGCAATTTCGTTTAGATGTGTAAGATTTATAGATTTACTTCCATGATGCACGGAGAAAAAATTTATGTAAAAAAACGATAATTTTAATAGAAAAAACGAACATTTTAATAGAAAAACGATCATTTTAATAGTAAAAACGGTTAAAAACGGGACTGAAGTTCTTACGAACAAATTAACAGGGTTTCAATGTTTATTGGCGGGAATATTAAGAATAATTTGTTGGTATACGTAATTTCGTACGTATTTTACCGCCAATATACATTGAATCACTGTTAATTTATTCGTAAGAACTTCAGTCCCGTTTTTAACAGTTCATTTTTCTCCGTGTGGTATTACAATGATGGTTTCAACGTAGGTACTGAAAGAATGTAAATCATCTATGAAAACGATGAGCACAGTAATACGAATTCATAGTCACGGTATTTGGTGAAAAACTAACTGGATGCACAACTTGTAATTCGTTTTTTTTGTATTTTTATAAAATTACAAACTAAGAATTTAGGTACCTACAGCTGATGATTAGAAAAGATATTTTTTGATTACATTGTTATCTCTTACGCTTTGTTAGTCTGCACACTTTATTGCATACTTAATATGGAAAACACAGACACTTGTAAATAATATTTGATTTATGGTGAGCATTAGAATATAACTTTCCTAATTGTTTCAAAACTTTGTATTTGGAGATGTCTGACTAATCAACTGAACGATTGAAATAGGCCTGGAAACTTGCCTACAAGTAAAGTTACCACAAAAAGCATGTGCGTAGATGTATATTTTTAAATAATGTCTCGTAAGTCCGCTAGAGACAGACATAACAACACACGCAAAAGCTTGTTTGTCATTCCATAAACTACAGGGGTTACCATGTTGGGAATTTATTGGATTCGCATAAATGCATAGATTTCCATCAATTTCCGTGGTTCTGAACAAGCGAGACACATTTTTAAGGAATGATTTATGCCGGTACATTAACTTGGATCAAAGCGCTTGTTTTTATTACACACAAATTATGTCCAACTCAATGACTAACCTTTTCAACGCAGAAGTTTTGATACAAGCAGTACAATATAAGTCACGTTTAGAAGTTTAGTTTTTAAGTAATGCTGTTTAAATGCGAGTGTAAAACTTTTTCCTACTTTTATAAAGCATTTTCCTACAGGAAATGAGATACCGCGTTTCGTAGCCGTCACCGTGTCGTTGAAATTATGAAAGTGAGAGAAATGCAAGAAAAAGATTACTTTTTCCTTTGGAGGATGCAGACATACGTACATCATTTGTCTCACCATTATTATTTAGTGTGTAAGAAATAGATGCAGCATTATTGTGAACAAACGATTATTGCTTTTTTTGTGGCGTTGCCCTGCCGTAACCGAGAGAATTATAATTTTTAAAAATCATATTTGAGTCAGGCACACTCTGTCAACGTATCATATATGAGACAGGGCATCCATTAGGTTAAGAAAATTATTAAGCCCGTTTCTAAGAACATAGTTTTCTAGTATGAGAAGATGTAGGTGATTTTTTAGACATTTTCATGACAAGATGAAGGTGACAGTTGTTATTTCTGTGGCCAAAAATATAAGGAAAATGTTAGATGCAGCAATTATATTCATATAATTTCTATGCAAGCAAGTCTTTATAATGCTTCTCAAGGCGTCTTTGTTCGAGATTACTCAGGCTCAGATGAGTGCAAAACTTTGAACTTTGCATTTTGAACTCTGGCGCCACAATAATTATCACCCAACATTCTGGCTGGAAACTTCTGCGACGATGATTTCTCAGCGGGACTGTGCTACTATCGCAGGAACTTTATTCTCTTGAAACTCTCTCACTTGGGTATTATAAGTTTTCGGAGTACCTACCAAAATCCATTCCGGAAACGTAGTAAAAATTCATGACCGACTTAATGTTAATACCTGAGACTTAATCAAATTATCTGCAATCATATATTTGTTTTTAATGTGATAAACTCATAACTCCCAGGAGCCAGTACTTCGCATTATTAATTTTGGAAAACGTCGACAATATAATAGCGGGAGATTAGGAAACCATGCTTCATAGATCTCGTCACTAAATTTGATATTAAACTAAGGTCCAGTTTTTTTCTGACTGAGTGCATCTGATGTAAATATAATACTAAACGTCGGCGTATGCAGGGAGTCAGCATACACGGAGAAAATTTTTATTTGGAAAAAACGATCATTTTAATAGTAAAAACAGTTAAAAACGGGATTGAAGTTCTTACGAACAAATTAACAGTGTTTCGATGTTTATTGGCGGGAAAATGTAAGAATAATTTATTGGTGTACGAACGAAATTACGTATACCAACAAATTATTCTTACATGTTCCCGCCAATAAACATTGAAACCCTGTTAATTTGTACGTAAGAACTTCAGTCCCGTTTTTAACCGTTTTTAATATTAAAATCATCGTTTTTTCGAATAACATTTGTCTCAGTGTATGAAGCAGAAATATATGGGACCTGTGCGAAGCATGTCAGCCTCTCAGCATACGCTGTTTCATATAAGTCCATTAAGAGGATACCCGGCGGTGATTTTTCCATACAAACGTATTCCCTATTTATCTCTCTGGATTTTAACCCTAGAGAAAATATTGTTTTTGCATAAAATAGATATCAACTACTAGCGTGTCGGTACTCTTTTTTTTTTTGATAAGTTACTTTTTATAGAAGTTATGACCTTCCAAAAATCAATAAAATTGACTGGTTTAAACGCCGTCAAAAGATGTTCAGTATACAAACCAGAGAATGTTTTTTTAAAAAAAGGAAAACGTACAGACATAGAATAGTTTTTTCTTATGTAGTTGGTAAAAAAAAAGTTGAAAATCAGTCCACTTTTGGAGGAGAAAAGTGATTCTGACGTGAAATTCAAAACAGATTCTGCACGTGCGACAAATGCTGACTCCCAGCTTACGTTGACCCTTATGAAGGACCACGACGTCGACCACGTCAATAGCGCAGACCCATAAAAAAATCTCGGGATATTATGTTACTAAATCTAGTAGTTAGTAAATAACGCTTTCTTGAAAATTAAAAAAAGAAAAATCACAGAATCTAAATTTACTTATAAGACATTTAAACAAAAAAAACACACAAATTAAAGGGATGAAGAGTTGATTCAAATCTTTGGTATTTTTTTAAAATATTATATTTATTGGCTTGCTTTATCCATTTTCCGATTTCTTGATACCTACATAATTTTAAAATAAAAAATATTTTTTGTCGAAATATTATAGGATTAATGATATTTTTTAATGTATGTAGATACTTTATCTCTTATCTGAATTTGCTTCTTAAATTCTAAACGAATCTGAGTGCATTGAACCAAAGTTACAATCACTCACGGACACACTCACAACCAAAATTAGTTTTTTTTTTTTAAAGAAAGACAAACATTCCCGGGTTACGAATAACCCAACAACATTTGAAAATCTCCTACTACCACCACACTAAGCGGAAGATGTTGCTTGTATTGTAATGGAGGACTTAGCCAGCCGAGGAATCGAACACGGAACGTCTGGGTGGGACCCAAACGCGATGTCCACACAACCACTGACCGGTCAAAGTAGTAGGTATGTTTGGTCTATTTGACCCTGAAAATCTACCACATTCCTAAGTAACTACATTCTATTTGACTTGTTTTAATGGTCCGGGTTCTATGATAGACATAAAAATTTTATGGTTACATAATATCAACCAGCTATTCTTATGTTGCTCTTATTTATTTATTATAATAATAACCTCTAACAATAATTAGATCATTTTAACAGCACCGTTTAGTGTACACATTTATATCCTTACACAATTTTTTGAAGAGAAGAGGTGTGACACATATTTACTATATAATATTATATTATATCAGTATAATATTATAGGTACGATTTTTCTTAACAAACTCCATTAAATGCACTTGGAATGATCATTTTGTAAAATTAGTTTATTATAATAAGTTTCATAGTAATTATCTAAAAATCTTCTATTATTATTAATGTATTATGAATTAGTGATTTTTTTTTGGTTTCATTTGGAGTACATACCTTGGTATTCCGTCACCAGGCGAAATGGTTCTTTCCATCCCTAAAACATATTATCCTCAGAAATATTCCGCCCTCGTCCCACGGTTATGCGAACCCCATTTATTCGGCTGTTATTGGCACTTCTTCAATGTCAGACGCACCCTGTTCGCTGTTGGCCATTTTGGACCCCTCTGCACGAAACTTGTAACCCCAGCCCCCTTTCCACCCTTACCCCCTTGGGAGCTCCAGCCCCCACGGAGGGAGGAGGGCGAACACGGGCACAGCGAACTCGAGGAGAGAGAAGAATAGGGGTAGGAGAAGAAGAAGGTGAACCGCGTACTCTTAACGATAAATAATATAAAATCGCTTCATTCGATGTTTTCGTCGTAATTTATGGAAAGTTTTATGTCCCATAGACAAGGATATATCGTGATTTGGTGTTAATGTTTTTATTATTCTCATCGTACCTACCTACTCAATAGTTTATTCAATAAAACGATAAAAATATACTTTACTACTTTCTACGTGGTAATAAAATGAAGTTTACTGCTGTATTGTTTAAAGACGCGATCCAAAGCGACTATTCAACCCATTTTAATGATTTGTGAAAATTTCAACTGGAAAATGAGCCTCGTTACATGAATTCAATGCAGCCAAATTAAAAAATATCGTAAATTGCAAGTCAACGGCCAAATTAAAACTGTCTGTTAAATAAGAGGAGGAAAAAATATTGTGTGTTTTAATCATATTGATTTGAAATAGTATTTTTATTAATCATTATGCTTTAATGTTTTTGTAAAAATATTCGCGCAATTATCATCAGAATGAATGCTTTTATTGAACCGCTACAAAGGCCGATATTGTGAAAAAGAAACCGCAATTTTTATTTTTTTAGAACAAAAAACCACCTTTTCCACTAAACAATATAAAACTCGGTGCAAATTGCTTAGGTAAGTACGTATATATAAAAGCTAACAACCAAATCATTGTCTTCCACAGTTCCGCCGTAGATTCAAAACGCTTCCTGAACCATTCAGACGTTCTACCCGATAGGCTAAGGACTTACACTTTGCTCCTTATTGCCTTTATATACTGAGACTACATTTCCTTGAATATCATAATAGCACTTAAGCCCTGTTGATTCCATCCCCAACGCTTTATATTGATCCGGGAAGCCGGCTAGCGAAGCAGTTATAAGCAGTTCGCAGAGGATAAAAAATAGCACAAACAGACTATAAAATAAACAGCATAGTAAAAAAGTTTAAGCTCTGTTTACAAGACGCTTTTATTTCATAGAATTTGAAATTTACCTTTTTACTCGTGGGTGCTGATGGAGTTGTATTTGTATGGACTTCCTGCCTAGTGCGCATGAACATAGTCTGACCCGAACGAGACTTTCAGGAAAACAATGGAATAGAAATCGTGGGATGTGGAATTGTAGAAATCTAGACGGTTCATATGATTCTTCTGGAACTGTTTCTAGAATATACTAAATAACCTTAACTGACGTGGTAGAGAAGGCACAACTAAGATGTACAGCGCCCTCGAGGTGATTTCTTAATAATAATAATTGTCCAATTATTATTATTATAAGGAACTTAAAATTAAAAAAAAAACAAGGCAATATTTTAAATCCATGACAAAGAAATATAAATAAAACCTTAATACATAATAACTATCGATGAATTTGATAAGAATTTCAATGTCCAATGCTTGAAATATAGTGTCCCTCGCGTGCAAAGTCGTATCTCCTCCAAGCATAAACTTTCTAATTAAAGTGTGTTTATCGGAATTGACCTACCAGGTAAGTATGTTTTGTGTATCTATTTGTAAATAATAGTTCTAGGTAAAGCCTAAGAAGTCGTAATAAAATGTACAGCGCCCTTGAGGTGATTTTTCACAAAAACGGCGCTCTACAAATTATCCAATTATTATTATTATAATTAATTTCTCATTAAAAAATAATAGTATTGCACACGGAGAAAAATGTTATTTGAAAAAAAACGATAATTTTAATAGTAAAAACGGTTAAAAACGGGACTGAAGTTCTTACGAACAAATTAACAGGGTTTCAATGTTTATTTTTCCTGTAAGAATAATTTGTTGGTATACGTAATTTTGTAAGTACTTATACCAACTAATTATTCTTACATTGTCTTACATTGAAACACTGTTAATTTTTTCGTAAGATCTTCAGTCCCGTTTTTAACCGTTTTTACGAATAAAATGATCGTATTTTAGAATAAAAAATTTCTCCGTCTAAAACACATATATTTTTCCTTTGAAATAATCGAGTAATTTTTTGATCAGTCTTTTTTTGATAAGCCCTGAAAAAATTGTCAAAAGTATTTGGGCCATAAAAACTGCCTTAAAGTTTACTCCTAATTAGGAACACGTCTACGGGTATGGTTAGGTATTATATAATTTCGAAAATTAAATTTATGAGAAAGTGATTGGAAAGCTTTTTTGTTAAAATATTTACGGTAAAATACGTACGAAATTACGTATACTAACAAATTATTCTTATATGTTCCCGCCAATAAACATTGAAACCCTGTTAATTTGTTCGTAAAAACTTCAGTCCCGTTTTTAACCGTTTTTACTATTAAAATTATCGTTTTTTAAAATAACATTTTTCTCCGTGCACTATAAGTAAATGAATTTTTCTAATACTTGTGACTTGTGACCTATCCTTCTTACTCGTATATTTAACAACTAGTGCATCAGAAAGAGTGGCTCGCAACGTATTAGTTCTCAGAGGCAGGACCATAATGTTTGACGTTGTTTATCTGTGTATATCTATGAAGTTAGGTGATATGTATCTAAGGACGCAACTCAAGTTAACAATATGCATAGTTAGTAGCTTTAATGCAGTTGTAAAGCTAAGATGTTGTAGAATTAAGCCATTAACACGGTAGACATGACATAAACTTAATTTTTTACGAGGCTGTTAAATTTTATACGATGGAAATGTAGACCGAAAGCTCAAATACGGCAACTTGTGCAGGTAATGTTTAATAGAACCTTTAATAGATTGTTAACCTCTGTAAAATACCACATAACAAACGCACGAATTTACGCACATATATATACTCTTATCATTTCAACTTTGTGGTAGGTACCTACACAATAATTTAACTTTTCACAATAATTATTACATTGATGACATTCATAATTACAATTCGTGAGGCGGGTACAGGTTCCACCGCCCTGTAAACCATTTAATGGATAGCCAACACATTTTTCCACAGGTTATCCCAAGTGGTTCGCTAAGTTTGGTGACTTAGCAGGGGTGCCCGGGTTCATGGAGTGAGGTCTTGCTGAAACCAACAGCGTAGCAGGCCGGATCGGGAGGGAATAGTCGAGGGAGATCTTTTAATCTCTTCAGCAGGTCTCTCTCGGAACATCGCCTTGCATCGCAGGGTTGGATTCATACATCTGTTATTCCTGGACACACTGACCCTTAGATTCCTACCCACACCTCATACATTCTCAGAACTTTCTCTCTTTCCTTTCCCTAAAAATATGTCCACACAGCATCCCCAAAGATGATTTAGGTCCCGAGTGAAATTGTTTTCCTCGGGTCCTCCTGTGTGGAGCGAATGTGTTAAAAAAAAAGACGTACGTATTTTGCAGATTTAATATGAGGTACGACATCGTAAGCATATTATAAACTCTGTGAATCAGTTGAAATATCAAGAGTCGGTTTATCTTACAAGCGAATTACTGTGATTCTATTCTCATTCATTTGGTATGACAAATAAGCTCAGTTTAGAAGCGACATAACTACTAAAGATCGTTTTATAGCATCATCAATCTTCCGATTCCTCAGAATGATGGCGAATAATAGAATCATAAAATCGTTAGAAAATATTTCAGGCATGTCACTGGGAAATTTTAATAAAATTATTTGCATGCCCCTCACGTAAAGCTCTCTCCGGGAATTTATTTTATTCGAGCATCGGCTGGGGTAAGCCATGTTGTATTCCTGCACTCGAACTGGGCGCACTACTCGAGCAAGATCGGAATACCGTTCTAAGCTTTCAAATAGCATTTACTATCCCTCTCTCACCGGAGCTTTTAGATATAGACACGCGATTTTGAAAGCTCCACTTTAAACGGTATAAAGCTTATATCTGATACGTGATGAGACTGGTCATGGCTTCGTTCCAAGCGGTCACATGTGCGCCGGTCTCGCTTATAAATCCCGTCCCGAAAATGTTTATATTTCTCATTGTACCCTTTCTGGATTTATATGCACGACCCGTTGGCGGACAGTTCTTGAGATTGAATTTTGAAAATGCATTGAATTTACAGCGCTCTATGTGCCCGGCAGGAAAGATAATAATAAAATACCTAGAATCGGGATGGTCAATGAAATAAGATTGGGTCCCGATAGAACATCTTTTTACCGAGGTGTTAAATTCAGTACTAAGATCTACTCGTACCTGCCTTACACACTTCAGTAGAAGATAATAATTCTGAAAATAAGAAAAAAATATTTTATTTTATTTTATTTATTCAAATATGAGACGCTAAGTTGTTTCTGAAGAGTACTCGATTCAATAAAATGAATATCTTCACACGCTTGTTGTGCACTAAACATGATGTATCACGAATTCAAATAGCCATTTCATCGGTCGTTTTGGCAGTCTCAATTTGCGCCACGATGGCCGCTTACATTATATGAATGGCCAATATATTAGGCGGAAACTTGACTCGAATATCGCGTGTACCGTGTACTATACTGACTGTACCCAGCACTATAGTATCTGTACTCTGTACCCAGTACTATTCTGACTGAAGTGACTGTATTTATGTATTTCAGCGTCGTGGCTTGCACATTATACTTCCGGTCCATAAAACGCCAATCGCGGCGAGTTTTGGCGCCGCGGAGCTTAAAAAGCATTACGTAGTGGGGAGAATGGGGTCAAGAACTTTTACTTTCTAAAAACCATCAACTTGCTGGCTTTTCTGTCTCCAAAATAATTTTGGAGACAGAAAAATAATATGTGTACATAAACATGAAGAAACAGCTAAGCTCATTATTATTATGAATTAATTTATCCTTTTATCTATCGGAAACTCTCTTAGTTCATGAAAATCATTTTTTCTTACACATCCTAAACCGCTAACATGACTCATGAGAAAAGAACCTAGTACTTTTGTGAACACTTAAGTAAAACCTCGCATACAAAAATGATGTTTCTAGTCCGCTCATTTAATAAATCAAAACCAAAAGTTTTCTCTGAAATAATAAGATTTGTAAGTAGGTACTTAAAGACCTACCAAATCAATAATTTAGGCAAAATTAAAAAAAAATCAAATAATGAATTTACATAAATTTTCCAAAAAAAGGTTACTAGGTATATGGCGCTCCGCTGACGAGGCAACTGAAACCAAACTAAAACTGGCTGGTTTCTATGTCTTGATTGGTCAAAAAGCTTGTTTAACCATAGGCGAAGAACAATCAGCTGACAGCTGGCAACTAGCAACGGCTGGCCATGGCAATCAGCAGTGCAAGTCGCGAGTCACTGCTTACGTTACCATTGACAACGGGTTTTTGAGTGATTGTGTAGTGTGCGGGCCATCACATTGTCATACAAAGACAGTTGGCAGTTAAGAGTTTTCAGTTGCCTCAGTGGGCGGATCGCCTATCAGTGACTATTATTTTTTCAGGCATGTAACGTTATTCAAAGTTAGACGGTCCGCTGACGAGGCAATTAAAAAAAAACAGTTTGCAACTAAAATCGCTATCCTGTATATGGTCCGCACACTACACAACTTCTCAAAAACCCGTTGTCAATGGCAACGCAAGCAGTGACTCGAAACTCACCTTGCTAGTTGATGACAGCTGATTAATAATAATTGGATAATTTGTAGAGCGCCGTTTTTGTGAGAAATCACCTCAAGGGCGATTGTTGTGTTGTGATTGTTCTTAGTCTATGGTTAAATAAGCTGAGATAATAACTGAAATCTTAAAATTGAGTAGCGCCGTCATAGGAGTTTGGTTGGAAACCATATCAACCAGCAGGTTTTAGTTTGGTGTCGGTTTCTCCGGTGAGCGGACCGCCTAAGTCACCTATTCAAAGTTAGTCATTTGGTTGGAAACCATAGCAACCAGCCAGTTTTAGTTTGGTTTCAGTTTATCCGGTGAG
Organism: Limnephilus auricula; assembly: GCA_951813805.1. Lineage (NCBI taxonomy): Eukaryota > Metazoa > Arthropoda > Insecta > Trichoptera > Limnephilidae > Limnephilus > Limnephilus auricula. The sequence continues at coordinate 5,876,400 of OX638403.1, forward strand.
CGGAGCGCCTTACTCAAAGAAAGGCTTGCTTGAAAAATAAAGTGAAATGGAACGTAGGGACACACAAATTCACAGACAAATGAAATGCCAAACAGTCGAATTAAAATAGGACCTTCTTGACAATACGTCAATATACAGTGACAACTGCACGGGTGAAAAGTGTTATTCTAAAATCGGATCATTTTATTCGTAAAAACGATTAAAAACGGGACTGAAGTTCATACGAACAAATTAACAGGGTTTCAATGATTATTGGCGGGAACATTTGTTGGTATGCGTAATTTCGTAAGTTTACCAAAAAAATATTCTTACATTTTCCCGCCAATAAACATTGAAACACTGTTAATTTGTTCGTAAAAACTTCAGTCCCGTTTTTAACCGTTTTTACGAATAAAATGATCGTGTTTTAGAATAAAATTTTTCTCCGTGTGACAACCATGTTTAGTCACTAGATCTGAAAAATGTTTTCAATTTTTCCCTTCCCCTCTCTTATATTCATCCTCATCACTACATCATGATATGTACTCCCACTATCTCAAGGATATTGGGACTCCTGTAATATCACCACATTAAAAAAGGTTTTATACATCAATATGAAACACGTTCGCTAACGTTTCTAGTAAGCAAGTCATGAATTACTTTTTAAGGCATCATATATTACCTTCCCAATGTCTTCATAAGCATCGGAGAGGTTGTTTGATTCTTTATTCACATCGAAGGTATTTTGTGGAAGGTGAACACAGACACTCCTACGATATTTAAATTCTCCTACTTCGCTCACTCTTACATTATTTTTGAATCCAACATCTGTCAACATATTTGAATGAGGCGTGGACTAAGTTGCGTACATGAGTTACCTTGGGAGATAAACCATTAGCGGTCGAGATTACAATTGTTTATTATTATTGTAATATTATGGGTGTGACTGTGACGGGCTAGCATAATCAGAGAATTCCACCATGAATATATAAATCAATAACGTATGCGATGAGATAATGCGGGAATACTGTAGGCGCTAGGATAAAATGGTTGTTTCAACTTTCAAGATATCCTACACAGCGTGAATAACGTTTCCAAGGACTGGATATAATATGAATAAACGGCATTGTTTTAGTATCGCTTTTCTTATAAACACAACGTTATAATAAGGTTCTAGATTAAAGCACTTTGATAAAAATAATGAGCTCTCAAGAGAACATTTTGATAAAAGGGAACACAATTGACAAAACCAATTCACGACAACTTCTATAAAAATATAATGAATACGTTATCATCTACCCTCTGCGAGTTGAAAAATTTATTTATTTTATTTTACATAAGCTCCTCGTAGGAGGCCCTGAGGAAAATAATTTCTTTCAGGGCCTATCTCATCTTTGGGAATGCTGTGTGAAGGATTAAAAAAAAATTAAAGGGAAGAAGACCTCAGAGGAAACATGTATGAGGGGTGGGTAGGAATTTGGCGGTCAGTATGTCTAGGAGTGACGAATGTTTGAATCCATCCCTCCCACTGAGTTGCAAGGCAATGGATCGAGAGAGTCCTGCTGGAGAGCTAAAAATCTCTCTCAACCAGTCTCTCCAAATCTGATCATTAGGTTGGCAGACCCCTTTCCTGTCAAGGTCTAGATAATCACCATATGAACCTGGGCACGCCTGCTAAGTCACCAAATGTAGTGAATGACTTGGGGTGACCTACGGATGAGGTGTTGGTTATCCAATAAATGGTTTCCGGGGCGGCGATTCGCATACCCGTCTCCCTAATTGATGCATAACGCTAACTCATATAATGAATATTTGTTTGTTTGTACTACAAAAACGTAGTAAATCGATGAATGTATGCTTAGTATGCATTAGTATTATATATCGTGTCGTTTTGTAAGTTAATGGGTACTTAAATTATTTATTAATTGCGTTACTACTTCATATAGAAGCAATCACACGGTGACTAGAAATAAACTCGTTGACTAGATTACCATGATAATTAAGATCCCTCAATGTAACATTGTATATGTAATAATAAATAATACGGAATGCTACATGCAGTAATTCTTTACGTTCGTAACCAGAGAATACCGGAAATAAGTGCTTTTTAAATCAAATTCTAGACGGATTGACTCATTTTTACAAAAAAACATAAATTGATTTTGAAAAATTTGTTATTTTATCTGGTACACTCAGTTTTAAAATATTGAAAAACTATGATTATATTTAATATACTAAGGTTATACCGTTGGTCGTTGGAAGATTTGTTGATAGATTCTATTAAACAACACAAATTTCAAATCTAATAATAAAAAATAAAAAAAATCATTACATAATCTAGTAAACACAGTTTTCATAATTTTAATTTTAGTTAAATTAAATTCATTAAAAAATAAATCCGAGAACGTGTTTTGTTAGAAAAATACCTCAGTTTTTCTATTTCTAAAATATTTCAAATTTTTTTTACACACTTTTTTTTGTTTAGACATTATTGAAAAATCATAAATATCTACTTATGATCAAAAAATACTTTAAAAAAATACACGATATTTAATAATTTATCATCGTGCGTTTTGACCATATTTATTACTTACTTGAATGTAGGTATATATTAAAGCAATGAAATGAAATAAATCGATATTAAATTTTTAGTTTAAAAAATTTGACACGGGGAATAATCGATCTTTCTCAATGGAACCTCCCTGTACGGTTGCAAGCATTTTAAAACTTTTATTCTCAGCCGCTGGTATATAGCTCTTAACAGTTAAATTAATTTAAAATAAAGTAATGATGTTTTTTTAGTTGATTTACCTAGTACATACATTTTAATACAATAAAATATAGGCAAAATGGATATATCATTATAATAATATGGTTAAGTAACTATATGTGCATTTATATTTGCTTGAATGTTTTTGCCTATAGAGCCACATGCACTACTCAGGTAAAGCTAGCTATGAGAAGAATTTTTAACTTATCAGACTATATGTTGAATAAAAACAAACGCTATCCTTTTTAAGAGAACAGATCTCTGTCTGTTCTTGTTGTTTTGACTAAATGGTTGCATTGCATAAATGTTTACTGAAACCATCGGCTTGTTTGTGTTGAGACGGTAGACTTAAAAATGCACACCGTAATAAAGCCGTGATTTTTTTTCATTGAAACACAAACTTATAAATATTTGGCGAGAACCGTTTGTTTTGCATTGTTTATGATGTGTTATTATAATATTACGTTGAGACTGAACGCAGATAAGCAGCACATGTGATATTCAAAAATTTCGGTACGTATCTAACCTTGAGCGATCTGTTTTTTGCTGTTGAATAATAATTATAAAAAATAAACTTTTCTTATACAAATAGTTAAATATGAATTCCGTCCAAATCAAGCTCTTAGATTCAATCACAAAAGGTCTAATTTGTTTTTAAAATCTGATATGTTAATGTTTTTTTTTCACTGTAACATAATTTTTATATCTATGAACAAAGATTATTTGATTGGTGCCAGAAACTTTTTGTTTATGGAATACTTGGAATTGTATTTTTAATTTACGTAAAGCTAAAATTTATCGCGTAACAGAACTTTTCCTTTTCATGATCCTAACCCTTATATTTATACCGTCGATTTCGTTTTTACTTATTTGGGTGGTGATTTTCTATTGAATATTCAAGTTGGTAAGTTATAAGTAGGTACTAATACCATACCTTCACGTCTGGTATATTTTTAAGCAAGTAGTCTCTGAATAAATTTGATCGGGCCAATAATTAAAACCCGAATCACGCTCGGAAAAAATTCGAGTTTCCTTTCATTCGACATTGAATTTTCGGTCACGAATTTGAATACAGAAATAAAACAATGTCTGCCTTCGTATCTTTGCGAGGACGAAAATATAAAGTCCACTATTTCAATATTGATGATGACAATTATTAAATTCGATATAGGTACACATATCTACACAGATATTTAAAAAAAAACTCTGCCATTATTAATTTTAGGTATTGTTAGGACGGTGCATCGCGGGATATTCTTCGAATTCTAACGAATTCGGATTATATTTCATTTGAACAGAGTAATAAATTAGTTTCTCAAAATAAAGTGTTTTATTTTCTAAAATTCGAAACAAAAGTTTAAATAAAAACGTTCTCTGAAATTCCGACATTAAATTAAGTTTAATGGGTTTAATTAATTTACGAGACGCTTGGAAATTGAGAATTCAGTCAACTACCCGTCATTTTGATCAAAGAGCAAAAGCGGTATCAAAATGGTGGTCGATGGATCATTGGTCTCTGAAGGAAGTTCATGATTCATTCGTAAATGCTGTGGTATCTCTACCTTTCCACAAAGCAGCGTTGCCGGATTATTATTTTACAAATTCGGGATTTTTACAGTGCAAAATAAAAAATATAAAAAAAGTAAAAAGGCAGGAGTAAAAAGTGAGACAACTTAAAATTGCACGGATTAATTTTGTTGTATCAATCATAAATTAATGAAACCTATAACAGAAACTACAACACTCTACCTGAAGCAAGCCTAGAAGAGTTCTAGCTTCTAATGTTGTAAACATTTTTTGCAGGGTGGTCAATTAAAAATATTCGTTTTTTTTATTTGTCTTTTCATAAGCCCTGAAAAAATAAAGAACCAGGCGTATAATAACTGCTTCAAAGATTAAAATCTCCTACTTACGATCCTCTTTTCGTGTGTGGTTCTATTGTATTATATGCAAAATTGATTTCTTCAGAAAATGATCTAAAATATTTAAATATATATGCCTGAGCTTCGCAATAAAACGCGCTTTTTGGCGATGTTTTTACGTGAATAAGTCAAAACAGGCAGCTAATGTTAAACGGGAATTAAATCTTATCACCATCCAATATAAAGAGTGTTATTCTTAGCGGCCTGATCCCGAATTTTCCACAAGATGGTGCATCACCTTAATGCTTAAAAGACGCCCCGCAAAAATCGGCGCGTTTGCCAACGAAGCCACAATAATAAAACAGAATAAAACCGAATACGAGAGCACATAAGCAATACAGAATACAGCCGAATACAGAAGCATTGTTTATGTAGTTCGTTCAACAGATATTCTTTTAATGAATCGTAATTATTACAGATAATTAAAAAAAACTTATTGGACAATCGTAAAATAAATCACCCTGATGGGTTTATCGTTCAAGCGTATATACGGAAGCGAAAAAATATTTATAAAAATAGTAAAATCGTGTTATTTGTGAAAAAAGCTCATGGAAAGCTTCGCTCAACCGGCAATAAAAAAGGCATTAAAATCGTCAAACGAAAGCGCAACACATCACCATCACATTAACGTTGGAGAAACGGCACTGGAACATAAAACAGATAACTGTCGTAAAATACGTAAAACGTAATATTTCAAAAATATAAAGCTCGACGTTAATCGATGTCATTTCGATCGTGAAATGGTGTAAATGTATGCTCGTGGGTTATGACGCTATTGCTTGACGTACAACGTACAACAGAAGTATAAGTACTCTTCAATTCACTCTCCATCCTAACGATACATCTACATGTTCTCGGTTTATCATTCGGTTTGCGTCTTGCGTTGTATTATAGTGGCCGTTAAACTTTTATTGCCCCCAAGGTCGTGGCTTTACGGCCATTTTTGGGACGTAAAATTTCTAGGTTATGCATTTTGTCCGGGAACGCCCTAGTTACGTCACCGACTCGAGCGTTTACGGCCTAATACGTGAATCGGAAGGTATTCAAATTTGGAATCAATGAAAGTTTTTTGGTAAGGGAATGCGATTACGCAGTTAGGTACCTCCTTCTATAAGCTTTCCTTATTTCCTTGATTTTTTATTTTACAATATCACGGTGATCTTGCAATTCATGGGAAAAATGGTTTACTTCGGGTATTTATGCTCAAATTCTCCACCTAATTTTATGCCTACATAGCTATATGCATTTTTTTTCATAACATATCACATTTTTATTCAGGTTTGCGTATTTTTATTAATTAATTAGATATTTTTCTACAGAAAATTTAATAGAATTCATAATATAGATATCAACAAATAATGTTGAAATATACATTGTTTTATAGTGTTTGTGCGGGAAGAATATCTATATAATACAATATAATGCCTACAGTTAATACAGTTATTTCATATACCTTCTTATTAGTTGCTTTTATTTCTACCAGTAGGTATGTTCCTGCTAATAGTGAAATATTATTGAGTCGTTTATTTAAATTGGTTTATTTTGACTTATTTTAATCGCACGATAATAACATTAAGAAAAATATTTTCGGCCTATAGAAAGCAGCTACTTTGAATGTTCTAATTTCATTTATTCGTCTCAAAAGAAAATTTAGGTTAATTCGACTGGAAAGTGTCGGCATTGTCAAACAAAGAAATTTCAATACATTAGACTCCGAGAAATAAGTGGCGAAGTTGCCGAGGGTGAAACGGAGATTACTGTTATGTGTCACGCCATTTTTATTTATTTATCAAATAATCTTTTGAATTTCGGGACCTTCACCCATTTTATTTATTTATTTATTGAGTAATCTGTACTTTTATTAATACTGAGCATCATTAAAAATGCCTTAGCTGGTTTAACTACGACGAATTATTTTAATGGAACATTTAAAAAAAAAAAAAATATTGAAAGAGTTATTTAATATACAGTATCAACAAACAAGTCCTTCTGAATCAATTCAATTGGCTTGTCAACAGGTGCTTATATTTTCATTACATATTAAAAAAAAATTACATCTTATATCTACAGATTCATCATTTTTTCATTATTATTATTATAAATATTTTTTTTCCGGTAGCCAATTTTTCACCATATATTTAACCTTATTCATAGAATTACATTGCTTTATAGTGTCAGGTAATAAATTAAATATTTTCGGTATGTTGTATTCAAACGTTCTCTGTCCTTACTTATTATTAAATTTCGGAACTATTAACCCGTCGTTGCGCGTGAATGTAGTGCTTTATTTATGTTCTAATTTCTCTTTATGCTGCGGGGTAAATATATGCTGAATTATAATTTTGTGCCGTTATAGCTTTAACAGGTAAGATTTTTAAGTGTTTTCAGAAATTTATTGATGAAAGTGTAATGGTAGGTATTCTGTTCATATATAAAGGTCGCATTTGCGCTGAAGTGAACAGTGGACTAGCCTTGTCCACCATGGAAATATGTGGTTTTTAAGCCAAATATTCTTTTAAATCCGCTAGACGTTATAATGTGAAATAAGTACATTTCTTTTTTTCGTTGTGTTTTTTAAAATCATGATAGATAATGAATATTGTTTAAAAATGTAAAATTTTGTTATTTTTTAAATATTATATGTCTACTTGGATAACAGTAAAATATTGCGCCAATTTACTAGTGGCGTGATACCTACCAAGAATTTATTTTATGTTTTGTAAATAATGTCATCAATTTTATTGTGTTATTATTGCTAAAATGTTTAATTTAATGATCATAGATATTATGGGTTAAATGACATGTGTTAAAGATTACGAATAATTCTGTCTGACATCTTTAAAAACAACAATTTTAACATTTTAATAACTGCAATTTCTTGAATGAAGGGAGAATTAATGAGTATGTATATAGGTAAAGTACTTACCTACCTATATTTTACCTACATTATTATTATATACCTACCTACTACTTAAATATGCAGTAGGGAATTTTACAATTTAATAAAGCTATTAGATATTTTATCAGGCGCAGAAGATTCAATTGTTTAAATATAATGCAATTTTTCTTTTTAAAAATAACTCATTTTCTTTAGTTGCTTCGTCGTGCTAATAAGTGTTACATTTATAGGAATATAAAAATAGCAATATAAATAATATTTGAGAAAATTATATTGCGCTGTTCTGGTGAACTATCACCTCAAGGATGGTAGGTATGTCTCTAGCAAATAAAATTACCTTCTGTTTGATGAAAGTAGATAGGTACTAGGTAACTAAATTCACAAAGACTGCCTTTAATCGAGCCTACCTTGGTAGCTTCCCATTATTCTTACCCATTAGTTTAATTAAATATCGATTTAATATGTATGCAATCCGCGCGCGTAATTAGATCGTGACAAATTTAAGAGCTAACCCTTCCCCCGCCATAGTCCGGTTCGGCTTTGTTTAACCCCCCAGTACCGGTGAATTATACAATGTACATCGTTGGTACAATGTACATCGCCCGCAGAAATTAGCAAGGCGAGGCAATTTGGCCGAATGGGCCGGTCGGGGTCCAAAAAACCCCATTCCGAGGATAAAATTTAGCTGAAACGGCTAACTGCGGTAATAATAGAGGAAAACGTGCGGAATAATAATCATATACCTACTTAAATGATTTCAGTCAGTCCGTGGACTGACTATGGAGTTTTAACAAATTGCTGAATTAGAATGATTTTTTTACGAACGGTGGAACTGAAAAATTGACTTAATATTCCAATTTTCAGAGATTAATATTTTTACAAACAGAACAATTTTTTTACTTTACCGAATATTTTTGCGTAGGAAAAATACTTCTGTATACCTAAGGAGAAAACTAAAGAAAACATCCGCAAAACAGAATGATGAAATTTGGAATATTATTTTGTGTATAAAAGTTTTTTTTTGCTACACAAATAATTCTCGGAAATAAAACTACTGGAAAATATTGCCTGTACCCAACATGTAATTTTTTTAGTATAATGTACAATTAAAATTACGAATCATATGTACCGCAGTTCGTCGCTAGGTATTAATTAATAGAAAAATAAGTAGATTACTATACATGTAGTGCTGATTTTATTCAAAATGTCAAATGCCAATGGTTTTGAAATATATAAAGAATTGTTTTCCGTGATGTCTCAATTAAGGCTTCAATGTTATCATGTGAAAGCGAATATCCTGTTATTTAACATTATTAACCAATGATCACCGCTAATAATCCAATCATTGCGCAACAGAAGCTAGAAAAGGTAAGCAGAATTAACAAGATATCCTACGTTTATGGTAGACAACAATCTCAAAGCTGTTCCACGTTGTTGACGGCAATTCTTATTAAGATGTCAAATGACGCACTTACAATAATTATTCGTGAAATATCTGGAATCTTAATTACAAAATATTACATCTAATTTACATAAGACAGCGTCCAAATGTGAAATGAATAAAGTAACTTGGTCTCTTCGAGTTGTTGGTTCTCTGGACGCAGTTGTAAATCACGGACTACACATATAAAGATACAGTCTCGACCCACGTACATAAGGCTCGCTTATTTACTGGTTTGGTACTATAATATAATGTGTTTGAGTGGAATTTTTACCTAACCAAATGTAGAGGTATTGTACAAAAAACCACGCGGTCTCTTGGTGATCATGTGAGTTATATCCTCTAACGATTCTCAAAGTGTTGTTGCGGTGATAGAATAATTTAAACTACTGAAAAAATAACACCTAATAATAAAAATAATATGTGCCTATTTGGATAATTTGTATAACTTGGTTTTTTATTCGCATAATTTGGTTTTCGAGAAAATACAGGTTCATATCACGCTGAAGTCTGCCGGACAACTATAAATTGCCTTTTACCTACTAGAAATCATTTTTGAAAGGTTTATTTTTGAATAAGTATAGGTATAGGAGGAAAGAAGCGCTGATTATGCTGCGGAAATGAGAAACCTACCTAAAGTGATAGAAATAATACGAAAAAGGAAATAATTATATTGATTGATACCTACCATTCGTAAATAGAAGCTTTTCCTTTTTTTGTATATTACCTAAATCAGTAAGTTTGTGTTTGTAAACTCTAACAAAAAAATCCTAACAAGACAGTAATCACTTTAAAACCGAAATTGATTTATGGCTACAAAAAAATGTTTATTTTGGAAAATTTTCACAAATCAACCCTTTCACAAACATTCCTAAATTTACATTTCATTCATTAACAGCAATAATTTATATAAATTTCTAAGGTAAATGACTGAATTCTGATGTGATATTTGTGTTCATAAAGCACACTTTTTAGGGTGAATTGCCTATTTCAAAAAAAAAAACTTTTTGATATGAATTATACATTTCTTCTTTTCTTATTTCGGCGTTTGTAGTAGTTTTCATTAATAAAGCTGTGTCTTGTATGTCCAGAAAAAAAAAACAGTTTTTGGAATACCAAAACATGAAAAATTCATTAATCTGTTGAGAAGCACTGAGGCATCTCCAAGTCATCCGAAGTCAGAACGTTATTTATGCTAATAGCAATTCGACCAATGCATTGTTCATGCGGCTTCGTTTTAAGCGAAGCTTTGTCCGAGGTTAAGGCACATTAAAACAGCCTCTATGCCCTTTGCCGTAGATACCAAGTTCATCTGCTCTCGTACATGGTGATTACAATAACCTTGCAAAGGAATTTAATCGTTTATATCCTACGCCTATATTTTAAATGAAATTTACGTCTCTCTCTATCTTGAATCTGTCTCTTTCAAGAGACCTATTAAAATTTAAGCAGCGTTCATACTTCGAAAAAAGAATAAGGATTTCAAATTGATATACCTATTATTTAGTTCCTAAATATTTACACGTTTTAATTTACAGGAAGATGTAGGTTGGAACTTATCTAGTAGAAACTGAAACTAAAAAGAGCTTTTTTATGATTAGATAATAATTTCATATTTGTTGCTTGGTACCTTTCTACACTGCGTATTGTAGACCGATGAAATACATACTGTTTATTGTATGTTATAATAATATTATCTCACAAGGCAACAGATTTGAATTTATTTTTATACTGACCCCTTAGTTCTGTATCAAACTATAAAAGCACGTAGTAAGTTAAATGGATAAATACATAATATATTTAGATAAATAAATAGCGGAATCATGTCGCGCACCGTTATCGATAAAATATTTATTTTCAGTAGCTTTTAATTAACAACAATCGTAAAATTATGTTTTATTATTTGTTGACGATAATAACGCTTTTTTTAAGTATTCCGATAACGTAATACACAATTACACATGTCAATATCTTCATATTTGGGTTGATGCATAATAAAAACGTGGTTTCAATAAAAGAGGAGATAATATTTAGAAATTTATTGTCTCCACATTGGAATAATAAACCTTCCGAATTAAATCAAAATAAAGCTGGGTAAATTAAAAAAAAAAAACGGTAGATACTAATTATTTTAGAAATCAGTGCCAAAAGAACAACTATTTTCAAGGTGAAAGCCTTTTAAATCGTTGTGCAATATTTACAACCCTAAAGGTTCTTAACAATAAGCCTTTTAAAGTGAAATCGCCTTCATTATTGAGCGAAGTTTTGTTAGTTTTATACAAAAGGGTTGCATCGCGTTGCACAACCCTTTTAAAACTTTTTCATTGTTCTTATGAACAATATAAATCGCATTTTAACTGTTATTTTGAGAAAAGTAACTTTCTCTCAAATGTAGTTAACGTAACGTTTTAGCTTGACATAACCACATCTTTTAACAGTGTAATAATTATGTAATTACATCGTTACTTTAACGACTTAAAATAACAGTGACTCGGGCAATAAAACACATTGCCAACTATTTTGTTACGTGCTTTTTCATTATAATTTATGATCTATTATTACATCATATTTTCGAGAAGCGGCTTACTGTTTTTTTTCCTACAACTTATTACATGTTATATTAAGGTGAAGACATGCGGAAAAATGCAAAATCGTACAAAACCTTGTGTATTAGTTTTGAAAATTTGATCGCTTAGAAATAATATAGATGCTTCAATTAAATACTGTGAGTAGAACACATCTTGGCCTTTGAAGTTATCGAGTATTTTTTTGATAAACTTTTTAATAAGCTTTGAAAAAAATTATACGTCTGACCTATAAAAAATGGTTAAAATTGAAAAATCTCCTACTTACAAATCTTTTTCTGGTGATGTTTTATTGAATAACGTAGCTAATTAAGTTTCTTATAGAGTGATCGGAAAACATTTTAATATTTGTATCTGAACTTCACAAAATAAATTAAAACGTGCATTTTGGCGACGTTTCTTTTCAGTGAATAAAAATAGGCGGTACCCAACGAATTTGTAAGTGCGAATTTCATCATTATGCCATGTACAGAAGGATTTTAGCCCGTCGCTCAGCCTACGCCCAGAACTAGGGGCCAACGGACATGCCTTAGGCTGCGCGGCGCTTCGATCTTTAAAAATAAAATCGTTCTCTCCGAATGAGTCAAGGACTAGTGGATCGTCTTAACTATCGCTGTTTATAAAAATAGTGTGATTTGCTTAGTACCTATATTGTTTTCTGTGTGCATTTTTAATGCCACTATAAAAAAGATAATTTTTATCATAACGATTCTTCATGCAACTATGTATGAATCAAGATATCTAGATGATTGTTCCCAATCGGCGGCGTGGAATAAATGTATTTAATTCCTGTGAAGTTGTTTTATCTAAAACTGCAGATTTTTTGCGGTTTAAGTAAAAATTAATGAAGGATTGTAATCTGTGGGTATTAAAAATATATCTGTTAATTAAGCAAGGAATTCTTGAAATTTATATTTTTTTACATACACTTCTAAGCACCTTTAGAAAATAAGAAGTAGGTAACTGACTGAGGACATAAAGATTATTGTTATTTAGACATTTAATTTATATTGCATCCTTCAAACCAAATCCTGAATGAAACTGGTCTAAAACATGCGAGATTTCGTGTCTGAATTCAGTTTGGTTCGACCTGACAGCTTTAAAAACTAATGGCGTTTTGAACGGATTAAAGCTCTGAGAATTCCAAGTTAACTTTCATGTTTTTATTTCAGGAAGTATTTCAATGGTGGACTGAGCCAATTAAATCAACTACCTACAATATTTTTAAAAAAGACTTCAATATTGATACAGGTTTTCTTATTTCCGCAGAACGTTGGTATTAATTGAACAAGAACAAATTTTACTAATGTGAAGTTTGGTTGTTAATTTTAATGCAGATATTATAAACAACGGCGCCATTTTTAAAACCAGAGACCACACACAGAGCCAGATGATGCAAATGAGATTATATAATATAATAATACCACTTTACATATGTGTTAATTGCGATATTTTCATTTGGACCCTACTCAACTACTTGAGACTCATATTTAGCTGAAATTATTTGACGCTCTCAGTGGTTAAGTGGTTACGATCCTTGGCTATGAATACGGAGGTCATGTGTTCACATCACGTAGTGCGCAAGTAAATTTTATTTGATTAATTTGTGTTATAAGTATAGTGTTATTAATATAGTTTGCTGCACGTTCCAAAGTGGTAGATACTTTCAGTATCGCCGTGGTGAAGTTCATAATTAAAACCGAAATTTTAGTAAGGTTTGTTATTGTAGTTATTCAACCCAACTATCGAAAACTTGTAGCTGTTTGGCTTAGTAGAAAATGCACGGAAGATCTCATTAGTGCGGAATGCAAAATTTAATAGGGTCTACATTCCCATCTAATGGAAGTTGAGGCAACGTACCATAGTGTGCAAACTTATATTATACTTACAAACACATACATATGAAGAGAATTTAAATTATACCAACCTCAACCTAGTCATATGGTGGTGTTGAAGTGTGGGTAACCAGTATGTGTAGGTACATACTAAAAAGCTCACAAGCGATGGTGCTCAAATTGGGGCTCGAGAAATCCATGTTTTTTTTAAAGTTTATTGTTTGGGTTTTTTTTTTTTTTATAGAGAATACCTCACAAGAGTCCCAACTGCTCCCGTCTGGAGCCAGTGAGACTATGGCATCCCCAATTGGGGTATGTTGTGAGGCTGAAGGAAAGTGGGGAAGGGAAGGAGATGGGGAAGAGGAAGGTAGGAAAGTACCTGGCTATTCAGATCTAGTCACTAAACACGGCTAAAGCCATTATTAAGCAACGTCTCAATTCTGAATGGTGGTCTTACACCAGGGCGATACTGACAGTATCTTCCACTCTGGAACGTGCCGCAAATGTAGTATATATTATTTTTATTAATTAATTGTGAAATAACACAAATTAATCAAATAAAATTTATTTGCGCACGCCGGGTTCGAACCCGCAACCTTCCGATTGGGAGTCAAGTGTTGTTACCACTCGACCACGGACGGTCGTCAAGGTCGGTAAGTTCTCTCTTTCCAATAAGCACATAAATATGTGTTATCGGTAACTTTTTAGGTTGTGCCTTTTAGATAATCATAAAACCTGAAAGAATCTAACATACCTAAATGTCTGAGGATGTAATTATTAGAAAAGCTTACATACTCTTTCTTAATGTCTGTTCTCGTCAGGAAATTTACGTACTAAAGCAATTTCTTCAGTAGGTACTCTGAAATATCTGATTGTAGTATGGATATTTTAAGATGCGTTACTAGGTTCGCAGAATGCCTTGTAGGTTAAATGGGAAATTATATTAAACCGGAGTAGGCAATTAAATTTGATAGCCTTTTGTGGTTTTTATTATTTGTTTGTTGCCTGTAATGAAATGTAAACAAGAACCAGAAACAATCTACCGTGCAAAAGTTATAAGAAAACATCAGATAATCAGCGATGTGTTAGCACTTATTACGATATTAGCTTGTAAATCATTGTTTAGATTTTTAAATCCCAATCTTCTTTCTATTAATGAAATGAAAAAAAAACGGTTTTCAGTTTTCTTTTAGATTACTTTTTGGTACCTAAATCCAATTACCAAAACTGACAACAGTCAATTCTAGCATAAAAACTCGAATATTGTAATAACACTATAATATAACCTGTAATGTAAGTATCTAAAACCACAAATAACTTAATAAAGTTTAAAAAATATTTTTACTTGATTACGCACAGATAAATGATCAACTTAGATTTTTTACTTACGTGTAGTGATTAGTTAAAACCTGAGGCCCTAGCATACTCGCTCGATAACGATCGGTAGGATAACTATCGGTAACTTCTCATCGTTCCCTAGCATGACTACAGATCGCCAAGGAAAATGTGACAGTTTACAATGATTGAGTGTCTTTAACGTATTCGAAATCAACTGTTGTTTGTACGTTAGCGATGTGCAGTTGTCCTAGGGAACGATGAGAAGTTACCGATAGTTATCCTATCGATCGTTAAAGAGCGAGCGTGCTAGGGCCTCTGGATTGGAAAAATTCAAACGTATTTTGTTTTAAAGGTAGCTAGGCAAAGTATTTTCTCCTCCAAGCATAAACTTTCTAATTAAAGTGTGTTTATCGGAAGTGACCTGCCAGGTAAGTATGTTTTCTGTATCTATTTGTAAATAATAGTTCTAGGTAGAGCCTAAGAAGTCATAATAAAATGTACAGGCCCTTGAAGTGATTTCTCACAAAAACGGCGCTCTTATTATTGTTAGGTATTAGTAGGTACTAGATCAGTGCCTATATAGGTACCATGTATTAGGTTAGGTTTGATCTTAGTAGAAGCTTTTTCTTACTAAGCTTATAAGAAAAACAGTTTTAACAGCGCAGGTAATAATTATTTATTGAACATAAGAATAATTACGTGCTCGTACGCACTAAAGCTCCACCGTAATGGTTTAGCATGTTGAGAACATAAATAGGAAACCACAATATTACGATATTGCGTTCCTGAATCATGGTCTAAGTTTAGCTTGAATCGATCATCATCGTGTAAAATCTATTGAAAATTTTGAGTGAAATTTACAAGCTCATTTTAAACTTAATATCTCTGAATACAACGAGAATCATCTAAACAAAACTGCGTTCATGTACATATCTCAACATATTCAGAAAATTAGGATGATTATTTCTATCTAAGAATTTTGACATGCTGTTGAATGATTAGCTTATGTTTATAAAATATTTAAAAAAAATATAAATACCGTTAAACTCCCCGCACACCACACGGTCGAAGGGGCTCATCCAATCTGAAAAGTGGAAATCTGTTATCAATTAAGCAGTATGTTACTTTTCCTGTAAATTGTAAATGGCAACATGAAAACAATAGCAATACAAACACATGCGAAAATAAAAAAAATATCACGTACATAATAATTTATACACACACAACAAATTAATGAACAATTTGAATATATTATTATTTTACAAAAACTGCTGTGTACCTACGACAGTTTTAACCACAAATATCTTGACTATTTTCTAGTGTTAAATTAAAATTCCTACAACAACAACAGAGGAAAGCATAGCAAATGGGTCGAACATTTCTATATTTAAGCTGACACTAAAGATGGAGCCAAGGGACAACCTCTTCTACTCTTACGACTCTTAAAATTTAATTTTCTTCTATCTTTTATTTCCATTTTATTTGTAATATCATTTATCTAATCCATTGCAACATCATTTATCTAACAGTGGGAGGTGTAAAATCAGTTCCATCAGTTCTGGATACACTAATCCCTAGATTCCTATGCACCCCTCATACATTTTCCTTCCCCGATCTTCCTCTCCTTCTGTTAATTATAAAGCCCTCCACATAGCATCCCCAAAGATAACATAGGCCCTAACGGTAAATATTTTCCTCGGGACCTGTTGTGTGGAGCTAATGTAAATTAAAATAGCAATTTCATTTTATGATCCCATTTTGATTAAATGAAAATATCACAACATTTTTCAAAAACAATGGTTTCTTCATCAGTAATGTGTTTACTGATGAAGAAACCATTGTTTCTAGTTTTTTGTTAGAGAAAAAAAATATTAGAAAGGACAAATAAGTATGAAGAAATAAGTAGGTACCTATAGACAAAAGTAGAACAATACTTTTATTATTAGATAAATTATTTTAATTTAAAAAAATGTTTATAAGATAATTATTGTACGAACAGGAATGCAACAACAAAAACAACAGAATTAAGGAGCAACCAAGATGTCTCAATAACTAAAAAAAAATTACGAATATGGGTATTTATTTATGATACGGAGATTTAAACAAAAAAAATACTGCCTTATAAATTTTTTTTGCTTTTAATATATTTTTCATTTTGAGCCATTAATTTATGGCACAGTGTAAAATATAATACCTTCTGAGCCGATATGCTTAGGTAGGTACCTACAGTTCGCAACAACCCGCATTGAATCTTTTCTATACCTCATATGTCTACCGAACCACTGATAAACGTAGACGCTATCAGCAACATGCTAAAATAAACACCGTACTAATTACCAACAAAAACGCAAAGGAAAAAATGAAAAAGAATAAATTTGTTGGAGTAATGGTGATGAAATAGAGAACATAATAATAATTAAGAAGAGTAAAGACGAATAAATACAAAATATAGGTTGGTACCTAAAACAATAAAAATAATTTATTTGACCTTTTTCTAAAGATTGTTGAGTGGTTACTAAGCCATTTTAATGCATAGAACACCTACGCTAAAGGTACTACTTACTATCTTTATTTATTTATTTATTTATTTTGTTATAACAAAAATACATTTACATTGTATTGACATTTTGACTGTCCAAATAGGTAGATCTCCCGTTCTAGGACAGTGATATTGTATTATTATTGGGTATACAAAAGAGATTTAGGACCACGAAAAACTTAAGTTTAAATACGTGAGGCATTGTTGGCACATTAGTGGTTTCAACGTAGTTATTCAAACAAAGCAATATTGTTTAAATATTTATAACTATTGCTTACTTACCTACCATAACACTTTCAGCTAAATACAATGTTTATCAACGAATTTAATGGCTGCATGTCGTCATGTTGTATTGTAACAAACAATAAATCATCCTTACAATAAAAAACGTACCAACAAACATCAATAAAAATGAACTTAAGTACCTACTGCATGCGTTGTTCTTCGTGTTACAATTTCAATACACACAATAACAAATGTATGCAATGTATGGATAAACAAAGCCCCAACTTGCTAGTAATTTAAACGTTTAGATTAGGCGATTTTAGTACAATGGAAAATCATTTCAAACGCGTAGAAAATTATGCAGTGTTTGCTTACAATGCGTTGATTGGTACGCGTTTGTATTTCAGTACGTTTTTTAATAAGTAATGCAAAATTATATCATTTTGGTTTGAAAATTAGAAATATTTCAGATAATTTTATCAAATACTGCAAATACACGGAGAAAAATGTTATTCTAAAATACAATCATTTTAATCGTAAAAACGGTTAAAAACGGGACTGAAGTTCTTACGAACAAATTAACAGGATTTAAATGTTTATTTTTCCTGTAAGAATAATTTGTTGGTATACGTACTTTTGTAAGTTCTTATACCAACTAATTATTCTTACATTGTCCCGCCAATAAACATTGAAACACTGTTAATTTGTTCGTAAGATCTTCAGTCCCGTTTTTAGCCGTTTTTACGAATAAAATGATCGTATTTTAGAATAAAAATTCCTCCGTGTAAAACACATATATTTTGCCTTTGAAATAATCGAGTAATTTTTTGATCAGTCTTTTTATAAGCCCAGAAAAAATTATCAAAAGTATCAGGCCTATAAAAACTGCCTTAAAGTTTACTCATAATTAGGAACCCCTCTTCGGTTATGGTTATTATATAATTTCGAAAATTAAATTCATTAGAAAGTGATTGGAAAGCTTTTTTGTTAAAATATTTGTGCATAAACTTCGCAAAATAAAATAAAACATCCTTTACGGCGATGTTTTTTTCTTGGATAATTCAAAACAGGTATCGCCATCTACATAAGAAGCGTTATTGTTAGCGGCCTTATCCCGACTCTTAAACGACGTGGTGCATCACCTCAAACCTATTGAAAGCTTCGAAAGCTTAAACGTTAAACCTGTATAACCTGTAGTAGGTAAATTATTGTAGATAACATAATACACTTTACAAATTACCAATCAACCTTAAAAGTATCATGACAATTAAGCTAATTGACATAATCGTTAAACAAATTGCATAAATTATTTTGTTGCACATCTAAAAATTGATAATAAAACTTGACTGAAAGTTGTTTTGAACATTCTGCATTTAAAAATAAAATATAGGTAGTAGAGATACCATATTTCTACATTCGATGTTAACCACTTCTTACTTTACTTTAACCGTCGGAAACTACCCGCACTTTTATGGCCTGTAAAAGTTATATCAAACTGAACTTCTATGCGAGAACGTAAATAGTAAATACAATGTGCAAAAATATAAGGCCTATATTACATTTAATGATCTGCAATCAGCAAGATAACAGGTAAACGTAAAGACGCAGTTAAAACTAAGAACAAAAAAGGGTTTCCATTCCTACGCTTGATTCTTTTTCTCTTGTTGTATCTCAGTTGGACTCCTTTCTAAACAAACCGTAAAAAAATATTAAATTTTCATTTTATATGTTCATAACGTAACTTTAAACACAGTGGAAAACAAACCGACCTATCAAGTTTTCAAATTGATTTATTGATTTAAAGGTATTTGTTATCAAACTTTTCTAGAGTTTCAATACCTCTATTCCGATTATAATTATTGATATACAGCTGAAAAATATGAAACACACAATATAGCAATATTCGGTAGCAATCCGAAGGTAGCCGGTTAGAATCCCGGCGTGCACAAGAAACTTTTATTTGATTACAAATAATGTGTAGTTCATTATATGTTCCAGTCTATGAAAGATGCTCTCAGTAACGCCATGGTGTAAAACCACCATTCAGAATTAAAATGTTGCTTAAAATGGCTTTAGCCGTGTTTGGTGACCAGATCTGAAAAGCGAGGGACATCCCTACGTCCCTCTTCCCCATATATTTTCCCTCCCCACTACCTTCAGCCTCACAACATACTCCAATTGGGGATGCCTTGTCTCACTGGCTCCAGACGGAAGCAGTTGGGACTATTGTGCGCAATTAACAATAAAAAATGCTTCTCGTCTTGTTATCAATATTTTCCAGGAAAATAGAAATTAAGAAGTTATAAAACTCACGCTAGAAATAACTGTTATCTAAAAATGGTTGCTTTGACCTAAAACTAACAGAGAGAATGTGATGATGAAATTTCGTGACGCCAGTGCTCACAGTTCAAGCATTCAAATGTATTCGTAGGTAGGTGGGTATCTACTAGATATTTTTACGTACCAATATAGTACATTCTAATTACTAGCTAGACTTAAAACAATGACGTAAACATGAGTTAACAAAATGTCTACAACCTTAGTAAATATTTTTCTTACTACATAATATGAAACAACATTCAATGGTTATAGGCAATATTAATTTATTATAGGTATTATTTTTCGGTATCTACGCACATTTAAAGTTGGACCAGATGCCTACAAAGTAATCTGATTGTCCATGGCGGTCAATGAAATGAAGCGTATAAACGACCTCAATTAAGTGGCTTACTTTGCGTGGACCTAAATTTTTATGACTCTCATTGCTCCTGGTTGAATAAAATTTACTTATACTCGAAACAATACGAAGTAATTAGGTGGCTTCATACAATGTATTTGTTTTTAAATTACCTAAACGAAGTGAGGTGGGTACATAATATGTGGCTAGGGTAACACAAAAGTTGATCCTCCGACAGTTGGCCCCCAAAATTATAATTCCCTATTAGAAAAAAATAATATTTTACAAAATAACTCTAATAAGTTTGTTAATAGTTAACACCCTCAATATCAAACATATTAATTAACAGTCTCGGTTTTTGTAATTATAGGTACTTATGTATAATGGGTATATAATGTATATACACGGAGAAAAATGTTATTCTAAAATACCATAATTTTATTCGTAAAATCGATTAAAAACAGGACTGAAGTTCTTACGAACGAATTAAGAGTAATTCAATGTTTATTGGCGGGAAAATGTAAGAATAATTTGTTGGTATACGTACGAGAAATTACGTATACCAACAAATTATTCTTACATATTCCCGCCAATACTTCAGTCCCGTTTTTAACCGTTTTTACGAATAAAATTATCTATTTTAGAATAAAATTTTTCTCCGTGTAGGCAAGTGGTTATATCCTTGATACATTTGAATGAAAATATGTTTTATAATTTTGTTACTCGGCGGTACACTCTATCGTCCTTTCGGGGTTATATTTTTAATAAGTGGGTATTGGGTATATCGTATTTTCCCTAATCCGACTGCATATTGTATATAAGTAGGTATGTCGAGGGACCAACTGTCGTGAGATCAACTAACGTGAAACCGTTGATAGCCCCCTTTACGAGGTTAAATGTGATATATTATGTAGTTCAATAGATAGTGTAGGCAACCTTTTAAATTAAACTTTAAACATTCCTCGATGATTTTGGTTAAGTTAATTACAAACAACACTGTTGTTTGTTTAGGTACCTTCTTGCCTATTTTGCAGTACTTTTTCAGCAATGTACATTTTAAAATTTATTTTTACGTCCATCAATAAATAATGACCTAATTACAACAAATTGAGTGGGTCTATGTTAATCGTTCAATTAGGTATAGTATAATCTCATATTTTAAATGCAAATAACATAATTATTTCCAACAAAACAGTAGCACTTACTGCTATCTACGTTATTTCAACTTATTAACCACAATTTAAGTGTGGCGGATATAATATATTATTATGAATTTGGAAAATTCTTGCAGAAAGAATTACACAAGGGTATTTGGGTCGTTTCACGGCAGGGGTTAAAAATAATTAAAAATTTTGGAAATCGTACGTATTTAGGCTTGCAAATTACATTTAGCCATTGCATATGCAAAATGCTAATAAATTTAATGTATATCCGTATTATTAAATAAAGAACGCTTTACTTTAAATAGTTATGTAGGTAGGTGCCTACTGCTGCGTATGCGTAAAAAGTGCCTACCTTATTATCAACTGTTAATGTGTCGTTTAGAACCAGAATAATATAACATATTTTTATTAATCGGGGATCTCACTTATTCTATTATTTGATCTATTTCATGCATTAACATGCTTTCTAGTGAATAGAAACCCAAAGAAAAATGGACTTTTAAGTTTTGTTCTATAAATTAACCATGGAGACTCATGGAATACATATATCAAGGAGAACCTATGCATCGTTATGAATCCAGTAGTGCATTTTTACTGCTTACTTGATTAAACTATTTAATAATTTATTGAAACCAAAAAAAATAACAAGAATAAATTTCTGAAATTATGATTTGAATCTAAATGCAGTCACACTTGTTATGGCCGTTAGTGGCCTACACATATATTTTTAAATGTTTTTTCTTTCTCTACATACAAGCGACAATAAATGTTGTCTGCGGTTCCATAGACAACATTCGTCCACAATATCATAATATTTTACTAGATTTCCTAGCATCTTTTTTAGCATATGTCATCTTATTTTACATCTCAATTAATAAGCTCTCACTTTGACCAACAGAAAAAGCTTGAAATTCATACTTAAAACTAATTCCTAACCTCATTTGAGTTGTTATAATATGTTTATAAATAGTTTCAATCTACTTTTATCAATTTGTGATGGTTTTACGGTGTTTTAAAAGCGACAAACATACAGCGTAAAAGCTTTAAAAAAAAATTCCGAATGAGCCTTTCTATTTAGTCGGGAAAAGAATTTATTGGTTACATTATTGACGTCGGGAAAATCAAAATGTTGAACTCACTAACGTCAAAAAAAGGATATTAAAATAACCATTTTCTCAAAGTAATGGTACGCCTAAGTCTGCTTACAAAACCACAATTCTGCTAATATATTGCGTTCAGGTTAAAAGTTCTTTTGAAAACCAAAGGCAACTTTTGTAATCAACAATTATTTCATTTTAAAATTTTCGTTTTACGGTCTTAAAAATAAAGAAAGGGTATGTTAAACGTATTATTAATAAACGTTAATATTTCATGTCATTTGTTGAGCCACATATTGAAAAATAAAATCGTAAATTCCCGTATTGTGCAAGTATTTATTTACCAAAAATGAATTATTGAACAGGTCTAACGGAGTTTTAGAAAGTTCAGGTCATGATTTTTTAAAAGTCATAAAATATTTAAAACGGCGATGCAAATTATTAGTGGGTCGATATTTAATGAGTCATTTATATTCAAGCACACCGAGATGTGGCTTTGCGTAAGGAAAACCATTAAAAATCAAGACTTTATATATCTTACTGACAGGTCTCTTTGAATTACCCATTCTGCAAGATATAAATCATAGACTATTTTACAGAGGCGAATTTACAGAGGTATTTATCTACTTGACTTATATAAAAAATATATAAAAAATATACTTGATTTATAAAAAAGAAATTTGACTATTTCCATCTAAAACAGCATATTCGATTTGAAAGATTATTGGGACAAGGTATAGACTTCATATTTTATACACCGCAATTTTTCCTGTAACATATATGTATCCTCTAACATATAACATATATAAAATATGTAAAATATTTTATACACCACAATAATTTTTCCCGCTGAATTTTTTTCCCAAACTAGGTTTTTCTTTCAGGTTAATTAATATCAAGTTTTACGTGCTTTAAAAAGATAATTAAATATTGATAAAAAGTATTTACTTAAGATGATCCACTAGTCCTTGACTCATTCGGAATCTTTGCGCGTTTACCAATAAAAACCCTAATCTCTAGCAAACAACAGTGTTTTGTTATTCCGCAAGTATATTTCTAAAGATCGAAGCGCCGCGTAGACTAAGGCATGTCCGTTTGCCCCGGGCCCTGGGCGTAGAATGAGCGACGGGCTAAAATCCTTCTGTACATGGCATAAGGATGAAATTCGCACTTACAAATTCGTTGGGTACCGCCTATTTTTATTCACTGAAAAGAAACGTCGCCAAAATGCACGTTTTATTTTATTTTGTGAAGTTCAGATACAAATATTAAAATGTTTTCCGATCACTCTAGAAGAAACTTAATTAGCTACATTATTCAATAAAACAACACCAGAAAAAGGATTTGTAAGTAGGAGATTTTTCACTTTTAACCATTTTTTATAGGTCAGACGCATAATTTTTTTCTAAGCTTATTAAAAAGCTTATCAAAAAAATACTCGATCACTTCAAAGGCCAAGATATGTTCTACTCACAGTATTTAATTGAAGCATCTATATTATTTCTAAGCGATCAAATTATTTTCAAAACTAATACACAAGATTTTATACGATTTTGCATTTTTCCGCATGTCTTCACCTTAAGTGTTAAAGTAGGTGCTAAATATACACCCGCCTATTTTTAATTCAAAATATATGATTAAATTTTATTTGTTTTAAACATACCTATACACGAGTACGTTGAAAAAGCTTGTTTAGAATACAACGTATTAATACCGCATGTTGTATAAGTGCCTACCTTAATTAAAACATAACATTATCATTATTTCTCCAACATTAAAATATATTTTATTCTTCTGCCTAATTAATAAGTTACTCACATACTTACCTTGATTGAATTTATTTCTCCATAACTAGCTGGTAAAAATTTGCAATTTAATATATTGAATATTTTATTAATGCCTACGGTGCCTACTAATAGAAACATTTCTGTCTGATAAATGTTTGTACGGCTCCGTTATAACGGCGAAGTATATGAAATACAATTTATGGCAGAGATGAATTAAAAACTAGGTTGGTAGTAGGAAAATAGCTAGGTAAGAATGTACCCGCTTGAATAACGTGTGTTTGTGAAAGAAGCCTTATCGTAGGCAATGACATTGTAACAAATACTAGAATCGTAATTTAAAAAAAAAATGCCACTGCTTATTAAAAGGGTAGCCAATCAAAGAATACGTGTGTTTGAACGACATAGCTCCACGAAATACCCGAAAAAGTATGTCCACTGGACCTAGTTCAGTGGTTCACTGAAATCAAACGTATCTTCACTATATTAATTCATCTAAGATCGAAGGTGAGTCTATGCAAGGCTTCATCTATCATTGGAAAAATGAGGTCTTACAATAATTATCTTGTAGTGATTTATTTTTGGGTTTTTATGCCGTTTTGCGCTTCCTCCTTCTTTAGATCAATTTTCGGATAGCTTTACAGTGTTTATCAGGGCAGATGATTCTACACATTTTCCCTTATGATGGACACTGTCCGAAACGATGGCTAAAGTACGAGGTAGTAGTAAAGTAGGTAGGTAGGTAGGCAAAACGGCATAATTCCCCAAAAATATATCACCATAATACTTTTGGCCATGAAAATCTCAAATCATAAATAATTATCTTAGTGTTAGTACGTTTTTTTCTTTTGATTTTTTCATTCAACTACAACAAGAGAGATCTATCTATACGGAGAAAAATGTTATTAGAAAAAAACGATCATTTTAATAGTAAAAACGGTTAAAAAGGGGATTGAAGTTATTACGAACAAATTAACAGTGTTTCAATGTTTATTGGCGGTAATATGTAAGAATAAGCATTGAAACCCTGTTAATTTGTTCGTAGGAACTTCAGTCCCGTTTTTAACCATTTTTACTATTAAAATGATCGTTTTTTCGAATAACATTTTTCTCCGTGTAGGTAAATACCTACCGCTATTAGGAATTGGCTTAAATAACTCAGGTACGGGCCATACGTCATTCCTATGTCTACCTACGTTAAATTATCGTGAAAACAAGCTTATGTGTCCAAGCGGTTAATAATGCTATTGTTTAATATGGATTATTTTATAAAGATATTTACTTAAGATGGCCAAACACGTATTCAAAATTCTCTTTAAAGTACAGAAGTTGATAAATATTAACTTTGGAGCACCGAAGCTCGGTATCTCCTGAACTTTCAAAGTTGTTCAATGTCACTAAGCCAGCCATACAAAATGCACGATCGCAATATCCGGCACAGCATTTGTCCTAAAGGACACGACAAGATATATACTTGTTGACCCATCAGTCCTTCATAACAGGCAGTGAGAGACAGTCAACTAGCTTGGATTGATCATGTATGCTGGGCGGGGGAGGACAGATCCATTAAGACGGTTTATGAAGTCAAGCCATCTGGTACCAGACCGACAGTATCAAGTAGGACTGGCCGACGCACAACGTGAGATTGGAGAGAAGGATTGCCAGGAACAAAATGCAATATAACTCTCAATGAGTTTTGTGACCAATTGCAATACCTAGCTAAATAAAGCAATATAAATCCAACATTTATAAGGTGCAAATAAACGATTTATTTATAAATTTTATGTTCTGAGGGTATATTTGAGACATTTCTGCCACATATTTTTCACGGCCTCATATGAACTCATAAAATTCATGTTATCTCAATTTGAATTATACGATTTAAATAGTCTTAGAAACAGAGAACACCGTGCTTTTAGTTTGCATACAAAAATTACTGTTATGCTCTCGAAAAATTAAAAATAATTCAACGAAAAAAAAATTGCATTTGTAAATTATTTTTCATTTATTTCGATTGACGATTTTTACATGGAAATTACAATAATTTGACATGTAGTTACAAAATGTACATAATTAAGAAAAAATATAAGTAAGAAACAAACGTTTATTTGACAATTTTTTTTTAAATTTCATGGCTTGCATTTTAATTTATTATATAGGTACTTAAAATGGAAAAAAAGTTGATATTAATATTACAATACCTTTGTCTAATTAAATGTGTGATTTTAGTTTCTGCAGAGTAGTAATTAATACAGTTCCAGTATAGGGGCCAATGGTGGTGCTTACTACCTATTGGATACCGGATATAGATAGCAGGGTTGAGTATTTATATTTTAATTATATTTTATTCGATTTTAGCAATTTTCATTAACAATAATTATATGAAGCCTCCTTTTTGTAAGGAAAACTGTAAATAATCTCTTAAAAAAAACTGTAAAACTGACCTTGTCATATCAAAGAATCATGTAGTACAATAAAAATAATACAGAGCTTTGGGAAGATACCCACCTTTATAACCGAACTTCACAAGGAAGCGTAAGTTTGTAATTATAATAATTACTGGACATAATTCGAAGATCCAAGTGAATCAATGTGGGTCTTACTTTGTTTTCCGCATAAATAATTCGTTATTGCTACCCTAATAGTGTACACGGGTCGTTATATCCCGCTAACGGCAGCTCGATAAACTTTATCGTGCCGTTGCGTTTGTATGGGTCGTTAATTATTTATTGCACAATTTATTGGTCGTGTCATTTAGAGTTAAGCCTAGCGGATCAAACGCTGCACGACTGGTGGGAGGCAAATGTTTGCGGATGAAAAGCAGTCTAAGAACAGCATTTATATCAGGTATTATTTTATATCATAAATAAATATTACTGTCCCCGACAGAGGTACTGATTTTACCGTTAGGAAACATATCTATTAGAATAAGAATAGTCTTATAGTCTGCGAACGATGATCTGTCGTTTTATTTATAAGGAGATTTTAAAGGCAAGTAAATGATAGTAATGTTATCAAGGTGTAGGCTTATAGGTACAAAGTACATATTGTCAAATTCCTTCAATTGTTAAAATAAAATCTTTGACATTTTCCACTAGAATCTAGTTTTTGTTAAATTACCATTTTTTTAATGTGATTACCGCACTGGACTCCCAACTGCTCCCGTCTGGAGCCAGTGAGACTATGGGATCTTCAATTGGTTTATGTTGTGAGGATGAAGTTAGTGGGGAGGGTAAGAAGATGGAGAGGAGCAAGGTAAGAACGAACCTAGCTATTCAGATCTGGTCACTGAACACGACTAAAGCGATTTTAAGCAATTTTTTAATTCTGAATTGTGATCTTACATCAGGACGATGCTGAGAGTATGATTCATAGTGATATAAATATACTATTTATTTTTTTAATGAATTAATTGTGAAATAACAATAATTAATCAAATAAAATTAATTTGTGAACCCCGGGTTTAAATCCGTGATCTTCAAATTGCTAGTCGATAGCCTTATCCTTAGACCACGGAGGCCGTCGTAGTCCTAACTGCTTTTTGAGAAGACAAAAATTTGATACGTTTGCATGAAACGTACCTACCTACTCAATAAATTCTTTATTCAATTTTTACATATCTACCTTGAGAAATTAGTTTCCTATGTACTTTTGTATGAGGAACAACTAGTAGTTTGTAGGTAGTTTGTTTTAAATACCGGTAAATTTTCACTAGTAGTTATATATATCTAATTATATATACCTACTACCTACTAGCTGAACCCGCCCACGCGTTGCTATGGCTAAAGAAACACAACTTGATGGTTACCTAACCTAGTTAACCAAGTGTTGTGTCAATAAATTAACTCACACCGCCATCTGTAAAAAACTTATGGTACTTACAAATAATTTCAATTAATTTTCCCATAAAAAAATATTTAATTCGCAATAATAAATATTGAAATCAAAACTAACCTATCTTTTAAGTTGGACCAAATTACACAGTAAGCCAAATTTCATGAAAATCGGTTAAGTAGTTTCGGAGATTACCTCGGACGAACATTGTGACACGAGATTTTTATATATAAAGATAATAGTTTAGGTAGTACAAACAGAGGTTCGAAGAAAAACGAAACCCATCTTTAGCAGACAAAAATTCCTTGCTTCATTCGCATTCCTGGGGCATCCTCGACTGCTTCTTCCGTTCACTTCTGCGTCATATTCTCCTGAGACTCTTTTCTTTGTGCATCCGCCGTACGTGTTCAGATTGAGTAAGCGTCCCTTTCTTAATCTTAGGCATAAGGTACGTTTGGCCTTGCAGTATTTTTTGATCTCTTCATTCATAATTCGGTCATACAAAATACGACCGGGTAAAAGTTCTTCAGAGTAATTTCTATTTTTAATTACGCCAGGTATCAATTTGAGATTTTAGTAAAGAATTGTTATTGACAGATTCTAAACATTTTACAAAGTGCTAAAGGCTTTGACATCATTTTCCATTACCAAAAAGGTAAAACCAGCAGAAAAGCAAAAATTATTTAAGAGGAAACCCGGCCGCCGAGAAATTTGAACAATTTGTATTTTACCAAACTATTGCTGTCACTATGGATCTTACTCCCCTGAATACTGAGTGAAAAGAACAACTGCACCTCATGCTGATAATTCCTAAATAAAATCATCAAAATCGTGGTTCAGTATTCCCCATTTTCGGAATCGAAAACTGGCCCGATATTTAAGATTTTTTTAATGTCTATGTTAGAATAAAATATTCTACGTCCGTATGTTTTTTTTTTTAAATACCTTGTCTAGTTTGTATCTATACTGAACGTCCTGATGATGGCGTTCAAAGCAGCCAATTTTAACCTTTTCCACTCTGACCATTTTTTCTCAGAACCAATTTGCTACTCTGGTTAAAATTTTGAACGGTTTAAGTTAAGTTTTTTATTTAAAAATGAAATTTTCGATACTTTATTTTCGGAGCACCCTATCTGATAATTCGTATGACCATTAAGATGTTTGATAAATTTGGTACATATTTTGCATAAAGTACTTGCTAAATCACACATAAAGTAACTAAAGGATAATACATGTGCTTTTAATGTGTTTTATTTGCATAATTTCTTCTGCTACATAGCATTAATTTGTATAATATAGGTGAAATACACAAACAAACGAATGTAAATCCTGGTATTCATTCCTTTCTAATTGCCCTGTACCGCACAGGGGATGACCGGTGTCTACCTGAACTCGTGAACAATTGATTGGCTTAGGTTTTATGGCCAGTAAACGGGATCTTATTTTGCATTGGTGACTTTACTTTAGGTTTCGACCTTCATACAGGAAACAAAAGATAGACCTGCCCACAAGACATGCAATAAATAATAAGTTTCGATAACATTCTACACGGCGTTTACAAGGCGTGCAAAACTGTGTACACATCAATGTCACTTTCTAAGTATTTTTATCACAATAAAATAAGCTGACCATTCGGTCCAATGTTATTAAAAATTGATGTCTTACTTCTGTATTTTATAATCACTTACAGTTTTTTAGAGTATGATATTTTTCAAAGCATTCTCCCACATGGATTGCTGGTTTGTTGTCACAACTTTTGCAGTGATACATTGTTCGTTTTATTTGCCTTCCTTCTCTATCAGAACCACAAACGGCGCAATCCCTATGCATTTTCTACGCATTAGGCGTTATGACATGATTTAACCGGTGTTCTGGGTCTACCGAATGTCTTCTTTTCTTGTCTTTACACCTTCTCTATGATTTCCAACCAGCTAAATAATTAGCCTATCCACAAATTGAAGATTACTCATTGGGTTTTCATTGTTTTTTTAATCTTATTTTCCTTGTACAAAATATATGAATTTACAACCGAAACTTCTAAACCCCCTAAAAAAGCTGCGCCACCATTGTATGTCGAAAAAAAATCTTGAAGATGAGGATGAGGTCTTATTATCAATAATAACACCATAAAATGCATTGAATACTTTCTCTTTCAAATCTCTCCACTTTCGCTGAAATAAGCAAATCTCCTTCTTTTCGGCGGGATAACGTCACTTCGACTTCTTCACTATCACACTGTCATTGTCATTGAAATCAATATTATTAATGCAAAAAGGTCTTCATCATCACTATTATCTATACAATTACATTCGTCATTATAATTGAACTTAGAAGTAAAACTTTCATTATTTTCCATGACGGTTAACTATCTACCCATATTAAAAATTCTACAGATTACTATTTTTATTATTTTCAAGTACTAATTAATGTCAATATTGGGGCGATAAGAAATTTAATAGTTCCACAAAACGAAAAACTATGGTCACAGGAGGTGGGAGTAGCCTCGGAGAACCGTCATAAATGTAGGATGGACAACTGACTGATCCGAAAATATTGGAACATGACAAATAATCCATAAGATAAAAATGATACATCTATGTTTCCGAGAGTATATCTAATTAAGGGTAAATTAAAATGAAGAAATTTTAATTTATCCAACATGTCGCGACGTCTCTTTGTACTTCTCGGAAACAACGAATCGAACAATATACCTAGGTAGATAGAAATCGGTGCCTAAACTTATTTCTGCGCCGGGCCAGAACCTCTGGCCCACGGAGCTCCCTACCAAAATCGTTTCGGCCAGAATGTCTGGCCTACAGAGTGGTAAAGGTTAAGGATATTTGAAGGGTCATAACTCATAACTTATATTAGAAGTAACTGATCAAAAAAAGTAAAACGTACCGACATGCTAGTGGTCAATATCTATAAGAAATTATAAAATATTTGCAGTAGTGTCAAAATCCATAGAGGAAGTTCAGGAATACGTTTATATGAACAAAACGCCGCCAGATTTTCTCTGAAGCGTATGCCTGTAGGCTTTGTCGGCTGGGTATTCCATAGTAGGGGCTGATAATACGTTTTTACATAAAGAATATCAACTACTATTAACTATGACCTAAAAATCAAGACAATTAGGTAAATGCAAAAATATTGAAAACTATACGTTAATCTCTGCCTACCGCCATAGAAACATAGCAGTAGTGTGAAGTTAGGTTACCTACATATTAGTAAGATTATAAAATTGTTTTTATTAATAAAATTTGATTGTGTAAAAACAAACCATTAATAGCATCTACCGATAGCGAAAAAACGTGACCGGGCAAACCGAGACGCGACGCGTCCCGACGCACGCACCGCCACGCGAGGCTCGTAGAAGCAAAGATGGCCGCCACCATAGAATAAAGAATAACACTAGATGTGCCTTCCGTATAAATTTGAATGGAACAAATGTGCCACTGACATATTTTGGTTTTAGACCATTTAGCATGCTGTCTGTCTCTCTTACACTTGCCTGAAATCGTGTATTCGTATTTGCATTTCGTAATCATGGTGAAACACAGTATTGCATGGAAATATAGGCCGAAATTAGGCCTATTATTGGATACGCCAACAAGGCACTACTTGTGTTATTTTTTGTTATATGGCCACCACTTTTGCCCAAACTGCCTACTTATTATGGAAGTTTTAATTCCTAAATACTGGAGTTAGAGATGAATGAAACCGCGCAATATTAGTCAAAGATAAAAATTAAAATTGATTACCAATATACGAATATGGGAGAGACAAAAAATTTACCTACTTCCAATAATTAATTACTTATTTTTTTATGATACGTCTTTCATATCTAATTAGGTTCAATCACTTTTGATATATGTGGGTACGTACCTACACTAAGATTAAATGGGTAGGTATAATTTAAAGTATTTTTTCAGTATAAATACAGCGCTCATGTCACATGAGATGGCGTATTAACTAAAGTATCCAAGTTTTTAAAAATCTAGATTTGTGAAGTAGGTACCTACGTACCTTACAATATTTTTTCAGTTCTAAAAGAAGAAAGCGTTGTGGTATTTTAAATAAATGTTAATTACTGCGTTTTTATTCCATTTGTCAAAATTGCACGTTTACGCCATTTGTACCTGCATTACAATTAATTAAATAAAAAAAAAAATCTAGATGTTCATTATCCGATAATAACAATTAAAGATTAAGTTTTGTTCACCTAATTAAGTAGGTATTTATTAGTTATTGTTGATTTTGTATTGTGTAATTGATTTATTGCAGTCCGCTTGTTATCAAATATTTTATTATGACCAGATTACAACAGTTAATCAAATAATGCAGTGGATATTATTATGGTTTCATTTAATTAAGGCAGTGTTATCATTGAATTTGTTGTCAATAATTGAATAAACATTATTGGGTCGTATCCTAGATACAAACACTTTCTCAAAAGCGTTGTTAAGAAGCTGAAATTATTGCTTGTTTACGTTGAACCTTCTTTGGCAGGTTATCTAAATAATTAAACAGTCGGTAAATACCAATAAAACTGCTTATCATCTATTACCATAAACAGAATGATAATGTTCTGTTTTATTGTAATAAATCTGCAATAAAATGATTTTATGTAACCTAATTGATAGTTTAATGATAGCGAATGTTTAATAAAGATTTGAGATATAAGTACTTATTTGCTAATAACTAGGTTTATATATATGAACCTACCTAGTCTATCTTCTAGTACTTACCTATATGACTCGGTACTTACATGCAATTTTATTTGTTTTATTATCGAAACTACACACGTAATAAAGATTATAATAAACACCAAGCATGCAATAGTTTATGGGATAATTATTGAAGTACATTATATGTACTCCCTACTTTAATGACATCGTACTATAGGTAGGTACTAGAAGAATTACTCCCACTAATTTTTCGTACGGGGTGTTACAGTATACTAAAATACTACATTAAGTAGATGTTTGTACCTACGTAGGAAAGAAGACAATACCAAGCCATGGGCAACAAAAAAAGACAAATAACATTCTCCTGGTATACTAGGTTTAAGTGCCAACGTTTTTATATCACAACACAGGTCCCAAACAACTTAACATTCTACGGTGGTGCCCAGGGCGGCCATTTTATTTTCAATGTAACATGTAAATGAATGCCTCTGAAGTTATTTTAGGTTCTGTTATGAATTTGAATCAACGAAACTACGATCTGGCCTTGGGAAATGATGGACTAAACAATAAATAATAAAGTGGGCGTAACAAAAACTACCTACAGAGATTTGGTTGCTCCCACATAACTACTAAACTGAAGCAAACGGTATATAGGGACTAAGGTTTAACTCTAGGAAAATGGAATGTTCTTCCACTGATATGGATGATACAGGCAAAATGAAGTTCACTTTGAGCTACCACTGTATTTCTACTTAAACTTTTTCAGATTGCCTATATACATTTTCTATTGAAAAGTTTTCGCAAAAGGGCTTAAACTAGCAACAAGCATAAAGGTCCTCTCAGACGTCATCAAAAGGAACACGAGGTCACTGGGGGAATGGGCACAACAACACAACTGGGACATGTTAGGACATTTGATGACGCCTGAAGAGGACGCGGATGTGGAAGATGGTGGATGTTGTACTGACCCGTGATCGACATCCAGGGGTAGCGCGGCAGGTCGGGCAGGGGCTGCGGCGCGGGGGCCTGCTGCGAGCAGGAGCCGAGGGGGTCGGCCGAGGCAGCCGAGGCGGCGGACGCAGCGGCCGCCTGGTGGTAGAACTGCGCCGCCGCCGCCATGGAGGCCGAGGCTGCGGACACCGAGGCGCTGGACGCGCCCCCGTTCTGGTGGTGGCCCAGGTAGTTGACCACGGAGTCCGCGGCCGGGTAGCGGCACGACTTGTCCGCATCGGCAGCCGCGGCAGCCAGTGCCGCGGGCGGGAAGCCGCCCACCACGGGGGCCCCGCCGAACTGCTGGTGGTGAGGCACGTAGGGATACATGCGCGACGGTTGCGCGGGGGACCCCGCCCCCGCTCTAGGTGGAGAGCCTCCCAACTCCAGAGCCCCCGAGAACAGGTTTCCGTGCAGAGGCTGCTGGTACTTGGGGAGCATGCTATCGATGATGAACTTGGAGCTCATGACTCCGGGGCGGCACGCGCCATGCCCCGGGAACACGACGTGGGCACCGCCGAACGCGGGGTAACTCGACGTCGCGGGGGAACTCGCGAACACCTCGAGAACGTGACGTGCTGGGCTCGGATCGCGTGCGTGCGGCGTGCGGCGTGCGGCGTGCGGCGTGCAGCGTGCCTCTCGCTATCCTCGCGGACTTCTAATGACCCGATCCGGCTCGTCTCGCCGCCATAGCGCGCCTCCGCCCCGCGCCCCCTTCCCCGCTCCTTCGACTAAGTCAGAGGTGACGGCCATACCGCGGCGAGGCGGAGCGAGCGAGACGGCGACACTCATTTTTCAAACGGCCCACGTTCCCGCGATACCGAAAAACCGGACATTAACAGAAAACGGTTGTACTCGTTAATTCTTACCTGCGTTTCGCACATTAGAAAGAGATAACGGGTGTTCAGTCGAGGCCTGCCGATAAATAATGGCGGTGACAGCGGTTCTCCCTCCCCGCTTTCCGACCAATGGCGGCGCAGTTCGCTGGCGGCCCGACCAATGGGCGTCCCGCGCCCCATGCCCCCCCGCTCCCATACACCGTACACTGCACGGCAGCTTCCAGCTCCGAGCCTCCGAGACTCCGAACTCCGAACTCGCACACACTACAGAACGGCACTCCCGTTCCGGAGGACCTCATCCTATGCTCTTAATGCCGTCTAAATTATTAATAATCCATTAAAAACAGAACATAATCCATATAAAATTATACAAATACTCGAATAACCGTAAAGGAAATAGTCTCACCTACCTGGTGAAGAGGTAGCGGAACGGGCAGTTGGACACTTGGTTGCGGCCGCCTTCTTTACTGCAACATTTTTATTGGTACTTGTGGTTGGTTATACAGCTCTGAGCGCAGTAAGGAGTAAGGAGGAAGTGAGGTGGCGTTACTTTTTTATGTTATTGTCATGTCTCCATATGACATGTGTTATTGACCGATAATTTCACACATGATTTTTTTACACATTCTTAGGTGGTAAGAATCCAAATGGTTGTTAACTTTTTTATGCACTCACGCCCGCAATAAGACCTAATGTTTTACGACGTCATAAAAATACCCAAACGGTTTCTACTCAAATACTGCTACTATTGTGCCGAGCGTTTCTTCTTGTTTGTTTGAAAACCAACACCTTCCGTTTCTGCGTTAATTATTATGTATTGATTTATAACTTGCACAGAACAAAATCTGGCCAACAGTTCGTTGACATGTTTTATCATTTCACACCTGGTCTAGCACAAGCACTTCACTGTAACTTATTAATTAGATTTTGTTGAAGTGAGTTTTATGGCATGTTTTTTAAACCACTTTAGAAGGGTAGGTTGTACACTAAAGAAATTATAAGGGTGTTTACAGATATATTTAAAAGAAAATAAAAATTCGCCGCCATATTTAAAGGAAACTGTTTACATCCTATAAGAAAAGTTACCCTTCCTGGGCCCTAGTGAATTTAAATAAATTTTTGTAGGTATTAAATTCTCATATTTTAGAAATGATATCTTTTTTATATACTTAAATGTTGATCCCTTGGGTGTATCACATTATTAATTACTTTAAGTAAGTATTAACTCACCTTTGGCATTATACTTCTCATAAGTGAATACCAAAAGTGATGGGGGCAGTAAATGTAAAATCATGCAATGTCCAGTGTTTTCAATATAATGTCCCCCGCGTGCAAATTGGTATCTTCTCCAAGCATAAACTTTCTTATTAAAGTGTGTTTATCGGAAGTGACCGACCAGGTAAGTATGTTTCTGTATACAATTGTAAATAATAAACTTAAATATAGCCTAAGAATTATATATTAAATTGTACAGCGCCCTTGAGGTGATTTCTCACAAAAACGGCGCTATACAAATTATCCAATTATTATTATCATTATTAGGAAATTAAATATAAAATACTTTAAATATTAAATATTAATTTTAAATTTAAATATTAATAGATATTAAATATAAAATTGTATTATAGTTCACTTAAGAAAATAAATATAAAATGTCTGGAGGATTAAAAAATTTAATGAAAAAAAAATGCTTCGTTAAACACCACATATTTAATCTAAATTATTAACATGTTTTAAAACCAATGGTTTCTTCGGCAGGATAAAATTTAAAATTAACAAAAGACAAACAAGTATAGACAAATAAGTACTCGCAGACAAAAAAATATATAGAGTGGCGTTTAATTAATTAAAGCAAAAATTCAATAAAACAAAAAAAAAAATATTATCTATTATTGAATATGAAGGTATCTAGATAAAAATTGCATTTTTTATAAATTAACAAAAAATAATCACGTTGTCGAAATAACAAAAAATAATTATTTTAAATATGAAAATAGCTTTTGGAGTTTTAATTTTATTTAATTTGAACTAAATTATCTTTTATAGAGTGTTTTCTTTTCATTTAATTAAAACGACGACGCAACGTGAATTTGCAAACATTAAAGAAGGATTAATTTAAATAATTACCTATATCCACAATATTGCGTTTATTCTCTTTATCAACAAGTTTTTTTTTCAATAATAATAAAAACATTACATGTATATAGCGCAGTTTTGTGTGGTTTCACTTCAAGTGTGCTTAACTAAAATAATCCTATAGTGCTCCTTACAAAATATTAATAAAAAATTTAAAATTAATTTACAAAATTATATTAATAAAAAATTTATAATTAATTTACTAAATATTTATAAAAATACATTATCAATGTTATCATCATAGTAAATTATTAGGCAGGTACCTACGTAGTAGTGGCGGGCGTAGCTTTTTTACTATGAGTTTTCAGTGGCTGCTCGAATTCGGTTTTTGATCACGAGTAGGTACGTCATCAATTCACGTAATTTAGCATTTTAACTTAGCTTACTCCCTACATTATCTTCAAAAAATTAAAAATTGTCCCATTATTCATAACCCAGGCACTGTTTTAGTTTCCATCACTTATTTTTGTTTTATTAATTGTTTTTGTGTTTTATTCGTAAAACCACACTGAATTTTGTAAAAAAATTATTTAAATTATAGATACGTAATAAGGTTATTATTAAATTCTGCAAATATTTAAGTTTTTTATTATGGTGACAGCTGTTTCGACTTATAAGGCCATTTTCAAACTGTCGAAACAGCTGTCACAATAATAAAAAAAACTAAAATACTTGCAGAAATTAACATTAATTTAATAATAACATCATTAAATTAAATAAAGAAAAAGTTTTATTTTATTACTAATTTTTAAAACATTTAAAAAATGTTAAATTTATAAAAAAAGTATGCCTACTCTCAAGCAAAAATAATGGGAATAAATAAATAGGTAATGCCTTTATTTTTTTAAATCATTAATCCTAGGGAAAATACGATAAGTGTAATTGGTGCTTCAAGTTTTCAATGTCAAAAAGAGCATTTATCTTTAGGTACTTACCTAGATTATTTGCAAAATACAAGGCACTGCATTTTTCCAATGGCTACTGAAAACTGTACTAATACGTACATACGTATTTTAATTTATAATCTATAATCCACGTGGCGATAAAAAAATTGTACTTAGCGCTGTATGCAATTTTTTAGGTTTGGATAATTGAAAATTTAAAAGATAATTTCAGAAAC
The DNA here is from genome assembly GCA_951813805.1 of Limnephilus auricula. Classification (NCBI taxonomy): domain Eukaryota; kingdom Metazoa; phylum Arthropoda; class Insecta; order Trichoptera; family Limnephilidae; genus Limnephilus; species Limnephilus auricula. The sequence continues at coordinate 5,914,261 of OX638403.1, forward strand.
CTTAGTATTTCTTAAAAATATTTATTTTTTGCCTGTCTCGCATATTAGCTATTATAAATTGCATTATTATAGTGTTGCCTAGTAGGTACCTTGTAACTCACCAATTTTTCTTAACAATAAAGCCAATAATTTTTAAGCGTTTATTTACGATTTAGGTATTTATATGAATTTTTACTTTTGGTTTTTCGAAGATTGAAGAAGTTTATTTACAATTTATTTGTAAACTTCGAATAACAGTTTACTTGTTATTTAAGAATAATCTTTTTTATTTATATTTTGGATTTCTACTCCTTTTTATCCGATGAGTTTTACAGTCGCACATATTTTTAGCTTTAAAGTGTAGCACTTTATTTAATTCAATATAGATTGCCATCTGTAGTTTGGTAGCCGAACTTCTCCAACGACCCAATAAAGTCCAATTAGAATTCAATGAGAATTGTTTTCAAGTTGGTTAGGCCCGAACACAATGGATATCCCAACCTTTTGTATGAAGCTACTCAAGTACAGTGGCGCAACGAAAAATATCATCAATGGGTCAACTTACAGAAAAAAGTTTTTTCAGACCATTAGTAATATTTTGAGGAACGAACATTCACCACTGTCCAGAATGTGTAGAATGGTCAACTCAAGTCAAGACCTTGATTTTTTTGGTATAAGCGCCTCCGCCCACTGAGGCAACTGAAAACTCTCAACTACCAACTGTCTTTGTATGACAATGTGATGGCCCGCACATTTCACAATCACACAAAACCCCGTTGTCAATGGTAACGCAAGCGGTGACTCGCGACTGTCACTGCTGATTGCCCTGGGCGGCCATTGCTAGTTGCCAGCTGTCAGCTGATTGTTCTTCGTCTATGGTTAAACAAGTTTTTTGAACAATCAAGACAAAGAAAACAGCCGGTTTTAGTTGGTTTTCAGTTGCCTCGTCAACGGAACGCCTAAGCGCCTCCACCCACTCAGGCAACTGAAAACTCTCAACTGCCAACTGTCTTTGTATGACAATGTGATGGCCCGCATACTACACAATCACACAAAACCCCGTTGTCAATGGTAACGCAAGCGGTGACTTGCGACCATCTTGCGACTGTCACGGCTGATTACCCTGGGCGGCCGTTGCTAGGTTGCGAGCTGTCAGCTGATTGTTCTTCATCTATGGTTAAACAAGCTTTTTGACCAATCAAGACAGAGAAAACAGCCGGTTTTAGTTGGTTTTCAGTTGCCTCAGTGGGCGGAGCGCCTAAGTGTAAATGATTTTTGTCCGTCACTAAACAAGTGAAGATATTTTATATCTATTTTTAATTTGAGTGAAGTCCTGACTTGACTTGTCACTTCTATTATAGGTATTACGTTTATCTTTGCTTTCATAACTATACCATCCTGTATTATTATAATGTAGATACATTTTTCCAACGTTCGTGTTATTTTATTGTAAATTGGACGTAAGTCCGTTAATAAATAAAAAAAACATATTAAATAGGTGGGTACTTTCAAAATAAGTAAGTAGGTAGGTATAACTATTGATTAAAAAAATCGCTTTTAGAATAAATACATTAATACGTTTTTTTTTAACGTATCACTTTTCAGTATTATTTTTATCAAACCTTTTGAAAATTACCTAAGTAAAGCCTAAGGGAAAAAAATCACAATATGATTAATGAAAAAAAGGAAATTATAATAAAATAACAGCACTTTTACGAAAATAATCACTTTAATGCAGAAAAAAACAAATAAAATGCAGGTAAAAAATTGAAAAAACGTTGGTAATCTAAAATCTCCTAATCCATCGTCTTAAAACTAAGTATTTTTTAATTGAAATTATTTTTATATGTTTTATTTTTTCAGTAAATGAAGACATTCCCCCATGCTGAATGTCATTACAACTCTGAATGTCCTCAAATATTTTCATGCTGGTGACTCACCCTTCTGCCCCAGGCGTCTGGTTATATCCTGAAACAATGAGAGAAATGTGGAGTTAGAACTAATAGAAAAAACAGTTCTTACTGTTTGAGAGTGGTGTTGAAAGAGTTGGAACTATTTTATTTACGATTTATTAACTATTTTACGATTATTCCATGGAAAATTACACGATACAAGATTATCCATTAAAAATTCGATTATTTCAGAAATTATAGAAAGATTATCTGTGGTTTTCCATCTAAACCAAGCTTAATAATTTTTCATTCATATACCTACGGTTACCATTAATTTTAATTATGTCGCTAACAGTCATCCTAAATTTTTAAATCGAATTTAAAAATCTTATTATTCAGTTTATTAATTACATGTAATAAAAACATGTTATTATTGTATTCTGCAAGTATCTACATATATTATATTTCTTCAAACTTCGCAAACTCACTTTGTGGCGTCATTTTTAATTAAATTAAAACCAATAACTTTGTATTAAGATGATCCACTAGTCCTTGACTCATTCGGAATTGGGCGGAGCGAACGATTTTTGGGCGTTTACCAATAAAAACCCTAATCTCTAGAAAACAACAGTGTTTTGTTATTCCGCAAGTATATTTTTAAAGATCGAAGCGCCGCGTAGACTAAGGCAAGTCCGTTTGCCCCGGGCCCTGGGCGTAGAATGAGCGACGGGCTAAAATCCTTCCGTACATGGCATAAGGATGAAATTCGCACTTACAAATTCGTTGGGTACCGCCTATTTTTATTCACTGAAAAGAAACGTCGCCAAAATGCACGTTTTATTTTATTTTGTGAAGTTCAGATACAAATATTAAAATGTTTTCCGATCACTCTATAAGAAACTTAATTAGCTACATTATTCAATAAAACAACACCAGAAAAAGGATTTGTAAAAGGAGATTTTTCACTTTTAACCATTTTTTATAGGTCAGACGCATAATTTTTTTCTAAGCCAATTAAAAAGCTTATCAAAAAAATACTCGATCACTTCAAAGGCCAAGATGTGTTCTACTCACAGTATTTAATTGAAGCATCTATATTATTTCTAAGCGATCAAATTTTCAAAACTAATACCCAAGATTTTATACGATTTTGCGTTTTTCCGCATGTCTTCACCTTAAACCACTATTATATAATCACAATTACCTACATGTTTCAAAACCGATGGTTTCTTCGTCAGGGTAGTAATGACATTTTTTGTTATTTAACTTTGTATTAAACCACTATTATATAATCACAATTACCTACATGTTTCAAAACCGATTATTTCTTCGTCAGGGTAGTAATGACATTTTTTGTTATTTAACTTTGTATTAAACCACTATTATATAATCACAATTACCTACATGTTTCAAAACCGATTATTTCTTCGTCAGGGTTGCAATGACATTTTTTGTTATTTAATGTCATTACTACCCTGACGAAGAAACCATCGGTTTTGAAACATGTAGGTAATTGTGATTATATAATAGTGGTTTAATACAAAGTTATTTGTTTTAATTTAATATATATTATAGTTTGCCCTGAGGAAGGAGCGGTTGTTCCAAAACCGGTCGGCGTGTAACTAAATAAATCAGTGGTTGTAACTAAGTTATATTGTTTCATTTAATTATACATATTATAGTTTTTTTTATTGTGACAGCTGTTTTGGCGCTCTAGTAGGCCATTGACCGTTAAATTTATAGTTTTCTACTCCAAAATAGTTTAAAAATGTTTATAAAACATTTAAGATAAACCATCCATCTAAAGGAAAGAGAAATTATTAAATTTGATTTACTTAAAATAAAAAAATCTAAAGAGAGGTAATTGGTAATTACAAATTTAAGGCTCTCAAAACCAATAAATAAGACAACCCAAAAGACAACCAATCTGAAAATATCCGTAGTAGGATGAAACCGGTCCTGGTGAAAGTAAATAAGTGGAACAAAGTGAAAAAAATTTATTTAATTTTATATCTAATGTATAAGATATGTTTGCTAAATATAAAAAAGCTTATAAGGTAAAAGGATCAACTAAAACCCAGTCTACTTATATATTTATCCTCAAACGAGTATGCTCAACAATCGTCCGGCTGTTACCATGCGAATTATGAGAGACTTAACATATAATAATTACTTAATAATAATTAATTAATTCTTTAACGACGCCAAAAACATTATTCGACAAGGATTTGGACAACATGGGAAGATCTGCCGTCTATAAATATGACATTATTTACCGCACCGATCCAGTCAAAACAAGAAAGGCGCAGTCTATACTGTGTACCGTAGACTAATGTATGTTCTAGTATCAGAAATAGGTGTGTAGTATTTAGTATGGATATTGTATATTGTAGATGTTGCTTCATCGGTCTTCCTATCATCAGACTGTTGTTGAAGTTGGTGGGGCTCTCGTGCCGAGGCTAAAAATAGTGACTTGGTATCTGCGTAGTATGGTGTCACAAACATGAAACAGGAAATAATATTATTGTAGGGCCATGGGTGTTTTGATGTCTGGATGGAGTCTTACTGGAGACTAAGTCAAAATTTTTTTTTTTTCTTATCTACAAAATGTTAATGAATAAAAATGATTATAATAAAAAATAAAGACTATGTTGATGATCGTGTTATGTTACAAAACCAACCTTATCCACCGATTAATTTTTTTATTGTTCATTATATTTAATCATTTGAGGCAATATTAGTGACTCTCAAATGAAAATTGAAATAGAAAAATCAGAAAAGGAATCGGTCGCATCCAAGTATTGAACCCAGGACCTCAGCCTTGCCAGAACTTTGCTCTACCATTGAGGAAATACGATTTTTTTCCTTCGGTCATATTTAAGTGTCCTACTTCGATTAAGGTGATCCCCTAGTCCTTGAATAGTTCGACATCGGAATCCCCGCCTCTTTTTGGGAGGGATTTAAAAATACCTGACAGTACTCTTTTGGAATATTTGGAGAAGGTTTTTTTTTTACATTAGCTCCACACAGGAGGCTCTGAGGCGAATAATTTCCCTCAGGGAATATGTCACCTTTGGGGATGCAGTGTGGAGTGTGTTCAGTGTAGAAGGAAAGGAAGGAGAGTTCTGGGATGGTAAAAGGTATGAGGGATGGGTAGGAATCTGAGGTTCAGTGTGTCCAAATAATCTACCGCCAAGACCTAGACAAACCTCAACCCAAACATATAGTTGATTTCGTAAAGGCCTGTAAAAAAACATGAACTCCTTTCGCATTGTTTATTATAATGACAAGGAAATTTAAAATCGATTTCACGGAACCAAGCGATGGTGACGTAGAGTATAGAGACGGGCGGGTGCGGGACTGATACAAAAGGAGATAGTCTTTATGCCTCTTTATGGTTTAATTCTCATTTCGAAATTCGTTGAACACCGCCCATTTTGATTCATTCCGAAAAAAACAGTGCGATATTGCAGTGTTTTGTTTTATTTTGTGATATTCTGGCACAAATATTAAAATTCTTTCCCATCACTTTCTAAAGAAATTAATTTGCCACATTATGCAATAAAATATTATCCGAAAAGGGGTTCATTGGTAGGAGATTTTGCACTTGAAAGCATTTTTTAAAGGCCTGATATTTTTTTTTCTAGACTTAAAAAAAACTTATTAAAAAAATACTCGATTATTTCTAAAGCCAATGTGTGTTCTACTCGCAGTATTTAATTGAAGCATCTATAATATTTCTAAACGATCAATTTTGACACCAATAACACGTGATTTTGTATGATTTTGCATTATTTTGCATGGCTTCATCTTAAGAACTACCAACATTTTTATTGGCAGCTATCGTTATTTACGATTGAAAGATTCTATCAAGATTTATTTTATTTTTCTCTATCGAGGGAATATTATTCTGTCAAAGTTGCTAAGTTATTTATTACACCAATTAGAGTACAGGCATGGATATGAAGAGTCATTGTTTTTTTTTTAATTTTTTTTTTTTGAAAATTGAAAGATAACGCCCCAAATGCATTACGCATCTTTAATTTTGTTGGTGTAAGGATATGGATCTTTTGTATCCTCTCATTTGTTTGAATATCTACTAATGAAGCCACGGTTGCCTAAAAATTGAATATAAGGTACCTACTCGAAAATAATAATAATAATAATGGTGACTTTTTTTGCGAAAATGCCGTTTTTGTGAAAAATCACCTCAAGGGCTTCGAATGATGTTATTCTAATAAGAAAATATGATTAAGATATATAATAGGCAATACAGATAGATTTATTTAATTTAAGGGTATGAGAACCTAAATAAGTAGGTTTTTAGTTTTAACCTAAATTCTTTTGTTTTTGGTATGCATCTGTGTTCCGGAGGGAGTTTGTTCCAAGCCTTAGGCCCAGATACTTCGAATGCGCAATCTCCAAACTTAGTATTTGGCTTTCGTTTAGGTTCTATCAGTCTACCTAGATATAAAGTGGGGCCATTTCATTGGTGGATTTAAACACCATCCAGCACAGTTTGTACTGGATTCTTTCAGGGCACTTAAACCAGTGAAGGTTGCGAAGGTGTTCTGAAATGTGCGAATATTTAGAGACCCCGGTTATGACCCGTGCCGATGCATTAAACACGGATTGAAGTTTGTCGGTTTGACATTTCGGAAGGCTAGCATAAATGCCATTACAGTAATCGAGACGTGAGACTACGTATGAGTTGATGAGTAATTTTGTTGCCTCTGTAGGAAGGTTTCTTCGAACTGATTTAAGTTGTCTTAGGTGAAAAAATCCGGTGCTTACTGTCCTATTTATTTGACTTTTAAGCGAAAAGTCCGAGTCTAGATTAACGCCAAGAAGTTTAACTGTTCTCTTTGGAATAATATTGCTGCCAGAAATGGAAACAGGTGAATCGTCTACCAAATGTTGCCGTTTGTTTGTGGCCGCCCAGAGAAACTCGGTCTTCGATGGGTTCAGTTTCAGCTTGTTTGAAGACATCCAACGAGTTATTGCTTCTAGGCATTCAGCTACACGGATTTTGAGACTGTTGATTTCGTTTGGAGTGCAGTAAAAATAAACTTTCTGATCGTCAGCGTAGCAGTGAGACAAGAGACTCAATTATTTTGACGACATCACTTGTAAAATGGCTAAAGAGAAGTGAACCTAAAATTTCTGGGCTTTAAAGAAAGTGCAGCGAAGTTAGACAGTTTATTTCCAACCTTAACGGCTTGTAAGCGATTAATTGTTGGAAGAAATATATTTTATATATTTAACAACTTTGATAAGTAAAAAATTTCCAAATATTTGACCAGGCCAGGGCTAATAAAGTTTTTAAAGAGCGTTCTGTGTTATAACTTTAGATGAAGCCTCGCAAAATAATAATAATGCAAAATCATGTGTTTTTGGTTTGAAAGTTTCATCGCTTAGAAACATTATAGATGCATCAATTAAATATTGCGAGTAGACCACATCTTGGCCTTAGAAGAAGTCGAGTATTTTTGAATAAGTCTTTTTGTAAGTCTGGAAAAAAATAAAATATCAGGCCTGTAAAAAATGCTTTCAAGTGCAAAATTTTCTACCAATGAACCCCTTTTTGGATAATGTTTTATTGTATAATGTGGCATATTAATTTCTTTAGAAAGTGGTCGGAAAGAATTTTAATATTTGTGCCAGAATTTCACAAAATAAAACAAAACACTGCAATTTCGCACAGTTTTTTACTGCAAGAATCAAAGTGAACGCGTAGAACGAATTTAGAAGTTGAGATTTAAAACTTATGCCGTCCTCAATAGCTATGTTCATTTTAGATTAGTTACCACCTGTTTTCGGGACGGAAACCGGACGGACGTCCCGACACTCCACGTCGCATGGTTCCTTGAAATCAATTTTAAATTTCCTTGTTATTATAATAAACAATGCGAATGAAAGTAGTTAATGTTTTTACAGGCCTTACGAAATCAACTTGTAAAAAGCAACTCTCAAATATCTTCTCCAACCTTTGCAAAAGAGTATTGTCAAGTATTTTTAAACTCCTTCCAAAAAGAGGCAGGGATTCTGATGTCGAACTTTTCAAGGACTATGGCATCACCTTATATGTAGCCCAGATATAGCAAATTATATCTGGACACCATTTTATTAAAAAAACCTGGCAAATGTATATTTTTCAGTAGACTGATAAATTTTGTGATTCTACACGGAGAAAAATGTTATTCTAAAATACTATCATTTTATTCGTAAAAACGGGACTGAAGTTCTTACGAACAAATCAACAGTGTTTCAAAGTTTATTGGCGGAACATGTAAGAAAAAATTGTTGGTATACGTAATTTTGTACGTATACCAACAAATTATTCTTACGTTTTCCCGGTAATAAACATTGAAACACTGTTAATTTGTTCGTAAGAACTTCAGTCCCGTTTTTACGAATAAAATGATCGTATTTTAGAATAACATTTTTCTCCGTGTAATTCATTCTAAATCGAAGCTATATTAGGTCCAAATTTATTACCACCCTAACTGATTTTCGAAATTCCGAAACGTTGTGGCATGTCTCTATCCAGTGTAACTTTTCCTCGAAAGGGCGGGAGATATGGGATACACCGAGGCGAGTCTCGAGTCTCGCGGAACGTCGATCGCGCTGCGTTCGTTGACTGGCTGGTCGCTTTCACAGTCACCGAGGAAATTAAGGTCAACGCACGATACCCCGATGCAACGCTCGATACCCCGGACCCAGCACCCAGCACCCAGCACCCAGTACCGAGTGACCGTGAGGACACAGCAAAGAGCATTGAGATTGAGCACGTTCTTTGTGTTGAGGTAACGTAAGTATAAATTGTGACACTGAGATCTTTGGATGTTATCATTTTTTGGTTTTGAATTATGACGTAAATTATTTGTTCATTACACATATCAAGGTACCCTGCGAGGAAACGATGCATGGTCAGTTTTCATTATATTTTTTATATTGTTAGTACAATTTTCTCAGTAGTGGTAATATTCGTATTATTGGCATCACACTTTAAACTCACAAGAGAACAAAAGTCTAGGTATGGTTAAACTAGCTTTTTGACCAATCAAGACATAGAAACTAGCCAGTTTAAGTTTGTTTTCGGTTGCCTCGTCAGCGGATCGCCTTACTAGATAGTAAATGGATCCATTCGAAGATGGGGATGTGAAACAAAATTCATATGGATATTTATGTTAAAGCGTTCGGACACTAACGATCCATAAGTACTTACCTGCAGTTACTAGCTATTAGTGTTTTATTTCACTGGCAAGCCAACTAGTTTTTGTCACTTCCCTGTCGCTACACGCGAGTTCACTCATTCTATCTCGCTCACACATCGGTAATCTGTGATTTATTAAAAAAAAATGGCATCAGTCAAAAGGCCGCACTACAATAGCCTTAAGGCCGCAGGTTCCCCACCCCTGCTCTAGACTACCTGTCTGGAGATCGTAGGTTCAAATCCAGGTGTGTTCTGAAAAAAAATTATTCGCTTCATATTTATAATTTCGCAATTTCATAAATTAACTATAAAGTTTAGTAAAAAAATTTAATTAGTTTAATATAGTAAAATAATTTTAAAATATGCAAAATTGGTAAATTGTGGATGTAAAATGCGGTGCACTCGGTTAAATATTTAAAACAAGGTGAACATTTTGGCCAAATTAATGAAAATATACTTCATTCTGGTAAATTTTCCCATGAATTCAATGTGGTTAAAAAGGATTGAAAGAATTTTTAGAAATAATCTCTTTTATATAATTTCCAAGCCATAATTTGGTTTCTTAAAAATTGAGTAAAAATTCATCAATGAGATATTTTATATTTCATTGAAGAAGAAGATAACAATAATAATCAATTTTTTTTAAATATGAAAATGAACAAGACACAGAAAAATAATAAAAGATAATGGTCGCAACTGGGACAGTTGTCAGACATTATTTGGAGTAAAAAATGTAAATGAAATTTTGGTCTCCGGCGACTTTTTTATGACAATTTTTTTTTTTAAATTTTTTTTTCTTCAAAATCAAACTTTTTTTTTCACATGACCTTATTGGTCACTCAGCCGAGTTACCGCCCCATTACTTACCCCGCCCCCAACTATCCAACACCTACTATTTTTTATGTTTTTTAGAAAAACAAAAAAAAAAAACATCAAAAATGTCACCGGAGACCAAATTTTCCGTTACATTTTTTACTTCAAATAATGTCAGGAATCACTGGTTAAAGTAACTCAAGTACGTAGGTACCTTAACTTCCTGTATATACGACAGTAATAATCTGTGTACATTAACTTAGTTCAATATTACCCTCTAAATAAGATAGAAGAAGTAGGCAACTACATTCATCTAATTAGCCAAAAAGCATGAAATATTCTGAAAAGAGTGTTAGCAATATCCAGAATTATTAATCCTCCTATCCCGGAATAACCTCGGGTAGCGCATTTCTCGCCAGTTCCCTGGAAACAATATCGCCATACAGACGGCCGTAAATTATCGGCTATCACGGGCCTCGTATCGTATACTACATAATACCATAAATTCATACTTACACCACTTATGGCTCCCTTGCCTACGCAGAACCAACACACATCAGAATTGTTTCGCCAATTAGTGCCGCACTCCGGCTAGCCAAGTTACGCCGTTCTACTCACGCATTCGGTATCACGATTTGATAAAGGATATGGGAATAGCGAATTATTGCAGGAAACAATGTATCTCAGTACTAATAATGTAAGAAAATTAAAATAGGCTACTTCTTCAAACAAGGCAAATATATTTTGTGATACCATTTTAATTCGAAATTAATAGTTTTATCTTTCTTTTAAAGCGGGGCAAGACGGGGTAGGGGGCAAGATGGAGTTTTTGTTATATTGCTTTGTCAGAACCAGCTACGATCCTAATAATTCGTTCGTATGTGCCCCCCTCCGCATCCCATGCCTTTAGTACTGCGACGGCAGTCATCCCTTTTTGATGTCGAAAAACCTGAGCAATTTTTTTTTTCTACATTTTTTATGTTATATTACGAGTCTACATCGAGCGTGACATATTGAAGATTATTTCATTGATTAGACTGGTTGACTGATATTCGTCATTGACTTCGTTTTATATTTGGCTGAAGTTATACAGTTACATGCTTATAACATATTTTAAAAAAAGAACAGGCCAGGGGGCATGATGGGGTAATGGTACCGCATCATTAAAAGCTTAATCTAAAAAATAGAGCACGAGGCAAGACAGTCATTCTCACATCTCATCCAACACAACACGAAGCGGAAGGTACAAAAAGCAAAGAAACACTGAAAGAAGTAAAGCCGTCGAAAAAAAGGTTTCTGAAGTTGGCTGTATTGTGATGGGTGATATTTGGAGTCAGCAGAAGGATGAATAACCACCAAGATGTGTCAAGAGTGGGCTCAGTGTTCCTGTGCATATGCCGACGACGAAGACCAGGGGTCCATACTTATTTACCCCGAGTGTTAACCTTTCTTGCCCGGCGGTCCACCCCGTCTTACCCCGCTGGTGGGGCAAGACGGGGCAAATGACATTTTTTTTATTACACTTTTTATAGTATTATAAAATAAATATTTTTTTGTTTTTGTTTTTTTTTTTTTTTTTTTGAATTTAAGATGATATAGACTCTGACGGGATAATACATTAACTCTGTAGAAGCTCGAATAAATATGGATTCCAAGAAATTGGCGGTCTTATACAGGGCTAGTAAATTTTTCAATAGAGACCAGCAGCTCACCCCGATGATCCAATCTAAAGTACGCCTAACAATCGAATTTGGCAGCCACCTCTGATCCGGAGCCCCAAAATACTTAATAAACCTACTTAATTTTGTGCAAAGGAGGGCGGTCCGTCAAATTGACAATCCATTGATAACAGACCTCTAATGCATAGACGCATATGTATTATATTCTAAGGGTATTTCAATAGAGCCTGCTCTAAGGAGCCGAAGCATTGATCCCCGATGCATCGGGGCACGTGCATGAAACTCGACGGACACGAGTGGGACACCCGTGTACACGTTAATAAATCCCTTCCTGGAGCCCCTACCTTAATACCACACAAAGCTGCCCAATCTGGTGGTGACGTAGTTTCCCTTTCTACACTGTGTCGCATAAAAAACGTTTAATAGGAATTTAAAAAGCACATAGGATTTATAAATAGGTTTTCTCACAGCTGAGATGTTTTTTTTGTTTTAAGAAAAAACTCTGTGTTCATCAAGGCAGACATTAACGTGTAGTACATTAACATTATTTTTTTATGTGAATACCGCACATGAGTGCCAAATGCTCCCGTATGGAGCAAGTGAAACTGTGGCATCCCCAATTTGGGTACGTTGTAGAGCAGAAGGTAGTGGGTATTGGTACCTAAAATCTTGCCTAACGTAGATAAGGTTCGGGTAAACCGAAACTGTTTTTTTTCAATTCATGTATGAACGACAAAATGTTAATTATATAAAAAAATATTTCATGTGCAATATACCTGATGTTCTTCGTAAGCCTTCTATTGAGAAATTTAACAAAAATAACGTAACCTTAGTTAATTACATATAATGATTTTTTTAAAACAATTATTTTATCACTTTCCTTTGAATAATAGGAAAAAATAATGTTTTTGAAAAAAAACACACAAATAAAATAAACTTTTTTATTTATGTTTATCAAATTTAATTTGTAGGACTACATATTAAATTAAATATGTAATAAAAAAATTTTAAAAAATCAAATCTAAGTCAAAATTATTTATCAGTGTATTACTTACATTTTTTATTGACAAAGATAATTATTAGATTATTTGACATTGTGAACTGAAATTCAAAAACTACCTACATTACTCAATCTAAAGTACATATTTTTGGTGACTGGTACAAAAACCACGTCTTCTTCGACATGAAAAAAACCATGGAGGCGTAAAAACTAAAAATGACCCAAAAAACATGTAAACACGGTAAAAACTATAATATGCATTTGGCAACACTGGTAAGAAGAGAAGAAAGTGTGTTAGCTGGTAGCTGGTAGCCACCCGTTTAATAAAATGTTCGAATAATACAATACGATATCTACAACGAGGGTGTTACACAAGGTACAATCCGTATAAAGCAGGATCCCTGCCCCTTCTCCCTCAGGCTTCCGAGACGCCTTCTTGAGGCGAATACCCCCGAGCCCCGAAGTATTCCCTACACATTTCTAATTGGCAAAATTTCTCCTCGGCTTACCTACAGCCTAACTTTTAGGGGTGTGCACCAGTCTTTTGCAACTGGAAAAAAATGAAAAAGAAGAAGTCTGACATGAAATAATATTGCTTTCTCAAAAGTTACAGAAAAAACAAGAAAAATAAAATGTTGATTGATGTTTTTTAATACACCTTAAGGTGACACAAATTGTTTGATTCATGGGTGGGTAGTCATATTCTTATTCCCTAAAGTTTCTAATTTATTTTTATTTTTAATCAAAACCATAATTTTTTTATGAAGTTATGAGGTTTATAAGTACTTACAGATGTACGTAACCATTAAGATAGCCACCATATTGAAACTAGAACCGGAACGTAACAAACAAATTTACACACAGGTGACATAGCTATAGGTACAACAGGAATTTGCTACGCTCAGTAAATAAATATTATAAGTATCAAAAATTGTTTTTTTTTTTTAAACTATATTGGTGGTTAGGTACAATCACCGGTGTTGTTGTTGGTATTTATTTATTTTTATTTTTTAACCTTTTAAACATTATATACTACGATTATCTTTGGCTGTCCAACTAAGAAATAAACCTGTTTTAGGAGAGTCAATTTGAAAGGCATGAATCGTTGTTTACGTGCGCGAATTCGTTGATGATGCTGCGAAATGCACTTTCTAGGTAAGAAAATATGGAGAAAATTTGAAGACATGACTTGTTGAGGTATAGATAGCTAGAATATTTTAAAAAACTGCCAGAATACCAGTAGTATACAACATTAGCGTGCTTTTGGCACCACACCTAAGGTAAATTTTTCACTGAGCTTGTTCGATCGAAAATCTCATTTAGAAAATTTTGATCAAGAATTTTGAATTTCCAGAGAGCTTCAATAAATAACACTGGCAGAAACCAGACCCCGATGTTTTGAGTATTGTGTTTTTGCCTCCCTGCAGCCTACGCCCCGCGCGAAATAACACTTTCGCCATCTTGCCATGTAATTTGGCGCGATATTTTACGTTCACGCATTACTCATTATTCTTATTCCGCCGAATTTCCTTTTCCTCCCCTACGAGGGGGTTAGGGATTATGTTGGTGGGGGGGGGGACACTCCCCCGCTCGAATTTATATCCCGTTTCCACCCACTCTATCTCGACTCTATTCTTCCCGGGAAAGGAGGGTCAATCGCTGAGGTAAGGTAAAGAAAAGAAAATATCAATCACAAGCAGTTTACGTTTTTTAAATTTTGCGCACAAGATAAAACTTATACACGTAAATACTTCATACTACTGTGAAATATATTGAAAACGTGACGTCACTATTTCAGAAAAAGGCCGGAATGAAAAATGCATAATATTGGAATTTTTTTATGGCCCTCTTAACCTAAACGACGTGAATTTTTATTTTTATTTAATTAAACCATATTTTATTTGTAAGTAACCTTGCTGTGAAATTTAACAAAACAGACAGACATCAGACGGCCGGAGTAGTCCAGAAACGAGGCTTTAGACTCCCATTCCGAAGTTCGGGGGTTCAAACCCAGCGTGCGCAAATAAATTTTATTTGATTAAATTGTGTTATTTCTTATTTCACAATTAATTCATTAAAAATAATATATAATATATTTGCGGCACGTTCCAGAGTGGAATATACTCTTAGTATTGCCCTGGTGTAAGACCACCATTCAGAATTGAAACGTTGCTTGAAATGGCTTTAGCCGTGTTTGTGATTAGATCTGATTAGCCAGGTACTTTCCCACCTTCCTCTGCCACATCTCCTTCCCTTCCCCGCTTACCTTCAACCTCACAAAATACCCCAATTGGGTATACCATAGTCTCACTGGCTCCAGACGGGAGCAGTTGGGACTCTTGTGAGGTATTCACTGTAAAAAAAAAAAAAAAAATATATGTATATATATACATTTTATGGTCAGTATTTTCCATAGGTGACTTTTTACTTTTAAGTCGTGATATTTAAATTAAGCATTGAAATGTATGAATTTTTCTTAGAAAACAACTTGGTGGTCTAAAGATAAAAAATCACATCTATCGATCAATGTCCGATTTACTGAAAATATTGGATATTTTGCACCGCGGTTGAATATAAATTGTTAAGTTATTTACCCAGAGTTTTGAACTTTTGTCGGTGACATTCAAAGAAATAATCGTACGTTTTATTTGTGGGTAGGTACCATACCGATCCGGTAATTTTCAACCATTTTAAGTGCCGATCACTAGACTTTCCGATTATCAAATTGATACATAGATTCGTGCCAAGAAATTGATGTCCAATCTCTAATGGTCTAACTTTTAATAGTAAAACTTTATGCATAGTCCTGTATAATATTAATATCTACCTCTACAACTAACTAACTAACAAACTAACCATCACGCCGTTTCGTGCAGGGGTAGGCAGAGAGGACGGACGCCAAACAACTCGGTCTTGGCACACACTCCTTGCTTCATTCACATTAATACATCTTCTCATACATGCTCTTCTATTATTACGACTCCTGACATGGCCCGACTCAAGTATCTGGTTCACTTGATCGTGCCATGTCTTCCTCGGGCGTCTTCAACTTCTTCTTCCATTCACTTTTGCGTCATATATCCTCCTTACATTCCTTTCTTCGTTCTTTCGCTCTACATGCCCAAACCATCTGAGGGTCCCTTTCTTAATCTTAGGTACTCATTACTCATTACTCATCACGCTTACATCAGCCTTGCATTCTTTGCGGATATCCACATTTCTTACACGATCTTACATGGTTTTACCTTGCCTCAGAAATCTCATCTCTACAGCACTCAGTATTTTTTATGTTTTTTTACATAAGCTCCACACAGGAAGCCCTGAGGAAAATAATTTCCCTCAGGGCAGTTAATTCAGAATTAACTCAACTCAACACCTATTTGGAAAATATTAAAAGCTGTGAAAAAAATATTTGAAATTAACACATACCCTAACCTAACGTAAGTTTTTTATATATTTTTTTAATCACTTTTAATGACTTTTCAAAGGAGGTGTTGATTTGAATTCATTCTGAGTTTTCCGGTCACCAGTAACAGTTGTTGTGCAGAACTAAATAAGGCACGACTTTGTCCTCCTTTAATCCTGGAACATAATTTTCCACCACACAAAGATAGGAATTAATGTTCAAATAAACTTATCCAAATGCACTACTTTTAAGAGGAAGTCATTATATTTTGAGAGGATTTATAATATCTGAATAAATTTTCTTGGATGAAGAACTAAAAGAAATAGATGAGTTTTCATTAAATGCTGTATCTTACTGTTGTCATTAAATGACCGAGAAAGCTATTCTCTAAATCCAATGCGAAAACTGTTTGTACACTTTCGCCACCGACGTTTGAAGGTATAAAAATCGGGAACTTCCTAAAACATATCAACGTGCAATTTTTAATGTTATTTTAATTTTTTTGGTGCCACGGTTCACCAACCGTAAGTTTTCGGTGGTCGGAGTATA
Source organism: Limnephilus auricula (assembly GCA_951813805.1). Lineage (NCBI taxonomy): Eukaryota > Metazoa > Arthropoda > Insecta > Trichoptera > Limnephilidae > Limnephilus > Limnephilus auricula. Next base: position 5,930,795 of record OX638403.1, read on the forward strand.
AATAAGTGGAGTAAGTAGACTCCAATTAGGTTCCTTGAACATGGTTGAGTGGTGGTTGGTTTTCCATTTGTAACTTTCTCTTTTAATACCATTGGAATTATGTGAATAAAAATTTCGGCAAAACCACGTAAGTCCACTTTTTGACGGTTATGAGTTGAGTATACAGAAAAATTATCTGTATTTTAATTATATTATTGGATGAAACACTGAAATCCATAAACATTGTATTAAATGAGTTATCTCATTACAAGACTACCAGAATCCAATTTACTTTAGAGGATAAATCTAAGTATATTAATTAATTGACATATTTGTCTTAACTATACCGTTCACAGATCGTAATTATTGCAGTAAGTAAAAAAGTTATAGACCTTCAAACATTTACTTCACAAACACAGAAATCGCTTTTCTGAACAAAAGTCCAAAGTGCACTTACGTGGTTCATCCTTTAAGGTACAGATTTACTTTCTACCGAAAAGCCAAAAAGTTAATTAAATGAAACAAATTAATTTTTTTATATTATCATTTTTCATGTTAAAAAATGTTAATACCTAACCTTCATACTGTTTCTCCACAGGGGTAGGCAAATATGGTGGAGTGCCAAATAACCCTTCCCACCTATACATATAGCACACACCACCTTGCTTCATTCACATTCTCACCTCGTCTCGTACCTCATACCCTTTGTTATTATGACTCTTGAGGAGATTTTCAAATGTTGTTGGATTATTAGTAAACCGGGAATATTTTTCTTTCTTTTTTTTTTAAAAAAAAGACTAACTGCCATTTGCCATGCATTCCGGTCTCCCACACGGAGAAAAATGTTATTCTAAAATACGATCTTTTTATTCGTAAAAACGGGAATATCGTTCTTACGGACAAATTAATAGGGTTTCAATGTTTATTCTTACATTTACCCGCCAATAAACACTGAAACACTGTTAATTTGTTCGTAAGAACTTCAGTCCCGTTTTTAACCGTTTTTACGAATGAAATGATCGTATTTTAGAATAACATTTTTTCCGTGTAGATTATGATAAATACATAGAGGCATGAAACATAATCTTTGAGGTGCTTATTTAAAACTCAAACGTAATTGTAAACTAACCATAACAAAAAATAAATTATATAACTACTCGTATTATGGTGCTTAACCAATCTGTATATTTCACAGTAATTGGATAACAAAAGAATTAATTCTGTAAAACAACTTGTCCTTACAAAATCTTCATCATCTTTTAATCTCTGTGCATATTTATATCTAACAAAAGTTTCCGTTTTTCCAATGGGAATAGAATTAATCAGTCGCCACAGCGGACTGGTGCGAGTACTGCTAGTATGGTGAGACCTGTTTGTTGGCCGAAGTAAGTAAATGATTGTATTCCCCGCATTGATAAACGTGATAGTTTTCCTAAGTTTTTTTAACGTAGTTGGTGGTCTCAATTATTACTTTCCCAGTTTTGGCACGCGTGTTCATTGCTCTATCTGGGGGGGAATATTTATAATATATTCTAAACCTTATCCTGATATTTGGTCGGCAGATTTGTATGATTCTAGTTACCTCTGCTTTCGACAATCAGATTCTAATGGTGAAACTCTAAATGGAATTCTATGGTATTTTTTTATTTTATTTTACATATCATCAAAAAATGCACTTTTTACTGAAATATGTTTTGCCGATGTTAGTACTGTAGGTACTTAACAGTATAATGTAGAATGTTTGTACCTACATAAAAGTTTGTTTTAGTTGTGATGTGAATATGTAACATCCTTCTTCTCAAGTTGGTTCCTCATTGTGGCATGAATATGGGTTGTGGCATGGGCTGACGATGCGTGAGTTCAATACGTTGTAACCCAAACAATTCCGTCTCCCGCACGGCATTGTAGTATACGGCGGCGAAACAGTGTATTTGTGAGGTTGTCCTGGCAGAATGCTGTATTTTAAATTGCAATGTATGGCCATTACAGAAATTTTAATTGTTCCAGTTACAGGATTTTGCCATCGTCAATTCCTTGGGAAGAAACTACAGTAATAATACACCAGTTAATATAATGAACCTCGATGAAAGAAATTGATTGGGTGTTTTAAAGCCAACATGGACTATCTACAGACAGCATATTGCTATAACACATGGTAAGAAGTTGGATTTGAATTTAAAGATTTCCTTTATACCTATGTTTCTATTGGCAATTATTTGAAGATTTTTGTAATATCTTTCGCACTTTTTTTTTTTTTTTTTAAATTTATTTAGGAGAAAATACAGATACAGATGTCAATTCATAATTCATAAAAAACAACAACTAGAGAACTCACCTGCATCCAAACTATTTCTCACTAATTGACTTTGAAAGACACGTACGGAATATTGCATGAATTTTTGGTGATAAAGAAATTTCATCAATTGGTATCAGGTAAGGTAGCTAGGTATCTCTCCTTATAAATTATTCCTTGATGGTTTTAATTACACTCATTACAATGGAAATGCACCAGAAATTAGCAGCTATAATAACAGAGAATAAAAAAAATGTATTTCCCTTATATAAAGACTTGTTTATAGATTTAGCTAAGAATTCGGTGGGGATAATTTCGTCAGGGTGCATCAAAGAATAGAATGCTACCAGGCAGTAACTCTGAAAGTTTGTCCCTCGCAAAAATCTGTTGGTAGCTTGTGAAATATAGGCTTTCAACTACATTTTATATGGATTTCAAGTACCAACTTCTGCACCTGCTTGTGTGCGTACCCAAAGATATCTTCCAATTACCAATACATATTTATGACGCGTAAGTATGCGCATAAGCTTACGTTCACTCACCTTGTGTGTAACATAACCCTATTTACTGATGTATACGTTCGAAAATCGTGGTGACCATTATTTTACAGTCGTTTTAATTTTTTTTAAACATATGAAGTTACATATAAGTACTGAAGATGTAAGGTCTTAAGACCAATATTACTCAATTAAAAACAAAAGTTGCTTATCGCAATTAAACGGCATGCCTTTCATCCTACATGGAGAAAAATGTTATTCGAAAAAACGATCATTTTAATAGTAATACGTAATTTCGTACGTACCTACACCAACAAATTATTTTTACATTTTCCCGCCAATAAACATTGAAACACTGTTAATTTGTTCGTAAGAACTTCAATCCCGTTTTTACTATTAAAATGATCGTTTTTTCGAATAACATTTTTCTCCGTGTAAAAGTGACACAAAGTTTACAACATAAATATTATTGTAATGATACCTACCTATATGAGTTTTGTGTAGTAAGTACCTATATAATAATAAAAGCATAAATCGGACGACCAAAGTCTCTAATAAAATAGTCGACTTTCGACACAAAAATATATTTATAAATGATACTCAACGCTCTGGAAGGTAGACCTGCTATCCACCAACACCATCACACGTTCACAGACACAAAAACTCATACAACGGATCGGGCTATATGTCTTACTCCCCCTCACAGAACCGAGGGGTGAATGGGGGAGAAATAAGAAAACTCAGAAAATCTATGGAACCTTCCCCAGATGAACCGACCGGGTGCAAAAAAGCAACGGCTGCTGAAATTGTTCAGGGAACGCGCTGTGAATTTTGTTAACGCGTCCTGGAATTTTTTAGACAACTGGTACTTGATGATACAAATAATTATAGGATTTGGTATTTTTCTCCTGCTTCGCCGGCATCTTCTCGTGGGTCTTATATTCGTTAAGTAAGATATTCCACCTTTTTACGTGATCCTCGAGTATTTGAGAATGGCGCATGTAGCGATATGCGTCTCTGTTTAGGAATTTAAACTGTTTGTTTCGTTTCCTTTTACGTTACGTGAGAGCGTGAGTCACGTGGCGTCACGTTAACGTCGACAGTCGACACGAGGCGCGAGACGACAATTAATGTTGATTGATAAGACTGACAAACAGCTCATTCATTAAAATCTCTAGACTCATAAAGTATATTTTTATCGTAATGAAAATAAATACCTATGTCGTGTAAATTGCACTAGGAATCAAAGAAGAGAACTGAATTTTCTTATAAGAATACCACCCATTGTTTAGCAACATATATTAAATTTTGCTGGCTTTGAGTATAATGTTAACTGTTTCACAATAATTAATTATCGTATGTGAATCTACAAAAAATTAAATCCGATCCGTTATAACGACAAAAAACAACATACGTAAATCATTTGATTGAGTATACTGACGTTTGTCTATGTCAATGGCATCATGACAAGCAGATCAAAGCGGTGTAACTAACGGTGGTAATAAAAACAATTTCATAGTCTGGCACCATACAAAATTCTGTTTCAGATATATGTTTAACTTCACTATAAGAATGCATGGAGGTATTACCTTAAATCATCAACATAATTTTTAGATAGCTTTGTGGGTAAAATAAAAGAGTTATTGAATCTAGTTTTTTTAACTGTTAATTCATAGTGGAATTCCATTATATTAGAAATAGCTGACCCGGCAAACTTCGTACCGCCTCAGAATCAATAAATGTTGTGTTTAATTTATTAGCTGAAAAAAAAAAAGTTTTTATTAAGTTAAAATAAATAGGTACCTACTCTAAGTTCAAAAAATGAAATTGAGCTGTTGACTAAGCACGAAATGTTCGGCACACTACACCATTGACAGTTCGAATTGATTCAAATTATGTCGACCAACGCTCATTATTTGAAAAGCCGTTCCATACAAAATATATGAAAAAAATAATTTTCTTCATAATTATTTTTCTAGTGTTTTTTCCGATGTTTTAATGGTTATTCTGCTAATCGGGACGGAGACAAATCCAACAAATCAAAGATCATAAAAATCGGTTAAGCCGTTCTTGAGTTATAAATGGTGCAACTAACCCGACTTTGTTTTATATATTAAGATTAAATTAAACCATTTTTTTCACTCTGTTCCACTTGTTTATTTACAGCAGGACCGGTTTCGTCCAACTACGGACATTTTCAGTCTACAACTACCAGTCTTAAAATGTCCGTAGTAGGACGAAACCGGTCGTAGTGTAAATAAACAAGTGGAACAAAATGAAAAAATTGTTTCATTTCATATCTAATAAAATAATTATTATTTTTTTAATTAATTATGTTTAACGTACTTTTTAACATAATTCGTTAATATATTTAACATCATAATGTCTTGCTGGCATGAAACGGTTATTTTTTATTTATTTTTTAATATTGAATAAAAAAAAACTTTTGAACAAATTTTGAGAACGCCTTGACTTTCTAGTTGAAAGAATGTGATGCATGGCACCTTAATTCTGCAACTCAACTGAAAAAAGAGCTTGTGAAAAATCTTACAAATTTTGTACACAGCGCTCGAAACTGTCTTCCTTTATGCTTCATCAGCATTTTAGGCAGGTCCGGAGTGTGTCGGCTCGGTAAAATAAAGATTTTCCTCCCTTTCCCTATTCCAACCCTCCCCTCCCCTTCTCCGCAGCCTCCCGCCATCGACCTCTTCCCCTAACGTTCCCGCCTTTGGAATCATAGGATGTTTGCCGACGATAATTCCGACGATTATGCGTAGTAAGGAATGAAAATGAAAAGTCTAAAAAATATTCCGTTGATATTCGCTGATGGGAAGAAAATATTCTCGAATTACTGGGCAGAATATAAAACGCAAATTCTCTCCTTTAGAAATGCTCTTAATGGAAGGCTAAGAAAAAATATATCTCGGATCGTTGTTTGGTTATAGGCATCATTATCGGATTCGATTAAATAAATTATAGAATGTTATTTTTCTGAAAGCAAAATAGAGTATTGGGATATACTTATAAAAAATTGCGGGACTCTTTGTTTTAGTGAGGAGGTATTTATGCCTAATTCGTTGTAAAAGTTAACATGATTTGCGAAAAGGCTGCGTCAAATTGCAGGACTTGGAAAGAAAAACAGACAAAACATAAAATTTACTGGATTATACATAATAAAGCGCATATTTCCCAGTGGGCGATAAAGTATGGCGAAGGAAAAATTATCAGTTTCTTGAGACGGAGGAAAACGTCGGGAAAGGCCTCCTAGCCTCTGTAGCGAGGCTTATCAGTGCTTAGCATTATTGCTGGGATGGTTCGGAATGAAATTTTCACGGCGTATATGGCAGGAAGCACTCCATTCCGAAGAAGCCCCTTTAGACTGGAAGGGGAATGTGATAATACCGTTACCTAGCTCGTTCGGGAAATTCTGAAAAACTATCAGGATCATAACAACGAAATAAAATAATTTTTTATCACCGAATAAAAATTGAAATTTTTGTACACATAACTTTTCATCAGATAGTAAGGTATTTTTTTAAATTAACTCTACACGAGAGACCCCGAGAAACATATTTTCCCTCAGAGTCTTGTCATCTTTAAAGATGCTGTGTAGATGTTATTTAAAAATAGACTAATATTTAAATTATGTTGTCTGTTACCAAGGACGTTCGAAACAGTTAAATAATTGGTTAAAATATTATCTTCATTCATTGAAATATTATAATTTGAGGTTTAACTCATTAAGTTAAAAAGTTAAAAATAAAAATAATTGGTTAAATGTCGACATCACGTTAAAAGACACCTAATTAGTTTATTTGTGTAGGTTATGTTACGTTACTTTATGTTAGCTTATTATTTGTCACCCATCCAATTTAAATGTACTAGCCTAACATAACCCAACCTAACCTAACCTAACCTAACCTAAACCACATTAAAGATACCAAATTAGTTTATTGTGTAGGTTATGTTATGTTAGGTTACTTATGTTATGTAGCTTTTTGGACACCTATCCTGATCTATACCAGCCTAACATACATAACCTTAGAGTAACAATATATTGTTATTCTAAGAACATAACCCAACCTAATCTAAACGAAATCACATTAAAGATACAACAAATTATAATTTGTTTATTATTGTGTAGGTTATGTTACGTTACTTTGTTAGCTCTTTAGCCACCTAACCTGATCTATACTAGCTTAACATAACCTAACCTAAATCACAACAAAATATAACTAATTAGTATATTATTATGTAGATTATGTAATATTATTTATGTCAGCTTATTTTTCATCTATCCTGATGTATCCTTGCTTAAAATAACTAATTTAAATAAATAACTAACTAACAAAATAATCTAAACTAGGTATGCAATATTTTTAAACTATTCAGAACATTTCAAAAAAAAAGGTTTAAATCAATCTACCATAACAATGACTACCATAACACGGGCATTAGCCTAGTATGGTAGTTTTAAAAAAATGTCAAAAACTGTAAGTAACATATGAATTATTAGTTGTTCGGAATTTTTTCAGACAGTTCCGGAGTAAGGTGGTTAAATGTAGAATTAAATGAAAATTAAAGTAGTTACGCTAATTAAATTTTGCAAATACTACTCAACTATTTGCGAGAGGCTTTATGTTCAACAAGGCATTAACCGTTCTGAATAAATTTAATCCCATTTGTATACTTTGAAGAAGCGCAATCCAAATAATTATCGTCGCTTTATAAATTGTTTTATCGTTGTTGGCTGCAATTAAAATTTTATTGTAACATCAATTCTAATGAACAGTAATGAATAACACTTCCAAAAATTTAAACGGCTTTAAATGTAATTTATAGATCGTAAACTTTTTATGGGTCGCATCGGCGAACTTTCTTGCAAAAAGTTACCCGTTAATCTGAGAAAGAACCGCGGACCGGAGATAGTAGGAGCACCTAAAGAAAGTCCATTAAATCGGTGTGTTTTTGTGTTCTCTCCTCTTTGAGGCTTTTATGCGATATTCGTTTTATTTTTACGGTGAAAACGATCGTTTAACGGAGCTTTATAAGTAGCTACTTTCGTTGGAAACTGATTTATGGAAATTGATTTTCTGATAGCTTGAGTATCAGAGATTCTTCTGAGAAGACATTATCATAGTGTGTTTGTATGCTAATGCAGAAGTAATGGTGTTTACCATGTACTGTAGATTGCTACCAGCTTTACCAACAACCCAGGAAAAAGTAGGTATTGTTTGCATCTCGTCGTTTTAACGACCGGTGCGCAGTGCTTTGCAACTAATTTGAGCTTCGTTTGAAGCCATATAAACCGAACTGGGTTTAACGATTATTCATACATTTAAGTTGCCATTTATTCAAAAAATAACTGGATTTATGTTTCAAAGATACATCATGTATTTGTCATGAATATTGCAAATGAAATACAACAACCTACAGAGCATAGAATTTATCCGGCTTTGGTTGTAATCGATTAGGTCCTACTTCCAAAGCTGGTTCTGTCTTTTTCGTTTTCATACAAGACGTGTGAGAAGGAAGAGGATGATCGTCTATGACTTACGTACGAGCTCTCTCTGGGATTTGAATACTCTCAAATGATTCACACTCAATATGACGCAGAAAAGAAGGAATAAATAAAAATGTCTATTTAGCTGTCTCTTTGCAAACACAAAAAATTATATTATTATCTTTTTCACGAATATTTTGTATGAGATCAAATGACAACTTAAAATCTTTCGGCTTTGATTGAGTACGAGCCTCCCAAAATTGGCAAAACTGGACCACGTCGTGCAAAATTTGTCAACAGACCGCTAACAATAACATTTCTCATGAAAATTGGGATAAGTTTTTAATTCCCGGTTAACAGCAGCCGCTGGTTTTGATTTATTCAAGAAAAAAACATAATAAAACAACATTTATTTTAATATTTTACTAGTATTTCTTAAAGCATTTAATTCTCCACGTTATACAATTAAACCATAACCGAAAAGGAGTTCGTAAGGAGGACATTTTTAACTTTCAATCAGTTTTTATAGGCATAATAAAAAAAAATCTGGGTTTATAAAAATATTAACTAAAAAAAATGATAAATGAAACAAATTACTTTGTGTAAAAGAATTCATGCTATTATCCTGTAGAAGAAACCATCGATTTTGAAACATGTAGATATTATAACATGTGATTATAGTGGTTTACACAAAGTAATTGGTTTCATTTAATTAAAATGATGCCACAAAGTGATTTTGCAAAGATTGAAAGAAAGAAAAAAAAACGATAATTTTAAGGCACATATGAGTTATATTTGCAAGTGCTCTAATTTACAAACAAAAAACAGACGACTTTGTATTACTGAGTAATGCATCGCCTTCAACACTTTTCAAAGGCTCATAGGTTACATACCGTAAAGCTAGTAGGCTTATAAGGAAACACGAAGAAATTGCGCATTCGATTCACGCAAAATAATAAAAAATAATGATGTTAACAACCTACTGTAGAAAACTTAAATCGGTGAATGTGTTCGTGTCCTTACGCCATTTAGATACTTTATGCTTCTATGAAAAACCATAAAATCTTCCCAGCACTGGTACTGCAAGCAATGTGGCTAACGGTATAAGTCTCCCGGGCTCTCACTGCGATCGACCTGCTGTGGCCCTACCCAGTAACTACCCTGAAAACCTACCTCCGCTGTGACGGATCTAGACGCAAAATCAGTTCGCACAATGAAGGGGGTTGCAGAAATTCATAAAATTACTATATCGTCGTTCGTATATGAATAAAAGGATAATGCTAGAATGGTTTTATGCTCAATGAATTCCTCGTTGAATAAAAATACAAATTGAAGGGTTAGTTTTAACCCTAAACTATAGAAAATAATGCTTTAAAATATATATTGTGCAAACCTTTACAGAAATTTGCAAAACATCGTTGTTAGTCTGTTGGTTTCACGTGAGATAGAAGTGAATAGATTTTTTTTGATGGGTTTTAAATGTGGTTTTAATGGTGTATTTTTTGATAATTATACTTATAATTCAAAATTAAATATTCACTAATTAAGAACGATACATGTACGATGTTAGTTGCGTTAGCAGAGCTTTTAAAATGTTACGAAAAGTGTGTTATTTTTTGTTAAAAATACAATTCTGTAACCTGTTGTTTGTCCAGGTTAGGACTAGATATAGCTACCTTTTCTGAACAGAATTTAGTCCAGGTTTTTAGTATTCACTCAACACAAAATAAAACCTGCATCAGCTTAGTTCAAAACGCTCCATAAGATCTCTCCCTATAGCCTGGTCCCGGCGCCATAAAGTGGAGCGCTTTCACTCCGTTATAACAGGTGAATTTGTGGAAAGTGAAAGAGGATTTACCCGAAGGTTTTATGGGTGCTTGGAGTCTAAATGTACCATTACACAAAGTGCCTAGTACTTAATGGAATTCTGTCGTATGATAATACTCCCCTATTTGAAGCGTCAATGAAACCGCGCGCGCTCAGTCGATACTTCGAGAAGTGGGGAAGGGCGGTTGAGGGGGGAGAGAGCAGGGGTTGGCTCAGGGTAGAAAGGGGAGTTTGAAAGAGAAGGAAAGGTGAAGGAAGATCGAAGGGTAACGTAGGCGAAGTACCCTCTCCCACCATCGACGAACGTTCATTTTTATTTCACGCGCGTAAAAAGCGCGTCAAGATAAAGGAATAGGAAACATTGTTTAAATTTTATCTCGAGGTAATGGAAAAATGACGACTGGACATAGAAAATGAATTGCGAAGTGCGATTGTTCTAGAGGACCTGTGAAAAATTCACGTAATGTTTTAGTGAAATAAAAAAGAAAGGTCGCAAAGGATTTCACAGAAATCTTTGCCTTATGCAAGAGTATATTTGACACTTTATCACATATCTACTTTTAATAAAAACTACTATTATAAAGTGAATAATATTTTTGTGTAACCGCTACCATAGTTTCTGTCTTTATTACAGATAAAGTCAAACGAGCAGAAACCGCCAACATTTAACAATACAATCCAATAAAACCTTCTAACCCAAATAAAAACAGTATAAATGTTAGAGTGATTCATTCTATGGTGTCATTACTACTTGCCACATCAAGTTCAAGGTTTAGTGTTTGATGGAGTTAAGTTTTACAGCATCATTTGCTGGTGTCACTTGGCTCTTGCATTAACCTTCTCATGGACCATCAAACTCCCAGTGGCGGTTTGTCTCTGACAGTCACTGGGCCACGGAGTGTTATTGTTATATTATCCATTGCTATTTATTTAGGGAGAGGAAAGTGGTCTACTTACGTAACATCCAAAACCATTTTCTTCTGTTGAAATATTTATATTAGCAATTACTTACTTTAAAAAAACCAAAACATTATTCTGATCGTAAAGAGTGAATTTAAAATGTCTGTTGAAAACATTTTTTTATTTTACATTAGCTCCACATAGGAGTCCCTGAGGAAAATAATTTCCCTCAGGGCCTATGTCATCTTTGGGGATGCTGTGTGAAGGGTGTTTCTAAGGAAAGGAAGGAAAAAAGGAGAGGAAGTTCTGGGAAGGAAAAATGTATGAGGGTTCTGTAGGAATCTGGGGTTCAGTGTGTCCAGATAAGAGAAACCTCACCCCATGAACCCGGGCACCCCTGTTAAGTCACAAAACGTATCGAACCACTTGGGGTGACCTATGGCAGAGGTGTTGGTTATCCAATAAATGGTTCCTGGGGCGGCGGTACCCATTCCCGCCTCCCAAATTAAAATGGGATCATAATGCAGTTATTTAACGTAATGGAAAATGTCAAGGATTTTTAGAGCAAATACCAAATACGACTGTGAATGTTTAAGCCAATTCATAGTTTTATTCATGACGCTAACGTTGGAATGCTGTGTTTATTCTACCGGCATTTCAAAGAAAGATGTTCCGAAGGATATTCGTCAATGATGCCTTCGGCACCATTGCACAACTGAGAGAGAAATGATGATAATTCGATCGAAATCTAATATATGCTCGTTTCCTGAAAAACCAACATTTTGGGTGGAAAAATAGGGTACCTAAATAAATACAGAGTTCAATCAAATGGCATCAATAAAAACTAAATAGGCCACACGGAGAACAATGTTATTCGAAAAAACGATTATTTTAATAGTAAAAACGGTTAAAAACTGGACTGAAGTTCTTACGAACAAATAAACAGTGTTTCAATGTTTATTGGCGGGAAGACGTAAGAATAATTTGTTGGTATACGTACGAAATTACGTATATCAACAAATTATTCTTACATGTTCCCGCCAATAAACATTGAAACATTGTTAATTTGTATGTAAGAACTTCAGTCCCGTTTTAACCGTTTTTACTATTAAAATGATCGTTTTTTCGAATAACATTTTTCTCCGCGCATTGTCTTAAGACATCGTATGCACCTATCCAGTCAGATCATAGATGAGGGTACCTATTTTGGTCAGAATATATACCTATACAACATTTTCATACCTTCCAAACAGAAAATTAACAAATTGTTGATAATTAAATTAAAACAAATAACTTTGTTTAAACCACTAATATAAAAATATAATATTATAAATTAAAAATTATATATTTAAACCACTAATATAATATTATATTAGTGGTTTAAACAAAGTTATTTGTTTTAATTTAATTCAAAATGTCGCCACAAAGTGATTTTGCGAAGTTTGAAGAAATAATTGTTGATAATTTCAAATTAATTTCAGTACCTAACACTAACTTTTAATTTAGGAAGCGGGTATGAGGACCGCCGGCAACACCTCTGCCATACTTGTAAAGTCTACCTATATATATAAATTGAGGTGAATAGCGATTGTGTAATATTAATCCAATTGTGTAATATTAATCCAAGTGTGGGTAAGCGTAATTAGGTTATGTTGGCAATGTTAGAGTATTATAAGAAAATTGTGTTTGACTGAAGAGGTACACATTTCTAGACATTACTTTACCAATAATTATTGTTTGAAGAGCCGTCAATAATAAGATTCCGCAAGGCAGGACAACGGAGAGGCTTCTTTATTATTTAATTATAAAAGACATACACGACGAAGGAGTTTTTAGAGGTGGCTGGATTGTGTGGAGACAAATACCAAATCCAAGTTTGTAATGTCATTAGAATCCTTTAGAATAATCAACTAGATGGAGAAAGCTGCACGGAGAAAAATGAACTGTTAAAAACGGGACTGAAGTTCCCACGAACAAACCAACAGTGATTCAATGCTTATTGGCGGTAAGATACGTACGAAATTACGTATACCAACAATTTATTCTTAAGAGGCTAGACTTTGAACGACACGCGGAACACCCGCGTCTGTCATTCTGTCCCGCTCACGCACACTTACAATACATGCGAATGCGAAATGTGCGAATGAGACAACGCTCAAATTTACCTACAGAAATCGCTGGAAAAGGGGTTTATGGAGAATACACTTTTCTACACCGAAACTTTCACGAAATTGAAATTTAAAAAAAAATATATTTTTTAGAAAGAAGAAGCTACGTTGGTAGCTTTTTATAATTTTATAATTCTTTATGAGAGTTGAGTTAGCAGCACTTTTTCCTTAAATAATATTTTTTGATAAATCGTACATGTTTGACAGTGAATGTTTACGTTAATACGAAACGCATCGAAAATTCAAAAACATACCGACATAGTTTTCACCCTCTAGAAGGCAGTATAAAAAAATATATTCATTTTGTGCAATTTTAGATGTAGAAAAGTGTTTTTTCCCGGGCGTCCTTTTTGTATGGGCCGAAAAGCGAAGTCTGTCGTCTTAATGTTCCCGCCAATAAACATTGAAACCCTGCTAATTTGTTTGCAAGAACTTCAGTCCCGTTTTTAACCGTTCTACGAATAAAATGATCGTATTTTCTATTAAAATGTTCGTTTTTTCTATTAAAAAGTTCGTTTTTTTTCAAATAACATTTTTCTCCGTGTGGAGTCAGGACTTAGCATATTCTAGGGGCGACCAGGACTCTCGAAGAATCATAGCTATGATGAAAATGTTGATAACTCAACAATTAAATGTTGGAACTCAATTAAGACGGTCGTTGCCGATGTCCGTACACAAAATACAACCGAAATAGGTCCAGAAATCTTCTCTAACTTTTTTCTCGACAAAATTAAGTCAATACGCGCCCTAACAGCATCCGCTCCACCACCATCTTTTACAAGATGTAATAGCGTAAAATTTTCTGCCTTTAAACCTACATCCTTTGAAGAAGTAAAGAAGGTAATACTTACTTCACCGAACAAGCAGTGCTCTCTCGATCCTATTCCAACGTGGTTGCTAAAAAAGTGTTGCAATGAAATATCTCCCTTTCTAGTTCATCTTTTCAATAAGTCATTTAGCATCGGTGAATTCCCAATATCATTTAGCATCGGTGAATTCCCAATATCCTATACAATATTTATTCAACTTAATGGAATGGCTCCTGCTTACTTATCAGAAATGTGTATCCCAGAAAACTCCAATTCTCGACAGTCAACTCTTAGGTCAGCGGCATCATCAGCAATCGGAAGGTTGAAGGAGCCAAAGCGCACACCAAATACTAAGTTCGGTGAGCGTGCTTTCGGAGTGTCGGGACCTAAAGCCTGGAATGGACTGCCACATGACTTAAGAATGATCACAGACTCGGCGAAATTCAGAGCTAAACTTAAAACTCACCTTTTTAGACAGTCGTACCCATAAAGCCAAAAACAAAAACCTTCACTTTCACCTTCTCAGCCCGCGACATAGTAAATAAGTAATTGCATAAAAATGTTAACAAATTCTTAATGGTGAATTATTTGTACATCTAATTTCATTCAAATCCTCCAGTCCTAATGAGTCCTAAATTCACAAGTCTTTCGAAATAACTTCAATTTATTAACTCCATTTTTGGCAGTTATGTTCTTATAAATGTAATATGAAAAATGATGGTGTAGCAAATGTAAAGTTATGCAATGTCCAGTGTTTTAATATAGTGTCCTCCGCGTGCAAAGTCGTATCTCCTCCAAGCATAAACTTTCTAATTAAAGTGTGTTTATCGGAAGTGACCTGCCAGGTAAGTATGTTCTCTGTGTCCATTTGTAAATAATAGTTCTAGGTAGAGCCTAAGAAGTCATAATAAGATGTACAGCGCCCTTGAGGTGATTTCTCACAAAAACGGCGCTCTACAAATTATCCAATTATTATTATTATTATTATAACAATGATGACTAATAGACTAGAAATAAGGACAAATTTGTCTAACAATAGATTGATTGTTCAATCAATGTTTAACGTAAAATTTTTAATTATTGTCATAACAAAGCTTCACCAAAAAGTTCTCATCGTGTCGGCATTACATTAAAAAGCAAGACATATGTAGAATAATCTTTACTTGATTGATCCTTGGAAATATTTATTTTGATAATATTACTCTTATGGCTTATAATTTCCAGGCGGGCGAAAATACCCTTTCTTTGATTAATTTGTGTTATTTGATAATCAATTAATTAAAAATAATATATATATTTTTTTTATATTTATCGTTTTTAAGTTTATTTTGTAGAACTCCATTTTAATTTTAATTTCTTTTATATATTCAATAATACTATTATTCAATATATAAAAAACAGTAAACAATAAACTGTTTTTTATACATTGAATAATAGTATTATTGAATATTTAAAAGAAATTAAAAATAAATAAAATAATAATAATATATACTATATTGTGGAACGTTCCAGAGTGGAAGTTACTCTCGGTATCGCCCTGGTGTAAGACCACCATTCGGAATTGAAATGATACTTGTAATGGCTTTAGCCGTGTTTGATGACCAGATCGGAATATCCAGGTATTTCCCCATCTTCCTATTTCCCATCTACTTGCCCTTCCATTAGATTCCGTCAGCCTCAGAACATACCCCAATTGGAGATGTCATAGTTTCACTGGCTCCAGACAGAAGCATTTGGGACTCTTGCGCGGTATTCACAAAAAAAAAAAAAAAGATAAGCAGGTCCGTACAAACAAACCGAATAAAAGAAGATTAAAAGCCTGAGAACTGTGACATTACTTTATGAATGACCGTTTGTTTAATACGAGTGTTTATTTACATTCGCCATGTCTGTAATTGTATCATGAAATCTGAATAAGAGCAGACGATAAAATGACGCTCATGAAATGTGTGAAATGACACCATTGTGTATTCACCGACTGGGTACAGCGGTAAAGGATCCGTCACAACCGAACGTGGCACGTACCCCACGCTTACACTCCGAACAAGGTCGGGCATTTCATCTGGTAACAGTGTTCAGTAAGCGTAGCCGTTCGATTCTTCGATTGTCAAAGCTCCTTTAGTCGTTACATAATCTGGTCAAAGTTTTGCTGTCGGTTCGTCGCAACTTCATGACGGTTTTGGATCCGCGCATGCGCAAAAATTCTCTTTCACAACGACATTCATGATCGGTTTTTCAATGAAAGGCGCGTCTATGTTTAGATTGTTTGCGAGAACTGGGATTAACAAACCGCACGCCGGCGATTTTATATTGCAATAAAGCGCTATAAAAAGAGAGGCACTAAACTGAGAAGTGAGTTCTTAATTTGTTTATTGTTTCGCTAGAATTCGCCGACATCAGACTGACGATTATTTCGCCACATCAAAGTTGAGATTACGCTTTATATCCAAACGCTAATAAAATAGGGATTATCATAAAAGCTCACTTCTAGAAGGGACATACTGGAATTGTTTGGTTGGAACATTTCTCTGTTTTACGAGGACACTACTCTTGTTAATGGTAACAAATCGTTAAAAAAATCCCCTTAGGTAGGTATACAACAGAAACATTCTATTTGTTGGAAATCGGGAATATTAATTGGCAGAATGGTGAAAAGTAAATCCAATAATAGCCCATTCGAAATAAATAGATCTCCCACATAATACCTACGAGTATTTATTAGAAATGCTTGACTTGGTATTCACGCTTACATGAATCTTGATTATTTTTCTTTTTCGCAGAGCACTCGTGTTTACCACACGAAATGGATTAGGTACTTTTTATTCAAATTTAAGGCATGTTAATTTAATTTTAATAGAACAACTCTCTTTTTATAACTTTTGAAGGTTATTCGAACCAATGTAATATATTATTGAAGAAGAAGATGACACTAATAATGTAAATGAAAATATGAAAAAGAACAAGACACAGAAAATAAAAGATTGTGGTCTTTTCGTCCCGCTAAGACGATAGGTTCAGGGTTCCTGTTCCTTTTGCAACCATTATCTTTTATTTTCTGTGTCATTCTTTTCAAATTTTCATTTAGATTATTAGTGCACGGAGAAAAATACTATTCTAAAATACGATCATTTTATTCGTAAAAACGGTTAAAAACGGGACTGAAGTTTTTACGAACAAATTAACGGTGTTTCGTTGTTTATTGGCGGGAAAATATAAGAATAATTTGTTGGTATAGATACGTAATTTCGTACGTATACCAACAAATTATTCTTACATCTTCCCGCCAATAAACATTGAAACCCTGTTAATTTGTTCGTAAGAACTTCAATCCCGTTTTTAACCGTTTTTACGAATAAAATGATCGTATTTTAGAATAACATTTTTCTCCGTGTGTTAGCTTCATCTTCAATGACATTTTAATTTATCTTAGAAATGATAGGTTATCATGTAGTAGGTAAATCTCCTCCCGAAAATAGTCCTTCCTAAAGCGTTTTTAAAAATGAACCGACGTTTTTCATTTATTGCGTTGACTCCACACAGGAGGTCCAGAGTGAAATAATTTTCCTAAGGGCCTAGGTCAACTTTAAGGAAGCTTTGTGTGGGTTTTAAAAAAAAAAGGATGGAGAGGAAGTTCTGAGAAGGAAATGACGGGTGGAGAGGAATGTGGGGATCAGTACTGTGTCCAGTACGTATGAATCCATCCCTCCCACTGCAGTGCGAGGCGATGATGGTCCGAGAGAGTCCGGCTGTAGAGGTCAAACGGTTTCCTTCAACCGGCCTCTCCCGATCAGGCCCACCACACATTTGGTGGGCAGACGCATCCGACATCAATACCTGAACAGACCTCACCCCACACGGAGAAAAGTGTTATTCAAAAATACGATCATTTTATTCGTAAAAACGGTTAAAAACGGTACTGAAGTTCTTACGAACAAATTAACTGGGTTTCAATGTTTATTAGCGGGAATATTTAAGTATAATTTGATGGTATACGTAATTTCATATGTATACTAACAAATTATTCTTACAATTTCCCGCCAAAAAACATTGAAACACTGTTAATTTGTTCGTAAGAACTTCAGTCCCGTTTTTAACCGGTTTTACGAATAAAATGATCGTATTTTAGAATAAGATTTTTCTCCGTGCATGTACCCTAATAAGTCAACAAACGCAGCGAACTACTCGGGGTGACCTATGGCACTGGGATGCTTTTCCAATATATAGTTCCCGCCTTCCAAAATGAAGTATGGTCTACGTGACTAAAGAAATGGACCTACTAGGCTTTCAATCGTCTTTAAAAGGATTTGCATTACATAAATTTACTATTAACGTCTCTGTCGAAGGCAAAGTATTCTACACAATTTTATGTTTTCGACCAAAGAACTGTTTTGTGCTCTTATTCCTCTAAAGCTATCACAGATCTAATAGTTTATATGACAGCCGTTATGCTCGGAGTAGGAAATTTTACAACATTTTTCCTGCTTAGAAAAAGTCCGTTAGCTAACGGTGCCTCAAAGAAATGCGATATCTGCCTGTATTATATTGTAAGGCAGGAATGTAGTTAGTAATTTTCTATACAACTTCTATAATAATCGACAATAATGCAAGCAAATTGTTGATTGAATTCCCTTATTCAAGGAGATAAAATGACAATTCGTACAAAATGCAGGTTCATAAACGAGACTACGTCGAGAAACTCCTTACTTATTAAATAATATGCATGATCTGAGAAACGTATTTGAAAGACATAGGTAATGCTTAGATATTTACTTAAAGTTGCAGGTGAATACTATCTTGATCTTAACATTAGTAGCTTATCGCAAGGTGAAGGGAAAGGAATGCAGGCTACTGGAAGCACCTTTCCTTAGACCTTCGAAGATGAAAATTTACTACCTACTTGCTGATGACCAATCACATGATGACTGATAACAATTATAATTATCTTATTTATATTGGTAAGTGCACAAGAAGTACAAGTTCAAATTGAGCTACTCCTAATCCCCGATACTTGTCTATAAGGGCATTTAAATAATTTTTTGCGTCTTGAATACGAATGGGAAGAAATCAAAGAGCAAGGCAATAAAATAGGCACGTTGTCAAGGTTCAGTAGTAGTCGAATAAACTATAAACATATCATCCTGCAGTTCTGGTTAGAGCATCGAAGCAAATTTGAAAAAAATACTGGCCCCAATAATCTCCAAACCATTTGATCTAAAGCAGTGTTTCCCAAAGTGGTTCAGGTGGACGCCAGGGTCCATGGGAGACCCGACGGAGGGTCTACGTTGGCGTGATACAAAAAGGGGGGTCCATAAGTTGTATGTGGGGGCCCACGAAAAATTATCTGGTTTCGATAGTCTTCTTCTTCCTTGCACTGTCCCAACTCATTGCCTAGGTAGGCTGTTGGGGTCGGCTCTCCTCGTTCTCAGGTTGTAGCTTCTTCGGTTCTGGGTATCGCTCTCTTCCAGGCCATTTCTTCTTAGGATTTGGTTTCGATAGTAAAGAACCAAAACGTTGTCTTGGCTTTACCTATCAATGTAGGTCTGTGGACCCCTAGGGGTCCCGGGGATCATTCAGGGAGCCCCTGAACAATGTCAGGGGGTAGACACATTTTTATTAATATAGAAGTTATTATAAATATTAATGCACAAATTATTTGCAATTTTTACGTCCTAGGTAAGATATAGAATTCATAACCAGGATCACTCATTCCCTACCCCGGGGTCCATGGGCAAATTTTTACTATGAAAAGTGGTCCATGGGCCAAAAGAGTTTGGTGACCGCTGATCTAAAGCGACAAAGAAGTACTCAATGGATGATTGTCTTATTTACATTATATTGGTTTTTTATTATTTTTTTAGATGATTTATTCTCTTTTGATATAATTTTTTTTTTTAATTGTATAAAATAAAATATGTATTTACACTCTCTGTGGGATGTGTGGGTTCGTACTAACCTTTCCACACGTAGGAAAAAATTGTTATTATTTGATGAGAATGATAATTATGCACTTATTTCATTCGATGAGGACAAGTTGTGAAAGTAATATCAGAACAGACAGTTGAGAAAAATAAAATAGAGTGTGAACTTTTGAAAAATAATCAGTCATGTATTGCAGGATTTTAAAATACTTTTTTGGAGAGCAAACCAGTGGCATAAATAAACATTTTGGGATTTATTACAGTAGGTGCGTGCCTAACCTTTGTATTACGCGGAGAAAATTTTTATTCTAAAATACGATCATTTTATTCGTAAAAACGGTTAAAAAAGGAACTGAAGTTCTTACGAACAAATTAACAGTGTTTCAATGTTTACGTACGAAATTACGTAGATCAACAATAAATAAAATGACCGTATTTTAGAATAACATTTTTCTCCGTGTACTTATACCATACCGGGGTATAACAATATTATCTGGTTATTCAACTGCTATACCAAAATTATAGATTATCACACAGTTCTACAGAATATTAACACAGCCTGGATGGGGTCTAAGATTTAAAAAAAAAATACTGATTATAAATGTTATATAACTTATGTCCTATCCAGAGACATTCGATATATGCAAGTAATGGGACCAATCTACAGGATGCTTATTGAAGGACTTAGGTTCAAATTAGGGACGAATTATGATACTTTACAGTAAAGATAAAGAAAAATCCTACGTTAAAAACTTCTTGGTGTTACATCGAATAATCTGCAACAAAATAAATATAATCATTTGATTTCTAGATCCTAGCCGATTCTGTAGAATATAATACGATAGAAATATCATTGACGAGGTAACAGATATTCAATCTCGCACAGAAAACCGGTCCCTAGCACCACATAGAGCCTGTGGGTCGCTCTGGGGACTCTTGAAAGTTCGGAGTTCCGAGCCATTCCCGCATTGGGGACTGTTCCTAGCATTCTGAGCCATTCTCGCCAGAGTCGCTAAATTCTTGGCGCCCTTATGTGTTCTCACGGCGGCGGTTATGGCCCGAGGCGATGGGCGGGTAATACTGTAATACCGGCGATAGCGGATAGCGGGAGCGCTAGGGCGGCAAGGAACAAGGCACAAGGCACACGCTACAAGGCACTAGGCAGGACTGTAGGGCGGTATCGTCACGCTGCATTCTTCTCTCTTCCGGGATCGACAAATGATTCCTGGACGCTTTGTTATTCGTGTTTACCGTAATAAAGTTAAGCTAACTAAATCATATATTTAATTTAAGATTTTCTATGCATCTTTGACGGCCGGCGTAGTCCAGGGGTAAGGCTTTGAACTCCCATTACGAAGGTCGCGGGTGCGAACCCGGCATACGCAAATACAGTTTATTTGCTTAATTTGCGTTATTTCACAATTAATTAATTAAAAATAATGTATAGTATATTTGCGGCACTTTCCAAAGTGGAAGATACTCTCAGTATCACGCCCTGGTCTAAGACCACCATTCAGAATTAAAACGTTGCATAATAATGGCTTTATTCGTCTTTAGTGACTAGATCTGTATAGGTACACTTCCCCACCTTCCTCTCCCAAATCTCCTTCCCCTCCACACTTACCTTCAGCCTCACAACATACTCCAATTGGGAATGCCATAGTCTCACAGGCTCCAGACGGGAGGTAACTGGAATTTATATAGGTATTCACATAAAAAATAAAATAAAAATTTACTTCGTTTGTGTTGATAATACTAATAGGTACGTTACATGTTAACGAACGTAGGTATATGTTTTGGAAACACGAGACTCTGATTTGCTAAAATTTATTGCATTTTTTTACACAGGATTCCCTGAGGAAAATAATTCTTCACAAGGCCTGTGTTAAGGGATGCTATATGGTAGGTCTTTTTTAGGAAAGAAAGGAGATGAAGTTCTGGGAAGAAATAAATCATGAGGGGTGGTTAAGAATCTGGGGGTCAGTGTGTCAATGAGTGACGAACATACTATATTGTAAAGCGATGGCGATGGGTCGAGAGAGTGCGGCTGGAGAGGACAAAAGGCTTCCCTCAAACACTCTCTCTCGATCAGGCCCCAAAGTGGGTAAACGAATCCGCCGCCAAGACCTAGACAATCCTCACCCGGTGAACCCGGGCACCCCTAACCACCTAGGTGTGGGTTAACCAATAAATGATTTCCGAGGCGGCGGTACTTAGGTACATCCATCCCCCAAATTGAAATGATTTAAGTGAATTCCCAAAAAGTGATTTTAAATAGTAGGTTTGGTAGTCCCAGAGAGAGATTACACTACGTCATAAACGAAAAAATCTTCCTTCTGACATGTCTTGCATGAAAATGAAACGTACTTCACGTACGCCGTCCCTCTGGGACTTCTATATTCTTTATTTTAAAATTGTTTTTCGATAACTTGTGACTACTGTCGAGAAATTTCTGGATTACAGTTACATTTTTGAAAATCTAATCAAGAATCAAACCCAAAACCCAAATATTGCGCAATGCAGATTAATTGGATTCTCATTCATCATCTTGCAAACTAATAGTAATTAATATGAAAAGTCTTATCCGATGCAGAAAAGCTTAGTAACTGGTTAAAGTTTAGCCGGTAGTAGTTTGAGAAATGTAATATTTTTTGCCATTGTGCCACCGGGTCCCCCGCAGCCTCAAGCGTCCGCATTACCAACCAGCGATGCAGACCCATTGCGGTTATATAATGTAATAACCCCACCGTCTATTGTCTGTTCCAATTTGTTTCCAAATTGAAATTGTTGTTTGAATATTCCCGCCCTCTCCTCCCAGAGCGGGAATTCGTGAATCTTCCGCCCTACTATTGTAGAAAGAAACGGAATGTAGGCGGCTGTCTGATGTTCCGTTTGATAGATGGATTTCATAAGCTTTCGACTTGAATAGATTACAATTTGAACCTTTTGTACCTACCTAAGTATTGATATTTTATAAAGTTTTTTTAACGCTTTTACAGAAGAGATCCAGAAAATAATCCAACATAATATTTGCGTTCACTATTTTTTATTATAATTTTTATAATGTTTTTTTTTTCTAAATGAATGCTGCACAAGAATACTAACTTCTCCAAACCGTGTGGAGCTAGTAAGACTACCGTGCACGGAGAAAAATGTTATTATAAAATACCATCATTTTATTCGTAAAAACTGTTAAAAACGGGACTGAAGTTCTTACGAACAAATTAACAGGGTTTCAATATTTATTGGCGGGAACATGTAAGAATAATTTGTTGGTAAAGATACGTCATTTCGTACGTATACTAACAAATTATCTTACATTTTCCCGCCAATAAACATTGAAACCCTGTTAAATTGTTCGTAAGAACTTCAGTCCCGTTTTTAAGCGTTTTTACTATTAAAATGATCGTATTTTAGAATAACATTTTTCTCCGTGTATAAGCATCTCCAATAGGGTATTTTCACAAACGAGGGATTCTGTTGAAAATGTATGGAATATTTAAAGATCATTTTTCTGATTTTAATCATCCCATTAAAAATGTTGTTTTTTTTATGTTTTCATTCAAATTTATTGGTTTTAAAAACTATCAAAAACCGACAAAACCAAAACGGCCCATGATTGGCATGGGCATTAAATACGCACGTCAACAAACAACAAAGTACTACTGTCAGAAATTTGTCAGAAGCTGGTTGACGCTCATGACGTCACACGGTAGCCCCGCCCCAAAATATAGTTTTGGCGGTATTTCAAAAATGGGAAACTTAGACTGGCTGTAGAAATTTTTTTCGTTAATATAAAAATGAAATAAAAATGTCATAATCATCGTACTTTTTTGTTTCATTTTGAGCAATAAAAAAACGTGGAAATATCCTATTAGGGTATGTTGTGATCACAACTTATGAGGCTGGAGGTAGTTGGTTAGAAGGAGAATAAAATAGAGAAGAGGGAGGTGGGAAGTACCAGGCCATTCAGACCTGGTCACCATACATTGCTTAAAATATTTCAAGTTACGTTTCGTTTTTTCGTGGTGGTATATCACCAGGGCAATACTGGGAGTATCTTTCACTTTGGAACGCAAATGTAAGTGAAATATCGCAAAATAAGCTAATAAAATTTATTTGCGCACTTCGGGATTAGAACCCGCGGCCCCAGACTCAACCACATAGGTATATATTGTTAAAAGTTATTTTTAAAACGTTTATTACAGGGAATGAGATGGGATTTTGCATATTTTTATCAACATAATAAATGTAATATGTCCGATCTGATCAGAAATCTATCTGCAAATCAGCATGTAGCAACATTAACTCTTTACCTCTATGTCATCTTTAGAAATGCAGTGTGGAGGTTTTTTTTTAACTAAATGCGGAGAAGAGTACAGGAAAGGAAAAGGGTGAGAGGGGAGGGTAGGAATCTGGGGGGTCAGTGGATCCAGTAGGTGTCCAAGGAGCTCGCTAGAGTCTGGCTGGAGATGTCAAAGGGTCTCTTACACCCGACTTCTCCCGATTCCTGCCCGCCACCAGTTGGTGGACAGATACAAGGCGTGAACAAACCTCACCCCATGTACCCGAACAACCCTGCTAAGTAGTGCCTAAAAATTAAAAAAGTTGACAATTCCAACGTGAAATATTGACAACATTAAGTTGATATCAAATTTCTAATTAAAATGGTCTTGCCAATCCGTTTGAGAATATTTATGTGAATTTAAAATCGGCATGATATAAACAAAATATCTTTTTTTATACCTAATAACCAAGGCACGTTTTATTATGTTAGTAATATTAAGTTAGCAATAAGTGAAAGTAACTTTAGTAAACGTATTTTAATACTGATTTAAATTACAAAACTGATACAATAGGTGCCGTGGTAAAATAAATTAAGAAAAATTATCATTTTATCATAGAGTTTTTACCAAAACAAAGAAAAATAGTTCTTCCATAAAAAAAAAATTGTGATTGGGTTAAAAGTTCGAGAAAATAGGTATTAGTTTGGAAAAAAATGCTTTTTGTATTATTATGTATTAGTATGTAATATTGTGTATTATTATGTATTACTTTGTACCTATTCTTATGTATCTATTATTATGTATTATTTGAAACATTAACAGAGTGTTAACAATTATTATTTCTTTAAAAATGTTCACGGCATACGTAAATCAAGGTGAGTTGTTACTAGGTGGAGATGCTACTAGTGAAATAACAAAACTGATAAAAAGAAAAATAAATTATAAAGCATTGTAGAAAGGGAAGAAAGAAAGAAAGAAAATAACATAAAAAAGCAATTTCATAATTTTTAGTTCAAATACTTATGTTGCCATGACGTCATACAAAAAATAGGACCAGCATTTTAAATTACACGAATTCTAATTTCAGTCTTGAAATTGTTTAGAATTCAAGAGCCTTTTTAAATTTTTTTCTCAATTGGAACTACTTGTGCAATGAACATGTCTTTCAGATATGCGATTAAGTACCTACCTATCTGTACTACCTATGTACATTACTATAACATTTAACAAAAAAATATTTGAATTATATATTTTTCAATATTGAAATCTTAATTTTCCCTTAATTTCTCACGATAGTGTTTTTCTAAAAACAGAGACATATATCATATAATCTGATTTAACCAGTCACAACATTTATTACCTGATGTAGTCTGACAATACGTCAGGAAGTTTAGTAGTAAAGACCACGACAACGTGAATAATAATAATAATCGCGAAAAGCCATGCGAATTCCACGCCGGTGACATCTAGCGGCGGTTTTGCTAACTTGAAATGCGCAAGTCGGTCGGGAGGCGCTCTTCGATAAAGCAGAAGTCTGCTTAGCTACCCCGGCCAAAGGCTTTACTTCAATGCCATAAGGGGTGAATTCGGTGCTCGCAATAAATCGAGCTTTTCGGTAAACCTGTACAAATGCATTTTTTTCATTCAGTAATTCATTTTCTAACCTACCCCCTATACTTTAAAAAAAAATATTACGTAGTTAGGTACCTACCAAAAGTTAAAAAATTTTCCTCAGTTTTATTTTTGTGTTATTTAATAAAAAAAAAAAATTCTGTGGCTTTAATTTTTTTTTTAAATTTCAAAATTTAAATAATTATATTTGTGGAAAAGGAGGAGGAGAAGCGTGAAATCTGGCTATTCAGATCTAGTTAATAAATATAAATTTAAGTTTTTCAAGTATTCTTTGGTTTCTTTAAAACACACTGATTTCTCGCCAAACTGGTGAGAATATATTATTAAATATTATTTGTACTTCGCTGGGTTTTGATTCTGTTCTGTGATTTTATCATTGAGTCTTTATCATTTTATCTCAGAGTTTAGCCAAAACTAACAAAAATAGTTCTTCTATAGAAAAATATGTGATTGGGTTAAAAGTTCGAGACAATATTAGTTGGTGTAAAAATGGTTTAAATATTTTCATTTGAAGCACAGTATTATAGAACATTACATTATTATATAATACACGATTAACAATGTTGGTTTGAATTTTGAATCCATTTTCAATAAAAAAATATTTGTAAAACCACTTTTTTATTTTGATATTAACCACTCTGATTCTGTACCATGATTTATCCTGCCTTTGGTAAAACATCCTTCTTTCAGACACTTAAGTCGATATTTCCGGTACAGCCTTCATCCGTATTATAAAAAGCGATTTTCATTCCCACGCACCCAAATTTCACTAGAAATAAATACCAAAACCATTTTACATGCACCTACACTTTACTCAATACGAACCCTTATATCTTATATAATCTATCCTTATAAATCGATAATTTTCTGTGTTTCACAGTGGCAAAATGCTACTTTAAAGAAGGCCAAAAAACGTTATCAAAATAAATATTTTTTGACGGGTTACAAATAAGGTATTTGGGAAAATATGGATTAATTATGGTTGCTTTCAGGAGGTAATTAATTATGTGTCAAAAATGATTTATTATTACGAACTTTTGAAATACCGATAAATATAAAATCGCTCTTATTATTTATTGCTCAAGTGAGGAAAATTTTGCAACCCCTTTAGAGGACGACAATGCGCAGCCCACTGACATCTAGTTGGGAAAATCAGAACTAAAATAGGGGTGGGTTGGGTAGATTTCTAGGATATTTGCGTTTGCTGGAATTTCGCAAATATTCTAATCAGATAAAAAAAATTTGGAGCCAGGTTATCAACATAAGAAATTAATTTATTATAATATTATAATAGGCAAGTTCACCAAAAAGAAATCAATAAAGAAAATATATTCATATTTACTTTTTTTATGGAAACACATCGGAAATCTTGTAACTTAAATAAATAATTCAACCGGTTAGGTTAGGTTAATACCTGTTTTCTCAATTTAGTTTTAAAAGCATAAAATAATAACTTCGTATGCCTACCTACTTACATGCAAATTTACAAATCCATGTGATTTATGCATCACACAGATTGCTCTCTAAAACACGAAAATTTCCAATCTATGAGGAATTAAAAATAATAAACATTTCATTGACATTCCTCCTGAAATGCTATGGGTTATTCGTACCGAACAACTCCCGCCAGGGTCGACACTCACTAAAGTCATTTTGAGCAAGAACTCTAATAAACATAATTGTTAAATTTTTCATTTATTTATTTAAAGTCATGTAAATTATGGCATGTATATTGTAATAGGATTACATCAATCTGTAATACACACATAAAAATAAACGATCTAGATATGACCGATCTACAAAAGGCATCTATCTACTCAATTCACACTCCGCGACATTATAAATATCTAAGTAAATATGAAAATGTAAATAAATATTGATAATTTGAAGTTCAGTAACTTTAGTTAAGGCAAGTTACATATTTCTTTATACATAATAAGCAAAAGCCTAGTAAATAAGTAAAAATTGTATAGCGTCCTTGAGGTGGTTTTTCACAAAAACATCGCCATAAAATTATCCATTTATACTCCTCAACTTCTCATTCTTGCAAAGATTTTAAGGCCGGTACAAACTTTAAAAAAAAATATTACTTTGGCTCCTCATACAGTAGGCTCTGAGAAAACTAATTCCCCTCAGTGCGTAAACTTTGGGGATGCTGTTTGGAGGGCATTTTTAGGAAAAAATAAGAGGGGAAGTTCTGGGAAGGAAAAAGGTGTAAGGGGTGGCTAGAAATCTGGGGTTAGAGTATCCAGGAGTGACGGGCGTATGAATCCATCCCTCATATTGCGATGCAAGGTGATGGATCGATAGAGTACGGCTGGAGAGGTCAAAGGGTCTCCCTCAACCGGTTTCTCTAGTAGGTGACAAGACCTAGGAAACCTCACCCCGTGAACACGGGTACATCTGCTTAGTTGCAAAACATACCGAACCACTTGGAGTGACCTATGGCAAAGGTGTTGGTTATCGAATAATTGGTTTCTAGGGCGGCGCTACCCATGCCCGCCTCCAAAATTAAAACGTATGATTATGAAGCTTGTGGCATTTAATCCTCTCCACCCACCCTTGCCAGAAAATGTTGTGGCAATTTATTTTTAGGAACGTACATAATTATTTTACAAAAATATTTTCATGGAACCATTTATTCCGACACAATCCTGCATTACTCACATTGTTCCTAGTATTTATTTTTTCTAACGGAGGTTTTATAAACAAAAGGGACATAAATATTATTTTTATTATCGTTATTCACGATGTTTATATTTAACTCACATGATATGGATAGGTAGCTACTTGATAAATATCATTATATAACCTATGTAATTTCTATTATTGCATTGCGTGTTACAAAACACTGTAGCTTAAACACGCAGTATGAGGTTAGAATTCTGGTAAACGCCCATTATTTAACAATTATTGCTATAATATCTACAACATGAAAAAGTGTTTAATTTTAAGAACCCACAGCAATTGAAAAATACCTGGATGAATTGAATATACAAATAGAATTTGAATACTTAAGGTCTTAGAATCTGTTCTGGGTGAAAGGTTTTCAATACAAAATAGTGATTATGCTGTCCATGTACAATGGAGGTACACACAATAGAAAGAATTCAATTGAAATTCCTAAGATGCATTGACTTCCTAGGGAACGCATTGATTACAATTCACGTTTTCATTTAAAATTGTACCTAACTACATCCTACCTACGTAGATACTATTTTTGACTACGCACTACTACTCGGAGAAAAATGTTATTGTAAAATACGATCATTTTATTCGTAAAAACGGTTAAAAACGGGACTGAAGTTC
Source organism: Limnephilus auricula (assembly GCA_951813805.1). Taxonomy (NCBI): domain Eukaryota; kingdom Metazoa; phylum Arthropoda; class Insecta; order Trichoptera; family Limnephilidae; genus Limnephilus; species Limnephilus auricula. Next base: position 5,959,916 of record OX638403.1, read on the forward strand.
TTACCAACAAATTAACAGGGTTTCAATGTTTATTGGCGGAAAAATGTAAGAATAATTTGTTGGTATACGTACGAAATTACGTTTACCAACAAATTATTCTTACATGTTCCCGCCAATAAACATTGAAACCCTGTTAATTTGTTCGTAAGAACTTCAGTCCCGTTTTTAACTGTTTTTACTATTAAAATGATCGTTTTTTCGAATAACATTTTTCTCCGTGCACTATTTATTTGTTTTCAGTTCACTAATAAGTCAACCACCTCACAGAACCAACATTTTTTTCAGGAAATGGTCGTTATGTATCACAATATGTAGATATTACACTCTGCAGCATCGTATACAGATTCAGAAATAGCTAATCTAGCTGTATTTAGATACTTTTCGGGAAGAAGAACTGGTTTATTTGAAGGGAGATTTGGTACGAGATTCTTTTGTTTTTGTTATAATACGTCTTCTTTAAAAATTATAATTGTCGAATCTTGCGCTTTACGTACTCTGTCAACTATCAAACTACATTCAGATACTTTTAAAAACAGCAAATAAATTATACGTAATTACTGGCTTTATTAAATCTTAATACTTTTATTTGTTTTCAGCAATATCCAAATCTTGTGTGGCATCATAATTAAGAGGAAGCCACAAGCAAAAAACTTATGTTGCTTGGTGTGCCTTATATCGCCATTAATATAGGTAATAGGCATAAAAATCGCTTGCCAAAACTGAGTCTACAGGTCACGATTTCAAATGAAAAATGTTTTTATACAATTCGTGAATTATTTTAAAGGAAAGAAAAAAGTTGATCAATGAAAAGTGTCACAGATAATTTGAGTCATAAAATTATATATTTAATGTGCATTTCTAACGAAAAAACACATCTTTAGTAGTTTGTGATTATATTTTTTAATAATTTTATTTTAATTCTATTCTATGGAATTGGTGCGAAAGGCTTCAATTTAGTCAAAGTTGTTTTTTCGTATTTATAATTTAAACTGGAGTATTAATCAAAAATTATGATTTAGCATTATTCTTTAAAAAAATTATACACCACTTTTTAATAAAAGTTACCAACATTTTTCAAAACCAATGGTTTCTTGCAGAATTAAATTAACATAAGCCAGGATCCGATTCCTTAGAATAAGAAACAACATTTATGAGGTAATAAGTACCTATAGTAAGGGATATTATTTCTACATTAGCGTTAAAAAATAATTATTATAAAGTATGTAGAATATCTATCTGTTGGACGTAATATATTTTCTAAAGACTTTGAATAAAAAATATTACGTCAGGTTTAAATTTATTCCAACATTCGTGCGAGTTAGAAGAGACATTAGGGCGAGTTATTTTAAGCCTTATCTTAATAATGTGGAACAAACAATAAAATTAAACAGCGTTTTATATATCAAGATAAATGTCAAAAAAACGCATAATTCAACAGTTACACCTGACATCTCGAAATTTATATAACACTAAAGTCAACTACTATTTATAGTGGCAAGGATGGGAACTCGAGCTTAATAATAGATTGCTTTCGAATATCTAGGAAAAATATCATGTCGAAATGAATTTAAAAGTTTATTTATTTTTCTAATGAAATATTTGCGCCTAATAAATAATCAACGGTCAAAACATCCCTGAAAGTGCGTTAAAATGAGTATGGAAATGACTGTGGAAAATATCCGACCTCCGGCTGAGTTATTCGCTAGTAAAAACAACTGCTTACGTTCGCATTTATGCGCTTGTTTGAGTCAATATAATATTATATTACCTCTAAACTGCCGACAAGAGCGACCATTTGTACGAAGTGAGCGGGCTGGGCTCAACGAAAACAAAATTTTTTTTTTTCACTACGAAAATTTAACCTTACAACCTAGATATGGTAAGTTCAGTGAACTAGTTATTTTCTTCATAATTTTTATAGCAAATAGTAGGAAACACTGAAGAGATGAGCCGAAAGAAGTGTTTTGTGAGCGTGTCTGTGAAACCGAAGTAAGGTTGATTTTTTATTACATGGGTTGAAATTGGCCAAAATGTTTATTTCGATATTTTTTCGTGCATGGATTTTCAATTTTATTGGTGTATTTGGATCCTAGGAATTTTATTATTTTGGCGATGTCAGTTTTATTTCAAAATGATATTTGTCACATTATATCTACGTATTTTTGGTTCAGTTATAAGAAACATTTTTTTTACAATATCTTATTCTGTCCACCTACCTATATATTTTATTTATTATAATTAAAAAATAGTACCCTGATGTCCCGGTGTGGGTTTGTTTTTACAAAAGTTTATTTTTTCTGAGATCTTTGAAATTTCACCTGATCATCAAAACAAGAAGTTTGGTCAATGTAAATAGGAGATTTTGAAAAACCACCCTCCCTCTTTCTCACGCATTAAAACCAATTTTCTATACTATATATATATATATATATACTATATACCTATACTATTTTCTATATTATATTTTCTATAAATAAAATTATTTACACTTGACGATAAAAATGAGAGGAAAATTACTGTCTATATCTGAATTCAAAAAACTCTGCGGAGAGCCCGGTAAACGCCGGGCAAAACATTTCCATAAAATTCATAGCACATGAGAGCTTTGCAAAATATTGTGATAAAGTGGTAAAATAATAGATAATTTTTATTATAATAACAAAGTAAATCTAAGGCGGTAGGGTGGTAAGTTAAAAAATTGCCTATAAAGCGAAGATGACCCTTTGGAATCGACAGTAGCCTTAATGATCCTGTTATCGCTTTCTTCGAGTCACGAACAGATCCCCGGTGAAGCGTTCCTGAACATCAAGCATAGGGTTGACATCTGTGTCTGGGTGGTTGGGTAATTAATCTCTGTAGCATTCTTTCAGCTTATAATTTGATTTGATACCCACAGAAGATGGCAGTTTTCAAAAACAGGATATGATTTTATCAACGACTGTCACGATATTTACCTAAGAATTTTTTTTTTTTTTTTAGTTTCTATAAAATCTTTACTATATAGGGTGCTTTAAAAATCTAAAATATGTTCGTATAATATTCTAATATATTTTATTGCACTTAAATACACGAACACTGGCATTTTTAAGCGTTCAGCAGTTTTTGCTCTGAACACGGTTAAATTTATTGGATTAAGATGATCCACTAGTCCTTGACTCATTCGGAATCGGGCGGAGCGAACGATTTTTGGGCGTTTACCAATAAAAACCCGAATCTCCACCAAACAACAGTGTTTAGTTATTCCGCAAGTATATTTTTAAAGAACAAATTCGTTGGTTATCGCCTATTTTTATTCACTGAAAAGAGCTTATTAAAAAGCTTATCAAAAAAATACTTGATCACTTCAAAGGCCAAGATGTGTTCTACTCACAGTATTTATTTGAAGCATCTATATTATTTCTAAGCGATCAAATTTTCAAAACTAATACACAAGATTTTGTACGATTTTGTATTTTTCTGCATGTCTTCTCCTTAACTCTATAGAACGAAAAACTTGAAACGACTAAGAAAATGTAAATTTGCATAAACGGCAAAGATGCAACTAGCTTTCTTTGAAATAATGTGTAAACTTTATTTACATTTTTTTATGTACCTACATGTGTACGTTTTCATAGAGATGAGTTTTGCATTTCTTAAATATATTTGGTTTTTATTTGCCGTAGAAGAACTTTTTTAAACTGTTGTGAATTTTTTAATTTTTCAATTGGAGTTGTCGTACACTGAGGATAGGTCTGTTGTCTGATCTCATAGAACAAAGTTATCTACCTTCATTTTAATGGTTTTGATGGTTTTTTTTTAATATTATGAGAAAGATAATTTCCCTCAGAGTGTGTGGAGGGTCTTTTTGAGAAGAGGAAGGAGTGAACATGGACCTTGAAGAGACCCATATTGTAGGACAGAGGCCGGCAAATCGTTCCACAGCCGAGCTGATGAACTCAAAAACGTTCTCATGTGACAAATGTCAACCGTGTATATTTGTTGGGTTTAGAAGTAAATAGCATCCTACGTACTTTCAGTAATAAAACAATGTTCGTTCTACACATACATACGGGTAATGCTAGATCATTTACATCTCATGACTCATTACGGGGTGAATGTCGTCTTCATGTGAGCAATAGCTACAGAATTCCATGCGAAATCAGAAAACACAAAAGCACAGAATAACACGAGAGAGGATTGGCCTCGTGAAGCATAGTAAAGGTGGGTGACTAGGTAGTGTCTACACAAAGCTTAAAGCACGACGGAATTCCATAGCGTTGCATTACTTCCTGGTAGCGAGCGCCATTTAATGCGTCTGGCGCTTGCACTCCGACTGCAATTATACCCTACAAGGAAAACTATTGACTCGCCAGGAATATGCAATGAGAAAATGCATTTTGTTAATGATACCTATACCTATGAGACGAGGTGCATTAAAGTTAATATTTTAGTTAGACATTTACTTCCTCTATAAATCAATTATACCAATTTGCTGTACTATTAATCAAATCATTTAAATATGGTTGAAGTATATCAGTTTCCGATACAAACAAGCCCTTTTCAGGGCAAACAATAGCTACATTAGTTTGGCTGTCTTAAAACGGGACAATCTTTTTAATAATAATAATAATTGGATAATTTGTAGAGCGCCTTTTTTCTGCGAAACTCACCTAAAGTGCGCTGTACAATTTATTATGAATTCTTAGGCTATATCTAAAGTTTTTATTTACAAATAGATATAGAAAATATACTTAGGTACCTACCTTGATAATTCTTTTGATAATTAATAAAACTAATTGTTCATGGAAGTATTATATATATAACCACTCGAGCGCTTTTTGCCACATTATGGCACTATTTCCAAAACCTCGGATTGCTTTGTTGCCAAAATGTGGCAATTTTTTTAATTTTTTTTATTAAAACGACTATATAATATATTGCACATTCAAAATATAACAAAATAAATATTCTCTAGATTCTTTAAAATGTTTTAAGGTTAATTATTTCATTATATTATTTTATAAATCTTACAAATATGTGATAATAGACAAAAGATAGGGGAATTTATTGGCTACATAGAACTATAATCAGTTTGTATGTCTCCATATTCAAATTCGGAGGTATGATTTTTTTTAATGTGGGCGGAAAAAAATTCCTTTAGCAATCCGAGAAAAAATATTTTAATTGCTCTTTCGCTCCAGTGGTTATATATTTTTTTTTTAATGTTTCTTTATTCTTTGAATAGTAAATATATAACAATTGTGGAATTTATGGCCGCCATACTAGGCACATGCCCGTGTTATGGTGGCCGATATTATTATTATAATTCTAACTAGGTGAAGGTAGGTACCTACTAAGGAAATTACTGTTAGTAACTTGCAATTATGTGTACGAATAATATTTCAGATAAGTGGAAGGTCAAAATGGGTAATTGTGAGGACGATGCAGTACCTAGTACTAGTACTACTTAGGTTAGGTACTTACTAATGGTTTTTTAAATTTTGTTCCTGAAGTCCTGGGAAGACCCAAAACACATAGAGCACACAATTCACAACAATCTTCCTAAAAGCTGTCCTAAACATTGACTAACGATGGGGGTAGCGCAAGACGTCATAATAGCCCAAAAATAAATCACGATAAGCCTGTATGGAATGTAGGTACATTAGGAGCTGACTCAATTCGTTGTTTTCCTACAAAAATATTTTTAACGAATACCTCCGAATAATAGTTATGCGGCGAAAACAAAAATGCCATATAGATTTCCAAAATAGTAGGCAATAATAACAATTAATTATCAAACTAATCTTCTAACATCAACATCCCCGCCAAAAATCGATACATTCAAAACATATTATTCAAATCGATACACAAAAAACGCATAACCATTATTCAGTATTACATAAAGTTTTCCTAAATAGGTAGTGGGAAAGATAACCTGCCGATAACAAAGTCGTTGGCCACACACTTTTAACGTACCTAGATCTGATTTGAACGGCGATCGAGTAATACGTGATGGAATTACATAAATCCTCAGACAGCCAATCATGTTGTCTGGAAGCCAGTCTGCATATTGATTTGTAATCTCCACTGATAATCGCATTGTACCGAAGAAGGAAGGAACATGAATAAACTGCTACATACCAAATGAGTTCTAAGTTCTTATTCATTATTACATTATACTTGGTTATTCATACGTATAATACAATTCTTAGTGGGTTTCTCACCATCCTCCCAATAGCTTATCTACACTAATAACGAATATTATTACACGGAGAAAAATGTTATTCTAAAATACGTTAATTTATTCGTAAAAACGGTTATAAACGGGACTGAACTTCTTACGAACAAATTAACAGTGTTTCAATGTTTATTGGCGGGAACATGTAAGCATGTAAGGGTATTATTAGGAAATTATTCTTACATTTTCCCGCCAATAAACATTGAAACACTTTTAATTTGTTCGTAAGTACTTCAGTCCCGTTTTTACGAATAAAATGATCGTATTTTAGAATTACATTTTTCTCCGTGTATAAATAAAAATAAAATACTCGCAGTGGTTAGAAAACTCGGCCAACTTATCCAATATATAGCCACTATTCATAGGTTCGAGTACCGAATTATAAACTCCAACTTAATAAATAAATAAACCGTAAATTGAAAATATTCGTTGTTAGTGTAGATAAGCTATTGGGAGGATGGTGAGAAACCCCCTTATAATATTAAGGTAGGGACAGACACGAAGCTCATATCAAAAGATACTGTGTTATAAAGTATATTTTCTACCGACACACTAGTGTTGGGTAGGACACGATATCAGGGTGAGTTTGTATGAGGTACTCAAATACTTAAATGGGGTGTTGAGGTGTACCGCCTCATATGAGGTGAAGTGTAGCAATACTTTCACATCCGTCGGTGGGGAGGGGGGGGGGTGCCTTAAAATCAGGTAAAATTAACGTTTTTGAAGCATGTTTTAAATTAACTTTGCAGGCAATGGTCCCCGCTCCCCGCTCCCCGCTACCGAGTATTCTAACTTAACTGTTATCTTGGGCGTGGGATAAATTCGTTTAGCAGTTCATTAAAATCATTAAAAACTCTAATCCAACCGCAGTAGGTACCACCGAATTCAACAAACAAATGTATAACGTATTACTGTTGTATGTATTCCTAACTGGCTCCAGACTGTTGAGAGCAGTTGGGACTCTTCTCTTTTCCAACATAAAAACTCGCCTACCCCCCCTCCCATCCTCACCCTTTCCCCCCTCATACCCTTACTCATCACTACTCCTCGCCCCCCCTCCTCTGTCACAGGCCACCCCAAGAGGTACGCTAAGTTTGATGCCTTAGCAGGCAGCAGTTCACGCTGTATCCGACTACCAGCTGCATGGCACGCCGGATGGGGAGAGATTCGTTGAGGTCCCTTAGACCTCTCCAGCCGGACTCTCTCGTAACATCGCTATAACATCTCGAGCACCGCAGTGGGAAGGATGGATTCTTACGTCCACTACTCGTGGACACAACCATATACTTTTCTATCCCGGAACTTCCTCTCCTTTCCTTCCAAAAAAGACCCTCCACACAGCAACAGCCCTGAGGGAAATTATTTTCTTCAAGGCCTCCTGCGTGCAGCTAATGTAAAAATAATATCTACCATGCATTGAATTCCTTAAGTGTACAAACTATTTTTTAATTATCCATTTTTAAGTAATAAACAATCGCAAATTTCATTCACCCTTGTTAATTGTCAATATAATTTTAAGCTTATGGTGGAATTATGGAGTGGTTGTACTTATTGATTATATAGTTTTTGTACTTATCTATTGATTATGTAGTTTTTTCCAGGCACCAGCTCAGTACTTTGGTGCCTTGAAAGAGGAATACTTGTGAATGCCACAGAGATATACTAATGGTGAATGCGGACTTTGAAAGAATCGTCGACATAAAGTTATATTTTTTAAAAGTTGTTATATACTTACAATCATACATTTCTAATGAAAAAATAATTTTTTAGTAGTTTACGATTATATTCTTTTATAAAGTAATACACAATTTTAAATACTACTCAATGGAAACGGTAGAAAAGTTTCAATATATCTAAAACATATTTATTTTATATTTATAACGTTAACCGATTTGTAGTAAAGACAAATAAAAAATAATTTAATATTCGCCTTAACCGACGACATACAATCATCATACAATAGACTCTGCTTCCCAAGTGCCTCGTTAGAATCCATGGGACAACATTGTTGCACGAATATTTAAAATTCTCCTCTGCAACTCGACATCGTTATAATCTCATCCATATTCTATATGCAAATGGTCAAGGTACCTAACATTATATAATATGACATTTTTAATGTGTAACCCATGTTTTTGTAAACAATATGTAGATTTTTCCTAGTTGATTTTATTCTAATCTGGTGTCCCCTCTCTCTCTACCGTGGGTTTTGTGTACCATGTCAATTTAAAATATGGTGTAACTCTCTGAAACTCGTTTTCACAAAGCCTCGTGTTTGCATTAGTTGCCAGTTTCCAGTTACCAGATTGCCAGCCTACACGAACTTGAAAAAGAGAGTTAATCTTTTTTACCTATACCACGTCCATACCTTTGGCACTTTATATTTAAAGCGGCGTGTTTGAAAATACTAGTTTTACATAACTTGTAAGATGAGCATACAAATTACAGTTTGAAGGCAATTATGGCATTATGCGATGGCGTATGGGTCGTTCTTCGCAGCAGTCCACCAAAGTACCCCATTGAATGGCCGATTTAACTGGTTCTTCAAAAACTGCAATCTCCGATGAACACATTTAAGCTTAGATCACCATCTTAAAGTAGTTAATTAATTAAATTGGTGATCGGCTTAACTATCGCAGTAGTCTTATTGGTACTTGAGGATAGACGCTCAGAGAAAATGGAGAAATACGCAATGATAGTGTGGGACTTAAATGAGATTGAACGTAGTAATGATAATTATGAAACACAAACTTAAAATATCGAAGCAAAAATATTCATTAGTTGAATTGTTATTCTCTTGTTTATTGGGATATGTTTCAAAATACGTAGTAAACACAACATATCCATAATCATAAACGCTATTTTAAATCTATGATTTTATCCTTTTTATTGCTGAGAATTCGGGGCGTTTGTGGTGATATTTTGAATGCAAATTTCAGGTATTTAAAAACTCAATATCAAACTGTAAATTATCATATCCGTGACATAACGTATGTTAGCTATTACCGAATGAAACATCGCTAGGAATTGATTAAAAACTTGCGAAATATTTGAATTCTATTTCAATGACATTTAAAAAAAACATTCATGGATAGTAGGAACGATTTTGGTCATGTGAGAGGCAGTCAACGAAATTCTTTGAATTATGACTTGGTTTTTCGGGGTTTCTGTTGCGTAGAAAACATTTAGCAACTTTATAAATTCTCAAGGCACGCATTGCATTATTGAAAGAATGCAAATTTATTGTGGGTTTACGCGAATAAATACCCATTTGTCTGACGTAAATACCTAAAAGCTTTCACATGTAAGTCTTTAAACTTTTTAAGTCAGTTATTATAGAGTAATATTTTAAATTAGTATCTAATTTTGAGAAATATTTATTTACTCTCTTGTAAAAGTCTTAACTATTATTGTAATAGAGTAAGTGATAAATAAGAACTTATAATGAATTTTCTCTGCCTATAGTAAAATAACAATTGAGTGATTTTTAACGCAGCTATGACTTGTCATTCAAGAACAACCATCATAGTATTTTAAATTACTGTTGATTAGTATAAAATGTTTTTATTAGGTAGGTACCTACTTTTGATATCATATTATTTATTTTATTTGCATTGAATCGTTTTCCTGCATGTCATCATGACCTAAGAATTTGATTAGCTATGAGTCAGTAGGCTTTGGGTTCGATTACCGATACAATGCCAAAATACATTGTAAAATTGTTGTATTTTTAATTTAACACTGTATTTCAGGATGGTACCGCGGATTTCCAGGGGTGAATTTTAATTAATCTCTCTCTGGTTTCAATCCTGTGATTGGTTTGCAGCAATTTCCTCTATTTTTATCTTCCATTCTTCCCTGTCTTGTGCGGCTCTTTTGAAGTCTGCATATGATGAGCAGCGCATGTCCACCATCAGGTCCTCCAGGTACTCTCGGCGTGGGCCGATAGTTTGTCCCCTCGGTCATACCCTCCATCATGGCATGCAAGAGGCCTTCTTGTCGTATTATATGGCCGATCCATCTTGCACGCCTTTCGGACAAGGTCTTGACAAGGTGCATTCCTCCTTCGATTCTTTGGAGAACCTCCTCATTTGTAATGTGGTCTCTCCAGGAAATTCCTAATAGTCTTCTATAGGACCACATCTCAAAATCCTCTAGTCTCTGTTTATCTCTTTCGGATAGGCACCATGTTTCGCAGCCGTACATCAAGATACTCCATACATAGGTCTTGATGAGGAGTATTCTCAGTTTTAGGTCTATATTATTCGATTCTATTATTTTCGACCTTTTATTGAATGCAAGCCTAGCCTGGTGTATACGGCTGTCGACCTCGCTCTTAGACCGACCGTCCCATGTTATTTTGCTCCCGAGGTAGACAAAATCTTTGGTGTTCTTAAGTGGAACTCCTGACATCTCTACTCTCATCTGATGTTGCGTTCGGCCTACAGTCAGCAGCTTTTTTTTGTCTTTATCTATCATCTTGTTGTAGTTGTTTTGAAAAATGCTTTGCATGATTGTTAAGGCCTCTTGCAGTTCTTCTTCGCTTTCAGCAACCAAAGCAATATCGTCAGCAAACCTTATCATATCCACCTTTTGTCCGTGTATCTGTATTAATTAATATAAGCACCAAAATAAAACTACCATATAATCTCATTCGTATATCTAAGTATCAAAAGTGGTAAGTTTTGTAGGAAGCCGAACAAAACCGAACAGTGAAAAAACAGAACATATTAAAAAAATTATTAAAGTCATGAAAAGTAATATAAAAAAATATGTTATAACTAGTTAGGTTAGGTAAGTTTAGTCTTTTTCATCACTTTTCTCAAATTTATTTTTATTTTTTAAATGTGAATACTGTACAGCAGTCCCAACTGCTCTGAATCGTCTGGAGCCAGTGAGACTCTGGCATCCCCAATTACAGTATATTATGAGGGTAATGGGGAAGAGAAAGTTATAGACAGGATGAAGGTGGGGAATTATCTGACTCTTCAGTTCTGGTCTCCAAACACATTTCGGTGGTGAATGGTGGTCTTTCATGAGGGTGATACTGACAGTAGGTATTTACCACTCTAAATCAATATATTGTTTTGGATATATAAATTGTGAAATAACACAAATATAATTTTATCGAAGGAAGCAAATACTTTGGGGGGAAAAAACACACTCTTTGTCTCCCTCTTTTCTATTTTGTATCTCTTTCTATCACCAATAAGGTGTCTTCTCTTCTATTTCTTTCACTTATTATTTTATTTCTTATATATGTATTATATGTGTCTTTATGTAATTATCTTTATTTGATATAAGCTTGAGCTAAGCGAAACCTGGTTGGGTGTTGAATATTAATTCAAAAACAAAAGTTTTACAAAGTGTGTTTTTTCATTTGAATGCAAATATAATTTACTTGCGCACATCAGGTTATGAACCGACGACCGCGACCCGGGTTCGCAGCCAAGGAGGTCGTCAGTTATAAAAAAATGACATATTATTGTGGTTAGGTACATAAACTGTTAAAAATATCCAAGTAACTGTTTGGGTGAAGAGTTTTTAATAAAATCTCAATAAATTATTTGAGAAATAAATTGGTTCGTTTATGCGTGGATTTATGGGTCTGCCATTGGGGCCACCAATCACTTGGAGACTTGGAGCACATAGCACGCAGATTAAGATGTATGGATGCTGGCCGAATGAACCGTGGACCGGTCACAGGCAATGGCCAAACGAGCACAATGGGAGGACGAAGGAGCGTCGAACTTACAATTAGGCCCTGTAATGAATTGTCGAGATACATTCCGTTGTAAATGTAGAGAAATATTCAATACATCAAAAATAATCTAAAAGTGACTGAATAACATTGTTTCAATTGCTCATTAGATTTTTTTTTTAAATTCCATACTCAATAATTTCCTATAGAATAGACTGGGTCGACGTACGTACGCATTGAAAATGGCCGCATGAAAATGGCCACAGACATCGCACGTCGCGATGCGTATGGTCAATGTGATTTTAAAACATAAATTTTCATTGATAATCTATGGTTGCTAAGTAGCCCAGATATTGTTAGGCGTAGCGATGCATACGTACATCGACCCAGTCTGAATCTACCATTAATCACATAGAGCTATGTGGTAGGTCTTTCTAGGAGAGGTAGTTCAGGGAAGGAAAATATTGTGAGGTTTGGATAGTAATCCGGGAGTCATTGCGTCCAAAAGTGGGCATTCTGTAAGCACTTTCAAATTACATACTAAGGATTCACAACACATTCAGAAATATGAAAGATAAATACATATACACGTAGAAAAATGTTATTCTAAAATACGATCATTTTATTCGTAAAAATGGTTAAAAACCGGACTGAAGTTCTTACGAACAAATTAACAGATTTTCAATGTTTATTCTTAAATTTACGAATAAAATGATCGTATTTTAGAATAACATTTTTCTCCGTGTAGAGTTATTTTAAATTCAACATTTGGGTCATAGGTAAAGTGCAGTATTTATTCTGACAAAATAATGTTATTATACTAATGTTTAGTCATTATTTGTTTATGTGGTCGAATTCTGTTATTTATTAATTAAGGAACAAAAGTATCAAAATGCAACATTTTGTTAATTTTAATTTTTCATATACCTACCTAGGTAGTATCTAATTATGTAGGAACATTAAAAACAATTCACTAATTTACTTTAAGTTTTATTTTTAACTATTTAATAATGCTTCCAGTAAACCTTTTTTAACATTTTAATTAATGAAGATAATATTAGCGAAACTCAATCTAAATCTGAAACAGAAAAATCAGAAAAAGATCAGGTCACATCTGGGTCTTAAGACGATAGACTTCGCTTTTCGGCCCATACAAAAAGGACGCCCGGGAAAAAACACTTTTCTACATCGAAAATTGCACAAAATGAATATTTTTTTTTATACTGCCTTCTAGAGGGTGAAAACTATGTCGGTATGTTTTCGAATTTTCGATGCGTTTCGTATTAACGTAAACATTTACTGTCAAACATGTACGATTTATCAAAAAATATTATTTAAGGAAAAAATGCTGCTAACTCAACTCTCATAAAGAATTATAAAATTATAAAAAGCTACCGACGTAGCTTCTTCTTTCTAAAAAATACATATTTTTTAAAATTTCAATTTCGTGAAAGTTTCGGTGTAGAAAAGTGTATTCTCCATAAACCCCTTTTCGAGCGATTTCTGTAGGTAAATTTGAGCGTTGTCTCATTCGCACATTTCGCATTCGCATGTATTGTAAGTGTGCGTGAGCTTATTGTGAGCGGGACAGAATGACAGTCGCGGGTGTTCCGCGTGTCGTTCAAAGTCTAGCCTCTTAAACCCCGGAAGTTCGGCTTTCCTGGCAGATGCTCTAACCACTGAGCTAATGTGTCCCTATCCGATTCGGTCATATTTAACTGTATCATAGGTACTTCGACTGAGAACTATTATCATTATCTTCATTTTCTTGGCTGCTATCTTTACGTATGATGGTAAGATCTTCATATATTTAAATGTTATAATTTGAGGTTTTACCTATAAGTTAAAATAAAAATAAATAAACTTTTTTTATATTATTTCCACACTGCATAAACCCTCAGAGCCGATGTCATCTTGGAGGATGCTGAGTGGAGGGTCTTCTTAGGGAAAGGAAGGGGGGTGTTATTGGAAGAAAAACAACTATGAGGGGTATGTAGGAGAGACAGAAAAATGAATCCATCCCTCCCTCTACTGTGCAATCTCCCTCAACCAGTGTTTCCCGATCCAGCCCGCCATGGAGTAGGTGAGCAAATGCATTCGCCACCAAGACCTAGATAAACCTCACCCCAGGAACCCGGGAAAATCTGCTAAGTCCAGAACCCGTTGGGGTCACCTGTGCCAGGGGTGTTGGTTATCCAATAAATTGTTCTTGGGGCGGCGGTACCTATACTCGCCTGCCAAATTGTTTGATTAAAAAATAATAATTATAACAATGGGTTTCATGATTTAAAAAAGAGAAACTTTTGATCTACAATTTATTAAACAAATAAATTTTATTCATCAATTTAAAGTTATTGGACTGCGAAATACCTGGTTTAGGTAAAACCAAAACCTTGCTATAAAAAGTACTTCTACCAATAGTTGAGAATCCTCTGGTTAGTACCTATCCACCTAGCAATGTTTTCAAAGAACAACATCGTTAAAATCAATGACCAAAAAATACACCTTTACATGACGCGCGCATTCAAAATAATTATAAATCACCACAAAACCAAGGTGGTTAGCGAAACGCCAACAAAAAAGACAAACGATAATTGTTTAAAAATCTGTTATTACACAAGACACGACAAAGATATGTGCCTATTATTATTGGCAGTGCGAAGTATTCCTTAACCCTTCATCTACCGAAGCTCTGGCGGTCGCTTCCACAAACTAGTCCTTCATGGCTCTATTGTCTGGCGAGGTAATGGCGCAATAACACTGTGTCATACTTGCGCAATTCCACCGTTGAAGGTTGGCACTGAAAGGGTTGGCTGTTTTATGGCATACGACCAAGGGCGGCTTGATTTTTGACTGAATATTTGGATGGATTGCTATATTTATTATATTTAAAAAATATTTGCTTTTTTCATTACTTTTCAAGACCAAACTATTAACAAGCTCGTATATGTATTTTAGAAGACCTTTTCTCAGATCATAGAAATCTCTTCGCAACCTTATTTTTCTCAGATCTAAGAAATCGTTTTGAAACAAACCCTCTGATAGAGACCATTTTCTCAACAAACATGTAAGTTTATTTCAAATTCATTTAGTTAATATCACGGCCTTCGTAGTGGAGGAATAAGGCTCTCGACTAGTGATCTGGTAAATCCCGGCGTGGGCAAGAAAATTTATTTGATTAAATCGTGTTAGTTTTACAATAATCATTTAAAGATAATAAATGGTAAGTATATTTGTGGCACGATAATAATAATAATAATAATTAAGACCACCATTCAGAATTGAAATGTTGTTTAAAATGGCTTTAGCCGTATTTGGTGACAAGATCTGAATAGCCAGGCACTTACCCATCTTTTTTTTAAAGAAATACAAACATTCTCGGGTTAAGAATAACCCAGAATATTTGAAAATCTTTTACTACCATTTTCCTCCTCCACATCTCCATCCCATTCACACCATAGCCTCATAACATACCCCAATTGTGGATGTCATAGTCTCATTGGCTCCAGGCGGACGAAAGCCGTTAGGACTCTTGTGCGGTATTCACCTATATTTTTTATTGGCAAAATTTTTTGATACATACATTTACAAGTAGATACATACATAATAACATAAATGAAAAGGTAACAAAAAAAATCCCACAAAGGCGAAGCCTGTGCGTGGGCATTATAATATGTGGGTATAAAACAGTGGTGGTTAAAATAAAAAGATTAAGAATTAAAAATGTAGTACATATATGTGCAGAGGTAATTGATGTTGCAGGAATTTCTGTGATTGTATTTTTATATTTAGATGTGGATATATATACATATATATACATATATATATATATGTACACACATGTACATACACATATACACATGTATACATACTCATACTCATACATATATACACAGGTATACATACTCACATACATGTATACATACTCACACACATGTATACATACACATACACGCAATTTTATATATATATTTTTTTTAAATCTAACGATTCGGAAAGACATGGCATATTTTAGTTATTTAAAATGTAAACAGTACAAAATTATAGGAAAAAATTATTTACTTCCTTATTTTTTAACCAACTTTTAGTATATTTTTTATATAAGTTCAAGTTTTGGCATGTGTTGATGGAATTGGGTAAGGAATTGAACAATTTTGGGGCAATACAGTTAATGTGCCTTTGGGCCAGCCTGGTTTTGCAATGAGGCACTGTGTACATGCAAGTGGTGAGTCTTTGACTAGAGCGATTTGGGTTTTTATCGAAATTGTTAGGACGAGTAAATATAAATTTTAGACATTGTAAACAGTAGATCTGCCTTAGTTCCATAATTTCAGTTTCCTGAAATAACTGATTAGTGGGATAAGTTTTGGTCTTCTGGTACATTATTTTAATGATGGACTTCTGGGCAGTTTCTAGAGGTTTCACATGGTTATTGTATGTTCCTCCCCAGGCGATTATTCCATAGGTAATGGATGAAAGCACCAATGCATCATAAACAATTTTCATGGTTCTTATATTGACAATATTGCTCATCCGTTTGAATATGTAACTTAGGTATCTCAGTTTATTGACTGTTTTCTCTAAATGGTAGGTCCATTTGAGTTGGCAGTCTATAGTTACACCTAAGTACTTAGTATATTTTCCTAATTTCACATCTTCGCAGTTTGGGCATGTAGCAGGGTTACAATTTATATTATGGAACTTCAGGTTAAGATTATTTTTAGGGGATGATATTTAAAAGAACTTTTTTGTTAAAAAGCATTAAATATTTTATGAGATATTTAAAGTTATTTTCAAGTTCTGTGTAAGTCCTGATATTATATTATTATTGGCCAGTTGCTTCATAAAACCGAAATAATCACAGAACTTGAATATAACTTACAAAGAACGTAAAAAAATTACTTCAAATATTTTAAGAATTGTGCAATTTTTTTTAAACAACCCATCCTAAGTGGCTTCTTATCTAGGTCAGCCAGTTTTTGAAAGCTAATATATTATATCTTAAAAATACCTCCAACTTTCAAGCATTATTGGTTCTACAATTCAGTTAAACTAAAATAATAAAATATTTAATTATATCGCTGCCGCAATTTATTATGAAATATCAGCTGGTTGGGTAAAAAAAGTTCTTTTAAATAACAGTAACCACCAATTTCGGTTAGATAACAACTCATCCAAGTGGCATTTCAACACCCCTTTTGAAAAGTCACTATAACCAATCAATTTTTTCTATAAATAGTAGCTTATAACCTAACCTACCGTAAACTTTGTTTTTTTCATCACTTTTAATGACTTTTCAAAGGAATGATGAAGTTGCACATTGTTCACCGACATGTTATTGTTATTTTCTGCCTTACCACTAAAAAATAGCAAGTATTATTAAAAATCTTGAGAACTAATTAAAAAAAAATCAGTTATAAAATTGAGACAGTTTGGGAACCGCAGTGGGGTAGTGTTTTATGCCGTTGCTTTATATGCAAGTAACGAGCTGCACATTTCTTTGGGGTTATAAAGCAATCCATGAAACTGTTTATTCCAGTTCCTTTGTGTCGTACACATTCTGTACCAACCAACCCTTCTATACTATTGTTATTTGTTTGCGGAAAACAAAAATTAACCTTGTAACTCGTAGGCAATACTGCAAAGTACTGTAAAACCATTAATTGTAGGAGGGCAATTAAGAAAGGGTTAACTTAAAAACGTCCTTGTAAAAAACACTACAAAAATGTGAGAATATTGTACAATTTTTTCGGCTAGCGGTCGGGGAACTTTAGTTCGTTTTAGACAGTTATCGAACTGGTCGATGTTTATTTAACCTTTACCACTCTGTAGGCCAGACATTCTGGCCGAAACGATTTTGGTAGGGAGCTCCGTGGGCCAGAGGTTCTGGCCCGGCGCAGAAATAAGTTTAAGCACCGATTTCTATCTACCTAGGTATATTGTTCGATCCATTATTTCCGAGAAGTACAAAGAGACGTTGCGACATGTTGAATAAATTATAATTTCTTCATTTTAATTTACCGTTAATTAGATATACTCTTGGAAACATAGATGTATCATTTTTACCTTATGGATTATTTGTCATATTCCAATATTTTCGGATCAGTCAGTTGTCCGTCCTACATTTATGACGGTTCTCCGAGGCTACTCCCACCTCCTGTGACCATAGTTTTTCGTTTTGTGGAACTATTACATTTCTTATCGCCCCAATATTGATATTAAGTACTTGAAAATAATAAAAATAGTAATCTGTAGAATTTTTTAATATGCATAGATAGTTAACCATCATGGAAAATAATGAAATTTTTACTTCTAAGTTCAATTATAATGACGAATGTAATTGTATAGATAATAGTGATGATGAAGACCTTTTTGCATTAATAATATTGATTTCAATGACAATGATAGTGTCATAGGGAAGAAGTCGTTAACAATCCAAGTGATAGAGATAGTGGAAGTGACGTTATCCCGCCGAAAAGAAGGAGATTTGCTTATTTCAGCGAAGATGGTGACAATAGTGATGAAGAAAATATTGTGAAAAAAGTGGAGAGATTTGAAAGATAAAGTATTCAATGCATTTTATGGTGTTATTATTGATAATAAGACCTCATCCTCATCTTCAAGATTTTTTTTCGACATACAATGGTGGCGCAGCTATTTTTTAGGGGGTTTAGAAGTTTCGGTTGTAAATTCATATATTTTGTACAAGGAAAATAAGATTTAAAAAACAATGAAAATCCAATGAGTAATCTTCAATTTGTGGATAGGCTAATTATTTAGCTGGTTGGAAATCATAGAGAAGGTGTAAATACAAGAAAAGAAGACATTCGGTAGGCCCAGAACAGCGGTTGAATCATGTCATAACGCATAATGCGTAGAAAATGTATAGGGATTGCGTCGTTTGTGGTTCTGATAGAGAAGGAAGGCAAAGAAAATGAACAATGCATCACTGCAAAAGTTGTGACAACAAACCGGCAATTCATGTGGGAGAATGCTTTGAAAAATATCACATTCTAAAAAACTGTAAGTGATAATACAATACATAAGTAAGACATACATTTTTAATAAATAATTGGACCGAATCGTCAGTTTATTTATTGTGATAAAAATACTCAGAAAGTGTCATTGATGTGTACACAGTTTTGCACACCTTGTAAACGCCGTGTAGAATGTTATCGAAACTTATTATTTATTGCATGTCTTGTGGGCTGGTCTATCTTTTGTTTCCTGTATGAAGGTCGAAACCTAAAGTAAAGTCTCCAATGCAAAATAAGATCCCGTTTACTGGCCATAAAAGCTAAGCCAATCAATTGTTCACGAGTTCAGGTAGACACCGGTCATCCCCTATGCGGTACAGGACAATTAGAAAGGAATGAATACCAGGATTTACATTCGTTTGTTTGTGTATTTCACCTATATTATACAAATTAATGCTATGCAGCAGAAGGAATTATGCAAATAAAACACATTAAAAGCACATGTATTATCCTTTAGTTACTTTACGTGTGATTTAGCAAGTACTTTATGCAAAATATGTACCAAATTTATCAAACATCTTAATGGTCATACGAATTATCAGATAGGGTGCTCCGAAAATAAAGTATCGAAAATTTCATTTTTAAATAAAAAACTTAACTTAAACCGTTCAAAATTTTAACCAGAGTAGCCAATTGGTGCTGAGAAAAAATGGTCAGAGTGGAAAAGGTTAATGTTTAAACAGCAAAGTTATGTTTTGGTTACTGTGTTTGGTGCTAAAGTTATTTTTTATGATGAACTAATTTATTTTATACTGAAAACTAGAAAATTTTCTTGGATAATAAAATCTAGCTTGTTGGTTAAATGTTATATTATAAGACAAAGCTTTTTAGTTGTCACATAGTATTTATTATGTTCAGTGATAATGTGTTTGTATAAATAAGTAATCAATTCGCATTAATGTTGAAATTTATTTTAGTACTTATCAATTTTACATAAATAAAAATAAAGTCAGTTATATTATTATGGTAAGTTCTCTATTCTATGTGTTGAAATTAATATTAAGTGGTAATAATTTAGAAAGAATACGAAGCTTTTAAAGACACCAATATAAAAATAGTAAATAAGCGACCATGAAATTAAGAAATATTAGATTCCATGTAAAATTTTCATTGAAAGTTTAAATAAAATATTGGCATAGAATGTTGTTGTTTTATACCAAATAAATGAATGTGGTACTAATTTAAGATGTGCCAACATCATAATAATAATATTCTCATAAGATTAAGGTGAAGACATGCAGAAAAATGCAAAGTCGTATAAAATCTTGTGTATTAGTTTTGAAAATTTGATCGCTTAGAAATAATATAGATGCTTCAATTAAGTACTGTGAGTAGAACACATCTTGGCCTTTGAAGTGATCGTGATTTTTTGATAAGATTTTTAATAAGCTTAGAAAAAAAATATGCGTCTAACCTATAAAAAATGGTTAAAAGTGAAAAATCTCTTACTTACAAATCCTTTTTCTGGTGTTGTTTTATTTAATAATGTAGCTAATTATGTTTCTTATAAAGTGATCGGAAAACATTTTAATATTTGTATCTGAACTTCACAAAATAAAATAAAACTTGCATTTTGGCGACGTTTCTTTTCAGTGAATAAAAATAGGCGGTACCCAACAAATTTGTAAGTGTGAATTTCATCCTTATGCCATGTACAGAAGGATTTTAGCCCGTCGCTCATTCTACGCCCAGAGCCCGGGGCAAACGGACATGCCTTAGTCTACGCGGCGCTTCGATCTTTAAAAATATACTTGCGGAATAACAAAATACTGTTGTTTGCTAGAGATTAGGGTTTTTATTGGTAAACGCCCAAAAATCGTTCGCTCCGCCCGATTCCGAATGAGTCAAGGACTAGTGGATCATCTTTAGTGCAAAAAAGCTTTCATTTTTTGCTGTGAATATTGTCAAGTAGGTGCTAGAAATCAAAATAAGCTCACTCTTTAAATTTTAGAATAAAAGCTTCACAATTTTTCCTTAGAGCTTTCGCATAAGTATAACAAATGATTGGTATTTTTTTAATATAATATACCTCAGAGCCTATATCATCTGTTAGAATGTTGTGTGGAGATTCTTTTTATGTAAACGAAGGAGAGGAAGTTCAGGGAAGGAACATGTACGTTAGGTGGGTCAATGCATCCAGGAGTGACGGACCTATGAATCCACCCTCCTACTACGGTGTAAGACGACGGGTCGGGACAGTGCGGCTGGCGAGGTCAAAAGTTCTCCCTCAACCAATCTCTCCCGATCCGGCTCGCCAAGGAGTAAGTCAGCAAATGAATCCGCCGCCAAGACTTAGACAAACTTCACCTTATGATCCCGGGCCCTCTTGTTAAGTCATCAAATGTAGCGAACCACTTGGGTGACCTGATATAGGTACTTACTCATTTTATCAGATATCAACCACCTCAATAATTTTAAAAAAATCTTTCTTATAACAAGACACTGTGGAAGAAGATAAAACTGAGCAAAAACAATTTGAAAGTTTCTATCAGGATACCAGAAAGTTTGCGGGAAAGATGTACAGGGTGTAACAAACAGTACGTACCCAAACGGTTTTAACCAGAATGAAAAATGTAGATGTCATTTTGCCGTCAGATGTTTTTTTTTCATTAAAAACAAAAAATAATAATTTTCCAACAGCATGGAAACACACGAAACAGCGCGCGAATCACGCGATCCCGTTGCGACGTGTAGGAGTGCAATTAGTGGTGACGTGTGGTTGTAATTTTTTTTTGTATTTAATAGAAAAAAATATCATTGGACGGCAAAACGACATCTACTTTTACCAATACCTCTGCCATAGGTCACCCCAAGTGTTTCACTACGTTTGGTGACTTAGCAGGGGTGCCCGGGTTCATGGGGTGACGTTTGTCTGGGTCTTGGCGGCGGATGCGTCTGCCCACCAATTGCGTGACAGGCCAGATCGGGAGAGACTGGTTGAGGGAGGCCTTTTGACTTCTCCAACACTGCTTTCTTGGAACATGCACCGTAGTGGTGAACCCCTAGATTCCTACCCACCCTCATACCTTTCTCCTTCCCAGAACATCCTCTCCTTCTTTTCCTAAAAAGAATCCTCCACACAGCATTCCCAAGGATGACATGGGCCCTGAGGGGAATTGTTTTCTTCAGGGCCTCCTGTGTGGAGCTATTGTAAAAAAAAAAAACATATATGCTCAGGAATCGCTGGTTAAAATCTTTCGGGTACGTGAAGTTACACCCAGTATAATTCAGTAATGGCAAGTTTCAGCCTACACACTTCTAACAAAAAAAGCTCTATCGATTGGCGGAGCCACCTCCCTTTACCTAGGACCTGAAGTTTATCGCATTTTTTTGTTAAACTGGAACGGGGCGCCCAGCAAAAGAAAACCGCTCGAGACGTTTATAGTCAAGTACCTAAATCAATTTAAAATTCAATTCTGCGCTAATTCTACAAGATGCCTCGACAGCTGAGTGATTTAGAGCGGTCGTATAAAGTATTTAATGGCAGCCGTAAAGTTAACGTTATGACCAATAAAAGTTAATCACGCCTTTACACACACAATGTCGGAAAATTATAGACCGATAAACAATTGTTCTCTGATAATAAAGGTTATGAATTGTCTATAATGGTAACAGAATCGTTGTGGTGATAACTATATCGTAAAAATCAGATAAACTGATATAATAAGGCATCTCTTTGTAATGTGCAACTTAACGACATCTGTGGGAAAGAGATCTAATTTTAGTGTATATCAAACACCTTAGTAGGTGTATAGTTTTATTGTTTTTACCTGCCTTTTAATTATCATGCAACTGCAATCGATAAAGATAAGTTTGTTGTTTTATTACGCGGAGAATAGGATAATCGTTTAAAGCTTTGACATGTCATTAACTGGTAAAGGCTGATAGTTTTTTTTCACAGAAATTATTTATTTATTATTTATTTTATTTATTTACTACGCGCCCTAATGGGCTTTTACATTTTAGTTTAAGAGATGAGTATCAGAGTTATTTAAAAAATTTCAAAATTAAAACAATAAATAAAACATAATACAGTGAAAAAAAAAAAGTAAAACAAAAGCATATACCTACAACAAAACATAACCAAAAATGCATACAATAAAATTAGATGCATGGGTAAAAAAGATAAGAAGTTTCACATAAATAGATATTCAATATAGAAAAATTGCATAAATTATAGACGTCTATTCATGTCTTGATATATGAAAGAATTGAAATAAACAATGTTTATACTGATTATTTTTAATGTGAAATCTATCTCCCAGATCAGAATATTTATTTCCGAGGCTGTGAAGTCTCGGAATCGCGGAATTTTGATAAGAGAGTGTCCTGGTGTTGTTAAAATAAAAGGGTAGTAAATTTCGGCAAGATCTATTAGGTATGTTGATTAATTGAAGCAATTCAGGACAGTCAATTTTTTAATGCAGTATTTTATGTAATAGTATTAAATCTGTGTTTATTCTTCTTTCTGAAAGTTTTAATAAGGACATTTTATCTATTAGGTAGTTATAATCGATGTTTTCTACAGGAATATGCAATTTATAGTTTATGTATCTCAAGAATTTATGTTGAATTTTTTCAATGTTGCCGGAATGAATATTGTAAAAAGGGGACCATATCGTAGAGTTATACTCTAGTTGGCATATAACAAGGGTTTTGTACAACTTGATAAATGTGCCTAAATTATTGAAGTCTTTTGAAACTCTCAAAACAAATCCAAGAGTCTTAAGGGCCTTATTATTATTATTTTTTCCTTTATTCGTAACGTATTTTTTATACAGTTTTTTTACATGATTTTCGACTACCACACTAGACACACGTCCGTATTATGGTAGTCGAATAATAATAATATATTATTAATATGACATACAAAAGTTACTTATATTACAACATTTAATTCTATAACAACATAGATAGGAACCTGCCCTTCTGTTTCATTTTTCAGAAGATGTTTTGCTTCAATAAATTCAATAGATATCAGCCATCGCATCCATAAGGGGATAGAAAATAACACGCGATGAAGCTTCTAGCGTAGGCGTAAGAGCGGAAGAAATATTACGTGCTAGATAGGAAGAAACAATTTATTCGAGGCTCGCATGCCTGCCTTTTCAGGCTTTACACAAACTAAAATATTAATTAAAAATCAGACCGTTTCTCCACAGGGGTATTATTAACTCGTATAAGTAAAACTTACTTTCTTTAGATCTTCAACAAAAGACGATCCATTCGGATTCAAGTTCAGTATTGATTTTTGTTTTGAGATCCGATATCCAAAAATCATCATTTTAGATTAGTGTTTAGTGTGAAATATTTTCAATAGCTCTATAGTATATTATACATATTGAAATAATATTTTTTTAAATATTTGAATTATATCGTTAACGATCTGAGACTCTGATTATGAGTCAGAAGGTTTTGGGTTCGATAACCGTTCCAAGGCCAAAACACATTGTAAAAGTGTTTTTTACACTTTTTTTACATTAACTCCACATGGGAGGCCCTGAGGGAAATTATTTCTCTCAGGGCCTATATCATCTTTGGGGACGCTGTGTGCAGGATATTTTAAGGAAAGGGAGTAGAGGAAGTTCTGGGAAGGAAAAGGGTATGAGGGGTGGATAGGATCTCCACTAATATATATATTTACAAGTTGGATGTACGAACGGAGTTCGGACGAATGAACAAAAGAATGTCATATAACAACAAAAGAATGTCATGATAATATAGGTAAGTACCTACCTACATTGAAGTGGAGGAAAATGTCGGGGACAACCTAGGTAGATACTACACGATCGAGTGAATCAAATTCTCAAGTCGTGTCATGTCAAGAGCCGGAATAACAGAAACGTATGTGGGATATGATTTATTAATGTAAATGAAGGAATGTATGAAAATTATCGATATTATAGCTCACGTTCATCTTGAAACAACTATTTGTTTCATCTATTTTACATAATAAATAGGTACATCTTCTGATGTAGGTACTCTTTTCTATTATTCTGACTAGACATTAATCCTCCTTGATAAATTTATTCAATTGAGAATGTCATGAACGTGCCCAATTCTTTCAAACTTCCACCTGCGTGTTATGTCTATTGTATCCTTCCTCATGTCTTCGGTCGATAAGTACGTATCCAAATCGTCCAAACTACTCATAAGCATCTCTTACTAAAGAGTGTTAATTACGCTTATGTGCATAGGACGTAATAGTTCGATTAATATAATAATTAATCAACTATTTTTTCGGACAAGTTCGGTTTAAAACTCATGCATCTCAAGGTTCTCAATTGTGGAAGTTTTAAACCCTCGAAATTCTCTTTCAATCTAATATCATTTTAAACAGATACTTACCTACGTACTTTCAGCGCCCTTGGGGTGATTTTTCACAAAAACGGCGCCGTATACGTGTATATATGAGCTATACATTATATTATTAATATTTTTCTAAGAAAGGGCGATGACCTCTGTGAAAAAAGCCGCTCTTTCCCAGCGTTGTTTGCAAAATTGATCAGAATTTATAGCCATATTCATCCCCAATTCATGTATAGGTAGATAGCTACCTATAAATAGATAATAATACCTACTAACAGTAGCGACAACCCAAACTCTCTAATTTTTTATTTGATTAGATACCGCACAAGAGTCCCGGAGAACCAATGAGACTATGGATAATCCAATGTTGTTGTAAGGCTGAAGGCAGTGGATAGGGAAGTATACGGGGAAACGTATGATGTGGAAGTATCTACCTGGCTATTCAGATCTGGTCACCAAACACGTCTAAACCATTTCTGGATGGTGGTTTTTCACCAGGGCGCTACTGAGACCGTCTATATCTACCACTCTGGAACGTGCCGCAAACTAAAGCGGCCCACTGATGTGCGATCATGTCCGCGGCGAGCAATCCTAGCATGATTTTACGCGAGCAAGTTCGCACGTGTGAATTGATTTTTATCTGGCGGACCTCCATACAAAAATGATTAACCTATATAGTCTTGCTCGCCACGGACGTGTGGCTGCATATCTACTATACCTATATGCTATTTTAATTGATGAATTGTGAAATAAATAAATTAATCAAATGAAATTAACTTGCGCACACCGGGGTTTGAATCAGTAAACTTCGGAATCAAATCCCATGGTAAACTAAACACTCTACCGCGGAAGCCGTCGAACCAACAGCATCGACAATTCTGACTACATATTTAAGTTTGTACTTACATCTAAGGTTTTTTAATATTTACCTAATGTAGCTAGACAGGGTTACTTCAAAACATTACGTGGGTACATTTTTGTTAAGTTGCAAAGCACTTGGAATATAACCACAACAAGTAAAATTGGTGTCGAAAGTTACTAAATAATAATAAATACTACCAAGACCCACGTGTATTTTACCTACTTCACCAAAACTCAGCATTTTGTTCCAAATTCCCCTTTATTTGTTGGGTTTAATTAAAGAAACGTCGTTTGTTTCAAGTTTCAGCGATTCGATCGGCCATGCGCGTCGGCCGGCCCAGGCAATACCTTCGTACCGCTCCGTTACCCCGCTTGCATCAGTCGAACCTGAGGCCTCGGAGGACTATAAGAATACAATGTAGTCGAGCCAGCCAAAGGCAAACGTCAAACAATAGCTTGGTCGTTCGCCGCCCGGCCGCGGCAATTATTGCTTACTGGCGTTTTATTGAAATTCAACGATCGATTTTGGTTACCTACCGATGTTCCGTGAACGAAGTATTCTGAAAATATATTTTATGGGAAGTGACTTGGTGTCTACATATCGAATGACGCTAGCTAAGACAGCTGGGTACCTAGGTGCCCAAAGAAAATAAGTTTTTAATAAAAATAAATATCGCCATATAATTTGGGATTCAGGAATAAATTAATTCCAATTGGTATCTACCAACTTCTAGATACCCTATTGTTTTTTGAATAATGCTATTTCTAACTGTATTCTGCTATCAAGAAATTTGAAAAGAATAATTTATTAAAAAATTATTAAAATTGCTTCAGATCGGTTGGTAGGTACTTAGGTAGGTAGGTACTAACTTACTTTCATTATTTTCCGCAAAAATGAGACTTTTTTTAACTTTACGATTTTTACGAAAAATTTTCATCAATGTTAAAAATTTATTGAATTCAGTGCCTACCTATCTACCTAGGTACCTAGGTAGGTACATGAAAGTGGATTGCCTGAAGACATAATTATTTTTTTATTATAGCTAGACATTTCACTGAAATATTGTCATTATGCTTAGGTAGGTACATATAGGTATTATATCACACTGTAAAAATAAATCAAAAAGGTATCTTAGTGCCTATTTCGTTTTTATGTAGGTAGGTACCTATCTTTTCATGTTGATACTAAATGGTAGGTACCTAAAGCTACATAATGTTAGAATATAGCCCTACCTATAAAAAAAAATAGGTAGGTAGGTAGGTACCTTTCTACACCGTAGGTATTACATTATTTTAAAGAATTTATTTTAATCTATGTGCCTACCTACGCACCGAGGTTATTTTTTATCCTTCCAGTTACTAAATCATATTGCTACAAAAAAGCTGCTGGATAATTCCGAAGTATATTTTTTCAATTTATTTTGTATAGAATTAATGTACCTTTTCGTTGTATTCAATTAATAAATCTGGCTTAGGAATTTGTCGGTGGGTTCCAAAAGAATAAAATGTCATTTGCAGAGACTGGACTCTTGTAAATTATTGAACAAACATTTGTGCTGCTACACAACTTACCTATATATATATATATACCTAAGTACAACGTGGGAAGTTTATAATTTACTTAAGTAGTAGGTACTGAATTATAATTTTGGAATCGTAGTAGATACCTACCTACCTAATAGGTAGGTACCCATACAGTTTTTAGTTTTTTATATACCTACCTACCTAAATTCACATTTATAATGATAACGTTGGTATATCGATTGGTTTGAGTAGGTATCTAATTTTATTAGTTTAAATGTGTTTATATAGGTAGGTACCTACATTCCTACCCGTAGTTTTATTTGAAGAGAACCACCAATTCAACAATTTGCAACCATTTCCGGGAATATTGAGTGTGAGGCAAATAGGTATACCTAAATACCGCATTTAATTAATTTGAAATTAATTACAAACAAGAAAATAAACTATTTATCTTCGTTGAGTTTTGATTCCTAGACCTCGGTATCCCACAATTAGAGACTATTGTTGTGCTGCTAAAGTTTGTTAAATTGATACCGTAAGCATCTAACTAAAATTAAGGTTAAAAAACAAACTTTAATTTTTCTAGGTTTTTACATTGATTATTTTTTCCCGATGTTAGCTGATCCCTTTGCTTAGTACACAAGTCCTCGTTAGGTAAATAGGATATAAGAAACCCGTATAAAAATAAAACTGTACGTAGATAGGTACAATGAAAACAATTATTAAATGAAACGAGTATAAATGATCAGGTAAGGATACAGATTAAAATTTAAAATAGTACAAAATAAATTATACATCTAAATAATCATTAGTGTTTTGTAGTTGTTATTTCATAACCATAAAAAATATATTATCAAAAATATAAGGTTGGTCCGCTGGTACCAGCCACCAAAAAATGACCAATAATAAACCCGAAATTCACAATACCGAAAATCACACTATTATAGTAGGTATTTTTGTCATATTTTTAATTTAATAATATAACAGAAGATGTCAGATTGTCAAATAATTTCCACCATAAAAATCGGTAAGTAGGTACCTCCTACCTACTTACCAATTTTCAAACAAAAAAACGCAATTTTTTCGAAAAAGTATCGTGTAAACCGCCCACTATTGAAGACTGAAATAATTCAGTAGAACTGCTTCGATTAGGTAAATTAAATATATATATATATATATATAAGAATCCACCTACCTAGGTAGGGACTATTTTTTTAAATATTTTTTTGTGTAGCTACCTACTACTTAAACCAACGTCATAAGATTTTTTAAATATTTTTATTTTATACCTATAATAATAGAGGGCCAAGAACAGATTTAATAAAGAATTATTTATTAAGAAATGCGGCTCGACGCACAATGAGTTTGTAAGTATTTTTCCTGCGCATCTAACTCAGATTTAACAACATGTTTTCATGGGGATTTTATTGTTTGGTTATCTTACAGAAAAACGGGAAACATGGAAATTTATTTCAATCTATATATGGAGTCACGTATTGCCTGAAATAGAGGTTAAAGATCACAGTGCGTCGTGTTGTAGTTTGAAGTAGACAAAAGATAATAAAAAGAGATATAATATGAAAATAATCAAGATGGCTGAACGCTTTGTTTGGGCTCGCTGCATCTCATGGCGGGTCGATGATATCTGCGCATGCGCCATGTAACGAGTGCGAGCGAGACGTCAACATACAAAAGTGTATCTACATCTCTTTCACTTAAAATGCCGGGAAACTCGCGTGAGACAGAGCTACGAAAACAAGTATTTTCTCTCTCTCACTCAAGCCGTTTGACTAGTGTGCGAAAGAGTAAACGCAATACAAACAACTCGCTTATCTCTTCTATCTGGGAACAAATTTTAGTTGTTCAGCCAAGAAAAAATGTTCGGTTCCGACCGCGATAAGTATTCAAACAAACTGCTAGTAAAAATAAGTTGCGCAATAATAAATCATTTGAAAATTTAGAGCTTAATTTTGGATCACTTGTATTATTCGTACTTTTTTACTCGTTGTTCTAAAGCTTTGGTGTTTTTTGTCGCATTCAAAGCAGAGCCAAAATTTTTAACGATTTTAATTTGGTTGCGCCGCCGAAAGAGGTTAAAAAGACAATTACGATTAATTTAACCGCGAAAGAATAGCAGATTTATTTACACAATCACACCGTTTTTATTAGACATCAGAGCATACTTATTTTTCAAATGGTCATAATTTTACGGTTTTATGTTAAATTAATGTAAATCCTGTTTTATTATTAGATTGGACTGTAATAAATAGATAACACTTAGGACGGGTCGTTTCATAGAATTTGAACAATTCATTAAATGAAATTAAAGTAAATGTTCAAGTTCTGTGAATGTTCTATTCAAGTTCTGTTATTATTTTAGTTTAGTTACGAAACTGGCCAAAAATGATATAGATAAGTACTAACTAATAATTCCGTGAAACAACCCGTTCTTAGAGACTGTTGTTTTACAGAAATTGAACAATTCAACAAATTTCAAAATTTAATTTCAAGATCTCTAAACGTTCTTGTTATTATAACAACTCTTGAAATTTTTTTGAAAATTCGTTACTTCAGAAATGTAGGTTGTACCCAAGTACAAGTCGAAAGGTTTCGGTTAGAATACTGAGACGTCCCCGATATCTATATCCTTTTCTCTGACGCTCCTTTTCATCCGAGTCCCAGTCAAGTCCATTTATTTATTTATTTTTATAGTGAACACTTCACAAGAGTCCCAACTGCTCCTGACTATGGCATCCCCAATTGGGGTACGTTGTGAGGCTAAAGGTAAGCGGGAAGAGAAGGAGATGTGGAAGAGAAAGGTGGGTGAAGTACTTGCCTATTCAGATCTAGTCACTAAACACGGCTAAAGCAATTTGAAGCAACGTTTCAATTCTGAATAGTGGTCTTACACCGGGAAATTCTGAGAGCATCTTCCACTCTAGAACTTTCCGCAAATATAATATCTATTTTTATTTTTTTTTTTATTAATTAATTGTGAAATAACACAAATGTATTAGCGCACGTCGGGTTGGAACCCGCGACCTTCGGAATGGGAGTCCAAAGCCTACGTACGGGGACTGCTTAGATACGTTGGTAATTGTCCAAACCATCAAAACTTATAGACATAGTAGACGTAGGTGATTTTGAATGAAGCAAGAAGTCTGAGCCAGGAAGAGCTTCAGATGTCTACCTAAATAATCTAAAAGATATCAATAATAATTTAAATTAAGGCTTACCCAAAACGCGTATCCGAAACATGTTTATATTTCCTAAACAACATGACATTAAGTTCTTATCTCCTCTTCTATTCAAATTATCTCTGCGATGACCTTTGAATTTTTAATTAGGAAGGGGACATTCCAATTTAAAAAGGACGCAATTTTATATTTGCATAACTTTCTAAATTTGTTACTTCCTAAGCTCAGATAATTTCGAAAACAAAATGATAATGTATTAACTCTTTCCGACCTTTAGTTAGTTATAGGTATGTTAGCTAAAAAAAATTGTTTTCCATCGTTAAAACAATTATTTTTTAATTACAAATAAATATTTTTTCATCGAGCTAACAATGTCTCAGTACCTAGGAGTAATATTTATTTTATTTTATGTTGGAACCTCTCTACCCACTCACCTATATTTATGTAAGAGATCTACCTATATAGATAGACGGAGAGTTTTCAAAGACGTTCCGTGATTTTATTCCGATGTTTGCATTTTTTTTAACAAAGAGAGGAAAGAAAAAATTTATAGTCGCACAAACTTGAAAAAAAATCTTAATTTATAAGTTTACCTTTTATAATTTTTTTCGTATATTTTTTGTCTGGATTCACTGAAAAAGTATGCTGATTTTAGTAAGAATACCTTTAGGCATAACAGATAATTCACAATCATAGAATTAAGAATGGCACAAGAAACGCTATTTGGGTGTGTTTCGAGACACAAAAGTCTGACCATTCTTCTTCCTTGCACTGTCCCGACTCATTGCCTAGGTAGATTGGGGTCGGCTCTCCTCGTTCTCAGGTTGTGGCTTCAGGCCGTTTCTCTGTTGGATTTTAGAACATTGAGTCATCCAGGAGTTCTTTGGTCTTCCTCTGGATGACTGTCGATGAAGCTCCATAGACATTGCCTGCTTCACTCTGTGGTCTAGTGGTATGGTGGTATGACTATTGATTGCCTAAATTTCATACGTGGAAGTGTATTTCACCATTAATTATCATGAAATTTAAATGAAATAGCCATATACCAGATCAGGTAAGTGTAAGAGATACAGAGGGCGTGATAAATAGAACCAAAAGGTGAATACCGATTTCCAATTGTGGCGACAAATGATTTCCATGTCTAGTGTTCTTCTGTATTCTATTCCCATAAGATATATTTTTTAAATCAACAGTTTTATATCACTGCACGCCTCTGACTATTCTAACAATCAAAATAACGAAGTGTTTCAGAAACGTAGAATTCCTATCTTTCTCACAATTATAGATAATATTTTCATTATTTTAGGCCCCCTGTAATTAAAAAAATTTACTTGATCGTACCATCCTTTGAACATAATATATTTTTTTCCTCAACCAAGTAGATTATTGCTATGTTTTTATACAACAACCAAAACACTTTAAATATTTTTCTACAGTCAAAGCATTATTTTCTCTTCAACTTTGCATAAATATTTCTTTATTTCCGTTATTTTCCATTATATTCAAATATTCCTACCTGTCCCGCTTCACAATTTGTTTTTCCATAATTTATCTATCTAATTTGAATACGTGAGCATTTCATTATAATTCAAAAAGTACATAAAATACCGACTTTATGACCCGTAAAGAAAAACGTAATTTTTACGTGTCAATTCATTTACATGACTTTTATTGAAATATAAAAATACGATTTCAGCAGATTTAAGTAAGTACTAATTGCCACTCGTAAAAAGAACATACAAAACAATGGAAAGTAAGTAAATTTTATAGGATTATGTAAATTTTGATTCGTAAAAATATAACACACTGATGTTGCATTCAGTATGCCCGAGTATTATATGTGTAGGTACCTACTGAAGTAGCCAATTCAATCCTTTAATAAAATACGTTAAAGTTTTTCAAGGTTCCGCTTGTTTTAAATAATTTAAATCCACTTCGGGTATGTTTCTCTGGTTGTCTGCTAAAATGTAAGTAGTAAGATGCTGAGATATAAATATTTTAACAATTCATGAAAGTTTGTAATTAAAATAGAAGATAGGTTGGTAAGGAACTTACCGTTCAAAGAAGTTTTAAATATAAATATAGGTAGATATACCTACTTCGGCAGATAAAGTTACATCTTTTATCTGTCTGCTTAATGTTGGGGATTGAGTAGTAGTTAATTAATACATTTTTTTCGGGTAAATTTACCAAATTTAAATACAGATTGTTAAGCTATACTTACCTACTGATAATCATACTTAATCATACTTAGGTAATATCCGATCTTATAGATTTATTTATAAGACATTAAACGTCAATATTGAAATAGAAAAATCAGAAAATGATGCGTCTGAATCATTTTCTAATATTTCTATTTAAAATTATGGTTGGAGTTCGGCATATTGTCTTCAATTATTAAAATTTAGTAAGGTTTTGTTAGTTTTTTTGGTCGCGTGTTAAGATTTGCGAATGTATTTGTAATCTTGGAAAATGTAGACATTTAGGGGGCAGGTACCATTGTGTTAATAAAACATAAATATCTACCTTTTTTTAATAAAGCGTTAATAATTTTGTCTAAAAGCAAATGAAAAATCTAGTAACACTAGACTCAGTGGAATTGTGAACGTTTATTTATTTATTCAAAATATATTTTGAAATAACTTTTCCTTAACTTAATTTCTTACTTTTCAAAGAAACTTTTCCCACGCATTTTCATGTCACTGGGTCACAGTTTAAAATGTCTACTATTATTTTTTGGGAATTTGGAATTCATTGCAATTCAGTCTTGTTGATCTAACGACAAGCGAAATCGCGATGTGGCAATAACGAGTAATGTCAAATGGGAAGTTCTTGATAAATAATAATAAAATTAATATTAGGATGATGTATGGCGGCATTTTTGTGAAAAATCACCTCAAGGACGCTGAAAATACTGATGATATATTTCTAGAATGCTCTATCTTACTTCTAATTGCAAACTAGACAAACAAACAGATTGAATCAACCGATTCGTCGAACACTAATATAAAACTAAATTGTACAACGCACATTAGACTAATGAACAGAAAATATTCAGGATCATACTTACATAGGAGGACACATGAAGTCACAATGTTACATAGCTAACATATTATTACCGACATCAATTTTATTTATATTGTATTCTGGCAGAAAATACCAACCTATCATTTACCAATAACGTATTCCGCTTCGAACCTGGCAAAACAATAATAATTATTCGAATTACTTATATAACCTATTTTAAGTAATTTATTTCTCTTATTGTGTTATTCTTTACTGGTTATCTAAAGGTAATAATATCTTTATCCCGACCTTGTGGGCGACTTGGCCCAATGCTCAAGCTATTCCCGATGTCAAAGTGCCAATAACGAGGAAGAAACGAGAAATAAATTTCGATACTTTCATATTATTAATACAGTCCCACTGAGAAGAACTGGGAGCGTACTCGTTGCCGGATGAATCTGGGGCCGACTTGAATGAAAGGCCTGGTAACAAGAAGCATTTTTATTTATAAATAATTTGTGAAGGCAACCCAGGCAGGTAATGGAACTTGTGAGTTAGGTAGAGAAGGTTAAATAAAACGTTGCTATAACTTTTTAATTATCTCTCCGTTAGTTTAACCTAACCTAACCTA
Organism: Limnephilus auricula; assembly: GCA_951813805.1. Classification (NCBI taxonomy): domain Eukaryota; kingdom Metazoa; phylum Arthropoda; class Insecta; order Trichoptera; family Limnephilidae; genus Limnephilus; species Limnephilus auricula. The sequence continues at coordinate 5,994,399 of OX638403.1, forward strand.
ACCTAACCTAACCTAACCTAACTAAATACCCAAAAACTAGTAGATAGTTCTGTGAACTTGGACCTCGGGTCCAAAAAGTATGTTTCTATTTTTCTGTTATTTATTTATTAAGTGGAAGCCACAAGCCAAAAATTAATGAATTCTTAGTGTGTCTTATATCGCCACGAATATAATATAAAGAGTATAGAGAATATAAATAATCAATAGAGAAATAAGATAATCAATAGAAGCTGTCCAGATAATTTTAGCAATAAAAGTATTATTTTCTTAAGAAAACATTTACTAATAGTTCACGCTTATATTTTTTATCCACTCGAACGCTTTTTGCCACATTATGGCACTATCTCCAAAACCACGGATTGCTTTTTTGCCAAAATGTCGATAATTTTAATTTTAATTTTTACTAAAAGGACTATATAATATATTGTACATTCAAAATATTATAAAATAATTATTCTCTTGATTCTTTAAAATGTTTCAAGGTTAAACATATAATTATATTTTTTTTATAAATCCAACAAATATGTGATAATAAAAAAAAGATAGGGGAATTCATTGGCTTCATAGAACTGTAATCAGTTTGTATGTCTCCATATTCAAATTCGGAGGAATGATTTTTTTAATGTGGCCGGAAAAATTTCCTTCAGCAATCCGAGAAAAATATTTAAATTTCTCTGTCACTCCAGTGGTTAAAAACAAAATAACATTTTTATTTTCATTCTACTCAACGGAAACGGTGGGAAATATTTCAATTTATCCAGAGCATTTTTTTTGTTGTATTTATAATGTAAGCCAATTCGTTGTTAAGAATCTAAAATAGTGATTTACCATTAAGCTTCGTCATAAAACCAATATTCCCTCTGAAATCCTAAGTTATTTAAGTAGGTAGTTACTTAAATATCCACTTTTGAATTTTTCAAACTAATTGAGTGAACTATTTTTAATAATCAATTTATTAAGTTTAAAGAAAATGAATGAATTTATTTAATAATAAAATAAACTAGCATAACCAGCATAAAACTCTTTAGTTTGTTATACTAGGAAGGTCCTACCTATTAGATATTTTTAAATTCTAGAATATTAAGTTTGTTAAAAAATATTCATTTTATCCTAAGGGTCTAATGGAAAACTTGGGAAAATGGAAATTACTTAAAACTATAGTAAAATAACTGTAAAAAAATGGTACCCACCTATATACGTATACGAAAAGCCCCATTGGAGAATTTTCACAAAAAAACATTAAAACAAAAGCACATCGCTAATTTTCATTAAAAAATAATTTCCTGAAAATTGAAAACTCAATAAAAGTCAGAGACTTATCAATTACCTTTATTTCTTTGAATAAATTTCAGAAAACTTAAATTTATTATTGTGTCTATGGATGCGGTCGCCAGCTCTAGACGGCCCCGGTCCAGACAATATTTCACAGCAAACAGAAATAGCCAATAGAGAGCTTGATGCCGCAGTTCAAGTGACTTTTATCTCTAAACAAATTCATAAAAAGAGCGGTTTTCGCTTGCAAACAACCAAACAACGTGGATGGAGCCTGACACATATATCAGAACAGTAGATACAGTATGTAGGTTCTGGTGCGATCAATTCGCAGTGTTTGTTCAATATTACCACTGATTCTAAAGCTTTTACCATAAATTATTTTAAAACTATTTTAAATATCGAAGATGGCATCGTTTTATAGGTAGGTACCTTCGCTAGACATTTAAAAATAGGCATTAATTTAAATAATAACTATACCTGTATTTATAATTCTTTAAGCAGAAGATAGGCACTTAATTCATCTATATGTCAAAGCGCTGGTAGAACAAATTTTACAGATAATATTTATATTTAAGGCTTTAGACTGATGAGGACTGCATTCATAGCTTTATTTTTTTTTAAATTTACCTACCTGCGGTGCATATAAAGACGTTATTATGTTAATAATAACAATAATTCGATAATTTTGATATAGCCGTTTTAGCGAACCTAAAGGGTTCTGATAAAACTAAGTTGCAGTAAACCTAGCTTTATGAATGCTGCTTTAACGTATAGGTAGGTATAATAATAATAATGTCCTTAAGTTAATTTCTCACAGAAATGGCACTCTATAAATTATCCCTTTATTATTATCATTATTAAGATGATCCACTAGTCCTTGACTCATTCGGAATCGGGCGGAGCGAACGATTTTTGGGCGTTTACCAATAAAAACCCTAATCTCTAGCAAACAACAGTGTTTTGTTATTCCGCAAGTATATTTTTAAAGATCGAAGCGCCGCGTAGACTAAGGCATGTCCGTTGGCCCCGGGCTCTGGGCGTAGACTGAGCGACGGGCTAAAATCCTTCTGTAAATGGCTTAAGGTTGAAATTCTCACTTACAAATTCGTTGGGTACCGCCTATTTTTATTCACTGAAAAGAAACGTCGCCAAAATGCACGTTTTATTTTATTTTGTAAAGTTCAGATACAAATATTAAAATGTTTTCCGATCACTCCACAAGGAATTTAATTAGCTACATTATTCAATAAAACAACACCAGAAAAAGGATTTGTAAGTAGGAGATTTTTCACTTTTAACCATTTTTTATAGGTCAGACGCATAATTTTTTTCTAAGCTTATTAAAAAGCTTATCAAAAAAATACTCGATCACTTCAAAGGCCAAGATGTGTTCTACTTATTTAGTATTTAATTGAAGCATCTATATTATTTCTAAGCGATCAAATTTTCAAAACTAATACACAAGATTTTATACTATTTTGCATTTTTCCGCATGTCTTCACCTTAACGTTCCATTTGTATAGCGCAGTTTTGTTAAGTGCGCTTAACTACTTAACTATTAGATTTCTCCTATTTAGACAATTCAAATTTTGTTTAATACCTATTTTTAAACTAGTTGTGGATTTCCTCATGAGTAGTTGTGAGTTTAAATACTGGTAACAATCCCTTTAATAAACCGAATTAAATAATATTCACATATATACGTAAGACGGAAGAATAATCTCTGAATGTAAATAAACGTATTTTACGTATCAACATATTTCGTTTTTAATGACATGAGCATGATTTAATTAATTTTCTGGTGTGTATGTACCCAGCTGGTACCCACATACCAACTTTCAGAAAATAATATGAAATTTATATTAAATATATAAAATTTATGTAAGTACATTTTCTCGTTTCTCACTGTAAAATATATAATTTAGCGGGCTCGTTATTCCAAAACAATGAAGTTACATGAATGCATTATTTCAATCGTTATTAAGTAGCAAAGAAGAGCTTTATACACTCTTGAAAATATTTATAAATTAAACCCCCACTGTGCCGATGGTGGATGGACCCCCGCGGGCAAAATGGCGCAGTCTTCCTCGAAAATACACAGACTAATGATTTTATAATTAAATAACACCGGAGAATTATTAGCACAATAAACAAAATGTGAAATCGTTGTGTTTTTTCTATGCCGTTAAGTCGAAAATGTATGAATAACTACATCTATTGTGCAGTGGCGTTTCGTCAATCTTCTATATAGAACAGTGGCGGCTCGTGACTTTTGGTGAGCTAGAGTGCTAATATTAACAAAAATGGCATTATTAATGTCGTTGTAGCCGAAAAATATATATTTTTTTTTTTTCGAAAATTTATTTTTTGTATGAAGATTTTCAGGAAATTTCAGTTTTGCCGTGCGCCGCACAGATTTCCTGAAAATCTTCATACAAAAAAAAATTTTTCGAAAAAAAAATAAAAAATATTTTTCGGCTACAACGACATTAATAATGCCATTTTTGTTAATATTAGCACTCTAGCTCACCAAAAGTCACGAGCCGCCACTGATATAGAACTCTCTGAACTGGAAAACCTCGAATGTTGAAAAATATGACAGTTTTGGCCAAGAGATTAAGGTATATAAAACTTGCATAGTAGTTTACTTACCTACAGCCAAAATGGGTTTATTTTATATTGCTCTTCGTTTCATAAGGACTGCAAAATAATATTATCACTTTAGTCGATATCTTTACAGTGATAAGAAGAGGCCCTAGCACGCTTGCTCTATATCGATCGGTAGGATAACTATCGGTAACTTCTCATCGTTCCCTAGGACAACTGCACATCGCTAACATACAAACAACAGTTGATGTCGAATATGTTAAGGACACTTAGTCATTGTGAACTGTCACTTATTCGTTGGCGATCTGTAGTCATGCTAGGGAACGATGAGAAGTTACCGATAGTTATCCTACCGATCGTTATAGAGCAAGCGTGCTAGGGCCTCAGGTCAACCGTAGACGATAAATCTCGATAGCCTGATAGGTATAGGATAGGTACATAGTACCAACTTGTAATTTCGTTACACCACGCCACAGGCAAAAAAAGTAGATATGTAGGTACGTACCCATCTAATTAAAAAAATGTGATAGGTTTGTTTGCCTACACGGAGAAAAATGTTATTCTAAAATACGATCATTTTATTAGTAAAAACGGTTAAAAATGGGACTGAAGTTCTTACGAACAAATTAACAGTATTTCATTGATTATTGGCAGGAAAATGTAAGAATAATTTGTTGGTACCTATACATACGAAATTACGTATACCAACTAATTATTCTTACATGTTTCCGCCAATAAATATTGAAACACTGTTAATTTGTTCGTAAGAACTTCAGTTCCGTTTTTAACCATTTTTACGAATAAAATGATCCTATTTTAGAATAACATTTTTCTCCGTGTACTTATCATGATAAAATAGAAGAGAAGAATCAGATTTACATTTGTTAGATTTCGGCTGCCCCGTCCATTCGGTTATAACTACGCCACTGGTGAGGTATTTCCCTTATTATACATGAGAAATGATTTGTGTCGGAAAACAGCGATTCTTTGATAAAATTCATAGTATTTCAGTTAGAAAAATGTGTTCGGTAAATTAACAGAGACATCCTGTTATTATTTTTGAGGTAACTACTGCAGCAACTAGTGTCAAACAGCTAGTTAGTCCTTGGAAGCAAGAAAACCTGACATATCTAAATACCAAATATGTAACTTAATGTAACAGAAAAAAATCCCATATGATGGGGTAAATGTTTCCTTAGGCTTATTAAATTTCTACCTCGTGTTTATTATATAAAAGCTGTGAACTAAGGTGTATCTGGTGGATGGAAACCTAGATATGTACCTAACATACTTATGAAAAGTTAGCCCCATCTGGCATCATCTGCTTTTTTTATGTTGGAACAATGGCATAGGTACTACAATACGGCAAGAAGGTGGTGTGTACGGTATTGGTAGGAGGCAGTTCTACCTTAACCTTCCTTCTGTTTACGCCCTACGCATATGTCTTTAGGAAGATACTGCGAACCCTTGTAATTTTCTGTTTCCTACGACGTAAGACCTATATTAAGGGTGTAAGTAATTTATGTAAGTAATATCGTAAAGATCTTCGTACTACGGCTACGTAGTGGAGTATAGATACCTATATGTGTTGGTTGGGACCTTCAGACCTATCTTAGACAAGCTGACGTAAGGTTTTACCCTAACAAATTACATAATGAGTAATTCATAAAACAAACTAGCTCGGTAGGTTTACTTGGAGAGGATATAATGCCACTCACCATTTTACAAAAAATGACACCAACTGGTTTCCTTTGTTGAGAAATAAGTCTCCCGAAGGCCACTAGTTCAAATATCGGCTTTCGCAATTCATTAATTAAAATTAATATATAGGTACCTACCTAGTAAGTTTGCGGCACCTTCCAAAGTGAAAGTTATCCCTCTGTATCGCACTGGAGAGAGACCACCATGCAGAATTAAAAAATTAGCTATTTATGTTTAAAAGAAAGACAAACATTCCCGGGTTATGAATAACCCAACAACATTAGAAAATCTCCTACCATCACCACCACCCTAAGCGGAAGATGTTGCTTATGTTGTGATGGAGGACTTCGCCAGCCGAGGAATCGAACATGGAATGCCTGGGTGGGACCCAAACGCGATGCCGTCTTTTTTGACCATATTTTAATTTAGGTACTTTCCCACCTTTCTCTACCCGATCTCATCCCCCTCCTCACTTATCCCTATTGGTGATTCCGTAGTCTAACTATCTCCAGACCCTTAAGAGCAGTTGGGATTCTTGTACGGTATTTAGAAAAACATAATACAGGTTTATAAACTTAGGTAGGTACCTATATTAAATGATTTTTATTATAAATTATAAAATCAGGTACCTTTCTACTTTGCTTTATACATAAATTTATTGGGTGTTCGGAAATAAAACTTACCGAATCAATTTTATATTTTTTTGTGTGTTCAGAAATAATAGCAATAATCGTATTTTAAAAGTAAACTAACTATCGTTTGAAGTTATTTTACAGCTCTGTAAGGCGATCCGCTCACTGAAGAAACTGAAACCAAACTAAAACTTGCTGGTTGCTATGGTTTCCAACCAAACTTCATACTCAATTTTACGATTTCAATAATTATCTCAGCTTGTTTAACCATAGACGTAGAACAATCAGCTGCCATCGTAGCAATTAGCATGGTAAGTTTCAAGTCACTGCTTACTTTGCCATTGACAACGGGTTTTTGAGAAGTTGTGTAGTGTGCAGTGCATCACATTGACATACACAGGATAGTGAGTTTGGTTGCAAACTAGTTTTTTTTTCAGTTGCTTCGTCAGCGGAGGCACTAAAGGATCGTGTATGTGACATTTTACAGAAATGGTGACATTAAAAATAATCACATAACTATAGGTACCTATAACTTTGTAGCTATATGTTAGCAATTTGTATAGCGCCTTGTAGCTATATAGCATTGTACCTATAGCACTGTAGAAATATGTTACAAATTTGTATAGCGCCCTTTAGGTGATTTACACAAATGATCCAAATATTATTAAAATTATTATTACATTAAGTTGGAGTTGAACAGCTACATGCAGTGGGTACTTCTAGTAGTAGGTATAGGTACCATTTATACCTATAGCCACATCTTAGTTTTGGTTGTTAGTCACACCACTCGGTTACTTCTAACTCGCAGTGAGAGAGTGTCGTAAAATATTCGCGGCACATGTCGCCCGAAAGGAATCTGATTTTAATAAATGTATAGAGATATGAAACCCAGTGTACTTTTAGAACTTTGAGAACATGAAAGCTACAATCTAAACTCGCTATAACACGGGCGGGTTCGTAACTCAGGAAGAGGGGGGGGGGAAAGAAGGAGTGTTGATACATTTACTAGAAAGTTTACCGGTACATCTACTACCGCAACGTATAATTCACATTATATTGCTACACAGATGGTGCAAATCATATTGTTATATTTTTCGGGAATGGTAACTACGAGAACATTATTCTATTTTTCCTACGAAATAAAGAGACCGTTTGGGAGGGGGTGTTAAATTCTCGATACAGCCTCCCCTCCAACATCTTCCAAACAAAACAAAAATAATTATTTTTATTTTTATTAAATTTTACGAATAAAACCTAGAAATTACGAATCAATGCTAGAACTAAACATTTCTGTGATTTTTGAAATAATTAATATATAAGTAAGTGAGAGTAGGTTTCTTTGGTTTGTTTGATAGTTTGATGTGGTGGACCATTATTTCATTAGATAACGATTTTATTATAGTAAATGGGATACAAAAATCATAATCATTCACTGAAAAATTACAATGTTTGCGCTTACTATTCTATTATTGACTTCAGGTTACAGAAATAATCTGAGAAAATCGTTTTCATAATACTGCAAGTATCAACGGGAATCCAATGTAGACCCATCCTTTGAAGTTTGATTTAACCTAGAAAAAAATATATAGAAAACACTATGCCATAAAAGCATAGATTTAATGAACACTCATTTCTGGCAGTAATGTAGGTACACATAAATGTACATTTTATTTGTGGAAAGTGGTGACTTTGTAGTTTGGCATATTAATTAAATAAATCAATTAGGTAGGTACTTTGTTCATAACCACGAAATTTATCTAATGACCGACGGGTTTCGCTTAACCCAGACATCATCAGAGTACAAATTAAACTAATTTAAAAACCCATTGTGTGTGCTTATATATACATATTTTAAGTATGTCACATATAATAGTGATTCAAAACATAAAACAGAATAAGTTATTCTGTTTATGGTTGCTGCGTTGAGGGTGGGGATAGACACATTCGAGAAGGCGGGGTTTGAAGTGTTAAAACCGCTTGGTTTAGAAAGCATCATGGAGTGGACGAAGGCGGAGCGCGGGTTGGCTGCTGATAGCAAGCTTTTCGGTCAATTATCAGTATTATCACCATACAAAGCTGCATTCCGTCCCCATTTCGATATTGCGCCACATGGTCGTGTTCTGGATGGCAGTTGATTGTTTCATGGATAAACAACTTCAGGAAAACTGGTGACATGAAGAAAAAAACCTGGACTTTCACGAACAGCAAGTTCACCCCGATAAGTTGACATGGTAAGGCTTTCCGTTATGTGATCCTCTCAGCGCTGCTGCTGTCGAGCTGTCTCCGAATGTGCCTACCCCCACCCTGCTTACAGCAACCATCGCTTCAGGGCGCCAAATTCAAATAAGCAAGTTTTTCTACCCCACCCTGTAATAAGTACACGAAGAAAAATATTAATCTAAAATACGACCATTTTATTCATAAAACGTTTAAAAACGGGACTGAAGTTCTTATAAACAAATTTACAGGGTTTCAATGTTTATTGACGGGAAAATGTATTTTTCCACAATGTGTTTTTAACAAGTTTAATTGATACTCTAATGATGCTTGCGTTAAGCGAAATCGGTCCGTCGTAATACATTAGATAAATAATTTTTTGTTTTGTTTTATTTCATTAATAAACATACGTATCTATTCTTTTTTTAATTTCGCAGTTTACTAAAGTTCCTCAAGTCCACTGTATTTCGGTAGTCTCGCGGCCGCCAGGGTGCCGACCAGCAGAGCCGGCATATTGAAATCCCCCTTTCATAATCTGCAAATAGATAGCGCTTTCCTCCGTCAGAGTAACAGCTGTTTCGGGCGCTTATTTCGCTTATTACTCCCCGAGCTTTCCTCTCTAGATATACACCTAGGTACGCATATACGTAGGTACACTGTGTCTGTGAAGGTACCCATACCTACATAATCGGAGTGAGCTAACAGGGTTGATACTAGATAAGGTTTAAACGTAGTTAATTCAATTTTATCGAAAATTCCCTTAACCACGAAACCAGAAAAAAAACACAATACAAAAAAATTATAGAATTTGAATGAATAGGGGCATTTACATGTTTTTTTTGTTTACGGAATTTATGACATAATTTAAAAAAAAAATTATGGCTTTCATCCTTTGAGGGTGTTTGTTATAGGCCATTAATTCAAATTATGGAGAGAGAGAAGATAAATTTATATAATACTTGTGTCATTTAAATGAGCAAATAAACAATTATATGAAAGATTTTGAATAGAGTTCAGACTTAGAAGAGATGAGGTGTTTAATGGAGGGGAGGCATTTTTAGATATGGCTTGATAAAAGAGAGGATATTTAAAAAAAAGGCATAAACAAAAAATGTGGAATGAAATGTTACCACTTCTATACCAGCGAAAATACAATCTGGGTAGTCAAGCATGTGGAAAATCTGGATGACAAAAAATAAAAAAATCACTGAATTTGTAATTCAGATTTGTAGGGCTAGAATATCACAATTTTCCTCACTAGAGTATCTACCCTTTTTGCAGAACAATCTTTTTTAAATGTAGCTGAATATAAGGGTGAATTTTTGCTTATTTTTAATATCAGAATGACTGGCAGATAATTGCAGCAATGTGATGCATTCAGTTTATTAAATGCGACCAATTTGAGAGGTGGGTATGTTTACCGCCGCCCCGGGAACCATTTATTGGATAACCAACACCTTCTCCATAGGTCACCTGCAGGTGCAATAGTAGATGTGCCTGGGTTAATGGGGGTGAGGTTTGTCCGGGTCTTGGAAGCGGATACGTCTGCCTATCTACTGCGTGGCGGGCCAGATCGAGAGAGATTGGTTGAGGGAGGCTTTTTGACCTCTTCAACCTGACTCTCTTGACCCATCGCCTTGCTCAGCAGTTGTTGGGTTGGATTCATACGTCCGTCACTCCTGGACACACTGACCCGCAGATTTCTATCCACCCCTCCTACCTTTTTCCTTCCTAAAACTTCCTCTCCTTCCTTCCTTAAGAAGCATCCCCTAAGACAACATAGATGATGGAATTTTTTTTTTGTTTTAAGAAGATTTTATTTGTTTATTTATTTTTATTTTTTATTTATTTAATACATTTTTACAAGTTACAGTTTTTGACATTTTTTTAACTACCATACTAGGCTAATGCCCGTGTTGTGGTAGTAATACATAATAAATATATGAACTAAAAATACTTTTTTATAGAAGCAGATAATAAAAACTAGATAATAAATAATAAAAAATAAGAAATAAGAATGCAGAAAAGAAAAAAAAATATTTACGGTTAAATAAAACTAAATACAAATATAAAAATAATAGTGAGATGAAAAATAAAGAGAGATAAATATTTTAAAGAAAGAAATAGAAATTAAAAATATTAAACATTGATTATAAAACAAATAAAATTATATATTATATTGATTTGAACGTAAGTTAAATTATGTATTATTATTTGATTTCGTAGGTACCAACGAAAGTTGTTTTTAAAGTAATTTATCAGGGCGTCATTTTTAACAAAGCAAATTTTTCAAAAAAGTATATTTAGACATAAGACATTCCCTAAGTAAATTCCCCAATAAAATGTAACCCTGTCTCTTAGTGGTCCCACCACCTATACAAGATACTAAGGTCCGCTCTACATTGTTAGTTTCAGCATTAGCGACAGAATTGCTGAAAGCAGTCGGTGTTTTGTTTAAAAAAACAAGCTCTTGTGGTTTGGGCGCACACAAAGTAGCTACATACATTTTAATTAATAAACCTGGTAGCTTAATGCACAGAGTACTTTAATTTATAGAATAAAAACTCCTTTTTTTCCTAGGGAATTAATAAAATATTTATTTTATTCAATTACAGCCGCACCAAAGTATTTACTATAAATGAAAAATTATAAGGTACCTATCTACCTACTCGTAGACAGATGTTTAGATTCAAACATGTTCTGCTATGATATTAAATAATTATTTACCGCGTTGTAATACCACCACAGCCCAACAATTTTATCAATATTTTGGAGTCAAATGGTTTAACCAATTACCCCTTAACTTAAGATTGGAAACAAACTATAATAAATTCATAAGGTTAATTAAAACAATATATCAATAACGTATTACAATCATTGTGACTGTGACTTTGGCAATCCCTTTTCTTTTATACTCTTTTCTATTTTCTCTCTTCTTCTTCTTTTATATCTTTTCTTTACTCAATTCTGTTTCACGTATAATGTATGATATATAAAAAAATTAAATATTATAATTTTCATTATCCTTACTACACATTTTAAAAATATATGTTGAATTATTTTTCGCTGCTCTACCTTTTTTACACGAGCATTGCTCAAAAAAAAAGGTGAATCACGATATTCAAAAAATGTATTAAAAATATATATATACAATGTACAACAACTGTATTTGTAAAAAAAAAAAAAAATTTTTTTTTTTTTTTAATGTATTTATATAAATAAATAAATTATAAATAAAACATGGACTTTTACAAACTGTGACCATACATTATAATTTTGTGGAACCGTAATCACGATGTAAAATGATAGTTTTTTTTTTAAAGAAAGACAAATTTTCCCGGGTTACGAATAACCTGACAACATTTGAAAATCTCCTACTACCACCACGCTAAGCGAAATTTTTTCTTGTGTTGTGATGGAGGACTTAGCCAGCCAAGGAATCGAATACGAACGCCTGGGTGGGACCCAAACGTCAACTCAGCCACTGACCAGTCTTTTTAAGTTATATAGTAGGTTCCCGCATGCAGATGAATTGTATTATCATAATTATTGATCATTATTATTGAGGTATGTTATCTAACTTTGATCATTATTATTGAGGTATGTTACGATTGCCATCTTATAATAATTAGTATTTTGATGATTTGTACAGCGCCGTTTAATTAATTGCAAAAAATCACCTCAAGGGAGCTGTACAAATTCAAAATATATTTCTACAAATCTTGCTTCTAAGTAAAGACTAGACAAAACATTATTACCACTTTTAGCTAAAAGAAAGCATCCACCGGTTCGTCGATCACAAATACAAAATATATATACAGTGAATTTGACTAATGAACGCTGTTTAAAAATGAATATATATATATTGTGTTATTTACGCTCTATGCAGGCAGTATGAACATATCTTGAACATATTTACTACTTCTTAGAAAGTATTAGATACTTAAAATAATTATTAAAATAATGCTGAATAAATTAGAAAACATTGCAGACGTATATATATTTGTTTTAATATTATTAAAAATGTTGGGTGTAGCCCAGAATTTTCTGATTGTATTGTAAAACATGTAAATAAACCAAATATTGATATAAAATCTGTTTCATGCTTCATAAAACTAATCACAGAAGGTAGATAGGTACTTACCTATACAGCTTACACTAATCTTATCGTCTGAAAGAGTATTCTAGGTGGGTGCCTTCTTATTTATTTCTACCCACGAATTAAATACATAATACCACAGTTCCTACATAATGTATTATGAAAACCGGTTGTGTAGATAATTTTCCAATCCATTATGTATTTCAATGGGCACACACGAGTCTACGTGACTACTCGCATATGTTTCATGGCCACTCAAACTGATTGATAGCGAATTAAAACACTTTAAGAAATGGTAATATTACTACCAACACGTCATTCTGTAGCCACTTTATATACATAGGAAGGGCAGGGAACTGTCACTAGATAAATACTATTAAGGATATGTCACTTCTGACTTCTTACCGCAATCTTGAAAGACTAGAATTCGTTTTTGCTTTAACCTTTCAGGCCACGGGTATATTTTATATTCATCTGAAAAATAAAAACTGTTTTTGATAGGTGATGTAGAATTCCATAATAAACATTTTTTAAATATTATAATTTTATAGCAAATATAAAGTTATACAATGTCCAGTGTTTTAATATAGTGTCCTCCGCGTGCAAAGTCGTATCTCCTCCAAGCATAAACTTTCTAATTAAAGTGTGTTTATCAGAAGTGACCTGCCAGGTAAGTATGTTCTCTGTATCTATTTGTAAATAATAGTTCTAGGGAGAGCCTAAGAAGTCATAATAAAATGTACAGCGCCCTTGAGGTGATTTCTCACAAAAACGGCGCTCTACAAATTATCCAATTATTATGATTATTATAATTTTGCGTGCATATATTAAAAAAATTCAAAAATGTATCACTTTACATTTTTTCTAACTAAAATTAGATAAGTACTTATAACGAAAAAAATTAAAGCACACGCATTTTTTATTAGACAAATGTATAACAAATGAAGTTTTTGTATCATTTAATGAAAAAATAATTAATAAAAAATTCCCAAAGTTTCACCTTTTTTTTAAAATTTTGGTTGGAAATTTTGGTTTCATAAAGGTGTAGGTTTTAATGAATTTGTTGTCAAATATATAACGGGGTGTTGGATTTTAATATATAGCGGGATGATTGTTCTTTTTAACCCTCCCTTGCCTGCGATGTGTATCTACTACACATTGCTTCTTTCACGTTTAATATCTCCGTAAATATGGAAAATTCTATGTTCATATTTTAGGTAATCCTCCGTTATACATTTACTCATTAAATAAAAATTTAAAAAAAATAATAATCAGTACCTTTCGGGCACATCAGAGGTATTTTGTGAGAATCGAAAACATATTCACCAATATAATCAAACGTCTGGCGTATGATCAATGCTGCGGGTGAGATGTACAAATGCGTGAAGCGTGCGGCTAATGCGACACTATGCACGTCTCACTCTCACCTACTTCGATATAAGTGAGCGCGAGAAAGAGAACCGTGTGGTTACTGGTGAGTCGTCAATCGTGTTTGTTCCTTCGGTTTCTCCCGCGGACCGCGGACGGCGCCGCCAGTCGCCGCCCGGCATTCATTCGGAGTGGTCTCTTCGCATGTTGTATGAGTTTTTTTTCATGTTTTCAGCAATTAAACATCAATTATTATCATTTTTGACTTCAACTATAATGAAATACAGCGATTTGCCATGAATATTCATTTTTTTCGGCTTTTAAATCGACCATATCTGCTTGTGTAGTGAATACACAGCACCGGAACGCGCGGATTTTTTCAGCACAGTAAGGAAAAGGTTAATACCGTTTAGATCAAATTTCTAGTGCTAGTAAGGGAGGCACAACGATTTATATACTCACAAAAGCGAACAAATTAGCCTGAGGGGTTAGTTTAAACTCAGTTACAGGTTTCAACAATAATTAAGATAAATTTGATCTCTATCATTATGCCGTCACTGACATTTTATTCAACAAATAAGACGCTTTTAACAGGACTAGGCCTGCAATATATTTATTTACCTGTTATGTAAATATTTAAATGTCAGATATATTTTTTTAATTCCGTCATTATCGCCGTCTGTGGTCTATTGGTAGACTTTCGACCAATGTCTTTTCACCATATCCTTCTCTTCTGCACTCCAATCAAATAGTCCCTTTGAGAAGTTGGGACTCTTGAACTCTTGACTCGGAAATTTTTTTTTTTTTTTTTTTTACTTTGACAAGCATATTAAGTAGGTACCAATTACTTTTTTAAATTAATAAGATACAACATCTAAATGGCTTCACAAACTTTCTAGAAATTTTCTTTTCTCTTCCAATAAATTCTGGGTTTAGTAGTCAGTAGTCTGAGAGTATGAACTTAAAATGAAAATATATGTTTCATAATGAGGGAGTTAATTTTAAAAAATCATCTTCAACGAACTAACCAATAAAATAATGCATATTATTAATCTAATAAAAATATAATGATTTTATAACAAATATTCAATTTTGCGGAATTGCGGAAAATTAACTTGTTAAGGTTAATTTGCATGCATTACAAACGCATAACTTACTTTATCTTGATCATATAAAAATTAAAGACTAAAAATACATATCCAATAATAATTATCGTTAATCTTATGAACTTATTAGGATATAATAAACGTAAATTTATAGAGTAAAACCCATTACTAAGAAAAAAAGGAACTAAAATACTTAATTAAATTTTGTTTCATAAATGCTCGCGGATGGTGTAAAATTGTACACCGATTAAAGAACATGTTCATGTCATTGTCTACAGGTAAAAAAAATCATATTCATCCCTGTGAGAATTCTACTATACTTTATAATAATTATTTTACCCCAATTATTTCATTCAACCGGTTCCATCCTTAGTCCAGTCTTCCCACAGATCCTAGAGCCCTATTTTACCGACTGAAGAGTGCTGTGGGCTGCGATCGGCCATCTTGCACAGGGGATACGGCAAGTGGTGGGGAGGAAGAAGGGATGCCAAGGGTAAGGGCAAGGAGAAGAGGTGTTGCGGGGAGGGTAACCACTAAAGTGACTAAAGGTGGTCCTGTAAATAATAGGTGCTTTTTCTTCAGGACAACGCCCAATCTCTGTTGTAGTTGTAATGCGGAGGGTGACTGTCCTTTATGACAGAGCCGGGACCGATCTCCATAGAAAGGACCGGAATAATTATTCAACATTATTATACGTAAAATAACCTCTAGGTGGCTCTATCATAAGCGCCTACGTTGTTCTAATACTTTAACGTCACCTGCACTATCGCCGGGTTGTCAATAATTATGAAAACGATCAGAAAATGAAAAGAGAATTTGGGAAAAGATGAAAAATAATATTGTCAAAATTAGCTCAAATGAAATTGGTACTTTCAACATTGGTTCTCACCATATTTTTGAAAAACATTTATTTATTATTTTATGATTTTTTTTACTCAAGGGTTCGTGATAAACAATAATAGGTTGCAAAAAATAATTACTTAATTAATAATTCTCAAAAAGTGATTTACAATTGGTTAAAATTAGATAAAAAATAGTAACTGAATTTATCTGAAATAATAACTTGACATAAATCTTTAGATCTTACATCTCATAATGCAGGGAAAGATTGCCGGAAGACGGGGCCCTTGAAGAAGGAGGACATCGTGGCTGAAAAACCTGAAACAGTGGTTTGGCTAGTCTACTGTAGAGCTGTTCCGGGCCGCAGTAAACAAAGTCCGCATAGCCAACATGATAGCCAACGTCCGTTGAACGGACAGGGCACGAGAAGAAGAAGAAGATAAAACAATAGTTTGAGTATGTTTAAAACATCAAATTTATTAGATTTAAAATGTTAATATCATTGTTATAGTCGTTTGCTAAACTGTATAGGCGGAAAATTCTTTTTTATTTACTTTAATGACTTTCGATATTTTTTTACAATTCAGCTGACAGATTTTTTTCTTTTCATGAGGTGTAACTGAGGAGCGACTTTGCGTACATAAATCAGAAGGTACATTTTTCAATTTATTTGTTTTTTTTTCTGTCACAAGTGGAATACTTCTTATAAATAGGTATGAGAATGCAGTAAGGTTAGGTAAAAATAGTAGCTAAATTTCATTCAAGGGTGGAAACAATGATGCCCTCTAAACAGGTATCTATGTTACGTGCTTAAAATCACCAACTTTTTAAATATTTTTTAATTAAAATGCGTTTATCTCATCGATGACTAAAAACACGTAATCTTCTGTAAAAATATATAAAATCGTAAATATTTGGTGCACTCCAGAGTGTTAATTATAAGCACACATGAGTGAATCCTCAAGATTCACCAATCTATTATTACATACGAGTATGTTGAGTGTGTTAGAGTGAGACATCAAGCTGTCGTTGAGCTCTGTATACAAATTTACGAAAGCATTTTCGGGAGCAATTTTCAGACTTCTATGTGCCGTTCGTATGAAATATTAAAGACTTCACAGCCGAAAATTACCCCTCGTGTGAAGATACAAACGATGACATGACGTTTTAATAGCCATCCCTGTCTATACTCAGCAGGATTTTCTGAACAGTTTGATAGATGAATGCACAGATAGGTACCTCATATCTTAGTTAGGTAGGCAAACAGTATAAACCATGTGTGAATGAATGCTATTATTAATTATAATAATTGTAAAAATTCACAAGGCCGCTGTAAAAATATGTGTTTCTAGGCTCTATCTATTTTTATTTTTTTTACGTTAGGTCCACACAGGAGGCCCTGAGGAAAATAATTTCCCTCAGGGCCTATGTCATCTTTGGGGATGCTGTGTGGAGGGTATTAAGGAAAGGAAGGAGATGAAGTTCTGGGAAGGAAAAAGGTATGAGGGTTGGGTAGAAATCTGGGGTTCAATGTGTCTAGATCATCCGCCGCCAAGACCTAGATAAACCTTACCCCATGAACCCGGGCACCCCTGCTAAGTCACCAAACGTAGCGAACCACTTGGGGTGACCTATGGCAGAGGTGTTGGTTATCCAATAAATGGTTCCCGGGGCGGCGGTACCCATTCCCGCCTCCCGAATTGATTTAGGTATTATTAACAAATAGACATAGATAACAAACCTACCTGGCAGGTCACTTCCGATAAAACACTTTTATTAGAAAGTGCTTGAAGAAGCTAATAGTGAAAAAAGGAAAACAAATTCTTAGTAATTAATTCAATTATTTTTCTTAGGGTATCCTGTGAGGAGCTTATGTATAAAAACACAACTTAGAAGTAGTTACCTACCTTATCTACATGTGTACGAAAATACATTAAAGAAATGACTTACCACTTATCAAATGCATTTTTTTAAATTGCGAAAAAATTCAAATAAAAATAATCGTTGTGACGATAACATAAACGTCGTTTATCGAATTAAGGAAATATAAATGAGTCTCCTGCCCGGAATAATGTTGTATCAAACAAAATGATATTTCACAGGAAACAAGTTTCGGCAATTGCAAAAACTGCTTCTTTCATTATTTATAATTAATTAATAATAATATTTGGATGACTTTTATAGCGCCGTTTTTTGTAAAAAATGACCTCAAGGGCGTCGTACAAATTTCAATACATTTCTACAATCTTAGTTATAGACTAACTGCAGACTAGACAAACATTACAAAAACTTTTAGCTAAAACATTTCATCCTACGATTCTTATGTACATATGTACAATGCATCTGATGAATTTACGCGACGCTGCTAAAAAAAAAAAATTTTTTTAATTTAATTTTTTTTTAATTATTATTTTTTTAATCAGAAAATATACAGTACCATAAATACCTGGTAGACCCACTTGAGATGTTTAAAACATAATGTTTAAAGGTGTTTCTTGTAATGTTTCTCGCCACTCGTAATGTTTTAAAAATATCGTTAACTACTACCGTATTAAAAAAACACTTGACAATGTAACCTATTTATTTTTAAATATGCGTATAACTTAGCTTCAGCACACCATTCCATAAAAAAAAAATCGTCGTTAATTTTATTTAGTAATTTTATTTAGTACATTTTCCAGGCACAATTTAATTGTGTTTCTTTCGACGGTGACTAGATGTATGTATTGTTTTTTTTTTGTACCTACTGAAGTACAGATATTACTAAGTAATTACTTGCCTTTTTAATTTTCACATAATACCTTCCTACATAAAGTTTAGAAAGGGCTTTGATTCTAAGGGCTTTACTATATAAATTTTACAACTGATAAACACATTAGGTACGTTTAAGCAAAAGCTGATGAAGTAAGAATTGCTTACGAAACTTGTAGGCTTTTCAATAACAAAAGTTGTTAAAACAAAATATTTTATTAATTCTGAATTAAAATGGTATCTACCACAAAAAAGGTTTGCTGTGATTGAAGAAGTCATAATAATAATAATGGGTAATTTGATAATTCGTAGAGCGTCTTTTGTTTGAAAAATCACCTCAAGAGAGCTTTCTGTATAGTAAGCAATCATTTAACTCACAAAACTTGGTATTTATTAGTTATGTAAAATTTAAAACAAGTGTTTATAAGTAAGGAGGAATGTATTTATATAGTAGGTAACTCTTAAAGTTTCTCTGAATACTTTTTTTAAGAAAGACAAACATTCCAAGATTTCGAATAACCTGACAATATTTGATAATCTCCTATCACCACCACAATAAGAGGAAAATGTTGCTTGTGTTATGATGGATGCCAGCAGATGAATTGACCTGTGACGCTTTGGTGGGACCCAAACGTGATGCCTCAGCCACTCACCGGTAAACTGAAGGGCGACTTTGCATATTTACTTTTGCATGTAGACTTATTCCCTTTTTCCTTTTGAAAACGGAATATTTTTTGGAAACAATCGGTAATAAAAAAGCCAGTAGAAAGCACACAAACAACTAGCCTAATTTGTAACCATGATAATTTAATTGTAAATTAAATTTTTACTCTGCATGGGTATAGTTCGCATTGTTTATTTTCCCAAGAAGATAAACAACCACAAGTAGATACAGATTCGTAATCACCTTTAATCCATTCATATTATTATCGAAACATGGTACCAATGTATTACTAAATGCATGAAACCGGCCTCTCCTTCTGCCGATAGGTCTGAGGTCCGATTGCGGCGAGGGCAATAAAACGTGGTGTTCAGTTGTGACAACGACATTAAAGTAATTATTTTTATGGCAACATTTTAACCACTCCTAATGTCCCTTCGTATGATGATAATGACATGGAATTTTCGATTTAGGTACTTATCTACTTTCGTTCAAAGGTACCTGTTTTGGAGTACCTACTTATACTTTGATATTATAATAATCACAACGTTTTATATGATACATCCACTTAAGCAGATAATCTCGTAGGAAGAAGCCTATTATGAAAATAACTCCTACAGTACCTTCTTAGGACCTGAAATAGTACGCTTATAAATAAAAAAATAATATTTAATAAATTAATAAATTGGGTAATGTTGACAGTTCCATTTTTGTGATACAACATCTTAAAGGGTTGTTTAAAGCTCCCTATCGTTTAAAATATCAATTTTCAAAAGTTAAGACCTCACAATACAAAAACGTTTTCTTCGAAAACCGTAAAAAATACTTTTACTATACTATTTGTGCAATCTAATATATAGCATTATTTGTGAGAGCATTTATTTTAAGTCCTTCAGTAATATAAAAGCACTGCAACGAGGTTTCGTAAACTGCGCGACTGTAAAATGCAATCCTTCTAAAAACACTGCAATTTGAACAAAGAAATAAAGGTCAGACGGGCAATAAGGAAATGTTGAAAACATAAAGCATACCGTACTACGACCGTTCGTAAAAAGAACATTCTTCAAAAAACGGACGTTTTGTGTTGACTGTCTAATAACTTATAAAAAGGGTTGATTTAACGGCTTTTGTGAGCTTTTCAAAACAATAAACCGAACGAAGCCTGGAATCGGTCTGTCCATTTTTGCTTGAATAGGACTATTTTGCGCAAGGGGTTTTTTCAGGTAAACCGATAAGTACCTCATTCATTTTATTGCCAAAGGTAAAAACAAAAATATCGTGTAACCAACTGCACGCAAAATACGATATAATTATGTTTCTATTATATTATTACTTAACTGTAATCCAAATGCTTTGCCTACAATAGGTATGCCATAAAATTAATGTTCTAATGGCCATCATTAGACTCGAGAATCATTTAAGTACTTGTATTTATTGACTGAACAATTAGGTATTTATTCCCTTACATTAATTACATACATTAAATTCATCTGACTACCTGTATTATACTATTCTCAATAACCGAGATACCGAGCACCAATAATGTGGGTTGAAGTTGGTTTCTAAGTAAGGTAACTCTTATATAACTCCAATTAAGTCTAGGATTTATCCACGCAAGATTCCCTATCAGGTATAATTTAATACGTAGCCATGCTTTTTACATCCTTCTAATAACTATTGGAAAGAGACAAATTTTTTAAATATATAACTGTTATTTTTTGGAGGCCTAAAAAACAAGACAAATCCGATGTAAAGATAACAAACAAGGACCTATATTGTTATATTATTTATTCTCGATACTCGATATTGCCATATCCGTTTTCGAAACGTGTCATGTTATTTGTTATGGACTAATAAAACGACCATTATACTACCACATCCCAGCGGGCTGGTGAATTTAAAATTTTGGAAATTTGTGCTTTGCCGACGAACGCCATTGGTTTATTGATATAGCGTATCGGTGGACCTTTTATCCAGAATTTCATTCACAATAGATAATGATCCAAGTTAATGCATCGAAACAGAGATAAATCGGATGTTTTATCTTAGAAACCTTACGCAAACTGGCGAAATAGATTTTTTTCTAGTCCTTTCAAAAAGTAATCTAACAGATGGAAGACGGCAATACGGCCTCTGCCATTGAAATGGGAAACTAACAATGGCTTCTGTTCAAATTTTAAACTGTTGGTAAAAAAATTAAGCGGATGTGTTGACATATTTTCTCGAATAAAGGATGACAGAGAAAATCATTCTAGCATTTTTTAAATATTTTTTAAAGCAACTGTTAAATATTATCTATCATTATGGAGTGACATAGATATGACAAAGTCGTGGAAGTTATTTTCACTTTAATATTTTGTTAGAGATCATTGTGATATATCAATTACAACTACCTAAATAGTAATTATTTTTAACTTCGACTGACGACAGCCGATTTCAATAAATATATTGAACTGGGGGAAATATCATAAATTTATTTAAGTACCTACCTACATACCTAAGAACCTATCTGTGAACATTTAAAATTGGAAATACAAGCCAACATGTTCGATACATCAACCAGAATCGATAAATCAACAACTGCGTGATTTCCATAAAATTAAATATCCTCAATTATATACGCTACTTATACGAAAAAAACCTGCCACTTTAACAAAAAAAAGTAATAGGCTCGTTACAACTTGATCCTTTAATTAAAATCTACAATTATTAGGCCCTATTTAGTTTTTAAGTGCAGTAGGTAGTACAAGATCCAGAATACCGCCAGGTCCAATATGCCATCCGTTCTAAAGGCAATAAACTCCAGCTTTGTGGTCTAAGGATATGTTTATTGCGTAATAAAATTGGTGTGAAAATACTACCGACTTAAATAAAATACGATCTCCTTATCCCGCCACGACAAAACATACATAAATACCCGTGTAATATAATTATTTGGGTCAAAATTGTTTTAGTAATGATTGTTTTACTATTTATTATTTGTTTGGCTATAATAATTTAACGGCAACTATTGCACAAAATCGACTTACATAGAGATACATAGCTACACTTTTATATTGCCAATCGTATAACGTAGATATATTAAATTCTGTTATGTTATGTTACAGCGCCCTTGAGGTGATTTTTCACAAAAACGGCGCTATACAAGTCATCCAATTATTATTATTATTATTATTATTACCATTGAATTCTTTGCGGGTAAAACAGTGGCATGAAGTTATTTTCATCACGAAAAAATATTTTGAAAAAGCATTTTTTTTTTTTACAATAGCTCCACACAGGAGGCCCCGAAGAAAATAATTCCCCTCAGGTCCTTTGTCATCTTTGGGGATGCTGTGTGGAGGGTTTTTTTTAGGAATGAAAGGAAAAAGGTATAGTAAGTTATCTGGGGGCCAGTGTGTCCAGAAGTGACGGACGAACGAATCCATTGGTCTCCCTCAACCAGTCTCTCCCGATCTGGCCTGCCACTTAATTGGTGGGCAGACGCATCTGTTGTCAAGACCTGGACAAACCTCACCCATGAACCCGGACACTAATTCATCAAACGTAGCGAACCACTTGGGGCGACCTATGGCAGAGGTGTTGGTTATCCAATAAATGGCTCACGGGGCAAAGGTACCCATATCCGCCTACCAAACTGCATTATAGTAGGATAGGTAGAATAGATACCTACTTTTGTACGTTAACGGCTTTAGCAGATTATATAGTATTTGTATTTTCCAATTTATAGATATTTTTATTAATTTCTTAAACAGAAAGAAAAACATTACCGGGTTATATTTTATATTTGAATAACCTGACAACATTTGAAAATCTCTTATTACCACCACACAAAGCGGAAAATGTTGCTTGTATCGTGATGGAGGACTTAGCCAGCCGAGGAAATGAATACGGGACGCCTGGGTGGGACCCAAACGCGATGCCAACTCAGCCACCGACCGGAGTTGGTATCTCGTCAAAATCAACACCATTCGAAGAGAATAAATTAAAAATTAACATTGGGAAATAATTTTCAAAAACCTAGTTTTACAAAAAAGTCTAAAAAAGTTCACATTACGCCGCTAATTAATATATATACCCATTTAATACCTATATACTTTCATAGTTAATTTTTTAGAATATAAAGTCAATAAGAGTCTACCTAAATTATTATCACCTTTTTTTTAATATTTAATAAATTTTTATAAGTTACAGTTTTTTACATTTTTTCAACTACCGCTAATAAGGCCCGTGCTGTGGCCATGAAGGTACATGAAATAATTCAGAAACAGGTAATAAAACAGAAGAAAATAGAAAAGAAAAAAACTAAATACAAAAATAAAAATTACAAATAAAACTAAATACATATTTTATAAAATTAAAGTAAGCTGAAAAAAAAATTAAAAAAAATAAAATATATATATATATATATATTTTAAAGAAGATATAAATAATAATTTCAAATATTTGTCATTAAGATTAGATAGAATACCTGCAAAATTATATAGTTTATTTTATACAAGATGTGGTATTGTTTCAATATTATCTATTTTGAAACTATATTTTTTTGGTATAATCCGTGTCATTAAAAGTTATATCCGAAATTAAATGCCTATCTAATGTTTACTTTAGTTAGGTACTTAATTTCATAAAAATGTTAACGATCCATTAACATAATAAAATATGTACTAATTATATAAGACCTATTTACATTATACACAAAAAAAATCCAAAATTACAAATTTAATCTTCGTGTAGGTAGGTACCTATTTTGAAACGTAAAGATTTATGAATAACAATTATTGTCAGCCGTTAAACTGTTAGATTAGTGGCCTTGTTGTGATTGTTTCTTGTTTAATTAACCGCATTTTTTAAAATAAAATGGTCATATTATTAGTGTTAAATATTATTACTGTATTATTATGTAAATATATACTGGACATATTTGTACATTTTGCATCGTTATTTTTCTAGTGAACCTAATTAGATAAATTTGATGATAAATAGATTAAATTGGAATAACTACTATAAAGCTCAGTATGTACCATTTGAAGGGCGTTTTTGCGGTAAGTTAGAATTTCCTTAAAATAACTCAGCATGGTAATGAGATCCTAACTACGATAACATCATAATTCATGTTTATTATTGAGACCACCCATTCTTAATATTACTTAAGATATACATGCTGGACATTTACCTATACTAACTACCTTATAACAATATTTAATTTTTAATTAACGAACAACTTTGAATTTTTGCAGACCGGCACGTACGAGCGGTGGAGCCAATGCCTACATGCCTACATGAAAGCGAATAATTATTCCTTTCACAAAATGCAATAACGAAGTTCATTTGGAATTCAGCGTAGGTCCCATCGATGGTGTTGAATCGCAGAGGGGAATTAATTAACAAAGTTGGACTCTGTAAAGGTAAACTTATTTCTAATTCAAATACAGAATAGACCCGACTGGAAGTAGTAACTTTGGGGCT
This sequence comes from Limnephilus auricula, assembly GCA_951813805.1. NCBI lineage: Eukaryota > Metazoa > Arthropoda > Insecta > Trichoptera > Limnephilidae > Limnephilus > Limnephilus auricula. The sequence continues at coordinate 6,019,125 of OX638403.1, forward strand.
ACTGAGTACTGTAAGAAAACCAGAGAGCTTTCACCGAAAGAGACAAACACCAAATTATGATTTATTTTTATTAAATAGATTTTATTAAAGTTTCAAAATTTCCAATTCTATCCCATAGATTTTTATTTTAAATATGTTAATTTTATTTAAATATTCCTGATAATAATTTGCTAATTTGCATTTTTTTATGGGTTGAAGTTGAATAAAATTGCAGATTAAAATTACAGATTATAAAAATATATTGTCTTCCTCTCATCGTAATAATATTGTTTTGAATTTTATTTTTTAAGTGAATACCGCACACCAACTCCCATCTGCAGTTAGTGAGACTATGGCTACCCAATCGGGGTAAATCGTAAGGTTGTAGGTAGTTGGTAGGGGAACGAGATGGGAAGGAAGGTGTGAAAGTACCTGGCTATTCAGATCTGGTTACCAAACATTGCTAAAGTAATTTCAATTAATGTTTAAATTCTGAATGGCTGTCTTCCACAGGAGAGTATCTTCCACTTCAAAACGCAAACATACTTAGGTACTATATTATTTTTAATTAATTAATAAATAATTTAATTATCGAAGAAAGCAAACACTTTGTGGCTTGACATTATACCAAGTGAAACAAATACTTGGTTTCAAACCACTTTATTTTGATTTATATTGGTCGACCGGTTTCGGTTGAACTCAACCTTTATCGGGACAATAATTTATAAACAATAATGACGCTATTTACAAAACCTCGGATTGCTTTGTTGCCAAAATGTGGCAAAATAATTGTTTTATTAAAACGACTTTATAGTATATTGTATATTCAAAATATAACAAAATAAATATTCTCTAGATTCTTTCAAATATTTTAAGGTTAAAAATGTTATTATATTTTTTTTATAAATCCTTCAAATATGTAATAATAGACAAAAGATAGGGGAATTCATTGGCTACATAGAACTATAATCAGTTTGTAAGTCTCTAGCAATCCTAGAAAAAATATTTTAATTCCATTTATATTTTTTTTTTTTATTTTTTTTTTTTTTTACAAATACAGTTATTATACATTGTATATATATATTTTTAATACATTTTTTTAAATATCGTGTTTCACCTTTTTTTTTAGCAATGCTCGTGTAAAAAAGGTGGAGCAGCGAAAAACAATTCAACATATATTTTTAAAATGTGTAGTAAGGATAATGAAAATTATAATATTTAATTTTTTTTATATATGTATATCAAACAATTGAGTAAAGAAAAAAAACAGAATATCATACAATTGAGTAAAGAAAAAAAAAACAGAATATCATACAATTGAGTAAAGAAAAAAACAGAATTGAGTAAAGAAAAGATATAAAAGAAGAAGAAGAGAGAAAATAAAAAAGAGTATAAAAGTAAAGGGATTTCCAAAGTCACAGTCACAATGATTGTAATATGTTATTGATATATAATTTTATAAAGTTTTTATAAAATTGTCCTGATGAAGGTTGAGTTCAACTGGACCCGGTCGACCAATATAAATCAAAATTAAGTGGTTTAAAACAAAGTATTTGTTTCACTTGATATAATTAATAATTGTGAAATAACAAAAATTAATCAAAACAGTATATTTGCGGACATCGGGATTTGAACCCGAGACCTTCTAAATGCTAGTCGACAGTCTTTCTCCTCGACCACCACACGGAGAAAAATGTTATTCTAAAATACGATCATTTGATCGGGACTGAAGTTCTTACGAATAAATTAACAGGGTTTCAATGTTTATTATAATTTCATACGTATACAAACAAATTATTCTTACATTTTCCCGCCAATAAACATTGAAATACTGTTCATTTGTTCGTAAGAACTGCAGTACCGTTTTTACAAATAAAATGATCGTATTTTAGAATAACATTTTTCTCCGTGCATAATTGTGACCATGCCATGATTAAAGAAAAATAACATTGACTTAAAATTTTCACCTGTAATGTTGATTTCACTCCTTAGCACCTACCTATAGTATTTACAATGTAGGTACACAATCCTTACGTTTTATGTATAAAAAATCTATAGTAAACACATAATCAAATACATAGAATATTACAGTAAACGCAATAGTTTCCTTGGAAAAAAGGAATAACCCATTTTGTGAAATATATTTTAATCTCAGCAGACAACACAATACACGTAAAGATGTTGACCATAGCCTTAAGGGTTAGAATTTAAAATTGTTTTATTTTAAAAGCTATATTTTTAATATTCTTTATATTGTTTTTGTTTTATATTTTTAATATTTAACTTTTGATATTGTTTTAAATTAAAAATAGGTTGAATGCTTTTTTGAACTATTACTTCGATTTCCGGCTGTTTAGAAAAAAACGTATTAACCCTTTTCCGAATTAATTTACATTTTTCTCTCAACAGCACTCGTTTGCACTTTTTTTTAAATTTTTCTTCTAAAACTTCCTCAAAAATTTAAAGAAAAATTCGAGCAAATTTTTTAAGAAAACTTATTTCATCCCCTTGTAACAAGTTGCCTTCACTTTGCCCAGAAATGTAAAGATCCTTAACCTTTATTATAAGGCAGTGTTCACAGTCTGGTGGTTTCAGATATTGCATCCCTACTGACACATTACCCACTTCCTTTTCTCTTCGTGTTTGTCTGCTACCTACAACCATTTTCAGCAAGGGATGATTTTTGGGATTAAAATTTTAAGAGAAAATCTCGCTCACGAATAAAAAAGAAACAATATTCTACATCTTAATTACAATTTCGTTTTTATCAAATGTTTCTCACGACATCTATAATTTTGATTTTGTAAAGACTATCAATCTTACTTAATAATAAACATTTTAACATATAGATCTGCAGTGTTAAAGGTTTACGATATTAACGAAGTAAGAAAAATCGTTGTTATTTTTACAACATTGTTACGTAAAACGCGTTTTTGAGATTTCAGTCAAATTTATACACTATTAGCTTCAATGGGCTATTTCTTCTTTAAAACAAATCTTTGCTATTTTTACAACACCGCTACGTAAAACTAATACCGCGTCTTTGAGAATTCAGTCAACTTCATACACATTAAGCTACAATGGCCTGTTTCTTCTTTCTATTTCTCTTGCCCACTGTTCTATAAAGTATTCACAGATCCCACCCTGTTTAAAGTTTACACAATGGGAAGAAAGCTTTTCTAAGGACCAAGTATAAGGGAGGTAGGGGAATCTACATCTGGTTCATCCGGTATTCTGAAAGGATTTCCAACCACACCTACATAGGTGGGTAAGTTGGTACCTAGATACTCCTTGGGAAATTGGAGGGAAACTTCTTATTAAATAATATCTTTCTTTTCGTTTAAATTCGTTTTATTTCATCAGCACTGTTGTTGCTAAAAAGCTTTTACATGCACAGCTCATTGTCTTTTGTACACCATTGCTTTCAGTGGAGTGGATCGACATTTATTCACAATTTTATAGGTCAATAACGTTATGATTTTTCTTTCTTTTTACATGAAGAATCACAAAGAATCACTTAGATATATTATTTTATTTTCAGTTTTGGTAACAGAAACTTAAATAGTGAATTTTATCTTATAAAGCCATATTTGCGTAATAAATTACCCAAAGGCCAAAGAGCGGTTTGTAAATGGTAAACTGCACCTAAGTTACCTAAATAGTGTTAATAATATGATCATTGATTTCCTAGTAACTATCAACACGAATCTGATCGGAGGCAAATTTGGAGGCAAAAAAAAAATAGGGTTAAATAAGTGCATTTAAAAGAAACCGCAAACAATACCGCGATTGTTTTCCACTGATGAATTTTCTCAAACATTCAGATAAAGGCCTTAAGGTGAAGACATGCGGAAAAATGCAAAATCGTACAAAATCTTGTGTTTTAGTTTTTAAAATTTGCTCGCTTAGAAATAATATAGATGCTTCAATTAAATACTATGAGTAGAACACATCTTGGCCTTTGAAGTGATCGAGTATTTTTTTGATAAGCTTTTTAATAAGCTTAGAAAAAAATTATGAGTCTGACCTGTAAAAAATGGTTAAAAGTAAAAAATCTCCTTCTTACAAATCCTTTTTCTGTGGTTTTTTTTATTGAATCATGTAGTTAATTAAGTATCTTATAGAGTGATCGGAAAACATTTTAATATTTGTATCTGAACTTCACAAAATAAAATAAAACGTGCATTTTGGCGACGTTTCTTTTCAGTTAATAAAAATAGGCGGTACCCAACGAATTTGTAACTACGAATTTCACCCTTCTGTCATGTAGAGAAGGATTTTAGCTCGTTGCTCAATCTACGCCCAGAACCCGGGGCCAACGGACATGCCTTAGTCTATGCGGCACTTCGACCTTTAAAAATATACTTGCGGAATAACAAAACACTGTGGTTTGCTAGAGATTAGGGTTTTTATTGGTAAACGCCCAAAAATCGTTCGCTCCGCCCGATTCCGAATGAGTCAAGGACTAGTGGATCATCTTAAAAGCTATTACTGATCAACCCACGCTCGTAAAAAATCTAATCAAATGTTCATAAAATGTCAATAAAATGGTTTAAAAAAATCACTGCACTCCACTGGTTTCCACCCTTTTCTACTTCAAACAAAGTTCAGTTGAGAGAGAAAATTTTGTCATTTTCCTATGTTTGTGTAGGTAGGTGTACAATGTTTAAAATTGTTTTCTTGCCGCATGTTTGTAATCATGAAGATCCGTTTCCAAATAAAATATAATTACACACATACCCAACTTCATTAAACATCCATCAACAAGATAGATTATACCTTAATTATGTCGATTCTCCCTTAGAAATGAACACGACATTCTCTAATGAAGACTATCAACTATTTGGAACCATTCCCTGAGCAAATAATGTCTCACCCAAAACGATCATTGCTCCGTTTAACCCTCTGTTTGCCAGCACGACATCGGGAATTATCGATATATAACTGGAAATTAAAGGCCTCCGCCATTATGTGGAGTGGATTATCGTACATCATAGGAGGCATCGCCCACGCTATGTGTCCGGATATGGAAAATCATTTTGGGGTTAAATCCACCCCCTCGTCTTGGAAACTCGCCCCAAGTACAGTGGACTTTTTCAGAAAATCATTTCACAATTTAAAACTGATATCTAAAATTTGAACTTCAACCTTGGAAATGTAACCAACAAAAAACGTTGCGAAAGCACCGAAAATCAATTTGAAATATTCACCTATCTTTAATGATGGATTATAATCAGGAATTTAATTTTATGAGGATGCTTTGTTTGTCGTACTAGCGTTTCAATGGAAGGTATAGCGTAATTGAACCTTTCAGAACCTGATGAGTTCAAGTTGCATAAACGATGTCCAACGCCGTCATTTTGAAATCCTTTTTCCTTTTGTGAGATGTGACAGAAGTTTTCGAGAAAAAGTTTGAGCTTCCCATCTGATAACACGATCAGATTACACCCAAAGTCAGGAAGCCAAGAAACTAATTTCCCAAAATATTTTTAATTAAATGATGCAATTTGATACATATCGCACCGTGAGTGTACATACATCTGAGGTTAGTGCAAATACCTCATTTTAAGATTCAAATGTGAAGTAACTGCGTTAGTCACAAGCTTAAAAGTGAAAAAGATAAGAAACCTTACATTCTAACTATTTTATAAAAAAAAAACAGATAGATAATCTGATTTTACAATAGCAGTGTTTATTTTTCCTGTTAATGTAAAATCCCTTTTTGCATTTAAGTATCTAACTCAAGTTTACATTATTATTTTGTTGTTAACCTCGAGCGCTTTTTGCCACATTAAAGCACTACTTCCAAAACCACGGATTGCTTTGTTGCCAAAATGTGGCATTTTTTTTATTTTATTAAAGAGATTATATATATAATATTGTACATTCAAAATATAACAAAATAAATTAATATTCTCTAGATTCTTTAAAAATTTTTAAAGTTAAAGATTTTATAATATTTTTTTTATAAATCCTACGAATAAATGTAATAATAGACAAAGTATATGTGAATTCATTGTCTATATAGAACTATAATAATTTTGTGTGTCTCCTTATTCAAATTCGGAGGTATTATTTTTTTTATGTGGCCGGAAAAATTTCCTTTATCAATCCGAGAAAAAAGATTTAAATTGCTCTGTCGCTCAAGTGGAAATAAAATAAGCTATAATTCACCAACATATTCATCATTGTTTTATTAAGAAAACGTGAAATCTTTAAACTCTCCTAAATCCTAACTGTAGTATTTGCATATACTTCATAAAATTAGAAAATTTATTCAAATTCACAAATTCGATTTCCGCCACGATTTAACACTATAAAAATAGTAGCATATCATTTAGAACAGTACCTATTTGAGCGTTTTTTAAACTGCAAGAGCACACTTGAATATGCAATGAGTACAATGCACGTTTTTTGCATCCATTTGTCATTTGGGTCACTTGAGTGTTTCGTTTCTTAGTCGGACGACCTTGACATACTTGCAATGAATTTCTTCGAACATCTGTTATGCATTCTTTTCATGGGGTACACGCTCCATTTTTTTTCTACTGTCTATGACACAGCTTCTAATCATTTCGTTTCCTGCAACAAGTAATTATTACCAGGCCCTGCTGGCGTATTGCTTTGATGTTTATAATATAATGGATGTGACGCCATGCTCTTATTCTATTAGCACCGTCAGCTTTGTTTTGATATTTTTTTGATCTTGTAAATAGAAATGACTAAAATAGATATTTATAATATACGCCTTTAGAAAAAGAATAAGCAGGATAAAAAATTCTTAATTTTTTTTATAAAAGTACACTTCAACACAAACGAAGTATTGAATTCCGTGAGTCTAAAGTTAATGTATATAAGACTGTTTGTTGTCTTTGGTTTTAAATGACAAATAAAACAATGTGTTGCTCTGGAGTATAAAGAAACGACAATTTAAGTTTATTTGTCATATAGAAGTTGTATTTATAATGTTTTAAAAATATCAGCCACTTAACATAGTGTAACCAAAGTAATGACCTAATGACACTTGAAAAAAAACAATAGAATAAAATAAAATTCATAATTCAAATATAAAGGAATCCTAGATATTTCTAGGTAGGTACTTAAATACTAGGTAGGTACTCTTATTCCTTTACATATATTTATTGATTAATTATTACTGCGAAATCTTTTATATTTTATATTTTAATGCCTACCTCCTATAAAAGGTGAGAGATCATTATTTTAATTACATTTGTACAGGTTTATCCCCCTGTAAACCCCTCTGGGTCAACTATTTTCAACACGCAAGGCCATTTCAGATACTACCCGTGAATCTTTAAAATATCTGTAAATTGCATATATGTAAATGAAACCCTGTATTTTAAAATACGATCATTTTATTCGTAAAAACGGGACTGAAGTTCTTACGAACAAATTAACAGGGTTTTAATGGTTATTGGCGGGAGCATGTAAGAATAATTTGTTGGTATACGTAATTTCGCACGTATACCAACAAATTATTCTTACATTTTCCCGCCAATAAATATTGAAACACTGTTAATTTGTTTGTACGAACTTCAGTCCCGTTTCTAACCGTTTTTACGATTAAAATGATCGTATTTCAGAATAACATTTTTCTTCGTGTGCCAAACTTAAAACCACGTAGGAGAGAACATAAAAAGTAAAAACCTTAGACAAAGTCTCTACTTATTTTATATACGAAAAAAAAGGTAAAAGTCATAATCATTAATTAAATATTGCAATGGGGCTTAAAAATGGCTTCATTAAGTTATTCCAATGAATTAAATAATAATTCTAGAAAAAAATGTGTTGAAACCCAAAAATTATTGAATAATGATGTTTCCCATCCAAAATGTCGCTTAAAAATATAATACTATAACAGGTCCACTGGATTTTAAAGTCTCACACCCCCTTTATCACATGCATATTAGAGGGTAAATGTATTCGGGGTCGATTGAGGTTCGGCTGTTTCCGCGGACGTTCGGCAATGTTCGGGCCCGTTAAGCGGGAGTGCAGGATGTGGGAAACGGAATGCCATTATCTCTGGCAATGGACGCCATTTGCTTCTCCATTCTTCCTCGGATAAAGTAACGCAGCCATTGTCGGATTATTGATCCGTGTTATTAGATTTAATGGTCTGAAAATTATTTTGCCATAAGGCAAGCCGTAACCTTGAACAATATAATGTTACGAGGATTAACGGAAATGATGTAAATTCGATATTCGACGGAATATTCTACATATGAATAAAAAAAAAGTATCATGGGAACAAAATTTCCGCTATAAAGTCATTTGAAATATTTTATTAAACCGTCTCAGAATAATTATCAAAATATATTGATGGATAAATGAATAGGTACAGGTTTAGCTGAGTTGTACCAGACATAGTAAAGAATACACTTATGATAACCAATCTCCGATAAGATAGGGCATCGGAACAAATAAGCTTGTCGAATTTAATTGTGATTGAAATAAAGCTAAGAATGAAGAGTGGGAAGGAGACGAGATTTAGGCATGTAGTGTAGAGTAAAATTAGGAAAGGGACCCTTTGACGGTTTGGGTATATAGATCTAATGAACGAAGAAAGGAGTATAAGGAGCATATATGACGCAAATGTGAATGGTAGAAGAACTCGGGGACGCCCCAGGAAGACATGACACAATCAAGAGAAATATATACTTGAGTCGGGCCATTTTAAAGAGTCAGAATACAGAAGAGTATGTATATGATTACTGTGGTGGTAGCAGAAGATTTTCAAATGTGTCAGGTTATTCGTAGTCTTTCTTTAAAAAAAAAGGGTGATACGATGTACGAATGTGATTAAGGCAAAGAGTGTGTGCCAACTGCGAGTTTTTTAGCGGTCCGTCCTCTCTGCCTACCCCTGTGGATAGTGAGTTTTTTTTTATTTTTTATTTTATATTATTATTATATATATATATATTTTTTTATTTTTTATAGAGAAACCTTACAAGAGTCCCAACTACTCCCTTCTGGAGCCAGTGAGACTATGGCATCCCCAATTGGAGTATGTTGTGAGGCTGAAGGTAAGCGGGGAAGGGAAGGAGATGGGCCAGAGGAAGGTGGTAAAGTACCTGGCTATTCAGATCTAGTCACTAAACAAGGCTAAAGCCATTATTAAGCAACGTTTCAATTCTGAATGGTGGTCTTACACCAGGGCGATACTGAGAATATCTTCCACTCTGGAACGTGCCGCAAATATAACGTATATTATTTTTATTAATTAATTGTGAAATAACACAAATTAATCAAATAAAATTTATTTGTGCACGCCGGGTTCGAACCCGCGACCTTCCGTATGATAGTCAAGTGTCTTACCACTCGACCACGGACGGTTAGTTAGTGTAGAATAGATGGATAGATAAAGAAGAATAAATTGATCAAAGAAGTAGTCTTGGATGTCCCAGGAAGACAAGAAATAATCAAAAACAAGTAAGTGATTCAGATGTATCCGTATCTTTTTCTGATTTTTCTGTTTCGGATTTTCGATTGACTTTCGCTAATATTATCTTCGTTAATTAAAATATTATAAAAACAAGTAAAGTCATAGAGTGGGCTTGATAGAAAATACGATGAATGATTGTGATTGAGGAAATCGAAATCGAAATCGAAACGAATCGCTCCATCCGCTCTACCTACCCCTTTTCAACTCTATTTTTTTTTTTTTCATTTTACTTGACATTTTATAATAAATCATAATTAGGTGGGCACAAATGACGTCATTCGCCTTCCGAAAAGGCTCTGAGAATTTCACATTAAGCGCAGGAACAATTTTCCCAAGTGTCTAATTTAATTATTTTACAGTGTTACAAATACCTAAGCGGAAAACCCGGTGCACGTTATAACAACTTTTGCATAATTTTAACTCTGCGAATGTGTTTTATGAAATTATCCTCCAATTATCTTTCGCTGAATAATTATTCTCGCGTTTCGGCTTGCAAAATTATTTGCTGAATGAAAAATGTCTAAGAACGGAACGAAGTTTTACCCGAGAATAATTATTTTTATTCTTACTTTATTTCCAACTCTACGTAACAGACATTCTAATGAATAGTCTTATCAAATGGCACTATCGTAATTTGTGAATTATGTTTCCAAGTAAAATTGTTTCCACTTTTTGTACAAAACAGCCTTCTTACTTATTAGAGGTTCAACGTTCTAGAAATTGGTACCTACGTTTTAATTGTTGAGAAAAATTAACTATTGAATCAACTCCCATGATTATCGTTGGTATACTCAATTAAATGAACACATTTATGTCTTCAGACATTGGAAGTGGAAATTATGCCCACAACATGGTCATAATTTTAATTATTAGTAGGATTCAACCCGAATTATTATAAAATATAATTACTACTATTAGTACACGGAGAAAAAATTTATTCGAAAAAACGATAATCTTAATAGTAAAAACGGTTAAAAACGGGACTGAAGTTCTTACGAACAAATTAACAGGGTTTCAATGTTTATTGGCGGGAACATGAAAGAATAATTTGTTGGTAGGTATACGTAATTTCGTACGTATACCAACAAATTATTCTTACATTATCCCGCCAATAAACTTTGAAACACTGTTAATTTATTCGTAAGAACTTCAATACTTTTTTTAACCGTTTTTACTATTAAAATGATCGTTTTTTCGAGTAAAATTTTTCTCCGTGTACCTACGTGGATGTAAATCATGTTTAAATCTCTGAATTTATAAGATTGTTTAATAAAATTTAAGCTTAACATTATCTCGCCTTGGTACGACGGGTAGATACAACCATTATTTTCTTTAAAACAATCTTTATAATGATTTCATCTACCTTAAGTTGGTTTTATAAATAACATGTTGTGTTGATTCCGTGCTTTGATACGACGTATAATTCGCAATCAGCTTGGCGACTTTAACCTTTAATATTACTCAGGTGCAGACCTTTGAATGCTTAACTCCATAAAATTACAGAATGATTATTTTTTAGGTCGTGTCCTTGTTTTATTTGCGCCCCAACAACGTAGTACTCTCCCGTCTTGTGGATTAAACCAGTCTTATATTATTTGTCTCCAGCGTATAAAGAATTAAATTAAATTATCGCACAAAATGAAGGTTCTTCTACAAAGTGTTGGCTTTCTTCGCCCTTTGTTAATTTGAGGGAGACTGTTTTATAAACGTTTTTGGGGAGTGTTCGTTACTTTTCTATTGTTTGCAGCTCATGCGGCTATGGCCCATAGCTTAAGACTTGTGTATTATCATTGAGGTATTGATCGTGCCCGTTATTACATATTTGTATATCGAGGTAGCCTATTCAAGTCTGTCTTCCCACCTTTATAGAACCATCTGCGTTCCAACTCAGAACGCCTGCGTCTATAGACAAGACGATACAAGAAGAGAGATGACTTCAAATTAATAAACATAATTAATAATTAATGAAATAAATTTTACAAGATGAGGATTGGTTGAAAGTCCCACATTTTTCTGCGATTCCGTTATGATTTGTAAATGAACACTCTCAAACTAAGAAAATATTAAATTTTATTTCGAATAACTTTTGAAGGTTATTTATTGTTATCAAGTTTAATTTGTAGAACTCAATTTCTTTTTTCTTTTTATATATTCGAAAATATTATAATTCAATATATAAAAACAGTTTATTCATAAACAAGTTCTGCTATATAATTATTATTACGCGTGACAGCTGTTTCGAATTCAGATGGCATTACCTATAACCATAGAGATATACATTATAAATATGTGATAATGCCTTCAACCCCAATCGACTCGGCCATTGAGACCTATTTATTTTACGTAATTTTGTCGACCTCGTATTTCAAATTCAGAATTAACAATATTATTTTCAACATTTATTCCCCATATTCTCGGCTGTTATCTTTTTAAATTATTACAGAGTTCTAACGAATTTATTTTGAGCCTGTAGAAATTTAATTTTATAAAGCTCCCCTGAATTCCAGCTTCCTTGAGATCCTTGAAATTCGAACCATATGTCATAAATAGTTTTTACACTATATTCGTAACATGAATACTATACCTGCTTATTGTAATGACTATCAACAAGTATTATTAGTAATTTTTTTGTTCTTTTCTTCTATTTTTATTAAAAAGTAAAACTGTGAAATTAATTGAATAAAACTACGTTGCGTAATTCACAAAACTTTGCCGGAACCAAAGCGCAAGCCATCTCTTTTTTTCTAAATGCTAGGTATTCAAATTTTTTGTTTCTGTTAATTAAAAGAATCGATATTTAATATGTTTCCAAATTTATTTTTGCTGCAGTTTTCATTACAAATCAGATTCATCGCGCTACATTATTGTGTTTCGAAGATAATTTAGTTAAAACAGATAATAAGTGTGATTGTAATCTTAAAGTTAACCATAGGAACTAATTATATCTACATATTATGGCAAGTAAATACTATACTATTGCGTATAAAACAACATAAAATATTTGAAATCACCACAAAAGCTCAAATATTACGGGCATTATTAAAAACAACATGAAATGGTTTTTTTTCATTTTATTTTTTGTATCCCATATGCCTACATAATAATTAAACTTAATAATTGTTAAACGCCGTTTATTTGTGAAAAATCATTTGAAAAGATGCTTAATATAGCACAGAGAATATTTCACACTATCAACTAGTAACTACACATATACCCTTGGAAAAAAATTAATACTTACAAAAATACAAAAAAAATCAGTTAATTCTTTGTTTTAGGATTTATATTGGAAAAAAAAATTTGGTTTTAATTTTTCATAATATTAAAATTTTATGTTTATTCCCTTATTTAAAAAAAATAATTATCTAAATATAAAAACTTCAAATAAAATAGTAGGTACTATATGTCAGACTCCATCTTTCAGTGGCGTCACTGTAACAGTCATGAAATATCTATCTACGACACCCGCGCAGCTAGCAATCTATTTATCCCTTCCCTCGTTATAAAAGTTAGATCGTCTGAGCGAGATACAAGATAATTTAAAATATTATTCAAAGATCGTATCGCAGTTACGTAAATGGTACTTGGGCCCTTTCGCTTAACGTGGAAACTAGAAAAACCAATTTAAAATTTTGCATGATCCTTATCCAACTGAATAATATTGTCTAAAGGAGCAAGATGGCCAGCTAGACTTTGGCAATATCTAGTCTTGGGAAATAATCAATTGATTCCGATATATAAATAAGAATGGATAATGCGTAGGCTCATTCCTTATCATGGGAAAATTCGATACGAAATTTCGGAGATCAGAATTAAGTGTTCATGGTGAATTTATTTATGTTTTTATCAATATTCATTGCCAGAAATGAAAAAATATTTTCAAATGTAAAAATGATTTTTCAATTTCAATTCCATGGCACCCAAACTCAGCAAGGCCTATCATGTGTTGCTGTGAATCCTTTCCAGTTACTTGTCATCCAATTTATACACATTTGTTCACTTTAGTTGTAGATATAATATATATTTTGTACATTTATTATTATTTATGTATTGTTATTATTGCTATTGTGTAATGAAGATAAGTTTATAATACATTATGTTTTGAAATTTAGCTGGTTATTAGTAGATTAGTTACATTTAAATTCTGTTCTTACATCTTCTATTATTTTTCATCTAATATTATTTACAATATTGTATTTTTTGTAAATATGTCAGCCCATGGGTGGAGGACCCTTATTTTTTTTTTTACTTTTATTATTATTATTAAAATTTATGTGGAACAAGTGATGTGAAAATCTGTAATTGGATTTTATTTTTATTATTAAGTTTTTTGTAATAGATGTAAATAATCTGTTGATTTTCCTAAATAAATAAATAAAAGGATGTAGAAAAACCTAGAAGGATTTTAACCAGCGATTCCCGAACATATTTGAAGTAAAAAATGAAATATAGATGATGATTATATAAAAAAAAATATTTTTCAATCACATGCCGCATCCGAGTAGTTGGGTTCAGCCAGTACGAGTCACGTGATGCGCCTCACGGTAATATAGGGAGAGAGAGATGATATCACATCACCTCTCGCCCCGCGGTGTGTTCAGTGGTGACATGCGATCATCGGGCAGCAAAATGACATTTACATTTTTTACTCAAAATATGCTCAGAAATCGCTGGTTAAAATCCTTCCAGTACGTGCTGTAAAATAAAAATGAATGACCATAATTTTACTTTGCGCAGGAATCGAACCCGTAACCCAAGTATCAACTCAAAGGGAAAAGTACCCATTCTGCAGACCTACCATATGATACCGCGACTATTTTTATACTCATATTTGAAGTACGTGGGTACCTACCCATTTTTATTTTATGTTGATAGGTAGGCACCAATATTTTTGAGGTTTAAAACTGTTATCATTAGTTCAAAACAAAAAGTTAAAATCTTTACTCTACTTAGAAGACACAACATCTAAAGATGCTATTCTGCAAAACAACGAATTACGAATGAAAATTGCGGAAGTTCTTGCGCTACCCATTTAAAAAAAAAAACGAATAAAACGTGTTTTTACAACTTTTTGAAAATATACGTTTCTTCCTCTGAATTCGCTAGGCAGTAGGTACCTAACCTACCAACTTACGTACTAACCATAATTCAAACCAATTTTCTAATTTACCCAGTTATTATATATATTTCATGTTTTTAATGGCAAGAACATTATTTTCAACAGAGTCATTTCATCCTAGGGTTTATTACGAAATAAGTAGTTACTTAAAATTCTAATTACTTCGCGGTTTGACATCGTAATATCATGAAATAAAACATAAACTTCTAATAAATATAATTCATTAAAAATGATTTTTTTTTTTCAAATAATGATTATTTCTCAAAACACTTGGTTGCAGTTACCAAGCGATAATCCTATTTATAAAAAATATAAAGCATGCATTAAGGAACCGAAAACCGACTTCTCGAAGCGACTGCCATGAAAATCTCTGACAGGAATTTTAATTAAATTTATTATTTATTGCAAGAACCCGCCGGCGACGCCTGATAACTTTTTCCTACGGCAATTCACTGAAACTTGGAAATGGAGGATGAAGGGAATTATAAGGTAGCATTTTATCGATGTTTTATGGTTAATAGAATGCATAATTAATCAGGTGAAATTCTAAGAATTTTCTCAAAGATTGTAATTTTCTTAAAAGCTATAGTAAAAAGTCATGTCACACTGGAAAGTTGTTTCAATGATACACGGAGAAAAATGTTATTCTAAAATACGATCATTTTATTCGTAAAAACGGTTAAAAACGGGACTGAAGTTCGTACGAACAAATTAACAGTGTTTTAATGTTTATTGGCGGGAAAATGTAAGAATAATTTGTTGGTATACGTACGAAATTACGTATAGGTACCAACAAATTATTCTTGCAATTTCCCGCCAATAAACATTGAAACCCTGTGAATTTGTTCGTAAGAACTTCAGTCCCGTTTTTAACAGTTTTTACGAATAAAATGATCGTATTTTAGAATAACATTTTTCTCCGAGAAGCAAAGTTCCCTCCATAAGGTACGTAATAAAAAAATTACATTTACATGTGTAGGGAAAGATCACTCATGCCAAATAGGGTATTTTCACAAACGAGGGATTCCGTTGAAAATGTATGGAATATTTAAAGATCATTTTTCTGATTTTAACCATCGTATTTAAAATATTTGTTTTTTACGTTTTCATTCAAATTTATTCATTTTAAAAACGCTCAAAACCTACGAAACCAAAAGGCCAGTGATTGACAACGACGCATGGTACGCACGTCATCAAACAGACAAAGCAGAACTGTCGAAAAATTTTCAAGAACGAGCGACTCTTATGACGTCACACGTCGAAAATGCCGTTTTGGTGGGATTATAAAAATGGGAAACTTAGACTCGCTGTAGAAAATGTATACGTCAACATAAAAATAATATAAAAATGTCGTAATAATCGAATTTTTTTCTTAATTCTTATAAGCAATAAAAAAATTGTGGAAATACACTAATTGTGCTAAGAATTGTGCCAAAGGAATAAAGTTTGAGCATTTTATAGCAATTTGGGTTGACCCTCTAAATCCTTGTTCAACCGTTTGGATTGATATATTTTTTCACCCTCAATGGGAATATTGTCTCATACCTAAGACTATTTTAATATATTGTTATTATTTTAATTTAAAAAAATCATAGGTAGGTACATGGGTAATGCGACAAATATTACCCAGTAGTTGACTCGATAAAGTTTAGAAATTAGAACATAACATTATTGAGTGAGGGAACTTACATTTATTACAGGTATTAGATAAATATGAACATACAGGTATTAAATATAGAAACTTTGTGTAAATCATCGTATTTCAAAACAATATGCCAACCGGTTTCACCTCAGAATACCTACACCCGGGGCAGATGTGACGTCAGAGCAGACGAAAGCACGACATTGTGGAAAGTTTCTGATAAACCCAATACAGGAGGTGCTGAGGAAAGTAATTTCTCTCAGGGCCCATGTCATCGTTGAAGATGCTGTCTGGAGGGTCTTTTTGACAAGAGGAAGGAGTAAACACGGATCTTGACCCATGTTGTAGGAGGAAAAATATACAGAGGCCGGAAAATCTTTCCACAACTAATCTGTTGAACTCAAGAACGGGTCGTAGCAGCGACCCATTCTCATGCGACAAGTGTCAACCGTGCACGGAGAAAAATGTTATTCGAAAAAACGATCATTTCAATAGTAAAAATGGTTGTTTAAAGATCCTTCTGTTCATGTTGGGATAATATTTCTAGTAAATTTGTTAAGAATAATAAATATCCAAGCATATTTTCAAGCTAAATGCATCTTTGTAATTCAGCGATTCTTCAGGAAGCTAAGTACCTACTGTTACTTACTGCATTTACTGTAAAATAAAATATTGGAAGTAATTTTTTTAGATATACTTACAAATAAACATACACAGTGTTATTCGAAAAAAACGATCATTTTAATAGTAAAAACGGTTAAAAACGGGACTGAAGTTCTTACGAACAAATTAACAGTGTTTCAATGTTTATTGGCGAGAAAATGTAAGAATATGTTTTTGGTATACGTACGAAATTACGTATATCTACCAACAAATTATTCTTACCTGTTCCCGCCAATAAACATTAAAACCCTGTTAATTTGTTCGTAAGAACTTCAGTCCCGTTTTTAACCGGTTTTACTATTAAAATTATCGTTTTTTCGAATAACATTTTTCTCCGTGTGTACGTAGGTAAGTGTTTCCGGACCATGCATGGGTGCCGTGGGGGTCAATGACGCTAGTTCATACCCATAATTGTAGCGTTTCATATATATTACAAATATGTTTATTGCTTAAGTACACCATTAATAAAGTACCTATCGTTCTTACCTATATATATATTACCTATGAATTTACTTAAGATATAAACTATTCTAATTTCGAATAAAAATAATGATATGAATATTGTCTGGGAATCCTTTCGATTGGTGGCAATGTGATAGTATACGTAGGTACTAACTAATTCCAGAGTATGGCGAGCAGTACACCTGAACTCGCCGCAGTATCTCCGTGTGTATAATCTGGTATCCCCAACAGCCAGTGGCGTACCCAATCCGCCGTGGAGAGGGGAGGTAGGCAGGTCGCAGGGCGGCACGTAGATGCCATCACGGAAACTACCCCCAAGTGGGGGGAGATGAAGCAAAAGCTTGTAAAACTGTGAGTTCGATAAATTAATTAAAAATATATTTATTCAATTAAACAATATAATCAGATATTTATTTTATTATGTAACTCACAGACACATTTCTTTATGTTTTCCTCAAATCATTCCGTACCATGTACCTTCTCCCCCCGCCCGGTAAAATGCATATAATCACATATTATTTATTTCAAAGAGACACGTCATTGATACCGATCCTTGTAATAGATTTTAAAACCTTGTACAACCTGTTTGTTTTTAAAAATAATAATATTAAAATGTTAATAAACACACTTTTTTTTTTTTTTTAATTCCACTTTATAATTTCTTTATCCAACCGGTTTCGGTTGAACCTGAACCGGTTGGATAAAGAAATAATGAAGTGGAATTAAAACAAAGTAGTATTGTGTTTATTATAATTATGTATTCCCACAAAGTGTTTGCTGCATGTGAAAATTTAATATTAAAATGTGTGGGAAGACATTTTATTTGGAAAATTTTTATACACCCCATGGGAGAGGTTATCGATTAAACTTAAATAAATAAATCAGTTCATGGGTGATGTTTGTCCGGTTCTGGGCTGTGAATGCGTCTGCCCACCAACTGAGTGGCAGGCCGGATAAGGAGAGACTGGTTAAGGGAGACATTTTGACCTCTCCAGCAGGGCTCTAACAGAACATTGCTTGAATCATATGTCCATCACTTTTCGACATACTGAGTCTTAGATTCCTACTCACCCCAGCATCCCCAAAGATGGCAAAAGGTTTGATGGGAAATATTTTCCTCAGGACCTATGTCATCTCTGGGGATGCTGAGTGGAGGGTATTTTTTGTATGGAAAGGAAAGAGTGTAAATTCTGAGAAGGAAAAAGGTATGATTGGTGGGTAGGAATCTGGGGATCAATGTTTCCAGGAGTGGCTGACGTACGAATAGTACGAATGCATACCTACGGTGCAAGGCGATGGTCAAGGTTAAGTCTCCCTAAACTAGTATCTCCAGATCCGGCCCGCCACGCAGTAGGTAGACAAACGCATTCGCCACCAAGACCTAGAAAAACCTCCCCCAATGAACCCACTTATTATTTAACTCACACTGATATTTTGTTATTTTGTAATTACAGCTTTCTAAAAGAAAAACAAAATTTAAATTTTTATCTATTTTCACGTGATTTCACTTTAATTGAAGAGTTTAAAAAAAAAAAAACATACGCAAAAACTATTTTTTATTTAAATTGAAGCCATGGAAGATATCCACAAATCGTTAAGATAGTCAGACATTAAAAAAAAAAACATAATAATTGATATACCAGTCTGAAAAAAAAACCTAATTGAAAATAGGAATTATCTGTAAATATCTGTAAAACCTGCATATTTAATGAAAAGATCAATAAATAAAACAAATGCCGTTCAAGAACCAGTGGCTTAACCTATATTGTTCGCACAACCGCGCTTGCTGGGCGAAATGAAAGAACACAAAAAATCGACACACGGGAAACCAGACCCCTCCAAAGTATTCAACTTTAAATCGAAACACCGTCTACCCTTCACACTTTTTACAAGTAATGAAGATTTGGATTAATATGCGCTGAAAAACTTCGGATTTCCCTCGTGCAAAGGCTCAGGGTAACTTTAAAACCACTAAGCTCGACTTCTAAAGTGCCACACTTTTCTAATTTGGACTTTGAAAATGGCGATGTAAAGCTCGCCACTCAATATCTTGTATACAATCCTGATATGACGTTAAGATATTTTCTATATTAGAATTATTTCGCAAGAATTGAACGATAAATAACATACACGTTTTTAGATTTTTCAAAAGCATTTTCGTTGTTTGTTTTTGGGGTGTTATGCCGTGTTGTTGGGTCTACCGGAACTGCCCTGATGATGGACACTGCAACACTGTCCGAAAATTACGGCTAATAAAAGGAGGAAGCGCAACACGGCATAACACCCCAAAAACAAACAACGAAGATAAATAACATTGTCAATTATATTAGATATACTAAAATATGCTTAAATTATTCAACCTTTCCAAAGACTTTAGATACATCTTTCTGAGGATCTTGATTAAGACTTTGGAGAAAATTGTGTATTTAATCATGCAAATACAGTGTGTCCGGGGGTAAAGTACATTAAATTCGGGTGATGAATCTACGTGATGGTATCTAGGAGTAAAAAAGATTTAAAAAATTTCGAATTTCCAACTTTTTTTTTCCATACAAAAAGACGTACCTATTAAAAATCCTTAGTGTGAGGTACAAACTTACCAGATAAATGTGCTGTGAGTCAGCAGGGCGCATTGTGGCGACGTTGGTTTTGATTAGCGCGTATCGTAACTGCGGAAAATACCCACACGGAGAATAATGTTATTCGAAAAAACGATAATTTTAATAGTAAAAACGGTTAAAAACGGGACTGAAGTTCTTAAGAACAAATTAACAGTGTTTCAATGTTTATTGGAGGGAAAATGTAAGAATAATTTGTTGATGTACGTACGAAATTACGTATACCAACAAATTATTCTTACATGTTCCCGCCAATAGACATTGAAACCCTGTTAATTTGTTCGTAAGAACTTCAGTCCCGTTTTTATCCGTTTTTACTATAAAAATGATCGTTTTTTCGAATAACATTTTTCTCCGTGTAATAGTGCAGGCCGCATACGCCGTAGTAATTTTAACTTTTTACCAAAAAAGTACCTCTAAAAGTTGGAATTTCGAAAAACGTTATTTAACTTTCTTACTTACACTATCATGTAGATTCACCTCCCGAAGTTAATGCACTTTACCCCCGGACACCCTGTATACGAAGCTTATTCATCGAAAAGGAATTGAGCATTTTATCCGAATGCAAAACGTTGTTCCCATAGGATGTTGGGGATATTTTAATAAATGAGCGTTATCAGAACAAGGCTCTACGTGATAGGAATGAAATAATGAAAGCCTTCGTTCCACGTGGGAAGCGTCGCACCCAACCCCCCATCCCACCCATCACTACCCCCACGAGCTCAGATGGGGAGGGCTTGTCATTAATGAAATAACCATTTCAGCTCTCGGCACTATTTTCACACTTTGGGGTGGGTTAGTCTGAATTATAAACAAATTTGTAACACGACTTCGAAATGTTTCTGAAGCTGCAGAACATTTATACAAAGGATTTAGCATAAAATAACAACTGGACTCGCATTATTTTACATTATAACTAATTTCTATTCCTTGTATTTCGACTGCTACAACGTAATATTATAATGCTCAGAGAAGATCCCGAAACGTTGGGCTTTGTCCAGGTTAAAATATTTTCAACGAATTGCAACTGAATGTTGGAATTTAGTTAAAGTATTAAATAAAATTACCAAAGGTACCTATATAATACGACAAAAGTAAATATTGGGAAGCTAAAAAGGTAGTAACTGGTCCTGGAAGAATATAAAGTGGTCGTAAAAAGTATAGTAGACGAATTTCGATTGAGCAAGTGGGAAGTTCGTATACAATTAGGGAGAAGAAAGGTTAGGTTACTGTTACAAATAATGTTACCAGAACTTTTATCATTCCAAGGTAGAGAAGGCTTTCCTAATCTATGTACATTCTAAGTGCTCCATTTTCTTGAGAGTTTATCCTTTCGTTCTGCTCAAATTTTATTTTTCTTCTTCTTAAGTTTTTTGTTCTCATGATTCGCTCGAATACTTTTGCTGAAATTTTCTTTGCCCGGATAATTAAGCTCTTCTTACTAAAAATGTAAGAAATTACGTCATTATTATTTTAATTAATTAAATAAAATCTATAATATTTTAATTAGTGAAGATAATATTAGCGAAAGTCAATCGAAAATCTGAAACAGAAAAATCAGAAAAAGATACGGATACATCTGGGACTCGAACCCAGGTCCTCCGGCAATCCGGGCCGACCTGGGTTCGAGTCCCAGATGTATCCGTATCTTTTTCTGATTTTTCTGTTTCAGATTTTCGATTGACTTTCGCTAATATTATCTTCATTAATTAAAATATTATAATTTGAGGTTTAACTCTTTAAGTTAAAAAGTTAAAAATAAAAATAAAAATAAAATCTAGTTAATAATTTTATGGCCAAGAATATTTTTTCGTCTAAACAAAATATTGCGAATAACGTAAGGTATTCTAGAAAACTTAAAATGGCAAATTTATACAACGTTTCCAACATGAAATGAAAAATCAATACGGCGTTGCCACGTTTATTCCTATTACACAGTGTTTCGTCGGCAAAAAACAAATTTGCCGAATCGCTTATTCTACCAAATAATAATATCTACCCTAAACTTTCTCAAAAAAAAAATTGCCTTTGGTGAGTGTAAAGAAAAATTAAAGGAATTTCTACAAGTGCGATATTTGGCAAAGATCAAATTAATTGGGGGATAAAATATTAATTTATTGATTCATTTACTTGGTTTTGAAAATATATTTAGTCAAATTATAAATCATAAGTAGCACGACAACCTATAAAACCATATGTAATACATCTTTAATTGATGTAGAAAATTAAGATACGCTTGAGGTGAGTTTCGTGATTTAGTGAAGTATTTCAATTAACAACTAATTTATCAAAAAAAGACATAAATGGTTAAATTTTGTTACTCTCCCGTAGTGTGGGAAAGGCGGGCAACACTAAAATCGAAAGAACGATCCAGAACTTCAGTTATAGGGATATCTCTCAACCCTCGACCCCTTGTGTGGGGTGACATTTAATCACGAAATGAGTTGACCCGACTCCATCACTGTCTTTTCAAGGTACATTAAATTATTTAAGTCATACAATAAATAATGGTTAGTTAAACGTTAGCGTAAGATGGAAGAATAAGAAACGCACCCTCAGCTTATACCCTAAAAGTCAAACGGCTTGAACCGTATGAGGAATTTACAAAATCGTAGAAAGCCAGTCGTCAAAATAATACAATCAAAAACATTGAGCGAAACTTCCAATAACTGCCACAAGTTGCATTAAATGTCTGCGTGGATGTAATTGTGTTTACGAATGTATTCATTTTAATGTCTGAAGTGAGATGGTTAAGAGCGATTGACCAGCAACTGAGAATAAAAGTTTAAAAATGCTTGTGACTGTACAGGGAGGTTCCAATAAGATATATTGATTATTCCCCGCATCAAATTTTTTAAATACAAAATTTAATATCGTTTTATTTAATTCAAAACTTGCTTTAATATATACCTACATACAAGTGAGCAATAAAAATGCTCAAAATGTACGATGATAAATTATTAAATATCGTGTATTTCTTATAAATATTTTTTGATCATAAGTATTTATGATTTTTTAATAATGTCTAAAAAAATAAGTGTGTAAATTTTTTTTTAAATATTTTAGTTTGTAAAACCTTAAATAAATAAAAAAACACAGGTATTTTTTTATTTTTATTTTATTTTATTTTTATTTTTATTTTTTTTTTTCGTTGTTTGTTTTTCACATCGACGGATCTGCCGGATCTGCCCTGATGATGGACACTGCAACGCTGTCCGAAACGTCGGCTAAAGAAGGAGGTAGCACAACACGGCATAACACCCCAAAAACAAACAACGAAAATGCTTTTGGCCGTGAGAATCTAAAAACAGGTATTTTTGTCATAAAACACGTACTCGGATTGATTTTTTGATGATTTGAATTTTACTAAAATTTAAATTTTTAAAACTGTGTTGACTAGATTATGTATTGATTTATTTTGTTGTATGATTATATGATTTGAAATTTGTGTTGTTTAATAGAATCTATCGTTTGGAGATTGAACAAATCTGCCAACGATCAACGGAATAACTTTAGTTTATTAAAAATACACTTAGTTTTTCAAAATTTTAAAACTGCGTGTACCAGATAAAATAGCAATCTTTCAAAACCAATTTTTTTTTTGTAAAAAAGAGTCAATACGTCTAGAATTTGATTTAAAAAGTACTAAATTCCGATATGCTCCGTTAATGTCCTCTTAAGTGATCACTGATCAGCTACGGCTAAATAAATTGCATGTTTAAAAAGCCGAGTAGGCCCCATCCGAATCACTTCAAATTTAAAACACTGTTTTTCCATGCGGCATCGGGTGGTTTGGGGGTGTCGTTTAAAATGTACGCATATCGGATATGTTATGCAAACTTCTACAGGGTGGGAGGAGGTGGTAGGGTAGACAACACAACCTTTCGCGTCAGACAACAGAAATAACATGCCAGGGTCGGCGCAGGGTTATTGGCTTTTTATGAACAAGATTCAATGATAATAATATGCATTTAAAGCGTCTAAGGTCTCCTATTTACAAAAGACGTCTGAAAGTCCCGAAACAATACAAAGAGTAGCACTTTTTAAAGTATTAAACTCTTTCAATTGATTCGGTCGCCTGTTCTGCTAGTAAAAATAACATTTATAATTTTGTACCCAAAGTTATTTGTTTCATTTAATTAAAAATGACGCCACAAAGTAATTTTTCGAAGATAGAAGAAGAAATATTTTTTTAAATTTATTCGTTCCAAATGATTTTTTTGAATGAAAGAGTAAATTAAGAGGGTATTACCAGAGAATACCAGTAATTAGTCATTTTTAAATCAATTTCTAGACTTATTGACTCTTTTTTACAAAAAAAAAATTGATTTTGAAAGATTGTTATTTTATCTGGTACACGCAGTTTTAAAATTTTGAAAAACTAAGTGTAGGTACTTTTAAGATACTAAGGTTATACCGTTGGTCGTTGGCAAATTTGTTCAATTTTCAAACGATAGATTTTATTAAGCAACACAAATTTCTTATCATATAATCATACAACAAAATAAATCAATATATAATCTAGTCAACACAGTTTTGAGAATTTTAATTTTAGTTAAATTAAAATCATAAAATGAATTAAGAGAATTGTGAATTGCGAATGTCAGAGATTAAAGAATTAAGATTATTCATAAGTATATTTACTCTTAAATAACTAAGAAATTACGCTTCTTTTTAGATAAACAAGATACTTTCACTAGCGCAACATTAAAAAACGATTAAAATTAATCTTATTTAAACGATAAGCTTAATGCAAGCGACAACATTGTAACAGGTTCCATTGTGAACACACTCCTTAGATGGGTGCTTTGGATCCACTGGTTCTGGGTTCTTAGCGGTACTTAAAAAAACATTTTTTTCGATAATTATTCGAAAACTTGAGATAACTCCAGAGAAATCTACGATTCCTTTCTTCATTAACTTCCACCTAATTATCTCGACACATAATTAATTATAAATCAAAGAAAATCTTTCTCTATAACAAATAAAAATATACCCTGTTTAGTGTTTTATATTATTTTCATACTTGAAAAACTTGTCCAGGGGTGAGTATCCTCCACCCCCCACCACACAGCCACCCACGGGACCGTAGACAGAGGAAGAAAATTTACATTTTCATTCGGATTTTGCGCCACGACTCGAGATAAAAAGGCACACCGCATTACAGAAGTGCAGACCATGCAGTCCATATCCAATTTTAATATTATACAACTTCCGCAACCTTCACGAACCTATTTATGTAGGTCCTTCTTTTACATATTTCAGCACAATTCGCGAGAATAATGCCTAAATGAAAAGATTATTTTAAAACAGGTTTGCAGTTTTGCAGGTTTTATCACTTATAAAATATATTCTAGAGCTGCGATCAAAAGATTTACAAAGTGTTCTGGTTAGGCGGCTGAAAAAGAAACTGGGACCTCTATGTAGACTTATTAATTTTTTTTACATATGAAATTTCAATAATCAAAAATAATATTATGAAGAGTGTATAAAAATACATTAAGGATATCTACATCATTTTTACCACTTTATTTTTATTTATATTGATCGACCGGTTTCGGTTAAACTCAACCTTCATCAGGACAAAACTGGGTACTTTACATGCAAAATGTAAAGTACCCAATGTTACTTACCAGTCCTCCCACTATCTCCATGCAAAAAAACACCTCGATAGATAATTTTTTTAAATTAAATTATTAAACACACTTTCGTGCTTATATACTTATATATTAGGTATAAATTCAGTTAGGATTAGATTACACGATATACTTTGGTTGTCGCTTTTTTTTTATTTTTTATATAGAATACCTCACAAGAGTCCCAACTGCTCCCGTCTGGAGCCAATGAGACTATGGTATCCCCAAATGGGGTATGTTGTGAGGCTGAAGGAAAGTGGGGAAGGGAAGGAGATGGGGAAGAGGAAGGTATGAAAGTACCTGGCTATTCAGATCTAGTCACTAAACACGGCTAAAGCCATTATTAAGCAACGTCTCAATTCTGAATGGTGGTCTTACACCAGGGCGATACTGACAGTATCTTCCACTCTGGAACGTGCCGCAAATGAAGTATATATTATTTTTATTAATTAATTGTGAAATAACACAAATTAATCAAATAAAATTTATTTGCGCACGCCGGGTTCGAACCCGCAACCTTCCGATTGGGAGTCAAGTGTTGTTACCACTCGACCACGGACGGTCGTCAAAAGTCGTCGCTAGTAAAAGTTATGCTAGTTGGATAGAGGTTATAAACTACACTTCAAAGAAAATTGTTTGATGAATAAGTTATTAAATCGATATTAAAAAACCCCCACCTTGATTTGTCACCAAATTGCCCTAAGTAAAATATAATATTTGTTTTATATAAAATAGTGCCTATCTATCTTAACTACTTATCTTCTGCCTAATTATTTTCCCCCTACACTTGGTTGTTTCTTTCCACATTATTTTCCTTTTTATGAATATTTTCCTCGTCGTACTGAACCACTTAAGGGGACCAATGGCAGTGCATGGTATTGGTGATCCAATAAACCTTATTATTTTATTATTATTCAAACATCAAAATAGATTTTACATATATGAACACATAAATGACAATGAAAATCTTATATCGTTTTGTGTCTACCTTCCTTAACCCTTATTTATCTACATGTTTTTTAAGATATGATTTAACGCGCGATATAATCGTAACGTATGGAAATATCTGATTTTATCGCATAATACCTTCATTACGTTCAATAATATTATTTTTAATAATATTGTAATAAAATAAAACATACTTCTTTCAAAGGATTGAAACAAAGTTTTTTTGTATCAAAATGTTTATCGAATGGGATTTTAAATGGCTCACTGTTCCTCTTGATTAAATTGTAATATTTCGATATCTCGAGAACCAATAACCATCTTATCTGAAAAATGTTTTTTTTATTTTTTATTCAGCATTAAAATGATATGGCTTTGAGTGCTGGTGAAAGTTTTGATAGATATTTTTTTCTGAAATTTAAGAACTTCCTGTGGAAAGAAACAACTAAGTGTAGGGGAAAAATAATTAGGCAGAAGATAAGTAGTTAAGATAGATAGGTACTATTTTATATAAAACAAATATTATATTTTACTAAGGGCAATTTGGTGACAAATCAAAGTGGGGGTTTTTTAATATCGATTTAATTACTTATTCATCAAACAAGTTTCTTTGTTTATAACCTTTATCCAACCAGCTTAACTTTTACTAGCGACAACCAAAGTATATAGTGTAATCTAATCCTAACTGAATTTATACCTAATATATAAGTATATAAGCACGAAAGTGTGTTTAATAATTTAATTTAAAATAATTATCTATCGTGGTGTTTTTTTGCATGGAGATAGTGGGAGGACTGGGAAGTAACATTGGGTACTTTACATTTTGCATTCCTAAGGGAAAATTGTTTTTATTTATTATTTTCTCCCCATGTACCACGCGAGCGAAACCGCGGGTAAATAATTAAAAATTCGAAATAAACCAATCGGTAAACAATTCGATAATATAATATTTTAATTGATGAAGATAATATTAGCGAAATTCAATCGAAAATCCGAAACAGAGAAATCAGAAAAAGATACGGATACATCTGGGACAAATCCGTCTTAAATATTATAATTTGAGGTTTAACTCTTTAAGTTAAAAAGGTTTTAAAAAATTTTTTAAAAAAATCGATAATTATTAAAATATGTTATTCAAGAGATCCTTGTCTATATACATTAATTTGAATTAAAATATTCTAGAAAAATAATACATGGATAATAACAGAACACAGTAGTACCGTGGATAAGAACAAACACGTAGGTACCAACTTCATAGTAGCAAATAAATTGATTTTCAATCGAAGCAAATAATTTCGATAACTTGATTTGATTTTCAATGGTCCACCAATAGTTCTAGAGGCATACATAACAGATTTTATTTGCAGGAAATAAAATGTGGATAGACTCAAATCGTAGAAACCTAGACTTTACTGCCAGGCTTATGTCTTGGAGGCTGGGACATCCCGGATCTTTCCCCGCCGTAGCTTCAATCCCTTCCCTCTTATTGTCTCCGTTCCGAATAAAAAGGACAAAAAGTGTTTTATCTCCACTTCGAAGCTAAAAAAGGCGGATAAAACCTTTTAGACTGCTATCTTACACGGCCTTTGCAAATAATGATTCTCTGATTTATGAATATTACAAAGAAGCTGGCCGGAATCTTTCCGTGAAATCTAATCGTCCTACTTTTTTGCAAACTCAGTGAGGCAACCTAATTATTATTTCTAGTTAATATATTTTCTAAAGGATCTGAAAATGATAATTTTCTCTAATTCCGATAGAAATTTTATGTCTGCTCTAGAGTTCCCAAGTCAAGGCTTACCAAAATAAAATCAATACTCCTTCAATTATTATCAACTTTAAGAGCTAGGTGGGTAGATACCTACATCTTCCAGCATCTAGAGGTCTACATTTTGCTGACATGGTAACGGAAGGTTTTGAGAAATAGGAACATATGATATGTACTAAGGAAATAAGGAATAATGTATTGTATGTAGGTATTTATTTAGCTTTGATTCTTTGATAGATACTTAGACATAGAACATAATTTCATGTAAAATAAAATTTAATTAGAATTTTCATAACGATATATGAAAAGCGGACACGTGGAATAGACCGAATTATCGTAGATGTCTCTTCCTGTGTTTCTCGTATACTTTAGAGTCACGGTACATGGCTACAAATTTACATATGTAGGTATGGAATTGTGGTGGTCCCTTCTCTTACAAATTCTATGGTGTAATTTTCCAAGAAACTTCTGACTTCTGGTATTCCAAGGTTGTCACTTTGGTTAGGAACAAGTGCCTACTGTTAGAATGAGGGGTAATTTTCTTCGTCTTTCGTTAAGCAATCCGTGAAGTAACTAATCGCTATTTCCGCAGTAAGGATTCTGAAACTACTTAAGGGTTGGATGGGAAACCTCCCTTGGGAGAGAGGAGAACAGAGGAGAATATTAACATGGTTATTCTATATTTCCTCTTATATAGGTTGTTGGAGGAACCTTTGAAAGAAAATGAAAATGTGTTAATTTAAAACACCCGGAGGTCATAATTAACGTAGGAGAAGGTTTGAAGTGAAGTTTACCTCTTCCAATTTTTAAATGCGTTTGAATCTCATTTACATTATTTTCGAATGATTTCTTGAGTTTATCTTAAATTTAATCATAAGGTAAATTATCTATCGGTTAGACCAGCGTATTTGAGAGTCAGGTTTTGTTTTGTCACAAGCAAATTTTCAGGTTTAACTTAAGGAAGTCTAAATTACACTAATTAATTCTTTAAGAGTATAAATATTTGATTATATTGCTGGACGTCACGAAGAACATTAAATCGTAGTATATCTACTTTTATATTCAGACACAAATTGCATTCGATAATTCACGCATTTATCGTTGCTTTGTAGGTACCTCACATTCTATTAGCTACAGGAAATTAAGACATTTATTATTTGCATTGATATTATTACAGTTGCATTAAATGATCCACTCTCTCAGGCTGCATTAATTGATGTAATTAGGAATATAAACAGCTCACGGAAAGTCATTATTTTAATTGTTGAAATTTGATAACTACCAGGTAAGACGAAAGAAGAATATTGCAAAGGCACGCAAAGCCAACATTTAATATTAACCAGATTATCAAAAGTGTCTTCTACTTTACAGAGCTTTCAAAGAAGGAAAATCGATGTCCTAACACCGAGAAAGGGGAGACAGCCCGTCGACAGAGCGCTGTAAGCCAACGTAAAACATAAAATGGTATATCTAATTGCCTAAAGCTTTGTTTGGTATCACTTCATACCAACCGTCCAGATGTTTTCAACTGAATTTCATGAATGTAATCGCATATATAACTTTTCTTCCATCAGAAATATTAATATATATTGCTTAATCTTTCTCTCATTTTAGAGCGATTATTACATTTTGACGACTCGTATATATTAAAGTTTTGTTTTATTTTTTTAATTATCAACGTTGTTATCTTTAATGGCGACATAAAATACAGTAACAAATAATTTTAATAATAATAACTTAATCATGGGTCAAAGGTCAAATATGATCCAGTGTTTAGTAAATCATAAGAAATGGTTCATTATGGGCAATATCTTCGAGTGGCGTAGTGACGAAATCCCAAGCCCCTGGCAATTCTTTCAAGAGAGTCACACGCCTGCCAAATTAACAGTAAATTAAGTTAGGTCGTTAAAAAAATCACAATTTTATAACAATTAATGCATTCTGACCTAGAAATATTTGATTGAAGAAGAAGAAAATACTATTAAATCTAAACAAAAATGTGAAAAAGAACAAGACACAGAAAAATAAAGAGCTAACGGTCGCCACTGGATCTCTCATCTGACCGGGACAAACTAAATAGGTCATTGGGACCTACATTTTTTTCTGTCATTTTCGTCGATCTCACATTTAAATTTAGAATTAACAATATTATCATCTTCAATCTTCGCAAAATTACTTTGTGGCATCATTTTAATTAAATGAAACAAATAACTTTATGTAAACCACTATAAACATATGTTATAATATCTACATGTTTTAAAAACCGATGGTTTCTTCGTCAGGATAAAAACATGAATAATATTACCTTCGACTAATTTTTTTCCACGTTTTTAGCTGCCCTTTTGAATGATCTCAAAGTTATAGAGAATTAATTTGTAACCTATATATCAGGATTTATTTATATGGAACATTTATTATCCTTTTCTAAAAGTCTAAATGAATTTTCGATGTATATTGGAATAATTTCTATTACAATATTCAATTATTCTTGAATAAAAATTTCCATTAGAAAAAGTGGAAATTTTTACATCTGTGGCATAAAACTATTTCTTGTGCATTCTGCCAGGGAAATTCCACCGATTACTAAGCCACTGATCATGGCGATAAATCATTAAACGTAGGTTAGAATGTAATATGACGCAGATCCTCGAAGTAGTAGGTACCTACCTTTAACCCAATAAATTTAAAAAAATGATAAAAAGTATATTATCAATTAGTTAAGAGAATATTACCAGAGAATACTGGAAATTTTAAATCAAATTCTAGACTTATTGACTATTTGTTACAAAAAACATTTTATCTGGTAAACGCACTTTTTAAATTTTGAAAAACTAAGTTTATTTTGAATATACTAAGGTTATACCGTCGGTCGTTGGCAAATTTGTTCAATTTGTAAACGAAATATTGTATTATACAACACAAATTTCAAATTATATAATCATACAGCAAAATAAAACAATACATAATCTGGTAAAGACACTTTTCAGAATATTAATTAAAATCATTCAAAAATAAATCCAAGAACGTGTTTTGTGAGGAAAATACCTCAGTTTTTCTGTTAATTTACGGTCTTACAAACAAAAATATTTATGATTTTTTTTACACACTTATTTTATTTAGACATTATTGAAAAATCATAAATACTTACGATCAAAAAATACTTACAAGAAGTACACATAATTTATCATCGTGCGTTTTGAGCATTTTTATTGCTTACTTGAATGAAGGTATAAATTAAAGCAAGTTTTGAATGAAATAAATTTTTAATTTTAAAAATATGACACGGAAAATTATCGACCTTCCTCATCGGAACCTTCCTGTACAGTTGCAAGCATTTCTAAACTTTTATTCTCAGCTGCTAGTCAATTAAATTATTTCAACAAATTAAAATTTTATAAATTTTATTTGGTACCCCTGCCTGTGGAAAGTCAACATGCTCATTTAAGTTGTTGGTTTTACTGCCAAATGTAGGATTTTCAATAATAACTTTTGTTTTCGGTATTCATTGCCTATTCTCATTTCTAGCTGAGATCTTGTTACGATAAGCAAACTTGTTATTTTATTTATGACCCCTTCTTTGAATTATAATACACTAAAACATGTTTGTTTGTTATATAACCAGTAATTTGCTATGTACGTATTGTTAATGGCCAAGTCGGCATCTCATTTGGGTCCTATCCAGGCGTCGCGTGTTTAATTCCTCGGCTTTCAAGTCCTCCATCACAACACAAGCAAATTTTTCCGTTTACTGTAGTAGGAGATTTTCAAATATTGCCAGATTATTCGTAACCCGGGAATGTCTGTCTCTCTTAAAAAAATGAATTAATATAAATGTCTGAAGTACCTACTTAGATTATTTTATAACAATACCTACTACCCTAAAGTGGGTGGCTTGGTTTTGTTTATTTTTATAAAAAATAGAAAGTTTTATGATGATATTTGCACACTGCCTAAGTATATCGGATTTAAAAAAACTCTCCGTTAAATCCGGGCATCATCGGAGTATTCAGCTATCTATCAACGATATTATTTATGGACGTAAAATAGGCAAATGTAGAAATTACAGGAACGAAATGAAAATACATTTTAAAACCCCTTCCGAAACCTCCTGTTAGATTCATGGTGACAGGTTAGCTATAAATAAGATAGGTTCCTACCTACCTACTATTTGAAGAAGGTGTTTTTGGCAGATAAATAAAATACTAGGTAGGTACCTATTTACAACTAAAATCATAATTTATTCATCTAAATAGGATGGAACGCTTCATTAGCACAGTTAGCGCCTCCGCCCACTCAGGCAACTGAAAACTCTCAACTGCCAACTGTCTTTGTATGACAATGTGATGGTCCGCACACTACACAATCACACAAAACCCCGTTGTCAATGGTAACGCAAGCGGTGACTTGCGACCATCTTGCGACTGTCACGGCTGATTACCCTGGGCAGCCGTTGCTAGGTTGCGAGCTGTCAGCTGATTGTTCTTCATCTATGGTTAAACAAGCTTTTTGACCAATCAAGACAGAGAAAACAGCCGGTTTTAGTTGGTTTCCAGTTGCCTCAGTGGGCGGAGCGCCTTAGATATTTCGAATCGCAGATACATTTGATTGCATCGTTCGTGTTACTATTATTATTATCTATGCATTATTTTCCTACACGGAGAAAAATCTTATTTGAAAAAACGATCATTTTAATAGTCAAAACGGTTAAAAACGGGACTGAAGTTCTTACGAACAAATTAACAGTGTTTCAATGTTTATTGGCGGGAAAATGTAAGAATAATTTGTTGGTATACATACGAATTATTATATATATATACACCAACAAATTATTCTTACATGTTCCCGCCAATAAACATTAAAACCCTGTTAATTTGATTGTAAGAACTTCAGTCCCGTTTTTAACCGTTTTTACGAATGAAATGATCGTATTTTAGAATAAAATTTTTCTCCGTGTATAATTAAAAGTACTTTGATGTCACAATGTTACTATCTATTATTAACTTGTGATGAATGATCTTATATCTATTTCTATCTTATTAATTTTTGTATCCATCCATTTAGTTGATTTTCTAAAAAAAAAACAAGGCGTGTAGTTATTTCAAAATCCATTTCAACTTATCACCGATATCACCACTTTCTTCCCGAAGGACTATGGTTATTTTGCCAAACCTGTGAACTCCTTAAACAGATCGATGTGTCAGAGTCAGTGGGTTGGTTGGATGGTTTGTAGCTATAGCTAACTAGGTACCTCCAGAACACATGTCATGCGTAGTAGTATGCGTGTGTGAATGTTATCAGGGTCAATAACCCTGGGCTAAGGCCGCGGCTGACTAGAACCAAGGACAAGGCTCATTGCCGCATCTTTTCCGTGACGGCTTTAGAATATCTCTCCGACTTTCAGGCTCTTGCGCAAGTCTGCTGATATCAGTTAAAAAATGGAACAATTTCAAAAAAATATATTTTTAAAAGCAAATGTAACGTTTTTAGCGAAAACATTAAGTACCTACCTCTCCAATTAGAATCTGCTCAAAGGTAAATACTGAAGGATTAAGGAGATTTCTGAGGCTGTGTAAACAAGGCATCTCCATGTTGAAAAATGTGATGAAGGAAGTGGGCTGGTGGAAGAAACTAAAAGGGATGGTTGGGAAGATTCTAGGAAGGTGTCACTAAATATAGTTAAAGCCAATTCAAATAGTGTTTTCCTGAAGGGAAGATCCTCTGTAATATTTTTTATAAAAATACAGTTAATGCCATATTATGATCATATTGTTGTGTACAAATGAGTAAAAGCAAAAAACCCAGTTTGGGTACCGCCGCTCCAGCAACCATTTATTGGATATTCAACACCAATGCCAATTGTCAAACCAAGTCGTTCACTGTGTTTGTTGACTTACCCTGGTTCTTATAGCCTTGTATCACGCCCACAAAACACTTGTTGTGTTACTCTTTATTCTATGCATACAGTAGAAAAATATTACTTATCATAACTTCAAAATTTACATTATATACTTGCTTGATGTATTATAGTACTTATTTTATTTCATTGAAAAATAAATTCAATTTTTTATAACATTAATTCTTGAATTCTACATAATATATTATTGTTGTAAATAATACATAGGCAATGACTTAGCTTTAGTGGTTTCCCAATACTTAATTTTATTTTATACGTACTTACTTACGTACACAAAAATAATTGTATGTTCTTTTCTCGTGTAAAAATGTCAGGAAAAAATAAAGAATAAATAAAAAAATATATATACAAGAACGACGAAACTTTCTTTAACCTTAGTATCTACCGACTTATGTAATTATAAACTTTTCGTGTTTATTAATTGGTGACAGCGCGACAATGCTGAGATTTTTGAGTATCTAAGTCTATAAAATCCAATCAACACTCAGATAAAAATAAACAAATAAACAAAAATTACGTTGTTCGGCAATCGAGCCTGGAAGGGAACCTTCTGACTAATATTCAAATACGTATTTAGTCGCATATTTCCACAGGTTGTACATTTAAACGCTGGAGCCTATGTTCCTAAATAGCATCTCGAAGTAGTACCTACTTCGTATAATGAAGTAGTACCTACCTACCTAATTTAATGGCTGAAACATTTTATCTTCACCTGCTGACACTTCTTGCAAATTATTATCTTCTTGTACACAAGACCGGGGCTCTTACGCCAACAATCTGCCATTCATGGCTTTTTATGACCGAATTACTTTCAAATCACGTATAAGCATTAATATAAGTTGCATAATCATGATGTTATGTGATGTTTGCGTCGTAAAACCGGGCATTCATTTGTGGTGCACGTTACAGAGTTCAACGAGCGGCTCACAATAACTCACTTAACTAATAAACTTTTTTATTTCCATGTAAAATGTCCAGTATTTAAAACTTTGTTTACGACGCGGAAACAAAGTCAAACGCGCTTTTTTTCTTGATAAATTTTTACTATTTCAATTTTATTTTTATTTCATAGCCGTGCTGGCGTGTACGTGATTCGTACACAAACACCACTATCATTCAACTAAATGGTTGCACACACCCTCACATATCAAGAATAAAAATACGGGGGAGACGAACACTATCATACGTCATGCATCAGTCACGTCCCGTCATCTCCCGACCCACTCTGATAACCTGGAAATCCGAAGAAACGAAAGAGACGGACATGTCTATATCTCGGCCGCGCAGACCTTTGACTATCCCATGGAA
Organism: Limnephilus auricula; assembly: GCA_951813805.1. Taxonomy (NCBI): domain Eukaryota; kingdom Metazoa; phylum Arthropoda; class Insecta; order Trichoptera; family Limnephilidae; genus Limnephilus; species Limnephilus auricula. The sequence goes on from OX638403.1 coordinate 6,054,639, forward strand.
CGTCAGTCTTTCGAATTTATTTTAATGTTGTGCTTTAGGTACTTATCCAAAAAATATTGTATCATGTAGAATCGTCGTTTCCATTTCATTTCTTCTCATTTTTGAGAGCTACAAAAGTGTGAAAGAGAAGATGGGTTCGATTGGGCATCATTGTAAATCTATCAAACGAAAGATTAAATGCGCTGGAATTTTTCATTTGCTCTAAGTTTAAGATGAAAGCAGTCAAGCAATAACGATTTTTTATTACAAAGTATTTGCAATTAGATACAAAAAGGCTCAAGATAAGTGATCATTTACAATAATTGAATACATAAAGTAATAGATATTCACGCAACTAAGCTCAAAGAAAAATAGTTTTAGTTCTAACAATTTGTTTTATGAATAATTTCTTATATCTTTTAGCCGCACGATAAGATAAAAATTTGAGCCACAAAATGCCAAGAGTTATGTTTTTTTCATAAGAAAATTTTCCAGCAAAGAGGAAAAACTATAATCATAAATAACTTTTTACTTGGTGTTGAATATTTGATTACCGTCGAATAATTCTTGAGTACAATAGGTAATTACTTTCACCGATATTGTAAATGCTAAGTTCAAAGGCAATAATCATTAAAAAAACTTCAAGGATCCTTAGCTTTAAGTGTCCTTAAATGTAAGTTTGAACCTCCAATGTGAGTTGTATACAATTAAGTTAAATAAAATCGTTGCCGAATATAATAACAACGCTGGCGCCATATTCATGAGAAGGTCGAGTACTGGTAACCGAATAACATATAATATTATGAAGCTTTGTACTTGCTCCTACAATAATAAACAAACATGACATCACGATTTTATAGCGATTCTTAAATTAAACTTAAGGCCAAATTTATAAAGGACTTATTAAGCCCAGAGGCAGTCAATTGTCCAATATATTTTTTTTTGTAAAATAACAATAAAATAATTAATGTGAAAACGGTATCAAACGGTTTCGGATTTTATTCCCACCCCAGCCAAATAGAATAGAGAAAAAATGTTTTTTTTTTTTATGTGCTTTCAGATGCCCGAAGCTGCCCGGATTATAATAACCCAAATTTGAACGTTTTCAGGCTGCAGTATTATAGCAGGAATTATAAGCATAAGAGTAAGGGAAGTAAAAGATTTTGATAAATGGATGATGACTGGGAAATAAGTACGCTGCTGGTTTCAATTGTATTTTTGCCAAAAATGACTGACACACAAAAAGGTTGAAATAAGTTAAGTTGAAAAGGGACATCATTAAAAGAAATACTATAACTAAGAGTAGGTATATGTATATACGTATAGCCCTTACGACGGTAAGTTCTTTATAACAAAACCGGTTGGCATTCCGTTAAAAATATGAGAATTTATGCAAATTGTAGAGTAACAGCATGTCATTAACAATATTACGTAGATAGGTTCATACACACCTATTGTAATTTATTCGAGGGTAAATGGATGAAACGAGGAAATTGATAGGTAGAAGATTTAAATGATTAACTACAGAATCATATTAAGTAGGTATCTAATTGTGTTTCAACTAATTTACAAGTCACCACTTCATAAATTCAACTCCTCCCAATCCTTCGTCGCATTTTACTATCCGATTGATTTATATCTCATCCTTTTGAAGAAATTTGCCTCGGCACCAATAAAACACTTTTATCGCTCGAAACAATTTTATTCATCCCGTTCCTAATAATGGTGAGATCTGTTTTGCTTCACCTTTAAGCGGTTTACGACCGCGCAATTTGACAAACAAGATTATAAAATTTTACATAAAAATAACGGTTAGTTGTGTAACAATAAAGATGGCGTTTGTGGTCCGCGACACGCCTTGCGTTTACCTACCCCTCGTAAACTGCGCAAGCACCCCTATAAAAAGTTCGGGAATTATTTGAAAGCATTATTTAAAAATGGAATTCAAAGAAATGTTGTCTATGGTGTATTTAATTTCACGGGCGATGCTTTCAGAGATTCGTTGGTACCCAGGGAAAAATAAGTTCATATAATACTTTTAAATATTTAAAAATAGCATAATTATTGTTTTTAAGAATTATTCATGTTCTATTATGATGCTTTTTAATATTTCACAAATATACTGAATATGACTATTTAAGCTATAACTTATTGGGACATTTTCAAATAATTTATGTTAGGTTTGTTTAACAAACCATTGTGTAGGTAGATACTCTTCACATAAGTACATAAAGATACATTGATAATTTACTTAAAAAAATTGTAGATATATTTGTTTAGAATTGTTTTCTTATTAAACAGTGGAAAAATTGATAAAGGAACGAACCATGGTATGTTGTTTTTACTTTTTGAAAAAAATGTGTGAACTTCAAAGCTACATAACTCCTGATGGAAATGTTGACAGAAGCTGGAAATAGTTGCGTTGAGCTGGACAGTGCTTAAATCCAAACTACACAAATTCACAACGCCAGAGTTTAGATTTCGCTAGTCAATTAAACGGGTCTTAATGCTTTATTAATGATAAGATTTTATTTTGGTTAGGATAAAAATGTTGTGATCTGGAAGTAGACCAATTTTGAATCTTATAGTAGAAATATTTTCAGAGAATGATTTCTTTTCTTCAGTAAAGAAGTTTACTTTTCTTTTTTTTCTTTTCTAATATTTGTTAATTTTCGTTATACGTTTATCACTGATTTTGAAACACGACCATTATTTTGATTTAATTGTAGTGTATACAAAGATATTCATTTTTATTCAAGTTAAAGATATCTTTATTTACAGCGATAGATAGAAATTATTCATGTATTGTTTTTTTACTATAATTATACTGACGTATTAGGTTTACACCGACACGCTAAATTATATTAGAAAAATACTTTAAAATGTGTAAAGACATTGAGTTTTCCAGAAAAAAAATACATTGAAGGTTTTATATCCCTTCAGATCGTGCAACGCCTCCTATCACACAAAGCCAGACAGACATTGTACTTTACAAGGCAAACAATTTTTTCGTCGGTATAAATCGATTTGAATTTTCTGCATGCCGCTTACGCACACGTACACACATTTCCCCATACGCAAGTCACCAACACATCTACACCAAAAATGAATTGAATACATAATAATATATGAGTTAATACATACAAATGCGGCCATGTGGGTATGGCTCATTGACTGTTGGTGCCCTACACAAACAGAATAAATTTCAGCTGTTTGACTGTGACAAAAAATGTACGTAGATGGGGGACCGTGATCATCTGTCAGCCAATGAGTGATATCAAGAGCAGCGAGCAATGCCACTAGCCTTGGTCCTGGGTAATTTTTTCCATTAGTTGTGCGTAGCGAGTACAGTCTACAGGGCCAAGTTGTGACCGCTTTGTTGGCGCGCTACGCCGAGCGACGGGGACTCGCATCAAATTAGGCCTACAATAAGAAAATTTACAGTGCTTGTTTTAGTATTTTTACTTTGGTTTTGACTGCATGGTGTGAGTAATTTTTGTGTTGTAATTTTTGTGCTGTGTAATCATTTCTGAGTAAGTTTTGAGATGATTGTGGTGAATTTGTAAGTTATTGTTTTTTTTGTTGGATACTTATATTTTATAATTTACTCGTAGGTAGGTACGGTTTTTTTTATATATTACATAATTGCCAAGAGAAGGGCTGATTTACTAATATTAATATAAGTTTATTCCAACCATCCATTAAACTCGTACGGGGTACCTACCGAAGTTGTTTGTATATAATATAAATTTCATTTCGGAGTTTAATTTGGTCACATGATTACTTAATAAATTCCCTTATTAGTTTTACGGTGTCGTTTTCAATATATAATTGAAAGGGCATATAATGTGTTTTAAACTAAAATAGTTGTCAACTGTTTATTATTACTTTTATCTAAGTTGCTTCTATTGTGTACCAACTAATGCATTTTATCGCAATATATCATAAAATATTATCGCTTTTTACAAAATGTAATTGAACGTCTCACTCTTTTTTTAGTGAGTAATAGTGACTACTATTGAATTGTTCGATCTAAATTAGATAACATTTAAACGTAGTAAGACCCTGAAAATTGAAAAAACCTAGGTATTTGCACTTATAGTCTGCACCTTGCTCTTGTGAATAATAATACATTTAATGGCTTCATTGGCAAAAACTGCTAGACTTGACGTTAAACATAGTATGTATATATACATAAAATATAATATTATGTAGCAGTTAGTATGAAATTTAAAGCTTAAAAAGCCTATCTCTAGTCATTAAAATAATTAAACAGACCACTGTCTATGATAGAAAATCAATAACATTGTTTTTGTAATGTTAAGAAGACAAGTGAGTAACAACGGTGAAAGTTGTTAATTTCAATACTTAATATGATTTGTCAGAACAATTTTAATGCCTACTTTAAAACTTCAGGACACCGCAAAACAATTCTCTATTGCTTTCTGAAAAGTTTCCTGTTTTTCAAGTCAACGAATTTCATTTAATGTTATCTAATATCCACCATGTGCCGAAAAACTTAAATCAAGATTTTCACTAAACATAGTCTCAATGTACCTAATTTTATTAAAATTATAAGGCGAAAATATGTTTACTCAAGCTTCTCCGTAAGCGTTACATTTTACAATGTAACACAAAACACAACATCAAAAGAATTGACTTTGTGGGCCTGAGGTAACCGAAGGCACTAGCGGTCCGTGACGGAATACGGTAAAGCGACAGTGACATCTGTCGTCCGTTTGAGAAATGTTTTTGTCCCCGGATGATTTATTACCAAACACTCCGAACATTCAATCCTTCGCCCAGCAGCAGCTGTTGACATTAATGGCCTACGAAAATGATATAAAAAATACGTTCAAAAATATCGTTGATTAATGCTTTCCATACGTAGAATTATATTTAATTTTGATTTACGGTTTTCAGGTTCGAGTCGTCGCTCAACGTCGCCACCGTGACGTATGATGCCCGAGCTGCTTACATCCAAAGTGACGTAAGTTTATACTAAATCAGATATCGGCCAGATCTGCTGATACTACAAACTGCGTCAAGTGAATGAATGAAACAAACACTAGGTGGTGTTTGCTAGACAAAACGAAAGATTAAAAGCAGACGGTGGATTTATGAAAACAAAATTAGAAGAAAAAACCTATCGATATAACGCAAGATGGCCTCATCAAATACGCCATTGCATATACGGTTTTTAATATAAATTCAACAAAGCAAAAAAGAAAGAGAGACGGTCGAGGATTGCTTCATTCTGAATAAACAGGCTGCGAGAGCGAGGAGGACAACCTGTTTTCAGGCATTATTAAAGCTTTGATCTAGTACGGCTGCGTGATATAAATTTGGAAAGCGGGACCAGGGATTGTGAGGCTTTCCTTTTCCCTCTTTATAGTTGGTATTGAAAGGGTGGAGGGCTATGGCAGGGGGAGAGGTGAGGAATGAGGGGAGAGGGTAGGGGAGGACGTCGCGACGCTGCCCCGGAGCGCGGGAGACCAACAGACGCCCCCAGACGCCGGAAAGCGACGCACGTCTTGAGCTCCTGAAATCACTTGCCATCCTGAAACACTTGCTGAAACAAAAATGTACTAACAAACACAAGTTCTCACTAACTAGCCTTCAAACATTAACAAAGTAGCTATAAACGAAGACGCAGCCAGTGGAAATATAATAGAAGGAAGAACACCGGATGACAACTGCAGGCGACTGATATGAAATATGTATTAACAACAACTAACAAAACATCTGTCATAACCGGACAACAGGTGAGTTTAAACGCTCTCAACTAACTTATTAATGCTATATTTCTTTATCGAAAGGATTCATCTATAGTAAAAATGTCTTCACCATTGTAAAAAATGCTACAAATTCTTAAATTATATTTTTAATCTAAACATTACACTTTGAAGTCAATTAAACTGGAGAACAATACATGTTTTGTGTATAAGATATTATAAAGCCCATTGCAGTTCTTAATTTCAATTTATAAAACTCCTCTAAATGTTTATTTCATTTTCTCTTTCGTTAAATTCATACCGTATTTAATTTCCATTTCATACCGTATTTAATTTCCATTTCAGTTGGCAGTCATTGAAGTTGGCGTCATTTGAATTTAAGGTAATTATGTATACTTAATAATATTTCATTAATTTTTCTTGCGATGGTTCTGGATGAATGGAAGCATCTGCACATAAGAGCTACTTTGTGTGTGTTAGTGGACATGTGTGAGTGTTCCCTCCCCCTTTCTCCCGCTACATCTTCTCCTGCCAAGCATAGCTCGAGTCGTAAACGTCAAAACTGAAATTAACGATCGCAGCGCCGCCAAATCGAATCAAACACGTTGGATATTCAGTTTGTAGACGTTACCAGATTCACTTGTTATATAATAACGTATCTGCATTGTTGCTGATTCATTTATCAACATTTTCAATCGCACTTTTTAACATTGCAAGCTTTCATACCTCTTTGAATATTAAGTTTATATTTTAAATTTGTAACTGTCTGTACTTTTTGGCGCGCCTCAAATTTCACGAAACTTAAATCGTATATTATCATTTGTGACACTCCCTCGTGCCTAAGCTATAGTTCTCTCTCTTTCTGCTTTTACACCCCTAGAAGGGTCCCTCTTTTTATCTCCCACGCTGTGCAGAGCGAATGTTCTTTGTCGAACTTTGTACAATAGAAAACCTTTTTGAAAACAATATCACTTTGTACGTGCGCACAATACTCGCATTCCTGTCATAAATCAACCAAAAACAAAGATCGTAAATTATGTCCCACACAAAACACTTCCTACACAATTAGATTTGAACCAACCGCGTAGTCGGATTTTCGAAATTTTGCAAATTATCCGCACAAGATTGGCTAAAACTTTTCGTAGAAAACGCCCTTTTAATAAAATGGAAGATATTCGCAATATTTTGCACCTAATATCGGTGGCATTGCAACGTGCAGCGTGGGGGGGTCGTAAAAAGTTCATTTCACTCGCGTATTATGTTGTCTGGACGCTGTCTGGCAGTGTGCGTATCTACCGCCAATTTTACATCCCTAGAAACCAACCCCCCACCTCACCACACTAGTAGGTATTAGATAAACCTAGCTTATTGATTAATTAAATTACATTTACCTGAGAATTTTAAAACACCCTCCAAGATTAAAATCAGTATACCATCTCCATTTTCTCATTTTATATTTTCTATCTAACAGAATACAGAGACAATTAGGTAATCACGATCTTCAATATTTTGGTAAACACGTTTAGCTCAGCGACCATAATGTGCCTAGGAGATTCAAAATTTAAATAACACGCCCTATCAATATTCCGGATCTAGATTGTACGACCCTTATTTCCGTTATAAGCAAAAGCTTCACCGTTTCGGCGAAGATTGTACCTGATTCAGCCAGGCATCCCAACACTGCGAAGATCACTAGGGCAAACAGTATGGCAATTTATAAAAAAGATCTATTCTAAAAGTGTCTCTCACTTTAAATTTGGTACGTTTTTATAGGAGTTTTTACTCTTTCGATTAATTTGTCACGCTACGTGGTCTTAAAAAAAACCTTATTTAGATTTTACTTCCAAAAGATTTTTTCTCTTCATTAGACTTTTAGCTTAAGCTGGTAAAAAGGGGAGTTTCAAGTATACTGATGCAAATTTATTTTGAATGAAGCATTCTTTCCTTTTGACAAAATATTTTAAGCTTGCCGTCTATAAATCGAAATAGTTTCCTTTTGTATTCGGATGGCTCGGCGTTTTCTATGAAGCCACCCGCCTACATTCGGTTCTACGCAGGTAAGTTGCGCTGCGCAGTCGTCTTACGTTTTCTTTACTAGCAAAGCTTTTACATAGTACACAGTCCCAAGTACGGCCGAGAGACGGTTGTATTCGCCGGTACGGCTCCCTAACGCGCCGTAAATCGAATGTTTTATTTTATAACGCGGAACCGATTGCGCCTTTGGGAGCGCTTACCTCCTACTCCCTTCTCGACTCCCGATACTCGGGGAAGATTCGCCCAGCTGATTTCTTGAACTAGTTTAACTTAACAACCCAAAATTATTATTTTTATCAAATATGAAATAAATTTAACTTATTTTTTTATCATTTCAGATCCTGCCACAAATCACACAACACTTATCATCACCACGCGAAGAAGAATAACAACAGAAAACAACTTGAAGAAATTTTTGTATATTATTATTTTTTCTTTTTTGATGTCATGTTTCAGGAGAAGTACCACCATTATCAGCTGAAGATTTTGTACCACTTTCTGTACGTATACTGAATGTATCCTGAGTGCTATTCTTTCCGGTATACCTTCAGTATACGTAACAGAAGATGGGACCATTCATCGAAGGACTTCACCATCACTAGACCAGTATTCCAGGAGATCAGCATTCTACGTCTTCATTTGCACTTGAAACCATGTAATTAGATATTGTAGATTATAGAAGGGCTGAACACTTTACACTTGTATATTAACACTCACAAAACATACACGTATACATGGTTACATCCATGATGTATGAACAAATAAAATATAAACATATAAGAAAGAATACCTTATTTACACACATTTTAATCTAAAACCGCCCTTGAGGTGATTTCTCACAAAAACAGCGCTCTACAACTTATCCAATTATTATTATTATTATAAATAAATCACTAATTTTATGCGTTATTTTATGAGCTAAATGATATATTTATACCCATTTCGAAACACTTTAACAAGATATTATCTTCTTATTATTACGATACATGTATTTTAATTAAATTAAATTTTTTAGTTTTATTGTTTTAAATCTGAAATATTTATGTTGAAAATAATAAAGCACTTGACCAAAACGCATTTTATTTTTTGCTCTAATTAAGCCTTGATTTAAAATCTAACAATATAATTATTAAGACTGTGAGACAAATAGATTCGAATTCTACTCACAAAATTATATTGTGTAAAGATTTCCTGGAAAAGGAATAGATAGCTAATTGAAAGCCTTAAGTTTAATTAGACACCAACGTTTTTGAAACTTTTGGGACAGAAGTTTGATTCAGTCCTGGTAATAGAGTACCTATAGGATCCAATCCAATATTCAGAAATGGTAAAGTTTTGTCTAAATTGTGAAAGTTCCTTTAAACTACCCACAGGGAGCTATTGTTATAAATGAAAGGGTTAATTCCATCGGTAGAGATGTGAAAGTTTTCCAATTTACTTCCTTATTGCGCAGTGGTCTCCGGGTGGGTATTCAAGTACAGGGTGTTCTAAAAGTCAGAGCACAATATCATAGAATATTTTTTTAAATTCTAATCATGTTTAGCTTTAACCTTTATACTATTGTAGATAAGGGTTCAATTTTAATTTAGAAATATGGTTTAATTCAACAATCAATAAAAAGAATATGGAAAGTTTCACATGTGGTGACTGTGTTTTCTATTTGAATATACAAAGATTTCAGATTTTTTCCTCACTAAGCAATAGCTAATAAAAAATACCGGTTTTCGTTTTCAGATTTCTCGTACAACTAGCTATGTATCTAAGCATTTTTTTTAAATTAGATTTCAGCAAGCAGTCCTGGAGGTCGCCATTTTTATAGGTTGAAAGGTGATTTTTGTGTTTAATCTCTACTGATTTTTTTTTCTCGAGTTTTGAAAAGTGCATAAGTTTTGGTAGAATTTTTTAAAGCTTTAATTTAATGCATTTTTAAAAAAATTGAATTAAAATGTTACATTTTTGGTATAAATTATATAATTTCTAATTTTATACGAAATTTGCCCACTGAGACCTAATGCTCTTTTAAATAAAAGTAAAAGTATCTACAAGTAATAAGTAGTTATATACTATTAAAAAGAAGAAAAAAACTTTTTTTTTAAATAACTCTACCAATTATTATCAAGCCTCAAACATGTTCTACCATTGCCAGATTTAAATCAGATATGAAAAGGTTAATGATATTTGGTCTTAAATATAAACAAAGTTCTTAGATTATGATGACAGAATAAAATATGTAAGTAGCACAAGTGTAAGTAAGCATGTTATAACACAAGAATAAAAAACATTTGAAAACTTTAATGTCAGATATAGGATACTTTAATTTAAGAAATTAAAGGGTTTTACCCTGATACTGTTTCAACATTGTTTGCAAGGACAAGCTAAGTAGCTTTTCAAATAATTTAGCATATTAATTAATATCTTTGCTTCATATTAAAATTCTCTTACATAAAACAATGCTTTTTTTCAATTATTTCTGACTTTTACCCTTTTTCAGGGGTCTTCTAGGCCACCATTTAAAGGTATGGAGAAATAAAATGTGAATTTAAATATTAATTTTATTTAAATGGACCAATTACAAAACTATATTGAAGCTTGGAGTCGAGTTCAGACTTAGAAAAGATGAGATATTGAATGGAGGAGAGGCAACTTTTGATAAGGCTTTATAGAAGAATGGATATTTGTTTAGATAGGGACAACCAAAAAGTATGTGATCTAAAGTTCCCACTTCTATACCACAGAATATACAATCTGGGGAGTCAAGGACGTTTTAAAAAGGTGAGAAGGAACAGAACAATGTCCGATTCTCATTCGAATAAATGAGGAAATTTCTTTATTAGAAAAATTGGGGAATTGTTGAAATCATAGTTTTAATGGGATAGTCCTTTGTATTGAGGCATAGAAGGCTCCCTTGGATTGCCTAGCAATGTGCCAATAATCTGTCCAAATAAACAATGTATTTAAATGCATAAAAATAGTGCCTTCTGGTTTTGAGCTATATAAATGTTTATTTTTTGCAATATCTAAACCTAAAATATTTTTTCAAGTATTTTACTGTTGAAAATATTCGAAATGCTAAAAATCTCTGAATACACTGTACAACCCTTTAGCAATATTTGTAATAAAAGAGAAAGTGTTTTCCTGAAAAAGAACGAAGTAAATATTTTCAACCTTTTTTCTGTTGACCAATCCTATTCCAGTATTGGGTCACTTTCTAAATCTTTATCTAAAACACTTCCTGGTTCATTACAGCAGCCTTATTTTAGTTCTCAACTTCTTTCTGATACTTTCAGACCTATGTTCTTGACTTGTTAGTTACAAATAATTATCAAACAGCTAAGTTAATTCTTTAATTAAATAAATCAATGCTAATTAGTGATCCTCTTAGAATTTGTGAGAAAGTGACAAATAAATTTGAAGTGAAAACTGGTGATATTTGGCTTTCAAGAAAAGAAATACCAAATTTATTCAGTAAAAAAAAAGAATTATGAATGAAGTTTATTTTCTCAAAATAGTTACATTAAATAAGAAAGGAAATTCTCACCTGCAGGTTAATTGGTAAGTATTTTTATTAATCAGAATCAATTTTTTTTCTCATATAATCTACTGCTTATAGCGACAACGAACAGCGGAATTTTTGCGAACTAAAATGGTAAATCTAACTAGAAATTCACAAATCCACCATAAATCTTACTAGCATTAAAATATTTAATGTCTGGTACCAAGATAATCTGTTTCAAATACATTTTTTGCTAGTATTTAACTTTATTTATTAGTTTATCAAACATATTGGATAAAAACAATAATAATAAAATTCATCGTTGTTACTTCGGATAATATGAAATTTTGTATCGGTTCTCTTCTGATGAAAGCAAAGTAAGGATTGGTTAAAAATAGAAATAAAAAATAAAATACATGGAATATACGCGAGAGCGAGTTTTTAGCCATCCAATACATTTTCCAATTCAGAACCCAACAGGAACCTGTTATTCCGGTTCTCTAGCAAGCGCTGAATAGACAAAATCGTTAGAATACTGCTCAGTCAGGATTCCACAATGCCAACCATTGGACGAAAAGAGACAGTAAGCAATATTCATATACACCCATCTCTCCAACTCTACATTGTCGCGAGCGAGAGCGAGAGAGCACGACGTAGTTCTATCGAAAGCTTTTGAGCACGTACGTCTCATTTTGGCGTTTCCATGGCGACGCGGTACATAGATATATATATTTTGGGGTGAATATTTTCGAGTGGTCGATTTGAAGCGGCGGCTGGTGGGAGGAAGCGGTGGTGGGAGGGGAGGAGGGCGGCCATGTTGGAACACCGCAGCATCCTCTGGCGGCCACGCCCGGAAGCCAGCCTGATCCCAGTCGACATTATCAAAGGGAATATGAACTTAGAAGTTATCGTTCAGCGTATATTGTAAAGAATTTCTTACTCTGAATCTCAATAGGATACACTTAAATACAGGCATTATTTTTAAAGGTGAGAGTAAAGTTATCTGATCTGATTTACATAACATCGCATTTAAGTCCGTTATTATGTTATTAATAATGGATAAAAACACTTAGTCCACGTTTTTAAGAGCCATTTTTGGAAAAAAAACTCCTAACAAGCACTTTGTACTTTTAGCTAAAAATCACGAAAAATTCTTGTTAAATTAAATCATTTTACTGATATTAAACACAGAGTTCTCGGATAAATGAAAACTTGCACAGGAAAAAAAGATTTCGGCAATGAAAAGGGTTTGACTCGTGGGATAAAATGTCAAAGAATTTTTTTTTTAATACTTATGGGTAGGAACTCTCAGACTCTCCATATCTCTAAAGCTTTTTGATTATATACCTATGTATTATTAGACATGATTAATTATAAAGGTTGAGTTTTATTTATATTGGATTTTTTAACCACTCGAGCGCTTTTTGCCACATTATGGCACTATTTCCAAAACCTCGGATTGCTTTGTTGCCAAAATGTGGCAAAATTTCAAAAAAATAAATTATTTTAAAACGACAATATATTGCACATTCAAAATATAGCAAAATAAATATTCTCTAAATTCTTTCAAAAATTTTAAGGTTAAAGATTTAATTGTATTTTTTTTATAAATCCTAAAAATATGTGATAATAGACAAAAGATAGGGGAATTCATCGGCTACATAGAACTATAATCAGTTGTATGTCTCCATATTCAAATTCGGAGGTATGATTTTTTTAATGTGGGCGGAAAAATTTCCTGTAGTAATCCGAGAAAAAATATTTTAATTGCTCTGTCGCTCCAGTGCTAAAATTGGTTTTAATACTTTTTGAACGTTTAAATTTTACATTTAAAATTTTAGAATGGGCACTCAAAGTCCATATCTCAGTGGAAATAAATCCACTGGGACTAAACTCCCTGGAATTTATAAAATCTATAGGCACCGGGAGGCACCGGGCACGTCTTTGTAATAATTTAGTAATTCTCTTTCACTCCAAGGATTTATACATTATATCGAGTTGTTATCAGGGTAGGTGCGCCTTATTAATTCGGTTATCGGGCTTGGGCGACTAACTTTAATCGCTCAAGTTAGATAATTTTTATCGGAGAAATTTTAGATTATATTTTACTGAAAAACACTAATAAAGGTAGGTACATCTAACATCGTGAAATGGACTTTCTATCTATTGCGTGTATACTTACTGATTCTTGAGGAAAGGATGTCATCTCTTGCATTTGGCAGAGTTTATAAGAGGTGCAGTAAAAATGAGATTACGAATACTTTCTTTTGTTTTGTAAAATAGTATAAATATTTTTTCATGAAAATATAAAAAATAATGCTAGAGCAATATAGGAAGTACAAACAAGATTAGGAATATATCCAATAATATTTTTATTAATCTTACATCTCACAAAAGCGCTTCTAGCTGCACAGTAGGGATAGGGGATATGAGGTGGGTTTAGGAAGGGGCTTTCGGAAGGAATTTATTAATGCGAGTATTGAAGAGGTCCGGATTTATATGAAGGAGGAAAAAAAATGCCCTGTATAGTTTATTATTTTTAAAGAAAGACAAACATTACCGGTTTACGAATAACCCGAAAATGTTTGAAAATCCCCTGCTATCATCACTGTAAACGGAAAATGTTGCTTGTGTTGTAATGGAGGATCCAGCCAGCCGAGGAATTGAATACGTGACGCCTGGGTGTGACCCAAACGCGATGCCAATAATAATAATAAATATATATATAATAATATATAATCGCTATATAAATTTGGCCGATTTATATAGCGCCTTTTATGTGAAAAATCACCTCAAGGGTGCTGTACAAATAAATATATTATTATAAATAAATTAATATATCTGGCCAACTCAGCCACTTACCGGTCAAGTATAATATATATGTATATGCAAGTGGACGATGAAAGGGGTGTCAGGAAAAGTGAAAATAAATTAAAGAAGAATTCAAGGAAGATGGTATCGGCCCAGTCGGGCTGTACAATAGTTATATTGTTTATTTTATGATCCTTTTATAAAATGATTTTTTATTAAATTTATTGCTTGGGTATCGTAAATGAGACCAATAAATTGATAACTTTTGATAATTATTTTTGTTTTTTTTTTGTATCTTCTCATCGAGTTTTAGATTTCATTAAAAACATAATATCAAATTTACAAACCTTCGAAGCCTCTAATCTATTATCTAAGTTGCGCAAGGTGGCGTTCCTATTCCACGGTGCGTATCGAATATACAAACACCTACTCTGCCTAATATTTTCAAGCGGAGATATTTGAAACCATAAGGTTGTTTTCCTACCTGTATTGATTACACAACACGAAGATAAGGCCCGGCCATACACCTTTCAGTACCTCATTTGAATCCTAACACCTACTCACGATTACCTACCAATTGCTGAACATTGTTATAAGAGCTCGGGGAGACCGGGACAGATTGCCATTAGTTCAATCGATACGACACGATACGAATTGCCACCCCAGCCAGGAGCACTGATTGGTTAGGACTTGGAATATGTGCTCTGAGGATGGGAAGGAGGTTGGAGTTTAATCGACCGGTGTACATGGCAACCTAATAAGCCAATGTTAGAATTTAGGTTTGGCAGGAATACCTAAGGGAATTGATTTATCACTGTTTTTTTATTGCCTCTTATCGGCTTTTCTTGAATCTACTTGTCTCTTCTAAGCTGTTCTTGCATCTTCACGGATCTTCTCATATATTATCTCTTCTTGACTCTTTCTATCTCTTATTGTCTCCTTATGCCACTTAACTAACTAACTAACTAACCATCACACCGTTTCTCCGCAGGGGTAGGCAGAGAGGACGGACCGCCAAACAACTCGGTCTTGGCATAAACTCCTCACTTCATTTACATTCCTACATCTTATCATACATGCTTTTCTTGCCTTCACATTCATATTCATACATCTTATCATATATGCTCTTATGCCACTTCTTGTTTCTTATTCGATTGCTATTAGTTCAATCGATGATAAAGTTAAATAACTATTTTCAAAGGAATTTAATAAGCATCTTAAAATTTAAATATTTTTGAGATAATAAAAATAACATCAGATTTTATATCACTGATCAAATAAATGGTGGTTGCAATATTTTAGCCATAAGTTGTTACAATGTTTTGTCTAGACTGTTGTTAGAATTAAGATTGTAGAAATATATTATAAAATTGTACAGCGTCCTTGATGTAACCTTACATTTAAATGGCGCTATACAAATCATCCAACTAATATTATTTTTATTAACTATAACGGGGGCTCAATTCCAACCAATCTCCTACAATTGCAGAAAATGAAAAGATAGTTTTAAATTAAATTACGTTTAAAATTGTCACAAATTTAACAATTTTTTTACAAAAGTATTGCTGTAAATCTTGAATGTTTGCTGAACTATGAAATCAATTTTAAATTTAATATTATTCGTTAACGGCATTATCTTTTTAATTGAAAGTATTGATAAATATTTTTAAAAAAACATAATCGTTTGTGATATAAAATCTAAATAACTTTTAAACATTTTTTTTAAAGAAAGACAAGAAAATCATGTGTCGAGAGCTCAGCATACCCGGTCTCCCCTACCCATGTATACCTTCTCGTAGGGAAGTAGATGCTTACCTACCTAAATATATTCTGAAGATAAGATTTACTTTCAGAAATACAGTTCCCAACTATTTAATTACCTGTGTGATAGGTACTTGCATAGGAGATAGTTAGGTATATATATTTATATAACTATCTCCTATGCATGTACCTACCATAAAGTTCTACATTGATATTTTGGAATGAGGAATAAATTGATGTGAAGTAGTCAAGTTAGATATATCTACATGACTGAATTAAATAATGAAGAAGATTATTTACGCTTTGTTCTTGATTTTGTTTTATTTCTGTACTTTTACCTATGCCCGAGGCCTTCCATAAATTAAGTGGATAGTTAGATTTATTTATAAGCGGAAGTTAACTAAGACATTGATTTGAATTTAGAATGGGTTCATTATCAGACCCTTCAAAACAACTATATATTGAAAACTACAGACAAGAGTGCTTATATTAGATATTATACCTATATTAAAACTAATCACGTATAAGTTTAAGTTGTGATTAAAGACGTCTTCCTCTATCACGTCTCCCGTGAATATTCCCCTAAAATCTAGGTTATCGGTTGGGTTAAGGTGAAGACATGCGGAAAAATGCAAAATCGTATAAAATCTTGTGTATTAGTTTTGAAAATTTGATCGCTTAAAAATTATATAGATGCTTCAATTAAATACTGTGAGTAGAACACATCTTGGCCTTTGAAGTGATCGAGTATTTTTTTGATAAGCTTTTTAATACGCTTAGAAAAAAATTATGCGTCTGACCTATAAAAAATGGTTAAAAGTGAAAAATCTCCTACTTACAAATCCTTTTTCTGGTGTTGTTTTATTAAATAATGTAGCTAATTAAGTTTCTTATAAAGTGATCGGAAAACATTTTAATATTTGTATCTGAACTTCACAAAATAAAATAAAACGTGCATTTTGGCGACGTTTCTTTTCAGTGAATAAAAATAGGCGGTACCCAACGAATTTGTAAGTGCGAATTTCATCCTTATGCCATGTACGGAAGGATTTTAGCCCGTCGCTCATTCTACGGCCAGAGCCCGGGGCAAACGGACATGCCTTAGTGTACGCGGCGCTTCGATCTTTAAAAATATACTTGCGGAATAACAAAACACTGTTGTTTCCTAGAGATTAGGGTTTTTATTGGTAAACGCCCAAAAATCGTTCGTTCCGCCCAATTCCGAATGAGTCAAGGACTAGTGGATCATCTTAACAAGCATTTGTCTCCCCCGAGATGTTCCAAAGATAATTCCGTGGCTTGCTTCTAAACGGGCCAACGTCAGCTCTTTTCAAATTTCTCGAGGACTGCGTAGAATTTGCCCCTTTTGGCAAGTTTTAATTTTAAGAAAAGAGACATACTAGGGTGACATTTGCCCCTGAAAATTGAAAAATCTTTTTTCATATCAATGCTTATTTTTCGTCCAATTTTTCATAATATTCTGCAAAACAAAGAATCATTACAAACCATTCCATACCACAAAATTAGAAAAGGTTTATAATTTTTGTTTTTAAACGATTGACGTATTACGTCGTCTTGTCATTAAATACTCTTAATTAGATTTAAAACTTAAAGATTACATTATTTAAAAGATTAATTAATTGTTATTTATTTAAATCTTTAAATAATTCTCGTCTAGCTATCACGCCAAATCCGCCATATGACGCTAAATATAATTTAAATAGCCATTTATGCTTTTATTGTGAATGCATTCTTTGTGACCTTTAATTTTTACGTATGTCAATAAATAATAAGATAAGCTGACATTGAATTAAACTGATCCTTATTAGCATACCTACACAATAATTTAAAACAAATAACACTTACCAAAGACCAGACGCCATTTTGACCAGGTGTGTGTGTATAGGAATCCAGTGATGAAACTCGTTTTCTGAAAAGAAAACAATATTTGATGTTACATACAATATTAAAATATCAGAGTTCGTCCAAGAGTAAATACTGCCATATAGAGTTACCCCTTAACAAATTTAACCATTAAATAATTATTAACATATAAGTTCCTAAGATTATCTTGTTTTTTTGTGGGTAGGCGGGTACCTACCTATATTGCCATAGATTAAATCGGATTTTGATCAAATTCTACTGGAGAAAAAATATGTTATTTATCTAAAGTAGCTTAATTAATTAATGTTTTATTGTTATAAGTTAACTCCATTTTGAGAAGATTTTACTTTTGTCATATCATTTTTTTTCTAAAGTCATCACATGCAACCAAAATTTTCACACATGCATCCAACGTTGATGGTATTTTGAAGCTCCTACAAAGATACCAGATATTTAAATTAATTTTAATTTTTTGTTTATTTGATCAAAAATACATATAAGTTCATTATAAAAAAGCCTTGACTCTCCAACTAGAATGATTTCCCGTTTTAGGACAGTAAAATTTCCTGGTTTAATTCACATTAGATTGTTACAAGTTGTTATTGTTATTTATAAAACTTAATTATAAGTGAATATAGGTATGAGTGCTATTCACATAATTGTTAGATTCACAGTTAAGTAGATACTAGGATCTAAAAGCAATAAAGCAACTAATTACATTAGTAGTAAAAAGCTACTGAGAATAGAAAGTAAAAATTATAAATGATAATCTATTGAAGCCACAAAGAAAAAATAAATTCATACGTTCATGAAACAGAGAAGTAAAAAAAAAATGTGATCTTGATATATTTTCCACCCAATTGTTCAACTTTATTTTTAAGATACATGAATTATAGATTTGGGTGTAGGCAGTCATAATTTTTTTGTATCTAAGTATTTTCATATATTCATATAACCAAAAAAATAACAATTAAAGTGAATGAGAGGATTATTTATATCAAAGAGTACTTGTCCATAAATGGAAACTAAGAAAAACATGTTCCTACACGTATCTACGTATTTATAATTACACAGAAATTTTTTTTATTCTAAAATACGATCATTTTATTCGTAAAAACGGGACTGAAGTTCTTACGAACAAATTAACAGTGTTTCAATGTTTATTGGCGGGAACACATAAGAATAATTTGTTGGTACCTATACGTACGAAATTACGTATACCAACAAATTATTCTTACATGTTCCCGCCAATAAAAATTGAAACCCTGTTAGTTTGTTCGTAAGAACTTCAGTCCCGTTTTTTAACCGTTCTTACGAATAAAATGATCGTATTTTAAAATAACATTTTTCTCCGTATAGGTATATAATGATTTAACTATTTAATGAGGAAACAATGCTATATTTATCTATTTAGGGACCAGTGTATGTGTGAGTAGTATAATGGGCGTACGTCACATCCAAACCCCCATCATTCAGTTAACCCGCCGCTCAAACGATGATGCGTCATAAACATGATCTGACAAACCAATTCCGTAGTCATTCAACAGGTCTCTTAGTGTACTGCAGCCGCTTTGTTACGACCAATATATTCCAAATGGATCGCTAATGTGTAATAATAAAATCGTAATTCTGATTTTAAGTGTCAATAAAGTAATAATAAAAAAATGAATCACGCACAATGATGTAGAGATGTGTCTAGTAGTAGAGTCGTTAAAAGCGACCCTCCCACGCCGAAGCAGTAAACTGTTTTATCATCGCTTTATAATGTAATTCGACAAGAAGAGTATCACCGAATTAACGGCCAAATTGTGCCATAAAGCTACTTCATTTTAGTGTCGAAAAAAAAGGAATTCCGAGCTGTAAAACTGACCTGGCCTACTCTCGCAAGCCGAGTCCTCCGCGTAATTTTATTGTCTAACTAGCCACGGCCGCGTTGATCGTTAAATCGTGATTACCCTGTTACATCACAAGTGACGCGATCCTGTGATTGTCACATGTGATATTCACAAGGACGCGTGATTTACGACATCCCTCGTCGGGTCCTTCGCACAGATCGTACGCGGCATACCACACATAGTACATATCACATCTAGCTTCGTGATGGCGATCGATTCGGTAGACCGCGCTTGTTTTATCATCGGCTGGTGTAGGCTTTACCCCATCTCGCATATAATAAACAAAAAGCTAAAATGTATCTTCTGACTGAATGGTTCTATCTGCAAGCATCTGAATTCTGATTTCTAAAGTGTTTTATTCCATGTATTTATAAACGGGAAGGAAGTCACCTAACAAACTCGTGCTAGCATTACAATGACATTACTACACGGAGAAAAATGTTATTCTAAAATACGATCATTTTATTCGTAAAAACGGTTAAAAACGGGACTGAAGTTCTTACGAACAAGTTAACAGTGTTTAAATGATTATTGGCGGGAAAATGTAAGAATAATTTGTTGTTATATGTACGAAATTACGTATACCAACAAATTATTGTCACATGTTCCCGCAATAAACATTGAAATCCTGTTAATTTGTTTGTAAGAACTTCAGTCCCGTTTTTAACCGTTTTTACGAATAAAATGATCGTATTTTAGATTAAAATTTTTCTCCGTGTACTCTTCTCGATTTCTACACAGTATCTAATGAACGTTTATTAAAGTCATTGCAGAGATAGAGTTTATTTATTTACGTCTGACATTGATGACCTATTAAAAAACTTTATCTTTTAATGGTGGAAGGTTGGTACCTACATGGTAGGATAACCGCAGCATCCAATTAATATTTTATGTAATTATATACCGGAGTCTTTTTCATCACTTGTTCTTTTAGAGTAAATGGTTAAAAAGTGGTCTCCGCTATCAATTCTTATTACGATAAAAAAAATCCTGCACCATTCCAACCGAAAAGAGTCAACAAACACATAAATTAAGTTGTTGCTATCGTTGACAATGTCTTTAAATATCAACAATTTAAACGGCGGGGTCGTTCTCGGTAAACGGATAACCACACTCTTCTGAGTGATCCCACAGTCTCGCCTCGATAAAGAATTTTCTTTATGGCTGTTAAAAAAGAGTGATGAGCCTTAAGTGCCTTGTTTTATAGGTACTTAAATTACCACCCGAGTGCTCCCGTCTCGCACGGAAGTTTAGTGTTTAAGTCAACAACTAGATGTCAGCGAGGAACTTAGTTTTCCATTTATTTGTTTACGTTTTTTGACATTTTATTACCTTGCAAAAGCCAGCAGTAAAACAAAAAGAAGATTGCAACCGACTTTTTGCCCACAACGTAGGACTATGAGCCATTACCGAAGGCAATTTTCAGCAAAGCGATGTAGTTATCAGAAAATTGCCTTCGGGTAATGATGAACAAAACGAATTGTGTTCCACCCGAGATAGAACGCCTTTGTGGGTGTGGTTGACTTTATGAGGCTTCTGACATATAATAACAACTATTTATAGCCGATATAGTTAGGTAAGATATATGTTCAAAGGGCAAACCGTTTACCGCGCCCATTATCTCTTGTTGTTAGAGAAGTAGCTGAACAAAAACATAGTTGGTTCCACACTGGATATCCTGATAAAATTATGAAGGAAGCAATGGTGTGCATCGTGCATAAGCGTAACTACATTTAAATAACTTAATATTTGTGAATGAAAAAAAACATCACCAAACAATACACCAATAAACAGTGCAGGTTAGGTGAATAACTAATAAATTAATATTTATACGATAGTGGTAATAAATCTTGTCTAACCGACAATATGAAAAAAAACAACAATCATTTCGTATGTATAAATCGTCGCATGAAGCGAGAATATGTATGATTTTTACACATCGCCCGATCTGAGCACACATGGAAAAACGAGCTACGTTCCCGTCTGGTCGGGGACACGCAGTGAATACATAAACTGGTATCAAGCATATGGTACGAAAAGTTTGACATAATCGAAGGAAAGTCTTCAATAGGATCTATTCAAAATGCTAAGCATGCCTCGGCGCCACACAAGACGTTGAATTTCCAAAGCTCCGAAAGCTCCGCTCCGTAATGTGTACGAGTTCGGTACTCGATACCCAATACAAAACTGCTCTAATGATATTACAGGCTTCAGGCATGTGGGATGGGAAAGTGCTTCACGAACTCTGTTTGAGTGAACTCTCTACCGATGAGAGACAATAATATTACAGATTCTAAATTCCTATTTAAGCATGTAGACAATTCTCTGTTAAAATGAGTAATGTAAACTTTGGTATGTAATTGGATGATAAATGCGTTTACAGTTATAGGTCTTAGGGCTAGTTCTTTAACAGAATTTAAACAAATAATTAAATTTCAAACTTAATATTCAAGTTCTGTGAGAGTAATATGCATGTTCAACTATTATTCCATTATGGACCAGTTGTTGCACATAAATGAAATTATAAAAGAAAATATAACATTCACAGAATTTAAATATTCTTTGTAATTTAGCGAATTGTTTAAATTCTGTAAACCAACTGGACCTCAATTCTGTTTTGCGATTTTAAGATGGTTTATAAAATCTGCAAATGAAGTTCAAAGCTTTTCAAGAGAATCTTCATATTTTAGTAATATTTCAGTATTCTAATACGACGTTTCTCTATCTACGTCATTTATAAATACTCTACCGACAAAATGCCCTTTTTTTCTTTTTATAAATTAGAATATTTACTTTTTTCAGTTAGTGTAAAAGCGGGTTTTTCTTATGTCGGAGTTTAATGGCCGCCGTACGAGAAACTCGCAGCTTCCTAATTAACGAAAGTTCCTCTATCAGACGGTGTAAATCAGCAGGTATCAAACAAAATACCTATGTTCCACTCTTCCACATATATAAGTACCTGTATGGATACAAAGATAGGAAGTCAAACCTGTTTAAGTTTTTAATTAAGGCAGTCTTAAAGAGCAAGCCCCCCGTTTATAATAACATTTATTCACCAGTTCCTGCCTCCAGGCGTTCTGTTATATATTTTTAATTAAAAGCTGCTAGTTTTTTGTAGACACCATGTGTTTTTCACTGCCATTAGTAAGCCTCCCCGGTTGCCAATATTCCTCCTTCCTTCTCTACTGGACGAAACCGTGCGCATTATTGGCAGAGTCTGTTAGATACTTGAAATTCCGATCGAAGCCTCATTTTAAGGGGATGTAAAACCATTTACATAATGCTGAGAAGGAGAAAAAACAAACTCGAATTTCAATGCATTAATTTCTCGTCTACATGCAATACTGGTGCCAACAACCAAACTAATTAACGATCGGAAACTTTTTTCAGGGTTTTATACTAATATTTATATAAAATAAATAAAAAATGTAAAATCTATTCCATTCAGTTTGTGCAGTTTTTAAAACAAGCACAGTTTTTAAGATAAGAATACGTGGAGGCTATTAGGGACAAACATTTACAAAAAATATAACAAATTAACTAATAATACCAAAGCGAGTTGGCAGAACAATTTGTTTTGTCAGCATAAAATGCTGACTTTATATTAAGGATTTTCTTTCTTGTTGAACAAATAAAGTTCGTTCATAAGAAATGTGAGTAAAAGTTCATTATTTGCTAGGTCTTCACTAGGTTCACTGGATGAATAAACTTACTTTATTAGTTTTATCAATAATATGAACCATTTACACTTTTAATAAAGACTGTACCAACTAAATTAACTACTTAATTTGTTATTCTTTCAAAAATTAAAAGTTTTCACAAATAAAGTGCAGCATTTCCATGTTTCAAAAGCAGAACAAGTACATAAACACATTTCGGGTAAGATTAAGTATTTATTTTATTATATTTTTTTATAATAGCTCCCCACAGAAGGCCCTAAGGAAAATAATTTCCTTCAGTGTCACCTTAGGGGATGTTGTGTGCCTTTGAAGGAAAGAAAGGGAAGGAGAGAATATTCTGGGAAGAAAAAGGTATGAAATGTAGGGAGGAATCTGAGGAACCAGGAGTGACGGCTGTATGAATTCATCCCTTCCACTGCCGTAGAAGGCAATGAGTCGAGAATCCTGCTGGAGGGGCAAATTGGTGTTCCTCAAAGTAGCTCACCAAAAGTAGCGAATCGCTTGAGGTGACCTATGGCAGAGGTGTTGGTTATCCAATAAATAGTTACTTGGGCGTCAGTATCAGTATCCATAATTGGTCCCAAAATTGAAAAGAATCACAGAAAACGCAGCATCGGCTTCTTCTACCATTCACATACGCGTCATAAATTCTCTTTACACTTCTTTCTTCATTCATTCACTCAACATGCCCAAACCATCTAAGCGTCCCTTTCTTAATCTTACTTATTACGCTCACATCATCCTTGCATTATTTTCGGATCTCCACATACGATCATACATGGTTTTACCACGCATACGCCTCAGGGATCTCATTTCTAAGCATTCAGTCTACTTTCATTCTTTTTCTGCCAATTCCATGCTTCACTGCCATACATAAGGGTGGGTACCAGCACTCCATTGTGGACTGCTAGCTTCACTTCTGTAGACAGCTTCTTGTTGGCTCCAACGGCGTTCAGTTCTCCATGGAGTTACCTGCATTTACCTTTCTTTCAATATTCAATATCCCTATCAATCTTCCCATCTCTCGTAAACAAACTTCCCAAATACACAATCTCATCCACCTGCTCCAAGTATTCATCATTCAAAACTATATTGCACACTGTTTTCGTACACTCTCTTTCAAACCATACAACAGGACAATAATATCTATAATTATAAATAATATCAATTTTTCAAAAGAAGTAAACACATTGTGACATGACATTTTAAATAAATGAAAAGAAAATACTTTGTTTTAAGTCACTTTATTTTTATTTTACGTCTACCGGTTTTGGTACCTTCGTACCATCATCAGGACTGTTACAAAAATAATCTTATTATTATTATTATTATTGTAACAGTCCTGATGATGGTACGGAGGTACCGAAACCGGTAGACGTAAAATAAAAATAAAGTGACTTAAAACAAAGTATTTTCTTTTAATTTATATAAATAACAATATCATTTGATGAAGAAGGAAGTAAGTTAAGTTTCGCTTATAAACTTACCTATTGTAATGACTTACCGAGTAGGTACCTAGTTATACCCACCCTCTAATACCTGTTTAGAATTCAAAATAATATTCAATGAAATTGTAGTCGAAGCTGGAGTTAGAGTCGTAGAAATTTTGTCTCCTCCCCACGCCCTTTCGAGCCAGTATTATAATAAAACTTTGTGACGGTAAATCAACGTCTTAAACTTTCTCCTTGGTTCGTGTTTGGCATTTCAAAGCTTTTAGCTTCCCCTCTCATGGCGGTCGATTGCTAGTCTAGCCAATTTTGCCACACCCAGTTGGTTCAAATCTTCGCTGAATTTCACGTGGAACTGCCCCTATATTTTGAAGCAAGATTCAGGGAGCAACATTACTTCGCGCAATTCCAAGATGACCATGAAAAGAGGAATTTCCTAAAAAGCCCATTTAAAACTTGCAGACCTGTTATCTGTCTCCCCTGTGACTCGGTGGAGCTTTATTAGCACGATGCTTTGAGGACTTTACCTTAACCTAAACATGTGTAAGATTCGGGGTTTGCTTAAAAAGGGACTGTTTTCCACATGGTATTCAACTCTGACAGTATTAATGCTCACTTTTCTTTGCGTGGTGGTTTATCTTAACCTACAAGGATCGTATAGATAAATAATATTATAAACGGTAGCATTGAGCTGAAGGAAAAGAGCTTTTTACGAATATTTATTCCATATACGACAGTGAAAATGGTTTGTGCCTTGTCACAAAGTGTTTGATTTTTTTACTGCATGGACTAAAGTCACTGTGTCGATTACATGGAACTTGTTTTATAGCACCGCGCTTACTGCTTACACGCGTTAGGTTAGTTTTAAAATGATAATAATATTTTTTATGAGTAGTAAAATTATGTTTACGCCACAATAAGTAACAATTTTACACCCTATCGTGGTGAAACTACCTTGAAATTGCTATATTGAAAGTGAATACCTATATCTACTTGCGCTTCTTTCTGGCAAATAGTACTTACCTACATAACACAGTGGAAACCTAGTAATAAAGTGACATGCCTATAATATTTGGATTTATAAACGCGCTTGCCATGATTTTTATGTTCTTTAAAAGTTTTCTATGTATTTAGGCAGTCGTTTATATGACAAATATATTTAATTGCTAGCCATGTTCCCACGTACAGAAATAAAATGTTTTAAAAAATTACGATTATTAATAGTAAAATTTAATATATTTACGTAGCATGGCTAAAACGGTCCAATCTTAAATAAACAACGAATATGGTTTACTCGAAAAGATTTGTTTCTTTAATGAAATATGAAATTGAAGTCTAGCAGGACTCTCTCGACTCATATGTCAGCACCGCAGTGCTTGAGAGGGGTGGAATCATATGACCTTCATCCCTGCAAACATTGACCCCCAGATTCCCACCCACCTGTTTCCTCTTAACGGTTTCCTTAAGAGAACCTTCTCTACTTAATTTCCTTAAATATGCCGCTCACACAGCATACCCAAAAAGATGTCATAGGCCCTGAGGGAAATTATTTTCTTCAGGTCACAAACGTAGTAATTATCATCATATCTATTCTACATCTTTTGTAGATACAAAAGATTTAACTTAATTCACATTACAATTCGTTTACAATTTTCTCTAAGGCTTAGGTATACCTAGGCAACTATTAACCATTAAAATAATTCGAAAGTTAACTTTGCATAATATCCTGAAACGTTGTAGTTACAGCTATTTTGTAGATACTGGTACACGGTCATAAAACATTTCCACATAACTTATTCCGATGGTAATTAATGTCTCCGGCAATCGGCCTTAATAACAAGGTTGCATTGTTTAGATATTTTACGGAGAAAATACCATTTCCATGCTCACGAGTTCAAGTTCCATAAACCATATGTATCTCCGAGTGTTGTTACATTATACACATACAGGTTTTATGGAGCTTACAATCAATAATTGCTGAAATAGATAATAGTCATTGGTGAAACGTAGAGGCTCTACAAATCCGAAAGATTTTAATGCATATAAGTTATAACCGAATATTGAAAAAATACATGTTTGTATGTACTAGTTGATATTCAATTAAGAAGTGTTTATTGAGACTCTTTCGATCGGATATTCAACTAAAAATCATCGTTAGCAGTCGGTTCTTGAGATTTAGTTTTCATTGATAGTTTTTCAAAGAAAATCGAAAGAAGGTTCCTTTAGGTGCATTTAAGCAGCTGCTAATGCAGAACGGAAGAATGTTAATTAGTTTTTTATATATTTCATAAATATCGTAGAACATAATACCTCCTTTACAAATTGAGATAAACATCTTTGGGTTTCCCACACCGATCATGAAAATTTGTATGCATTTATTCTAAAATTCTTCAACAATCAACGGGGTACCAAATTAACATCTGGTCTAGGATTCGAAGGTAAAATTACTGATAAAAAACCTTGAAAACTTTTCTTGACATCTAATAACGTAAATCTATCGAATGTTTTATTTACCTGGATAGGTAAAAATACACTTTCTTTCATATTTAGATGCCTATTAAATATTTTGTCTAAAATATTAATTATTGTTTAATTGCATATTTTTTGTAACTCGTGTTTATGATTAACTTTACGGGTTGGTATTTTTGTTTTTCAAAACGCTACGGTGGCAGATATTTGAATTCTCGATTAAAACATTGTAACGCCGAGAAGATCTTGATTCGCGTGGCGGACATTTTTAGCAGACATTCCGGAGTAATACCAAGGATTATTGGCACGACTCTGCTCAATCCGGACGATAAACAAAACGACCGAAATAATAAAAATCGCGTCCACTCGCCGTTTGTCCCACGGACCAACCAACAGATCCTAAAATACGCGTAAAAATTACAAATAATTGCTTAAATTGGCATTTATTCCATCGGCCTCTTAGTGTTATAAATTCTCCACATTATACGCAGGACACAGCAGCTTGAAGTGTTTGACTATAACTCAATGTATTTTATAGCTTAGTTATTTTATTCCTGTTCGGTTTACATTGTAAAATCGACACCATGTTTGCGGTGTAGTTAATGTCCATTTTGCAACCTACGCTATTTTGTTTTATTCGCCCTAGACGTACCTCCTGACGGAACTTGTCAACAATTTAGTGCCTACTTACAGAAAAATTTGCATATCTTTTTTCCGCGTTCCTTGACCCGGATAATAGCACGTGGTGGTTGCGTAAAAGCAAATGTATAACCCTTCACTAGGAAATAAATAAGTAGCAAAACCTACTGAAACTTCATACTCCTATCGACTTAAATATTTATTCTATAATTTAAAGTATTCAGAAACAATAATTTTTCTTCCTCGCGAAGATCAAATATCAGAATTTTATATTCTAAGTAATAAATCCTCCCTATTATTACCAGCCAAAGGTCGATTTTACACTTATGTGGAACGTAGCTATATACCTAATAATATAACATGGCTAACCTTTTAAGCTCACCTACCTACGGCATATTTCACGAATAAGCTTCGCAAGGTGTTTTTGACATATTTATGAGCTTGGCAAAACCGATGATGAAATTTTGCTTACGAAAGCGCCCACCATAGCAACCGTAAATATCAGTTTGGTAAAGTTTCCTTCGTATACATAATATTTATCGATTATATACTTGTACGATCGAATGAAAACCAATTTTCAATAAATCTAAATGGGTATTTGGAAATCTAAACTTCTAATTAAAATAAATCTAATTTATCTTCAAAAGGAGGAATGATTAAAAAATAACGCAATTCACATAAATTTTCGCCACTAATTTAGTCGTTTGGGTATTTTCTAGTGTCACATTATTTTCTTAATTGGATAAATGGAAAATGCGACATTATAATAAGAAGTCTACGCATAATGAACAATTAACATAACCTGATATTAAACCTAGCTCCTACGATAACAACCTGTTCATTATCATACAATAATGTAAATACCTAGATAGAAAACAATTCCGTTGAAAATTTAATTTTTAACTTTGAAAAAGCTGGTATCGGCTAGTGGATTGAAAGATTTAAACATGATTGAAATACCAATAATAATTATAATCAGTGTATCAAGTATCAAAACTAGTTTTTTTTTAAATTGAACAGTAAAATAAAATAAAAAATACATTAAGCTGGTAGGTACTGGGTACCTTAGTGGGATATTATTTTTTGCAGGACCTGGTGCAAATTTTTGGTAGCATTAACTTTTCAGAGCATAAAGCCATCATTGTGTTTTTATTACAGAATTTATGCTTAATTTTCAAATGACACTTGTTTAATGAATAAACTGTCTATAGATTACAATGTCCTTCATTTCCCATGACAAATTGAAAAAACAACACCCTTTCTTAGTTAAAAACGTTTGAATATCAATCGAAATTTTCTTGAGAAATTGAAACGTTTTTGTGTGTCTAGAACCATGAAAAACCTCTCCTCATTTAATATCTGCTTTAATTCATAGTGGAGATACAAATATTGAACTTATCTCTAATGCGGAATTAAACTAATGATTTAAAGTTAGTAATTTAATAAATTAGTGTGTGAAATACTAAAGAAATCATTTAATTGAATAATTTTTTTAAATTATCATTTGGAAAAAATACAATTTAAAAGCAGAACATTTTAAAAATTCCGAAAATACTTTGGAATTCCAAGCAACACAGAAGACAAAAAGTGTAGGTACGTTATCGAAAGCGAATATTGCTCCGCCCTGTTGTAGGCATCTACGTACAATGGTTATATTCAAGGAGGTCGGTATATTCTTAGTTTCATATAAACGCGCTCACAACAATATGGGTACCTACCTACCGCCCGGCAATTTAAAAATACTTTGGCCTACAAAATAAAAAATATTGAAGGAAAAACAAAAGCAATTCCGAGCCAGTCCGGAAAGCGCGAACGCAAAAAATTTAAATTCAATTTAGCGGAACAAATGGGATCGGTGAAAGGGCGTAGATAAAGGGCAGGAGGAGTGGAAGGCGGTGTGGAGGTGGGGGAAATTGCGTACATTTTGGTAAATGTAGGCAGGTAAAAAGTGGAGGATTTTCGGAATATTTTCCGCAAGATTAGATAAGCCGCCGGGCAGGAGTGGGGAAATATTAAGAACTGGGCCGGATTAAGGATTTACTTGAGAAGTTGTTATTAAAGATATACATACACACTAATTTGTATGGCAACAGCATCGATAGCTACGGTAGATACCTATAGTGTTACATGAGCAAAATTTAAGTTACTATTTATTTTAGGTGGTGGTGTGAATCTGCACGTAGGTGTAAGTAGTGCAAAAATTGGATTTTTATTGTAAAGTTCACTTAGAAAATTATAGCAGTCTCATTTTACTTTTGTTTTTATTATTTAGTTGATACCAATAATAAAAAGTAGAAAATATAATTTTTATATTAAAAAGTCAAATCATGTGATAAATCAGATATATAAGTCACATTTTTTTGAAACGATATACATAGGTAATAAAATCACTAAATTATACCTACCTACGTTTTAGAAAAATATATAAACAATTTAAACGATGACTGAATGAATAAATAAACTAGAGCTTTTGTACATATATGTATCTACCTAATCAGAATTGATACAAGTTTGGATTTTCGCTCAAGTACTTACTTTCAATAATAATAATATTTGGATGATTTGTACAGCGCCGTTTTTTGTGAAAAACCACCCCAAGGAAGGAGTAAAAATTTATAATATATATTTCTAAAATCTAATTACAGACAAAACACAACATCATAACAACTTATGACTAAAATATTGCATCTACTGGTTCTTCGATCACTGATACAAAACAATATGTACAAATGTACAATGCATTTGACTAATGAACGGATTCTGCGTAAACATATACATCTAAGTAGGTAGGTACCCACATATTTAGTTAAATCGAAATATTTTAACAGAATTGATTTATAATGAATTTTCTAAATATACGACTCTGTATTCATGGTATCTCGAGATAAAACCTAAGAAAAATTTGTCTGGAAAATTGCTTTCTTGCTTTCGCCGTAGAATTCTGCCGAAATTAGCATTTTATACGGTAAGTGAGGCTGTTTGCTCAGAAATTCAGATCCGAACTTCTTAATAAAATTGGCTTCTTAGTGTGTTAGCAGAAGTCGTTCGGAAAATAAATTGTACGAATCCGAATTTCTGGAATATTAAAAAGATAAGTTAATGAATAATATTTATTCTAATCAAACTTCAAAATCAGAAAAGAACTTAAAAGGACTTACCTACAGCAAAATAGTCATTGAAAATAATAGGTACCTACTTGCATGTATATAAATACTCAAATAATATAGCAAATTTATTCCCTTTATCTTTATCATCCCCTAAAAATATTTCATCCAAACAATGTCACATTTCTTAGTGCGTGTCTTCGAACACACCACCAAGTTGTGACGTTTTCGTATTTCCTTTATATATTATAGTTTGTTGTTCAAAAGTCACGATAAAGAGAATCAAATTCTCCAGAATTATCTAATCAAATGATGAATATAGAGTCTGAATGATAAATATTTGAATGTGAAAAATTACCGTGAGGCATTAAAACTTCTCTTCTTACCCCTGCTGTAAAACATCTAAAAGATCTTTTTTTCTAATTTAGTTGTTAAAACCCTTCAACTCCTGGGTTGGGAACGTACCTGTTTCCAAATTTTCTATAAATATTCTAATAGCTATCACGTCGTTATGTAGGCAATCTCAGACATTAATTTTGTTTTTTCAGTTCAGTGAATATAAATATAATATTTCTCTCACTCCAGGATCAATGTATCGTTCCTCGCTCCATATGATTCAAACGTTGACCCTAACCATAAATATTCCTTTTGACAAATGTGAGGCTCGTTCTAAGCATTTCACGACTTTTTGGCTGGTGGCTTTTCTTACCAATTTCGTATATGAAATTCACAACAGATGATGTCCCAACAGATTCCTTCATAATATTGTTCAAACATCATCGGGAGAAATTATTTGCATTAGGCAGCATTAATAATTATAGGGTTATGAAACTGTGTGGTGTCCATTATATTTCGAGAAAACTATTTTGGAAAACACTTACTAGATATTTACAGCCAGAATAAAAAAATATAATATACGTTCTCCAACTTAAGTAAGTTTTTCGAAACATTTAAAATTAAATAACAAGCTACTTTCTAATATAGTAAGGGTACACGGAGAAAAATGTTATTAAAAAATACGATCATTTTATTCGTAAAAACGGTTAAAAACGGGACTGAAGTTCTTAAGAACAAATTAACAGGGTTTCAATGTTTATTGGCGGGAACATGTAAGAATAATTTGTTGGCACACGTAATTTCGTACGTATACCAATGTGTTTACTGTGTAAATTTGTGCATAACTCGATATACCTACCCCAATAGCCCCTCTAACACAGTTTCACAGCACCCTTGATCAGTGGCGGCTCGTGACTTTTGGTGAGCTAGAGTGCTAATATTAACAAAAATGGCATTATTGATGTCGTTGTAGCCGAAAATTTTTTTTTATTTTTTTCGAAAATTTATTTTTTGTATGAAGATTTTCAGGAAATCTGTGCGGCGCACGGCAAAACTGAAATTTCCTGAAAATCTTCATACAAAAATAAATTTTCGAAAAAAAAAAAATATATATTTTTCGGCTACAACGACATCAATAATGCCATTTTTGTTAATATTAGCTCTCTAGCTCACCAAAAATCACGAGCCGCCACTGCCCTTGATGTGTTTTTTCATAACAACGCCACTGTACAAATTCTCAAATTAAAGTATAATAAAGCATCAGATAGACCGAAAACTACGCAAATGGGAAGGGACCAAAGAAGACTAGATATTATTTGAAAGACTTAGATTTATTTAATCCTTTCCTCTTAGTAGTTACCTATTACATATTGAATGCGTTATTTTTCCAAGCGATCCTCATACCCTCATCAACACGAGTTTAAAGCTCGCCTCACAAGTATTCCCCAAATGGATTCACTCATGCTTCTAAATCACAATCTTCAAGTGGAATCTACATTCAAAAAGCTTCAATGCTAGCTTTCGAACAATATACCTAATACAATGAGCCTTTTGAACATTTTAAATGAATCGTTTGAGCATTATTTTTATTTAATAACCATAGTTGTTGTAACGCTACGAGCTCTTAAAAACTTTGGCGGTATCCAGTATAACATCCAAATAAAAATAAACGTTTATATTTGATTGATACAACAGTTTCAAATGCAATTACAAATCATCCGGTATCTTCTATTTATAGGTGAGTTCATTTAATCATTTCATTCTGCCTATCTAGAATCTACCTTTACAGGCATATATGAAAAGGTCAGCGCAATAGTGTACTTAGAATATTTTTTTTTATCTTTAAACTATTGCATTGTTACATGCATGTCCATATTTTGAATATGATAGCAAGAGAAGCTCTTTTTTATATTTCCGTAACACCTTGTTTGCATGCAATCTGCAGTCGAATGTGTTCAAAATATGAACGCAAGATTTTATATGTGAAAATGATTGCATGTCGGGAACGTCTGTCTGGCATTTGACAATTTATTTTTATGCATAAACAACTCTACCCTATTGTATTCAACCCCATCACCATGCGTAGAAAGGTGCAGGAGAACCTACCCTAGGAAATTAAGGGTGAGCAGACCCTACCTAGGTGAAGTTACACCCCCTCGCTATCAGATTGGTTTCTTTGGTAAGAAGTACCTACTCTTGTAAGTGTGGAAGGGTGCCCAGGTTAGGTCTGAACTGAATGAATACAAACCAACATATTGTGGATATTTATGTAAGGACGAAACAAGGGCGAAATTTTATGCAAGTGCGCAAAACCACAAACAAACCTTAATAGTTTTGGTATATTTTTGGTGTCTAAATGCCTAAGTGACGGTTATTAATTTCATTAAATATCTTTTCGTGTTCGCGCAAATTGAGCCAAAAGGTCATTATTTTTATAATGGTGAAATTACGCAAAAGAGGCCTTACATTAGTAGGAAAACCACGACTTATAGATACCTAGCTACCTAAATAATTATAGACTTAATGCTAATTTTATAAGCCATGAAAACTCCGCGATTTCCATAAAATATCATTTTAATTATGTACATTAAGCGCCAATATTACCGATGACATTTTATTAAGAGCTGAAAAAACTAAAATACAGGCTTTAAGCATTGATTTTATTTAAATATTCCACAATTTGTATGTTGATTTCAAACATGCTGTGGTAAACGTACTTTGCTTCATCGAAATCGTCCAATTTCAATAAATAAGGTAATATTCCATAATTTTATTCAGATTCCAATATAACTGAATTGCAGTTTTAATACCGATGTTATTATTCATTGTAAAAATTTATTCAGGTATTAGGCAAGCGCTCCTTTTTAACTTTAAGAGATCTTAATATTTATAAGCAATCTTTCTAAATCTTGTTGTTAAAGTACGTGAGTTCGTGATTGAATTCAATTTAGTTTGTTGTTCGGCACTCCATAATACTTGGTGTTTTTTATTATAAATATATTTTTCAATTATAATTTTAAATTATCTTTTAGATTTTCTTCATGCTGAGCTAATTATGTCTATCGGCGAGAACACACCAAAAATGATGCTTATTCAAAAATTTTAACTTTTATATTTGGAAACTTTTTATATCTAAATCTAATTGTTATTAAGTTAATTCCAACTCAATATTTTCATAAATAAACACAAACTTATTGAAATCTATTTCGTGTGTTATTAATTACTATTATTAAAAACATAATTCCAACATCAGCTTTTTTGTGTTTTTTAATAATATTTAATTATTTGATAAGGTGGGCCTCACTGGGTACTTTATTCGCGCTGAGTTCCACATAAAACGACACTAACTTTATTTCCTCGCCCATCTTTGCCACAACACATACGTATTAGGTAGGTATATTAGGTATACTTAGATACCTAGGTATTTTTGTGGCGTTTAATGGGTGTATAATGTACCTATATACAATAATATATTGTATGTTTGTGGTACACTCATATGGGCGAAAAAATCAGGTTATGGATTTGTGAACAACTCGAAAAAGCTGTTTTCGGAGTTACCTAGTTGTAGTAATGCTATAGATAAATAAATATATACGATATATGCAACCTTAATTTTACCATAAAATTATTGTTAAAATGTAGACAGAGTTACAAAACTATTATGCCTAACCTCAATTACCCTAACCAGAATTGTAGATGAATATGTATCAAATTGAAATTATATAATGAAAATTCAAAAAGTGATGTGAATTTCGAAAATGTTCTTAGCAGTTCGTGTTAGAATTTATTGGAACGCGAAAAGTTTACACGGGCGAAATAACGTTCCACGCCGAGGTGGGAGTGGAGGTATCGTCCTGGGTTTTCTGAATTCAAAACATAAACTTCCCATTTTATAGGAGTAAGTACCAAAACGTTAGGTAGGCGGTGGAGCTCTACCGCCTCAACTATTCCGTGCCACGTGAGAAATATTGTATTATTATTGTTCACCCGTCATATATTATTTCTTCATCGTTTTATGTAGGCACTAAATTACGAAACGACAAACATTTTGGCGTGAATTTGTAAATATTGTTGGGAAATTTATAGCGACATACTTATGTAACTTAATAACTTTTTAATTTTTTTAAAAATTATTTTTAAAAATATTACATATTATTAAAATGATCTTTGGCTGTCCAACTAGGAAATTAATCTGTTTTAGGACTGTCAAAATGAGCACATATATTAAATGTAATTATTGTTTTGTCTGTTGTATTGGCTTTTACTTAGATATTGCACTTAAAAATTTAAAAGTTTTGATGGTTGATATAAGAAGTATTTTAAAATAATATAAACGTAGAGAAGAGAAATAAAATTCAAAAATAAAAATTATAAACATGTATGCTTTTCAACTTGAAATTTTGCTTTTGATTTTGATGAAATTAATAAATTAGAGAATCAAAAATAGATCAAAAAAAGAAAAGAAATTTAAAAAAAGTAGAGAATAAAGAGAAAATTCAAAAATAAAAAAATTAAATTATAAACATGTATTATGTATGTATATATAAAATTATACAACTATGCTTGTCAACCATTCCATGAAATCTTACGTTTGATTTTGATGAAATTAATAAACCAGAGAATCTAAAATATATAAAAAAGAAAAGAAAGTAAAAAATAAAATAAAAATCATAATAAATCAGTAGTTTTTCCCCTAAACGGGAAACTTTAACGCATATTAGATATAACCTAAGTTTCACTTCAAAAAGGTTTCTGTAAAATAAATGTGAAAGTTTAGATAATGAAAGACTTTCGTCGGTGTGTTCTCCCGTAGCACGAGCTTTCTCTTCAGCCCCAAATGAAATCTCCCCTTTCCAGACGAATATACGGGGATGAGGGTTGAATCGAGCTACCCAGAGATGGCAAAGAAAGCCTCTTACTTCCGTTTCCAGGGAAGCGATATGGACCCGTAAGCACGCGGGCATAAGGGCTATGTTCCTGAACTACACTTTTGGCCGCAACTTCTACTACCCACCCCCTTGACTCTGAATAACGGAGGAATGCTTACAACGCCAGTTTTTTTTTTTATAAAATACCGAAATTCGTTGGTCGAAAAATTGGCACAGGTATTTTTATGGTTCACATGGATGGTGTTACGTGGATATACGATTCACGAACAGCCAAAAAACTGTATAAATAATATAAAATAAAATATAATAAAATAATATCCAAATTCATCTTATATAAAGCTCTAAGCAATTCTAATTTTAAGCTTATTTTTGAAGTACAGTTTTAAATGACAGATTCTGCTGTTACTTAGGCAAATAATTTATTTTTTAACAGAATCATGGTAGATAAGAATGGCTGCTAGAACCTCTATTTAGAGAAAGATCTTGCAGAGCAGAACTTTTTGGGATAAGGAGAGAAAGGAGAAGATAAGAAATAAATAAGAAGCCGAGAAGGTGTTTGTGTATAAAATATGTAAAATGTAAAGTATTGAACAGGCAAACACGTATTATGTATTTACTCGACTCCGAAGGCCCTTGTTGTTCAGCCTTGCTGGCAGTTATGCGAAATTAATTTTAAAACAAGCAACGTAGAATTTCAGCCTAGAGGTTAAATTTATTTTTTCCACTATGGCTCTGACACAAGGATGTTCGTTTTTTTACATTCATTTTTAATTTAACTCCACCATTAAATTTGCTAGTTTTTAATAATATCCATGACAAGGTATTTTAAAAGGAATTGATGATAATTTTATCGACACTTGGACGAAGATGATTATATGATGTAGTTTACTTTGAATTCGTATTTTTGAATTTGTTAGTGTTAAATAAATTACCTCGTTTAAATAAAATTACTATAGAATGTGGGCATGTTTTTAGAAACTAAGTGGCATTTTGTTTTGTATTTTCTCGATCACTATAAGCTAATAGCAAGCGAAGGAATAAATTTTAGTGCGTATTCGTCGTTCAAATCCATGAAAATTTAGCTTACCAGTTAATAATATCATAACAGCTAATATATGCGCCGTTTGTGTTAAAAAAAATTAAAGGGTGCTATTTTATATTACACAAAACTAAAATTTGATTCTAATCTTACAAAAACATCACATTACGCAAATAAAATAAAATAAGATATTATTTAAATTAAAATACTTTTTTTTAAATTCCTGGGGCATATTTATTTTTATGCGCGAATGCAACTAAATCTTTCCAAACCTTTAGGCCATACAGCTATCACATATAATTTTAATAATACCCAGGTATACTTAAAATAATACAATTCAATTCAAATATTGATAATTGGCGTATCCTGCATGTGCTATTTAAAATAAATTACAATTACCTATGTATGATGAGGTAGCCACTTAAAGAGAAACTAAAATGTATGAAAATAAAGCTGTAACATTTATGTTAATTCAGGTGGAAAAAATTATTAGGTAGGTTCCACCTTTCAGTTATTTATTCACCTCAACTAAACAGTTTTTACAATATTTCTTCTTTTCAAAGTATACATTAATTTACAGTATAACTTAGGTTAAA
This sequence comes from Limnephilus auricula, assembly GCA_951813805.1. Taxonomy (NCBI): domain Eukaryota; kingdom Metazoa; phylum Arthropoda; class Insecta; order Trichoptera; family Limnephilidae; genus Limnephilus; species Limnephilus auricula. Next base: position 6,092,431 of record OX638403.1, read on the forward strand.
ATTACAATAACATTATTAATATATTTTTTAAGTTATTCACCATAGCTTAACATTTATCACTTGAGCTTCTACAAGCTTTTTTTTAAATAAAACTAATTTCCTATTTTCGCAACGTTTTTTTTTCTGTTATTAAAAAATGTTCTCGTCTTTTTTCAGATTAATTCCAGCTGACACACAGGAGCACCAGAGGATGGAGAGGGTGGCAGAACAAGATGGTTGAACAGCCACTGCAAAACAACCCTTAAAACACAAGGCAATAACATCTAAGACTAAGTCTCGCTGAGATCAGAAGATTGAACCAATATCTAGCTGCCAACTATGTGCAGTGTTCTCTGTAGGTGTATATAGATACCAACCTAATAATGTGCACTGGTTGCAAGTAGACAATTGACAAAATTGCTTTCTGGAGGTAAACAATCTAATTTAAACTCTTGCTCAGCAATCCAATCATGTGAGGAATGCTTTTTATAGGGGATTCTCCTGCATGGCGGTTGAGATACCTTGTAGCTTCGAGATGTAATCGCCTCGAATTTATGACGCACATACTTAAATTTATAATCTGCATGTGTGCAAAGTGTAATTCTATAAGCACATCGGATAATTAATAAAAGGATTTTGAATAATATTGTACAGTTTTGGTGGTAATAACATTCAACGAGCTTGGATTTACTTTCTTGTAATAAACCATCACTTTTAAATGTGATTCATCTCATTTAATGTGAGACATCTCCTATTGGGATATATTTTAAGGCTGAAAGGAGTGGGAAAGTGAATGATTTAGGGAAGAAGATGGTTGGGAAGTACCTGGTTATTCAGATCTGGTCTCTAAATACGGGCAAAGACATTTCAATCAATGTTTCGATACCGCCAATATTTTATGTTTATTTTAAGGTAAGAAACTGGCTTTAAAAACTAAGATTCAATTAAAACATAAACTATTTTTGAAAAAGGCTGACTAAAATCTACTTACAAACAAAAATCAATTTATTACACATAGATAATAAATAACCAACAGCTATAATATAAGTTAACAAATGTACCTACCTACAGCAAACAGTTCATAAGTGTAATACAGAGAGTGTATACACGGAGAAAAATGTTATTCTAAAATACGATCGTTTTATTCGGGAAAACGGTTAAAAACGGCACTGAAGGTCTTACTAACAAATTAACAGTGTTTCAGTGTTTATTGGCGGGAACATGTAAGAATAATTTGTTGATATAAGTACGAAATTACATATGCCAACAAATTATTCTTACATATTCCCACCAATAAACATTGAATCCCTGTTAATTTGTTCGTAAGAACTTCAGTCCCGTTTTCAACCGTTTTTACGAATAAAATGATTATATTTTAGAATAACATTTTTCTCCGTGTACAATTTTACTAATGCTACCTTCACGGATTATTTTGTACCATTGCTTGGGTTCTGGCCATTGTAGCCCCTAGTTGATTTCATTATTTACTGGGTAGGTAGGTAGGTAACTACATTTTAGAAAGCACTCAAACAGATTGTTAAGAGATCCCCATGTCTATGTGTTACAAGTGATTAGACAATGGGGGTTTATGTGGCTGGTAGCAACTACAAGCCACTTATCTATATAACCACTGATGTGATTTGTTCTACCGTTTTTTAAACTGGTAAGAAGAATATCAATTTGTTATTCAGAAGTCACTTTGAGTAATTCTGTCAATTTTTCTTCAAAACAATTCTTGAATTTAATCATGAATTGGTAGACAACTGAATTCCTAAGAATTTGTCTTTTTTTAAAGTAAATAAAGTTTCATAATAATGAAATAAAACAAATAATTTATTATTATTGTGCAATCAATATCTAATAATAGGTAAGAGTTGAATTATTAATGGTATCTATGTGCCTACATGGTAATATTATTTGTTATTTTTTAAGTAGATACTTACACAAACATCTGTGTATTTTATCTTAAATATTCATCTAGGTGGATATAAACTTACGTAAAATCACATCTGACTATCTAGTTACGTAAACCTACTCTTAACAATTTGAAAATGCAAATATTTCAGTCCAAAGTACGATGGGAGATAAAATGGCAGCACCACCGCCTACACAAGAACACATGTTCGTATCAAAGCTTTATTCTTGTATTTACAAACATGTAATACAAAACATTTCGCTTTTCCAGAATCTACACGTGCGGGGCCATTACTGGAATTGTCGCCCCAGGGCCGGTGATATTCCAGAACCCCTCCCTTCCGTTCGCAATAGACGAGGGAAAGCCAGTGGAGAAGGAAAATCAAGGGGTTTCTTATCAATGTGCCAACCCTGAATTTCAGCCATTTCAGCATTATTTTCCATGGGCTTGCGTGATTACACGCTGTAAATATATTATTATCTACTGTAATATTTACTATTTATTGTTTGCCTCATAGATATTTCGATGTAATGGCTATTTGAACATTCCGGCTGTCTGTATAAATATAATAATTCTGTTTTAGCTTTCATGAATTAAAAAGGAACGAATTAAGTAGGTCCTAAATATTTTAGAAATAACCTCAAATCAGTGATATACTGCAAAAGGAAAATGAATTTCTCCAATAAAAAAGCTCATTTCGTTCATGCAAGTACAAACCAAAAATTCTTAAAAATAATTGTCAAAATTATGCAACTGTGCCAAGCTGAGGGTTTTCTAGGAAACAAGTATTTAAAAATATAATTAATTTTAGATTATTTTTAACATTTTGGGTATGTACATATATACCAATATTCCAATAGCGGCATCCGTAGTGCAATAGTCTGCGCATTTAACTTTGTATTCTCTTTAGATTCTCGCGGCAGCTAAAATAGATACCTACACGGAGAAAAATGTTATTCTAAAATACGATAATTTTATTCGTAAAAACGTTTAAAAACGGGATAGAAGTTCTGACGAACGAATTAACAGGGTTTCAATATTTATTGGCGGGAACAAGTAAGACTAATTTGTTGGTATACGTAATTTCGTAAGACCAACAAATTATTCTTACATTTTCCCGCCAATAAACATTGAAACACAGTTAATTTGTTCGTGAGAACTTCAGTCCCGTTTTTAACCATTTTTACGAATAAAATGATCGTATTTTAGAATAACATTTTTCTCCATGTAATAGGTTCTACTCATCATTTGGTTTACAGAACAGCATGCTGAACCACCGACCGAATTAGTGCTATTTCGACAGCCCTTCAAAGGGAATAATAATAATTCTACTGGCGGTTTGGCCTACAAACCTTCCGATTTGCAAAGACCCAGCATGCCGTCCTGCAAGCAGTTCTGCAATCGGAAGGTGAGTAGGCCGTTTCAGTATTGAATATCCTATACCAAAGATAGGATATGTGTAAATTGTCAGTCTGAGTGTTTTGAATAATTAAATCTGGAATTTATTAAACTTTACAAAAATAGCTAACAATTATTTGTGTATGGAAGACACCATGTATTTATATCGTGGATAAAATTTCAAATCCATAAAACACATGACATTACTGTCGAATGATTGTTTTTATATACTAGTACCTTTGCATGTTTATGAATGAACAATCTATTAAAGTAATTTACTCGGAAACAGTAGAGCTATCCTTAGAATTTTCATTGAAATGCTAAAATTATTATATTCAAAGGAAGGAAACAAGCCATTGTGTATTGTGTTTTAGTAAATTGATTATTGTATTAAAGAGTTGAAATAATGTTTTAACAAAGGATATGCTCGTTTTGTTTTTTGATAAAACACAGGGGTATTTATTGCTCTTTGTAAAAGCTCAATAAATCCAAACGAATATACATTTTCATACAAGATAACAAATTATCGAGTAAAATGTATAAATTATTATTTAACTTTATAACATTTCCTTCTGCCATTGTTTTATATTGACATCTTCCATAATTTGAGAACAATTTGCACAATTAACTAAACAGGTATAAACAAAATAGTACATTTTTGTTTGTTCGTATGAAGTAGTTACTTTGTGATGTGACATTATAATGCTAGAAAACATTTTAAAATCATAAGTAAAAAGTACCAAATAGCCTTCAAATAATATAGGCTGATATTGCAAGCTGTAAAAGGTTACAGAATTTTGGGTGAAACATAGTCAATTTGGCACAATAGTAAAAGAGTAGGGAATTAAAAGAATATTCAATTTTGTTAATGGGCCAGCTCTAAATTAGAAAAAAATATAGATACCTACCTATTCTAAGTACATGTTGCTCTATCTATCAGATTTAAAAAGCAAATAGAAAAGTAGGTATACCTATATGGACAGGTGAGTAGATACCAGAAGTTAGCAGTTACCTGGTAGCATCAGGTGGTTATTTATCTCTGCTTTAACATATAAACAATGATTAGCCGTTTGATTGGACTCCCCAAAGTTTGGGCGTTTCAACCCTCGGATAGAAAAATCGCTTATCTGCTGGTTCCCCTCAGCAGGGGTTAAAAGCGACCTGACCCAGAGGGTTGCAAAGGGGCAGAGGGGTGGAAAATACAAAAATAACCTCCGTTCTGTTGATAACGTAATACATTCGAGTTGGTCCTGCAGATGGTGCTTGAAAGTGAGAGGATAGAAGACTCATCAGGAATGCAAGGACCTAATGCCACACATGAGGCTGGATGTTACAATATGATGCGAGGGGATGCTGCGGTAATGTTTGTGGTTTGTGGTTAAGGTGCTAGTATCTAGCAAGTTCATTAATAATGCGAGGATGACGCTTTAATCATTAACCTACTTGAAAATAATTAAATCCAGAATGATATTTTTTTTTCTGTTAGTGAATATAAAATGTGTGAAAGATGATTTTTGATTTTGCTTTTATTTATGATCACAATCAAAATAAAAATATACATTTTTAATGATAAAATTTCCTTAATTATTATTTATTTTTTAAAGTATGTAATTTAATACGTAAAAACCTTGAAAAATATTTAAAAAATCAATAAATCATTCATTTAAAAAAAATGTCATTTGGCTCTTTCTACTAAGCTACTAAAAGTTATGAAAGAGCCTAATATTTTTTCCGCTGTGTTATTTAATGAGTCTAGTTTTTTTAACTGTTAATTCATGGTGGAATTCCATTGTATTAGATATGAAATTAAACAATTTTTTTCACTTTGTTCCACTTGTTTATTTACACCAGGGCCGGTTTCGTCCTACTACGGACATTTTCAGTTTAATTTCATAGCTGTGTTATTTCACAAAAATGGCACTGTTGAATTATTATTTATTTGTTTAGTAATAAACACAGATCCACAATACAAACCAACAGTAATTAACAATTTAAAACATTAACTGAAGAATTCACCTGCATTAGATTATCGCATAGCTTATATTATCTTTACCCATATTTTTTACACAAAAAGGGAAATTAAAATTTATAACATCGTTTCCATACGATTGTACCATCCAGACGGGAGCAATCCTGTCCTGGTGCGACCGTTACAGCAGATGCAATGATTTGTTAGGATTTCAAATACGTGCTACGATAGATAGGAAGGAGGTTGGAGTTTAATCGGCCGGTATAAACGGCAACCTAATAAATCATTATAGGGAATTCGTAAATTGAAAAAATTGCGATTCAAACAAGATAAAGTGCGAAATGTATATAAATAAATGTTTATGGAAATCACCCAATTAGAATTAATATTATCAGCTATTATCCGACGTAGTTTCCATGCGTAATATAAAATATCTGAATCTGAGTAAAAACTCAAGGATAGTTGAGCCTCTCGGGCACGATCTTAATCGACATCAACACAGTTCATGACGAAGCAAAGTGTTTAAATTCAGCGGTTACCCGAATTGTAATGCTCCTAGGTACACGCGCGTAAAAATAATCAAGATTAGTCGTGCAACAATGATTGCGTAATTGCTTGAGCAAGCGAAGAGAATTTTAATGAATGCCCCCGTAACGATCTATCTTAGGAACAAGAGGTAAACAGACCTAGCCGTGTATAAAAAAACTCACCGAGTCCAGTAGCTTCTATGTAGGTATAGCTAACAAAGTTTTACTGGATTGGCGTAATAAACGTTTTACCAAGTGGCGTAATTACGTAATAAAGGTCAAGTTTTACAAGAAACAAGCTCATTCTATACATTGTTATTATTTCCCATGCAATAGTTTGGCTACTTAACCATTCTACATGGGGTGTTTTACATGATAGTTCCTTATTGCAAACATAAAACATGATCGCGTTTACTTGAACGAATATTATCAACGGTTTTACATTTCCTAGTGTGGTACCTACGTAGGTACCTATTCAATAACTTATTTTAAATTTTATTTTTATCAGAATTGAATGTACTCAGATATCTATTACTTCTTCTTTATAAATGAAAATTTTTAATTATAAATGAAAACAAATAACTTTTTGCAAAATTATCGACATGTTTCGAAACCGAAGGTTTCTTCATCAGGATAATAAGAACATTAATAAATAAAGCTGAAAAGATATTGATTAATTTAATAAAAATAATAAAATAATTTTCACTTTCATATCTCTTTTAAAAATCAAAATCCTTCAAAATATAAAGGTACCGACCGAGTTAGCCAATTTGAGTTCATCGAACCAGATTTCAAGCAGGAATAAAGCACAGACAACCGGAACTAATATTTTTGATGATAATTTTTAAAAAAATTTAAAAACCTAGAAATACCAACTGTCAATAATTATTGGAAATATAAATTGTTAATTTTAGTGCAGGTACACAGAGAAAAATGTTATTCGAAAAAACGAAAATTTTAATAGTAAAAACGGTTAAAAACGGGACTGAAGTTATTACGAACAAATTAACAGTGTTTCAATGTTTATTGGCGGGAAAATGTAAGAATAATTTGTTGGTATACGTACGAAATTACGAGTACCTTCCTACTGGATTGAAATTTACCATATTTTTTCTATTGTATTTTTTAAAATATTGGTTTTAATTATACATATTATATATCTTACAAAATATTTTATGTAAGATCATTCATTATTGGTCATGTATAGGTTATATACTTATCAGAAAAGACGAGTTCTTGTTCCTGATGAGGAAGCCACGATTCTTGATTTAGTTGTAGGCATATTATAGGTACTTATATTTTGTTTAAAATATTTATTTTAAATTGGTTAATTTTTTTCTCTTTGATAATTCAGCCAAATTCGTGAGGGAGATATTTGTAGTTTTTTATGGCTAGAATAATATAATTGTTTTATTTTGATTTGTTTTAAAATTAGGTGTTATCAATTGATTTCCTTTCTCACACGTTTGTAATAGGTATTCCTGTTTTATATTGTTTTTTTTTTATTCTTATGATTAACCACTGGAGCGACAGAACAATTTAAAACATTTTTCTCGGATCGCTTAAGGAAATTTTTCCGCCCACATTAAAAAAATCATACCTACGATTTGAATATGAAGACATACAAACTGATTATAATTCTATATAGCCAATAAATTTACCCATCTTTTGCTTTTTATCGCATATTCGTAGGATTTATAAAAAAAAATGTTTTATTTTGAATGTACAATATATTATATAGTCGTTTTAAGAAGAAAAAAAAAAGACACATTTTGGCAATAAAGCAATGGATGGTTTTGGAAATAGTTCCATATTGTGGCAAAAAGCGCTCGAGTGGTTATATATGTGTATTTTTGACGATCCACGCTGAACTGAACCCGATTGGTTAACATAAGTATTCAATAATCAAATTTTATATGTAAGTTTTAATTTTTATAAGGGAATTAAAACATGCTAAAATATTCATTCGATATAAGATATCATCAAAGCATACAAAAATCGCTACTCTATTGGAATATGGTACTTATGAACTGTGTTCCTTTAGGTAACCACCAGATGCGAGTGTGCAAGTAAATTATGTAGGTAGGTACAAGAAGGTTGCAAGTACGTAATACGAGATAAGGGAAGGCCCTAATGTAGTAACACAGAAGGTGGTAAGAAGAGAAAGTTGTCGTGGTGCGCTTACATGTGGAGTTTATTATGTGTGCTATATTTCCGGGTTCGGGAATCTTAAAGGGTTGAAAAAGAGAAAGTTTTAAGGTAGGTACTGTCCTATATCATCCCTTACCTACTATTGTTATGCAATGCTGTGGAGTATTAAGTTATATGACCAACAATTGAAATGGAATGTGTGTTTCACGAAGAATTATAAAAAAAATCTTTGGTTTCATTTCGAGAATTGTAAAAAAGAAACCATTGTAAAATAGTGGAGTAGGTAGTTTTAAAAAAAATGCCTAAAATATAATGTATGTAATTATTTGGAACGTGCTTGAAATTTTAAAAAATCAGTTAAATTTTAAGTGCTGCTGACTACGTACGTAAATATTTTAAACTATTTTATGCGAGAGCAACGTTTGGTCCGTACGTAAATTCATCGAAATGTGATTTGTATTTTTACAGGATATCGAAATTACGGTTCATTAATTAATTGGGTAATGAAATTTTCTAAGTGCATTTAGTTAACGTACGTTGGAATTCGATGTTTTATGATGGAACCAGTTATCACAATCAATTAATCCGCTAATTCTGATGTCTTCCTGCTTTCAAAAGCGTATATTCGGACAATTTTATGTAAATGACTAACGGTAGGAAAGTACCTAATCATTATTTATTTATTCTATTTTTATCTATGGCTAATTAAAAAGAAAAGAAACATAACAACATAACAAGAAGAAAAATTCTCTAACTAGTGCAATATTATCAAAATTTCAAATATGCTGTAGGTCGATCGGTACAGGAAAATTATTTTAACACTTCAAACCTTGATATGACATTACTAGCCACAAACATCATATACCATTAGAGCCTTTGAAGAAAATATATGATTGCGACGTTATATTACAATAAAGTATTATTTATATTTTTTCTCAGAATGAGAAATAATTATTCACCTCCTTTTATCTCAAATTTTTTTATTGATTCCATCGATTAAAACCAAAAAAATGTCAAAGAGTATATAACAAATTGGCGAGATTTTTTCGTTGACAGAAGATTATTATTTTTTTCTAAATATCGAATTCTTTTAAAATTGGTTTCAATTCAAAATGTTTCTACAAGTTTTTCAGTTAACATTTTCTTCTTCTTTGATATTATGATTTTATCATTTAGAAATGTCAGCGTTTAGATCAAATGCAAACATCGTAAAGATAATACTATCTGGTTTCTAAAATTGTATTTCTTTATAATGTATTAAATAAAGTAACGTATTGTTCTTTCATCTTTTATATTAAATTCTTCAAGACCCGTTCAAACTAATCATCCCTTCCTCGATACGTCAGTAATTCTGAGATACAATAATACTTAATATACTTTAGTAATTTTTATAGGGTTGTTTTCGTATAAAATCTCTTCCAAGATGGGTATAATTATCATACAGTTCCAAGAAAAACTTCAACCTTATTATCATGAGATGTCACATAAAATTAAATGAAGAAAATAAATCATTAAAAGATTTCAACAGAAGTACCTTTGTGGATATCAGCAACCATCGTCTTATTTGTTTATTGATTTATTATCTTACGTATGCAAACTCATCTAACAGAATTATTATAACGTGAACCTATTTGAGGTCTTGCCAAGATGGAAGAGTAATATTAATGCTCTTCCCAAGTTGTATCACATTCAATAAAATAAGGTCAAAATATCGTTGATGAAACGAAAATACTTCCAGTTGGTATATTTTAGTTACCCACTCAGGATTAACTAAATTACGTGCGTTATAGCAGATACGTCTTCCACTATCCTAATTTTGTTCTTAGTTACATGATTATTTAGGTAAGTATCTGTTATTATTTAGCAGCTTGAGAAAATACAAAAATATCTTGGCTAATTCTTTTTTTGTACTTCCTTTTATAACTTACATAATTACGATTAAACAGCTGTGTAGCAAATTTTCAACGGCTTCTTAATAAAAATCTAGCTACTTATATATTTTTTTTATTTACAATATGTAGGTACTAATATAAATAATTAATGAAAATAAAAAAAAAATGTAGATACAAAAAGTTCAGAGAAAATTAATAAAAGAAAAAAAAATTAGTAGCACCAAAATTTTTTTTTTCACATTACAATTTTTTGCTTGCTAAATTTAAAATTACTTCCTCCGAAAATTATTTCAATTATTTTTATTGAGTTGGGTAACATGTTGTGAATTTAGGGGCATTGTAATCTAAGGTTATTTGACCTATGTATTTAATTAGGTATCCGGGAATAATAAGTCAGTCAATCCTTTGCAGTTAGTCTTGTTCTATGTAGTTCATCGTGTTCCAACAGCGCCCTTTTATGTAACATCACCTCAAAGTGCACTTTGCAAAGCTAAAAAATATCGTTATTTTATGCACGTCAGTTCATATGTTTGTTAATACTATGTTTTAGCATCTTACAATTATTGTGTCCACTTTGGTGCTGGTGGATAAAAAATTATGGTTAAATTATTATTTTGGTTACCGTGCAAGATATTACCTACCTTAGTACCTAGCCCTTTCTTGATACGTTTAAAATTCGTCTATTGCTGAGTGAAGATTGTTTAGTGGGTACACGGAGGAAAATTTTATTCTAAAATACGATCACTTTATTCGTAAAAGCGGTTAAATACGGGACTGAAGTTCTTACGAACAAATTAACAGGGTTTCAATGTTTATTGGCGGGAACATGTAAGAATAATTAGTACGTATACGTAATTTCGTACGTATACCAATAAATTATTCTTACATTTTCCCGCCAATAAACATTGAAACACTGTTAATTTGTTCGTGAGAACTTCAGTCCCGTTTTTAACCGTTTTTACTATTAAAATGATCGTTTTTTTCGAATAACACTGTGTATGTTTATTTGTAAGTATATCTAAAAAATTACTTCCAATCTTTTATTTTGCAGTAAATGCAGTAAGTAACAGTAGGTACCTACTTAGCTTCCTGAAGAATCGCTGAATTACAAAGATGCATTTAGCTTGAAAATATGCTTGGATATTTATTATTCTTAACAGATTTACTAGAAATATAATACCAACATGAACAGAAGGATATCTAATCAAATCTGGCCATGCAACCAAACCCTTCGAGCGCAGGATATAAAGGAATAAATGATTTGATCAGGCTGGAATCACCTTGGGGTCCTGTTTAAAAAAAATGCATATGAAATCACGGGGGGAACTGGCTATTTGCTCATCCTGTTATGGAGAACAGTCACATATTGTCATGGACCGCAGATGGCGAGGTAACACACCCTTCCTGATTCATATTATGTAAAAAACATACAGGACTTCAACTGTAATCGAGTAGAAAGATGAATATTAGGTAGGTACCTATACTACCAACCTATCGTTCGATAGAGTAGGTATATAAGTACGTAATATTAGTTTATGGTATGGATATTAAATAAATATTGGTGCTATATACACAAAATACAAATTACTAACCAATATCTTCGAATATTTGTCTTGGTAGGTAGGCAACTATCTACCAATCCTTTTTTCTGCATTTTTAATTCAGCTTAACCCAATACAATAACAGGTAGGTAGATAGGTATAAGACTACCAATTTAAAAAAAATGAGTTAGAATACCTATCGTTTCGTGAAATCTCTATTTACAAAACTAAATCGAAAAATTCCTAATCAGTCATGACCGAACACGGAGAAAAATGTTATTCTAAAATACGAGCATTTTATTCGTTAAAACGGGACTGAAGTTCTTACGAACAAATTAACAGGGTTTCAATGTTTATTCTTACATTTTCCCGTTAATAAACATTAAAAAACACGGTTAATTTGTTCGTAAGAACTTCAGTCCCGTTTTTAACCGTTTTTACGAATAAAATTATCGTATTTTAGAATAATAATTTTCTCCGTGAAGGGTCCATTAGCTCAGTGGTAGAGCAGCGCCCCGGCAAGGTTAAGGTCTTGGGTTCAATCCGTAGATGAAATCTTACCTTTTTTTCTGTTCGTTTTAAAATTTTCGATTGAGACTCGCTAATTTTACAGTTTGATGTTTAGTCAAAATATTTTTTTTTTAATATGGTGGCCCCTGCTAACGTTTTCATTTGATTATTATGGCCTTATGAAATATGGTTGATGGATAAATACCTCTATGTGAGTACCTTACTATGCATCAAAAAGAATTGAATTGCTTCTTAAAACAATGGAAAGGTTTGTTTAAAATAAGTGCCTTCGTAATAGTATTAGTTTCGATTCATTGGCCAAATACAAAGCACAATCAAGAGATGTCTATAGTCACTGATTGCATACAATAATTAAATAACCTAATAATTAACTAATATTTACATATGCATTTCCTACAAATATACACGATAAATTATATTAAATCATTTGCCATAAAACAATGAAAGACAAGTTTTAAATCCAGCATTATTAAATGGATTTGTTATTCACGATATATGTGGGTTTTTGTAATTTATATTTAAATGCTATACAAGCGTAAGTGGTTACACTGGCTTCACTGATGAGGGCGAAAAGCCAAATAAATTAGGGGACGAGCAGCAGAAGGACAAAAAAGAATGGGAAGTAGGTACCTACCTAACTGGTAAATCAAATCTAGTAGGTAGGTACCTAACTACTTGGTAAATCAAATCTAGTAGGTAGGTAGATACCTAACTACCTGGTAAATCAAATCTAGTAGGTAGGTAGGTACCTAACTACCTGGTAAATATAATCTAGTAGGTAGGTAGGTACCTAACTACTTGGTAAATCAAATCTAGTAGGTAGGTAGGTACCTAACTTTCTGGTAAATCAAATCTAGTAGGTACCTAACTACCTGGTAAATCAAATCTAGTAGGTAGGTACCTAACTACTTGGTAAATCAAATCTAGTAGGTAGGTAGATACCTAACTACCTGGTAAATCAAATCTAGTAGGTAGGTAGGTACCTAACTACCTGGTAAATATAATCTAGTAGGTAGGTAGGTACCTAACTACTTGGTAAATCAAATCTAGTAGGTAGGTAGGTACCTAACTTTCTGGTAAATCAAATCTAGTAGGTACCTAACTACCTGGTAAATCAAATCTATTAGGTACCTACCTACCTGGTAAATTAAATGTAGTAGGTACCTACCTATAATAGTAAGTCGGATTTGGTCGATACCTACCTACATACCTGATATTTTAGATCTAGTGGATACCTACCTACCTGGTAAGTCGAATCTATTAGGTACCTACCTACATGGTAAGTCAAATCTAGTAGGTACCTAACTACCTTATAAATCAAATCTAGTAAGTACCTATTTACCTGGTAAGTCAAATCTATTAGATACCTAATAATAGTAATATTAAGCTGATATATATATAGCGTCGTTTTCATGAAAAATCACCTCAAGCGCGCTGTACTTACTTGGTAGGTCAGATCTAGTAGGGACCTACCTACCTAATAGGTCAGATCTAGGTACTAGGTACCTAAGTACCCTTTTATAGAAAAACTTTCAAAATCCACCGATATTACCAATAAAACTAAAAGTAACTAGGCAATTTCGGTTACTTATCAGTTTCATTAACGTTTATTTATTCTAATATTTAGATTCTATGTAGAAAAACTCAAATAAAATATATGCTTCATGAATAAAACCAATTTGAACTACCTGTATTTCTTTAATTTTGCAAGCATCCCTTATTATTGGTAAACTTCCCAGCGCTATTTCAAGCAGGACTATTGAATCACAGCCTGTGTGACGCGTGACATTCAAAACGTCTTTGAAATGTCCTTAATTTTCCAAGGGCTTGTTCTGGATACATACATTCGCACAAGTTCTACTTTTAGCTTCCAGTGGCGGAGCGACCGTTTGGGCAATCTGTACATCGATCGGAATCCTGCGGGCATTTACATGGAAGAGACGAGAAGCGTGCCGTGATCAACCCACATTTAGAATAATTATTAAAATAAATGTTTGCTAAAGGTAGGGAAAAAGCTCTCACCTCAAGGGCAAACCATTATCGTTGCAAGAGTATAGGGATTCATTGGCCAAAGGTTCAATTGTGAAGGTACTATAGGAGTTAAAAACCTAAGTGACATAATCTTGATGGCATAAAACTATTTCCTTACAGAATGAAACAAATTCAGAATTCAGGTGTGTTTATTAATTTTATGAAGTGGTAAACTATTGGTTCTATCAGTATAAAAATAATTTTCAATCAAAAGTCGGGTCAGTAGGTAGGTACCTATTTATTTACCAATTGTAAATATATACCTACACGTAGGTACCTTCATGGCGGCAAGGTTAAAAATTAACATTTATAGTCCAAAAAACGAATATTTCTGGCCTACGAAGCTGTTTAAAAACCCCAAACAACAAATACATACCTAAGTAGATAACTACTTATTTAGTAATTAAACATATTTTGATATAATAAAATATTTTTTACGTATTAAATATAAGAAAACTTAATTAATCTTGAAACGTTTCAAATATTTGCAGCAGCAAGGTAGTGAAGATTAAAAAAGAGCTAAAGTTCTAAAAGAGAGCTTCTTTCTAGAATCGGTAACATTTTTTAATCTCAGTACTTCGTCGGGTACTTCCCCACCTTCCTCTTCCCCATCTCCTTTCCCTACTTACCTTCAGCCTCACAACATACCCCAATTGGGGATGCCATAGTCTTACTGTCTCCAGACGGGAGCAGTTGGGACTGTTGTGAGGTATTCTCTATAATTAAAATAAAATAAAACTATTCGAAATCCATGACATCAGCAAATGGCTCCATCGAGTTCGAGGTATAAGTCGAGTAGGTACTGCCAAAGTTTTCGCTCATGGCTAATCGCGTCCTTTATCTACTTGGCGAAACATTTTATGATTAGGTATCTGAATCTTGGAAAGCGCCCTTCTTCACACTTCTCCGTGGCACTACACGTGTAGGTAGGTGCAGAAGGTATTAGTATAAAATTCATTTTTCGTCATTTATATAGGTATAGGTAATTATTTGCATTGGAAACTCAAAATTAAAAGATTTTTAATATATTACTTTCTTTCTCATCTAAATGTAATGCATTAATGTATCCGGTTAAGAAACTAGCCCAGGGGCACGCAAATTAATCGCAACGCCACTGCTACTACAAACATTTGTAAGGGTTGTCTCAGTGTGGGTCTCAGTCGAAAAAGCGCAACCCTTGAAATGGTATCGATTTTCTAGCATTGAGTCTGAAACACACAGGGGAGGGGGATAGATGTATCTACCTTACTTCACGTCCCCCTCTACAGCTGAGCAGCTACCTATTTGATTCACATTTGTGATCAGGATTTAAGATTCGAATACATTGGGTAAGGGATCCTGACTTCGAAGAGAAGGGGAAGGGATATGGCTTGTAGGAACCTGCCGGCCAAAGGATTATTTTTTCATAATAATGATGACATCTACAGCTAACCAAAAACTGTCCAAAGAAGCGAAACCAGCATTTCACAATGGAGTTCTGAAACCTACCCTGATGTATAGCAGTAAGGCATGGAACTTGCAGAGGAAGGATGAAAGTAGACTGAATGCTGTAGAAATGAGATCCCTCTCTAGTCCTTAAGATATTATATTAATTATGGACTAAAAATTGTATATTCTTACATAACACCTACACCAAGCTCAAGAGCCAGTTCTCTTAATTGGTGTAGAAACCAAAAAAATGATGTTTTCACCTTTTTGTTATACCTTTTTATTATATTTTTGTTTTTATTTAGTTATTCTATTGTTAAACAATGATTAAAATGTAAAATTGTTGTGTGTAAGAGGTGAAATAAATTGAAATATATAAAAAAAAAAAAAAAAAAAAGAGTGGTAAAACCACGTATGATCGTGTGAGGAATGTAGAAATGTAGAAAGGGACCCTTAGATGGTTGGGCATGTAGAGCGAATGAACGAAGAAAGGAGTTCAAGGAGAATATAAGACGCAAATGTGAATGATAGAAGAAGTCGAGGACGCCCGAGGATGACATGTCACTGTCAAATGAATCAGATACTTGAGTCGGGCCATGTCAGGAGTCAGAATAATACTTTGAAGAATATGTATGAAACATGTAAGAATAATTGGTTGGTTTACGTAATTTCGTACGTATACCAACAAATTATTCTTACATTTTTCCGCCAATAAACACTGAAACACTGTTAATTTGTTCGTAAGAACTTCAGTCCCGTTTTAACCGTTTTTACTATTAAAATGATCGTATTATATATATATAAATTGTCTCGAACTTGTAATATTATTCGAGTTGGTAAACTATCATCTAAGCTAACTTGAATCATATATATATATGTAGGTGTATAGCTCCACTTGGGTAGGAATTTGGGATTCTGTTTGAATCAAATGGTCTCCTTCGTGGGCGCACGCATCCGCCACCAATATTCGGATAAACCTCAACCCTATGAATAATAAGATAATAAGCCTCCAAAGTTAGAAAACCACTTGGGTGACCTATAGCAGGGAAATTGGTTAACCAATAAATGGTTCCCGGGGCGGCGGTACCCATACCAGCCTCCCAATTTGAATGTTTTGAGATTCAAATTGGGAGGATTGGGAAATTGATTTTTGCTGACTATAGTGAAGTTTGAAAAGAAAGCGAGTCCAATGTAAGCGTTATGATTAAGTATAAGAAAGGGACGCTTAGGTGGTGGACGTGTAGGAAAGTGTAACTGAATGAGGTAGAATATACATAATTCTAAAAGGATTTCGTACTAAAATATGAGATTCCTATTTGAAATATAAATATGTAGGTGGGTACAACATCGATTCGATAAACAAAAAAATTAAAAATAAAGGCTTTGGTAGATACTTATGTTCTTATGAAAAAAGGATTCAACCATAAGGAAGGAATGTAAGGTAGGTACCATTTAAACATTTATAGCTTCACGCATTTTTACATGAATAATATTATCTTTTATTATAATTCTACAGAATAAATACGACAATTAACTTCAGCTTTTTATGCCATATTCATCACAAAACAAACCATTTAATTCTAATAAAATATTTTACGAAGTCATTCGAATGTAATAAAATTTGTTATCTACAAAATTCGTCATCGCGTTAAGATAATATAATTTCATATGATTAAGAAGCCTCTGAGTAATATTATCATAAATAAATATATTTCATTTATGATTTCAATTTTTTGTATTATTTTTTTCTGAAACATTTTCAAAATGTAGCTGAAAATAATTTTATTTGTAAAACGAACCCTAGCGGAATATCACCGAACTAAATATCAAAGCTGAAAAAAATCCGTCTATCCTTCTTGCTTTAACACGTTGCATTCAATGCAACAGAAAGAATAAGACAAATAGAATATTACATTTCATAACGTTAGCTTCCTGTTTCACTAAAATATGTGCATAAGATAGAGAGGCAACATGGAACATCTGTTCATATTTCATAATCTGTATCCAGTGATATTTTGAAACGGCGCATTGGATTGGTCAAGAGCCTGGAGGCCATGTTGATTTTCCGAAATTAGCATACGTAATGCATCTCGATCAGCCAATAGAGAGGAGGGGGGCGGGGCTAATATGAACGGCCATCACGAAAGGGGCGTGGCGAGAGATTGTTCAATTCGGCAAGCCGGACAGACTGGTTTGTTCCTTCTCTTGTTAACAAGGTTCTAACCTGAGAACAAACTAGAATAACAATTTTAGTGATAAAATATACTAGATTCCTTAATACTTAAATATACTAGTAATTGTTATTTTCCTATTGAAGGTACCTAGGTAGGTAAGGCATTTGATTTCTTTTACCAAAAAAATATTTTTTCACACTAAATAATAAAAATATACATACTAAATTAGCGTATTTCATATACGCCTATGGCATCAATAAGTAGGTACCTAACTACCGGCTTATTTAAATCTTTCAAATACGTTAAAACCCAACCTAGCTTCAATTCAACGTAGGGAGTTAGACGCCATGGAGGACGCTAAAAGATAGGCTTCTTATCTCTTTTCACGTGACCCATCAAATCAAGAATAAAATAAACAAATTTCATATTTCATTTTATTTTTGATGTTAAATATAGCAAAACTTCATTTTTTCAATTGATTATTTAGAGTTTGTAGTTGTTGCTCATACGTGTAGGTACGTCATGCATTAATGGACTAATGCTTTTGTCATAATAGCCAACTACACGGAGAAAAATGTTATTCGATAAAACGATCATTTTAATAGTAAAAACGGTAAAAAACGGGATTGAAGTTCTTACGAACAAATTAACAGTGTTTCAATATTTATTGGTGGGAACATGTAAACAATAATTTGTTAGTATTCGGACGTATACCAACCAATTATTATTACATTTATTATTATATTTGGTTGTGAATTCACGGCAGCCATATTATAATTAATCAAAAATTTAAAAAAGTTTGGTAGGTAATTGAGATAACCAGAGTTTTCGGTGTTTCCGGAGAATTATGTGTTAAAACCAGATTTTCGTTAGTCGAAAATTCCCCGGACAGTCATTAAATTTGTTGAAATTCTAAGAACGTAGTGTAAGCAAGATACAAAAGAGTAGTTTAGGCAAAACATGGGCCGAATCGAAAATATTCAGTGTACAGATCGCTTGATTATCGTGATAGCTTGAATTAGAATGGTAATAGTGCTCTAATTGAGGTTTTTTTCTAAAATTTCGATTAAAATTCATTCAATTATAATGCCCCAATATAATGATGTCAAAGAAAAGGAAACCAGACGCCGAGTGTCGCGTATTTAATAAGGAGTAGTCAATTCGTTATTTTTTTTGTGAAAAACAATGATTTCTTTTTGTGAACGTCGACCTTTTGTGAATACAATATAATTTAAAATTACATTACTCTGGAAAACATGCGACAAAATATGACATATTTCAACATGCGCATGCACACATCAATTAATATTCTAATTGGATTCTAACCGAAATAAGAATTTATTTTTCATACCAGGCTTTCAAAAAATCAATTCGTCCCTTTTCTCAAAAAAGTTGGTGACCACTGTCCTAGATTGTACATTGTACAGCTGAGGTAAATTTTATTTAATGTAATTTAAGGCACTCCTTTCCTTTCTTACATCCTTGGGCATTCTTTATCTTATAAAAGCTAGGCAATAAATAAATAGAATGAAATGTTTTTCTCAACGCACACGATTGATAATAGGCAGGGTACATGGTTTATTTAGAAAAGAAGTTACCCAATCCCGGCATACCTAATTTACAAATCACCATAAAGAATGCCTAAACATGACGCAAATGATGGACACACTTAATTTTTAAAAGCTTTTTGGCACGGATCTTTATAAATAGTAAATTTTATTAATTTGACAGACCAGCGCTATTGGAATAATCGTCGGAAAAATAAAACAGCATAAGATAATACGGTAATGGTTTTTCTTTAAAATCTGGATATTGCAACATTAATTTATTCAAATAATAAGTCGTGTTTATTTCTCTTGGTAAGCCTAGTAGGTAACTAGCAGTCCACAATGGAGTGCTAGTACCTACCCTGATGTATGACAGTGTATCATGGAACTGGAAGAGGAAGGATTAAAATAGACTGAGTGCTGTAGAGACGAGATACCTGAGGCGTATGTGTGGTAAAATTATGGATGATATTGTGAGAAATGTGGATGTCCTGAAGTAAGCGTAATAAGTAAGATTTGGAAAGGGAGACTCAGGTGGTTTGGGTATGTAGAGCGAATGAACGAAGAAAGGTGTGTGAAGAGAATATATGACGCAAATGTGAATGAAAGAAGAAGTTGTGGACGCCCGAGGACGACATGGCGATACACGATCAAGTAAACCAGATATTTGAGTAGGGCAATGTCAAGAGTCGGAATATTGTGAGAGCATATTTGAAAAGATGCATGAATGTGAATGAAGCAAGGAGTGTATGCCAAGACCGAGTTGTTTGGTGATTCGTCCTCTTTGCATACCTTTGCGGGGAAACGGCGTGATGGTTAGTGAGAAGTTAGTTAGTTAGTTAGTTAGTATGCCTAATTTGTCTTTCTGGTGAGAGAACCCAAGTGGGCACAAACGCGAGAGTGTAGAAGACCCGCTCGTCTCGCCTCGTTTTTCTACTCGTGGCAAAGACATAGTAGAGTTACGTGGGGTAATCGTACGCGGTGGGAAAGTGTACGCGGCGATGTTTACTTACAGGGTTTCATCTGCGCTTATTCCTCGTTTCTGCAGCAGATACTTTAGGTCCTGAGTCGGGTCATGTGTAGGTACAGTAAGCCATAGATACCTAAATTACTTATTCGTTTTATGGAATGATTCGTCTGGCATAGAGTCACGTAGGGTAACCGTACTCAATTTAGACGTATTTTTAGTTTTTGTTTTGTAATACCTAATAATCTAAGATTGGTTTTTAAGGTAGGTATAAACACATAATGTTAGTTTCACGGAGGCAAAGAGGCAATTCTCATAAAGGTAAACATTCATCTATATGCCAGATTTTTTTGTGTGAAAGGACAGATGTGCGGGGGTAAGAATAGATATGTGGTTATGTGTTATACAGAAACAATTATTTTAAAGCATTCCTATAGTAGGTAGAAAACTTAAGTATTCACAAGATGTTGTTGACTTAACCTAACACCTACTAATATTTATGTTTTTATAGAAAAAAAAAAAAAAAAAAAACATCAAAAATGTCACCAGAGACCAAAATTTCATTTACATGTTTTACTCCAAATAATGTCAGGAATCACTGGTTAAAATAACTCAAGTACGTACCTTAACACCCTGCATAGGAACTTATATCTGCTGCGTTTAGGTCAAGCGTAAGCGATACACATGCAAGTGAACTTTTTCGTATATACCTAAGTACCTTGGTATATAAAATTTTGATTTATGAACCGTTCGAGATGTTTTTATTTTTGTTTGAGAAACCTCAATTATCAATCATAGTCATTCAAAAATCCTAACTCAAAAATAGCGCTAATTTACCCCACACTACTCCAGATTGTCGAGAAGTCTAACCATTACAACGCTTTTGAAGTGATGTTTCACGAAACGGTGCTCTACAAATTATCCTTTTATTATTAAAGAAGTCATAATTCGAGTCTGGTCATGTCAATAATTGAATAAATACAAAAGTATAGAGGTAAATATGAATGATGAAATTCAAATATTATTTTCATGTAACGTTCCATCCTCTCTACAAAAACATTTCTACCGTTGCGGATAAACAGAGTTATGGTAAGTTAATACGATAGAACAAAAAAGCCTAGAATAAAATTCAAGAGAACCTTTGAGATGCAAAGCCTACGTAGGCTAAATTCCTACCATCTAAAGCTCTACGTAGACAAGAACCTACATACCTAAACAAGCTACCGCACTTCGATAAAACTCGAATGTTTACTAAGCAATCTACAAACAAAAATCAATGATTGTTAACCTTAGCACTTCCTCTGATGGCATTTGGCTGCCTCCGGGTGAAATAAGCGCCGTAAATCAATACAGAGCTCGTAAATGCCTTTTCAACAAGCAACCCAACGATATATTCCCGAATCCTTTCAGTCGGACATTTACGATTATACACTTGACACGATGACTTATATTCCTTCCTTATAAACAGCCACATCTACATGCATGAGTGCACACACGGACAACGTCGAGCCTTATATGTATACCAACGCATACACATTAATGTGCGACTACGCGGCTTCAAATAAGCTCAAATGGGAGCTTCCAAGCTGAAAGCCGCAAAGACGCTTTTCGTGCATGTTAAATATACCTATATGTTAACTATTGTAAGTAGGTACCTAAAGGTATATAAAATACTATTTTAGTATAGATACACACGGAGAAAAATGAACTGTTAAAAACGGGACTGAAGTTCTTACGAACAAATTAACAGTGATTCAATGTTTATTGGAGGTAAAATACGTACGAAATTACATATACCAACAAATTATTCTTAATTTTCCCGCCAATAAACATTGAAACCCTTTGTTTTTACTATTAAAATGATCGTTTTTTCTATTAAAATGTTAGTTTTTTCTATTAAAATGATCGTTTTTTCAAATAACATTTTTCTCCGTACAGCATCAATAAAAATATATGTAGGTGTATACGAGTACCTATATGTATAGGTAGGTAATTGATTTATTTATTTATTTTATAGAAACAAACAGTACATTAACTACAGTGTGATGACAGAGTAATACCATACATTTATGACAAAGTTACATCTATTTAAAATTTTGTATTCTAAAGAACCTACCTAGGCAATTTGCCATTGTAAAGAGGATGAAAATTGTTATTTGTTTACCTACACGTTGTAACTATTATATAGGTATCTACACATTTAATGCTGAATTCCGGTGCGTGGCCTAGGCTCTATGTAGAGAGATTTTCGAAAACAAATGTACAGACAGTAATTTTGTTTTTATTTTGAACGTCTTGTGTGCAAAATTTAATCAATTAGTAAGTATCAAAATTCTGCTTTAAGGCGTAGGAAAAGTGGATTGGAGTGGTTTTACCTTTTTCATAAGGTGAGGATTGTCTAGATCTTAGCGGCCCATGCGTTTGCCTACCTACTCGTTGAGGGAGACCCTTTGACCTCTCCAGCCGGACTCTCTCAACCCATCGTCTTTCACCGCAGTGGGAGGAATGGATCTGACACTCAGATTCCTACCCACCCTTCATCCCCTTTTTCTTCTCAGAACTTCCTCTCCTTTCCCTAAAGAGACCCTCCACACAGCATATCCAAAGATGATATAGGCCCCGTGGGAAATTGCTTTCCTCAGGGCCTCCTGTTTGGAGTTAGTGTAAAAAAAAAATTCATTCCAAACATAATTAATTGTACATCGATAGATAAGATTACCACAAAAATATTGTGTATTCAGCTGAGAAATAAACTTTTTTTGTGTTTAACTCACTTGTCTATCATTTAAAAAATCAAATGCTTTTATTTGTAAAAGATTTTTTAGACAACAACTTAATAGTTTACTACAGACAGTATCACCACACCAAAAATAGTGAATTTGTTTAATTATCCAAAATTTTTTATAATTTATTTTATACCTAATACCTCCTTCCCTTCGCCAAATCTGACATTTATCTAGGTAATATTTGAATAGGTACTTAAATTTCATAATTTTACAAGTATGGACTATTATATTCTTCGAGCAATTGGAAATGACGATGTTATTATAATCAATCAAAAATAGTCTGATAAGGGATTTTAAAAGTTTCAAAGTCAGGACAGTTTGTTTTCAGCGGTTAATTTCAATAATTGTACACTGACTTTAGTAATACAAATACTAATTAAAATTAGTGTACTCGCTTATAGTACCGTCCTAAACCGTAAACTAAACCCGCTACCGTCGTTTTTTAAATCACGCGATATCCCTGTGCGTAGAGATGCTGTAGAACACAGACAGCGGATTTGTAAGGAAATAACAAACACATTCCTCTAATGAATTCATAGACCTTTATACGGATTATGTTCCAAGCTGTGCTAAGCTCGACATTCCAACCAAGCCGAGCTTCAAATCAACTGATATACCGGGCCTAAGAGTGCTAAGTTTGCCTAAACTAATTTACGAATTTCAACCCTTCAAAGATGCTTCCAAGCTTTAAGGGGCCGCTCTCCCAATTTCTACCGATTTCTGACACGTTTTCCTTAAACGTTTGAAGTTTTTAAGCTATTAAAAAAATACATGTTATTATTTAATATAGTATCTATACATTCCCCACGACAATACTATATATTATCTACACATTCCCCAATTATTTGAAATTCCCTCGATAGAAATAAATCGCAAAGTACGCTCCAAAAAATATTATTAACACGTTTGTTTCTGTTATTTTACAACTTATATGTATGAAAAAATTCATAATGCTTTAAATGCTACTTGACACTACCCATGAGATTTTAGCTCTTTTTCAAACAAGTCTCTTTTATTAAACATTTTCACAATTTTCGCATGAATTTTGTGGTTTTTAAAATGTTAGCGCGCTCGCTCCCTCGTTCGTATTGTCGTATCTATCCGTGATCTTCTTATTGAGCGGGTTAGCGCGGCCTTAAAAATAGATATCTATTTACAACCTAAATCCATTTACAATGTTGTTAAATAAAAAATATGTGTAAGAAATATGACCAGTCAGTGGTTTGGTGGGCATCGCGTTTAGGTCCCACCCAGGCGTTCCGTTTTCGATTCCTCGGTTCGATTCCTACCACGTGCACCTGCGCATGGTGGTCGAAAAATCCCCAATTAATGTAATAAACAATTCAATGAATACAGAAAACTTAAAAAAGCATTATAAAATATGGTAAAATAAATTGTGAAATAAAGCAAAATCAGGTAAAAGGTGCTACAAAATGACGTTATAAATATGGTTTAAAAAAATTAAAAATAATCTTACAACTTTAGGCAATGGCTATGATTTTAGTGAAACTTATTTCCGTTTACAATGAATTTAAATCAAAAACATTTCTTCTATTTTTGTTTATTGAACGTATTGATTGTTATTGTAGATTATGCATCATACGGTTCAACGACTTACAATGTATATATTCCATGTGGGCTGGAACAACAAAATCTTATTGCTAGCTCGTTGCAGTCGTAAAACACTTCAATTTTCCTTTTACCAAATGCACAACATAGATAGTATAGACATGTATAAAAAGGAAGCGATACGGTTATTGTTTCTGGATAGAAAGCCTCAACAATTAATAATTTGTAGTAGATAAGTTATTGACAAGAAGCATTAGAACGGAAGCTAGCGCAGGTCAAAAATGATTGCGTTAAACGGTTGAATAATTCATATGTGAAATATTCACTGACGATTGTCAGCCATACTTATAAGTATTCATTTCCTGAAATTATGTCATGCATTAATAATCGTTGATAATTAATTAGCTATCGTTTTAGTCACACCCGCTTTAATACAAATTTGGTTATGGCCATAGAAAAAGAATATGACATAATGAAGAATAGAAGATAATGATATAACACACATACAAATTTGAATGGAGAAAAATGTTCCATTTAGCCCGACCGCTCAACATCATAGATCTCCATACTTGAATTTCGAAAACACAGTTTTGTATGGAAATATAGGCTTCGTTAGTTTGACTCATTTGGAATCGGGCGGAGCGAACGATTTTTGGGCGTTTACCAATAAAAACCCTAATCTCTAGCAAACAACAGTGTTTTGTTATTTCGCAAGTCTATTTTTAAAGTTCGAAGCGCCGCGTAGACTAAGGCATGTCCGTTGGCCCCGGATTCTAGGCGTAGACTGAGCGACGGGCTAAAATCCTTCTGTACATGGCATAAGTATGAAACTCGCACTTAAAAATTCGTTGGGTACCGAAAAGAAACGTCGCCAAAATGCACGTTTTATTTTATTTTGTGAAGTTCAGATACAAATATTAAAATGTTTTCCCATCACTCTATAAGAAACTTAATTAGCTACATTATTCAATAAAACAACACCAGAAAAGGGATTTGTAAGTAGGAGATTTTTCACTTTTAACCATTTTTTATAGGTCAGACGCATAATTTTTTTCTAAGCTTATTAAAAAGCTTATCAAAAAAATACTCGATCACTTCAAAGGCCAAGATGTGTTCTACTCACAGTATTTAATTGAAGCATCTATATTATTTCTAAGCGATCAAAGTTTCAAAACTAATACACAAGATTTTGTACGATTTATATATTTTTTATTCTAATGTTAGGATTAGGAATGACTTGTAAGGTAAAAATGTACCTACAGGAAATGTTTGTTGAAATTGTTGTTCCTACTTTTTTTTTACCAGAATCTTTCAGAGTACCTTAGTTATAAGTAAGTAATAAGAGAAGGGGGTAGCGCAAAACGGCAAAATATCCATAAATAAATCACTATAATACCTTTGGCTGTGAAAATCCAAAATACTACCTACATAATATTGTAGTGCTAACCAGTTATCCTTTTTCAAATTTACACTCGTCTTCAATCCACAAGCAAGTATATTATATATAAATCATTCGATACAAAATTGTTTGATGTACCTAATAAATAAATAAGAAATATTACGTAGATATGTGTACATAATTTCATTTATCTACGCACAAGAAAATTTTTCGCATAAGTAATTAAATTTTTGTTTATTATTTTCTGCAAATTTATCTTGTTTAATCTTGATTTTTAAGTGCTTAAATCCGATACATGTTCATGGTTAATTGATGATTTACAACGTCTCTAAATATTTAAAAATTGCAATTTGCTTAATTCAAAGTGTTTATAAAATAAATTTGCGTCAGAATAAATCGATTTGTTTAAAACATGTTCATAACTTTGTAATACGCTATTCATGGCGCTATGTGCAACTCACCAATTTAATTTTATCTTTAAAAAAATTGCTTGTTTTTAGTCATATAAATTCTCTACACATTTCAATATAAATGAGTTTCTTGATTTTTTTTTTACAACTTTGCTTAATTATGTTTTTAAAAATTATGTCGATAGGTAGGTAGGTACCTACTTAATCCTCTACAGGTGGAATAAGAAAGTAGCCAATTATAAATATATTATTATTCTATTGGCTGGTTAGTAAACTAAAACTTGTAAACATTTTTCTTTAAATAAAGGCATGCATTTTCTGGTTACGAATTTCCAGACAATAATTTGAAAATCTCGAACTATGCCGAGAATGTTGCTAAAGTCGTGACGGAGGAATTGAATTCACGACACATGGAGTGCTAGCATAGTCGATCGATATGAAGTACCCGACCGATTGTCGGTAACTTCTCATCGTTCCCTAGGATAACTGCAGATCGCTAACGCACAAACGAAAGTTGATATCGAATATATTAAGGACACTTAGTCATTGTGAACTGTCACATATTCGTTTGCGATCTGCAGTTGTCCTAGGGAACGATGAGAAGATACCGACAATCAGTCGGTAATTTCATATCGATCGACCATGCTAGGGGTGCTGGGTGGGACCCAGACGTAATGCCAACACAGCCACTGACTCCTTCTACCCATCTGTCCTTATGACGGAGACTGTAACGCTGTCCGAAACGTTGGCTAAATAAGGAGGTAGCGCAGCACGGCATGGTACCTATCTACCCCAAAAATAAATCACCATAACATATTATATGATAGGTATAACTTTGTGAAATATTAATAATATTTACTAATACTATAAATTATATAAAAATATATAATATATTATATCTACTAATAGATTTTTAAAATATTAATATTGAGGGATCAGTAGGATTTATCGGTCAAATTAGGAATTCCACCGAGCCGAACCCTCTGATATGAAAATATCTGTAGTCGGTGAATTATTTTCCCATTTAATAGTCTGGTAGGTTAACATGTTGTTCTTGTATTGTTTTGTATTAATTATACTTATATAATACACTTGCATAGCGTGGATTTACTAGATGATCATTTATATGGAAAATTGTGCGAAAGGGTTTAGTTTTTCCCATAGGAAAAACCAGACCCGGACCTAAAAGTCTGGTGCGTAACTTATTATATATAATACATTTACAGTTAGAATTAAGATACTTAAAAAAAAATACACACGTGAAGTTATATGGTTGCATTGTTATCATGATTATAAAAAAAAAGACATAAATATTTATGTACAAGTTTCTGCCCGCGACTTCGTCTGCGTAGGATTAGTATTTCGAGTAATCTATTTTCTTTTCCTAGGTCCCATCTACGTTTATACCAAAATTCTTAACCTATTTATTTAAAATATGTATCATTCTTGATTTGATTCAAAGTATTAGGCGAGTACTTCAAATAAATTCAGTTATTTAAATATTTTCCAAAATAGAATTTTGATTTAACAATCAATGTTTTGCAAAATGTCATTCTCAAATTTTGACGTTTTCTATTAAACTATAATTATTATTTTCAATATATTGAAAATAATTAGCTAGCTTCATAAATTATAGCCTATACGTTATTCTGATGTATGAGCTAAATATATATATATAAAGTTTCATTAAAACCCATTAATTAAATTTTGATTTAAAGAGGAACAAACATACATACATCCATACAAACTTTCACGTTTATAATATTAGTAAGATTTATTGTGAATAAAAACCAAGGTATCTACGAAAAATTAATACTATTTAAAAAGAGTAGATACTAAACCTTATTAGGTAACAAATAAATTATTTCTTAAAATAAATCTCCTTATATTATAAGAATAGAAATATATTTTGTTTGAGGACTGATATCCAACCAGGGATATAAGAAGAAAATATAAACAAAAACAAAAACAATACAGGATTTCAAAAAAATTTGAGGTATTAGAAATAAATAATTATTGCAAAAAATGTATGTCAATCATCTGTGTTCGAAAAAAAACCAGCTTATACAATAAGTGAGCAGTTATTTGCCGTTTCCAGATCGGCCCAGCCTCTATCCGTAACTTAGCACCTCGTGTTGCTTTTCACCAATAAAACTTTCATGGCGCCTTTAAAAGTTTATGTTCCACATAAAAGTTAGTGTTTATCACGTCAGAAGTCCACACTCTCTACACCGCCGGACTAATCCACTATTTGACCTTATTTATTATCAATCATGACCGCAGTTAAAGTGACGTTGATGCCAGCTACCCTCAATCGTCTTTGGAGGAAAACGCATGATCCTTGAAGCGTCAAGGTGACACCAGTATTGTTTGTATTTACTGCGTGGTTTTCGTTTGAAATTCTCTCCATTTAACGTTTTTTTTATATTAGCTCCAACAACATGATTCCCCTCAGGGCCTGTGTCATCTTTTGGGGATGTTGTGTGTTGGTTATTTTTAAGAAAGGAAGGAGAAGAAGTTCTGGGAAGGAAAAAGATATCAGAGGGTGGTTAGGAATCTCAGGGTCAGTGTGTCCACACCGAGAAAAATGTTATTCGAAAAAACGATAATTTTAATAGTTTTTACGAACAAATTAACAGTGTTTCAATGTTTATTGGTGGGAAGAAGTAAGAATAATTTGTTAGTATACATACGAAATTAGGTATACCAACAAATTATTCTTAGATACATGTTCCCGCCAATAAACATTGAAACACTGTTAATTTGTCCGTAAGAACTTCAGTCCCGTTTTTAACCGTTTTTACGAAAAAAATGATTGTATTTTAGAAAAACATTTTTCTCCGTGTAGGGTATTCCAAAGAAGATGAAGGTTTTGAGTTGAAATAACATAATATATCAGAATGGAAAGTATTTATTTCCGATGTATATTAATAACTAACAAATTCTTGGAATTCAATAAAATTATGAATATAATTTTTTTTTTGGATTACAAACTGAAGGAACCAACCAGTTACCGTAAAAATTAACGATTTTTTTTCCTTATCTAGCAATCTGCATTGGTATGAGAAAATATCAACGGCGTCTTTAATTATTCGCCAATTAAGGAAACTTACAATTTAAAAGCCTGTTTCTGCCTGCTTGACTTCAGAATCCATCTGAGAACACCTGCTAACCGGAAGAAAATTACTTTAGACACCACAGAATTAATATTAACATAAAAATAGAAGTGCCTTCCATATAAATTTGATTGGAAGTAATTGTGCCAATGAAGTAGTACATTTTGATTCTCGATAGCATGCGGTCTATCTCTCTTATACTTGGTTGAAATTGTATATCGCTATCCCATTTGATTCTCGTAATCGTAGTGAAACACAGTTTTGTAAGGAAATGTAGGCCCGAATTCGGCCTGTAATTGGTTGACGAAACACGCCCACAAGACACATATTGTGGTTATTCTTTATTCTATGGAAAACAGGTACAATAAATAATAACAGTAAATTAGAAAACAACAACGCATTTTAATGTCGGCAAATTGACGTTAATTATATGAATGTTTTTTAACATTGACAAAATTGGATACGTTTTTAGATTTTCACGGCCAAAAGCATTTTCGTTGTTTGTTTTTGGGGTGTTATGCCGTGTTGTGCTACCTCCTTCTTTAGCCACTTTAGCCTTTTAAAGAAGGAGGTAGCACAACACGGCATAACACCCCAAAAACAAACAACGAAAATTGACAAAATTACCTAAACTGCCTAGATCCAGTTACAAAAACTCAGTTTTGATGTCATATGATGGGATGTCATATCTCACTGGCTTCTGACAGGAGCAGTTGGGAATCTTGTGCGGTATTCACATTCATAATAAGATACCTGCGAAACATCCTACAATTCAAAAATACATTATTCTTGTTATTTTCAGTATGTAAGTACATAATAATGAGTTAATACTGCCGTTCTCATAATAATTGGCGGTGAAAAATTGGTAAGTTTAGTTGCCTTCGAAAGAAGTCGATCAAGGTTCAATTTTCGGTCTATGAAATTTATTTTAAATTAACTTTTAAACATTTTTATTACTTTATTTAAATATACAATTATTATTTCTTAAATTATAGGAATATCCCACATATTTCAATATCTGCACTAGTAATTAATAATAAGTAAATATGGTAAATCCCATTTCTGCCAAGTTAATAATTTTACAAAAATTATCTTAGAATTAATATAATTATACTTATTCAATCACAGCAAACTTATTTTGTACACCAACTTAATTTTAAATTAATAAACACTTAACCACTTTTATTTTACTTTTTCAAATAATAAACTATCAAAAAATACATATGAAATAATAAGGATAGAGAAGTAAACATGAAAAGAAACTGGAGTCTATAAACAAAATTGTAAAGATGATGGAATTTTTTCACATTAATTAAACTTTGAATTTAGGATTAAGCAGTGTATGGGGTATTAAAACAATAATAGTTTCTCGAAGTTTGCTATTGATTTATTGGAGATGAACCTTACTTTTGACTTTTGATTGGAAAAGAGTCGCTAGACTGTCATTTAAGAGTGCAAACAAGCGTTTAAATATTATCAATAAAGCAATAATATTTTTCAATGACCTTTGTCATATTTGTCACCTTTGCAAAATTATACGCTCTGTTAAATCCCATTCCCCTCCCAATTTATTTATTTATTTACATTTGATACATATAAAGTCAAAATAACAGAAATAATATTACATAATAAGAGAATATATTTAAAATGAATACAAGTGTTATTACGTTGTTTAAGGTCGATATTAGTTCCTAGCTAGGCAGATTGCCTGTTCTAAGGAATGTTTTGGTTTTTAAAACAATAAGAGTTGTTAAAACTAACTGTAGTATCTATAGTTACATAAGTGTTAAGTTAAGTTAAAAAAATTTAGTGAAAATAATAATGATAATATTTGGATGACTTGTAGATATAGCGCCGTTTTTGTGAAAAATCACCTCAAAGGCGCTCCACAAATTTTAATACATTTCTACAGTCTGACTTCTAACCTACAGACTAGTTTTTTTTTATAGTGAATACCTCACAAGAGTCCCAACTGCTCCCGTCTGAAGTCAGTGAGACTATGGCATCCCCAATTGGGGTATGTCATGAGATAAAATATATATACAAAAATACTATATGTTATTTTAAATAATTAATTGTGAAATAACACAAATCAATTAAATAAAATTTATTTGCGCACGCCGGGTTCAAACCCGCGGCCTTCGGAATGGGAGTCTAACGCCCTACCGCTGGACTACGCCGGCCGTCAAATAATATAGATAAACATAGACACAGTAAATAAACGGACAGATAATAAAATAGGCAATCTCGAATAAAATATATATGAAAATAAGTATTTAGTATAATGAATAAATGCAAGAAGTTATACAAATGTCCTGTCGTAAAATATTGCGTAACTATTATTTTATCACTAAAATCTATTCCACACCACTTTATCACTACGCTTTGTGGCCTGTCGTCACAGTGGATGGGTATATAGTATAAGTGTCATGAAGATTGAACCAGAACCAGAAGAAGATGCTCAACAGTGGTTTTATGACAGCAGGATTTTACGATATCGTTATACCGTTCTTTTAGTGTCATTTCGGCTTAACCTTGTGTTGTAAATTCTATTCCCCGTCTTTAAGTTAGGCATGTGCTTAACCGCCACGTAGTCTGCTGGGAACATGCTCATTTCGCACCTTTGTGCTTCGGTGACGGAAGACCACTTTGCCGTGCATTAAACTCTCGTGACGTCATTTTATGTCGGTGACGTCACGAAATACTTGCATTTTCATGAGATTTGTTAAGTAAGGATTTTTATTACCCCTTTTATTGTCTATGGGGAAACTTTATGGGTTTAGACCATAAAGTTGTCTGACGATCGTCTATGGTCGGAAATCGATACAAGCCGAAGATTGTAGGTCACACTGCGTGCTTTTATGGGGGTTCCCAGGAATTTAACAAGATTCATAAAAAAGTATTTCCGGAGAGTTTTTATACCCCTTGTCTACAATTTGAGTAGGTCAGCAGTTTAATGTGCCATTATTTTACACGTTGTTGTCAGATGTAGTAGGAGATTGCCACGTGGACACTTGGTGACGGATTTGATTGTTATTATACTGGTTGACAGCCCACGTGAAAGTGCGACGAGATTTTTGACGCTGAGCCAAGGATCTTGCCTTACTTGCTTTCCAAAAATAGGGAAATTACATTTAAATGCATTCTTGGTAATGAAAAGCAACTAAATATACGTGTATGCGTAGGTAAATAACCAACATAAAATGAAGCCAAGACGGTTTATTTTACAAAACTTTTTAGTTTTTTAGATTTATAGGTTTTATTCGGATTCTAATCATCACAAACATGTAAGTAATTTTAATATTTTCATTAATGAGTATTGATTTTAAAAACGATCCAAACCCGCTCACTCTGAAACGGTTCCAACTGGCTACAATGTCATTATGACGATTATTATTAACAACGACAAAAGGACATCAAAATATGGCTAACTAAACATGAAGATGAGGAACTAATTAAAATTATTAAGTAACCCCAATGCAACCTTCAGATAATGAACATAAACACTTTTTAAAACAACGCAAAATAATAAACATGAACACTTTGCTTTATTTATTTATATTTCGCGGAAACCAACAAAAACCAACAACAATGATGAGAAAATCATGATCAACACCATACGACAACCTGCAGTCCACCTCGGAACAGGAATACCTAGTGAGGAGGACTGAGGATAAAATACTTCACTTTGTATTCTTAATTTACTTAATATTGTATTTTAATTTTAATTTGTATTGTCATTAAATAAAAAAACGCCATATTCACAAACAATAACAAACTTGTGGATTTGGAGGTAAATCAAAAATGGCACTTTTTAAATCGTTATAGAAAATACATGTAGGTAAAGGTTAACACGAACATGTTTAAATTTAAAAATCCAAAATGCTTTCGTTGAAACCAATAAAAATACTATAATTCTGTGAAGTGTCCAAAATGTATTTTACTCCTTCTTTTTTGCTTTGATTGATAATAATCATAATAATTGGATGACTTGTATAGCGCCGTTTTTGTGAAAAATCACCTCAAGGGCGCTGTACAAATTTCAATAATTTCTACAATCTTACTTTTAACTACACACTAGAAAATATAAAAAACCTATGGCTAAAACAATGGATGCAAATCCACCGGTTCTTTGATCAGCGATACAAAACTATATGTACCTAAGAGTATGGATAGAGAGACGGCATGTCAAGTGTGCCCGCGCGCTCCAAGTGTGCCTTTTCGAGAATTCTACCCACGTGGCTGACATTGGCTGTCACCATGTAAAATGGCTGCTGTCGGAACGTATTAAACGGCCAAAAACCAGCAGCCAAAATAAGCCGTTTGGGTAAAATTCTCGAAAAGGCACACTTGGAGCGCGCGGGCACACTTCACATGCCGTCTCTCTAATATCCATACTCTTAGATATGTACTGTACAATGCATCTGAACAACTAGCGCGGTGCTGCCTAAAAATGTAAATGTACATGTTTTTTTTTGTTTTTTTTATTTATTTTATTATTTTTTTTTTTCAATGAAAATGTACATGACCATACTTATATATATTGGAAATTATTAAAAAGATGCTTACCTGATTTTTTTTGTTGGTGGCAGTAAGAGATTTTCAAATATTGTCGGGTTTTTTGTAACACAGGAATGTTTATCTTAAAAATAATTAAATGTACCTACCTATAGGTAAGATTTTATTGGACAGTTAAGCTTGAAATTAACGTTATTTAATCCGACTGTTAAAAGCTTCGGTTTAGTCAATTGAATCGATGGAAATTTATCCTCCTGAGTAAGTACATATATAATATTGTGTAAGTATGTAAATTTATTCATTAATAAGATCCAGTAGGTAGGTATCTATTCTCATTGGTGAGTTATCCCACTGGGCGGGATAACCAATTCCACCTAATTATTATTCGAAAGGTTCTAAGCGAAGAACCTGTTTCTGAATACATATTACATATCACTTAAACTTGATTCCATTGAAGCGGCTTTATTATACAAATTTTAAATTCACAACATAAATAACGAGATTCAAGATGTTCCGACTTCTTATATAAAAAGTGTATATTATGGCTCTGGAAATTTTTCACATAATAAAAAATGGTTATAAGGTTCAATAATTATATTCAGTAACCTAAATGGTAGGTACTATATTTAATTTTGGGTGATTTGTAATGATAATTATGAGCTCCATGGCAGATCAATAAAAGCTTTACATTTTTGGACCTCGAGGTCACTATTTAAAAGACGATGAGGTGCCAACCTAGAAAAACTAAGTATAAACCCAACAGATAATACCCATCGGAAATGCCTTTCATGTAGATTTGATATTATTTTTTTATTTTGTATTTATTGTAATGTTTTGTGCACACTGTTTTCCTGCAGACAAGCTACTTGCAATGCTTTGCAGGTATATTGTTAACATGAAAAAAAATCTGTTTTTCTGTAATAAAAAAATTGGCATATGGTAATTTGTACCCGCTAAGCTACTGCAGGCAGGAGATTAGTTACACACAAAATAATTATACAACAATAAATGAAATAATCATAAACGCATTAGCGTAGTAAATATATACATACATAAATTACATACGTACAAACATAGTGTTATACTTTAAAGATGAAAATAATATAGAGACAGTGTCGT
Source organism: Limnephilus auricula (assembly GCA_951813805.1). NCBI lineage: Eukaryota > Metazoa > Arthropoda > Insecta > Trichoptera > Limnephilidae > Limnephilus > Limnephilus auricula. The sequence continues at coordinate 6,127,398 of OX638403.1, forward strand.
TATGGGGAAAAACAGTGTAAAATAGGAAAATAATTATTTCAATATCGGTAGAGAATTAAGAATGCAATACAATATTAAGAGGCTAGACTTTAAACCACACGCGGAACACCCGCGACTGTCATTCTGTCCCGCTCACAATAAGCTCACGCACACTTACAATACATGCGAATGCGAAATGTGCGAATGAGACAACGCTCAAATTTACCTAGAGAAATCGCTCGAAAAGGGGTTTATGGAGAATACACTTACACCGAAACTTTCACGAAATTGAAATTTTAAAAAATATATATTTTTTAGAAAGAAGAAGCTACGTCGGTAGCTTTTTATAATTTTATAATTCTTTATGAGAGTTGAGTTAGCAGCACTTTTTTCTTAAATAATATTTTTTGATAAATCGTACATGTTTGACAGTGATTGTTTACGTTAATACGAAACGCATCGAAAATTCGAAAACATACCGACATAGTTCTCAGCCTCTAAAAGGCAGTATAAAAAAATATATTCATTTTGTGCAATTTTCGATGTAGAAAAGTGTTTTTTCCCGGGCGTCCTTTTTGTATGGGAAAGCGAAGCCTATCGTCTTAAGTACATGGTGAGGGCAAATAATATAACTATGTATACACGCAGATATCGCACAGTCAGGGAGACCATTGTATTAATTTAGAATTTAGAGAATAAAGTGAGAAAAACATCATCTTAATACATAAGGTTACTCATCAATAGCCATGATTTTAACATCAGTGAGAATTTTATTACAGAGCAATTTTCTTTCAAAGGAAACGAATATCGACGTCGATTTAGTTTTAGCACAATTAACAAGTGATCTATCTGTCTTACAGTTGCCTGATGTGGTGTATTGCGATCCCATTTGAATTTCATAATGATGCCGAAACACAGTTCTATATTGAAAATGTATGACCAAATTGGCCACTTTTTGGATGACGATACACGTCCAAATCCATCCGTTTCTCAACAATACAAGGCGATGTGTCGAGACAGTCAACATGGAGAGGTCATTTGTTCTCCCTCGACAGGCCTCTCCCCATCCGACCCGCCACGCGTTCCATGGCAGAGGCAGCCTGGCACTCCTTCTAAGATCCAAACATAGCGAACCGGTTGGTGTAATCTATGGTAGAGGTGTTAGTTATCCAATAAATCATTCTCGAGGCAGCGGTATCCATACCGCCTCCCAAATAGGTGAGTTCGTTACACAAATATAAGAGTTAAATTCGAGCAAGCCTCAAAATGATTAAAAAATCTAAAATTAAATAATTCATTTATATCCACGGGTGATATGAGAATAGTCAATAAAACCAAATATTTAATAAATTGCACCATAAATAAAATTAAATGAAACAAATTACTTTGAAAATATTGATAAATAAATAAAATTATTCGCATTCATTCCTTTGTTAAATAAAAATATTTCATGCGTTGGGCAGCTCGGTATTCAGAGCTTTGTTTTTAAATTGATAAATCAAAAAGCTCAAACCTTTCACTTTCAAACATTCATTCCAAATAAACACGAAGGACAAATAATATTTACCAAACAAGAATGTGTCGCCTTTGTATTATTTATGGAACCGCAAAGCAATTTGTTTTGTTATTTCACTGAAACAGCGAACAAACAATGTAACGATTTCGTACTTTGTAAACCCTTTACATTCTTCAGGGCTTTTTCACTTTCGGTTCCTTATTACAGTGTTTATTGTTAGAATTTTTTATGATGGCAGTAATTTATGGCCGATTTGTTTTTTTTTCTTCTCATACTACCTTTTTGTTTACATAAATGAAGGAAGGCAATATACTATGCGGAGGATGGAAAGGGAAAGGGTGCAAAAAATTATCGTTACGAAAAAATCTTTAAAAAATGGAAACATTATTCGTAACGCTTACCTCTTTCATAGTACCTAAGCTGCACCCCTATTATATTTTTAATTTAACACTTTGACTAGGAAAATTAATATTCTAGGAACATGCTCGAAAACAAGGACAGGTGTGAAAACACGTAATTTATAATGTGTTTTTGTTTGAAATTTTAATTAGAATAGACAGATGTACCTAATTAATCCAATAAATTCAAGCTTAAAATTTTTTAGATAAGATTTTTAACAGACTACGAGAAAACTGTAAAATTTTATTCAATTTGCTAAGGTCGGTTATTGTTTTATTAAAATACTGTGTATATTTCGTTCATTGTCAAGGTTACGTCATTAACATAATTTTTAATAAGAATCATACTTTAATACACTCCTTCTTATTTACGTTTCATTTAACTTATTTTTACAGTAGTAGAAGCAATTCATTAAAATTAAATCTTTTAAAAAATGTCGTTGAACCCCTTTAAAAATAAAGAAAGAATTTACAGAAAAACAAATCAGTAACTCATTTAAATATAGTGAGAGGAGACCGAGACAAATGACTGGCGAAAAAATACTATATAATTTTATTAAAATACCCGTTCGCCATTTTGATTCGTTCGCATCGCCAAACATGAACCTCTTATCAAGATCTTTACAAAGATCTCGGCAGTTTGCCCCGTCTATTCCTCATTTTCCCATCTCCTTTTCTGCGTCATCACATCTCAAAAGATTTGCTTTGGGTTTGAAAAATGTAACTTCTTGCCAAAATTCAGCTCGTTTTTCACGTAAACTCGTCAGTCGATTCCATTTGCCGGGAGATGCGAGCAGCTACCTAACTAAATTCTACATTTTAAATAAGATTGTATAAATAAGAGCCTCAGACGGATGTGAATGCATGTTCAGTCTCAAGATTTATTGATGAATCGACGGACTGACTTACAATGTTTTTCAACAGTTGGAAATCTAATGCATAAATCTGCTGGACCTTGTTAGTTCGCATATCATTAGGGTGTTCAACTCTAGTAATTCCTTGTCTCACAAGAGATTTTCCTCAAAGATATCAATCAGTACGTAGGTGGTACCTATTTACCTTATGATTTACGAAAATTTATTTGCACTGCAGGTTTTACTAATCCCAAGTTCGATGGTTTTTTTTTATTGTTCTTTCATTACAACATTTTATGATTGATATTAATTCATAATAATGTTGAATTAATCGCAGAATTAAAATAGGTAACTCCATTGGCGGTGGACTTAACGCCGTTGGCGCCAACAAAAAGCTGTCCAAAGAAGCGAAGCTAGCAGTCCACAGTGTGAGTGCTGATACACACCCTGGTGTATGGCAGTGAAGCATGGAACTGGCAGAGAACTGATGAAAGTAGACTGAAAGCTGTGGAAATGAGACCCTGAGGATACCGTACGGGTGGTAAAAGCATGTATGATTGTATGAGGAATGTGGAGATCCGAAAAGAATGCAAGGCTGATGTGAGCGTAATAAGTAAGATTAAGAAAGGGATTAGATTGTTTGGACATGTAGAGCGAATGAATGAAGAAAGGAGTGTATCGAGAATACATGACGCAATGAATGGCAGAAGAAGTCGAGGACGCCTGACGAAGACATGGCACGATGGAGAATACTAGAGTCGGGCCATGTCAAGAGTCAGAATAATAGATGATTATGATTGAGAAGATGTATGAATGTGAATGAGGCAAGAAGTGTATGCCAAGACCGAGTTGTTTGGAAATCCGTCCTCTCTGCCTGTCCCTGGGGGAAAGGCGTGATGGTTAGTTAGTTAGTTAGCTAGTTTAAACAAATTTGACAATGGTACATAGGATGGTTTTTTGGATGTAAAAAATAGGTTAGTTAGTTATCTAGTTTAAACAAATTTGACAATGGTACGTAGGATGGTTTTTTGGATGTAAAAATAAACCTTTTTCGATCTTTGAGGCTCCCAGGTTTTTACTGGTTTTTTATAAAAGTAAGCTTTTATTTTAGTAAGGCGCAACAACACTAAGGATATTATACAGAATTTGAACAATTCATCAAAGTTCAAAGTTAATTGTTAAGTCTTCTGAATATTCTATTAGAGTTCTTTTATTATGTCAGGTACATATCTACTAAAATATGTTGTTTTGAAGGGAGACATTTGGATGAGAGTCGAAGCTGAATGGCGTATCGTAGATATTACACGATAAACTTAATTTGAAATACACAGTTAGGTATCTACCTATATTAGGAACAAGATTCGTGTTTAAATGGTTCTCATTGCCTATCTCGTTTTTAGTTCTAATCCTAAGCATAAATTCATTATAAGTAAGTCGGTTTTGACGCATGGCAAATCATGCTCATTTTATGAGAAAAATTAACATTTTGGCTTCTATAATGTCTCGGTAAAGACCCAGTCGAATTTACAGGGCCAGAACGACATGCCTGCGGAATTTCTTCTGAAATATAACTGGGATATAGCCTGCATAATTCTGTCGTAAAACATGTTTCTTATGAACTCTTACGAAACACACAGCTAAATTATGTTAGATTAGGTATTCATAGGGAGTATAAAATTAGTTTTTTTTTATTATGTATTTCGTACTACGCTAAACAAGTAGGTAACTATCAACTTACGATTCACAGTAAAGTTACTATTTCGTCATAGGTAGGAAGCTAGGTATATAATATACCTACCTACTAGTAGATACTTACCACACTTTTTTGATGTGTTTATAATTCTTCACAAATGAACAAATGCAAATATGGAACAACTATTCTGGCATATGAACACACTTAATTTAAAATTTCACGATGGTAATAACATTCCCACCTGAAAAAAATTGATCTAGAAAATATACGTAGGTATATTAAAAAAAAGCTGTACAAAATGTATGGTATCAGAGCTCACCGTTCTAGGGTTTTCCCTGATTTAGCCAACATTTTTTTATACTAGAGTAAAGAACAATATAAATATTACCTACTTACAATGATTTAAAAAAATATTATTCTTCTCATTCTGCGCTGCGCAATTAGACAAACTAAATCACAATCCAATTGGGCGAGGTATTCAGACGGGTTAAGGAAGGAGCTGTAAAAAGGATTTTGAAAGTTGAGCTTTGGAGAGGTCTTAATAATCATGTTGCCTACATCAACTGTAAAAGTTCGACAGGAGTTTCTTGGGCAAATACATGTGTGCACAGAGGTTAACGCCGCTATTAATTTCATTTATGCATTCATCCAACAACATAATACATATGGCCTATTTAATTAAACAATATAACCCCTCGAGCGCTTTTTGCCACATTATGGCACTATTTCCAAAACCTCCGATTGCTTTGTTGCCAAAATATGGCAAATTTTCAATTTTTTTTTTAGTAAAACGTATATATAATATATTGTACATTCAAAATATAACAAAATAAAAAATTTCTAGATTCTCTAAAATGTTTTAAGGTTAAAGATTTAATTATATTTTTTTTATAAATCCTACAAATATGTGATAATAAAGAAAATATAGGGGAATTCATTGGCTACTTATAACTATAATCAGTTTGTATAGGTATCTCCATATTTAAATTCGGAGGTATGATTTTTTTAATGTGGGCAGAAAAATTTCCTTTAGCAATCCGAGAAAAAAATATTTTAATTGCTCTGTCGCTCCAGTGGTTGATTATTTATTTTAGCATAATATATAATCAACCACTGGAGTGGTTGCGATGGCAAAACTGAAAACATGATTAGATCCGTGCCTACTTACCCTCTTACTCAGAAAAAGCATTAGTAGCATAACTATCTGCCTTTTTCCTCATTTACATTCTGCCTGTTTTGTGCAATAACTTGATTAAAATACCAGACGCAAAACACTGGTGGCCACTTAGTACAAACAAAAGACTAATTATTAAATAAGCAGGACCCAAAGTTCTGCAAAATATGATGTAGAATTGGAGTAAGTAATAAGCACAAAAGCCTCCACCCGCTGCGAATCGTCCATTATTATTTGTAATAACGAGAAATGCAAGACCGGTGTTGCTACTTTTCAAATTGTTCTGATATTGGCCAGATGGGACCTGTAACTTTCCACAATAATAATTATGTAAAATTATTTAGGTAGGTACCTACCCACGCTTTCCTTTATAATTTAACTCCAGGGTTACATTCTTACTCCGCAATTAAATATAAATTATTATTTAAATTATAATTATTGTCAAGGAAGAACGGTCCACAGTAATCCCCTGATAATTCAGTTAAGGGTTTGTACCTAAGGGATTTTATTATTGTCCTCTTGAAAAATAATTATCTTTTTAGCACCGCATTCATAATTTACGACCCTAAAAGTATTTAAAGGTAGGTACCTACCTAAATTTCACCGTTTTAAGTCAATAATAATAAAACTGAAAAAAATTTATTTATAAATGTGGAGACTTATTTATTAAATCATGTGACTTTTTTAAACACATTAGTTGAAAAAGCGGGTACTTTCTCAAGTAAGAATTATGTCTCAAAGTCAGTATCTACACGGAGAAAAATGTTATTCGAAAAAACGATCTTTTTAATAGTAAAAACGGGACTGAAGTTCTTCCGAACAAATCAACAGGGTTTCAATGTTTATTGGCGGGAACATGTAAGAATAATTTGTTGGTATACGTAATATCGTACGTATACCAACAAATTATTCCTACATTTTCCCGACAATCAACATTGAAACACTGTTAATTTGTTCGTAAGAACTTCAGTCCCGTTTTTAACCGTTTTACTATTAAAATGATCGTTTTTTCGAATAACATTTTTCTCCGTGTACTTTATAGGGCAACGGAATAGAATTACTTGAAAATATTAAGCATCTTATTTTTTACAGGTTTCCTCGAAGAGTTAGCTCTGCGTAAAGTCAGTGGTCTCATGTTAATGTCAATGCTGTGGGAATTTTAATAGGGGATTGGTTAGGAAATATGGTAGGTGGAAACCGTCCGTAAGTGAGAATATGCGTAAATTTTTTGGCACACATATACTTAAGTAGCACTCTATTTCTGAAAAGTGATTTCTCGGCAGGAGGGTAGTGAGAGCACCTAACTTCGAATCTTAAATAAATTTATTTAGCTCCTTGGATGGTATCTCTATAGAGATCTACATTAAATGTAGATACCTGCTACATTTCTACAAAGTAAGAAATGCAGTGAGTCACCCTCATGGATATATACAAAAACTCTGAAACCTTTAGTCAGCGGGTAGTTTATTTCTTCCAAATTACAAGGTGTACTCAATACAGAAGTATTGTGGACTATATCTTAATCAGAAGTTTCCATATTTTTAGCAGAATTGCGAAAAGCTTTCAACCAGGTTCATCTTGCCACCCAAAGACTAAAGACCCTATCCAAACTCGATACGCCATAAAACTTCTTTTAAAATTTAACGCTTGAAAGCTTTCCTTGGCACGTGATTTACTTCCCTTACCTTCAAAATTGGGGTTTGAAACGAAAGCATTACCACTTTAAATTCAACCCTATGCAAGGATAATGTCATTCTCGTTCGGCATTATCATAATATTTCAGACGGTACAAATTAGCTCAAGGAATCCAGTTCAAGAAATATGCCGTGCTTATGTCACGAGCGGGAACAAAATCGGATATTTTCTGAAGAGGGTAAGAATTTTTCCTGAGGTTAAGAAGCGCATAAAACTAGTAAAATATTATACGAAAAGCTTTGTGCAAAAGAAAATAAAGGCACCGCCGCATCGCTGCGGAACCTTCCAAGTATTTTGCGTCAAAAACAAGATTATAAAATACGTTATTTAGCCTTGATTCTTGATATACCTACATTTGATGCTTGTGTTCCGATGAATACATTGTAAAGATCTGCTTGAATAATGCTAATAATATTAATATTATATGACAAGTATTAAGTAAATCTATGTATTTCATTTCAGAATATCTGAGAAACTGATTTGAAACTATTCAAAGTAAGAAGAGTTAGTTGCGGATATACAATATGCGGCAAATGTTAGCAGCAACAAAAGAACCCTTAATTTTATTTCTAAATTTGGACGAATAATCCAAAGTTTTAAATATATCTCGTTAAATCTTTTTGTCGATTCCTAAAAATATTGAATTTGAGTAACTTATTAGTTATTTTTCTTCAACAGACTTTAACTCGTGAATATGATTTACTTCTTAACTAAAACTCACCGTTCTTTGTAAAAGGGTCTGTTTTACATTATGTAACGCTAATAGGTACATGTAAAACTACTTTTCAATTGTCACCTCAATATAATAAATTAGTTGGTAGTTTTGCTGACATTCGTATCTTTACGGTCCATGAATTTCACCTTCAGTCAGAAGGATGCGTGTTCGATTCCCGCCGTGGGTGGTGCAAATACAATATCATGGAACAATAAATAACATTGTGATACAATATGGTTCAATAAATACTTGCAATGACGATAAATTTTCTGGTAATTTGTGAGCGATCTGTATGTACGGAATGTATTTTTAAATTTGACTCTTTTTAAAATTAGATCTAAAATTGACGCGAGGAAAAATTTAGGTACCTACCTTCATTATAACTGCTTCCACTCACGACGCAATTGACAAAATATCAGTTTACAACTAAACTCGCTATCCTCTGTATGTAAATATGATGGTCCGCACACTACACAACTTCTCAAAAACCCGTTGTCCATGGCAACGCAGGCAGTGACTCGCGACTCGACATGCCAGTTGCGTGACGTGACAGCTGATTGTTCTTCGTCTGTGGTTAAACAAGTTGATATAATTATTGAAATCGTAAAATTTAGTAGAAAATTTGGATGGAAACCGTAGCAACAAGCCAACTTTAATTTGGTTTCAGTCTCTTCAATGAGCGGATCGCCTTACTACCAAAAGAAATCATTTTTTAAAAGTAATATAAAGTGGAAAGAAGGTGAAGAAAACAAACTTGGTTACCATGTTAGGTTATGTTTGGTTTTTTGTTTTCATCACTTCATCTTTTCAAAATTTTATATCGCTTTTTATAAATCTCACGATAATTTATCGGGCCATATTTATAAAACATTCGTTTAGAAATGTTTTATCTAGTTGCCCTGATAATACAACATGACGATACAACGAAAAAATACATTGTACCAACAATGTGTGCGTACGAAATTTGTTCTAATAATGAATAATAGATAATAATTTATTCTTACATTTTTCCGACAATAAAAATTGAAACCCGTTCATTTGTTCGTAAGAACTTCAGTCCCATTTTTAACCGTATTACGAATAAAAACTTTAGAATAACATTTTTCTCCGAGCGCAGAACATTCGTTTGCTGTGAAATCGGCATATTTTTCGACAATGTGAAAGATTTTCATGTTTTTTTTTTACATAGATTAATAGGTATTACGTAAAATACTCCCATAACTATATATTATGAATAAACTAGAGAAAAGAAAGGCAGAAACATTAGTTCTCTTCTGTGTTCACGAATATTATTTTGAGATAAGAAATAACATTTTTTTACAAATGTGGCAGCGGTAGAATAATAGAAAAGGGTGCACCCTCTCTCAGAATGTACCTTTATAATATATGATATTACATCTCCAATCCCCAACAAAGCTCCCAAAACTCAATGGCGGGCAGTGAAATAATATAAAACCATAATAATGCCAGTCACGAAAATCGTTAACAAAAATCACCAATTTATTTATATAGGCAATTGATTAATCGATTTAATGATATGTATATAATGATTGATATGATAAACATTATAAAAAGATTCAAAAATGGTAAATTAGTGATGGTAATAATCAGTAATTCTTTCAATATTATTAAGCAGTAAGTTTTCACAGAAATTAAAATTAAAGCATAAATTCACTTAAAATGTAAATGTTTAAAATTCTGTACATTGCGTACATTGATTGAATTATTTCAAATAAATGTATATTGAAAACATTCATTAAAATTATCTTGTATCAAAATCTTAGGTAATGTAATGAACTAATAGTGAGATAAATTTCTCACGACTTATTTCCATTAGGACTCTTTGATTTTAAAGTTTTGAAGATTACATTATTTTCAATAAATTTAATCTTAATGTGTTGCTGAGAAAAAAACCTGTCACAAGCGTTAATCAATTCAATATGCTGAATAATATATTGTTATATATTAGCATATTAATGTGATGGGAATATATTTAATTAAAATTAGCTTTTCATGGCTATGTATCAATTTCTCTTACGTCGGTAGTCAGTAGCTCGCGGTAACTTGAAAAAAAATCACCAATCAAAACAAGGGGACCGGGAGAGATTGAGTATTCACAGGGATCACTGCAGTAGGAACCATAAAAGGTTGGGAACCGATTTGAAAGTTTATTTTCTAAATATAACAATTATGTTCTAAATATAACAATTATGTTCTAAATATAACAATTATGTTCTAAATATAACAATTAGGTCCTAAATATAACAATTATGTTCTAAATATAACAATTATGTTCTAAATATAACAATTATTTTCTAAATATAACAATTATGTTCTAAATATTGAAAAAAATCCAAACTGTAGGTAATTTTAAGAAAAATAAACTTTAACATTCTCTCTGGGCTCTGAAACATTTAATACCTTTTGTAAAATGGAGTAATTAAATATGCCTATCTGAACTCAACGACGTTAATAAAACTTACAACCTAATTTTCAGCAATATATTTAAAGCGCTTTTGGAGGGTGCTTTCAAAGTGGACCACATTAAAATATTCAGTTTGGATATATTTTTTGTTTGTATTAGAAAATAATAAAAAAGATAATAATAAGTTATAGAATATGTGTAAGTAGGTAGGTAGGTACTATGCAAATATGGAGGTTTCAAATTTGCAAAATATTCTGAAGAGTGTACGTACCTATATAAGTAGGAATGAGGTGATTTCCTCACGAAAATGGCGCTACAAAAATCATCCAAACATTATTATTATAATTATAAAGAATATACCTACTAGTAGGTTGTTAATGGGGTAAATTTCGCCACCTATCTCGCCACCACTGCCTCTGATGGCATCCATATTTTAGCAAACTTTTTTCCCCACTGGATAATTTTTCCCTGGATCCCGGCATTACCCGGGATAACGTATGATCCTCCAGATACCGTAAATGCGGCCGTTACCGTTCCCAGCCCGGCCTCTTGTTCCCGGATATCATCAATAATTCTCCTGCGCAAATGAGGGGATCACGTACGCGTTACGTTATCAATAGGAAAAAGAAAACGCCACGGGTAGGAATTACGTTTCATATTAATGCCGCACAGAGGTCGTTCCCGCCTTCACAATGGAGGGTAGATACTGCCTTATTTTTAGAAAAGGTTTTTCATTTATTTAATAAATAAAACCTTTTCGGGTAGGTACCTATAAAGTCTGGCATGTTGTAGTAGATGCCTACTTTGTAAAAGTATTACATAATTTTTATTATTAGATTTTTCCTCTAACTAACTAACCTTTCAGACATACTTTTAAGTACTTGCCAATGGAACACAGCAAGTTTTTTAGTTCCGTGTTTTTGGAATTCGAACAGGATATTTCAGAATAAAATCTAAGCTTTTATCTCATTAACCTAAGTAATTATTTTCCTTCTATCGATTTGTCAAATATCTCAGAAAGCAAAATATCTACCTATTATGAAATAAAACGCCACATCCATACGTCCTTCCAGGTTATACTTGCTTCATCCACATTTATAATAGGTACATCTATTCATACTCGTAGTACCTACACGGAGAAAAATGTTATTCTAAAATACGATCATTTTATTCGTAAAAACGGGACTGAAGTTCTTACTAATAAATTAACAGTGTTACAATGTCTATTGGCGGGAAAATGTAAGAATAATTTGTTGGTATACCTACGTACGAAATTACGTATACCAACAAATTATTCTTACATGTTCCCACAAATAAACATTGAAACCCTGTTAATTTGTTCGTAAGAACTTCAGTCCCATTTTTAACCGTTTTTACGAATAAAATGATCGTATTTTAGAATAAAAATTTTCTCCGAGTAGGCTATTCTTTCTGCTCTTGGTATGAAACGTTTTAAAAGAGTCGCTAAAGCATTAATTATTTAAGTTTGTAACATCTTCAGGGAATGTTCATGATTCCTTTCATGTGTTTATATTGTTCTTTTGCCACTTCTTTCTTACATAACAATCATCTTTAATTGTCCGTGATTTTTATCACAAATAAAACCTTAAAAATTTCAATCTCTTGAATCTATTTGTAGCAGTATAAGAAGAATCAGCATTTTTCTTAACCGTCATTAACCTTAACCTTAAACATAACCGTCATTGGATATTCGAAATTGAAATTTGTAAATTATTCAATAGTAACCAATTATTTGTCTATCCAAACGAATCTCAAAAGGAAAAAATATTACGCCATCGGTTTCCGTGAAAGGCTTTTGCTAATTGTATAAATCAGACTTTGGTGGACAGCTATTAAAATCGAAAAAATAATACACAGCGGCAATTAATTAAATTCTATGTCTCTAGCTAAGAATTAACCATAACATTTATGAATTTTATTGGAATATTATTATTGATTTCAATTTTCACATTATATTTTAAAAGTTTAGGTATATGGATAGATCCAAAGAAAGCGTCATAATTAAAGGTAAATATTTTTTTATCTAAAAGCACAATGGCGCTATTGAAGTAAAAATTTGATCTAATTGTCATAATTACTCTAAGGGGCCCTCAAATATCCAAATGAATATCACGAATCTCACCAAAAAGTGGTTAAAACATAAAAAAACGACACTTAAACATCTTGTGCTCAAAATAATCTTTGCATTTTGGATTAATAACCATTATAAATTACGTATAGATGTTCCTTAATTTTGAGCTTTCCGTTAATTAATATTTTTTATAAATACATCAATAAACTAAGGTACCTACTGTAATTAATTATGATTTAAATTAGCCATAAAATACTTTTGTAAATGCCATCGGCGAAATATTAAATGGCTTGATTAATATGAAATGAATGCTTAATTTAGTGCAGCATTCAAACCGTTCAACTTGCCATAAAGCTTTTAAGTGTAAAATGATGTTCATGTATGAATTAAAACATCATTCTCATACTGGTTTTATCATCTAAATGTGAAGGCAGATAAATATATTTATTATCAATACGCGACGTTAGAACTAACAACTTTTTCCATACTATTTTATAGACGTAAAACAGTAGATACTAAATTAATACCAACAACACAAGTGTTGTGTTCATTATTTCGTGGAATTAATTATCCGTGAAACCTTAAATATTTTATACTCATGAATCTTTTTGTGGCGGAAACAGAAGAATCAGCATTTTTTCTATGATTTCAGCGAGTTTAATTAAACCCTTAATAGAATTTTTAAATAAAATAATGAGTTTTTAGTGCGCATGCTCGATGCACAATATCTTCCCCCATGCACCGCTGCAAAGCCTGGTATTGATGTGTGCGCGCGCAGCCACCGCCTCACACCTCCATCAAACAGCCAATGGCATATCGGGGCAATCAAAATCTCTCCCACCCAACCCATTTCATCTCCCAGTTACTAGACACTCACAAAAAGGTTGTGGGAGTTCGAGATTACTTTGATTCTGATCGCTGAATCGAGTGAGCACTTTCGTAGAGGTCGCGCGCATGACAGGGACTTGCCCATCAAGTTCGTCTTACCGGGGATGCTATCTGTAGGCAACGTTACGTGAACTTGAAAGGTCCCTGTCGCACTCACGGACCTCTAGAATATACCGGAGCTTGTCAAACTTTTCTTTTTCAGTTTTTTTTTAAATTACTTATTTGCATTAAAATTATTTTGTTTTGTCTGTTTTATAAAGCACATGAAGTATTATTTATTTTGTTTGAAATACAAATTAATTACAAATGACTGCTTAAAAATTAGCACTATTATTACTCTTGCATTATTTACTTGATTGTATCAAAATGTTTTTCTTTTTTATCTAAACTTCGTGTCTCTGCATAATTATTATGCAAGGGCATTGAAAATAAAAAAATTTGAAAAAAAAAACTAATTAAAAAAACAATTAATAACGGACACAAACCATTGGACGTGCAGAAACCGAAAATTTAAATTTTCTTATGCAAAGCTTCCAGTCCTGTTTTGAAAACACTTTACCTATTCTTAGATGTTCACTTCAACCATAGATGCAGTACTATTTTCTTGCTTATAAGTCATTAATTTTTTTTCTAGATAAAATGGTCCACAATAAAAATTAGTAAAATTTCTTTGGTGAAGACAAAATTAAAAATGCTATATTTGAAATATTGTCAAAAAAGAAACTAATTCTTAAGTTGCAAACGGCCAACGTGAAAAATGCCCAACTCGTACAAGTCCCCACTTAGAAAGAGCCTGGGTCCAAAAGGGTAAGATGCTCCCATCACCGTTTTGTCCATGTGATGCATAGATGGGGCCTTGAAGAGTCGGTGATGTGTGAATGCGGTGCGGTGCAGACCACCGAACGTGTAGTCAACCGACGAATGCCCGCTGCATTAATTCTCCCCGCGGGATTGATGAACATCTGAGGCCCTAGACTGTCTCGCAGACCTAAATGTCCCCTCTGACCCTCCACCATACTAAAGAAGAAGTAAATGTGTTTTACCTTTTTTTATTACATCCAAACATCCATATTTTTTACAGTTTTCTTAATTTGGCGACAGTTTATAAAAATTTGCCACAGCTTTCGGAAATTGCTAAATTATCTCTTCCATTTGAGACATTAATGTTGTGGATTTTAACAATACCAACGTGGAGAATGGACACAGTATTTAGAAAATTGCAACAGTTTTTAAAAATTGGCGACATTATTATGATGTTCATTTAGATATAATTACGCCGTCGGGCGTAATTATATTCAAATGGACGTGGATTTACCAAGTTTTATCAAATGTAACCATATTTAACCGCTTGGGCACATAAGCTTGTTTTCACTACAATTTAACGTAGGTAGACATAGGAATGACGTATGCCCCCCAGTTATTAAATAATTTACCATCTTTCACCATGTTTCCGCCTATTTTACCTTGTTTCACCATGTTTCAATGTATTTCACCAAGTTTTACCATTATATTCCACAATTACGTGTTCTATCATATACATTTATACGTATACTTATACATACCTGCGAGTTTTTCTCAAAAATGGCAAATATCTTCAATACCCGTAAATAACATAAATTAGTCGTTACCCGTCAAAACCTTCGAAAACTTTGAAACGCATGTTGCCATTTAGGGTGTTTCATCGAATACAGGCAGTAAAATAACGCCAAAATGACCTACAAACGATAACGAACGTCGAACACGCAAAAACACGATGTAAAATGTTTTACCGTATTTTACCAAGTTTTACAATGTAATTAGTAAGACGATGTAATGGAGGAAAATGATTTTACATAAGGGACTGTGTCATCTTAGGGGATGCTGTATGGGTGGTCTTTTTAAGGAAAGGAAGAAGAGGAAGTTTCGAAGTTTAATGGGGCCAACAGACCTAGCTATAAAAGCTCAAGTGTTATTTGGCTTGGCCTACTTCAGCATATCGCTCGTCATATATTCCCATTGGGAATGTACGGCAACCGATATGCCGAAATACGCCAAACCAAATAATGCTTGAGCTTTTATAGCTAGGTCTGTTGGCCCCATAACAGGTATGAATCTGGGGGTGGTGTATCCAGGAGTGATGGACGTATGAATCAATTCCTCAAACTGTGGAGCAAGGTCGAAAGAGTCCAGCTGGAGTGGTCAAACGGCCTTTTTCAACCAGTATATCTCAGTGGGCTGTAAGCCGCCAAGATCCAGTCAAACTTTACCCCTTTAACCCGGGCACTAACATGTATAAATGTGAATGAAGCAAGGAGTGTGTACCAAGACTGAGTTGTTTGGCGGTCAATACTTGAGTTAGTTAGTGGTCAAACTGCTGTTTGAAACATAAATTTAAAACATAAAAATAATGAAAATGTTTGTACTTAAAACAAGATCACATATTAATATATTTTTCTGTCCCGACAGTTTGACAAGCTCCGGCCGGAAAATGACTAAGAATGAGATGGACAAACGGTGGCAACTTCGCCGCCGCCCCGAGAGAGACGAACGCACCGCGCCCGCGTCTCTCTCCGTCACGTCACATACCGTATACCTTCCCACCGCGCGCTGGAGCCAACAAACTGCCGCACGCTCATGCCGCCATGCCGCGATGCCGGCGAGATCATTTATTTTTATACTCCCACTCGCCTCGTGATCCGTGATCACCGAGCTTGTATATCGCAGCTTGTACGCCACACAAATAATATTGCTTCTACTGAATTCTGCGCTCCTGGTAGATGGCGTTAGAAATACAATGAAAATATTATAAGAAATTTACGTTTTTCATATGTTGACATGGAATAATAATTTTTTGGTTCCAAATTGAACATTTACCAATTTTATGCAATTTCATCACATTATATTATGTAGATTACAATATTATTTCAATTATAGATGCTTTTCAGTCACTGAATAGAGTGCTTCCGAATACTAATTACTCCGCTTCGTAAGAAGCCCAAGACCAACAGGTCTCCTGGCCAAAGGGAATCACTAAAACATGTAGTCAACGAATGCCCGCTCCATTCGTTCCCCGGCGTGATTGATGAGGTCCACAGGGCGACACCTGAGGCCCCACCATACGAAAGAAGAAGTCACTGAATAAATCATACGCGTTAGAGATGCCCCTTAGATTTAAATTGAAACCAAATTCACCACTGACTCAATACCTTTTGGTTCCAGACCAATTAGCACGTGCTCTGTCTCTCTTATGCCTGTCCGAAATCGCGTATTGTATACAATGATGATAAAATACAGTTTTTCATTGGAAATTTGACGCCCTATTGCTTAGACTTTTGGATCACTATGCTTTGTTTTTTATATGAATACCTACAGCATCAGAGTCTCAACTGCTCCCAACCGCCCGGAACCAGTGAGACTATGGCATCCCGAATTGGAGATTGTGAGACTGAAGGTAAGTGGGGAGAGAAAGGAGATGGGGAAAAGGAAGGTGGGGAAGTACCTGGCTAGTCAGTTCTAATCTGGGTATAGTAGTAGTTGCAGCAGATTTATCAAAAGCTTGTGTAATAAGTTTAAAAGCAATTTTCTGGTTTCGGGTCTACAAACATAATTAGATCTTCAAAAGTAGAATATAGGTGTCTACACACTTACGAGTATCTGCGCATTATGGGGCGTCCATTGAATATAATATATATAAAATCACTAATCGCGGACCAAAAAATACTCTTTCATCAGTTCTTATTTTGGTCGCCGGTGTACTTAGAAATATTTAAAATCTTTGTAAGCGCAATGTTGATTTTATAAACACAACGTTGATGAAAGTGTGAAGGTATGTTTTTAATGTACGTAGATAGACAGGTTACTAACCTACCTACTTATCTACCTCATTTTTCAAAAGACTTATGTTGAAAGACCATTACGTACAGAGTTTCCTTTCTATATGTTATTTACGTACAATCAGCTTAATTAATTATGTTTCTCTGATAACCTTTTTGGCCTTTAACTTATGAATTAAAAAATGTTATTTAAAACATTATTGATTACAATAATAGCAAGTTTGTGATTAATTTAACCATAAATCATACAGAGCGTCAATTATTATTGAAGAATTCTTAGAAGCACCAACATTATCCGTTCAGAATAAATTTAAACAAAAAACAATTAATTGGTTAGTTCTAATTTATCTGTAGCACTAACGTCAGCGGTAACTAAAAAAGGATAAAATAAATAAAGGATAGTATATTCTACGGTAACTTGGAGCTTAAGCAAAACATATATTTCGATGGTTATCACGCTAAGGTACGCCATTTCAGTTGTTAATAATTATAATCAAATATAAGACTTTATTAGACATTAAACAAAGTCTGTGGGTGGTTTGCCAACGCATATTTATTGAATACAATTTTTTTCACTAATTAGGCAGATTTCACTAAAGGTTAATTGAAGATTTTAATTAAAAACATCAAGGCTACTTAATAAGATAAAATAAGTAAAAACATGTTTGGAAAAGTCCTTTTATCTCAATCCATAAACATATATTTTGTAAATTTTATTAACTCGAAATAAGTGAATCCGTATTGTACAAATAAATACGGTGAAAGAATCCTTATTATTGAACCCAAAATATTAAAAAGAAACTATTAATGAAAATTTCAAATAATACCATCATATAACCTACCTGTATCTATGAATCTATTGATGTACCTAACTGTACATTTTTATACTTCATATTTTTATTAGACTTTACTTTTTTAACTTTTGAAGGTTATTCTAATCAATGTAATATATCATTGAAGAAGAAGATAACAATAATAATCTAATTTTTTTAAATATGTAAATAAACAAGACACAGAAAAATAATAAAAGATAACGGTCGCAACTAATACATATAATATAATATTATAACTAATAGGTAACAAATACATTCTTTGAATACTTGTTTCCAATAATAAAGGTAGTTGCCAATAATATGGAAAAAAACATTAGTCGAAGATAATATTGTTAATTCTGAAATTTGAAATATGAAGTTGACAATTACGACAGTCTCATATAAGATCGCAGTAGCCCAATTGGTAGAGGTGTATGTCCCGGTAAGACGTAAGGTTCTGGGTTCGAGTCCCAGTTGCGACCGTTATCTTTTATTATTTTTCTGTGTCTTGTTTATTTACATATTTTAAAAAATTAGATTATTATTGTTATCTTCTTCTTCAATGATATTTTTATACTTGTTTATTGTATAATAAATATTTTTACATAAAATTATGTACTTAAATATGTACCAGCTAACAAACTACGAAAGTAGTGGCGGGTTAAAATTACTACAAACAAAAAAGAAATAAAGTAGGCAGAACGAGTAATAAAAGAAGATGTATAAAATAAGATTGAATATGTTCCTAGGAATGATGACAAAATATATAACTAAAATGTAAACATTTTATAAATTGTGTTGGTACCTACCTGAAGGTTATTATTAATTATACAATAAAATAAGAGTATGCAATAAACTTAGTTTTATCACCAATACTATTAATTAATTGAGGTACTGAAACTATCAATAATAAATCAAAGTATTCTAGGAATCTGTGAGCAGGTACACAAATAAATTAATAAAAATTTGATTCCTCCTACGGATAGGTCATAAACACTTTTTAAGTACCCACGTATATATATGTAGGTATCTGTATGGTAAAACGATGAAATTGATTCGCAATCACAATTCCCAATTGATTTTTGATAAATTCAATAAGCTTAAAATTTTAAACAAAGTGAGAGACATGCCCTAAAATGATAAAACTGTTGCTAATTATCGAAAGCTTCATGTATCTTTGAATATCTTATTGTAGCTGGCTACAAATCTTGTTATTAGGCTGGTATATTGAGATAATTTATAAATTTTATAGATGTAATTTAAATTATCTAATATTACTATGTGATCTATTCTAATATTTCCTTAAAACTATAAATGCATATACAAATATTTCCTTATGTATCATATTAAGAATGTTTAATTGGTAGAACCTACAGACAAGATGCCATATGACAGCTTCGTGGGACTACCCCAAATATATACAAATGTTTTATCTACTAAATAAATTAAAAACAAATATCAAGTGATCTCCCAGGTAAGTATGGTCTTGTATATTTTCCGCCTGTAGGTTCGGAATCTAAATCTATATATATGTGTATATATTTTAACGCAGCATCACGTTCATTGGTCAAATGCATCGTACATGTAGTTTTATTTTAGTGATCGACGAGCCGGTGGATGCAATCTGTTGCTGTTGCCAAAATGTCATTCGAGTGCTTAATTGTCCAAACGGATATTTTAGTTTTTTTTTCAATCTTCATTTTAGTATCAAAAACGATAATTAATCACTTTACTAAGAATTATTTTAACCAATGAGATGGAAATAGCTTCATCTTAAACACCTTTCATAATGTTTAATTGAAATAATAAAAGAAAATCTCCTACTCCTGTAAAATTTGTTATAAGTTGTTATAATAGTTTATCTAGCCTGCACGGAGAAAAATGATATTCGAAAAAACTATGTTTTAAAAGTAAAAACGGTTAAAAACGGGACTGAAGTTCTTACAAACAAATTAACAGGGTGTGCATGTTTATTGGCGGTAACATGTAAAAATAATTTGTTGGTATACTTAATTTCGTACGTATACCAACAAATTATTCTTACATTTTCCCGCCAATAAAAATTGTCCTTTAGGTGATTTTTCACATTAAACGACGCAATACCAATCATCCAAATATTACTATTATTAATCATTAGACTTTTATAAACATAGGAACTTCAGATTATTAAATTATTATAGTAGCTATAAAACCCACTTGAAGTAAAATAACACGAAATGATGCTAAACAAGTGTTGTATCATTATAATTGTTATTACCGTGTTTGTTAGTGTGTTTATTTCCTTGTCAATGTGTTGCGGAAATGTATTAGTAAAAGTTACAATAAGAAATCAAATCGAAAACAATTGTTAAAGGTATCTTGGCAAAGAGTGTACTTGTGGGTTTGCGAATACAGATTATTTCGTAAAACCAATCACCAGTAGAGGATGAGCCACCACACAAATGGTGGGGATGAAATAATTCGAAGGTGAACAGATAAACGTTTGCGTGGAGGGGAGATGAGAATTGTTGAATTCTTGGGGAAAAAAACAACCCAACGCGTAATAGGGGTGGGATTGGGAACAGTTAGGGCTGGGGTAGCACGAACACCCCATACTACCCGAACTACCCCTCATCACGCGATAATGGCGGAATGAGAACAGGAATAAATAGCAAGTCTTCACAAAACACACAACTATCACGAGATCAATTTCTTTTGTTGTCTTCACTCGACAAGAGTCATGATTATAATTCAGTGGAAATTATCATTATAATTTCCGTTTAAAACAGTCGTCATCTTTCTGTTTCTGGGTTAATGACCAGAGGGATCGCTTATTTTAGGTTCACTCATTTTTTCATTGTAATTTTTCGATAAAAAGATTGGACTCAAGGATACTGTATTATATTATGTCAAAGGGAATTTTCAAAGAAAGTTCGAAAATTTTCGAAAACCTAGCCTAACCTCCAACCAACTCCGGGGTCAAGGGGTAAGGTAAATTCCGCCGTTCGCAATTTAATTATTTAAAAATATATAAGGCATATTTCCGGCACGTTCCAATATGTATCTATAGCCCTGGTGTAAGACCAATATTCAGATTTTAAACGTTGCTTGAAACGGCTTTTAGCCATGTTTTATGACCAGATCTGAATAGCCAGGTACTTCCCATTTTATTCTTCTACATCTCCTTCCTCTCCCCACTACCTCCAGCCTTACAACATACCCCAATTGGGGATGATTTGGAGTAGTTGGGACTCCTGTGCGGTATTCACATAAACTAATGTGTTAAAACTTATTTAAACTAATTTGTACATATCTTTCCGGATAATACTTTCTTATGGTTGTCACCGAACCGGATTTTTTAAGTAGGTGTTTATCGGAACTCAAGTCATATCTATGAACTATGTCAGGACATGACGGGAAATGTGCATTTATTATTATAATAAAGTAACAGAAACATGTTTGCGCTTTCATTCGACATGGAGTCAATTTTTGAGGTTAAAAACTAAATGAATCCGTTGACTTTGTTTTTAACATTTATTTAACAATACGTGGTTCCATAATATCTACCTACGCTCACCTCACTTATGTTTCCGCATTCTGTACCGCATTGAAACTGAGACCGAACCCTTTCATAAAGGCGTAGCAATAAAAAAATATGACGCAAGCATTATTCGAAGAAACCTTCCGCCTTCTATGACCCATTATCTCCTTTCATCCTTTTGTCCTTATTTTTTGAATAAGGAAACCGAAAGTGGGATGAAAAAAAAACACCTTTATAAAAAACATTGTCCTTCGATTTTTGTTTTCACTTTTTAAACTTTCTATGCGAAGGTAAATATTAAATTGCCTTTCGTTCTTCAGTTTGCCATTACAGGTGATATTGTGTAGAGCTCAACCAACTTCAAGGTTTGCTTTTGATAGTAATTAATGTGTTTGTGGTGATACAATGCTTTGTGATTAGTTTAGTCCTTGAATTAATGCTCTATTACTAAGAGATAAAAGAAGATTTACAATTTGTACAATACAGGGAAAAGCCTTCATTGTAATCAGGTATTTATATTCCTCGCATTTTTAATTTTGGATGAGAGACCACGTTTAGTAACAAGCTGTATGTTATTCAAGCTTTTATATATAATAAAAGGTGTGTAATTTACGTCATTTCGATACTCATGGCTAGAATTTTGTGGGATTGTTTCGACAGATGACTAGTTTATTGTTGATGTCGCATTTAATGACTTGAACATTCATTTTGCGTATAAAGTGATATTAACCTTTTTTGTGTTGCCCAAATTAACGTTATCGATAAACGATTTTTGTGCCTACGCTCAAAGTTGCATGGTGACTGGTGTCACTGTTCTTGTCATAAGGTCCTGCCCCAAAGAGCCCCTTTCTATCCGCTCTTTCTCAAACAATGATCACCTATTGGAAAGAGAGAGAGATATATGTTACAGTGGAGTCATCAGTGGTATGCCTTATGGTCTAGGCCTTGGCTCAGTCTCATTATGTTTATTGGTTGTGATGTCAAATTAAAAATAATTGGACTCTAATGAAGACAACTTCTTAGTTGAACATTCTATGGGTTATAAGTCTTGTTGAAGATTTCATTAATTTCAGGCTTTTAAACGTCATATTAGGTACTCTTAATAATTGACCTACAGGGGTTCTTTTTTAATTCCAGTGAATGAATTAAAATCTATTGAATCGGAACATCATTCCGTTTTTTGAAAACTCTCCTCCATGCAGTTATTTTTTGAAAACAAACTTTTTTAAAACAATAACTATGCGAATCAATATTAAAAGGTTTTATGCATTTTTACTATACTATAAAATTTAAAGTACGATCACTGAGAACAAGATGCTTGTATGAAGTTTCCTACCCAATTTATATAATCTGACTTTCTGTTCATAAATCGAAGACCTTCCAGCTTTATTTTTCAATTAATGCAGTAGTGATTATTGTTTTTATGAGACATTTGCTATAAGCAGTTTGCAACAAAGTGGAAAACAGGATACTTTTTCATAATAAGTAGCTATGCAGCATTATAAATATCTACATCAATCCGGTATCCATATTCCATACATATAAGTATCTCTAATCCGAGTGGCTAACACATTACAAGAAAGTCTTAATTTAGAAACGTAGCATGAACCATATGGAATAGTGATCAGAACCTGATTGCCAATTTTTTTTTTTTTTTAACTGCTTTTTTATTTGCTAGATAATAAGTATAGGTATTATCTAAGATATGTATGTACAAAAAGGTTAGATGACTTATATGTAGGTACATAAACCACATTTGTATCGAAATTTGATTGGTAATTCTGTCGGTTGAGAGCGAAAAGTAGCTAATTATTATTTTTCCAAACTGCGTTTTTAATAATCAAGGGTTATTTGCAATTTAAATACTTTACAATTTTTTAAAATTTTATAAGACACTGCAAAGAATATTTATCATTGATTATTTAAAAATTAATTTCGCAAATATGTATTATATAATTATATTTATTATAGTATAATTTCAATAAAAAAGAAGCTATTTACAAGTAGTTACTTGCCTGGGTCTTAATGTGGACGAATGTTTAATTTTCGGAAGCAATTGGGAGAACGGTATGGGTACCGCTGCCCAGAGAACCATTTATTGGATAACCAACCCCTCTGCTATAGGTCATCCCGAGGGGTTCGATATGATCGAGGGGATAGCAGGGATACTGGGGTTCATGGGGTGAGGTTTTTTCGGGTCTTGGCGGTGGATGCGTCTGCCCACCCACTGCGTGAATCGAGATACCGGTTTGGAAAGACTCTTTGACTTCTCCAGCTGGTCTATCTCGACCCATAGCCTTGCACCGCAGTTTTAGGGTTGGAATCATACGTCCGTCATTCTTAGACACACTGAGCTCCAGATTCGTACACACCCCGCATACTCTTTTCCTTACCATGAGCTTCCTCTCATTTTTTTTCTCTTAAAAATACCTACTACACAGCATCACCTAAAATGGCAAAAGCCCTAAGGGAAATTATTTTCCTCAGGGCCTCCTGTATGGAGCTAAATGTAAAAAAAAACAATACTATGAAATAGTTTTTTTAATGCGCAGAATGTAAATTTTTTCCCATTTGCAATTTTTTAAATATCAAGATTTGTTACAACTATCAAACTTAATATGCAATCATCTACTCAACAATTACATTATTCTAATTTAAAAAAACTAAAAAAACATAAATGCTAATAGACACCGAATAAAATACGTAGGTACAGCATACCACTGGTAAAAACCTAATATAAAAACATCAAGCAAAGCTCACTAACCGCTTTTCCCCTTTTTTAATGGAATAAAATGATGTCTTTTTAGTAGTAATATAGAAAGATATCTGGAAATGGTAAGGGTAGAAGGAGAAACAGTAATTTAGTTTTCCGCCAAATCATCTAAAAGTTTTCCTGAAAATTGTTCCCTGATCGTTTTGCCCCCTCGTGGACTGATTTAGTCTGTCCGTGTAGTTCTCTTGTTAGTATTGAGAGTTCATAAATTGCACTCGCGAGCAAGATCAACAAGATGCAAT
The DNA here is from genome assembly GCA_951813805.1 of Limnephilus auricula. NCBI lineage: Eukaryota > Metazoa > Arthropoda > Insecta > Trichoptera > Limnephilidae > Limnephilus > Limnephilus auricula. The sequence continues at coordinate 6,151,986 of OX638403.1, forward strand.
AAGCAGATATCCAGAATAATAACGACTATAGTACACAAATAATGAAAACAAATCTGTAAATACGTTTTTAGATTCTCACGGCCAAAAGCATTTTCGTTGATTGTTTTTAGGGTGTTATGCCGTGTTGCACTACCTCCTTCTTTAGCCGACGTTTCGGACAGCGTTGTAGTGTCCATCATCAGGGCAGATCCGGCAGATCCGACGATGTGAGAGTATTCTGTAAATATTCATGAATCAACGTTTTCTATCCACTTGATTGAAAGTTAGAGTCAAAATAATCAAAAAAATTTTCAAAATCAAAATTTTTAACTAATTTATTTATATAACTAAAACATTCGTCATTAGACTTAAACGTAAAGATATATGTTTTATTATATAAAAATATTATTAAACAATACTATTTTAAATGTTATGTGAGATCCAATAAATCTTATATTTTCGGTTCATGCATAAAATATAAAGAACTATAGATGATACCCGGCATGCATTGAAATGCAATTTAAATAAATAAAAATATTTCTCCCTGCGTGGCCTTTCCCGCTCGTTTTTCATTTTACTCCTTTCCACTCCAAAAATACACATTTTTCTCGTATATTGATTGTCACCGATGACAATAATTTACAATAAACTGCTAAAGACATTTGCCCTTGACATTTTTTTATTGTACGAACAAACAAACAAACATTATTTTTTATATATAAGATTAATGCCGCTAATTACTTACAATACCTAGTTGCCTCCCAGTAGTTTATCAGGGATATTTAAATATATTTTAGTTTTATTTTTAAAATAAAATAAATACAAAAAAAAATTCCCATTAATTTTTCAGGGATCTTCCCTAAAGTTATTTAAAAAAAATAATAAAATTGTCATTACACATTAACTTTCTAATTTACTTTTAAGTAATTTTTTTTAGTAATTTAACAAAAAAAAAAACATAATAAACCTAAATTTTATATTTTTAATCCCATTAATTTAATATTTTTAATTCAATCATTAATATTAACAAAATTAAAACGTGTAGTTTAGGTATATTTAATCATTTCAATAAACTTTTAAAATCATTTTCAAAAAATTGAGGGTTCTCGTGAAAGTTTGCTGTGAGGAAGTCTTGAATTACGTCTTGAGAAGCTGATTTCGTATTAAGCCGTAATTTGCTTCGCCTAAATCCATATTTCACAATTAAGTAGATACTTACCTAAATAAGATTGCACAATAGAAAAATAAAAAATCTCTTCCACTCATGTTTCTTTGGTTATATAAGGCGAGCCGCTCACTGAGGCAACTGAAAACTATCAACTGGCAACGGTCTTTGTACGACAATGTGATGGCCCGCACACTACACAATCACTCAAAAATCCGTTGTCAATGGTAACGCAAGCGGTGACTCGCGACGCGCACTGCTGATTGTCGTAGCCGGCCGTTGCTAGTTGCCAGCTGTCAGCTGATTGTTCTTCGTCTATGGTTAAACAAGCTTTTTGACCAATCAAGACAAGGAAACCAGCAGGTTTTAGTTTGTTTTCAGTTGCCTCGTCAGCGGAGCGCCTTATTACAATGAATGTTGTTGTTTTATCTTACATTCGTATATACTCCACAATTGATGTTGGTTAGGTACAGTAACACCTGAACCAGAAAAACGGATTCTATAAACTTTAAAAAATATTTTTAATTAAATGAAATCAATTACTTTGTGTACACCTCTTATGTAATTAATATTATTGACATGTTTCGAAAACAAAGGTTTCTTCGTCGAAATAATAAGAACATAATTTTCATTATCTATCCTGACGAAAATACCTTTGGCTTCGAAACATTTCGATAATTGTGATTATATAAGTGGTGTACACGAAGCTATGTACTTCATTTAATTAAAAATGATGCCACAAAGTAATTTTGTGAAGACTGAAGAAGTAAAAATATTTCTAATAAATACTTTTGGACTTGAGCCGCTGCTGCTCTGAGCATATCGTACAAAGGGGGTATCAGTCGGCACTCGCCACCGTCTAACTCAGCCCGCTCCGGTGTATAACAGCATAACGTATAACTAGTTCGCCGTGTGTTATTGGCTGACAATATTTGTGGAACGTGGGAGGTAAACGAAACGACAAAATATATCCTACGAAATATCTCCCTACATGCTCAGATCAAGACATCAAACGTGATCGGATAACCAAAGTCAAATGTTCAAATCCCGAACTTACATGCAAATAAAGAAAAACTCCTTTAAAGTTACTTCTTTATGTCATAGGTATGAAGAGTAATAATATCTAGGCTTTGTGGGAAGATTATTTTACTCCGTGTGAGAAAAAGTTATCATTATTCCTTTGCGAATGATTTGGTGTTCGTACACGGAGAAAATGTTATTTGAAAAAAAAACGATCATTTTAATAGAAAAAACGATCATTTTACTAGTAAAAACGGTTAAAAACGGAACTGCAGTTTTTACGAACAAATTAACAGAGTTTCAATGTTTATTGGCGGGAACATGTAAGAATAATTTGTTGGTATACGTAATTTCGTACGTATTTTACCGTTAATAAACATTGAATCACTGTTAATTTGTTCGTAAGAACTTCAGTCCTGTTTTTAACCGTATTTACTATTAAAATTATCGTTTTTTCAAATAAAACTTTTCTCCTTGTATTTTAAAAAATCAGGTAATAATATAAAATTAGGTAGGTACCTACCTACGATCTACGAAACTATTATATTCATGGTCCCCCTTATTAAAAACATTGATGATTTATATTTTACACATTTGATAAACGACCATTTACCCTACTTTAATGGTTTTTTATCAATTGAGTATAATGTAAAACACGTTTATGAAGGTAAGGAAGGCCAATATTGGATAAGTGGGTATTTACACATTTGCAAAATTAGTATATACCTAATTTAAAACGACTATCGGCATAGGCATTCGGAGACCGGACAACTAACTCATCAATGAAGCACTTCACCACTCTTTTAAAAAATCATTAAAAGTGATGAAAAAAAACTAGCTCAATTCGGTTACGTCAGGTTAGGTTATGGGTTATATATTTTTTTTAATCACTTTTGATGACTTTTCAAAGAGATGTTGAAATGCTATTTTGTTGAGTTGTCATGGAACCATTGCACACATACAATAATATAATATAATCCAAAGAAACTAAACGAATAGGTACTGATTTATTTGAATCTCCAATCCCTTCACGATTGTAATCAGTAATCATATTTCTACCATCTCTGTATCAGATAGGTATATTATAGAATCCTGAAAAATAAAAGAAGATTGCTTTTATTCAAGGTTTATTTAGTTTTAGATTGGAAATAAGCATGAAAAAATCAAAGAACGCTGATTTGCTTATTTGAGTTTCTTTTCAAGTAAATTAATAATCGATGATATAAGACGTTACTGATGAGAGTAAATTTTATAAGACTTTTAAATCAAACAAAATTTCAACAGCTAATGTTGTGTTCTATATTTTTTGGAGACGTCACACATTTCTCCTTATGTAAACCTCACATTCTACGTTCTCATAAGCCCGAAGGAACAATAAGTATGAAGAAGGTGTTTCGTAATAAACATATATTGCGTCTGCTTACGCAGCCAAACAGCCAACAAGGGGAATAAGCAGATCAAATATTAGTACTGGACTCCGCCACCATCACGACATGTCTTTGTCCGTCTTGTTGCCTTGTTTATTCTCCTTAATTTCGGATACATGTGACACGTCCATCAAATAAGCCTGAGGATTTTTGGAAGACATTTAGCGAGAATTTCCTTTTCTGTCATCTTATTTTCTCGCCTCCGAGTCTAGTTATTTGTGTGTGAACATGTGCAAATGTTATGTGAGAGAAAAGGAGCGTAAATATTTTATTAAAAATCTCGCCTTTAATATGTTTGGACTTTCGTAAACATTTAGCAGACAACTTGACTTTTTCATTTTCTTGAAATGTTATTTCTTTTGCGTGGTCCATAGAAAATATGAAAATAAATTTGAAACTTTTTTATTGCTCGAAGTTTTATACAAGATTACAAACTATGCTCTTATTATTAAACTAATAATTTCTGCAACAATATTTCGTACCTTCTAGAATAAGAAATAAAATATGTTGTACCTTGCTAAATTAAAAAGATTCCCAGTGTTCATATTAGATAATTTTAAGCCATCAGTTAAATAAACGAATCTTTAATCTACCTTCGCATAACCACAACTCCCTTTGAATCTAAGAAAATCTTTCCCTGTCAGTTTTCCCGTGTTTCCTCCATAATTAGAAATTATCTTTAACAAAGACGTGCCGTATCAACGTCCGCTTGTAACGAGTCGGTCTGTTGTTTAGCTGCTTCTTGTTTCTCCGCGCATCTTCATTACATTCTACTCTTCCCCGGGGGAATAACCCAGGAACTTCGCAATATCATCTGCACTGAATGCTCTGTAGTCTTCGTTGTTTTCGGCATGTTCTCTGCATCAGAGCCAAGAGTGAGAGTGGCTTTATTCTTTTCAATGGAAATCCCGTTCCAAACAAAACATGGCTTATCTGAATCATTTAGCTGCGCGCGCATGTACCCCCTTTATTCCAGGCATTTCCCTTGGAAAATCTCCCGTACTACGTGGAAGGCATGCTTCATCGTAAATCCGTCTGCCGTGGAATTGTCGGTTTAGCTTAACTCGTGGATAATCCCGTAGATTCAGGGCGAGGCGTTAGCAACCATCTTGCCTTGGTTAACCCCTGAGAAAAATGGGGTAGTTAAGATTAGAAGGAATTTTGATAGGGGGCGGGTTGGAATAATCAGGCAGGGGTCGGGCGTAGTCAGCATACCATATGATGAGTTTGTGCGAATTTTTAAACAGCCAGGCCTTTTTGGGTGACCGACACAAGACCGTATATATTAGGTAATGGTTTCTTGGATATAATAGGAGAGGCTTGGTATTTTATATGGTAATATGTATAATATTAATGACATATTTATAATGCACTTATAGCCTGAATGTGTTTATGTTTGTGCTAATGAATTCATTAAAAGCTACTATTTTGCAATAATCCTTATGAAATAAAAAAAAATTAAAAACATTAACGACGGTATCTAAAAATAATGTATTTATAAATACGTCTTAAAATCTTGATTTATATCTGAGATATAAATTATTTTCATACTAAGGTCCAGTTTTTTCGCAGAAATTCAAATGTAATATTGCCATTCAGTGTCATTTTATTTTTTGTCTTTTGAAAAAAAAAAAGTTCCCGATAAACGCCGATTCTCGGTGCGCTTCAGTTTTTGAACAAATTTAAACAATATCATTGAAGAAAAAGACACGCTCTGAAGAGCGCCTTTCTTGTTAAGACGTGAGATCTGGATCGAGTTGCGACCATTCCGCTTTATTATTTTTCTGTGTCTTGTTCATTTTCATATTTTAATTTAGATTATTATTTTTGTCTTTTTCTTCAATGATATAGGTATTGCATTGATGGGAATAACCTTCAAAAGTTAAAAAGAGAGTTTTTCTTATTAAAGATTAATAAATTTAAATTAGCTTACAAGCTTAACAACATGGTAGTTGCCTTCTGTTGCTGATTACAATTTGTTCAAAAGCTGAAACATACTTGGCGAAAAGATCATGTCATGTCATCATCATGTCTTTGTCACACGTGAATTTCTGCGAAACAAGCGGTCCTTAGCATATGGGTACCCGCAATCCGGCTTCGCCCGAGATTTCAACATGTTCTGTTAGGAATATTTATTCTTATTAAACACCTGAAAATTACACGTAATGAAAGTCATCAATCTGACTTTAACAGTTTTCAACAGTTAATGTATTTTTATTTATTTGTTTGTTCTTCCTCTTCATGTGCCTTATCAGGTCCCCCCGACGTTGGCAATCACTCTGGTGAATATTTCTCTATCTTGCGCCGCCCGGAATAGCTCCTCCACACTTCTAATACCGGTCCACTCTCGTACATTTTGCAGCTAAGACATCTGTCTCCTACCAGGTTTGTTAGTTGGGGGTATTTAAAAATGTCATGGTTGAAGATGGAAATAACGTTAAGGGCAGAAAAGACCAGAACAGTTAAAAAAAAGGTTTGTCTTTTTCAGTTATCAAAATACATACGTTTTGTAATAATAGGTACCTAAAGATTGGGCACATTATTCACAATGGTTATTTATCAGTTTTTTACCGGTACTTTTTTTTATACCAAGCTCTTATAAACTCTTATAAAATCACAAACTGATGCGTATCTGACCTTTATTTGCTATTATTCCCAGTATAGCAGCAATTATAAATATCTATATTTTAATTGAAATAAATTACTTTGTATCACTATTTAGGAAATACCGAACATGTTTCGAAACCAACAGTTATTCCATGAGATTCAAACGAATCTTACTAATATTATAAACGCAAAAGTTTGTATGGATGTATGTATGTTTGTTACTCTTTAAATCGAAATTTAATGAATGCATTTTAATGAAACTTTACAATAATATAGCTCATACATCAGAATAACGTATAGGCTATAATTTATAAAGGTAGCTATTTATTTTCAATGTATTGAAAATAATAATTATTGTTTAATAGAAAACGTCAAAAAATGATAGTTTAATCAAAATTCTATTTTGGAAAATATTTAAATTAGTGAATTTATTTGAAGTATTCGTCTAATACTTTGAATCGAATCAAGAATTATACATATTTTAAATAAATAGTTTAAGAATTTTGGTATAAACGTAGCTGGGACCTAGGAAAAGAAAATAGATTACTCGAAGTACTAATCCTAAGCAGACAAAGTCGCGGGCAGAAGCTTATAATTATAATAAATAAATGTTGAAAAAACATTTCTATTTCGAAACTTGCCGATTATTTTGATTTAATATTGGTTAATTAAATAAAAATTATGATGACGCTACAAAAGGATTTGCAATTAATAAAGAAGTATTTATAAAATTTATTTGAAGAGATGTATGAATGTGAATGAAGCAAGGGTTTGATGACAAGATAGATGTGTGCAGTGTTCTATCTTCTCTGTCTAACATAGCAGGGGCGTTTCGTGGTAATAAGGTTTAATAATTTGCATAATCTTTTTTGTACGACGCTATTCCGAAGGCTCCGTCACAAATGGATACGCATCCGGCCTCGATTAGCAACAACCCCGGATGACAGGAAGGCAGGGGGTTTAGAAATCACCACCCTTTCGGGTCCCACAAGTTCCAGAGGCCTGGTTGCCGGTCCAAAGTGCCAGAAAGTGCCAGAAAGTGCCAGAAAGTGTTAGAAAATGCCACCCGATTTGTACCTGATTGAGTTGATAAGGTGTCCAAGTGGGATTTGGGCGGCCGGCCGACCAATCACTGTCTGAATATGAAAAACTGGTCAAAGATGGCGGAATTTGATAAAGTTTGATTGGATTATCGGAAACGGATTCAGGCGCAGATATATGTGGATTAAAGTAGATTTGAAAAATTGGAGATGATGTATGTTCTTGATGGAAACTTGTCGTTACCAATATCAGGGAAAAACCTTGTAATTTCCCCTTTCTAATATGTCATTAACTTCGAAAATTAAGCTTTTACCTATTTAGGTAGGTAACCAAGTCAACAAAACGCCAAAAAAATTTAACTAAGTAAACAGCAAAAATCAGCCCATAATTAAGTATTTTATTCTAGCTCGTGAAACATTACGGAAGTTTAAATTTTTAATTAACAAAATGTTACGTCCGTGAATCGAACCCCAATCAAGTGCTTGGAAGAAATCAACTATGCTGATCTTTAAACCACCAATTACATTCGTGGATTTAGTCTTTTTTGGTGACCAGATCTGAATAGCCAGGTAATTTCCAAAGTTTCTCATCCCCATCTGCTTTTCCTCCCCACTACCTTCAGCCTCACAACCTTTCCCTCACTGGCTTCAGATGGTTGGGATCAATTGGAACTCTTGTGCATCTATTATCACGTTAAGAAAAGAATTATTTAAATTTTCTAAGAATAATAAAATTCAGTATTTTCGAATTTAAGAATGCTCAGTAGGTACATCACATTCGTAATTACATTGATTATTTATGTTTCCTTTATGTTGCAATTGAAGGTTTTTGATATCATGTAATATTTATATAACCAATAATTTTAGATGTGACAGCTGTTTCACTCTTCGAAGGCAGTATCAAATGATCGTGTCTCGGTCACATTTAGTCGATTTATTAATATAAATAGTGTCTAATATTGCTCCACACTTCTGTTTACATATATGTATGTGGGTATGCACGTATTTAGTTTAGTTGTTTTAGTCAGTTATAAATCACTGCCATACGTACAATTAATATCGTACAGCAGAACTCAATCATAACTATAATGATTTTTCTTTATAACACAAGTTCACCATCAAGTCACATTATATTTGCAACCAACTTTCATTGATTTTTTAAAATTTATTTGAATAACTCTTTTTATAATAACTTTTGGAGGTTATTCGCATCAATTTTATATATCATTGAAGAAGAAGATAATACTAAAAAATCAGATAACTTTAATTGAAATTAGTAAATCCAATAGTTAGGTACTTATCTACGTGCAATGAAACAGTAATACGTAATTATTATTAAAATATAAATAACAAAGGGAAAATAATTACCCTCCTTTATGTTTGCATATTTTGATGCACAATAATGATAAAACTTGTAAATAATTTAACATTTAAGGAAACAACAATTTTCATTTTGAAATTTACTGGCAACACACACGGACAAGCTCTTCAAGCCATTTTACTTACACGTGCTTTGTGTACCCGAGCGACGAATTTAAATAAAGCCCACATAAACCACGGTTGGCAAATTTGTATACAGAAGTCGTTCCTCAAAAATATCCATATATTTTTAAAAAAATAATACGAAGTAGATGCTTTAAATAATGACCTACAATTTTTTTCAAGGAGAAAAGTAAACAACGATTACAAATATCTTAGGTTAATGAGTAATTAGCGTGTGTCGCTCTCCCCAGAGAGAAAAAAAGGCTAATTTTTAAACTTCCGGGGTCTCAAAAGTTGCGTATGATCTGTAGCTATTAAAACGAAAACGTAAAAATAAATGAAATTGGTGTTTACTTATTAGCTCGCTAAAATGGCCGGACGTTATGAAAAAAATTAGATTTCGTGATTCGGGAAAAAAATAAAACGAAGGGTCCATATTATATATTTTGTAGCAAACTTAATTTTTATTCCATAACTGTAGTCCAAGAATGCAAAAAAAAAAATATATATTCATATGTGATGTGTTTGTTAAAAATATAAAAAGAGAAAATAAAACTTCTGCCGGATAAAATTAAGATACTAAACAGTAACTACAATAATTTTTTTTAACAAAATACAACGAATTAAAAATAATGGATTTTCAAAATTAAATGATAACATGTTATGTCAATAGAAATTATTTTGAAAAAATATTAATACCATAATTTAAATATACATACATTTTAGCGAGTTAATAATCATTTAAAAAAAATTAATGCAGTTCTTATTTTCTTCGTAAGACACCAGGCTTTTCTGAATTCAAAAGTTGATATAATTGACACCCCCTATGACTCATATAATTATTTTTTACATCGCGAGGAACATTGTTACATGGTTACAACATTAAAATGAACTAAACGTTGGTCTCCATGGTCTCAACTCGCAATCCGGAGTAGGCGGGTTCAAACCCAGGCGTGTTCAAATTTTATTATATTTAGTATATATTTGCGGCACGTTCCAGAGTTGAAAGATACTCACAGAATCGTCCTGGTGTAAGATCACCATTCAGGAATAAAACATTGTTTGAAATTTCTTTAGCCGTGTTTGGTGACCAGATCTGGATAATTAGATAATTTCCTATCACCCTCTTTCTGATCTCCTTCCCTTCTCCACTACCTTCAGCCTCATAACTTACCCCAATTGGGCATGCCATAGCCTCACCGGCTCTAGACGTTGGGAGCAGTTGGAACTCTTGCGCGGTGTTCACATTAAAAAAAAAACATAACCAGTTGACACATCCAGAACTAATACATGGTAACATGTATAAAAAGCTGCATTTATTGAATGAGACAACGTCATATAAAATACACGATGGAAACGACTTTTTGTATAGCGGTCAATATGAACGCCTTTGTTGCAAAGGGTATGAACATAATTTATTTTTTTCGTTCCAACTCCATAGTAATGCGTGTTTATTGACTTCCATATGTCGAAATGTATTACTTTATAAAAGGTTAATTTTTTTTTTGGAAGACATAAGTACCATCTCATTTGTAAAAATATTCACCTTACCGACTCACCTGTTCAAAAAGTCTAATATTTTACAATGTTCCCTTACTTTACAATGATCACACCCATATATACATATAGATGACAAAATTCAACAAAAACCATTATTACTGTAAGGGAAAAGTCTCAAAACAGTCTGAAAATAACAATTAATTTACCACTTAAGGTGAAGACATGCGGAAAAATGCAAAATCGTGTAAAATCTTGTGTATTAGTTTTGAAATGTTGATCGCTTAGAAATAATATAGATGCTTCAATTACGTACTGTGAGTAGAACACATCTTGGCCTTATAATAAGCTTGGCCTTGGATAAGCTTTTTAATAAGCTTAGAAAAAAATTATGCGTCTGACCTATAAAAAATGGTTAAAAGTGAAAAATCTCCTACTTACAAATCCTTTTTCTGGTGTTGTTTTATTAAATAATGTAGCTAATTAAGTTTCTTATAGAGTGATCGGAAAACATTTTAGTATTTGTATCTGAACTTCACAAAATAAAATAAAACGTGCATTTTGGCGACGTTTCTTTTCAGTGAATAAAAATAGGCAGTACCCAACGAATTTGTAAGTGCGAATTTCATCATTATGCCATGTACAGAAGGATTTTAGCCCGTCGCTCATTCTACGCCCGGAGCCCGGGGCAAACGGACATGCCTTAGTCTACGCGGCGCTTCGATCTTTAAAAATATACTTGCGAAATTACAAAACACTATTGTTTGCTATAGATTAGGGTTTTTATTGGTAAACGCCCAAAAATCGTTCGCTCCGCCCGATTCTGAATGAGTCAAGGACTAGTGGATCATCTTAACTCCTCAAGCCTTGGAAAGACATTAGGTACTAGCCACAAACATCATATTCCATTAGAGCCACTGAAGGACAGATCTGACCGGGGCGTCAATACTATTTTTTACTTTTTTATCGTATTTTATATATGTTTTGATATTTTATTAATCCCGATATAAAAGGAACATGTTTTCTAAATATCGATTTCTTTCACAATTATGGACGTTTCAAGTCAAAATGTTTTAGTTTTTCGATAAGTTTTTTTTCAAACATTTTTATGTTTGATATTAAAATTTTATTATTTAGTACTTATTGTTAATGTTTATTTTAAATATTATCGTCTGAAAGATAATTTTATCTACTTTCTAAGATATTATTGCTTTTTTAAAACTTCAAATTTTAATTACTGTGGAAGGATTCCAAAATTTTGTTAAATTTCAGTGTGGGTGAACATAAAGATATAAATATTTTATGGGTTGAAGGGTTAACATGAATTTGTTAGTAACAACCAAAATTAACCGCACGTTTGTAGCTAATAAATTACACCATTTAAACAAGCCTCAACAAAATTCCCACACACAATACTTTTATTCACAGAACAGGATCTCTTGATAATTCCAATACTTATCTTAGGACTAGTAAGTCAGCATTGACACTTACGTAAGCTACTAGACGGTAGGTTTAACAAGCATTATAACGTTCTCAAACATTAGCATTAATTGCGTTTTATCGTCTGATATTGACAATTTTAACGCGAAAGCTCATTTAAAATTTGTAATCGAAGACAGAAGTTTAATATTATTACCTATTCTCAGATGCTGAATGTTAATTTTCTGCGTGTTTAATATTCGTACAGAACATTTCTTCGTAATAATGTAAGTATTTTAAGAACCTCTCAGCGCTTATATTTAAAGTACCTGTCGTCCTGCTACCTTATCATGAGCTTAGTTCCATAAACTCTCTACATAAGTTTGGTATGTATTCAATGGTTAATCTATATATCTTGTGGGTAAGACAAAATTAATATAATACCAAATATTGCGGATTTTCGAACCGGTTGATTACCAGTTTTCTTTCTAAATCCCTAAGTCGATATCCGCCAGCCTTATTTTTTTTTTGTTTCTCAATAATTGTAAAGGTACGTAATTATATTTAAAAAAAGCATTAACACTCTTATAATAACGTACATAGTTAATTATTTATTAGCTTATTTCACTTAGACTATCTACGTTAATTAATATTTTTTTATACTTATTAGGTACCTACCTACTTGCCATAAAAGAATCTCACTACCCGGGGGAAGTAGGATTATAGCAACTCCATTAGATGAATGGTATGATGCGCATGTCAGCAAAGGGGACTTATCTGATTGTTCGTTCAAAGTACCTACCTACGTACCTTCTTAAGACGATTCACTAGTCCTTGACTCATTCGGAATCGGGCGGAGCGAACGATTTTTGGGCGTTTACCAATAAAAACCCTAATCTCTAGCCAAAAACAGTATTTTGTTATTCTGCAAGTATATTTTTAAAGATCAAAGCGCCGCGTAGACTAAGGCATGCCCGTTGGCTCCGGATTCTGGGCGTAGACTGAGCGACGCGCTAATATCCTTCTGTACATGACAGAATGATGAAATTCGCAGTTAAGAATTCGTTGGGTACAGCCTATTTTTATTCACTGAAAAGAAACGAAGCCAAAATGCACGCTTTATTTTATTTTGTTAAGTTCTGATACAAATATTAAAATGTTTTCCGATCACTCTATAAGAAACTTAATTAACTACATTATTCAATAAAACAATAACAGAAAAGGGATTTGTAAGAAGGAGATTTTTCACTTTTAACCATTTTTTATAGTTTAGACGCAGATTTTGATAAAAGGCACACTAAGAATATCACACTAAGAGTATTAAGGCGTGGTCGAGGGGCAAAACTCTATTTTATTATATAAAAATAATGTATATTTGCGGCACGTTCCAGAGAGGAAGATACTCTCAGTATCGCCCTGGTGTAAGACCACCATTCAAAATAGATACGTTGCCTGAAATGGCTTTAGCCGTGTTTGGTGACCAGATCTGAATAGACACGCACTTCCCCACCTTCCTCATCCCCATGTCCTTCTCCTCCCCACTACCTTCAGCCCCACAACATACTACAATTGGGGATGCCATAGTCTCACTGACTCCAGACGGGATCAGTTGGAAACTCTTGTAAGGTATACATGTAAAAAAAGGTACATTTTTGGCTTGTGGCTTCCTCTTATTCGCTTCCATTCTGGATGAAAAGCAATAATATTATTTTTTTAACCACTGAAGCGACAGAGCAATTAAAATATTTTTTCTCAGATTGCTAAAGGAAATTTTTCCGCCCACATTAAAAAAATCATACCTCCGAATTTGAAAACGATTATAGTTAGCCAATGAATTCACCTTCAAACTGATTATAGTTAGCCAATGAATTCACCTATCTTTTTTCTATTATCACTTATTTGTAAAAAGCATTCGAGTGGTTAATTTAAAAGTATCTTGGAAACGAATCGTGTTCTAATACTTTATTATTATTTGAAAAAACCGCAGGTGTTATTATTGCGTTGAGGATCTTTTGCCGGAGGTCATCAATAAGAATCAATAACTTAGGTACGTATTTCACTTGCAACTTTGCCCTTAGCTTTTAAACCAGTATATTATTTAGTTGAGGTATTTTCTTTTGTAAATATCGACATAAAAAAGGTTTTATTTCGAGTTCCTTTCCTGTCGTCCACTGGCTCCGAGCACAGTATCTATATAATAATAATGTATGTAATCGCATACAATTCTTATTTAATGTAATGTTCCTCTATATCTTCGCATATCTAAATGCACGTTTATTCATTAAATATGTATCCGATTGCTTTAGCAACTTCATTTCTGCATAAAAGGGACTTAAACATCGCTTAATACGATATACAGTCATTCGTTGCCAGTTATTAGGTATATCAATTTATATAAAATTGCCAGATAATGTTTCAGGTTTCCGAATAACCGGCACCTTAAATATATTTCTTTACATTAGGTCCACACAGTAGGCACTGAGGATAAAAATCCTTCAGTCATCTTTGGGATGCTGCGTGGAGGGTATTTTTCTCTCCCTCTCTTCTCAACTAGTCTCTCCCTTATTCGGCACGCCATGCAGTAGTTTGGAAAACGCATTCGACGTCAAAACATAGAGAAATCTCATCCTATGAACCCGGGCATCTCTGCTAAGTCACCAAACATAGTGAACCACTTGGGGTGACCTGGGAAATTTCCTGGCTAATATGGGCACTGGGCAAGATCGTTTCAAGTAAAGTTTCATTTCTGAATGATGGTCTTACACCTGAGCGATACTGAGAGAGTCTTCTTGTACACGCCGGGATTTGAACCCGCGACCTCCAGATTGCTATTCGAGAGCATTATTACCCCTGGACCACGTAGGCCACCATATTACAGATTACATAACACCCATTTTAGTGCGTTTTTTTTCTTATTAACGCATTCAGTATTTACGATTACTCGCTAACTTAATACTAACTTTTAAACGATATTTGATGGGCTATATAATAAACCGCTAATAAAACAGTCAATACCATCACAAACGCCGTGTCCTCGTAAACAACCAATAAAACAGTCCTTAAACGCCTCTTACATTTTAAAATAAATAAACTAACAAATTTTTCCACATAAAACGCAAAACATATACCTAAATAACATGAATTTAATTCGTCAATCAAAACCGAATAAACCGTGATACACTAAATCAAATAAAATGTCTGAACAGGAATTAAAATAAAGGTGGTGTTATGTACTTAGGAATCGTAAAACTGAAACGAGTCGACTATCAAAATTCACCACGTTCAGTTTACGAGGTGTTTGACAGTGACCTAGAAATCTTAAATCTTTATTGTATTGTATTTTTAATTTTACGAGCTCATAAAACTTTGTTTTTTTTTATGACTGTAACCTTATGTTTACATTTTACAAATACTACACTCATTGATGAGTAAGGATATTAAAATAATTTTATCTACGTCTGTTTTTAGCTCTCGATTCAAGAAATTGTACCGGAAAACGAGGCGGATTTTTAGTGTATTTTAATGCATTCACACATAAAGTTATTTACTACCTGCAACGTTATACTAGTGATATATTTTATTTGTCGGTAAGCACGCGGTTTCTTTATCGGTGTTTTAATGATGTTTATTTTATTATTTGCGTTAGAACTGACCGACTGCAAGTTTATTTAAGTGTTTATGTTTTTTGATATGCCATTTAATCTCGTTTTCGTTTTCTACCAAGTTAGCAACATAGAATACAGTTTCTTTATTGTTTTATTGGCAATAACAACAATAAATAGTTTTAATAAAAACTTTAAATTTTTTTCACTTATAAATAATGTAATTACCCAAAACAGGTGCTTACGTTAAACTTCAAAAAATAATTTTATAGTTAACTAAATATATGAAAAAGAACCTAAGTACCTACCTATATGAAAAGACGTCGTATTTCATAAAATGATGTAATGCGCAGAATCAAAGCGAGGTCAAAATAATCTCTTAATAGATACAGACCATATTTTTTCTAAAAACAAAGGAATTTTAAAAGATACATGAAAAGTCCTTTCAGACTCTGAACAATCTCAGTACCAATATCTAAGTTTCGATAAAAAAAACCTTTTCATAGACAATGAAGCAGAGGGAAACATTCTCCTCGCAAAAGCAACGAGACCATATATTTTTTGGGGTAGCGAGGCACAAAAAAGAGCAATCTATTTATACAGTGTATTTGTATGAAGATGTTTTGGAATAAGTACATATCTGTGTGCTCTTCGAACACAAAAATATTCATTTCTAGCGGGAGGTAAAAAAGTCAACAATTTTTTTTTTTAATACTTAGGTATATCTTTCTACTCAATACCTTTATAATATAGTTCCTACTGAGTTTACGTGGGTTCCTTCTCTAATTTAAATATTCAATTAAATTGTTTTAGATAGGAACATTTCTTAAGTTTCATCGATAAATATTTTTTTATAATTTTGTTTAATATTTGACTCTAGAGTTAGAAAATAGGCATCTATCTTGACTGTGTTTTGTTTTCGACTATATGACAGAAGACGTCTCTCGTCTGAGTTTTATCTCATTGACTATTGTAATTAATTACTTATTAAAAATACTACATCCTTTCCCACCACTTAACGAAGCTGTTGTAGTTTTTTTTTTATAATTAGCCCAAACTATTTTGATGAAATTTAATGAACGAATTACTACATAACAAAGCATAGCATTTAAAAAAAATAATGTTTGTCATTCTCAAAACCAAAATAACCGTGGTAAATTTATCGATAAACCAGAAATGTTGTTTTAGAAAGGGAACTTGCATTGGTACTTATATATAGTTAGGCACCTACCTACTTAAATTTCATGGTAATGATCTATTTTTAATTATTTATAAAATTAAAGAATAGTTATAATAGAATAAGAACAGAATAAAAGATCACAAAACCAAGATAACAGACTTGAAAAAAACCAACCAGTTAAAATTTTTATTAGAATTTTACCTGACTAACCTAAGGGGTTGAACTTTGACATCCCCTGTGTATTTGTCTATTAGGGGGGCTTGTTTCGTGTGTTATCCGTTTGGTCGTCATTTTTTGGGATTGGCAAATTCCAAACATAGGTGAAACCCGCACAGATATTTCACCTGTATTAGGAGATGACTACATTGATACCTTCATATAGGAAATATGATGTCTTATGTATCTATATACAAAATAGGTTGGGTTTATAAATAATGCACTGCAAATACATTAGATATATATATTATTTTGAATTATTCAATTGTGAAATAACACTAATTAATCAAATAAAATTTATTTGCACACTCTGGGTTCGAACGCGTGAGCTTCGGATTGCGAGTCGAGAGTCTTACCCCTCGACCACGGCGACTGTCAAAAGTACTATAAACTATTGCAAAATGCAATAAATATTACCTACTGATTGTTTCGTACTCATCTCAAAGTAATTTTCAGTGACTGACATCGATCGACCAGTATTAGTTACAGAAATATATTTTTTCATAAAAAATTTACTCACGCATGGTGTTACGCAAGTAGTTATACAAAATAGATTTACGTAATGTGCCTAGTTCTCAATGTCAAATTTTCCCAATCAATCTGACTTCTACTGATTTTCTAAAATATACCTAATAGGTGGGTAGTGAATATCAGAAATGATTACATAAGAGCTTTGAAGCTTTGATTTTACCAACCGGAACGTGTTAGTTAGTTGAAACATTTCATAATCCGGAACGTAATGAGATTCACGAACCGGCGCAACGTTCCGGTTGAATCCGAGTCTGACTCCTCCTCGATCTATGTAGCGACATCCACATAGAAATAATGTTCAGCAAACTTCGTGGGAGAGTAGAAGCATGGAGTTGCCTCACGTACAGTTTGAAGTATTGTTATCAAAGTATATCAGATACATTCGGTCCGTTGAAGCGGCAGCATTCGTAATATAAAAGTATCATTTCTTTCGTAAAATAATATTCTCATAAGGAAATATTCCATGTGCGTTTCGGCAATAAGCCACCCGTCGAATACAACGAAAATAACCGATTTTATCGAAGGCAAGCGATGAAATTGAGGCATGTCCTGAATAATTTGGAAACGTTTGCATTTTTTTGTTTTTACAAAACTCGATATCCACGTACACTGAACATTACATGAATACGTGATAAAATAAATGTAACTATTTATGCCAGTATTTTTTTTACAATGGTGTACCCATTCATTTTATATGTTTGCTTTGATTTGTTAATAAGCGGGAAAATTTTTAAATAAGTATGTAATTTTTTATTGTCTGAAACATTTACAGAATGTTAACAATTATTACAATATTGAAATTGCATTTGGGATGTGCATACCTAGATGTTAACACTCTAATTAAAAATATTCGCAGCATGCGTAAATCAAGGTTTAGTTGTTACAAAATGGAGTTGCTTCTAGCGAAATAATAAAAATAATAATAAGCAAAAAAAATGTATAAAACTTAGTAAGTAGAACAAAGAAAGAGAAGAAAGAAAGACAAACATTTACATAATTTTTATAAGAACAACTCTCTTTTTACAACTTTAAAAGGTTATTCCCATCAATTTAGTATATCTTAAAAGAAGAAGATAACACTAATAATTTAAACGACAATATGAAAATGAACAAGATACAGAAAAATAAAAGATAACGGTCGCAACTGGGATTCGAACCCAGAACCTATCGACTTACAGGTAAGACAGAGGTTCTGGGTTAGGAAAATAATTTACCTCAGTACCTTTGTCTTATCTTTGGAGATGCAATGTGGAGTGTATTTTAAGGACAGGAAGTAGAGGTAGTTAAGGGAAGGAAAAATATATTTGGGGGTCAGTGTCTCCAGGAGTGACAGATGCATGATTTCATCCCGACGATGGGGTCTAGAGAGATAGGAGAGATCAAAGGATCTCCCCAAATCAGCTTCTCCCCGGTGAACCCGGACAACCCTGTTAAGCCCCTAAAAGTAGAGAACTACCTGGGGTAACCTGGCAGAGATGTTCGTTATCCAATAAATGGTTCCCAAGACGGCGGTACCCATTCCTGCCTCCAAAATTGTTATCAATCTCTTAGTGCGGAGATCAAGATATTAATACATGTTCAGTGGTTACCACCTGTATAATATAAAATGCTATATATAATGGATCCGATTTTTTAGTGAACGATAAAGAGCAAATAATAATAGTTACGTATATTTTTACAACAATGGGTGCTATGGCGACCACCCGCGATGATATTCAAATTCACAAAAAGTAACCTGTTTAATAGTGTGATCTTCAGAAGTACAATGTGACGAATTCAACCCACGTATAATATAGACAATGGCATGAGAATATTCAACCGAGTGTGCCAAAAACGAACAAAAATTGTTTGTTAAATGTCAAGACAGTAGTTTAAAACCTTGCCTGGGGGTGTACGAGTTAGAAAATTTATTTATTTATTCAAAAAATAATGTATTACACAAAAACATAAGATGCACATCTCACTAGGGCATTCCTGTATCGAGATGTGCAGCCTTACAATTATTTAAAAAAAAATTAAATACATATAAAATTAATAACACACATAAAAATAAACCTACCAAAGAATCACTGATTACATTTATTCAAACATTAATTACAATTGGGAAGTACGTTCATAGTTGGCAACAATAACGTTCTACTGTAAACCAAATATGTACAAGATATCTGTGATGCCTTATTAGATAAACAGATGTATTAATAGGGTGACCATTGACCATACCGACAGCGACAAGAGGAATAGTATGAATAATACATTATTAATAAAAAATAAATAACAATAAAAACATTTAACAGTGTGCCATTGATTCCACTCTAGCACTAACGTAATTTTCAAAAGCGATATAATTAGTTTTATCAAAGCATAGTTTTAAATTTCCTGTGCATCGATAAGTGCATGTATTTATTTTAAAAAATGGCAGCTATTTTATACAATATTACATAGACCTGATGTAACTGCTTTGCTTAAATGAAAATATATGCCTTTATGACTAGTCTCTACCTACGTATTATTTCACATTTATTATGTAATGAAATATGTAAATTATCACTTACTATTTACAAATGGGTACAAGTATCTACCCACATGAAAATATGAATTGATAGTATTGTTATGGGTTATAAGTTATTACCTGTCACTATGATATGTGGTTCAAATTCAAAGTACGGGTTTTATATCAGTTGGTTACCTATGCCAGTGTTCAGCTATGCCAATATCATAGAGGTTCTATTTTGTGAAAATATCTGGAGTAGCATGCCCTTTTCTTTTTCATAAGAGGACCAATCGTCACTGAAACTGTTCAAATATAAATTTAATATATTCTAATAAATTTAATTAGGTACTCAGATTTTAAACAAAAAATTCTTCGACCGTGTATACATTATAGGGATGGAACTAATTTCACATTTAAGGTGAAGCACTATGTCTTATAGAATGCACAATCCGTCCGCTAACAATAACACTCCGTGTGTAGATGGCGATAAGGTTTAAATTCCAGTTTATCACCAGATACTTAATTTGATTTATTAAAAAAAAAAAACATCGCAAAACAGAATGTTTTTTTTGGCGAAGCTCTGACATAAATATTTTAATGTTTTTGGATCGTTTGTTTCAGAATTTAAAAGTCCACATTATGCAATAAAACCATAATCGAAAATGGTTTCAGAAGTAGGAGATTTTTTACTTAATAGCAGTTTTATAGGCCTGATACTTTATTTTTTCCCTGGACTTATAAAAAGACTAATAATAAAAATTCTACATAATTTCAAAGGCAACCATGTTTTCTTCTCGCAGTATTTAATAAAACCATCTAAAGTAGTGCACCACCTTAAAGTGATTTTAGTATTTCTTATAATGAATTCTAAAAAAATAATGGAAAGTAAAAATGAGTTATGATTAAATTATAATATTAATCGCGCGTTCTGAACGGAAATGCAATCGCTCTTCGATAAAATAATTTCCATATAATTGAATGAGGAATGTCGGTGATTGGACGACCGTCAATTGGCTCTTTTCCATAAGAAAAATAATTGAAATTAACAGTAAGCGACCACTCTTTTCGTTGTGCAGTAAATATTTCGTTGATCGCTCGAATGGCGCCACTTGGCGCGGCACCTACCAAAAAATGGCCATGAGAAATTCATAAAGACTTTTTCTTAAATATGGCCATCAACTTTAAGACACGTTTAGTACAGGTGATAAACATAGGTAAAACGTTTTAATTAATGCATATGTTTTTACATCAATAGTAAATAACTGTAACTATATGGCTTCCATACGTACAAAGGTATTCTCACAAAATATATTGCATATAATTTTTTATTCTTATCTTATTACCAAATAAAAAAAAAATTAGGTAAAACACCTTTTGTGAACTAGGTTTATTAAAAGTAGGTTTATTTGTACATCGTTGTGGAGTGGGGGTTTCTCTCTATGTCACCCGTGCATATAAAAGACCGTGGCAATTCAGAATCATAAAGTTTCTGAAAATTACTTTAGGCATGTTTTGTGGCAAGATCGGAATAACCGGAAACTTTCTTTCACGTATCTCATTTCCCCACCCATTTTCTTAACCGTCGTAAAGGGCTCTTAAATATGGGATGCCATGGTCACACTAGCGTAAAGCAGCTGTGACTCAGAAAAAAAGAGTGCAAAAGGTTAAGTCAGTTAGTTACCCATTTAACATAAATGTGCACGGAGAAAAATGGTATTCTAACATACGATCATTTTATTAGTAAAAACGGTTAAAAACGGGACTGAAGTTCTTACGATCAAATTAACAGGGTTTCAGTGTTTATTGGCGGGAACATGTACGAATAATTTCTTGGTATAATTAATTTCTTATGTACACCAACAAATTTGTCTAACATTTTCCCGCCAATAAACATTGAAACACTGTTAATTTATTCGTAAGAACTTCAGTCCCGTTTATAACCGTTTTTACGAATAATATGATCGTATTTTAGAATAACATTTTTCTCCGTGTGATATAAGGTCAGTAGAAATTAAACATAATACCTTTTTTATATTCTTGCCTTTAAGTTAAGACACATAAATCGGATTTAATAAATCCTTTCCTACTTTTCCAATAACTAAAAAAACAAATCCAGGATCTTAGCATTAAGCTTCTTGCGGACCGCCGCCGACTTAATGTATAGGTACTTATCTACGACTAACTTCTGACGCTGACTTCGTAACCTGTAGTTTTTCTAGACAACTTTGTAACGAGATACAGATTTAAAAGCCGGATCTCTTTCAGACGACAACGTCCAACTCCAGTCTTATCTTATTCTCCTCGCTTGATTAGCTATATTTTTCTCAACGCTTTTTTTTGCATCTTGTACGCATGAAACCGACGAAAAATTCCCGTTATTTCTTTTTCAAATCCAATCACAGGGAAAGGTATTCGAGCATGAAGAGTTAGTTAAGGTGATTTCTCACAAAAACGGCGCTCCACAAATTATCCAATTATTATTATTAACCTACGTACTTAATTATTTTTAATATTTGTGTTATTATCATAAGTTTAAGATACGCAAAAAGTTCAGCAGTCTCTGTAAAGATCGGTAAAAATAAATGATGGGGATAGTGAGAAGATTTGAAAACTGATTTTTTATAAATATGAATACATATTATTATGACGTTAGCCCGGGGAAATATCTAAAAAAATTAATTACATAATGAATGTATTTTAGAGCATTTTAAATTTCGCCGGTTTGATGTAGAATAGTCGTAGAAGTGCAATATGGTAAAATAATTTTCACTGATTAATTATGCATTTTTAGTACCCGATAAAAACAAAATTTATGTGTAAAATATAATTTTACAAATTTGTAAATATTTGTTTTTATCCTCTCCCTTTAAGTTATCATTTTGTGGCTTAAAGGGTTTTATCAAACCGCCTTCGAAATATTTAGCTTTATTAATAGATATGAAGGGCTGGGAATTAATATATAAAGTAAATAAAATAATGTATTGTTTTTTTTTTAAATATTTTTACAGCGTGCTAGAGGCGAATTCTGGCGAAAAAAAAACATCCAGATTGTATTACTATTTAGCCATAATTTTTTAATTTTCAAAATGATCGCATTAGCGTTACACGCCAACCATTTAAAGTGCGCCGTAGAATAAATTTTAACCCAACGGAATGCCGAGAAACTAACTCACGAGGGTTCCCGCTACCCTCTCCGTTCTGAAAATTAACTTCGAGTAAGATGGGAAAATTTGAATAAATGGAAAGCTTTTTTTACAAACGATGGCGTATTAAGTAGGGGGTGCACGCAAGCCGTATCCCAAACTGCTGATTAAAAAAGCCAGACTACTAGCGAACTCTGTGAGCGCTCGGTTGAAGCAGAAATACAAGAAGAACTACCGACCATTCCAACTGGTTTCTCATTTACTTTAAATTGGAAACATTTTCTTATTCCTTCTTCTAGGAAATACCCTCGCAGGACTGTTCGTCCTTCCTAAGCTGAACATTCACTTTGATAAAACGCTGAAGTTTAGACGAGATTTGTACACTGAAATATGAAACTTCTCCCGGTCATATTTTTGGTTTTTCTTATTATTTGCGCCAGATGACGGTTATGTTAGATAGAATAATTCTCTCAGGGACTTTGGCCACTTTTGGCTGGAAAATTATTTTGACAAACTTTCGAAACAATCCCGAGAGTAGATAAGTTGTTATTCGGCAGAATAATAACAAAATATTTCTTCGACGTAAGCTATCTTACAAATAATACAATAAATGAAAAGTTTATTTATTTGTAGAGGGGTAAGTGTAAGTTGTTAGTAGGCACAATTTGTGAATATTTTTGCAAATTAATCTAATTTCATGATGAACAGATGGTAAATATACCAGATTATTTAGTAATGAAACAATATTTAATTAGATATACGCACCTATATAATAAATGCTCTTTCAAATTCTAGGTAATTAACTAATAATAGTTTTATTTTTTCATCATTATAATTATTTGATGACGATCTATTTGAAATTTACTCAACAAACAAATGCTCTTTATTATCAATTAAATAATAATACATCAAATACGAATGTTTGATTATTTATTTAATTTACATAATTCAAATAATATCTAGTACAAAGGCAATTAGTTATAGATAATAAATCGCTAGGATTGAGCACAAATAATGTATGTACTAATTATTATTAAAGTTTCGACACTAATGAGATTAATGCAAACGAATATAATAATATCGGTACACATTTGCATTTTTCAAACTTACATCTACTTTGTATTGAAAAATTATGCGAACGAGTGTTGTAAACAAATTTCGAATATTCAAGGTAAATTAGCTGCTTTTATTGTGAGTATAGCATTCTATTTTGCATACAAGTTTGCGAATATCTTTGTTGGAACAAACTTGGCCAGACTATATTAATATAATAACCTTTTAACTTCCGCATAGTCTTGCATACAAAATACTCCCCTAACCCCAACCCACCAAGCCAACTAGAAGGAGGGTGAATCGTTAGAAGCTCTGGAAAATTCAAGCAGTCACATCCGTCAGCGTGAAAATTAACTACCCTTAGAAAGTCAGTGCATTGGAAGCAAAAATACGACGATCATTTGGTTGTAGAAATTATGGACTGTAGAGATTCGCACTATTAGGTAATCTATATGATGTATTTATAAAATTTATAAAAAGAGAAAGCAGAATATTAACACGTAGATAAATTAAACATAACCAAGATTAAAGATTTTTAAAAATCAATAATTAAAAACTTTTTACTGAAAAAAATGGCAAACGATTCTATTGGCTTTACCGATCTCCCAGAGATCTAATACACCCTAAATAGGGGTGTACTTTGATGCAGTCCCTTTTCCACCCTCATTTAGCATTTGCACGGTGGAAGATACAAAGTTGTTGGCATTACAAGGATCTTTTGCTGTATGATAATAGGTACTAATGCTAATGGTGGAAAATTTGAGGGTGTGATGATCATCTCCCCGCATATCTACCTCAGATTATAAATTGTACCTATCCTCTTTAGTTCTGGGTTTACATATAGTAGTAGGTAATCCGTTTCATAGAAGTCTCTCTACATACGGCAGAAAAAGTAGGTACCTCGTTAAGAAGGTAAGATTTAAAGCTCTTGAAATAAATGTGCACAGAGAAAAATGTTATTCTAAAATACGATCATTTTATTAGTAAAAACGGTTAAAAACGGGAGTGATGTTCTTACGAACAAATTAACAGTGTTTCAATGTTTATTGGCGGGAAAATGTAAGAATATTTTTTTTATTAACAAATTATTCTTATATGTTCCCGCCAATAAACATTGAAACCCTGTTAATTTATTCGTAAGAGCTTCAGTCCCGTTTTTACGAATAAAATTATCGTATTTTAGAATAACATTTTTCTCCTTGTGCTAGTTTTTCTCACGCTAAAGTTTTTCTATTTCTTCCTTGTTATTAAATTTTTTTTAAATAATTCTGAGAATATTTGAAAGGGTCTAGCAAAACTTCATCTAAGAAACGAATTCACGGAATCTCTTCCATGAAACTTCGCAAATGAAAAAAGTTGAAATTCCTACCGAGTCGGTACATTCCTGAGATCTTGAATATGAATGTCGGTTCAAGATATTTTTCAGAAGGAGAAAACAAATTGAAGCAAACTTTTTATGCAAAACCATCCAGCATCAACGAAAACAAAAGGGAAAGAAACATGGCTGACAAATACCGTTCTTATACGGAATTCTGAATAACTGAGTAGGTAGTTTTCTTTTCAGGCATTTGTTTTCACAAAGCGTAGAAAATATATTGCAGTGGATCGGGCACAGCTGAATCCCAAACCCAACGACGAAATGTAGATATATACCTACCTACAATCCTACAAGCGTAGAGTCTGTTCGTATTCCCTAGTACGTAAAATATTATATTCAATTATCTTGACTTTTTTCAGTAGGTATATTAAATAACTCACATAAATAAAAAGTAGGTAAAAGGTATTTTAGAAATAAAGTTAACATTATCATTTTTCTTTGCATTTTTCTATACTCTGTTTTTTATTCTGTAGTTCATTAATTCATCAAAATTAAAACTAATATTTCATGGAATTGTTGAAAAGCATACACGGTATGTTAGCATTGTTCGATGGCAGACTTAGAAGCAAGATGGAGTACGCGAGCGATGTGTGGGCACCGTACCACCGGAAGTTTTTTTTTTTTTTTTAAAGAAAGACAAACATTCCCGGGTTACGAATAACCCAACAACATTTGAAAATCTCCTACTACCACCACACTAAAGCGGAAGATGTTGCTTGTGTTGTGATGGAGGACTTAGCCAGCCGAGGAATCGAACACGGAACGCCTGGGTGGGACCCAAACGCAATGCCCACTCAACCACTGACCGGTCATTGGCCACTGACAGTACATTAATATGTTGTGGCAAATCCAGAAGAAATTAGGATAGGTTCCATGCCTCCGCATATAGACACCACTTCGACTTACTTGAGGAAACTAATTCTGTGAGTCTGGAAACTAGGCGCAAAGCAAGTCTAACTATTGTGTCTTTCAAAATTTGACGATTAGACCACCACAGCTACCATGACTTATTCAGAGTACCAAATGGCAAAAATCCACGTCCTGGCAAAAAATTGCATGACGAGGGGAATGGTGTTTTTAAATGAACTAGCAAAGAATTTGGATGTAAGTGAGTTATCTCTAAATGACTTGAAACAATTATCGAAGAGTCACCTAGCCAAATGCTGATATGACGAAGTGAAATTTTGTAGTGTAATTGGAATTAATATTCTGTTGCACAATAACGTTTAAAAAATTTTTAACTTTTTAATTTTCTTTTTATTTTCTTCTCTTCTGTGTTTATATATTTTTAAAATAGGTACATTATTTACATGCATTAGTAACTTCTTGTATCAACCATCAACCATTAAAATTTTTAATTTTTTTATAAAGTCATCTAAGTAAAAGTCAATATTATAAATGAGTTTTATTAAACTCAATGGGAATAATGTATTATAAATATTATGTATAATTTTGTAATATATTATCACAAATAAAAAAATAAAAAAAATAAAAAATAATAGACAAAACAATAATAACAAGTAATAAATCTGTTCATTTTAACTGTCCTAAAATTTCCTAGTTGGATAGCCAAAGATCATTGTAATATGTAATAATAATAATATTTGGCCGATTTATATAGCGCCGTTTTTTTTAGAAATCACCTCAAGGGCGCTGCAATGTGTAATATTTGGATAATGTTTTAAAAAAAGAAAAGGGTAGATAAATATATTTTTTTAAATTACTGAATTGAAATAGATAGGTACCCGGTGATGAAAAAGCATTTAGTATACCGAACGAAACGAATAGTAGGTAGGTACCTACGTATAATAAACATTTAAATTAGTACCATCTTCTTTTTTGTGTATTTATCATCTCTATTCAATGCTCTTTGAGGAACTAGAAACGAAGAAAACTATTCACGTACTTATTAGAAGTTGGTGATTTCATTTTCCAATCGTTCAATATTTTATTGTATTTTTGTGCACATGTTCTAATTATATAATTATAGCTTGTGAAAATGAGTCAAACGGAATATAGGATAACGTGTAGGAATTAATAACATTATCCTACATTGTTAATTATCACATTATTGTTAATAATTAATAATGCTGAGCTACAGTGTAGGTATTCGAGTTGCATTGTTTAATTAAATGCGTAAAAATGCTTTATGTGTAGGTACTAACAAACATGTACATATATGTTGGTAGGTAGAAGACTACGAAGTTCGGTAAAATTTGTATTTTTCTAGCTGTGTCGGTAGATTATTTGGGGAGATGTTTTGGTTCGGTAAACATAATTAACTTAACACGAGAAACTTTTTATTAAATGCTTCAGAAAGCAAATGGACTATACCTTGTTGTTTCAAAGTTGGCGCACTCCAAAGCTCAAGATGTGTTTAGGTTTGTAGTAGGTTCTGTCTTGAACTCAAACCATGGCAAGACGGGTATGCCACAGAACGAATAAGCTCTTGAAACGAGAGCTTTTGTTGTTTGGAGGTAATTGTACGATAAAAACCAGATTTAATTCAAGGTTTGTTTTGAGACAAAACATGCACCCCGGGATTTGATCGAATCAAGAGTCTGCTTTCAAGCACAATTACCCCAGACAACATCAAACAATGGAGTTGATTGTTCCAGACGTAAAAAAATAAGATTTTAAATAAGTAATTACTAGAAATACATTTATTCAGTTGAAATGTGTTTGAAGGAATCTCGCGTCCTTAAGATGATCCACTAGTCCTTGACTCAATCGGAATCGGGCGGAGCGAACGATTTTTGGGCGTTTACCAATAAAAACCCTAATCTCTAGCAAACAACAGTATTTTGTTATTCCGCAAGTATATTTTTAAAGATCGAAGCGCCGCGTAGACTAAGGCATGTCCGTTTGCCCCGGGCCCTGGGCGTAGAATGAGCGACGGGCTAAATTCCTTCTGTACATGGCATAAGGATGAAATTCGCACTTACAAATTCGTTGAGTACCGCCTATTTTTATTCACTGAAAAGAAACGTCGCCAAAATGCACGTTTTATTTTATTTTGTGAAGTTCAGATACAAATATTAAAATGTTTTCCGATCACTCTATAAGAAACATAATTAGCTACATTATTCAATAAAACAACACCAGAAAAAGGATTTGTAAGTAAGAGATTTTCACTTTTAACCATTTTTTATAGGTTAGACGCATAATTTTTTAAAAAGCTTATCAAAAAAATACTCGATCACTTCAAAGTCCAAGATGTGTTCTACTCACAGTACTTAATTGAAGCATCTATATTATTTCTAAGCGATCAAATTTTCAAAACTACTACACAAGATTTTATACGATTTTGCATTTTTCCGCATGTCTTCACCTTAACGTGAGTTGATTATGAAATCATTTCATATGTTTGACGGAAATCGTTATAATGAATGTATGCGTATTAAACTGGGAATATATTTAATTTACCTATTTGTTTGTCTACCTTGAATTTGAATAACTATCTGGCTGCGCAATCGTGGGTTGGCGATTGTGGATTCAATGGTGGGTTGTCTCTGTCCGGAATTACCATAATTTCATTATTGAAGAATAGTATAGCCGCTATATCCGATAATACGTAGATATCTCCGCAGTCAAAGCACTAAGCACATTTGATGTATAAAACCAAGAGATATAAATTCTAGTTTGAGAATAATCCCACTTATGTTTGTAGCCGACGGACATTTGTTAGGTATTGTTATTAAAAAGTCAAATAAATACAGCTTTTCGGAGAGAATAAAAAATGAAAACCCACACTCATAAATTGAAAAAGAAGTCTTAAACTATATATTGCAACATTTGTAAATCGTAAAAGTTAACTGCAGAAAGTTACTAAAATAAGAGGAGAACGTTTATTTTTTTTTTACTTTAATCCAATCCATTTGTCTTCTTCGGGCCTTTATTATCATGAAAATTATTCGTTTTGCATAAAAAAGTTCCCGCTTTACATGAAAAAATCATTTTCGTACATTTCCACTGATCTTTCATTTCAACAGTGTTTTTGCAAATCTCGGAATAATTATCAAATTTAAAAGCCTGTTTACATTCTGAAGCCCGGATCCTACTGAATAATGGCCGGCCATTTTCGTAATTGGCATCCTTGTACAAGATGGAGGCGAGGTTTTTACGGAATTTATTCTCTCTTTTTTGAGATAAGCCTACCCACGTATCGGCTTATATTTTATTCCGTATCTGTGAGGAAAAAAATATCCGGAATGCATGCAAGTTTTCGTTTAATAAGGCATCCGTGGTATCGGGAAACCATTTACATGGCTATGGTACCAGGGCGCACAAACGATTTATTCCCTGCCCCATTTCCTAGCGGAGATTGCGCCAGACGAAATTTGGCAGAGCGCCGCTGATGCTAGCGACATCGTGCGGCAGAACGACGAACTTCTATGGTTTCACGCCAAACTAATACAACCTTATCACCGTGCCGGATATATATTTACAAAACAAAACAGCTTTAAAATTGACATACAAACACGACAATTGTTTAGATATTTTAAAAACTTCTTCGTACAGAAAAAATATATTCAATTATCTTTGATAAATTGGTAAAAACTAAAAGAAAACAGAATGAATCGGGCATCACTTGCTTCTTTCAAATTCTCATAAATAAAATGGTTGAAGCTCACTGATCTGGGGGTATAGTGTACGAAAGCTCTCTCTGTTTTCCGTAGTATATATTTTGAGGCGCAAGGGAGATGACAGTATAGAGAGAGTATCGAACCAATGGTATCAATTTCTGGAGGTCACTCGAACCTCTGTGTTTAGGTAAAGATGAAAATATCTCCGCGTGCTATAATAGTGAATGGTCTGCCGGTTGCAGGACAAAAACGTCTAAAAAAACTTTTTTGTTGTCACAATTAAACGATAAACTTTTGTCTGTGGTCTGTTAATTTAAATAGGTATTGGAAGCTTTATAATTTTTTTATAACGAAAAATTTATTTTAATTTCTATCAGAAAACGTTTACAAAATTCGTTGTTTGTGGAAAACAAATACACGAGAATTAAGAAATTTGAATGATGAAAACGAAAAATTCTCTTCAATTTGTCTGTTAGAAGTTACGTCGAGCACGTACAATAGTTGAAAGGAGCCAACATAAATTAAAAAAATATATATGAAGGGCTAAGTAGATAATTAAGTTTTCATATATTTAACTTTGATCTAAGTGGGTTTTAGTAATGTCAAATATTATTATATTTTTTAATATTTCTATTTTTGAAACTGATAATTCGTGGTGCAATTCCATTATAATAGTATAATAAAACAAATTTAAAACTTTTTCCACTTTTAATTTATTGACCGTAACTGGTTTCAGCTTGTCAAAGCCATCTTCAGACTGGATGTGACAAGCTGAAACCGGTTACGGTCCAGAAGTTCCAAGCTACAGCTAACATAAAATATGTTAGAAAAAAAAAATATATATATAACCCCTAAAATATGCCTATTTATAATTAATAAAACTTTAAACACTATCAATACCGACCTTACTTTTATATCAGCGCCCACATCCTACATAAAATTTAAAATGTTATATCACCTACATACGTTTTTGCGTTTCTGCAGAAAAGGATCCCACTTAATATTGCGAACACTAAAATGTAATGGATTAATTTTATAATAATATTATTATGCGTATTCGATGGCTTCATCAGCAGATTACTAACTAAATAACTAACCATCACGCCGTTTCCCAGCAAGGGTAGGCAGAGAGAACGGACCGCTAAACAACTCGGTCTTGGCACACACTCTTTGCCTCATACATACTCATCTATTTTTATGATTCTTGACATGACCCGACTCAAGTACCTGATTCACTCGATCGTGCCATGTCTTCCTCGGACGTCCCCTACTTCTTACAGATATCTACTATTCACATATTATGTTATATTATCAGGATGAAAAAAAAATGCCAATATTATATATGATTTGTTTGACCGGTCAGTGGTTCAGTGGGCATCGCGTTTGGGTCCCACCCAGGCGTTCCGTGTTCGATTCCTCGGCTGGCTAAGTCCTCCATCACAACACAAGCAACATCTTCCGCTTAGTGTGGTGGTAGTAGGGGATTTTCAAATGTTGTTGGGTTATTCGTAACCCGGGAATGTTTGTCTTTCTTTTAAAAAAAAAAAAAAAATAACCGTAATTTGACGGCCAGCGAGGTCCAGGAGTAAGGCTCTAGATTCCCAATCCGAAGGTCGCGAGTTCGAACCCGGCGTGCGCAAATAAATTTTATTTGATTAATGTGTGTTATTTAACAATTAATTAATAAAAAATAATAGTATATTTGCGGCACGAGTGGAAGATTAAGAGTAAGACTACGAGTAAGATTAAGAGTAAGGCTTTAGCCATGTTTGGTGACCAGGTTTGAATAGCCAGGTACCACATTCCCTCCCTCTTTCCAATCTCCTTCTCCTCTCCACTACCTTCGGCCTCACAACATACCCCGATTGGGGATGCTAGGGACAGTCTCACTGGGGGTTGGATCTCTTGTGCGGTATTCATACAATAATTTTTTTTAAATCAAGTTTTTAATTTTATTTTAAGTCTGTGCATTCCATGAAAACACCGTATTTCTACAGCGCAGTTTTGTGCAATTTCATCTCAAGTGCATATATTTAGAAAAGTACCTGCGATTTGAAAATGTTCTGGCATAAACTTCGAATAGTTTTAAATGCATTTAACTAATTTTACAAATGAGCAGATCAGCAAATCAGATCTGAATGAGATCACTTTTTAGGTAGCCATTCTTTTTAGTCAGTTTAAAAAATAAAAGATGATACATAAAGAAAAAATATTTAATGTTATTTTTTTATAATAGCTCTACACAGAAGGCCCTGACGTAAATAATTCCCCTCAGGGCCTACGTCATCTTTGGGGATGCTGTGTGGGTTTTTGTAGTTAGGAAAGGATGTTCTGGGAAGAAAAAAGATAAGAGGGGTGGATGGGAATCTGGAGGTCAGTGTGTCCAGGAGTGACGAACGAATGACTGCATATCTCCCACTACGGTGCAAGGTGATGTTCCAAGAGAGTCCTGTTGGACTAGTCAAAAGGCCTCCCTCAACCAGTCTCTCCTGATCTAGCCTGCCACGCAATTGGAGGGCAGATGCATCCGCCGCCAAGATCCGGACTAACCTCACCCCCACGAACCCGCGTACCCCTGCTCACCAAACGTAGCGAACCACTTGGAGTGACCTATGGCAGAGGTGTTGGTTATCCAATAAATGATTCGCGGGGCGGCGGTACCCATAACCTCCTTCCAAATTGAAAATTATATTATATTATATATAAGATTATATTATGAAAATTATATTTGCTGTATGAATTTATTTGTATACATAATATTTATGATTCCTTTGCCCACGTTCGGCTCACCTAATTTCGTTAAGCCATGGTAACGTCAGACGCACACATACACAATAACGCGCAGCTGGGAATGATACGATAATACATACACTACCCAACTATCTCACACCAACGCAAATCCTGTTAGCCAGGAATACTGTTCGACAACCCGGTCCGAAACCGAATTCCTATCCACTCGGAGCTTTTGTAAAGCTACAAAGAAAAGCAAACCACCTCACAAAAGGGTGTTTTTAAGACAATGCTACTTTTGAAAATAAAATTTGACCAGTAAAACAGATGCCAACCTTTCGTTGTGATTTTTTAACTGAAGAGAGTATAATTTTAATCAGTTTTTTTAGAAGTTTGACTGAATATTTTTGAATAATTTTCCAAGTGACCTCTCTTATCAAGGGTTGCATATCATCAAGGTAATCTACACTCTGCAGACTACAGCTTGAATCTCAGTGAAGCTACACTCATATTGGTCATATAGATTTCAAATCCAATTAAAATACGTTTTATAAAAACTGCAAAAAAAACTTTTTTTAATTCTGATGGCTTTTCTAATATTTTTTTACTTTAAATAATTAGCCATCATTTAGCGAGTAAGCTCTATTTATAAAATTTAAATAATCTTGAAGGAATTTCAAAGGCTACGATACCGGATACGGAATTAAGTTCGCAAGCTTCCGCTTCTGTCCGCTAGATGGCGGTGCCTGCTCGGAGTGGAGGCTCTATTCAGCCCAAGGTGTCTACCGGCTAGCGCAGCCTTTGGCCTTTACACAAACTACTCTCTTGTTCTACAAGCGCGTAGGGTTCGCCACGGATCAATACGGCATCGCATTCGTGTAAGCAAATTCCTACTGGAAGTTACGATGAAATTCTTGGCTGCAGTTTAACTAATAATAATAATAAAAAAATTCGAAGAAAACTTTTTCGGAAAGGTTTTCACTTTGTGATGGCATTATTTAATTTAGTAAAAAGACAAATAACTTTGTTTACATCACTTTTATTTATACACAATCAATTGTGTATAAAAAAAAGGTTCGCCAAGCTGGAAAGTAATTGGAATTAAATTCTAATAGTAAAAAGTTATTTTAAATAGGAAATCTTAAATTAAAGGTTGTCCCTTTTTATTGTTTTATTCACGAATTTATATTTTTTTGTACAGACTGACTATACCTCGCTAAGAAACCAGTCGGGTGCAAAGAAAATAATTGGCACAAAGTTAAGAAGTTTTAAAAAATGTATCTACAATTTGGAATGAATGTACTGTAGGTAGGTAGGTATCTTCTTCTATCTTGTAACACGATTTGTGTAAGATCAACTGTCAAGACTCAAAGTTCAATTTTAAGGCTAAAAAATTAATACTAAAAAGGTTATATGCGTAATTAATAGGATATAGGTTTTTTGTGGTAATTTCCAATAAAAAATAGTGCTCTTTTTAATTTTGTATCTGCTTTCGAAAACAAAACAGATATTAAAACTAATTATTTCTTACGACCTCGGGCAATATATTAAGATTATTCAAACCCCAGCACAAATGCTGAAACCCAAAGGTCAACATTTTTTGAAACGAAGATAAATTTATCGATAAAAATATTATTCATGGCCTTTACTACGATTTTATTTATGTAACTATTGTTAATTTATCTACAATTGATATTTTGATAGTTTAAAAATCCTACCGACAAACCTTGAATCAAAATATAGGTAATCTAACGAAAAATGATTAGATATAGTAGGTACCTACGTAGATTGTTTTTTAAGTTTTAGAACTACTTTACAATTTTTTTTTTTAATATTAACAATTCCCTAGAAGTCTGAACCCTTTCAGAGTTCATGATATATACCTGTTAAATTGTACAATTATATAGGAACCTAAGTATAATTTAAGTCGATTTTATCAGTTGTTGTTAAGTAACATAAAAATATGCTATGTATTTACACGATACAATTTAACCAAAGTTAGAACTTATTTTCACTCTCACAAGTCAATTTAAATTTCGCAAGTAATTTAATTATTATGATTCTTCTCATCTGTAGTAAGGTATTATTATTCACAAATATCTTTTTTAACTTTATTTTCAATGGCTTAAGAATACTGAAATATTTTTCAACATAGAAATAACAGAACATTCAATTTACCTGAAAATATTGTTTACTTTAGGCCTTTTTCAGTTTGCAACAAGAGCGTCAAAAAAATGGCCGCCAAAAATCATCCACTGCCATTGGTTAGACCAGCCAACAATGGTTCCTTTCTAAAACCTAACAGAATCCCTTCCCTGAATTTGTGTGACTATTGTCTGAGCTTTGGCAGCTTTCTCTTTTTTAAAGGTCCTAAGCGACCAATAGATTTCACATTTCAACAAAAAAGCTTTGTAAAAAGGAGGAATGCTATAAATTATGCAAGAAAAAAACACGCCCTTTTTTTTCAAAAAGAGAAATCCAAAATCGGTCTTACGAGAGAGATCAACGTAGAAGTGGTTCTTCGAGCTCTATCCGAAATCAAAGCTCTTTAATTTAAGTTGTATAAGCATGTAGGTAATACTAACCAATAAGCATATAAAATTAAGATTATTTATGTTTATTGACTTGAATAAAAATAATTGGATAATTTATTTAACACCGTTTTCGAGGAAAAAATACATTATACCTTCCCATATTTAATAGGTACCTACAAATATCCTTATAAGTATCTAATTCATTTGATTATTTATTAATAAACACATTATTGTGGACCATATTGGATTTCCATAATTTTTAAATTGAAATTAAAAAAATATATATATTATTTTCGTTTAATTCTTGCAGACTCATTTTTTTTACTTCAGAGCCGTCAGTTTCTTACTATGAAAACATAGAAAATATTCACTATCACTCTAAAAGAATAAACATCGATTATTATAATAGGATAATTTGTGTAAAGCCGTTTTTATGAAAACCACTTGAAGGTTGCTGTAAATAAAACAGTAGGCACTAAAACATTCGGACCGTGAAATGTTTCAGACTTTTATTACGAAAATAGATCGAAGCATTTGCCACTATTATCAACATACCTAACTAAATGATTTTGATAACGTCTACAAAGTTAATAATAACAAATATATTTGAAGGTAGTTAATATACTTAATTTTTCACATAAAAATAAATTAGTTCGATATACTAATTACCAAATGAGAATATTTTTGACCATACTTAAAAGTGATCAAACGTTGAAAACATTCGTGGAATTCAAACACTAAATGGTTCACCCGCTTGTTCGTTAAACGATTATCGGACAAAGCGTGGACCCATTAAAAACGGTGCTTTTTTTTCAAAAAACAATTAACATATCGACTGCCTGGTCCAAAAGCTCCGTTAGGTAATATGGTGAAGTAAAAAGGACAATGAACTCTTTTTTCTCCAAGTTTCAAATTTACGAGTTACGACTTTAGTTACAGTATTGTCAAGATAACAATGCTTCTATTGAGTAGGTACGTGATAGTAAATATTTGAAATGAACAGTTCTTCCACGAAAAACATTTTCCAGTTTTAGTAGTCAAATAATACTTCTAACGTTGCACGATCGATCCATTTTTATGGAAGAAACTGTGAATTGTTTGCTTGGGTAAACAAAAAGCTAAGCTTCAGCTTTTACTCGTTTTCTTTTCTTACAACTAGTGCAAGCTAAGTTTGAAAACTGATAATTGCAAGAGATGCGCGGATTTACGAAATATAAATTCGTACAGCTATTGAGACATTCGTGTGCTTAATATTCATTATATTTGACAGTTCCAATAAAAAATAAGGCTCTCAGCGATAAAGTATGATAAGTTTTATAAGTAAGGCTAGTGAGTTTAACCTCCAATAAGACAAAAAATATATAAAAAAGTCAATGCACTTCTAAAAGAAATTTATGTTCAGATCAGTAGGTAGAGCTTAATACCATTTCGGGCTAATTTAATTTTTATTTTTTTATCTTGGTAGGTACAAAATTTAGTTGAAGGTTCCCACATACAGTTTATTTGCGCATATTATTGGTGCTACTGTTAGATAAGTAGGTACCTAACGAAGGAAGCTATGGATGTGAAACATTTAGATAATTTGTAATTTTATTTAACATGTGTATATAGAGTATAGATACTTGCCTTCATATATGTGTCTATTTTTTATTATAAATTGGTCTTTCAAACATTAAACTTGATCTTGGCCATGTGAAAAATCAAAATATGTCTTAAAATTAATTGATATTTTTGTACACCTACTTTATATGTTGACGAAGACATCGTTGGTCCTGAAGCATGTAGATATTTCTATTGAAGACAATATTAACAACTCACAAACAAAAAATTAAAACAGAAAAAATCAGAAAAAGATTCTCTCGCATCTACGATAACATTGTCTTAAATAATTAAATAAAACAATTTAAGAGCGATTGACCAGCAACTGAGAATAAAAGTTTTAAAATGCTTGCAACTGTAAATTTTTGAAATTAAAAATTCATATCGATTTATTTCATTCAAAACTAAGCTTTAAACTTTTAAGCTTTAATATATACCTACATTCAAGTAAGCAATAAAAGATGTTCAAAACGGACCATGATAAATTATTAAATATAATGTACCTACGTCTTGTAAGTATTTTTTGATCATAAGTGTTTATGATTTTTCAATAATGTCTAAACAAAATAAGTGTGAAAAAAAATTGAAAGATTTTAGTTTGTAACCAAAATTTAAATTCTGAAAACTGTGTTGACTAGATTATGTATTGATTTATTTTGTTGTATGATTATATGATTTGAAATTTGTATTGTATAATAGAATCTATTGTTTGAAAATTGAACAAATCTGCCAACGACCAACGGTATAACCTTAGTATATTAAAAATTCACTTAGTTTTTCAAAATTTTAAAACTGCATGTACCAGATAAAATAACAATCCTTCAAAAACAATTTATGTTTTTTTGTAAAAAAGAGTCAATACGTCTAGAATTTGATTTAAAAAGGACTAATTTCCGGTATAATACCCTCTTAAGGTTTTACTCATAAAGTTATTCCAAATAATAAAAAATATAGATATATCTCTTATTGATGTGAGAAGTGACGTATAAACCAAGTATATTATTTTTATTTCAAGTCATTAGTTATTTTTAACATCCTGGATAGAACTTTTCACTATGTCAACGCTGTTTAACTTAATAATTATTATCAATTTATTATTATCATATACGAAAACCGCAAATATTGACAACAATGTGTTTGGTATATTAGAAAACTAGTAATAATTAATTACTACCTGTTATTATTATTTATGTAAGAATAATGTGATATTTGAATAAGATGGATCATATACAAGGAAAGTAAGGAAAGTAAGAAAGTGATGATGGTACGGAGGTACCGAAACCGGTAGACGAAAAATAAAAATAAAGTGACAAAATATTTTCGTTTCCTTTAATTTAAAGTAAGAAACATTAGATACAACCTTATGGTAGGTTAGTAATTCAAGTAGTGAAAGCTATTTAGTTGAGTGGAGCTCCGTATGTAGGTAGGTGATATCCTCGACTTTAGTAGAGGCTATTAAGAACACCAAATGAGGTCTTTACAGCTCAAGAACCTACCCTCTTAATATTTTAATTCAATAATAAACGTTCCTAGAGGTATAATTATTGGATGTGAGGTTTATATACTTGGCAAAATTTGTAAAACATATATTTGTAGATACTCACGTACTATGTAAAATGTAGATACATTATACACTTTATAACACGCGTAATGCTCTAATTCTTGAGAATCAAATAAATATGTAGCTGAAATAATAATTTGTCAAAGGTGGGAAAAAAAGATGAACATGATAAACTTATTTCGTTATGACGTAAATATTTGGACTTTTTATGAATCTAACCTAACCTAACAAGTACGCAAATCTAACGTAATCCCCAAAATACTTGATAAACTTACTTACTTGACCCTACCTTAACCTGCCTCACAATGCTGCCCGATGGGTTGGCGACATAGTTCCCCTGTCTTTAATCTGTACCTACTTGGAGATAGGGGTGCTCTCGCCACGGAGAAAAATGTTATTCTAAAATACGATCATTTTATTCGTAAAAAC
Organism: Limnephilus auricula; assembly: GCA_951813805.1. Lineage (NCBI taxonomy): Eukaryota > Metazoa > Arthropoda > Insecta > Trichoptera > Limnephilidae > Limnephilus > Limnephilus auricula. The sequence goes on from OX638403.1 coordinate 6,190,655, forward strand.
GGTTAAAAACGGGACTGAAGTTCTTACGAACAAATTAACAGGGTTTCAATGTTTATTCTCGCCAATAAACATTAAAACACTGTTTATTTGTTCGTAAGAACTTCAGTCCCGTTTTTAACCGTTTTTACGAATAAAATGATCGTATTTTAAAATGACAATTTTCTCCGTGCGTAAGGTATCACAAAAAAAGTTAATAATAAAATGTGTCTACTTGGGTAGGTATATTTATATATTCTGTAGTTCTGGGTAGTTATATACTCTGTATCCTACTTCCAACAGAACTAGCAAAGGTATAGGTATCTACCTATGGCCATCTACTCAACACAAATATAGGTAGGTAGCTATGCAAGACTACTCATTCTTCCCTTCGGTCTCTAAGGAGGCAGCTTATCCGCCATATTACGCTTAAAGCCGTGGAGAGAAGTATAAATTTCCACGTTTATTTAGCTTTGAGAGACAGTGGTTGACCATTCCACCTCCATTTGGAAGAAATACCCCTCTAATAACATGTTTTGTGTCTTCTTGAAACTTGCAACGGATTTGCCTCAGAACTTTATTGTTCACCGATGGCAAAAGCACTGATTTTTCTCAAACAATTCCATGAATGCGCAAAAGCTCACCGGCACCTTCACGAAAATAAATTTAATACCTTATCATATAATTAATATGGCTAAATCTGTTCTCCATTCGATATAAAGTAACCGACACCTCTTCTCGATTTAATTAAAAGAATTAATTAGTAACCTTTCACGCTCAAAATCATATAAAAAAATACCTCCACTTTAGTAATATTCGAGTCCAATGCCACCTTCACTTTCAAAATGATTCTCTATTTATTTTGGTAAGATATCGTTCGAGAACAAATCAGAATATAATTCCCCAATTTGTTGCAAAATTTATTACGATGAAAGTATAAAAAAGATTCTTGAAAATATGCAGTATTTCCATCTCCTATTTCATATTCACGAAGAATGATAAATTTAGACAAGAATCTTGGTATGAAAAGTGTCTGGAACTCTTAACAAAGGGCATTTTCCGTCGACCGTCTGATAAACAAGCATTTTATTTATGCAAATATGTAAATTATGCTCGAATTTAATAATGCGAGCAACATTATGTTCTCCAAAGGCGACACTGATACCAGAACATATTGTATAAAATTCTGATAAAATATATGCGGCAACTGAAGGTCTGAAAATAAGGGTATCTTATCGTTCCTTGTCATTATGGGTTAACTTATGTAATGACATATAAATCAACAATATGATAAAGAAACCAGCTTTTTAGAAAAAATTCGAGCGTTTTAATATATTTTCCTTTGAGGCTGGTAATATATTTCAACCCTTTTATTTCAGTAGCGTAATTTAGCCGACCAAATGGAACATAATGTGTTTGGCTAGAAGCTAGATAGTAAAGGGCGGCAGAGTCAAAGGTCTATACCGAAATTCTGCAATCACATAGTTCTATGGTAGGCAAGGCTAGTACTAAAAGAGGGTTCTACATCAAAACCTTCAACTATCCAGGCTTTTTATAAAAGATCTATCTTATACATAAACTTTTTTGCTACATATTGGTTAAATTCACATGCTTTTACTATTTATTATACTTTGTAGGTTGTAGATAGGATAAAGGCAAGCAATGGAAGAAGAATTCCATATTTATGAGAACATTCTGAGGAAAGCTTAGGTCCCAAACTGTGCAGCAAAAGATAAGTTAATAAAAACAAGGCACCAAATCGAAATTCTAAATCACCACCTCCTCAATAAACGAAAGCAGGGAGTTGATAAATTCCTTTTCATCATATGTATCATAGCTTTTGTAGTTAAGTCTTAATGCGTAATTATCAGAAGTCTTGAACACGAAGTACAGAAGCGAATTTTTTTCACATTAGATAGTACCTAATCAATGGATTCAAAACACGAAGGTGCATATTGTAAACGCTAACCATATGGTTAATATTAAATTCATAAGTAAAAATTAAAGCTTCTGGAACAAATAGATCGAAAATAACTACAAAAAGTAATGCCCGGATTTATCAAACGCGCGTGAAAAAATGTGATATAAATTATAATGTGCAAAAAGCGCTCAAAATTCTTTTAGGCTATTTTCTTCGGAAACCTGAGGAGTGCTTTTAATTTTGGAATTGAGAAAGCATTGTATTATTTTATGGACACTTTCTTAATAATATTTTCATATTTGTGTCTGTCCCGCGTAAATCAATCCCAATGAACTCATATTTGCATTGAATTACGTGTCATTTTAAAAACGCAATCTCATTATGCAAAGGATGCAGACAAGCGATAAAGTAGACAATCCATCTATAATATAACACATTAACAGCAAAATATTTCAATTATCATTTTCAAATTTGAAATTATAATATATCCTGTGATTTTTCACGGGTGTGTGCTAGTTCATGATTAAGTCATTGACTTTTTTTTTATAAATTTAATATTTTTAATTTGAGAGGTAGGCTTGGGTACCGTCGCCCCGGAAATTATTAATTTGATAACCAACACCCCTGATATAAGCCACCCAAAATGGTTCGCTACGTTTGGTGTCTTAGCGGGGGTGCCTCGGTTTTTGGGTTGAGGTTTGTCTAGTTCTTGGTGGTGGCCCACCTACTGCATGGCGAGCTGGATCGGGAGGGTGTGTTGACCGCAGTGGGTGGGGTGAGTTTAAATTGAAAAATGGATTCATACGGCCGTCACTCTTAAACGCATTAACCACCAGATTTCTCCCCACCCTTCCTACCTTTTTCCTTCCCAGTACTTCCCCTACTTCTTTTCCCTAAAAAGGCCCTACACACAGCATCCCCAAAGATGAAATAGGCTCTAAAGGATTTCGTAAAATACAAGAAATGTAAAAAAAAAAACAAAAATATTCTCCTATATTAGGTAGGTAAGACGAGTTTCTTAAGACGAAGTTATACGCCAAATCACTATTTAGATGTATCTTTACTACGAATCAGTTTACATTATGAATATGAAAAAATATGTTATGTAGGTATACATTGAAGCCTTTCCTCCCTTTTCAATTTACTGGAATTAAAATAAAATTATTAATTACGTTCCAAAAAATATAAGCGGAAAGTATTAAATAATTTGTTTTTTCATTATATAAATATGAAGTTATATAAGAAACAATTTTTTTAAATACCCCTTTATTGCTAAGATTATTTTTGACTCGATTGATTGACTAACTTTTTTTTGTTCTTGTAAAATTATTAAAAAAAAAATTAAAACTACTTTCCTCGCGTAGATAATACCAAAAATTCGTGGAGTTCTAAAGGGGCAAGAAGTTAAATATTTCTCTCGTTTATATTCCTCTTATGTATTTACAGTTATAGCTGAAATTTCAAATAATTACTTCATAGATTCTACAGTAGTTACCAACTTACAAACAAAAAGTTGACTTGTAGGAAGCAATGTACTGATTACTTTTATGTACTTGTACATTATGTTTCGCCAACATTCTATCGATCATACTTCGAGTAAAGTTTTTAAACATCAATGAACTTGGAAGATTGGTGTTGGATCCTCGCATATCCAATAGACATCTTTAAGTATGTAAGAGCAAAACTTTATAAATATATAACGCAATCCTCCGAGGAAGCCAACAAATCACCTCTGGACCACCTTTAATACAGGAGAGATATAGACGAGATGACTTTAGCCACCCCTTGCATTCTAGCCCACATCCCCGTACATCGTACGAGCCCTTGCTGTGGGATATATTTATGTGTGCTATTTGTTTCGTGTGTACCTCCATGGGGAATGTTATTTGCCAGCTACCGCATGTGTGCTAGACGAGCAGGTGTTTGAATCAATTTATTTTGAAAAGGAATCTTATTTCAATACGTATTTTTATATTATTTGCTTTTGATACAGAATAGAAAAGTACCTACCTACATATATAAATTCAATGTAGCTAATTTGAAAAATGGAATAATTTATATCCACCTTTTTACATTAGGTGGGAATGCTGTGTGGATGTAATTTTTGAGAAGAGGAAGTAGTGAAGCTTCCTCCATTGTATTACCAGTAGAACAAGGACTTGAGAAAAGGAAGTAGTGAAGCTTCCTCCATTGTATTACCAGTAGAACAAGGACAGCATACCTAGATACCTGACGCACGTGCTCTAAATATTGCGGTCCGTTTGTTAAGATGGTGACCGGATAACTCAGAATGAATTCAACTCAACACCTCCTTTGAAAAGTCATGAAAAAATATATAAAAAAATGGTTAAATAGGTTATGTTAGGTTAGGGTATGGGCTATTTTTTTCTTTTTTTCATAGATTTTAACTTAACTGACTTTTATAAGAGTTTTTGAGTTGAGTTAATTCTGAGTCGACATGGAACCGTTAAGGTGAAGACATGCGGAAAAATGCAAAATCGTATAAAATCTTGTGTATTAGTTTTGAAAATTTTATTGCTTAGAAATAATATAGATGCTTCAATTAAGTACTGTGAGTAGAACACATCTTGGCCTTTGAAGTGATCGAGTATTTTTTTGATAAGCTTTTTAATAAGCTTAGAAAAAAATTATGCGTCTAACCTATAAAAAATGGTTAAAAGTGAAAAATCTCTTACTTACAAATCCTTTTTCTGGTTTTGTTTTATTGAATAATGTAGCTAATTATGTTTCTTATAGAGTGATCGGAAAACATTTTAATATTTGTATCTGAACTTCACAAAATAAAATAAAACGTGCATTTTGGCGACGTTTCTTTTCAGTGAATAAAAATAGGCGGTACCCAACGAATTTGTAAGTGCGAATTTCATCCTTATGCCATGTAAAGAAGGATTTTAGCCCGTCGCTCATTCTACGCCCAGAGCCCGGGCAAACGGACATGCCTTAGTCTACGCGGCGCTTCGATCTTTAAAAATATACTTGCGGAATAACGAAATACTGTTGTTTGCTAGAGATTAGGGTTTTTATTGGTAAACACCCAAAAATCGTTCGCTCCGCCCGATTCCGAATGAGTCAAGGACTAGTGGATCATCTTAAGACAGGGGAATCCATCAAACCCACTCTACTTCACATAGTCAAAGGTTTTTTTAGGTTATTATCAGAGTACGGACTCCAGATTGGAGGTGGCTACCGAATTCAACAGTGGGGCGCAGTTGTGATTTGTACAGGATGTTAAGTTGTAAGATCCATAATAGACGTGACTTTTGACCATTTTCTAGATCGAACCTTCCAGAATCGGTACCTACCTATAAAATTAAGTGCCTGATTAAATCAAATAATAATAATATAAATTGGATAATTCGTAGAGCGCTGTTTTTGTGAAAAATCACCCCAAGGGCGAAATGACATTTTTTTTTTGCTTGTTTCATATAAAATACCTATTTTATTATTATATTTCATGTTTAAGAATTTAAGGGACATAGTTATTTATATTCCCTTTCAAAATGAATTACATGTGTGCTTTTGGTATTAGAAAAATTCTTCTTTAGGTGTTAAAGTGTCAACTGAAGACTAAATAGCTTTGTAAAATTTTACATAAATCACTACACCTAAATGCCAATTATCGTGGTCAATTATCTTAAAGAAACTAGGAATTTAAATAAATTTAAACTAAGTAATATAGTATCTTTCTAGATAGGTCTAATGCACCCACCACGTATTTTTTAAAACAAACAAACTTGTTTTTAAAAGATTTTCTATGTTGATTTTGTTAGAATACTATCCACTCTAGAACAGGTCCATACCAATATAATAAAATTGAATGTATGCAAATCTGTAAATATAAAATAAAAATGGAACTAATAATTTAAGGTGTTAGATGTGTGCAAATTTTATAATGATAAAAATTTGGCTGATAATGATCGAACCATCATAATAATTTGATAAATCTTAAATCACAATAGTTTTTGACATAACGAAAAGCTCTATTCCTTTCTACTTTGAGATTTAATAAATGGGAAAAAATATATTTATTGAAACTACCAACATATAAAATTTCAATGAAAAGAAAAGGTAGGTGCTTAAGTATTTATACAAATTCCAAGCAATGTAATTAAACTGGTCAGACGGATTTTATGAAATTGGAATGTTAAATAGTAACTGATTGGGAATTCAAATTGGTGTGAAAAATATTGCAGCATTCTTTGTTAACTTTATATACATACTAGCTGACCCGCCCACACGTTGCTGTGGCTAATACAGCACAACGCCATCTTCTGGATGTTTACCTAACCTAGGTTAACCAAGTGTCAATAAATTAACTCACACCGCCATCTGTCAGAAATTTGTGGAATTTACATAGAAGTAATTTCAAATCATTGTCCCATAACAAACATTTAATTCGCAATATAGAGATAAAAATCCTATCTTTTAAGTTGGAACAAATTACACACAGTAAGCTAAATTTCATCAAAATCGGTTTTTCAAAAAAGTAGTTTCGAAGTTTACCTCGGACGAACATTGTGAGATTATAATATTCTTAATTACAACAATTTAACACTAAAACATCGGTTTTAAATCAGGTAAAGACAATCGAGAATTAAAAAAAACATTTCTTCAATCTTTGCAAAAGTACTTTTTGGCATCATTTTAATTAAATGGAACAAATTGCTTCGTGTAAACCACTATAATCACATGTTATATTATCTATAAGTTTCAAAATACATGCACGGAGAAAAATGTTATTCTAAAATACGATCATTTTATTCGTAAAAACGGTTAAAAACGGGACTGAAGTTCTTACGAACAAATTAACAGGGTTTCCATTTTTAATGGCGGGAACATGTAAGAATAATTTGTTGGTATACGTAATTTCGTACGTATATCAACAAATTATTCTTACATTTTTCCGCCAATAAACATTGAAACCCTGTTAATTTGTTCTTAAGAACTTCAGTCCCGTTTTTAACCGTTTTACGAATAAAATGATCGTATTTTAGAATAATATTTTTATCCGTGTGATTTCTTCGTTATTGTTTATTATTTATGTTATCAATATTATAACATGTGATTATAATGGTTTACACAAAGTAATTTGTTTCATTTAATAAAAAAAAAACAATTTGATATTAGTAATAAATAAATTAACAGCCTTCCAAACCAAGTACTGCCCTGCCTTTCTTGTTATTAGGGAGGTTAGCTACCCGCCTTATAGAAAGCCTATATAAATTATTGATGGTAATTTTGAGATATCATCAGCAGACAGCAGCGGTCACGTATAAAACAAATAGTCTGGGCAACATGGTGGATAAGTCAGCCAAGAAGCGAGGACTTAAGATACTGCGGGCACGAGTCCCGCTGTGGTTTCCTTGGGGAATATGAAATAGGGAGAGATAGGCACGTGGTCGGTAGCTCGCTAGTTTGCTACCAATCCAATTCTATAATAGATTTTTTCTAGGATGAACAGTTCGTCCATTTTGATTTTACAGAAAATAATTTTATATGTAGATACCTGTTATTTTAATTTTAAATTCGATTTCAACCAACATTGTTTGATGTTGGCATAATATCAGTTTGATAGAAAAAAAAATAAGCAAGTTTCAAATCAGATTGTTTAAATAGTGTGAAGATCAGGCTTCCTACCACTTGATCGAATTGATTTATTTTTTTCACATTTAAACCCGCTAAACTACTTATGTAGTTTGTCAGCAGGCATTGATAGGATAACTTTCGGTAACTTCGTACACGTAGAAAAATGTTATTCTAAATTCGATCATTTTATTCGTAAAAACGGTTAAAAACGGGACTGAAGTTCTTACTAACAAATTAACAGTGTTTCAATGTTTATTGGAGGGAAAATGTAAGAATTATTTGTTAGTATACGTACAAAATTACGTATACCAACAAATTATTCTTACATGTTCCCGCCAATAAACTTTGACACCCTGTTAATTTGTTCGTAAGAACTTCAGTCTCATTTTTAACTGTTTTACGAATAAAATTTAGATTGGTGGCAACGCGGGTCTCGTGATTTCGTGAGGTATACGGTCTGTTGGAGTTGTGTTGTCTGCGACAAGAGTAGACAACATGAGTATCGGATACTTGCGTACCCTGTGGAAGAAGGAAGAGGGTCTTAGATACATCTTTAAAGTAATTTACTTGCAAATATTTCATAATAGAAATCAAAAAATTTCAGGAGGTTTAAACTTTGTTTATCTTGATAGTTAACTATCTACCTATGTAATGATGGTATGAAAAAATGGTGAATCACGATATTTAAAAAATGTATTAAAAATATGTATATACAATGTATAACAACTGTATTTGTAAAAAAAAAAATTAAATAAAAAAAAATTAAAAAAATATTTGTTTTTGCCATCGCTATATGGTTGGATAGAGCAGATTCATTCAATTAATAGCGTAGTCTTAAATAAATAAAAAATTTCTTCATAAAATTAAGTATATTAAAAAAAACTGGCTGAATCTGCATGATACAAGACTAAATCTATGTGCTTAGATATTTGATTTATTTCATTTTCTACCGGCAGTTTAAGCTTTAATTATTTTTATAGTACCTAGATGTTCTGCGTCATTCGATAAATTCAATATTAAATTAAATGAATAGATTAATGGATTAGATAAATATTAGTCAAAACTAGATAGTTTGAGATATATCATATATCATAAACATATATCATAAATTTTGTGATTTAAAAAACTTCCTATATCGTTTCGTATTACTTCACGTGGAATCTACCAATTTAATACCTTTGGTAGGCTATCACGTTCGGTTTCGATGAAGGTGTTAATAAACGCGTGAGAAGCTATTATTTAGCTGTGTTTTATATGTCTAACAGGTAAATAAAATTCCATCAAATAGTCATCATCTTCTTCCCTTGTCCTATTCGGGTCGGGGACCCGCTGCATCGACAAGGCTCCTCCATACGTCCCTGTCTTGCGCTGATTGTTTGGCCTCCGCCCATGGCAGACATAGACGTCCATCAAATAGTATATCGGTAAATTTATTAAAATTGTTTAACATATGCCTGAATCGTATGGTTAATTACAGTACCTCAATAAACAAACAGATGGGAAATCATGTAAATAAGATTGCCTATGCTTTTTCTATACCTTATTGCAAATTGGAAAAAAACATTTTTATTATTATTAATCATTTGTTTTCTTCTGCTTTTTTTAATGTATTGCTCGTGAAGTTTTAAGTAAATTATTTTACCAATTAGAATTCCTCGTCACTCAAAACAACATCACGGTCGGTATTTACCTATCGTGATGCAGTTATGCAATATATATCTTTACATTACCTATCTAACTGCAATTATATACTTCACTAATGTACTGTATTTATAACTGTGGGTATTACAGTATTACTTACTGTAAAAGGCAAGAGTAGTGAAACATATAAATTAATTTAACAATTTTTCTAACAATGGATTACATATCATCGTCGAAATGGTGCGTCAGCTATATTGTTTCTAGCCATTCCTGTATTTCAAAATGCTCCTCCCCAAGTCTTGAGACCTTTCATCTTTCTGGAGCTCTGCGAGAGATAAAGAGGATGAAATTGGGAAATACTAGGTAAGTACCTACCTACATACTGACTTGGCATTGCTTGGAAGTGAACCAACTCTCAAACCTGTGACTTGTGGGGGTGGAGGTAGATCTTAAGATTATCTAGATACCGTACCGAATATTGAAGACCTTTTGGTTTCCAATTCAAGGTACCTTCCTTACTCTATATTGAAGGGGGATATGAAACATATGAATGTTTGTCCTCTGTTACTTTTCTTATATATTTCTTTTATTACTTCTAAAAACGTCCCTAGAGAATTGCTACACAATATCTTTCGTGCCGAAATAAGGTTCCGCCGTAAGGCAAATTTAATATTTTAGCAAAAACTACAGGATCTTAAATCTTGAGTCACAAAAAGAGATATTATTAAAATATGAACCTCTGTAGGTATCCACCCACCCAGATGTAATAAAAAAATAAAGTTTTATTTGCAATGTTACAAAAGGATAAATCAGTAAAATATCTAATAGTCTTTTCGTAGTTTGGCTTGTATATTTCTAGGTCATTGGAATTCATAATTTTGTCCACTAATATTGAGCAATTTTATGGTGATTTTAGTTCTTACCTCCACTGTCCTTATTTGTAAAATTATTTCTTATCCATCTATCAGATTGTCGAAACTTGTTAAACGTGATAGCCATCGCTTGTCAAACATAAATTTCAACGTCCCATTACCCAAGATGACCGCCATCTTCCAAAAAAAATTCTACAAAATATACTCTAAAGTAATCACTGAATTTGCATACATTTTCACTTTAAACCCAAATTTAAGTTGGTTGAAAAGTTGATTAAATAATTTTGTTTGACATCTTGGAAAAGTCGTTTACATAATAACTGAGTTTTGAAAATTTATTACCGTAAAAGAGGTTATTCAAATAAATTTTCGATCTTATCGTCACCTGAAGGTCGTATGAGAACCTACTCCGAAGAGTCAATTAAATTTGTCACCTTCACGTCTCAAATGACACTTTTGACTTCGAGAACTAAATGCTAGGGCTGACGACTTATTAACATGAGTGTTATGATTACTGCGTAAAACTAAATTAAACTTTCGTAAGAGAATCCCATGTATTACAGTTCCATCGTTCCGTGGAAAATTTGTCTTAATTATAAACTTTTCTAGTTACAACTTTCCTGGGAGTGTTCATACGTCGTAACAAATATGGAGGGAATATTTTTCAAACGTATCGGGAAGATAAAATAATTTACTAAACTTTGTAAATACACGTTCAGATGAAAGCCGGAGTACCTTCATAAGGCAAAAAGTTTGACTAAATCCAATCAATGGTAGGTAGTAGATAAGTATTGATTACTGCAGGTAAGAAAGAAATGTTAGGTATGCACTGCAGATTATAGGTATTACTGCAGGCATAAAATAAATTTGGAAATAGATACAGTGGAACAATACCAAATAAATAAGCTTCGGTAATTTAAAATTCACTTACCGAGTTGTCATTCACGGGGGATCGTACACGTTTTCATCTTCAACACAATCCAAACAAAACACGAAAGCCATTATCTGAAACAAGGAAACAAATCATAATAATACAAACACGAAATTCATTTTACTTGGACACTTTTCAGGCGGAAACTACCTAAACAATGAAGAGAAAAAGAGAAAGGATAATTCTGTGGAATAGAAAATATTATCAATCTCCTCACGCTTCTGATATCCTGGGTTTATCTTCACCAGCATCTGGAGCAGAAATGGACAGAAATATACATGACCATCTCATCACACTGCTCCCGAGTCGTCAAATACTTGTAGGTAATATATTTTGTTTCTTTTATTATTTTCGAAGGACAATGATATTTTTGTGCCAATCGCAGTCTGTCCCGACCATAATGCTTTCAATTCAGAGAATATTGGCCGCCCAGTCTTCGCATATTTTACTTCACATCATTGTGATTTCTTGGATTATTATATTAAGGTCAAATATATTGTCAGACAAATTATGTACACGTCTTTAATATGAAAGCCTTTAAAGGTTTTATGAAAAGAGTAATCAACTTTTGATCAGCATTACTTACCTTTCATTAAAGGGAAGGATGGCAAGATTGCCCAGGTATATCTTACGAGATTAAATTTTAATGAAATGGGTAGGTACATATATTACCATAATATAGTATAATAAGATATCCACTTTAATATTTTTTTAAAATATTTCGTTCGTGTTTTTATTAAACTCCATTAGGTACACACACGGAGAAAAATGTTATTCTAAAATACGATCATTTTATTCGTAAAAACGGGACTGAAGTTATTACGAACAAATTAATCTTAGATTTTCCCGCCAATAAACATTGAAACTGTTAATTTGTTCGTAAGAACTTCAGTCCCGTTTTTAAACGTTTTTACGAATAAAATGATCGTATTTTAAAATAACATTTTTCTCCGTGTAGTCGTAGTTTTTACGACTGTTCCTGAGTTCAACAGCTCGGCTATGGAACAAATTGCCGACCTCTGTGTTTCCTTCCTTCTACAACGTGGGTCTCTTCGTGACCCACGTTTACTCTGTCCTCATGTTTACTCCGTCCTCATCAGCAATGCCCTCCACATTGCACCCCCAAAGACGACATAGGCCCTGAGGGAAATGATTTTCCTCACGATATCCATGTGTGGAGTTAAAGTTAAAAAAAAAATTAAACCTACCAACATTGTATGTTTTTGCGCGAAACAAAGAAATTTTGTGTTTTATAATATATGGCCTACATCTATTCAATTTAATTCTAGCTTGGCATAGGTACATAATATGAACGACATTTTGAAGCGGAATCCCACGTTATATAAACTTGAACTGCGTATGTTTCTAACAGTTAAATTGAAATAAAATGACTTCCTCAATATTATCGTGATTTATTTATTTTACAATATACCTAGGTACTACTACTTCTTCAATAATTGCAAATTCATTACGTATAACCTAAGTGGCGAATACGAATTGATTTGTTTCAAATGAATTAAATTAATTAAAAAGCGGGTTGTGTAAATTAAATTATCTTAAATTACTAGATGTCAATTATCAAGGAAATTTAATTTATCTGCCTAGATAAAAATAAAATAGCTTTGCATACGTTTAGAATAATAACTTAATTATCAGCCTACTCTTAAGTGTATATAAAAAATAATTTCTTGATAATTTATTAATTAAAGTCACTTATTTATGACATCTCAAGTCTAATCGTTAAATTACTACGGCATGAATGAGCTCAAAAATACACTTATTCACCGTGCAAAAAATATTTGTATGGAAAATAAAAAGATAAGTTTATTTTTATTCGATAAGTTTTCCATTAGTAGACGGATAAAAAGAATCGAATTGCATACAATTTGTCAGTTATGTCGCCTAATGTATTCGATGGAGACCATGTTTTTCAATAAAAATCATTCATTATAAATAAAAAATCATCGTTTTCAATTTACTTACGAAAATTCTCGTCATTAGAGTGCCGAAAAATATATTAAGATAAAGAAATCACGAGAGAAACCAATATCGGCCCAATCACGCGCAAGCCTTGATTGGCGCAAGAAATTGATCCGATATCGACCGTGGGTACATAGTTTGCCACTCTCGAGACGCTGACTTCCTTCGCCAAAAAGAATAACGAAAAAATACGTGTTATCATAAAATATGCAAATTTTTCGGTGTAGGTAATTCCCATATGGCTGTAGGTAGGTGGCGGTCGTTCAGCCAACGTTCTTTCCTCCATACAAGTGGCGTGGTTGTATACTGTAGAGTGTATAGCCGTATAGTCCCTTCCAACTCCACCCATCTCCTAAAACTACAGTCACGTGAGTAATTCAGTTACGTGACCCGAATGTTTCGATCAAGCTTTTGCATGGAGCATCAGAGAAATAATATGGAAATCCGATCCCAACTTACAATGGTTTAAGTACTAACGTAATATTGTCTCTTGTCCCCAACGGAGCACATATATCGTCTTCATTATGGGAAAGGAAACGTGTTGTCTCTTGATTGAGTTTTCGTGATTATATTTTTAATTCTCTTTTTTAATACAGAAGCATGTACATATACAGTACGTACATACATTTATATACCATACATAGATAGATTATGGCAAAGCCATAGCAAAAATTACGTCAGGCTGACTTCATATCTAATAAATATTCATTAAAAGCGTTTTCGTTGAATAGATTAACACGTATTTTGATATATGAGATAATTTCCCTTTTGAACACCCAAGTGTCGGCTTTTATTTCCGCCGCAAAACAAATTGATTTTCTTCTTGCTTGGAATATTGATATGAAGTCTAAATTTAGCACTCATCGGAGACACAGAGTATTTTCCTTGTGCTGATTCATTTGAAGATGTGCTTTTGAGCATCCTTGGGGATCTAATTTGCCTAAATAATGTATATTTAGATTGTCTACCTGAATAATATATAATATCTAGGTATGTAGTAAGCAGATAGATATATGGGAATGATCTATTAGGTATCAATTACTTTTTATGCAATTTGCGACTTTTGATCTGAACAACGGGTTTTTTTGTTATTTGTTTTTGAGGTGTTATGCGGTGTTGCGCTACCTCCTTCTTACAACACGCCATAACACCGAAAAACACCTTTGGCCGTGAAAATCTTAAATCATATCTGAACAACGGCTTTATAATTAACAGGAAATTTGTTGGGTTTTATGGAATACCCCAAATAAATACAATTATTTTATTGGATGGTTTATTAAGCACTTTTTGGAACAAATTCAAAAAAGGATCGAGCTGCTTAATTTTTAAACAAATAGGTAATTCTTTAATACTACGGTAATAATAAATGTCTGATCGGAATATACTCGCAGAATTACAAAAGCACTTTAAATGTTTCTGTTTCTTAAATTCATACTGCATTTTAATATTATTTTAGTTAATTCATACATATTTTATACATGAACAAGTGAAGTTTCCGCAAAAGTATAAAGGTAAAAAATATAAAAGATTAAAAAAAAAGCATTTAGTGGAGTTGATAGAAAAAAGAATATATTTAAAAAAAAACACATATTAATATTACCTATACAGATACATAATGTGAAATTTTACTAATTATCTACCCATTTAAAAATCCTACATACCTACTAAAATAACTTCAAGATAAATAAAATAAATACATAAAAATAACACAATGAAAATGAGAAAAATAACTCAAAGATCTTACGTAGGTACAGCTAGGCGAGAGTTCGTAATGAACAAATGGATTTTATTTTTTATTTTTTCTAATATGATTTTAGTAAATTGACTTGAGGAAATGGAAAATGTCAGCATCTGAAAATATATTCTTGTAGTTTGTGTATACACGGAGAAAAATGTTATTCTAAAGTACGATCATTTTATTCGTAATAACGGTTAAAAACGGGACTGAAGTTGGTATACGTAATTTCGTACGGATACCAACAAATTTTTCTTACATTTTCCCGCTAATATACATTGAAACACTGTTAATTTGTTCGTAAGAATTTCAGTCCCGTTTTTACGAATAAAATGATCGTATTTTAGAATAACATTTTTCTCCGTGTACAGATTCACCAAATCAAAACCTTAGCTTTAGTCGCGGAAATATTGTTTAAACTACCTGCAAATTCCACAAAAAAGCTTCCCCCACCATTTTTTATTTATTTTAGAAAGTTCAACAATTCCTTTATCTGTTCACAGGTGGAGAACAGAAATACTCGGCTGAGAATTGATTTGACATTGAATGCGTACGCAGCCGGCCGTCCATTCAAAGCCCACTTATTGGAGGGAGATGGTGCAGCCTTCTGCGGGAGGGAAAGAGAGGCGGCGGCGGCCATGTTGGGGCATGCGCAGAGCATCGCGTCATCACGACTCGCCGACGGGCACAGAAATGGCGGCAATCAGTGAAAATGGATGGCTTTAGATAAACCGCACCAGTGTTATTCCTCTCTTTAGCGACGCTAGGGTATAGGGCATGCAAACTCTTTACTATACGGGCAATATTATATCTCCTGCTATTTTTTTAAAAGAAATTTAAACAGCGATGAAACTGCTGCAAGGGTTAAAAGTCAGATGAAATGTATGGAACAGAAAAATTACAATTATCTCAACGCAGGGAAAGGGGTTGAAGCAAGGCAAATCAAAATGCTTGCAGATACCTATTGCGCATGCTTTATACAATAATTAACAATTTATACAATTAAGGGGGTTTCTCACCATCCTCCCAATAGCTTAATAATAATAACAAATATTATAAAAAATAAAAATAAAATACTCGCAGTGGTTAGAAAACTCGGCCAACTTATCCAATATATAGCCACTATTCATAGGTTCAAGCAAATTATAAACTCCAACATAATAAATAAATAAACCGTAAATCGAAAATTTTCGTTATTACTGTAGATAAGCCATTGGGAGGATGGTGAGAAACCCTCTAACACAAATATCGTTCTTTAGTATATTTGTTGCCTACCTAATACAGTTTACAAATAAATATAGTTTTATAATACAACAATGTGTTGTACACTGCAGTTATAAGCAAAAATACAGCAATGATTTTGCAAAAGTCACACCTAGATATAGGTACCTACTTTTATTACATCAGATGAAAAGTTTCATGTGTGTTCAGATTATGACTAAAGCAAATTCCTAGCTTCCTTTTTGTTTTTGTATAATATGCATAATACATATAATTATGAACTGCATTCTTGAACTTAGGTACATATTCACACAGGCAAGGATACATTGTTGATCGATATAATGTTGTAAATCATAACAGACTAATGACTTATATTTATTTACAATCTCAAATCAAGATATACTTATTGAAAAAGATCTGTTCTATAAACATCTCAGGGTTTAAAGTTTCATAATTAACTGAACGTAAAAAAACATTAACCGTACATTACAGAGAAGATTATAAAAACAAAGAAAAATGCTAATTATGGACAATCACCATTACTTTGGCAGTGGTACGCCCTGACGGGAATATGCATTAAGAATCGCAGATAATTATCAGGTATGGCACAATCTTTTTCTGGAATTACACAAGAATGTTTGTCGTTTGGAAGAATTTCGAACATAATTTTACAATTTGACGATTGTCAACAACGTTGTTAAGCGATTTTAAAAACCATTTTAAAAACCGCTTTCCAGATTTAAAATAAAGAGTGTTTGCGATAAGTATAATAATGTAGGTTTAATATTTGTTTTCTTTGCTTGTCAATAAATATAGTATTTTATTATTTCTGAATATATCTTCAATTTATCCACTCTTTAAAGTAAGTAACGGACTCTGATTATTTAATAATAACACCATTCAAACCTGTGTTAAATATTTACTAAAAAGTAAAATAAATTTTTCGAGTTGTGTCATCTAGTTTCAGACACAAACGTGCCATTTTCAAGGCAATTTTACAACTAAGTAACTGAAATGTTATAATTTTGTATTAGGTAGGTATTATCTTCTTACTGAAATATATGTGGCGCTAAATGTACCTACCTACTTAAAGTAAATATCCTAATTAGGTGTACAAATAGTTGACAGTTGAAAAAGAGAGAAGGAAAATCAAAAACGTAGATAGGTAAAGAAATTGGTTGTTCAAAAATAAAATTAGGAATAAATTATTACCTTCTGACAGGTTATGCAATAATTATTTAGTTAAAAAAATTAAAAAATTTTAACGTTTACTGTAGGTAGGTATCAAAATACAAAACTTCTGTTTGGGGAAGGTGAAAGCTCGATTTTCGATTAAGTGAAATACCTTCCGAATCGGTACCGTCGGTCACTTTACGCAAACATTGTTTTCATGTGTAAAATACTTATCTAAATAGCAATACAATGAGGTAACTTTATGTAGGTACGTATTTTAGATTTTTCCTTACTTATCTTCCAGACAATTTAAAAATTCCTAGATAAATTCATTTCTCTTCGCTCGTAAATACGCCCCGTTCTATTAATTTCCAGAAACTCCGAGAAGAGATAATTTGGTAGTAACACAGAAGAAAGGGTAGCTTAAAGTTTTACCAAAGTCCAACAACTAGTTACAATCTTGATATACTCCATTTGTTATATCAAATTTCTTCTATTAGCCATATAAAACGGATTGGTTTTCTCAAAACTCTAGTGGGTACAAACCTAATGAAAAATTTTTAGACACGTTTTTTCCATTTTTCCCACGTTGAAAGTGTACTTACGTAGGAACCAAAGCTATACCCATAGCGCAGAGTAAAAATGAATTACTTTCTTCGTATGAAATATAAAGAGTTTCATTCAGTTTATTTTATTTTCCTTTCATTTCCGTCGCACAGTAACATTTCTCGTTCTTTCATATTTAGGCACGATTTCAATTTACACTTACGCCGACTCGTATGGCGACACTTTATAGAAAACCCCCGCAGGGGGGTAAGGTCCTGTGTACCTACATAATATTAGTACCTACACGATACAGGCAAACCAACAGAACAAACCACAATTCAAATATGCTGTAACTTCTTCAACAGGCTGAATTAATGAAGAGGGTATTACCAGAGAAAACCGGAAATTAGTCCTTTTTAAATCAAATTCCCAACCCATTGACTCTTTTTTACAAAAACACATAAATTGATTTTGAAAAAATTTTATTTTATCTGGTAAAGATATATTTTAAATTTTGAAAAACCTAATTTATTTTTAATATAGTAATTTTATACCGTTGGTCGTTGGCAGATTTGTTCAATTTTTAAACCAAATATTGTATTATACAACACACATTTCGAAAAATATAATCATGCAGTAAAATAAATCAATACATAATCTCATAAAGCTATTTTTCTGAATTTTAATTTTAGTTAAATTAAAATCATTAAAAAATAAATCCGAGAACGTATTTTGTGACGAAAATACCTCAGTTTTTCTATTTATTTAAGGTCTTACAAACGAAAATATTTCAGATTTTTTTTACACACTAATTTTGTTAAGACATTATTGAAAAATCATAAATACTTATAATTCAAAAACACTTAAAAGAAGTACGCGATATTTAATAATTTATCATCGTGCGTTTTAAGCATTTTTATTGCTTACTTGAATGTAGGTATATATTAAAGCAAGTTTTAAATTAAATAAATCGATATTAAATTTTTAATTTTAAAAAATTGATACAGTGAATAATCAATCTTTCTCATCGGAACCTCCCTGTACAGTTGCAAGCATTTTTAAACTTTTATTCTCAGCCGCTGGTCAATGGCTCTTAAAATTTAACTTGATGTAGTTAGGTTGAGGACAAATCTCAAATGGCGATAACCGATGTTCAGTTCCAATGATCCTCTTTCGTACGTTATAATTATTTGTTAATCGATTCCATGACAATTTTTATTTTGTGGATATGTTTAAAATCTTTATTGCTTAATTTTTTAAAAAAAATTAAAGGTAATGTGATAACATGATATAAAAAAGTACAATTTTTTAAAAGCTACGTTCTCTCTGTGCAAGAGTTTTAGGTGAGATAATATCTACTTATGTAACAGAATATTTAAGCGTACTTTTTGCGTCATAGTTGAGATCACATGGGCGCTTAAAAATCTGATAAACAACTTAAAGCATTTTATATAAATGTATACTTTATTCATTTCTATAACCATTTTATAAATAACTCAAAATAATCACATACAAGTCAATATTATTTCCATAGCCACTTAGCGATTGGCCAGTAGAAATTTAGATTAACTTTTTTGGCAAAGTACAAAAACTGGTATTTACATATAAACACACGTCACAGAATGTCAAGCAGTCACATATAATCTCTTCTCTTAATTTTGTTTGACTGTTTAAGGTCGTCAACCCACTTCCATATTGGTCTGCCTCGTGTTCTTCTTCATTTAATTTCCTGTTGAAAAAGTTGCCTCGTTAGTTCAACATTAATATATCGAAATTTAACCATTTTCTATATTAAACATCTGTGGAGTCAAATATTGATTTAAAAAAAACATTAACAATGTCAACAGTACATTATAATATACATCAAATTTATTGATTTATTGTTCCGTTTTATAGTGGACATACCTACATTTTGTTTAAGGATAAACAACATTAAAATGAATATTTACAAGTACAAACTTGGTGTGTTAAGTTGGGTGACTCGATACTTAATCCCCAGATAGTTGACCTCCCGAAATAGTAATTACTATAAATTTATAATTTTTGTGCATCATTTACCATTTTAAAACCTAAAATCGACTTCAAAAATACCTTTACCTAATAATAATTTGGTATGGTTATAAAACGAATTTATCTATCTACCTTGTAACTTCTTTTACACTGGTGTACGGAGAAAAATACTATTCTAAAATACGATCATTTTATTCGTAGAACGGTTAAAAACGGGACTGAAGTTCTTACGAACAAATTAACAGGTTTCAATGTTTATTATCGGGAAAATTTGAGAATAAATTATTATTATTAATTATTAGAATAAATTTCGTACGTATACATTGTTGGTACAACGTATTTTTCGTTGTATCGTCATGTTGTATTATCAGGGCAACTAGATAAAACATTTCTAAACGAATGTATTATAAATTATAAATTATCGTAAGGGTCTAAATCGATTTTTCACCTT
Source organism: Limnephilus auricula (assembly GCA_951813805.1). NCBI lineage: Eukaryota > Metazoa > Arthropoda > Insecta > Trichoptera > Limnephilidae > Limnephilus > Limnephilus auricula. The sequence continues at coordinate 6,210,719 of OX638403.1, forward strand.
GTGTATACAGAATATTTATATGCACAAGTAGTTTGATTCATGATGCATTTGAAAGAAAATATGTTTTTTACTTTTCTTATTCGGTAGGTACAGCTCTTTGCACCCCCTTCGGGGATACCTTGTTATATTTTTTGTAGGTATTTTCTCTAAACCGACCGCAAATCGGGGGATCGATCACCTGCAGTGAAATCATAAAACAAACGAAATTTATTGATTAATGTTGATTTTTATAGTAGATAAATATCGTTAAAATATTAAAAAGATTAACTTCAATATTTGCGTGCAAACTTAGTTTTTTGAACCTGTGGGTAAAGTTATTCCAGTACAATAATATTATGCAGTTACTCTCTCCCGTTGGTGGAAGCTCTTCGAATAACTAATTATTTTTAGTTCTTGAAACTGCCTTCCACCTGCTAATATGGGTTCCATTAATTTGTTAACACATGATAATTATTTGAACTTTCAAATAGGTAGGTAGGTAGCTATTGAAGAATCACAATCATTTAAACAGAGTATGTAGGTAGACATCTAGTAGGATCTGAAATGTAATATCATTAATGTGTATCTAACATATGTTTCATGTGTATGTACCTATGTTAAACATTATTTCCGTAATATTATTATTATTATTATTTTAAAACGCAATTCAAGTATTTCAGTTCCGACACGTTCCTTTGCCTCGCTGGCGGTGTTCCAAAATATCATTGTAGGCGTGCTCGAATAAAATTTAAATAATGTAAGCTCTCCGGAAAATAGGTCACACTTTTGGAAGTCTGCAAAATAGCAGTAATCTTCTTTATGTAGAAACTGGCTTTAACCGCGAACACTCTTTACAAGGGTCTTATATAATCGAAAACAATGTTACATTTATTTTAATCGCTTTTAAAACTTACAAACATACAAATAGGCAGATACATATATTATGTTTATATAGAAATGTACCCAAGGCCATAAAAGCTCCTACCTTCAACACCTACTTATACCTAATATTTAAAAGTAAATCATAATTGTTCCATCGCCTCTTTCATAAAATAATACGAATTAGGTAAATGGATACCTAAAAGCATAAATTTAATATAGTTTTACGTTTATTATATCAAAATATCCACTGTAGTATTATTCTACTTCGAAAACTTCTGAACTTGATGATTTACCCTTAATTGTATTTAACCCCGGCCTCCCTTCCTTTATAACAAATTGATGTCTTCATCCAATCATAATTTTCTAAATCGAACGTAAAGTAATGTTCAATTAATATTATTTATTATTGTTCATTTTAAATGTATAATATATTTAAATAGATATATGGAAGATTTTTATGAAATTTAAATCTCCTGCTCAAAAAAATTATATGCTCTCATTATTATATTTTGGTGTTAACTATTTTATGCGAATATTCAATAAAACGAACGAATTTGTAGAGGTAAAAAGAACAATAGTCTCTAAAAATAATTTTCTACTAATTTGAGAAAAAGAGGTATTAAACTATAAATATTTAATTTCTTTTAGCCTTCACATCATTAAGAAAGATCTTAGCTCCGTTAAGCCGTTAGTTTTGAAATTATAATTTTGTCTTGGAATTGGTTAAGTATGTTTTTTTTTAAAGCAATCTTACAGCTGTATTGCTGGGTACCTACCTACGTATAGTTAAATATGTAGAAGCAACCGTACAAATTAAACAATATTAAAAGATAAGAGTAAAATAGAAAATTATTATAACAAAAAATACAACTACGTAGGACACGTAGGTAGCACATGACATATTTACAGTTGATTTTGAAAAAGTGAAGTTAATTAAACAAATGTACTATTGTTAATGATTGCGTAATTACTTTATCAATAATCATAATAAAAAGGCAGATAAACATTAATTGTACATGTTATTTAATATCAGTAAAAACAGTTATAGTCTTTTCCTCGAAACATTTAAATTCGCCAAATTGAATACAAGTAAACGCGGTAGGTGATTTCAAGTATAAGAAACATATTCAGAAAAAACGATTTCAAATGTGAAATATGTCTAAAAATGTACTATCCACCGAGTCTAGAATGAATATGTTGCGTTGTAACAATGTAACCTTTTCTCCGTCATGTCTCCATTTTATTTGCAATTAACCTTTCCTGTGAAACGGCGTAGCCCAGATAAAATTAAATTATGGAGGTATTCCTGGCTACTCTCCTTGGAGCATTTATTTCCGTATCTTTGTATAATTGTCCCCTTTCTTGGGTGGCAGGCCTGATTAAATTGTTCAGGCGGCCCTGCGGCGCTCGTTACGGAGGTAAACACCCATTCCGGCCCTGGGTACTGCTGTTCCTCGTGTACTTTGTTCTGTGTGTAGGAAGAGCAATTCATCGCTACAATTCTGACGGAAGTATTTGTTCTACATAAGTCAGGATGTGTTTCCGGGGACAGTAAATTCTGCGACATTTTTATTTGATTTTTATAAAATTATTTGTTTGGCATTTTGATCACAGGAAAAGCATGTATCTAAGTAGAGGATGACTTATTAATAATTTTGGTTATTTTGTAGCATACTATTTTACTAATACTGCTCTTTTGAAAATTTTGAAAGCTATTTATATGAGAATATCTCACAAGAGTCCCCACTCCTCCCGTCTGGAGCCAGTGAGACTATGGTATTCGCAATTGGGGCATATTGTGAGGCTGAAGGTAGTTTGGAGGGTAAGGAGATGGGGGAGAGGAAGCTGGGGAAGTACCTGGCTGATCAGATTCGTTCAGCAAATACGGCCATTGCAATTTCAAGCATATATTAAATTTTGAATGGTGCTCTTAACCAGGGCGCTACTGAGAATATACCCCAGTATGGAAGAGCCGAGTAGTTACTATTTTGTTATTTTTCTGGTCAAGTAGAAGTTATGAAAATTAAAACATGTTTTGAAATAGCTGTATGTACATTATGTACCAGATACCAAAATTAAATTGTCAAATTAAATGCATTTTCCATCTTTTAATCGTTTTGTGTTTCAAAAATTTCAAATAGCTTACATGTCTCCATATAAACAAGTTAAATATATGGTTTTGTAGCAATAAATCTGAGGCCAATTACAGAGTGCTTTTTTTCGCCTTTTTCTCGCTTACCTATCTTAACCAACGAATCCATTGCCAAAAAGCCAAAAAAACTTATAAGTAACAAATAAATAAATAAGGTATGGTTAACATGCTCAATAGTTCTCATCTCTACCGACATAATTTGACAAATATATCCTAAAGAATACCATATTAATGATAAATGAATGAATTTATTTAGAGAAGTCTAAACATATACTTTTCCAACACCAATCAATTTCGATGAAAAAAAAGGCGCTGGTAATGGTAAATAAATATCCATCAGAACTGCGGTTTTAGGTAAAATAAATCAAACTCGTTAAGAAGCGTGTAAAGCAGGCCGGTACCTTAGCAGTTTCATTTGAATGTCTGTGATGAAAGTGTTCCGCCTGAGGAGCTCGGGAAATTCACAGAAGCTGAGCATTCCGAGCCAAAATAAAATAAATAAATTACTTCGGCAAACATCTACTATCTTCTCAGTGGAGGAAAACACAACAAAGTTCACGTTGTTTGCGTATTATCCACCCCCCGCGGACCTCCCAAACAAATTACAACTTTCCAGCAGAGCTTTTCTTAATTCTATCACTCAACCGCTGAGGCATTTCTTCGTCTTATTAAAAATGTTTCACGTTGTTTTAATTTCGATACTTTTCATGTCGGAATGATGTATCCGTTCGTAGTAAATTTGCAAAACTTGTGATGTATTTATTTGTCGATTTCGATTTTTTTCTGTGTAGTAATTGAATCACATACAGAAAATGGGATAATTAAAAAATTCAGCTTAAAAATCAACTAACTTAAGTATAAATAGTACACGGAGAAAAATTTTATTCTAAAATTCGATCATTTTATTCGTAAAAACGGTTAAAAATGGACTGAAGTTCTTACGAATAAATTAACAGTGTTTCAATGTTTATTGGCGGGAACATGTAAGAATAATTTGTTGGTTTATGTAATTTCGTACAACAAATTATTCTTATTTTTTAAATAAAACAAACACTTAGTATTTAACCACGTATATTTATTATTTGATATATCGACCGGTTTCGCTCCGACCGAGCTTCATCAGGATATAATAATAACTAAATACTAAGACAGAGTTGTTGGTTATATATAGGTTGAGTGGGAGAGGGAGAAAGAATATTACAAAAGAAACATAATTAGACAGAGACAAATTCTTAGAAAGAGATAAAAAGGATTATCAATAAGTGGAAGGGAGACAACAATATATGTGTATCACATTTACATTTATAAACAACAGTTACTGGTAATCATAGACATATTGAAAGTTTGATCTATTATACAAGATAAAATTATACAATAATTAAATACAATAATATTACATATTGCTAGTCAAACATCTCAGAACAACAATGTAACATATTATATAATATCATGGGTTGGAAAAAATGGCAGGAAACAAGTTGAAGATAGGGCTATAGGGTATATTTTTTTGATTTGATAAATTGGTTTGGTTATTAAGTAAGAATTCGGACTTATTTGAATTTAACGATTTTCTTATTTCTAACGCTTCTAAATTATCTAATCTAATGCCTATACTGTTTTTATGTAACATGCACGTGTCTGAAATTTTAATAAAAGAATGATCTTTTGAGATTAAATGGTTGGCAAATTCCAAGAAACCCTTACTCTCTGTCTTAGTATTTCTCTGTCTTAGTATTTAGTTATTATTATATCCTGATGAAGCTCGGTCGGAGCGAAACCGGTCGATATATCAAATAATAAATATACGTGGTTAAATACTAAGTGTTTGTTTTATTTAAAATATAATGCCTAACCACAAAGTGATTGCTTCTTACGAAAAAAATATTCTTACATTTTCCCGCCAATAAACATAGAAACACTGTTGATTTGTTCGTAAGAACTTCAGTCCCGTTTTTACGAATAAAACGATCATATTTTAGAATAACATTTTTCTCCGTGTACCCATATAAAAACATAAAATTTGGTAAAGCGTTGTACATAAATTTTGTTTTTTTTTTAAATTTACCACAGAGGTCCTGAGGGAAATATTTTCCCTGAGGGCCTTTTTCATCTTTGGAGATGCTATGTGAGGGCCTTTTAAAGGAAAGGACGGGGATTTTCAAGGAAAGAAAATGAAATGAGGAGTGGGTAGATATCTGCGTGTATGTAGGAAAGAAGTATGTATGAACCCATCCATCTCACTGCGGTGCATTGTCGAGAGAGTCCCCCAGGAGAGGTTAAAGGGTCTCTCTCAACTGACCTACGCTGCTAAGACCTGAACAAACCTTAGCCCATGATCCCGAGAACCTTTTCCAAATCTTTAGCTAATAATATTGAATATTATTAGCTGTAATATTGCTAGTAGTAGCTAATAATAGTGAATATTATTAGCTGAATAATATTCAATATTATTAACTACTACTATAATACAATAATATTTCAGCTTTACAGTAAAAAAATTAAAGATTGAGTTTTTTTCAAAAATTTCATAAGAATACTGGACCCACCATCTTAGCAACTACCCTCCGTAATATTTTAAATATTTTATCTGACTTTATTATTTTTTTTAATCACATAAAGTGAACTCAATGTCATATCACCTGCTCGCCTTATCCGCATGACAGTAAAATTATTCTGAGCGCCTAAAATCCCACAAGTTATGGGTTACTGCGCAAGTTGAGCCTTTGAAATAATCTACCAATAAAAGAACACGCTCGAGAGAGTTTCAAATCAAAACGAAAAACGTCAGTCTGACAAAAGTACTTAATAAAATCATTTTTTGCGGAATAAATGAACATTTACAAGCTGCAATAAGTGAGTGATGATAACTTAATGAATATTCATGTTTCTTTTATAAAAGACGCAATATAATACAAAAAATGGCAATGTACCTAAAACCAGATTTGCATAACTTCAAGCTTGAAAAATCACGATAAGACTGTAAGGACGTCGTATCACATTTCGTGGAAATAAGTTTGTTATTATTATGAATAAATATTTATTTAAATAATTCGTGTCAATTAATTAAAGGATGTTGAGGTTTTCAAAATGTTTTAAAATGTCCACCCTTTTAATAAAAATACCTCGTTGAAGTATATTGCATATTTAACAGATCTCCATTATAAATAGATCTCTGATAGAGATAGCAGATAATAAAACAAACTGCTAAACTTTATTTCATTAGTGAGAGAACTTTAACTGATCATTCAAAGTTTTTTACCTAATTGTTATTGAAAGTATTAAATTTGATGATTTAATAACTATATCATTTAGGAGAAAGATAATACCAATAAATAAAAATCTGAAATATAAACAGAAAAATAAAAAAAAGTAAACGGCCGAAACTGGTCTCGAACCCAGGATCTGTTGCCTTACCGGGACAAACGCCTTAACCAACTAGGCCATTGCACGGAGAACATTTTAATTCTAAAATAAGATCATTTTATTCGTAAAAGTGGTTAAAAACGGGACTGAAGTTCTTACGAACAAATTAACACAGGGTTTCAATGTTTATCGGCGGGAACATGTAAGAATAATTTGTTAGTATACGCAATTTCGTACGTATACCAACAAATTATTTTTACATTTTCAAACATATTAAAACACTGTAATTTGTTCGTAAGAACTTCAGTCCCGTTTTTAACCGTTTTTACGAATAAAATGATCGTATTTTGGAATAACGTTTTTCTCCGTGTGGGATCTCTTAATTTTAAATAATTTTTAGCACTATCTAGGTTTGAAACCAATTCTTTAGAACTTTGTGATTATTTAAAAGAGTAGCAGCCAAAACTAAGATTAGAATGTTAATTTTGAATTTGAAATATTAAATTGAAAAAAAAGATTTTGTCCAAATGTCCGAGTTCCTTAAAACGTTTGTTAAAAGACAAGATAAGCCAGGTTCGAGTCCTAGTTGCGACCGTTACCTTTTAATTTTTCTATTACTTGATATTTTTCATATTTTCATTTAGTTTTATTAGTATTATTTTCTTCTTCAACGACATATTGTATTGATGGGCATAACCTTCAAAAGTTATTATAACAAGAGTTATTCCAGTAAAAATTTAATAACTACCTTATCTTACGGTTTTCGCACATCGCGATTAAGTTGTTGTTTTCACGATCTTTAGACCCCGGGGAATATATTATGTATAATTATTGTAGACGTATGTTTTGTGTACAACATTAATTAATTGGACCTCCCACGTTCAGTTTGTCTCCCGTAGTTACTAAGTATGTGTTATATTATAACTAATGGCATTTAAACATCGGTCGCATTATTAATGACAATTTTACATTGCCTTTAATTAATGAGTCCTGGACTTTGTGGTCATAAAATCCGTAACAGGACCGAGCGATTCAAAAAAGATTCATAATATAAAAACATAGCGCTAAATAAAGCTACTAAAAACATGTTCGTGTTCAGAAAAATAATTGGAAAAGCAAAATTGCTGTCGACAGATTTATACAAATTCTCTCAATTTTCGTTAAAGCTTTATTCATCGAGTTTCCTAAAGTAAAGTGATCATAATGTTGGAAAAATAAACTTAAATGTATTCTCATTGTGTGTCAATAGAGTAACTTTTTGTAAATATGTTTTGTGCGATACTGTTTGCAGTATTAACCAAAAAGAGAGTGAATTAAATATTGTTTTTAATTTGGTCTTTTTAGATAGGTACATATGTCTTATTTTGTGACTTAAAAAAAAAAAAATATTTTTTCAGTTGGTATTTAATATATTAACCACTCAAGCGCTTTTGGCCACAATATGGCACTATTTCTAAAACCACGGATTGCTTTATTGCCTAAATATGGCAAATATTTTCTAGATTCTTTAAATTGTTTTAATGTTAACGATTTATAATTTTTTTTAAATCTTACGAATATGTGATAATAAACAAAAGATAGGTGAATTCATTGGCTATATAGAACTGTAATCAGTTTGTATGTCGCCGCATTCAAATTCGGAGGTATAATGTTTTTAATGTGGGCGGAAACATTCTCTTTAGCAATCTGAGCACAAAAATTTAAATTGCTCTGTCGCTCCCGTCGTTAAAATTCCATTTCTACAGGAGAGTAAAGTGAAGGCAATTAAAATTTCGTCTAGGTTCTAAACCAATTCCGTTTGAATTAGTTCCAAAGGTTTAATTAAATTTCAATTAGGCACAACCGGAATTGACACAGAGCGCCATCTATAATAACGCGGTTAAAGCAACAAACTTCCCCAACAAACCACAATTCAGAATGCCAAATTCGTCAGTCTTAGTTCGTTGTAGATATATTATATGCGGTTATGGGAGGAATGGGTGGCAACCTACATTGTGCGACTATATTGCCTTCATTTTCAGAAATTCCTTCCGAACTAAAGGGCAGAACTAGTTTATTCCAGTCAGACGCTTGCTCCATTTTGATGAATATTATGCTTATTCCATTATGAGACTTAAGTTTCGATGATTTCTGTTGCAAATAGGACTATGTTACCACTAATTGATGGATTTTTCGGGGCAGAGAAAAATTTGTACATACCTACATAAAATTGCTAGCAGATCCAGTAAGTCAACATCGCTAGCCATATCAATCAAAATTCCTAATTTAATTTACATCCTATAACCATGGTGATATTAAGCGAACCTTCAACTCCGGAACCGAGAACATAATATAATCGACAAATAAACCATTGTTAAGAAAATATGATTGTTAAGAATATTGAATTTAAAAATATTAATTTTCACTGAACGTGGCTTAGAAAAGAGTCAAGAATTATACCGCTTTATTTTACGCCGTGATTTTAATAAAACATCATATTAAAAAAAAAGTGAGTAGGTATACTAGAATAAGTTTTTGTGGGTTTGGAAAAAATGTTTACATTTCTGAACAAGGTACAATACGAATAGCTATTTTAAAAATTGCAATTAAATTAATATCTGTTTTTATTACTAATTCCAGAAAGCTATAGAGGCGGAAGTATGGAAGACGTCACCGCCACCGATTTCCGGCTTGCCAAACAGTGTTGGTACTTAATCACACAAAAGAGCGGCAAAGTGAGACAATTTCCCGCCGAATCCCATCCCTTCCCCCTCCCCACCAGCCCCAGGAAGTCTTGCCAAAGGAGTCAGCTTTCACGAGCAATATCACACCTATTGTCTGCTCGTGTAAGAAAAACGCGAGAACGGAAGGAAGGAAGGAAGTTTATTTTGAAGTTAAGCGCTGCTCATTTTATAAACTCCTATTTAATTTGAATAAGGCGAAGATCCTTTACGAGATCAGCAGTCTGATTGAATGGTTCAACGGAACGGAGGATGTATTGTATTGAGAAAGGAAATTGAAAAATCTCCTGGAAATATAAAATGTAACAAGTAGAAGGGTAAGTTTGGCGCTTTGATTGGGAAATTTCTAGAATTCTTCATTTAAAGCTGATTAATTAATATTAATCAAACTGATAAACTCTTCATTAATCCAGTTATCAAAGTTGTAAACAATTGTATCTACAGGTGGGATCTTTACAAATAAAATAATAATTCTATTAGTGAAATTATTATGAAATGTAGTATAAGTCAGTTAGGAATCTACGTAGTAACAAAAAATATGCCATAGATCACCCCAAGTTGTTCGATATGTTTGGTGAGAGGTCTTGGCGGCCGATTGCTTTTGCTCTCATATTGTGTGGCGGGCCGGATCGGGAGAGACTGGTTGAGGAAGACCGCTGGAACTCGCCAGAGGGGTTCTCTGTACCCAACGCCTTGCACCGCAGTGGGACACTCCTGAATACGTTGACCCCCAGATACCTACCCGCCCATCATACCTTTTTCCTTCCCAGAACGTTCTCTCTTTCTTTTACATAAAAAGACCGTCCACACAGCATCGGCAAATATTATTCAGGGATTCCTGTTTGAAACTTATTTAAAAAAATGTACATTAGACCTGTCATACCGAAAAATAAAAGCATTCTGTAATGAATTTATTAGATATCAGATTTATTTTTACAGAGTTGTGTAGATACACGGAGAAAAATGTTATTCTAAAATACGATCATTTTGTTCGTAAAAACGGGACTGAAGTTCTTACGAACAAATTAACAGTGTTTCAATGTTTATTGGCGGGAAAATGTAAGAATAATTTATTAATATACGTACGAAATTACGTAGACCACCAAATTATTCTTACATTTTCCCGCCAATAAACATTGAAACATAAGAATAATTTGTTAATATACGTACGAAATTACGTATACCACCAAATTATTCTTACATTTTCCCGCCAATAAACATTGAAACCCTTTTAATTTGTTCGTAAGAACTTCAGTCCCGTTTTTACGAATAAAATTATCGTATTTTAGAATACCATTTTTCTCCGTGTAAGTAGTTATATTATGTATGTAGATGTATACAATATGTTACCTATTTTTCCTTACATAACAATCTGCAAATAATAAGGATTTGTAAAACATAAGAGCTACTTTACAATTTCGTGGGTAGGTACCTACATACGGATCAAGACTTTGTTTTCCAAAAAGGAGAAATATTTGTTATTTTCTTATTTGCGGTGAAGTCTGAAAAGGTTTCTATCTTATTCCCCGAAATACCTGTCAAATAAGAAAAGAAACATAGCTTTTACCAATATAAAACAGACATGATTGTTTCAACCTGCTTGGAAGCGCTCGGAAGTTGATTCTAATTTATTATAAAACCTACAAAAAAAAAATTTTTTTTCGACATAATTTTTTTAATGAAGACATATTATGTACCTGTACAGATTAATGTAGATTGTAGATAGTTTCATTATTTAAAAAAAATATATATTTGTCATAATATCATATGTTACATAAAAGGTAAAATATAATAGTAAAAAAAATAGGTAGTAGGTAATATTAATAGTTGGAAGTGATTTTATGTAGGCATTTGCTGATTAACGTGGTTTTTTTCAAAAAAATAATGTTATCTGAGACTATTCGACCGAAAGAACATTATAAGAGATTTGAGGTTACTTTCTGAAAGAATACCTTGATGTTTCACGTAAAATTATAATTATGTAATTACGATGTTGAATATTTGCTTTTGACTATTGCAATTTTTCGAGGAAGTTCAAGAAATTTTTGTTTTTATTTTACACGGCCTCCATGGTCAAGGGGTAAGAATCTTGACTCGCAATCCGAAGGTCGCGGGTTCGAACCCGGCGGCATATGTAAATAAATTTTATTTCCCTTATTTCAAAATGAATTACTTAAAATTAGTATATAGCATATTTGCAACACGTTCTGGAATGGAAGATACTCCTAGTATCGCCCTGGTGTAAGACCACCATTCAGAATAGAAACGTTGCTTGCAATGGATTTAGCCGTATTTGGTGACAGAATCTGAATAGCCAGGTAGTTCCTTACCTTTCTCCTCCCCTTCTCCTTCCCCTCAGCCTCACAACATACCCCACTTGGGGATGCCATAGTCTCACTGACTCCAGATGAGAGCATTGGGGACTCTTGTACGGTATATACATAAAAAATAAAAGAAAAAAAAACGTACATGTCCTACCTACAATTTAAAAAGATATTAATTTAAAAAAAAACAATAAAAAATGTTTATTTTTATCTACGTTTTGTCATTTGCATTCCACGTTTTCTTTATCATCCCTTCAATACGCCAAGACGCGCGACGTGGGTTGGTACTGGATACCTACCAGCGCCAGGGGTGTACTTCCCGTCCGTCAGAGCCAAGGAGCCACCCCACTCACACCCGTGCCGCCCCCAACTGCATGAAGTCTCTCAGTTTACCCTGTCACCCCGACACCCCCTCAGCCACCGCAGGTACCTACCCCTAGTGAGGTGGAAGCCCGTCTCGGAGAAAGCGGTGGCATTATGAGGCGAGGTAAATATTTTTTCCCTGTCTTGAGAAAGGGAAATGCAACATCAATTATTCAGAAAATACTTGTTAGGTATTCTTTATAGAATCAAACATACCTTCTTCACATGGTAGCTATTTCACCATAAAGATACTTGATAAAATTAAAAAATCAACTATAGACAAAAAAAGTTGTATTAACGTACCTACACGGAGAAGAATGTTATTCTAAAATATGATCATTTTATTCGTAAAAACGGTTAAAAATGGGATGGAAGTGCTTACGAACAATTTAACAGTATTTCAATGTTTATTGGCGCGAAAATGTAAGAATAATTTGTTGGTATACGTACGAAATACATAGACTAACAAATTATTCTTACATGTTCCTGCCAATAAACATTGAAACCCTATTAATTTGTTCGTTAGAACTTCAGTCCCGTTTTTAACCGTTTTTACGAATAAAATGTTCGTATTTTAGAATAACATTTTTCTCCGTGTATAAACATGTGAACAGGTAAAATGTATGTAAGAGATACCTTCTAAAGACCTTTATATTTTTATTTAATTATATGTCGTACATCCCGTAGAAAAGAGGCACTAACGACATCTCGCGGAGATATAGAGTGATCCGACTTAATTGCGTTTTTTGTTGGGCATAGATAATCGCAATCACTCCACTATTCAGAGATAAAAATAATATTTGACTTACGACACTTTTTTAAGGGACGTGCGATGTTAGTTTATTACTAAACACAGAACTTTAATTTAGGGATCATAAAACAATGTTTCTGTATACATTATTATGTATAATCTAGGTGATAATGGGTCACATTGCACCCAATGTCCCACTCACTTTTCTATTCCACTATTATTACTTTGTAGGTAAGTATTTCTAAACAGTTTAAATAGATGATAAATGGTGTATTGGCATTCAAATTGGACAGTAAATAACAATAAAAAATAATATGCTCATTTGATTTGTGTTAATAAGATTGTATTTCATACTCGTACATTGTGAAACCGTATCCTTTAAATTATTCGATTTGGTTTCCAATTAATTGTTACTCCTTTATTATCTACTACTTCTATTGATTTTTTTTATATATCTTGATTGCATGAAACTGGCTAGGTATGTACTTTCTTATCCCAAAGGAAAGAAGAACCAACTTTTACTATTTTGAGGCTAAGTCTTCTAGACGCGCTACAGAATTCATTTGGCGAAGTTCTCATCGCAATAATTTTACAAATTGTAGAAATTTCATCCCAACTTTTCTCCTTTATCTTGAATTAACTTGAAAAACTTTCCACCTTCACTTTTACCCATTGTTGAAAATGTATTTAAGATACCAAAGCAGAATGGATGTATCAACACCAATTTATGTTAAAAGAGGGGGCCTTTTTGTGAATCACCACTTTGACTACGGAGTGTTATCTGAAATAACTAGGCTTGTTAAGATATACCAGTCTTAGTATGCATATCACATATTTTTATAATCCTTATCCTTAATTTATCGATAAAACTTAGTGCAATATGATTTTCTAAGATCCAAATAAAACGCAAGCCCGATTTAACCTTTACCACTCTGTAGGCCAGACATTCTGGCCGAAACGATTTTGGTAGGGAGCTCCGTGGGCCAGAGGTTCTGGCCCGGCGCAGAAATAAGTTTAAGCACCGATTTCTATCTACCTAGGTATATTGTTCGATCCATTATTTCCGAGAAGTACAAAGAGACGTTGCGACATGTTGGATAAATAAAAATTTCTTCATTTTAATTTACCGTTAATTAGATATACTCTTGGAAACATAGATGTATCATTTTTACCTTATGGATTATTTGTCATATTCCAATATTTTCGGATCAGTCAGTTGTCCGTCCTACATTTATGACGGTTCTCCGAGGCTACTCCCACCTCCTGTGACCATAGTTTTTCGTTTTGTGGAACTATTACATTTCTTATCGCCCCAATATTGATATTAAGTACTTGAAAATAATAAAAATAGTAATCTGTAGAATTTTTTAATATGCATAGATAGTTAACCATCATGGAAAATAATGAAATTTTTACTTCTAAGTTCAATTATAATGACGAATGTAATTGTATAGATAATAGTGATGATGAAGACCTTTTTGCATTAATAATATTGATTTCAATGACAATGATAGTGTGATAGTAAGTGATAGGGAAGAAGTCGTTAACAATCCAAGTGATGGAGATAGTGGAAGTGACGTTATCCCGCCGAAAAGAAAGAGATTTTTTTTTGGCATACAATGGTGGCGCAGCTTTTTTTTAGGGGGTTTAGAAGTTTCGGTTGTAAATTCATATATTTTGTACAAGGAAAATAAGATTTAAAAAACAATGAAAATCCAATGAGTAATCTTCAATTTGTGGATAGGCTAATTATTTAGCTGGTTGGAAATCATAGAGAAGGTGTAAATACAATAAAAGAAGACATTCGGTAGGCCCAGAACAGCGGTTGAATCATGTCATAACGCCTAATGCGTAGAAAATGTATAGGGATTGCGTCGTTTGTGGTTCTGATAGAGAAGGAAGGCAAAGAAAATGAACAATGCATCACTGCAAAAGTTGTGACAACAAACCGGCAATTCATGTGGGAGAATGCTTTGAAAAATATCACATTCTAAAAAACTGTAAGTGATAATACAATACATAAGTAAGACATAATTTTTTAATAAATAATTGGACCGAATCGTCAGATTTTTTATTGTGATAAAAATACTCAGAAAGTGTCATTGATGTGTACACAGTTTTGCACACCTTGTAAACGCCGTGTAGAATGTTATCGAAACTTATTATTTATTGCATGTCTTGTGGGCTGGTCTATCTTTTGTTTCCTGTATGAAGGTCGAAACCTAAAGTAAAGTCACCAATGCAAAATAAGATCCCGTTTACTGGCCATAAAACCTAAGCCAATCAATTGTTCACGAGTTCAGGTAGACACCGGTCATCCCCTATGCGGTACAGGACAATTAGAAAGGAATGAATACCAGGATTTACATTCGTTTGTTTGTGTATTTCACCTATATTATACAAATTAATGCTATGCAGCAGAAGGAATTATGCAAATAAAACACATTAAAAGCACATGTATTATCCTTTAGTTACTTTATGTGTGATTTAGCAAGTACTTTATGCAAAATATGTACCAAATTTATCAAACATCTTAATGGTCATACGAATTATCAGATAGGGTGCTCCGAAAATAAAGTATCGAAAATTTCATTTTTAAATAAAAAACTTAACTTAAACCGTTCAAAATTTTAACCAGAGTAGCCAATTGGTTCTGAGAAAAAATGGTCAGAGTGGAAAAGGTTAAGCACATTGAAAACGATTAAAAGCGACCTTAACCCTTTCGTAGGTACATACCTGCACAAATTTGAAAAAAAAAAATTCCGATTTTTTTCTTTGTATCCAGAGCGAATAAAAATGGCTTTAAAATGGTTTTATTTTTGAAATTGATGCCATTAATGGCTTTTAGTCGTTTTTTATTTGGATTTTAGAAACTCATTCAGGCGGTAGCCATTATAAATTTTAATATTTTTGTTTTATTTTTGGAATTTTTTCTAGCGATTTTTTTAAATTTGTAGGAAGGGATTATTATAATTACGTAATGAGCAGGCAGCATTCTGCTGATTTCATAATAAGTTTTATTGTTTAGGTTTGCTTTTATTGTTTAATTTTTTTGTATTTTAGTATGAAATGTAATTTTTGTACGGTTTTCACGATTCGACATTTTAGACATAATTTTCTTTCAAATGAAAGTAACAAAAACTGCGAAAGCACCTATGGAAAATTAGCGTTCCAAATATCTCAATCCAATGTTTACACCCATCAAAATAAATATGTTCTACCAATGCCAGTTTTCATTTAGGCCTGAAAGGGTTAAAACAATTTGAAAATGATGATGGAAAAGGGAGATTCAGGAGAAAAAATGGAGCGTAATTAGATGAAAAGAAAGTCGGGAACATCCTAGAAAGGTTCCCTTGCTAAATTGAATCAGAAATCTGAGTTGGTTCGTACATAATCTACTAGCAGTGTTAATGTTTATTGTTTATGTTATCAGTTGTTCAATGACAAAGAAATGATTTTAATTGCCAGGGAAATTATGAAAATATTAAAGGGTTGAAATTTACAGTCAAAAAGATAGGCGTGGATTTTTCTTTCAGAATTTAATATATGTACCTATTTTAAAAAATAAAATAAACACTTTAATAAGACTGAAAAGTAAATGGTTTGGAAATATTGTATTATGAACAAAGAGAAGATTACACAGTAGGTAATAATGGTAGGTTCAGAATCTCTCACACTTGAAGGCCTTTTAAATTGTTTTCTCTCTGTGACACCTTTTTTTAATGAAGCGATAGTTTTAATAAATTATAACAATAAGTTAATATGATAAAAATATATTTAAAAAGCCATCTTTGTACAAGATAGGTTCATCCTTCACACTTAAATAAATTAAAATCAATAAATCGAGTGTAAAACTTTGAACATTTTCAGCTTCTGTTTATTAGTGCAAACAACTTCTTCACTAAAATATCACAAACGAGAAGTCTGGGTTGATAATCCTTTATTTTCATAAGAGAGACTGCGCTTTATTATTCGAACTAGCGACAATATTGCAAAGGGGTGAATTCTCCACCCACTCCATGAATAAAAATGTACACAAAGTTTTTCGTCAGCAACATTCGGACATTCGTTTTGTTATGTCCTCGTTCTGTATATTCAGCACTTGTTTATGATATTTGTTGGTTCTAAATTAGCAGAGAGCGAAAATTTATAAAAGTAACAGCTGACAGCAAAAACACTTCAAATAAATTAATTCAATTGTGGATTATTTCCACCTACCTAAATGATTTTTAATCATTGATGATGTCAGTGAAGATTTTTTTATAACCACTCGAGCGCTTTTTGCCACATTATGGCACTATTTCCAAAACCTTGGATTGCTTTGTTGCCAAAATATGACAAATCTTCAAAAAAAATTTTTATTAAAACGATTATATAATATATTGTACATTCAAAATATAACAAAATAAATATTCTTTAGAGTCTTTAAAAAATTTTAAGGTGAAATATTTAATCATATTTTTTTTATAAATTCTACAGATATGTGTCAGTAAACAAAAGATAGGGGAATTCATTGGCTACATAGAACTATAGTCAGTTTGTATGTCTCTATATTCAAATTCGGAGGTATGATTTTTTTAATGTGGGCGGAAAAATTTCCTTTAGCAATCCGAGAAAAAATTTTTGAACGTTCATAAATGATTTGTGGTGCTTTCCAGCAGTGGTGGATCGAAGGCATTCTTGATGGTAGGTATTTTTTCGTACACTTTAAATTGATAGTTTAAAAAAATTCTTCAGAATTTACATCACGAATCATTTTCTAAATGGTTCCAAAAATTTTAATTCTATTAATGATATCATTACCTAATCATACCTTGGATATAATATTTTAAAAACATTGAAGAACATTGTTATAAACGTACAACATATTTGTTGGAAACATACTAGAGAAATACGAAAGAAGAATCGTGCTTGGAATTCGACCATATTTTCCACGAAAATACATATGAAAAATTTCATTTTGATCAAAGGAAAAGATTCTCGTTTCTCCAAATGTGTCTGGGGTATGATTCGCGTTTGAGGAGCGAGCCAACTTTATGCCTTCATATGTGGTGGCCAATTTGTATGGATATTGAACACCCACACTTCATAGACCAACTCGTACCAACTTCGCGACAACTTAAATGGGCTCATGAAAAAATATATGATTTTTCTTTTGGCGTCAATATTTTTTATTAAAAAATGTTTATTTGTTCCAAAGCAATTTTTGAAACGTGAGCTTATTAACAAACTGATTTTTTATGACATCTTTAACATGGTAGGTACTTTAAATTTTTTATTAAATACAGCTACCTACCTAATTTTTAATTTTTTTATATGAAAAACGTTTCTCTTGCACTTCTCGAATGAATTGTCATATGAGATGAGTTGTGCAAGATATAGGTACCCGAAAACAGTAAATAAATGTATCTAAAGCAATATAGGTTGCAATTATGGGAATTATACAGTTATATTATGTGGTTTCCAATATGAACACATTACTACAAGGCGTCTCTACGTTACGATGTAAGTAGGTACCTACTCATGAAAGTAAGTTACATATAATATTATCTTAATCATACCTGCAGTTGTGCTTAGGTGGGTATTTTTTATCACGGATTATTTAAAAGCTTTCTAGTTAATCTGACAGCAGGTGTTTTAAAGTGATTGAATTCGGGTAAAAATGTCAACTATTTTGACCTGATAAGGTACAAGGATCTTATCTATACAAAATATACTAGTACCGTTTGAAAACCAATTGTGCATTTAGTAATAGGCACTTATGCTTCTGGTTTCAAGATTGTGTACAGCTGAAGTAACTAGACAGAAATAATAACATGGTTGATGGTTCATACCGCTCATATACTTGAGAATTTTGACCCAACCTCAAGTAAAATGAACATATTTTCGAAAGGAAGAAATTTTACCCACATTTGTTGAGAAACAAATTTGCATCGGAAAACCTTTTGACTAAAAACATTCTGGCTCAACTTTTAAATGCGATCCTGCATATCTGATTAAAGTTTACTGATCAAATACAAACTATCAGACATGGAGGACACTTCATCAAAAAAGCTCAATCAAATAGTGAATAAAACCTATTTACTTTTATGTTTTGCCACTTTTTTGCGTAGTGGTTCAATTTTAACATGCCTAATTAAAGATTTTGTGGGTTTTGCATATCTTCTTTGATATCTCTCGCACCGGACGCCTAATGAGAATAAATTGTCTTGCAACATTACATGTCCCGGTCGCGTTAGGTGGGTACTGCGTTATTTTGTATTCAAGTCTTGTTATGGAGACCTCCCGCCCGGTTTCATGGGCGTATTTTGGACCTAACTACATCCTCGGTTGGTACTTGAGATAAAAAAAAAAAACAAAAAGGCTTCACGAAAAACCATTTTGGCTCCACCTAATAATATACAGCTTTTAGGAGGCTTTGAATTTTTTCACCGAAGCATTACCATTGTTTTAATAATATTATTTCATTTACATACTTTAAACAAAAATGCAGACAACCAAAGCAAAAATACTCATTTGTATTAGATGATTTCTTCCTTAGTTAAATAATGGTTTATTAAAAATAATTAAAACTTTTATCTGCTTAAATCGTTTTAATAAACCATTGCGATGGAATTCCTTCAAAAATTGTCATTATCATAAATAGAAATACCAATTATCTACACATATTTTGTTATTAACTTTGTTTGTGAAGATGACATGGAAGGAGTGTGATAATATCAACGTCATAAAATCTGTTACAAACGTATCGAATAGTAGTTCTTATTTGAGACGCCTCTGAACATAATAATTACACATAGTTCTAAGACATCTAATTGCATTCTTTAATTATTATTACAACAAAAAACAATTTTCATACCCGATGTAGTTAAGTATGCATTGTTTATACACTGATTAAAATGTAAGCACTGTTTTCCAAGGAGTTATTGATGGTTATTTGTTACCTAAATATTCAAGCTTACAAGTATGCGTTAAAAATTTGATACTATAGATTATTTAGAAATATCTGAGACAATGAGATTTATATCTATTTTTAATTCAGATTGCATCACCGAATTAAAGTAAATTAATTATTTTGACTCACAGCATTATTTTTTTACGAATTACGCAATTACCTAAATAAATAATTTAATAGTAATGATTGTACTAGACTATGTATTACTACTATAATTGTAATTTTAATGTTTTACTACTAAATGTTAGAAAACGCTTGTTACTGAATTAAATCATTTAATCACTTACATCACAATTTTTTTTAAATTTATTTTTAACGTAAATTTACATTAATACATATTATGGAGGTACAATGAAGATGAGCTATAAAATAATGATAAAAACACGTGGTATTATGTGTTCTACATCGGTTCAATAATAACTAAATGGTTGATTGGCTTGGGTAGGGACTAGAGACGAGACGAAAAACTTAATATTAGTGGCAAATTTAGTAAAAACTTTGTATATACTTATTTTCTTTAAAAAAATAAAAATGGCAGGATAATTCATTTGGCATTTTAACAGGCAACCTGCCTAGCTAGGAACTAATATCGACCTTACACAACGTAATAAATAACACTTGTACACATTTTAAATATATTCTGTTATTATGCAATATTATTAACGTTATTTTTGCTTATAGATATAAATGTATCCAATGTTAAAAATAATTAAATAACTCTATCCACCATTTTCCAATTAGAAATTAAGTCAGTCTATCACAAATTGAGATGGAACGCCACCCTCTATTGCCAAATGTTTGAAACTCTGCCTTGTATCAAGTATCGAGCATCAACTCATCCGGAATACTTGATTACTTTCCTTCGTAACAGGAAAAAGGAAACATACTTCGATAAAGTTATATAATTTATCAATTAACACAAAAGAGATATATCAAGTATAATTTGATTAGAAATGTACTACTTTGAAACACTGAAATGCAGACAGTTTTTGGCATCACAATCTTGGTACTGCATAGTGCAACCCTTGTAGGGTGCTTTTAGGGGTAGACATAAATGGGAAAGCTAATAATAATTGATGAGTAGGGTGAGATCAGAAAAGCAAATCAAAAGCTTCGGAGGGTCCGAAAGCATTTTGCAAAAGGGAATTTACCAAAACTAAAGTTCAGGTGGTAGAGAACAAAAGTTTCAGAAGGAGTTCACTGAATTATAAAACTGAAAATATAAACTAACCCATGGCGTGAAGTAACATTTTAATCCGATTTTTAACTATCAAGAATACATTTTCCTGTTAAAATAACTGTGCGACTAAGAACCTACCTACTTCTAAATATTAAAAAAGTGCATAAAAAATGTATCTTTAAGAAAGAAAATTACTTCAATTAATTTATACTAATAAATAAAATTTAGATACCTACAAAAAAAAAATAATAAGTGCCAGTTGTTTCACAGAATTTAAATAATTTTTCAAATTTCAAAGTAATTTTATGAATGTTCTTTCCAAGTTCTATTTTTATAAAAAAGAAACAGAACCAAAAAAGTAACAGAAATTTAAGAGAACTTTTACAGAACTTTAAATTAACTTCGAAATTTTGGGTTTTGTTCAAATTCTATAAAACAACCGTTCTAAGTAAATATGATCTCTAGTAGGCGGCTAGGCGGTGGCAAAACGAAGAATTCCAGATTGAAAATTCGCAAAAACATCATTCGGAGATATTGAGGTTTGAAGTTTAGAATTGATTCGTTATTACAAAAACATATCATTTCAAAAATTCAAATTTCAATATCTCCGAATGATGTTTTTGCGGATTCGTGACTTAGAATTCTTCGTTTTGCCACCGCTTAGCCGCCTCCTAATGATCTCCGAAAAAGAAAATTAAAAACAATATTATTTTTTTGTTAAATTAACTTTACTGTGCACGAACCTACCACCATCGCTATCTAAGTAATACACCACTGTTGCTAGTAAGTAATAAAAGTAAGTACTTAGTAGCTACATAGGTCCTACATGATACCAGTTTTTAAGGTAGGAACCTACCAACATAATAATTAGGTACACATTATAATTATGTATGTAAGTAGTTATAATCCTGATGGCATACTAAAAGCATTCTCATTTCTACAATAGAAATACAATGACATTAATGCAGCAATATGGGTTGAATTTATGATTTTCATTATAACCTGGTCACGCCTTAATAAGGAACAGGAGGCAGTTACTCGGTGTATGAACAGGATAAGAACCAGTTGTCGGCCTGTAAATTTCAGTACATTATGATTGCACTTTTAATATTAAAGCACTGCACTCATATACGTATAAGATACATAATATTATTAAGGTTTTGAAAATGTCACGCTTGTTGCACTTATGAACTTTACATGTTTAAGGATAAGGAAAAGCCGTAAGATGAGCCTAATTTAATAAAAATATATTTTATTAACGTAAGAAGGATAAAAATGCAAATAAAAATTATTAAAATTTAATTGTATTTGGCACCTAAAAAAATATTATTATCACCTTCGAAAATAATGACAAATACTTGCAAAGTTCTTAATACAAGAAACACGTCGGATTTTTTCAATGTTTTGAATGAACGAATATATTTCAATGTGGGAAGTATACTAGCGGAATATGTAGGGTGAACGAATTGATACAAGCTGCATACAAAAACTGTTGTCAATGAGAGGTCCTTCACTATGTTTAGTAATATTTGTAAAAATTGTATCGATTTTTTTTTTAAATATTGGTTAATTCAATATTTTTATCAACAAAAAAAAACTTTTTTAGCTCACGAAGTTGTAAAAAAAATCAAAGGTTTTTTTACGAGTGAAAAAATATGTTAGATTTGTTTCATTTTGTCACTCTCAAAAAATAGTCTGTTCACGAAACATCAATTTTAATTTATTTTAATTATTCCAATGCAATATAGCAGCGCTGAAAATATTATGAGAAGTTCGCCGAAACTACTCAATAAGGAGGCTTCGGTTAAGGTTCTAGAATTTATCCGAGGCGCAAACCAGTTAGACGGTGGCACGGCCTAGCGGTGAAGGGACAAAGCTTTTAACAACCGGCGTCCGTGTATTAGTGTGCAGTATGAGTTTTATAGCTGTCCTCCCATACTTATATGGTTATAATATAAATGGGGGTACCAACACAAACAGAGAACCTGTTTTCTTGCATACATAGCGATTACATATTATCCAAATCGACCTATAGAATTTCAGCACCACCTGACATGATGGGTTGTTCAAAACGATAAGGTGTATGTAATTTTGAGAATCTTGATTGCAAAAACTTACCGCATTCGCTTCACTTCGGACTGGTCAGCTGATAACTCGTACATAAAGTATCACTGTGAGCTTTTATCTTGGGACAGCGAAAATATCTTCTCTTCTTTATGTGCTCCTGGTTCGGTGGAAACAAGTTCGTGAAATCCATGTACAAATATCGCAATTAAAACTTAAGACTTTAAAGATTTATTATTTGAAATATGACAGTGTCTTGGGCAACAATGTAAGTTGCTTTTCCTCAAAGGTAAACTACGAGACTGGAGTGTGTTTCCAACATTGTGTCAATACGTAAGAGCTTATCTCCAGCGAAATGAATGCACGTAAAAACTGAGACGGTTCTAGGGACGTTGTTGTTGTTTCGTTCGCCAATTTATACGTCATGGCTTCACTTTATAGTGATTTACTATAAACCTCCAAAGAGAGTACGGTATTATTAGCGGCGTTATATGCGTACGGAAAAAACATTTTCACGAAATGTGTTTTCCCAAAGGTTGTTCGACGGCCGTTTCGACACGAATCAAACACAGATTGAACGGAGAGAAATACGCCCGGGAGGGAAAAGCTAGAAAATGTTTTTAATATGCAGCGCTTATCAGACCACGCTCCAGTTGCTTGTGATTAAAACGATTGAAACGCTTTGAGAATGGACATTAAAATATAAATTATAAAAATGTGCCCGTTCTATTACATCAAACAAAAACCAAAAGTAATGTGCAAAAAAATCTTTGAAAGATTACTTATTTATTATTAATTATTTCCCTAACACGAATTCGTAGTTATTTTAGGCTGCAATATACAGAGTGAAGACTGCCCCGATGATATCCAATTTCTGATGGAAGAGGGAACTTCCCTCTTCCATCGGAAATTGGTATCATTGGGGAAGAAAAAATAAGAAAAATAAGGACCTGCCGTATAAGTGCAGGTGATTTCCAAATATACCTATCATGTAAAGCTGCCAGTAGGTACACGGAGAAAAATGTTATTCTAAAATACGATCATTTTATTCGTAAAAACGGGACTGAAGTTCTTACGAACAAATTAACAGTGTTTCAATGTTACCGCCAATAAACATTGAAACCCTCTTAATTTGTTTGTAAGAACTTCAGTCCCGTTTTTATGAATAAAAGGATCGTATTTTAGAATAACATTTTTCTCCGTGTACACTATGGATCACGTATTGGGTAAATGTTGGGCCAATGCGCTTGGCGAAAAATGGGACTGTTTACAGGTTAGGCCAGCATGTTGGGTCGATGTTTGGCCAAATCGCTGAGCCAAATCTGAAAAATCTGACCATTTGAAAAAGATGGATGTGGATGCTGATCACAATGATAATGCGACCAACGTTTGAAAGCCGTTGGCGGGATGGCGCAATTACCCTTTGACTTGTGCACGAAAAACCGACACTAATCAGTTGGTAGGTAACGGCCAATATACGCCAAGTGGTCCAATGTAAAATGGACTAGCGCATTGACCCGAAAATGTGCTCGCAACTTAAGACCTTATTCAAAAAATATATTTATTTATTTATATATAGATACAAAAGAAATTACAAGTTATGCATTATGAAGCTTTGCCTGTCCAACTAGGAAAGTTTCCCGTTCCAGGACAGACAAATTTACAGGTTTAGTTCATATTATAGTATATATATATATTACATATAAATAGTAACCAATAGCATAACAGTAGAAAATTTATAAAAGATTAAGAAAGAAACACGTACATAACACGTTAAACCCATGGTTTGAGCTTGCACAGTATGGCAGATGGACAAAGAAAGAAGTATCAAGAAAATACATAACGAGCATAAGAAATAAAGACGACACGCCGGGAATGCTCTAAGAAGGCATGAAATGATCAAGTTAATCAAAAACTCTACTTAGTATCTACAAAACATCATCGAAACTTATGTTTTAAAGGTTGTTGTTTTGAAAATAATGCGCCTACATAATAAGTGTAGTTACATTACTTTTGAGCATCACGGATGTATAGTTTCTTAAGTAGTTTTAACAATAGGCGCTGTATTCGTTTATCAGTAGTTAACACAAAGGTAGGTAGATACAAATGCACCTAGGTCCTTCAAGACATAATACAATTTATTTTCCGATTATAATATATTATTATGATCGACCTCATTTGCGATAAAACATTACTACAATAAGTAATGTGAAGAAAACCGGAAAGGACATTTGAGATTAAATATGTAAGTATATGTTTAGAGTTCTTATTATTATTACGTACAATACCCAAATAAACAAGAAATTAGGTACATACACGGAGAATAATGATATTCTAAAATACGATCATTTTATTCGTAAAAATGGTTAAAAACGGGACTGAAGTTCTTATGAACAAATTAACAGGGTTTCAATGTTTATTGGCGGAAACATGTAAGAATAATCTGTTGGTATACGTAATTTTGTACGTATACAACCAAATTATTCTTACATTTTCCCTCCGATAAACATTGAAACCCTGTTAATTTGTTCGTAAGCCTTCAATCCTGTTCTTAACCATTTTTACGAATAAAATTATCGATTTTATTATATTTATATTTTTAATTTTAGAATAACATTTTTCTCCGTGTACGGAAAAACTGGAATGGAATTAAAAATTTACAAAACAATTAAAAAAAAATCTATATCTACTTATAATCAATGTACAGGACAGTTTCTTCGAAATTGGGGAAACAATGGTATTTTTAAGTAAAATCGCCTAAATCATTAAAAATATTTTAAAGGAAAACTAGGTACTGCATGACACTTTTCTAGTAGCCACGTTGAAATCGGGTCTAATGCATATTGTTCGTTTAGAGAAACAGACACAATTTTGATGACTGATAACTTCCAATCTTTTGTTTGAATTTCATCAGAAATTCGCCATTGTAAGTAAAATACGATCATTTTATTATTAAGGGTGTGTTGAAGTTGGGTGGCGATGCAGACGCCAAGGATGGCGTAACAGTAAATACGTCATAAAGAATTAAGAATGAAACATTTAGGTAAACCTATGGTTTGAGCATGTGGAGCAGATGGACAAAAAAAGAAGTGTCAAGAGGATATGTAACGTGCAAAAAAATGAATGAGGAGCCCGGAAAAGTTCCAGGAAGGAATGGAAAGATCACGTTAATTAAAAACTCAATTTAGTACCAACCTACCTACAAAACAGTGATTTTGTACGTTGTCAGTATAGATACTATATAAAACGATTGCTCGAAGATTCTTCCAATACAGCAATAATGTCTAAACAAAAAAATGTTTTTCAATCAAAACTAAAAGTTGGGTAAATATTCGAAATAGAAGATTTGAAACCTTGTGAAATCGGGTAGTTAGGTTAAATAAGATAACTTTTTTTTATAGTGAACACCTCACAAGAGTCCCAACTGCTCCCGTCTGGAGCCAGTGAGACTATGGCATCTGGGGTATGTTGTGAGGCTTAAGGTAAGCGGGGGAGGGAAGGAGATGGGGAAGAGGAAGGTAAGGAAGTACCTGGCTATTAAGATCTAGTCACGAAGCGCGGCTAAAGCCACTTCAAGCAACGTTTCAATTCTGAATGGTTGTCTTACACCAGGGCGATGCTCAGAGTATCTTCCACTACGTAGGTACCTACCTACGCAAAAGTCTTCAGCATGAAACTCAAAACTCAGCACTTGAGGGAATAAAAAATATAATTAATAATAAATAAGATGTCTCAGTAGCCGAATTAGTAAAGGCGTTTGTCTCGGTAAGACGAGAGGTTCTGGGTTCGAGTCCCAGTTGAGACCGTTATCTTTTTTATTTTTCAGTGTCTTGTTCTTTTTCATATTTTCGTTTTGATTATAACTATTATCTTCTTCTTAAATGATATATTGCATTGACGGGAATAACATTAAAAAGTTATAAAAAGAGAGTTGTTCTATTTAAAAATTAAATAAAAAATAATTTCTGAAATAAATAAAAATTGAAAATTGAAAGTCTTGTCGCGTGTAAGTTTTTTTATAAACCCCAAGTGATTCGCTGCGTTTGGAGATTTAGCAACGGTACCCGGATTCACCCAGATTACTACCCATCCTTCTTACCCTTTTCCTTCACAAAACTTCTTCCTTTCTTTCCTTAAAAAGACCCTCCACACAGCATCCAGAAAGATGACCTAGGTCCTGAAGCAAATTATTTTACTTAGGGCCTCCTGTGTGGAGTTAGCGTAAAAAAACAATATTCCACAAATCCGAATCTTTTCACCGGTCGCAATATCGGCAAGTAATTACGTAAATACCAGTTGTCGTTAGTGAGATTTCTATTAATATATTAGATTGAAAAATGTACACCAAGATACCTACCTGCTTTCTGGTTATTTTGCAATGCAATTGAGGTTATTTTTTTTCTTCATAAAATGGCGTGGTAAAATTACCTAAGCCTAGTTTTATTATGAATATTTCGTGTTATCCTAGTCAAGTAAGGTTCTATTATAATTGAGACCAACAAAGGGTTTCTTCTATTACGTCATCCGAGGTTATAGTAGTTACTCGTATGTAAGGACAAGGTAGGAATAATTTCGGTGAGTTTTGACACCATAACTTCATATCACCAGTGTCAGTATTAAATTTCTAGCTATATAATTATTCTCCGCAGTAATTTTGCGATACAGAATCCTTCAAGATTACAAGCAGAATGACTAAATTCCTTCCAACAAAATGGCTACATGTTACACGTATCTAAATATCTCGTATCCTTCCCTCCATAACATGTAGCACGTACCCAGAATAACCACGGTAGTACGTTTGATACCTTCGGAACCTACAAACAAAGTTAAGTATCTACCTTTATATGTACATATCTACACGTCTACTGGTAGGAACCAATATGAAAACCGGTTACGAAGAACGGTACACACAACAGACAATGGACAATAATGTCGAAGGGCCGAACAGACAGTATTTATTGGATATTCCGTTTTCCGAGGGGCAACCCTTTTGCCCGACACGGAGTCTTCTACTCTCTCGGTATCCACATTATGTTAGCACGTGTTTTGTATAGCACAATCAAGCGATCCGCAATCAAAAATAACGTGAAAATTGCCTAAATGCCTGGAAATAACTGTGGTGTGGCAGGTTTTCGATAAAATACTCATGTACTACTTATTGTAGGTACTCACAGTCTACAGATATTTAATCTGTTCTCTGTAAACATGTACGAATAGGTCATGTTGTTATTATATTGCAAAAGTTAATGTGATAGGTACATTCCGAAGATTGTACGAATTATAGAAATATTAAGGTTTTACGAATTGTTTGACTATAAAGGACCTTGTTACTCATGTAGTCCGCAATAATCCTAAGCATAATTCTTTCAAATGTGTCTTATTAGGAAAAACCAATATCATAGTAATAACAAACAAAAGTAAACATTAGTTTCAATATGAACATAATGATATCTTAAATAACAATAAAATCAATTTAATTAAATAAAATAACTAACTTAATTTATCCCATTATTTAATAAAAATTATAAACATGTTTCAACGCCAATTGTTTCTTTATTACGATACAAAATTTATTAAAATTATTAGGTACAAATTATACACGGAGAAAATTTTTACTCTAAAATACGATCATTTTATTCGTAAAAACAGTTAAAAACGGGACTGAAGTTCTTACGAACAAATTAACAGTGTTTCAATGTATATTGGCGGGAAAATGTGAGAATGATTTGTTGGTATAAGTACAAAATTACGTTTATTGGCGGGAAAATGTAAGAATAATTTGTTGGTAGATATACGTACGAAAGTACGCATACCAACAAATTATTCTTACATGTTCCCGCCAATAAACATTGAAACCCTGTTAATTTGTTCGTAAGAACTTCAGTCCCGTTTTTAAGAATAAAATGGTCGTATTTTAGAATAACATTTTTCTCCGTGAGGGAACAGAAAAATCAGTTTAAACAATATGTTGGTACAATAAAAAAATATTACAATGAGAGGGATTTATATGTTTTATGAATTATATAAAATAACTAAAATTATCATAAAAAATCTTGCATTTAATTTAAACTATGTTAACGAAAACAGAGATATTTATGTAAATTATATCTCCCAATAGACCTACAAAATTTTGAGGCGTTGCTAAAATTTATTTGACTTGGGATAAGTATGATATAATTCCTTTAAATGCCTAAGTTATATGCAAATATTTTTCCTAGTAACTTCGTCAAATTAAAATGGTTATATTTTACTCGGCTTGCCACCCTTAAAATTGTAACACAAATGTTAACCGTGAATTTAATTAATGATCCGGCTCTGCCTACACTTAATTAATTTACCTCTGGCTAAATACTACCTGGTCTACTCGAACAATAAACTCAAACTTAGAACTAGAAAACTGTGTTGAAAATTATAACTACCTAAATAAATTATATATAATTATAAACTACACGGAGAAAAATGTTATTCTAAAGTACGATCATTTTATTCGTAAAAACGGTTAAAAAGGAGACTGAAGTTTTTACGTAATTTCGTACGTATACCAACAAATTATTCTTAATTTTCCCGACAATAAACATTGAAACACTGTTAATTTGTTCGTAATGACTTCTGTCCTGTTTTTAACCGTTTTTACGAATAAAATTTAAAAAATTAAAAAAAAAATAATAATAATTAGACAGAGCGGTAAGATCCTCGGTTGTTAACCCAGATGTCGCGAGCTTAAAAGTCAAACAGATGAAAACTAAATATGATTGTTTTCATATATGTATTATCACCTTATTTCTGAACGGAAGATACTTTTTACTTTCAAGTTCCCCAAATGACTACAAGTATCTAAATGCCCAGAGTTTTATTTTTTAATATGAATACCGCACAAAAGCCCCAACTACTCCCGTCTGGAGCCATGGAGACTACGGCTTCCTCGATTGGGGTATATTGTGAAACTGAGGGTAGTAGAGAGGGCAAGGAGATGGGGAAGAGGAAGGCGGGAAAGTACCTGGCTATAAGGCCATTTAAAATTTTTAATGGTGGTCTCACACCCGGGCGATAGTGAGAGTATCTTCCACTGTGGAACATGCCGCAAATATAATATATATTATTTTTAATTAATTTTATTGTGAACGAACAAAAATCAATCCAATAACATTTATTTGATTGATTCACCTGCGACCTTCGGATAGCGAGTCGTTAATCTTACCCCTCGACCACAGAGGCTGTCAAATAGATTTGAATGCCAAGGTTCAAGATTCCAGTTCTTCCTTTACAACCTTCCTTCAATCTGACAACATTCCTCAGTTTTTCAACGCCTTAGATCCACTGGCTCCGGATAGTTGATACCCTTCCGCACACAAAAAAAACAAGCACAATTATTTGTTAGTTTTTTCTGACCACTAACGGAATATTTTCAAAGGGTTAATAATAGTACCTACCCACGTCTAGCAACTGTTCTTGCAGCAAAAAGCCTTACGGAAAAAAGGGTTACGAGTCGTAAATTTATGCTATTACGCTCTGATTTTTTTGCACCAGCCATTATTTTACTTCAAGGGGAGGGACAAAAAATGGTAGAAGGGAATGAAAAAATGCAAAACCGTTCTTGGATAAATTGTCTTAATAGTTCTGCTTTGTTGGGAAAATGTTTTTACCAAAGACGAGGTCAAGCATAACTGATTCTCATTATTCACATCACACAGAAAATCGTGGGACTTCGAATGCCTCTATTTTACAAATGAGGTTTGGTAGAAAAAATACAAGGAAATGTGCATTAGCTATGCCTCTTTGCGGTACGCTTTGTCTAAACGAGGAGTAAAAAATAATGATTATTTAATTTTAAACCAACATCCTTGTAGAAATGAAAAAAGTTTCTTTACCGTTGCATGAAATTGTGATATGCTTTATTTTTATTTTCAAAAGCTCTTATCGTAAGTGAGTGGATACCTATTTTTCCCAACGTAAATACAGAAGATGTAGGAATTTGGAAGGTGGATACTTTTTTTATAACAGTGAATAAAATCACACAAAATAAATAAATAACCTTTTAAAATAATATCTAAAAAAAAATGTATGACTTAAAAAAGTTAGAATTTTAATTTATATCTGTGATTAGCAACTAGGCCATGGACAATATTCAGAAGTCATACAACATACATACTACATATCTAATAAGTATTGAATATTCTCTAAAACGGTATCATACATGTACATAGGTGCGTTCAATGGCTCCCTAACATAATAAGCCATTTGTATATCTCCATATTAAAATTTGAGGGCCTAAATTGTTGAAAGAGGGCGGGAAATTTTCGAACCCAACGCTTAAAAATTTCCTAGCGCTCAAGGCTAAAATTGATTATATGGCGGATCATAACAATTTGTGCGTATAATAACAATTTGTAAATCGTTCTCAAATTTCATTAAAGAGTTTAATAAAAAAATATATAATATGTTACACAAAATAAAAGTTTTCAGGAACGTGATAATTCAAAACGTAGTTTTGGATTTGTGGCCAAAATACTTTGGCTGTAAATTATAAAAACAAAATAATTTTTTTTGGCGTTAAATTATAAAAAGAGGCTATTAAAGATTTAAATATTTTATGATTTTAGAGGCAACTTGGACAATTATTTGCGAGTAAATCTAAACATATAAAAAATATTTTACAACTTTTTTTTTTAAATATACATGCGATGAAATATAAAATTAAAAATAATTTTTTTAAGAAACAATTTTGCTGGGTGTAAACTTAAATTACAAATTACTTATTTACATCGGAACAAAAACTTGTCGTTTATATATTAAAATTACTACCCAAAGAAGCGCATTTTTTACATTTTTTATTTTACGGAGTAGGCAGATTTATTTTTTAATATATAATTATAAAAATCCAGTTGCTCCTAAAATTAACCAAAACTGATTTTGTTAATTACATATACGTCATCATTTCAAAGCAAAACAAAAGAAGCTCCTGTCCGAGATAGATATTTGACATACCTTTTTATTACAAAAATATTATTTTCAGTTTGGTGGGGTATTTTGCCCTCAAATCCAAAACTACGTTTTGTATGAAACCGGCCACCCAGCCGTTCCTCTTAATATAGTGAATAACCAATAATGTTCGAATTATCACTATTATAGTGATGTCAAAACACGGTTATGACACCTACTTGATTTGTTTTTCCCTTAAAAATCAATTAAGTGTCGAGTGATCGTGTAGAAAAAGACCTTTTTATAAATTTACGACATCTCAACTACCGTTTTGTACGTAGCCATTTTTATGGTCGTTGAAGTCGCTTTTACGATGTTTTTATGAGTGATGTAGCAGTAATTGTAGCACCCGCTTCCTTAAATTGGTCAATCGAGAAGAAACAAACGCCATCATCTGGACGACGTGAATTGATAGTAAACTTGTGAACACCCTGTGGAATAAATGTCAAATAAATAACACTTTGCATAATAAAATCACATTTAAAAGGTGTTCTGCGTGTAAATTAAATAAATGTCAAGAATTTTATTTACTTACGAATTATATCTACCATGGAAATCTCATGAAAAATATATTTTTCTCCCGATTAAATCGATTTAAACTCGGTGTGGCAGTAATAAGGAAATATTTGAATCGTGTTATGGCAACGGAAAATTATATTATACATCTAAACATTTTGTTCCTAATTAAATTCCTGTCTTTATATTTTATATTCAATATTCATTTATATATTTTAAATCTTACGCTCATTGCAAAAATTTCGTAATGATTTCAAGAACAGGTTACGTTTACCTATAACCTCCTTTCGCTCCCCACTATCTTGATCCCCACAACATACCCCAATCGGGGATGCCATAGTCTCACTGGCTCCAGACGTTTGGGAGTAGTTATGTTCTTGTGTAATTTCATATTAAAAAATAATACCTATCATGAAAAAACTGTCTTAGAAAAAAGATATAGCTTGAAAATGTATCATCGATTAATCAATATAACGTTGTTGCATCCAGAATATGAACCATTGAGTACATTCTGAGAAAATCGATAAAAACTGCTTAAAAAAATAACGAAACGAAAATAACAATTCTATTTATGGACAAAGTAGGAAAAATATATTTCTTTCATTAGAAGAATATATTTATTGCGAACATGAATTATTTTATGACAGAAAATTGAATTTTAAGGTGTTTTTATCACATTCTTCATATTCTATGCATAGTATTCGTCATATTTTAAATACCATAAGTATTATGTCAAAATATTTAATTTAAATTTAATCAAATTTGACAGCTAGGCATCGCCAAATGGTGTTAATATTATGCACATATCAATGCAATTGAATTGTGTAGTGGTATGCAGAGGATATGATTTTTTTTTAATTTTAATATGTTCTATTTTGATTGTCCTCACATGGTTTATTTTCTATCGCCTTAAATATTTGATATTATTACATGGCTCTTATTGTGGAAGATGGAGAAAAAAAAACTGTTAAATTAACTCAATTTCGTCAAAATCGTCACATTGTTCATATTAAATATGCAACGACGATAATATGTATTTTTATCATATTACCTTAATTGTTCCTAATATGATGGAAAAAGAATCTTTCCATGACTAACTAAAAACTACTGCCTAAATGCTGTATACACAAGAGAAGTAAAAAACAGTCGATATTGTAAATAAACTCGTTTGACATCGATTCCAACTTATTATTATTATTAGTATATTAACTATATATTATACCAGCTACTGGCATTATACCTAGCTTTCTCATAAAAAAATTAGGCATATCAGATTTGTCAAAGAATTTGTATATCAAAATGCAAAAATCAGTCACTTTTTAAATATTAATATTGAGGGATCAGTGGGATTTATCGCTCAAATTAGGAGTTCCACCAAGCCGAACCCTCTGATATGAAAATATCTGGAGTCGTTGGATTATTTTCCCATTTAATAGTCTGGTAGGTTAACATGCTGTTCTTGTATTGTTTTGTATTAATTATACTTATATAATACACTTGCATAACGTGGATTTACAAGATGATCTATTTTGTGGAAAAGTGTGTGAAAGGGTTTAGTTTTTCCTATGGGGAAAACTAAACCCGGACCTAAAAGTCTGGTGTTCATTGGATAATTTAGAAAATATATATAATCTTTTTTTAAAATAGAGTGCAATTTTTGTGAGAAATTACCTCGAGGGCGATGCACAATTTATTATATAATTCTTAGGTTATATCTAAGTTTATTATTTAGAAATGTATACAGAAACATATTTACCTGGCCGGTCATTTCCGATAAACAGTTTGATTAGTAAGTTTAAGCTTGGAGAAGATACCAATTTGCACGCGGAGGACATTATATTGAAAACACTGGACATTGCATGATTTTACATTTACCGCCCCCATCAATGTTGATATTCATTTATAAGAAGATTAATGCCAAATGTGAGTTAATAATTATTTTGAAAGACTTGAGAATTTTAGGATTCTTTAGGACTGTAAAATTTTCATGAAGTGACCGTTATAAAAGCTTAATTAGCTATAATAATTAATAATTATAAGAATTAGCTATTATTTTTTCACAATTAGTTATTTACCATGCACGGGCTGTGAAGGTGAAAGAGTTTTGACTTTATAGATAAGACAGTCTGAACAGACGAGTATTTAGGGTATTTTTGAAGTCGATTTTAGGATTCAAATTGGTAAATAATTCAAAAAAATATGTAACTAATTATATAATAATTTATATTTCAACTGTTGGGTCACCAAACATAATATTTATAAATATCTTTCAATCTACATTAAAGACAGTGGGCATCATAACTCCTCGTCTTAACAAAATTCAATTTGTCAGAAATAACGAGTATGTCCTTCGTTAAAACAAACGTGCGTGTTTCGACCAGCTCCGTCCATAATCGATTGTCAGAATGACGCCATTATAATGTTGTCAGTTGATATTAATGCCAGCCCCCGCCCGGCGTTTAGCATTGGGGGGTAGGTGGCTAGGTGGGTTCGCCATGTTGTTATTCGGGCCTAGGGGTGCGGCCGGCCAATGGGGTGGATTCACGGCTGGATTGAAATGTGCCATTAGTTGAATGGGATGTACCATTGAGTTCATCGGCTGGATAAATATGATTAAGATGATCGTGTTAGAATTACAAGTACGCATGGAATGCAATTGAAAAAAATGTTCGCTGTTAAATGTAACTACATCACCCTCCTTAATAAGAGACATCGTAGGTGCTTGTTTTGTTAATAAAGTATATCGATTTTTAGAAATGTTTGTTTAAAATACTTTTAATGCCAACAGGTTAGAAACACCGCGATTTTAAACGATTTTTTTGGATGTTTAGTGTAGTAACATTGTGATAGGACACTATGCACTTGTATTTGAAAACCTGTACACAAATTGCCACCACGATTCACGTTGAAGATTTTTACAATCTCCGAGACTCGGGTAGGCTTGTGAAGAAATAGCATTATGATTCCAGAATTATGCTCGTATGAGAAGAAGAAGAATTAAAATACTAGAACTTAATTTGTATTTCAATATAATTATTTATAAAAATTGACTTATTGAATCACTCAATGGTCTAGCCATCGTTGACCATTGACCGATGGTTATCTCCGTCACCGACACCATAGACTGTTTTATCCCGGCTTGCAGCACTAATATGCCAATGGTCATGTCAGTGGGAAGAGCTATCTTGTTAAATAAAATCACTTAGAATATTGATATGGCCTTTTTGTCGGAAGGTCAAAATCAGCCAATTGTATTGAATTAAAAGAAACAAATTACTTTGTGTAAACCACTATAATTGCATGTTATAATATCTAGATACTAATTTGTGTAAACCACTATAATTGCATGTTATAATATCTAGATACATGTTTCAAAATCGATGGTTCCTTCATCAGGATAATAACATGAATAATAATAATTTTGCAAAGATTGAAGAAATAATTGTTTTGAATGCTAGGACTATTGTTCAAACTGATATTTTGTTCAGTTGCACGATGTTAATATGCTCATCGTTTTACATCTCAATAATGAGTTCTGTAGTCAACCTACCTAAAATTTGTTTTAATAAAATAACTTATTTTAATGATGCTATAAATATCATAAACAACAGCAAAATGTATTTGCTTACATTTACATTACATTTGTGTGTATTTTAGACGAACAGCCAAACGAGCTATAAAAATAGTAAAACTAAGGTCTAATAGTGGAAAATAACGACACTTATTAAAACAAAACCCACCCTGGTGTTTGGAAAGCACTAATTCCGTGCCTGGTGCCATTTTATTGGTGTAGTGCCACCGTCTCCCGGTAATAAAACTGCCCTACAAAATCCACCTTTTTGTGAGAAATTCATAAGTCGGGGTTCTTATTGTTTTTGCTGCTGATAGCCAATAATGGCCAATAAACGTGTTCCAATGGACGACATCAATAATCCATAAAACCAATTGCCATGACTGAAGCCGTACATGACGAGTTAGTATGGGAACAATTGGGTCGTTCCGTCATAATGAGAGCTTCAATAAAGAGCTAGGTAGTAGTACTGCGATGCCGCACATACAAGACTTGGGACTAATAAAAATATTTCCGGAATCCATCTACCTGTTGTATTTATTTTTAAATATAATATTGTGATACGTACATGGCTCTGAGTATCAATTTAATACATGCATTGTATCCTGTTTGTCATTTATGACTAGATGCTTAAGTATTTCATTGTTTTGTTAAATTATTCCACTCATGTAAAGAAAGAGTTGAGATTTTTTTGTTTGTTTGTAGGTACTTATCTATTCAGCCAGTAGGTAAATAATTAAGGAATGTCTTTATATTTCGTTTCAAAGCCGATAAACAAGTTAGTGTTTTACATATTTTCATTTCGACACATTTGATAACTGACCAAACAGCTAAAGAAATATTAATGTAAAATAAAAATAACTAATCATTCGCTTTTTAAAAAATAAACACAAATGACGAAAAGATTAGTTTTCAAACCAGATTAGAACTCGGGACCTTCCTTCTATCCGGGATGGTCCTACACCAAGAGCGATTGACCGGCAGCTGAGAATAAAAATTTAAAAATGCTTGCTACTGTATAAGGAGATTCCAATGAGAAATATCAATTATTCCCCGTATCAAATTTTTTAAATTAAAATTTTTATATCGATTTATTTCATTCAAAACTTGCTTTAATAAATACCTACATTCAAGTAAGCAATAAAAATGCTCAAAGCGCACGATGATAAATTATTAAATATAGTGTATTTCTAAGTATATAAGTATTTTTTGATCATAAGTATCTATTAATATTTTTTTAATAATGTCTAAACCAAATAAGTGTGTAAAAAAAATTGAAAAATTTTAGTTTGTAAGACCTTAAATAAATAGAAACTCGGATTTATTTTTTAATGATTATAATTTAACTAAAATAAAAATTTTAAAACTGTGTAGACTAGATTATGTATTGATTTATTTTGTTGTATGATTATATGATTTTAAATTTGTGTTGTTTAATAGAATCTATCGTTTGAAAATTGAACACTTCTGCCAACGACCAACGGTATAGTATATATTAGTATATTAAAAATACACTTAGTTTTTCCAAATGTTTAAACTGCGTGTACCAGATAAAATAACAATCTTTCAAAATCAATTTAGGTTTTTTCGTGAAAAATAGTCAATACGCCTAGAATTTGATTTAAAAATGACTAATTTCCGGTATTCTCTGGTAATACCCTCTTAAGACTAATCAATTATGTAAAATTATTACTTATTTATCTTACAACGGACATTTTCAGACTGGTCAGATAAGATCTTAAAATTTCAGACTGGAGAAGACTGTTGTATAGTTAAATAGGTGCGATCAAAAATTAGCAAGTAGAAAAAATTATAAAAGATAGGTTCATGTTAGATAAAATTATTCCACTAAATCATGTTTACGTTTCCGGAAAACTGTAGGTGTGTTATGGATTAAAAATACTTTTCGATTTTATTTAAATACTTTTTTAAAACAGCAGGGAATTTTGTGGAGATAAAACATTAACATCGTTTTTGTAATGAATATATTAAAAAATGCATATATTTAACTATAAAAGTTAATTTGTGCATTTAATTGAAAATTTTATTTCTTCAAAATATTTACCAAATTTAGCACGGTAATTATTTTCAGTGCATCATGTTATAAATTATTCGATTAAAATTTTATCTTTATTCTTGAGGGTGGTCGAATTATTTATGCTTTGTATAAAGCGCAGAATTTTGCGGAATGCAAATCGAAAATGACACTTGTCTGGTGACGATATTTTGTAAAATAATAATTTTGCTGTTAGTGTCAACACTGAGTATAATAATAATAAGGTAATATTTGAATAGCACAGTTTTTTGATATTTCACTTTAAGTGATAATAAGATTTAAAATAGTCCTACAGTGTTCCTTCCGAGTTCTTAAAGAATATTGATAAAGTAATTTTAAATTAATAATATACAGTGTACGAGTGTACAAAGCAATGACAAGAGAAAAAAAATTTAACAATAATAGTGCTGTTTATTACAAGACAATATTAGTAGAAAGTAACGGTGCTATTAAAAATTCAGGACGAAACAATAACATTAAAACTAAAATATAGTATAAAACAGGTTCAGAAAGACGAATCATTAAAAAGAACCGAAACCAAACAATCACCAGAGACTATAGAACATGGTATTACAATACATTGAGAAGAGATTAAGATTCATGGTATGATTTTTACAATAAATTTGTTTTTAATGCCAGTTTAAATTCAGTCAAATTCTAAGTAAAAGTTACGACTGAGGGAAGTTTACTCGAAATGAGCGGGCCAGATATACGAAAATACCGGTCATCGAAAGAAAGTTCGATTAAACGATTACTAACATCTAGATGTGTTGACCTTAGAGTATACATAGCTGTATATCGCTTAAGTTTTGTCGGACACATAATTCCGATATGTTGGCTAGTACTGTAATAAAATTTGGTTATTTTTTTTTTTAAATAAATAATATCTAATGTTTTGTTTTCGATATTCGCAAATTCACTTTGTGGAGTCATTTTAACTAAATGTCACTTGGTGTACACCACTTTTTTATTCAAATTATTAACATGTTTCAAAACCAAATTGTGTCTTTATCGAGATGTCTTTAAACATATTTTTAATGAATTAAAAAAAATTATTTATTAGAAACCATTGGTTTTGAAACATGTTGGTAATTTTATCCAGTACCTACAATGAAAGGTACCCACAGATTATTTCGAAGTATTGGTACCTACCAACTTGTTTTTTTATTACTAGTTTAATAATTGAGTGGTTAATGTTAAAAGGTCGGTTAGGAATCATAAAGTTTTATTAGTTATCTTTCAAAGTCACCAATTTAAAGTTACCTATGTACACATCTAAATACCTATGAGTATTTATTTTTCTTCATTTTCTGAGAAATTGGTCGATATTTTACAGTAAAAGAATGTTGAATGTAAGATAAAATTCTTATTATCACCATGACGAAGAAAGCCCCCTTCGGCTTAGACAACAATACACGGAGAAAAATGTTGTTCGAGAAAACGATCATTTTTTTTAGTAAAAACGGTTAAAAACGGGACTGAAGTTCTTACGAACAAATTAACAGTGTTTCAATTTTTATTGGCGGGAAAATGTAAGAATGTTTTTTTGGTATACCTACGTGCGAAATTACGTATACCTACAAATTATTCTTACATGTTCCCTCCAATAAACATTGAAACCCTGTTAATTTGTTCGTAAGAACTTCAGTCCCGTTTTTAACCGTTTTTACTATTAAAATTATTGTTTTTTCGAATAACATTATTCTCCGTGTAATAATTTACATTTGGGTGAAAATGTAATTTTATAATATTACTAGATCTGGACATTTGTAGGGTTCCAAAACAAAACTTTAATTAAAGCCAAACAAATTGAGATTAAGAACCGAGCGTTTGTACAAATAAACACAATGTGAAGTGAGTATTGACGTTGTTTAGTATATGCAAACAGAGCTATTTACTCCCCTTTCCTACGCCAATGGCTGGCATGTTCCAACTCTTATATGGCTTACAAATATTTACCAAGCACACTCAGCAGACGAATAGTTCTGTCAGATATACCAAACAACTTTTAGTACAACAGAGTACAATCTGTGGCAATTGTTTTCGTGGTACAATTGAAACTAATCTATTTACTGAGTGGCTCCATGTTAAAATTTTTAATTAAATGTATTAAGATGGTACCTATCTATACTCAGATTTACCAACAAACCTTGCAAATTATTCAAACTCTTAATGAATCTACTAATTGCCTAAGTTAAAATTGTATTAAAAGCAAGATGGATTGTGTTGATGTTTTCAACACCGTGGTAGAGTATTTGTGAGGGCAATAACGAATTGCGTTTTCTTATTAATTATTTCTAAGGTTCAGTTGGATTTTTACTCGGTAGTAACTCTTATTTTCTTTCACAGTGATATATATATATATAATATATATACATATATAAACGGAGAAAAATGTTATTCTAATATACGATCATTTTATTCGTACAAACGGGACTGAAGTTCTTACCAAGAAAGTAACAGTGTTTCAATGTTTATTGGCGGGAAAATGTAAAAATAATTTGTTGGTATACGTACGAAATTACGTATATCAACAAATTATTCTTACGTGTTCCCGTCAATAAACATTGAAACCCTGTTAATTTGTTCGTAAGAACTTCAGTCCAGTTTTTAACCGTTTTTACGAATAAAATTATCGTATTTTAGAATAACATTTTTCTCCGTGTAGTACTCTTAAGTATTGTGATTCTTAAGGAATGTAAATGCAGATGTATTTTTTTTCAAGTAAAGGGGCTCATCTAATGGCCGAGAATATTTTTCCATTTACTTTATATTTGAATTAAGGTCACAAAATCCCGCGTCGGAAGGGACAATTTGAAAAGATAGCCAGAATAAAATGTTGCGGCTTTAGTGTTTAAGTAACTAGAAGTAATGATAAAACCGTTTCCTCCAAAATGAAAGCGGAGAAAGAACATCGCTTTCCAGATTGCTTTGTTCAACAAAACGTCGCAAACTTGCTTTTATAATCCCCCGGGGTCTTATGCCAGAGCTTAAATGATTCAGAAATACCAAGAATCCCTTAAAATTCTCCCAAATTTTCCTACGAAACGATTCTGCCCATGAAAGCGAGGCCTCCCGACCCGAGCAAATGTCCTCTCCGGCCTCTCCTCTAAATAAATAGCCAAATGGAAAGGTATTTCGTCTTTTGTGAACGCAAAATGGGGAACGGTGAAATTACTAAAGGGGTAAGTATAAAATGTCGCTTTTTGAAATAGTTTTATAAGATTAGAGACCTTCAGCTGGCTACATTTTGTCGCAGACTCTCGTAAAACGCTTTCATGAAAATTGTTATTCATAAAACTACATTCGAGAAAAAACTTACTTGGGTTAGTTACTACCTACAGATTACACAGCTAGACTAGACAATCCTCAAACTTTTTACAATAAAAAATAATATGTCGGTATAACCTCAATGACAATCACAATTTCACTGATATTGTAATAAGCATCAGTGGAAATTTAACAGTGATTGCACAACAGGACATTAATTTAACACAAATTAGTGAAAACTGAATTTATATATATGATGTCTGAAATGTTGCTGAATGTGGGAATAGGTATCTATTAGACTTTTCACTTTGATGTTCCCTCCCTTATTAGACAATTGGAGAGTAAAAATGAATCAACAACAACAAAGGTATTTTCTCCGACCGATTTGATCTAACGGAAAACAAAAAAATAGCATTCATCACCGTGGGTCATATACCCTCACAAACAAACTCCAAATCTTGTTTGCTTTGCGCTCTGTTTGCAAAAAGTCTAATTCTGACGTCAAATGAAAATGTTTACCCCGTATCATCGCGCCAAGTCACTCGGCTTTACGTTTCTCCATAAAAATACTCACAACTCTGGTGTACTTTGGTAACTTTGGACTCCGCGTTGGCTCGGGAAATTTATTTATTTGGGAGCTTTCAACTTGTCTTCGCTTCACCTCCGAGAAACCTCCTGAATACAGAATCATATCTGGGATCTGCCGAGAGAAAAGAACAGCTAAAAAGAAAATGAGATTACGACGAGCGAGAGAGAGATTGTGGTGTTCGCTACTTTCTAGATAAAACAACAAAGCACACGAACATTAAAAAAAACTATTCAATTAATCAAATAGGTGTATTGTTGTTTTCAGTGGAGATATTATTTTTCTTGAAGAAAAAAATATGATAATTAGATTTCTAACTACATTTATCAGAAAAGGGTAATTAACTAGATAAGACAACATTTATACTTCATAAGAACTTCGTAAAGGAAATAATAACTGCAAAATCTTGATTAAAAAATTACGCTTTGAAAGGTATAGAAAGTCTCCACAATTATGTATTGACTCACATGACTATAAAAAAATTTATCTAGTATAACAAGAATTATATAGATAGGCGCAACCAAGCCAACTCAAATTTTCATAATTCTTATTAACTACCTAAGAACAATAATTATTTCAACATGCTGACAAGTACGCAAGTTAAATTATAATTTTAAAATGTACACAAACGAATTTCTCACGAAACGCAGCATGCTTCCCGCTGTTTTAAAATATCACAAT
This sequence comes from Limnephilus auricula, assembly GCA_951813805.1. Lineage (NCBI taxonomy): Eukaryota > Metazoa > Arthropoda > Insecta > Trichoptera > Limnephilidae > Limnephilus > Limnephilus auricula. The sequence continues at coordinate 6,253,111 of OX638403.1, forward strand.
TTAAAAAAAATTGTTCATTAAACCGGACTAATTATTCCGGCTTTTAATGAAAAGCGCACTTAATTTGAATAATGGTCACTGCTTTACGTAATCCCATAATCAAGACGTTATTCTAAACCTACATACTAAAAACGTTTCTATTAATTTAATTTTCTGACTGTAATGTTTGTAAGTAGGTACCTTCCCAGTGCTTATTTCACTGCTAATATTTTGTGTTTAATTATTTTTGCAGAAAAAATAAACGTGACGATGGGAAAGTATGCAAAGTACCTACCTACAACAAAGAAACCATTTAAGTAATTATGTAGGAATCTACTTACCAGTGTAATGTTTTTGCTACACGTAGAAAAATGTTATTCGAAAATACTATCAGTTTAATAATAAAAACGGTTAAAAACGGGACTGAAGTTCTTACGAACAAATTAACAGTGTTTCAATTTTTATTGGAGGGAACATGTAAGAATAATTTGTTGGTAGATATACGTAATTTCGTACGTAATACCAACAAATTATTATTACATTTTTCCGCCAATAAACATAGAAACACCGTTAATTTGTTCGTAAGAGTTTCAATCCCGTTTTTAACCGTTTATACTATTAAAATGATCGTTTTTTGGAATAACATTTTTCTCCGCGTACTGATCATTACTTTATTAAAATTACTGTACGACTAGTTTATTCGCGTAGGATGATATTCACTTTTATAAATATAAATATTTCTATCAAGTATACCTACCTAAGTATATAGGCATTATTTATAAGTGTTTTTTGTAAATTGAAATTAACACTTTCATTGAAAAATCAAAGCAGTCTTCTAAAAACATGAGTATATTACTTTAGCTAACTGATACCAACTGAAACTACTATTTAAACCAACCTAATATGAAACGAGCTGTGGTAAAATCGCAACGATCAAAGGCAAAACGAGCATAAATATTTCTGAAATCACCTCACCTACATAATTAATGACATAAATCAAATATTTCCTTCGGGATTTGATATTATAAATACTTTCATTAAAAATTAAACACTGGGTAGGTATTAATAAAGTTATAAATTCCTCACAAAAAAAACTTAAAAGTGTTGGTTCGTGCGGTTTTCCAATTAAAAATCATACTGCATACTAAACTTAATTAACGCCATTATAATTTAACGTTAAATTCACTGGAATCCAGCCATCTTTCTTCTGAACTTATTTTGAAACAGCTCATTCCACCTTTATTTCCAGTTTTTGCGCTTAGATCATGCCCGAAGCTTCGCGTATCACCTCCGCAGCAGTCCCTGAACTTTTGACAGTCTCATTCTAAGCGAGTCCAGAAACATTGTATGGGAGAAACGTACCAACGCCCAGCCACTCAAGCCAGAACTTCTGCGAATCCACTTCTGAAAATGGTAAAAAAGGAGCTATGTAAAAGAATACTTTCTTTAGAACCTCTAACATTTTAAAGTTAGCTTTAGGACTGTACCTTTTATTCAGATGGTTATTTTTTGCTTTCGATAAACGTAGCGTTGTTGATGTGCCTATATAGTAGCATCAGACGAAATTGAGTCCATTTGGTTTTGGGACCGTAATAAGAATAATATAAGGCGATATGAAAAACAACATGTCGGGATTTGGGATGAACCCATACCGCATACACGCGCGAATGCTTTCATAAAAACTCTACATATTATCTATCCTATGCTGTAAGTTTTCTCCGTACATTCTCCTCTGACGTTTTCAAAGTTACACAGATATGTCTCTAGCGGGACATAGAGATAAAAAGTTCTGTATTAAATTATTTCCAAAGAGAGCAGGTGTATTAAAGTGACAAAGTAACGTAACTCTGAAATGTTTCATTGAGATTGGTAATATTTTCTTATTAGTTTTGTCTTCTTACAGATTATATAGCGGTGACTGTTCTCAAATTATCCTCCAAGGGAAAAAAGACAATATATACTGCGATACAGGTGCCTACCTATCGTACTATTTTTCAGCGTATTGGACCAAGTATCCAAAGCAACTTCAATCAACATCCCAAAAACCATCTATAAATATAGGGTATAAAATGGGTATAAACATATATAATCTCCTTCCTGATAGCCTGACAACCGAAAATAAAATAAATATATTTAAAAAAAACTGTTTGCTCTCAAGATTAATGAGCAAAACCAAAATGTTCTTACTTAAAAAAAAGTGTTAGGTAGGTACTTGGTGTTAGGTAGTAAACCATCATTATTAATATTATATTAATATAATTAATATAATAAAAAATTCTATCAAAATATCACGAATAATTAATGTTATAATATAAGTGTAATATATACGTATTTTATTATTTTAATTAATATTTTAATAATATTATATATTGTAATACTTATAACATATTAAAGAGAAAAAAAGTAATATTATGGAAGTAATTATAAAATAGTCAATTGTGAACACAGGTAAATAAATTCGTTAATCAATTAATTATGCGTACCTATTAACCATGACATAATTTTCTAATTAAAGTGTGTTTATCGGAAGTGACCTGCCCCAGGTAAGTATGTTCTCTGTATCTATTTGTAAATAATAGTTCTAGTTAGAGCCTAAGTAGTCATAATAAAATGTACAGCGCCCTTGAGGTGATTTCTCACAAAAACTAAATATAATAATCATTTTTATACCTCTGCGGTAAGAAAAAAAACAAAAATCTAACATGTTGATTGAATTAGTTTAGTGCCTATCTTTTGTCAAGACATTTTTCCATAGAAATATTCAGTAAAATTATATTTTTATTTTTTGCATCAATTAAATAATAACATCTCCAATTAAACCGCCAACATTATCAATTAAGTATGCAATCAATTTTAAGATATAGTTCAACTTTAGTTGTGTTTTTTTTTTAATAAATAAGCCAATATTACTTTAAATTAGTGCAGCTTTATTTATTTCACATTCTTATAATTTTAACAACATAAAATGGGGTGTAAAATACGCAATCAAATGTAAGCACAAAGGGAAACTTTTGACAGAAGATTAAGTTATAAATTGCCAAAACCTTGTAAAGTGGGTAGCACAGGCAGTGGTCCAACGTCAGCTAATAAATTCTTTACAAAATGTGCATAAAAATTTTGTTGCCAGAATGCACTTCAGAATAACTTTATATCTTGGATAATCCCGCCACAAATCCGCAGACAAGAAGATAAATAAGTCGGTCTTGGATTTAGGTAGGTATCTACCTACTACGCTGCACATTGGCGCTGACTACCTAATTCCCTAGTCCGTGTCAAAGGATTAACTCGTATTCCACTCGATATAATAAATTGGCAACACTGTTGCAAGTATGTATTCGGACACGAACAGGGTCGGAATGAGATTTACACTCTGTCAATTTATGTATGCATCAGCTGATGCCCCGAACATTGTATCCCAATAATAGTAGGTATGATATTTCTGTCGTTTACCGCAAACATTACGAAATTACATTAGTTATATATAATAATGAAGAAGACATTTTTAATAACCCGATTATTCGATTTAATTTTTTTTACAATAATCCAATCATGCTAATAATGCCAATGTGAAAAAGCCCTTTATTTTGTAGGCAGGCAATATCAGCATACATGGAGAAAAATGTTTTTCAAAAAAAGGATCATTTTAATAGTAAAACGGTTAAAAACGGAACTGAAGTTCTTACGAACAAATTAACAGAGTTTCAATGTTTATTGGCGGGAACATGTAAGAATAATTTGTTGGTATATGTAATTTCGTACGTACCTACACCGACAAATTATTCTTACATTTTCCCGCCAATAAATATGAAACACTGTTAATTTGTTCGTAATAACTTCAGTCCCGTTTTAACCGTTTTTACTATTAAAATTATCGTTTTTTCGAATAACATTTTTCTCCGTGTATGTGTTAATAATAAATTATTTATCTCCTTACCCTTTTACTCATTTAACTTATTTGTCGTTTACATTTTAATAACTTTTAGTTACATAATTATTGTTTTTTACAACATGATACAAAATTATTACCCTATACATATTCATCTACGTAAATTTTAGGGCACCGTGCCTAAATTTATGTACTAAAAAAAATAAATAATTCAACTAAACTAAAATCATATTTCTTTTAAAGAGAATTTAATTATACTGTGATGTAAAAAATGTAATAGGTAAGTAGATACTAAATGGTGATACGAAAATTATCCTTAGGTATATAATAATAATTATTTAATTCCTATTCGGTGATTAAAACATATTTTAAATAAAATGGTTGGTAGGTATGAGTATTTAGATACCCAAATATCGAAACCAACTCAAGAAAAAAATATATCCATATATAATTATTATTTTAATACCTACCTACCTATATATCTAAATTATAACTAAATGTCTAAATATATAATGTGAATACATATCATATTATGTTACTTTTGAAAAACATTGGTCGGTCATTACAAGCCAACATTATAATAGAATATTATCAAGTATTTGATTTGGAGGATTGCACAAATATTTCTAGACACAATAACTAATGCATTCGTTTTTTTCTATATAAATATTAATTTGATTGAGTAAGTGAAATATACAAAAAAATATTTATAGAAAATACAACAAAAAAATGTGGAAGTCACTCTACGCTACGCTTTTGGTTTCTTACACAGTTCTTCTTACAGATATATAATTAAATTAAAACAAATAACTTTGTTTAAACCACTAATATAATCACAATTACCTGCATGTTTCAAAACCGATGGTTTCTTCTTCAGGGTAGTAATGACATTAGCAAAATAAACAAAAATAAGTTATTTGTTTTAATTTAATTAAAAATAACGCCACAAAGTGATTTTGCGAAGTTTGAAGAAAAGATATATAATTCGTTAAATATTTTTTTTCGCTTCGAAATGTGGGATTCTTGCGCTACAACGTTGTTATCTTTTCAGGTGATAAGTTTAATCAGCTAATTAAAAAATATTTGGGCCTTGATAAATACAGCTCCGGACCCTTGACTTAAAAATCACGTACGTTAGCGTGCACTGGAATATGAATGCGCCGATTTGCAAGCAAATTGGTGCATCAGGTTGGAAAACTGGGAACTTCGCTTGCCATTTTTAGCATTTTGCTCACACGCACACCGGCCGGACGTGAGCAAATCGCCGTGTAGCGGAAATACAGGAAGTTCTTGATTAAAAACATAATTTCCCACAAAGACTGCGTCAAAACAGTAGCATATTAGCATAACTCTAGCGATATCCCCCGTCTTGATATAAAAGAATTATTACACTTATCTTTCAAAATATTTTTTAATTATTAGATATTTAAAACACTAAGGTATTGTTGTTTTTCTTTTTTTTTACGGAATGATTTGCATCACAATTCATATTTGTGACATAATTATGTGATAACCATGCAAATATCTTCTTGCTTATTAATTACGTGATTAGTGTTACTGCTTCTTAAGTAATCGATTACATGTAAAGAATTCAAAGATTTTATCTTCTGATCAATTACGACATAATGTAAATATACCTACACCCACGTAAGTAAAAATATGTCAGCAAACTAAAGATAGACTTGGCACACTCGTGTCAATCGTTAAAAAAAGTTTATTGCCTATGTATCTAATGATAATGGTTTGGGGCAAGTTCATAGCTTTTATGATTTCCAAACTGTCGCCTTGGAAAGATTTTTTTGACATGTGTCAATGTCATTGTATCGCCTAAGGAAGAATTGTTTTATTGTACAGGTAGATGGATTCAAATTATTGTATTCTTTCATAATTCAAAGTCTTCATTGTTGGCTAAAGAAAATGGTGCCAAGCAGAGAGAATAAAATAATAATTTATACATTTTAATTCTGTTATGACATCATATTTTTATTTTTTTTAACTGTGGAGTCAGAGTACTTGCACTACGTATTCTGTTAGACCACAAACATCAGAAAGTAGTCATTTTAAAAACTCAGCGAAGGTTTTTTCTATACCGACACAAAATGTATCTATGCCCGAATGTTCCTCTTTAACCTAATCCTCCACCCTTTACCAAACAGGCTGCTTTTTAAAACTTACATGACGACTTAATTCCAAACCACACTATTTTTTCAGAAGTGGCAATGAAAATCTTACAGAATGTTGTGAAAGTCAATCTTTAACAATATTGGAGAATATTCCATTAATCATTAAGTACTTGAAGTATTTTGTGCATTTAAAAAAATACGTAATGAAAAAATTTGTTAGGTATTTTGAAATTATTCATTTATCCAATACAACCCATGGAAAAAAGATTCGGTAATAAGATCTTCACAAAAATTTTCGATTGCAGATTCCAATTATTTTCTTTGATGAAAATGTGAAAATTATTTTTTTAAATCCTTGGCTCGGGTAATTTCCACGACGCCTTGCTGAAGATAGGCCACCCTGATAGATCATTTTACGATGAAACTTTCCGTGGAACAGATGAAATAATTCCCTTTCATAGGAACCGAGGATATAAACCAAGAATTTTCTTCTTTCACTTGTAAAAATTTTTCAAAGTTTTTCAACAAAACCTCCTTAAATTATTATTAAAATATCTTAAAAATTTCTGAAGTTCGGTATTTTATGATTTTCTTTCTCAAATGAAGTACATTTTATATTACCTACATGCTTTCATTTTTTTTTTTCTTTAGAAACATTCAAATCAGTAGACAAAATATTCAAAATATATATTTTTTCGTTTTATGTACGACAAGATGGTCGATCGAATTTGAAATTTAAACGAAATAGTTTTTTAAAACAAAATTTATACTTCTTTTTTTTAGATTACACAACTTATAGTATCTTTGCATTTTTATAGAAAATAAACCATTGTCGATATAATATAAGTAATTTATTTAAGAGTAATTAAGAAGGGTATAAATGCAAATTCTCAACTAAATGAAAACAAAATCGCTTTGTGTACACTACTTATATAATAAAAATTATTAACACGTTTCTTCGTCCGGATGAAAATTAAAATAAAAAACTATCCTGCTGAAGAAACCATTGGTTTTGATTTAATGGGTGATGTAGACGAAGTAATTTATTTTGATTTAATTAAAATGACGCCAGAAAGTGAATTTATTAATATTGAAAAAATAAATTAAACTACCTAATCACAAAACGATATCTTAAAATTGCAAAATTTCATGAATTCTTCGCGTGGCGTTAAAGCTTCACAAAAAACCTCTTTGATTTTATGGGTTTGACCTAATCATAATTAAATAATTAATTTAATTCAATCGCTATAATCGCCTTAAGTAAACTTCGAAAAGCATTATTAAGATAATCAACGCAGTAATTATTGTCTTTTTAATAGTTTATTAGATTTTCCGACAACACGAATATAAATAACATGTGTTAAAATAAGGTCGCGTATATGAAATCATGTAGGCATTTAACATAGTGTGGCTGAAGTAATCAAAGGCACAAAAAAAACATTTCAATCAACATTTTTCCATTTATAAACATTGTTCGTGAAATTTATCGTCTTTTCAGTCCAATAATAACGCTCCGAGCGAACACCGTTATTCATGTTAGAAAAAATGCGGCAATACCCTTTCATGTCAATCTACACTTCAAAAAGTCGGCATAAATCATTTATGTTAATTGGATTCGGCGTTATGTTTTTGGCATACATTTATTTCAAGAGCTTTTTGTTACTTGCATTGCCACAGTGGAATTCTTCTCTGGAGCATAGCTAATACTAATTTCTCTCGTTTGAGTATTCTCGCATAGGAAGAGTTATTGTTTCTCGGAACAAATTGTTGAAAAACATTCACACGATATTGAAATCTTTTTTTCCATTGAATTCTTTATTTTAATATTGTAAAAAATACTACGTTTTCGGAAGACTTGAGTACCTACCAATGAAAGCTTTAAACGATTTTGTGATACAGGTAGGTACTACCTACAATAGTAAATTTTTTTACTTCATAAATCTAGGTTAATCTTTTAGAACCAATATAAATTTTGGCAGTTACATTCAAGGACCTCTACATATATTCAAGGAGGTAAGAAGCAGGAGCAGAATTGAGAGAATTATTTACCTCACATTTGACAAAAATCACTATCGTGATTCACAAGTTTTACCTAATTAGGTTGAAAATATTTTGGATTTTTTGGATCGGTTAGGTAAAGGAAATTACGCGAAATCTTTTTTAAATAGGTACCTACCTACTTCACAATGTTATGCAATATATAGGTACATCTGTTTATTTATTTATACTGGGTTTTACAGATGTTCTCACTTACGAGAACAATCCAGTTATAAAAACTCAGTTACTAAACAATTACTAAAATCTACAATTATATAAAAATACATACAAATAGAAAAACTAAAACATCGCAAATAAAAATACAAAATTATATACAAGCTCACTCAAGTAACACATTACAATGAGAGGCTAGAGGCACAAGAAAGACGAGAGGCATTCATAGAGAGATAATTTACACAATATAATTAGTTAATACTTTTTATATAATTAAGTTATTTGCGGAAAAGTGACATAACCTTATTTTTTGTAAAACACCTATGTAAACTTTAATCCAAATAACTAAATATTTCAATCGGATTTTCATAAGATCTATTCATATTTTAGAACAAGGCAACACATGTCATTTGTATGTAAATGCATTTATGTCACCAGGACATTTTAGGTCCTTTGTCACGCTTGTGCTGACTTTTTAAAAATAAATTTTCAATAACCCTGAACTTCATCGCTTAAGGCAAGAAAATAAATATAGATACAAAATTGGCTGCACGGTTTATTTCATCCTCCGTAAATTTTGTGATACAAAATATTCAAGGACGACATTATAATTTGCACAATTTTATCAAAGTGTTAGGAAGTCATGTATTCATTAAAATGTTAGACATTTAAATCTGAAGGTTATTTAGGCAGGTTGCTTATATGCTTCGGTGAATTTTTATCGCTCAATTAATTAAACAAATTTTCAACGTTTAATACAAATATTCACAAAAACCTAAAAAGAAAACTTTTGGCAAAATATTTTAATGTCCCAATATTTTAATGGATCCTTCGAGCTCGGACCACCCAGATAGTGGACATCAAATAAAAACATCATACTTAATTACAAATCTGAACAAAAAATGTTTCCGAAACGATTTTTTATGTTTCTTAATCTTGATATTAACGCTTGATAAGGAACACTTTATGATTATATGAAATAATTAGTGGAGTAGATACTGATAATAGATATGGAAGGCCAATGACAACACTAGTAATAAAAATTGTGTTAGATGCCTACCTATGCCTATATAATACGAATTAATTGTACGGCCATTAATTGGCCTTCTTAATTAATAATGACGATGACTTAAATAATATAAAAATCTAAAATAAATCTTTTTATAAAAACATTGTTCTTAAATTTAATTCATTTTTAAAAGTGGTCGACTCGAATGCTCTAAATACGATACATATCTGGTAGTGGTGATTGTGTTTATACCTATCTCACAGCGGACACTTAGGATTTTTTAAATTATTTAAATTATAAAACGTATTTTTACATATAAACATAATATAATGGCATGAGAAGAAATAGTGGAAGACATATTTTTAAATAATTTAATAATTTAAACGAATAGCTCTTGCGTTTGGTAAAGGAGTAAAATTAATATTATAGAATGTATTAATATAAGATTTGGTTACATTAAAAATATAAATATGATTTGAAATGAAAATTTACTTTTCGAAATTAGTTTTGTAAATTCTCCAAATAATAAGGTAACTGAAGATTCATGCAGGTAAGTTTGTATAATAATTAAGAACATTTTAAAATTCTTTTAATACCACATAATGTAATTTTAACACATTCTAAAATAATTTTTACATTTCATTTGATATAATTGTTTTTATAATATTTTTAAGTAATTAATCACCTCTCTCTGTAAGATTTTTTGTCTATTATTCTTTTTGTCTATACTTGTTATTTTATTGATGTTTTTATCATAAAAAACATTGATTACAGTGATATACACAAAAGTAATTTGTTTTATTTAAATATAAAAAACATAACATTTCAAACATTATGGTGTAGGCAGGTATTTTAAGCTTCAAAGCCTTTTTCGTAACTTTGTAAAAAATCATTTCACTGGTTAAAGGCACTGGTGAAGAAGTAAGATAAGCCGCTATTTTGTTGGTATCATTTTTTTTTTACATAAATCTCTCATGAAGCCTGGTAGTCAGTAGATAAGTAAATAGGTTATGGTTATATGAAAAACGCAAACCTATGTAGGCAGGTATCTATGTACCTACATAGTCACATAAGGTAGTTGTAGGTACGTAGAACAAGTCTACAACATAATCCTTTCTAAAGATTTAAACCTTCATATACACTAGCTACACCCCAGAGGGCAAAATCCTTCACAGTCCGCAGCCAACAGACGTCTGTGAAAACTAATCCAATTTCTGAGCGAACCCTGAAACTTTTACCTAAAGCTAAACGACTCGGGTCGTGGGAGTATGGGACCCTTATGTTGGGTCCACACTTCTCAAGCAAATCAAGGCACTTCACAAAAAGCAACCTATCAAATGTTCTATGATACCGATGTGATGCAGAGAGTGAAATTCTTTTTTTGTTAGGTGCCTCTAAAATACACCCCCGTTTAGGGTCGCAGAAGTCAAACCTTAAAAAAGTTTGCAAAGTACGAACGTACCCGCTCCGCCAGTGGCGTAATTGGGGGAATGAAAAGTTATTCAGAAAAATGGGAAAAGTTATTTGAATATCGAAAAAGTTTGCGCTTTAACAAATTGGAGATTTTATCGTAAGATTGTTTCAGAGAAAACAGATGAAAATTGAAGTTCTGTTCATTTAACGAAAATTTTATAGAGTAATTGTTGGAGGTATCTGTCTGCTTAATTTTAAAAGATTAGTTTGGGTTTAATATTTTTTTTATTTAATGTAAAGGGAAGAAAAAAGGTAGGTAGATATCTACATTGTGAATATCTATTAGGTATAATGCTCGACCGTGCTCGGAACAACAATTGATACAGGTGTTTTTTTACAGAAAAATACCTTTATAGCTTTATGAAAATGTGAAAAGCTTTTTTTGGTGTCTTAGAAAGCGATATTTTCACTGTTTTTGAAAATTTATATTGAGTTCATTGAGCTTTGATCAAAAGGCAATTATTAGTCAATAATAATCTCAGCCAATTGATTTATATATGCATGTATAGCAAATATCCTCAACTCCTACACCAAAAAGCTGGAAGCCCCAAAAATTGTAGATCCTCAACAATTTTATTTTTTTCGTTGTGATTTTGACATTCAGTCTTCAAGAGTTTGCTTTACATCGTTTCAATAAATGGAGATGGGTAGGCAAAATTATGTTTTATATTATTTAAATTTTTAAAAAATTACTCGATTTAAAGATGAACATCAACAAGTCAAAGTCAAATGCCCGGACTATTGAACCTTCGAAGTCCTTCTGGCTTAAAAAATACTAGAATACATTGTTCAAAACCGTGGGTACCAAAACATCTTCTAAATAGTTTCCCCCTCAAACACCTTTAAAATGTATAGAAGGTATCTTATCTATTCTCTCCATAAAATAATCTATTTGCTAGGGAGAAAAAAGGAGAGACATTTCAAAAAAATATATATCTTCCTACCTATATTTGGCAGCACTTATAAATGGCTGCTTATTGAAAGACTTAGGTTATTTATAACAAAGTGACTGTTTATTGACGTATTACAATTATAATAATACTGAGGATTAATGTCCTTTCAAGGTGAAGTCTAGTTTTGATCTGCCGAGCTCCTGAAACCTAATGACTGGGTACATTTACCTTCGATCACCTTCGGCACAACTCGGCAACAAGACCACGTGACTCGAAGAGCCCAAATAGTTCTACGTTAAAGTAAGAACTAAATTATAGACTATTAAGACGCATTACAATTTATAAAATGCTTTTTACATAAAATATCTTAGTAGACACCTAAAAAATAAATCAAAATTCTATTCCAATAATAACCTAATTAAACGGCAATAAACGTACGTAAATTCCTGGCGTGAAACATCAAACACGCATCTAAACATTCCGTCAAATTTATAACATCATTAAAACACATTCTTACTATACAAATGCCACTACATCACCTTGATAGAATCTCAAACAAAACATTAATAGATATAAGTACCTCATTACATATTAAATGTATATAATATGTATTAATTCTGTGTAGTAACAATATTGTTTTTACTTTTAACCTAAAAAATTTACGAAATTAAATATTTGAATGCAGATAAGCGTATATCTATAAATTAAATAAACTTGTTTATATTTCTTCCATATTTTCCACCCTGCTTCCTTTGCATAGCTTCCTGTATCAAATTATTAAAGCAACTCGGGCTCTGGAAAATGTTTTATACGAAACTTTATGTTTTCTCCGAGACTTCCTTCTAGTTACAGAATCATATATACACGTGTACAACATGTATCTTGTACATGATATAACAACCTAGTGGCTAAGATACTTGTGTCGTATTTGCAATTTACTTTACGAAAATATGTAAAATTCTATTTCAGCCTATTTTTTATGTTTACTAAAAAAGTTCCTGGGAAAAATATTTCATGGCAGAAATAAAAATGTTCTTATTTGAATTTATTCAAACGTATCACATTTGTGACGTCGTATGTAACAATTAAGTTATGATTAAGTTTTGAATTATTATCATTTTTATTTACTTTTGATTGCGTCAATTTAATAGAGATTGACTGTAAGTGAAGTATTAATTTATTTGAACTACTCCACGCTGAGCTTTGATTTGAATAAACCAACCCTATTAATGAAGATTCATTTGGTCTGCCAATAAAACAACCCGGAACATAACTATGTATGTTGGTACTTACTGGATATATGTAGGTACTTGTTCAATCACTTGGGAATCAGAACCTCCAGATGAAAATACAAAAAATCAAATAAATTAGAGTCGTTTTATTAGCGGGAGGTCCGCGTTGATTGGTGGAGTTTTTTTTGATACAGTCCATTTGAGAGAGTAGATACTCTGGAATTTGGCTCACGTCTCCGCTCTATGGGAGGCGTGATGTAATACCCGGCCGACTGTACGAGTACGGCAAAGGTAGAATTTATGGCAAGCAGCACGATGAAAGAAATGTTAAATAATTTATTCGGTCGACCAATGCAATGGCGGGATGGTGGTTCGAGACATACCCGGAATGCCGACATGCTCTCGTATTTTTATTTTGTATTACACACATTCGTTTTATATTATTTCGTGGGATGAAACTAGCTCATGAAATATTCCAGCAGCTCACGCAGTTTCAAAAACTGGAAGATAAATCTTTTATTTTTTCCAATTTATTTTCCTCTTTTTATACACTTTCCTGAGACGTTCACAAACCCTATTCGTATATAAGAACCTACAAACATATTGCTATTCGATAGCTCACTGTACAAACTTGCTAAATCCACTTCCAAAAATTCAAGACAAATTTTTTTAAAGATAAATGGGTACCTATGATAAAACGTACTGTAAAAATATATATTTATTTTACAAATTACTTGAAAAACCACCATTTATGTACGAGTCGAATTAAAGGACACGTATTTTTGTCGTTAAATAATAGCACAACACCTACGACTAGTTAACAAGGAATCAAAGTAGCATCCTCAAGTCGTTTTCATTGAAAGGCGGAGACGAATGGGCGTGAATCGAATATTTATGGCATATTTATTTATTTTGCGAAATTAAGTGACCTTCAAAGCGCCTTCATATTTAAAAATAATAAATCACGCCTCGCTAAAACCAAAACTAAATATAAAATAACCCGAAATTAATTCTAAAATGGATAAAATCACATTTCAAAAGGTAAAAATAATTTTTGATTTCAATCGAAACAGAAAAAAAATTTGTTTCGATTACGTAAGTGCTTCTTGCTGCATATTTAACGTGTTGTCTTAGCATTGTCACCAACAACAATAATGACCAGTTTGTGACCACGTGGTTCAAAGTGTCGCTTCGAGTCCTACTAACATACGTCGCGGGTTCATTAAAACCTGTAGTTAAGTGTCCTTATATGTCTTTCATAATAGAACAAATTGGCACAATTTTTAACATGATTTTCAATTTGATTGTGAAATAAATAAATTTTTGCCAAATAAATATTGTATTGCAAGAAAGGAATATTTGCAAGTGGTTGACTTTTGTCACATTGGAACCGGTCGTTTCCGCGACTCGTTCTCGAGTTCAACAGCTCGGTTGTGGATCGATTTGCCGGCTTCTGTATTTCCTCTCTCATATTACATGTTCATTCCTTACTCTCCTTGAAAATTATTTTCAGCATGTCCTCCTCAGGAGTAGAGTAAATAAATAAAAATTGTAACTGTAATTATTTTCATGATATGTGTGTAGATAAGTATAATAAGTATAAGTATATTATATTAGCTACCGATTATTTCTGAATAAATATTAAACATTTCATAATATATTATCATTAATTACTACTAAAAGTACTTTTTATGTAACTATGGTATCTATTAGGTATTAATCACTTTTGAATATATGTAAGTGGTTGACTTTTGTCACATTAGAACCGGTCGTTTCCGCGACTCGTTCTCGAGTTCAACAGCTCGGCTGTGGATCGATTTGCCGGCTTCTGTATAAGAAGCGGTATAAGAAGTAGGGGACGTCCGAGAAAGACATGGCACGATCAAGTGAATCAGATACTTGAGTCGGGCCATGTCAAGAGTCAGAAAAATAGAAGAGTATGTATGAGACGATGTATGAATGTGGATGAGGCAAAGAGTGTGTGCCAAGACCGAGGTGTTTGGCGGTCCGTCCTCTCTGCCTACCCCTGCGGGGAAACGGCGTGATGGTTAGTTAGTTAGTTAGTTAGAATATATGTAATAAAATATATGTAGATATGTAATAAAACAAAAAATGTACACTCCAGCCACAGCTTCTATGGAAGAGTGGTATTAAAATAAGTACATAATCGTAAAAATAATGTAAATCATATATATTATGTACTTAGCTTATTAAATAAAAAAATTAAATAAATATTATGTCCAAAAATATTTTTTTATTTAAATTACATTTAATAATGCCTATTATTATCGAGTTCTACAAGTATTTTATTTTTTACTATTGTATATATTATAGCTGTCTGTCACAGTTTGAAAATGCCATTGTAAGCCGAAATAGCTGTCTAAATAACAAAAAGCTAAAATACTAGCAAAACTTAATAATAATACTTATTATTAAATTAAATTTAAATAGATTTTTTTAAGAATTAGATTTTTACGAATTAAACGTAAATACAGTAATTATCCAAAAATAAAGTTGTTCGCAACGAACGTCAATCTTTAAATTCTTTGATTTATTAACTGTTGAATTTCCGATTAAATTTCTGCCAATCAGATATTTACTGTATAATATGTTCGTCATCTCCTAAAAAATAAGTAAACCTGTTTCAACTAAATGGAAAAGTATGAAAGTGTATTTTTATATATAAAAAAACTTCTCCAATCTCCAGGATGTTTTATCCTTTCCCTTTTTATGGACGGAGACAGCGGAGTTCTTGAAAAACTTATTCCAACCAAGTAGACAATACAGTA
Source organism: Limnephilus auricula (assembly GCA_951813805.1). Lineage (NCBI taxonomy): Eukaryota > Metazoa > Arthropoda > Insecta > Trichoptera > Limnephilidae > Limnephilus > Limnephilus auricula. The sequence goes on from OX638403.1 coordinate 6,268,706, forward strand.
GATACGTAGGAGTAGTAATATAGTATAATATTATCCTGTAGGTACGTGAAATAACGTGCGCGCGCACACCGATAAACTTCATCCGGATTCCGTCAAGTAAAGTCCTACCAAAAACGAGGCGTGGCAGGACTCATAAAAACACACGTTCACATCTTTTAAACCTTCAAATTTAATAAACAAGTGAATTTTTGTCTGTATTCAGTGAATTTATTCAAATTCCATCAATAAACATGTTATTTCTGCTTGTGTGTTTGTTATTCGGCTCGTTTTTCGATTAAATACAAGGCTTAAATGATGTTTGGTGTGTGTGTGGCGTGTGAGTTTTAATGAGAATTTTTACACTCACCCTGTCGTCCGGTGGCAGGAACTTTATCCGATTGTCGCAGGATAGCGGTTCACTTAGGGACAGCACAACAGACACTCTGGGGGTCCAGTACCTCGCGGAACTCCGCAAATTGCAAGCTGATGACAGCGCCCGAATCACGAGCATTTTACAGTCAGACAACGCCATGTCAGACGCAAACCACGATAAATTTAAATCACGGTAATGTATCGCCCGAGCGTACAGACATGTTTTATTGATGATAGTTTTTTAATAAATTAATATTTAAGTTACTTATTCAGTTAAGCTTCGTGGGCAGTATCTGACTTCCACACACGGAGAAAAATGTAAAATACGATCATTTTATTTGTATAAAACGGTTAAAAACGCACGGACTAAAATTTTATTCTAAAATACGATCATTTTATTCGTAAAAACGGTTAAAAACGGGACTGAAGTTCTTACGAACAAATTAACAGTGTTTCAAGGTTTATTGGTGGGAAACTGTAAAAATAATTTGTTGGCATACGTACAAAATTACGTATACCAACAACTTATTTTTACATGTTCCCACCAATACGATTTGAAACCCTGTTAATTTTTTCGTAAGAACTTTAGTCCCGTTTTAAACCGTTTTTACGAATAAAATGATCGTATTTTAGAATAATTTGTTTTTCTGTGCACACATAAACATGAAGTTTAGTAGAGATACGACCTTAAAAAGTATTGGGTGGAAAGGTACCTACTTACTATTACTCGAAAAGCATTTCATCGTAATTTACTACGCCTCAAAAAATAAGAGAGGGCTTCAAGAAAGTCAATAAAAAGTAAACTAACCCTGTCATACTACGGTATCTACCCTATAGGTACATCAACAAATAAATGAGGATGACTTTTGAAGTTCAATCCTGTTTCGAAGTGTGAGGCATTCCATCCTCTCTGCCTACTTTTTCAAAACAACTGTGTAATGGTTGTTAACAGTTATTAACTTATAAGGATACATTTTCATATCACCAAAGGGAATTTTTTTTAGAACTTAAAGAAGCAGTTAATACAACAAACTAAAAATATTGGTTATAAGAAGTAGGTATTTAAAAACCCAGCTCTAGAATATTTTGATCATATTTTCAGACGAAGAATTTTTATTTTATTTTTATATTAGCTCCACACAGGAGGCCATGAGGATAAACAATGTCAAATTTGGATACGCTGTGTGGAGGGTGCTTTTCGGGAAAGAAAGAAATGTAAAGGTAAAAGGTATGAAGGGTGGATAGGAATCGGGAGGCCAACGTTTCCAGTAGTGACGGACTCATGAATCCATCCCTCCCGCTGCGGTGCAGAGAGAGTCAAGAGCGTCCAGTGGGAGAGTTAAAACGGTCTCCCTCAACCAGTCTCTCCTGATCCGGCCCGCCACACAATAGGTGGTCAAACGCAACCGCCGCTAAGACCTATACAAACCTAACCCCATGAACCCGGGCACACTAAATGTAGCGAACCACTTGGATTGATCTGTAGCAGGGATGTTGGTTATCCAATAAATGGTACCCATACCTGTCTTCCAAATTGATAGATATTGAGGTAGTTACAGTTGCATAGCGACCGTCTGGACAGATTGGGTAGGAATCCGAGGTATCCAAAAAGCATTTTACGAGGCATTCAGAGGCTATGAATTAATTATATGTGACACACACAAATCGCTTTCAGAGTCAAGTCCTTCTACTTTTCGTAATTTGAAACAGGTGCGTATTTATAAGTAGGAAACCAATTTAAATAATACAATAAAATATTTTAGTAGTAATTACACAGAGAAATTTTATTAAATGGTGTGTTTATTTTAGTGGCAAAGATATTACAATACTAATGTGTTAATTAATAAGCCAACCATATTTAAAAGGGCACGCGAAAACTAATTACTTAAAAAGAGCTGGTAAAAATATGATGAATTCGACAGGTGAAGGTAAGACGTCGTAAGACTGAAAGGTAATGTCTTAATTAACGGAAACAATAACAAGGTAGTAATTAGTTTGTACTGAGAATCACACAATTTGTTTTGCACATTATTTATGTAAATATCGACCTTTAAGTGGTTGACCCCAAGAACTTAGCATAAACAGGTTTTAAACTAGGCAAGTTAGTAGGTAGGTAGGTATCTAGTAGAAACCTAGCAAACAAAATGTAAGAAATAAGGTTCATCTATTCCTCTTACCGCGATAGGTATAAGGAGAAAAATGTTATTCTGAAATACGATCATTTTATTCGTAAAAACGATTAAAAACGGGACTGAAATTCTTACGAACAAATTAACAGGGTTTCAATGTAAGAATAATTCGTTGGTATACGTAATTTCGTACGTATACCAACAAATTATTCTTACATTTTCCCGCCAATAATCATACACTGTTAATTTGTTCGTAAGAACTTCAGTCCCGTTTTTAACCGTTTTTACGAATAAAATGATCGTATTTTAGAATAACATTTTTCTCCCTGCAGTCACACATATTGATTCAAAAAATTTCGGGTAGGTACTACCTACCTACAGACAGGTCAGGACTAAAGCTTTCAATTCCAGGAATTTTATTCACAACCGGGATAACGGTGCCAGCAGTTTTCGATCCCGGGATCCGGGGAATTTTAATGTTTGTTTTACCTAAATACAAAAACAATAAAAAAATACATATTTTAAAAGTTAAAATACGACTATAATTAGATCGTAACGTTTAGGTTTTATAATTTAGTAATGATCTTATTGTAGTGACTATTTTCTCACATCCCGAAAAAAACCGGTCGGATTCTACGCTGGCCATACAAAATATACATAATACCTACAATTTGTTTTGATTTTAAATTTAAATATTTCTAAGATCTTTGGCACTTCTTATTTTTAAGAGATTTTGGAATTAATAATACGATCAATAGCTCTATCAAGCTTTTCCAGCAGAAACAGATTAAAATCGACACCCTCTACAATATCAATTCCACGTCTATTTCGTCTTATTAATGTCTAATTCCGATAAGAATGACATTATCTTCGACTGATTTTGACATGTCAGCAACTATTTAAAAAATACGGTTTTGTTGAAATTCCTAAACACACAAGCTAAATACTGGTTGTTATTCAGGCTTTAATAAAATTTTCCTTGTTTACATATAAGTTTAGATTAAGACATGCTAAGCACCGGGATTCGGTGCCAATGAAGGTTTGGATTTCCCGGGATTTCTGTTCTCGAGATCCTGGTATTGAAAGTTCTTGTAAGGACTTACCACCTTAGACGGAACTATTTAGCAAGTAAGTGGGTACCTACCTGTTTATGCTACATCTTAAATTGATAATTATTTTCTAAATCGAAAAAAAAAAAGTTTTTTACGAACAACACGACGAAAAATTGTTCTGTAACTAGGAGCGTAAATACCTATATAATATTATGAAGAGAAATAACATGGCTTACAACAACAGCCCGCGTTATATTTACATACTAACATCGGTACCATATATGCAAATCATTATTATTATAGAGGGTTATGTAAATGCCGGCTACCATTACGTGAATAAATTTGAGGGAATGTTTTTACATTAGCACCTCCTGCGAAAATACCCTTAGTCAACCATTAAGTAGGGGAAGGTACCATCCTACATTCGCGGAGATAGTCATCCCCTTGCAAAAAAAATCCATACCATTTATACGAGCATTTATGTATGCAGACTCACGTTTAGAGGTCAGAAGGTTTTTTTAGGAGGAATACCAAAGACTAATTTAAGAATTAAATTAAAACAAATAACTTTGTTTAAACCACTAATATAATCACAATTACCTACATGTTTCAAAACCGATGGTTTCTTCGTCAGGGTAGTAATGACATTAATAACAAAATAAACAACAAGTATAGACTAAAAAGAACTATGGACAAAAATATTTTAGAGAGAGGTGATTAATTAATAAAAAATATCGTAAAAAACAATTATTTAAAATTAAATATAAAAATTATTTAAAAAATATGAAAAATTACATTATATAAATTATCAAAACATAATAAAGATGTTTAAACAACAAAAATAAATTATTTTAAATATAGTTATTAATAAGAATTTGTTTATTTTTTTTAATGTGTTTATTTTGTTATTAATGTCATTACTACCCTGACGAAGAAACCATCGGTTTTGAAACATGTAGGTAATTGTGATTATATTAGTGGTTTAAACAAAGTTATTTGTTTTAATTTAATTCAAAATGACGCCACAAAGTGATTTTGCGAAGTTTGAAGAACTAATTTAAGAAATTGAGCTTTTAGAAAAAATGTATTTTTCTCAGCGCATTTTTCGGATACATCTCTTCATTGTGGGCTTCTACCAATTTTTTCCTACACAGAGATCAAAAAGATTTTGGCAAACTATTAAAAATATTATTTCACTGGGATGTATAAAATAAATGTGTACCCATCTGCATAATAATAAAGGGTGGTCCCACCATAACGCACGATGTTAATTGTGAGTCACGCTTTAATTTCAAGTTTTTTGCCCAACATTATTTGACATTTCTTTGTTTCAGTCTTTGACAAATTCAACCATGGAGAGGTACACAATTGAGCAGAGCGTTAAGATTGTTGAAGCGTTTTATGAAAATGGGCGTTCAAATCAAAAGGCATTTCCTGCACTTCGTAATTTTTTTGGTCATCATAATCAAATGTGTTAACATTTGCCGCATTTGAGCAAATGAGAATCCATGAGTGATTGTTGAAAAATTCATGCATCCACAAAGGGTGACTCTTTGGTGCGGTTTATGGGCTGGCGGCGTCATCGGGCCGTACTTCTTTGATAATGAGGTCTGCCAAGGAGTTACCGTGAATATTGTTCGCTGTCGCGAGATGATAACGGACTTTTTGTGGCCAGAAATTGAGGATATGGAGCTGGACGAAATGTGGTTCCAACAGGATGGTGCCACTTGCAACACAGCCAACGAAACAATGGCCCTTTTGCGCGAGAAATTCAATGGCCGTATTATCTCACGTCGTGGCGATGTCAATTGGCTGACACGATTAAGTGATTTGACACCGTTGGACTTCTTTCTTTGCTTAAGGATGAGATAATTCGGCAGAGTTACGACATTGAACCTCAATTCTGCCTCAGTGTCATTTAAAAAATATGGATCATCGGACAGAGGTATGCCACCGAAGCCGTGGCGAGCATTTGGCCGATATTTTGTTTCACATATGATTATCATAAATGGTTTCTATCATAATAAAAAAATTAAGATAATTCTCAGAAAACTTTTTGTTTTATTTACAATTAACATCGTGCGTTATGGTCGGACCACCCTATATATAAAATTATTAACTTTTCTACCATAAAAATAGTAGGTTTACCTATTAACCCAAAATTTCATAGTCAAAGGGGATATTTCTTTCTTTTTTACTATTATTATTTTTGGTACCAACACATTAAAGTAGGTAGGTACTAGGTAGATAAAAATGGTATCCAATTACAACCACATTCTATTACATATACTATATTATATGTAAATTTCATTATCATAAATTCATTGCTGTATTAACTGTAAACCTCATTATCATAATTATTATATTATCAGTAATTGTACTTCATTACCCATATAATCTGCATACTTTACCCGCCATAACACAGGGACATCCCTAGCATGGCGGGCGAAATAACACAATATGTACACTATGTATAAAATTCTTTAATAAATAAATAAATAAATAAATTTATATGATGTATTTCAACTTCGTGCTGTGGGATTTTTGAAACATATCACACGAAAACATAAAAAAGTCACAGAAACCAAGTACCTTCTGTCTGTAGATTGGGAGGTACGTAGGATATTATTTAATTGTTTTTAATTATAACTTCACGATACTAGACGATGTTAATTAAGTTTTTGGAACACAAATCTAAAAATCTTAAAATAATTTTTCATCATTAAAGTTGGTAGGTAGGAACTAATGCCAACCAATAAATAGTATTTTCTTTCATAAGTTTCTGTTGTTAATTTTGTGTTTAACTAACTTTATACTTAGGTATTTATTTATTAAAATAAAAAGCGTACTTAGTATTCTTCCACCAGAAAGATACTTGTAAGAAAATTACTACTACAGTTTTGCAAAATAAAAATGTCTAGCTTCTCCAGCATTGCGTATATACGCAGTCGTAGATGGATACCTATCGTGCTCCCCACCGACCATAACCTTAATGGGGCAAAAACTAACTCTTCGCTAGTCAATGGTCGCGGCTTTCTTTTACCCTAGGCAATTGAATTCCCAGACTTTCCAAAGGGTTTGAAAAACGAATACTTTAAAATAAAATATTATCTAGATATGTCGTTACGGTATGTACTTCGCTAGTAGGTATCTACCCACTATTCAGAAAAAATATTAGTATGACGATTACAAACAAAAAAGGCGTAATAATTATTTGTTATGTTTATCACCGTTTTGGAAGCGTGGTGGTAAAGTAGTTGGTTAAGATTCAGGGAATGTGGATTCTATTCTAGTGCCGCATAAAAATATCTTTATCAATTAATATACGAGGGCTGTCAGGTCTGGATATCGTGATTTTATTTAGCACTAAAGTTCGGTTAACTTTGCAACTATTAAAAGTTGTAAGTTACAACGATACCAACATACACTAAAAATGTGCTTAGGTACTAACGCAATATTATGATCAACAAACTGTTATTTTTTTACAAACATTCCCGGGTTACGAATTTCCAGACAATATTTGAAAATCTAAAACAACAGTAAGTGGATAATGTTGCTTGTGTCATGATGGAAGACTTAGCCAGCCGAGGAATTTAACATATTATTGTGCCTGGGTAGGATCCAAATGCGATGCCACCTCAGCCACTGACCGGTCATATCATGTGCATCAATCTTCATTCTAGACGTTACAAAAGAAAGATATAATAAATTGCTCTCATAATGTTCATTCTGCAATTTCCGAGAAGCATTTTTGTTAATAGTTATATAGAGGAAAACGGTTTTTAAAAATGTCTGAGACTGCGTTTTTATACTCTTCAAAAAACATAGCTGTTTATTCGATAGGTGTCATAAAAAATGCATCTAGTTTCTATCACGACTTTTTTTCCTATATCATTGGCCCACCCAAATGCAGTTAGGTAGGCAAATATATTATAACAGTCATATCATAAACCCACGTTTTTCTCAAAAAGATATGCGCGCTTTCCGTAATAAATTCAGATATTGTTATTTTTACTAAACTAAACTTGATTCGTGCAAATTAAATTGAAACCTTTGGAAAACTTTATGAGATACTAGGCAGTATATTACATTTAAAAACATACCGAGATATATTTAAACGAATGGACATCTTTACTTACGGGAAAGCCGGTTTTATGTTGTTACGCATCTTTCCCCATTTTACGGTGTTTTCTTTGAAATTGCCGTGCGTACGGATCCAATTTGGGTAATTGGAAATCTGCCCGTCTTTAAATTTAGTTCACCGCAAAAAAAATGTATTTATCTCAAGGCGTTTTATAGAAACGTTTCCAAGTGGATTGTCTTGCTCGATTTGCCTCCAATGTAAGGGATGAATAAATAAGCAATAGGTTTTACTACCCCCAGATATAACTACTAACGTGTAAAATACTTTCTGATAAGTAATTACTTTGGGAATACTCAGTAGGCGTGTTTTACTTTGTATGTTAGTAGGTACTTACCCCATTACCTACCGATAAACATGATTAAAATTTTGCACAATTGAAAAACAAAAAAAAATACGATACATTACATAGGTAATGGTTGTTTTTCAGGTGTTTAAAAATTTATAAAAAAAATATGAAGCCCTTAGTACATAAATAATATTTAGGTGTAGGTGCCTATAGGTTTTCATTTATACCTCGATCCATAGTAAAAAATATTTTTGAATAATAGTATTGAAAATCGTATTGAAAGACCATAATAAAAACAAAATATTTTCATCGGCTTTTTTATTTTATTTATTTGCATTATAAACAGTCTATATATACATTTAATTTGAGATTTTCACGGCCAAAAGTATTTTATTTTTGGGATATTAGGTATGCCTTGTTACGCTAACTACTTCTTTAGACTACTTTCAATAACACATCTGCCCTGATGATGGACACTGTAATGTTGTCCGAAACGTCGGCCAAAGAAGGAGTTAGGGTAACACGGTATAATATCCCAAAAAAAAATAACAAAAAAAAGTCTATACATTTATATATGACAGACATATGAAAGACATTTGCCAAAATATCGACATCTCGTTACATTTTTAGATTTTTAGAACTGATTAATGTATGAAGAATTCACGTCATATTATTATTTTATGTTATACATGTTTTATGCTATCTGCAGCTCAAAAACTGTTTTTTTTTGTTCTTTCTCTTTTATTGTATATTATTAAAATATACATTTAATTGAACCTCTACAGTACTTTACACCTTTCTCGTGTTATACCCATTTTTGTATTTTTTTCTGTTATCCAAACCTTTAATTTTAATTTTATCTGTATGCACTAAATCAATTAAACTATTTAAATAATATTCAATGCCCTAATGGGTGTGCACATATTATGTACAAACCCATTAGGGCATTGATGGTAAATAAAAAATAATTTTGATAATATTAAAAAATAAATCAAAATTAAAAATAATTTTTAAATCACGGTAGGTACATACTTATGTGATTTTAACCATTATACTATCTTATGGTAGGTATCTACCTACATATGATAATAACCGATTAATATCTACTGCAAAAGGGCTTAAGTTACCTTTTTTATAGAGAATACCTCACAAGAGTTTTAGCTGCTCCCATCTGGAGCCAGTGAGACTATGGCATCCTCAATTGGGGTATGTTGTGAGGCTGAAGGTAAGTGGGGAAGGGAAGGAGATGGGGAAGAGGAAGGTGGGAAAATACCTGGCTATTCAGATCTAGTCACTAAACACGGCTAAAGCCATTATTAAGCAACGATCCAATTCTGAATGGTGGTCTTACACCAGGGCGATACTGAGAGTATCTCCCACTAAAACAAAGCAATGTGGCATTTATAAATCATTTCTTTCATAATTTAGGTATTGAACAAAATAAAAACGCCACGATTACATAAGACGGCATTGAATGAAATGATAAATTAGTATGTTAATGATAGCTGGAATATTATCTAGGTATATATTATTTACAGAAAATAATTTTAAACAACTACCTACTTATATATACGTTTTTAAAATGTGACTGTTTTTTAAATATTAGACGACTATCTAGCATTCCTCCACGCGAGGAATTAGTGTTTGATTGTACAATTTACGATCAAGTAAATAATAATATGTAGCTACTAACTCCTGTGTCTTTCATGTTAAGTTAGTGTTATGAGCTTCCAGTGCACTGCGAGCAACTTGCGCCCATGCGACTGAGGAATATTATAATAATAATTCAAGTGCTTAAAGCTCCAAGCCGAGCTTTGCTTTGGCTGGCTTCGCTCACGGAATAGCTTTCATTCCATTCCGCATCAAAAAGCAGCTAAGCCATTAATCCAAAGGGCGATAATTCCGAAACCAAGTTTGTTCAAAGCGAAGAATCTAATAAATATGCAAAAATAATAATTTAATCAACCTTTTAAACGTTTGGGTTCTCAGTTTTCAGTGTTGATTTTTTTGTACATTTTCAGATAAAATTAAATGAAGCCGCTTAAAAAAAACGTTTCTCGAATTTGTGAGAGGAAATATTAAAGTTGAAATGTTAATTATGTTACTCGCAATAACGTGATGATGACTGTTATTTTTTTTAAGTAAGTGAATAAATTACACAGAATTAAATACGTAGGTAGATGGGAAGGGTCAAGCTCCCGCGGTGTAAGTACTTCTTGAAATTTCAATGTGATATTGAGTTATTGCCTACACCTGAAATATTGTACTTTGTTTATGTCAACCTGGGAAGAAGGATGTCTGAAGGTACATCAATTCTTAGGTCTTTAGTGAATTCAGCATTTTAAAATTCCTATTCCTCCATTTTCACATGCTGTGAATGATAGCATACTCGTAAACGCGAATATTTAGACGCTTAGAAATTGCTTTCAAATGACTATAAAATCTAAAAAAACTTCTACTTTTTTAAAAACAAAAATGTTAATCATACACACAGAAACCAGAACTTTTATGATAAGTGAAATACACATTTACCACGATGGAATTTTATCTTTAAAGGGTCTTTCTTATACTGTGACCCCATTAACTCACCTAGAAAACTCACCTACACAGAGAAAAATGTTATTCTAAATACGATAATTTTATTCGTAAAAACGATTAAAAACGGTACTGAAGTTCTAACGAACAAATTAACAGTGTTTCAATGTTTATTGGCGGGAAAATTTAAGAATAATTTGTTGGTATACGGAATTTCGTACCTATACCAACAAATTATTCTTACATATTCCCGCCAATAAACATTGAAACACTGTTAATTTGTTCGTAAGAACTTCAGTCCCGTTTTTAACTGTTTTTACGAATAAATTGATCGGTATACGTAATTTCTTACATATACCAACAAATTATTCTTACATGTTCCCGCCAATAAAATATATAAATATATAATAAACATTGAAACCCCGTTAATTTGTTCGTAAGAACTTCAGTGCCGTTTTTAACCGTTTTTACGAATAAAATTATCGTATTTTAGAATAACATTTTTCTCCGTGTAACAACAAGTAGAAACGTAGTACATAACCTCCAAATGCATAATATTGTACACTTCAAATATGTGGGTAAGTTTTCGTCTAACGTACTAATCTAAAAAGTACATATTTACGGTTGAAAACTACGTAATGTTTAAACAAATAATCGATTCATTTTTTCCATAGCACAACAAGCAATACTGTTCAGTGAAATAATCACTCCTTGGTCATTGAACTATCTATACTTCAAATTATTAATTGCCCTGCAGCACTTTTATTTATCGCTCGCCTCATGCCACAATACAATTACGCTCTAATTTACGAGTTCTAGCCCAGAATGTGGATACACACGTTCATGGTCTTCTGTACATTGCTCCGATGAGAGTATTTATTTATTGAGTCATTTCTAAATCGTAGAGGCTAGATCTAAAACTGTACTAAATATTGGTTAGCAGAGATACAAAATTCTGTTATTTCACTTGTGTTATTGGACTCCTTATCCACTGCAATAATATTATTGGTTATTTTATTAGATTGACTAAGTGATTTACTAGTTTTGTTCAAATAAAATACTATGATGTCATAGTATTAAACATCCTAAGATGGTATATAGGTATTACTACCTATCTACTATCTAAGAACGAAGTCAAACTTACAGTATCTATCAAGATAGAATTAGATCCAAATTGTTTTGAGTTTTTGACCTGCATCTTACTACGGTATTGATTGCATTATCAGTATAAATATTATTGATTTAGCACGAACGAACAATCTATGTAAAATTTCAATGTAGATTCATTAAATTAGAAACAGTTTACGAGGTAATGGACAAATAAATCAGTGTAAGAATTTTATATGCATAATAATTATATATAAATAATCTTTATCTTAATATATATAAAACAAAGTCGGGTTAGTTACACCATTTATAACTCAAGAACGGCTGAACCGATTTTTATGATCTTTGATTTGTTGGATTTTTCTCCGTCCCGATTAACAGAATAACTATTAAAACATCGGAAAAAATCACGGGAAAAATAATAATGAAGAAAATTATTTTTTTAATATATTTTGTATGGAACGGCTTTTCAAATAATGTGCGTTGGTCGACATAATTTGAATCAATTCGAACTGTCAATGGTGTAGTGAGCCGAACATTTCGTGCTTAGTCAACAGCTCAATTTCATTTTTTGAACTTAGAGTAGGTACCTATTTATTTTAACGTAATAAAAACTTAATTTATTTCAGCTAATAAATTAACACAACATTTATTGATTTTGAGGCGGTACGATGTTTGCCGTGTCAGCTAGTTTTATATATAAATAATGAATTAAAACTATCTATAACATTTTTTTAAGTAGATAGACCTGCATTTCTCATGACAAACATTTTTTTTATAAACGCGTGGAAGGCTTTTACATGCTTACATAATTATAAGTAAGTGGTACAGGAATATATTAGTATGTAGGTATATACCTATTACATAACATAAAAAACTGAATATGAAAGAAAAAAGTAGATTCAATACAAGTACCTAAGTATGAAGGATCATTATTATGTTAAGTTGTACAAAGGAGTTCAATAAGTGTAAGGATTAAAAGTGGTAAAAAGAAATACTTAAGGTGAAGACATGCGGAAAAAATGCAAAATCGTATAAAATCTTGTATATTAGTTTTGAAAATTTGATCGCTTAGAAATAATATAGATGCTTCAATTAAATACTGTGAGCAGAACACATCTTGGCCTTTGAAGTGATCGAGTATTTTTTTGATAAGCTTTTTAATAAGCTTAGAAAAAAATTATGCGTCTGACCTATAAAAAATGGTTAAAAGTGAAAAATCTCCTACTTACAAATCCTTTTTCTGGTGTTGTTTTATTGAATAATGTAGCTAATTAAGTTTCTTATAAAGTGATCGGAAAACATTTTAATATTTGTATTTGAACTTCACAAAATAAAATAAAACGTGCATTTTGGCGACGTTTCTTTTCGGTGAATAAAAATAGGCGGTACCCAACAAATTTGTAAGTGCGAATTTCATCCTTATGCCATGTACAGAAGGATTTTCACCCGCCGCTTATTCTACGCCCAGAGCCCGGGGCAAACGGACATGCCTTAGTCTACGCGGCGCTTCGATCTTTAAAAATATACTTGCGGAACAACCAAACACTGTTGTTTGCTAGAGATTAGGGTTTTTATTAGTTTACGCCCCAAAATCGTTCGCTCCGCCCGATTCCGAATGAGTCAAGGACTAGTGGATCATCTTAAGAGGGTATAACCAGAGAATACCGGAAATTAGTCATTTTTAAATAAAATTCTAGAAGTATTGACTGTATTTTACAAAAAAAACATTAATTGATTTTGAAAGATTGTTATTTTATCTGGTACACGCAGTTTTAAAATTTTGAAAAAATAAGTTAATTTTTAATATACTAAGGTTACACGTTGGTCGATTGCAGATTTGTTCAATTTTCAAACGATAGATTCTATTAAATAACACAAATTTTAAATTATATAATTATACAGTAAAATAAATCAATAAGTACATAAATAGTTTTCAAAATATTAATTTTAGTTGAATTAAAATCTTTAAAAAATAAATCCGAGAACGTGTTTTGTGACAATAACAACTCAGTTTTTCTATTTATTTAAGTTGTTACAAACTAAAATATTTCAAATTTATTAACACACTTATTTTGTTTAAACATTATTGAAAAATCATAAATACTTATGGTCAAAAAATACTTACAAGAAGTACACGATAATTAATAATTTATCATCGTGCGTTTTGACCATTTTTATTGCGTACTTGAATGTAGGTAAAGATTATTAAAGCAAGTTTTGAATGAAATAAATCGATAATAAAATTTTAATTTACAAAAATTGATACGGGGAATAATCGATCTCCTCATTGGAACCTCCTTGTACAGTTGCAAGCATTTTTAAACTTTTATTCTCAGCCGCTGGTCAATCGGTACCATGGTAGTAGTTTCAGAGCAATTTGTAGTTAACTTTGTTGATACTGATTTTTATAAACATTATTATTTCTACGTCAATACGAAAACTGTGAGTTATGTAAATTGTATTTTTTCGCTTGTTTCACTGTTAGATTTCACATTTTTTTTATTTTGAAAGCACAAACGTTCACATGATACACACTTACATACGTATCCTGTACCGTACCTGAGTACGTACCTGAGTACGTTTTTTTTGGTTAGTAAGCGTAGGGACCTGATTTTTAATGCTGATTATGGATAGACTATTATTCAATATAACTAGTTTACAAAACGGTTTTATAAATAATTGATAACTCCACTCACAACGTAAATAAACACAGTTAACTCAAACGTGTTAGCATCACGTTACATGTTAACTTTAACTAAAGTAATAACATCACTGCCGTTATAACGTTAAATACGAATTGCGATATCAAAATCCAAAATGAAACTGAACTACTTTGCCTGTGAGCAACGAAGAAACACGTTAGTAACACAAAAAATCACATTAAGGCAAAACGGTTAATAACGAAAAGCCTTTTCAACCCTTCCATTATTTTATGGGGTGAATTTTTTTCTTGCATATTGTCTCGTCAATACTCGTCCCATTGCGGTGTAAATACTTGGTTAGTAAAAAATTCCGTTAAGTGTTCTTGCTCTAAAAGTGTTTTTTGTTCACATTAAAACTTTACTTTGTTAGAGATGAAACCTATAGAGAACATTATTACATTTTTTTATAAGGAGAGACATACCTATACAGAGTTTTGGTCAGTTAAACCTACATAAAAACAAACTGTTTTTATAGCAAATTCTACTCGTTCTTGTAAAGATAGATGAAATTTGTAATTTTTTTAAATGTTAAAAGTTGAAACTTTAACAAGCATCATTTAGGTATCCAACATACCTACTATACCTATTATTTGTTTTTTTTTTTAAATTTTAAAATGTATCCACCGTAAAAACATGAATTTAAGACAGCTCTATAAACTAGGTGGTAGGTTTGTAGAGGATCAGAAGTTGATATGTGTAATTTACAGCGCCCTTGAAGTGATTTTAAACAAAAACAGCGCTATACAAATGATAAAAATTTTATTATTCTTATCATTCGATACTAATGAAAAATATTCAGCGAAATTATTAAATTCACATTTATAACTGAACACATACCTAAGATTATTTAATTATTTTATTTTTTAAATATCGTAGATATCTTCTTCAAACTTCGCAAAATCACTTTGTGGCATCATTTTGAATTAAATTAAAACAAATAACTTTGTTTAAACCACTAATATAATCATAATTACCTACATGTTTCAAAACCGATGGTTTTTTCTTTTTAGTCTATACTTGTTTGTTTATTTTGTTACTAATGTCATTACTACCCTGACGAAGAAACCATCGGTTTTGAAACATGTAGGTAATTATGATTATATTAGTGGTTTAAACAAAGTTATTTGTTTTAATTTAATCGTAGATATCTACCAAATTATTTAGGTATCCAACTTAAAGAAGTCCTACTATTTCTAAACATTATCAGCAATTATTTTTCATTTGCCGTCGGAAAGCTACGTACCGGACGTAGCGGACGATACGTACATATTTATATATATTTGCATAGTCAGTCTTCAGTTTACACAATTTTAATTAAGGTAAATATTTTCCACAGGAATACATATATTATACCAAGTACCATCTTAGTTATGTATTAAATATATAACCCTTTCTTATCATTTAAGGAAATATGATATTCTTCTTTGGTTATGAGGGTGTCTTTCCGTGAACAACCACGTCAGCAGCAAGATAGGATAACGCCGGAAATAAAGCATTGTGCCAAGCTTTCAAATTTTCCGTTTCGCTGGAAGCTTTTCCTCCGAGTGAACCTTTTCACTGTCCGCGGAGTGCGCATGAGCAAAATTTCAACGAATATTTTCTTCCAGCGCTGCAAAATCAATAACTCAGTACGTAGGTTCCCACGAATCTTGCATTATTACAAACAAAATGCGCATTGCTGCTGTTTTCGTTGAAATATTTAATCCTATCTAAGCTATATGTATTAATTAGATAATGAGATTGTTATTCTATTTATACAACAATTGTTGTTTATATCGTAAATGGTATTATAATGGTGTGAAGTTATAAGAACTCATCATAAAATATCAATTATATATCTGCAGTGGATGTTTAAGTAGGTAGGGGCTATAAAAATCATCAATGGATCATTTGATCTTACGGAAATCAAATAATAATAATTAATTCAATTAGGTAAGTAGGTACCTAATGAAAATAGGTTGGTACTATAATAGTAACAATAATAATGGTCTTTATTCCACAGTATTTTACATAATACATATTTATATTTTATTTACGTAAAACACTTTTTTTAACATAGAAACATCAACCCCACTAGGACTTGCCTGTGTTGAGTTAGGTAAATATTTTTAAAAATTGATTGAGGTGGATAATTAATCACTACATACAGAAACATTAATATTACATAGATAATAAAAAAAAATACGTGATTGGCCAGAAGGGTATTTTGTGAATGAATTTGTAACAGTATTTGAACCACAAATATATCATTTTTCCATTAAGATCAAAGTGAATATTCAAAACTACTGGGGTGACACTCTGTTTTTAGTAAACAC
Source organism: Limnephilus auricula (assembly GCA_951813805.1). Lineage (NCBI taxonomy): Eukaryota > Metazoa > Arthropoda > Insecta > Trichoptera > Limnephilidae > Limnephilus > Limnephilus auricula. Next base: position 6,285,330 of record OX638403.1, read on the forward strand.
TGTTTTTATGTTCTGAAGAAACAAATAACTGATTAATATATATCATCTTCCGTGATTGTAAATTCACCTTGCGGCATCATTTCAATAAAATGAAAATAAAGAACCACTGTTGATGACATTTAACACGTTGTTCTTGCATTGTTTTGTATTAATTGTACTTATATAAAACGCTTGCATAGCGTGGATTTACTATATGATCATTTGTGGAAAAGAGTGTGAAAGGGTTTAGTTTTTCCTGTGGGGAAAACTAAACCCGGACATAGAGTCTGGTAACAAAAAAAAAGTGGTATATAAATTATTTTCATTTACTTATTTTCATTTCATGTTTATCCTGCTCACAGATTTATTGCTATCGAATTATTTAATCATTTGTCAAAACTTAACGAAAATAGCATGTAAAGGTATGTATCAACTTTTTTTTAAATATGTTGTTATTGATTTAGAAATACTGAGAGATAATAAATGACGTTCTTTATAAGGTAAATAATTTGTTGTTGAATCATAAAGAAAAATATAATATGACACAGAGTCAATGTAAATTGACTTGGATGTCACATAAAATGTGTCTAAAATAATTTAAGATTTTATTTTTGAACATAATACTCGCAAATAATGTACTTTTTGGAAGGAGATTAAAACTGCTAAAAGTATTCACTGAATCTCTTTAACTTTAATTGATTTATAATAGAAAACTACAAAGCGTCACCTGAGTGCTTAATTGTCTAATTTCCATTTTAGTTTTTGTTCAACCTTTATTTTAAAACTTAAAATAAATCTAAAAAAACGATAATTAATCACTCAACTAGGAATTATTTAAACTTACGAGACCATTATCTTTACGGAAATACCTTCATTTTAAACACCTATCATAAATTTTCATTGAAATAATGAGAGAAAACCTCCTCCTCCTGTAAAACATGCTAAAGGTCATTTGAACAATTAAGCACGCAGGCGACGATAGGTTGGTACTGAAAAATAATCAAAATCTAAACCAAAATCAATATAACCGCAAGTGATGTAGGTAATTACCTAATTATAAATTTAAAAAGAACGGTCCACACATTGTGAAGTCTTAAATTTACATTTCGATAGGTAAATAGCCACTAGCGTAAAATTCTTCACGCTAAAGCTCACCGTCAGAGAGAAGTTTATCTTCAGAAAAGGTACATGTTTTTTTGTTAAAGTTAAGATTTTTTTAAAGATTGCCCAAGTCAATAAATAAAACAACGAGGTCGACTTGACTTGTACCCGTTGCAATCGTAGTCCCGAATCATCAGAACAGATAGCACAGGTTGTGGGCTCTGGCCCCGCCCCACGACCCTTTAACCTACTTTCTCCCCTTCCCCCCTGAACCGGAATCATGGGAGGCCTAATGTTCTCTAAAGGTTAAAGCTAGAAGTTACAAGGATCCGCTGGGGTGACGGTACAAAGGAAATGTATTCTCGTGGATTAATAAACAGAAGAAAGGTTCTAGTAACTTTCTGGCTAGATTTTACTTTAGGAGCTTTTGCTTATAAAACGTTCCATTCTCTCAGCTTATGTAGATCAATTCTTATTTTATTCTCTTCAAGCTAAATGTTTCTAGGAATATTCCATGAACGTTTTCTATTTGTGAGGAAGATTTGTCGAATCTTCGTCTGGTTTGAATATTCACGACCTATTATCTGAATATTTATTTTGCGAAAGCTTTTACGTGCCAGATCAATTTTTTGTAGTAGGTAGGTACCTATATAATTTGATAAATATTGTACTACATAATTAGGCGACCTCTGTATTAGCATATTACAACATAATTTATAATTTAGTTATATAAAATTAAGGATTAATAGGTACCTACCTACGTAAAACGCCGTACCGACAACAATCGATTGATTTGTGTATAAGTACCTACCTACTGAAAACTTTTGTTTGAAATGTTAATATAATGTATGAAACATTTACACCATTTTTGAGAAAAAATACCTCACGGGCGTTTGTGAATTGGCCGGAAAAAAATCATTCCACAGCAGAACGTTGAAATGATTTTGGTTTTTTTTTATTTGAATGTAATAATAGGCACTTAGGTACAGTTTGCTGCCAGTTTGGGAACTGAAAAAAATATATTTTGATGAAACTTAGAAAATTGCCGTACGTAGAGAGAAATATTGATGATTTGTACGTATTTTCTAAGCTCCTAAAATAAAGGTTATTTTAATTTTACGCAACTGATAAAAAAACCTTTAATGAACGGTTAAGGTTTATAAACGGTTGTGAAAAATTAAAAAAAGTTTATTAGTAAAGGCCTAAGTGTATATGGTACCTATCTACCTAGGAGTGGGTAGTGTTAGCGGATGCAATACATATTCGTTATGCCTACCTTCCAATTATCATACACATGCTTTTATAAAAAAAAATATCATTAAATACTATTAAGCGAAGACGCAAACCATAATTTATTTTCCTAATATCCGACAAGTGCTGCCGAGAAAAGCCTGGCGGCGAAACCTCGAACTGCCTCGGCGGCAGTTGATCTAATATGGAAACGTTAAATGTCCTCAAAATTCGACATTGGGCCATAAGGAAACTGCTGCTTAGTCCTATAACGGCGTAGCATTTACAAACGAGCTGCGTCCTTTTGGAACTGCGGGGAGATTTAATGTGTTTTGGGTTGCATTCACATATTTTATGACCGTCATAAATTGCTTTTCTGCCACGTCTAGTTTCACGAACAATGCGTTAAAACCAGGTTTAACGTAAACCGCGATTACATTATATCGCTATTAAGAGCAGCAGTTAGTTGTTTTGCATGTTATTACGATGTTTTTTCGATCTTTGAATTATATCGCTGAAAAGTGAAATTGTGGAAACCTCTTTGAAAACTGACAAGAGTTCAATCAATTTGGTGGGCAGGAACTTATATGCGTACCGCTGCCCCTATTTATTGGACAATCAACATCCCTGTCATAGATCAACCCAAGTGGATTGCTACGTTTGGTAACTTAATAGTGGTTCATGGTTTAGAGGTTTGTCTTCTGGAAGCCTAATTCTCCAGCCGGACTCTCTCGACCCATTGAATTGCATTGCGTGAAGAGGGATGGAATCATACGTCCGTCACTCCCGGACACATTAACCCATAGATTCCTAATAACCCCTCATACTCTTTCCTTCCTAGAAATTCCTCTCCTTCCTTTCCTCTCCTTCCTGAAGGAAATTATTTTCCTCCTGTGTGGAGCTAATGAAAAAAAATAATTACGAAAATATAGGTCCTTTATGCAGATCAATGAAATTATTTAACTACCTGCTTTCGAAATTACATACTTATAAGTATTTCCATTTCTTTTGAGCATGAAAAATAAAAGCTACATAATTATTATAAAAATATTTTTCCTTAAATATTAGGTATTCCGCAATACATAAATAGATAGATACCATCGTCCAGGTAAGTACCTAAACAAAAATATTAAAAATCAATATAATTAGACATTTTGGGGGAAATTACCCCAATAGCACTTTGCAACTAAAAAAAAAAAAAATCAACAATCATTATATCAACTACAAATATATTGATAAAATTTAAGAAAGAAGTTTTTTTAAATTTCGATAAGGAAATTTCAAGTGTCAATCAATTCAAATATTATCGGTAGTGTATTAAAAGTTTTTTCAGAGCTTCAAGAGTCTCAAATAGTCTCAAAAACTTGCTTCATCCTTTGTTGTTGGCAGTTGGGAGCAGCTGGTACCTACTCTTGTGCGATATTCACATAAAAAATAAAAAACCTAACCTAACCTTGTGGATATTTGCAGATTACCTAGTTATTACTATAAATTAAAGAAAACTGTTTTAATTATCGCCGCTGAAACTTTTTTATAAATAATATGTAGATATATATGTCTTTATAATGCGCATATTTTAACATTATTTAAAATGAACATTTGAAAGTTGTTTACCTATTGATAATAAAAAATCCCTAAACTTGACACTGGTTTAAAATAAGAAAAACATAATATGAAAAACAGTTTCGTAACTGCCTTACAAAACTGATCTCATCTCAATATAGTCGCTAAACCTCGTTTGTGAATAACGCGTTGTCTGTATTTCCTACACCCATGGAATGGAGGCATTTTAGCGATGGAATTTTGTAAAAAAGCGCCAATCTTTATACGGGTTTAATAGTCGTCTTACATTGGGTTGCTTTTAATGTTTACACAAAGTGGTTTAATTTTACCACCCAGAATTCGTTACATTAACTGAAGGGACATTATTTCAAGGACAAAACAGCTGTTTTAATAAAATCGATATTATCTTATTCATCTATTAAAGATGTTTACGGACCTGTTAGTTACAAAATTTTTTTTTTGTTATGTTTAAATTTTTTCTATATTAGCTTCAAACAGGAGGTCCTCGGGAACACAATTCTACTCAAGGGCTACGTCATCTTTGGGGATGCTGTGTGGAGGGTATTTTTAGAAAAGGTAGTTCTGTCCAGGAGTAACGAGTAAAGTCAAAGTATGAATCCAACCCTCCCACCGCGGTGCAAGGCGATGTTCCGAGACAATCCTGCTGGAGAGATCAAAAGGTCGCCCCCAACCTGCCTCTTCCGATTCGGCCTGCCTTGGTGGGCAGACGCCTCCGCTATCAAGATAAGGACATACCTTACCCCGTGAACCCGGGCACCCCTGCTCAAGTCAACAAACATAACGAATCACCTGTGGAAGAGGAATTGGTTATCCAATAAATGGTTCAATTGACGGCGGTATTTCATACTCGCCTCCAAATCGTAAATTATTTGTTATTATTGGATTAATTATTATGTTTCATTAAGTATAATTGATATATTTTTTTAAATAGGTACGTAAACAAGCAGGGGTCAATAGCTAATAGATTTATTTCCATGATACGTAGGTATGTATCTATATATATACCTAGTGCCTAGTTTTCTGTGCTATAACAGAGCTTTTATTGTTAAATTTGGTTTTTAAATCTGTTTTTTTTTTGCTTTGTGTGTATCTACCGTATTTTCTTTATTTCATATTATGTTATTAATATTTTGTAATAGAATCGTACACGGAGAAAATTTTTATTCTAAAATACGACGATTTTATTCGTAAAAACGGTGAAAAACGGGACTGAATTTCTTACGAACAGTGTTTCAATGTTTATTGGCTGGAAAATGTAAGAATAATTTGTTGGTATACGTACGAAATTACGTATACCAACAAATTATTCTTTCATGTTCCCGCCAATAAATATTAAAACCCTGTTAATTTGTTCGTAAGAACTTCAGTCCCGTTTGTAACCGTTTTTACGAAAAAAATGATCGTATTTTAGAATAACATGTTTCTCCGTGTAAGGAGCATTATAAGTTAAGATAATTATAAGTTAAGCGCACTTGAAGTGAAATAACACAAAACTGCGCTATACAAATGTTACGTTATTTTTATTATTACTAGAGAATTTTCCTTGCCAGTGTATCGACTTTGCATTGGCCAAGCCAAAAGTGATTGCACCCCGTATCTTAATTGATAATAACTCGATATCAGATGTTTTAACCTCTGGCCAAAGAGGGCGAGCATTTTACGATGTGAATTTCGTGAAACACGGCAAAAATTTTTAAGATAACGAACGACGAAATTATATTATAATTTCAGACTTGGAATATTATTATTTTTCAGGGGTTTTAAGACCGCCCGGGAACGCCAAATGTGATATAAAATTTCGATAGAGGGAACAAAGGCGTAATTCGGCTCGAGAGCAACAATGAAGTTTCTCAATGTTCCGACCCGGACTTTTTACATTCACCTCGTTCCGGAATACAACCCGACAATTAACGCGTAAATTGAAGCATTTCCAGCGATGGCTTGCTTTAGGTTCGGGTTGTTTAAAACAGTGCTAAAGAAGCACACTCAAAAATATTATTTTACCAAGAGTTATCTTCTGTTTCCGCCGATGCGTAGATTGGTACATAAACCAACGTAAATATGTAGGTACCTACATTAGATATAAAGTTATATCAAAATCCACTAAGCTACAGCTAAAATTGTTTTATTTTTCTGTTAAGATTATCTCGACGACTTTTATTAGACGAGAGTTATTAGACGACCGTCCGTGGTCGAGTGGTAAGACACTTGACTCCCATTCGGAAGGTCGCGGGTTCGAACCCGGCGCGCGCTAATAAATTTTATTTGATTAATTTGTGTTATTTCACAATTAATTAAAAAAAATAATATATGTTATATTTGCGGCACGTTCCAGAGTGGAAGATACTCTCAGTATCGCCCTGGTGTAAGACCACCATTCAGAATTGAAACGTTGCTTAATAATGGCTTTAGCCGTGTTTAGTGACTAGATCTGAATAGCCCGGTACTTTCCCACCTACCTCTTCCCCTCCTCCCTCTCTTCTCCACTTACCTTCATCCTCACAACATACTCCAATTGGGGATGCCATAGTCTCACTGGCTCCGGAAGGGAGCAGTTGGGACTCTTGTGAGGTATCTCTATAAAAAAAAAAATCTCCACACATAAGGCCCTGAGGAAAAATCCCTTACGACCTATGATATCTTTGGGGATGCTGTGGGCAGGGTCTTTTAAGGAAAAAGAAAGAGAGGAAGTTCTTGGAAGGAAAAAGGTATGAGGGTGCAGTAGGAATCTAAGCGTCAATGTGTCCAGGAGTGAAGATGGGTAGAGAGAGTCCTGTTGAAGAGGTCAAAAGATCTCCCGATCAATAGCTGGCAAAAACATCCGCCGCCAAGACCTAGACCTATTTTTAATATTTAAACAGATATTTCAAAGATCCGTAGTCAAAAAAGATAATTATTACCTTGAGAGATAGGTGAGATAATCAAGCGATTAGAGTAGGTATCTACTTGAGTCGAGCCATATCAAGAGTAAGGACAACAGAAGAGTAAGTTATGTGTGAGATGACTTAGATATGAATGCGATTGAAGCAAGGAGTGTGTGTCTAGCCAGAGTTGTTTGTATTCTATCCTCTACCTAAAATAAATATTTTTTAATGTTCCCATTTACGTATTCGTTAGGTATATTGAAAGTTTAATACCTAGTAGGTATCTTTTCTTAAGGATTAAACGTATTGCAAATATGTAGATAGGTAAATAGGTAGGTACCTATACATTTTAGTCAGATGTAAAAGAATTTAAATAAGTAGGAAAATCAGAAAAACAATAATGCCAGTGTAAAAAAAAATATGCTTTAAGAATAAGGCGAATATTTCAAATCATCTGAAAAATATGTTTCGTCTGAATTATGGGTAAGGTATATCCACACTTTATTTTAGAAAATATTAAAAAAAACGCGATACATTCAAGGTGTAAGTGTAAGTACCTACGTACAAATACCAGTAATACCAGAATATTTTCGATTATAACAGCTATTTGTATTCAAATAACTAGTTGGCAGGTGATTTGTACGAGGTACCATCCAATCTCGTGTAATGTATAAAATGAACACCGATGGCTGTTGCAATGATAAAAATTTCCATTTGAATTTCGAATTCAAACTGGAAATAAAATTATTCAATATTCAATATAGAACCGGATAAATCAACTCTGCCGCTCTAGTCGATAAAGCTCGGCGGAAAAGGTAAAAAGGAAAGAATCATTTAAATGAAACAACTTTGTAAGCCGTGCTATTGAAAGCGCCCTTTTTGATTGAAAGTAAATTTTACTTGATAATTTGTTTGAATCTAGTCAGCTTTTGAAGCGCTCCAAAGACAAGGAGACGAGTCTTAAAATCATTCATAAAATCTCGCCCTGTATTGTGACGATATAACTGCAAAGACGAAACGTAAGACGAGAATTCATTTTTCACTTGCAACTTTACATTTTGCCCCTTTACAAAATGCATTTTTGTGCTGATATATTTATGTAGGTACCTACATAGCGAGATAAAGATCCCATGTTTCATAAAGAGATAGTAGATATTTGATGCAATGGGAAGGTTGACTAAAGCATTTGTTAGAATTTAAAAAATTGGGTAGGTAATGGATTAAAATAATCAAAAATTGGCGATGTTTTTTTTCTTCTTATTAGAATTATTATTACGTAGGTATAATTTTTTTTTAATTTCCTCGTAGGGTTTTTAGGTAGGTACCTACCTACCTGTTTCTATGAAGAAATGTCGATTTTTTTCCATTGAAATTATGACAGGTAAGGAGTTCACAAGTTTTCGCATAATTGGGTGGTTAGATTGATATACATACCTACCTATAAAACAAAATGGTTCGTACTGCGAGCACTGCGAGATCAGTTTTTGTTATTTTGACAAGACAATTTTTTTAGATAAATTTTTTTATAAAAAAACTTCCTTTTTCGTGTGAAGCGAGCTACACACAGGTAACTTATAATATGTATGAACAAAAATACTATATAAATGAAAGGTTCTAATCTATAACGATTAGGAAAACAGATGTCATCATTTCACAAAAACCTTTTGACTAAGAAGTCAAAAAGAAGCCTATCGAAGGCCATCGACCAGTGAAATTGATTATAATGTCAAGATTTTCAATATTATTTTATCTATTTCACAAAAAGAAATGATAAATTGTGCAAAATTCTGTCACACGAACACTCCCACAACACCCTTCAAATGGTTTTAACACAATTCTCCTTAATGCCTTTCCAGGATGGTAAATATTTTGAATTCTAATACTTTATTATTTCGTGGTCACTACAACTTGTTCAAGATGTCACATGGCTGAACCGAAGATGCTCTAGCACAGCATAGCATGATAAGAGGAAGGATGCTATTGTATATTATTTCTAAAAATGAATTAATTAAAAAAATCGAAATAATTTTTTTTTTTCAAATATATTAGTGAGTTATTAGGTTGGTTCCGATCTATTAATTTTTTTCAATCTTTCAACATCTGTTTTTACATTTATATAGGTAGTTCAAACATGTTTTTTTTATTGACGTTGAAAATAATAAATTTCAGGAATTATTTTTTTATTGAAATTAATATCATTTTATTATTACGTAATTTATTATTTTTAAAAAAAGTTAAAAACTTTCTTCAACATTTTCATGTATTTTCCAGTATTACTTGGCTTATAAAATCAATAATTTCTATATTGTTTCACAACATTTTTATGATCAACTAAATCATTATGACAGCGAAAAATGTTCATGTCATCAAAAAGATTTTAAAAAAAAGTTAATTTAAACACCTGAAAAACTTTTGGCCGCGACCAAATATTTATAAATCCTAGACCGGCCCTTATTAAATCAATTTTCTATTTCAAATCCAATTCGGCTCTTCCAGTCTCGATCCACAGAATATCAGCTGTCTGGCGTCGGCCATGATGGATAAGATCACGTGGCCGGGCCGCTCGGCCAATCAGGGAGGGAGGTTGGTGGCCCCGCCCACAAAACTATGGCGGCAGGGCCATGTAAACATTACAAGAAACATTATCTTATTCAGAAATTCAGGTGTACGGTAGGACAAAAAATGATTATATTATTAAAATATGTATTTTGAGGAGAATTTGATAAAACATCGACATTTAGTTTTTTTAATGAAAGAAAAACTTTAAAAATATTACAATAATGCATTTATAACATTAGATACTAAAATACATTCGTAATTAATTTTATTTCTGCTTACCAAATCCTTTTAACCTCCCCCTTCTAATTGGAATGTTTTTTTTATATATTTAGCGAACTTTATTAGAATAATTTTTGGAGCTTTATTAGAATAATATAATGAAAATATTACTTTTCAATAAACACAGTGTGTTCCTATTCGGTTTGCATTGGCGTGCAATATATATCTACATAAAAAAATAAAGCAGTATGAAAAAGAACAATTTTCAAAAAAATTATGAATTTTTGTTTAATATGTACTTTTCATTAAATTGGGTAATATTTTTATAACCCAATCAATCTGCATTGACAAAAAATTGTTTCCGTACCTATGAAAAATTTACACTTTTAAATAAAGTTGTCATTGGTAGATATGCATTTCCACTCAAACACGCAAAAATACGGTGACCGGATAACTCGGAATCAATTCAACTCAACACCTCCTTTGAAAAGTCATCAAAAGTTATGAAAAAATATATAAAAAATTGGTTACATAGGTTATGTTAAGTTAGGGTAAAAGATACTTTTAATTTTTTTTTTCATAAATTTTAACGACTTTTTAAAGAGTTGTTGAGTTGAGTTGATTCTGAGTTGACATGGAACCATAAGGTGACAAATTATAATAAATATATAACTTATCACTTATCACTTTATGCTCTTCAAAAGTGTACCTACGGTTTCCACTGATACGACCGGTTAAAGTAAATATCTACCGTAAATAGATAAAATATCAAAGTAATGTTTTTTTTTTACTTTTGATGATATTTTTTTCTTATTTACAACTATTTGTTTTATAAAATAGTACCTAAATATGTCTATGGCTGTGGTCCGAGAAAAGGACGGTTTATTATTTCAGTAATGACATTAATACGTAAGTGCGCTGGAATAAATGCACCTATGATAAAAATTAATTCGTTTTATTGATAGTCATGTCTGTGCGTATATGATAAAATTGTCCCACCCTGTATCATATTTCTGCCTCAAAGGAAATGATACAGTTCCGACATCTGTGATAGACAGAGATGGTTAATCATATAAAACCGTTTATCAAAGCGAGAGAGCAAATATTCTATAGGAAATGAAACAAAACATACGTATTGAGCAAGTGGGAAAGAGAGCGAGATATTTTTTTCTTGCAGGTAGGAATGCGAGGAAAGAAAAATATCTTATTGGATACTAAACAGTAAAATTTAGTAAGGAGAAGATTTTATTGCAAAGGTTTCCTCGTTTCCCAACTAGATGGTGCTAGTGAGGCCATTTAACAAATTCAGTCCTGGCTTATGAATGGGGATGATTTTAACATAACATAATAATTTGTTTTAATCAAAATGAATTATTTTGAATATATCTACCTATATACTTTTTGTCTTTATGTCGATATTAGTTTGAGAATGTGTATTCAATTGGGAGACACGTCAAGCTTCCTGAAAAGTAAAAAAAAAATTTTTTTTTGCGAAAATTGTTATGAAAAATATGTTTGTGTGAAAACCATAAATCCTGGTTTCTCGAGAATACAATAAATAATAAACAATATCTTACTAATTCTTACTAATATTATAAACGCGAAAGTTTGTATGGATGTATATATGTTTGTTACTCTTTCACGCAAAATTTACTAAATGGATTTTAATGAAACTTTACAATAATATGGCTCAAACATCAGAATAACATATATGCTATAATTTATAAAGTTAGCTATTTATTTTCAATATATTGAAATTAATAATTATTGTTAGAAAATTTCAAAATTTGAGAATGACGTTTTGCAAAACAATGAAAGTTAAATCAAAATTCAATTTTAGAAAATATTTAAATTCGTAAATTTATTTGAAGTACCTACACTATTATAAATAAATAGGTTAAAAATTTTGGTAGAAACGTAGATGGGACCTAGGAAAGAAATAGATTACTCAAAGTACTTACTAATCCTACGCAGACGAAGTCGCGGGCTAGTTCATTAATAAATAGATATTAAAGCAAATTGTAGAGAGAATAAGGGCTCTGATAATAATATTAGATACGTATTAACAATTGAAAATGGATTGATTAATTTTTGTAACAAATGAGAAGGCTATATTTTTATATTAACTAGTTTGCTAAATTTTCCTCAAAGTAAGTGGGTAGGTACGTACCAGTTGGGGTCTTTGTATTAACAAAGTAAGTAAATATTTTTCGTTACGTAGAAGGTACTACATAAAATAATATATTGAGAACAGTGGCGGTTCGTAAAATAAGGCTGGGCATCCCCTAAAAAAAATGTAAGAAATAATAAATAAAATACTATACATTAATTAAATGTTGCCAATTTATAAATTTTGCAAGCATTAAATCATAATACTATTGAGATAATATGTAGAGCGCCGTTTTTGTAGAAATCATCTCAAGGGCGCCTTAAAGTTAGTTCAATTTAAACAATACCCATTATTATTATCGTACTTCAGAAGGACCGTTGTCTTTGGATTATGTATCTCATCACTCCAGTGTAACGCGGCCGGTCACACGTGGATAACCAACGGGACAACGTAGTACAATAATGGGCCTACTCAAGATCCGATTTAAAGCACTGTCAGGGGTTCTGCAATTGTGCATGCAGTCCTGCAAGCACTAAGCAGTGCTGTAAACCTGATCGTGAGTAGTGAGGCAGAGGTAGGGTCCGCCTCCGAGAGCTGCTGATTTCATGTAGCAGAGGGAGTGGGAAACTCACATGGAATCGAAATAAACTAGGTAGATATAGGTATACGCAATACTTTAAAAATATGTTTGTAGGTATACGTACGAAATTACGTATACCAACAAATTATTCTTACATGTTCCCGCCAATAAACATTGAAACCTTGTTCGTATGAACTTCAGTCCCGTTTTTAACCGTTTTAACTATTAAAATGATCGTTTTTTTTCGAATAACATTTTTCTCCGTGTACCTAGGGATTTTGTTCAAATGTGTGTGAAGCGAATTAAATAATATGTGTAGATGGATCATAACTGTTTAAAGGTACTTTTTATTTATTTATTTATTGACGCCCTATTGGACTTTTACATATCGTTACATTTACAAATTTCATTTAAAACAACTGCATAACATAGATAAAAAAGATTACAAATTACATAAATAAAGCAAACACAATATAGTCAATAAGAATATATGTAATGTTAAATACAGTTGGATGACTTTAGAGAACTCGTAGGTACAATTCATATACCCACAGGCAAAAAAAGAAAGAAAAAAACAAATCACATTAATTTTAACAAAAGAAAATTAAAATAAAATGAAATGATTTCTCATTCATTATTTACATTTAGAAAGTGGTGGATTAATTTGACTTTAAATGTGTCAAAGTTTAAATTAAATATGTCAGCAACCTCAGTTAGTTCATTGGCTAGCCTATGTATTCTTTCTAACACAGAATTCACAGCGAAGTTATTGTTGTAGAATTGTTGTAAAAAAATAACTAGGTACTTCACGTTATTCTACGCTATCAAATTATTTTTCTAAATTAATACCAACGTATTACCTAATCAAAGATAATACATATTCAAAGAAGTGATCAAAATAAAGGTAGGTACACAATTATTCTAGGAACTTACTTATGAACCAACATATTATGTTTAATGACCCACATAACTTGGTTTTGTAGCAATGCCAGCCATGGCGTGTTACACCTGTAACCTCGGCACCTGATGTGTCTGTTCAGGAATCTTCCTACCATCATCGCCATGTAAATTATTTATTCGAGGGTTAGATGCAATACAGACGCGGTTCAGATATCCAACTATGAACATAGATTAGGTAGGTAGATCCTATGCATTACACTAAGATTCGAAACGTTGTTTAAAATTAATATAGTTAAGGTACCTACCTACCTACCCTCCCACTATCTTCAATATTTTTTTCTTGCAACTCAGACGATTTTTTTTAGGTTAGGGAGATATTTAGGTACAAAACATAGGTGGGAGGTAACATGATTAAAAATAGTTTTAAGAGGGATCAAAATTACGAACTTCGCACGCACACTGCTGTACAAATATAAGGAAAAAAGATTTAGGTAATAATATAAAAACAAAAAATAATATTTTTAATTAGGGTTGGGCGGGGCTAGTTGAACAAAGGGGCTTGTTGAGCCATGTAAATATCTTGGAATCCGAAAGACTTAAGAATGTCGAACATTTTCTAGCAAGCTGGAAGGGCGGGAACCTCCCCACAAGGTATTTGAAAGGCACATGGCGTTCACAGCGTGTACACAGGAGTTTGGTGTGAATTTTACTACAAAAGTAAAAAAAAGACGTTCAACTGCTTTTTTCAAAATAGATACCAAGGTAAAAGGTACCAGGTCAAGGGAAGTCTATTTGAAATTTGTGTTTACTTTTCATCACGTCAATTATATTACATTTAGGCGTATATGAGTTATCGGAAGAAATTAGTAATAAAACATGGTTGGGGCTAATTGAACCATTTGGTCTAACTTACCCTATTCCGGTTTCTTACTGAAATTGTATACGTAATGTATTTATTTCGCTCTTCCACACATTATTCATGTGGATTTTTTTAAAACTTTAAATAATGACGGATCTAGGAAGGCAGAATATGGAACCGTCATTTTTTTAATTGACGAAAGCGACACATTTACATCAAAAACAGAGTATCCTATCTGCAGCCAAACAGAACGATGTACAACGTAACATATTGATGATATTTAACAATAAATTTAAAAACCAAAGAGAGGCCATGACAATGGGATATCAAACTCCGCAACATTTTTTTTCAGAATAAGAAAAAGAAATGAACAAATACTTGTTTCAACTATCAGCAATTTTTTTCGAGTTGGCATCTAATGATGTCCATCGACTATCATGTTAGCGCCGTCGAACACATTGTTCTGTATTCTTTCATTATTTCAATAAATTTAGTTTAATAAGTTAATTTATTTAATTAAACCATAAGATGAATGATAATAAATATTTTACACTATGTTGTTCAACAAGCCCCGTGAGGTGGTTCAACTGGCCCCACCTATGAGGCAAGTTGAACCATTTCTATTTCTTCTTGAAAATCAAAATATCTTGCATAAGGTCAAATTGTTACATCAATTCGTGAATATCATTACAAAGCCAGATAATGAAACTATTTTAACCTTTACCACTCTGTAGGCCAGACATTCTGGCCGAAACGATTTTGGTAGGGAGCTCCGTGGGCCAGAGGTTCTGGCCCGGCGCAGAAATAAGTTTAAGCACCGATTTCTATCTACCTAGGTATATTGTTCGATCCATTATTTCCGAGAAGTACAAAGAGACGTTGCGACATGTTGGATAAATTTAAATTTCTTCATTTTAATTTACCGTTAATTAGATATACTCTTGGAAACATAGATGTATCATTTTTACCTTATGGATTATTTGTCATATTCCAATATTTTCGGATCAGTCAGTTGTCCGTCCTACATTTATGACGGTTCTCCGAGGCTACTCCCACCTCCTGTGACCACATGTTTTGTGGAACTATTACATTTCTTATCGCCCCAATATTGATATTAAGTACTTGAAAATAATAAAAATAGTAATCTGTAGAATTTTTTAATATGCATAGATAGTTAACCATCATGGAAAATAATGAAATTTTTACTTCTAAGTTCAATTATAATGACGAATGTAATTGTGTAGATAATAGTGATGATGAAGACCTTTTTGCATTAATAATATTGATTTCGATGACAATGATAGTGTGTTAGTAAGTGATAGGGAAGAAGTCGTTAACAATCCAAGTGATAGAGATAGTGGAAGTGTCGTTATCCCGCCGAAAAGAAGGAGATTTGCTTATTTCAGCGAAAATGGTGATAATAGTGATGAAGAAAATATTGTGAAAAAAGTGGAGAGATTTGAAAGACAAAGTATTCAATGCATTTTATGGTGTTATTATTGATAATAAGACCTCATCCTCATCTTCAAGATTTTTTTTCGACATACAATGGTGGCGCAGCTTTTTTTTAGGGGGTTTAGAAGTTTCGGTTGTAAATTCATATATTTTGTACAAGTAAAATAAGATTTAAAAAACAATGAAAATCCAATGAGTAATCTGCAAATTTGTGGATAGGCTAATTATTTAGCTGGTTGGAAATCATAGAGAAGGTGTAAATACAAGAAAAGAAGACATTCAGTAGGCCCAGAACAGCGGTTGAATCATGTCATAACGCCTAATGCGTAGAAAATGTATAGGGATTGCGTCGTTTGTGGTTCTGATAGAGAAGGAAGGCAAAGAAAATGAACAATGCATCACTGCAAAAGTTGTGACAACAAACCGGCAATTCATGTGGGAGAATGCTTTGAAAAATATCATATTCTAAAAAACTGTAAGTGATAATACAATACATAAGTAAGACATACATTTTTAATAAATAATTGGACCGAATCGTCAGCTTATTTATTGTGATAAAAATACTCAGAAAGTGTCATTGATGTGTACACAGTTTTGCACAACTTGTAAACGCCGTGTAGAATGTTATCGAAACTTATTATTTATTGCATGTCTTGTGGGCTGGTCTATCTTTTGTTTCCTGTATGAAGGTCGAAACCTAAAGTAAAGTCACCAATGCAAAATAAGATCCCGTTTACTGGCCATAAAACCTAAGCCAATCAATTGTTCACGAGTTCAGGTAGACACCGGTCATCCCCTATGCGGTACAGGACAATTAGAAAGGAATGAATACCAGGATTTACATTCGTTTGTTTGTGTATTTCACCTATATTATACAAATTAATGCTATGCAGCAGAAGGAATTATGCAAATAAAACACATTAAAAGCACATGTATTATCCTTTAGTTACTTTATGTGTGATTTAGCAAGTACTTTATGCAAAATATGTACCAAATTTATCAAACATCTTAATGGTCATACGAATTATCAGATAGGGTGCTCCGAAAATAAAGTATCGAAAATTTCATTTTTAAATAAAAAACTTAACTTAAACCGTTCAAAATTTTAACCAGAGTAGCCAATTGGTTCTGAGAAAAAATGGTCAGAGTGGAAAAGGTTAATAACTTGAAAAAACAAAAATATCTACGAGTTTCGATTCTGGGGTCAAATTACCAAAATCATGTTCACCTAACCCCGGCCTACCCTACCACTAAAAATAATCGACATGTTTTAAAAATTTTTACTAAATCTTTATATTTATTTAATTTTCATTTTATCCTGACGGATTAAATAAGCGGTGTATACAAAGTGATTTGTTTTCATTCAATGGAGATGACGCCACAAAGTGAATTTGCGATTAGAAGAAAAAATAAAACTTTAGTTGAGATAAAAAGCAAGTAGAACAAAAATAACCAAAGATACAATAATAACAAAACAAAGGGTTTCAATGTTTATTGGCGGGAACAAGTAGGTAAGAATCATTTGTTGGTATAAGTAATTTCGTACGTATACCTACCAAAAAAAATTCTTACATTTTCCCGCCAATAAACATTGAAACGCTATTAATTTGTTCGTAAGAACTTCATCACGTTTTTAACAGTTTTTACGAATAAAATGATCGTATTTTAGAATATCATTGTCTTCGTGCATTATTTTTACATAAATATAATTACTTCCTACCGAAAATTCAACTAATTATACATATCTTCCTTGTGTTAAGAAAAAATAAGGAGGAATAACAGAATATAATTTTTCTACATAATAAAACAAAAACCTCAATATTTTTATTTTATTTATATTTTTAAAGAAATACAAACATTTTCGGGTTACGAATAAATTATACATGTCTTCCTTGTGTTAAGAAAAAATAAGGAGGAATAACAGTATATAATTTTTCTGTATAATAAAACAAAAACCTCAGTATTTTTATTTTATTTATATTTTTAAAGAAATACAAACATTTTCGGGTTACGAATAACTTGAAAATATTTGAAAATCTCTTATTATAAATGCAGTTAACGGAAAATATTATTTATGTCGTGATGGAGGGCTTAGCCAGCCGAGAAATTGTACTCACGACGCCTGGGTTAGCCCAAACGAGATGAAAACTCAGCCACTGACTAGTCGCAAGGTTGTAATTATTGTAATATTGTAATTGACGAGTGTTACAATGTTGTAATTATTAGTAGGTGCAAAACTTTAAAAATCTACCACTATTAAAAGCATTTTCCCTTTAGCAACAAAACAATAACAACGGTTCAATCATGGTCAATACCTACATAAAATAATAAATATAGGAAGGTACCTAGGTACTGCTTAGAACATCTGCAAATAATTGAAATTTAAATTGAAATTTTATTTGTTATGCTTTTTCTAAAGTTCAAAGCTGTGGACCCATCCACTCTAAAACATTGTAACCCTCGATGGCCTGCGTGGTCATGGGGTAAGTTTCTCGACTAGCAATCCGGTGTTCGCGAGTTTACCGAAATTCTTACGTGGGTATAAATTTTTGTAATTTCAAAATTTACTCATATGATAAACCAATTTTCCTCACGTTTCAGGGAAGAAGATACTCTCAAAATACGCCCTGGTGAAAGATCACTATTAAAATTTAAACACTGCTTTAAATGGCTTTAGCTGTGTTTGGTCATCAGATCTAAATAGACAGGTCTTTTTACATGGTATATTTGCGGCACTTTTCAGAGTTAAGGATTTTCTTATTATTGCCGAGGTCTAAGACCAACTAAGAGTATGGATATTAGAGAGACGGCGTGTGAAGTGTGCCCGCGCGCTCCAAGTGTGCCTTTTCGAGAAGTTTACCCATACTGCTGACATTGGCTGTCACCATGTAAAATGGCTGCTGTCGTAAAAATGTCGAAACGTCTTAAACGGCCAAAAACCAGCAGCCAATGTAAGCCGTTTGGGTAAAATTCTTGAAAAGGCACACTTGGAGCGCGCGGGCACACTTCACATGCCGTCTCTCTAATATCCATACTCTTATAAGACCACCATTCAGAATGTTGCTTGAAATGGCTTTTAGTGACCAGATTTGAGTTGCCATCTTCCCCTCCCCATTACCTTCAGACTAAAAACTCCAATTGGGGATGTCATAGTCGCACTGGCTCCAGATGGGAACAGTTGGAACGCTTGCGCAGAATTCACATAAACCCTCAAGCTACCGACTAAATGATTTTGATGTCGGTTTTATCAAGTTTATTTTTAAGTTGGTACAGCTTTCGTAGGTACCTTTACACTGCCCTTTAAAACAAAACCAAAATATATTCCCAAGATAAAAGGTCTGAATTGTTCAAATTCAAGAAATAACAAGCGGGGCAAGTCAACTCAATTAAAATCTTCATTGCTTTATACACGAAGGGTAGCGGAGAATGGTTTCCAGAGATTCTAAAATGTTTTATGGAATATTTAAAAAAAAAAAAAAAACAGACATTTTAAAAATAAATCACCCAAAAACTTATCATTTCCGTGGGTTATTTCATAAGTAGAGTAACTTCGGGTAATATGGCACGCCTTAAGCCTTTTTGGAAATAAAATGCGAAGTTTTTGAGATCAAATAGCCATTATTGGTTAAATCAGTACTTTGAACTTAATAGCAATCAAATATTATAAATTTAAGGTTACATTGGCTTCGAAACATAACTAAAATATTTTTTTTCTTAATCTTGAATAATCTTTAAAAAAGAATGTAGTAGGATAATATGGCCCCGGGCCATATTGTCCAAAAATGATGTGTACCATATTGCCCACCATAACAAATAAAATTTAAAAAATTAAAAGAAATAAACTGTGTGTTACACTGTAGAACCAAATTCGCAGAAAAAAAGTCAGTTACCACTCCGGAGCTTTTCTAGGTGCTATTTCTGGTATTGGATACAACTGGAACATGGTTATAAAGTTCTAATCTCTTGAAGTCGAAGGCTGTGGCGTCCTCGTAAAGGGACTACAACTTGTTCAAAACGGATAGGTTGTTCTGTTCTTGTCTCTTGAAGCAGGGGTTACAACAGTAGCCATCGCATCACTCATATCAGATTCATTTATGGTGGATGTCATGTCAACAGATTCATTTTCTATTGCAGGAGTAGAACCTGAAGTGGTTGGTTCTGGTGTAATATTTTTTTGATTGGTGTTTCTACATTCTGGCTCATTATCCATATCAATAAAATCGCGATCTTTGAAAACATTTCTGTTAATAGGATATATCCCTGTTGCATGAAAACCACTGACAGCTATCTCACTGCTTTGAGTACGTAAATCCACGTTGTTCGGGATACTAAGCTTTTATTGAGCCCATTTTCTTATTTCGTACATCTTCGATTGCCTTTTCCATTGACACCTTTCAACAAGTTTGGCGTTTTCGTTGTGCAATTGGTTTTTGTGGAGCCATTGCATGTAGGAAAAAAATATTAACATGTTAGAAAGATTTAGGTTATGTGAGGCTAATATTGCCCGGTAGACCATATTGGCCACATACCTAGTGGGCCATAATGGCCGTAAGGACATTTATGACAAATAAAATTCTAACTTAAAAATTAGTAAACAATGTGCTTGAAAAATGTCACCACACTATTAATCAAAAGTTTACCTACAAAACTGTATACTAGCAATATAAAAAAAAATGATTATTTGAGGAACAGTAATGAGTGAAACTTTCCAAAAAATAACATCAAATCAAATAATTTTCTCTGCACACTCGTTGCAACGCAGGGATCGACTTAGGGGGTCATGGGAAGGGGCCTGACAATATGGAGGATACTTAAACCCCCAATGTTCGTTAGTATCGGAGAATATAATACTGGCCATATTGGCCCACTAGGCCATAATACCCGAAACTACTCTAACTATTAAATATCTCAACCTTCAATTAAAATTGACCAATGAAATTTTTTATGTTCAGAGTTGGTGGATTACGTTTCCTTTTTCTTCTGACACATTTGTTGAGGCTTTACTTCCGCAGTGGAAATGACTTGCTGGAAAAGATATGCTTTACTTGTAAGTAATAGTAATAGCTTAAGATGTAAGTAGTAATTCGGGAGCATGCGAATTCTCGGAAGGTGGGTACCTAGTTAAAGATTTACTTATTTACTTACTGTCTGTAAGTGCGTTTTCTACAAAAAAATAATCAAAACTGAAGATCTAAAAAAAAAAACCATTTACGCCAATCAAGAAATCAGTTTAGATCAACAAAATTTCGAAATAAGGTCGAAATTTTTTTACATTAATTTCACACTCGAATAAAGTTTTTTAGCTATATTTCAGATAAGTCCGAAATTAGCAAGCCATATTAAAGGAAATATCATATATACCTACCTACACCGACTTCGAAATATTACGCCATTGAAATATATAATTAAATGTTCAGAATATCAGCAATAAAAGAAGAATCAATTAATATTTCATACTAATAAATAATATCTACAATTTAGGCACGTAATAATAATATATATATTTTATATTTTTTAAAGTGAATACCTCACAAGAGTCCCAATTGCTCCCGTCTTGAGCTACTTAGACCATGGCATCCCCAATTGGGGTATGTTGTGAGGCTGAAGGTAAGTGGGGAAGGGAAGGAGATGGGGAAGAGGAAGGTGGGGAAGTACCTACCTGCCTATTCAGATCTAGTCACATAGCACGCTTCTTAGGGTGAATTGCCTTATACAAAAAAAAGATTCTTCAAAGGCCCCACAGCTACACAATCGCTGGTTGACACCTAACCATGGAAAGTATATTATGAACAAAAGTGGAATATCAATGGTGGCCCTTTGATAATTGGAAATCTTACTGAAACTAAATATATTTATACAAATTACTACACTAACGAACTTTGTGGGTTAGACCCAGTTTGAAACCCAAAACGAAACATATTGGAGGAAGAGGTAAGTACCTACCGATCTGTTAAAGTTTTAAAGCCTCGCCGCCATTTTCGCTCATTTGCGCATGCGCTAAAATAATACGGAAAAATCTTTAGGTAGATAGCTGTCAATGAAACACGACGATTGTAAATGTCAACATCATATTCAGGGACCTTTTCAGAAGCTACAAAGTAATGTAAAATCTAAATAAAACTATGACATTCTTCTAGAAAACATAAAATACAAACACGTACCTACTTAGATTTAAAAAACATTTACCTACGCATAGAAGTTATATGTTAACCTTTTGATAACATTTTCAAGTAGGAGGTAGTTGCTGTGACAAATTATGACATTGTTAAGGAAGGTACCTATAGAATTTCAGAGATTATTTCATTTCCTAAATATCTTTTCTTCACAATATTTTGTACGAGATACCTATCTAGAATACACTTTGCTGAATTACGCAATATGGTAAGAGAATGTTTATATTATAAGAACAATAAATAACAATTTTTCAATCATACAAAATAATAACATTGCTTGGCGAGAAATTGCATTTATCTCAAATAGAACAATCTGAAAGTGTTCGTAGGTAGGTACGTCATCTGAATTAAAACAATTATAATTCATTCAATGCTGGTATATGCGGGTAGGTACAGAATTAATGTTTTTACTCTCACCTGTTTCCGTCTGCTGTCGTTTTCACAAAATGTCATTAGCCAAGCGAACTCGAAACGTCAAAAAAAAACAACCGAACGTAACTCATCGTACCTTGAAAGCAAAAGAGGCGCGAAACGCGCAAGATGCTGCCATGTCGAACGGCGGACACAAAACTCATCAGATTAATAAAATAATATATAATAATAATAATAAGCGCAAAATGGCAAGTCTTCCAAACTGAACGAGCATGGTTCACACAGGCGTCACGAATGGTACTGTATCCAATAAACCGCGTCAGTCGGAAGAGATGCTATCCCGTCTAAGTATCTTCTTTTATGTCAGTCGGCTATAGGTGTATCTTGGCTTACGTCTATACCTTCTCACGGGGTATGTCGCCCTGGTATTTGTACATTCATGTACCAGGGGCGTATGTATGGAACAAACGCGATCACCTAACACAGTTAGGCCCCGCTATAACGTGGGATTCGAGGGAGATCTTCGGCACGGGCCTGTTTTATAGCTTACCTTTATTTGGTATACGTAAAATGACACCGTTTACTCGAAAACATAGAAATGTAGCTTTCGACGACATTGAATAAATTACGTGTCTCATTTAGGTGTTTAATTCTAAATAATGTGAACATTGGTAGTCTCCGTCCGAGATAACACATAGTAAATATTAGTTATATTTATATAATACAAGACATACGAGTATTTGCAAGGTCTTGAAAATCGTCAACTCTGTATTAGAATATGTTTTAAAAAACCTGTTTATTGAGTTGCTATACCTGCTGCCCTGAAGCAGGCTATGTCTATTATGAAAGAAGATGGCTTGAAATTCAACTAAAGTAGTAGGTATGTTATGTAAATTATTTTTAATTATTTAAATTATTATTTCTTCACATCGTTAATTTACCATTTAAGACATTTTATTGTTTATTACTCTCACTACCATGCGATGGGGTTAATTATTTTATTAGTTTATAAAAATATAATTCTTTACATTAACGCTTCTTACAAATGGGTACTAAAGTCGAAAGTATAGGTACCTACCTACCTTGGCGAAATTATTACATTTGGATTTAAAATAGTACCTATGCAATTAATTTATGAAGGACAAAGATGAACGATATGGCAATCCTCGCCTATCAGAAACACTTTTACAATCTTTTAGATTATGGATTTAGACGACTTAAGGTGAAGACATGCGGAAAAACGCAAAATCGTATAAAATCTTGTGTATTAGTTTTGAAAATTTGATCGCTTAGAAATAATATAGATGCTTCAATTAAATACTGTGAGTAGAACACATCTTGGCCTTTGAAGTGATCGAGTATTTTTTTGATAAGCTTTTTAATACGCTTAGAAAAAAATTATGCGTCTGACCTATAAAAAATGGTTAAAAGTGA
Source organism: Limnephilus auricula (assembly GCA_951813805.1). NCBI lineage: Eukaryota > Metazoa > Arthropoda > Insecta > Trichoptera > Limnephilidae > Limnephilus > Limnephilus auricula. The sequence goes on from OX638403.1 coordinate 6,308,749, forward strand.
AAAATCTCCTATTACAAATCCTTTTTCTGGTGTTGTTTTATTGAATAATGAGGCTAATTAAGTTTCTTATAGAGTGATCGGAAAACATTTTAATATTTGTATCTGAACTTCACAAAATAAAATAAAACGTGCATTTTGGCGACGTTTCTTTTCAGTGAATAAAAATAGGCGGTACCTAACGAATTTGTAAGTGCGAATTTCATCCTTATGCCATGTACGGAAGGATTTTAGCCCGTCGCTCATTCTACGCCCAGGGCCCGGGGCAAACGGACTTGCCTTAGTCTACGCGGCGCTTCGATCTTTAAAAATATACTTGCGGAATAACAAAACACTGTTGTTTGCTAGAGATTAGGGTTTTTATTGGTAAACGCCCAAAAATCGTTCGCTCCGCCCAATTCCGAATGAGTCAAGGACTAGTGGATCATCTTAATGATATTCTGAAAAAGCATACTACAAGTGGAGCATGATATACATTATTTGACCAAAAGAAGATTTAGTTACAATTAATATTATATATTAATTTATAAATTACAAATTGTTTTACGTCTAGGTGTCTACCGACTTCATATTAACGACGGTAAGTACATTTGTCAATAAGGTGAAAATAATTATTTTCTCGGTTAAAAAAAAGCGCTAAGGCTTTCCATTTCGTACAAGTGAAATTATTTTCAAAATATCTTTAAATCTTTAAAATCACATTTAACTAAATCTAACTTTAAACGTTTTAAACAAAACTAAGATTCGTCGGCTTATCCGAATCCGCGTAAAGTGCAGGACGCCATAACGGAAGCTCGCCAAACATCCCTTTCCGGATGGGGTAGATCTGTAGGAAATAAAGAGGGCAGCAGACTCGAGGTGAGAGAGAAGGAATACCTGTATTTGCCCTTTACGATTGGGAGAAGAGACATATTTTTTCAGGGCGGCCGTATAAAGTTTAGGGGTGCGCGCACCTCGCTCTGTCGCTATGGTAACGATTGAGACACTTTCAGAATAAACAAATTACGCCCGAGGAAACGGATGCTGGGATTTGAGGGAGATAATTGGACGCCTTGAGACGCTGGGGCGTCAAAATGTTTTGTATATTTGACTTGTGAAGATTAAAATGACTTACCTTGATGGTAATTGCAGGTTATTACAGAAAATAAATTATTTTAGCTTAACACTTTTGAGAGATTAACATTGGTGTTGTAGACGTTATTCCAAACGACTTTATCAGTATTTAGTGACCAAATCCGAATATCTAGGTACCTATGTCCCGACATTCCTCATCATCATCTCTTTCCTTTCCCAATTCTTCAACTTCGCAATATATTTAGAAAGGGATAATGCAAAAGATTTCATCTGGGCTTTTTTCCTCAGCCATTAAATATGCTTCCAATAAATTCTTCTAGCCTATTGAAAGTTTTTTTTTTTAATTTTGATGATTTACATCTTGTGTAAATATCAATAACCTGCCCTTACAAATATTTTCAAAAATGGAATAAAAACTTCGCAGCCACTGACCAAAAATCCGATAAATATATTTATGTATTTCTCCCACACCCTCGCACGCAGATGTGATTCATATATGCATAAGCACCCATACATCGTAATGAAAGTTTTATTAAGCTTTCGTCGCGTAGCCATCGGCGATCGTGTAAACCAGCGATGCGAGCTACGCGCTACGGGGGGTTACGCCATGGAAAGCCTTTACGACTGTTAGGGACGGCGATTGCGCCTGCGTAGGTTTATGTGTTCGTACATTATCAAATAATATGATGATTAATGGAATGAGTGAGAGATGTGGATATGTTTTCCGAGTTTGGAGACGTATATGATAATTATTATTTTTATAAATACCTACTGTAATAAAAATTATATTATTTCTACTACTTGGTGAAACTCCATCTAATTAATAATAAGGCTCTAATAAACTTCATTGTATTAATAAAGATAAGTGTCTGAAACCGGTCAGATCGGAATGATAATACCTAGTGAAATAAGGTTTAAAAATTTGATGGTTTTATTATTCTTTATTAATAGTAATTTTGTCTAATTGAGCGGAATGTGTAGTACTCTGTCTTTCATATAAAAAAATGATTAATGGAAATTAATATAAAAAATAAAGGACATATTAAAATAGTGGGTATATAAAATAATGATTAAAAAATATATTATAGGTGTATTTAATTAAAAAAATATATTAACGACTCTCAATCGAAAATTTGGAACAGCAAAATAAAAAAAAAATTACAGTCACATCTAGAAATCGAACCCAGGACTTTAGCTTTGCCGGGACGGTGCTTTCTACCGCTGAGTTACATTAGCATTTCACATTTTCAATTGGGAGTCGCTGATATTGTCTTCATCAATTAAATATTACAATTTGAGGTTTTACTCAGTTAAATTTAAAATAAATAGTATATAATTTTCATATTAATCTTATATAAAAAAGAAATCAAATCCTTTATCTTATACGCGAACCTATACATAGCATTTGTATTTCTGTTGTTTGGGGGAAACTCTTGACCTTTGTTGTAGGGGCGTGCTGTGCCACTGGACTTCAAAGAGAACTTCCACTGCCTGGATGAGATTGTTCTCGGATTCTTTATGGGTAATGCGCTTTGAAAGCTTACATTATGGTAAAGCCACGAAAAAAAATACAAAATATTGAACAAAAATATTGTGTTTTGTTTTGAAAATTTGATCGCTCAGAAATACTATGGATGATTCAATTAAATACTTTGAGTAGAACACATCTTGGCCTTTGAAGTCATCGAGTATTTTTTTGATAAACTTTTTAATAAGCTTAGAAAAAAATACTGCGTCTGACCTATAAAAAATGGTATAAAGTGAAAAATCTCCTACTTACAAATCCTTTTTCTGGTATGGTTTTATTGAATAATGTAGCTAATTTAGTTTCTTAGACAGTGATCGGAAAACATTTTAATATTTGTTGCTGAACTTCACAAAATAAAATAAAATGTGCATTTTCGGCGACGTTTCTTTTCAGTGAATAAAAACAGGCGGTACCGAACGAGTTTGAAACTGCGAATTTCACTCTTCTGCCATATACAGAAGGATTTTAGCGTGTCGTTCAGTCGCCGCCCAGAATTGGCGGCGAACGGACATGCCGTTCTTCCATGGAGCTACGTTCAAGCGACGCGATCGCCGCTCGTCTGTGTTTTCCATACCATTATTAGTGTTTGAAAACGCCGCCAGGCGCTACACTAGCAAATTAGGGTTTTTATTGGTAAACGCCCAAAAATCGTTCGCTCCGCCCGATTCCGAATGAGTCAAGGACTAGTGGATCATCTTAAGAAAGATTGTTGCTTATGTCGTAGTGTACTCTATCTCACGGCTACAGCAGGATAAGAGGGGACTGCGAGAGGACGTTACAAACAATTTGGACCAATTTTGACGTGTGCAATTAATTGTACAATAAAATTAATTGCCTTTATCTTCCAACGTGCCTACTGCTGTCTAAGCAATATTTTTGAATATTTTATGTAATAAAAATATAATAAATAAAAATAGGTAGGTATCTATCTATTGTTATTTGTTGTTTAAAATAACGGCTTAACCAAACTTACAATATGTACTATAAAAATAACGTGTGTATCTAATTGTTTCTACGTATATTTATCAATTTTGGAAACGGGTTCAATGTTCACATCGAGAAGCAATTTTTACAACCACTTTACGTGAACCGCAAAATCAATCGTCTAAGAAAATTATCTATCAATTTATTATTAAAATGATTGGCCGTGTGCTGATTCTGACCACAGAATTCTAATAATAGTTCATACCTCGCAGCGTGCGTCTACCCATAGCAATTAGCTCATGCAATATTGGCCACTGTTATGCCGGCCAACAATTCAACAATACAAACATGACTAAGTTGAGGTTACCTTTACAACTTTCTGTTTTCATTGATACTTAAGTTGACAGTAATGTGCGTGTTGGTAGGTGTTATTAACAACTTCATATTAGCGATGATTTACAGCCTGTAACAGTACTTACAACAAACTATACGTGTAACTTGAAAGGAAAGCTGTAATAAACGGTCGCGCGTAAAATGTGTAAAGGCACTTGAATACCTGCATACTAAGAGAAGGTATAATGAAGCTTTGAACGGAAAGCATTGATGTCAGGCAATACATGTATTAATTGTTTAATAATAGATACCTGATATCAGAATTCTATTTTAAAAGAAAATGGATCCTGTAGTAGGTACATAGAAAAGTTTGTTTAGCAAGGTTTGAGAAAAATGTTATTCGAAAAAACGATCATTTTAATAGTAAAAACGGGACTGAAGTTCTTTCGAACAAATTAACAGGGTTTCAATATTTATTGGCGGGAACATGTAAGAATAATTTGTTGGTACACGTAATTTCGTACGTATACATATATATTTCTTACATTTTACTATTAAAATGATTTTTTTACTATTAAAATTATCGTTTTTAGATTATACATTATTTATGAAATGTTTGACTGCTTAACTAGGAGGAATCCCGTTTTAGGACAGTAAAATTAGGATGATATATGGTACATGTTTTGTACAAACAACAAGATATAAAAAATAAGAAAAAGAAAAAATAAAAGTTTAAAACATAATAACTGGTGTTTGTTTAGCACAGATATAAAAATAATATAAAAAATAATAATAAATGGTATTTATACTTAATAACAGGATTAAAACAAATTTTAACACACAAACATTAAAAACAAACTAATGTTTGCATTGCATTTTATAGTACCTACTACATACAAGTGTTGTATAAAATAAGAAAAAAAAAATAAAAATAAAAAAAGAAAAGAGACACAATATAATTAAATAAAATAACCACCTCTCATTAATTGTAATTAATCACATCTCTCTATAATGTTTTTGTCTTTTGTCTATACTTGTTTGTTTTTTTTGTTATTTTTATTCATATTATTATCCTGACGAAGAAACCATCGGTTTTGAAACACGTAGATATTATAACATTGATTACAGTGGTTTACACAAAAGTAAATTGCTTCATTTGAATAAAATATGACAGTTTATTGAACTTTATTCAAAATCGGTTACAGTTTTCGACTTTCAAACATGTTTAAAATTTATTTTAGAGAAATTGCTAAAATCATACCGAGTATGATTCATATTCATTATTATATAGTTCTGATGGCCTTCGTGGTTGAGTGGTTACAACCTTGGCCACGAATCAGGAGTTAGCGGGTTCAAATCAAGTAAATAAAGGAATAAAATAAGTTACCTTAATTTTTATAATTAATTTATCTTATTTGACAATTTATTCATTTTAAATAATATACAGATAGTGATATAGAGTGGCAGATATTTTAAATATCTCCCTGGTGAAAGACCACCTTTCAAAATGTAAACGTTACTTGAAATAGCTTTAGCCATATTTGGTGACCTGATCTGAATAGCCCGTTAGGTCCTTCCCAACCATCACCCTCCCCTCCCCCTATCTCCTTCTATCCCAAATACCTTCAGCCTCACAACATATTCCGATTGCCATTAGAATGCCGTAGTCTCACTGGCTTCAGGCGGTCGTAGCAGTTGAAATATGTGCAAAAAGTCTCATTCACGAAAAGAAATATTGTAAATAATATTATGACGTTATTATTTATAATATTTAACTTGTGATGTTTTTACACTGAATAGTGTTTCGGGCTGTAGAAATAAAAAAATTAAATTATAGACTTCATCAAACTTTGACTGAATATTGATGAGAATGGAGATATCCATAGATTTCAATAATAAACACATTGTTTCCAACTGTTTAATATCTTATTTTAATATTTTACCATTTGATGAAGTGGAGGACACATGTATTTACATAGATGGACACTCTCAACGGGAAAGTCCCCAGGTGATTTTGTTTGTGTTTCACACGGGTATGGGCTGTATAGGCTGTTAATATTAATATATGTACATAATAATTCAACTACATGTGCGGATGTAAATAAAGGTAGACTGCACAGATAGGTGTGACAATTAAATAAACAAGGATATTTTATTTTAAGTAATGATGACAATATTAGCGAAACTTAATCGAAAATTTGAAATAGATACGGTCACATCTGGGACTCGAAAGCAGGACCTTCGGCTTTCCGGGCTTCTGCTCTGACCACTGAGCTAATGTCCCTATCTGATTCGGTCATATTTAACTGTATCAACTTCGACTGAGAAGTAGGTAGAGTCACGTGGGGTAAGCGTACGCAATTTTTACATTGGAATTTTTGTATTAAAAAGATTTAGGTATTTTACATTTTTTTTGTTGTTTATTAATATGATTGATTATTAAGGCACCTCAAACAAACATAAACATCTCATAAGGTTCATAAATCAAAAAGTTAGATAAAAAAGTTTACATGCATGTCGATTGCGAACACTTACCCCATGGCGAGGTAAGTATTCGCATACCGTAGGGTAAGTGTTCGCACCGCGGACAGTTACCCTCCTTTGCAATTATCACACTTAAATTGCCCATTATCTTAGCGTGTGCAGTTCTCATGCCACCATGCGCAGAGTGGCTTCACTGATCCCAACAATATATGCAGCAACCCGCTGACTCTTCCCCTCTTTCATAAGCCTTTTTGCAGTTTAAATCTGCTCTTGGGAGACCTGACCACTGACCTTTCGGGTGCTTTCTCACATACACACGCGGCATATTTCACTGTAAAAAAATAACGAGAGTTGAAATATTATGCTACAAAATCAATTTTAGTGTTTTCACTCCTCCAACTGCGTACGCTTACCCCAGCACACTAACCCCATCAGAACAAAATTCAACAAACTTTAAATATCAGATAAGTGGTTATCTTTTTTAGAATTACCACTTTGCACCCGTGTAACTAACAATATTTCACCAAAAATGATCATAGACCACATCGCTCTGACAAAGTTGGTTTATTTTACATACCAATTTTTATTTTCAAATTAGGATTCACTGTACACATGTCCTGCGAACTGCACTCTGCGTACAGTTACCCCACGTGACTCTACCAACATTATCTTAATTTTCTTAAGACATATTTTATTGGTTGCTAATATCTTTATATATGATTGCAAATTCAACTCGAACTAAATACCATCTAATTAGTGTCTTGGATAAATTTATCCATTTTTATTTTAATATGTGACATTTATTGACTTCTCTGCAAGTCCGTGATGAATATTTATTATTATTATGAAGTTAATGAGTTAAAACTTAATTGTAATATTTTAATTAATGAAGACAATATTAGCAAAACTCAATCGAAAATCTGAAACAGAAAAATTAGGTCATATCTGGGACTCGAACCCAGGGCCTTCAGCTATCAAATACCTTTAAGATGAAGAGATGCGAAGTAGTGCAAAATCATAAAAAATCATGTGTTTTTACATGGAGAAAAACGTTATTCTAAAATACGATCATTTTATTCGTAAAAATGGGACTGAAGTTCTTACGCACAAATACGTATACGTAATTTCGTACGTATACCAACAAATTATTCTTACATTTTCCCGTCAATAAACATTGAAACACTGTTAATTTGTTCGTAAGAACTTCAGTCCCGTTTTTACGATTAAAATATCGTATTTTAGTATAAAAATTTTCTCTGAAATTTTAGTTTGATAATTTTATCGCTTATAATTATTATAGAAACTTCAATTAAATACTGCGTTTAGAACACATCTTCGCCTTGGATATAATCGAGTATTTTTTTAACAAGTCTTTTTGTTAGTCTGGAAAAATTAAAATATCAGGCCTGTAAAAAGATTCTTTTAATTGTAAAATGTCCTACTAATGAACCAAAATAAAAAAAAGTTTTATTGTATAATGTGGCAAATAAATTTGTTTCGAAAATGATCGAAAAGCATATTAGGTTTTGTGCCAGAATTTCACAAAATAAAACATAACATTGCAATTTCGCGCTGTTTTCTCGGTGGCGTTCTACGAATTTTGAATTGAGAATTAAACCTTGTGCCGTTTGGCATAAAGACTATCTGAATTTTGTATCCGTTTCCGTCCATTTTCGGTGGCGGACGGATGTCTCTAGACTCTACGTCGCTTTGTTCCGTGAAATCGATTTTAAATTTCCTTGTTATTGAGTTATTGTTTTTTACAGGCCCTTCACACATACCTTCTCCAACCTTTTCAAAAAAGTCTTCTCAAATATTTTTTAATCGCTCCCAAAAAGAGGCGGGGATTACGTTTTAGATTTTTTCATGGACTAGGGGATCACCTTAAATCGCCATCACATACCTTCAATGTTATTAATTCAGTTGTAGATGAGTAGATACCTACCAACGTTAATTAATACCTAATCATTAAAAACGCGATTTTCCACAAATAAATTTTACCTACGTAATGATAAAGGCAAGAAACAAAATACTGCCCGCACGGTTTTCATGACAGAAATTATTATGAACTGTCATTTACGATGATTATTGAGATAAAATCCTCATGCGTGGGAAAATTTATTTCTGTACTTACTTTATACAAAGTATTTTACAACACCTACAGGAAATGTCTTATTAGTTAAATAGCTATGAATTACCTACAACCTACAAGTTTTATATACTGATGAGATCTGAAATTTATACCCAAGCCTCGTCTTGATCATGAATATTGTATACGATACAACATCCTAATCAAAATTTATTTTCTACCGTACCTACTATAGAACCTTAAAAGATGGATATTGAATTTTATAGAGATTCAAATGATTATAAACAAATAATGCAGGTTCCTACTTATTATTCAAGATTGAACTTACATAGGTACCTACATAAATACGCAGCAATTGGAATTTTTGTTACAGTTATAAATCAAATACCTACCTATACCTGTAGAGTGTAAACAGAATATATATGACGCTAATGTGAATGGTAAAAGAAGTCGGGGACGCCCGAGGAAGACAAAATTGAGCCAAATTCTTGAGCCAGGCGAATAACAGAGGAGTATGGATGGTAAGTCATGATTTCGATTGAAGCAAGAAGTGTGTCGGGTCAAAAAAGTTAATAGTTTATTAATTACCAAGTGAGTTATTTGATAATCAAATTCTTGTGCCAGGCGAATAACAGAGGGGTATGGATGGTAAGTCATGATTTCGATTGAAGCAAGAAGTGTGTCGGGTCAACAAAGTTAATAGTTTATTAATTACCAAGTGAGTTATTTGATAATCAAATTCTTGTGCCAGGCGAATAACAGAGGGGTATGGATGGTAAGTCATGATTTCGATTGAAGCAAGAAGTGTGTCGGGTCAACAAAGTTAATAGTTTATTAATTACCAAGTGAGTTATTTGATAATCAAATTCTTGTGCCAGGCGAATAACAGAGGGGTATGGATGGTAAGTCATGATTTCGATTGAAGCAAGAAGTGTGTCGGGTCAACAAAGTTAATAGTTTATTAATTACCAAGTGAGTTATTTGATAATCAAATTCTTGTGCCAGGCGAATAACAGAGGGGTATGGATGGTAAGTCATGATTTCGATTGAAGCAAGAAGTGTGTCGGGTCAACAAAGTTAATAGTTTATTAATTACCAAGTGAGTTATTTGATAATCAAATTCTTGTGCCAAAATTCTAACGTACAAAAAAATCTGCAAGCTCATAATAAAATAATTGTTCTAAATTTTCAATGCGTTCTGTTGGTTTTAGTAAACGTTTTAAATTTCTACAAGCCCCCAATATTCTAAAAGCTGGAGTAATCTGCTGAATGCACAATGTGCATATTGTGTACATTCTACAATGTTGCATTTTCTCCGTCATTGCATCCCATTTACATTCCTTCCTGCTTCAGCGCACAGTGCACACCCACACAGTAGCAAAAGCAATGTATTCGACCACGATTACAACACTTTGTGGGCCACGGGACAAACAGTACACCTTTCAGATATACCAACTTACCCACTACGTATTTTTTAATTTTTATTTATTTAAACATATTTAGAGTTACAATATTTACAACTTAATTTAAATATAACATTTGAATCAATCTCCTAATAAAGCAGTTGCTTGTGTTTAGGAGAGGACAACTATATATTTTTACATCTATTTAAATTACAAAATTATTATAATAACCGTTAGTAATTTTATAAGAAAATTCATGGAAAGTAATAAAAACATTGGTGAGTTATAAAATGATTCAAGACAAGAAAATACAATAAAAGTAATAAAAAGGTAAGTTATAAATGATACAAGGAAATAATAAGCATAACATAATATCAAACATAATATGATATGACTATAAAGATAATTATTAATATATACCTATGCACAGAGTCGACGCCATTACATTGTATGTGAACCATAAAAACCATGCAAATTAACGATAAATGTCGTGTACTACCACGGTTTAATCTTGGTAAATTAGAAACATCGTGTTGTGCAGTCATTAAATTTTAGCAACCAATATAAATCATGTGATACCTTTTCGTTGTTTGTTTTTGGGGTGTTGTGCTACCTCCTTCTTTAGCCGACGTTTCGGACAGCGTTGCAGTGTCCATCATCAGGGCAGATCCGGCAGATCATAACACCCCAAAAACAAACAACGAAAATGCTTTTGGCCGTGAAAATCAAAAAACGTATCATGTGATACCTATTTGTTATATCAATGTGAAAAATAATGGCACAAGATTCAAATTCTAATAAAGGATAGTTGATTATTATAGTCGCCCTTCCAGAAAGCAAATACTGTTTCAGCAAATGAAAATTAAACGTTGGAAAATTCAAAGTGGTTCTGGGCTAAACAGGAAAGTAACTAAAAGTTTTGCGATAAGTGATGAAAATGAAATAGAAACTATCCCTAAAAAAATAGGCGTATTTTGTAAGAGGCTAAAAATATTCCCGCTTTGCAATAAAATCCAAATAAATGGAACATTTGTTAACGTATTCAAAAACTAAAGACTGTTTTCGAAATGTGATGAAATAGGCTATCAAATTTTTGTATTAAAAATTACTATTTATTTTTTTAAATATATTTTTTTTTTTCGAAAACTTTAAAAAGTTTTAAAAATGGCTCACTTTACTTTTTTTTTAAAATAAAATTACTGACAATGAAAAAAAATAAAACACATACTTATTTCATTAGATAAATGAATTATAAACCTTACTGTCACCTCACTTTTTTAAGTTTCATGTAAAAAAAGTTCTTAAAAAATTCACAAAGTCCCATAATTTTTTTTTCAAATTGCTATTGGAAACTTTGGTATCAGAAAGGGGTAAATTTTAATTTTTTGTGGTTTTCTTTTAGATTTGAATATATAGTTTATTGTATTCTGTTTCCAATACTGTTTAGATCACATTTCTGACTAAGATAGTAAGGGAAAAACAACGAATTCTGTGAGACCTATGTGAGCTGGGACAAATATGGTCTCCTGTGATTAAACGGGTTAAAACTTAACCAAGTTATCCTAGTTTTTTTCCATCACATTTCATGATTTTATATAACTTTTTTTTTGTTGTTTTGCCACTGTTATATCACGACACAAATAATATTTTCCGCTAATTGTTGTGGTAGTAAGAGATTTAAAAATATTATCAGGTTTTTTTCAAACCCGGGAAATTTTGTTTTCTTTAAGTAAATAAAAAAATAATAATAATAATCAAAATTGCACAGTTAGCAATCGCTTTTTGGTTATACTTTAATTTACTCTTTTACCGATTTTTTTCTCTATACAATAATGATTTAAGGAATTTAGAACAAAAAATAACTTAACCTTTTGCTGGCCGCTCGATTACCGGTGAGATCGGCAACAACTATCAAAAAAATTATTTTTGAAGCGATTTTGTCCCTTATGTATAAAGAAATTGTATCAAGAACAAGGTCAGAATCGCTTGGGCCGTTCTCGTTCTCGACGTAACCATAAACCGCATAGCGCCAACTTCTCGGAATAATTTATAAAATATATCTATGGTGAACTTGGCGTCACTATAGCGTGATTGCCATTTCGAGCGCATTCCAGCTCGCTGTAAAAATTCGATAATCTCCCGATTTTATCAATAAACGTAAGTAATGTTATTGTTATACATAGTTTATTGTCCATGGCATGTGTTTTGGTAAATATAAGACAAGATGGGTCAAAATAAATTGACAAAATACCACCTCAAAGTGAAACCATTTAAACCAAGCCAATTTCGCGCATTTTTTTTTAAATGCAACTGGCCATTCCTAAAATTTTAAATAACTATCACATTATGAGATCCGATAGATATAATTTTCGATATTCACAGCCAAAAGTATTTTTGTTTTTTATTTTTTGAGTGTTACGGTTGTTGCGCTACCTCCTTCTCTAGCCAACATTTCGGACAGCGTTACAATGTCCAGCATCAGGGCAGATTTGCATTACACATCCCTGTGAAGGACACTGTAACACTGTCCGAAACGTTGGCCAAAGAAAGAGGTAGCGGAACCCGGCATAACACCCTAAAAATAAATAACAAAAAAAACCTAGTGTGAGGTGTAAACATCAGCATTGAAAAAACAACCCATGTATTGTGTTCCGGAAAATCGTTAAAACATGCCAATACACGATGATGATGCTAAAACCGATGTTGAAAGGTAGGCATTTATATACGTTGAGAATGCCTTTATTTGACAGAAGTCCCAAATCTTTCAAATTAAAAAAAATTAAAGACTAAAAACTTGTATACCTATCTGCCATAATATCAGGTTAATGACTTGTTTTGCGTGTGGTCCCCATGTCAATAAATAAAACGGTTTAGTCACCTGCAGATAAAAAGTAATGAATTCGATTATAAAGTTAGGTGCCTACCAATAATGTCTCGAAGATTAAATCAATGAAATTATTTTTAAGCTTCGTTTGTTGATTGCTGGCTTTTAATTAAAACATCGTGGATTTAATTATTTTCTGAGCAATAAAAACGTAAGACGTTGAATGCTTTGGCGATTATTCATTACATTATGACTGTCAGTAATTTTATATCCTACCTAGGTAGATAAGGGAAATATATATTCACAGTCAAAGATACTCTCAGTATCGCCCTGGTGAAACACTATCAATTATTGAAATTTTATTTTTATTAAATTAGCTCCACATAGGAAGCCCTGAAGAAAACAATTTTCTTGGGGCCCTGTGACATCTTTGGGAAAGCGTTGTGGAGGGTCTTTTAATAACTCAGGTGCGGGGCATACGTCATTCCTATGTCTACCTACGTTAAATTGTCGTGAAAACAAGCTTATATGCCCAAGCGGTTAAGAGTAACAAAATAGGGGAAGTTCTGGGAAGATAAAGCTTATAAGCTTCCCTTATAAAGGAAGGATATGAATTCCGGGGTTCAATGTATCCAGGATTGACGGACATACGAATCCATCCCTCCTCCTGTCGTACAATGCGATGGGCGAGAGTCCGGCTGCACGGAGAAAAATGTTACTCTAAAATACGATCATATGATTAGTAAAAACTGTTGAAAACGGGACTGAAGTTCTTACGAACAAATTAACAGGGTTTCAGTGTTTATTGGCGGGAACATGTAAGAATAATTTGTTGGTAAACGTATATCAACAAACTATTCTTACATGTTCCCGCCAATAAACATTGAAACCCTGTTAATTTGTTCGTAAGAACTTCAGTCCCGATTTTAACCGTTTATACTATTAAAATGATCGTTTTTTCGAATAAAATTTTTCTCCGTGTACGGTACCTACTGTAAGTGTTCAGAACTTTATATATATATACACATATATATATATATATAGTCTAAACTACATATAATTTAATATAACTAATTGAACTCCATTGCATAACTTTACACAATGTTTAAAATACAAACCTACTTGTAATGTAGGTACTTGTTATATCTTTCAAATTCTGTGTATCATGCCATATAGTAGGTATTCACTTATTATCACACTCCTGAACCAATTACTTATAATGTATACCTACACATTAAAGCCGTCATAAATAAAAAAAAAAATTATTCGGGTAGGTACGTACTAACACCTACTTACCTCTCAAAAATGACTCAGTGAGACTCTTACAAGTTGATACGACGTTATCTTACATAATTTGTTTTACCTTCTTTGCATAACTGAATAGAAATCGGTTCCTCCATAGAAGAAACAAAAAGTATATTGGATGCTGTAAAATAATTCACAGTTTCCAATATTCAAATACAGAGCTCACTCCCGTGAAAAGAAATACGTCAATGGGCGTTTTCCAAAAAAGATGTCGGTGACGTAATAGGAATTCCACTTAAGTGAGATGCTGCATTTCGATAAAAAATATACGTAAATTTTTTTAAAGAAAGTATGAACTTCATGACAAAAAGTATTTAAATAGAAAATGTCAATAAACTTCGAAAATAATTGCAATTTAAGTTTAATACTATTGGTAAGAAATTCTTTTACGTCACTTTTATCATAAAGTTTATAAAGAAAATTAAAAGAAATTCATTATTTCAGATTTTTATTTACGAATTGAAAACACAATCAGTCTCCTAAAAAATATGAATAATCAGGCTTATTGAATTAAATATTAAGTTTTTCAATAAAAATATTCTTTTACGCTACTTTTGGACACTTTTTACTGTATATTTTGCGTTCTAGAAAGACGAATATAAGTTTTTGTTTTACGAATGTTTAATTATAACAAATTTAAAATTAATCATGAACTATATCAATAAACAAAAGAACAAATTTCTTTGAGATATAATAATTGATCTTAGAAAATAAATCACAGCAATAACAGGACAGTGGCGTAAGGGGAAAAATTTGGTAACGTTTAGGAATTCTTAGGCCTCGGCCAGACTGAGAGGCTTGCCCGGTAGCGACAGCGGGCGCGAAATATCAGTCGCATGTGTACGTACGTTGTGGCTACACTGCTGAAGGCGCGACAAGCGACTGGTATGGGAAGAGTGGAAGATACTCTCAGTATCACCCTGGTGTTAGACCACCATTCAGAATTGAAACGTTGCTTAATAATGACTTTAACCGTGTTTAGTGACTAGATCTGAATAGCCAGGTACTTCCCCACCTTCCTATTCCCCACCTTCCTCTTCCCCACCTTCCTCTTCCCCATCTCCTTCCTGTCCCCACTTACCTTCAGCCTCAAACGTACCCCAATTGGGGATGCCATAGTCTCACTGGCTCCAGACGGGAGCAGTTAAGACTCATGTGAGGTATTCTCTATAAAAAAGGGCGATTTTACGTACTACCGCCACCGTGGAAGGCCCCCCGCGCTAGTACTTTTTCTTCCACTTGTTCTTTTTTCTTTTCTTTTTATTTTCGTTTCTGTTCTCTCCAACCTCTTCTTTTTTCTATTCTTCTTTGGTTAGCTCTCTGATTATATTTTGATGTTATTTTTGTCTTTGTAACTCTTTTTTCATAAAGGCTTCATATTTTTCAGGGTCGTTTTTAATTTTGTCTCTGTACCTTTTTGATTTTTCTGCAGCTTTCAACGGCATATTTGAACATAAAATTAAAATAAATTATTTATAAAAATGCACAAATATTTAGATAGGTAATAATGGGCTACACGTGCATACCGTGTATAGCCTGAAATAGGTAACTAAGCTGAAAGGGTATTAAGGTACTTGTTAATGTACACAACTTTAATTAGGTACAGGATTAACTAAAACACACAGGAACATAAATCATGCTACATTTTATACTTACTTAATCAAAATTGTATGAACCAGCTGATTTTATACTGAATTTCAGAGTTGCCTCTACAGTAATAGTTGCTCATATTGCTGTCTATATTAGTACTTCGACACCATTTCGACTCTTTCAGAATTAATCTTTAATAATCTTAATTAATAAAAAAAAGAAAAAAAATTATACACATAAAAATCAAATAATTTTTTCTTTTTAGCTATGCTGTTTTTTTTTCAATGCTACATATATCACTCAACCCACATATCTACATGTAATAGTTACATTTTGAAGATACACGCAAAATATAAATTTATTTAGAAAATTGTAACACACCCAAATACACTAAAAGACGGACAGAGTGAACCGACCTTTAGAATTCCATTACGTCACTTTTAAGTTCCATTCACGAGACCGTTGCGTAAGAGAAGTGGCGTAATCGCGTCAATATTTTTTCGAAATGTATTTATCAATAAATTATGAAACTTCTGTTTGTTCTAACTAAACATTTCATAAAACAATAAATGAATCAATTTAATACAAAGTAGAGTCTAATACATTCTGGTAAATTACCTGGAGAAATACGGAAGCGTTGGTGGAACACTTTTTTAGTACAGCCGAGAACGACCACTTTTGTTACGATTTCTTGGCAAACTGGCTGTAAAAAACCAAGCATGGCCGCCCTTCATAGACTAAATAGGGTTGCTATTTTCGAAAATATTCATCAATTTGGTAATATTTTTATTGGAAGACGTCAATAATGTGGTGGCGTAGGCGGAAATTCCACCATACGCTATTTCGTAGGACAACTCAATATCTGGTATTTAAATTATTTTGCACGATAATTAATCTATATTTAGGTTGCAAATCGAAAATATTATCATATACTATTAGTAGAATTAGAAATAAATACTGGGATAACATTAAATAACATTAATTTTTGAACTCTTACTGGTAGTGGTAGGTGTAGGACATACCAGAAACAGTGACCTGTAGTCTTACTTATTTTAAAATAATATCGAAATTTAATAGATTTATTCATTATTTTTAGTCCATAAAGGTATTTATTTGTTATTATATTGGTAAAATATATGGTTGGTCATTAAAACCTACACAACAAAAGTTACTGATCCTGAAAGTGATGGGACACTGACTTTTATCTATGTACACTTTTTTTGAAAAACGCCCCAATACGTTTTTTTTTCATGGCAACCCTTCAGTCGACAGTAAATGCAAGAGTCGCAGTCGGTCAGCTTTCTAATTTTGGAGCAAAAAATTACAGTCGTCCGATATTCAAAAATATTCAAATTGTTACCGTTAACAATAGGTGACCCACTTTCTAAATGTGGTTCGAAAAGCTCTGTCAAAGAAGATTGATGTTAGGGTTGCATAATAAATAAGGGTTATTTATTTTGTATGCAGACGATTTCTATTTTAGGTATAAACTGAACGTTTGACCAACATTTCAGTCTCGTCGTGGGTTTCAAAGCAATTAGAAGTACCTAGTTGCAACTTACAAAGTGTCTTAACTGAAAGTTTTGTAATGAATAAAAGCTTATATCTATTTGCTGCGAAAATAGATAACTTATAAAACTTTTCAGTACTTTTACTGCAATGATTGAAAATATTCAATTTAATATTTTTGTGTATCGAAATAAAAACTAATTTTACTTCAGTTTGCAAAAACTAGTTATTTTACGATATTAAATGAACGACAGTGAAAGTGAGCAGTGTTATTCGCAAAAAGCTTTTCTTTTGTGGTTGTGCAATATTTAATTAAAATTCTGACTAAAAATACAGCTATGATACGAGTTTTAATGGATTTTGAGTTCGTAAAGTGAACGTGTTATTAGTTCTATCTAACGTTCCCGCTTTACGACAGAGCAAAAAATGACCAACCTACTGAAGCCAAGTGAGTACTAAGGTTTTTTTCTCATCTGTTAGTGAAACATAAGCTCCCGTTATATCATGATCAAAGGATGAATAGTAAAGCATACAAGCTTAATTAAATTGTTATTTATCGTAATTAAAAACCAAATTTGTTTTTGTGTGTTCATTGACCGTTTAGTCTCCCTGTGGTTCAAAGCGTTTTTTACTTCAGCTCCACGCTGGAGGCGTGCCTATGTCATCTTTGGGGACGTCGCGTGGAGGGTCTTTTTAGGGAAAAGAAGGAAAGAGAGAAAACAGTGTCAACAGTTTTGGAAAGGAAAAAATAATGAGGGATGGGTTAGAATCTGGGGGTCAATGTGCCCATTAGTTACAGACATTAGTATAAATCCATCCCTCCTAATGTGGTGCAATGGGTCGAGAGAGTCTGGCATACCTCATCCTAGGAGCACGGATACCCCTCCTTAGTCACCAAACGTAGCTAATCACTTGAAAGACCTATAGCAGAAGTGTTGGTTATCCAATAAATGGTTCCCTCATCCCTCTCAGCTTATCACTTAGGCTTCGCACTTTCAAAAACAAGCTGGCTTAGTCTCCCATCATTATGAAAAAAACAATAACTCTAGTAGGGGAAAAACATGTTTTCAGGTAATTCGTAACCTGGGAATGTTGGGAGAATGTTCAGAAGAAAATTTCGTTATTTAGAATTCATATAAGCGTTCAAAGTACAAAATTGTGGTCACAAATTTAAACAATTATTTCTTCAATCTTTGCAAATAATTGTATATGTGATTTCAATGGTTTATTCAAAGTAATTTGGTTAATTTAATCAAACAATTATATTCACGCAGATCGCAATTTTTTTTATATCGAAAAATAGGCAGTTTACATTTTTTATGTATTTAATGTAATTTTCTTAGCTTTTAGGTAGCATTTAGTAATAATTCCAAATGTAGACACCAACCTCATTTTAATTAAACCAAAAAATAAATAAATAGCTAGTTTTCATTAATTTGCTTCGATTTGTTTAAAACCATTGATAAAAGTTCTGCCAAGATTCCTACAGATAGGTACCTATATTGTAAATTTCACAAATACGTAGCCAATTTCTGAACATTTTTCGTTTACGACCATACACCAAGGCGGGTTATAATAGAAAAATAGAATAAACCTGATGCAGTAATCCTACTTTATCTTATATCTTACCTTCTACACCTTAAAGCATCGGACAAATCTCTCTCCAGATCTCCCTTCATCTCTTTTGACACAAACCATCCCGAATAAAATAGATGTCTGTATTACAAATATTCCGTTCTCTACGTGAAAATCCAACAGAATTCTATTTGGATTAATTTTCCTCGATATTTTTTAAAAATACGAATGCGCCACCTTCTATTAGAAATGCGAATTGGAAAAAAATAATTCGCATTAGAAGTTTGATTTTAAGAAAAAATCTGACATAATTCAATCAGGCCTACCCTTTGAATGAGTTTACTTATCCTGAAAGTGATTTAGAAAAAACAATTTAACGAAGTATGTGCCCACGTAAAATTCATGACCGTGAAATCAATTATATGGAAAGATAACGATAGTGGAAATTCCAAATGCTGTAATGGAGAATAAATCCAAAATTTAGTTAAATATGTTATTTTTCAGTTTTTTTTTCTCTTTCAATCTGCGTCGTCTTAATATTTCTAGGGAAATAAGTGCGTCTTTTATGACGTGTTTTTTCAGAAAAAATTAACAATACATTTTACTGTATCTAGGATATATAAAAATGAATCCCCGTTTCCTTGGTAAAGCTAGAACTTCAGAACGACTTTACCTATTTTATTCATATTTTTTTCAAAAGCTTTCTAATACTTTGTGAAAGGTTCTTACGGAAAGAAAAATTAAGAAAATTTGATAATTTCAGAAAACTTAACGACTATTTTAACTTCGTACGTTTGGCATTTTTAGCTCGTTTGATATATTTATAGATATTTCCTACACTAAATTTATACGATTGCGATAAAATTTGATGAGTTGTTGTGGACATGACCGTAAAGGTTTCTATGTAGCGATATTTCTATATTGGTGAGTTCTGGAGTTATAAAATTTGCAAAAGTAAATTACAATAGGGACACGCGAGTTGTTTGAAAAATTAATGTATTTTATAGAGTTTAGCGGCAGGGAAAAAGGCCGGAGGGGGGGGGGGAATCCGGGAAGGGCGTATGTGAATAAAGAAGAGATTCGTGGGAGGAATGACGAGGTAGGGGGAAGGCGGAGAAGGTGGAAGGGAGGGGAAGGAGATGAGGGTGAGGAAGAGGTGGCGGAAGGGGAACGGGGACGAATGGGAAATTTATTTATTTAAGTGGCATTGCGACGCGTGCCGGGTATTAGCTAGTATAAATATAAATATGCTTTGTATATAAATATAAATGGCTTTAAATTTACGTGTATTTTTCAATTTGTAACTGATTATTTGAAGAATTCAGACAAGCGATACGTACCCACGGTGAGAAAAAAAAATATATATTTATGAATAAATAAATATGCACACAACTTTTTGCTAGCACGAATCTGCAAATCATACATTGAGATCATACACCTAAGAGATATTAATATTTTCCACTGTACCTTTGAAAGGTTTACAATCAACCTTACAATGCACTTAGTATTTAAATAAATTTTTAAAAAGTATTCTGAAAGACCGATTCAAAGTGATTTTATTGTAAAATTCCTAATTAGTAGTCTACAAAAACAGACAACATGATTTTTCGAAAAAATAATAAACATTAATTTTGCTTTCCTGAATAAAAACGTTTTGTACCTACTTTAAAGCCTTTCTAATTTTCGTAATCGTTATATTTATAAATTAGCTTAGAGGTAAGTAGCGTGTGAAGCAATTATTTTTAATTATTTTTCTTACCAACAAAGTAAGATAGTAGAGGTGTAGGGAAATCGGTTCAAAGCTCACACTTTTTTTTTAATAATCACTCCACACAGGAGGCCCTGAGGGAAATAATTTCCCCCAGGGCCTATATTATCTTTGAAGATGCTGGATGGAGTGTCTTTTTGAGGATAGGAAGGAGTGAACATGAGTCTAAGAGACCCATGTTGTAGGAAGGAGAAAACACAGAGGCCGGCAAATCGTTCCACAGCTGAGCTGTTAAACTCAAGAACGAGTCGTAGATGCGGCCCGTTCTCATGTGACAAATTTCAACCATGTACATATGTTGGGCGCGCATTTGGTGTGTTTCCCGACTATGCATCAGTGCCGAGGGGATCAATGACGCTAGTTCCTCGGAGCATCTTCGACTGAAATAGAATAGACGGTAGAACAAGGATAGCATATTTTAACGCGCCCTTGAGGTGATTTTCTCACGAAAATGGCGCTATAAAAATCATCCAAACATTATTATTATTATTAGCAAGAATCTATCAAACCGCCCGTTTCTGCACAGAGTCAAGGGTGTTTTTCAGGTACTTTGGTACAATATTTAAATATTGTCATACACACTAAAGGATTTTCATCCACGGGTTGCGTTTTTCCGGGTTTTTGTGAGAGTTGTAACTAATTTTCCACCCTCAAATCATCTCCAAATCACAATTAGATTGCTTAGCACTGTCTTATACATGAACCTCTTCAAAGAAATTATTTAAAGAATTGTTGTATGTCGTTTTCCTGTGGGTTTACGGCTTTCAAAGGGGTCCCCCAAAGTCAGTACCTATGCCCAACACGGCATAATCCGGCCCTGATCATAACCCTAAGCAACGCCGGGCACACATCAACTTGTATGTGAATATTTATAGTTTATTCTGACTACGAGTACTTACTTGTTCCCTTCTTGTAATCCATCACCTTCGGTATTGGAAGGTTAATATCGTAGTAATTATATAAATTTTTATCGCCTATTTTTCATGTCAAATAATCAGCTGGTTACAAATTGCAAGTATTACCATGGTATCTTTGATTTTATTTTTACTAACTTTTACAACGTGAAAAACGGCCAATCAAATAAAAGTGTTGCATGGCCACTACGTTAAAAACACATGCTATTATTCAAAGCTCCTAAAAGCTTTTGTGTTTATTTTACAAGACTTCACTTCACTTTGCCAAAAGGCAGTCGAGATAATAAATCAAGCCATTATTCTATAAAAGAAACCTTTGGCACATTTGTAGGTAGTGAATGGAGTGACTCTTGAGAAGGGCGTCGCCCTACAGGGGTAGTTACCTCCCCTAAGGGTTGGCGACCCGTCGCCATCTTGGCTATTTTTTCACATCTCATGGCTATATGCAATTTCATTTTTTAGTCATGAGAATTACTCTACAGATCTTTCCATCTTTATTATATAGGTATTATTAGATTCCATTCTGTTATCTTATATCTAATCTATATTTTATTAATTCAATGAAATGACAAAATTAAGGAAATACCTATGTACCTGTATGTTTTACAATAGGTAATAATTTAGCTTAGTACAAAAATTTTAACGCATGCTTCGGTATAAAATTTAGCCTAGGTACCTACCTACTTACAAGAAAAAGAAGTCGAAAATTTTCAGTGTAGGTACCTACCTACGAAAAAATTGATGTCGGTCTATTACTATCAATGCGAACGGAAAATATTTTTTGAATAATGGTGGAGGACTTAGCGCCTCCGCCCACTGAGGCAACTGAAAACTCTCAACTCCCAACTGTCTTTGTATGACAATGTGATGGCCCGCACACTTCACAATCATACAAAACCCCGTTGCCAATGGTAACGCAAGCGTTGACTCGCGACTGTCACTGCTGATTGCCCTGGGCGGCCATTGCTAGTTGCCAGCTGTCAGCTGATTGTTCTTCGTCTATGGTTAAACAAGCTTTTTGACTAATCAAGACAGAAAACAGCCGGTTTTAGTTGGTTTTCAGTTGCCTCGTCAGCGGAGCGCCTTAGCTTACGATGGTTTGACTCTTGACATTCTTAAGAATAATAGAATTCATCATATAGGTACCTAACTACTTAGAAACTCCCATTGGTATGTTTAAAGGTTGTTTCAAAAGTAGGTACCAATAAAAAGTAGGTACCTATAAAGAGAGTTTTTTTAGTAAACTAAAATATTACAAAACACTTTCACGTTTATACTCTTCATTTTTTTCTACATATTTAATTAATAAAATTCAAAACTGAACACAAAAAATCGACGCAACAAGTGGTAAGCCACAGCGTAAGGCGCTCCGCCCACTGAGGCAACTGGAAACCAACTAAAACCGGCTGTTTTCTCTGTCTTGATTGGTCAAAAAGCTTGTTTAACCATAGATGAAGAACAATCAGCTGACAGCTCGCAACCTAGCAACGGCCGCCCAGGGTAATCAGCCGTGACAGTCGCAAGATGGTCGCAAGTCACCGCTTGCGTTATCATTGACAACGGGGTTTTGTGTGATTGTGTAGTGTGCGGGCCATCACATTGTCATACAAATACAGTTGGCAGTTGAGAGTTTTAAGTTGCCTGAGTGGGCGGAGGCGCTAAGTAGTTGTTGGAAACTTGTTTATTATTTTTTTTAAATATTGCTATTCAAACTTCTGTGGAAGATCTATCAAAAAGGTTTATGGCAACTTACTTCATATTAAATTTTATTACAAATACCTACCTACTGAAAAGAGGCTTTTGATTCTAGAATGCCTCAATAGTACACATTTTTCATAGAATATTACCAAACTTAAAGTTTACTTACCTAATGCAATATACCTACTACTACTTTATATGTTTGTGTTTTAAGTTAAAATAAATTAAAAAATGCATTAAATATATTTTTTTTAATGATTTTAGTGGCATCTTTAGCAATTATTTGTGAGTTAATGTTAAGTATTAAAAAAATTATTTTGCACTATTAACTATGTAAATATGATAGTAGGTACATAAAATAAATTTAGTACAAAAAGCATTTCGACGAGCGTCAATTTAAATTACAAATGACTGATAGGTATAAACTGTAACACAAATTAAACACGTCTATAAATTTAAATTTCTACCTAAGAAAACGCTTTTTTAGAACTTTTAAAATTTTTTTGATTATATTGTCGCAGTGGATAAGCCTAATTTATTTTTTTAATACTAATTATAATTGGGCATTTAAAAAATTCAAAATTTCTTCCAAAATCTTGCAAAATTGAATTCTTTTACGGCCTTTTTTGTAAAACATAAACAAATAAAGTATCTCATATATAGATACCTATCATATATTTGCTAAATGTTTAAAATAAATAAAATAATTGTCCAATTTGGTTGGATATTTTGGCCTCAAATCAAAATTCATGTTTTGGATGTAAAAGAACGCACAGTCGTTCCTCTTAATCCACATTACAGAAATCTTTAAATAACGTAAGTACCTACATACCTACCTATATCCATAAATGGTGTGCAATGTTCTATTGTTATTCTCGTTCTAAGAACAATATATAGATATAATTTTGAAAGAAATCACCTTATCATTCATTTAGTTTTTAGACTCCCCCCCCACTTACAGGAAGCAAACCAGAATACCTACTTCCCAATCGTATAGTCTTATGCTAGTAGTAAAAATAAAATACTGTATTTCTAAATTCTAATAACCATTGCATGGAATTAATTACTCATTGATTTCAATATTCTGTAGCTATCTTTACCTAGTCTTCAAGTATAATACATAATATAATTTACAGTTCAAAAATACTTGCATAAATTCATCATTATTTTTACAATGCCGGTCTTCTGATGATAACAGAACAATTATATCTACTATAAGCTCGGCCTCACCGAGATTATTTTTGCGTGGAAATAATTATGGCCAATTAGTGCATAATATTATCTCCAGATCTTTATTGTAGGTACCTAAAATGATAAGAAAATATTACTAATGCAATTTGCCGAGTGTGTGAATCAAATTAAATACGTGAAAACTACGTTATATAAGTAACAATCAGCTAGGTATTAATTTTTCATATGAATTTTTTCAAGATCAATTATCTAGTTTACTTATTTTTTAAATATATATTTATGCGGTAAAAAGATTTTTTTTTTTGTTGCAGTCATTTCAATTAGTAAAAAAATAATCTAAATGTTATGCAATTTTCAATAGTTATTATTTGCTTCTACACACGGAGAAAATTTTTATTCGAAAATATGATTATTTTATTAGTAGAAGCGGTTAAAAATGGGACTAAAGTTCTTACGAACAAATTAACAGGGTTTCAATGTTTATTGGCGAGAAAATGTAAGAATAATTCGTACGTTTACCAACAAATTATTTTTACATTTTCCCGCCAATAAACATTGAAACCCTGTTAATTTGTTCGTAAGAACTTCAGTCCCGTTTTAACCGTTGTTATGAATAAACTGATCGTATTTTCGAATAACATTTTTCTCCGTGCAGTAATTTAAAAAAAATAAAACAGTCATGTTTGAATAATATGTCATTTGTGACGTAGATTGCCTATTACATTACCTATATTCGAAAAATAAGATTACCTACATTAGATAAGTAGATTGCCTATTACATTACCTAATTAGAAAAATAATATCCAGTAGAATATTTGGTATCATTAAAAACATGTTTAGTGATTAGGGTAGGTATCTGTAAGGGATATTTAAGAGGGGATACTTACTTGGCTGTGGACTTAGTTTACTTAACTATATGTTAGATTTGTTCTTCGTTTGTATGTTGCAATTAGAATGGAGGTATAAAAATAGAGTTAATACATTCATAATAAATAGGTACCTACCTACTCAGCTGGACATAATATTATACATCAGTCGAAATGTATTTATGGTGAAATATACCGACAACCTGGTCCGCATTAATACATTTTGTTTGTTTGTTTGTACATTTGACATAGAAAATTACATAGTTACCGTATTAAAGCAAATAGGCATATGTAATGTATACAAGGACATTCATTTGGATATATATACAATAATAATATAATAATAATATGATAAATGCAATGTACGTCAAGAAAGCTGCAAAACCGGCGTGAATACATTTTAGCCCAGTCAACACTTAGCTTCTAACAAGGCAGTGTTCAAGTTTATAAACACGTTTGTATCACACTTGTTTCCATTCTTTCAATGTATGAATTGCAATATAAAAATAGGTATAATAGAAATATTTACGATTACATAAGTACATTAATGTTATAATTTATAAGATCAATCGACACGAATAAGAAAAGATCGGTGTTTTCGATATGTAAGTGGATGAGTGAAAGTAAAAATTTTCACGGAAAGAATAACCATTTTAATCTGCTTGAGATCAATACTAATAATAAATATTTATGTAAACAAGCGAAATTTATACCTAAAAAAAATATTAATTTGTAAAAAAATAATCCCTTAATTTGAGTAATCCCTTAAAAGGACTACTAAAAGCTGAAAAATATTGGAAATGAACAATCGTAATAATTGGCCCGCGTTTATTATTTCAATTTTCAAATGTCAACCATAGATGGCAGCGCAGGTCCTTTGTTGGTGAAAATGTCACTGAAGTTTCATTTAAAAGCGAATTTTATGAATACATCTGAGTTTTCTTTAATGAAATTAAGTTTTCAGCGAGAGAAATTAATGTATTTCCTGAGTTTTCTTTTGTTTTAAAATTTCTAAAAAAAAGTATTTTTTGACGTTTATAAAAAATTTGGCTACTAGGTAGATACATCAATTAATTGGTGATACATTATTATTACAGACAAAAATAGCACGTTTATATGTTAATCGTGATCAAAATCAGTTAGGTATGTTAATTATACGTTCACAGCAAAACAGCATAAATAGATTCCATTTATGTCAAGTTGTCAGCACCAAACATTCCTCTCTGAGAAAATATGTTAATAAAAAGCAGCTCCCCGGTTGGTATGTAAATCGTATGTACAGCAGTTACGAACCACCAGAAAACACGAGCTCTCAAATTCCGGGAAAATAGTTGGAATCATTCCATATCATTCCTCCACCGATTTGCATGCCGACCACGTACATAGAGTGTAGAGCTATATACAGCGCCTCGAAGACTGCTAAATCGTTTCACAAACGTGCGTGTTTACGTAAACCGGTATTATAATATACCCAAGAGTACTTGAGACAATATACTCAGTACGTACCCAAGAGCGAGCGCGATGACTACCAGTGCAGCCCACCTCCTCGTGCAACGGAGGTCAGGAATCTTATATTGTTATACATTATACACGAGATATCAACAACTAGTACTTACCGATCACGATGGCAACACTCCTTCTCGGAACACCTGTCAAACGAATCGCCACTGGCCTGTTATTATGTTATGTTAAAAAGAACCACGAACACGCAACACGTCCCAAGTACACGCGAGATGAAAAACTTGAACTAATTACTTGGCGCGAACTGTCAACTTTCTTCAGAGCGCATATTTGCCGTGTATCAACCGCCACCACGGTTTGCGCTCACAGATATAAGGCCGAGTGAATTTTTTTCAGATAGAACATTAGAGTTTTGGCAGCTGTCCCTCTCGCGTGCCCCCGCCTCTGGTTGGCGGCAGACAAGGAAGACCGATGGTTTATGGGTTGTTGATAGAATCGGTATTCGAGCGGGCTTCAGGTTTAGCCTTGGTGCACATTTTTATTACATTAATCTTTCGAATTGCGTTCCGTCTTACGTTCCATATAACGTTGCAGTGCACGTTGGCTGTGTAAAATATATTAATACTAATTTTCCAAGAAAAATATTTGTATCATTGGTACATTCAAATATAGTACGAAATTTGTAATTACAAAGCGGAAATTGGAAAACTGTTGAACATGAATCAATTCACAAAAAATATTTATTAACGTAGTGCAGATTTTTTAAATCGTACTTACACGAAAGTTTATGCGTCTAAATTAAGGTGAAGACATGCGGAAAAACGCAAAATCGTATAAAATCTTGTGTATTAGTTTTGAAAATTTGATCGCTTAGAAATAATATAGATGCTTCAATTAAATACTGTGAGTAGAACACATCTTGGCCTTTGAAGTGATCGAGTATTTTTTTGATAAGCTTTTTAATACGCTTAGAAAAAAATTATGCGTCTGACCTATAAAAAATGGTTAAAAGTGAAAAATCTCCTATTACAAATCCTTTTTCTGGTGTTGTTTTATTGAATAATGTAGCTAATTAAGTTTCTTATAGAGTGATCGGAAAACATTTTAATATTTGTATCTGAACTTCACAAAATAAAATAAAACGTGCATTTTGGCGACGTTTCTTTTCAGTGAATAAAAATAGGCGGTACCCAACGAATTTGTAAGTGCGAATTTCATCCTTATGCCATGTACGGAAGGATTTTAGCCCGTCGCTCATTCTACGCCCAGGGCCCGGGGCAAACGGACTTGCCTTAGTCTACGCGGCGCTTCGATCTTTAAAAATATACTTGCGGAATAACAAAACACTGTTGTTTTCTAGAGATTAGGGTTTTTATTGGTAAACGCCCAAAAATCGTTCGCTCCGCCCAATTCCGAATGAGTCAAGGACTAGTGGATCATCTTAAGTACTTATTGGTTAAAATGGTATCCTTTCGGTGTATTATTGTAATCGAATTCACATGCTGTGAAATTAATTTCATTCAAAACCCACTGTTTCCAAAACAAAATAATTAAAAAATTTCAACGCAAGGTTAGGAACACCTATCTAAAAGCCACTAGACAAATTATTACTGAAAAGTTTGTGTTTTTCACATCACCCTTTTGACTGAAATCGACATAAAAATTGGCATTCAAAATAATTTAAATAAATTAATTATTGGAGTGAAGTTTTCTTACCTAAAAGTGATACCCATCAAGCACTGCACAATTTTATAAAAAAAGCATCTATCACAACAAAAAGGCTTAATGAAATTATTGTTAAAAATTGAAACAATAACAATAACGGCCATTTTGTGAACGCATTTCTAACGTTACATCCCTCGACTGGTTAGGCGGGCAGAGTTAGCAGGGGCGCAGACGTGGTCGGCGACTGTAGCAAGCCAGCATTGGAAGACGGACCATCAAACGGCCGGGACGTGTTCGCCGTAATGCGACGGGAGGGAACAGGACACACTTACCCCCGCGACGCCTGGCCCGAGAGAGACGCGGATATCTTTCGCACGTCTGTGTACTCTCCCCTCGCCTCTCATGCCAGCCTGGTAGTATTTTTCGGTTGTAAAACTTTTAACGGTGGAGTATAGTTTACCGCACCCTCTCCCATGTAATATGTACCGGGGGTTCGCAATTCGGAAAGCTCTCCTTGCTCATTACGCCCGTGTTGTATTTTTTGCGCCGCGGTATTTCCATGGGAGGTCATTAGCGCCCAAGGGGTGTGTGATTTGATTTGAGAGGGTGCAGGCTCTTACCCCATTTACAAAAGGGTTGAAGACGTGTTAAGTACATTTTAGCGTTAATTGGAATTTATTAAGGCTTCAGATTAATACAAATCCACTGACCCCTAAAATATATATTTTTTGCTTTTGGTAATGCAAAAAATTATCCATCCTTTAAAATGGCGAGCATTATGCGAATATTGTGTAAGACCAAAGGCGTATTTAAGGGGGTATAGGGGATTTAACCCCCCTGCCCCCCCTCCCATCAGCCCCAGTCAATACTCAGTACATATTTCATAGATAAAAAAGACAATATGTAGTATCTACTCATTGATTACATTCTTGGAAATGTACCAATATTAATTGAATAATTTCATTTATCAATGTGATGTTAATAATAACTTGTGGTAAGGAGAGGTCCCAAAAAACGTTCCAATAAATTTTTCGACCCCCCCCCTCCCCCTCCTTTGCTTCCCCACATTCCAGTATTGACCTCCAGGGTGGACCCCTCTCTGTTGATTGCTTTAGCTTTGCTATTGACTTGTACATATACAGTATATATTAAGACATATATGCCGAAGAGAGGTGATATTTTTTTATCCCCCGCAGTTTGATAGTAGATAATTTATCTGTAGTACCTATGCTTTTCCTAATTCCTACAATTTTACATAATCGTTCCACAACATTCCCCAAAAATGAGAATGCCAAAATCCCACTAGTTCAGGCATTTGACACTCTTTTGTTGTATAGCATAATCAATAAATAAGAACCTGCATTGACAGAAAAAAATGCATATAGGTATTCGAATTAAGAGAAAATACAAATGACACAAATTGGGTAGATAGGTTCAATGCACCCTGTATTTGTGAGCAGGTTAATAAAACGAGAAAGTACGAGCATATAACTGAGACAAAAGTTAGAACTCATTGGTAGGAGTAGGTAGTAGTAGGTAGTAGTGTAGCTTATTATAGTGGTTTACATATTTTAATATTATTAACACCCAATGATCTCCCATCGGTATGCAGAACAATATTGTTTTAATAAAAATAATCCTACGCATACGAAACATAATATTATTAAAGTTAATAATCTACTTTTCTGCTCCGTTCGTAAGTAGATAACATACTTAAGAGCGATTGACCAGCGGCTGAGAATAAAAGTTTAAAAATTCTTGCAACTGTACAGGCAGGTTCCAATGAGAAAGGTCGATTATTCCCCGTATAATTTTTTTATTTCGATTTATTTAATTCAAAACTCAAATTCAAAATTCAAAATTCAAGTAAGCAATAAAAATGCTCAAAACGCACGATAATTTTATTTATTTATTTATTGACACCCTATTGGGCTTTTACATATCGAATACAAATTTCATTTATAAAAAACAGTAAAACATAATTAAGAAAGATTACAAACTATATAAATAAAGCATAAACACAATATAATAATTAAGAATATATCTAATGCTAAATCCACATGGATGATTTTAGAGAACTCTTAGGGACAATTCATATACCTACGAGCAACAAAAAAAGAAAAAAATAAATGAAAATTAAATAAAATGATAAATTATTAAATATCGTGTACTTCCTGAAGGTAAGTATTTTTTCATAAAATGAATTTATGATTTTTTAATAATGTGTAAAAATTTTTTTAATATTTTAGTTTGTTAAATTCATAAAACAACTGCGGTATTTTTGTCATTAAACACGTTCTGGGATTTATTTTGTTAATGATTTTGATTTAACTAGATTTAATAGAATCTATCTTTTGAAAATTGAACAATTCTGCCAACGACCAACGGTATAATCTTAGTATATTAAAAATACACATAGTTTTTCAAAATTTTAAAACTGCGTGTACCAGATAAAATAACAATCTTTCAAAATCAATTTTTTTTTTTTTTGTAAAAGAGTCAATACGTCTAGAATTTGATTTAAAAAGGACTAATTTTCGGTATTCTCTGGTAATACCCTCTTAAGAAATATTTTTTATTATTTTCATGTACTGGAGAATTTGCTAGCCCTATACATGTTTGTTGAGGTGAATCCTATCTTGGTTCTGCATGTTTTTCGAGTGGATCTTGACGGTATACGGATTTTATAAAAAATTGAACGTCGTGTATGATGGGATATACCAACGTCTCAACGCAGGTGGTCTTCGTACTTACTGAGAAATTTATACTAGGAAGTCGCGGGGTCGAAGTTCAAGAAAAGGTTATAAACTAGATGTTAATTATGGTTATCTGATATCGTATGAATATTCAATGAATAAATTTGTGTTACGATTATCTTTCATACAAACAAGTTTTGTGAAACATAGAGCTACAAGATGATATAAAAAATTTAAACTGTATTAGGGCACAATAATTTCATCAACTAAAAATATTTCTGAGTATTTGTGGAAGAAAGTCGAATGCGATTAAACTAATTATTAATCAATTTATTAGTTATTTTTTAAATTTAAGTGAATACCAGACAAGAGTGCAACTGCTCCTAACCGTCTGGAGGTAGTGAGGCTATGGCATCCCCAACTGGGGTGGGTATGTTGTGAGTCTGAAAATAGTTTGGAGGAGAAAAAGATGGGGAAAAGAAAGGTGGGGGAGTAACTGGCTATTTAAATCTGTTTACCAAATACAGCTAAAGCCATTTCTCTCAGAGCGATACTGAGAGTGTCTTCTACTCTAAATACACTCATGGTATTTTCAATTAATTAATTTATGTAAAACAATTTAAATAAATATAAAAAATCACTGAAGAAGAAGATAATACTAATAAATCTATAAGAAACATGAAACAGAACAATAGATACAAATGAATTAATTAACGAGGCTAATTAATTGATTAATTATATATTGTGTATAAAATTTAAAACCGTTCATTTTGAATTTTTAAATATGAAATCTACAGAAATGAATATAAAAATATAGGTCCCAATGGCCGAGTTAAATTTTTTTTTTTAATATTTTCCTTTGTAACTACACTTTTGGTACCAAGTTTGGTTTGTGTTCACAGAACTGGGATTTTATAAAATATTTTTTGATTGAGTTGTATTTTTTACTTCTTAAATTTTAACTTATGGCATTAATGTTTTTGATATTTGTTCACATTTAATTGGTGTTGAGAAGGAGGTACTAATAATTTTTTTTAAACTAACTTTTTATTATATGTAGCCATAAATTAAATCGTAATGGTAACGTTTTCAAATAAGTAAACACATTACTAAGAATACCAAAGAAGGAGGTATCGCAACGCGGCATAAAACTCCAAACATAAATCTCTATTCATATCATACCATGAGTAGTTTATTTATGAATAATTTAAAAAAATTATTAATTTAGTAGCGTATATACCTCTGCCATAGGTCACCTCAAGTGGTTCGATGCATTTGGTGACTTAGCTGGGTGCCGGCGTTCAAGGGGTGAGGTTTGTCTAGATCTTGGCACCTACTTTATGGTGGGCCCGATCGAGAGTGACTGGTTGAGGGAGACCTTTCGACCTCTTCCGTTGGAATCTCTCGACCCATCGCCTTGCACCGCGGTTGTAGGGATGGATTCATACGTATAGTTCGTCACTCTTGTACACATTGACTCCCATATTCCTACTCACCTCTCATACCCTTTTCTTCCAAGAACTTCATTTACCTAAAAAGACCCACTGCACAGCATCCCCAAAGATGACGTAGGCCCTGATAGATTTTTTTTCTAGGGGCCTCCTGTAAGGAGACAAATTTAAAAAAATAAAAATCGATGTTTCTCAACCTGTGGCGCCCTCGGGCATAAGAACTGCAACTTTTGGTAACTACCGGCCAAGAATCAAAAAATGCATAGATATATTACGTTCAGTAGGTATTTGAGTAAAATTTTAAATTGATGGAATTAGATAGTATTGATAAAGTTAATTAGTTCATAAAAAAAATATCGCTTTGTGCATTTAATATAAAAATTAGATTATGTGTGTACTTATGTAGACGATCGCTATTTCATTTTTAATCCATATATTGCTTTGTATTTTCACTGGTATTTTCCGACCAATCACATTACTCCGTATTCAGATGAAAAGCATTGACATCAACGTGAATATTATTTAAATACATTTTTTACTAACTTCTGCCCGCGACTTCGTCTGCGAAGGATTAGTACTTCTTTAACCATCTTCCTTCACGTGTAATATACAAGTATAGGTACCTACCAACTAACTAGCAATCTATTATGTTTATTATCGTGGATCCCATATAACTTACAATTATTATTTACTAGCTTCTGCCCGCGACTTCGTCTGCGTAGAATTATTACTTCGAGTATTCTATTTTCTTTTCCTAGGTCCCATCTAAGTTTATACCAAAATTCTTAACCTATTCTTGATTCGATTCGAAGTATTAGGCGAGTACTTCAAATAAATTCACTAATTTAAATATTTTCTAAAATAGAATTTTGATTTAACAATCATTGTTTTGCAAAATGTCATTCTCAAATTTTGACATATTCTATTAAACAATAATTATTATTTGCAATATACGGAAAATAAATAGCTAGCTTTATAAATTATAGCCTATATGTTATTCTGATGTATGAGCTATATACACGGAGAAAAATGTTATTAAAAATACGATCATTTTATTCGTAAAACGGGACTGAAGTTCTTACGAACAAATTAACAGGGTTACAATGTTTATTATTCTTACATTTTCCCGTTAATAAACATTGAAACCCTGTTAATTTGTTCGTAAGAACTTCAGTCCCGTTTTTAACCGTTTTACGAATAAAATGATCCTATTTTCGAATAACATTTTTCTCCGTGTAATTAAGTTTCATTAAAATCCATTCAGTAAATTTTGCGTGAAAAGGTAACAAACACACATACATCCATACAAACTTTCGCGTTTAAAATATTAGTGAGATAAGATAAGATTAGTAAGATTTATTTTTATATTAGCTTCAACGGTTAACGAAGTTCGGGTTAAGGTGAAGACATGCGGAAAAACGCAAAATCGTATAAAATCTTGTGTATTAGTTTTGAAAATTTGATCGCTTAGAAATAATATAGATGCTTCAATTAAATACTGTGAGTAGAACACATCTTGGCCTTTGAAGTGATCGAGTATTTTTTTGATAAGCTTTTTAATACGCTTAGAAAAAAATTATGCGTCTGACCTATAAAAAATGGTTAAAAGTGAAAAATCTCCTATTACAAATCCTTTTTCTGGTGTTGTTTTATTGAATAATGTAGCTAATTAAGTTTCTTATAGAGTGATCGGAAAACATTTTAATATTTGTATCTGAACTTCACAAAATAAAATAAAACGTGCATTTTGGCGACGTTTCTTTTCAGTGAATAAAAATAGGCGGTACCCAACGAATTTGTAAGTGCGAATTTCATCCTTATGCCATGTACGGAAGGATTTTAGCCCGTCGCTCATTCTACGCCCAGGGCCCGGGGCAAACGGACTTGCCTTAGTCTACGCGGCGCTTCGATCTTTAAAAATATACTTGCGGAATAACAAAACACTGTTGTTTTCTAGAGATTAGGGTTTTTATTGGTAAACGCCCAAAAATCGTTCGCTCCGCCCAATTCCGAATGAGTCAAGGACTAGTGGATCATCTTAACGAAAAAAAATTGCTTTTACGGAGCTGCTATTCAACATGAAATGAAATAAAAGAATACAGTAATTTGAAGGTTGTTGCAAGGAAAAATCAATTTAAATCGTATTACGTTTATTTACCTGCACACAAAATAAAATTGACCTTAGTAAGCAGTAGGTTGACAATCGAAAGTTCGATTAAGAATCGCTCGTTTAGCATTACAAATCATGTAAACGGCTATATATATTTGCAGGTTTATATTATTGTGTTGGACGTAGCCAAGCTGCTAAGACCGCTCGATGAGAGCCCGGTCACCGGTCGGCCGCTGAGCGTGAGTCCGATGTCATAAAATGTAATTGACTACGAATTAGCGTCACTGAGCGACCAATGAAAACTTTAGGGAATAAATTGAGATCTTTATATGTGCGGGTTATTAAAAGTTACCCACCCATGTTCTCATATTTAAATATGTATATGATAATCTGTTATATACGCCTGTGATCTGAGAGATACAATCTAAACATCTAGGCTCTTTCATTAGGTAAGTTGTTTCATTAATTTTATTCAAGTTGAATTCTTAAATGCTTCTTCACTTGTTATTACCATGACAGTGTATACGTAAAGTTACAAAGTTGTATCGATTAAAGCTTTAAAACGGGTTACGAAAGCCTTTGAAGTTTCGACGTTATAACTTCATCTTTTCTGTTAATTGATAATTATAAATAATTTAAGAAATGCCTTGAAAATAATAAAATTTGGTATTTAAAATGAAGTTAGTCGATCTATTATAGATTTTATCTTAGGCATTTAATATGGCGGTGAAGGTAGGAAGACAATTATAAAATATGTCATATGTTTCGATTATATATAGACTAGCTTCTGCCCGCGACTTTGTCTGTTTAGGATTAGTTCTTCGAGTAATCTATTTTATTTTCCAAGGTCCCGTCTACGTTTATTCCAAAATTCATAACCTATTTATTTAAACTATGTATTAATCTTGATTTGATTCAAAGCATTAGACGATTACTTGAAATAAATTCACTAATTTAAATATTTTCTAAAATAGAATTTCGATTTAACAATCATTGTTTTGCAAAATATCATTCTCAAATTTTGATATTTTCTATCAAACAGTAATTATTATTTTCGTTTTCGTTGTTTGTTTTTGGGGTGTTATGCCGTGTTGTGCTACCTCCTTCTTTAGCCGACGTTTCGGACAGCGTTGCAGTGTCCATCATCAGGGCCGTCGATGACGCTATAACGCTGTCCGAAATGTCGGCTAAAGAAGGAGGTAGCACAACACGGCATAACACCCCAAAAACAAACAACGAAAATGCTTTTGGCCGTGAAAATCTAAAAACGTATCCAAATAATTATTATTTTCAATATATTGAAAATAAATTTCTAGCTTTATAAATTATAGCGTATATGTTTTTCTGATTTATGAGCTATATTATTGTAAATTTTCATTAAAATCCATTCAGGAAATTTTGCGTGAAAGAGTAACAAACACACATACATCAATACAAACTTTCGCATTTATAATATTAGTAAGATAAGATAGTTTCATACCTAGTCCCATGTCTACTACCTACTCAATATTAACAACTATGTATACAGTAACCCTTTTTTTACGTACATCCACCTAAGAGGCCCAATGGATATTTTTTTACCGGGGGCTGTGTCATCTTTGGAAATGCTGTTTAGAGGGTTTTTTAGGGAGAGGAAGTTCTAAACAGGATTTTTTTTTTATTTATGAAAGATGGGTAGAAATCTGGGGGTCGATGTGTCCATGACGGACGTACGCATTCATCCCTCCCCTTGCGGTTATACATGCAATTATAATAGTGTTTATAGATAACATATTTTCCCTATCGAAAAAACACAGGATATTTAAGTTTATAAAAGCAAGGTAACTTTTGAAAAATACTTACATGAGATAAAAATTGCGAGGCGCATATGACGCCGTTCTATTTGTATAAAGAACATTAACTTTAAATTCAGTAATTTAAATGATTCCCACTTCATGAAAAATAAGAATCTAGAAAATGAAAAACAAAAAAAAAACTCAACAGGCCTTTCCGTTCAAACCTGCCACGCAGGTGGTGGACAGACGCATACGCTGCTAAGACCAGAAAAAACCTCTCCTCCCGAACACAGGCACCCCTGCGAAGTCGTCAAACGTAGGAACCACTTGGGTGTGATATATTATGTTGGGATCTTTAACAAATACATCAAACGATTAAAAACAATTCAAGATGGCCATTTTTGACCAGGCCAAATTTTTCGTCGTATTTCCATTAAGTGTTTAAGACGATGCACCAGTCCTTGACTCATTCGGTATTTTGGGGTCAGGGTCACCCAATCATTTTTTATTAACAATCTTTTCAATAATTTCTGATACCCTAGCCAATCACGATACAGGTTTTAACACCTAATTGAAAATAAAATCCTCAAAATTCCTTAAATTTGAATAAAACTGCAGTAAAGGACCGAATCACATTGAATGCTGTGCATTTGCGGGTTCACTTTAAAATACAATTTCATCGCAAAGGATGAAAATAAATAACGAAATTATTACATTTCAAATCATAAAGTCATCATTTAATGTATTAAAACTGACGTTGCAACTTTGTAATCAAAGGAGACTTCTGTTCAGAAGCGCAAAACGAAAACATTTCTGAAATAATGTTATGTTAACTTCTTGTATTTATGACTTACCTATGTACCGAAAGCTCTTGTGAGCTTAGGGTACATAAGTTTACCTTTTTTTTTCATCGATTGTATATAATCTAAATTCACTGTTCACTTTAACCCATCATGTTAATTTGTTTGATTTTGGGAACAGTTCATAACAGGTCTCAAAGAAATTGTTGTATCCTTGCCGCCATGGTGATAAATATGTTCTAAATTGTGTTAGAAAGA
The DNA here is from genome assembly GCA_951813805.1 of Limnephilus auricula. NCBI lineage: Eukaryota > Metazoa > Arthropoda > Insecta > Trichoptera > Limnephilidae > Limnephilus > Limnephilus auricula. The sequence continues at coordinate 6,346,037 of OX638403.1, forward strand.
GAAAAACGCTATATGTTAAAATCAAAAGGTTAACCACAGAAAATTCAAATGTAGGTACAATCTGTAAAAAATGTATGTACCTAACTACGAATTTTTTATTTATTATTTTCATGTGAAACGGCAAAATAATGAAATGATTGTAACGTTTATAATATATTTGTCTAATAAAATATGTGTGTTTTTATTTTTTTCGGTGTTAGTAATTTTAGATAGAAAAAGTCGTTTGTGATACTTTTTTATATTTGCACAAAAAATATTATATTTCAAAACTTATATATTTTTATTTCTTATTTGAAAGCTTATTTCATCATCTTTCAAATATAGTTTTTAGTTTTGAGATAAGTTCAGAAATATAATATTAATTTGGATTTTATTTCAAAGCGGAAAACGTCTAATCATCTGACAGAATATGCCACAGGCCGATATTTGTGTAGCAACCTACACCAAACTGACTACCTGTTGTTTGATAACTTATAAATATTTCTAAACGATGATTTTAACGAACTGATGAAATATTTATGAGGATTGTTTACACGGTTCCATTTTTTAACCTAATTTCGATACAATGCTTTAGTTTGCACAAAGTACACGGAGAAAAATCTTATTCGAAAAAACGATCATTTTAATAGTAAAAACGGTTAAAAACGGGACTGAGGTTCTTACGAACAAATTAACAGGGTTTCAATGTTTATTGGCGGGGACATGAAAGAATAATTTGTTGGTATGGGTACGTCATTTCGGACCAACAAATTATTCTTAGATTTTCCCGCCAATAAACATTGAAACACTGTTAATTTGTTCGTAAGAACTTCAGCCCCGGTTTTAACCGTTTTTACTATTAAAATGATCGTTTTTTCGAATAACTTTTTTCTCCGTGTAGGTTAAAACCTAAAATAAAATCTCTTTATTTTTCTATTAATCTAATGCATAGTGATTATACGCCATGCAACACATGGATTTGCTCTCTGAAACACGCTTCGAACGTCTCCTATCTAGGAAGGAATGGTGCCCGTTCAGGAACTGCTGAACTAAAGTAAACTAAGTAAAACGAAGTAAAACTAAGTAAAACTAAGTAAAACTAAGTAAAACTAAGTAAAACTAAGTAAAACTAAGTAAAACTAAGTAAAACTAAGTAAAACTAAGTAAAACTAAGTAAAACTAAGTAAAACTAAGTAAAACTAAGTAAAACTAAGTAAAACTAAGTAAAACTAAGTAAAACTAAGTAAAACTAAGTAAAACTAAGTAAAACTAAGTAAAACTAAGTAAAACTAAGTAAAACTAAGTAAAACTAAGTAAAACTAAGTAAAACTAAGTAAAACTAAGTAAAACTAAGTAAAACTAAGTAAAACTAAGTAAAACTAAGTAAAACGAAGTAAAACTAAGTAAAACTAAGTAAAACTAAGTAAAACTAAGTAAAACTAAGTAAAACTAAGTAAAACTAAGTAAAACTAAGTAAAACTAAGTAAAACTAAGTAAAACTAAGTAAAACTAAGTAAAACTAAGTAAAACTAAGTAAAACTAAGTAAAACTAAGTAAAACTAAGTAAAACTAAGTAAAACTAAGTAAAACTAAGTAAAACTGAGTAAAACAAAAAAAAACTAAGTAAAACTAAGTAAAAATAAGTAAAACTAAGAAAACTAAGTAAAACTAAGTAAAACTAAGTAAAACTAAGTAAAACTAAGTAAAACTAAGTAAAACTAAGTAAAACTAAGTAAAACTAAGTAAAACTAAGTAAAACTAAGTAAAACTAAGTAAAACTAAGTAAAACTAAGTAAAACTAAGTAAAACTAAGTAAAACTAAATTAAACTAAGTAAAACTAAGTAAAACTTAGTAAAACTAAGTAAAACTTAGTAGATGATGAACTATTTTATTGACAACACATACTTCAATAAATGGTTCATACCGAACAACTACTGCCAGTGTGAACACCACGACCTGCTATTTATTTCACAAGGCAGAACGGATTTTCGGAAATTTTATTCCGGAGGCAGAACGGCATGTCAAGACATATGCAGCCTTACTAAAAAAAACACTCCGCGGCCGGTAAACGGTGTTTCTGTAGCACGTTGTGTAAAGTCTGTACATTTCGTTTTTCAAATTCTTACTAAACAAAATATATGGTTTTGATCTGACAACGTCGCCATTTTACCAGCCTTACTAATAAACTTTCTGAAAAATTTGTACAATGGTCAAACAACCATGTATGAAGAATCCTTACTAATTAAAAACTGACAAAAAATTGTTCATGGAAAGATATGTACATTGCTTACACGGCCAAGGAGGGTAGTTTATCTGTTGTATATATTTGTAATTTTCAACGAATTTCGAATTTTATTTTTAATGTCCTATATATTTATTATTTTTTGAGATGTCGTAAAAACAAATAACATTTTAGAACCAAAATTTAATTACCTTTAAGATTTTCATATCTAAAATATACTTAAATATTTAAAAACTGTAGTATTTTAAGATTCAAACATCAAGTTGAAAAAAAAAACTCACTTACCCCAAACACTTTCTGTTAAAACATTGAAATATTTGGAAAAATTCAAAATTCAAAAAACACAGTCCTTTTATTTAATGATTTTAAAATAAATCTGTCACCTCACTTTTTACTCCTTCAAACAATAAAAAAATATAAAAAATCTTGAAATTCGCTTTTATTTTCCAAATATTTACAATAAAAAAACTCACGTTTGAATACATTGCTTGCACATCTTAAGGCATTAATTTCTTTGATACGTTTACTAAAATATGTATTAGACATTTCAGTCACCAAAAAACATCACTTTCAAGAATTTATAATAAAATAAAGATCTTAAAATGCAAATTATTTCTGAACATAACCAATGAACCATTTTCTGACAGCTTAATTTAGAACACACGATTTTAGTGCCACAATTTGACTTAAACTAACAAAAAACAACACAAATTAATAGCAAATATATTGAATACATGAATATAAGTGCGAATTAGTCATAAAGATTGAAATCATTAATTAAAAGATCATATTAATCAGACAAACATCCGCGACCGACTTTTTTTCCGTAGGGTTATCTTACGCGGTTATATTTTCGACAATGCGCAGGCGCATCAATCACACCACCTAGCGGATTATTATGAAAACTCCTATTTACAAGTAAAATTTCCAGCGTTGCCACATGTAAAGATTCACAAAAACACCGTTTAACGGCCGCGGAGTGTTTTTTTTTTAGTAAGGCCGATGGTGTTCATTATAAAAAATTGTTCATTATACATTTGAATGATAATTTTTTTTTTTACGTTATCCGTGATTTTAGTTATTCACGTGAAAACATCACAGGTATGATGTAATTTTTACAATTTTTTATATTTGCATACTTAATTTAAATATATACAAATTAAAAAATGTTTTTGTAAAAATATAATTTGAAAGCGTATTTTATCAGCTTTCAAAAACAGTTTTTAATATTCGACTACGATCAGAATTATTTCAATTTTTAATTTTAAAATTTCATTAAAAACTCTAAGCTTATAATGCAACACTAAACTGTTTCAGTTTTGTTCACAAAACATGATTAAATAAAATATATTTAAAAATTAAATCGATTTAAATTTATTTATGTATTTAAAATTGAAATATCTTTAAAAAATGCTGAAATCTAAGATGTGAATCTTTAATAATCCGCATCCACATCCGCGTCCGCGGATGTCAAAATTTTTGCATCCGCAACAACTCTGGTTCAAATACATTAATTAAGTAAGTAAATGTGTAGACATATTAGACAATGCTATCAAAAGAGTTATAAAACTGAGTTGGTTGTTTTCGTGTGTGATGTCAATTACTTCTTGACAAGTTTATTGCGTGAAAAGTTCAGCAAGTCATGAAACGTCAGCGTTTAAAAGTGATTTCAGTTATTTGTCTCACTTTTTAAATGGGAGATGGTGGGGCAAGTTGAACAATCAATAAATTTATTATACCTAGGGGATGTTTATTTTCACTACACGCTAAACTCGTATGTTATGTAAAATATGTGAATTGATTATAATACAATAACATAATTCTGTAATATACATTACAAAAAAATTAATTATTTTAGCTTACGGACTGAAATATACCAATGAACTATATTGAGTAAACCTGTTGTTCTGTTGCTTACGTTACGGCTCAGTTAATATCTACACGGAGAAAAATGTTATTCTAAAATACAATCATTTTATTCGTAAAAACGGTTAAAAACGGGACTGAAATTCTTACGAACAAATTAACAGGATTTCAATGTTTGTTGGCGGGAAAATGTAAGAATAATTTGTTGGTATACATACGAAGTTACGTATACCAACAAATTATACTTACATGTTCCTGCCAATAAACATTGAAACCCTGTTAATTTGTTCGTAAGAACTTTAGTCCCGTTTTTAACCGTTTTTACGAATAAAATGATCGTATTTTAGAATAACATTTTTCTCCGTGTAGATATTAACTGAGCCGTAACGTAAGCAACAGAACAACAGGTTTACTCAATATAGTTCATTGGTATATTTCAGTCCGTAAGCTAAAATAATTAATTTTTTTGTAATGTATATTACAGAATTATGTTATTGTATTATAATCAATTCACATATTTTACATAACATACGAGTATATTTAGAGTTCTTGCCTTCAATGACTCTTAAAAAGTTCAAGAGTCATTGATGTCAAGAGACCTAGAGATATCATTTAGCAGCACCATATGTCTTGTCATGAACTTTTTTACCATTTTGTACAAAAATATTTAATAAAAAGGTCTAATTGCCAACACTTACCCTACGGTATGCGAATACTTACCCGCACATGAGGTAAGTGTTCGCAATCGATATGCTTGTAAACTTTTTTGCATTATCATAAATATATGAATCGGATAGAGATTTTTATGTTTGTTTGAGATGCCTTAATAATCAATCATATTAATAAACAAAAAAATAAGTAAAATACCTAAAGTTTTTTAATACAAAAAATCCAATGTAAAAATTGCGTAAGTTTACCCCACGTGACTACTATTTTTACATTTGTTAAACACTTAAAAGGTATTTAATGAAATGTTGGGTGGCCATGTATTAATTATAAATTAGTATCCCGCTAAATATAATGTGCGCCTAATAATTAACATGGTTATAAACATTGTTGCAAAATGTTCATTACAATAAGTGGACAAATGATTATTACTACAGTTAGGACATTCAAGCATTTTATGCCTTATGTTAATTAATAGCATGATGCATATTATGACCTCATAAAGATAAGTAAATTATTTATTTATCTAATTTTTGGGCTTTGAGAGATCTAGGATTAGAGGAAATCTATCAAAGCCAATCTTAGGGACTGTTTTGTCAAAATTTTGGTCAGATGCACACAATCGATGTCACTAACGTCACTAAACTTATTTCCACGATTTTTCCATTTTTTTTTTTCGTGTATCTACCTCACAAGAGCAACCCTGTCTGGAAGGTATAAATAAAGTGGGACTATAAGACCAACCGGCTACGCAGCGTTTTAATTCGGGTTAAGGTGATCCCCTAGTCCTTGAAAAATCCGAAATCGGAATCCCCGCCTCTTTTTGGGATGGATTAAAAACATATTTAAAAAAACTTTTTTGGAAAGCTTGGAGAAGGTATTTTAGAGTTGTTGTACGGGTTTATTTCGTAAAGACCTGTAAAAATACTAACTCCGTTCTTACTCATGGTTTATCTATATAATTAAAAGGAAATTTAAAATCAACTTCACGGAACCAAGCGACATAGAGAGTCTGGGAACGTCCACCCGCCTCCGCAACGGGGTGTAACGGATACAAAATGCACAATATAGTCTTATACCGGATCGAATACGGCTTATTTCCCAATTCGTTGAACGCCGCCCATTTCGATTCATGTCGAAAAAACAAAGCGAAACTGCAATGTTTTCTTTTATTTTTTGAAATTCTGGCGCAAATATTAAAATTCTTTTCGATTATAATCAAAAAAAATAATTTGCCACATTATACAATAATTAAATAAATACCCGGTTATTTCCAAGGCCCAATATGTGTTGTAAAAACACATGATTTTGTATAATTTTGCATTATTTTTCATATTTCATCTTAAGAGGGTATAACCAGAGAATACCGGAAATTAGTCCTTTTTAATTCAAATTCTAGACGTATTGACTTTTTTTTACAAAAAAACGTAAATTGATTTTGAAAGATTATTATTATATCTGGTACACGCAGCTTTAAAAAACAAAGTGTATTTTTAAGATACTAAGGTTTTACCGTTGGTCGTTGGCAGATTTGTTCAATTTTCAAACGATAGATTCTATTAAACAACACAAATTTCAAGTCTTATAATCATTCAACAAAATAAATCAATACATTCTCTATTCGACACAGTTTGGAGAATTTTAATTTTAGTTAAATTAAAATCATTAATCCGAGATTGTGTTTTGTGACAAAAATACCTGTCATTTTCTATTTATTTAAGGTCTTACAAACTAAAATATTAACACACTTATTTTGTTTAGACATTATAGATCAATAAACACTTATGAATAAAAAATACTTACAAGAAATACACGATATTTAATAATTTATCATTGTGCCTTTTGAGCATTTTTATTGCTTACTTAAATGAAGGTAGGTATATATTAGAGCAAGTTTTGAATGAAATAATAAATAACGCGGAATAATCGATCTTTCTCATTGGATCTTCCCTGTACGGTTGCAAGCATTTTTAAACTTTTATTCTCAGCCGCTGGTCAATCACTGTTAAGGTAGAGGCTGTAGGAAGGGATTTGTTTATGCGGATTTTGAAGAGGTCCGGTTTATATGAAGAAGACAAAACAATTTAGTTGTTCTACATGCGAGACAACTTACACGAAACTTCTTGGTACTTCATTATCGTAAAGAGTTGAGTTTTCCGCCAAAAAAATTCCAAGCAACTTTTTTACGGGCCAAGTTTGTCAACCGACCATCTGGCTTAGTCAGAGGTGGAAAAGAAGTTATGCATATATTTCTCTTAATAATTGACCCAACAAGCGACCAGAACTAACGGCTCCGAGTGGGAGAGTCTAGCAGCATTTTAGTAATTCTATGGTTGTGGTTGCTCTCAGCTCTGTTTATAATTCTTTTCCTGTTCTCGGTGTTCCGATAAATTATCCATGGAGCCAAATATTCCGAAGTGCATTTTGTGGTAGTATAATGCAAAATATGTAAAAATAATCGAGTAATCATTGTAATCCATAATAAGTAGTAATCCATTGCTAATGTGATTACCTTTACCTCTCTTCCACTGATTGTTGGGTCCGTGCTGGAGCTAAAGCAGACCAAACTGCAGTGACAGTACACGTAATTAAGCCATTTACTTGAATAGAACCTTTGTTAAGCGTTAACCGTCACTTGATTCCCGCCAAACTATTAAAAGGTGAAAATCGTCACTTTTTTTAACCACTGGAGTGAAATCAGTCCAAATTTGGACCACTTTTATTTTTCTGCGATTGAAATTGGTCCAAAATTGGTCCACATTTTCCTACCATTCGCAAAATTTTTTTTGGAATATTTTTCAAATGTTCCCGCATCCTGCAGAAAAGTTATTTGAGAACTGAAAGTCTATTTCTAATAATGATCAAAGTAGTCACTGTTCGTCGCTTTAGTAACAGACTGGTTGAAGTAACAATTTATTAAACATTATTATTAAACCGCTAGCTGTCAAAATCTTATCCTGAAAAATGTCATATTTATGTGTTTTTGGTCGCCTTTTGTAATTTATTTGTATACCAGTGTAATAGTGATTGAATTATCAACGTTTTAACCTATTAAAATGTCGAAATAATTAAAAATAACGTTATTTATCTTAAAAACAGTGCATTTTTGCACAGTACAAAAGATTGTCCGGAATGGCGATGTTTGCAAACGAATAATTTTCAATAAATTAAGCATTAATCGAGTTAATTGTTATTATACTTAGAATAAATGCAATTAATGTATCTATTTGGTGTAAAGCATTTTTTTTGGTAAGTGCATTAAAAATCATATTTTATTACAATCAAATTTGTGTTTCGCCAACAAAATTTCTAACGAAAATATTTTCTTAGGAATCATTTCAACTATTGAGAACTTATCTAAATTCATTTTTATTATCGATATTTCTATATGGCATTATTAATTAGACTATTTACAAGAAACTTCGAAGAAAAAAAATAATGTGGACGCAAAATTAAAGTTTCCACGGCAGATTTTAACTAGAATACCTAGAAAATATATCCTTTTGGAATGTTAATAATTTTTCAATATTTGTTTATAAATCCTACAAATTTACGATGATTATTTAAATATAGGTGAATGTATTACTTGTATAGCACTATAATTTGTTTATATGTTTACGTACGCAAATGTGTAGTAATGTTTTTTTTATGTGGGAGGAAAATTTTTAAAATAAGTTTTCAAACGTGGCGAGCAATCGAGGCAAATTTATTTATTTCGCTTGATCGCTCGAGTGGTTAAATAATATAAAAATCGTGCGATCATCAAATCCTGCATAGTTGGATTATGGACTTTCGGAGGGGAAGAACATTTGAGACCGTATTCGATGCCTCTTTTTCCTCTCAGATCCAAATCAATGCTGGGGTAACACAAGCATCTATAATGTCACCGATGCTACTTTTAATAAATAATTTAAAATATATACCTATATAGAAAATATACAAAAACACAAAAAATGAGCGTACTTTCAGTAAAACCTTCAATAAATGAGATATCCTCCGCTTAGTCTTCTGTTGTCTAATACGTGATTTTTTTATCTGCGACTTAACTCAGTTTTGATTATAAAAATAAGCCTTCTATGACGTCAAAATAAATCATCGGTAAAATCTGCCAACTGGCTCCACCCTTTCATAAAGAATATGATTGCTTGCTTATTTATAAGTGTCCTTACCTTGCCCTACTTCAGTGGCCTCGGTCCATTGCAGACTCACTCTCTCTCCGCACAGCCTCTGCGTTTGATTTTCATTTCGTCACGCGATTGATTTTGTTGTTCTAAAGATAAGGTAACAAGCATCTTTACACTCTTTTTTATTTTAGTTTTTTATGTAGACAGGGGCTAGCAAAAATCTCAAAGAAACAACAAATTATAAATATATTAATCGTCCAATAACGGTGTAATAGAACTTCAACACACCAGTATATTTGTCCATGAATTTGTCATGGTTCAAACTATCACCAGACTGCAGAAAAAATGTAAATTGCAGGTAGTATGTATTTGAGAAAATACTTTTATATTTTTTTACTAGGTACTAGTTATAATTTATTTTTTATAATTCAATTACTTTTTCTGAGATTTGCAAAATTTCTTAAATAAACACAATTTTTTAAACCTTTTTCATGTTTTTTGTGCGCCAGCGTTAGTTCAAATCTTCCATTCTGAAAACAAAAATTAGAAACTAATCAAACATTTTATACTCTCTCTTCTTAAAATTACTTTTCTTTTGCTGTTTTGTTTTGTTGTTCATTATATACTTTGTTATTATATTTTCTTGAAAATATATAATTGTGATTTTTTAAATTTTTTGCCTGCCTTCTGAGCACACCCGTAAATAATAATGTAAGGATTTTTTTAAATTTAAAAAGTTACAATCACAAGGATAGAAATAAAACCTATGATCGTTAGGAGTCCCTCGAGGAAACATCCTAGGATTACTTTTTTATCATTTTTGTTTATCATTAAATTATCATTATAGTAAATAACTTAAGTAAAATAAAAATAATTTCATAAGTTACACAGACGACACAGCTATTCTAGTAGAAGCCAATGACTGGAAAACAGCATGAAAAGGTGAAAAGGGAATAAGCATACTAAAAAAATGGCTGACTAAAACGAACTAAACTTTACCAAAACAAAATACATAATATACAGTAAAAACAAAAAGGGGTATCCAAAAGTGCACCCTTTAAAGAAATGGAATTGTCAAAAAAAAACTTAGAACAGCCCATTGCAGCACATATTAAATGGAATATACATACTTATATGTAGTCTCTATCACGAACAAACTACTGAAAACAATATACCTAAATGTATTCATATACAGGGTGTCCGGGGTAAAGTGCATTAACTTCGGGAGGTGATTCTACATGATGGTAGAAGTAAAAAAGATAAGCAACTTTTTCCGAAATTCCAACTTTTTTCCCATACAAAAAGATGTACCTATTAAAAATCCTTAGGTAGACAAACCTACCCGATAAATTTGCTATGAGTCAGCCGGGCGACGTTGGAAGGTTATGATTCACGCGTGTTGTAACAGCTTAAAATAATAGAGCTGGGAGCACACGCCGGACTAATTTTATCTTTTTACCAAAAAAGTACCCCTAAAAGTTGGAATTTCGAAAAAAGTTATTTATCTTTTTTACTTATAGGTACTATCGTATAGAATCACCTCCCGAAGTAAATGCACTTTACTCCCGGACATCCTGTATATGAAACATATTCTGTTAAGAAAGTTAAAAAAGCACATGTTGGTACTACGCTCTTAGCCATTCCATGTATGAATGGGGAATATTACAATAAAGAGTATGACTACACTTTAGTGCACTTTTCTATCAACAACTACACATACGTAAGTAAAATGTTGCCTTGTTTGACCTTTGGAGAGCCAGGTTCTTTTTCAAAAAAAATCAAACGTCACTTCAGATTTTTTTTTGTGTTGCATTTTATAAGTTTACAGTAACAATTCTTTCAGATTTTGGTAGTTTATACAACTGTTGTTACTAATAATATTATTTTGTAATAGAAACTCGTAAACAAATAATAATTTTTAAAAAAACCGGTCACCGGTGGGCCAACACAAAATATTAATAACGTTTTTTAATTTATTTTAAAATTTACGTTTAATCAATTTCAAATCAAAAATTACAAAATACGTCTTTTCAGCTCTTTATGGTAGATTCAGACTGGGTCGACGTATGTATGCATCGCTACGCCTAACAATGTCTGGGCTACTTGGCAACTATACATTTTCTATGAAAATTTATGTTTTAGAATCACATTGGCCACACGCATCGCGTCGTGCGATGTCTGTGGCCATTTTCGTGGAAAATGTATGGTTGCTAAGCATTGTTTGGCGGAGCGATGCGCACGTACGTCAACCCAGTCTGAATCTACCATTAAGGTAGAATCATACCGGGTCATACAGTAGGTACCTTTCGTTTTGCAATGTACGCACCACTCGATATGGCCCTAGAAATTCTCCTTTTAATTTTAATCCCCTACCGAATTGTGTCCTTTTTATGGCCACTAAAACTCAGATCTCGTAATTTGTTGCATCCTTTCTTCTTCTTTGTAGTTTTTCAAGTTTCCTTTTTGGGTCTCGGTAATCCTTATCTTTGCATTCTACGCCAATTAACTCCCAGATTTGCGAATCTTCTTTAATTCGCATTTCTACTCCGACAAGAATCTGAAATGGCGTCTTTCCCGTACTTCTAATTATTGTGGAGTTTAAAAATTTCTGCACCTTATCCACATACTTGTACCAATTATCAGGACTTGGAGCAGGTAATTTCATTAATAATGGTATAGGGGTTGTGTCGATAATTTCTACCTCGATCTTCTTAGTTCCCAAGTCGATCTTATTAGCTTCTGAGTCGATATTCTTAGCTTTAAAGTCGATCTTGTTAGCTTCCAAGTCGATCTTCCTAGCTTCCAAGTCAGAATTGGTTTCACAATATTCGATGATGTATAGGTATACAAATTCACAAGTTTAGGTGAAAAACAACTATTCTCAATTAAAAATTCTTATTCTTCTTATGAACCAATTACATATATTCTTAACAACTTTCTTTCGGTATGTACCTAACTTTGAACATCTACTATTAATTAAAAATTCTTATTATTCTTATGAACTAATTTTTATTCTTCTTACGAACTACTTCTTATTCCCCTTATCAACTATTCTATCGCTAGTTTTCATCATCTACTTTTAATTAAATATTGCTATTCTTCTTATAAAGTAAACTATTGTTTACATACTGCATGAACCGCTCTTTCAATTGCTGCGTAGTCCTAGCCCCGTATAACGCAGCCTTGTTCGTCACTTCGTTGGGAATATCCTGAATAATATACTCAATGATTGCGTATCCACTCTTCCTTGTCCCGCAATCTCACGCATATTGTACATGTATTGTTGCCAGGGCCCATAGGATATTTTCTCCTTTGCGTCAGCTCTCGGTGAATTTGCGAGTCACTCACCTCGTTCTCGAACTCTTCTTTCAATGCTTTTATAAACTTTAGCCATGTCTTCGTACACCTTTCCTGTCTCACAAAAGCCGGCGCTGAGCCCGTCAGCAACTTCTTTCTGAACGCGACCTTAAAAACATCGGTCCACCCCCACACTTTCGCCATTTCCTCAAAATCTTCGATCCATCGAACTTCTAGTAACAGAGTGGGACTGGGTCTATTTTGGTTCACGCCGTCGAATAATACAAGTTGCACGGTCGTCTTGATGGTCTTCTTCGTCGTTGTTGTCGTATTTTACCCAGAGGTTATTCGTAAAAACATTGAAACACTGTTAATTTGTTCGTAAGAACTTCAGTCACGTTTTTAACCGTTTTTACTAATAAAATGATCGTATTTTAGAATAACATTTTTCTCCGTTTACCCTGAGGCGTCGTCCTCTGAGCTCGTCCTTTAGCGAAAGCTCAGCTAAAAAAAAGCTGAAAAGCTCCGGTACGGTCATTCGAGCCACTTCTTCGTCTATCAAACCCACTATACCATTTTTTTACACTTTAGTATCACGAAAACTCAAAAACTGTCACTTATTTCTCTAGATCCCGGAAGAGCCCCCAAATGTTATCTTTTTACTTCTAGAGTAAGAATTTTTATTTATTTTAAAGTTTACGTTTAATCAATTTCAAATCAAAAATTACAAAAATACCTCTTTTCGTATAGCAAATAGCAATTTTTTTTACCAGATTTAGGATTTTTATTGTCAAATTATTTTTGGCAACGCTGGATAGTCACTAACAAAACAGCGTAACGAAATTATATAGCAGAAATTGCACGTGCTAAAACTACACTGCGAAAAGTATATGTGGATGAATTACATTTATAATTAATTCCGTGCGTGATTTCATCCACGAGTAATTTTCGGAGTGTGCTTTTAGCATATGTAATTACCTATTACTGATTGTAGTTTTATGCTTACAAGCTATTTTTGGGTAACAATCGTAACAAAGCATTAGTGTCTTGGAGATTTTATAAACGAAAATGCTGAAAACATTGGTTTTCATGTACAAAAGCCGTAAATAGGGACTTAAAAATTTACGCCCTTCTTTCTACAATTTTGAATGAGGTTTAAACTATGAACTATTTTCTATAATGTTGATACCAACATTATAGAAAAAAGTGTCGCAAGGAAAATTGCTACTTGAGAAAAGGTCAACAATCGGCCTTCAGTGCAATCTGTACGCTCCAATGCGAAATTAAAGTAAACAATGAATGAATGGTGACTGAAAAAAAACAGAGAACGTAATTATTTTTATAAGAAACGAACTTCGGTTAGAATTGTATTTTATTCGATTATTTACCCGACAACATAATTAATAAGTAGGAGATTTTAATGCAGAAAAAAAGATATTATTCAGTAACAATTTTAAATCTTACCTAATATTCAATACATTACCTTTTGTCTGCCAGTTTGCTTTCGAAGTTCCTCAAATTGTTCAGCAGATCAACCTAATAATATTTAAAAATAGGTATCTACATACGTGTTGTAATATTTTATATTCAATTAAATACCAACGTGAGCGTATTTTTTCATTCAAGAAGCTTTATAATTTTCTGTTATTTGCGTTAGAATACAATGTCATAAATTTAGTCGTAACGGGAATCGAACCCATGACCTCGATATTAGAACACGACACCTCCGTCGGCCTTGGTACGCATGTAAAAAATGAAAACGCCCCTATTTTTTTATTTTTCCCCTGAAAAAGCTTTTAACTAGATAGGAAGGTAAATAGATAACTTTAGAAGCATGTGATAACTTATTGATCTATATTTCAAAATTTTCCAAAGCATAAAGTTTTTTTATTATCTAAATTTTTACATTATCTCCACATAGGAGCACTTTGTCATATTTGGGGATGCTGTGTAGAGGGTTTTCCTAGAAAGAGATAGAGAGGAAGTTCTTGGGAGGAAAAATTTATGAGGGGTGGGTAGGAATCTGAGGGTCAGTGTGTCCATCCCTCCCACTGCGATGCAGGGCGATTATCCGAGAGGGTCATGCTGGAGAATTCAAAAGGTCTCCCTTAACCAGTCTCTCCTGACCCGGACTAACTGGAGAACAGACGCATCCGCTGCCAATATCCGGGCAAACCTCACCCCGTGAACCCCGGCACATTTGATCAAAGTCAACAAACGTTGCGAAGCACTTGGGTTGACCCGTGGCAGAGTTGTTGGTTATCCAATAAATGGGCGTTACCCATACCCGCCTTCCAAATTGAATTGGGATGAAACATGTATTTTTTTTCATATATGTTACCTTGGGATATTTTTGGAAGGAAAAAAAACCTAAAATATAAAATACTTACATGTTTGACTTTGGTGGATCAAATCACTCTTATACCTACCAATGTAGATTATTATGGAGCTTTCCAATCTCAGGTTTCTAGCATTAAATTTTTTTATGTAAAAATACACATAAAGCTTCTATTCCGTAGACACGTCACTGACGCAGACGTATCAAGGTTCATATCCTTTAAAGTAAAATCACATCATCGTCACTTTGTAAAGTATTCTCGTACTAAATATTTTAAACCAACACTTTGTGGAATCCTACTAATTTATTTAACGATTTTATGTGTTTTGAAATATTATATATTATATTTTGTTCTATTTTATTGTCAAATATTCTATTGTTTAAAATATTTCACGATTTTACGCTATAGATATTCTTCAAAAACTATACTTGTATATTCTTAAAAATCTTCAATTTTATAACTTTTGGTACAAATTTTATTCCTTGATAAATTAAATATTAATAATCTATGTAAACGCCCCTATGGGCGTATAACAACAATAAATAAATAAATACATTTACAGTATCTTGTGATGTTTTCATGAATGTACAATTTTCTCAAGAAATCGTCCAATTATAATTGTCATTCAACAATACATAGATTAAACATACAATAAATCAATTATGATTTTATATTACATTCCAAGAATAAATGAGTAATAATAAAGATGCACGTCTCAAAGTAATTTTATTATTGTTTCTTACAAATCTTTCTTTGTATTTTCATATAATGGAGCACATTAACAATACTTAAATTAACTGTACACATTAATTTCTACTTGTAGGTATAGTAACTCGATCGTACAATAACTCTAAAAAAACTCTTATACATAGTTATAATGTCTAATATTCAATGACTATTTTAAATTACAACATACCTACTCATAATATAGAAAATAAATATATTATGAAGGTAAATACGATGGAAAGTATAATACAATTTTTCATACCCTATTTGAACATCAACTTTAAGGAAGATTAAAAAATTAGGTGGGTACCTACTTAGTTTAAATTTTATCAATAATTAAAATAGATTTGAGGCTCAAAAATAATTAGTAAAAATGCTTCTACATTCAGCCAATTATAAAAATTTTATGATTTTTTTTATCTTCTTGTAAACTGCAGAATGAGTAGGTACAGAACTTTTTTTTTAATAATAACACACAGAGAAAAATGTTATTCCAAAACACGATCATTTTATTCGTAAAAGCAGTTAAAAACGGGACTGAAATTCTTACGAACAAATTAACAGGGTTTCAATGTTTATTGGTGGGAGCATGTAAGAATAATTTGTTGGTATATGTAATTTCTTACGTATACCAACAAATTATTCTTACATTTTCCCGCCAATAAACATTGAAACCCTGTTAATTTGTTCGTAAGAATTTCATTCCCGTTTTTAACCGCTTTTACGAATAAAATGATCGTATTTTAGAATAACATTTTTCTCCCTGCATTATTAGGTATTAAAATATTATCTTAGATGAAGATAGTGTCATTAATTATTGGAGTTAAAATAAATACATTTGAGAATAATGTTTAATAAAAAAATGAACTGTTTGATTGATGTAGAAAATTTATGTCACAATTATTATCTATTACAAATTAATCTACAGCCATGTGCTCGAAGGAACAATATTACTTCATATCAGGAAAATTCTCGTAGCCTTACAATAAATTGTTTATATAAATTTGAATCAACGATAGACAATGCATTATTTTCAACTCTTCAAGCTGTCTAAACATAGTGGAATATTTTTTATTAATATTTTGCATTCCATGGGATATGATATCTAAATTTTTGCAGATTATTTAAACAGATTTTAAAAAATCTGACATTTTATTATGTGTTGTTTTCTAATGTATTCCAAGCTACACGTTTTATATCTCAATACAAATGATTTTGTGTGTTTTTTCCATTTTAATTTAAATATTTAAGTTGTTTATATTTACTTTTAAGCTTCAAAAGTTCAAACATCGATTTAAGTAACTTTATACAAGAACTATAATATGGCCTATCCTTAATCTATCTATTAATTAACATTAAAACATTTAATTAAATAAAAAATATGTATAATTTGTAGGTATTTCGATAAAACATAAACAACAATAATTACGAAATAATAATGAAGAAGATTCGATAAAAAATAATTTGTACGTAAATTTCTAGAGCTGTCGTAGAATCGTAAAACCGAGAAAATAAAATGTTGAATAATATTGAAAATAAAATTGAATGCTTTTTTTATATATAGTACGTAATCAATTTCAAACCGATATTGATTTCAGGCATTCTCATAACTGCCCGGATATTTAATCAAAATATAATTAAATTCTCTGCATAGTCCTGTTTATATTTTAATAAATAATCATTGGCTTAATTTGCAAGCAAGCTAACTTCTTTATATGTGACAAATGTCACCATTAATTTTTAATTAAATAAATGATGACTTAATGATTGGTTATTTGAATAACCACGCTCGATAAAATCATTTCAGAAGTAACTTAATTTTACTTTCGTTCACAGGCAGTGCTCCTCAACATTCGACTAATACTTTGAAATATACCGGTTATACATTTCATTAGCTTCAATATAAGAAAAAAAACAACTTGTATTCAGATTGGTAAGTAAAGATTTTTTAGAGAAATTTATGTCAAAAATAATTACTAAACGATTTTAAATTATTGATAGATAATGATAAAAATATATATAGATAGGTACTTAGACAAATAATGTACAAGAGAAACTGTTTTATACACTAGCGATAAATAATACTAATATACACCAACTGCGTATTTGTCACAAATCTACTCATTTTAATTCGGTTTTCTAGAGAAGTTTCTTAGTAATTTACACAATCATTATATTATTTTAATGACATCGATTTACATAATCTAGAACACATCTACGATGTCAAAACACAGGGTAAATTCACAGTAATTTCTTAGTACGTAGGCATATTCACTTAATTATTCCTAACCTTATCAGCAGTTGTACATCAAAGTGTTTATTTTAAAATGGAGGGCTTTGTCAAAGTGGAACAATCAAAATAGAAACAAATTATAAAAGTTATTTATAAAAGCGTGTCACCGAAAAAGCCTTTCTCTTTATAATGTGAAAATTATTGTAATTTCATTAAAACAATCCAACTAACATTTTGTACATATTTAAAAACAATACATTCTTGAATGAATAATCTAAAGCAATATTTTTATAACAAAATTAGGCTTAGATCACTTTGAAAATAGATGCTCAACTTAAAAATTTAACAGACTTCAATCGATGAAATAACAGAATCCTTCAATAACATAAATAAATCGGGAGAAAATAAATCAATCGACAACAAAGTGAATTAAAAACAATTTAGAATTCGAATTCTTCGTCTACTTGCAAAATTGGAAACATTAAAAAGAAACATAATGCACCTGCCCTTAAATTTAAAAACAACAAAACAAACTTACAGAAACCGTGAAAAAATAACGTTCAAGACACAATATTAAAAATATATTTTTGGTAGTTGAACATTAAAAAAATATATCTCGATGAAACAATCGTCAATTTTCATCTCTCGGGCCTACCACTAAATAATAATAAAAGAATCGCGTTTCCGGTATTACAGTAAGCAGTCTCACATAATAAAATTTCACAATGAATTATATTCTCTATTTAAACAAACTACCTATGATAATATTTAAACAATTAAGTAGACTTATCATAACATAGGTTCTCAACGCTGATGGACCTATGCTCTATACGTGTCATGATTAGGTAATATTAACTTTCTACTAATACATATTCGATTAATTAATTCTCCGGGGTCAAACATAATGTCATAACGCACCACTTGGAATCAAATCATACGATGGCAACCTTGGAACATGGAACTTGGAACTTGGAACCCAACAGCCGCAGACCAGAGTCAGAGTCAGTAGTCACACGAAGACGCGGAACATCACACAGTAAATAAATAGGTCTAAACGAGTCCACGTCTTGTACACGAGTGTGTCTTGTACACGTACACCTAGAGTCAGATTAAGAGATCACCCAGCGCTTAGCTGACGGTTCCAGGATGGTTGTAGTGGTGCGGGAAGGCCCCAGAGAAGGGCGTTGGTCACTGATGGTGCTTCACCGCCGTCCCGTTGGCCGCGTGATGGTTTAACCCGTGGTGCTGCGAGTGCCCGTGGTGATGCGCCGAGTGGTGATTGTGGTTGTTGGCTGCGGAGTTGTTGTTGTTGTTCTGCGCCTGGGCTGCTTGTCTTTGGGAGTTCTTCTTGTTCTTCATCCGTCTGTTCTGAAACCATATCTTCACCTGCCTCTCTGTCAGGTTTAGGTTTCTGGCGAGCTCCCAGCGCTTCTGCTTGGATACGTAGGCGTTGAACAGGAACTCCTTCTCCAGCTCAAGGGTCTGGAACTTGGAATAGGGCTTGCGCTTCTTCCTCACGGTGACCTGTCCAGCCCATTCCAGCGGGTTGCTGGAGGCACAGCCGACACCGACTCCGACAGACATGGATGCCAGGGAACCTGCCGGGAAGATAGAAGATGGGGAGGAACCCCACATCACTTTTAACAGTTAGTATGCTTTAATTGCTATTCATTGTTTGGTACATTTAATCAAGGAAAACAGTGCAAAATACAAAAAGAAAACATTATTATTTTCCATGATTTTAAGAGATGTTGAAAGGGTGTAATATTCAATACTCAATTTAATAAAAGTGAAAAAATAATTTTAAAACCATCGTGTGTATTTAGAACTATAAAGTTTATAATAATTCATTTAAATCGTTATAGAAGCTATTATGCAAGCATCGATGAAGGTTGCGTCAATGTGGTAAGAGTCGTAGGAAGATGAAAAGGATATAAATATGTCGATACCAGAAGTGATTCTATTCTGCAATATATCCCCACCCACCCGCAGGACTATATGGGAACATTAAATAATCTATACCAAGGCTACTTCAATAGTAATCGAGAATTAATATGTGGAGCATAACCTACTACTTTTTGTACATTAACCCCCACACAGGAGGCCCATTAGAAAAATAATTTTCCTCGGGGTATATTTATATCTCAGAAATGGAAGAAGAGGAAGTACTGGGAAGGAAAATGGTATGAGATGTGGGTAGGAATCTAGGGGTCGGTGTGTCCACACGGAGAAAAATGTTATTCTAAAATACGATAATTTTATTCGTAAAACGGTTAAAAACAAGACTGAAGTTCTTACGAACAAATTAACAGGGTTTCAATGTTTATTGGCGGGAAAATGTAAGAATAATTTGTTGGTAAACGTACGAAATTTGTTCTAATAATTAATATTAATAAATTATTTTTAAATTTTTCCGCCAATAAACATTGAAACCCTGTTAATTTGTTCGAAAGAACTTCAGTCCCGTTTTTAACCGTTTTACGAATAAAATGATCGTATTTTAGAATAACATTTTTCTCCGTGCAGGAGTGACGTTCATATGAATGCATCCCTCCCGCTGCGGTGCAGGAAAATGCATCGAGAGAGACTAGCTGAAGAAGTTAGAGGATCTCCCAAAACCAGTGTCTCCCGATCCAGCCCGCAGCTAGTTGGCAGACGCATCCGCCAAGACCTAAACACATTTCACCCGATGAACCCGGGCACCCCTGCTAAGCACCAAATGTACCGAATCACTTTAGAGTACGCCCATCAAGAAGTTGAAATAAATTACTATTATTTAGTGAATGTAAAAAATATTATTATTATTTTTTTTAATTATTCAATTAATTCAACTCACATCAACAGCTTAAATGTTTTATGTTTCTTTTTGTAATCATAACTCTAAAACACGAATTCCATTTGCCAGTAGCTGACATGTTTTCCTAAACGTCTCATGCACTTGGTACGGCTCATCATAAACTCTACTCTAATAAACTCCACGTGATAATAAAAACTGACCTACGCTAAACATCATCAAATTGATGACGCCGTGTGAAAATTCTCGAATAAATAATGGCGAGCTGCATTGTTTCTTTTACGACATTTCGCATGTTCCGTAAAGTCTGTCAAAAGTGTTATTTATGTAAACATGTATAGTAGGTACTTTTTATTGTCGGCACACTAATTTAACGACGTATTAAATTAACATATCAAATAACTAGTAGTAGACCTTCCATTCATGATTTGACGCGTTGGATCGCCCATACGAGCAGCGTGCTTCACAAATAGACTATGATGAAATTGATGTACACTTTTATGTATTTGCTAAATGGTTCATTTGAAAAGATGACGTTTATTTATAATAAGTTCTATCATTTGTGATTGTAAGTAAGAAATAGTTGCAGGAATTAATTTTAATAGTAGTGTCACCATTACAAGGTCCTCGGATGGTTCATATATTACCCTCGCTAAAAATTACATTATATTTTTTTTTTTTCACAGAGAATACCTCAGAAGAGTCCCAACTGCTCCCGTCTGGAGCCAGTGAGACTATGGCATCCCCAATTGGGGTGTGTTGTGAGGCTGAAGGAAAGTGAGGAAGGGAAGCAGATGGATAAGAGGAAGGTAGGAAAGTACCTGGCTATTCAGATCTAGTCACTAAACACGGCTAAAGCCATTTCAAGCAATGTTTCAATTCTGAATGGTGGTCTTACATCAGAGCGATACTGACAGTATCTTCCACTCTGGAACGTGCCACAAATATAGTATATATTATTTTTATTAATTAATTGTGAAATAACACTAATTGATCAAATAAAATTTATTTGCGCACGCCGGGTTCGAACCCGCGACCTTCCAATCGGGAGTCAAGTGTCTTACCACTCGACCACGGACGTTCTTCGTTATTTAAGGGTACCAATTTAGAACAATTAGTAACGCCATGTATGTCCAGACGCAGAACAGCTGTGGTAATGCAAAATAGTGTCCTCATGGTTAAATGGTCAGCCTATCATTGCATATCACGAAGTTGAATGAATTAAATAAAATTTATTATTTTTAATTGATAAACTAATGTTTAAGACAAGACTTTTATGCATAGCACAAATTAATAAGCAATAATTATCAGCCTGAAACACTCATCTACATTGAAAAATCTTCCGAGAAAAGATACATGCCGCCGACGGGACTCGAACCCGTGTCCTTTAGATGTACGGTCAGGCGCTCTGATCCACTGAGCTACGGCGGGTTAACTCTTACCCGCCAAATGATTCAATGACCGCCATTGATCTTATAATGATGAAGCTATTAAATAGATATTGACAACCGATATTAATAATAGCAGGGTAATTAGTAAATTAGATCGTGGATATTACAATTAAGTGGGTGATAGTCATCTTAACTTTAAAACAATAAATCAATCATCGATAGAATAGCGAAAATTGTCCAGTTGTATATCTGACATTTTTTCGTCAACGCAACTAATTGTATCTAGTAACGTTATTTCCAATGGAGTGTTAAAATCACGTTGACACACAAAAATAAT
Source organism: Limnephilus auricula (assembly GCA_951813805.1). Classification (NCBI taxonomy): domain Eukaryota; kingdom Metazoa; phylum Arthropoda; class Insecta; order Trichoptera; family Limnephilidae; genus Limnephilus; species Limnephilus auricula. Next base: position 6,368,032 of record OX638403.1, read on the forward strand.
TTTCCCGCATTTTGTCGAGTTGAAAAAAAATTTACTGAATCTCAGAAAAGGCTGGTTTATAAATCTAGCAAAAAAATATTTTATTTTTCTCAGATCCGTAGTTTGGTAACTATAGAAATAGTTAAAGACAGCTAAATTCTATGAACTTATGCACGCGAAGAAACTTTGCACACCTATATTTTTTTCTTCCTGAAAATGAACTTAATTTTTAATTACGAAAAATTGAAGGAAATATATTAGATGCATTTTATATGTGTAGGTAATTAAAACACAACAAAAAATAATACTTTGGTGATTTAAACCTTTCAAGAATTTGGCGTATTTTTTGTATATTTGTTAACGCAGCCAAAAACTAAAAACTGTTTTCGAAAGGTGAGGAAACAGGCTTTCAAATTTTATTATTAGAAATAACAATGTAATTTTTTAAATATATTAATTTTTTAATGAAAACTTTAAAAAGTTTTAAAAATGGCTCACTTTACGTTTTTTCTAACTAAAATTCCTGATAATGAAAAAAAAAATAAAACATACATTTTTCATTAGACAAATGAATTATAAACGTTATTGTCACCTCACTTTTTTGTCGTTTTTTAATAAAAAAATCTTAAAAAATTCAAAAAGTTTCATTTTTTTTTTTCAAATTGCGATCGGAAATTTTGATTTCATAAAGGTGTACAATATATAGAGTGTTGTATTCTCTTTCTAATACCGTTTAGATCATACTTCTCACTATTATAGTAAGGGAGATGCAATGATTTCTATGAGACCTATGTGAACTGGGACAAATATTGTCTCCTGTGATTAAACGGGTTAAACCGTGTTGTGCTTCCTCCTACTTTAGCCAGCGTTTCGAACAGCGTGTAATGTAACGGACACTGATTGACATAGATACAACAACACGGCATAATACTTCCGAAAAGTACACTACAAATAATACTTTCGGACGTGAAAATCTCAAATCGTCTAAAAATTAACATTAATTGTACTGTGCTCAATGTAAATGGTTTGAAGCGCGTGCCCGATAAGAACCACCCATAAATCTACAACTGAAAGGTGCGACTACCAACGGAGTGTTATAACTCAGTTATAAGTTATATAACCATACCCATAAAATAAAAGTCATACATCTTTATAGGTACTTAATACATTATGACATCACGCTACATTCCAAAGCTCGTGACGCGATGTTACGTCACAACATCTCAGAGATCGTCAAAAATCTAGAACTAAATAAATATCCCTCGCAAAATGACGCGGTCATAGTAAAACTGTATCACGTTTTTTTGTATTTATTTTATTGGCGTTTAGCGTCATTTTATTCGTTTATTACGAGGCAATCAATTAGGAGGCAGTTTGTTGTCTAGACGGATTATATAGTCCATAAAAAAATCACCGCAAATAGAGCTGTAAATGTGTTTAAATTTTTATGATAGTCGGCCTTCTTGCCTGCTCTACCCTAATAGTTACCGCGCGGTATCTACTCCCATATAAACTGTGAACGGTCCGGTGCCCCAGATCTAGATAGAGCTGATTTCCTACAGAAGGTGCATAACCATCGTAAACACTTATATTACCCGTTTACTTTTTTCATGCTCTTCATTTTATTGACATTGAAAATCAAGCTTCCGCGTGTTCCAAATACCACGTCGCGTTGAAGAGTTTCATGGTCACCAACGAATGGCGAGCTAGGAATAGGTAATGTAACCAAAGCATTCATATTCTACGCTTTATATTATTATTTTTACTTTTGCGTATAGTATTTTTTTTTTACATTAGCCCTGTGCGGGGCTAATGTAAAAAAAGACATTTACACGGAGAAAAATGTTATTCTAAAATACGATCATTTTATTCGTAAAAACGGTTAAAAACGGGACTGAAATTCTTACGAACAAATCAACAGAGTTTCAATGTTTATTGGCGGGAACATGTAAGTATAATTTGTTGGGATGCGTGATTTCGTACGTACACCAACAAATTATTATTACAGTTTCCCGCCAATAAATATTGAAACACTGTTAATTTGTTCGTAAGAACCTCAGTCCCTTTTTTAACCGTTTTTACGAATAAAATGATCGTATTTTAGAATAACATTTTTCTCCGTGTAAAATGTAAATAAATGTGCATTTTTAAGAGGGTATCATAAATAAACACATATTTTATTGACGATAACTTATTTTCGTCTGTAATGTTGATCTCTTGAAAACCATGAAAAATAAATAGTTTGCATGTAATTAGTTTTTAAAGACACTTGCATTTGACTCTGGTTCATTAGAAAGTATATTGTTTTTTTTTGTAACAATATGTGGACGAAATTGAGTGTGTGTTGGAAGCTATACATGTTTGAAAGCGTTTTATCCGCTCTGCCTACCCTCGAGGGGAAATAGCTTGTTAGTGAGATAGTTGAATTATTATTGAATTGTCAAGAAAGGATGAAAAAAATCAACAGCTTGTCGAATAATTCAAATAAATTACTTAATTAGGAATATCAAAAAAATAAAATTTCTAACTCAGCGCATAAATTATTAAGTTCTATTGTCACGAAAAATCACCAAGACGAGACAATTTAAATGTGAAATAATAAAGGCTGTCGTGTAAAAAAGTTCTCTTGTATATTGCGTAAACACGCCACGAGGCTCGGGACGCCCAGGGAGCTGTCGTTCGGACTAAAAGCTTGCCCAACTTGCTCGGTAGGGGTGCAACAAAGGCAAGCGAAAAGCACATTTTCTGAGAGGTAACTTCTAATGGCATAAGGATTTGATTCGCATGAAAGGGCCAAGGATATTCTCTAGGAATCAAGGACAGATATTATATTAACCTACGCTTGTAAAAATATCTGGGGATCGTTCAATCCATTCATTAAATTCCAAGCCTTAGTGAACGCAAGCTAAAAAAAATCGTTAAATATCTGATTATGAAGAAATATTATGTAAACCATGTTTTATCAACAGTATTACTAAAACATTGAAATTGGTTCACCAACATGACAAAATTCCAAATAAACCTTTGTGATATTAATGTATCAGACATTTTTTTGTTGTATATCTAATTCAAATGTAGATTAAATGTATTTCTAGACGGGTTATATTTTTTGTATAGTTAATACCTCACAATAGTCCCAAGTGCTCCCGTGAGTGGAGCCAGTGAGACTATGTCATCCCCAATTGGGGTATGTTATGAGGCTGAAGGTAAGTGGGGAAGGGAAGGAGACGAGGAAGAGGAAGGTGGGGAAGTACCTGGCTACTCAGATCTAGTCACTAAAGCCATTTCACTAAACTCGGCTAAAGCCATTTCAAGCAACGTTTCAATTCTGAATGGTGGTCTTACACCAGGGCGATGCTAAGAGTATCTTCCACTCTATATGATTTAATTATTTAATTGCAAAACAAGTGAACGCTTTCTGGATAAAAGCATTACACATAAACATAATTTGAGATATATAATCATCACTTTAGAATACAACGATTAAAAGGGTTAAAATCAACAAAATTTGTAGATTTTATTTTATCACTAAGTAATAGTATACATACATGGATAATATATTTTTTAAATCATTTAGTCCTACAGAGACAGAGCATTATAAAATTCTTCAGAACTCAATTATAAATGGCTAAAACTAACATTATTTGAATATGAGTCAGTTTAATGTTTTCTGGGTGAAATTAATAATTATGTATGAAGTACAAGAGTTTCCTCCCTCCTACCACATGGGTCTCTTCAAGTCCCGGCTCACTCCTCCCTTTCTTAAAAAAAACCCTCAACACACACGGAGAAAAATGTAATTATAAAATACGATTATTTTATTCGTAAAAACGGTTAATAACGGGACTGAAGTTCTTACGAACAAATTAACAGTGTTTCAATGTCTATTGGCGGGAAAATGTTGGTTGGTATACGTACAAAATTACGTGTACCAACAAATTATTCTTACATGTTCCCGCCAATAAACATTGAAACCCTGTTAATTTGTTCGTAAGAACATCAGTCCCGTTTTTCACCGTTTTTAGGAATAAAATGATCGTATTTCAGAATAAAAATTTTCTCCGTGTGGGTCTCTTCAAGTCCCGGCTCACTCCTCCCTTTCTTAGAAAAGACCCTCCACACAGCATCCCCAAAGATGACATAGGGAATGGGGGAAATTATTTTCCTCAGTGCCTCCTGTGTGAAGTTAATCTAAAAAAAATTAAGAATGTCTAAGAAACGATGTTCTACGAATGCGAATAAAAAATGAATAAATTTGTCAAGACGGAATTGTTTTGCGGTTTAACTTCTCTGCTTATTTCTGGTACGAAATCGTATTTTGTTTAACTGATTCAGTGTTAATTTCTAAGGAATTCTAGGAAGAGCTACGCCAACTCACTCAGAAATAAGTAAATTCCTAGTTATTTTCCGTGCATCCATAAAAAAAAAACTCAACCGAACAGCGATAATAATTGTGGCGACGAAAATATTTCCGTTCAGTTCCCAGCAGCAGTCGTGTTCCCGACGTTCACATAACTCAGTGAAATTATCGGCGATTTATTCGTATTCCAGAAACGGTGAACAATTCGCTACTCGGGTAAACAAAGGCTCGTTGTTCTTGCCTGGGAGCCCGAAGCTAGCAGAGGTAAAATAGTGATTGGAGAATGAGCCAAGCAAGCCGCAGAGAAACGTCCGACACGCATTGAACCTGGCAACATTTCAATAATAATTATTATTGTTTTCGTTTACCCTACCTTTCCATAATTTGTTCCGTGCACACTTGCTCTATAGTCCAGCGTGAAAGCTTTTACCCACAACCTGCCGTGTGTACGTTAAAAAAAAACTTTACACTTTATATGCGTTTTGTGGTAGCAATTGGTTAGATATAGATTTACGCTAATATTGCCATTTGTAAGTCTCTACCAAAATGGTCAAAGTAGTAGGTACCTACAAATCAATCGTCGGGTTTATTAGTCTGGTATCACCAAATTCTAAGTTTTAAGATAATGAGGAAAGCAAGATTCGGATTAATAAATCAAAAAATATATACATTATTAAATATTATATACATTTCATAAATCAAATATTATATACATTTGTGTCTGTGTTTTACATATCTTACTAATATTGTAAACGCGAAAGTTTGAATGGATGTATGTGTGTTTGTTACTCTTTCACGCAAAAACTACTAAATGGATTTTAAAGAAACTTTACAGTAATATAGCTTATACCTCAGAATAACACGTAGGCTTTATAAAGCTAGCTTTTTTCAATATATTATAAATAATAATTATTGTTTAATAGAAAATGTCAAAATTTGAGAACGACATTTTGCAAAACACATAAATTTCATTTAAATCGAAATTCTATTTTAGAAAATTAGTGAATTTATTTGAATTACTCGCCTAATACTTTGAATCGAATCAAGAATTATAGATATTTTAAATAAATAATTTAAGAATTTTGGTATAAATATGGATTCGACCCAGGAAAAGAAAATAGGCTAATATAAGTACTAATCCCGCGCAGATGAAGTCGCGGGCAGAAGTTTGTGGTATTATATATATTATGCTCTAAAATAACACCGGGAGACATAACGGACAGGTACAGTAGTATGACACTATGAAAAAATCATTTCACACTACGAGAAATCAATACTTGGGTGATGTTCACATATTTAATATCAACTTGAAAAATCAATTCAAACTCAAAATAAAATCAATTCAAATTTAAAAACAAAATTAATTCAAATTCAAAATAAAATAAATGTATAAACTTATGGAATTCTAGCAAAGCTCCAGTTAAACCCTTATATGTATATGATTTTAAAAATTTATCAATAAAGATTACCTACTCACTTCTTCAAAATTACAAAAATACCTGTATATACGGTATGATGAAATAAATGGATATATAGCAAGACTATCTATCGATTGTTTGATTTCGATCAAAGAATACAGACTTAGTAATGGCCCTAAATCTTTGTTCTAACCTCATGTCTAGCTCATTTGCATAACCGCACCATTTATAACCGCGACCTTGATTATTTACATAAGATCGTCTTTGTTTGTTCTGCTTTTTGGTCAAATGGGTCTGTGCCGATAATTTGAGCTTATTGTAAAAATTCAAATTTTTTGGAGATTTAAGTACATGAAAATTCATGAAAATCCTTAAGGTGCCTAAATAAATTATACAAAATTTATTATATTTTAAAAATTGTGCTTATTAGTGAAAATGTATACAATATTATAATAAGATCGCCATTACCATTATTTCTTTATTTTATTTTATTCTAATATTTTTCTTTTAATTATGAATAATTTTTAACATTAGGTACTTTCAAACCGAACTGGATTAGAAATCTTACCCATAAACTATCTATAATATTGAAAACAAGAAATATTAAAAAAAATTTATAGGTAGTTGTACTTACGCCATTTTCTAACCGCTCGAAATAGCTGTCACAATAATCAAAAACTAAAATACTTGCAGAAATTAATATTTTTATTCAATTTAAAATTTTTTTTTTAAAACACGAAAATAATTAATAATTAAATTCTATCTTTTATTTCATCTATTATTTTTTTTTTTTTTAATCATTTTGTTTGTTACAGGTTTGTTTTGCATGGTTTTTCGACTACCAAGCTAGGTATATCTACGTAATTATAATTGATAAACGTCGCTAAGCACCCAGTAAATGCTTGTGTGGTGGTGCGGGGTAAGAGGGGACGGGTGGGAAACAGATGGGCGGGTGTTGAAATAAGCACCAAGAGCTACATTCATTCGCTCTTTAAAATGATTTGCCTTTTCTGATTAAGACTTCAGGTAGGTACCTACCTAGGGAAGGTATTTAGGTAAAGATATAGAAAAAAAAGCTCTTCTAAAAACTAGGTCTGTCCCTGTTGTTTTACAACACCTATGTTTTACGTATTTATGAGCACATTGTTTTCAGCAAAGTGCGAAATAGTTATGATTTATGAGTAAGCGACAGAATTTGAGGCCAGTGTTAGAATCTCGGTTTACGAGTGGCGACCGACATTTTTCTCGTGGCAGACCCATTTAGTCGTGACGAATCCATCAACAGCATTAGGCAGGGACCAGAGACCAGGACCCGCTGGTGATGGCCCATGCATCCAAATCTAGAAGTCACCATTCGCAACACGCCGCTCATAATAAGTATTATTTAATCGTCATCAGAATACAAGGTTCGTGATAAAGCCATTTAGATGATAATGCCGTATTTTGACCGGGGCTTGAAGGAAAAACCGGTTGATATATCGAAGTACCCTTCGTATACGAGAAAGTTGGCTGATGTACGAGGTACAATGTTCTACTCTCACTATTAAAATGCTAAAATAGTTTCCAGTTCTTTGTCACCTGTCTATTCTTTTATTTGTGTTGCCAAAAATAGAATGAAGTAGGAACGTACCTACTTTTTAGTTAGATAGTAGATAGACACCCACTTACACGATTGAATTTGTGATGAATCTTACACAGAGAAAAATATTATTCTAAAATGCGATAATTTTGTTCGTAAAAACGGGATTGAAGTTCTTACGAACAAATTAACAGGGTTTCGATGTTTATTGGCGGGAACATGTAAGAATAATTTGTTGGTATAATATCTACGTAATTTTGTAAGTATACCAACAAATTATTCTTATATTTTCCCGCCAATAAACATTGAAACCCTGTTAATTTGTTCGTGAGAACTTCAGTCCCGTTTTTAACCGCTTTTACGAATAAAATTATCGTATTTTAGAATAATATTTTTCTCCGTGTACTTTATTCGGTGGAAATTTATTCGTCGTTGTAAAGGACTAGACGTCATTCAGAATCGAAACCTCGCTTGAATTGAATTTATCGATCTATTCTTACTATCTACGAGATCTTAAATCTGAATATCTAGGTGCATCCTCTTCCTCTTCCCCCTTTATACGTCTACTTCTTTCGTTCTTACAGCGATCCCAAAATGCCATAGTTCCACTAGCTCTGGCCATTTGGAATTGTTGTGTGGAATAACATAAAATACTAAGGTATAATGCCATAATATAATATATCAGTCATCACTCTCATTCAAATTCATGTCTTCAGATAATTTTAATTTTTGTATTTATTTACAACAGCTTTCGAAATATATACCTTTCTGAAAAATCATATTCTCTTCACATATACTTTTTTTATATTAAAAAAAATACTTGGCAGGTATTTTGCATTATTTATTTTTGTTTTATGTCAGATATCGAACAAAATCAAGTGCGTATGGGAAGGTACGGCGTGCGGCCACAAATTAATTAACTAATAAAATATTTTGTACATTTTTTTAGGTGTCCATGAATTCAATGAACTTATAGACAGGTGTAATTCAATAATATTCCAAAATTTTTTATTACCGCCTCCGGTAAAACGTAATTAAAAAAGACGCTTTTGCACTCTTTTATTCAACCAATAATGACCCTTATGCTACCCGTAATGAAGAACTAATGTTCGTTTCATTTACATTTACACTGTAACATGTGCTAGCGACTTTGAACACGTATGAAAAACATTCCTACTGCGAGCTATTATTGTACAACCAGTGATGTAAGCCAAATCCCAGAAAGAACCAGTTTCATTTTAAACCAACAAGGAAAACGAAGAACCTGAATAAAAAGTTATAATACATCCGAAAGCAATACAATTTTAAGGCGCTAGTACTGATATCACCCTTTTGAAGATACTTTTTGAATTGTTTTTATTCATGCGTGTGCAGTTTTCACGGTGATGCGATAGCTGAACGGATTCGTTTCTCTCATTTCTTGAATCACGTTTTAGGCCACTTTGTTAAAAAGCGCGAACGGTGAACACGAACGTTCTTCACTGAATCTTTACAATGATTAGGACTTTATTGGGGGAGTGCACTTTATTTGCTTCCGTGTCCCCTATTTTTTATTCGCGTGCGGCTCCATGGATGAAACCAATTTACGCTAGGGAAGTATGTAGCTGTTGTTCGACTAGCCACTGTTCTATGAGACTACTGTCGACATCTAGCGAGTGCAATGGGAGTTTAGAACTATCAACTTAATGGTGGGTCGTCACGGAGAGATAGCGGGAGAGTGCCCCCTACTAAATGTTTCAACGCTACTGACATGTTTCAGAATGATTCGTGTCCCAATTTACTAAACAACTTTACTTTGATAATGTCTCCTTTCCCAATTAATGTATTATACGTCGATAATGTTTAGCAAAAGGATGTCAAGATTATTCGTGCTGAATGCCTACACAACTTCTATTTTCAGAGTTGTATTCATAATATAAATTATGAACACTCAATACTGCAGACCGACTTGAATGCCAATATTTATTATATACGCAAGGCCGTAGGTACGCAAGGTTATGTGCGATTTGCCAGCAAATTTACTAGCAACAACCGATGGCAGATTTCGATCAGATAAATTATTAATTTGACCGATTTCACTTCAAGTTATAACTGAGCTTCGTTAATTCGATATCAGATTCATAAAATGGTTTTCGATGAAAGTTGAGGGGGTGCAATAGTTGGGAAAAAAATTTTATTTTACTCTTCAGAAAAATAAATGATATTCATCTCTGTCTGCATCCCACAAATTAAAAGGCAGTAAAGCGAGACAGCTACAGGTATTATAAGTGGCACTCGAAGCGATCAAATCGACCCAAGTTTTATGACCGGTCTGTGTTACACAAAATAACACAGAGAAAATACGACCGCCTAGCAAAAAAAACTTTAAAAGGTTCAAGCGGTGAAATAACGCGATACGAAAATGCTTAGATTTTTTTACGTGGTTCCTCGAGATGTTTATTTTCTTTTGTGAAATGTGTACGATCGAAGAATAACCGGGTTTATTGCCAGCGGAGAAAAAGCGTTTCTCGCTGATATTTCGTTCTTTCGTCACCGAGAGTTGGGAATAAATACCGGTACGGATATCGGGCACATGGTAGCGAATCGGTAAATTTATTATTGAATGATTATGATGTAATAACATCGGCCATTTTATGTGTGACAGGTGATTACTAGGGAGAGATATCTTATCAGAGGAATCCGAGTTGAAAGATCATGTTTATTTCGGTTTCAACAACTTGGCAATAAACTGCTCTAACTTATTTAAGTACCTACCTGTTAAGAACCAGCGTAGGTACCTACTATTTTTTGGGTTAAATGATATAAAAGCTTATATAGAAAGTGCAGTTATTTATCTTGTTTAATTAGTATTAACTTCGATTCGAGTAACTGTCATATTAAATGCGGATTGCGGAAATAAATCATCATGATATCGGTTTAGTGTTCTTGGGTGGTCTCATGGTTAAGTGTTTATCTTGTTCAGTAATTTGTATGAGAAAGATTGTGACATCTTAATAAATTTTATTTCAATTAAGTACTTATTTAACATTGAATTGAGTAAAATTAATATAAATACTTATGCAATAATATTAAATTTTCTGTTGGATAAGAAAATTTTGCCGACATTTTTAGCGCTCTTGAGTAATAAAATTACCACGAGGGAATGAAATGTCAATATTCTACGAACAAATCTCAAACCGTAGAAGTGGTTTCACGAATCTGGCTTTCTAAATTTTATGATTTTTCGATTCGATTTAGATAGCAAAATGCATAAATTTGCAGATTTTTGTGGCAATTTTTTTATTTCTATTCTCGGTTTTAATTTCTAATATTTCAAAAATTTCTTTTCATAGCAAGTTTTGCCACTCTCGAATTTAATATAATTTTTTTGAAACCTTTTTTAACAATTAGTATTTTTGAAGATTTTTTTCATTGAAATTATAACAACAACAAAATGAACAATGTATTAAAATGAGTATTGAATACCAAAAATAATAATTTTGTAAAAAAGGGGAAAATATTTACGTTAAAATTTCATGAGTTGAATACATTTAAGCATTCCAGAGAATGTCAAACTTTAGTAAAAAAATAAAAGTTGTAATGTATGCGTGAACAATTACCTGGAGGTGGGTATGGAGCTGCGGGGACAGGCTCGGGGGCATAGTTCCTCAGGCCATAGGCGTCGTGTCCAAAGCCAGCTGACTCCGCCGCCGCCATGGCTGCCGCAGCCGCCATCCCCGCTGCGCGCCCCCTCTCCTCGCCCAGGTAGGGCGGCTGCCCTGGGGGCTCTCGAGCGCCGCCGTAAGGGTAGTTCCAGCAGGCTTGCGCGCCGAATCCTTGATGGCAGCCCTCAGCTGCCCCTCCCCCGCCCCCAGCCCCGTACTTCCCATAGTCGCCGGAGCTGGCTGCAGGGGACCAGAAGGACAGCGAAGAAGACTTCCTGTCTCTCGATGGATCTCCGGCCAAGTTGTAGTAGGTGGGGGTGTTGGGATACTGGTGGTGGTTCAGAGCTGACGGCTCGAAAGCCGCCCCTCCGTGGTGCGTCTCTGCCGGAGAATAGTTCCAGGGTTGCGATCCGTGATGCGAATGTCTGATCACCCCGGGCTCCACGCAATCCCCGTACGAGCCGAGTCTTTTGGCGGGTATGTGTAAGGGTCCGGGAGCCCCGGCAGACCCTACGGAAGCCGGGGAGGTGGAGGCGGTGGAGGCGGGGGGCGGCGCGGGGGCCGCGGTGGGGCTGACCCCGCCACCGGCAGCTCCCGGACTCAAGGCCCCCGTGGACTGGGGCATGACAGATGGAGGACTTTCCTCGTACAATCCACCGTTCATCATTGTCCACCAGGAGGTGTTGCCGGATGCGGTCGCTGGGGATCCGGCCATGTTGCACAGCGGACCGGAAGAGCCGCCCATGTTGGCCACATTGTCCGCGTAGAGGGGCGGGGCCGCGGTGGAGCACGCCACGGGGTCGCCGGTCGTGATGATGATGGTCACGGGGCGGACGATGCCCGCGGGAGTTTCAGAGAAGTGATGGGGGTGGGGGGTGAGGAGGGACCAGTCGAGTCAGGTGGATGAGGATGGTTTCAAAAAAGGACAGAAGTTTTTTTATCAAATTTTATTTTGATCGAAATCAATATATTCGAATTGCGAATTTGTAAATCAATTGAAAAATGTTGATGGTCAGATTATCATAAGTTGTCAATGTTCAACACGAACCAAAACAAGCGGTGCACATTACAGAGGGCGCACAAGTTGTTTCGGGAGCGAGCGCCAGGAGCGAATGAGCGGTAAGGAGGAACAGGGGGATCGCCAGCAGTGCAGGGTTACGGCCGGGGGGTTGGAGGGGGTGGTGAGTGGGGAGGGGAACAGATCAAATAGTGGAGGGTTCCGGGCGAAGATGACGCACGGTCACATGTAAAAGAAAAAGAAGAAAAACACACAAATGAATAAAGTCTGACTAGTTAATGTGATATTTCTACAAAAATAACACACTCCAACGTTTGTCCATAAAGTTCGTTGAACTCGATTGAATTAGTCGATTTTTCCTCGAAGTACGAGATGAATCTGGTATTTTTTATGATGTCTACAGCTGATCTGGACCCAGGTGCACCGTTAAGAGTTCATAAATCATCAAATGTTACAAACACTTTACCGTAGGATCGTAAATTAATTTATAGGGTAGCAACTACCGAGCAGCAATGCCAGAGCACGGACCTCCTCACACGTGCCTTTTACAACCACGATCCTCGCCGACAACTTCCAAAGATTTTTTATGTTTTATTTTTATTGCGCGTTCAACAGTAACTGTATTGTTCCTATTCACGAGAATTCTTCAAGCCTTTACAAAATTTATAGTCTGATTATATTGTTTAAAGTTTAAATAAATAAGATATTCTAATTTTACGTAAGATTTGTTTTGAATTGTTCAGCCTGATTTATGACTTTGAATAAACAAAGTTTTACAAGATTTTTTTGGTTCACAATCCTTTTTATTGCACCGATTGTTCTTCACTGGAAACTGTTCTCTTTTTTTATAAAGTCTTAAAAATTTTGTACAATGCACTGTCAAAATAAACCCAACTGGAGCACTTATTCAAATTTAAAAGATTTTTCTTTTAATGTATTCAAAGTCAGAGATATTCTTGTTTTTTTCCTCACGAAACTAGAACGAATTCGTAGAATAAAATAAAGTATTGTAGTTTGCCTATTCAGAGCACGACAAACTGATTGTACGTAATGCATACGTGTCTTTGAAGTTTGTATTGTTTATTTTTTTGCTATGCATAGCTGGGTCACGTAAATATTGCATAGAAAGAAATTATTTAAAAAAAAATCTGAACTGAATTTTATCAAACTTGTTGTTTACACATAATGTTAATAGTATTATTTTTGTTTTTAATAAATTGTTTTTAACACTGTCATTCAATTATGTTGATGATTTGTTGGTGTGGTGAATGTGTGACGTATTTTTAAAATACTGTGTCGAATTATTTTTTTTTGTATTTTTATTTTTGCTTTCGCAATCGCGAGTGTGTATTATTATTTTTGGTTGAATATCGCGACGCGAACGTCTCTAACAACAGTTTGTCACTGACTGACTTGTATAGCGGAATCGAGGCCCCTTTCCCCGCGGTGATAATCTTCCCCTCCCCCCTTGCCTGACGTGATCACCCTCCCTCCGCGCATGCGCGCCTGCCATCTAGCGACGGAGGGCCGAACCTCTCCGTGATAGAGTTCCTGATATTCATTTCAGTGCCCACGCGTGCCAGGAGGAAATGAGCGGACGTCGAAGGTTTTTTGAAATAACATTATGTATTTTAAAATGGTCCAAGACTGTGACAGAAACGGAAAGGCATCCAAAAAAGACAAAGTACTACCAAACTGTACCTAATAACATCTAACTAACATTTTCAAGATTTTTTTTAAATGTATAACGAATGATATAATATTTTGAATTGAAATAAAATGGTTACATTTAAAAAAAAAAACAATAGATACCTACACACTACCATTAAAATCAAAAAACGCATTTTATTTTTCACTTATTTGGGTACCTACCTACCTTACTACCAATGTTATATGACCCTTAAAAAGATTTTTCTTGTATGTCATAAAATTTTACTGCGTTGAAATTACAACCACCAAAACTCATCGATTAATTATTTATTGCACTTCAACTATATCCCTGCTGAAAGGATCCAGATTTATTGTAGATTATAATATTCGACGTTATTATTTAAGAAAAACACGCGTTCTCGGTTGTAAAACTCTTCTAAAGAATACAATTACATAACTACACGCTAACATCCCCAATAAAACTAAATCGGTAACCTTAAACAAACAACAACAACAAAAAATCTAGAAATCTTTCATCTCTTTCACACAAATGCTTATCTTTGATAAACCTACGGTTATATTACGTTCAACAGAGAGAAAACTACTGTCTCGTCTATTTAGATAACTTACCTTTGTACTGAAAGACCGACTATATTTTACCGTGATAAATTTCTTTGCATTGTCCCGATGCCAATATTTTCTCCCTTTGCCCTTTGAAGGGGTAATAAAGAAACGCAAATTCAACCAAGAACACGACTAATTTTCACACCCTTTGTAACCGTGATGTGTGTTTACTTCAGTTGGTTCATCCCTTACATGTCACATGACGCAGACCTTTTATTGAAGGTACAACTAATAAAAAAATACCCTTTGTTGAATAAGCTTTGAACAAATTGTATATAAGTATGTATTACGTTTCTATCGTGTGTTTTGGATGGTTACAAAGGCACACCATGAGCTTTTCTAGGTGTGGGATTGTACAATGTTGAAATTGCTTTCATTATTGTGAAAAAGCAATTAGATGGTGAAAACTAAATCAAATGTTTTGTAGAAGGCCAACACTCACTCGTGTGAAAGTTTTTTTGCTGATCAGTACCTAGTCTTATGAATAATAGGTACCTACCTACCTACTTTTTAAACGACATCAATGGTTGATGTAAGAAGGTATTCCTACAAATATATTATTTGATATAGGGGGTTTCTCACCATCCTCCCAATAGCTTATCTACACTAAAAACAAATATTATTAAAAATAAAATACTCCCAGTGGTTAGAAAACTCGGCCAACTTATCCAATATATAGCTACTATTCATAGGTTCGAGTACCGAATTATAAACTCCAACTTAATAAATAAATAAACCGTAAATCGAAAATATTCGTTATTAGGGTAGATAAGCTATTGGGAGGATGGAGAGAAATCCCCTGATTAGGGTTATTAGCGTGATAATAATAATTAATTACTGAGTAAAAATCATCAAGTAACAATCAGATATGTTGTAGATGTATTCAGAGAAGGTAATATTATGACAAAATACTCTATCTCGATGCCGATGTCCATTCCTTGCTTTTTTAACTCATACTACCGACGTATATACTCTTTTAATATTCACGATAATAAACATAGAAAACAAAAAAGCATTCAGATAAAATTCAGCATTCCAAAAGAGAATAATTACAATTGTTTCTATGTAACCGATAAGTGAACAAATATGTATGAGGTTGGGTTAGGTTAGGTTAGATTAGGTTGGAAGCTAACCTAACCTAAAAAATTGATTTTGAAATTTTAAATAGAAGTTTTTATTATCGAAGAAAGCAAACACTTTGTGGCTTGACATTATACCAAATAAAACAAATAACTTAGTTTTAAAACCACTTTATATTTATTATTATATTTGTCGACCGGTTTCGATTGGACTCAATCTTCATCAGGACAATAAAATAAACTAAATCATAATACAGAGAAACAATATAAGGTAAACAAAATAGAGAGAGAAAGCAATATATGGGAGAGGGAGAAAACATCATAGACTGGTTGGTGTGATGATTCTCCCATATATTGCTTATGATTTAGTTTATTTTATTGTCCTGATGAAGATTGAGTCCAATCGAAACCGGTCGACAAATATAATAATAAATATAAAGTGGTTTTAAAACTAAGTTATTTGTTTTATTTGGTAGAAGTTTTTATTTTTAATCGATAATCATTGTGTGAACAACGTTTTGGTGTGGGGAGAAGATCGTGGTTTGTTTCTAAAAGATAGAAACCTAAAACATAAAACGTATTTAATATTTAAAGTTTTATTCTTATTGGTATTAGTGCAATATTTTAATAAAATAACATGAAAACAAAGCCTATTTCTTAATATTACAAAACATCCCCTTTGTAGATATCTATAAATCTACTTCTTAACGGACACGTTGTGATTGGCTCTCGAGTAAAACGTCTGGAAAAAGTAAACAACATTCACACTCACAAACTGGGAGGCTGCGTAGGGAGTAGGAACCAGAAATAATCTTAGAGTCCTCCCTAAAGCTCCCATCGCTCCCTTAGCTCGGGCGGGGGGTGGTTTGGATCCCCGCTGCGTGATTCCCGGTTCGAGTCGCGGATAAACTTTGGGGTGGATTACGGACTCAGGATCTTATTAAATCTGTCGAGGCCTAAACGACACGACGCGACGAGTATGTTGGACTATTCCTACTACGATATTATGTACGAGTTGATATGCACATGAAAAAAATGATAATTAAGATATTAAATATAAATCAGGTATGAGAAAGTATAATTATTGTAAAAATTGTTCAGTAAACATTTTTTCTGTTTATACCTGTTTACATAATAAATATGTTTATTTTTTTTTATTAAGATGATCCACTAGTCCTTGACTCATTCGGAATAGGGCGGAGCGAACGATTTTTGGGCGTTTACCAATAAAAACCCTAATCTCTAGCAAACAACAGTGTTTTGTTATTCCGCAAGTATATTTTTAAAGATCGAAGCGTCGCGTAGACTAAGGCATGTCCGTTGGCCCCGGGCTCTGGGCGTAGACTGAGCGACGGGCTAAAATCCTTCTGTACGTGGCATAAGGAAGAAATTCGCAGTGACAAATTCGTTGGGTACCGCCTATTTTTATTAACTGAAAAGAAACGTCGCCAAAATGCACGTTTTTTTTATTTTGTAAAGTTCAGATACAAATATTAAAATGTTTTCCGATCACTCTATAAGAAACTTAATTAGCTAAATTATTCAATAAAACAACACCAGAAAAATATTTGTAAGTAGGAGATTTTTCACTTTTAACCATTTTTTATAGGTTAGACGCATAATTTTTTTCTAAGCTTATTAAAAAGCTTATCAAAAAAATACTCGATCAATTAAAAGGCCAAGATGTGTTTTACTCACAGTATTTAATTGAAGCATCTAAATTATTTCTAAGTGATCAAATTTTCAAAACTAATACACAAGATTTTATACGATTTTGCATTTATCCGCATGTCTTCACCTTAAAGCTTTAATTGAATCACGCACATCATACTGTACAACACAATTACGAAACAAGACATAGACATCAACACTTGGCTCCGAGGACAAATACCACTAATGGACAAAGACATTATCATAATCTGGCAACAATTTAAAAAAATATATTATTTAAAAAGACATTAAAGTTATTCACGTGACCAATCTAAAACACAAAATACACACATGGTATAACAACACATTGAACGCATGTATTTTCGCCATGACCTCGCAATTATTTCTTTCTGTCATATTTTTCTTCTGTTTCTCATTTTTTTGTTTCTATCATTCTAATTATGTATTTAAATTTATATTCAAAATTTATTTTACTCGATCTTCCAAGATTAAAATATCAACATTAGTTTAAATTCCTGCCTCCTCGGAACTGGCTCAGCCTAGTGAGGTGATATATTCCAAAAAAATGTATTTGTATATATTGTATTATCTTGGTTAAAAAATAATAAAAATACTTGTATGTAGGAAAGGTACCAACCCTAAATATCTATATCTTGATAATTTCAAACGATCATATTCCACTTTATTGCTAAATTACCTACATATTTGATATGAAGGGAGGTACGTCTTTAATTTTAAAGTTATTTTAAGTTTTATTTCAAGTGTCTATCTAACTGGTGGAATCACGAAATGCAAACAAAGGGAAAACATTAACTGGTTTTACAGTAGTAGATATTTATATTATCAGATATTGTCAATTTCCTCAAGCTACAAAAGCTGTTACAACTTAAGCTTTTTCCCGAATGAGAACACAATATCTCGTTATCAGTCGGTTTATACTTGTCGTTCTCTGCAATTAGAATAAATAATTTCAGAAAAAAATCAAGAAAAATTTTGTTCATTCCTCATTACTTTCACCAACTATGTTCAAAACCGCATTTTTTGGAAATCTATTCGCTGCTGCATTTACTAAGTAGTTGATAAATGAGACCATGCTCTCAATAATCTACTATAAGAAGCGTTAACATATAAAACAAATATGTAAGATTTCTCGAAAAATTTAATTCAAACAACATTTCAGGTGTATTTATTGTGTCGAGATGACAGAATGGCGGAATTCAATTAATTTAACTAAGTTATCAACACCATGAGTGTCAAGTCCTAGATAAAATGTAATTATTATCATTACGTTATGGTCTTGCGTTTAATTATTGAAGCAAGAAAAGTTTATTCTACGAACGGTAATGAACAATGATTTATGTATGAAAAATCAAGGAATCACGCAACCTTATACCTTATATTATGCAGTTACCCACGCAAATATCAGGTCTGTAATAAATAACACAGCTATATGCCCTTCACTTTTAGAAGTAGGATCTTAAAGCAAGAATGTAGTAAAAGCTTACAGTGAGTTGTGTTTGTAAAATGATTCTCGTTAAAATGACATTCACGTAACCAATCCTTTACCCAATCTCACCTCATATTTTCTTTTCATTTGTCAATCTGTAACTTCTACGTAGAGGAATATTTAAAAATCGTGGGAATTTGATTGTATTAAGACTTAATTTCTAAACATATGTAGCTTGTGATTCAACCCCTGATGGGCGATTTTGAAAAAAAAGGAAATTGGACTGATAAGAAATAAGTTTAATATAATATGCACTCAAAAAGTATAATTCAAGTCATAGGGGTAGTTTTTAAGAATATATTCGTATAATTTTATTATGCCAAATAAATGGTACAGAAGCAAATACGTTGATCACTATGAATCTTAAGTTTTACTAAATGTGTTCGGCATTTTTTTCACCTTTCTTTGCAAAGCTTTTTGTACGTTTTTTTCAACAAATACTCCGAGTTAAGTAAGTAAATGTTATCATTTGGACACCTAAAGAGCTAAACTTTAAAAAAAATCTAAAATATGACAAATTCTACACAAACTTTTTGCTGTCTTTGGGTTTTGGACTTTACATTTGTTCAACCTTTTAGTAAAGTTTATATTAAAAAATTAAGATTTATGTGGATATAATATATTTTATTAAATTCTCACCCAGCAGGCTAGGGATGTTCGTTTGATATCGTAGATGAAACATTAGACTGACTTACTGTTGTGTCTCCCATTTTCTAATAACTCTACAATAGAAATTCCGGGATCAAACAATATTATAGTCATTAGGCCAGTGTTTTTAATTATCAGGCGCACGGAGAAAAATGTTATTCTAAAATACCATCATTTTATTCGTAAAATCGGTTAAAAACGGGACTGTTTTTACGAACGTTCTTACGAACAAATTAACAGTGTTTCAATGTTTATTGGCGAGAAAATGTAAGAATAATTGGTTGGTATGCGTACGAAATTACGTACCTACACCATCAAATTATTCTTACATTTTCCCGCTAATAAACATTGAAACACTATTAATTTGTTGGTAAGAACTTCAGTCCAGTTTTTAACCGTTATTGCGAATAAAATGATCGTATTTTAGAACAAATTTTTTCTCCGTGCGGTATTTATCTATCTCTGTATTATCGGCAGCACTACCTTACTATTACAAGTGCCATGTTTGAATAACATCTCAAACTAATATCTATATAAGCGCTCTGATTAAAATAATTGTATTTACGAAGAATCAATTGTCGATTCAACAAAGATGAAATAATCGTCCTTGTTACAGAAGTAAAATTTAGTTTCTAGTAATATCCATGAATTATTTTGTCTAACTTCACGATTTGCAAGCTAAATCTTTTAATTTTCTAAAAGTAACTTATTATGTATATATTTTCTCTCCGTAACGCTCTGGTAATAGTCTTCTAGATAATGATCGAATGGTAATATTGATAGATTAGCTGCTTGTCCGATATAGCCGGTTCACACGATGCGATTTTTGTTGATCAACTTTGATTGAACGTGAAAAATTGTTTGAAAAAACTTATTCAAGTTCGTTGAAAGAAGGTTCACACGTGTCAATGTGCTTTCAAGTGTCGAGTTGATCAACAAAAATCGAAGCGTCAGAACGCGCCATTAGTCGTTGATTTTATCAACAAAACCTCAAATACTCATGATGATTTAATGACTTATACTTTACATTGTAATAAATTATGTCGAAAGTTGCCAATATTTGGGGGAAATATATAATAATCTAATATTTTGAAAATTCCTACACCGCAGTTTTCGTGAAACGTCGAGGTTTCTAAGACGTAAAAATTTACGACAATGTTTTTTTTTTCAAATTTATAATCAACATTTTATAAACAGATTTTTCTGTTGTTTCGGTGATTCATAATTTGACAGTCATCCTAACTTGCATTACAAAACGCCGCGTTTTACCGTCCAATATAACTGCACACGGAGAAAAATGAACTGTTAAAAACGGGACTGAAGTTCTTACCAACAAATTAACAGTGATTCAATGTTTATTGGCGTTAAAATACGTACGAAATTACGTATACCAACAAATTATTCTTAATTTTCCCGCCAATAAACATTGAAACCCTGTTAATTTGTTCGTAAGAACTTCAGTTCCGTTTTTAGCCGTTCTACGAATAAAATTATCGTATTTTCTATTAAAATGTTCGTTTTTTTCTATTAAAATGTTCGTTTTTTCAAATTTTAATTTTTCTCCGTGCAGTTAAATTGAAAAAATATTTGCAAGTATATTACCACCATTTAGGTTTATAAAATCAGCCGGAAAATTTTTACTGTTTAACGGTTTTTTTGCACTAAATTTTAAGTTAGCAGTCTCCCCACCTACCAGATATCAATGCATATTTATTGTCTGTCTGCAGACATATCCATAATTCATTTAGAATACACTAAGGCGCTCCGCCCACTGAGGCAACTGAAAACCAACTAAAACCGTCTGTTTTCTCTGTCTTGATTGGTCAAAAAGCTTGTTTAACCATAGACGAATAACAATCATCTGACAGCTAGCAACTAGCAACGGCCGCCCAGAGCAATGAGCAGTGACAGTCGCAAGATGGTCGCAAATCACCGCTTGCGTTACCATTGACAACGGGGTTTTGTGTGATTGTGTAGTGTGCGGGCCATCACATTGTCATACAAAGACAGTTGGCAGTTGATAGTTTTCAGTTGCCTGAGTGGGCGGAGGCGCTTAAGGTGTAATTAAAGGTCGTTTAAACCAAAAATATTGCAGATTTGAGCACTATTACCAGATAGCCAAGTCGTAAAAGCTTATTTTGTGTATTGTCGGCACGTAGGTTTAGGTAGGTTCCTCAATTAGTAGGTACACTATTAAATAGGCATCCCAACACAAAAAAGCTTAGGAAGCTAATTGCTCATTAATTTGAATGATTTTATGATAACCTATTCCACTTAGGTACCTACCTAAAAAACAACTTAATTTAAGTACAACTAAGAAAAAAAAAAACAGGACATCTTTCATAAAATAAGTGTAAAACAATATTTGAAAAAAAAACTAACAATGTTTGTATCTAGCGATATATTTCCCACTACAGCCTCAAAAAGCCTTTTTTAAAACTCATTCGTATTTTAGTTTTCATTCGTGTTTTTTTGGCGAACTACAAGAAGTTTTTAGTATTTTTTGTACTAATAAGAAATGATCGTAATAGCGTAACTCATAGAAAATGGTATTGCATTACTATTTCCACAAGCTTTCTGAACAAAATTGTTCTGAGAGATAAAGAGATTCAAAAATGTTTCATTAACATTGTGTAGGGAGAAGGGAATTATTTACTTTTAGAAATAAAAGTTGTTACTTTAAAAAAAATATATACTCTTAACTCAACTAACATTACGCATAATGTTACAGGTTTGTTATTCCAATATATTTAGCATAAAAATAACGGTATGTACCTATTTCCATTTCAGTGTGGCAGCCAGTACCATCGGGGCATCAAAAGTAACCACGGATAAACAAACAACAATGGTTACTGAGAAAGCCCGGAAGGTTGCCAAGGAGCGACGGTGCCAACTTCTGCAGAGGAGCAGTCAGCTGGGTCTGCCTATAAACCGAAATACTAGGAAAAAGCACTAAACGTCCGCTCGATGGAAGGATTAGGAAATATTCCAATGGCAACGAATCCAAACTATAACATCGCCACGTGGAAGATATCACTTTCTTGCACTTAGCAATTTGTTACTTACTGCTTAGATAGGTAGGTACTAAGATTCGATTTTTATTTCACGCTTTTATTATTTTACAGCGCCCTTGAGGTGATTTCTCACAAAAACGGCGCTCTACAAATTATCCAATTATTATTATTATTTTGACTTAAGAGGGTATTACCAGAGAATACCAGAAATTAGTCCTTTTTAAATGAAATTCTAGCCAACGTATTGCCTCTTTTTTACAAAAAAACATCAATAGATTTTGAAAGATTGTTATTTTATCTGGTTCACGCAGTTTTAAAATTTTGTAAACTAAGTGTATTTTTAATATACTTCGGTAGATTTGTTCAATTTTCAAACGATAGATTCTATTAAACAACACAAATTTCAAATCATGTAATCGTACAACAAAATAAATCAATACATAATCTAGTCAACACAGTTTTCAAAATTTTAATTTTAGTTAAATTAAAATAATTAAAAAATACATCCGAGTACGTGTTTTGTAACAAAAATACCTCAGTTTTTCTATATTTAAGGTCTTACAAACTAAAATATTTCAAATTTTTTTTACACACTTATTTTGTTTAGATATTATTAAAAAATTAAAATTACTTGTGATAAAAAAAAAAAAATAACAAGAACTACACGATATTTAATAATATATCACCATGCGTTTTGAGCATTTTTATTTCTTACTTGAATGTAGGTATATATTAAAGCAAATTTTTAATTAAATAAATAGATATTAAATTTTTAATTTAAAACATTTGATATGGGAATAATCGATCTTTCTCATTGGAACTCCCCTGTACAATTGCAAGTATTTTTAAACTTTTATTCTCAGCCGCTGGTCAATCGCTCTTAACTTTTTCCACAAAATAAATAACAATTGTTTGGTAGGTACCCACCCCCTGAGGTCAAATAGTTTATTAATTGAAATTATTTTTATATTGCCTCCAACATATTGGAGGTAGAGCATTTGGCTTTTGATAAATTGGCCAGCAGAGCTCCGGGCCAAAAAGGCCCCTTTCTCTTTCATCATGAGTTTATATTAATTGGTTGTAAAAAAATGAAATAATTTGGAGTTGGAGTTGAAACAAAATGAGAAGGTTAAATTTTAAGGAGGAGTTGTTTCGATTTTCGGTACGTAGGTACGTTTTTGTTGTACCAGGCGTGGCAGTTTATAGACGCGTTGTTGTCGGTGAGAATTCTCGCATAAATGAGGGAGGGCTCTCCAAAAAAATCTTTCTTTTCTTACTTCACGTAAAAAATATCTATTAAGTCCTTGGAATCCTGGCGAAACTTTGTAAAAAAAAATACGTTTATAAAATTGTTATTTGGTCTTATTTAGTTGCAACTGTACCTACTTGTTTCACCGTGTTACTGACCAGGCGTAGTCCAGGGACAAGGCTTTGGACTCCCATTCCGAAGGTCGGGGTTCGAACCCGGCGTGGGCAAATAAATTTTATTTGACCATTTTAAAGATGCCCTTAGCAGTTTAAAACCGATCGGACCCAAAATTTATAAATGGAACAAGTTGTACTATTTATGTCGTTTATATATTTAAAAAGATTTAAAACCTTCTGTATCCATCCTAAATTTAATTAAAACTTTAATTTGAATATAAATATCTATATGACTGTATAAATTGCTTTTTTTAATATGTGTTTATTTATTTAAGTTATCAATTATTTGCAGCAAACATCTATCCATTTATTCAATAAATTTACGGCGTCGTCAATAATAATTCAGATATTTTATGTTCACAAATGTTGGAGTGTGTTGTTCATTGTAATGGTGATTACGACATAAATCACGGTAGATATTACCATAAAGGTTACAGTAAAACAATCAACAGATATTTTTAAGATATTAAAGTCAGTGTAAAATACATTGTCGTTGTAGATGAATAAAATTATTCTCGGTTGACATTTAAAAATCGACATCATTGATTCAATTTGTTCACTGAGCTTTTCAGACAAACAGTAAGAATAAAAAAACTAGTGATATTATCAAAATGAGATTCTAGAAAAGCTATTAAAATAGTTTTTTTTGTAAAAATGAAGAAGATAAAATCAACAACTCTCAATGAAAATATGAAAGAGATTAAGACGCAGAAAATAAAGGAATTTAAGCTCGCAACTGGGACTGAGTGAGCTATGGCCGCTTAATTATATTTCGTCATTTTTATAAATCACACAAATACACCAATTTTTTACGTTAGCCCCACACAGGAGGCCCTGAGGAACAAAATTCCCTCAGGGCCTATATCATCTTTGGGATGTTGTGTGGAGGACATTTTTCGAGAAGGAGAGAAAGTTTTGGGTAGGAAAGGGTATGAGGCTAGGGTAGGAATCTGGGATCAATCTGATTGTTAGGACTTCCTCAATCAGCCTCTCTAGTAGGTAGGCTAACTTATTCACACAAAACTTCACCCCATGGACCCAGGTACCCCAGCTAAGTCACAAAACGTAGCGAACCACTTGGAGTGACCTATAGCAGGGGTGTTGGTTATCCAACAAATGGGTCCCGGGTGGCGGTACCCACACTTGCTTCCCAAATTGAAAGTTTGAATTAAAAACAAATAAACCTCCATTTTTGAATTATGACGTAGGATTAACATCATCTTCAAATCCCATAATTTTGGCTGCCAGCTTTTTTGTCCGATTGCAAAGTTCTTACCAAATATTTTTACAAGCCATTATAATATAATATTAGATATAATATAAAATATTATATAAGATATTATCTCAATTGGTAGATACGCTAGTCCCGGTAAGATAAAAGGAGTTGAGTTCAAGTCCCAGTTGTGACCTTTTTTTGTGTCTTTATCTCTTTCATATTTTCAAGAGTTATTGATATTATCTTCTTCAGACGTTAAATGTTACTACTTCAATAAATTAAATCTGATAAGTAGAAAAATAAATAATTATATTTTATTATAATTAACATTGCTTACCTTGACGCAAACTGGCAAGAGTGCTCTGACCGAATGGGCAGGGGAGCCTGAAATTAAAAACAACCAATTAATATCAAATATTAGGTACCTACGAAAAGATAATTAAGTTCATAATAATAATTATATAAATAAATAAATTTAAAAATAATAATATCTAAATATATTTTAAATAATAGTAGGTAGCTAGGTACTGTATAGAATATAAAAAAATCATGTGAATTGGCGTTATCGCCAAAGAAATGGAGGGGCCCTCTCCAATAGGGTATTTTAAAAAAAAACAGAAAAATATTACTAAGTAAGCACATTGCAATAGGTATGGCTTTTTTGGTTGACGAATAAATTTTGTACACGGAGAAAAATGTTATTCTAAAATACGATCATTTTATTCGTAAAAATGGTTAAAAACGGGAGTGAAGTTCTTACGAACAAATTAACAGGGTTTCAATGTTTATTGGCGGGAACATGTAAGAATAATTTTTTTTGGTATACGTAATTTCGTACGTATATAATACGATTTCAAATGTGCCATTTTTGATTTGCTGCCAAAAAGACGCCAAAAGTTTATTTTTGTTCGTGAATATGGCGTTGTTGACGTCAAGCCGGCCAACGCCGGTTACAGACGTCTTACCAGCCAGTAACGTTTTCTTCGTCATAACGATGTTGTAGGCAGTTTGAACCGTTCAGGAATGTGCGTTTTTAGATGGTTATAAATATATGTTAAGATTTAACGATGGTCAGAAATAGAAAAAAATACGTAAAATTTTCTATAGGTATCCCCATTTATCGCAGGATACCAGCACGGTATCCAAAGTATATGAAAATACTCCATTTTTACGAAACTGCTACCTTTACCAGGGACGATTTAGGTACCTAAAATAGAAATAATATTTTGGGGGATGAAGTTTCCGAAGGATCAAGTGTCCGGAGATCAACTGTCCGGGAGACCAACTGACGGGGATCAATAGTCGTCGAGTCACCCCATTAAATATATTTGTAAAAACATCGGTTCACTCGTGTTACCATTCGCTTAGTGGACGAGCTTTTCCATAAATCGTGGGTAGCTTTTTTAAGCAAGCTCCTAAACATATTTTTGTGCATTCAGTAAACACTGACAAGTAAATAGTCGGTAAATCACAGCACTGTTTATTAAATAAAGAGTCAAGGATCCCCAAAGAAAGGGATATTGTTTACGAGAACTTTGTTTCAAGAGCTTTTCGGGTACCAAACCCACTAACAAACTAAACGTAGATACGTAGGTATTTATATAAATAGCTATAAGCTATGCATGAAAGATCTCAATTAACAAATAAAATTGATTTATATACGGGGTGTTGAGGTACGTACGTTCTTGACTTCAACCAATAAATCCGACATTATTTGGGTTAAAAAACATAGACGGAAATTTTGTCTCCGGTGACATTTATCGTGTTTTTTTAAACTTAAAATGAAGAAAATCAATAGGTTTTGGACAGCTAGGATCAAAGTGAAAGGGTTCAGGGCACTATTTGGCTGGGTTACCAGGAACGACATGTGAAAGATTTTTTTTACTTAATAATTTTTATAATTTAATGAATGTTATGTTACGAACAACCTGACAATATTTGGAAATCGCCTACTACCACCACACAGTAAGCGGAAAATGTTGCTTTTGTGGTGATGGAGGACTTAGCCAGCCGAGGAATTGAACACGCGACGCCTGGGTGGGACCCAAACGAAATGCCAACTCATCCACTGACCGGTCAATTGCTTACACGGAGAAAAATGTTATTCGAAAAAACGATTATTTTAATAGTAAAAACGGTTTAAAACGGGACTGAAGTTTTTTTTTTTTTTTTTTTAATATGTTTATTCAGTTTTAATTTTACAATATTTTATTTTACAAATCTTACGAAACTGATCAATCAGTTTGATTGTAAGAAATCTCTCATTTTTTTCTAATTATTTAATACAGTATACTTTTCAGTTTTACATAGTAAATACTAAATATAATAATACTTAATATTAAAATACTATGTATTACGGCAAACTAATTTTTATAATGTTTATGAATTGCGTTGTAGTAAAAATATTTTACACAGTACCTACAAACATACGGTGAGAAAAAAATAGAAAGGAACTATATTATTTGATTTCATATTCTTCGGAGTTAGAAAGATTTTACTTTTGTTTTGATTTTTGAATAAGATGTCTCATTTTTTATATTTTCAGGTAATGCGTTAAATATTTCCGGAATTTTATGCCTTAGTTCTTACGACCAAATTAACAGGGTTTCAATGTTCCCGCCAATAAACATTGAAACCCTGTTAATTTGTTCGTAAGAACATCAGTCCCGTTTTAAACCGTTTTTACTATTAAAATGATCGTTTTTTCGAATAACATTTCTCTCCGTGTATGAAAAAAATCTTCTACATTCTTTACTTGAAATACTATCAGAAATCACGGGTTACAGTAAGCCAACTGCAACACTTAACATCCTGTATATTGTTTCGTTAATGCAAATTAATACGTTTTCCGTTGAAAGTTCCCGATGTACCATACTTAAAATAATTTTAGTATTAGCCTTTACAGATATTTATTGTCTTAGTTTATCATAAATTATCAGAAACTACCGTTGTTTATAGCCCAGGAAGACAAAATACTTACAACGTATATTTTTTCAAGATACATTATTGCACATTATGTCACTTCGTACTTGATACAATACCGATATAATTATAAAATTAAATTATATAAAATATTGCATTTTACGTAAAATAATGTTATAAGTTATCTACTACTTATGCCCACACGGAGAAAAATGTTATTCTAAAATACAATCATTTTATTCGTAAGAACGGTTAAAAACGGGACTGAAGTTTTTACGAACAAATTAACAGTGTTTCAATGTTTATTGGCGGGAAAATGTAAGAATAATTTGTTAGTATTCGTACGAAATTACGTATACCAACAAATTATTCTTACATGTTTCCGCCAACATTGAAACCCTGTAAATTTGTTCGTAAGAACTTCAGTACCGTTTTTAAACGTTTTTACGAATAAAATGATCGTGTTTTAGAATAAAATTTTTCTCCGTGTGGTTAGAGAAATAACGCAGTCATTTTCTCCGGAAGAATGGAGGAACTACCACTAAAAACATT
This sequence comes from Limnephilus auricula, assembly GCA_951813805.1. Classification (NCBI taxonomy): domain Eukaryota; kingdom Metazoa; phylum Arthropoda; class Insecta; order Trichoptera; family Limnephilidae; genus Limnephilus; species Limnephilus auricula. The sequence continues at coordinate 6,396,338 of OX638403.1, forward strand.
CAATCACGTCTGTAGAGTGTTTTACTATTTATCAAAGTGAGTTTATCCATTTGTGGAATGGGAAATGAAGTTATGCTTTTACGTCTGGTAATGCATTCACTGCACTTAGGTAGGTACCTACTAACTCACAGAATATTACGTATACTTCCTGAATGATGCCATATAATATTCCCGGTGAATCATTTGTCGATAATATCCGATGAAATTTTGTATTATCAACTTGTTTGTATAAATTTGATAAATATCAAATTGCCATTTATTTTTAAATAAAATCACGGACAGTAATTACTTATTTAGTTATTACATTAAGGGGGTTCCTCACCATCCTCCCAATAGCTTATCTACACTAATAACGAATATTTTCGATTTATATATATATTGGATTGGCTATACATATATTGGATAAGTTGGCCGAGTTTTCTAACCTAACCACTGCGAGTTTTTTTTATTTTTTATAATATTCTTTATTATGGTAGATACGCCATTGGGAGGATGGTGAGAAACCCCCTAAATAACAAAGATATCTTTCACCGTAAACCAAACGAATTACAACAATGTACAGTAATCCTCGACTATCCTCGTTCACCTACAACGAAATGTTTTAGTATAAGGCAACTAGCTTGCTGAGGGTTGGTTTGTGTTTGTACTATGTCCATTTTTTTTTTTTTTAAACTGTGAATGCAGTACTATTAATCATATTTTTTTTCTTCTATATCCATTCACAAAAAAAAAGAAATTTTCAGCCTGAACTTACATTTTGAACATCACTTTTCATCAAAAATGAGGGTTGGAGTGTACCTACTAGGTATGTCCATTGGCCAAAAATATTTTTTTTACTATTATTTATTAAAACCTTATGTACGTCTTTGTAAAAATTACTAATCTTTGATTACTTCATACATTTTATTTATTCATACGACAAAACCAAATTTTTCTATTTTCTAATGAAGAATCTAATATATAAAATCTGATGTTTGTTTCTTCGTACCTTATGGCTATACCGTTTATCCGATTGCGATGAAACTTTGGTATATGATGTGCGCATACCCGGGATGGTTATAGGATAGTGAGCTCTGGCGTTATTATTATATCCTATACTATTCATACGACTGCGATTAAAATTTCATCCGATTTCTATTATTTTTTTTGATTTGTTGTAAACATGCCTGTGAATACTATATATATACTGGTGAGCTCTGGCATTATGAAATTTGACATTTGACCTCAAACATTACAACTAACCAGTTTATTCGCACACTTTTTAACCTTACCTGAACACTATGGAACCCAATTGTTGGTAAACTTACCTAAGCACTATGTAACCTAATTGTCGGTCCACTTACCTAAACACCATTATCACCAATTGTGGGTTAACTTACATAAACACTGTATAACCGAACTGTGGGTTAACTTTAAACCTAAACACTACACGGAAAAAATGTTATTCTTAAATACGATCATTTTATTCGTAAAACGGTTAAAAACGAGACCGAATTTCTTACGAAAAAATTAACAGGTTTCAATGTTTATTGTCGAGAAAATGTAAGAATAAATTATTATTAATAATTATTAGAACACATTTCATACGTAAACATTGTTGGTACAACGTATTTTTTCGTTGTATCGTCATGTTGTATTAACAGGGCAACTAGATAAAACTATCGAAAAAATTATCGTGAGGGTCAAAATCGATTTTTCTCCGTGTATATAACCAATTGTCGGTTAACTTATCTAAACACTGTGTAACCTAATTTTCGGTCAACTTACCTAAACACGGTATAGGCTAATTATGGGTTAACTTACCTAAACACTATGTAAACAATTGTAGGTTAACTAACCTAAACACTGTGTAACCTAATTATGGCTTAACTTCCAGAAACACTATGTAGTGTAGTGGGTTAACTTAAATAAATCGTTATTCAATATAGGTTTAAATGTGTTCAGTATGTTTTCTTACATTTATACCTAATTTTATCAATTATCAAGTATGATTCTATTTTTGTTTAATTTACTAAAATTACATCGCAACCAAGTAACTTTACGTATACCTACATTATTTTTGTTTCAATACTCATTACGTACCGCGGTTTCGGTACACACGCCGTTTTACGAGATCCTAACCACGGAGAATATTGAAGAGATTTATTTAAAATATAGCATACCTAGATTCATACTCGTATGTTAGCTTTCAGGTAGGTGCTTTTCAAAATGTATTCATATAATCTAATTTAAAGGGTCGTGAAATTTATGTATTTGGGGTGTGTTTGTTTGTGTGTCTGAATGTTTGGTTTCAAATCTCTGCATATCATAACTCAACGCCACTTGAAATGTCGAAACACTAAAATGTCAAAAATGTGTGTTCCAAAGCGATGTAGCCGTAATTCATCCCAATCTCGACTCAGATTTATCAACTGACATTATTTCACAATCGAATACATAAATACAAATGGCGGCCGCATTCCGGACAATACGTCATGTGAGTGGTGAGTATGACGGCCGACACTTGGCAGTCGAAATACCCCGGAGTTTTTTCAACTATTCATGAGGCCAATTACTCTGACATACAACACACCCACTTTGGTTTGAGTAATGACCCACAAGCTCTCTGGTAAGTGTGTCCGATACGGAGACCTCTGTTGGTATATAATATATTGGGGCGTACTTAATCACGTAAATATACCAAACCCACACGCAGTGCTGAAAATAAAGTGCATTTTTTAGAACGTGAAAATAGCACCATTTATTTTATTTTCTCTGCTTTTAAGGATATTTTTTTCCATTACAGAATACATATAAATGCCCCGGAACATCTTTAGACGTTTGTATTTCGTATTTGAAATAATAAAACCTTAAGAAAAATAATTTTTGGCATCTTAATAGGGAAGATAGGCAGGTGACTACTTGCGAAAGTCTAAAGTGTGAGTGAACATATTTAAAAAAAAATATAGTTTGGAAAATGATTTGTCATTTAAAGTTTAGATCTGATGTATTTTGTACATACGAAAATATGTTTCTGTTTTTTTTTTATGTACCTACCTATTTAGGTGTCAGGAAAATCGTAGATACAAAAGGGAAACTGATGAACCTACATTTGGAGTCGATGTTTTGTGGTATTATTCCTTTTTTGAATTTTCGTTTTCTGTCGAGTCTCAAAATTGAATTTAAGTTTAATTTGAAAAAAAAATTGGTAGTTACTGGTTTTAATGTGTCGAAGTGTAGGCCCAGCTCCAAAACTTTTTTTTATGAAAAATGAGAAAAATTCTAAATGCTTTAGTATAGTTTTATAAGCGCATTCACCGAAACCTTCAATGATGGATAAGCGGAACGTGTCATGCATCAGGAATATATGAGTCGGGGATGTGTCTTGACCTCCGCCGAACCCGCGAGACTAACTCACCGAACCCCTGGGGTTCGATCGAACCCAGTTTATGAACCGCTTCTTTTTGGGTTCTTTATGTGACGTAGATTTACCAGTTTGACGCTTCTACTTCGAGTTTCGGACACCGTTTATAGGTAAAAATCTACAATCAATCCATATGGATATTACAATACCCTTCAATGTTTAGATATAACTTTTTTATATTTTTTTTTTTGTTCGTACAGCAGTTAATAACGTTAATTATTGAGCTTGTACACATGGTTTGCAATCGATCCCATATGCTACTACAATTTATATAAACAAACTATAGACTTTCTGGTTCCACTGTATGGCGGCTCGTACTCTATAATCGCAAAACTTGGGCCTCGCAATGCCCGAGCTCTTTCGTAAGTTTTATCTTCCATAAACGAACATGGCCAATCCATCTGGCTTATCTTTGGCAGTTGGGAAATAATATCTCAGGGCGTATTGAGCATTATAGATCTCGATAAGTTCCTCTAATCCAACTAACAAAGCATGCAGTCACGTACAAAGAAGCCATATTGCGATGCATTTCTCGAGGCGGCCAATCCGAGGCTAGAAACAGAAACCCATTTCCTTCACGATTCGCTGGTCTGAAATCGGAACCACATTGCTCCTTTTCTGCATACAAAACGCTCGAGGCTGCAGAAATGCAAATGCATCTAATTGCAGCAACTCAGTGTTATTTCTGGGCAAGCTCGCTGCGCATACAATACTAAACTGGCTGACTTTAACGCTCGCTTTCGCTGTTGATTTGTTTGCATTTTGCGAGAGATAAATAGGATTTTTTTAGAAATTTCATCGATAGGTATGTTGATTTATTCGACAGTTTTATCTTAGACAGTAGATATGAAAGTAATGATTTTAAAAAAAATCATAAGTATGGTGACTTAGTAGTCATTATTCGAGTAACAACACGGTTTTTCTCAATTATTCTATCCTTATTGAAGATAATTTGAATAGATTTTACTGAAGAGAAAATATGGACAGCGTGTTGTTTTATCTTTTGCAAATAAAAATATATCTAGTAGATACTTGAAAGTCTCATACCGCACTACCATTTAAGTTGTGAACAGAAAAAACTCCTGCTCTGGCAACTTTCAGATAATTTTTAATGTTATTATGCAAATTTCGTGATGACGTATAGCATATCGGTTTTCAACATATACTTACGATGGATATACTGCCCCCGCAATAAAATAATCTTGGTATTTATTTTGGTTAATTCAATTTCTTATTTTCCAAATAAAATCCCTGAACTGCTCATGAAATAAGGCTGACTACAGTGAATACAGGGCCCCTAACACACTCAAGGATTGATAGGATAACTTTCGGTAACTGCTCATCGTTCCCTAGCATGACTGCAGATCTCAAACGAATAAGTGACAGTTTACAATGACTAAGTGTCATTAATATATACGATATCAACTGTTGTTTGTACGTCAGCGATCTACAGTTGTACTAGGGAACGATGAGAAGTTCCGAAAGTTGTCCTGTCAATTCTTATCGATCGAGTGTGCTAAAGGGCCAGGACTGGAAATTACGAAGTCAAATGCAGCGAGAGCTAAGTAAACTTTGCAGTTCAAAATACTATTATCACGTTTGTTGCGGAAAAACAACACACAAATCAGCAACAGTATCGAGTATCAACAACAGTCGCCTCCATTTGCAAACTGTCGTTGCTCGGTGGCGCTGACTAGATTACGTGACGAGTTTAAATAGCTGTGTACATTTTGTAAGTAGGTATTAGGTAAGACAACTAATTTTCTGCCTAAACATGAGATTAAGATTCTCGCCACGCGTTTATTTTTTTTTAATTTCTCGGAACTTTCATTGCACCAGGAAAAAGTATAATTTATCGACCATTGTATCCGGGCTCTCTCGCCTCCGATTTGTTCTTTTAATTCATTGAATCCATCGCCATTCGGAGGCGTCAACATCCTGTTCCGCCCGTCTGCCTAAGGAATAAACAACAGTCATATTTACGACTCTAAAACATAACAAAATTCATTGTTTGCCTTTTCCACTGCTTTCTCGTGATTGCAGCTTGTACCTATGAGTAGCTGTGACCCACGAATAGATGCGGAACCTACGCAGTCGAACCGAATTATTTGTGGGAATTATTGATATAAATAAACCCTTGTAATCTGAGCTAATCCATAATGTGAATTTTTTCCCAGTTAATGAATAACCGGGCAATATAGTTATAAAAAGACTATAATAACAGACCTAAATAAATCAATGTTAGCATTATACGTACTATTCTTTTGCAAGGGTTCTGCAAAATTAATATGTCAAATTGTTTTATACATTCTCGTATTTTATTTATACTAATATAAAAAAATGTTTTAATTTCCCATTTTATCAGACTGAAATTATTGCTAGTAGTGCAATGGTGGAGGACTAGAACCCGAAAAATTATTTAAATAGAGCTTCAATATAAAAAAGCAGATATCCAAGTCACCTTGTGTCCATTTTATCTCTAAACATCGACGATTATCTAAGCACCTACCTAAATGAAATTATTAATTAAGTTTTCTGTGGGAAATACAGATTGCCTGTTTTAGAATAAGTATATAAAAATACTGGTCCTGACTTTATAAGAACCTTTTTTAAATTAACTCTACACAAGAAGCCCCGAGGCAAATAATTTTCCTCACGGCTCATTTCATATTTGGGGATGCTATATGGAGGTTGTTTTCGAGGAAATAAAGGAGTGAATATGGGTCTTGATGTAGGTATGAGGAAGGAAACACAGAAGCTAGCAAATCATTCCACAGCCGAGCTAATAGATACAAAGCCAAGATTTTGTAATAATTAACAAAAAATTTGGATAATTTAAATTTAAAAAAAAAACTATTATTAAATTTGAAAAATATTATACACCATATCTATTATTACATAAAATGAAATATATTTTTTAATTTATTTCAGTATTATGCCTTATCAAGCACGTAGTCAGCGATAGGTATCAAATCTTTGGAAATTTGAAAAGAAGTTTAATAAAGAAATAATAAAATGGTGATAGTTATAATGATAAGTGATGAAGTATGCATAAATATGCATATCTATTATTATGATTTTATAAGAAAATATTTTAAAAATCAATTATGAAACATCTTAAATCTTAATATTCGATTTCCAATCCGATCATTGAACTTATTTCCAAAAACAGTGATGTTTTAGGTATTTAACTAAAATAATTATATTTATAGTTATTTTCTCGTTGGTATCTATAGAGTACAATAAAAAAAATCGTATGACTCATACACAAATGAATTTTACGTACCAGCTATTTTAGGTTAGGTTGTGATGTTTTTTATGTGAATACCGCACCAAAGTCCCAACTGCTCTCAACCATCTGGAGCCATCAAGACTACCGATCTATTCGATGAATTATTTTACATTATTATCTGATTTCATTGGTACTCACTATTCACAATAAATGTAGTCTATAAGTACCTATTTACCAACTGATTTGAAAGAAAACTGATGTCGTCAGTTTACCTAAAACCTTTAGATTGCTAAAGTCTAGAATAGATAGGTCAATGAAATTCCTTATAAATTCAAGAAGGGAATTAAACACGTGACAATGTATCATGAAATTCAGTAAACTTAGGTAGGTACCTATTTATTATAAGTACAATACTATATACATATATATATAAGTACAATCTCTATACTTACTTATGTACTAATATTAATAAAAATAATTCTCGGGCATAATGCTAGAAGTTCAGGAAAGAAGACTCTTTTCTTGGCGTTAAAAATGCTGACATTCTATTTTGATTCCCACATTAGATAGGCTTAAATTTCACAAGGCCGGCTGTAGGAATTTATAACATTTAAATAAGTTTTTAGAGTAGATACTTTCTGATGTTTAATTCAAGCTATCAAAACCTAATATAGACATTTCAAGCTTTAAAACTAATAATTATAAACAGCAAATAGGCATAGTAGTAATACATTTTTTATAAAATAAGTCCGTACCTACCTAGGAACCAACCTACAAAAATATCAGAAATTTTCATATCAGTTAATTCTTTGAACAATGAGGTTCTTGTTCGAACCGAATTTAAGTACTTTTACCGGCGATAATTTAGTAACAAACGAACATACCTAATTAAATCATATTTCTGAAAAAGTAATTTGTAACAATGTTAAAACAAGTTATTTTGTTAAACTTATCGACCGGAACGCCATTTGAATGGCTTGATTCATTCGAGGGGCCTCAGTCTGGCGCTTTGTTTTACATAATTATTTCTCTCAAACTGAACACACAAGGCGGGCTTGTTAGTTGTTAGTACCGATATAGACGGCACATGGGCTTGTTATGTACTGAAGTTCAAAGCCCCACTCTTTAACACTGATTACAGTCAAAGTCTTAGATAGTATTCTCTTCTCAAGCCTATAAAAAGAATTCATTTTATTTTATTTGTTATTGTTTTCATTTTTCCTAACATTTGTAGGTGCTCTCCAAATTAGATAAATTAATAATGAAGATTATATGGCTGACGCTGGGTTATCCAGCCATATCCTTGCTTAAGAAGCGATATTGGGACACAGTCTTCAATACTGAGTCTGTTTGCAATGATTTTCTATTAAATATTAATAAAAATAATAAGTATATACAGGTATAGGTATATTCTCATAATACAGTAGAAGTAAAAAAAATAATAACTCGAAATTCCGTTATTTTTGCCACCCAAAAATATTTTTTTTTTACCTGAAAACTGCCAACGTTGAAATTTCGAAAAAAAAGTTATTTGACTTTTTTACTTTCGTGTGGAATTACTTCCCGAAGTTAATGCATTTTATCCTCGGTCACCCTTTATAATGCTAGTTAATTAAAGATATTTCCATAATTAAAATTCCATCTGCCAAAATCAGAGTGTCACCCTAGTTGTGTTGAACTGTCACTTTGCTTCTCAATGGGTATAGTGTTTAATAATGTATTTATGGTTTAAACATTGTTACAATTTCATCCTCAAGTTCTACTCATCTGGCCACAATGTAATATGTCTTTCTTTCTCCATGTAATATTTTAGTGTTATGTGTTTTTTTTTGCAGTTTTTGTGTTTTTTTTAAATTTAACTTATGTGTGTAAATTTTGTTTTTTTTTGTTGTTGTATTAAACGTATGCTTCTTCACTTAAATGAATTAAAGTTAACCTCAATACAGGCTATTATAGTCCTAGTGAGGTTAATTTCTATGTAAAAATAATATTCATAACATGTGAGAAAATTAATAAATAAATTCATAGGTGCCTACAGACCATTCGTAATCAAATTCTTTTTACCCTACGCGACCAATTTTAAATCCCTCAAAGATTAATTCGTTATTTCGGGTGATAATAATCCAATTAAGATTAAATGGAACTATATTAATAAGACATTTTTTCTAGCACATTTCACCTCTACTATTTGTACAACCTTAACTTTTTTTAGACCTTCAGGTACCGATCATCTTATAAGAATGGATATCTTCTTCTTTCTACGTAAATTGATCCATCGGTAAAAAATTAAACCATCAATTTATTTTTCTATTTTCTAATCGATGTTGAAACGCTGTAGAAAATTTGAATACACGTAAACATCAACACTTGTCATCACTTTTGATAACGATATCATCATTATAATAAATAATTAAATTAAAATTATAAAATAGATTTTAACCACCGAACTTTATTCATTTTAAATGCATCCCATTTTTATATCGCTTGAAATACACCGCCACTCTTGACTATGCACACAAAATATACTGTGTGAATTACCTTCCGTGACATTAATGACTCAATTTGTTAACATATAACATTGTAAACCGAACTAAACTATGGACGTTAAATTTGCCGGTGTGTGTGTGGGGACCTCCATTCCCATACTATAGACTTTCCTACCAACCATTTACGTTTTTTGCACCCATTGAAATGGTCAGATAGTTTTCAAAGAAAACACGTTTCAATAATTTTGCTAAACGCTTTCACATCAAAGCTTTTGCCTGACTTATGAATGACAAAATAAAAATAAACAAATACAAAAAGCTTAATATAATATCATGGTTAAAAAAATGGTAAGAAGGCGTTAGAAGATTGATATATAAAGGTATAAAAAGTATACTTAAAATAAAGCATTTATTTTTAGGCACTAAATTGGAGTAATAATTTGGATAATGTTAAGGAATATGACACGACGTTTATCGAGGCACACTTTTGACTTAACTTTGACAGATTTGTGTACTTTTTGCGTGATTTTGTTTGAGAAAGAGGATTTAAGGTTGCCAAATTCTGTTTTGGGAGGGTCGTAAAATGTTATGCATCAAAGAAATGCTCGGATTATAATGTTATGTGAATTGTGTGTAACGTTCTCTTACTGTCATATATATTACCTAAAACATGACAGGTTGTATTACATGCCTAACAAATTTATTATGACAAATACTTACCCTCCTACTAGATAGAAACGTATACAATATTTTTTATTTAGGTAACTCTCAATTATTACCTTGCTTCGTCTGAGATTGGACAATTAACTTTTTTTTTTTAGTAATTGTGATTATATTAGTGGTTTAAACAAAGTTATTTGTTTTATTTCTTCACACTTCGCAAAATCACTTTGTGGCGTCATTTTGAATTAAATTAAAACAAATAACTTTGTTTAAACCACTAATATAATCACAATTACCTACATGTTTCAAAACCGATGGTTTCTTCGTCAGGGTAGTATTAATGTCATTACTACCCTGACGAAGAAACCATCGGTTTTGAAACATGTAGGTAATTGTGATTATATTAGTGGTTTAAACAAAGTTATTTGTTTTAATTTAATTCAAAATGACGCCACAAAGTGATTTTGCGAAGTTTGAAGAAATAATTAACTTTTCGATCTCTTGTAGGTAGGTTTGGGCGGGGCTAGTTGAACCAAGGGGCTTTTTGAGCCACGCAAATATCTTGGAAGCCGAAAGCCTTAAAAAGAATGCCGAACATGTTCTAGCTATCTAGAAGTGTGGGGACCGCCCCACCAAGCATTATGTAAACCAATGGCGCCCATAGCGTGTACACGACGGTTTTGTGTGATTTTTGCCCGAAAAGTATAAAAAGACGTTCGACTGCTTTTTTAAAAATATATACCAAGGACAAAAGGTACCTAGTCAAGGTAATCATATTTTAAATTGGTTTTTACTTAACTTTATCACGTCAATTGTATAATTGTATTATATTTAGGGATATATGAGTTATCCGACAAAATTTGTAATAAAACATTAGTGGGGCTAGTTGAACCTTTTGGTTCAACTTGCCCCATTCCGATTTTTCTCACTGTAATTGTGTATGTAATGAATTTATTTTGCTCTTAAACACATTAATAATACCGGTTTTTTAACTTTCTAGACGCGTACCTACAAAAAAGACGAATTGTGAATCAACAACTTCTTGCTTCAACTATCTATCAGGAATTTTTTTCGCGTAGGGATGTCCCTCATCTAGCTTATAATTGTGCCGTCGAACACAAATATTTATGTATTCTCTCTTTATTTCAATAAATTTAGCTTAATAACTTATTTAGTCGAGAAATTCAAAGCAAATTAGATTGCCAACGAGAAAAAAATCAAGTACCCAAAAATCTGTGATGTACCAGGCCGTCCAACTTTATAACAAAATTCCGAATTGCTGAGATAGAAAATATTAATAAGTTTAAAAATGAATTAAAAAAGTATGTCTATCTAAAATATAATTTTTTTTATTTATTTGTGACTGAACATATATGCTAATATTAAAAGAAAGATTATGTTTGCAAAACAATGCAAATGTTTATATGTTGATAAAACTATTAGCACACACGAAGATGTGAGCTAACTTAAGATTAATAAATAAAACCATGAATTTAAATGATAATACATATTTGACACTATATTGTTCAAGCCCCGTGGGGTGGTTCAAGTAGCGCCATCTATAAGGCAAGTTGAACCATTTCTCTTTCACCATGAAAATTAAAATATCTTGCGTACGGTCAACATATTACATCAAATCATAAATTATAAAGCCAGATAATGAAACTATCTTAAGAAGTTGAAAAAACAAAAATATCTGTAAGTGTTTTGAGTGTAGGGTCAAATTAGCAAAATCATGTTCAACTAGCCCCCTACCATCCTACCAACTGTCAATAGAACAACATTTTTGTTTTGGTTTTTGGAATAATTTAATAAGTAAACCCTCAAATCGTAATATTTAGGTGGTCTGCTCACGAGGCAAATAAACTCGCTATCCTGTGTATGTCAATGTGACGGTCCTCACACTACACAACTTCTCAAAAACTCGTTGTATTATTACAAATAATCTTCTCTTATTTTGTGAACATTTCAATGCTTTACATCTCTTGATGCCAATTAAAATGAGAGTTAAAAATATTTCCGTTGATTTGGAAATTTCCAACAAAAAACTCTTCAATTTCTCATCTCTCAATAAGGCAAGTATTATGTTTTTGAGATGTTTTAATATATTGTAATCATATATTGTATCATTTTCAAGTTAAATTTTCGAACATCTTCAACACAGGTAGGTAGGAAGGTACTCGCTATAGGGTGGTTATCTCCCCTTGCTTTTCTCCCTAATTGTCTAGCAGAGCCGAGGTAAAACGTAGACTTCAACGTAAAGTCATTTGCCATTAAATTCTGTATTTAAGTTTTTCGTTAGTCACAATAATTATTTTTAATAACTTGTTCGTACTCATCCACAGGTAGGTATTACGCCGAGTTTTAAAATTTATGTACCAATTTGTAGATTCCTATCACCGGAGAGGCAGCCATGAGAAACAAATTACTTTTGACTACCAGAAGGGTCAAAAAGAATATGTTAAACATTTGGGGGCTTGAAAACTCACAGACGGGATTTTACAGATGGTTCGGGAAAAGGTTCGGTCAATTTGATCCGCGATAAATTATCATATTATACGTAAGATTAACATATCGTCCCTACAGTGTAAGCCGAGGTCTTGTGCGATGAAAGGCAGGTAAGGTTCAGGTTTTAGTGTCGAATCAACCAACCGCGGCAAACGGCGGCGATAAAGTAAATTATTTGCTTAGAAATCTCTACACGGATAGAGATCTACTCAACAAAACCGAAGCTTTTGTGAAAACGAGCTTTTAATCATTTCCACATAAGAGGTATATTTCCCTAATCTATTACAGTCTTATATTTTATGTGAACGGTGTTGATTAAATTGTGTTCTATAACTTAGATAAAATAATTAACGTGTAGGTATTCACGTTCCCGCCTATATCCACCTTCATATCATAATGATGAAGGCGACCGCTTAATTTGGAAATTTAAATTCAATGTCAAGAGATTTAGATATTCGTATGCAAAGTGTTTTGGTTTAGTTATGTAATATCTATATAGGAACATGTCTTCGTGATATTATTCTGACAATTTCCTGCCACAGTAAAGATAATAGGTAGATTCTTTATATCGTTGCTATAATTTTCAGTGGGCGGGTGAAATTCCAGAATTTTGGTAAATGTTCGAAAATTTCAACAAACAAATCAATAAAGGCATGTGATAACGATAGCATTTTGAATCTTAAAGTCTAAAAAAATATATATTTTTCGTATCTATAACTTAAAAATTAAGAGGGTTTTACCAGAGAATACCGGAAATTAGTCATTTTTTAAATTAAATTCTAGAAGTATTGACTCTTTTTTTACAAAAAACATAATCTGATTTTGAAAGATTGTTATTTTATCTTGTACACGAAGTTTTAAAATTTAAAAAAACTAAGTTTATTTTTAATATACTAAGGTTATACCGTTGGTCGTTGGCAGATTTGTTCAATTTTCAAACGAAAGATTCTAATAAATTTCAAATCACACAATCATAACTAACTAACTAACCATCACGCCGTTTCCCCGCAGGGGTAGGCAGAGAGGACTGACCGCCAAACACCTCGGTCTTGGCACACAATCTTTGCCTCATTCACGTTCATACATCGTCTCATACATTCTCTTCTATTTTTCTGACTCTTGACATGGCCCGACTCAAGTATCTGATTCACTTGATCGTGCCATGTCTTTCTCGGACAATCACAATCATACAAAAAAATAAATCAATACATAATCTAGTAAACACAGTTTTAAGAATTTAAATTATAGTTAAAATAAAATCATAAAAAAATAATTCCGAGAACGTGTTTTGTGACGAAAATACCTCAGTTTTTCTATTTATTTAAGGTCTTACAAACAAAAATCTTAAAAAAAAATTTTAAACACTTATTTTGTTTAGACATTATTAAAAAATCATAAATACCTACTTATGATAAAAAAAACTTACAAAAAGTACATGATAGTTTATATATACGTTTTGAATGAAATAAATCAATATTAAATTTTTAATTTTAAAAATTTGATACGGGGAATAATCGATCTTTCTCATTGGAACATCCCTGTACAGTTTCAAGCATTTTTAAACTTTTATTCTCAGCCGCTGGTCAATCGCTCTTAATACTCAAAAAATCTCAAATCAGATTTCTGATGAAATGGATGGAGGTTTGGTAATTTGATAGAGGAGTAGATATTAGGTAGGTATAACGGGTAGTTTTTATCACCTGTTGGACAGCTCAATCGAACGGAGCGGCAGTTCCAGGGGCCCGAACAGCTTGAAGCATTACCTGGGGACTTCTGGGTGGAAACACAGCCTGAAAATAAAACATTTCAAATTAATGACAATTTTTTCTGACAAAATTAATTTCAAAAAGATCAGATTTATTTAAACCAGACATGTAGGTACTGGAACTTTGTAGTTAGGTATAAAGAACGTTAAAAAAATACAATGCTGTAACTTTTTAAATATACCTAGCTCTTAGTTTATGAATTTTATAAAAAATATATTTGTGAATACTTACATCTACCTTTAGGTAATACCTGCGTAGATGTTAGATAATTAAAATTGATATTTATATACCTATTGTAGTTTTCGTGTTAAAAATGACATCGAGGGTGTTTATGTATTGATTACTTATTCTTCAATAATCGCAATTATAATTTTAAAAAATTATGTTAACTCCATGCAGGAGGCCTTGAGGAAAATAATTTCCCTTTCTTCTGGTCTTGAAGAGACCCATGTTGTAAGAAGGAGGAAACACAGAGGCTGGCAAATCGTTCCACAGCCGAGCTGTTGAACTCACGAACGAGTCGTAAAAACGACTAGTTCTCATGTGACAAATGTCAACCGTGTACATAATGAGAGTATTTGATGTTCGTCAGATCTATGTAAAAACAATCCTCATGCATCTCTTTAAAAACAAACACGAACTTTATGAACAAAAAATAAACTTAAGATTTACGCGAAATTCGAACAAAGACATACTGCAAGTTCCACCACTTTCTGCCACCTTTGGCCAACGTAGTTTTAGATACTTTGCAACTAAAATATTCAACATGCTCCCAGAAAATATTAAACTGAGTCAAACACTAAAAGAATTCAAAAAAAGTGTTAAAATTTGGATATGTTCTAATGATCGACCCTTTACTGGTGCCCTCACCCACACGCCTATCATTGACAGTTATTGTAATAATTATCTTGCTGTTTTTATATTGTGTACATGTACATAATATGTATTGTGAATATGAATATTATAGGAACCATACATTATATGAATACATTATAAGTAAACTGTATACAAAATGCGAGAAACAATTTACTAAAAATTCTGCCTCAATACAGGTTCGCCTAGTGAGGCAGGCTATGCACAACATCAAATATATTTATTATAATTGTTCTATTTCTATATGACCGTTCTTACATACATATTTATTTTTTTCTCCTATTAGATACTACTCTAGTGACATCAATTATTATAACATTATTCCTATAACAATCTTATTGTTATTAACTTATAGTTATTAACTGACTAATGAATATGTTATTAACTTTTTAATTGAATGTTATTGTCACTAAAATATATTATTAACTTTACTGTGTAAAATAAAAGTAAGAAAATAAAAGGTAAAAAGGAAAAATTTAAAAAGTTACCAATACTACTATGTAATAATATGATATTATATTATATATTCATGTTATTTTCTGGATGTAATAAATATGTAATAGTTTATTTAATAATGTATTCCTGTTCTTTTTGATAAATAAATACTTTATACTTATACTTATACATATATTGGGCGAGCATTTGACGTGTTTCCAGACTGCACCGGTGCCGAGTGGATCAATGACGCTAGATTTAATATTCGCTTATGACCAATTTATCTATGCAGACAGTTAACATATTATCTTATAAATACTAACTAAATATCACCAGCCTTAGCTATAATTCACTCGTTATTAATCTTAATTATAAGCCACTAGTAATAAATCGAAGTTATAACTAGTCTACATGATAGAGTATGGGTTAAATTCATAAATCAAGTTGTAAAGCGCCCTTGAGGTAGGGTTACCAGATAACAGGATTTTTTCTGACATGACAGGAATTTTTGCTGTCTGTCAGGGAAACAGGAAAAATTGGAAATTGTCAGTAATTTTGAAAAATCAATTTAATAGAATTTTATGCGCAACGGGATTTACATTGATTTCGGAATTCCTGGCAGAATCGAATAAAATGACAAAATTATATAGGCGAAATTACCAGAAAAATTGATTGTTCCTGAATTTTCTTATGAAAATGATCCAAATATTATTATTGTTATTTTTATACTACTAAGCCGAAAAAAAAATTCGTTGTTGATTTTCATTTAGAAGAGCATTTGTGTGAGTTATATGTTACATAATTATAGAATATACAACATATTTAAATGATATTTTAGTAATTTTACCTACACGGAGAAAAATTATATTCTAAAATACGATCATTTTATTCGTAAAAACGGTTAAAAACGGTACTGAAGTTCTTACGAACAAATTAACAGTGTTTCAATGTTTATTGGCGGGAAAATGTAAGAATAACTTGTTGGTACGAAACGTACATTAAAGTTGTAACGTACGAAATTACGTACACCAACAAATTATTCTTACATTTTCCCGTCAATAAACACTGTTAATTTGTTCGTAAGAACTTCACTATCGTTTTTAAGCGTTTTTACGAATAAAATAATCGTATTTTAGAATAACATTTTTCTCCGTGTACTTATGTATAAAAAGAAGCAAATGCAATGAGGTTTTTCAGATTGCTTCCATCAAGATAACTATGGCGCTAAGGTAGAAATTCTCTATCAATGTTTATTTCATTTCACTTGTAATTCTGCTTGTTTTCGAGTATTAACCTAAGTCCTCCACCCTCCGCATGAATGCCCTTATATAAACCAATTGGGTCGTAAACCTTTCGACCTTAGTTGGACGTCATTATTCTGTCTTTTGTAGCGGCCGAAGAAATAACAAAAGGCCGGAGCAAGGGGCTTTAGCGTACAGAGATCTTGTTAGAAAATCTCTTTTTTCCGCACAATGAACTTTCCAGGGCCAAAATACTTTCATCAAAATGCCAGGAGAAGATTACCATCGCCATCTAGCGACAGACAATGAGAACAAATAATGTTTTATTAAAATATAAATTAGATTTTTCACGATCATCCTAAAAGAGTACCTACCCTAAAACGAATTTCAAGTACCTTAGTAAAAATAACCCAACCTAAGTTCCACGCCTTCACAACGTGGCAAATTTTGTTTTAAAATGCTATAAACTTATTTGATCCGATTGAAAAAAGCCTCGTAAAAGAAGAATATACTTATATGTAGGTATAATATTATTGTTTCGTAATAAAATGAAACCAGCGCAATACGAGAACGGTATTTTATTTTCAATAACACTGCATGAAATTACCAGTGTTGTTAAACTGTTAATAAAACCGTTAACATTTTTAACGCCTAGCAAAAACAAAAAGCGAGAAGAATCAGTGCACTTTTGCGGTATTCGACCGGTGAAAACATTTCGCCGTTTATTTATGGCATTTGTAACTACCTACCCCTTTTTTAATCTTTTCGACCTCTGACAACGTAATGCGTTTTCCTGACTGCAAAATCGGGATGGGAAAAGGGGGAAATCGACTGGCGCTTTTGAGAACATATTTCATTCAATTTCCTTTCATTAAATACTCCCGGCTGTGAAAAGCTTTTTGTATTGGGTGGTAGGGAGCGGTTAGCCCCGTCTCCCCGCTTTTATGTTCGCCTGGTAGAAAATAAACGAATTTCAGCCAAGGGAAAACTTTGGGGTAAGCAGGAAAATTTACACGCTCGCCTTATAGTATTTTTTGTTAATTGAATTACCTACCTAGTGAAAGGGTAAAACTCATCATCATAATTTGGTAAATAATTCAATTTCGAAATGTTTTTTTACTGTAGAAAATAACAGATTTTTTATTATTAAGACATATAAAATTCTAATTCGTGATAGTAAGAAAATTAATATTTTCTTGGGCGATCGCTTAGGTATTTTCGTTATAAATAATTATAATTACCTACTTATTTACCAACTTCTTACCTTTGAAATATATTTACATTAGAAGCTGAATCATTTCAATCCTTCATATTAATGAAGCAAATTAATTTCCTTCTTAGGTAACAACTTCCAGCTACCCTTGGTGATAGAGCAATATTAGCCACTGGTACCTAACTAATGGTAGATACCGAACGGATAAAGCTTTCGTAAATTAGGTACCTACCTACTACATAATGTTTACACAATATGGAAAAAATAATTTGTCTACTTTTCTCCAAAGCATTATTATCTACCAGATCGACAAGTTGGCAAATACTAGTAAACAAGTACCTACCTACCAAAGATATTTGTTTTCATTTCCATTGCAATATATAATATTATATTATAAGGTATAAGATTATCTTTTTGTACATAAGAGCTTTACTCCGAGTAATAGATAACGAGAAATCGCCCCAGGGTAGATACATATTATGGTGGGGTAAATTCTGGGATAATACTACTGTACCCAACTTACCCCGTTTGCGCTTCGGAGAATATTACTTTAGATACTCATAACATGGAAACTCACCCCTCATAGCTGGCTTTCATTTGTTAGAGTGTAATTTCCGCTTAAGCATTGATTTACCAAACGACGAAAATTCAAATATAAAATATATATCTGCTGGGTTTTTTGAACAGTACCTATTAAAAAAGATAACCATTTTCTTGACTACCTACGAATCTACTTCTCTAAAAACTTTTTATTTTTATTTCACACAAGTTATGCAATCGTAATATTAGAAGTTTTTATACACACTGCTTATAAATAATACCTACGAAATTTCATAATAATATGCAGGTATTTATAGACGGCGTTCTTTATTGATGGTTTCAAATTTTGATGGGAAAACCTAACTCTAGGATTAATGCAAGAAAACTCTTACAAATAAGTTAAATAGAGAAAAATGTATTACGAATACCGCCAAATTATCTTGAGCTTGATTTTGCGTTTTTAATTAGTAAAAAGAACAGCAGATTAATATTATAGTGGTAGTCGGAAAATCGAACGGCGGATTACTGAGACAGTACTGTATCTTCACTATAGCTTCTATGTGAAATTATTGATATACTATGATAATTGTTGATATATATCCCTTTATGTGAAATTGTTGATATACTATGTGAGGTAGTTACTAGGTACCTAGATACTTGTTTATAATATTATGGTGGTATTAGATACTGAAATAACTCTATATTGCCTGTGCCTATATACGTATCTAAATGATTGTCTTTTCATCATAACGTCTTCCTGTCACTTTTTAAACGATTGTAGGCCTGAGTAGTCAATAAATAATGTTTAAAAAATATTTCTTTGTTAATCCTAATTATGTTATAAATACTCACCACCATACAACAGAAATTAAAATCTAATCTATTCAGAGGAGAGCGCGAGTGTTACTAAAGAATAACTCAAATCAAATAAATTTATCAAAAACGACAATCAGTTTGTTGTGAGTTCTGACATCGAATAATCACTTTAGGTCGATTATTTTGAATTGTTACTTAAGTGAGTTTATTTTATGGAATAATCAATGTTAAATAACAAACGTTACGCCATACCAAGAACGTAAAGCCGAATAATTATTTCCTACGTTTGCAAATATTTTATAAACTAATGATGTTTTCACAGGCTCTACCAAAAGATAACTGATTAATTTGGCAGCACGAAAAAAATTATCCAGTAAGGAAGTCTTCTTATTTAAAAAAAATATATTATATACCTATGTCTAATATACCTATCAATAATAATATTTGAAGGTACCTACTAGTTTTAAAGTTTCTTATGCTTTTAAAAGTACCGCACTATTCGGTTAACAAGTCAAACAATAAAAGTGTCATTCATTTATCACCGAATCCGCGTATTTATGTATTTACATACATAACCGTCTAACAAACACAAGATGTGTCTAACAAATACATGTGGGGTTGGTTTCGGGGCAATTTATTTATTTGAACCCCTCAAAATAATAAATTAAATTACTTCTTCAATGAGTCTGTAGGGAATGCTTGGGTGATATTTCTGGTAACATATTTCACAGGGGCAAGGGTTATTTCTGTTTGCTTTTGAAATGTGATATTTTTTGCCGTTGTTTCTAGAATCGATTCATTTATTGATGGTGCATGGCTTTAAAACGCACATGTCTCTCGTATAAGTTGAAGGATTCGAGTATTTCATATTTAGCGATTATAGGTATTATGTTCCAACCATCTTTCTTTATATTAATATATATTTATATAATCTTTAATAAGTATTTATATATGACGTACGAAAACGAAAATAAATATCATCTTGTAGTCCTCAGTTTCTTATCACTCAATGCCGATACATTTGAGACTAGACTTTTCAATGAACATAAAATTATTTTTAAAAAAGATATTTAAAACTCAGTGACCGTTAAAATTCTTATCAGTTGTGGTTAAAAACTTGAAAAATTTATTTAAATTATTTGTGTTCTTGAAATCACAGAAAAGTGGTGTAGTTTTATTTTTGCCTTTTGTATAAGATTCGTACTAGTGTTAGTTGGGTAGTGACTTACGGCCTTACTAAAAAAAAACACTCCGCGGCCGTTAAACGGTGTTTCTGTAGCACGTTGTGTAAAGTCTGTACATTTCGTTTTTCAAATTCTTACTAAACAAAATATATGGTTTTGATCTGACAACGTCGCCATTTTACCAGCCTTACTAATAAACTTTCTGAAAAATTTGTACAATGGTCAAACAACCATGTATGAAGAATCCTTACTAATTAAGAACTGACAAAAAATTGTTCATGGAAAGATATGTACATTGCTTACACGGCCAAGGAGGGTAGTTTATCTGTTGTATATATTTGTTCCATTTGTAATTTTCAACGAATTTCGAATTTTTTTTTTAATGTCCTATATATTTATTATTTTTTGAGATGTTGTAAAAACAAATACCATTTTAGAACCAAAATTTAATTACCTTTAAGATTTTCATATCTAAAATATACTTAAATGTTTAAAAACTGTAGTATTTTAAGATTCAAACATCAAGTTGGAAAAAAAAACTCACTTACCCCAAACACTTTCTATTAAAACATTGAAATATTTGGAAAAATTCAAAATTCAAAAAACACAGTCCTTTTATTTAATGATTTTAAAATAAATCTGTCACCTCACTTTTTACTCCTTCAAACAATAAAAAAATGTAAAAAAATCTTGAAATTTGCTTTTCATATCCAAAAATTTACAATAAAAAAACACACGTTTGAATACATTGCTTGCACATCTTAAGGCATTAATTTCTTTGATACGTTTACTAAAATATGTATTAGACATTTTAGTCACCAAAAAACATCACTTTCAAGAATTTATAATAAAATAAAGATCTTAAAATGCAAATTATTTCTGAACATAACCTATGAACCATTTTCTGACAGCTTAATTTAGAACACGCGATTTTAGTGCCACAATTTGACTTAAACTAACGAAAAACAACACAAATTAATAGTAAATATATTGATTACATGAATATAAGTGCGAATTAGTCATAAATATTCAAATCATTAACGAAAACATCATATTAATCATATACAAAATCGCGACTGACTAACTTCTGCATTCGCGGCTATTTTTTTCAGCGGTAAAGCAATGCGCAGGCGCATCAATCACACCACCTAGCGGATTATTATGAAAACTCCAATTTACAAGTAAAATTTCCAGCGTTGCCACATTTAAAACACCGTTTAACGGCCGCGGAGTGTTTTTTTTTTAGTAAGGCCGTTACTGTTTAACTTACAATTTCATATTTTCGTTGTTTGTTTTTGGGGTGTTATGCCGTGTTGTGCTACCTCCTTCTTTAGCCGACGTTTCGGACAGCGTTGCAGTGTCCATCATCAGGGCAGATCCGGCAGATCCGTCGATTTCATATATTAATTGAGCATGAAAAGGTTATTATTTGATATTTAATTTAGACACACTGGTATAGGTATAAATATGGCTAAGGTACCTATCTAATAAGAAAATGGGCGAGAGAGAAAACTGACAATTGGCATAAAAACAAAATCTTCCCGAAGCAAAAATTTCCATAAAACCAATATTCAAACAAAAGATGAAAAATATAAAGCGGCGAAAGTGTGTTTTTGTCTATTGACAAGAGCGCTGCCATATCGCGATAAAAATAAATGAATAAAATACATTCTAAATGTATTCATACATCTGCATAACAAAAGTGTATTTTCCCAAAATACCCGGAGTAAGGCGTTACCAAGGGAGGCAGCGGATCAGTGGGCACGAAGAAACGCTCTCTTCAGCCGAAGGCGGCGCGTTCAATAATTTATTCTCGCACTCTTAGTTTATTTTCATCAAAATTTATTTAGCGAAAATATTTTCAGCATTCCTCGGTTCGAAAGCAACGAGAGAAACGTTGAAACGGGCGAAATGAAATGAGATGAGATGTTGAAACGTTGAAACGAATGAAACGAGATGAGACTTTGGAACGAAAGAAACGAGAGGAGGTATAATAATTGTGGAAATACATTAGGTTTGATGAGTGCTCCAGAATTGCTGAAGTTTCTGGAAGTCTGCAACTAGAAATCCCCCTTCTTAATGAGGTCATTCAAAAGTAATTTCATATTTCACTGAGAACTCTGAGCCGCATTTACTTAAGCAGATAGGGCACTTTTTAAAAACAAGTTTCTAATTACGTTTAACGAAAAATACGCATTTTCAAATTATTTATCTTTTGTTAATATTTCTGTCGAAATCGGGTGACATATTATTATAAATTAGTGTTATACCACCTACCTAAAATGCTATTCACAATAATAAAATGATACTGAGGTATTTCTTATTTACAAGAAAATACTAGAGAATAATTTATATGAACTAATGAAAATTCGTAGTTACATTTGTAGGGTTTTATGATATTTGGAAAAAACACCGTAGGAAGTAAACAAAAACATTGCGATAACAATAAAACATTTTCACATTTAAAAGCCTTTGTGTCGTTTCATCATTGTAATGCTTACGAAAACGAAAATACCGAAACGAACAAAATATCGCTCCGCCACAATAAAAAATCCACCTACTCCGCCATGCTCCACGTCTCCCAAAACATTATTTTTCATGGAGGACACCAAAAAAATTCTCTGTGGAAATATGAGGAATATAAATTGCTCCCTTAACCCGAAGTATTCCACAGTAGAGATGATGGAATGGCGGGGGTGAAACCATTTAAGGGGGTGAAGGGCTTTGCTGAGAAAGGGAAACCAACCCCCTCAGACTTCTATATTGTTATCACGTAGAAAGTTTCGAAAGCCCCCCAATTTTTTGTGACCCAATTCTGCCGAGATTTCGGCCGCTTAGGTAGCTAAGACGCATGAGGAATTTAAACATTGAACGGTTCCGTACAACAATACACAAAGCCGAGCTTTGTTTGAATATTTAATAGCATATGTAGAAACGGCTCTATACACGCAAAAAAATATGTTCATTACAATCATAAATTTTGAATATGCCTACCTATGGTTTATTAAAATAGACTACAATATTTACGTAACCCTTTTTTTAAACAAAGTAAATGTATTGTTATCAAGTTTAATTTTGTAAAATTCCATTTTTATTTTTGTTTTTTTAATAAATACGAGAATAATTAATAATATTATTATTTAATTTATAAAAACAGTTTATTTTTAAACAAGTTCTGTTATGTAATTATTATTACGCGTGACAGCAGTTTCGCCTTCTGAAGGCATTATAAAACAGTTTAGTTTAGTAAACAATTAACGTTAACGGCTACACGTTATTACGTTAGGTTTCCAGAAAGAAAAAAAATCGCACAAACCTTTAAATTGGACCCACTTGTAGTCTTTCTTATATAATCACCATATTATAGTCAAAACAGTCAAAATTCAGTTTTTACGTGCCCGATATACCTAATGTATACAAAAAATAATGGTAACACCGTTCTTACTGAATATACTAAATCCTTACTAAATATCAAATGAATAATGTATAATTATGTTTATATAATTGAGCATATAAGGTATATTCAAAGGTATATCTAAGTATATTCAAAGGTATGTTCTAAACAGTGACTCAAATATTACACCTTTCACACCCCGTGCAATACAGAACTCAGTACCTAACAGAAGGAATAGATAAACAATAATTTGAATTTTAATTTTTTGGCTTGACTTCATTTAACAATGTATATATTTATCTTTATATTTTATGTATAAGCTGTCTGTCTCTTACCAATAAATAAATAAATAAATAAATAAATAATATGTTTTAATTTTTTGACAACTTTCACATAATACAACTACCTGCCTACCCATCTATCTGAATATGAATCTATCTACATTATTTTTAAACGATGTTCTGTGGAATGTATCCTCCATAGAATAACATATACAGGAAAAGAAGCGTATTTGGAATACTGTTGGAAATTCGGAATATCGTCTTTTTTGCATTTCATAATACGTTGTCATGTGATTTAAGAATGATCTTTTAGGTTATATGTTGCTAATTCGGAATACGAAGTGTGATGTAAAATTCCAAATTATATTCATTTTATTGAGTACCTACTCTTATTTAATTTTACAACTGGGTACACAATAAATGTGCTGGACGAGAAACAAAAGAGTAGGTATGATTGTGATTATTGCAAATAATTAACAAGAAACAATTACATTCTAAAATTTTAAAAGAGAATATATTTTGGAATATACTATTCCGAATTACATTCACTTTTAAAAAAACGCATTTTTTCTCATTCTTTCAATTTTTATTTTTCAAGAGCACTGTAATAATTTTATTAGATTTCTGTTCCCTTTTCCTAATAAACTATTAGTTTCTTAACATTTTCATCGACTTTTATTCATAAAAAAGTTTTTATCTTATTTTCTGCACCCTAAAATATAAATGGTATTCCGAATATGCTTCCTTTCCTCTACATATAACTGAGAACAAGTTGAAACGTTCTTATTATTAAATTAGGTACCTAAAAATACATTTAGCAGGTTTATACTTCTCGTTTGCACTATGAATATTCACGACCCCAAGTCTTGCGAAACCGTCTTCATTATTAAGGTCTCATGTTTATCTCTATGGCCGTTGCCAACATTCATCTTTATTATCAGGCGGTGTTATTTTATATAAAAGGGTTGGGGCCGTCCGTCCCCCGAAGGGAGATAAAAAAGGTGCCTTATCTTTGCCGGTCATTTGTTCTGAATAGGCCCTCGCTAACTGCCCGTAATACAAAATAAGTCAGCGGCTATCTGCAGCATCCATTACTTCATTTGCCCCTGGTTTCTTATCTCTTTGAATGACCCTGCTCTGAGGATGTGTGCAAAAATCCTACACAGAATGCACGCATAGACACATAAAGCAATGCATTTTAATGAAAAACAACATAATTATTAATAGATTACTTAGTTTTAACCGTGTTTGTTGTTTAAAAATCCAACATGTTTCATAAGAATTTCTTATGAAACGTGTAGGTTTTTCGATCTATTTATTTTGAATTAAAATGGTGACACAAAATAAGTTTGCTGTGTTTGAAGAAGGTTAAAATTATAATTTATTTATTTTTCATATAATATTGTATTAGATTACATATATACATCATATTTCAGACTTCTTTTCTAGCTTAAAATAGATTTATTATAATAATCTTTCTTATATCATTCTTAATATGAAAGTGAGGGTGTAGCAAATGTAAAATGTTTTAAAAATAGTGTCCTCCGCGTGCAAACTCGTATCTTCTCTAAGCATAAAATTTCTAATTAAAGTGTGTTTATCGGAAGTGACCTGCCAGGTAAGTATTTTTTCTGTATCTGTATTCTGACCGGTCAGTGGTTCAGTGGACATCGCGTTTGGGTCCCATCCAGACGTTCCGTGTTCGATTCCTCGGCTGGCTAAGTCCTCCACCACAACACAAGCAACATCTTCCGCTTAGTGTGGTGGTAGTAGGAGATTTTCAAATGTTGTTGGGTTATTCGTAACCCGGGAATGTTTGTCTATCTTTAAAAAAAAAAAAAAAAATAGTTCTAGGGTACATGGAGAAAAATGTTATTCTAAAATACGATCATTTTATTCGTAAAAACGGTTAAAAACGGGACTGAAGTTCTTACGAATATATCAGAAGGTTCATCGTATCATGTACGCTCTCTCTCTGTGTCGAGGTCTGGTCATGTCAAGTCGTAAA
The DNA here is from genome assembly GCA_951813805.1 of Limnephilus auricula. Taxonomy (NCBI): domain Eukaryota; kingdom Metazoa; phylum Arthropoda; class Insecta; order Trichoptera; family Limnephilidae; genus Limnephilus; species Limnephilus auricula. Next base: position 6,422,381 of record OX638403.1, read on the forward strand.
TAAATCTTCATTATAAAATATAATTGAAAGTGTTCTCAATAAGATCCTCAACCATTTACCCAACAAAACAATTTTAAAATAGATACCTACCTTACTGCTTAATTTAAACAATTTAATTAATCTGTTTCAGATTTCAACACAGTCACCAAAAGCTCCCGGGGACGCAGCATGCAGAAGGGGAAAACTGCCCTAAGTACCGAATCCCATTAGAAGTCATCAACATCACATTCGAGAATTTTGTAGTCAGCTGACCACAAGTGCTTATTTATCTACGTGACGCCACTACCGGTGTGTACACCCTCATGAATAAATCATTCGTCTCTTAACACCGACACTAACTTTACTTGTGGGCGAGTCTACCTACCTACCCACCTACCCACATTACCTACTCACTCACCCACCGCAAGACAGTAGGCGCAAATCCTGTGTGTTGTGTGAAAAGCTTCCTGCCCGCCGATTTAATAGATTTACGGACCGCTATGAAATAAACGCGACGAGGCGACGCGACTGTGAAAACAAATAAATAATTTATCATTGGAGATATGAATTTATTTACACAGAATTTTGTCAAAAATATTACTTATTAGGTATAAATGATTACAAGTATTTTTTTGAGGTTCTTACGTAATTTACGTTTAACAATATTATAAATAGATAATAATATTGAATGGTTTTGTTCTTCCTCTATTATTTCTATTCCGGGTTAAGAGTGAAAGTTATTACCTACCTAATGAGATCCCTGAGTTTGACCTTGATGAATATGGAGATCTGTAAATAATGCTAGTCCTGAATTTACGTGTAATGAATACGGGACATTTTTTTGGACTATAACTTTACATATTTTAAAATATTATTAAATTTGATGAGGGCCTCAGTGGTTGTTTTATCCATGCTGAGTTCCCTATTTTACAATTTAATAAAACTTATTTTAAAAGATACCAACTGCGAAATAATAAATTGAAATAAAATAAAAAAAACAGTAATATTGGCGGTAATTAAAAAATTAAAACATCTGCAAAAATTATGAGGTACGATTACATTGAAGTGTGATTTTTTTTTGGGTTACCTCTCGTGGTTCAATACGAGTGTTAGAATTATTATTTATTTATTTATATGGTTATTATTTAGAACTCCACTTAATTATTTTATTTATTTAAAGTAATCCAAATTTTCTATTAAATGTTATCATCAATGTCTGCAAGTTTTCAAAAATGTTTAAATTGAGTGATAGACACTGTAGACTGTAGACAGTTCAATATAGGTACTAAAGAAATCAGGAATGAGGGAAAAATACGTATAAATAAATCAAAGACTTAAATTGTTTTTGGTTAGGTTCAGTTAAGATCTAAAACAGAAGAGTGGGTGGGATCCATGTGTGTGTTTTATTTTCTATTATTAAATTCCAAGATTGTGAATAAATCAAGTATGTGCCAAAACAAAGTGGTTAACCTTTTTGTTCTGATGAATAATTATTTAATTAAATGAAACAAATACCTTTCTGTACACCACTTATATACTCACAATTATTAAGTTATTATTATTTTGCGAAGATTGAAGAAGTAATAATTATTTCGTTTGAATTTTTGTGATTCAAACATTTAGATATTTGTACCTATAGGTAAGTAAGTAAAACAGTTCACCTACATTTTTTTTAAACATTATTTGCTACCTGATTTGAATTTCAAAAACATATAATAATATTAAATAATTCTGTTCAGATCCTGAGGCGAGATTTGTGGCTCAGTTGTGGTGGCCGTGGGTGTTTTTTCTGAGATGAATCACTCACCAAATCATTCCAGCAACAGTGATCAATGATAATTTAATGCCACTGAATTTTTCTCATGCTCAGCGCTATTTTTATAGTGAAACCAGCAGTAGTTAAACTCGAAGAAAATTAAATTAAAAGGTTTCTGAATTTTTCAAACTTTGCAAAATTATTATTTTAGTGCGCCATGACGTTTTTAAATAATTTAAAAATAGCTGATTTTATATATTTTTTAATGAAAAATCTCTCAGCTTTGTTAGCTATCTAGAATTATAAGAATCTAATTAAGTACCTACCTACCTAATAATTCTAGAAGATTTAACAAAGATATCTATTTTCAAAATTTAGAATCAAAATTTTCTAGAATCAGTGGGATCTTTCTCTTTCGAATTTCTTTTAATATCTACTGGCATATTTTTTTTTGTAAAATTCGTTTCAAAGGCATAGTAAAATAAATAGTTTCGAAGTTGTTTTATTTATTCCTACGAATACACATTTATTAGAACTATTTTAGGTTATCGGCGTTTTCAAAAGACTTTGATTTCATACCATGTAGGTAAATATGACATTTATTAATTCATTAGGTAGTATGAAGGTAAGTACCTACTCAAGTACAGAAAAATCTCTGCTTCTATTAGAATTCAAACTAGGGAGATACGGAGATACCTAATAGTAGGTTTCTTTAAGTATGCACATCTGCAATATTCACAAAGGGAAAAATAATCTGATCGAGTTAACTGATAGCGGATCTTCCTGTCACACATACATAGATAGTTTATATCATAATTCAGTCTACAAGCAATATATTTTAAATACGTGCCCTGCAAGTTAAATAAATACATACCCAGGTATGTTTATAAAATACTCAGCTCAAAACACATAACTACGTAAGTACCTAACTAACTACCTACCTGCCAGTGTCTACCAATCAATGAATTGATATATTTTTAATCAGTTGTCAAAAAAAATATTTTTATTTTTTGTAAATCTTTTACGTAGGTAGGTACCTACCTAATAATCTCTCATAGACAGTAGCCATAATATACAGAAGCTTAATGCGATAAATATTCCCCAATAAAAATCTAAGCTACGTCAGCCATTAAAAAATATATGACCCATTGTGCACGAAAAGATTTTTCCAAAACCATTCAAAAATATTCTTCAATTATTTGATTGAAGTAACGCAGGTGGAATATTAATTCTTAGATCATATATTTATCTAAGGCCCATTTCATTCATTCCTAGGGTATTTTTACTGGTGGTAATTTAAATTTTTCCTTTACACCTGAGACTCTAGCGGATGTCAATTTAGTTTTTTATAAAAGAGACATTTACTGTGACAATGGGAAATGCATTTCCGTTTCCAGATGCGTCCCAAAAATGCCGCCGGCTGTTGAGTTCCCCCGCCGTTAAAAAACCTACCGAAAGGCCAAATAAACTTGTTAAATTCCCCTATATTTGTAGTAAAGATACCTAAAATATTTTCTCTTAATTAATGTAGTTATTTAGGAACCTACTTGTTATGTAAAAAGCCTTTAAAAACGTAGGTACCTGCCCACATTTAAACATTGTAAGAAAAAAAATAGCTACCTACCTAACTACCGAGGTACCTACCTACCTACCCACCACCGAAATGATTTCTTTTTTAAAGTTTTTGGGTTGCTAATGAAAACAATGCAAGATCGCACTTTTTTTAAATTATCTCTCTGTAATAAATGATTTTTACCCGTTTCATCCAATTTTTAAATAAAAACTTAAATATTTTAAATAGGAAGTCAGTTACCTACTTACCCACCAAAATACTGGCAACATCTTTAGCAAAAGTTCCCTCAACAAAGTTAAATGCTAAACCCGCTTTATTTTACCGCAACAAAATAAAATGGTAGTATTTCAACATTGTTTAAGAATACATTTATCTAAAGAATCCCCAGCGTCTCGTAACCGTACCCAGTCAAGCGATCAAATGATCTCTTTGGACCCGAATCCTCAAAAATAGAAAATAATTTAACTAAAAATGAAATGTCAGAAAACACTCAACTCAAAACCGTCAGTATTGCATTTAATATTTAGACTTAAAATCGCTTGTATTTTATACGGTTGTTATGTCGTTTCAGGATCTGAAAGCAGAGGCAGTTGACAGTTTCTCCCGCGTTCAGAGATGCGCGGCGGCCATGTTATGTGGCGCCGGCCAATCAGAGGCGAGGATTCGCGGGAAGCTAAGATGGCTGCCGCTCGACGGGGTTCACTCGAACACCATCAGCGGCTCGGCCCATCCAGACGTGTTGTTGTTCCTGCGAGATCTCTTCATCGCCGAGTCAAAATAGTTCCGAGAAAATACTGCTTAGGTTGAGGTTTCAACTTTTCGGTGAAGTATTTAATTTGGATTCTGAAGAGGTTTGTGTTATGGAGGTCTTCTTTCAGTTGATAATAAATATTCTAAATGAGGGTAATATTTCTTGCCGTCTAAATATCATGTTCAAGTTGTTGAAAAATATTTTTTATTTATTTTTAGACAAACCTAAATGTTTCGCGTAATTTCTGAAGTATTAAATACCTTGTAGGTAGGAAGGTAGGTACCTACCCGGTACATGCATAAAAATAGAAATTCTTAATTAGGAACCAATTGTTAATGGTTTTCAGGGTAGGAACTAGGACCTAGGTAGGTAGGTAGGTACCTACATAGGTACCCAATGCTGAAAAAAATGTTGAATTTTATTTAGGTATTGTATGTAAGTAGGTATGTAGATACAGGTCATAGGTAGGTTACTTAATAAATACGAAAAAAATATTTATTGAATTTGGTTCCAATTACCACTGAAATAAATTTTCAGAACACTTTTTTGTAGGTTCAAAGGGTTATTTAAAAAATATAAAATTATTATCGTAGCTATATTATGTAATTACAAGCTTCTACCCGCAACTTCGTCTGCGCAGAATTAGTACTTTTATTTTTTTAATTATTTATATTCTTTTGCCTATTTTCTTTTCCTAGGTCCCATCTTTATTACCAATTACAATACCAAAATTCTTAACTTAGGTGTTTATTTAAAATATCTAACATTCTTGATTCGATTCAAAGTATTAGGCGAGTACTTCAAATAATTTCACTAATTTTCTGAAATAGAATTTTGATTTAAATGAAGTTTGATTGTTTTGTAAAATATCATTCTCATGTTCTGACATTTTCTATTTAACAATATTTATTATTTATAATATATTGAAAATAGCTAACTTTATAAATCCTATATGTTATTCTGACGTATGAGGTATGAATTTGAAAAGTTTCATTAAAATCCATTCAGTTGTTTTTGCGTGAAAGAGTAACAAACACACATACATCCATACAAACTTTCGCGTTTATAATATTAGTAAGATATATTATAAACAATATCTGCTATTTTTATCCCATATAAAATGGGCTAAAGAGAAAGCCACAAAAACTACTTGAACTTCCCTTGTACCTACCAATTATTACTTAGCACCAACTTTTACCCACCGTAACTTAACGTCCCACGCTTGTGGGTAGCTTCTAGTAGGTGCCTAGTCCCAACCTATAACCTACTGCCTACAACTACTAGTTAGGTACCAGGTTCGTACGGCATTTCAAGTTTGGGTATTCTCAGACGTCGGATCAAAGTTTGAGTTGATGGTTTTATGGAGAAAGTTGGACGAGTCTTGATGAGACCTCCCCGCGGAGCGCTCGCAAGAAAGTCCCAACTTCTTCCCGCCACATCAGATGTTGAAATGGAAACGAAATAATTATAATTATGTAAATTTTTTTCTTGGAAAGTGTTTTATTATTATTTATTAACGTTCACACCCGCTAAACTACTTATTTACTTCTTCAATATTTGCAAAATTATTATTATTAGGTTACTATCCTGACGAAGAAACCATCGATTTTGAAACATGTAGATATTATAACATGTGATTAGTGGTTTACACAAAGTTTGTTTTATTTAATATCTACTTATTAATATTTACTGATTATTTCTTGAATTAGGTATGTAAATGTTTTGCAAATAACAACAGTTGTCTTGCCAGTGACATTTTTATGTACGTACCTACCTATCTACTCTTTTTTTTATTTTTTACTTTGGACTGAAGTAGATAAGTGTTTTTAATATTTTTTCTTTCCTTAATATTATTATTTTTTTAATTATATTTATGCATTCAATTATTAGATAGTTAGCTAATCAATTATATAAAAATTACAGTCCAACTCCGTTTTTAAAACAGTAGGTACGGTGCAATTGAAAATGATCCGATTGTAGGACATAATGACAATAACTTACCAATACATAGGTAGTAATAAATAAATAGAAACTCAAATAATATAAGCTTAGGTCGGGTTGTTTCAAAAGATTTGAACAATTCATCAAAAAAATTAAGATAATTTTCAAGTTCTCTGTAAGTTCTATTCAAGTTTTGTCATTATGTCATTTTAGACCAGTTGTTTAATAAACCATAAATAATCAGGTTTATAAAGCAACTAACAAACAAAACTTAAATAATTTTTTCACAGAACTTGAAAATTAATTTTTAAAAAATTATGAGACTTATGTTCAAATTTTTTCAAACAACTAGTCCATAGACATTTCTTATATGAACCCACCCATCTATATTATAGTGCGTGATAATCACCAAAATTTAACTAAACTACTTTCATTCGTAACCTATTGTCAGCAAATTTTAAAAGGTTTTGTACCTACGTAGGTACCTACTATATATTTTTGATGGGTAGTAAAAAAGCTAAAGAAAGTACATACCTACCTATCTTCATAAATATCCTTTTTGTATTCTTAGTGCCTTCGCTAAGGAGGCAACTGAAAAAAAATAGTATGCAATTAAACTCGCTATCCTGTGTATGTCAATGTGTATAGCCCGCACACTACACAGTTTCTCAAAAACCCGTTGTCAATGGTAACGCAAGCAGTGACTCGCGACTCGCACTGCTAGTTGCTACGATGACAGCTGATTGTTCTTCGTCTATGGTTAAACAAGCTGAGATAATTTTTGAAATCGTAAAATTGATTTCGAAGTTTGTTTAAAAACCATAGCAACCGGCAAGTTTTAGTTTGGTTTCAGTTTTTTGAGTGAGCGGATCGCCTTAGAGACAAAACATAATATTTGAACAATTCACCATTGGAAGATTTTGCCAAACTCGTTGATTTTTTAACTAAGTAGATTAATTTTAAAAAAAAATCAATTTCAAAAAAATGATTTTATGACTAGATTAATTTAAAAAATAAAAACAATTTCAATAAAAGTTTTAAATACCAAGATTATTTTCTAGGGACCTATGGATAACGTGGGTAGGTGCCTACTTATAGTACAATATTAATTATCCAAAAGAATTTTAAAGCTTTCGGGGATTGCTATGTGTAGCGAAAAATAATGAAACGGTAATATGTAATTTAGGAAACAATAAATTTCGATGTTACGTAATATTAAGTCCACTTCAAGCACTGCTACACAAACGAACTCAGAAATGTCGGATAGATAACACCAAGTAATCAAGCAATGTGTATTAGCGGCAGAGAAACTGGGAGGGTAGGTAGGTACCTAACTACACAAAATACTTTGTTATAATATATATTATGAAAGTGGAATATATTATATCGCCTTATTCGGGACCCTACCGCATATCACCTTACTCGGTACCCAAGTTGGGTACACCCAAGCTCCAAAATTTATCGCGGATTCCCTCAGCAACTATTTACAAACTCAGTAGGAAATACAACCATTTATAATCATGACGTTGCTGGAAATGGCTGGAAAATCTTGTAAAAATTATTCATAAAAAAAAAATAATAACAACTTTGGCGCTACTTTCCTCGTGCAGATAATACCAAAAACATGCGGAGTTCTAAAGGGGTAAGAAGTAAAATATTTCTGGCGTTTATATTCCTTTTAAAAAAATATTTGACATGATCCACAAAACTCGCTTAGCAGGACTTGTTTGTTGATATAATATTATAACTGTTCTTTCAAGAAATAAAAAAAAAAAATTAAAAAAAACACTGTAGTATAATTGTGTAGTTTGTCGTGTTGTTACTGTGAGTATTCGTAAGTTTATGAATTGCAGGAGCTCACAATTGTCGAATATAGAGTTTAGTATTTTGAATAAAATTTATTTTACCTCTATGTCTTCTAATGTAGGTATGTAGGTATTTTCAGAAATATTGATAAGTAATTTTTTTAACGTAACGTGCATTTATTATTGATTTTAAATGTGGATTGGTCTTCCATATTGTAAATTTCACGTGTATTTTGTTATTTGTTCACGACAACGGCAAAGGGAAATGACAGGTGATTATTTCACGTGATGTCTGGTTATGTTCTAATGTAAATCTGTATGAAATCTAAGCGTGAAAATAATGATCGTGTTAAGCAAAGCTTTTTCATATCGGTCCGGAAAATATTGATACGGGGATGTGCACGAAAAATAAAAATGTGTATATTTCGGTAGGTACATATTTAAATCCAGAGTTAATAATTCTAATCTTACCAGACTCGGAAAAATCTAATACTACTAAGACTCGTAGATATGTTTATAGATATAGTTGTATACCTACGTAGATAGGTAGTTATGTGGGTAGTATTTGGTATCCGCGAAGTATCTCCGCCTTCACGGACGAACTTAATATGGCGAAATCCCCCGCCACGGTAGAGCTAAGCCCCAGTAATGGTACGCTGGGAACTTGTTTCGGGTAGGCGAAAGCTCATGAGGAATTTTAATAAGCAAGTGAGGTTGATTTTCCCCAACCGTTCCGTGGAAGGAAATAATCTTCTTGCATACCCAAGAAAGAAATAAGATTCTTCTGAACACTAAACGAGTTTTGAAATTATGATTAGTCAAAAAATCATGGCTATACTATTATAGGTACCTACCTAAAAAGACTGACGCATAAATACGAAGCTCTTTTGGTTTACAAGGCAAAAATCTTGCCTTTATTTTAAAGCGTTTTTTTTTAAATATTAGATCAACACAAGAGGCCCTGGAGAAAATAATTTTCCCCAAGACCTACGTCATCTTTGGGGATGCTGTATATAGGGTGTTATTATGGACAGGACGGAGAGGAAGCCTTGGGAACGAAAAATACATTATAGGTGGGAGGGAATCCGCTGCCAAGACCAAGACGGGCACCCCTGTTATGGCAGAGGTATTGGTTATCCATTGAATGGTTTCCAGGTCGGCGGTATCCATTTTTACCTCCGAAATTAAAGCCAATGGGACTATAACATCCTAAATTGGGATATAACATGATGTGAGGCTGAAGGGAGCGGGAAGAGAAAGGAGATATGATATAGGAAAGTGAGGAATTACATTCAGTGCTATATAGATTTGGTCACAAAAACTGGCTAAAGCCGTTTCGAGCATTGATGGTGGATTTCACCAGGATAATAAATACCAGGAGCGTCCACCGCCCTGCTCATACATTACAAAAGGGGCTATTTAAGAACTCAGTTGGGAGTTTATGAAATCTTAATCCACTCTTTACACCTTATGTGCCTACACTCAAATCACAATTACAAAAATCTCTAATCCAACTTAAAATTGACTTGATAAATTCTTTATCTCAAATCCACAACCTACTACGACTTCGAAAATCTGTCAAATCATTGAAAGTTATTTATAAATAATGCAAGATATCCCGTTTTCCTTTTTTTTAAATTATGGACTTGCTGAACACAAAAAAGACAGAATTCGTAAATACGATTTTATTAAGGGAATTGTGTTTGGCGAAAAATAAGTTATTAATTTTCGATGGCGAGCTTTACAGATAATAATTTATTAGATACTATTTGTATTTCAACATTATTTTTAAAACCTATTTTTTCATCAGCCTAAATTTATACAGAAACCAGAGATGTTTTAATCAGCATAAATATATTCTATTGAATACCTGATGAAGAGGCAAATGATTATTAGGTACTAAATATAAAAGGCTTATAAAGATAAGGTATTAGGTATATTTACTTATAAAAACTTTGAAACACAGCAGGAGCCAATTTAACTCAACATTTTTTTAATGCTATGGTATTTTTGTTCAGTTGAAAGTGCATAATTTCCAACAAAATATAATTTTCCCATTCAAGGATTTGATTCACAAGTAACGTTTGACTGTGAGTGTATATATTTAAGTGTATATATGTATTCGCCTTCAGTCTAAACGTCCTCATAAGGAAACCATGAAATGTTTTATGATCTGCTGAAGTTCGTAAACCGTCGACGAAGCTTAAAGCTCGGTTTAAACTTAACGGGGCCCGTGACTGAATGGAAAGTAGAAGCTTTACATGACAAAATTTCACTTCGGGATAAATAAATTCAGAATTCCGATTTTAACTTTTAGATATATAGCTAGATCCTACCTACTCTTATGCGCCTGTAATAGTGTTATAGTATTTTGGTTTTACGCTTAGAAGTAACGAGTTAAAAAAACTGCGATGATCATAAATTTCTCAAAACACAATAATTTAATTAAATTAAATCAAAATACTTTGCGTAAACCACTAATCAAAGTAATTTGTTTTATTTAATTAAAATGATGCCACAAAGAAATTTTGCAAATATTGAAGAAAAAATAATTTTAATCCATAAATTCTGTTCAACATAATCATATAATTCCCTTCCAAATTAAGATAAACAATTTTAAAAACGATATCACAATATGACTTAAGATTGAGGCTTGAAGGTGGGGAAATTGTGATATTTTTTTTAAATAACGTAACAATTCACGGTCAACAAACACGAAGATGAGGAAATAAACAATCACAAAGATGTGGAAATCAACAAACTTGAAATGAGATCTGCAAAAGTGAAGATGAGGAAATCAACAAACACAGTCAACAAATATGAAGATGAGGGAATAAAAAAAAACAGTCAACCAATAAAAAAATTAGGCAATCAACAAACACGAAGACGGGGAAATTAACAAACATAAAATTGAGGTCTACAAACATTGGATGGGGAAATAGGGAATGGAAATGTAAATGGAAAAAAAAAACAAATATGGGGAAATCAAAAAACTTGAAGATGAGGTCTACAAACATAAAAAAATGATTTAATACAAACACAACAACCTACAGTCTGCCTTGGAGCAGAATTCCCTGGTGAGGAGGACTGTGTACATACATACTATTAGGTATATTATGTATCTTTAAAAATAAAAATAATAATAAAACACATTGCATGAGAACTCAGTTTAAGAATGAATAACATAATATATATTAATAATAAAGACTAATAGAGATATATTTTGAAACCAAATATGAAGAGCAAACCAACCACGACCCTTCCCCTTCCCCTTCCCCTCCTCAATTTCTCTTGATTTTACAGTAGGTATCTATACCCTATTTGGGAATGACATTGCGCCCGTATACCTTCGGACTGTAGAACTATTTTAGGTACCTTTAAAATAATCTCTATTATGAATCTAAATAATAGATGCAGGAATGTTCGGGACCAAATCATATAATACAGGAAATTGTACCAATAATACAGTACTTAGATATGAATATTATTTGTTTTTCTTTATATTATACATGCCTATGTTTAATGCATAGGTTTCAACATCGGTGGAAATGTAAATATTAGTTGTACTGTCCGACAGCGATTGGAACAACTCGAATCTTATCATAGTTTATGCATTTTAAAGTGGTGTGCTTGATTTCACATAGACAATAAATCGTGGCACTTAATTAATGAAGTGGGAGTTTTATTGACCGAATTAAACTGTCGTTAAGTGTGGCAAATCGTAGAGATTCGAATAACTCGTTATTGTGTGTACAGATAGGAACAAGCCACTATTAAAAAAAAACTAAAAATAACGGACCTACATCCTATTGCATTTGCTTATAAAAGTGTGAAAGTGGGCAATACCTTCTTAAAAATCATTCTGATAGCAACTTACCGCAATAGTTATAAAGATCTAAAATATTGTTTTTAGTTAACTTAGTAAATATAATAAATTTTACCACATAAATAAATCTCTTTGACCTAAACTTTTCCATTAGTAGAATTCCGGAAAAACATCTAAAATTTTAAAAAAAAAATGATCGGTAAAAATGACTACGTATGTGTAGGTACTTATTTATTTTAAAAATAAACTTAACCAAAGTTAACAAATCTTTATTAAGATTCTAAATTATATTAAAAAAATTATCCAAGTTTATAAAAATAATAAAAGTCTGCAAAATTAGATTAATTTTTTTTTTTCAAAATTACTTCTTAATTATTATTTTTGCACCTTCTTAACTCGCCAACTTCTTGGTTATGTTGAATATTTTAATTTATTTTTTAATTAATTAATACATCTAATGTCATATGGCATCCTAAGACTAAATTATCCTCCTGATCCTGCTGGATCAAAAACTTTAATAAATAATAGAATAAATCAATACTCCGTTTAAAAGAAACTGAAATAAACGAAAAGATTCAGCACCCCATTATTGTAGCCTCGCAGTCAGGTATGTAATATAAATTTATACTTACATACATAACTTGTCATTGATCTAAGGCAATATTGATAAACAACCGCAATTAATTAGCTGTGATTCTCTATTGTTTTACAAGCCTTAACGTTTACACTCATTAAGTAGGTACTTGACATTCATGACATGTAAAGTTGATTGATACCAATTGTTAATCAGAACGCTTTATTTGCTTTATTAGTTGTGATTTATTGATAATAGATGGGAATATGTTTGGAAATTAATTTAGGCAACTCAACGGTTCTCAAGCAATACAACGTCTAACGTCTAACCAATGCCTAAAAATTTTCCAAAAAAAAAATCCTATGTCTTGTTAATAATTTATTTTGGTATAAAATATTAAATTAACTAATAACGGTCAAATAAATGTATTAGAAAAAATCTACCAATCAGTTAAAAAAAATTGCACTTAGGTACTATTTTTGTTTTATTATTTTACTATTTAAGTGCATTGTGAGGTGACATCGTAGGATTTTGTGTGCATTGTGAGCTGACATCGTAAGATTTTGTGTGCATTGTGAGGTGACATCGTAAGATTTTGTGTGCATTGTGAGGTGACATCGTAAGATTTTGTGTGTATTGTGAGGTGACATCGTAAGATTTTGTGTGCATTGTGAGGTGACATCGTAAGATTTTGTGTGCAGTGTGAGGAGACATCGTAAGATTTTGTGTGTATTGTGAGGTGACATCGTAAGATTTTGTGTGCATTGTGAGGTGACATCTTAAGATTTTGTGTGCATTGTGAGGTGACATCGTAAGATTTTGTGTGCATTGTGAGGTGACATCGTAAGATTTTGTGTGCATTGTGAGGTGACATCTTAAGATTTTGTGTGCTTTGTGAGGTGACATCGTAAGATTTTGTGTGCATTGTGAGGTGACATCGTAAGATTTTGTGTGTATTGTGAGGTGACATCGTAAGATTTTGTGTGCATTGTGAGGTGACATCGTAAGATTTTGTGTGCAGTGTGAGGAGACATCGTAAGATTTTGTGTGTATTGTGAGGTGACATCGGAAGATTTTGTGTGCACTGTGAGGTGACATCTTAAGATTTTGTGTGCATTGTGAGGTGACATCGTAAGATTTTGTGTGCAGTGTGAGGAGACATCGTAAGATTTTGTGTGTATTGTGAGGTGACATCGTAAGATTTTGTGTGCATTGTGAGGTGACATCGTAAGATTTTGTGTGCATTGTGAGGTGACATCGTAAGATTTTGTGTGCATTGTGACGTGACATCTTAAGGTTTTGTGTGCATTGTGAGGTGACATCGTAAGATTTTGTGTGCATTGTGAGGTGACATCGTAAGATTTTGTGTGCATTGTGAGGTGACATCTTAAGATTTTGTGTGCATTGTGAGGTGACATCGTAAGATTTTGTGTGCATTATGAGGTGACATCTTAAGATTTTGTGTGCATTATGAGGTGACATCTTAAGATTTTGTGTGCATTATGAGGTGACATCTTAAGATTTTGTGTGTATTATGAGGTGACATCTTAAGATTTTGTGTGCATTGTGAGGAGACATCGTAAGATTTTGTATGCATTGTGAGGTGACATCGTACGATTTTTTTAATCAAAAACATTGTATATCTACAGTTACCAACCACGCAAAGCTAGGTAACATCATTTATAATCCAGCTTCACGTCTGTTATAAGACGCGGAATAATTAAAAAGCATAATTACTTTATTATCATTATCCTCCCGCCTCCGTCAAATTCTATCCTTGATATACAAATTAAAATTTTCGGCGTTGCGAAAAAGACTGGGGCGATAATCTCAAATTAATGAACCTTCAAAGCTCGAACGGGGACCTACTTTGTGTGGAAAGTTGTCCCATAAAACTTGTAAAGCAGATTATGTTCTGCATCTGGGGGGTCTCGCTATGCATCCAATTTATTGTAATCATTAGCTTGTTTGAAGCTACGGATTAAGCAGGTACTCACTATAAAGGTAAGGGTAAGGGGTAAGCAGGTTCATCAGTTTAATCAAAGGCGGTGCTATTCGTAAATTATTATTTAAATACCCATACATGTAGGTATATGTTTTAATTGGTAATATACATATTTTAAGAGATAGGAAATATACAATAAGTACCTACATAATTACTTTCAAAATAAGTAGGTATTATAAGAAACTCCAGTTAAAAATATTACATAGGTACGGCTCAAAAAAAATATTCATGCACATCAGTGAATCCCAACAGGGATTGTACCTAAGAGTATTGATATTAGAGAGACGGCATGTGAAGTGTGCCCGCGCGCTCCAAGTGTGCCTTTTCGAGAATTCTACCCAAACGGTTGACATTGGCTGTCACCATGTAAAATGGCTGCTGTCGGAACGTATTAAACGACCAAAAATCAGCAGCCAATGTAAGCCGTTTGGGTAAAATTCTCGAAAAGGCACACTTGGAGCGCGCGGGCACACTTCACATGCCGTCTCTCTAATATCCATACTCTTAGGATTGTACCGACCTCCTGGGGGCGCTGGCAGTATCCCGGGGGCGTTTTTGGCCTCGAGACCAAATGGTGGGCGGTAAAAAGCTTCAAGGGGGCGGTGAAGAAATGAAATGGCGGTCAGAGGAATTAAAAAGAAAGTCGTGGGTATTATTAACAAATAATTGAATTTATATTATTTTGATAATATTGTTTCAAAAACCTTTTTATTTAATTTAGGAAGTAACATTTCCGGGATTCGAAAAATCTAAAATTGTAGAAAATCCACTCTCTTTCATTACAATCAAAGAGAAAGTACAATCCTGAAGAATTTTACGAACCGTAACTGCATTCCGGGTTATTCTGATTAAATCTATCAATTAATGTCATTACTACCCTGACGAAGAAACCATCAGTTTCGAAACATATAGGTAATTGTGATTATATAATAGTGGTAGATATAAAGGTATGTGTTTAATTTAATTAAAAATGACGCCACAAAGTAATTTTGCGAAGTTTTAATAATATAATAATAATAAATAAATATGTATGTTCAGTTTGCAAACATTGCAGTTCGAGCTATAAAAGAGTATGCCAGGAAAATACTGCTTCTAACCTGATAAATGAAAATTTCAAGTCTTTATATAGTTACCTACGTTTGTTTCATTTTTCATTTGATGTGGAAGCGCAATAGGTATCGATCAGCGGACGAGGAAAATAAAGACATAAAGAAAACGGCGATGAAACGTAGAAACACATCCCGGGAATTTACGAGCCCGTCTTGCTCTTTGGAAATTTAGTCAGAACTCAGAACTTCTCCAATAGCTTTTATTTCACAAACTCGCAGTACAAAAAGGGTACCCGGTTAGCAGAATGAATTCAACTCAACACCTCCTTTGAAAAGTCATTAAATGTTATGATTTTTTTTTTTAAATAATTGGTTAAATAGGTTATGTTAGGTTATGATATGGGCTATTTTTAATTATTTTTTTCATAGCTTTTAACGACTTTTTAAAGAGTTGTTGAGTTGAGTTAATTCTGAGTTGACATGGAACCACAAAGACGCAGTAAGTGATCACTTCTTTCTCTCCCTATAAAAAGCATAGATATATTTTACAAATATTAAGTTGGTTTTTACCTACCTACTTGGAAGTGATGTTTTTAAATAACTCTGTCATCAGAAGATGTACGAAATTTACTAACGAATTATAATTTATTTTTTGTTCATACTATTTTTACATAGTTAGGTACTAAACTACCTGCATATACTTACATTGTTTGTAACAAAAATAAAAAATGGGCACTTACTATAGCGGAGCTTTTTTAACATTAGCTCCACAAAGGAGGCCCTGACGAATAAAATCCCTATGTCATCTTTGGGGATGCTTTGATGAGGGTTTTTTTTATAGAAATAAAAGAAAAGAAGTTCTCGGAAAAAATCTAAAAACTTTTTAAACTTTATGCTTGCGCTTAAACTTTGTGTATTTAAAAAATGATATATTTATTTCGAACTATAAAATTTAAAGTGGAATTTCATCACCTTTCAAGAACAGCTTTTAATATTTTGATAAGTTCAGAAATATTACATTTATTTGAATTTTATTGAAAAGCGGACATATTAGCTAGCATAGCTAGAGATCTGATAGGTAGGTGTAGAGTTAAAGGAGTTAGGCTTTAATACAAATACTACACGGAGAAAAATGTTATTCGAAAAAACGATCATTTTAATAGTAAAAACGGTTAAAAACGGGACTGAAGTTCTTACGAACAAATTTACAGTGTTTCAATGTTTATTGGCGGGAAAATGTAAGAATAATGTTTTGGTAGACGTACGAAATTACCTATACCAACAAATTATTCTTACATGTTCCCGCCAATAAACATTAGCTCCAACAAGCTCAGAAAACCTGTTAATTTGTTCGTAAGAACTTCAATCCCGTTTTTAACCGTTTTTACTATTAAAATGATCGTTTTTTCGAATAACATTTTTCTCCGAGTACTTGTGTAGTGAAAATGTAGTAAGGAGTAAAAAAAAATTACCTAATTTTAATAAGTACGATACTTTACTACTTAATTGAATAAATAGTATTTACTACCAGGATTTGTACGAGATTCAACGATTTTTTATGGACAGTATGTTTTTTTATTGAGCATTTAGGAAAAAAATAAGCAACAGTATGATAACTTTTCTATGAGGAAGTACAGACATAACGATGTTTGCACACGTGCCTACAAAAAATGGTTTATATTTAGCTTCATATATATTTTCCCCGCAAAGCCCAGCCTTACATATGATTATACCATATTGAGACCAATTTGTTTCCACATCACGCACATGTGTTTGTGTTGCTTCTGTAGTGTTGTGACATGTTGCATTTATAGTTTACCTATTATACTTATGAAAAACTCTGGGCTGCGTTTCAGGCCAATAAGAGAGGCAGCTTTTTCTAACACTCTCTTATCTCCTGCTACCCCCTTGGATCGTAAAGTCCGCTTCCCTCAACGTCTATCCTACCCCTCTCTGCTGCCTGATAATTGACTCAATTAGGAGCCCAATGATACAAGCCAGATGTAGCCTCAATTTGTTTTCTTTATTTAATTTCACGTACGTGTGGGACCAAGGTGGATGGCTGTATAACCAAACTCATTCTACTTCAGAGGACATGAAAGTAGAACCATCTTGAAACTAATCTGTTAACCCTATATTTTATGTGACAGTTAACCATAACCAGATATAGGTAATATTTACTGTAAAATGGGGAGAATTTATCAATAACTTTGAAACTAGATAACTTTTTATAAAAAAAATTATGTCGGAAAATATTATTATTAATTTTATTGCATGTATTTAAACCGCCGACATATATTTTTTTTAAATTGTGCTAATACAAAAAATATACATATAATACATTTAAAATATATATAATGTTGGTGAAGAAAAAAAATATAAGATTAAGATAAATTTAAACTAAAAATAAAGATTTAAAATTGAAGTAAAAAAATTATCTAAAGTTAAAATCGGTATACTTATATTGTGTGTTATGTGTGTTTTATATTGCTTACAATTTTATATTCTTTACAATTCAGTCGACAATTTATCTACTAATAGATATATATTACGTTTCGTGTTTTCTTTTAATGTTTTTTTTATTATTATCTTTCTTTTTCTTTCTTTCATTTTCTCTACTTTTTTTACAACATTTTATTTTTTAGTTTTTGAAAAATTTATGTAAAAACATGTGTATACAAGTATAATATAGTTATTATGTGAATATTCTACGTTCCTGTAATAAATTAAAAAATTTAATAAAAATATAAATCATTAATTGTTAATAGAACCCGTTGAAAAATTGATGTCAATCAGTTTAACAAGACCTAATGTAAAAAAAATATGTAATAAAAAAATGTATGTAGGTATATCATATATTATAATAGTATATATATGTTTAAATTATAATAATAACATAATACATAGGTATATACATTACTTCAACATATAGATTATAACTTATAATTTAATAAAGTTATAATTTATAACTAGAATTAAACTATCATTGAAGAAGAAGATAACAATAATAATCTAATTTTTTTAAATATAAAAATGAACAAGACACAGAAAAATAATAAAAGATAACGGTCGCAACTGGGACTTGAACCCAGTTAAAAAGAGAGTTTTTCTTATTAAAAAAAAAAAGAAATAAACTAATTTCAAACCTATTTTGTCATTGTACCCATCACATTAAAAATAAGCTAGTAATTTCTGAGTGGTAGCAACAATTACTGCAGATATTTGCGATGTTCAAAGTCACCCCATATTACGATAGACACATATTATTAAATAAGATATTTTTAGAAAAAATAATAAGGTAAGATAGAAATAATATGCATGTTTATTTGTTAGGTCCCTACTATTGCTCGTTGAGATACCAACCTTGTAACGCATGATCATATTTCTTTAAAAATTAATTGATTTGTTCTCCTGTGATTTTCTTGTTCTTACAGAAAAGTCAAAGGTCAAGGTATCGACGGTGATAAAAACACTATCTATCTATGTCATAAGTACCTAGGCGCTGAATATTCTACTAGCCTACAAATGACAACGATCATAAAAGTTGTATTGGTATGAACAAAATCGAAGAGGAAACATTAATATGGTAATATCTTTTTTCCTAGATAAAACTCGTAAACCTAACCCATCCATATTGCGTGTAGTGATTTTTGCATATTAATCTGATATTCTATTCGTAGAAAATATTATAATTAATTAACTAACTAATGCCAAAGTATAGAGTTTTCAGTAATTAATTTAAGTAAAGTGGGTAATTAGATGCTTCGATATAATACATCCTTTACATTATATTGGCAAATTATGCTTTTGATCAAATTTATGTACTTTTTACTAGATTTAACGATCTTTTCTTACAAACTAAGTAGGAATCTAAGATATTATTTCTAAAGCAGTATGATATTATGCAGATTTAATCTTATCAAATTGCTTAATTCTGTTGAATCTAATTATGAATGTACTGATATCCAAGAAGATTGTAATAAATTGTAAACTTAATTCCTGCCTTATAATATTGTGATAAATAAAATATACAAAGTGGTGCGCTCGTAGACATTAAGATGTGGATATCTCCAAGTGCAATCTGGATGAATGTAAGAACCGAATAAAATATTGTTTTTTCTTACAAATTATTACATAAGTTATTTTTTGTAATAATTGTCACCGAGGTATTTTGACGTGTGATTTTTAACATTTAATGATGTCATTATTATTATTAAACCAGTACCAGGTTAGTTACTTTTAGATATAATACATAAAAGATATGGTCAGATCGAGGAAGTACAATTCGCTTTTGGTCTTAATACTGACATACATAATATATACACATCTACGCTGATTTAATGGTTAAAAGTTTAAATTTTTAAAAACATCTATAAATTAGTAAAAACCACACTTCAAATAGCGATACTGCCGGGATTAACCCGAAACTATTATTGTATCTCCCGTTATTTATTGACATTATTGTAAAAAAGAGTCTTTCAAAGGTCCATGGGTCGTAATGTAAATGGACATCGAGTGATAAAAATAATTGAAACACATTAAAGACAAAACAATTTGTGCGAATTTTACGACATCAGCGATCCTAGCACACTCGCTCGATAACGATCGATAGGATAACTATCGGTAACTTCTCATCGTTCCCTAGGACAACTGCACATCGCTAACGTACAAACAACAGTTGATGTCGAATATTTTAAGGACACTTAGTCATTGTGAACTATCACTTATTCGTTGGCGATCTGTAGTCATGCTAGGGAACGATGAGAAGTTACCGATAGTCATCCTACCGATCGTTATCGAGCGAGTGTGCTAGGGCCTCAGATCCCATATTTAAAAAGAAATATGAAAGATACTTCCATATTGAATTTATATACCTGAAGATACTTCAGGTCAACACATACAAATATATGTTTTAGCATTGAAGACAATGTTAACCACTCTCGAACAAAAAATGTGAAACGAAAAAGTAAAAAATAATTCGGTCGCATTTCGGAATTAAACCCAGGTCCTCTGCCCTGCCGGGGCACTGCTCTGACCACTGAGCTAATCGACCAAGAGGTCCTGGATTCAATTCCTAGATGATTTGTTTAAGAGTGGTTAATATTGTCTTCAATGATTAAATATTACAAAATTAGGTTTTATTAAATGATGAAATTGTTTTTAATAGAAATGTACATAATTACGAAGCCAGAAATGTAAACAAAATTAGATTGTCCCGACATATGAAGAAATTCAAATCACAAAACTGCCTAATGTACAGAGGACTAAAGTATGTACAATTCAATACATGATTATTACTTCAATGGCGTCAGCCAGAGATGAAAAACCTACTGCGGAGTGACATAGACCGTCCTTGGATGGTCCGATACTCAGTAGGATACTCGCTTGCACATCGCGGGCATAAACTGTGCGCCTTAAAGTTTAAGTTTAGACTTACGGAATTTAATACATCGTTTGTGTGAAAGCACTATAAAAACAATACATGATGAAATGCCTGAAAGTCTGAAAAATGAAGTACCTAAGAATGAAAATATTTAAAAAGAAATGTTATTTTTATTGTAAAAATAATTAAAGTTACAAAATTATATATTATCTTGTATATATTAGTTTATATTCAAATTGTATAAACTAACTCAATAAATAATAATAAATAAAATAACTCCATTTTAAAACTTATATTTTTTACTTAATGAATATTATTTTAGCAATTATTATTCCAAAGAACATAATAACATGTAATTTGTATAGATACTTAATTAAAGTAAGTCCTTAATAACATTTGGATGATTTGTATTACTGTCGCGTTTGCGAAAAATCACTTAAATCACACAAGACATCTAAAACCACATGAAACAAGGATTTTAGAAGAAAACAAAGACCGTTCTAGCAACAGATTAAAGCCAGTCATTATTAAAGCCAGTGAAACTTTTCAGAGAAATGGAACTAGCAAATTACATACTATCTTACGAAATCCACCAAGATTCATCTCTCCGGGCTGCGCTCTTTGCCCTCTAATGAATATTCCCTCCGCCTCTAATGAATACCTATCCCTCCTCCCCCCCGTCTCTCCCTGTCCCTCCCCTTGCCCCTCTCCGCCGCCTGCAGAATAATGTTAATGGAGAGCAGCTCCCTCGGGCCGAAATAATTCTCCGAGATTACAAGTCTCCAACTTCGGCGCTGTTCGAGAGGAGATACGGAGCAACTAACTATAGCGCTGGCAGAGGTTTTCAAATATTACATAAGAAATTATAAAATTTATGAACTATTTATATTATAGGTTTGTCTGGGACTTAGCAGCGGATGCATCTAGATCTTCTAGCAGCGGGAGATCTTTTAACCTCTCCAGCCGTAGGTACTCTTCCGAATCATCGCCTTCCCCGTGTAGTCATACGGCCCTCACTCCTGGACACCCTGACCCTAGAATCCTACCAACCCCTCATACTGTTTTCCTTCCCACTTTCCTTATTTTTTATATACAGACCCTCCACACAGCATCCCCAAATTTGACATAGGTTTTATGATATTCAAGATACCTACTTCATTTTCAATGAACATTCCAACCTAAAGATAAAACTGCAACTATAATCAATGACCATTGTATTTTCAAGCGGATTAAGCGCCCTTTAGATGAAATTATTTCATCTAAATCTTCATTAATAAGTTCTATAATGAAAATGTTAACGATCACACAGTATTAAAGGTTTTTCTTTCAGCTGAATAAAAATTCTAATGCAAAACGAAAAAAAAGTTTTATTAAATAATACTATACCTACATACTAATCTCCATTAGATAAATTCAGGTGCTTCTAATCGTTAAGTTTTCCGACACTTACAATTGACACTTGTATTTGTGAGGTATTAATTATTAAGTGCTTATGGTATTGGTTTGTATAAAAAATATACTTTATCCAATCTAATTTTGTAACGAGTTTGATGAAATTTTACACATTTGATCTTCAAAATAGGAGACCGATCCATGTTTACATCAGCCATCAAAAACCCACATCCACCCCGCATCTTAAATAGAATAAATAATTAGTTTACTAATTAAGCACTCCATATTTCTTCGTTTATTTATATGGGGGAGGGGATAAATTTAACATTTGTTTTCCATCAAATTTGTACGGAAGGCACATCTAGTGGTATATTCTTTATTCTATAAATCCTAAAACTATTATTTATTTGAACAATCTTAGCTTATGAACGTAGTAATTTTTTTTAAATTGCTTACGCAATAAATTACATGTAGGTATGTTAACTAAGTACCTACAGAAACAATTAATATTGAATACATACCTATGTGGATAGATATAAGAAAAGCTTCCTAATACCTACATAAGGTAAAATGTTAATGATTATATTATAGTCAATTTACATCGCATTCAAATCAATTTCCTAAATCTAGGCGTTTCAAATATTATTTGATTATGATGATTCCATGGCCCTTAAAAAGTTGGACATTGGAATCCCCGCCTCTTTTTGGGAGGGATTTAAAAATACTTTTGGAAAGGTTATATAATGTATTTTAGAGTTTCTTTTTACAAGTTGATTTCGTAAAGGCCTGTAAAAAAACATTAACTGCTTTCTTTCGCATTGTTTATTATTATAACAAGGAAATTTAGAATGGATTTCACGGAACCAAGCGACATGGAGCGTAGAGACTTCCGTCCGGCCTAGAAAACGGACGGTAACTATTATTTTATTCCCATAGTCGTTATGTGGGCGGCATAAGGTTTATCTCAACTCCAAATTCATTGGATGCGCCCACTTTGATTCTTGCCGTAAAAAACAATGCAAAATTGCAGTGTTTTGTTTTATTTTGTGAAATTCTGGCACAAATATTGAAATGCTTTCCGACCACTTTCTAAATAAATTAATTTGCCACATTATACAATAAAACATTATCCGAAAAGGGGTTCATTGGTAGGAGATTTTGCACTTGAAAGCATTTTTTTACAGGCCTGATATTTAATTTTTTTCCAGGCTTACAAAAAGAATTATTAAGAAAATACTCGACCACTTCCTAGGCCAATTTTTGTTCTACTCACAGTATTTAATTGAATCATCTATAATATTTCTAAGCGATTAAATTTTCAAACCAAAAACACATGATTTTGTATGAGTTTGCATTATTTCGCAAGGCTTCATCTTAAGTTACTGGTGATCATCGCGTAAACATTGTATACAGTTGTAGAGGTTTTATCAAAACAGCCAAACCTTCAATTAAATACCTCTGCATTCATTGCAGGATTTTACTTGGAAATTCTTCCTCCACATCAAAGTGACATCAAAAGCTCTGAGATGGGAGGAGCGCAAGAATACCAACTATTTATGTAGGCATAATATTTTCAAGAAATTTTCCTTTACCGTACCAGTCATTTCCGTCTACAAATTTAAGTATTCCCAATTTATGCGGAATTTTCCTCCAATTTACGAGGCCTCTCAAAGGCTAAATTTATTTTTGAGCCTAAATTGTCCTTCGCCGAAAATAAGCCATACTAAAAGTTGATCTCACTTATCTCAGCTTGTTACAACATTTTACGGCATACAAATTATTGAGTCATCCCCTACATAGTTCCAACCTATATTTATCTTTCCGTAAAAACAGAAATAACCATCTATATTCAAAATTATTAAAACACTTTAACATATTTTACTCCAGTGTAGTAATTTAAAAAAATATTTTTAAAATTACAATTTTATGTTCAAATTTTCTAGTAAGATTCCGTTCCAGACTTGAATTCAAATTTAATGGATGGATAATTTTTCGAGGGGTCTTACCATCGATACTTAAATTATAAAAGTACTTTCTCCAGACTTTAATCAGAGAATTTTTATTATTATATAGCCCAAGGGCCAAGGGTCTTTATCAGCTATTTGAAAACTTTTCAAATTAAGACATGATACCTAGGTACTCAGAAAAAAGGAATGAACATTATGAAACCTATCTTTCTTTGGATCGTGGATGTCTTTACCTTTATTTATTATACTGTATATCATTATGTGATTGTGCTTGACTGGGGTAGAAAATTTTTAACCCCCTTAACTGCAGACTAAGTGAATTTCTTTGTTTAAATAATAATGTATAGCCGGGGTGTACATTACCTACCTGCACGAGGTCTGATTATTTTTTAATAATTATTATTATATTATTATTAATAAGTTAACGTACGTTGTACACAGTCGCTTCACGTACTAGATACAAACGGAAGTGTCGCCATCTATAATATTCAAATTGAACTAGTGAGAAAACATGATAATATTGGAATGTTGTTTTTTTATTGAAGAACGTGTTTTATTAATGTTTATTATCAAAGAAGTGGCCTTTTGGAAGATGCACCATTGGGGAGGGCCCTCAAATAGCTGATAGTCAGATCGACTACAAAACTCACAGCGGATACAAACTTTCTCCCTTTGCTCCCAGAATGAGTTTATTATGCTTCACTAAGCTAACCTAACTCATTTAAGTATAAACAAACATGGAATAAAAAAGTACCTATATGACCGTATATGTAGCCATAGAGCCAAGTTGGAAAAATTAACATTATAGTAATAGAAAATATTTTATTTTTATTTTTTTATCATTGAGCATCTAATAAAATAATGTTCAGTGTTACAACATAGGTAAGTAAGTACCACCTAATTTAACAAATCTAAAGCTATGTGACTAGGGGGCAGGTTTAAAAGCTTTTTTCAATGATGAAAATGAAACTAAAATATACATAATAATAAAAATAAATGTTTTATTATCTTCTTAGTTACAAGTAGAGATATTAAAAACCTCCCTGGAATTTCCCGTGCTGAGGATTTCATGTAAATATTTAAATTTAATTATATAAATAATTAGGTATTTATAAATAAATTAGATAGTGTTTTTTTAGTGCAGTCAAATGTTTTCATTTTCAATCTGTATATTTTCTATTTTTGATCTCTCTGTAGGCATTTTCTTTTCTGCTTTATTTATTTGAGATTAAAACATTTATTAGTACCTACCTACCTATTATAATTAATTGTCACATTTATCATCATCATTCTTACACATATATCCTGATGATATGGAAACTGTAACGCTATACAACACCTTGTCTAATGAGGAATGTAGCACAACGCGGCATAACACCCCTAAAACAAATCATGATAATATTGGATACGTTTTTAGATCGTCGGATCTGCCCTGATGATCGACACTGCAACGCTGTCTGAAACTTCGGCTAAAGAAGAAGGTAGCGCAACACGGCATAACACCCCAAAAACAAACAACGAAAAAAAACATGATAATATTATTTATAGATATAGTGAAAGTGAGAGTGAAGCCGACATTCAAAAAATTTAAGTTAGTAACCCACAAAAAAATATGAATAATTTTAAATCCACTTAACTAAATGTTTGCACGTTAGATTTTTTCAGAATTTATGTTCATAGAACCTGCCTAACTTACTAAGCGATAAAATGATATAATCCACTTAATATTTCAGTAACGTCTTTGTATCACCTCGCCCATTCATAATATGAAAGCTTTGGGGGTACAAAATGACCAAAAATATCCATTTAACCATGTGGAGACTTATACGTGTTATGGCTATGTGCCCGGCACGTGATCGATTTAGGGACCAACTTGGCAGATATTATATTATATATTATACTGTATTATATCATTATGTGATTGTGCTTGGCTGGGGTAGAAATTTTTCCACCCCCTTTTCTGCAGACTAAGTGAATTTCTTTGTTTGAATAATGTGTAAGAGCCGGGGTGTACATTACCTACCTGCACGAGGTCTTAAGGGTTGATTATTTATTAATAATTATTATTATATTATCATTAATAAGCTAACGTGTGTTGTACACACTCGCTTCACGTAGTAGATACAAACAGAAGTGTTGCCATCTATAATATTCAAATTGAACTATTGAATTTTTCATACTATAATTTTCGCGCGGAAGGGGGTTTTTATCTGCTAGTTAATAATTATTTCTCGAATGTGTTCTGCGTCCAACAACAAAAATATTTTGCAAAATACAGAAGGTAAAGATATGCAAACTAAAGTCCAAAAATAAGTCATCATTTTATACGATTTGTGATTTAACAATTTAGTTAATTTGTGTGATATTTACAAAATATACCAGGGGCAGTTCTAGGCTTTTCGTGAGCTGGAGTGTAAAATTGAAAAGTATGACATTACTGATGTTGTTGGAGCTGAAAATGAATTTTACATTATATAATAATTCTTTGTATGAAAAATTTTCATACTGTGAGGCACAGTCTCCCCGAAATCAATAATGTCGTATTTTTCAATCTTAATCTCTCCATTTCACTGAAAAGTCACGGACTATCACTGCAACCTGTAGAAATTCTGTGAGTGTTACGTTAATCAGTAGTTATTTTTTGTGTAAATATCTAACTATGATAAGATAACAAAGGCTTTTTTTAGAAATACCTAACTGCTTTTTCTGTCAGAATAGGAAAACAGCTTTACATATTTTTAGCACAATAAAAATGACACTAAATGTATATGAAAGCAAAATAAGAATAGTAAGTAGTAGCAAAAAATTATTGTCTTAAATAATAAATAAAAATATTTATTTTTATAATCACTGGGAGAGTGAATAAAGACAACTACTAATTACCTACGTGCAAATTATTACGGATGAAATGCTATATTAGTGCCATCTAGTGAAATTATTGCACACAACCACATTTTCCCACAAAATAAAATCCAATTATTAAAATCCACAGTTAAAAAAACAGGTAGTTTAGAAAACTCAAAAATATAAATATAATATTACATTGGTATATTGTTTAGTACTGAATAAAATGTGATACAGTGGAATTACAAATTAGAAAATAGTAAAAGTACCTACTTATCTACCTAAAGCATTACCAATATCTTATTCCTGTATTAGGTATAGGTATTGCTTCTCATACCTAATAAATAATTTAATGATGACCTCGCAAAGCTAGTGGATATATATAACTATAACTAAAGAAACACAATGAAATCATTTACCACCGTAATATACTTCCGACTCCGATTAAGTCACCCTTAATGCCATTAGGGTGTGTCGATATTGAACTAGACTAGCACCTATTACTAAATGGAACGTTGGATGTGTGTAGCTATATCTGCTACATTGAGTCACAGCACCTACGATTTTAGTAGACAGTCTACTAACTATAATTCAAAGATTTAAGATGTAAATATTTATGTAGGTAGATAGTAGATAGGTAGGTACCTACCTCGCTATATAATTACAGAATCCATAACCATGTGAAAAAAAATCTAATGGTACTTCCACACCAAAGCCAACCTTCCAACTCCGAACTTAGTTCGAAGTTGGAAGGTTGGCCGATAGTGTGATGGCTGCGGCCAACCTTCCATCTCCGAACTCCGAACTTCAACATGGCGGATGTCGAACAGCTGATTCGGCGCTTATCTTATCAGTCGCCTACAATTATTACGTAGAAGTAGATACACGACATGTTTTCAAACAATAGTTATACCATTTTCGTTGTTTGTTTTTGGGGTGTTATGCCGTGTTGTGCTACCTCCTTCTTTAGCCGACGTTTCGGACAGCGTTGCTATACCACTTTCGTTAGTTATACCACTTTCCCTTAATAATATTTTCATTTGAATGGTTCGCAGACTGATGTGTGGACGGCTGCGGCAGGCTGGCTCGTGTGAGTTGGCCGTTGCGATCGCCTCGGAGGCGATCCCGGGCCAACTCGAACTCCAACCTTCCAACTCGATCTTCCAACGCACGAACTACCCCTCCACACAATCGTCCAAACGTTTGAAGTTGGAAGTAGGCCGCAGTCAGGACGTAGCACAAAACAGAAGGGTGCTGAACACAATTTCTTATGAGGAAACGCAGTGGCCGATAAATTTAAATAATAACAATTTTATCAAAATGTTGCTGTCACTGTCGCTGTAACCCCCCAAAATACTGCGCGAAAGGGACAACTGCACCTCAGGCTGATAATATCTAAATAAAATCGTCAAAATCGAAGTTTCGTATTCCCCATTTTTGTCCGCCGAAATTGGACCGATTTTTAAATTATATTTGTACCAAATGTGTGAGAAGAAAATATTCTCTATGAGTTTTGCTTTAAAAAAAAATACATTGTCTAGTTTGTATATCTACTGAACAGGAAAATTTATCGATTTTTGGAGGGTCATAACTCCTATAAGATAACTCCTATAAAACTTACCGACAAGCTAATAATCGATGTTCTGATTTCACGATATTACCTAAGTTATTTGCACTAGCGTCAAAATCCAGAGACAAAATTGGGGAAAACGTTTGCATGGACAAAACTCTTCAAGGTTCCCTCTTAAACCTGCCTATAAATTGTACAATAATTATAAGTACCTTGTTTATTAATAAATTAAGTTAATTTCAGGTTTATAATCTTTATTTTTCAAAGAATACATCTTTGCAAATCAAGAAATTATTCCGCTTCGGATAGCACAAATGGGAACGAACAGAACCTGTTATTTAAAAAATAAAACGAAATAATATTTTTTTTACTCCTCCTTCCGCTTGTTAGGTACAAACCAGCAGATTATTAAATAGAGTGGTAAAACAAATTAATTTGTACGGCTCTTAATATAATAAATTAAACCCGTTTATTATATAAAATATGTAGGTAAGGTACCTACTTATCTACCTGGGAATAAAATTATTGGTAAGGTACCCATATAAAAATGCTAGGTAAGTACCTAGGCATCGACAATAATTAAAAAAATATATTAGGTGTAAGTAGGTAGGTACAAGTAAACTTGTTGTGATACAAACAAAATATTAAATTGTAATCATATTAAATAAAAATATAATGAATGATTTTTAATTTTAAAATATCGCAATCTGGATATGTTCGGTGATAGGAGCACAGAAATGAAAACGGGTGAACGGTTCCTATTTTTTATAATCGTTGGTAAGGCAAAGATAGGTAAGTAAAATATCACGTCCAAAATAAGAAAATGGTAAAATCTTCAATTATTTCATTGTTGTTCTGTGGAACGTTTGGTTATACCTTTTGATGAGTGTTCCCTGTTTTGCTAGCCTCGTATATGAACTACGAGAGGCAGAGAGTTCTCATGTTTTTTAGATGGCAGACGCCTGATAAGAGCCGATCAACTGGTCCGTGAAATAACGTCCGAGAGCCATAACATTAGAGAAGCGTTACATTTGCTGTACATTTAACAAACAGAAAAAATGTAAGTATGGAAACCTCGATAAAAATAATTGCATTTAAACTAAGATCTGCAGAGATACCTGTGCAGAGAGAATTCTAACACAACGCTGTTTTAGCACACCTTCTCCACTTGTGGATATTTTATTGTTTAAAGAAAAACAAAGATTCCCGTATTATGGATAACTTGACAACATTTGGAAAATCTTCTACCACCACTACATTAAGTTGAAAATGTTGAAAATGTTGCTTGTGTCGTGATGGAGGAATTAGCCAACCGAGGAACCCAAATGCGATGCCAACTCTGCCACTAACCTAATTTCATCCTTATTTAGTTCTATTCTGTTATTTCGACTAAACATTTTGTAGGAACCTGATTCACATAGTTTCACAAACGAAACATGGTTTGCATTCCCCAATACCACGTTTACATAGCCTTGGAAACCAATACTTGAAATGTATTTGACAATACTTTGAACTTGGCAAACTTCAAACGCCGTATATGCGAACTATTTGTAGCTACCTCATAAACTATTGTGAACACCAATTTTATACGTTTTTATTAATATTATTGTTGATTTCGAGGATAATTGTAGACTATTTATTTTTACTTCACTTATATTCTAAATTACCTACATTTTGTTAACTCATATATTTTATGTACAACGTAAATTTTGTTTCTTATATTTTCTGTTACCTATATTTTATCTGCTCGTATTTTCATTGTAATTATTAAAAAAAATGTATTGCTTTATAATATGTAAAAGCCCTATGGGCGTTTAAATAAAATAAAAAATAAAAATAAAAAAATGGTTAAAATCAATTTATAATGAGTTATTCAGACAATTTGCAAAAGTGTATTTTTATTTGTTCTGATTCTATTATTCATAATTAAACTAAATGGAAATTATTTTTACGTAGGTAAACCTACAAATAAAATGTGACAACAAATGCTGTGAAAGGGTTTAGGATTGTTACATAAACTGTCATAAAAATAAGAAAAAAAAATCAAAAGCAACACGATTGTTAATTTACACAATAGTGCAAAAGCAAATATTATTTTTTTAGAATTCTGTAGGTATATTTGCAATGACTAAATAAAATACCGAAGAGAAGGACTTGGCATACCAATCTAAGATCCAAATACATACTGAACATTATAATACTGAACTAATAACCTAAAGAAATATCGATATGAAGTAACGCGTACGATCGATTATTAATACGAGAGTATGGGATGTATAGAGAGCATCTCCTACCCTTTTCCTATATTCCTCTTCCTCTCCCCTTCTTTAACCCAATATTAATTTAAAGATATTAAAACTTCATTTCCAATGAACTTTAGCATAAGAAACTTCTGTGGCTTGACTTCAGTTCACTTGTATTTATCACTGCGTATTAGGTACGCAAAAGCTGTTTGTTTCTTACAAATAAATAAATTATGTCATAACAGTTATAGAATAAATGGCGTTACATGCAAATGGTTTCCTTGGTGATTTTATATGATAAGTAATAAATATATAAATTTTAGCCGTCATTTTTGAATAACTGTTTGAACAGAATATTTTTGCACCAAATCCTCTCTTAGGGTATTTAATTCAGTCATTGAAGATCTGTAATAAAACTAAACCAAGTAAAGGGGTTTTCACCATCCCCCCAATAGCTTATCTACACTTTCTTCAACGTAGCTACTTACAAGCGACGCTACCGCTACCTACCATTCTATTTTGCTAGTGTAGCGCCTGGCGGCGTTTTCAAACACTAATAATAGTACGAAAAATACAGACGAGCGGCGATCGCGTTGCTTGAACGTAGCTCCATGGAAGAACGGCGTAGTCATATTAGGACGCGATGAGAGACTTTAGTTGCGAAGACAGTTGCGTTAAGCGTAGCAGGCGAAAACATCAATTTCGGTAGGTATATGGAGGTGCGCACATGTTGCCTATTTAGTTGTGATACTGTTTTTGAATTTTGAATAGTTTTCGAACTGTCTCCGCAAGTAAAATCTCTTGTGTGCAGGCATACCAACTTTTTAAGATTTTTAAAAAAATTTGGAAGTAACCAGTAGATAGATAAACCGGTACAATTAACGCTGGATCAAAGTTGGGTCTTAACACCAAACCGGTCGAGAGTTGTTTCGAAACACAAAACAGACACCGTGAAATAACCGCTCTGCCGGGAGCACAGAACACCGAGAAGGTTGAAGCCATTTATTAGAATGGATAAACAGACACACATGTGTTGGTTTCTGTATAATATAAATGATGTATCAATGTGTGCGCTCTAAAATGCTGCCTGTCAAATGGCACGGTATTTAAAACATACATATTTTTATATAACAGAGCTAGTTTTTATACTTGAAAAACCTTCGAATGTATAGGTAACTTGTCTTGTAAGGATGAAAATTATAAAATTTTATTATTTAGATTTTTCATATTTCAAACATTATATAATTAGAATAAAAATAATAATTAAATATATGTAGTATGTATAATGTATAGGTACTTTATCATTTTTTAGAAATGATTTTTTTTAAATATTTATTTGATAATTTCTACAATACGCAGCACTGTTAGATAGGTAAGTATCTAGGTATCTACCTACAACAGATCCAATTTGGAAATTTTAAAATTATATTATTATTTTATTAACGCATTTGTTGTATGCTAATGATGCCATGAAATAATATGAAAATTTATTTTCACTAAAGAAACTATTATCCTATACTATCACCATCTGTTGAGTCGTGGGCAAACTATCTTAGCACGACGAATTTAATGAAAAGGGAATAATGTGAGGGATGCTAAATATGAAAACCTACCTATTTGTATTTAATTTATAATATTGAAAGCCTAACTAACCACTTTTGATTGTGGTTGTAGGTACTTTTAATTGTGCTATTATTTTCATAATTGCGCAGGTAAAAACTTCCAGTGCTTCATTAAAAAGTCAACTGAAGAAAGTGATTTTCAAAATGGGTTATATTACCTATTTTGAATTTTGAGTTTACGACTAAAAGGAAAATGATTTTATATTTAGGTTTCTCACATAAGAGATTAAAATAGTCGTAGGAAGAAATCAGACGAAACGCGTTTCCTGTTAGGTATTTCCCCAAGGAATTCGAAAAACTCCACAGTAAAGTTCGTATTTCTAGATTCCTACCAATAAACTACCATATTGGTTATGAATTACCTAGGTAGGTACAAAATTATCCGACAGTAAATGTGAGAGGACACATATGCATTTAAGTTAATTTGGATGCAATCGGTTAAAAAAAATATAGTTATTAACTCACCATAATAACTTTTTGATACGTGCGGCGCTTTTCGTGGAAAATTGAAGGCTATTTTCCCGTAAAAGGGCAAGAAAACAACAATTTAGACATACCTACTTCTTCCTTTATACTTTTTATGAAAGTACCTTTAAAAAAATATCTTTATAGCACTATTTATGATTTTTTTTAACCTGCAAACTTTACTAAAAAATATTTGTTAAATTTTATTTGTAAACATTGTTCACTAAATGTTTATTTATCTGTTCAAGTAAATCCGCGAGAAAAATGGATGTGGATGAAGATGCAGGCAAAATTCTCCAGTAAATGTTTTATATTATCTTGTTACTATACCATTTGTAAAGCCGCACATCTCGATACAGGCATGTTCTGGTGCCTGGAGAGATGAGCAATTTATGTTTTGCTCTTGTTAAATACATGTTTTTGAAAAAATAAATAAACTATTTAGTATGTAGGTAGGTACCTACCTAATCCCATTCAGTGGTATTGTTCTTAAAATTATTCATGCAGTGCTCCTTGGACGGCTTATTTGATCGAGAGGGTTTAACTAATCGGTGATCTGCTCATGGTAAGTTGTCCAATATAAACTTAGGTCTTGTTGGACAAAAGGTTCCAATATTTTATATTTATAGGCTGGTGCCAATCCTTACAGTGCTTTGAAAGTTGTTATGCCAGTGAAAAAGACCCCTAGGTACAGAAGTGGAGTTGTGTAGTACCTACAGGTACGCTGAATTATTTTACTGAAACGAGTCACTTTCGGATGAGAGAAGAAAAGTGTTAAAAAAACTGTCAGAAAACGCCAAGTTCTTGAACGACATCGAGGGACGAGAGACGTCTTGTTTCATGTTTAAATTTGCATACAAAACAAATCCACTTATCAAACCTTATAACTTCTATCAGCAGTAAACTTGTCGTAAAACTCCTCCGGGGAGGAAAACTTTTAAAAATGGTCCAATGGAGAATATTTTTAAGGGAAAAGTTGTATTAGTTGGGAACTTTGTAGGCACTAGGCACCTATAGTACTATATATGCGTGTACCTCTTTATGTATGGGGAAATGTATTCAGGGCCATTGTAAGACCTCTGTACTTTGCAGGCCCCGGCATTATGTAGGTACTTATTATTTCTTGATGCTTCTCTAAATATTATTAACTATGGGACTGACGTACAAGACAGAGAGGGCGGACAACCTTCCAAAGGTGTGACAGGGACAAACTTAATTTCTATCGACGCGGCATTTCAGTTCTGGCGGATCCAAATTAATCAGCCGTTGAGCTCGCTATGATTTGAACGCAAGTGCATAATAACTTTTTTTGTCAAAAAGATCGATCTAAATTTTTAAGGGTAAGTACCTACCTAATTGTATTTTTGAACCAATACATTTAGTGAAATGTATAGTTTGCGTGGTTACTAAAGAATAAAGTATAAAAAGTTAGGACGAACATTTTATTTTAGTGTAATAAATAATGTGTAGGTATGTCCATGCGGTGGACAGAATTACTTTTATCAATTTTACCCGGCCACTGATTATCTATCTAATAATTTTCAAGAATACCAATGACTAAAATTTGTTCGATGGTGTTCCTCAAGGCTCAGAAAAAATGATTAATTATTCTTTTAATTTCTGGATTGGCTTAAACATTTCGTCAGGGTCCGCCATATTGTTGTCAAAAATTCCTACGTAGGTACCTATATAAAAAGGTATTTACTTTTCTACATAGTTGCGATAGGTGGCTTTCAGGCTCATTGAGTTTACGACAGAGTTCTATTCATTGCGAAAATCAATCGCTTTCCACAAAAAGCACTGGAAATATCAAAACCACTTTGTAACAGGATTCACCCTCTGCAGTATATAATGTATTTCAAACTCGTCTATGACACTTCCCTTTTTATTTGTAGGTTTAATTTCACAGTAGTTATTGAATCTTTTTGTTTTTTTCCAGTTTTATATTTCAGAGCGGTAGGTGCTTTGGGCCGTGGAAAACAGAGAAATAGAGTGATCGAAAAGTTTTTTTAAAGCTTTTTTATCGAACATTTTTTTGTTGAAATGAGCTGTGTTATCCGAATACGCAATGCCTTGAAGAATACATTATTTATTTTCCTTTGGTAGGACGTTCCTTTGTCAAGGTGCTTGGGTAGGTTTGATTATAAATAAAATTCACATAAAATTTCTCATTCAAGGAATGCTCTTTCGCATTTATTTGTTTTAATAAAAAATAATATTATGCTCTCAATCTTTATGTCATAACATGAAAAATGTTGTGAATTTTAGCAGTGCAGGTACCTATCTACAAGCTTTTTATAACTTTTTTGAAAATTTTGGTAAATTAAAATTAAATTTGTTTAAATTCTAGATTTTTTTTTTTTTTGCCACCGGAATATCAAAATAATAAATAAATAAAATTTCCTAGCTTTCATTACTCTCATTTATAAAAAAATGGAAAATAATATGATATTATTATTATGAAGAAAATGCTAAAAAAGATCAAGAATATAGGTGTCCGAGAGTACTGCCATCTAGCGCTGATTCTTCAAACTATTGAGTCAATAAATTTTAAATATTAAGGAAAATACTGATTTAATCTCTATCAAATGTGACGAACAAAATTTTAATTAAATTTAAAACATAAAAAGGCGTGTTTTAATCATAATTTAAAACATAAAAAAATAATCAATTGCTTTTTCCATAATTTTTCAAAGAGACATCTACCGAAATATGGGAGAAGCTCGTGGAAAAGAATTTCAGACTGCGTCTTGAATAAATTCTACAAAGGAAAAGCTCAAGTTCGAAGAGACGGCTTTCCGAAACTCCACATAAATATATTTATACGCTATACTTTGACTGAGCGGAGAGATTACGGGTTCGATTCCTGTCTCAGAGCAAACATAATATTATTTTTGGAAAGTTATTTAATTATGGACCTTAAAAAATGCTTTACTATTAAGAAGATTGTATCTTACCTACGTAGCTACTACCTACTAGGTAGGTGTAAATGTAGGTAGGTACCAGACAAATATTAATGATTTTAGTCTAATCAGTCCCTATTTCTTTTCTACATTTATAAAAAAACTTACAATGTTGTCGTAAATTACATTATCATTTATTCTGTTTTATTGGTTTGTAACACACATAATTAATATTGATATGAATATAGGAACAATCTTACTTTTTTATGTTATAGATACTTTATTTTATTTAGATACTATATCAGGCTTAAATTATATTGTAAGGATTTCTCGCCATCCTCCCAATAGCTTATCCATACTATAAAGTTTATTTTCGATTTACGCTTCATTTATTTATTAAGTCTATGAATAGTGGCTATATATATCTAGGATAAGTTGGCCGAGTTTTCTAACTATTTCAAGTATTTTATTTTTATTTTTAATAATATTCGTTATAGTATGGATAAGCTATTAGGATAATGGTGAGAGACCCCCCCCCCCCCCAAATTATCGTTTTAGTATTTAGATAATTTGCACTAAATTTTATTATAGATATACCTAGATACATAGGTACTCTTATGTGTTGTTTCCTTACAATTACTACAACTTGTTATAGGTACGTGTTACTTATATATCTACGTGTCACTGTAATCAATGTGTAAAAGTTTTTAATGTAAAAGCCCATTAGGGGTTAAATAAAAATAATAAATGAAAATAAAATTATGTCTTAATAAAACAATATGATCGTGGCTACCTATAACAAAACTTTGTTAGTGCCTACATCTGTAGGTAATCATATTATTCAGTGGATTTAAGTCCTCGGTTTATTATAGGTATTCTTGGCAGGTATTTATTTATATTAAATATAATTTTATAGCTTACCTTTTACGGCTAAGGTCGGTTTAAAAGCGGACTCGGAAAGTACCCTCAGCTTAATCCATATTCTGGATTCTGAAAAAGAGAGAAAACATTTACAATTCGATAAGAATAAAAAACTTGACTTGTAAGAATAATAATTGCCTACCTAATTGAGATTAAAGCCAGGGACATACACATGCAGTGTTAAAAAATGAAGAAAAAAATCAGTAGTCTCTAATCTTGCCATCATCATTGAAAGTATTACTAAATCAATGGATAATCAAATCCCAGTAGATATTATCTATACACACTTCTCAAAAGCGTTTGTTAATATTGACCACAGCCTTCTTTTATCCAAATTACTAGCTTTGGGAATTCACGGTGATTTGTATAGATGGTTAGTCTCTATCTTAAAGGGCGCACTCAGGGAGTAACAATAAATGGCTTCATCTCTGAGATTGTAAATATACCTTCGGGTGTGCCCCAAGGATCTCACATGGGACCGTTACTGTTTACAATTTTCATCAATGACATTATAAAATGTTTTAATCATAAGCAAATGTTCTACTCTTCGCTGATGATATGAAAATATTCCTTCCTATTAATGCTATTATTGACTGCTATAAACTACAAGAAGATTTGTATAGGCTTAGTGACTATTGTATCATCAATCATCTCAACATGAACACTTCTAAATGTTATGGAATTACCTTCACTAGAAATAAAATTAAATTTGACCATAACTACCGTATAGCCGGCCAATTACTCAAAAAGGTTACACAAATTCGTGATCTAGGTGTTCTACTTGACAGTAAACTTATATTTGAGGCACATATTGATATGATTGTTAAGAAAGCCCTTAGAATGCTAGGATTCTTATTCCGTGTTGGAAAAGAATTCAATAATATCCAAACACTTAAAATATTGCATTTTTCTTATGTTCGCAGTTATCTTGAATTCGCTTCTCCAATATGGAATCCTCAATATAATATGTCCAAAAAACGCATTGAAACCATCCAAAGAAAATTTGATCATCATTTAAATTTCAAGTTAAATGTTGGTTACCTTGACGTTAACAGCTCGATGGACCTTTATAGACTTAAGCCATTAAAAACTAGAAGAGACTCCGCAAATATAATATATCTCCATAAAATTATCAATGGCTTTATTGATTGTTCTCCCCTTCTGTCTAAAATTAATTTTAGAGTCCCGAGCGTTAGAACTAGAGAAAAATCACTTTTCCATCTTTATAAATGTTCTACCAATCTTCGACAAAATGCTTTTATATTCAGAGCCTGTAATATATTTAATAAAATTTTTAATGATATGGGCATATTCTCGTGTAATTTAAGAAACTTTGAAAAATTTGTCATAAGTAACATTAAATAATTTTTAAAAATTCCTTTTGCAAGTTATCATGTTGTTGCTGTGAATCCTTTCCAGTTACTCGACATCCAATTTATACACATTTGTTCACTTTAGTTAGGTATAATATTGTACATTTATTATTAATTATGTATTGTTATTATTGCTATTGTGTAGTGAAGATAAAGTTTATAATACATTATGTTTTGAAATTTAGCTGGTTATTAGTATATTAGTTACATTTAAATTGTTATTTATTTGTGCTCTTACATCTTCTATTATTTTTTATCTAATATTTAAAATCTTGTATTTTTCGTAAATATGTCAGCCCATGGGTATCTGCAGGACCTTTAGTTTTTTTTAAACTTTTATTATTATTGTTATTACTTATTACAATTTTAAGTTATGTGAAAATCTATTATTGGATTTTATTTTTATTATTAAGTTTTTTGTAATGGATGTACCTAAATAATCTGTTGATTTTCCTAAATAAATAAAAATAAATAAATAAAAGTGCCGGCGTTATTTGGCTTGGGCTATTTCACCATGTCGCTCGCCGTACATTTGACTCGAAGGACTTGCTGAAATAGGCCAAACCAAATAACGCTAGCGCTTTTAACGATATGTGTGTCACAAGTGTACCTAAAGGTGAAAAGGTGGTACCTGAACATTCTTAAAATATGTGTTTTTAAAATCTTATTTAGCTCTTCTACTTTATAAATCAACATTACTGTAGATGCGTAGGTATATAGGTAGGTACTATATAATTCAACTAGCATATTTTTTTTAATATTTACCTATAAGGTATTTATGTTTTATTTTCCAGCTCTGAATATATATTAACAGATCGCCATTACACGAGAATTTGCCTAGTTTGGTGGTCAAAAAAATGTAACCGAACTTTATTAATTTCGGTTGGTCGATTGTTCGGTCCTGCTCGAAATAGTACCATTTTAAAAATTGGAACAGATCGTAAGAAGAATAAATGCACGCATCAAAGTACCTACCTGATAATTTTATATTTTTAACAGAAAATTAGTTTTATCATTTTAAAAAATTAAACTATTTTGTCAAGAATTCGGACCATCCCGTTATTGTTCACGGGTCTGCGCTAGTAAATTATAAAAAAATACTGAATACAAATTTTGAGGAAGAAATGCTACCGATAACCTACCTACTTGAAAACCTCGAACGGTGAACTCTCGAATGAAAACTGCATCGCCTTTTCGATTTTTTAATTTCAAAGTAGGACGCAACAATTTTCAAGAGACAAGAAGTTTTAGTCTCAACTAGGTAGGTACTCGCAGCCAGAAAGACTATGAAGGGCCAGTCGTAGTCGTAGAATTTGAACAATTAATCATATTACAATTTTCAAGTTTAATTATAAAGTTCCGTGAAAGTTATATCCAAGTTCTTTAATTATTTCATTATGGGCAAGTTATTTCGAAGTTGGTTTTCAAGTTCTCTTAAGATGATCCACTAGTCCTTGACTCATTCGGAATTGGGCGGAGCGAACAATTTTTGGGCGTTTACCAATAAAAACCCTAATCTCTAGCAAACAACAGTGTTTTGTTATTCCGCAAGTATATTTTTAAAGATCGAAGCGCCGCGTAGACTAAGGCAAGTCCGTTTGCCCCGGGCCCTGGGCGTAGAATGAGCGACGGGCTAAAATCCTTCCGTACATGGCATAAGGATGAAATTCGCACTTACAAATTCGTTGGGTACCGCCTATTTTTATTCACTGAAAAGAAACGTCGCCAAAATGCACGTTTTATTTTATTTTGTGAACTTCAGATACAAATATTAAAATGTTTTCCGATCACTCTATAAGAAACTTAATTAGCTACATTATTCAATAAAACAACACCAGAAAAAGGATTTGTAATAGGAGATTTTTCACTTTTAACCATTTTTTATAGGTCAGACGCATAATTTTTTTCTAAGCGTATTAAAAAGCTTATCAAAAAAATACTCGATCACTTCAAAGGCCAAGATGTGTTCTACTCACAGTATTTAATTGAAGCATCTATATTATTTCTAAGCGATCAAATTTTCAAAACTAATACACAAGATTTTATACGATTTTGCGTTTTTCCGCATGTCTTCACCTTAATATTTCATAACTTGAAAACCAACTTCGAAATTTTATGAAATGTTCAAATTCTGTCAAACAACTAGCCGTATGACAGTCCCAATTTGGGTAGATTGTGAGGTTGAAGGAAGTTTTTTATTTTTTTTTTTACAGTGAATACCTCACTAGAGTCCCAAAAACTGCTCCCGTCTGGAGCCAGTGAGATTATGGCATCCCCAATTGGGGTATGTTATGAGGTTGAAGGTAAGAGGGAAAGGGGAGGAGACGAGGAAGAGGAAGGTGGGGAAGTACCTGGTTGTTCAGATCTATTCACTAAACACGGCTAAAGCCATTTCAAGCAACGTTTCAATTCTAAATGGTGGTCTTACACCAAGGCGATACTAAGAGTATGTACGTGCCGCAAATATACTATATATTGTTTTTAAATAATAAATTGTGAAATAACATAAATCAATTAAATAATATTTATTTGCGCACGCCGGAAGTGGAAAAGGGAAGGAGATAGGAAGAGGAAGGCAGGAAAGAAGGTAGGTAAGTTAAAGGTTAAAATTAGGTGAGAAATGAAGCACTTAATACTTAGTTGTTTATCAATCAACATAGGGGAGGTGCGATGAAAAGTGCTTAGGTCACATAAACACTACTGTTTTCGATAAATGTTGTGTCTTCCATTAACACCTCTGCGGAGCGAATAGTTTACGATGAAATAATATTTCTATCGATGTTTCCAAAAAAAAATAAAGTATCATACCTATTTATGGATTGACATGCTCGAAGGAGGGTCAGAGAAGGGGTTGGTTTTCGTTTGGGTAGCAACAGTTTCATTACTTGGCATGCTTAATTTTACAATCACATAAAAGACGAACATACAAAACAAGAACAATCGACTTCCTTCTTTGACCGCATGTAGAGATAACTATGTCAAGCTACATCTATAAAAAAAATAATATAGGTATGTGTATGTACGAAGGTAGGTACCAACTACCCACGTGTATTTAATTGTTATAACTGTGGTCGTTGAATTATATATAATTGGAAAATGGGTTATTGCTGCAATTGGATTTAAATTGGGGTTCTCATTTGGAATACTACTCCAAACCACTCCTCAATCCAAACCAAAAAAAATATAGATCCTTTTTTCGTTGTTTGTTTTTGGGGTGTTATGCCGTGCTGTGCTACCTCATTCTTTCGCCGACGTATCGGACAGCGTTGCAGTGTCCATCATCAGAGCAGATCCGGCAGATCCGATGATGGACACTGCAACGCTGTCCGAAACGTCGGCTAAAGAAGGAGGTAGCACAACACGGCATAACACCCCAAAAACAAACAACGAAAATGCTTTTGGCCGTGAAAATCTAAAAACGTATCCAATATAGATCCTGACAATTTGTAGACTCACCGCGAAAAGTCAATATGACTATGCTGTTTATCAAGTAAGGAAACGAATTGTGCATTGATTATTCGAAAAATTGTCATTTTCGAATATCTAATCAATGCACAATTCGTCATTTTCACGAATAAATTAACGTACCTTGAATAAATTAAGGTTCTTTTTTTCCGATTACTTAAAGTTTGATGTTCAAAATAATTTAATTTAAAATATTATTGATTAACTTTATTTGAATGTTTTTCCTTGGAGTAGGTACTAACAGTTTTTGATCAATTATCGACTGCACACCACTGATCGTGTACCTATAACTTGGTGCCTACTCCAACTAAACAAAATAATGGTAAAGTATTAATTTCTTTTGGAAGGCTGAATAGTGGTAATATTATTAATAGAAGTAGACACAATCTCTAAATAAAATCCCGCGGTAGTTACCTACTCCTAGATAAAATACATTATAATAATTTATCGGTTAAGTCAGCAAATTATTCGCTGAATCTACCATCTGATCATAATATTTGTGCTCAGCAAAAGTTTGAGAGCTTTCCATAAAATCCGCGCAGCTTTGCGAAAGCTCTGTTTATACAGGCCCCGCTGCGGCGTGCGCGCACATGGAGCGGGGAAGAGGGTGGATCAATAAAGCTATCCCCGCCATCCGATTGATCCGGGGGCGTGGCTCGCCTGGCCGCACAGCCTTCCCACTGCCTTCCCACTGCCTTCCCACTGCCTTCCCACTGCCTTCCACCGCCTTCGAAGCCTCCCACCCCTCCCGCTCGAAACAGACACAGACAGGTGCGTTGCCACAAACCTTGGCCCTATAACTTTTCGATTAACCTGAAACATTGAAGGCTGCGCAGAGCGTGGGCATGATAATAATTTTAAAGACGCCCCCCGTATTTTTAAGGCTTTATATGTGAGAATCACGAACGTATTCGAGTATTGATGTTTTGTCTTGTCGTGTGTTGTTGCAATCAGAAAAAATGTAATGTCAAGTTGAATCATAAAAAAAAATCTTTAAAGAAATCGTAAGAATTATTATTGTCCTTTGAAAACTTGACTAATTTATATCTTCCTCTCTATAAATCATATTTTAATATGAGGCCAAACAGAAATATTTCCGAAACAAAACTATTAGATACTATTTTATACATTTTTTTATGCTTGTCGCCAACCAGTTTAGTTCATTCGTAAGCTTCCTCGTGGCATTGGATGATGGGTGTCTGTGAACATTAAAGATCTGGTAAAGTTGAGCTTCATAAAATTTACGCCCCACTTCTGTGTTAAATTAATTAGACCAAATAACTATTCCAACTCGCAATACCATTCTCACCACTTGCTAAAGAACGTTGTAGGTAGGAACATGCATGTTTTTCAGAGATTTTAAAATTAGAACTGAAAGGTAAATTAACTAACTAACTATCACGCCGTTTCACGCAGGGGGAGGCAGAGAGGATGGACCACCAAACAACTCGGTCTTGGCATACACTCCTTGCCTCATTCACATTCATACATCTTCTCATACATACTCTTCTATTATTCTGACTCTTGGCATGGCCCGACTCAAGTATCTGATTCACTTGATCGTGCCACGTCTTCCTTGGGCGTCCTCGGCTTCTTCTACCATTTCACATTCGCATCATAAATTCTCTTTACACTCCTTTCTTCATTCATTCGCTCAACATGCCAAAACCATCTAAGCGTCCCTTTCTTAATACGCCCACATCAGCCTTGCATTATTTTCGGATCTCCTCATTCCTCACACGATCATACATAGTTTTACCACACATATGCCTCACACGGAGAAAATTTTTATTCTAAAATACGATCATTTTATTCGTAAAAACGGTTAAAACGGGACTGAAGTTCGTATGAACAAATTAACAGTGTTTCAATGTTTATTGGCGGGAAAATGTAAGAATAATTTGTTAGTATACGTACAAAATTACGTATACCAACAAATTATTCTTACATGTTCCCGCCAATAAACATTGAAACCCTGTTAATTTGTTCGTCAGAACTTCCGTCCCGTTTTTAACCGTTTTTACGAATAAAATGATAGTATTTTAGAATAACATTTTTCCCCCTGCAGGGATTTCTTTCTACAGCATTCAGTCTTCTTTCATTCTTTCTCTGCCAGTTCCATGCTTCACAGCCATACATCAGGGTAGGTAACAGCACTCCATTGTGGACTGCTAGCTTCGTTTCAGTGGACAACTGAAAGGTATCCAACAAGAAATAATTCAAACCGTCAAACCGGGTTATAGGTAAAGCTAGAACACACAATGAAGATAAAATCTATATTTCAGACTGTTAGAAAATATGACTCCTACTCCTACATTTCACCAGCTCTGATAATGGGAGAAAGTGATCTGAAAGAAATGCCTCGTCACTAAGTCGTTCAACACATCGTCACATTAAAAGTTATTATTTTTATAATGGTCCATAAAAGTCAGCTGAGAAGTTTACAATATCCCCTACGGCTCCCGCCTCACTAACCTACACACAGTGTTATGGCATCGATCGCGATGAAGCTTAAGCACTGGGACTCTATAAAAAACCCATTAAAATATTTAATATCACCATTAAAATAAACGGTCAGTACTACCTATTGGCAATAAGTCGCTCGATAAAGGTAACAATTCAAATATTAAAACAATGGCATGGCTAAAGATAGTCTCGCTCAACCTGTGATGTTTGCATTTCCTTGTTTTTATAATGAACCGTACCATATAAACCTTTACAGGGAAAAGCTCAGAAATGAGGGTATTATCCGATTTCACGTAGGTGGGTACTGTGATATTTATTTCTGATAAAACCATAGCTCGGAACAAATAGATTTGTTTACGTACAAGAAAGTTTAATTTATTTATGTACAATAAAGATATTGAACTGGCGGTGAAAACAGACATCAAAGTATACAAGGCTGGCAGTCTACAGTGTGGTTCTGATACGAGCATTGATGTACGGTAGTGAGGAATGGAATTCTTAGTGGAACGACTAAAGTAAGTGGGTCCCACAACTGCAGAGAAATAAGAGGGGTGCTAAGATGATGCGGGCATTAAAATAATCAGATATACATGGTATCCACGTCGTATATGCTTGCAAGTGATAATCAAATACTCGAGTTCGGTAATGTCTCGAGTCGGAAACGGGAGTTTATGTTGGTATGTTAAAATGTGTGTAAATGAATCAAATTCTTGAGACTGGTAATGTCACGAGTGCGAAACAGAAATCTACGTTGGTCCCTATTTGAAAACGTACGTAAGTGAATCAAATACTTCAGTCTGATAATGTCACGAGTTGGAAACAGGAGTTTACGTTGGTATGTGAAAATGTACCCAAATTAATGAAATTCTTGAGTCTGGTACCTAATACCGGAGTTGAAAAAAGCGGTTTACGTTGGAATGGGAAAATG
Source organism: Limnephilus auricula (assembly GCA_951813805.1). Lineage (NCBI taxonomy): Eukaryota > Metazoa > Arthropoda > Insecta > Trichoptera > Limnephilidae > Limnephilus > Limnephilus auricula. The sequence continues at coordinate 6,467,182 of OX638403.1, forward strand.
CAAGTGAATCAAATACTTTAGTCTGGTATTGTCACGAGTCAGAAACAGGAGTTTACATTGGAATGAGAAAATGTATGCAAATTAATCGAATTCTCAAGTCTGGTAGGTACCTAATACCGGAGTTGAAAAAATCGGTTTACGTTGGAAAGGGAAAATACAAGTGAATCAAATACTTCAGTCTGGTAATGTCACGAGTCGGAAACAGGAGTTTAGGTTGGTATGTGAAAATGTTTGCAAATGAACCAAATTATTATGTCTGGTATTGTCACGATTTGGAAACAGTGGTTTACATTGGAATGAGAAAATGTATGCAAGTGAATTAAATAATTGAGTTAGGTAATGTCGCGAGTTGGAAACAGGAGTTTGCGTTGATGTATGAAAACATTTGCAAACGAATCAAATATTTGAGTCTAATAATGATATAAACTGGAAAGGGGGTGTTACGTTGGTTATTCGTATGCGAAAATGTATGCAAGTAAATCAAATAATTGAGTCTGGTAATGTCACGAGTCAAAATAGATGTTTACGTTTGTATGTGAAAATGTATGCAAATTATTAAAATTCTTGTGTCTTGTAATGTCTCGAGTTTGAAACAGGAGTCTACGTCGGTATGTTAAAATTAATGTAAAAGAATAAAAATCTTGGTAATTTATTTATTTATTTATTTATTTATTTATTTATTTACACATATACGGCACAACATGTGCCATTAACATAATTGACATAACATATAAATAGTACAACAACATGAAGAATAACTAAAAGTATAAATGTAAGTTAAATATAAGGAAAAAAAAAATGATAAAAGTAAGTAGTAAGGTAATAAGTAGTAGGAAAAGGGTAAAATATAAATGTAAAGTGAAAAATATGGTACAAAGTATAAGTATAAAGTACAAGCTTTAAATTATTAAGCAAAGATAAAAAAGTTAAAAGTTAAAAGTGAGAATAAAATAATAATAATAAAAAAGTTAAATGTAGAAATATAAGATGTCTTTAAAAAGAACAAAGATTTAAATATAAAATATAAAAAGTAAGAAGTCCTCACAGGAGCAAAGAAAAATAAAAATAAAATATTTAATAGGTAGGTAATGTCACGAGTCGGAATCAGCGGTTTTAGTTGGTATGTGAAAATGTATTCAAATGAATCAAATAATTGTGTTTGGTAATGTAACAAGTCATAAACAGAAGTTGGCATGTGAATGTTATTAATTCATCTTGATAAAGCTAGAAGTATTTACAGTCAGAATTTTGTTTACCACCCTCTCTGCCTGCCCCGGAAAACAACGCGTTTATTTAAAAAAAAATTAGGTTACCAATTAAATTGATTGAAAAAACATTTTTTCTGCCTGTAGTTACTAAAACCATTTTAGTGACAACATTATAATGATAAAAATCGTACTAGATCATAATCTGGAAAAGACAGAAAATAAAATTTTAAAAAGCTTAATGGAAGGACCAGATAGTTCAGTGCAGAGACCTTTCGTGTCATAAAACTGGAATCACATTATTTCAAAAATATTGTGAAGATGTTAACTAAATTACTTTAGCTCTATAAACCATTGCACATTGAAAATGTCAACATTTAACGTAGGTAAGCGAAAAACCAATCGTTAACCGTCTATCTTCAGGATTTTTACGAAACCATCAGCAGCAAAATGCAGCTCTAAAACTTTATTTAACGACGCCATATAAGCAAATCCTCTGATTTTGCTATCTTAAGTCTAAACTTTATTACGCTTTTTGATACGGTCCAATAAGTCCGATCAACATTTTTATCATTCTCGATCAATTGTACTAAAAACACATAAAATTATTTTTGCCAAATAAGCACTTATTAATAAAGTATGAAAAAATCAATTTTTAAATCTTTATTCCACTTTTTTAATTCTCTCCAATCAAACCGGTTCAGGCAATCTCTTCCACTTTACATGATATACAAATTTTAATTGGTAGAAAGCAGTCACTGTGTAGTTTGATAAATGTAAAGAAATAAAACAATTACTTTGTTTATAACCACGAAATTTATTTAATTTAGACCGACCAGTTTCGCTTAACACAATCGTCATCAGGGTACAAAATTAAACTGTTTTATTAACTCTTTAAAATTACTAATTTTATACCCTGATGATGCTTGTATTTAGCGAAACCGGTCGATTTTAATAAATTAATCAATTTCGTGGTGATAAACCAAGTAATTGTTTTCCTTCTTCATTGATTTTTCATTTTATACACGGAGAAAAATGTTATTCTAAAATACGATCATTTTATTCGTAAAAACAGTTAAAAACGGGACTGAAGTTCTTACGAACAAATTAACAGTGTTTCAATGTTTATTGGCGGGAAAATGTAAGAATAATTTGTTGGTATACGTAATTTCTTACATGTTCCCGCCAATAAACATTGAAACCCTGTTAATTTGTTCGTAAGAACTTCAGTCCCGTTTTTACGAATAAAATGATCGTATTTTAGAATAACATTTTTCTCCGTATACCGCTTGTTAGTTACTTGCATAATGACCTATTTAAAATGACTATTTATAAAGTTGAGCTATGTTAATTGTAAACACGGAGTAATAATAAACGTAGTATAATTAAGAAATAGGTACCTACAAATACTTGCTAAAATATTGAATAAGGTTTTTAACACGATTGATTAACACGAAACCAATAAACTGAGCGTCTTGTATAGGGCTAGCAGATTATTCAATAAAGTATGCCCATCAATAGAATCAATCTAAGCTGGAGTCCCAAAATACTTGAAAAAACTAACTTAATTCTCTGCAAAGGAGGGCGGTCCATCTGATCGACAAATCGTTGTCAACACACCGATTCCATCTCTAAAGCACAGACGCAATTTAGGCATACTGTGTCTGTTCTGCGGGTATTTAAGTTGGCTCCGCTCATATGTGGAACGAGCAACCGGCATCTGTTTTTCCTCTTTCATACAATCCGGATCTCAATAATAAATCTCTTCAATATATAATAACCCGCCTCACAACGCTGCCCATCCGTAGATAAAGTTCCCCTGTCATTACAGCTGTAGAGACAGGAGCGCTCTTGTGAAGTGTCACATAAAAAGTATATTAACAATAGAAAAATAGACATTCTAAATAAGCACCTAACAAAAATATTTTCGATGAAGTTAGAAAGGCGATAAAATAATACGATCTTACGCATGTTTTTTTCATGTAATCATCATTCCTTCCCACAATGAATTGACAAGACATTGGTTACGAAAAGTTGACAAAATAAATGTTTAAACGCTTACCAAAAGGTTCAATAACTGAATAATTCCTTAGTATTTTAATAAATTAAATATAATAAAGAATCGTAGATTTCACTCACAAATAAAATATTATTGTATTTCATGCAGTATTCCACGTGTAATTAAACAAAATTATTACATTTCAACTTGAAAATACAACTGATTTATCATATCACAACAGATCTCGTAGAAATAAACTTTAAAATTTCAAAAACAAATCACAGTTTTTTAAATCGTGCAACACAAACGAACAACATTAACAGAATGGCTCTGATAAAGCTTAACAATGTTCAATTGTTACCCCATCTTCACATTCCTAATTTCTACCCCTATGTATTGTGAATATCAGTGTAAATAAACATAGGAGCGGTACAGGGGTAGTGCCAACCAGATAGTATTTGCAATGGAAGCCAAGCCCTCCCCTTTAATTAAATTTACAAAGGGTAGCTGGGCGATTTATTTGGATCAACCGGACGTTTGTGGAAACTTCAACGGATATGCGGGTTAGGATGAACCATTCTCTAAAATATTGGCATACAGAGCTCAGGGCCAAAAAGGCGCCTTTCTCTTTCAGTATGATATTAAATTTTTCTTAATTTTTTGAAGTAAAATTCTTTTACGCACGCTTGACTTGGGGAGTAAGCTGGCGAATACGTGACGAGAGCGTTACGAAAAGTGTGATTGGGTGAGGCGAACGATAACAAATTAAAATAAATATTTGTAGAAAATTATACATATATATACATATATATACATACATATAGATGGAGCTAAAGAAGTTTTACTTCAGTCGTGTGCTCTAAAGCACACTCGTTTTTTTTTAAATTGGTTCCTCAAATTCCTCAGGGCATACGTCATCTTTGACGATGGTGTGTGGAGGATATTTTTAGGAAAAGGAAGTTCTGGAAAGGATAAATATATGAAGGATAGGTGATTCTGGAAGTCCAGTAGTGACAGACGTATGAATTCAACCCTCCCACGTGAAGGCGATGGATCGAGAGAGTCCAGATAGAGAGGTCAAAAGTTCTCTCTCAACTAATCTCTTCCGATCTCATTCGCCCAGCAGAACGTTATTTTGGTATCCCAACAAATTAGTTTTTTAAAAGCTTTTTTTATTTACATTTTCAAGATTGCAGGTAGGCGTAATGAAGTTTAGATAATATTTATTCCATCTGTAAATTAATGTTCAGTCATTTTTTTGTTCCTTGATGATTGTTTAAATAATTTTTCATTCACGTGAAGAATTGAATACATAATTTACTTTATAACAATAACTTATTCCCCTTAAGAAGGCTATCCCGGTTCACATTTTCTCCGATCGTCTCAACGAATTTACTATAAGGGGTGGTTATCAAAGGGTCAGACCTCCCTGCCTGGATCAAGTTTAGGGTAAAGGTTTTCGGCCCTTCGCCTGAGCGGACTGCCGGTACAGGGTGGAAGAGTAGGGCGGACTGGGCTCACTGTAATTGCCAAAGGGTTGGATCGTAAAAGTAATTGAACTTGAAATAGACCAGGCTTAGAGCATACCTCCGCAATGAGAGCTTAAAGCTTTATCCTGAAGATCTTAAAAGATTTATTTACTGGAGATGTTGAACGAAATGTTGGTACCTACTTTCTCATATAGACACCAGCCTTTAGAGGTTTAATTTGATTTAGTTATGTATGTGTTCGAACGATTAATTTAATAGTGAATAAAGTTGACTTCTAATCACTGAAGGCAAAATTAGGGACTCGAATCGAAAATATTAAACAGAAAAATCAGAAAAAGACACGGTCACATCTAGCAGTTCCTAGATGTTATTTCTAGATATTTTCCTTTTTAAAATTTTTGATTCAGAGTCGCTATTTTTTTTATATTTTTTTTATAGTGAATACCTCACAAGAGTCCCAACTGCTCCCGTCTGGAGCTATTGAGACTATGACATCCCCAATTGGGGTGTGTTATGAGGCTGAAGGTAAGTGGGGAAGGGAAGTAGACGAGGAAGAGGAAGGTGGATAAGTATCTGGCTATTCAGATCTAGTCACTAAACACGGCTAAAGCCATTTCAAGCAACGTTTCAATTCTGAATGGTGGTCTTACACCAGGGCGATACTAAGAGTATCTTCCACTCTGGAACGTGCCGCAAATATACTATAAATTATTTTAAATAATTAATTGGGAAATAACACAAGTCAATTAAATAAAACTTATTTGCGCACGCCGGGTTTGAACCTGCGGAATGGGAGTCTAACGCCCTATCGCTGGACTACGCCGGCCGATTATTGTCTTCGGTGATTAAATATAATTGTGGTTTCACTAATTTAGTTAAAAATAAAATTAAATATTCGTCCTAGACTTGTAGAGAAGTCAAGAGATGTCGCGAATTAAATAAAAATTGATACAATTATTAGATGTAAGCAATAATTATTAGCCTGAAACACTCATCCGCATTTTAAAAAATCTCCCGAGAAAAGATACATGCCGCTGACGAGACTCGAACCCATGTCCTTCTGATTTCCGGTCAAATGCTCTGTCTACTGAGCTACGTCGGCTTATCTCTTACCCGTCAAATAATTCAATATGTACACGGAGAAAAATTATATTCTAAAATACGATTATTTTATTCGTAAACGGTTAAAAACGGGACTGAAATTCTTACGAACAAATTAAAAGTGTTTCAATGTTTATTGGCGGGAAAATGTAAGAATAATTTGTACAAAATTACGTATACCAACAAATTCTTCTTACATGTTCCTGTCAATAAACATTGAAACCCTGTTAATTAGTTCGTAAGAACTTCAGTCCCGTTTTTACGAATTAAATGATAGTATTTTAGAATAACATTTTTCTCCGTGTACTAGTGTTTCATTCAACAATTACTGCTTATTACTTTTCAATGTGGATGAGTATTTCAGGCTAATAATTATTGCTTAAAATAATTGTTACCCTTTGTGCTATGCATACAAATCTTGTCTTAAGCATTAATTTATCAATTAAAAATAATAATAATTAAAAATTGATACATTTATCCAAGACTCTATCTAGGTAGCATTTAGTTCGAGATGAATCTTGCAATCATACATAAAGATAGCAGCCAACACGGGCATGAGCCTAGCATGGTGGTCGAAAAATCCTGAAATCGTGTAACTAACAATTTATTGAATAAAACAAAAAAAAACTATAAAATAATTCAAAATGAAGATAACGTTGGTAATTATTCTAAGTCAAAGAATTATTATATAATTAAATACTACCGAAGGGATTTCCATTAGCTCGGTGGTAAAAGGTTTAAGAAAAAAAAGCATCTTTTGAAAATAGGAAATAATGGATGTGCATAACGCAGTCATTACAGAGTTCAAGATCATAAATTGTATTTTTTTTTTTTTTTTTTAATGTTTCTTTATTCTTTGAATAGTAAATATATAACAATTGTGGAATTTATGGCACATGCCCGTGTTATGGTGGCCGGTGGTTTAAGTGCTTATTAACATTATCAACAAAGACATTTGTAGTTCTCATAAGATTTATCTTGTAATAATTATTATTACAGTGACTTGTTTCGAATTGCATGTTCTTACTAGTGCATAAATATTAATCATAAAACAATGTATCATGTTCGTTAATACAGACAAGAGTATATATTTCATATGACCATGATACAAATTACTTTTGCTTGCATTGTTATGAAACATTGTATTTATAATTGAATACTTTAGTATAGTAAGAGCAAACTTGAATAAAAAAATCTTCCCAACATCCCAGACTAACTCCAGTTCCAATGATCCATAAAAATGGAAAGTAAAAATCACGAATATTTATGACGGTCATAGTACGGCCGCAATTTTAGTCACTGCTTGCGCAAACAATGGTCAACTGATTTAACTAACAATAGAATGAAGGCTTAAGGCTGTTCTTGAAATCTACTAAAACTAGTAAAAACCCTCACAAAAAGGCGTAAAGTCCAAACAGTCATTTTGTAATACGACCAAACAAGTTTTGCACCCTTTTACTATGTGGGCCCACATTATATGAAATTGTTTTATGGGGGTTCATACAAACGAAAATCATAGTAGTATATTAAAAAAATATTTTTTTCATAAATGTTATTCATTTTCAGTTACACTGCTATTATGCAAATGAAATTTACGATAATTATTATTGCGGCTGGTTGTATTGGTTCTATGACAAAGGCTACTTTTGTCACATTAAGTGGAGAACCCTTTTTTGTCGAATTCTTGCGTAATCTTAGAGTTTTGTACCTCAAATTCACTCTTCCCATTTGCATTTTAGTTTTGAAGTAACTTGCATTGAAGTGTATCGTATGTTTTAAATTGTGTGCAAAATTAAACAACCAATGTGTTTCTGTTATTTTAATATGAAAGTGTAATAAATAAAGAGACCACCGCCACGCTTAAAAACGTGTTAACCTTTTCCACTCTGACCATTTTTTCTCAGAACCAATTGGCTACTCTGGTTAAAATTATGAACGGTTTAAGTTAAGTTTTTTATTTAAAAATGAAATTTTCGATACTTTATTTTCGGAGCACCCTATCTGATAATTCGTATGACCATTAAGATGTTTGATAAATTTGGTACATATTTTGCATAAAGTACTTGCTAAATCACACATAAAGTAACTAAATGATAATACATGTGCTTTTAATGTGTTTTATTTGCATAATTCCTTCTGCTGCATAGCATTAATTTGTATAATATAGGTGAAATACACAAACAAACGAATGTAAATCCTGGTATTCATTCCTTTCTAATTGTCCTGTACCGCATAGGGGATGACCGGTGTCTACCTGAACTCGTGAACAATTGATTGGCTTAGGTTTTATGGCCAGTAAACGGGATCTTATTTTGCATTGGTGACTTTACTTTAGGTTTCGACCTTCATACAGGAAACAAAAGATAGACCAGCCCACAAGACATGCAATAAATAATAAGTTTCGATAACATTCTACACGGCGTTTACAAGGTGTGCAAAACTGTGTACACATCAATGACACTTTCTGAGTATTTTTATCACAATAAATAAGCTGACGATTCGGTCCAATTATTTATTAAAAATTTATGTCTTACTTATGTATTGTATTATCACTTACAGTTTTTTAGAATATGATATTTTTCAAAGCATTCTCCCACATGAATTGCCGGTTTGTTGTCACAACTTTAACAGTGATGCATTGTTCATTTTCGTTGCCTTCCTTCTCTATCAGAACCACAAACGACGCAATCCCTATACATTTTCTACGCATTAGGCGTTATGACATGATTCAACCGCTGTTCTGGGCCTACCGAATGTCTTCTTTTCTTGTATTTACACCTTTTCTATGATTTCCAACCAGCTAAATAATTAGCCTATCCACAAATTGAAGATTACTCATTGGATTTTCATTGTTTTTTAAATCTTATTTTCCTTGTACAAAATATATGAATTTACAACCGAAACTTCTAAACCCCCTAAAAAAAAGCTGCGCCACCATTGTATGTCGAAAAAAAATCTTGAAGATGAGGATGAGGTCTTATTATCAATAATAACACCATAAAATGCATTGAATACTTTGTCTTTCAAATCTCTCCACTTTTTTCACAATATTTTCTTCATCACTATTATCACCATCTTCGCTGAAATAAGCAAATCTTTCGGCGGGATAACGTCACTTCCACTATCTCTATCACTTGGATTGTTAACGACTTCTTCCCTATCACTTACTATCACACTATCATTGTCATTGAAATCAATATTATTAATGCAAAAAGGTCTTCATCATCACTATTATCTATACAATTACATTCGTCATTATAATTGAACTTAGAAGTAAAAATTTCATTATTTTCCATGATGGTTAACTATCTATGCATATTAAAAAATTCTACAGATTACTATTTTTATTATTTTCAAGTACTTAATATCAATATTGGGGCGATAAGAAATGTAATAGTTCCACAAAACGAAAAACTATGGTTACAGGAGGTGGGAGTAGCCTCGGAGAACCGTCATAAATGTAGGACGGACAACTGACTGATCCGAAAATATTGGAATACGACAAATAATCCATAAGGTAAAAATGATACATCTATGTTTCCAAGAGTATATCTAATTAACGGTAAATTAAAATGAAGAAATTTTAATTTATCCAACATGTCGCAACGTCTCTTTGTACTTCTCGGAAATAATGGATCGAACAATATACCTAGGTAGATAGAAATCGGTGCTTAAACTTATTTCTGCGCCGGGCCAGAACCTCTGGCCCACGGAGCTCCCTACCAAAATCGTTTCGGCCAGAATGTCTGGCCTACAGAGTGGTAAAGGTTAACAACCTAATAACACTTTCGTGTGAATAAAGTTACAAGCAATAATCTGCCTTTGTGTGCTTTTAAAAGCCAATAAAACGGTTAAACATTTAAATTCTAATAACATCTTTACATTCACAATCAATCTTAATTATTCAGGACTTGCGATTGAGGACCTATAAAGTTTTTTGTAGACCGAAAAGCATAAACGGACCTATTAAGAAGTGAAACATCCAATAAAAATACGGTGCAATCGTTTCCACTGATTTAAGTGATATCGTTAACTTACTAGCGTTTGATACATACCTACTGCACTATATTATTTATATCGACAGGTAGGTAACTACGTATTTACGAACGAAGGTAATTTGTTTTCAATTATTCAATGTCGTCAAATTTATGTGCGGTTATGATTAATAATAAATATACAACTTAATTCGATATTTTATTGCTTTTTGGTTAAATACGTTCATTCATGTTTGTTCGTTCATTCATTTGTTTGTTATGTGAAAGCTTCCAAAGCGTTTATACCTAGAGACAAATCTAGCAAGGGCGAAAACTAAACTACAGACTGTGCGCATTGGAAGCTCGTCTCACGAAGAGAGGATATGATTCCAGATATAAAACGATTTTGTTGAAAAGTTACGTGATTCATATTCTACGATTAGGGTGCAGAGATATTATGTGCAATAAGTAGAAAAAACATGGCATTCAAATTAACTTGTAGGCCTCAAATCAACGCTGTGGAGTGATTGGAAACACAAGTGAATAAGCCTTGGCGGAATATTGTTTTTATCAAAAATACTATTTTCTGTTATTGTAAAACAGATTAAATTAACTTTGGTCAAATAAACTCGAATTTTAGTTTAATTTAAGGGCCATTATCAAAGCTGGTACTGATTGTGTGATGAATTCAGAAGATCGATAAAGATGTCCAGAGTCACTTAGTAAGTGAATACTCGTTTATGTCAGCGACAAACTTGTGCATGATTTTATTTTATTTATATGTATATAGTATTACGGTGTTTACCTAATTATTATCAATTGTACATAATATATTTTGAACTTTTATTATGTTGCGTGTAAGGTAGGTTTGAGAAGGTGAAATTGTGGGTGGGTAATATTGAATGTTTCGTAAACACCCTCACTGGGAGAACCTGTGCTGAAGTATTTATGTGTTATACAAGAAAGTTCGTTTTTTATTTATTTTAATGGTTATTGTAAATTGATTATTTAAAAAAAGAAAATATATATATATATATATATTGTGAGTGTGTGAATAGTTGATAAATTCTCGAAAAATGTGTTTTTATAAAAGTGAATATCTTGATTTTAGATCCATGCTGTGATATGTTCCTTTTGAATGTTTTGTTCTTATTTGCAGTCAGTAGTTGTTTCAGAGTAATGGGCATATAATTAAAACATTTGGTTGCATAATATTGAAAGTGTCTTTGTCTGTGTGTGGTGTGTGTTATCGGTATGATCATTGTTTTTTTTGTTGAGGACCTGGTTTTTATTCTGGTTTTTGGTTAAATTGGAATATGGAGTTTGTGTTGGAGGAGGTGTAATAGTGCAGATTTAGCATAAAGTTGTCGATTACCTTGCTTATTTCTCAAGTCTGTATTGGTTTAGTTAGATTTTATAACCCTGGTCATCAAGGCGGTCAGTTCTATAGGTAACTCTACGTCCCTACCTATATTTTCTATAGGCATGTTTATATTATTCATATAAGTCTCTTCAAAAGTCTACAACGAACTAAAATGTCCATATGGATATATTATTTTATGACCATAAAATATAATTTAATACCTACCTGCAGCAATATATAGTCAATCAATTATTTCTGGTTTGTGCATTTCAGATCCGGTTTCTTACGAGCAAATGTTTATTTTAGTACCTATCTACTCATAATGTCAAGTACCGATAAATTATTTGCATTTACTTTCTATGAAGGAATTGTCACTTTGCAGATTTAACGGTAATTTTAGACGACATTTTAAAATAACATCACGTGACCTATCGACACCATAAATTAAAGTGGATCTTTGGAAAAGAGGCATATTTCAATATTTTGCTTTGCCTTTCTTAATTTCCTATAAATTGCATTTCCTCATTAGCCTAATAGTTTTTCTTTTATAGTAGTAGTTTTTTTTACAATAGTCAACTTTTTAATAACGCATTTTTTTATTAGTGACAAGAACCGCATTAATCGTACAATGTTGAATTCAATGTCTAAAATGTGCTAGTTATTTCTAACTTTTAAACCATTTATTCATGGTGGAATTCCATTTTAATAAATATATTTTTGAAGTAAAACTTCTTTACGCACGCTTGACTTGGGGAGTAAGCTAGCGAATGCGTGACGAGAGCGTTACGAAAAGTGTGATCGGGCGAGGCGAACGATAATAAATTTATATAAATAAATATTTGTAGAACATTAATACATATATATAATTATGATATTATATAATTAAACTAAAATTCCCTCACCAAACACAAGAACCTCGTTTCTTTATGGTGAGGAAAAGCTATTCTTATCTACCATTTTAATGCTGTGTATCATTTAAAAATTGTGTATTTATTGTTAAAAAAAAACCTATAAATATTAAATAAATAAAAATAAAATAGTGTAGGTGTATATATATATATATACATATATATAGATGAAGCTAAAGAAGTTTTACTTCAGTCGTGTGGTCTAAAGCACACTCGGTTTTTTTTAAGTCAACACTTTTTTAATGAAAAAAAATTATAAAATTAATAAAAGATTAGTTATTGAATGAATACAATATAAGCGAAACTTCATCGAAAATCTGAAACAGAAAAATTAAAAAATATATATTTCACATCTAGGACTCGAACCCAGGTCCTACCCCTTGCCGGGTGCTCTATCAACTTAGCTAATGGGTCCCTAGAGTTCTAAATGTGACTGCATCTTTTTCTGTGTTTTTTTTTTGGTTTTTTGAGTTTCGTTAATATTGTCTTCTTTAATTAAATATTTCCATGTTTACTCATTGAGTTAATCATAAAACTAATTCATATATTAGTTCATGGATGGGTGTTTTAATTAGTAGTACCTAAGTAAAGAAATTAACACTTTAAAAAAATCACAGTCATTTACGTATTTTTTGGAATATCTCATCGATGGCACCCGACACGTCAAGCTAACGTTGGATTCGTTACATCTTACTAATATTATAAACGCGAAAGTTTGTATGGATGTATGTATGTTTGTTACTCTTTAAATCGAAATTTAATGAATGGATTTTAATGAAACCTTACAATAATATAGCTCATACATTAGAATAACATATAGGCTATAATTTATAAAGCTAGCTATTTATTTTCAATATATGGAAATTAATAATTATTGTTTAATAGAAAATATCAAAATTTGAGAATGACATTTTGCAAAACAATGATTGTTAAATCAAAATTCTATTTTGGAAAACATTTAAATTAGTAAATTTATTTGAAGAAATATTTAAATTAGTGAATTTATTTGAAGTACTCGCCTAATACTTTGAATCGAATCAAGAATTATACATATTTTAAATAAAAAGGTTACGAATTTTGGTATAATAAACGTAGATGGGACCTAGGAAAAGAAAATAGATTACTCGAAGTACTAATCCAACGCAGACGAAGTTGCGGGCAGAAGCTTGTCAAATATATATCATCATACCTATATCCGCTATTTTCGTTATTTCTTTATCGCTCGTGCATCGACACGACCCGTTCACAAGATGGCCGCCGCTTTATCGTGACACGGCGCATTAAAATTTCCGCAACACAATAATGTTATACATTATTTTCCCTGGTTTTTCTCTCGATTCGCACGTTTTGTTACGGATCGTGATTAGTACTATCGGCTCGGTTTCCTTCGCGGGTAACTATGAGTGACCTGATTGATATGTCGTGGTGATTGGTGATGTGATAACCAAGTCACGCTGAAAATACTTGGTACGCTCAAGTCCTTCGAAAGGAAAACTAATTTACCTATTGAAATAAATAGGAAATACGTAAAACTAAATGTAAGGAAAATTGTTGGTCTATATTATGAGATATTTCTTTTGAAATTTTGGTATCTACCTACCCATTGTTTTTAAGTACCTAAATATCATAATTTTTTTCACATTGAAAATCGAACTGTTAGTGCCTCCGCTGACGAGACAACTGAAAAAAAACAAGTTTGCAACTAAACATGCTATCCTGTGTCATGTCAATCTGATGACTCGCACACGAAACTAAAAAAACCCAATGGTAACGCAAGCAGTAAGGCGATCCGCTCACTGAGGCAACTGAAAACTGTCAACTTGCAACTGTCTTTGTATGATAATGTGATGGCCCGCACACCACACAATCACTTAAAAACCCGTTGTCAATGGTAACTCAAACGGCGACTCGCGACTCGCACTGCTGATTGCCGTGGCCAGCCGTTGCTAGTTGCCAGCTGTCAGCTGATTGTTCTTCGTCTATGGTTAAACAAGCTTTTTGACCAATCAAGAGATAGAAACCAGCCTGTTTTAGTTTGGTTTCAGTTGCCTCGTCAGTGGAGCGCCTAACTCACGATCGAGTAGGAAGCTTGGTTGGAAACCATAGCAACCAGAGAGTTTTAGTTTGGTTTCAGTTTCCTCAGTGAGCGGATCGCCTAAAAAATAACTTCGCTAAGTCTTTTGGCAGGGGTTTTTTCTATATACCTGTAGGTAGGCAGGGAGGTACATTGTTCAATTTTGAATAGTGAAAATCTATTAGGTAGGTACTAACTTATCATTTTTCTCTATTTAATTACTATTTATTTACCTCAAATTCAATTTAATTCAGTTTACAATAATATCGCTTTACGAAAATAATTCAATAGGTAAGTAAAATTAAAATGTATTACAATCGTTCTTTCAATCATTAGGGGAAATTCGATCACAAAGTTATTATTTTAAATTGGAAAATTTTGTAACTATTTTGTAAAGCCCGATAAAGGAAAACAATTTAGGAAAAATAATGAGTTTAACTATAGAAATAAATGTGTAATTTCAGTAAGTTCGTAGGTACCCACTGTAACTACTAACCGAAATAGTTAGGTAGGTACTAATCTACTAACAAAGCATTAACTGGAATAGGCCATTGGTTCCCCACTTAAATAGTTAGGTAAGTAAGTACTTATTCCGGTTAATAATTAATTCATTAGTAGATCGGTAGCTGGGTAGGTACCTACTTACCTACCATCAGTAACTGGATCCTACCTACTAACTACTAAGTTTTCCTAAGGCGATCCAATAGTCCTTGATTTTTTTTAAATCGGAATGACCACGCCACTTTAAGGTAGGGATTTAAAAATACTAGACAAGACTTGAGAAGACTTTTTTGGAAAGGTTAGAGAAGATATTTGAGACTAGTTTTTTACGGGTTGATTTCGTAAAGGCCTGGGAAAAATATTAACTTATTTCTTACGCATTGTTTATTATAATAACATGGAAGTTTAAAATCGATTTCACGGAACCAAGCGACGTAGAGTTTAGGGACATATTAAATAAAACTTAGTAGTAGATCAGTAGTAGATTTTGCACTTGAAAGTATTTTTTTGTAGTTCTGATACTTTATTTTTTCCAGATTTACAAAAAGACTTATTAAAAAAAATAATTTTCAAGGCCAAATGTGTTCTACTCGCAGTATTTAATGGAAGCATCTATAATATTTCTTGGTGAATAAGATATTCAAACCAAAAACACATGATTTTTTTAATTTTCGTTGTTTGTTTTTGGGGTGTTATGCCGTGTTGTGCTACCTCCTTCTTTAGCCGACGTTTCGGACAGCGTTGCAGTGTCCATCATCAGGGCAGATCCGTCGATCTGCCCTGATGATGGACACTGCAACGCTGTCCGAAACGTCGGCTAAAGAAGGAGGTAGCACAACACGGCATAACACCCCAAAAACAAACAACGAAAATGCTTTTGGCCGTGAAAATCTAAAAACGTATCCGATTTTTTTAATGTTGTAACCATCTGACATTTTACTGATATTATTCTGTGACACTTTTAAAATTGGTTGTATCAAGTCTAGGAAGCTATACGTACAAATATTTTTGTCTTCCAAAAAATACCCAGAGTTCATGAAAATGCAGGCGCCAAGAGCACTCGCAATAAATTCACTCTGCTTGGTCGTAGATAGCTATAATAAACATGAAATCCAGATTTATGGACCTTGATTTCGTAAGTGCAGGTGAGAATATAAAGAACAGCAACAAAGTAGGATACAAGATTTCGTTCTACGAGACTTTCTATCAAGTAGGAAGCAATAAATACACCTGTTTCAATATCTCTTAATCCTAAACATGCGAACACCTCAGCACAGGTTCTCCGAGTGAGGTGTTCACAAAATGCGACTATCCTGTTACTGAATATGAAAAATTTTTTTGTACTACTTTGTAAACCATTGTAATTATTTGTTAAATGTATGTACAAGTATAGAAATAAATAAATAAAAATAAAATAAAAATTGAGGAAGTAATCTGGGGGGTAAAGGCATGCATTGTGCCCAAACTTAAACATCTTAAACATAGACTATGAATAAAAATTGACGAAAAAAAATAATATTGACGACAAAATATATAACAGCTTCCAAGAATACTGTATTCCACCAAGACGATCTCAACACCCTTTAATAAGGAATTTGAGTCCTTTTTTATTTTTTTTATCAATTTTCACATGCAAACTTAAATATTAATATTTTTTTTAAAGTTCGTTTTCATAATTAAATTGATTTTACAAGTTTGAATTTTATTAATCCCGCGAAAACACCGGCTAAGAGTAAGTATAATACCGTGCGGGAGAGTTCGTGACGTCATCCGGTCCTCGATTGTGTGAAATATAGGGTAAAATATTTACAAAACCGGGTCACGCTTAATATGTACGAAAAAAATAAAATTAAAAAGTTGTGGTAGTTAGATGTTAACTAGTACTAATCAATTCATTTACTGGAATTTCGAAAAAAGTTCATTTTTAAGGTTATTTTTTAAATTTTAAAAGACGAAATTCATTTTTCAACGAAACTTGCAACAGTTCCTAACATAGCGGTCGGTGCTATAACAACACATGTCTTATTATGCTTACAGAAAATACCTGATCAGAAAGTTAATATTATAATCCACGTTGAAAAATGTGACAATGTAAACTGTAAACAACGTGTACTTTTTGTACTGCAATTAATTCTTCTTCTGAAATTAAATATCTCGGTGTAATATTATTGACCAAAACCTGAAGTGAAATAGAATCATTGCAGAGCTAGTAAAGAGAATAAGGAAATGTATACATATATGTGAAAATATATGTGATAT
This sequence comes from Limnephilus auricula, assembly GCA_951813805.1. NCBI lineage: Eukaryota > Metazoa > Arthropoda > Insecta > Trichoptera > Limnephilidae > Limnephilus > Limnephilus auricula. The sequence goes on from OX638403.1 coordinate 6,484,056, forward strand.
CAAAAATGTGTACTATGCCCTTGTTCACTCTTTGCTTATCTAGGGAATTTAGGTTAGGGAGGATCTTACAAAAACAATGTAAACTCAGTAAAAGTTTCACAAAGAACCATTATAAAAGTAATACTTTTAAAAAAATCTACCTTCTCAACCGAATGACTTTTAAAATTGTTTCCTGTACCAAGTGTTGATGACATATTTAAGCAAGCTTCCATTATCAAAACGTGTAAAGAAAAAAAATAACAAAGAATATCAAGAATTTTACACACTAATGAGAAATGGAAATCAATTTATTACACCTGATTTTTAAACAATATAAATGTAGAACCATTTATTTACAAGCCATAAAAAACTTCAATATCTTTCCTTCTGAAATGCGCTGTATTTTCAACCAAACAGAATAAATAAATAAAATTAAACAATTTTAAAAAAAAGTTACATTAACAAATAAATATTTTATACAAAATATATTATAATATGTAACCTAAGTAAGAATCGTGGCTCCCTTATTAGACACAAGAGCTCCTCTTTTCTGACAAGGTATACATGACCAATCATAATCTTAAATATTACATTTTGTAAAATATATATTATAAAAATGTAACCCATGTTTTATATTAAATAGATAGAGAGGTCAAAATTGATTAAAAACCATTTCATCTAAATATTAACGTTCCATTGGAATATCTTTGATTTACTAATCTTGATAAAAACAGATATTATTAAGATAAAATTTTATTTCCCATTAGAGTGTATTTTTTCAGAGTGCACTAATTTTAAGTAAAAAATAAGAAATTTGTCTAGGTGTTAAATTAATCCAAGGCTGTGTTATAAGAAAACTGATTTATTCCAATCTGTCATTTAAGATTTTGTTATTAATATTGCTTGAAGAATCTAAAAATCTGTTTTTCTCCTTCATATAATCCGAGCCTCTTTAAGACCCGCATTAATAAATCCCTCCTTACAGCCCCTACCTTGACCCCCCTTTAACCGGATGGCAATGATATAATTCCATTGTCTTTACACTGTGCAGACAGGGGCGCTTTTGTGAAATAGGACAATACAAAAAAATAATAAAGCGTTGCAATAAGAGTTACTTGCGAATCAATAGCTGTTGAACGAACATTTATAAGCACGTAAACTAATAAAACTAAAATTAATAATCTTGCACGATACCGATATTCACACATAAAATGCTCAGTTTTTTTTAAATGAAGTTTACATCCAAATATTAATTAAATAAAATTACGTGATATACAGAGCTTTACATTGTTTATTTTTTCAAAATATTGGAAACGATAAACACATTAATATTTTATAGGATAATAAGTAGGAACTAAGATGTTACACTCCCTGTCCCCGGGAATGGGTAGGCAGGTAGGTACCTACCATGACCCACCCGCTTGACTACGTCATTAAAAACACCCTACGTTGAGTTATCCACAGTCAGATTTGTACAGAATCGTTGTGACAACTGTAAAAATTTTCAGGGCGTTAAACAGACAGCATTTTTTTTCTGTAAATAATTATAATATATGTTTTTGATGTCTTACCATAGTTATTTAGTCAAATAAGCTTGATACATTTAACAAAAAAGACATCAGTTTGTTCACAGCACATGTAATGTCATCACTTAGTCATAAATTATTTTCAATTATTCATCGCTCACACGAAAGAGCAAACACTTTGACCGCATCGGGCAGGTCACAATCGGACAAACGCGGCGAAGAATCACGACGTGGTTAGCGTTCACCACAAGCCCTGGAGGGCCTGAAGACGAGGCTATTGGGCAAGACGGCAACTCCATCTCAAACCTCGAGTCACTAGTCGCGAGTCCTCGAGCCGATACGGCCAACAAACTGATATATTCTCACTGACTTGATACAGAATTAAGACGTCGAACCGGACTGAGCACGCGGCCAGCCCGCGACCATGTTGAATATTAATAGGCATACAAACTTGTGGCGATTACTATAAGCATGCATATTATATGAACGTGTGTACGTCCAACAATATATGCGAAGGTGTATTTATATATGCTGGATTCGAGCCGAGGTCGGTACAGTCGCTCTGCCTCTGTCTACATAATATTCTATAGCATCTTCGTTTAAACCAGCAAATTATTACTTATGATTTTTGTTAACTACACACAGAAGACTCTGAGGGAAAAAAATCGCTCAGAGGTCAGGTTAGAGTTAAGGTCTAAAGTCTCCCTCAACCAATCCGAGAAGTGGTGATGGATGTAGCATAAATAGTTCTCAGGGTCGCAGTACCTGCAAAAAGTTCTAATTCTAAACATAACCGAATACAAAGCTTTCTAGTAGAATCAACGATAAAAATATTGAACTGACTACTTACAGTGCTGTGCTGTAATACCTTCTTATACATATTATAAAAGATCCTGTTTATGCTAGGTAAAAAAAACCGATTTGGCCTGTGAAACAAAAACATATTCCTACTGTTTAAAAAAATAAACAATAAAAAAATTGTGTGAATTGTGTAGGTAGGAATCTAAGGGTCAATGTATCCAAGTGTAACAGACGTGTGAATCCATCTTCCCACTGCCGTGCAAGAGAGAGTTGGCAAACGCATCCGCCGCCAAGACGTGGACAAACCTCACCGGGTGAACCTGGACAACACTTGGGGTGACCTACGGCAGAAGTGTTAGTTATCCTATAAATGGTTCCCGGGGCGGCAGTACCCGCATACTGCACGCTCCCCAAATTATTTCAAACGTATACCTACGTAGATAGGTACTAGGCGTTATAAAAAAAAGCAAAATGATAGGTATATCACCGTTTTTCAGTTATCATTCCAGGTAGACATTTTACCAACATCAAGAAATTTTCATGAAAATATTTTTAACGAAAAATTATTAAAAATTTGTTTTATAATTGAGCACCTCTAACGAATGGACCGACCACGATCGCGTGTTTAAATACATACGTACTTCTTAGCATTTAGTATCACGCTTACGATTTTCAGACCCAGTCGACTGCTGGCATTTGTTCATCGTGAAATCCTGGTCAAAATAACCAACGGGGTACATTCCCCACCAGCTTGTTCCGCAGACGAGACGAGGCACACAGATGCACATACTACCCGTATATACCTACTATATGTAGGTACCCAATCAAGCTGCATGAGATGCATTTGGAACACATGCAAGGCCAATCCGATGGTACAAAGATTTCAGTTTTCTTTTTATTTTGGGTAGACGACTGCGTGACTCGCATGAAGTGAATAATATTGTAGGGGATAAATTAATATTTTATTTTATTGTGGTATCGAGAACTGCAGAACTAGGTATTGAAGAAAATAATTCAAAATGGCTATTGGTAAAATTTTATGCACAAACAAGTCGAAGAAACGACTCGTTCTCATGAAGCCTACACGGAGAAAAATCGATGTTGATACATAAAAACTTTAATCGGATGTTCGGGGTTCAAAGCTAGAAATATTCTAAGAACAGATCCGACATGCCTACGTTGCGTCTGTGTATTATAAATGGCAATTAAAATATAATTATAACATATATTAGCAAAATTACAAAAAAGGAGTGAAAGTACATAATGATCTCGAATTATTATAAATAATTATTAGATTCGTGACGGTGAATAATACATGACTGAACGCCCCTGCCATACGCTTTTTACTCATACTTGGATCAAACTCAATATAAAAAAGATCCACTTTGAATATCGTTATTGTGTAAATAGGGGAGACTGGTGATGGTGGTAAAAGGAAATAACATTTTCTTATTACATGAAGTAAATTTAAAAATTTCGATTGAGCAATCAATGGAAAATTAAGGAATACTTTTATAGAATACGTGTATATAAATAGTTGTCTCATATACATTTAAACATTTAAAAAAATTGTTTTAGGTTCGTTTAGGAAAGTTTTTTACTGTTTTTAATGTGATATCGTGTGATATTTTATTAATGCCTACATTGAAAAAAAAAAGGCAGATAAATAAATATATTTGTATACATACTTACTATTGCATTCACCCTTTAAACAATACCTACACTGTGAAAACGATTTCATTTGTATCGAACTAGGTCAGTACCTTATACTTTTTTTAATGGTAGGTTGACCTGCCTACCTTGATGGGATTCAATCAAAAATGTTTTTTTTTTAATTTTTGTTTCTGTGTCTACCCACTTATGATCTACGACTTAATATTGAATATTGACCGTTAACCCTTACGTCTTACTTTCAGTGTAGATACTTTAGGTACCTACAAGGTTTACATTTAAAATTTTGTAATTTTCAAGTTGGATAAAAAAATAAGTTTATCGGGACAGCTCTCTTACATTGCTCCAAAAATGTCAACTCTACTGGTATTGATACTAAAAAAATGCTTCACATTACTAAAATAAGTTAATTTTCCATTATTATTATTTTTTTTCTCTTAATTTAAAAAAAAAATCAATTTCTATTTCTATTCTCTGAACAAGTTATGTTGGGCATATTGTTCGTAATCTCACTTTAAATTAAGATTTTATTTTTTATTTTATTTTGGTTACAAAATATACTTAAACTAATAATGATGCAAGATCTAAATTATTAAAATGATGACTCACTTTCACTGTTTACCTTCAGTAGGTGTCTACCTATTTATATATTTTAATTATTTTATCCAATACACGCATGTATTGCTGAGGAACACCTAAAATATGTACCCTGTGATTGGAATAGTTACAGAGCTATTGAAATAATTACAGACACGTCACGACAGTCAGCACCAGAAAGTTTAAAATTAAAACAAATTAAGAAATGATCTAACCTATAAATTATGAATCAAAATTTCTATGTATGGGTACAGAAAACGTGATCACCTCCCCGTGTCTCCCCTATCTGTCTACATACCTTCTCACAGCACCAAGCTGGGAGCGTAGGTACCCAGAACTTAATTTAAATTCCAGGCTTAATAATCTCCTTCCTTGTTCAATTTGAAAGTAAATGAGCATAGCTAATGTCAAAAACATGTAAATTCTCTCCGTGGCTCGACATGGCATCACATTCCTCCTTCAATCTTCATTACCATTCGTAGGTAGTACCTACTTCTCCTGTTCAATGAACTTATCAGACATCTCCACTGCCATTCGCACCGCATAGGTAGGTACTCAGAAATAATTTTGTATTTCTTGAATTTGATATCTTCTCGAAGAAAATTCTACATTTAATTTCAAATTAATTTTTTGTTAACCCTCGGATATAAAATAAATAAAAACACGAGATATGGCTTGTGGACGTGTTTCGTGATTCAAATATTTGCCCAATCGGGGCTTAAATTTTCAGTACAAAACTGTGTTTATGAAATTCAAATGTGGTGGAGATCTATACAATGTCAGGCGAGTGTAACTGAGCCAGAGCTCTGGGCTATTGGGCTAAATGGAAAATTTGTTTCGATTCAAATTTGTTTGGAAGGCACTTCTATTTTTATTTATTCTAACCCTCAAACATTGATATTTTCTTAACAATTGTACTTTAACTAATTCTCGAAGTACAGATAATATCGAAACCAGAATTTTGACCGACACAGTACTCACACGGATAATTTGCTAGCAGACTGCAAGCTTCAATTTTTTTTAAATAAATTCAAATTCGATAATCGTCAAGACACCTTTACCTTGCCTAGGTACTATTGTCAATTTCTGGTTACTCAGTAACGTTTGGAAAAGATATCAGTGTCGAAAGTGTATTGGAACATTTGTACCAATACACACAACCTATGTTGGCGTTGTTTAGTTTAACTCAAATTTATTGCGCGACCAATACTTAATATTTTGATAAAAATTGACTTTGTAAATTGGTGGATTTATCTAAAATTATTCACGGATTTCTCTAATTTTACTAAGAACGCTTAGGTAAAGATAAACGAGAATGTAGATCCTCAATATGTTTTTTAGAAAAACTGAAGTATTTCGATAAAAATATTCTCTCTAAATCCTAAAATTTTCATTCAACATGGATGACTTCGCGTTGAAGTCGCGGCAAGCTGCCAACAACCGAAATTTTTTATCCAGAGAAGTCCAAGTAATATGTTAATATATAGATTCATAATAATGTTTACGCTGTTCTCGGTTAGAAAGTAGTTATTTTAGTAGGATTTTTAGTTTTGACTGTGTGAAATAATGTTTTTATATTGCTTTTCATGTAGGTACCTGTTCGTCTGCAATAATTACCTTGATATGATACGCAAGGGCGTATATGGGGGAGGGGAGGGGTTGGGCTATTCCAAGTGTTCAAACTCTCCATGTATTGCGTAGAAAAAAAGAGATTACATTAATGGAAAATACAATAAAATTATTTGTATCAACTCTCTTTTCAACGTGATGTAAATAATACATTGTGGTAAGTAGAGGTCCCAAAAAACTTTAAAAATTTTTTTTAAACCCCTCTTTCTCCCTTGACCCCCCACCCCTCCATAATCGAACCCCTCCCCTTCCTGTGATTGCTTGGCTTCTAGTACCAGCTGTCATATTTTAACAATCATATATCTTGGGACTTGATATGGTAATGCTTTCTAGGAATCAATTAATTAATATTTGCTTACCTAAATAACTTACTTACACAAAGTCATATAAATTACTCAATAAATTTTCAGTGACAAAATAACTGAACTAACTAAACTAACAAAATAACTAAACCAAATCTTACCTAATCTCAGTAACTTCCTGATGAAAGACCACCATTAGGAATCGAAATTTTGTTTTAAATGGCTTTTGACGTATTTCGTAACGATGTCTTAATGGCTTAGTAGTTTGTATTTAATCCCCGCACTCTCCCTTCAGCCTCATTGCATTAGGGATGCCATAGCCCCACTAGCTCAAAACAGTTGTGACTATTGTGCAGTATTCACAATTTAAAAAAGCATTAGGTACCTATCTACGCTAAAAATGGCGTTTCACCTGGAAAAAATAATTAAATATTTTAACAATCATTCGTATGCGCCTTTTGAATGTATCATTGCGAAAAAATATCCAACGGTGGATGTTAACAGTGCAGAACTACCTACAGTAATTTTATTTTATTTTTCAGACCAAAACACTTTTCTTTATCAAGGAACAAGCTCCCAGGGAGCCACTGAGCTCACAAAATGGTTCCCGCCCGTTCAAATCAACATGGCCGCCGCGAGACTTCCGTCCGACGGCGAAACTCCCGTCCAAACTTATCTCACTCTCCCCTCGTCCACTTTAACCGTGAGAGAAAGAGATGACACGCAAGTTGATATGGCCTCAGTTTCACCGACGAACGCAGTCACATAAATATGTCAATAGGCGACGTAAACTTCACAACGTTATTATTTTATACAAAACTGGCCGGCGTTCGTGTGACTCAAAGACATAAAAACAAAATGGAATTTCTTAAACGTTTATAATTTTTGAACGCAAAAGACATTTTCCGATAAAAACTCGCTAATTTATCGTCAATGGAGTCGGCGGCCGACGTATAATAACCCTCTTATTTAGATTTCATTCAAATTAGTTAATTAAGACTGGAAATGCTGGCTCGTTGGACCTCCATTACGATACCGGGCAACGTCGGGCACTCTATCCAGTCAGAGGCGATAGGCGGTATACAATATTTCTCAAGCTTTACGACGCGACTTATTCATATATTTGAAACTTATTACGGCTGTCAGGTACCGTGGCATATCCTCCTTGGAAAATTATACATTAAGATAAAATGTGTAAGTGATTGGTAAAATTAACACATGAAACCGATATTCGTTTTTTTGTGAAGTCTTAATGAGTATTCTGAACCTGACTGGCTTTTGTATATAGCTTGGCATTTTATAAAGGAAGTAAGAAGCCACCTGAGTACCTAATTAGCAAACCAGAAAACACAGTCCCATTGGGTATTCGTATTCATATCATTCAGATCAGAGGATGTTATGCCTGTCGATATATCATATCCACAGGTGAAAATTCACATGGAATAGGTATCATAATAATTGTAGAATATTTTATGCTGAAAGATCATAGTAAATTACATATCAGAACAGAAAAATATTATCACAGGTGTTTTTTTTATAGTGAACATCTCACAATCGGGGTATGTTGTGAGGCTGAAGGTAGGCGGGGAAGGGAAGGATATGGGGAAGAGGAAGGTGAAAAATTACCTGGCTATTCAGATCTAGTCACTAAACACGTCTAAAGTTATTTCAAGCAACGTTTCAATTCTGAATGGTGGTCTTACACCAAGGCGGTACTGAGAGTATCTCCCACTCTGGAACGTGCCGCAAATATAATATATATTATTTTTAATTAATTAATTGTGAAATAACACAAATTAATTAAATAAAATTTTCTGTGACCTTCGGAATGGGAGTACAAAGCCTTGACCCTGGACTACGCCAGCCGTCGAGAAAGAACTAGAACAACAATAAAAATATTGACAAAAAATATTTATTTCAACAACACACGGAGAAAAATGTTATTATAAAATTAAAATTAAATTTTATTCGTGAAAACGGTTAAAAACGGGACTGAAGTTCTTACGAACAAATTAACAGTGTTTAATTGATTATTTGCGGGAAAATATAAGAATAATTTGTTGGTATACGTACGAAATTACGAAAATTAATAATTAAATTAAAAAACATCGCTAAAAAGCGTGCTTTATTTTATTTTGAGAAGTTCTGGCACATATACCGACAAATTATTCTTACATTTTCCCGCCAATAAACATTTAAACACTGTTAATTTGTTCGTAAGAACTTCAGTCCCATTTTAACCGTTTTTACTATTAGGTAAAATGACCGTTTTTTTCGAATAACATTTTTCTCCGTGTACTAGGCCTATAAAAACTACTTTAAATGCCCTACTTACGAACCTCTTTTCGATTATGGTTATATTATATATAAAATTAAAGTATATGTGCCTGAACTAAAATAAAGCACGCTTTTTAGCGATGTTTTTTTTAAATAATCAAAACAGGCGGCTGGTGTTAAACGGGAATTTAAATCTTTTTGATATCTACATTTAAGGTGAAGACATGCGGAAAAATGCAAAATCGTATAAAATCTTGTGTATTAGTTTTTAAAATTTGATCGCTTAGAAATAATATAGATACTTCAATTAAATACTTTGAGTAGAACACATATTTTCCTTTGAAGTGATCGAGTATTTTTTTGATAAGCTTTTTAATAAGCTGAGAAAAAAATTATGCGTCTGACCTATAAAAAATGGTTAAAAGTGAAGAATCTCCTACTTACAAATCCTTTTTCTGATGTTGTTTTATTGAATAATGTAGCTAATTAAGTTTCTTATAGAGTGATCGGAAAACATTTTAATATTTTTATCTGAACTTCACAAAATAATATAAAACGTGCATTTTGGCATCGTTTCTTTTCAGTGAATAAAAATAGGCGGTACCCAACGAATTTGTAAGTGCGAATTTCATCCTTATGCCATGTACAGAAGGATTTTAGCCCGTCGCTCATTCTACGCCCAGAGCCCGGGGCAAACGGACATGCCTTAGTCTACGCGGGGCGCTTCGATCTTTAAGAATATACTTGCGGAATAACAAAACACTGTTGTTTGCTAGAGATTAGGGTTTTTATTGGTAAACGCCCAAAAATCGTTCGCTCCGCCCGATTCCGAATGAGTCGAGGACTAGTGAATCATCTTAAGGAGTGTAATTGTTAGTGGCCTGGTCCTGAAATGTACGTGATGTGTTGCATCGCCTCAAAACAATATAGTTTCGTTTAATATCCATGAAGCCGGTCAAATTTTAATTTTAAAAAATACTCTGGCAAATTTCAAGAATTTAAATACACATCTATATGCATGCACATACATATTTGTATATATATTTGCTTCCAAATACCTAATATATCTATATATATAAATTACGGAGAAAAGGCGGTACATTTCAACATCATAATCCCAATAATTTATTATAATAGTGTAACTTTTAATAGCAGCGTTGATGTATCATTTGGTGTTTAAATCTCGCAAAGCCGTTTTTTCATTTTTAATGGATCCCCATTATTTTATTGAGAGATATTCAAATGAAGATGTTGTGTAGAAAATACGAGTATTAGAGGGGATTACCTGAGAAAATCCTTCCTAATTCACAGGCACCATTAAACCGTTAACTCCAGATCATCAAACTCTTTACAGCTTTCCGATTCGATTCGCCCATTCGGTGAACCAAGACATATGGCGACGGGTGACATAATTAAAACATTATTTTGAATTTACTGTGGTATTAAAATATCTCAAACGTACAGATTTTTAATGCATAATAATATATCAAACGATTAAAAGAACCGCAAAACCTGAATGAACCTCTGAGCAAAAAAATATTATTGAAGCTGCAATCTAAATAATGAAAATCATCGATGGTTTTCGCCTTTTTGCTAAGTGGAAAATCATTTTGTTTTATATCAAAATAATTCTAGTTGTAAAATCACATCATTTCGTTTACTTATTCTGAACTTTTATGATCAAATAACCAGAAGCACTAGACTTGAGACAATAAATTATTCGAGTTGCAAGAGTTTCAAAGCAGACAAAAATGCTATTAAGAAGTAAATTGTCCCTAATGGCGAGCTCTGGCATCGTAAAATTTGTATTTACTTTGTGAAACTTTTTGTCCAAACCCATTTCAGTTCGGAACGTTATTTGTTACACGGCTTTACAAAAATCTTTGTTATTAGACCAATATTTTTGAAATGTTAAAAAGTTTTAGATTTTTTTTTTGATTCTTGGATGATGCCTAAAAGCAGATATTATCTACTATTAGTATCTTATTTATTTATATTTATTTAGAAAACCGATTTTCTTAGATACTTGTATAAACATATTTTGTTCTAGACCAGCGGTTTTCAACCTGTGGTACGCGGGTACGGGAAGCAAAATTTTGGGGCACGCAATATCGTGGCACGAATGTAGGTTTTAAAACTGAGCTAAACGTTTTTTTTTTTAATTTCGTCGGTTTACGCTTGGTTGTTTGGCATCCTGAATGCTGAACCAGACTTGAGGCTCTACCTATGTGAAATTGCGCAAAAATTTATAAATCTTTGCTCTGCGAAGCAAGCTCAATGGTCACACTTACAGTAAGTCAACATTGTATGATTGATTATACAGGGTACAACAGGAAATCTGACTTTTATTTTAACCACTGATACATGAAAAACTTTTTTTCTACAAAAATTTTTGATGTTGAAAAATTCATCCTATCAATACGCTTTGTAATTCTGGAGTTGTGTATGGAGAACGTGATTTTTTTTTCGTCGTAATTAAAAGACGCGGAAAAAATTGTTTTATTTCGCACGTAGAATCAATCACTGATTAATAATGCCCGAAGTCGTGTTACATATACCTACTCTGTATAAAATTGCAATAATTTCATGTACCTACCTAATAATTAGAATTAAAAAATACAAAGGAAACGTGTCTTTCATTACACGTGTACACAAGATAGGTAGAGGGTACGGGGTACAACAAATTTGTACTTGTACAATTGTTGACAACCGCTGTTCTAGACCAATCAAGTTCCATTCAGTTAAATGTTGATTTATTATTTGTTCCTGCACAATGACAAAAAGTAAAAATAAATATTACTTATAAAGAAATATATTATAAGCAGTAAAAATACATTTTTGATTCTACCATTTAAAACTACGAATAATGATAATATAATTTTCACAAAAATAAAAGTTTTTTAGCTTATCAATTTAATATTTTACAAAAGACTAAATTGAACTCTTAAAATGGTCTCATGACTCTGGATTAATCATAAATGCCAAAAAAACTAAATTGTTACACATAAGATCCCCTAATATTAAGGTGTATATTACACCTAAAATAAAGACACATACATCAGATTTTATGTAGGTGTTATTATTGATTGCTTTTTCAAGTGGGATAAACAAATAAACAAAGTTTGTGCACGACTAAGATCAATTGTAAGCTGATTGTATAATAAGCTGCATTATACGTGGTTTTTAGTTATAGCAAAAAAATATCTATCTCGAAAAGCATGTGAATTTTACAGATTCGTCATGTTAGATTATTCCTTGAAGGAAATATGTATTGATTTAGTGCTTACTTCTTTAATTCGTGTTTGATGAACGAATATAGGTAGATAGATACTTACTTATAAATAATGATTACTAATTTTAGAAAGTGTGTCCTGTGGACCGAATTCCAACAACCTTTACCTATTTCGTTTTGATTGGGATTTAATTACATTCAGGTATTTCTCCTCCTAATTCAGCTTTCTACTGACCAACATGGTGCTTATCTAATTCCGATGAAAATAAAAATAATTATTGAAGAGACCAAATTAATATGAAATTTAATCTTCTGTATCTCAATAAACGTTAAGCTCTTACCTTATAAAGTAACGTGTAGGAAGGAAACTACAAAATATTACCTATATCTTAAAATACGACTTTATTTGAGGTTAGGTAGGTACCTACCAACATTACAATCAAATTTCACATTTTGATTTTTCTAACCTAACCTAATAGCTTATAGCTTTAAATTTATCCATAGGTAAGATAATATGATTATAATATTACACAAACAAATAATGCTTACAGCTAACTGCTTTTATTGCGTTTAAAAAAATATTTAATCTAGGTTTCTTGAAATGCAACTTAGGTATAAGCCAAACTACCTAATCTGCAACTGTCAGTACATATATTCACATAAATAAAAAAATGATTGTGCTTTAGACCACACGACTAAAGTAAAACTTCTGGAGACAAAGAAAATGTGCGCGTGCACTGCTCTCTCTTGCTCCTACGGTATTCATAAAATTGTTCAAGAACGAAATGAAATTACGAATAATCTTCATGCACTGGCTACGAGAGGAAGAGAGAAAGAAAATGTGCGCGCGCACTGCTCTCTATTGCTCCTACAGTGTGATACAGCCCGTTCGCCCCGCCTGACTACACTTTTCGTAACGCTCTCGTCACGCATTCGCCAGCTTACCCCCCAAGTCAAGCGTGCGTAAAGAAGTTTTACTTCAATAATTAAAAAGTTATTAGAATAAATTTGAATCTTCATTTAGATTTTTAGAAAAAGTCTATTAACGTCCCTTGTAAATAAAATTATCTTAGACTTTGTAATCATTTAAAAAGATTATCAGCCAAAAATTTGGAAAAAAATTGTTGAAGGTAATGTTGTTATTTCTCTATTTGAAATATGAGATCGACAAATGACAAACGAAAATGGCCGAGTTGTTTAAGGCGCTGTATCCTATTATAACAAGAGATATTGGGTACGATTCATAGTTGCGACAGTTAACTTTTTATTTTCCTGTGTCTTGCTCTGTTTCACGTTTTTTATAGATTATATTAGTATTATCTCCTTCTACAATAATAAATAAATAAACTCATCTAAATATATTTACCTAGGTACCTTTTTTACATTATTAAGTAAATAGGTAAGTACCTAGCACAATTACTAAGAGGGTATGTAAGTACATGTCCATTTTTCTAACTGTACAACTGAAGAAGTGGAAGAATAAATTAGTGAGATGAAAATAAATAAACTATGGACATGAAAATAGATGGATAGCCGCAAAATTAAAGAATTTTAGAGTAGCATTTTCGGTCCAACGGGACCACATATCGCGCGTGTCTGCGTCTACGAATGTACTGCGAATGTCAGTGCGCAGTGACGCGTGGGGGGGACTATACCAGCTGATAAAATTGAACCAAATGGATTCAATCTACTCAAGAGCTGACTAGCCTACTCTACTAAAATGATGGTGTTCGGACAGGTTTAGTTACTAATATACTCGCTACTCGACTAAAATACTCGCCCAGTCAGAACGGGGCATAAGAGGTTCATACATCAGATCGTCGACAAAAAATTACAACATAAACTTGTTGAAATATTGAACAATAAAAATAATTATTAAAACCTGTAAATCTAAAAATGTTGTGTGTTTCGTTATCATACAATAATCTTAATACCGTTCTCAGTAAAAACAAAGTATTTTTAATCTCTTATGCAAGTAGCTACCGTCTAACGCTAAGAATTTATGATATAATAATAAATTCGACGCTTGTCTTCGCGAGTACTATCTCTTATCGTTTTTTCGCGCAAATCATTTTTAATTGGATAGATACCAACATATTATGGAAATGATTTAGATATTTATTATCCATAACGTCTTATATAAAATATTATCTCCATGTTTTAAAATTATTATGCTTAGTTAGGAAGGAAAATCTTGAAGAACATAGCAGGCTTATTAAAAAGACTGCAAATTTTAGATTAGTTTTTCGCTGCTTGATGCAAAGAGATTTTCTTATTTTCAGTTTGTTATCTCAAAATCCTTCAAAGGGTTGGGCATAAAATTTCAAACATGCCAACTTGTGGCATTAAACAATACTCCATATCGAGAAAACAAGCTGTTAAATCAATGTTTCAAAAACAGACGATTCAATCAGAAAATAAACAAACGCTTAATGTGACCTGAACGCTAAAGTCGTAAAGTGAAAACCTTATCGGTCGAGATACGCATGAGGCGATTCGTTACCTGGGGATTAACTCAATACATTCCTTATTATCTACGATTCGAAATTGAAAATCAATTCATTCGTCTTTTCACGCTGTTTACAGCGTTAGCTCAAAAATGTAAACAAAATATATCGATCAAGAACTAGAAAGGAAAATGATGCATGAACATGTTGAAAGATAGGCTGTACAGGGTGTATCAATTTTTGCTCCAAATTGGATCAGGAATCGCTGGTTAAGCTTTATTTTATTGACCTGCAGCTGAGAATAAAAGTTTAAAAATGCTTGCAACTGTACAGGGAGGTTCCAATGAGAAAGATCGATTGTTCCCTTTAGATAATATTTTAAAATTAAAAAATTTATATCGATTTATTTCATTCAAAACTTGCTTTAATGTGTACCTACATTCAAAAATGCTCAAAACACACTATGATAAATTATTAAATATCGTGTACTTTTTGTAAGTATTTTTTGATCATAAGTATTTATAATTTTAGAATAATGTCTAAACAAAATAAATGTGTAAAAATTTTTTTAAATATTTTAGTCTGTAAGACCTTAGATAAATAGAAAAACTGCGATATTTTAGTCACAAAACACGTTCTCGGATTGATTTTTTAATGATTTGAATGTAACTAAAATTAAAACAATTTTAAAACTGTGTTGACTACATTATGTATTGATTTATTTTGTTGTATGATTGTATGATTTGAAATTTGTGTTGTTTAATAGAATCTATTGTTTGAAAATTGAACAAATCTGCCAACGACCAACGGTATAAATTTAGTAAATTAAAAATTAACTTAGTTTTTCAAAATTTTAAAACTGTGTGAACCAGATAAAATAACAATCTTTCAAAATCAATTTATATTTTTTAACCCGAATGAAACCGACAGAAAAGCACCTACGACCTACATATTAATATAGGGTACATTTTGAATACCTTTGAGTATTATGATTACTTACAAAAAATCGGTGACCCTCACTTAATAATAGTGGGTAAAAACTTTTTTGAAATGTCCGAGATCTGTTCAGAAATCAACTCTACGTTTACCTAAGTGCCTCCGCTGACGAGGAAACTGAAAAAAAAAACAGTTTGCAACTAAACTTGTTATCCTGTGTATGCCAATGTGATGGCGCGCACACTGTACAATTTCTCAAAAACCCGTTGTCAATGGCAACGCAAGCAGTGACTCGCGACTCGCCCTGCTATTTGCCGTGGCCGGCCATTGCCATGGTTGTCATGGTTGCGCCAGTTTTGTTGTCAGTTTTCTAGTTGTTTCTTTTTTTTTAATTTAACAGCGACAGATGACTACGGTGACAGCTGATTGTTAAAGAAGCTGAGATAATTACAGAAATCGTAAAATTGAGTAGGCCGTCATGGAAGTTTGATGGAAGTTTGATTGAAAGCCATAGCAACTAGCTGGTTTGGTTTCAGTTGCCTCGTCAGCGGGAGGCACTAACTGTGAAGATATTTATTTTAAAGTACATAAAAATAGTGAGTAGCCAGTCAATTGTCATCCACTGTCAAGTTTGATTGAAAGCCATAGCAACTAACTAGTTTGGTTTCAGTTGCCTCATCAGCGGAGGGCACTAACTGGGAAGACATTTATCTTAAAGTAAATAAAAATATTGAGTAGCCAGTCAATTGTCATCCATGATTCTTAGGTACCAAAGTCTTGTCTCTGTAAATGAACATGTTTTACGGGAATTTCTTTCCTGCAAGGTTCTGTCAAGAGTGTCAGCCAAGATTGTGCAAAATTTTCGGGTATTGCCTAATCTTGTCAATGTATAGATATTACAACAAAATTGCCGGGCCAAATCAAATTAAGGTGAAAAAATGCGGAAAAATGCAAAATCGTATAAAATCTTGTGTATTAGTTTTGAAAATTTGATCGCTTAGAAATAATATAGATGCTTCAATTAAATACTGTGAGTAGAACACATCTTGGCCTTTGAAGTGATCGAGTATTTTTTTGATAAGCTTTTTAATACGCTTAGAAAAAAATTATGCGTCTGACCTATAAAAAATGGTTAAAAGTGAAAAATCTCCTATTACAAATCCTTTTTCTGGTGTTGTTTTATTGAATAATGTAGCTAATTAAGTTTCTTACAGAGTGATCGGAAAACATTTTAATATTTGTATCTGAACTTCACAAAATAAAATAAAACGTGCATTTTGGCGACGTTTCTTTTCAGTGAATAAAAATAGGCGGTACCCAAGGATGAAATTCGCACTTACAAATTCGTTGGGTACCGCCTATTTTTATTCTATTTTTTTTTATTTTGTGAAGTTCAGATACAAATATTAAAATGTTTTCCGATCACTCTATAAGAAACTTAATTAGCTACATTATTCAATAAAACAACACCGGAAAAAGGATTTGTAAGTAAGAGATTTTTCACTTTTAACCATTTTTTATAGGTCAGACGCATAACTTTTTTCTAAGCTTATTAAAAAGCTTATCAAAAAAATACTCGATCACTTCAAAGGCCAAGATGTGTTCTACTCACAGTATTTAATTGAAGCATCTATATTATTTCTAAGCGATCAAATTTTCAAAACTAATACACAAGATTTTATACGATTTTGCATTTTTCCGCATGTCTTCACCTTAATGCATAATGTTCATCTACCTATCCGATACCAAACCTGTCATTATTTTGAACATGATGCGATTTTGCTTACAATTTTATGCAAGTTTGGTGGAGTTATTGCAGGAAATCTTGAATTTTATTTGACTAACATTTGACTGTACCTACTAATGAAACAGTTTAGACTCTTGATGTGCAAGACAATTATTCGGCAATAGGCAATAATAGACTATTTTTCTTGCTCGTTTACCAGAACCTTTAAGTACCGGTGTGGTAGGATAATGGAAGCAATCGCTATCTCATTACTGCCCTATCTGAAGAGCCGTGGGGTTACTGAGTTCTGAGGGGTTACCTAGAAGCCTTCCAACTCATCTCTTAAGATGGCCGCTTAATGACGATGCACCCCATTTAACCGGGCCCAAGATTAAAGCATTAATAGATAGGTACCGGAAGATTGCTGTACTTACGTAGAAAAAGCGTGGGACAACCAAAACAGCAGCGCTAGGCCTGACGAGAATTTATCGATGTTTATTTGGTATTGAGATAAATATTTCAATAAGTGGGAATATTTCGCAGCGCAATATATCGATGCTTTCTCAGGCGTATAAGACATTTTTTCTTCGTTTTGATAAGTCATAAAATTCTATGATTTTATGATTGGATATATAAATCTTTCTTTGAGCACGGTTTTGAGTGACCAGGTAGTCAAGTACCTTCATAGAAAAGTCATTGCACTACACTTCAGAGCGGGAATACATTATCAATACGGGCACTAGTCTAATATGGTAGTAAAAAAATGACAAAAAACTGAAAAGTTGGTTAAAATTTATTAAATAATAAAAAACAAAACGAACAAATTTGATTTGAGCGCCCTCTAAGTACAACTTATCTAATCATAATTACTACTTATACATAACACATTTCAAAATTAAATCGTTCTAAGTATTCCCTTTAGCTGTTTCGTGACCAAATCTGAATATCCTGGAAATTTCCAACCTTCCTCTACCTCATTACCTTCCTACATTATATAATATGTATGTACGAGAGCCGATCAAAAATACAAACAATAATGCTCATAATTATTAAAATATTCCTGGAATCTGCGTCGGCCTTAATAATATTGTAAATATAAGTAAACGCACATACAAAATAGTAGTGAATCCTTTGAATACTGGTCTTCAAGGTCAAAAAATAAAGTGAAACCTAATCCTTTTGAAAAAATTACGCATTATTTAACTGAAAACGATTCGGTTTGGTATGTAAATTGCACAACTTTAAGGTCAAAATTAGACAAAGCATATTCAAATTGTTGAATAATGTGGTCGCTCATGGAAAAAACTGGCATTGTGAGAAAGACACTCCTATTGTTACCGATTGCTTACGGCCTGGTATTTTTTTACACAGGACATTTACGAGCTTGAAAGTGAAACTGTCCTCATAAAACTTATTGTTGTAATTTGTCCTTGCAATAGAATAAGGGTTGAATATCCTCTCCGGCATGAGAGATAATAGGGAACCATTATGCACCAAATTTTAGTTCACGTCAAAAGATGAGCTTTGTTATTCAAATAGTTGCGATGACCTCTCAAAGGTTTTTAATGTTCGGCCGTTGGACAATAATTATTATCTAGGAATTCTCAGTCTGAACAGGTAGTTTCATAGCATAATGTACAAAGAGTTAACGTGATGTAACTTTGGCTTTGAGAAAATGGATCCGTTCACCAGTAGGTAGATATGTAAGTAGCCTGAAAAATCTGCGGTTTGGAAAATGATTTCACATATTCTTAGTAATTTATAGTACTGCTAAAAAGTTTGGCTGTGTACCTACCTACCGAACTATAAGAGAATAGAAATATTTGGCCAATTTATGTAGTGGCAATTTTGTGAAATCTTACTAATATTATAAATGTATGTTTGTTACTCTTTCACGCAAAATTTACTGAATGGATTTGAATGAAACTTTACAATAATATAGCTCATACATCAGAATAACATATAGGCTATAATTTAGAAAGCTAACTAATTATTATTTTCAATATATTGAAAATAATAATTATTGTTTAATAGAAAATGTCAAAATTTGAGAATGACATTTTGCAAAACAATAATTGTTAAATCAAAATTCTATTTTAGAAAACATTTAAATTAGTGAATTTATTTAAAGTAGGTACTCGCCTAATACTTTGAATCGAATCAAGAATTGAAAGAATGCATATTTTAAATAAATATGTGAATTTTGGTATAAACGTAGATGGGACCTACGAAAAGAAAATAGATTACTCGAAGTACTAATCCTACGCAGACGAAGTCGCGTGCAGAAGCTAGTATATAATAAAGCTGATGACCGGATAATTGATTCCCTACAGTTGGTCCCCGAAATTATAATTAATATGAAATTAAAAAATTTGTGCATTTTAACCAATCTCGAACCTAGAATCGAATTCAAAAATACCTTTAATAATAAGTTTGCAATGATACCAACCAATTTATTTACTGTCTCAATTTATTGTATATAGACAAGTAGTTTTTTCCTTGATGCATTTGAATGAAAATATGTTTTATAATTTGTTTATTCGGTGGTACATCCTCTCTGCATACCTCTTCATGGACACTCAGCTATATTATGTGTAAGTAGGTACACCGTATTTTCCCTAAACCGACTGCATTTGTGTAAACCTAAGGCGATCCGCTCACTGAAGCGACTGAAACCAAACTAAAACTGGCTTGTTGCTATAGTTTCCAACCAAGCTTTCTACTCAATTTTACGATTTCAATAATTATCTCAACTTGTTTAACCACAGACGAAGAACAATCAGCTGTCATGTCACGCAACTGGCATGTCGAGTCGCGAGTCTCTGCCTGGGTTGCCATGGACAACGGGTTTTTGAAGTGTTGTGTAGTGTGCGGACCTTCATATTTACATACCTACAGAGAATAGCGAGTTTAGTTGTAAACTGCTAAGTATTCTCTGAGGCAGTAAGTATTCTCTCCACGGGTCAACTGACATAGAACCGTCGATTTTATCTACCTCCGTCAAAAGTAAATATTTCTTGATAGCCCGAATCAAACATGCAAAAAATAGCGTTTTCTTGATTAGAATTATCAGAAGTGGATTCGATATTGCTTCAAATTGGGGAGATGGTAGTTTTCTTAAAGCTAGAAAAGTTAATTTTATTTATTTTTCCAAAGTGTTCTTTCCATTTCTGAGTGGAGAAACAACGTTCTGTTTCGCATCATGTCCTCGGAGGGTTGGGCGACGTGACTTGCCCTTTTGGCAAAAAATTCACCCTTGGGATTAGAAAATGCTTCGTCCCCTTCGGAGCACGGAGGGGCGTAAACCAAGGACGTGTCTACTGTCTAGGCTCTAGGCGAGTCTTCCCTTATTTGGATTAATGGCTTACAAGGGAGGAACGAGTTTGGGTGAATGTGGATATCCAAGAAAACAACTCTGTATTTTTATATGAATAAAAATATATGGGTTGGCTAAAAATACAAAGTTTCGTTAGTGAAAGAGATTTTTGTATTAAAATAATAATAGTTATCTACATACTAAATAAGAAATGACGTGGATTTGTCTGAAAATAGTTCTAGGTAGGTACTAGTAAAGACTATTCTTGTATTTAATTTGTATCTTCATCTTTTTTCGTTTTTTTTTCATTTCCCTCATTTATACATTTGGAAAAAACGATTGCTTTGTCGCAAATTTTTTGAATCCATAATCAATTGGTGAATCGGCTTCATCTGTCGGAAAAAATATTTTCATTAATGTTTTCTGTACGCTTAATATTAAATATTTTTTTTATGTTGTCCTTAAAATTGTTGTCGTGAGTATGTGAAATTGTTTAAACTGATTATTCGAATTAAATTCTATGAATAAACCAGACAGTAAAATATTTTTTAATAGTAATATATAATAGTAAAATATTATTTAATTATTGTATTTCTTGATATTAGCACAGACCTGTGAAAATCAAGAATAATCTGAATTTTTAACAAATCAGATCCAATTTTGAAAATGACAAAAAATAATTTTATGTTAAACGTATTACCTACATTCTTAAAACCTAATATAGATATAATAAAATTTTCACATAGATTTTAGTCATTAAAATTACATCCGCACTTGAATGGAATAAAGATTGCGTGAAATGAGATGCAGTACTTTAATATTCAAACGATGAATAAGTTATGTAATAGTACAAAGGGGGTTGAAGGAAGGAGAAACAGGAAGATATATCCAAGAGGGAGGGCAGATATTACCATTCCATCCCCTTTCTAGTTGGGTGAACTAATTACCTATTCTATTCTTTATTTAACTGAAACACGTCCAATACATATTTAATTTAAGGGTGAATTTAAAATATGTACCACCCTTGACGATTTTTTAAAAATAAACGTGAACATCAAAGATATTAATATATCTACAACCTATATAATTTATTCGCTATACCTAAAAATGAGATTTGGTCTATATCATATATTTTATAATATAATATGTAAGCTGGGGATATCATTGATATAAAGAGTCTGTATTTTTCATTATCTGAGAAATATATATAAAGGTGGTCCAACCATCACGCACGATGTTAATTGTGACTCACACCTTAATGTCAAGTTTTTTGCCCAACTTTATTTGATATTTCTTTGTTTCAGTCTTTGACAAATTTAACCATGGAGATGTACACAATTGAGCAGCGCGTTAAGATTGTTGCAGTGTTTTATGAAAATGGTCGTTCAAAATCGTGCACTTCGTTATTTTTTTGGTCAGCATAATCGACCAAATGTGTCCACAATCGGGAGAATTGTGCGCAAATTTCAGCAAACCGGGTGTGTAGGAGATGTAAAAAGCCGATGAATCCACAAAGAGTGACTTTTTGGTGCGGTATATAGGCTGGCAGCGTCATCGGGCCGTACTTCTTCGAAAATGAGGTCGGCCAAGCAGTTTCCGTGAATCGTGTTCGTTATCGCGAGAGGATTTTTTGTGTCCGGAAATTGAGGATATGGAGCTGGACGATATATGGTTCCAACAGGACGGTGCAACTTGTCACACAGCCAACGAAACAATGGCTCTTTTGCGCGAGAAATTCAATGGCCGTGTTAACTCACATCGTGGCGATGTCATTTGGCCGCCACAATCATGTGATTTGACACCGTTGGACTTCTTTCTTTGGGGATATTTAAAAGAACAAGTGTTCGTCAATAATTCAAGAACAATTCAAAAGCTAAAGGATGAGATAATTCGGCACATTATCGACATTGAACCTCAATTTTGCCTCAGCATCATTTAAAATATGGACAATCAGATAGAGGTATACCACCGAAGCCGTGGTGAGCATTTGGCCGATATTTTGTTTCACACATAAATGTCGTAGATCTATATATCACACTAAAAAGTTAAGATAATTTTCAGAAAACTTTTTAGTTTAATTTACAATTAACATCATAAGTTATGGTTGGACCAACCTTTATAACAGCAATACTAGCTGTGCAAGAAATCAATTTTTAATTTTAGGATAAATTCTCTTTTTACCCTTAAATGCATCTTTTGATAGAACGAAAACATTTCGTTATATCGTCTACGAATTTATTTGGATTCAAAATATCAGGCTGCATATTGTTCCAGAAAAAAATAACTACGACTATGAAAACATTTTGTTTTGACTTGTGAAAGCCATACTCCGGTGAGGCACCAGGGAAAGGCGGTTCAAACCTTTTCTAATCTAATAGAAATCATTATTTTTAACAAACTTATTTCTTGCAATTATTTGTGGTCTTAAAACCAAAATATTTCTTTGTAGGAATAAGATTTGTCACATAAATTTTAGTAAACCTCCTGCAAAATTTATTATCAAAAGAACGTGAGGATCTATATCTTCCCTGAATTCCCATGTGCGTCTTCCTAATCCTGGGCGGGTTCCAGCCCCGTGCTCCCACAATGGGAAAATGGCAAATCCTTCTCGCTGTGACGAAAATAAAGAACAGAAAAATAATATTTATGCTTTCCTCTCCCGGCGATGACACGAAGCGTAATAAAATGCGGCGGAGACAGATTTATGGGATGGCGGATGCAGAAATAGAAACGGGGCTTTGATTTTTTCGTCCCTCCAGCTAGAAGCCTTGTACTTATCACCTATGTCTACCTCGAGATTGGCGATCTTGTAACCAAACGGATATTTCCATACTTTGTATACTCACCATCTGTCATTACAACACTTGTGCAAATGTTCGTATAAGGTTTGTCAAGGAGTAATGATCTCTGTTCATTGAAACATTATGCTATTTTAGTCGTTATTGTGTTTAATTTAAAGAATTCCCTTTATTATAGACTAGCTGATCCGGCAAACTTCGTACCGCCTCACAATCAATAAATAAAGTTTTTATTAAGTTAAAATAAATAGGTACCTACTTTAAGTTCAAAAAATGAAATTGAGCTGTTGACTAAGCACGAGTCCAAGCTGCCGAAATGAGGTACTTGAGAGGAGTGGCAGGGGTTACGAAATGGGATCATATAAGAAATTCTACGATCCGAGATGATCTAAACATTGAACCACTGCTACTCTTCGTAGAAAAATCGCAACTGAGGTGGCTTGGACATGTACTAAGAATGTCTGATGACCGAATTCCGAAGAAAATACTTAGTGCCATTCCAGAGGGTAGACGTCCAGTAGGCCGCCCCAGACACAGTTGGGCGAGGCAAATCCAAAAACTGTGCGAGGAGAGGATGGATCTGCCATGGACGGAGGCCGATCAATCGGCGCAAGACAGGGACGTATGGAGGAGCTTTGTCGATGCAGTGGGTCCCCGACCCGAATAGGACAAGGGGAAGAAGAAGAAGAAGACTAAGCACGAAATGTTCGGCACACTACACCATTGACAGTTCGAGTTGATTCAAATAATGTCGACCAACGCACATAATTTGAAAAACCGTTCCATACAAAATATAAGAAAAAATTAATTTTCTTCACAATTATCTTCCCCGTGATTTTTTCCGATGTTTTAATAGTTATTCCGTTAATCGGGACGGAGAAAAATCCTACAAATCAAAGATTATAAAAATCGATTCAGCCGTTCTTGAGTTATAAATAGTGTAACTAACCCGACTTTGTTTTATATATTAAGATTATATTTAATAATGTTATATGTTTCTGTTTTATTATTGTGATAGCTTTATCGGCTTTCAAGTCACCTATCAACCAGAGGCCATTCCACAAGAGACGACTTATTGATTTGATTGTCATTTATTTATTATAATCTTATATGTAATAAATCGTCTCAATTTGGCATACCCACAAGTTCTTCGTTTTATATAGGTATATTGAGTTGTACCTACATGAGTCTGAATTATTTTTTGCTTGATATCGTACCTATATTTGAAGGATTATACCTACATGAAAAAATAAATAATTTTATTATAAAATCGCCTCAAGTAATTACATTGTGGCTTGAAAACTCAAATTGGGTTTTGAGTGAATTACACAGCATCATGAGAAACCCCGATTTTGTTAGTATTATCTTACAACAAGTAGGTATGTGTATCTTTCGTACTTCTACTTACTGGAGATTCACAGTTTTGTGTGAATCCTGGCTTTATACTATTTTTTTAAAAAACATTGTGAAATTTTAATGGCTTTTCAGCAATTATAAATTATTCCACTTGGTCATTTATTTCTTCACAATAGTAGGTACCTACCTAAACATTGAAGCATTTCCTCAACGTCACAATTTCAATACCTACATAAGTCATTTAAATGTTTTATTTTCAATTGTCTTTGTTCCAAGAATTAATAGAAAATTCATCAGTTTTTCAAATTTCCAATTAAAATATCTTAAATAATCGAACGTTTATTTTTGCAAACCACTTATTGAATAACAAATTACCTTTTTACCTCGCCGCAACAGATTTTTTGCATTCAGTTTGATATATTGTTCCTTAATTAAGTTCTCCTGCCATAAATTTCCGAGAGCAGTTAAATTTTGAACAGAAATAATGAATGGTCTTGTTCCAGGGAGAACACTGAATATGTTAATAAAATGGATTTGTAACAAACTTAATACTGCCCCGCGTCGTAAATCTTCGGCGGTTGTTTCTCAAAAGCACATGGGGCTTGTTAACCCCTGGCCAAATAATAACATATTGTAAATAAGGTTATCCAACCGTAATTATTGGTAAAGTGGACCCATAAAAGTGCAGTGCCAGAACCACCAGAAACGATAAACTGCAAGGAATTAGGCAGGTTGGGACTTAACTAAGGGATGAACTTCAAGATTATATTTTTGCTAATGAAGTGCACATGGCGATAGTTTTATATTTTATTAACACCGTAACAATCAGGCGTTTCTACTTTTGAGTATTTTTCTTTATTATTACACGGAGAAAAATTGTATTCTAAAATACGATCATTTTATTCGTAAAAACGGGACTGAAGTTTTTATGAACAAATTAACAGTGTTTCAATGTTTATTGGCGGAAAAATGTAAGAATAATTGTCCGCCAATAAACATTAAAACACTGTTAATTTGTTCGTAAGAACTTCAGTCCCGTTTTTATGAATAAAATTTTCGTATTTTAGAATAACATTTTTCTCAGTGTATATAGGTAATACACAAAAAATATTGCTAATAGAGAAAGAAGTAGAAGGTTTCTTTATCTTAATATCTAACTTTGTTAAAATTTCCTGAATATGACGAGATGTTTTATAATACTTAAATATGTTTGCATTCCATTTTATTGATAAAAATGGGTAACAGACAATTCGGCGTCTTGTTTTATTTTACAAAGCCAAAGCTCACCGAGAGCTTTTAAAGGGACACTCAAAAATAATTTCTGCTTTTCAAATCATTTCCTGAGTAATCAATCATTAATTTTTAATCAAATACAGTTAAAATAAGTGAAACCTTTACTCGTTTTCCTATGTTTGCATAGCTACAGAAAAAAGTTATGTTTTGAAAAACAATTCGATTCAAAACTTGTTCATTTTTTACCCATATTATCAAATATCTAAATTACTTGCAGTATGCAATACATTCTCGGATTTTCTA
Source organism: Limnephilus auricula (assembly GCA_951813805.1). NCBI lineage: Eukaryota > Metazoa > Arthropoda > Insecta > Trichoptera > Limnephilidae > Limnephilus > Limnephilus auricula. The sequence goes on from OX638403.1 coordinate 6,510,185, forward strand.
GTAGATAAGTTCAATGTACGGAATATAGTTATAATGAAGGCTATAATAGCATACCTTAATATTAATAATCGATGTTAGCAAAAAACTATGTTTCTGCAAGGGTTGTTAATAATTTAAATATATATTTTACATCATGATTACTGATCCATAAAATTATTATGTAAATAAAAGAAAACACAAATAATATAATAAAATCTATTTTCATTAAGAATGTGAAAGAATGATGAATGTGATGATATCACATGTTTGTGAAAGCTCGTATATGCATGTAATATAAATAAATAAATATACCTTTTAATGATAAGTTTACCGACCACTGTACTTTTTACATGGCGCAATCACTTTATAAACAAATCAATTTAAAACATGTCCATGGTATTGTTATAGATAGATAGCGGTAGGTACTCGAGTGTGATTATATCCAGATGAATCGATTCATTCCTGCTTAGGACTGGTGTGTATCTCACGACTCTCATGGGGAGCAGAGTTTGTTGACCCCCTAATGAAGTGCTTAAGATACCATAAGAAAATAGGGGACCCAGGCAATGCCTAGTGCCTGCCTACCTATTTCACGAGTACCTACTAATACCCCAACATGTGCAGTGCCCACATTAGCTTGTGCATGTAAGTATATACTACATATAGGACCTGGCCTGGCTTACCCTCCGTATCTGCTTCAGACGCTTGACATGACAGAGCGATCGTTCGATAAAAGAGAAGGGGAAACTTAATCTATATGGCTTTCCTGTTCAAACATTCTAAGAGTAGCTATATACTCAGGTTTGCCTACCTATGATATAGGTATTATTCTCAACAAAAAAAAAATATTTTTGTCATTTTCAAAATTGAAACTGTTTTGTCAGGAATTTAGACTAACCGGAATTTTTCATGGGTCTGCGCTAGTTCAATACAATTTTAAATAGTCGAGTAGGTAGATAGTTTTTTTCATTTAATAGTAGGTATATCTTGTATGAAAGTATTCTGTTTTTTAATATGCCAACTGAATAAATTCCACGAAGTTGTTTTTAACAGCTACTTGTATAAATTGCACAAAAATAGTTTTGGTTCGGGAAAATGATTGTGAGAAAGAGGAAATGAAAAAAGTTTGAAATTTGTTAAAGTTGTGGTGACGTTTTCTGTAAATAATGCGTAGTTTGTTGAAACCCTGATATTTTAAGCGATGTAAAATACACGGAAGAAATGTTATTCTAAAATACGATCATTTTATTCGTAAAAACGGTTAAAAACAGGACTGAAGTTCTTACGAACAAATTATCAGTGTTTCAATGTTTATTGGCGGGAAAATGTAAGAATAATTTGTTGGAATACGTACGAAATTACGTATACCAACTAATTATTCTTACATGTTCCCGCCAATAAACATTGAAACCCTGTTAATTTGTTCGTAAGAACTTCAGTCCTGTTTTTACGAATAAAATGATCGTATTTTAGAATAACATTATTCTCAGTATATATAGAAACTTAAGCTTCTTTTCTGAAAGCTACAATTTAGTTACTCCTGGACAGTCACAAAATAGTTTAAAATTCATTCAATTTATGGAAAAATACGGTGTGATGATCACGTTGAAAATATCACTCATTAAAAGAGCATCAGTCTTCCTACGAGACTTAATGTCCAAATGCTGATGTTTTCTGACTGCTCTACAAAACGCTTAAAAGTGAAAATAAATCACAAGATGTATGAGTAGGTAGTATACCTACAATGATTTTTTATAGGCACTAAACATTTTTTATTTTCAATTTTATTTGAAAGTCATTTCAGGAGCTCTTTATAATGCGTTAAATTGAGACGTTAAATATTGATATGAACGCCGTGCCGTGTTGAATCGGCATTAGTAAAACGGCCATCACACATTCCCACACTAATTCATCATTTCAGAAGGTGCAAATTAAGCGTTATAAGTGAAGTACCGTGCACCAATAAATAACCTATAAACTGGTGTTTATTTTGCAATGTGGATTTATTGATTTATTAGAGTAATGGTGCTCGAATTTTTATTATTTATTAGGTTCTAGTACTGGTTGTGCTTGTAGGAACGATTAACTTCAATATTATAACTCGGTTCATAGAGGCAGTAAAGCGGTATCATCGTTAAAAGGTTTTTCACTGGTTTTTTTATAATAATTGCATTCGCAACTAGATATTAAGTTCGATTTCACATTATAGTAATAACTTTAAAGACTTCATTATTATACGTGCAATTGGTATGAAGAGATGAGATAAAAGTATGTAGTAGCTCTAATTGGTTAGATGCCAGTGTCGGTCCGTGAGTTTTCAGTGAACTAGAGTGCTAAGATTGAAAAAAACAACGTAACTGATGGATACGTTTTTAGATTTTCACGGCCAAAAGCATTTTTGTTGTTTGTTTTTGGGGTGTTATGCCGTGTTGTGCTACCTCCTTCTTTAGCCGACGTTACGGACAGCGTTGCAGTGTCCATCATCAGGGCAGATCCGGCAGATCCGTCGATCAGCCGGATCTGCCCTGATGATGGACACTGCAACGCTGTCCGAAACGTCAGCTAAAGAAGGAGGTAGCATAACACGGCATAACACCCCAAAAACAAACGACGAAAACGTAACTGATGCTATTGTGGCTGAAAATAAAATTTATTTTTTTCAATATTTCAACTTTTTGAATGAACATCTTCAGGATTCTTTCAGTTAGGGGATGCGCCGTTGAAATTTAAAAAAGTTGAAATTTTGAATAAAAATAAAATTTATTTTCAGTTTCGCGGAGAAAAATGTTATTCTAAAATACGATCATTTTATTCGTAAAAACGGTTTAAAACGGGACTGAAGTTCTTACCAACAAATTAACAGGGTTTCAATGTTTATTGCCGGGAATATGTTAGAATATTTTGTTGGTATACGTAATTTCGTACTTGTACGTAATTTCGTACGTAGGTAAACCAACAAATTATTCCTACATTTTCCCGCCAATAAACATTGAAACACTGTTAATTTGTTCGTAAGAACTTCAGTCCCCTTTTTAACCATTTTTACGAATAAAATTGTCGTATTTTAGAATAACATTTTTCTCCGTGCAGGTATGAGGAACTAAAAGTATAAATGCATCTATTTTTTCTTGCAAGATAAAATATCTCATAAATCAAAATTCATATTTTCGGCTTTCTGTATCCATTCCTATCAAAATCACTTAATTTGGCAAATTTTTAAAAACATTCGAAATACCTAATTAATTCATTTTACACACATATGTTATGTCCTTGCTCAAACAGGTATTTTTTTCTCGGAAAATCGTGGAATGAGTAAAAACAGCATTTCTTTAAATTTCGTAGCTTCATAAATTGGTCATTTTCATATCAGTTATGAATTGAACACAGCAATATACCTACTTCGTCTGCTAGTAATGTAAGCTTTTACATGGTTTTTAAATCTCTGTTGACATCTAAATATTTTCCTATGACATTTACAGTTTACGCGGTGTACCGCAAGGTTCGATCATACGTCCCACGATGACAGGAGCAAACATCGAATATCATTGTCTCACACTAACAATCATCAAATTGTAATACTGACCGTAAAACAATGATACAAACGCCACAACTCAATTCCACGTACAGGATGTTACAAAAATATATGACGGTAACAAATCATCAGCACAGCTTCTAACATCCATCATACGAGCAGGCACTTCGCGTGCTCGGTTAGGGCCACATAAACAAACAACGGACATAAAAATAAATCTAATAGCCAATAAAATGTGCCATTACTATTACTTAAGTGCGCGTTATACAATATTATTATTTGTTTCTTATATGTTCGCAGCTTTCGATTTCTTTGACACCCTGTATAATTTATTATTGCTCATATCTACCGATAGCTGTAATAATATGTACGTTGGCACCGATTTTAAATGTTTTTTCTATTGTTAAACTAAACCGCAATTAATGCGATTGGCGCCGATTTATTGATTTTTAAACGTTTTGCAAGAAATGCCCATAAAAACATAATCCACTTACTTGATTTTTGTACTCAATAAAAATCTAACAATTATTGCAGAATAATTATTTCAACACAAACAATAAATTTATCACCGCCGATTTGGTTTTTTTGTTTCGGTTCACATTATTTATTATTGCTATTAATTATGCCTACCTACCTTTTTATGCAAACATTTATTGCAAACAGCAGCAAATTTCAAAGAAATAAATAAACCTGATTTTATTTTTCACACAAAAAAAGGATAGTTTCGTTGAATGATTTACAATCGTTATGAAGGCAAGGAACTGTTGGCATACATTTTCAAACCGACTTCAGAAAGGATAAATTAAACTGAGACAATTTTATATGATTTCTTCTGTGTGTAAATCAACACTCTAGCATACAAAGAACAGTGAACAAATGAGAGAAGGCAAATATCCATTATAATGTATTATGTCCCCTCCTTCCTATTATCCTTTTTTTCTTACAAAACAAAATGGGGGTTCCAAAGACATTTGATTATCATATTTCGCTCATAAATTTTAAGGACAAAATATATTTTGGCTTGGATAAAAAAAACAATAAAGATAAGCCATCGGGGTTGTGGAAAAATCTCGTCCCCTATATTTATATTTTGTTCAGAAGAATAAAATGCTAAGTAGGTAAAAAGAAATCTAGGATATTGCATGAATCTAAAATTGTTAATATTTTTGTATAGGTACAACCACCCGAATCTGGCGTAGGTACCATTTTGTAGGATGTACACGGAGAAAAATGTTATTCTAAAATACGATAATTTTATTCGTAAAAACGGTTAAAAACGCGACTGAAGTTCTTACGAACAAATTAACAGTGTTTCAATGTTTATTAGCGGGAAAATGTAAGAATAATTTGTTGGTATACCTACGAAATTACTCTTACATGTTCCCGCCAATAAACATTGAAACCCTGTTAATTTCTTCGTAAGAACTTCAGTCCCATTTTTAACTGATTTTACGAATAAAATGATCGTATTTTAGAATAATATTTTTTTGTGCTGTAATGAAAATCGTACTTAAATTACATCGAAAAACAAACAGAAATTTCGGTTTAAAATAGATGTTAAATTGGGAGAATACAAAATGTTAATGTTTATGTACCGGACATTATGCCTCCCGGTGTTTTTTATAGCATGTTTAATATGTAAAAACAGTCGCATGAAAATATGATTTGATTTATAGTGAGCATTCGAAAACTTGCTTTCCATTATCTCAAAACTTAGTATTTGGAAATGTCTGACAAGACGATCAATTAGACGATCGACATATCAAATAACTAACCTAAGAACATAATATGATCTATAATGGTGGATAGAACACTCCATCGGCTGGATGAACGTTGAATTTATTTTATTTTTATTTTATGTATTTATTTACGCCCTTATGGCTTTTACAACAATCAAATTAAAAGAAATAATAGAAAATGAAACAATAATATACAAATTATGTCATATCATTGTTTATTTTCTTTTACAATTAGTAGACGGGAAACAGAATTTTTGAAATTTCAGAAATAAATTTTTGTAATAAATAAACGGAAATATCAACTGAACTAGAATTATTTCTAAACCTATGTAGTCTTTGGATTGGGGAGTTAATGAAATAGTTTGTGTTCGACGGATAACCAAAGAACAGCTCTGGAAGCCTCGGGTTACGATTTGGTACTCGGAATATTATTAGTTTTGTTGTCCGATGCGTTAATTGTGCCATTAACTAATATTTGAATAAAAGTACCTTGGTTCTTCTACAAGATAAGTCAGTTAAATTAAATCATTTAATTAATTTATCATAATTGATTTGTTCAGTGGGTATGGAGAGTTTAAAATTTATGAACCATAAAAATTTATGTTGAACTCTCTAAATTTTTATTTGATGTCCTATATAGTATGGGGACCAAATAGTGGAATTGTATTCTAAATTACTTCTAACTGAAGAGAATTTTAAATTAATAAAGTGCAATAACATTTGTTTTCTGGTTTTGGCTTTAGGTTCATATCTCCTGCGCATTTATATTTGAGTGAAGGGTTGCGGGTTCAGGTAAAGAACATAAATAGAAACAATGATGGCTTTTCAGTCAGGGAATTTTAATCTACATCTTCACTATCTATCTTCTTATTATAAACCTATTTCAGCTACCTAAACGTTGGATTATGTAGGTACCGACCAATAAATTTAAAAAAATTGGAAACCTTCCAATTCTGAAAAATAATAAAGAATAATTTTGTTTAGTCTTGAGTGAGGAAATAAATTTGAAATTAAGATTTGGAACCCGGCGACACTCGCTGCTCGGTTAACTCGAATCCGCGGCGGTCATAAATTCAGAATTTAAGAAAAATTAAATTCAAGTCACAACCCTCTACAAACTTTCATTTGCAATATGAACTAGATGCAATGAATAATTTTTGAAGAATTTCTGGATGAATGATTTTATTCACTTGCAAAATTATGGAGATATTTTATTAGGATGAATAAATTCATACTTTTTGTAAAGGTTTTGATTCACATTTATCATTTCGATTATTCTCAAGGTTTTTTTTTATAAATTAAGATTTATACAAAATATTCATTTCATATAACCGTATATATAACAATATGTATAATGATTTGTCTGCCCACCAACTGCAGGTCAGATCGGGAGAGACTGATTGAGGGAGACCTTTTGCTTTTCTCCAGCAGGACTCTCTCGGAATATAGCATTGCACCGCAATAATGGGAGGGATAGATTTATACGTCCGTTAATCCTGGACACACTGACCCCCAGGATCCCACCCACCCTTTCCTTCCCAGATCTTTGTCCTTCCTTAGTCCTTCTTTTCCTAAAAATCTACGAAGATGACACAATCCCCAAGGGGAATTATCTTAAATGTAAAAAAATATTATTTTGGAAAAATTTATGATGACAGTAATGATACAATTATCTTACCCGAGCGTTACCTGCGTAATATATTTCTCAAAATTTTATAAACCGTAATTAGTTGGATACCTACAACTTAATTCATTTATCAGTGAATAAATAATCGAGAGAAGTACCTTCCCGCTGCAGTGCTGTGAAAGACGTGGATATAAGTTTTATTCGTAGTAAGAATATCATAAAATGCTATATTCTTCACACAAAATTATTGTATATCATTGGCAAGTTTCTTTCTCTGACACAATACCTACTACCTACAATTTGTCGTTTTTAAACCCTCGATGTAAATACTTAAGCAAATGATTAGTTAGTAATGATATAACTTGTAACACAAGGTTAACACCTTTTGACGTAACACAAATCTTCTCACCTTTGAGCGTTGTAAAATCTTAACTTAACGAGGAAAAAATCCAATATCACCATGATCCATTATTATTTACTACCAAGCTCATGCTGAGAACTTGAGTCGAGATGAACCGAACCTTAACTCCAATGTTCAAATGTTATTTTAATGAAAATATCCTGTTACCGGAGTGAAATCATCCAATAATGTATTGGATTTGAATGGACGTAATGAATGTAATATATAAGCGGAAATCGCTTTTATGTACGAGTCTCTAATCATGCTGTGGGTTACAAAACCCGACTGGAAATGTTACATAAGTCGATACCCAAAACTTAATTCAAGTGGTTTCTTGGGAAAAAAGCCGTTCAGTCGCCTACACCACCTTCAGCCTAATTCCGATAAATGTTATTTAAATGGTATTTATAAGTCTCTTTTATAAAAATGCTGTTTCTTTAGAGAGAAAATAATGGGTATAAAAACAGACTGGTTTATCGGTAAATTCACCTTCATAGGTTGTTTGTTAAATCACTACTATTGAACTAGGAGTACATACACTATTGAACTAGGAGTACCTAGATATTGAAGTATTGGTGAAAATAAATGATTCAAATTCAAAATAATATGCTTAACTTTAAAGATTGATTGATTGAGTGATTGACCAGCGGCTGAAAATAAAAGTTTTAAAATGCTTGCAACTGTACAGGGATTGAGATTTCCAATGAGAAAGATCGATTATTCCCCGTATCAAATTTTTGAAATTAAAAATTTAATATCGATTTATTTCATTCAAAACTTACTTTAATACCTATATATTTACTTCCAAGTAAGCAATAAAAATGCTCAAAACGCACGATGATAAATTATTAAATATGGTGTACTTCTTGTAAGTATTTTTTAAATCATAAGTATTTATGATTTTTCAATAATGTCTAAACAAAATAACTGTGTAAAAGAAAATTGAAATATTTTAGTTTGTAAGACCTTAAATAAATATAAAACTGAGGTATTTTTGTCGTAAAACACGTTCTCGGATTTATTTTTTAATGATTTTAATTTATAATATTTTATTAAATGAAGATAATATTAGTGAAAGTCCATCGAAAATCAGCAAAAAAAATAAATTCAAAATCAATTTATGTTTTTTTGTAAAAAAAAGTCAATACGCCTAGAATTTGATTTAAAGAGGGCTAATTTCCGGTATTCTCTGGTAATACTTTCTTAATTTTTAGAGTTTTCCAAAGCTATAAGGTTTCGGTCAGTATTTTGAATGCCGAAAATAACACCTTTTTATGCTTTGAAACATTTTCATATTTTAAAAATAAACCTGACCACGTGATTAAATGCAAGGTTTATTTTTTTAAATTGGAACTGGTAAGTAATAAATTATATATCAGACAAGCGATAAAGCAGGTATCTATATAATTTTTTTTTTTAATTATTGTAATAATAATACGTATTTGCAATGTGTATTTCTTTTGTTTTCATTTTTAATAGATTTATATATTTGACTAATTATAAATTTCTTATGGTCTCTAATATATTTTTTAAAGAGGCAAATATTTTAAATAGACTTTCCGCTTTACAAAACCTACAATTATCATGTCCCGCAATTTTTCACGGGTCTGCAATAGTGATATAATAAAAAATAAGAATGTCATCATAATCTTTAAATTGGTAAATTTTTTAATGCTGTCGACTTTCTTATCGGGAGCTTAAATCTCTCTGATGTCGAAATGTTTATATTTACGGCCTTCAAAGCTCGACAATAACTACAGGCAGAATATTTCGTTGGTCAAAACTTGCAAAATAATAATATGAAGGTACCTAAATGAATAATCGCAGATTCGCAGATCGAGGTCACAAAAACAATTCGTAAAGGCAGCCGGTTTAGTTGGGAAATGTTTTATGCGTAACCTATTTAATATTATTTCGTAATATATGAATTAAAAAAAAGAAGAAATATTACCCATATTTTGTCCAATTATCCCCTACCTTTTATTTAATTTTCAATGTTTGGTTTAGTATTCAATAAGTTTATAGTGTACGTAATATATTAAATACATACATCATACTTAAAAATACATTAAAGCAATTATTAACTTTTTGCACTTATTTTATTTTTACTGTTACTACACGAAGAAAAATGTTATTCTAAAATACGATCATTTTATTCGTAAAAACGGGACTGAAGTTCTTACGAACAAATTAACAGGGTTTCAATGTTTATTGGCGGGAACATGTAAGAATAATTTGTTGGTATACGTAATTTCGTACGTATACCAACAAATTATTCTTACATTTTCCCGTCAATAAACATTGAAATACTGTTAATTTGTTTGTAAGAACTTCAGTCCCGTTTTTAACAGTTTTTACTATTAAAATGATCGTTTTTTCCAATAATATTTTTCTCAGTGTAGGCTGAAGCCGGTAACCATAAAAATTAAAATAACTTAAAACATGTTTAAAATTTGTTTAATATAGAAAATAAATTACATAAAAAATTAAAAATATTTATTGAAAGCTTTCCTAAATCCTTACTTCTAATATCAGATTCCATTATCCATAACCAAAGTTGTTATGAATGCAGCTTGTATGTTCAGAAAAAAATTCTATGAGTTCTTTGTTTATTACATATTTGCCAAATTCCGCATAATATATTATTTTTTCAAATAGAAATGTCAACGTAATGCTGTTTTCAAAGGATTTTGTTATTTATAGCAGTAGATACTTTCTATTTTATTTTTTAAAAATCGCTTAAAATTCGTTGGAAACAAACCATTGATTCCTGAATTTATTGGAATGTATTTCGAGAAGCATTCTCAATGGATCCAATTTACATTAAGCTCGAACCATTGGAGCATTCCGCATTCAAACGACGTTCGAGAAGATCATTTCAAAAGGCGTTCGAATTTCAAATCTGATATCGTTCCTTCTACTTGTTTTGTATTCCGAACGCCCGCCAAGGAAGGGGAGCGGGGGAGTTGGGTTCGGCGGGAACTTTAAAAAAAGAGGCAGGGAGGAGTGAGCCACGTACACAGCGGCCATAAACATCGTAACAAACTGCCACACAGAGTCGTATCTCCCGCTTCTTACGACCTCCCCCTCTGCCCACCCCGTTCCCCATCTACTTCTCTCTTTCTACCCCTTCTCCCCTTCTTTCTTCTTGCAGGATTTGTCAATGTAGTGGTGCCATCTTGGAAGAGAAAATAATATCGCAGAGTAGGGAACATACCAAAATTTCGGAGGATTTACATTATGGCTGAACGGGGATCTACGTATTTAATGAAAATTCAAAAGGAAAAAAAAACATGACATTATATTTTTGTTTACATGTAAATATGTAAATGATAATTCTTTACGATCGTAAAGAAGATAACCTGACTATGTTAGGTATTTAAAAAGATTCACATTAGGTATGTATCGTGTAAATTACCACCTATTAGTTTTCACACAACATACTTTTCTCATCATTATAAATCTTGATGAAATGAGAGAAGTTATGATTATGACGTCGAAATGTTGTATTTTTTATTTCAACCAATATAATAATTATTTTTAATTAGGTATTTTGTAAATTACCATATATTATTTTCTACCTCTCTATCTATTTTGTAAAATCTAATGTATTTTTCACTGCTGTAACAGACACTTTTAGGTATATAAAAATTCATAACGATTTTTAACTCAATCACAAATTAGGCAAATTAATTGGATTTTTTATCACGCCAAACATAACAGGTATCGATAGCTTATAGTTATCTGCGAAAATCTATCAGTAATAAAATTTTGTTATGGATTTCATTCAGCATTTTACCGATAGGTAATTACTTAGCATTAGATTATTCAAGTCTTTTCACAATTCTAAATATTTCATCTTCCGTGGTTAGGTGCCAATTCCCATTTTTTCCGTAGATAAATAGGTACTTTTAAACGTATATATAATAATAAGTATATATAATTTTATACATAAGTAAATGTGTAAGTAGGTAGGCACACACGTTCCTACATAATAATGGTGCCATTAAATTATTTGCGTTAAGTGTTAATTATTATCAATATAAAATTGGGTATAATCTGCAAGTCACAATAATATCTTGAAATAAGTTATGATAAACAAGATAAAACACGGTGATATGTTTATATAATTCTACAGCTGAGTAGGTACTGTTAGGAATATTCACTTTGTGGCGTGATAGCTTGAGATAAAAGCTTCGTGTTGAATTTACCCGGGCTGAGATGTCGCAGTAAAATACGGCACATTATAAGCCTTCAAAGCCGTGGAGCATACCCGAGAGGCAAAACCCATTAACATCCGCAATGATCAAGACCTCAAATAATGCTTGCGATCAAGTAAAAAACACTACGTAAAAAAATCAGACACGTCCCTTATAAAAATAAATTTACCGCTGTAATTAATTTTAACATTTTTATTTTGTATATTTTTCCTTATTTAGTTACGTAGATACTTGCTTATTATTTTTTATGAGACTCAAGTTTGACATTCTACTCGCAAACCTTAATGTCAGCAAAGTAATTATATGTTATAGTACTAACATGATATCTATCTTTATGAAGGGCTAAAAAAGCTGAAATTGTTTTGAGTACTTTATTCGGTATCATCGTAAAATATGGAGCTTATTACGAAAGGCCATCATCTTAACCAGATCCTTGTACGTATAGGTATAAGTTAAGTTTATGGTACAATGATGTTCTGACCATAGACTGAATTTAAAAAAAATGAACGTCCAACTTTTAAAATTCTTAAATAAAAATCAAAATACCCTGTCAGGACTGTCCAATGAAAATTAATTTAGATGTTTCAATGCAACAATGTTGAGCTAATAGACTGTGGCTTTTATTTATGTTGAATAAATTATTAATTTGTATTCGTTTGATGCTGATTCCGACAAAGGATTAGATTATCATCTTAGACGTTTCGAATTAGTGAAGGTTCTCCCTTATTTTTGAGTGTTCTCATTCTATTTTAGATTATCTACCTGCATATTAGAAGTCGCCAAAGAATACAATAAAAACTTGAGGTACCTACTCAAGTAAAAAATGTAGGTACCTACATTATATAAAAACTACGTTACATTTAACGTGACCAATTATTCCAGGAGCTTTTACACTAGCGAACTATGGACAAGGTACACACAAAGCGGTTTAAACACACTGCGAGTACAGTATAACCACTCATAAAGGACGCCGTTTGGCCTCCCTTGGCGATGCAGCGCCTCGCAAATTTTTGCAGAGGGAAGAGTGCATGCCACGATGCACAATGTTTTGATTAAAATTTCCAAATAAAAATGTAGTTTCTTAAAACCTTTTGATTGTAGGTACCTATATATATTTGGTTTGAAAAATTATGTAATACGTATAATGGTGCTCTACATATAGGTAAGTAAGTATTGTCCTGTAAAATTCTGCATAGGTATTATTAATATGTTGCATTAGAGAAGGTATCTTGAAAATATTATATGAACACTATGCTAGCAATAACATGAGAAACAATTTCGCGATGGGAAATTCGGCAACTAATCTCCTGAACTCCCTCCAAACCGAATACAAACAAACATATAAAACGTTAGGAAGAATACATAAAGCTTTCAAGTGCTGGGTACTTAAATAAAACGAACGGAGGAATGGATGTTAACTGTAGCGTGCTTCCTAAGCATTATCCTATACAAGACGACTGAAAATCGCTGACAGTCGTAAAAACTTTGAAAATATCGCCAGTGTGCTCCGAGCATAGGAATTGGACTTTTTCTTCAAAACAATGTCAGAGAACGATATAAACAATCTTTAATTTGATTCCAGCCCAGATAGCAGGAATAATAATCCCACTGTTTTATTCCAACCACACTCGAACCCTCGTGGATATTTTTAACAACATGTCATTTTCTGTAATAACATGTGAAATGTATTGTCGAGGGAATACTCTAAAATGCGCCCCAGACGCGATGTATAACATACAATATTTATACAGAGATGTCTTGATACCAAGATACGGACGTGGTTAGCTGGTTGGCTGTTCGGACCGCCATGTTTAAAGATTGGAATTACTCGGAGAGCGTTTAAGTCATAAAGTTTCCAATTTATTTTAAACGTATAAAGATCTTTTTACACAAATATTCCGAGATTTTCCAACAGCGGGCGAGATAGCGTCTCCCGCAGGGGAATTTATCTGATGGCTGTGAATATCTCGGAATAAGATTTTTATAAAAAAACATGTTTTATGGGTGACGTGTAAGAGGCTGATGCCTGATAGGGGGTGACACGCTGCGTTGAATATATTGGACCATGTCAACCACACCCTGAGAACCCGGGCCAAATGTTTACATAGGTTCACATTCACCTTCAAATTATACGATAACAATAAAGAAAAAAAAAACACAAAATAATTCCTAGAAGCCTACCGAAGTTTTTTCGCTTCTTATATGAAATTAAGTTCTATTCATTTGTATGATTCATATTTTTACTAAGTATTATCTATACCTACCTATCCACAACCGTAAGTTTAAATTTCGTTTCAGTAGAGTATTTTCATGGTGCGATTTCAGCGTAAAGTCCTTTCAGCCCTATACAGGTCCTTATTTGAAATGCATAGAGTAAACCCCCCTAGCGGAAAAGAAAATGAGAAAAGCTTTATAGTGTTTCGTAAGCTCCCACCTTGGGGAACCAATCTAGAAGGAATATAAAACTTTGGATAAAAGGAAAACTTCTACCACCACCTGGAGCTCTCTACCTCTCTACCCCACCTGCTTTAATACGGCATATTCCCTCTTGTGCTTATATTACATCTCTTTGGAAAAAAGGTATAATGTAAGTTTTAATAAATCCAAGATCCCCTTTCCACCATACGTTCAAAGCTTTCATAATAATAATATCATGATAACGTTATACGTAAGTGTTTTAAAATACACATTAATTTAATTATTTTTATAATTTTACTTGAGATTCTACTTTACAAGAGAGACACAAATAAGTTGGTGGTGGCGTAAACATAAACTAACTCTATATCTTACAATAAAATGAGCGAGCAAATTAGTTTTAGACCACTTTATTTTTAATTAAACTCTACCGGTTTCATTTTTATTTCCTTCTTCGTCGGGAGAATATTAAAATTTAATTTTAATATTTGATAATAAATGTAAATAACTAATTAAATAAAATTTGATAATAAATATATTTAATTATAAATTAGTATTAATATTCTCCTGAAGAAGGAATTCTTAACACTTTTATATCTTTTTAATTTTAAATTATGGCGAGCCACAAAGTTAATGCTTATTACAAATGTGTGACTCTATATCTCGCTGAATCAACCTGTCAACCACACTTACTATTATAACGTCATATAGATCCCAGTTCGCTAATTTATATCTACTTGTCGCTCTCTACTTGTGTCATTTTCCACAGCAGGAACTTACCAATAATGTATGAAGCAGCTTTTAAGTAAATTCGCATAATTAAATTATCGGTCATGAATATCTATACAATTTTTTGTAGACATTTATTTACTTAGGTTTATTATGATTGTATATCTAAATATCATTAGATTGTCTCTATTCTTCACTTTAAAATAAAGTAGGTATTATAGCAACCAATGTGACTTTTTAAAACCTTTTTCTTCTTAATTCACATTCTGAACTAAATATTCTGAACTAAATATTCTGAACTAAATATTCAGACAATTATTATAAGCAATAATTATTAGCCTGAAACACTCATCCATATTGAAAAAACCTCCCGAGAAAAGATACATTACAAAATATTATAAATATTCTGAACTAAATATTCTGAACTAAACATTCTGAACTAAATATTCTGAACTAAATATTCAGACAATTATTATAAGCAATAATTATTAGCCTGAAACACTCATTCATATTGAAAAAACCTCCCGAGAAAAGATACATTACAAATTATTGTTTATTATAATTGTTACCCTTTGTGCTACGCATAAAAAAATCTTGTCTTAAACATTAGTTTATCAATTAATAATAATAAATATTCTGAAATACTTTACATTTATGTTTTCTTACATGGTAGGTGTATACTTTAACTACGCGTCTTTTCATATAGAATAATGATATGCACTTCATAATCTATCTTGTAATTGTATATACCCAAAAATACCTAAGTTAATAAACTTTATAAAGTGAATCGAACGAAAGTAGTAATATTTATATCATATAAAACTATAGTACCTACCTACAATTAATCCACTTTTATCATTACTTTTACTACAGGCGTGCTGCAACTTTCAATAAACCATATATATTAACTAATAATACTGTAGTTATTTTCAGAAATTAGAAAGAGAAAATCAATAACATTTTTTGATTGTGCAAATTCACACTAATGTAGGTATGTAGGTATAAATCCATTCTAAATAATTTGAATTGAGCATTATTAATTTGATAGAAAGTTATTAAACTGGATCAACTTTTCTATTAAGAATACAACTAGTTATGAATAATAACATTGTAATTGAGAGTTGGTACTTTTCCACCGAGATAAAATACATTTCATAGCCAGAAAGTTAATCTGAGAAGTCGTTAGCTTTCAGTGTTTAACTTTTCTAATTATCTTCTTCGTTTACTTTTATGTGAAATCTTACGCAAGTTGTAAAAACAAGTCAGATTAATATAAAACAGAGAGTTCGCCGGGAATAAAACATTAGATGATCCGTACATTAAAACCTTTCATAATCTTACTATTTCTTGAAAATATACCTTATATCTACGATATGGATAGATATTTGCTAAACTAATCTCATAAACTTTTTTTTACTTCACCTTACCTAATTTTCAGATATATATGTAGGTAATTATATATATAGTTAGTTTATAAAATAAAAAGGAGACATATTTTCGTTTAAAGAAACCAAAACACTAGACCAGTAGTTATGGCTCCATGAAATTCGCACTGATTATTCAGTCCAGATTTTAGAAATTATGAGAAGGTGACTATTTCTGCGAGTATCTTGTCAAAGTTGCTTTTTTAATATAATGTTGGTATATTATCCCATAAATATTGTCAGTTTTCTGTTTCTTTGTTTTCCGGGGTTATGCACGGAGAAAAATGTTATTCTAAAATACGAAGTTCTTACGAACAAATTAACAGTGTTTTAATGTTTATGGCCAGGAAAATGTAAGAATAATTTGTTGGTATACGTACGAAATTACGTATACCAATAAATCATTTTTACATGATCCCGCCAATAAACATTGAAACCCTGTTAATTTGTTCGTAAGAACTTCAGTCCTGTTTTTACGAATAAAATAATCGTATTTTAGAATTAAAAATTTTCCCCGTGTGTACCTACTTACAGATTTTTACAAAACCATTGAAGCTCAATTCTTCGGTCATAAATCCATGATGGCTGAGATCACGGGTTTCAAAAATCAAATACCTACTAAGATACAAGGGATTACAAGTACCTAAAGTATAGTCCAGATTATACAGAACAACCAACGCATGTTTTTTTAAATGTGAATACCGCACAAAAGTCCCAACAGTCTGGAGCCAGTGAGGCTATATATGTCATCCCCAAGTGGGGTCTGTTGTGAGGCTGAAAGTAGTGGGAAAGGGAAGGAGATGCTATAAATGAAGGTTGGAAAGTACCTGGCTATTCCGATCTAGTCACAGCGGAAGGCATTTTAAACAAAATTTCAATTCTGAATGGTGCTCTTATACACGGAGAAAAATGTGATTCTAAAATACGATCATTTTATTCGTAAAAACGGTTAAAAACGGGACTGATGTTCTTACGAACAAATTAACAGTGTTTCCATGTTTATTGGCGGGAAAATGTGTGAATAATTTGTTGGTATACGTACGAAATTACGTATATACCGGGTATCGGGTGAAAATAAATCTGATTTTTCAGAACGAACGTTTTGATTTGCATTTTTTAAAAACTTTTTTATCTGGTGTGAAAAATATATCCTACGGTGAAAAAATTCAAAAACATTATCATCTTCACGCTTTCACGCAGACATGTTTTTTCTTTTGTTTTATTGTTCTGGAAAATATATCTGCAGGCTACTGCTAACTCAGATACAATTTGAAATAATCGTTATATTGAATCAATTTTTTTCTTATTATTGGGTTGGCTAAATCCATTAATTACCTAGGTACGTACTATATACCATAGTACCTATCTAGACCTAGGTACTCTCATTTTTAATTTCGATAAGTATACTATATACAAAGAATCAGCTCAAATCACTATAAAAACTAACTTAAAAACCCGCTAGTGATGCACAAATCAGAAATGTATTACAGACATGCTAAATTTGGTTTGGCTGAATGGTTTGAAGTTTGGAAATGGAAATAATTTATTGTTCAAGTGGAATTTATTTATGTTACAGGACCGTGTGTACGCTGAACGAGCTTTCTACACAAGAGTTGGCAGTTGGCAGTCGCCGTACTCTACACATGCCGAGCTTTCAAAATAAAATAAATGGAGAACGCACACTCGATGGGAACATAAGTTACAATAGACCAATCCACAAAGCAAATGTGTACATTTCTCGTATCGTTTTATCTACAAGGGATCGTAGGTATATCCATGTAAGTGAGTTGAATGTGGATTTTGTAGTCTTTATTTGCTTAATGAAAAATACATTGAAAAAAAAAACTGAGCTGAGCTTTGTTTCAATTAAAGAAAACCGGAATACTGCAAATAGATACTGGTTTACGTTATTATGTGGCCTTAGGTCAACACGTGATAGTGCAAAAATTGTAAGTCGTAAACATTATTTCTTCAATATATAAGTAGATATGTAAACTTTGTATTTAAAATTTCTTTTGTGTGTTTGCACTTTTTGCTTACTGACCAAATACCACATAAATGTTGTTACGTACTTACATTAGATTTTTAAAAATCTCAATATTTCCTTTGTTGTTATGTTCCCTTATTTTACTCTTTATATTGTCTTCAGTATCATCTATCTATCTATCTGTGTAATAACATAGCTGCCATATTTTAACTTAAGGTGAAGACATGCGGAAAAATGCAAAATCTTATAAAATCTTGCGTATTAGTTTTTAAAATTTGTTAGCTTAGAAATAATATAGATGCTTCAATTAAATACTGTGAGTAGAACACACATCTTGGCCTTTGAAGTGATTGAGTATTTTTTTGATAAGCTTTTTAATAAGCTTAGAAAAAAAGTATGGGTCTGACCTATAAAAAATGGTTAAAAGTGAAAAATCTCCTACTTACAAATCCTTTTACTGGTGTTGTTTTATTTAATAATGTAGCTAATTAAGTTTCTTATAGAGTGATTGGAAAACATTTTAATATTTGTATCTGAACTTCACAAAATAAAATAAAACGTGCATTTTGGCGACGTTTCTTTTCAGTGAATAAAAATAGGCGGTACCCAACAATTTGTAAGTGTGAATTTCATCCTTATGCCATGTACAGAAGGATTTTAGTGCGTCGCTCAGTCTACGCCCAGAGCCCGGGGCTAACGGACATGCCTTAGTCTACGCGGCGCTTCGATCTTTAAAAATATACTTGCGGAATAACAAAACATTGTTGTTTGCTGGAGATTAGGGTTCTTATTGGTAAACGCCCAAAAATCGTTCGCTCCGCCCGATTCCGAATGAGTCGAGGACTAGTGGATCATCTTAAGTATGTAGCAATCTAAATCTATAATTATCATTTGGCAAGTCTTTCTTTCTAATTAATTGAATTATTGTTGTGCGTCTAAGAAGGTTCCGATATTTCTCTCTAAAAAGCTCTACGTATATGACTAATAAGACGAACTTCCAGGCATCTCTCCCTTATTCTATCTGGGAGGTCGTTTGTGCTTTCTTTAGCTGACCCCCGTCAGCGTAAATCTTCTCAGTACAGAACGCTATGTATTAAATTCGCCATCCACAAAAATGCACAAAGAAAACAGGCAAACAAACCAAAACACCTTTCAAAAAGGAGAGAAACCTTCACATCACCCAGTATTTTTATGTGAATGTTCAAAATACTCCTTTTATTGAAATGCTTCTCAGTTCAGAATTAAGAAAGCTCGGTATAGAAAAGGAAAAGAAATTTGGTGAGCAAAAAGCAAATTTTCTAAAAGTAATGTTTTTATTGTGTGCTGACTTCATTTAACAAAATAATTTAAAATATTTTTTTGCATAGTGGTCTCATTTTCTCAGTTTTTCCCAGTGGTTTTGCGCAGTCGGACGTGCCTTAAGCCCCAGTTGGATTTTACGACGAGAAAGGGTACTGCGCTCAGCATTATCTCTATGTAGCTAATCCCACGTAGGATTACAATGGAATGGAGTCTTTCCATTAATATTATTATAGATGACAAAGTCTGGAGGAAGTATCCTACCTATTGTGCCCGCTGAATAGGCTTGCTGATTTACTGCTCAATACGACTCCCATATAAATTATAGGTACCTACATCCGCGAGGACAGGGATCTCCTTTGCCTTAGACCTTATATTTTACACACATAATAAATTAAATTGAGACAACTACAGTTTCAGGATTCACAAAGACACCAGAATGTGGTTTATTTCTCTGATGATTAGTACAAGCACTTAGAACAGCGGAGAAAGATCCGATTAGCACATTGAATGTCACCAAAATAGTGGACTTGTACACGATTACTACTAAATATAGATTTGTTACCAAGTTTGAAAAGATGAACCTTATTTTTTTACTTTTTCATATAAGAGAGAACTAAAATGCTTACGCAAATCCCATTACGCTGAACTTTGCCGAGAGTTTTTACTTTTTAGGATGATCTGTATACCTATGTAGGTATATTTTAAAAATAGGTACCTACCTACTTATATAACCGAAAACGTGAACAAAAACTCACACTAGTCCGCAAAACGCAGTACAGAACAAAGGTATATTATAATCTGCGAGATAACTCCTTGATTATTGCATTAAAGAGGGTATATATAATCATTTGTTTAGATTTATAGCGAATACAAAATACAATCATCGGTAACTACACCATAAATTCGTCGGTAGATATAAGTAGAGTACATTCTATTAGGTAGGTACTTATAAAATATTATTTTGGTTTCGTGCATCGTTTGAGGCAGCACATTCGTTATTCGTATATCCGTTCCGTACCTAAATATAGACGTTCGATTTGTTCAGGCAGACGCCAACGGTCGACGTCGAGGCGCCACAACTTTACTTAGTGGAGGTGGGTGGCTATGGCATCGGCGTCGGTGTGCTTATCAAACTTCAATATGTTGGTTTCACATGGTGTTTCAGAATAATAAACTAACACTGAGAATTCTACTACGAAAGAGGACATTAATTGAATTTATTTTTTTATTGTTTTTTTTTTCTTACTAGAGCAATCCCATAGGTTGTCTTCGAAAATGTACGTTATATATGCCTGCCTATTTTTAGATAAAGTTTCTAATGCCTATGTTAGGTAACTATTAAAATTTATAACACCTACAAAATTTGCTTTTTGGCTAGGTAATTTGGAAACGGATAACAAATATTCTGTAGAGCAACTGTACTTCCACCGGAATATGATACCTATAGGCGAAATTTTGTGAAATTTGGCAAAGAAATTTAAAATTAAAAAAAAAATTTAATACTGAATAACAATTTTGACATTTTTAGATGACATGTGTGCACTTGCGAAATATAAATATAAAATAAATGTATCTACGTAGATTATTTTATTGGTCCTCCTCACTAATAGGAGATCAAGTGCTAAGTGGGTTTCGGAAAGGTTTTCAGCGACTTTCCAGGTTCCAGGCAACTTCATGATTTGGACGAGGTTTTTCTTTAGTAACCCCTGCACGGAGAAAATTTTTATTCTAAAATACGATCATTTTATTCGTAAAAACGGTTAAAAACGGGACTGAAGTTCTTACGAACAAATTAACAGGGTTTCAATGTTTATTTTCGGGATCATATAAAAATAATTTGTTGGTATGGGTACGTAATTTCGTACGTATACCAACAAATTATTCTTACATTTTTCCGCCAATAAACATTGAAACACTGTTAATTTTTATTTCTTTTATACATTCAATAATATTATTATTCAATGTATAAAAAACAGTTTATTATAAACAAGTTCTGCTTCGTATTATTGAATGTATAAAAGAAATAAAAATTAAAATGGAGTTCTACAAAATAAACTTAATAACAATAAATACACTGTTAATTTGTTCGTAAGAACTTCAGTCCCGTTTTTAACTGCTTTTACGAATAAAATGATTGTATTTTAGAAAAACATTTTTCTCCGTGAAGGCTTTTAGCACAAAGGTACCCCCTTAAAAATTTTAATATGGACATTCTAATAAATTTATGAAATTATACTTTATAAATATATGAAGAAATGTCTGAAATAGTCTGTAAAGTGTGTTTGTAGATAGGTATGTATAAAGGTAGGTACCAGGCGCTGGGTAGGTACTGGGTACGGGCATATGGAAACGGGTGATTGGCCATTGGTCCAGCAGTTCTGCAGGCGAGCATTCTGTGTACCGTTGCCATTTACGACCGTTTTTGTTCCGCCGGCCATCGCCGCGACCTTCTTCCTCTGACTCTGCTTATTCAATCTCTCCCTGCAGGCGCCGTGAGCCAACACCACCTCAAGCCAGGCCGGGACACTGAATCCAATCGGCCTCTTTTTTTATAAAGAAAGACAAACATTCCCGGGTTACGAATAACCCAACAACATTTAAAAATCCCCAACCTTTATCTTCCCATCTACTTCCTCTCTCCACTACCTTCAACCCCACGACATACACTAATAGGGTGTGCCATAGTCTCACCGGATCCAGACTGCTTTGGAGCAGTTAGGACTTTTAAAACTTCATAATACATTGGAATTGAAAAATAAATGAATTTTTCACTTTTCTATATTTTCTTGTTGATGCTAAATACTGTCACCATAAATAGATATTTTTGTAGATAGATTCCTACATGATTCACATTGTTCAAATATTTATTGAAATAAAATAAATTCTCAATAATTACGAGTTATGTGTTATGCGGGTAAATTTATCAAATTATAACCCCTTTCAAATCCACCAAACATAATAATATACCAAATGTATTAAAAATATTACTTTTATGATAAAATGAAAATTGTGAGTACGAACCGACATAAAAATACCCTAACCACGTATGCATTGAATAGTGGGTAGGTGCCTTTACAAACAGAATTTATGATTGTTTCTCGCGAGCGGTATGATTTACAGATAAAATAAATTTCCCAGCCATCCCCCCATCCTTTCCTCTATATACAAGAAGGGATGAGATGCCGATTAAGATACAGCAGGGGTATTCTACCCTTTATTATTCAAAACGCACCCCCATTTAAATGCGGGTGAATTCACTGTAGGTAGCTATGCGTATTTATAGGGTCTATAAGATGCTTTGTAAAGGAATACAATTTGTTAGAAGTTACCTATTATGTAAGTACAATTACCAACCTGTTTATATCCAATGTAGAAAAATGTTCAGTTGTAAAGATTATTTAACTTTATAAGCAATAATTATTAGCCTGAAACAATCATCCATATTGAAAAAATCTTCCGAGAAAAGATACATATCGCCGACGGGACTCGAACCCGCACCCCTTTGATTGCCGGTCAAGAGCTCTACCATTAAGCTACGGCGGGTTACCTCCTACCCGCCAAATAATTCAATATATACCTAGTGTTTCATTCAACAATTACCGTTTATTACATTTTTTCACCTGCAAACAACCAACTTTATTTTTATATGGGAAAGGCATGTAAGTGTTAACTCTCTCACTAGATGGCGTCGAGACATATTATGCCTACATTTTTTGGTGAAATAATTTAACTCGTCAAATATTGATTATTTAACTATTTTCGCTCGTGAGAAATTGAGGAATTCATCAGTTGTTGTCATTATACCTAGATAATCAATTAATAATCATTTGGAACAAATGCGTTGCGTTCTCACCCGGATGTCGCGGGTTCAATCTTTTGTTAACCACATTATAAAAAATATATAAAACGATTGCACTTAGGGCGGATTTAGGATGATAAATGTATGTGTGCTTAGCTTTAGATCCTGTGAAAAACTAAGTAGTATTTAAAGAAATGATAAAAACAATATAAATTAATTGATAAATATTTACGTGGTAATTTGTAACTGTTGGGAGGTTATACTATTTTGTTTATGTAAAATTTCAGGGTTTGGTCATGAGTAGGTACTTGTCGAGTTTCTGAATCAATATCCCATGAAAAACCCAATTTAGATAAAGGGTAGCTTTAGCAAGCTTTCAACCCTTTCAAGTTCACCCGCGTGTGTAACATTTTCCTTCAGCCATTTTATTCAAATTACCCGTAGCTCATTCGTTACGGCTCCCTTTGGGGGATGGTTCGTTCAAAATGGCTGCGAAGGTTTTAATTGAATCAGTAAATGCAGCCAACGGGTGGAATAGATTGCCACCCAGATGGATTTAGAATTTACCCATTGCAGTGGCCAACCCTTTGAGTGAATGCTGGTTCGAGAATTAAGCACAATGCAAGCGGTTCAAAGCATCCAGTTCCGATTGATTAAATTAATTGAGGGGAAACCTCGTGAGATTAGTGTGGGATCTGTAATTCACTCTATTTTGAACATTACTTTCGTTATTAGAATATTTCATTTGACACAATCTCACAAAATGCACGGAAAAAAATGTTATTCTAAAATACGATAATTTTATTCGTAAAAACGGTTAAAAACGGGACTGAAGTTCTTACGAAAAAATTAACAGTGTTTGAATATTTATTGGCGGGAAAATATAAAAATAATTTGTTGGTATACGTACGAAATTACGTATACCAACAAATTATTCTTACATATTCCCGCCAATAAACCTTGAAACCCTGTTAATTTTTTCGTAAGAACTTCAGTCCCGTTTTTACGAATAAAATTATCGTATTTTAGAATAACATTTTTCTCCATGTGGGGTGCAACAAATGAAGTGCATCTATCTAACTAACTATCGGCATTTTCCGGAAGGGATACGTAGAGAAGATCACTATATACATATGTGCTCTCTGATAAGAAAATCTGTTTTTTATATATGGGATGTTCCGATGCTCTGTAGGGAACCCGCTTGCACAGCGCGGGTATAAAATGTGCGACCTAAAGTTTAAGTTTAAACTTACGGAATTCTATACTTCGTTTGTGTGAAAGCACTATGAAACCAATACATATTTGGTGCAGTAAAAACTCTCGAATCGTGAACAACGTTAGGAAAAACACCTAAATTTTAAAATACACCCAAAATATAGGGAAAATTTATAGATACCTACGCTTTCCATACCAATTAAATATTCGACTACCTTTGTTACATGTTAAAGACACGCACTTGCTCTACCAGCGGGTTGTTTCAATTCGGTTTTTTCTGTGTTATCATTTATTTTTTACTTCCTGTGATAATTTTCTTCATAATTGGTAATTATATTTATGATTTATAGCTTTTAAAGCCTCAGTAGATGCCTAACTGTCCAACAAATAATTAAATATTATGTTTCCATGTTGTGATATTTGTTCAAGCAAGTAAGCAGCAATTCGTAACAAAATTATTCTCTTAATTTTATGTAAACTTTGGTGAAGGCTCAAACATTTCAAGCCACCGAAATTAAAATTCTAAATAACTCACAAATAGTGTCAGAATTTGAGAGAACACAGAATAAAAAAGGCTTTTTACTGTTTATGTCTGACGTTCTAAATAAAATATTATAATGGAAGACTGTATTTCATTATACCGAAAAATATTTACCAACGAAGGAAAGCAAACAGTTTTGTTCCTTTTATTGAATTAGGCTCCCTTTGTTTTACATTATAATGTTGGCGTTCTGACAAGAATGTGATTTTATCCAACGGCGCGGAACAATGAAAAATTCCTTGCGTTTCACCGAGAAATAATATAATAATAATGAAAATTTTAAACAGGAGCATGCTAGCGGAAATAATTTAGGGAGATAGGTAAAATCTTAGAGCCACACTTTTATATTATCAGAGCTACAAGGGCAGAACTGACAAAATAATATATATATATATTTTTTTTTATTCAAATTATCTACCGAATCCTTCATATTTTTTTATTACAAACCTTTAAAAGGTATTTTTGTATTTATTTGTGTACATTGGTACATAGGTACCTTTTTTATTTTTTTATGTGAATATTGCACGAGAGGAGAAAGAATCCCGAACTGCTCCCGTCTGGAGCCAGTAAGATTATTACATCCCATTAGCCAGTGAGATTATTACCTACAATTAGGGTATGTTGTGAGGCATGGGGAGGAGGGGAAGGATATGGAGGTCTTACACTAGGTTGGTACTTTTACATCAATAAATGGTAAAATAACTAATTATAATTAATCAAAAATGCCGGGATTTGAAGCCGCAACATTTGGATCGCTATTTGAAAGCCTTACCTCTCGACCACGGAGGCCGTCAGTACCTATAAGTATTCCTAAAAACGTTTTAATTAGACTAATTTATATCCACGTTAGATAAATATTGGTTTTGGTTTAGGTACTCGCTTCGCTCAAAAAATCAAGTTGACGTGTAAAATCCAGTCTTGAGCAAATATGTTTTACATTAGCTTTGAGAACCTGAGGCTTGAAAAAAATAATTGTCATCTTTGAGGATGAGTTTTGGAGGGTATTTTTAAGAAAGGAAAGAGAGGAAGTTCTGGGAAAGAAAAGGGTATAAGAGATAGTTAAGAATTTGGGGATCAGTGTGTCCAGGAGTGACGGACGAATGTAGCCACCCTCCCACTGCGGTGAAAGGTGATGTTCCGAGAGAGCCACGGTGGAGAGGTCCAAAGGTCTCACTTAACAATCCAGCCTGCCACGCAGTTAGTGGGCAGACGCATCCTTCGCCAAGACCCGGAAAAACCTCACCCGATGGTCGCCGAACAATCAAGATATATTCACTTTATAGAAATAGTTTTTTAATAATAATGAACACCTATCACTTATATATGGTATATCAACTGTTATATGTTTTGGTTGGAATATGTATGGAATTTCTACATACCTACCTACCTACAAAATAAAAATAATTAAAATCCTAATTTGCCCCTAAGTTATTTAGAACGACCTGGTGATAGACTTCAAATCACCATCATATATATCATGGATATCGAGAGTCATTTTTGTACAATTTAGACGTTGATTTCTTGAATTTGTATTTATCTAAACACGCGCAATGCATTTATGTTATTCAATAATCTTACTTTTATGTAAGAAATAAAAATATGGGAATAAACAACTAAACCTTGAGATAGAATAGAAAGAATATTGAGATAAATGTTGTTCTCACCTATAATTAGAAACATCATTATAACCATGTATAAATATAACCTATTGTAAAAATTATGTGATGTATTCTGTTGGCGAGCCTAAAAACAACAAAATATAAAAAAAATAAACCGACCCTGGTTTAATATCGCAGAGTCATGCCTCGCAACCATTACCGGTGCTTTCAGCTTTCAGGGTGCCCGCAGTACCTAACCAATGTACTGCCAGTACCTACCAACCAGTCCAGCCCGGGGTAAAGTATTCGAAATGAAAAAGCACAGCATGCAATAACCAGGCCTCGCTCCCAAAATGTTGCCCGCATATCGAAAACCATAAATTACTGATATGATACACAAAATAACTGGTTCATGTTGCTTTTAGGATATACGTAGGTACTTACCTACTCATTGGTAGCACGGAGCACACTGGTTTTGATGTTGGTTTCAACTGATTCTTGCAATATAATATAAGGGTTTTTTTTATTTATTTATATAAACGCGCATTGTATTCAAACCGCAAAACTTTGGGGGAAAAGCAAAAAATATACTTGGTAGGTACCTACATTAATACAGATAAAGTTAACAATTTATTTATATAAGAAATATGTGTTCCTTGGGTATGTTTCAATCTGCTATAGGTAAATCCACTCGAGAGCTTTTTTGCCACATTATGGCACTATTTCCAAAACCACTGATTGCTTTGTTGCCAAAATGTGGCAAATTTGGAAATTTTTTTTTTTATCAAAATGACTATATAATATATTGTACATTCAAAATATAACAAAATAAATATTCTCTGGATTCTTTAAAATATTTTAAGGTTAAAGATTTTATTGCTATATTTATATATTGCTATATTTGTTTATGAATCCTACAAATATATGAGAATATAGAAAAGATAGGGGAATTCATTGGCTACATAGAACTATAATCAGTTTGTATGTCTCCATATTCAAATTCGGAGGTATGATTTTTTTATTGTGGGCGGGAATTTTTTTTTTTAAGCAATCCGAGAAAAAATATTTAAATTGTCGCTCTAGTGGTTTTTGTTTCAACATGTTTTGGCAAAACATTGATTTTGTTTAGTTATTGTTGCCTATATTAGGGTGAGTTTCGAAACAGTGTATGCTGATGTTGGTAGGTTACTTTTTAAAGTTGTTTTGCGTGAATGCATCTGTTTTGAATCGTATTAACTCACACATCTTGAGGGTTAAAATGTATTCGATTAGATTCTTCGTAATAATCAGTCATCAATAAATGATGGTTCGTTTTGAATAGTTTTCCATTAAAATTGCAACATTGTTCTTTAATGTCTGGAAAATTCCTGCGGAATTGGAATTACGTTAAATAACTTTGAGGGAAAATTCCGTGGGTTACAAATTAAATGTCTATTAAAGTTTTGCACAGGTACCCAAAAACATTTAAATTGAGGAAATAACTAAAGCACGTAGGTACCTACATTAATTTGAAGGCAAGGAGGTACCTACTCAGTGGCTTAGAACAAACCTGCAGAAAAGGTAGTGTACGGAGAAAAATGTTATTCTAAAATACGATCAATTTATTCGTAAAACGGTTAAAAACGAGACTGAAGTTCTTACGAACAAATTAACAGGGTTTCAATATTTATTGGCGGGAAAATGTAAGAATAAATAATAATTATTAATTATTAGAACAAATTTCGTACGTATACCAACTAATTAATCTTGCATTTTCCCGCCAATAAACATTGAAACCCTGTTAATTTGTTCGTAAGAACTTCAGTCCCTTTTTTAACCGCTTGGACACATAAACGTGTTTTCACGATAATTTAACGTAGGTAGACATACGTTTTACGAATAAAATGATCGTATTTTAGAATAACATTTTTCTCCGTGTGTTATTAAGTAATATATTCGTATCGAAAAATATGTATTTATTTTTTATAGTTGTATCTACCTACCTGCATCTGTATCTACCTACCTACGTAACCTATGGTTTTATCATGAAGTATTTTTTTTATGAAAATGTGTACCTATTAGTAGTTCTACTTATACAGGGAAATTTTTAAGTATTAAAAGCAAAACTGTGTAATGAATGAGATATCCGGAAAAAAAATTGTGGTTAAGTAATATTTTTTTAATTTTTTCCCAATATTTTTTTTTTAATACAAAACTCAAAAATTTCCGTAGCTTTTCTAAAAAACAACACTATCTTTCGTAGACAGCACGCCACTGACGAGTGCTTACCTGTTTATTATAAAATATTAAATATTCTCCTTCGAAAATGAACGTAAATTAACAAACCAAGTATAAGGCAAATATTACTTTGTAGCTAAACCTTCATGCTTTATCTACTCGGGTGGAGGTGGGAGTCTAAGTACGTGGATAATGAGCAGGATTTAGTAGACCTCTGTAATATCCCGCCCCACGGGGAGTCAGACTCATGCCTGGGACTTTTTATTTATGTATTCTAATGAAAATATACAACGTTGGGGTAGTTAGGAGGTTGGCTCGCAGCGGGAACTGTAATATGAAATTTAATCTGTCCGCTGGTTATTTAGGTACCTAATACCTACGCAGGAGACTTTGACGTTTTTATTTTTATTCGCCTACGTTACTATTGCTAGGTAGGTACTACTACTAATCTTATTAAATATCTAATATAAACATCAAATATGTTTAACTTGGTAATGTGCAGCTTATATTTTGTGGTAGGGTAAAGTATATTCCTACGTAAATTTTGGTGTGTGGTTTTCTTCTTATGGATAGATCAACGCATGCACGGAGAAAAATGTTATAATTAAATTCGATCATTTTATTCGTAAAAACGGTTAAAAAGGGGACTGAAGTTCTTACGAACAAATTAACAGTTTTTCAATGTTTATTGGCGGGATAATATAATAATAATTTGTTGGTATTCGTACGATATTACTATATCTACCAACAAATTATTCATACATGTTCCCGACAATTAACATTTAAACCCTGTTAATTTGTTCGTAAGAACTTCAGTTCCATTTTTACGAATAAAATGATCGTATTTTAGAATAACATTTTTCTCCGTGTGCATTGTAAGATTTAAAGAAAGATAAATTTTGAATCCGAATATAAGCTTTACACGGTAAGAATATAAACTGGGGAAAGTATCGAACATATCGAACACACTGAAGACCTCTCGGACGATGACGCTATTGATCAACAAAGGACAAGTATCAGTTAAGATAATGTAAAAAAACATTATTCAATGCCTTCTGTACTAGCCTATATACACGGAGAAAATTTTTATTCTAAAATAAGATCATTTTATTCGTAAAAGCGGTAAAAAACGGGACTGAAGTTCTTACGAACAAATTACCAGTGTTTCAATGTTTATTTGCGGGAAAATGTAAGAATAAACATTGAAACCCTGTTAATTTATTCGTAAGAACTTCAGTCCCGTTTTTTACCGCTTTTACGAATAAAATGATCGTATTTTCGAATAACATTTTTCTCCGTGCATATGTGTGAAACTTAATCAGCTTGATGGAACGACTCTGGATCCAATATAATAACGCCTGCAGAATTATATTTGGATACATAAGGTACAGCAGCGCAATGACAATGACCGAATGGATTCGCCGGCTTGATGAGACACCGAGTCACTGAAGCCAGGATGCAGCTAATATCCTCCGATAACCCAGTGGTGACCGCAATCTTACAGCACTAAGCGCCACTACTAAGTGAGCGTTGGGCCCGAGCTCACTCAAGACCACGCCCTACATAATTGATTTTTATTTATTATTATTTGTTATTTATTTTGACTCTTTTTAACTAATAATTTTTTTTTCTACTTGTTTCCTTTTATTTACTGTATAGGTACATATGTATAATTAAATGAGACATACGGGATTGCATACTATCTTCCCCACATTCTAGAATAAAACATTATTATATATTAGATACTATTATGTGTGGAAAATCTCAAATATGTATTACATTATGCTGACAAATAAGTCGGTGTCTTAAAATATTAATAGAGGACAAAATATGTTATGGATGAGTCAAGAGAGATGATTCGTTCCATAGTAATTATATAGGTACCTATACATTGTATAGGTACGCTTTGTAAATATTTATTTATTTATTTATTGGTAAGAGACAGACAGCTTATACATAAAATATAAAGATAAATATATACATTGTTAAATGAAGTCAAGCCAAAAAAGTCTCCTATGTTAAAGTTGAATGGAGATGGAGTTTTATTACATACAATTAGTTTTGGGTGAGAAGGAGAGGAAGAGGAATATAGGATGAGGATAGGAGATGCTCCGAATACATTCCACACTCTTGTATTAATTTTCGATCGTACGTGTTACTTCTAATCGATATTTGTGAAGTGTATTGTTAAATATGTCAATATTTTGAAATTTTGTGTTATATTGTGCACATATACGGGGAATTGGTGAATTTTTTCTAAAGTTAGTTCTATGTGTAGGCAAATGAAACAAATAAGATTGCCGTGTTGATCTTGTCGGAATATGAATATTTATTAAGTTGGTTAGTTCTGGCGAGTCCAGGCCATTATTAAGAATTTTAAATAATAAGATTTGGTCAAAAATTAAACGTCGTGTATGAAGGGAGTCGAAGTTATGGTAATTAATAGATTCGGTGTAACTTGGGAAGTTTATTTTTTTTTTATAATTTATGTATTTAAAAATTTTTTTTTGAATTTTTTCGATTCTTTCAATGTGAGCTTGGTAAAAAGGAGTCCAAATCGGTGTGCAGTGTTCTAAGTGGGGACGGATGAACGCTGTGTAAAGGGAATATAGAGTCTTAAGGTTGCGGAATGGTTTCGTTATTCGAATGATAAATCCTAGCATTTTGTTGGCTTTGTTAATGATTTCATCAGTGTGTTGTATAAAGTTTAATTTAACATCCAGTACTACCCCAAGGTCCCTGATAGATTCTACTTCTTTGATATATGTCCCGTTTAATGTATACATAAAGGGAATTTTATTTTTGTTACGTGTAAATGTTATTTTATTGCATTTTGAGGTATTAACTACAAGTTTGTTTGATTCACAGTAGTCAAAAAGACGATTTAGGTCCTCTTGAAGTTTAATGCAATCTTCGATTGATTTTATAACTAGGTATATTTTTTTATCGTCTGCATATGCTAGGTAATTGGCGTGTAAAAAACATTTGTGAATATCGTAAATATATACATTAAATAATAATGGCCCTAAATGAGAACCTTGAGGAACACCGGAGGGCACGAAAAAGAAGCTGGACTTAGTTCCCTCAACTGATACACATTGAAGTCTACTCCGAAGGTATGAAGTGAGCCACCGAAGTAAGTCACCATGGATGCCTAATTGATTTAATTTTTTAATTAGAATGAAATGGTTTACCTTATCGAAGGCCTTAGAGTAATCAGTGTAGATTACATCTACTTGGTTTCTATTGTCCATATTGCTCGTTAAATATTCAGTAAAATTTACCAAATTTGTTAGTACCGATCTTTTTTGTAGAAATCCGTGTTGTTGGTTTTGTATGTTGCGAACAATTGTTGTATAAATTTGATCGTAGACAATTTTCTCAAAGAGTTTACTAAATACTGTTAGAATTGAGATTGGGCGATAGTTTACAATGTTGCTTTTTGAACCTGTTTTATGAATAGGGATTATAGTTGCTTCTTTGAATTTTGTAGGAAATTTTCCTGCTTCTAGTGACATTCTAAATATGTTAGTTAGTGGGTATGAAAGATTTTTGGCACATTTTGAGACAAAGTATGGCGATATACCATCACTGCCAGCACCCTTATTAATGTCTAAATTCTTCAGGTATTTATTGATAAATAAATTGTTTATTTCTACGTTCTCAATCGGGTTATGATTATTCATATAGGTAAAACTATTGTTTATACTCGGATCATTCGTGTCATTATCGTTTACGTAGGTGGACTGAAAATGTTTCGCGAATAATTGGCACACTTGATGAGCGCCAGTGCCTGACTCGTCTTCAAGGTGCATGATTTGTGGAATGCCATTTGTTTTACTTTTGTTTTTAGCGTAGTTCCAAAGTTGTTTATTATTTATAAGAATATTATATTCAACTGAACTTATGTATTGATTATAGCAATGTTTCTGCAAGTATTTTTGTTGCGTACGTTTAATTGAGAACTAAAAAATATGTTTAAACAAAGTTATTTGTTTTAATTTAATAAAAAATATGTTTTGGCCTGAAAGTTGGATGTTCAAAGATGTATTGAAACAATGAGTCGAAGACCTTTTTTTAAAAAAAAAAGAAAGATAAACGTTCTCGGGTTACGAATAACCTGGCAACATTTGAAAATCTCCTATTACCACCACACTAAGCGGAAGATGTTGCTTGTGTTGTGATGAAGGACTTATACTATCTACACACCATGCTGCGAACAGCAGCTTTTGGCAGCTGGCTAAAAATCGAAGGTTGGAGGATGTCTCCCGTCTCTTTTTTTCCCATGCGAACCCGTAACACTCTGTTTCACGTTGACTGCAAATTGGAAGAAACCGTCTGCCGTTAGTACCAACCGAGGAAATGAGATGGTGATATTGAATTTGTTGTGTTAATAAAAGAGACAGAAGACAACGTGAAACAGAATGTTACGGGTTCGCACGAGGAAAAGGGAGACAGGAGACAATAGCCAGCTGCGAACAGCCGGCTGTTCGCAGCACCGTGTGTAGAGCCCATTAGCCAGCCGAGGAATCGAACACGGCAGCCTGGGCGGGAGTCAAACGCGATGCCCACTCAACTACTGACCGGTCTTTGATTATTAAATGTATTAAAAAAAATAAAATCACACAAATGACGGTAAGAAGGACCTTACGAAAATTAAATTTTATGCAAGTAATTTATTAATTAACCAAAAAAAGGTGTTTCTAATTTAAACTACCTTTTTATAGATGTGATTTTACACATAACCTATAAGTAACCATACTGAGG
Source organism: Limnephilus auricula (assembly GCA_951813805.1). Taxonomy (NCBI): domain Eukaryota; kingdom Metazoa; phylum Arthropoda; class Insecta; order Trichoptera; family Limnephilidae; genus Limnephilus; species Limnephilus auricula. The sequence goes on from OX638403.1 coordinate 6,543,676, forward strand.
TTACTTACTTACGTAAGTATTTAAAAAATGTTTAGATCTAAAACATTGCTTACAAGCTAAATTTACTTTAGGGCACAGCAACCTTCCCTCCTAACCCACTTAGTAACAAATATAAAATCCGTCAGCCGCTGTTTGTTTAGATTGAAAGATTTCCTATCTTCGGAGTATATTTTTTCAGCCGCCCTCGTAAAACAGCCGAGAGCAGTTGACTGGGCAGACGCGGCTTGGGCCGGGCCCCCCGCCCTAATCCGGGCCCGAGTGCCGGCTGTAATCCCAGGCCGGGCCCGTTACCCTAATCCGGGCCTGCCAGGACCGTTATTACTCCAGAAAGGGCACTACTCGACTTTGCCATTAGGCAGCCCTAGAGATTTCAAACCTTTCCCATCGTAAAACAATGCTAAAAGCAAACTTATTACTTAAAACTCTTTGATATAACGTAAATCCAACACACCTGGATATTACATAGGTATCTTTGTGTCTTATCGAAGAAAGCAAACATGTAAAATTTATGTAAAATTTCAGGGTTTGGTCATGAGTAGGTACTTGCCGAGTTTCTGAATCACGATCCCATGAAAAACCCAATTTAGATAAAGGGTAGCTTTAGCAAGCTTTCAACCCTTTCAAGTTCACCCGCGTGTGTAACATTTTCCTTCAGCCATTTTATTCAAATTACCCGTAGCTCATTCGCTACGGTTCTCTTTGGGGGATGGTTCGTTCAAAATGGCTGCGAAGGTTTTAATTGAATCAGTAAATGCAGCCAACGGGTGGAATAGATTGCCACCCAGATGGATTTAGAATTTACCCATTGCAGTTACCAACCCTTTGAGTGAATGCTGGTTCAAAAATTAAGCACAATGGAAGCGGTTCAAAGCATCCAGTTCCGATTGATTAAATTAATTGAGGGGAAACCTCGTGAGATTAGTGTGGGATCTTAATTCACTCTATTTTGAACATTCGTTATTAGAATATTTCATTTGACACAATCTCAAAAAATGCGCGGAAAAAAATGTTATTCTAAAATACGATCATTTTATTCGTAAAAATGGTTATAAACGGGACTGAAGTTCTTACGAACAAATTAACAGTGTTTCAATGTGTATTGGCGAGAAAATGTAAGAATAATTTGTTGGTATATGTACGAAATTACGTATACCTACCAATAAATTATTCTTACATATTCCCGCCAATAAACCTTGAAACCCTGTTAATTTGTTCGTAAAAACTTCAGTCCCGTTTTTAACCGTTTTTACGAATAAAATGATCGTGTTTTAGAATAACATTTTTCTCCGTGTGGGGTGCAACAAATGATGTGCATCTATCTACCTAACTATCGGCATTTTCCCGAAGGGATACGTCAAGAAGATTGGTCACTATATACATATGTGCTCTCTGATAAGAAAATCTGTTTTTTTATATATGGGATGTTCCGATGCTCTGTAGGGAACCCGCTTGCACAGCGCGGGTATAAAATGTGCCACCTAAAGTTTAAGTTTAGATTTACGGAATTCTATAAGTCGTTTGTGTGAAAGCACTATGAAATCAATACATATCTGGTGCAGCAAAAACTCTCGAATCGTGAACAAAGTCAGGAAAAACACACAAATTTTAAAATACACCCAAAATATAGGAAAAATTTGTAAATACCTACGCTTTCTATACCAATTAAATATTCGACTACCTTTGTTACATGTTCAATTAAAGACACGCACTTGCTCTACCAGCGGGTTGTTTCAATTCGATTTTTTCTGTGTTATCATTTATTTTTGACTTCCTGTGATAATTTTCTTCATAATTGGTAATTATATTTATGATTTATAGCTTTTCAAGCCTCAGTAGATGCCTAACTGTCCAACAAATAATTAAATGTTCTGTTTCCATGTTGTGATATTTGTTCAAGCAAGAAAGCAGCAATTCGTAACAAAATTATTCTCTTAATTTTATGTAAACTTTGGTGAAGGCTCAAACATTTCAAGCCACCGAAATTAAAATTCTAAATAACTCACAAATAGTGTCAGAATTTGAGAGTACACAGAATAAAAAAGGCGTTTTACTGTTTATGTCTGACGTTCTAAATAAAATATTATAATGGAAGACTGTATTTCATTATACCGAAAAATATTTACCAATGAAGGAAAGTAAACAGTTTTGTTCCTTTTATTGAATTAGGCTCCCTTTGTTTTACATTATAATGTTGGCGTTCTGACAAGAATGTGATTTTATCCAACGGCGCGGAACAATGAAAAATTCCTTGCGTTTCACCAAGAAATAATATAATAATAATGAAAATTTTAAACAGGAGCATGCTAGCGGAAATAATTTAGGGAGATAGGTAAAATCTTAAAGCCACAGTTTTATATTATCAGAGCTACAAGGGCAGAACTGACAAAATAATATATATATATATATTTTTTTTTTTTTTTATTCAAATTATCTACCGAATCCTTCATATTTTTTTATTACAAACCTTTAAAAGGTATTTTTGTATTTATTTGTGTACATAGGTACATAGGTACCTTTTTTATTTTTTTATGTGAATATTGCACGAGAGGAGAAAGAATCCCGAACTGCTCCCGTCTGGAGCCAGTGAGATTATTGCATAACATTAGCCAGTGAGATTATTACAATTAGGGTATGTTGTGAGGCATGGGGAGGAGGGGAAGGATATGGTGGCCTTACACTAGGTTGGTACTTTTACATCAATAAATGTTGAAATAACTAATTAAAATTAATAAAAGATGCCGGGATTTGAAGCCGCAACTTTTGAAAGCCTTACCTCTCGACCACGGAGGCCGTCAGTACCTATAAGTATTCCTAAAAACTTTTTAATTATATCCACGTTAGATAAAAATTGGTTTTGCTTTACTCGATTCGCCCAGGATCATGATCTAGTAAAAAAAGTCAAGTTGACGTGTAAAATCCAGTGATGAGCAAATATGTTTTACATTAGCTTTGAGCACCTGGCTTGAAAAAAATAATTCCCCTCAGGGCCTACGTCATCTTTGGGAATGAGGTTTGGAGGGTGTTTTTAAGAAAAGAAAGGGAGGAAGTTCTGGGAAAGAAAAAGGTATAAGGGATAGGTAAGAATTTGGGGGTCAGTATGTACTGGAGTGATGGACGAATGTAGCCACCCTCCCACTACGGTGTAAGGCGATGTTCCGAGAGCCACTGTGGAGAGGTCCAAAGGTCTCACTTAACAAATCTGTCCCAATTCAGCCTGTAATGCAGCTAGTGGGCAGACGCATCCGTCGCCAAGACCCGGAAAAACCTCACCCGATGGTCGCCGAACAATCAAGATATTTTAAGTTTATAGAAATATTTTTTAATTTTATGAATTCTAAAAAGATGAATATAACTTATATATATTATATCAACTGTTATATGTTTTGGTTGGAATATTTGTGGAATTTCTACTTACCTACCTACCTACAAAATAAAAATAATAAAAATCTGAATTTGCACCTTGTTACAGAGCGAAGTTATTCAGAACTACCTGGTGATGACTACAAATCAGCATCAAGAGGATATCGCGAGTCATTTTTGTACAATTTAGACGTTGATTTCTTGAATTTGTATTTATCTAAACACGCGCAATGCATTTATTTTATTAAATAATATTACTTTTATGTAAGAAAAAAAATTATGGGAAAAAACAACTAAACCTTGAGATAGAATAGAAAGAATATTGAGATATATGTTGTGCTCACCTATAATTAGAAACATCATTATAACCATTTATAAATGTAAACTACTGTAAAAATTATGTGATGTATTCTGTTGGTGAGCCTTAAAACAAAAATAAAAAAAATTAAATAAACCGACCCTGGTTTAACCTTTTCCACTCTGACCATTTTTTCTCAGAACCAATTGGCTACTCTGGTTAAAATTTTGAACGGTTTAAGTTAAGTTTTTTTATTTAAAAATGAAATTTTCGATACTTTATTTTCGGAGCACCCTATCTGATAATTCGTATGACCATTAAGATGTTTGATAAATTTGGTACATATTTTGCATAAAGTACTTGCTAAATCACACATAAAGTAACTAAAGGATAACACATGTGCTTTTAATGTGTTTTATTTGCATAATTTCTTCTGCTACATAGCATTAATTTGTATAATATAGGTGAAATACACAAACAAACGAATTTAAATCCTGGTATTAATTCCTTTTTAATTATCCTGTACCGCCCAGGGGATGACCGGTGTCTACCTGAACTCGTGAACAATTGATTGGCTTAGGTTTTATGGCCAGTAAACGGGATCTTATTTTGCATTGGTGACTTTACTTTAGGTTTCGACCTTCATACAGGAAACAAAAGATAGACCAGCCCACAAGACATGCAATAAATAATAAGTTTCGATAACACTCTACACGGCGTTTACAAGGCGTGCAAAACTGTGTACACATCAATGTCACTTTCTGAGTATTTTTATCACAATAAAATAAGCTGACGATTCGGTCCAATGTTATTAAAAATTTATGTCTTACTTGTGTATTGTATTATCATTTACAGTTTTTTAGAGTATGATATTTTTCAAAGCATTCTCCCACATGAATTGCCGGTTTGTTGTCACAACTTTTGCAGTGATACATTGTTCGTTTTCTTTGCCTTCCTTCTCTATCAGAACCACAAACGACGCAATCCCTGTACATTTTCTACGCATTAGGCGTTATGACATGATTTAACCGCTGTTCTGGGTCTACCGAATGTCTTCTTTTCTTGTATTTACATCTTCTCTATGATTTCCAACCAGCTAAATAATTAGCCTATCCACAAATTGAAGATTACTCATTGGGTTTTCATTGTTTTTTTAATCTTATTTTCCTTGTACAAAATATATGAATTTTCAACCGAAACTTCTGAACCCCCTAAAAAAAAGCTGCGCCACCATTGTATGTCGACAAAAATCTTGAAGATGAGGATGAGGTCTTATTATCAATAATAACACCATAAAATGCATTGAATACTTTCTCTTTCAAATCTCTCGACTTTTTTCACAATATTTTCTTCATCACTATTATCACCATCTTCGCTGAAATAAGCAAATCTCCTTCTTTTCGGCGGGATAACGTCACTTCCACTATCTCTATCACTTGGATTGTTAACGACTTCTTCACTATCACTTACTATCACACTATCATTGTCATTGAAATCAATATTATTAATGCAAAAAGGTCTTCATCATCACTATTGTCTATACAATTACATTCGTCATTATAATTGAACTTAGAAGTAAAACTTTCATTATTTTCCATGACGGTTAACTATCTACGCATATTAAAAAATTCTACAGATTACTATTTTTATTATTTTCAAGTACTAATGTCAAATACGTTTTTAGATTTTCACGGCCAAAAGCATTTTCGTTGTTTGTTTTTGGGGTGTTATGCCGTGTTGTGCTACCTCCTTCTTTAGCCGACGTTTCGGACAGCGTTGCAGTGTCCATCATCAGGGCAGATCCGGCAGATCCGTCGATGTTCGTCGATCACATCGACGGATCTGCCGGATCTGCCCTGATGATGGACACTGCAACGCTGTCCGAAACGTCGGCTAAAGAAGAAGGTAGCACAACACGGCATAACACCCCAAAAACAAACAACAAAAATACTAATGTCAATATTGGGGCGATAAGAAATTTAATAGTTCCACAAAACGAAAAACTATGGTCACAGGAGGTGGGAGTAGCCTCGGAGAACCGTCATAAATGTAGGACGGACAAATGACTGATCCGAAAATATTGGAATATGACAAATAATCCATAAGTTAAAAATGATACATCTATGTTTCCAAGAGTATATTTAATTAAGGGTAAATTAAAATGAAGAAATTTTAATTTATCCAACATGTCGCGACGTCTCTTTGTACTTCTCGGAAACAATGAATCGAACAATATACCTAGGTAGGTAGAAATCGGTGCTTAAACTTATTTCTGCGCCGGGCCAGAACCTCTGGCCAACGGAGCTCCCTACCAAAATCGTTCCGGCCAGAATGTCTGGCCTACAGAGTGGTAAAGGTTAATATCGCAGAGTCATGCCTCGCAACCATTACCGGTGCTTTCAGCTTTCAGGGTGCCCGCAGTACCTAACCAATGTACTGACAGTACCTACCAACCAGTCCAGCCCGGGGTAAAGTATTCGAAATGAAAAAGCACAGCATGCAATAACCAGGCCTCGCTCCCAAAATGTTGCCCGCATATCGAAAACCATAAATTACTGATATGATACACAAAATAACTGGTTCATGTTGCTTTTAGGATATACGTAGGTACTTACCTACTCATTGGTAGCACGGAGCACAATGGTTTTGATGTTGGTTTCAACTGATTCTTGCAATATAATATAAGGCTTTTTTTTATTTATTTATTATAACGCGCACTGTATTCAAACCGCAAAACGTCGTGGAAAGGAAATAAATATACTTGATAGGTACCTACATCGTTCAAGCAAATTAATACAGAGAAAGTTAACAATTTATTTATATAAGAAATATGAGTTCCTTGGGTGTGTTTCAATCTGCTATAGGTAAATCCACTCGAGCGCTTTTTGCCACATTATGACACTATTTCCAAAACCACGGATTGCTTTGTTGCCAAAATGTGGCAAATTTGGAAATTTTTTTTTTTATCAAAACGACTATATAATATATTGTACATTCAAAATATAACAAAATAAATATTCTGTGGATTCTTTAAAATATTTTAAGGTTAAAGATTTAATTACATATTTTTTTATAAACCCTACAAATATATGATAATAGACAAAAGATAGGGAAATTCATTGGCTACATAAACTATAATCAGTTTGTATGTCTCCATATTCAAATTCAGAGGTATAATTTTTTTAAAGTGGGCAAAAAAATTTCTTTTAGCAATCCGAGAAAAAATATTTAAATTGCTCTGTCGCTCCAGTGGTTTTGGTTTCAACATGTTTTGGCAAAACATTGATTTTGTTTAGTTATTGTTGCCTATATTAGGGTGAGTTTCGAAACAGTGTATGCAGATGTTGGTAGGTACTTACTACATTTTTTAAAGTTGTTTTGCGTGAATGCATCTGTTTTGAATCGTATTAACTCACACTTCTTGAGGGTTAAAATGTATTCGATTAGATTCTTCGTAATAATCAGTCATCAATAAATGATGGTTCGTTTTGAATAGTTTTCCATAAAAATTGCAACATTGTTCTTTAATGTCTGGAAAATTCCTGCGGAATTGGAATTACGTTAAATAACTTTGAGGGAAAATTGCGTGGGTTACAAATTAAATGTCGATTAAAGTTTTGCACAGGTACCCAAAAACATTTAAATTGAGGAAATAACTAAAGCACGTAGGTACCTACATTAATTTGAAGGCAAGGAGGTACCTACTCAGTGGCGTAGAATAAACCTGCAGAAAAGGTAGTGCACGGAGAAAAATGTTATTCTAAAATACGATCAATTTATTCGTAAAACAGTTAAAAACGAGACTTCTTCTAACGAACAAATTAACAGGGTTTTAATATTTATTGGCGGGTCATGTAAGAATACATTATTATTATTAATTATTAGAACAAATTTCGTACGTATACCAACCAATTATTCTTACATTTTTCCTCCAATAAACATTGAAACCCTGTTTTGTTCGTAAGAACTCCAGTCCCCTTTTTAATCGTTTTACGAATAAAATGATCGTATTTTAGAATAACATTTTTCTTCGTGTGTTGTTAATTAATATATTCGTATCGAAAAATATACAGAAAGAACTTTTTTATTTTCTATAGTTGTATCTACCTACCTGCATCTGTATCTACCTACCTACGTAACCTATAGTTTGATCATAAAGTTTTTTTTTTATGAAAATGTGTACCTACCTACTATTAAACGTACCTATTAGTATCTAGTTCTATACAGGGAAACGTTTACGTATGAAAAGCAAAACTGTATAACGAATGGGATATCCGGAAAAAAAATTGTGGTTAAGTAATATTTTTTCATTTTTTTCCATTAATTTTTTTTTATACAAAACTCAAAAATTTCCATATCTTTTCTAAAAAAAACACTATCTTTCGCAGACAGCACACCACTGACGAGTGCTTACCTGTTTATTATAAAATATTAAATATTCTCCTTCGAAAATGAACGTAAATTAACAAACCAAGTATAAGGCAAATATTACTTTGTAGCTAAACCTTCATGCTTTATCTACTCGGGTGGAGGTGGGAGTCTAAGTACGTGGATAATGAGCAGGATTTAGTAGACCTCTGTAATATCCCGCCCCACGGGGAGTCAGACTCATGCCTGGGACTTTTTATTTATGTATTCTAATGAAAATATACAACGGTGGGGTTGTTAGGAGGTTGGCTCGCAGCGGGAACTGTAATATGAAATTTAATCTGTCCGCTGGTTATTTACCTAATGCAGGAGACTTTGACGTTTTTATTTTTATTCGCCTACGTTACTATAGCTAGGTAGGTACTACTACTAATCTTATTAAATATCTAATATAAACATCAAATATGTTTAACTTGGTAATGTGCAGCTTATATTTTGTGGTAGGGTAAAGTATATTCCTACGTAAATTTTGTGGTGTGGTTTTCTTCTTGTTGATAGATCAACGCATGCATTGTAAGTTTTAAAGAAAGATAAATTTTGAATCAGAAAAAAATAAACTAGGGAAAGTATCGAACATATTACTGGAGACCTCTCGGATGATGATGATATTGATCAACAAAGGAGAAGTATCAGTTAAGATAATGTAAGTATCAGATAATGTAAAAAATATTGTTCAATGCATTCTGTATACCTATTGGCCTACACGAGAAAAATTGAGAAAAATGTTATTCTAAAATACGATCATTTTATTCGTAAAAACGGTTAAAAACGGGGTGTTTCAATGTTTATTGACGGGAAAATGTAAGAATAATTTGTTGGTATACGTACGAAATTACGTATACCAATAAATTATTCTTACATGTTCCCGCGAATAAACATTGAAACACTGTTAATTTGTTCATAAGAACCTCAGTCCCGTTTTTAACCGTTTTTACTATTAAAATGATCGTTTTCTTCGAATAACATTTTTCTCCGTATGGAATTGTGTACTATCCTCCCCACATTCTAGAATATAACATTATTATTATATACTATTATGTGTGGAAAATCTCAAATAATATGACATTATGCTGACAAATAAGTCGGTATTTTGAAATATTAATAGAGGACAAAATATATTATGGATGAGTCAAGAGAGATGATTCGTTCCATAGTAATTATATAGGTACCTACACATTGTATACGCTTTGTATATATGCTTTGGCCTGAAAGTTGGATGCTCAAAGTTGTATTGAAACAATGAGTCGAAGACCTTTTTTTTTAAAAAAAAGGAAAAATAAAAATTCTCGGGTTACGAATAACCTGACAACATTTGAAAATCTCCATTACCACCACACTAAGCTTAAGATGTTGCTTGTGTTGTGATGAAGGACTTAGCCAGCCGAGGAATCGAACACGGGAGCCTGGGCGGGACTCAAACGCGATGCCCACTCAACTACTGACCGGTCTTTGATTATTAAATGTATTAAAAAAATAAAATCATACAAATGACTGTAAGAAGAACCTTACGAAAATTAAATTTTATGGAAGTAATTTATTAATTTATAATTAACCAAAAAAACACGTTTCAATGTTTGTTTCTACACGAAGAAAAATGTTATTCTAAAATACGATCATTTTATTCGTAAAAAAGATTATAAACGGGACTGAAGTTCTTACGAACAAATTAACAGGATTTCAATGCTTATTGGCGGGAACATGTAAGAATAATTTGTTGGTATACGTAATTTCGTACGTACCTACATCGACAAATTATTCTTACCTACATCGACAAATTATTCTTACATTTTCCCGCCAATAAACATTGAAACACTGTTAATTTCTTCGTAAGAACTTCAGTCGTGTTTTTAACCGTTTTTACGAATAAAATGATCGTATCTTAGAATAACATTTTTCTCCGAGTAGTTTAAAGTATCTTCTAATAGATGTGAATTTACCCATAACCCATAAGTAACCTCAGTATGTAAGAATTTAAAAAATTTAATGGATCTAAAAAAATTGCTTACAAGCTAAATTTATTTTAGGGCACAGCAACCTTCCCTCCTAACCCACTTAGTAACAAATATAAAATCCATCAGCCGCTGTTTGTTTAGATTGAAAGATTTCCTATCTTCGGAGTATATTTTTTCAGCCGCCCTCGTAAAACAGGCGAGAGCAGTTGACTGGGCAGACGCGGCTTGGGCCGGGCCCCCCGCCCTAATCCGGGCCCGAGTGCCGGCTGTAATCCCAGGCCGGGCCCGTTACCCTAATCCGGGCCTGCCAGGACCGTTATTACTCCAGAAAGGGCACTACTCGACTTTGCCATTAGGCAGCCCTAGAGATTTCAAACCTTTCCCATCGTAAAACAATGCTAAAAGCAAACTTATTACTTAAAACTCTTTGATATAACGTAAATCCAACACACCTGGATATTACATAGATATCTTTGTGTCTTATCGAAGAAAGCAAACACTTTGTGGCATGACATTATACCAAATGAAACAAATAACTTAGTTTTAAACCACATTATTTTTATTTTTATATTTGTCGACCGGTTTCGATTGGACTCAATCTTCATCAGGACAATAAAATAAACTTAAAATAAACTTAAATTTATTTTATTGTCCTGATGAAGATTGAGTCCAATCGAAACCGGTCGACAAATATAAAAATAAAAATAAAGTGGTTTAAAACTAAGTTATTTTTTTCATTTGGTATCTTTGTGTCTATTTTCATCAGATTACAGTATACTTTTATTTTTTATTCACCAGATTTACAGGAACGGGTTTAGTTTTTCCCATAGGAAAAACTAAACCCTTTCATACACTTTTCCATATAAATGATCATCTAGTAAATCCACGTTATGCAAGTGTATTATATAAGTATAATTAATACAAAACAATACAAGAACAACACGTTAATCTACCAAACTATTAAATGGGAATATAATTCACCGTCTCCAGATATTTTCATATCAGAGGGTTCGGCTCTGTGGAATTCCTAATTTGACCGATAAATCCTACTGATCCCTCAATATAAATATTTAAAAAATCTTTCGTAATTCTACATGTATTTAAAATGACTGATTTTTGCATTTTTATATACAAATTCTTTGACAAATCTAATATGCCTAAATTTTTAATAAGAGAGCTAGGTATAATGCCAGTAGCCGAAATAACAAAAGGTAATATTTTTATAGTCTGAGAATGCCAAATTCTTTTAATTTCATTTCCTAAATCTGTATACTTTCTTATTTTTTCAGAAACAGATTTTTGAATATATATATACTAATATATATTTTATATACTATTTTGATTATGTATTCATAGATGATTCTTGAAATTTTTTATGTAGGAATATCCAGACCACGCAAAAGGCCCTGAGGATCTGAGGATGCCATCAGGAGGACCGTTTTATGAAGAGAGAGAAGAGAACAAAGGGACCCATCTGTTAGGAGGAAGAAAATTTTAAAAAAGTTTGGTAACAAAAAAGAAGTAAAATACAAATTCGTTTATAAGCTCTCTTATACCAAGCATAATCAGCTTGTAACCAATGATATTTAACACAGAAAGATTTTTTTTAGGTTTAAAAAATAATATTATAAATATTTTGTGGCAAATTTTAGTTAATATAAATTACATTAGTGTGTTTACACTGTATAATTATTTTAAATGGTTTATTCTGTGAATCTATCTATCTGTTTAAAGGTACCCACAAACTAACACCTTAAATAAATCAAAAATTAAATCAGTGTTTTATAAAAGGATAGCCATTCATTGACCCAATAGGAAAGTACTGTGTACTTATAGTTACATTTATAAATATATTTTTATTATTTTATAAAATAGAATTTTTCGGGTACCCGCATGAATTCAAGATATAAAATAATCAATATATATAGCTTAATTAAACATTCGTTTTATCTTCATAATAATTACTTTTCTATTTCAAAGGCAATTTTTAACAATGTATTGGTAGCATATGGGTACCTGAAAGGGGAGATATTAATTCATATAATCCTGTCAAAATTATTATTTAATTTTCTATTTTACCTCAACTTTTTCCTTCATTTGTAATAGTAGGAAAAAGTACATTACTTTTTCCTCTTTTTACCTTTCTTTTTGATTTTATTGGAAGAAATTGTTTCAACCACAAAGAAAGAATGTTAAAACGTATTTAACCTTACAGTTTACGTGTTTTTGTACGCATGTATGTATCTCCTACACGGAGAAAAATGTTATTCTAAATTACGTTGATTTTATTCGTAAAATCGGTTAAAAACGGGACTGAAGTTCTTACGAACAAATTAACAGTGTTTCAAAGTTTATTCTTACACATTCCCGCTAATAAACATTGAAACCCTGTTATTTTGTTCGTTTTTACCAATAAAATGATCGTATTATAGAATAACATTTTTCTCCGTGTATGTCTGTCTCGACACAGGTATATGCTAGTGAGACAGGCATCAAAAAAGGACCTGTTATCAAACTTTTTATAAATAAATAAATAAATAAATAAATTGTTCTTAGCAGTTGAAACAAAAACAGTTCACTATTTTGGAAGCACTGGGATAAATGAGCGCTGAGATAGGTTCTAAAAAGAAAAAGGACTAACGCTTTTTTTATAGTTCCTTTTCTTTTGGGTGTACTCAACGTCAACTCATATTGCTTGTGAAACTTTTTTATTGATGGACAAAATACAATTTTCTTGGATTATTTGGTGATAAAATAGGAGCTGTATTGTGGAAAATGTATCAAATATTTCGAAGTGATCGAATAAGTTATTGAAAATACGATGGTAGAAAAAGTTATTGATAGAATAAATTCGAGTAAAGTTTTCTCTTGTAATGTAGATATAATGAAAACACCTTGGAACTTCTCGACCTATTTTATGCACGTAGATTAGATAACAATGTTTTAAACATGGTAAAATATAACTGGTATTTCCGTTATCTACGTGAAAATAATTATTTACAACTTGTCTTCGGGTCCTACTCGCCTTACGTGAGATAAGAAAATATATAAATCACGAACTGTGTTATTCCGTGACATTTTCTACTCGTTTTTGCAACACATTGTTATAAATATTTATTGCTTGGGTAGGTACTGTACCTCCCTATTTATTTATGACATAATTTTAAAAAATGGCTCCGTGCATATTTTAATAATTTATATAACTTATATAAAATTTATAAAAATGCCTAAAGTATAAGTTGATAATCATATTTTTCAAATGTTTTCACTATTTAAAAACAAGCTGAATGTTATTTAGATAATGTCTTGAAATTTATTGTAAGTAAACTTACTAGGATCAATTTATCAGACTCTTGCTTTTGGTCGTTCTTTTCTAAAAGAAAAGTCTCTTTTCAAAAACAACCACCAATTGACAAATTTAAAAAAAACTGCTAACCTTACGCTTTTTCTTAATAAATCGTAAAAAAATTAAAATTTGTATTACTCCCACTCAATAAATTACCAATAAAGGCTGAAGTTTTTTTTAGTTTTTAAATTATCAATATTATTGGAATTTATTTTTTCCTACTTGGGTCATATGATATTAGTTTAGGTTTATTGTAACAAATTTAATTTTAAAATAACTTTTGCAGTTTTAAAAATATAGTTTCATGGTTATTCCCAATAACGAAAAATATAGATAAAGGTATCTAACATTGTGGTGGTTCAATTTAATAAATATCCTAGCTCGTAGGACCAATGATGGTGGCGCTGGTTTTATAATTACTTCGATCGCAGTGTGATGTAAATTACACATTAAATTAATTAAATCACATTTGCCTTTAATGCATAGGAAAGGTTGGGAGCCCAAAGACTTACCTAATCTACTGCAAATGTCTCTTCAATAATCCACTGTTGGTCAGTTCAATGCCACTGGTTTTTCTTCTCATTTCTTTTACATATAAAACACAATAGTTCTATTATTCTATAACACAACCACAGATATATCCGTCGCGGCGGTTCAAAAAAAGTGTTTTGGCGGGGTACAACAAAATACGACGAATTACAGCGGATAATTTGATTGTTATCAAATAAAATATGAATGTTTGCGGTGCGTAATCCATATTGCGACTTTTCTCGGCGTGTGGAACGAAACCGGACTTCATTTGTTTTCGAAGTGCTCAATTTCAAAAGTCTCTGGGCAAAATAAAAAGAAGGGAGATATGGAACATTAAAAGGCTATTTGAATTGCTCGGATTAATAGCAATCGAAAGTACTTACTCAACCAGCGCAAACACATTGTTATTTCTGAATTTGAAATAACAACTAACAATAATCAAAAAGAATTTTAACAATACCCTACCCTTAAGAAATATTATGTATGTATTTTTCTATCTATCCAATAGTTCCTGAAACAATGTGTAATACTTTGTCTTCTTATATTTTATGAATGGTAAACACTTAATTTAAATTTATTTTATAGTAGGTTGGAATGAAATGTTATTACAAAAATAGAGATACTTACATATTATCTAGATTTTTAAGGGGATCATATTTATGGTGTAATATTACATCCATTCCCTGAACTGACAGAGGGTAGAATGGAGAGTTGCTACAATGTTTCCTCTCCTCAGATAGTTTGGTTTTACTGCAGATATTATCGTAAAATACTAAACGGTTTAAAGATTTAGATGATCTGTAAATATCATTGAAGTAAACAGAGGTAGATATGGGCAAAACAAATCATTTGCATATTATTTTTCATGACAATAAAATGAGTTTTGTGGGTGGTTATTTTTTATTTGTGTTTTATTACACGGAGAAAAATGTTATTCTAAAATACGATCATATTAATCGTAAAAGCGGTTAAAAACAGGACTGAAGTTCTTACGAACAAATTAACAGCGTTTCAATGTTTATTGGCGGGAAAATGTAAGAATAATTTGTTGGTACACGTACGAAATAACGTATACCAACAAATTATTCTTACATGTTCCCGCCAATAAACATTGAAACCCTGTTAATTTGTTCGTAAGAACTAGTCCCGTTTTTAACCGTTGTTACGAATAAAATGATCGTATTTTAGAATAACATTATTATCCGTGTGCAATAACATTGAAACAAAAAGTTGCCGTCGCTTCCAATGGATATTCTTTTACCTAGATTTAATTATCCTATATTCTCATTTTTCTTCGAATCTTGAGGTAAGTGCCTTTTTATAAAAATTTATTATTATAGTATATAGGTATAATTTGTTCTACTACCTAATTACCAGTGGCGGTCCGTAAGTTTTCAGTGAGCTAGAGTGCTAAATTCTGAGCAAGATTGAAAAAAAACGACGGTAGGTACTGATTGAATTTTATTTTTATTCAAAATGTCAACTTTTTGTACGACGATCTTCAGGATTATTTCAGTTTGGGGATGCGCCGCAACTGAAAAATCATCATACGAAATTTTGAAAAAAATAAAATTTATTTTCAGTTACAATAACATCAATAACGTCGTTTTTTTCAATCTTAGCACTATAGCTCACTGAAAACTCACGGACCAGCCTTGCTAATTACCTCTTTAGATTTTAAAATACCTACAAGCACCGAATTTCGGAAAGCTTCCGAGGTATTTTAAATGTGCTATACCTACCTACATTTTTTTTATTTTTTACGTTGGCGAAACAAATACCGTTTTAGAAACTAAATAAATTTTCCTTTCACGTGATTGCATTCGAATTAAACATTAGAAAATGTATTTTTATTTTTGTTAACATGAAATGTTAACAAAAATACTTACCGAAAAATTTTGACTCGAAACATTAATAATTTTGAAAGATTCGACATTCTTTTTGTACGAGGAATTTGTAGGAAAACTGTCACTTCACTTTTTATGCTGTTTATATAGGTAAAGTAAAAATATAGGAATCGAATTTTAGTATTTGAGACAAACTGAGAAAGATATGTTTCTTTCTAAAGTAATAGAAAAAAAATGTAATCGATGAACGCCCCGGTTAAATCTGTCCTTTATAGGCTCTAACCACTCCAGCGATTGTTGTTCAGCTTTTGATTTTGCTATTCAATTTAATTAATATCATTCCTCAAAATATTAATATGGAAACATATAAACTGTTTACTGCTATTTGAAGCTAATGAATCCACCTAGATTTCACTGTCTGTCCCATATTTGTACGTTTGTTAAATGTGGTCCAAATTTGGAATGATATCAATCGCAGAAGTATAAAAGCGGTCTAAATTTGGAGCTGATTCTCTCCATTGGCTAATGGAATACCTATATGATGTTTGTGACTATTTATTCTAATACAACCTTCCGAGGCTTGAATTTTTAATTAGATGTCTTCTCATTCAATTCACTACTTACATCGAAAGAAGGGAACTGTCTTTATGGCGATTATTTGAATTGTTTTTGAAGAGGAATGTAAATTTTCTTTATTTAATTGAAAACAAAGAAAAAATTTAAGAAAAAACAGCTAACTAACCAGGTGGGCGATCCACGATGGGTGCCTAACGTTTCTTAATTACATTTCTTAACAGTTAATTTTTCAACTTACTTTATTTACTGATGTGTAAATCTATCTAAGCCATTAACCGAGATACCTACCTACATACATAATCAGTAGACAGGTATGGCAGAGAGCGTGTGTGGTCTAAGTTAACAGGTAGGTAACCGACAGTGGATCCTGTCCAGTGGATTCTCAAAACCGTTTTTACCAGAAACCAAAGATATAACTACAATTTTAAAAATACACCTGAAGTATAGAACGTGTCATCAAATATAACTAGGTATAGGTACCAGCGCAGATACTTTTTTTATTTTTTTTATTTAATATTTAAAGGTTTTTTTACAATAAATACACAATTTTTACATTTTACACAGTGGTAAAATAGTGGATAAGAATAACTTTTCCTCACCATAAAGAGACAAGGATCTTGTGTTTAATGAGGGAATTTTAGTTCAATTATATAATATCATGTGTGAAAGTAAATAATACAATATGGCAAAAAACAAGCGATAATTAAGAAAATGCAAGATTTATCAATAAAGGATTTGAAAGAATAATAATAATAGTGAGATATGGACTCTTATAGCAGTTTTAGGGATTTTTTTTAATTTTTCTTAAATTCCTGAATATTTTCGATAACTTTCAGATATAATGGTAGTTTGTTATAATATGTTATACCTAAATAGAGATAAGTATTTTGTGTGTGCTTTGCAAAATATATTATGCAAAATTACGAATAGTCAAAGAGACGCTATTGCGTAGGTATCTACTAATATCTTGTGCCACTATTATCACGCGAGTAGCAGTGCACGGGGACCAGATTCAGTAATTTCCAGTCTTCCGGTGTTAGAAATCGTTGAAGATCAAATTGGACTAATTGGAGGTAAATAATTAAAATAATTTTCTGTTGAAAATATTATTATTCTATAGGTAGATAGGTAGGTACTTGAATTATCCAAACAAACGCTTCAATTTTTAAAGTGGAGCTTGAATTCAAAGCAAAAGTAGGTACCTATGTACTTTGAACAAGAGGTACAATTTATAACATAATTTTATTTATAAAACTTAATAATACCTATTAATTAATACCACCTGGTCAAAACAAACATGGATCATTGTGAGTCTAACTGATCGTAACTACGTAGGTACTGAGGTCGAATGTTAATTATATGATACGTAACAACGCTGAATCATGGAATAGCCTTGCCATTTTCTCAAGGGTTTCGCATTCGTTGCTTTTGCAACAAGGTTCAACTGCAAGTCGCAAAGTCGTCGTAGTAGGTACTTAACCCGCCTACTTACTTAATGAATTATGAAGACCTCCACAACCTGACCTATTCGACGTTGGTTGGGGAGGTTGCTTGTTCAATTCATGATATAATTTAATCTTGAACACATGATAATATTGCTTTTGATAAAATAAACCTGGGAGTTTGGATAGTCCTTAAAAAAATTAGTTTAAGATGATCCACTAGTCCTTGATTCATTCGGAATCGGGCGGAGCGAACGATTTTTGGGCGTTTACCAATAAAAACCCTAATCTCTAGCAAACGACAGTGTTTTGTTATTCCGCAAGTATATTTTTAAAGATCGAAGCGTCGCGTAGACTAAGGCATGTCCGTTTGCCCCGGGCTCTGGGCGTAGAATGAGCGACGGGCTAAAATCCTTCTGTACATGGCATAAGGATGAAATTCGCACTTACAAATTCTTTGGGTATCTACCACCTATTTTTATTCACTGAAAAGAAACGTCGCCAAAATGCACGTTTTATTTTATTTTGTGAAGTTCAGATACAAATATTAAAATGTTTTCCGATCACTCTATAAGAAACTTAATTAGCTACATTATTCAATAAAACAACACCAGAAAAAGGATTTGTAAGTAGGAGATTTTTCACTTTTAACCATTTTTTATAGGTCAGACGCATAATTTTTTTCTAAGCTTATTAAAAAGCTTATCTAAAAAATACTCGATCACTTCAAAGGCCAAGCGATCAAATTTTCAAAACTAATACACAAGATTTTATACGATTTTGCATTTTTCCGCATGTCTTCACCTTAAGGAGAATTTGATCGCTTAGAAATAATATAGATGCTTCAATTAAATACTGTGAGTAGAACACATCTTGGCCTTTGAAGTAATCGAGTATTTTTTTGATAAGCTTTTTAATAAGCTTAGAAAAAAAATATGCGTCTGACCTATAAAAATGGTTAAAAGTGAAAAATGTCCTACTTACAAATCCTTTTTCTGTTGTTGTTTTATTGAATAATGTAGCTAATTAAGTTTCTTATAGAGTGATCGGAAAACATTTTAATATTTGTATCTGAACTTCACAAAATAAAATAAAACGTGCATTTTGGCGACGTTTCTTTTCAGTGAATAAAAATAGGTGGTAGATACCCAACGAATTTGTAAGTGCGAATTTCATCCTTATGCCATGTACAGAAGGATTTTAGCCCGTCGCTCATTCTACGCCCAGAGCCCGGGGCAAACGGACATGCCTTAGTCTACGCGACGCTTCGATCTTTAAAAATATACTTGCGGAATAACAAAACTCTGTTGTTTGCTAGAGATTAGGGTTTTTATTGGTAAACGCCCAAAAATCGTTCGCTCCGCCCGATTCCGAATGAGTCAAGGACTAGTGGATCATCTTAACAGTTAGGTAGTTACTAAAGGACCTAGAATAACTAACTCTAAACTTAAAAAATTTATAAGGTTAGGCAATGACGACCTAATAACGATAAGGTGATCCCAT
The DNA here is from genome assembly GCA_951813805.1 of Limnephilus auricula. Classification (NCBI taxonomy): domain Eukaryota; kingdom Metazoa; phylum Arthropoda; class Insecta; order Trichoptera; family Limnephilidae; genus Limnephilus; species Limnephilus auricula. Next base: position 6,562,959 of record OX638403.1, read on the forward strand.
AGTCCTTGAAGTTCGACGTCGGAATCACCGCCCCTTTTTGGGAGGAATTTAAAAATACTTGACAATCCTCTTTTGGAAAGATTAGAGAAGGTATTTGAGAGTTGCTTTTTACAAGTTGATTTCGTAAAGGCCTGTAAAAAACATTAACTCATTTCTTTCGCGTTGTTTATTATAATAACAAGGAAATTTAAAATGGATTTCACGGAACCAAGCGACGTGGAGCGTGGAGACGTTCGTCTTTCCTCCTCTTCATTTTATTAAAAAGACCCACAACACAGAATCCCCAAATACGACAAAGGTCATGAAGGGCATTATTTTTCTTACGGTATTCCTAGATGGTATTAACCGCTTGGGCACATAAGCTTGTTTTCACGACAATTTAACGTAGGTAGACATAGGAATGACGTATGCCCCGGACCTGAGTTAAAATGTTTTAAAAAATTGACAGTGTTCTTGTACTGAGAAGTCATAAAGCTTTAATTTGTAGGTAGGTATTCTGGGTAAGTAAGAGAAACGTAAAAATTGATGTTCAAAACAAGACATGGAAGGCCGTCGGTCTGAACTACATGAAAAAGGCTTGAAAGAAGGAATATTAGATACCTACCTACCTGCGCTTGATTCCTAAACTGACTTGTGACTTTTTAAACATAAGGTACCTACATAAACAAACCGGTGTTATTATTTACATATTAAAAAAATAACTTACAATATTTCAAAAAAGGACAAATCTACATCAAGTTTTTAAATGTTAAAATCACGCCCTGCATTGAATATTTTTAAAGGATGTAGTTAAATATGTACATTTCATTGCAATTGCTTATGATTAATTTCACAAGAGTTTCGTAATGATTAGCGTATGACCTTGTAGGGGAGACCTGGGAGAGTTGTGATAGAGGAGAGTTGTGACAGTGACGATTTCTCTCCACCTATAATAGTTAAGGAGATGGCAACAATGCTCGTTTGTCGCTTTAGAGATGCACTATTTCACTCAGTACCTACACGCCGGCGGGGCAAGAGAAGCGGTCGCGTAATTACGACCTCTGCTTGTAAAAAATGCTAAACGTAGGTTTTTATAAAAAAAATTTGATTGAATTTATATCATGTCTTATTACATGAGCGTTGTTGTGTTATTTTTTCTTAAGTTGTATGGTTATTAAAGTCTCAAAGCGTTGCATTGATATTTTGTGTTTGCATCGTGTTTAGAAAATATGAATTATTATTCGGACCAAGTCGTAATTTTGAGCACCTAGGAGAGTTGTGACAGGCTGTCACAACTCTCCTAGGTGAGAAGCAATGCTGGTAAAGTCATGACAATCTATGACCTCCCATATATAACAAAAACTGCACTGGTGTAGCAATCACTGCAAGGAATATCAGGCTGGTTTTGCTGCAACTGGAGCGTGGCCGGTTAACACAAACATATTTCGAGACGCTGATTTCCTGCCAAGTCAAGTCACTGATCGTCCCAACCCAGAACTAGAGCAATCCGTTTCAGAAATTGTGGACAATCCAGTAGAAAGAACCATAACTCCAAATCTCAACACAGATACAGTTGATAACGTTGAAGCAAGAGCCATTACTCCAGGTGCATCTATAGAACCGACCATACCATCTAGCAATTATATAAGCATACAGTCATGTATCATCATCAATAGTTATGAACAATAATGCCAATGAACCTGTTGCCTCCGCGTTTACAATCCATAGTCCTCTTGCCACTGTTTCTAATGTATTCGCGCCAGAATCAGTTAGGCTGTTGCCAAAAGCTCTGCCAAAAAAAACTGCCAACCGAATAGATGCAAAATAAAACGAGCCTACTGACTGCTACTAAGGACGAATTAGCTGCTATAGAAGTCAATAGGAAGTCGAAGACTGTGAAAAAGCGTGTCTTAAGCGACGATAAGAAGAAACCTAAAAAAGCCATGAAGACTAATAAGAAGAAGGGAACAGGTGATGACGAAGAAAATAATTGTGTTTGCTTGGTTTGCCTTGAGGCCTATGTAAACTGCAGATCGAATGAGGATTGGGTGCAATGCCTAGAATTCAAAGGCTGGTCACACGTAGATTGTACTGAGGCGAGCTGCAATACATTTTCCATAATTGCCGATCAGATTAGATTAAGATTTTTGACTAATTATAATATGATTGATCTCAAAGCCATGCCATAATTACTTATGAGATATAATTACTTGTTATGGAAATGTTATATGTTGTTTTTGTTGGTAGTTAATGTACTAAAAGATAAATTTGAATTTGCATTTATTTATAATATGTAATGGTATTTTTTAATACTCAAATAGTCTAAATACAAAGCTGTCACAACTTACCTCGGTACCTGTCACAACTTACCTCGGTGATAGGGGAGTTGTGACAGAGGGAGTAGTTTTTCTTTTTGTTGATTTTATCGGAAACCATATTACTTTAATTAATTTTGATGATTGTTTTGTTTAGGGAAGGAATGGTGCTACATTAATTCACATACGTCATAACTGTGGACTGTTTACTGAGCGAGATACGTCCCTTAAATTAAAAATTGTCACAACTGTCCTAGGTCTCCCCTACGGCCTAGACTGTAATGCTATAAATTTTTCAACCATAAATATACTAGTATTTTTTCTATGAAACCCGTACCTACATACCTACCTAATTTGTTTACAAAAAGCTAAAATGAAATAAAGGAAGTATCTACCTACCTAAGTGCCTCTCTAGCGTAATGTTCCCACTTCTTTTGATTTAGTTTCAGAACAATTCCCGTCGCACGACAAAAATAAATCAAATTAGATTCCAGTCTGGGTGGTAAGATATTAAACGAGAACTAAAATTGGAGCACTAAAATTTCCTGGAAAAAACACGCTTGCTCCTAGTAATATTCGCATAGATACTTGTAGGTACCTACCTACTTATCAGATAAAATATGCATGGTTTATAAGAATATGTCATCTTGCACACAAATTCACCGTCGTTAAGCCACATAATTGCATGTAGGCAAAAATCATTATTGATTAACGGCAGTTGAGATTTACATTTTCTAAACATAAAATAACTGGTAATAAGGTAATTTAATTGAGTTATTTCCAGTAATTTACTAACGGAAAATAGGTATGTAGTTATGTAGGTAGGTAGGTAACTAGGTACTACCCACTTATTTGCCATTTATTAATACATATAACTTTATTTGATTATAAATGGACTGTTACAGATTATTGAAGAATTAGTAGGTATCTGCTTAATATTACGCCACATCTTACTAAAATTTTTATCAAAAAAAAAAACTTTGATTGCAAAGTCATTAGTCATTACTTTTTCTCGTTTCTATAATCAAAATAATTTTCAGAGCCATCGGTGTTGTATTTCTGTAGATATATCAAGAATATTATAATTATACTTTTATACATATTAAAACGCCTACCTGATATGTAGACAGATACCTAAGTAGGTTGCCTACTGCATTCTACCTAAACTAAATCCAAACAAAACCAAATTAAATTATACAGTAGGTATTTAAAGTAAAAGCTCTTTAAAAATTATTTTAACCTACCTTTTAACATAAGATATTGTTTAAATTTTAGGTATGTAGGTACTGTATTTTTACTCAGAGATTTCAAAGGATTTTGATTTATTGATAATTTCATTGCTTGTAAAGCCCTACTGAGGTAAACTTTTATTCATTAGCATATTTCTAGGATTATTCACGGTACCGCCTACCTACAAATATTGTTTCACTCTGGTATAGAACCACAAAGTATTCATATTCTACTAAATCTCATGTAAATATCATATAAAAGTAAAAATTGCTGATAAAATCTACCTCTGGAAGACATTAGGGCGCGCGCAGCCTTCCGGCGCAACCCCCGCCCATTTCGCGATGGCCGCCGGATCAATACCCGCTCTGGCGGCGGCCGGCCGAACTAGGAACTGGCGGGGGGTATTTGGCAGGGGAGAAAGGGGAATGATAGGGGGGAATAATCCCTGACGCTGAACTTGTTCGGGAGTGGGGAGATGGTTCAGCGAATGTCAAAATGTTTTAAAGGCATGGAAATGGTTTTTTTTTAAACATACCAAAACTTCAAAATTTCATTATTTGGTTTGTGTTATTGCTTTCATTTATTTCGTTGATCTTTTTTAACAATTTAGAAATAGTAAATTTGATAGACTATTTTTTTTCAATTAAAGTAAAGCAACTATAGTAATGCTTAGATACTGAAGAAAGCTTTATGTGAGTTTTTTTGTTTATTTTTTATGAGAAAACCATAGAAGAAAAAAAAACCATAGAGTCGCAAATGCTCCCGAACGTCTGGATCGAGTGAGACCATGGCATCCCTCACTATGGTATTTTGTGATGCTGAATATGTTGGAGAGGGAAAAGAGATGGGGAAGTCTTACACTATGATACCTACTTATCTTATCAGATATATAAGTGAAAATAAAATGTAAGTTAATTAAGATTTTAAAATGAGTTTGACATCCTTTCTTCGTACACCCACAAAATGAAATAAATACGTAAGGTTCGTCAAAATTTAAATCAGCTGTTCAGATATTTTAAGGTTGAAATAAGTATAGTTTTGTGGTTAAAATTTTAGAGAAGTAGGAATAAATCTTTTAAGAATGTTACACCCGAAGAGGACAAAGTAATAATAATAATATACCAATGACCGGTCAGTGGCTGAGTGGGCATCGCGTTTAAGTCCCACCCGGGCGTCGCGTGTTCGATTCCTTGACTGACTAAGTCCTCCATCACAACACAAGTAACGTCTTCCGCTTACCGTCGTGGTCGTAACCTGGGAATGTTTGTATTTTTATTTAATTAAATTAAATGATGATTCGCGACTTTTTTATGGAATCCGAAACGGCACCACAAATATTCCCGATCTAAATTTTTTAGTGAAGGTATGTAAGTCAGTAAGTAATTGACTAGAAGAGCTAACCTACTATTTCTACTTACCTACATTAACCTTGGTACCTATTGATAAAGGTGCTGTACGAATTTCTTACTGATTTAACCATCATGTGACAAGTGCAATTAACTTTTATTACACATCTTGGATGGTAAATATTTATACTTAGGTAATAATTGCATAATGTGTTTAGGTAAACCTTGTTAGTTTCCAAATAAAAAATAAAAGCCACAGTTGAATAGATAATTAAACTAAACTTTTATGCATAATATAAAAAAATTATAAATAAACAGGACTCATATTTAACCCTTAATTAGGCGCGTTAAGAAAATCACACCATTAGTCACATGGGGTCACTATTGACCCCAAAAAAATAAATGAAAATGGAGTGGAAGAAATAAATAAAACGAAGTATGGATTATCAAATGTAGTAAAATACTCTATTATAATTAATGTACTGGACGCTCACGCCAGTAGCATTGACTGCAAAAATGCCGGCTTCCTCCTCAAGGTACCATGGGTAAGGATTTGCAGAATGAAACACAGACTTAACAATTAACATGAAGAAAAAAAAATATAACATAACATATTTTAATGGCTCTTAAAACTACTGGTTTTTGGTAGAGCCGAGATCAACTAAAAAAAAAAATATTCAGACTCATCAACATTAAGTCTGCATCCAATGCAGTAAGTAAGGCCTGAAGTGTTTTTGACAAATAAATTTACCATACTTTTGGATTTTTTTTGGTTATTTGGTATTTTGTAATTATTACTTATGGGATTAGCACCCAAGAGAGCAAGAACACGTGCGTACGCGTTGGTTTTCTATCCGCGACTGATTTGCATACACCGCGGGAAGCTTAAAAAAGCGCTGTCGCATTCTAAACACTCTAACATATTTTGATTTCTATTTGAAATGGTCTTGACTAGGGGTTTTAGGGACAATTTGAATTAGGGGTTAAGAAGTAGGTTCTCTCCTATTTTATCTAAGTAAATTTTAATATTTTGTATTTTTTAGTAATTTTTTCCATTTTACTGGGGGGGGGCATTTCGCCATCCTCCTAATATCTTAACCATTCAATAACGAATATTAATAAATAAACAAATAAATACTCTCAACAGACAAAAAAAACTTATCCTGTATTATTTACAGATTCATGTACCGAATAGTAAACGCCGACTTTTGAAATAAATACATTTTGTTTAATTAATCGATATGGATAATCTATGAGGGGGTGGTGCAAAATTCATTCAATATCATGGGTATGTATTTTAATTTTGTGTTGAATATGTTTTTATTTGTTTTAGATAAAGTTTCAATTTTAATCAGGCAGTAAATGTCAGTTGATATATAGCTACAGGTATTTTGTTTTTTGTTTGTTTCAACGTGATAATTAAGTATATTTTTTTAGCTATTACATTATATGATAGTGTATGTATGACTACGATGATACGAGCAAGAAATCTAATAAATTGTAATTATGTAAAAGTTCGATAAATTAATAAAAAATATATAATAAGTGGGGGCCCACCTATATTTTTCTGTGATAAATCTGAATCTATATTTGATACTCAAGTTACTTCTTACATCTAGTGCATATCTTCGTATTCGTGTTTTTAATCAAGGTGATAAGTGTATATATATCAGGCCCCCATCATCTCAGCCATTATGAGACTCCTCAGGTTGGGATGGGCTGGGCATATACAGAGAATGCCGGACAAACGCGTCCCAAAAAGAATTATGACTGGACACCCAGGTGGAAAGAGAAAAGTGGGAAGACCCAGAAGCCGAGGTAAGAGGGGATGCAGCACAGCTTCTCCAGGTAACAAACTGGAAGTCAGCCGCTGAGGACAGGAGGAGTTGGAGGCAAATGTTGCGGGAGGCCAAAGCTCGATATAGGCTGTAGCGCCATCGAAGAAGAAGATAGGTGTAGTAGATACTCACTATATATTTAAGACAATAAAATAAAAATAAAACCATATTTTAGTTAATAATTAAAATTACCAAAATAATATTAAGAAGTCATGATAGCTCTACAAAAAATAAGTGTTCTCAAAATGAACAGAAAAAATTAAATACCATATTATTTTTTGTTTTACAAAGTTTGAGAATCTTCCCTTTTGTGTGTTGTTTCTCCGCAGTCTGGAGCCCGCCAAAGGGAGCAGAGAGAAGCAGGGAGAGGAGATGCTTTGGGTGGAATACCCAATAACTGTATATACCAACCACCTACCTACCAACTATATAGTATCTTGTAGCGGATTTACTTTATGGTTGTGTGCGTGGCGCGTGTTGAAAGGGTACATTTAGTTTTTCATATTATAGCAGCTTGCAAGGCCGAAAATAATTTATGAAACCAAAGAAAAAACATAATTTTTATAAGTACCTAAGTCTTACTTTTTATAACAAAAAAAAAACCCGTTAGGTAGGTACCTACATACCAACTTCTGTATAAATATTTTCACGTAGAAAATTATTTTTCCAGATTTATTGTTAAAAATAAAACGGATATTAAAAAAATATTGTCCGGTGTTTTTGTTTTAAAAAATCATAATATCTTGGGGAGAGATAGATCAAATTTACGTACGATTAATTACCACAATACCTAGGTAGGTACCTACCTACCCAGATATTCCTTTGTGCGGGTATTTTACCATCCTCTTGACAGCTTATCCATGGGATAAAGTATATTTTTGATTAGATATCTATATAGTCAGTGTTTACTAAAACGTGATAAACTATTAAGCGGATTGTGCAATTACCCCCTAATTTTATTTAAAAACTCACGACATTCATTTACAACATTGGAATATTTTATAATCAAAATTTCGTCTATTTTATTTAAATGATAATAAAATAAGGTTTTTTATTTACATATTCGCATAGAAATATATTTTTCGCCGACAGTGACATCTATGTGCCACCATTAAAAACGTTTTCGAAAAAATTTCAAATCCTACCAACAACCAACACCAACCAAATCTGGTATATAATTTATTTTTTTTTAATAGCTTTTTTATCTACCAAGTTTTTTTTAAAGCACAGACAAAATAAACAAGTATTTTTTTATCTGTGCAAGTCAATTAATAATTTTATTTTAACAAAGAGTTAATTTCCATTTACTGATAAAATGAATTATTTGTTTTCGTTTTTTCGGGTTTTTTCGTACTTTGTATGTATTTATGAAAATATGTGCTTCTGTGTCTACAATAATTATGCCTATCGGAATATATTTTTTTTATTTTCAACACACTTACCTAGCACATAATAATACCATAAAATACAATGCATTACTCAAATCAAACCAACCACCGACATTTAGATGAGTGACATCTCTTGGAGTTTTAACCAAAGATAATATAATCTCCGTTGAGACACCTGTTGAAAATCAGCCAAACTATTTGGTAGTTTTTGAAAATCTGTGGACTGAGGTTAGAATAATTGACAATTAAATACAGGAATCTTTTTTATCAGCCTTTTTATAGTGAAGTAGTTTCTTACATAGACGCTTATATACTAAGCTGTTAGTTCTCACCGGGTGGTTAAAATAAAAGATCACTTCACATAATTTTTTACCAAAAATAGAGGCTGGTAAAATATTTCTGTTTAGAGTGGTTATAAATAGATATATTATAGCAGCGTTAGTATGTAAAATGGGTTTTTACTGGCAAATAAAAGTATTTAATGTTTTGGGGATGATGGAAATAATTTTTTTTTCTAATTTTAAAAATGGAAGATGTTCGAAGGTTTGAAATATTCCTCTTTAGTGTTCAACCTTTTCGTGGAACCTAATTTAAATAATTATTTAGATTTTCTAAGGACAATGTAAAAAAACATATCTAAATAGGGAAATGAAATCGCTTAGTTAATTACGCAGAACATGTTATTTTCAATTATGATTATTAGTGACCTATTTTTTTTTAAATGACTTAATAAGCAATAGATTTGAATTTCACAGAGGAGCAAAATTATTCAGAGGAAAATATACTTTACACCAAGTATAAATATGATCGTTGTAAAATATATTTTCCCCTGAATAATTAAATAATATGAATGTTTATCAATCCAAATGGCAATTTTAAACGGGAAATTACAAATAATTTAGAGTATCGATTAGATTAAAAAAACTAATTGGCGTTAGATTACGTGTGCGACTACCTATATAGAGTAGTTTCGGGTATTATGGCCTAGTGGGCCAATATGGCCAGTATTGTTTTTTCCGACACCATCCAACACTAGCGGTTTACATATCCGTCATATTGTCAAACCCTTTCCCTCGACCCCCTCGGTCGATCCCTGCGTTGCGTTGAGTGTGTATGTGTGCAGCGCGTGCGACGATCGAAAATTATCTGATTTGATGTTATTTTTTGGTTAAGTTTCACTCATTCCTGTTCCTCAAATAATCATTGTTTTTATATTGCTAATGCACATTTTTGTAGGTAAACTTTTATTTAATAGTGTGGTGACATTTTTTAAGGACATCGTTTACTAGTTTTTAGCTTAGACTTTTTATTTGTCACAAACGTCTTTACGGCCAATATGGCTCACTAGGTAGGTGGCCAATATGGTCTACCGGGCCATATTGGCCTCACATAGAGTAAATTTTTCTAACATGTTAATATTTTTTTCCTACTGGGAAATGGCTCCACGAAAACCAATTTCACAAAGAAACCGCCAAACATGGTGCTATGATAAAATCGAAAAGGCTATGCATTAAAGCAAAAAACGAAAGGGCAAAGGTAAAAAGACAAAGTCAAAACCTAAAAGCCCCAATACACTACTCGCGAAGTTGACCGAAGTTAATGAAGAAGTGAGCCAAGTAGTGTAGTGAGACGCATCTTGTTCGGACTTCGAAACGCTTCGAGTCCTTTGACTCGGCGCAAAAACCGACAACGATCGGAAATCGGACGAAGCGAGGTGAGGTTGCACGAAGCGAAGTGAAGTTCGTTTCTACACTATCGTATTCGATTAACCTCGATCAACTTCACGAGTACTGTATAGAGGCCTTTAGGAGGTACAAATGCCTAGCTCGGAGGAAGAAAACGAACCATTGTACGAAGACAGTTCTGACGAAAGTCCAGATAGGAGCAATGTTTATGATGCCAAGTGTTTGTATTGCGACGATCTCTATTCTATGAATTATAGAGGTGAAATATAGGTTCAATACCTATGTTGTAAATTATGGGCTCACGAAGAATGCTCAGGAGTGGAAACGGACGTTTTATTCTGCGAATTTTGTTCTGCAAAGTAACACAAAGTTTATTTCATTTGATTTTTTATTTTATTTGTTACGGTGGGCAATATGGCACACTTCATTTGTGGCAAATATGACCCTGGGCCATATTGCCCTACCACATTTATTTTTTAAGATTATTCAAGATTAAGAAAAAAATTATTTTAGTTATGTTTCGAAGCCAATATAACCATAAATTTATATATTTTTAACACTATTAAGTTCAAAGGACTGATTTAACCAATAAAAGCTAATTAATCTCAAAAATTTCGTATTTTATTTCCAAAAAGGCTTACGGTGTGCCATATTACCCGAACTTACTCTACCTTAAAAACGTTTTTTTTTATTATCATGGAAATCGTGGGATGCAATTAAAAATTTTATAATAAGATTATTTCATAAATTTCATATTTCAATTTCAAAATTTTATTATTAATTTTTATAATACACGTAATGAAAATTTTTATCGGTAAATAGGTACATAAATATAGACTAGGTACTTATTGAAAACTTTTTTTTTAAATATAAAAGTCCTACAAAAATCATGTGGTTCTAATAAAAAAATGGTAGCTTAGATGAGTACAAAAAAAATGTAAACAAAAATGTAAAAAAAAAATTAAAAAAAAAAAAAAAATGTAAAATAAAATAAAAAAATGTACAAAATGTAAACAAAGTTATTTTGTCTTTTAATTTAAAAAAAAACAAACCAAAAAAAATATTAATCCGATGTTGTAGGTGCTCAGCAAAACTTCGCGTTCAAAAAGACTAATTTTCTCTTATTATCAACACTTACAACACAAAATTATCAATATCAACTAATACAGAAAGCTGAAATTTAAAAAAAAATATATTCTAATATATTTTCAGCCACAAAAACTTCATTAACGTCTTTTTTTAAATCTTAACTCTAGCTCAGTGAAAACTCACGGACCACTGGTGCTTAGGTTTATACATTCCGACAAATTTACAATCATGTAACTTTTCTTAAAATAGATATTCCTTATAATGAGGAATTATACCTACTAACAATATGTCTAAAGAAGCGTTACTATCTCAATTACAAATCTTTTTTCAAGCAGTTAGGTAAATAATATTGGAAAAATGCGAATGAGAAGTCCAAATAAACACGACTATTTTACATTTGAAAAATCAATCTACACTGAACCATTAAAATGACCACCATCTTGAAACGGAAACGAAACGTAGGTATAAAAAAGTTTACAGACTGACAAAATGCAAAACGATCGAGTCGAAACGTAACTTCACAGTCAACATTCGAAATTTACAAAACCCACGTACTTTCTAAAACGATGATGATGATGATGAAGATTCTTACAAAAAACCTTTTATTTTGTAAAAACATAACCATTCAGTAGTCCACTTCAGATAATACAGTGCTTCACTGAATTACGTTTTTTGTTTATTTTGATATCTTTATTTACTAATTTGTTCAGAGACATCGTATTCATCCAGTAGTGTACTAAATATGTGCTTGACTGTATTACCATTGATAAAATTCTATATATTAATTCACCAATTGGAAGAAAATAGATATAATACAAGAATCTATTTACCATTGTTTAAATATTCCAATTGGCTACCACGTTCGTCTCCCGCGGCGGCCATTTGTAAGTGAAACCACTCGAGCGCCGTCATTGGCTGAACGGAGAAGCTCCGCCCACCGCCGACGGCCATGTTGGACATACCAGTTTCGTTGCCATGGAAACAACATGAGGCAATGCAAAAGGGCGTGAACGAGAATCCTATCTAGGTGAATATTTTAAAATGGTAATTTATAGTAAAAATAAACACTTGCAAGTTGGGTGACAAGATTTTTTAAAATTTATTTATTGATTTCTCATTTTACTACCCGGCGTCACACGTGTTTTTTCATTATTTTTTTTCTAAACTGAAACCAAATTAAAACTGGCTGGACGCCAACCAAACTTCTATGACGGCGCTACTCAATTTTAAGATTTCAGTAATTATCTTAACTTGTTTAACCATAGACGAAGAACAATCAGCTGTGATCATAGTAATTAGCATAGCGAGTTCCGAGTCACTGCTTGCGTTACCATTGGCAACTGGTTTTTGAGAAGTTGTGTAGTGTGCAGGCCATCATATTATCATACAATATTCAGGTAAAAATTGTATTTGAACTAATTACATTTTTGATTAAACAATAACATGGTGTCTTAAAGCTCTGTAAATTAGGGTTCAATGAATGTTTATTTTTTTGCGATAACTTCACACAGCAGGAGGTAAATAATTTTCCTAATGGCCTATGTCATTTTTGGGGATTATGTGTGAAGGGTATTTTTGTGAAAAGGAAGGAGTGGACCTGGGTCTTGAAGATACTTATGTCATGAGGAAACACAGAGGCCTGCAAGGTACATAGATTAGGTACCTCAATAATTAAATATTCAAAATATTAGGTAGGTATTAGATATTATTAGGTACCTACCTATAAATACCGGGACAGATAAATAAAGTAGGTTGGTAGGAGGTAATTAACTATCTAATATAATCATTAAACATCATATTTCATTGAAGGAGAAAATAACACTAATAATCCAAACGAAAATAAGAAAAATAACAATACACAGTAAATAAAAGATAACTGTCGCAACTGGGTCAGTAATATTATTGGTGGCAGTGGCCTAATTCGAATGGCGTTTGTCCCGGTAAAACGAGAGGTTTTGGGTTCGTGTCCTAATTGGGACCGTGATCTTATTACTTATTTTTTTTCATATTTTCGTTTAGATTATTAGTGTTATCTTCTTCTTCAATGATATATTACATTGATGGGAATAACCTTCAAAAGTTAAAAGAAGATTATTTTATAACGCAATATATTCCTACATCTGGCGTACTGCAGATACAGGGCCCGCAGATAGTTTAATATTAATATTAAAACTGCCGACTCTGTAGAAATCGCAACTGCTCCCCACTCTTGAATTTGGCAACCACCTCTGTTTTGGATGCCCAAAATAACTGAAAAAGCCCTTGATACTGGTCAAAAATGGGAGGTCTATTAAATATATTCCCCTACCTTAAAAACGAATTGCAATCTTCAGAGCACAGTCGTCAGATAGGTATACTGTCTTTGTTCTATCTATATTACAAAGAAAGGTGCTTCGAGGGATTAGCGTCATTGATCCATTCAGCACCGGTGCATAGTCGGGAAATACGCCAAATGCGCGCCAGCATAATATACCTACATGGTTGACATTTATCACACGAAAATAAGTCACTTCTACGAATCTTTTTTGAGTTCAACAGCTCGACTTTGAAACAATTTGCCAGCCTCCGTGTTTCGTCCCTCCTACGACATGGGTCTTCCCAAGATATTCACTTCTTCTTCTCCAAAACCATCTTAAAAATGTCATAGGCCCTGAGGAAATTTATATTTAAATCAGAGACTCCTGTGTGGAGTTTGTGTAAAAAAACATAAACAATGTTTTAATTTGTAATTTAGATCTCTTAATTGTGAATTTAATATTCAAACTTTAAGTAAGTTGTCAAATTGTATCGCATTTTTTGTTTACCTAGGTATATCTAAATAAAATTTGCTTACATCTAAATAAGATTAAAAAACATAATATTGTACCTAGATATTGTACCTATAAAATAAAACCCAACAACAAAAGCGATAAATAATAACAAATGAAGGTAAATAACTGCTGTTACCTACCTACCTCATTTATTTTGTAGGAATCTACCGACCTGATCTAAAATAATTGTACCCACTTAAAAATAAAATATTTTCCTAATGTATCTACTTATTGCCAATAATTTTTAATTAATGCAAAGTCGGTAGGTACCTACCTATATATTTTATTATGAATAAATAACGGTGGTTTCGAAACCGGTCAGAAAAATACTGAAAATAAAGTATTTATTTCATCTGCGAAGTCTACAAAGTAATTTTCTTTTTTTAAAATCAATAAAGTGTTGTCAGCATACATTAATAGATATAAAATAATTGTGGGAACTTAGTTAGATATCCATCTACGTAATGATAAATATGTTTGTACCTAAATATAAGAATTTAACCTAATTAATGCAGCGCCCTTGCTCCGACTGCTTTGCGATGGCTTTTACTCATAATTATTGTGTCCAAGCCATTTCATAACTGTGCTCTACAAAACACCAAATACAAATCGCTGGTCTAAGAACCCAATTCTAATAAACGATCATTGGTAAATATCTAATAACAATTAAATTTATTACGTAGGTAATCAGTGACTTTCGTTTTAATTGCCTAGTATTTAAATTCAGTAGCGTAAGGTTAACCAGTTAGAATGAGCCTCGGGGCAATAGTGATTAATATTATAAAACACTAGTAGGTAGCATAAACACAATTGAGTATAAGATGATGTAGAAAGATGACTAGATAACAATATAAAACACTAGTAGGTAGCATAAACACAATTGAGTATAAGATGATGTAGAAAGATGACTAGATAACAATATAAAACCAAACAGAACATCTAGGAAGAAGCCACCGTACTTTTATGAAGGTAAACTGAACTTGGGATTTCATTGAAGCCCGCAGCGCCTTATCTAATAGTTTATAGCAGACTGATAATGCGTTATAAACGAGGGCATTATTTATTATTACACCACAAACTCCGACATCTATTGCCGAGTGTTAAAATTTTTACACGTTTTGGACCGCCGTTAAAAGCTCGAAATCGAAAGTGTTGCATCATAAAACATCATAAATATGCGCAAGTGGGAAAAAACGAGCCAAGAGTCATAAACAAACATAAATGTTTAATAGACCTACGGCTACTACTTACTGCTTACTGCTTACTGGCCATACGTTTACGTTTACACGGCTAGACTCTAATTGTACTCTAAAATGTTGGGCAGGTCAAGAAGCTCTATCAACTCTGCATGAATGAATCGCCAGCATTTGAATAAACACAGCCGTACTACCAACAGTTATACGACATA
The DNA here is from genome assembly GCA_951813805.1 of Limnephilus auricula. Lineage (NCBI taxonomy): Eukaryota > Metazoa > Arthropoda > Insecta > Trichoptera > Limnephilidae > Limnephilus > Limnephilus auricula. The sequence goes on from OX638403.1 coordinate 6,578,047, forward strand.
ACAGTCCAATTAAGTTATCTTTTATTGACTGAAAGCAAATAATAATAAAAAATGAGAAAAATTCCACCGTTAAACGCGTTGTTTACCGAATGATTTAGAAGCGGGGAAGGTGTTTGTAATGCCTCACGCCTATCCAACTGCCTTCAGTGTGTTGGTTTTGGTAGGCAAGTACCAAAGCCGAATTTATGGAGATCAATCATATTAATATTGGTCGTTCGCCTTTATGTGCGCCAAACAAATTTAAATTGTTTTCGGCCGAGGCGTTAACGTTGTAATCGCCATAATCATCCGTTTTATGGCTAATAACTTTGAGGATATTGTTAAATACCAACGTCAATATGTAAACTTGCTACTTTTTGTTTGAACTTGATGCAGTAAATTAACGTTATTGCTTTATGCAGGTGGGTGAATGTTTTTTTTAATGAAAAATACATAGAATTATTACATGCTTTATTAATTGCGGATTAACGGAAAAAGAAAAGAAGAAGAGGAATTTTATTTACCTATTAAAATTATTGGTAATTTTATATCTATATCTAATGTCGGTTCCATTAATAATTACCTATCAGTAGGTAATTCGCAAAGTAGGTAGGTACTTAAACATTTCTTTAAAGAAAGACAAACATTTTTAGTTAGAGATTACGAATAACCTGACAATATTTAAATTTCTCTTCCTGCCATCAATATATTGTGCAAAAGGACAGAGCTGGTAAAGAACCCTCGACCCGTGGGTAGGAATGCAAAGCTTTGGAGCACTTGACCAATTAACCGATATTTTAAATTAAAATGTTATTCGAAAAAACGATCATTTTAATAGTGAAAACGGTTAAAAACGGGAGTGAAGTTCTTACGAACAAATTAACAGGGTTTCAAGGTTTATTGGCGGGAACATGTAAGAATAATTTGTTGGTATACCTACGTAATTTCGTACGTATATCTACCAACAAATTATTCTTCCAATTTCTCGCCAATAAACATTGAAACACTGTTAATTTGTTCGTAAGAACTTCAGTTTCGTTTTTAACCGTTTTTACTATTAAAATGATCGTTTTTTCAAATAAAATTTTTCTCCGTGTAGTAAAAAAGACAGAAAAGATATTACACAACAGTATTTTCTTCATATCCACAAATACCTACATAATCATTGAGGTTAGTTGATATTACTCTATATGCTTCTATTTTCCTCCATTAATAAAAAATTAAGACTCCTAGGTAATGGTCATTAGGTAGGCAGTTAAGGTGGTGTGAATTTATGAATACTTAACTTACTTGCAACTTACGATGAACTCATCAATTAATTTAATGCCGTTTTAAATTATCATAAGCAATAACCAACTAATGAGCTATATAAATATACTACTATAGTCTCATTAGACTCACGCATTCCAAAGTTACGGGTGTAGATACTATCCCATATGATCACGTGTTCCCTTCACACTTTGCAACTTAGAAACCGACCATAAACCAATTTTGTTCCCCATTGCCAGTGAACAGGAAATACCTAGAAACTACTGGCAGTATAAAATACGTAATACTCGTAGGTATGTACGTTATTGCTAAGGTAGTTGCTACTTCTAGGTAAGGTGGTTTCTATCAAGATCGTCAAAGTAATTTTAACGGTTGAACACAATGTCGAAACGAAACGGCAACTGTTTAAAATGAAATGATCCAATAAACGAGGCTTTAACTTGCTACACTAGAGCAGGTACAAGATGATACTTTGTTCAATTTACAGCCAATAACGCTTGGAACTTGGATAGACCGAAACAAACACCCTATGAAACCGACGTCACTCTACAACCCTTAGGTACCTACATACCTATATTGGTCTTTGCAAAGTAGTATGTACCTAAGTTATGGTGCTCTTATCTAAGGAAACTTTATTTATGGTGATTCAAACCCGCTAAACTACTTTTCATCGTTGAGACTGAAATAGGTCTATGTAAAAAAATGTATTTTGTTTTTTTGATGGAAAAGTACAGAAATTTCTGATCGTTACATCGTATCAAAACTTCGTAGGTAATTAGCCTAATAAGGACAGTATCGATATAACTACAGGTTAAGATGAAGCCACGCGAAAAAATGCGAATTCAGACAAAATCTTGGGTTTTTTGTTTTCAAAATTTGATCGCTTAGAAATACTATGGATACTTCAATTAAATACTTTGAGTAGACCGCATATTGGCCTTTGAAGTAATCGAGTATTTTTTTGATTAGCCTTTTAATAGGCTTAGAAAAAATAATGCATCTGATCAATAAAAAATGGTTTAGGGTGAAAATCCTCCTACTTAGAAATCCTTTTTCTGGTGTTGTTTTATTGAATAATGTAGATAATTAAGTTTCTTAGAGAGTGATCGGAAAACATTTAAATATTTGTTGCTGAACTTCACAAAATTTATTTTTATTTATTAATTGTTTCTTCACATTTTAGGTATAACAGTTTACAATTGAATTTTTAACCTCACTAGGACAAGCCTGTGTTGAGGTTAACAATTAAATAAAATAAAATAGAACGTGCATTTCGGCGACGTTCTTTTTCAGTGAATAAAAACAGGCGGGCGGTATCCAACGAATTTCTAACTGCGAATTTAATCCGTATGCCATGTACCAGTGGCGAAACTACAGGGTGGCAGGGCTGGCAAAATGCCACGGGCCCATGTCGGGGCCCCGTCCCGAGACGCCTCGAGCTCAGAAGTAACCTAACATTTTTAACAAAATTTTAGTAAAAATTATGAGTTTTTTATAAGATCATAAAATTAATTAAAGTTAGACACAACTAAAGACCATATACAAATTCAAATACCCAACGTTCGATTATTTTTGTCTGGAAGAAATGGAAAGGTATCGACATGAATTTGAAGATTTAAAAAGGAAGCAAATTGTGTAGCAGAAAAATGGTCCATCAACCCTGAATTTTCTAAAACTCGTCAGAGGAAGGTGAAACGCCATTTTTACGATCTGCGAAGATGGGCGTCTCTAAAAACCGGAAAGTTTGTTTATAGTGAACATATTTTATTAATGTATGGGACATCATTATAAATCAATTGGAATCGCGTTTCCTTCCAATTAATGAAATTGTTTCCAATTTCAGTGTTTTGAAACCTGCCACTTTGGAAAATTTTAATGACACCGATCTCTTAAAAAGCTCTGGAATTTGTTGATTTATATTAAAAAGACATCTGAATCATTTGCCAGGGAAATTATCATTTTTAGGTCCACCTTCAGAGACGAAATAGAAAAGGCTTCGTGTATTAGAGAACTTGCTGATTTATTAATAATAAAGAATCATTTTATGTCGTGCAGCTTTCGTAAAGTATGTACTGCATTAATGTTATTTGTTACTATTCATGTGACTACAGCTAGTGCCGAAAGGTCATTTCAAGTCATTTTCGAAACTAAAATTAATAAAAACATAAAGAAACTCAATGGCACAAGACAGGCTACGTAACATGGCTATTCTGTCTATTGAAAATTCAATGGCCCGATCTTTAAACTTTGATGACATTATTGATACTTTTGCGGAACAGAAAGCTCGGAGAAAGCAATTTTGTTAATAAATATCTTGTAAAGACTAAAATGTTATTACATTATTCCTACATATTTAATATCTATGTTTTTGAAAATAAAATTTATTATTTTTTTTAAAAGTTATTAATATATCCTGATGAAGCTCGGTCGGAGCGAAACCGGTCGATATATCAAATAATAAATATACGTGGTTAAATACTAAGTGTTTGTTTTATTTAAAATAAAATTTATTAGATATTTAACAAAAATGCACACAATATTAGTAATACTGTGGGTAACTTCTTAAGTTATATATAAAAAATCAATTACAACGCGACTATGATTTTTACTGGGGGGGCCCCATCCAATGAAATAGCCACGGGCCCCCGATGGTATAGTTTCGCCACTGCCATGTACAGAAGGATTTTAGCCTGTCGCTTAGTCTACGCCCAGAACCCGGGGCCAGCGGACATGCCTTAGTCTACGCGGCGCTTCGATCTTTAAAAATATACTTGCGAAATAACAAAACACTGTTGTTTTCTAGAGATTAGGGTTTTTATTGGTAAACGTCCAAAAATCGTTCGCTCCGCCCGATTCCGAATGAGTCAAAGACTAGTGGATCGTTTTAAATGAAAATTTATTACTTCTCAAGTTGGTTTCACCATAAATAACCCAATTCGTCACTTTTGTCAAACGACATAAGATATATTGCAGTATCAACGGCGTTTTGTAATATGTCAACAGGTACGTATTGGCAATATTTTATATAATAACTATGTTAAATTAATAGAATGGTATAAATATAAAATTTACAAATAACAGTAACAACAAGTACAAACAAGTACAAATGAACAGTTACATCAATTGTATATAGCTGTAGATATAGGTAGGTACAGTATTATAAAATTATTACTATGTATTAATGTGAATTAGCAATACAAAGGCTTCAGTAGGTACTAATATAAACAATCTACATTTAATAGCCACTTTCATGGATTTGTTTAACTTAATGAGTATAATTGGCAATATTTTTTATTGTTTTGGAATTTTATTCAATATTTTGGGTACAATATAGTTTAGGGTTACAATATAGTGTATCTTCTAATTATGTTCATGGTAAACTGTTCATGGTTAATCTTGACTTATAATATTAAGTAAAATAATAATCTTCTAAGACGTAAAACTTTCAGAGACTTACATATTGATATATATTTTTTATTGTTTAACAATTTTGTAATGGAGTTTCGTAATGTTTGGATGTAGCTTATTTTATTTTTATAAGAATCCACCTAAGAAGTTTTCCATTCTGGAAATTTATTCAGCTAAAGATAAATAGATTAATTTTAAAGTAGGCACTTATAGGAACGAAATAGGTATTTCGTTTTATAAATCCTACCCGTAGAAGTTTATGACACTAGAAATGTGTAGGTACATACTCGTACCTATTTCACGTATAAAGCAGTCAGTAGTTAGGTACACCCAAACATAGCTACATAATTTTTTGACAAAATTCATGGGTCCACATGAACGAGGCTGTGTAACATTTTTTCAAGTCAGAAGTGTATGTATATAATAGCGATGGTATTACATTATATCTGGTGAGCAGAGATCTTTTTTGTTCTTGGCATTTATTATGAGGCCTGCTTCGTGAGACCATTGCAGTAGGTTTCATCAAATTTCTTTTCAAAGTTACACTCGGAGTATAGAATCAATATCAATCACCGTCACAAACCCTGAAACTTTCCGCGTCCCTTTCCAAAAAAAACCTTCTCCATTATAACATCTCGTGAAGTGGAATGAAAAAATACTACCATAATATCACGTTAAAAAATACGAAAATCCGCATTATTTTACCGAAAATTACAATTTTATTTTTATTAGACGATTAACAAAAAAGGTGGATTTTGACGTTTTTGCAAACGTCAAAATTTTAGGTCACTATGCTTTATTCACCGATTTAAAAAAAAAATACCTAGATTAAGATAATGTAGCTAACATGAACTTATAGAAGGCAGGTACCCACCAGGTATATTCAGTTACAAGACTTTCTTCGTCACATTCAATAATTTTATTATTTTATGACATCTGATATAAATTGAACAATCAATGTTTATTACATATATTTACCATTTTAAGTGAATTTGATAGGAAATCCGTTCGAGATTCAAGTCACCCGTAACATCCGTTATCGTGACATTTATGCAATTAGATACCTACATAATATGTTAACTAGATACTTTATGATTGTGGACCACCACAACACGGGCTTGTGCTCTAGCATGGTGGTCGAAAAATTCTCAACAATTGTATTAAACAATGCAGTGAATAATGGTAAAAACTTTACAAAACAAACTTATGTCTTACTTGTGTTCTAATCTACTGCAATTTATAGAATGATGAAAAAATTTCCGCATTACCTTCCACTAATACGATCCACTAGTCCTTGACTCATTCGGAATCGGACGGAGCGAACGATTTTCGGTCGTTTAGATACCAATAAAAACCCTAATCTCTAGCCAATAACAGTGTTTTGTTATTCCGCAAGTATATTTTTAAAGATCGAAGCGCCGCGTAGACTAATGAATGTCCGTTTGCCCCGGGCTCTGGGCGTAGAATGAGCGACGGGCTCAAATCCTTCTGTACATGGCATAAGGATGAAATTCGCACTTACAAATTCGTTGGGTACCGCCTATTTTTATTCACTGAAAAGAAACGTCACCAAAATGCACGTTTTGTTTTATTTTGTGAAGTTCAGATACAAATATTAAAATGTTTCCGATCACTCTATAAGAAACTTAATTAGCTACTTTATTCAATAAAACAACACCAGAAAAAGGATTTGTAAGTAGGAGATTTTTCACTTTTAACCATTTTTTATAGGTCAGACGCATAATTTTTTTTCTAGGCTTATTAAAAAGCTTATAAAAAAAATACTCGATCACTTCAAAGGCCAAGATGTGTTCTACTCACAGTATTTAATTGAAGCATCTATATTATTTCATATAGATGCTTCAATTATATTTAACTCTCGCATACTTAGAAATTTGGCAGATAACTATGTAATATATGTAGGTATGTCATTAGGTTCGTATTAAGGTTTAGATGTTGTGGCTAGCGAACAATGCAGCCCTTTCATGACAGATAACCTTCTATTGGCTGCTCGTACCGCAATAGCAGATACCGACCTTTTATCATCAGCGACGCAACGACGAGCTGAAAAGCGAATCATTCCGTTACCGATTGCCATCGACTCAACTGCTCGCGAATTGCTCCAGTGTTTGCTTCACACCTTCTGATAAATAAACATTATACAAATATAAATTAGGTACGTATGTGTTTGAATATTGTTTAATAAACCTGTAGTACAAAGTCCTGCTTACTTTTTTTACTATTACAATTATTTCTATCCCCGCAGTAGGTATATTTAATTGTTTCAACGGAAAATACTTGAAATTAGTGAAAAAAATCTGCAAATCTACCAAGCTGTTTTCCATTTTCTGTAGTAGCAATCCTATCATAATACCATAATGGCCGGCGTGGTCGAGCGGTAAGGTTCTTGACTCCCAATCCGAAGGTCGCGGGTTCCAACCCGGTGTGCGCAAATAAATTTAATTTATTTAATGTGAGTTATTTCACAATTAATTAATTAAAAATAATGTATACCTACTTACCTAGGTACATAGTAGGTATATTTGCACGTTCCAGAGTGGAAGATACTCTCAGTATCGCCATGGTGTGAGACCACCATTCAGAATCGCGTTGCTTGAAATGGTTTTAGCCGTGTTTGGAGACCAGATCTGAATAGCCAGCTACTTCCCCACCTTCCTCTTCCCCATCTCCTACCCCTCCTCACTCCTTCAGCTTCACAACATACCCCAATTGGGGATGCCATAGACTCACTGGCTCCAGACGGGAGCGGTTGGGACTCTTGTGCGGTATTCATTAAAAAAATAAAAATAAAAGAGCTGTAAGATCATGATTTCTTATACCAGGCATACTTCCTATAAGATTTATTTTTCTTATGATTGTGCAAGCACAAAACAATCGGTAGATACAATCTTTTTTTTCACTCTTGACAAGTTTTCTTTGGAAAACAGATGAAAGATTTAAAAAATGCAGGTAGTTAAGTATAGCCGCGTTAATCATTGGAGCGACAGATCAATTTAAAACTTCTTCTCGGATTGCTAAAGGAAATTTTTCCCCCACAAAAAAAAATCATAACTCCGAATTTGAATACGGAGCCATACAAACTGATTATAGTTCTATATAGCCATTGAATTCATCTATCTTTTGACTATTATCACACATTCGTAGGATTTATAAAAAATATATTATATACTTTCGGAATAACAAAATACTGTTTTTAGCTAGAGATTCAGGTTTTTATTGATAAGCGCCCAAAAATCGTTCGCTCCGCCTGATTCCGAATGAGTCAAAGACTAGTGGATCGTCTTAAGGTGAAGACATGCGGAAAAATGCAAAATCGTACAAAATCTTGTGTATTAGTTTTGAAAATTTGATAGCTTAGAAATAATATAGTTGCTTCAATTAAATACTGTGAGTAGAACACATCTTGGCCTTTGAAGTGATCGAATATTTTTTTGATAAGCTTTTTAATAAGCTTAGAAAAAAATTATGCGTCTGACCTATAAAAAATGGTTAAAAGTGAAAAATCTCCTACTTACAAATCCTTTTTCTGGTGTTGTTTTATTGAATAGTGTAGCTGATTAAGTTTCTTATAGAGTGATCGGAAAACATTTTAATATTTGTATCTGTACTTCACAAAATAAAATAAAACGTGTATTTTGGCGACGTTTCTTTTCAGTGAATAGAAATAGGCGGCACCCAACGAATTTGTAAGTGCGAATTTCATCCTTATGGCATATGTACAGAAGGATTTTAGTGCATCTAGACTAGACTGTTGTTGGCTAGAGAATAGGGTTTTTATTGGTAAACGCCCAAAAATCGTTCACTCCGCCGATTCCGAATGAGTCAAGGACTAGTGGATCGTCTTAAGTTATTTCCCACTTCGACCACCTGAAAAGCTAACCGTGTCAAGCTGCACATGTTCATAGTTATGCACTCTTTTAGCATATATTAGGTTGTTGCTGAAACCATTGTTTACTTGGTTTTCCTACTTCAATTTGTTTACTTATTGCATACTTCTGCACATGAAGCATATAAATGACGGAAAACATTTTAATACATGCATTAGGTGTAAGTAAATAGTTATTTTGCTGCTGAATACAAATAATACGTTCAAATAACACCAGTCAAGATACAAAGTATAGTTCTAAGTTCTAACTATTTTCTTACGTGTTAGGGAAGTAGATGACTAAGTTCAAGTGACAAATAAAAAAACGAATAACAGCAATTTTTTTTTAATGTTTCTTTATTCTTTGAAAAGTAAATATAACGTTTGTGGATTTTATGGCCACCATACTAGGCACATGCCCGTGTTATGGTGGTCGATAATAATTATAAATTAAATACCTACCTAAGTATTACTAACTTTCTTATTTATTGGCAAAATTTCTACCCTTAGGTACTACAATTAAAAAAACGCTTACGAATTTTTTTTTAATCAAAATGAAGAGTGAAAAGAGGTATAGGTACCTATATTTAAGAAATTAAAAAAACACGGTCTTTTTATTTAAGAAATTTGCAAGAAAATTGTTATTTCATTTTTTTCTTGTTCAAACAATAATTGAAGTTGCTTTTAACTCCCAAAAATTAATTATTAGCACATGCATCTTTCCGATGTATGCATGTGTTCATTCAATCAGGACATGCAACATCATTCGTCATCATCATCATGCCCGATGTGAAAAATAGAGTTGGAGATTTTTTTTATTAGTAACGAACCGAATATAATTTTTTTATATTTTTGTACAATGCGTAATAAAAACACTGTTTAACAGTGGTGAAGTGTTTTTTTAGTATGCCTAAATTATTTTAGTCGAATTGTATATAGATGCATAGCTTTATTCTGATTGACATTAGCCAACATTGACATCCAAAATGAATCTCTTTCGGAACAATCAGAGTCCAAAAAATAAACAATATTAGGTATGATGTTTAGGTTGCCTCTTTCGCGGGGGCAAATCTAAGCTATGGCAGTAAAATCCAAAAATGTTATCACATATTTTTATGACTGCAGATTAAAGGTCAATGTACCATTCTATATTTATATCTTTTGGGACTATTCATGCAAAGCTCTTTGAAGTATGTACCAACCCTCTTAATGTTTTACTTTAAGAAAGTGTTATAACAAGTGAAATTAAGCATGTAGGCAATCAGTTTTACAGCTAGGTACCTTAGGACTATAAACGCAACATAGGTACTTATTCTAGAAAAATAAATCACGTTTTAAATTGCGTGTTTATGAGTGGAAATACGAATGCAAATAATGCACAACCTTGAAACATAATCAGTTTTTAATTTATTTTTTAATTGATTTTCATGTTGACCTCTCGTAAATCTTTTCCAAAACAATAAATATCTTATAATCCCTTCATCCAATATCAAAATTCAATTTTTTGTGCAATTTAATTTTATCTGATAATATTTTTAAATGCTTACGAGCAAAGCTTTACATCAAACACCTAGCCCATAAAACTGTAAAATATTAAAATTTTGATTATATTCAGTCAATTGAGTAAGCAGGTAAGTAGGAATCTACCTACTTACATTTTTTCAATAGATATTAGGGGGTTGCATATTTCTTAAGCCTTTGTATTAAGGTGAAGACATGCGAAAAAATGCAAAATCGTACAAAATCTTGTGTTTTAGTTTTGAAAATTTGATCGCTTAGAAATTTTATTTATTTATTTATATTTAAACGCCCATAGGGCTTTTACATACATAAAGCAATACATGTTTCGATTAATTACAGTGAAGAGTTAGAAGTGAATAAAATAAAGGTAAGTAACAGAAAATATAAAGACACATAATATAGGTTAGATAAAATATGAGTTGACAAAATGTAGGTAATACAGAATATAAATAAAGTAAAAATAGATAGCCTGCCAATATCCTCCAAATCAATAATAATAGGAATTAATAAAAATGTATAAAATTGGTATTTACAATAGTTTATGAATTAAGTAAAAATAGTTCGCACATACGGCGTTTAAAGTTTGCCAAATTTAAATTATTGTCAAATACATCAATATTGTTTAAATATTGGTTACCAAGACTATGTAATCGTTGTATTGGGGAATGCAATTTATAGTTAGAATGAGATGTGTGTATATAAAATGTTAATGTTTGTCTAGTAGTTCGTGTAGGTACATGTAGATTAATTAAATGCAAGAGTTCACAGCAATCAAATTTAGAGTTTAATAATTTTAATAAAAAGGTTAGTTCAGTTATTTTTCGTCTGTTTTCTAAAGTAATATAGATGCTTCAATTAAATACTGTGAGTAGAACACATCTTGGCCTTTGAAGTGATCGAGTATTTTTTTGAAAAGCTTTTTAATAAGCTTAGAAAAAAATTATGCGTCTGACCTATAAAAAATGGTTAAAAGCGAAAAATCTCCTATTTACAAATCCTTTTTCTGGTGTTGTTTTATTAAATATTTAGCTAATTAAGTTTCTTATAAAGTGATCGAAAAACATTTTAATATTTGTATCTGAACTTCACAAAATAAAATAAAACGTGCATTTTGGCGACGTTTCTTTTCAGTGAATAAAAATAGGCGGTACCCAACGAATTTGTAACTGCGAATTTCACCCTTCTGCCATGTACAGAAGGATTTTAGCTCGTCGCTCATTCTACGCCCAGGGCCCGGGGCAAACGGACATGCCTTAGTCTACGCGGCGCTTCGATCTTTAAAAATATACTTGCGGAATAACCAAATACTGTTGTTTGCTAGAGATTAGGGTTTTTATTGGTAAACGCCCAAAAGTCGTTCGCTCCGCCCATTCCGAATGAGTCAAGAACTAGTGGATCATCTTAAGTAAGAATAGGGGTTCTGACAATCAAATTAGGTAGGTACTAATATTATTCCCGACAAGGGAAAATGTATCCACTTCTCGAATACCGAATCAATCACAGAAAACAAACAAGTAGATGCCTACCTATTTTATTAGACATCGTTAAATATCTGGAAATAAACCATTTAATTTTATGAACACCTCAAGCAATTAATAAAGGTAAATACCTAATAAGAAATAGATTATCGATGCAATTTACAATCGATAAATACGAGAGTAGGTACCTATAATGATACAGAAATTGTATCATTGCTAATCACCGGGTAAAATAATTGTTAGATATTGCCAAGATATTAAATGAATTAATTGCTTATATCTACTTAAGTTTGTAGGTACACCTTATAAGGCTTAGGTAACTACTAGATTTTATTACTTTATTCTTGTACCTATTTAAATTATTTTTCTAAGGTTACTGTCCAGTTGTTTTCACTGTCCATAAATTTTTTTTTCCGACCCTGAATTTTAAACTTTTTTTTCATCAGTGTTTGTTTTGAGCATTTTTGAAACTAAACCTACGGACTCTCAGTAAAAACATGCGAGCGTTTAACGGTGGAAAATCAATAGTATAAATCACAGACCTTTGACCTTAGAACTCGCGGTAAAATATACCCCAACGTTCATGTTGGACCTTTACATTATGTAGATTTGAAGATATGCGGGAATATTTATGTTTACGTACCTACAAGGCCAATCTATATTACACTTGCACCTATATCAACATCTTTACTTAACATCTATGTCTATTGAGCAAATTTGAAAAAGTTATTACTTAAACGATTAATAATTTAAGTACGCAAGTAGGTAATTTTTTATATTTTAATTCTTTTTTAAAAAAAAGTATAAATGTTTGATCTTTTTGTGTTGGCATCTTTTTCATATTCAAATCGGTAAATTTAAACAACTTTGTTATTATTTTTCTATTAGATTCCTAAATTATATTATATTATGAAGTGTCTTTAGTTTAAAAAATCAACTATGTAGTTAATTAGAGTACATTTAAGACAATCATTAAAAAAATAGACGTATAAATCGGAGCCAAAGTTTGTTGGGACATCAATGGAAAAAAAAATAGTGTAATCTGCTAATATGCATTTTATAATTTGTACCTAACTAGATTGTTGTTGTTTTATATATTTTATAAATTGTAAATTGAAAGCCCCAACGCGGAATTGACGTCAGCTGAAGTAGGTTCTGAAAATAATAACAAAATTGTATGCGTCACATTTCATTGACGTTTTTTACATTTCTTTCTCTGTGAACACGGTCTGAAAATAGATGATTTTCTTCGTTTGACTTGATTTCTATGCCTACTTTTCAGACACATTTTCTTCAAACCTTCGCAAAACCATTCGCATAATTGGAAACAACCGATTAACTCATTACGAAGTCAGCTCGAATTGACGCTTGTTTGTAAAACAAATGTGCCAGACGCCGAGGAGTGTAAACTGCCTTTAACACGAACACAAACAGTCCTAAGCTTATCCATATTTACGCAAAAGATTGACACTCACCTCGAAAATTTCGACAGCGGCGGTCCTTTGAAGACAGCAGCAACGCAAGCAATTCGTCTATTGCTCGCACCGACAGGGCAGCGAACACACGAGACTATCACCACACAATGTCATTGTTATTGTTTGATAAACACGACCAGTTAAAATTTCAATTCACAGAGTCTAAGCGTTAAAAATTTAAATTCTCGAACTGTCACTTAAAACTTTCACAGGGTAATTAATTTTAATTAGAGGTTTGGATGAGGGTTGAGGGTTGAGAAGGCGGCCGGAGCCGCTGAGCGGTGTGACGTTAGTGTCGGCAATTCACCCCGCGGCTTTAGAGAGCACTTTTCTCCGAGGTTTGATTGGGGGTAGTGTGTATGGCGCGACGGTGCTGGCTTGCGACGCACGACGCGCTGAGAGCGAGCTGTGCCGATGGAATGTGTTTGTGGAAGGCAGAGCGCGAGAAGTCTCCCCGCGCTCTCCGCCCCCCGGGTCCGGGCCCCCGAGGCTTGCGCAATGGAGTCGCGCACAGCCAATGCGAGCAATAATCTACCAAGCTCGGCGAGGCGACAGTGGTGGCGCGGATTCAATCGTATCAACAATGAATGCTGTGGAAAGTGGAAGAAATATTTTCGATAGTTATTTAGAATCGTTTGACACACATAATAGGCTTCATTGCTATAGGTAAAACTATTGATGACAGGGGAGACGAAAAATAATGAAAAAGATAAGTTCGTAGTTTGGATTATTTAAATAATTCCTAACCTTCTCTATTCTGTCAAAACAAGTGAAATTTTGAATCTTACTAATATTATAAACGTGAAAGTTTGTATGGATGTATGTATGTTTGTTCCTCTTTAAATTTAATTAATGGATTTTAATGAAACTTTACAATAATATAGCTCATACATCAGAATAACATATAGGCTATAATTTATGAAGCAATATATTGAAAATAATAATTATAGTTTAATATAAAACGTCAAAATTTTAGAATGACATTTAGCAAAACAATGTTAAATCAAAATTCTATTTTGGATAATATTTAAATTACTGAATTTATTTAAAGTACTCGCCTAGTGCTTTGAATCGAATCAAGAATTATACATATAGGTTAAGAATTTTGGTATAAACGTAGATGGGGCCTAGGAAAAGAAAATAGATTTATTTTTATTTTTTTATTCTTCATTTGAACACCCGCTAAACTGCCAAAGTAGTTTGTCAGCAGGTCAATTTAAGAATAGTTATAATATAATGCTAAAGTACACATATTACAAGAAACCACAATATGCAAAATAAGTACAGAAGAATAACTTATGATATAATAACAATACAAAGGCATATGGAAAAAACATTCTCGAAGTACTAATCCTACGCAGACAAAGTCGCGGGCAGAAGTTTGTAAGAAAATAATTTTATTGCAATATTTTTCATATCACTCAAATAAAAAGTTATGTTTTATGCTTATTAAGTTGAATCGGAGTATAATTTAAAAAATGTATCCATATAAAACGATTTTCTAATCACGCGGTCGATAATTAAATAAAATTAATAAAATATTATTCAGTCTTTTAGAAATGTTAAAACTTAAATTAATGATTAATAGAGTAAGTTTTCAGGAAGCGTTTTGTTATCCATATACTAGTAAATAGAAATAGAAATACTACCCGTGATAGATACCTCTAAAATTAAATTGGAAAATTGGCTCTCTACCCTAAATTCCACAAACGTAGATGTTGCTTTTAATACATTTTCTGAAACACTATTGAAACTTATTGAGGCTGTTACCGTTGAATCTCCTTTGAATAACCCAAAAAACAAAAAACTTAAACCATGGATCACAAATGGTTTAATTTTTTGTATTAAAAAACGGGACAAGCTCCACAAAAACTTAATTAATAATCCAGATATACAATCACAAATATTTTACAAAAAATACAGAAATATGTGTAACAACCTCATTAAAATCACTAAACAAAACTACTATAAAGAAAAATTGTCTAGAGCCGGCAATAACAATAAAAAAATTTGGCAAATTATTAAAGAAATATCTGACACTGACCATCCAATACCACCAATTAATAAATTGAACATCAACGGACTAGACACCTCCATAAAAGACGATCCAGACACTGTGACAAATCATATAAATGAATACTTTTGTAACATCGGCAAAAATTTAGCGTCACAAATTTTAAACAAAACATTAGATGAAAATGCTCTTGCTGACAAAATAAATAAATCAGTTTGTGAAACAAATAATTCACTCACATTTGACCCCACTAACTCTGCCGAAATTTCACAAATTATTAAACAATTAAAGCCCTCTCATTCATGTAATCACGACAAAATATCCTCAAACATACTCAAAATAATTGAACCTTTTATAAACCAACCACTGGTACATATCATTAACCTTAGTCTCAATAAAGGTATATTTCCAAATAAACTCAAACTTGCTTTGGTTCAACCAATTTTTAAGACTGGTACTCCTACAAATATATCAAATTATAGACCTATCTCAATTTTATCGTCACTTTCCAAAATTATTGAAAAAATCGTTAAAAAAAAGACTTATTGACCATCTCACAATACATAATATTCTCTCTTCAAACCAGTATGGTTTCAGAGAAGGACTAAGCACAGATTCAGCTATTCTAGAATTAACATCACACATAACGCAAGCCCTAGACAAAGGTGACAAATGTTTGGCAATATTTCTGGACTTGGCTAAGGCGTTTGACACAGTATCTCGACCAATCCTTCTAGCCAAGTTACAGAAAATCGGAATAAAGAATAAGGCATTCGAATGGTTCAAATCATACCTAACAGACAGAAAGCAATTTGTTAAGTTACCATCACTTAAGATGATCCACTAGTCCTTGACTCATTCGGAATTGGGCGGAGCGAACGATTTTTGGGCGTTAACCAATAAAAACCCTAATCTCTAGCAAACAACAGTGTTTTGTTATTCCGCAGGTATATTTTTAAAGATCGAAGCGCCGCGTAGACTAAGGCAAGTCCGTTTGCCCCGGGCCCTGGGCGTAGAATGAGCGACGGGCTAAAATCCTTCCGTACATGGCATAAGGATGAAATTCGCACTTACAAATTCGTTGGGTACCGCCTATTTTTATTCACTGAAAAGAAACGTCGCCAAAATGCACGTTTTATTTTATTTTGTGAACTTCAGATACAAATATTAAAATGTTTTCCGATCACTCTATAAGAAACTTAATTAGCTACATTATTCAATAAAACAACACCAGAAAAAGGATTTGTAATAGGAGATTTTTCACTTTTAACCATTTTTTATAGGTCAGACGCATAATTTGTTTCTAAGCGTATTAAAAAGCTTATCAAAAAAATACTCGATCACTTCAAAGGCCAAGATGTGTTCCACTCACAGTATTTAATTGAAGCATCTATATTATTTCTAAGCGATCAAATTTTCAAAACTAATACACAAGATTTTATACGATTTTGCGTTTTTCCGCATGTCTTCACCTTAAACCGTCTAATCCAACCAGAATCAACTTTGGTGTACCACAGGGCAGTGTACTCGGTCCCATACTGTTTCTCATATACATTAATGATCTATGTAGATTACAAATTGATGCCAATATGATCATTTTTGCCGATGATACTGCCCTGGTACTAAAAAGTAAAACATGGGAAGAAACATTCCACAAAGCAGAAGTAATATTACAAAACATTAAAAAATGGCTGGATAATAATCTACTCACGTTAAACATAGCTAAAACGAAATATTTAACATTTAGCCTCAATAGTATAAGCCAACCCTCAACTAATCATTCACTAAAAATACATTATTGCAGAGATCTTGCTAGTTGCATATGCAATCCACTGGAACGCGTAGACTCCATTAGATACTTAGGGGTAATAATTGATAACAAACTTCGGTGGGAAGATCATGTAATCAATGTAACAAGTCGTATACGGAAACTAGCATATATCTTCAGATCACTACGAAATATACTAAATAAAAAGACATTAAAAACAGTATACTCTTCTCTATGTCAATCAATTATTTCTTACGGTATTGTTGTCTGGGGAGGGTGTTCTAAAACTATATTAAATCCATTAGTGAAGGCTCAAAAATTGATAATACGGACTATCTACAAAGTACATTACATTCATCCCACAAAGGACTTATTTAAAGACTTTAAAATACTTAATATACAATCCCTATATGTAAAATTCATTTCTTGCTATTTTAAATTTAAATTTATTAAAAAATATGTTTTTGAATCAAAATATAATACAAGATATTCCAACCAATGCAACTATATAATTCCAGTAACAAAAACCTCAATGGCCCAGTCACAGTTTAACTTTCTTGCTCCAAAAATCTTCAATAACTTAAAAATTGAAATAAAGACAATAACCAAATATCACACTTTCAGGAAGACGCTTGGAGACTTTTTGATGAGTGAATGTGATAGAATTAGAAGCCTGTTTATATAATCTAATGTACTTTTTTTCTCCTTTCTATTTTCTACTTTTTATTATAATTTTTCCAATATTTAACATGATTTATACTAATTCCATGTTTACACTAGACTTCATATTTCATACAATGTAACTATACTATATTGGTCACCATGATACAGGCAGCCGCCTAGTATGGTGATTTAATATATCAACTTTATGTAAATGTCACAATTATGTAACATGTATTAAAAAAATAAAATAAAAAAAATAAAAATAGCTTTTCCCGACTTTTAACGTTTTCTTTTCTGAAAGAATAGTTTGAAAAATATTGCACAATATTTTCTTTTAAAAAACTACTTTAAAAAATGTGTTTAATTAATTTTAAAAAATAGTGTTATAAATTCATATTTTTGGTAGAAACCACACTACCAGGCTGAGTCTGTTACAGGGTGGTAGGAAATAATTCTTAAATAAACAAAATTTCAAAGGGCACTAACATCGGGGGGTGATTTACATGACAGTAGTATAATTTACATTACAAGTAAAATAAATAAATACATTTTCTGAATTTAAAAGTTTTAAAGTAGTTTTCATCCCAAAAAAATTTGAAATCTTAGCAAGAAAGAAATATTCTGTGAAAAAAATGTTCGTTATCAACATTAAAACAAATTATTATTTTGAGATAACGTTTATTAGGAATGTAACCGGCTGACTATAGTGATGCTCCGTTTCCGGATCTCACATAGACAAGTTTTTGTCATAGAGATATTAACATAACACTCCTCATCTCCCTTCCCTCCGCATTACCTTAATCCTCACAACATATCACAATTGGGGAGGCCATAGTCACACGAACTCCAGACTTGGGAGCACGCACGTGGGATTCTTGTGCCGTACTCACATAAAAACAAATTATGACTTACCACTTACACACACATTGAATTAAAAATAATAATAGATATATATTCCGGTGTTCAGAAACTCGTAGTACAAACAGGAAACTGGTGAATATATACGTCACATTTAAAGTCGATTTTGTGGGACAACTTTTTTAAATTTGAGGTTACGTTTTCGAATAAATCGAGACCAAAGTTGTAATTTTTTAGGTAAAATCTGAATTTCGAATAGTCAAAATGGTAGTTACGGGGTTAATATCAGCTGTTTAATGTAATTTAAAGTGTGTAGAAGCATCGACCCTGCTTAAACGTTTTTTTAGCTTTATAGTTGCCGAATTTTTTTATTTTAATTTTCCAAAATGCTCAGATCGAAAAAGTAAAGTTTTTTTTGGGTTCCCTATGTGATAGACTCACCAATTTCTTGACACTTCACCAGCGAGTTTCCGGACACCGTGTATATATATATCTTTTCATTAGCTTCACACAGGAGGCCCAGAGAAAAAAAAATCCCTCAGGGCCTATTTCATCTTTGGGGATGCTGTGTGGAGGGTCTTTTTTATAGAAAGGAAGGAGAGGAAAAGTTCTGGGAAGAAATAAAGTAGGGGGGGGGGTAGAGGAATCTGGGGTTACATGTGTCCAGGAATGACGGACGTATGAATCCATCCCTCCCACTGTGGTTCAAGGTGATGAATCGAGAGAGTCTGGCTGGAGAGCTCAAAAGGGCACCCTCAACCAGTCTCTCCTTATCCTGCCTGCCACGCTTTAGTTGGGCAAACACATCCGTCGTCAAAACCTAAACAAATCTCACCCCATGAACCCAGACACCTCTGCTAAGTCACCAAACGTAGCGAACCACTTGGGGTGATCACAGAGTTGTTGGTTGTCCATGGTTCCCAGGGCGGTGGTACCCATACCCGCCTTCAAAATTGATTATATAAAAGTAATTTAAAAAACAATCTACCATATACCTAGTAAATGTCGCTGAATAAACTTTTTTAAATTAGCCTTTTACTATTTGAAATAATATACTTTTCCCATTTCCAGAGAATGAGCACACATACAGACTGTACGTAATCCAAATAAATTACAGAATTTTACAATAAATTATTATATATTTAAAAAAAATCTTTTCCGTAACGCCACTGATGTAAAGTTCACGACAAACGGAATCGGACAAAAAGCTCGCTGACTCCGGAGTGAATGCCTTTTTAGCCACAAAAGGGAATTGAGTGTCGCTTTTTAATTTAACCTCGTCTATAAATTATGATTATTCTTCCAGTTTTCCATTTCACAGCACAGGCTTTCCAAAAAGAGCTATAATTAGAGGGACCCAGGGGACTCAACAAATTATAATGCGGTTAGAATCTAAACAAGTTAGTAGTGCCATACAGCGCACTAATAACTTGTGATTTGTCACAAAAATTTCACTAGACAAAATTTCAAATTATTATTATGGAAGATAATGATTGAAATATTCTGACTGTTCTGCGCTTATCACTACATAAAGCAAACATTTCCTTATATACTAGCAGTCCACGAAGGCGTACTGTTAACTATCCTGGGTATCGGGCAGTGATATGCGAAACTGGCAGAGGAAGAATGAAGAGTAAATTTTGAGATCCTCTGAGGCTTTTGTATGATAAAATCATTAGACAAACAGTAAGATCGTGTGAGAAATGTAGAGTTTCGCAAAAGATTGAAGAAGGAAAGGAACCATTTCAATCAAGTGCATCAAACACTAACCCCCTTAATTATAATTGCGGTATCCGCCGACTCATCTTTGGTTTTGTAAAGTTGGCCTTAAACCTGGTTTAAAGGCGTTTTAGCCATATACACACCCAGTGAAAATAAGTCAAGTTTTTCACTTTACGACATAATACGGCGCGTATTAGTTATACTATACGATTATAAGTAAGGGGGTAATGGTCAGGAGTCAGAATAATAGAGTTTGTATGTATGTATGAGACGATAATACGTAAATGAATGTAAATAAAGCAAGGAGTGTACACCGATAGAATTATGTCCTGGTCTCTCCTTTCTGTCCACCCCGGCCGACAAAGGCATGATGTTTAGGTAGTTAGTTTAGCAAGATTATTGTTACAGAAAAATCTGTTGTGAATGGTGGACTCGCATCATAGCAATTTAGAGAAAGATTCTGGAATCACCCCGGAGCGAAGTATCTACCTAACTAATATCTCAAAAAAATATTTTATTTTAATTGGCAATCTCTGAGGATCTCGTGAAACTATTGCTAAGTTCAAATCAAAACCATCATCTTATTTGTTCCTTTTCCGATTGAAATAGGAAACGAGCATGTTACGTTAATTCGAAGAACTCAGTCCATTGCAGGCCCTAGATTATTCCAAGATTAATGACATTTTGTACACTTCATTTTTAGAACATTAGAAAATTTTAGAAAGGCCTACGTGAATTTTCGAAAAATTACGTCACACCTTTTCTCAACACTTAAAGCAGAATTTTAGATACTTCTTGATGAAAATTTACACAATTGACGTTCAGAAAAGGCAGAAAATAATTACTGTCTACATCTGATTTCGAAACTCTGCACTAAGCCCGGGTAATGCGGGGGACTTCAGTTAGACCCTTATAAATTTAGGTGGGTAGATTGGCTACTCGCAAAATGGAAGATTTCCTCCCCGCTTCCCACCCTTAAGGCCTCCCCCCTAGGTATGCAAATCAGCAGCTCCTACAAGCTGCGCAGAGGAACCGCGCACCCTCTGTGTATAAGAACCGCCTCTTTCATCTTCCCTCGGCCTACAGTATTGATTTGGTCCAGCGCAGTATCCGGGAAGCAGAATGAGCCCGGACGAGTTTTTTCCCAAACGAAAACAAGGCTGAGAAAATACTGCTTGGATTTACATAGACATTTGGGAAACGTACGCACTTTGACTATATTTATTTACGATGGTTTTTTTACGAGCATCTGTGTGAGTCTATTCTTCGTTTTTATGGAGCTTTATTGCTTCTGAATGCTGAATGATTTTGTAAATACTGTAAAAATACTTCTGAAAAATTTTGGACATCTTGCGCTTCTTTATTATTCAAATTAGTTTCTTCAAATACCTGCTTAGTATATTAGCTGGTATTAACATAACTTATGATGATAAATTTAATAATAAGAGAGGTAATAAATTATGATTGCAATAGATAATAATATACAGTACCTAAGTAGGTAGGTATCTGTTTTAAAGGCCGTGGTCCGAGTTTACCTAATTGGTCACGAAATATTCAATTATTCAAATTATATGGTTGCAAATCGTATTTATAAGTGCTAATGATCTGTTCAGTAATATCATTTAAAATGAATTTTAATGAAAAGACGAATAACTTTGTTTACATCACTTTTATAAATTCACAATCAACATGTTTCATGAACGATGTTAACATCATCAGGATCAAATGTATACTAAACTTAAAAATTAAATATTGATCACATATGGGAGGAAAGGGTAGAAGGAAGGGGAAGGGGTAAGAGTGGGGGAAGTTTATTAAAATTAGGGATTTCAAAGTCATTAGCAGGGAAAGACGGGTTAAGTGGGAAAAGGTTCAAAAGTGGGTTTATAAAAATTTTATGTTTATTAATTATGCCTGCTTTATTATTTACATTTTCTAATTTCTAAAATCTCTCTAGTTTATAATTTCTAAAATTCACAAAAGTGATGTAAACAAAGTTATTTGTCTTTTCATTAAAATAAATAATGCCATCACAAAGTGAAAACCTTTCCGAAGAAGTTTTCTTCGAAAAATTAAAATGAATCCTTAAATAACTCAGGTACGGGACATACGTCATTCCTATGTCTACCTACGTTAAATTATCGTGAAAACACGCTTATGTATCCAAGCGGTTAAAGATATCACCTTTTCGTTACAAAAGTTTCCGGATTCCTGATTGACTTTGCTGTGCAAATCATTTATTAGTGCTGCTAAAATTGCTATCTTATGTGCTAGTATTTAACTTTTTTTGTTCCTAAGTTTTTTTTTTTTTTTACATTAGGTCCACACAGGAGGCCTTGAGGAAAATAATTTCCCTCAGGGCCTATGTCACCTTTGGGGATGCGGTGTGGAGGATATTTTTAAGGAAAGGAAGGAGAAGAAGTTCTGGGAAGGAAAAAGGTATGAGGATTGGGTAGGAATCTGTTTTTCAGTGTGTCTAGATCATCCGCCGGCAAGACCTAGACAATGAACCCCATGAACCCGGGCACCCCTGCTAAGTCACCAAACGTAGCGAACCACTTGGGGTGACCTATGGAAGAGGTGTTGGTTATCCAATAAATGGTTCCCGGGGCGGCGGTACCCATTCCCGCATCCCAAATTGAATATTTGTTTGCTATATTTGAATTATTAGACAGCATATAATCTGTTAGATGCTCTTGGTCATACCAATTTTGCTAATATTTACGAGTGTAATCTCTTCTATACTGTCACTGATATTTTGCTATTTTCTAGTTCGTAAATAATGTATGTAATGATAATATAAAACTTCAAACGGTTCTCTTTGGCTCTGCATCGTGCAAGCGTTCATTAACCTATATTGCTTGCACATACATAGGTATAGCGTAGATGTCTGTTTTGAGATGAGTAACATTAAACGTCAATAATTTGAATCTTTTCATTTTGCATTAGGTTTAAATTTTCGAGACATTGTAATTATATATTTTGTTGTGCCAATCCTTTCATTATCTCCGATTCTATGTTATGTGAATCTTTATCATTCTTTTCACAAATTTATTTTAAAACATATTTATAAATAGGTACCTACTCACACTTGGATAAGGCCCTATAAATTTCAATGTCACCATTCACAAACAAATTATGTATCAAGCTCACTAAATGATATCTATATTTTTAACATAACAAATTCGACGTTCAGAGTTACATCTGTTAAAATGATAGACTTCGCTTTTCGGCCCATACAAAAAAGACGCCCGGGAAAAAACACTTTTCTACATCGAAAATTGCACAAAATGAATATATTTTTTTATACTGCCTTCTAGAGGGTAAAAACTATGTCGGTATGTTTTCGAATTTTCGATGCGTTTCGTATTAACGTAAACATTCACTGTCAAACATGTACGATTTATCAAAAAATATTATTTAAGGAAAAAGTGCTGCTAACTCCACTCTCATAAAGAATTATAAAATTATAAAAAGCTACCGACATAGCTTCTTCTTTCTAAAAAACATATATTTTTTAAAATTTCAATTTCGTAAAAGTTTCGGTGTAGAAAAGTGTATTCTCCAAAAACCCCTTTTCGAGCGATTTCTGTAGGTAAATTTGAGCGTTGTCTCATTCGCACATTTCGCATTCGCATGTATTGTAAGTGTACGTGAGCTTATTGTGAGCGGGACAGAATGACAGTCGCGGGTGTTCCACGTGTGGTTTAAAGTCTAGCCTCTTAATCTAACAATATTATTTTTAATTTTATCCAATCAATTTCAACCATATAATATAAACAATTATTTTATGCAACCAATGTTTATTACTAACCCTTGTGTAAAAAAATGTAGATATTCACATTCACAATGTAAAATCACCTTGGGCGTAAAAAGAGTAAATAAATTAAATTAATTTAAAATAAAAAACACAAATAGTTTTTAAAAGTATAGGTAATAAAAATAATAAACAGGAAGGGCCAAAATGCAAATTCAGTAGTAGGATTAGATACTTATATAAACCAAAATAAATCTAACCAAAGAGGTTAATACAAGTAGGTAGATAGGAATACTTAAATACGTAGGTTTTGTGAAAGAAGATTTCTTCGATTTAGTATTTTTTAAATAATTTACTATTGGCGATTTTTTTTGCTATTTATTCTCTTTACCTTATTCGGAGGTCATCTACCTTGGTATTTAAGATTCTAGACTTTGAACTACACGCGGAACACCCGCGTCTGTCATTCTGTCCCGCTCACAATAAACTCACGCACACTTACAATATATGCGAATGCGAAATGTGCGAATGAGACAACGCTCAAATTTACCTACAGAAATCGCTCGAAAAGGGGTTTATGGAGAATAAACTTTTCTATACCGAAACTTTCACAAAATTGAAATTTTAAAAAATATATATTTTTAAGAAAGAAGAAGCTATGTCGGTAGCTTTTTATAATTTTATAATTCTTTATAAGAGTTGAGTTAGCAGCACTTTTTCCTTAAATAATATTTTTTCATAAATCGTACATGTTTGACAGTGAATTTTTACGTTAATACGAAACGCATCGAAAATTCGAAAACAAACCGACATAGTTTTCACCCTCTAGAAGGCAGTATAAAAAATATATTCATTTTGTGCAATTTTCGATGTAGAAAAGTGTTTTTTCCCGGGCGTCCTTTTTGTATGGGCCGAAAAGCGAAGTCTATCATCTTAACTTCCCTAGTAACGTGCGGATGTCGATGTGGTGTGAAGTTATAAGCAGTCATGGCGCCATGATCGTCTGCGCTTTTTACCTTGGATCAAAAGGTTACCGATTAGATATTCGCTAGAGAACCAAATCGTAACTGTTGAGATGTTTGTTGCTGAGTTTCCTAACGGTTATTAGATACGTAACGTTATAGCCATCGTAGAGGATTTTCCCTTATGATGCTGTTATTGTTCTAAAACAAAATTCATATGTTTTTGTGCACCTACCGACTTACCTACATCTTTTAAAAGTTTAAAAATGCTTGCAACTGTGCAGGAAGGTTCCGATGAGAAAGAAAGATTATACCCTATATCAATTTTTTTTAATTAATTTAATTTCATTAAAAACTTGCTTTAATCTGTAGCTACATTCGAGGATTAAAGTAAGAAATAAAAGTGTTCCAAACGAACGATGTTACATTATTAAATATCGTGTACTTCTTGTAAGTATTTTTTTATTATAATTATTTATGATTTTTCAATAATGTCTAAACAAAATAAGTGTGTTAAAAATCTGAAATATAATAGTTTGTAAGACGTTAAATAAATAGAAAAACTGGTGTATTTTCGTCACAAAACGAAAAAAAAACAGTCTTTCAAAATCAATTTATGTTTTTTTGTAAAAAAGA
Organism: Limnephilus auricula; assembly: GCA_951813805.1. NCBI lineage: Eukaryota > Metazoa > Arthropoda > Insecta > Trichoptera > Limnephilidae > Limnephilus > Limnephilus auricula. The sequence goes on from OX638403.1 coordinate 6,603,443, forward strand.
GTCAATACCTACGTCTAGAATTTGATTGAAAAATGACTAATTTCCGGTATTCTCTGCATGGTAATACCCTGTAACTATGTAATAATTTCTAGATATTTTTGTTTTGAAGAGTTTTACTTTCCATGTAGATTTGTTACTTAAATTTTATCTTTTTTGCTACCGCTTTCGACATATCCGTGTCATTCACTAGCAAACTGCTAGCAAAAGCCGGTAGCAAAAAAAAATATATATATGAAATGTACATGTAAAGTAAACTCTTCAAAACAAAAATACCAACATCTCAATAAATTATTTAGAACTGTGCGTTAAATTAGTCCTTACCTGTCTTTTGCAAGAACGGAACCATTACACGAAGAAAATTTTTATTCTAAAATACGATCATTTTATTCGTAAAAACGGTTAAAAACGGGACTGAAGTTCTTACGAACAAAAACAGTGTTTCAATATTTATTGGCGTAAAAATGTAGGAATCATTGGTTGGTATAGGTACGTAGGTACGAAATTACGTATACCAACAAATTATTCTTACATGTTCCCGCCAATAAACATTGAAACCCTGTTGATTTGTTTGTAAGAACTTCATTCCCGTTTTTAACCGTTTTTACGAATAAAATGATCGTATTTTAGAATAAAAATTTTCTCTGTGTACCCAAGGCGTATGTATGGACGGGGATAACCCCCCCCCTTCCTCATCGGTATTGCTTAGGAAAAAAAATAGATTAATACCAACTCGTAGATTACATTCCTGGAAAATACCTCAATATTATTCGCGCCATCAATGTGATGTAGGTGCGTAATAAGTTGTCAATAGTAGTACTGTTTAACAAATTTTGCAACCCCCCATTCCCAGTGATAATGCCATAGCTATGACACCTTGTCAGCACCTAGTAACAAAAGATACCTCTACACGAGGTTATAGGTATCATGATTATTTACAGGTGATTGCACAGAATTTGCAAAATGTCACCACTGTCGAGCAAAATTTTTTCCTCGTAGGTATATCAGTAACTTTTAGTAAGTATCTAATGCTAGGTAGCACCAGGCTTACCTACCAGAGCTAAGTGTTGGATGGTTTCTCATCTCATGGCTAGTGAATTATTTACTTAAATAATAAAAAATCAATATCATCGAAATATAGTTTCGTGACAACTAATTTTCAAGTACATAAATGACGCGGAAACTACAATTTTTTTTATTCCACAAGGCACAGTTTAGGGACCACTCTTAAAATAAAATAAAATAACCAAGAATTAACATCTTATGCCTCATAATGTAGGCAAATCCGGTAAATCTTATATTGGTATGTATCTATGTTTTTTGTTTTACTTTTTAACTGCAACTTTCATAGCACGTGTGGAGCTCATTGCATGCGAGCCTTTTTGTAGAACACATCCAATAAAAGTAATCAGCTGTTTATTCACAGCAATTAGACATTCTATGCATAGGTACCTACTGTTATATGCACCAATAAAACTGAACCAAATGCAACCTGCAGCAGTAGTAAATCTAAAGTTTAATCCGAACTACACACTCATAACCGCCGAGGGCAGCGAACGAATTGCTAGCTGAGTAGGTACCTAACTAACCTAACACAACGCTCAAGCTTTAGAGCATGCAATTAAAAATATAACAGCTTTCCTAGTATGAACTAATAAATTGGTTTTTATGTCTGTTCTTTTTTTAAATTTATTTCTAATGGAATCGATTTCTAGGCACGTACCTACTTAGCGTGTTCTATTTTATTATACAGAATGGCACAAAAGTTGTCACCCAATGTTCATCGGCTGTAATTTTTTTTATGAATGAAAACTTTTAGCTTGATTTTGGATTATGTTTAATTGCTTAATTTTTTTTTTATTAAGTCGAAAAATGATATCGGCCAAGAGGCCGATGCCACAATTGTGACCATACGGGACCGATTTATGTCATTTTCAATCACCCTTCCGGCGATATTCTTCTTGACGGATATTCACTTTGAGGGCTTCAAGAGTCTGCGGCTTGTTGACAAAGACTCGTGATTTCAAGAAACCCCACATAAAGAAGTCTGAAACGGTTAAATCGGGTGATCTTGCCGGCTTGCAACTCACCAAACGAGAGTTTTGGTGATTTGCACTGGCAAATCAAAAAAACTTTTTTTTCACGTTCTTGAGGAGTATAGCGATTAATGTAATGTATTTTGTATCTGTTTACTTTATATATGTTAAAGCAGAACTGAAATTTGCCGCCATTTGCAAAAATTATTGCATTTTCCGATGGGGTGATGACTTTTGCGCCACCTTGTATAAAGAATTTGAACTCGACAGTTGTAAATCTTATTTAGGTTTTATTCTATCATAAATTTACAGTAGGTACCTACCTAAATTGGTAACAATTACATGCTGTAACTTTTTTGCGCCCAGCGCTTTCTCAAAACAATTTTTTCAAAGCTGATAACTTGCTTTAAAGTCTACAGGTTTATTCGAATGCCAAAAATCTGATTAGATGTAATACAAAAACATGAACATCAAAAATAAACCAGTGGGTAGGTACCTAAGTACGTAAGTACCTGATGCTAACATAAGTTCTTTATCATTTCAGTTTTCTTCCAATTTCGTATGTTTATATATTTGAATATATATAACATTATTTTGACGGCTTACATGGTCAAGAGACCCGAAGGTCGCGGGTTAAAATCCCTTCGTAGGCAACATAATTATTTGAATGATTAGTGTTTTCACAATTTAATAATTCAAAATAATATGAGGTAGGTATATTTGCGGCACGCTCCAGAGTGGAAGATACTCTCAGTACCGCTCTGGTGTACGACCACCATTCAGAATTGAAACGTTACTTCAAATGGCTTTAGCCGTGTTTTGTGACTAGATCTGAATAACCAGGTTATACCCCACCTACCTCTTTCCCATCTTCTTCCCCTCAGTGCTCAGCCTTACAACATACCACAATAGGGAGTTTCTACAACTTTTTTATTGTTTAAAAAAATTAAGCAAAAAATTACGTTTTTTATGTCATTTTTATTTTATTTTTATGTTGACGAATAAATTTTCTACAGCAAGTCTAAGTTGCCCATTTTTGTAATCCAAAACAAAACACCATTTTCGACCTTTGAGGTCGTTCGTTCTTGAAAAATTTCCGACAGTTCTACCTTGTTTGTTTGATGACCTGCGTACGAAGCGTCGTAGGCAATCACGGGCCGTTTTGGTTTCGTAGATTTTTGAGCGTTTTTAAAATGAATAAATTTGAATGAAAACGTAAAAAACAAACATTTTTAATACGATGATTAAAATCAGAAAAAATATCTTTAAATATTCCATATGTTTTCGACAGAATCCCTCGTTTGTGAAAATATTGAGAATGTCACCTCCAGACGGGAGCAGTTGTTGTGACTCTAGTGCGGTATTTCCATTAAAAAAAACTGCGTATGTGGGTACCGAGGAATCTAACTACCTAACTAATTTAACTATTTTGTAAAGTATTAAATTGTGACGATAACCATGTATCAAGGTACCTATGCTGGACACTATTTTTAGAAATACTTAAAACTGTGCAAGAGCAAAAAATACGCCGATACGTCGAAGGGTGAAATATTTATTGCCTTTGCTTATTTGAATATAGAATGTTTGTTTTCGTTTTCAGCAGGCTTCCTTTATTACCCATTTTGTATACGCAATAAAAGCGGTAGTCATTTTTTGCCCAAAATGTATATTTCAATGGAAAACAAAAGGAAAGGGTGTAGATGCCTTCGTAGGCAAATGGTTTTTTTTTTGTTTGTTTTTGCATTTGCCCTAAATTCCTTCTGTATAGGGATGGTTCACTTTCCCTTTTTCATGCAATTTAACAAAAGGGTTGTTGACAAAACAACGTATTTGAATACTGCCGCTGGTCAGACAAAGATGTTGAACTAATTGATGAGTGAGAAAAGAAGATACTCTCAGTTTCGCTCTGATATAAGACCATTCATAATTGAAACGTTGCTTGAAACGGCTTTAGCAGTATTTGGTGACCAGATCTGAATAGCCAAGTACTTTTCCGCCTTCCTCTTCCTATCTTCTTCCCCTCCTCACTGCGTTCAACCTCACTACATACCCCAATTGGGAATGTCATAGTCTCATTGGTTCCTGGCGGTTGGGAGAAGTTGGGACTCTTGTGTGGTGTTCACAAAGTACAGATACTTAGTTTCCATTATTAAATAATTTTATAATATATCAATTTCGCTCTATAAGTTAATGTGGACTACCTTGGCAGAACGGTTAAGAAAATCGTATTACTTTTTTTTACAATAGCTCCACACAGGAGGCCCTGAGGGAAAAATTCTGTTGCTGTGTGGAGGGTTCTTAAGGGAAAGGAAGGAGAGGAAGTCCTGGGAAGGAAACAGGTTTGGGGGTGGGTAGGGATCTGTGGATAAATATAAGCAATCGAGGGTTTGGGAACCGCTTCCCTAACTTTCATTCCATCTTTTTGGGCAAAGGATTTATTTAAGAAATAATATAAATAATTATTAGTGGGCAGAGTTAATTCTATCTCTCCTCAGATATTCGATAAAGAACACCAATTATATGGAATCGACAAGTGAAATATATTTACTTAATTTTTCTGGTTTCATGTGAAAGAAATCAACATATTTAATTTACCGTAAATATGTATTTCAACCGACAAGTGAAATATATTTACTTCATTTTTCTGGTTTCATGTGAAAGAAATCAACATATTTAATTTACCGTAAATATGTATTTCAACCGACAAGTGAAATATATTTACTTCATTTTTCTGGTTTCATGTGAAAGAAATCAACATATTTAATTTACCGTAAATATGTATTTCAACCGTGTTGCATACCGCGGTGCGAAATAAATTATATATGTAAATAAATTAATTTAATCACTTATTAGAGTGTTGAATGCCCCCTATTTAAAAGCCATAAAATACATTCATTACACACAGTAACTTATTTACAACTGCGGACATACGAGTTCCTACTTGTAGATATTTGGAATAGATATGCATTACACGTATTATATTTATGACATGTGCCATTCATATTATTATTGTATTATTGTATCAACATCGATCAGTCAAGTTTCAACCGGCTTAATCCATAAGCTTGAATGAAGGAGGCTTCTACTAATATCTACAGGAATTTCAAAAACTGAAGAAATCGGACTAATATCTATGATAATCTATGTGTTAACTAACATCTATACGAGATATGTTTTTAACAATATCTATGGGAACCAAAGTGAGGACGAATACCTTCAGCTCAAACTGCTGACTAATATCTACGGAACAGATGATGTAGACGAATATCTACAGTACTGGCAGAGGTTGGATTTGCAATTATGTATAGCATATTGGCATAATGTAATATTGCGTTTGCAGTTTAAAGAACTTTATTTTGTATCACAAACCATGTTACACAAACCTAGCATAGCCGCTAAACTACTCGATAACTGGGATGTTTTTCTTGCCTTGACGCGAGCAGGCGCTACGAAGGGGGTACTTTCTTTTGTATCACAAACCATGTTACACAAACCTAGCGTAGCCGCTAAACTACTTGAAAACTGGGATGTTTTTCTTGCCTTGACGCGAGCAGGCGCTACGAAGGGGGCACTTTCTCTTGTATCACAAACCATGTTACACAAACCTAGCATAGCCGCTAGACTACTTGAATACTGGCATGTTTTTCTTGCCTTGACGCGAGCAGGCGCCATGCCAATTTCAACAATTCAGCAAAATACCTAATATTATGCAAAAAATTCATGTAAGTACTTTAAACGTTTAAGCCTTTACGTAATTGAAGTAATTTATGCCTTTCCGTACAACCTTAGCTGCCCTCTGTAGATATTAGTCCCACCTACGCTCCATAGATATTCGTCACGACTGGGATCATCATAGATATTAATCCGACCTTAGCTCTGTAGATATTAGTCTTCACTCTGAAGGTCATAGATATTTGCCCAACATATGAGCTGTAGGTATTCGTCCGACATACAGGCTGTAGATATTAGTATCTGGAGTCTGATGGAACGATGAATGAACATCGTATGAACGATGCGATGTAGACTTTCTAGGAATTATGCAAGATTAAAAACATACAGTTATCTATTTCTCATCTGAAAATCTTATACACATTTCCAATATTACATTCGAGAGTTAGGACACTACCCTCTGTTGTATCCCTCTGATTTTCTCTCCGGAATGCTGAGAATAGATCGTTTAGACGTTAGGAGAAAGATTGCAATGGTGTTAATGGAGCTGCTAAATGGGCACATTTGCAATCCTGATATACTGGAACGAATTTCACTTTACGTCCCCGATAATTTAATCAGAGCTAGACAGCACAGAATATTTATTTTTCCAAGAGGCAGGACCAACCTGCCAATGATCAAGCCTTTGGGGAGAATGATTACTTTGCTAAACCACATTTCTTCTGTGATTGACATTTTCAATTTAAACAAAAGAGAATTTAAGATCGCAATAAACATATTCTTTAACATAAGGCTCCATCTTATCTGATATTATTGATGTACTTATCTATGTAATTAAATGTGTGTACGTTAAACTGTAATTTGTGAAATGTAATTGGATTACACTGTTTTTCACAATAAATAAATAAATATTGACTACCGATGGTCCTAAACCTTCCTTTTACTTTTAACTTTTAACCTTTAACTCCCTTGATTATGCCATTTCAAGTGAGAAGATTTCGAAGCAGTGAAAAGAAGGATTTGCATGGCGAAAGGCACAAAGAGCAAAATGCTAAAGGTAATATTGTGGAGTGACAGAGGCATAACGAAGCACTAGCTGAGACTCGTGCGAGCGCTACAGTATGGAAACAAGGCCCCATAGAGCCAACACAAGGGAGCGGATAGACGCTCTTGAAATGTAGTGCACACAGAGAAAAATATTATTCTAAAATACGATCATTTTATTCGTAAAAACGGTTAAACACGGGACTGAACTTCTTACGAACAAATTAACAGGTTTCAATGTTTATTGTCGGGAAAATGTAAGAATAAATTATTATTATTAATTATTAGAACAAATTTCGTAAGTATACACTGTTGGTACAACGTATTTTTTCGCTGTACCGTCATGTTGTATTATCAGGGCAACTAGATAAAATATTTCTAAACGAATATTTTATAAATATGGCCTGATAAATTATCGTGAGATGACATGAAAAATGGACAGGATTCCATGGGCAGCCAGGCGTTTTTCAGGCAACATTTTCATTCTGGAAGAGGTAGGCATCCGCAATAATAGGCTGTAGATTATTTTATGATATTTTGGACGCGTTGCTCGCCAACCTGGGGACTTCAACATGGAGAAACTCTTAGCCACTGGTAAACTGGAAGGCGGAAGAAGCAATATGTCGGAGTGACCAAGTATAATCTGGCGTCCGATACGTCGGTGATTGCAGCTCTCCACGCAGCGCAGAACCACCAGGATTGGAGGAACTTTGTCCACCATGAAAATTTGAGTGGCGATCGTTTTCTGAACGGTGTTGTTTGCATTTCAATGCTAGTATAAGTATGCTTCAATTAAATAATAAACTCGGCACGGAACAATTACGAACTGTGGTTGTCCAACCGTCCTGAAACAATATCAAAATGATAACTACTTAATGATACGTGGAGAAAGGAAATTGCATAATTCAATTCCTGTGCATATTTGCCATTCTAAGAATTAAAAAATAAATCTATTAAAATAATACGAATAAAAAATGCCTTACATTGCTGCGAAGGAAATGGTTTCAATCACTGATTTCCATCCCCAAAATTCCATCATCAGAAAATCACCAAGAAAAACCAATATATACGGAAACACATAAACTGCTTTCTGTGGTTTGAAGCCAATGAAACGACCTGTATTTCACGATTCATCCCATATTTTAAGTTTTTTGTTTTTGTTTTTTAAATAATAAATTTGTTTAAATTCTTTAATAATTATTGTAAAATTAATTCATGTGATCACTTTCAATTCATTTAAAAAACCAATTTCTATTACACCACTACTTCTAATAAAAGCTACCGACATGTTTCAAAACCAAAAGATGCTTCATCGTGATACAAAGCATAATGTTTAACCGGTCGCGCGCTTTTTGCCACATTATGGCACTATTTAAAAACCTCGGATTGCTTTGTTGCCAAAATGTGGCAATTTTTTTTATTTTTATTAAAACTACTATAATATATATTGTACATTCAAAATATAACAAAATAAATATTCTATAGAATCCTTAAATGTTTTAATGTCAAAGATTTAATTATATATTTTTTATAAATCCTACAAATATGTGATAATAGACAAAAGATAGGGGAATTCATTAACTACATAGAACGACAATCAGTTTGCATGTCTCCGTATTCAAATTCGGAGGTATGATTTTTTTAATGTAGGCGGAAAAATTTCCTCTAGCAATCCGAGAAAAAATATTTTAATTTCTCTGTCGCTCTAGTGGTTAAAGATACATTTTAATTCATAAAATTATCTACACGACACCAGTAATGGAACCCAAATTTGGGTAGCTTTTTTTCGAGGGCAATAGCAGTGCTAACCAAATTTGGGTGGCTATTGCTCGAGTAGTTACATAATCACGAACTAATTTTAATATTTTCACCAGAACTAAATACCTGAACTAAGTTAAAATTAACCACAGTTTTGGACTCACAGATTGATTGGCTCCACAACACACGTCTATTTGGGTATATTTTTAGCGCATAGGTATTAACGGATCCAATTACCGGATACCTCCAAAACTAATAGTGTTTTACCTTGATCTCATTATTTTGATGTCACCCAGTATGCCTCATCAAAATTCCGTCAGCTGTCATTACAATGTCAATGTCAAGGTCAGTGACCCAGTTCGTCCCTGGGCCGATGGAGCCGCGTCATAGCCGTAGGTCTGTAGTACTCTGGATGGATTCGTCATGCTAACAAAGCTGAATCTTATAAAAGTTTTAGTTATAAATTGCCTACTGAAATATTAAGAACACCTCTATATCTTTTGTGGGTGGATTTGATGCGTTTGGAAGTATCTGCCTATCTACGGTAATTGTAAGTATAGGTATTCGAATATAAAAAAATCCGCCCTGACTATCGCATAGGCAAAAAAAACTTTCTTTATCTAGATATAAAAAGAAGAAAAGTTATATCTTGATCACGTCCATCACGAAGATTGATAAATAATAAAAGTTTATGGTAGTCTTACACGTAGAAAAATGTTATTCTAAAATACGATCATTTTATTCGTAAAAACGGTTAAAAACGGTACTAAAGTTCTTACGAACAAATTAACAGTGTTTCAATGTTTATTGGCGGGAAAATGTAAGAATAATTTGTTGGTATACGTACGAAATTGATATACATCGAAAAACGTTGTACATGACATTATCGACGATCGTCCTAAAATGCTTTCATAAAAATCTTCCTTCTTACCCGTCTTGTATGAAAACGAAAAACAGAATAAACCAGAATAACGACCTCTCTCTAGGATTACTTTGCACAATTGAAAATCCATGTGAATATTTACAGAAATAGTGGGAAATGTAGCAAGTCTTAGCTCCGAAACTCCAGCTATTCCACTGAATTCATTAGAGCTACAGCCGGCACGATGAATATGGCCAGACGAAGAAGAATCGGAGGGAAGATTTATTGATTTGGAAGATAGAAGATACTCACAGTAAGTATAAAACAAGAGGCTGGTCATTATAAATTCGAAGCTTTTACTGAAGTGAGTTACCATAAGTTTTTTTACAGGCATCCTTTGGGAAGAATATTTTTCATTTTTGTATTTGGGAGAAAACATGGATACAGAGAGTAATTTAATGGCTAAGACAATATAAAAGAAAAACTAGATAATTTGCCTGCGCCCGAACTATTTCTCATGGATTAACTTGAAAAGAAAGATAAATAAACATTTACAAATAAAAATTTATAAGAAAATTTATTTAAAATAACCTTGAAAAAAGGCAGCACTTCGTGTCATTTAAAATAAAGTCATAAAGATATACTTAGTCGTCAAAACTTTGATATTTTCGCCCGGCCGAAAAGTGTGTGGCACCACGGTACGTGCGCCCCGGTACTGTAACACTGTGATCCGAATTATGAATTGTACTGCTTATGACGTCACGAGTTATAATTGCATACATTTTACCAAAGTTTTAAGAAAGCTCTTAACTTCGTCAATTTAAAATATAAACAATGTTATTAATAACTCTTTATATATTTGTAATACATTTTCTTTGAAATGAAACATAAGGTTTAACTTTCGGGAAGACAGAACACATAAAAACATTTTAAAAGTAAAAACTTTTTTGGAATTTATCGATACCAAAAATGACAATTATTTGCATATGGGGCGATGGAAAACACTGCATTCAAAATTTCAATACAAAATGTCGTAGATTACAGACATAAATTATTGTAAATGACTGTCAGCTATCAATCCATACACAAATTGTCATTGTACGTTATTGAAATTTTAAATGCTGTATTTTCCATCGCCCCAAATGCAAATATTGTTTTTTTTTTTTTATAGGATGAATAAAAAGTTTTTCTGGTAAAAAAGGAGTCTGTTCCAGCCGATCAAAAAAATTACCTTTTTTGTTATCTAAAAATCTTTCTATTCATGTTAAAAATACATTCCCAAAGTTATGTCATCAAATTTGTGCTTGAAATATAGTATATAGCCAAGCAGGTAGACAGAGAACGCAAAAACCACCTTTCTTTTTCTCAACATCACTTTTTTCAAGATGGCTGGGATCAAAGGTCATTAAATTTTCATCCGATTCACGACCTTTAAAGATTAAATTAAAGAAAATAAAAAATTTATGCGGATGAACCTCCATTACGAAAAATTATTATTTTAGGAATACGTCGAAAAGGCCGATTTTTTTTAGCCAATTTTCATTTCATTTTATAGAAATATTTTGAGGAAGTCTTCGAAAGCGACCTGGGTGACGGTGATTCCAGTAGCGAATCAGGTATGAACGACGACGGAGTGAATGTTACCAGAATCAGCATGGATGAAATAAAAAGTTCGATTAAATGTATGAAGAATGGTAAGGCTGTTGGTTTCGACAATATCGCTGCCGAATACTTTAAAGGAGATAGCCGTATAATTCTCACATGGTTGTGCAAACTTTTTAACCAGTGTTTAGTGGAGGGTTACACACCATTAGATTGGAGAAGGGCTGTAATCATGCCGTTATACAAAGGTAAAGGGTCGCGCATGGAATGTGGGAATCATAGGGCTATTAGCCTGCTCAGTTCAGTCGGCAAGCTGTATGGTAGAATATTGATTGAAAGGGTAAGAATGAAAACCAAAGATAAAATATGGGATGTGCAAGGTGCTTTTATGAGTGGACGGGGGTGCATGGACCAGATTTTCTCATTGCGGATGCTCACTGAGAAGTTTCTGGCAAAAAACCAGAAACTTTTCTGTGCTTTTGTAGATCTACAAAAAGCATACGACCGCGTCGACAGGAAAAAGCTATGGAAGGTGTTGTCCAAGTATGGAGTGAATACAAATCTCATACAGGCAATCGCGTCTCTGTATGAGGGAAGCGTTGCATGCATTAGGGTAAACGGTGGTTTTACGGGGTGGTTTGACATCATAAAAGGTGTTAAACAAGGCTGCGTAATGTCACCGTGGTTATTCAATCTATACATGGACAATTGTATGCAAGAATTGAAAGAGGCGGGATTGGGCGCGAAATTGAATGGTCTGAAAGTATGTTGTCTGTTGTATGCTGATGATGCGGTGCTGATTTCTAACAGCATAGAAGATCTGCAGTCACTCGTATCTAGGATGAACGAAGTATGTATGAAGAATGAGTTGATGATGAATGTAAGTAAGTCAAAAGTAATGGTGTTTGAAAGAGAGAGTACGAAAACAGTGTGCAACATAGTTGTGAATGATGAGTACTTAGAGCAAGTTGATGAGTTTGTGTATTTGGGAAGTATGTTTACGAGAGATGGGAAGGCTGATAGGGATATTGAAAGAAGGGTAAATGCAGGTAACTCTATTAATGGTGGACTGAATGCTGTTGGCGCCAACAAGAAGCTGTCTAAAGAATCGAAGCTAGCAGTTCACAATGGAGTGCTGGTACCTACCCTGATGTATGGCAGTGAAGCATGGAACTGGCAGAGAAAGGATGAAAGTAGACTGAATGCTGTAGAAATGAGATCCCTGAGGCGTATGTGTGGTAAAACCATGTATGATCGTGTGAGGAATGTGGAGATCCGAAAAGAATGCAAGGCCGATGTGAGCGTCATAAGTAAGATTAAAAAAGGGACGCTTAGATGGTTTGGACATATAGAGCGAATGAACGAAGAAAGGAGTGTCAAGAGAATATATGATACTAATGTGAATGGTAGAAGAAGTCGAGGACGCCCGAGGAAGACATGGCACGATCAAGTGAATCAGATACTTGAGTCGGGCCATGTCAAGAGTCAGAATAATAGAAGAGCATGTATGATAAGATATATGAATGTGAATGAGGCGAGGAGTGTATGCCAAGACCGAGTTGTTTGGCGGTCCGTCCTCTCTGCCTACCCCTGCGGGGAAACGGCGTGATGGTTAGTTAGTTAGTTAGTTAGTTCATTTTATGTCCGCCATTTCTGCAATCAACAATTTTTTTTACAAGCTTCTTACTTCAGCATGATTTTTTTTTTATTTCATGTTTCAGATATTTTCCAAAGACTCCGGAATTCCAACCTATTTGGTCGAACCCTTTGCTTGCGGCTGCTAAATTTATATAGGATTTATATTCAAGTCAAATTTTCGATAGTGTTTTTATTGTTTATGTACCTTTATAAATTTTTGTTTTTGTTTTTTTAATTACGCCTTTAAAATTAATTCCTCATTAAATTTTGCAAATGCAATAATAACAACAAAGACTGTTATTTTGCTTTATATTTTAATGCATTTATACAGTGACTCTTTTTATACCTTAAATTATACTTAATTCTTAAATCTCCTATTAACCATAAAATTATAATAAATTCAATATTATACTTACGCTCAGGCATTTGCCTTTGTGGGATTTTTTTGTTCATACAATATCATATTTAAGTATGTTATATACCTTTTATTATTTTATGTAGATACCATTGTATCAAAAAATTTTCAATAAAAAAATAAAAATAAAAATGTAACAAAAGTTTTGTGATCGAAACTAAATTACTTCTATGAAAAAAATATATTGGAAAAAACACTCGGCTGGACCAGATTCCCTCCTTAAGCATTAAGCATCTTCCTGAAAGTTTGCCAACATTAGGAGACAAACTCGTTCATACTGAAATGTAGCTTGTTCAACAGACATTATCCAGTGTATCAAGCTCCTCGACACGTAGACAGCAGGGTTTAGTTTGTGTGCTAATTGGTCCCGTCTACAGAGCGGGCGGTTGGGTAGGTACTGGCTACAGGCACTAGTAGGTAGTGGGTAGGCAGAGGTAGGATGGTACACATGGAGCCGAAATCAACAAACCTCACGCGATTTCAGTTTTATACTGGCTGTAAAATTGGGACCACTGCTGCTTGTCGAGTGTTGGCCATTAAATAAACCATTCAAAGATTTTTAATTATTTATAAATCCAAACGGATTTAGATAAATTATTCAGAACTCATATTGACGTATTTCCTTAAAAAATAATATATAGTATATTTGGAACACGTTTCAGAGTGGAAGTTACTCTCAGTATCGCCCCGGTGAAAGACCACCATTCAGAATTGATACGTTGCTAGAAACTGCTTTAGCCATATTTAGTTACCATATCTGGATAGTCAGATACTTTTTCGTTGTTTGTTTTTGGGGTGTTATGCCGTGTTGTGCTACCTCCTTCTTTAGCCGACGTTTCGGACAGCGTTGCAGTGTCCATCATCAGAGCAGATCCATTTGGACACATCGACGGAACTGCTTGATCCATCATCAGGGCAGATCAAGCAGATCCGTCGATGTGTCCAATCGGATCTGCTCTGATGATGGACACTGCAACGCTGTTCGAAACGTCGGCTAAAGAAGGAGGTAGCACAACACGGCATAACACCCCAAAAACAAACAACGAAAATGCTTTTGGCCTTGAAAATTTAAAAATGTATCAGTCAGATACTTGTTCACCTTCCCCTCACCCATCTCCTTTACCTCCGTACTTCCGTAGACCTCAATTGAAGATTCCATAGTTTGGGAGCGATTGTGTACGGTATTTACACAGGTATAAATTATTTTTTAATAATCAAAAAAAAAAAATTGACACAATCTGAAAATGAAGGCTTTTTAGTTTCAACGATAAAGAAGATTATTTTTTATAATGATATTTTGAAAGAAAAAACAATTATCACATATTTTCTTTATTTACCAAAAAGGTTACACGGTAGGTAATAAAGAAATGAAATAAAACTCCCCCTTTAAATTCAATTTGGGAGGCGGATATGGGTACCGCCGTCCGTCACTCCGGGACACACTAACTCATAGATTCTTACCCACCCCTCATTCCTTTTCCTTCGCAAAACTTCTCTCCTCCCTTTCCTTAAAAAAGTACCTTCACAAAGCTATATTCACTAATATCAAATGTGCATATTTCACGCCAACCTCTGACGTGACATAGGCCTAAGGAAAATTATTTTCCTCAGGGCTTCCTGCGAGGAACTAATGTTAAAAAATTAAAGATCCTGATAATCCCAGAAAATTTTACTAGGCAAAATTAATAAATAAAAAAAATGAATAACAGTTTTTCCAAAGCATTTCTGCTTAGGTAAGCCAACCTGTGAAATTCATGCATATCCTAATTGTTTACCTCCCAGCGATTCAAAAAAGTGAAACCTCATTCCTTACACCACTGAACTCGACGTTTACCGTCAACTCCACGTCGGCCCCTCGCAGGCAGTTGTTTTCTATTATATTAGGTACACTAAAGTTGGGCCTACATTATTTCACATAGAGCCAATAATAGATGCGGTTTCACCTCTTTATATGGCCCTGCCTCGTCATAATGATGCCACTAAACCAGCCGGCAACTAAATTATATTCTCCAATTCTTGACACCGGACTTAGTTCATTTTCGGCTTCTTGAGTGATTGGTCCGGTTTTTGACAGGTCGCGTCAAAATATCGCAGTTGATTCTCTGATATTGAAAATTATTGATTAGTGATCATGTGATGACGATGATTGTGGCTAAGGAAGGCAGTTTAAAGTGAATGATTTGTTCATATGAAAATGCGTCGAATGTGAAACCTTCTGCAGGTAACTACGTGTTTCTTTATGTGCTTAAAATTTGTATTTTGGCTTTGCAGTATTTTTTACGACAACGATAGGATTAGTATCGACGAAAAAAAACCCGCTTGGCAACAATGAATTCAGTTTTTCGCCTAGTATTACGTAAATAACAAACTAACGTTTCCCAGGGGTAGGCAGAGAAGATGGACCTGATATATCCAGATGCATAGATTATGATCATACTATTCTGTTTTTCTGACCTTTTATATGACCCGACTCAATTATTTTGTATTTTTTTATATAATTTCCCTCAGTGCCTAAATCATCTTTAGGGATGCAGTGTGGAGAGTCTTTTAAAGGACAGAATGTCGATAAAGTTCTGGAAAATAAAAAAGTATAAAGAATAGGTGGGAATTTAGGCGCCGGTGTCTCCAGGAATGACCCTTAGACTGCGGTTCGAGGCGATGGGTCAGGCTTAGTGTGCGGTCTCGTGGTATCTGCCGATCTGACCCGCCACACAGTCGGTGGGAATTCGCATCCGCCGCCAAGACCTGGTTAAACCTCACGTATGAATCCAGGCACCTCTGCTAAGTCACATAGGTATGACCTATGGCAGAATAGGCATGTAATATTGAGTTTAAGATAGCTTAATAATTTTTAGTTTCAAAGAATTCAAATTACGATTTAAAAAATATAGTGAAAACTTCAACAACAAAAAATAAAATTAAAACTTTTATTCAAAGTTAAAACTATGTGATAAAAACAAGAACAGTAATAAAAAATATTTTTTCTTAATAACCAAATAAATAATACCTTCCTCCCGTACACATAAGCGTAGATTTTTATGGGAGTAGATACTTCTTTCAATTCCGTAAATCTAAGCTTAAACTTTAGGGTGCCCAGTTTACACCGCGCTGTGCAAGCGGGTTTCCTACAGAGCATCGGACCATCCATAATTTTTTTTTAAATATACCTATATGCAAAATTAGAAAAATTAAATGTTTTATTTTATTATATGTATTATACATGTAATTATTATTCTGTTATCTAATATTTTTTATATTTGTACAAATAAATATATTTTAAAAAAAGGTACTCAGACACTCAAAAATTGCTTCTCAGTCGTTGTACGGAATATTTCAGGATGCAGCTTCCGTGGAATGATTGAAATCATCATTTTAATTCGATAATGTTTTGAAGATACGTTCCCACATGCTACAGTTAGTTTTTCACGGCTATAGTTTGTATACTTTAAAACAATATTTAATTATTGTATTTCCTTCTCCTTTGTACAAAATTTAGTAAGTAGATCTTTGCAAGCTAAATAATGTCCGTCATGTAATACATGCTATTCTTGTAGTCGGCATTTTTGTCAAAGTTGGTCGGAATGTTGATCGGTGATTTTCCCGGTTTATCCCGAATCCTGTTTTTCAAAATTTTTGAAATCAAAAACATTGAAGAGCAAAAACAGCTCAACTTTCCAAAAGTAGGCGAATGAAAAATCGACGTATTGTCTACTCATAGGTTGGATATTTGCATTTTGAAATAAATTTTTGCTTTTTGAAGATTTTTTTTTGCGTACAATAATATCAGATCTATCGATAATAATTAACTGAGCGCAGTGAAGTCCTGTTTTATCTCGACCGTTTTGCATTTCGTATGCCTGTAAATTTATATTTACGTTCCGTTTCCGGTTCAAGGTGGTGGCCGTTGATGATTCTTTTTTCAAATGTAAAATCTTTAACCGCATTTTTTCAACATTATACCTACCTATCTGCCTATCATTGAGATAGTGACGTTTCTTTGACCAAATTGTATAATCTTTATTTGATTTTTTTTTCATAAAACGTATGGTTTATATTTCAGAAGGTAGGTATTTAAGCACCTACTTACAAAGATTATGATTTCGTATGATATTTTGAATTTGAATAATGTACCTAACTATTAGAAATATAGGACGTGAGGTCTACTTAACTAATAGTAATAATAACTATAGGGTAATGAACAGAGAATTATATTAGTGAAAAATCAACTCAAGAGATTTGTATTAATATAACTTCCTTGACTCTATCGTCTTCATCATGTGCCTTATCAGGTCCCCTCGACGTTGGCGATCACTCCGGTGAATATTTCTGTATCTTGCGCTGCCCGGAATAGCTCCTCCACACTTCTAATATCTGTCCACTCTCGTACATTTCGCAGCCAAGACATTTGTCTCCTATCAGGCACTCGGTGACCATCTATCGGTGACCATCTCTTACCTTTTAATATTAGTTTGAAAAAGTGATATTTCTCCCCTCGAAGTATGTGACCCAGATATGAAATTTTCCTGACTTTTACTGTGGTGAGCAGTTCTCTTTCTGCTCTGGCCCGCCTGAGAATCTATGTTGGTGATCATGTCGGTCCATGGGACTTTGGGCATTCTCTGGTGAAGCCACATTTCAAAAGCCTCTAACCTGTTCATGGTATTTACTTTCAAAGCACATGTCTCATATCCATACAGCAAGACCGACCACACATAGCATTTTAACATTATCTACCTTAGTTTTAAATTGATATTGTCATTGCAGAAGAAGAATTTCATTTTACTGAATGCAGTTCTTGCTGCTTCAATTCCGCACTTAACCTCTACATCTGGGTCAATAGTCTCCGTGAGAATGCTGCCGAGGTATCTAAATATTTCCACTTTTTTGGACATTGCAACCATTTAACTATATCACTAATTCAGAGTGATCTAGTCGTCCAAATATCATCAATTTAATCGTATTGACGTTGATTGTGAAGCCCAACGAGGCTCACCAGCATTATTAACCAGATTTAATAGGTCTTGGAGGTCAGCGATACTGTCTCTATCTCTACACTATAGACTCTATCTAATTATGTTCAAATAGGACATAGAAAACCTCCTGGCAGGTCACTTCAGAAAATCACAGTTTTATTAGAATGTTTGAGATTGGAGAAGATTCGATTTTACACGCAGAGGACACCGTATTAAAAAAATGCAGATTGCATTATTTTAAAGTTGCTGTCTTGTCCTTACATTACCTACATTTACTAGAAGATAGTGGGTTAAAGGACAGTAGGGTAGTGGAAATTTATTTATTTTCTATAGGTATAACGAAATCTAGAAAACGATGGCGACATACTTGTCTATTAATCCAATCCACCATGTTAAAAAGTTAATTTGTACTAATGTCCAAAACAAATATGCTCGTGGGAGATCAAGGATTTCTGCCCATCAGAACGAGCCTATCAACAGAGTGACAAAACTACTGAAAGATTCTACATTGACTATTGACATTTTCAACGTCACTTACAAACAATTACGCAACTATTTTTTGAAGCATCATACCTCCATACCTTTTTATACTTACTGTACTTCAAATTTATAATCTTCTCCGTGATATATTGGTGTATAACTGTTTTTCGGAGAAAGTGAAAAATAAATAACGTTTCTCTTAGCGATTTTGTCATAATGTATATAATTTTTTTACTAAATCACTGTGAAATTTTCAAACTGGGCCAGAACATCATCTGGGAAGATTTTTTTAAAAATATTATTCTCACCACAAAAGTTTTATTTTTATTTTTAAGTGGGTTGGAACTTATAAACATAGGTACTCACCCAACATTCGTATTTGAGTGCTTCAAGTATGTATAAAGGTACGTTGATGGAGGAAGAACGTACCTAAGTTAAGGCCTTACCTTCAAAGTTGTTTAACGACCAACTCCAAAAGGGTATCCGAGCATGTTCAAGCCAAAGTGCGAATGCCTGTTGAGAGATAATTTGACGCCATTACCTCCAAACATAACCGCATATATAATAATATATGCAAGCTATGCATACCGCTATAAAAGGTAGATACAACTAGTCACCTCTGCCTAAGTAACTAGGTACCTACAAATTAAATTATTTGTGTTAGCCAAGGATAGCCATTTTTTTTAAACTTTGTCATTTCTAAAGTACGTAATAATAGGTACCTAGGTATAATATATTGTTTTGTTTTTTCGTTATCCATTAAAATGAATAGCATAAAATATTACACGTGTATTTTTTTTTTCATCTTATTCCTTTTATTGATTGCATAATAAGTTATCTATATGAAAAGAAATTTCAATCATGATCACCGTACATTTTTACATCATTACGTACCCATTAACTTCCTTTGGCTTTGCAAGTACCCATTATCTTTGAGAAACATTAATTATTATTAATTTTTTTTTATTAATTTTGTTTGTTACAGCTTTGTTTTACATGGCTTTTCGACTACCAAGCTAGGCAAATGCCCGTATTATGGTAGTCGAGATTCATAAGATGTTACAATAAGTATAAAATATTTAGTATAATCATCCATATTAGGGAAAATATTCATGCTAATATAAGTTACATGATCACATACAGGAAAGGAGTTAAAGTAGGTGAACAAAAAATGTTAGTTAAAGCAC
Organism: Limnephilus auricula; assembly: GCA_951813805.1. Classification (NCBI taxonomy): domain Eukaryota; kingdom Metazoa; phylum Arthropoda; class Insecta; order Trichoptera; family Limnephilidae; genus Limnephilus; species Limnephilus auricula. Next base: position 6,623,104 of record OX638403.1, read on the forward strand.
TAGCATAATATAAAGTTTTTTTTGAAAATTGATTTAGAGATAAGATTTTTTACTCGAGAAATATGAAATATGAAAAAATATTGTTCTTTCATAGCCTTTATTATTTTGTCTTGTTTTTATTACTTTATAAAATTATTAACCTCATCACAGACTTGTGCTAGAGAGTGAATGATAAATAAATAAATAAACTCCACAAGTACGAGTATTTTAGCAAATCAAAGCTAGAACACAAATTTGTCATGTTGGATTTTAAATTTTGACAAAATTAATACGCTTTTTGAGACTTTATTTTAAAAGAATTTCATCTAATTTCCGATGATGTTGGTGTAGGATTGTACTTTTAAAAATAAATCTCAATTAGTTACAAATAATTGACTAAATTATTTCTATAATTTTGTTTTATGTGAATACCGCATAAGAGTCCCACCTACTCCCATCTGTAGCCAATGAGGCATTCCCAATCGGGATATATTGTGAGGCTGAAGTAGTGGGGATAGGAAGGAGATGGGGAAGATGAAGGGAGACAAATACCTGGCTATTTAGATTCGGTCACCAAACACGGTGGAAGCCATTCCCAGCAACGTTTTCATTCTGAATGTTATCTTACACCAGGGCGATACTGAGAGTATCTCCCACTTTGCAACGTGCCCCAAATATGCTATATATTATTTTAAATGATTAAATTGTTAAAACACAAATCACTGGATGGAACCACGGGGGCCGTCAAAAAACTAAAACGAAGAACCTATTTTTTGATTTCTTCTATAAATTATCCAACCACGTGAAATGTTTACGTTTAGCCGTAGGTAAATCAAAAAGCAAAAATAGTTATTTATTTAATTTTAATTCGTTTTTGTTAAATTTATTTTCCTTACACTGTGGAGGAACAAATATTACCTATGCAGAATCCATACTTTAAGATGATCCACTAGTCCTTGACTCATTCGGAATGGGCGGAGCGAACAATTTTTGGGCGTTTACCAATAAAAACCCTAATCTCTAGCAAACAACAGTGTTTTGTTATTCCGCAAGTATATTTTTAAAGATCGAAGCGCCGCGCAGACTAAGGCATGTCCGTTGGCCCCGGGCTCTGGGCGTAGAATGAGCGACGAGCCAAAATCCTTCTGTACATGACAGAAGGGTGTAATTCGCAGTTACAAATTCGTTGGGTACCGCCTATTTTTATTCACTGAAAAGAAACGTCGCCAAAATGCGCGTTTTATTTAATTTTGAGAAGTTCAGATACAAATATTAAAATGTTTTCCGATTACTTTGGTTATCGCCTATTTTTATTCACTGAAAAGAAACGTCGCCAAAATGCGCGTTTTATTTAATTTTGAGAAGTTCAGATACAAGTATTAAAATGTTTTCCGATCACTTTATAAGAAACTTAATTAGCTACATTATTCAATAAAACAACACCAGAAAAAGGATTTGTAAGTAGGAGATTTTTCACTTTTAACCATTTTTTATAGGTCAGACGCATAATTTTTTTCTAAGCTTATAAAAAACTTATCAAAAAAATACTCGATCACTTCAAAGGCCAAGATGTGTTTTACTCACAGTATTTAATTGAAGCATTTATATTATAACATTAGAAGCAACCTACACAGTATACCAGTAGGTACCTACCACACACCGGCTAAGGGTAGTTGCCATGCCATGGTGGGTAAATTCCTTCTCCGCGGCTATAATTCGCCGCCGTATCTCCCAGGTTGATAAAGCCGTATATCTCGCAGGAGTTATGATGGTGAAGGCTTTTTATATACGTAATAAGGCCGCGGAATGAGCTGTTTGTGGGCCAATAAAAAAAAATATTGCTGTTTCTCTCCATCAAGTCACTGCTTTTATCTATGCAGAAGCAAAATATATAAATTATTTACATTTTCCATGCTTCTTTAATCCGGCAGAGGAAAATTGTTGAAGATAACGAAAATGTTATTAATTTATTAATTTTTGAGAAATCACCAGTTTCAATCAATTTTATCTACATATAGATTATTATATCTTCTTTATATTCAATAAATAATATACCTACAGTAATAATAAAAGACTAGCAGAGAAAAACCCGCTCTGCGGGTTTTTGCTGCTAGGCCCTGCGGGCGGCTTCTCATTCCGCTTCGCCCACTTTAAGTGTTGGTGACTATTTATAGGGCAACACCCTTTTGCATAACTATCTACTATTAACATTAAACTACAGAATACTTATATTTAACAGGTAGATATATAATAGTAGACATTCTTAGATTAAGACCGTGCATAATGAGAGGAACACTCTTCACCCCAACATAAATCTTCTTATTATTGAATGAAAGCGAAAAATGTTTCTTCTTCTTCATACTTTTTTTCCTTAAATATAGTATTATAGATGGCGCCACTTCCGTTTGCAAATCGCATGTGAGCGAGTGATAAGTGTGCATATTACGGCAGCAGTTCCGTGGAAAAATGCACGTTCACGGATGGCTCAGAACGGTGTCCATACAGCGTGGCGTTGGAGATTTACTCGGAGTCGGGTTCCTTAATTTGATCCGTACGGGCATTACCGTATTAATACACTTCGATAGGATAGTTTTTATCTCGATTATTGACCGCAATATTTATTATTGCGAATTAAATATTTTTTATAGGACAATAATTTGAAATTATTTGTAAGTTTCATAATAGGCCAGTGCAATTAGCGCAAAAAAGGGGGTCGCGATCGGAATTATTCCGGTAGTCCCAATTTTTTTATATGTTTTACATAGTCATCTCCTGATGAAAAATCTGAGTTTTCGACCTTGGCGCACTTGAGCTTTCGTCGCCATTTTGAAAAAACCAACCGGTTTCGCGCCAAAATCTAGTTTTTCTCAAATATCTCGTTTCCAAAACAAATTTTGGCTAAAGTAGCTTAACAAGTTTAGTAGAACATAAAATTACCTACAACTTTTATTTAAAATAAATTCTTCTATCTTTAATACATATCGAGATATGCAGTCGTAAAAATGTGTAAAAATTTATAAAAACAGGTAAATTGCACGATTTGGTTTGGTTTTTTGTACATATCTTTTTTCCAGTACAATTTTGTCAAAAAAATACTGATATCAATTTTATAGAGAATAAAATTTTATAATAGAAACATAATAGGTATACGTTTAATGTTTTTATCTCAATGAGGTATTCAAAAAAATCTACTTAAATCAATTTTGTAGAGAATAAAATTTCTAAAAGAGGTGTGATTTTTATGTTTTTTGCAGTTTTTTTCACTAATAAAAGGTGAAAACAGAGAATTTACCTTACATTTTAAAATAAAAAAAAAATAAAAAATGCTCAGGAAAATCAGGCTTTTCAGGCAGTTCAATATAAACTGATTGATATACTGAAAAAAATAAAAGTAATCGGACCTACTTCCCAGCTGTGGGTTCAGTACTTCCAGATGACAACACTGACTGAGCTGTATATTGAAGCGGAGCGTTCTGGAAATTGGAAGCTCCATCTTGCAACGGTCCTAAAAATTATACCTCTCTTTCACGCAGCCGCCCACTTTTATTACGCCAAAAGTGCAAGATATGTTGACATTGAAAGTGAAGATGGATCTAATAGAATATGAAAGATTTACTAAATAGGGTTTCTTTACGATTCGACGATCTCATAAATTTTGGTCAGGGATTTGGTCCGACATGACCACTGAACAAACTCTGATGATCGATGAAAACATCTGGAGGTTTGACCCAAGGACGAGGAATTACATACAGTTCTATTCTTCGTTGGACTGCTGGATTTGTTTATCTGCATAGCATTTGTTACGGTATCGAGTAATTCTGTGGAGTTGAATAAGGAACGTCAGAACAACATGTAGAGATGAGGCCTAAACGAATTAAGAGGGATGATGAAAACGTCCAAACTCTCATAGATTGGTTTGCTTGCCATGAACCATTTTCTAAAACAAATGTGATTATGTCTATAAGCAGTGGCACGATCGGGGATAGCAAAGAAACTTGTCCCATATGGCTGAAAAGATGGGAAACTACGCTATGTCTAAGGTTATCAACCAGAACTTTGGAAACCTATACTTAAAACGTAAGGATGCTATAGTTTATCTTGCGGTGGTGACGAGCGGCATAAAAAAATCAGGGTGTGACTGTGACAATATTCATCCATTAATGCTATTCCATCGTATGTGTACTGCCAAAAAGTCTGAAATTGAACTAGAATATTTCCGATATGAACTATCTCCTGTCCTATTGCCTCTTTTCTCAGAGGAAGGCATGCGCAAAAGAACCAAGTCCATATTTTACACATCGTTCAACCCTTTACCAAATAACACAGAACTGGGAAGCAGTAAAATACATGCAGTTGATGGAGGATATTTTCTACACAAAGTTGTATGGAATCGTGCTCAACCTTTTTCAATAATTTTCCAGCATTTTGTCAGGTATGTACAAAATCATTATGGAGCCAATACAGTAATGGTGTTCGATGGATACCCAGATTCGGCTGAAAATAAAAGCACTAAAGAGTTACAACTTCTGCTGAAGTTTTGTTATGAAAGCAGTCTCCCAAAAGTGCCTCAGGAAAAGTTTCTGGAAATGAGAAGAACAAGTCTCGTTTTATTTCCCCACTCAGAGCCTCATTTGAACGATCGCAAATAACGACAGTACAAGCTGAAAAGAGGATGCTGACGTTCTCATAATAACCACAGCAAACTCGTTGTCATCTCAATATGATGCAGTCATAATCATTGGTCAGGATATCGACCTGTTGGTACTCCTCACAGCTCTCTCACTTCCAAATGTATATTACTAAAAAGTTGGTAAAGGCAAATCACCTTGTACTTATTGTTACTTGTAAACGTACTTATTCGTATAATCCAAGTTCCAAAAGCAAAGCGGGAAACAATCATTTTGGCTGCCGAACAATTCTTTGCACTTTTGTATGGAAAAGATTGGAAAATTTAAGGTACATCCTTTTTGTCAAAGGAGTGAAAAAAATCAATTTATCCAGGCTGCCACCTACCAAAGACGCAGTCCAGCAACATGCTTCAAGAACTTACTTGCAAGTGCAAACTTGGCTTGGTCACCGTAAAGATCCAACTGAACGGGGGTGGAAGAAGGACGCTGTTGGGTTACTAACTCCAGTACAATGGTACTTGAAGGAGGCTGCACCTCAGGCGTTGCTGAACTTTATATCATGCCAATTCAAAAAAGGTTCCGCTGGAGAGAGCACTTGTAGAAAGTCTGGTTTAAAATGCTCCCTAATCTGTATTCACTGTAATGGAAACTCGTGCGAGAATGCTGTGGAAGCCTTCGTTGATGATGATGACGAGGAATTTGGTGACCCAGTCACCACAAATTCGGCTGATGAGACATATGAAGTATATATTGTGGCCCGTAAGTGGCAGTAAGAAACAGAACTACAGTCAATAGTCCAAAATTTTAAAGAATATACTTTTTTTTCTTCTTTTTTTAACATGTTTTTGTATCTTAATCAATAATTTTATTTATATGTTGTAATTATTTTTATGGTTAATGTTGCTAAAATGTATGTTACGTGTTATTTCAATAATAATTGTTTAAAAAAATAATAATCAAGGTATGCCAAGATTAAAACATTATTATTCTTCTGATTCAATCTTTCGCCTAATATATGTATTAAAACCTGGATACCTAACTGAGATAAAAATAATTAACATGTACCTATTATTTTTCTAATATGAAATTTTATTCTCTATAAAATTGATATCAATAATTTTTTTACAAAATTGTACTGGAAAAAAGATATGTACAAAAAACCAAACCAAGTCGTGCAATTTACCTGTTTTTATAAACTTTTACACATTTTCACGACGACATATCTCGATATGTATTAGAGATAGAAGAATTTATTTTAAATAAAAGTTGTAGGTAATTATATGTTCTACTAAACTTGTTAAGCTACTATGGCCGAAATTTGTATTGGAAATGAAATATTTGAGAAAAACTAGATTTTGGCGCGAAACCGGTTGGTTTTTTCAAAATGGCGGCGAAAGCTCAAGTGCGTCAAGGTCGAAAACTCAGATTTTACATCAGAAGACGAGTGTGTAAAACATATAAAAAAATTGGGACTACCGGAATAATTCCGATCGCGGATCGCTATTTGCACTGGCCTATAAGTTTCTGACAGATGGCGGTGTGAGTTAATTTATTAACACAACACTTGGTTATATAGGTTAGGTAACCATCAAGTATATAGAGTTGTGTTTCGTTAGCCACAGCAACGCGTGGGCGGGTCAGCTAGTAGATATATATAAATTTCCTTTTTGTGTAAAGAAATGCACGCAATTATATAAGTTTTTAAAATAATAACCATAATATAATAAGTAGACAGGTAGACACCTACATAAAACAAATTAAATTCATAATTAAATAAACATAAACCTATTGAAAATTTATTAATGACATGAAAAAACCCTTTTATTGAATTTTTGATATTATTATTTCAGCATTAAAATTAAAATTTTTCGCTTTTATTAACAAGTTAATGTAATATTATTACATTGTCTCTTATTCAATCAAGAATTTGTTCAGATAATCTTGGATTGGTCCACTTTGAAAAGCCAGAAGAGCACGTGATAGGCATTTACAGTAAATTGAATCTTATTTAGCAACTCCGAGCTTAAAATATTTTTATTAACTTATTTATACTAATTAATTAACTACTTTGACGTGTATGTGTATGACAGTTTAGTAGTCCGATGGTTCCTACCCAGGTAGTTTCAATTCCTTCGCTGACTACTTACAGTACTTTTTAAAATTGGCTCCACACAGGAGTCCCAGAGGAAAATAATTTCCCTTATGTCCTACGTCATTTTTGGGATTTTATGGGGAGGGTCTGTACATGTAAAATTTCTCACCTATAATGTTGGTAGTAGGTACCTAGGAATATTTAAAATCTTGTCACGTTATTTATGTTTAACCTATTATTGATTAGCTTTCTTTAAAACTTCTTAATATGTAAGAATATTTTTTTGGTATACGTAATTTCGTACGTATGCCAACAAATTATTCTTAAATTTTCCCGCCAATAAACATTGGAACACTGTTAATTTGTTCGTAAGAACCTCAGTCCCGTTTTTAACCGTTTTTACGAATAAAATTATCTTAAATTAAAACTAATAACTTTGTATTAAACCACTATTATATAATCACAATTACCTACATGTTTCGAAACCGATGGTTTCTTCGTCAGGGTAGTAATGACATAATGTCAATGTTTTAATTTAATTCAAAATGACGCCACAAAGTGATTTTGCGAAGTTTGAAGAAATAAAATGATCTTATTTTAGAATAACATTTTTCTCAGTGCAGGCCCCATAAATCTGACCCCTTTCTTATAATTATTACTTTCCATTTTCATTGGTAGGTAAGTAGGTATCTTCCTTCCTATTTCACATCTACAATTCGCTATAATCCTCTAAGTAGTGTATTAGTTACAAAACTTAATTTATTTGCGTAGTTTGAACCAATTTAGCTAATTAAACATCTAGTTTCTGTATTAATAATAGTTCACTTTGAAATGAATGGATTGATTCCTCCAACAAATCATTAAAATAGGCAACAATTATTCGTTGAGTTCATTCCAATATGAAAATTGTGTACAAAAATAACATAACATCACAACGTCATCAAGAATTCTTTCAGCTAAGGCTAAGGGAACCGAAGTTCATAGATTCTTTTGTAATAAAATTGGCATAACAAAATTTTATACCTTAAGCAATACTTATAATACAAAGGGCACAAAAGCTTGTATTGCAGATTACTTGGATCATAATTCCGCATCATTCACCGCAGTCAACATATAAAGCTTCCTTGTCAGCATTTTTAAAACAAAATGGCAAGAAGTATCGGAACCTATCAGCCTGTGTATGTGGAAAAAGCGTACTGCTTGGTTCATAAAGCATAATATATAGAAGATCGTAAAAGATTGACTTGCCTGTGACATTTATTGAGACAGGGATGTGCATGCGAGGCTCGACAATCCTACGTCGGATACTTTGTCGGTTAATATTCGGTTCAGTGGAGTAGAAATAAAGAAGGGAAAACATAGGTACTATCTTACTAATATTATAAACGCGAAAGCTTGTATGGATGTATGTGTGTTTGTTACTCTTTCGTGTAAAATTTTGTGAATGGATTTTAATGAAACTTTACAATAATACAGTTTATTCAACAGAATAACATATTGACTATAGTTTATAAAGCCAGCTATTTATTTTCAATATATTGAAATTAATAATTATTGTTTAATAGAAAATGTCAAAATTTGAGAATGACATTTTGAAAAACAATGATTGTAAAATCAACATTCTATTTCAGAAACTATTGAAATTAGTGAATTTATTTGAAGTACTCGCCTAATACTTTGAATCGAATCAAGAATTATAGATATTTTAAATACACAGGTAAAGAATTTTGGTATAAACGTAGATTGGACCTAAGAAAAGAAAATAGATTAGTGCTTCGACTGTGACCGCGACTTGGTCTGCGCAGGATTAATATTTCGAGTAGCCTGATGTCAAAATTTGAGAATGTCATTTTGCAAAACAATGATTGCAAAATCAAAATACTATTTTAGAAAATATTTAAATAAGTGAATTTATTTAAATTGCTCACCTAATACTTTGAATCGAATTAAGAATGGTTATAGATATTTTAAATAAATAATTAGGTATGGTTAGGTATGTTAGGTTTCAAATTTTCCTTTTGTTTTCCTACAATTGATTGTTCCTATAATATACAAAAATGAATATTTGTAATATATTAAAAATAGCTATCTTTCTAAATTATAGCCTATATGTTATTCTGATGTATAAGCTATGTTATTGTAAAGTTTCATTAAAATCCATTCAGTAGTTTTTGCGTGAAATAGTAACAAACACACATACATCCATACAAACTTTCGCGTTTATAATATTATATTAATATTAAAGTAAGATAGTAAGATTATAAGTTTAGGTACCCACCAGTAAATTAGCGGTGGATTTTAATCAAGGCTTTTTCATATAAAATAGTTGTTGTAGGTATTTCATGTGTTTATCGAATCGTACAGAAGTATAGAGGGTCGCCGAGGGCCTGGTAGGAGACAAAATGTTTTGGCTGCGAAATCTCCGAGAATGGACCGGTATTAGAAGCGTGGAGAAGCTATTTCGGACAGCGCAAGATAGAGACATTTACCAGAGTGATCGCTGTCGGGGGACCTGGCCCCCTAGCATACTCGATCGATAATGATTGATATTATAACTATCGATAACTTCTCATCGTTCCCCAGTCTGCAGTCATGCTAGGGAACGATGAGAAGTTACCGAAAGTTATCCTATCAATCTTTATCGATCGAGTATGCTAGGGAGCCTGATGGGGCACACGAAGAAGAATCAAAATGAAAAAATATATTGCCTAAAAGTTCACAAAGAACATCGTGCATACTATATTGTGCAAAGTGTAACTTTTTCTTTTCCGCAATTTTTGTTTTTACTCCATACAGGAGACCTGAGGAAAATAATTTCTCTCAGTGCCTTTGTTATCTTTGGGGATGTACGGATGTTGAGGAAAGGACGGCATGAATATGGGAATGGAATAGACCCATGTTCATTTTACTATTTGGGAGGCGGGTATAGGTATCGCCGTCCCGAGAACCGTTTATTGGATAACCAACACCCCTGCCAAAGGTCACCCCAAGTGTTTCGCTACGTTTGGTAACATGACAGGGGTGCCCGGGTTCATGGGTGAGTTGAGGAGTGTGGAGTGAATTGAGGTCTTGGCTGCAGCTGAATCTGTCCACAAACTGGGTGGCGGGTCGGATCAAGAGAGCCTGAAATACCTTTTGATCTGTCCAGTCGGATTCTCTCGACCCATCGCCTTGCACCGCAGTGCGAGTGTTGGATTGGTCCTGGTCACATCGACCCCCAGATTTCCCCCACCCCTCATATATTTTTCCTTCCCAGAACGTCCTCTTCTTCTTTTCACTAAAAATACCAACCACACGGCATCCCCAAAGACGACATAGGCCATGATGAAATTTTTTTATCATGGCCACTTGTGTGGCAAAATAAAAAAAATATTAAAATACGTACCACAAATAATCATATGTTTTTGGGGTGTTATGCCGTGTTGCTAAAGAAAAGGGTAGCGCAACTCGGCGTAACACCCTAAAAAAATTACAAAAATACTTTAGGCTGTGAAAATCTAAAATCATATCCCACAAATAATCCAGTTTCCATTATGACATTTTCTTTGATATAATTCGGACAAAAACATCGTCACATTTCAGTACTTAGATACTAGAAAAAATATATGTTTTTCGATAGGACGCCACTGTCCGCCCAAGACGTGGGTAACTTCACATGGCGATATAAAAATATCATATCTGAGTAAGCTGATACTATGTTGAAACCCAACCTCCAATAGACAACCGAGGAATTTAAGAGTTTTTTCTCGTTCGTTTAATACCCACCCAAAAATAAATCTTATCCATATTTTTAAATAAATTATCCACCATCTTTGGTTAGGATCGGTTCGGACGTCGGCTTAAATGTGGAAAATTTATGTGACTTCAACTTGGAGGGTTGGAGTTTTTGGTCGTTTTGGTCTCAAGAATGTTTTTTCATTCCGTAAATGGATTTTCTTATTCGAGACATTCAGCTGTCATATCCGAGATATGCCATGCCGAGCCGGTCGTAAATTTCTTAATTTATTTAATAGAAAAGGTGGATTTTTTCCCAATACGATATGAAACAGACACTCCCATTTTCGAAGCACAAAGGCCGTAGATAAGTGATGAATTATAACCAAATGTGAGAACGTTATTAGGACTCTTTAAATTCATGTGAATTTCTTGCAACATAAGATATATATATATATATGGCTATATTTGGCGTTCTTTTATTGCTTTTTTCACACGGAATAAAGCTATTAAAGAATTAATGAAATAAACCAAACAAGTATTATTTATACATAATCTAATCACGGGCTTAAAGTAAAACTCACGCAATATTTTGTTGGAATAATTTTGTATAACCGCAAAAGTTACACTCTTAGGTACCTATTAAGACGATAGACTTCGCTTTTCGGCCCATACAAAAAAGACGCCCGGGAAAAAACACTTTTCTACGTCGAAAATTGCACAAATTGAATATATTTTTTTTATACTGCCTTCTGAGGGTGAAAACTATGTCAGTATGTTTTCGAATTTTCGATGCGTTTCGTATTAACGTAAAATTTTCACTGTCAAACATGTACGATTTATCAAAAAATATTATTTAAGGAAAAAGTGCTGCTAACTCAACTCTCATAAAGAATTATAAAATTATAAACAGCTATCAACGTAGCTTCTTCTTTCTAAAAAATATATATTTTTTAAAATTTCAATTTCGTGAAAGTTTTGGTGTAGAAAAGTGTATTTTCCATAAACCCCTTTTCGAGCGATTTCTGTAGGTAAATTTGAGCGTTGTCTCATTCGCACATTTCGCATTCGCATGTATTGTAAGTGTGCGTGAGCTTATTGTGAGCGGGACAGAATGACAGACGCGGGTGTTCCGCGTGTCGTTCAAAGTCTAGCCTCTTAATGATTCAAAAAATTTTGTGGATAATTTAATGAGAAATGATGCATAATTTCAAAGCATATTTATAAGGTAGATTCAATTGCTGTGACTTAATATATATTTAAAAAAAAAAAACATGATTATATATAACAAAATAAATAATTGCGTGAAGATAAAACACCCGCTTTTTCTAACGAACCAATCCTGCTGAGTTTCTTAAAAAATCAGCATCACAATAAACGGATACATACCTACAGGTAGCGGATAAGTAAGTATTCTTTGGTACTTTGTAGGTAGGTATAACTACATATTTAATTTTCTGTATCACTGTCATATAAGAAATTGTAGATATGTTTAATAGCGGTATTTTTAATGTAATCGAGTTTATTAAAAAGCACCGTTCTGAAAAAGCTCAGACAAAACACCATGATATTACTTTGATTTATAATATACTTGAGTTACTTCCCAGCTCTGCCCGACATTTTAACTAATTGATAAAATACGAAACTAATAATTCTACGCGTAAAAAAAGGCAAAACGTGTATGGGGGTAGGTATTTGCTTCATATTCTAATAAATAAAATATTGGGGTATTGAATCGAGCATTTTATGAACTAATATTAGGTAGGTACCTATATTATCATTTTTAAATAGAGTGATACAAAAAATATTTCGGTGAAAAAATTTTTTTCGTTCGATTTTCAAAGTTAACATCTAATTTTGTTTTGGAAGTGAAACTATCCTCGACTCTATGTAGGTACATATAGAATTTACCAATTTCTTTTATTTATTTAAATTCAGTGCACTACCTACGCTATACGCCTATGTACGTTTCAACGTAGGTATTATACAAAGAACCTTCCACCATAATATAATATCATGTACAATAGGTACATATCTCCACCCACCTTGAAGGGAATTTCAATCGCGAACCTTTTTTCGGAGCCAGGTCGTAAATTTCCTTATAAATCCGTCCACCTTCTCAAGAACTTAATACACAAAGCACCAAACATTTCAAGCAGCAATACGCGATACATTAAAAAAATACATTCCTACAAAGTGATAAAATTTTATTGTTCTTAGAATTCATTTGCCTTTTTTATTTGGTGGTCTGGTTTGATCAGAAACTTTGACTGTGTGCTTTTTGCGTTGAAGACGGGTCTTTCAGTCGAAGGAAGCGTTGTAATTTACGCGCCACTAAATTTTGTAGTCTTGATAGATTATTTTCCTTTCAACCATCCCCGTTCCTGCTGATACCATATTATCTGCTCCATACACTCATGGACGCCAGTCGACTTTTAAATAATAATATTATACGTAGGTACCGGTTACTTAGTTGGCTAGTTGAAAACCTTGGTTGATATACCTACCTAACTACACCTTTTCTTCATCAATACAGAGCAAAACATATTTATTACCTCACTAAAAACACAAAAACTTGATGAGCTCGGGCGTTCAGAAAATAGCATAAGTTAAATAATATTACTAAGACATTTCTGTCATAACGCTTGCGGAGGGTTGGTTTGTACTATGTCCACAAAAACCCGTATTGAGAAAACGACGTTTAAAGTTTAAAAAAATTATATTTTTGTTTCCTTTGCTTCAAACTAATTGTTATAAATAATAATATAAAACACAAGGGTTAATCTACCTTCAAGTAAAATAACAACATAATTGGTTAAATTTTTATTTAAATAAAAGCATAATCAAGAACGTAAAACGACACTTTTTTAAAAGAAAATCGCTAAAAAGTGAATGTTAGTTTGTACCATGACCATATTTAATGCTGATTTATAATACCTATATCCATACTCTGGGTGGAGATAGATCAAACCAACAGAAATTTCATCCAATGGCACATCATACAATAATAATTTAACATTCACATACATGATATTTTAATAAATAATAATAAAATATTAAAAATTCTTCATTAGAAATTAGAAAATTTAGTACCCATTGTCGAATGAATAAATAAAATGTATGGAGTAATCAACATTATTAATTTTTACATATACGTATATAAAGTAACGTAATAAATAATAGTTAAAAATTAGTATTAGCCAATGCACATAGGACAATCCAATCCTTATTTTTTGTAATTACTATGGAGATAGAACAAAAGGGGATGTTCAAACTGTAAGTTCCCGCTGGAAATTAGTATTATTTGTGTATGGATATAGTAGATAAAAATATGATTAATATTACTACATTCACAGTTTAAAAAAACATAAATGGACATAGTACAAACCAACCCTCAGAAAGCGATAAGTTATGGAGTTATATTGACTTGTCTTGACTACGAAGAAGAAATTTTTTGTCTGTAGCAACTAAAACTCTCGCACACTGAACTTCAGATATTTACATGAAATTAGCACAGCTATTTCTCTCTGGATTTTGTAGGCCTAAGTACGTATCTTTTTTAAGCTTGTCTTTAAGATTGTTTATCTAATCTAGAGAATCTATTGTTAAAATAATTTTCTCAGCAAATTGGTTTCACCGGTAATAAACCAATTTATACACCTTTAAAATTGACATTTCAAATCGTATAAATACGCGTTCCCATAATGTGGTACGACCACAGTTTGAAAATGGCCTTGTAAGCTGAAACAGCTGTCACAATAATAACAAACTAAAACATTTGCATAACTTAATAATAACATTATTAAAATAATTATTGTTAATAATTATTTTTTAATTTCAATATAATAATCAAACAGTAAATCTGCAATAGCAATAATTTGTTTATTCGGTCTGCCGTTAGATGAAGCGTAGAAAGTAATATTTGTGAAATTAGAGAATAGCGTAGATATTAATAGAATATGAAAGTTTCCAAAGTGATTAAATTAATTCAAAGCGGATAGACAGTGTTATTATTTATTATTCATTTGTCTTACGAATAAACGAAACGGCACGCTGATAATTAGTTATTCACGCTTTACCAATTTGCAATCAAGCGTGTATAAAATTTAAATGGAAACTGTTTGAAACAAATGATTTCAGTTTTTCACAAATTTATTTTTTATTTAATATTTGTAGGTTTTTTTTAACAATAAATACACAATTTTTACATGTTAATTTTTACAGTGTTAAAATGGTAGATAAGAATAGATTTTCCTCTCCATAAAGAGACGAGGCTCTTGTGTTTGGTGAGGGAATTTTAGTTCAATTACATAATAATATCATGTATGAAAGTAAATACATAATACAATAATATAATAAGGCAAAAACAAGGGATAATTAAGAAAATGCAAGATTTATCAATAACGGATTTCAATGTTTAAAAGAAATAATAATAATATTGAGATATGGACTCTTATAGTAGTTTTAGGTATTTTTTTAATTTTTACTCAAATTTCTGAATATTTTCGATGACTTTTTTTGTAAATGCTTATAATATATGCACGAAGAGATATCTACTTACGTATTATGGTACTTGGGTATAGGTATGTTTATGCAGGGGCGGTTTGTCTATGTATAAGAATTTGTTATTATTTCATTGAAGAAGAAGATAACAATAATAATCAAATTTTTTAAAATATGAAAATTTGATTATTATTGTTATCTTCTTCTTCAATGATATATTACATTGACGGGAATAACCTTTCAGTTAAAAAGAGAGTTTTTCTTATAAAAATATGGATATTATTTGTCTGCCACTAGAGGAAAAAAATCTTTATTGAACGTTTTAGGCATTTTATGTAAATTCTTTGAACTTTAAAATTTTAAACATGTACCTCAAGGTAGTTGTTTGATAAATTAAATAAAAACAAATCATTTTATATACACCACCTATATTATCAAAATTATCAGCATGTTTCGAAACCAATTATTCTTTCGCGAGGATAAAATTTAATTGAACAAAAATAACAACAGACAAATAAGTAGGTACCGTAAGTTCCTACGAGAATAATACCCGAAAGGAATTTTAAATTACATAAAAATAATGTCTCGTAAGATTACAAATAAAGAAAAAAAATATTCACATAAAATCTCTTGTGTAGATATTTTGGTCGTTCAACTGCAATGAAATTCTTATAGAAATTATTTATCCTTGTCGATAATTCACTTAAATTAAAAACGAAATGAGAAATACTTGTAAGCATCATTACCGGTTACTAAGTGTATTATTTTATAACTTGTATTTAATAACAAACCATAATCTAACCTAATAAAAAAAATTAACTCAAGCGACTGCAATCAAATCCAAGAAAAAACTCAAACTTCTGAAGCTCTTATTTATTTTTATTTAATTTTTGAATTATTTTTTATTAATTCTATTACAATTGGTGACGTGCTATACCTGTCCCACTATTTGGAACTGCTGTGTTGAGAGCAAGCGCATCAGTTTATAATATAAGCAGTTTATAACAAAAATACAAATAATAACACAATGTTAAGTTTAAAATAATATACAATCATTTTCGTACCTACCATTGGAAATGCATGCTCATAAGAGAATATTATAAATCATTATGATATTACATTACTATATTGTGCCTGAGGGTAAGTTACATTCTACATATATGTGGATAACTGTTGCTAGGTAGGTACCTACTTATTTTCTGCTCTTAAGATGATCCACTAGTCCTTGACTCATCCGGAATCGGGCGGAGCGAACGATTTTTGGGCGTTTACCAATAAAAACCCTAATCTCTAGCAAACAACAGTGTTTTGTTATTCCGCAAGTATATTTTTAAAGATCGAAGCGCCACGTAGACTAAGGCATGTCCGTTGGCCCCGGGTTCTGGGCGTAGACTGAGCGACGATCTAAAATCCTTCTGTACATGACAGAAGGGTGAAATCGCAATTACAAATTCGTTGGGTACCGCCTATTTTTATTCACTGAAAAGAAACGTCGCCAAAATGCACGTTTTATTTTATTTTGTGAAATTCAGATACAAATATTAAAATGTTTTCGAATCACTTTATAAGAAACTTAATTAGCTACATTATTCAATAAAACAACACCAGAAAAAGGATTTGTAAGTAGGAGATTTTTCACTTTTAACCATTTTTTCTAGGTCAGACGCATAATTTTTTTCTAGCCTTATTAAAAAGCTTATCAAAAAAATACTCGATCACTTTAAAGGCCAAGATGTGTTCTACTCACAGTATTTAATTGGAGCATATATATTATTTCTAAGTGATCAAATTTTTAAAACTAAAACACAAGATTTAGTACGATTTTGCATTTTTTCGTGTGTCTTCACCTTAATTGCAAAACTGCTTGCCTAGCTCAGAAGCATATTACCGCCCTGTTTTCAATCTGGATACCTGCCAGTTAGTGTTAGCATATGTGGAATACATTTTTATGATGTTTGCAAGTATTATATACGAATAACCAACGCTCCTTCAGTCATTTCGGTCTTTGTGTAGATATTTTTATGGTTTTTAAAATAGCCATTAAGAATAAGTTATGCGAATCGAGAGAAAAGTAAGATGGCGTTCTTTGTGCCCTGCGCATGCTCAGCGTACATTGTAACTATTGATTTTATTGGGTAGTAAATGACATAATGTGTTATACTAAATGGCATTATGTCGTGTTACAATTCAATTGACACATTCGTCCACTGCTGATCTATACACTTTTGGCAGCTGAATCTTTTATAGACAGGAGTTATTTTCTTCACACTTAGGTAGGTACGTATCTGTGGAACACCCTGTGGGAAATTTAGCCAGTTTACGTACTATATTGACATAAAACAGAAAGTGAACAAAAAATGGCATTCAAACCCGGCTTTGTCCAATATTTCTAGACTTTTGTTTTTTCTTATTTTTCCTTTTTTTCAATTAATTTCATAGATTAATGACCATTGAATCCCTTTCCTTACGATGGAAATTGCCTACGTTAGTTAGAAACTACTACACGAAAAAAATGTTATTCTAAAATATGATCATTTTATTCGTAAAAACGGTTTAAAACGGGACTGAAGTTCTTACGAACAAATTAACAGTGTTTCAATGTTTATTGGCGGGAAAATTTAAGAATAATTTGTTGGTATATGTACGAAATCACGTAGGTATACCAAAAAATTATACTTACATTTTCCCGCCAATAAATATTGAAACACTGTTTATTTGTTCGAAGAACTTTAGTCCCGTTTTTACGAATAAAATGATCGTGTTTTAGAATAACATTTTCTCCGTGTATACGAGTTAATTGCGTAGACCCAAAATTTTCATGTGGAAAATCCTGCGAGAATTCAGAATTCATCTATTTTTTCCGCTTCTGGATTTTTTAAAAACTTTATAGTTAAGTACACAACTGATAAACGTCCATTTACCCAATATTAATGGGTGCTTTTCAGTTGTGTAAAATTTAAAAACGTTTATTTAGTAAGGACATATCTCTTTATAAATGGAAAACGCTTTCTTTGTAACTTTTATTATATCTGCCTAAATTTTCACTTTTATAGTCTAGACTTGATAACCTCGACTTGACTTGAGTGGATCCATTAAGTCAATTGAGATTAAATAATCTTACGAAGCAATTTTTTAAAAGGGAACATGTGCCCAACAAAATGTAATAAAACCTGTCGATAAGTCCGTTTATTCATTTCTTGATTGAGTCGTTAACAGTTGACTTAAAATTTATGAAACAAATTATTTGAAAATAAGTTCGATATCATAGAATAAATAAGAAAACCACACGGAGAAAAATGTTATTTTAAAATACGATTATTTTATTCGTAAAAACTGTTAAAAACGGGACTGAAGTTCTTACGAACAAATTAACAGGGTTTCAGTGTTTATTGGTGGAACATGTAAGAATAATTTGTTGGTATACGTAATTTCGTACGTAAGTATATTAATAAATTAGTCTTACATTTTCCCGCCAATAAACATTGAAACCCTGTTAATTTGTTCGTAGGAACTTCAGTCCCGTTTTAACCGTTTTTACGAATAAAATGATCGTATTTTAAAATAACATTTTTCTCCGTGTAGAAGTGCCTTCTATACAAATTTTTATGGAAACAAATGTTGCATTTAGCCAATTATTTAGCTCGTACTCTGTCTCATACTTAGAACTCGTAGGTACCTACTTCCTCACCGTTTTCTCCCCATCTTCATTACCTTCCTACAACGTTCATCGTCACAAAATGTTCCATTTGGGGATATCGTAGTCTCACTGGCGGTTGAGAATTGGAACTTTTGTAAGGTAAGCTAAAGTAAGGTAAAAGTAAGGTAAGGTAAAGCTAAAGTAAGCTAAGACAAATTTAAAGCTTACTTAAAGATTTACATTTTGGTACTTATTTTATTTGGGTCTCTTTATGATTCTCAGATTCAGTCCTTCGTTTTCTCAAAAGAAACCTTCCCGCAAAGAGCATTTCCAAAGATGACACAGGCACTTTTTTCCCCCAGGGCCTCCTTTATGAGGTTAAATTTTTAAAAAATTTAACTTTTGGAAGGGTGGCGGTTTAAAAAAAAAGGACGATTGATTATTCATCAAAATCAAAGGAACAATTATAAAGTTTCAAATTTTATTCTTGCGATCCGCTCACTGAGGCAACTGAAAACTGTCAACTGGCAACTGTCTTTGTATGACAATGTGATGGCCCGCACACTACACAATCACTCAAAAACCCATTGTCGATGGTAACGCAAGCGGTGACTCGCGACTCGCACTACCGATTGCCGTGGCCGGCCGTTGCTAGTTGCCAGCTGTCAGCTGACTGTTTTTCGTCTATGGTTAAACAAGCTTTTTGACCAATCAAGATATAGAAACCAGACGGTTTTAGTTATCTTTTGATAATTCATAAAACACGACTTTATTATTTGAAAATAACCTGTTTTTACTACACATATAGTAGATCTTTAACACAATTTTAAGGTCATTCTTTAACTACATATAAGTGCAAACTCCTCCTTTTAAATTATAAATTGCCTTTTATTTTTATAGGTTTTGATGAATATTAGATTGGTATGTTCCTACAAGCGAATCATTTTAAATAACGCACGTTTGAAAGTATTTGTGCACACCGCTAATTGCTTTTTGACCAATCAAGACATAGAAACCAGTCAGTTTTAGTTTGGTCTCAGTTGCCTCGTCAGCGGAGCGCCTTAGTATCTAGAAAACACCCCTTATTAATTAATTTAGTTTGGTGGTTCCGTGAAGACGATTTAAAATAAATGAAACAATTCAAAAGTTCATAGGTACCTACCTAATACATGGGTACATGCCTAAAACTTGTAGTGTACCGATTTACTAACAGATCGTCCTATTATCTGTGGATTTACCCGTTTTCACTCTAGCTTTTAAATTGTTGACATTTTAAGAAATTTTCAATTTGATATGTAGGTATTTCCTCTCCTTTCTTTCCATTAAAAGACCCGATACACGCATCCACAAAGATGAAAAGGGCCCAAAGGGAAACTATTTTGCTCCGGGCCTCCTGTGTGGAGTATATGTATCTACTTTATATTTTTTTTAATATGACAATAATTCCAAAACCTCGTAATCTAATTTAAACTTCAGAAGCCATAAAAAATGATGGTTTATTTTTGCAAAAAGACCTGATTTAATGAAGGCAAGAATGCTTCTTAATCTCACATCTCGCAGCGTCCAATTAAGGTCGATGTTCTGAATCCAAAGCTTCATCTTGTTTTCTCTTTGTGGTTTTATTTCCAAGGCCAGTCCTCGTTGCCCGGGACCTGTCCACCTTTAGTAACTGTCAGATGTTGGAATTTATTCGAGGTGATTTTGTTTACGGTTCAATAATTTAAAAGGAATTATCGCGTTATTCTTGACGGCTTTACGACCATTTTCCTCTCAAGGAGATTTTCAACGTTGCTATTTTATTTTTGTTAAAATATCATCTGTGCGTTTTATTCTGACGTTACATCTTTTATTTTGAAAATGTTAAATGTTGGGCCATTTTATACATATCATAAATAGTAGTAGAGCTTACATGCAATTGCTGAGTATGGCATATTTTTAAACTTGAAAGTTATTACTCTTATCAAATCCTTCGCCCCTTTGTATGGAAAATGCTGGATTCACCAAGGAACCACTTACGTTTTGTATATATATATATATTTTAAATCCTTTAACCTATTAAAGGATTTTTTTAACGTAGATAATATAAAAAGTTATGTAGGTATATACAATCTGTGTTGATTATATATTATGGAAACCGCATTTCTTGAGTAACAGCATGTGGGTTTTGGAGTACAAAAGTACACGTAATTATGCTGTCCGATGATACATTTTTTTCTATTAAAAACAAAAAATAATATTTTTATTCACACGTCTCCACTGATCACACTTCTACACTGATTCATACACGGAGAAAAATGTTATTCTAAAATACGATCATTTTATTCGTAAAAACGGTTAAAAACGGGACTGACGTTCTTACGAACAAATTAACAGGGTTTCAATGTTTATTCTTACATTTTCCCGCCAATAAACATTGAAACACTGTTCGTAAGAACTTCAGTCCCGTTTTTAACCGTTTTTAAATCATATTTTAGAAAAAAAAATTCTCCGTGTGTGTTACCGTACTGCTGGAACGAGACAGAGTGCTTAGTCGCGACGTGTAGGGGTGATATCAATGGGGACGTGCGATTGAAAAATATTATTTTTTGTATTTAATAGAAAAAAACATAATCTGTCAGCAAAATTACACTTTAATGGGTACTTTTTGTAGGTAATACAAATATGCTTAGGAATCGATGGTTAAAATTCTTCAGATAGCGCTGTTACATCCATAGATACAGAAGTACCTACCTAACATTTTTTTATTTCTCCGGCATTATTATGTACGTAACAATATCTAACAAATTTCTATTCTTTTAAGATATTTTTAAGAACGCTCGAATAAAATGGATGTATCGAAACCGTTGAAAAAATATTATTAAATTAGTATCAAAAAGCTATGCAAAATAATGCAAAATCATACAAAATTACGTGCTTTTGGTTTAAAAATTTGATAGCTTTGAAATATTATAGATGCTTTAGTTAAATATTGCGAGTAGAACGTTATTCTTGACGGCTTTACGACCATTTTCCTCTCACGGAGATTTTCAACGTTGCTATTTTATTTTTGTTAAAATATCATCTGTGCGTTTTATTCTGACGTTACATCTTTTATTTTGAAAATGTTAAATGTTGGGCCATTTTATACATATCATAAATAGTAGTAGAGCTTACATGCAATTGATGAGTATGGCATATTTTTAAACTTGAACGTTATTACTCTTATCAAATCCTTCGCCCCTTTGTATGGAAAATGCTGGATTCACCAAGGAACCACTTACGTTTTGTATATATATATATATATTTTAAATCCTTTAACCTATTAAAGGATTTTTTTAACGTAGATAATATAAAAAGTTATGTAGGTATCTACAATCTGTGTTGATTATATATTATGGAAACCGCATTTCTTGAGTAACAGCATGTGGGTTTTGGAGGACAAAAGTACACGTAATTATGCTGTCCGATGATACATTTTTTTCTATTAAAAACAAAAAATAATATTTTTATTCACACGTCTCCACTGATCACACTTCTACACTGTTTCATGCACGGAGAAAAATGTTATTCTAAAATACGATAATTTTATTCGTAAAAACGGTAAAAAACGGGACTGAAGTTCTTACGAACAAATTAACAGTGTTTCGATGTTTATTGGCCGGAAAATTTAAGAATAATTTGTTGGTATACATACGAAATTACGTATACCAACAAATTATTCTTACATGTTCCCGCCAATAAACATTGAAACCCTGTTAATTTGTTCGTAAGAACTTCAGTCCCGTTTTTAACCGTTTTTAGGAATAAAATAATCGTATTTTAAAATAACATTTTTCTCCGTGTGGCTTTGGAAATAATCGAGTATTTTTAAAATAGGTTTTTATAAGTCTATTATTTATAAGAATTTCCAATTGAAAATTAAACCTTATGCCGTTCGACATAAAGACATATTTTGTATCAATTTCCGCCCAATTACGGTGGCGGATGCACGTCTCTAGACTCTAAGTCACTTGGTTGAGTGAAATCGATTTTAAATTTCCGTGGTATTATTTTTAATTCCCTTGTTATTACATGCCTTTACGAAATTAACCTGTTAAAACAACTCACAAATATCTTCTTCAACCATTCCAAAAGAGTATATTATGTCAAGTATTTTTAAATCCCTCCCAAAAAGAGGCGGGGATTCCGATGTCGAATTTTTCAAGGAAGGGGGGATCACCTTAGAAAATAAATACAAAACTTACCTACCTATTCACATTTAATAAAATATACAACGATATTCTAAATGACAGATTATAAGACCGGTGTTGTAATTTGTTAATTTAGTAATATATTTTTTTATCAGAGTAATATATTATAATTTATTCTTTCAAAAGATTACTCGTTAGTTAGATAATATTGGTCACTAACCACAACAAAAACTTATTTATCTTTTGATTATGCATAAAACACGACTTTATTATTTCAAAATAACCTGTTTTTACTATACTTACATGTAGATCTTTAACACAATTTTAAGGTCATTCGTTAAATACCTACACATAAGTGCAAACTCCTCCTTTTAAATTATAAATTGCCTTATTATTTTTATAGGTTTTGATGAATAATAGGTTGGTATGTTCCTCCAAGCAAATCATTTTATATAACGCACGTTTGAAAGTATTTGTGCACACCGATAATGGTTCAAGTTGAATCGAAAAAAAATTGGAACAATTTCCTCAAGGCTTCCTCTGTGGAGCTAATGTAAAAAAAAATATTTCTGCAGAGTTTCTCGATATCAGTCGTAGACAATAATTTTCGTCTTATTTTCATCGTCAAGTGTGAAAAATTTCTTCAAGATGTATCAACAGGATTGGGATAGTTTTTTTTATCTTATGCATGTAGACAGTGACCGTTCTCTTGTTTTGAAAGTATAATGTGCCAAAATTTCATCAAATCTTTGAATAAATCACAGATTTGAATAAACCATAGATTTCAATAAATTATAGATTTTAATAAACCACAGATTTGATCAAACCGTAGATTTGAATAAACCACAGATTTTAATAAACCATAGATTTGAATAAACCATATATTTCAAAATACCACAGATTTTAATAAACCATAGATTTGAACAAACCACAGATTTTTATAAACCATAGATTTGAATAAACCACGCCGCCCGGGACACTCTTATCTAAATAATATTGGTAGGTATATTTTTAATGGAAGATAGGCAGACAACCCCTGTGGTCGAGGGGTAAGGCTCTTAACTACCAATCCGAAGGTTTAAATTCCCGCAAACCTAAATAAATTTTATTTGTTGATTTAAGTTGATTGATTAAATTTAATGAATTAAAATAATACCCATAAGATATATTTGCGGTATGTTCGAGAGTGAGGGACACTCTCGGTGTCTTCCTGCTGTAAGACCACCATTCTGATTGGAAACGTTACTTTAGCCATATTTTGTGACCAGATCTGAATAGCCAGGTACTTCCCCTCCTTCCTCTCTTCATTTTCTTCCCCTCCCCACTAACTTCAGTCTCCCAACGTACCCTAACGGGGGATGCCATAGTCTAGTGGCTTTAGATGGTCGGGAGCAGTTGGGACTCTTGTGAGATATGTATTTACATAAAAAGATAGTTATGTAAGCATTCATACAAACATTCTACCTAGTTTCGATATTTTTTTGCAAAGTAGAGTGAACTTTACTTTCGCTCATGTAGAAGTTATAGCTAAACCTCAAAACGGATGACCATTGTTTAAAAGTCCGAGAAAAATGAGTATGTTGGAACCTACATAGCGTAAAACCACATATAACTACGGAATATTACAGAAACAATTGCTAGTGGAATTGAACTTGAAACCTGAAGCCATTAAAAATTTTCTTTCGCAACCGAATGAATTAGTTTTGTTTGTCATATGTTTAGCTTCTAGATAGTTAAATATTTTACATGCAGTTACTTACAGAAAACGAAATACCGTAAAATCTTATAAGCACAAACCACAGAATTGGTATACCTATGGTTCGTTTAATTATAACTCCACGGAGAAAAATGTTATTCTAAAATACGATAATTTTCAATTAAATTTTCAAAAATCGGGACTGAAGTTCTTACGAACAAATTAACAGTGTTTCAATGTTTATTGGCGGGAAAATGTAAGAGTAATTTGTTGGTATACGTACGAAATTACGTATACCAACCGTCGTCCCGTTTTTACGAATAAAATGATCGTATTTTAGAATAACATTTTCAGTAATTTTTCTCGTATTTCCATCGTCAAGTGTGTAAAATTTCATCAAGAAGTACCAAAATTCTGCTTAATGGGTTCGAAAATGGGATGAGGATAATTTTTCCAAAACTCAAGTAGACAATGACCTTTCTCTTATTTTAAAATTTCATCAATCTTGAAATAAAACTATAGATGTATACCTGTAGGTACCTACATACGACAACAGATGGCTTAACATCACAAATAACCCATGTGTATGTGCCTTCCACCTACAACAAACTATGAAAATAATGACATTGTAGAAATATAAAATAAATAAGTTTTTTTTTCTAATCTGTTATGAAATCATTCCATTACATCTAATCGCTTCTACCCTATAACTTTTAATTATTGGCAAATAAACAAAAATCAAATTCAAACCAACTTCACATTTTTTGGTAAATTTCTTTAATAACAGTATGAAATTATTTTTTAACTTTTCAGAAAAAAAATCCTTTTAAAATGCACCTACTATATATATATGCTATATGCTTTTATTTTCCTAGGGTCGTCTGTTTCAACACTAGCTACAGTAAAAGTTAAACTGGCTAGCTTTACACTTGTAATTTTTGTCATAAGTAGTTGTAATATTGCATTTTGAAAATCAAATGTTCCCATTGGTTAGAAGTCGTAAACTTACGACAAAACTTACAAATGTAAAGCTAGCTAATTTAACTTTTACCGTATCTATAGCGTTGAAACAGACGGCCCCTAGAAATATTCCGACGCCGTAGATTGAAAGAGAAAGAAACGAAGAAAAATGATATATTTAACTCATTTTTTGATTTATTGTCCTTTACAGCATTTCAAATTTCCGCTATCTAAATCATCTAGCTTTAAAATTGACATTTAGACGAGTAAGCTTTTTTTATATCAATGTTGTTTAGTTGTCGATATGGAAGTGTCCCAATGTCATTAATTTATCATTTGAAAAGAAAGAAAAAAAAACGGCAGTATTTACTGAATGATTTTTACGTGCTTACCTATTGGCATGCCAATTTTAAACTATAGCAATTCCTTTTTTAAAAATAATAGTTTTTTTTCTTAGGAAGGTAGGTGTACTCTATAGGAAATATTTTTGGTTGGATAGGTACAGTAGGGATGGTAAGAAAGATAGGCATCTACCTGCACAGTTATTCGAAACCATCGAGGGTTAGTGAAGCCATGTTGTGTCTCACCCTCTTCCACTCGAATCCTATTCCCAACCCCCGCTCCTCGAGAGCCTGGCGTCTGGTTGGAGCTGCCAGGAGCGCATAATGGATGCGGGGAAGGGGGTGTATAACAATCTAGGGATAAAATCCACCCTCGCATACAAACTAAGCAAGCTGGGGAGGATCGATAGAGCTCAAGCTAGGGGAGACGGAACTGCCAGACCTGGGAATGAATAAGTACTTCTAGTACCTACCTAGGTACTTTCTGAAAAACGTACACGGAATATTTTTCTTTTTTGTTTCAATATTATAAAATGATGTTTTAGTTGATATCATAAAATGCTCATCGACGTTATTTTAAACTGCAATAGTTATCATTTTTATACATGGTTCGTACTCAAAATTACTGATTTTGGATTTGTGTCTGTCTGCGTAACTCAATGAACTCAAATTGGAACTCATTATGTGAAGGATTCAGAAAAGCTATTATAAAATATGTAAAAAAAAAAAAATTCTTTCAAAATTGCAGTTATATCTAAAATCAGGTAATTTTTCATGGGTCTGCGGCAGTACCTACACGGAGAAAAATATTATTCTAAAATACGATCATTTTATTCGTAAAAACGGTTAAAAACGAGACTGAAGTTCTTACGAATAAATTAACAGTGTTTCAATGTTTATTGGCGGGAAAATGTAAGAATAATTTGTTTGAACAAATTATTCTTACATGTTCCCGCCAATAAACATTGAAACCCTGTTAATTTGTTCGTAAGAACTTTAATCCCGTTTTTACGAATAAAATGATCGTATTTTAGAATAACATTTTTCTCCGTGCATAACATTAAAAGTAGAAATATAACGATTTTTTACAAAACTTGAAATAAAATCAAAAATATATTTTTAATACTCGTAGGATGGATAACGTGTGATTTACATGAAAACTATTCATTATTTTACGAAATAATTATCAATGTGATGTCATGAAACCAAAATTCAAAATGGAGTTGGAGTTGGAGTGAAATTATTTAAATTTGGCTTTTAAATAATGTGGCAATATATTTACAAGGATTATTTATGTCTAAGTTATTTACGACGCTGTGTCAAATATTGTAAAGCAATGTAACCAACTCGTTTTGCCCGGACGGTGAGGTTTTCACTCCTACTCTGTGGTTTAGTAATCGAACAAAGAAATCAGAGGATTTTCAACGTAAAATTCACGTAAAACGTAATGATTTATGACGCCTTCACATAAATTACAACGACTTTACTTTGACCTGTCCATTTTGAATTTTGCTTTATAATCTTTACTATAGACATTTATGTAATCCTATTACAAATTGCAATACATGAATCATGAAATTTAAAAATAAATAAATTAAAAGCTTGAAATATATTTTATATTAAATAAAAATGGATAGATACATTTATCCAAGACACTATCTATATAGCATTTAGTTCGAGTCGAATCTTGCAATCATAGGTACATAAAGATAGCAGCCAAAAAAAATATGCGTTAAGAAAATGAATATAATATTGGTAGTTCTCTGTTGAAGTATGATACAGTTAAATATGAGCGAATCGGAAAGGGATACATTAGCGCAGTTGGCAGAGCATGCGCACCAACCCGGAATGCCAAAGGTCCTGGGTTCGAGTCCCAGATGTATCCATATCTTTTTCTGATTTTTCTCTTTTTTATCATTAAAATATATAGAGTTCTTTCCTAAAATACCTCTTGAAATCTTCAAGGCCAATTTTTAAAATTTTAAGTGTCCAACACGGAACACCATAACCCTTGTCATGCCATGCTGGGCCAGAACGTCCATCCTGACGTGTGGAATACATGGAAGGTCGTTGTGTGGACCCTATAGGTAGTTGTTCGGTATACGATGTATGGACAGTCAATAAAATATTTTATTATTTTAAACTTACCTCGTGTTGCGTTGATCTGCTAGGTAGGTATGGATATAGAGGCAGGTACTATCAAAATTATTCACTGGGAATGCTTTGTCAATGTTTTATTTACAGCATACAATACTGACGCTTTCTGAAAAATTGAAAACTTATTCATTTTAATTCTGATACCTCTCTACTTGCGCGTTCTTTTTAATCGTTTTCTACTTTGTAAAATCAGAGGAGGTTCGACGAGATTATTAGAAGTTCAGAGTTGGTATAAGATACCTATATCGCAAGGGCGTAGCTATAGCATTTACATGAGTAGTCCGACTCTAAATGGAAGGGTGCGATCCTCGGGGGGAGATGGAAAATATAGGTTTTTAGGTACCTCCAATATCACATCGTGGGTGGGGGGGGGGGGCTGAACCCCCTAACGCTCCCCCCCCCCCTTTCTTTATATTCGCCTTTGCTTCGGGTTCGTATTTGTTTAATGTCAAAGAAAAATGAAAAAACCCCCAAATAAAGCTTGCTATCAAAGCTTGTGAGATGATTAAAAATTAATGTGTGTAAGTAGGTACTAAAGAATATTATTTTTAAAACAATAACAAATTTTCTTCCATATTTTTATAGTAAAAATTTACATGAGTATTTACATGAGTAGTCCGACTCTAAATGGAAGGGTGCGATCCTCGGGGGGAGATGGAAAATATAGGTTTTTAGGTACCTCCAATATCACATCGTGGGTGGGGGGGGGGGGCTGAACCCCCTAACGCTCCCCCCCCCTTTTCTTTATATTCGCCTTTGTTTCGGGTTCGTATTTGTTTAATGTCAAAGAAAAATTATAAAACCCGCAAATAAAGCTTGCTATCAAAGCTTGTGAGAAGATTAAAAATTAATGTGTGTAAGTAGGTACTAAAGAATATTATTTTTAAAACAATAACAAATTTTCTTCAATATTTTTATAGTAAAAATGCTCTATTTGAATATAAAACCAATTCAACCCCATTATTGGTCTAAACTTTGAAATATTTGACAATCTCTCTACTTATTTCCGACTGACTGTTATTTCCGAAGCCACAGTTCCTACTAAAATAGATATTACCCCAGATGCGTTCTCAAAGTTTTTTCGGGAAAAAATTGAATCTATTCGTGCATCCACATCTCACGCCCCTCCGCCAATTTACACTCTCAATTCCAAAGGAAATTTGTCTTCCTTCAGATCTACAACGCTGGAAGAAGTAAAAAAATTAATAGCAAGTTCGCCAAATAAGCAGTGCAGTCTAGATCCTATACCAACATGGTTATTAAAAAAATGTGCAATTGTCTTAGCTCCGTTCTTAGTTCATGTTTTTAATAAATCTCTCAGCACAGGTCACTTCCCTGAACCTCTAAAGTCAGCCATAGTCACACCCATATTAAAAAAGCCACAACTAGACTCCGATAACTTAGGTAATTATCGACCCGTTTCAAATTTACCTTTCATTTCAAAAATCCTAGAGAAAATTGCTGCAGCACAAATAACCAGTCACTTGAATTCAAATAAATTATTCACAAATCGTCAATCCGCATATAGAAGGTTTCACTTAACAGAAACCGGACTACTTCGTATGCTGTCAGATATAACTCTTGCCATAGAGTCAGGAAAATTAGCACTCATCTCACTCCTAGACATGAGTGCAGCATTTGATACGATTGATCACAACTTCCTCATTAACAGATTAGAGAAAACATTTGGTTTGAATTCCGACATCAAAAATTGGCTGGCATCCTATCTATCTAATCGCTTACAAGCCGTGAAGGTTGGAAATAAACTGTCTAATTTCGCTGAACTTTCTTCAGGGGTACCCCAGGGATCCGTTTTAGGTCCACTTCTCTTCATCCTTTTTACAAATGATGTCGCCAAAATAATCGAGTCATTTGGTCTCTTGTCTCACTGCTACGCAGACGATCAGCAAGTTTATTTTTACTGCACTCCAAACGAAATCAACAGTCTCAAAATCCGTGTAGCTGAATGCCTAGAAGCAATAACTCGTTGGATGTCTTCAAACAAGCTGAAACTGAACCCATCGAAGACCGAGTTTCTCTGGGCGGCCACAAACAAACGGCAACATTTGGTAGACGATTCACCTGTTTCCATTTCTGGCAGCAATATTATTCCAAAGAGAACAGTTAAACTTCTTGGCGTTAATCTAGACTCGGACTTTTCGCTTAAAAGTCAAATAAATAGGACAGTAAGCACCGGATTTTTTCACCTAAGACAACTTAAATCAGTTCGAAGAAACCTTCCTACAGAGGCAACAAAATTACTCATCAACTCATACGTAGTCTCACGTCTCGATTACTGTAACGGTATTTATGCTAGCCTTCCGAAATGTCAAATCGACAAACTTCAATCCGTGTTTAATGCAGCGGCACGGCTCATAACCGGGGTCTCTAAATATTCACACATTTCAGAACACCTTCGCAACCTTCACTGGCTTAAGTGCCCTGAAAGAATCCAGTACAAACTGTGCTGGATGGTGTTTAAATCCATCAATGAAATGGCCCCACATTACATCTCTGAACTATGCGTCCCGGAAAACATTGGTCCAAGGCAGTCAACCCTTAGATCAGCAACATCATCAGCTCTAGGTAGACTGATAGAACCTAAACGAAAGCCAAATACTAAGTTTGGAGATCGTGCATTCGAAGTATCTGGGCCTAAGGCTTGGAACAAACTCCCTCCGGAACTAAGGTGCATAACAAGCCCAACAGAATTTAGGTCAAAACTAAAAACCTACTTATTTAGGCTCTCATACCCTTAAATTTAATAAATCTATTTGTATTATGTATTGCCTATAATTTATCTTAATCTATTTTCTTATTAGATTAACATCATTCGAAGCCTTCACAGCAATCCGTCGCTTAACGAGAGACTGAGACTTCATTTAAGAAAATAAATAAAATTCATGTACTACTCTCATTAAATAACATAATATATATCAAATAATTACTTTTCCAACAACATGTCCAACATATGTCCTCTGCGCGCAAACTGTATATAAATAAACATCTTTTAACTTTAATCTCAAGTGACCTACCAGGTAAGTATGGTCCTGTACATTTTCATTGAAAAAAAAGATATATATAATTTTAAAAAAAAAAAAAAAAAAAAAAAAATACATGTACATTTACATTTTCGGGGTGCACCGCGCTGGTTGTTCAGATGCATTGTACATATAGTTTTGTATCGCTGATCAAAGAACCGGTGGATTTGCATCCATTGTTTTAGCCATAGGTTTTTTATATTTTCTAGTGTGTAGTTAGAAGTAAGATTGTAGAAATTATTGAAATTTGTACAGCGCCCTTGAGGTGATTTTTCACAAAAACGGCGCTATACAAGTCATCCAATTATTATTATTATTATTATTATTTCATTATTCTATCAAGTGAACAATCATTTTAACGACGTCATTATTTAGCAGGGGCGTTAAATGAATTTACCAAAGTGTTAATTATATTGTGAGTTGTAAGGTATAAATACAAGTAATCTTATGTTAATGGATGCATTTTCCACCGATACACCCCTTTATAACCGCCTAAAAGTAGGTAAGTACCAGTAAAAAAAAAAAATTATCAAAACAAAGTACTGGAATAATATTATTCCTGCATTACTGATTAGCATCTTTCCAGAATGCTTGATGTATTTGTAAATGAATTATTATTGTGGCACTTAAAGCTGTTATGGCGAAAATCTGGGTTATAATAGTTAGGTACCTACTTATTTATAAAGGGTAAGTTCCTACCGACTTTTTTATTATGAAAATAACACTCAATTACATACGATTTTTTCTGCCTCATAGCATTTAAAAGAGCTCATTCATTGCCTAGCAAATTATGATATATTTTTCTTACTCAAAACGATTACTTTTCTATTTCTAATTAAATGAAACAAATGGAACCACGATATTCCTCTTTTGAGGATTGTTTGGCAGATGGAAATGGACGAGGAGATGTAGAAAGGTTAGGGATTGAAGGAAAAATAGCTGAATCTTCAAATCTGGTCCCTATTTCAAGCAGCACACCGATTCTGAATGGTGGTCTCAAAGATCTCCGAGAAGGGCGATTCTGACGGAGTCTTCCAATCAAATAGTATTATGTGAAAACTTAATATCTCTAATCTCTAGGTATCAGGTGAAAACTTAATATCTCTAGGTATAAGGTTCTTCTTTTTTCGTATGGTGGGAGGTCAGAGTGGGATATCTAGGTCTGCGAGCCATTCTAGGGCCTCAGGTGTCGCACTGTAAACCTCATCAATCCCGCCGGGGAATGAATGGAGCGGGCATTCGTTGACCACATGTTACCGCGCGTGTAAGGTAGTGCAATGAGTGATGCAGCACCCAAATTAAGAGGGCCTCCGACTATTAATTATGCCGCTTCGTAAGGGGCCGAAGACCAACAGGTCTACCGGCCAAGGGGGAATCACTAAATACCGGGGAACAATTAAAAATATTGTCCCTGAATATTGAGGGAATATCTCACTCAAATGTGGACTTTTATTGGGTATCAGGTGAAAACATAATATCTCTGGGTATCAGGTGAAAACTTAATATCTCTAGGTATCAGGTGAAAACTTAATATCTCTGGGTATCAGGTAAAAACTTAATACCTCTAGGTATCAGGTGAAAACTTAATATCTCTTGGTATCAGGTAAAAACTTAATATCTCTAGGTAGGTAGGTGAAAACATAATATCTCTAGGTATAAGGTGGAAACTTAATATCGCGTTCATTTATTTTATTTATGAATTTGAAATCACCTTTAAAATTTATTTAAATTTTAACGGGTTTAAAACCTTCTGGGTATAGAGCCAAGGAGCATAACAGCTCTATGATGAAGGCTGTCTATTTTTATATATAAGGTTAGAGGTATATTATTTTTCTAATGACAGCCTCCGTGGTTGATAAATTATATTTGCGGCACCTTCCAGAGTGGAAAATTTTCCCAGAATCGCCCTGGTGAAGCGATGCTTGAAATGGCTATATCTAGCGGTATTGGTGACCACATTTGAATAGCCAAACGTTCTAGCTCACCTTCTCTTTTTATAGCTCCATATATAGTAGAATGTGAAAAAAAAAATCAGGGCTTATGTCATATTTGGGGATGCTTTTTTTAAACATCTGCCATTCCAGGACACATTTACCGCAGAAACCCACCCGCATACTAT
This sequence comes from Limnephilus auricula, assembly GCA_951813805.1. NCBI lineage: Eukaryota > Metazoa > Arthropoda > Insecta > Trichoptera > Limnephilidae > Limnephilus > Limnephilus auricula. The sequence continues at coordinate 6,656,140 of OX638403.1, forward strand.
TTTCCTTCTCAGAACTCCCTCTCCATAAAAATACCCTCAACACAGCATCCCCAAAGATGACATAGGCCCTGAGGGAAATGGTTTTTCTCAGGGCCTCCTGTGTGGAGCTAATGTAAAAAAATTAATTATCGAGATTTTATTGCATGTCAAATCCGACATATTTTTCGCAGGTAACCTACTAATAAGGAACTTCCAACTATTTAACCATACATACCTACCTAATGTACCTACACGGAGAAAAATGTCATTCTAAAATACGATCATTTTATTCGTAAAAACGGTTAAAAACGGGTTCTTACGAAAAAATTAACAGGGTTTCAATGTTTATTGGCGGGAACATGTAAGAATAATTTGTTGGTATGCGTAATTTCGTACGTACCTATACCAACAAATTATTCTTACACTTTCCCGCCAATAAACATTGAAACCCTGTTAATTTGTTCGTAAGAACTTCAGTCCCGTTTTTAACCGTTTTTACGAATAAAATTATCGTATTTTAAAATAACATTTTTCTCCGTGGACCATGTTTTTTGTACGTCGTGTGTCATATGTATGCAAAATTATACTCGCTTTCATTATGGTCTATTTAGAATTCAAGTAATGCTTGTAACAGTAGCTTTGTTTATTGTTAGCGCTTGTTAAACATTCAAAAGCTTTTTTGCGGCGTTGTTCCTAGAAAAAATCTGAATATTATTCAACCCGCTCTACGGAAGGCCGACACACGCAAAGTCTTGAAACAAAAAATGCGATAAAGGGATAAACAAAGCACCCTTTTCTAAAACGAACAAAAACCGAAAAAGGTTTTGCATATTTCAGGAAGAATAAAATACCCCAATAAATATTTAAAACTGGGTTAAATGTTAAAGGCAATAGACAATGTGAACTGGGTGACTGAAAAAATACTCTTTGTTATTCTTGAAATAAAGGGATCTGTCAAGTTTCACTTTTTAGCAGACGGAACATCGATCCCAATCTTCTGAGAATATGCTTCAGTTTTAAACAGTGATTTTGAAACCTAAAGATTTTTTTGTAAGTACCTACTTACCTACAAATACCTACATATATTTTCAAATTTCTTGAAAAAAACGAGTGTTTTTTAGACCACACGACTGAAGTAAATACTTCTTTAGCTCCATCTCTATGTATGTCCATATATATGTTTATATGTAGATATAAAATATATATACATATATTAATTTTCCACAAATATTTATTTAAATTTATTTTCATTCAGCATCGACTTTTGTTCCCCCCGTCTTTTGGCGCGTCACTGGTATTTCAAAATGCTGAATGAAACATTTCATGCACTGGCTCTGAGAGGAAAAGATAAAGAAAATGTGCGCGCGCACTGCTCTCTCTTGCTTCTACAGTGAGACCGTTCGCCTCGCAACGCATTTCAATTTCCGTTACACTTTCGCCAGCTTACCCCCCAAGTCAAGCGTGCGTAAAGAAGTATTTACTTCAACAATATTTAAGTGATATGAATCAACTGCGCCAAAACCGGACGAAATCCGGAGTTAAGATGATCCACTAGTCCTTGACTCATTCGGAATTGGGCGGAGCGAACGATTTTTGGGCGTTTACCAATAAAAACCCTAATCTCTAGCAAACAACGGTGTTTTGTTATTCCGCAAGTATATTTTTAAAAATCGAAGCGCCGCGTAGACTAAGGCATGTCCGTTTGCCCCGGGCCCTGGGCGTAGAATGAGCGACGGGCTAAAATCCTTCCGTACATGGCATAAGGATGAAATTCGCAGTTACAAATTCGTTGGGTACCGCCTATTTTTATTCACTGAAAAGAAACGTCGCCAAAATGCACGTTTTATTTTATTTTGTGAAGTTCAGATACAAATATTAAAATGTTTTCCGATCACTCTATAAGAAACTTAATTAGCTACATTATTCAATAAAACAACACCAGAAAAAGGATTTGTAATAGGAGATTTTTCACTTTTAACCATTTTTTATAGGTCAGACGCATAATTTGTTTCTAAACGTATTAAAAAGCTTATCAAAAAAATACTCGATCACTTCAAAGGCCAAGATGTGTTCTACTCACAGTATTTAATTGAAGCATCTATATTATTTCTAAGCGATCAAATTTTCAAAACTAATACACAAGATTTTATACGATTTTGCGTTTTTCCGCAATTCTTCCGCAATTTAATTTAATTTATTAATATGGGCCGATAGTTATTTCGTAATTTCTTTTCTTCGAATTTCTGAAAAATGCATATGTTTGCGTGATTCTATGTCAAGCCTATTTCCCAAGTTTCAGTTCGATCAGATGCCGGGAAATGGGTTTATTTCCTCCTCCAAGATTCCGCTTCGTTCTAATACCTACCTAATTAATAATATCTAGGTACATTCATTTTTTATTAGAACAACTCTCTTTTTTTATAACTTTTGAAGGTTATTCCCATAAATCTAATATATATTTGAAGAAGAAGATAACACTAATAATCTAAACGAAAATATGAAAATGAACAAGACACAGAAAAATAAACGATAACTTTCGCAAATATAACTAACTAAACTAACTAACTAACTATATTAGTGGTTTAAACAAAGTTATTTGTTTTAATTTAACTAACTAACCATCACGCCGTTTCCCCGCTGGGGTAGGCAGAGAGGACGGACCGCCAAACAACTCGGTCTTGGCACACACTCTTTGCCTCATTCACATTCATACATCTTCTCATATATATGATATGAAAAAAATATGAAAAATATGAAATATAATATGAAAAAAACAAAATAGTCGATGATAAAATTGGTAATTCTGAAATTTTAAATATGAAATATGACAAATATGATGTTTAAATAAATGGTGGCAGTATTCGATTTGGTAAAGGCGTTCGTCCCGGTAAGAAGAGAGATTCTGGGTTCGAGTCCCAGTTGGGACCGTTATCTTTTATTTTTCTGTGTTTTGTTCATTTTCATATTTTCGTTTAGATTATATTAGTGTTATCTTATTTTTCAATGAAATAATGCATTAAACCGAGAAAACAAAAGTGAAATTTAAGTAGATGTTAAAGTACCCACTTAAAATTATTATAAAGAAATTAATATCTTAACGATTTATTCGTAACACCAATAATTATTAAGATAGGTACTTACATTAATATAATGTATGAAAAATAATTGTGTGTTTACCTATTGTGTGCTTTTAATGATGAATTTTAAATTGTTGAATAAACGAAATTGGTGATTTAATTTTCAAGTTCTTCTAGTATCTAGTACCTAAGTGTTATTATTATATGTGACAGATGTTTTATCTTTCAAAGCCATTACTTAACAATCGGTTTGATAAATTAAAAAAAAAAACTAGCGAAACTTGAGTAATATTTTAATATAGCGAATAATTTGAAGTATAACAGAAATGTGTCGTGTGAAATACTTATAATATACCTACACAATATAATTTCGGCAGAGTGATGTAGCCAGGAAATTATGGTTTTCGTAAATTTATCTCGCCGTTTTACAATAGTGGTAATGGTAAGCATAGTTGCCTTCCAAGCAATTGCTAGGGGTTCGATTCTCGGCCATGGTTCTTTAAAAAAATGTATTAAGCTATAAAAAAAAAATTTAAAGTAGTTTTTTAATTTTAAATCTTGTATATATATAAACTATTTTTCTGACTCATCTGGGGTAGGCTAAACTAAACTAAGCATCACGCCATTGCCCCGCAGGGGTAGGTAGAGAGGACGAACCGCCAATCAACCTTCCACATCTACCTACCTATCTACTTAACTGAAGTTCTTACGAGCAAATTAACAGGGTTTCAATGTTTATTGGCGGGAACATGTAAGAATAATTTGTTGGTAAACGTAATTTCGTACGTATACCAACCAATTATTCTTACATTATCCCGCCAATAAACATTGAAACACTGTTAAATTGTTCGTAAGAACTTCAGTCCCGTTTTTAACCGTTTTTACTATTAAAATGGTCGTTTTTTCGAATAACATTTTTCTCCGTGTACCTATCTACCTACCTATCTACCTACACCTACCTATTTACCTACCTATATATCTACCTATCTACCTACCTACCCACCTACCTATCTACCTACCTATCTACCTTCCTATTCATCTACCTATCCACCTACCTATCTAACTACCTATCTACCTACTTATTTACCTACCTATCTACCTACCTATCTACCTTCCTATCTACCTACCTATCTACCTACCTATCTACCTTCCTATCTACCTACCTATCTACCTACCTACCTACCTACCTATCTACCTACCTACCTACCTATCTACCTACCTACCTATCTACCTACCTATCTACCTACCTACCCACCTATCTACTTACCTATTTACCTTATATTCTATTACACTAAGGTAACACAAACATAGAATGAGAGATAAGAACTTACCTACCTACGTAATTATTCGAGGTACCTAGTGTATCGTTTGTAGAAACTTAGCAAAGTCTAAGAATGATTAGTTAACGGTATCCCTTATCGTAAAGCCACAGGAAGTGCCTAACTGATTTGCTTCAATCACCAGCAATCTAAATTATCCCATTATTCATACCCTGTAGATTATTGCGTGATACGATTAGCGAAGAACTTACAATATTATGACCGAGAAGAATTATATTATTAATAACTAGATCTGGAACGCAATTATTTCATCTAACTAAGCGTGCAAAACTGCTTTTGCACGTGGGTACTTCCTGCTTCCTGCTAATTAGGTAGGTGGTACCAAATACCCTGTAATATTAATAATGAGAGTAAGATATTGGCAACAACAACGCTGGCCGCTAGAGGCGCTAGTGTAGCATATTCAAGTTGACTATTCATTCAATGGCGGCAAATTTATTTTTTCTCTTTTTTTTACATTAACTCCACACAGGAGACTCTCAGGATGTCATCTTTGGGGATGCCGTGTAAAGGGTCTTTTTCTGGAAAGGAAGGAGTGAATCTTGGTCTTGAAGAGACCCATATTGTTTGTAGTAGAGAGGAAATACAGAGGCCGGCAAACCATTCCACATCCGAGATGTTAAACTCAAGAACGAGTCGTAGAAACGACTCCTTTCTCATGTGACAATTATTGTTAACTGTGTACAAATACGTTTTTTAAGACCCATTGACCAGCGGATGAGAATTAAAGTTCCAAAATGCTTGCAACTGTATAGGGAGGTTCTGATATATTATTAATATCGATATATTTCATTGAAAACTTGCTTTAATATGTACCTATATTCAAGTAAGCAATAAAAATGATCAAAACGCATGATACATTATTAAATATCGTGTACCTACTACTTTTAAGTATTTTTTGATCATAAGTATTTATGATTTTTCAATAATATCTAAACAAAATAAGTGTGTGAAAAAAATCGGAAATATTTTAGTTTGTAAGACCTTAAATAAATAGAAAAACTGAAGTATTTTCGTCACAAAACACGTTCTGGGATTTATTTTTTAATGATTTTAATTGAACTAAAATTAAAATTCTGAAAAGTCTCTTTACTAGATTATGTATTGAAATATTTTGCAGTATGATTGATTTTATGATTTGAAATTTGCGTTGTATAATACAATACTTCGTTTGAAAATTTAACAAATGGTATAACCTTAGAATTTTAAAAATAAACAAATTTAAAAAGTGTGTTTACCAGATAAAATAACAATCATTGAAAATCAATTTTTTTTTTTGGTAAAAAAGAGTCAATACGTCTAGAATTTGGTTAAAAAAAGGACAAATTTCCGGTATTGTCTGGTTATACCCTCTTAAGATGGGATAATCTATCAAACGTTTCTGCAGAGATTGGGGCTTCAGACCAGAGGTGGCTGCCAAAGTCAACCGTTGGGCGCACTTGCGATTCGTACAGGTTAGCAGACGGGTACTATTACAGTAGGTATCTGCGAGCTTTGTACACTGTAGCTACAGAATGCCCAGCTTCTGAGAGGCCAACTTAAATCTGGCTTCGATGGAGATTAGAATGTGTTTTGTTTTGTGATTTCCAATTAGTATTTTGATGGATGTGTGCAATTTACGGATGTAATAATAATTACAGACAACAAAAATAATAAAGTGGTTTTTCAGGATGCCAAATACGTTGAAAGGTTAGTTTGTGAAATATAATTTAAGTTCGTAATTAAAATCTTCTTGATTGCATAAAAAGTGGATCATGTCATGAAAAATAAAATTATGAAAATTTTAAGCCTCAATTCAGCAAAGCTGTGTTAGTTCTCAGTCAATAATAACATCTTGTAGTCTGTTTGTCAATATTTTAAATATAAAACGAAATAATCATGTCACATTTCCATAACACATAATTGACATTGATGTCAAATAATGTTCGCCATATTGAACTGCACGAAAATTGAACATGTTATTTTTTTCATCCCGAATCCAAATATAAACTGGGCAAAAAAATAAGTCCAGATGACAGAAGAAAACTCGAAAGGCAATCGGCCTATCTTGATTTTGACATAAATAAAGTAAAAAAGAGTCCTAAGTGCCCCGTAAATTTTGATCCTCCAAAATTAATAAAATACTCCCTTTGTGTACAAACGATGCACAGGTGGGGCTATCAGAAAACAAACAGGTGATGTGAGATTGCATCGCAGTGCACACTCAGACATGTCTGTGAGTTTTAGATCTAGTGAGGTCCACAGGTGATGCAAGGCCCAATCAGCTGGTATTTTAACACATTTAAAATATATATCTTTATTCTTTGCTTAGTAATGCTAAGCACATGCCCGTGTTATGATGGCCTACACCATTCTAACTTTTTTGTCATTCAAATTTTTTGTTTTTGGTTTTGTTATTGTACATCTTATTATTTATTCCAATTACAGTTCAATTTAGTCGCCATATCAGCATTTAGGCAGGTGACTCTTCAGTAATTGTTTTAAGGAATTTAAAGACACTTACACCCAAATTGTTTGCAAGCATTTAAGAGGCTAGACTTTGAACCACACGCGGAACACCCGCAACTGTCATTCTGTCCCGCTCACAATAAGCTCACGCACACTTACAATCCATGCGAATGCGAAATGTGCGAATGAAACAACGCTCAAATTTACCTACAGAAATCGCTCGAAAAGGGGTTTATGGAGAATACACTTTTCTACACCGAAACTTTCACGAAATTGAAAAATGTGTATTTTTCAGAAAGAAGAAGCTACGTCGATAGCTTTTTATAATTTTATAAATCTTTATGAGAGTTGAGTTAGCAGCACTTTTTCCTTAAATAATATTTTTTGATAAATCGTACATGTTTGACAGTGAATGTATATGTTAATACGAAACGCATCGAAAATTCGAAAACATACCGACATAGTTTTCACCCTCTAGAAGGCAGTATAAAAAAAATATATTCATTTTGTGCAATTTTCGATGTAGAAAAGTGTTTTTTCCCGGGCGTCCTTTTTGTATGGGCCGAAAAGCGAAGTCTATCATCTTAACAGCACCACTCCCCTCGTCATGCTACGCTTTGCTAGGACGTCGGTTCTGCCGTTTGATACTCATGTCATGGTATCGACTACGACTGTACACTGACACCTTTTTTTACATTGAACAAATACAAAAATTGGAACGAAAAATGTGGCAGGTAATCTAGACTGGTTGAGGGAAACCTTTTGATCTCGAAAAGACCCTTTACATAGCATCCTCAAAGATGGGAAAGACCCTGAGGGTAATTATTTTCCTCAGTGTCTCCTGTGTGGATAATGAAAAAATAAATAAATAATAGTTTTTGTCTCTGTTTTTGCTTATGATAACACTATATCTACTACTAGATATACCTATATTTGCTCTTAGACAAAAATCGGATAAGCAAGATTGAACATTGTACGAAAATTGATCGAATATTGATTAGAGATTGATCAAAAATTGATCGAAGATTGATCGAAGATTGATCGAAGATTGATCGAAGATTGATCGAAGATTGATCGAAGATTGATCGAAGATTGATCGAAGATTGATCGAAGATTGATCGAAGATTGATCGAAGATTGATCGAAGATTGATCGAAGATTGATCGAAGATTGATCGAAGATTGATCGAAGATTGATCGAAGATTGATCCAAGATTGATCGAAGATTGATAGAAGATTGATTGAAAATTGATCGAAGATTGATCGATTGATCAAACAGTCGATCGAAGCAAAGGCAAGTGTGTGACTCACTCGTAGCCTCACTCGGAGTATATTTATATTCTAGGCATAAAACATCTACGAAGGTATACATTAACCCCTTTTATAATATGTAGATACCCTCTTTGTGCATATAATGTAGCCTTTTGTTGGCACATAGGACACACAGCCTCGTGCTATAGAAAGTGCGGAACATCCCATTTTCAGAAAGTGGCGCTGGAAGCATTTAATATTTGACTTCTGTAGCTGCGCTGTAAAGTGTTTATGGGGCGGCATTTTACGTTTTAGTGCCCGAAGCGTGTAACATAAAAATGGCAAAATATATGGACGGTACACTCTGAATTTAGCGGAGGTGTTGTATATTTAGTAAGTTATTGTGAACACACTTGCTAGATTTTCCAGAAAAAAGGGGGAAAACGTAAAATTTCACGTTTTAATACCCTGTGCAACAAACGTCGTAAATCTTTTATTGTTTGAAATATCAACATTTTGCATTAGCTACCTAATAATGGCTAATTTTGTTCAAAAAATGTCAACACTAGGTACCTACCTATGTGTCTATAAATACTGCGAACACCATTCTAAATATACCACGATCACCAACTAATCGGTTTTCTATTCCCATTATTGCAATATAAATTTAGTACAAAATAAATTTAATTTAATATTTTAATTAATGAAGATAATGTTAGCAAATCTCAATCCAAAATCTAAAACGGAAGAATCAGAAAAAAGATACGGATACATCAGGGACCCAGGACCTTCGGCTCTCCGGACCAACGCGCTACCACTGCGCCAACGCATCCCTATCCGATTCGGTCATATTTAACTGTATCATACTTCGACCGAGAACCACCAACATTATTTTTATTTTCTTAACGCATATTTTTTTTGGCTGCTATCTTTATGTATGATTGCAAGATTCAACTCGAACTAAATGCCATCTAGAAAGTGTCAGGATAAATTTTATAACTTTTTATTAATTTGAGGTTTAACTCATTATTTTAAAAAGATTAAAAAGAAATTATAAATGTAAATCTGTTTACGTAGAGTCACGTGGGGTAACCGTACGCGGAGTGTAAGTGTTCGCAGTGATGTTTCCGACAAGATCGTGCCTGTTTCGCGCCCGTGCGTTTCTTAATTCGATAGCGTTTTGGGTTGCATTGAAGCAGGACATGTGTACAGTGAATTCTAATTTGAAAATAAAAATTGGTAGGTAAAATACTTTTTTTCGTGCTTTTCTTAAATTTTTCATCTCCGTTACTGATATGTGATATTGTGTAACCAACTGTGTCAGAGCGATGTGGTCTATGATCATTTTTGGTGAAATATTGTTAGTTACACGGGTGCAAAGTGGTAATTCTAATAAAGATAACCACTCATCTGATATTTAAAGTTTATTGAATTTTGGTCTAATGGGGAAAGTGTGCTGGGGTAAGCGAGCGCAGTTGGAGGAGTGCAAACACTGACCCCTATACATAAAATTGATTTTGTAGCATAATATTTCAAGTCTCGGTATTTTTTTACAGTGAAATATGCCGCGTGTGTATGTAAGAAAGCACCCGAAAGGTCAGTGGTCAGGTCTCCCAAAATCAGATTGAAACTGCAAAAGGCTTATGAAAGAGGGGAAGAGTCAGCGGGTTGCTGCACATATTGTTGGGATCAGTGAAGCCACTCTGCGCATGGTGGCATGAGAACTACACAGGCTAAGATAATGGGCAATTTAAGTGTGATAATTGCAATGGAGGGTAACTGTTTGCGGTGCGAACACTTACCCTACGGTATGCGAATACTTACCCCGCACATGGGGTAAGTGTTCGCAATCGACATGCATGTAAACTTTTTTATGTAACTTTTTGATTTATGAACCTTATGAGATGTTTACGTTTATTTGAGATGCCTTAATAATCAATCATATTAATAAACAAAAAAATTAAGTAAAATACCTAAAGCTTTTTAATACAAAAATCCAAATGTAAAAATTGCGTACGGTTACCCCACGTGACTCTACAAAGTTTTCTAGTAGATATATAAGTGTTAAATAATGTGACTGTTTGAGATAACCCAGAGCAGTCAACAAATAATTAATCCATACATATTAACTACATACACGAGGCTCTGAGGAAAAGAACTTCCCTCAGAACCTTGTTAACATTTGGGGATGCTGTGTGGAGGGTCTTTTTGGGGAGAGGACGGAGTGAAAACGGATCTTGAAGAGAATCATGTTTTAGAAGGGAGAAAACACGAGGCCGGCAATTCGTTCCACAGACAAGCTGTTGAACTCAAGAACGAGTCGTTTACCTACATTAAATGTCGGGTGCACTTTTGGCGTCTATTTTTCGATTATGCGTCGATGCTGAAGAGTTAAATGACTCTAGTTTCTCAGAGCATCTTCTATTATAATACTGATAGAACAAGGGCAGCATTCCAACCTGTCGCCTGTGCTCTAAAGATTACAATAAGGTGGGGCTAATTGAACCATTTGGTTCAACTTGCCCCATTCCATAATTTTGCTATAATTGCATATGTAATTTATTTATTTCGTTTTTCAACACATTGTCGTTTTTGATTTCGAGATCAATAGTTTATTTATTTTATTTATTTATTTCTATACTTGTACATACATTTAACAAATAATTACAATGGTTTACATAGTAGTACAAAAAAAGTTCATATTCAGTAACAGGATGTAAAAAGGTTAATAGTAGCATTTTGTGAACACCTCACTGGGAGAACATGTGCTGAGGTGTTCACATGTTTAGGATTAAGAGATATTCTGCCGACATAAGTAGAAACACAGTATCCTCCTTGATATTGTCAAGAAGGGCACCGTGGTTCAACCCGTGTCGGCAGTATCGTAGACATAAAATTGGTAGCAGTTAAAGTTTTACAAATAATTTTCTTCAAAAGCAGATAGTAGATATCTACTTGTACAAAAATGCTTTTAAACCTCCTCTTTTATTTCTTATCTTTGATTTTGGAACATTGCTTTATATCTGCTATTCTCTAAGATGTTCTGATCTGCCATATTTTTACCAGTCTAAATACTAACTCCAAAACATTGCATAAAAAATTCTTTTCGTAGTAGATAAAAAAAAACTGCCATTCTATTGAAAATATAAAAACTGCTTTGTAGCCACATTATTATCGAATAAAACTAATGATATAATAGGTACCTAGGTACATAGTTATGTACAACTCATCATTTTTAAGATATGTGAATTTCTTGAAACGCTGTAAAAATATTACGCACATAGTTGTGCAAGGAATTTTAGAACCAACGTGTTAGGCATTAGCAAGTAACTAATTTGCTCCATTTAACATATAGTTACATGAGATAATTGTTCGCACACTGTGAATAATTCAAATAAATTAACATTCAATGCAAACGGCTGTAGTAGTTATACGTTATACCTACACATACGATTAACTACAATATATAATATACTACAATATACTTCAGTAGGTAGGTAGGGTTGGGCGGGGCTAGTTGAACCAAGGGGCTTGTTGGGCCACGCAAATATCTTGGAAGCCAAAAGACTTGAAAAGAATGATTTAAAAAAAAATATATATATATTTAAACGCCCATAGGGCTTTTACATGCATAAAGCAATAAATGTTTTGATTAATTACAGTGAAGAGTTAGAAGTGAATAAAATACAGCTGAGTAACATAAAATATAAAGACACATAAAAAATGAGTTGACAAAATGTAGGTAACACAGAATACAAATAAAGTAAAAATAGATAGCCTGCCAATATCCTCCAAATCAATAATAATAGGTATAAATAATAAATGTATAAAATTGGTATTTAAAATAGTTTATTAATTAAGTAGAAATAGTTCGCACAAACGGCGTTTAAAGCTTGCCAAATACAAATTATTGCCAAATACATCAATATTGTTTAAATATTGGTTACCAAGACTATGTAATCGTTGTATTGGGGAATGCAATTTATAGTTAGAATGAGATATGTGTATATAAAATGCTAATGTTTGTCTAGTAGTCCGTATAGGTACATGTAGATTTATTAAATTCAAGAGTTCACAGCAATCAAATTTAGAGTTTAGGTAATAAAGGTTAGGTCGGTTATTTTTCGTCTGTTTTCTAACATTGGAATATTTAAAATAATCATAATAATATTTAAAATGATGCCGAACATGTTCTAGCAAGCTAGAAGTATGTGGGACGACCCACCAAACATTATGTAGATGCATGGCGTTCATAGCGTGTACACGGGGGTTTTGTGTGATTTTGGTTCGAAAAGTAAAAAAGACGTTCGACTGCTTTTTGAAAATAGATACCAAGTCAAGGTAAGTATATTTTAAATTGGTGTTCACTTAACTTCATCGCGTCAATTGTAAAATTGTATTACATTTAGGGTTATATGTGTAATAAAACATGGGTGGGGCTAGTTGAACCATTTGGTTCAACTTGCCCCATTCCATTATATAGCTGTAATTGTGTATGTAATTTATTTATTTCGCTCTTCAACACATTACCGATATTTTTTAAATTTCTAGAAGCGTACCTACAAAAAACGAATCGTGGCTCAACAAATACATCTTCTTCTTCTTCGATGGCGCTACAGCCCATATCGAGCTTTGGCCTCCCGCAACATTCGCATCCAACTCGCCCTGTCCTCAGCAGCTGACTTCCAGTTTCTTACCTGGAGAAGCTGTGCCGCATCCCCTCTTACCTCGTCTTCCGACGTCAGTCTGGGTCTTCCCACTTTTCGCTTTCCTCCTGGGTGTCCAGTCATAATTCTTTTTGGGACGCGTGTGTCCGGCATTATCTGTACATGCCCAGCCCATCCAACCTGAGGAGTCTCGTATGGGCTGAGATGTTGGGGGCCATCAAATACTTCCGATCAAAAATCAAATACTAGCTTAAACTATCTGCAATTTTTTTTTCGGGTTGGCACTTTTTTATTTTTTTATTTCAATTTATTTCACCTCTTACACACAACAATTTTACATTTTAATCATTGTTTAACAATAGAATAACTAAATAAAAACAAAAATATAATAAAAAGGTATAACAAAAAGGTGAAAACATCATTTTTTTGGTTTCTACACCAATTAAGAGAACTGGCTCTTGAGCTTGGTGTAGGTGTTATGTAAGAATATACAATTTTTAGTCCATAATTAATATAATATCTTAAGGACTAGATTAAGGAAGACTTTAGGATGTTTGTTGTCTAGGATATGATTGCGCCGTCGAACACAAATTGTTATGTACTCTTTTATTATGTAGTTAAATTTACTTTAATAATTTAATTAGTTTCATTAAACGATGAGTGTGAATGATAATAAATATTTGACACTGTATTGTTCAATAAGTCTGTTTTCTAACATTGGAATATTTAAAATGATAACCGTTGAACCATTTTTCCTTATTCATGAAAATTAAAATATCTTGCATAAGGTCAACATATTTCATAAATTCGTGAATATCATTATAAAGCCAGATAATGAAACTATTTTAAAAAGTTGAAAAAACAAATATCTATAAGAGTTTCGAGTCTAGGGTCAAATTAACAAAATCATGTTTAACTAGCCCCCGCTCCACCCTACCTATCTATCCACGTGCAGGAAAATCACAGGACATCAAAAGGAATCTGTTTTAATCCATGATGACCGAACAGTTGATCTTCTGTCAGTTGGCCCCCCGAAAATATAATCATTATATATATTTATTTTTTTTGCATTAGATATTACTGTCAGGTACTTTTATTTTGCGGTGCATCCTCCCTACATCTCTTCGGGGACACTTAGTTATATATTGTGTGTCCGGGGATCAACTGTCATTTAAAACCCGTTTAATCGCAGGAGACCATATTTGTCCTAGCTCACATAGGTCTCACAGAAATCGTTGTTTCTCCCTTACTATCATAGTCAGAAATGTGATCTAAACGGTATTGGAAAGAGAATACAACAAACTTTTAATTCAAATCTAAAAGAAAACCACAAAAAAAATTAAATTTACCCCTTTCTGAAACCAAAGTTTCCGATAGCAATTGAAAAAAAAATTATGAAACTTTGTGAATTTTTAAAGATTTTTTTTTACATGAAACGAAAAAAGTCAGGTGACAGTAAGGTTTATAATTCATTTATCTAATGAAATAAATATGTGTTTCATTTTTGTTTCGTTATCAGTAATTTTAGTGAGAAAAAAAAGTAAAGTGAGCCATTTTAAACACTTTTAAAAGTTTTCGCAAAAAAATATTTATTTAAAAAAATACATAGTAATTTTTAATATAGAAATTTGAAAGCCTATTTCTTTTGAAAACAGTTTTTACTTTTCGAATACGTTAACAAATGTTCCATTTATTTGGATTTTTTTGCAAAGCGGGAATATTTTTAGCCTCTGACAAAATACGCCAATTTTTTTAGGGGTTAATCTTAATGCATGTATCTACCTATAGATACTTATATTTGTTACCCTACAGAAAATAGGATTTGTCAATTTTTGTGAGTGATAATTCGTGGTAGAATTCCATTTGAATGAAATCCTGAAGCAAATTTATACTTTTTTTCACTGTTTTCTGGCAAGTGTAATAAGATTAAAATTGTTTAAGTAAGTAGGTTTATCAGAAAAGAGAATTCTTCAACCAATTTATAGATGTTAGTCTGCTCACCGGAGCATGCCTACCTAGGTACGTATACTACCAGTTTAGTATCTTTGTTAAGTGAAGACCTATTGATATGAAAATGATGTCGTTGTCCCGTATTATCTGGAACGATAAGGCTTACTATTTATACGGTTGATAATAGATACTTAAGTAATTTAAGGTTCAGCACATGAGTCAAAAACCTGAAAGATAAACCTTCTAAATACCGAAGGAATAATAAATAATAAGTGGTTACACTATCAAGGAAAATACAAATGAGTTCATTTAATAATAACGAGAGTTACAGAAATATAAGCAGAACATTCAGGTTGTTAAAGTAATTATTATAGGATATGCACGAAAAGCTTGTAGTACAGTTTGTTATGAAGAGTAACTGTACTTACAGGTAAAGAAAAACAAAAATTATATTTTTATAACGCAATTAGAAGACAGCATATAGGTAAAACAAATTAACTTCATAACAGAATTATATACACATCAACAGAAAAGTTACTCAAGACAGGATATACCTAGTCAATTATTGGTCAAATTTATCTCCTCCATATTTTAAACCTTGTCCTTTCATTCTTGTCTCTCCATCCTGCAAGCTCCTATATTATTTCGCGGGCGTATTTTTGTAAACCGCTTTTTTATGTTTCCGTCGGCCGCTCTCCGTCGGTAAAAAAAACAGACATATTTCACTACAGCTGTCAGACCGTTAGGGCGAGCGGCCAATGGGAGGCCTCCGTGGTTCTATCCAAGATGGTTCCCGATTCGTTTTCCCGCCTTCCGCCCGACCTGTCAAAAGATAAGGCATCTGCAATGGGATATCGGTTTCATTCGATTAATTAATTATTTATTCCTTGGAACGTTGCAGGACTCTGTCTTTTTATGCGTGTTTGGTCCGCGGTATAGGAAATTTAATATCTTTAGTTGTTTGGTATTATCTGCATCGGAATATTTATCTTTTCGGTCAACAGTTTATCAATCTAAATAATACACCTAGTTTTGTTTTTTGTTATTTTATTTAGTCGTGAAGGTAACTCGTACAGGATCTTACATACGGATATCGTGGGAATTGAAAGAAACTGGAAGTTTTTTTAACTGTCTTGAGTGAAACCAACTATATCTAATATCCGAATGGGTTTAATAACTATAATATTTGAGTTATGGTACCAACCCTTAGGTTACAAAAGTACGTACCTAAATATAGTGTAAGCGTCCAATTTGAAATAATGTAACTGGTCCCATAGACCATAAACCATATATTAATTAATTAATTAACGCTTTATGTGTATGAAATTCTTATTGGGTAGGTAGATATTTACCTAACCTAACCGAATCTGTGAAAATAACATATCTAATTATAATCAATTCTAATAACAACATCTGTAATTGTATACTAGGTAGGTATACAATTACAGATCATTTCATAATAACTACGTCATGTACCCAGCACCAACCTTCCTACTGAAAAAATATTTAACAAAAATAATAAAGCATGAATCCGTAATTACAAATATTGGTAGGTGCCGATGTACCTACACGGAGAAAAATGTATTCTAAAAATACGATTATTTTATTCGTAAGAACGGTTAAAAACGGGACTAAAGTTCTTACGAACAAATTAACAGGGTTTCAATGTTTATTGGCGGGGACATGTAAGAATAATTTGTCGGTATAGGTACATAATTTCGTACGTATACCAACAAATTATTCTTACATTTTCCCGCCAATAAACATTGAAACCCTGTTTATTTGTTCGTAAGAACTTCAGTCCCGTTTTTAACCGTTTTTCTAATAAAATGATCGTATTTTAGAATAAAAATTTTCTCCGTGTACATTCGTGGGTAGAAATATTAAATAATGCCTGTATTATTTTCATATATAGATAAATCTACTATCTACAATATACCTACTTACAGTGTTATCTGAAAGAAGTAAAGCCTCCTCTGGTTTAGTTCTGACTTTAATTTTGACTACGAATTCGGAGATCATGGGTTCAAATCTCGATGTGCGCAAGTAAATTCTATTTCTTTTGTTTTGTGTTATTCCACAAATTATATGAAAATAATACATACCTAGTAGAAAGGGTATTTGCGACACGTTCCAGAAGTGGTAGATACTTTTAGAATGGCCCTGGTGAAAGACCACCATTCGGAATCGAGATATTGCTTGAAATGGCTTTAGCCGTATTTGGCGACCAGATCTGAAAGCTAGGTAGGTACCTACTTCCCCACATTCCTCTTCCAAATCTCATTTCCCTCCCTACTACCTTCAGCCTCGTAACTCACCAGGCCTATTGGGGATACCACAGTCTCACTGGCTTGAGACGGTTGGGAGCAGCAGTTAACTTAATCGTGAAATAATAATTACAAGTTTTGCAAACATATTTATTTCCGTAGTCTCATTTATTTTATTTATAAAATACATGATAATACATTAAAACACTTACATTTGTATGATATATTAAATCACTATGCTAGGCGGCTGTCGTTTGATGGTGACCAATGGTATGAAGATACATTGTGAAGCCCAGTGTAAACATATGAATTAAATATAGAAACATGCTGAAAACTGGAGAAGTGGTGGTAGAAAAATTATAATTTAAATTGGAAAAATTATAACAGAAAGTATAAAATAGAAAAGAGAAAAGACGAGGATAATTTTTTTTCTTGTATTATATGTGTACATGCATACATGTGTGATTACTTGCATATGTACATATCTTAATACATTAAGAATTATTGAATTAAAAATCATATTATTATAATCGTTTATTTTAATTTGATTTATATTTTTCTCCAACAGATCTCCAGTCGAACGGGAGTTACAGTGCCAATAAAATTCCTCGCGGGCAGTTACAAGCAGCGTGGTGGGGGGAGGGGGAGGAGAGGCAGTGAAACCGGTTTCGAATACCTGCGCCTGCGCCTGAGCACGGACAAGAGGCCGCACTAACTACGGCGCTTCTCTTGAAGAAGAAGTACATCATTCTGCATAAAGCTGAGGTCAATGGGCGACACACTTGGCCTTAAAATGGGTCTTGCACCTCCACCACCATATTCAGGATCCGGCAACTGTCAACTGATTAGGAAAATGGCAAATTGGTTGTTGGTAAATAACATTAAAGGTGGATAATATAATATATTTCCAATAAACAAACTTTGTTAGAACGTTCATTGACGCGACATACAAAGTGATGCCACGTTATTAGTAGGTTTTTTTTCATTTTTCTTTATTCATTGCTTTGTAAAGATATAATTTGGGGATTTTTCGACAACCATGCTAAGCACATGCTCGTGTTATGGTAGTCGAAAATAATAATAATAAGTGATAATAATAATATGTTTTTCTTCAAGCTTCGCAAAATCACTTTGTGGCGTCATTTTGAATTAAATTAAACAAATAACTTTGTATTAAACCACTATTATATAATCACAATTACCTACATGTTTCGAAACCGATGGTTTCTTCGTCAGGATAGTAATGACATATTAATGACACATTACTACCCTGACGAAGAAACCATTGGTTTCGAAACATGCAGGTAATTGTGATTATATAAAAGTGGTTTAATACAAAGTTATTTGTTTAATTTAGTAATATTTTTTGGCTAATTTTAACAAGAGCTTTGTACACAGCTATAAAATAACTTAATTCCACGCATAGTTAAAATAAAAGTTATTCATTTACAGATTAAAATCTCATTAAAATAATGTGTTCGTAATGAAATATAATTTATAAGAATATTATAAAGTCTCCCACTATAATTAAACTATTTACCCTCAAAAACGTTAATATTTTATATTGTTGAAATTGTATAAATATTTTAATTTAAAAGTCAAAAATCAATAGACTTGATAAATATCGACTTTTCCACTTTTCGACGAATTCCCCTTCCACTGAAAAAAATCAATCTACCCTTAAATAATGTCCACATATTATTGTGTTAAAATTGTTTAAATTGCGTTTATACTTTTTTACAATATAAATTTGTTTTTAAATATTTAACTTAATTAAGTTTAAAGTGTGCTGTTCTTATATTTTTAAATCGTTTTTATATATAGATATTAATGTCTTATAATCTTCCACTATACTGAATCAAACTATCCTTGAAAGTGTCTTCCACATACAGATGAACTAGCGTGGAGGTCAAATTATACAAAATCTATAAATAAACATTAGGTTTCATCTACTTAGGTATGATAAGATGAATATTAAAAAAAAAATTTAAAAAAACATTTTCTTAAATATTTTATTTTACCCACAGTCAACAAATTTCTGCATGGAGAAAAATGTTTACTCGAAAAAACGATCATTTTAATAGTAAAAACGGTTAAAAACAGGACTGAAGTTCTTACGAACAAATTAACAGGGTTTCAATGTTTATTGGCGGGAACATGTAAGAATAATTTGTTGATATACGTAATTTCGTACGAATTTTTCTCCGTGTGGAACAAATATGCAAGTAGGTACCTAATGTGGTAAAACTTAAACTTTATCCATGTTGTATTTTAAATTTATATTTTTAATTTTGCAGTAAACACCAAGAAAATATTGCACACCTAAGTATACGGAGAAAAGTGTTATTCTAAAATACGATCATTTTATTCGTAAAACTGGTTAAAAACGGGACTGAAGTTCTTACGAACAAATTAACAGGGTTTTAATGTTTATTGGCGGGAACGTGTAAGAATAATTTGTTAGTAGATATAAGTATGTAATTTCGTACGTATACCAACCAATTATTCTTACATTTTCCCGCCAATAAACATTGAAACACTTTTAATTTGTTCGTAAGAACTTCAGTCCCGTTTTTAAGAATGAAAATGATCGTATTTTAGAATGACATTTTGCTCCATGTAGGTACTTAAAAAATGAATATATCTAATTTTTTTTTTTTAATTCCATTTTTTCGGGTGTAAAATGTAATTGGTTTGTTATGTTATTAGCATTATTAAGAAAATTACGTGGTTTGGAATCTCCGTAGAACCATAAAAATGTTATCTATTTTCAAAGAATGCTTAGAAGCAGGTATCTAGTACATACCTATACCTTGCCACTAGAAACATACACGAGAAAAAAGCTTCATACAATCTTATATCATAGAGGGAGGTAATATAAAATAATTGTTGTAACTTTTGCTTTCATAGCTCCCGGCAATGCTATCGGCTGCATAAAAAGAATGACTTTTTAAACCCGGCACGGGACGACATAAAGCTCCCAATGAAGCTAGATAGGTCATAAACGCCTTCGCCCGAATTCTTTGGCGTCCATTAATCCCGGCCTTAATGGCGGATAATAATAACAACAATAATGATGATGGCTAAACTTATTTAATAAACGTAAAAGCTCTCGGCAGCACACTCCTTGGACTTTGCCATAAAAGGCTCCATCGGAAGTTGCGCACTAAATCCCGTTCCAATGGACTTCTTTCACTCCAAAGATGCTTATGAACATTAATTTCTTTGTTTAGTACTTATTTATATTGTTTGGAAGTAATTATGTTGCTCCAGTGAGTGCTTTTTGCAGTAAGTTTGGTATTAAGTATTCGATTTGCTGATATAAATAATATCTACTGTCGGAGGTAGGTAGGTATGTAGGTACCTCCTTATTTCGCATTTTTGGGCAATAACAGAAAATCCATAGTAGTGAATGTTAAATATTTATTTAAAACAAAATAAACTACATTTTCTATTACAAGTCTTGCAAACATATTTATTTCCGTAGTATAATTTATTTTATTTATAAAATACATGATAACACATTAAAACATATATCTATATATGATATATTAAATCACCTTGCTAGGCGGCTGCAGGTTTGATGGTGACCAATGGTATGTAGTTACTTTGTGAAGCCCAGTGTAAACATATGAATTAAATATAGAAACATGCTGAAAACTGGAGAAATGGTGGTAATATTTATTTAAAACAAAATAAACTACATTTTTTATTAGAGTACGATCCTTGTAAGGTTAAGCGACAAAGGATAATCCGCTAACTAAATCTCTTTTGGGAAAAAATATCCCAATAGCATTGAGGAGAGTTCTGAGAAGGAACAATGATGGGTAGGAATCTGTGGGTCAGTATTTCCAGAGGTGGCAGATGTATAAACCAATCCCTCCCACTCAATACAAGGCGATGTTCCGGAGAGTCCTTCTGGAGAGGTCAAAAGGTCTACCTCAACCGGTCACTCCCATGCATTAAGACTGCCACATCGGCAGGCACATCCGCCATCTAGACCCGGACAAACCTCACCCATGAACCCGGGCACCCCTGCTAAGTCACCAAATATAGCTATGTGAGGCATCTATACCCGCCACCCAAATACATAATCTGAAAAATAGATGCCAAAGATGATAAAAGTTGTGCTACTTTAATTTTTCAGTGATGGGGTAAGTAAGGTAAGTAATGGTTTACGAGAATAATTTTTTGTGTTCTCGAACCTACATACATTTTACAGTTTACAAGGATAATAAGTTCCAGTAGTGGGTACCTACCAAAACTGGTTACTACCTAGTAGTATTTTGTGAACACCTCATTAGGAGAATCTGTGCTGAGGTGTTTGCATGTTTTAGATAAAGTGTTTTTCTGCCATCAATTAAAATCCTTGAGACCTTAAAGGAGGACACTCTAGTTCCATATCCATAGCTGCAGTATTGTGTATTGGGTTAAAAATACATAATAATTACAACACCTCATTAGGAGAACCTGTGCTGAGGTGTTTGCATGTTTTAGAATAAGTGTTATTCTGCCACAAGTAAAATCCTTGAGACCTTAAAGGAGGACACTGTAGTTCCATATCCATAGCTGCAGTATTGTGTATTGGGTTAAAAATACATAATAATCACAACACCTCATTAGGAGAACCTGTGCTGAGGTGTTTGCATGTTTTTGATAAAGTGTTATTTTGCCATCACAAGTAAAATCCTTGAGACCTTAAAGGAGGACACTGTAGTTCCATATCCATAGCTGCAGTATTGTGTATTGGGTTAAAAATACATAATAATCACAACACCTCATTAGGAGAACCTGTGCTGAGGTGTTTGCATGTTTTTGATAAAGTGTTATTCTGCCATCACAAGTAAAATCCTTGAGACCTTAAAGGAGGACACTGTAGTTCCATATCCATAGCTGCAGTATTGTGTATTGGGTTAAAAATACATAATAATCACAACACCTCATTAGGAGAACCTGTGCTGAGGTGTTTGCATGTTTTTGATAAAGTGTTATTCTGCCATCACAAGTAAAATCCTTGAGACCTTAAAGGAGCACACTGTAGTTCCATATCCATAGCTGCAGTATTGTGTATTGGGTTAAAAATACATATCTAATAATTATTATAAAGATAAAGAATTATTTTTTTATTTTTATTTTTAACTTTTTAACTTAAAGAGTTAAACCTCAAATTATAATATTTTAAATAATGAAGATAATATTAGCGAAAGTCAATCAAAAATCCGAGACAGAAAAATCAGAAAAAGATACGGATACATCTGGGACTCGAACCCAGGTCCTCCGGCAATCCGGGCCGGCAATCGGCCCGGATTGCCGGAGGACCTGGGTTCGAGTCCCAGATGTATCCGTATCTTTTTCTGATTTTTCTGTCTCGGATTTTTGATTGACTTTCGCTAATATTATCTTCATTATTTAAAATATTATAATTTGAGGTTTAACTCTTTAAGTTAAAAAGTTAAAAATAAAAATAAAAATATTTCATCCTAGACTTGCAGATAAAGTCAATAGATGTCGCATGTTAATAAAAAAAGTGATAAAATTTATCCTGACACTATCTAGAGGGCATTTAGTTCGAGTTGAATCTTGCAATCACACATAAAGGTAGCTGCCAATAAAAATATGCGATAAGAAAAATGAAAATAATGTTGGTGGTTCTCAGTCGAAGTATGATACAGTTAAAAATGACCGAATCGGATAGGGATACGTTGGCGCAGTTGGTTAGCGCGTCGGCCCGGATTGCCGGAGGACCTGGGTTCGAGTCCCAGATGTATCCGTATCTTTTTCTGATTTTTCTGTCTCGGATTTTTGATTGACTTTCGCTAATATTATCTTCATTATTTAAAATATTATAATTTGAGGTTTAACTCTTTAAGTTAAAAAGTTAAAAATAAAAATAAAAATATTTCATCCTAGACTTGCAGATAAAGTCAATAGATGTCGCATGTTAATAAAAAAAGTGATAAAATTTATCCTGACACTATCTAGAGGGCATTTAGTTCGAGTTGAATCTTGCAATCACACATAAAGGTAGCTGCCAATAAAAATATGCGATAAGAAAAATGAAAATAATGTTGGTGGTTCTCAGTCGAAGTATGATACAGTTAAAAATGACCGAATCGGATAGGGATACGTTGGCGCAGTTGGTTAGCGCGTCGGCCCGGATTGCCGGAGGACCTGGGTTCGAGTCCCAGATGTATCCGTATCTTTTTCTGATTTTTCTGTCTCGGATTTTTGATTGACTTTCGCTAATATTATCTTCATTATTTAAAATATTATAATTTGAGGTTTAACTCTTTAAGTTAAAAAGTTAAAAATAAAAATAAAAATATTTCATCCTAGACTTGCAGATAAAGTCAATAGATGTCGCATGTTAATAAAAAAAGTGATAAAATTTATCCTGACACTATCTAGAGGGCATTTAGTTCGAGTTGAATCTTGCAATCACACATAAAGGTAGCTGCCAATAAAAATATGCGATAAGAAAAATGAAAATAATGTTGGTGGTTCTCAGTCGAAGTATGATACAGTTAAAAATGACCGAATCGGATAGGGATACGTTGGCGCAGTTGGTTAGCGCGTCGGCCCGGATTGCCGGAGGACCTGGGTTCGAGTCCCAGATGTATCCGTATCTTTTTCTGATTTTTCTGTCTCGGATTTTTGATTGACTTTCGCTAATATTATCTTCATTATTTAAAATATTATAATTTGAGGTTTAACTCTTTAAGTTAAAAAGTTAAAAATAAAAATAAAAATATTTCATCCTAGACTTGCAGATAAAGTCAATGATGTCGCATGTTAATAAAAAAAGTGATAAAATTTATCCTGACACTATCTAGAGGGCATTTAGTTCGAGTTGAATCTTGCAATCACACATAAAGGTAGCTGCCAATAAAAATATGCGATAAGAAAAATGAAAATAATGTTGGTGGTTCTCAGTCGAAGTATGATACAGTTAAAAATGACCGAATCGGATAGGGATACGTTGGCGCAGTTGGTTAGCGCGTCGGCCCGGATTGCCGGAGGACCTGGGTTCGAGTCCCAGATGTATCCGTATCTTTTTCTGATTTTTCTGTCTCGGATTTTTGATTGACTTTCGCTAATATTATCTTCATTATTTAAAATATTATAATTTGAGGTTTAACTCTTTAAGTTAAAAAGTTAAAAATAAAAATAAAAATATTTCATCCTAGACTTGCAGATAAAGTCAATAGATGTCGCATGTTAATAAAAAAAGTGATAAAATTTATCCTGACACTATCTAGAGGGCATTTAGTTCGAGTTGAATCTTGCAATCACACATAAAGGTAGCTGCCAATAAAAATATGCGATAAGAAAAATGAAAATAATGTTGGTGGTTCTCAGTCGAAGTATGATACAGTTAAAAATGACCGAATCGGATAGGGATACGTTGGCGCAGTTGGTTAGCGCGTCGGCCCGGATTGCCGGAGGACCTGGGTTCGAGTCCCAGATGTATCCGTATCTTTTTCTGATTTTTCTGTCTCGGATTTTTGATTGACTTTCGCTAATATTATCTTCATTATTTAAAATATTATAATTTGAGGTTTAACTCTTTAAGTTAAAAAGTTAAAAATAAAAATAAAAATATTTCATCCTAGACTTGCAGATAAAGTCAATAGATGTCGCATGTTAATAAAAAAAGTGATAAAATTTATCCTGACACTATCTAGAGGGCATTTAGTTCGAGTTGAATCTTGCAATCACACATAAAGGTAGCTGCCAATAAAAATATGCGATAAGAAAAATGAAAATAATGTTGGTGGTTCTCAGTCGAAGTATGATACAGTTAAAAATGACCGAATCGGATAGGGATACGTTGGCGCAGTTGGTTAGCGCGTCGGCCCGGATTGCCGGAGGACCTGGGTTCGAGTCCCAGATGTATCCGTATCTTTTTCTGATTTTTCTGTCTCGGATTTTTGATTGACTTTCGCTAATATTATTTAAAATATTATAAAGAATTATTTTGCTATTTCTACAAACTATTGTGAGCTATTATTTAAAATCAACCAATTATTTTAATTCAATCGACTTGTAATTATTTTCCCACAACAGTTTGAATTGAATAGAATTTATGACGCACGGTTTGCATAAATCTTCCGCAGTCGAAATCAGGCCATGTCCGAATCAATCCGCGTTAATTACAGGTTTCTGATTTATGTGTGGGTCTTCTGCTAACTTTAGGCCTCTTATAGATAAACCAAAATACGGATGAGCCAATTTTATATATACCTATAAACCTAATACAGAAATAAGTTAGAATTTTGTTTCGAACCAAGAAATTTAAAATAAAAATATTTTAGGCCAGTTCTTTCACTTTTCTTTTTTCATGGAATCGTCAAATTTTTAAGTTCATTATGAAGTTCTGTGAAAGTTCTATTAAAGTTCGGTTATCATCTCCTTTGTGTGCTCAATAATGATCTACTTGGTAATAACAGAATTTGAAAATTAACTTTGAAATTTGATTAATTGTCCAAATTCTGTGAAACATCTGTCAATAAGTATACAAGAGAATTTTATGCAGAATGTTAAAAATTCTTACTAGTTTTACTACTCGGATTTAAACCGTATGATTGCAGATAGGTACTATATTGAACGTGATTGCGTCCCAAAACTCCAAACAGCTTTAAACAGCTATAAAAGAAGACAGCAGTTTATACGTCGTATCCCCTCCACGGCCGAAGAAGATTGAATACAGTGCGATCTAGAGATGCTGTATTTACGTCACATCCCCTCTTCTTCGGCCAGATGTAGGGTCATGCGATAGACCGTCCGTCCGATCGTGACCCGCTGATTGGCCGACGGTCAAAGGATCTCGAACGAGAAAAATATCTTCTTTATTAACATTTATTTGTGCAATTAATATTAGATTTGCGCGAGTCTAGCCATTGTTTTACCAAATAAAAATACACAGATTAAAAGGCTGGACTCGCGCCAATACTGTTAAGTATAATTAAAATACATTTATGTTTATATTAAGTAGCTATAAGGATTTATTCATAACAATGTCGGGCTACACACCCACTAATTCAAATTGTACATTCTATATTAAACTTAATAAACATGCTAGGAAGAAACAGTTTATATGAGATGACGCGGAAAAAAGAGTACTGTTGCTTAAATAATTTAAAATTAACATGTAATTCTCTCCGAGAATACACGAGGCTGCATAGAAATGCATCTCTCAAAATAGGGCTCTTTGACCCCCGATGGCGCACGGCGCCGTCGCATTATATAAATAGGGCACAAAAAATGAACCCAACTCACTCTCATCCACACTTCGAACTCGCAACACTACTCTGACCGCTTCAATCTTCTTGGACTGCTTCTTCCGGCTTCAAACTCTACAACCGCCTTTGACTTCCGACCTTGCACTTCCTTGGACTGCCGACTTCTCTCTCCTTGGAACTACTACTTCGCAGCATCCGGAACAGGCCCTGAACGCACAGCAGCTCGCCGACTAGAAACCCAGCACCCCTATTTTACAGTCAATGTAAAGGACATCTAAGAACGTTCGATACATTGTGGTCCTCCGAGCCGGATCTTCTGGTCTCCAGCTGCCAGGATGACACCATCACTTCGCTCCGGGAAGAGTACATTGGAGGGAGCCAGACAGGACGAGTCACAAGCCGCTAGCAGTACCCCGCCCTCCGCTGGCGGCTCTGCAATCCCGCCGCCCGCTAATGCAGCCCCCGCGGTAGATGCCGCTCATCCCCGAGATCACTCTCCGGTACAGATGCGCAGCCAAGACTCATCATCAGACAGCGAGGCTTTGAATGCAGATTTACTCAAACAACTGCAGCGAGAATTGAGAGCAGAGAGGCGCCGCAACCGGAAATTACAGGACGCCCTCATCGCTTCAATAGAAGCTCCTGTGACAAAACAAGCACCTGCAGTGGAACCTGACACACCCACGGAGCAGGCGACTACACAACAAGGTGCCGCCATACGGGGTGCCATACAAGGCTCCGTACAAGGCGCCGCACAACAAGGCAGTGGACAAGGCGTCCTACAAGGCGCCGCTCACAGCGCAGAGTACCGGTCTTCGGCATCCAACATCACGATGCGAGGCCAAACAACCCCTCTGCAGCTCCAGCAGCCATCCATCATCAACACAGAGTGTTCAGGCGCATTATCCGGACAACAGCCGACACAAACCTCAGCTCAAGGGGCCCCACACATCCCCGCAGCTTCCTACATCCCGGAAAACCAGCCGGGCTCACCACAAATGCAGTTCGGCCAGATACCAACAGTAAACAACACATACGCGACATTCCCGAGCCACCTCACGGAGGATGACACGGCGCGTCAAACTGAAGATTGGGTAAATAATCGAGTGGACCAGGCGGCGCCAGCAAACCCGTTCACACAGTTCGCAGCATTCATGACGGAGGCTTTTCGCGCCTCACAAAACGGCGGGACTCCGCGGCAGCAGCCTGAAGAGGAGAACCGTATGGCGTCCCTCATCGCACGTCAATCAAGCGCAAAGGACCTCCCACCATACTACGGAGACGCCGTGGAATGGCCAGCATGGCGCGCCCAATTCTATCAATCAACATCTACATGTGGAATGACGCAATCAGAAAACTTAATGCGCCTTCAGAGAGCTTTGAAAGGCAAGGCTCGTGAAGCAGTTAGCCCGCTTTTAATGGACCCGACGCAAGTACCGGAAATAATGGACGTATTAGAACACAGGTTCGGTGGTGCTCACACAATCGCCACACTGATGTTTGAGAAAATCAAAAGGTTGCCGCGACTTCCCGAAGATGCATCAAACGATGCCTTAATCGAATTCTCGGGAACTGTTCAAAACGTAGTGTCCTCGCTCGGCAGTTTAAAGTGCGATTATCTCTCGAACCCCGCGCTACTAAGTGAAATTGCATCAAAAATGCCTCTTGTGTTAAGAGTGGCATGGTTAGACAAAATTGCCGACCAAATTACAAGTGCCACAATCCAACAATTAGCTGCCTTCCTAAAGAGGCTCACAAACGCAATACCGCGTTCGGGCCTAGTTGACAATGCCCGGGCCCCAGTGAAACCGCGACGGGAGCAAGTGTTTGCTCAAAGTGAATCAAAAAGTGAAAAGTTCGAAAAGTGTGCACAGTGTGCAAATTCGCACAGAATTCGGGAGTGTCCAGTGTTTTTGGAGAAAAGTGTTTCCGGTCGATGGGAAAAGGTTAAAAGTGCCCGTCTTTGTCATAAATGCTTAGACGTAAACCACCATACGCGAGCGTGCAAATATCGCGTATGGTGCGGAGTGGGTTCGTGTCGACTACCCCATCATAAACTATTACACGACCCGTCGCGCGTGAATTCGTCTGCCGGTACATCGCGAGGAAATAATAACGAAGATCAAACCGTGACAAATACTACGTGGTGCGGACACGAGTCGGTATTGTTAAAAGTGGTACCAGTAACCATATGTGGCCCGAATGGGCAAGTATCAGTTCATGCCCTACTAGACGAGGGGTCGACGGTGACCCTGTTAGACACCGAAATAGCGGACAAAGTGGGAGCAAGCGGACCGATCCGCGGGCTACGTATTCACGGGGCGAGTGGAATGTGCTCGTCAGACAGTACGTCTCGCCGAGTTAAACTTTTAGTGCGCGGAGACGGTGCCGAGTATGGAATCACGGCAAACACAGTGCGACATCTAGATCTACCGCGACAAACCATCGCCGGTCGGCGGCAAGTAAAACCGCAAATTTTATTGGGGCAAGACAACGCGCATATTATTGTTTCGAGAGAGGTGCGTGAAGACTCAGAGAATCGAATCCTGTCCCGTACTGCACTCGGCTGGATCACGCACGGAGGTATTCATTCTAAAGAAAAAATAACGCTGAGCATAATTGGCGAGGTCGAGAGGGGAGACCAACAGCTTTCAGAGCTATTGAAACAAAATTTTGCTATCGACTCGCTGGGAGTGACGTCAGCGGCACGCATAGATGCCGCCACACAGCGAGCAGAGGCAATAATGAAAAACACTACCCGGCCGTATGACGCCGGCCGGTGGGAAACGGGCCTTCTGTGGAAAGCAGATAATACACGCCTACCGGACAACAAACAGTGCGCACTAAAGCGCCTGTACTCATTAGAGAGAAAATTGGGGAAAAACGAAACGTTGGCAGCGGCGTATAAGGTGAAAATAAGTTCACTGATTGAACGTGGGTACGCGCACAAATTAAACAGTCAAGAAGCGGCCATCCCTAGTCCGCGAAAATGGTACTTACCGCATTTTGCGGTTATAAATCCCAACAAGCCAGGCAAGCTAAGAGTGGTATTCGATGCAGCAAGCCGCTGTCGAGGCGTCTCACTAAATGATCAGCTGTTAGCAGGGCCCGATCTCCTTTCCTCGCTATTAGGGAACATATTGCGCTTCCGCGAAGGAAAAATAGCGTTCGCGGCGGATATTGCAGAAATGTTCCTGCAAATAAAAATAAAAAGTGAGGACCAATCATCTCAATTATTTATGTGGAGAGCAACGCCACAAGAGGAGCCAAGCACATATATGCTTACATCAATGATGTTCGGGGCAACATGTTCACCGAGCAGCGCACAATTCGTGCGAAACAAGTTAGCGGAGCAACACAAGGAGCAGTATATGGCCGCGGCAACCGCCATACAGGAAAAGTTCTATATGGACGATTATCTGGACGCCGTAGACACATCAGAAGAGGCTGCCAAGATGGTGCGGGAGGTGAGCATCATCCTTGCAAACGGGGGTTTCCTGCTCACGAATTGGGCTTCAAATGACCCTGTTGCCATTGCAGAAGTACCGTTAGAAAAGCGGGCAAAATCGGCCATACCTATTAGCAACGGGGACCACGAAAACGAGCGCGTACTAGGCCTCGAATGGGACCCCGTAGGTGACCGCTTCCTCTACAGCTTCCGTGAGACGGCGGCAACTGAGATGATTCCCCACCCAACGAAAAGACAATTACTGAGCATTGTAATGAAGGTATTTGATCCCGTGGGTTTCGTATCCTGCCTAACAATTCGCTCAAAAATACTTCTCCAAGCAGTGTGGAGATCAAATATCGGCTGGGATGAACCGATAAAAACAGAACATTTAAATAAATGGTCGGAATGGCTACAACTTCTCCGCCAGAGTAGCGTGTCGATACCACGAAGATGCCTCAGCAACAAAAACGGCAATTTTGAACTCCACCTATTCTGCGACGCATCGGAGTCAGCGTGTTGCGCAATTGCGTATTTAATTGAAAAATCCCAGGAAGGCACGCACTCAACCTTCCTGGCGAGTAAATGTAAAGTGGCACCATTGAAGCCCCTGTCTATTCCGCGCCTGGAGCTACAAGCAGCCCTGATGGCTGCACGATTGGCGGCCACTATAAAAAAGGAGAGCCAACTACAAATAAGGCGAACCACATATTGGACGGACTCTACAACCGTCTTATGTTGGCTGAGGACAGACCCGAGGGCTTATTCCGCCTTCGTGGCCAACCGGCTAGGGGAAATAGATGATGCTACCGAGATCATTAATTGGAGATGGGTACCAACCAAATTAAACCCGGCTGATATAGGAACACGAGATATCGAGTCGCCCGACCTCACGCCCACTAGCCGGTGGTTCTGCGGTCCGGCCTTTATTACCCAGCCGGAAGCTACATGGCCCCGTGAAAAGGAGCCAGTCATCCGACCCGATAACCAGGCTCTGGAGATAAAGCCTCAATATGTCGGCCTCACGACAATAATGGGAGATGGATTACCACTCATCGAACGATTTTCATCGTGGCATCGACTTATCCGCAGCACTGGATGGGTGCTCCGCTTCATAAGGCGATGTCGGCCGGGCCAAAACAAATCCTCAGAAGGTCCTCTACGTGCTGAAGAGGCTCGAGAAGCAGAAAAATTGTGGGTGAAGAAGTCACAAGCTCACTCCTTTGGAGCCGAAATTAACGCCGTTCAAAAAGGCGATATACCACCAACCGGAAGTCGCCTGCGGACACTAACGCCTTTCCTTGGCCCGGACGGCATTATACGGATGGGCTCACGGCTACAAGCCCTGAAAGGAGTCGCCAGCGGCGTACGGACTCCAGTCATCCTGGATGGTGACGAGACGTATGCTCGGCTCCTGATCCGCCATTATCATGAAAAGGCGGACCATCCGAGCACCGAAAAAACAATGGCGGAAATCAGATGCAGTTTTTTCATATTAAAATTAAGGACAAATCTCCGCCGAATAGCGCATGAATGTCTAGTATGCCGCATAAGGAGAGCTCAACCGATACCACCACTGATGGGACCACTACCGGCTGCCAGGCTCGCCCATCATGTGAGCCCCTTCACTCACTGCGGCCTAGATTACTTCGGCCCTATGGAAGTGACAATCGGTAGACGTCGGGAAAAGAGGTACGGGGCATTATTCACCTGCCTTACAACTAGGGCCGTACATCTCGAGCTGGCGGCTTCACTGAGCGCCGATTCAGCTATCATGGCAATGCAGCGAATGTCAGCTAGGCGAGGCCAGCCTCAATGCATATATACAGATAACGGGACTAATTTTCATGGCGCCGACAAAGAGATCCGAGATGCGTTGGAGTCAATCAGCAGAGATCCCAGAGTACAAAACTACATCTCAACACAAAAAACATCTTGGAAATTCATCCCCCCCCTGTCTCCCCATATGGGGGGAGCTTGGGAGCGCCTCGTCCGCTCTATAAAAAGAGCCCTCAAATCAACAATGAAAGAGCGTTCGCCGAGAGAAGAAACCCTCCTCACGGCCCTAGCAGAGGCAGAGTACATAGTGAACAACCGCCCGTTAACACATGTCTCTGTCGATCCGAGAGATGAGGACCCCCTAACCCCAAATCATTTTTTGCTGGGATCAGCGGGGAAGCGGCCGCACCTGTCATTATATGCGGCAAAAGAAGAGGAGGTCTGCCTACGAAAACAGTGGCGAATCAGCCAGCAATTGGCAGATATGTTTTGGCGGCGTTGGATGAAAGAATACCTGCCCACGATAGCCGCACGTCAAAAGTGGCACCAGCCAGGCACCCCCATAAAAACGGGAGATCTTGTACTGATCGTGGATCCTGCTTTGCCCCGCAACACTTGGCCCCGCGGGCGAGTTATCGAAACAATGCCCGCCGCTGATGGACAAGTAAGGACCGTTCGAGTCCAGACCAGCACCGGAGAGTACGTGCGTCCCGCCGTTAAAATTGCCGTACTCATGACGACACCGACCACGGGCCCCAAAAATAACGAGGCCTGCTCCCGCAACTTAGAAGGAACGGGTCGTATAGGACGCCGCTGAACAAAAGGGGTCGCGTCACGTTCTAAGAGGCTAGGCACAGCCGACACTGCACCGGAGGGAGGATATATTGAACGTGATTGCGTCCCAAAACTCCAAACAGCTTTAAACAGCTATAAAAGAAGACAGCAGTTTATACGTCGTATCCCCTCCACGGCCGAAGAAGATTGAATACAGTGCGATCTAGAGATGCTGTATTTACGTCACATCCCCTCTTCTTCGGCCAGATGTAGGGTCATGCGATAGACCGTCCGTCCGATCGTGACCCGCTGATTGGCCGACGGTCAAAGGATCTCGAACGAGAAAAATATCTTCTTTATTAACATTTATTTGTGCAATTAATATTAGATTTGCGCGAGTCTAGCCATTGTTTTACCAAATAAAAATACACAGATTAAAAGGCTGGACTCGCGCCAATACTGTTAAGTATAATTAAAATACATTTATGTTTATATTAAGTAGCTATAAGGATTTATTCATAACAATGTCGGGCTACACACCCACTAATTCAAATTGTACATTCTATATTAAACTTAATAAACATGCTAGGAAGAAACAGTTTATATGAGATGACGCGGAAAAAAGAGTACTGTTGCTTAAATAATTTAAAATTAACATGTAATTCTCTCCGAGAATACACGAGGCTGCATAGAAATGCATCTCTCAAAATAGGGCTCTTTGACCCCCGATGGCGCACGGCGCCGTCGCATTATATAAATAGGGCACAAAAAATGAACCCAACTCACTCTCATCCACACTTCGAACTCGCAACACTACTCTGACCGCTTCAATCTTCTTGGACTGCTTCTTCCGGCTTCAAACTCTACAACCGCCTTTGACTTCCGACCTTGCACTTCCTTGGACTGCCGACTTCTCTCTCCTTGGAACTACTACTTCGCAGCATCCGGAACAGGCCCTGAACGCACAGCAGCTCGCCGACTAGAAACCCAGCACCCCTATTTTACAGTCAATGTAAAGGACATCTAAGAACGTTCGATACAGGTACCTACAACTTAATTAAAAGTTCAGAGTGTTAGATAGATTCATACTCTCAGTAGGTAGATACGTGCACCGGTGAAATAACACAATTCAGAATCGAGATGTTGCTTGAAATAGCTTTAGCCATGTTTAGTAGCCCGATCTGAATAGCAATTCCGTCCCATTCCATTCCCCGCCCCAATCCATTCATCGTCACAATATAATAAAGTACCTACCTACCCCAATTAGGGTTGCATTAATCCCACTGGCTCCGGGCAAAATTTAAATAATAGATAACTAGCTGATACCCGGCATGCGTTGCAATAATCTACCCTCTCTTTCTTCCGTTCTCCCCTTTCTCGTGAACCCCCCCCCCCCCCCCCCTCAAGCATTCCGCTTCCACCTTCTTCGCTTCCCCTCTCCCTCGTCCCCCCTCCCGCGAAGCCTCCCTCCTTAATTCCCCAACCGACCCTCCCGCATACCCCTCCCCCCAGACTTTTTTCCCTGCCGCTTAACTCCATAAAATACACCCATTTTTCCAACAACGCGCGTGACCTATTTAAATTTTTTATGCAAATTTCATTATGCCAGAGCTCACCAGTATATATATATATATAGAGTTATTCAACAATTAAAAAAAAAATTAATAGCAATCGGATGAAATTTTAATCGCAATCGTACGAATAGTATAGGAAGTAATTTCATAACGCCAGAGCTCACTATCCTATAACCATTCCGGGTATGCGCACATCATATTTCCAAAGTTTCATCACAATCGGATGAACGGTATGGCCGCGCATAAGGTACGAACAAACAAACAAACATATATAATTTTTTATATTATAGATTTTGAACTCTTGCCCGTTATTCTCATATAAAAATTTTTTAGCTAACTTCATAATTTAATTAATATAAGTAAGTAGAAACATTTAGCAATAGATTCCTAGATACCTACATGATTTTGAGGAGTGTTAAATATGGGAGAGATTACTTACTTACATTTCTTTAAACAGGACAGTGTTATTCAGATATTTTTCTTATTTCATTGAGTGTTTCAATTTAAAAACACCTCCATTTAGGATGCAGTAGTCCTGCTTGCTCCGGCCGGTAATAGTTTTACATTGTGAACACAAAACGTGATCTAAGCATTTTTTTAAATTGAACCGTACCTATTTTAAGTACCTTAGTAACATACCTGTGATGGGTGTTCTGCTATTTTTTAAACTCAGAATACTGATTGATGTCGTGAAAGTGGATAAAAAAGATTTATTTATTAAAATAAAGATAATCTAGTAGCCATCCAATTTGCATAAGATGAAAAATATTGTAAATTATGTAGATGTGTTTACAATTTTGCAGTCATAAAATATGGTTCCCGCATGCGCTCAGTCTTAGGCCATAACCTCACACGGCTCTCAAACCTGATGGAAATTTTAACATAAAAAAATATATAAATCTAAATTAAATTATATTACTTACTTCTAAAATACTTTTATTAAGTAAATTAGGTAAATCGACACCGAAGAAGGTACAAAAACTAAAACCACAATGGAAATGACTACAAAAAATCCAAAACTTTAATTGACACGTCGAAAACGGTTAGGAACATGAAAACTCAACAGAGTGGCATTCCAACACCCCAAAAGTCAGCGACGCTGAGAGGATGATGGCCCAAAAAATTGAGAACACACTACAGGCTCACTTCACCACTAGACGAAGGTTGAAATATCTAATAAAGGCCATAGGCACATTGGGGATTCCGATTTGGATTTTTTTGGAATTTGGACGAATAGATCACCTCCCAAGTGTTTTTCTGTTTCATCACCTTTAATGACTTTTCAAATGAGTGATGAAGTTGCACATTATTATTGAGTTGTCCAGTCACCATCGAAAACGATCCCATGACAACTCAACAAAGTGGTATTTTAGCACCACTTTGAAAATTCGTTAATAGTTATGAATTTATTTTTCATTAACAAATAATTTTAAAAAAGTCGATATAGAAAATTATTTAGTAGGTAAGTAGGTACCTAGGTACCTACTCTGACTCATTTTCGCTGATGAAATTCGAATTCATTTTTTTTTAAATTGTAGGCATGAATTTCTACATGCACGGAGAAAAATGGAATTCGAAAAAACGATCATTTTAAGGCGGTCCGCTGACGAGGCAACTGAAAACCAACTAAAACCGGCTGTTTTCACTGTCTTGATTGGTCAAAAAGCTTGTTTAACCGTAGACGAAGAACAATCAGCTGACAGCTGGCAACTAGCAACGGCCGGCCAGGGCAATCAGCAATGCAAGTCGCAAGTCAGCGCTTGCGTTACCATTGATAACGGGTGTATGAGTGATTGTGTAGTGTGCGGGCCATCACATTGTCATACAAAGACAGTTGGCAGTTGACAGTTTTCAGTTGCCTCAGTGGGCGGAGGCGCTAATAGTAACAACGGGACTGAAGTTCTTACGAACAAATTAAAAGTGTTTCAATGTTTATCGGCGGGAAAATGTAAGAATAATTTGTTGGTATACATACGAAATTACGTATACCAACAAATTATTCTTACATGTTCCCGGCAATAAACATTGAAACCCTGTTAATTTGTTCGTAAGAACATCAGTCCCGTTTTTACTATTAAAATGATCGTTTTTTCGAATAACATTTTTCTCCATGTGGAAACAGAAAAGTCAAGCAGTTTAAGATGCTCAGGTTAACTGTTACTTTGTATATCATCCGCATCTCACATGTTCGCCTGTTACCTTGGAATAATAAACAATTTGCACTGCGTCTCACAACTCACAACGTGTGCAGATGTTCCTATAGGCTGCGCTGCACAAGCCGCTTTATGAATAGATCTGTGCTTTTGTTATTGGAACTGTTTTCTGATCTTGTTCACGTCGGAAATGAGCGATTTACAGAGTCATTTTAGACCGATTCATTCATCCGGTGTTAGAAAATTATTTACTATATCTTTATCGTAGAATAAACTTACCAAGAGAAAGTACAAAATTAATTTATTGATCGTAAGTAATTGGGAAATAGCGAGTACTTTCCGATTTACAACAACAAAACAAAAATATTTTTTTAAATTAAAAAAAAATACCTATCTAAAAGTAGGTACCTATCTATAAAAGTTTCTAGGTAATTTTCAGTACCTACCTAGTTAGGTACCTACCTATCCATCTATTTTTTTAATTTTTTTATAGAGAAACCTCACAAGAGTCCCAACTGCTCCCTTCTGGAGCCAGTGAGACTATGGCATCCCCAATTGGAGTATGTTGTGAGGCTGAAGGTAAGTGGGGAAGGGAAGTAGATGGGGAAGATGAAGGTGGGAAAGTAGGTACCTGGCTATTCAGATCTAGTCACTAAACACGGCTAAAGCCATTATTAAGCAACGTATCAATTCTGAATGGTGATCTTACACCAGGGCGATACTGAGAGTATCTTCCACTCTGGAACGTGCCGCAAATATAACATATTATTATTTTTATTAATTAATTGTGAAATAACACAAATTAATCAAATAAAATTTATTTGCGCACGCCGGGTTCAAAGCCGCGACCTTCCGAATGGGAGTCAAGTGTCTTACCACTCGACCACGGACGAGTGGTAATTTTAAGTCACGTGTTTACACGTTGCACCTCAATAACGTCTAATCACTTGGTTTCTACGACACCTTATAACAAGTTATAACTTATGACAAAATATATGTACCTACACGGTTGACAATTGTCACATGAGAACCGGCCGCTCATGCGACTCGCTCTTGAGTTCAATGGCTCGGCTATGGAACGATTTGCCGATTTCTGTATTTACTACCTCACCATCTACCACACATCATCTTCAAAGATGATAGGCCATGGAGGAAATTATTTGCCTCAAGGCCTCAAAAGGTTAATGTAAAAAAAAAAAAAAATTATAATTTATTTATTCAAACTCTTCCCAAGATTCCGGCCAAACAAGATGGCGTCTTCAACAAGATGGCGTCCTTAACAAGATGGCGGACGAACAAAGTGAAGTTCTTGCAGATCCTTTAGACTTTAGATAACCCCCTGCTGGGGACAAATAACAGTGGACTTCTGGCACTTGGTTCGTTTTATACTTTTATATTTTTTTACGTTCGTTTTATTCCTGAAAGCAAATACGAGTTAAGATATAACATTGCTGGGATGCTTTCATAAACCTATTTAAAAAAATGAATATACACTGTTATTTTAAAATATGTAGGTATGAAGATCTCCTGGAAGATTTGGTAGGTAGGCGTGGTAATGTGGCAGCGTTTTATCAAGAAATCTAAAAATGAGAACCGTCCCAGTACATAGCCTAGGTACCTACCTACCTATTTGGTAGCACCTGTGTGTCAATGATTCAGGTGAAAATGAAAATGGTTTTATATATTCAATTAACTTAAGTTTTTGAAGTCTTTTTTGGATTGAAGTTAATTTAGCTATACCTTGATAAACATCAAGCTAATGTTGGACCTCATGTCGGTCTTAGAAAGGTAGAGAGTAGAGAGGTAATTAAATGAATTGCATAAACCTGAGAGTATTTTTTTTCCGCCATCTTGAATTTCAAAATTTAACTTACTGGGCGTTTAAATAGACTTGTTTTTTTTTTCATCAAATCCACTGGGTCTTGTCGGCTGTCAAGAGAAGAGAGGAGGGTCGTGCGGTAAGCCTGGAGACCGGCAACATTATTCTCCGACATGATTTACGAGCAATTGTAAAAAGCGAGAGAGGAGTCGATAAGCACTCCGCGGCCGAACGAGTTCCGCAGCTTTTAAGACGCAGTGTAAAACACTTAACTCACAAAGTTGCGAGATGCCTAAACCACTGGATGATACCTACGACTTACAGTACATTCACATTGATGAGAGATGCCTTGTTTGCAAAAATGCTTCTATGCAAGCTAGTTTCAATGAAATGCAAGGAAAAGGAAAGCGAGTTGAAAAATCTGTCGAGATTATTGATTTGTGTATAAAAAGTCGACCTTAGTCGTTCAGTTGACATGAAAGGAATCAAAGGGTGGGAGAAGATTTTTATTACCGGCATTAGTGCGTTAACTTCAATAATTCAGCTTTGGACATCATATATACGAAGGTAGGTATTTTTAAATTATTAATTATTTTGGGATAATGTGTATGAAATGTAGGTAGATGACCGACACATTTTACAGGTTAACTTAGATCAACTGTAGCAATTGTATGTAGGTAGGTACATAGGAACATTCAGAAATGTCAAGTAATATGATTTTCTAAAAGCATGTTCATTTCTTATATGAATATATATTAAGTGGTTTTAAATAAACTAGTGTCCGATATTCTAGACTTGGGTATACGTAATATTCGATGGAAACTTGAGAGTCATTATCCATTCCGCATTCGATATGACTAATGAGGATTTAAAGATGCTTGCTTAATTTGCAGAACTTTAATTGATTTCAAGTCCTAATATTATACGAGAACGCTTTAAGTATCAGTTTTAGTTTAAGGTATCATATACCTAAAGCATTTAAACAAAAAACATTTTAAATTATAATCAATTAGCAACCGAGTTGTCCAAATAACAAAAAATATTATTATAAGAAATAAATATATATAACTATTAATATGAAAATTAATTTTAGAGATGGCTATTTAAAAAAAAAATTTAATCATTAAAAATATTTAATTGGCTGGTAATTTTTTTTAATGATCTAATTGTAAACCCATTGTAAAATTTTAAACCCTTCATTTAGAATATAGAGAAAACTGAAAGACTAATAAATTAAAACTAGTTCATAATAAGCAAATTAAAGGTGAACAGTAAGAAAAATATAAAATATACAATCCTAAATATACAAACCTAAATATACAAACAAACCTACAATCGATCCTATAATAATAATATTATGCTACATAAAAAAAATATCATTCAGGTATCTCTTAAAAATGGATAAAAGGAAATATGGTTTAGAAGTTAGAATGTCAATATTCCTGTTGACTTAGTTTCTATAAATGTGTGAAAACAAGAAATAGGTTCAAGTATTTGGTAGTTAGTGTCGGAATTTTTGTTGTCGACTAATATATCTTGCCTACTTACTCGATTTTGTATAGACTTTTTCTTTAGATCTCTGAAATCGAAATGAAGGTATTAGTATTTTTTTACGTGTTAATGAAGATATAAAAATAATTGTTTCTGAATCATTTTGAAATTAGGGTTAATTATTCTTTTCCTTTGTAATTAGATACTACGTTCTAGAAATGATAGAAGGATAGGTTTCTTTTCTCCCCCACCCTATCTACAACCCACCCACCCTTGCGCTTACCAGAGTTTTGCAGTCGTAAAATCTCTTTTCTCATTATTTTTGTTTCTGGTTATTTTCTCCCAAGAAAGCTCTCTTACTTCTAGGTCGTTAAATTCCGATGGGAAAGTGAGGCTTTGTTCAGGCCATTTCTTTTCACGTTGGGTTTATGTAGTTTTTTAGGTTTTTGCAAATTACTTTTTTTATTACTTAAACTTAATACATAAATTCAGTAGCTGCTTTTAATATGGACGCTTCAGCATGAATTAAACATCACTATATCGTGTAGTTCATGACATTGGCAACCTTGCTAAGACATGGAATTTTAATCATAATAATGAGAAGCAGATGAAGGATTCAGATAATATCCAGCGAGTTCGAGTTTTTTATTTACCTACAACCTGTACGGATATATACCTACGACAAGTACCTAATTAAATTCATATTTAAGAGGCTAGACTTTGAACCACGCGCGGAAAACCCGCGTCTGTCATTCTGTCCCGCTCACAATAAGCTCACGCACACTTACAATACATGCGAATGCGAAATGTGCGAAGGAGACAACGCTCAAATTTACCTACAGAAATCGCTCGAAAAGGGGTTTATGGAGAATACACTTTTCTACACCAAAACTTTCACGAAATTGAAATTTAAAAAAAAAAATATTTTTTAGAAAGAAGAAGCTACGTCGGTAGCTTTTTATAATTTTATAATTCTTTATGAAAGTTGAGTTAGCAGCACTTTTTCCTTAAATAATATTTTTTGATAAATCGTACATGTTTGACAGTGAATGTTTACGTTAATACGAAACGCATCGAAAATTCGAAAACATACCGACATATTTTTCACCACCTAGAAGGCAGTATAAAAAATGTTCATTTTGTGCATTTTTCGATGTAGAAAATTGTTTTTTCCCGGGCGTCCTTTTTGTATGGGCCGAAAAGCGAAGTCTATCATCTTAACTGGTAATGCGCCAATTTAAAAGTATCACAATAATTTTTGTATAACCGAATTGTGTCCTTTTCATTTTATTGATAAATGAGCAGGCATCTCCTACCTTCAAGTCTGGACAAATATAAATTTTTGTATATGACTTCTGCTTTTTGTAACTAATAGTTTATTGTAATTATAAATATATGCCTATTTAATGTAAAGCCAGTTTTGTGTCTCTGCGGGTATAGCTTTCTATAAAATTTTATATAGAAAATATAAAAATTTTTAGAAAATATAATATTTTATATACGTTTGTCAATTTTTTTAGTTGCTATATTATTATCATAAATGGGATAACCCTAACTATTTATTTCCTTTAGTGGAAGATACTCACAGCACCACCTTATGAAACAATGTCATCCAAAATAAAAGCATTGCTTGAAATGTACCAGCCTTTCTTTATCGCATGCTGCTGTAGAGAAAATAATTGACTAAATAACTATCACGCGTTTCTCTACAGCGGTAGGCAGAGAGGGTAGATCGCCAAACAATTTGGACTGGCACACACTGGCTTCATTCCCATTCATATAATTTCTCATATATACCCTTCTATTAGTAATTCTGGACTCTTGATAATGCCCGACTCGAGGGTTTGTTCACTTGACCGTGCTAGGTCTTCTTCGGACATCCCCAACTTTTTCTATAATTCATATATCCTCCTTACACTCCTTTCTTCGTGCATTCGCTCTACATGCTCAAACCATCAAAGCCTCTCTTTTTTTAATTTTAAACTTTATGTTTATATCAGTTTTGCTTTTTCTGCGAATCTCCACATTTCTCACACGATGATACATGGTTTTACCGCACACACACACTCAGGGATCTCATTTCTACAGCATTCAACCTAAAATTATGAATATTATAATAAATATAAAAATATATCTATTTATAAAAATATATCCCTTTACACACGAGTTTTTAACTCTCGTGAAGGTAAACAGGTCTAGTATATAATTTGAAATATATATTATCATGTTAATTTAAGTACCCTTATGATTGTAATAAATAAATTTAAATAAAAAAAAAAAAAAAAAACAAAATATATATATTCTTTACTTCTTTATAAATTAGGAACCTATTTTATTTAACGTGAAAAAAATCAGTCGCTGGAAAAATAATGTTCTGTAAACATCACATAAGCCGAACGGCAAAAAACTTCGGAACCCTCGTAAAAGCGGAATTCCTCCGCACCGCTTCTGCGTGCTCCCTAAAGATTAGGTTAACGAATGTAATAAAGGAACTTTTTAATTGCCCCTCGCACTCGACCTACAGTAAAGCCTTATCTGGCGTTCAACATTCAACGTTCAACGATTTCGGTAAATATATAACAAATTTTGATAATGTAATGAGAACGCGCTTTCGGCATAATTGGCCGCGTCTGATGTGATAATATTTTAATAGGCTCTTATTGTTAAGTAAAGTAAATAAGCGGCGACTCGTTAAGTGTGTTGATTTATCGACCTGTGAGAATTAGGCTCTAAGTTTGTTCAACGCGCTGAACAGAAATTTCATAGAAGCGTAATATACAACCACTCAGAAGAATCTTAGGAGCGGGACGAGAGGGAAAGGCATGGAGAATTGGATACAATAATGAGATTTATGATATCTACTAAGCGGAGAAAAATTTTATTCTAAAATACGATCATTTTATTCGTAAAAACGGTTAAAAACGGGACTGAAGTTCTTACGAACAAATTTACAGTGTTTCAATGTTTATTGACGGGAAAATGTAAGAATAACCTGTTGGTAGGTATACGTACGAAATTACGTATAGGTACCAACAAATTATTCTTACATGTTCCCGCCAATTTATATTATTTATTTATTTATTTATTAATCTTCTCGCATATTATGAATATAATTTTTTTTTAAAATAGAAATTAACCTCTCTAGGACTATAATAGCCTATATTGAGGTTAACTTTACTACATTTAAGCGAAGAAGCATAAGTTATATAGCCAATAAACATCGAAACCCTGTAAATTTGTTCATAAGATCTTCGGTCCGTTTTTAACCGTTTTTACGAATAAAATGATCCTATTTAAGAATAACATTTTTCTCTGTGTAGACTCTCTACCCATTAAGACTCCAAAGACTAAGGACGAGCCCGACATGTGTACCGAATGCCAAGCACAAGAAGAAGGTTCTAACAAGACACCCGGGAGATAAACTAAAGGTGGACAGACCTAGGCTGAGAAGGGAGGATGATGTCAGGAAGGATGCCAGAGGACTACTCCATGTTGCAGATTAGAAGACGACGGCAGAGGAAAGAGGGCAGTGGAGGCTCATGTTG
Organism: Limnephilus auricula; assembly: GCA_951813805.1. Taxonomy (NCBI): domain Eukaryota; kingdom Metazoa; phylum Arthropoda; class Insecta; order Trichoptera; family Limnephilidae; genus Limnephilus; species Limnephilus auricula. Next base: position 6,698,942 of record OX638403.1, read on the forward strand.
AAGGAAGCAAACGCTCAAAATGGGCTGTAGCGCTAATGAAGAAGAATAATATATAATTACTAGCGTAGGTACCTCTCCAAACACTGAACGGTTTTTGACGATATCCAATATGCTTGAGATATTAGAATCGAGGGGCATAATCTCTTACTTACCTTTCGCTAAAGCAATTTTTGACCAAAGAAATTTTAGATAATTTGCAACAAAGGGATTTGTAATTTGGGAGGCGGGTATAGGTACCGCCATCCCGGGAACTATTTATTGGATAACAGCTAAGTTCGCAAAGTTTGGTGACTTAGCAGGGGTGCCCTGGTTCATAGAGTAAGGTTTGTCTAGGTATTGAAGGCGAGAGAACAAGCCAACCCGTGGCGAGCCGGATCGGGAGAGACTGGCTAAAAGAAACATCAACCCTTACACCGCAGTGGAAGGGTTGGATGGTCAGTCATTCCAGGGCACATTGACTCCTAAAACTTCCTCTCCTTTCTTTCCCTAAAAAGACTCTCCATAAAGCATCCCCAAAGATGAGAAGAAATATTGTTGTTATTGTTATTTTTACTTACGTTGTTACAAACTGCGCTCAACACATGAGTTCCCAGTGAGATATAGGCACATCACATCACCGTAATATAATAATTTTTTTTTTTTAATGTCGATTTGAAAAAAACGTTTTTTTACGTAAGATCTTTCCACAGAAGGCCAATAAAATTGATGAATTTTGATATTAAATTTGATCAAGATCAGCTGATGTAAGGTTAATACGACCTTATTTCGGGCAAACTGAAACGCGCACAACACACTCCTATAGGTTTATCGTTCATTGTTTTAAATACTCCTTCAAGTCTACAGTATACCTATTTAGTACAGTGAGTCGATTGTGCGGGTGTTTTAATTGTAGGCTTACATACATACCTACACAATGGGAAATTTAAATATGTGGGGTTTAATTATTATTTCAAACTTATTATAGGTAATAGGTACCTATTATAATTATATGCATGTACTTAGACGTCTAATTGAAAAGCTTGTAGGTGGGTATAGTTTGGTCTGCAGAAATACACTAATATATTAATTATATCATATCAAAATAATGTCTTGTTTTATCTGAATACCATACAAGAATACCAACATTTGTAACAGTAAGAATATATGACATTCCCAAAATGGATATGTTGCGAAGCTGAAGGTAATGTGGAGAGGAAGTAGATGGGAAAAAGGAAGATAGGAAAGCATCTGGCTTTTTAGATCTGGCAACCAAACACGTCTAAAACCATTTTAAGTAACGTTTCGATTGTGAATGGTGGTTTTTAACCAGGACTGAAAACATCTATCGCTCTTAGATACTTTGTAGAAACAAAAACGAAATATAGAAACTAAATTGTGAAGTAACACTAATTAATCCAATTAAATTTACTTACGCACGCCGAGATTTGACAAATTATAGATGTTGCAGTTGTCCCAGGGAACGATGAGAAGTTACCGACAATTATCCTACCGATCCTTATCGATCGACCATGCTATCACCCCTGTAACGATTTCCACGTAAAATACTGCAACGGTTTAATAATGTATTTGTACCTATGCTTTTTTGGTAGAATTGAGTTTTTATATGGACAAAACTTTTTTTTCATATTCATATTGCGTATTTTTAGCGAACAAACAAACAATTCATCTTAATATTTACAGCATAACTTCCAAAAGGTTTTTTTTTCTAGAATAATTAAATTATCGCCATCTTTGATCGAACAGAATAAGAATTATTTTTATTTTACTCTTGACTTATAAAATTTATTAGATATAGTAATAATAAGTATTAGTTGGGTATTATTTGAGGAAGGGGGGGGAATTTTCTTGATAAGGTTAATATGATTTGTAATGTACATTAACTTGCCTATATACTTAAGACCCCTCCAGATATTATAGATAGGGGTCCTGAACACAACGAAAATGAAATGAGAAAGAAAGAAAACAATAAATAAATATATTGGAAAGGGTGATTTATTTATAAAGGGGGAATTGACCAAGGGATGATTTAATTCAATAAACATAATCAGGTTATTAAAGTCCTCTGTCATGATCGTAAATGTGTATTAGGGCAGCAGGAGATAAGTTAACTTAGCTGCTACTCGGAGAATTTTTTAATTCTAAAATACGATCATTTTATTCGTAAAAACGGTTAAAAACGGGACTGAAGTTCTTATGAACAAATTAACAGAGTTTCAATGTTTATTGGCGAGAACATGTAAGAATAATTTGTTGGTATACGTAATTTCGTACGTATACCAACAAATTATTCTTACATTTTCCCGCCAATGAACACTGAAACACTGTTAATTTGTTCGTAAGAAATTCAGTCCGGTTTTTAACCGTTTTTACTATTAAAATGATTGTTTTTTCGAAAAACATTTTTCTCCGTGTATGTACTTACTCTATGTAGTTAAGTATTCCGTAAGTAGGTACCTCCCTAAGTACCAACATATGATAATACAGTCCTAAAGGTTAACAAAGTAATTATCAAAGTTTATATATTATCTTTGAAGGATCAAACAACAATAATGCCGTACTGTAATAAGGACTGAATTAATGCATAATAGACGATTTTGATAGTTTTCTTGTTTAAGATGTTTCGTATGTTATAGAAAACGTAGATAAGTTTTCTTACTCTTTCTACGGTGAGATTGATATGATCTTTCCATTTAACGTTTTGATCTATTAAGATTCCAAGATATTTTACATTTGATTTATGATTTAGCTTAGCGCAGTCCGAATTACATGTACCGTCATTTACACAATTTTTGGAATGAATTGTTATGTTAATTAAGTTATTTGGCACTTCTTCTTGTAGAGAGAATGGGATATAATATGTTTTTTCTGTGTTAAGTGATAATAAATTGTTATCGAACCATTTTTTTATAACCTTCATGTCTTGATTGGCTGCATTGGTAATATCGTTCCACGTCTTTTTTTCGATAATTATTATATATATTAAGTGGTAACTTAAACATTTGGTTAACGTAAATTATAAATAAAATTGGTCCAATAACAGTCCCTTGTGGGATTCCAAATTCTAGAGTTTCATCTACACTTAGTGAATCATTTAATTTTACTTTTTGACTTCTTTGAGTTAGATAGCTTTGTAGCCAATACCTTACCTTACCAATAATACCAATATCATTTAATTTGTTAATTAATTTTGAATGGGAGATACTATCAAAAGCCTTTCGTAAATCAATGAAAATACCAAGACATTTGTTTTTTTTATCCAATGCATTATATATTGTTGAGGTTAGTTCAGCAATGGCATCGTGAGTGCCTAGTTTCTTTCTAAAACCAAATTGGTTAGGACTTAGTATTTTATTATTTTCAATATAGTGCATGAGTTGCTTTTTTACGATTTTTTCAAAAATTTTTGCTATGTTTGAAACAAGAGATATGGGTCGATAATTTGATTTTTCTTCAGAGTTGCCTGATTTAAAAACGGGTGTTATGATAGATTTTTTATAAATGGAAGGGAATATTCCACTATTCAAACTAATATTTATAATATGTGTAATTGGAATGCTTAGTAAATTATTGTATCTTTTCAATATTTCCACTGTGACTCCATCAAATCCTGGTGCAGATCCACCTTTTAAATCATTTATAACATTTTTTATATCGTTTATTGTTACTGGTTGAAAAATTGACAGATTATTTTGTCTAAGACAGTCCTTCTCGAAATTATCTATTTTATAATTTTCCTCGATCCGTGTAGCTAAATTTTGTCCGACGTTAGCGAAATATTTATTAAAAGCATTAGCACATTTTATTGGCTCCCTTATGGCGTTAATAGAGTTTTTTCCGATATAAATTTTATTAATTGGAGTTTTTTTGTTTTTTCTACTATTTATTTGATTTATTGTTTTCCAAATATGTTTTACATTTTGTTTAGCCAGGTTAATTTCATTTTTGTAAAAGTTTTCCTTAGTTATTTTTATTAAAGATGTTAATTTGTTCCTAAACTTTTTATAATACGTGAATATTTTTTTATCCAAGGGAAATTTCTTTGTCAAGCGATATAACTCTTCTTTTTTTCTAATAGACACAACTAAGCCATGTGAGATCCATGGTTTTATTTTTTTGAATTTTGCTTTAATTTTTACAGTTTTAATATCAGTTGATGTTGTTATATAATTGCAGAGAATTTTATCAAAATTATTTGCGCATGTTTCAGCACATGTGGATTCCAATACGGGTCGCCACGTTTCCGTATTTATTTTTGTACTTAATTTATCATGGTTTAATGATTTTTTTATGAAAGTTTTGCTTTCTGATTTTGTGTGTTTATTAATATTAAGTTGTTGTATAGAGATGCAAGTGTGATGGTCAGTAATATTATTTTTTAATACAATCGTAAGTAATTTGTCAGTATGTTTAGTATTACACCATATATGATCAATACATGTTGGACGTTGACCCGTAATTTCTCTAGTATAATTTTTTATACATAATATAAAATTCATTTCAGACATAAGATTGATAAATTCTGTTTTTATTTTGTTATTATTTTCATTAGAAACGTCTATGTTAAAATCGCCAATTACAGTTAAGTTCTGTTTATTTTTTTTTGATAAGATAATGCTTCTTAATTCATCCATAAATGTATACTCATTTGATCCTTTTTTGGAGGGGCCTTTAAGGCTTCCTTACAGCCCATAATTACAATACAAAGAATAATTATTAAAATCATCCTGAGAAAACCATACGACTTCCCTACTTTAGAGATATTTCGGGAATTTAATGTACCATCTATCACAGAATTGTATAAAAGAAACGCCTTATATCAAATTTATAAAGAATATTTTATTAAAAAAATTCACCCCTCAGATAACATAAGCAATAGATTCAAAACTAAAGGCTTAATAACCATCCCTATGCTTAGAACCACCACGGCTCAGCATCACTACCTGTATTTAGGTGTGAAATGGTACAATTTATTGTTGTCCAAAAACAAAATTAGTATAACCGAAACTTTGAAATATGAACAATACAAAAAACAAATTAAGTCCCTGAAATTGGATAATGATATATTGTAACCTTAATTTACACTTAGTTTACGCTTAGTTTAATCTGCACTATTCAATGTAAAAAAAAATATATGTATTATTGTCTTTCAATAAAAATTTCTTTCTAAATTGTAAACCTATGTAATAATGTTTGTATTTATCTTATAAGTTTTTGATTATTGATTACAAATTTAATTAGAACGTTATTTTTTGCTGTAAATACTCCTCCCATAAACACGAGCTCTTTGAGCTCAACTTATGGAGTAGTAGAATAATTATGTATAATTGTATAACTTGTCAATATATAACCACCTGTATGTAAAATCTTTTTCTTATTAATAAATAAAAAAAAAAAAAAAATAAAATAAATCTCTAGTAAATTTCTCATACCTATTCACGGTTTAAAATACGAAATAAAGCTAAGTGGGGAACCGTGTTTGAGGAAGCGGATATAACCTTTAGGGAAACTGGGAAAGCCGAATTCCCCCAGCCATCCCATGTAAGAGGGTTTTCTATTTACCGAGGGTTTGAAATATAACCCTAAATTATATGCCAAAGCCTTAATGTATATACTCAATCTTGTGGAGGTATTCAGGGTGGTTAATGTACGCATGATATTATTGTGAATACCTTTGCACGTACTTCTAAAACTAAAATGTTATCATCACACTGTCAACTTTTGTCCCCCTTTTTGAGGAGGATAGACAGGTGTAGATATATATTTTAAGCAAGTAGTAAAGACGATAATGTATGTATCTACTTATAATATGTACATATGAACATAATAAGTTATGAAGGAAGGTAGTCTACTCTCAATATAAAGATTGTAAGTGCTCATTTTAACCGGTGATTCGTGTAATTTTTTTGAGTAAAAGACCTTAATGAAATTTTGTTTTCCGGTGACTTTATGGTGTCTTTTTTTTAAAATCAAATAAAAAAAAATTTACGCAGGTCGTCACTTATGGTCACTCACCCGAATAACCGCCCAACCCCTCCCCCGACCCCCGACCCTAACTACTGTCCAATACTTATGATTTTTTACTTCTTAAGGTGAAGACATGCGAAAAAATGCAAAATCGTACAAAATCTTGTGTTTTAGTTTTGAAAATTTGATCGCTTAGAAATAATATAGATGCTTCAATTAAATACTGTAAGTAGAACACATCTTGGCCTTTGAAGTGATCGAGTATTTTTTTGATAAGCTTTTTAATAAGCTTAGAAAAAAATATGCGTCTGACCTATAAAAAATGGTTAAAAGTGAAAAATCTCCTACTTACAAATCCTTTTTCTGGTGTTGTTTTATTGAATAATGTAGCTAATTAAGTTTCTTATAAAGTGATCGGAAAACATTTTAATATTTGTATCTGAACTTCACAAAATAAAATAAAACGTGCATTTTGGCGACGTTTCTTTTCAGTGAATAAAAATAGGCGGTACCCAACGAATTTGTAACTGCGAATTTCATCCTTATGCCATGTACAGAAGGATTTTAGCCCGTCGCTCATTCTAGGCCCAGAGCCCGGGGCAAACGGTCATGCCTTAGTCTACGCGGCGCTTCGATCTTTAAAAATATACTTGCGGAATAACAAAACACTGTTGTTTGCTAGAGATTAGGGTTTTTATTGGTAAACGCCCAAAAATCGTTCGCTCCGCCCATTCCGAATGAGTCAAGGACTAGTGGATCATCTTAAAGGTTTGACAAAACTGTCACCGCAGGTCAAAATTCCGTTTTTTTTCACTCAGTGTAAGTCAAGTAGACATTGGCAGATTTATTCACAGTAGTGAATCGATTCAGTCTGACTCCCTTGGCCTTTTGAACTGATTCCTTTCATTCAATCCTTTAATTCATAAAATTCCCAAAAAAAATAAATTATATGTATATAATAATAATAAAATAAAAAATTTAGACACTGATCGACGAAAACCACGACGACGGGGTTTTTAATTTTTTAATGTGTGATATTATGACAGCAAAACCGATAGAAAAAATTTATTTTTATAAGGCTATCAAATAAATCAACAGTTTTACTATTTTTATTTTATTTATTTTAAACTTAAAATAGTTCCGCTTCGTGTGATCGAATATAAAGCGTATTCTAAGTACATAATTTACGCAGGGCTCAAAATCGGAAGTTTTCGACCTACGATGTAACTAAATTGACGGCTCGGCCCATTAGGGAATCGCACTGCACTCCCAAACGGATTTGCGGAAGGCATTGAGAATGAATTGTATCTTTTGTGCAGTGTCTTGTGTCTTGCCTTGCAGTGACTTATTAACTCGCGAGCTGCGGACCTATTCAGAAATGGAACTAACGGACTTTGACTGTGAAATTAGAGCATGATTGTATCTTGGAAATCCCGGTCGTTCATAACTCGCGAACTGTTCCGGCCATTTTTCGCTTGTATTGGGCCGGGAACTAGACGGATCTGCAGAATTTTTTATGAATTACGGCGTGGGGATGGGATACTTTAAGTGATTTACAATACGTTCGGAGTCACAATACTTCGGCCACTTCGCGGCGCGCATACTATAGAATAATAATATCTACGAAATATTTTAATATTTAAATCGTTTACGGTACACAACATTCATTGAAATAATTTTACAGTAAAATAAATGCAAATTAAAATTTATTATTTAGGGTGTAAGGAATGAAGAATTAATTCGTTTTGAAATTGAGAATCAGATCAAGTGTGTCACAATAATGAATTAATTCATTTATTTCAGTCATTCAATTTTGCCCACGTCTAAAGTCAAGTACCTAAGTTCCTAAACATCTTGTATTATATCGATATATTAGCGCTCTTACTTAGCGCTCTTATAATTTCAAACAAAAAATGACACCCCTTTTTTTCATAATATGTATCAATTGAAAAAAAAATCACATTTTTTTATCAGTTGTTAACTGTCAAAGTGGTATATTTTTTTAATATTCATATAACTGACTAAATGGTTAATAATAATGTAAAATATTTCTAACTGCCTCAAGTTCGAGTTTAAACACCTGCTTGAAGCTTGCCTAGGTAACCAAAGAAAAAATGAAACACTGTTCAGGTGTACAGTATATAATATGTAATGAGTAGATCTTCTCTTAGATAATGCCTACCGATAAACCTTCATACCTGATAAGTATTTTATGTAGATTTGCCATTAAAACCGGTAATATATAAGTACTTATCTGGGTAAAGTTTTAAAGAGCTTTATTTAAAGCCTCCCTATCTCTACGCAGAGCTTTTGTTTGGGTGTCGCCCGTAGAATTTCCTCGTAAACTCGAAGCACACGCGTTCATGGTATAACCGGGACTGGGGCTGTTTCAACCCTTGAGCTTTTATTACCACGATATTAACAGGGACTAACCAGCAGTATTATTTGAATATTTATAAGTATGTTTACAATATATATAAAAAATTTCATGTTATACGGTGTTATAAAGGAAAATAAAAATTGTTTTTCCCCACCATAAAGAGACAAGGCTCATGTGTTTGGTGAGGGAATTCTAACTCAAGTTTATAATATCATATGTAAGTAAGTAAATATTAAATATGTATTGCAAATAATAACAAGAAGATAAGTAAGAAAAACTCAAATCCTTTTAAAATAGACATGTCGCTGAATTGCATCAGAAATATTATATTTTGCGGAATGGAAAATTTTGGTCCAATTTTTAAAATATGTATTCCAAAATTTTTTTTTTCAATTTGAAAAGCACTGAAATTCAGATAGTTTTGTTTTTATTGTTCATTCAAAACAATGGGGTATTTTCACAAACGAGAGATTCTGTTGAAAATGAATGAAATATTTAAAGATCATTTTTCTGATTTTAATCATCCCAATAAAAAAGTTTGTTTTTTTATGTTTTCATTAAAATTTATTAATTTTAAAAATGATAAAAAACCGACAAAACAAAAACGGCCCGTGGTTGGCAAGGGCACCAAATACGCATGTCAACAAACAACAAAGTACTGTCAGAAATGTCTTAGCCGGCCCACGCTCATGATGTTACCCGATAGCCCTGCCCCAAAATATCGTTTTGGCAGAAAAAGGAAACGTCGGCTAAAGAAGGAGGTAGCGCAACATGGCATAACACCCCAAAAACAAACAACGAAAATGCTTTTGGCCGTGAAAATCTAAAAACGTATCTACCATAATTATCGTAATTTTTTGCTTAATTTTTTTAAGCAATAAAAAACTTGGAAATTCTCTATTACATGTGATGAAGGTTCAGGTTGAAGTTATTTTATTGTAATTGTTTATATCCCGAAAGTATTTGCTACATCTGAAAAATAAAATTCAAGAGGGGAAAATAAAGTGTATGAAATCAATTGTGACTATAATAGTAGTACATTCGAGCCTTCCTATCAAAGGATTAGTTTGAACTTAATAAGTATCATTTTAGATAATACTATATTAAATTTTCCAAATAAACAATAAAATATTAATTTTATGGTTACTTTTAGATTCTCAAACAGTATTATCAATTAAAAAATATTTCCTGCACCAAGTAATAAATGCTCATTTACAAAAAAGTAAAACTAATATACTATCGGTCATAAATCACCTCATACAATCCTTTGACTCTTTGCCGGGTACCTACCTACTTCTTAAAGATTATTAAAAAATAATAGTATTTACTTACATGACGGCCACCGTGGTAGAAGGGTAAGGCTCTCGACTAGCAATCCGGAGGACGCGGGTTCAAATACGGGCGTGCACAAATAATTTTTATTTGACTATTTTGTTATTTAAGAATTTTATTCATTATTGAAATGACTTTAGCTTTGTTTGGTGACCAGAGTTAATAGCCAGGCACTTCGCTACCTTCCTCTTCACGACTTCCTTTCCCTCCTCACTGCCTTCAGCCTCATAACCCAATTGGGAATTCCATAGTCTCACTCGCTTCAGATGGGAGCAGTTGGGACTCTTGAGAGGTATTTACATTAAAATAACGATAATATTTTTGAAATAATATCTGACGTGAATGTGTTAATTTAACTGTATATAAATTTCTCTAAATAAACAGTGGTAATCTCGAGTGACCCACCAGGTAAGTATGGTTTTGTACATTTTCTAAGTAATAAAAATAATAAAATAATTTTAACATAAAAATGCTAAAATCAGTCATTTGAAATACATGTAGGATTACGAAAGAGTTTTTAAATATTTATATTGAGTAGGATTTATCGGTCCAGTTAGGAGTTCTACCGAGCTATATACCCTCTGATATGAAAATATCTGGAGTCGGTGAATTATTTTCCCATTTGGTCTCTGGTGGGTTGACGTGTTGCTTGTATTGTTTAATATTTTTTAAACTTAAATAGAACAATTACATAGCATGGATTGACTAGATGATCATTTGTGGAAAAGTGTGTGGAAAGGTTTAGTTTTTCCTGTGGGGAAGATTTTACCCGGACAAAAAGTCGTAAAATAAAAAAATCAAATAAGATACTTGTACTTTTTTAGATAGCATTGCGTTAATTGTTCAAATACGTTGTACATATAATATTTGTATCACTGATCGAAGAACCGGTGGATGCAATGTTTTAGCAATAAGTTTTTATAATGTTTTGTCTAGTCTGAAGTTAGAAGTGAGCTTCCAGAAATGTATTAAAATTTGTTTAGAGCCCTTGAGGTGATTTTTCACAAAAACGGCGCTATACAAGTCATCCAAATGTTATTATTATTTATTATTTTTAAAACTATGAAAATGATATTTTGGCAACCCTGTCCCCCAAAACGAGGTTTGCTGGAGTGTGCAGATTATATACGAGCAGGGAGGGGGTTGGAAGCAGGGGGCGGATGCAGCAGGAAGGGGAGGGGAGGGGGTGGGAAGCGGATCTGGATTTAACGAGCAGACAGGATCCAGGATAAGCCAAAATATCTCCTCGCAAGCAACGACCCCGTTCCTTGTTCTGCGAGGCTAGTTTTTTTAAGCCTGTCGAATTTTAGAAAAGTTTTTCATTAAATTTATTCATTAGAATAATGTGATAATTCACATTGTTCTAATGAATCTAATGAAAAAATCACGGGATATATTATTTATATTTTTTTATTTATGTATTTTTGTAAATAAATTTATGTTTTTTTTTTAAATAAATTTATGTATATTTTGCCTTACTAAAAAAGAAAAACACTCCGCGGCCGTTAAACGGCGTTTTTGTGAATCTTTACATTTGGCAACGCTGGAATTTTACTTGTAAATTGGAGTTTTCATAATAATCCGTTAGGTGGTGTGATTGATGCGCCTGCGCATTGTTGAAAATATAACCGCGTACGCTAACTCTACGGAAAAAAGTCGGTCGCGAATGTTGTCTGATTAATATGATCTTTTAGTTAATGATTTCAATCTTTATGACTAATTCGCACTTATATTTATGTATTCAATATATTTGCTATTAATTTGTGTTGTTTTTTGTTAGTTTAAGTCAAATTGTTGCACTAAAATCGTGTGTTCTAAATTAAACTGTCAGAAAATGGTTCATAGGTTATGTTCAGAAATAATTTGCATTTTAAGATCTTTATTTTATTATAAATTCTTGAAAGTGATGTTTTTTGGTGACTAAAATGTCTAATACATATTTTAGTAAACGTATCAAAGAAATTAATGTATCTATTTTTTAATATATTTTTATTGTTTGAAGGAGTAAAAAGTGAGGTGACAGATTTATTTTAAAATCATTAAATAAAAGGACTGTGTTTTTTGAATTTTGAATTTTTCTAAATATTTCAATGTTTTAATAGAAAGTGTTTGGGGTAAGTGAGTTTTTTTTTTCAATTTGATGTTTGAAGCTTAAAATACTACAGTTTTTAAACATTTAAGTATATTTTAGATATGAAAATCTTAAACATAAATAAATTTTGGTTCTAAAATGGTATTTGTTTTTACGACATCTCAAAAAATAATAAATATATAGGACATTAAAAAAAAAATCGAAATTCGTTGAAAATTACAAATGGAACCAATATATACAACAGATAAACTCCCCTCCTTGGCCGTGTAAGCCATGTACATATCTTTCCATGAACAATTTTTGGTCAGTTCTTAATTAGTAAGGATTCTTCCTACATGGTTGTTTGACCATTGTACAAATTTTTCAGAAAGTTTATTAGTAAGGCTGGTAAAATGGCGACGTTGTCAGATCAAAACCATATATTTTGTTTAGTAAGAATTTGAAAAACGAAATGTACAGACTTTACACAACGTGCTACAGAAACACCGTTTAACGGCCGCGGAGTGTTTTTTTTTAGTAAGGCTGTTAATGTTTAGATATATATTTTTTAATCAAACGGGGGGAAGGACGAGTGCATACTTTTGAGACCACTTCTCCGCCATCGCATGGGAAGTTTATAGCATAGACTACGCCAATCGAAAAATTCAATTAGATATCACTGCCATGAGACTGCCTGATGACCCTCTGGAGAGGGAAGACGGTCAAATATCTTCCATGAATGGCTGCTTGCATTAATTTTTATGTTTAATATTAGCAGCCAAAATGGCTGACCATTTATATTCATTCTGCCTACCCACAGGGTGTAACCGCACGTACCCGAAGTATTTTGACCAACGATTTCTGAGCATATTTGGAGTATAATGTGAAATATATTTCACTAAAAAAAAGTAGACATAATATGTCTCGACACCATCTAGTGGGAGAGTTAGCACTTACATGCCTTTCTCATATAAAAATAAAGTTGGTTGTTTGCATGTAGAAAAAAATGTAATACGCGGTAATTGTTGAATGAAACACTAGTAGGTACATATTGAATCATTTTAGCAGGTAACAGATAAGGCGCCGTAGCTTAATGGTAGAGCTCTTGACCGGCAATCACAGGGGTGCGGGTTCGAGTCCCGTCAGCGACATGTATCTTTTCTCGGGAGGTTTTATCAATATGGATGAGTGTTTCAGGCTAATAATTATTCATGCTTATAATAATTGTTAATTGTTACCATTTGTGATATTTTTCTAGTTCAAAATCTTATTTATTTTTCGTTACCTAATGGCGCACACGGTTGGACTAAAAAATCAAATAACCTTTGTTGTTACTCCAAAAGCAGTATATTGATATTAATACGTTATTATTTACAAAACCTAATTTCAATTTTTAAAACGCCTCTCTTTAAAATAGACATAAGACGACTTTTCTTGGTTTTGCCGTTGGTTGCATTGTGGGTACTTTGATAATAAACTTGACTTGAAAATTATGGCTTCACTAACAATTCGAATAAATTCAAGCTGTCGAGCAATGGCGTCGCTCCCCTCTCTTTAGTTATGTTTGATTTTCATTAGTTTTTTATAGCCAATGCTTGAGAAAGTGGAATTTGTACGGAGCATTTCATTTGCTGAAATGTCCCAACTAGATATACCTACCGAGAGCAAATAATAAAAGACTTGTTTGCCTAGAGATTTGATTGGCTGAATTCGTTTCAGGAATACCAACCCCTTGCAAGAATATTAATTAAAAAATGTATGTAATGAATATACCAACACTTTTACTACAGTAACATGGAATGATTATACGTCAAGACAAATAATGATGATTTAATAATTCTGGAGGTAATGTTAATGGATCTTAAGAGCTATAGACCAGCGGCTGAGAATAAAAGTTTAAAAATACTTGCAACTGTACGAAGAGATTCCGATGAGAAAGATCGATTATTCCCCGTTTCAAATATTTTAAATTAAAAATTTATTGTCGATTTATTTCATTCAAAAATTGCTATAATAAATACCTACCTACATTTCAAGAAAGCAATAAAAATGCTCAAACGCACGATGATAAATTATTAAATATCGTGTACTTCTTGTAAGTATTTTTTTATCAAAAGTATTTATGATTTTTCAATAATGTCTAAACAAAATATGTGTGTAGGACCTTAAATAAATAGAAAAACTGAGGTATTTTCGTCACAAAACACGTTCTCGGATTTATTTTTTAATGATTTTAATATAACTAAAATAAAATTTCTGAAGAATGTGTTTACTAGATTATGTATTGTTTTCTTTTGATGGATGATTATATGATTTTAATTTTTTGTTGTATAATACAATATGTTGTTTTAAAATTGAACAAATCTGCCAACGACCAACGGTATAACCTTAGCATATTAAAATTAGTTTTTCAAAATATAAAAAATGATTTACCAGATAGAATAACAATCTTTCAAAATCAATTTATGTTTTTTGTAAAAAAGAGTCAATACGTCTTGAATTTGATTTAAAAGGAACTAATTTCCGATATTCTTTGATAATACCATCTTGATGAAACATGAAAAAGAAAATGTAGCTCTCAATAGCTAAATTGGTAGTGATGTCCCGATAAGACAGAGGTTTTAGATTCGATTTCCAGTTGCGAATGTTATCGTTTTCTTTTCTTTCATGTTTCCTTTGTGGTTGGGTAGGAATCTGGGGTTCAGTGTGTCTAGATCATCCGCCGCCAAGACCTAGACCCATTCCCGCCTCCCAAATTATATTATCGTTATAAATAAATAATTATCCATATATCCACAGACATGTATCATAAACTTTATTTTCATCTCAATTTTTTGTAGTTGCATAAAAAAAATTAATAAAAAATTTACGATGTCACACAATTTATTCTCAAATTGTGGTGGGAAACTTTGGTTTCATAGATATGCACTTTTTAAATGTTCTGTGGTTAATTTCTAGATTTCATATAAAGTGTAATGTTTTCTCTTTGTAAGTTGTTTTGATCATATTTCTCACCATGATAGTAAGGGAGGTACAACGGTTTCTATGAGACCTACGTGAGCTGTTCCTAAAAGTGAACAAACTAGCCTGAGGAGTTAACTAACTTATTCGTTAGTAAAAAAATAATAAACACAAAATATATTCTGACAAAGTGCGTGTGCAAATACGTGTTTATTATCTATCATCGTTGAAAAGAATTTTCTTCTGAAGTTTTATAATATTAAGCACATAGGTAAGTTCCACATGATCTTCTTATTTTCTCTAAATAAGTACCTACTTTGGTGTTTGAGGAAACATAAAATACAATTATTAATAAAGCATTAAAACTAATCGAAAACGGTTAATAGCGTGAAGCATTTAAATCCGTTAGATCAATTCTTCTTCCATAGAATTTAATCGTTCCAGCGTCCATATAAGAGACTTATAAAATGCGTTTAATTTTATATGTGTATAAATGTAAAGTCCAAACATCAAATAAAGTTAATAAAATAAACATTAAATTCATAGATCTATAAAATCATGGGGGCTGAATTAAACTTCCATCACTCTTATTGCGATAATCAAAATCATCAATATGGTGTTAAGATACGTACCTGACTTACTTTAATCACTAATTCCTTTATAAGACATAATTTGGTGGAAAAAAAATTAACGAAATTTTGGTCTTCAGTGAATTTTTTTTCTTAAAAATTATGTTATATTTCAACAACAATAAAAAATCTTTCAGCTGTCTCACTGGTCCCACTCCGACCCCCACCCCGACCCTAACTGTTAAATACATACTGATTTTTTGTGTTTAAAAAAATTCAAAGGAAACCAATATTATTTTTTTTTATTAAAAAATCATTCAACGAAGTTGCACTCCCATTAGTTATCAGAACTCATTATCATTAACTCATTGGTATCTACTTTTGAAAAGATAAGCCCTATCCAACCCAATATGCAGACAGAATATATGAAGAAAAAATTTCACAGAAGCAAACACACAGGCACAGCATATGAAGAATCACTTTATAAATATTTCACAGCAATATGTCTTATAAGATTTTATGAAATATATCATCTACTTTTTTCCCGATTAACCTCAGGAACCACCCGTTAGTGTAAGTCATGTAGGTGTAGGTACCTGTTTAATAAACCATCGTATATGGAAATAAAACACTTTGCTTATATCCCTTATATGGCACCTAGCAAGATCATCTCTGTCCGTACAATTCTTGGGAGACAGTAAGGAGGGATTTGCTAGTATTTACATACTCATAAGTTCTCGTAAGAGGCCCAGATAAATTGACGAAGAAAATACATTATTATACCATGTATGGATGGATAGTTTCAAACTCTTGCCGGCTTACAGAAAAATGATTGAGGATAACAAATAACACAGGATTGAGATTTCAAATTGATTTATGTGAATGATAAATTGAAATCGTATTTAAGGTGCCATAAACCCTGACCTGTTTAAGGAGCAGTAAATGTTTTCTTATTGTTCTTTAATTTTAATATTGTATTTAAAAGTGAATAAAAATTTTCCTGTCGTATAAAACGTATGTGCCGTATAAATGCTGTGCTTCAAATGGCCCGCAGCTATTACATTGATAACCGTATTTTATCCTCCACCATACCGGATAATTTAAAATAAATATACCTAAGTATAATAATGAACGTGCCCCTCGAGTTGCACTTATATTTACAACGATACAAAGCAAGTACATAGTAATATATCCCCTATTCACCAATAAATAAGATTTGTAACAGGATATAAAATTTTATTTTACACTAAATAAAAAGTTAAAGTGATCCACTAGTCCTTGAAAAATTTAAATCGTCTCCGCCTCTTTTTGGAGGTATTTAAAAATAGTCTTAAGGTGAAGACATGCGGAAAAATTCAAAATCGTATAAAATCTTGTGTATTAGTTTTGAAAATTTGATCGCTTAGAAATAATATAGATGCTTCAATTAAATACTGTGAGTAGAACACATCTTGGCCTTTGAAGTGATCGAGTATTTTTTTGATAAGCTTTTTAATAAGCTTAGAAAAAAATTATGCGTCTGACCTATAAAAAATGGTTAAAAGTGAAAAATCTCCTACTTACAAATCCTTTTTCTGGTGTTGTTTTATTGAATAATGTAGCTAATTAAGTTTCTTATAGAGTGATCGGAAAACATTTTAATATTTGTATCTGAACTTCACAAAATAAAATAAAACGTGCATTTTGGCGACGTTTCTTTTCAGTGAATAAAAATAGGCGGTACCCAACTTGTAAGTGCGAATTTCATCCTTATGCCATGTACAGAAGGATTTTAGCCCGTCGCTCATTCTAGGCCCAGAGCTCGGGGCAAACGGACATGCCTTAGTCTACGCGGCGCTTCGATCTTTAAAAATATACTTGCGGAATAACAAAACACTGTTGTTTGCTAGAGATTAGGGTTTTTATTGGTATACGCCCAAAAATCGTTCGCTCCGCCCGATTCCGAATGAGTCAAGGACTAGTGGATCATCTTAAATATAAGACTTTTCGGAAAGGTTGGAGAAGATATTTGAGAGTTGTTTTATAGAGATTGATTTTTGACAGGCCTGTAAAAAATATTAACTTCTTTCTTACGCATTGTTTATTACAATAATAAGAAAATAAAAATGAACCAATTGACGAGTAGAGTCTAGGTACGTAACCAAGCAACGAATAGAGTCTAGAGACGTCCATCTGCGTCCATCCGCTACGGTAATCCGACGTTTACTGATTCAAAATCCACGTAGTCTTTATGCGGACGCCGTAAGGTTCAATTCTCAATACAAAATTCGATGAACCTCACCCATTTTGATTTGTGCCTAAAAAAGCATCGCGAAAATGCAGTGTTTTGTTTTATTTTGTGAAATTCTGGCACAAAAATTTTAAAATACTTTACGACCATATTCTAAAAAACTTAATTTTCCACATTATACAATAATTCTTTATCCCAAAAGGGGTTCATTAGTAGGAGATTTTGCACTTTAAAGTAGTTTTTATAGGCTTTATATTTTATTTTTTTCCAAACTTACAAAAAGACTTATTAAAAAAATACTCTTAATAAACGAAAAGAAAATACTTGGTTTTAATTCACTTATTAACATATTTTAACTGTCTACCGGTTTCGGTACCGTACCATCATCGGGACTGTTACAAAAATAGTGTAACAGTCCTGTAATTATTTTTGTAACAGTCCTGATGATGGTACGGAGGTACCGAAACCGGTAGACAGTAAAAAAATATATCAATAAGTGACTTAAAATCAAGTATTTTCTTTTCGTTTATTTAAAATGTCAAGTCACAATATCTTTGCTTCTTTAAAAAAAATAAAAAATACTCGACTATATCGAAGGCAAAGATGTATTCTGGCCGCAGTATTTGATGGATGCATCTATAATATTTCGAAGCGATCAAATTTTCAAACCAAAAACCAATTTTGAATGACTTTGCATTATTTCTCATGGCTTCTTAGGTAGATATATTTTTTACACAATTTTTTAATCGATAAAAAACACACTTTGGATTTATTATAAATGTTCGTAAAAACTATATAGCTAACTTCCTGCGTAGTTAATACTGTGGCTTGTCAATCGCTGCGTTTAGAATATTTTTTATTTATTTGTTTATTTATTTATTAATGCTCTTTTTAGGGGTTACATGTGATTTTTAATTATACAATGATAAATTGAAAATGTCCACTGACTCGGTATAATTATTTCCCTTCATTAGAATTCTGGGCGGAGGATAACATATAAATATAATTAGTCCCAGAATTTTTTAGTATTATCTACATAGTGGAATTCGATAGCTTATCATTGCAAGCAATTCTGGGCTAATCAAATGCTTCATTCTTCATTTTTTCTTCTTAAGATGATAGACTTCGCTTTTCGGCCTATACAAAAAGGACGCCCGGGAAAAAAACACTTTTCTACATCGAAAATTGCACAATATGAATATATATTTTTTATACTGCCTTTTAGACGGTAAAAACTATGTCGGTATGTTTTCGAATTTTTGATGCGTTTCGTATTAACGTAAACATTCACTGTCAAACATGTACGATTTATCAAAAAATATTATTTAAGGAAAAAGTGCTGCTAACTCAACTCTCATAAAGAATTATAAAATTATAAAAAGCTACTGCCGTAACTTCTTCTTTCTAAAAAATATATATTTTGTAAGTGTGCGTAAGCTTATTGTGAGCGGGACAGAATGACAGTCGCGGGTGTTCCGCGTGTGGTTCAAAGTCTAGCCTCTTAAGGTGAAGACATGCGGAAAAACGCAAAATCGTATAAAATCTTGTGTATTAGTTTTGAAAATTTGATCACTTAGAAATAATATAGATGCTTCAATTAAATACTGTGAGTGGAACACATCTTGGCCTTTGAAGTGATCGAGTATTTTTTTGATAAGCTTTTTAATACGCTTAGAAACAAATTATGCGTCTGACCTATAAAAAATGGTTAAAAGTGAAAAATCTCCTATTACAAGTCCTTTTTCTGGTGTTGTTTTATTGAATAATGTAGCTAATTAAGTTTCTTATAGAGTGATCGGAAAACATTTTAATATTTGTATCTGAAGTTCACAAAATAAAATAAAACGTGCATTTTGGCGACGTTTCTTTTCAGTGAATAAAAATAGGCGGTACCCAACGAATTTGTAAGTGCGAATTTCATCCTTATGCCATGTACGGAAGGATTTTAGCCCGTCGCTCATTCTACGCCCAGGGCCCGGGGCAAACGGACTTGCCTTAGTCTACGCGGCGCTTCGATCTTTAAAAATATACCTGCGGAATAACAAAACACTGTTGTTTGCTAGAGATTAGGGTTTTTATTGGTAAACGCCCAAAAATCGTTCGCTCCGCCCAATTCCGAATGAGTCAAGGACTAGTGGATCATCTTAAGGTTTTTTGGTGACGTTTGGCGCATGCGTACTTCTTCCGTAGCAGCGTCAATCTCGTTATTTTAGTCAAATCCTGTATACCTAGGTACATAAAAATACCGAAGTCAATGAAAATTTTTAGACATACCGAAGTGAATGAGTTTTATATTCAACAAATTTGCTGGAATACCCATTTTAAGGTGATCCGATAGTCCTTGAAAAGTTCGACATCGGAATCCCCGCCTCTTTTTGGGAGGGATTTGAAAATACTTGACAATACTCCTTTGGAAAGATTAGAGAAGGTATTTGAGAGTTTATTTTTACAAGTTGATTTCGTATAGGCCTGTAAAAAAATCAGCTCATTTGCTTCGCATTGTTTATTATAATAACAAGGAAATTTAAAATGGATTTCACGGAACCATGCGACGTGGAGACGGCCCAGAAAACGGGCGGCAACTAATGTAAAATGACCATAGTCGTTACGCTGACGGCATAAGATTGAAATCTCAACTCAAAATTTGTTGGACACGCCCACTTTGATTCTTGCCGTAAAAAACAGTGCGAAATTGCAGTTTTTTGTTTTATTTTGTGAAATTCTGGCACAAATATTAAAATGCTTTCCGACCACTTTCTAAAGAAATTTATTTTCCGCATTATACAATAAAACATTATCCGAAAAGGGGTTCATTGGTAGGAGATGTTGCACTTGAAAGCATGTTTTACAGGCTGATTTTTTTTCCAGGCTTTCAAATAAATATTTATTAAAAATACTCGACTACTTCGAAGGCCAATATGTGTCCAACTCGCAATATTAAATTAAAGCTTCTATAATATTTCTAAGTGAATAAATTTTCAACCCAAAAACACATGATTTTGTATGATTTTGCATTATTTCGCAAGGCTTCATCTTCTAAGAGCATTGTCATCAATGCAGTAACTAAGAACAAATATGACTATTTGATGTTTTGAGATACTTATGTAAATGACGTTACATAAGTTAAAAATAGGGAAACAAACATCTCGAAATGGCAATACATATTAAAAATGAAATAATCATACACGAAGAAAAATGTTATTCTAAAATACGATGATTTTATTCGTAAAACGATTAAAAACGGGACTGTAGTTCTTACGAACAAATTAACAGGGTTTCAATGTTTATTTGCGGGAAATTGTAAGAATAAATTATTATTATATCAGAACAAATTTCGTACGTATACCAACAAATTATTCTATTATCCCGCCAATAAACATTGAAACACTGTTAATTTGTTCGTAAGAACTTCAGTTCCGTTTTTAACCGTTTTTACGAATAAAATGATCGTATTTTAAAATAAGATTTTTCTCCGTGTAGATACTCAAAAGTCGCGATCCGCTACTGGTAGATATTCTCATTTCCTTGTATTCCCTATTCAATATTGAATAGGAATTGGCGCCATCTGGTTTGGAAATATCGCCCTGACTTGGGTAATAAATTTTCCAATTTATGGCAGCTTAAAAATATAAGACCGTCGTAAGTATTCTTAAAAGTGAGTTTTTTTTTGTTATTTATAATAGGTAGGTACCTACCTACTACGCCCTAGTCATAACTCCGTTGGGGGATTAACACAGGTTTTAAAAATTAATAAATAATTTAAATATATAAAAAAATAATCCATAAAAAAGGACAACTGCAGGTATTTAATGTGGTTGGTGTCACTCAAAGTCCCATTGTAGCTTCTCAATGAAAAACAAGAAGGCTTACATATGATAGGTATCTTTATCTAATAGTCAAAGATGCGGATTTCTACATGAGGAAGAAAGGTTAAGTAGGTATACCTAAGTCAAAATTACCTAGAATGAAAGAAGTATAATTGCCTAGAATGAAAGAAGTATAATTACCTAGAATGAAAGAAGTATTGGTAGTTGCCTAGAATGAAAGAAGTATTATTACCTAGAATGAAAGAAGTATAATTACCTAGAATGAAAAAAGTACAATTACCTAGAATGAAAGAAGTTTTATTACCTAGAATGAAAGAAGTATAATTACCTAGAATGAAAGAAGTATAGGCAGTTACCTAAAATGAAAGAAGTTTTATTACCTAGAATGAAAGAAGTATAATTACCTAGAATGAAAGAAGTATAGGCAGTTACCTAGAATGAAAGAAGTATAATTACCTAGAATGAAAGAAGTAGGTATAATTGCCTAGAATGAAGGAAGTATAATTACCTAGAATGAAAGAAGTATAATTACCTAGGATGAAAAAAGTACAATTACCTAGAATGAAAGAAGTATAGGTAGTTACCTAGAATGAAAGAAGTATAATTAGTACCTAGAACAGTGGCGGTTTTCTCTTAAGTGCGGTTGTGCGGTGAACCCCCATTAAAAAGATGATAAAATAAAACAATCTTGTTGTATAGTAATATAAGCGCATCACAGATAGCTCGACATTAAAATTCCGTTTTTAAAACTCGCGCCACTGAAAAATACGGTTCCTATCTATTCCCATTTTGTGCGCGTTGCGCTCCGCACACATTTGTCCATACGAAAAAATCATAGCCGATACGAATCGCTGTGGCGGTAGAATGGACAAAACTACCCAGCTTGGTGCGCTGCTCACGAGTCAAGATTTTACGTGACCTCCGAACTTTGACGAGTCTCGCCGAAACGAAGCCCGAGATTGTCGCAGGATGACCGGCTGACTTTTGCACGACGGATGCAAGTTAAATGTTATATATTATGGTATTTAACTTTGTAGTCATTTTTGTACATTTTTTATTTTCTTGTTTCTAATTTGTTTACTAATGGCATTTGTAAATCTACTATTGAAGTGGACCGATTTTGACTTCTGTTTTCGTATTTTTTTTATGTATCCCTTATTTACGAGTACATTTACTAAAGTTTTGGTAAACAACGTCGCTAGTTATGCAATTTTGTGTTGAGCTTTCCTAGTATTGTTTCGGCTTTCAAATTGAAAGTGGTTGTGTTTATCGATTGTCGCGAATATTCTGTCCTATTTTTTTCACACAATGACGGAATACAGTGTTATATAAAAAAACGCTAATGCTTATGAACAAAGTTTGGAAATTAAATACAATTATTTTTGGTATACGTGTATAATGGATTTTTTGTGTAAGTGAAAAAAGCTAATTTTATTTCGTGGCCACCTTTAATTGTGTTTCTTGTTTTTTTTTATGTTTAAAAATATTATGTCGAGGAGTATCAAGTTATTTAAAAACAATAGTACCTATTTAGGTACCCCTCCACTAACTTTATTTAATTTGTTTGACAAGAGTAAATTTTGATTAGACAATATTTATTTATTTTTATTTATTTATTTATTTATTTATTAGGAAAAGTTGACAGCAAATCTGAGATTATACAATGATATATTAATAAGATAGTTAATTATGCCAATTATGAACTTTCCACTGATAATAATAAATGATAAAGTGTGACATTGTAGGGTTGTTTTCTTAATTAAATTATTTTCTAGTTACAATATGTGAAAAGGAGTTACTAGTTACAATATGAAAAAAAGGGGAGGAGGAAACATGGGATTGGGATGAAGAGGCAAATATATCTTCTCTTGAATTTCTGAACCCCCGTTAAAAAGACCACGAACCGCCACTGACCTAGAATGAAAGAAGTTTAGATAATAACCTAGAATGAAATAAATATAATTACCTAGAATGAAAGAAGTAAACTGCAAATAATTTTTATTTTTTGTAATTCATTTTAATTTGTCGAGTAGGTACCAATAGAGCATAGGTGGGTACATAAAAATAAAGAGTTTTTAAAGTAAATGTCTTAAACGGAAAATCAGGAAAATATTTTCCTAATTTAAGGTCATCTTTGGGGTGGAGGGTCGTTTTAGGGAAAGGAAGGAGAGAAAGTTCTAGGAAGGAAAAGGTACGAGGGGTGGGTAGGAATCTGGGGATCAATGCGTTCAGTAGTGACAGTATGAATCCATCTCTCCCACTGCGGTGCAAGGCGATAAGTAGAAAAAGTTCGGCAGGAGAGATGGAAAGGCCTCCCTCAGCCTCTCCCTTTCCGGCCCGCCATGCAGTAGGTGGGCAGATGCTTCCGCCGCAAAATTCGGGCACCGCTGCTAAATCATCAAACGAAGTGAACCGTTTGTGGTGCCCTATGGCACAGGTGTTGGTTATCCAGTGAATGGTTCCCCGGGCGGCTGTTGTTGTGTAGCAATTATAGGCAAACATTTTTCAATACTCTCTGTGATAAATAATTAAATAAAATTAATTTGAGATTTCTTTCCCACAATGTAACAAATAAAATACTTTGTAATAGTATCTAAATTTATGTTTATGTAAAGCAGGGGTGTTGTGGATAATAATAATTGGATAATTTGTAGAGCGCCGTTTTTGTGAGAAATCACCTCAAGGGCGCTGGGATATTCGCATCCCCATCCTCAAATGAGGATTATTCGCATTGATTCAGATATATGCATCCATTATTGCGGAGCTTTAACGGATGCGGATTTATATCTGAGACTAGTAATGACATGTTAAGAAAGTGGGCGGAGCCAGAGTGGTGAGCATTTCCAGTGGGAGCAACTAGCACGAAGTTCGTTCGCTAACTGACCAATAGGAAGGCACACATTGGTGACAAGATCCTGCAGGTACTGTTTGTTTTGATTTAGTTATCGATGTGATTCCCATTGCAGTGTTTGTTCACTATGTTTATCCAAGTTGCGTGGTTGATGAATATTTCGATGAAGAAAAATATTAAATGAAAAAGTTTAAAAAAAAAATGCTGCCACTAATAAAAAGCAGTATCTGGACTTATTTTGTAGATATTAGATAATCTTTATTAAATATAATTCACCAATTAGTCAATCGAAAATCCGAAACAGAAAAATCAGAAAAAGATACGGATACATCTGGGACTTGACTAAGACCAATTTGAGGTTTAAAAAAATAAAAATATTTATATTTAATATTTAAATTATTTTTTTCATTATTGCTTTAGACTTAAAATGCTTATAAATAAGGCTAAAAACGGTTTTAGTTTAGTTCTCAAAATATGATTATTAAAACATATTAAAATTAAATCGAACTTAATTTATTTATGTATTTAAAAATCCTGAAATCCGCATCCGCGTACACGGAAGTCAACCTCTAATAATCCGCATCCGCGGATGTCAAAATTTTTGCATCCGCAACAACCCCTGATGTAAAGGCTTGAAAATTTAGCATGAAAACAGGTAGGTACCTCTATGTAAATAACAATTAGGTGTATTTATTATTGAATTCCAGAAAGGTGAAAAGTGATCTAAGCAAAGCTTCAAACCAACACAAAAGAGAAATCTGTTAATAATGTCATTCAATGTGGCGTCCATCTAGCGAATTCTCTTTGAAGCTTTTAGTATAAGGCGTCGATATTCTGAGTGGAGGTTGTAAACAAATGTTTGCTTTTATGGTTCGAGTCTCGGGTTAAAAGAGAAAAATGAGGCTGCCTGTCTATCGAAAAAATTTACCACTGAGAGCCCTGTTGCAACATCAGTTTCTGTTACATGAGTCGCTTATGAGAAAGAGGGAGAGGTTAGAACGGACCTATCAGCGGCTACTGCTACACCCATGTAACGGCTGCTATTCTGGACGCGAGGGCGCTCGTAATCGCCGTCGAAAGTACGTTCGTTGGTCGACTTGGGTATTCTTGAGCTTGGTCGAAGGAACATTCTTAGACGCAAAACGTCAAAAGTCATTCCACACAACAACGAGTGGGGCGAACCAGTAGAAACAGAGCAGCGAGTGGTAGGTTGTTGGCGTATCTGTGGAATTGGCTGTCAAAATCTAGCATTATTGTTTTCCCGCGCGGACGTTCGCACCCGCAAAGAGGTTTATAAAGTTAAACCACAATCAGAATACCTGATTGATCATAATCTAAATTAAGGGCTGACTTTCTGGAGGAATGGCTCCACTTTAGCCTGGTGGTGTTAATAGAATTAAACCAGATTTAGTGGCTGGTAGAGCTGTTCGAAATAGGATAGTTCAATATCATTCTTTCTGTGTTTATACTTGACTTTTATATCCTGTTGTTCAGTTCATTATTTGTCAATTGTCTGGGATCGTATTATTATTGTTGACATTAGCCATACACAGATAGTGAGTGGTGAAGTGAGGCAACATGAGGCTGCGTTACAACAAACACCTCAAATACAATGTTTACACGTGATTATAATAATTAATTTTAAAGCATCACCTTATTTTGGTTGCAAGCCAACTGCTTTATTTAAGGCCGACATAATACCATTTATGTTTTATGCTGGCCGAGGCCGATTGCCTGCCACAAAGAAGGTTGTGTTGGAAACTAGACAGTTCACTGTATATTATTTGTCAATTGTCTGGATCATATTATTATTAATGATATTAGCCACACACAAATAGTGAGTGATGAGGTGAGGCAACATGAGGCTGCGTTACAACACTTCAAATACAATATTTACATGTGATTATAATAATTCATTTTCAAAGCATCACCTTATTTTGGTTGCAAGCCAACTGATTTATTTAAGGCCGACATAATACCATTTATGTTTAATGCTGGCCGAGGCCGATTGCCTGCCACTGTCAAAGAAAAAGATGGTTATGTTGGAAACTAGACATTTAAAAAATTATTTTGAATCCAGTTGCTGTACAAAATAAGCCCCATCACTAACAGCAGACGCCAGACTCTTTGGTGGGTCTCGCCCCACGTTCAGTAGTGTATAATTTCGAAAGTGAATTTCAAAAAGCTTTTATATATTTTGTGATAATATAGTGATGTAAAATGTAATAAAACAACGGTGTGATCATAAAAAATGTATTTTACTCTAAGAATATCATATTTTTCATCAAATAATACAGAAAAAACACAGTTTTCAATATACAACGTCAATATATTTTATAATACAAGCTAAACATAAAGAATTATTACGCTGATGAACAAATCAAGTCTGATATTTTCTATTAAAATACAACTCTGGTGTTAATTAGTAAAACATTATGTTTATCCATGATAAAAATAAAACTCTCATTCATTACGCTGATATTGATTTTGTCTACTAGATATCTTTGTTTATTATAAGGAAAAAACATTATATTTATCTACGATAAAACTAAAATGCTACTAAATAGTATCACAATTTTTATCATATAACGCAGAAAACATTACAGTGTCAGTTGTTCAGTTACAATTGTAATTATTTCAACATATTTTGTATTATTTGAGATCCCTGAGGCGTATGTGTGATAAAAATCATGTGTGTGAGAAATGTGGACATCTGTAAAGAATGCAAGGCTGATGTAAGCGTAATGAGTAAGATTAAGAAAAGGACCCTCAGATGGTTTGGTCATGTAGAGCGAAATAAAGAAAAAAGGAGTGTAAGAAGGACACAAAAGTGAATGGAAAGTTGTGGACGCCCGAGGAAGACATGGCATGATGAAGTGAACCAGGTACTTGAGTCGGGCTATGTCAGGAGTCGGAGTAATAGAAGGTCATGTATGAGAAGATGTATGAATGTGAATGAAGCAAGGAGCGTGTGCCAAGACTGGGTTGTTTGGCGGTCCGTCCTCTCAGCCTACCCCTGCGGGGAAACGTCGTGATGGTTAGTTAGTTTATTTTGTATTACAAGCTAAAATTAAAGAATTAGTGCACTGATGAACTAATCAAGTCTTATACTTTCTATTAAAATTACAACTCTGGTGTTAATTAATAAAACATATTTATCCATGATAAAAATAAAACTCGTTCATTACGTTGATATTAACTTTGTGTACTAAATATCTTTGTTTATTTTAAAGAAAAAACCTTATATTTATCTACGATAAAACTAAAATGCTACTGAATAGTATCACAATTTTTATCATATAACGCAGAAAACATTACAGTTTCAGTTGTTCAATTACAATTCCAAAAACAAAATTAATATAACCGAAACTTTGAAATATGAACAATTCAAAAAACAAATTTAAGTCCCTGAAATTGGATAATGATATATTGTAACCTTAATTTACACTTAGTTTACGCTTACTTAATTTTTACTATTCAGTTTAAAATATATATATATATATATATATATATTGATTTTGTCTTTCAATAACAATTTTTTTCTAAATTGTATACCTATGTTAAATAATATTTGTATTTATCTCGTAAGTCTTTGATTATTGTTTAACATATTTAATTAGAACATTATTTTTTGCATAGAAATACTTCTCCCATAAACATGAGCTCCTAGAGCTCAACTTATGGAGTAGTAGAATAATAATGAATAATTGTATAACTTTGAATAATGTAATCACTTGTAATGTAAAATCTCTTTCTTATAAATAAATAAAAAAATAAAATAAACAATTGTAATTATTTCAACTTATTTTGTATTACAAGCTAAAAATAAAGAATTAGTGCACTGATGAACTAATCAAGTCTCATATTTTATATTAAAATTACAACCCTGGTGTTAATTAGTACAACATAATATTTATTTATCCATGATAAAAATAGAACTCTTATGCATTACGCTGATTATTATTGTCTACTAAATGTCTTTGGTTAATTTTAAAGTAAAAACATTATATTTATCCACGAAAAAACTATAACGCTACTAAATAGTATCACAATTTTTATCATATAACGTAGAAAACATTACAGTTTTCAGTTGTTCAATTACAATTGTAATTATTTCAACTTATTTTGTATTACAAGATAAAAATAAAGAATTAGTGCACTGATGAACTAATCAAGTCTCATATTTTCTATTAAAATTACAACTCAGGTGTTAATTAGTAAAACATTATATTTATCCATGATAAATATAAAACTCTAATTCATTACGTTGATATTAACTTTGTGTACTAAATATCTTTGTTTATTTTAAAGAAAAAACCTTATATTTATCTATGATAAAACTAAAATGCTACTGAATAGTATCACAATTTTTATCATTATCAATTGTTCAATTACAATTGTAATTATTTCAACTTATTTTGTATTACAAGCTAAAAATAAAGAATTAGTGCACTGATGAACTAATCAAGTCTCATATTTTCTATTAAAATTACAACCCTGGTGTTAATTAGTACAACATTATATTAAAGATAAAAATAGAACTCTTATGCATTAGGCTGATTATTATTGTCTACTAAATGTCTTTGGTTAATTTTAAAGTAAAAACATTATATTTATCCACGATAAAACTATAACGCTACTAAATAGTATCACAATTTTTATCATTTAACGCAGAAAACATTACAGTGTCAGTTGTTCAATTACAATTGTAATTATTTCAACATACATATTTTCAATTATAAGCTAAAGAAGAATATGTGTACTGACAAAAAACTATTATTTTGGTTTGAATTAAATTAAAACATTGAATTTTTTCCATGATAAAAATGCAGCGATAACTTCATTATGTGAACCCAAACATTTAAAAAAATTAAATGTTAAACAATACATTTTATATTATAAAGAAAATTATGTTTATAAAAAATGTTACATGTTTTGAATACAAGTTAACCACATTTAGTTTTATTTATAAACCCAGTGTTGATTACGGGCCATATGGGAGTTGAAGAGTCGAAGGTCAACATTGACTTTTCCTCTCTCCAGTCAGCTGCTGGCTGCAACAGGGGAGGAGTTTGCTTAATCAAACCAAAAAAAAATAATGGACTTAACTAACAGATTCAATTAAATCTCATAATTCTCAATTGAATATGGTGTTTAAACTATTGGAAGAAATAAGACTTCAAATTGTCAAGGGATAGATTTGGCCTTTATTTCTTCCAATAGTTTAACCGCCAAATTTAACCGAGAACTAACAGATTCAATTAAATTTAACCGAGAACCAACAGATTCAATTAAATCTGTTAGCCTCGTCATTGCAGCCAACATGCCATTAATTTTTTTTTCTTGGTTTACAAACTCCTCTCCCCCTGTTCAATGAGGGTAGAGGAGAGAATCTGCGAACCTCTGCCGAGGCGTACTGCGAACCTCTGCTAAAGCCGCAGTACGCCCGGGAGTCTGTGTGGGTGGAGGCTCAAAGGTAGGGGGTTCTACAAGGAGAGGTATGGCCTCCAAGAGCAGCGGCACCTCAACAGACTGCCAGCTGCTGCAGCCAGCAACAGGCTGGGGTCCTCCGAGAGATGAAAAGTCGAAGTTGACCTCCAACAGTTCAACTCATTTTCTCATTTCAAAATCAGTTCGTCACTCGCATTGAGGCTGACTGCTGGCGCTGGTGGTCCGCCTCCTGTCCCGGCCGTATGCCGCCTCAAGGAGGCATTCTTCATTTTGGCCTTTGACCTTTAGTCTTGCCATGTCTGAAAACATTTTTGAATTATATTAATTATTTACACAAAATGTCAGTGGAAAGAGACTTTAAGATCTTAAAATATTAAAAAAGAAAGACAACGTCAAGATCACACAATTTTACTTGAATTTTGAAATAATCGGCTTTGAAGTAACGTAGCCCCATTATCAATTATCATATTATATGTTAACGTAATTATCATAAATTCATTTCGGCGTTAACTGTAAACTTCAATATCATCAATTATTATATTATCAGTATACTTCATCACCATAAATTATATTATCTGTAAACTTCACCCGCTATAACACAGGGACATCCCTAGCATGGCGGATGAAATAACACAATATCTATACAATGTACAAAATTCATTTAATAAATAAATAAAACTATTTTCAATATCGTGATTTTTAACATACAAAACTAAACACATTGTGAGCGGTGACCGGTCAACTCAGAACCCCTTCAGAAAAGTCACTAAAAGTGGTGATAAAAATATACAAAAAATTGGTTAAATAGGTTACGTTAGGTTAGGGTTAAGGGCTATTTCAAAATTATTTTTTTCATAGCTTTTTTAATGATTCAAAAGAGGTGTTGAGTTAACTTGATTCGGTGTGGAACCAAGGCTAGGACACTGAATCAAGATAGCCGCCGCTGAAGGCTGATGAGTATGGATTAATAAATCTAGTTAGATGCCAATTATGGCAAAACAGTGTGAGCTGAAGAGATAATATCATACAAAATACACACTTAAGTGCAAAAAAACAGGTACATGGCACATTGGGGAAATTGTATTGATGGGTAAAAAAAGAAAACAAAATTTCTTAGTAAAAATCAATAATTTCCTTTGTCAACAATGCAACATTTCTAATACAGTATAATGGTCCTTATAATTATAGAAGGTATCAAATAAAGATTTTTTTTAGAAGCCCAAGGGCAAATTGTTTCACAAAATTTAAACAATTCATCAAATTTTAATGAAAATTTTTAAATTCTGTGAAAGTTCTATTTAAATTCGGTTATTATAATCAATAGGGGGACAAGTTGTTTTACATAACTGAAATAACAACAGAACTTGAGTAGAACTTTCACAGAACTTGAAAATTAATTTTAAAATTTGATAAATAGTTCAAATTCTGTGAAACAACTGGCCCTAAGAAATAAACTAATTAGAAACAAAATTAATAATTGATTTCATTATTAAATGTAATGTGTGGGAATGTGTATAATATGAAGTATGTGTAGTTAGTGATGGGACGTGATAGCCGGCAGTCTGCTGAGATTGTAGAGCAGTCTGCCGCATCTGCTGGGGGCTGGTGGCTGGCTGCTGTAGTACCGGTGCATCTGAAAATAATAACAACTTAAGTAGTAGGGGTATATTGTTTTTACATGTTGAATAGTGTTGAGGGAATGGTGTACTTTGCTATATCAATCGGTCAAGAATATTTTTTTTTACTGTGTAGATTTTGCGACTTTTTACAACTTTTTTGGTGGTATCATTTCTTTTTTTAACATAATTATTTAACAATGAATTTGTAGATGATCTGATTAAATGTTGCAAAATAATATTTGATGAATGTCCAGCGGGACAATTGTAATCTGTTAGGAAAAAATCTCATTATAGCATCTATTGTCAGTTGTAATACTAATTCACGCTGGTTATTGTAATCTAAAAACTTTTTTTCTAGTTTGGTTGATAGAAGCTTTTGAACGGTGACATAGTTATGAATGATGGCATTGACGATGTCAGGGTGAGGACATAATAGACCACCTCGATCCATATTCCTTATTAATGAGTAACTACAATCTGCGTCTAACATTTTATCGACAGTTATGGTATTGGAACATGTTGTGCATTTAAGTTTCTTTAAAACGGTTCGGGCACAGTAACCTGCAAGATATGTGAGAACAGGGAGACTGGCTTCTGCTTGCTCGAAATCTTTCTCAGTAAATGTTTTGTATAATCCAGAAAAAGAGAAATTTGGTTGCATATTTAAACTGGTACAGGCCTGGGGTTCACTTTCATGTTCACAATCAACAATGTCAATCTGTATACATCCAAATGCAGACCAAGACAACGTTAAAGGTAACAGATCTTGTATCCTCAACTTTGACTCCACTTCAAATATTTGTCTGATTGTATTGCATTGTATACATTGAGGTTATGTACAAAATTGAATCGTCGATGTAATGATACGGGGCTGTATTTGCATTAAAAATAAGCACATTTCACTTACCGTTGAATATTTTGATGGAATAAAATCTCGACGAATAGCCTTAATCAATTTTTGACGTAATATAACATCAATTGGGAATTTAAAAGTGTGACGTTTTGGTCCTGTATCATAGTTTCCCTTACAACGCGGAACAACGCACTTGTTAACCATTTTTTCAAACTAAAAACACTTCTGTAGATAATAAATATGTTAATTCACTCAAAGGTTTCTGTGTAATGCTTCTAATTAATAGGTTTTTTGTTTAAATCAAAAGACACGCGCTGCGGCGAACGCAAGACACCCATAAACTTGGATGAAGTGAGAGTAAAAATCTATGAATCTGACGTTTCCAGCCGCCTAGAACGTAAAATCCCGCTAGAGGCGCAAACTGGTTGGTGGAACCCGTGTGAGATGTAAGCTTGGTGTTCGTTTTGTTGAATAGAAATTTGTCATATGCAGAGCTTCATCTGAACGAAGCGATAGGTGTAACAAATAGACATTAAATGTACAATACACACAAATTAATCGAAATGAATTAAAACAAACCTTTCTCCAGTGTTTGTTTTCCAAGTCTTTATTAGCTCCTGCCGGCATGCAATTGCTCGGAAATCGCCAACCATCTCCTTCGGGATTCACCGAACATTTCCCACTCATCAATTATTTATCAGAACTTACTAATTCTGTTAGTATTTCCTTCTGGCTTTGCGTAATGTATCCTGCAGACATTTCTGTTTTGCTTTGAATATTTTTGTTTACTGTTGACCGTTTGACAGTGACACGTGACACCATAGAAATCCCAAAAACATCAGGAACATAGACAATATTCACAGGGCTGCCAATATAATCATCTCTTCTACCGCTCGACGTTCAAGAATACGTAAAATTGAAACATTCGACAAAGTTAGTCGCGACGACGAGTACTTTTTCGCTCGTAGGAGACGCATAACGAGCAACGTTTGATCGTCGCTCGGGAATAGCAGCCCAGATCAATAAATTTTGCGTTTCAGTAAAAACGTGCCTCAGTTGGATAAGGTCCAAACTGACGTTTTTTTCAAAAATGACCTTTGAATACAAAACCATTTCTTATACTCATTTCTATAACCAAAATAATTTTCAGAGCCATCTATGCTGTATTTCCGTAGATACTAAACTTGTGTGAGAAAGTTTTGACATCAAGTTTAGTTTTCAAAACTTAATTTATTTTATAAGGTTCTAACATCGCTACGAACTTTTTGCAATTGCCGTTTTGTTTGTATTTGACTGTTGCTCTTTTTTACTGTAGTTCGTCACTTTAGTTGGAAAGGGTTCTAACTCATACAGTTCACTAATCGTTCATTTCTGTATTTCATTCGGCCTATTTTAGACGTCTAAACATGAAATGAAACAAAGGTGAAACGAAGATGGGACATTCGCTCGAGTAACCATAGAGTAAACCTTCACTCGAGTGAAGGTTTACTTTACTTTTTAAGTCTGATTCCAACCTTACTATGTTCTGAAGTCTCAAAGTTTGCAAAGACGAGTTCTCTTAATTTATTTAACAAATTCTTATTTTTAGGTTAAATCTTGTGTAAAGTATTTTAGTTTAACTTCATCATCATCACACTTGGTTCTACAGACCCTGGTGGGTCTTGGCCTCCTCAAGAGTCTTCCTCCTCTCATCTCTCCTTTGTGCCAGCTCTATCCAGTTTGGAAGCTCCAAGGTAGATAGGTCTTTGAGGACATTGTCGCTCCATCTTAATTTTGGCCTTCCCATTGCAGGCTCCTATAGGTCTAGAGTTTAGCAGGGACTTTGGTGCTTGATGTTCGGTCATTCTCTCCACATAACCCAGCCACCGAAGTCTTCCCAATTTAATACATTTTGTGACGTTTGGTTTCTTAAACAAAGCATAGAGCTCATTTTGTAACGTCTGCGCCAAAATCCATTTTCTAGAACCGGTCCTAAGATACACCTTAAAATTTTCCTTTCGAAAACGTCCAGTGCTCGCTCATTCCTCTTGGTTATGCTGGAATCAGACGGTTCACTCGAGGGAAGGTTTCCGCCATGTTTTTTCGACCTAATCGTCCATTTTGTTTCATTCCATGTTCACACGGCGCTATAGAAATAAGCGTTCACCCGTCCATTCCGACCACAGCGTCGCCGAGCGAGGTCAACCGCGCTGGAATTCGTTTGTTTTCCAGCGCGGTCCGGCCCCGAATTTTAAGGAAAAACATGTCAGATGCATCGATTTTTACGCAATTTTGTTGACACAATTAAATAAAAATAAATAAAAAACAGTATTGTGCCGTCTTATAAACCTTTTTATTTTTTATGGCATAATAACACAATTTGATTTCACTTTTTTTATTACGAACATTTTCCTACAAATTAATAATCTTACATATATTGAAAAACATATAAAATACATGGATAATAAGGGAGACCCAAAAATTTATATGAGAGGTGTTCCCAAAAGCAAACAAATTAGCCGAACGAATACCATTTTGACGTTTTGCGTGCGATTTGATAGCGTCCTTTCATGGTCCTTCCCGTACAGGACGCGAGACAAACTGATTGAGAGTTCACTCGGTGTTCAGACGATTCACTTTGCTCTCTTCCGCGCGCACGCGCGCGCGAGTGAAGGATGCCGAAGGAAAATATCCAACATTGTTGGATCGGTTCACTTGAAGATTTCATTCGGCAGTGTTCGGCACTTTCGTTTCATTGCATGTTCAGACGTGTCATTCCGAGTAAACTAGGCCGAATGAAATGCGGAAATGAGCGATTAGTGAATCGTCTGAATGGCGCTTTAGTGCCCACGCGCAATATATTTTTTTTATAATTTTTTGAAAAAAATTATAAAAAAAATATATTGCGCGATTCAACCTGGTACAGTCGTTTTTAATACGTACAGCAATGAATTATAAAATATTATCATTTGAAAATATTTAACTCAGTGATTTTTGTCTTAACACTTTATTTTTTATTATTTTAAATGCAAAAATAATATTTATTATTTAGTCTCTTATATCAAATTCATCACTATCATCATCACCAGCATTATAAGTCATCAGGTTTAGCTGAGAAGATGGTTATGGACATTTTAGTAATTTTAATGTATCAGATGGTATTGAATTTTTTTTCCGAATTATAATTTATTGCTAAAAATAACTGGATCCGATGATTAAAAACCTATCCAATAATTCCCTATTGGTGGTTGCTAATGATGTTTTCCTGGTAAATTGATCTCCAAACTTCTTGTATTCTATATTGCAGGCTACAGTTGCCCCAATGGCGAAATGTATTATTTATTTTGCATGGTTTATTAAGAATTTTGTACATGCTGGCAGGCATTTGTTAACAGGGGTGATATTTTAAATCCAAATCTTTTGTTTCTCTAGCATAAAGTGAGAATTTATCACTATCAGTTTCAAAATCACTTGATCGAGCCTCAATAATAATTACAATGGTGGCATTTTTCTATTTTTTTTAAATATTTGTAGGTGAAACAACAGTGAGTTATTTAATAAATTGGCAGCATTCCTCCTTCCCGAAGCTCGCAGTGACATTTCGGCAGCAAGAGCTATTTCATTTGATGATCTAGTTTTATTTAATTCCTTCACTTTTTTATATTTATTGTGCCGTCCTCAATTAACTTAATTGGGCGTTCGAGGCATTTGCGGACGAAGGATGTAAGTGCTGATGATGACCCAGTAGATGGAACGTTCTCGTAAAACCCACGAGGTAATGCTACTTCACTGTCCAGCCAATTTCTGTTTTCGTTTTCAAATATCTACTCTTGGGTGTTTCTTTGATTTTTTTTCCATTTATCACTTCTTTTAGAGCAAATTGCACTGACCTGAACTTGCAACCCTCAGAAATCTTCTTTCTTACAGTTGATAACATATATCGAAATAGAAAATACCGAAGAATATATGCAAAAATGTCCTTGACGCTATCACGTTTGCCAGAACTTCGTCATTGGTTATATATCGATCTGAATATCAAAAATCGCTTTGGTGCTGAAAATATTAAAAGTTGTTAAAGTAAACCCAGAATAAATCATAAAACAAAAGTTTATTTTACATATCCATTAAACACAGAAAAGGTAAAATTTTGCCGAATACATTTTTAAAAGTCTCGATGAATTAGAAAAAATACGTTTTGAAAAATCGTAACTTCAATATTTTTTTATCACAGTAAAACACGAGTTAAATAATTATTATATTTACCTGATTTCGTAGATTATATCATAAAGATTCAAAAAAACACAATAGTTTTAGTTGAATTATCACGATGACTTGCACACTGCACACGTCCACCTGCGGAGAGATCCAAACTAGACTGATATAAAATTACTCGTTCGCGTTTCGAGGTAGTGAGTATTTGCGATGCTGCCATACGTCCAAAACAGCTAAAATGTTTTTTTTTTAATCTTAAAAGATTAAACATTTAGGTACACAATTAAATTAAAATAAAATCCAGAAAGAAACCTTGGGTTTTATAATAAAGTAAAGCTAGATACCTCAAATTACCAACTGTGAGGCGTGAGCACTGGTCTTATAATAGTTTTGTACACTAATATCTCGGTGTTTCTGGACAACAGTCTGGATTTTATATGCTTTTGTAGGCGGAAGTAACGGCGATTTGCGCTCACTATGCGCTTCTGGATCTCCTCTGTAGTATTATTGTTGTTAGTTATCAGGGATCCTAGGTATGTAAATCTTGGTGCCGTTTCAAAATTTTGACTTCTACATGAGAGACTTGGGGTTTGTTAGATGCATCCTACGGCCATGTATTTGGTCTTCTGCTGGTTTACTACGAGACCCTTGTTTTTGGCAGAACTTTCAAGACTTATGAAGGATTCACGTAAAGCATCGGTAGTTTTCGTGATCATATCGTTATTATCAGCGTAGGCCAATAGTTGCACAGGGTTGTCAAATATTGTTGCTCTTATCTCAATGCCTGAGTCAGGAATAACTTTTTCTAAGGCTATGCTGAATAAGATGCAGGCCAATCCATCTCCTTGTCTCGCCCAGTGGAGCGCTTCAAAGTGCTCGGACAGAACACTGCTAACCCCAACTTGACACGTTACTGGGGACATTGTTAGTTTCACCAGATTGATCAGCTTGTGCGGTATTCCAAACTTACTCATTGCATTGTACAATGCATTCGTATTTATGCTTATCATACGCGGCTACAAGTCTACAAAGAGGTGATGTGTTTCGACATTGTATTCTAACGTTTATTCTAAGATCTGTCTCAAGGAGAATATTTGATCAATGCATGATTTGCCTGGCCTGAAGACACATTGGTAGCTGCCAATGATTTTTTCGGGCATTGGGAGCAATCTTTTGTACAAGAGTTTTAGTTTAAATATGTTGAATGAAACTATTTAATTATAACGTGGCCCTACCATAGCATTAAGGAAATGAAGTTAGAACCTTATGCGGTGAATTATCATGCCCTAGCTTGTTGCATGTGGTTCTATCTGCGCATGTTTTAAGCGGGCGACAAACGCGAAGTTCACATCAAAAAGATACTGCGTTATAAGTATCTTTTCTACCGACACACTACGTTATAAAATATTCCTTCCTACGGCAGGAGAAGGGGTCAGTTGAAATCGGAAGCGGTCGAGAGAATGTCATTTCTTTGTACTGGATATGTTAACTTGACAGCTCCGTGCATGCTCCGTGTATTAAAAATGACCCCCTCTCCTGTTTACAGTAGAGAGGGGGTCGCATAACTTTTCTGATATCGCCACTATAGCGAATACGAAAAATAATTCCGATAAGCGAAGATTCAAACTTCGATCACAGCGCATCATCTTTTTACGTCTGGCGGGTCTCATGGGATTGTATGGCGAGCGCTATTGTGTTATAAATAACTTTTTGATGTGAGCTGCGAGTCTGTCGCTACCTTCATACAATGGTAAGTATACATCATATTTAAATATGAAATCGGTAATAGATTTCGAGAAATCGTCTTTGAAAACGTTGGCACCTCATATCTCAGAACAAGGTAAAGTGAGGTTAGAACCACGTCCAACTGAAGTACCGAAATATTGACAGTATTTTCGCAATGGTGGCCGCTAGAGGCTCTAGTTAAACTAAAGCCTCGGGGAGACTTTCAAATGGGCGTTAGAACCATCACAATGAAAGGGGCGATAATTTGAAGGGGTAGGTACAGTATGTAGTATGTACCTACCTACGGTAACCCCTCCACATTTATTATGCTGGAGCGACAATGTACGAATTTTTTTTTGAAATGCGCATTGTAATAGCAGAAAAAAGATGCCTTATATCATCCACATTCTCGTAAAAATACTTTAAAAATTCTATACATAACCAGTCGATTTATAAATGCGAAACTGGCAAATGTCGCTTTTTTTCACGCAATTAGACAGTAAAATCTATTCAAAAAATTATGTAGGTAGATACCTACTAACTTCTTCACTTTTTTACATTAGCTCAGCACTGGAGGGCCTGAAGAAAAATTCCCTCAGGGCCTACAACCATGAGAAGATACGGTTGTGCATACAAATTATATCATAACAAAATTATAAATAGAAATACATTTTTAAGGACTTTTTATATTTATTAAGTTTGCAATATGGAAGTTGAGTGAAAAATCTTTCGACTTATCAAAAATATGTTCATGTAGATGACATGCAAACTTAAATACCAGTACTTTTTTTTAAACTTCGTTTTCTTAATTAAATTAGTTCTATCTACAAGTTTGAATTTTATTAAAGCCCGCGATAAAGCCCGGTCAGAGATTGGAGAGTGTGTGGCGTCGTCTCACGTCATCTGATCCCTCGTTTGTGTGAAATATAAGGGAAAATATTTACAAAACCGGGACACGCTTAATATGGACGAAAAAAATACATGTAACAAATTGTTTATTTTATTTATTTATTTATTTATACTGGGTTTTTACAGATGTTCGCACTAACGTGAGAACATCCAATTATAAAAACTCAGTTATTGTACAAACAGAGATATACAATTACAAAAAATCTACAATTACATACAATTAAATCAAATTAAATACAGACACATATAATATTGTGGTAGTTAGATATTAATTAGGTAGTAGATATTAATCCATTCAGTTACCGGAATTTCGAAAAAAGTGCATTTTCATGGTTATAATAAAATTCAAACTTGTATATAGAATTAATTTAATTATGAAAACGAACTTTAAAAAAAAATAGTAGTATTTAGGTTTGCATGTCATCTACATGAACATATTTTTGATAAGTCAAAATATTTTTCACTCAACTTCCTTATTACGAACTTACTAAATATAAATGGTCCTTAAAAGTGTATTTTTATTTATAATTTTGTTATGATAGATATAATTTGTATGCAAAACCCTATATTCTCATGGTTACCAGTGTATTGATAATACTTTATTTTATGTAATTATTTGTTTTATATAATCTTTGGCTTAATAGCCCTTTCTCACAAATTAAATTACTTTTTACGTAAAGTCACAAGGAGGAAATCCATAATTGGTTTTATTTTGGCTATTTTACTTATGTACAAACTATAAAAATGTTAACTGTCGATTTCCCGAAAATGAATATATAAATAATAATCATTTTTTTAAAGAAAAACTCTCTTTTTAACTTTTGAAGGTTATTCCCATAAATAATAATCAACTTTGATACGATCAGTACCTACACAAGTGCCTATATCTATATTTGTAAAAAAGGTGAAGGAAATCAAGTATTTTTATGTAAATGGCTTGAAATAAAAAAAGTTATTCGATATTATTTGCAACATGCAACTCCATGTTCAAAGTAGAATTAATTTTAACATTGCCTAAATATATTTCAACAGATCCAGTTTTTATTGCCACAACAAAGGTAAAACACATAAAGTCTTCTACTGTTGAAGTATGAATACCGTTTCTGGGTAATAGTAGATTTTATTGCAAACATATTATTGAAATGCCTCACACAAAGTTGGCGGTTCGTAATTCTATATAAAAGGCAAAAGGGTTGATGATTTATGTCCCGACATCGCTTGCACAACGAGCCCACCATATTGCTTTTCGTGAGAATCAAATGAAAGATACAAATTGTAATACATAATGGGAGTAGGTATGAGAATATGCAGGTAGTAGGTAGGGGGGCATCTGAGAGACATTTGAGCTTGCAGAACCTTAGTCCGGTCAAAATAGACATTGAAGGTTATAATAATTCGCATAAAGCTGAAAATTGGTACGAATGTTGGGAACACTGTGTTGTAAGTGTGTTTTGCTGTTGTATTTGTACAAGAAATGTGTTAGCATAAATTTTAGAAGAAGTTGACGTATATTTAAGATATTATACTCGACGAAGAGTCGAATGGAGGAGTATCTTGTGGATCGCTTGTTGATAACATGCACTATTACGGCTTGTTGTGCTTTTTTATAGAGGGTCAACAATAGTTTGAACACAGCCACCCCAATTGATGGTGCTACATGCTAACAGGGATTTGCAGATAACAAAGTATACTGATTTTTCGCACTTTTTTTCACTAGTAAATCATAAAATCTGTGGTCCTAACGTTACTTAGGTTTGTGAAAAGGGGGTCCACTGCGGAGGTTTTTCTTGAGGAGAGGAAGGAGTGAACAAGGGTCTTGAAGGGATCCATTTAATAGAAGGAAGAAAACACAAAGTTCACACCGATGCCAAAGGGATCAATGACGCTATAGTTCCTCCGGCAAGCTGTATGCTAGAATATTGATTGAAAGGGTAAGAATGGAAACCAAAGATAAAATATGGGATTTGCAAGGTGCATTTATGAGTGGACGGGGGTGCATGGACCAGATTTTCTAATTGCGGATGCTCACTGAGAAGTTTCTGGCAAAAAAATAGAAACTCTTCTGTGCTTTTGTAGATCTACAAAAAGCATACGACCGCGTCGACAGGAAAAAGCTATGGAAGGTGTCCAAGTATGGAGTGAATACAAATCTTATACAGGCAATCGCGTCTCTGTATGAGGGAAGCGTTGCATGTATTAGGGTAAACGGTGGTTTTACGGGGTGGTTTGACATCATAAAAGGTGTTAAAGAAGGCTGCGTAATGTCACCGTGGTTATTCAATCTATACATGGACAATTATATGCAAGAATTGAAAGAAGCGGGATTGGGCGCGAAATTGAATGATCTGAAAGTATTTGTCTGTTGTATGCTGATAATACAGTGCTGATTTATAACAGCATAGAAGATCTGCAGTCACTCGAATGAGTCAATGAAGAATGAGTTGATGATGAATGTAAGTAAGTCTAAAGTAATGGTATTTGAAAGAGAGAGAGTACGATAACGGTGTGCAATATAGTTGTGAAAAGGGGATGCACTGAGGAGATTCTTTTTGAGGAGAGGAAGGAGTGAACAAGGGTCTTGAAGGGATCCATTTTATAGGAGGGAGAAAACACGAAGTTCACACCAATGCCAAAGGGATCAATGACGCTAGTTCCTCGGAACATCTTCCACTGTATACCGGTAGAATGACGACAGCATTCCTACCCGACGTCCATGCTCTCAAGATTGCAATCCGTTTGATAAGATAGTTTCTGCACAGAGTCAAGGATTTTTTCTAGCAGGTACCTATTTTTGAGCTCCAGATCAGAGGTAGCTGCCCAATTCTTGTGATTTTGATTTGTATGAAAGTGATTTGAGATTTGTAAAGGGTCAGCAGTTATGTAGGTATATACTATTAAAATATCTACAAGCCCCCCATGCCTACAGATACGCACTGCTTCTGAGAGGATAACTTGACTCTGGCTTCGATGGAGCCCCCGCTTCTGAGCACCAGCTTAGAGTTACACCATGAGCATAAGTATCAATGGAAGTTATGTTGGAAGAATTACGTAATTAATACTAAACATAACTACCCAAGGCCACACGGAGAAAAACGTTAATCTAAAATACAGATCATTTTATCCGTAAAAACGGGACTGAAGTTCTTACGAACAAATTAACAGTGTTTCAATGTTTATTGGCGGGAAAATGTAAGAATAATTTGTTGGTACACGTACGAAATTACGTATACCTACCATAATATTATTCTTACATGTTACTTACGTAAATTCGTTCGTGTACCAACAAATTATTCTTACATTTTCCCGCCAATAAACATTGAAACACTGTTAATTTGTTCGTTAGAACTTCAGTCCCGTTTTTAACCGTTTTTACGAATAAAATGATCGTATTTTAAAATAACATTTTTCTCGGTGCATTACAAGAGTTCAGCTAAGGGTATGTACCTAAGTTATATGCTTTGGTTTAAAAAAAAAGAAAAATGACACATAGATAGAACAAGGGAAATCACTCTTTAGGGCGACATTGTGAGGCGGGATGAAAAATATGTTGAAGGTAGGAATTTATTATTGCAGGTCTTGAATACCTTACTAAAGACCTTAGGTACCACCAAAGTGCCTTCCTACCTTGGTAAGGATGTACTTCTGTGTTACCTACAGCTTTGCACCCTTTCGTGGCATCTGATGCTCGTTAAAAAATTAAAAGAATGCCTTTTCTAACAATGGTCTACGAATCCATTCACGCACAATAGTTGCAAAATGTATCTTTAAATTCACTTCTAAACATTAAAATGCCATCGTAAACGTTTTTATTGTTTGAAACTGGTGTCCATTTCAAAGTTCGTACTGTTTATACAAAACCACCTCAAGCGTTTATAACCCAGAAAATTATATGGTTGTTATGGACGAGTTTCTATTGAACATTATTATTGGTTTTATGAAAAGACCAGATGTCAAAGAAAAATCGAAAATGGCAGCTTTAAACTTTGTCTATGTTTCGGATTATTGTGCTGGACCAAGAAGCTCCATCAAGACCTCATTAAGGTGAAATACGATTGTCTTAACGTTTGGAAAAATCAAACCAGAAGGGAGGAAATGTAGATTTTCACAACACGTAGAAAAGGGGACAGTGAAACTGTGTGACAACTACGTTACTATCGTTACTTTGTCCTTTTTGAAGTAAAACTTCTTTACGCACGCTTAGCTTGGGGGGTAAGCTGGCGAATGCGTGACGGGAGTGTTACGAAAAGTGTAATCGGGTGAGGCGAACGGGCTGTATCACACTGTAGGAGCAAGAGAGAGCAGTGCGCGCGCACATTTTCTTTCTCTCTTCATCTCATAACCAGTGCATGAAGATTATTTGTAATTTCATTTCGTTCTTGAACAATTTTATAAATACTGTAGGAGCAAGAGAGAGCAGTTCGCGCGCACATTTTCTTTCTCTATAGAAGTTTTACTCCAGTCGTGTGGTCTACCTTAGGTAGCATCGAAATAAATATTTGATAA
Source organism: Limnephilus auricula (assembly GCA_951813805.1). Lineage (NCBI taxonomy): Eukaryota > Metazoa > Arthropoda > Insecta > Trichoptera > Limnephilidae > Limnephilus > Limnephilus auricula. Next base: position 6,742,378 of record OX638403.1, read on the forward strand.
TTAGCATAGTGTTTCCTTAAAACTTTTTTTATGTGAATACCGCAAGAGAGTTCTAATTGCTCTCAATTATCAAATCAATTTTTTGTTTTTTACGGGGGCTGTGTCATCTTAGGGCCTATTCATCTTTGAGAATGTTGTGTGGAGGGGCTTTTAAAGGAAATGAATGAAGGGAAGTTCTGGGAAGGATAAGGGTATAAGTGTATAAGGGTTAGACAAGAATCAACGGGGCAATGTGTCCAGGAGTGACTGCGAATCCTTTCCTCCCACTGCGGTGCAAGACGATAGGTCGAAAGAGACCAGCTGGAGAGGTCCAAGGGTCTCCATACGCCGGCCCGCCACGCAGCTGGTGCGCAAGCGCATCCGCCGCCGAGACCTGAACACATCTCACCAGATGAACCCGGGCACCCATGATAAGTCACCAAACCTAGCGAAAGACCTATGTCAGAGGTCTTGGTTATCCAATAAATAGTTCCCGGAGCAACTGTACCTACCTCCCAATGGGTCTATGGCGTCTCCAAATTGGTGTGTGTTATGTTATGAAGCAAGGATTTGTAGAAGGATTAAGGGGAAGGGCAGGAGATAAGGAAGAGGAAGGTTAGAAAGTACCTGGATCTTCAAATCTTGTCATTTTCAGCATGTTTCGATTCTGAATTATGGTGTTTCACCAGGGGGATGCGATTATCAGGATAGTAACCTAGCTAACATATACATCAGCACTTACATCCAACTTAAACCAGTAAGAGGATTTCTCACCATCCTCCTAATAGCTTATCCATACAATAATGAATATTTTCGATTTACGATTTACGGTTTATTTATTGTCGGAGTTAATAATTCGGTACTCGAACCTATATATAGTGGCTACAGGTATTTTGGATAAGTTGGCCGAATTTTCTAACTATTACAAGTAGTATTGTATTTTTATTTTTTTAAATATTTGTTATAGCATGGATGAGCTATTCGGAGGAAGGTGAGAAACCCCTAAATATAATAATATAGCACCAAATACCTATATGATATCGACGGTCTCGAAGAACAATTTCGGATTTTTATTTTTTTTAAATTTTGCAGAAGATTCGACCGGTCAGTGGTTCAGTGAGCATCGCGTTTGGGTCCCACCCAGGCGTTCCGTGTTCGATTCCTCGGCTGGCTAAGTCCTCCATCACAACACAACCAACATCTTCCGCTTAGTGTGGTGGTAGTAGGAGATTTTCAAATGTTGTTGGGTTATTCGTAACCTAGGAATGTTTGTCTTTCTTTTTGAAATAAAAAAAAATAAAAATTTAAATTTTCGTTTCTGCATTTTTACTGTTTTAGAGATCAAGAAATGTAGTGTTGTTTTTATATTTTGTATTTCCTTTAATTTTATTAAACAATTCAAAAGTATCTACATACTTTTAAACCATTAAAAGAAATTAAAATAAACAATCAAAAAGATTTTAAATTTTTAGAAGATCCGACGTTGTTCTTCAGGTCCGTCAATACCTATTATCTTTTTTTTCACTTGTATACCTACACATATAATTATTTCATGTGTGTGTTACTTCTAAGATTCAAATAAAGTGTAGGTTTATGAACAACAAGAATTTACTAAATCCCCTGGATTTTATTGCGGCCGACAAGGAAGGATCGCGCTTTGAATGGGAATTACGTTTTATAGTTTCCACTAAATTACAACAAAACAAGGATATAAAACTTTTTGGCTGTAAAATGCGGATTTGAACAGATACATCAATGGTCTGACGTTATTCCTAAATCAACCGTGATACGAACACGTCAAATATTTTGACACGCGCATCGAGTGCAATTAGTCAAAGAAAATCGGCTCTAATACCTATATTATCGAAACGTGAAAAAATTGATTTTATTAGTGAGTTGAAAATACGGGATTTAATATTCTTATTTGCTGTAAATTGTGGATTTAAAGTTCGAGTGTTTAACTAGTGTTTCAGAATAAGCTTCTTTGCAGCAAGCAGTTCTCATAATATAATGTTCAACCATTTGTGGTGTAAACTATAGGTAAAAAATGGATGATTACCGCTCGTTCACGTGCTCTAATTTATCACTAAATGACGTGTTCTTATTGAACTCGTTCTATCTCCGTTTGTATTATGATCAGACATAACATAAGCACAGATTTAGAAAGAGAGAATGAACATCAAGCTCTCTATTTGCATTTAAAAGTTTAACATTGGCGCTCCAGTAGATATAGTTTTACATGGCTTTAGCCGTGTTTAGTGACTAGATCTGAATAGCCAGGTACTTCCCCACCTTCCTCTTTCCCACCTCCTTCCTTTTCCCACTTACCTTCAGCCTCACAACATACCCCAATTGAGGATGCCATAGTCTCACTGGCTCCAGACGGGAGCAGTAAGGACTCTTGTGAGGTATTCTCTATAAAAATTAAAATAAAGTTGGAATAATTCTAAGAAGTAAAAAATTCGCCAAACAGTCCACACGGAAAAAAATGTTATTCGAAAAAACATTTCAATAGTATCATTTTAATAGTAAAAACGGTTAAAAACGGGTCTGAAGTTCTTACGAACAAACTAACAATGTTTCAATGTTTATTGGCGGGAAAATGTAAGAATAATTTGTTGGTATACGTACGAAATTACGTGTACCAACAAATTATTCCTACGTCAATAAACATTGTAACCCTGTTAATTTGTTCGCAAGAACTTCAGTCCCGTTTTTAACCGTTGTTACTATTAAAATTATCTTTTTTTCGAATAACACTTTTCTCCGTGCACCCGGTCAAGGTTTGCGGATTTTTCAGGTACTTACCTAATTATTTTTTATATGGAATGAAAAATAAGTGAAGAGACTCTAGTCTTTAAGGTGAAGACATGCGGAAAAATGCAAAATCGTATAAAATCTTGTGTATTAGTTTTGAAAATTTGATCGCTTAGAAATAATATAGATGCTTCAATTAAATACTGTCAGTAGAACACATCTTGGCCTTTGAAGTGATCGAGTATTTTTTTGATAAGGTTTTTAATACGCTTAGAAAAAAATTATGCGTCTGACCTATAAAAAATGGTTTAAAGTGAAAAATCTCCTACTTACAAATCCTTTTTCTGGTGTTGTTTTATTGAATAATGTAGCTAATTAAGTTTCTTATAGAGTGATCGGAAAACATTTTAATATTTGTATCTGAACTTCACAAAATAAAATAAAACGTGCATTTTTGCGACGTTTCTTTTCAGTGAATAAAAATAGGCGGTACCCAACGAAATTGTAAGTGCGAATTTCATCCTTATGCCATGTACGGAAGGATTTTAGCCCGTCGCTCATTCTACGCCCAGAGCCCGGGGCAAACGGACTTGCCTTAGTCTACGCGGCGCTTCGATCTTTAAAAATATTCTTGCAGAATAACAAAACACTGTTGTTTGCTAGAGATTAGGGTTTTTATTGGTAAACGCCCAAAAATCGTTCGCACCGCCCAATTCCGAATGAGTCAAGGACTAGTGGATCATCTTAAGATGATCCACTAGTCCTTGACTCATTCGGAATGGGCGGAGCGAACGATTTTTGGGCGTTTACCAATAAAAACCCTAATCTCTAGCAAACAACAGTATTTTGTTATTCCGCATGTATATTTTTAAAGATCGAAGCGCTGCGTAGACTGGCAAGTCCGTTTGCCCCGGGCCCTGGGCGTAGAATGAGCGACGAGCTAAAATCCTTCTGTACATGGCAGAAAGGTGAAATTCGCAGTTACAAATTCGTTGGGTACCGCCTATTTTTATTCACTGAAAAGAAACGTCGCACGTTTTATTTTATTTTGTGAAGTTCAGATACAAATATTAAAATGTTTTCCGATCACTTTATAAGAAACTTAATTAGCTAATTATTTAATAAAACAACACCAGAAAAAGGATTTGTAAACAGGAGATTTTTCGCTTTTAACCATTTTTTATAGGTCAGACGCATAATTTTTTTCTAAGCTTATTAAAAAGCTTTTCAAAAAAATACTCGATCACTTCAAAGGCCAAGATGTGTTCTACTCACAGTATTTAATTGAAGCATCTATATTATTTCTAAGCGATCAAATTTTCAAAACTAAAACACAAGATTTTGTACGATTTTGCATTTTTTCGCATGTCTTCACCTTAACCACTCAGACACAGACCCCTAAGCTTGTTTTCACGACAATATAACGATAGGAGTCAAGTCCAATAAACTTGTTTTCAAGCTAACTATTAGCGATTGCCGATTATAAATCAATCGTTACAACTCCCCCTTTGTTCTAGTTACAACCCTAAAACAAAAAAGGAAAATATATCTATAATAAACCACGCTTCATATTTCTGTTCAAAGTTGTCCATAGAAATAGATAAAAAACATATTGGAAAATGATACGTTTTTAGATTTTCACGGCCAAAAGCATTTTCGTTGTATGTTTTTGGGGTGTTATGCGAGTGTGGCGCTACCTCCTTCTTTAGCCGACGTTTCGGACAGCGTTGCAGTGTCCATCAGGGCAGATCCGGCAGATCACACATCGTCGGATATGCCGGATCTGCCCTGATGATGGACACTGCAACGCTGTCCGAAACGTCAGCTAAAGAAGGAGGTAGCGCAACACGGCATAACACCCCAAAAACAAATAACGAAAATCTTGGAAAATACTTATTTTGTGGATACAATTTCACCCGCCAAATCGCATGACTTTTTGCAAGAAATTTTTATTAAATATTTTTGTATGACATGGTAAAAAAGTGAGGTGATAAAATTCTTTATTATAAGTACATTTGTATAATAAAATAAGTGTTTTTTTAATTATCCGTGAATTTGTTACGATTTTCACATAAAAACATCCCTGGTGTGTGTGTGTGTCATTTTTACAATTTTTCATGTTAGTTTGTATTCTAAATTTTAATATTTACAAATGAGGTGTGTAAAAGCAAAGGCAGCAATCTCCATTTCGCCCAGATTGCTATGTTTGTTTTTGAAATGACATGGAAATTGCTATCTTTGCTTTTACGTACAATGTTACATGTTAAATATTGTATGAATTATACATATTTACAATGTATGTATGTAATATTGTACGTAAAAGCAAAGATAGCATTCTCCATGTCATTTCAAAATCAAACATAGCAATTTGGCCGAAAAGGAGATTTCTGCCTTTGCTTTTACAAACCTCAAATTGTAATATTTATTTTTAATAACATAATTTGAAAGCCTATTTAATCACCCTTCAAAAACTGTTTTCAGTATTTGGCTATGTTCAGAAAAATTAAATTTAATGAGCTTACCAAATTTTTATCAATCTGACAGTTCATTAGAACCAAATATGTACACAAAGGCGATGGACCCAAGTGGTTAAAATACGTTTGTCAAATTCAATATGGTTTTTGTTCATTTCGTATAAAGTGGTAAATATAGTTTACAAGAAAAAAACATATTTTACAACATTTAAAATTTTTTACCCTGTACCTAAACAATTCTATGAAATAGAAAACCGTCAACGTTTGCATATTTTTCAAATGATAATTTTTATATTAAACGAAAAATAAATGAAATGACAATAATATTTATACCTTCCTAAAATTTTTGTGTAACAATTTTTTTTTTTTTTGGTTTCGTATTTAGTGATAAATGCATTTTACAAGAAAAAAAGGGACAAAGATAACATAACCCCTCAAGGAAATCATTTGCCTAATGACCTCCTCTCTCCTGCGTGATAAATTTTTTTTTTTTTTTAAATTGCCTCGCTTTCCTCCAACCCACAATATTTGCATTTATATAAATTTGTAACTTATTTTTTTTTTTACTTTTGGTGGTTTATACCATAATAGGAACACATACCTACTTAATTTATTTTTTTTTAGTGATGAATTTATACATATTCCTCTAAATGACGAAATTATATTTAGCTTCGAAAACTTATCATATTTTATGCCAAAATAATTTAATATTTCAACAAGCTATAAAAAGCCGCCATTTCGAAAACATGCTTCCCCTAATCGAATTTTCTCTCAGGAAGATGGTGGCTGGCCTTTATCTGCTATTTTATTAAGGGTTGGGAGTCACCCCTCTGTCCGCCAATAAAACTCTGTATTACCGGACGGCCATTGCAAAAGGGGCGGATATTCCATAAAAGAAATGTCGGGGACTGCGAAGGGGACCTTTCTAAAGATTGTAAGGGTAGGATACATACTAGGTACTTCATATTCCATTTTGTACTTCCCGTACAAATAGGGCTGGTATATTTTCTGAAGAGTAAGTAGTTACCTACAGTTTATGTATTTGCTCATACCAACACTATCGAAAGTTTTTAGAAATAATTTCTATTTATTTATTTATTTATTTGTTTATAAGATTTACACAGTACATTAAATATAAGTTGTAAGGTATTTTAAATAAATTACATGGTTTTGTACCTATTACGTAAATCTGTAAAATATCAATAGGTAATTTCGCCTGGGTTTTAAAACTATATTATGATGAAACTAATGAAAAGAATCAAACATTGGTTGACTAATAAAACATAAATGAAAGAGTATGGGTGGAGAAAATTTAAAATTATTTGCTCACTAAAGTTTAATAAAATGATAAGAAATTTAATAATTTTGTTTTGTATGTTCGCAATGAATCGTGAAAAATGTCTAATTGTAATAATTTTTCATAATGGGTGTAGGTTGTGATTGCGCGAGTGATTGGTGAGTTATTTGCTGCATTGGTGTTGTGGGCTTCTATATGAAGAAGAGAAGTGTGCCTGGTACGCCTCATTGGAGCATTTAAACCAATGACGGATAGTAATTCGGGACTATCAATATTATTATTAAGCAGATCCTCAGATGTTTGGATAATAGTATACTAGGAAACTTTGCAGGTTCATGCAACCATGTAAAATTATTACTTTAATAAAATACGTAGATATAACTATTTGTTTCCCTGATAAACTAAAATAAAAAAATAACCGCTCCAAAGCAGTTACTGTTTAGGTGCAAAAACACAAGTTTAAAATAAACGAGTTGTTTATTTCGTTTTATTTATTTGAAATTATAAAGCAATGCCACAATAAACTAAAATGATTAATTGTATCTAATACAATCTTACTAATATTATAAACGCGAAAGTTTGTATGGATGTATGTCTGTTTGATACTCTTTCACGCAAAAACCACTGAATGGATTTTAATGAAACTTTACAATAATATAGCTTATATGTCAGAATAAAATTAAGGCTTTATAAAGCCAGCTATTTTTAATATTACATTATTATTGACATTTTCTCTATAATCAAAATCCTATTTTAGAAAATTAGTGAATTTATTTGAAGTATACTCGCCTAATACTTTGAATCGAATCAAGAATTATAGACACCTATTTTAAATAAATGTGTTAAGAATTTTGGTATAAACATAGATGGTATCTAGGAAAAGAAAATAGGCTAATAGAAGTACTAATCCTGCACAGACCAAGTCGGGGGCAGAGTATTTAATAAAACATAAAATGATTTTTTTTTGTAAATGAATGATGGCAGGTGATGTAATAATGTTTGTAAAAACTAATAAAACTGTGTGTTTTGAGTATATTTATTCCCTTGGGGAAATTTTGCGGTGCTGTATATATCATTCAATAATAGGTTAGTAACCACTGATAAAATATCATGAAGACCAATGAGTTGAGACGAGTTGTCAGGAAGATTCATATTGTAATGCAAAAATTATAGAATTTTCATGCAGGCGTGTTTCGTCGTCATGATAAAATATTCGTAAGTTTACAAGTTTTATCTGGAAATCCTAAAAATTCGCGTTCTAACGTTTATTAGTCCACCTCTTCCTGTTAATTAATAAGGTCTGCAATCCCGTTTTTAACTGCAATTACGAATAATTTGAAGAGACTTCATGATAATTTTGCAATAACAATTGCAACCTACCTACATGTACTTTTCTCTAGGTAGCAAAAAGTTACCTACTTAATTTCACCATAAAATTTCACCATCAATTTTGCACGGTGGTTAAAATAATTTTATCATCCACTGAAGGTAGTTAGAAAGTAGTGTATTTCTTATTCCAATATAGCGACTGGACAAAATATAATCGCGGTATGTAGGTAGTATTTGTACTTTTCTCTAGGTAGCAAAAAAGTTACTTAATTTCACCATAAACTCAATTTTGCACGGTGGTTAAAATAATTTTATCACCCACTGTAGGTATGTAGTTAGAAAGTGGTGCATTTCTGATTCCAATACACCTACCGACTGGACATAATATAATAATATAATCGCGATCACTTCGATTCCAATCCAAATATTCTCTCGTGAACCAAAATGCCGAGATGTTTGTTCTCCGGGGAAATAAAAGGTTTCCGCCCTTTGTAATAAAGTGCCTAATATCCGGAAACACGTACTCAATAAACATAAAAAGCTCGTTTCGGCTTGCTTGCGGGAGATAAACTTAATGAGAGCCTCCATAAATTGGCAAAAAATCATATATTTTATCATTTCGTCGTGGGTGACAGGGGGGAAAGTTGTTTGATAAGGTTGATTGCAAATATTGGAGAAAATGGGTCGTTAATAATACGAGGCTCTTCGCCAAAATTTATAGTAGGTAGGGCCTATAAAGATCGGCAAAATAAGATTAAAATGAAGCCAGTTGATGACTCGGTACCAACGTCTCGTAAATAACTCCTAAATACTAAACATGGCAACATCCTATTCTGTACTGTTCACTGTGTTTGTTTCATGAGGGACCTATTTATAGTGACCGGACAACTCAACAACATACAACTTCAACACCTCCCTTGAAAAGTCATTAAAAGTAATGAAAATAAAATGGTTAAATAGGTTACGTTCGGTTAGGTTATGTGCTATTTTTTTTTCATAGCGTAAAGAGCGGTAAAGGTTAATGACTTTTCAAAGGGGTGTTGAAATGCCACTTTCTTGATTTGTCGTGGAACCCTATTTATGGCTACAAATTTAATGTCAGATAGGTACCATGTTTCAGGCAAGCTTAGTCGAGATAGGTAGGTACTAAACAAGCCATATGCAAAATCACTTTTTTTATCCAAAATTGATTGCTCAGCTCCGGGAGAGTGTAAAAATATTGTCGCACCTATACCTAACCCCTGATCATTGACAAGTACCTTTCTATATAATTATAATCAAATAAATAAGGTAGCTCCTGTCCGAGATATACATTTGACATACTTTTGACTAGAAAAAATAATTTTCAGTTTGGTTGACTAAAAATCCAAAACTATGTTTTGTGTGAAACCGGAATCTTTATGCAACCGTTTTAAAAAATATTAAATTTTGTTAAGCATTAGCTGTAATAGGTACTAACTAATACTTAATAATTATGCTATAGTTGGGGGCATTTTTGAACATTAGAAGAAGTCTTGCTTCAAAAATTATTCTAACTATAGTTTCAAGGCTCTTACACGGAGAAAAATGTTATTCTAAAATACGATCATTTTATTCGTAAAGCGGTTAAAAACGGGACTGAAGTTCTTACGAACAAATTAACAGGGTTTCAATGTTTGTTGGCGGGAAAATGTAAGAATAAATTATTATTATAAATTATTAGAACAAATTTTGTACGTATACCAACCAATTATTCTAACATTGAAACCCTGTTAATTTGTTCGTAGAACTTCAGTCCCGTTTTTAACCGTTTTACGAATAAAATGATCGTATTTTAGAATAACATTTTTCTCCGTGTATTGACAGAAAGTAAGAATTAAAATGAAGAATATACAAATGAGTTTCAAGTTTTTCCTTAATTGTTATAATAATTTGAAGAAATAATCGCATTAGACCCATTAACCAGCGGCCGAAAATTAAAATTACAATTTGCGATCGTGCCCATGCATGCAACTGTACAGGGCGGTTCCGATGAGAAATATTGATTATTCTGCGTACCCAAAAGTTTGACTAACAACTCAATATCGACTATATTTCATTCAAAATTTGCTTTAATATATACCTACATTCCTACATACATTCAAGTAAGCAATATAAAGGCTCAAACGCCTAGAATGGTACATTTTTTAATATCATCATGTACTTCTTGTGAGTATTTTTTTGATCGTAAGTATTTATGATTTTTCAATAATGTCTAAGCAAAATATGTGTGTAAAAATATTTTAAATATTTTAGTTTTTTAGACCTTAAATAAATAGACAAACGGAGGTATTTTCTTCACACAACACGTTCTCGGATTTGTTTTTTAATGATTTTAATTGAACTGAAATTAAAATTCTGAAAAGTGTCTTTAGTAGATTATCCTTCGATCTTGGTCGAAGAGATTATCTATTGATTTATTTTACTGTATGATTATATGATTTGAAGTTTGTGTTGTGTAACACAATATTTCGTTTGAAAATTTAAAAAATCTGCAATGACCAACGGTATAAATTTTTTTAATATAGTAAGGTATATACCTTACTATATTAAAAAAATTAAACATCGTTTTTCAAAATTTGAAAAATGACTTTACCAAATAAAATAACAATCTTTCGAAATCAACTTATGTTTTTTTTGTAGAAAGAGTCAATACGTCAAGAATTTGATTTAAAAAAGGACAAATTTCTGATATTCTTTGGTTATACCCTCTTAATATTGTGCTGTGATAGTTATACAGACAATCTAAAAATTAGTTTTCATATATATAGAAGCCAACAACCCTAATGCATTAGCAGTAAATAACTCATCGATTACTCGCGCAATCACAACTTACACCCACAACAAAAAAATTAAGTACCTACATGCAAAACTAATTACCTAATTAAATTTCTTAGCGTGATATAAATTATTTTTAATCGGTCAATTACAATTTGTGAGCATATAATCCGTGATTTCAATATTTTTATTTATCTCTCCACATACTTTCTTCCCTTTTTTTACTATTGCTCATACACCGAGAAAAATATTATTCTAAAATACGATCATTTTATTCGTAAAAACGGTTAAAAATGGGACTAAAGTTCTTACGAACAAATTAACAGGGTTTCAATGTTTATCGGCGGGTGCACGTAGGAATAATTTGTTGGTATACGTAATTTCCTTTGATTATATAAATGTCAATCAAAGGTAATTTCGTACGCATACCAACAAATTATTCTTACATTTTACCGCCAATAAACATTGAAACACTGTTAATTTGTTCGTAAGAACTTCAGTCCCATTTTTAAAAGTTTTGTACAAATAAAATGATCGAATTTTGGAATAACTTTTTTCTCCGTCTACAATAATTAGTGAAGTTTTTTAACCTTCACGAACCGCCGGTAACCGGAACGGTTCACATCTTTAAAAAATACCTACTGATATTTTAGAACTTAAGTAATAGTTTTTATAACTATGTATTATAATTTAATATACCTATGACTTGTAACATAATGTACTGTGATGTCTTAGTAAATTAATAAATAATTATATTAAATGAAAAAATACACTTTATATTATACCACTTTTTTATTTGAATTAATATCGCTTACCTACCTCAAGCTTCGACAGGGCACATTATATTAACTTTAGATAATTACATACCTATACCTAAAAATATATATACCTACCTAGAAAAAAATAAAATAATGAGTGAAAGAGAAAAAATAGAAAAGAAGACACCTTTTTCGTGACATTAAGAGATCCAAATAGAAAAGAAGAAGACAAAATTATTACAGGATGGGTAGGTAGGGGGGGAGGAAACAGTTTCAGCGGAGGTTAAAATAATAAATTAAATATGGGACTATCAGTCGAATTGATTTGATTATTAAATTATATTTGATTTATTATTAACGGTTTTCTTAATTTCAAAGGGCTTTTGGATCGTTTAACCTAATTTCAATTCCATTTTGATGTAATATTTTAGTCCCAGAGGTTTTATCGAATGAGTGGTTAGCTTTTATTAGATGGTTCGGGAATTTTGAACATGCATTATTATATAAACATCGTAGTTGTTCTTTAACTCTTATGTTTTCGTTCCGGACCGTTATTCTGATATAAAAAGCAGAACAATTATTACAATTATGTTTAGGTATATATACTTATATTAGTGACTAAGTTTGTCATCGCCATCTTTAGAGTTAATTAAGTATTTACCTAAGTTATTATTAGTGTAAAAGGCAGGCTGTATTTCCGGTGGGCATTTTTTTATGCTTAAAGAAGAAAAGTTATTTTTGTAAACACTCTAAGCCATTGGGATTGGTGATTAATATCTGCATTTATATTATTAGAGTTGAAAGACCTGTTACAGAAATTTATTTGATGCTATTTGTTTCAATTGTCCATCTAGTTTGGTATCGTATCTACCCGTTATTTACGGCGATTTGTTTAATGAAAGAAAATTCCTTGTAACCGAAAGGTATGTCAAATGTCGATCTCGGATAGGAGCTACTATTTTTTTAAATATGATGATATATAAAATTTAAAATTTTGTTTTTTTTAGTAACAATTTTGATGGGTGTAAATTTAACGAATTACCTATTTACATTGGAACAAAAACTTGGTGTTTAAATTTTAAAATTACTATCCAAAAAAACGCATTTTTAACATTTTTATTTTATTTTTTACTATTTTAGAACCAAGGATTGGGTAGATTTTTTTTTAATAATTATAAATAACTCCAAAGGTGCTTGGTAAGGACCTACCTTATTATTACAAAAATAATGTTTCAGTTTGGTTAAGTATTGTGGCCTCAAATCCAAAATTACGTTTTGTATGAAAGCGGCCGCGTAGCCGTTCCTCTTAAGAGGCTAGACTTCTAGAACACCCGCGTCTGTCATTCTGTCCCGCTCACAATAAGCTCACGCACACTTACAATACATGCGAATGCGAAATGTGCGAATGAGACAACGCTCAAATTTACCCACAGAAATCGCTCGAAAAGGGGTTTATGGAGAATACACTTTTCTACACCTAAACTTTCACGAAATTGAAATTTTTTTAAATATATATTTTTTAGAAAGAAGAAGTTACGTCGGTAGCTTTTTATAATTTTATAATTCTTTATGAGAGTTGAGTTAGCAGCACTTTTTCCTTAAATAATATTTTTTGATAAATCGTACATGTTTGACAGTGAATGTTTACGTTAATACGAAACGCATCGAAAATTCGAAAAGATACCGACATAGTTTTCACCCTTTAGAAGGCAGTATAAAAAAAATATATTCCTTTTGTGCAATTTTCGATGTAGAAAAGTGTTTTTTCCCGGGCGTCCTTTTTGTATGGGCCGAAAAGCGAAGTCTATCGTCTTAATACTTTTTACAAGGAATTATTTTAGTTAAATTATACATACCTATTTTGAACGAAATAGCTGTTAAAATACAGTGATTACATTCTCCTTCGATATAAATAGTTGTCGTTTAAGGTTGTATTCAAGTTGTTGATTAAAAGCGTTTTTCAATTTGAAATTTGACCGAAAACATAATTCCTTGGGCAGACGGGTAAATTATTTTTTCTCCATTCTCGACACAACAAAAGATTTTGTTTTTTTGCGGCACGATAGTGATTAAAGTAAATTTTGGTTGCTCCGGAAAAATGCAATAATTCCTCTTTGAATATTCTTCTCCACTTAATGACCGCAGTCAAAAGGTAATATTTTAGGAATCACCGCGTAAATTTATCAACAATATTCTTTGTTTGTTGATCACTGTTTGGAATAATATTCTAAACATGTAATTTTACAACCATCAGCTGTAGATTTTACAGCACAGATTTTAAAAATAATATCATAAACAGTTTTGTTGTTTGTTTGTGGAACTCTAACCGCTTACATTATTAACCTACATAGGTATTAATCACTTACTATACGGAGAAAAATGTTATTCTGAAATACATTCATTTTATTCGTATAAACGGTTAAATGTTTCAATGTTTATTGGCGGGAAAATGTAAAAATAAACATTGAAACCCTGTTAATTTGTTCGTAAGAACTTCGGTCCCCTTTTAAACGGTTTTTACGAATAAAATGATCGTACTTTAGAATAACATTTTTCTCCGTGTACCCTGGGTGTTTACTATCTCTTAGATATCGTCAATTTCCCTCTATTCTTTTTGTACGTCATGTTTTATATGACAAGAGTTCCAACCGTCCGAATTCAATTGGAATTCTTGCCGTATTTTCTCTTGTTCATATAATGCATTCCTGATATACGTTAGGAAGATGAGTCCCAAGGGGGATGAATTGATGAGCCAAACTTAAATGCCGACCAGAACTTAATACGATCCATTCTCGCGCAGGTGTAGTCTTCAGTAACTTTACCGACTTTACAATGACCGTAAGCGAAATGAAAGATGCATAAAACATATGCGACAGATAAAGGCGTGGGCGGGGAGGCAGAAGGCATACCACTTTTCGGACCTTAAACTAGCCTATTACGACGGTTTCTGTATCAAGGTCAGGTCAGCATTAAAGTTTGGCACTTACTATATGTGCCTAGCTATTCAGAAATAGTCACTAAATATGGCAAAAGGCATTGCCAGCGTTTCAATTCTGAATAGTGGTCTTCCGCTAGGGCGATTCTAAGAACAACGATGAAATTTCACAAAGTTGGAAATAACAAAGAATATTATTAGTTACCAACTAACTTTTTACCGCGGACGAATAATTGCTATTGTCACCATATCGTTTTATTTTTTTTTAACTACAAGAGTTAAATATACCTACGTTAGATCAACACGGAGAAAAATGTTATTCTAAAATGCGATCATTTTATTCGTAAAAACTGTTAAAAACGGGACTGAAGTTCTTACGAACAAATTAACAGTGTTTCAATGTTTATTGGGGGGAAAATGTAAGAATAATTTGTTGGTAGACGAACGAAATTACGTATACCTACAAATTATTCTTACATGTTCCCGCCAATAAACATTGAACCCTGTTAATTTGTTCGTAAGAACTTCAGTCCCGTTTTTATAACCGTTTTTACGAATAAAATGATCGTATTGTAAAATAACATTTTTCTCCGTGAAGACGATTAGGATGTCTTTAGATATTGGTTGTAATTGAAAATGCGTTTTGACAAAGATATAACAAACACATAAAGAGCACGTTAACCGGGTACCTACTCTTTTTGTTGTGAAACAATGTTATTTTGCACAGGCTCAAATCCTTTGTCATTTTTTGGTGTATTTTGTTGTTTCCTTTTTCTTATTTATTATTACCCAGCAGGTTTTTAGTTTATTGCTTTGGAGTCCAATAACAATTAGAATTGGTAACGTGTGTCACAACATGGTGTTTTTTAAGGTTTTGTTGCATTTTTTAAGTAACAACGTTTTGTTTTGAGGCATGCTATAATGAGGTACCTATAAAGAAGGTAGTTTAGTTACTATTGTTATAGAGATACGTCATTTACTCCAGATATACGATGTTTTTTTTGAGTTTTTGTAAATTTATATTTGTCATTCATTCTCAAATGGGAATCTGCTCGCGTTTCGAAATGCGGAGGAAGTAAAAGCATTTTTTATATATTAACTCCACTCATGGAGGCTCTGAGGAAAATATTTTCCCTAGAATCCTGCTATAAAGATGGTATTTTTTAAGGAAAAGAATGAGAGAAAGTTCTTGGAAGGAAAGGGGTACACGGAGTTGAATGTTTTTCTATAATACCATAATTTTATTCGTAAAAATGGTTAAAAACGGGATTGAAGTTCTTACGAACAGGATTTCAATGTTTATCGGCGGGAAAATTTACCCAAGAATAATTTGTTGGTTTACGTAACTTCAGTCCCGGTTTTAATCGTTTTTACGAATAAAATTATCGTATTTTAGAATAACATTTTTCTCCGTGTAGATAAAACATTTCTAAACGAATGTTTTATAAATATGGAAAATGGTCAAAATCGATTTTTCTCCGTGTGGGAGAAAAATGTATTGATATTATGAAGAAATCTCTTCAAATTATTCATAATTCCGGTTAAAAAAGGGATTGCAGGCCTTACGAACAAACGTTAGGGCGAGATTTCAGGATTTCCTAAATTTAGTTAGGCTTCTCTAAATTTAATAAACTTTTATTAAATTTAGAGAAGCCTAACCTAGACCTCTTCTACCGGAATCTGTCGATCCATCGTCTTGCACCGCTGTGGGAGGGGTGTATACTAAGGTGGGTCATTTTAAAAAAAGTGTTAATTTCAAACTCTAAGAGCAATAAAAGGGTGCCAAATGGGTTGAAAACGACGTGTTTAAAATTTTAAAATTTTCTCATACGACCTTCTTCCTCCGGATTCACTTCAAAGTTTTGAAAATTTTCAATATTTGAGGTTATTTCTAGTGTATATAAAAGTTACTATGAATATTTTTAAACATTTTTTTTGTAATCTTCCATAGCAAATGTAGTATATATTTACGAAATCAATTTAAAAAAGTCCCGGTTTTGATTATTGGAGGCGTGAGGTGAGGGCGGGGAGAGCACCGATTGCACTAATACCGGAGAAAAAATGGAGGAATTCCGCTGCAAAAGTAAAGCGCTGTTTGATATTTCGTCTTGCAAATGCAATGATTTCAGTAAATGTGACTGTCCTAGACATCAAAAATACTTGTAAATGAATAGAGTTTCATTACTGACCAACGTACTACACGAAAAATGATAATAGGAAACGTGGATATCGCTTCAACAAAACAAATGAAAACTGGGTAAAAAAAAAAACTCTTGAAGCAAAAATCATTGTGCCCGTCTAAAAATAAAAGCACAGGTAAGCCAACTACCTCTTTAATCGATATTTCCACGTATTCTGCATCAAATGAATCCGATTGTAAAGATGTTTTCAAACCTAATGTTGTACCTCAAACGCTTCAGAAGCAGGCTTCGGTCAATATTGATCACTCCACACTGTCTAAAACTTGTGATAGATATGGAGTGTCGGATAAGGCAGCGGCAGCCATTGCCTTAGCAGTTCTGTATGACATGAAGTCTAATATTCCAGTCATTGACAAGAGTAAACTTCGCAGAGAACGAAAGAAAACAAGAGGAAATATTAAGGGCACAACACATAGTTTTATAAAAACCCCCAAATATGTTTTGATGGCCGGAAAGATAAAACATTAATTATCAGGGAAAGGGAGGGGACACAATTCAGAGAATGACGCATTGAAGAGCATATTTCATTGATAAAAGAGCCAGACTCAAAATATATTTAGGTTTTATTGTACCAAACTTTGGCACTTCGAAAGTTATAAACCATTGCAATGGATAATTTTCTTGCTTCACATGAACGAGTTACCATTTCGGCATTTGTTCGCACATCTTGACGGTAAGACATCTGGACCTCAAACATAGGACAATAGGACTAGCACAATAGGACTAGCTTTGGAAATCTGTAAAAAAAAGCCTATGGTTCATTTTCAGAAAATTGATGGAGAGTTGCATGAATTATTTACTAAAGACGTGGATACAGATCA
Source organism: Limnephilus auricula (assembly GCA_951813805.1). Lineage (NCBI taxonomy): Eukaryota > Metazoa > Arthropoda > Insecta > Trichoptera > Limnephilidae > Limnephilus > Limnephilus auricula. The sequence goes on from OX638403.1 coordinate 6,759,725, forward strand.
CTTATATTTGTATAAAATAGTATCTGCAGTTACGGTGGGGGAATTACCTGAAGATTTATGCCACAAATCTCCTGGAAAAATGTCTCATGCCAAATAGCTTACGCTTGCTAACCGAATAGCTTACGCTTGCTAACCGGAAGCTCCTTCAGAGAATCTTATTATTTTAGAAACGTATGTTGTTAAAGTGTATGCTCCGGCATTAAAATTCACACCACCTGCAATGATGGAGCACGTCACCTGTGGTAGTTAATCTCTTTTAAAATTTATTGCTTGCAATGTTGAATGACCCTCACAAGCATATCCGAGAATTAGCTGCGCATCGTTTTCTAAAAGCACGCAGTAAGAAACTAAGTAAAACAGGGCTGTTCCATCTTCCAAACATAAACCTCGATGCATCATATTATTTGGAAGCAAAATGTAACCGAACCCCCAATACTGAAGAATATATTGGATGAAGATCTTCAATTATTTGTAGCTCATGGGGGAGAAGGTAGATTGCCTCTTCTGCATCTGTCATGTCATACTCAAGCAGTTGAAAGAGGTGTTACGACTGTTATTGAAGCCTTGACTACTTTATGTACGAAGTCCGCAAGAGAAGGTCTTATTAAGGTGAAGATTGAGTCTCGCAAAATAATGCCGAAATTTGAGATTAAGAAGGATTTTGCTGGTATTTGAATACACTACCTTGAGATAATTTGAATTATATTCATATATGTTTTGTAATATAACAAAAACCAAAATTAATAAATCATCTGAAATTAAATCACTGTACATTGATAATACTAACACGTCAGATCCAAAAAAGATGGTAAACTTTGCAAATAATCATTTCACGTCAGTGGGTATCTCACTGGCAAAAAATATTCTCGATAAAATCAACGCAACTGAAACTGATCTAGCTAAGATACCTGTCTGTAATCTCGGTTATTCAATTGATAACATTCAAACTACATCACAAGAAGTGATGAAAATAATTGACGAGCTAAAATCATCCAATGCGTGCGGACCTGATAAGATCTCATCTAAGCTGTTAAAAATTATTAAACCAGCCATAGCATCACCGATAACGTTCATTTGTAATTTAAGTTTTAACTCTGGAAAATTCCCCAATCATTTAAAACAATCTATTGTTATTCTACTACACAAACACGGAGATAAATCACAGATTAACAACTACCGACCGGTTTCTTTGATCAACTCTGTATCTAAAATTATTGAGAAAATTGTTAAGAATCGACTCAGCCTATATCTAGAAAACAATAACTTCTTTTCCAATAATCAATTCGGTTTCCGTCTAGGTTTAGGTACTGAAAATGCCATTGCCAACTTAACAAAAATTATCTCTAATAACATCGATAGAGGAACAAAATGCATTGCGCTCTTCCTGGATCTAGCAAAAGCATTCGACACCATATCTCACAAAATTCTGTTGAATAAACTTCAGCGCATTGGTATACAAGGTCAGCTATTCGAATGGTTGTGTAGCTATTTAGAAAACAGAAGCCAAAGAGTGCTTATTAACGACACTATAAGCAACCCAGCTAATATTAAATTCGGTGTTCCGCAAGGAAGTACGCTAGGACCACTTTTATTCAATATATATATAAATGAGCTATGTAACAGTTCCTTTGCCGACCACATAATCACCTTTGCCGACGACACAGTTTTATTATATGAAGACAAAAGCTGGAATGTTGTTCACAGTAAAGCAGAAGTAGGTTTAAACAAGGTCAAACAATGGCTAGATAACAATCTCCTCACTCTCAACTTACATAAAACCAAATTCATCCGTTTCAGTGCAACACAAGCAGGAAAACCAAAAGAAATACACAACATCATTATACACCACTGTAACGACCGAACCACTTGTAAATGTATAACCTTAGAATGTGTCGATAGTATAAAATATCTTAGAGTAATCATAGACAAATCTCTGAGATGGGGTGAACATATAGACTGGACTTCCACAAAAATCAGAAAACTTACTCATCTATTCATGTCTGTTAGAAATATTATTTGCATAAAAGATCTGAAACAAATGTACCATGCCTTGTGTAACTCATTGCTAGAATATGCATCCTTGGGATGGGGAGGCTGTTCCAAAACATTACTTGATCCCTTAGTAAAAGCACAAAAATCACTTCTAAGGGTCATCCTTAAGAAACCATTTAGGTATCCCAGTGATCTATTATTTAAAGAGATACGAGTTCTTGATGTACGGCAACTGTATATAAGAAAAATTATTTTACATACACAAAAACATCGACAGCACTATTCATCCATTTATCATCTCCACAACACCCGTCATGCAAGAAGGAATCCAGTAGTTCCACCCACTACAAACACATCACATGCCCAAAGACAATACTCCTACTTAGGGCCTAAAGTGTTCAACCTCATTCCCGATACATGGAAATTGAAAAGTGCTAGCACTTTGCGTAAATGGATTAGCAATTGGCTTCTGGACATGGGGAGAGTCGAGAGCGAACATATGCTAACATAATGTCACATACCTAATATGTACTAAATAAGTGTATGTTAATGCAAAAAAAAAAAAATATTTTTATCTTTTAGCAATTGTTTAAAAAGTTAGTAAAAAAAATTATACCATTGATAATATTATGTTAATTCTTATTATATTATCTTCCAAAGGGTTGTTTACACTTAAGAGAGATAAGGATCGAAAAGTTACTTTTTATATCAATTTATATATACAATAATTTATAAAATATGTACTAAAACACAATTTGGCTGTCCTGAAACGGGAATCCTTCCCAGTTGGACAGACAAAGGATCATCATGTATTGTATGTTTTGTATTATTATATAAATAAATAAAAAAATAAAAATTAAAAAAAAATGTTTTTAGTAAATAATTCGAAACATTCCCTCTATTTAGCGTTTTATTGAAAAATAGTTAATTTTAACTTGTTTATCTCATATTTTTTAAAGATTTAACAAGGGCGGGTTTTTCTCTAATATGTGAAATTTCAAAGTCAATCCGGAGGAAGAAGATGATATCCAAATATTATTAAAAAAATTAGGTGATTTTTCATCGTCATTTAGCACCCTTTTATCACTATTAGTCAAATAAAAACAAGAATTTTTTTTTCCCCATACATTCGTGACCCGCCTTAGTGTATACGCCCGTCACTCGTGGACACATTGACCCTCGGTTTCTTATACATCCCTCATACCTTCCTTCCCGGAACTTCTTCTCCTTCCTTTCCCTAAAAAGCCCCTCCCACATCACCGCCAAAGATGATGCAAGCCCTGAGGGTATTTTTTTCGTCCTGTCTAGAGCTAATGTAAAAAAACCTATGTAGATACCTACTTCTTACGATATTTAGGTTCTTACGTTGGTAGGTATCCTACCTACTATTTGTCTTGAAGGTAGGTACTTAATAGCAATAGTTAAATTATTTTATTTAGGTATGATACTTAAAATAGTTCCAATCGTATGGTCTAATATAAACATAGGCATCAATATTTTAAATTACACTTCTAATACACTATAATTAAATTACACTTCTAATTCTTACACTTCTGAACTAAACATATTTTACAACACATCATTGCACTACAAAACATTATTATTCACTTTCATTAATTTGTTGGTTAAGAATAAAAAAAACTTTTTTTTTTAAATCTACCCAGATTTAAAAAAAAAATAATGACGTCTGGAAGGCAATTGTATATATTTCTCTCCTCATAACTAATGGATTGCTCATCATGCATAGTTAGTATGTTTGGTGTTTAAATGTACCTACCTATGTCACCGTTATATCGTGTAAAGTGTTGTGTACTTCGGACGTTTGAATGAATTGTGTGTTTATGTGTATGAGTTTATTATTTCTTTTGTATATAAGGAGACATGTATTGTATTCTTATAGTTTTCTTAATGTTAACAGTTTTGTTTCGGTAGATATATGGTTTTTTGTAGATGTTCTTTATCGGTAGTGAAATAGTTTTTGATTAGCTTGTTTCGTATTACCCGCGCGTAATTAATTTATGTGTGTATCATATGCGTTTCCCAGCTTTCAATCAATAATTTAAATGTGAATGTATACAAGACTAATACAAGCCTTTCTTTTTAATTTATGTGGTAACAGATATGATAACCGGCTAAGTACGCTAATTAAAGAGGTGATTTTATGTCTTGTATATGCTGTTAAATCTTAAATGCTTAGACATCAATGCACAACCCAAGATATTTTCCTGTCTCGGGATTTGCAAGTCGCTATGTTTAATTCGTAAGATTAAGATGATAGACTTCGCTTTTCGGCCCATACAAAAAGGACGCCCGGGAAAAAAACACTTTTCAACATCGAAAATTGCACAAAATGAATATATTTTTTTTATAATGCCTTCTAGAGGGTGAAAACTATGTCGGTATGTTTTCGAATTTTCGATGCGTTTCGTATTAACGTAAACATTCACTGTCAAACATGTACGATTTATCAAAAAATATTATTTAAGGAAAAAGTGCTGCTAACTCAACTCTCATAAAGAATTATAAAATTATAAAAAGCTACCGACGTAGCTTCTTCTTTCTAAAAACTAAATAATTTTTAAAATTTCAATTTCGTGAAAGTTTCGGTGCAGAAAAGTGTATTCTCCATAAACCCCTTTTAGAGCGATTTCTGTAGGTAAATTTGAGCGTTGTCTCATTCGCACATTTCGCGTTCGCATGTATTGTAAGTGTGCGTGAGCTTATTGTGAGCGGGACAGAATGACAGACGCAGGTGTTCCGCGTGTGGTTTTAAGTCTAGCCTCTTAGTTGGAGGAATTATTTTACGGGTTGAACTTAAAATCATTTACCCTTTTTTTGCATTCATTATAAGGATATTAGATTGGAGCGTATATACTGTTAATATTTTCTAGGTCTTTTTGTGCGTTTTCTAACAAGATGCTAAATTGTTACCACAGTTGAAAATTACAGTATCATCTGTGTATAAAAAGTTTCACCATTTAAATCTAATGGCGAAATATAATTGATATATATATTTGGAACAGTATACCTAGTGGTCCACGTATGGAAACCCTTACATTATTTCTTCACTTATGTCGTTAATTTAGGGACTTTATTTTGGGTTATTGTGTCGCCTTAAGATGAAATTAAGTGAAACTTTGTAAGAGTTCATTATTAATAATACGTAACATTTTCATCAATACATCACTAAACATACTTTATGATCCAATATAATCGAAACCGTTAAACGAAAAGTTTACTGCAAGGAAGAATTTTACGTTTCTTTTTTCTCGAATATTTTTTTTATCGTGCGTTTGGCAAAGGAAAGGCGGAGAGGGCTAAAGGAAAATGTAGTTGACGTAACAGCGGAGAAACAAAAATTAATAAAGTGTAATTAAAATTAATTTAGTGAGTCGTAGTAATTTAATACTTAATTAGGGCTTTGCAGAGCTTTTTTCTCATGAACAGAATAATGACGTCTATTTTTTTTTACTCTGTGTACTGACCAAGTAGACAATGGAAAAAATGAAATTTGAAACAAGTCTGAAATGTTATAGGAGGTATTTCATCATCCTCTTGTTAGCTTATCCCTAGGATAACGTATTTTAATCAATAAGCAAATAAATACTCGCAAAAGGTAGAAAACTCGGCTAACTTATCCGATGTATAGCCACTAGTCATAGAATCGACTACCGAAGAATAAACTGGGTCTTTATAAATAAAAAAATCGTAAATCTTTAATCGAAATGTATATTTTCCTATTAACCATCAAGAGTACGGTAAAATATCCCCTGATTAATAATAGAAATATCTTTTTCAATATTCGCAAATTCACTTTGTGGGGACATTTTTAATTAAAATAGGTACCTACCTAATATGAAAATAAGTGGTGTATACATATATCTACGAAGTTTTTATTTTATTTAATTAAATAGAAATATCTTCTATGGTGGCGGGCAACACCGTCCCGTGGCGGACGCTTGACGGGCAACACAGCGGTCGTTTTTTGTTTTTTTTATACACTTCTACATTTCTATTCCGAGATTGATGAAAAATTGCACATTTTGACCTTCAAAACAAGAGGAAGGTCACTGTGTGCCTATTCCGAGATTGATGAAAAATTGCACATTTTGACCTTCAAAACAAGAGGAAGGTCACTGTGTACCTATTCCGAGATTGATGAAAAATTGCACATTTTGACCTTCAAAACAAGAGGAAGGTCACTGTGTGCCTATTCCGAGATTGATGAAAAATTGCACATTTTGACCTTCAAAACAAGAGGAAGGTCACTGTGTGCCTCTTCCGAGATTAATGAAAAATTGCACATTTTGACCTTCAAAACAAGAGGAAGGTCACTGTGTGCCTATTCCGAGATTGATGAAAAATTGCACATTTTGACCTTCAAAACAAGAGGAAGGTCACTGTGTGCATCTGATTATGAAAATAAAATATGAATAAATCCCGTGCAACGCCGGGGTCTTCAGCTAGTAAAAAAGTAAGATTGTTCCAATAGGTTTGAAGGTTTGGTTTTTAAATCTACAGTTTATTCTTTATCAATTACTTATTATCTATCAATTACTTCCGTCCTGACATCGCGAAGTGGTGCGCTTCCTCCTGATTTAATTAATGTGGTTTTCATTAATTAAATCGTCATCGTCTTTAGCTAGGTATTGGCATTGATAAGGTTTTTGTTGATTTCAATTGACGCCGTTTTGGGTCTTTTAGGACTTAAACAAATCCAAAGTAATGGGCGTTTTCAATTAAGGTGCAAGGGGTTGGGTCGAGAGAGTCTCCCTCAACCAGCCGCTCCCGACCCGGCCCGCGCCACGCTGCAGCTAGTGGTCAGATATATATTTGCTAAATCACCAAACGTAGCGAACCACTTGGAGTAACCTATGGCAGAGGCGTTGGTTATCAATTGAATGGTTACTGAGGCGGCCCAGCATGCGGCAGTACCCTTACCCGCTTTCCAAATCTTAATATATAAAACAAAGTCGGGTTAGTTACACCATTTATAACTCAAGAACGGCTGACCGATTTTTATGATCTTTGATTTGTTGGATTTGTCTCCGTCCCGATTAACAGAATAGCTATTAAAGTATCGGAAAAAATAATTATGAAGAATTTATTTTTTTCGTATATTTTGTATGGAACGGCTTTTCAAACAATGTGCGTTGGTCGACATAATTTGAATCAATTCGAACAGCTAACAAATTAAACACAGCATTTATTGATTCTGAGGCGGTACGAAGTATGCCGGGTCAGCTAGTTGATAATAATTAAATAATTATATTTGGAATTGCCTCTAACGCTTGTGTGGGCCGGGCAAGACATGGTCATTGAAATGATTGCGGGGTAAATTATAATATCAAAGTAGGAAAAATCGCGTAATAAGCATTAACTTTGTGGCTCGCCATAATTTACAATAAAATATATAAATTAGTTTTAGACCACTTTAAATCTAAAGTGGTCTAAAATAAATTTAAAGTGGTCTAAATTTAAAGTGGTCTAAATTTAAATTTAAAGTGGTCTAAATTTAAAGTGGTCTAAAACAAATTTATATATTTTATTGTAAAATCATTTTCACTTACTCCTGCGTAGCCACATTACCAAAAAGATGATTATAAAAGAAAATTGCAAAGGCGCATAAAAACCATTTTTATAGCTGAATCGTAAAATTCGCGTCATAAAAATGTCCTTTCGCCATTGGACGAGGGGATCTTATGTGTAAAACTACCCTCGGAGAATGTCAACCCCCCATCAAACCGGTCTTCCCTCTTTCATTTCTCTGGCAAGGGGGTGTTGTGGTACAAATAAAATATAAAAGTCCTTGCAGAATTACTATTTCCCACACTACCTCGAATATTCGGCAGATTTACGACCCTGTGACGTCAAAGACTGAAACTGGGAGACTTATATTATTTCATCGTGAAATGGGGTGGATTCTTAATACAAGTGAAAAGGATAGCAAACAGTTTCGTATTATAAGGGTAGATGTCTGTTTTGTGGTTGGGAAAATTCGTTCCATTTTTATCTTGTTCCGCACACTCGCCTATTCCTACAATATAGGTACGGGACATGAATGTGATGTCGTAAATTGAGTTTTATTACTGTCTAATAATTCGTTCTTCTGTGAGACGCTCGCTATTGGTTACTCGGATATTATGCAGGGTGCTTTGGAAAAGGGTAGATATATGTGAAAATAAGAGTGAGGGTTGTGTAAAAATTGTACGTAGTTATGTAGGTAGGTATGTATCATTTTTTGTTTGAAAGAAGACACTATTCGTGGGATAAGTTTTTTTTTATTATAAAATATTTCAATTTGAGAGGTATTCAGCAATCCATTATTCCGTTTTGTTAACAGCGCTGCGCGCGGATGTTTTTACAACCATGAAGCTACACGGTATTAGTTTTAAATTTAATGCAAAATGTTGTCATTAAGTGCTGCGCGAACACACAAAATCGCACGGCCGCATCTCAGCGACTAATGCATCTCGAGAATTTATGTCTCGAACTGCCATAAAAACGATCAAACGGGAGATGGTAAATGAATGAAAATTATACTAACTAACTAACTAACCATCACGCCGTTTCCCCTTAGGGATAGGCAGAGAGGACGGACCACCAAACACCTCGGTCTTGGCACACACTCTTTGCCTCATTCACATTCATACATCGTCTCATATATACTCTTCTATTAAAATTATATACTTCTTAAAATTATATACTTCCAGCAATCCATTATTCCGTTTTTGTAAACAGCGCTGCGCGCGGATGTTTTTACAACCATGAAGCTAAACAGTTTTAGGTTTTAATTTAATGCAAAATGTTGTCATTAAGTGCTGTGCGAACACACAAAATCGCACGGCCGCATCTCAGCGACTAATGCATCTCGAGAATTTATGTCTCGAACTGCCATAAAAACGATCAAACGGGAGATGGTAAATGAATGAAAATTATACTAACTAACTAACTAACCATCACGCCGTTTCTCCTTAGGGATAGGCAGAGAGGACGGACCGCCAAACACCTCGGTCTTGGCACACACTCTTTGCCTCATTCACATTCATACATCGTCTCATATATACTCTTCTATTAAAATTATATACTTCTTAAAATTAATTTTTGATCAAAATAATTTATATTTTTTCGATAATGTCTAAACAAAATATGTGTGTTAAAATTTTTTAAATATTTTAGTTTGTAAGACCATAAATAAATAGAAAAACTGAGGTATTTTTGTCACAAAACACGCTCTCGGATTTATTTTTTTAATGATTTTAATTCAAATTAAAATTAAAATTCTGAAAACTGTGTTGACTAGATCATGTATTGATTTATTTTTTTGTATGATTATATGATTTGAAATTTATGTTGTTTAATGGAATCTATCTTTTGAAAATTGAACAAATATGCCAACGACCAACGGTATAACCTTAGTATAGATATTAATAATAATAATAATAATAATTGGATGACTTGTATAGCGCCGTTTTTGTGAAAAATCACCTCAAGGGCGCTGTACAAATTTCAATAATTTCTACAATCTTACTTCTAACTACACACTAGAAAATATAAAAAAACCTATGGCTAAAACAATGGATGCAAATCCACCGGTTCTTTGATCAGCGATACAAAACTATATGTACAATGCATCTGAACAACCAGCGCGGTGCTGCCCAAAAATGTAAATGTACATGTATATATATATATATATATATATATATATATATATATATATATATATATATTTTTTATTTATTTTTTTATTTTTTTTTTTTATTATTATTATTTTTTTTTTTTTCAATACTGTACAGGATGTACAGTATTGAAAATAAAATGTACAGGACTATACTTACCTGGTAGGTCACTTGAGATTAAAGTTAAAAGATGTTTATTTATATACAGTTTGCGCGCAGAGGACATAATAGCGAACACATGTTGTTGGAAAAGTAATTATTTGATCCTGGTATATTTTTAACACTAATATATATTATGTTATTTAATGAACGTGTTTGGGAAAAGCAAAATTAATTAATGGGCGGTACAGAGTACTACATGAATTTTATTTATTTTCTTAAATGAAGTCTCAGTCTCTCGTTAAGCGACGGATTGCTGTGAAGGCTTCGAATGATGTTAATCTAATAAGAAAATAGATTAAGATAAATTATAGGCAATACACAATACAAATAGATTTATTAAATTTAAGGGTATGAGAGCCTAAATAAGTAGGTTTTTAGTTTTGACCTAAATTTTGTTGGGCTTGTTATGCACCTTAGTTCCGGAGGGAGTTTGTTCCAAGCCTTAGGCCCAGATACTTCGAATGCACGATCTCCAAACTTAGTATTTGGCTTTCGTTTAGGTTCTATCAGTCTACCTAGAGCTGATGATGTTGCTGATCTAAGGGTTGACTGCCTTGGACCAATGTTTTCCGGGACGCATAGTTCAGAGATGTAATGTGGGGCCATTTCATTGATGGATTTAAACACCATCCAGCACAGTTTGTACTGGATTCTTTCAGGGCACTTAAGCCAGTGAAGGTTGCGAAGGTGTTCTGAAATGTGCGAATATTTAGAGACCCCGGTTATGAGCCGTGCCGCTGCATTAAACACGGATTGAAGTTTGTCGATTTGACATTTCGGAAGGCTAGCATAAATACCGTTACAGTAATCGAGACGTGAGACTACGTATGAGTTGATGAGTAATTTTGTTGCCTCTGTAGGAAGGTTTCTTCGAACTGATTTAAGTTGTCTTAGGTGAAAAAATCCGGTGCTTACAGTCCTATTTATTTGACTTTTAAGCGAAAAGTCCGAGTCTAGATTAACGCCAAGAAGTTTAACTGTTCTCTTTGGAATAATATTGCTGCCAGAAATGGAAACAGGTGAATCGTCTACCAAATGTTGCCGTTTGTTTGTGGCCGCCCAGAGAAACTCGGTCTTAGATGGGTTCAGTTTCAGCTTGTTTGAAGACATCCAACGAGTTATTGCTTCTAGGCATTCAGCTACACGGATTTTGAGACTGTTGATTTCGTTTGGAGTGCAGTAAAAATAAACTTGCTGATCGTCAGCGTAGCAGTGAGACAAGAGACCAAATGACTCGATTATTTTGGCGACATCATTTGTAAAAAGGATGAAGAGAAGTGGACCTAAAACGGATCCCTGGGGTACCCCTGAAGAAAGTGCAGCGAAATTAGACAGTTTATTTCCAACCTTCACGGCTTGTAAGCGATTAGATAGATAGGATGCCAGCCAATTTTTGATGTCGGAATTCAAACCAAATGTTTTCTCTAATCTGTTAATGAGGAAGTTGTGATCAATCGTATCAAATGCTGCACTCATGTCTAGGAGTGAGATGAGTGCTAATTTTCCTGACTCTATGGCAAGAGTTATATCTGACAGCATACGAAGTAGTCCGGTTTCTGTTGAGTGAAACCTTCTATATGCGGATTGACAATTTGTGAATAATTTATTTGAATTCAAGTGACTGGTTATTTGCGCTGCAGCAATTTTCTCTAGGATTTTTGAAATGAAAGGTAAATTTGAAACGGGTCGATAATTACCTAAGTTATCGGAGTCAAGTTGTGGCTTTTTTAATATGGGTGTGACTATGGCTGACTTTAGAGGTTCAGGGAAGTGACCTGTGCTGAGAGATTTATTAAAAACATGAACTAAGAACGGAGCTAAGACAATTGCACATTTTTTTAATAACCATGTTGGTATAGGATCTAGACTGCACTGCTTATTTGGCGAACTTGCTATTAATTTTTTTACTTCTTCCAGCGTTGTAGATTTGAAGGAAGACAAATTTCCTTTGGAATTGAGAGTGAAAATTGGCGGAGGGGCGTGAGATGTGGATGCACGAATAGATTCAATTTTTTCCCGAAAAAACTTTGAGAACGCATCTGGGGTAATATCTATTTTAGTAGGAACTGTGGCTTCGGAAATAACAGTCTTTATGGAGTTCCAGAGACGTTGTGGATTGGTTCGCTCAGAGTCAATCTTTTCATTCCAATATTCCGATCTTTTGGAATTTATTTTGCTCATATACTGTTTTTGAGCAAGCATCCACTCATCCCTTGAATTTACTGTACAGTTTTTTCTATAGGTCCTCTCTAATTTCCGCAATAGTCTCTTCTGGTTTCGACATTCATCGTCAAACCAGCCGTCAGACTTTCGAACTTTACGTGTTTTTGATGTTGTCGGAGCATATTTATTTAACAGAAATGTAAGTGTTGTATTATAAGTATAGACAAGTTCTGTTGGAGTCTTTGTTTCCCAAAAAATGGGTGTACATAATAGTGAGGTCTGTAGTTCTTCCAGAAAATCACTAAAGCTGAAATTACGCCATTCCCTCGATATAATTGTTCTATATGGTACTTTAGGCGGGTTAAAATCAATATCTGTGCAAACAAGCCGATGATCTGATAGTCCTATATCGCGAATATCTATTGATAGCGGTGAACCTCTGTTTTTTGAAATTAGTACATCTAATGTACCGCCCGCATCGTGAGTTGGGCCGTCGACCCATTGGCGGCATCCAAAGCTGGCTAATAAATCTAAGAATTTAACGGTGTTTGGTGATGACACGCGTTCGAGACGAATATTAATATCACCTGTTATAATTAGTATGTCAGAAAGTCCGACTGAGAGTTCCAAAAAACGTGAAAACTCATCATAAAATTCGACAGAGATTGGTTTCGATCCGGGCCTGTACAAAGTGCACAACAGAAACGACGTACCGGAAGAAGAAACCCTACAACCAGTATATTCAAACGTGCTAAATGTACCAAGAGCATCTTTAGTTAGCCGCAGTCCTTGTCGGGCTATAATCGCTACCCCCCCGTGGTTCACGTGAGAGATTTTATTTGATGGTTCCTCCGCGCTAGGTCGGGCCTCCTCTAGCACCACATACCCTAGAGCTTGGAGTCTCTTAATTGAGTACGAGTCACTATTCTCATGCCAGGTTTCCGTGACGGTAAGGATGTGGAGTTATTAATAAAATTACACTGCGTGTACCAGATAAAATAACAATCTTTGAAAATAAATTTATGTTTTTTTGTAAAAAAAAATCAATACATCTAGAATTTGATTTAAAAAGGACTAATTTTCGGTATTCTCTGGTAATACTCTCTTAATTCCCAGAAAGTTGATAGTTAAATTGTATTAATCTTCTCGTTGCTGAGGATCGTGACTCCTACTCGAATTTCCACGGTGGACAACAAGGCTCCTCTACTCCTCGCGATTCTGCGCTGGGAGGCTACACGCAGAAAAATGTTATTCGAAAAAACGATCATTTTAATAGTCAAAACGGGACTGAAGTTCTTACGAACAAATTAACAGTGTTTCAATGTTTATCGGCGGGAACATGTAAGAATAATTTGTTGGTATACGTAAATGGGGTTGGACCCTGGACCTCATCCCCACATGTATACGCTTAGGATGGACTTTGAACTGGTGGAGCTACACTTGTCGCGCGCGCCACCCCCAGGAACATGAGGAGGCTGGGGAGAAGACTGAACGGCATCCATCGGATGTCCGTCCTGCCTCTGGCGACCCGACGCTTTCCTCCCTAGGGTCTTCTTTTCGAGTCCATTTACTTTCTTCTAGGCACCACCGGTTAGCCGGCCACTCATTCTTTCTGGGACTCCCGATCGACACGGGTGGAAACTCTACCATTTCTTTTCTTTCTTCTTATGTTTCTTTTTTTTCTAATTTTAGATATGCTGTAGCTTGCAGGATTGGAGTGTGGTCTCCCTCCATGTTTCAGCGGCCTCACGACATTCGTGACGGTTGCTGATTCGTTTGTTTTTCTTTTTTTTCGTTTTGTTACTAACCCTTTGTTTGACTGTCCATGAGGCTCACTGCACCAGCAATGAATAGCTCCATGGACTGTAGAATTTGTAGAACAACTTGACCATCACAGTACATTCCTGTAAGCGCTTGCATACCGCTTCTTAAAACTGAGCGGGAGCATTGAAGATCTAGATTCGTTAAATTAAATGTAGAGTCGTTCAACCAAAAAATCCTCCGAAGAGCTCCGAAGGGGTGACCTATTCCGGGTGGGAATGCGGTGGGTTTCTTCAATGTCCCGGTTAAGACCCTGTTCCCCATTTCAAAGAGATTAAGTATTCTTAAGTTTACTAACCTTGTACATAGCAAGCACTTGCATAGGTACTGCTTCCTAACAACGTATGTGGGGACAATGGAGATCTAGAATCGTTAATTAAATGTAGAGTCGTTATATACAAAAAATTAGAGTCCTTGCGAGAGCCTTGATAGGGGTAACGGTATATGTTACCTATTACAGGTGTGCTAGCATGGTCGACCGATATGAAGTTACCGACCGATTGTCGGTAACTTCTCATCGTTTCCTAGGACAACTGCAGATCGCAAACGAATAGGTGACAATCGGAACGATGAGAAGTTACCGACAATCGGTCGGTAACTTCATATCGATCGACCATGCTAGCACCCCATTTGGGATCCTCCAATGGGCACTGATTTGTAAGGCGCTCCGCCCACTGAGGCAACTGAAAACCAACTAAAACCGGCTGTTTCTCTGTCTTGATTGGTCAAAAAGCTTGGTTAACCATAGAAGAAGAACAATCAGCTGACAGTTGGCAACTATCAATGGCCGCCCAGGGCAACCAGTAGAGCAAGTCGCAAGTCACCGCTTGCGTTACCATTGACAACGGGGTTTTGTGTGATTGTGTATGTGCGGGCCATCACATTGTCATACAAAGACAGTTGGCAGTTGAGAGTTTTCAGTTGCCTGAGTGGGCGGAGGCGCTTAGGACTGGAAAATCAAACTAAAACTGTTGCTATGGTTGCCAACCAAACTTCTCTCACGGCGCAACTCAATTTTACGATTTCAGTCATTATCTCAGCTTGTTTAACCATAGACGAACAACACTTCATCTGTCATCTCAGTCATCTGTCACTGTCATATTGGCTGGCGAATAAAAAAAACTCGAAAACTGACAACGAAACTAGCGCAACCATGGCAGCCTGGCAACGGCCGGCCCCGACAACTAGCAAGGCAAGTTGCGAGTGACTGATTGCGTTGCCGTTGACAACGGGTTTTTGAGAAGTTGTGTAGTGCGCAAACCGGATAGCGAGTTGAGTTGCAAACTGGTTTTTTTAGTTACCCCGTGAGCGAATTATTACTATTTAAAATTTGCCGCCGTTTCGAGCACTAAGTTTTACACGGAATAACCGAAAAGAGTTTGTGATATCAGTTTTCTATTTGTTTGAATGTTTCAGTCTCCTTTGAAAGAGTTGGGCCATTGTAATGATCTCACCCTGAATTTTGAGGGCGGCGGCATCGATTTATCAACCTTGCCAAAAGGTAAGTTAATAAATATTATTTTGAAAGAATCTGTAACAAATTAATCATATGATATCATATAACTGATCATGTACACACATCATAATGTTTTTTGTTCTTGTGTAAAAATTTAGTATAACTTACCCGTAGTCTCTCTTTCTTACAGTTGAAACTTCTGGTGAAAATTTAAACAAATTGGAGAGTTCAGATTGCCTGAACACTCCTTTTCAATGTATACAAACTTTGTGGGGTGGTACGGTCAAAGATCGTTTAAGATACAATATTAGATACCTCTATTTCCAAAAAGGATCCCTAAACTACTTTCGACAGGTTTCCAATACAAGGCGCCCACTGGGTACAAAATACTGCTGGCAGATTTTCATCAGGTCTATCCACATCTTCAACAATTGAAAAATGTCTTTTCACAAACAAGTGATAACTTGTCACTTGTTTGTGACAAGTTGTCACTATTTTGAGTACCTAAGGCACTAATCGAGCCCTTGCCCGGAATAATGTTGTATCCAACAATATTCATGTTCCGAGATAAATGGAAAATACGAAACCGGTTGCGTTTTAAACTAACTAACTAACTAACTAACCATCACGCCGTTTCCCCGCAGGGGTAGGCAGAGAGGACGGACCGCCAAACAACTCGGTCTTGGCACACGCTCCTTGCCTCATTCACATTCATACATCTTCTCATACATACTCTTCTATTATTCTGACTCTTGACATGGCCCGACTCAAGTATCTGATTGCGTTTTATAACATTTTATATTTAAAATACAATAAATATACAATTCTTAAGACTTAAAAAAAAGTCGTAGAAAAAGGCTATTAAATTAGAAGTTATTACAAGAATTTGAGCTGATTTTGTGGAAAAATGTTGTACATAAAAATTTCACAGGCAACATTATTCCACAAAATGGTTTTTTTTTACTTTTCGTGCCTTCAAGAAAGCACCATGCTCTTCTAACATCTATTCACATATGTCATAGATGGATTTGAGCTTAAAAAGCAAAAAAACTATATGAATAAACAAAACCATTTACATTCGAGATATTGTCTTCAGATCAACTTACAACATTATTCGACAAAACTGTTTCAACGGCTAAAAAGTAGCCTTAACAATATTTTTTCTGGAAAAATTCTATTTTCGTGCATTCTTCAGCTTCTTGGCTTTAAAGTCTTTCTAGATGAAGCCATAAAACATTAGTTTTCTCCATTTATTTCCATGAATTAAACCACGATCTGTGATTTTGATAAACGGCCTTATACAACATTCTTCCACAAACCAATCTTTAAAATGCTGCCACAGGCCTACAAAAAATGTCACTACCATAATCCCTATCTTAAAAGATGCGTAATAATACCCCCAACATTATTTCATCATTAACTCAACATTGATAGTTTTGTTGGATACAACATTATTCCGGGCAAGGGCTCAATTCTTGACTTTGTGCAGATAGGGGAAATCCATTTGATATTCCACTATATATAATACGTATGTAATTGAAAAAAATTACAACAATTTGTAATTTATAAAACTTATAAAATAATATATATTTTTTTTAATATCTTATCCGCCCCAACAAATGTATTGCAGTTTATTGAAAAAGGCTATTGAGTACAGACATGGGGTGGGAATACTTACCTTGTTTTACCGGTATTTCAGTTGCCTTCAGTATTAGCACTTAGCTGAGAAACCAAATGCAAAAACGCCGTCCAACATTTGTACATGGTTAACATTCGGTGAATGAGAAAGGGTCAAAGATTGCACACATAATAAAAATCATTAACCACATTTACGTTTCAATTTAATGCAAATATATAACAACAAACATTATTTTATATAGTTACATTTATCTCATTATATCATAGATTTCTTTAATAATATGTAGTACTACAGGTTTTTTTGTACTTTTAAATATGTACTACCAAATGAAGGGCTTACAACTAAAATCATACTCACAAGCTCAGGATAAATTAAAAGAAATCATTAAAAAATGTATGTATAGGGTGTTTTTTTAGAGGTTTGGTTTTTAAACTGGCAATATTGTTTCTAGAGGCTTTCAATTTGACGGTTGATTTGTAGTCAGTACATTTTGCCATTTCACCATGAATAGACTGACGTCAGAACAGCGCTTGCAAATTGTGCAAATTTATTTTGTTATCGAAAAATCTACAAAAAAAAAAATCTAGTGTTTTTTTAGAGGTTTGGTTTTTAAACTGGCAACATTGTTTCTACAGACTGTCAATTTGACAGTTGATTTATGAATAGACTGACATCAGAACAGCGCTTGCAAATTGTGCAAATTTATTTTGTTGCCGAAAATTGGACTTCACGATTGCGCTTTATTCGATCTAGCCATGACGTGAAATCATATTTAAACAATAATGGCGTAAAATTATGTTTTAAATTAAGCCAATATCATAGACATTAACGTATTTTTATGTTTTTTCATTTTAAATTTGTATACCTCTAAAAAAACACCCTTTACATGTTTATTTAAATTTTCACAAACTGAAGAAAAGGTTATAGGAATAAAACATGTAGATATATGTACAAGCAGGTTATTTTAATCTGTGAAGATTTACTCAGGTCGAATGCACAAGCGAGCTGATAACATCCATCAAAAATGTCAGACATGTTAAAGTCGCCTAGAGACATATTGACCTCTCCAGCCGAACTCTCTCGACCCATTGTCATGCACCGCAGTCGGAGACTCCCAGATTCCTACCCATCCCTCATCCTTTTTCCTTCCCTTCCCAGAACTTCCTCTCCTTTCTTTCCCTAAAAAGATCTTCCACACAGCATCCCCAAAGATGACATAGACCCCGAGGGAAATCGTTTTCCTCAGGGCCTCCGGGGTGGAGCTGATATAAAAAAGAAAAAAAGACATGCGAACCATACACTATCATTTGTAGTGCAAAAATGGACTCTCACCAAGAATTCGTTTTCAGGTTTTTACATAAATACTATCACTAATGTTTATATTATGTATATTGGTGACTGGATAACTCAGATTGAATTCAACTCAACACCTTCTTTAAAAAGTCATTAAAAGTTATGATTTTTTTTTTAAATTGGTTAAATATGTTAGGTTAGGGTAAGGGCTATTTTTAAATTATTTTTTTCATAGCTTTTAACAAATTTTTAAAGAGTTTTTGAGTTGAGTTGATTCTAAGTTGACATGGAACCATTATATTACATAATGTCATAATTTTCTCTTTGCTTGATTCATTTATCATTTGTGGGGCTTAAGATGATATCCGGGTGGTGGAGAAATTTGAAAAATAGATTTTACTAAATTGTTGCTGTCAGTGTTGCTCTTACTCCACCAGATATTGAGCGAAAGGGACAATGCACCTCGGGCTACTAATACCTAACTAAAATCGAGGTTTTGTATTCCCCACTTTTCTCCTCCAAAGTGGACTGATTTTCAATTTTTTTTTTTTACCAACTAGATAAGAAAAAACTATTTTATGTCTGTACGTTTTGCTTTTTAAAAAAAAACATTGTCTAGTTTGTATGTCTTTTGACAGCGTTTAAACCAGTCAATTTTATTGATTTTTGGAAGGTCATAACTTCTATAAAAAGTAACTTATCAAAAAAAACAAAAAGTACTGATACGCTAGTAGTTGATATCTATTTTATGTAAAAACAATATTTTCTCTAGGGTTAAAATCCAGAGAGATAAATAGGGAATACGTTTGTATGGAAAAATCACCACCGGGTATCCCCTTAAGCAAAAACAAAAACAAAACTCTAAAAAAATGGACTAAATTGAGTTATAAATGCCAATCTATGTGCAAAGTCCATAGCTACAAGATGGTTTTTTTGAGATCCTTAAAAAATCAACTGCAAATTATGGAAAAATCTAAATGAAAATAGGGTTTAGATGAAAATCACCACTTTCCACAGCGAATAACAAGCAAAATCACCACTAGTAAGTTGCCAAAAAAAATAATAATTGTAAAAGCCAATCACAAGCCTGAATTCAAAATAAATTCAACATGACTAATTAACACATTATTACAACATTTTTTATTATAATATTTCACTTTGAATTATACTTTTTAAGTTATTGCATTACTAAAAAATCACACGAAAAATGCGTAGCATTCTTTAATCGGATTTTTGTGATTTACCGAAAACAGTATTTTTGGAGAGTGGCATTTTTGCTTTTAAACCCCTCATTTTTTCTGTTCTGTAACTTTTAATTTTTATCAGTTTATGTAATACATATTTCACAAATGGAAGTATGTAGTCCATTATAAAAATAAATGCTGTGACAAAAATTGTCACGACACAAAGAACCAAGGAAAGAACAATGTTAGTTTTGGTGATAGAAAGACAAACGAATGGATAAGGAGCGAGACAAAGATTGACAATATCATCACCACAATCTTTAACTTCAACATTTTGGCACGACTAACAGATGACCATTGGACAATATCTTTATTTTCCAAGAGAAACAGATGAGATGGACTGACAACCTAAAAATAACTGCCAGGCTCGGATGGATGAGAACCAATTAGAAATATGAAACTGGAGACATTTGAGAGAGATATGTCCAAAATTAAAGAAGAAGAAGACCATTGAATTCGAAGACAGCACCTGATGACGAAGATATCAATATAAATTTTGCTCTTCATTATTGCAATTTGTTGAGTTTTAGCCGTGTACCCTTCAAATAATTATGTAATCCATACTACATACAGACATATCGTAAACAATCCATAAAAAATTATTTTATTGGTACAATCCGCATATTGCCAAATATAATTTTATGTAGTCATTATAAATCTAATTATAGAAATTATTATCTTGCAATACTGAGTCATCTTCAATTAGTTCCCTGGCGATTTACAAAATTATTTTTGAATAGCTAGTAGACAATAAATTACACATTATCAGCTAAAATTAATAGATGTTGTAAAAAAATAATGCTAAAGTTTTCTTCAAAGTATGAACCATATTAGGAAATATTAATGGAAAAGTTCATGAATTGACATACAGAGTGAGAGAATGGCAGAAATTGGTATATCTTAAAAAGTTTTTTCATAAAAAAACATAATATGTACTATTTGGGGTACTAGGTTCAATTTTGATATGCAGGTGACAACGCACGTTTTTCGCACAGGTACTACAGTGAAACCCTTTTAAGAAGTTTTCCAAGGGAGCGGAAAAAAAACTTCTTAGGCGGGAAAACCTTATAAGTGGGATAAATTAGGCCATTTGGTCTTCAAGGGACCGAAAAAACCAAACTTCTTAAGCAGGAAAACTTCTTAAGAGGGTTTCACTGTATTATAATTCAAGTACAGGCAGTCCCCAAGAAAAAGTTTATATATTATTGTGGGACTCGGATGCAGTCACTTGTTATGAACCATATGCTGGTTGATCAGAATCTTCAATGTTTAAGATTTCAGATCAAATAGGAGTAACTCCCACGGGGCAGTCGTACAAGTTGATGGATTTATCTTCCGATACGGAGACCAGGCGATTGCTGTCGGGGTTGAATTTTGCACACCACACCTGGAATAAAAATATATATTAGAATATCTATATTATTTATTTATGTTTTACTATTTCTCAATCAATCTGTAACTGAGCAAGCACTGTCTCATTGTTTTGGTAAATCATTAAATTTAATCATCCAACAACAATAAAAATATAAAAAAATATTTTAGATCACTTTGAAGTTAATCAAAATCTACCGGTTTCGGAAGAACCCTTCCTTCGTCAAGAGAAAATTAAAACTAGTATAATAATCCCAATACAAAATTACTGTAAACATTTCAATTTCTAGAATTTAACAAATACAAATAAAACTATGTACGTATGAATACTTGATGTTATTTTTTGAGATATATTTCGATATCATTTCAGAGTACGTATTTTGTTAATAATCTGTTTCTCTCCTGCGTATCATTGTAAACTTATGTATTACTTGAATGTAAAAGCCTTTCATGGCGTTTAAATAAATAAATAAATAAAACTAACCTAAAATATTGCCAGATATATATACAATTTTTTTTTAGATGTTTGAGTGGGAGGTTAACTAAGGGAAGGGGTAATTGCGGGAATTCCGACAAGAACAGAGCAGTTTACTGAAAATATATCTAGAATCTAAAAGATAAATTAATTTGGTTATTAAATATAACTTATTTTTTATTTATTTTTATTGTAAATTATGGCGAGCCACAAAGTTAATGCTTATTACAAATAACAATAATTTTATTTCCATTTCGAATTTATTACATTAAAAATGTCTGGTGACCAGAATGTTCAGTGGAAAGTTTTTAAGTGTATGAATATTGAGTACAAACTTTTCATCGGATGTTAATTCCTCACATGATAATACATCATGTCTCGAAGCGTCGAAAACTGATAATTGGGGTTTTTAACCTTAGGTTAGGTTAGGTTAATGTGAGTTATGATGTGATGAATTATCATGTGAGGAAGTATCGTGTCTGAATAAATTTACTATGGGAATTCAGACGCTGAGATCTCGTAGTTCGATTAGACATGGAACCAAAATGTCTATATCATTGGTATATTCATTTGCCAAACTGTGTTGGCGAGGAATTCACTTGAATTAATTGAACTTTCCTCCCCAGGGACTGGAGTCAACAACACTAACAACTGAGCCAAATCCCAATTGGACAGGACAAACATTTTTAAAGCCAGCATAGGAAAAATATATTTTTTCAATAAAACGATCTTCCTAATATCACTCAAATCCATGCTTTCCACAATGGATTTATATAAAAAACAATGAAAAAATATATACTTCGAATACGACTCCGTTCATATTATCAAGCGGCATCCATTTTGTTTGCCATCTTTGATGCCCGGCGCGTCATCGTGAATTAATTTGAATTATTTGGAGAGGCTAGACGCTATCCAGTATTTCGTTACGTCAAGAACGAGAATGGCTCAAGCGATTCTGACCTTGTTCTTCATACAATTTCTTTATACATAAGGGACAAAATCACTTCCAAAATCGATGGTACACTGGCCAATGACAGGTTAACCGTCAACTGCCGCAATGTCATCTGATTTTAGAGAAATGCGTTTATGACCGCATGTGCATGCGTGATTGCCTCCAAAAGTTGATAGAAAGCAATACCATCGACGACGATTCTATCTGCCAAGTTTCAGCTCGATCGGATGTCGGAAAGTGGGTTAATTTCCACAAAAAGAAAACGAAATCGAAATTCAAATAGATGCATCTGTAGCGATGCATACGCTACCTACTTAGGTAGCCACTCGCAACGTTTAGTACTGCGCGCCTACTGACCGCCTTCTGGAAAGAGTTCGAACCAGCCACACATTACACACAGCGCTGCGTAGCCATATCGAGAATCTTCCAGCGTGAGCATGATTTCGCCTGCCGTTCTCGTACCAGGCTCGGCCCTATATAAGGGCTCGAGTAAGCGAAATCCAGTCAGTCGTTCTTCATCAGTCTTCACACACAGCACACACACTTCACAAACACATCAGCAGTCCCGCGTCGGAATTTGTAAATACGGTGCATTTGTAAAATACTGTATTGTAAATATTGTAAATAAACATCATCATCATCATCAACAATCGTACGGAGATATCACGACACACCGATATCTCCCCTATCAATCGGAGGCCCATTCATCACCTCATCCAGGACATCACGCATCCTGCCTCTAAACATCTAAAAAGCGCTAAAAGTAAACCAATTCACACAATATTGATTTTTATTTCTTCTTGAACAGATAATAATCAATATCATTAACCCGTCAGGAGCCTAGGAGTCGAAAGTTGGCACAGTGGTTTTCTTTCAAATATATATAAATTACACTTTTTGGTATGATCTGTTCCCTGCATTCAATTCGTAAACTAGAAAAAAAAACAAGCTGTACGTAAATTAAAAATGATATGTAAATACCTGATCAGTGTGTTCGCTGAAGGTCTGTATGCATTTCTTGGAGCCAACCTCCCAGATCTTGACAGTCTTATCGGAACTGCAGGAAGCAAAATGTTTTCCATCCGGACTAAAGGCCACGGATAGCACCCAAGAGGCGTGACCAGAGAGGGTTCCCGCTACGTTGGCATGTTGTCTGCAATCATAACACGTTTATTTAATCACAACCACCTAACATAATATTTTGTGAAAAGTTCAACAGTTCTATTTGAAAATTTTAGATGGCAGCACTTCTGTTTATAGATATCAATTGGAGCGAGTGTGTACGACAGATGACAGACATTAACCTCTTGAGTACCAGGTGTTTTTGGAAAAAACCGCGCGAAATTATCTTCCCGGCTTTTGCTCAAATATCGTATAAAAACAAAGGAATTGTTTTTTTTTTGTGATTGTTTTCTGTTTGCCAGATAATGTACCTTATTATTCATATATATTTCATGATAATATCGTTACAAGTTTTCCCAGAATAGCTATTTTTAACAAAAAAATGTGAAAATATTTCCCATTCGACAAAAAAATGTAAATAAAATATATTCATATGAAAATGATAATTTTTTTTTATTTCTCTACAAACCAGAATAGACACCCTACATGAAAAAAACCAATTCAAAGGTGTTTTCGAAGAAGTAATGACATAAATACTTGCTGGAAAATGAAATGACAGTTGAAAACCGTTTGTAAAAGTGGCGCCAAGTTGACCATAGATATTTATTATAAATTATTCAGATGGGTTGGCGCTATGCGGATTTTTGCTATGTCAAGACCGAGAACGGCGCAAGCGATTCTGACCTTGTTCTTCATACAACTTCTTTATACATAAGGAACAAAATCGCTTAAAAAAAAAAAAAAATTAAATTTCGACCCGCGGCCACCGGTGGGCGAACGGCAGTCGAGAGGTTAAGATAAGATAGATTTTTAGTCATTTAGTTGGCCGCCGCCACCCCAGATAAAGTTGGGGAGATTGAGAAATAAAATTAGAATTATATAATGCAACCTAAATAATATAATATTTCAATCACAGTTCTGGATTAAAAATTTAATAAGTGCCTTGTATGAATTCAAATTTTTAAAAAATTTGCTGAAAAATGTGACTTTTTGATTTAAGAATTTTTTTCTGGACCAATATCTAGGGTAGTTACAATCGATCATTAAGAAATTATTAATGACTTACACATCGTAAAGCTTGATATGGCCATCGTCAGAAGCGGTGCAGAGCAGCTGTGAGTCGGGGGAGAAGCAGAGGCCCCGGATGGGCATAGCATGACCCTCCAGCGTATGCACCAGCTTGCCCTGGGCCACGTCGAAAATGTTGATGATGCCGTCGATGGCTCCGCTGGCAATGTATTTTCCATCTGGACTCTGAAAGACAATGGCAAAACATACATTCTATGTAATATTTACAAAAACTAGACAAAAAACAAAGTTGGACAGTATAGAGAGTTAAAGTGTAGAGTTAAATGCAAGCTGAGGAAAAAGGGGACTGACTGTATGGAAGAGAAATCAAACAGGATGGAAAGGCTTGAGCACTGGAGGTAAATTGCAAATTTAATAAATTTATTGAGGAAAACGATGGGATATTTTCATAATTTTTTTATTCTTGAAAAAAAAATAACAAAAAATTACGATAATGGCCAATGGGCGTACTGTACAGGGCCCACAGATACTTTAATAGTACACAATTGCTAACCCTGAACAAATCACAAGTGTGCCCCACGGTTGAATTCGGCAGCCTCTGGTCTGGAACCTTAAAGTACTTGAAGAACACCCTCGACTCTGTGCAGAAACGGGTGGTCCGTTTGATAGATTCTCCCGTCTTAACAAACGAATTGCAATCTTTAGAGCACAGGCGTTGGTTGGGAATGCTATCCTTGTCCTACCGGTATTTCAATGGAAGATGCTCCGAGGAACTAGCGTCATTGATCCCCTCGGGAACGGTGCATAGTCGGGAAACACGCCAAACGCGCGCTTAACATATGTACGCAGTTGACATTATTCATATGAGAACGGGTCGCTTCTACGACTTGTTCTTGAGTTCAACAGCTCGGCTGTGGA
Source organism: Limnephilus auricula (assembly GCA_951813805.1). Classification (NCBI taxonomy): domain Eukaryota; kingdom Metazoa; phylum Arthropoda; class Insecta; order Trichoptera; family Limnephilidae; genus Limnephilus; species Limnephilus auricula. The sequence continues at coordinate 6,785,041 of OX638403.1, forward strand.
ACGATCTGCCGGCCTCTGTGTTTCGTCCTTCCTACATCATGGGTCTCTTTAAGACCCATGTTCACTCCTTCCTCTCCTCAAAAAGACCCTCCACCCAGCATCTTCAAAGATGACCTAGGCCCGAAGGGAAATTATTTTCCTCAGGGCCTCCTGTGTGGACTTAATATTAAAAAAATCTTGTTTTTATAATAAGTTAACAAACAAATTTTTCATGTGCCATGTGTGATTTTCCACCAAAATGACATGTTTTCTACATCATTAAATTTTATAAAATATAATTTTTTTGTGTGATACCTCAAAAGAGCATTCCAGTCTGTACCTGGAAAGGCAGAGAAACTATGTCGCGACCCAGCTGGGTAGCGTTGTGAGGCGGGTTAAGGTAAAGGATTTATCAATGCGGATCCTGAAGAGGCCCGGAGGTTGCTGAAGTAACCCAGGACAGGGACTCCTGGAAGTGCCTTGTCGAAGCGATAGATCCCCAACAGGGACGAGGGTAAGCATGATAGTCCGAGCTAAGTAGCATAGATTTTTACAAAAGATGTCACTAGTGTATAGGTTTGCCCCTCCATGTTCAGAACCGAGGTGGGCTAGCAGTTAGGATTATAGAAACAGAGAGATTTTGAGAGCTTCATAGAGAGGATGTTGTCCAGGAAGTCCTACACGCTCGTTTCTAATTATAAGAGCTTCTAGTATAAATAAATACAGTGTTCTGTTGTGAAGAAGGCATCGGAGTATATTAATACGATAATGCCCGTACGGTTCAAATTAAGGAACCCGACTCCAAGTAAATCCCCACACCACACTGTATGGACACCGTTCTGAGCCGTCCGTGAACGTGCATTTTTCCACGGAGCTGCTGTCGTAATATACACACTTAGATCTCGCCCATACGCGTTTCGCAAACAGAAATGGCACCATCAGGTAACATAATTGTGAAGTTTTCATATTATTTTTCCCTTGGAAATAAAATTGATATCATCATCGGAGTATATTAATACGGTAATGCCCGTACGGTTCAAATTAAGAACCCGACTCCGAGTAAATCTCCACGCCACACTGCATGGACACCGTTCTGAGCCGTCCGTGAACGTGCATTTTTCCACGGAGCTGCTGCCGTAATATACACACTTAGATCTCGCCCATACGCGTTTTGCAAACGGAAGTGGCGCCATCTATAATACTATATTTAAGGAAAAAAGTATGAAGAAGATGAAACATTTTTCGCTTTTATTCAATATTAAGAAGATTTATGTTCCTCTCATTATTCACGGTATTAATGTAAGAATGTCTACTATAATATAACTACCTTTTAAATATAAGTATTCTGTAGTTTAATGATAATATTAGAAGTTAGTTTTGCAAAAGGGTGATGCTTTATAAATAGTCACCGACACTTAAACTGGGCGAAGCAGAACGAAAAGCTGCCCGCAGGGCCTAGCAGCAAAAACCCACGGAGCGGGTTTTTCACTGCTAGTTCTTATTATTATTACAAGAAACCATTCAAAAGAGTAAGAAGATGATTATGTTATTAAATATTATTTAACCTGTCATTGGCCGTACGTACTCCGGTGTACCATCGATTTTGTCCCTTATGTATAAAGAAATTGTATGAAGAACAAGGTCAGAATCGCTTGGGCCATTTTCGTTCATAACGTAACGAAATACTGGATAGCGTCTAGCATCTCCGAATAATTCAAATTAATTCCGGGCATCAAAGATGTCAGACAAAATGGCTGCCGCTTGATAATATGAACGGAGTCGTATTCGAAATCTATATTTTTTCATTGTTTTTTATATAAATCCATTGTGGAAAGCATAGATTTGAGTGATTATTAGGAAGATCGTTTCATTTACATTATTTTGATGTAATTTTTGTAATATATCACATAAGAAATGTTATAAAAATTGAGTTCGTGAGAAAGGTGAGAACTATCGAATATTTTACGTCGTATTGAAAAAAATATTTTTCCTATGCTGGCTTTCAACAGGTTAACTTACATAAGCTATGCTCAAGGTGAACTTTCCACTAGTATCCAATGTCTGCTCCTGCTTTCCGCTTTCCACACCGTACATGGAAATCTTTCCTGCGTGGCTGCCTGATATGACATGCTTGTCATCGGGGGAGAACTCCACAGTCCAGACATCCACAGGACCCGTCTCCATTGTCATCAGCTTGTCTCCGCTCGTCACATCCCAGATCATGAGCGAAGAGTCTAGCGAACTACTGGCAATTGCTGAAACATTTTATAATACAGTAAAACTCTCTTCTAAGGTTTTCCAAGGGATCGAAGAAAACAACTTATATGTGGGATGAATTAGGCTATTTTTAATTTCATAGTTCAAGAGACAGAACAAAACTTCTTATATGGGAATTAATTAACTACATTTCACTGAAGTGCGATATAGTGTAAAGTACTTTAGACAAAAATGGCGCTATACAAAGTATTCAAGTACATAATTATTATAAGTTTCATGTTATTCAGTAGAAGAAGGAATGAAATAAATTTCAGTGAAAACGTTTTCAATGATAAGAATTCACTATAATAAAACCATGCAGATAACTCCACTAATGCAGGATTGAATGCCGTTGGCGCTTACAATAAACTGTCCAAAGAAGCGAAGCTGGCAGTCCACAATTGAATGCTGGTACCTACCCTGGTGTATGCCAGTGAGGCATGGAAATGGCAAAAGAAGGATGATAGTAGACTGAATGCTGTTGAAATGAGACCCCTGAGGCATATGTGTGTAAAACCATTCATGATCGTGTGAGAAATGTTGAGATCCGCAAAGAATGCAAGGCTGATTGATGTAAGTGTAATGAGTAAGATTAAGAAAGGGACCCTCAGATGGTTTGGGCATGTAGAGCGAATGAACGAAAAAAGGAGTGTTAAGGAGAATATATGACCCAAATGTGAATGGTATAAGAAGTCAGGGATGCCCGAGGAACACATGGCACGACCAAGAATCAGATACTTGAGTCGGGCATGTCGTGGGCAGAATAATAGAAGAGTATGTATGAATGTGAATGAGGCAAACAGAATGTGCCGAGACCGAGTTGTTTGGCGGTCCGTCCTTTCTGTCTACCCCTGCAGGGAAATAGCATTATGGTTAGTATTGATAAAACCTTACTTCTTCCAGTGGAGTTGACAGCAATGGATACAACTCCAAGAGAATGTCCTTCTAACTTGTGCCTCAGTTCCAATCTATCATTTCGGACTTGCCAAACTTTTACGAGATCATCCAGTCCTCCGGTGATCACATAGTCTGTTACTCCTTCGAAAGATGCATTGGAATCTCTGGAAAAATAAATCAAAGATTAAAAATAAAGGCAAAATTTAAAAAAATATATACAATATAATGCTTAATAAATAAAATGACACAAACAAAACGGTTTGTAAAACCTTATATTAAAAACAATTGTGATTGTTGATTGCTTCGAGTGACACAACTGTTATTTTTATAATGTTTTCACTTCACATCCTTGTAATTTTGGTATCCTACAAGCTTATGAAATTAATCTGTATTGAGAAAATGTATACAGTATTCTGACATGTTAGCAATAGTTGAAATGAAAAATGTATAAATTTAGGCAAAAATATTATTGAATACTATCTAACCTCCTTGAAGAACTTTCGCTATCTCTGTCCTTATCTTTATTAGATTTCTCGCCGACTCTGCTCCATGCACAACTCCAAATTGCGTCTTCGTGGGCATTATCCTTCTTGTGCAAAAGGGCATACTGAAAACAAACGTGATATCAGAATATCGTACGAGCATTTACAGATAATAGATTTATTATTACTGGCCTTCTGCACTTACCATTCTATTAAATTATGTTTTACTAAAAGTAAACTAAACCTTGAAGTTTCAAACCAAAAACGTGAAACACCGGGCTTTTTTGACAACTTTGCCATAGAACTCTTAAGTTTGGAGTGGAAAGTTGACAGAACCAAATTATGCATTTAGTACTTACCGCGCCGAACGGTTATTCAGTAATTAAAAATGCTGTTTGACCCGTTGGGTGCTCATTTTCAGTTTGAATAAATATTTATTTTACGTTAAAAATTTATTTTTATTTAAAAGAGGTAAAAGAGAGTTTTAAAAATTACATTTTCTTTTTTAAACGCATTTTAAAAGTTGTAGATAATACAAACTAGACAGTGACAGCTCATATATCTATGGACAGTATTTGCTTATCTTTGTGTCTTTGTATTATTTGACATTTCACTGGGCGGTATTGATTATATTCGGTGGGATGGCTTGTTTATTTTTAAATAAAGGATAATATTCACGATTTAATCATGCTGTGCCTACATTTTCTGCTTTTTATTGTGTTCACACTTTCGATTCCGACTAATGGTGGGATTTATATGATATCTGTACTTGATAATATGACGATTTCTTAACACATCTTTATGAAGCCATTGTTTATTTTAGGTTCTATTCACAAAAACCTGAAGTATTTTGAAATGCTGGATCCCTCAGCTCTTAATCATCATGTGGTTAAGAGAGGAGCCAAGCCCTCAAGTCACCCCTTTAATACGATTAAAGAAGTTAAGTTCAGGACTCTTGGGAGGGATTTCAGATTAATACTACACCCTCACCACACTGTGTTACATTCTAAATTCAAGGCATATGCGGTTGATGGAGACGGCCAAGAAACAAACATCCATCTAGGTTTGTAGTTTTGATATTTCATGAAATTTTTAATAAAGGTCTTTTCACACACGGTTTTTTGTATTCGAATCATGTGTGGTCCTGGTGCTAAGAACTCCGTTGAAACCTCTCTTTCTTTTTGAGGAAGAGAGGCTACAACTAGTTTCGTGAAAAAACCATCACAAAATGCAGTGAAATATATTTTTAGTCCGTGGGACTATTAGGAACATTAAATTAAATAAATGTCAATAATTCAGGGTTATCAATAAGAGAATCAATGATTAAAAAGGGAAAAATGGATAATTATAATTTATATTTTCAATAGGAATATTAAGTTTATAATTAATATGTGTTAATTATGTGTTTATAATATTTAAACATATCTTCTAACTCCAGACCGTGAAAACTTTTATTCTGGACGAGTTTTTGGGGAAACTACATCGGATGTGAGAGTTCATTTAGAGGATGGAGTGATGACAGCTTCCATACATCTTCCTGATGAAACATATCACGTTGAGGTATTTAATCTAGATAAAAATACACCCTTCTTTCTTACAAATCTCAAATAGACGTTGATTTCAGATTTATAATCAGAATTATTTTTCGTTGCTAATTTTCTGTCCATTTTTCTGTTAGCCCTCTTGGAGACATCTTCCCGAGATGAATAACAGGTCCATGATAGCTTATCGAGCATCAGACATCAAGTTGAGTTGGGAGGATCGAGTCGAGGATGGTATCGCACCCAGAACTTGTGGATATATCAAAGAAGGACAAGGTACTCATATATCATATCTTTATTTATAAAAGTATTAAAGGTAAACATTCCCGGGTTATGAATTAGGTGACAATATTGAAATTCGACCTATTCCCTTCATTATTAACGGAAAATATGGCCTGTGTACAAATAGTTAGCAAAGGAATGAACCAGTACAAATGATAAGGTGGAAACTCAACACTTTGGACCACTCGCATACTGACAGCTAATCTGTTTGTCACAAAACTATCAATATGGCTTGTACAATAATGGAGGTCTTAGTTAGCAAAGGAATGAACCAGGACAAATTTTAAGGTGGAAACCTAATACGTTGGACCACTCACATACTGACAGCTAATCTGTTTGTCACAAAAAACTATCAAACGTTTTGTAAGCACTTGACTTATTTTTACAGGTTTATATTTCTTTATATAACGGCTTTGATGGATTTTATCATTTACCAATATGATTAAGGCCTTTGAAAACAACAGCCTCTGTGTTTCCTCCCGCCTACAACGTAGGTCTCTTCAAGACCCATTTTCACTCCTTACTCTCCTCAAAAAACTCTCCACATAGCATCCCCATAGATGACACGCCCTGAGTGATTTTTTCTTCACTGGGGTCTCCTGTGTGGAGTTAATGTAAAAAAAAAAAAATACAAGAATAGCCTATGTAACACAAAATGTTCCCAGTTTTTAATAATTGTGTATCATAATGCAGACATGATTGCATGAAGTAGTAAAATCTCTCGGATGTTCTTTCTGGCCTCATGAAATTTGTTTAGCATTTCCTGTCTAGAATTTTTAGGTCTATGCAACTATTTTTAGCTCTCAATTTTATTTCCATCACGTATGGAGCCTTTAAATTAATCTATTCTGTAATAAAATAAGACTAGAAACTGTTTTGTTTAGTCCATATTATTTTTCAACTGTTCTTGTTGAAAACTCATATGAAGTCGGGTATATAATAAATTATATACTCAAAAATCTTTTCACTATAGTAAAGCTAGTTATTCAACAACTCTTTAACAAGATCTATGTGATCGATCGGCTTCTATACCTTTAATAAAATAAATTAGAAATATGAATTAGAGAAAAATCATACAAAATCATGTGTTTTTGGTTTGAAAATTTGATCGCTTAGAAATATTATAGATGCTTCAATTAAATATTGCGATTAGAACACATCTTTGTCTCGGATATAACTGAGTATTTTTCTGAGTAATTCTGGAAAAAATAAAGTATCAGGCCTGTAAAAAATACTTTCAAGTGCTAAATCCCCCCCCCCCCCCATTTTTGTTGTGGAAAATTAATTTCTTTAGAAAATATTTTAATATTTGTGCCAGAATTTCACAAAATAAAACAAAACAATTCAATTTCGCGCTGTTTTTTTCGGCATGAATCAAAATGGGAGGCGTCCAACAAATTTGGAATTGAGATTTAAACCTTACGCCGTCCGCATAAGGACTATGTTCATTTTACATTAGTTACCGCCCGTTTTCGGTTGCGGACGAACGTCTCTACACTCCATGTCGCTTGGTTCCACGAATTCGATTTTAAATTTCCTTGTTATTATAATAAACCATGCGAAAGAAAGGAGTTCATGTTTTTTTATATGCCTTTATGAAATCAAGTTGTAAAAAAAGAAACAGGGATTCCGATGTCGAACTTTTCAAGGACTAGGGGATCACTTTAAGTAGGCCAGCTTTGTAAAGGTTATAGGGATTACTCTAACCTTTTATAACCTGCAAAAAAATTCAGATTGTGATGGGCCACACCAGTAAAGCTCTTAATTATGATTCCCTTAAGACTGGGCGACTCACCGGTTGAAACACATGCACGTGAAGGCACCCTACATAATCAGCTCCCACATGTTCGATCGACACCAGTTCCGTTCCCAAAAGTAGATTTATTTTCTGTCAGGATTTTTTCAAAGACAAACTCACAAACTAGGCTGGTTGTAAAGGGCTAACTAACAAACTTTTTTTTTCACTTGTCTAGAACTTGAAACCGACGAAGATGATGATTTGGAGACTGAACAAGAACAATCGGAGAAAGATAAGTACAAGGAGAGTGCCGGCGGAGAACCAGAGTTATTGGCCGTCAAATCAAGGGCCAAAAGACAAATAGACCAGTATGAATATACCCCAACTAAAACAAGGTGCCCTTTGCTTCTTGTTGCTGACTACAGATTTTTTCAAGAAATGGGCGCTAGCAATACAAAAACTACTATTAATTATTTGGTGAGTACAATTTATCAGTTTTATAATAAATACATATATAAATTCTATCTATTATTGTATCACTGTTCTCTGAATTTTTCGTATTACATAACATCATCTTTTCATCATACGTGTATTTTAACCCTTACTTATAATCGTGGTGTAAATATTTCGGTCGGAATAGTGAAAAATTTGACTTTACCTTGGTAAACAGATTTTTAACCTGCATGTGAGATCCAAATAAGGAAGACGGGTTATTGCCAAGTTAAATATATTCATTTCAACAGCACAAAACTTATGTGTGGTTTGGTGACTTGCCTGAAACCTCGTTCATCATGAGGTGACGTAGTGTAACTGTAATGGTGTAACCCCTTTGCATAAATATTATGTGATCTATATGCTTATTTTTCAAATAGCACAATGTCAACAAGTGAATTTTGAATTTACAAAGAAAAATTTTCAGGAAAGGAAAATTCTTTTTTTTTTGATATGCTGAGCTCTAGACAGAGTTTTTTTTCGAAATCAGACTTATGTGACCTTTTGCTTGTTATGAAGTACATTTCTCAGAATAAAACTGTAAATTTGTTTAAAAACCAAACAGACGCCGAAAGAAAAAAATGAATCAAGGGAAACTATCAGAAATAATTTTAGCCATAAAATAGTATGTTTTAAAAGTGGCTTCCTGTATGCGTTCACAATTTTCTAATTTAATAATACATTATTTAATAGTTAATGCTTGTATTTTTTATAAAGCACATAATTAACAATTTTATTTTATTTCTACTTAACCGAAATGATAAGAAATGCTTCAATTTATCCAAAGCACATTTTTTGATATTCATAATGTAAACCGATTTGTGGTAAAAATTAATAACAAAAAAATAGAGATTTCACTGATGGCTTCACAAATTAAATGAAATATTAAATGTTTTCAGATAAGCCTTATTGACCGAGTGCACAAAATATATAACGACACCATTTGGCAAGACAGACAGGTAAACTTACAAGACATTTGATATTTATGTATTTACAAGTGTTCCTTACCTTAACTGTAAATCGTGCTGCGCTTCTTCCTCATTTAGCAAACATTTCCGATAGTCTTGCACAGTCCATCACCAGGGTACATGTCGGGGAAAATCTGCCCCGATGATTGTATACTGCGGGACTACAAAGGAGGAGGAAGAGCAACACGCCTTATACATAAGGCTGCCTTTACACTCATTTATTTATTTGTTTATTTACGCCTTGAAGGCTTTTACATGCAACATTGGTAAGTTGTACAGGAGCATCGTAACAAGTATATAGTATATAAATAATTAATTGAGCATGAAAGACAGAAGCAGGCACAACACAAGTAGGTATAAGTATTCAATAAGCAAGTTGTACAAAGGAGTTCAACAAGCAGATTCGTATTTGGGTACAGTATACGATTCAGCAATTGAATCGTTGAGTTCCAATATCCTCCCTAATGATTTTTTGTTGAAACTGAGTTGTGAATGCCATATTTTGTGTTTTCTAACCAGGAATGTAATGCTGTTGTTTTTATTTCCAAATTCCTCCTAGTTTCTTTGTAAATCGTGTTTAAATATCGACCTTCCAAAATTTTCAGCTCCAAAATACTCCGTAATTGAGACGAATTACGGAGTATTTGGAATCAGAAGTCAGTATTTCAACAAACTGAAAATGATCACCAGTTTCTTTACATACAAATTTTGGTCGTTTGGTTGATTTTTGTCTTGCTTATTCTATTAATTTCTCAATAAAACAAACAAAAACTGGAATTCTTGAAAATTCATCAGCCCACACGTTTTTCTTGATTTACTCAAAAGTATGAAAATCCATTAGGGAGGGTTTTGGAACTCAACGATTCAATTATTGTCACAATAATACTAAAAACATGATTCCAGTGCAGTTAAAGTATTAGACATACCGGTGGCAGTGGTAAAATTTATGACTTAACTAAGATTTTGATAAGTTATTCATAGGAGTGTTTACATATCGTCAGTGACCTAGTTGGCATCGCGTTTGGGTCCCACCCAGCATTCCCGGCTTTCGAAGTCCTCCATCACAACTTAAGCACATTTTCCGCATACTATGGTGGTAGTAGGAGATTTTCAAATATTGTCAGGTTTTTCGTAACCCGGGAATATTTCTTTAAAACAAATTGTATTATATGCTTCTTCGTAATTAATGCTCACGGAAGTTTTTCAGAAGTTTAACACGACAACCGCTACACTCGTAATTTTATTATCAGGAAGATAGCTTCCTGTAAACAACGATTTTATGCTGTCAAATTTACGCAATTTTGTTAAATACGAAAGGGCCCAAATAAAGTGTTTGAATAGAAGTTGGTTTGAGAGAAATGATCCTCTTACGACTCCGGCTTACGGGAAAAAAACTTATGAGTGTAAAGGCAGCCTAATATTATATAATCACAAAAAGTTATCATCATTTTTACAAGTTTCATAAAAACGTGGGTAACCAAGCTAGCAGCTCATCGTACAGATTCATATTTCTATGGCAGTGGTTATTAGTTATTATGTACAATAACCTCATTTAAAAAATAAATTTATAATCTTATGATTAATATTCTTTCCAGGAACAAGACGGTTTCAAAGGAATGGGTTTCGTCATTAAAAAAATAGTTGTTCACTCAGAGCCCAGCCGAGTGCGGGGAGGAGAAGCACATTATAACATGATCAGAGAGAAGTGGGATGTCAGGAATCTACTGGAGGTTTGCATAATTTAATACTACCGGCTCTACCAAGAAACATCTGCCAGTTTTTTCAATAATCTTAAAGTGTAAAATATCAAATATTTACTCACCAATGGCCATCCCATTGAAGAGAAGAATTATTATGTAATAGCTTTTCTAGTTGGTTTATTATATTTTACAACAACTGTCACTTATTTACTGAAATAGAGTTTCAAATTTTAAATAGCCTTCTAAATACCCACTTAAAAGTATTTAAATTAAATAGCATTTTAAATCGGTATATAAAATACTCTTAGGGCCAGTTGTTTCATAGAATTTATTTATTTATTAAACGCCCTTATGGGCTTTTACATTTTAGTTAAATAGATGAGTATAACAGTTATTTAAAAAAATTCTAAATTAAAACAATAAAGAAAGCATAATACAGTGAAAATAAAAGTAAAACAAAAGCATATACATACGACAAAATATAACAATAAATTCAAATAATAAAATTAGATACATAGGTAAAAAATATAAGAAATTTCACAAAAAAAGATATTCAATATAGAAAAAAATTGTAGAGATTATAGATGTCTATTTATGTCTAAATATAAGAAAGAATTGAAATAAAAAATGTTTATACTGATTGTTTTTAATGTGAAATATATCTCCCAGATCAGAATATTTATTTCCGAGACTGCGAAGTCTCGGTATCGGGGAATTTTGATAAGAGAGTGTCCTGGTGTTATTAAAATAAAATGGTAGTAAATTTCGGCAAGATCTTTTAGGTTTGTGGATATTGATTAATTGAAGCAATTCAGGACAGTCAATTTTGTAATGCAGTATTTTATGTAATAGTGGTTGCAGTATTTTATGTAAGTTGGTTGAACGATTCACCAAATTTCAAAGTTAATTTTGAAGTTCTGAAAAGGTTCTATTTAAGTTCTGCAATGTATAATTATTTGTCAGTTCTTTTACATAACTGAAATGATAACAGAACTTGCGTAAAACTTTCACATCACTTGAAAATCTTTGAAAATTGATGAATTCTTCAAATTTCAAAGATAATTTTCAGGTTTTGTGAAATTTCTATTCAAGTTATGCTATTATATCATTATGGACCAGTTACTTCACAAAACTGTCCAATGGTCTATCTAATTCCCAAAACCTTTGTTCGTAAAGATTTTTTTTTTTCAATTCACAAACTGAAAAAATCGCCATAAACAAAAAAGTTTCAGCATGCCACTATGCCTAGAAATGTTATTTTCATTGCATGTCTTTGATGGTGATAAGTAAATAATGGGATATAAATTTTGTCTTGTGGATTGAGCGTCAGAATGAATGTGTTATACACCTTACATGTGACAGATATTCTCTCGCAACACGGACAATCGTGACTTTTGCCTGTCCCACTTGTTCACGCACCAGACCTTCGTTAGCAAGAGAAGCACCGTCCTCGGGCTGGCCTATATCGCCTCGCCGAGACTCAACACCCACGGAGGCATCTGTTCCGATACACACGGTTCTCTTCTCCATCATTTCTTTCCTACTGACTAACTCTACTCACCTACTGTAAAATTAACTGCGGGATTTTTCTAATACTTGTGGTTAGGTAAGGTTTGGTTAGGTTAGGTTATGATGTTTTTGATGAGTCTGCAACTACTTGTAAATGCAATTATCTATTTAGATGAGGGTCATCGACTCCAAAACCTGTTCTGGAAATTTCTGCTGGTTTGGATTTATCACAAAAAAGTTCTTGAAGTAAATTGAAAACAAATAATTTCTTTCAGTAATCTTCTCTTCCATAAATTTTGAACTGGCTTTGAAAAATTTAAGTGAATATTATTCTACTAAATTAAATTAATTAAAATTTTTTAAAAGTTATTTAAATCCTTAGGTGAATTAATAGATTGTAGATACTTTACTGAGACGAAGCGCGTGGTTTCACTGAACTAGGTTCTGTGGTCATACTTGCGGGCCGTTCATAAAGCTATTTCATTCGTATACGCTATCCTTTGCATAAGCGGAGCTACATTTTTTGTTCGATTGGTAAGAATATAACGTGTCAATTAACTGTCAACGAATTAGATGATTTTAGCTACATAATTAAATTTCAGTTATATGTGCCAGTACTGGGAGAGATTGTGTCTACGACATCGAGGTTCGTCCTAAAAGTAACCCATAAAAATCTTCCTTCTCATACGTTCTTGTATGAAAACGAAAAAGACAGAAGATACTAGAGTGTCGATTAACTTTCGAATTGTATAAGTATTATTACGGTATTGCCAGTTATAGAAATAAGCAAAAAAAAATTAAATCCTATTCAAATGACCAACAAGATTCGTATTTTATAAAATATGCTTTAATTTTGAAGGTACTTATCAAAAATGTTATATTTTCCAAAATATGTACCTACCTATTATTAAAAAGTTTAAAGAAATACAATACGCCTTTGAAATGGTTTCTGCACTGAAAAACAAAAATCTAGACGCAAGAGGCCGGGTTGCATGTGTGGAGAATTCATATACAGGTGACAGGTGTAAAAATTGTGTCTAAACTAATTGCACCCGTATGGTATCTAGATTTAATATGTTACTAACCATCCTTATGTACATTTTATCTTCCTATTAACAAAGGTATTTAGCCGGGAGTATTCTCACAAAGACTTCTGTCTAGCTCATTTGTTCACCGACCTCAAGTTTGAAGGAGGCATTCTGGGTTTGGCTTATGTCGGATCTCCGAGAAGGAATTCCGTTGGTGGAATTTGCACACCAGGTAGTTAAACTTGAAAGATGTCTTCAATGTGCGTGCAAAATGTTTTGTTATTGTTTCGAGTCCAATTTTATATTCATTTTTGTTATTAGTCAAACTTCAAAATTTGTTTTGTCTATCCTCGTCAAGATCCCTTGTAGCTTATTATTTAATGTTATTGTGATTCCTTTTTATGTTATTTATTTATGTTTATTTATTTCAGTTTCTGGTGATGGATTTGATCATTGTGAGTTATTTATTTTGCTTTTAGATTGTCTTATTTTGTGCTTTTCCCCACATTCCTTAGCGTTGTTTATTTCTCCTGTTCTCAATGTTTTATTTTGTTTTTGTCTTTTTATGTTAGTTTATTTTGGGAGAGTCGTGTTGTACTGTTTACTCCTTTAGCCAATATTTTTATCAGTCCTCAAACAGCGAGCAGTCAAAAATGATATAATTTGCGAACAACACGCTTATTTGCAAAGCATGCAAAGTTACAAGCCTCCAACAGACAGAACTTGAAACAATATTAGTAATTTAATATTCAACTCTTCATCCAATTAAAAGCCTTTAATAGACAAAACTTGAAACCATATGTATAAGGACAGGTTGTTCATAGAATTCGAACAATTCATCAAATTTCTAAGTTAAAATTCAATTTCTGTGAAAATTCTTTTCAAGTTCTGTTATTATTTATATACTTTAAAATGACCGGAACATGGTGAAATAGCAACAGAACTTTAATAGAACTTCCACAGAATTCGAATTTAACTTTGAAATTCGATGAATTGTTAAAATTCTATGAAACAACCTGTCCTTGTTTTCGTAATTCGACTAAGCTCTAATCCCGATTGTGGAAATAACCAGTCTTCTTTCATATAATTTGCTAATATTTAAAACAACTAACTTAAGAATATTGGCTGTTAAAGTCTAAAATTATATTGAATGTTGCAATAATTTCTTTCTCAGATTAACTAAATAACTGTTACCAAAAAGATTTATGTGTGATTAAAACTAATCCAGATAACAATTTCTTCTTGACATGATACCTTTTAATAGAATTACAATTACACACTTCGCATGATTGATGTTAATAACTATAACAATATTTTTTGTGTGAACCAGAATACTTTAAGAACGGCTATACTCTCTACTTAAACTCTGGACTGAGTTCTAGTCGTAATCACTACGGTCAGAGAGTGATCACACGAGAGGCAGATTTGGTGACGGCTCACGAGTTTGGTCACAACTGGGGATCTGAACATGACCCTGATATACCCGAGTGTTCTCCCTCTGCCAGTCAGGGCGGGAGCTATCTAATGTACACTTATAGTGTCAGTGGATATGATGTCAATAACAAGGTAAACTCACTTCTTCAAAGATTATGTACAGAGTGTCCAAAAAGGGTATCGGGTGTTTGATGGTTGAATAAAATAAAAAATATAAATAATCAATTAGGTTGGATACATTTTTAGATTTTCACAGCCAAAAGCATTTTCGTTGTTTGTTTTTGGGGTGTTATGCCGTGTTACACTACCTCCTTCTTTAGCCGACGTTTCGGACAGCGTTGCAGTGTCCATCATCAGGGCAGATCTGACTAAATCGGCTAAAGAAGGAGGTAGCACAACACGGCATAACACCCCAAAAACAAACAACGAAAATCAATTAGGTTGTTTATGTTTTATTTAGAGACACTGAACTGGAAATTTATTTAGAAAAAATAATGCCGACCCTCACGCTGCTCGCATTCCTCTAACCTCAAACGAAGATTTGGTAATTTGCATTCACTTGACACTTTACTCACGAAATTGCTGCCATTTCTGATGTGATATTGTGCTTCAATTGAGGCAGCGTGAAAATAGTCAAGAGGACTCAGATCTCAGGGACTCTTGGGAGGCCAGTTAAGGATGCCTCTATGAGAAATCACTTTTTTCTGGAATAATTCGTTTACCGCAGAAATTGCATGTCGGAAGTATGGCTAGTATCCTTGAAATTCTTGGACCAAAAAACCTTTTAGCATTTCGCAGTAACGTTCACTGTTTACAGTGAGTGCCCTTTTTTTAATGCCATCGTCACTGGGAGAATGATAATCCGCACGATAAAAACGCTGAATAGAATCATTGTTTAGGGAAGAAATAGTTTCACACGCAAAAAATGCGATGCATTTCCAGGTACGACTCCATTGCTACTTAATGTCAACGAAGTAGTGCACGACGCTATCCATACCCCATGACACCGCATCACTCATTTATGACGTAACAAAAAAAACAAAACCCCGCTACCCTTTTTGGAGCAATGTGTCAAAAATTACCAAATCTTCGTTTGAGATTAGAGGGGTGCAGTGTGCGGGTCGGCATCTAGACACCATTATTTTTTCTAAAAAAAATTTCCCGCTCGGTGTCTGTAAATAAAACGTAAACAGTCTATTTGATTATTTATATTTTTTATTTTATTTAACCATCAAACACCCGATAGCCTTTTTGGACACCTTATATTTGACGTAATAGTATTAGTATTAGTGTGAAGTTGCTTGTAGCAAAGATAAAAGTGGCCCAAATATATAATCCAAAAGTTATATTTTTTGCCCATATATATAATCCAAAAGTTATATTTTTTGCCCAAATATATAATCCAAAAGTTATAATTTTTCAATAGGTATATTTTTTGGTGACTTGACAGTTAATCTTCGATAGTTGCCCCTTGAAAATATAATCATATTATGCACACCCGTAGAAAAGTGTTGTAAGTCAAAAAAGTTAATTTTACAGGAGAGCGAAAATAAATTAATGAATAATGAACAAGCGGTCCCATGTAAAAGAGATACTAGCGACATCTTGCAGAGATGAAGTGATCTAACTTAAACACGATTTTCGTGGGGCATATATAAACACAATCATTTTAATTAAATGAAACAATATAACTTTGTTTAAACCACTGATTTATTTCATTAATGCCGACCGGTTTCGGAACAACCGTTCCTTCCTCAGGGCAAACTTATAGCCCAATCTTAAATCTGTTCCCTTTCGATGTCCGTCTGTTCCCTCCCACAACTTTCCATTAATTTCTAGCCGCACCCCCATCCCTACCACAACACTAAGTAATAAATTGTACCCTCCCACTCTTTTCTGAATGTCAAATCATTATATGTTTGCCCTCAGGAAGGAACGGTTGTTCCGAAACCGGTCGGCATTAATTAAATAAATCAGTGGTTTTAACAAACTTATATTGTTTCATTTAAATATAATGGAAAATCTCAAAGTAATAGCTAGTTTCAAAATATATACAATCATTCTACATTTCAAAAATAAAACGTAAAATGGAATGTTTTGACTTACTACACTTTACTGTGGGATGTGCGATATTATAATTTTTTGTGCATTATTTACCAACTTTAAACTTAAAATCAATTTAAAAAATAACTTAAATAATAATGGCATGGAAAATTCAAACGAATTTATTTACAGTGTCGATTTTTTGTACTTAGAAGCTGGTAAATACGGTATACAGGGTGTTGAGCATCGTACTTGAGTTACTGTGATTAACCAGTGATTAGTGACATTATTTGGAGTAAAAAATGTAAATGAAATTTTGGTCTCCGGAGACTTTTTAGATGTCTTTTTTTTTTCAAAAACTTTTTCTTTAAAAATCAAAGAAAAATAAAATTCTTCCACATGTCGTCACTGGTCTCTAAGCAAAGTAACCAACCAACCCCTCACCCCGCCCCTAACTTCCCAATACCTACTAATTTCTATGTTTTGGTAGAAAAAAAAAAACTTAAAAAATGTCACCGGAGACCAAAATTTTATTTACATTTTTTACTTCAAATAATGTCAGGAATCACTGGTTAAAAAAACTCAAGTACGATGCTTAACACCCTGTATAGACAAGTAGTTTTATCCTTGATGCATTTGAATGAAAATATGTTTTATACTTATGTCATTCGGCGGTACATCCTCTCTGCACACCCATTCGGCGACACTTAGTTATTTTTTTTTTAAAGTAGGTATACTCTTTTTACCCTAAACCGACTGCATATTGTATTGTTGGCACGGGGGCCAATTATCGGAGGATCAACATTTTTAAAATTGCTATTGAATTCCGCTACAGTTTAATTTTATTTATGTATTTATTTACATTTGATACATTTAAAGCCAAAATAACAAATAATATTACATAATAAGAGAATATATTTAAAATGAATACAAGTGTTATCACGTTGTTTTAGATCAATATTAGTTCCTAGCTAGGCAGATTGCCTGTTCTAAGGAACCAAAGTGTGTAAAGTGCCAAATGCAATTTAAATTATTATTTTTTTTTTTAATTAATACCTATGTACTAAGTTTTTACTAAATGTGCCATTCATAGGTAACCATGTATCGTTTTAAGTCACATTATATAATAGTTTTTCAGACTCCTCCCTACCCAAGCCAATCAACCATTTAGTTATTATTGAACCAATGCAGGACATTTTGCAATTTTTAATATTTAAGTCTGGGGGGATTTTATTGTATAATTTCGGTCCCAGATACGCATACGTCTTTTGATACTTTGCCGTATTGCTCCCTGGGACGAAGAGATCCTTTCTGTTGTGACTTCTTGTATTGTATTTGTGATCAATTTTATTATAATTTTCTATATTTTTATGTACATGGATAATAATCTTTTAAAAAATATGTTGTAATATTATAATCTTTGACATCTTTATTTAATTACTCCTTGAGAAAATCAATGTAAAGGAGTGTGATAACTTGAAAAATATATTATATTTTTCAGAGATTCTCCCCTTGCAGTCTTCGTTCCATTAGGAAGGTCCTTCAGGCCAAGTCAGGAAGATGTTTCTCAGAGCCAGAGGAGAGTTTCTGCGGCAATCTTCGCGTTGAAGGAGATGAGGAATGTGATGCCGGTTTGCTTGGTAATTATTTGATTTAAATGTAGTTAATTGTTTGTATTTACCCACCTAATTGTACTTTATTTTTAAATTTAACCTAATAATAAAAATAAACGACCTAACCTTTTTAATAAATCTAATGATGATGGTTGTGAATTCCTGCATTTAATAAATCTACATGTCGTCGCTTCAGTTCGTTTTTATCCAACAGACCAAAACGCGAATCGGGAGAAATGGCACTTTAAATTTTTTTACGATAGAAGCACATACATTTTGGAGGACGTAAGACAAAGTGCGTTTTGAAAACCCCTTAAATAATTGTTTATAATTTTTTTTTTTAACGAGTATCGCATAAATAAAGGCTTTTTGAGAAAATTTTAATACTTAATTCAATTTCACGAAAAATGGTCTGTTGGACAAAAACGAACTAGAGCGACGATGTAGATACCTACACGAACAACTAGACTATTATTATTATTTAAAGAAAATAGTGACATAATACATATATCATGTTGTTTACAATTTTTATGTAATTTTGTAAAAATATTTATATTGGTAAATTTATAACGTGTTTCTTGATGTAAATTAATACCTGCCTAATTGAGAATAATTTGTGTTTAGGAAGGGAGTTTTTTTTTCATGATTTAAATCATTTATAATTTTAACATTTTATAAAAACATATCTCAATCCCAATATAGTTTGCATTCCCAAATACAATGTTTATGTAGTATTGGTAACAAATACTTAAATAATACATGTATTTGACAATAATTTGAACTTGGCAAACTTCAAACTATGTGCTAACTATTTCATAAACCATTGTGAACACCAATTTTAAACATTTTTATTGAATTTGAGGATATTGGCAGATTATCTATTTTTACTTCACTTATATTTTATGTTACCTACTTGTCAACTATTATATTTAATGTTACCTGAATTTTGTAAACTCTTCATTTTAATTAATGAAGATAATATTAGTGACACTCAATCGAAAATCTGAAACAGGAAAATTTATGGCACAGTGGCCGGGAAAGCCGAAGGTCCTGGGTTCGAGTCCCAGATGTATCTGTATCTTTTTCCGTTTCAGATTTTCGATTGAGTTTCACTATTATTATCTTCATTAATTAAAATATCATAATTTGAGGTTTAACTCTTTAAAAATAAATCAATATTTTCACTTCAATTTAAAAAAAAAAAAAAAAATTATAGAGAAAACCTCACAATTAATCAAAGGAGACCATATTTGTCCCAGCTCACATAGGTCTCACAGAAATCGTTGTTTCTCCCTTACTATCATAGTCAGAAATGTGATCTAAACGGTATTGGAAAGAAAATACAACAAACTATATATTCAAATCTAAAAGAAAACCACAAAAAAAATTAAAATTTACCCCTTTCTGAAACCAAAGTTTCCGATAGCAATTTGAAAACAAATTATGGAACTTTTTGAATTTTTTTTACATGAAACGAAAAAAAGTGAGGTGACAGTAAGGTTTATAATTCATTTATCTAATGAAATAAGTATGTTTTTTGTTTTTTTTTTTCATTTTCAGTAATTTTAGTTAGAAAAAAAAAAAAAAAGTGAAGTGAGCCATTTTGAACACTTTTTTAAGTTTTCGCAAAAAAAAAATTATTTAAAAAAAATACATAGTAATTTTTAATACAGAAATTTGAAAGCCTATTTCATCACCTTTCGAAAACAGTTTTTAGTTTTCGAATACGTTAACAAATGTTCCATTTATTTGGATTTTATTGCAAAGCGGAAATATTTTTAGCCTCTGACAAAATACGCTAATTTTTTTAAGGGTTAACTGCTCCCGTCTGGAGCCCGTGAGAATATGGCATCCCCAATTGGGGTATGTTGTGAGGCTGTAGGTAAGTGAAGGAGATGGGGCAGAGGAAGGTGGGGAAGTACCTGGCTATTCAGAACTAGTCACCAAACACGGCTAAAGCCATTATTAAGCAACGTTTCAATTCTGAATGGTGGTCTTACACCAGGGCGATACTGAGAGTATCTACCACTCTGGAACGTGCTGCAAATATAGTATATATTATTTTTATTAATTAATTGTGAAATAACACAAATTAATCAAATAAAATTGATTTGCGCATGCCGGGTTCGAACCCGCGACCTTCCGATTGGGAGTCAAGCCGTGCATTATATGTAAAAGCCGTATGGGTGTTTAAATAAAATAAAAATTATTATAATAATAATCGATTATCACTATAAATTTTATCATTTTGTTTTTGTTATCAGGTACTGAAGACAATGATGCTTGTTGTGATAAGAATTGCAAACTCAGAAGAAACCAAGGAGCAGTTTGCAGGTAATTGTAAATATGAACCTAAAAGAAGTCTTGCCTTGATTTTTTTATCAGGAAGGGTCAAATTTGATTCCAATCAAGTACAGCGCCCTTGAGGTGATTTCTCACAAAAACGGCGCTCTACAAATTATCCAATTATTATTATTATTATTACAACAATTGGCTAGTTGATAGTGATGACTTCCAACTAGACTCTTAATGCCTTTTTAAAAATATATTCCAAAAAGTCTGACGCCAATTTTTTTTTTTTTTTACATTAACTCCACACAGGAGGCCCTGAGGAAAATAATTTCCCTCAGGGCCTATGTCATCTTTGAAGATGCCGTGAGGAGGGTCTTTTTGAGGAGAGGAAGGAGTGAACGTGGGTCTTGAAGAGACCCATGTTATAGGAGGGAGGAAACACAGAGGCCGGCAAATCGTTCCACAGCCGAGCTGTTGAACACAAGAACGAGTCGTAGAAGCGTCCCGTTCTCATGTGACAAATGTCAACTGTGTACATATGTTGGGCGCGCGTTTGGCGTGTTTCCCGACTATGCACCGGTGCCGAGGGGATCAATGACGCTAGCTCCTCGGAGCATCTTCCATTGAAATACCGGTAGAACAAGCATAGCATTCCCACCCGACGCCTGTGCTCTAAAGATTGCAATACGTTTGTTAAGACAGGAGAATCTATCAAGCGGACCGCCCGTTTCTGCACAGAGTCGAGGGTGTTTTTCAGGTACATCGGGGCTCCAGACCAGAGATGGCTGCCAAATTCAACAGTGGGGCGCACTTGCGATTTGTACAGGGTTAGCAGTTGTGTACAATTAAAGTATCTGCGGGCCCTGTACAGTACGCCAATGATGTTAAGCTACCTCTGTCTTAAAATTTAGGTGTCAACAACACAAATACAATTGACTTAATATATGGTTTGATTTACGAAAGCATGCTCAAATTACTAAACTTAATTTCAGCGACAAGAATTCCCCCTGCTGCCTGGGTTGTGCCTTCGTGGCAGCGGGGGCCGTGTGTCGCGAGGCGGCTTACGCCTCCTGCGAGCGCGAGGCACGTTGCTCAGGCGCGGCGGCCGCTTGCCCCAGGGCGCCCCCTGTGGCCGACGGGGCCGCCTGTGCGGAGCGGGGGCGCTGTCGAAGGGGCAGGTGTGTCCCATACTGCGAGACGCAGGGCATGCAGAGCTGCATGTGTGATGTTGGTGAGTAACCTCAATTTATTCAAGTGCTTTTCGGTTTTATTAGATTAGATGTTTTGGTACTTGCCTGCATTCATTTTTTAAATTGCTGCATTAACTGTAAACCTCATTATCACTTATTATTATATTATCAGTAAACGTACTTCATTACCATAAATTATATAATCTGCAAACTTCACCCGCCATAACACAGGGACATCCCTAGCATGACGGACAAAATAACACAATATCTACACTATGTATAAAATTCTTTTAATAAATAAATAAATAAAGAAAAATATATTTCATTCATCTACATTTTTTACTTTTTCATTTTAATCACTGGTTGCAAGTCAGCAACACCTTCATTGATAAGTGTATTTTGTGCATTTTCAAGTGAACGGATTCATCCCAATTTTTCCTTGCTTCTACTGAATTTGGTTGAACGTTATCAAATATAATATAAATTCTATCTTGAGCAGATAAATAGTTTTATTGGCAATTTTGGAGCCTAGGAGTTGAAAGGACTTATGTAAATTGGTAACACCAGCTTGCTTTGGAATAGGTATAGATCATTGACATGGTAATTATACTCCGGTTAAAAAGGTTAATCATCACCAATCTAAGCTATAAACCTGAAGGGAATGTTGTACTCAATATCTAAGTTATAAACCTGAAGGGGATGTTGTACTCATTATCTAAGTTATAAACCTGAAGGGAATGTTGTACTCATTATCTACTATAAACCTGAAGGGAATGTTGTACTCATTATCTAAGCTATAAACCTGAAGGGAATGTTTTACTCATTTTCTACTATAAACCTGAATGGAATGTTATAATCATTATTTAGGCTTGCTCTGAAATGCAGGTAATATGATTAAGTATGAAATAATATGGTTCCCATAGTTCTTTCAATTCAATTTATCACAATTTTATCTGCAGTTGCTGATGCTTGCAAACGATGCTGCCGCATGAGTATGAACGAGACATGCTTCCCTGTGGACCAGCAAGACATCCTCCCTGACGGAACTCCGTGCATTCAAGGCTTCTGTAATAAGGTAAATGAAAATACCGAGTACTTTGAATATATTATTTATTTCCTTTACTGGTGCAATAACATAAGTTGACAGAAATCTGTAATAAGGGGATTTTCAAAAGCATTTCTCAATCTCAATTTGAGTTTGTAATTCATAATGCATTTGACAATTTCATGGAATGTATGTATTTGTTTAACTGTTTTATGTGATTTTTTATCATGCTTATAATTAACTAGGAACACATTAAAATTTAACAACACTTTTAAAACTCAAGCAATAACCCCTAGAAAACAAACGAATTTTAAAAATATTCCAAATAAAATAATAAATATTTTAATTATATTAAAGCAAAGACATGCTTCTATAAATAGCATGATTTTTTTTAGAATTCTAACTCTGCACACTTCACACACATTTAACTGCTATTGTAAATAGTGGCAGCCTAGGGGTTAATCTTATTAGAATAAAATAACACACAGGCGATCTGCATAAACTTGGCGTTTTAGCTACATAGATTTAATAATTTCGATTGTTTAACAAATTAGCATTTAGCTACATAGATTTTATAATTTCGATTGTTTAACAAATTGGCATTTAGCTACATAGATTTAATAATTTCGATTGTTTAACAAATTAGCATTTAGCTACATAGATTTAATAATTTCGATTGTTTAACAAATTGGCATTTAGCTACATAGATTTAATAATTTCGATTGTTTAACAACTTGGCATTTAGCTACATAGAGTTGATAATTTTGATTGTTTAACAAATTGGCATTTAGCTATATAGATTTAATAATTTCGATTGTTTAACAAATTGGCATTTAGCTACATAGAGTTATTAATTTTGATTGTTTTAACAATTTGGCTAAATAGCTTTAATAATTAATTTAATATTTCAGGGCCTTTGCGAGAAGACAATCCAAGACGTAGTAGAACGTTTTTGGGATATAATAGAAGATATAAACATCAACAAGGTGCTGCTCTTTCTAAGAGATAATATAGTTGGCACAGTCATTTTGGTCACAGCGATCATTTGGATCCCAGTCAGCTGTGTGATTAGCTACTTCGATAGGCGAAAGATGAGAGAAGATGAAAAACATTATATTTGGAATAGAAAGGAAGATCTTATTCACCCGTCTCAACCAAGGAGGGTCATCACTACCAGGTTGCTTTTCAAAATATTTATTTTAATGAAACTAACTAACTTTGTTTAGTCCACTTTAATGAATAACCAAAAGCCAACGGATGAACAGCGCCCTTGACGTGATTTCTCACAAAAACGGCGCTCTACAAATTATCCAATTATTATTATTATTATGAAGAGCCAACATTAACCTTTTGAAAGCCAGCATAGGAAAAGTATATATTTTTTCATTACAACGTAAGAAATATGACATTTCATACTAATCCAATATTTATAACATTTCTTTTGTGATATATTACAAAAATTACATGAAAATAACGTAGATAAAACGATATTTCTGATAATACCTGAAATGTATTCTTTCCACAATGAAGTTATATCAAAAACAATGAAAGAATATAGAGTTTCTAAACCAACTCCGTCTATATTTTGACACGGCGGCCATTTTGTCGGCCATCTTTCTTGCCCGCCGCATAATCGACAATTTATTAAAATTATTCCGAGAGGCTAGACGCTATGCAGTATTTCGTTACGTCGAGAACGAGAATGGCCCAAGCGATTCTGACCCTTGTTCTTGGTACAATTTCTTTATACATAAGGGACAAAATCGCTTCCAAAAACCGGTAATCATCGGTGATCAATCTGCCAACTAGATTCTATTTGAGCAGATAAATAGTTTTATTGGCATTAGAGGTTAATGAAGACACGGTTTGTTCGTTCAAGTTATCGACTTGCTGTTATTAATTTAAATGGTGTACACAAAGTTACAGTATTTCATTTAGTAATTAATTTAAATGTAACGCTGCAACTTTGCATACACCACTTCTACGAATAACAGTCAACAGTTATTACACTGATGAAGGCAAGGTTGTGTTCGAATCTACGAGTTATCGGCTTGCTGTTACTAATTTAAAGTGTGTACACAAAGTCACAGTATTTCATTTAGTAATTAATTTAAATGTAACGCTGCAACTTTGCATACACCACTTCTACGAATAACAGTCAACAGTTATTACACTGATGAAGGCAAGGTTGTGTTCGAATCTACGAGTTATCGGCTTGCTGTTACTAATTTAAAGTGTGTACACAAAGTCACAGTATTTCATTTAGTAATTAATTTAAATGTAACGCTGCAACTTTGCATACACCACTTCTACGAATAACAGTCAACAGTTATTACACTGATGAAGGCAAGGTTGTGTTCGAATCTATGAGTTATCGGCTTGCTGTTACTAATTTAAAGTGTGTACACAAAGTCACAGTATTTCATTTCGTAATTAATTTAAATGTAACGCTGCAACTTTGCATACACCACTTCTACAAATAACAAGTCAACAGTTGTTACGCTGCGCTGATGAAGGCAAGGTTGTGTTCGAATCTACGAGTTGTCGACTTGCTGTTATTAATTTAAATAGTGTACACAAAGTTACAGTATTTCATTTAGTAATTAATTTAAATGTAACGCTGCAACTTTGCATACACCACTTCTACTAATAGCAAGCCAACAATTATTATGCTGCCCTGATCAAGGCATGATTGTGTTAAAAAATAGTTCACGTGTTGTTATCAATCTGTAGCGATGCATACGCTACCTACTTAGGTAGCCACTCGCAACGTTTAGTACTGCGCGCCTACTGACCACCTTCTGGAAAGAGCTCGAACCAGCCACACATTACACACAGCGCTGCGTAGCTATATCGAGAATCTTCCAGCGTGTGCACGATTTCGCCTGCCGTTCTCGTACCAGGCTCGGCCCTATATAAGGGCTCGAGTAAGCCAAATCCAGGAGTCGTTCTCACTCAGTCTTCGCTGCGACAAGCCGGCGGCCTAGCAACACAACCTCGCAATGTGCGGTTCGCGTGTCGGGAATAATATTATGCGATTTGTAAATACTCTTCATTTGTAAATAGTGCACAATGTAAATATTATAAATACATTCATCAACAATCATCCTCACGTTTATTATTCCGACCAGCACGCACGGAGATATCACGACACACCGGTATCTCCTCAATCAACCGGAGGCCCACACATCTCCTCACATAGGAGACCGCATTCTGCCTCTAAAAATCTAACGCCCTTCGTTCACGCAGCTACTGACAAGCGACTAAATCGCCGCTACCCGCTACCTGTCATACCATTTTGCTACTGTAGCGCGTAGCGGCGTTTACAATCACTGATAATAGTATGTATATCGTGTTGTTTGAAGTTAGCTCCATGGAAGAACGACGTAAGTGCTGTACACAAAGTTATAGTGTTTCTTCAATCATTGAAGACAATATTCACGGTGACTCGCAAACAAAAATTTGAAGCTGAAAAATCAGAAAAAGAATCGGTAGCAACTAGGAATTGAATCCAGAACCTCAGCCTTGCCGGGGCTCTGCTTTTCCATAGCTTTTGATCTTATCCCCTTCGGTCATATTAACTGTATCATACTTCGACTGAGAACTACCAACATTATTTTCATTGTCTTAATGCATATTTTTATTTATTTCTATGCTTTTACATACAGTTTATAAATATAATGACATAAGGTACAAGTAAAACAAAAATATTTTCTTAATATAAAACATGGTAGTAGAGTGAAATATGATCGGCAACTGTATGTAAATGGTTAAAACGAATGTAGATATGTTTTGTGAACACCTGACTAGGAAAACCTTTGCTGTTTCAAATTTTCGTTTTAGAGTCGCCAATATTGTCCTCAATGATTAAACATTACAATTCGAGGTTTTACTCTTAACCTCTCATTTGTCGTAAGCCCGCCGGCGGGCGGGTGACAGATGACGGATTAAAAAATAAAATGTGATTTTAACCCTTATGTATAAAGAAACCGTGAAGGACAAGGTCAGAATCACTTGCGCCAATATCATTCCAGACGTTTCTTTTTATTTGAGCACTCTAGCCTCCCTTAACCTCTCGTAGGCCGCAGTCCTCCCGGCGGGTCCGGATGTTTGAAGCGATTTTGCCCCTTATGTATAAAGAAATTGTATGAAGAACAAGGTCAGAATCGCTTGGGCCATTCTCGTTCTTGACATTACGAATTACTGGATAGCCGCATTTAGCCACTCCGAATAATTCATATTAATTGCTAAAGACCCGCCGGGCACCAAAGATGGCGGACAAAATGGCTGCCGCTCGATAATATGATAGCTGTCACATTCAAAGTCTATATTTATTCATTGTTTTTTATATAAATCCATTGTGGAAAGCATAGATTTGAGTGATTATTAGGACATTCGTTTTATCTACATTATTTTTATGTAATTTTTGTAATATATCACAAAAGAAATGTTATAAAAATTGAATTCGTAAGAAAGGTGAGAACTGTCAAATATTTTACGTCGTATTGAAAAAGTATATTTTTTGTATGCTGGCCTTCAACAAGATTATGTTCCGATATTAATTTTCTACGGAATTTGGCCATATCTGGGGAAATGTCATCCGACATTCAAGAGGTTAAAGTAATTAAAAAAAATAAAATAATGTATTTCATTTAGTAATTTATTTAAATGTAACACTAAAACTTTGCACTCAACACCTTTATCAATAACAACAAGCCAACTGTTGTATTAAAGAAGGCATGGTTGTGTTAAAAAAATGAATTGCAATCTTAAGTGGTGCACACAAGGTTATTGTTTCATTTAGTAAAGTTCCATCAAGTTAGTAATTTCTTTAATTTAGTTGCACACCATCGTGCATGTAAAATTCTAATCATCAATTCCATATTTTATAATAACCCTTAGTATCTAAAAATTTATTGTTTTCAAACCACTCAATATTTTTTACTAATTAATTTTTTTTATTTTTCAGAGTTCCAAGGCAAAGATTTAACGTACCTAGTACGTAGTTACTAATGGGGGCCCCAAAATTGCCATAAAGTTAAAAACTTTTGTATTATTAGTTTTAAATAGTGAACTATTAAAACATTACAAATCTTACGCCAAGTGTAACCATCATAAAGAATATAAAATATGACAGTCTTTAAGACCCATTCTATTTATTACATGTGATTTTAATATTGAACCGTTAAAATTCCAAATGTCATTAGATTTATTAGATAATTCAATTATTTAATCAATTTATTATCTGTGATTTTAATTTTGCTGACAGTGTTTTTTATAGTTTTTTGTACTTAAGACATCTACAAAATATTAAAAAGTTTTGTATGATAGTTTATAGCGTATTACTAGAGACCTGAAAATTTAGTATTTGCTGTAAATCGATTTTCTTTATTTTTATGTGAATTTTTCAATTTCCATGCGAAATTCGCAATTTTCAGACAATAATGCAAATTTAATGTTTTTTTTATGCAATATTTCAGAATTTTAAAATAAAAATGAAATATACTTTCTAAATATTTCTTTGTCTATGGCTTTGACAAGTTTAAATGGCCATAAAATGCAACGCAGTTAACTTCACATCAAAACACCGCATAAAATAAATTTTTCGTATTTAAAAAAAAAATCGTCATTCTACCACGTTTTTTATTGCAATATAATAAAGGGCTGACATAACATCACTTTTATTGCAAATACATTTCAGAAAAAATAAAAATAAGGCAAATTTTTCAGGTCCCTACGTATTACACATACCAATCTACTAAAAAATTATTAATAAATATTTTACTTCTTTCTATCAGTGTATGTAAGTAGTTATATAATTGTATATAAATGTTGTTACCAAATATAGATGCATACTATAATGTTATGTTAGGAATTGGAGTGTACAATGTATATAATAATATTATTATTTGTGCTTTGTTAATACAGGTTTTATGAACAACGCACCATCAAAGATACTTTTCTTAGACTGCTTTATAATACATATGGCTATGTAACCTTAAATGTAATAAAAGTTAGGTGCAAGATAAGTCAAATATTCAATGAGTTGGCATTAATGATTTAGTATTTATTACCTTTCAAAATCCTTAAATGTTAAAATAAATGCTGTGATTTGGCCTAAAAGTGTTTACTTGTACATTTGTCACAATTTGTTGTTAATACTGGGTAAAAATTCATAAGATTACAAAACAGGGAAAAAACACTGATTAATTTATGTGGCCAATGTCCTGCCCTTGATAGAAAAATGCTCAGATGCCCTCATAACTATATTGTGGAACCAGGAGATATCGCCAAACACCCAATGACAACCCCTGGTGAACTTTATTAAAGGGACTATGACAAATACTGTCAACAAATAATGCACAGTGAGATATGCAGAACATCTTTAAATAAAAAATAATTCACTTTTTATTAAAAAGACAAATAAATTTGTTTACTTCACTTTATTGTGTATATAAAAATAAAGCGATGTAAACAAAGTTGTTCTTCTTTTTAATAAAATAAATAAAGATATCACAAAGTGAAAACCGGTTAGAAGAAGTTTTCTTGGAAAAATTTATAATTAATTGTTATTTAAGTTTCCTCAACATTAAATAAAGTTTTAAATAAGGCAATATGTCTGGGTTCTCTTTACATACAATTTGATCAACTAGTGTTGACATCTTACGCAAATTTACAAAATATTGTTAGGACATCAAAAAAACATTAATTCAAAGTTATTTATTGTCTACTAAAAAAAATGTTTCAAAAACAATAATATAGAAAAAGATATCTGAAGACTGTTTTGTTATTATTAATGTAATTATCACAGAGAAAACATGAGGATGAAACTATTGTACGATAATATGGCTATGAGATAGCATCTCTTATTATGGTGTTAAATACATCAATTACCTAAAGTTTTGGCTTTATGTCTCTTCCTTCCTGGTGCATTCAAGAATCAGTATATCATCACTGAAGTACTGCGGGTGCTGCTCACTCGGTGGCACTTCTGTTATGTGATAAGACTGCTCCAGCCTTTCGTAAAAGGTCTTCCAGAGAGTCTTCTGAACATCTGAGTCCCTCAGCTCTTGGGCAATGAGCAGCTTGGGTTTGTGCGGCACGGACTGGTTGATGTGACAGATGGTCAGCATTAACGGATCAATAGACTGAAATTTATAATAAAATAAATGAAGAATTTCATTCTTTGGCATGTTTCATTCTCCTGTGTACTGTACACTTTGATTATATAAATGTCTAGATAGAGCTCTCGAGCGATGAAACGCCAAAAAAACTATCAACCAACTGTTTGCTTATAAGCTTGTCCCTTCCGCTCAGTGACGACACTAGCGTTGTGCGGTAAACACGTGTTGTGTGACATTTGAAAATGACGATTTGCGCTATAACAGTGTGCAGAAATTACAAAGGACGGTTGAAAACAACTAAAAATGTTACCTATCATCGGTAAGTTACCTTTAAATAACCATTTAGTTAAAGAAACAATTCAGTTTTAATAGTTTAATTTGGTCTTAGAACAACGCCATTTGACGCAATGTTTACAGGGTTGCCCGTTCTTTAAATAAAATTTTCCCATGAGTGCGTTGTTAATTTTAAAATAGGTTTTTAATAATTACCCAAAAGTACACTACACATAATAATATTATAAATGTGAAAGTTTGTCTTTGTGTTTAAGTGTTTTTTTTAATTCTTCACGTTGACACTATATTTAAAAAAGTTATGAATACAAAATTTGTTTATCTATTAAAATTACAAAAAATGTGACAGGTTTGTTTGATGAAGTATCAAGTAAACTTTTAATTTTATTCATACATATTTTACAGAATACCTAATGATCCTATATTAAGAAGTAAGTAAATAGAAAAAATAAGAAAAAGCCGCGGAGAGGATGTCTGGCAACCAGCTAAAACAACTGTCATTCGCTCTGATCATTTCCGTGCCAAAGACCTGTATTTTGTCAACAATTAAAAGCGTCGAAGGTTAAAAAAAGGAAGCGATCCCGTGTAAGGTAATTTTTTAAAATTGTATTTTGTTTTTAGCGGCCCGTACCAAAAGGTGCCAAATAAATATATAAAACTAAACTTCTGCAACCCTCTTTTCGTATTTCTGACCTTACTAAGTAAATTTTATTGTTCTTTGTAGTTTTAATTTGTTGTTCGATTAAAATAAAATAATAATAAAAGTAATATGTAAATGATTTCTAAAACCGTTTAATAAGTCTTTATTATATAACTAAATAAAACCGTTTGTAATGATTTTCGTTGTCTTTATTTGTTAAAAATAATCAAATAAAAATAAATCTCTTTTAACAATGATTTTCTTTTCATTTATATCATTATATGTAGAAAACTATTTTACTTAAATGAATTCAAAATTAACGAATTATAGGTCCCGCAAAACCGAAACAAATTTTTTACCCACTTTTATGGAAAATACTCGGGAGCTGGTATCACTCAACACGCCCGCAGGGCTTCTAAAACAATACAAGTTACGCATACTTGTGTGCGTGTCACGCACACAAGTGTTTCAAATCTGGCCTGTTCTTTTTGTCGCGATTACAGCGCATCACTCCATCTAGACATTTATATAATCAAAGACTGTACAATTACGGTAATATGCTTGGTGTGTCACTTTGTGACATGCATCATCCCTGCTCTATAAAGTGCCTATGAAATAATATTATGGCAATCTCAATATCGTGATGTAACACTGAGTATATCATTAATAGTGTCATACTCCGCCTACTGGTTAATACGGAATATTTTTTATTCAAACAGTTAGATTAAGCTTTATTATTACGAAAAGTGAGTTTTTTCATCAGGGGAGATGAAAAAACATGCAAAAAAATATGCATTTAACATTTTAATTTTATTTAAATTAATTCACTTAAGCGGTGTACAAACTCTTCGCCATATTCTATTTACATTTTCATAATTGCAATCAATTCTTCACATTTTCCACAGTACCAATAGCTAGAATATTAAAAAAGATGCCATACTGCAAAAATTGATTCTTAAAAATATATATATATATTCTTATAGCGGCTAGAAAAATTTGAAGATACCACGAAATCTGGGCGTATTAGGTAAACACTACTTTACAGTTTTGGAAATAAAAAACATGTTTTTAATTTCAGTCATTATTTTTTTTAAATAATACATTCTCTTTTGTATCACATGTTACACAAACCTAGCGTATCTGCAAAACTACTCGAAAACTATGATTTTTTCTTGCCTTGACGCGAGCAGGCGCTATAAAGGAAGCACTTCCTGTTGTATCACAAACCTTGTTACAAAAACCTAGCGTAGCCGCTAAACTACTTGAAAACTCAAAATCTAGGTTAGGTTATAAGTGTTTAATTTTACGACTAAATTGTATTAATTAGCTCAAATGAGGTAGGTACTATACCTACACCAAAATACAAGAATTTATTTTATAAGGTTGGTACTTTCGGCAAATGTCATATTTGTTTGTGTTTAATTGTCTATTCTCTATTCATTAAAAAAGGAACATTCCGTATTATCCGTGTATCGAACTTCATCCGGTAAGCGGAGTAATGCATATTTACCAGTATATCTATAGCATGCTGAAGGTATAAAAGATTTACAAACCTCTTCATAATATACACAGTCTGCCATAACGACGTAATCAAACGTCATATCTTTAATAATATCTGAGTCAATGTCTCCCCAAGAGAGAGATTCCGAGGTAGCAAAACCTCCCTGGCTCCCAAGGATACCCTTGTTCTCAGTTATATTGCATCTAAGCAGTGGGAGCGTGTCCGGTAAATCCGTCAATATGACCTCCGCTCTACGGTAAAATCAATACATTCTAAGTGTTTATGTTTACATATGGATATAAATACTTAATAATGACCTTTTTTCAGCCAATGCTTAGCACAAATGTATTAATGCCCGGTTATATTCAATGAACATACCCTAAAGTGGCTGCAGTTAATCCCACGCAGCCAACTCCAGCTCCCAATTCCAAGATTTTAAGACCATTGAGTAAATTTTCGGTTTTCTGACTCTTAACCTCCAAATACTTCGAGAGTACTATAGAGGCATCCCAGACCACACAGCTTACATCACCCTCCAATTTTTGGTAGAGGGTTAATGCTTTTGAACACACTTCGATATCCAGAATTCTGGGATATAATTCCCCATGAGGAACACTTTTTTGAGTTTTATAAACCGACATAATGACGTCGCTCCAACACTAGTTTTATGATGTTTATGAATATGAAATGACGTTCGTTTGTGACGTTTTGTTTATGTCCATCGACATCTATGGAATGTATTTGATTTCTCTATGGCTGATAAAAATGTTGCCAGAAAATGGAACTTATGGACAATTTTTTGCGGTGTAAAGCGCCATTCAGACGTTTCACTAATCGCTCATTTCCGCATTTCATTCGGCCTAGTTTACTCGGAATGACACGTCTGAACATGAAATGAATCGAAAGTGCCGAACACTGCCGAATGAAATCTTCAAGTGAACCGATCCAACAATGTTGGATATTTTCCTTCGGCATCCTTCACTCGCGCGCGCATGCGCGCGGAAGAGAGCAAAGTGAATCGTCTGAACACCGAGTGAACTCTCAATCAGTTTGTCTCGCGTCCTGTAAGGGAAGGACCATGAAAGGACGCTATCAAATCGCACGCAAAACGTCAAAATGGTATTCGTTCGGCTAATTTGTTTGCTTTTGGGAACACCTCTCATATAAATTTTTGGGTCTCCCTTATTATCCATGTATTTTATATGTTTTTTAATATATGTAAGATTATTAATTTGTAGGAAAATGTTCGTAATAAAAAAAGTGAAATCAAATTGTGTTATTATGCCATAAAAAATAAAAAGGTTTATAAGACGACAAAATACTGTTTTTTTTATTTATTTTTATTTAATTGTGTCAACAAAATTGCGTAAAAATCGATGCATCTGACATGTTTTTCCTTAAAATTCGGGGCCGGACCGCGCTGGAAAACAAACGAATTCCAGCGCGGTTGACCTCGCTCGGCGACGCTGTGGTCGGAATGGACGAGTGAACGCTTATTTCTATAGCGCCGTGTGAACATGGAATGAAACAAAATGGACGATTAGGCCGAAAAAACATGGCGGAAACCTTCCCTCGAGTGAACCGTCTGATTCCAGCTGAATCAGATGGTTCACTCGAGTGAAGATTTACGCCATGTTTTTTCGGCCTAATCGTCCATTTTGTTTCATTCCATGTTCAGACGGCGCTATAGAAATAAGCGTTCACTCGTCCATTCCCACCACAGCGTCGCCGAGCGAGGTCTACCGCGCTGGAATTCGTTTGACTTCCAGCGTGGTCCGGCCCCGAATTTTATGTAACATATTAATGCAAAATTGTATTAATAATTTGAATTTGTTCCCTGGTAGTGAAACGAATAAAATTGGTTTGTAAATGAATAAACGAATTAGTTTAAATTATTTATTTTCTAAAATTATACAAAACATGACTATTTAATAATTTTACAAACTGTAGAAGGGTATCTAGATATATATTATATTTGCATTCTATAATAAAATAATTCTTTCTGGTAGAATGTTAAAGTCGAGCTATTTTTTACACACATAATTTCTATTTATATATTATTTAATTACAGTCATCGTATATTGTATTTGGTCGACGATTACAGAATTTAAATTATGTCAAAGATTTCTCTAAGTATTGATAATAATAATAATAACTTCAGAGGTTGAGGTTTTCTCACATAGAATATATACATAATTTGAAATAAAAATAAATAAATTTAATTGTTTAGAGGCTCGTCAGCAGAAAACATCACATACTTATTACAGTTATTAACATTTCCGGTATGGTTATAGCGGTGATTCCAATTACAGGTGAGCACATCGTTATTTGTGAACGATACGAGTACTTTACAAAATGTTAAAAATGGTACAAATCCTGAGTCGTGTGGATTTCGCATTTGAAATAGAACAGGCGTATTTTAAATAATTCTTCATAATACACGGTACAGACGTGAATCTCACATCAAAATATACTGTATAACACAATAGCGCTCGCTATACAATCCCATACAGACCCGCAAGACGTAAAAATATGATGTGTTATAAGCGCGGTTCGCGGTTAGAAGGCTTTATTCTCTGTAACCGCCAGCGGCGCGATATCAGAAAAGTTATGCGACCCCCTCCTGCGCAAACAGGAGGAGCGTCAAGTTGACATATCGACCCGTTGGAATAACAAGGTTTCATCTGTTGCGGAAACGTCACGCGGTTATGGGATCTATGGTAAGCTACCTTAGAGTTCATTATCGCATGACGTTAAAGCAACAGATGGAACCTTGTTATTCCAAAGGGTCGATACCCAGTACAAAGAAATTATATTCCCTCGGCCGCTTCCAAATTCACCCTCTCCTGCCGTAGGAAGAAATCTTTTATAACGTAGTGTGTCGGTAGAAAAGATACTTTATAACACATTATCTTTTGATGTGAGCTTCGCGTTTGTCGCCCGCGTAAATCGTTATATTTGGAGTGGTAAAAATATCTAATATTAATTTTATTTTTACGCATTTCGCAAAGTTTATTTTCTTAGTAGTTGTATAATGTATTGTATACCTCCCGAGTTGTGAGGATTGCTGCTTGAAATTTGAAATACAAATACGCTACGCGAATAAAATAACATTTTAGCTCTCCACTTTTATATGTGAGGCCCTAGCACGCTCGCTCTATAACGATCGATAGGATAACTATCGGTAACTTCTCATCGTTCCCTAGCATGACTACAGATCGCCAACGAATAAGTGACACTTCACAATGACTAAGTGTCCTTAACATATTCGACATCAACTGTTGTTTGTACGTTAGCGATGTGCAGTTGTCCTAGGGAACGATGAGAAGTTACCGATAGTTATCCTATCGATCGTTATAGAGCAAGCGTGCTAGGGCCTAGTAGAGTTTGCAAAAAAATCATTTATTTAGTGGTTGGTTCTTGTATATCGATGGATTAGTAAAAAAATCATAATAATTTTCATAAAATAAATTCGCCGCGAAATGAAATTTTTTTTAAAAATTTTTTTTTTATTTTTTTATTTTTTCTTTTTTTTTTTTTTTAAAGAAAGACAAACATTCCCGGGTTACGAATAACCCAACAACATTTGAAAATCTCCTACTACCACCACACTAAGCGGAAGATGGTGCTTGTGTTGTGATGGAGGACTTAGCCAGCCGAGGAATCGAACACGGAACGCCTGGGTGGGACCCAAACGCAATGCCCACTCAACCACTGACCGGTCTAAGACATCCAAATACTAATTATAGGTATTAGTATTTGGATGTCTGTGGTCAGCCCAGATCAGGTGCATTTTTAAAATTTTGTCTCCTCACACTTATTTGCTCCTGGTAGATGTTCATAAATTTTCATTTTGTTGAAAAAACGAAAATAATAATTTATGTTCGGCGACTTTTTAATTGTGATTGCGTGCTTGAAATACGCCAGGCATAATTTAATCATAATTTACCTCTTCGATGTCTTGTGCTCCTGGTAGATTTCAATAAATATCTATTAATTATTTTAATGTAGGTAATTAAAAAACTTAATACGAATATTGTTAAAAAAAAAACACTCTGATTCATCTTAATTACTATAAAAGTCAACTCATTCGGAGGGAATGGAAAATACTGCATTTGAAATGACAATAACTTAACTTGTTATATTGTTTCAATACGACGTAAAATATTTGACAGTTCTCACCTTTCTTACGAACTCAATTTTTATAACATTTCTTTTGTGATATATTACAAAAATTACATCAAAATAATGTAGATAAAACGAACTTCCTAATAATCACTCAAATCTATGCTTTCCACAATGGATTTATATTAAAAAAACAATGAAAACATATAGACTTCGAATACTACTCCGTTCTTATTATCGAGCGGCTATCTGTCCGCCATCTTTGATGCCCGGTGCGTCATTTGGAATTAATTTGAATTATTCGGAGTGGCTAGACGCTATTCAGTATTTCGTTACGTCAAGAACGAGAATGGCCCAGGCGATTCTGACCTTGTTCTTCATACAATTTCTTTATACATAAGGGACAAAATCGCTTCATTTTTTTTTAATGGCCACCGGTGGGCAAACGGCTATTATAATATTTGATTTTGTGACCGCCATATTGACATTTTGATAAGTCCATTGTTCCTGATAGTACGTAGGTTTTTAGACAAGTTTTTGGTAAAAATGTTTTTTTTATTTTTATTTTACTTAAATAATAAATTGTTAATGTAAAAACCGATTATTTATTTAATGCGAAGTACAAGGAATACCGACATACCAAAATATCGTAGTATGGACACAAATTCAATCAATGCAAATAGTTGTATTTAAAAATAATATATTTTTTAAATATCTCCACATTTGGGCCAGCAGACGCTCGCGGGTGTTTGCAAATTGGCCAAAATTGTAGCCAAAAACGCAGATTTTTAATTTTGCTTCATTTGCAATTTCCAGCCTTTACGTAAATCTATTTCAACTTCAAATAATTTGAAGTGTTACTAACCTAATTAAATTACTAAATAAATAGTTTTTATAGCACATTCCTGTTTCCACTTAAAAATAAAATTACATTCTAAAAAATATGTTTTTCACTATGGTGCAAACGTTTGAAATTTCAAACTCGGGCAGTTAGCGCCTCCGCCCACTCAGGCAACTGAAAACTCTCAACTGCCAACTTACTGTCTTTGTATGACAATGTGATGGCCCGCACACTTCACAATCACACAAAACCCCGTTGTCAATGGTAACGCAAGCGGTGACTTGCGACTTGCTCTACTGGTTGCCCTGGGCGGCCATTGATAGTTGCCAACTGTCAGCTGATTGTTCTTCTTCTATGGTTAACCAAGCTTTTTGACCAATCAAGACAGAGAAAACAGCCGGTTTTAGTTGGTTTTCAGTTGCCTCAGTGGGAGGAGCGCCTTAGGCGCTCCGCCCACTGAGGCAACTGAAAACCAACTAAAACCGGCTGTTTTCTCTGTCTTGATTGGTCAAAAAGCTTGTTTAACCATAGATGAAGAACAATCAGGTGACAGCTCGCAGCTTGCAACAGCTGCCCAGGGCAATCAGCCGTGACAGTCGCAAGATGGTCGGAATCAGTCGAAATCTTATTGCGTTGAATGGTGCTTGCCATAATGACTTAAAATCTTTTAACCGATAAAGATGTTTTTTTTTTTAAAGTTATAAGTCCTTTAAACGTTTTAGCATACACGTTTAAATCTTCTTTCATAGAAGAGAATTTATTCTTTATTTTATTTTGATTTGCTTGAACGTAAAATGTGAATGAATTTCCAACTCGGTTCATCAATCACTAATTTAAATCGTAAGATGTATATTAAAGGGTTTCTCAAAACAGAAAACATAGTACAGAGGAGGAAAATTTTGTACAAATCACAACGTGCTATATAAATTTTATTTTTTCAATCTTTTAACTAACATATTCTTTTACACGTTCACTTATGTCTTTTCCGTCAGTAAGAATATTTTTCAAAACCTTGCTACTGTTTCGTCTTTTGTTTTTAGCTCTAACTATCTTCATGTTATCATTTTCTTTGGCATGATATATTATTACTGGAGAATCTTTTGAGTCCCTTCCTTCTTGCTCAATTTCGTCAACACTTTCTTTATTGTAATCTTCCTCTTCTTTATTTTCATCTTGTTGTGGTTTCTTCTCACTATATTCCTCATTAGTATTTATTTCGTTATTGTTTTTATTTTTATGTCTTCTATTATTTTTTAAAGAATTATTTTTGTTTTTGCGACGTTTGTAACGTCCGTTCAATATGTTTTTATTTTCATTGCCGTTTTCTTCATTATTATTTCTTGTTGCTTCTACATCGGTTTCATCTGTTTTAATTGTCTCGTCATCATTATATTTTTCCTCCTCTTTATTTTCATCTTGTTGGAGTTTCTTCTCACCACTTTCTTCGTTAGTATTTATTTCATTGTTATTTTTGTTATAATTATGCCTTCTCTTATTCTTTTGAGATTTACGATTGTTTCTTCGATTCTTGTTTTTGCGACGTTTGTGGTGCTCGTTTATGTCGTTTCTATTCTCACCGTCGTTTCCTATATTATTATTTCTTGTTTCTTCTATATCAGTTTCTTCTTTTTTAATTATCTCATCATCGTTATATTCTTCTTCCTCTTTATTTTCATTTTGTTGGAGTTTCTTGTCACTAATTTCTTCGTTAGTATTTATTTCATTGTTATTATCATTATATCTTCTATGATTATTTTGAGAATTACGATTGTTTCTACGATTCTTGTTTTTGCGACATTTGTAGCTTTCGTTCGATATGTTTTTATCCTCATCGCCGTTTTCTTCGTTATTATTTCTTGTTTCTTCTACATCGGTTTCATCTTTTTTATTTGTCTCGTCATCATTATCCTCATTTTCGTCATCCAGATTTTTACCGTAACGAATCCTGATGTTCGGATTTTCCAGACTAATGTCCCCTGAAGGATTTTCATCAGGATTATAATTTTCTTCAAAGTTGGGTATGTGACTCTCATATTCTTCATGCTCTTCTACGTCGGAACTACCTTTATATGGATTAAATCCACTATAGTAATGACCAACGTCTTCTTCTTTTTCTTCGTCTTCTTCTTCCTCATCTTCATCTTCATCATCATCCACATTTTTATCCGTATCTACATACACATAATCGGACGGTTTCCCCCTTTTATTCGTCGATCGTAAACTGTCAAAATAATCATCGTTGTAAACTCCAAAAACAATTTCAGGGAGCTTAATTTCTGGTAGGCTAACTCTAGTATCGCCTAAAACTAATTT
The DNA here is from genome assembly GCA_951813805.1 of Limnephilus auricula. Lineage (NCBI taxonomy): Eukaryota > Metazoa > Arthropoda > Insecta > Trichoptera > Limnephilidae > Limnephilus > Limnephilus auricula. Next base: position 6,824,365 of record OX638403.1, read on the forward strand.
TGGCAGTACAATTTTTCGTTCTTTTGCTCGAGATTTGAGATTTTCTTTTTTATTTTCTTGAACTTTGTCATGATTGTAATCTAAAGGCACGTGTTCATATTGTTCTTTTACATTATCAGATTCAAGATTTTGTTTTTCTGATGCGTTGTTCTCGAATTGATCTTCTTCCTCTTGATCTTCATCTTCTCGTTCGCCTTCTTGATCATCTTCGTATTCATCCTCAAGTTCATCCCCATGTTCATAGCCGTGTTCATTGTTCTGTCCATCTCCATCTTCTTGAAAATCTTTTTCTTTCGTATTTAGACGTTCCAAGCTTGAACCACCAGTTTGACGAATCCCCTTAGTAAGTTTTGCATTACGCCCAGAGCCACTGACACCACTGGCGGTACCACTGGAACCTCTGGGACCAGTTCTAAACCGTCTCTCTGGGTCTCCGTTGGAATGTTGTTCTTCAACTCGGTGGTCGAACTCGTCGGATTCGTCGGCAAATGTACCTGGAAAATGTGGTTGGTTCGCTCTGTCTTCGCCAAATCCCAAGCTGTGTTTTCCAAAGCGCTCTTTGTTATGATTACTTTTCTTCCAGACGTGGTTGTTGAACTCTTTGGTAATTGGTTGGCTTCCCTCTTCGTTTGTAATCTTGCCATTTTCTTCTGTATCTGGAATAAACTTGTAATCAGTATCCACATTAATATTGTGATCGACAAGTTTCAAATGTTCTCGTGGGCTTTTCTGACTTACCTGTTCTTCATCGTCAAATTTGTTTTGGAAGTACCTATTTCTAAAACCAGTGTCTGAATTAATATTTGTTCGTAACGTAAACGTCTGTGGAGCTGTTTCATCTCTTTGGTCGTTTGGAACAGTGGTTTCTGGCAAATGTTCATTTCCCGTGTTATGGCTTCCAGTCACCTCAGTGACTGTGATAGCCGCCACTTCCGAGTCGGTAATAATGTCAGTATGTTTAGTCGTGTCAGTAGTATTAGAAGTATTTATTATGTCATTAGTTTTGTTTGTATTGTTCACGGTCTCTTCTAAAGTGCTAGTATTCAAGTTTATGATGTCACGTCTTTTCCGGCGTAACGAATTTTTGTAATGTCCCGAAGATTTTGGTTTTATTAATTCCAGTAGGTTTATTGTAGTTTTATTCCCGGTATCATCTGCGGTAGTGTTGTCTGGTGTTGTTATATTTGGATAGGTGACTTGTGTTTCTCTTTCCTAAAAATGCAAGAAATTATAAGTTATGGATTTAAATAATAAAAACACTGTCTTTCTATAGGTATTCATACTTACAAAAATGTACTACGTGATTTGGTGTTGCGTGTAAACAAAGATATTACATAATTTCTACATTAGTGCAATGAGGATAAAGTGAAGACATAAATAAAACAAACAATTTCTTGTATAAAAATATATGTATATTAGATATATTTACATTTTACGTAAAATAATGTACATCGCAGGTTTTACTTAACTAAACAAAAATACCGACACAAATTTTGCAAGTGGCAGAGATGGGCAAAATATACTTAAAAAGTATTATTTTTTAAATATTTTTAATACATATTTCAAATAAAAGCTATCATTTGAGAGATGTATTTTTTTCTGCCCACCTCTATATATGTTCAGTGACTTTGCAGATCAAAATATTAAATGCAAAAAATGGCAGCAACATAAATTTTTACATGTTTATTATCTAAGATGAATCGACAAAGTAATGTTGTGAATGGTTTCTACAATACAAATGAAACTTAAAACTACTTTATAAATAAATGATACATAATGAATAGAGTTTTCCAATAAACCTTTACAATAATTCTCTTCTGCTTATTTTTATGGTAAAAATTGCATTTATTGAATAAAAATGCAAACAATGGCAGTTTTTTTAAGACTTGGTCTCAATTACATAATTATTGAAAAACATTATTTAATGGTGAACCAATGAGTGATTATCTAAAAATGACACATACGAATGAAGTTTAAATAAGAAATAAAGAGGTAGAAAGGGCACAACATAAGAGAGTTCTGTATGGAAAATGAAAAGGCGAAAAAGCAGAAAGTGATTTATATGACTATAATGATGATTGTTTTGGAAAGGTTATGTGCTCCTGAAGGACATATTATATCGTAGACATGCCGTAAATATTATTTTGATGTTTTGTTTTAAGTAATTTTATCTGCATGACTTTCATTCAGAGTTTTATTGGCCATTGATCCAAAGTACCGAAAGGGGTGTTGTAATTAATTTGGTTAGTTGTTAAAGTGATGATGGAGTCGAGACTAACTACACACAAATAAATAAAGATTTAAAATCTTGACACAAATAAAATGATATTTGTTTAGGGTGAGATAAGAAAAAAATGTGACCCTTGTTCAATTATTCGAAAATTAGAATAGATAATGCTAAGAATAGATAATGCTTCGTAGAAAGTGTTCAAAACGAAGAAGAAGATGGTTTGAAAGGGAGAATATGTAAATACGAATGTTAGAGGGAGCGCGCTATTATTAAAAAAAAATTACTATTAGGCTTGTGAAAATATTTAATAAAACATGAATCGTTTAAAATTGAACAAAAATGTAGCATTTAAAGAAATGCTGTGAATTTTTTCATTCGTAATACATGTTAAGAGGTAATATCCAGCAATCCATTAACCCGTTTTTGTTATCAGCGTTGCGCGCTGATGTTTTTACAACCATGAAGCTAATTGGTATTAGTTTTAAAATTAATGCAAAATGTTGTCATGAAGAGCGGCGCAAATACAGAACCTCGTACGGCCGCATCTCAGCGGCTAATGAATCGCTAGAATTTATGGCTCGAACTGCCATAAAAATGATCAAACGGGAGATAGTAAATGAATGAAAATTATATTCTTCTTAAAATTAATTTTTGATCAAAATAATTTATAATTTTTCAATAATGCCTAAAAAAAATAAGTGTGCAAAAAAAAATCTGAAATATTTTAGTTTGTAAGACCTTAAATAAATAAAAAAAACTGAGATATTTTTGTCACAAAACACGTTCACGGATTTACTTTTTAATGATTTTAATTTGTCTAAAATGTTAATCTTCTTGAAAACTGTGTTTACTAGATTATATAATGATTTATTTTGTTGTATGATTATATGATTGGAAATTTGTGTTGTTTAATAGAATCTATCGTTTGAAAATTGAACGAATCTGCCAACGACCAACGATATAACCTTAGTATATTATAAATACACTTAGTTTTTCAAAATTTTAAAACTGCGTGTACCAGTTAAAATATCAATCTTTCAAAATCAATGTATGTTTTTTTGTAATAAAGAGTCAATACGTCTAGAATTTGATTTAAAAATGACTAATTTCCGGTATTCTCTGGTAAAACACTCTCGAGTTTCCAATCATTTTCGGAGCACACTTTGCTATTTTTTTCTATCGAGGGAATTTCATATAATTATCGTTTCAGCTCGTCAAATGTACAGATATTACTTTAATCAGAAAAACTTCATGTTCAAGGGAAATATGTTATAAATCGGCAGAAATTCTCAATGCGGATGAGTGCGGGATTTTTCTGAATCGCGGATTGGTTGGTACTTTTTGTTCTGCTATTTTTTGCCACTGATTTCAAGCAGTATGTCATAAAATAACATTGTGTATAGGTATCTACGGCATGTCTTTCGTTATAATATTATTAGTGTTTGCTAGATTGAACGGTTTTTTAGGTGGTAGAAGAAGGGTGAAGTGCAGTGAAATAAATGAAGCGGTGAAGAGGCAGCATTTCTACTTGAATAAATTTAGATTCTCAGCGTCATCCTCAACTACTTGCTGTAAAGAAAGAAAGCTTGTACAATGTGGCATGAAATATGGAGAAAATGGAGAAACATGCAGAAATAATGTGAAAGTTTGGCTACAAGAATAGCAAAGGAGGTGAAGAGGGTGCAGAAAAAACTAGTGATAATTTTTCCACAAATTATTAAACATTTAAGGCAAAAACTACAGTGACAATTTTTTCACAAATTATTAAACATTTGGGACAAAAAATCGAGGTTAATCAGAGAAAGATTTTTGGGAAAATAAATAGTTTTTGTGTTTAGGATTAGGAATAAATTATGAAATTTTTAGAATTTGGATTTAAGACAAAATAAATGTTGATGAGAAGTAGATGGCGAAAATTGGTGAAAGAAATAATAGATTATCATGTATAAGCGAAGATTTAAAAACTAAATGACTTTTTAACCTAAGATAAAAAATCATAACATATATTAAATATTGTCAACAGGAAGATATTGATTCAGAAACAATTTTTAATATAACTGCTTAAATTGTTTTTCAATGCTCTTGAGTGTATGAATTTAAATGTTTAGCAAAACTTCGATGACTAAAAGTCAACAGCTTTCAAAAGATTTTAACATATTTGAATACATCTTTCGAAAATTGTTGTTAAATGCACACCAATTAAAAAGTGGTGCAAAACATTGAATGATAAACCCAAATGAAAATTTCTGAAAATCTGTGGACGCAAGTTTTCAGAATTCTTGTGAAGATAGTAATGATAATATTATATTGATAATTCATTTGAACTGACATACGAAGCAGCACTGTTTCTAATTAAAACCGACCCTTACGAAGAGCGAAGGGTGGACCTATTTCTTGCCATGACTGAATGGATTCTGGCCAAAGTTACTCACGTAGGGGTTGGATGGTATGTTTTGTTGGCCTCCATAGTCTGCCCACTTAGTGAAGTCGATGGAAGGCATTATTCCACTTCTGCAGGGCACTCTCGGATTACTAAATAAACAGTCAAGTAATGTTATACAAAAGTTCTCCTTATGCTGCAGGTACTCCCGGATTTCATTAAATCATGGTGCAAGTAATTAATTAGACATGGACAGGTTATTTCATAGAATTTTGGAACAATTCATCAAATTTCAAAGTTGAAATTCAAGATCCGTGAAAGTTCTATTAAAGTTATATTATTATTTCGTTAAGAACCGATTATTTCACCGTACTTGGATAATAACAGAACTTGAATAGGACGTTCACACATCTTAAATTTTAACTTTGAATACTTTTGAAACTAGCTATTACTTTGTGATTTTCCATTTTAAAAAAACAACAATATAACTTTGTTAAAAACACTGATTTATTTGATTAATGCCGACCGGTTTCTGAAAAACCGTTCGTTCCTCAGGGCAAACATATAATCGCTTATAAAACTTAGAAACCTTAGAAAGAAAAAAAATCCAAAAGTCAATTATCAACAAACAAAAAATATTTATTTATAGCCCATTCCCTTTCGATGTCCGTTCTCTTCCCTTCCACAACTTTCCATTATTTTCTAGCCACGCCCCCATCCCTACCACAACACTTAGTAATAAATAGTACCCTCCCACTCTTTTCTGATTGTCAAATCATTATATGTTTGCCCTGAGGAAGGAACAGTTGTTCCTAAACCGGTCGGCATTAATTAAATAAATCAGTGGTTTTAACAAAATTATATTGTTCCATTTAATTTAACTTTGAAATTTAGAACAATTCTCGAATTGTTCTAATTTCAAATAAATGAGTGTTAAGTTTTATGTTTACTAAATAAAGTTGTAAAGAGCCCTTGAAGTGATTTTCTTACGAAAACGGCAATATGGAAAAAATCAAATCATTATTATTATTGATTAATAAACCCGCAATGAAAAATCGTAAGTAAAAGGTTTTTTTTAAGGTAAAACATAAACAAACTACGATGCCTAAATTTAGGAAGTGAGAGCCAAAATATTAGCAAAAATGTATAAAATTGTTTCTGGTGCGTGTAAATTCATGTTTATCAAAAAAAATCACTATTTAAATCGATTTAGTGTTTCAAAGAGGTTGTCTCTCAATTTTTATTCTGTATTGTTTTTATGTAAATGAATGTACTCGTATTTAAAGAATTAATAACGACACTACAATTAGTTTTTCGATATCTTCAAAATTGACTAAGTTATGAGCTATCTCAGTGATCATTGGTAAAAAGTATGCAATAGTACAACTAACACTCAGTACAACAAAATTATTGATAATTCGAATGAAATTGAAAAAGTCAACATTTTCGGTACTTTATTCACAGTAATAACTTACATTTCATGATCCGGCAGGACCATGGGATACACCTGAACAGTGTCGATGATATCAGTGTTGTCACAGATGACTCGGGCGAGACGAGCCTTCTTCAGCTCAGCGAGCTGTTCGGGGGTAAAGGATGAAGGTTGATTGGGGAGTTCGTACCTGGTCAAGAAATGGACGATTAAAACAATTGACATGAAAACATTACTTGGTTTAAAAGGCATTATACAAATTTGTGAGCAAGAGAACACCAAATACTGCGATTGACGAGAAATAAGACCAGAGGCCCTAGCACGCTTGCTCTATAACGATCGATAGGATAACTATCGGTAACTTTTCATCGTTCCCTAGGACAACTGCACATCGCTAACGTACAAACAACAGTTGATGTCGAATATGTTAAGGACACTTAGTCATTGTGAACTGTCACTTATTCGTTGGCGATCTGTAGTCATGCTAGGGAACGATGAGAAGTTACCGATAGTTATCCTATCGATCGTTATAGAGCGAGCGTGCTAGGGCCTCAGATTGTAGGACATTGACAATCTTGACTGAGTGGACATTCTGGAACTGCGAAAAATAAATTCTCAATCAAAGTATGTGTTGAAGTCTCTAAAACATAATTATTTTAGTATCCCTTTCTTTTTCCACACTTTTCTAGGGCACTAAAAATACGACAAATACTATTGTTTTACGTCCAAATTAACTTACCAGAAACGGTCTCCTCGTCTCGAGTAGGAGAACTGCGTAGCAATGACACAAGCGAACGTGGGCCCAAGCATGGATCCCGGCAGAGGTCTTTCTGAGACTCCTCCCGACCAGAGGTCTACATCGCTGGGGTGCTCGAAGATGGACTCGTATCGCTGGATGGTCTCGTTGGGCATGGAGCCAAACAGTTCCTGGAAGGAGCCAGCGCCGGGCAGGCCACAGAACTTGCGGAACTCCATGTAGCCGGGCAGGCCGAACTCGCGACCGCGCTGCATGTTGAAGGACACCAGGTCCATACCGAATCTAAGAGGGTAAAAAAGTACGTCAACTCATTATTTTAATTTTGAATTATCTACCAACCTATTAATTTTTAGTAATGAAATCTGGTAAAAAGATGAACTGCAGTCATAAATTTAATTATTGTTTAAATGAACCTCTGTCGGGGCTTGCAGTGGCTCTGCTTTGCCCAGGCATACCTAAGTTCCTGGTTTCAATTGTTTGATGTGATTGTATCTTTTCTGTTTTTTATCTCTCAAAAATTTGTTTGAGAGTCGCTAATATTGTCTGCAATGGTTATGTATTACAAGTTGATGTTTTACTTATTAAGTTATTCTAATTATATTACTTAATCTTAAATATAGGTACATAAAATTCGAAAAAATCGACGATGATCCACCAGCAGTTAGATAGGTAGGTAGTTTTTTCTGCAACACTAATCAACCTCTACAACGAAACATTACTATTCAAAATTTCTTTGGTTGACTGGTACATACTGCACAACGACAGACTATTTTTTGGCTAACTAAACATCCATTCTTTTCACGTGGTTACATCTCTCAATCCGACGACGTACTATAAAGATATGCTTCAGGTGCTTGTAGTCCATAGGAACAATTGATGCGTTTATTGCAATCATAGTGCATGGTCAAAGACAATAATCCTCGAAATTCTTTTATAATGTCAAAATAATAATACAAAGCACAGATCTTATAAATTTTTTTACTACTTGTTTTTGTGCGCATTTCCTTCCACATTAATGGGCCAGGTGTCTTACTATGTCCTTGTCACCGGCCAAAACAACCAAGTTTCAGAACAAGTTCCAGTGTCCGAGGTAACGAATGCAACGAGACTAACAAGGACGTTGCATAATAAATAATAACCCAGAAAATAACCTGTATCCATCTGGCCATGAATGGGGGAAGAATGGCATTGAACATCGAATAATCTATAAATGTTCACCTGACGAGACAATGCAGAATTATAATATGAAATGGACTTAATAAATATCCACTACAACAATGGTACAGCTGCTCAGTGGCGGCTCGTGCACTTCTTTGATGGTGTGGACCGACATTTTTTTACATACACCTACTATGTACTTACTGTATTGTAATTTCATTATGCGGAGAAAATATAATATAAAATTTCTCGAACAAAAATTTTCATGGTCAAATCATGCTAATCAGATGTCTAAACACTTTATTTGTCAGATTATCGAAGTTAATTTGAACGCGAGCGATTCTCGCCCGAAATTATGCAACTTTTGTTGCGTGGGGATTCATCGGATTGTACCCACGGTATTTTAAATTCACATACTAGTGCGCATGCTCGGGTCTCGTATTGTGTACGATCGCGAACAAAACGCAAGGAATGAATGAACATGCTTAAAGGGACAGTACGGATTGTCTCCCAAGTGCGCAGAACTTACTGCGCACTTGAGGGAGTAGGTTCTGCGCCCTGAGAAATGCACTCTAATGGGCTCTACACACGGTGCTGCGAACAGCCGTCTGTTAGCAGCTGGCTATTGTCTCCTGACTCCCTTTTCCTCGTGCGAACCCGTAACATTCTGTTTCACGTTGTCTTCTGTCTCTTTTATTAACACAACAAATTCAATATCACCATCTCATTTCCTCGGTTGGTACTAACGGCAGACGGTTTCTTCCAATTTGCAGTCAACGTGAAACAGAGTGTTACGGGTTCGCATGGGAAAAAAAGAGACGGGAGACATCCTCCACCCTTCGATTTTTAGCCAGCTGCCAAAAGCTGCTGTTCGCAGCATGGTGTGTAGATAGTATTATGGTTCGTGCGTTGATCGGCTGTCCGCTGGTCAACGTGGGTCGCCGGTTCGCTTTAATTTTTTGTATTTTATTTCTGCAAAATGTTAATTGCTATTATGTTTAAAGATTTCATTAATTCTGGTGAAGACTGTTATTTATTTTAGTAGGTTTCGAGTATAACTTTAGGGGACTGTCCCCACTGCCTATCTGTGAAGAACCGCCATTGCAGCTGTTGATGAAGAAAGATCGACCTTATTCCTATTTTATATCTCATTCTGTTGTGTCTGTTTCTCTCAATGACTATTGCAACTTTAAATGTGTTAGAAAACTTTCAAACAAGTTTGAGGTTCATTTTGATTACAAATTTATTTTTTAAAGTTATCGTAAAGATTTCAATGAATATTACACTTGACTAGACGTCCTTACTATAGTGGGCTCTAGGTATTTCTAAAGTTGCCATTCGTACGATAGACACGAACGACGATAGATGATACATTCTGATATCATATAATTCTGATATCTTCGTTGAAACCATCAATAACAGCCCCGAAATTTGGAAACAATTAAAAGATAAGACATCTTTGTATTAACGCTCGTTAACCGAAACTAATAGAAAACTTGGGTCGAGATTTTTTTGATATTTTTAATACCATGTTTTTGAACTTCATTTCTTGGTTGCATTTTTTTGCAAGTAGCTTAAAATTTACATTTGTTTTAACAAACGTTAATATTTTTAAAATATCAATCATAGATCAAATTAACTGTTGATAATATCAAAGTTCACTCGCTTTTCAGATAAAGCGTGTAATTAACAGTAGTTGACATGGATCGTGATAGGTGAGAACTTTATTTTTTTGTCTGTAAAATTTGGACGAACGAAGGATTTGGTTAATATTTTACCTTGCTCCGGGCTTCTTGAAGAGATGATTAGTGACTTCTTGAGTGATCGAGTCGTCCATAGCCTGAGCCACTTGGTTCATGAGACCCATCAGGTACTCATCGAAGATACCGGCGCGGTACAGATCGAAGGGACGACGAATCAGATCAGACAGACGCTTGGAAGCTGAAACAATTATTATTATATTTAAAGGGCATATCCATATTTAAACAACAACTTACATAATTGCACAAAGCATAATTTTCTTTATTTTGAAGATCTGAAAACTCCCATTTAAAAGGTATAAAATGATTACAATTTTGCAAGGTATAAATTTGTGACCTGAGAATTAATGGTCACTTACATATAAACTTGTGAGCCTTTGACCATCTCTCGACGGCCGTTGGGAGCAGAGAGTGACCGAATCTGAAGGCAGCTGCGGAGAAAGCGTCGATTACACTTGGGTTGACGTTCTCATCATAACCATCCCAGTAACCCTACAAACAATACAACTCATTATAAACACAATACAATCAATCACATTTAACACAAAAGATATTTCAAAATGAAATTTGGGAATATTAAAAAAAAATCCGAATGAAATTAAAAATACAATAGAGAAACAATTTTGAAAACAATATCAAAATATGGATGAAGACGAGGAAATCGTAAAATGTTATAAAGTAACACTAACACAAAGTACAGTCAACAAACATGAAGATCTGGAAATCAATAAATATGGTCACCAAACTAAAAGATGATGAAATTGACAATCAGTCAACAAACACGAAGATGAGGAAAAAATGATGAAATACCAACACAACTAGGTACCTATAGACCGCTTCGGAATAGAAATCTCTAGTGAGAGATGTGTGTCCTTATTCCGGGCTGTAGTGTTAAAAGGGTCCAAAATGTAGTCCAAGCAATAAGATTGGAGCACGAAAACTAGGAATTACAGTTACCAATAGTTGTAATATTGAAAGGTCATGCAAACATTGGAAGCAATATTGTTATGTTTAATATTAAACGTAATCATCTACCTCTTTGTTCAGCAGTAGTCCGAACTTCTCCATGACTTCCTTCCCCAGCAGGATGGGCAGGAACTCGTTGTAGGTGATGTGCTGAATCTCAGCGATGATGATCCTTCGGGCCTCCTGGAAGATAGTCTCGTCGTCCCAGTGAGGGTTAACCTCTCCCAATCCCCTGGCCACCCTATTGTGTTCCCTGGCCATCAGGGTGTGCATGCAGGTGAGTACCAGCTGCTCATTTACTCGGATCTCACCTGGGAAAAGAGAGATTTAATTCATTGGGTTGGATATTAGACTAGACTATGAGGGAAGACAAGAGAAGCACACTAAGATCACTGATGCGTTGGACGGACAAATCACTGGCGTCCGGAAAGTCGGTGTCCACGGCTCTCCATACAGAGAGGACCATGCGAAGAACATTGTTAGCCACAGCAATGGAGGTCACAATCCTCAATCCTCAGCAATGAGGCAGAGACTCAAAAAGAACACCGGACTCATATTAAAACACCAGAATACATACAGATTCGATCCCAAATCAAACTTTCATACAATATTATTATCTATTGTACGAGGAATAAAAAAAATAATTTTTACCAATCTTAAGATGTCTTTAACAGGCTGAAACCGGTTTCGGTTAAATAAAGTAAAGTGGAAAGAAGTTTTATCACTGTGATATAAATAATAAGTTGTGGTAAGTAGAGGTACGTTCCCAAGAAACTTTCTAATAAATTTTCTACCCCCTTTCTCTCCCCCCTAATGATCGAAACCCCCCCCTCCATCCATTAGGGTCGAACCCCCCACCGTGTGAATGCTGTAGCTACACGGAGAAAAATGTTATTCTGAAAAAATTAACACAATCATGTCACTGCCCCACCATAACACACTCTAAAAACATAAAATATCTTGGCATTGAAATCGATGAAAATTTTCGATGGGACGCTCACATAAATAGCATTACAAAGAAACTCACAAAGCTCATGTACTATTTTAGAAACATACGCAATATACTAAATAAAAATGATCTATATAAAGTCTACTATGCTCTTTGCCAATCACGCATAGAATATGGAATTATTGGATGGGGATCTGCCTCAAACATTCACATGAAGCAGCTTGTTAAAACACAAAAAGAAATAATAAAAATAATCCTGAAAGTACCCATAAGAACTCCATCAAAAGAAGTTTTTAAAAAATTTAATGTGTTCAGCATTATAAAACTGTATTCAAAAAATGCACTACTCAAATTTAAAGAAAAATATGCATACCTTGCTGACCAACACACCTATACTACAAGGACAAAATCTTCAAAACTAATAAACATTCCAAAATTAAATACAGCTTTCGGCCAGAAAAACCATTATTTCCATGCTACAAAATTATATAATGCCCTTCCGATTGAAATTAAAAATACCATTGATATACAAAAGTTTAAAAAGGACATCAAATTATGGCTAACTAAACATGAAGATGAGGAACTAATTAAAATTATTAAATAACCCAAATGCAACCTACAGATAATGAACATAAACACTTTAAAAAAAAAACGCAAAATAATAAACATGAACACTTTTTGCTTTATTTATTTATATTTCGTGAAAAGCAACAAAAACAAACAACATTGATGAGGAAATCATGATCAACAACATACGACAACCTGCAGTCCACCTCGGAACAGGAATACCTAGTGAGGAGGACTGAGGATAAAATATTTCACTTTGTATTCTTAATTTATTTAATATTGTATTTTAATTTTAATTTGTATTGTTATTAAATAAAAAAAAATTAAAAAATACGATTATTTTATTCGTAAAAACAGTTAAAAACGGGACTGAAGTTCTTACGAACAAATTAAGAGGGTTTCAATGTTTATTGGCGGGAACATGTAAGAATAATTTGTTGGTATACGTAATTTCGTACGTATACCAACAAATTATCCTTACATTTTCCCGCCAATAAACATTGAAAAACTCTTAATTTGTTCGTAAGAACTTCAGTTTTTAACCGTTTTTACGAATAAAATGATCGTATTTTAGAATAACATTTTTCTCCATGTATGCACTTGGTTTTACAGCAACTTGATATTGGCCATTAAAATCGCACACATCAAAGTTAAGCAATTATTCCAATTAAATTTGAATAAAAGAATTATACGGAACTCTCAAAGACTCTCTCTGCAATACGTTTGCAATACGTTATTAGCCAAAGCACAAAGACACTTGAGTGATTTGATATGCAAATCTCTCCATACGTAATGGTAATAATTACAATCATTAAACCTCCCAGACGGATCGTGAAACAGGCAGGCAATGAAATAATAACATCACGTAAACGTGGGATCACTTGACTTAAATAAGAGAGAGAAAAAATAGAGATGAAATGAATACAAGAATGGTTAAACTCATGAATGTTCTTAGTGATAATTTGAGTCTACACCCACATACGTGATTTTGGACTTTCTTTCGTGATCACTTTCACAAATTATTTCCATAAAAAAATTAAATCAGCAATTTACATTTGTTTTGTACGTTTTGTAAAGTTCTTACACAATACTTATATTGTATATATTTTGAAACAGTAGCCCTTACGAAAATCCTAAAGTAAGCACGTTAACAGGATATGCCCAGAATTAATGTAAGTAGGTCTCCCTTATTATTTCTTGATCGTACATGCCAACTGCTCATATGCAATAGATCAAGTACGTACCCACGAATAATACGTAGAAAATGTATTTATGCTTACCAGCTTCGAAGCAGTACATGGATTTGTTGGGTCTGGTACATCCTTCATCAGGAATATCCAACTTCAGGGGAAGAAGGTCCTTGAGGCCATACTCTTCAAATACAGGGTTCATGCGTAGCAGGCCTCCAACTCCCGAACGAAGCTTTCTGCAAGGACAAAGAAGAATTAATTTTATGATTTATATACTGCTATAGTTATACCTCAAAACAGACAGGGACGCTCTGTCTGTACGATGTAAAATCAGGGGACCTCTATCACCACCCAGTTGGGCAGCATAGTGAGGTGAATTAAGGCCTTCAGAAAAGGACTTATTAATGCGGCTCTTGAAGATGGCCGGATCATATGAACGGTTGAAAAGCATAGCAAAGATACCGAAAGCTCTTTCCACATGCTGGCCGAATTCACAAAAAGGTGTTGGAGGAACGACCTGTTACGAAGTATCGCGTACATGCACAAGAGATGCATCAGGCTTCTTTGAAATACCTGTAGAACAATATGAAACATTCTTGCACAATGTCAAAATAGTCTAATTGAAAACTATTGTTCTGCCGTTGAAAGCTCCGTTGTAACCCTACGAGAAACAGGCGGACGTTATCAGCGGTATATTTTTATCTAATTCATGTCCAATTATCATTGTAGTATCGCGGGGTATTGATATGTTTTCTTACCTAGAGAACTTCTCGGTAACTCCGTATACGGTGTTGCCATCCAAAACTCCGGTCAGTGTGTTGAACTGTTGACGAGAACCTGTGTAAAAAATGTGTAAATTAGTTAAAAATAATATAAGAAATATTATTTTTGAGATGAAAGTACAGAAAATAAGGAAAATCGATGCTTAGCAATGTTATTTTTACACTATATTATATATCCGTGGGTTTTAGATATCTACCATTTCACAGAGGAAAAGCTTTATCTATTGCAAACTATCAGCTATGATAATAGAAACGACTTTAAATCTGAGGTTGTTTATATCTGCACCTCCAATGACTACCATTTACAAACGTACATGATTGTCTTACAAAATTAAAATAAATAGAATCGGGGGGAGAACACACCCTTGCAAGAAATCACATAATTTTTCTGATAAATAATAATAACAGCATCTAAAGTTAACAATACAATAAGCTCAAAAAATTGTTTTGGACCACTGTATTTTAACGAATTGCTTTAACGGTTTCAGAAATTCCCTTCCTTTATGGGGAGATTAAAAAAATTGGCGTATTTTGTCAGAGGCTAAAAATATTCCCGCTTTGCAATAAAATCCAAATAAATGGAACATTTGTTAACGTATTCAAAAACTAAAAACTGTTTTCGAAAGGTGATGAAATAGGCTTTCAAATTTCTGTATTAAAAATTACTATGTATTTTTTTAAATAAATTTTTTTTTGCGAAAACTTTAAAAAGTGTTCAAAATGGCTCACTTTACTTTTTTTTCTAACTAAAATTACTGATAGTGAAAAAAAAATAAAACACATACTTATTTCATTAGATAAATTAATTATAAACCTTACTGTCACCTCACTTTTTTAAAAAAAAATTCTTAAAAAATTCACAAAGTTCCATAAATTTTTTCAAAAAATTGCTATCGGAAACTTTGGTTTCAGAAAGGGGTAAATTTTAATTTTATTGTGGTTTTCTTTTAGATTTGAATATATAGTTTGTTGTATTCTCTTTCCAATACCGCTTAGATCACATTTCTGACTATGATAGTAAGGGAGAAACAACGATTTCTGTGAGACCCATGTGAGCTGGGACAAATATGGTCTCCTGTGATTAAACGGGTTAAAACAGATGAATTTAGATTGTATTTTATTATGGCAAGCCACAAAGGCAAGAGGAAACTTCACCTAAATTAAATCATCAAAATCAAAGTTTTGTATTCCCTATTTTTCTCCTACAAAACTGATTTTTAAGATTTTTTTTCCAACTGTATTAAAAAAAATCAATGTCTGTTCGTTTTGCTTTTTATTAAAAATAGTTTGCATACTGAACGTTGGTTGATGGGTTTCAAACCAGGCAATTTTAACGATTTTTAGAGGGTCTCAGCTCCTATAAGAAGTAACTTGTCAGAAAAAGCAAAACTTACCGACACGCTAGGAGTCAATATGTATATTATATTAGAAAAAAATTTGCACTAATATCAACATCCAGAGAGAAAATTGAGGGATACATTTGTATGGACAAATCGCTACCCTGTTTCCTCAATTTTAGATTTTATATTTTGCGGATTAGAGAGAAAGGGTTGCTACGAAATATAGGTATTTATTTATTTGTTTATAAGATATACACAGTACATTAAATATAAGTTTAAAAGTATGTTTAAAAAATTACATGGTTTTGTACCTACTACGCAAATCTGTAAAATGTCATTAAGTGATTTCGCCTGCGTTTTAAAACATAATTATGCTGAAACTAATGAAAAGAATAAAACATTGGTTGACTAATAATAATAAAAATGAAAGAGTATGGGTGGAGAAAAAGTTACGTTTAAAAATCAAACATTATGTGCTCACTAAAGTTTAATAAAACGACAAGAAATTTAATAATTTTGTTTTGTATGTTTGCAATGAATCGTGAAAAATGACTAATTGTAATAATTTTTCGTAATGGGTATAAGTTGTGATTGCGCGAGTGATTGGTAAGTTATTTGCTGCATTGGTGTTGTGGGCTTCTATATGAAAAATAGAAGTGTGCCTGGTACGCCGCATTGGAGCATTTAAACCAATGACGGATAGTAATTCGGGACTATCAATATTATTATTAAGCAGGTTATACAGAAACAACAGATCCGACAATGTGCGTGTTTTTTGTAGTGTCAACATATTATTTGTAGTTTTGTTGTATTTTAAAAGTTAATATTTCGAAAATTTATTTTGTACATTTTCTACTAAATCTATGTATATCTTATATTGAGGATTCCATATTGTGGACGCGTACTCCAGTGGACTTCTGAGCAATATTATATACTATATATATAATACCAATACTATATACAATACAATACACTAGGTATATTACCAACTTCATATTTCACAATTCCTTGTTTTATCACTTGCGGATATTACTTTGAAAATCCCTTTAAAATACCACATGTTGAAATGATTGCAGGTTAATTTGTAAATTTGAATGCCTATACCTAAGTAACATTACGTTACGAAATCGTGGAAATATTAAGATTAAAATCAACTGTAAAGATTAATTACACTTGCAAGGGTCCAAACGACAATAAATTATACATATTGCAAAGGTAAACACATACCGATGAATGAACGAGATTAAATATGGCCACTGAATAAAATAAATAAATGCGGCTTTGTAAATTATTGCACATCAAATTTGCATTTAAGTAACAGATCGTAAAATCGAAAAATAAATGCAAATGTAACAAATCTAAATTGATAATGAGAACAACTGATTTAAATGGAACATTTAAATTTATGGCACACCTCAATTTTTTGATCGATGGAAACGAGCCCAATGCATTGAAATTCATATTTTATGTCTTGATAGATTGGTAAATGAGTGAAATGTTTGCTGACATGAATTTGAATTTATGCACTTATCTGAATGAATTCTGTCGCAAAAGGCAATTTCGATAGGATTAATACACTATGCAATTCAGCTGCAATCGTGTCTGAAAATCGCTTGGGGTTTAAAATACGATCTGAGAAGAAACCAATTATTATTAGTCTCGAGGCGGAATAATCGGGTTGCTATATTTATTCGACTTGCTTATATTTGTAAGTTGTGATAGTAAAACGACGCGCGTGTCATATGCAATGTGAAATGTATCGCATAGCTGCAAGTCTAGTAAATAAAAATAAAATGTATAACCACAGTGGAACTTCGTTATAATGACTACGCCTATAACGTGATCACGGTTGTAACGAAAAAATTATTCAAATAATTGCTCACGGTAATAAAGAGTGAGCTTCATGGATATACGAAAAACTTGTGATGCCTACATTGAAAACATTCAAAAGGCAAGCTTTTTTAATGCTTGTAATTAGTATCCTTACCACCTAAGATTAATGTAATACTTTGTAATACAAATGTACCTACTTTAAAAACGAATTAAAATGTCAATTTTTGTAATGTTTAATGAATTGAATTGAATTGAATTCAATCACTAAAGTAGTCTCCAATTTTTTTTTCTTTGCTAGCTCCAAATAGGATGTCTTGAAGAAAATAATTCCCCTCAGGGCCTATGTCATTTTTGGGATGCTGGGTGGAAGGTTATTTTTAGGAAAGGAAGGAGAGGATATGCTTGGAAGGAAAATGGTATGAGGGGTGGGTAGGAATCTGGGGGTCAGTGGGTCCAGGAATGTCAAATGAATGATTCCATCCCTCTCACTGCGTTTTGAGAGAGCCCTGCTGGAGAAGTCAAAAGATCTCCCTCAAACGGTCTCTCCCGATCTGGCCTATGTGGGCAGACACATCCCAAGACCCAGACAAACCTAACCCCATTAACCCGGGCACCCCTGCTAAGTCACCAAACGTAGCCAACCACTTGGGGTGACCTATGGCAGAGGTATTGGTTGTCAAATAAATGGTCCCCGGGGGGCGAAACCCGTACCCGCCTACCAAATCCAGCAATTCTTTATTCCAGAGGTCTACATTACAATATCGGATCGATAGGCGTAACTTACAATGATTTTATACCGATATACCGAGCATGGTTGCACCATTTACAGCCGAACTGATATTGACAAGGAATAAATAACGCTGGCGACACTGGCGGATCTGTCTATGGATTTACATTTATCGCAAATTAAACCGCAACGATAAATTAAAAATAATAATAAACAGACAATTTTGAAATCCATAGGCATATCGCATGTACTTTTTGACACTAAACATGTGAGATAAATTGATTGCATATTAGATGAATTATTAATTAAGTCTACGTATACGTTTTCTTTCAATTCTAAGAGCTTCTTTACTTCACCTCCATTCATAGATATTAATATGCCAGTTTTTTGCATAACGAACCACATTATTATTATTATTTTTTATTTATTACTTTTTTTCTTTATTCATTTTCTTTGTTACAGGTTTATTTTACATGGCTTTTTGAATACCAAGCTAGGCAAATGCTTGTATTATGGTAGTCGAGATTCATAAGATGTTATATTAAGTATAAAATATTAGGTATAATCATCCATACATGTAGATGAAAGTAAAAACATATAGCATACATATTAGGGAAAATATTCATACTAATATTAGGTACATGATCACATACATGAAAGGAGTTAAAGTAGGTGAATCTTGTAGAAATAAAAATAAAATTAAAATTAAATAGAATAACAAATAAAAATAATAATATTAAAACAGTTGTGAATATTGACAGCTTATCTGACACTCAGGAGGCCGCGCTAAAATTCGTGGCTTTTGTCAACCGACTGTCGGAATCATTATATTGTCCGTACTCACAACTAACGCCAACTGGCCATAGATGAGGAAAAAATGGGTTTTATCGATCGACAGTGCTAGCTAGACCTCTAGATACCATATTATTCCTGAATGTGTAAGAACTTTTCCATTAATAAGCGGTTACTTCGGGAGTCTTAAGAGGCTAGACTTTAAACGACACGCGGAACACCCGCATCTGTCATTCTGTCCCGCTCACAATAAGCTCACGTACACTCACAATACACGCGAATGCGAAATGTGCGAATGAGACAACGCTCAAATTTACCTACAGAAATCGCTCGAAAAAGGGTTTATGGAGAATACACTTTTCTACACCGAAAATTTCACGAAATTGAAGTTTAAAAAAAAATATATTATTTAGAAAGAAGAACCTACGTCGGTAGCTTTTTATAATTTTATAATTCTTTATGAGAGTTGAGTTAGCAGCACTTTTTCCTTAAGTAATATTTTTTGATAAATCGTACATGTTTGACAGTGAATGTTTACGTTAATACGAAACGCATCAAAAATTCGAAAACATACCGACATAGTTTTCACCCTTTAGAAGGCAGTATAAAAAAAATATATTCATTTTGTGCAATTTTCGATGTAGAAAAGTGTTTTTTCCCGGGCGTCCTTTTTGTATGGGCCGAAAAGCGAAGTCTATCGTCTTAACATTCAAGATTGTTAAAAAGAAGGAATCTATAAATGATGTTACTCATCGCGGATAAAGCGACTAACTGTTATTTTGACATCCCATATTTCTCCTTATAACAGTTATTATGAGTGTACCTACCATTCATTATTGTAACATACACTCACAGATTACATTTAGGTAAAATCAAACAAAATTTTAAATACGTTTATGTTCGAGCAATAGATTTTTTACCCTAGTTGGCTTCTAACATTACAGATTATTATAATTTTTTTAGAATTCAGTTATTATCTATTGCCAATTATTTGTACACAGCTGGGCAAACTTTTAAGGCAGCTGCATGTAATAGATTTACTCTAAAAACCCATATAGAGTTTAAAAGACCTTTAATTAATTGTTTCGCCTTATAACTTTTAACGACGGAGAATTCTCCCATGGCTACTAGTTATTCGCTCGCCGCTCGTATGTTTATGCATTTTAGTGGAGGTATCAAAAATGTCCATATTGCAAAATATTGAAAGGTTCAATCTGGTACTACGAAGGGCAAACCTTCATGGCAAACAGCAACAGGTTCTACTGGCGTTATTAAAGAATTACTTATTTCCCTTACATGGTTAAAATACATCATGCTTACCCACTTATTTGGCGCTACGCAATCACTTTAAAGGCTCCGTCAAACAGAAGGCGTATTTATCGCGCGTCAAGGCGTCAGCGTAACGTCGCGTACTTTCTATTTGAACGGCTTCGACGCGCAAGCCAGCGCGTTCGGCGTCAGTAACTGTCAGTCGGTCTTCGCCACGATGTCCAGCGATTCAGATGAAGATAAGTTGTTACTGGTGTGTGCATTATCATGTTCCCGTAGTAATAGAATATGGGTGCATGATATTAATAAGAAGAGGAAAGAATTTGGAGAATATCATCGTTTATTCCGGGAGCTTTCATCACATGAAGATCGCTTCTTTCAATGTCACGAGAGTGCTTCGAAGAATTGCATTCACTTCTGCAACACCAAATAAGCAAATGCACCACAAATGCACTGTTCCTAGTGTCATACAAACAAGGATGTTTTCGGACACATTCAATTAACTTTTCAGCAACCATTTTTACCACAGTCAAGCAAGAACTCCCGGCGTCAAAGGAAATTTTGTAACAAAAATACAACGTGGCGTTTCGCGTATTGCTACACGCTCGCTCTGTTTGACCGGTTTAGACATATTCAGTACAACACAACATAGCGTTATACGTCCGGGACGTTTTAACGCCTTGACGCGCGTAAGTACGCCTCCTGTTTGACGGAGCCTTATGACTGATAAAACTCAGTTAGAATTTGGCATCCAATTATTGCCTAAGAAGCTAAGCTTGAATTTAGACAATTTTTTACCGTATTTCTTGAAATTTATTCTTAAAACTTGTTTTCTAGATTTTACCAACCAATTTGTCTGCTGCCCTCTTTTTAATGTAGATTTCTTTATTCAGTCAGCCTTCTACAGCACTCTAAGAAAACTCTCAAGTTTTTGACTAATTATAACTTAGACAGTGATGTTAAACTCCTTGAAACTGGGATTTTAAAATCTATTTAGTAAAATAAGCTTAACGTAAATAACAATGGCGTACATACGAGGGGGTAAGGGGGTTAACCCCCCCCCCCCCACAGGCATCAGTATTGCGTAAAAAAAGTAAATATTACTCGTAGATTACATTCTTGGAAAACACAACGAACACAATTACAAAATCAGAGTGATCTAAATCAGCGTTTCTTAACCTTTTTCAGCCACGGACCCCCAGGAAATCAAGCAAAATGTTCAAGGACCCAGTTAATAAAAAAAACAAGCAACAAGTTTCGGAGTATTTATTTTAATACCACAAATACAAAAAAAAAATTAAATAAAAAAAAATACGTTATTAACGTACAACAGCAACACCAATATTCACATTAATTAACGATCAATTAAAGTAAATGTTGGTGTTGCTATTTTGCAATTAAATTAGTGATATTCGGGATGATGTTACTACAAATCGTAATCTATAATCGGATTCCACTTGTAATCTGTTTCTGTATTTGTTTTTAGTATATACACGAGCAGAGAATGCCTTTTCAGAGAGGTATGTGGTTGAGAAAATCAGTAAATGTTTCAGTGCTTCTTCTAATATTTATTTATAATCTTTCTTTAAATTCACCCAAAAACTTGATAAAGAGAATTCTTTGAAATTACGTTTCAAAGCTGAATCGCAAGTTATTTCTACTAATTGGTTTTCCTGTGCCGTTGTTAATAACCCAGGTACGGGCCATACGTCATTCCTATGTCTACCTACGTTAAATTATCGTGAAAACAAGCTTATGTTTCCAAGCGGTTAAGCCAGTAATATCAGTAACATCTGTGTTAAAAGGTTCTAATATCATTTATTTTTATTTTTGTCGGGTACTGGAAATTAATCCCGAAACGAAGACCTTAAAACGCGGAAGTGTTTAATCCTTTCGTCTTGTACTTGTGTTGGCAACATTGCTCCACCAGAGGATTCCAAAAACGCTGATAGTGCAGGAAAGTGATTATAGTTATTTTAAATTAGGGTTCAGAGATGAGACTGCGGACCCCCTTACATGTATTCACGGACCCCCGTGGGTCCGCGGACCACAGGTTGAGAAACACTGATCTAAATAATAATATAGGTAAGTAAAGGTCTCAAAAAATATTCTAATAAATTTTCCAACTTCCCCCTTTCTCTCTTACCCTCCCAGGATCGAACTCCCCCAAGTGAATGCTATAGCTATGCCCTTGGTAAATACAATCACATACTAGAACATGTTTTCGTAGTCAAGACCCATGGCCTTGAAAATCGATTGCTTTTAATGAGCATTTTATTTGTTCCCTTTAGAAAATATGTTGAAATATACATCAAAGATGCAAGCAATTGACATAAACTGAGTGCTGTCAGGCCCTAAGCAGAAAATTCCCGCAATTGATTGCGCTGCAGACCGTTGCCTTACTTTATCGAACTTTAGTTTTCTGCGCTGGGTCTTACAGCACTCGGTTTATGTTGATTCCTTAGCGATCCATAGGACGAAGGCTTTAATCTGTGTGGCCAAGTCGAAAAACATGAACTTTGATCAAATTTTTTCAGTGTCTCACTACCCTGGCTACTCCATTACTGTCCCTCAATGAGCCTGTCGCCCTAACGACTAACATCGCCTCTCCGGATCTTTTCAGTGCCTCCTGTGGGGTGATATCAATAAAGCGCCATTCACATGTTTCACTAATCGCTCATTTCCGCATTTCATTCGGCCTAGTTTACTCGGAATGACACGTCTGAACATGAAATGAATCGAAAGTGCCGAACACTGCCGAATGAAATCTTCAAGTGAACCGATCCAACAATGTTGGATATTTTCATTCGGCATCCTTCACTTGCGCGCGCATGCGCGCGGAAGAGAGCAAAGTGAAACGTCTGAACACCGAGTGAACTCTCAATCAGTTTGTCTCGCGTCCTGTACGGGAAGGACCATGAAAGGACGCTATCACATCTCACGCAAAACGTCAAAATGGCATTCGTTCGGCTAATTTGTTTGCTTTTGGGAACACCTCTCATATAAATTTTTGGGTCTCCCTTATTATCCATGTATTTTATATGTTTTTTAATATATGTAAGATTATTTATTTGTAGGAAAATGTTTGTAATAAAAAAAGTAAAATCAAATTTTGTTATTACGTCATAAAAAATAAAAAGGTTTATAAGACGAAACAATACTGTTTTATTTATTTATTTTTATTTAATTGTGTCAACAAAATTGCGTAAAAATCGATGCATCTGACATGTTTTTCCTTAAAATTCGGGGCCGGACCGCGCTGGAAAACAAACGAATTGCAGCGCGGTTGGCCTCGCTCGGCGACGCTGTGGTCGGAATGGACGAGTGAACGCTTATTTCTATAGCGCCGTGTGAACATGGAATGAAACAAAATGGACGATTAGGCCGAAAAAACATGGCGTAAACCTTCACTCGAGTGAACCGTCTGATTCCAGCTTTACTGACCGAGATCAATCACTGGTCTATGTGACTTTGCATAATTGAAGCGTTAAGGATTTATAATGTTCGTTCCGTCAATTCTTCCGCCATTACCATAAAAAAATTGCTTTGATTATCTCTAATCCATACCTTGTTAAGCACGGGTTGAAATAAAGCTACTTCGAATGAACAAAAACAGCTATAATTGGGCATAAATTTAATCGGATTACGTACAATCTATAATTTGTCAGCATTATGTAATTTGGCCATAAACCGAAGTAATGTAACATTAAATTTTCTGCCCGATAAACAGAAAAATTCACACCAAAAGGCGTGAGATCTATGCAGTCAATCAACCATTTAAAATACATGGAAGCAATGGTTTTGTTGGATTGATTCGAATTTAAACAATAAACTTTATATCCTTTAAGTGAATATTGCAATCTAACTAGGATTTTAGCGATAACGGTTATATTCCTCCCACGAAAAGAGGTAACACGATGGTTTCAAATATTTCAAATGTTTCGCAAGCGATATCGCCTAGTTTGAGAACACAGTATAGTGATGTAACAACAGTAGCTGTTTGTCACACTGTCAAAATTAATGGATTCGGATCACGTAGAACAAATAGCTGTGATCAGTGACGAAACGCTAAACTCTTCGGCTCCATGGCAGGCTTCTGAACCACTCGCAATCTAAAAAAATTATTGTGAATTTAACGAATGGTAATATTCATTCTATTTTTTTTAACATTCTATGGAATTGGGGTTTTTGCGTTTTTCCCATCGCAACACTGGCGATATTTTTTATTTGAATTGAAAAATATTTTATTACCATTTTGGTTGGAATAAACTCAGGCCCGAGAAGGACATTATCGTGAAAACTTTAAAAATACTAATTTCGGTTGTGGCTCTGTCTGTTACTCCGGTTCAATAAAATGGAGCTTTTGCGTTGAATTTTTGCGTCATATTTTTCAAAATTGGAAGTCTTTTTTTGGAGAATTCAGACAAGTGAAGAACCAGCGTGTAATATAATATTTTTAACATAAACTATTTGAATTACATTTTTTAAAAATTGGAACTGATTTATCATCAATTCAGACTATACCCATTGATGTAATTATCATATTTTTTAGATAAGACAGGAAGTGAATTGAAAAGTGGTTCCACTTTTTTACTTTCAATCAGTCCAATTTGAACTCTAACGCTCACAACGATCTAACGCCGAACGACCGTAAACTACCGAATCCAGTCGCAAAATAAAATTAGAAAAAACGCTTCTTTAGTTTATGAAAGTTCCTTCAACAGCTTATGCCTTTTTAAATATTTGTTACTCATTGTGAATTGTCGAAATGTAGAATAGTTTTATATGATGTTTTTCAGTTTATCCCGAACATTAAATCGTAGCAATATGTCATTCAGTTAAACTTAACACATGTAAAAAATGTATGGATTTTCTTCCCCGAGTGTACAATATTTTCCAAATTATGTATCCACCCAAGGAACTATCTCACAAATATTTATAGTTTTGGTTTTGAGCTGCCTTTGCGCGGACTAATTTAAGGTCTTCACCATTTGGTTGCCAAGTAGGCCCTACGCCACTGGCCTCGGTGCAATAATCTCATGAAGCGGATAATGTAGTCACCGGTGAAAACTGAGCCGATTGGCTAAGATAAAATGGACAGTAATTGGTCAAGGACATCCGTCTGTAAGATTCTATCTCGATGGAATTCGAATGGTCCGATTTAAACAAGCCATTAATTTGCCAGGTCGAAAAGAAATCCGATACTTAAAGTCGAAGGCGTCTGAAAAGCAAATTTTGAAAACATATGTCGAAATCTTACTCTACTTTAGTCAATTTACATAAGCTATGCAAAGCAAGAGCACACTGAATGCATAATTTACAGTAAAATTCATGATGTTATATAATGGAAAAGAAGTATTGAATACTTTGTTTGAATGCTGCAATAAGATTTGCCAATATGTTCCCGAAACCCATGAAAATATCTCATTTGCACATAAAAACTATCGGTTTTGCCGCATATGGTAATAAATGAAACGCGTATTCAAAATACATGTGTGATTTCGTTCATGTGTGCTGAAATCTGAACGGGATAATCAGTTATAAAGTCGTGTTGCTTTTTTATAAATTCATTCATCGTTTCGATAATATTATATGATTAAATTGAATGTTCAGCGCCAGCCGTGAGCGAAAAGGCACTTGGAGAAGTCTGCATTTTTGGTATTTTAAAGAAACAGAAAATACTAATGATAAGTTTAGGCTGTAAAGTTCTACATCTCTCTATCATCATCTTAATGTTCTTTGCAAATAGGTAATACCCAGGTTAGGTTAGGTTATATTATATTACAGTCTCGTTGAATTATTTGATTAAAATTTGTGGAAACGAATACCTTTTCACTACAGATCTAGAAAATCTACAAAATAACTTCGTATCGAAAGCAATCCATTGGTTACGAGGGGGACAATTAATGTAATTACATTAGCGCAGTTGGTAGAGCAGCTGCCAGGAAAGCCGAAGTTCCGAAGTTCGAAGGAATATTTCAAATTTTGGTTTGCAAACTTATTTTGTTTAGACATTATTGAAAAATCATAAATACTTATGAACAAAAAATACTCACAAGAAGTAATAATTGCTAACTTGAATGTAGGTATACAGGCTGTAACAGGACGTACCCGAGTAAAGAAACTCAGTTGCGACGCGTGGTGGAAAAATATTTTTAATGTTTTTATAAAAAAAAAATGTAATCGGACAGCAAAGTGACAAACACATTTATCGCACGAAATATGCTCAGGAATCGCTGGGTTAAATATCGCGGGTACGTCCTGTTACACCCTGTATATTAAAGCATGTTTTGTATGAAATGAATCGATATTAAATTTTAAATTTAAAAATTTTGATATGGTCAATGATCGATCTTTCTCATTTGGAATCTCTCTGTACAGTTGCAAACTCTTAAATTATAATATTTTAGTCTCAGATGTGACCGTATCTTTTTCTGAGTTTTCTGTTTCATATCTTCGATTAAGTTTCACTAATATTGTCTTCATTAATTTAATAATATTGTTTTGTAATGTAATGTAATGTAAAATGTACTTATCTTTTCTCTACAAAAAAAACAAAAAATATGTTAGAGGTGCTTGCTAGTGCTGTCACCTGCTCGTGTTGCGGCATCCATAGTTCAGTTCAAAAATCAATAAACTTCAAAGTGATAATATTAAATTAAATCGTAAAACTTATTTTTATATTTATTATTATAAGCAATAATTATCAGCCTGAAACACTCATCCACATTGGAAAATCTTCCGAGAAAAGATAAATACCGACGGTATTGCTTATAATAATTGTTACCCTTTGTGCTATGCATAAAAATCTTATCTTAAAACATTACTTTAACAATTAAAAAAAATCTTTTTAAATGGTTCAATATCTTACCAAGTCTGCACCCAGCTCTTGGCGATGGGAATCCCCTGACAAAGTCAATGCACTTGACGTTGAAGAGGCGGTAGAAGTAATCGTCATCAGGTATCCTCAACTCGTTGCAATAGGGGTGCTTCCTGTGAGGGGGTCTATTGCAACATTCTTCGGGGTCGTTCCGGTTTCGGGGATCTAAAAAATATAAACATATTAGTTATAATAGTATTTTGAAACTAATGATTTTTTTCCAATTATGGAGAGAGGAAAGGTGAACATTTGAACAATCGGTATTTTACCAAACTTTTGCTATCACTGTCGCTCTTACTCCCCTGAATACTGAGCGAAAATGACAGTTGCTCCTCAGGCTGTTAATATCTAAATAAAACCATAAAAATCGAGGTATTCCCCAATTTCCTCCTCCAAAACTAAAACGATTTAAAATATATTTTTTTTAAATAACTAATATTATGAAAACAAATTCTATGTCTGTATATAATAATAAGCCTTTCATTCTGGACTTCTGTTAAGTATATGAATATTAGACATGTTTTATTTGTTGTAATATATCTCGAAGCTCAGTTTGCCTCTTGGCATAGGCCTCCTCTAACATTGTCGATATATCTATAGTATAAAAATTAATGTTTGTTTGTTTATTTGTTCGTACCTTATGCGCGGCCATACCGTTCATCTATTGCGATAAAACTTTGGGAACATGATGTGCGCATACCCGGGATGGTTATAGTAGATATGGTAAGCTCTGGCGTTATGAAATTATTTCCTATACTATTCATACGATTGCGATTAAAATTTCGATTCGCGATTAAGAATTGTTGTGGATAATTGTAAATAATTCTATATATATACTGGTGAGCTCTGGCATGATGAAATTTGCATTAAAAAATTAAATAGGTCACGCGAGTTGTTGGAAAAATGGGTGGATTTTATGGAGTTAGGCGGCAGGGAAAAAAAAAAGGGGGGGGGGGCTCGTGAGAAAGGAGAAAGGGGAGAGTGGGGGGGAAGGTGATAAGGGAACGGGGGAAGGGATGGCGACGAGGGAGGGGGGGAGAGGAAAATGACACGAAGGGAGAAACAATGTATTTATTTAATTGGCATTTCAACGCATGCCGGGTATCAGCTTGTATATTATATTAAAACAATATTTGCACTAGGTGTGAAAATGTAGAGAGAAAATTGGGAATACATTTGTTTGGACAAAAGGCCCCCTGGTTACCCCTATTTATGATTTAATATTTTTAGGATTGGAGAGAAAGTTAATCGTTGCTACGAAATATAGGTATACCACTAACTCCATATTTCACAATTCCTTATTCATTCATTCATTAAATTGTGTTGAAAACGCAATCAACGAGGTTATAAAATAATGTTGATACAAATATATCCATCATGGACGGCGAAAATAGCGATTATGGCGAAACAGAGGATAGTGGTTTCTGCTAATTATTTTCTCTTTAAGTTTTTTTCGTTTTTTAATTACTTATGATGCCTACGATCTTTACAATCAACCACTACAAAGCTTGTTAATTATTAGATAATTATGACATATTACTTTTTAAGAGTGATGGTTATGACCTTTTTATGCCCCTCTGTGCGTAACAACATAACAAAAAAAGTTAATAATAATTGTATGCAGCAATGTTCGGATATATTGTACATATTTAAGACGATGGACTTCGCTTTTCGGCCTATACAAAAAGGACGGCCGGGAAAAAACACTTTTCTACATCGAAAATTGCACAAAATGATTTTTTTTTTATACTGCCTTCTAGGGGGTGAAAACTATGTCGGTATGTTTTCGAATTTTCGATGCGTTTCGTATTAACGTAAACATTCACTGTCAAACATGTACGATTTATCAAAAAATATTATTTAAGGAAAAAGTGCTGCTAACTCAACTCTCATAAAGAATTATAAAATTATAAAAAGCTGCCGACGTAGATTCTTCTTTCTAAAAAATATATATTTTAAAAAATTTCAATTTCGTGAAAGTTTCGGTGTACAAAAGTGTATTCTCCATAAACCCCTTTTCGAGCGATTTCTGTAGGTAAATTTGAGCGTTGTCTCATTCGCACATTTCGCATTCGCATGTATTGTAAGTGTGCGTGAGCTTATTGTGAGCGGGACAGAATGACAGACGCGGGTGTTCCGCGTGTCGTTCAAAGTCTAGCCTCTTAAGAGATTACTTTGCCGAGTACGGACGAGAGCGGTAACGAAGAAAAAACGGTTTAAAAACCAAAAGTAACCGGATGTAGGTATATAAAAAATGTTTCTAAAGTGTTCTTGTAGTAAGTATGACATAATATCTGAATGTTTTTGTTACTATAGAATGTAGCTGATTATTTTTTGCAAGGAAATTGAGCCAATAATATCCGCTGAACAAAAAAATCTATGATTTAGATTTATAGATCGTGTCAGCGTTTGAATAAACAAGGTTGCAACGACCTTGCATTTTTTGTTCTTAGAAATATCTAGCATGTCCTCCATAACGAGATTTGGATCGTTCTATATAATAACATCGAGAATGACACGCATTTTTAATTAATCAACGTGTATTAACTGTAGAATAGAGCGCATCTTCGTTTCTAATTGATTTTATCTTCAAATCGAGTCGTGAATCAGAACAATTTGGCCAGTATAATGGAATGATTCTATCTGGATTTGCTTTAAAGGTAGGCAAATTAATTTGATTTCATGATGTGGGAAACTATCTAGAACTTTTAATATAATTTAATACTAAAAGTCATATGCCCTTTATTAAAAAAAAGCTAAATTCGATAGTGGAAACACGTTTAGGTACTCGAAGTTATTTCAATTGTTATAAGGACGATACATTCCACTTTTCGTATTCTAAGAATTAAACTTAAAAAATAGTCGATTGTACTTAAACAATTTGGAAGGTGGGTATTGGTACCGTCACCACGGAAATAATTTATTGAATAACCAATACCCGTGCCGTAGGTCACTTAAAGTGGTTCGCTACATTTGGTGACTTAGCAGGGGTGCCTGGTTTCATGGAGTTTGAATAGGTCTCGGCGGCAGATGCGTTTGCCCACCTACTACATGGCTGCCTTGGATCGGGAGAGACTGGTTAAGGGAAACTTAACCTGCAGCCGGACGCTCTTGGCCTTGCACCATAGTGGGAGGGATGGATTCATACGTCCGTCACTACTAGACACTTAGACGCATTGACCTACAGATTCCTACCCACATCGTCCGATGTGTCATACATCTGCCCAGATGATGGACACTCTAACGCTGTCCGAAACGTTGGCTAAAGAAGAGGGTAGAGCAACACGCCATGATAATAAAAAAAAATCATTGCGTTTAGAGTCTAAGCAAAATATTTATTCAAAACATTCATAAAAATCAGATGTGAGGACAAAAGGTAAAACAGATCATTTTATCAATCATTATTCACCTTCTTTGTGTCTTCATTAATCATATTGACAATATCATTAAAGCTTATTGAATTATTGTTGTATTTACCCAGAGGAGTTCCGGTCAGGGTGTAGTCGTGGTCCATGAACTGCCCCCACGCAATGACCATCACGGTTCCAGCATGGTCATGGAAACCATCATCAGGGTGCATGGTTCTGGAAACCACCCTGGATAGGGGTAGGTCCCTCCCTGTCACAGACACCCTGGGGGCGTTGATTCCGTCAGCGTAGAGGGGTGCGATCAACCTGAAAAAAACATACGATTAAAGAGACAATGAACACTGATACAGCTTCCTATTTAAGATTGATACAATTTTTTTTATATTATACATAATGGTATCAATAAATTAAATCAATTGTAGAAAACATATTTTTAAATCTGTGTTTTTTTTTGTCAGGAGCAAAATGCACTCTTGTTGTAAAACCAGTTTCGTGGAATAAAAATTCTCGAGACAAGGTCAAAACAGTTCACGGATATTGTTTTACTTGAGGCTATTAGCTACTAGACGTCTGGTCTCAATAACACAATAATGACTTGAGAAATTTGTGGTGTAATCAAATTAACTGTGAGATGCCGAATTATTTGAAATTAATATGATAATGCAGATACACGTACGAATAAAATTTAATGTAAGTTAATACAAGGCTTTCAACACTGTTTTGGATGGAATGATGATGGAAGAGTCTTTACATCTAGAGTTTTTTTTACACTTATGTGTTATTTTCTTTGGTATAGCGCTCTGGAGGGAATATGATAGGCAAACTGGTAAAATTTGAAAGAAAATACAGTAGGGATCCTATTAAAAATGTATGGAATATTTAAACATCATTTTTCTAATTTTAATCATCCTACTAAAAATGTTTGGTTTTTATGTTTTCATACAAATGTATTAATTTTAAAAACGATCAAAAACTGACAAAACCAAAACGGTCCGTGGTTGGAAAGGGCACCAAATACGCACGTCAAAAAACAACAAAGTACTACTGTCAGAAATGTCTATGAAGCCGGCCGACGCTCATGGCGTCACACGATTGCCCTGCCCCAAAATATCGTTTTGCCGGTATATCAAAAATGGGAAAATTAGACATGCTGTTACGAATATTATTCATCATCATAAAAATAAAATAAAAATGCCATAATCATCGTGATTTTTTGCTTAATTTTTTTAAGCAATAAAATAAATACTCTATTAATGCAAGCTTTTTATTACAATAAATACAACTTTGTTACACAAAATAAAACGTATTTTTAACTACGTCGCTATTTTTGCTAATAACGTTGTTATGACAAATACTATCTCTAAGGTATAATCATCAAAAAGTGACATTAAAGGCCGTTGATCCCAATCCTACTGATCTACTGTTGAGCCAACATTTTGGCTCAACGATTCTCAAATGTACAAACACACTCTTCCCAACGAAACTCTCCGACCAACAAGCGAATCGAGTGTTACTAAAGAAACACTTAGCTGATCGGAGACTCAGATGAGTTGGGAATAACGGTCGCCATTCTTGATATATAACATAGGGGTAGCATTATATATACTTAAGAAGTTAAGGTTGTATTTTCTTACCTCTGGAAGGGTGTCATGGACGCCCCCCACGTGGGGTGGGCTAGATTGGTGCAGAGTCCATCGAACCTCCTGTACTTGCCAGCCCGGCACTCCACGTGGGACAGGAAGGGCGGGCACACCTCTCTGATTAGGGTCTTGGTGGTGTCGATCAGGGGGAGACCTTTCTCAATATCCTCGTAGGTCAAACCGTACCTGAAAAATAAACAATTTACAAGTCAAGTACATTTTGGAAACTGAAATCTAGATTATTGTTGAGATTAGATACCTTTAGCAGAATGCCTGGCCCCCTAGCACAGTCGATCGATAATGATTTATAGAATAACTTTCGGTAACTTCCCATATTCTCTAGCATGACTGCAGATTGCCAATGCATAAGTAACAGTTCACAATGACTAAGTTTCCCTAATAAATTCGACGTCCATTGTTGTTTGTACGTTAGCCATGTGCATCAGATTTTTAGGAAAAGATGGGAAGTTACTGAAAGTTATCCTATCAATCCTTTTCGATCGACTTTGTGCTGGGGGGCCTGGACTACTTTACTAAATACAAATTAGTAGAATGTCCTTTGCGAGGGTCCAACTGTGTACTCGGAACTTGATTAGCTACTGGTATCATGCAAAAACATGTTTTCGGAGGCGTTGAAGTAGCTTTTATTTTTTTTAAGTAAAAATTATTTGGCTTGGGGGGGTAAGCTGGCGAATGCGAGACGAGAGCGTTACGAAAAGTGTAGTCGGGCGAGGCGAACGGGCTGCATCACACTGTAGGAGCAAGAGAGAGCAGTGCGCGCGCACAATTTCTTTCTCCCTTCCTCTCATAGCCAGTGCATGAAGATTATTCGTAATTTAATTTCGTTCTTGAACAATTTTATAAATACTGTAGGAGCAAGAGAGACCAGTTCGCGTGCACATTTTCTTTCTCTCTACATATAAGTTTTACTTCAGTCGTGTGGTCTAAAACACACTCGTTTTTTTTAATGACTTTTTCTAAAACAAATATTTAACTTCTACGTATGCATCCTTCCCTCTTCTACGTTCTAATGGTGTGCAAGCAAGGTCGATCGATATAAAGTTACCGACAATCAGTAACTTCATATCGATCGTTCCCTAGGACAACTGCAGATCGCAAACGAATAGGTGACAGTTCACAATGACAAAGTGTCCTTAATATATTCGATATCCACTGTCGTTTGTACGTTAGCGATCTGCAGTTGTCCTAGGGAACGATGAGAAGTTACCGACAATCGGTCGGTAGCTTCATATCGATCGATCATGCTAGCGCCTCTGGAGAGGTCAAACTAGCTCAACTAGTCTCTCCCGATCCGGCCTGCCGAGCAGTTGTTGGGCAGATGCATCGACCATCAACACTCGAACAAATCTCACCCCTAAATCCGGGCACCCCTACTAAATCACCAAACGTAGCTAATCACTTCATTTTAACTTTAGTTGTTAGGCACTAGCTATATACAAACCATGTTAGATTATTTGGTAAACAAAGTAAACAGCAATCAATGCTTGCGCAGAAATCATTAAGAAACTTTGTTTAATTTTGCATAATAATATGACATTTATAATCAGGTAGTTAGTCCAGTTGTGCCAACCAGACCGCGTGTACATTATTTGCGGGATTATGGCGAACATTTTGAACAGGATTTTGATCATTGCATTATTGGAACAAGTTCTGTTTCTGCTAATTGCGAAATATCTGTCTTAAATAGTAACCCACGCAATTACTTTGATGGCAAATAAAGCCATTTAATTAATTTGATCAAACGTTTTAATGCGCAATTATTGATAATACCTCCACTGAATACTATTTGAAATGAAGTTAATGGATTTTATCTTCAGAAATTTGAGGACAATGAGCATAGAGAAAAATAATCATTTGGTATACAACTCCGAATTCTATAAAATCCTTTACATATTGGTTTTAATAGTAATGTTTTGCCTATTAATTTCCAATGATATAACTTAAGAATTGATGTGTTGGGTAACTTCCAAATAAGTTTGAGATTCGTGTTGTTGTTTTTTAGCTTATCATAAATATTACAATGCATATTAAACTGTAGCAACATCACTACTAGACTAGGCTCTAAGTAGTTCTGTCGCTCCACGCTGGAGGATTGAAGGTGCTCGATCAATTCTCCGATGTCATCGGCAATCATCGTAACCGTTCGTGCCTAAGACACGAACTACGATATATGGTACTCTTCTGATATTAAACTCAATTGCTGGCTGTTGGGATATAGCCTTCGAATTACTAACTATGATATCGACATCTATTGAAGGAAACTGAAACTAAATTAATAACCTACACACTACAAGTCATTAACTGTTTTCGCAAAGTAAATATATTCCCTTACCAAATTCGTTTAGCTATCTACCTGAAAATAATATTAATCGTGACTGCAATTTTACATGTACAGATAATTTTGTAGGTAAAGGTAGGTACCTAACACGGAAATTGACCAATGGTAAATAACATCACATATTTTAAAATTATTAACCAATGCAGTAGTTACCTAGTATAATTAAAATCATTAAGAGTGATCGTTAAAATCAATACTGCATATTGTCATGTGTATTTTATTTTAAATACCGGAAACGTTAAACGACCAGCGAGTATTAATATATTTTTATTAATCTGAACCTGTCGGTTTTTATTAATTAAATATTCAATAAAAAATGTTCAACATGTCCATATATTCATTTCATTGTTGAACAACTTTTACCAGTTATTAAAAATAATTGAAAAGGGGCATTAATCTCAGCATAAGTACATATTAGTATCCTAGTAACTATTCTTTATGATATTTAATAAGATATTAAGATAATTATAAGATAATTAAAAGATATTGAAATAAGGGTAAATACAGGTAATTCCATTAATGGAGGACTGAACGCCGTCGGCGTTAACAAAGAACTGCCCAAAGAAGCGAAGCTAGCAGTCCACAATGGAGTGCTGGCACCTAAACTGGTGTAAGACATTGAGGCATTTAACTGGCAGGGGAAGGATAGAAGTAGACAGAATGCTGTAGAAATGAGATCCCTGAGGCCCATGTGTTGTAAAACCATTTATTATCGTGTGAGAAATGTGGAGATCCGCAAAGAATGTTAAGCTGATTGTAAGCGTACACGCTCAGATGGTTTGGGCATGTAGAGCAAATGCATGAAGAAAGGATTGTAAGAAGATAGAAGAAGAAGTCGAGGACGTACGAGGAAGACAAGACACCATAAAGTGAATTGGGCTATGTTAAGAGTCAGAATAGTAGAAGGTGTGTACGAGACGATGTATGCATGTGAATTGGCGGTCCGTTCTCTCTCCCTCACAAAGAAAAATCGATTTTGACCCACACCATAATTTATCAGGCCATATTTAAAAAAGATTCGTTAAGAAATGTTTTATCAAATAGTTGCCCTGATTAAACAATAATGTATACGTACGAAATTTGTTCTAATAATTAATAATAATAATTTATTCTTTCATTTTCCCCACAATAAACATTGAAACCTGTTAATTTGTTCGTAAGAACTTCAGTCCCGTTTTTAACCGTTTTACGAATAAAATGATCGTATTTTAGAATAACATGTTTCTCCGTGTACCCCTGTAAATGGCTGTATCTCACCCCCGTGATGGTTAGATAATTTGTTATATTTAATATAATAACAATTAACAATCTAATAAAATCACCATCAAAAATTTGATTTCCAAAATTCGAAAAAATAGAGCTAATAAAACTAATGCAATTTAAATTGAAGTAAAAAAAAAACCACATAAAATTATACATAGATATATGTACACGAAAGAGCTTTTACTAATGCAAAATATAAAAATCTGATTATTGAGCATTTCATTAATCTTATAGACAGCATAATATTAATTTCCTTTGATTAAATCAATGCATTAAAATATTATAAAGGACACTTACTCTCAAGCAATTTAAATTTTAAAAATAACATAATTTCCATCATTATGTGCAGACTTGATACTCATTGCAAAGTTTACTTGTTCGATGGTATTAAAAAAACGGGTTCCAATACGAAATGCGGCAATGTTTAAAAGGATAAAAGATCAAAACTTTTAATCGTTGACCTTTTTACAGGTGGTTCGTGTTATAGTTATGTCTTGTAATGTCCCACATCTGACCTAAAGGGTATCATCAAATGTATATATGATCTAAGATTTTCACGGCCATTTACTAATTTTCGGTCTGATCACAAACAGGCGTATCTCATATTTGTAATTTTTTGTGAGACCACAAAACTGATATTTTTTGCCGGATTCGTATATATTTTATTAAAGTTTTGGCAAATTTGGTAAAAAAATGCGTTATGAAAATCACATTCGCGAAACATGTAGTAAAATTTATTAGAATCCCATTTTTTCATACCCAATTGGGGTATTTTGTGAGTATGTTAAATTAAGTATGTAAGTAAATTATTTTCTGACAAAAACATTTAATTACAGGTAGGAGGTAATTTATTGCTTGACTAAACTCTCCAAACAAACCCTTTCATTTTCGAAAATGACGTTTAACGAGACTTTTATCTGTCGTAAGCCCGCCGGCGAGCGGGTGACAGCTGAGAGGTTAAGAAATAAAATGCGATGCTTATGTATACAAAAACTGTACAGGACAAGGTCAGAATCGCTTGCGCCAACACCATTCCAGACTTTGCTTTTTATTAGAGCACTCCAACTCCTCAGAATGCTCTGATATTAATTTTATATGAAATACGGACTTAACCTCTGACTGTCTGTCATGCGACATTCAAGAGGTTAAATTTACAACAAATCCAAGTTCATCAAACAAGAACCATACAAACAGACCCACAACCGAAATAAGTATTTTTGGTGATAGTTTGGGAATGAATATATTAATATGAGAAAAAATTTATTAATTACTATATTACTTTTGTTGTTGTAGACTCCAATAGTTGAATCTACCAAATAAATATGGTTTTTTATAAATCTTATCTTATAAACTTTATTATTTAAAGTATTTCTTATTCTAAAATAGCTTATTTTCTATTTATTTTATCTATGTCTGTTCTAATACCTCTTTCATAAACATCAAATTTCATCGGTGATATTGCAAATCGCGTAACTAACTTTTTGAATAGCAAAAATTGGATGTTGTAGACTTGAGTAGAGTAGACGAGACACATAGAGTTGGGAAGTCAAGAGTATTTTAAGAACAAAAATATTTTTTTTCCCTAAGTTTTTGTTACTCGAAAATGTACGCGGTATTGCAAAATGATATAGTTACGCGGATTTGCAGTATCACCGGCGATATGTATTATATCTTTAATTTTAACCGTTTAATTCCTTTTCAGGATACGATCATTAAATTAAATCATGGAATTTCATCAACTTCAGCATTAAATCATTGAGAAGTTAAGTTGGCACTGACTTCAAACTACACTTTATTGCAATTCAATTCACGAACGAAGATACCGCCGATTGCAGAATCAGTAGGTACCTGTCAATCGGTTGGTTACTTGCGATTGAGTAAAGTGTATTAAAGATTCCTCGGCGTATTGATTTGCACCGCTTGATGGCAAGAAATTTTGTGCTACTTTAGTTTTAAAATTTTTTATTTTTATAAGATCTCACAATTAATTCTTAATAAACAAATTCATTAAAAGGAATCCTTAAGAAATCATGGAAACTTCATTGCGATCTAAGATGTTGTAGGAATCCAATTTTTTTTCAAACTATCTGAAGGCATGTAGGTACTAACATATTATTATCTATTGCTAAATTTCGATTGAAAGCTAAAATAACCACGACGATTTCCCATTTGAAAAAAGAATCTAAACCGAACCATAAATATAGATACATACTGGGTCGACGTACGTATACGTTACGCTACGCCTAACAATATCTGGACTACTTAGCAACCATACATTTTCTATGGAAATATATGTTTTAGAATCTCACTGGCCACACGCATCGCAACGTGTTGTCAGTGTGATTCAGAAAATTCTATTTCGATAGAAAATGTATGCTTGCTAAGTAGTCCAGAGGCCCTAGCACGCTCGCTCTATAACGATCGATAGGATAACTATCGGTAACTTTTCATCGTTCCCTAGCATGACTACAGATCGCCAACGAATAAGTGACACTTCACAATGACTAAGTGTCCTTAACATATTCGACTTCAACTGTTGTTTGTACGTTAGCGATGTGCAGTTGTCCTAGGGAACGATGAGAAGTTACCAATAGTTATCCTATCGATCGTTATAGAGCGAGCGTGCTAGGGCCTCCGATATTGTTATGCATAGCGTAGCGTACGTTCGTTGACCAAGTATGTATCTACCTTAGTAACTCAGGTACGGGGCATACGTCATTCCTATGTCTACCTACGTTAAATTATCGTGAAAACAAGCTTATGTGTCCAAGCGGTTAAAACCGTCACAATCTTAACGAAATTTAAACGTAGAAATAAATTTATATATGGATGAAATTCAAAATGGTCGAGTTAAAACAGGACTTGGTTATGTTCAGTCAAAAGCATTTAATGGAATTTTAAAAACAATTGTTTGGAGTTCATCCAAAAATATTACATTAGAGTAACCAGGAGTTAGGTCTGTTTTCAAAGAGTTCAATTACCGGGATTTATTGCATTATTTGAATTAATAATAATAATAATATTTGGATGAATCGTAGAGCGCCGTTTTCGTAAAAAATCTCCTCAAGAGCGCTGTACAAATTTATTTCACCCGACGCCTGTGCTCTAAATATTCCAAGACGGGAGAATCTATCAAACGGACCGCCCGTTTCTGCACAGAGTCCAGGGTGTTTTTCAGGTACTTTGGGGCTCCAGAAAAGAGGTGGCTGCCAAATACAACTGTGGGGTGCACTTGCGATTCGAACAGGGTTAGCAGTTGTTGCTCTGTACAGTACGCCCAGTTTCTGAGAGGCTAACTTAACTCTGGCTTCGTTGGGGCCCCCGTCTGAGCTGGTCACTTAAATTTCTTAAGGTTACTTGAGATTTGCACTGTTTATTGCAACACAGTTTGCACGCAGGGGACTAATATTGGAAACACATGATCTTGGAAATTTTATCATTTAACCCGGGTATAACGTAAATAATAATTTATAATATGTTCTGTAATGAAGGTGGTTGAGTAAGCAAAAGCAACATTTATGATACGTGGTGCAACAGTACAAGTATTTGATTAGGATTTTCATCTTCCTAAATATATAATTCATCTCTTGGTAAGAGACGGAATGAGGTGTATAAGCCTTTGAATAATGTGAATCCATTCTAAAGTAGGTATATTACAGCATTCGTTCATCGGAATATATTCAGCTACTGTTTGTAGACACGGCCAGAAAGTGAATGTGGTTAAATATAAGTGTTAAAACAGGATTTGGTTATGCAGTCAAATGTACGTAATGGAATTATAAACAAATTTGTTTGGAGTTCATCCACAAATATTAGATTAGATGCTATATAAGATATGTCGGTTTTTAAAAAGTTCAACTAACGGTCTTTATTGCTTTTTTTAAAAATATAATAATAATATTTGCATGATCTGTATTGCGCCGTTTTTATTAAAAATCACATCAAGGGCGCAATACAATTTTTTAAAAATATTTCTACAATGCTCTATCTTACTTCTAGCTAGAGGCTAGACAAACTTTAAAACTTATGGCTAACAAGTTGATTCGTCGATCACTAATGCTTTCGTTGCATTTGACCAATGAATCTAGAAAATAATCAAGACCATACTTTTTTTAGATTTTCACGGCCAAAAGCATTTTCGTTGTTTGTTTTTGGGGTGTTATGCCGTGTTGTGCTACCTCCTTCTTTAGCCGACGTTTCGGACAGCGTTGCAGTGTCCATCATCAGGGCAGATCTGCCGGATCTGCCCTGATGATGGACACTGCAACGCTGTCCGAAACGTCGGCTAAAGAAGGAGTTAGCACAACACGGCATAACACCCCAAAAACAAACAACGAAAAAAGACCATACTTACCTAAGAGGTCACTTGAGATTAACTCTGTTTATTGTTTATTAGAGAAATTTAGATAAAGTTTGCACGCAGTGTACATAACTGGAAGTGTTATATATTCTAACGAGAATCTCTGTACCTTATAGCACCTCTGTACCCACAGCGCCCTTGAGGTGATTTCTCACAAAAACGGCGCTATACAAATTATCCAATTATTATTATTATTATTATACAAAATTACTTGCTATTCTACCATCTTATGTTAATTACTTGCTTTACCTTACTAACCACTGACACATATTTTTATTTATGCTAAAAATAAACACTAAAATCAATACAAATGTTAAACATTGCAAAATTATAAAAATATATCTACAATAAAACAGATATTTTAAGATTAATAGACACACTGTATGATAAAAAATTGAATATTTATTTTTATTTTTAACTTTTTAACTTAATGAGTTAAACCTCAAATTATAATATTTTAATTAACGAAGATAATATTAGCGAAAGTCAATCGAAAACCCGAAACAGATAAATCAGAAAAAGATATGGATACATCTGAGATTCGAACCCAGGACCTCTAGCAAACCGGGTCAACGCGCTGTCCACTGCGCCAACGTATTCCTATCCGATTCGGTCATTTTTTAACTGTATCATATTTCGACTGAGAACCACCAATATTATTTTCATTTTCTTAATGCATATTTTTATTGGCTGCTATCTTTATGTATGATTGCAAGATTAAACTCGAACTAAATGCCATCTAGATAGTGTCAGGATAAATTTTATCACTTTTTATTAATATGCGACATCTATTGACTTTTTCTGCAAGTCTAGGATGAAATATTTTAAACTTTTTAACTTAATGAGTTAAATCTCAAATTATAATATTTTAAATAACGAAGATAATATTAGAGAAAGTCAATCGAAAATCCGAAACAGAAAAAATAGAAAAAAGATAGGATACGTTGGCGCAGTGGATAGCGCGTTGGCACGGATTGCCAGAGGTCCTAGGTTCGAGTCCCTGATGTATCCATATCTTTTTCAGATTTTTCTGTTTCGGTTATTCGATTGATTTTCGCTAATATTATCTTCGTTAATTAAAATATTATAAAAAATGAAGATTGTGATCCACAAAACAGGTGAATTCCTAGTGTGGAGGACAACATGCAATATCTTGTAATATTAATGTGTAAAGAATAATAAAAAAATAGAAATAAATAAATATATTTTGATTATTTTTAATTGATGAATAATGTTTTTAAGACAAGATTTTATGCATAGCACAAAGGGTAACAATTATTATAAGCAATAATTATTAGCTTGAAACACTCATCCATATTGAAAAAAACCCCCCGAGAAAAGATACAAAATGTAATAAGCGGTAATTGTTGAATGAAACACATTGATTCATTTGACGGGTAACAGATAAGCCGCCGTAGATTAGTGGATATAGCTCCTGACCGGCAATCAGAGGGGCGTGGGTTCGAGTCTGGATGAGTGTTTCAGGCTAATTATTATTGCTTATAATAAGTATATTTTGATAATAATATATGATAATATCATATATTATTATCAAGAATCAAGAACGAGCATCAAAGAACATATTATGTTCTTTGATGCACGTTCTTGAGAAAGCCAAATTCTTTGATTTGCAGTGCAATATTACCTAAAAGGATTTGATCAGAATGTTCATCTTCCTAAATGTAAGAGACAGAATAAGGTGTAGACTTCGAACAAAGTTAATCCATTCTAAAGTATATTACGGCATTCGCCCATCTGAATATATCCATACTAGCTACCGTTTGTAGGCACGTTCATCCAACGCCCAGAAAGTGAATGTGGTTATAGGAAATGCTTCGTACGGCACTGAGCCCCAATAAAAGTAATGATCTGCCCTTTGTATACTGCTTTCACTTGGAACATGGATTATGTATGAGCCGTCGCATCGGTGCAATATCGCTTCTTGAATACAAAATCAACACTAGTAAAAAATTAACATTTTTAATAATTAAAGCAATAATTATCAGCCTGAAACACTCATCTATATTGAAAAAACCTCCCGAAAAAAGATACATGCCGCCGACGGGACGCGAACCCGTGTCCTTATGATTGCCGGTCAGGAGCTCAATACGCGTGTATTTTTTCTCGGGGTTTTTTTTCAATATGGATGAGTGTTTCAGGCTGATAATTATTGCTTATAATAATTGTAATCCTTTGTGCTATGCATAAAAAATCTTGTCTTAAACATTAGTTAATCAATTAAAAATAATAATTAACATTTTTAGGTTAAATAATGAATACCTATGTTTTAGTTAACGTGATTTATTTAGGGGGTATTATGTTGTGTTGGGCTGCCTCCTTCTTCAGCCAACGTTTTGGACATAGTTACAGTGTCCATCATCAGGGCAGATTTTATTCTTAATTACCATTTAATATTAATTTAAGGGGGCTACGTTCAATTCTTGGTATCCTGTAATTGACGGCTACAATAAAACTAAACGTAGAAAACCATTTAAAAACATAATATGTGTAATACAAGTTCTTTATAGAGGCTGACAACACAATATAGGCGTCTACATACATAAGCACACAGCCGATTGCACATCTTCCCTGAAGATGGACACTGTAACGCTGTCGGAAATGTTGGCTAAAGAAGGTGGTAGCGCAACATTGCATAATGCCCCAAAAATAAATAAAGATAATTCTTTTGGTCGTGAAAATCTAATATCAAGTTTCAGTTAATCTTCAAGTGCAACATCGCTTTACAAAAATAATAGTTAATTTCAATGGTGTGTCCCTGTGTAACTCCAGATCGATGACCTCTAGATCTGGGATTTGCTTTGATTTTCAAAATTGAAACTGATTGTCGGAACGTTTCAGGCAAGCGTTATCGCTTTGTAGAATATATCAATATTATTTAATTAATTAATATCTATACCTACATATCGACCCTTTGGAAAAACAAGGTTCCATCTGTTGCTTTAACGTCATGCGATAATGAACTCTAATGTAGCTTACCGTAAATCCCATGACCGCGTGAAGTTTTCGCAACAGATGGAACCTTGTTATTCCAAAGGATGATATGTGAAATATTTCCGTTTGTAAAAATTTTTGACAGATGTAATTTTTCAAGTTTACCAACGTCCCGTTTACTAATATCCCGTGATTTTTTACGGGTTTGCGCTAGTTGTAAGTAAAAATAAAATATTCATAGTTTACCTGAAAATTAAACTATTAATACTCCCCGGTTTCTCCCGAGCGACGACACTAACTAAACAATTGACCAATATGAAACACATAATTTTGACATCTTGCCTCTTTTTTATCTTCCAAATGGATATATCACATCCATAGCCCATAGATATGTCGAACTAAAAATTCGCGATTGTTTTCACAAATACCGGACTTATTTTCTCGATTTTTTTCTTCATTTAAGTCCGTTTGAAAGAAATATAAATTTCCATTGGAAATACAACATTATATTAGGAATTTAAACTGACGAATTTATTTTAATATTTTTCATCTCAAAACGGATATGAGACTTATGTCGTATTGCATTCACACAGCGTTGTAATAATATTATAATATTCACCTTGTTTAAGGGTCAAAGGTCCTTCAACCACAAGAACTGATTGGAAGTGAGATTATTCTAGACACACAACAAATCATGACAAATATCTCACATTGTGTTACTCGTAATCATATATTACCTGCTCACCTACAAAACATATGTATTTCCTGAATCCACATATAGAATATATGAATTCTTAGTGTTTTTTATTCAGGGTAGGCAGTAGAAACACATCATATTAATTTACCATCTTACTACAGATATTTATTTATTTATCTATTTAAAATTTGATTACAGATGTTTTTCTCGATGTCTGTCTCGAGGTCTGGGTCTAGGCCTGGAGTTATATAAATTTGTACAAACATACATACATGAAATAATGAAAAATTATTTACTAAGGTTAAATTAAAATACATTTTAACATTTGTTCTTCTCCGTTGATAGGGTAATCTTCCAATGAAAACAAAAGAAAGGTAATAGAAAACGTAGGTTAATCCTATAAAGAGAATAATATTACAAATATAGAAAGAAAAGATGAAGTAAAAAAGGTATTATTTTTTAAATTGATAAACTAATGTT
The DNA here is from genome assembly GCA_951813805.1 of Limnephilus auricula. NCBI lineage: Eukaryota > Metazoa > Arthropoda > Insecta > Trichoptera > Limnephilidae > Limnephilus > Limnephilus auricula. Next base: position 6,868,496 of record OX638403.1, read on the forward strand.
TAAGACAAGATTTTTTATTCATAGCACAAAGGATAACAATTATTATAAGCAATCATTATTAGCCTGAAACACTCATCCATATTGAAAAAATCTCCCGAGAAAAGATACATGTCGCTGACGGGACTCGAACCCACACTCTCAGAGCTCCTAACCGGCAATCAGAGGGGTGTGGGTTCGAGTCCCGTCAGCGACATGTATCTTTTCTCGGGAGATTTTTTCAATATGGATGAGTGTTTCAGGCTAATAATTATTGCTTATAATAATTGTTAAAATAGGTATCGTAATAATATTATTCTATTTAGGTTAGGTAGTTTGTAAGTTGATATTCATATCCAAGCGTGATTTGTTTTACAGATGTTTCTAATAGTGGGACGACCGATTTTTGCAATCCAATTCTTTATTTCATGTTTGAATTTGGTCATTGTTTGTATTGATCTAATAGTAGCTGTTAGTGTATAGCACAGTTTGCAAGCTATATATTTAAATATAATATTAAGCGAGCGTAGCAAAAATTAATAAACAACATGGATATGTAATTCGTGTAGCATGATATGAGAGAATTTTTAATGAAATTGTTGAAGAAATGACTTTGAACGTCCATTCTCCTTTCATTGCGTTTTTAGGGTTCATTATTTCAACCATACCCAAGGACTTATTTGATTACATTCAATAAAATTCTGCCCCATATCTGCAGGAACCGGTTATGTCCATTCAACGCCAACTGTTTTATTGGCGAAATAATCCGCAAGGGGTAATATATGAACCGCTCGTGAATTGGATTATTTCGTGCTTGCAAATTGTGAAATATTTAACGGCTTCTGGATCGAATGTCTTACGGTTACAGTATCACTTTCTAGCTACAAAATGAAGTTATTATAATAATACATCTATAGTCTTTTTCTCGCAAAAATTATTTTTCTTTCCTTTGAATCACAGGAGACCATATTTGTCCCAGCTCACACAGATCTCATATAAATCGTTTTATCTCACTTACTGTCATGGTAAGCCATATAATTTTAAGGTGTTAGGAAGAAAAAATTAATTAAAATTATAAATCTCGAAAAATATTAAAATCTAGAAATTAACAACTATAGAAAAAAATTAAATGTGGACCTCTATGAATCCAAGTTTTAGATTGCAATAAAAAAAAAATTATGAAACTTTGAGAATTTTGTATTGATTATTTTTACATTTTATGACAAAAAAGTGAGTAACGTTTATAATACATTTTAAATAATATACGTTTTAATTTTGTTTCGTTAACAATAATTTTAGTGAGAAAAAAAGTAAGGTAAGCCATTTTTTAAACTTTTTTGTGTTTGTATTAAAAAATTTAATACCTCAATAATTATGTATATTTTTTAAATAATATCTAACATTTGTATTTCATCACCTTTCAAAAACAGTTGTTAGTTTTCGGATATGTTCAGAAATATTCCATTTATTTGGATTTTATTGTAAAGCGGAAATATTTTTACCTTCTGAAAAAATACTAAAATGTACAGAATTTGTTATTAATATTTTATTATGCTTTATTACCCTTACCGTTTATTTATAAACGCGAATAAATTTGACTTAGGTATTTGTGAGGGTCTGTGTGGCATACTGGCATAACGACCCAAGACCCAACCTAAGCCATAAACATTATGTTGAGAGGTTAAGTACGTGATTTCCACCGTGCGCAAAATAATAGTATAAGCACATACATACTGCGACGTATTTTTATATTATATTATATTATATTCACCAGATTTACAGGAACGGGTTTAGTTTTTCCCATAGGAAAAACTAAACCCTTTCATACACTTTTCCATATAAATGATCATCTAGTAAATCCACGTTATGCAAGTGTATTATATAAGTATAATTCATACAAAACAATACAAGAACAACACGTTAATCTACCAAACTATTAAATGGGAATATAATTCACCGTCTCCAGATATTTTCATATCAGAGGGTTCGGCTCTGTGGAATTCCTAATTTGACCTTATAATTTATAATATTATAATTTTTGAGCCTTTATCATTACATTATGACTCGATTTAAAAAATAGTTATACCCATATATTAGTACTTGTTCTATGTGCTTTTTAGCTGCCCGTGTATATGTAATCTGTAGACACCTAGGTCTCTAGCTTCATAATAAAGGTAGAGGGATTGGCTATTATTGTAATTTTCTCTTGATTCTTATAAAAAAATAATTAAAACATTAAAAATATTGGCCCCAATATTCTTTAATTTTATAGACCAATAACGCATGTACCTACAAGTAAGTGCCCAATAGATGTTTTTAAAAAAATACTTTTTATTTTATTAAATTTATATTCTTTAAGAGTGTTATTATGATGCTACTATCTTTTTTGTTTTTAAATAGATATAAATTTTTTTTGATCTTATATTTTTATATAAAATTGTAAACTATCAATGTTGATTCAATTTCATGTACCTACCATTAGATCGTCTAGTATGTATTATTGTGACAATTATACCACGGTCTCAGGATATAACTCAGTTATAAATAGGTTGCAAACACTTGGTAACTTTTATGCTAAAATCGCCGATATTCTTAATATACCCCTTGTGAAGTATAATGCTACACTTATTAAACATTTTAATGAGGTCACTGTATAACAGGTTTTTGTTTTTGCTTTCATCTTTCTTAAAGTCATTATTATTTTATTGTTATGTGTTTCAATATAATTATATAATTTTCACTCATTAAAATTTAATACTGTGCTATCTATGTCTGTGTAAAAAAAAAACTTATGTATGTAAATGGCACTGGTGCCGTAAATTCTAAATAAATAAATAAATAAATAATATAATACAATTTTAATTTTATTATTTTTTAAACATCTTCTCACTTAAATACGGGCCTCAAGCACGGCAAAGTGAGTGAAACTCATTAAATCACATTAATGTTTGAAAATACATTATTATTGTATCAATTAAAAAAATAACGAAAAATCACTGTATATGTATATATGGACACGGGTTCGAGTCCCGGCATGTATCTTTTCTCGGGAGATTTTTTCAATGTAGATGAGTGTTTCAGGCTAATAATTATTGCTTATAGTAAAATCCTTTTTTATTCAAAATACTACTAAAAGCTCACGTACTTATTGCGATAAACAAAAAAAAAGTAACTAAATGTTTCGATGACTCTTGAAAAATATAATTTAAATACAAAAGCTTTCCTAGCAGAGCTTTTTCTCGTGCTTATTCTATTATATGTGTGATTATTAAAATTTCAAAGGTAGATAGAAAATAAATTATGCATTAAAGCTGTATATTATATCTTCCAGATATTGGACAATCTGGGACATAGAATATATTGGATTTAACTAACTAACTAACTAACCATCACGCCGTTTCCCCGCAGGGGTAGGCAGTGAGGACGGACCGCCAAACAACTCGGTCTTGGCACACACTTCTTGCCTCATTCACATTCATACATCTTCTCATTCATACTCTTCTATTATTCTGACTCTTCACATAGCCCGACTCAAGTATCTGATTCACTTGATCGAGCCACGTATTCCTTGGGCGTCCTCGGCTTCTTCTACCATTCACATTCGCGTCATAAATTCTCTTTACATTCCTTTCTTCATTCATTCGCTCAACAAGCCCAAACCATCTAAGCGTCCCTTTCTTAATCTTACTTATTACGCTCACATCAGCCTTGCATTCTTTTCGGATCTCCACATTCCTAACTTGATCATACATGGTTTTACCACACTCATATATTGGATTTGCTTTTACTTATTCGATCCCTATCGTTATAGAGGGACTACCAACTTAATTGGCATCGGTCAGTTTGTGAAAATAATTGGCCCACGAATGCCAACGCCAAATTGACAACTTACGGCCAATATTGTTATTGCAACGACGGACGACAGACTACGGTAATGGGGCCCAATTATTTATCACGACCTTTAAAGAACCTCATCGTGACTCATATTCTATTTCTTGATGGACGCTACTGTTAGTTGACATACAAATTTGTTACTTTCAGAAGCCTGCGTTGATCAGGAGATTTTTTCGGTTATCTTAGATGAAAGCCTAGGAAAATGTTATTATGGAAGTGTATTCTTTTTCAATTCATAATTTTAATAAATTATAACTAACAAAATTTGTGCTGGCCGAAACCCCGATTATAAATTTCTGGATGATGAATTTCGCTATATTCCAAAAGTATTAAACCACGATCTCAAATTGGGTACAAAATCTTACAATGATCATGGTTTAATTTTTTGAAAAAAACTTCTTCAGAAAGGTTTTCACTTTGTGATGGCATTATTTATTTTGATGAAAAGAGAAATAACTTTGTTTACATTACTTTTATTAATACACAATCAACGTGTTTCATGAACGATGTTCACATCATCAGGATCAAATGTATACTCATCAGATCAAATGCATGGACGTATATACTCAAATGTATACTCATCAGATCAAATGTATGAACGTATACATTTGATCCTGATGATGTGAACATCGTTCATGAAACAGGTTGATTGCACGGAGAAAAATGTTATTCGAAAAAACGATCATTTTAATACTAAAAACGGGTAAAAACGGGACTGAAGTTCTGACGAACAAATTAACAGGGTTTGAATGTTTATTGGCGGGAAAATGTAAGAATAATTTTTTGGTATACCTACGAAATTACCTATACCAACAAATTATTCTTCAATAAACATTGAAACCCTGTTAATTTGTTCGTAAGAACTTCAGTCCCGTTTTTAACCGTTTTTACTATTAAAATTATCGTTTTTTCGAATAACATTTTTCTCCCTGTGTTTTCGTGGCGATATTGGAAATTCGTGGCGATATTGGAAAAGTCTCCATTTTTTGGTGTCATGATTCAGCATCCGTAAATTTAAAAGATTAATAAATATTCAAACAAAACACTTATGATGAAGAAATAAGATACCGTTTTAAATACTGATAATTTATTTGAAGACATATTGGTTAGTAGAATTATCCACTTCCTCCATTAAAAAAATGTTTTCTAATGTTGGACAATAAAGCGGGCGACAAACGCGAAGTTCACATCAAAAAGATACGGTGTTATAAGTATCTTTTCTACCGACACACTACGTTATAAAATATCCCTTCCTACGGCAGGAGAAGGGGTCAGTTGAAATCGGAAGCGGTCGAGAGAATATCATTTCTTTGTACTGGATATGTTAACTTGACAGCTCCGTGCATGCTCCGTGTATTAAAAATGACCCCCTCTCCTGTTTACCGTAGAGAGGGGGACGCATAACTTTTCTGATATTGCCACTGTAGCGAATACGAAAAATAATTCCGATTAGCGAAGATTCAAACCGCGATCACAGCGCATCATCTTTTTACGTCTGGCGGGTCTCATGGGATTGTATGGCGAGCGCTATTGTGTTATAAATAACTTTTTGATGTGAGCTGCGAGTATGTCGCTACCTTAATTTTATGAATCTGACTTCCCAAGTACAGAGAGAGACAGGTAGACTGGTATAAAAACCAATGCAGGTACTAACTAGTTCATCTCGCTGTCTCACAGCTTTGATCGCAGACAGGCAAGACGCATTCGTAATCTTTGTGTACGATTAAAAATAAATCTACACTCTAAAATAATGAGTAATATTGTATTAATCATCCTCTTATTAGGAAAAGGGGATCTAAAATAACAGATATTATATCAAACTTTTGAATATAAAATTTTACTATTTGGCAACTTTGACAGCACCCCGCTAAATTTTGTGATTCTTAAATTCAGTAACTCTCTAGAGGCAGATTGAGGTCTGAAATGAATAAAATAAACTTACAATAAGATAAACAGAATAAATTATACAACTATGTATTAAATTAAATATTCACATGACAACATTACGTCATACAATAATAATTGAACCTTTCTATTTCACTTCAAAGTCAATGATCTTACGTACCTCCGTATCAAAGAACAGGAAATAAAAATAAGTGAACAAAATCAACAGTCGTGCAATAATGCTATAAGCTATAACATATTGCTTTAATAAAGGCAGTTGGTACTTGCGCTTCCTAATATCAGCCAGCAAGTAGGCTTTCATGGAGGCTCGAATGATCACGTGCTTTGTTGGTACTTTTAGAATCACGTAAACGCGTGTCACGTCTCTTCTCCACTGCTTTTGAATCAGATTTAATGTGTCAAGGTTCTTGCGGATCATCACCGATGTGTCTCTAGTAAAGCAGATGCTGGCTGCTGATATCATACATTACGAGAGACAAAGTAATTACTCTAATATTGGACAACATTTACAACATCTTGGAACCATATTTAGCCACGGATACGCAATTATTTCCACTATTTCAATATCATCTTCTTGTCGAATCACGTTTTTTTTGTATCTGTGTGAAAAAACCTGTAGCGAATTAATAAAGCGACCTATGTAAAACATCAGTTTTATCGTGTAGCAATTGAGGAAAATTCAATTAAGTTCTGTCTAAAAAATGTGTTAAATAAGGCATTTTTAATTGGCAGTAATTTGTTTTAGCACACCAAAGATGAATCTTTTAAGTTGCGAAATTTTGCAGAAATGCAACCGGCATTAAAATGATTCTCTCATCTGGTCAAGCTGTCGATAGAAAAAATCCAAATAGCGTAAATTTTGTAGTAAAATATTGTCATGTTCATATCTGCCCGATTTGGAAATATTTGGAGCTGCAACTATAAAGTAATTAGCTGTAAAGCTAAGTAGCTGATTGTTTTTATTTATTTATTGGGATACCGCATTTTAGTTTTTCTAGACAGTCTTTTCCTTCTCTGGGCTTACCCAGAGAAGGAACGACTACGGAAATTGGTAAAGGATGTAAGGTTAAAAAATCATGGAATAACGAAAAACACAAGCAGTGCCAATTTGGGCCTATAATTCCATGTAATATTTCTGGACAACATGTTATAGAGTCTAAGAACCCATAATAAATTGTAAATTATGGATTCTACTCACATCTGGTTACTACCCAAAAAATCGTCATTTTAAGTAATCTTGCAGTGGTAATCTCTGGCAACATGTTATAAAGTCTAAGAACACATAATAAATTGTAAATTATGGATTCTACTCACATCTGGTTACTACCCAAAAAATCATTCATTTTAAGCAATCTTGCAGTGGTAATCTCTGGTAACATGTTATAGAGTCTAAGAGCCCATAATAAATTGTACATTATGGATTCTACTCACATCTGGTTACTACCCAAAAAATCATTCATTTTAAGCAATCTTGCAGTGGTAATCTCTGGTAACATGTTATAGAGTCTAAGAGCCCATAATAAATTGTACATTATGGATTCTACTCACATCTGGTTACTACCCAAAAAATCATTCATTTTAAGCAATCTTGCAGTGGTAATCTCTGGTAACATGTTATAGAGTCTAAGAGCCCATAATAAATTGTACATTATGGATTCTACTCACATCTGGTTACTACCCAAAAAATCATTCATTTTAAGCAATCTTGCAGTGGTAATCTCTGGTAACATGTTATAGAGTCTAAGAGCCCATAATAAATTGTAAATTATGGATTCTACTCACATCTGGTTACTACCCAAAAAATCGTCATTTTAAGTAATCTTGTAGTGGTAATCTCTGGCAACATGTTATAGAGTCTAAGAACCCATAATAAATTGTACAGTATGGATTCTACTCACATTTGGTTACTACCCAAAAAATCGTTATTTTAAGCAATCTTGCAGTGGTAATCTATGGCAACATGTTATAGAGCCTGAGAACACATAATAAATTGTACCTTATGGATTCTACTCACATCTGGTTACTACCCAAAAAATCGTCATTTTAAGTAATCTTGTAGTGGTAATCTCTGGCAACATGTTATAGAGTCTAAGAACCCATAATAAATTGTACAGTATGGATTCTACTCACATCTGGTTACTACCCAAAAAATCGTCGTTTTAAGCAATCTTGCAGTGGTGATCTCTGGCAACATGTTATAGAGTCTAAGAACCCATAATAAATTGTACAGTATGGATTCTACTCACATTTGGTTACTACCCAAAAAATCGTTATTTTAAGCAATCTTGCAGTGGTAATCTATGGCAACATGTTATAGAGCCTGAGAACACATAATAAATTGTACCTTATGGATTCTACTCACATCTGGTTACTACCCAAAAAATCGTCATTTTAAGTAATCTTGTAGTGGTAATCTCTGGCAACATGTTATAGAGTCTAAGAACCCATAATAAATTGTACAGTATGGATTCTACTCACATCTGGTTACTACCCAAAAAATCGTCGTTTTAAGCAATCTTGCAGTGGTGATCTCTGGCAACATGTTATAGAGTCTAAGAACCCATTATAAATTGTACATTATGAATTCTACTCACATCTGGTTACTACCCAACTGACTGTGAAATTTGATACAACTCTTCAAATTTTCTATATTTATATTTTACTGCGTCCTCTCACACTGTTTAGCACAGCATATTACTTTTCATGCATGTCAATTTTGGCAAGGATGGAGTTACAAAATTGCATTTTGCAAGCAGCACCAAGTCAAAGGTCGAGGAAGTAGGTTATATTGTCCACATCATTTATCCGCTAATTATCCGATATGAAAGGAGACGAGCTCTGTGCCAAGGGTACACCGCGGACGGTGTAACTAATAATGTCTTATGGTAATCGTCAACAAATCATGCCTTTTAGCGCAATGAGAAATTAGTTACTACGACGTTATGAATTAATGAGCCACAGCGGTGACTTAAATTGTAAACAAAATAAGACGTACGGCCTCTTAGATAATGTGAAATACGCAGCGGATTCGTTGTAACATCGCGTAATATTCGCTAAGAAAGAAATACTAAGAAGTTTGCGTAAACTATAATAATTGGTGCCGTATGCGGGTTATTTGGAAGTACGCATTCAGCAGGTGTTTATATTTAAAAAAGACAGTTTCCTATTGTTTAAAGGAAGGAAAATGAAAGAAAACTGCGAAATAAAAAATAAATAATTTGATTCTGTAAATTTTAAAGTACTAACGATGGCCAATGATTAATAAAATAACGGTGGAAAAAAATAGTCGAAGATAATCTTTATTATAAGCAATAATTATCAGCCTGAAACACTCATCCATATTGAAAAAATCTCCCGAGAAAAGATACATGTCGCCGACGGGACTCGATCCCGCACCCCTCTGATTGCCGGTCAGGAGCTCTACCATTAAGAGGCTAGACTTTGAACCACACGCGGAACACCCGCGACTGTCATTCTGTCCCGCTCACAATAAGCTCACGCACACTTACAATACATGCGAATGCAAAATGTGCGAATGAGACAACGCTCAAATTTACCTACAGAAATCGCTCGAAAAGGGGCTTATGGAGAATACACTTTTCTACACCGAAACTTTCACGAAATTGAAAACTTAAAAATATATATTTTTTAGAAAGAAGAAGCTACGTCGGTTGCTTTTTATAATTTTATAATTCTTTATGATAGTTGAGTTAGCAGTACTTTTTCCTTAAATAATATTTTTTGATAAATCGTACATGTTTGACAGTGAATGTTTACGTTAATACGAAACGCATCGAAAATTCAAAAACATACCGACATAGTTTTCACCTTCTAGAAGGCAGTGTAAAAAATTATATTCATTTTGTGCAATTTTCGATGTAGAAAAGTGTTTTTTCCCGGGCATCCTTTTTGTATGGGCCGAAAAGCGAAGTCTATCATCTTAAGCTACGGTGGGTTATCTCCTACCCGCCAAATGATTCAATATATACCTAGTGTTTCATTCAACAATTACCGCTTATTACATTTTTTCACCTGCAAACAACCAACTTTATTTTTAAATGAGAAAGGCATAGAAAGTGCTAACTCTCTCACTAGGAGGCGTCGAGACATATTATATCTACATTTTTTGGGAAATACTTTAACTTGTCAAATATTGATTATTTTTTTATTTGATAAACTAATGTTTAAAATAAGATTTTTTATGCATAGCGCAAAGAGTAACAATTATTATAAGCAATAATTATTAGCCTGAAACACTCATCCATATTGAAAAAATCTCCCGAGAAAAGATACATGTCGCCGACGGGACTCGACCCCTCTGATTGCCGGTCAGGAGCTCTACCATTAAGCTACGGCGGGTTATCTCCTACCCGACAAATGATTCAATGTATACCTAGTGTTTCATTCAACAATTACCGCTTATTACATTTTTTCACCTGCAAACAACCAACTTTATTTTTATATGAGAAAGGCATGTAAGTGCTAACTCTCTCACTAGGTGGCGTCGAGACATATTATATCTACATTTTTTGGTTAAATACGCGTCAAATATTGATTATTTTTTAATTTGATAAACTAATGTTAAAATAAGATTTTTTATGCATAGCACAAAGAGTAACAATTATTATAAGAAATAATTATTAGCCTGAAACACTCCTCTATATTGAAAAATACAGGTTAATAATTATTGATTATAATAATTGTTACCCTCTGTGCTATGCATAAAAAATCTTGTCTTAAACATTAGTTTATCAATTAAAAAAATGAAGATAATCTTTTTAATTCTGAATTAGAAAAATGAGCTTGACAAAATGACTTCAAAATAAGAGATCTTAATGGCCGAGTTGGTTGAAACACTAATCCGGGTAAGACGAGAGATCCTAGGTTCGATTCCTTGATCTTGTTCTTTTTCATATTTTCGTTTAGATTTATTAGTATTATCTTCTTCTTAAATGAATAAAATATATATTTTGATAGGCGGTAACGGGTTCGGTCGCCCCGGGAACCATTTATTTGATAACCAACACCTCTTTCATAGGTCACCACAAGTGGTTCGCTACTATGGTTACTTAGCAGGGGTGCCCGGGTGCATGGGGTGAGGTTTGTCTAGGTCTTGGCGGCGGACGATCTGGACACACTGGACCACATATTCCTCATACATTTTCCTTCCCAGGCCTTCCTCTCCTCCCTTTCCTTAAAAACACCCTCCACACAGCATCCACAAAGATGACATAGGCCCTGAGAGAAATTATTTTCCTCAGTGCCTCCTTTGTGGAGTTAATGTAAAAAAAGACAGACCAGGAATAGAATTTACCTAGTAAGGCTCTAAAAAAAAGAGACGCTTAGATGGTTTAGATATGTAGAGCGAATAATTGAAGAAAGGAGTATAGAAAACAGAATATATGATGCAAATATGAATGGTAAAAGAAGTTGAGGACGCCCGAGGAAGACATGACACGATCAAGTGAATCAGATATAGGGCCATGTCAAGAGTCTGAATAACAGAAGAGTATGTATGAGAAGATGTATGAATGTGAATGAGGCAAGGAGTGTATGCCAAGACCGAGTTGTTTGGCGGTCCTTCCTCTCTGCCTACCCCTGCGGGAAACGGCGTAGTGGTTAGTCAGTTAGGTAGTTAGGCTCGCAGACTCTTTTCACAATAACGTAGTTACGATGTTTTGATGACACCAATTGCTATTTCAACTTATCGAAAGGGATTACGTCTTCAGGTCCACCTCAGTAACAACGTTATCTTATTATTTTTACATCATCATCAACTAAACATCGTTATACGTCGGTAAAACTCTCTATTGAATTCGGTTTCTTTCTCGATTGGATAACTAATTTCATCGTTGACTAATCATCTTCGATTTTCTTGGAGTAATTTTCACAATAAGAGACATGCTAAAGGAGCTGAATATTTTGACGGTGAAGCAAACTGTGTATTTGAATGTACTTATTTTTATACATAAAACGATATGTTTCACTACTACGCTTATTTCTCACAAAAACGGCGCTCTACAAATTATCCTATTATTATTATTATTACGCACCGGAACCGAAGAGATCAGTGACGCCAGTACCTCAGGACATATTCCATCTTCATAGCATATGGGCATGTGCCTAGTATAGCAGCCATAAAATCCACAAATGTTAGGTATATTTACCATTCAAAGAATAAAGAAATATTAAAAAAAATAATACCTACCTAACGCCTGTGCTCTAAAGATTGCAATATTTTTGTTAATTTAGGGGAATCTATCAAACGGACTACCGCACCGGTATTGGGACACACTCCTTGCCTCATTCACATTCTTACATCGTCTCATACATACTCTTCTATTTTTCTGACTCTTGACATGGCCCGACTCAAGTATCTGATTCACTTTTTTTTTATTTTTTTATTATTTAATCTATACATATATTATAATTACATGTTATTTTTTCAATGCCTCTCTCACTAGGGTAAACCTGTGTCGAGACAGACGTAGAGTTACATAAATTGTATACAAACTTGATCGTGCCATGTCTTCCTCGGACGTCCCCTACTTCTTGTACCATTCACACTTGCGTCATATATTCTCCTTACGCTCCTTTTTTCTTTCATTCGCTCTTCATGCCCAAACCATCTGAGGGTCCCTTTCTTAATTTTACTCATTACCTACGCTTACATCAGCCTTGGACTCTTTTCGGATCTCCACATTTTCATACATGATTTTACGACAATACGCCTCAGGGATCTCATTTCAACAGCATTCAGTCTACTTTCATCCTTCCTCTGCCAGTTCCATGCCTCACTGCCATACATCAGGGTAGGTACAAGCACTCCATTGTGGACTGCTAACTTCGCTTCTTTGGACAGCTTTTTGTTAGCGCCAACAGCATTCAGTCCTCCATCAATGGAGTTTCAATAAGTATGGTGAAAGAACTTTAAACTATATTATACACAAAATATTTAATCAACTACCGATGACAATTAAAATTAATAACATGTGTACTGCTAAAGTTAAATATAATCTAAGGAAATGGCTATTGGATAATAATGATTTATACTGATGCCCTACTGTAGTCCTTGTATTCCAAAATGGAATTCACATTCCTAGGAAATGGAAAAATAATTATTTTGTAATACCTGACATACCTACCTACCTTTATCTATGAAACTATTGATGTACTAAATGATTATACTAATTTGTTCATACATTTATTTTTACTTGCTTATTATATGTATAAGGCTTATGCTGCTATTTATGTATGTAAACTTTTCGGTAATTCGATCAACTTATGTATTTATGAATCATCATATACCGTTTAAATTGTATCATGTAATTGTATAAAATGTTGTCTCTATGTCCCTGCTGACAAACTACATAAGTAGTTTAGCGGGTTTAATTGTAAATAAATAAAAAAAATTAAAAAGCTTGCATTTACCCTACTTTCAATATCTCTATCAGCCTTACCATCTTTCGTAAAAGTCCTATCCAGAAACACGAACTCATCCACCTGCTCCAAGCATTCATCGTTCACAACTATATTGCACACTGTTTTCGTACTCTCTCTTTCAAACCCCCTGACTTTAGACATACTTACATTCATCATTAACTTATTCTTCATACATACTTCGATCATCCTAGTCACTAGCGACTGTAGATCTTCCATACTGTTAGAAATAACTAATTTTAAGAAATGTTTTTATCGTAAATTTCATAGAAATATATGAAAATTATTTATTCAAGAAGAATTTTATCCTCCCAATTATTTTACCAGTAATGTAATGTTTATCTTTGTTTATTTATGTAACTAATAGGTCTACACTTTCAATTGACGACCTTATCTTTGATTAATGGTTGCAACATAAATCGCTTTGTCCCAATCTTTTGTGTGATGGTTTGGAAAAATATAAGCAAAACTATTTAATCATTTCAGACACTAAAGATAAACAATGACCTTCGTGAATTCACGAGTTTAAACTTCAATAGCAAGGAAGAATCGTACCATTTCACTGGACTTCGAGATTATTGTTTATGAAGATTGTTAGTATCAAGATCTAGACCCCCACGATGGACTAAATTGTACCTATCATTGAAACTCTGAATAATTTATCTTATTGATATTTAGATCATGCATTTTTTTTATGATTAAGATAAATTTACGTTGCAACTTTTTATGAGTCATGACTCATGACCGTGAGAGTTTATTGTTTATTGTTTCTTCTTCACATTTAAGTATAACAGTTTACAATACAATTTTTAACCTCACTAGGACAAGCCTGTGTTGAGGTTAACAATTATTTACTTAAAGTAACAAAATAACACAAAACGAAAAACAAAAATAATTCTTCAAAAAACCCAAAATAATATAGGTAAAATAAAAATGATACTTCAAAGAACAATATTGTTACACAGATAATGGACAAGCTAAAGGCCCTTGGCACATTACAATGTAAACAAAGTAGGGTGACCATAGTTGATTTGAATTTTGAAGGACAAATAATAAATATATGTATATAATATATTATGCTATTAATTTAGCACGACAAAGATGAAAAAATGATTTAGACAATAGAATATACTTTTAATTTATGAATGACAAAGATGAAAAAATTAATTGGCAATCCTCGGCAAACAAAAATAATTTGAGATTCTTTTTAAAAGTATACAAGGAATTAGATGACTTTACATATTCTGGAAGGCTATTAAATAAGAGTGAAGCCTGGTAAAAATAGTTTCTTTGAGAAAAGGAAGATTTAGTTTGAATTGGCATATAATAAACAATTTGAAAGAACAAAATATTACTTTTAAAGACGAATTAAATGCATTAGAACAGTAAAAGCAAGATGTTTTTTTCTATTCTGTGGGCACCTTTTGGTTCAACTAAACCAAAATTTACTCACGCATATGTTAGTATATTAAAGTAGTTCTTCTTTTACAAATATTCACAATGTTCTAATCCAGCTCTGTTATTATTTCATCATGGGCCAGTGGTTTCAAAGTACTTGGATAGTAATAGAACTTGAATGGGACTTTCGCAGAACTTTAATATAATTTTTGAAAGTTGATTTATTCTTCAAATTATTTTAAACAAGTCCTAAATACTTATGTAGAGTAATGTAGGCTGTAGAGCAAGCCGCCAAACACAACATAAACAAATCTTTGGATTTATGAAATTGTATTTTAAAAGAATATATGAAAATCGAAATTTTGAAAATCAGTGTAAATTTATGTGTTATTTTTCGAATTTAGAGATGCTCGTTACCTCAAGAGATGCGTCGTAGAAAGCAATTAAGAAACGCAATATAAAATCTAATATATAAAATATGATGTTTGTTTGTTTGTTTGTGTGTTAGGCGCGGCCATACAGTTCATCTAATTGCGATGAAACTTTGGAAATATGATGTGCGCATACCCGGGATGGTTATAGGACAGATCTGGATTTATAAAATTATTTCTTATACTATTCATACGATTACGATTAAAATTTCATCCGGTTGCTATAAATTTTTTTTAATTGTTTTTATAATGCCCGTGAATATTTCTATATCTATCTTTCTGATAAAATCTAGGACCTGTAGGCCGAAGGAGCCTGGAAAGACCAAAATTAAGATGGAACGACAACGTCCTCAAAGACCTACGTACCTTGGAGATTCCAAACTGGATGGAACTAGTACAAAACAGAGAGGAGTGGAGGAAGACTCTCGAGGAGGAAAAGACCCACCAAGGGTTGTAGAGCCAATTGTGATGATGATGATATATATAAGGAAAAAGGAGGAACTTTAGGGTATTTAACTTTTTAGAGAAAGGCCAAAGATGAAATATGATTGGGAACATGGGAACAAATATATATATATACTGGTGAGCTCTGGCATTATGAAATTTGCATAAAATTAAAGAAAAAAACAGCAGATGCGCTCAATACATGAGAAAAGCAACGACAACACTTTAAAGACTTCTTCTCAAGTCGGTTCCTTATTGATGGGGGTCGTTGTCCCTAATCCAATTTACATGGTGGATAAGGCTCCTCCTCTCCTTGCGGTCCTGTGCAGCGTGAGAGCTGCGGACACCGACGTATCGGACGCCAGAAATACTTGGTCACTCCAGCGCATTGGAGACCTTTCTCTGCATCATCTGCCAAACACTTTGCCAGTGAAGTGAGTTTCTCCAAGTTGGAGTCCTCAGTTTAGCGAGCAACGTGTCCAAAGTATCTTAAGAGGCTAGACTTTGAACGACACGTGGAACACCCGCGTCTGTCATTCTGTTCCGCTCACAATAAGCTCACGCAAACTTACAATACATGCGAATGCGAAATGTGCGAATGAGACAACGCTCAAATTTACCTACAGAAATCGCTCGAAAAGGGGCTTATGGAGAATACACTTTTCTACACCGAAACTTTCACGAAATTGAAATTTTAAAAAATATGTATTTTTTAGAAAGAAGAAGCTACGTCGGTAGCTTTTTTTTAATTTTATAATTCTTTATGAGAGTTGAGTTAGCAGCACTTTTTCCTTAAATAATATTTTTTGATAAATCGTACACGTTTGACAGTAAATGTTTACGTTAATATGAAACGAATCGAAAATTCGAAAACATACCGACATAGTTTTCACCCTCTAGAAGGTAGTATAAATAAAAAATTCATTTTGTGTTTTTTCCCGGGCGTCCTTTTTGTATGGGCCGAAACGCGAAGTCTATCATCTTAAGATACGTTGTAGGCGGACATGAAGACTAATACAAACACAAAAAGTTAGCAATATACTGTAACATTGTATTAATAAGCATTGTGAATGCATTAATATTCATTTATACAAAAGGTTCATCTTGTGTTTACTAGTGTCATTGGCACGAGATAATATGTTTATTTATATAGAGTTGATGACTTCATAATTAATTCAAAAGAGAATTGTTTAAGGTCGACCAGCAGTGGATTCGCAGTAATAACTGACTAAGGGCATATACATAGCAAGGAAACATCAATAAATCTTTATTAAACAGATGAAGATGCTGCTATGAATGTCATTTTCAGATATTTAATTAAGGCATCGTGATGCAAACACTGGTATAATAATTAAAATAAATGTGTTGGCCATGTCTTATCATTGATTATTTAGGGCAGTAATAAATTTACTGTGCAAAACGATGATGCGATTTTTATTAGTCGATAAACGTGAAGGAGATACTAATTTATTAGTACTTGGGTATTATCTATTCTAATTAAATAAAATTTTATAGGTGTCGTGAGATTCAGCGTCTTGTTTACTGCTTATTATAGAAAAACTAAAAAATATAACTTTTAGTTTTAGTTTTTTTTCAGTATTAATTTGTTCCCTGAAGATGCTTGAGTTAAGCGAAACCGATCGGTTCATAAATTAATAAATCTCGTGGTTTTAAACAAAAAAGTATTTTATTTTATTAAATATAACTTTTCTATAAAGCATAAAACTTTTTGAATGACGCAGCAAAATCTCTAGAATCAATATATCGGGTTTCATGATATTTATTAACCTCATTTTTCAGATTATTACATACACAGTGTTAAGGGCGCGCTACGCCGCTCAAAAAGAAGAAGATGGAGAGATACGACAATACGAACGTGAGAGCGAGTGCGCTAACATTAAAAACCATAAAATTCATGCGAAAATTGTGAAAATGTTTAATAAAAGACGACTCGTTTAAAAAAGAGCAAAAATCTCATGGGGGATGTGTCAAGTAGCATTTAAAGTATGAATTTTTTCATACAGATAACTTGTAAAATAACAGAAACAAACGTGTTAATAATAATTTTTGGAGCATACTTTGCGATTTATTTCTATCGAGCGAATTTCAAATAATTACCGTTTCGACGTGGGGAATGTATAGATGATATATTTAGAGCTTAAAAACTTCAAACGTTTAAGGAAAACGTGTCAGAAGTCGGTAGAAATTGGCAGAGCGGCCCGTTAAGGGATGTAGGTACTTGACTTAACCTGTGGTTCCTGAAAATTTTTGAAGTAAAAAATGTAAATGAAATTCCGAAACTCCGTTTACTTTTATTTTTTAACTAAAAACATAAAAGATAAGTAAGTATTGGATAATATAGGTAAATATTTTGTATATTATCGAACAAATACATTCTTTGAATACTTGTTTCCAATGAAAAAAGGTAGCTGCCAATAAATAATATGGAAAAAAACATTAGTCGAAGATAATATTGTTAATTCTAAAATTTGAAATATGAAGTTGACAAACACGACAGTCTCGTAATAGATCGCGATGGCTGAATTGATTAGAGCGCCCGTCCCGGTAAGACGTGAGCTCTGGGTTCGAGTCCCAGTTGCGACCATTGTATTTCATTATTGTGTCTTGTTCTTTTTTAAATTTTAATTTAGATTATTATTTTTGTCTTCTTCTTCAATGATATATTCAATTTTATTCATTTGGGAACCCTATTGACAGTGGCCGAATTTGTTAAGGCGCTGCTCCCGGTAAAACGAGAGTCCTAGTTGCGACCGTAAGCTTTATATTTTTGTGTGTCTTTTTGTTTTTCATATTTTCGTTAAGATTTATTGGTAATATATTCTTCTTCAATGATATATTACACTGAATAGAATAAATAACCCTCAAAAGTGAGATCTTTTAAATAAAACTTTGTTCTATAAACCGGTTTAATTTAACCATAACATCAATCTAAAAATATTTTTATTAACTACAAACTGGAACACTCCTTATTTTAATCAGTAAGGTCACTGGACTTTCATTCAATATCAGATACATCCTGATCGTTTATATTTATTTACAGTTTACTGGTTACAATTTGATTATACTGTAAGCTTGTAAACAAGATTGGCCTGAGATTCATAATAATATTAAATTATAATCCTAATTGCATTTTCATTGAGTGCTTCTTAGATAAAACTGATTGATATCTTGTTCAATCAAGAATCACGCTGCACGAAACTATTAACTAAATCGGGTTCACGATCTTACGGGCATTATAGAACAAATGATTCCTTAAATGCACGAATTATTACTCAAAAACATCCCACATTAACACATACCTGCTCGTATAATACGTTATGTAGTCTACTTATCAAAAATTATTTTTAAAAGGTTGTAATTTTGAAGGAAATCCCAGTCACGTTAGTTAAAGAATGCCCTGACCGAGGAATTTCAGAGTATATATTATGTAGATGACTTCATTACTAAGAGCATAAGTCTCTATAATCTATAGTATAGTAATTTAATCAATTAAAAGGGGAGTTGCGTTGTATCAAATGGGGTTACGATTTTTATATGATAGAGGTATAATGATGTATCCAAGTTTTCGACCTTCGAATTTTGTTAAAAAGTCAAAAAACGGTTTAGATTTTGTCAATTTTTAACCACTTAGACTAATTTTTCGTCAAAGACCCTTCTACACTTTTTAAACTAGACTAAATTTGCTTCAATTTAAAACCTAACCTTAAAAATGGCGAAATATAAAAGAGTTCTTAAATTAAAGTAAATTTTTTTCACATAAAAAAAGTTAAATGCCGAAAAATTAGTCTTTCAAAGTCAAAATTGGCAAAAACTGAAATAATTTTTTTTTCCAAAATTTTGCGATTAATTGGTTATATGCAAATCTTAAATTTTTCATTAGGCCTCTTTTTTTTCAAACCTTTTTTTAAAGAAATATTTGAAAATCTCATATTACAACCTCAGTCAGCAGAAAATGTTGCTTGTGTCGTGATGGAGGACTTAGCTAGTCGAGGAATTGAACTCACTATGCCTGGGTGCGACCCCCAGATCATCAACCTTGGTTGGTCAAAATATAACTATAATTATAATATCGAAAACTATATCATTTGATGAAAGGTAGGAAATTTAAAATTATTTACTATACTACTGAAAAAATAGTCAAAATGTCTAACTACTAACTACTGGTAAAAGAGACGAACTGAAAAATTGTTTTGAAAACCTGTGAGTATCAATATTAATACTACTTTTATATTTTCTTTACTTCTTCAAGTATCGTAGGTATCCTATTAGAGGTTATCATCAAAACAATCTTCACACTACGGTATGAAGCCATCAGAAATTGAGCTCGTAGGAAGGTGTAACGCATGTTTCGAAGCCATGAAGTAATTTTATGTTATAACTTAAAGTGAATAGCTCTCTTTCTATTCTACACGTTCCTTCTTCTTATTCATGCTTTCCGTCTATTTTCACCTTACAACCTTCTCAATTTAGAGTTCCACATTCAACTGTTCAGTGTGTAGAATTCTTGTTAGTTTTTCACACGGAAAAAACGAATTAAGAGTATTATTTTAGATAACTTACGTTCTGGCAAGATTGATCGAGATGTCCAGCATCAATTCTCCGACACTGGCAATATCTTCTGTCTTCCAATCTCCCTTTGGTGTTGCCACATCTGAAAAATACAACCATTAGAACACAGAAATAATTATTATAAACCGTCAAGACTCTTCGGAGTTTAAATATTTCTATAGGCAGGTACAGGTTAGTGGTGAAGGTACCAAATGTGTTATGCGATGTTTATGTTTCATAAGTTCAGTATAATATCTTAAATTTACGAGTCATCTTGTCAACACGAAAGAGGACAAGAACTTGCACAACGCATTCCCGCCGTTATTATACGATGAGATGCATAACATCTTTACAAACAATGGATGGAATCAAAAAACCGATAATGATAATATGATAAATATAAATGATATTAGTTCATTGTTCCAATCAACATAAGCTTATTGGTAGAATATTGTAAATAACTGCATAATTTTTTCTAACGCTATATACTTAATACATTTATCCAAGGCACACTATCTAGACAATTAAATTCGAAAAATAAGTATAAAAATAAATATTCATCTTAGAGTTGCAAAAGTCGACATGTATGTCGCATAATAATAAAAATGGATACATTTATCCTGACACTATCTTGATAGAATTTAGTTCATTAAACATTTTAATGAAATCGTATGTTAAATTAAGTACTAGTAATTTAGGTAATATTTATTTATTAACTTTCGACGACCTGATGAGCTTTTACATGTTTATGATAGAGAGACACAATGTTTAAATAAACAAATAAAGATCTTAATTTAAAAAAAACATTATGTTTAAAGGTGGCAATAAGTAAAAATAATTTATATATAAAGAGAAAAAAAATGTTAACTACTTGAGCGACAGAGCAATTTAAAACTTTTTCTCGGATCGCTAAAGGAAATTCTTCCGTATAGATACATAAAAAAATAAACCTACTAATATAGCCAATGAATTCACCTATCTTTTGTCTATTATCATATACTCGTAGGATTTATATATATTTTTTTATAAAATCTTAAACTTTAAAATTTAAAGAATCTAGAGAATATTAGCCATATTTTGGCAATCCGTGGTTTTGAAAAAAGTGCCATATTGTGGCAAAAAGCGTTTGAGTGGATAACCAGGTTAAATTGCAGATGGACTAAATTCACAGGTGAATAATACAAGACAAAGTGAATCGTACAGAAAATAGGGTGGAATAAGTTTTTACGCCATAGATAAATAGTGAGAAAAATAAAAATATGTGCAATAGCTCCTAAGCGACGCATCCTACATTTATAAAAATATGCTACATAAAAATATCTTTTAAAAACTGGTTAACTTATTTAAAATATAAAAAGTAATGTTTGTTTGTTTGCTTGTTTGTTTGTGTGTTCGTATATTATGCGCGCTATACCGTAAATCGAATTGCGATGAAACTTTGGGAATATGATGTGCGCTTACCCGGGATGGTTATAGGATAGTGAGCTCTGGCGTTACGAAATTATTTCCCATACTATTTATACGATTGCGATTAAAATTTCATCCGATTGCTATTAAATTTTTTGAATTGTTGTGAACATGCCCGTCAATATTTCTATGTATATGCTGGTGAGCTCTGGCATTATGAAATTTGCATAAAAATTAAATAGGTCACGCGAGTTGTTGGAAAAATGGGTGTATTTTATGGAGTTAAGCGGAAGCGAAAAAAGGTTGGGGGAGGAGTATGCGGGTGGGTTCAATGGGAAATTAAGGAGGGGGGACTCGCGGGAGGGGGGACGAGGAAGAGGGAAAGGCGAAGAAGGTGGAAGCGGAATGGGAGGGGGAGCGGAAGGGGAGGGTTCGCGAGAAATGGGAGAGCGAGGGAGGGGAAGAGGACGCGGGAGGGGAAAATGAAGAGGAGGCGGAAGGGGAACGGGGACGAATGGGAAATGACAAGAAGACAGATTTTTTTTTTTTTTTAATTGGCTAGTATGAAATATTTTGATATTTCAGTATATTGTGATGTGAAGTGTGTGAAACCGAGGAATAGGTGTATGTGTGTGGTAGATGGTCCGAGATCGATATATTATTATAACAATATCATTCGTTGGAACTTACTATTTGGAAGCAAAAAAATCATAAATTATTGATGTATTTTTATTGATTAAATTTATTCGACCGTTTAGTCAAGTACGACATTGATTCTATCATAACCCATTGTGAATGTTTTTTTTTTGTATCACAAGACGCCATTTGTCAAATATGTGAGACATGATGACAGCATCAATCATCAAATCATTTGCATTTTGTGTGCCAGGTGTGATTTTTTACCGAATGATGTTTCACGCATTTTTATTAGTAAGTTCGTACCGCTATCTAATAATGGTGTACCTATACATTATTGAACAATGGGTTAAAGTGAAATCGAGTCAAATATTAAATGTACTATTTAATGGCGATGTAATTTAATTTGTTAGTCGAACATGCGTTTGTAAAACTTGTAATAGACTTCGATTTATTTCACACAACCGGAACTTGAAACAACATTGATGAGTGATTTATTTTTGGGGTATTAATGTATTGTGTCGTGCTGCGCTACCTCCTTCCTTAGCCGAAGTTTTGGGCAGTGTCACAGATAAATAAAAAATAATCACATATGTCATAAATAAATCACTTTAATAATTGGCCGTGAAAATCTAAAATCACATCCAACATTGATAATGACATTTTCAACCCTCAGGAACTTTGCCATCTTTAAGTATGGGGTATGGAAAGTCTTTTTGGGGAAAAGAAGAAGAGGTTCTGGGAAGAAAAATAGTATGGGAGGTTGGTTAGGTATCTGGAAGTCAATTTGTCCAGGAGTGACAGACGTTTGAATCCATCACTTCCATTGCGGTGTTAGGCGAGGTTCCGAGAGAGTCATGCTGGAGAGGCCAAAAGCTCTCCCTTATTCAGTATCTCACGCAGCCACATACGCCACCAATACCTGGACAAACTTCAATCCATGAACTGCCATGTAAGCAAACGTAGCAAACCACTTGGGGTGACCTACGGCAGAGGTGTTGGTTATCCAATAAGTATTGCCCGGGGAGGCGATGCCCATACCCGTCTCCCAAATTAATATTTAAAAAAATGAGTACTGTAGTTCGCTGATGCAAATTGGAATTTTATCATTTTAAATCAATAATAATAAAAATACTACTTCACTCAATTAAACATTTAGTTAATTCGATCAATTAATCTTCCCACGTGTTTTTTTTTCTTATTACAGCTACGCCATTGAACCTCTTGTTTTTATTCAACCTTGATTTTTTTTTATCAATTTGTGCATTATTGACACCAAACTGCCAAATCGTTATTCATCGACGAGAAAATATATTTAAAAATAAATAAAATATGACGTGCATTTCACTGAGAGGAAAAATGCCAAATAGAAATAGAAATTGATTTTTAATTTTATTTCTTGTCAGGTATTTCTTTCAACAGTTCATGAATAGAATCTTTTATATACGATTGATTGTACTTTTTTTGTTATAGTACCAATTTTTTGTGAATACCAAACACGAGTTTTCGAATCTAGTGAAACCATGGCATCCCCAAATGTGAATGTTCTTAGAGCGAAAACATACAGGGGAGGGGAAGATAATGTTGTTGGATGAAGCATAACTAAAGCCATTTCAAGCGATGTTTCTCTTTTGACTGGTGATCTTTCATAACGGCATACTAGATAATATATCTCCACATCGACATGTTAGTCTACAAAATGGCATCTACATTTTTCGGGTACGTGCTGTTATATACTCTGATTAAGTTTAGGTTATTAATAACAACTCTCCATGGCCCTCTGGCAGCGTTCCAACTTTTCTCTTTTGAAGAAGTTTGACAGGAATAAGGAAACAGGACAGGGTGAGATGTAACATAATAAGGGAGAAAACTAAAGTTGCCGATATAGTTACCCGAATAGACCAACAAAAGTGGAGATGGACAGGTCACATGATCCGCGATCCACAAGAGAAATGGTGCAAAAATGTCACTGACTGGTATCCCAGAGATGGCAAGAGAAGTAGAGGACGTCAACACATAAGATGGGAAGACGACCTAAAACTCACGGCTGGACACCAAAGAAGAGTAGCGCGTGACAGGTCTCAATGGAAAATGTTAGAGGAGGCCTATGCCAAGAGGCAAACTGAGCTTCGGGACATATTATAACAAACATATTATAAAAAACAAAAAATGTTTAAATTCATGTACCTAACCGAAGTCCAGAATAAAGGGCTTATTATTATTATTATTGTATATATATTAATAACAACATTTATTTGCACTCTCCCGGATTTCTGTATCGTGGCCTTTGGCCCCACAGCCAAAGAATTCTGCCACCAAGGTCGCCATGAAAACTAAATCAATTTTTACTGCCTTACCTACCTTACAATGCATTCCAAATTCCTCAGTTCCGTATAATAGAGAGAGATAAAATCAGGTATCATAACAAAACGCTTCAACAATCTACTTACTAAATGTTACAATAAATGTTTTGACCTACGTTTCTGTATTAACTCTTTATTGAAAATATCAGCAAATTTCAAATTATTATCTGGTAAATAAATCGTTTTAAAATAATTTAACTTGTATTTACCATTTGGATAGGAACTGTTAACAAGTTTATCTGTTAACCTTAAACCAATTTAATTATTTTTACTTTTGGAATTGCTTATTGAGTAAAACCTCGAATTGTAACATTTAAATCTAATAATCATCCTAGACTTGTAGAAATGTCGTTAAAATGTTAATCGTTAAAAACGCACATTAAAATAAAAATGGATATATTTATCTAAGACACACCGAAAAAATGTTATTCTAAAATACGATCATTTTAATCGTAAAAACGGGACTTAAGTTCTTACGAACAAATTAACAGTGTTTCAATGTTTATTGGCGGGAAAATATAAGAATAATTTGTTGGTATAAGTAGGAAATTACGTATACCAACAAATTATTCTTACATGTTCCCGCTAATAAACATCGAAACCCTGTTAATTTAAACCCCGTAAGAACTTCAGTCCCGTTTTTAAACGTTTTTACGAATAAAATGATCGTATATTAGAATAACATTTTTCTCCGTGCACTAACTAGATTGCATTTAGTTCGGCAAGGTTCTTGCAATCATACATAAAGATACAGAAAATAAAAATAAAAATAAAAATATTGAGAAAATTAAGATAATGTTGGTAGTATTTAGTTTTTTTTTTTTTAATAAGAAAGACAAACATTGCCGGGTTACGAATAACCCAACAACATTTGAAAATCTCCTACTACCACCACACTAAGCGGAAGATGTTGCTTGTGTTGTGATGGAAATATGATACAGTTAAATATGACCATAGGGGATGGGGTCGAATTAGATCAGTGGTTAGAGCAGAGCCCCGGCAAGGCTAAGCTACTGAGTTCAATTTTCACAACCAAAAGTATTGTAGTAATTTATTTTTGAAGTATAATGCCGTGTTGCTGTACCTTCTTGTTTAGCCAATGTTTCGGACACTGTAACACTGTCCAAAACATTGGATAAAGAAGGAAATAGTGCAACACGGCAAAACACCCCAAAAATAAATCACTAGAATCTTTTTCTGATTTTTCTTTTTAAAAATTTAGTTTGAGAGTCGATAAAAAAAGGCAACTTTTATTTTACGACTCTAACCTGCTCAAATATTTAGGTGACTACTTAAATTTAAAATGTTATATAATTTGAGCATTGCATAAGTAACACATGGGATTTCTATCAGTTTCACCTGTACCCAAGTCAGTCTTAAGAAACTCGTTTGGTCTCGAAGCAATACTTTATGCTAATTGATTGTCTCAAAATTGTTAGGATCTAGAAAGCAATTGATGGTGATTAATGCTCGGTATGAGCCAAAGTATTGCAAAATTAGCCTAACCTGACAGAGAAATTACACCTTTGGTAACCTTGCAAAAACACAAGCCAATGTAGGTAACGTTATTAAAAAATCTAATACACAATAATTAACTGGTCAGGTGTGAAAATAATTTATAGTGATCTTCACACCTTAATTTCAGCAAATTAAAACTTAAATCAGAATTTATGAGACTCTTTGCACCTTTCTCATATTAACAACATATTTATTGATAATGTTGCATGTAAATAATGACGCCCAAGTTGTATGCTTAGATGTATTTATTGCATGCCTAAAATTTAATGAATAAGCAAATAATTGAAATGTGAAATATTGCCATCATTCAAAAAGCTGAACATTTTTTGATAATGCATTAAAATTCTAAATTGTCGTTTAAGAGAAACTATTTAGTGGTAAGTGAAGTAGCATAACCTCCACGGCAGTGCAGTAAAACTTTTGACTATAAACAGAAAGTTCGCGTATTTAACCAGCATTACTTTTTTTATATTTCTTTAATCTTCGCATTATATTATTATTTTTATATTTTATATTATTGGTTTTCTCGCATATAGAAATTAAATTATTTAAATCATGCACTCACATCGTCCCAAAGACAAAAAGATTTGACCCTTTTTAAATCGTTGCACGATAAATCACTTTAACAACCCCTTGAAAATCATAACAAATTATGAAAAACACAGGTCATAAGCTAAAGTTTTTTTTTTTATCACTTTTAATGACTTTTCAAAGGAGTGATGAAGTGGTGGTTACTTGAGTTGTCCGGTCACCCTTTTGAATACATATCTATTTGAATTTCAATTTTGTTTTCTTGAATGAATGCAATGCACTTCCCGACTTTCGATTGAGCTGAAACTCAGCAAATAGACTCGTGTTTAAATTAACTCTCGCGCGTAACTTTTCACGCATTTCTCTGAAGAGATGGCGCAATTAAGTCGTGTCGTTCGATGCGTAGGACCGTGGCGAAAAGTCATGAAACTGCTGGCTCTGCTCTAACCACTGAGCTAATTTGACCCTATCCCTTCCGGTCATATTTAACTGTATCATATTTTGACTACCACCAACATTATCTTCATTTTCTTAAATATTTTTTTAACGGCTGCTATCTTTATTTGCAAGATTCTTCCCGAACTAAATGCTAGATAGTGTCTTAGTTAAAAAATCTATTTTTTTATTTAATGTGCGACATCTATTGACTTTTATAGAGGTCTAGATAGACTATCCCATGTATATATTTAATTCTAGATGCGATTGAGTATTTTTTCAAATTTAATTCAAACGGGAATTTATGCAAAATCACATAGTTATCGCATAGACCTACTATAGTCGAATTGGGTTATTGAATACCAATTAGTAAAAGTTTGGTTCTACAAGCAATTTGGCTCACATTAACAATAAAAAAATAAATCAATGGCGTATTGGTTCCACCTTTTCATATCTAAATTGCATTACCAGTACTCCATAAATCTGTCAATTTACAGCAGTTAGTTAATCCTAAGTCCCAATTTACATTCAAAATAATCATTTTACGAGTTGTTACTATTTCAATCCATCGGTAAATTATTCATTTAACTTTGTTATTCATTATAAATAGTTTTGATGAATTGGAACCGATTTTTTATTCTCATATTAAGTATTATTGATCTCTCTATTTGGAACATGACTTAGATTCGTAATGCAACATTTGCATCTAAAAGCGGATACAATACTGTAACACCATAGTTGTTTATGCCTCAAGAAGGCTTTGCATTAACCTATAAACGTAGTTAGGTAGCGGATTAAGAGGCGTTTATTCAATATTTCACGTAACAACCTTCTGTTATTGCCTACGTACCATAACAATTAGCAAGTTTTAACAATTTATAATGTTGGACATGAAAACGTTATATCGAACAATTTCATATAAGGTTTTATAATACTGGCTTACCTAAATGATTTATGATTCGATAAATTATGTAATTTGATCTAGTTCAGCCTCTGTAGATATAACTCTAAGGCGACAAGCCTAAGAAATTTGACCTACTGGAGATTAGCAAGCAAAATGCGTTGAAATAATTTCCTTCTCTGGGCGTACTATGAAAGTCATATTGCTGACGGAAGACGCTCAATCTTTTTGAGTTTATTGGCATATATTTATCATACAGACACATTATTTATTTTAAACTAGCGTGTGTCTCATATGCGTTGCAAAGCCTCTCAAAGAAATAAATGGTTTCTCCCTGCGTGTCCTGTCCTCCGATGTTCCCTTTCCTGACGACCGTCCGTGGTTGAGTGGTAAGACACTTGACTCCTGATGCGTGTTTTGTGTAGTTTTTTAAACGAAGGACCTTGAAATGTGTATGTTATGTGTTTGAACCACTGCATAAGTAGAAGGTAAGCACACAAGGAAAAGGAGAGAATTACTCACTGCGGGACTTGTACTTTCTTCTCTGCGGCGGTCAATAGCGAAAAATGCGGATGCGGGTAAATAATCCGGATGTTTATAGGTTGATGGTCGATTATTGACTGATGTGGGTAACAGGAAAAAGTGACAGGTTTATAGGGAAGGGTGGGAAGGAAATGTGACAATATTAGCTACAAGTACAGCAGTTCATGTATGTGTATAGGTTTGTATAGATGTATGTATGTAAGTGTAGCTGTGTAAATGCCCAACCAACTCCCATTCGGAAGGTCGCGGGTTAGAACCCGGCGTGCGCAAATAAATTGTATTTGATTAATTTGTGTTATTTAACAATTAATTAATAAAAATAATATATGTTATATTTGCGGCACGTTCCAGAGTGGAAGATACTCTCAGTATCACCCTGGTGTAAGACCACCATTCAGAATTGAAACGTGGCTTAATAATGGCTTTAGCCGTGTTTAGTGACTAGATCTGAATAGCCAGGTACTTTCCCACCTCCCTCTTCCCCATCTCCTTCCCTTTCCCACTTACCTTCAGCCCCACAACATACTCTAATTGGGGATGCCATAGTCTCACTGGCTCCAGAAGGGAGCAGTTGGGACTCTTGTGAGGTTTCTCTATAAAAAAAACCATCCCCGCCTTCCCACCCTTCTCTAACTTCTCTCCTCTGTCTCCTCTCCCTGTTGCTAAACTATATGAAATACACACAAATAGATACCTATTATTAAAAAAATAAATATAAACTTCATAACACCAGAGCATTATATATAGAAACCTTAGTGGGCATGCGCACAACAAATCACCTAAGTTGTTGTTTCAATCGGATGAATGGTACAGGAATTAATAAAGGACAATCAAAGAAACATTCATTTTATGTACATGGATAATAATAACTTACTTATTCTCTTCCTGGCGTCAATGTAGGCGGCATTGACAGCATCATAGGTAATACAGGTGTGCTGTCCTTCATAGTGTCTGAAAAGAATAAAAAACTCATTATAAATATTTTTCTCATTATTATCCAATTATATCCGAGAATCATTCTCTTATATTGATCTCTTCTCTTGTATTCATGAAAGTATATACAGGATGTATCGGCACGTACCAGACAAACTTAAACCAGTGGCTCCTGACATTATATGAAGAAAAATTATAAATAAAATTTTGGGATCCAGTGAATTTTTTTTTTCTACAAAATCATAAAAAAGTAGTAGGTTTTGGACAGTTGAGCGCGGGATAAGAGGTCGGACGGTTACTCGGCTGAGTGATCAGTGACGACATGCGGACATTTTTTTTTGTCGGATTTTTAAGAAAAAAAAAATTAAAAAAAACGTCATTGAAAAAGTCACCGGAGACCAAAATTTCATTTACATTTTTAACTCCAAATAATGTCAGGAATCTCTGGTTAAAGTTTGTCGGGTATGTGCCGATACACCCTGTATACATAGGAGTCCCTAAGTAATATCGAACTTAAAATCATGACATTGTAATAAACTGTAAGGATTATTGCTTATCAAATATATATTATTTTATATATTTGGTTTAAAGGAAGCAAAGTTATTAACATTAAATATATCGACTGAATAAGTTCAATTTCCTTCACCCTTTGAACAATATATAGGTATATTTTTTTAATTGTGTTATATTATAGAAACAAACAGTACCTTCGTTAAACAAATTTACAATTATTAAAAAATATTTCATAGTTGGTACCTATGATTTATTTATTTGCATTGTCTTATTTGTGGTGTGATATATTTATTAATTACCGTGTGCGTATTGTATACGTGTGTGTGTATTTGAAGGTTTGTTTGTAGATGTAAAAAGTGGTGATCTGTGAAGGGATATGTATGCGCATTGAACAGTATAATGACATGATGCTCCTTTTAAATGTGGGGCAGTGAAACTAAAAAAATGCCGATGTTAATGTTTAGTAAAATTTTATTGAATATATTAATAATTGGTGAATTGGCTTAAGCATTTTTTTTTAAATTTAGCATGTGGAATAGTGCTGGCCGGCGCGTATACGTCTTTAATGTATATGGTAAAATTAATTACCCAGAAGTTCGGTAGAGTTGATATGTTTAGAATTAAAAGTTTTAATCAGCTAGTGCTCGCCTTTGTGAAATGTACATACAATAAGTGTGAGAAGCTACCACATGAAATGGAACACGAAGTTTAGTGTGGAAATTATTTATAATATATTGTTTGTACTTATTAAATAATATTTTATTCCCATTACAGGAAAAAGTGACTTTATAGGTAGGTACTTCCCATGTGAGAAGCGTAATCTTTTCATATTATTGTAGAAAGCAATCACTTTGTGGTTTGACATATTTAATAAAATAAAATATTTTTTTGTTTAAAACCACGAGATTTATTAATTTATGAACCGACCGGTTTCGCTTTACTCAAGCATCTTCAGGGAACAAATTAATTTGTATTAATTTGTTCCCTGAAGATGCTTGAGTAAAGCGAAACCGGTCGGTTCATAAATTAATAAATCTCGTGGTAATCTTTTTAATTTCATGATTCGATAAATAGTTTATTCGTGATTTGTTTTGGAACAATTTATACAAAAATTATTGCATTACCTACATATGTAATTGTTAGGTAAATTGATTTGAAGTATTCAATAGTAGATAATTTTAGGCCCAAATATAGTGGTGTATACAAAGGTTCCACTACAATATTGATAATCTTCAATTTAAAAAGCAAGGTGTTACTGCTTCCAATAATTCAAGGAAAAACCTCCACCTGCATCGTAATAAATAAGATCTCAAGTGGTCAGGAGGTCTATAAAACCATCTATCCATTACATGTGAGTCACGACATCGCATTCTTGCGATTTTGTAAAAACATTTACGACCTGCGCACACGACTCTAATCTTACCTCCGAGTTGCGCATCACAGTAAGTTGAAGCATTGCATCAGTTTAATTACTATCATAGATTTACGCTTTGTACACGTTCGTGCCTAAAATACCGAGACTATTACTTTACGGATTACTTACGCACACATTATATAAAATACACACTGCGACCTTGTCATACTTAAATCATGTGACTTAGTGAGCCCGCTCTGCGGACTGAAGGAATTCGTATTAACGATATCGAAACGCATAATTACCGACAAAAGGCAATCTCATTTGTGCTTGTTAATATTGTATCACAGACCAGAGTCTGGTAGTTCTACATTGCCTTAAAAGGTAGATAGATACCTGTCTTAACACCGTTGGCCTTTATTATAATTATTTTTTTATATCAGGGAAATTTCATATTTTTTGCATATGAAAAAAATAATAACACCTTTAATAATCTATTGATATTAGTGACTCATAGTAAATAATTTATTGACTGTTGGGATCTCCAGACTAACTAGGCCTAAGGACCAATTTCAATGTCACAATTCACAAACAAAATTATGTAACAAACTCGCCAATTCCCCACTAACATTTTTTTAAAATTATTTCCACACAGGAGGCCTTGAGGAAAACATTTTTCCTCAGGGCCTATGTCATCTTTGAAGATGCTGTGTGGAGGGTCTTTTTGAGGAGAGGAAGGAGTGAACATGGGTCTTGAAGAGATCCGTGTTGTAGGAAGGAGGAAACACAGAGGCCGGCAAATCGTTCCACAACCGAGCTGTTGAACTCAAGAACGAGTCGTAGAAGCGACCCATTCTCCTGTGACAAATGTCAACCGAGTAAATACGTTGGGCACGCGTTTGGCGTGTTTCCCGATAATGCACCGGTGCCGAGGGGATCAATGACGCTAGTTCCTCGGAGCACTTTCCCTTGAACTACCGGTAGAACAAGGATAGCATTCCTACCCTACGCATGTGCTCTAACGATTGCAATCTGTTTGTTAAGACCGGAGAATCTATCAAACGGACCGTCGAATGCCGCCGCTAACATAGTTTAGCAAATGAATATAAACGATACCGACATTTTTAATCTACCTATTTCGATGTTTAAAACGGTTCCACGACAATTTAAAAAACTGGCATTTCAACATCCCTTGAAATAAAGTCATTGAAAGTTATGATTTTTTTTATACAGCCCAAAACCTAACCTAACGTAACCTTTAACTCAGGTCATTCCAATTTCTACCTACGTTAAATTGTCGTGAAAACAATCTTATGTGCCCAAGCGGTTAATCAAAATTTTCACCACTTTTAATGACTTTGCAAAGGAGGTGATGATGTTGCATGTTGTTGATTTATTCGGTCACCGTTAAAACATACTTAAACATTTGTTTTACGTCAATAAAAATATTACATCGTTGTAAAAATGTACCTACGCTATCATTACTAGGTTTTAATTAACACAATCTAGAATATGAAACATTCCGCCCCCTTTATGTCATGATATTATCATCGATCTAGATGATTATCGCTATAATCAGTGAGCTCTATCATTAGAAGTGAACCTATTTATTAATTAAAAGCCATACCTTAAATTGCTTGATTTCCATTTAAAAATTGGCAAATAGTCGGCCTGTCACGCGCAATACAAAATGATACCTTCATGGTTCAGTTTTACGAACGCATAGAAAAGGGGTACTCTGTAAGTTCTAGGTTATATGTAGATAAAAAGGTTTTATGGGTTGATAGAGTCGTGTTCTAGGCGTATCATTTGATGATTTCAGAAGTCAAATGTTAACAACAACCGTCAATTGAAGAAACTTGTTTCAAATTTGTAACGTGGGAATATTTAAAATGGTCAATTTAATTTTAGTTGGGAGGCTCCTCTACATGAATTAATTTCACATAAAAATTTTGAAATTTTATCATGAACACAAAAGCGTTTACGTAAATAATAAGCAGGTACATACTATTTGTAGTATTTTTTTTACAAATATGAAGAAAAAAAAACGTTTTAGTTTATTTTTTCGTATTTTCTTTCTTTTCCGTATTCTATTAATATTAATATTATCATCTTCAATATTATCGTTTATTTGAAAAAAAAATCCCTCGGGTCCTTTGTCATCTTTGGGAATGCTGTGTTGATGGTCTTGTTATGGAAAGGAAGGAGAGGAAGATCTGGGAAGGTCAATATTAGTTGTTGTTATATATCATCTTTATTATTGATGATGTCTCATCTCAGGAGTTCCGCAGGGATCTCTGTGAGTACCTTTGCAATTTTGAGATTAATACAAATATGTCGGCATCGAATTAATTTTTTATCTTCTTCAAGATATTTATACAACCTAAAGTTTTATTTTGATACAATTCACTAAAACCATTTAATAAATAAACATCTAAACATGATATATAACAACAAATAATATTGAACTAAACTTGTATGGGGGTGGGTAGGAATCAGGGGGTCAATGCGTCCAGAAGTGATAGATGTATGAATCCTTTCCCCCCACCGTGCTGCAAGGCGGTGGGTCGAGAGATTTCGGCTGGAGATCACCCCCATTGGGTGGGCAAACTATCCGTCGCGTCGACCTAGACAAACCTCACCCCATGAACCCGGGCACCCCTACTTAGTCACCAACGTAGCGAACCAGGGACGACCTATGGCAGGGATGTTGGTTGTCCAATAAATGGTTCACGGGGCGGCGGTACCCATACTTGCCTCATAAATTAATAGTTTACATCCAAATAGTTGCTAAGATGAAAACATAACTATATAAAAATATGTATTTAAAAAAAGATAAATATTCACGAGTTACAAATAACCTGACTAGATTTGAAATTTTCCTACTACCACCGATAGAGCCACAACCGAAAACATATTTTAGTTCTACCAGGGGCGAGCTCGCGACTTTTGGATGTGCTAGAGCGCTATATTAAAAATATGGCATTCCTAATGTTGTAACCGAAAACAATTTTTTTTTAGAAAATGGGTTTTTTGTATGAAGATTTGCAGGAAATTTCAGTTTGGCAGTGCACCGCATACGGATTTCCTGAAATCTTCATACAAAAATGGAAATTTTATAAAAAAAAAAAAATTTTTTTTCGGCTAACACGAAAAATGCTATTTTTATTAGCACCAAAAGTCACGAGCCGCCACTGGTTCTGACTATCTTTTTGCAAGGCTTTTATTTGGAAAGTAGGAAGTAATGATTTTTATTTACAAGTATAAACTAAACACAAGCAATTTCATATCGGTAGTGAACTCAAAGGTGCATCGTCTCGATCTTGCTTGGGAATGTAAGGTACGTACCTAACTAATGTATAATTATATAAACTGGTATGAAAATTGCAGAGGAATTCTCCGTGCTATTTATTCTATGCCAAAAATGTAAGATATCTCAATTTTTGTAGCATTCTCATTAAAATAATTATGATTCTTTTATTCTCGCCAGGAATATTTGAAAGTTTGAAAGAAGTTCGAGAACGTGCACAATCGTTACTAATTATAGTTTCTTTCTAGCAGTGGTCTAAGGTACGTATTAACGGATCACCATATCTTCCACTGGTTTGCTTGGTGTAACTCTAAATTATCAGATTCAAACTAGCCTCTCAGGAGCTGGGCGTGCTGTACACGGTCCGCAGATACTTTACTGCTGCCTCTGTACAAAACGTAATTGCATCCCACTGTTGAATTTGGCAGCCACCTCTGGTCTGAAGCCCAAAATACCTGAAAAACCCTTGACTCTGTGGAAGAAAGGGCGGGCATTTGATAGATTCACCTATCTTAACAAGCGGATTACAATCTTTAGAGCAGAGGCGTCTTATTCTACAAGTATTACAACGAAAGATGCTCCAAGGAACTAGCGTCATTGATCCTTTCGGTAGGTCGAACAGGTCGCTTCTAGTTTTTGAGTTAAAAATCCCAAATGTGGAATGATTTTCCGGTCTCTGTGTTTCCTCCTTCCTACTACAGGGGTCTCTTCAAACCTTATTACCTTCAAAATTTTTATTCTAAAATACGATTATTTTATTCGTAAAAACGGTTAAAAACGGTTAAAAACTAAAGTTCTTACGAACAAATTAACATCGACGGATCTGCCGGATCTGCCCTGATGATGGACACTGCAACGCTGTCCGAAACGTCGGCTAAAGAAGGAGATAACACAACACGGCATAACACCCCAAAAACAAACAACGAAAAATTAACAGTGTTTCAATGTATATTGGCGAGAAAATGTAAGAATGATTTGTTGGTATTTGTACGAAATTACGTATACCAACCAATTATTCTTACTTGTTCCCGCCAATAAACTTTGAAACCCTGTTAAAATAACTCAGGTACGAGGCATACGTCATTCCTATGTCTACCTACGTTAAATTGTCGTGAAAACAAGCCCATGTGCCCAAGCGGTTAATTTGTTCATAAGAACTTCAGTCCCGTTTTTACGAATAAAATGATCGTATTTTAGAATAACATTTTTCTCCGTGCACGTTCACTTCTTCCTCTCCTCAAAAATACCGTCCACACAGCATCTCCAAAGATGACAGAGGCCCTGAGAGGAATTATTTTCCTCAGGGCCTCCCGTTGAAGTGTACAAAAAAATCTTCGTAGGGGCTAAATAAAGAAATTTTCGATCTAAAATTTCATATCGATTGAGGCATGTATAAAAATTCTTTCGTCAAAAATTCTATTTCTGGTATAATATTGTACAGGTCTGAAAACTAACACCATTCCCGACTTATTGGTGATACTTCGAATCTATTTTAATACAATTTATTTTTGATTCGTTAATGGCGTGGTTTAAAACTGCATGGAAAAAAATTGTATCTTTTTGTTTTTAAAAACATCGACAAGTTAATACATATCTTTCTTTTTAACAGCTAAACAATCACTCGAATTGGCAAGTAATGATATCTTTATCTTGTAATGATCAGTATGAATATCTTTCTTTGATAATTGTAATAGCCATTTACTATAGAAAAGTGAATTTTACATTCGATATATTTTGTGTTCGATTCTTCTTTTTATAGTATTGTCATGTATAGTTTGAACTTGAACACAATGTGTCCAACAGTTAATGTGACCGCACCTGCTTTCTACGGGTTCCTAACATAAAAATAATAAGCAATCTTCTCTTGTCTGGTTGTTAGAAGGTGTGTACCGGTAGATAATTACTGTGAAGGTACGGTGTGCCTTCGCCTGTAAAACCCATGTATTGCTTTTATAACCTGTTGTGTAACTTTCTCTCTCGATATCACCTTAGGGCAGGTTAACTCATCTCAGCCAAGCTAATAACGGTGCTATATACCTTCAAGTTATTATGCCACAGTCATCTGCATGCCTTCTTCTGAACCTGAGGAAGATCCAATACCACACCTAAACAGATATCTTCACCATGAAAGGGGTAACCCTTTCCTAGAAATAGCGAATCCACACTGCGATGTATTTCTAACCTTTTCAGTTGATGTTTTCTGTACGCAAACTAGTTTTAAACTAAAAAGAAGGAATTTGACCATCTCGGAATAACATAATACTGTTTTGCACTAATTCGTTTTTTTTGTGGCGATATTTACCTCAAGGTAACAATATAACTATATTGTGGTTGTGTCGTGTGCTCTTTCGCGGAGATTCAGTGGTAAGTGATTGGTCAATCCTTTTTCCTTACAGGCCTTGTTTTTTCCTACACATACTATAATACTTTTCAGTTGGTGATCTTGGTAACTTCCGATACCTACGCACTCTGCGTAGGTATGCTATAAAAGGGGACACCTCTTCCAAGGCGAAACACGTTGCAACACACTTTGAACTAACGTTAACGTTATGTAAACGCTATTTCCTAGTATTAAAAATACTAGTAGTTCGATAGTGGCTTGGCAATTTTTAAGGTGCTAAAATGATTTATTACCGGTTAAACGAATAAGCCTAATATAACAATATTAAATAAAGTAAGAAAAATTATGTATTCCCCACTTCTAAATATCTTCCCAAGACCTAAATAATAGAACAAGTTTAAATAAGTCAATAGCAGTCACGTTATTATTAAACAATTAAGAACACATTAACATTTAATATGGGGAATACAGATTTCAAAGTATACCATAAAAAAGAGAAGTTTCTCAGTCAATCGGTTTAACCGGTAATAAATCATTTTAGGCAATTTATAAATTGAAATTGGACAGGGGTATGAAGAAACACATAAATAAGTCATCTCAAGGGTTCCAACCACGGTTTGAAAATAGTTTTGTAAGCCGAAACACAATAATAAAAAATTAAAAACTTAATAATAACAACATTATTAAAACGGATGTAAACGAAATTTAAAAAAAAATTGTTTAAATAATTAAACACAAAAACAATTATTTTTGTGTTTAATTGAACAATACCTGTAAGTGCTATTTTAGCAACTGCACGGAGAAAAATGTTATTCGAAAAAACGATTATTTTAACAGTAAAAACGGTTAAAAACGGGACTGAAGTTCTTACGAACAAATTAACAGAGTTTCAATGTTTATTGGCGGGAACATTTTTTACGTATATCTACCAACAAATTATTCTTACATTTTCCCGCCAATAAACATTGAAACACTGTTTATTTGTTCGTAAGAACTTCAGTCCCGTTTTTACGAATAAAATGATCGTATTTAAGAATAACATTTTTCTCCGTGTGGTAATAATAGGTTTGTGATCATTTTCTGATGCTCAATGTCAATTAGAAACATATCAATG
Organism: Limnephilus auricula; assembly: GCA_951813805.1. Classification (NCBI taxonomy): domain Eukaryota; kingdom Metazoa; phylum Arthropoda; class Insecta; order Trichoptera; family Limnephilidae; genus Limnephilus; species Limnephilus auricula. Next base: position 6,906,452 of record OX638403.1, read on the forward strand.
ATAAAACATTGATCCCTAAAATTTCATGATGATCATTTATTTCAGAACACTTTATTTTGGAATGACTCATCAACACTATTTAAATTAGTCACTTATAGTTGTTTTTTATTTATTAAACTGACAAATTTTCTTTGCCTCAAATGTCTGATGGTGAAATTCCCGTACAACGTATTATCATGAAATTTTTTAAAATACTATTATTTTTGCATTTGTTGTAAGTACTTATTTATTGCAAAGTGACAAGTATTGCTCCAAAATTTAAAAAATCAATTTTAAAATTAATTTCATATTCCAAACCGGAACCAAGTTACATAACTTTTAATGCATTTTAACCATCATAATAACAACATTATTATTATTTTCTTTACATAATTTTCTAGTCTTCACTTTTGAAAGGGTATAACCAGATTACAAGATGGCGTATCTAAATGACAAATGCGTGAAAATTTGGTTGAATTACCTTCCAACTTTCCAATTTAATTTAATGCTTTTATCAACCGTATTGTTAATGAATATTAGCGACCATTCCTGCGATGCGAGGTTCTTTGAATTTCAATGAACGCTAGTCAATTTCATTACGCTCACATTGCGAATAATTACACGGTTTGTCATCCTGAAATGAATATTGGACCATTTGTTATGCGTTAGATTAAAATAATATGGATTCTGAAATATAGACACTGTTCGAAAGTACTGCGGAAGAGATGGAGTGAATTGTTAATGTTATGAAGTAGAGAATGAGGGTGTAGTATATTATATATAGTGGGTGTAGTATATTATATATAGTGGGTGTAGTATATTATGTATAGCTGCAAAAACTTTGGAATGGTTAGCTATAGCGTATAGAAAATTGGATGAAATTAAAAGATCAACACTTTTTTTCTGACATACATTTTAGCTAAAAAAGTCAAGTATCTATTTCACGAACCAAATATTTACCTGGAAAATAAAGAATAACATATACACCAACCATGAACATAACACAATTAACTGAAACAACACTCTAATATTATGAACCGTTTGTTTATTATTTTTATATTAGAGGTTTAAATACCATATAATTATGTATCTAAAACAATACTTGTAATATCGTCGACCTTAAAATAGGAATAAAACCTAGTGTGAGGTTACATGTAAAAGAAAATAAATAATTTTAAATATTTTTTTCCAAGAATTCAATACAAATAAATTCAAAGAAACCTTAAAGGAGAAATTCTTTTCTACAAAAGTGTTATACTGATGATGAGTAGTAACATCTAGTAAAAAATAAATTATTTAAATACCTACGCAGGTAATTTAACCTTACAACAATATTTTTTTATATAATTTTACTATATTTTTTCCTAATGAATTTAAAAATTCTACCAGATTGTCAGAAGTGTTGAACATCACGCGGAAACTATTCTCCACTGTAAACGTAAAAATCTGAAGATGAAATGAGAATATGCTTAGTTCCTGCCGGGATGCCATTTATTCAGTTCCTACCTCTCCCTAACCATCACCTTGCTAAAAAAGTATTTGAAATTTGGAACAAAGACAAGAAAAATAGTGAAAATTGGAGTGCGCATGCTTTGAAAACAGAACAAGCTTTGAAAGCAAGTTACTGGTATTTTTCGAATTCAAAAACTCCTCTTTAGCTAAAGAGAAGGAACTTGACCATTTCTGAAGTAGGTACATAATATCGTTTTGTATTAATTCCTTTTGTTGTGGCGATATTTCTTCAGGGTATCGCTGTGGAACTATATAACCATATTGTGATTGTGACGTGTACTCCTACGCGGAGATACAGTGGCAAATGATCGGTCATTCCTTTTCCTCGCAAACCTTATTTTTCCTACTCATACTATCACCCAATTCCAGTAAACACCTTTTCGTCTCGTTTCATTTTTAGTACTTACAGTCCATTACAAGTGCGTCTGAAGCAGTAATTCGTAAGCATTTTTGGACAGGTGTAGTATTCGGACGTGACGTTTGTTTTACGGGTTATTCGGCTAGCTGGTTTTACGAGTTTACGCAGTAAGCACGTGCGCACGGTGGAATTAATGGCAAAATAATACGTTGGTCTGCAAGGGAATTATTTTTTCATCAAAATAACTACAAATTTAAGCAAATCTGAAAAGGAGAATCAGCATCTACAACCAAATGAATGTTAATAATATATTTTATAATGCATGACACCCTCCATACATATATTATGTAAACTAATAATAACTGGACTTATCTCCAAGGTATAAATCTAAATCAGCGTGTATGCTAAGATTACTAATGCAATAAGGTACGAGGAAGGCCTGAAATATTTGCTATAAATGAAAGTAATTAAATAATTGAACTCTTCATAATCACACAGAGAAAGATGATATTCTAAAATACGATCATTTTATTCTTAAAAACTGTTAAAAACGGGACTGAAATTCTTAAGAACAAATTAACAGGGTTTCAATGTTTATTGGCGGGAACATGTAAGAATAATTTGTTAGTAGATATACGTACGAAATTACGTATACTTTATTTATATATATTTCAATGTTTATTGGCGGGAACATGTAAGAATAATTTGTTAGTAGATATACGTACGAAATTACGTATACCAACAAGAGGCTGAACAGAGTTGGGATGTTCCCAAATTTAAGAATTTTCGTTTCTAATTCACGGTAATAAAATGCGATAAATGTTTTTTAAACTTGATAATTTACGTGTAGTGTGAACTCTTGAAACTTTGTGTTTACGCGAAATACAATTATTCTTCGTTTCTTGGAAAATTCTCACTCACTTATCAGTGGAGTTCCAGAGTCAAATAACTGTTCATCCTTTCTTTATTTTTCTTGGCCATTTGCACACATCTCTACTTTTGTAAAGCGGTGGTGGTCAATATGAATTATCAATGTGTTTCAAATAAATCAGTAAGCAACTGACAATCGCATCAATGACGTAAATTGACGTAACCATTGTCAATTTCTTGATATTGACCGCCTCTAGGGCGCTTAAGTCTTTAACAATGTTTAGATAGGTACGTACCTACCTATATTATTTTGGGGGAAAACAATTAATAATGCCTAATTTACAAGTTCATCAATTGTCTCCGTATGATTACAGACAAGAGCAATAACAACGATCATTAACTCCAGCTCCCGCATAAAGTTTCCCACAGCGCGGCCAAGGTTCAAATACCGCAGAATGTAACATCAACGCCTGGGAACATTACAAACCTTCCTGATTGCTGTCATTACCGTGTCACTGAATCAACTGTTTCGCAATGCACGTCACTGGTTACCGGTTAGCATCACTAGTCGCTTCATCTCGACAGACACTTTGATAAAACATTGTTACGCTGGGGAATTTGATGAAGAAATTTCGGCAAAATGACGGTTCATGTTTTAAACGGGTTCTAAATCTCAGCGGCATGCCATGACTTTTCAAGAAATTTTAATGTCATTTTCCAAAACGACAAATTGTTAATTTTTTTTCAAAATCAATTAAAACATTTTAAAAGTTTTTATTTAAATTTGATAACAGATGTATTTCAGTAAAAAATAACAACGTTTTTTTTAAAGTTGTGCATTAGCTCCACACAGTAGGCCCCGAGGAAAATAATTTCCCCCAGGGCCTATGTCATCTTTGGGGATGCTGTGTGGAGGTAGGAATCTGGGGTTCCTAGACAAACCTTATCCCATGAACTCGGGCACCCCTGCTAAGTCACCAAGCCTAGCGAACCACATGGGGTGACCTATGACAGAGGTGTTGGTTATCCAATAATTGGTTCCCGGGGCGGCGGTACCCATTCCCACCTCCCAAATTTATGGGCTGATTTAAAAATAAAAAATTGATAGCATTTTCAGTATGAATGAAATATAAAATAATTACCTATATATTAACGGCCTTCTGAGTGAAATGACATCATTTTACAGTCGATTTGATTCAAAATATCTACCTTTAAGACGATAGACTTCACTTTTCGGCCCATACAAAAAGAACGCCCGGGAAAAAACACTTTTCTACATCGAAAATTGCACAAAATGAATATATTTTTTTATACTGCCTTCTAGAGGGTGAAAACTATGTCGGTATGTTTTCGAATTTTCGATGCGTTTCGTATTAACTTAAACATTCACTGTCAAACATGTCCGATTTATCAAAAAATATTATTTAAAGAAAAAGTGCTGCTAACTCAACTCTCATAAAGAATTATAAAATTATAAAAACCTACCGACGTAGCTTCTTCTTTCTAAAAAATATATATTTTTTAAAATTTCAATTTCGTGAAAGTTTCGGTGTAGAAAAGTGTATTCTCCATAAACCCCCTTTCGAGCGATTTCTGTAGGTAAATTTGAGCGTTGTCTCATTCGCACATTTTGCATTCGCATGTATTGTAAGTGTGCGTGAGCTTATTGTGAGCGGGACAGAATGACATAAGCGGGTGTTCCGCGTGTCGTTCAAAGTCTAGCCTCTTAATGTTATAACAACTAATTCTTATCGGATACGCGCTCTCAATAATTACTGTTGTTTATTTATAATTCACTGTTATTCGGGAAGGTCATTGTACAAAGTCAGTTTTAATTATAGCAAACACACCCACGCTTTGTTAGATGTGCGTTCTTTGAATAATTACATCGACATTGCATTCATTAAAACTAAATTAATTTATTAACTTGACCGCAAAATATTATATGTAATTAATAATAGCTTATTACAGTTAATTTTTTTAAAACTGAAATTAAATAAAGCTACTTAGATAAACTCTATATTAGCTAATTACTTACTTATTTTTTAGTTTTATTTTAGATTTATTAATATTATCGGCTTCAATATTATCGTTTTTTAGCATTAGCTTCACATAGCAGGCACTTAGGAAAATAATTTTAATCACGGCCTAAGTCATCTAAGGGTCTGCTGTGGGGAGGGTCCAGAACTTCCAGTCCTTCCTTTCCTAAGAAGGTCCTCCACACAGCATCCCCAAAGATGACTTAGGACCTGAAGGGTATTAATTTTTCTCAGGGCTTTCTGTGTGAAGCCAAAAATTTAATAAAAATAAATATTTTTTTTTTGTCATCAGTTATCGATGATAGAATAAATATTTTACGGAATTAAACTAAGTTTGATTATTTTAATGCTTTTTTTCCATCATCATCATCACAGCACTGTAGGGGTTATATTAAACCTTAAAATCATTATTTTTGTACTAACCACTGGACCGACAGGATTGCTGAAGGAAATTTTTCCTCCCGCATTAAAAAAATCATACCTCCGAATTTAAATATGGAGACATACAAAACTGATTATAATTCTATATGGCTAATTATTTCACCAATCTTTTGTCTATTATCACATATTCGTAGGATGTATAAAACACATATTATAAAATCGTTAACTTTAAATATAGATAATATTTGCCATATTTTGGCAGCAAAGCAATCCGTGGTTTTAGAAATAGCGCTATATTGTGGCTAAAGGCGTTCGAGTTGTTAGTAGGTACACTAGAAGTAAAATAATATATTACTGCGCTATACAAATGTTATGTTATTGTTGTTATGTTATATAAGCTAGACTAAGGAAAAATTTCTCGAAAAAATATATTTTTATTCTAAAAAGTAGGTAAAAGTGGTTGATCGGAAATTCTTTCTCTTGCATGCAATCTTACAATCTTGTTGGTGTGTACATACAACGGATGAGAGTAAAAGTCTATAACCAGGTCATTAATACTGTTCCCATGTGAGTTGGATTTTCCCATAGTAAAAAAAGGAAATACAACTCACAATTCTTGAACCTACTCCGGAAGGAAACTGCATCGTTCGTTCATCATTCTCGTCGTCAGTTCTTGAAGTAGTGGTATGGTAGTAGATTTATTGATACCAGAAGGAGAAAATGTCTTCTTATGTCCCACCAAAAACTCTCGAATGGTGAACTTTGTCGGCGTGTATTTTTAGTTATTCGCAACTATTACCTAAATTATTGATTTATTATTAATTATTGCCTATAGATGGAACAATGTTTTTTTATGGATTAAGTTAAATCACGTTTTATCAATATTTTTAGCTTTTCTATCTTATGTGTCAACTGTTTCTGTGTTCTAGCAAACGTCAGTTTGCTTGTGACAATGGCTTTGGTTTGTGGAAATGATAATGACTTTGAACACCAAAACAGCTGCTACAATATTTTTTAACAAATCTGCGGTACTTCCAGAACTCAATTATAACATTACCTAGCACGGTCGATCGATAAGGATTATATCGATAACTTTCGGTAACTTTTCATTGTTCCGTAGCATGACTGCAAAGAATAAATATTAGTTCACTATGCCTAAGTGTTCTTAATATATTCGACGTCGACTGTTGTTTAAACGTTAGCGATCTGCAGTTGTCCTAGGGATCGATGAGAAGTTACCGAAAATTATCGATACAATCCTTAAATCCTTATCGATCGAAGTTAATGGGAATATAGCTCTGGTTATGGGTCTAGAGATCCTAGGTGAAAAACTAGGTACCTACACCTTTATATATAAATCTGTATATATAAAAATCTCGCCTCACAATGTTCGTTCTAGATAAACTCCGAAACTACTTAACCGATTTTGATGAAATTTGGCTTACTGGGTGTAATTTGGTCCAACTTAAGAGATAGGATAGATTTTATCTCGATTATTGACCTCAATATTTATTATTGTGAATTAAATGTTCATTAAATGTTTGTTATGGGACAATGATTTGAAATTGTAAGTTCCATAAATTTCTAACAGAAGGCGGTGTGAGTTAATTTATTGACACAACACTTGGTTATCTTGGTTAGGTAATTATCCAGTAGATGGCGTTGTGTTTCATTAGCCACAGCAACGCTGTGAGGGTCAGCAATAAATTTTATGTTGAAGTCGTAATTTGTTTCGGTAACAACTATACCATGTTCAGGACAGTAAAATAACTCCATAAAAAATAATATTAATAAATTTCCATAAAATAATCAAGTAAATTAAAATAGAAAATGAAATAAAATAAAATTTTAATTTACTTGATTATTTTAAATAAGGAAATTTATTGATTATTTTATATATTAATAAATTTCCTTACATTATCAAGTAAATTAAAATAGAAAATGTTAAAAACATCTAGTTTGGAAAATCAACTATTGAAGAAGCTTCGTACCTAACTTGTGATATAATATTTCAAGAGCAAAGGAAAGTGGTCATGGAACTTAGTAAAAAAAGTACTATCTGCCTTAAACATTCCTTTACAATGATAATGGAATATTTTAACCCTTGTTTTGCGTAGCCTTCTTATCGCAGTTTTGCTATCATGGAACCAAGTAGAAAGGCTGTTATTATTTATAATTATTCAGTTTTTATCATTACAAATGGTTGGGATCTTTTTGCTTAGGATTCCTACGACTGGTGATAGCGGAAGTTTTAAAGAAAGAATGCAACCAGTTTTGCTTTACTAAGACTTGATAATTCTGATAACCTTCCGTGAAATGGTATGTATTTATAATTTATTACAGGCCGAGGTAAAATTACACATTACACGGCACCTAGTACATCTCAGCGTGTTACAAATTACATACTTAGGCACATTGAATTCTGCAATCTTTGTAGGTAATGCATTAGCTATTTGGAAGTGTTTGTATTTTAATGACTATTATCTCATACATCGTGACCTGATTAGTTACAAAATTTGTGTTCAGACGAAAGATAATTTGAATAATGTTATTTTAATACTGTGTTATGTTACATTTAGTTTAGGTAAATGTTATACAGAGTGTTAAAGGACGTACTTGCATTACTTTACCAGCGATTTCTGACATTATTTGGAGTAATAAATTTAAATGAAATCTTGTTCTCCGGTGATTTTTAACAATTTTTTTTTCAAATCTGAAACATTTTTTTTTTTAAATTTCATCTCTGGTCACTCAGCCGAGTAAACGCCCGACCCCTCACCCTGACCCTAACTGTCCAATTCCTCCTGATTTTTTAGTTTATTGTTTATGTTTAAATTTCAAAAGATCAAAATTTCATTTACTTACATTTTTTACTACAAATAATGTCAGGATTCACTCATTGTTTAAGTAAATCAAGTATGTTCCTTAACACTCTGTATATATTTATACGTTATTATTACATATTCTACTTATGTATTCACACATTTCACATTACTTTCATATTTATTTACCTGTATTTTTTATTTTATTTTTTTTATAGTTAATACCTCACAAGAGTCCCAACTGCTCCCGTCTGGAGCCAGTGAGACTATGGCATCCCCAATTGGGGTATGTTATGAGGTTGAAGGTTAGTGAGGAAGGGAAGGAGACGAGGAAGAGGAAGGTGGGGAAGTACCTGGCTATTCAGATCTAGTCACTAAACACGGCTAAAGCCATTTCAAGCAACCTTTTCAATTCTGAATGGTGGTCTTACACCAGGGCGAGACTAAGATTATCTTCCACTCTGGTACGTGCCGCAAATATATTATATATTATTTTAAATAATTAATTGTGAAATAACACAAATCAATTAAATAAAATTTATTTGCGCACGCCGGGTTCGAACCCGCGACCTTCGGAATGGAAGTCCAACGCCCTACCGCTGGACTACGCCAAACCTGTATAATTTTATGTTAAGTTTAAATGTATTTACCTTTAGTATTTTGTAAAGGTAAATAAGATTACTACTTTTTGAACGTAGAATTTTTTTTAAAGCAATAAATTATGTCTATACTATGTATATATATTATATCTATACTAATATACTATGATGCCTGAAACATTGCATGAAATCGTTCACTTTGGTTTTAAATCAAATTTTAGAAAAATAAACTGAACGGCATTTTTATCATATACCTATACCAAATTTGCTCATGTATACGCCCAACAAAATTATTCTTAGGTAAAACATGTTTGCATAACTTGACTCCTTTTTGCAACTATTTCACTTTTTTCAGTGACACAATATTTAAGGTGTCCCTTTTTAACATTTTGCCTTACAAGTCCGGTAAATGTAATTTAAATCCAAACAGGTTGCAAGTACTAAATTAAAATTCTTTACAGGCGAAGCGGGTTTGTAATATGGACAAGAAAGTGAACCACTCGTTGGCAAATTACTGAGATTTTTTAAATGATGTTCATTTATTTCGAATCAAGATTATCGACGTTCAGATTAACCAATTAACAAATGAAAAAACTTACCAGAGCGTTGATAATGAAAAAATAAAATAAATAAATGTTTAATCACTGATTAAATTAATATAATATATTTTTCAAGATTTAAAAAAAAAGTTATACGTAGATATTTGTACAAAATTGAAAAAAGAGTAATAATAACATGTATAATAATTTATGAAACATTTCCTCTTCCTAATTTTGTATCTACTTTTTTTTTGAAGATAATATCATATGACCATATTTGGAGCTGATAAAAATCTTTGAGCATGGCCTAGAGGCCATGGTTTTAGTTATAAAGTAATAAAAATTCAGTACACGTATTGGTATGGCATTTACTACTCTTTACACACGGAGAAAAAAGTTATTCGAAAAAAACGATACTTTTAATAGTAAAAACGGTTAAAAACGGGACTGAAGTTCTTACGAACAAATTAACAAGGTTTCAATGTTTATTGGCGGGAACATGTAAAAATAATTTGTTGGTATACGTAAATTCGTACGTATACCAACAAATTATTCTTAAATATTCCCGCCAATAAACATTGAAACACTGTTAATTTGTTCGTAAGAACTTCAGCCCCGTTTTTACGAATAAAATTATCGTATTTTCGAATAACATTTTTCTCCGTACAGAGTTGATTTTGCTCCTAGAATCGTCTTGGCGGGAGACGATTATTCATGAATCCAAAGTTGATTGATTTTTTATTGCTAAGTTTTATTCAGAACTAAAGGTTCAGGTAAAATATCACAACCTTTATCTTCCCCATTTTCAATAACAAATCGATCTCCAAATTAGGGATACCATGATCCCACTAACGCCCAACTTTTGATTCAGTTTCAAAGTTTATTCATATAAAAGTTTTTTTTCTTTACATTAACTCCACAAAGGAGGCTCTGAAGAAAATATTTTCTCTCAGAGCCTATGTCATCTTTGAAGATACTGTGTGGAGGGTATTTTTGCGTACAGGAAGCAGTGAACATAGGTCTTGAAGAGACCCGTATTGTAGGGGGGGAGGAAACAGAGGCCGGTAAATCACTCTAAAGCCGATTGCCGAACTGTTTAACCCAAGAACAAATCGTATAAGCAACCCGTTTCCGTGTGACAAATATAAATATGTACATATGTTGGGCGCGCGCTTGGCGTGTTTCCCGACTGTATACCGGTGCCGAAAATATCAATGACGCTAGTTCCTCGGAGCATCTTCCATTGAAATACCGGTAAAACAAGGGTTTGTGGCTACGTTTTAATCAGAACTAAAGATTCAACTAAATAATCACAACTTTTATCTTCCCCGTCTCTTTCTCTTCCACATTTTATATAACAAAACAATCTCCAAAATTAGGGAAACCATGAATCCGAGCGGTTGGGACACTTTTGTAATATCAGTTTTTTTGGAAACGGTAACTTTTTACAAAATTAACATTACGCAATTATGTACTTCGTTTTATGAAACCAACCGGTATGGGTTCGACCGTGTTACAAAAGATACAAAAAATGTAACAATGTTTCAAATAATCGTGTATTAAATTTTTTTAAATATGTAGATACAGTGCTACACGTATGAGTTGTCCGCAAAAACGAGGGCGCTATCGTCTATGACATTACAATATAAGATGTAGTTGTCAGAATTAAATATAAAAACATAGCGTCATTTCATGTTTACTCCACCGCCTACTTATATGTGTAGCGCTGTACATTCTATTCTATGTATACTAGTCTATTACAAGTTACGTGGAGTAAGATGGTACACTTTCTTTATTTTTAAACATTATGATTTATGAAAGACATCCAACAAAATTAACATCATTTTTAAAATACAACATAAAAGAAACGGAAAGCATTCACGTAGTAAACCTTGTATTGCGGTTTATTTTCGAGTTCGGTTCAATATGGCCACTAAGCCACATACATAGATTCTTACATACATACATATTCATAATGTGTTGTACGTACGACCTACATTATACCCACGTTACTTAAAGAACTCGGAACATTTAGTGTTCGTGTTGTAAATTTATATAATATATTTATTTAATGCGTAAGCAATAGGTCTATTGATGATTTTTGTTAATCTAATGTCATTAACGTTGTACACGGAGAAAAATATTATTCTAAAATACGATTATTTTATTCGTAAAAACGGTTAAAAACGGGACTGGAGTTCTTACGAACAAATTAACAGTGTTTCAATGTTTATTGGTGGGAAAATGTAAGAATAATTTGTTGGTATACGTTCGAAATTAGTATATCAACAAATTATTCTGACATGTTCCCATTAATAAACATTGAAACCCTGTTAATTTGTTCGTAAGAACTTCAGTCCCGTTTTTACGAATAAAATGATCGTAATAATATAAAATTATAATTCTGCATATATTTACCCCGTAGCATAAAGAGAAATTAGAAAATAAATAAAGCACAAGATTCACGCGCAACGACGGGTTAATAGTTCCGAAATTGAAGTATAAGTACGGACAGAGAACTATTTAATACAACATACCGAGAATATTTAATTTATTACCTGACACTATAAAGCAATGTAATTCTATGAATAAGGTTAAATATATGGAGGAAAAAATATTTATATTAATATGTATGGAAAAATGTAAGAAAAAATGTTGAATCTGTAGATATAATATGTAATTTAATTTTTTTAAATGTATATGTAAGTAAAATATAAGCACCTGCCGACAAGCCAATTGAATTAGTTTAGCAGGACTTATTTGATGATACTATGTATTAAATTATTCTTTCAATAATAAAAAAATATATATATTTTTAGAATAATTTTTTTTTGTGTATTTTCAGCGTTCTTTGATAGAAAACAACAGAGAAGAGACCACATTCTTTAAATTGATATAAGTTGACTTGGGTCTTGTAGAGCTGGTTCAATCAGAGACAAATTAATTAATAGTGTTAATAAGTTATTTTTTATGTGAATACCAAGAGCCTCAACTGTGAAACTATGCCATTCCCAAATGGGGTAAATTATGAGGCTGGACGTAGCGGATAGGGCGGGGAAAAGGTGAAGAAGAAGGATACGATAAAAATAAATCAAATATAACTGCTCTTTAGAAAAAAAAAACATACTTAAAAAACACGGATTTGCAGATAATAATAAAAAAAAAAAACAAAACGAAAATATATGTGATTGAGGGGGTTTCTCACCATCCTCCTAATAGCTAATACATACTATAAAGATTTTTTTGATTTGATATTTACGGTTTATTTATTTATTAAGTCAGAGTTTATTATTCGGTACTCGAACCTATGAATAGTGGCTATATATTGGATAACTTGGCCGAGTTTGCTAACTATTGCAAGTATTTTATTTTTATTTTCAAAATATTCGTTTAAGTATGGATAAGCCATTAGGAGAATGTTGAGAAACACCCTAATTAACATATTGTATAAAATTAAATAGATTAATAATAATAATTAGAGTGCAGATCTTCCGTAAATGCTTTTTAAATACTTCAAAACATGTTTCGCAATAATTTATCTTCTTCAAATGTTGTCCCATCTTTGCACGAGAAACCAGGAAGACAAATTCTAATACACATCAACTTCAAGACAGTGAAGGCTGTGAATAGAATGGAATGTGATTCTCTAAAGATAAAGGCATCCGAAATAATGCGTTTTTATAATTGAAAATACGGAAGTCAGTTCTAGGAACTTGAATTCTAATGGTGTGAAATAATTGTAGATAAATTATTTATTTGCACTTGGCTGGTGCTAAAAATTGATGCGAGGCTTTTTAAATATCCTCGGTAAAAATAATAACAAAAACAAAAATGCAAAATCATACTAATGCGATCATTAAAATGCACATTCAAATGGTTTGAGCCAGAATGTAATATATTATATATATTTTTTTTTACATAAATTCCATACAGGAGGCCTTGAGGAAAACAATTTTTCTCAGGGCCTATGTCATCTTTGAAGATGCTGTGTGGAGAGTCTTTTTGAGGAGAGGAAGGAGTGAACATGGGTCTTAAAGAGACCCGTGTTCGAAAGGATGAAACACAGAGGCCGGCAAATCATTCCACAGCCGAGCTGTTGAACTCAAGAAGCGACCCGTTCTCAAATGTGACAAATGTCAACCGTTTACGCAAGAAGACAACATAAGGACTTTGTGATGCTGATGACACACGGAGAAAAATGTAATTCGAAAAAACGATCATTTTAATAGTAAAAACGGTTAAAAACGGGACTGAAGTTCTTACGAACAAATTAACAGGGTTTCAATGTTTATTGGCGGGAACATGTAAGAATAATTTGTTGGAATACGTAATTTCGTACGTATACCAATAAATTATTCTTACATTTTCACAAAATGAAATTTGAAAATTTGAAACCCTGTTAATTTGTTCGTAGGAACTTCAGTCCCGTTTTTACTATTAAAATGATTGTTTTTTCGAATTACATTTTTCTCCGTGCAGGATCAGCAAAATCTATTATACTTGAGTCAGCTCATATTAAGAACCAGTAGAACAGAAGAGTACATATTATTATTTGTAAGAAATAATCAGCTTTTGTAAAGGAGGAGAAAAATGAAGAAGAGGTCAAAAATGTTGATTAAAAATATTTTGTTAGTTTTTTTTTGTCCTCAAACTAAAAAGTTTTTTTTTTGTCCTCAAACTAAAAAGAAGGTGAAGGGCCTGCGATCCCTTGTTCGTCTCTGGATGTCTGAAGTCGGTAGTAAGTCGGGCTCCTTGTGTGATTATATGTATAGTATTGTTCGCACAGTAATTTTGAAGTTATTCTGTGTTTAAAACACTTGCGTTAAATTACTGGTTTACTTGTTAATTGCGTATATAAAGTTCAGATAAACTTGCAATGTTGTGAAATGATTTTTGCTGCCGGCTGTAAGGCTCGTAGAAATGGAATGATCGAGTTTTTGGAAGGAATTCATGACAACAGTATCGAAATGATTTGACACTTTTGCTTCAAGTAAAAGCATAAACAAAATGATACAAAGACAAATTTGTTTTAGAAATTAAGATAAAATGCGACACAGATGTTGAATTGAAAATAAAATTGTCCATAGTCGGAAATGAATCTATCAATAAAAGACAGAAATAAAATTAAGTTAGGTAATTACTTCAAATAGGACGACACAACACTCAAAAAAGGGAATAGGAGTGTGTGATAAAGATAGTAGATGTTCTCCATACATTCTATAAACGGCCTACTCACCATCCGATTTGCAGATTTTGCGGTTGCGGTTGATTACGAAATTGTGTGTTATTCTGCGCGCATGCACGGGAAATTGACGAAACTATATATAAGATGATGCGAGGAGGTGAATGAAGCAAATGCTTGCCAAATTGTTTGGCGTTCCATCCTAACTTCCTAACTGTGTGATGTTTTGTTAGATTAATTGAGTTTTAACAACTAAAAAAAACTATATTTGACAAGTATGAAGTAAATAATAATTTACACGATATGCATTAAATGGTATGGTATCATAGCATGGGGAAGTGGCACTTAATATGCTCTAGACCCAATCATAAAGGCACAGAAAACAATTATAAAAATAATCCCTTGGCTACCTCTAATAATTACAGGCTCGAACTAATTATTTAATATTACTAATGTATTTGAAGTTCGGCAGATATATGCAAAAACAATCCACACTCTTCTATACACAAACATATATGTATAAATATTACGAGAAAAAATGAAATACTCGCTATACTCGTATCAAAACTAATACTTGGAACGCATACAAATTCCTGTATCGCATATCTACTACTTTGGTCAACGGAAGTTTAGATACCTTGCGACGAAGTTTTACAATATTCTTTCAGAAGGTGCATTTGGCGGCCTTCGTGGTCGAGGGATGGTCTCTTAAATAGCATTCCAAAGGTCACGGGTTTAAATCCCGGCGTGGGCAAGTAAATTTTATTTGATTAATTTGTGTTATTTTCACTTGAATTTATTTATTTGAAATAGCGTGGAAGACACTCCCAATATCACTCTGCACGGAGACAAATGTTACAAATTATTCTTACATTTTCCCGCCAATATATATTGAAACACTGTTAATTTGTTCGTAATAACTTCAGTCCAGTTTTTACTAATAACATGATCGTATTTTTTAATAACATTTTTCTCCGTGTGGTGTAAAACCACCATTCAGAATTGAAACGTTTCTTGAAAGTGCTTTAGCTGTGTTTGGGGACCAGATCTGAATAGACATGTAATTCTTCTTTCTCTTCCCCGTCTTCTTCCCCTCCCCACTACCTTCAGCCTTACAACTTACCCGAATTGGATGCCGTAGCCTTATTGGTTCTAGACAGGAGCAATTCGGAATAAAAATTAAAAATTCGTTGCACACATCAGTTTTACATGAGAGTACTTATATGTAGCATTATCTACTTTTCAACTCTTCAAATCTTACAAAAGGCCGTAAAGGTGGGTGTTTGTGTACTCATTTAAATAATTGGTGACCATTCTCTACTAGTGTATAATTTGTACGTTTCTTCATTAAACCATCGTCAACAAAGGCCTCATTCCCGAATAAAAAAAAGAACTCAATTTTGCGAAACCCCAAACAATGGAGCGCGTTGACTATTACAGATGTGCTCAGAGCACAGAGCATTGGTGACCGATGTGTTGAAATCAGCTAATGTATGGAAACGCGGTGATTTGTGTGAAAACAATAAATTGGCCGAGAAGAAACATTGCCTAATGGTCTGTATGAATCGCAAGAATTCCGCGAGAATAAGTGACTTCCATATTCGTCTGAAGTCTGAATTGTAACTGGCAACCATTAATCTAAGGTAAGTTTGCAATATTAAGCGAGGAGAAATCAAGTAAGGCATTTAATGTGGAAATTGAATTGGAAATACACGAAATAGCCGGAAAATACGTAATACGAATGACGCATTAAACTTTATAGATCTGTATTTAATAGGCGATTTAAAACCAACTGCAATAAATTCGTGAAAACTTCAATTTGTTGTACGTCACGAAGATCAGAAATGTATGTAACACTAATTTTACTATCGGGCTTCGACCACGATATGAGGTCTTGTGTAGTCACTCGAACGCTTTTTGCCGCAATATGCCACTATTTCCACAACCACGGAAAGCTTTGCTGCCAAATATGGCAAATTTTCTCTTGATTCTTTAAAAAGTATTAAAGTTTTAGATTTTATAATATTTTTTTAATATATTCAAAAAATATGTGATAATCGACAAAAGATAGGTGCATTCATTGGCGATATAGAACTATAATCAGTTTGATTGTCTCCATATTCAAATTCGGAGGTATGATTTTTTTAATGTGGGTGGTAAGATTTCAAAATGACGACCAAAAAGTCTTAAGGTTATTTATTATAGGGTAGATTAATTTTACAAACCTATGTATTTCACTGATAATATTGAAAAAAATGATTTTCCTCAGTGGATTTGAACGGTAAAATGTTTTTTTATTTTATCGAAGAAAGCATAACTTTGTGGCTTGACGTTATAATTAAATTAAAAGTTACTTTACCACTATTAAAATTTATATATTAGGTATCAGCCTTACTAAAAAACGTCGTGAATATTTTATACAATTGATTAACAAACGCGAATGTGAAAACCTTACTAACTAGAAACTGACAAAAAATACTTCATTGTGTCAACTTTTTGTGGCAATAGCTCACGGAAATGTTCAGAAATTGAAATGAATTAAATAATTAAATGAATTATCAATATATATAAAAATTAATGTTTCTTTGTTTGTCCCTTATGGGATACCTAAAAAATTCTTCCGATTGCAAGGAAACTTTATTATTTTTTGTGTACATGACCGAGATGGTTTCTATATATACTGCAAGTGAGCCCTAGCGTTATGAAATTATTTCCTATACCATTCATCCGATTGTGATGAAACTTTGGTAAATTTTTAAGTGCATACCCTCGAAGGTTTTATATATATATAATGGTGAGTTTTGGCGTTATGAAATTTTTACAATAAAATTGCAATTGGTGGCACGCGAGTTGTTTGAAAAGTGAGTGTATTTCATGTATTTTAGAAACAATTTATTTATTTAAGACCCATTGACCAGCGGCTGAGAATTAAAGTTCCAAAATGCTTGCAACTGTACAGGGAGGTTTCAATTACAAAGTTCGATTATTCCCCGTACCAAATTTTTTTAACTAAAAATTTCATATCGATTTATTTCATTCAAAACTTGCTTTAATATATACCTACATTCAAGTAAGCAATAAAAATGCTCAAAACGCACGATGATAAATTATTAAATATCACGTACTTCTTGTTAGTATTTTTTGATCATAAGCATTTATGATTTTTCAATAATGTCTAAACAAAATAAATGTGTAAAAAATTCTGAAATATTTTAGTTTGTAAGAGTATTTTCGTCACAAAACACGTTCTCGGATATATTTTTTAATGATTTTAATTGAACTAAAGTTAAAATTCTGAAAAATGCGTTTACTAGATTATGTAGGCATTGATTTATTTTGCTGTATGATTTGATTATATGATTTGAAAATTGTGTTGTATAATACAATATTTCGTTTGAAAATTTAACAAATCTACCAACGACCAACGGTATAACCTTAGTATATTAAAAATGAACTTAGTTTTTCGAGTTTTTAGATAAAATAACAATTTAATAAAAACTAGAATTTGATTTAAAAAGGACAAATTTCCGGTATTGTCTGGTTATACCCTCTTAAGTGGCATTTTAACGCATGCCGGGAACTCGCTAGTCCTAAATAAATGTCGGAATTAAGCAATATCGGTAGCGCGGTTTCCGGTCATTGGGAAGGAAAGATCAAGCCTCAATCAATTCACTTTTTAAAGCTTTAAAAGACATTTGAAAATTGACGTAAGTAAAATAAACTTGTTTTTTACCGGTTGATTTATTTCTTGTAAATTTTTAGTACAAAAGAGTGGAGTTGAAAATATTTATTAAATTACCGAGATTTTATACAACCACATTATTCACGACAGAATAGGGGTAGAAATTAGCATTTTATTAATATTTTGCAATAAATAACCTATATACTATCTACACACCATGCTGCGAACAGCAGCTTTTGGCAGCTGGCTAAAAATCGAAGGTTGGAGGATGTCTCCCGTCTCTTTTTTTCCCATGCGAACCCGTAACACTCTGTTTCACGTTGACTGCAAATTGGAAGAAAGCGTCTGCCGTTAGTACCAACCGAGGAAATGAGATGGTGATATTGAATTTGTTGTGTTAATAAAAGAGACAGAAGACAACGTGAAACAGAATGTTACGGGTTCGCACGAGGAAAAGGGAGACAGGAGACAATAGCCAGCTGCTAACAGCCGGCTGTTCGCAGCACCGTGTGTAGAACCCATTAAGATTACGTGTGATTGTTACGGTTGGGTTAGTATAGAACAGGATATAGATTAGTTTGTTTCAAATTTACGCTAAGTTAGGATAAAATAAGCGGGTACTTACAATGAACCTCTCAGTAGGTTAAGGTTATAGTCGAAGGCACTCGACCTTCCAGGGCCCGTGAGGTAAAGGGCACAATCATTATCATCCCCCGCGCTGGACACGGGGAGGATTTGAGCCCTCGCGCAAGCCACCACGAAAAAGAGCGCTAATATTGAGGCCCGTCTGAAAAAAAATACAACACAACATTAATTACCTAACAAGGATATGTATAGGTGCATTTTTCTAATAAAAACAAAGAATTTTAATGCATAAACTTCCGGTGGGAGCTTTGGCTAGTTGTTAGACGGGTGGAGTTTAATACCCACAGCGGCTACCTAATTGCTTTTCAACACGAACTACGTTTAACTAACCTAACTTTTAATCTTCTGCAAACTTCGCAAAATCACTTTGTGGCGTCATTTTGAATTAAATTAAAACAAATAACTTTGTTTAAACCACTAATATAATCACAATTACCTACGTGTTTCAAAACCGATGGTTTCTTCGTCAGGGTAGTAATGACATTAACAATATAAACAAACAAGTATAGACTAAAAAGAACAGATTAAAAAGAACTATGGACAAAAATATTATAGAGAGAGGTTATTAATTAATTAAAAAATATCGTAAAAAACAATTTTTTTAAATTAAATATAAAAATTATTTTAAAATATGAAAAATTACATTATATAAATTATCAAAACATAATATTCTGGTTTAAAATTTCTTTAAAAGTTAAAAACATAATAACTCTAATTGATAAACATAATAACTCTAATTGATAAACATAATAACTCTAATTGATAAACATAATAACTCTAATTGATAAACATAATAACTCTAATGTGTAAAGAGTACGTTTTCAGATTTTCACGGCCAAAAGCATTTTCGTTGTTTGTTTTTGGGGTGTTATGCCGTGTTGCGCTACCTCCTTCTTTAGCCGACGTTTCGGACAGCGTTGCAGTGTCCATCATCAGGGCAGATCCGGCAGATCCGACGATGTGTCGGATATCATCGGATATGTCGGACATCGTCGGATTTGCCGGATCTGCCCTGATGATGGACACTGCGACGCTGTCCGAAACGTCGGCTAAAGAAGGAAGTAGCGCAACAAGGCATAACACCCCAAAAACAAACAACGAAGATGTGTAAAGAATTCAGACTGTCGCGTGAATTTTGCGGGTATGCACCAGTATTACAATAACGATTTTCTGTGATTGCGAATTTGGGATTTGGATTGGTTCGATTTATTAATACGTTTAATAAATCATTACGATTATACAATAATATCATTTAAAAAAACGTTATATATGTAAACCACATCCAAGTAACTCGCCGCTTGACTGACCAAAATGTTACTACTAACTACTCAATTTATGGTGTTCGGACACGTTTAGTTACGAAAATACTCTACTCGACTAAAATACTAGCCTAGTCCGTACAGGCCATTACATACGAGCAACTACGATAACGCCTAAATGGGCTCACGCGCTATTGCGGTGTTCTTCGCTGAAGGTCGTATAAATATACGATTTTTGATGCACCGGGTCGCCGTTCTCAGGAAAATGAACAAAGGTAATAATTCCATAATTTTACACTCATTTGGTATGAAATCAATTACAATTACTTGACGAAAGAGTTAAAATTATTAAAATTCTGAGATAGACGACTTATTTCCGACTTGTCTTTTATTTTTAAAATTGTTTAAGGTGTTAAAGATAGACCTAATTTATTAAACGTAATTATCTTCCATGTACCAACAGGAACCATGCGATCTAAAATACTTT
Organism: Limnephilus auricula; assembly: GCA_951813805.1. NCBI lineage: Eukaryota > Metazoa > Arthropoda > Insecta > Trichoptera > Limnephilidae > Limnephilus > Limnephilus auricula. The sequence continues at coordinate 6,926,806 of OX638403.1, forward strand.
TTAATTGAAACAGAAATATCAGAAATGACAAATTCCAAAAATCCAATACACAATTCAATTGCCTTGGTATGAACATAATATTAACATCATTTTTTGGTGCCTAGCTGTCAAATTTGAATAAATTTATATATTTAATATTTTGAGATAATATGGTATTTAAAATTATGACGAAAACTGTGTATACAATTTAAACCACGTGAGAAAAACTGTGCAAAGAATATGAAGCATGTGAGAAAAACTGTGCATAGAATATGAAGCATGTGAGAAAATCACGTTAAAATTTAATTTTCAGGCATAAAATAATAATGAATGTTTGCCATAAATATATTCGTATAATGACAGAAATATATTTTTGCTACTTTATCCATAAATAGAATTGTTATTTTCCGTTTCGTTATTTTTTTTAAACAGTTTTCATTGATTTTCTCAGAATGTACCTATTCAGACTCACGTGGTTCATATTCTACATGCAACGATGAAATGATGTCTATCGACAATCGACATCAATAAACACATAACAAATATAAATAGAAAAAAACTTTTTAATACACTTTTGATAATATTATCCAAAAAATAGTTGCACTGCTACGATTTGTGATTTGGCGACCAAAAGTATTAATCCTGATTTATTTTGGGGGTTTTATGTCGTGTTGCGCTACCTCCTTATTTAGCCGACATTTCAGTATTACAGAGTCCATCATCAGGGCAGATATGTAATATGTAACTGTAATGCTGTCCGAAACGTCGGCCAAAAAAGAAGGTAGCGCAAAACGGCATAATAACCCAAAAATAAATCACAATAAAAACTAATGTTTCTACTTTTATTTCATTTCGCATTGATCAGGTCGTCGTTTTTAAGTGGAGTGTCATATTAATTTGAAAAATTAATAAAAATACTCAAAACGACTGGACTTTACAGTTGTAATAAAAAATTCGAAGACATAATATGTAAGTAGCATAAAACATAATATTTTAAAGACAATAAATTCGGATTATAGTTCTAACCTTTCAAATTACATGTATGTTTGATGATCGTAATCTTTTCCAAGGATGTAAATCATTTATCATTTTAAATAATGATCGAATCAAAGCGGTATATTTCCATTGGTGTAGAAATATTTATAACAAGTTTGCTGAACGCTCGTAAATCAATTGTACAGAAGATACAACATACTTCTGCCAAATTCGATTTAACACACATGTTTTTAGATGTATATGTTTTAGCATTACGATCTGGGGTAAGGTCGGAGATTCGTTCATGCTCGCACACTTTCTCATCCATCAAGAAGAATAAACGTGTTCAGGAGATAACTGCTAATGCAGCAACGTTGCCTATGATGAAATGTCTGATGCTGGTGGCGGAAAATGTCTTGATTTTGTTTTGAATATGGTAAGTTATAATCAAGCGCGTAAATTGCTTCGAATTGTTGTGGCTGTATTATATATAAGGAAATGAGTTAATTTTAAATGTAACATATTAACTAATCATCATGCCATTTCTCCGCAGGGATAGGCAGAGAGAACGGACCGCCAAACAAATCGGTCTTGGCACACACTCCTTGCCTCATTAACATCTCATACATATTCTCAAGCATGCTCTTCTATTATTCCGATTCTTGACATGAGCCGACTCAAGTATCTGATTTACTTGATTGGCAGAAGTCTTCTACCGTTCACATTTGCGTCATATATTTACACTATTTTCTCCGTTCATTCGCTCTATATATATGCCTCTTTTCTTAATCTTGCTCATGCCTTGCAATCTTTGCGGATCTCCACATTTCTCATACGATCATACACGGAGAAAAATGTTATTCTAAAATACGATCGTTTTATTCGTAAAAACGGTTAAAAACTGGACTGAAGTTCGTACGAACAAATTAACAATGTTTCAATGTTTATTGACGGGAAAATGTAAGAATAATTTGTTGGTATACGTACGAAATTACGTATAGGTACCAACAAATTACTCTTACATGTTCCCGCCAATAAACATTGAAACCCTGTTTTTTGTTCGTAAGAACTTCAGTCCCGTTTTTAACCGTTTTTAATAATAAAATGATCGTATTTTAGGATAATATTTTTCTCCGTGTACATGGTTTTACCGCATATACGCTACAGGGAACTCATTGATACAGCATTCAGTCTATCATTTTCATCCTTCCTCTGCCAGTTCCATGCGTCACTGCCTCAGGGTAGGTAACAACACTCCATTGTGAACTGCTAGCTTCGCTTTTTTAGACAGACTTATGTTAGTTCCTTAGTTGTTAGGTTAGCACCAACAATGTTATCCATTAATGAAGTAACCGCATTTACCCTTCTTTCGATATCTCTATCAGCCTTACCATCTCTCGTAAATATACTTCCCAGATACACAAACTCATCCACCCGCACCGAGTATTCATCATTCACAACTAAATTGTTCACTGTTTTCATACTCTCCCTTTCAAGCGCCATATGACTTTAGACTTACTTACATTTATCTACAACTCATCCTTCATACATACAGTGAGTGGAGTAAATCTCTGAAAATAGATTTATTTATTTATTCGTGTTATACGCACATAGGGGCTTTAACATAGATTATAAAATAATTTATAAGTTATCGAGGATTATTTCACATACACAGAATTACACTTCCATTTCTACCCATGCCTGTCTTTCTATTCTTGATATTTTAGTTTTTAGTACATTTAACGTCCCGATGAAGAGAACATCGTTCTGGAAACATGTCGATTTTTTAAATAAAGATTATCATGGTAAAAACAAAGTGTTTTTAATTATTTCATTAATAAGATGGTGCCACAAAGTGAATTTGCAAAAAAACAAACTTGAAGAAATAATCTATATTCTATATACCTTGAAAGTCTTAGTTAACCTTTCCCTAACTGTGCTGAAAAAATCCGTGCGCTCTGGAGCTGTGTAATCACTACACAAGCAGAAATGGTCGATTTAAAAGCCGAAAAAAATGAATATTCATAGCAAATCGCTATATTTCATTACAGTTGAAGTCAAAAATGATAATAATTGATGTTTATTTGCTGAAAACATAGCTCAAAGAAACGATGCTCATACAACATGCGAAGAGACCACCCCGAATGAATGCCGAGCGGCAACTGGCGGCGCCGTCCGCGGGGGAACAGATGGAACAAACACGATTGACGACTGACCAGTAACCACACGGTTCTCTTTCTCGCGCTCACTTATATCGAAGTAGGTGAGAGTGAGACGTGCATAGTGTCGCACTAGCTGCACGCTTCACGCATTTGTACATCTCACCCGCAGTACTGATCATACGCCAGACGTTTGATTGTATTGGTGAATTTGTTTTCGAATCTCACAAAATACCTCTAATGTGCCCGAAAGGTACTGATTATTATTATTGTTTAATTTTTATTTAATGAGTAAATGTATAAGGGAGTATTACCTAAAATCTGAACCCAGAATTTTCCATATTTACGGAGATATTAAAGGTGCAAGAAGCAATGTGTAATAGGTACACATCGCAGGCAAGGGAGGGTTAAGGAAGGCTTTTTGATAATAACTGTGGTTTTATCGTTATGATTCCAACTTACAGTTCAATGTGAGAGATATTTTCTGTAGAGTTCACCACTAAAAGGTGAAATGTTTTAATTGCTTTTTCAATAATGAACATGTAACAATGACCACATCTGGATGAACTCCTAGAATTTTAAATTTGACATCCGAATTAGGAAGTTCAACTGCGGATTATTGGAAATTTTGTGTGCTACTTATACCTTTTTTATATTGAAAAATATGTATGTTGTTTTATAATTAAATATTAGTTTTACTTAACTCTTCAATTTGAAGCAGTGAATTAGAAACGATTTATGTAACACTTTGTTTATTTTAAAACCAATAACGTCCGGTCCATTTTAGAGAAAGTGAAGAGCATTGGACACGACGATACAATAATTATTACAAGGAAACCATGTTCTCCGCTATGTTCAGGACAATCTTGAAACATATTAGTCAATTTTCAAAATTGCATAGCTGGATCGTTTATATTGCATCACTCAATTGCAGTATTCCATTAGTATAGCATACTAAATATTACACCTATACTGCCAATAAATGGAAACGAAATGCTTCAGATTCGGTTTTATTGCATCCAAATAAATAATAAAACTAATATACCTATTACTTCATGCTTCAATGACTAAGGTGTGATGTCGCGTGATGCAACATATTTTGCAGTTTATTTTGTGCAATAAAATAATATTCATAAGATATAATAAAGCCCATTTCGATCACATGCATCATCTTGCAAAAACTGCAAAGTTACGAAAGTATTATATATTATTTTGAATGGGCAAATAAAACGTTTATATTCACCTATCAACCATCATCATCATCAGTCTGCAGAATATCAAATAGTATTAATGTCTCAATGTTAGCAAACAGCTAAATGTGTGCATGTCTGAGGAAATGTTTATCCGTGATTAAACCGTGTTGTGGCTATGAGATTAGATTATTATGTTGATTAAAGAATCATGTAAAGTTTTGTGGGAATGTTACAATCTTTCATGTGCTGTATTTTGCGAGAAAGTGTCTTAATTTTAAACATTAGTTTACCTGTAGTGCTTTTTGTTACAGTCTAGATATTCTGCTTCAGCATCATTAATAATTTTGGAAGCTTCTATAGATATAATATATTAACGCGATACATATCGAATTTAAATGACATTGTATTTCAGGTATGTTCAACGTTTAAATTCACTGTTTAAAAGGTTAACAAGAGCTAATTTATCAGAAAACCGATATATGTTTTTTTCAGAAATGTAAGTACCTGGTTCCGCATACTGTTGGAGGGTTATAATGTTTTATTGTGGAGGGAAATGCTTCTGGAAGATAGTCAACCATATTTTACAGATTTTTTATGTGACTGCACAAGAGATTTAACTCTCCGGAGTCGGTGGAACTATGGCATCCCAATTATGGGGAAAGTTGTTACCCTGGAGGAAGAAAGGAGGGAGTAGAAGTAATGAAAAGAGGAGCATTTTAAAGTACCTATCTGACTAATGATAAATGTTCCCAAAAAAATATTTCATGTTTTTATTTTTGAAAATATTATTGTAAAGGAACTTATTCAATTTATAAATAACTACACATTTTTATTATTAAAAAAAATTACGGAGTTCTACAAATCAGACTTCCTAACTACAAGTTATATTCAAAACAATACTAAAGATATTTCTAAAAAAACGTTTCAATTCTGATTGAAATGTTGAGTTCCTCTATTTTAAGTGATGTGATAAAATTTTCAACTTGCGACTTCTGGGGACAAAGATATGAAAAAACTTTTTGCATTTAGCAATTTTTTTCAATGTTACATCCTTATCTCCAATACTTAATACAAATGATTGAAATAGTCGCATGATTTAAAGTGCATTTGCAAGCTTTTGCATTTTGATGTGATTTTCAACAAAGACCCGACAGCATTTACATTACCAACTACTCAAGACTCAATGTGGTAATAATTTAGATAATTTAGATAATTTAGATAGCTTAATAGCACAGTTAATCTAAATTTTATTGGTAAGAAAAACACTTCTGAATAAATGAATCTCAAAGTAAACATTATTATTTATCGATATAAATTGAACGTTATCGATGTTTCATATTCAAAGTGATGTGAAATCATCTAGTTTTGCATCATAGCGCTGTTTCCTACAGTCGAACTATCAGCGTATAAATACCGTTACTTTGATAGCCATTAAATGGAGTATCTAATTCTCAACATTCGCTATTCTTTTGAGAATCGTGTGGCGAAATAATTTAAATCGCAAACTCGCAACGGTGTATTTATTCTGTGTAGGATTTTACATATTCAGGAATAATATTTTAATTGGTAATCTGAATTCCACTATACTTAACTAAACGAGAAATATTAATTATTATGGATAAACGTTAAAGATATTCTGTAATATCGTAAATATTATTTTATTACTTATTTCGTAATAAAATCTAAGAAGTTATTAACTAATGTGTTTTTAAATAAGGCAAACCAATCTTTAAGAGGCTAGACTTTGAACCACACGCGGAACACCCGCGTCTGTCATTCTGTCCCGCTCACAATAAGCTCACGCACACTTATAATACATGCGAATGCGAAATGTGCGAATGAGACAACGCTCAAATTTACCTACAGAAATCGCTCGAAAAGGGGTTTATGAAGAATACACTTTTCTACACCGAAACTTTCATGAAATTGAAATTTTAAAAAATGTATATTTTTTAGAAAGAAGAAGCTACGTCGGTAGTTTTTTATAATTTTATAATTCTTTATGAGAGTTGAGTTAGCAGCACTTTTTCCTTAAATAATATTTTTTGATAAATCGTACAGTGACAGTGAATGTTTACGTTAATAAGAAACGCATCGAAAATTTGACAACATACCGACATAGTTTTCACCCTCTGAAAGGCAGTATAAAAAAAATATATTCATTTTGTGCAATTTTCGATGTAGAAAAGTGTTTTTTCCCGGGCGTCCTCTATTGTATGGGCCGAAAAGCGAAGTCTATCATCTTAAGCTCATAATTTATATTCTATTTGAAATTTAAGAGCAATTATGTTCAGGTACAAACGTAAAATCCATTTAAATTTCAAAGGTTGTTCCAAACAAATGATTCAATAGTATTATAAGATTTTTTTATAAATTTTTAAAACAGGTAGGTGAACCGGATGGTAAATCGTCATGTTTTAGTTCAAATATTATTTAATATTTTAAATAATGAAGATAATATTAGCGAAAGTCAATCGAAAATCCGAAACAGAAAAATCAGAAAAAGATACGGATACATTTGGGACTCGAACCCAGGACCTCTGGCAATCCGGGCCAACGTATTCCTATCCGATTCGGTCATTTTTAACTGTGTCATACTTCGACTGAGAACCACCAACATTATTTTTCATTTTTTCTTAACGCATATTTTATATATATTTTATATATATTATATAGATATATATTTTATTTAAAACAGTTTAAAAATCAGATGTGCACGGAGAAAAATGTTATTGTAAAATCCGATCATTTTATTCGTAAAAACGGTTAAAAACGGGACTTCTCACGAACAAATTAACAGTTTTTCAAAGTTTATTGGCGGGAAAATGTAAGAATAATTTGTCGATATACGTACGAAATTACGTATACCAACAAATTATTCTTACATGTTCCCGCCAATAAACATTGAAACCCTGTTAATTTTCGTTGTTAGTTTTTGGGTGTTATGCCGTGTTGCGCTACCTCCTTCTTTAGCCGACGTTTCGGACAGCGTTGCAGTGTCCATCATCAGGGCAGATCCGGCAGATCGACGATGTGAACATCGTCGGATCTGCCGGATCGGTGAAAATCTAAAAACGTCCCTGTTAATTTGTTCGTAAGAACTTCAGTCCCGTTTTTAATCGTTTTTACGAATAAAATGATCGTATTTTAGAATAACATTATCGTGATTTATTTTTGGATTATTATGTTGAGCTACTTCGTTATCAAAATAACTATCTTGTTTAATTTTTGACGTTAAAATCATAAACTTAACTACATAATCAAGTAGCCCCTCATATCTGAACCAATGCATGTGTTTTGTATGATAATGAAAAAAAATATATTTAAAAAAAACCAAAAGCTTCAAGTATTATCTGAGTTCAGATCGATAAAATTTGGGGTTTAGGTCATTCGAGTTATTGAAGGAGATATTATTGAGTTGGCTTTGAAATTATCTGTGAAGGTAACACACACAGGTCAGCGAGAGATGAAGGTGAAATAGTTTCACCATGGCGCCTAGGGCACCGATAGATTACTTATGGTAAAAAATATTGGTGTTGTTTTTTCAATTTGGTTTTTTCTTTCGACAGCTTTATGCTTAAATTGTTTTTTTTTTACACCATCCTGTTTTAAAGAAATGTATTGACAGGTATAGGAACTTTAATGCCGACCTATGGTCGATACAGAAATCTTCTCAATAATCTTTTTTATTTTATTAATCATTTCAAAAATTTTTCTCAAATCTTTTTGGATTTATTTACATTGCATAAATTGTTTTTTGTTACACCATCCTGTTTTAAAAAATGTATAGACAGGTATAGAACTTTAATGCCGACCTAACGTCGATACAGAAATCTTCTCAATAGGCGAGTTTTATGTCCGAAAAGCGGCATGCCTTTCCACCCTGTTGCGTGTATGTCTAACGCATCTTTCTCTTTCGCTTATGATGATTGTAAAATCAGTAAAGTGACAATACCTGCGCGAGAATGAATGGCATCAAGTTCAGATCGGCATTTAAGTTTAACGAGTAGGCGTTTTTGGCCTACTATATATGTCATTGAAGAAGAAGATAACAATAATAATCTAATTTTTTAAAATATGAAAATGAAGAAGACAGAGAAAAATAATAAAAGATAACGGTCGCAACTGGGACACGAACCCAGAAACTTACGTCTTACCGGGACATAAGTAAGGTTCTGGGTTCGTATCCCAGTTGCGACCGTTATCTTTTATTATTTTTCTGTGTCTTGTTGATTTTCACATTTAAAAAAATTAGATTATTATTGTTATCTTCTTCTTCGATGATATATTACATTGATGGGAATAACCTTCAAAAGTTAAAAAAGAGAGTTTTTCTTATAAAAATACTATATATGTATTTACTTATTGTTTTTGTGTTTAATTCGTAGAATTCCATTTAATTTTCCTTTTTTTTTAATTAAATTAAATAATGATATTATTAATTTCTGCAAGTCTTTTAGTTTTTTTATGATTATGACAGCTGTTTCGGCTTACAAGGTCATTTTCAAACTATGGTTGTTACATTTAGATACATTTACATACATAACCATTCGTTCTACATTTAGACGATGTATTTATACGATTTCGCAGGTGATTAAATTGATTTATTATCGGTTAAACCGATTTCCTGCGAAAATAATAGATTCTCCTTTAGGGGTATTTAAAATCTGTTAATGTGTTCTTAATTGTTTTAATAATGACGTTAATGCTATGAATGATGTTTAGGTTTTGTAAATATACTGAGAAGAGGGGAAAAGATTATTTTCCTTATTTTATTAATTAATGTTAAATTGGGTAATTCGTTCATTTACTGATTTCTAATTGTTCGAGTAAATTTATTCTGAGACATTTTAATTCTATATGTAATGGTTTTGGTCCCTTGTTGTTATGTGGATTGTGATCATTCACCAAGAGATGTTCTGCGAATTTCGAAGATGTGCTTCCATTATTATAACATCGTATATGTTCTTTGAATCTAGTTGTTTGAATATGGCCTTGTAAGCCGAAATAACTGTCACAATAACAAAATAACTAAAACACTTGTAGAAAACTTAATAATAACATTATTAAATTTAATTCAAATAAAAATTTTCAAAAAATACCATATAGGTTTTTGTTTTTTTTTTTGGCCTAATTTACCGACATATTTTGTTGTGATATCAAATTATAAATGGGTATTGTCATGGCAAATAAAGTGCACTTTTGTAGTATAGTTCTTAATCGATATCTATGTATTTTTTACCTTCGGAAGATATTCAACCTCCAACCATCCGATTTCGAACCTAACTACAAATAGTTTTTAGACCACTTCACCGCGAAGCCTAACTGTCTTAAAAGTTATCATTTAACCCTATAGACGTTTAAATACAATAAATAAAAGATTTCAGAAATAATTACTTAGGTAGTTACATGAACGTAACTAAACATAATTCTAATTTATAATAGTGAAAGTCAAGATACTTTCTCGAGCAATAAGGATTAGCTCCGCGAAGAGGCACCGCGGAAGTGGAACATTTACTAACGCGCCAGGAATCAAAATAGCTTTATTGACCCACTGAGGTGCCTTTATGATTATCAATTGAACCAAAAGATAGTCTCATTCAGCACGTGATTGAATTTACTTGTCACCGAGTTGCGGAGAGAGGCCATTCGGACTGAGAATACACCTACCAAATACCACCCAGGTATGTGACGTGCTTAGAAAGGCGGACAAGGAGCGGGGTAATTAAGTTGTTTAAAGTTAGTATTTTTCGAAACTATCTATAATATTTTATTAAATAATCATTTAACTATGAACCCAATTTTATGATGGTTTGCATCTTTGAAAAATATTTTTGATAATCAAATACATTAGTTGACATCATGTTGTTGCTGTGAATCCTTTCCAGTTACTTGTCATCCAATTTATACATATTTGTTCACTTTAGGTGAAGGTATAGTATATATTTTGTACATTTATTATTATTTATGTATTGTTATTATTGCTATTGTGTAGTGAAGATAAAGTTTATAATAAATAATTTTTTGAAATTTAGCTGCTTATTAGTATAATAGTTACATTTAAATTGTTATTTATTTGTGTTCTTACATTTTCTATTATTTTTTTATCTAATATTTACAATATTGTATTTTTTGTAAATATGTCAGCCCATGGGTACAGGACCCTTAGGTTTTTTTTTTACTTTTATTATTATTATTATTACAATTTTAAGTTATGTGAAAATCTGTAATGGATTTTATTTTTATTATTAAGTTATTTGTAATAGATGTAAATAATCTGTTGATTTTCCTAAATAAACAAATCATAGCTGATAGGTAAAATACTATATTACTGGCATTTAACACCCCTTTCAAAAGTCATTAGAAGTGATTAAAAAAAGATATTTAAAAGATAGCCGATAACCTTTGTTGTTGAGATGTCCGGTTACCGTTGTCGCTAAGGTTCTGAACATTAAAACCCGGCCTCAATAAAAACGTTTTTTTTTCAAAGTTTTACAAAATTAGTCAGTTTGTTGATTTTAACATTTTTTTAATATGCACGGTGTCCGGAAATTTGCAGGAGATACAATCGGGAAACTGGTGAATCTACATCACACAGAGAACACAAAAAGGAAAATAGATCTGAGCGTTTCGATTTTTGTTATTTTTTAATTTTATTTTAAAAGAAATTTAACAGTAGAAAATAACCCCTTAGCGAACTTTTTTTTTTCAAGTTTAACCGAAGTAAATCCTATTTCGGACTCTATTTACTCAAATCGAAAGCTTAAATCAGAATATGATTGATTCATGATGTTGATTCAACAGTTTAACGGTTGTACTACGGTTTTCCATAAACTGTGTTTATTGTTAACTTTATGGATCAAAATTGAAACTGATTTAATTTTCTCTAAATCTTTGAAATCTCATCAGAAAAAAAAACAAAAAAACTTAGCAAAATTTGGCGACCTCAAAAAAATACCAACATTAAAAATTCTTAACTTAATGTAGGTATTAACCTACCAAATATTCTTAAATCTTACTTCCAAACATAAAAACAAAACTGTTTAACAATTCAGTTGTTTAAGCGATCACGACAAAATGTGAAAAAAATATTTCAAATCTCAAATACTTTTTACCTGTAGTTCGTGTATCTCCTTAATTCTATACAAAAAAGTGTGAAACGTGCTATGAATTATTTAACCAAATTAATGAAATTGTTAAAATATTACGTAGGTACAATTTTTTTTTAATTGTTTCGCTACTTACCTAAAATTAGTATTTACAAATTAAACGAGAATGAACCTGTCAAGAGTAATAATGTAATGGGTTGATTTCTAATTACATGTTAAATCTATTTCGTGTTGTAATTAAATCTAGTTGTTACTTGAAAGAAAGTCGTTTATGCAATCTTTCATTATGTTGTGACCTTTAAATGTACGAATTTTTCTGTTTAATGAATAGAAAAACCAGGGTGATTAGTGCTATGAAACACAACACCAAATCAACACTTCGTTGAACGGAACTTGCATCCGCAAACTACACACATCTTAAAAACCTTTCTTCGCAGCATCCATTGGAAAATAGTATCAAATTACATCAACGCCGGTCAAGCGCTAAACCCGTTTTTAGTACGCAACAATGACCGATCGAAATACTACAAGTACTGCTGTATTCCTAACAACTTGTTTCGCTAGTACCGTATTACTTATAACAGACTCTTCACTTTCTTTTCGAACGATAAACTGAATATTTAACACGGGTCAATTTTCTCACCTCGTAATCATGATGGATGATTTAAAAAAAGGCACTTTTAAATAAATGTTTCTCTCTGCACTGTGTTTATGATTAAGCTAGCCACTTAATTCACTGTTATATCTTAGTTTTTGTCCGTTCACAACAACAATTACAAAAAAACTCACAAAATAAATTTTAGAAAAAAAAAATTAAAGATTATTTTTATTATATATTTTTTCGTAATTTAACAACATCTTGTTTTGAAGAAGTAAGTGCTTGTAAAGTGACTGCGTATATCGGGTACCGGCATACGACTGACTGGTGCAGATAAGACCGTCTCCATGAAGAGTTCCGCCTTGAAGTCCTCTCCCCCCTGAAAGTGACAGTGGAACACTGTTGGGGGAGTCTGACCACGTGAGAATCGCCAGTGAACACAAAAGTGAAAGGTAATAAACAAGCACTTAGCAAAAAATGCCACCTTAATCGCATTCAATAATGTTTAAACAAATCATTGAATAACACCTTTTTTAAGATGTTAACTCTTACTTTCATAGAGCAATTATTAAGGCACTAATCTACATATCTGATGTCAGTTAAAAATAGTTTTAATCTCATAAAACTGTATACGGCTTTTCTTTGTCCTATAATATAAATATTTTAATACGTGTATCACCTGCATTTGGCAACTGCTTGGATCATTCTTACTCATATAGAGCGCTTAGCAACACAGTTTTACATGTATAGATAGATAGATGGAAATTGCACAGCCTAAGTAATTTTTTAATAATTAAAAAAAAAACATTTTTTTAAGTAGAATAGTTGAGAAGAATATAAACTTATTGGGGAACCCAGTTCTAAGGTCACTTTGTATATGGTTTTGTGTATGATTTATAAGTAAGTACCCATGATAAAATATGGGAGGGGGAGTCATCTTTGTATGTTTTTTTATGTGAATGCCTGGATAAAGTGAGACTATGGCATCCCCAATTGAGGTATATTGTGTGGTTGAAGGCAATGGGGAGGGGAAGGAGATCAGAGAGAGGAAGGCGGAAAAGTACCTTGGTGTGCAGACCTTGTCCTCAAACATGGCTAAAGCAATTTCAGGCAACGTTTCAATTCCGAATGGTTGTCTTACACCAGATACTGAGAGTATCTTTTACTGTGGAACGTTCCGCAAATATGCTATAAAGTATTTTTAATGAATAACATTATGAAATTACATAAATTCATAAATTTGAATCCGCATCCTCCGGATTGATAGTCGAGAGGTCTGCCCCTTAACCACATTACAGAAACAGAGGTTATAACGAAGTACACAGCAGAAGGAGCTTACTTTTTTTTTGTTGTCATTACGCTGACATTGTTAATAATAATAATAATAGTCATTTTTTATTGATTTCCTACACAATTTTAACATTATTTTAACAAATTAACATTTTAAGAAATTTAAATTTATTACATGTAAGAAAATAGTTTATATGTAAAAGAAATTTCAAAGAATGTAGCAATTTCAAAAAATAAAAAAATTGCAGGCAGTGGTGATGATTTCGTTAATGTGGAGAGACTCTTTCAGGAATCGAAAGAATTTCTCTTTTGAATCTCTCCTTACCGACGACAAATATATCAATCTCGAAGGAGATTAGGTTCAGGAGCAATATACTCCTCCCTACCGGGAGAACCATTGGCAGGTTAGTTCTACAGGCAGGAAGGTAGAATAATCTATGATGACGCTGTCTAAGATAGTCATCTGGAACATAGAGACCCACGCGCTCCAAAATGGCTGAGTTCACAATATCGCCTCGCAATAGTTTGAATAGGTGGGTAGCGGCATACCCCTCTCTTCTGAGCTGCAGGGAGTGAAGTCCCAGCATGCCCAGAAGAAAGTTTGTCGGGTAGAGCCACGGATAGTGGCCGTACTCCCTCATGTAGAGAAATCTTAGAAACTTTTTTGAACCCTCTCCAACATGAGGGAGCATCCCACCTCATGAGGATTCCAGATAAGCGACCCACTCTCCAGCCTACTGCGGACCAGGGAGAAGTATAAAACTTTAAGAGCATGGGTATCTCGAAAAACTCGGACAGTTCGGATAACGAACCCTAACATTTTTAGGGTCGACTTGCACACTCCTTCGATATGTGGACGAAATGTCAATTTACTTTCATACATAATTGTTCTATTTACCTTCATTATAATTATGCCAGGGTGTCAACTATAAGGGGATCAACTGTCGTTGTCGTTGAATCGTCCATACGAGAAACCCGTCGAGGTCTAAATAATATTTTATGGTTTACATCGAACATTTCCATCTCATTCTAGAGTAAAAGATATTTCATACATCATTTTGATGAGTTACTGCCTTTCAGAATTGCATAATTTCATTAAATATTGAACTATGTTTAGTGACCAGATTTACATAGCCAGATACGCCGTTCTTCCGCCGAGCTACTTTCGATCGCCGCTCGTCTGTACCTCCCATACTATTATTAGTGTTTGTAAACGCCGCTACGCGCAGCACTAGCAAAATAGTATGACAGATAACGGGTAGCGGCGATTAAGTCGCTTGTATGTAAGTAGCTCCGTGAACGAAGGGCGATACTTTCAAACATTTCCCTGTCCCTTTTCTTTCCCCGCTCTTACTTTTATCAGCTTCAAAACTTTTCAAAATAGAGATTCCATAGCTCCATTGTCTTTTCGGTCAAACTTTTGTGTCACATCAAAAACCAAAAAAATAAGTATTTATAGGGCCTCTCTGGACATTTGCAAGCGATTTTTTACAAGCTTAATCCTCCGCCAGGAAAAAAATAGCATCCGCCAAAGTTCAAGACCGGGACTCGCTTTCCACTTTCCTTTATAATTCCTTCTACACCGCATCCAACATTTGAATCAACATAAAAGCTAAATTTTACATTTCTTGTTGGCACTAACTAAACACACAGGAGTTTGAAAACCAAGAAAAATAAACCTGCGAGAAATAAATAAATTACTACAACTTTTCAATTACAATTTAATTGAAATTGATTACATGAATTGTTTTAATTACATTCATTTTTTTTCCTTTTATTTATTCTGTTTTTTGCGCTCAATTCGTTCAGCTTTGTAAATCAATTAAGGAAATTTCTCTATTATTTATGTACATAATCACCACACCTGCGGCTGCGTGCATCACGTATAGATTTTCTGTCCACTTTCAAACTCCTGTTTCGTAGACCTTTATTCGGAGTAATCATGTCTACCCAGTTATTATTACTCTGCAAATACCTGCAAAGACAGTAAATGGATGGAGGTTGGCAAGATGGAGAGAGAATGTCGAAATGTCAGACACAAATTATAAGTCACTGCTTTCAAAGTTAATTTAAGTAATAGACAGGTAAATAAGGTCTCGATATGATATCAATTAGTACGATATCACTAGAAATTGTCGTTGGCAGTACCTGCACGGAGAAAAACGCTATTCTAAAATACGATCATTTTATTCGTAAAAATGGTTAAAAACGGGACTGAAGTTCTTACGAACAAATTAACAGGGTTTCAATGTTTAATGGCGGGAAAATCTAAGAATAATTTGTTGGTATACACGTACGAAACTACGTATACCAACAAATTATTCTTACATGTTCCCGCCAATAAACATTGAAACCCTGTTAATTTGTATTCGTAAGAACTTGAGTCCCTTTTTTAACCGTTTTTACGAATAAAATGATCGTATTTTAGAATAAAATTTTTCTCCGCGTACCTATGTTAATCATTACAATGTGTAAGAAACGTTACGTTTGTCAAATCAGAAAAAATATTAGATTCCTTAATTTAATAATTCCTAAATAATGTTTTATATTTGTGTCTACTGTCATTTTTTACAATATGGTTACGCAAAAGAGATTCAACAGATCCCTGCTAAGGCCGGAGGCAGTGAGCATCTCCAATTGGAGAATATTTTGAGGCTGAATGTACATGGAGAGGTAGGAGATGGGAAGAGGAAGGTAGGGATGTTCCCCTTTTTACTTTAACTGCATAGGTACAGGAAACCCTGAGGAAAATAATAATTTTGGAGATATTATGTGGAGAGTATTATTAAAGAAAAGAAAACGATGATTTTGAAAAGAGTGTGAATGGAATTTAAAAAAATGTCCAATATGGTTTGTCATTGGCTGAAAAAGCTTCCAGACGGGTGAATTTCGTTCGTTCGATGCTAGCAGTGCGTACAGACTTGTTCAAAAGAAGTTACCATGAAATCGATCGCCCAGTTGATTAATATATATCTCAGAAAAATCGAAATTGGAGTTGATTATGCAGTTATAGATAAGTGAAAGTGTACCATCTATCTGGTACAATCCTTAGATTATTCACAAAAGCCACGAAAACATCGCAGAACTTGTAGTGAAATAAACAAAAGAATTTTGTTTTCTGTGTTAGTAGTAGGAAATTTCAAAACGTCTTCTGCATGCTTCCCGGAGTTATTTTATGGCGAATTTAATATGTAAAACACAGACACACGTAAATAATATTCCATTCATGGCGAGCATTCGAATATAAATTTCCTTTTCTCTACGGCGGGTTACCTCCTACCCACCAAATGATTCAATATATAGCTAGTGTTTCATTCAACAATTAGTGCTTATTACAACTTTTCACCTGCAAACAACCAACTTTATTTTTATACGGGAAAGGCATGTAAGTGCTAACTCTCCCACCAGGTGGCGTCGAGACATATTATGCTTACATTTTTTGGTGAAAATAATTTAAATCGTCATATATTGATTATTTTTTTAATTGATAAACTAATGTTTAAGACAAGATTTTTTATGCATAGCACAAAGGGTAACAATTATTATAAGCTATAATTATTAGCCTGAAACACTTATCCATATTGAAAATCTTCCGAGAAAAGATACATATCACCGACGGGATTCGAACCCGCACCCCTTTTCCGCACCCCTCTTGACCGGCAATCAGAGGGGTGTGGGTTCGAGTCCCGTCGGCGATATGTATCTTTTCTCGGAAGATTTTTTCAATATGGATGAGTGCTTCAGGCTAATAATTATTGCTTATAATAATTGTTACCCTTTGTGCTATGCATAAAAAATCTTGTCTTAAACATTAGTTTATCAATTAAAAAAATAATAGATTCCCTTGATTATCTCAAAACTTAGTATTTGGAGATGTCTGACTATTCAATTGGACGGTTGAAATATACTCGTACATTGATTGCGAAGACGCAAAAGGTAAACTTTTTTTAATCTAAACACGCAATGCCCAAAAGTTATTCACCAGCAGCTAGCCCATAGAATAATTAAATTAAATTATTTTCATCAATGGACTTACTTTCCAAAATCGTATCCTGTTGGCTTGCTAGATTCACAAATAAATTCACACAACTATCTGTTACAGATCGCAAAAAGTAAAGCAAATATTCATTGAAAGATAATTTGATTCATTCCTTTCATATCTCATCTCACTTTCCACTATAATCATCTTACAATACCTGTAAACTAGTTCTCCGGTCCGCGTAATGAATATTTATTTACGAAATTGCTGGTCAACCCACAAGCCTTGGTGGTTATGCTTTAAGCAACCGCAATATCAATATTATTTATTGAAATACGTAAGGTTATTTGACCACAGTTGTGTTTAGAGAAGGTTGTTTTATTTGGCCAATTGTTATTAGCTCTGGGGTAGTGGTTTAAATTTTAACAGACCATATTGAATAATAGTAAAATTATGTGGAATAATTCTGAACGTAACCAGATGGCAAATATACATTATGATAAATTATTTAATAGGTAAAATTATACTTAGTTATTTCTTGTCTGAGTAATGGTGGCTTGTGATTTTCTGGTGTGCGGTTAAGGGCTGGAAATATAATGTATAACCTAAGTTATTAGGTTATTACTTACATCGATTAGTAGGTTATACATGTGGCGAACTATCTTCGCACGGCAGGAACTACTTATAGGTTACACAGCCGGACACCGCCGGACACCCCATACCATTCTGTACTAGGCGTTGCACCGAGTACTTGCCGGCATTATTAACCAATTAATGGAAAGGTCTGGAGGTTTCTACAGCACACTCAGGGCCGTGTCCATATTGTCGCGAAAGTTCTCGTGCGTACCGACCGTTCGCGGAGGTGGCAAGAACGGCTATATAAAGGTTCCAGCAAGCCAAGTCGGCCAGTCAATCATCTCGCATTCATTGTGTTATACCTGTAAATTTTGCCGTAGTAATTTTAAGCTACAAGATACGATCGTAAAAAAACAACTTATCCATCAAACGTTTATTATTATTATAATATTATAGAACACGCCAAGGTATCCTATTACAATACCTCTAAATATTATATCCGTCCTTCAGTAGGTACCTAACTCTTATCTCACTATTTATAAAATATGCTAATAACTTTTCGGTTTAGATAGTTAGGTCTTTCCTAAAATATTTGTACTACGAAATGTTTGATTGAATTTGATATTTTCTCGGCCAATATAATTATTATCATAATTGATTGTTGGGGTTCAATAAAAATACTGACGGCTGTTGTCAGTATAGTGATCAGTAAATACTGACGCGAAATACGCGAAGTCATCATGCTCATCTGACTTGATACGTATTTTGTGGTGATCTGTTGTTTCTTCTGAAACCTCTTGAATGCCAGGTGTTTTTGGAAAAAATCGCGCGAAATTATCTTCCCGGCTTTTGCTCAAATATCGTATAAAAACAAAGGAATTGTTTTTTTTTGTGATTGTTTTCTGTTTGCCAGATAATGTACCTTATTATTCATATATATTTCATGATAATATCGTTACAAGTTTTCCCAGAATAGCTATTTTTAACCAAAAAATGTGAAAATATTTCCCATTCGACAAAAAAATGTAAATAAAATATATTCATACGAAAATGATAATTTTTTTTATTTCTCGACAAACCTGAATAGACACCCTACATGAAAAAAACCAATTCAAAGGTGTTTTCGAAGAAGTAATGACATAAATACTTGTTTGAAAATGAAATGACAGGTGAAAACCGTTTGTAAAAGTGACGCCAAGTTGACCATAGATATTTATTATAAATTATTCAGATGGGTTGGCGCTATGCGGATTTTTGTTATGTCAAGACCGAGAATGGCGCAAGCGATTCTGACCTTGTTCTTCATACAACTTCTTTATACATAAGGAACAAAATCGCTTCAAAAAAAAAAATTTTTTTAATTTCGACCCGCGGCCACCGGTGGGCGAACGGCAGTCGAGAGGTTCACTATGTACTTCTCGGATGATCGGGAGTTTCACGGTTCGTCAAGTTACGAATTCTCTGTTCATATTTAATATGGACTTGATTACAATGAATACTTATCTGGACTAAACGTTCGTTCTAATGGATGCTGTGTATAACACCGCGACAAGAGAACTGGGCACTGTAGGTGTCCAGCTGTCGGTCGGATATCATCGGCTTTTTTCCGTTAGGCATAGTTAGGTAGACGAACGGCGACAGTTGACTCTTTTACATAATAAAACATTACTGACATCTGTTTATTTATTTATGTATTTATATTTAAACGCCCATAGGGCTTTTACATACATAAAGCAATACATGTTTCGATTAATTACAGTGAAGAGTTAGAAGTGAATAAAATAAAGGTAAGTAACAGAAAATATAAAGACACATAATATAGGTTAGATAAAATATGGGTTGACAAAATGTAGGTAATACAGAAAATAAATAAAGTAAAAATAGATAGCCTGCCAATATCCTCCAAATCAATAATAATAGGAATTAATAAAAATGTATAAAATTGGTATTTACAATAGTTTATGAATTAAGTAAAAATAGTTCGCACATACGGCGTTTAAAGTTTGCCAAATTTAAATTATTGTCAAATACATCAATATTGTTTAAATATTGGTTACCAAGACTATGTGATCGTTGTATTGGGGAATGCAATTTATAGTTAGAATGAGATGTGTGATTGTGATTTGATTGTGATTTGTTTAGATTGAGGGTTTGTAAGGTATTCCTACCTGGTGTGCTAGCATGGTCGATCGATATGAAGTTACCGACCGATTGTCGGTGACTTCTCATCGTTCTCTAGGACAACTGCAGATAGCTAACGTACAAACTACAGTTGATATCGAATATATTAAGGACACTTAGTCATTGTGAACTGTCACCTATTCGTTTGCGATCTGCAATTGTCCTAGGGAACGATGTGAAGTTACCGACAATCGGTCGATAACTTCATATCGATCGACCATGCTAGCACACCAGGGGTCTTAACGTGAGAACCAATAGAGGGACCCATCTGGTCCTTAAAACGGTTCGGGAAAGTGGTAAGTGCCCTCGACTGACATCTGTTTAGATACCACAAAATCACATATAACTATCTATACTAATGAAATCTGTTCAGCGAGATTGAAACTACACATACACATTGCATCTGCACTGTAAGGTTGTCCAAAGGTTGGCTAAAGGAGATGAAACGTATCACGGCGTAAAACCCCAAAAATCGGTCACGATAATACGTTTATTCACGAATACTAATTTGACAGTGTGCGGAATATTACAAATTAATTTAGTGTCATTTATACCAAAAAAAGTTGGATAAACAAAAGCGTTCACTTATACGAAAACTACTTCGCATTCACCGCACATAAACTTCTACGATGTTTTCTATCGCACGTAAAAACTCCTAGAAAGGATAAAAATAATGTTTTTGAGTCACGTCACGGCCCAAAGGCCACCGATGCTCTACAAACGTCAGCAACCAGTATGCCCTCTGACTGCAAATTAATTCCTCTTCCTAAATCTATCTTCCCAATTACATTAGGATTCCGATGATGCAATTACAGTACTCGTTTTCTTTAAATTCAACTGGTCCACTAAATTCTGACCTGCTGAGAACATCTTTTAAATTATATTCTGTCGCAATTTTTCGTGTCTCAGTCTACTTTCAAAGGCAGAGTGAGAATAATTGATTTAATGATTGAATAATAAATTTAGAACACTGCTGGTGTTGGAATGATTGGATATTTTATAAAACCTGAGTTTTTTCGCGTTGCAGAAAATATATTTTTTTACAGTTTGATTTGCGAGTATTTTGTTACTAGCGGACGTAATATTATTTTATACTGTTAAATATTCGTTCAGCTATGTAAATTAAGAGATTGTAAAATAAACATATTGAATATAAATCAAATATCTAGAAAAACTAGCAAAAACAATTTGTCCATTTCTCAAACTATAATTATTACTTAATTACTTCCGATGACGTTAAACCATTAAAGGCTAAAAAGTTTAGATTTTCAGTGAAGCGAAACGATCAGCTTCCGGTTGCTTGAATGACATCTTCGTCAAAAAGGAAATGGAATATAATATTTTCAGGAAATGAAAACCATATAACAAGCTACTTTTTTCGTTCGCGTCAAAAAATCTAAGCGTCCCTTTCTTATTTTGTTCCTTGTTATCACATGAGCCTTGCATTATTTTTTAATCTTCTCGTCTGTATGTGCCACATAACCACTAGAGTGCTTTTTGCCACATTATGGCACTATTTCCAAAACCTCGGATTGCTTTGTTGCCAAAATGTGGCAAAATTATTATTATTTTTTTATTTAAATGACTATATAATCTATTGTACATTCAAAATATAACAAAATAAATATTAATATTTTAATTAATGAAGATAATATTAGCGAAAGTCAATCGAAAATCTGAAACAGAAAAATCAGAAAAAGATACGGATACATCTGGGACTCGAACCCAGGTCCTCCGGCAATCCGGGCCGACGCGCTAACCAACTGCGCCAACGTATCCCTATCCGATTCGGTCATTTTTAACTGTATCATACTTCGACTGAGAACCACCAACATTATTTTCATTTTTCTTATCGCATATTTTTATTGGCTGCTACCTTTATGTGTGATTGCAAGATTCAACTCGAACTAAATGCCCTCTAGATAGTGTCAGGATAAATTTTATCACTTTTTATTAATATGCGACATCTATTGACTTTATCTGCAAGTCTAGGATGAAATATTTTTATTTTTATTTTTAACCGAATCGGATAGGGATACGTTGGCGCAGTTGGTTAGCGCGTCGGCCCGGATTGCCGGAGGACCTGGGTTCGAGTCCCAGATGTATCCGTATCTTTTTCTGATTTTTCTGTTTCAGATTTTCGATTGACTTTCGCTAATATTATCTTCATTAATTAAAATATTATAATTTGAGGTTTAACTCTTTAAGTTAAAAAGTTAAAAATAAAAATAAAAATATTTCATCCTAGACTTGCAGATAAAGTCAATAGATGTCGCATATTAATAAAAAGTGATAAAATTTATCCTGACACTATCTAGAGGGCATTTAGTTCGAGTTGAATCTTGCAATCACACATAAAGGTAGCAGCCAATAAAAATATGCGATAAGAAAAATGAAAATAATGTTGGTGGTTCTCAGTCGAAGTATGATACAGTTAAAAATGACCGAATCGGATAGGGATACGTTGGCGCAGTTGGTTAGCGCGTCGGCCCGGATTGCCGGAGGACCTGGGTTCGAGTCCCAGATGTATCCGTATCTTTTTCTGATTTTTCTGTTTCAGATTTTCGATTGACTTTCGCTAATATTATCTTCATTAATTAAAATATTATAATTTGAGGTTTAACTCTTTAAGTTAAAAAGTTAAAAATAAAAATAAAAATATTTCATCCTAGACTTGCAGATAAAGTCAATAGATGTCGCATATTAATAAAAAGTGATAAAATTTATCCTGACACTATCTAGAGGGCATTTAGTTCGAGTTGAATCTTGCAATCACACATAAAGGTAGCAGCCAATAAAAATATGCGATAAGAAAAATGAAAATAATGTTGGTGGTTCTCAGTCGAAGTATGATACAGTTAAAAATGACCGAATCGGATAGGGATACGTTGGCGCAGTTGGTTAGCGCGTCGGCCCGGATTGCCGGAGGACCTGGGTTCGAGTCCCAGATGTATCCGTATCTTTTTCTGATTTTTCTGTTTCAGATTTTCGATTGACTTTCGCTAATATTATCTTCATTAATTAAAATATTATAATTTGAGGTTTAACTCTTTAAGTTAAAAAGTTAAAAATAAAAATAAAAATATTTCATCCTAGACTTGCAGATAAAGTCAATAGATGTCGCATATTAATAAAAAGTGATAAAATTTATCCTGACACTATCTAGAGGGCATTTAGTTCGAGTTGAATCTTGCAATCACACATAAAGGTAGCAGCCAATAAAAATATGCGATAAGAAAAATGAAAATAATGTTGGTGGTTCTCAGTCGAAGTATGATACAGTTAAAAATGACCGAATCGGATAGGGATACGTTGGCGCAGTTGGTTAGCGCGTCGGCCCGGATTGCCGGAGGACCTGGGTTCGAGTCCCAGATGTATCCGTATCTTTTTCTGATTTTTCTGTTTCAGATTTTCGATTGACTTTCGCTAATATTATCTTCATTAATTAAAATATTATAATTTGAGGTTTAACTCTTTAAGTTAAAAAGTTAAAAATAAAAATAAAAATATTTCATCCTAGACTTGCAGATAAAGTCAGTAGATGTCGCATATTAATAAAAAGTGATAAAATTTATCCTGACACTATCTAGAGGGCATTTAGTTCGAGTTGAATCTTGCAATCACACATAAAGGTAGCAGCCAATAAAAATATGCGATAAGAAAAATGAAAATAATGTTGGTGGTTCTCAGTCGAAGTATGATACAGTTAAAAATGACCGAATCGGATAGGGATACGTTGGCGCAGTTGGTTAGCGCGTCGGCCCGGATTGCCGGAGGACCTGGGTTCGAGTCCCAGATGTATCCGTATCTTTTTCTGATTTTTCTGTTTCAGATTTTCGATTGACTTTCGCTAATATTATCTTCATTAATTAAAATATTATAATTTGAGGTTTAACTCTTTAAGTTAAAAAGTTAAAAATAAAAATAAAAATAAATATTCTCTAGATTCGTAAAAATGTTTTAGGTTAAAGATTTAATTATATTTTTTTTATACATCCTACAAATATGTGATAATTAACAAAAGATAGGGCAATTCATTAGCTATATAGAACTATAATAAGTTTGTATGTCTCCATATTCAACTTCGGAGGTATGATTTTTTTAATGTGGGCGGTAAAATTTCCTTTAGCAATACCAATCCGAGAAAAAATATTTTAATTGCTCTGTGGCTCCAGTGGATAATACAAACTCGGGTTAGGTATACGCTAGTATATTTGCGGCATGTTCCAGAATGAAATATACTCTTAGTATCGCCCTGGTGTAAGACCATAATTTAGAATTAAAACGTTGCTTGAAATGGCTTTTGCCGTATTCGGTGACCAGATCTGAATATCTACTTACTTCCAGGTACTTCCTAACCTTTCTTTCCCACATTTACTTCCCCTCCCCTAGCTTTTTCCTATCTTCATCCTCACAACATACCCAAATTGGGGATGCCATAGTCTCTCTGGCTGCAGACGGGAGCAGTTGGGACTCTTGTGCTGTAATCAATTATATAATATTTTTCTTAAGACTGGTTGCTTCACAGAATTTGGACAATTCTTCAGATTTTAGAGTTAAAATTCAAATTCTGTTACTATCCGAGTACAGTAAAACAAACGGCCCATAATGAAATAATAACAAAAAAGAACTTGAATTTTATTATTGAAATTGATTGATTGATTATTATTGATGAATTGTTAAAATTTTGCAATAGTACATATGTATGTAGATGGAATTTTTTAGGGTTTCCGTAGACGATCCAGAAATACAATATTTAGGTACATAACAGGGTTGTTGCGTATGCAAAAATGTTGACATCCGCGGATGGGGATGCGGATTATTAGAGGTTCACATCCGCGGTTGCGGATGCGGATGCGGATTTCAGGATTTTTAAAGATATTTCAATTTCAAGTGCATAAATGATATTAATTGATTTAATATTAATATGTTTTTTAATCATATTTTGTGAACAAAACTAAAACAGTTTTTAGTCTTACTTATTAGCATTATAAGCTTAGAGTTGTATAATGAAAAACTTTGTTAAACAATAAAAAAAAATTAAAATGGTTAATTATATAAAGTAATATTGCAGCCTTTACTTTTTTTTGCACTCGGGCTTCTCCGGATCAATTTTGTCTAATATAAAGTAAATCCTGATACTGCTTTTTATTGGTGGCGGCATTTCTATTTACTTTTCAAATATTTAAATCGAAATATTCATCAACCACGCAAAAAACTTGGATAAACACAGTAAACAAACACTGAAATTGACTCACAATAGGAATCATGTCGATAACTAAAATAAAACAAACAAAACCTGTAGGATATTGTCATCAATGTGTGCCTTTCTATTGGTCACTACACTTCACTTTGATCTTAGCCAACAGGCCGAGAAAGGATGTAAGCGAACGAACTTCGTGCTAGTTGTTATCTTCGTTTAACGAATATGGCAACTAGCAAACACGCCCGATGCAGATATGAATCCGTATCCGTAAAATCTCCGCATCATTTGATGCGGATGAAGACGTCTGAATTAATGCGAATAATCCGCATTTGCGAATGCGGATGCGAATATCCGTAACACCCCTGGAACATAATTAAAATGTTTTTTTCTGTTTCAACTTCATAGGTCATTAATGCACTGTTGGATTAGATTAGGACCTAATCTAATCTATTATTTTTACGGCTAAAAAGGTAAAAAATAGTAAAACTTGTTTATGGTATTCTTTGAATAATGGACCTAAAACGAATTTGAAAGTAATCGTAGACAAATTGGAACTTTCCATTTTTTAAATATACAAGTACCTACTTAACGCGGCACGGTTTAAGAATTTGATTGACGTGGGACATCACTAACTGCTTATTCCGTTTACTTTGTTTTGACACTCCTTTCTAAGGAAGTGTGCAGTGTATTTTATTAAGAGTAAAGAACATATTTCACATGGAAGGGAATGGAAGGCAAATGAAAGGCGTATTCTATTATATAACGCTTTATAACGAAGGAGCAATAAACATCAAGACGTGTTTTCTTAGATGTAGGAGTTGTGAATTTATTTCTACAGCTATGAGAAGCACATTCTAACACACGATCATAGATTATATTGAGACTAACGACTCACGAATTAGTTCTTTATAAGAATCTGTTTCTCTGGATCAGAGATTCTCAAACATCTGGCTTACTGGCCCCTTTCCATATATATATACAAGGCCCCTCTTCCCTCCCAACTCATTCTGGCTTTTTCCTTCACTTCTTATTTTTGAATTCCTATCTGTTTTACTTGCACTGTATCAAATTAATAACAACTTCTGTGTCACAATTCAGAAATAACCTAAAAGTGTTTTTATGCTTATCACTGTTTCTGTATCATTCAAGGAAAAACTCACAATATATACTATTATATAGGGTCTGAAAGGACTAATTGACTTTCTTTAACCAGTGATTCCTGATATTATTTAGAGTCAAGCATGTAAATGAAATTTTGGTCTCCGGTGACATTTATGATGTTTTTTTTTTTTTTTTTAAATACATAAAAAATAGTATGTGTTGGATAGTTGTTAGAGGGGTAAGAGGTTGGGCGGTAATTCGGCTTAATGACCATGACGACATGGTGAAGAATTTTTTGTTTGTTTGATTTTGAAAACAAACCGTTTGAAAAAAAGTCATCGAAAATGTACCTGGAGATAAAAAATTTCATTTACAGGTTTTACTTCAAATAATGTCAGGAATCACTGGTTGTAAGTCAAGTACGTCCCTTAATACCCTGTATAAATGTAATACTAATATGTTACGCATTTTGTTCGTTTTCCCGGAAAATAAAGCATTTTGAAATATTATATGAACGCTAATAGGTATGATTCCCGCAACCATGCTAATACAAGAAGAATTTTTTTGAAAAAGTATTGACTTGCATAATTGAAATACTTACTGCCTTCACCGCCCTCTTTCTACCCTTCTTTACTCCCTTTATACCCCTGAAGTCACCACTGTCCCCATATTTTTCCCCAGGGAGGGGCGATATCTTCCAATTTGGAAAGCACTGCTCGAGATAATACATATCAAATTTACTTAACGAACTGCACTCAATGCAAGTAGGCAATATTCTAATTCTAAAAGTCTCAATATCTGGCGCCAGTTGGACTATGGCATCCACAATTGGAGAATGTAAAGCTGAACGTATTAGAGAAGGGAAGAAAAAGGTGGAGAAGTACCTGGCTATTCAGATTTGGTTACCAAACACGGCTGTCGTTTTCAAGCAACGTTTCGATTATAAATGGTGGTCTTCTTCCAAGGAGATACCGACAGTTAGTATCCACCACTCCGATTACTGTCGTTTTGATTATATAGAAAATCATATCTCATCTTCTCAGGTCGGTTTTTCATTGCTGAGGATCGCGATCCCTACTCCAATTTAGAGAGCTGAACTCCGAGAGCTGCCGACATCGACTTACCAGATTCGGCGGTACTTGGTCACTCCAGCGCGTTGGTGACCTTCCTCTGCTACTTCTGTCTTCCACTTTAAGTGGCTATGAGTTTCTACAAGTTCGAGTCCTCAGTTTGGCGAACAACTTGTTTAAAGCTTCTTAAGACACTTTGTACGCAGACAGTTGAAAGCCTATCGTGGATGCACAACTCTTCCAGAATGGACACATTTGTGTTTACAAACATATTACATATCATTGAAGTAAATACTTCTTTACGCACGCTTGACTCGAGGGGTAAACTGGTGAATGCGTTACGGAAATGACAGCGTTACGAAAAGTGAAATGCATTGCTAGGCGAACGAGGTATCACATTGTAGAAACAAGAGAGAGCAGTGCGCGCGCACATCTTCTTTCTCTCTTCCTGTCACAGTCAGTGCGTGAAATATTTGTCACGGACGGCTTGATCGGGCGAGGCGAATGATAATTAATTTAAATAAATATTTGTAAAAAATGAATATATGTATATATTTTATACATATAAACATATATATAGACATACATATAGATGGAGCTAAAGAAGTATTTACTTCAGTCGTGTCGTCTAAAGCATACTCGTATTTTTTCTGTATTGTTTATTATTTTCTATTTAATAATTAAATACTACTATTTTAATTAAGTACTTGCTTCATAATCAATAACCGTAAGACAATATTGTAAATAAAACTCAACTGGTTTTTAATATATTCACTATTTTATGTTCAATAATTTTATGTAAATAAATAAACAAATAAAAACCATTTAAAAATTCAGTAACTTTTTTATTATGCACCAGACTTTATGTCTGGGTTAAATTTTCACCACAGGAAAAACTTAACCCTTTCAAACACTTTTCCACAAAAGATCATCTAGTAAATCCACGCTATACAAGTGTATTATATAAAATGAATATAATTAAAACAAAACAAAACAAAAACAACATGTTAACCTACCAGAGTACCAAATGGGTAATTAATTCACTGACTCCAGATATTTTCATATCACGAGGGTTCGGCTCGGTGGAACTCTTAATTGGACCAATAAATCCTACTGATCCCTCAATATAATTTTTTTTTTTTTTTCCTAATCCTATATGTATTTAAAATGACTGATTTTTTCATTTTTATATATAAATTCTTTGACAAATCTAATACGCCAACATTTTTAATGAGAGAGCTAGGTATAATGCCAGTAGCCGAAATAATAATTGGTAATATTTTTATAGTCTGAGAATGCCAAATTCTTTTAATCACATTTTCTAAATCTGTATATTTTCTTATTTTTCCTAATTTCATTTATGTTTTAATGAAGGTATTTTGGCTTTAATTATTTATCATTATATTTTCTATTTAATTTTATCGCCTGTTCCAATTTATTCGATACGCATAAAACAAATTGAATTCATGTTGAGGATAATGTAATAATGTGCTTACGTGTATAATTTGATTTGGTAAATAAAAGAAGTATGCAGATCACGATCAGGTTAAGTAACTGAATCAGTTAGTGCTTACGTCATCACAAACAGTCTACAATTAAAATAATAATAGACGGATTAACGAACGTTCAAAAAATATCTTGTATTTATTGCGTAATTCAAATAAAAGTATTAAGAGCTATCACATACTATCGATAAATCTGACGTATGACATGTTAGAACGAATCTATATATTGGTTTTAATTAAATAATTACATCTTTCGTTTGATTTTGTTGTAAGCAAGTAACAATACTGTAATTTATTTATGCCAGATAGATATTTAAATATAGATTAGATAGATGTTATCTTATAAATATGTCAAAATGTATTTTTAACTTGAAGGTTATTGTAGTGTATTGATTATGGGCACATGTAGTTTCAGCTTCCTTCGATAGATGTCGATAGCTTACTTAATAATACGAAGTTCTGCTATATCCCAACAGATGGCAGTTTTGTATGATATCAGAAGATTGCCATCTATCATAGTTCGTGTATTAGGTACGAAAGGTTACGATGAACGCATCGGCGAGATTGGGCCGCCTCTTATAGTCCGCTCGCAAACCGAAGGTTTCTTAGCCAGGATAATAAGAACACGAATAAAACTACAAAAAGAAACAAAAAAGAAGAAATATGTCGATAATTATGATTATACAAGTGGTGTACAATAAGTTATTTGTTTAATTAAATTAAAAATGACGCCACAAAGTGATTTTGCGAAAATTGAAGAAGAAATATTTAAATCACTACTCCTATTTCTAGAAAAAAAATCTGTATTCTAAGCAATATAGTTTTAGGGTGGGTTTTTTCATTTACCTTTACTTTTAGCAGTGCAGTTTGCAGTTACTTTAGCAGTACAGTTGACATTTACGGCAAAATGAGTTTTTTCATTACCCCAACTGCTAAAGTAAAGGTAAACAGGGATGACAGCATGATAACTAATCTAATTCCCACATTTTCGTATTGGGAACTGTTCATATATTTTTTTCATGTGGCAACTCACACATTAAATGTCAAACATTCTATTATTTCTATGCGCATTGCGTTGTCTATTGTTGCATCGTCTATATGATGGTCTTGTGTATGACGTTTGAAAATTTAACCATTTTGTGAAATTTCACATTATTTTCCAACATTTTAGCGTCACTTCTAGCCATTGATATGAAAATTTCGTTGAGTGGCCTTTGACACATTCAAATATATTTTGATCACTGTACTTTTGTGTGTATTTGCAATACCTCCAAATAATCTTGGCATGTTTGACAGCATTATTCCTATCAGAGGACAAATCTAGCTTCATTTTATTTATGTCATGTCATTTGAATAAATATTTGTAATTATACTTTTTTTTTTTTACATTAGGTCCACACAGGAGGCCCTGAGGAAAATAATTTCCCTCAGGGCCTATGTCACCTTTGGGGATGCTGTGTGGAGGGTATTTTTAAGGAAAGGAAGGAGAGGAAGTTCTGGGAAGGAAAAAGGTATGAGGGTTGGGTAGGAATCTGGGGTTCAATGTGTCTAGATCATCCGCCGCCAAGACCTAGACAATGAACCCCATGAACCCGGGCACCCCTGCTAAGTCACCAAACGTAGCGAACCACTTGGGGTGACCTATGGCAGAGGTATTGGTTATCCAATAAATGGTTCCCGGGGCGGCGGTACCCATTCCCGCCTCCCAAATTGCCATTCCCGCCTCCCAAATTCATCATCATCTTCATCAACCATTACTTATAAGTCTACATATTTGCAATTGATGTAGTCAAAAGTCGAGCAGTTTATTTATTAACGCAAAATCGGCATATGAAAGTCGCGACACGTCGTGACGTATAATTAATTACAAGTTCATAGTCAGAAGTTGACGAACTGTCACTTGTCGCAAACGTAATGATGATAATGATAATATAATAGCAAATACCGTAAAACAGATAGCAAGAAAATAACCTCTCATCTCTGAACTGTCAATAAAGTGTCATTGACAACGGCGGCCATTTTGGTTACCTTTACTTTAGCATTTTACAGCACCATTGCTGGCCTGTAACATTCTAGGTAAAAGTAAACGGTAAATGTCAAATGAAAAAACTCATTTCTATGACTTTTACCATGAACTTTTACAATTAGCATTGCAATTAGCATTCTCGGTAAATGAAAAAACCCACCCCTAATCTAGAAACTCATGATGCCATTGCAAAATTGACTTCACTAGTTGTCGGGAATTTGGATAGACCTCGGAAGTGCCTAGGAATATCAATTGATAGAAAAACATTGGACTGGAAGATAAAGTTTGAACTCGTTTCCATAGTTACTTACAACTGAATGATTCATTGAGGACAGGTTTTATAACCATACGCTTGATACCATTTTCAACCGAGTATTTGTTCAAAATGGTATCAAGCGTAACGGATGGTTTTAAAACCGGCCCTGAGTAAACTTAAGTCTTCTGAATATTGAATTCATTTTACATTTTAATTAAATATTTTGAAAAAAAATCGCCAATTGTTTAATGCCGGAGGCATTTTTTTATCAGTTTCTTAAGTGATATTCAAATGAGCGTTTTCAATTAAGAAAATAAATAAATTGAAATGTGATTGATTGCTTGATTGAAGTCGTGTGATTATATGAAATAAAGAAAGATGCATAAATGAGTAGCAAAAATTACAATGCCATTATTTAGAAGTCAAAAAGTAATAAAGGTGTGATGTACCTAAATCGTTGTTATACAATTCAGTAAATTTACTATCTATTCGTGCTATATTGTGGCATAAAATTAACACATCTCAATCTAAATAGATATATCTAAATATTGGTACATGATCGTAACACAAGAGTATCTGCAAACGATGACCTTGTTTTATCTAGATATCTAAATAAATAGGTCAAAGAACCTTAGAATACAATGTCCCTAAAATTTACAAAGTGTTATAATTTATTTTTTTGTTTATAATTTTATTTACTATGTTATTTTTACATAGCTCAACACAGGATGTCCCGAAGAAAACAATTCGCTAAGGTCCATTGTCATCTTTAGGGATCCTGTAAATAGGATATTTATTTGAAACGAAGGAAAGGATGTTCTGGAAATGAAAGGGGGTATGAGGGATTGTTTGGAATCTGGGGGTCAGTGTATCCAAGACTGACGGACCTACGAATCCATCCCTCCCACTACGGTTGAAGGCGAAAAGTCGAGGGGGACAGCATTCGAGGCTGGCCTGATCTCTTTCCATTGCGTATCAGATCTCATAATACATGATTGCGAGTTACTACATATCCGGCATCAGCATCGTAGGCCGAGATGGTCGTAGCAAACTCACGAGGAGTCTTGTCATTGCGTGTCAGATGTCATAACACGTGGTCATAGGTTCCTGAATACCCGGCACCAGCTTCGTCGCCTGGCGCGGTTGCAGCAAACTCACCAGTAGATCGGCTTGCCACTGCGTGTCAGATGTCATAACACGTGGTCAAAGGTTCCTGAATACCCGGCACCAGCTTCGTCGCCTGGCGCGGTTGCAGCAAACTCACCAGTAGATTGGCTTGCCACTGCGTGTCAGATGTCATAACACGTGGTCATAGGTTCCTGAATACCCGGCACCAGCTTCGTCGCCTGGCGCGGTTGCAGCAAACTCACCAGTAGATCGGCTTGCCACTGCGTGTCAGATGTCATAACACGTGGTCAAAGGTTCCTGAATACCCGGCACCAGCTTCGTCGCCTGGCGCGGTTGCAGCAAACTCACCAGTAGATTGGCTTGCCACTGCGTGTCAGATGTCATAACACGTGGTCATAGGTTCCTGAATATCCGGCACCAGCTTCATCGCCTGGCGCGGTTGCAGCAAACTCACCAGTAGATCGGCTTACCACTGCGTGTCAGATGTCATAACACGTGGTCATAGGTTCCTGAATACCCGGCACCAGCTTCGTCGCCTGGCGCGGTTGCAGCAAACTCACCAGTAGATTGGCTTGCCACTGCGTGTCAGATGTCATAACACGTGGTCATAGGTTCCTGAATATCCGGCACCAGCTTCATCGCCTGGCGCGGTTGCAGCAAACTCACCAGTAGATCGGCTTACCACTGCGTGTCAGATGTCATAACACGTGGTCATAGGTTCCTGAATACCCGGCACCAGCTTCATCGCCTGGCGCGGTTGCAGCAAACTCACCAGTAGATCGGCTTACCACTGCGTGTCAGATGTCATAACAC
Source organism: Limnephilus auricula (assembly GCA_951813805.1). Taxonomy (NCBI): domain Eukaryota; kingdom Metazoa; phylum Arthropoda; class Insecta; order Trichoptera; family Limnephilidae; genus Limnephilus; species Limnephilus auricula. The sequence continues at coordinate 6,959,950 of OX638403.1, forward strand.
GTGGTCTTAGGTTACTGATTAATCCCCGGCACCAGCTTCATCGGCTGGAGAGTCATAACACGTGGTCCTAGGTTAATGAATATTATACGTCCCAGCCGGTGAAACTGGTACCTTTTGGGCGTGCTATCTCTACATGGCACGCATCTCTCGACGTTGTCATCAATTTACAGGTGTAGCGGTAATCATCAGAGCATAGGGGGGGGCTCTGGGCTGGGATCCCGGAGCAAGATGACTAGGGGTTGTGGGTGCGGCGACTTCGAAGGATCGGTAGGAGACAGCAAGTTTAGTAGAGCCCGAGGTAAGGGGCTCCAGCGTAGGATGTGTTTTTCCGACCAGTGTTTGCGATGGAAGAGAGCCATTCTTAATCGGGCGCAGTATTTATATTGCCGATCCGGTGCATTTCACAACACTTTTAAAATATTGTGAAATACCATTTATCCATCGTGTAATATCATTATGGTAACATCCAAAAATTAATAAAAATGCCAACTTTCGTAAGTAAATTTGGCGACATTGATGTTCAAATGCCATATTTCATCAAAATGTTTCATCCACTCTGTAGCACGTTCGATATAATCACCAACTTATTTGAAGAAACACTCCGATTGTACCATGCTATGTTTCTCATGGCATTTTGTCACAATCATGAAAAAACTCAGAATAATATTTCTCAGATTACCCAATTTATACCCTTGAAAATCTGTAGAAAATTGTTATAAAAGTTATTGTAAAATACTGCGTTCCCATTTATTCGCAAAGGTTCTTTGAGCTCATTATACAATCTGCATTACAAACGTAATCCACTTGAATAAAGTAAACAAATCAAACCATTGCAAAAGCAATCATTTGTGATTAAATTTCATAGTCATTCAAAGAGGAATTATTGCGGCCTTTATGGTCAGGTAGTAAAATTATTTAAATAACAGTGGTTATGTAGATCTCGGTTCAAGTGTTATGACAACCTGTCGAGGAATTAATTTTAATTAACGATCTGAATTATTAATGGAATCTTGTAATCTGTTTAACAGGCTTTATTTCAGAGAAGAGTAATGCATTTTGATGTGGGAAGAGTTCGATTATTTATCTTTCAACATATTCTTAATGGTTTCGTTTTAATGGAAAACAGGACGCAATCTTCGTAAATATGTAAATACCAATTATTATCGATCGAGTCGTATTTGTAAAGCTGAGTAGAGTGGTTCAGTGATTTTTGGGTAATTTTGGCTGTACTTGAATTCAGTGGTTTTTGGGTAAATTTAGCTGCAGGTACTTCAATTCGTATTTGTAAAGCTGAGTAGAGTGGTTCAGTGAATTTGAATTCAGTGATTTTTGGGTAATTTTAGCTGTAGGTACTTCAATTCGTATTTGTAAAGCTGAGTAGAGTGGTTCAGTGATTTTTGGGTAATTTTAGCTGTAGGTACTTCAATTCATATTTGTAAAGCTGAGTAGAGTAGTTCAGTGATTTTTGGGTACTTTTTTTTGTACTTTTAAACTTTTTTTATTTATATGTACACAACAGAAAACAGATAGAATTTTACCGTAACAACAAAGAATAGAACTAATACTCGGCGGAATTTAGAGCCAAACTTAAAACTAGTCGAACCTTTTCAAACAGTCGTCTTGATAAAGTCAAAAACCTGTCACCTTCACTGCCCGCGATATTGTAAATAGCTAATTAAAATGTACACAAATTCTTATTTGTAAGGTTTTGTAAATGTCGTTTCATAAAAATTCTCCTAAAAAGAGCATTAATTTCTTCAGTCTTTTAAAATAAACATTAACTATAATTTTGGCACAAATCTTCTTATAAATCAAGAGTGTTGGGGGTTACAAATGTAAAATCATGCAATGTATAGGTCTAAAGTGTTTTAAATTATAGTGTCCTCTGCGTGCAAAGTTGAATTTTCTCCAAGCATAAACTTTCTAATTAAAGTGTGTTTATCGGAACTGACCTGCAAAATAAGTATGTTCTCTATAACTATTATTATAAGCAATAATTATCAGCCTGAAACACTCATCCACATTCAAAAATCTTCCGAGAAAAGATACATGGATTCGAACCCATGTCCTTCTTATGTCCGGTCAGGTGCTCTAATCCTCTGAGTTACGGCGGGTTACCTCTTACCCGCCAAATGATTCAATATATACTAGGGTTTCATTCAACAACTACCGTTTATTAAATTTTTTTCCACCTGCAGACAACCAACTTATATGAGAAAGGCATTGTAAGTGCGAAATTTTATACTAGGTCGAGACATATCATGTCTACATTTTTTGGTGAAGTACTTTAACTCGTCAAATATTGATTATTTTTAATTGATAAACTAATGTTTAAGACAAGATTTTTACGCATAGCACAAAGTCGGCAGCATGTATATTTTCTCTGAAGATTTTTCAATGTGGATGAGTGTTTCAGGCTGATAATTATTGCTTATAACAATTGTTACCCTTTGTGTTATGCATAAATATCTTGTCTCAAACATTAGTTTATCAATTAAAAATAATTCTCTGTAACTATTTGTAAAGAATTTTGATTAAATTCATAAATAATTAATTATTCATAATAATTAGTGCCCTTTATGTGATTTTTCACAAAAACATCGCTTTACTATTATAAATATTATAAACTAAATTATACTATTCTTATTAATATTATGTAAGAATAAAACAATAAAGTGTATAATACAACAACAACAAAAAACAAGAGACGAAAAAGTTTTTATCAAGTGATCTGAATTTAGTAAATTTCTGGAGACTATCGCTGATTGTGCCCAGAATCTTAAAACTACATTCTATGTTATATAGTCGACACATTCGCACAAGAGGTTGGGAGAAGGTTGAGTTGGTTATTTCGGGTTTTTTTAGGAGACAATTAACAGAATCGACTCTCTAAAATCTACTCTTTATTTACTTTACATTAGAAGGTCAAATCACAATAGAAAATCTATGTAAAAAAATCATACTGTAGTAGACCTCTGAACAGATATAATACCTAATGAGGTATGTACAACATAAAATAATAATTTTTAACTGTTTATTAAAGTATTCGACATATATATTAAATTTTATTTGTGGCTGTACAGAAAGATAATATTGCCTACCACGGACAGCAGGTGTCATGGGAACTCTTTGAGGAGAGTTCATAAAAATGTTGAAAACAAAAGCATTCTTATTCAATTTTTTATTGGTCATACGTGGAAGGTTGGGGAGTGCAGGATGTAGAAGAAATTCGTAGCTAAGAACACCTGTCAATGGACAGATGCTTTTGGTATGGAGAAGTTATTCCAGTTGATTAAAAATTAGAAAAATTTTAACTGAATCACATTACTGTAAAAGGAAGATATTTTCTAGACGTTTTATAACAGCAAGTACCGTTTGCATGTAACTTTTCGCACTTTTGATGATTTTACGCGAAGAGTGTTCAAAAATGTGCAAAGTCAGCAAATCATGGTGTAGTAACTAACTTTTTAATACAACCTGCGTAATATTGAAACAGTTTGAGACTAATCCATATCCCATGTGTTGTTCAAAATATTGTCTTCTTATTTGTTCAACTCTTTCCCTCAAAGCTTTACCTGGAAATAAGAAGAAAAATATGACTAAAAACTATCTGCCTGAAAAATAAGAAGTTTTTGTGCACACACACGGAGAAAAATGTTATTCTAAAATACGGTCACTATATTCGTAAAAACGGTTAAAAACGGGACTTACGAACAAATTCACAGCGTTTCAATGTTTATTGGTGGGAAAATGTAAAAATAATTTGTTGGTACCAACAAATTATTCTTACATGTTCCCGCCAATAAACATTGAAACGCTGTTAATTTGTTCGTAAGAACTTCAGTCCCGTTTTTAACCGTCTTTAAGAATAAAATGATCGTATTTTAGAATAATATTTTTCTCCGTCCATGTTGGAAAGATGTAACGCTACATGTCAGTCAAAATATTATCGTTGTCAAACTTGAATCATTTTTGAAAATCTTACAAATTAGCATTTGACTCTCGATTTATATGTGGCTTGAAATTTGGGCATCATCCTTCTCAACTGTGTTTTTAAGTGATCTATGGATGGAGTTAACAAGAAAGCAACAACCATCTTAAGGTAAGGAAGGCTTCATCCGTCTTTCCAGCAGTCCTACTAATTGAAACATCCTATTCTAATTCTTTACAGTTTATTTAACTGCCAAAAGCAGGCATTTACTTCAAAACTTTTGGACAATTCAGATGAACTGCTGCCATATATAAAGCTGCATACCTACATAAATAGTAACAAACGTTCCAATTTAAATATGTATTAGTGAAAGTAAAATGAATTTATCTAAATTTTAGGTCGATGTCAAATAATTATTGACCAAAATAAAACATACCTTCCATTACCTTACATCATAATCTAAATACTAAAAACCATTACATACATCCATTGCGCAAGGTAGTACAAATATTAATACTTCTAGCAATGTATTTTTCCACGTAATTATTAAATACAAAAATTAAGTTCATAAATCAATATAGTAGATGACCGGCCGGAATTACCCTTTATATTGTAAATTTTATCCTAATTATATATTTTTCGATAATATTAGATATTTTTGGAAATTAGATTTATTAAATATTTTCACAATTATTCCTTTATGTGCTTTTTTGTCACCTGAAATTTGTTTAAACCTAAAATTTTCGCGTTTGCGATAATGTGAATTATTTCGAGAAAAAACTACAATTTTGTGATTTTCAAGCAAAATTCCACAATTTCACACGAAAAGCATGTAAAAAAGGAAAGTCAAATTACATATCTAAATATTTCTTTGTCCGTGCTTTTATCAAGCTTGAATACCAATAAAATAGAACGCAGCTAAAATTTCATGCCTAAAACGCCGTGAAATTATCGTTCTTTTTCCTATTAAAAAAAAAAACTTTACGCCTTTCGGTGAAAAATATCGAAAAGGGAACATTACATAACTTTTGATGCAAAACTTTTTCCTAAAAATAGTGCGTAATTCTTAAAAAAATAATGGGAATTTCACTAAAAAACATCACTTTTCGCGGTACCTACTTATAACGTCTTGCACTCTTTTGGTTTTCCTATGTGTTATATTCATTTTACTCTAAGATTTGCTTAGTTCTGTAAATATTCAAATCCTTGAAAATAAATTAAGTAGCTTTCAATGAAAATAAATAACAATTATTATAAGCAATAGAGTGGAAGATACTCTCAGTATCGCCCTGGTGTAAGACCACCATTGAGAATTGAAACGTTGCTTAATAATGGCTTTAGCCGTGTTTAGTGACTAGATCTGAATAGCCAGGTACTTCCCCACCTTCCTATTACCCATCTCCTTCCCTTCCCCACTTACCTTCAGCCTCACAACATACCCCAATTGGGGATGCCATGGTCTCACTGGCTCCTGACGGGAGCAGTTAAGACTCTTGTAAGGTATTCTCTGTAAAAAAAAATAGGTAAGAGATAAACCGACGTAGCTCAGTGGATAGAGCAGTTGACCGAAAATCAGAAGGAAAAGGGTTCGAGTCCCGTCGGCGGCATGTATCTTTTCTCGGGAGATTTTTTCAATGTGGATGAGTGTTTCAGGCTAATAATTATTCCTTATAATAATTGTTACCCTTTCTGCTATGCATAAAAATCTTGTCTTAAACATTAGTTTATCAATTAAAAAAGAAAATAAATAATCACTATTTAATCAAAATAATCAGCATACCTAGGTCAAAATCAATGGTTTCTTCGTCAGGATGAACTAAAAATAATAACATAACTTTCTTCGTTGTGTCGCTTTAACTTATATTCAACAAAACAAAATAGCTAGAGTATTTTAATTGTTAATAATAATCTCTTCATTCTGCATCCAAAAGTTGGCGAGCCCTTCCTAGCGGTGAATGTGACCTAAATAACGTTCACCTTTTCGCCGGCGATTGGCGACAATGTCCGCCGCATAACCGCCTATTTAACCGTCCATTATTACATAAACAATCATAATGTATGCATAAATCTCACAGACAGTACGTTTCCTCATTTGCTAACTCTAGCCCAATGGTGGCCGACTTTGTTGGCTGAAATCACTGAGTTAAAACATAACGGAAGAGCCCTGCACTGCTGAGATATGACGACGTGTTTTAAGATCATTGCAGCAATTTTGTTAACTGTCCTGTGTTTTCTTGCCAGTCTACCTTTAATTAAGTGTAATATTGAAAACACAGTGTGCCTTAATAGTTAATAAGCATATTAGGCGATATTTATATTATTCTAACTATAAATTGCATTCCCCAATACAACGATTACATAGTCTTGGTAACCAATACTTAAACAATATTGATGTATTTGACAATAATTTGAATTTGGCAAACTTTAAACGCCGTCGGCCTTACTAAAAAAAACACTCCGCGGCCGTTAAACGGTGTTTCTGTAGCACGTTGTGTAAAGTCTGTACATTTCGTTTTTCAAATTCTTACTAAACAAAATATATGGTTTTGATCTGACAACGTCGCCATTTTACCAGCCTTACTAATAAACTTTCTGAAAAATTTGTACAATGGTCAAACAACCATATATGAAGAATCCTTACTAATTAAGAACTGACAAAAAATTGTTCATGGAAAGATATGTACATTGCTTACACGGCCAAGGAGGGTAGTTTATCTGTTGTATATATTTGTTCCATTTGTAATTTTCAACGAATTTCGATTTTTTTTTTTAATGTCCTATATATTTATTATTTTTTGAGATGTCGTAAAAACAAATACCATTTTAGAACCAAAATTTAATTACCTTTAAGATTTTCATATCTAAAATGTACTTAAATGTTTAAAAACTGCAGTATTTTAAGATTCAAACATCAAGTTGGAAAAAAAAACTCACTTACCCCAAACACTTTCTATTAAAACATTGAAATATTTGGAAAAATTCAAAATTCAAAAAACACAGTCCTTTTATTTAATGATTTTAAAAGTAAATCTGTCACCTCACTTTTTACTCCTTCAAACAATAAAAAAATATAAAAAAATCTTGAAATTCGCTTTTCATATCCAAAAATTTACAATAAAAAAACTCACATTTGAATACGTTGCTTGCACATCTTAAGGCATTAATTTCTTTGATACGTTTACTAAAATATGTATTAGACATTTTAGTCACCAAAAAACATCACTTTCAAGAATTTATAATAAAATAAAGATCTTAAAATGCAAATTATTTCTGAACATAACCTATGAACTATTTTCTGACAGCTTAATTTAGAACACATGATTTTAGTGCCACAATTTGACTTAAACTAACAAAAAACAACACAAATTAATAGCAAATATATTGAATACATGAATATAAGTGCGAATTAGTCATAAAGATTGAAATCAATAACTAAAAGATCATATTAATCAGACAAAAATCCGCGACCGACTTTCTTCCGTAGTGTTAGCGTACGCGGTTATATTTTCGGCAATGCGCAGGCGCATCAATCACACCACCTAGCGGATTATTATGAAAACTCCAATTTACAAGTAAAATTTCCAGCGTTGCCACATGTAAAACACCGTTTAACGGCCGCGGAGTGTTTTTTTTTTAGTAAGGCCGCGTATGTTTACTACGCCTATGTACTATTTCTACTTAATTCATAAAATATTGTAAATACCAATTTTATAATTTTTTATTAATAACTGTTATTGTTGATTTGGAGAACATTGGCAGGCTATTTTTTTTAAAACTTTATTTATATTCCGTATTACCTACATTTTGTCAACTCATATTTTATCTAAGCTATATTATGTGTCTTAATATTTTCTGTTATTTACCTGTATTTTATTCACTTCTAACTCTTCACTGTAATTAATCAAAACATGTATTGTTATGTATGTAAAAGCCCTATGGGCATTTAAATAAAAATAAATAAATAAATATTACACTACGTTTCCTCCATTGCTCAGGTTTTTTTTGTAATCAATCGATTTTCTGACTTATAATCAAGTCCCGTTTTTCTATGCCTCTATAAAAAACGCAATAATTTAAAAACTACAAGATATATGAGTACAAGAGATAAGAATGTAGTCGGATAAAAAAATAGATAGTTTTCAACTAAGTAAAAAAAATTAATAAAAAATTATGTGTTACCAAATAAATTAAAAAAGTAAATTAAACTTTTACAATGAATAATGATTGCCTAGCCTAGATTGACTAGCTTTTTCTTGTTAAAAGATACAGAATAAATGATTTTCTGTGTATTTCTGTATAAGGTCCGTAACTCTTTATAGAAATTACGTTTCTTTCAGAAAATAGGTGTGTTGACTTAAAACTTAAAAGTTTTTGCTTGTAGGGCCCGGATTTTCTGCTAAATTAACAAAGGCTTTTTTACATGGAGATGAAAAATTATTCTTATGTATTGTGTTTCTCAATGGTTCTGAAGAAAGTTTGATTATATTGGCGAATGATAATATCCGTCACATAAAATCGTTCAGGTAAGAAAGAAAACCCCGAGCCAAATGTTTATTGAACATTTTACGTCTGTGGGGTGTATTTTTGTGTATGTCATTGATATATGCAAGAGTGAATTTCGTGTAACAATTATGATGGATTTTTAGTGTCCACGTTGACATCATCAATCAGATTCCATAAATCGTAATGATGTACAACAGCTGTTTGGATTTTTCCCGTCGTTTATCCACCTTTTTTTCAAACCCTATGTAAAATAGGTTCCCCTCCATCAAATTTCCTATATAGAAAATTGGAAAACATTGGAAAATGTTGATCCTAAACCTTGAATTTTTTACCGAAGGAGACGAAATCACAAATCATAGTACTTTTGTGCGTACGGAAAGCCTAGCCATAAGGGTGAATAAAATAAAAAGTATAGCTGAAAGAAAAAAAATATTTTTGTGTAATGAAAGAATATAGTTAAAAGTTTTAAATCATACAGTTTTAAACAATACATTTGTAAGGTTTTGCCCACCGTTCTCTATGCACTGACGCAACCGAATTCTGAAGCTCCTCTCTATATGTTTCAACCTGTCCTCCGGAATTCGGGCTTTTTCCTACCGAATGAGTGTTTTTATAATTTCCAAGGGTTGCCATAAACATGCAATAATACAAAAAATGCAAAAAATGCAAGTACGTTGCTTGCCACAAAAATTCTGCAGCTCATTTTAACAAACTAAATAATAGTGAGACAAACAAAGTACTTAATCTGCTTCCTATCACTTTCTTACATCACCCTTTTTTTTATTTATTTTTTTTTATTTGCAATATTTTTTGATGCATACATTTACAGGTAGATACATACATAATAACACAAATGAAAAGGTAACAAAAAAAATCCCACAAAGGCGAAGCCTGTGCGTGGGCATTATAATATGTGGGTATAAAACAGTGGTGGTTAAAATAAAAAGATTAAGAATTAAAAATATAGTACATATATGTGCAGAGGTAATTGATGTTGCAGGAATTTCTGTGATTGTATTTTTATATTTAGATGTGGATATATATATATATGTACACACATGCACATACACATATACATATGTATACATACTCATAGATATATACACATGTATACATATACTTAGGTATATTAAAGAAATAAGATGCCGCAACAACAACTAAAAATACGAAAAGTTATTAACGACCTCCGTGGTCGAGTGGTAAGGCTATTAGCTTGCGAACAGGAGGTCGCGGTCGGTTCAAATCCCGCCGTGGGAAAGTAATTTTTTTTTGAGTAATTTGTGTTATTTCACAATTTAATAATTTAAAAATAATATAAGTTATATTTGCTGCACGTTCAAGGGAGGAATAATTTCTCACCCGATTCAGTATCACCCCGATGTAAGATCACCATTCAGAATTGAAACGTTGTTTGAAATAGCTTTAGCTGTCTTTGTTGACTAGAACTCAATAGCCCGGTACTTCCCCACTTTTCTCTCCCCCATACCCTTCTCCACCACAATTATCTTTAGCCTGACAACATAAGTACCTCAATAGGGGGGTGACATAGTCTTACTGGTTCTAGGCGGTTGGAAGCAGTTGTCCATGCGGTATCCATATAAAATGGAATTAAAATTATCTGTCCCAAAATCATTAGAGGGCCACTCTAGTACATTATTGTTCCGCTATAATCTCTGAACGCCGTATTATGCAATTTAATAAAATAACCATAACGTAGCCGATATTGAATGCGAAAACAAAAGGACTGTATTCAAAGCGAGGTTTTTGATTGATCACCTCATACAATATATTATTTAAACATAACAAAAAATTAAGTACCCGATAACAAGTAGTTTTATCGACAATGGAAGATGTTTTTTTGCATTATTTGTTTACTGTAATCATAAAAAGAACCTGTATTTGGCAAACAACAATCTAACTCTCCATGTGAATTGGTCCGTTTTATTACTGGCATTACAATGATTGCTCCGGGGAATTTCCGTTATTAATTCCTTATTAGATCCGGTCGGTAGTGAGGAGACCTGTACATATAAGGCGTGCTTAATAATTTACCATTATAATTTTATCAGTATACAGAAGATAGAATATTTTATCGGTTGTTATATATAAAAAGAATGATAAACCCTCTGTTCAATCGTACCTATAGTAAGAGTGGATTTTTAAAAAATAAATGTGCTCCAAATGTTATTTGAAAATTAATACATTTTTTACACTCATACCACCTTTCTAAACTTTTTTCTTTCTAAACAGGCACTCCTTGCTTTTTTTTTTGAGTCGCAACTGCTCCCGTCTGGAGCCAGTGAGACTGTGGCATCCTTGTTTGGAGTATGATGTGAGGCTAAGGGTAGTAAGGGAGGGGAAAGAAATGGAGAAGAGGAAGGTGAGGAAGTACCTGGCTATTCAGATCTGGTCACCAAACATAGTTAAAAGCCATTTCAAACAACGTTTCAATTCTGAATGGTGGTATTAAACCAGGGTGTACTGAGAGTACCTTCCACTCTGGAACGTGACGCAAATATTCTAATGTTAATTTTATTTAATTAATTGTATTATAACACATATTAATCAAATAAAATTTATTTGCGCATCACAAGACGACAAGAATCAACAGTCAAATTATAATAACCTGCTTACCTTTTAGTAGAATGGGTAGATAGTTCAAACCCAATACCCCACATTTCATGATAATATACACTATATGGGGTATAACACCACATTTCATGATAATATACACTAAACGGGGTATAACACCACATTTCAGGATAATATACACTATATGGGGTACAACACCACATTTCAAGATAATACACATTAAACGGGGTATAACACCACATTTCGTGATAATATACACTAAACGGGGTATATATAACACCACATTTCATGATAATACACACTAAACGGGGTATAACACCACAGTTCATGATAATATACACTATACGGGGTATAACAGCACGTACCCGAAGTATTTTAACCAGCAAAATTCCTGGGCATACTTAGATAAAAAATGTACAATCTCGGAAGAACACATCTTGGCCTAGGAAATAATCTATTTTTAAGTAATTTTTTAGTAAGTCCTTTTGTGAGTCTGGCCCCTTTTAAACAAAGCCCCTTTCAAAACCCCTTTTCGGAAAACGTTTTGTTGTGTAATGTGGCAAATTAAGTTTTTGAAAAAACTATTGGAAAACATTTTAATATTTGAACCAGTAGATCACCCCAAAAAACTTATTATACCAATAAAAGTTCAATAATAACTGTTTATAACCAATACACAGCACAACAGGTGGTTAGTTCATTTACGCTTAAAACTTGCGAAATATGGTCTTACATTCCACTTGTCATTTTGAATGTTAATTGACAGGTAAAAAATGATTTATTATCTAGTCTCGTTTCATTTTTGTCCGAAAGATTTCTCCTCTGCGAATTTTGGTCGGTAGCAAATTCATACTACCACCCGAAATAGTGATTTACGATCCCAACCGAGATGACATCATAGATAATTTCAAGTGTCAAACTAACGAAGCATATATTTTTTAAACTAATTGAGTGGACAGTACTGAATACATCAACGTAAAAACATTTCTATTAGATAAATATTGAAGAATTTTTTTTATAAAACTATCAAACACGAGAGAAGAAATGTTATTGTTGAAACCGGAGTTTGAACTGGGAATATTTCGTTATTTTTCCCAATCTGATTATCGGTACACCGTTTCAATTCTGGATACCTAGTGGTTTTTTACCAGTAAAGTAGATATCTAGATCATAATAAAAACCGAAATAATTTTTATTTATTGCAAGCAAAGTGGTTTGAAATCAATCGCTAGGTGGTGTAGTGAAATTTGTTCTCGGCTTGTTGCTGACTAAAAACATGTCAGTGTTATTATTTCTTATTGAGATAAAAAGAGAAAAAAAAGAAAGATACAGTTTTATAAGTCAAATTATAGGTTCGATATATGCAGAAAGGAAACTTATTCAAACTTTTGCTCACTGGAAAACACCTAGAAGAACACAATAAGTGACTTGTGAGCATGTTTCATGATCCAAATATTTGCCCAATCGAGGCTTAAATTTCGAAAACAAAGCTGTGTTTACGAAATTCAAATGGGATGAAGATCTATGATGTCAGACGAGGGTAAGAGAGACGGAGCGCTGGACCATTGGGCTAAATGGAAAATTTGTTTCCATTCAATTTTAAATGAAAGGCAATTCTTGTTTTCTTCTTTATTCTATAGGTACCTGTATATAGGTAATTACTTTCCCACGCAAGGTGAAGGAAGAGATAATAATATATTATTATTAGAGATTTATGGCTCTATCGACTTCTGTATCAGTAAACAATCTGATATTATTCTAGAAGAAAGACTCGCACTTGAGTGTATATTCTTAAGGCTCCTTAGTAAGCATTCAAAAAGAAGGTGGTTTAAAAGGGAGATATGTCGACACGAATGTTGGAGAGAGCGCTCTAATGTTAAAAAAACGATGAAATATTTAATAAAACACGACTTGTTTAATAGAGAAAAAATCTCTCGACAAATCCGAAGTTGTTATTAAAGATACACTGTGATTTTTTTCATACCTATAACATGTTGAATAACAGAACCAAATGTATTTTTAATATTTCTATTTTTGAAACTGGTAATTTTTTTTTTTTTTTTTTTAATTTTTCTTTATTCAATAAAACTGCTGGTTACATATTTTGAGAATTTTACGACCACCACGCTAGGCACATGCCCGTGTTGTGGTGGTCAGTATTCGTGGTGGAATTCGTGGTGGAATTTCATTATAATAGTATAATAAAACATATTTAAAACTTTTTCCACTTTTAATTTATTGACGGTAACCGATTTCAGCTTGTCAAAGCCATCTTCAGACTGGTAAAAATATTCTTAACCTAGGGATTTTATACAAAACATATTAGGGAGTGGGGGAAGGAGGAGGAGGGAGGGTGCTCTACAGGGATTTTATTCAATTATGGATTTTATTACATTTGTTAAGTGGTCTTGAGCGTCCAACTATCTAATTATTTTTTTTGGTTATTCCCAGTAGGCTAATTACATAGGGTTTGTAGCTTACATAAGAAATACCTTTACATAAGAAATACATTGTTTAAGAAATACCTTTATTTATATAAGGTATTTCCCAAACCTAAGGTATTTCCCATACCTAAGGTATGCCCATATCTAAGGTATTTGTAATAAAATCCATAATTGAATAAAATTCCTGTAGAGCACCCCCCCCCCCCTCCCCCTCCTTCCCCCTCTCCCTAATATGTTTTGTATAAAATCCCTAGGTTAAGAATATTTTTTATCAGTCTGAAGATGGCTTTGACAAGCTGAAATCGGTTACGGTCAATACATTAAAAGTGGAAAAAGTTTTAAATTTGTTTTATTATACTATTAAAATGTATTTTTCATAATTTTCGAAGCATTCTTTGCGATTTATTTCTAATGAGGGAATTTCATATAATTACTATTTCGACTATTGCAATTTTATAGATATTATCTTCAAAAATGGCGCATATTTTTTACTTAAAGTGTTAAGAAATGTGCTATAAATCGGTATAAATTCGAAATGTGGGGACTTAATGGTGGACAGAAAAATAAGATTCATCAGTTTCCCCTCTTGTACTACGAGTTTCCGGCCACTGTGTAAATATATATACGAAGTTACAGACACACATCTAACTACCAACGGTTTAACAAGTTGTATTTGCATTAAAAATCACCATCAGTTATCGGTTGTCGCAACCGCTGACATATCCCTTTAATCTCAGCACAAGCATGGCAAAATTATATTATTTAATAATCTGCTACTTCTATAGTAACTTGTATTTGTATAATTAAGATATTCAGAATAATTAAACATTTATACTAAGTCTGGTTGATGTGACTAACTCGCTCGGTTAAATAAATCTCATTAATATTGCATTAAACCAACATTAATTGAACTCAATGATTTCAGTTTGTTATTTCAACAACCCGTGCGTCACAAGTGGGCAAAATGGCTAAATCTTTTCATTGATTGACAAACCGATGCTTTCTTTCTTTCTATCATCATCCAAAGGGTTCGTTATCTTTGATTGTGGTAAAAATCTATTCCATGCATCCTCTTTTATTGAGAAAGCACTATCAATATCTCACATTGTATTATATAATGTCTCTTTTCTGCCATATAGTTTTCCAACTGAACGTAGAAGGCTAAATGGTACTATGTTTTTTTTAAATATATATTAGCCGCATACAGGAATCCCTGAGGAAAAAACAACCCAGAGCTTATGTCATATTGGGAATGCTGTCTGGAGGGTCTTTTTAAGGAAAGGAAGGAGAGGAAGTTCTTAGAAGGAAAATATATGAGAGGTTGGTAGGAATCTGGGGTCAATGTCCAGGAGTAACAGACGAGTGAATTCTTCCCCCCTACGGCCCCTACTACGGTGTAAAGCTATAGTGGTGAGAGTCCTAATGGAGAGGTAATCAGGTCTCCCTCAATCAGTCTCTCCGTTACAATATTGGATATGATTTTCGATTTTCACGGGCAAAAGCACACGAAGAAAAATGTTATTCTAAAATACGATCATTTTATTCGTTAACACGGGATTGAAGTTCTTACGAACAAATTAACAGGGTTTCAATGTTTATTGGCGGGAACACGTAAGAATAATTTGTTGGTACCTATACGTAATTCCGTACGTATACCAACAAATTATTATTCTTATTACACTAGTTATTTTTTTTATTTAGGTATGTACTGTATGTATCAAATGAAACAAATAAAAATTCCTTTTTATAAGAAAAACTCTTTTTTTTAATTTTCGAAGGTTATTCATATCATTGAAGAAGAAGGTAACAATAATAATCTAATTTTTAAAATATGAAAATGAACAAGGCACGGAAAAAAATATATAATAATTGTCACAACTAGGACTCGAACCCAGAACCTCACGTCTAACCGTGACAAACGCCACATAACTTATTTTTTTATTGGAAACAAGTATTCAAAAAATGTATTTGAATACTTGTATCCAATGAATAAAGGTAGCTGCCAATAATATGAAAAAAAACATAAGTCGAAGATAATATTGTTAAATTTGAAATATGAAGTTGACAATTACGACAGTCTCATAAATCGCAATTGCTGAATTGGATCAAGCGTATGTCCCGGTTAGACGTGAGTTTCTGGGTTCGAGTCCCAGTTGCGACCATTATATTTTATTATTTTCTGTGTCTTGTTCATTTTCATATTAAAAAAAAAATAGGTTATTATTGTTTTTTTCTTCTTCAACCAAATAAAAATAGTTTCTTTTATTGAGTTGTCGGGTTGTTATTATTTTAGGTCGTGTAGCTTTTATATTGCCTTTTCTGACCTTGCCGGCGAACGGTTTAATATTATCAATATCTTACGTTATTGGTTTTATAATGAGGTGCAACCAATATAATGTGGTTAGGTTGAGTAGAATTGTAATGTTATTTAATTCAAAATATTTAAGAGGGTATTACCAGAGAATCAATCAAGTTCTAGACGAATTGAGTCTTTTTTACAAAAAATATAAATTGATTTTGAAAGCTTGTTATTTTATCTGGTACACGCAGTTTTAAAATTTTGATAAACTAAGTGTATTTTTAAGATGCTAGGGTTATACCGTTGGTCGTTGGCAGATTTGTTCAGTTTTTAAACGATAGATTCTATTAAACAACACAAATTTCAAATCATATAAACATACAAAAAAAAAAAAAATCAATACATAATATAGTCAGCACAGTTTTCAAAATTTTAATTTTAGTTAAATTAAAATCATTAAAAAATAAATCCGAGAACGTGTTTTCTGACAAAAATACCTCAGTTTTCTATTTATTTAAGGTATATATAATTGAAGATTTTGTAAGACTTTTATATAAATCTATTTATATAAAAGTCTTACAAATTAAAATTTTTCAAATTTTTTTTACACACTTATTTTGTTTAAACATTATTGAAAAATCATAAATACTTATGATCAAAAAACTTACAAGAAGTACACGATATTTAATAATTTATCTTCGTGCATTTTGTGCATTTTTATTGCTGACTTGAGAATGTAGGTATATATTAAAGAAAGTATTGAATGAAATAAATCGATATTAAATTTTTGGGGGAGACTGGTTGTGGGAGACCTTTTGATCTCTCCAGCCGGACCGTCTCGACCCATCACCTTGCACCGCAGTAGGAGGGATGGCTTCACACGTCCATCACTCCTGGACATATTGATCCCCAGATTCCTACCCACCTCTTAAACCTTTTTCCTTCCCAGGACTCCCTCTCCTTCCTTTCTCTTAAAAGACCCTCCTTACAGCATCTTCAAAGATGACATAGGCCCTGACGGATTTTTTTTTTACCTCAGGGCCTCCTGTGTGGAGTTAATATAAAAAAAATTCAAATCGAAACCACTACATGGTGCGCATTTTACCGCCATTTGACAGTATATAGGGTTATCAACAATAACATTACGTCATGTATCATGTTAAAAGCCTTGATTCATTAGTTGATAATGATTAACATTCGGCACTAAAATCATTAGATCAGGATGATTTATTTACGACCTGAAATTTTAAAAGTTGTTAATGGAATTGTGACAGCCCTGATTTACTAAGCTTAATTAGAATCTAAAATTATTTTTGTTTCCAACAATCATATCAGGACCGAGTCATTTAGATACTCGCTTGTATCTAGATTGCATTCAGTTAGAAACACTTTCTCAGAGGTAGTAGATGAATTCAACGGCACCGAATATAGTTATAGTTACAGTTACAAACAGGCTATAATAACAAACCACAATAATAATAATCAATGTTAGCATAACACACTATTCTTCTGCATGCATTTTATATATTTATTTATATAATACATGTTACATAATTGTGAAATTTATATGTAGATATATTAAATCACCATACAAGGCGGCTGCCTGTACAATGGTGACCAATGGAGTATAGTTACATTGTATGAAATAATATGAAGTTTAGTGTAAACATGGAATTAGTATAAATGATGTTAAATGTTGGAAAAATTATAATAAAAAGTAGAAAATAGTAAGGAGAAAAGAAGTAAATTAGTATTAGATTATAAAAATGTACATAACTTTTTTATTTAATATGTGTGCATGCAAGCACACATGTATAATGTATATGTATAGGTGAACACATCTATACATACATAAACATACATAGCCATACATGCACCTACGTACATAAATACATGCACATATACGTTTACAATCATGTACACATACATATATATGCACACATACATACACATATACATAGACCAACACATACACATATATACATGCACCTATATTACCACATCCTCACACATATAAACAATATATACCTACACCTCTATCTGAGTACAAGAAGCAGGCTACTAACGCTATCACATTCACTCATCAAGAAGTTGTATTTGGCTGTATTATAATATTTTACTAATTCATTATGATTACTATACCACAAAATTATTTATTTATCATGTGTTTTTAAAACCCCATGTAGGCGTTTATTAATATAAATAAATAAAATGATTGCATTAAGAACCGGTCTCCGTGTAAACAATTTATATAACCTACACCTAACCTGCACAATACTTTGAAGTTTGCAGTGTCAGCTATTTATCGACTCACTTATTTTTACGCAAAGGAAAAAAGTTTATAAGACCGTTAAATTAAATGTCCGTACCTGGTGATTTGTCTTAACAATTCAAGAATTTGAAAACAGGTATGCCTCGCGCCAATCTACACTATTTTCTTAATTTATGTTAACGTCGCTCTCTTTGTGTCAGATTAAAGATTGTTATTATTTATTTGTGGATAGGTTTCTTTCGCGTATCATTTTTTACTAGATAAGTATAGCCGTGGGCAAATGTACAAGTACTGTGATAAGATCAATTTTTAACTTTCTCTAATGTGTGTGTTTTATTTAAGTACGTGTGTTGCTTTAAATTGCATATTGTTTTTTTTTTCATAAATAGCTTTACCGGCGTGATAGAGCTGTAAGCTCCTTAGCTCTAGATATTAGGTTCAGTACATTATGATTCACTCGATCATTCGATTCAAGAAGGTTAAGAGGCTAGACTTTGAACCACACGCGGAACACCCGCATCTGTCATTCTGTCTCGCTCACAATAAGCTCACGCACACTTACAATACATGCGAATGCGAAATGTGCGAATGAGACAACGCTCAAATTTACCTACAGAAATCGCTCGAAAAGGGGTTTATGGAGAATACACTTTTCTACACCGAAACTTTCATGTAATTGAAATTTAAAAAATATATATATATTTGAGAAAGAATAAGCTACGTCGGTAGCTTTTTATAATTTTATAATTCTTTATGGGAGTTGAGTTAGCAGCACTTTTTCCTAAAATAATATTTTTTGATAAATCTAACATTTTGACAGTGAATGTTTACGTTAATACGAAACGCATCGAAAATTCGAAAACATACCGACATAGTTTTCACCCTCTAGAAGGCAGTATAAAAAAAATATATTCATTTTGTGCAATTTTCGATGTAGAAAAGTGTTTTTTCCCGGGCGTCCTTTTTGTATGGGCCGAAAAGCGAAGTCTATCATCTTAAATAAACGTCAAATCTCTTCCTGGCGCATCCCTGATCTATTACTGGTTTTACCACACGGAGAAAAAATATTATTTTAAAATACGATAATTTTATTCGTAAAAACGGTTAAAACGGGACTGAAGTTCTTACGAACAAATTAACAGGGTTTCAATGTCTATTGGCGGGAACATGTACGAATAATTTGTTGGTATACGTAATTTCGTACGTATGTATACCCACAAATTATTCTTACATTTTCCCGCAAATAAACATTGAAACACTGTTAATTTGTTCGTAAGAACTTCTATCCCGTTTTTAACCGTTTTTACGAATAAAAAGATCGTATTTTAGAATAACATTTTTCTCCGTGCACAATTTACATCCTTTGGTTTCATTTCTTATTCTTACTTTTTCGCTGACGTCGACCTTGCGTTACTTTTGGCTATCCTTATTCGTTAGAGTAGTAAAAAGTTTTAATGATTGTAACACACATACGCCTTAGGCCCTGAGAGATCTCATTTATACTTCATTTAATCCACTGTTGTCCTTCTCCTGCTAGTTACGTGCCTCTATTATGGATTGCTGGCCTAACTTTCTTTTATCACTTTTTAATAGAGAATAAAACATATAAACTAATAAAACTTATTTATTGAACCTGTATTATTTTCACAAATTGGATATGAAATGAATTAATATCAGAATGTAGATCAGCATTCAGAAACAAAATGTTTCATAACATTTCGAACAGCCAGGCATTCCAAGCTTGTTAAAATGTACCATGCTCCCAACATTTTAGAACATAGGGAAATCTTGATGTCAAAGATATCACATTAAAATCGTATATCGAATTGATGTATGTAGGTACATTCTGCACGCAATTTATTTTTAATTATTTTAAGTTAAATCTTTGCGGAGATTCAAGAGGCTCTACGGCGAATGGTTAATAAAATTTACAATTGAAGGAATACTTACTTGTGTTATTATTTTTTATTTGATTTGATTACATTATTTATTTTGATTTTATTTTGAATTGATTTTGTTTAGAATGAATTGATTTTATTCTGAATTTGAATTAATTTTATTTTAAATTTGTATTGATTTTATTTTGAATTTGAATTGATTTTATTTTGAATTCGAATTGATTATATTTTATTTGAATTGATTTTATTATTATGATGAGCTTTTGAATTCTAATTTACATTTTTAATATATTTTCATTAAAAATGTAAATTAGAATTCAAAAGCTAATCTTAATAATAAAATCAATTCAAATAAAATAAAATCAATTATTTTGAATTTAAAAAACTATTTTATTTCAATTGCTTTTATTATTAAGATTATTAGCTCTTGAATTCTAATTTACATTATTAATATATTTTTATTTCATTTTCTTTTTATATTATTCATATTGTATTATATTGTATTATATTGTGTGTGATGAATTTGAGATTTGGTTTGATTATTTTCATGTAACTTTATTTAATTGTATTTATTTCATCTTAATTTTTTTTCTGTCTTATATTGGAGGCACTGGTGAAAACCAGCTGCATTCCAGGAGAAATCATGATTTGCAGCTGAGCAGTGACCTTTTCGTCAATAGAACCAATGAGTAATCAAAAATGTGTGCCTATATTGTAAAAAAACAATCTATTGATGAAAAAACAATTTTGTTATCAAAATTAAGTTGTTAATAATGTAAATAATATTTCGACTCATTAATCACATAAGAGTTCCTGCTATTTAAATATTGTCACAGTTATTATTTTTGTTCAGCTATTTCTACACCACGCGAGAGACCAATAGAGTTGATGTCTTTTGTAAGAAAGATTGTGGGTGCGATATTCATTCATTCATTGTTTTTATTTCTTGCTAGAGCAATCCCGATGAGTTACAAAACTCATTTTAGGACAGGAGGAACTTACAATTCATAGGTAGGAAGTAGTAGTTACAATTTTACAAAGGTATTTTGATATCATAATATAAGTTTTACATTCAGTACAGCATAAAAATAAAAATAAAGACAGGTTAAGTAGAACAAACAACAAGAGAAAACAAGTAAAGAGAGGGAAAAACTGATACGAGTATATAAGATAGAACAAAAAATGACAAGACGATTACATATTTTCATTTTTAAATGTAGTTAAAAAATATTCTTTTAAAACATTGCTTTGCAATTTTTTATTATGCTGGATGTTTTTGTACATATCTGGAAGCGAATTATATGGTGTATAGGCAATATAGTTCAGAGATTTTATCCCATATTTTGTAGTGTGTGTTTGAGGAATGCGGATTTTATTGTTATTTCGAGTATTGTGGTTGTGGATGTCTTGATTGTAAATTGGCTTGGTGTTAGTATGAGTTGATTGTTGGGTAATTTGTAGGATGGTGCTTGTGATTTCATGTTTAGGAAGGATTGTGATTGGAAGGATACCGGAAACTGAATAGATGTCCCTGACATGATTGTCCCATGGAAGTCCATGAACATTTCTGAGAGCTCGGTTTTGAACTACCTGCAGGTCAGCTATCAATTTCTTTGAGGCAAAGCGAATGAAACAGTATTGAGAATAAGAGCTGAGATGTATGTATTATATCGTTTCATTATTAGAAACATCATCTATACTTAAGCATATTAAGGCGACGATTAATGCTAAATCACTATTTTCGTTTATTCTTTACTACAAATTGGTTTATGTTATAATTTTTTTTAAATATGAGTTGGATGTAATGAAGTTTTTCCTACCATTTCCATTGTATATAATTAATATAAAATTGTTAATAACTTTATAAAAAATATAGGCGAAAACTACTAAAAATATTTTTTTTCTGTGAAAATCTATGAACACACATAAGAGTTATAACGCAAATGGTGAATGTATAGATGAAGTTGTAAAGAGCCCTTGAGGTGATTTTCTCACAAAAACCTTTTAGTATTGAAATGTCTCTCGTGCCATCTTAAGATTTTTTGTAATAAGATTTTTTTTTCGCCCTACTATTGCGGCCCACATTATTGTGCATGTAAGTTGGTAATTTTTGTCTGAATAAGGAAAATGAAATTTTTGGTTAACCAATAAATAGTTCCTGGGGCGGCGGTACCCATACCCGCCTTCCTAATTGAATGAACGGAGAATCAGGTAGTTAGGTAGCTACCTAAGCCACAAATACAAAAAAAATACATTTTCTTTTTTACCTTGTCGTGTTTACAGTGGCATTTATTTATTTCCATGGCAAATTATATCACCCGCCGACTAGCTCCGTTATTCGTGATATTTTTTACTCTCGGATGTGGAAGAGAAACCACAGAGTTTCGTGACTCGGAGCATTAAGTTAGACCCGAAGATGGATTCGGTGTAATCCGAAATGGGAAGCTTCCTTTTCGGACATCGTGAAAATAAGTGAGTGAGGCCGATCAGTCAACAGCCTCCAGAAGTTCAAAAGAAAGCGGCAATAGCAGGTGTGTCCAACCAATGTCCAAAAAAATTATTATTTATAAATGTTTTGATTAAAATAATTAATTTGATTTTTCTTACGTGATTATGTTCCGAACTAAAATCCTAACTAAGTATGCTCAACCATAAAAAAAAATAATAATTTTAAAAAAAAATCTGGCCAGTGAAACTATGACATCCTAATCGGGTATGTTGTGGGCCTGAAGGTGGTGGGTATGGGTAGGAGATGAGGGAAAGGACAGTGGGGAAGTACCTGGCTGTCAATAAACACGGCTAAATCCATTTCTAGCAACATCTATCTTTACATACCTACTCATCTAAATATCCATTTATATAAAGGAGAGTGCCTGGTCTGTGTGTTTTTGTCTGTGAATTAGATTTTTATACTAATCTACGGTTCTGTTCCAACACTGATGAAATTTTGCACACTTGATCTCCAAATAAAAGAAAGGTTACTTTTGATTTCAAAAAACTTTGTGTAAAGCCCAGGCGACTGTCCGTGGTCGAGTGGTAAGACGCTTGACTCCCAGTCGGAAGGTCGCGGGTTCGAACCCGGCGTGCGCAAATAAATTTTATGTGATTAATTTGTGTTATTTCACAATTAATTAATTTAAAAAAATATATATATATATATATATATGTATATACTTTATTTGCGGCACGTTCCAGAGTGGAAGATACTCTCAGTATCGCCCTGGTGAAAGACCACCATTCGAAATTGAAACGTTGCTTAATAATGGCTTTAGCCGTGTTTAGTGACTAGATCTGAATAGCCAGGTACTTCCCCACCTTCCTTTTCCCCATCTCCTTCCCATCATCCCGTCTTACCTTCGGCCTCACAACATACCCCAATTGGGGATGCCATAGTCTCTGTGGCTCCCGCCGGGAGCAGTTGGGACTGTTGTGAGGTATTTTCTATAAAAAAAATTAAAAAAGCTTGTATGTTGAAAAAAAGATTTTTCCCGGTGTGAGATTGTTTTTTAAACAAATCTACAGTTTTATTTTTAGAATGATGAAATTTCCAAAGCAGAATGTTCTTGCTTTTTAATAAATTTAGCACACTCGACGTTCAAAATACCCCTTTTTTCTTTTTTTTTAATATATTTCCATATAATATTACAGTGTTCACATAAAGTTATTAATATTTATACATAATAGCTAATAACATAATTTATGAACTTTTTGTTGTGTTGTGTGTAGGGTAGGTTAGTGAATGTGAAACTGTGGTTGGGTAATGTTGTATGTTTCGTGAACACCTCAATAGGCGAACATGTGCTGAGGTGTTTACGTGATTATGTTTAAGTGTGACAAGTATTTATGTGTTGTAGTAGAAAGTTTCTTCTTATATTTATATTTACACTTTAGCTAAGTATTGTTATTACCACTGCATTAAGACTGAATGCTGTAGAAATGAGATCTCTGAGGCGTATGTGTGGTAAAACCATGTATGATCGTGTGAGGAATGTGAAGATCCGAAAATAATGCAAGGCTGATGTGAGCGTAATAAGTAAGATTAAGAAAGGGACGCTTAGATGGTTTGGGCATGTTGAGCGAATGAATGAAGAAAGGAGTGTAAAGAGAATTTATGACGCGAATGTGAATGGTAGAAGAAGCTGAGGACGCCCAAGGAAGACGTGGCACGATCAAGTAAATCAGATACTCGAGTCGGGCCATGTCAAGAGTCAGAATAATAGAAGAGTATGTATGAGGAGATGTATGAATGTGAATGAGGCAAAAAGTGTGTGCCAAGACCGAGTTGTTTGGCGGTCCTCTGCCTATCCCTGCGGGGAAACGGCGTGATGGTTAGTTAGTTAGTTAGTTATGTAAAAAGAGTTTGTTTGTCCGTTAATTCTTCTTATTATTTTTTTGCCTCCACTTCCATCGGACTTTGACGCATATGTTAAGCAAACAAAAAAAGTGAAATTTTGTATAGAGAATCCAAAAGGTTGAATATCCATGAGCCGTAGTGAGCTTCTTAAGAAATATAACATATGCACGTTATATAGGTACCTACCTATGAAAGTTATGAATTGAAGATATCTATCTCACTTTTCAATATAGGGAGATATGTCTTCCATGGAAGTAGGTACCAAGTATTAAAACTATGAATAAAATGTATAAGTATTAAATATTGCAAGAAAGTAAGTATGTACCTAGATTTATTAATTGTTTGTCCATTATTATGACTTAAATGATTATTACAGTAAATTATATTATGTAGATACTTACAAGAAGTACACTATATTTAATAATTAATCATCGTGCGTTTTGAGCATTTATATTGCTTACTTGAAAGTAGGTATATTTTGAAGCAAGTTTTGAATGAAATAAATCGATATTAAATTTTTAATTTAAAAAATTTGATAGGGGAATAATCGATCTTTCTCATTGGAACCTCCCTGTACAGTTGCAAGCATTTTTAAACTTTTATTTTCAGCTGCTGGTCAATCGCTCTTAACGGAATATTGTGTACCTAAGTGCAAAATAGTTCATTTTTTTAAATGGTGTCCGAAAGATGGCCTCCATTTGGTCGCACATATTCTTGCAGCTTCGATGCAATAATATTACAATTTGGGACTAATGGGACCGACAGAAACAGCTAAAAAAGCGCTAGCTTTATTTGGTTTGGCGTATTTCGGCATATCGCTTGCCGTACATTCCTAATGCGAATGTATGACGAGCGATATGCTTAAGTAGGCCAAGCCAAATAACGCTAGCGCTTTTATAGCTGTGTCTGTTAGACCCATGAACGAAAGTTAATTAGTTAATGAGGTATTTAATCATTTTTGAACCATTTTGTTTCTCCAAGAACCAACGGAATAAATTGGTTGCGTCTTAGATGAACTAAATAAGTTCAAGATCTGGCCTCCTAGCACACTCGATCGAAAACGATTGATAGGATAACTTTCGGTAACTTCGCACCGTTCCCTAGGATAACTACAGATCGCTAACGTAAAAAAAAACAATTGATGTCGAATGTATTACGGACACTTAGTCATTGTGAACGGTCACTTATTCGTTGGCGATTTGCAGTCATACTAGGGAACGAGGAGAAGTTATCCAAAGGAAATGGAGACAATCCTTATCGATCGAGTGTGCTAGGGGCCCTGATGTGCTAGCACGGTCGCTCGATATGAAGTTATCGACCGATTGTCGGTAACTTCTCATCGTTCCCTAGGACAACTGCAGATCTCAAACGTACAAACGACAGATGATATCGAATATATTAAGGACACTTAGTCATTGTGAACTGTCACCTATTCGTTTGCGATCTGCAGTCGTCGTAGGGAACGATGAGAAGTTACCGATAGTTATCCTATCGATCGTTATAGAGCAAGCGTGCTAGGGCCTCTGGCCCTGACCCCCTAGCACATTCGATCGATAAGGATTGTATCAATAACTTTCGGAAACTTCTCATCGTTCCCTAGGACAACTGCGTATCGCTAACGTACAAAAAACAGTTGATATCGAATAAATTAAGGACACTTAGTCATTGTGAATTGGCACTTATTCGTTGGCGATCTGTAGTTATGCTAGGGAATGATAAGAAGTTTCCGAAAGTTATCCTGTCAATCCTTATCGATCGAGTGTGCTAGGGGCCCTGGTATACGATTTCTGTCAATGGAGTAAGTACATATATTGAATGAGTACGAAAGATAAAATCTATGAATTTTGATTAAGCAAGAGTGTGCGCCAAGATGGAACTCTGTGAAATAACATCCCTTCTGTCTATCTCTGCTGGGAAATAGCTTGACTATTATTTAGTTAAATCTTTTTAATAGTTAAAATTTTTTTATCACAACTTTTTATTCAAAACTGACTACACTAATCAGTCTGTAAGCATTAAGGAAGAACACAAAAATTGGATAAACGAAAAAGTAACATGCCATACGTCACTCCAAGGGGTTCACAACGTTTGGTGATTTAGAAGGGGTGTCCGGTTTCATGTGGTGAGGTTTATCCGGGTCTTGACGGCAGCTGCGTTTGCCCATCTATTTCGTGGCAGGCCGTATCAGGAGAGACTGGTTGAGGAGACCTTTTGAACTCTCTAACGGGACTCTCTCGACCCTCGCATTGTACCGCAATGGGAGGGATGGATTCAAAAGTCCGTTATTCCTGAACACATTAACTCCCAGATTCCTACCCACCCCTCACACCCTTTTACTTCCCAGAACTTCCTTTCCTTCCTTTCCCTAAAAATAATCTCCACACAGCATATCCAACGATGAAATATTTTATTTTTTATTCCTCGGGGCCTCTTGTGTGCAGGAGCTAATGTAAAAAGTACTATATCATTGAAGAAGAAGATAACAATAATAATCTAAATTAAAATATGAAAAAGAACAAGACACAGAAAAATAATAAAAGATAATGCTCGCAACTGGAACTCGAACCCAGATCTCTCGTATTACCTGGACGTGCGCTCTACCAATTCAGCCATTTAATAGCATTGTAAAAGTACGTTTAATTATTTATTGACTAAAATGTTTAATTTGTTAATTTTTCATTCAGTATTTTTCACAGGTCTGTGCTATCATTTAACTAAATACACAATTTCATCAGCTGTTTCATTAGTTTTTATCGATTCGATCTTTAATTCACACATAAAGTTACACCGGCTGTTAATTAACAAATTTAGTATACAGCGCACCTGACTTCGCAGCATACGCTTCAATCACAGAAGTTACCCAATAATAGTTTTAATTATTGCCTGATCGTGATTAATCAAAATTAACTGCTCTTTGATTTAGTCAGAACCGGTTATTAACTTACGGTAAACGCCGGATGTCGGAAAAGCGATTTCTTAAACATTTTTCTGAAACCCAACTAACTAACCATGACATGTCACTAAGTCCTCTCTTAGCACTCATTCCTTGCTTCAGATGAAGCTATTCGAAAAATTACCATTTGGATTTATCTTTTTGTACGAATCGGTTTACATTAAGCGGGCGACAAACGCGAAGTTCACATCAAAAAGATACTGCGTTATAAGTATCTTTTCTACCGACACACTACGTTATAAAATATTCCTTCCTACGGCAGGAGAAGGGGTCAGTTGAAATCGGAAGCGGTCGAGCGAATATCATTTCTTTGTACTGGATATGTTAACTTGACAGCTCCGTGCATGCTCCGTGTATTAAAAATGACCCCCTCTCCTGTTTACGGTAGAGAGGGGGTCGCATAACTTTTCTCATATCGCCACTGTAGCGAATACGAAAAATAATTCCGATTAGCGAAGATTCAAACCGCGATCACAGCGCATCATCTTTTTACGTCTGGCGGGTCTCATGGGATTGTATGGCGAGCGCTATTGTGTTATAAATAACTTTTTGATGTGAGCTGCGAGTATGTCGCTACCTTTATGAATATGAAAAAATATACTTTGGATACATTGAAGGTTTTCCTACCTTCTATTTTTATTGAAATTAAAAATATATATATATATATATATATATATATATTTTTTTTTTTTTTTATTTTTTTTATTTATTAAGTTAAAAGAAATATACATATTTCGCTTTGTTAACTTAATACATTGATACAAATAATTACTACCTAACACCAAGTAACACATTTTTTTAAGTAAGAACATTTTGGTTTTGCTCATTAATATTGAGAGCAAACAGTTTTTTTTTTAAATATATTTATTTTATTTTCGGTTGTCAGGCTATCAGAAAGGAGATTACATATGTTTATACCCTCATAGCCTATGTTTCTTTTGCCACACTCTGTCTTTGTTGAATTTGTGTATAATTTATTACGTTATCTTGTGTGGTGTTCATGTACTTGTGATGTTTTCATAAATGTAGTATTTGTGTGTATAAAGCCATTTTGAATTTTGTAGATTAATAAGCATATTTTGTATTCGTACAGTTTTCTGATTAATAATTAACTTAATTAATTAAGTTACAAAAAATATAAGCGTTTAAGTACTAAATAATTGGTTTTTCATTACATAAATAAGAAAGTTTCATTAAATAAATAAGAAACAACTTAAAAAAAATACCCCTTTATGGCTAAGATTATTTTTGATTATTTGCATTAGCTAACTTTTTTCATTCTTGTAAAATTATTCAGTAAAAAAAGAAAACAGCTTTGGCGCTACTTTCCTCCTGCAGATAATACCAAAAACACGCGGAGTGCTAAAGGGGTATGAAGTCAAATATTTCTGGCGTTTATATTCCTCTTCATTCACATTCATGGATCGTCTTATATGCACCTTTCTATTATTTTGACGCAACTGCTTTGCAAAAAAAGTCATATAAAAATGATTTACTTTATAAACATATGTTTTACAAAATTTAAGGTCGTTTTTTAACGTTATTTTTTTTTGCATTAGTTCCTTAAAAGGAAAAAGTTCTCTCAGGGCCTATGTCATCTTTAATGATGATGTGTGGAGGGTCGTTTTTAGGAAAGGAATGAGGGAAAGTTCTATGAAGGAAAAAGGTATTAACCGTATTGTAAACCCTAATTTGCATTTATCTACCTAAAATTATCATTTATAATGATAAAAATAAGAAAGAAGTGTTTTGGTCAGATGTAGATACAGAGGTAACAGATTAGATGAAGAAAGGACGGGTAATAGGATAGGACTGACAATCACTAGGTTTTAACGCGAACAACCGATTTGCATAATAATGTCATATAATATAGATTCTAGTATTCCTACATTAAGTTACAGAGTATCTATATTTTAATAATGTTTTGTTTTTAAATTATAATATTCTTAGTTCCTACCGGGATAGCATTTATCCAGTTTCTACCTATTTCTATCGATTTGGAACTACCTTGGAAGCAAGTTGTTGGTGTTTTTCGTGCACACAAAGTAATTTTTAAGTAAAAAAAAGGAATTTGTTCTAATTCGTTTTATTGTAGCGATAATTACTTCGAGGTATCTCGGAGAAACGATATAACTTACAATATTTATTGTGGTTGCCTCGTGTGTTCCTTCACAGAAGAACAGTGGGTAAGTGATTTTCCTTGCATATCTTGTCTTTTCCTACTAAAATCCAGCAAACACCATTTCATTTCGTTTCGTTTAAAGTATTTACAGTCCGTTTTCAGCGATAATTCAAGGTATCTCGGAGAAACTATACAACCTACTTTATTTATTGTGGTTGCCTCGTGTGTTCCTTCACAGAGGAACATGGGTAAGTGATTGGTCATTCCTTTTGCCTTGCTTACCCTGTCTTTTTCCACATGTGGGTACTATTATTCAAATCCAGCAAACACCATTTCGTCTCGTTTCGCTTAAAGTATTTTTACAGTGGAAAATAAACTTTAACAAATATTATATTTATTTTTTTCTGGAATTTATCTCAGTCTCGTAATTAGTTCTTTCTTCTACACCATTGAAATTACATCACAGAGATTGCACTGTTCCTATACATGTCTGACAGCGCGATAGCAATCAAGAGATGTGAACACACAGGTGTTTTATATTTCTTCTACCAGTATTTAAAAACTAATGAACGAAATGTTACGTATATTCCACCCACACGCTATTACACGTTTTCGGTGGGCGTGCAAACACAAGTTTATATTCGTGTTTATATAGTGTAAAATTATTACAGTGCGATTGAGCTTTCCCACAAACCCATTCTAGCAAACCGAAGACTGTTTTTTCTTTTAGCTATATTTTTATAGTTTTTAATATACTTACAAAAGGTGATTTTTTTAAATTGACAAACTCCATCGTGATAATACACCTTCGGATATCGATGATTACACAATATGATCCATTTTAAAAGCTTCGAATCTAGTAGGAAACACAAACTTTTTATAATTAAATGAAACAATATATCTTAGTTACAACCACTGATTTATTTAGTTACACGCCGACCGGTTTCGGAACAACCGTTCCTTCTTAAGGGCAAACATATAATGATGACAATTACAAAATAGTGGGTGGGTACAATTTATCAGTAGGTGTTGTGGTAGGGGTGGGGGCGTGGCTAGGAATTGATGAAGAGTAAGTGGGGACAGAATGGACACCGAATGGGAAGAGATTTAATATTGGGCTACAAACTTTTTACATAAAAAACTATACATCGTGTACATACATCACGGCACCCACCGGTGCGTAGTTGGGAAACTCACTAAAGGCATGCTTAAGATGATACCCGGGTTTTGGAGAAATTTGAAAAATAGATTTTACTAAATTGTTGCTGTCACTGTTGCTCTTACTCCACCGGATATTGAGCGAAAGGGACAATGCACCTCGGGCTACTAATACCTAGCTAAAATCGAGGTTTTGTATTCCCCAATTTTCTCCTCCAAAAGTGGACTGATTAACTACATAAGAAAAAAACTATTTTATATCTGTACGTTTTGCTTTTTTTAAAAAAACATTGTCTAGTTTGTATACTGAACGTCTTTTGACGGCGTTTAAACCAGTCAATTTTATTGATTTTTGGAAGGTCATAACTTCTACAAAAAGTAACTTATCAAAAAAAAACAAAAAGCGCCTTCTGCATTCAGTAAATGTAAAATATTCGTAATCAATTGTCTTCAAGATTTGATTTTAAAATATGTCAACCTAGTTTAGACAGAACGGGAAGGGGGCGCCAAGAAAGGATATGACGCGTAAGTGAATGAAAGAAGAAGTCAGGGATAACCCAGAAAGACATAGCGTGATCCAGTGAATCAAATAGGACTTTGAGTGTGATCATGTCAAAGTTGGAATGACAAGAATATGCTAAAACATAGTACAAAAATCCAAACTGTTCCATTTTCTTTTAACTTGATATAATTATTTCCCCCTTTAATATTCTGGGCAAAGAGGAATACATATGGTAGTTAGTTCTAGAATTTCTGCGCTAAAATAAATCCAGACTTCTAGTATTACATAGTGGAATCTGTGAGCTTATCATGGTGCACGGAGAAAAATTTTATTCGAAAAAACGATCATTTTAATAGTAAAAACGGTTAAAAACGCTTATTCTTACATGTTCCCGCCAATAAAAATTAAAGCCCTGTTAATTTTTTCGTAAGAATTTCAGTCCCGTTTACGTATTTAACCGTTTTTACTATTAAAATGATCGTTTTTTCGAATAACATTTTTCTCCGTGTGGAATTTAAACGTTATATCCAAAAATTAAAACTGATAGTTTGAAGAATTCAGACAAGCGATGGATTCCTAACTACGTAAATAATATTTAATTAATTGAATTGCTATTTTTAAAAATGGAACTGATTGTGAGTTTTCACGGGTCTATCTAGGTATGTGTGGTAATTCAGCGGAATTTTTCAAATTTTCAAAAATTAAAATGTTCAAAACCGAATAGGAGCTTTTACTATTCCCACGTTTACGGAACGGCGACGGCACAAAAAAGGCAATTTACATTCGTTCCTTAGCACAATAATTCTGTAGCTCTTTCTTACACAATAAATAATCCCGAGACAAAAGAAGAGATATACAATGTAGGGGAGACCCAGGCAAAGCGGATGTGTTAAGGGAGATATTAAATAAAACACACAATGTTTGCATAACATCAAAAAAAAATTTAAGTGTAATGTTAAAAAAACGTTTGTATACAAAATTAAAAAAAAATCTTCGTATTGTTCTCTTTGCCCGGGTACCCGGGCAAAGTGAACTTGCGCTCCGGGCAGAGAGAATTAGGAATCACAATCATAGCAGGAGTAAGAATCATATCCATTATATGAGGTTCATGATTCGTGAGCGAAACTTGTAATACCCAACTTATAATATTTTTAGATTTTTAGAGGCATAATCCAAAGCTGGGTAATATTTGTGAGCTTCATGATTGTCCAAGAGAAGTAAGACCTTGCTTATAATAGCTTTAGCCATCGTTGACTTAGTCCAACTTGCCTGGTTTGTTTTTCGTGCGTATGTATACACCATCTATAAAAATATGAACATTGTAAATATTTATACCTACGCAATTGCATATAATCAATCAAAAAAGTTCATTCACTCGGGCAAAGCAAATGGTCCATCCGCTTTGCCCTATTCGCTTTGCCCCAGGCAGTATCAAATAACTAAGTGGTTGCTGCATTTCATAACTAAACTTAGTTTTTTAGATAGGAAATAAATAAACATTGGATGAAATAAACTAATCTTCACATGAAATATAACCAAATAATAATAATCACAAGTACCTTACCTTCGTTTATCGTATGAAAATTCTAAAAAAACGATTTTTTATCGAAAGGAGCGTGCGTTTCTGCCAAACGACAAATATTCACTGTCATGGCGTCGGTAGTGATGCGGTACACCGATTGTGAGACTATTAGCACATTCTAGTGGTAATATTCGGAAATATTCAATTTATTCGCTTTACCCGGTACATTCGCATTGCCTGGGTCTCCCCTACGTATGTATGTTTCCTAAAAAAAGAAAAAAATCTTGCCTCTTCCTCTAATGAATGCTAAAAATTCCGATTTCATCGGAACAATTTTTAAAAACTTACTTTTTTTCTGTTAGAGCGGTGACGTTATGTACATGAGGATGCAAAAAAAAAAAGTTGATTTGATTTTAAATATTAGTTTTATCTTGGCCTGAATTTAAAATACTTTATTACGCTCCGAGAAAGCGATATTTTATTACACCTGAACGTAGGTACTTTGCGAAACAAGCTTAATAAAATAAATTAATTCTATCATCTAATATATATTATTACTTCACATTCAATTCGCCGCGCACACTAAAAATGTCGATCGACTTTGTGTCCAACACTAGTAAAAAAAATATTTAATGCGATAATGCAGAACATCGTAAGCACATAGTTAGGTAGAAATACACGCATTATTCACACTATAAAACAAGCTCGATTATAGATCACTTGAGGCTACATGGCAACACTTTTTGGATTAATTCAATAAATTACGCGTTTTACGAACCTCACATACAGTTCGAAAATTTCTCTCTCAGTTTGTAATAAAGTTGCAATCAATGTGTTGTTCTTTATGCATGTTGCATAGGACGGAAATAAATTAATTTGTCGATAATTTACGACTAAATGGAATAGACTTATTAAGATAACTCGCAAATTATAATTATATAATTAACGAAATTTTTAATTACGATTGATGGAGTCAGATTGCATTCTTTAGAGCACGTGCTGTGTGAATGCTATCCTTGTTCTACCGGTATTTCGACAATTGATCCCATCGGCATCGGTGCATAGTCAGGAAACTCGCCAAACGCGCGCTCAACCTATGTGCACGATTGACATTTGTCACATGATGGGAACGACTCGTTCTTGAGTTCAACAAATCGGCTAAGAAATGACTACAGATCGCCAACGAATAAATAACAATTGACAATGAATAAGTATATATTCGACTTCAGCTGTTTTTTGTACCTTAGCGATATGTAGTTGTCTACCCTAGGACAACTGATGAGAAGTTACCGAAAGTTATCGATATAATCCTTATCGATCGACCATACTAAGTAAGACCTGTGATTCGATATTCGATTGTTGAAATGAATGATTTTGAATATGAATTTTAATAGGAACGGCTGCGCGGCCTTTTTCACACTAAATTTAATTTTGGATTTCAGATCAAAATATCAAATCAAATTAAATATTTTTTTAAAAATCAAAAGTGCAAATATCTAATGCGAATACGTGCCACTATATTTTTTTTGTATTTTTAATTGTGACATATAGGTCTTTAAAGAAATCATTTTTTCATGATTTTAGAGGCAAGTTTGGGAGTGACTAACTAAATAACTAAACTAACTAACCATCACGTCGTTTCTCCGCAGGGGTAGACAGAGAGGACGGACCGCCAAACAGCTCGGTCTTGGCGAACACTCCTTGTCTAATTCACATTCATAGATCGTCTCATACATACTTTTCTATTATTCTGACTTTTGACATGGTTCGACCTGATTCACTTTATCGTCTTTCTGGGGCGTCCTCGACTTCTTCTAACATTCAAATTAGCGTCATATATTCTCTTTACACTCATTTCTTCATTCATTCGCTCTACATGCCCAAATCATCTAACCGTTCCTTTCTTAATCTTACTTATTACGCTCACAACAGCCTTCTCTTAGGATCTTCACATTTCTCGCACAATCATACACGGTTTTACCACACATACGCTTCTGGGATCTTATTTCTACAGCACGCAGTCTACTTTCATCCTTTCTCTGAAAGATACATAAGGGTAGGTACCAGAAACTTCATTGTGCACTGCTGGGTTAATGACACTTGTTAAAAAATATTATTTTTCTCTATTTATTAAAGAAATATGATATTCCACCCATCTATCACAGAGAAATCAAGAGTTATTATTGTTTTCGAGTTGGGGAGTAGCGCCATTACAGTTTTAAATGAAATGCATTATAAAGTAAGCATCTTAACGTATGGTTGTATTGGCTGGGGAGCGTCAGGAAGAACGATTTTAGATCCGCTTGTAAAGGCCCAGAAATCCATAATTAGAGTCATTATGCGTAAACCCTACAGGTTCTTAAGCGACAAACTCTACAAAATATTTAACTTTCTTGATGTTCATCAAAACTTCATAAAAAAGATTATTATCCATGTACATAAAAATATAGAAAATTTTAATAAAATTGATCACAAATACAATACAAGAAGTCACAACAGAAAGGGAGCAATACGGCAAAGTATCAAAAGACGTATGCGTATCTGGGACCGAAATTATACAATAAAATCCCCCCAGACTTAAATATTAAAAATTGCAAAATGTCCTGCATTGGTTCAATAATAACTAAATGGTTGATTGGCTTGGGTAGGGAGGAGTCTGAAAAACTATTATATAATGTGACTTAAAACGATACATGGTTACCTATGAATGGCACATTTAGTAAAAACTTAGTACATAGGTATTAATTAAAAAAAATAATAATAATAATTTAAATTGCATTTGGCACTTTACACATTTTGGTTCCTTAGAACAGGCAATCTGCCTAGCTAGGAACTAATATCGACCTAAAACAACGTAATATAACACTTGTATTCATTTTAAATATATTCTTTTATTCACCAGATTTACAGGAACGGGTTTAGTTTTTCCCATAGGAAAAACTAAACCCTTTCATACACTTTTCCATATAAATGATCATCTAGTAAATCCACGTTATGCAAGTGTATTACATAAGTATAATTAATACAAAACAATACAAGAACAACACGTTAATCTACCAAACTATTAAATGGGAATATAATTCACCGTCTCCAGATATTTTCATATCAGAGGGTTCGGCTCTGTGGAATTCCTAATTTGACCGATAAATCCTACTGATCCCTCAATATAAATATTTAAAAAATCTTTCGTAATTCTACATGTATTTAAAATGACTGACTTTTGCATTTTTATATACAAATTCTTTGACAAATCTAATATGCCTAAATTTTTAATAAGAGAGCTAGGTATAATGCCAGTAGCCGAAATAACAAAAGGTAATATTTTTATAGTCTAAGAATGCCAAATTCTTTTAATTTCATTTCCTAAATCTGTATACTTTCTTATTTTTTCAGAAACAGATTTTTGAATATTACAGGAATTTGGAATAGCTACATCAATAATATAAGTTATTTTTTTTAATTTTGTCATGTAAAACTATATCAGGTCTATTATGACCAATTGGTCTGTCTGTTAGTATAGTTTTATCATAGTAAATTTTAAAGAAATTATTTTCTAAAAATGAATTTGGTTCGTATTCATAATATGGTACTATATTATGACATTCAATCAAGTTATGTTTAATTACCAAACTTTGGTGAATTATTTTTAAAACCTGATTGTGCCTAAATGTATACTCAGACGGCGCTAATATAGAACATCCTGATATAATGTGTTCTATAGTTTCCGGAAAAGCCATACATTTTCTACATAAATCATCAATTTGATTTGGATCTTTGATTATATGTTTCCTATAATTTTTGGTATTAATTACTCTATCTTGAATAGCAAGCATAAAACCTTCTGTTTCTGCGCTCAACTCTCCAATACTCAACCATTTGTTTGACGAAAGTTTGTCAACATACGTTTGGTTGAGATAATTGAAATGTTTTGCGTGAATAATTTTATTTGACCAGGAATCTAATAATTCCTGGTTGGTATTTATAAAAATGTTGGCATTCTCGTCGTATAAATTTAAAGGTGAAATATTTCTGTCTGCCTTGCAAATTATTTGTTATTTTGGCTTTAAATGTATCAAATGTAAATAAATAAATAAATAAATAAATAAATAAAATAAATAAATAAAGTAAATATCATAATGTGTGCGTCTATGCGCAACTCTTGTGGCATCGACCTACCAACATAATAATAATTAGTACCTTTGGGCATGCGCTAAGGTATGCACTTAAAGTAATGACTCGAGTGGGACACGGTAGGTGTAAAGTATCACAGAATCACGTAACCCAAATCTTAGTCACTTGGGGCGAATTATATCACACGGGGGATAAATATTCAACGAGGCAGTCCGGACTAATATTTGATATGATTCAGTACCGTATTCTCGTAAAATTGTTTTTATTACCTTATGAAGTCACCCATACACTAGGTGTGGGCGGCGGAAAAATATGAAATATTTTTTTTAAGGTTTCGCAAATATCTAGGTATGATAATATGTTCCTTAAAATAATATACATATATGGATATAGGTATATGGATTTTTATAGATATTCGTGAAAATTTATGGATATGGATTTATGGAGTCAGTGTGGCGACTAAGTGAATATTGCCAGCATTTAAATTAACATTATCACGGCCGGCATAGTCCAGCGGTAGAGCGTTAGACTCCCATTCCGAAGGCCGCGGGTTCGTACCCGGCGAGCGCAAATACATTTTATTTAATTGATTTAATTGTGTTATTTAACAATAATTTATTTAAAATAATATATAGTATATTTGCGGCATGTTCCAGATTGGAAGATACTCTTAGTATCGCCCTGATGTAAGACCACCATTCAGAATTTTTGTGGGGTACTCAATATAAAAATAAAAAAGTACATTTTTTTTAAATATGAATACCGCACAAGAGTCCCAACTGCTCCCGTCTGCAGTCAGTGAGACTATGGCATTCCCAATTGGTATATCTGTGAGGTTAAAGGTAAGTAGGGAAGGGAAGGAGACGGGGAAGAGGAAGGTGGGGAAGTACCTGGCGATTCAGATCTACTCACTAAACACGGCTAAAGTCATTTCAAGCAACGTTTCAATTCTGAATGGTGGTGTATCTTCCACTCGTGCCGAAATATAGTATATATTATTTTTAATTAATTAATTGTGAAATAACACAAATTAATCAAATAAAATTTATTTGCCGGGTTCGAACCCGCGGCCTTCGAAATGGGAGTCCTTAACCCTGGACAATGCCAGCCGTCAATATTCAGGTAAGTAAATTAAGTAAGTAAGTAGGTAAGTAAAGTAAGTAAAGCAGTAGAAGCAAATTTGAATAATGAAAGTGATGAATGATTTTTTACTGCTCCAAGAAATTCATATTCTTTAATTTAACTAAGTAATTAAGATGTTTCTTTCCATTCCTGGTTTAAGCACAATATGGATTTTGAAAATCAAAACACTTTTTCTAAATAGAGAAAAAAATACAAACTAAATTACTTTTAAAAATAACGCCTAATTAAGATGAAACCCGGTGGTCGAGAAATTTTAATAATAGATTTTTACTAAATTGTTGCTGCCACCGTTGCTCTTACTCAACCGGATATTGAGCGAAAGGGACAAATGCACCTCGGGCTACTAATACCTAACTTAAATCGTCAAAATCGAGATTTTGTATTCCCCACTTTTTTCCTCTAAAAGTGGGCCGATTTCAATTTTTTTTACCAACTACATAAAAAGAAAGTATTCTATGTCTGTACGTTTAGCTTTTAAAAAAAAACATTGTCTAGTTTGTATACTGAACGTCTTTTGACAGCGTTTAATCCAGTCAAGACTGATTTTTGGAAGGTCATTACTTCTATAAGACGTAGCTAGTGGTTGACATCTATTTTATGTTAAAAAAATATTTTCTCTAGGGTTAAAATCCAGGGAGATAAATGGGGAATACGGTTGTATGGAAAAATCACCGCCGGGTATCCTCTTAAATGAAACCTTACGAAATAGCGATTTCCGCTGATGATTAAGAGGCTAGACTTTGAACCACACGCGGAAAACCCGCGTCTGTCATTCTGTCCCGCTCACAATAAGATCACGCACATTTACAATACATGCGAATGCGAAATGTGCGAATGAGACAACGCTCAAATTTACCTACAGAAATCGATCGAAAAGGGGTTTATGGAGAATACACTTTTCTACACCGAAACTTTCACGAAATTGAATTTAAAAAAAATATATATTTTTTAGAAAGAAGAAACTACGTCGGCAGCTTTTTATAATTTTATAATTCTTTATGAGAGTTGAGTAAGCAGCACTTTTTCCTTAAATAATATTTTTTGATAAATCGTACATGTTTGACAGTGGATGTTTACGTTAATACGAAACGCATCGAAAATTCGAAAACATACCAACATAGTTTTCACCCTCTAAAAGGCAGTATAAAAAAATATATTCATTTTGTGCAATTTTCGATGTAGAAAAGTGTTTTTTCCCGGGCGTCCTTTTTGTATGGGCCGAAAAGCGAAGTCTATCGTCTTAAGGAAAAAATCGGAAAATACATATGAACTGTTGATTTAAAATTTAAATAAATAAATAAATTGTTGAAATGTGTGGTCAGCTTTACATTGCGGGGCGTGTGGCGGGTCACGCATGCAATGGTATTTTCTGTATGTTCATATTTTATAACTTAATAGTTCAGAATGGGAACAATTATTATCATTTTCACGACAGAAATGCAGCCCATTCGTGGCAATGGAAATTTTTGTGAATTATTCTCACAGATCGTTACTTTCAAAAACATTTCAACAGATCGTTTTACTACAGGCGGCAAGTAAAATTAAAATTGGGCTTACAAAATTATGGTAATGTGACGATTGGGTTACTTGTAAGTACTTGATGTAAAATCTGAAAGATTATGAAGATAGATAGATGTACGTGTATAATGTAGTAGGAAATTACAATAAATGTTAGTTGGAGTGAAGATGATTCAAGATTGAATCTGTGCTTGTAACATATTGTTGCTTACTTATGTTATTGTTATTATTATTATTAATAATAATAATTGGATGATTTGTAAAGCGCCGTTTTTGTAAGAAATCACCTCAAGGGTAGCGTGTGTCGCTCTTCATAGAGAGAAAAAAAGCCTTATTTTTAAAGGCCTGGGGTATCAAAAGTTGCGTATGATCTGTAGCTTTTCGAAAACGTAAAAATAAATGAAACTAATGTTTACTATTAGCTCGCTAAAATGGCCGGAAGTTTTGAAAAAAATTAGATTTCGTGATTCGGGAAAAAAATAAAACGAAAGGTCCATATTTTATATTTTGTAGCAAACTTAATTTTTATTCCATAACTGTGGTCCAAAGAATGCAAAAAAAATTGTTTAGAATAGTTATTTAAATAATAATAATAAAATAAGAGCTATATACATATTAAATAGCAATGTATTAAAACATAAAAATAAAGGTAAATTTATTTTTTTTTAATTTTTTTTTTCGTCCATATTAAGCGTGCTACGGTTTTGTAAATATTTTCCCTTATTTTTCACACAAACAGGGGACCGGATGACGTGAGACGACGTCACACACTCTCCCGTTTCTTACGGGCCGTTTTCGCGGGCTTTAATAAAATTCAAACTTGTAGAATTAATTTAATTGTGAAAACGAACTTAAAAAAAAATACTGGTATTTAAGTTTGCATGTCATCTACATGAACACATTTTTTATAAGTCAAGATATTTTTTCCCTCAACTTCCCTATTGTTGAAACCAAGCAGTGGTCAATTTACGAAGAACACCTGTGCTTTCCTTTCTCCAAGCATCAGGCATAAAGTTGTATAGTTTTGGACCTAAAAATGACAAGTTTCTTTGAGCTAGGGAAGTTTTGGTTGTGAGACTTACAATTGGATTTCTCCGTTAGGTCGGGTGTCATGAGAGTGGTTAATAGATGGGTAGAGGTGACGATGTTTATGGGTATTTAAAATGAATTTCCTCATGTACCGTTGTCTAACATCCAGAACTTGTAACTCTCCAAATGGTGCATCGCTGTGATATCTAAATGGTATTTTGAGGATTAACCTTAGTAAAGATTTTTGAGCTTTTGCTAATTTGTCCAAAACCGTTTTTGTAAACCCACCCCAACCTAAGGATGCATAGTGTCGAAGTGACCCACACATAGCATCGTAGGCGAGTTTCAGTTCTTTTTTACGTAAGATATTTTTGATTGCTATAAACATGTGTGTAAGCTTTCTAACCTTAGTGGTGACTAGATCTATCTACTAGACAAGAACTCTAAATATACTCGTAAATTTTGTTTCATATATATTTTTTTTAAATTATGACTAATATTTTCGTAAATTATTGAAAAATGTTTCATTTATTTATTTAAAGTCATGTATTATAGGATGTCATGTATCATTTTTAATATATATATATATATATATATATATATATATATATATATATATATATATATATATATATATATATATATATATATATATTTATTTTAAATATTCACTGTACAAAATGTACTCATATTCCTACTTTAATAGTACACAACTGCTGACCATGTTCAAATCACAAGTGTACCCCACTGTTGAATTTGGCAGCCACCTACGATTGACTCAAAATACGCTGTACTAAAATAATCTTAACAAACGGATTGTTATATTCAGAGTACAGTCATCAGGTAAGAATGCTGACTTGTTCTACCAGCACAGCTTCAGGGTCTCCTCTGTGAAGTTAATGTTAAAAAGTAATAAAAATACAATTTAGTACATGGTTTTAAAACAATGATATAACCAGAATAACTTCTTCACTCACGTCACCTGAACATTTCAATAAAAAGCAAACCTGTTGACACATGAAATTCATGAGCAAGTTTACTTTTGTTACAAATTACCCACATCACAGACACTTAACTTATTGGGTCGTTTAACACATCAATCTTGAAATTGCCCACTTATCTTTTATTGGAAGTTTCGTAAACTGAATCGTAATCTTAAATGTGGTATGAATAATAGGCGTAAAGGGCCACTTAATCAGTATTTGGTCAATTCGGATTTGTATGGCTGCTTGCTACGCCTGTATTTATTCAAATAGGTAATGAATTGTGTGTTAGAAATAGTTTTAAATTGTACCTGAGCCCTGATTTAAATAAGCACATGTAAAACTGAGATTTATCAGGCAGATTTAATATACCTTCATCAGAAACCACCAAGGATATGTGAGTAGTTAAAACAAAATATCGATTGAACGGGGTGTACCTTCTACACCTCCATATATATTCTACATATATTCCGAATACGAGATGCGGCTATTAAATGACGAGACTGATGCTATAAAATATTTTGCTTTGATTTCATACACATTCACTTATTAGGTATCACCTTTAATATACACCCCTACTCTATTCCTACTGCTGCGTGCAAATCTTCTATTGTTCGAAACAATGTTGGAAGTCTTTCTTGTCAGCTCCCTCAGGACGCGTGCCGCTTTCTCTTTCACAGCGTCAACGGACTCAAATCTTTTTCCTTGTAATGCTGAATTCACCTTAGGAAACAGATAGAAGTCGCACGGCGCAAGATCCGGCGAATAAGGATGTACATTCAGGCAGTATAAAGTGTTAGTAAGTACATTTCTTTAATACGGTGAGGGAGAGGCAAGAAAATTATTACTCTTTTTGCATCGTCCTCACTCGTATTAAATAAATGAGATGCCGTGGGCCGTTACCGTCGCCATGCCGTTTCCGCGGGTCATCACGGTAATAATAAAGCGCTCATTGTTACACTTAACTTAAAATAACTCTAATGCGAACGAAGGCTAGTGCTATACGGATCTGTTTACAGAAGCGAGAGTTACCGCATTCGAAAGAGAAAGCTTCGCTCTTGTTGATAGTTGGAGTTTGGCGCATGCGCAGTTTTTCTGTAGCAGTGTCAGTCTGGTTATTTAATAGCCACACCTCGTATGTGAGTAGTATCACACACAATTTCATAGTATCGACAGTGCCGTGCGGTCTATGATCGATGGTCTATCGCGTAGTCTCGTGCCGTGGTGGTCTATGAATTGACTTTGAGTTCAGATGGAGTTGCATTCACAACACCAATTCCATGAAAAAAAATATATTGCAAAATTTGTTCAAGACTTACGAATATGACCATCTAATAAATCTTCAACAAAAAACAATTAATTCTAACAATATCATATCATAAACCAACCTATTCATTTTAGTGGGGCATGAGTAAGTCAGTCACGTCACCGTGTCATAATAACTAACATCTAACAGCCGAGGTGGTGGCGTTAATATCAAAGCTCTCTCGATGGCCATTATTATATGGCGACTTGTGAAATCGAAAACAATGCGACTACCATTTTAATTTAGTGTCACGATTCAATTGATTTAACTAATGTCCCCATTCTCTCATTGTAGGACTACTGGACCTTTAGTTACATAACTAAAATAACTACAGACCAACAACAAAATGTTATGGTAATCAAATAATCAGAAACTAATTATACACATTATTCTAAAACTACCCATCACAAGCAGTTCGGATTAAATATTTAGGAGAATCTGTGTTTTGGACATTAGGCAACATTGTGCCAAAAACATACTACCGTACCTCTTCAAAAACAGAACTGTTATTGACAATGTCCGAACTGTTCGTGATACTAGACCCAAAGGACATAGTTTCTATTCACACGAGATTTCCGATTTCAAAGTTAGTCATAAGAATTATTTTTCCCGAATTCATCGTTTTAACCCTCCCTTGCCTGCGATGTGTATCTACTACACATTGCTTCTTACACCTTTAATATCTCCGTAAATATGGAAACTTCTGGGTTCAGATTTTAGGTAATCCTGCGTTATACATTTAACCATTAAATAAAAAATTTAAAAAAATAATAATGCGTACCTTTCGGGTACACCGGAGGTATTTTGTGAGAATCGAAAATAAATTCACCAATACAATCAAACGTCTGGCAATACGATCAGTGCTGCGGATAATACGTACAAATGTGTGAAGCGCGCGGCTAGTGCGACACTATGCACGTCTCACTCTCACCTACTTCGATATAAGTAAGCGCGAGAAAGAGAATCGTGTGGTTACTGGTCAGTCGTCAATCGTGTTTGTTCCTTCCGCGGATGACGCGG
Organism: Limnephilus auricula; assembly: GCA_951813805.1. Lineage (NCBI taxonomy): Eukaryota > Metazoa > Arthropoda > Insecta > Trichoptera > Limnephilidae > Limnephilus > Limnephilus auricula. Next base: position 7,003,630 of record OX638403.1, read on the forward strand.
ACCCCCGCCAGTAGCCGCTCGGCATTCATTCGGGGTGGTCTCTTCGCATGTTGTATGAGCACCGTTTCTTTGAGCTACCGATGTTTTTTTCATGTTTTCAGCAATTAAATATCAATTATTATCATTTTTGACTGTTACTATAATGAAATATAGCGATTTGCTATAAATATTCATTTTTTTCGGCTTTTAAATCGACCATTTCTGCTTGTGTAGTGATTACACAGCACCGGAGCGCGCGGATTTTTTCAGCACAGTAGGGGAAAGGTTAAAATCTGCTCAAAATATTATTGCACACATAATGTCCGACAGACTTGAAAGTAGTTGAATAATTATAAAGGTAGCGACAGACTCGCATCTCACATCAAAAAGATACTTATAACACAATAGCGCTCGCCATACAATCCCATACAAACCCGCCAGACGTAAAAAGATCATGTGTTATAAGCCTGGTTTGAATCTTCGCTAATCGGCGTTATTTTTCGTGACCGCTACGATCGCGATATCAGAAAAGTTATTGCGACCCTCCCTTCGCCGTAAACAGGAGAGGGGGTCATTTTGAATACACGGAGCATGCACGGAGCCGTCAAGTTGACGTATCCAGTACAAAGATAGATTTTTCTATTTTTGAAACTGATAATTCGTGGTGGAATTCCATTATAATATTATAATAAAACAAATTTAAAACTTTTTCCACTTTAATTTAATGACCGTAACCGGTTTCAGCTTGTCAAAGCCATCTTCAGACTGGTCCACTGGTTAAACCAGTCTGAAGATGGCTTTGACAAGCTGAAACCGGTTACGGTCATTAAATTAAAGTGGAAAAAGTTTTAAATTTGTTTTATTATAATATTACAAAGATAGATATTCTCTCGACCGCTTCCGATTTCAACTGACCCCTTCTCCTGCCGTAAGAAGAAATATTTTATGACGTAGTGTGTCAGTAGAAAAGATACTTTATAACACAGTATCTTTGTATGTGAGCTTCGAGTCTGTACCGTGCTTAATGTCCCTAGTATCGTACAGAGACATTTCCTTGAAATTGAAAAATAAAGTTATAACAAAATGTTTATTATCTACTATTAGTTGTCACTGAGAGGCCCTTAATAATTGTATATTTTATGATCGCAGAAATTGCAATATTTAATTAATTTTTTTAAAGTGTTTTGCTCTTAATAATTGTCCATATTTTATAGCTTGAATAAAAGTGAACTGTCGGCGTTATGAAACTTTCTAACAATAAAATAGTCAAGGATGCTTCAGTGTTAATAGTAGACCCACTGATCGTGATTTTTTGGAAAAATCTTTTGCCTAAGGGCACGTCTTTATTATTAAGATGCACATTTTAAAGTCCTTCAGTTTTAAGATTTATATTTTGCTGACTTATAATGGTTTTATTATTTGTAATTTAGGATTGCATTGCGAGCGGGGGTCATTGTCGGCTTTTATGCTTTTACAGCATTATCAGCTCCTTTACTCAACTGTTAGAATCAAATCCACGTACCTACCACCTTTGCTAATTATATATAATACCTACCGATAAATTGAAATGTAATAATATTGTTTTATTTCACTACATCTATATTCTTAATTTTACTTATCTATTTCTGTATATCCAACTTAGTAACTGATATGATACTCAATTCCAATATCAATGTATATTTGTTAACATCCTATATAAGTTTAGCTGGGCTAAGTTTTGAAACATCCATTAACCACAAAAATATGTCAATACTATTTAGAATAGTAAATGGATTTCCTTATTAATTATATCTGTCCACAAATAAATATCTAATGTAAATATTAATATTACTACAAAAAAAACCTAAGTGATATTCAATTTTATTGTCTACGTTTAATTAATTTATTAATGGCAACATCAATTACGAAATTTTTTAATCAACAGTAAGTGCCCACTGCCCATGTTCGTTCATACTCGATGGTTTTACACTCATTCGAACATGTCTCAACGTGTGAACCATCTTGCTTGATGCTTTTTCGTTCGATATCGAGCTTCGATTTGAGCGCGCGGCAAATTAATAAATTAAATTATAATATTAAATTTCTCGGCGGTGGTTGGAAATACTGAATTAAAGGACGAACTTGACTTACTTTAACCAGTGATTCCTGACATTTTTGGAGTTAAAAGATGTGTGAATTCATTCGCTTCCAAGTGGCATTTAACATATTAAATATGTATTCTAATTCGAATCTCTCTTGCACTCTCAGAAGAAAAGACATCTTGGAAAATTTTATAAAATGCTGGCCTTACGGAAGTCTGAAGTCACTGCTAAAAAAAATCTCCAACGACTTTACACTTTTGTGATAGTCGTAACTAATTACGGGGTGGTTTCATAGGTTTTAAGACATTAAGTTTTTGTCACCAATCAATATTCTGTTATTTTTATTAATGATCTCATTATCCTTCTGTTTCGAAACATGTCGATAATGGTGATCATATAAGTGGTTATACACCAAGTTATTTGTTTAATTAATAAACATTATCATTACTTAAAACTAAAACCAAGATTCTTTTACCAATTTGATGTAAATATTCGTTGGTTTTTTACTGAATTTATGTAATGGTTCGGTAAACACGCACGTTAAATTGATAACCAATACTTTCTTATTTTTAATAAATTTCCCACAATGTCTGAACGTTAAACGACATACCTACAACAAGTAACGAAATGAATAAAGTGAAAATGTTTCCAAAAGATCACATAAATAAAATTGAATATTGTAAAGCTATTGACAGAAAACTTGAGCCTTTATGGGTAGTTAATGCAATTTTGGGACTAAGAGACTATCGCATTGTAAACGATGAATTTACAACATCGCATTGGGGTACAAAATTCCAACAAACTATCTTATCCTTCATATCAATGTTTGCTTTGTACTTCTTTGTGAAGCCAATTTTTGTTCAAATGTCAACATTGTCAGCAGTATATCACTTGGCCAATGGGTTGTTATTCTCTTCAAAAGTGGTGAATGTTATTCTATTTTGGTTGTCAAGTATAGCGTCAATGACAACAGTTAAAATCATGAAAGAATTCTACAGCATTGAGTGCATGATGCCACGTGTAAACAGATACTTACATTTAAAAAAATCTTACACATGGATTCATTTGCTGGACTTTAGTTATTTGTTTTGTGTCCTAATATACGCTACGAAGAAATTTCCAACCGGTAATCTATTCTTGACCGCCTCAAGTGTGTGGATTTACGGTTTAATAATGGCAACGAATTATTTGACATATAGGTTCTGCAATTTTGTGAATATAATTAGTTCCTACACTAACATGATCAATAGTCTGTTATGTTTGGAATTGCAAAAACCTGAATATAACTATAGGAGCAGAGATGCCTTTATGTTTTTGTTAAAAAACAAAGTTTTAGGTTTCGATTCAAGTGAAGAAATGAGGGAAATCACAGGAAGATTTAATTTATATTCAATTGAGAAAATGTACATAAAGTTAATGGACGTCTTGGAGATGATTAATTTCCAATTTAATTTTGTGGTAAGTTGGACCATTTTATTTTTTCTAATTTTAACAAAATATGCAGTTAATTAAAAACATCATTGGAGTAGGGGAGACCGGGGACAATAGTACCGCGAGTCAGTGGTACCAAGGCGAATAACTCACTAACTATAATATAACCTTTCTATTAATGCGCTTATAGCTCATTTTCTATAAGATTTAGAAAAATCATAGAATAAAAATTTGGTAGACAACAAAATTATCTGCCGTTGAATACGAGTATTTTTTTAAATACGTCATACCTAAGATGTAGAAAATGGTAAAAGCCAAATTGGTACAACTGTCCCCGGTCTCCCCTAGGCCTAATTGGGACTTTTAACGAATAGAGTTAAACGATATGATGTATATATAGGTGTGTGTAAAACAAGGGTGTTTTGTGAAAATAGCCCAATAAATGAAGAAAAAAAAAGTTATTATATGCAAAAAAAACAACAGAAGAAGATAACAATAATAATCAATTTTTTTAAATATGAAAATGAACAAGACACAGAAAAATAATAAAATATAATGGTCGTAACTGGGACGCGAACCCAGAATCTCACCTATATCCAATTTAGCCATTGCGTCCTATTATGAGACTGTCGTATTTGTCAAACTTCATATTTAAAATTTCAGAATTAACAACATTATTTTCCACTAATGTTTTTTTTCCATATTATTAACAGCTACCTTTTTTCATTGGAAACAAGTAGCTATTCGAAGAATTTGTTACCTAGATAGTGTCTCGGATAAATATATCCAATTTTATTTAAAAAAAAATAGATTATTATTGTTATCTTCTTCTTCAGTGATATATTACATTGATGGGAATAACTTTCAAAAGTTAAAAAGAGAGTTTTTCTTATAAAAATTTAAATATAGATGTGTTCGATAAGTAACCAGTCCTAATTATAATCATTTCTTCAAACTTCGCAAAATCACTTTGTGGCGTCATTTTGAATTAAATTAAACAAATAACTTTGTATCAACCACTATTATATAATCACAATTACCTACATGTTTCGAAACCGATGGTTTTTTCATGACATTAAATAACAAAAGAAACAAATAAAACTAATTATAATCGTTATAAAACATGTATTGAAATATTTTTCTCCAGAAGAATATCGATTTTATTCAAGAATTTTAACCATAAACATATTATTTTACAGTTGCTTTCCGGCCCAATATCGTTTGCTATGGACATAATTTTGGGTGTTGCAATTATTAATCGTGTTGTAAGAAAAATATAACAATTTTTAATGTTTTTTTCTTTTCTGGAGTTACTTTTCATTATGATAATCTCTCTTTATATATAATTATTTCTCAGGAATTCATGGAGAAGATTTTATTTATCCTCTGGTCCACTCGCAGTCTATTTAACGTGATGGCGATGTTTTCCGCGTGTGAAGCTCTGATTGATGAAACCAAAAACACGAAAGAAATCGTTTCCCGGGGTCTCATTTTTTCTAATTACGATAAAGGTGAGCATCATTCTCGCTGTTACTATTTGAAGTGATACTTGAGGAGCCAAGAAAATGGCTGTGAACAAAATACCATGATCCATTCGAACTGTTTGAAGGGTTGTCAATAACAATGTTTAGAAAACTAGTATGGCCACATAGGGCAGGAGAAAGCCGACTATTGTAGAGGACCTAATTAAATTTGCAGTACGAAGAAATTTTTAAGGTACACTAAACATAAGTAACTGTTGGGCAGGCCCTGTGGAGGCGCAATTGGAGCAGTTTGACTTGCCAAGGAGTCAAGTAGCCAAGATATTGATAAAAGCTAGCACCTTATTTGGTGCCCTGTTGCGAAATAAATTTCCTGGAATGTTTCACATTTGCTAGTCAAAAAATAGCAACACTGACATTCATTTTCATTGGTCGAGAGAATGGTCAGTCGAGGGTTTACTCTAGGTTTAGGGAGTCCTTCGACGCTCTATTTTTATTTTTTGGTGTTACGCCGTTCTTCCATGGAGCTACCTTCAAGCGAAGCGATCGCCGCTCGTCTGTGTTTTCCATACTATTATTAGTGTTTGAAAACACAGACGAGGGGCGATCGCGTCGCTTGAAGGTAGCTCCATGGAAGAACGACGTAAGTGGAAGAACGGCGTTAAACAAATCAAATCATTTTCATTCATCAGTTTTATGAACGTGCGTTTAAATTGGTTAGGAATCAATTTAGTGGTTTTCTAGGTCCCGTTTCCAGACTGCGATGCAACAATACGATAGGTAACGTAAATTTAATTCCTGTTACAGGTTTTGGTATACGCCCATCGTTCACGTAACTATTTACAAGCGACGCTACCGCTACCTGTCATACAATTTTGCTAGTGCAGCGCCTAGCGGCGGTTTCAAACACTAATAATAGTATTGAAAATACAGACGAGCGGCGATCGCGTCGCTTGAACGTAGCTTCATGGAAGAACGGCGTTATTCTCAGATCTGCTTTAGATGGAATAGGTTTAAAATCAGTAAATTAACTTCGATCCGTCCACAAAGAGGTTAAAGCTTTTCCTAGTAGCGTTGAATCATTTGCTGCTACATTAGTCACCACGATGAATTTGTATAGCAAAAGTGATTGTTTCATTTATAAAAATCCTGTTTGTTTACGCACCAAAACCTATCCTTTCAAGATTTTCCAAGTCGGCAATCAATTAACTGAAAACACAACAAATAACTCTGCGAATGAGCTAGTAGTGGGAGAATAATAAGTATATATTGTTAAAATCTAATCATTTCTACCAACATGATTCGATACTGTTTCTTTGTGCAACAGCCGTTGAGGTTTACACTAGCGACAGGAGCCGTTTGGCTCAGGGTCTGAATGGAGGCAAAATACCAAGCCTTGGACAAAAGGAGCTGATCAAAAACGGCAGGAGACTAGGAGTAAAGTTTGATCTACTGGAATTTTCGTGTCCTAAATGACATAAGAAATAATTATCCAACACAAAAAGTTTATTAGCATAAAGTCTAGATTTCTTTCAATTCTACGTGAATACTGATACGATTTGAAATTTTTACGGCTAAAAGCACACCATGATCAGCTTTTCAGTCAGTGAACATTATTCACTTACGTTGAATAGTATTTATTTTGCCGTGCTAAATAGAAGAAAAAAAACAACTGTTTATTGTTATTGTCAAAAAGACGTACATATTAAAAATCCTTAGTGTAAGGTACAAACTTATCGATCAATTTGTGAGTCAGTCGGCGACGGCGCGCGGCGCGGCGCGCGGCGAGTTGGAAGGTTGTGATTGTCCGCATCGTAATAGCGGAAAATAAAAGTGTGGCCGCACACGCTGTGCTAATTTTATCTTTTTACCAAATAAGTACCCTTAAATGTAGGAATGTCGAAAAAAGTTATTTGTCTTTTTTACTTATACTATCATGTAGAATCACCTCCTGAAGTTAATGCACTTTACCCCCGGACACCTGTAGGTATATTGTAAATTCGCATTTAGAGATTAAGTTTTAAATGGAATAATTCTTTTCCATAAACACACCGTACTCATATTTCTGATGTGTTGTCGTGAGATTTGTGGATTTTATTTATTTTTAGGTGATCAAAGGAGAGACAATCTAAGACATTTCTATAAGCTATTGATTCTACAGAAGCCTACCATAACAGCGTGCGGAATGTTTGTATTTAAGTTTTCATACCTCGTTGAATTAGCGGTGGTATTGACGTCCAACATTATCGTCTTAACCTTGGTATAATACACCTAACACAAAAATACATAATTTAAAAATTAATAATATAAATAAAGAAAATTTTCATTTATCAACATGTTTTTCATTATTTTTTTAATTGATAAACTAATTGGTGGTTCAATTTAATAAATATCCTAGCTCGTAGGACCAATGATGGTGGCGCTGGTTTTACAAATACTTCGATCGCAGTGATGTAAATTACAAATTAAATTAATTAAAATACATTTGCCTTAAATGCAAAGGAAAGGTGGGGAGCCCAAAGACTTACCTAATCCACTGCAAATGTCCCTTCTATAATCCACTGCAAATGTCACTTCAATAGCCGCTGGTTTTTCTTCTCATTCTTATTCACAAAAAAAGACAATAGTATTGTTCAATAACACAACCACAAATATATCGGTCGCGGCGGTTCAAAACATGTTTTTTTGGGGGTACAACAAAATGCGACGGATTACAGCGGATAATTGGATTATTATCTAAAATAATCAAATAACAAGCAAAATGTTTGCGGTTCAATTAACAGTATTGCATATTGCAAATTTTCGGCGTGTGGAACGAACGTACTTCATTGGTTTTCGAAGTGCTTAATTTCAAAGTCTCTGGGCAAAACAAAGGAAAGGGAGATATGAATGCATTAAAGGCTATTTGAATTACTCTGATTAATAGCAATCGATAGTACTTACTCAACTCGCGCAAACACGAATGTTTAAGACAAGATTTTTTATGCATAGCAGAAAGGGTAACAAATATTATAAGCAATAATTATTAGCCTGAAACACCCACCCGTATTGAAAAAAATCTCCCGACAAAAGATACATGTCGCCGACAGGACTCGAACCCGCACCCCTCTGATTGCCGGTCAGGAGCTCTACCATTAAGCTACGGCGGGTTACCTCCTACCCGCCAAATGATTCAATATATACCTAAAGTTTCATTCAACAATTACCGCTTATCACATTTTTTCACCTGCAAACAACCAACTTTATTTTTATGTGACAAAGGCATGTAAGTGCTAACTCTCTCACTAGGTGGCGTCGAGACATATTATGTCTACATTTTTTGGTGAAATACTTTAACTCGTCAAATATTGATTATTTTTTAATTGATAAACTAATGTTTAAGACAAGAGTTTTTATGCATAGCACAAAGGGTAACAAATATTATAAGCAACAATTATTAGCCTGAAACACTAATCCATATTGAAAAAATCTCCCGAGAAAAGCCCGTTTGCAGGTGAAAAAATGTAATAACCGGTAATTGTTGAATGAAACACTAGGTATATATTGAATCATTTGTCGAGAAGAAGATAACCCGCCTTAGCTTAATGGTAGTGCTTCTGACCGGCAATCAGAGGGGTGCGGGTTCGAGTCCTGTCAGCGACATGTATCTTTTGTCGGGAGATTTTTTCAATACGGATGAGTGTTTCAGGCTAATAATTATTGCTTATAAAACATGTTTTTTATCTAATAATCGCATCTGCCACAGATTCTTCTCAATAATAAGTTGACTGAACGATTTATTCGTAAAGAGGGAATTTCCTCCTTAATTCTGACATTTTTTTCATTAAGGTAACGGATGAGATATTTTATTTCCTCTGGAGGTATTTCTATATTTTAGGCCCCACACAAAAGTTGGCAGGACGCATATTTTCATAACTAATTGGCCGTCACTTATGCTGTTATTTTTAGTTTGGTAACACATTGTTCCCGAAACCGAAGTTCGCTTTCTTCCTTGCTAAGTATTCGAAAACAATCAAAATCGAAAAAAAAACGAGTGGGCTTTAGATCACACGACTGAAGTTAAACTTATAGAGACAAAGAAAATGTGCGCCCGCACTGCTCTATTTTGCTCCTACACGGAGAAATTTTTTATTCTAAAATACGATCATTTTATTCGTAAAAATGGGACTGAAGTTCTTACGAACAAATTAACAGTGTTTCATTGTTTATTGGCGGGAAAATGTATAAATAATTTGTTGGTATGGTACGAAATTACGAATACCAACAAATTATTCTTACATGTTCCTGCCAATAAACATTGAAACCCTGTTAATTTGTTCGTAAAAACTTCGGTCCCGTTTTTAACCGTTTTTACGAATAAAATGATCGTATTTTAGAATGATATTTTTCTCCGTGTACAGATTTATAAAATTGTTCAAGAACGAAATGAAATTACGAATAATCTTAATGCACTGGCTACGAGAGGAAGAGAGAAAGAAAATAAGCGCGCGCACTGCTCTCTCTTTTTTCTTTCTTTTATTTAAAAAGAAAGACAAACATTCCCGGGTTACGAATAACCCAACAACATTTGAAAATCTCCTACTACCACCACACTAAGCGGAAGATATTGCTTGTGTTGTGATGGAGGACTTAGCCAGCCGAGGGATCGAACACGGAACGCCTGGGTGGGAGTCAACCGCGATGCCCACACAACCACTGACCGGTTGCTCCTACAGCATGATACAGCCCGTTCGCCTCGCCCAACTACACTTTTCGTAACGTTCTCGTCACGCATTTGCCAGCTTACCCCCCAAGTCAAGCGTGCGTAAAGAAGTTTTACTTCAAAAAGGTATTGAAACTGAGTAACAAAATTGATAATGAAATGCAAAAGCATACATTTATAATAAAGTTGTTAACTTGCTCGTGTATAACAACATTCATACACCAATAATTATTATCATTACCATTATTTCAAAAAAGTATTCATCTAACTCTCAGTTTCAATATTCCCGACAAAATAAAGCTTTAGGCCAAGTAAAGCAAGATGTTGCCGTAAATACAAAATTGAAAGTACGTAATAATGCACGACCCACAGACATAAAATAATTCAGAAAAATAGTTTATGGATACCTTGAGGCATTCTGGAAAGGGATAGTTGGATTGAACATTCACTCACAAATAACTCAATTTGACCATTATTTTTTGTTGAATCCGTGAAATAGATTTGTATTAGGTCAATTTCATGCACTAGATATGTAACATTTAAGAATGAAAAATTACTTTAACAATTGTTTTAACTTTGAAACTGGTCATTTTGACCGCTCGCGGCGTTTGAACACACACCCTCGCCGTGCCTTTGAAGGCCTATATATTTTTAACATTTTATGGCTTCGTGTCATGGGCCTACACACTGGCAGTGATTTTATTAAATTCTGGTTCAAAGATCTAAAGTTACAACTCAATTATGCCTAGAGCTGTTGCACTGAAATCATTTGTATCGTATGAAAGGGTCTTGGCGAAGTATGTTTAAAAATATTGATACAGAAAGTATTCTTGATTTCGTTTTACGACTATTAAAAAATTCATCCTTAATTAAATAAGTAGCTAAAATTATCTAATCATTTCCTTAAATAATTACCCTTTGTACAGTTACGAATATGCAGGCAATACTTTTATTATTCTTAGATTTTTCCTACTGATCCACTGGAGCGACAGAGCAATTAAAATATTTTTTCTCAGATGGCTAAAGGAAATTTTTCCGCCCACATTAAAAAAATCATTCATCCGAATTTGAATATGAAGACATACAAACTGATTATAGCTCTATGTAGCTAATGAATTCCCCTATATTTTGTCTATTATTAGATACATATTTGTAGGATTTATAAAAAAATATGTAATTAAACCTTTAACCTTAAAACATTTTAAAGAATCTAGAGAATATTTATTTTGTTATATTTTGAATGTACGATATATTATATAGTCGTTTTAATAAAAAAATTAAATTTGCCACATTTTGGCAACAAAGCAATTCGAGGTTTTGGAAATAGTGCCATAATGTGGCAAAAAGCGAGGTCGAGTGGTTATGTTTCTTAATTGTGGTTCTTTTGTATAAACGCATTTCTAAAAACTACTCCCGAGACGTCTGCAAATATGATAACATAATGTTGCCCATAATTTTATATCATTTTTTTTAAGTATTTTTTTCGCTTCTCTAATACTTGTAAAATGTGGTGGCATTTTTAATTCAATGGAAAAAATAAGCATACTTTTTACCCTGATAAAGTAACCATTGGTTCTGAAACAAGTAAAGAATATTGAATAGGAATAATAATAAAAACAAAATTGATTGTTTTTATTTCATATTTTCTTTCAGTATAACAATAGTTATTGGTTTTTCAGATTATTTTTTAAATCGTAGGATTTCTAGAATACTCGCTGGGTAGAAAGATAGACAGGTATTTTTTAAAAAAAATTTTTATTCACCAGATTTACAGGAACTTATGGGAAAAACTAAACCCTTTCATACACTTTTCCATATAAATGATCATCTAGTAAATCCACGTTATGCAAGTGTATTATATAAGTATAATTAATACAAAACAATACAAGAACAACACGTTAATCTACCAAACTGTTAAATGGGAATATAATTCACCGTCTCCAGATATTTTCATATCAGAGGGTTCGGCTCTGTGGAATTCCTAATTTGACCGATAAATCCTACTGATCCCTCAATATAAATATTTAAAAAATCTTTCGTAATTCTACATGTATTTAAAATGACTGATTTTTGCATTTTTATATACAAATTCTTTGACAAATCTAATATGCCTAAATTTTTAATAAGAGAGCTAGGTATAATGCCAGTAGCCGAAATAACAAAAGGTAATATTTTTATAGTCTGAGAATGCCAAATTCTTTTAATTTCATTTCCTAAATCTGTATACTTTCTTATTTTTTCAGAAACAGATTTTTGAATATTACAGGAATTTGGAATAGCTACATCAATAATATAAGTTATTTTTTTAATTTTGTCATGTAAAACTATATCAGGTCTATTATGACCAATTGGTCTGTCTGTTAGTATAGTTTTATCATAGTAAATTTTAAAGAAATTATTTTCTAAAAATGAATTTGGTTCGTATTCATAATATGGTACTATATTATGACAGTCAATCAAGTTATGTTTAATTACCAAACTTTGGTGAATTATTTTTAAAACCTGATTGTGCCTAAATGTATACTCAGACGGCGCTAATATAGAACATCCTGATATAATGTGTTCTATAGTTTCCGGAAAAGCCATACATTTTCTACATAAATCATCAATTTGATTTGGATCTTTGATTATATGCTTCCTATAATTTTTGGTATTAATTACTCTATCTTGAATAGCAAGCATAAAACCTTCTATTTCTGCGCTCAACTCTCCAATACTCAACCATTTGTTTGACGAAAGTTTGTCAACATACGTTTGGTTGAGATAATTGAAGTGTTTTGCGTGAATAATTTTATTTGACCAGGAATCTAATAATTCCTGGTTGGTATTTATAAAAATGTTGGCATTCTCGTCGTATAAATTTAAAGGTGAAATATTTCTGTCTGCCTTGCAAATTATTTTATGCAGCTCTGAGCTATTAGCTTTTCTATGAAAAAAATTTCTTAACATTTCTACCTGATTTTGTTTTAAAGAAGTTATTTTGACTATACCTCTACCTCCTAAATTTCTAGGTAAATTAATTCGTTCTATAGCTGAATTTGGATGATGACAATTAAACTTTGTTAACGTAGTTCTAATTAATCGTTCTAAGCTATCTAAATCTGTATTAGACCATTTAATTATACCAAATGAGTACGTTAATAGAGGTATTGCCCAACTATTTATTGCCTTTACTAAATTTTTAGCAGATAGATTGCATTTTAAAATTTTTCTTATCCTAGTTTGAAATTTAATCCTAATATCATTTTTAATACTAGTATGATCTAATCTATTCGATTGCGGGTATCCTAAGTATTTATAAACCTCATCCCCTTTCATACTTTTAATTTTGAAATTTCTAAATATACCTTCATCTCCATCTATAATTTTGCCTTTCTCTATATGGATCGTAAAAATATCATATAATATCTGCATCATCTGCATCCGTCGCTCACTGGGTGAGGAGGTGAATCACTCGGATGCAGCCACGACAATGATTTTGGTTGACTACTGCATCCTGTCCCAGAAGCTGGCTAGTCGGTGGCGAAGTAAGACGAGGAGTGAGTGCACCATCCCTTCAGTAAACATTGTACAGTGTACAGGCACTGCAGAACCTTGGAAGATGCCTACAGGCATTATTGTGACCACAGACATATTATTCATAGACTTGAGAATCAGAGAGAGGGGTAATAACCATCTGTAGCGGGGCGGAGAGGGATGAGTTGACGGTAACGATATGTGATTCGTTAATCCTTCAATATGACAGTATATAAAGGCATCACGCATTATAATATCACCATTTAGCTCTTAAAAGTAAAATCTGCTTTTGAATGAATAGACCTTTTTACATGGGAGCGCGAATTGTTCGCCCGGTTTGAACAAACTTGTGTAATCCAAATAAAATGAAGAAAGGTTCGCTTGTTTTGAGAGTCGAATATTTTGTTACCGTGTTAAGTTAAGACACTTTTACAAATGTTTCATAATTTACTTATCACAGTAAACTGCAACGTGCACACGACGGGACCGGGAATTTCGCTTCATGTCTAAAACTGATCATATTATATGATGTGAATAAGCTTAAAATAATGACAAATAATGCCTGCATATGGAAGGTAATACGACAATTGGGTTTATACTCTTTTTCACTTCTATTTTTACATGTTTTAATAGCACAAGTTACCATTTTTGCCGTGTTATTTCGTAAAATGTACCGATAAGAGCTCGACGCTAGTCCGCACAAGAATGATGACGTCACATTTTCTAGATTCACGCGTACCTATACGCCAGCCCGGCCGGTTCCATGGAACCCAGAATTAAGGAGGGGGAAATAATACGCTTTTATCACTTAGGGCAGGTCTATACATATTCATATGTCTATGATTGTGACACACCCTCAGATTATCCCATTTCGCTGCTAGGTTTTGTGTCGACAGCTCAGATGTGTAAAGGGCAGTACAGTTTGTCGAGTAGTTTCCTGACATAGTTTATGATTAGAACTAAATATTAAAATATGTAAACACGCGATTAAAACTTACACGCATGTCCTAACATAGCTATTGATTTTCAAAATGGATAAATGATTGGATAATTAGACAGAGAAATTTATCGACGATTATAGTGCCAAAAGGCCCGATCATTTCATGTTCATTACTGTGACGACCAGTGGGACACGGTTTAGAAAGTGGAATGTGAGAAAACCAAAAAAAAAAATGACCAACTCGTTTATGTTCGTGACTTGTTATTTCACCTGCTATTGAGACTATTCACATTTCTCATACAACTCACACGTTGCTTCTTACTCTTCAAAGGTCGCCTTAATTGACATAACATACTATCATATGATCTGTTTAAGACCCATTGACCAGCGGCTAAGAATTAAAGTTCCAAAATCCTTGCAACTGTACAGGGAGGTTCCGATGAGAACGATCGATTATTCCCCGTATCAATTTTTTTTAAATTAAAATAATAATAATAAAAATTAAATGAAAAAACTGGCTAGTTAAAATGTTTGTTTTAAATCGGTTAGATATATCTTAAGCTCACCAAAATAAAAGCCGTCTCATGAACCGTTACAAATAGAAGAAAAAACCTTCAAATTTTAGACCGTAAAAAATACCTAGGACATCATATCGATAAACACTTGTCATTTAGCACATACAAAAAATTAAGAAAAAAGTATCCCACTAATTGGTGTATTTGGTAGAAAATATATTCTTCTACCAATACAAACGTGTAACATATCACAAGACTGGATAAAAAAAACAAGGTATTCACTTTACTCAAAAAATTATAACACCTAATCAAACATAACCCTACCCAAACAAATAAAAACTAAAAACTTTGCTTCTGGACAGAAAATATTACCGTGATATTATTTATATCAGTGGCGTGTGGTCCAAAATCAAAAATATAACTACCTGCTTTTCAAGACAATTATTTGTACAACTTTAACTGCTACCAATTTTACGTCTACGATAATGCCGACATGTGTCGAACCACAGTGACCTTCTTGATAATATCAAGGAGGATACTGTGTTTTTACGGCAGAATAACTCTTAATCCAAAACATGTGACCACCTCAGCACAGGTTCTCCCAGTGAGCTGTTCACAAAATGCTACTATTAACCTTTTTACATCCTGTTTTTTGTACCACTACGTAAACATTATAAACCATTGAAGTATATTAATACGGTAATGCCCCTACGGTTCAAATTAAGGAACCCGACTCCAAGTAAATCTCCAACGCCACACTATATGGAAACCGTTCTGAGCCGTCCGTGAACGTGCATTTTTCCACGGAGCTGCTGCCGTAATATACACACTTAGCACTCGTTTACACGCTTTTTGCAAACGGAAGTGGCGCCATCAAGTAAAATACTTTTGAAGTTTCATATTATTATTTTTCCTTGGGAATTTAATTTGATATCATCATCGAAGTATATTAATACGGTTATTAATGCCCGTACAGTTCAAATTAAGGAACCCGACTCCGAGTAAATCTCCAACGCCACACTGTATGGAAACCGTTCTCATCCATCCGTGAACGTGCCTTTTTCCACGGAGCTGCTGCTGTAATATGAAGACTTATCACTCGCTCACATGCTATTTGCGGACGGATGTGGCGCCATCTATAATACTGTATTTAAGGAAAAAGTATGAAGAAGCAGAAACATTTTTCGCTTTCATTGAATAATAAGAAGATTTATGTTGGGGTGAAGAGTGTTCCTCTCATTATTCACAGTCTTAATGTAAGAATGTATACTACTATATATCTACCTATTAAATATAAGTATTCTGTAGTGTTAATAGTACCTAGTTAGTTTTTCAAAAGGGTGATGCCTTATAAATAGTCACCAACACGTTTTTACACTGCTAGTTGTAATTATTTGTTAAATATATGTACAAGTATAGAAATAAATCAAATTAAATTAAAAATTAAATTAAGAAGTTAGTATTTTAGTTGAATTCAGAACTATCTAAATTATTTAATATTACTATGGGGAAACACACACATCATTTATTTAAACGTTTTAAAAATAATAAAGAATAAAGTTATAAAAAACTTTTTAACTATGTATAACCCAGATATTCCCACCAAAAACGTACACCAAGAAACGAACTTATTAAAAATCAGAAAACTGTATGAATATAAGATAAAGTCCTACCGTACCAATTTTGGTTCTTAACAAAAATAATTATGAGAAGGCTTAAAGTTAAAAAAAAAAAAATCTACGGCTTGTGTTACTGTACATCAGCCTTTAAGATTTAAACATCACACAGTATACTTGTTGTCACCAAACCGAAAAACATGTATTTTATATGTAACGTAATTTAACAATACTTTTTGTGTGTGAAAATTTAGTGTTCCAATTTTGGTACGGTAGGGCTATGGGCGTCTAACGTGTACTCTTAAAAAAATTGAGCTGCTTGTCAGTGCAATAAAAACTGTCTTTTCTGGGAGAAAGTGTTGACGAATGCTACCAAATAAACAAAATTTGCACATAACCACCAGGAGAGGCCAATTCTGACTTCTAACCACACTAATCTAAATTTTGGTGAAAAAAAAGGAAATTCTAAATTAAAATTTTCCGGGGCCACATTTTCAAAATGAAGCATTTTTGAAATATTTTGATGATGAAGAGTGGTCATAACAATGGAATATCGTCATCAGTTAATCTTCATTCTTCTTCATTTTAACACTGTGGCCCCGGAAAATTTCCAATTCGAACGACATTTTCATCACCAGAATTTAGATAAGTGAGATCAGAATTGGCTTTTACTAGTGGAAGTATGCAAAAATTTCGTTTTTCTTAATTCACGTTTTACCTTACTGTTGACAGTGGTGACCGGTCTACTCAGAGAAAACTTTTTAAGTGTATGGTATGAATATTGAGTACAAACTTTTTATCGGATGTTAATTCTTCACATGATAATTCATAATGTCTCGAAGCGTCGAAAACTGATAATTGGGGTTTTTAACCTTAGGTTAGATTAGGTTAGGTTAGGTGAGGGGGAGGGGGGATATTTCCGAAATAACAATATTATCTTCGACTAATGTTTTTTCCATAGATATTATTGGCATCTACACCCCTCATATCTTTTTCTCCCCAAAATTCTTCTCCTTTGCTTCCATTAAAAAGACTCTCCGCACAGCATCTCCAAAGATGACACTGGCACAGAGGGAAATAATTTTCCTCAAGGCCTTCCTGTGTGAGGCTATTATAAAAAATGCGATTATACGTACATAAAATTAATAAATTATACAGTTAAGGAGGGTTGCGTTTAAAGTCGTTTAATAAGACTAAAATTATTGCAGGGCAGCCGACGCACGGCCGGCGTAGTCCAGGGGTAAGGCTTTCGACTCCCATACCGAATATCGAGGGTTCGAACCCGGCGTGCGCAAATAAATTTTTCTTTGATTAATTTGTGTTAATTCACAATAAATTAATTAAAAATAATATATATAGTATATTTGCGGCACATTCCAGAGTGGAAGATACTCTCAGTATCGGCCTGGTGCAAGACCACAATTCAGAATTAAACGTTGCTTAATAATGGCTTTAGTCGTGTTTAGTGACTAGATCTGAATAACCAGGTACTTCCCCACCTTCCTCCTCCAAATCTCCTTCCCCTCCCCACTTACCTTCAGCCTCAAAACATACCCCAATTGGGGATGCCATAGTTTCACTGGCTCCAGACGGAATCAGTTGGGAGTCTTGTAAGGTATTCTTATAAAAAAGGGCCAAGTTAGCATCCTTGGATTATTTTTATTTTAGCTTCGCTTCTATTGTCCTACTAACTACGTGAACGAATATTTTGTTATTTTTTGTTTATGCATCTATATTACTTATCGCCTACTTATTGCCTTACAATATAAAATAGTTTATGACTTTTTTTGCTTTTATTTGTTTTTTCTTCTAGTATTTTATTTATTATTCATCTTTATTAATTAGATTTCATTGGTGATTTGTTATTCTGTCTCTCTGGGAACACTTGTTTAGAGAGCAGGCGCAGTTTAACATAAGTAGTTTACCAAAAACTTAAAACGTAGTTTTACCTTTCTGCATGCGGTACCAGAGCAAAACCTCAATATTCAAATTGGCGACGCTTCAACGAGTAACTAATAAAAACATTTTAGGATATTATTTTCCAATTATTCCGTTGTAAAACCCTGACTAATTAACCAAGTCTAATCGCATCTACACTTTACAATCCAAACAAACGCTTTCTAATTGACGGCAGTTACGGGTTTATACTGAACTCTGAATTGCTATTTAAATACTTACTATTACTATTATTATTATGTTTGGCCTTCTAAACTGGAACCAACTTCTGTTAATAATGCTATAGTATCAATTTTTAACTGTGCAAAACTTTTTTCTTTCTTTTTATCTAACTATGTACATGCATTACGAATACTGACAATATATGTGGGAATTTTTATTGTTTGAAACATTCACAGAGTGTTAACAATTCTTACATTCAAGATATTGCCATTGGAATGTGCACGTGCACAGTTAAAAATGTTCACAGCATGCATAAGGATTATATTAAAATGTCACCCATCTCACCCATCAGAGCCACTTTTTAAAAAATTCGCAATCCTAGACATTAGACAATTATACGTTAAGACAATTCTCATACACATGAGGAAAAATGATTTAAAACTTAAAACTCAACAAAATATTTGCACCCGATATTCATCACACCAAAAATGCAAAATTCTTCCAACAAAAACAGCTTTCGCCCAACGATAGTTCTCTTACATCGCGCCTAAAATGTTCAACTTACTAAGTATTGATATTAAGACATCGAAAACTGATGATCTTTATGCCATTAGTGTACATAACTGGTTATTTGCTCAGCGAAGGAAATATTATAAAGAATGCCTTACATCATAAAAACTGTTCTTATTTTCTCGAGTAAAAAATCTTATATCTAAATCAATTTTCAACCAAAACTTTATATTTTTATTTCTACTTTTAAAAATATAAATCATTTGGTTGAAAACATTTGGTTAAAAATAGAAATAAAAATATCAACTTATTTCTATTTTTTTTTTTTTACGCACCAGATTTTCAGGTACGGGTTTAGTTATTCCCATAGGAAAAACTAAACACTTTCATACACTTTTCCATATAAATGATCATCTAGTAAATCCACGTTATGCAATTGTATTATATAAGTATAATTAATACAAAACAATACAAGAACAATATGTTAATCCACCAAACTATTAAATGAGAATATAATTCACCGACTCCAGATATTTTCATATCAGAGGGTTCGGCTTGGTGGAATTCCTAATTTGACCGATAAATCCTACAGATCCCTCAATATAAATATTTTAAAAATCTTTCGTAATCCTACATGTATTTAAAATGACTGATTTTTGCATTTTTATATACAAATTCTTTGACAAATCTAATATGCCTAAATTTTTAATGAGAGAGCTAGGTATGATGCCAGTAGCCGAAATAACAAATGGTAATATTTTTATGGTCTGAGAATTTCATTTCCTAAATCTGTATATTTTCTTATTTTTTCAGAAATAAGACAATATGCAGATTTATTTGTTATTCTATTTTATTTTATTTTTATTTATACAAGATTCACCTACTCTCCTGTCATGTATGTGATCATGTACCTTATATTAGTATTGAATATTTTCCCTAATATGTAAGCTATATGTTTTTACTTTCATCTACATATATGGATGATTATACCTAATATTTTATACTTAATATAACATCTTATGAATCTCGACTACCATAATACGGGCATTTGCCAGCTTGGTAGTCAAAAAGCCATGTAAAATAAACCTGTAACAAAAATAATGAATAAAGAAAATAAAATTAAAAATTAAAAAAAATAATCATGTTTTAGTTGTTATTAGATTCTAGTAGTGAAAAAACAGAAATAATAGTAATCAAAATAAAATACAGAACATGAGATATAAAACATAGTAATAATACATTACCTGCAGAGAAAGATAAGAAAGAAAGAAAGAAAGAAAGAAAGAAAGAAAGAAAGAAAGAAAGAAAGAAAGAAAGAAAGAAAGAGAGAAAGAAAGAAAGAAAGAAAAAATATAATTATAAAACACTTACATAACTGTTCTCCATGACATCATGGTGACAGATTGTTAATTTTATTTTTAAAGTGTGCGAGATTGTTTGCGAAGATGTCTATACGGTCACATTCAATAGTTTTATTTTGCGGAGTGTATTTTAAGAAGAGGAAGAAGTTAACATTTTTAAAACACTTAAAATAATTTAAAGTTACTAGTTATAAAAGAGAAAAAAATGGTACAAATAAAATGGAACAATTTTTTTTGAACAATGTTTTAGAATTTAGATCCTCTCAACCCAAAGATAAAATCGTTTAAAAAAGTTGATTTAGAGAAATGTTCGCAAAAATCTGTGACAGGGCTCAAAGATATGAAAATCTTCATGGAAAGAGCAGTTTGGATAATGTCAAAAACACTTATGTGTTTAAAGAGGTATGCTAGTATATTTTGGCATAAAGTTGCCTAATGTCGATAATGGTGACCGGACAACTTAGGTTCGTGCAAATTCCACAGGTGACCTCGTTTAAAAAGTTATTAAAATTGAAAATAAAAAAAATATTTTAAAAATGGTTAAATAGATTACGTTAGGTTTGGTTACGGTGTATTTTAAATTTATTTTTTCATAACTTTTAATGACTTTTCGAAGGGGTGTTGAAATGCTTATTTGTTCAGTTGCGGTGGAGCCGTCCAGAACACAGATTCTCCTAAAGATTTCATCCGAACTTCTTGCGATCGGTAGTTTTAAAATAATCTTTATAATTAGTCTCTTAACTTTAGAGATCGGAACAATGTTTACTTCTCCCCAGGCTACAACACCGTACTCGTAGATTGACATAGTTCATAGAAAATTGTTAGTTGATTCAAGTTAAGAAAGTTGCGAGTTTGTCTAAAGAAGTAAATGAATTTTCTAAGTTTGTTTTTTTTGATGATAATATGCTCTTTACACTGAAAATTGAAAATATGTTTACTGCTTTATCTTAGAGGCTAGAATTGTACTGTTATTCTAAGTCTATACCGTTTCACCCTAAGCGCTTAACTTCCAGCGCTGTCCACTGCACCACCATCCGAAGTAGCGGTAGGGGGTAGCAGTGAAATTGAAGGTTACTCTCGACCCTGATCTTCCGTTCTCTTGTGTTTTGTCCGCTGGAGTGAGTGAAGTTACTAGTTTTAGATTAATTTAATGGTAACTTCGTTTAAACAAAGCCTCGACGTTACAACCGATAGAGAAGCACAGCTGGTCATGAAAAAATATACGTCGGCATTCATTTTTAAAATCAGATCAATCTCGAACTGGGCCTAAACATATTTAGTTCAGAGGTCAGATTTAAAACAACTGATACCTTTCTGTGTTCTACAGTAATAAAAATAGCTTACTTTGAAACTTGATAATCATTTAATTAAAATTATTATTTACAGCTTAATCAATTCTGCACCGTGCACGTGCTTGCCAATAATTACTTCATCACGACAGGTTGGAGGTGACCTCCAAAGAAGAAGAGTTTAATATTATGTAACGAAAAGTTTAATTTTTAACTTAATCTATATTACGTGATTACGGTTGCAAGAACAGAATTTTAATGATTTTACATTCAGTAAATTTCAAAGATCTGAAAATTAAAGTTTTTCTCAGGTTTGAAATATCAATTAGGTAATAAATTTGAATAAACACAATTATTATAAGCAATAATTATCAGCCTGAAACACTCATCCATATTAAAAAAAACTTCCCGAGAAAAGATAATGCCGCCGATGGGACTCGAACCCGTGTCCCTCTGATTGCCGGTCAGAAGCTCTAACCAACTCTCCTGACCGGCTAATGTACCGGCTAATGTGGTAAAAATAATAATGAATAAACACAGTTTGATTAAAGACAAGCTTCCGACAAAGCCGCCACAATTATCAAGCAATAAAAGCATTCAACAATCTTTCACTCGATGCTAAAATGAGGGAAAAAAAACACTATCATAAAATAAAAAAATGGATTAATGAACATAAAAACATTATTACAATACTTTTGTAACAATGTAATTTTGTAAAAAAATAAAACATACTTACGTAACATTCCATAATACCAATACACACTGAATACCATCACAATATAAACTTCATTATAAATACTATCTACTTTATAATATTTTCCTAAAGTTTTCATTACAGCCTTTATCACTTAATTTATTATATTTCATTTTCGTTGTTTGTTTTTGGGGTGTTATGCCGTGTTGCGCTACCTCCTTCTTTAGCCGACGTTTCGGACAGCGTTGCAGTGTCCATCGTCAGGGCAGATCATCGTCGGATCTGCCCTGATGATGGACACTGCAACGCTGTCCGAAACGTCGGCTAAAGAAGGAGGTAGCGCAACACGGCATAACACCCCAAAAACAAACAACGAAAATGCTTTTGGCCGTGAAAATCTAAAAACGTATCTATTATATTATATATAGCAATTTATTTTTTTAATAAATGTATCGCTTTATTGGATTTTATTAACTTTCTAAATGGGGTACTCAAAATGGATAAAGCACACCAAGATTGAAAATATAATATATGTTATTAAATAAATATAAAAGGAGTTAAGATAATTACTAGATAATACGATTGAACACGAAAATAAATTTCATTATTTTTCTTATTCTTCTTTTATTGAAACACTTTCCAATCGTAGGTTGGATAACTTCTTAAACTTAACTTCTTAACTTCTTCCTGCAGACAGTATCCTAGTAGACCTCAATTGAGCTTTACTCGTAACAGTCACATATCCAATAAATCTTCCCCTGCGCTATTAAATGTATCAGTTGGTCAAACTTGTATTTATCGCCTATCATGGCGTGACCAAAATATTTGTGTTTTCTTCTTTTCAGAACCAAAGTATTAACGTTTCAAACTTTAGTCTGAAGATTTTATAATATTTTTTTAACCAAAAATGTTAGTAGGTATTAGTATTAAATTTGTTGAATTGGTCCCGTCACTTTTGACTGGAAATTTGTTCGCAGCCGATACAGACCTATTGCATAAACACTTAAATTGTAAAGACCTTAATGGATTTGTTCCAGAACTGGACGATAGCGATGTACAAGTTCCGTTTCTATTTATCATGAGTAATTGGTTAAGTTCACGAACATTGTTCATTTCAAATAGATTACCTGTATTAAGTTTGTGTTGTTGCAAACTTTCAAATTAACACGAATTTTGCAATGAGAGGTTTATTTGATTTGCTCCAATTTTGGAACACATTTAGTGAATTTAATATTCTTGTTAATTTTTTAAGTAATTAATTGAACATCAGCCATAATTTTCTAAGAATATTGTTGGCAGAGAGCGGGAGAATAGAGTGAATGTGGAGTAATCTCTCACCTAATAAATGCATAAAAAATCTTGTCCTAAACATTAGTTTATCAATATAAAAAAAAAATCAATATTTGACGAGTTAAAAGTATTTTCACCAAAAAATGTAGATGTAATGTCTCGACGCCACCTAGTGAGAGAGTTAGCACTTACATGCCTTTCTCATATAAATAAAGTTGGTTGTTTGCAGGTGAAAAAAAAAAAAAAATAATAATAAGCGATAATTGTTGAATGAAACACTAGGTATATATTGAATCATTTGGCGGGTAGGAGGTATCCCGCCGTAGCTTAATGGTAGAGCTCCTGTCCGGCAAACAGAGGGGTGCGGGTTCGAGTCCCGTCGGCGACACATATCTTTTGTCGGGAGAGTTTTCAATATTGATGAGTGTTTCAGGCTAATAATTATTGCTTATAATAACTCTCACCTAAGCTTAAGACATAGTTTGTAATGGTAGCAGCGATTCCATGACTGTTGGCCCCTTGCATACTTATATTGATTATGCACACGGAGTAAAATGTTATTCTAAAATACGATCATTTTATTCGTAAAAACGGGACTGAAGATCTTACGATCAAATTAACAGGGTTTCAATGTTTATTGGCGGGAACATGTAAGAATAATTTGTTGGTATACGTAATTTCGTACATATACCAACAAATTATTCTTACATTTTCCCACCAATAAGCATTGAAACACTGTCAATATGTTCGTAAGAACTTCAGTCCCATTTTAAACCGATTTTACGAATAAAATGATCGTATTTAGAATAATATTTTTCTCTGTGCAGGCGGTTTGGGGAAGATACGATATATACATATTTACAAAATATAGCTGAACTTCTCCGAAGGGATGTGCAGAGACCGTCGAATAACAAGAGTATAAATCACATTTTCATTTAAATGCATCAAGAATAATACAATTTTTCTAACACTGTGTATACCAGCGTATACAAGTACAAAAAAAATCGATAAAGTAAATAAATGCGTGTAAAATTCATACGTACTTAATACTAAAGGTACTTTTTTAAGTCGATTTTAGGTTGAAAATTGGTAAATAATGAACAAAAATTGTAATTTTATAGTAATTATAATTTTAGAAGGCAGTCCTTCAGGGGGTCAACTGTAGATGGAACAAGTTTTGGGTCTCCGTTAGAAATTTATGTGTATACAAATTATGTTAAACTATAATGATATTTTTGTGCAAACAATGAAATGAAAAAAATTAAAAAATATAGGTAACGAACTGACAAACCGATAAAATATTTCAGATAATTTTTATTGAAAGCATTAAAACCCCACGCAAATATTGGCAGCGTGATTGAGTTATCAATTTAACCAATAAAACTTTTTATGTGTTATAAGAAAAACTTTTGATATTATTAAACGAACCCTGGACCACTTGCGTCATGAAACATATTGATTAATTGCCGGCACAGCTGCACAGGTGCTGTACAGTGCCGGATCTCCACATGCGCCGATAGAACGGTAAATCAGGCGTTAAATTTAATGAGACCCAAAGAATGCTTTTCATTGTTCTAACAGAAAAATTATTTTGTTTTTTATTGAAATCTATCAACAAAATCAGATTGTTCATTTTATTTATCGATAATAGATGGCATAATGACAACCGAAGTACACTGCCTACAGTACAATTTTAATGGTCCTCGTAGCTACATTAAGTATTCTATCAAAACAATTTCAAATGACTAATAAAATATCACACTATCAAAAATATTTAAAACTAGCTGGCACCCGGCATGCGCTGCAATGCCATTTAATAAAGAAATTGTTTCTCTCTGCGCGTTTTTTCCCATTCGTCCCGTTCACCTTTCTCCTCCTCTTCCTTTCTCGCGTCCCCTTCTCCTCTCGCGTTCCTACTCCTCCTCCTCCACCTTCCCTCTCCTCACACTACTCCCCCCCCCCCTCTTTCCCCCGTCCCGCGAACCCTTCTCCCGAGTCCCCCTCCCCCTCCCGTATTGGCCTTCCCCCTTCCGCGGATCCCCCTCTCAAGTTCCCCTTTCCCAGGACAGGAAAGTATGTAGAACATTTTATATTGGATTTTTTTTTACTTTCTTCCTCGCAATTTTCCCATATTTAAACCTTCCCTGGACTATGACAAACATTTCAAAACCAAAATCAGCTAAATCGGCCCAGCCGTTCTCGAGTTTTAGCGAGACAAACGGACAGCAATTGATTTCATATATATACAGGGTGTTAAGGTACGTACTTGAGTTACTTTAACCAATGATTCCTGACATTATTTGGAGTAAAAAATGTAAATGAAATTTTGGTCTCCGGTGACTTTTTTTATGTCAAAAATTTTTTTTTTCAAAATATTTTTTCTTCAAAATCAAACAAAAAAAAAATTCTTTCACATCACCTTATTGGTCACTCAGCCGAGTTACCGCCCCACCACTTACCCCGCCCCCAACTAACCAACACCTACTATTGTTTAGGTTTTTGTAGAAAAAAAAAAAAAAAAAAACATCAAAAATGTCACCGGAGACCAAAATTTCATTTACATTTTTTACTTCAAATAATGTCAGGAATCACTGGTTAAAGTAACTCAAGTACGTACCTTAACACCCTATATACCCTAATCAATCTATCTATAATATAGATAGATAGATAGATTATGGCTGAATGATTTCGATGTCGAAACACTATTCCTATATTTTTTTCTTTGTTATTTTATTTTATTTAAAAATATGCATTATTAACAATAAATCATGAATTCTGCATATTACGTAAGTTATAAATTCACGTAAATTTTTATTTTAATATATTTTACAAAAATTATATTTTGACAACCTCAAAAGTACTAAAGTGATTTAGTTTTGGGTTATTTTGCCATGTTGCGCTTCCTCCTTCATTAGTCAACGTTTCGGACAGCGTTATAGTGTCCATCATTAGGGCAGATATGGGCAAAAAAAATCTAAAATCATAACCTACAAAAGAAGTTCAGCAGGCTTGAATGAAAAAAAAAACATCGTTTGCTAGTCCACTTAAAAGTACATAAGAACTAATATATTATTATAACTTTAAAATTGGACATATTACCCGCACACAGGCATTAGCTGTAAAATTAGACGCGCTATTTTTTTTTTTTTACATTAGGTCCACACAGGAGGCCCTGAGGAAAATAATTTCCCTCGGAGCCTATGTCACTTTTGGGATGCTGTGTGGAGGGTATTTTTAAGGAAAGGAAGGAGAGGAAGTTCTGGTAAGGAAAAAGGTATGAGGGTTGGGTAGGAATCTGAGGTTCAATGTGTCTAGATCATCCGCCGCCAAGACCTAGACAATGAACCCCATGAACCCGGGCACCCCTACTAAGTCACCAAACGTAGCGAACCACTTGGGGTAACCTATGGCAGAGGTGTTGGTTATCCAATAAACGGTTCCCGGGGCGGCGGTACCCATTCCCGCCTCCCAATAATATTGCTACTAATATCTCTTCTAAACGTGCTTCAATATTAGAATGCGATAAGCGGTGTGCGTAGACCGGATTCGGTAGTCTCCGATCAAGTGTTGGAGCGATGGAGGTCTGTTGGGGGTATAAGAATGGAACCTATTTTCACTTCGCGTCTCATCTCACACAGGCAGTGTCTTAGTGGGTTCCCATTACTTAGGTACTTTTGTTTTATTTTTTTAAATGTTATTATATTGTATCTCTATGTAAAACAAAATATAATATATTACTTATGTAAAAATAATTGAAAAAAAATGAAGAATAAAGAAAATAAAAAAAATGTAGGTACCTACTTAATGTCAGTAAGGTCTACGAGTATATTTGGAAATAACAGTTTGAAATAGTCTAACGTGCACTATCAGCGCCTTAATTAACAATGCAATAATAAATTAAAGCTGTAATTAAATTTATTTGATTAGCCTGATGACTTTTCTTTGACAAATATTTCAACACATTTCCTAGGGCCCCCAATTCGAAGAGAGCCCCGGTTAGTTGGGAAAATTGTTCAGATTGAAGACACATGGCTTGAAAATCTCTATTCTCTCTTCTCTTTTTTTTCTTCTTTTTATTTTATCCAACACATGTATGTAGGACTGTTTATAGAGTTACGTGCAATGCAAACATTAGTTTGTTTTTAATGTTGGTTTGTTATAATTTGTTTCAATTTGTTATTAAGTATATACCCATTATTATAATTTTTATATTATTACAATATCTGTGCTAAACAAACAACAGTTATTGTATTTAAAACTTTGTTTGTTTTTTTTTTAAATTCTTATTTTTTATCTTTTTAAAAATTTGTATTGTTTTTCTTCTCTTCAATTCTTCTATTTATTTGTGTTTGTACAAGACACGTTCCATATGTTCCATGTTTCATCCTAATTTGACTGCCCTAAAACGGGATTCTTCCTAGTTGGGCAGCCAAAACACTTTATAAATAATGTATGATGTATGTATAGAAAAAAATAAATAAATATAAAATAAAATAAATGTATTTCAACAAATTTCATAAGGAAATTGTACACATTGAAGACACATGATTTGAAAATAAATATTTCAATAAATTTCAGAAGGAGCCCGACTGTATCAAAATGGTACAAATTGAAGACACAGAATTTGGAAATACATATTACAATTTCCTAGGGTTCCACTTCGGAGAGGGCCCATGCTAGGTAAACGTGATATTTTTTAAAGGTTTCCGATTTAAAAAAATACTAATAAATACTAAAGGAATTCCGTTAAAATGTTGTTGGGATACTGAGTTTCCGAAAAATAAAAATAGAAACCATTTATTGGTGCCTCCATTGTATAGTTTTTTAGTATGGTTATATTTTATTTAAAGAAAGAAATATTTAAAACAAAGAATAATACATACATATCAAATAAAAAACATAATACAAAAACAGAGAAAAAGTCCCAATAAACTACTTTTAAGTAGTTTGTCAATGGGTTCTTTTAACTTAATGGATTATTACAAAAATTAAATTAATTATTAAGAAAATAATTGTTTACATTCATGTTTGTGTTCAGTAGATATGTAATGTAATTATTTATTTGATTACCTAACGTAGAAAACTTGCAAAAAATCAGCACCAATAGAAACACTGTGGATATATTTAATATTGTAAGTACGGCCCTGATGCTTTTATTATTTCTTTAACCTCCGACCTTTAGATTTACAGGCAAGATTTCTCCCACCAATTGATTGACCAGATGTACCTTGTACCTCCCACTGAGTAATAGTCTAAATAAAATATGAATTTTACCCTGGAGCTACTATGGACAATCGACTTGGTATATAATTACGACGCAATGTTGTGTTTCAGTAGTAATAACGAATCAGATTAAATAAATACATTTAGATTATCAATATTGATTCATAATATGTTTGTACGCTTTCCTCTCTGGCATGGGATTAGGTTCAATAATTCGTTAAATAATAATAGGCCTCTGAACTTATCTTGCTTTTAAGACTTCCAATATCTTACCTAAGTTTCAATCAAAGATTCCATTCAACAGAATTATTGTCTGAAACGTACGATGGGATTGGTAGGCTACCTAATAGATGTGTCATCTACGACCATTGCAAAAATATATTTATTTATTGAACATATTTTTTATAAGTCAAAATATTTTTCACTCAACTTCCTTATTCTCCTAACTCCAAAATGTAAAAAAAAACTAGGGCAATTCAATTATAATATCTTGGAGTAAAGCTATTTAATTACCAGAAAGTATCAGAAATATAAATAACAATTTTTTAATTTTTATATTTCACCTTAAAAAACACGCATTTAACGTATATTAAGGTAATATATAATTATACTTTCAACACTCCCTTATGGAAATCATGGATCTTTTTTGAATATTGCAATTCATTTAATATTTTATAACTTCATGGGAATAACTTTGCCAGTTGTTAGTAGTTGAGTTAACTAAAAAATTCAGAACAGAAAAAACATGGTAATACCATGACATCAGTGTTCACAATTCGAGAGTTTCATTTTCTGCTTTGATTCAAGGCAAGATTAACCAATAATGTGTAAGTGTTGCAAATAAGCATGCACAAAAAGAATTCTTTGGAAATGTATACCTACCAGTGTTTATGGGAGTTTTATACTCGACAAGTAATAGAAAACGGTAATGATTTTGTTACGATGTTATTCAATACTCACAATTTTACTATGTTCAAATTATGCAAAAACGAATGCATTCAACTGGGTGCTAACAAATCTCCTCATCAGCGAAGAGTAGGGTTATATTATTTACTATTCTTTATTTGTTATTCTTCCTAGGTTTAAAAAATCAAATCCCTAATTTATTTTATTTTTGTTAAATTAAATTTACGATTAAGAGCTCCGTTGTGATAACTCTTTCCGATACAAGAGACATTCATGGGGAAGAATGAGTTTTTTTTTTAAATTTGAATACTGCACAATAGTCCCCACTGTTCCCGTCTGGAGCCAGTGAGATTATGGCACCCCAAATTGAGGTATGCTGTGAGGCTGAAGGTAGAGAGCAGGATAAGAAAGTGGTGAAGAGACGTTTCAATTCTGAATGGTTGTCTTACACCAGAGAGACACTGAGAGTATATTCCACTCTGGAACGTGCTGCAAGTATGCAATATATTATTTAAATTTAAGTAAATGTGAAATAACACAAATTAATTAAAGAAAATCTATTTGCGCATGCCGGAATTTGAACCCGCGACCTTTGTATTTCTAGTCGAGAGTCTTACCCCTCGACAACGTAGGTGGTAGGAAGGTTACAACGGATCTGTCAGCGGTATGCCTTCATTGAATCTCGACATTCATCAAAGTAATATAATTTGATGGTCCATTGGAAATTAAATTAGATTGAATAATTGGGTAAACGAGTTTACAAATTGAATAGAAATGTTGTAAAAAAAATTAAACTCTATCTAGTTCAGCAAAATATAATGTTGTTTCCTATAGTTGTTTTTACTACAAAAAATATATAGCTGATTGATTCCACTTCTAGTTGTATTAGTAAGAAACGCCACATTATAATTGAAGATGTGCATTGTGCACCAGAATAGCAATGTTGAAAACAAATTTCAATACTTGTTTAGCATTTGCTAAACATGTTTCCCATCAATGAATTTACTATCAGAAAATATATAATT
Source organism: Limnephilus auricula (assembly GCA_951813805.1). NCBI lineage: Eukaryota > Metazoa > Arthropoda > Insecta > Trichoptera > Limnephilidae > Limnephilus > Limnephilus auricula. The sequence goes on from OX638403.1 coordinate 7,034,307, forward strand.
GATTCGATTCCTATTTGATTTATAAAAAAAAATACTCATCCATCGATTCTTATTCGAAACACTTTGGATGTTGATGATTTCGTTTAATTGAAATAGCCCACACAGGTGATGATTTTACTATCAGAAAATATATAATTGATTCGATTCCCTATTTGCTATAAAAAAATACTCATCCATCAATTCTTATTCGAAACACTTTGGATGTTGATGATTTCGTTAAATTGAAATAGCACACACAGGTGATGATTTTACTATCAGAAAATATATAATTGATTCGATTCCCTATTTGCTATAAAAAATACTCATCCATCGATTCTCATTCAAAACACTTTGGATGTTGATGATTTCGATAAATTGAAAAAGCACGGGTAATCGATGCTGAATCGATTGTTCGCTTCGTTGATTCAATAGAAATCACAAGGAGTTACATCTGCTTACTTTTAGAGAAAATACCATTAAATAAGTAGTTACAGACAATAATAGTAAAATGGCAGTTGCAAATAAATATAGATTTTAGATAAGTGATAATAATAGGTGACAAAAAATACCCTATTGATTCATTTTAATATGCTCTGTCTCGTTGTGATAAGTGACGTACAATCAACTGTTTAGTGGTATTGTATAAATTGCGTAAAATGTATTTGTACATTTACATGTCCGTTATATTATATACATGTACAATATTTCAGTAACTAATCCAAATAAGTTTTTCAATTATTATAAGCAATAATTATCAGCCTGAAACACTCATCCACATTAAAACAATCTTCCGAGAAAAGATACATGCCGCCGACGGGACTCTAACCTGCGTTGATATCCGGTAAGGTGCTCTTAATCCACTGAGCTACAGCGGGTTACCTCTAACCCGCCAAATGATTCAATATATACCTACTAGTGTTTCATTCAACAACTACCGCTTATTACATTTTTTCACCTGCAAACAGCCAACTTTTTTTTTATATGAGAAAGGGGACATCAGAAGGGCGCGGGTTCGAGTCCCGTCAGCGGCATGTATCTTTTCTCGTAAAATTGTTTCAAAGTGGATGAGTGTTTTAGGCTGATAATGATTGCTTATAATAATTGTTACCCTTTGTGCTATTCATAAAATCTTGTCTTTATCAACTAAAAATAAGTTTTATTTTTTATTTTCGAAGTTAAAAGCACCCATTGCCAAACTACTTAAAAGTAGATTATTGGGACTTTTATCTCTTTTTGTATTATTTTTTTGGTTTGATATAATATTATTTTGTCTGTATCTTTAAATAAATAAAAAATATTTATGGTTTTCGGCCTCATCAGACGTTTAAAAAATAATGTTTTCCTTTGTTCAACACAGTGAAGAGATAAGGATGATCACCACTATTAAAACAATTACTCGCATTGAACACATGTGAAAATTAATGTACATTTTTGGTCCAATAAATAAGTAACTGGTACAAACAGGCACTCATCATCAAACTACTCGGGAATTGTCGAAAAGCCTAGAGCCACTAGAAATATAATATCATCACAAATTTGGTGTGGTGGAAAGAAGTGCGTTAGGGCGAGAAGAAAGGTGAAAGAGAGGTTTGGGGGAACGTGGCGATTCAGATAAGGTCACAAAACACAACCAACGCCTTTTTGAGGACCTCCGTGATGGAGGTGTAAGGCTCTCGACTAACAATTCGAATTTCGCGGGTTTAAATCTCGACGTGCGCATATAAATTTTATTTGCATTTTATTTGGGTTATTTCACAATTTATTCATTAAAAACAGTACATAGTAAATTTACGGATCGTTCTAGAGTGGAACACACTCTCACAACATACCCCAATCAGGGATGCCATAGTCTCACTGGCTTCAGATAGGAGCAGTTGGGACTTTTGGGCAGTATTCATAATTTAAAAAAAAAAAACGCATATTTAAATAAACCCACGATTTTCGGAGACCACCAGACCACACAGTGAAGCAGGCGATGTCTATGGAGCTTCATCGACAGTCATCCAGAGGAAGGCCTAAGAACTCCTGGATGACTCAATGTTTCAAAATTCTACATTGAAACGGCCAGGATGAAAGTGATACCAAGAACCGAAGAAGCTACAACCTGAGAAGGAGAAGAGCTGACCCCAACAGCCTACCTAGGCAATGAGTTGGGACAGTGCAAGGAAGAAGAAGCCTATTTAAATAAACAGAAAAACAATCACCCTCACCGAGTTTACAACTTATAAATCATGCATAAAGTTTTATCCGAACAAAATCGTAAAAGTAGATGCTGGCAATGAACAGAATTATTAATTTCTATTATTGGGGTTCAAGTCTCGGTAGCATTAAATATTTGGCGGGTAACAGATAAGCCGCCGTAGCTTAGTGGATAGAGCTCCTGACCGGCAAACAGAGGGGCGCGGGTTCGAGTCCCATCGGCTGCATGTATCTTTTCGCGGGAGGTTTTTTCAATGGATGAGTGTTTCAGGCTAATAATTATTGCTTATAATAATTGTTACCCTTTGTGCTACGCATAAAATGTTGTCTTAAATATTAGTTTATCAATAAAAAATAATCAATATTTGACGAGTTAAAGTATTTCACCGAAAAATGTAGACATGATATGTCTCGACGCCATCTAGTGAGAAAGTTAGCACTTACAATGCTTTTCTCATATAAAAATAAAGTTGGTTGTTTGCACACGGAGAAAAATGATATTCTGAAATACGATCATTTTATTCGTAAAAACGGTTAAAAACACGACTGAAGTTCTTACGAACAAATAAACAGGGTTTCAATGTTTATTAGCGGGAACATGTAAGAAAAATTTGTTGGTATACGTAATTTCGTACGTATACTAACAAATTATTCTTACATTTTCCCGCCAATAAATTTTGAAACACTCTTAATTTGTTCGTAAGAACTTCAGTCCCATTTTTAACCGTTTTTACGAATAAAATGATCGTATTTTAGAAAAACATTTTTCTCCGTGCAGGTGAAAAAAAAATTATAAGCGGTAATTGTTGAATGAAACACTAGTATATATTTAATCATTCGGCGGGTGACAGATAAGCCCTAGCTTAGGTCCTGACCGGCAATCACAGGGGAGCGGGTCCGAGTCCCGTCGGCGGCATGTATCTTTTCTCGGGAGGTTTTTTCAATTTGGGTGAGTGTTTCAGGCTAATAATTATTGCTTATAATAATTAAACACTTTTTTCTTAAACTTTTACTTTGTCTATATCCTATTCTTTTCACTTTATTGGTATTTTTTCAATAATAAACAAAATATTTCCATAATTTCCTTTCGTGATGGTTTTGTAATTCTGCCCATAGAAAGTTGTTCTGTCAAATGGCCCGCGATGATCAAAGTCATAGTAGTATTGTCTTTTTCTGTTCGGGAACCACTGAAGAAAACCCTTTCCCTCATTTCATAGCGATTGTAAAATATATCTGGTTAGATGTGAATTTTGATAATTACGTGACTTTATCAACACCAGATCGTTATTGTTATTATTAATGACTTCCTCGTCTGAGATTGATTGACCAGTATCCAGGTTCAGATAAGATTCTATAATGGTTCGTTGTACCCTGTTAAATTAGTTAATTAATCAAATTGGTTAGCAAAGCTTTCATGTCCCGATTTCCGTATCGCACTGCAAATTATATTGCGGCTATTAGGCATTTGGCATAATTGCATCAATTCAACTACACCTTAAGAGTGATTGACCAGCGGCTGAGAATAAAATTTAAAAAATGCTTGCAACTGTACGGGGAGGTTTCAATGAGAAAGATCGATTATTCCCCGTATCAAATTTTTTTTAATTAAAAGTTTAATATCGATTTATTTAATTCAAAACTTGCTTTAATATTTACCTACATTCAAGTAAGCAATAAAAATGCACGATGATAAATCATTAAATATCGTGTACTTCTTGTGAGTATTTTTTGTGTGTAAAAAAAATCTGAAATATTTTAGTTTGTAAGACCTTAAATAAATAGAAAAACTGAGGTATTTTCGTCACAAAACACGTCTCGGATTTATTTTTTAATGATTTTAATTTTAACTAAAATTAAAATTCTGAAAAATCTCTTTACTAATGGCTCTTAATGAACGGATTTAACTAACGAAGCTTTAAAAATTCACAGAATCGATTTTGGCTTCCAGAACAATATATTGTCTTGGACAAGTACTTTCAATTGTAAGCCACACTAAATGTGACTTACTAGATGCAACAAAAAACAAATTATTTTATACGGCAAAGGTGATCATATGTTTCAGAAGAAAAAAATTAGAATCTATGTCGACGGCAGAAATTGGAATCTGCACTTGTTTATCTGCCACATTTATAATTCAGTCATTTGCAGATGGTTATTTTAGAACGTTCATAGTCATCATGGAAACTGCACTTGGTTTATTTGCCACATTTATAATTCAGTCGTTTGCAGATGGCTTTTTTAGAACTTTCATAGTCATCATGGAATCTGCACTTGGTTTATTTGCCACATTTATAATTCAGTCATTTGCAGATGGCTTTTTTAGAACTTTCATAGTCATCATGGAATCTGCACTTGGTTTATTTGCCACATTTATAATTCAGTCATTTGCAGATGGCTTTTTTAGAACTTTCATAGTCATCATGGAATCTGCACTTGGTTTATTTGCCACATTTATAATTCAGTCATTTGCAGGTGGCCTTTTTAGAACTTTCATAGTCATCATGGAATCTGCACTTGGTTTATTCGCCACATTTATAATTCAGTAATTTGCAAATGGCTTTTTTAGAACTTTCATAGTCATCATGGAATCTGCACTAGGTTTATTTGCCACATTTATAATTCAGTCATTTGCAGATGGCTTTTTTAGAACTTTCATAGTCATCAGTACGCTACTGAAAGATGTATAATTTTTTGTTGAGATATCACTTGAGTTAAGTCATCACAGCTGAGATTAGAGCATTTTAAAACGTTTGTAGAAGAAACCTTTCAAGGTTTTCAAACTGAAAGAATTGCAGATGAGTACTTCTACCATATGACTACCGATAACTTCAAGTAAACAATATTTGAACATAAAATAATAAAATTATATTCAATGATGGGTATATGATGTAATAATAGTAATAATTTGTAAAGCGCAGTTTCTGTGAGTGTATTATAGTCTCAATGTGTATTACAACATTCCAAAATCCAAAAAACAATATAATAAGAAGTGAAGAAATCTTTGAGTAACAATAATATGTATATAATACTTGCTGACCCGGAAAACTTCGTACCGCCTCAGAATCAATAAATGTTGTGTTTAATTTATTAGCTGTTCGAATTGATTCAAATTATGTCGACTAACGCACATTATTTGAAAAGCCGTTCCATACAAAATATATGAATTTTTTTAGTTTCTTCATAATTATTTTTCCCGTGTTTTTTCCGATGTTTTAATAGTTATTCTGTTAATCGGGACGGAGACAAATCCAACAAATCAAATATCATAAAAATCGGTCCAGCCGTTCTTGAGTTATAAATGGTGTAACTAACCCGACTTTGTTTTATATATTAAAGATAACAAAAAAGTACAATTAATTCCTCAACATGACATATTCTAGTTAGAAAGATCTGATCACAAAATTGAGTAAATCATATCCATATTACAAATACATTAAGAATGCTTCTATCAACCAACGCGCACATATATATTTTTTTTTATTATGGGCTCAAATATGTAACATTGACTTGCTTCCTTACCCAACCGTTCCCAATAATTCTCTCTTTATAACTCGCTGATCTGAAAGTGCGGTTTTACTTTGGAGAAGTTTCAAGGAAAAACTTTTATGGTAGCATTTGTAACTACTCACCTCATTATTGGCAGCTTTTTATATCATATTATATTAACCAGCTCATGTTATTATTATGGCGTATAATCTATTCTAATAAAAATGCCCCCGGCTTCCAGACATGCGAGCTGCTAATAATTCAACCATCAATCAATCAAAAGAGAATAATGTTAGCAAGTTTGTAGTTATTTGGAATGAAGGTAGAAGAAACCGCAGAGTAAATTTTTTTTAAACCTTAAAAAGAGATACTTATCGTAGGACGATACTCATAACGGGTCAAATACTCTCATAGTCATGATATCTACTCATAACGTCAGATATTCACACTTATCGAAGGACGACACTCGGGTCAGATACTCATACTCGTAGAAGTATGATACTCATAACGGATCAAATACTTATGCTTATCGAAGTACGATACTCGCAACGAGTCAAACACTCACAGTCGTGGAAGTATAATACTCATAACGGACCAGATACTCATATTCGTCGACGTGTGTGATACTTACTCATAACGGGTCAGATATTCATACTTATCGAAGGACGACACTCAGAACGGGTTAGATACTCATACTCGTGGAAGTATGATGCTTTCTCATAACAGTCAAAGATTCATACTCGTGGAAGTATGATACTTGTAACGTGTCAGATACTTATACTGATCGAAGGATTTTTATTATTTTTTATTCTTCATTTTAAGCACCCGCTACGCTGTCAAGCCAGTTTTTCAGCAATATAACACTAAAGTACACATACTCGTATAACAAGAAAACAAAATACAGAAAATAGATACAGGTGAATAACTTTTAAGAGGGTATGACCAGAGAATACCGGAAATTTGTCCCCTCAAATTCTAGACGTATTGACTCTTTTTTACAAATAAATAAATTGATTTTAATTTGATTGTTATTTTATCTGGTATACGCATCTTTTTAATATTGAAAAACTAAGTTTATTTTTAATATACTAAGGTCATACCGCTGGTCGTTGGCAGATTTGTTCACTTTTCACACGAAATATTGTATTATACAAGATACATTTCAAATCACAATAAAATAAATCAATACATTATCTAGTAAAGCCACTTTTCAGAATTTTAATTTTAGTTCTGATAAAATCATTTTAAAAAATCCGAGTATGTGTTTTGTGACGAAAATATCCCAGTTTGTCTATTTTCTTACAAACTAAAATATTTCAGTGTTTTTTACACACTTATTTTGCTTAGACATTATTGAAAAATCATAAATACTTATCATCAAAAAATAATTACAAGAAGTACACGATATTTAGAAATTAATCATCACGCGTTTGAGCTTTTTTATTTCTTACTTGAATGCAGGTATATATTAAAGCAAATTTGGAATGAAATAATGTGGATATTGAGTTATTAATTTAAAAAATGGGTACGGATAATAATCAAACCTTCTCATCGGAACCGCTCTGTACAGTTGCAAGGGCAAGATGGCAAGTTGAAATTTGAATTCTGTTAAATTCTGAAATGTTAATGGGCCTTAAGTAACTACAAATACAAAAGTTATAACCTAAGCAAATTACTCATAGTCATATTTATACATAAGATTACAAACAAAATCAATACAAAAAATCTTGATTTTTTAGATCAATGGTTGCAATTTGATTGGATTTTTATATGCATCTTATTAAAAATGGTAGGCACAAGATAAGAGATGGACACTCATAACGGGTTTAACGGGTCAAATACTCATATTCATCGAATGACGATACTCATAACTGGGCAGATCCTCATATTCATGGAAGTATAATACTCATATCGAGTCAGATACTCATGCTCATCGATATATGATACTTAAATAGAGTATGATACTCATATTCATCGAATATATATGATATTTACATCGGGTCAGATACTCATAATCGTCGAAGGTTGATACTCATAACGGATCAGATACTCGCACTCATCGAAGTATGATACCTACTCATAACCATTCAGATACCAATACTCATCGAAAGATGGCACTCATAACGGGTCAGATACTCATACTCATAATGATTTCAGGCAGTAGGAACTCTTGTACGGTAATCATATGGTAATATAAGATCAGCGGAATGAGAGTCACCAGTTTCACTGGTAAAGAATATTCTAAACGCATCCGTTGACGGAGAAATTGCACTGTATATGTCAATATGATGGCCCGCACACTACACAATTTCTCAAAAACCCGTTGTCAATGGCAACCCAAGCAGTGACTCGCAACTCACCATGCTTGTTGCCGCGGACGAAGACATGCCAGTTTCCAGGATACGCCAGTTTTGTTGTCGGTTTTCGAGGTGACACCTGAAATGTTCGTAGTTTATGGTGAAACAAGCTGAGATAATGACTGAAATCATAAAATTGACATGCACCATGAGATAAGTTTGGCTGGCAACAGTCCTAAGGCGCTCCGCTGATGAGGCAACTGAAAACCAACTAAAACCGGCTGTTTTCTCTGTCTTGATTGGTCTAAAAGCTTGTTTAACCATAGACAAAGAACAATCAGCTGACATCTGGCAACTAGCAATGGCCGGCCACAGCAATCAGCAGTGCTAGTCGCGAGTACCGCTTGCGTTACCATTGACAACGGGGTTTTGTGTGATTGTGAAGTGTGCGGGCCAACACATTGTCCTACAAAAACAGTTGCCAGTTGGCAGTTTTCAGTTGCGTCAGTGAGCGGATCGCATAACCATATTAGCAACAACCAGTTTTAATATTTCTATTTTTGAAACTGATAATTTTGGTTTCAGTTTCTCCGGTAAGCGGACCGCTTTATAGCTAAGAGAAACATTTTTAAAGCGTCGTTTGATCAGTTTTTTTAGTAAAGCGTACCTAAATATGATTCATAAAAAAACAACGATTAACAAATTAGCCAATTGTTTTCACCATTTGTATTACTGCGTTGAAAATCATTATTTACCAGACCAGTTTAATTATTTAGCCATGCATTAAATTTTTAGCCGAACTGACAGTACCTACTTTATAGAAAAGAGTTTATTAAAAAAAACATTTGTTACCGATTTGGCTTTAGATAATCATGCCACGGTCAAGATAAAATACTGCCAGGGTCAGATATGAAGCATATTTATTGGATAAAAAATAAACAAAGAAATTCAATTATCTAATATCTTTCTCTCGAAATTTGTTAGACTTAAACGTCAATCAAAACTGGTGAAACATAATCTTATAATATATATGTACATATAATAATAATAATAAAAAGCCTTTTATTTCTTGCAATTAAGTATGTTACAGAGTTGTGAAAAGTAAGAAAAAGTGGAATTAATGCTATTTGCGAAAAATGTAATATAGATATCTAAAGTTTTTCATAAGCAAGAACCCTTCTCTCAGCCGAAGGTGAAGGCCTCCTCTAAAATGTACATATATGTAGGTACTCTTCTGTTGAATGGAAGTGAGTGATTATGTGTAAATTAAATGCTTCATTACTTATGTGTGTCCACTTTTTTTGGCATTAGCTCCACACAGGAGGCCCTGAGGAAAAAAATCCCTGAGAGCCCATTTCATCTTTGGATACTGTGGGGGTTTTTTTTAGGGAAAAGAAGGGGAGAAAGTTCTGGGAAGTAAAAAAGTACGAGGGGTGGGTAGGAATCTTGGGGGCAATTTTTCCAGGAGTGACGGACGTATGACCCTACTCCCCCGTTGTAAGTGCGTTGTAAGGCGGTGGGTAGAGAGAATCTGGCTGGAGAGGTTAGGAGAGATCAAAAGGTCCCACCGAACTAGTCTATCCCGATCCGACCTGCCACGCAGCAATTTGGCAAATGCATCCGCCGCCGATACCTATGTGAACCCGAGCACCCCTGCTATGTCACCAAAAATAGCCAACCACTTGGGGTGACCATACTTCGTCACCTTGATGGCCGGCGTAGGCCTGGACGCTCAGACCGGCGTGCGCATATAAATTTTATTTGATTAATTTGTGTTATTTCACAATTAATTAATTAAAATTAATATATGATATGTTTGCGGCACGTTCCAGAGTGGAACAGCTTTAGCCATTGAAATGGCTTTAGCCATTTAGTGACTTGATATGAATTGCCAGGTACTTCCCCACCTTCCTCTTCCCCTATCTCATTCTCTTCCCCACTTACCTTCAGCTTCACAACATACCCTATTCGGGATGTCATAGTTTCACTGGCTCCAGTTAGGAGCAGTTGGGACTCTTGTGAGATATTCACCATTAAAAAAAACTTCATCGGACAAGGTTCTAACAGACATTTTGAACGTTTAGTTACATTCTAAAATGGGTAGTATAAGTCCTATTTAAATATTTTCCTTCGGAATACGTTAAACCAGTGATTCTCAAAGTGGTCCAGGTGGACCCTCAGGGGTCCACGGGAGACTCGACGGGGGTCTACGTTGGCATGATAACAAAATGGGAGTCTACAAGCTCGGGGTCCACGAAAATTTAGCTGGTTTCGATAGTAAAGAATAAAAATTATATCTTGGCTATACCTATCAATGTAGGCCAGTGGTTCCCAAAGTAATTTTTATTAACATGGAAGTTATTTTAAATATAGATGCACAAATTATTTGCGATTTTTACGTCCTAAGCAAAATAAATGGTGTACACCGGGTGCCTGGCGGTCCGTTAAGTTTATGATTCCTGAAGTTCTCTAGCCACCCCCCTCCCCCCGGATGGATGGTTTTATTGCTAAGGCAAGAATTTTGTTGGGATCACGCATTCCCTTCTCCGGGGTCCATGGGCAAGGCAAATTTTGACTATGAAAAGTGGTCCATGGGCCAAAAGAGTTTGGGAACCACTGTGTTAAACTAAAAGACTTTCCCCAAGATTCAACCTCAATATCAGAAATCGGTAAATATCGATACGAGAAATCGTCTTTGAAACTCCGACACCTCATATTTCAGAGCAAAATTAAGTGAATTTAGAACCCTGTCCAACCAAAGTGACGATTTCACAAATCAAAGCTCCCGCACAAAAATTGTCATTTTACACAAAAATCATGTTTATCCTATGAATTATTTTCCATTTTGAACCACGTAAAGTTTTATGAACGAATTTCATTAAAACAATAAAAATATATATATATATAAAAAAGATGCCGAAACCAGGGATCGAACCAGGGACCTTTAGATCTTCAGTCTAACGCTCTCCCAACTGAGCTATTTCGGCTGATACGAAATCTGACGTTTCGTTCGCTTGCATTGCAGTCCATCGTTGATTGATAAAAAAGAATAATAACTGAACATAAAGCGATAAGAAAAGCAAAAATATTTAATTAAAAAAACAACCAACACACAAGAAAGTTTTATTATTTTGTGTCATTGATTTGTTTTCTCGATAAACCATTTTTCAAATGTTACCGTTCAAGAAACCAAAGCGAATCAAGTGGAATGGCATCTCCCATCTCTGATTTTGGTAATATTATGAGAGTAAAGTTCCAACTGCTCCTAACCGTCTGGAGCCAATGAGACTATGTCATCGTCAATTGGGGTACGTTTTGAGGCTGAAGGTAGTGCGGAGGGTAAACGGATGACTGAGAAAAAGGTGAGGAAATAGCTGGTTATGAAGATCTGTTCACCAAACACGGCTAAAGTCATTTTATGCGATGTGTCAGTTCTGAATGTTTTTTTTTTATAGAGAACACCTCACAAGAGTCCCAACTGCTCCCGTCTGGAGCCATGGAGACTATGGTATCCCCAATTGGGGTATGTTGTGAGGCTGAAGGTAAGTGGGAAGGGAAGGAGATGGGGTAGAAGAATCTTGGGAAGTACCTGGCTATTCAGCTAGATAGAATTTGGTTCGATAGGGTTCTAACTTCGCCTCACCATGTTCTTACGTATCAAAGTCTGCAAAGACGCAACACTAAACACGGTTAAAGCCATTTCAAGCAAAGTTTCAATTCTGAATGTTGGTCTTATACCAGGGCGATACTGATAGTATCTTCCACTCTGGAACGTGCCGCAAATATAGTGTATATTATTTTTATTAATTAATTGTGAAATAACACAAATAATTCAAAAAAAATTTATTCGCGACCTTTGGAATGGAAGTCCAGAGGGCCTAGCACGCTTGCTCTATAACGATCGGTAGGATAACTATCGGTAACTTCTCATCGTTCCCTAGGACAACTGCACATCGCTAACGTACAAACAACAGTTGATGTCGAATATATTAAGGACACTTAGTCATTGTGAACTGTCACCTATATAGTGGAAGATACTGTCAGTGTAAGACCACAATTCAGAATTAAAACTTGCTAGAAACGGCTTTTGCCGTGTTTAGTGACTATATCTGAATAGCAAGGTAATTTCCCACCTTCCTCTTCTCCATCTTCTTCTCCTTCCAACTGACCTTCAGACTTACAAAATATCCCAATTGGGACTCTTGTATCTAATAAATAAAAATCTGCATAACAATTGGATGGTTTGTTACAAAACCGTATTCAGAAATTTTTCACACGAAATTTAAATATTTGGGGTACATAATAGCGTCGTAATATTTGAATTATTGATGTAATTGTGGAATTGTAGGTAACATGTGTGAATTATTCGATTTCGATACCAGAATTTCAATAGAAAAATATTTATATGGATACTAAAAAATTAATGAAAACGTTCCAGTCGATAAAGATACCAGGGTTTTAATGAAATCACACCTTTATATCAATTAAAGACGTAAATGCAGCGAAGTAAAACGTGTATATATTGATAGATCTGTCGGTTAATTGTGTTTACACCTATGATAAACTAATTGGTAAATGAGTGGAATAATTCTGATTAAGTTACATTTACTATGAAATGTAATGGATACATATCAAGGAATTCAATACACGGATATTACGTCGTAACTAATAATTAATTACCTACCAACATACATATAATAAATAATATATATTTACAAATGTTTGAAGTATGGAATCGATTTATTTAGTTATTTCTTAGATACCAAACAGCACATTTATAAAATATTGTATTGTAGTATTTAAATAGTTCATAATGAGTGTGTTTATCGACCTTCCAATTGATTAGTCAGACATCTCCGTGAAATCGAAATTTGAGTTGAGTATGCAGTTATATGTAAAAGTATAACTTAGATCTGGTACAATTTTCAGATTACTTATAAACACCATCAAATCAATTATATGTATCAGACCGTTATGCTTTCCGGTGTTATTTTGTAGCATATTTGTAAAATAGACACGTGAAAATAATATTTGATTTATGGCAAGCAATTAAATGTAGATTTTCTCATTATCACAAAACTTAGTATTTCGACCCTTTAGAATAACAAGGTTCCATCTGTTGCGGAAACGTCACGCGGTTATGAGATCTATGGTAAGCTACCTTAGAGTTCAGCATCGCATGACGTTAAGAGGCTAGTCTGTCATTCTGTCCCGCTCACAATAAGCTCACGCACACTTACAATACATGCGAATGCGAAATGTGCGAATGAGACAACGCTCAAATTTACCTACAGAAATCGCTCGAAAAGGGGTTTATGGAGAATACACTTTTCTACACCGAAACTTTCACAAAATTGAAATTTAAAAAAAAATATATTTTTTAGAAAGAAGAAGCTACGTCGGTAGCTTTTTATAATTTTATAATTCTTTATGAGAGTTGAGTTAGCAGCACTTTTTCCTTAAATAATATTTTTTGATAAATCGTACATGTTTGACAGTGAATGTTTACGTTAATGCGAAACGCATCGAAAATTCGAAAACATACCGACATAGTTTTTACCCTCTAGAAGGCAGTATAAAAAAATATATATATATATTCATTTTGTGCAATTTTCTATGTAGAAAAGTGTTTTTTCCCGGGCGTCCTTTTTGTATGGGCCGAAAAGCGAAGTCTATCATCTTAAAGCAACAGATGGAACCTTGTTATTCTACAGGGTCGATTTGAGATGTGTGACAAATCAACTGGACGATCTATTAATTGTTTTTGTGTTACATTCGTCACATTTGTGGTACCTACGTTGTAAGTTTTTTTTTTTAAATTTAACAATAAATTAAATTTAATAATATTTTATTAATTTCTGCAAGTATTTTAGTTTTTTTTATTATTACGACAGGTGTAAGCTGAAACAACGATCTATTAATTGTTTTTGTGTTACATTCGTCACATTTGTGGTACCTACGTTGTAAGTTTTTTTTTTAAATTTAACAATAAATTTAATTTAATAATATTTTATTAATTTCTGCAAGTATTTTAGTTTTTTTTATTATTACGACAGGTGTTTCAGCTTACAAGGCCATTTTCAAACTGTCAAGGCTTCAAAAGCGTCAAAACTTGTAAGCCGAAATAGCTGTCACAACAATATAAAATTAATATACTTGCAGTAGATTTTTTTTAAAATTTAAATTAAATAAAAAATATCATTGAATGAGAATATACACTAATAATGTAATAATCTAAACTAAAATATGAAAAAGTACAAGACACAGAAAAATAAAAGATAACGCTCGCAACTGGGACTCGAACCCAGAACCTCTCGTCTTACCGAGATTATTAGTGTTATCGTCTTCTTCAATGATTATATTACATCGATGGGAATAACCTTCAAAAGTTATAAAAAAGGGAGCTGAACGACTGGTATATCTCAATAGATATAAATTATTAGGTATAGACAAGTGATTCCCAACTGAGACAGTATTAGCTCATGGAGCGAATGTGTATGACAAGTAAGCTTCATAATAAATACTTTAGATCAGTGGTTCCTAAACTGTTTTGGGCCATGGACCACTTTTCATAGTTAAAATTTGCCCATGGACTCCCGGGGAAAGGAATGCGGGATCCTGCCAAAATTCCTGACTTAGCAATAAAACTATCCATTCTGGGGGGGGCTAGAGCTTTTCAAGTTATGAATTATATATTTTACTTAGGACGTAAAAGTCGCAAATAATTTGTGCATTGGTATTGGAAACCACTGGCCTACAGTGATAGGTAAAGCCAAGACAACATTTTTATTAAATTAAAATAAAATTAATTCAAATAACTTTGTTTAAACCACTAATATAATCACAATCACCTACATGTTTCAAAACCGATGGTTTCTTCTTCAGGGTAGTAATGACATTAACAAAATAAACAAACAAGTATAGACTAAAAAGAACAGATTAAAAAGAACTATGGACAAAAATATTATAGAGAGAGATGATTAATTAATTAAAAATATCGTAAAAAACAATTATTTAAAATTAAATATAAAAATTATTTTAAAATATGAAAAATTACATTATATAAATTATAAAACATAATAAAGATGTTTAAACAACAAAAATAAATTATTTTAAATATAATTCTTAATAAGGAAATAAATTTAAGAGACGGCTATTTTAAAAAAATATTTGGTTATTAATAATATTTAATTTACTATTAACACTTTTTCTAATTTCAAAAATTTCTAAGTTTGCTAATTGTAAATCTGTTGTGTTATTCTTTAAACATTTTTATTCTTTATTATCGAAACCAGATAAATTTTCGTGGACCCCCACATACAACTATTTTTTTATCACCCCAACGTAGGCTCCCATCGAGTCCCCCGTGTACCCCTGGGGGTCCAATGGACCACTTTGGGAATCACTGCTTTAGATGAACAATGCACAAATAAGGTATAAATGTAAGCTCATTAGCAAAATACCATTACTTTTTCATAATAATATACAATTATCTGTGCAAATAGATAAGATATGTGGTCACTGAACCAATGTAATACCTACATACTTATTACATTCATTAAAGATCTGGTGAATAAAAACAAATAGAGCTCACGTAGGCATATTAAAAATATTGCTATATTTGTTTATTCATTTATTACGTCGGGAATTAAATAAATAATTCAATGTTATAATTGAACTCATTTCTAATAATTGCCACCGCAGATGTAATATCGTTTGCAATCTGATTATATCACAGTCATTAGAAAAATGTCATAAGAAAGTAATGCATCACTGAGTATTGATGAAATTTAGTTTGGAAACTCATAATAATTCTGTGAAAAAAACGAATTAAAAAATTGTTGATTTAGGTGATCAGTCAAGTGATTAATTTTACGAAATATTTGTTATGGTTTTTTAATGTGTTTTCTTAATTTGATTGATCGAGGTTGGTTATACATTTCTGTTTAGGTATATATTTAAAAAAATAATAGACATTTTAGAAATATCAATTGAATTTATAACTAACTAACCATCAAGCCGTTTCTCCGCAGGGGTAGGCAGAGAGGACGGGCCGCCAAACAACTCGGTCTTGACACACACTCCTTGTTCATTCACATACATACATCTTCTCATACATACTCTTCTATTATTCTGACTCTTGACATGGCTCGACTCAAGTATCTGATTCATTTGATCGTGCCACGTCTTCCCTGGGCGTACTTTTACCATTCACATTCGCTTCATAAATTCTCTTTACACTCCTTTCTTCATTTATTCGCTCAACATGCCCAAACCATCTAAGCGTCCTTTCTTAATCTTACTTATTACGCTCACATCAGCCTTGCATTCTTTTCGGATCTCCACATTCCTCACACGATCATACATGGTTTTACCACACACGCCTCA
This sequence comes from Limnephilus auricula, assembly GCA_951813805.1. Classification (NCBI taxonomy): domain Eukaryota; kingdom Metazoa; phylum Arthropoda; class Insecta; order Trichoptera; family Limnephilidae; genus Limnephilus; species Limnephilus auricula. Next base: position 7,050,656 of record OX638403.1, read on the forward strand.
GAGATCGTAATTTAGGGACTGATTCAGATTTCCGAAGATACATTTTTTTTATTAGCCTAACACTTTTACAGAAAAACAAATTGTTATTTTTTTGAGAGAATCTGCGTGCTAAGCACTTAAAACTCACAGAGTAATCTCTGGCGTTTTGAAATTTTCATAACTTTTTCCCCACGTACTTCCCCACCCCTTTTCTTTCCATCTTCTTACCCATATGATCAGCCTCACAACATACCCGTTTAGGGATGCCATATTCTCACTGGCTCGCAACTGGGACTCTTGTCCGATATTCACATAAAATAAAATTTAAAAATCAAGTAGATGATTTAACAACAAAAAATCGATTATTTTGTCTACCGTTTCTGATCAATAGTACCATTCCTCTTGTCACGCTTATGCTAAAACATCTGTTCTGTCTTGTGGTATCTTGAGAAAGTCATGATGACTGTACAAAAATAACATGTAGTCGTGATGACTGTACTGGATAATTATAAATTCTCACTGCCCCCGGAAAGTTGGAACTTTTGTTTGAAAATACTATCATATTAAAATCTCTCTTAATAAATAACAATGATTAAATAAACTACCTGTCCATAAATACGTTAATAATCAACAGGGAAAGTTGACACCGACAAGGTATAAAAAATAGAGTAATGTGCGTTGATTGAGCCGTTATTTTTATATGTGTAATTTGCATACTATATTTTATGAATTTCGGCAACACTTGCGTGAATAGGCAACACAGGGAGATTTATTGTCGCGCAGTTTGTAATTGCGAAGAAAGTTTTCAAACTAGTTTTCGTTGACCCTGGAGATAAAAATTCCCTCAGAGATGTCATATTTGGGGTTGCCGTGGGGAGAGTCTTTTTGAGGAAATTTGAAAAGGTATGAGGGGTGGGTAGGTATCTGGGATCAATGTGTCCAGGAGTGACAGGCGTATGAATCCACACCTCCCACTGCAGTGCAAGGCGATATGTCGAGAGAATTCGGCTGGAAAGGTCTAGATTCCTCAACCTGTCTCTCCTGATCGCAGTATTTGGCAAACGAATTCGCCGTCAAACCTCGCCCCGTGAACCCGGGCATCCCTACGAAGTGACTAAAAGTAACGAACTACTTGTAGTGACCTATGACATGGGTGTTGATTATCCAATAATTAATTCGCAGGGCGGCGGCGTCACCCATACCCGCCTACAAAATTGTGAAAAATATTGTCATTTTAATACATTATTAATTTGTCGGAGATTAAAAGACGTAGTTAAATTCTAGCGAAACACTTACCTCATATCCGTCCCGCTTAGAGAAAATCAATCGGAAAAGTTACGAAACTGAATAAAATTTGTGATATTCGAATGGCTAATGTTTAATACTTGTTTAAAGATTATGTGACAAGTGATCAATGAATCTCAATGTCTCAATAATATTATGGATATTTTTTTAATGGAGTGTTGACTGTTCTAGTAATTAAGAAAGTTTCTCTATGTTTAAAATCAGCCAAGTATTTGAATCGGATAAAACAAAATGCATAATCATTAAAAAATTTCAATACTGGACCTCGTGACTTATCAAATATTTCACTGGGAGACAGAACAAGGCTTGTATCTCAAAATGAAATCTTAAGAATGGTCAGGACATGTTGTAAGTAGGTACTTAATAAGAAATGTGGATCATTGTAAGAATTTAGACTCATTAGGAGTCAGTTTTCAGACCGAATAAAGATTTTATTATTACAGCTGACTAAAAAATTGATGGGGCCTATAATATATTAAGCAACGTAAACGAAAATTATATGTATATTTTTTAATTATTTAATATAACGACTCTCAAACGTAAAATGTGAAACAGAAAAAATCAGAAAACGATTCGGTCTCATCTGGGAATTTAACTCAGGATCTTTAGCTTGTCGGGGCTCTGCTCTTATTCGACCCTATCCCCTTACTAGAACTAATTAATTATATACAGTCACCAATAACATGAAAAATAATAGGAAAAATCTAATTGTATAGGATAATATTGTATATACATATAGAATCAAAATAATTATCTGGTTAAGAATATTGTATTAATATGTAGGTACTTAATCGCTGTTTGAATTCTTTACACATAAGTTCTAATTTTGAAAATGACATCTTACTAATATTATAAATGCGAAAGTTTTTATGGATGTATGTATGTTTGTTACTCTTTAAATCGAAATTTAATGAATGGATTTTTATGAAACTTTACAGTAAAATAGCTCATACATCAGAATAACATATAGGCTATAATTTATAAAGCTACATATATATATAATTAGAATATATAGAAAATAATAATTATTGTCAAAATTTGAGAATGACATTTTGCAAAACAATGATTGTTAAATCAAAATTCTATTTTGGAAAAGATTTAAATTAGTGAATTTATTTGAAGCACTCGCCTAATACTTTGAATCGAATCAAGAATTATACATATTTTAAATAAGGTATAAACGTAGATGGGACCTAGGAAAAGAAAATAGATTACTCGAAGTACTAACTCTACGTAGACGAAGTCGCGGACAGAAGATTGTTTAAAATATTTTGCTAAATTAAATTATCATTTTATAGGCTCTCAATTGCTTGTCTGAATTCTTCTAACAATTAAATTCTAAGCAAATCCAATTTCATTGAACAAGACTAACGATCACAGATTTAATTATTCGATAATTCCTACTAATAAATTTCACAAGAAAAACAATATTTTTATTTTCTAATATTGACTTGCCTCAACATCATTCTGAATTAAAATTTCCAATGTATAAAGCCCAATTAAAGCGAAACCCTCACATGATGTCAACATTTAGCATGAAAAGGTTCTAGCGCTAGTCGCCGCACAACCTCGGGCGCTCTAAACCAACCAATGTCCGCCAATACGTGCACAACATTCATAAAATATATTATACAATTTAGTAAGTCGGTACTACTACACTTTGCGAAATATAATATTCGAGATTTGCGAGCCATATTACTAATGCCTATAATAAAAATTCCACTAAATTCATTACTGTTTCTACCTGTCCCGGACTAGCAAATAATAACTAATGTGGGTCAGTAGCAATTCAGGCTGCCGGTCAAATAAACCGACTAAAGCGTACCTAATGTCGATCAGTTTTTTTTTCTACACAAACCATAAAGCAATTAATTGCATCGCAATCAATCTCCATCTGATCGAGCTTAATTAAAAAATATGGGTTTTCTCAATATGTGAACTCGGATCATTAAGATAAAACGCATATTTTTGAAAAATGTTATTTTTTGTGATAATATCGCACACAAGTCCAAACGTTGGAGTAAAACTGAGGCACCTCATAATGAGTGGAAAAGGATGGTACCTTTGATTTTTTTTATTTGATCGAGTCCCAAATGCTCCCGCCTGGAGCCATCAGTGAGATTATAGTATCCCAAATTAGGATATGTTATGAGGCTGAAGGTAATGGGGAGAGGAAGGAGATGGAGAATAGGAAGGTGGGGAAGAACCTTGCCTTTCAGATCAAGCAAAACACGGCTAAAACCAGTTCAAGCGACGTAACAATTCTGAATGTTGATCTTATCCCAGGGCCCCTAGCACACTCGATCGATAACGATTGATAGGATAACTTTCGGTAACTTCCATCGTTCCCTAGCATGACTGCAGATCGCTAACGAATAAGTGACAGTTCACAATGACTAAGTATCCTTAATATATTCGATATCAACTGTTGTTTGTAAATTAGCGATGTTTGTAATCGTAGCGACGTTGAAAATTAATGTGCACACGTCGGTTTTAAAACCGACGACCTTCGGACTACTAGTCAAGAGTCTTATCCCTCGACCACGGAGGTCGTCAATTTTGTAGATACTAAATACCCAATACAGTCATCATGGTGAAGTTGAGAAGCCGTCCATACTTTATGTTTTACATATCTACAGAAAATTTGAGTGACATTTTGATAGCTAGTTTAGAGGTTTTTAACTACCAAGTACACAATCAAATAGATGCATTATTTAAATTTTATGTAAGTACCCAAAGGTTAATACTTAAGTAGATATTTGCAGTATTTTTCCTCAAAAAATTACGTAATAGATATATATATATATATATATATATATATTTTTTTTATTTTTTTTTTTTTTTTTAATTTATTAAAAAGAAAGACAAACATTCCCGGGTTACGAATAACCCAACAACATTTGAAAATCTCCTACTACCACCACACTAAGCGGAAGATGTTGCTTGTGTTGTGATGGAGGACTTAGCCAGCCGAGGAATCGAACACGGAACGCCCGGGTGGGACCCAAACGCGGTGCCCACTCAACCACTGACTGGTATAATAGGTACTACTTTTTTTAAGACCCCGCATTCCGAATTTATAACACATTCTCGACTACTTTTTTCAAAAATATATGCTATTTTTTAAGATAATATCTACACATTTGTAGAATCGAAACAGTAATTATATGAAATTCCCTAGATAGAAAAGAAAAGTTTATTTTATTTTTTATTTATAAAATAAATTATTACATTTACATATACCTATATGTTACATTAGATCACCAAACTAGACGATTGCCGGTTTCATGGTGACCAATGGAATATAGTTACTGGGTAAACATATGGATTAAATATATTATGTATTAAATATATTAGGTATATTCCGAAAATTATTTAAAACACATTTCGTTCTGGTATTTAACATGTTATAAGTAGATATTAAAAAAAATCACAGTGTATTTTTAACCGAGGCATTTATCGAGAGATTAAAAAAAAGTTGTAATTAATATTTTCACAATTCTCGCTTAATTATTATCATTTTTTAATATTAGCGCACTCCCTCTAACATTCGTATACACATCTCTCCTTGATATCATATTCTTCTTATTGTTGAACGCTTACAACCGAGCCTTAAGATGAAACCCGGTGGTGGAGAAATTTGAAAAATAGATTTCACTAAATTGTTCCGTCACTGTTGCTCTTACTCCATCGGATATTGAGCGAAAAGGACAACGCACCTCGGGCTACTAATCTAATAAAATCGAGGTTTTGTATTCCCCACTTGACTGATTAAAATTTTTTTTCACCAACTACATAAGAAAAAACAATTCTATGTCTGTACGTTTTGCTTTTTTTAAAAAAAAAAACATTGTCTAGTTTGTATAGTGAACGTCTTTTACGGCGTTTAAACCAGTCAATTTTATTGATTTTTGGAAGGTCATAACTTCTATAAAAAGTAACTAATAAAAAAAAAACAAAAGTACCGACACGCTAGTAGTTGATATCTATTTTATGTAAAAACAATATTTTCTCTAGGATTAAAGTCCAGAGAGATAAATAGGGAATACGTTTGTATGGAAAAAATTACCGCCAAAATTATCTTCTTAACTATGAAACTAAAAGATTCGGAGGAAATGTGTCATAATAAAGTTTTAGAACCACAGTTAGTCTAAATGAAATAATTTTACATTTAAAATTGAGAATTGTATCAATAAATATCCTTTCCAAATGCCTTCAAGTGGAATATGTTGCGGCAATGCTCACCAACGATTAATTGACGTGTTCTAAGGTACGATGTGAAGCGATATAATATATTCTGTAACAAGCTTTACAGTCACATTCAAATCGTAATATCAATACCCAGTGTGATAAATATTTTATACAACCAGCTCTGTTGAAATTCGCAAGGCTACCTTGAAACATTGTCATAAAGGAGATCAAATAAACAGTGTTTTTATTTGAACGCGGATTCAGAGATAAGTATTTGATTAATGAATCTCACATAATAAAATGTTAACATTGCGTCAGAGAGTAGATAAGTTTATAAAAAAAATATATTTACAAGTGGTTGCCTAACATTGCACACTGCGTTGCTTAGATATGGTTTATTCATAAATATTATATTACCTATAGATATTAATAAGTGTCTTGCTATGGAATAGGGATGTTACGAACATTCGCATTCGCATATGCGAATAATTCGCATCATTTTAAACATTCGCATCGACATTCGCATTCGCAACAATCGATGCCAATGTTTAGCGAATGCGAATGTGTGCAGATCATGTTGTGACTCGCCCACTGTCCACGTGCCCTATATACGAGCCCCTTAGAAATCGCCTCATGGGAGAAAAGTTCTGAAATATAATATGCCTCTTTTGAACTTCGATTATTAAATTGCTTAATTACGATTATAACTTACTGTATAAGAATTGATTTATTGTTTTGATTTTTTTATTAAAACGATGACTAATGTTGTCTAAAGTTGTTTTTTTTTATGTGATTCCTTAACATTCGCATTCGCACATTTGCACTCTGAACATTCGCATTCGCACATTTGCACTCTGAACATTCGCATTCGCGTATGTGAAAAATATCACATTCGTAACATCCCTACTATGGAACCAGTATTTCAGTATACTCAGTAATGTTATCAGTTGGATAGGGTTGTCAGGAAACATCCCAGAAAGCATTTTTTTTACAATAGCTCCACACAGGAGGTTCTGAAGAAAATAATTCCCCTCAGGGCCTATGTAATATTTGAAGATGCTGTGTTTCACACAGGGCCTTTGAAGGGCATTTTAAAGGTCAGCATAGGAAAAATATTTTTTTTTCATTACGACGTTAGAAATTTGACATTTCATACGAATCCAATATTTATAACATTTCTTTTGTGATATATTACAAAAATTACATGAAAATAATGTAGATAAAACGATATTTCTGATAATACCTGAAATCTATTCTTTCCACAATGAAGTTATATAAAAAACAATGAAAGAATATAGAGTTTCTAAACCAACTCCGTCCATATTTTGACGCGGCGGCCATTTTGTCGGCCATCTTTCTTGCCCAATTTATTAAAATTATTCCGAGAGGCTAGACGCTATGCAGTATTTCGTTACGTCGAGAACGAGTATGGCCCAAGCGAATCTAACCTCGTTCTTGATACAATTTCTTTATACATAAGGGACAAAATCGCTTCCATAAACCGGTGATCATACGGCCAATTACAGGTTAAAAGAATAGAAGGAGAGGAAAAATGTAGGAGGGGTGGTTGGAATCTGGGGGTCAGTCTATGACTTCTCTCAGTCAAGAAAACAGACGCATCCGCCGCCAAGAACAAGACAAACATCACCCAATGAACCCGGGCTCACCTGCTAAGTCACCAAACATAACGAACCACTCGGGGTGACTACGGCAGAGATGTTGGTTATCCAATAAATTTACCCCGCCTTCCAAATTACAAACAAGACGAACATATCTCTCCGTCTGAATTTTATTTATAAAATAGAGACGGGATGCGTTATTCCCAAAACATTCCCAAATTGTTGCTGTAAAGGCTCTGCACGGAGAAAAATGTTATATATATATTAACGTATACCAACAAATTATTCTTTCATTATCCCACCAATAAACATTGAAACACTGTTAATTTGTTCGTAAGAACTTCAGTCCCGTTTTTAAGCGTTTTTACTAATAAAATGATCGTATTTTAGAATAACATTTTTCGTCGTGCTCCTGAGTCCGTAATGAATCTTCCCAGATAACTTGTTCCCAGAAAAGCATTAGCACCACCCTAAGAGTATGGATATTAGAGAGACGGCATGTGAAGTGTGCCCGCGCGCTCCAAGTGTGCCTTTTCGAGAATTTTACCCAAACGGCTTACATTGGCTACTGGTTTTTGGCCGTTAAATACGTTCCGACATTTTTACGACAGCAGGTTTTTTACATGGTGACAGCCAATGTCAGCCGTGTGGGTAGAATTCTCGAAAAGGCACACTTGGAGCGCGCGGGCACACTTCACATGCCGTCTCTCTAATATCCATACTCTTAGGCACCATATGTTAATTGGAGTATCTTTATCTATCAATATTATCCACTCCCAACAGCTGATTTTTTCTGTGTGCGACAATATCCCCTTAGTAATCTTACAAAGCCGAACTTAAAAAGCAACTGAAATACCGCCCAATAGCCATTCAGAAAATCTGTAATTTGGTTTATTTTAAATGCAGCTGAACCTCGCAAAAACAGGCTTCGCATCTTGAGAACAAAATCAACCTGAAATTATTTTAGCCGTAGTCGTAGTCGTCACCACGACTTGTTAAATATACCACATGGCAGATCAGATGATCTAGCACAGCATATAGTAAGCTTTCCAAATGATAAGAATACTAAAATATGAGACCTTGCTATAAATGAATTAAGTAAATCATTATGATATTTGCCCAGCCTTTTCTGTCTGGAAACAATATATTTAATTCAAATACAAAATACATATACGAATCGCTTTACCATCATGAACTGGAAATGAGGCGAAATACCATGTTGTATGGTGATTTAAAAAAAAGTCTTCGGAATGTGAGTGTCGAAATCTTGGGCCAAGCTGAGCTTATGATGATCTTCAATTTGGCCATTATGCTTTTATTATTTTATTTTGTTAGGTTTATTACGGGATTAGATTTCGGGGCCATCAACTGAAATGCGGGCAAGACAATGGTGTTCAAATTGTAAGAAAGTGCACGTGTATTAGTATAGTATTTTTGTTTTGTTTTCATTGTTTTTTTTTATGTGAATACCACACAATAGTCTCTACTGATCCCGACTGACAGAACTGACAGAAGCCAATGGGACTATTGAATTCACAAATGGATCATATTGTGAGGTTGAAAGAGGTGCAGTGGGAAAGATGAGGGAGAAGCAGAAGGTGGGGAAGTACCTGACTATTCATATCTAGTCACGAAACACGACTAAACAAAGCCATTTCTATACAGAAAATACGATCATTTTATTCGTAAAAACGGTTAAAAACAGGACTGAAGTTCTTACGAACAAATTAACAGGGTTTCAATGTTTATTGGGAACATGTAAACCGGCGTCTCCTCCGACAAACATTTTGTGGATGGTAAGGCCGGGACCACAAAATTTTTATTTTCCGTGGCCGATAGAAACAAAAAAAACGTTTGTGGTCCTGCCTTAATGTTTTTGCTTTTGTCGGATGTTTTGTTAAACATTTTGTCGCAAGAGACCGGACTTAAGAATAATTTGTTGGTATACGTAATTTCGTACGTATACCAACAAATTATTCTTACATTTTCCCGCCGATAAACATTGAAACACTTTTTATTTGTTCATAAGAACTTCAGTCCCGTTTTTAACCGTTTTTACGCATAAAATGATCGTATTTAAGAATAACATTTTTCTCCGTGTGGTCTTTTACCTGGGCGATACTGAGAGAATCTATCTACCGCTAAAAAAATGTTTATTTCGTAAGACATAACATAAACCTACATTTAACACTTAGTACACCTTGAAATATCTGATAATTGACCTGCAAAACCACTAATCACTTGACTAATGAAATCGACTGAATTCATTAAAATTCTATGTCACTTCTTCCGGACATATTTTTATCCTTTCATTATCTGAGCAAAAACCGGCTGTTATTAGAATTCCCTGAAAACATCGAAAGACTTGACTTCTTGTGACATTTTACAACCATTTATTTTTCTTGCACTAACCGATACATTCCTACAAGCAGCAGTCTGAAACGTGTCCGATTGAGCGACTCGATTTTTTGTCGCCCCAGAATGGAGCTAATGGAATTGCAAAAGTACTTTATCTGGACGGCAATAAAACTCAAAAGTAAAGTAAAAGACATTAGTTCTCGACAATAAATTACTCAGTGGGCAGACTGTGTCAATATATGAAATGAAAGCATTCTGAAATCGGTCGGATAATAGGTAAGTTATTGAGGCAAAGCGTGCTGATAAGTGTAGCAAATTTTATATCATGTAATACATTATATTATACAATATACTTACATTGATTTCGACCCATGTCATGTTCTATACTGATTAAATAAACGTTGCTTTTGTCATTCTAAATCACAAAATAAATAAATAAACCAATATTTACACAACCTTGCGAAATATAATGCAATTATGGATTGATTTAGAAACAACAGGTGTTGAAACCTTTTTTGCAAATGGCGTTTTTTATCGCGTTGTAATTCCCGCTGTCCTAATTGTGAGTGGAATTACTTAAGACGATAGACTTCGCTTTTCGGCCCATACAAAAAAGACGCCCGGGAAAAAACACTTTTCTACATCGAAAATTGCACAAAATGAATATATTTTATACTGCCTTCTAGAGGGTGAAAACTATGTCGGTATGTTTTCGAATTTTCGATGCGTTTCGTATTAACGTAAACATTCACTGTCAAACATGTACGATTTATCAAAAAAAAATATTTAAGGAAAAAGTGCTGCTAACTCAACTCTCATAAAGAATTATAAAATTATAAAAAGCTACCGACGTAGCTTCTTCTTTCTGAAAAATATATATTTTTTAAAATTTCAATTTCGTGAAAGTTTCGGTGTAGAAAAGTGTATTCTCCATAAACCCCTTTTCGAGCGATTTCTGTAGGTAAATTTGAGCGTTGTCTCATTCGCACATTTCGCATTCGCGTGTATTGTAAGTGTGCATGAGCTTATTGTGAGCGGGACAGAATGACAGACGCGGGTGTTCCGCGTGTCGTTCAAAGTCTAGCCTCTTAAGGTTCAGTGGTAAGGGTTTAAAAAGAGAAAGAAGATGGTTTGAAAGGGAGATATATAAATACGAATGTTAGAGCGCGCTAATATTAAAAAAAGTATAATTTATTTAGCGAAAATTGTGAAAATATTAATTTGTAGATTAAGCTTTATTTGAAGCACTGGTGGCATGTTATTTTAAACCATAAAATTGCAAACAAAAGATCAAATATGTGGTGACTGATTGGTTGCAATCTATCTTAGAAGGTCGAGGGTCTTTTCAACGAAATCTGATTATGGTTCCACACCTCCAAGGTGATCTATTTTTCAAAGATAATGGACATGTCATTTTTCCAGAAAGGTTTTTTTACAAACAATCAAATCTAAAATAAACAGGCCACATTTTTAAAACTAATCTCAAATGTTATTAGTTATCATCGTGTAAAGTTGCCGAAATTAATTTAGTTTCATAAACCAAAATATTTTAAAACTTGTTTTTATTATTGCCTAACAATTTATAAAATATTTTGGTTTATGAAACTAAATTAATTTCGGCAACTTTACACGATGATAACTAATAACATTTGAGATTAGTTTTAAAAATGTGGCCTGTTTATTTTAGATTTGATTGTTTGTAAAAAAACCTTTCTGGAAAAATGACATGTCCATTATCTTTGAAAAATAGATCACCTTGGAGGTGTGGAACCATAATAAGATTTTGTTGAAAAGACCCTCGACCTTCTAAGATAGATTGCAACCAATCAGTCACCACATATTTGATCTTTTGTTTGCAATTTTATGGTTTAAAATAATATGCCACCAGTGCTTCAAATAAAGCTTAATTCACAAATTAATATTTTCACAATTTTCGCTAAATAAATTATACTTTTTTTAATATTAGCGCGCTCTAACATTCGTATTTATATATCTCCCTTTCAAACCATCTTCTTTCTCTTTTTAAACCCTTACTACTGAACCTTAAGTAATTCCACTCACAATTAGGACAGCGGGAATTACAACGCGATAAAAAACGCCTCTTGCAAAAAAGATTTTAACACCTGTTGTTTCTAAATCAATCCATAATTGCATTATATTTCGCAAGGTTGTGTAAATATTGGTTTATTTATTTATTTTGTGATTTAGAATGACAAAAGCAACGTTTATTTAATCAGTATAGAACATGACATGGGTCGAAATCAATGTAAGTATATTGTATAATATAATGTATTACATGATATAAAATTTGCTACACTTATCAGCACGCTTTGCCTCAATAACTTACCTATTATCCGACCGATTTCAGAATGCTTTCATTTCATATATTGACACAGTCTGCCCACTGAGTAATTTATTGTCGAGAACTAATGTCTTTTACTTTACTTTTGAGTTTTATTGCCGTCCAGATAAAGTACTTTTGCAATCCCATTAACTCCATTCTGGGGCGACAAAAAATCGAGTCGCTCAATCGGACACGTTTCAGACTGCTGCTTGTAGGAATGTATCGGTCAGTGCAAGAAAAATAAATGGTTGTAAAATGTCACAAGAAGTCAAGTCTTTCGATGTTTTCAAGGAATTATAATAACAGCCGGTTTTTGCTCAGATAAAGAAAGGATAAAAATATGTCCGGAAGAAGTGACATAGAATTTTAATGAATTCAGTCGATTTCATTAGTCAAGTGATTAGTGGTTTTGCAGGTCAATTATCAGATATTTCAAGGTGTACTAAGTGTTACATGTAGGTTTATGTTATGTCTTACGAAATAAACATTTTTTTAGCGGTAGATAGATTCTCTCAGTATCGCCCAGGTAAAAGACCACACGGAGAAAAATGTTATTCTTAAATACGATCATTTTATGCGTAAAAACGGTTAAAAACGGGACTGAAGTTCTTATTTATTAATTTATAAAATTTTATTTCAGATAGACAATAAGTTGTGTTTGTATACTTACTTGGACAAATATCGTTATTTTTATAACTATTTTGTTGTTCTAGTTATTTTCAAAAACAAATGTTTTAAATTTTTAGAAGAAAAACTCTATTTTTAACTTTTTAAGGTTATTCCCATCAATGAAAAAGGGTGGCTGATAATAATATGAAGAAAAAAAACATTAGTCAAAGATAATATTGTTAATTCTGATTTTTTTTTATTAACTTAAGAATGGTACATGTTAATTCATACTGGTCTTCCATTAAAAGCATTTGCTTGTGGATGGAAGAAGAGTTTACATTTCATATATGTTCAATTAATACAATCACGTATTTCACATACTCGTATGTACAGTTAATACATTAACTAAAATATATAAACATCTATGTATTCATTAAGAAGAAAAATAAGTTTAATTTGAAATATGAAATATGAAGTTTGACAAATACGACAGTCTCATAATAGGACGCAATGGCTGACCAGGATAAAGCGAATGTCCTAGTTAGAAGTGAAGTTCTGGGTTTCAGACCCAGTTACGACCATTATCTTTTATTATTTTTCTATGTCTTGTTGATTTTCATATTTTAAAAAAAATGGATTTTATTGTTATCTTCTCCTTCAATGACACCTATTTTAATTTCGATTTTCTTGAATGAAGTAATGAATAAACGTAGGTTTTCAATCGAATCTTGGAAATGAAAATTAACTCACTTCCGATCGCGCTTAAACTTGGCAAATATATACACTAGTTGTCGAAGATAATGCATTCTATTGGTTCTTTATTTTATATAGTTATATACATTTCATAAATTTCAAACTCGCATACGATCACGGACATATTATACGCATTTCTTCGAAAGTGGTTGATTTTGTATTTAAAAATTTACAGCAGTTAATGTAAGAAATAAATCTCGGTCCTATGCAATTGGGATTTGACTTAGGTATTAGCGCAGTTAGCGATAATCACTTATTTTATTAGTACTTGGGGTGGAAGGTTCAATCTTCAGTGAAACCATTTTTAAGTTATGAAAGAGATTTATCAATACATTAATCTATTAGCATTTCGGTTTGTTTTCTTGAAATGAACTAATGAACAATGTAGATTTGAAAAGGAACCTTGGTAGTGGCAATAAGCCCACTTCCCGACATCCGATCGCACTGAAGCCCGGCAGATAGAATCGTTGTCGATGACAATACATTATTAATAGGAGAATTTTATAAGTTCACAGCAGTAAGATGTCAGACCTTGGGGAGAAAGATTCAACCCTCAGTCAAAACAAAACAAATAAAAAAGTTAAGATGTGCTGTAGCAAAAAAATAAATACATTTTAGGTTAGGTGATTTTTTCAAAAATACCAGTTTTATCGTCGTGTGCTTTTGCTATTTCTTGTATTTTTTCTAAGTACCTATAACCTGCGTTTAATAGGTACCCATAAATATATACATTTAAGAAGCTATTACCGGAAATAAGTCCTTTTTAAATCAAATTCTAGACGTACTGACTCTTTTTTACAAAAAAACATAAATTGATTTTGAAAGATTGTTATTTTATCTGGTACACGCAGTTTTAAAATTTAAAAAAACTAAGTATATTTTTAATATTCTACTAAGGTTATACCGTTAGTCGTTGGCAGATTGATTCAATATTCAAACGATAGATTCTATTAAACAACACAAATTTCAAATCATTTAATCATAAAACAAAATAAATCAATACATAATCTGGTCAACACAGTTTTCAGAATTTAAATTTTAGTTAAAATAAAATCATTCAAAAATAAATCCGAGAAAGTGTTTTGTGACGAAAATACCGCAGTTTTTCTATTTATTTAAGGTCTTACAAATAAAATATTTCGATTTTTTTTACACACTTACTTCGTTTAAACATTATTGAAAAATCATAAATACTTATGATCAAAAAATACTTACAAGAAGTACATGATATTTAATAATTTATCATCGTGCGTTATGAGCATTTTTATTGCTTACTTAAATTTAAGTATATATTAATACTAGTTTTAATTAAGTAAATCGATATTAAATTTTAAATTTTAAAAATTTGATACGGGCAATAACCGATCTTTCTTATTGGAACCTCCCTGTACAGTTGCAAGCATTTTTAAACTTTTATTCTCAGTCGCTGGTCAATCGCTCTTAAAGCCTTTTACACTTTTAGTAGTAGTTAAAAACATGTATTTTTATGTATTTAACATTTATTATGTGGACCGTAGATACCACTTTTTTAAATGGTGTTACCCTTAAACACTTTATATAATAATTATTGTGTTATATAGGTTGCGGTAAACATGAAGTTTAAATTATGATTAAATAATCTTAATTGCACGTATTAAATTATCTGTTATCATTATATATATTTTATAATAGGTACATTGTCATGATATTTATTCAACCAAGGGTTACAATCGAAAATGAAAGATGACAATCAATTACAAAGTACTGAGTATACCTTCCCACTTTCGGTTACAAAATTGATTAATACTCACTAAGTATAAACATTTTCTTAAGCTACCAAATGCCATTAATAATACAAATGCTTTTTTTATTAATGTTGATCGATTGTTTATTGCTATACACACGTTCATAGTATTTTAAACATTAAAAAAATACCATTGACGACACGCCCATGTTATGAAATCTAAACGCAAACAAAAATACGCAATGTTCAATGCCTCACGATTGGTATTGTATATGGATGGGTATTTTATAAGGCAAATAGTTAGCCAAATTATTTGCTCTCATTATTGACTATTTTGTGTGCCAATAGATACCAGAATTGTGTGCCACTAGGTACCTTTCTATTTTTGATTTTTTTTGTTCTCATCATATAATTTACAATTTGGGAGGCGGGTATCGGTACCGCTGCCTCAAGAACCATCTAATAGATAACCAATACCCTGCCATGGTCACTTGGTCACCCCATGTGGTTCGCTACATTTGGTGACTTAGAAAGGGTGCCCGGTATCATGAGTTGAGGTTCGTCTAGATCTTGGAGGAATGGATCCATACGACCGCCACACCTTTTTCCTTCCCAGAACTTCCCCTTCCCAAAAAAAACTCTCCACACAGCATCCCCAAAGATAACATAGGCCCTGAGGGAAAATGTTTTTCTCGGTGCCTCCTACGTGAAGCTAATGTTAAAAAAACTTATTATAATATAATTGGTTGATATCCGGAGGTACCTATTATTCATCCGTCATTCCCCTCCCCAATTTTATTTTGCAATAACAGTGCTCAATCGGTTATGCCGTAGCCCTAGTGGTTCCAGGCAGTGATGACTCAGAATCACATAAATTCAACAGAATATCGGGAATTACAATTAACCACCGTGTCAAGTTAGGTGCCAAAGTTCAACTGGCTACCGGCAGAAGATATTAAAAATAGTGCCAGGAGGTTTAGCATGGACAATCGATAAAACCATACATCAATACGATATTGACTTAATCCATTATCAGTTATCAATATTTCCGATCACGGTCAATAATTGGGCCGGCCGACGATTGATAAACCTTTATCCCGGCCATAGTATCAGATACCCAACAAACGAACCACATCAGACAAAATTCTTAGCCTCCCTCGATGCAACACCAGCTCTAAGCAAAACTCCTTCATTTATCGTGCATCACATATTTTTAATACATACTATTCACAATTTGACATCTTTAACTCTACACCACACTCCTTAAAGTTACACTGGCGATCTCACAATACTTAAGATGATAGACTTCGCTTTTCGGCCCATACAAAAAGGACGCCCGGGAAAAAACACTTTTCTACATCGAAAATTACACAAAATGAATATATATTTTTTTATACTGCCTTCTAGAGGGTGAAAACTATGTCGGTATGTTTTCGAATTTTCGATAACTTTTAACTATACATACTCATCTAATACTACAACCATCGTATGAACTTCTCATTCTTATATTTTTATTTCTTGTAAACCGTATTTTTATTAGTATACATACTATACCTCAACTAGACCGATCCCCCCACCCCTCCCCCCATCCTATACTCTCCCCAATTCCTTTGATTCAATTTGTTTATGTAATCATCAATTCAAATCATCTTTAAAATCATTTCACTTATACACAATACCCATGTGGAAACCTATAAATGGTACAAATAATGTAATATAAATAACTTAATTAATTTTGCCGTATTAATAATGTATACTGTTGGTCTCCCAAATAAAATAAAATAAAATAAAATAGGTTTAGGTTAACTGCCAATATATGCAATTATTTGGATAATATCGTTCGTTATGTAAAATAACGGAATCAATGAACGGAGTTCAACTAACGAAGCTCTTAGAACTGTAAGAAGTCGTATATGCGATCCATAGATTTAAATAATTCAATTAAGACGTGATCTTTGAGAAACTAAAGTGGTTTAAATGTGACAAAAGACCACATCAATTAAATAACTCCCGTTTCTTGTAAAAAAGTAAATGCCCACTGCTATTGCATATTTAAGTTCATCGTTGCCAATTTATTAATGCTTTTACGCAATTGATTGACGTTTTAAAAACAATCAATTCAATCAGGTTAATTCCTCTTCAAATCATAGAAAATGCCTTGAGTGTTGCTATATCGATTTCTTATATTTTCCCTATCAATATCGGTTCGGCTGTCAACGTTTACATCGATATAAAATCATAGGAATTTACGCCTATCGATCCGATATTGTAAATTTATCAATTCGACTGTGTTAGAGCTACAGATAAGATAAGAATAAAGTTTAGGAAGATAGGTTGTCATCCCAGTTAGGATGTAATCTCGCGGTTTTTACAGTATTTACAAACCTGTAAACCGGTGCACCATTATTGCTGCGGATGTTGCGTATTAAAACTCGCGATTTACTATTACACGAAAAAAATTATTTGACGGGTGGAAAGTACCAGAATAAATATTGCTCTGTCACGGTGAGCGGCGGTAGGTAATTATCCAGTGATACCAGTGACACAACAGATATGATGGATGAAAAAATATATTCGCAAAGCGAAATAAAAGTAGTCTTTCTACAAAAGAAACAATCATGATGCGTACATATTACAGTCAAAGGAAATTATAAGTCTGATACATGACCATGAAAGGGAAGTGTAGTGTAATTCTTGACCGCATTACTTCGGAGTTAAAGATAACTGTGTATGTTGGAATGTACAATGTATTACACAATGCGGTACTAACTGCGCTAACTCCCACATAATATAATAACAATAATAATAAATTATTATCGACGCTTTTGACAGCAGAGATCAACGATAATGGTAGGGTCAAACATGGCGAGGTCACAGCAAATATTCATTTTTGATTATTTAAGAACCTTTCTAAATTATCGCATAATAAGTGTAAAGATAAAGTATCTCAATAAGTAACAACAATAATCCTTCGTTATATGCGGTTTCTTATACGCGATCAAGAGATATATATCTTTTTTAACTTGTTGGAAAATTCATGGAGGTCGGATACACAGTTTCTCTCTGTATGCACTATGCACCATACACAGGGGGGCGCTAAGATTAGAAAAAATACTAAATTATGCATTTTATTTCAGCGGTTTTAACAGAATAAAGAAAATAATACTAGGCAAATTTGTAATTTTTTCTTTTGAATAACAAATGAAAAATATTGGAGATCGTTTGTTAATAAAATTATTATCTATTACGATTTAATGTACCTGCCCACTTATTCATCACAACAGTAGGCAGAGAAAATTGTTTATCCTTCAATATTGTTTTTGAATCTGCTCTACATGGCCTGACTTTCGAAACAAATGGCTTCATTTGGCATAAGAGTTTGGCAAAATTTCCAATTAAGGCTATTCTTGCAATGCTTCGTGAATCGCCCGGGGCGCCTCGCCCTATAGAAAATATAATACGTGTATCTTGGTACTACGAAATTTTGCATGTTACGATTAACATTTTTACGAGTATGTTGCTATGCGCGTTGCAAAACACGATTCGGAACAAATACCAATTGTGACTCGCCCTAGTCGATGTTTGAGGCTCACGTGATTGATTGTGTCAATTAAAGTCAGATTTACCCTTCTGATGTCAAGTTTAGTCAAAAATGTCTTCTAATCGTGATTTTATCGGCACACCTTTATTAGATCAAAGCTCCAGATACGTCATATTATGGAGGTTATAACAGATCAGAAAACCTATTAGTTATACCTGCACGGAGAAAATGCTATTCTAAAATACGATCATTTTATTCGTAAAACGGTTAAAAACGGGACTGAAGTTCTTACTTAGAAATTAACAGTGTTTCAATGTTTATTGGCGGGAAAATGTAAGAATAATTTGTTGGTATACGTAATTTCGTACGTATATATATTCCCGCCAATAAACATTGAAACCCTGTTAATTTGTTCGTATTTGTTCGTTACGAACAAATTAACAGTGTTTCAATGTTTATTGGCGGGAAAATGTAAGAATAATTTGTTGGTATACGTAATTTCGTACGTATATATATTCCCGCCAATAAACATTGAAACCCTGTTAATTTGTTCGTAAGAACTTCAGTCCCGTTTTTAACCGTTTTTACGAATAAAATGATCATATTTTAGAATAACATTTTTCTCCGTGTGGAAACCTAAAAAAATCTTGACTCTGTTTATAAGCGGGCAATGTATTTGATAGATTCCCTTCTTCAGATTAGGAATTTGGTATTTTTTTAGGAATACATATCACCATCTTGGAGACATGCCAAGCATCTGTAAAAAAATATATGAAAACCTAGCATTATCGGAGTAATTATTGTGTTTTGTATTGGAATAACTTGTTATAAAGAACTTTTGTAGGTTATTATAATATTAGTTATAATCAGTTTCTGTTTTTTTTATGTTTCACTCGGGTCACAAGGTGTCGGTTACGACGAGTGCCGAGCATAGCCGATCTAAGAGTGCCAAGTCATTCCTTTTGCAGGAGCTCTCCAAAAAAAATATAGCTAGCGAGTTGTTATAAGGACGTGTGTCCTCTTAAACCATATTTGTATTGTACGTAAAATAATAAACAGTCACTGTGATTTCAAAGAAGCAAAGACTTTTAATCTAAAATCGTAGTACTGAAAAAGGGTCCAGCACTAATACTAACGATAAGAATATCTTTGTTAAGGATTACAGATATATAGATATTACAGTTATACCCATCAATGTAATTATTAAATACTAGCTGTCAATTAAATAAGTAATTTGTTTCTCTCTTCGTGTCATTTCCCATTCGTCCCCGTTTCCCTTCCGACTCTCTTTCTCTTCCCCTCCCGCGTCCCCTTCCCCTCCCGCTCTCCCTTTTCACCTTCTTGGGTTCCCCCTCCCCTCTACCGCTCTCCCCTTTCTCGCGCCCCCCCCCCCCTCTCACGCATTCCACTTCCACCTTCTTCGCCTTCCCCTCTCCCTTGTCCCCCCTCCCGCTAGGCCCGCCCGCCTTAATTCCCCAACTGACCTTCCTGCATACCCCTCCCCCCAGCCTTTTTTCCCTGCCGCATAACTCCATAAAACACATTAATTTTTCCAAAAACTCGGGTGACTTATTAATTTTATTTTTTTGCAAATTTCATAATGCCAGAACTCACCAGTATATGTGTAGAAGTATTCACGGGCTTCACAACAATACAAAAAAAATTAATGGCAATCGGATGAAATTTTAATGACAATCGTATGAATAGTATAGGAAATAATTTCATAACGCCAGAGCTCACTATCCTATAACCATCCCCGGTATGCGCACATCATATTTCCAAAGATTCATCGCAATCGGATGAACGATATGGCCGAGCATAAGGTACGAACAAACAAACATTAATTTTTATATTATAGATATAAATTATCATTAAAGAAGAAGGGAACACTAATAAATCCTTGAAATATATGAAACAGAACAAATACACAGAAAAAGGGGTAACGGTCCCTACTAGGACTCGAACCCAGGGTATTTTGTTTTACACTGCGCCTTAACAAACTCGGGCATTGGGACCTATATTTTTTTGTAATTTTTTTCGATCTCAATTTTCAAATTAAATACTAATTCAGAAAAATTACAGAAAGAATATAGATCCCAATGGCCGAATTTGTTAAGGCGCTGTATTGAGGTAAGACAAGATATCATGGGTTCGCGTCCCAGTTGCGACTGTTACCTTTTTTATTTTTCTGTATCTTATTCTGTTTCATGTATGTTCTTCTTCGATGAATTATTATGTTGTTAGCTTCTCTCCTCCGCAATTCACGCCTTCAGGACCAAATCTTCCTTTCTTCGAAAATACCTGTAATATCCCTTAAGACTACTCAAACCTTTAACAAAATCCATGGTCAACTGCATGGTGTAAATATATAAAATTGCATGTCATGTAATCATGTAATAGGCGGTTGGTTTACATCTATGAATATCCTAATCAACTATTTGGCGCAGGTACTATTAAAAAAATGTGGCCCACTTGCTTACAGATTTTTTGCTCGATTGCATTCGATTAATTAACAGTAAAAACTCAAACTGTGCAAACTTATTTACAAGTAAATCAATCAACTTAGAAGTTGGTACCAATGAATTTGACTGGCAGTTCACACATAGCCGGTGCACGCTGTAATCCAATATCACGAAGTGTCACGCCGACGATTGGCCACTGCCATACTCTTGAATGGTTAATCTATTATTTAACACACAAATTATTAGTTATTGCGTAAGCCTCCCATTTGTCCAGAAATTGTTTTTTTTTGCCACTGCCTGCCATATGGACGTAATTTATCCTTTGTAATTAACATTTTCACCTGTAGACTACTATGCGACAAGTATAAGCAATCGTCATACCACCAAAACAGGCGCACTACAATTTTATTAATTTAAAATTGTGTTGCCTTTCTGTCCCACCACTGTTTAATATTTTTGCCAAAAACCTTTCAGTCAAACCCAACTCATCCATCTTCAGCTGCATGGTTATGCTGACAATTCCATATTGCTTGTCCAATATTTATTTATTTATTTATTAACGAACTTACGTCCAATCTACAATAAAATAGCACGTAATTTGGAAAAATGTACATTATTTATTTGTTTATTGACGCCCTATTGGGCTTTTACATATGAATACAAATTTCATTTATAACAACAGTATAACATATATAAAAAAATTACAAAGTATATAAATAAAGCATAAACACAATGTGATAAATTAATAAGAATATATCTAAAGCTAAATCCACATGGATGACTTTAGAATAAAAACAAACAAAACAAAAAGATAAGAAAACAATAGAAACAAAAGAAAATCGAAATAAAATAAAATGATTTCTCATTCATTATTTACATTTAAAAAATGGAGGACTAATTTGGCTTTAAATATGGCGAAGTTTAAATCAAATATGTCTGCGACATCGGTTAGTTCATTGCCCAACCTATGTATTCTTTCTAACACAGAATTCATAGCGAAGTTATTGTTATAGAATAAAATATTCCGTCTGGTATATTTTGGAGGTATGTGTTGTTATGGAACGCCCTATAGCTGGTAGAATCATACCTAACAACAATCGCCGCGTCCGGTTAAAACTTGTCACAGCAGTCCCGTCCCCCACCGTTTCCTGCATCCCCTACTTCCCCTCCCTTCTACTCCCCACGGCATTCCGGCCGCCCGCCAGTCGAAAGTTGCTCCCTACCTCGGACGCACGTACACACAGTCGAGAACCACGCTTTGTTTCGGGCTCTCGCAAGTTGCCGAGATGTTAGCCGGCGGACGTTAAATCCGATCCGCGAAAGTCTAATGGCCGTTTGAATCGCAAAATGAGCCGAATTGATTTATAAGCCGCAATGTTACTACTAGTCCGCATTGGAATGTAGAATCGGTTTTGCCAAATATCGGTGTTATTATGGTTCGCGGAGTCCGGAAGAGTGCCGAACGTGCCGGAAGCTGAGACCTTCGCCCCCACACATGTAAGCTGATCACCAGATTTCCCCTTTTTTTCAATGTGTCCGTAAAAATACGATAGGGTCCCGCGTAAAACCATGACTCAGAGAGTTTCGATGCAGAGATCACGAGGTATAAACACTTTAGCTAGGTTTGTGTAACATGCATTCTTGTATAGCCCTGTACTGAAATAACCTGTATACTGTGTTCTGAATTGTCAATACATGAATCTATTTAAACATATCTTGTTGTCAATCTGCTCCGGCAGGAGAATCTCGTAGAGTATTAATTCCCCAGGTGACCGAGGAGGAAGGAGTTCTGGAAGCATTCATTTGCAACCCACGCCTGAGATAGAGGGTGCCCTTTGCTCCCGTTTGAGCTGGTTTTGGGGCTTGTTTTGGGGCTAGCTGGACCTGGCACAGTTGTCGGCTATTGGAGCTGACAATTGGCGACCAGAGAAACCCCGTAACAGTGTATAGATAGCAAATTTATAGCGTCTGGGCAGTCCAACCTTGAATGAACAATTTTATATAATAGAAGGAGATCAAATATTATTCGCGTTTCAGATAATTTCGATAAGTTAAGTTTACTGCGTAAATTTACATAATTGATTTCAATAATACGAATACCAATTTTAAAATTAATTAAACGTAAATAATATATTATAAGAATAAATTATGGTATATGAAAGCAAAGACAATAAGTGACAAGTCAAGTCAAGACTTAGCTAGAATTCAAAATTGTTATAATATACCTTCAATTATTTATTGACCGCCAAAAATCATTTTGGATTATACCAAAAAACTCTCTGGGAATCTGGACAGTGGTGAATTATATCTACAATTCGTCAAGTGTTGGTTGAGGAAGAGCAGTTCATTATTTCTGAGTTTGCGAGAAGGTACATTGAATAATATATTGAAATAAATAAATGAGGTCAGTTGTAGTAATGAAGGTGAATAATACGGTTGATAATTTTGAAGACAACAATGAGATCACACTTTTTTCCGACGGTCTTCTAAAGGAAACACATTAAGAGTTAGTTAGATACACATACGTTTGTACTTCTTCTACCACGCGGCTTCCAACCGTGATTTTATCAACAGTTTAGATTTCTAATCGTTATTATTTATTAGGCTTAAAACTTTCAAATTTCTTTTACTTTATCTCCCAAATGAGATCATTATTTTTCTAAATAGTATTTTGAGGCTGGTACTGCATTCATAATTCTTTACTTGTCAATAGTTTAATTGATTATTCCGCTATTCTATCACATTTAACCATTTGCCAAAATAACTATTAATCTTTTTTTCTGTTGGGTTTAAAATACTATTGTGTAGGTTATTGGTTCATTAGCGTGATGAATGGACAGTCGCGAGATACTTTACAAAGACATGGAAATTCGCAATATTATTATTTGATAACTAAATATAATAATATAACTATATATACTAAGTGAGAAATGATCATAAAAGAAAGTCGACATATTTGTGATAATAATCTACCTTTGTTCAGCACACTATACCACTTGGAATTAGCATTCTGTTAAATTTGCTAAAATTCCAAAAGGGAAAACTCTACGATCTTTAAATATCACCAAAGTATGGGTTTTATCACAAAATTGCTGACGATAAACGAAGGAAATGGACACTAAAACTCGAATATTTAATATACGTTTAATAGGGTAATCGAACAAATCGAACCCTGGCAAATCAGAAATACTTATAAAGTCATGAAGAAAAAAAACTTTGTCAACAAGGTTAGGTTTTTTCTAATGACTTGATATCACTTTTCATAACTGTTCTTATTTGTCATTTGTTTAATTTCATTTACACATTTGATCGCGTTAATCTTGTTAAAACCAAAAATTATTAACATTTCTGTGTTATTGTATTTATACTAAGTTAGGGTGGTTTACGTCACTTTTATTTTAGTTAATCATAAACTTATGTTGAGTGCTCAATTTTTTGTAATTAAATTATTATTTTGTCAAATAATGGCAAATATTTGAGCATCAATTTAATATTATTTTGAGCTCGATTGAACGCCATCCAGTAAATGAACAAATCGTTAAAAAAGATTTTTTACTGCAATATATCTATTGTCAATTTTAATTCTATATCTTGGGCCGGCTGTCAGCCAATTTTAAAGATGTTCTTTGGTTTGACTGAGGATAGAACCTTCCTTCCTAAGGACTGATGTGTGCCTCAATGCCACCAAAACATGACAGAATGCGTTGTGCATACATGCATACATCAGTGGCGGATAAATATGCCCCCCCCCCCTTTGCGGGGTCGCCAGCCCACACGATATTAGTCAGTCGACTCTGAGTCGATCAAGTAGTTGTACATTCGTATGTAACACGCATGCGCGTCCGCGTCATCGTAGGTAGCTCAATATATCTTTACCCCCCCCCCCCTTCCTTGAGTTTTTTTCTGAATCCGCCACTAGCATACATGCATCGTTTTTTATAACAATGCATGTATCTATGCATTGTCATACTGCGTGATTGAGTCTATTTGCCAAGTTTCAGCTTGATCTGATGCTAGAGATTTGATATGCAATCATTAAAGAAAACAAAATCCAATGTAAAAAATAGATATATCAAAAGTAGGTTTCATATCTCTTAATCTTTTAAGAGAATTTGCGAAAGGTATTCTCAGAAAAGCCTTATTTGCTGGGTGACATAAAATGCAATAAAACCAGTGGACACTGGATACAAAACGCCTCGAGCTGTTTGAATGAGTTTATAACAAGATAACATTATCATAGAAGTGTGTATTTTGCATCAACATTAAAAATTCGATCCACATATCTATTTTTAATCCACTTATGGTTCTAAGGTGTAAATTATCAAGCCTTGGACTAAAACCCAAATCACGAGCGACTAGAGCTATAAGGCATGCAGTTTATATAGTTTATTATGCACATAAAAGCTTGACATATTTGCATCAGGTATTATGAAATCCAATTAATTAATTTCAGGTGTTCTGTTTAGCGAATTATGTCGCATGTTGCAAATGCTTTCGTAATAATTATTATAAATGTATTATTATAAGGTATTATAACCACTGAAGCGACAGATCAATTTAAAACTTTTTTCTCGGATTCAAACGTGAGTTTTTTTATTGTAAATTTTTGGGAATGAAAATGGAATGAATTTCATGATTTTTTTTATATTTTTTTATTGTGTGGAGGAGTAAATAGGGAGGTGACAGTTTTATTTCAAAATAATTAAATAAAAGAACTGTGTTTTTTGAATTTTTCCAAATATATCAATGTTTTAATAGAAAGTGTTTGGGGTAAGTAAGTTTTTTTTTTTCAACTTGATGTTTGAAGCTTAAAATACTACAGTTTTTAAACACTTAAGTATATTTTACATATGAAAATCTTAAAGGTAATTAAATTTTGGTTCTAAAGTGGTATTTGTTTTTACGAAATCTCAAAAAATAATAAATATATAGGACATTAAAAAAAAATCGAAATTCGTTGAAAATTACAAATGGAACAAATATATGCAACAGATAAACTACCCTCCTTGGCCGTGTAAGAAATGTACATATCTTTCCATGAACAATTTTTTGTCAGTTCTTAATTAGTAAGGATTCTTCATACATTGTTTGACCATTGTAAAAAATTTTCAGAAAGTTTATTAGTAAGGCTGGTAAAATACGACGTTGTTAGATCAAAACCATATATTCTGTTTAGTAAGAATTTGAAAAACGAAATGTACAGACTTTACACAACGTGCTACAGAAACACCGTTTAACGGCCGCGGAGTGTTTTTTTTTTTTAGTAAGGCTGAAAGTGTTTTAATTTGTCTATTTTTTAAATTTGTCCACCACCGGGTTTCATCTTAATGGAGTTACCTGCATTTACCCTTCTTTCAACATCTCTATCAGCCTTTCCATCTCTCGTAAATATTGATAAAACAAATCTACTAAAAACATAAGTGGGTGTGTTGGTATTATTTTTATCATTTTTTGGTAATCTCGAACGTTTGCCTTGTAACCAGTTTAACGACTTTTTAAAATTTTGAGTACTACATTGGTGACTTCCATTCAACCAAAACAAGATAAGTAATAAAATGTTTAGTATTATTTTGAGCAGGTAATGACTCAAAGAGATCAAAAGTGTCAGGTGTTTACCGTCATCACAAACTGACCAAAAAGGCATTTCGTTTATATCTATCAATGAACTGTGTCTGAGGCTTGTCATGTATTGATACGTATTACGACAGATTTGCATAAATTTAAATAATCTCTCGCCGTAATCGAAGTTGTTGTAACGGTTTACTAGAGACTATTAAGATGTCATATGGCCATATACCGATTATGTGAACCAAATTGGAAATTCGTGTCACATGGATGTTGCAAAATCTAAAGGTGAATATTATTAATGTTTGTAAAAAATGTACCGTGTGAAAAAATACTTTTGTGGGCCGGGTTTGACAAATGGATATTCAAATCTCGCCTGGTCTAAGTGCGACAAGTTCTAAATGGTTTCCGTTTCCTGCAAGTCTCTTCGATATTTTAAACTATAGTTAGTGATGTAACGAATGGTATATAACGATTCTAATTAGTTATATTGATGTAACCAGTGCTTCTTTTGTAGGAAAAAAAATAACGCACGTATTTCAAGTTTTTTTTTTAATACTAGCTCCACATATGCGGCACCTGAAAAATATTCATCCCTTTTTCATCATTTTCACCCGTGAAAACATGAACCCGAACACCCGTGCTAAGTCACCTAACGTAGCGTCGTAGTCACCAAGTTTATGCAAATTAAAAAAATATATTTAATCATCAGAAACAAAAAGCAATATTCCAAAAATAAAAATAAATATTTAAAAAAAATACAAACATTCCCGGGTTGCGAATAACTCAACAACATTTGAAAATCTCCTACTACCACCACACTAAACGGAAGATGTTACTTGTGTTGTGATGGAGGACTTAGCCAGCCAAGGAATCGAACACGGAACGCCTGGGTGGGACCCAAACGCGATGCCCGATGTTTTCAAAAATAAAAATTATATCCAATTCGTATTTATTATTCATATTAATTTGCAGGAATATCAATTGATCTCGCACATTAAAATAAAAATTATCGTATTCTAGTATATTATATCGTATACTGCATTTGCGAGTAGAATCTTGCAATCGTAAACAAACATAGCAGCCAATAAAAATATGCGTTAAGAAAATGAAGATTGTAGTTTTTAGTCGAAGTATGATGCAGCAAATATGACTGAAGGGGAGAGGGTCAATTAGCTCACTGGTTAGAGAAGAGTCTTGTAAGGCTAAGGTTCAATTTCTAGATGCGACCGTATCTTTTTCTGATTTTTCTGTTTCAAATATTCGTTTGAGAGTTGGTAATATTCATCTTCCATGATTAAATATTCCAATTGAGTTAGTCCAACAATTAAAAAAAAAAATTAAAACGGTCTCATTTTAAATTTAAGTGGATATCTAGATTATCAAATTTTCGTTTCGTTTGAAAAATAGGAGTACTATTCTTGCTATGCCGATTGTCATCCTCTAATAAACTGTAGATCATCGTACTTTGAAGATTCGGAAAGTCTTAGAGGTGGTCCAGCAAGTATGCTGTACAAAAGTGCAGAAACCGTTCTTCAGTGAATAATTTATTACTGTGATGATTCACATGTGAAAACGCTCGTTAACATTCTCTTGAAGAATTGAAGATATTATGTACAAGGCCCATTAACTAGCAGCCGAGGATTCAAATCTCAACTTGCGATCGTGCCCTTGCAACTGTACAGGACGGTTCATATGAGAAAGAATGATTATTCTCCGTACCCAAAAGTTTAACTAATAACTCAATATCGACTTTATTTCATTTAAAATTTGCTTTAATATATACCTACATTCAAGTAAACAATAAAAATACTCAAAGGCGTGATGATACATTTTTTAATATCGTGTACTTCTTGTAAGTATTTTTTTATCAAGTATTTATGATTTTTCAATGATATCTGAGCAAAATAAGTGGGTAATTTTTTTTTAAAGATTTTAGGTTGTAAGAAGACCTTAAATAAATAGACAAACTGAGGTATTTTCTTCATATAACACGTTCTCGGATTTATTTTTTAATGATTTTAATTAAACTAAATATAGGTGTCTTTACTAGATTATCTATTGATTTATTTTACTTTATATGATTTATATGATTTGAAATTTGTGTTGTATAATACAATATTTCGTTTGAAAATTAAAATCTGCCAACGACCAAACTTACTATATTAAAAATAAACTTGGTTTATCAGATAAAATAACAATCTTTTGAAATCAGCTTATGTGTTTTGGTAAAAAAGTGTCAATACGTCAAGAATTTGATTTAAAAGGGACAAATTTCCGGTATTCTCTGGTTATACCAGCGAAAATTAAAAAAATTGATACTGTTAATAAATTCGTTTGATATCCATACCAGTTTATCATTGAATGTATTTTTGAAGTCTATTAGGTTTGAAATAGGTAAATAATGCACAAAAGTTTATAATAATTGTATAATTTCATATTTTTATAAGATAAACTCTCTTTTTAACTTTTGAAGGTTATTTCCATCATTGTAATATATCATTGAAGAAGAAGATAACAATAATAATCTAAATTTTTTTAAGTATGAAAATGAACAAGACACAGAAAAATACTAAAAGATAACGGTCGCAACTGGGACTCAAACCCAGAACCTTGTTCATTGTTCATTCTCATATTTAAAAAAAATTAAGTTATTATTATTATATTCTTCTTCAATGTATAATTTTTGTCGGGGGAACAACTGTCCGGTCACCATTTGCATGTTTGACAGCTGGTAAGTGTAGCTTATTTGCAAGTATTCTTACGATATCAATGTCTCTCGGCCTCTTGATGTACGCAATATCACGCAAGTTATATACGATAATTTGATTAATAGTAGGCTTGTCAGCGAAGGTGTAATTTATCCCAATTTTTATTCAACAAATCTCTTACCTACCTAACCTAAACCTCTACCTGCTTAATTCGCAATATCCGCTCGAAACAATTTTATAATTTCTCAACACTTTGTCAGTTGTTGTAATTCGAAGTGACACATGGCTTCCTACTAAATTTTCATAACTTCTTCCTACAAAAGATACATACTATGGAACCCACACAATACTTAAAATAACGTTTAGTATGATGTATCCCGATTTGAATGAAAACAGATGTCACACTAATTTACGTAAGATATTTCGATTTCTTGTTTCCAAACAAGCCAATGAAATAGGGTATTTTCACAAACAAGGGATTCTATTGAAATGTATGATTTAAAGATAATTTTTCTGATTTTAATCATCGTACTAAAAATGTTTGGTTTTTACGTTTTCATTCAAATTTATTCATTTTAAAAACGCTCAAAAACCTACAAAACCAACGACGCTTCTTATACGCACGTCATCAAACAAAGTAGAACTGTCGGAAAATTTTCAAGAACGGGCGACTCTTGTGACGTCACTCGTCGAAAATGCCGTTTTGGCGGGATTATAAAAATGGGCAACATAGGCTAGCTGTAGAAAATTTATTAAATAAACATAAAATAATAAAATAAAATAAAAATGTTAAAATAATCGTAATTTTTTGCTTAATTTTTTTAATAATAAAAGTTGAAATACCTTATTAAATATCTACTCAAAAGGATATAGAAATTCCAACAAACAATATATTTTTTAATTTATTTCACCAGAAATAATGATTTTTTTTTATGTGAATACAGCACAAGAAACCCAACTGCTCCTGTCTGGAGTCACCGAAGTAACTGGCTATTCAGATCTGCTCACCAAACACGGTTAAAACCATTTCAAGCAACGTTTCAATTCTGAATGGTGGTCTTACATCAGAGCGATACTGAGAGTATCTTCCACTCTAAATATACTATATCACACATCCCATTGAAATGTGTCGAAGTCTAAAAAGTAAATTTTTCAGGAGAGCGAAAAAAGCGGTCCTGTCGAAAAAAGGACTAGCGACATCTCGCGGAGATAGTGTGATCTAACTTATATACGGTTTTCGTGAGTAGAGATAATCACAACCACTTTAATATGCAGAGATAAAAATAAAAAAAAATTTAAAAAGAAAAATTTAACATACGATTCCTTTCTATGGAAACCCGCGACCTCCGGATTGCTAGTTGAGAGCCTTACCCCTCGACCACTGAGGTCGTCTTGAGTTTACTTTGGGTTCACAACACTCCTATTGGTTTTTTTTTTTTTTTTTTTAAATTAAAAGAAATATACATATTTCGCTTTGTTAACTTAATATATTGATACAAATAATATTAATAATGATGGTTTACTACCTAACACCAAGTAACACATTTTTTTAAGTGAGAACATTTTGGTTTTGCTCATTAATTTTGAGAGCAAATAGTTTTTTTTTAAATATACTTATTTTATTTTCGGTTGTTAGGCTATCAGGAAGGAGATTATATATGTTTATACCCTCATGGCCTATGTTTCTTTTGCCACACTCTGTGTTTGTTGAATTTATGTATAATTTATTACGTTGTCTTGTGTGGTGTTCATGTACTTGTGATGTTTTCATAAATGTAGTATTTGTGTGTATAAAGCCATTTTGAATTTAGTAGATTAATAAGCATATGTTGTATTCGTACAGTTTTCTGATTTTCATTAAGTTAGTTTCTTTGTATACTCTTTTGGTTGGGGTATCTGGTCGATAGTTAAAAAGTTTTTTTATAACTTTATTCTGAATTATTTGAATTTCGTTTAAGAGTGTGATATTTGTGTTTCCCCATATTTCTATGAGGTAATTAAGATGGGAATGAATTAAACTAAAGTATAATCCCCTCTTTACTTGTATTGGTAGAGATGGGCTATTCTACCAAATACACCAATTAGTGGGATAATTTTTTCTTTTACTTTTTGTATGTGGTGTTTAAAAGACAAGTATTTATCGATATAAAGTCCCAGGTATTTTTCACTATCTGAATTTTGTAGGTTTATTCCTTCTATTTGCAAAGGTTTATGAGACGGTTTTCGTTCTGCTTCGCCCAGTTTAAGTGTTGGTGACTATTTATAAGGCATCACCCTTTTGAAAAACTAACTACTATTAACATTGAACTACAGAATACTTATATTTAATAGGTAGATATATAATAGTATACATTCTTACATTAAGACCGTGAATAATGAGAGGAACACTCTTCACTCCAATATACATCTTCTTATTATTGAATGAAAGCAAAAAATGTTTCTTCTTCTTCATACTTTTTCCTTAAATATAGTGTTATAGATGGCGCCACTTCCGTTTGCAAATCGCCTGTGAGCGAGTGATAAATGTGCATATTACGGCAGCAGCTTCGTGGAAAAAGGCACGTTCACGGACGGGTCAGAACGTTTCCATACAATGTGGCGTTGGAGATTTACTCGGAGTCGGGTTCCTTAATTTGAACCGTACGGGCATTACCCTATTAATATACTTCGATAATAACCATCATTAACACGCACACTTAAATTGCTTAAAGTGTTATTTTAAATGTATTTTAAAGTTTGGCTACCATAAAAAATATACAGATTAACCTACATATCACTTCTCAAACGTATATTGCCTAATCATGACAGTTACTGTTTTATTTATGTCATATTTACAGTTAGTGTGCCACTGTGTTAGGAACATATTTAAATCGTTCACCTTTAATTTTATCAGTCGTATTTAAATTACTTTATAAGTATCTAGAAGTTCCACACTAAATTCAATCGAAGAAATGTTTTCGGCAATTAATCCAAGTGATTAAAAGTCCTAGACCTAAATTAAAACGATTAATGTAACAAGATACAGACTTTGTAACAACTGGCATACCTATCTAATGTATTTGATAACCTACAAGTATAAAAAATAGTGCTGACAGATCACAAACAATGCGATTAGAACTACAACGTTTTATGACCATACGAAGGTCAAATTGTATTGAAATAATAAAAACTTTTTTTATGTGTCGTTATGAAATGGTTGATGGTTTTGATTTTCTGTTTGTCACATATGAAAAGGTTTAATTTTAGTTTAAAATTGAAAATGGTAAATTGAAAATATGAAGCTGAATAAATAACATTTTGTAACGGAATAATTAAATAAAATACATAACTTTAACGGTGAGCAAAATTAGTTTTAATTAATTAGTACTACAAATTTGCAAGTATGACACGTATTAATAATTGCTTTGACAATAACTTTATGGTTTAACTCCCAAAGAAAAATTAATTCTTCCCTTAAGAGGCTAGACTTTGAACGACACGCGGAACACCCGCGTCTGTCATTCTGTCCCGCTCACAATAAGCTCACGGACACTTACAATACATGCGAATGCGAAATGTGCGAATGAGACAACGCTCAAATTTACCTACAGAAATCGCTCGAAAAGGGGTTTATGGAGAATACACTTTTCTACACCGAAACTTTCACGAAATTGAAATTTAAAAAAAAAAATATTTTTTAGAAAGAAGAAGTACGTCGGTAGCTTTTTATAATTTTATAATTCTTTACGAGAGTTGAGTTAGCAGCACTTTTTCCTTAAATAATATTTTTTGATAAATCGTACATGTTTGAAAGTGAATGTTTACGTTTATACGAAACGCATCGAAAATTCGAAAACATACCGACATAGTTTTTACCTTCTAGAAGGCACTATAAAAAAAATATATCATTTTGTGCAATTTTCGATGTAGAAAAGTGTTTTTTCCTGGGCGTCCTTTTTGTATGGGCCGAAAAGCGAAGTCTATCGTCTTAACCGTTAGGTTTCAATCTGGTCTCCTTCAACGGTAGCATTCTTCCGAACAGGCCCTCCATTGATATGCTCGGTGTAAGTAAGTGACCAGCTCAGATACGGGGGCTCCATCGAAGCCAGAGTTAAGTTAGCCTCTCAGAAACTGGGCGTACTGTACAGGGCCCGCAGATACCTTAATAGTACACAACTGCTAACCCTGTACAAATCGCAAGTGCGCCCCGCGGTTGAATTTGGCAGCCATCTCTGGTCAGGATCCCCAAAGTACCTGAAAAACATCCACGACGAGAAAAGGGCGGTCCGTTTGATAGATTCTTCCGTCGTAACAAACGGATTGCAATCTTTGGAGCACAGGAGTCGGTTGGGAATGCTATCCTTGTTCTACCGGAATTTCAATGGAAATGCTCCGAGGAACTAGCGTCATTGATCACCTCAGCACCGGTGCAGAGTCGGGAAACACGACATACGTACACGGTTGACATTTGTCATATGAGAACGGGTGGCTTCTGCGACTCGTTTTTGAGTTCAACAGCTCAGCTGTGGAACGATTTGCCAGCCTCTGTGTTTCCCCCTTCCTACAACATGGGTCTCTTCAAGACCCATAAAGACCCTACACGCAGCATCTTCAAAGATGACATAGGCTCTGAAGGAAATTATTTTCCTCAGGGCTTCCTGTGTGGATTTAATATTTTAAAAAAAAGTTTTACAAAAAGGGTTTTAACGAGTATATTCACTCTGGGTTAGCTGAACTCGGAAGCCGATGGTTTACAACGCATCTCTTGGTTTAGTCCTGACTACTAACCAGTAGAATCCCTTGCCCTAATTAGTAAGAGACAAGCGATGCACGAATGGAGAGTATTCGAGATCAAAAACTAATCAGTATACGCTTCTAAATCTGCATAACAATTAGATGGTTTGTTACAATTTTGATAATGCCTTCTGAAGACTTGCAAACATTTCACGTCATTGAAAAGACATGCCTAACATAGGTCATTGGCTAAGTTGCCATCGAATTGGATCCCACCCAGTCGTCGCGCATCGTTAGTTCACTTCCTCGGCTGGAAAAATCCCCCAGCAACATTTTTCAGTTACTGCGGTGATAGTAGATTTTCAAATATTGTCAGGATATTCGTAACGCGGTGGTGTTGGAATTTCTTTAAAAAAAAAGATATATCGTAAATTGTAAATAAATTCCCCAATCTTTTCCCATGGTATTCTGAATAATAATGGTAACGGATTTATTATCTAGGATCTAGGTAACTCTTTCAAGATTTATTATCATGTCTTATTTTTTATCAGATAGAATTATTGATTTATCAGAGATGCGCTTTTGAGAACCACAAAGCCTTTCCGGTGAACTTCTTTCTACCATCACGCTTTGTTCCAGAAGGTTATATAATTAATAGCTTTCAATTATTTCTACAACTGAGTTATTTATTAACGATCCTTAACAGGATATTATTAATTTAGTGCTGTGTCCTTGCCTTCAAAGAATTCATACTGCAGTATCGTATAAACTGATGAGTTTTACGACGGTTTTATTTTATTTTTCCTGGTTCGAGGTAACTTGAAACCAGAAATATATAATTACAAGGCGATAACTCGAGAACGTATCAACAATTACAGATGCAAGGAACCAATTGCACAGATTATATATCGGCTTCGTATCAATTAAATGAGTTGCTAATTAACAGCACATGCCATAATATGTATTAAAAAACAGTCAAAATACGAACAATGGATATTGTGCGATAAAAAGCAGTGTAGAATGATACAGGGTTAGTGTATGCAATACTTCAGAGCTAATTTTTACTCATCATAATTTCTTCTTTTCTGAAACAATTATGATTTATCTGTTTTATTTTTTTTTACCTGATCTCCACACAGAAGCCTCTAAGGAAAATAATTTATATAAAAATAATCAATCTTTGACAAGTTAAAGTATTTCACTAAAAAATGTAGATATAATATGTCTCGACGCTATCTACTGAGAGAGTTAGCACTTACATGGCTTTCTCATATTAAAAAAAGTCGGTTGTTTGCAGGTGAAAAAATATAATAAGCGATAATTGTTGAATGAAACACTAGGTATATATTGAATCATTTGGCGGGTAGGAGGTAACCCGCCGTAGCTTAATGGTAGAGCTCCTGTCCGGCAAACAGAGGGGTGCGGGTTCGAGTCCCGTCGGCGACATGTATCTTTTCTCGGGAGAGTTTTTCAAAATTGATGAGTGTTTCAGGCTTATAATTATTGCTTATAATAATTGTTACCTTTTGTGATATGCATAAAAAAATCTTGTCTTAAACATTAGTTAATCAATTAAAAAAAATAATAATTTCCTTCGGGGCCTATGTCATCTTTGGGGATGATGTGTGGAGATAGTTTTTGTGGAAGAAATGTCTTGAAGATACCCTTGTTGTAGGAGGACGAAAACACAGCGGCCGACAAATCGTTCCACAGCCGAGCTGTTGAATTTAAGAAGGAGTCGTAGAAACCACGCTACTTTCTCAGAGCATCTTCCATTGAAATACCGGTAGAGCTAGGACATCATTCCTTCCCGACGCATGTACTCTAAACATTGCAATCTGTTTGTTAAGACAGGAGAATCCATCAAACGGACTTTCTGCTTGAAGTCGAGGGTTTTTTCCGGTATTGCGGGGCTTTAAATCGGACGTGGCTGCCAAATTATAAAACTGCCAAGACAACGTAATAAATTATACACAAATTCAACAAAGATAGACAGTATGACAGTATGGCAAAAGAAACATAGGCTATGAGGGTATAAACATATATAATCTCCTTCCTGACAACCGAAAATAAAATGAATATATTAAAAAAAAAAGCTCTATTCTATTGTGTCTCACAGGTTAGCACAATATTCTAATTGCTGTTTTCAAGACAATTAAATATGGTGTTAGCCCGTTTAATAAATAAATTTTTTTTTAATGCTGGCAATAAAAATTTTCACTGTTTAAAAATGCATAAGTAAATCTTACAAAGAAAGGAAAATCAACAAAATAAACAAAGACTGAGTTTATCCATGTAATATTGTAAAAATTTATTGGATATTCAGTACAAACTTATACCGACGTAATTTTGAATAATATGAAACTCTTATAATGTGAACAACTTTAACACATACATTTTTTTTAATTTAGTCACAACACTGTCATAAAAAAATATGAAACATTTATCATAAATCAAAAAGCGTACGTGCCTACTCGCCTGGTCCCCTCAGAGCTGGAAGGAGTAAGTGTGTTGACAATAATTCAACAAAGTTACCAGAAACCTGAGTGGTACTCAGTTCAAGGTCATCTGATCAGACATGACCTTGGCGCAGAACGATTACCCCTTGGAGACAGAAATACGTTCACTTTCGTCTGAAGGTCACAATAACGCCGGCATTCCGGGTAATTGCTCAGCAGGTCAGTTGGCCCATTCATCAACCCTTTCAATGACTTCTCGTTTATTTTTTTTCTCTTTTCTGCAACTTTCATACATGTAGGTTTGGGGCCCAATTACCTAACCATATTGAATAATGAGTTTTATTCAAAAGAAATAGCAAATTTCTAATATTTGCGCATTATTTATTTGTGCCATTTTATTTATTTGTATTTTAAACTAGCTGATACCCGGCATGCTTTGAAATGCCAATTAAATAAATAAATTGTTTTTCCCTTCGTGTCATTTCCCATTCTTCCCTGTTCCCCTTCCGACTGCTCTTCGATTTTCTTATATATCTTCCCCTTCCACATTCCCTTTTCATCTTTCCGCATTCGCCCTCCCCTCTCCCGCTCTATCTTTTCTCCCCCCCCCCCTTGTGCATTCCGCTACCACCTTCTTTGCCTTCCCCTCTCCCTTGCCCCACTCCTGAAAAGCACCCCTGCTTAATTCCCCAACCGACCCTACCGCATACCCCTCCCCGCAGCCTTGTTTCCCTGTAAAGTACACCCATTTTTCCAACAATTCACGTGTACTATTTAATTTTTATGCAAATTTCATAATTCCAGAGCTCACCAGTATATATATATAGAAGTATTCACGTGCATGTTCACAACAATTCAAAAAAAATTGTAGCAATCGGATAAAATTTTAATCGCAATCGTATGAATAGTAAAAGAAATAATTTCATTACGCCAGAGCTCACTATCCTATAACCATCCCGCGTATGCGCACATCATATTCCCAAAGTTTCATCGCAATCGGATGAACGGTACGGCCGCGCATAAGGTACGAACAAACAAACAAACAAACAAACAAACGAACAAACATAAATTTTTATATTTTAGATTACTTAACGCCGATTAACGGCTAGGAATGCGATAGGAATTACAATAATTTGAAATATACAGAATAATATGCCAATTAATGCAAAAATTTTCCCTGAAATCACAAAAAATTGAACTCTATAATGGCCTATTTATATCGTAATTTTAAACACAAATAAATAAAATAAAATAAAAACTTATATCCTGACTAAATTGCTATAAATTTTGATTAAAAAAAAAATAAATATACTTTTATTTTTTTTATTTTCTTTATTCACTGAATTGTTAGATGATTTGAGGATTTTTCGACCACCGTACTACGCATATGCCCGAGTTGTGGTGGTCGAAATTCAGTTAAGTATTTTGGCCTCAATTCCATACTAAAGTTATGAATGAAAAAGTATTTTTCAAACAAAACCTTAATTTGGATTTGAGGCCAAAATACAAACAAACTGAATAATTATGATCTCTTTATTGTCTGTTAAATTTAACGAAGTTTACAAAAACAACTGTGCTTTTGAACAAAAATAAATAAGTAGATATTTTTCGATTTCTCAATAAAAACATGCATTTAAAAATATTTTTAAACTTATTAACGGGCGGCTCTGCCAATTTCTACCGATTTCTGACACATTTTCCTTAAACGTTATTAAACATTTTCCTTAAACGTTTGAAGTTTTTAAGCTCTTAAAAAATATATATGTTATTCTTTAAGGTAGTATCTATACATTCTTCACGCCGAAATGGTAATTATTAGAAATTCCCTCGATAGAAATAAATCGCAAAGTATGGTCCAAATATTATTATTAACACTTTTTTTCTGTTATTTTACAAGTTATATGTATGAAAAAATTCATAATGTTTCATTAAATGCTACTTGACACATCCCCCACGAGATTTTGCTCTTTTTCAGACGAGTCGTCTTTTATTAAACATTTTCACAATTTTCGCATGAATTTTATGGTTTTTAATGTTAGCGCTCGCTCTCACGTTCGTATTGTCGTATCTCTCCATCTTCTTCTTTTTGAGCGGCGTAGCGCGCCCTTAAAGAAATCACTTTAAAAAAATTGACAATCGTTAAGCATAATAATATTTGGTTTTCGGAAATAGAGTCACAAAGGGTTAAATCTTTTATTTTACAACGTAAAAAAACAAAGCACAATCGAGTGTCAGACGTACCACCGTGATACAATCTGCTTCAGAACAGACGTGCAAAAGATCTTCGAGATATATCGAGACAATGACAAATACACAAATCTTCAACCATATTATTACAATCATATTCTTAACACGGAGACTGTCGAGAAATTTATGTTGTTCTTAATAAAAGTATAACGCATCCGTCATAAAATAAAGAAAAAAACTAGAAATGCCTCATGGGCGTGTTTAGTGATCCAAATATTTGCCTAATCAAGGCTTAAATTTCCAATTCAAACTGTGTTTTCGAAATTCACATGTGATGGAGATCTACAATTTTAGGCAACGTAAATGAGACAGAGTGTTGGGCTATTGGGCTAAAGCTAAATGAAACGGTAGCATTCTTCCAAACAGGCCCTCCGTTGATATGCTCAGTGTAACTCTAAGTGACCAGCTCAGGTACGGGGGCTCCATCGAAGCAAGAGTTAAGTTGGCCTCTCCGAAACTGGGCGTACTGTACAGGGCCCACAGATACTTTAATAGTGCACAACTGCTAAACCTGTACAATTCGCAAGTGCGCACCACGGTTGAATTTGGCAGCCATCTCTGGTCAGGAGCCCCAATGTACCGGAAAAAACCCTCGACTGTGTGCAGAAACGGGCGGTCCGCTTGATAGATTCTTCTGTCTTAACAAACTGATTGCAATCTTTAGAGCACAGGCATCGGGTGGGAATGCTATCCTTGTTCTAACGCTATTTCAATGGAAGATGCTCCGAGGAACTAGCGTCATTGATCCCCTCGGCACCGGTACATAGTCGGGAAACACGCCAAACACGCGCCCAACACATGTACATGGTTGACATTTGTCACATGAGAACGGGTCACTTCTACGACTTATCAGCTCGGCAGTGGAACGATATGCCGGCCTCTGTGTTTCCTCCTTCCTACAACACGGGATCTCTTCAAGACCCACGTTCACTCCTTCTCCTCAAAAAGACCCCTCCACACAGCATCTTCAAAGATGGCATAGGCCCGAGGGAAATTATTTTCCTCAGAGCCTCGTGTGTGGAGTTAAGGCCCAGGTTTTACTGTAACATTTTGGAAATTTATTCAGTAATGAGTGGGCATTTGAGGGGAGAGGTCGCGCGCTCGCATTGCAGTTCCGTCAAGCAATGAATGGGGAAATGGGTGTTATACAAGCAAAGTAGAAATTAAATAATTAATTATTTTATCATATAAAAATGAATGTTTCTTTGTTTGTTCCTCATGCGGAACCTAAAGCATTTATCCGATAGCGATTTGTCGTGTATGAAATTATTTCCTATCTAGCGTTATGAAATTATTTCCTATACTATTTATCCGATTTTGATGAAACTCTGGTGAGTTGTTATGTGCACACCCGCCAATGTTTCTATAAATAATAGTGAGCTCTGGCGTCATGAAATTTGTAAAAAACATACATAAAAAATTAATGTTCCTTTGTTTGTCCCTTATTCGGTACCTAAAGCATTCATCTGAGTGCGATGAAACTTTGGCGGATTTTTCGTGTACGTGTACATGCCCTTGAAGGTTTCTATATATATTATAGTGCAAGTGAGCTCTAGCGTTATGAATCTATTTCCTGTACTATTTATCCGATTGTGATGAAACTTTTGTAAGTTGTTAAATGCACACCTTCGTAATTCCTTATACGGTACCTAAAGCATTACTCCGATTGCAAAGAAACTTTGGTGATTTGTTGTGCACATACCTGTAATGGTTTCTATATGTAGTGCTGAGCTCTGGCGTTATAAAAAAATTCCTATACCATTCATTCGATTGCGCTGAAACAATAGGTGATTTGTTGTGCACACGCCCGCGAAGGATTCTGGAGGGATGCCATAGTCTCACGGACTCCAGACGGGAGCAGGTGGGACTTTTGTAAGGTATTCATATAAAAAAAGGAGTGGCGGACGTATGAATCCATCTCTCCCACAGCGGGGCAAGGCGATGAGTCGAGAGAGTCAAATAAATTTTGGGTAATTTGTACACGAGCTGCCAATAAAAGGGAACAGCCTCAGGAGCACACGTGCTTCAAGAATTATTCAGGGTCGTCTACCGCGATGGAATCCTTGTTCTACCGTTATTTCAGACATGGAAGATGCTTCAGAGAGGAACTAGCGTCATTGATCCCTTCAGCACCGGTGCAAAGTCGGGAAACACGCCAAACGCGCGCCCAAGATAGAAATTTCTCACATGAGAACGGGTCGCTTCTACCACTCGTTCTTGAGTTCAACAGCTCAGCTGTGAAACGATTTGCCGGCCTCTGTGTTTCCTCCTTCATACAATATGGGTCTCTTAAAGACAAATTTTCTCCGGGCCTCCTGTAAGAAGTTATATATAAAAATAAAAAAAAGATTCGACTTTTATTGTTGAGAGGTTTAAAAATTCCGTACGACTAACACCGTTTAACACAAGTACTAAAGATAAAATTAATATCATTCTAAAATCCACAAGTCTTGGCAATTTTTGTAGGATATTATGCTGAATATTTGCATACCAAGTTTACATTTAGTTGATTTTATATCAATTTGTTTTAAATTTTGTGATTTTTCGTTTATGTGCGTCATTCTACTTTTTGTTTATCTGAGCTAATATTTTGAAATATATTCTTTCTTGAGTACGAAAAAATTTGTCTAAATAAACTTTCAAAAACAAAACCACCTTTTGTCATATCTATTGCACGTACTTAAAAATATTTGTCCCAACTTTATTTTATGATCTCCCTTTATTCACACCCATTATTTTCCGGTAATATTAT
Source organism: Limnephilus auricula (assembly GCA_951813805.1). Lineage (NCBI taxonomy): Eukaryota > Metazoa > Arthropoda > Insecta > Trichoptera > Limnephilidae > Limnephilus > Limnephilus auricula. The sequence goes on from OX638403.1 coordinate 7,091,987, forward strand.
AAATACAGTTATTACCATTTTATAAACCATACAATCTACGTCAAAACACCATTAGATTCAATGTCTCATTGAGTAAAAAACGGAGACGTCAAAAAAGGTTCAGGGCGTAAAAGATGTTTCTATCTATCCATTCCATTGCTAATATATTTTTTGTCTGTCTAGCTGCATCCATTATCTAGTAAACAAATTAAAATTTTATAGAGCAAGTGTATTTTTTATTTCGTACTTTATCAAAATGCTAAATGGTTTACCAATTTGGTGTCAATCTTACCCGAGTCTGCCCCACAGACGGCTAAAATTGTGGTTAGCTAGCGGGGCGTACAAGTACCAAAAATACCTAACTGCAGTCAAGCCGAGTTTTGATATCCCCCCCTTAATGTCAAATAAAAAAAAAATATTTGTTCACATTCAAATTTTTATGGAAGGCAGTGTTCTTCTTAGTTTTCTGGTATCCTACATCTTTATTTTTATAAAACTTACAATCCATAATATATTATTTTAATTTTGTTGTTTTGTTTTGTGACAAAATACAAAATGTTGCCCAAGACCTTGAGATCCTGGGTTCAAAATATCATCTCTACCATTTGTCACTTCGTCTGTCTGTAAATTTGTTTGTGTATACCGGGTCAAGTCAATCCTGTCAAGATGGTAGCCGTGTTTGATAGTACATTTTTATTCCGCCAGAGAGCGCTCATGCGTTTCTTCTCACGCGTCTTTCTTTGAAAATTATATTTTTTTCATATAAAAACGAATATATAATCTCTTAACAAGATTTCCACATCAATGAATCACTCTGCTCTATAAAAATGATTTCCTACACCATAAATTTCGAAGGTCATAAAATAATATCTTACCACAGTTATGATTCATGAACTGACTTGGCGTTTTCTTAATTTAAGTTCGGCGTTTATGTTTTTTGAGACAATTTTTATACATCCATCGATAAATTGTCAATATTATTTTGCATCGCACACGACTTGCTAACATCCGAATCGTTGCGAAATAATAGCGGAGATTGTCTGAACGTTGCGCAAACCTTTTTTATTTTTTTACCATGGAGGCAATTAGAGACTAACGGCACTAATAACTAAGGCGCGAAATAAACGTAGGAGCTTATATGGTTAATAATGGTACATGTTAAACTGTGCTGCGTTTTTTTCTCAACACTTGTTTCGTTAAGAAATTGGTTTATTAATGTTAATCTAGAAAATAACAGCTTCCTAAAACAGTTAATCTATTTTTATAAACAGGCAGATTCACACAACACATTAAACATATTTGTGATACATTTATCAAATGTTATGTGAAAGCTATTAATGTTTTTCTTCGGTCTTATCAGAAGGAAAATATGCACGAATTGCACGTATGCAGAAACGTAGGCGATTCTGCTAACTGCATCGAAAGAACGTCAAAGAGAGAGAGCATACTTTCGGCAATTTTAGGCCCTCCGTTCATGGAGCTACTTCCAAACGACGAATTCAAATTGCCGTCAGAAGCTTTGGATTCATATAAGTTTACATTTTATTTATTTTACGGTTAACTTTTAGATTTGTTACCACCGTTTAGGTAATATTTGTAACCATGATAGTAAGAGAGACACGTCGATTTATATGAGACCCATATGAGTTATTCCTTAAAACGAACAAATAGACCTGACGGGTTTTTTACTCGACGGCAGCACGTGAAAAATGATCAAGTTTAGTATATTTGGGGTAGCGCCGTATACGGAAACCAACATTAACGCCCATCGTTCACGTAGCTATTTACAAGCGACGCTACCGCTACCTGTCATACAATTCTGCTAGTGTAGCGCCTAGCGGCGATTTCAAATACTAATAATAGTATTGAAAATACAGACGAGCGGCGATCGCGTCGCTTGAACGTAGCTTCATGGAAGAACGGCGTAAAGAGTAGTATATATCGGTAGGCTACTTGTGATAGCGCCAGAATCACGTAGATTGTAAGTATCTCAATGAGCGAAGGCCTTTAAAAATACAATCTGTGAAACAACGAAAGTTTTTGGGCGTAAGGCCTTTCGTTCACACAGATACTTACAAGCTACGTGACTGTGATGCAACCACAAATCGTCTACTGATGTGCTACTCTTTAAAGTTGGTGGCTACCCGAGTTATACGGAACTCGATCATTGTTTCACATGTAGCCGTGGAATTAATACGATTGCAAGTGACTCTAGCAGCGAATACAGTAATATTGTTCTTCTTAATTTTTACAAGCATAAAAAATGATCTAAAATATGATTTGGGTCCATCCACACGACGATTTTTTTAAAATAATTGTAGGGCATTCATCGCCGCCAGGGAACTACATGAGATTGATGTCATATATACTTATTTTTCTAACGTCAATCCACGCCTTCTCCGCTAAAACAATTTTTACGTATTTCGGTAAATTATTGTTAAATAAACATGGATATTTTCCAAATTATATTCGAAAAACCATTTCTGTCAAATCAGCGGCATTTGCGAATGCAACTCGCGTAGCGTGTTACCAACACTGTCAATAACGAGCAACTGACGTGAAACCAGTAGTACACGCTTTGCGTCCTAAACGAACACTAGCAACAGGGAATGGCGGATACAGTATGCTTCGCGCACAAACTCTAGTCGCTTGTAAGTATCTCCATGTACGAATGGTCTAAGTTGTGTCAAGCCGCGTATACATACGAACTGCCGAGCTTAACCATGACGTATGGGAAAGGAACCAAGCAACAGCAAAGGGCGTGAAAGGCCACTTGCGGTTGCTTCGTCCCTTTCCCATAATTCGTGGCTCGGCTAGGGTCTCGATTTGCAAATGTATACGCAACATATACTCCACAGAGACAGAAGATAAGTTAATTCAGTCGGGTCTTAAAAGATAATAAAAAACGATACCTACACTAATATGATGAGCCTTGATTCTTTTGTTAAAGCTTAGGTAGCTGTATTCTTTCATCTCAAAAGCACAATATTTTATTTATATTGGCAACAGTTCTCCAATGGTTTCAGCCCAGTCATCGCACATACTTTGTTCTTATTTTAAACAATAAATAATTAGTAAAAAAAAATATTTTGAATCATGAAAACAGTAGCTCGTCCAACTCTGTGATTACTTACTTATTTTGCAAATCAGCAAAAAGTCGACTACATCCGCTTGCAAGATAATAAATGTTTTATTACTAAAGGAAATGTATTATTATAGGGAAGTAATTCATTAAATTCATGTGTCGAAATTGATTAACGATTGAGTGACTTTTTTATAGTGTTTTTTACGTGATTCCGGGCAGACTTCCGACTATCTATAGGTGCAGTGGTACTATGACACTTCCATTATTTGGGATATATTGTTAGGTCGAAGGAAAGGAAGGAAACATAAAGGGGAACCTTTAAATCTCCTTGGCTATTTAAACTTTAACAATTAATAAAACCATTTCAATAAAAATTTCGAATGGAATTAACAACTCCGCACACGGAGAAAAATGTTTTTCGAAAAAAACGATCATTTTAATGGTAAAAACGGTTAAAAACGGGACTGAAGTTCTTACGAACAAATTAACAGTGTTTCAATGTTTTTGGTGGGAAAATTATGTATACCAACAAATTATTCTAACATGTTCCCGCCAATAAACATTGAAACCCTGTTAATTTGTTCGTAAGAACTTCAGTCCCGTTTTTACTATTAAAATGATCGTTTTTTCGAATAACATTTTTCTCCGTGCAGGGAAAATCTTCTAATCAACACTTTACAAACTCAGGCTAATTGGTTCGCTTTTTGGAACAATTCATATAGGTCCCGTAGAAATCATTATGTCTTTCTTTCTATCGCATTGAGAAATATGATTTAAACGGTGTTGGAATGAAAAACCACCAAATTTTTTTAAAATTAATAATTTAAAAAAAAAATTATGTGTGCAAGCAAAAAAAAATGATTTAAAAAATTGTATGTTTACTTCGAATTATAAAAATTGAAAGCATATTTTATCATCTTTCAAAAAAAGATTTTATTTTTCGGATTAAAATAATCCATTTGGTTGGAGATACGTTTTTAGATTTCCACTGCCAAAAGCATTTTCGTTGTTTGTTTTTGGGGTGTTAAGCCGTGTTGCGCTACCTCCTTCTTTAGCCGACGTTTCGGACAGCGTTGCAGTGTCCATGACGATCCGTCGGATCTGCCGGATCTGCCCTGATGATGGACATTGCAACGCTGTCCGAAACGTCGGCAAAAGAAGGAGGTAGCGCAACACGGCTTAACACCCCAAAAGCAAACAATGAAAAAAACATTTGGTTGGATTTTATTGACCAAAATCTTTTATTGATAATTCTTGCATATTTCTTACTTATCCCTTTTTTTTTGCAATATTTTATTATTTACTTACTTAAACCATTTTATATAATTGAGGTAGAATTCCCTCACCAAACACAAGAACCTCACCTCTTTATGGTGAGGAAAGGCTATTCTTATTTTCGTTTAAGGCCGAGGCCTAAAGGGTCAATTTATTCACTCTTCGCTTTATTACCCTTGTAATTTTTTTTCCCTCGTAAAATATAGCAATTTCAAGAAACGTCAACGTTTTGAACCTAAATTCTTGTATTAATATTTAACTTCATAACATGGTACAAGTTGGTTTTCTAGTAATATTTTTATTTATTTCATGTGTGAAAAACATAATTAGGAAGATAGGTAAAGCTTTTTTAACGTGTACCTACTTAGGAGAAACTTTTTTTAACTTCAAAGTTTAATTTATTTAAGAAATACCTTTATGATATTTTTATGTAGCATATTTTTATAATGTAGGAGCTGTTGCATATATATTTTTGTATTCCTTCCATTTTGAAAAACTTGTTACTCTCTTTGTTTATCTATATTGTGAACTTTTTCATTTACCTATTACTCACCTGTAAATTTCTCATATTAACGTACACTATATTATTATTTTTATGTCATCTACAAATTTAAACTGGTTTCAGTATAATTTATTTGTATTTTTTCTCTTTTCTTATAATATAATATTTTCACTAACCTTTATACCTATAATTTTTATAATGTTCATAGATATGAGTTTATCTTTCTTATTTAAACATTGTACTACACATCTATCACTGTATTATACACTTATTACGTAAAGGCCCATCAGGGCGTTGAAAATTAATAATAAATTAATAAATAAAGTTATTTTTCAAGTTCTATGAAAGTCCTATTAAAGCTCTGTTATTATAACAGTATGTGCCAGTTGCTTTACAAAACTGAAAAAATAGTAGAACTTGAATAGAACTTTCACAGTCTTGAATAGAACTTTCACAGAACTGGAATAGAACATTCACAGAAATTTTATGAATTCTTGAATTTCACGCGATGAAATATTTGCACACACTAGTCACTAGTGAGTCTAGTATGTGTAAAAATACACCCTAAAATTCCATTTTAATCAAGGAATGTTTCGATTTAATCGCGAACACTAAGCTATGTAAACATATCGTTATTTGAATAATCTTTTACCTACTTAATTTGTGATGAATTCGATTATTCGCTCTTTAGAAACCTTTTAGAATTTTAATCGACTAATAATCGAATATTTTCGTAATGGAAATCATCGATTAAATAATAGTCGATTATTCAAGTGGCCGAAATAATCGATAATTTCAAAATGTCGATTCTGTCCAGCACTAGTGATATTTTGGGTCGATGTATGTAACACAATCTGATTGTAAATCTAAATCGACACTTAACATAGTGTTTGGTGTTCCGTGACTTGAACACGTAATAGACAGAGTATCTGTCACCGGCAGACAAACGACACTTCCGTAAGGCGCGTGTTCGGGAAAACTTGCTGAAACTGCGTCGTTAGCGAAATGACCACGGCAAACACAATGGACTGGTGAACAAACTCTGTTGCAGATATTTTAGTATGACAAGAGTTTCTATTCTAATAAACTTTAGGGTAGGTGAGAGCAATAAGAAGGAGTTTCTGAGATATTTATACACGGAGAAAAATGTTACTAGAAAAAACGGTCATTTTAATAGTAAAAACGGTTAAAAACGGGACTATTAATTTACACGGAATTTCGATATGGAAACCCCTGAAATTGAACTACCCACCATTCGCCGTCACCCCTTTGTCTATCTAATTATCCCTATGTATAGCCCTGTCTGGATTGCAATACACACACACCTGTACACTATACACACCTGTTCAATATACACGCATACTGGGTACCTATATCTACACTCAGTACTAACACTGGGGCAATTCCTTACCTACCCCTTGTCTGGTCAGGGGATGAATGTTACAATAGGACCAGTACTAGAAGGTGTGAGTTTAAAGCCTTTATGTATGTGTGGCTTTATTCAAATACTGGGATTAGATAGGGGAGATGCGATTGCGCGAGTATTGGTGTGAATCTAGTATTCGTGCGTAAAAATCTACGCCCACAAACAAATTTGCAATTCAATTCGATTGTGCCACAGATGTAAGAAGTGCTTGGATATTGCTTTTTTGCATCATAAAAGTTCTTACGAACAAATTAACAGTGTTTCAATGTTTATTGGCAGTAAAATACGTACGAAATTACGTATAACAAATTATTCTTACATGTTCCCGCCAATAAACATTGAAACCCTGTTAATTTGTTCGTAAGAACTTCAGTCCCGTTTTTACTATTAAAATGATCGTTTTTTCGAATAACATTTTTCTCCGTGTGCGTGGCGCAGAAGCTGTCACCCGATGCTCTTTGGCTGTAATTTTTTTATGAATGAAAACATGTAGTTCTGCTTTTGGATTGTGTTTATTAGATGTCTTAATTTTTTTTCTATTAAACCGAGAAAATGATATCGGCCAACTGGCCGCCGCTAGAATTGATGACCATACGGGAGGTTTATGGCATTTTCTATCATTCTTTCCAGAATTTCTGGCGATAGGTTCTCGCATTCTTTACGGATATTCTCTTTGAGGGCTTCAAGAGTCTGAGTCTTGTTGACTTCAAGAAACCTCCTCAAAAAGAAGTCGGGAACGGTTAAATCGGTCGATCTTGCCGGCCAGTGCAAATCACCGAAACCATTTTTTCTCGCGTTCTTGAGGAGTATAGCGATTCATGTCCTTATAGCCTAACAGGAAATATCTTAAAAATTTATGTAAATATAAAAATTCATGAAAGAAAATGCCTTCTTAGAATCACACCCTGCAACTCAAACTGTATACACATTAGTAGTAAAGAAAAAATTAAATATCTTGGAATAATTATCGATAATAACATCAAATAAAAAAGACAAACTCCACAGTAGACAGAATGAGGAAACTTATCTATATATTTTTTAGACTTAGAAATACTGTATCATCAAAAATTCTAAAAGATATCTATTTGCACTTGCACATTCTGTACTGCAATATGGAATCATGGCTTGGGGGGGTGCATTTAAATCTACACTACTTTCACTTGAGACAATCCAAAAAATATTAATAAAAATCATCTTAAAAAAGCCTTATTATTATACAACAACAAATGTTTTCCAAGATTTCCCGGTTCCCCCATTGTCAAAAATTTATGACAAAATTGCACTCCTTCAAATACATAAACAATTTTTTGATAAAAATAATATCCCACAATTAAATATAAGCAAAAGAATTATTTCTGTATGTTTGCATCGCAAATATCAAAGCAGAAACTGAAATTTGCTGCCATTTGCAAAAATTATGGCATCTTCCGATAGTGATGACTTTTGCGCCACTTTGTATTTAACATATAGAGTAAAGTCGTCAAATTTGGATATTGTATGTATGTACAATGATCGTACCTTTCATAATCCTAATGAAAATGTATGTAAAATAAGCTATTATTTGCCATAGCAACGATTGGTGTCGTTTTGTTAAAAAAAATATCCAATGGCTATTTAGTTGGGTAGATAATTAGACAATAATTAAAGTATATATACCTATATGTCTTTCTGTAACCATTTAATTATTACAATTCTAAATAAAATAATAATAATTTATTTTTATTAAATGAAACAAATTATATTGTGTAAACCACTAAAATCACATGTTATAATATCTACATGTTTCAAAACTGATGGTCTCTTTGTCAAGATAATAACATGAAAAAAATAACAAAATAAACAAACAAGTATAGACAAAAAGAACAATAGACAAGAGAAGTGATTAATTACCTAAAAATATCATAAAAAACATAAAATGAAATATACAATTATTTTAGAATATATTAACATTACATTTTATATATTGAAAAAATATTTTGAAATGAACAAATTAAAATCATTTCTTCAAACTTCGCAAAATACTTTGTGGCGTCATTTTTAATTAAATGAAACAAATAACTTTGTATCAACCACTTTTATCATAATTACCTACATATTTCCAAACCAAGTATAGATTAAAAAGAACTATGGACAAAAATATTATAGAGAGAGGTGATTAATTAATATTAAAAATATCGTAAAAAACAATTATTTAAAATTAAATATAAAAATTATTTTAGAATATGAAAAAATTAAATTATATATAAATTATCAAAAGATAATCAAGATGTTTAAAGAACAAAAAATAAATTATTTTAAATATAAGTATTAATAAGAAAATAAATTTAAAAGATGGCTATTCTTAAAAAATATTTGGTTATTTATAATATTTTATTTACTTTTAACACTTTTTCTAATTTCTAAAATTTCTTAGTTTGCCAATTGTAAATCTGTTGTGTTGTTCGTGTGTAAAATTTTTAGCCCTTTATTTATATCAAAATAATGATTTGTTTCTAAATATGGTGGTTTACACAAAGTAATTTGCTCATTTAATTAAAATGATGCCACAAAGATATTTTGCAAGGATTGAAGAAATAATTTATTTTATTGTCGTGATCAAAGATGCATATCTCTTGTTGTATTTTAGTTCCGACGAACAATAGAAGGCTAATATTTAATCCAACTGACATTATCTTTCGGTATAAATTCATCTAATGAAGCGGACAATAATCTGACAAACCTACTAACTGGTAACCTAGTGTGCCTACATGAATTGGCTTGAACGAGTAATATCCATAACTTGTTATTAAATTTCTAAAAAATATATGTAAAGTATTTGCGGTTCCTATCAGGTTAATAAATGTAAGTAGGTACTTAATCATATTGTCATTGAAATTATTATTTATTTATTTATTTATTCACGGCGTTAGGGCTTTTACAAAAGTCATAATATAAAAATAATAGAAAAAGAAACAATGATATACAAATTATGTTACATCATTGTTTAGTAAACGGGAAACAAAATTTTTGAAATTTCAGAAATAAATTTTGGTAATGAATAAACGAAAATATCAACTGAACTAAATTTATTTCCAAGCCTCTGTAGTCTTTGGATTGGGGAGTTAATGAAATAGTTAGTTTTCGAAGGATAAACAAAGAACAGCTCTGATGTCGTTGAAAATGATTTAAATATATCTACAGTTATTTTTCTTCTATTTTTCTCATCTTCTACAATTTGAGCCATGTAAAAATATAAAATATTTAAGGCGATAGAAAATAAACCATTTGAAAACAATCAAAATAGTGCATAATATTTTTTTTTAAAGTCATATCCTCTGTTTACCACTACACAATTCAATTGGCTTGGTATGTACATAATATTAACATCATTTTGTGATGCCTAGCTGTCAAACTTGAATAAATTTAAATTAAGTATTTTGATTTTATAATGGTATTCAAAATTATGATGAAAACTGTTTGTTGAATATGAACCATGTGAGAAAAACGGTTCATAGAATGTGAAGCATGTGAGAAAAACGATGCGAAAAAAAAGGATGCGTCGTAGCAATCTCGGAAACCAAGTACCTACCGCTTGAATGAGGCTGTTCCGCGATTGCATTCGCTAGGAGACAAATTTATTTATTGTTTTTTAAAATCTCACTTCATTCAGTTTGTATAGTGTAATACTGTAATGTATCATAATATCAGTCTATGATCAGTTCTAACATTGTTTTCCGTTATCTATGCTGTATTCGGGTCACGTGGTGTCGGTTACAACGTGTGTCAAAGATAGCCGAACACAGGAAGGCAAGTCATTATTTTGCAAGAGCTCTCCAGACAAAAACTAGCTTCCCAGTTACGAGGATCGTATATTAACGGAATAGCAATAAACAGTCACTGTGATATTAAAGAACTATCACTACTTTCAATCATTACAATATAGTAATGAGATACTGGCCAGAACCAGGGTTAGGCAAAATACATGCTTTGCTGTAATTAAAATACAAATTACAAAATACTTTCAACTCGTGTATTTAAAATACGAAATGCAAAATACTTTCAAGTCTTGTATTTGAAATACAAAATACAGTTTTTTAACCATTTTTATTTAAAATTTTGATTGCAATAATTGTCATATGTACCCTTATCTAAGAGTGCGTTTGTGCAGAGCGAAGCAGAGACCTGCAAAAATTAAAAAAATAATCATATTACTCAAAAGACACATCTCATCTCCGCTCCACTTCGTAGACTTGTAAAGTTTTGTGGTATAGGACCCAGGTGTTAGGTAATGTAAATAGAAAATAATCCAGCCCAGCCCATTTATCAATAAAATAAGAATTTCCTTTTATGAACACTGGGTGCATCATCAGACAAACGGTTTCTTGTTGGGGAATGAATAAAACCTGTACAATTTAGCACAAACTTGTGTTAAATGGTATGAATATTTTTTTAAATATTTGGATAGCTTTCATGAATGGTATGCTCTTTACTTTTATCGTTTAGAAAGCTGACTAACTCTAACTCCATTGTTGATGTATGCTCTTTACTTTTATCGTTTAGAAAGCTGACTAACTCTAACTCCATTGTTGATGTATTTTTATCATAAGATCGCTAAATGTATTTGTGTGAAAATGTATTTTGAAGACATGAGTATTTGAAATACTAATTACAAAATACTTTAGCATCAGATATTTGAAATACCGAACACAAATTACATTTTTAGGAAGTAATTGAAATACAAATACCAAATAAGTATTTGTATTTCAATTAAAAGTAATTCAAATACTGCCCAACCCTGGCCAGAACTAATAAAAGGCAATAATATCTCTGTCTACATAGAGACTTTACATATAGTTATTTTAACTATATTCTGTGAATATTTTCTATGTAAAAGCCTTAAGGAGATGTACCTGTTAAAAGAAAAGTTTTCTAAATGTTTTCGACCCCTTCCCATTGTAGTGAATGACATTCATAATGAGAGAAATGGACCGATAATAACCGGGTTTTGACTCACAACACAACGCAGTATTTCCATATAAGGAAATGGCATTATTACACCACTCTTTAATAATTGGACCAGAGTATTGTTCTTGGGCGATCTATTCATAAAATTCACCGACGAAAATCAGTCACGCCCCGAGGCTACTGAATTTGCTAGCATTCATAACCAAAATTGGTTCGATCAACTTGATTGTAAAGGTATCATATTAAGTCATAAACTTGCGTATTACTTAAAGCCATTTATTTGATTTTGAGATATTTTGCAAAAGCCTTCAGGGCGCAACCATCTGCTATTCAATCCACTGCTATTCAATCCACTGCTATTTCCTGTGCTATTATTTTTGGTTTAATAATTCAGTTATAATAGCGGAAGCTAGCGAATGGCAAAATAATAATCGAGAAATGTTAAATTTTCCAATTTTACGACGCGACCATTAAAAAATCAGTGAGTTTCCTGGAATAAAATACCCTTTTCCTGAATAATTCAACTTTTAAAAGAAAGAAAAACATTCCTGAAAAATATTGTAAAAATAATTGTCATTGAGACAGTGACATTTTGTTGGACAAATTGTATAATTCCTTTTTGTAAATTTAAAAATAATTGTTACAGAAGTATATGGTAACAGTGGTATAATTAAGTAGGTGGGTATTAAAGATGATACCCGGGTGGTGGAGAAATTTGAAAAATAGATTTGACTAAATTGTTGCTGTCACTGTTGCTCTTACTCCACCGGATATTGAGCGAAAGGGACAATGCACCTCGGGCTACTAAATACCTAACTAAAATCTAGGTTTTGTATTCCCCACTTTTCTCCTCCAAAAGTGGACTGATTTTCAGTTTTTTTTTACCAAATACATAAGAAAAACTATTTTATGTCTGTACGTTTTGCTTTTTAAAAAAAAACATTGTCTTGTTTGTATACTGAATGACTTTTGATGGAGTTTAAACCAGTCAATTTTATTGATTTTTTTAAGGTCATAACTTCTATAAAAAGTAACTTACCGAAAAAAGTACCGACACGCTAGTAAATGATATCTATTTTATGAAAAAACAATATTTTCTCTAGGGTTAAAATCCAGAGAGATAAATAGGGAATACGTTTGTATGGAAAAATCCCCTTAAGTACGTACCTATAAATCTTATTTCAGAGGAAACTTTGCTTTTGATTTAATTAATATGAGAAAATTATTATTTTAGCGAAAAGTGATATTGAATATTCGAAAAGTTTGAAAAAACTTAGTTATTTTTATTAATTAGTTAGAAAAATATGAAACTTCAGAAATATTTCTCTCTCAATTGGACCAATGCAATGTATCCGTATGGGTTGGGTACTGAGTTCGTGTCAATATGCCTGCGATTCCCAAACCCTTAAATCAAATTTCAATTCCTTAAGAATGTTAACAAAATGAATAAATTGGATTAATCTGCCTAGGATGACGTGTCCAGGTTGCTGTCCCAATCTCATTTAAACAAGTTAAATATTAACAAGCTTCACATAATGAATGTTATGACAAAGGCTAATCGTTTATTATGATTAATAATTAATTAACTATTAATATCTTTATGCCGAAGTATTGAAACCTTCGACAAGTCGGTTAAAGCTCACTCAGAATTCGATCTTGCATAATAAAAATAATATTAATTGGTTTTCCATTGAGTTTCATAATCTACCTTATACCTTAAACGAAATAATGAAAAGTTAATTAAAAATCGTTTTAAAATGTGTGAAGTGATTACTTACTAAATGCATTTATAATTAAGATTTGTAATATTTCTCGAAGGTTTAAAAACTTGATGCAAAATGTTATTTTCGCTTGGAGGCCTTCATTTGAAATATAGTCGATTCCGCTTAATTGGTACATCGGTTTATCGGGACAGCCGGTTATTTGGAACAAAACCCAAGGAACACAAACCGAATAAAAAACTAATGCTATTTTATTCATCAACATCTATGGACAACTGCAGTGTTATGACCAGTGATTTCCCGCGGTCCTTATAATCTAACCACAACAAATAATAGTGATACAAAAACCCAAGAAATATTTAATTAACTTAAAAGCACACTACTTTTTAAATATTTAAAAGTGTTAGTTGATAAAAATACCAAAGTAAAGTGATTTTCTTGCACAAGTAAACTATTGAACATAACATAACCTCAAACGTCAAAGCTAGTGTATTTTGTCTAAGCAATCGAGAAGAGTCAACAATAAACACAGTGTTGCCAGTATAAATTTTTGTGAAGGGGCATTTCTGAACAGAATAATTTTAACAAAAACAATGTCTCCCGCCCGAAGCAAAAATCAAATTTCCGAAGATAAAATAAGCACGGATAAAATAATTGAATATATTGATAAAAAATTTGAAACTTTGAAGAAGGAAATTTTCATAAAAATTGATTCACAGACTTCAGAAACTACAAAGAGCATCGAGTTTATTAGTGCTCAATACGATGAACTTTTAAAAAAAATGGATGTTACAAATAAATTAAACCAAGTGATACAAACTGATTTCGAAAATATGAAAAAAGATCTGTCCGAAAAAAATACTATCATCAAGAAACTTGAAATCAGATTCGCCAACTTGGAGACCATTTCAAAGTGTAATAACCTAGAAATAGCTGGGATTCCCCAACAAAACAGAGAACAACCCACTGAAATCGTAAGAAAAGTTGCTGCTGCAGCTGGGATCATTATAAAACACACGGATATAACTGACGTCATCCGAATCCCAGATAGACGCAATGGGGCTCCACCTAAACTTCTTGTTACTTTCTCTGAAAAACAACAAAGAGATTCCCTCCTTAAAAAAAGAAAGACATAAATTACGAAGAAATCAAGGATCTGACAACATCGCCAATTTTCATTGGGGAAGAAATAAGCCCCTATCACAAAGAGATTTTATGGAAAGCCAAACAAGTGGCTAAGGAAAAAAAATACCAATTTGTGTGGTATAAACAAGGAAAAGTTATGCTAAGGAAACAAGAACATGAAAAAATTATTTACATTAGGCAGTTAGACGACTTGGTGAGAATAATTTAATATAAAATAAATAAAAAAAAAGCCTTAACATCCACTTAAGAATTTAGTTTTCTAAAATGAATACCACAATAATTACCTCTGAACCAAAGACTTTAACTACTTTAAATAATTATTTCAAAATTCTACATACAAATATAAGAAGCATAAATAAAAATTATGATGATTTGCAAATTCTATTAAAATATATGCACTACTTTCTGAAAGCAAAAACATTTAAAATTAACTCGCTTAGAGTATATTCTGAACTCTACATATTCCCGCATATTACTTATTTCTCTAAAGTCAATGTTAATAACAATAACTACTACATTATTACTACTAATTATACTTGGAAATGTAACTTCCTTAAATTACATCTTATGGAATTATTTTTTATTATTTTTAACAATATTATTAACCTATGGAAACATCGTATAAATGATCTAATAACATGCCGTACCCGCCACATCATTTCTTTTACATTTTCTTATAGTTCCCGCTACATCATATACACTGCATTTTACTATCACCTTTGTAAAACTTTGATATTCATTAGCAGATATCATTATAAACACATTAATTGTCTATGTAAACACATTGGAATCGTCCGTACTCCTATATTAATCGAACAGTACTTCCTCATTATGTCTTATGCAAACCTACTTACAAACCATTGTTTAAAATACATACTGTACTATGCAATTTATACTTCTCAAAGTGTAATTGTGAGTGTGTACTACCGGCGACAATCTAATATCGTATTTACTAATTATACCTCAAAATGAATGACTTCATAACTAGCGCAATCGACGATTGCTTTATAATAGATGAAAGAATTTTTGACACCATAAATGAAACAAATTATATTATAGATATAAAACCGACATCCAGTCTAATAATAATGCACATGAACATTAGAAGCTTGGAGAGGAATATCGATGAATTTATTTGCACAATTAAATCTTTAAAAAGACTTGACTGTATAATATTATCAGAAACGCATTCATCGAATGAAATTAATTACCATATACCGGGTTTCTCGTATTATGCAAACGGCAAACAAAATTAACAAAAACAGCGGCGTCGCCATTTTCATTTCTAATGTTTACGCTGTCACAAATATAAATGAAATCAAGATTAATAGTGTAAATATATTAAATATGGAGATACGTTTTATGAATAATTCTTTCAATATCATTGCTATTTATCGCACACATGCGTCGATCATAACTGCATATATAGAAGAATTAAAAAATATACTACGACATCATAAAAATAAAAAAACCATTATTATAGGAGATATCAATTTAAATATCGCTAACGACTACTCCTCGAACGACAAAGATAATTATTTAAATATGTTTGCGGAATTAAACTTTATTTCATGTATAAATTCATATACTAGAAACATTCTCGGCCAACGACCGTCATGTGTCGACCATTTATTTACAAATATCAAAGATACACAAAATATAACATCGGCTGTAATAAAAACAACTATAACGGATCATTATGCATGTGTATTTAAATACAACTATAAACAAGAAAACTCTCCAATACCAACTACAACGGAACTAAATAAGACAAATAAATGCAATTATAGAATCAATATAAACTCTCTCATAAAATTATTAAATAACGAAAAAGAATGGCAAGAAATATATCAATGTAACGATGTAGAAGATTGTTGCAAAATATTTTATAATAAATTAAGTCTACACATAAATGCCTGCAGAAATACCTCACCTCAAAAAATATCATCGAGGCTTAAACCAATTAAACCATGGATAACCCATGGATTAATCGTTTCAATTAGACACAAAGAAACACTTTACAAACAATGTATAAAACAACCGGAAGACATAACATTACAAAAACATTTTAAGGATTATAAAAAAAAACTTGCGTATCTAATAAAAAACACAAAAGATAATTACTATAAACAAAAACTAGAACTTACTGAAAATGATAGCAAAAGGACTTGGTCCATCATAAACGAAATTATTGACAAAAAACCATTCAAAAATAAAACAATCAACAACATCAACCATCACAATTCTAAAATTTGTTGTAAAGAAAATCCCTTTGAAGCCGCTAATGTATTTAACGATTTTTTTGCAAATGTAGGGAAAAACCTTGCTAACAAAATACAAAAAGACCCGTGTCTCAATGAACCCAACTCTACAGTAAATAATGAGCAAAAAATTGAACTATTTCAACCAACAACACCAGAAGAAATCGAACAAATCATTACAGGTATGAAAGGAGGTTCGGCTCCAGGTTTTGACGGAGTCACAGTCCCAATATTGAAAAGCATAAAATCATTAGTATCAAAACCTTTAACTCATATCGTCAATACAAGCTTTCAAAGCGGAGTATTTCCATCTATATACAAACAATCTGTAATTATACCAATATTTAAATCAGCAATCCGGAAGAAACAACCAATTACCGCCCAATTTCTTTACTATCAAATACAGCAAAAATTTTTGAAAAACTTGTAAAAAAAAGAATAAATCATTTCATTAAGACTAATGACATAATTCATGAAAACCAGTTTGGTTTCATGGAAAACAGAAGCACAAAAGATGCTATTGCTAAATGATCTCATACTATACAAGACGCATTAGATAAATCTTTAAAGTGTATTGGTATATTTGTTGATCTTCAAAAAGCTTTCTACAGCATTTCTCATGTCAAATTAACACAAAAACTAAACGCTGTGGGTTTTAATGGCAGAGCCTTAAATTGGATAAAAAGTTATCTTAATAACAGATCACAAGTGGTAAAAATTAACCATACATTGAGCAAACCTCTTACAAGTGATTTTGGAATACCACAAGGTACTGTATTAGGGCCATTACTTTTTATCATGTATGTCAACGACATTTTTACACAAAACCTCAGTGGACGCGTTATTTCTTACGCGGACGACACTATCATCATAGTTAAGGGTCAGGACTGGAATATTCTAAAGAAAAATGCAAACAATGACATGCAAATCCTAAAAAACTGGTTCGACACAAACCTGCTCTCAATTAATGCAAAAAAGACTCTTTACATTCCCTTCTCAATAAATAAGTTTAGAACTCACCCAAACATCGATATAATTATACACAATAATAAATGTAACAAAACTGTCTGTAATAGTTCATGTAAAAAATTAAATCATACAACTGAAATAAAGTACCTCGGTGTAATTGTAGACCAACATATGAAATGGAACAGACACATATGTGAACTTGTTAAGCGCATTAGGAAATGTATTTATATATTTATTAGATTAAGAAATATTCTCAAGGTAAATAATTTAAAAAAGGTGTACTATGCACTAGTACAGTCAGTAATTCAATATGGAATTATTGGATGGGGAGGTGCATATAAAAAAATTGTAAACCCTGTAAATGTGGTTCAAAAACTAATTATTAAAGTCATTTTAAAAAAACAACCTACATTCCCTTCTGCAACATTGTTCAAAATTTTCAAAGTTCCAAAAATTGAGAATCTCTATAAAAAAGACTCAATATTACAAATATTCAAAGATAAGACATTAAAAAATAATAAAGTTAACTCATCGTTAAGACGTAAATATAATATCCAAATTCCATTATTTTCTACTCAACAAATGCAAAATAATTATGTATACAAAGGGATAACTTCAATAGCCTTCCCGAAGAAGTAAAAAAAATAAGAGATTTAGCATTATTCCAGAAAAAGATCAAACTATTCTTAAAAAACTGTATGCAATAAAACCATGTAACCTTAATCCTGTAAATCAAACCATCAAATATTGTATAATATCTTCCTTAATCTAGTCCTTAAGATATTATATTAATTATGGACTAAAAATTGTATATTCTTACATAACTCCTACACCAAGCTCAAGAGCCAGTTCTCTTAATTGGTGTAGAAACCAAAAAAATTATGTTTTCACCTTTTTGTTATACCTTTTTATTATATTTTTGTTTTTATTTAGTTATTCTATTGTTAAACAATGATTAAAATGTAAAATTGTTGTGTGTAAGAGGTGAAATAAATTGAAATAAATAAATAAAAATAAAAATAAAAATAAAAATAAAAATAATAAAATTATACAATATACAGATGTATTTATCAATTTAAAGGGTAAGAAAATAGTAGTACCGGGCATTTCAATAAAAAGAGGAATTTTTCAAGGAGACTCGTTGAGTCCTCTTTGGTTTTGCTTAGCATTAAATCCTCTATCCAAAATGTTAATAAAAAGCAAGTTTGGAATAAAAATTAAGGGAAATACAGGAGAGAGTAGTACAATTTCGCATCTATTATATATGGATGATATAAAATTATTTTCAAATTCTGAATCAAATTTAGAAAAAATGATTAAGGTAGTTAAAATTTTTTCAGATGATATTAAAATGACTTTTGGTCTAGATAAATGTAGAACGATCCATATAGAGAAAGGCAAAATTATAGATGGAGATAAGGGTATATTTAGAAATTTTAAAATTAAAAGTATGAAAGGGGATGAGGTTTATAAATACTTAGGATACCCGCAATCGAATAGATTAGATCATACTAGTATTAAAAATGATATTAGGATTAAATTTCAAACTAGGATAAGAAAAATTTTAAAATGCAATCTATCTG
Source organism: Limnephilus auricula (assembly GCA_951813805.1). Taxonomy (NCBI): domain Eukaryota; kingdom Metazoa; phylum Arthropoda; class Insecta; order Trichoptera; family Limnephilidae; genus Limnephilus; species Limnephilus auricula. The sequence continues at coordinate 7,110,878 of OX638403.1, forward strand.
CTAAAAATTTAGTAAAGGCAATAAATAGTTGGGCAATACCTCTATTAACGTACTCATTCGGTATAATTAAATGGTCTAACACAGATTTAGATAGCTTAGAACGATTAATTAGAACTACGTTAACAAAGTTTAATTGTCATCATCCAAATTCAGCTATAGAACGAATTAATTTACCTAGAAATTTAGGAGGTAGAGGTATAGTAAAAATTACTTCTTTAAAACAAAATCAGGTAGAAATGTTAAGAAATTTTTTTCATAGAAAAGCTAATAGCTCAGAGCTGCATAAAATAATTTGCAAGGCAGATAGAAATATTTCACCTTTAAATTTATACGACGAGAATGCCAACATTTTTATAAATACCAACCAGGAATTATTAGATTCCTGGTCAAATAAAATTATTCACGCAAAACACTTCAATTATCTCAACCAAACGTATGTTGACAAACTTTCGTCAAACAAATGGTTGAATATTGGAGAGTTGAGCGCAGAATTAGAAGGTTTTATGCTTGCTATTCAAGATAGAGTAATTAATACCAAAAATTATAGGAAGCATATAATCAAAGATCCAAATCAAATTGATGATTTATGTAGAAAATGTATGGCTTTTCCGGAAACTATAGAACACATTATATCAGGATGTTCTATATTAGCACCGTCTGAGTATACATTTAGGCACAATCAGGTTTTAAAAATAATTCACCAAAGTTTGGTAATTAAACATAACTTGATTGACTGTCATAATATAGTACCATATTATGAATACGAACCAAATTCATTTTTAGAAAATAATTTCTTTAAAATTTACTATGATAAAACTATACTAACAGACAGACCAATTGGTCATAATAGACCTGATATAGTTTTACATGACAAAATTAAAAAAATAACTTATATTATTGATGTAGCTATTCCAAATTCCTGTAATATTCAAAAATCTGTTTCTGAAAAAATAAGAAAGTATACAGATTTAGGAAATGAAATTAAAAGAATTTGGCATTCTCAGACTATAAAAATATTACCTTTTGTTATTTCGGCTACTGGCATTATACCTAGCTCTCTTATTAAAAATTTAGGCATATTAGATTTGTCAAAGAATTTGTATATAAAAATGCAAAAATCAGTCATTTTAAATACATGTAGAATTACGAAAGATTTTTTAAATATTTATATTGAGGGATCAGTAGGATTTATCGGTCAAATTAGGAATTCCACAGAGCCGAACCCTCTGATATGAAAATATCTGGAGACGGTGAATTATATTCCCATTTAATAGTTTGGTAGATTAACGTGTTGTTCTTGTATTGTTTTGTATTAATTATACTTATATAATACACTTGCATAACGTGGATTTACTAGATGATCATTTATATGGAAAAGTGTATGAAAGGGTTTAGTTTTTCCTATGGGAAAAACTAAACCCGTTCCTGTAAATCTGGTGAATAAATAATTATAAAAATAAAAATAAAAATAAAAATAAAAATAAAAATAAATACAGGAGAGAGTAGTACAATTTCGCATCTATTATATATGGATGATATAAAATTATTTTCAAATTCTGAATCAAATTTAGAGAAAATGATTAAGGTAGTTAAAATTTTTTCAGATGATATTAAAATGACTTTTGGTCTAGATAAATGTAGAACGATCCATATAGAGAAAGGCAAAATTATAGATGGAGATGAGGGTATATTTAGAAATTTCAAAATTAAAAGTATGAAAGGGGATGAGGTTTATAAATACTTAGGATACCCGCAATCGAATAGATTAGATCATACTAGTATTAAAAATGATATTAGGATTAAATTTCAAACTAGGATAAGAAAAATTTTAAAATGCAATCTATCTGCTAAAAATTTAGTAAAGGCAATAAATAGTTGGGCAATACCTCTATTAACGTACTCATTTGGTATAATTAAATGGTCTAATACAGATTTAGATAGCTTAGAACGATTAATTAGAACTACGTTAACAAAGTTTAATTGTCATCATCCAAATTCAGCTATAGAACGAATTAATTTACCTAGAAATTTAGGAGGTAGAGGTATAGTCAAAATAACTTCTTTAAAACAAAATCAGGTAGAAATGTTAAGAAATTTTTTTCATAGAAAAGCTAATAGCTCAGAGCTGCATAAAATAATTTGCAAGGCAGACAGAAATATTTCACCTTTAAATTTATACGACGAGAATGCCAACATTTTTATAAATACCAACCAGGAATTATTAGATTCCTGGTCAAATAAAATTATTCACGCAAAACACTTCAATTATCTCAACCAAACGTATGTTGACAAACTTTCGTCAAACAAATGGTTGAGTATTGGAGAGTTGAGCGCAGAAATAGAAGGTTTTATGCTTGCTATTCAAGATAGAGTAATTAATACCAAAAATTATAGGAAGCATATAATCAAAGATCCAAATCAAATAGATGATTTATGTAGAAAATGTATGGCTTTTCCGGAAACTATAGAACACATTATATCAGGATGTTCTATATTAGCGCCGTCTGAGTATACATTTAGGCACAATCAGGTTTTAAAAATAATTCACCAAAGTTTGGTAATTAAACATAACTTGATTGACTGTCATAATATAGTACCATATTATGAATACGAACCAAATTCATTTTTAGAAAATAATTTCTTTAAAATTTACTATGATAAAACTATACTAACAGACAGACCAATTGGTCATAATAGACCCGATATAGTTTTACATGACAAAATTAAAAAAATAATTTATATTATTGATGTAGCTATTCCAAACTCCTGTAATATTCAAAAATCTGTTTCTGAAAAAATAAGAAAGTATACAGATTTAGGAAATGAAATTAAAAGAATTTGGCATTCTCAGACTATAAAAATATTACCTTTTGTTATTTCGGCTACTGGCATTATACCTAGCTCTCTTATTAAAAATTTAGGCATATTAGATTTGTCAAAGAATTTGTATATAAAAATGCAAAAATCAGTCATTTTAAATACATGTAGAATTACGAAAGATTTTTTAAATATTTATATTGAGGGATCAGTAGGATTTATCGGTCAAATTAGGAATTCCACAGAGCCGAACCCTCTGATATGAAAATATCTGGAGACGGTGAATTATATTCCCATTTAATAGTTTGGTAGATTAACGTGTTGTTCTTGTATTGTTTTGTATTAATTATACTTATATAATACACTTGCATAACGTGGATTTACTAGATGATCATTTATATGGAAAAGTGTATGAAAGGGTTTAGTTTTTCCTATGGGAAAAACTAAACCCGTTCCTGTAAATCTGGTGAATAAAAAAAAAAAAATAAAAATAAAAATAAAAATAAAAATAAAAATAAAAATAAAAATAAAAATAAAAATAAAAATAAAAATAAAAATAAAAATAAAAATAAAAATAAAAATAAAAATAAAAATAAAAATAAAAATAAAAATAAAAATAAAAATAAAAATAAAAATAAAAATAAAAATAAAAATAAAAATAAAATATTTTGGTTATCTGCGACACCATTCCGTTTAATTGGTACAAATCTGAAGTCGATGCAAAACGTGTCTCACTATACAATTTTAGTTAATAAGGGCATTAAATGATTGATTGTCATTGGTTACTGGTTGAGGCTTTTTAGCAGTCCTGTATTAAGTTGAAGCCATGCTAAATATACAAAATCATGTGTTTTTGGTTGGAAAGTTTGAGCACTTAGAAATATTATAGATGCTTGAATTAAATATCATTATTACCTAGATAAAATGCAAGTTTATAAATATAATAGATTCTTTAATTAAATATCATTAATAAATCAAAAGCTAAGTTTACTCTGAAATAATATTTGTAGGTACGTACCTACTTAATTATACCACTGTTACCATGTACTTGTGCGACAATTTAAAAAAAAAATTACAATAAGGAATTATTCAATTTGTCCGACAAAATTTCACCGTCCAATGAATTTTTTTTTTACAATCATTTTCAGGATAATATTGACAGAAAAAGTGTTAATAAGAACGTTCAAATAAACACATCGATTTCGCATTTGAAAAAATAATATCGAATATTTTTTTTATGAGTTTTTATATAAGCCTATAATACAATAAAGTATCAGGCCTGTAAAAAAATACCTTTATTGTGAAAATCTCCTACTTAAGATACCCTTTTCGGATCAAATTTCATTGCATAATGTGACAAAATTAATTTATTTATAAAATAATCGGAATACATTTTAATATTTGTGCCATTATTTCTCAAAATAAAACAAAACAATGCAATTTCGCCCTGTTTTTTGGGCATGAATAAAAATAAGCGCGTCCAATGAATTTGGAGTTGAGATTTAAACCTTATGTCGTCCGCATAATGACTATGGTCATTTTAAATTAGTTACGTTACCACCCGTTTCCTGGACCGGACGGACGTCTCTACACTCCACGTCGCTAGGTTCCGTGAAACCGATTTAAAATTTCCTTGTTTTTATAATAAACAATGCGAAAGAAATGAGTAAGCCTTTACGAAATAAACTTGTAAAAAGCAAATATCAAATACCTTCTCCAACCTTTCCAAAAGAGTATTGTCAAGTATTTTTAAATCCCTCCCAAAAAGAGGTGAGGATTCCGATGTCGAACTTTTCAAGGACTATGGGATCACCATAGGAAATTGGCTAAAAGGCTGGGCTATGATGCTTTTAAAGCAACTGATGGTTGGTTATCTCCATGTAAAAATAAATAAAATGTGTTTTTTCACTCTCTTGTAAAATTTAAAGATAATATAAAATTTTAAAAATACATTCAAACGAACGCGAATAAAGGTAAACATAAATAAATATGTGTAGTGCGTAAACATATAAGAAAATGTAAAAAAAAGTATTTCCAAATCTTAAGCATTACTTATTTGGGACAGCCGCTTATTTGGGATAAAACTTTAGATTCCGATGAGTCCCAATTAAGCGGAATCGACTGTATTATAAAATAATTTTAATTTAATTTCATTTCATTTCGACGGCAGTCCGTGGTTGAGTGGTAAGACTCTTGACTTCCAATCGGAAGGTCGCGGGGTCGAACCCGGCATGCGGAAATAAATTTTATTAGATTAATTTGTGTTATTTCACAATTAATTAATAAAAATAATATATACTACATTTGCGGCACTTTCGAGAGTGGAACATACTTTCAGTATTGCCCCGATTCTTAAAATTTTATGAACGTTTACGCACGCTTACATAATTAGTTGAAATGTCAAGTCTTCGAAAAATCCGTGAAGCAGAAAATCTGTTTAGCAAGTCTAAAACAGCGATACCTTTCTAACTGAGCACTACCATTATGGAATTTGCAAAGCTTTTTTATGGAAATTCTACGTCAGTGCACTTATTTACAGCTCTCTGTGTCATTTCCTTAATAATAATGTGTAATAGGTATGTAGTTATAAAAAAAGTATGTGTAAATGATCCGGCTATATATTTTTTTAATGTTTTAAGTCGCTTGATCAACGATCGATGATCATAGTTGTTATATTGTAATTTATGTAAGACAATGTTCGCAAAAAATGGTCTGGTCTTTTCATGCTATGAAAATTTTAACATCTATCAATAATTATTTTTTTCTTCTCGCTTTAAACCAAGGGCGTTTCACCTGTCTTTAGATTGTATACCAATAATTCTTTAATGCGTACTTTCACGTACTTTTTGTCAGGTGATTGCAGTGCGTAATACACATATATTGTAATACAATTTATCATCTGACTGTATTTTTTTTAAATACTAGTGCCTGCAGGTGCTTGTCTACGTTTGAACTTTTAAACAAATAAATTTCGCTTTTGGCATGTTGTATTTGGAAAAAAAGAAGCTTTAGTAAATTGCTTTCAAGCATAGACATATGAATATACACAAACCGGCCCTAAGTTATAAACGCGTATTATTTCCCCTTCCCCATACCGGATCCATTTGGAGCCGGTTCAACTCGCGTATGCCCTCTCCTGAATCTAGAAAATGTGACGTCATCATTCTTCTACGAGCCAGCGTCGAGCTCTCATCACAGAAAAAATGGTGGCTTGTGCTATTAAAACGTGTAAAAATAGAAGTGAAAAAGAGAATAAACTAAATGTCCTATTACATTCCGTAGGTAAGCATATTATTTTTCTTGATTTTAAGCTTATTCAGATCATTTAATATGATCGATTTTAATGACATATACTATCATGTCGTGATCCATGGCGACGCGAAACACAAAGCAAGTTTATCAAGTGCGCTCTTCTCTGTTTACCGGGGTAAGTGAATTATGAAACATTTGTAAAAGTGTCTTAACTAAATACGGGAATAAAATATTCGACTCTCAAAACAGGCGAACCTTACTGTGCAGTATTAGTACTTCCCAATCTGTAAATGTTAAATGTAAAAAGGTCTATTCATTCAAAAGCAGATTTTACTTTTAAGAACTAAATGGCGATATTATAATGCAAGATACTTATATACTGTCAGATTGATTTATTGACAAATCACATATAAACCACAGCCAGTTTGCCTCCTTCGCCCCGCTACAGTTGATTTGTACCCCTCTCCCTTATGATCTCGTCTATGTTATCCATATATATATATATGCTTTCAAGTATAACAGGAACGTTATCGTTGGCATAGCTCATGGAGAATCCTGGCCGCTTCTAGGAAACACCTCGAATCCTGTCGCTAGTCTGTTGAATCCTTCCAATTCCTCATGTCCAAGGATGCGGTTTTGGTTTCATCTAGGTATTCGGTTCTAGTCTTCTAACATTCCTCTGTCTGCTGATTAAAAAAATCCATTGATTATGATGATGTTACTTAGAAGAAATTAGTTAATTAAAAAGAATAGCTTCTAAGTCTTTTGGCGGTGAGCTTTTTTCTATATTGCCCGGTGAAGTCTTTCCACTTTAAAAAAATCTTGTAATCGATATGTCATTTATATACATCTGTAAATAGTGAGTTAAGCAAAAAGGTTCCCACTAATCGAAAGCGGTGCAAAATGAAAGTCAAATATGAATAACTGATAAAAGCACCAGCATTAATTATTATGAGATTCTTGCTAGAATTCGATCTATTTAAAATCAAGATAAAAATTATCTGCCAAAAAAAGCATAAATTCATATTTTTTCTCGAAGGTCTACGAAGAACTGTCTAATAAAACTTTTTTTTTTATATTAGTGCCACACAGGAGGCCCAGAGGAAAAAATCCCTAACGGCATATGTCACCTTTGAGGATGCTGTGTGGAAGGTCTTTCTATGGAAAGGAAGGAGAGGAGAAGTTCTGGGAAGGAATAAGGTTTGAGGGGTGGGTAGGAATCTGGGGTTCAATGTGTCAAGGAATGACAGACGTATGAATCTGGGTGGTCAAGAGAGTCCAGGTGGAGAGGTCAAAAGGTCTCCCTCAACCAGTTTCTCCTGATTCTGCCTTAGGTGGGCAAACACATCCGTTGCCAAGACCTAGATAAATCTCACCCCTAATAAGTCACTAAACGTAGCGAACCACTTGGGCTGACCTATGGCAGAGGTGTGGTTATCCAATAAATGGTTTCCCGGGGCGGCGGTACCCTTACCCGGCTCTTAAATTGAAAGTCCTCGCGTCTCAAAAATAATACTGTACATTTAATCCTTTTGCTATGTATTCTTTGTTGTCAAATTTGTTAAATTTTTAAATGCAAAATGTCTTCCTATCTTAGAACAGGTCTGATAAGTATTTGACCGGTCAGTGGTTGAGTGGGCATCGCGTTTGGGTCTTACTCAGGAGTTCCGTGTTCGATCCCTCGGTTGGCTAAGTCCTCCATCACAACACAAGCAACATCTTCGTTACCCGGGAACGTGTATCTTTCTTTTTAAGAAAAAAAAAGTATTAATGGCGCTCATAATTTGTATTCGAATCTTCTCGAGAGAATTTTTACTAGATTTATCTTTTGACCGAAGTGACTTTTTCTGGACTTGCTTGATTCGTTGATCGTCTTATATTCTGCCAGTTCTAGTTTATGTCGTCACGTGAGGCTGGGAGAGTTAATAAGTGCAAACTTTCTTCGAAATAAAGGCAAACTTACACAAACATTCATGATTTGTTTCTATAGCCCAGTCAATGAAGGTTTTATGTCGGAACTAATTCCCCGGAAGCTGAATTTTTCACAGATGAAGGAATACCTTTAAACATGCTTATTTATAAAAATCCCCGGATATCCCCCTTGTGCTTTCCTCCCCACCCCCTCTTGAATATACTTTTCAAAGCCTTTCGGAATACGCTAATATCTCCTTAACCGCTGAATAAAATCAGACTATTATTTTTTCTTTTAGTTATTAGGAGATATTAGCGTATTCCGAAAGGCTTTGAAAATTATATTCAAGAGGGGGTGGGGAGGAAAGCACAAGGGGGATATCCGGGGATTTTTATAAATAAGCATGTTTAAAGGTATTCCTTCATCTGTGAAAAATTCAGCTTCCGGGGAATTAGTTCCGACATTGGGTGTTTTTTTCCCTTCATTGACTGGGCTACTAGGCTTCTTTCTCTCGAATGCCCATTTCCTTTGCAATACGTGTGAATACATGCCTCTGTAAGGACAGATATTGTCTACTTAGCCGATTACTTAGCAGGTGTATACAGATCTTACTATCTGATTATATTATAAACTTGGTAAGAAGCTATTCTTTCTGGATTCGGAATATATAAATGTGTACAATAGTTTTAATATTGAATAATAGCTACACAAAAAATTGGCACCGGATTTGCCTAAGCACTAACGAAACAGTTTGATAAAATAATAGATAATTTAAACACGATCAATTCAAATCAATTTTATTGCCGGATACCAGGGCGTTTATTACCTTTTTTTCACTAGAAAATAATGTTTCCCGCCTCACTAGACAATGTCTATTGGTGCGATAAATTAAGTGTTTTGTTTATGACCGTACATTCCAAAGTATAGCAGTTGTTATGAACATTTGAAATATAAAAATACATATTGGGTGACAGAAATACGCCTGCTCATTTGCATAAAACGGCGATTATAAAGAACAATGAATTGTGCAACCATTGATATATTATAAGATTAGAAAGGCTAGAAGATAGGTACCTCTTATGACTTGAAAAAATACTGTAATCGTAACAAAAGAGGATAATACAAGTAATGTGGTAAAAGGTTAAAACATAAAAGGAGAGTGACAAAACAGAGCAGTTACAAAACCATCCTTGATAAAGCAGAACAGTGACCAAACTGAACAGTGACAAAACAAAATAGCGACAAAATATAAACGTAACGAAATAGAACGATACGATACGATACGATTGTACCACCCCAGCCAGGAGCAATCCTGTCCCGGTCAGACCGGTACACCAGGGGGCACTGATTTGTTAGGACTAGGAACAAGTGCTCTGAGGATAGGAAGGAGGTTGGAGTTTAATCGACCGGTATACATGGCAACCTAATAAGCCAATATTGGAGTTTAGGATGGGCAGGAAGAAGGGAATGGATTGAGCGTTATGATTTTGTATTTCCTTTCTTTATGTCTTCATTCTTCTTGCCTCTTCTCGGCTCTTCTTGGATCTTCCTGTCCCTTCGTAGTTTTTCTTGTATCTTCTTTTCTATTCTTGTTTCTTCTTGTCTCTTCTGGAATCCTTTCGTCTCTCCTTGGCTTTTTTTTACTTATTCTCGTCTCTTCTTGCCTCTACTTGTCTCTTCTTGCCACCTCTTGGATCAACCTACTTCTAATGGGATTAAAGGGATAAAATTGACTTATAAACTTTAACAAAATAAAATTGAAAATATCATTTCTCAAAACTTTTCCCTTTGTAATCCTGTGCAAGTCACACTTGTGCTGCGTAAATCCTTAAAAGCATTCACTTAAGCACATTGATCAACTCGTCACTTGCAATAAAGTTGAACAAGTACTTTCAAATAATTTTTGTTGTTCAATAAAAGCTGATAAACAAAATAAAAAACGAATTCATCAGTAAACAAATATACGATTATGCGGCGCCATCCGTGTGTAGCTATGTTGTTTTAATATAGCTTTGTTATTTTATTGTTATGAATACTCATCTAGCGGCCCAAAGCAGTAAATGAGACTGATTCTGTCCAAATTCTAAACATGACCCACGTATGTCAACACGTGGAATTCGAGTTCAGTGCCTCCCAAACCTTTCTTACCAACTGAAAGTGTGAACAAAGCTGCAAACTGAAATTAACAAAAATATATGTACTACGTCAAATTTAGTGACACAGTATTTGAACACCGCTGCCCTGACCGCGTGAGCTTAGTCCTGTCCTGTTGTATATATGTCCTGTCTAGTTGTGTCCTGTCGAATGCACTTGCAAACTTTAAACTCATTTTTACCGCTATTAGCACAATGCAAAATCAAATGTCACTAAAAAATTATAAAGCTTTCACTGGGGACAAAACAGAACAGGGGCAAAACAAAACAAAACAGTGAAGAAACAGAACAGTGACAAAGTAGAACAGTGAAAAATTTGACCAGTGACAATACAGAGAAGGGACAAAACAGAACAGTGACAAAATAGAATAGTGACAAAATAGAGCATGATAAAGTAATTATTACCTAATAATGATAAACCTGACCTAAGCTAATCAATTTATTAATCAGATATGATTTTAGATTTTCACTGTCAAAAGTATTTTTGTTATTTATTTTAGGGGTGTTATGCCGTGTTAGAACACAACTGCCCTGATGATGGACACTGTAACGTTGTCCGAAACGTTGACTAAAGAAGGAGGTAGCGTAACACGGCATAACACCCCTAAAATAAATAACAAAAATAATCAATTAATGTTTAATAATTTCTGTTTTGTCATGGAACCACATACGAGTATGATGACCGAGCTATGAAAGCTTTGTTAAAGGCATGCAGCATAAATATTGTCGTATTATTAGCTATTGCATTACTTACCTACTCAATTATAATTATTATTTAGTTATTGTCCTAAATCCTACAAAACACATTAATTTTAAATGGAAATACATAATTATGATTATGTTTTACAAAGGTACCTCTATTGTTATTACTGGCAATATACATTATTTAATTTACAATATAGGTAACGAAAATACAATAATAATTCATTTTTAATGATTCCTGTAAAACTTATTATGAACGTTGCACCTGCATAAGATTGTAGAGGTAGAAACATTTGTTGTTAAAAATTGTTTAATATTTTAACACAGACCTTCAAATATATAAGTAGACAATCAGATATGAAAATTAACTCCTACCAGCTAGTTAATTCATAAAAATATACTCTCCCTGCATATTTTTTAATTTGCATACATAACAGTAATTTAATATGCGAATCTATTACACCGTCTTCATAACGATCGTGGCAGTTTCATAACGCAATAAGTAAATCTGAATGATTTAGCAAAATATTCCGACCAACGTAAGTGGGTGGGTGTGTTCGTGAATTGGTCGAAATGAGTCGGCATCTTTTTGTGAATCAGGCACCTGATTATAATTTTTATGATTACGATAGTACAATCGTAAGCACGAAGAGGAAAAATAGAGAGCCTTACGTGGTGAAATTAAGAAGAACGGTTGAGCGGGCTTTTTCAGGGCGGGGTCTTAAACAAGACTTAATAATTTATTTTTTTTTTTTTATTTTTTTTTATTTTTTTTATTATTTTTTTTTTTTCGTAAGAATTATTCAAAAGTTATGTAAAATTCTAGTACCGATGTGTGCTATTTTATTCATTTTGGCTTTAAATTATGATATACAGGGTGTAACAGGACGTACTTTTTTTTATGGCGTTTTTTTTTCAATTTTTTTTTCGCAAAATCAAAAAAAAAAAATCGCATCTCGTCACTGGTCACTCAGCCGGGTAACCGATAGGCTTCTTAACCTGCTCCCAACTGTCCAACACCTACTGTTTTTTATGTTTTTGTAAAAAAAAACATAAACAATGTCGCCGGAGACCAAAATTTTATTTACATTTTTTACTTCAAATAAGTTCAGGAATCGCTGGTTAAAATCTTTCGGGTACGTTCTGTATAGGTAAATAAATTAAATCAATTTTGCTTCATTTTGGAAGCAACTTTGTAAATATAATAAACAAAAAAAAAACAAGTAGAAATTTTATAAGCGTCAATTTAGTATTGCGACATAAATAGGTCATTTTTAATTTTTACGCCCAATAAAATGATACTTAAAACTAGTATTTAAATTTGCATGTGAACATTGATAAAAAAAAATAAAAAAGGGCTCAAATTCCTTATTCTATATGTTCTGTCTATTTTGAGTAGTAAAAGCATTTATGTGTTTTCAATTGCATTTAATTCTATTTATTTACTATGTGGACTCAGAAAGGAAGCGTGCGGTCTGAAAAAAAATGGCGTTTTCGGTTTATAAATTTGGAGCATTTTTCGTAAAATTTGAAAAACCGATGCAAGCCACTGCTCCACACAGCTAAAGTCATTAGGCAACGTTTCATCTCTTAGTTGAAAGTTGGTTAATACCAAATAAGTTAAGGACTTTTTATGAGGCTTCTCTTACAAGGAAAACTAGAAAATTTCGTAATAAAATGATCTAATTCCAGCGCATCCATGTGATTTGTATTGGGGCAATAAATAATTGGTGTATGGCAGCGATCATAAATCAATTAACTTCAATCTGTTTAGGTACAGATAACTTAATTTCTAGTTACGTCATTGGTATTTGTTAATTGAAACGATGTGCAAAAAATTGTTTATGGCAGAATTAGGGGTGCGGTTATGAAAAAGCCTTTTGCCGATGTTTCACCATCTTGCAATATGTGGAGGTTTGTACACGGAGAAAAATGTTATTCTAAAATACGATCATTTTATTCGTTAAAACGCTTAAAACGGGACTGAAGTTCTTACGAACAAATTAACAGTGTTTCAATGTTTATTGGCGGGAAAATGTAAGAATAATTTGTTAGTATACTTACGAAATTACGTATACCAACAAACTATTCTTACATGTTCCGGCCAATAAACATTGAAATCCTGTTAATTTGTTCGTAAGAACTTCAGTTCCGTTTTTAACCGTCTTTACGAATAAAATGATCGTATTTTAGAATAATATTTATCTCCGTGTATTGGCACTGCATTGACTGTTATTGTATTCTATTAACGGTACAATATTACTACGTTCTACAGAAAAAAATAAGCATGCATTTTTTGTTTGCCTCCCAAAATTAGAATTATTACAAAATTTGTTTAAATTAAATAACTTTTGTGTAATTCACTATAATCAATGTTATAATATTTTCATTTTTCAAAACCGATGGTTTCTTGTGCAGAATAATAACATGAATAAAAATAACAAAAGAAACAAACAAATATAGACAAAAAGAACAATAGACAAAAATATTACAGAGAGAGGTGATTAATTACTTAAAAATTTCATAAAAATAATTATATAAAATGAATACATAAAAATTATTTTTGAATATGTTAAAATTACATTATATAGGTATTAAAAGAATTTTTTAAAATTATCCTGACGAAGAAACCATCGATTTTGAAACATGTAGATATTATAACATTGATTATAATGGTTTATACAAAAGCTATTTGTTTCATTTATAAAATGATGCCAGAAAGTGAGTTTGAAAAGATTGAAGAAATTATACATGATTTGTTGTTCTTTTTTTAACCAATTTCAAACCTGAAATCGACTTCAAATATACCTTCAACAATAAGTTTTTTTATGGATATCAAATGAATTTATTGTGTCGATTTTTGGCACTTATACGCTGGTATACCTTTACCGTATAGACAAGTAGTTTTTTTCCTCAATGCATTTAAATGAAAATATGTTTTATACTTTTGTTTTTCGGCGGTATATCCTCTCTTCATACCCCTTTGGGGACACTTAGTTATTTTTTGTGTAAGTAGGTAAACCGTATTTTACCTAAACTGACTGCATATTTTTGTTATTTATTTTTGGGATGTTATGCCGTGTTACGCTAACTCCTTCTAGCCGACGTTTGCACACATCTGCCGTGATGATGGACACTGTAACGTTGTCCGAAACGTCGGATAAAGAAGGAATTAGCGTAACACGGCATAACTTCCCAAAAATACTTTAATAATCTTAAATCATATTCGACTGCATATTGTAGTTTGTCGGGCGGCAACTATCGGGGGATTGTCATGAAACCATTTATTAGAACTACGTGGCGTGATTTATTTTAAACGGCCGTACCTAAACATGAAAAAAGCACAAGATTTCGTACTTTTCCCATTCGTTGCAATAATTATTTTTACCATTATAAACGTCACTCCCCACCGCTGTGTCCCAGTTTTTTGTTACGTTGGCAATCGTCAGCGTCTTCCTACTAGAAAAAACAGGTAGCAACAACAACTGTCACTATTGCGGACCGATTATAGGTAGTTTTGCAAAACGTTTTTTTTTCAAGATTACCCATCTGTTAATCCACAAGAAGACTTACGAAAAACATAAAAGAAGAATATGATACTTCAAAACCTTCGTGATCGGTTTGCATGCAGTGTCTCTAATCTTCTTCGGACTACAGCCTGAAAGGCGGCAGGAAATTGCCCTGATAATATCCAACATCCAGTTGGATAGGGTGCTAGACGAAGAAGAAGTTTTTACGAGTATATTCGTATATCTGTCAACAATCCAATCGGTTATAAATTAAAATGGGTCAAAACTAACATTTTACACATCATACAAATCGTATCTACCACTACACTATTAGCATCGTTTGCTTGAAACGGTCAGAACTCAAAAATACACACTTTGCGGTCAGCTTACGCAAGACATATTACCAATCATTTACAAATTCTTTATGAAATACGTAACAACTTGAATTTTCGGTAAAACATTAGAAATGTATTGTTTTAAACCGATTCTCAAAGTGCAACTACATAATTTTAGTTATTTTTGTCCTGACATTATTTGGAGTAAAAAACGTAAAAGAAAATTTGGTCTCCGGTGGCTTTTTATGTGTTTTTTTCTTCAAAGTTAACCAAAAAAAATCTTCCACGTGTCATCACTGGTCACTCGGTTACCCCGACCCTAACCGTCCTACTGATTTTATGTGTATGAAGTTGAAAAAACAAACATCAAAATGACACCGGAGTACAAAATTTCCTGAACATTTTTACTCCAAAAAAGGTGGTTGGTTAAGGAAACAATTATGATAAGCAATAATTATTAGCCTGAAACACTCATCAATATTGAAAAACTCTCCCGAGAAAAGATACATGTCGCCGACGGGACTCGAACCCGCACCCATCTATTTGCCGGACAGGAGCTCTACCATTAAGCTACGGCGGGTTACCTCCTACCCGCCAAATGATTCAATATGTACCTAGTGTTTCATTCAAAAATTATCGCTTATTATATTTTTTTCACCTGCAAACAACCAACTTTATTTTTATAAGTTTTAAGGTGAGTCATGTAGTCCCTTAACACCCTGTATATGATTATGAACGTATGTAAAAAAGTGTGGATTGGTTTTTATTATATCTATGTATACAGTATGTTTTATGAGATTGATGAGATTTTGCACACTTGACCTCCAAAACAAGAAGAATGTAGGTAATGTTTTCGAAAAACCACCCTAAGCCCTTTTTCCACCAATTTAAATCACCATTTTGATACTTCTTGATGAAATTTTTCACACTTAAAATAGTCTTCATCTGATTTCGAGAAACTCAGCGTAAAGCCCGGGCAACTTCAGATAGTTATTTTGTTATCAAAATATGTTTACCTTTGCCATCAATATAAAGAAAAACAGATAAAACCAATAATAAGTGTGAAGTGACATCAACGCATTTCTTCCGTAAATAAACCACCTTCATTATTTTCGTTGTTTGTTTTTGGGGTGTTATGCCGTGTTGTGCTACCTCCTTCTTTAGCCGACGTTTCGGACAGCGTTGCAGTGTCCATCATCAGGGCAGATCCGGCAGATCCGTCGAGTTCGTTCGACGAAAATGCTTTTGGCCGTGAAAATCTAAAAACGTATCTCACCTTCATTATATTCCGAACCAAATAAAATCTAAACACTTAAGAGGGTATTATCAGAGAATACCGGAAATTAGTCCATTTTAAATCAAATTCTAGACGTATTGACTCTTTTTTACAAAAAAACATAATTGATTTTGAAAAATTGTTATTTTATCTGGTAAACGCACTTTTTAAATTTTGAAAACCTAAATTTATTTTTAATATGCTAAGGTTATACCGTTGGTCGTGGGCAGATTTGTTCAATTTTCAAACAAAATATTGTATTCTACTACACAAATTTCAAATCATCCAACAAAATAAATCAATACATAATCTAGTAAACACATTTTTCAGAATGTTAATTTTAGTTAAATAAAAAACATTAAAAAATAAATCCGAGAACGTGTTTTGTGACGAAAATACCTCCGTTTTTATATTTATTTAAGATCTTACAATATTTCAGGTTTTTTTATACACTTATTTTTTTTAGACCTTATTAAAAAATCGTAAATACTAATGATCAAAAAATTCTTACAATATGCACACGATATTTTATAATTTATCATCGTGCGTTTTGAGCATTTTTATTGCTCACTTGAATGTAGGTATATATTAAAGCTAGTGTTGAATGAAATAAGTCGATATTAATTTTTAATTTAAAAAATTTGAACCGGGGAATAATCGATCATTCTTATCTGAACCTTCCTGTACAGTTAAAAGCATTTTTAAACTTTTATTCGCAGCCGCTGTTCAATGGCTCTTAACTTTGGTATTTCTAGAAGCTTGTTAACCATTTAATTGTATCTACATAAAATTTAGAGTATTAAAGGCATCTTAACACTTTTACACTTTTTCTAGCACAATGAGTGCAAAAAATAATAATTATTATAGCGAGACTCTTTCACAGCATCTATATCTCTCATCACGATGATTTGGGAAATGGTCCGAGGACAGGATCGTGAAACTGGGTCCATAAATATTTCATCAGAGATCATGCACAAATCAAGTGGTCCTTGTGAGAGGGCGGATGTTGCGTCAATGGAGTGTATTACATTTTTTTATTATCTTCGTTGCTAGATATATTTATGTAGGTATTTGTAGAGTAGGTAATGTTGTTACAGCTTGCTCTAGTAACATCATTCCGTAAGATGGTCATTGTAGTTGTATGGTTACGATCCTCAGCTACGAATCTCGAGGCCACGGATTCAAATCCCGACGTGCGCAAATAAATTTTAATTGATCAATTTTTGTTATTTCAATAAAAAATAATAATTTTTTGAAGAAAACTTCTTCGGAATGGTTTTCACTTTGTGATGGCATTATTTATTTTAATGAAAAGGCAAATAACTTTGTTTATATCACTTTTATTTAAACACAATCCACATGTTTCGTGAACATTTAATCCTGATCATGTGAACAGATGATGTGTATAAATAAAAGTGATGTAAACAAAGTTATTCGTCCTTTCATTAAAATTTAAAAAAACATGTAGTATATTTTGGGCACTTTCAAGAGTGGAAGATATTTTATGTGAAATAACACTATTCATCAAATTTCAAAGTTAATATTCAAGTTTTGCGAATGTTCTATTCACATTCTATTATTATTCCATTATGGGTCGGTTGTCTCACAGCATTTGAATAGAACTTGTACAGAATTTACATATAAACTTTAAAATTTGATGAATTTACAAATTTTTTGAAACAACTTGCAATGAGACAGATTTGAACACGTTCTGTTATGGCAGGTTCAGACTGGACGACGTACGTACGCATCGCTACTCAAACAATGCTTAGCAACCCATACATTTTCTATGAAAATGGTTACAGACATCGCACGTCGCGATGCGTGTGGCCAATGTGATTCTAAAATATAAAATTTCATTGAAAATCTATGGTCGCTAAGCAGTCCAGATATTGTTAGGCGTAGCGATGGGCACGTACGTCGACCCAGTCTGAATCTACCATTATTATATCATTATTGGCCAGTTTTTTTCACAAAACTGAAATAACCCAATATTTGAATAGAACTTCAATTTTAATGAATTATTCAAATTTTGTAGAACAACCCGTCCTCAATCTGATTATGTGAATGTATGTCCCAACCATCTGGAGCCAGGGGGACTACAACATCCCTATTTGCTGTTTGTATTGGTTTCAATGAGACAATGCAATTTTTGACTTGAATGTTGCGAGACTAAAATGAGTGAGGGGGGGAATGATTTGGAGAAGAGGAAGGTTAGGAAACACCTGGCTATTCGGATCTGGTCACCAACTTTTCAGACCACAACATAATTATGATTTGTAAAATACATCTTAATCTATTAAAAAATCGCCTGTGGTCTTATTTATTGCTCCAAATATTTCATTGTTCAATTAAAAATAAGTGTTTCGCAAAAAGAGTGTCGAAACCTACATATTTTCCAAAATACCATCAGGAGACGCGCCTCAATCGCTCCACATAAACTGCCCATCAGCCAGATGAATACGACATTAAGGATTTTTATTGCTCAGATTCACGATCTCCGAACAATCACGAGGTTATGAGCAATGTTACTTGCAGAAATGAGCCTTCTGCATGAAGATTTAAATATTTTTTCTTTAAAGGATTTCTAAGGCATTCACAATTATTTTCAACTTTTTTTATCATATGTTCAAAACTTCCAAAATTTTTTGAAAATATTTCTTTCCTTTGCAATTTTTTTCATAAACTAGAAGGTGATATTTATTCGTTAACACATAATAATGTTTTAAATAGAGCCCTTTCTGATATCCTAGCTTTTTAAAATTTTAATTTATATAGATTATCCGTGTAGTTTTAAATTTTAATATTTAATAATGTAGTGACCTTAAAAAATATATTATTGTAAAATTTTAAATTTTATATTACATTTTCAAATTATGTGGCTAAAATCGAGTGGCATATTTATAATATGGATTTAATCAACATCGCCCGGCTTGTTTATATTTTCGTGAGAACAATGTATTCAAGTTAAAATTGGCATTTTCATTCTCATACATCAAATTTCAAACAGCAGTGTGATTTTGTTCAATAAAATCATTCAGTCGGGAAGAAGAGGCACAATCAAGTGAATGAAATACTTTTGGGTCATAAGACGATGTATGAATGTGAATCAATCAAAGTAGCATCCTTTCTGCCTACCCTCCAGAGAATCGACCTGACGATTATTAACACTGAACCTAAAAACATATAATTATTTGGTTTTAGTTACAGTATGAAGTTTAATGAAAAATAAATATATAGCATTACAAATCAGATCATTTTACGAGCTCCTTCTTTTTTCTACTTTTAAAAGAAAGTCTACATACTCACACTTACTTGTACAAACTCTATTCGCACAATTACCGATACTAGCAGTGAAAAACCCGCTCCGCGGGTTTTTGCTGGAAGGCCCTGCGGGTGGCTTTTCCTTCTGCTTCGCCCAGTTTAAGTGTTGATGACTATTTATAAGGCATCACCCTTTTGCAAAACTAACTACTATTAACATTGAACTACAGAATACTTATATTTAATAGGTAGATATATAATAGTAGACATTCTTACATTAAGACCGTGAATAATGAGAGGAACATAAATCTTCTTATTATTGAATGAAAGCGAAAAATGTTTCTTCTTCTTCATACTTTTTTCCTTAAATATAATATTATAGATGGCGCCACTTCCGTTTGCAAATCGAATGTGAGCGAGGGATAAGTGTGCATATTACGGCAGCAGCTCCGTGGAAAAAGGCACGTTCACAGACGGCTCAGAACGGTTTCCATACAGTGTGGCGTTGGAGATTTACTCGGAGTCGGGTTCCTTAATTTGAACCGTACGGGCATTACCGTATAAATATACTTCGATGATGATATCAAATTTGATTCTAAGGGAAAAATAATAATATGAAAACTTCAAAAGTATTTTACCTGATGGCGCCACTTCCGTTTGCAAAACGCGTGTGGGCGAGATCTAAGTGTGTATATTACGGCAGCAGCTCCGTGGAAAAATGCACGTTCACCAGTGATTCATGGTATGTCTGGGGAAATTTCCCTAGATCTAGGGGAGAAAAATATTTTTTAGGGAAAAGGGAAATCAGCACAAAATCTAGTGAAATTTTGAACTCAGTCAATTTTTTATTACTGGTATTGCTTGTCGCTAATTATTTTTTTTGGAATTCCCATGAATCTTATGTATTGTAACATAAATCTAGCAATGTTTTTTTTAACACTGACAACTCAAAATGATATAATGTATCTAAAAAGATAAATGGGGACTTCCCAAAAAAAAAAAAATTCTGTTTCAAATTACGTTTTTTCGAAATTTTCTTCACTTTCGATGATTGCTGTTGATTTTTATTTTGCAAAGTGATTTTAATTTGGAATTCGGTTTCTAATTAGCAAACAGTGTTTTATTTGGAAAAGCACAATATTCTAAGCACATCCACTATGTTCCGATATCTTTCCAATGAATAAACGGTGGAGCGTCGAAAACTGATAATTGGGGTTTTTAACCTCATTAGGTTAGGTTAGGTTAGGTAAGGTAAGGTAAGGTAAGGTAAGGTAAGGTAAGGTAAGGTAGGGTAAGGTAAGGTAAGGTAAGGTAAGGTGAGGTAAGCTAAGGTAAGGTAAGGTAAGGTAAGGTAAGGTTAGGTTAGGTTAATGTGATGAATTATCATGTGAGGAAGTATCGTGTATGAATAAATTTACAATGGGAATTCAGACGCTGAGATCTCATAGTCCGATTAGACTTGTAACCTTAATTTGGTGGGAGGGTGGTCCGTAACGCTGTTTTATGTATTTTTAGCTTGTTTCACATACCTTAGCATTTTTTTAATAATTAGTTATAAACAATTATACAACGTAATATGTACAGTCCTGGGCACGGAAAGGGCCTGGAAAGTGCTCCATTGTGAAGGGGAATATGCCCACCCCTCCCTCCGAACCAAAACTGGCAAATAACAAAACAAACTCTTAAATGTTTTATGAATTTATTATAAAAAGCAAATAAATCCATTTATCAGTACCTACCTTAAGTTTTTCGTAACCATACTACCGCGCCGCAAGCCGCCGCGCGTCCAAGCCACCGCTTTCCGCGCTCCTTTTGAACAGCCTACGTGCCTTATTATTAATTAAAACCTATCATAATATATATTATTTTAAAGCTAGAAATTTTGCTAACAAGTTTTGTGGGAGCATCTTTTACCCTAACAAGCTCAAAAAAAAGTTATATGCAAATATTTTTTTAAATACTATTAAAAAAACGATATTTTCATTTATTTATTAATAAATTGCAATGAATTTATGGCTTTTTTCGAAAAATTGTTAAGAAATTATTTTTTAGAGAAACTTATTTTTTAAAAGAAAAATAAATGGTCTGATTTCATACAGCGGTTAAGGAGATATTAGCGTATTCCGAAAGGCTTTGAAAAGTATTCAAGAGGGGGGTGGGGAGGAAAGCGCAAGGGGGATATCCGGGGATTTTTGTAAATAAGCATGTTTAAAGGTATTCTGTCATCTGTGAAAAATTCAGCATCAGGGGAATTAGTTCCATCATAAAACCTTCATTGACTGGGCTATTAGGCATAAGTTCAATGTTCAGCTACTTAGTTCCAAATTTTTAAGCTAATTTCCAATATATTCGGTGTTTAACACAACTTATATTATTATTACTCTTCTAAGTCAATTAAAAATTCATGCAAGAGGTCCATTTCATCGGAGAAATTCACTCGCGCCAAGATGGCAAGGATTTCTGGACTCGTGTTCGCATCACGTGCTATCGCAAAACGATATTAAATAAATCGCCTAAACCAGAGCTTCCAACATACTCTGTCTGTATATAATCTGCAATTTAACTCTGCAGCCTTGTCCGGTAATTACCACGTTTAGAAAAATGAATCACGATTGTAAAGCGGAAGATTAGTTTAACAGTAGATGAACCCTGAAATATATATGTTACTTCTTTCAGTTCGTTAATCTTGTTGGTATTTCATCATTCCTTTTGTGTTAATCCTATTATATTAATTTTAAAAGACGCCTTTTTTTCTAAAGCACCTATTAGTTTATGGGAAATCCTGGTAGGTTGAATGAGTGAATTAAATATAACCTATGTCTCAATATGGACTTTTTAGTGCATCAAGGACACACATATTGATTAAAAATCTCAATGGCCGTCATAAACGCACACCATCCAGAAGTTTCGAAATATGTTACAGAGCTTTCTCGAGAGCTTTTTCAGGAAATTAATAGTGAATATGACAGTGTCTTTTGCATTCTGTATTCTGAGACTGTGATCTCGAGCTATAATTCATGAACGACGAGTTCTGGCGCCCACAAATTGCACTGATTTTCCTTCTAGATGTAACGTATTAGAGTCAAGGAGCTTACCAAACTGCCACAGAGATTTCAAAGCTAACTTATCCTAACGATTTTTAAATAATTTTTCGCAGGAAAAGCGTTAAAAAAGACTGGTCCGAATATGTGATACACGAAAATCCTTTTTTTATTACCAGGTAGGTACTTTTTTATATATAAAATGAACTTGCCAATATAAAAGTTACAAAATAAATATAATTATTATAAGCAATAATTATTAGCCTGAAACACTCATCCATATTGAAAGAATCTTCCGAGAAAAGATACATATCGCCGACGGGACTCGAACCCGCACCCTTTTGATTGCCGGTCAAGAGCTCTACCATTAAGCTATGGCGGGTTACCTCCTACCCGCCAAATGATTCAATATATACCTAGTGTTTCATTCAACAATTACTGCTTAATACATTTTTCACCTGCAAACAACCAGCTTTATTTGCAGGTGAAAAAATGCAATAAGCAGTAATTGTTGAATGAAACACTAGGTACATATTGAATCATTTGGCGGGTAGGAGGTAACCCGCCGTAGCTCAATGGTAGAGCACTTGACCGGCAATCAAAAGGGTGCGGGTTCGAGTCGATGGATGAGTGTTTAATAGAACCACTTGACAGAAAAAATTCACAGAAAAATAATAATAATTATTGCTTATAATAATTGTTACCCTTTGTGCTATGCATAAAAAAATCTTGTCTTAAACATTAGTTTATCGACAAAAAAAAAAAAAAAAGTATACTTGTACCCATATCGTGGATTTATAGACGAATGAGGGAATATATCATTGAAGAAGAATATAACAATACTAATCTATTTTTTTTAAATATGAAAATGAACAAGACACAGAAAAATAATAAAAGATACTGGTCGCAAATCGGACTCGAACCCAGAACCTCACGTCAACCGTAATATTGAAAAACATTAGTCGAAGATAATATTGTTAATTCTGAAATTTGAAATATGAAGTTTGACAAATACGACAGTCTCATAACAGGACGCAATTCAAAATGTAAAAAGAGAGTTTTTCTGATAAAAAATCTAATGAAAGAATATTCCATAAAAAATCTACCCGCAAAAAGATATTTTTTACTTACTTTTATTTTTATTATTGTGAAACAATTTCAACTTTCTACCACGGTCCTACGCATCTAATAAAATACTTTTAAGCTGAACATGTTGTAATTAAGTTTAATTAAGATATAATAGTGTACCTACCTATGTGTTGGGAAATAATATGATTTTTTTATTTATTTATAATTTTAAAAATACGTACCTTGCCTGTGCACCTATTCTATTGTGCTCCATGATGTAAAATTTATAGACCTCGTGAAAAACAGATCCGGACTAGGGGTTAGGAAACTGGGACAATCTGGGACAATGAAGCATCTTTGGTGATCGCCAATTTTCTATCTTGACTACCTACTGAGCAGGACTCTCCTAGTTTTTTTAAATTTATTTATTTATTAAATGAATTTTGTACATTGTATAGATAGTTTGTTATTTCATCCGCCATACTAGGGATGTCCCTGTGTTATGGCGGGTGAAGTTTACAGATAATATAACTATGAATTTATGACAATGAAGTTTACAGATAAAATAATATTTGATAGTAATGAAGTATACATATAATGAAACAATGAATTTATGGTAACGAAGTTTACAGATAATATAATAATTTATGAGAGAATTTTACAAACAAACTAATTTTTGACAGATTTTTTTTTTTTTTTAAAGAAATATTTAAAACAAAGAATAATACATACATATCAAATAAAACATAATACAAAAACAGAGAAAAAGTCCCAAAAAACTACTTTTAAGTAGTAATTCATTCATGATCGTTATGTACTTTGGGTATGGCTGTTTCTTTAAACTTTTGGGATTGCTCGTAGTTGTACCTCATCTGATAGATAAATAAATTTAGAAACACTCTTCTTAGAAAAAGGATACAAAATTGTAAAGCGCCCTTGAGGTTATTAAATCACTAAAATACACCTACATTAATCTCTCCTAAATACGGGGTTAGGACTCTCGTACAAGTACAAGGAGATACTTAGAAGCTACGTGAATGTGACGCAACCATAGGTAGCCTATACTCTTTAATGTTGGTTTAAAAACCCGGTGCTACCCGAAATAAACTGAACTTGATTATTTTTCACGTGCAGCCATGTAATTAATACAATGTCAATTTAATCCAGCTAAATATACAAACAAAATAAATAATAATTGTAGGGCATTAGTCGCTGCCAAGGAACTACATAAGAATGACGCCAAATTGACTTTTTTCTAACCTCAATTAACGCCTTCACCACCAACTCCTTTCTTACGTATTCCAGTAAATTACAGTTATATAATTTAATTATAGATATTTTCCCACTTCCAAAACAAATTCAACATTCAAATCATGTTCGGACGCCATTTCTGACTAACGAATTAGATGCGATTGCAACACACGTGGCGCGCTACCATTGCGAGCGGCGCCAATACGCACACGAAACTCGAGTTGCTTGTAACTACCTCCATCTACCAATGGCTTTAATTGTTCGGTTTTCCAATGGTTTAAGCTCGGATGCCTCAAATACCTTAAGAGGGTATTACCAGAGAATACCGGAAAATAGTCATTTTTAAATCAAATTCTAGACGTATTGACTCTTTTTTACAAAAAAACATAAATTGATTTTGAAAGATTGTTATTTTATCTGGTATACGCAGTTTTAAAATTTTGACAAACTAAGTTAATTTTTAATATACTAAGGTTATACCGTTGGTCGTTGACAGATTTGTTCAATTTTTAAACGATAAATTCTATTATACCACACAAATTTCAAATCATATAATCATACAACAAAATAAATCAATACATAATCATTATACATTAAAAAATAAATCCGAGAACGTGTTTTATGACAAAAAATACGTCAGTTTTTGTTATTTATTTAATGTC
The DNA here is from genome assembly GCA_951813805.1 of Limnephilus auricula. Taxonomy (NCBI): domain Eukaryota; kingdom Metazoa; phylum Arthropoda; class Insecta; order Trichoptera; family Limnephilidae; genus Limnephilus; species Limnephilus auricula. Next base: position 7,136,120 of record OX638403.1, read on the forward strand.
TTACAAAATAAATATTTAAAAAAAATTTACACATTTATTTTGTTTAGACATTATTTAAAAATCATAAATACTTATGATCAAAAAAACACTTACAAGACGAACACTATATTTAATAATTTATCATCGTGCGTTTTGAGCATTTTTATTGCTTACTTCAATGTGGGTATATAATAAAGCAAGTTTTTAATGAAATAAATCGATATTAATTTTTTTATTTAAAAAATTTGATACGGGGAATAAACCATTATTCTCATTGGAACCTTCCTGTATAGTTGAAAGCATTTTAAAACTTTTATTCTAAGCCGCTGGTTAATCGCTCTTAAGCCGGCCCTGATGCGCAAGCAAATAAGAAATACATTTATTAAAAATCGTGCTTTGTTTAAAAAATGGAACAGTTTCATAATAATTATGCTATAATTCTTTATTTTGGATACGCCTGAAAAGGTGCACACTTCACTGACACGATTCACCATAACTCTTTTGTGAATAAGACATCATTAACTCGGCTTCCTCCAAAAGCACGACTTCGTACCATTAAGTCATTAAATCACCCCGATAAAACAATTAGGAAAGGTTGCTACTCACTCTAATAATGAATGAAATAACTTTTATCATCTTACAATTGCGCAATAAATTTATAAAACTGAGAAAAAAGCAAAGAGTGGTAGATAATCTCAGTATCGCCCTGGTGAAAGATCTTCATTCAGTGTCGAAATGTTACTTGAAATGGTTTTAATTTTTTTTTACATTAGCTCCACACAGAAGGCTCGGAGGAAAATATTTCTCCTCAGGGCCTACGTCATCTTTGGCGATGCTGTGTGGAGGGTCTTTTTAGGAATAGAAGTATAGGAAGTTCTGGGAAGGAAAAAAGTATTAGGGGTAGGTAGGAATCTGGGGGTCAGTTTGTCCTGGAGTGACGTACATATGAATCCATCCCACCGACTGCTGCTGCAGAGGTCAAAAGATCTCCCTCAAGCAGTTTCTCCCGATCCGGCCATGCAGATGGTTGGCGGACGCATCCGCCGCCAAGACCCGGACAAATCTCTACCCTATAAACCCGGGCGACCCTACTAAGTCACTACAATAAATGATCCCCATGGCGGCGGTACCCGTAGCCGTAAATTTAATAATGTTTGGGAACCAGATTTCAAATAGCCAGAAATTTTCAAGCCTTTTTCGTTACGAATAACCCACAAATACACGGTGTCCACGGGTAAAGTGCATTAATTTCGGGTGGTGATTCTACATGATGGTAGGAGTAAAAAAGATTAACAACTTTTATCGAAATTCAAAATTTTTTTTCCCGTACAAAAAGACCTTTTAAAAAATCCTTAGTGTAAGGTACAAACTTACCCGATGAATTTGCTGTGGCGACGTTGGTTTTGATTGGCGCGTATCGTGTAACAGCGTAAAAAACCTAATAGTGCAGGACGTACACGTCGTACTAATTTTATCTTTTTACCAAAAAAGTACCTTAAAAAGATGGAATTTTCGTTGGACACCCTGTATTTTAATACCTTTTTATTTCAATCATTATAAGCAGGAGATGTTGCTTGTACAATGTACATTGATGGAGGACTTAGCTAGCAGAATTGAACCCACGATTAAGAATTGAATTCACGACGCCTGTGAACTGGACGCATTTGTCCACTCAGCTACTACTATCCGGCCAAATCATAAACATGATATTGCATAAACTGATCAATCTCTTATAACGTGTGATAATAAAATCAACAATCTGCTGTTATCAAATTTAATATCACCATGATGGGCTAGTCATTACCAAATGTTATGCAACAAACATTTTTAATAAATTAATATAAAAAAGTACAACGCATACAAAAATTGACCATCGTGATTGATTCATTTGTCCCCAATATCTCACAAGTGAGATATAAGACTGGGTATAAACTGGAAAAAATACACGAACTCTACCGAATATAACGAATTATGTGATCAGAATGAGCAAGCGATGGTTCGCGCCATTTGAAAAAATAAAAGCAATAATGAAAATCCTATAAATGAAATGCGAGATTCCTTTTGCTTTTGCCTTGCGATTCTCTCCTCACCGGCGCTAAATATGTATAACGATCGTTCAGTTGATTAGTCAGATATCTCCACATAATACTGAGTTATTATTTACACGTGTCCATGTTTTGTAAAACAAATATGCTATAAAATAACAACGGTCCGGTTCATTAAATTTTTAAATGATAACAATATCCTACTAGTGACTAAGAAAACACCAACATTTTGTTTAATTCACTACATTATAATTGATTTGGTGGTGTTTATGAGTACCTACGTATTGTACCAGAAAAAGGGTGCACGTACCATTCATTTTGTTATCCGTAAAGAATATGTAATTATATTAGTAAAGAATATTATGTTATCAACGCTGTGTTTGTCTTTAATTAGTGATAGCATCAATCATGCTTATTGTAATAGTATTATCTGTGAGATCTTTGATGTGAATCCCTGTTGACAAACCTTTAAATAATAATAAAAAAATACGCTAACCTACACGTTCAATAAATATCACTGTATTCAATCAATATACGATAGAAGTATATTAATACGGTAATGCCCGTACGGTTCAAATTAAGGAACTCGACTCCGAGTAAATCTCCAACGCCACACTATATGGAAACCGTTCTGAGCCGTCCGTGAACGTGCATTTTTCCACGGAGCTGCTGCCGTAATATACGCACTTAGCACTCGCTCTCACGCGATTTTCAAACGGAAGTGGCGCACTCAGGTAAAATACTTTTGAAGTTTTCATATTATTATTTTTCCTTTGGAATTAAATTTAATATCATCATCGAAGTATATTAATACGGTAATGCCCGTACGGTTCAAATTAAGGAACCCAACTCCGAGTAAATCTCCAACACCACACTGTATTGATATTATCATCGAAGTATATTAATACGGTAATGCCCGTACGCTTCAAATTAAGGAACCCAACTCCGAGTAAATCTCCAACACCACACTGTATTGATATCATCATCGAAGTATATTAATATGGTAATGCTCGTACGGTTCAAATTAAGGAACTCGACTCCGAGTAAATCTCCAACGCCACACTATATGGAAACCGTTCTGAGCCGTCCGTGAACGTGCATTTTTCCACGGAGCTGCTGCCGTAATATACGCACTTAGCACTCGCTCTCACGCGATTTTCAAACGGAAGTGGCGCACTCAGGTAAAATACTTTTGAAGTTTTCATATTATTATTTTTCCTTTGGAATTAAATTTAATATCATCATCGAAGTATATTAATACGGTAATGCCCGTACGGTTCAAATTAAGGAACCCAACTCCGAGTAAATCTCCAACACCACACTGTATTGATATTATCATGAAGTATATTAATACGGTAATGCCCGTACGGTTCAAATTAAGGAACCCAACTCCGAGTAAATCTCCAACACCACACTGTATTGATATCATCATCGAAGTATATTAATACGGTAATGCTCGTACGGTTCAAATTAAGGAACCCGACTCCGAGTAAATCTCTAACGCCACACTGTATGGAAACCGTTCTGACCCGTCCGTGAACGTGCCTTTTTCCACGGAGCTGCTGCCGTAATATGCACACTTATCCCTCGCTCACATGCGATTTGCAAACGGAAGCGGCGCTATCTATAATACTATATTTAAGAAAAAAAGTATGAAGAAAAGGAACATTTTTCGTTTTCATTCAATAATAACAAGATTTATGTTGGGGTGAAGAGTGTTCCTCTCATTATTTACGGCCTTACTGTAAGAATGTCTACTATTATATATCTACCTATTAAATATAAGTATTCTGTAGTGTTAATAGTAGTTAGTTTTGCAAAAGGGTGATGCCTTATAAATAGTCACCAACACTTAAACTGGGCGAAGCAGAACGAAAAGCCATCCGCAGGTTGTTTTTTATAAATATTGACGGGTCACAACAAATATTGAACGTGAAGGGTAGCACTCCGATTCAAATTGATAAATCACGATCCATAAATATGGATTTCGATAAAACTATTGAATGCGTATCCTCTGCCTAGTGTGGGTGTACCTATTGCAGGTATATTACATATATCATTAGAGTTCCCATGTCTCCGTGCATCGGTAAATCGTCAACCAAATGTGTTGGGAAAACACTGAATAATTGCTTCCAATCAGGTCAAAAATATTAATCTAAACAAACTGGTTTATTTTTTGTGCAACGCTCTTGAAAATCTAAAATCCTGATAGCGTATTTGTAAAAAATCAATTCACTACTGAGATTTCAAAACACTTGTCGGCGTTAAATGCCGAATAATAGCTATCATAAAAAGTACATTAAAAAGCGGCATTACGTTTAAATGACTGATCGCAGCTTGTTGCTAAATATCGGTAAACATGGCTGTAAGATTTTCTATGCATACATTTAAGAAATTATTCGGTTGAAACTATCTACACAATTTAGAGCGCTCGGAACAAGTTAAGACGATAGACTTCGCTTTTCGGCCCATACAAAAAGGACGCCCGGGAAAAAACACTTTTCTTTATACTGCCTTCTAGAGGGTGAAAACTATGTCGGTATGTTTTCGAATTTTCGATGCGTTTCGTATTAACGTAAACATTAATTGTCAAACATGTACGATTTATCAAAAAATATTATTTAAGGAAAAAGTGCTGCTAACTCAACTCTCATAAAGAATTATAAAATTATAAGAAGCTACCGACGTAGCTTCTTCTTTCTAAAAAAATATATTTTTAAAAATTTCAATTTCGTGAAAGTTTCGGTGTAGAAAAGTGTATTCTCCATAAACCCCTTTTCGAGCGATTTTTGTAGGTAAATTTAAGCGTTGTCTCATTCGCACATTTCGCATTCGCATGTATTGTAAGTATGCGTGAGCTTATTGTGAGCGGGACAGAATGACAGACGCGGGTGTTCCGCGTGTCGTTCAAAGTCTAGCCTCTTAAGATAATTTTCACGCCGTAAAATTTCCTAAGCTTAAATTCTTTCATTTGTGTATGCATGATTAAATAATATACAAGGTGGCACCTATAAATAAAAGCACTTTATTTTTTAATTATTTATTTTAATATTTAATTAATTGACCACTAATTATTTATTTTAATATTTTTTATTGACGGTCGGCAAGACGGAGAAATTGATTGAAGAATAAGTGCGGAAATTGCAGTGTGTTACGTCCTCTCTACAGCTCAGCGATAAGAAAAACCGAGCTCAACTCAAGACAAAGATGGCAGTGTTTAAAACGGTACACCGCCCGATATGGATGCTAAACGAACAAACACGCTCTAGAGTCCAAGCTGCCGAAATAAGGTTCTTGAGAGGAGTGGCAGGGGTTACGAAATGGGGTCATATAAGAAACTCTACGATCCGGGATGATCTAAGCACTGCTACTCTTCATAAAAAAATCGCAACTGCATCTCAGTTGCGATTTTTCTATGAAGAGTAAAAGTTTCATTTCTGAATGGTGGTCCTACATCAGGGCGATACTGAGAGTATCTTCCACTCTGTTATGTGCCGAAAATATACTCTACATAATTTTTAATTAATAATTTGTGAAATAACACAAATTAACCATATTAAATTTATTGATTAGATATGAAATTAAACAATTTTTTCACTTGTTTATTTACACCAGGACCGGTTTCGTCCTACTACGGATATTTTCAGACTGGTAGTTGAAATTCTTATGCTACGGAATTTATACAAACTTAGGCAAGGGTACACAACATTGTCTCTATATGATGAATGTTTCTATTTTGTTAAATTAAGGTATTGTAAAATTTAAGGTATTAAAAAACTAGACTTAGATTAAATTTATTTGCGCACGCCAAGATTTGAACCCGCGACCTTCGTAAACTGTTTTTACATTCAATCTGACTCCTGGCTCACTCGATACTTCTATGAACATTGGAAGCCAATCTAATCTATATCAGAGAAATTTCTATTAATCACATTTAGAAAAAAAAAATGTTATCGCCACGCTCCATTTATTTCAGATAAAGGAGTAATTGTTTGTTTATGATAATATAAACAATTATTATATCTTTCGTAATGGAGTTCATTCTTAAAAAAACCCTTTTGTATTTTTTAACACACGAGCAAGTGATTTAAATTTTTAATTGAATATTCTGGTACTCCCAATATATCTGGTCAGCAGTAAATAAAATTAATTAATTTTTCAATTCGAGCGAATAAATTATAAATTTAATTATTTGCATTTAACACATCACGACGTTATAGGCTACGTTGGGGCATAATATATGGTAGGTAACATAGGTGTGTTTTTATGACGTTTATTTTGGAAATAATTATTTATTTCTATACAAAGAGTCTTACAAAGAAAATTTTAAGGTAGGTACACGAAGAAAATGTTATTCTAAAATACGATCATTTTATTCGTAAAAACGGTTAAAAACGGGACTGAAATTCTTACGAACAAATGAACAGTGTTTCAATGTTTATTGGCGGGAAAATGTAAGAATAATTTGTTGGTATATGTACGAAATTACGTATACCAACTAATGTTCCCGCCAATAAACATTGAAACCCTGTTATTTTCTTCGTAAGAACTTCAGTCCCGTTTTTTACGAATAAAATGATCGTATTTTAGAATAACATTTTTTTCCGTGTAGGCTGTATATTGTAATGATTGCTATATTCACATTCAGATATCTTGTAAAGTGTTGGTTTCTTCCATTGAATAATGGGTTCTCAGCTACTAGTTGTTTATTAATTATAAATTAATTATTTATTATATATTAATTATATAATGCAGGCACTGTTTAAATTTTTCAATAACATTATTACTGCCAAAAGATCTCAACAAGTGCACAACACTAGAATGGATTCTTTTTTAAAATGTATCAGCCGGTATACATATACCAGAATATCCTTTTGACAAAGGAGATTTTCATATGAAGCTCCGTTACTTTATATCTAATGCTCAGTGAAAATATAAAAACTGTAGGTACATTAAATTTATTCAAGAAAATGGTCAAAATTTATATAAGTACTAACTGAATGTATGAACTAATCCAAAGTGATGATTTTGGATAACTCATGTTGTCGCTTATGTCATAAATCAGCATAGAAGCCCTTTATTCGATACAATCCATATTTACTTACTGTGGATGTAGTATGTACTCATTTATTAATTTCAAATCATTGTCCCATAACAAACATTTAATTCGCAATAATAAATATTGAGGTCAATAATCGAGATAACAACTATCCTATCTTTGTTGGACCAAATTACACACAGTAAGTGAGCGTTCACATTTCCGTTTTAAAAACGGAGGCGGGTCCCGTTTTAAAAACGGATGTCCTAGCGGCTGTAGTGGATGTATGGAGCTGTTCACACTTGTCCGTCTCCGTTTTAAAAACGGATCCGTTTTTATTGTCGGAGAGATTGCCAGCGCAGCGCATCCGTCGTAAAAACGGATGTGTCTCGCTCGCCCATAGGTTTGCATGGAGCTGTTCACACTTGCCGCCTCGTAGCTCCGGCGAAACCCGCCACGCCCCGCTCCCCAGCCCGAACGCTCCCAGTCGCGAGGAAGCAGGCGAGTTGCGTGGTCGCATCTGTTTGTTTTGATGAAGTTATACGCCAAATCACTATTTAGATTTGTCTTTACTACGAATCGGTTTACATTATGAATATGAAAAAATATGCTATTTATACATTGAAACTTTTCCTACCTTTTAAATTTATTGGAATTAAGATAGATTTATTAATTACGTTACGAAAAATATAAGCGTAAAGTACTAAATATTTTGTTTTTTCATTACATAAATCTGAAGTTATACAAGAAACAACTTTTAAAAAATACCCCTTTATGGCTAAGATTATTTTTGACTCAATCCATTGACTAACTTTTTTTCGTTCTTGTAAAATTATTCATAAAAATAATAAAAACAACTTTGGTGCTACTTTCCTTGTGCAGATAATAACACGCGGAGGGGTAGTAAAATATTTTTGGCTTTTCTATTCCTCAGTTCATAAATTAAAACAGTAATAACGGACGAGAACTACCAATTATAGAACCTACCTAAGCACCTATCTAAGTATCTACCTAAGTACCTAAATATGAACCTACACAAATATCTACCAAAGTACCTACCTAAGTATCTATCTAAGTGCCTACCTAAGTTCCTACATAAGTACCTATCTACATAAGTGCCTATCTACCTAACAATCTATCTACCTAAATACCTATCTACCTTAGAACCTACCTATGTACCTACCTGAGAACCTATACAAGTACTTACAAAATAATCTACCTAAGTAACTTCAAAATTTTCTACCTAAGTATTTACATAAGTACATATCTAAGAACCTACCTACCGTAGAACCTATTAAAATACATACTTGAGAACCTACCTAAGTATCTACCTAATTACCTAACTAAGTACCTACCCAAGTATCTATCTAAGTGCCTACTTAAGTTCCTACATAAGTACCTATCTACATAAGTGCCTATCTACCTAAGAACCTATCGACCTAAATACCTATCTACCTTAGAACCTACCTATGTACCTACCTGAGAACCTACCTAAGTATCAACCTAAGTATCTACCTTAGCCCGTTTAATCACAGGAGACCATATTTGTCCCAGCTCACATAGGTCTCACAGAAATCGTTGTTTTTCCCTTTCTATCATAGTCAGAAATGTGATCTAAACGGTATTGGAAAAAGAATACAACAAACTATATATTGAAATCTAAAAGAAAACCACAAAAAAAATAAAATTTAACCCTTTCTGAAACCAAAGTTTCCGATAGCAATTTGAAAAAAAATTATGGAACTTTGTGAATTTTTTAAGATTTTTTTTTACATGAAACGAAAAAAAGTGAGCTGACAGTAAGGTTTATAATTCATTTATCTAATGAAATAAGTATGTGTTTTATTTTTTTTCATTATAAGTAATTGTAGTTAGAAAAAAAAGTAAAGTGAGCCATTTTTAAAACTTTTTAAAGTTTTCGCAAAAAAAAATTATATTAAAAAAAATACATAGTAATTTTTAATATAGAAATTTGAAAGCCTATTTCATCATCTTTCGAAAACAGTTTTTAGTTTTCGAATACGTTAACAAATGTTCCATTTATTTGGATTTTATTGCAAAGCGGGAATATTTTTAGCCTCTGACAAAATACGCCAATTTTTTTAGGGGTTAGTACCTTGCTAAGTACCTACAAAAGTACATATCTAAGTACCTATCTACCTTAGAACCTACCAAAATACCTACCTAAGGTTCTACCTAAGTACCTACCCGAGAACCTACCTAAGTACCTGCCTAAGTATTTGCAATTTGGGAGCCGGGAATGGGTACCGCCGCCCTGGGAACCATTTATTGGATAACCAACACCTCTGCCATAGGTCACCCCAAGTGGTTCGCTACGTTTGGTGACTTAGCAGGGGTGCCCGGGTTTATGGGGTAAGGATTATCTAGGTCTTGGCGGCGGATGATCTAGACACACTGAACCCCAGATTCCTACCCAACCCTCATGCCTTTTTCCTTCTCAGAATTTCCTCTCCTTAAAAATATCCTCCACACAGCATCCCCAAAGATGACATAGGCCCTGAGGGAAATTATTTTCCTCGGGGCCTCCTGTGTGGACCTAATGTAAAAAAAAAGTATTTACCTAAGTACCTAACTAAGTAAATACATAAGTACCTATTCACACAAGTACCTATCTACCTAATAAGCTATCTACTCAAATACCTATCTAACCAAATACATATCTTTGAACCTATCTAAGTACCTACCTGAGAACCTACCTAAGTACGTACCTAAATATTTACCTACGTACCTACCTAAGTACCCAAATACGAACCTACAAAAGTACCTACAAAATAATATACCTAAGTAATTAAAAAAATAATCTACCTAAGTAGTTACATAAGTACCTATCTACCTTAGAACCAACCCAAATACCTACTTGAGAACCTACCTAACTATCTAACTAAGTACCTAACCAAGTACCCAAATACGAACCTACACAAGTACCTACAAAATAATCTTCCTTAGTAACTACAAAATAATCTACCTAAGTATCTACATAAGTACCTATCTATCTTAGAACCTACCAAAAACCTACTTGAGAACCTACCTAAGTATCTACCTAAGTACCTAACTAAGTACTCAAATACGAACCTACACAGGTACATACAAAATAATCTACATAAGTATCTACATAAGTTCCTATCTAAGAACCTATCTACATAAGTATCTATCTACCTAAATATATATCTACCTTAGAACCTACCTATGTACCTACCTGAGAACCTACCTAAGTATCAACCTAAGTATCTACCTTAGTACCTTACTAAGTACGTACAAAAGTACCTATTTACTTAAGAACCTGTCTACCTAAGACCTATCTACCTAAATACCTTTGAACCTACCTAAGTACCTACCTGAGAACCTTCCTAAGTACCTACCTGAGAACCTACCTAATTACGTACCTAAGTGTCTACATAAGTACCTACCTAAGTACCCAAATTCGAACCTACACAAGTACTTACAAAATAATCTACCTATCTAGTATCTAAACAAGTACCTATCTAAGTACCTATCTACCTTAGTACTTATTAAAATACCTACTTGAGAACCTACCTAAAGATCTACCTAAGTACCTAACTAAGTACCTACATAAGTACCCATTTGCATAGGTACCTATCTACCTAAGAACCTCTCTACCTAAATACCTGTCTACCTTTGAACCTACCTAAGTACCTACCTGAGAACCTACCTAAGTACGTACCTACAAATTTACCTAAGTACTCAAATACAAACCTACACCAGTACCTACAAAATAAACTACCTAAGTATCTACATAAGTACCTAAGTACTTACCTAATTACTCAAATACGAACCTACACAAGTATATTCAAAATAATCTACCTAAGTATCTACATAAGTACCTAAGTACCTACCTAATTACCGAAATACAATCCTACACAAGTACCTTCAAAATAATGTACTTAAGTATCTACATAAGTACCTATCTACCTATCTACCTATCTACCTAAATACCTATCTACCTGAGAACCTACCTAAGTACGTACCTAAGTATCTACCTAAGTACCTAAATATGAATCTACATAAGTACCTACCTAATTACCCAAATACGAACCTACACAAGTACTTACAAAATAGTCTACCTAAGTAACTTCAAAAGATTCTACCTAAGTATCTACATAAGTACATATCTAAGTACCTATCTACCTTAGAACCTACCAAAATACCTACTTGAGAACCTACCTAAGGATCTACCTAAGTATCTACCTGTGAACCTACCTAAGTACCTACCTAAGTATCTACCTAAGTACCTATCTAAGTACCTACCTAAGTACCTATCTACCTAAGACCTATCTACCTATCTACCGGAGAACCTACCTAAGTACGTACCTAAGTATCTACCTAAGTACCTATCTACTTAAGACCTATCTACCTGAGAACCTACCTAAGTACGTACCTAAGTATCTACCTAAGTACCTAAATATGAATCTACATAAGTACCTACCTAAGTACCTACCTAAGTATCTACCTAAGTACCTACAAAATAATCTACCTAAGTATCTACATAAGTACCTATCTAAGTACCTTTCTACTTATCTACTCTATCTACCTAAATACCTATCTATCTTAGAACCTACCAAAATACCTACCTGAGAACCTACCTAAGTATCTACCTAATAATCTACCTAAATATCTACCTAATTACCTAAATATGAACCTACATAAGTACCTACAAAATAATCTACCTATATTGTTTTGGTTGAATTGACAATTATTTGTTTTCGTAGAGTAGGATCCGTTTTTAAAAACGGATCCGTCGCTAAAACGGATCCGTCGCTAAAACGGATCCGTCGTTAAAACGGAAGTGTGAATAGTGCCGTGGGGCTCCGTTTTTAAAAACGGAACCCGCCTCCGTTTTTAAAACGGAAGTGTGAATGAGCTCTAAGCCAAATTTCATCAAAATCAGTTAAGTAGTTTCGGGGTTTATCATGGACAAACGTCGTGACGTGAGATTTTTATACTTGTACTAGCTGACCCGCCCACGCGTTTCTGTGGTTCACAAAAACACAACTCCATCTACTGGATGGTTACCTAACCTAGATAGCCGAGTGTTGTGTGATGTGTCAATAAAGTATCTCACACCGCCATCTGCCAGAAACTTATGGAACTTACAAATATTTTCAAGTAATTGTCCCGTAAAAAACATTTAATTCGCAATAATAAATATTGAGGTCAATAATCGAGATAAAAACTATCTTTTAAGTTGGACCAAATTACACATAGTAAGCCAAATTTCATCAAAATCGGTTAAGAAGCTTCGGAGTTCATCTCGGACGAACATTGTGACACGATATTTTTATATATAAAGATGAAAACATATAAAGATTGGTGAACAGTTGGAAAGAGCTACATATACCTACGTGTAAAAGGGCCTAATTGCCTTCGATAAATTTTACACTCGTGACCTGTGTATTTAGTGTCAATTTTTTTTTCTCTTTTTACGAAAATGAATGAGAACAGAATAATTGACTTCGCGAAAACAAATTTAAAGTCGAAGCTTTGAAATCAGTATTTTAGATTAATCTTTACTACGAATATGTTAACATTATGAATATCAAAAAATATGCATACAATAAGTTGATGTCGTTTCTATCGTTTTGCTTGACTAGAATTAAAATAAAATCGTTGATTACTTTATTAAAAAAATTAGCGTAAACTACTTTTTTAAGTAAATACTTCTTTACGCACGCTTGACTTGGGGGGTAAGCTGGCAAAGGTGTAACGGAAATTGAAATGCGTTGAGAGAACATTGTGGTTCTATTAATACTAATTGTATCACGATTTTATCTCGTATATTCTAGTAAATACGTGGGATAAACCAGCTGTATTCTGTATCAGTATAAACCAGGGTATCACTGTAGAAGCAAGAGAGAGCAGTGCGCGCACACATTTTCTTTCTCTCTTCCTTTTATAGCCAGTGCATGAAATATTTCAGTCAGTATTTTGAAATACCAGTGACGCGCCAAACGCGGCGGGGAGCAGACGTCGATGCGCACGGCTTGATCGGGCGAGGCGAATGATAATAAATTCAAATAAATATTTGTATAAAATTAATATATGTATATGCATGTATATATTTTATACATATAAACATATATATGGACATACATATAGATAAAGCTAAAGAAGTATTTACTTCAGTCGTGTGGTCTAAAGAACACTCGTATTTTTTTTTCATATGATATAATTTTTTTTTATATTAGCTCCACACTTTTTCTTTATTATGAAATTATAAACAAAATAAATAAAAACCACTTTTGGGAAAAATCGACCGTTTCTAGACTCCGTTTACCAAGCGATTTGAATGCCTATTACTTATATTAGAGACACACTAAGAACATACAAATTTTTATATACCTCTTAAATAGTTTCATTTTCCATACGGCTGCTTTCTTTAGTATCAATATTCATTTGTCTATGGTAATTTGATAAAAATCATGATATTTAATGGTTAAAAACACATTAAATTTTACGACAGTGAAACCGGGCTATTATCACGTCATACTTTCTGTATTTATTTTACGAGATAGCGAACAAATAAAACCAACATTAATATCAATTTTAAAACATTTAATGCATAAGTATTTTGTTTGTAGTCAATTTATTACATCCTCTTGGGTGGTGAAAATATCATTAATAATATAGATCAAAATATTATGATGGCTTACTTTATATGAGGCAACCGCAAACGTAAGCCATTTTCTAGTAGGTTAATTCGATATTGCCGTATAACCATTACTTATATGTTCACATTCACCCAGTAAGTCTTTCTATACCGAAATACATCATGTTGTAAACAAGAACTTTATAAGTGTTCTTTCAAATCAATCCACCAATACCTACACTTTAAACATTAAGAGGGTGTAACCAGACAATACCGGAAATCTTTTACAAAAAAACATAAATTGATTTTGAAAGATTGTTATTTTATGTGGTAGACGCACTTTTTAAATTTTGATAAACCGAGTTTATTTTTAATGTACTAAGGTTATACCGTTGATCGTTGGCAGATTTGTTAAATTTTCAAACGAAATATTGTTTTATACAACACAATTTTTTTATTGCTTACTTGAATGTAGGTATATATTAAAGCAAGTTTTGAATGAAATACATCGATAGTAAGCCATTTTAAACCCTATCCTCAGATATGTGCCCATCACGCAGACTATTTAACGTCATTTTGTAGATACCAACCCAATATTACTTGATATCCAACCAGTAAATGCCCCAACTAGTTGTGTTTTTAGGATAAATATTGTGTAAATAACTATGTTCTACCCATGTATGCCTTACATGTAATACATTGTCCTTTGATAAGTACGGAGTTTTCTCTTGTTGTTGAAGTGTTGACGAAGTGTTGACGAAGTGTTTACGAAGTGTTGACGAAGTGTTGACGAAGTGTTGTCGAAGTGTTGACGAAGTGTTGACGAAGTGTTGACGAAGTGTTGACGAAGTGTTGACGAAGTGTTGACGAAGTGTTGACGAAGTGTTGACGAAGTGTTGACGAAGTGTTGACGAAGTGTTGACGAAGTGTTGACGAAGTGTTGACGAAGTGTTGACGAAGTGTTGACGAAGTGTTGACGAAGTGTTGACGAAGTGTTGACGAAGTGTTGACGAAGTGTTGACGAAGTGTTGACGAAGTGTTGACGAAGTGTTGACGAAGTGTTGACGAAGTGTTGACGAAGTGTTGACGAAGTGTTGACGAAGTGTTGACGAAGAGAATTTGGTGAGGATGTTTCATGCAAAATCAACAACTGTAACATTTTAAAAATTGGTTTTTAAATCAGTTATAACTAAATTTTGAAAAAAAAACATTTAAATATCAAACACGAAGACTTGATTTAACTCATAAAATAAATAAAAAATGGTGAAAATCTAACAACTTATACATTTGTGATAGACGTCAAGTTTATGTTCTCCGGCTAACGATTTTTTGCACTTGGTGCAACTATTTTTAGTCATCCTTCGCTTCGCGGAGGGACATAAGACAAATATTTTTATTTTTTTTGGACAGTAGGTACATCAACCGCATAAAAAACATTGAATATAAATAAAACAAGTATACAAAATAACAAAAATAACGCAAAACACACATATTAAAAAATATGTAAAAAGTCACGTTATCAGTTATCACTAACCTTTGTCAATGCGACGAGCCATGGTTGCTGAATTGGCGCTAGTGGGCCCCCCACACCGTCCGCACTACCGAATGTCTCATAGGCAACCGGCCGACGGAGATTAGCCAGAGTAAGAAAGAATTACGGTCGCGCGTGTTAACAACCCTATAATGCACCCGACCCTGAGATAACGATGCACCTACTACACATCCGGCCCTGCACCTTATCTGTGGACAACAAACCATTAAATAATATCAACCACGATGGACTCGGACCTCGATCTACCCACGAGAAGAAGATATAAAAGGAACCACAACACCCGAAGAGCCGCTAATCTCCAATCTAGAGTTACAGAAGCAACTTGCTTCTTTCGTTGAGAGATTCTCCTTTGAATACTATTGTTACTCACTTGTAATGTCCTTTGTTGTTAAATAAATATTATAAGTTTATTGTGTATTCACTTTACGTGATTAACCAAAACCAACATAAGTTAACTCGCGTGCAAAAGTTATCGCGGTTTTTTTAATCCTGCGTCGTCGATTCGACGAAGGTTTGTGATCTAGGGTTAAGGAAAGGAATGTCCGGTCTAAGTTTCAGTTTAGATTTCGACGGAGGGAAAGAGAAGGGTTTCAATAAAATAAAAAATATTCACCCATTTCATATATCGACCATCTGCAGTCCGATATTTTAATACTTACAAATACAAAATTGTCCCTCGGCAGCAAAAAGTTTCCCCAATCAATTTTTTTATTTATTTGTAACCACACAAGTGTCCCAACTGCTTCCAACCGTCTGGAGCAAAGAAAACTATGGCATCCCCAATTGGGGAATGTTGTGAGGCTGAAAGTAGTAGAGAGAGAAGGAATGGTAAGAGGAAGATGGGTAAGCACCTGGCTATTCAGATCTGGTCACCAAACTCAGCCAAAGCCATTTCAAGCAACATTTCTATTCTGAATGGTATTATTTTACCAGGGCGTTACTGAGAGTATATTCGTCTCTCGAGCTAGTCGCAAAACACTATATTATATTATTTTTAATTAGTAAATTGTAAAAATACAAATTAATCAAATAAAATTAACTTCGCACGTCGAGCGTTACCCTTCTACCACGGAGGCCACACGGAGAAAAATGTTATTATAAAATACGATCATTTTATTCGTAAAAACGGTTAAAAACGGGAAAGATTAAACGGTTAAGTTGTTACGAACAAATTAACAGTGTTTCAATGTTTATTGGCGGGAAAATGTAAGAATAATTTGTTGGTATACGTACGAAATTACGTATACCAACAAATTGTTTATTCTTACGTGTTCCCGCCAATAAACATTGAAACACTGTTAATTTGTTCGTTAGAACTTCAATGCCGTTTTTAACCGTTTTTACGATTAAATGATCGTATTTTAGAATAACATTTTTCTCCGTGCATAGTTAACCCTCTACCACGGAGGCCATGGAAGAGGGGTATGACACGGATAACCATAATTCACCATCGACAGATTTTTTTAAGAGCATATCTTTCATACTTGACATCTCATTGCAAATATCTGGAAATCGATGTGTGCAATATGTAGTGCAAATTTGGTGATTTCTTAGACATTATTACCGACATACCTGTCACGGTCCGATGGGCGTGTTAATTTACCGTGGAAAAATTAATTATTCAATTATTAATGAAGAAATAGTTCTTGCTCAAAGGTAGCTCATAGCTGATCAGATAAAGCTATCAATCAATAATATGAATCAATATCACCGTTGAATTTATAATGAACTATTTTATCAATTCGGGTACCAAAAAAACACCATGGTGTAAAGCCACTCACATATTTTTTCAAACAAATGGAAAACAAATTTACAGTTTAAGAGGGTGTTACCAGAGAATACCCGAAATTAGTCCTTTTTAAATCAAATTCTAGACCTTTTTGAAAGATTGTTATTTTATCTGGTACACGCAGTTTTAAAATTTTGAAACACTAAGTTTATTTTTAATATACTAAGGTTGTACCGCTGGCCGTTGGCAAATTTGTTCAATGTTCATACGATATATTCTATTAAACAACACAAATTTCAAATCATATAATCATACAACAAAATAAATCAATACATAATCCAGTAAACACAGTTTTCAAAATTTTAATTTTAGTTCAAAAAATAAATCGTGCGTTGTGACAAAAATACCTCAGTTTTTCCGAATTTGGAACTCCTAACAAAGAAAAGTTATTTGAGATCAAAGTTGCCAGTACGGCAAAACGCCAATTTCATATGTAAGGACATAATATTTGAGGTCTTACAAACTAAAATATTTCAATTTCTTTTACACACTTATTTTGTTTAGACATTATTGAAAAATCATAAATACTTATGATCAAAAAATACTTACAAGAAGTACGCGATATTTAATCATTTATCATCGTGCGTTTTGAGCATTTTTATTGTTTACTTGAATGTAGGTATATATTAAAGCAAGTTTTGAATGAAATAAATCGAGATTAAATTTTTGATTTAAAAAATTTGATACAAAATTAAAACTGAAGAAATAAAATCATTTGTTTTATTCGACATAAACAACTGAAATTACACTGAAATATGCATCGTACCGCCATCTATCAAACAAGTTTAAAATTTTGATAAAAAAAACTCTTTCGGCAGAAGATTTAAATTGGATTTTGCAACATACCCCTGTTGCATATAATCCCGTCTCCACTAATATGCTTTGTAAATACGCTTCCAGGATTATGTCATGCGCCTCAACTAAAAATAATTAATAAAGAATAACCCAACAACATTTGAAAATCTCCTACTAGCACCACACTAAGCGGAAGATGTTGCTTGTGTTGTGATGGAGGACTTAGCCAGCCGAGGAATCGAACACGGAACGCCTGGGTGGGACCCAAGCGCGATGCCCACTCAACCACTGACCGGTCATAAGTCCATAACAGAAAAATACACAACAATATACCTAAAATAAACAATTCTGATGAAGTGTAAGTGTCCATTTTAAGTCCATAACAGAAAAATACACAACAATACACCTAAAATAAACAATTCTGATGAAGTGTAAGTGTCCAGTTTTTTTTTTTTTTTTTAATAAATCGACAAACATTCCTGGGTTACGAATACCATTAATATTACAAACATTTAAGAATGTTCAAAATTCATGCTGAGGAATTTTTTTCAAACAAAAATTTATTGGCATGATTTTTAGAGCAATATTTTGGTTGCTATGCTAGGGATGTTCTCTTTATTACGACAGAGTAGTCAAAATGTTCCGAAAGATTTATTTTGGATGCATATTTTCAATTATGTCTTCCATCAAAATCGTTCTCTGCAACAACGATCGTATTTGTAGGAGGGCTTAAAAATTATGGATTAAATCAAAATATTATAATCACTACACTGGACATAATAATATTATCATGGCCCAACTAAAATCTATCATAATATATCACATGATTGCGCAATCAATGACTTTAGTCCATGCTGTGATATGCTAGAAACAGATCTAATCGGGAGCACATTGCGAAAATCACTATACTACATATATATATTTGATTTATGGCCCGAGAAAATTTTATTCGTATGATTTATATCTTTACCAAATACGGAATCACTTTCTGATCGCCACTATCTGAGTACAGTATAGAAGCACTGCTTATAATATCGCCTTGTTTTTTATTGAAATAAAACATTTTTTTATGAAACTGTTTCTGATTTTTATTTATTGATGGAGTGTACTGTTATTAGTGTTATTACCTACATTGTTCACGTATAATACAGGATGTCTGGGGGTAAAGTGCATTAACTTCGGGAGATGATTCTACATGATAGTGTAAGTAAAAAATATATTTTTCAAAAAAAAATTCTGAATTCCAACTTTTAAGGGTAATTTTTTGGTAAAAAGATTAAATCACTCCGGCGTGTGCGGACTGCACTATTAGGTATTTTCCGCTGTTACGATACGCGCCAATCAAAACGAACGTCGCCACAACGCGCCCGGCTGACTCACAAATTTATCGGGTAAGTTTGTACCTTACACTAAGGATTTTTAATAGGTACGTCTTTTTGTATGGGAAAAAAAGTTGGAATTTCGAAAAAAGTTGTTAATCTTTTTTACTCCTACCATCGTGTAGAGTCACCACCCGAAGTTAAGGCGCTGTTGGTATTCTCACGTTTACGGAACGCCGAAGATACAAAATAGGAATAAATAAGACAATAAACGGGGGGTAATTTTAAGTCCATGCTTCACACACGGTCAGCCTGTATGTGATCTGCTCACGAGTCGGAAAAACTTTTATTCGTGCGCACCAGATGGAAAAACTAAAATATTACATATCAAAACACAAACACTTTATTTTATTTTTATTTATTAGCGTATTTACAAAAAATTAAACCGTCTTTATTAATCATAAATGACAGTGATAAGTTTGTTTATGTCATTGACCAATAAAATAATAACGAAATTGAAGTTCAAGTCCATAAAAAAAAATACACAACAATATACCTAAAATAAACAATTCTGATGAAGTGCATCTTCAATGTGACTATTTGTTTGTGTATTTCCGTGTGATTATATATGTTTGTGTATATATATATATGTGTGCATATATTTGTGTATATGTATGCAGGTACATGTGAATGTACGAATATATATTTGTATTAGGAGATAATTTGTACATATTAGTTCTTTTTTTTCACTCTTGATAATGTGTCAATTTTCATGTACATCTTTTATCTTTTTTAATGTTTGAATTATTACCCGTCTCAGAACAGACATCGTCCAGTGAGACATGTAAATTACTTGTTTAAAAAATATTATATTACCTTAATAAAAGCCCGCGTTGCCGGCAATGAAATGAAATTAATGAATCAAATCTACAAAAATTGTTTTATGAAATATTTACAAGGTTTACATTTAAATTTTAATGGATATCAATAATATGTTGGAAGTGATTTTATTCAAATTTGAACTGCTAAAAGAAAGAAGAAATGTGATGAACTAATAAATAATAAAAAAATAACTCAATGAAATATTACGTTTTTGGTTAAACATGGCACTTGATCGGGTGTCCTTTTTTACGAAAGCTGTGATTTTAGTAAGGAAATGAATGAATGTAGAATTTAACTTTCTCTTAATAAGTGTCATTCAACGCATGCCGGGTACTCGCTAGTTATAAAACATAACAATTTCACATTACAATATTCATTATCACGACCACCATACTGGGCTCCTGCCCGTATCATGGCAGACGTATAATTATACATACTACCCAGTATCTCCTGAGTTATGCATATTTTTGTAGAAAAATGTAGAATATTGGGGCATCTTATCTAATCCTATACAAGTAACTAGGTTAGATAGAAAATTCAATGCTCTTAATCGAAATGACGTTGAGATTTGACAATATTTTAATTCACCAACAAATTTCCAACAAAAATCTGAAGAAAAATAGTTTTTGTTCTTATGTATATTTTTAATTAATTATTATTAATAATTAATATTGTGAAATGACACAAATGAATAAATGACATTTGCTGTGATTTCAAGGCGAGAACCTTAAGTACTCCTCGACTACGGAGGTCGTCAATCTATAATTGCATTTTCCAAATATCTTTTAATTATAATCTGAAACTGGCGATACAAAAAATACATTTCAACCCATATATACTATACGAGATATTTGATCACACCTTAGAGTTTACTTTTTAATAATAAAAATAGATACTTGTTATGAAATTTCCTTCGCGGCTGATATCATCTTTGAGGTTGCTGCGTGAAGGGTGTTTTAAGAAAAGGGGTGAATTATCTCGGTAAACACACAAACCGAATAACCATACGAACGAGTCGAAAAAACGATCCGTTGGGTCATTGTTGGGAACGAATTATATACGTCTGTGTAGATAGATAAAAAAAAATTGAGTAAATAATATTTATACTGATTATTTTTACGGTCAAATATATCTCCCAGATCAGAATATTTATTTCCGAGACTGAAGTCTTGGAGTCAGGGAAAGACAGTGTGCTGGTGTTGTTAAAGTACAGCGGTAGTAAATTTCGGCAAGATCTTTTGGTTATATGGATATTGATCAATTGAAGCAATTCAGGACAGTCATTTTTTTAATGCAGTTTTTTATGTAATAGTACTAAATCTGTGTTAATTCATATTTCTGAAAGTTTTAATATCGAAATTGTATCCAGTAGGTAATAAAAATCAATGTTTGTTTAGGAATTTGCAATTTGAAGGTTACATATGTACCTCAGGAACTTATGTTGAATCTTTTACGTTCTGTTTTTGTTTATTACATTGAAAAGGAGTCATATATAACTTTTTTTCTTAATTAGACCTCACGTGGCTTACACCTATGATAAGTCTACTTATAAGTATATTGTCACTTTTATCTGAAGAAGGAATGCGCAAAGGTACGAAATCATGATTTTATGGTGTTTTCGAACAACTTCCAGAAGGCGTGAAACTTGAAGGTAGCAAAATTGATGTTGTGGATGGAGGATATCTTTTACATAAAGTTGTATGAAATCGTAATGATTATTTTGAGCCGATTGGCGAGAAGTACGTTCACTATGTGAGAAATCACTACGGATCTCATGCAATCATTGTTTTCGATGTTCTTTTCTATGAAAAAATGCCAGTTCAAGTTTATAGGTATAGGCTAGTTTTACAGTTAAGCAGGCTGAAGAAAATGCTGGTGAGTTGATTGTCAATTCTGCAATTCTCCTGTGTTCATCATTTGACGCTGTTTTCGTTATTGGCAAAGAGGTCGATCTCCTAGTTCTGCTAACAGCATTAGCATGAATTTATAGCATTTTTGAGATAGCGAAATTATTATAATTTTTGTTTACATCGTCAGACGAATAGGCTAATTTACAAGTTTTAAATATAGTATTTAATTTTTGATAATTTATTTTGTATGCATTTGAGAGGTTAATAGCGGATCTGTTATTGGAAAGGTTTTTCGAGGAATTTGCATAATCCAATATAAGTATATTGTGGTCACGAAGGGGATCATCGATGTTTGAGATTATTATATTATATTATCTTATGCCGGAAACATTTGTCTTATTTATAATTATGTGATCTATCAACGAGCTGGTGTTATTAGTTACCTTGTGGGAAATGGGAAACATTGTGTTACATACATAAAATTTGTAAGATTTCAAGGTCTGAATTTATTTCTATGATTGATATGTTCGATATGCTCTGTGAATCAGAACTTTTTTAACGATTTAATTGTTTTAGACCGTGTACAATCGGTGTTTTACAAATATTTTATTTTTATTATTATTAAAAACGCTCACAACAATAAAAGACAGTCGTTAAAACCTGAGGCATGCCTGTGTTAATCATAATGTACATTTAAAAAAAATAGTTGGATTATTTTACGTATAATGATTTGAATCATGTTTGTACTTATTTTTTTACATTAGATCCACACAGGAGGCCCTGAGGGAATTTTTCCCTCAGGGCCTATGTCATCTTTGAAGATGCTGTGTGGAGGGTTTTCTAAGGGAAAGGAAGGAGAGGAAGACCTGGGAAGGAAAAAAGTTTGCGGGGTGGGTAGGAATCTGGGGATAAATATGTCCAGGAGTGATGGTCGTGTGAAGCCATCCCTCTCACTGCGGTGCAAGGCGATAGGTCGAGAGGGTCCGGCTGGAGAGATCAAAAGGTCTCCCTCAACCAGTCTCTCTCGATCCGGCCTGCCACGCAGATGGTCGGCAGACGCATCCGCCCCCAAGCCCCGGACAAACTTAACCCCATGAACCTGGGCACCCCTGCTAAGTCACCAAACGTAGCCACTAACCACGTAACCACTTGGGGTGACCTGTGGCAGAGGTGTTGGTTGTCCAATAAATGGTTCCCGGGGCGGCGGTACCCATACCCGGGTATATATATACCCATATTATACTTACTATAAACATATATGTACAACAGCAAATTATAACAGCTCGTCCCGAAAGGATTTTAATTTAAATTTAAATTTAAATTCAGCTATTTCTGAGCATATTTGTTTATTTTTTGTTTATTTATTGAATCTATATCATAAGGTTTACATTTTTTTTTTTTGGCCTTGCCTGTCTCACTAGGAACTCCTGTGTCGAGACAGACTAGTTTACAAATATTTTCTAATTATAATATGAAGTACATTTTTCAAGAAATCAAAAATATTTGACAAAATTTTCAGGTTGGTAGGTAGTGGTAACAATAATGAGATACACGATTATATTTGGGTGAGGTGACTAATTATTGCACGACCTTTTTCGATGATCCATCGTTTGATCAGGATTTTGTATTTTTTAATATTATTCGATTGTCTTGTTTTGTCAGGTAGGTTATTGTATATTTTAGACGCAATGTATTTGAAATTTCTTTGACCAAATGTTGTGTTTGTTTTAGGTATTTGTATGAGTTCTTTGGTTTTGTGCCTATATTATGAGCATATTTGGAGTAAAAACGTATATGTCATTTTGCTGTCCTACTGAATGTGTCTGCTAACCTACTGCGTGGCGGGCCGTACAGGGAGACTGATCAAGGTCTCTCCAGCCGGACTCTCTCGGCCCATCGCCTTGCAATACAGTGCGAGGGATAGATTCATGGGTTCGTCACTCCTGGACTTTTCAATTTGGGAGGCGGAAATGGTTACCGCCGCCTCGGGAACCATTTATTGGATAACCAACACCTCTGCCATAGATCACCCCAAGTGCTCGCTACGTTTGGCGACTTGCAGGGGTGCCCGGGTTCTTGGGGTAAGGTCTAGGTCTTGGCGGCGGATGATCTAGACACACTGAACCCCAGATTCCTACCCAACTCTCATACATTTTTCCTTCCCAGAACTTCCTCTCCTTCCTTTCATTAAAAATAGCCTCCACACAGCATCCCAAAGATGACATAGGCCCTGAGGGAAATTATTTTCGTCAGGGCCTCAGGGCCTCCCCAAATTCCTACACACCCCTCTTACTTTTTTCCTTGCCAGACTATCCTAAAAAGACCCTCCATAACGCATCCCCGAATAGATACATAGACCCTAAGGGATTTTTTTCCTCGGATTTTTCCTTTCCTATATGGAAAGTAGAAAAACCAATAACTTATTGGAGCTCTTTGAGTGCCGATAATGCTCAAGTTCAATGACAAGGTTCAAGTGAGTTATTATAACCTATAATTGTGTGTAAAAACCACTCCATCACCACATCCAAACAATACCTCGCTCGCTCTAATGCAATCGAAAAATTTATTTTATAAAACTGAAAAATTCCTCACTGGAAATAAATGGGACATATGAGGAACTGCACAAGCTCATAACACGAGTATTTCAAATAAAAATGTGGACAAATATGCTATATTGAAAAGCCACTTATATAATAACTAGCTTCTGCCCGCGACTTCATTTGCTTAGGATTAGTACTTCGAGTAATCTATTTTCTTTTCCTACCAAAATTCTTAACCTATTTATTTAAAACTAGCTGACCCGGCAAACTTCGTACCGCTTCAGAATCAATAAATATATTAATAAACTGAAATAGATTAAGTTTTTGTTAAGATAAAATAAATAGGTACCTACTCTAAGTTCAGAAATGAAATTGAGCTGTTGACTAAGCACAAATGTTCGGCACACTACACCATTGACAGTTCGAATTTAGGCGCTCCGCCCACTGAGGCAACTGAAAACCAACTAAAACCGGCTGTTTTCTCTGTCTTGATTGGTCAAAAAGCTTGTTTAACCATAGATGAAGAACAATCAGCTGACAGCTTGCAACTAGAAACGGCACGGCCGCCCAGGGCAATCAGCCGTGACAGTCGCAAGATGGTCGCAAGTCACCGCTTGCGTTACCATTGACAACGGGGTTTTGTGTGATTGTGTAGTGTGCGGGCCATCACATTGTCATACAAAGACAGTTGGCAGTTGAGAGTTTTCAGTTGCCTGAGTGGGCGGAGCGCCTTATTCAAATTATGTCGACCAACGCACATCATTTGAAAAGCTGTTCCATACAAAATATACTTTTCACTTTTACATAAATATAAAAAAATATTTTTTTTCATAATTATTTTTCTCATGATTTTTTCCAATGTTTTAATAGTTATTCTGTTAATCGGGAAGGAGACAAATCCAACAAATCAAAGATCATAAAAATAGGCTAAGCCGTTCTTGAGTTATAAATGGTGTAACTAACCCAACTTTGTTTTATATATTAAGAAGATATGTATAATTCTTGATCCGGTTCAAAGTATTAAGCGAGTACTTCAAATCAATTCACTAATTTAAATATTTTCTAAAATAGAATTTTGATTTAACAATCATTGTTTCGCAAAATGTCATTCTCAAATTTTACTATTAAAATTACACTTTGTATTAAAAAATAATTATTATTTTCAATATATTGAAAGTAAATAGCCAACTTTATAAATTATACCCCATATATTATGATGTATGAGCTATATTATTGTAAAGTTTCAATAAAATCCATCCAGTAAATTTTGCGTGAAAGAGTAACAAACATACATACATCCATACAAACTTTCGCGTTTATAATATTAGTAAGATAAGATAAGAAGATAAGATATGTATAATTCAATAAAATTCACAATTATTTTACGGTAAACACAATTACTCTTTATTTGGAGTAGCTACAATCAATTTGCAAGTGTGACACAGTTCAATAAGAGTAAGACAGTACAAAGCTCCAACAATAACTTTATGGGTACTTTAACAATGACCCAAAAGAAATCTAATTATCACCTCAACCACTCGTTAAATCTTTTAACAAAAGGGTTACGAGTCCTAGTCGCTCTGGGTTAGCTTAAACTATTTCAGGTCTGCCAGAGATTTTTCCTTGAAGATGCGCCGTTCGGACCGCGAGGCAAACTTTAGTTTTTAGAGTTAAACATGAGCTTATATCGGTCAGACCATCTGTAATATAATTTAACCAATAGCATCCCTCGCACCAAATTATTAAGGGACGAAGCGAGGTGGGAATGGGAGAGTATTTCGAGATTGAATTAATCTCAATTTACACTAATAAATAGATTTGTTACACACATAAATTAGATTTTTAGATAGGTCTATCTGTAGATACCCATCACCGCTGCTTGTAATTTGTTTTTACCTACCGGAGTTAAGGTGTTAATGAAGCGAATACACCATTACGAATTCAGCTAGACCTATTATTATAATGTCATTGATGCACCGAGCATCCTGAGATAATCATAACATACAGAGTCAAGACCATTTCAAATTGAATTTTTTTTTTATATGTTTATTTATAAACTACACGATTATACACATTAAAACATTTACATATATGTGATACATTAGATCACAATACTAGGCGACTGCCTGTTTCATGGTGACCAATGGAATATAGTTATATAGTTGCTTTGTGATGTCTAGTGTAAACATAAGAACTAAATATATAAAGATGTTAAAAATAGGAAAAGTTATAGAAGAAAAATTATAATGGAAGTAGAAAATATAAAATAGAAAACAGGAAAACGAAAAAAAGTATAAAAAATAATAAGACATGCTATTAAACATACGAATTAAATATATACATGTTAAAAATAGGAAAAATTATGATGGAAATAGAAAATTTAAAATAGAAATGGAAAAATGAAAGTTAGATAGAATAAGACGTGCTATTATGCAGGATTAGATCATATATATATAACTCTTTTTTCTAGTTGTATATGTTAGAGTGTTTGGAATGTGACAGCGCTCTTTCTAGCTTCCTACCTTCCCGCGCAGTACGCAAATCTGTCGCGGCCAGAAAGCCAAGGCTTACGCACGTATCGCTGTTCTCTTGATGCAATTACGTAACAATTCAATGTACCAAATAACCAAATAAAATTCCAAAAGTATGGTAAATTAATTTGTCAGCAATACTTCAGGCCTTATTACATTGGATGCAGAATTAATGAATTTGCTGACGAGTCTGAATAATTATTTTTTTTAAGTTATCTCGGCTCTACGAAAAATAAGTTGTTTTAAGAGAGATTAAGAAGATGATTTATTTTTTTTATAGTTTATTGGCAAAGTTATGCTTTTGTTTCTTGATGTTAATTATAATAAAGTATTTTAATATTTTCGATGATACATACTTCGTTTGATTTATTTCTTCCACTCCATTTTCATTTATTTCTTTGGGGTCAGGAGTGACCCTATGCGATTGATTGTGTGATTTTCTTAATGATCCTAATTAAGGGTTAAACAGGTTTTTGAACACCTTTGAATCAACAATTTGATCTAATATATAAAAATTAATGATTGTTTGTTTGTGTGTTCGTATGTTATGCGCGGCAATACCGTTCATCCGATTGCGATGAAACTTTGGGAATATGTTGTGCGCATACCCGGGATGGTTATAGAATAGTGAGCTCTGGCCTATGAAATTTCTTCGTTTACTATTAGTACGTTTGCGATTAAAATTTCATCCGATTGCCATTAATTTTTTTTAATTGTTCAGAACATGCGCGTGAATATTTTTATATATGGAGTTGTCAAAAAAATGGGTGTATTTTATGGAGTTAAGCGGCAGGGAAAAAAGGCTGAGGGGAGGGGTATGTGTGGGGGGGTCGGATGTGGAATTAAGGAGGGGGGCTTCGCAGGGGGGCGGACGATGGAGAAGGGAAGGCGGAGAAGGTGGAAGTGGAATGCGTGAGGGGGGAAAGGGTGAGCACGAGAGGGGAGATCGGGAGCGGACAGGGGGAAAACGGGGAAGGTGAAAAGGGAATGCGGGAGGGGAAGAGGAAGAGGAGGCGGTAGGGGAACGGGAAAGAATGGGAAATGACACGAAAGGAGAAACAATTAATTTACTCTGTGACAAATGCAGAAAACCACAAATGCAGCATATTATGTACAAACATAGAAAGCAAGACTGATATTAAGAACCTGAGCATAACAATAGACCAGCGTTTAAAATGGTCCCCACATAAAAATATTCTGAACGATAGAGTAAGGAAACAAACATATATATTTAGATGTTTAAGAGATATTTTAAACGAAAAATTACTTACATATTATTTATTATTTATTATACAATACGACATCACACGATGGGGCGGTACATATACAAATCAAACACAAATAATTTACAAATCACAAAAAATAATAATATTTTTTTTTTTTTTTAAAGAAAGACAAACATTCCCGGGTTACGAATAACCCAACAACATTTGAAAATCTTCTACTACCACCACACTAAGCGGATGATGTTGCTTGTGTTGTGGTGGAGGACTTAGCCAGCCGAGGAATCGAACACGGAACGCCTGGGTGAGACCCAAACGCGATGCCCACTGAACCACTGACCGGTTAATTAAAACCATTTTTTTTAAAAACCTATGCATATTCGTCAGAACTCTTATTCAAGCAATTCAGGGTCAGAAAATTAAGTGCATTATACTTCTACCATGCAACATTACAAATTTATAAAGATAATATTCAAAATAAAGCTGCACCATTTAAAAATAACAGAAATCTTAGACAAACTTCAATACTTCCTACTCCAAAATGTAAAAAAACAATAGGACAGTTAAATCGATAATCAATAAATAGGAGAGTAAAATTTTTTAATTCATTACCAGAAAAAAATAGAAAGATGAATACCAACATAAAAGAATTTAAAACTCACCTTAAAAATTATACTGAAAACTTGAACTGAATCATGTCAAATAAAATCAATGTAATAACACCCCCCCCCCCCTTCCTCCATACACACAAGCCCTGATTATTTATAGAGGTACATCAAATACATATAAATCATGTAATTAATGACTGTAAAAAATATATTTATAATTTTTATATCTTTTTGTAACTAATAAAAAATTAAATAAAATTAAGTATAATCAACGCATGCCGGGTATCAGCTAGTAATGTTAATAGGAAAATCGATGAAACAATGAAAGGGTTAACATCGTACCTACATTGATTCAGGTATAATATAATTTTCATTCTGAATGTAGTGTTTGTGTCGACAAGTGATTTCTTATTATCAAGTTCCAAGTGATTGACTAACGTAATGTTGAGGTCTTCTCTACTGGGGCTATGTGTGTTATCGGCAGTTTGCTACTGTAGCTGCCTTTTATTAACTGAGACCAATTGTCCATTGTCTAAATCAGCCCCGACTACTGCAGACGAATTCGATTGTGAAGACTATGATCGGGCCGAAACCAAGAATATCATCTCTTCATGTAAAGCGTACGTTGAAAAATATTCAGGAAAATTATTTTTAAGTACACTTTTTGCACACGTGCAGTGAATGGAAAAAAAACAGCTTTAATAGATCTTGAGGGAAAGGATGAAAAAACTACAAATTGAGGTGATACTTTATATACCGGAAATTTGTCATTTTTAAATCAAATTGTAGACGTATTGACTCTTTTTTACAAAAAAAAACATAAATCGATTTTGAAAGATTGTTATTTTATCTGGTAAACGCAATTTTTAAATTTTGAAAAACTAAGTTAATTTTTAATATACTAAGGTTACACCGTTGGTCGTTGGCAGATTAGTTAAATTTTCAAATAGATAGATTCTTTAAACAACACAAATTTCAAATCATATAATCATACAGCAAAATAAATCAATATATAATCTAGTAAAGACACTTTCCAGAATTTTAAATTTAGTTCAATTAAAATCATTAAAAAGTAAATCCGAGAACGTACTTTGTGGCGAAAATACCTGAGTTTTTCTATTTATTTAAGGTCTTACAAACTAAAATATTTAAGATTTTTTTTAAATACTTATTTTGTTTAGACATTATTGAAAAATCATAAATATTATGATTTAAAAAAACTTACAAGAAGTACACGCTATTTAATAATTTATCATCAGCATTTTTATAGCTCACTTGAAAGTAGGTATATATTAAAGTAAGTTTGAATGAAATAAATCGATATTAAATTTGTCGATCTTTAAATAATTGATCTCTCTCATCGGAACCTCCCTGTACAGCTGCAAGCATTTTGGAACTTTAATTCTCAGCCTCTGGTCAATGGGTCTAAAAAGAAATCACAATCTGCTATTTCATAGCCAGTTTATGTATTTTAGAAGTAAACGTTTTTTTACAAGCTGTGCTTTAAAATGTTAAGATAAATGAATTGTTAGCGCCCGTTCATTCGCAGTACAAATATTAATAAATAGTTTTGTTCATAAAAAAACTCAAGAAAGGCTTACAAAATAAATACTGGATTAAATCACCGATTCAATATTGTATTACTTGTAAAATGCTAAAACTATTTTTTCATATTCAGGTTGCGTAAATGGGCGCAAACAATTTATTCTTTATTTTATTAATTTATTTGTTAGATACAATTTTTTACATACATACATGTAGTAAGGAAGCTTTGACTGTCCAACTAGGAAATTTTCTCGTTTTAGGATAGTCAAATTGCCCGGTTTAGTTCACATTTGTACACGCTGTTATTATGAATTACATTTATATACATATATAGATATAATAATTTTTTGAAAAATAATAAAAAAGCTACTGAGAGTACCGAGTTAAAAAATAAATAAATTCATATTAATATTTTAAAGCAAAACTATGCAAAAAGTGGTTTTTTTTTTTTTTTTTTTTTTTTTTTTTTTTTTTTTTTTTTTTTCATGTTAACAATATACCTGCAAAGCTACTGCAAGTAGCTTGTCTGCAGGAAAACAGTGTGAACAAAACATTGTACAATTTAAATGTCTCAAGTATAATACAATAAGAAAAAAAAAAAATTATCATTTTTTATCCTTAAATAGTTAAACTCGCGCCATATATTAAAAACAGATATTGTTTTAAATATCGCCTTAATGCCAATGTCAACCCTACATAATAAAGTAGTATCAAATACCTGGGAAGCCACGTCTTTGGACGAGGAGTCAAAAATGTCTAGTCTACATACTTTATTTGTGAAGTAATGGAACTATTTTTTCTGATTTCTAAAAACTCGTTTTGCTAAACTGACATGGTTTTGTGTACTTCTTTATTGTTATAATACGACCAGTGCAGCGTTAATATTATTTAAGCTGTCGTGGTTCTTGTGGAAATATTATATCAATTATGGCGAGGTAAAACTGCAAAGTGTTTGAAATAAAAAGCAGAATTTTTGCACTGTAGTTTATGAAGCAGCTATGTGAATGTTTAAATTCTTGCTGGCAATTTGGGCATTAACCGCCAAATGCAATGGTGTTCCAGTCACCTATACCATTGCGAACAATACTTAATTAAGATTTCCCCGATTTCAGAAATGAAAAGCTCAAGCATAACTGCAATGGAAAAAAGAAGTACCGCACATATGATGGTTCCTGCAACAACTTAGAACACCCGGAGTGGGGAGTACCCAACTCCACATACTCCAGGCTTATGCCTCCTAAATACGGTGATGGTATGAGTTATTATTCATAATCTTTATCTGGCGTGCTAGCATAGTCGATCGATATGAAGTTACCGACCGATCGTCGGTAACTTCTCATCGTTCCCTAGGACAACTGCAGATCGCAAACGAATAGGTAACACATGTATGTTGGGTATATATCTATCAATATTTTGTATCATAGGTTAGTTTTAATATTCTCCTGACGAAGGAAGGGTTCTTCCGGAACCCCACTGAGAAAAATGAACTGTTAAAAACGGGACTGAAGTTTCCATGAACAAACCAACAGTGATTCAATGTTTATTGGCAGTAAAATAGGTACGAAATTACGTATACCAACAAATTATTCTTAATGTTCCCGCCAATAAACATTGAAACCCTGCCAATTTGTTCGCAAGAACTTCAGTCCCGTTTTTAACCGTTCTACGAATAAAATGATCGTATTTTCTATTAAAATGTTCGTTTTTTTCAAATAATATTTTTCCCGTGCGGTAGAGTGTAATTAAAATTTAAAGTGGTCTAAAACAAATTTATGTGTTTTATTGTAAAAAAGTTAACAGTTCACAATGACTAAGTGTCCTTAATATATTCAATTTCAACTGTCGTTTGTACGTTAGCGATCAGAAATTGTCCTAGGGAACGATGAGAAGTTCATATCGATCGACCATGCTAGCACCCTTGGTGTTTTTTTAAATTAGCACCACACAAAAAGAAAAAAATCCTCAAGGTCTACGTCACTACAGCGAACCGGATTATCAAGCTCTGCATTTCTTTGAACCAAAAACCATCAGATAATATGTTAACTTTTCCGACATTACGAAGAGACCACTATGCATTTTTAGTGACAGA
This sequence comes from Limnephilus auricula, assembly GCA_951813805.1. Classification (NCBI taxonomy): domain Eukaryota; kingdom Metazoa; phylum Arthropoda; class Insecta; order Trichoptera; family Limnephilidae; genus Limnephilus; species Limnephilus auricula. The sequence continues at coordinate 7,168,530 of OX638403.1, forward strand.
CATTTCCATGAAACAATAGTGCTTTCACGCTATTTTTCCAGCGATTTAAAGATATTATTTATCCAGTAATCCAGCATCATAGCCGATGACCGAAAAAAATATGTGTTATGTTCTGATTATTTGTGTAGTGGCTCGCTAGCCCGCGATGTCTTCTTATTAATAACAACGTAAGTTCGTTTACTCGTTTATTGCGAATGATCGTAAAGACAATGATATTGTACGTAACGTCTGATCACAGGTATGCTCTATTTTGGTCTGGCGCAGGGATGGTATGCCCAAAAAAATTATTTCCCTAGATTTCGAGGCAAAATTTCCCCAGAATTTCCCCAGATTTCATAGGTACTACCTTGGCAAATCAAAACCCACATCAGAGGGCGGGGGGGGGGGGGGGCTGTCGGATGTTATTACATTGTAAACAGTTAAATTATTCCACAAACAAAATCAAGGTAGACCCCTTCTTGATTTTGTTTGGTATTTTTGGGCTTTTTTGATTGGATGCTTCTTCCGCATCCGAAAGGTTCCTCCTTGTTTCAGAAGTTGAAGGTGTATCCATCGTAGCTTGCAATAAATACTATATTATATTCAGGATGCATTTTACTAAACGCTTAATAATACCTATAGGTTGTGTTAAACACCGAATATATTGGAAATTAGCTTAAAAATTTGGAACTAAGTAGCTGAACATTGAACTTATGCCTAATAGCCCAGTCAATGAAGGTTTTATGTCGGAACTAATTCCCCGGAAGCTGAATTTTTCACAGATAACAGAATACCTTTAAACATGCTTATTTACAAAAATCCCCGGATATCCCCCTTGCGCTTTCCTCCCCACCCCCTCTTGAATACTTTTCAAAGCATTTCGGAATACGCTAATATCTCCTTAACCGCTGTATGAAATCAGACCATTTATTTTTCTTTTAGTTGCTAATTAGTTTTTCTAAAAAATAATTTCTTAACAATTTTTTGAAAAATGCCATAAATTCATTGCAATTTATTAATAAATAAAAAAAATACCGTTTTTTTAATAGTATTTCAAAAAACTTTGCATATAACTTTTTTTGAGCTTGTTAGGGCAAAAGAAGCTCCCACAAAACTTGTAGGCAAAATTTCTAGCTTTAAAATAATATATATTATGATAGGTTTTAATTAATAATAAGGCACGTAGGCTGTTCAAAAGCGGTGGCTCGGACCCGCGGCGGCTTGCGGCGCGGCGGTATGGTTACGAAAAACCTAAGGTAGGTGCTGATAAATTGATTTATTTGCTTTTTATAATAAATTCATAAAACATTTAAGAGTTTGTATTGTTATTTGCCAGTTTTGGTTCGGGGGGGGGGCATATTCCCCTTTACAATGAAGCGCTTTCCAGGCCCTTTCCGTGCCCAGGACTGTACATATTACGTTGTATAATTGTTTATAACTAATTATTTAAAAAATGCTAAGGTATGTGAAACAAGCTAAAAAATACATAAGACAGCGTTACGGACCACCCTCCCGCCAAATTAAGGTTCCATGTCTAATCAGACTATGAGATCTCAGCGTCTGAATTCCCATTGTAAATTTATTCATGTGTGTATCGTGTGATACTTCCTCCCATGGTAATTCATCACATTAACCTAACCTAACCTTACCTTACCTTACCTTACCTTACCTTACCTTACCTTACCTTGCCTTGCCTTGCCTTGCCTTACCTTACCTTACCTTACTAAGGTAAGCCTTACCTTACCTTACCTTACCTAACCTTACCTTGCCTTACCTTACCTTACCTTACCTTACCTTACCTTACCTTACCTTACCTTACCTTACCTTACCTTACCTTACCTTACCTTGCCTTGCCTTGCCTTACCTTACCTTACCTTACCTTACCGAGGAAGTTCTGCGAAGGAAAAAGGTATGCGCGTTGGGTAGGAATCTAAGGGTCAGTGTTTCCAGAGCATCTACTGTCAAAACCTAGACAAACCTCACTCCATGAACCCGAGCACCCCTGCTAAGCCACCAAACATAACGATCCCGGCTCCCAATTGAAATCGGCTTAAAATATAAAGGTTTTCCTTATTATTGACAGAGGCTGTAGCAAACTAAAATCGATAACTTTACAATATTATTAGATCGATAGGCGTTACTATTTTTTACCGATATACCGAGCACGGTTTCACTAACTTACTTGCTTATAAAATACTATTTTACCTCAATAAACGCCCGGGTTGCCGGCAATGAAATTACTATTGACAGCCGAACCGATATTGACAGGGAATAAATAAGAATTCGATGTACACTGACAACATAAGGTTACTTTCTATGAATTGACGTCCCGATTCGTCATACGCCAAACCATTACGTAAAATATTAATAAATTGGCATATTGTATTGAAATACTAACCTAAATATGCATTTGCAGTCCGCATTTACTATTTCACCATAATCGAGAAATAATTAGTTAACGAGGTCTTTAGTCATATTTTGACTATCTTTATTACTCAAAGATCGAACGTAATACATTAATCGCGTATTAGATGAATTATTTAAATTCTTTGGATCGCGTCTACGGTTTATTCCAATTCTAAGAAACAAACCCATAAATCCATATCGGGACTCTATCTTTATATCGACCCTTTGAAATAACAAGGTTCCATCTGTTGCTTTAGCGTCATGCGATAATGAACTCTAAGGTATCTTACCATAGATCCCATAACCGCGTGACGTTTCCGCAACAGATGGAACCTTGTTATTCCAAAGGGTCGATATGTAAAAAATGTTTGTCCAAGATAAACTCCGAAACTACTTAACCGATTTTGTTGAAATTTGGCTTACCGTGTGAAATTTGGTCCAACTTAAAAGATAGGAATTATCTAGATTATTGATCTCAATATTTATTATTGAGAATAAAATGTTCATTAAATGTTTGTTTTGGGACAATGATTTGAAATTATTTGCAAGTTCCATAAGTTTCTGACAAATGGCGGTGTCATTTTATTTATTGACACAACACTTGGTTATCTAGGTTAGTAACCATCCAGTAGATGACGTTGTGTTTCGTTAGCCACATCAACGCGTGGGCGGGTCAGCTAGTTCTAAATAATATATAAAACAAGCTTCTGCCCGCGACTTCGTCTGCGTACTTCGAGTAATCTATTTTCTTTTCCTAAGTCCCATCTACGTTTATACCAAAATTCTATTTAAAATATGTATAATTCTTGATTCGTTTCAAAGTATTAGGCGAGTACTTCAAATAAATTCACTAATTTAAATATTTTCCAAAATAGAATTTTGATTTAACAATCATTGTTTTGCAAAATGTCTTTCTCAAATTTTGACGTTTTATATTAAACAATAGTTATTATTTTCAATATATTGAATATAAATAGCTAGCTTTATAAATTATAACCCATATGTTATTCTGATGTATGAGCTATATTATTGTAAAGTTTCATTAAAATCCATTCCTTAAATTTTGATTTAAAGAGTAACAAACATACATACATCCATACAAACTTTCGCGTTTATAATATTAGTAAGATACCATTCCAACTATGCCAATTTCGAAAATTTGAAAAAAAAAATCAATCCACCTTTCTGTACAGGGCTTATGATTTTCCAACGTATGTATATCCTACAGGAGGAAAACCTCGCGTATCCACCGACAAGAGCCCGCTGCCTTGGGCCAGGAAGGTGAGGACCGAACTGTTCCCCACCGGACAGGTGGAGGACAAGCAGTGGTCGCTGAACGTCATGATCTGGGGACAGTTCCTGGCCCACGACATGTCGATGCTGATGGACCTGGACGGCAGCAGTGAGTTCTCCAAACCCTTCTGTTATCCACACGGAGAAAAATGTTATTCGAAAAAACGATCATTTTAATAGTAAAAACGGTTAAAAACGGGACTGAAGTTCTTACGAACAAATTAACAGTGTTTCAATGTTTATTGGCGGGAAAATGTAAGAAAATTTGTTGGTATACGTACGAAATTACGTTTACCCACCAACAAATTATTCATAGATACGTGTTCCCGCCAATAAACATTGAAACCATGTTAATTTATTCATAAGAACTTCAGTCCCGTTTTTAACCGTTTTTACTAGTGATTGTTTTTTCGAATAACATTTTTCTCCGTGTGCTTTCCCAAATAAAGCGGTATTTTTGTCTAGATCTCTGTTTGGAGATGATTTTAGGGATTTATTTTAACAAGGTGGAAAAAGAAAAGTGGGAAGACCCAGACTGAGGTGGGAAGACGAGGTAAGAGGGGATGCAGCACAGCTTCTCCAGGCAACAAACTGGAAGTCAGCCGCTGAGGACAGGAACAGTTGGAGGCGAATGTTTTGGGCTACGATATGGGCTGTAGTGCCATCGAAGAAGAAGAAGAAGGAGTTAATTTAAAAATAATTCAATTTACGCATTATAGCTGGAGCGAGTTTAGTGTTGTGATATGTGATGAGGCGTGTCGTAAATTTAATATGTTCTTCGGGGCTCGGGAATTTTTATACTGTTAGAAATTCCGCTCCTCTATTCCGCTAGTCGGCACTGCCTCTAACTATGTAACCTATGTTAAGAGTGATTGACCAGCGGCTGAGAATAAAAGTAACAAAAATGCTTGCAACTGTACAGGGAGGTTCCAATGAGAAAGATCGATTATTCCCCGTATCATTTTTTTTTAATTAAAAATTTAATATCGATTTATATCATTCAAAACTTGCTTTAATATATACCTACATTCAAGTAAGCAATAAAAATTATCAAAAAGCACGATTATTAATTATTAAATATCGTGTACTACTTGTAAATATTTTTTGTTCATAAGTATTTATGATTTTTCAATAATGTTTAAACAAAATAAAAGTGTGTAAAAAAAATTTGAAATATTTTAGTTTATAAGACCTCAAATAAATAGAAAATGTGAGGTATTTTTGTCACAAAACACGTTCTCGGATTAATTTTAATGATTTTAATTGAACTAAAATTAAAATTCTCAAAAGTGTTGACTGGATTATGTACTGATTTATTTTGTTGTGTGATTATATGATTTGAAATTTGTGTTGTTTGATAGAATCTATCGTTCGAAAAATTTAACAAATCTGCCAACTACCAACCTTAAAATACACATAGTTTTTCAAAATTTTAAAACTGCGTGTACCAGATAAAATAACAATCTTTCAAAATCAATTTATGTTTTTTTGTAAAAAAAGAGTCAATATGTCTAGAATTTGATTTAAAAAAGACTAATATCCGGTATTCTCTGGTAATACCCTCTTAATACAAGATTTTACAACAATACTCGCATCTGTCTTGCATTCGAAACTTACTGTGTACTTACCTGCTTCTTCTAGCCTCCTTCTTTTAATCAATCGCATGTTAAAAAATGTTCCAGGTGAAAGATGCTGCTCAGCAGATGGGCAGTGCCAGAAGAACATCAGTCGGTTCTGCTACCCCATCAAGATTCCAGCCTCAGACCCTACCTGGGGCAAGACGGACTTCCGCTGCATGAACTTCTCTAGGACCCTGACCGACAAGGATATAAACTGTTCCGCGAGCACTGATCCAGCTCAACAGGTCAGCAAATCCAATTCACCCCGATGACAGTTCTTTTTCACAGGAGGGATTAACCCTCCTTCACAAATGTTCTCCACCAGTTCTAGACCCATACTCCATCTAGTCCTTAGATCTTCCTATTCTTTTCCAATATCTTTCTAATTCAGCCAGTTCACATCTTACTTAATATGTCTCTAGATACTCATTAGGACACCCACTGTTATCTGGCATCTGCGGCTCTTATCATTCTTTAGGATCTCTAGTATTTAGCAATGAATTAATGATGATTTATTTTCTGGTATAGACCAATTTTTCATTAATTTATTTGAGTCTTCTATCGTTCCGCAAAATCAATTTCCATCAAAAATCTTCAGTGTTGCCGTTCTTTTCAGCTCTGATAAAGATGCAATCTAATAGTGAATTCCAACGGTCATCTGCTAGTCATGGTATGTGCATGGCATGGTCTCATTTTAGGTTAGAGGTTATAATAAAATTAAAAACATTATATTATCTTCCCTTTTTGTAACCAGTAGAAATAATGAATGCTCACTGGGATCTGAAGTGCTGAGGACTTCATTTAGGTACATGCTTGAATAATATGAAATAAATGTTAACATATTATTACGTGATTTTTATTCCAGTTGAGTGGCTTCGGTTTCGGTCTGTATTTGATGTCAGTATATTATATCATATTTCTGATCTCTCTATTTTTGTACGGAGCTTTTTATTTGAGATTTTAATTTTATAAAGCTCTTGTGATTTTTGAATGAGAGTAGATTTTGTTGTTGATGTTAGTACCATATTATAAGAATCTTTTGTGTAATGTAAATGAGAATTAGAATAGAGTTGTTTAACTGACGTTGTTAAAATTGTTAAAGATTTCGTTCGTGCTACTTTTTACAGAGGTTTTTGGGTATCTATGAATAATTATTGGATTTATAATATTGTCATTTGCACAGCCCTAACCGATAAGACCATATTCTAACAGTGATTGGCAGAGAGCCATGTAGATATTGACTATTTCTTTTTAATTATGATTTTCCTGATAATTTTGAAAAAATAAGTTAGATTTTTTAAATTTTATTATTTTAATAACAACAGTCCATTTAATATTTTGATAAGTTTTTACAACTTGATAAGTTATATGGTCAACGTTTTCCAATTCGTCGATAATGTCGTGATAGCGTTAGTAGGTAATAATCTTTGTATTACTTTAATATCTTTTTTTATGTGATTAACGCCCAAGAGTCCCAACAGCTCCCAACCATCTGAAGCTAGTGAGATTACAGTATCCCCTGTTGGGATATCTTGTGAGGCTAAAGGTAGTAAGGAGACGAACGAGACGGGGAAGAAGAAGGAGAAAAGTTGCTGGCTATTCAGATCTGGTCACTAAACAAAACTAAAGCCATTTCTAGCAACGTTTCAATTCAGAATGTTGAACACCATGATGATACTATGAGTAACTGGAAGGTGCCGCCAATATACTGCAACATATTATTTTTAACGAATAAATAGTAAAATAACACAACTGTTTTAAATTTGTATTCCGATTGAAGCATCGTGTTGTTGTTATTGATTAGCTGAACTCTGTGACAGCATACATCGATCTGTCCCACGTATACGGCCCGACCGATGAGCTCGCCCTCTCCCTGAGGACGCTGACAAACGGCGAGATGAAGACGGCGACGAAGAACAACAAGGTGTTCCCTCCCATCGAGCCCGACAAGGCAAAGTTCTGTCGCTGTAACGCCGCCTCGGAGAATGTCTGCTTCAAAACAGGTGATACCATCGTGCACAGATCATGCATGGACATATAGACATACATATACATATCATATAGGCCTTCCGATGATACTGTTTTACCAATGATCTCTATTACTCATTCCACTTACCCAATAATACTGTCCCAGTGAGGATGAACAAAGTATTGCTTCTTGCGATGACCTTTCTTGTTCCTAATAGTACTGACACACATGCTTATTACAAGCCGGCTTATGAGCATGCTCATTAATGTGCGTGCTCACACAACTGTACACATCTGCTCATAAATGAACAGGCTTGGCTTGAGCTTTATCATGAATGAGCATGCTCAAAGCCAACAATTGAACACACAAGCTCTTTAATGAGCATGCTCATGTTAAATAATAAATGTCATCGTATAGAGTCATTTCTGTTTGCCCAGAACATCTTATTGCTTGCAATGCTATTATTAATTATTTAAGATAATTATAAAGATTTTTTATTTTTTTTTTTTATTTAATATTTAAAGGTTTTTATTACAATAAAATACACAATTTTTACATTTTATACAGTGGTAAAATAGTCGATAAGAATAGCTTTTCCTCACCATAAAGAGACAAGGCTCTTGTGTTTGGTGAGGGAATTTTAGTTCAATTATATTTCAATTATACAATATCATGTGTGAAAGTAAATACATTATACAATATGGTAAAAAACAAGGCATAATTAAGAAATTGCAAGATTTATCAATAAAGGATATGAAAGAAATAATAATAATAGTGAGATATAGACTCTTATAGTTGTTTTAGGTATTTTTTTAATTTTTGCTGAAATTCCTGAATATTTTCGATAACTTTCAGATATAATGGTAGTTTGTTAAAATATGTTATACCTACATAGAGATAAGTATTTTGTGTGTGCTTTGTACTAAATTTAGGGATTTTGATAGTATTCTGATATCTTGCTGATGAATGGAATGGTAAGTTATTTAACTGTACTTCTTTGTAAATTTGTAGAATTGAATATTTTTTATATATTTTGTCTATTGTAGGTACATTGAATATTGAAAAGAGAATTTCAGTAGAAAATTTGGATGGTTTTTTCAAAATTACTTTAATTATCAATCTTTGAACAATTTTGAGTGGATTTAAAATATTATTATAAGTTCCTCCCCAACCAATAATACCATATTATAAATGGTTTTATTATATTAAACCGTTTAATCACAGGAGACCATATTAAGTAATTTTTCCCAGCTGACATGGGTCTCGTAGAAATAGTTGTATCTCCCTTACTATCGTAGTGAGAAGAATAATTTAAACATTATTGGAAAGAGAGTATAACATGCTATATATTCAAATCTAAAAGTAAACTTCAAAATAATTAAAATGTAGTTATACATTTTTGAAACCAAGGTTTCCGATGAAACTTTATGATTTTTTAAAGAATTTATTTTACATGAAACGACAAAAAACTGAGATGACAGTAACGTTTATAATTCATTTATCTAATGAAATATGTATGTATTTTAATTTTTTTCGTTATCAGTAATTTTACTTAATTATAGTATATAGTATAGTATATAGTAAAAACGTATAGTGAGCCATTTTTAAAACTTTTTATCCAAAAATTTTATATTTAAAGAACTACATGGTTATCTCTAATAATAAAATGATAGCCTAATTCATCACCTTTCGAAAACAGTTTTTAGTGTTCGGATACGTTAACAAATATTTTATTTATTTGGATTTTATTGCAAAACTGGAATATTTTTGGCCTCTGACAAAAACCTTTCTTAACCCTTCAAAAAAAAGTAAAAAGATCGATTTGGGTTCGTAATCGGATCACTAGAAGAGCAAACCTTGGAGGAAGTAATATTTGATAGTAAAAGTGCGAGAAGATGTCAACGGATATAAAAAAATCTTTTACGAATGCTTCAGCAGAAATTTGACGAGCTACTCTCGAAAATTGCATACAAAAACGAGATACTCAAATGCGGAATGCTATTCCGAACTGAGATCGGATTGAAATAGAAATTTTCTTTGCAAATAGAAGGAACAAACCTACAAATTTCAGATAGTGAAAAATACCTGGGAATTTATATCGATAAACACTTGTCTTTTAAACACCACATACAAAAAGTAAAAGAAAAAATTATCCCACTAATTGGTGTATTTGGTAGAATAGCCCATCTTCTACCAATACAAGTAAAGAGGGGATTATACTTTAGTTTAATTCATTCCCATCTTAATTACCTCATAGAAATATGGGGAAACACAAATATCACATTCTTAAACGAAATTCAAATAATTCAGAATAAAGTTATAAAAAAACTTTTTAACTATAGACCAGATACCCCCACCAAAAGAGTATACAAAGAAAATAACTTAATGAAAATCAGAAAACTGTACGAATACAACATATGCTTATTAATCTACAAAATTCAAAATGGCTTTATACACACAAATACTACACTTATGAAAACATCACAAGTACATGAACACCACACAAGACAACGTAATAAATTATACACAAATTCAACAAAGACAGAGTGTGGCAAAAGAAACATAGGCTATGAGGGTATAAACATATATAATCTCCTTCCAGATAGCCTGACAACCGAAAATAAATTAAGTATATTTAAAAAAAACTGTTTGCTCTCAAAATTAATGAGCAAAACCTAAATGTTCTCACTTAAAAAAATGTATTACTTGGTGTTAGGTAGTAAACCATCATTATTAATATTATTTGAATCAATGTATTAAGTTAACAAAGCGAAATATGTATATTTCTTTTAACTTAAAAAAAAAAAAAAAAAAAATGAGCATGCTCATAAGCCAGACTGTTCACACATGCTTAGATGCTTCCCCTTCCAGCTCATTACTAGCAACGTCACTGACACACATGCTACTAGGTATCATGCTCTTTGGCTTCAAATGAGCAAGTGTGTCCGTACCATTACACATCAGAGGCCTATAGAGGATAATAGATATGTTTTGCTCTTGTACTTTATTTTAGAATTTTAAAAATACTTGACGTTGCTTTTGATTCCAGGGGATCGTCGTGCCAACCAGAACCTGCAGCTCACCATCCAACAGACCATGTTCGTGCGCGAACACAACCGCCTGGCCAAGGAGTTGAAGGTCATCAACCCACACTGGAATGACGAGCGTCTCTTCCAGGAGGCCCGCAGGATCAACATCGCCGTCTTCCAGCACATCTCCTACTACGAGTGGATGCCTACTATTCTTAGTTCGTCCTCTCATATTTATGATTACACATAGATTTATATCCCGCCAACGTAAAAAAATATTACATGTATATATATATGGGTGTCACCACCTTAAATGTGATTGGAAGTTCGTTGGACTAAGTATTGGTTGTGAGAATTGCAAATCTCACATGGTCGACTAACTTGTTGACTGTTTATAGCATATTTTTATACATGTTGACTGTTTATAGCATATTTTTAAACATGTTGACTGTTTATAGCATACGATATGATAGCTGCGCCAATATTATAAAGGGTAAAGCAAGGGCGTCGCCAGCTTCCAAGCTAGAGGGAGCATAACATTTTATGGATATTATACGGAAAGAACAAGGATGTAGTCAGAATAAACTAGAAACAAATAGATATATGTTGGTACCCGAAAACTCGTTGTACAAGCGGAAAACTACACACCATACGGAGAACCTAAAAATGTTCTTCGATCTGAACATTTCGAGTTTTTTTCAAATTGGAACAAAAATTCTAATTTCGGCCTCGATTTACCCGAAAACGATTTTTTTTAATTGTACTAAATTGACTCCATATGTTATGATGAGTCACCAGTTTTTCATTGTACTATTTTTTCCGAACACCTTGTACACACATATAATATATAGATTTTTTTCATACTACATCAGCATATGAGTCCGCAATCCAAATTTTATTATTGCATTTGGAAAACAAGACTTGTTATTATTGTTTTAACTTAAGAATGATTGGGTTCATTATTGATTGGTCAGCGTGAATTATTATCGTTGCACTCTGAAATGCAAATAGTTTTCCTCACACGGAGGGTTGGGTGCACTCTTTCAGACCACTTCTATGCCTGTAGTGCAGACTACAGTATTCCAAAAAAACCTTTTTTGTATGCTTACTATTATCATTTTTCTTGGAGGCTGCTAAGAGAATTGGTATATGATTTTAAATATAATATGTGTTCATAAAAACTTTATAAATAAAAAAATGTTTATTTTGGCAGATGGTACCAATCTATCAAACAATCACATCATTTTCCCGAACATTAAAGGCTTCGTTAATGACTACAATAACACAAAGGCTCCAAATGTCGCCAACGAACACGCCCAAGCCGCCTTCAGACAGTTCCACACAAACATCGTTGGCATTCTACAGTGAGCATTTCTACATTTTTAACCCCCCGACGTTCCTCGGATTTTACGCAAATTTTTCGTAATCAGATTCAGGCAGTAATTTTCTCTTTTATGTTGGAATGTCAATTGTGCAAGAATTCATCAACCATCAAATTTCTGCTTTACGAGAAGGGAAAAAGGATGGGGGTAGTCTTTTAATAACTCAGGTACGGGACATACGTCATTCCTATGTCTACCTACGTTAAATTATGGTGAAAATAAGCTTATGTGTCCAAGCGGTGAAATCAGATGTAGACAGACCCCTTTCTCTTACTTTGAAGCTCAAGTTTACAAAATTTCATTCATTTCTGAAAAAACACAACATTTTTTTTAAACATAGTCTAAAAACAGTAAGAAGATAGATTCTTGGCTGTGAAAAGTGGTGAAACTTATTATTTTCATATTTATTTATTTTCGCCATAATTACATATTGTACATGGTTAAATTACTGATTAATATTATTAAATTTTATCTTGCTCAATGTGGTTCTTCCAATCTATTATAAATGTATTAATTGGTTTAGTTTTTATAGATTTCGGCAACGAATTATGATATTTTTTCATCCCTAAAACCGAATTTACATCACGCAACGAGTTGCGCACTTGTCAATGTATTTGACCGATGCCAAGAATTTAGTGTACATTGCGCAATTTTATTGTCGTACAACCTTCAGTATCGCAGAAACCATGGCACCATCCAAATCAATTCTAAAATACGATCATTTTATTCGTAAAAACGGGACTGGAGTTCGTACGAACAAATTAACAGTGTTTGGATGTTTATTGGCGGGAACATGTAAGAAAAATTTGAAATAATTTATTCTTCCATTTTCTTCATCCAACAAATTATTCTTACATTTTCCCGCCAATAAACATAGAAACACTTTTAAGTTGTTCGTAAGAACTTCCCGTAATTTATCTTTTTAATTTTTTAATTTATTTTATTATTTTTTTTATTTTTTTATAGAGAATACCTCACAAGAACCAATTGGGGTATGTTGTGAGGCTGATGGTAAGTGGGGAAGGGAAGGAGATGGGGAAGAGGAAGGCGGGGAAGTACCTGGCTATTCAGATCTAGTCACTAAGCACGGCTAAAGCCATTATTAAGCAACGTTTCAATTCTGAATGGTGGTCTTACACCAGGGCGATACTGAAAGTATCTTCCAACATTGTTAAAAACAACATTGCTTGATTTATGTAACAATACATAAGATTCATGGTAATACCAAAAAAAAAAAAATTTGCGACAAGCAACACCAGTAATATTGTCATATGTAAAAAAAAAAATTGCCAGAGTTCAAAATTTCCCTAGATTTTGTGCTGATTTCCCTTTTCCCTAAAAAATAATTTTATCCCCTACATCTAGGGAAATTTCCCCAGACATAACATCACTGCATCGGCCCTACCCCTCTTCTTCAGTTTTTAACAGTACATCTTTCCCTCTCTCAAGCAGTTTCCTGTGTGAGATTAGCTATAACATTCATAGATGCCGCTAACGTGATGATTCCTAACAAATTGTAGCCGTTATTTTCATTTCATTTCGATAGGTCTTTGTGTGAACAATTTTAGGATTTTCTTTTATATTTTTCTTATTTTGTGGAAAAGTCTATTTCATTACACATTTCAGCGTTGATTTGTCATTTTTGACGTTAAAACTCTCACATAGTTTCAAGAAAATTATACTTCCGCTCAGCTTCGCGACACTAGTTGCATCACGTTTTTTCACTACGCAAATAGTTGCATACCACTAGGAATGCTATAATTTCGCACTAGCGCTATTCAAATTTTGTGGCATACAATTAATACAGGTAGCTGTACAACAAATGTCAACAATTGCTTAAATTCAGCTTTAGATAGGAACTATTGGCTTTGTCCTTTTTTGTTAGTCTGATTTCATTGCACGTCCTTTTACTAGGTCTGTGAATGTCCTTGTTGTATGTATATAGTTTTGTTCGAAAAGTATTTGGCAACAGACTGTTTATAACCTTATGTATGATTATTTTTATTACTATCGTTGCTCTATTTTGGAGAATTTCAACTTATTTTGTGTTCTGTCTTGTGAGCAATAGTTAAATTGTGGAGCAACAAGGGAGTTGTACCATCTATAGTGATTGTAGTTTTACTGGAATATTTTTATGATTTCTTCCCAGAAAATAAATCTTCTTCCCAACTTTCTTAACTATGGGATAAAAGAGAATGTCTGCCAATTTATTGTTATATGTATCCCTTGGCAGAATATTTCCTTCCCACAAACGTTCTTCATCAGTTTCCAGCTCCTAGCTACTTTTCAGTCTTCTGTCTCCTGCTCAAACCTTATTATTTGTCAAGTCCAGAGTCACTTCCGCGGGGCACCCATTTGGTCATGGTTGTATGTATTCTGTCACCTGGCATTATTTCACACCGCCAGCAGAACACAGTCATTTGGACCTAAAAAACTTCGTTATTTTCTCAGCCTGAATTAGATTCGAATGCATCCATTTTTTAACAGAGGTCTAAGAATATATTTTTCCGTCAAAGACGTTTATGATTGGTTTCCTTATTTTGTATTAAACTCCAGAGTATTTGCCTCTTTTTATGTTTTTTTATTTTCATATTCCTACATGTAAGAATTGTATTATTTTTTTAGGTTGATGAATGGCGAACGTGAGACACAATCCACCGTTCAGCTCAATGATTGGTTCAACAGGCCTCAGATCCTTGAGAGCAAAATCGAAGAGCTCACCGTGGGCCTGGTCACTCAACCCATGGAAGATTCCGATAATATCAACGTTGTACAGGTAGGAACCAAAATATGTTTTGAACCAAATTGTGTAATTTTTCGACTTCAAAGTTTCAATTATGCTAATAACTGATGATGGCGTTTTTAAGGGTTGTAAAAAGCCAAATTCAAAAATAAGGCGACAAATACTTGTAGGAGTAGATAAAGAAGAGTAGATAAGAAACAAATAAGAATTTTTACTAACAAATTGTGTTGACACGTCAGTAACCGTCTGGCTGTAGCGTCAGCCCTTCGGAGGAGTAAAGAAATGACAACATGTCGATTAAATAAGAGTGTATTAATTTATCAACTGAATTACATGATTTGAATTAAACCAATTTTCTATTAAAAACAAAAAAATATATTTATCTCTATTTTTAACATCTCAAATTGTAATATTTTAATTAATGAAATCCGAAACAGAAAAAGATACGGTCACATCTGGGACTACATAAAGATAGCATAATAAAAATTTACGTTAAGAAAATGAAGATAATGTTGGTAGTTTCAGTCGAAGTGTGATACAGTTAAATATGACCAAATCGGATAGGGACACATTAGCTCAGTTGGTAGAGTTGCGGCCCGGAAAGCAGAAGCTCCTGGGTTCGAGTCCCAGATGTGACCCTTTCTTGTTTTGATTTTTCTGTTTCAAATTTTCAATTGAGTTTTGCTAATATTTTCTTTATTAATTATAAAATATATATTTGTCCATCCCTATACATCGGGATGGGGTTACGTGGTAAGCGTGCTGTTTCGTGTTCGTGCTCAGAAATCGCTGATTTGTATCCTTCGGGTCGGTGCTGTTACACTCTATATACCAAAAAAAAAATCCTAATCCCACTACTGCCGCTAACGTATTTACCCCAAAGCCTTCTAACGAACTCGCTGATGTGTTAGCACTCTGGGTAGTTCCTCCTTCCAGATGATAAACAGCGGTCGATTGGTAACCCAGTAAATTCTAAGGATCAACATGTACCTCATTGGCTTCTTTAGTTCGATGAATTCGGTATAAAATGAATACTAGTTTATTGACCTCCTCATACTTGTCACATGGACAAGTATGAGGAGGTCAATAAATCGAGGAGGAATATTTATTGTATGTTTACTGTGGCCTTCATTTGTGTTTAACCAGCGATGTTTGGTAAAATCATTTATTTGATTTCAGATAACTGACAAGCTTTTCAACTGCGGACTCCCATTCGGGAAGGACATGAAGGCCATGGACATCCAGAGAGACAGGGACCACGCGCTGGGGTACTACAACGACTACAGGAAGTTCTGTGGACTGAAGGAGGCACAGAACTGGGAGGACTATGGAGATTATATCAAGCCAGAAGTAAGTACAATCATCAGAACAAATGCTGTGGAATTTAGTAACTTGTAGCTTGGCCAACGAGGGGAAATTTCCTGCACAGAAACGAATGCCTGGCCCGTTTCATACAATTTTAGATTTGAGGATAAACTACCCAATCAAACTGAAAAAAAATTGTTTGTTATCAAAAGGTATATCAAATATCTAGTACGGATATATGCTAATTTATTTATTTATGTTTCAAACTATAAAATAAAGGCTATTAAAGATTTTAATATTTCATGATTTTAGGGTCAACTTGGGCGTTTATTTTTGAGTAAATGATAAACATTTAAATATAATATGAAATATTAAATAAATAATAACAATTATTAAAAGAAAGCACTTTGAGGGGTGTAAATTTAAATTACAAATGACGTATTAACGTCGGAATATAAATCGGTCGTACATAAGTTAAAATTACTATCCAAAAAATGCATTTTTTACGATATTTTATTATTCATTATTTTATCACAGTACGTAAGGCAAGATTTTTTTATCAAGTATAATTAAATTACAGAAAGATTCCAAAGTTTCCTCCAAAATAAACAAAATTGATTTCTTTAATTACCTCTTCATCATTCAAAACCAAAATAAATAAAATAGCACATATCCGTACTTCTTGGGTCCTTGGCCTTAAATCTCACGCAGCCGTCTCTCTTAAGAATGTCCTCAAAAATAACAAGGAAAAGCAGCTAATTCTTCACGTCATAATATGTGAATATAGTCCCTTATTTTCTGAAAAGAAGGAAACTTTTTTCTAACCACTTTCCGCACAGAAAGAAATGCTCTTGGTTCATATGTCCGGAAAATTAAAGCATTCCAAAAAATAAGTGAGACGCCTTTTTGAATTTCCATATTTTCAATCGATCAATAAGAAATAGTGTTCGTAAAATCTACTTAGATTGCAGAGAAATATAAGATAGTCAGTTTAGAACTTACAATCTCTTGAAATGAATCTCTTGAACTATCGACGGTTAAAAAAATTCAAATGAAATTTTTTTAATATATACTTGTTTGAATTATAGATCAGGAAATTGTCATTATTTGTACAAACCTTTCAGAAATTGTCTTATTTAACAGTACATTGCCAAGATGAAGAAACTCTATAAGAGCTACAAGGACGTAGACTTGACGGTGGGGGGAGGATTGGAGACCAAAGTATATGCACATGTGGGACCCACCTTCCTCTGCATCCTCAACGAACAGTTCCGCAGGACCAGGCAGGCCGACAGGTTCTGGTTCGAGAACCATGGCTCAAGATTCACCCTGGGTAAATCAACTCATTTTCTTTATTTCTATATAATATTACAGTGTTTTTAATATTTATACAAAATAATATAATTTATGAACTTTTTTTTATGTTGTGTGTAAGGTTGGTTTGTGAATGTGAAACTGTGGTTGGGTAATATTGTATGTTTCGTGAACACCTCACTAGGAGAACCTGGGCTGAAGTGTTTACGTGTTTATGTTTAAGTGTGACAAGTATTTGTGCGTTGTATTAGAAAGTTTCTTCTTTATTTACTTTTTAAATTAGTGATTATTTATAAAAAAAAAAAAACATATATATATATTAAGTGTGTGTATTGTTGGTATATTCTCGAAAAATGTGTTTAGTTATTTAACATTTTTTTATAGTTTGTTTATGTTTGATTTGGAGTTAATATGTTTTGAATGAAGTGAAAATCTTGATTTTTGATCCAGACTGAAATAAGTTATTAGTTGCTTCAGAGTAATGGGCATACAATTAAAAAGTTTGGTTGCGTAATGTTGAAAGTGTCTTTGTCAATGTGTGGTGTGTGTTATCGGTGTGTTCAGTGTTTTATTTTTTGAGGACCTGGTTTTCATTGAGGTTTTTGGTTTAATTGGAATATGGAGTTTGTGTTGGAGGAGGTGTATTAGTGCATATTTGGCATAGAATTGTCTTATTGACATGATGTTTTGTAAATTTCGCTTGAATCTGTGTAGAATGGTACTTTCAGGATGAGCTTAATTATCGTATTTTGAATTTTTTGAATTATGTCAATTGCTATGTTCGTAGCACTTCCCCAAGCTAATATTCCATATGTGGCAATGGATTGAAAAAGTGCAAAATATATGGATCTGAATATTTTTACTGGGAAAATGTTTTTAATGGACTTCATTAGGTGCATGACTCGTTATAGTTTATTATCGATGAAAGTAATGTGGTCAGTCCAGCGTAAGTGTGTATCAATAATAACCCTTAGATATTTTGTATGTTTAACCCTTTCTATATACTCGCATTGGCAATTGGATGAGGTTTGTTCGCAGTCATGCAGAAATAGGTCTAAGTTTGATAGAGGTTGACCTCTTTGTGTCATACTATGTGTGATGTATTTTGTTTTGATTGTATTAACGGTAAGAGTATTACTGTTTAGCCATTTTTTGACAACAACATTATTGTAAAGCTAGCACTCCACTTCTAGGAAACCCTCTTGCACTAAAGATAGAAGACTATTCTAGTCTAATTCCCCCAAAGATTTGTGGTAAACAACAGTCTCAGAAGCCTGAGACTATGGCTAAGTTGAAGAATTTTCAATTCCCACGCGCTTGGCGAAAAGGTGTTTTTGCCGACATGGTCTGTTTTCAAGAAAACTATTGGGTATTTTTTCATGAAATTTTTTTTTTTTTTTTATAAACCTTCTAAACATATGTAGCATTAAAGCGGCTTCTCCTCCGACGAAAATGTTTACACACTTTGTGGATAGTTAAGATAGTGGATCTTCAATCTTTGCAAAATTACTTTGTGGCATCATTTTAATTAAATGAAATAAATCACGCGATATGAAATTGAAAATAAAATTTAAATTATAATTCCCCTTGTGTGTTAAAAAAGGACAAGAAAAATTAGGTTTGGGGATATAATATAACTTTACCTATGTTACTCCATTTAGACCAGCCCTTACGTGCGGCCCGCGGTCATGTATGAAGAATTTATTTTTCTTTTGGGAATTAGTAGAGCTTAGTCAGAGGACACTTAGTCATTGTGAACTGTCACCTATTCGTTTGCGATCTGCAGTTGTCCTAGAAAACGATGAGAAGTTACCGACAATCGGTCAGTAATTCCATATTATTATAGTCATAACTCCACCCAGGCGTTCCGTGTTCGATTCCTCGGCTGGCTAAGTCCTCCATCACAACACAAGCAACATCTTCCGCTTAGTGTGGTGGTAGTAGGAGATTTTCAAATGTTGTTGGGTTATTCGTATCCCGGGAATGTTTGTCTTTCTTTAAAAAAAAAAAATATATATATCGATCGACCATGCTAGCACACCTGAGGCCCTAGCACGCTCGCTCTATAACGATCGATAGGATAACTATCGGATAGGATAACTATCGATAATCATCGTTTCCTAGCATGACTACAGATCGCCAACGAATAAGTGACAGTTCACAATGACTAAGTGTCCTTAACATATTCGACATCAAGTGTTGTTTGTACGTTAGCGATGTGCAGTTGTCCTAGGGAACGATGAGAAGTTACCGATAGTTATCCTACCGATCGATATAAAGCAGGCGTGCTAGGGCCTCTGAGGCCCTAGCATGCTTGCTCTATATCGATCGGTAGGATAACTATCGGTAACTTCTCATCGTTCCCTAGGACAACTGCACATTGCCAACGAGTAAGTGACAGTTCACAATGACTAAGTGTCCTTAATATATTCGATATCAACTGTCGTTTGTATGTTTGAGATCTGCAGTTGTCATAGGGGACGATGAGAAGTTACCGACAATCGGTCGGTAGCTTCATATCGAGCGACCGTGCTAGCACACCTGAACACGCTACTTTTCCGATCGCGTAACAAGGACCAATCAGTGCAGAATAGTATTTAGATTTACTCACACATGCGGTCGTACATGTTCGTACATACGTTGCGTATCCACAGCTAAGCAGGTGCACTTATTTTTGTGATATATTATTATTTAGTACATTTATTTTTTAGCAGTTACATGATTTCGAAGAAAGGGAAACTCGTTAAAGAAAAAAGAAAATTTGTACTCTGTACTCTGTACTATGTACTCTGTACTAAAATTAATTATGTATTAAAATACTAAGGTTGAAAGCATCGATAAAATCACTTCCGAGATTGAGCTATAATAATATTATCAAGTTTCGCGAACAATTTGCCCGAACTAAAGAATACACCTTCCTGTATTTCTCTTTGTTTCACCGGCATTTTTGAATTTACACTATTCTGCCTTCCCTCCAAATTAGAATTAAATATTCCCTTCGATATTGTATGCCCGTTTCTTTCTTTTTCAAGAAATCGCACCTTATTCTGATTTGGTGTATTGTGAATTTTAAAACACTTTACCGAACACTTTGAAGGTATCACGTTATCCTTCATAGGATGTTCAATTTTCAATTTGTTGTTAATTTCCCAAAACCTTTTCTATCGATTAAACCGATTGTTATGTTTTAGATTTTTTATTGTTAAACCGAAACATTTCATAAAGTAAATACCTAGGGGTATTTGTGTTCCTTTGACGACTACAATAAACGTAATATTATTGTTCCGATTATTATATTTTACATTAAAAACTGCCTTGCCTAGTACTTTCAAAGGATTCCCGCCATAACCCGAAATACTTCATTTATCTTGTGGCAATTTTACTGAACCAAAATGGCGTTTATAAAAGCTCTCCGGTAAAAAACATAAAGATGAACCCGAATCTATCATCGCCTTAATTTTCCTACTGTTAATTTCAATTTCTGCAGTAATCGGATTAATTCACGCAATTAGTCCATTACTCTCCCTGTTATTTTCAAAAATGGGATTTATGACATTATTTTTGCAAAATCTTTGCAAGTGACCGACACCATTACATTTAAAACATTTCGCATATCGAAATTTACAATTACTAGCTAGATAGTCATCCTTTCTGCATATAAAAAAAAGCACTGCCTTTTATAACGGTGAATTTAAAATTCGTACCGGAACTTGGTCCTGAACTAGACGCAGATTTTCTGAAAAAAATATTATTATTACTCGCCACCCGTTCTCTACTCTGACTTCTACTTGAAGTAGATCTAGTATACCCTTTTTTACAACATTCATCCTTGATTTTACTGTTCCCCAGCAATATCCAGAGAAGACACATTAACTGCAAGTTCGTTAAACGATAGCTTTTGACCTTCCATGAAGATCTACTCTTTACCGCGTCCCGCTAACAAACCGATCGCAAACATATCGATAAGATTATTTTCAAGCCTCGTCCCAAATTGACAATATGTTGATAACGAACAAAGCCTAACTTTTTAACACGTTCCTTAAAAACTGATCGATTTTTGTTATAATGTTTTTCAAGTAGCGCCAAAAGGTTATCAAATGAAACATCTGTTACTTTACTAGGAAAACACAGATGAATAAATAAGTTTAACGTTTCTAATTCTAGGAGATTTAATAAGAAAGCTCTTTTCTTTTCAATATTCCCGTTGTCATCATTTATCACGAAGAACTGTTCAATCCGAAGTCGGAACAAACCCCAGTCTCCCGAGAGATGGCTGAACGGTGGAATTCTTCCCGATTCCATGGTTCCCGACAGAGAGAGCGACAATAACAAAAAACAATCCTCAATAAAAAATAACATACAGTGAGACAATTCCTCTCAAAAGCAACAGAAATACTCAACTCTGGATATCTTGCTTCTGTTTATGGACTTGTCCTCTGGGCAGCAATTTCGTCCTCCTCTGTGATAGTTCCAAATCCTTCAGTAGTTCATCTCGTCCCCTCATGATAATCCAATACGTCTCGTCCCCTGATGATAATCCAATGCGTCTCCTCCTCTGATAACATAAGGATCCACCACCGGATCGGTCCTTTATCCTTGTTCCTAAAAAAACTAAAAGGGTCTTCCGTCCACGGCCCAAAGCCACGGAAAATATTTTTACAAATAATAACTCTGAGCTATGCGACTATACTACGGCGATTGGTAGGTAAATTCTGGCACGCAGCTCTGTGTGCATCGCCTATATCCACTCCTATCGATAACTCTATTATCCCGCCATCTGACGGAATCTAGTGGAAGCTAAATGACTCCTGCCATCTATAGCTAACCTACTAGTCCAATACACTACACATAGGTAAAGTTATATTATGTCCGTATTTCCCAAACCCAATTTCTCTTGTCCTTTTTTAACACAAAAAAAAGAAATCATAAATTAAATTCTATTTTCAATTTCATATCGTGTGATATATTAAGATGTATGGTTTTATATGGCAGACAGATAATTGCACTCACAACTCTGTTCAGCTGAAATAAACAGAAAATATTATTGTCGGATGTGTTTTGTAGCCATTGTTAACTCTTCAACAATATGAACTTCTGATAAAAGGCACCTGAATAGATGTTTCATTTATTGTAAATTAGTTTTCCACTTTCACCTACTTACGTCTTATTACGATGATAAAACTATCTTTATCTAAGTGATAAAATAATAAGTTTTAAATTTTATTGATTTTCAGAACAACTTTTAGAGATAAAGAAGAGTTCTTCATCCAGATTTTTCTGCGATAATGGCGATGGAATCACGAAGATTCAACCTTCGTCATTCAAGATAATATCAGGAAAGTAAGTATTCATATTATATTATACAAGTTTCTTGTTAACCAGTAATAATTAACACCTTCTCCAATCTATTAGTGTTATTTGTATCATATTTCTTGTTGGTGACATAAATTTCACCCTCTAATCATTCTGGATCATCTGGACAATGCTTTTTTTAAACTTATAATTATAACCGTTGAAAAGTACTTAATTGCCTATAAAGTTGCCTCCACTTTAATAAATCTTACTTTTCTTCTTTTGAGTCTTCTGGCATCCAGCATGGTCATAGGTTAGGTTAGGTTTAGGCAGGTCATAGGTTTCCCTCATTTTCTCCAGTTTAGCCAATTCTTAGCGACTCTCACCCACCCAAACAAGATTTTATAACTTTTTAAACAATTTCAATAACAGTGCTTATTTTATTTTCCAGTGACGAGCTCATCCCCTGCAGTGAAATCCCTGGGATGGACCTCACCAAGTGGATGGAAAAAAAGCCCCGCTAAAACATTCTCCCATATGACGCCAATTTTCCAATAATATTTTTAGCCTATTACTGGTATGAATTGGGCTTGCGGATTATAAAAATGGCATATTTTCAAAAATAAACTATATTTTATATTATACTATATAAACGCAATAAAATATAATTATATGACAAGTTAATATTATATGTATATTATACCTATTTATATTATATTATATTAGATTTTTTCTTCTTTCTTTTTTAGTATTATAATTAAGTTTTTTTAGTTAAGTATAAAAATACTGACATTGATTTTTTTTATGTGTTTGTTTCTGTGTACATCAAATATGATTACTGCAGACACATTAGTCTAGGGATATTTATATTTGTATTTAATTTTGTTTTATATTACCAACTAGAATGTTCTATAAAAATCCCGTTTGTGTCTCAAATAAATAAATAATAATTCTATGAAAATTGATATGATAATTCCAGTGTCAATGGCCTACTTCAGCATATCGCTCGTCATACATTCCCATTGGGAATGTACGGCAACCGATATGCCGAAATACACCAAACCAAATATCGCTTGAGCTTTTATAGTCAGGTCTGTTGGCCCCATAATCCATCCCCTGCAAATTGATCCCTTGAACAGTTGATCCAAGGGATCCCTAAAATATTATTTCTTGAAGTAAGTAAGCAAAGAGGATACGCGGGCGTATAACCATATGCTATATAACTATATACTGTCATGTACTTTTGTAAGCACTTGCATACTGCTTCATAACACTGTATGCAGGATCATTTGGAGATCTAGCTTCATTAATATACGTTTATTTATTTTTTTATAATTTATTTAATGTACGTCTTTTTTTATATTTAATATAATGTAAGTACCCTTTTACATAAATAAATAAACGCTTCATTAAATTTGTGTTGGAGAGTTCATAGCATTGCATGATAATGCACGTAACCTTCATGAAATAACGGTGGTAGGTACTTAGGTGTTGCAGTGGCTACGATCACCTCAAGCAAATGTATTTATTACTGTTGTGTGAATAGTGTTGAGTCCCTAACTGGCTCCAGACGGTTGGGAGCAGTTGGGGTTATTGTGCGGCATAAAAAAAGTTGACTACCCCCCACCCCCTCTCAAAACACCCCTCTCACCGCCCTTCTGACTAACCACACCTACTCAGTCACCCACCCCCCCTCATCACAACTCTACCTTAACCTTGAGATTCCTTCAGAAACTTGTTCAGGGTGGTTAGGGTGTGAACATACCAAAAGTCCTGATGTCTAGGTGGTGAGCTAGGGCCGGGGGAGGGGGGAGGGGAATGTTCTCAGTTTTCTGGATTCCGCTTATATCTCAAAAACGGTGCGTCGCAGGAGAAAATTTTCTTACAATGAATTAAAGCTTATAAAATTATCTACAACTTTAATCCACACGTAATTTTCGAACTCCCAGCCGTTGTTGAGTTACACGCTCGATAAAAGTAGATATTTTCGAAAAAAATCATTTTACCTTACATTTTTCATCAAATATTCCTTCATATCGTCTAAAATATTCTTCAGAGAAAGAAATTAATTTGAAAGAAATTGTATAAAATAGATTTGCCTCTTAGAATATATATATACATATTTAAATTAATCTCCAGCCAGTCAACATTTACAGCAGTTTTAAGTTTTTTCGTAAAATGTTGTCATTTTCAGAAAAAGCGGTATTTATCTTATTAATGACACACAACTTTTGTTCGTTCGCCTAATAATATGTGTGACCACACTTTAAAGCCAGTTATCAAATTAATAGTGCGGTCAGTGGTCGAGTGGGCATCGCGTTTGGGTCCCACCCAGGAGTTCCGTGTTCGATTCCTCGGCTGGCTAAATCCTCCATCACAACAAAAGCAACATATTTCGCTTAGTGTGGTGGTAGTAGGAGATTTTCTAATGTTGTTGGGTTATTTGTAACCCGGGAATGTTTGCCTTTCTTTTAAAAAAAAAATAATAAAGTAGACAAAAATCATGTTACTTAAAAAATTTAAAAAATAATACCGTACTTCGATGCGTCTGGATTCTTTCCCTATGCAAAGTTCTTCCAGTTGTACATTCAAGATATGGAGAATTTACCATCAACGATGACTCCTGAAGAATACTACAAATTTGCTATCAGCGGCTACTATGCGACGCTCTGGTCGCTTTTGGTCAGGCACGTGGTCAGATATGACCATTGAATCCACATGAATGCGATCATTCAAAAACCGAGGAGGCATAACAGAAGGCAGAGGTGTTTCGCAGAATTTACTTAGCAAGTGGTTAGTTGGTATGAGAGCAACTCACGAGATCTGCACTTCCCTTGAAGAGTTTTGTGGAGCTAAAGGTAAAGGTTGTGGTAAAGGAGTCCTCTTCACTCCAAGTGAAGGGCGAAGTTTCATAAATAGCGCTGAACTTCAGTTTGTATTTACCTCGTACAAGCAATACCACAAATAATGTATCTAAAAATTCTATAGGGGTAGTTAGAAAAATGTCTTATGTAACCAGTGAATTAATTTTTTTAATCGTAATTTTTTTTGTTCTATATGAAATACATACTGCAACTTTAAGTAAAACATTCAAAAATGCCTTCGCTATAAACAACATAGCGCCTATGATAGACATTTTTTTTTAAATCCTTCCGCAATCACAAAGTAAACATGATACAGATCCTTGTAAATAAATAAAACACACTTAAACTTATGTAGATTTTTGTGGTATTTCACTCAAACCTTCTGAATTTTTCAGTTCTGAAACGTCATACACAATTTTTTTTTTATTTATTTAATATTTATAGGTTTTTTTTTACAATAAATATACAATTTTTACATGTTATAAGAGTGTTAAAATAAATAGGTAAGAATAGCTTTTCCTCACCATAAAGAGACGAGGCTCTTGTGTTTGGTGAGGGAATTTTAGTTCAATTATTTATTTATTTATTTTTCCATGTTCTCCATAAAACAGTTATACACCAATATATCATGGTGAAGATTATAAATTACAAAGTACACAAGGGCAGTTTTACTACTTAGTGACATGTGCTAAAAGATAGTTGCTGAACTGTCTGTAAGTGACATTGAAAATGTCGATAATATAATATCATGTATGAAAGTAAATAATACAATATGGCAAAAACAAGGGATAATTAAGAAAATGCAAGATTTATCAATAACGGATTTCAATGTTTGAAAGAAATAAAAATAATAGTGAGATATGGACTCTTATAGTAGTATTAGTTATTTTTTTAAATTTTTGCTGAAATTCCTGAATATTTTCGATAACTTTTAGATAATAATGGTAGTTTGTTATAATATGTTATACCTACATAGAGATAAGTATTTTGTGTGTGCTTTGTATTAAATTTGGGGATTTTGATAGTATTCTGATATCTTGCTGATGAATGGAATGGTAAGTTATTTAACTGTATTTCTTTGTACATTTGTAGTATTGAATATTTTTTATATATTTTGTCTATTGTAGGTAGGCTTATAAAATTTATAAGACTTGTGAATTTTAGAAGGCTATTACTTTTATCTTTTATACTTGTGTTAAACACTGTTAGTCGTACAGAATTATTTAACAAAATTATTTTTATAATCGCGGTAAACGATTAATTCTTGAAGCACATGTGCTCCCGAGGCTGTTCCTTCTTATTAGCAGCTCGTTTACAAATTTTGCAAAATTTATTTGATTCTCTCGACTCATCGTCTTGCCCCGCTGTGGGAGGGATGGATTCATACGTCCGCAACTCCTTTTTTATATGAGTACCTCACAAAAGTCCCACCTACTCCCGTCTGGCGTCAGTGAGACTATGGCATCCCCAATTGGGGTATTTTGTGGACTAAAGGTGAATGGGGATGGGGAAAAGGAAGAACGGTCACCAAACATGGCAAAAGCCATTTCAAGCGACATTCCGTGAATATACTATAACCAACTAACTAACCATCACGCCGTTTCTCCGCAGGGGTAGGCAGAGAAGAGGGACCGCCAAACAACTCCGTCTTGGCATACACTCCTTGCCTCATTCACATTCACACATCTTCTCATACATACTCTTCCATTATTTTGACTCTTGACATGGCCCGAGTCAAGAACCTGATTCACTTGACCGTGCCATGTCTTCCTCGGGCGTCCTCGACTTCATATACTATATATTATTTTTAAATGTTGTTTTGAAATATGAAAAAAAAAATCAAATATAATACCGGAGACCAAAAATTTAATTAACTTTTTTTATTCCAAAAAATGTCAGGAATCACTGGTTAAAGTGAGTCAAGAACGTCCCTTAACACCCTTTATATTAAATTATAATATATAATTAGTAGCTAATACTGTAGATGTATGGTTGATGCATGTTTTAGGAAAAAAAAGTTTACATGTAAATTAATGGTAAATAAAAAATTCTAAAACTGAATACAGTGAAACCCTCTTAAGAAGTTCTCGCAAGATGTTTTCCTGCTTAAGAAGTTTGGATTTACGGTCCCTTGAAGACCAAATGACCTAATTTTTCCCACTTAAAAGGTTTTCCCGCCTAAGAAGTTTTTTTTCCGGTCTTGGAAAACTTCTTAAGAGGGTTTTACTGTAAATGCTATTTTGAAAAGGAGCTCCCACAGGAATAATTGTTTTTTTTAATTAATATATTGGTATACTGTACAGAAGTCGTAAGTACGTCACTGACGAAAAATCTTCCTTCTCAAATGTTTTATACGAAAACGAAAAAACCAGACGATACTAGAGCGGTGATGTCATATACCACCTCTCTTTGTGCGAATCGTACGACTGAAGTCTTGTATGAGAGACGGCATGAAAGAAAAACAACTATATGTATACAAAAAGTTGCATGGTTATCCGGTATCTCGTCATTATCACCTGTCATCTCAGATAATAATAGTTTTAACTACAATTGACCAATACGGAGAATATAAGATGTGAAGCGACTGGGCATTGATTTTCCCCATATTTCTATACGGTGCGGAAACATAGACACTTTGAGCGGAATAGAAAAAAAACGGATAAATGCCCTCGAAATTTGGTGCTGGAATAAATGCTCAAGAGTCTATTGACAGCCAGACTCACACATGTGTCCTTGTTCTACCGGTATTTCAATGGAAGATGCTCCGAGGAACTAGCGTCATTGATCCCCTCGTCACCGGTGCATAGTCGGGAAACACGCCAAAAGCGCACCCAACATATGTACACGGTTGACATTTGTCACATGAGAACGGGTCGCTTCTACGACTCGTTCTTGTATTCGACAGGTCGGCTGTGGAACGATTTGCCGGCTACTGTATTTCCTCCTTTCTACAACACGGGTCTCTTAGAGGCCCGCTTTCACTCCTTCGTCTCCTCAAAAAGACCCTCGTCAAAGATGACATAGGACCTGAGGGAATTTATTTTCCTCAGGGCCTCTTTTTTTGTTTTTGTTTTTGTTTATAGAGATTACCTCACAAGAGTCCGAACTGCTCCCGTCTGGAGCCAGTGAGACTATGGCATCCCCAATTGGGGTATGTTGTGAGGCTGAAGGAAAGTGGGGAAGGGAAGGAGATGGGGAAGAGGAAGGTAGGAAAGTACCTGGCTATTCAGTTCTAGTCACTAAACACGGCTAAAGCCATTATTAAGCAACGTCTCAATTCTGAATGGTGGTCTTACACCAGGGCGATACTGACAGCATCTTCCACTCTACTTGTGGGGAGTTAATGTTAAAAAAAAGGTGTCCATTCTGAAAGAGCTAAACATCCACAATAGGCTTTCAACTATCTGCATACAACGTCTTTTAAGATACTTTGGACACGTTACTCGCCAAACTCCAACTTGGAGAAACTCATAGTCACCGGTATAATTGTTTGGCAGAAGAAGCAGAGAAAAATCCCCACCTCGCTGGAGTGACCAAGTATCACTGACGTCCGGTATTTCGGTGTCCGTAGCTCTCCACGCAGCGCAGAAACATGAGGAATGGAGAAGCCTTGTCACTTGTCATCATGAGAAACTGGAGTCAAGGTCACGATCCTCAGAAATGAGGAACCGACATAAGAAGAAGAATGACTATTAATTAATAATTATTATTCCATCCCCAAATCGAAATGTAAAGAGATTGTACCAAGGGCAAAAATTTTACAGTCAATGCATTTCCACATCTGTGTTACATCCTATTTCTCGCTGACCACGTTCAACTGCATCAATATAACGAAATAAGCTGCAACAGTTGCTGCCATACTAGATAACAGTGTGAAGTCTATGGTGAACAGCCTACAGGCTGTGAAGTGGGGAATCCGCCTTGTTGCAATGGTGGCCCACGTCTCTAATCTACTGCCATCTGAAAAAAATATTTTGTGTTTCAAATTAATGATAGGGTTAGTTGGGGAAATTGTATCCCATGGGGCAATACGTCAAATCAAGCTCTATTTTGTGAGTACCCCACAGGGATCCTAACTGCTCCCAACCATGTAAAGCTAGTTAGACTATGGGGGTGGGAGAGAAAAAATATGGGTAAGAGGGAATATGGGAAAGTACATGGATATTCAGATCTGGTCACCAAACCCGGCTTAAGCCATTTAAAGCAATGTTTCGAATCCGAATGGTTACTTTGTTTTGGTAACGAATGGTAACCTTGTTTTGGAGAAAGATGTGGAGAATTCCCTCACGAATGACGTAAAGAAAATCCGAATCAATAAAAGATTCAGTGGGGCTGCGAGGAGGAAGTATAACAAGGAGAGGCAGGGTTCCGACCGGGGACCTCTGGCACAGGTAACCGGTCAGGCAAAGTCGGGAACCTCTGAAGTCAACTGGCGACTAAAGAGATACCAGGAAGCAATAGGAACAAGGAGGAAGAGATTACAAGGGAGCAGGAGGCCCTTGTGAGAGAAGGTGCCGGCGATCTGATTCTGAACATCCCAAAAGGACAGTTCTTACATAAAGGTATTGAGGGCAACGAACGGGCTGACGAACTAGCAAGGAAAGGGGTGAAAGCACCACTTGTGGGATCCGAGCCGGCCGTAAGAGTAGCAGCTTGCCACACAAAATTACATATTGATAGGTGGGTCAAATCCCAGCTCTGTAAAGAAAGGGAGATGGCACCCGGAATGAGGCAATCCAAGGTACTCATAAAAGGACCAGACCCTAGACGAACCAGGAAACTACTCGATGTGGACAGAAACTCGCTGAGGGAACTGGTAGGACTACTAACGGGACACTGCCATCTCAGGAGACATATGCAGATATTGGGAGTGGAAAACACCAATAGATGCAGAAAATGTGAAGAGGATGAAGAGGCTCCAATTCACCTATGGTGCCAGTGTCCTGCCTTGGTAGGAACTTGGGGAGACATACAGTAGAACCAGAAAACATAGCCACATATCCAATGACAACCCTGGTGAACTTTATTAAAGGGACTGGGTTGTTGTTGAAGGATTCCACAGGGATCCACGGGAGACTCGATGGGGGTCTACGTTGGCGTGATAAATGGTCTACGTTGGCGTAAATATGGTATAAATGTAGCAGCAGGGGGTCCACCGAAATCAGTAAAATTTTGAAAGTGGTGAGAATAAAAAGTTTGGGAACCTCTGGCCTAAGTGCTCACGGGAACTGCTTGTAAACCGTCTCTGCCTTTAAAAAAAAAAGGTAACCATCTTGTAGTTATTTCGATTATCGTACTATGTTAAACGAACCTTCTTCATTTTTAGTGCTGATGTAATTCAAAATGTGAGATGTCTTTTTGGCTTCAGAGACAACCATCTCACATGCCGCTGTCAAGGATATAAGTGCCATAATATCATAAAGGACAAAGAAACAGCCTCTTATGACAACTGGTAAAAACTTAGTTAGCATTAATGTGTTTTCAGAATACTCTTCAGACCCGTCAGCCATCTGAAAAGAAGTACTTAATTACAATCGTGTTATCTTTATATATAAAAATCTCGCGTCACAATCCACATTTCACCGTCATATTCACACCGTCACATCCGAGGTAAACATTTTGATGAAATTTGGCTTACTGTGTGTAATTTGGTCGAACTTAAGAGATAGGATAGTTATCTCGATTATTGACCTCAATGTTTATTATTGCGTATTAAATGTTTTTATGGGACAATTATTTGTAAGTTCCATAAGTTTCTGACAGATGGCGGTGTGAATTAATTTATTGACACATCACTTGGTTATCTAGGTTAGGTAACCACCCAGTAGATGGCTTTGTAGCCATGTAGTTTATAGCCACAGCAACGCATGGCCGGGTCATCTAGTCTTTATATATAAAAATATCGCATCACAATGTTCGTAGAAGGTAAACTCCGAAACTACCCGATTTTGTTGAAATTTTGTTTACTGTGTGTAATTTGGTCCAACTTAAAAGATAGGATAGTTTTTATCTCGATTATTGACCTCAATATTTATTACATATTGCGAATTAAATGTTTTTTATGGGACAATTATTTGAAATTATTTGTAAGTTCCATAAGTTTCTGACAGATGGCGGTGTGAGTTAATTTATTGACACATCACTTGGTTATCTAGGTTAGGTAACCACCAATAAAATGGCGTTGTATTTCTTTAGCAACATAATAAAATAAAACAGGTGGGTAGGGTTGGGCAGGTCAGCTAGTTTAATTATAAACTAAGATTGGTAGGTATGATATAATAGTAATTAGACAAAAATTTGTGGCGCTGCAATTGTTTCAAAAGTTTTTTAATGGCAACAACACCAAGATGGCTTGGAGGAAAAATAATGTAAGTTTTAAAAAGGTTTTAGTCACTGACATCCAAAATGACATACATTCCTTTGCTTTGTTTTTCTAATTGTTTGTATCTTTATTTAATTGTCGATTTTTGTAAAATTTTTTTTATTTAATTTTTGTTTTTTAATTTTTGTTATTTAATTTTAATTGTAATTGTTTAATAACTAAGTTTTTATAACTGGATTGTTCTCACGTAATAAGAGAACATTTGTAAAAACCAGTATAAATAAATAAATAAATTCCGAACATGAAATCATTTCAACGAGCTGGAGGCAAAACATGTGACCATATTTTTTGCACCAGGAGGGATTGAGAATGCTTTGAATAAACTACGATATCAGTTGTGCATTGACCGCCGAAGAGCGCACATGGAAATAACCGGACCCTGAGCAGAAAATTAATTCACACAAAGTATTCACTGCAGTCCTTTGTGGGACTTTTCTGCGCAACACCTGACGTAGCGATGCTAAAAAGGAGTGAGGTAGGTAAATTATAACACATTTGTAAATTATCAAATAGTGTAACATGTCAATTTTGGAAGCACCAACCAACTTTTGTTTACCCGATTAAACATTTTAGTTAAGTTTTTTACGCAGCGCTCCATTGTAAACGGTGAATAGTAATTTGTAAGCAGATTTTATTTTTGAGGACTGAGAGTTGCCTGTGTACTGTCAGATTCTTTTATTGACAAATTACGGAAAGGAAGAGGGTCAAGCTGCCTCCCGCGCTGCACTTTTTTGATCCCTTTTCCCCGATTGATTGGTTTATCAATTTGAATGTCTATAGTTCCAGGGGTTATTTTTTACTTTAAGGCGATCCCCGCTCACTGAGGCAACTGAAAACTCTCAACTGCCAACTGTCTTTGTATGACAATGTGATGGCCCGCACACTACACAATAACTCAAAAACCCGTTGTCAATGGTAACGTAAGCAGTGACTCGCGACTTGCACTGCTGATTGCCTTGGTCGGTCGTTGCTAGTTGCCAGCTGTCAGCTGATTGTTCTTCGTCTATGCTTAAACAAGCTTTTTGACCAACCAAGACATAGAAACCAGCCAGTTTTAGTTTGGTTTCAGTTGCCTCGTCAGCGGAGCGCCTAAGCCAACGGTGTTCAGAAGTTAATGGTGCTTTCCGAAAGGTAGATAGATACTCACTTCCTTGCGTATTCCATAGAAATTGGTGGCACAAAACAACGATCGTATGACGGAAACGGTTCCATTAATTGTTATTAACAGATTCTGAAATCAAATGAAAGGGTAAAAATCATTAAAAAATAATGTTATCATTGGTTATTTTTTGTTTTTATCATATATAATAATTTTTGTTACACCTTCTGCCAAGAATATATGAAATTTACAGTAATATGTGCAAATTATATTATTTAATTATATATAATAGCAAGCAGACGCGCTATTCTGTATCTTTTGCATTAGTTTAATCGCTACTATATAAGTCGCACATGGCACAGGCCAGAGTTAAGTTGGCCTCTCAGAAACTGGGCGTACTGTACAGGGCCCGCAGATACTTTAATTGTACACAACTGCTAACCCTGTACAAATCGCAAGTGCGCCCCACTGTTGAATTTGGCAGCCATCTCTGGTCTGGAGCCCCGATGTACCTGAAAAACACCCTCGACTCTGTGCAGAAACGGGCGGTCCGCTTGATAGATTCTCCTGTCTTAACAAACGGATTGCAATCTTTAGAGCACAGGCGTCGGGTGGGAATGCTATCCTTGTTCTACCGGTATTTCAATGGAAGATGCTCCGAGGAGCTAGCGTCATTGATCCCCTCGGCACCGGTGCATAGTCGGGAAACACGCCAAACGCGCGCCCAACATATGTACACAGTTGACATTTGTCACATGAGAACGGGACGCTTCTACGACTCGTTTTTGTGTTCAACAGCTCGGCTGTGGAACGATTTGCCGGCCTCTGTGTTTCCTCCTTCCTATAACATGGGTCTCTTCAAGACCCACGTCCACTCCTTCCTCTCCTCAAAAAGACCCTCCTCACAGCATCTTCAAAGATGACATAGGCCCTGAGGGAAATTATTTTCCTCAGGGCCTCCTGTGTGGAGTTAATATAAAAAAAAAAACATAACAGGAGTGTTAATGGAGAAAAAGTTAAAGTTCTTATGATGTACGTTACACGCGACCTGTTTTACACCTACTAATCTTCGCCAGAGGCCCTAGCACACACGCTCGATAACGATCGATTTATCGGTAACTTCTCATCGTTCCCTAGGACAACTGCACATCGCTAACGTACAAACAACAGTTGATGTCGAATAAGGACACTTTGTCATTGTGAACTGTCACTTATTCATTGGCGATCTGTAGTCATGTTAGGGAACGATGAGAAGTTACCGATAATTATCCTATCGAGCGTTATCGAGCGAGTGTGCTAGGACCTCAGATACAGAATAACACGTCTGATTTGCTTAACTTAGTTGAAATTTCCAATAGAATTTTCTTCTATATATCTATTCCATCTGTACATGGTATCCCGAAACTAGTAGTTCATACAAGCGGGATACTGGCACACAGTGCCGGATTAAGATTACTGGATGCCCTAAGCAATCCACGCCTGTGGGCCCCCTATCCAAGTAAACTTTTTTTTTTTTTTTATAGAGAATACCTCACAAGAGTCCCAACTGCTCCCGTCTGGAGCCAGTGATACTATGGCATCCCCAATTGGGGTATGTTGTGAGGCTGAAGGAAAGTGGGGAAGGGAAGGAGATGGGGAAGAGGAGGGTAGGAAAGTACCTGGCTATTCAGATCTAGTCACTAAACACGGCTAAAGCCATTATTAAGCAACGTCTCAATTCTGAATGGTGGTCTTACACCAGGGCGATACTGACAGTATCTTCCACTCTGGAACGTGCCGCGAATGTAGTATATATTATTTTTATTAATTAATTGTGAAATAACACAAATTAATCAAATAAAATTTATTTGCGCACGCCGGGTTCGAACCCGCAACCTTCCGTTTGGGAGTCAAGTGTTGTTACCACTCGACCACTAGTGTCGGTCTTTAAAAAAAATTTACCTACTTAATACAACGAGATCATTACGCACCATAAAATATGTATGAAGGTACATATTACATAAAAACCAAAGCATTTTTTATTTATTCTTTTAAATGCGACTTGCTACTTTTCCGGGCATTAAATTCGCGGAAAATCGTTTATAAGTACAACGTTTTTTGCATATCTATATAATATTGATAAAGTATCGAGCCTTTCCTGCAGCATCGTCATCATCAGGCATAAAAATATACACAGGGCTGTGTCCACATTAGGGAACGCTGATTCAATTTTATCATAGTGAACTATTTTGTAGAATTATGCGCATGTTTGATTTTTTTGGTGCCCCCCAAGACGTGATGCCCTAAGCAATTGCTTAATTTACTTAGGGGCTAATCCGGCACTGCTGGTACATCATAATAATGACAAAGTTTCACCAGTTTCTCGCTTTTACTACTTGTTTCTAGACACTGTGTAGGTATTTAATCATTTTCTCACCTGGATTTTGAAGAATCCATTAGTAAATTGGCATTGCTCGGAGTTACCCATATAAGTTTCCATCAAAGAATCTGTATCTTTTTTATCTACGAGCAATTCGATTCTTTGTGATGTCATCGCAATAATCTTTTTCCACGGAAAAATAAATTCCAAGAGATTATTTTCATCATCATAATTCATTTCGTTGAATAAAGTATTGTTCTCTGGGCATTTCTTTTCGTAACTTCGTACAAGATACAGATTTATAGTTAAAAATGTCCATTTTAAGTAAAACATCCACATGATAAAGTGAATAAAGACGAATGAGTTCATTAAATAGAATAAATAATAAATAGAATGAAGAAAAATCTCATATTTCGTTAATATCAATGAGGACACATAGGCATCCACACTGAATAAAAACAGTAAGGTTAACAATACTATAGTTATAAGTTTATTGATAAGTTTTCTTCCAGTTTTAAACGTTTCAAAGTTATCAAAACCAATGGCGGCACCAATCTTTTTCGTTTTGATAGAAAATCGAATAAATTCAGATCTCGATTGAAACATGCTTACAGAGAGGTTTCCAAGGCTTGTTAAAAGGTGAATGATGAGAGATACAACATCTATGAAGATCACAGACGGCTGATGGTGGTGTTCGTTGATGAAGCGCTGCCTCAATACAACACCAGTCCATCCAATCAGAATACTTCCCATCAGAGCACAGTGTATGCTGTGCTTCCAGCCATAAGTTGGTGTCCTCTGCATTGCAAACAACGATTGTAACCTGAATATAGGCTTCATCGAATAATACAAATTGCTTTTACCAGAATCAGATCCATTCACATTCACACTATTTGTTAGCTTTTCATTTTGTATTGCCTGCTTTTCATTTGAAAGTGAAATAACGCTTATATGCTTTGTAGACACTCCCATCTTTAAACGCTGCTCACAAACATAAGTCTGTTTTTAATAAAGTGATAAGCGATGAAAATCGAATAAAGCGTAAATAGGCAATTCACACAAGTAACACGTAATGATTAACAAAATATTGTTGTTAAGTCATTTTCCAAATTAAGCACCTGGTGTCAATGATATTACAATTTATATAGACGCGCTGTAGTAATCTTAAAGTGGTAAGCCAAAAGCAAGTCAATTGTAGTGTTTTCGATTTCGTAGTTTTAGTGTCACGTAAAGGCTTGACGTCGTAAATTAGTGTGCTAACTCGAAGTAAAATGCAATAAAAAAATACCAAAATGCCCACACAAGGGGTGAGAAATTTTTTTTATTACTGGGCAAACACTAGTAAAAGTAAATGAATAACATTTCATTTCAAAATACCCGCAAATTATTTATTTTTGTAAGTAATTGCTTTCTGCTGAAAGGTTAATGCGTCATTAGAGAATGCAAGGCCTACAAGGGTACAGGGTCTGGGCATGCAACATCCAAATTAGTCAGTGCTGTCATTATGTAAAATAAAAAAAACAACCACGGTCTAATTTTTCGTGGACTTTTGGCTATAACAGTTTTAACTTAAAAGTACTTAATTAAACATTTGTCTGATCGTTCTGTTTATTTATATGCTTGTGGTAAAACAATGTGCAAATCAGTAGTAACAATGAATACAACAACAATCGCCGTCATTTGCAGACTGTCGATGCTCTATTATAGTTTGATCACCTGATTCTCTAGTCCCAGTCGACCTTGAGGTAGTATTCGACGGAACTTTTGAATACGAAAACGCCGCCCGGTCCTACACTTTTTTTCATTCATACGCACATATTCTTTGAATATCTATCTGTGTCATAAATGAACAACGTTTGAATTAACTGGAAACATAAGAGAGTTTCTTACTTGCCACATTTTATCTTGAGCTTGTCAGATAATAGCAAGTCTAGAGGTATTATAACATCATTGTCTGGTGTACCTATTGATTAAATATTTATGAGTAATCTACTTCAAATTTCAACAAGTAATGTTAACTATAATGACATGATGTGATAAAAGGTGTACAAACAACATTAATTTGGACTTAATGATATTGAAATTAGGAACCCCTTACCCAACCCTTTAAATCATGAATAATTTATAATAATAACTTACCATACCATCATTTATTTATTCATATCATATGCCTATAAGTGCTTTTACACACATTATGATATACTTACATAATAATATAGAGCAACGAAAATCGTGGAGTAAATTTAGCTAATGAAACTAATGTAAAACTCATGAGTGATAAAGTAGAATAATATTTATTTTTTAACTTAAAGAGGGCGACAAACGCGAAGCTCACATCAAAAGATACTGTGTTATAAGTATCTTTTCTACCGACACACAACCTTATAAAAGATTTCTTGCTACGGTAGGAGAGGGAGTCAGTTGAATTCGGAAGCGGCCGAGGGAATATCATTTCTTTGTACTGGATCTGTCAGCTTGACGGCTGACAGCGGCTTAAGCACGGCGCTCCGTGTATTCAAAATGACCCCCCTCCTGTTTACGGTGGAGGGGGGGTCGCATAACTTTTCTGATATCACGCCGCTATCGGCTACGGAGAATAACGCCGAATAGCGAAGACTCGAACCGCGCTTATAACACATCATCTTTTCATCTCATCGTCATCTAACACGTTTGGCGGGTCTGTATGGGATTGTATGGCAAGCGCTATTGTGTTGTAAAGTATATTTTGATGTGAGCTTCGCGTCTGTACCGTGCATAATGAATTAAACCTCAAATTGTAATATTTTAATTAATAGCAGAGAAAATATTAGCAAAACTTAATCAAAAATTTGAAACAGTAAAATCATAAAAAGATACGGTCACATCTGGGACCCGAACTCAGGACCTTCGGCTTTCCAGGCCGCGGCTCTACCAACTGAGCTAATGTGTCCCTATCCGATTCGGTCATATGTAACTGTATCATACCTCGTATATTTTCATTGGCTACTATCTTTATGTATGACTGCAAGATTCAACTTGAACTAAATGCTATCTAAATAGTGTCATAAAATTGCACTTTACAGGCATGCAAACAACAAATTTGCAAAAAGCAAAAAACAAAAAGTTTCACTGCAATCGGATAAATGGTATAGAAACGCATATGGGACAATTAAAATTCATTTTACTTAAAAAGATATATTTTTTCTGTACATTTTAAATAGTTTTTAACCACAATGTTACTTACCGATTTTCAGAAACAGCCCAAAAAATATATTATACCACAAGCATAAAACCTTACTTATATATTACTTACAATTAATCAATTTACGAATTACTCAACAACTAACAAGAAAATTTATGATGAATAATTGGTCTTATGTGACATCAAATAAACAAAAAAATGATTTTATATTGCACACAGTGCTAATAGCAGAAAATATGAATAATACTGTTTGCATTAGAAAATATAAATTCATTTGGTCATTTGCATCAATATAATAAGGTAACCAGTGACGGTGGCTGCCATACTCGACAAAAGAGTGTAATCTATGGTGAACAATTTGCAAGCTGTAAAATGGGGATAACGTCGGGCCACCAGGTGAGACCACATGGAAATCCTATCTGTGCCACCTGAAATTAAAATAATATGGAGAATGCAGCATTTATTCATACCAATGTAAATATATCATATTTATTTTGAATTTACGGCACAACTGCCATTTACGTACATCTGTTTTTTTTAAACAGTCATAGTACAGTGGAGAAAGAAGTAACAAATGAAATAAAATTAAGATTATCTAAGTAAACTTAGTAAAATTACCATCAATTTGACAATGTCAACTAACCAACCATCATGCCATTTCATTGCAAGGGTAAGAAAAGAGAACGAATTCCCACACAACTTTAATCTGTCCCGGCAAACTCCTTGCTTCAGGTCAGGTTATTTCACAGAATTGGAACAATTCATCAAATTTCAAAGTTTTATTCAAGTTCTGTATTCGAGTTCTATTATTAACCAAATACTGTGAAACAACCGCCCAAACGGCGAGCAATAAATTTAAAAAATACTTTCTTTCGCGTTAACAACTCCAAGCAGGAAGGCCTAAGGAAAATAATTAATAATAAAAAATAATTAGTAGGTGTCGTCTCTGGGGATGCTGTGTGGAAGGTCTTTTTGAGGAGAGGAAGGAGTGAAACACCTTGACTTAACCCATGTTGTAGGAGGGAGGAAACAGAGAGGCCTGTAAATCGTTCCACAGTTGAGCTGTTCAATTCAAGAACGAGTCGTAGAAACGACAATCGACCCCATTCTCATGTGATAATCACGTTTGGTGTGTTTCCCGACCATGCGCAGGTGCCGAGGGAATCAGTGAAGCTAATTCCTCGGAGCATCTTCCATTGAAATACCGGTGAACAACAACAACCTTGAATTTTAACTCTGAAATTGATGAATTCTGCGACACAAACCAGTCTTAATTGTGGTACAAGTATTAACAGCTTTTGCAAAAAACTAAAGTAACTCTTACCGTCTATTTTTGCTGATACCAGAGAATCCAGGATGCGTGAGGTCTTCTTAGCTTCAGTTACTACCATCTCACAGGCAGCTGTCATGCACACCAGGATGAGTATGTCGTAAAGAGCAAAAAAGCACCCACTCACAACAGCCAGAACATAGCGATTCTGTAAATATCACATTTCTTAAGTAAGAAATACATGTGAATAAAATAAATATCATTTACGAGAAACTCTGCTAGTCGACACAATAGCTCAGATAAGTATTAGGTTAGAGCAGACGCTCAGATGGCGAACAGTCACGGCTAATCGTTATTCTCGTGTATTTATCTAATACCTACACATTATATATTATACATGGTTTATCAGCACATTCCTGAATGATTTTAACCAGCGATTTCTGAGTATATTTCAAGCTGTCATTTTGCTGCCCGGCGATAATTTATTTCAATTAAAAACAAAAAACATCCATTTCCATCACACGTTGCCACTGATACTACCATAATATATATATCGCAACGGATCACATGATAAGTGCTCCTTCTCGTC
Organism: Limnephilus auricula; assembly: GCA_951813805.1. Classification (NCBI taxonomy): domain Eukaryota; kingdom Metazoa; phylum Arthropoda; class Insecta; order Trichoptera; family Limnephilidae; genus Limnephilus; species Limnephilus auricula. Next base: position 7,208,605 of record OX638403.1, read on the forward strand.
TGTACTGTGCTGCTGGAACAAAACAGAGTGCATATCATGTAAGGGCTAGACTTTACCCAGAGGCGAAGTGTGAAGGGAAATAATATTTTTGTTTTTAATCAGACAGCAAAATGACATCTACATTTTTACTCCAAAAATGCTCAGAAATTGCTGATATAGCCTGTACACTGTTTCAATATTTAATATGACCAATACAGTAATAATGGATATTTACTACATCTTTTTGCATTCCGTAACTAGTTGCATCAAACAAGGATCGTATTACAGAAATTATTCCATTGATGGTAATCAGCAAATTCTGAAAACAATATAAGAGTACACTTCAATGGTATTGTTGAGAAAAGATATTATTTATTATTGAATGGCACAATATAAAAATGGTAAAGAAGACAACTAAAATTAAACAATATAGATTGAACAAGCAGCAGCATAAATAAACCAATCCCAGCTGTAGGGAAGGAGAAGGAATAATTGAAAATGTTCTTGTGCAGCTTTCTTTTGTTGCATGTTCCAATATTTGAATAAAATTTTAATTCCTGAAGGTAGTTAGATAGTTGCTAGTAGGTAGGTATGTAGGTATATATCAAAACATTAATTATTTAAGTTCTTATTGCCTTTAAGAGATCCGCCGTAACTTCTCTTTCTGTTTCAAGATATGTTTATGAGAAAGATGGAGAGGTAGCAATGGTACTATGAGGGGTGTACCAGGTACCTTTAGCAAGAATTATGTTATATTTCTTACCTGAACGTTGAAAAACTTATTGACAAAATCACAATGATCACAATTAGTCATGTAAATTTTCATTAGCAGATCAATATCAAATTTCAACATTGTACATCTACCTACAGTAGTCTTGGCTATAATTGACCAGGGAAATAAATATTTTAAAGGGTTTTTGTTGCTGTAGCACCGCAACTCTTCAATCTCCACTGAGGTCTTGCTTTCATATGTTTTTACCAGCATTACGTTTATAATAAAGAACCCGCTTCGAGCATAATACATAGACAGTACAAAGTGGATAAAAACTAGCGAGTTCATCAAATAAAACAAATTTTCAAAAACGGAAAGAAGCATTTGATGGGTGTTAAAAATTGATGAAAATGCGTATACATCAAATGCGAATATCATGAACAGAATCAGCAAAACTAATGCTATTGTATAATTAACTACCGAACGAAAGACTTTATAAGTTTCAGGCACATTGTGGCCGAGAACAGTAGTAACTTCTATAGTTCTGGCTACGAATACTGCGTAATCACTCTTCGAATGAAGGACGCTTACAGAAATATTTCCTAAACTTGTCAATAAATGAATTATGAGCAACAAAAATTCTAAAATGGTATGGCCGGGATGATAGTTTTTAAATGTATTTAACTTTTCCATTAAAACAATCCCAGTCAAGACAATCAACAGAATGGCCATTCCCACACTGTGGAGGACATTTCTCCAGCTATTGACTGCTGTACGACGCATTGCAAATAATGACTGCAAACGGAATAATGGCTGCATGGCGTAATGTATGTTGTATTTACTAACTGCTGTTTTTAACTCGTTTCTAATTATAACTTCTTCATTCGAAAGTGAAAGAATACTCAAATTTTTCATGGATTCACCCATTTTTAATAGGCCCGGTTCACTCCAAGGTATTCATTCATAGAATAAACCAAAAAAAAAACAAAATTAAGAACTAAATAATATTGATATGTAGAAAAACGAGTAATTGAACTTGATTAAGATGGAAAAATAACATTGTCATAATTTGGTGACTAGAATATAAATTAATTGAATAATTGGCGCAAAAATATATTAATGTTTTTAATATTGTTATAGTTCCATGTTTGTTTACAAAATTAAAATGGTATTACTCAATCAGGTATAGATACAATCGTTATTCCAATTAAGAAAAAACCTAAAATAAATTAAGGCCTCCGTGGTCGAGGAGTAAGGTTCTCCACTAAGAATCCGGAGGTCGCGTGTTCAAATCCTGGCATTTGTGAGTAAATTTTATTTGTGCACATGTAGCAAATACTTTGAGTGTATAGATAATTTTAATAACTGGAATAAAATAAGTTAGTTTGAATACCACTTTACTGTATATAAAGGAATAAGAGTACCTATCTAGAAATGTCTAGGATTCCTTTATATTTATTTACCTGCCTACCTACCTAGTATTTAAGTACCTACCTAGAAAAGTCTAGGATTCCTTTATATTTGAATTATGAATTTTATTTTAGTCTATTGTTTTTTCAAATGTCATTGCTTTGATTACACATGATGCACATGATGTTATGTGAAACCAAATAAACAACCTGACAAATAAACTTTGTCGTTTTTTTATACTCCAGAGCAACACATTGTTTTATTTGTCATTAAAAACTTAAAGACAACAAACAGTCTTATAAAACGACATTTTTAGTGAAGAGAAATGGAAAAGTTACAATTCACATTTACATTATTAGCAGCATCGGATGGAAAAACCAATGTGATCTGCATAACATCAATCGAGACACCCGATAGACATGTATTTGATATTCCTAATGATTTTAAAATTGCAAGCAAACACACTGCACTAACTGCTACGGATGTTTTTACCAAAATTAAGAATTCTCAAAAGAAAAGACATCAAACACGGAAACTATGGATTCCATCAACCCAAGAATTGAGGAAAATTTACTTAGATGAATGTGGGAATTTAAAATTTGGTGACCGATACCGGTATAGATACAATCGTTAGTCCAATTAAGAATAAATCTAAAATAAATTAAGGCCTCCGTGGTCGAGGAGTTAGGTTCTCCACTAGGAATCCGGAGGTAGCGTGTTCAAATCCTGGCGTTTGTGAGTAAATTTTATTTGTTCACATGTAGTAATCACTTTGTGTGTATAGATAATTTTAATAACTAGAATAAAATAACTTAGTTTGAATAACACTTTACTGTATATACCTTTAATATATAAAATCAGCCGGTTTCGATTCAACCTGAACCTTTATCAGGGTTATAACATAAAAACATTTTGTAACGAGACGTAAACGCGCTAGCTCGAACACTTTGTCCCTCATTCCTAATACGGCATCCTTATCTATGATCTGATAACAACGTAGATGCTCTGTTGGTCACGTAACGAATGATTCGGCTAATCATCGGGCGGCTCCCTGCTCCCGGCGACCTATTTACCAAAGGATCTACCACCACCAGCCACCCTATAAAAGGCAACGCACGGCCTTGAACGAGCAGATATTTTCCGATGCTGACAAGGCTGAAGCTTTCGCAGATAGCCTTGCCAAGCAATTCACTCCAAACACGGAGCACGACGACCCGGCCTTCGTAGCAAAAGTGGATTCAAAAGTAAATGCAATTTTAAGTCTAGACCCTGAAGACCCCCCAATCAGGTGCGCAACTCCTAAGGAAATAATTAACATAATAAAAAAATTAAAGAAAAAAAAAGCCGCCGGTCCTGACGGCATCTCAAATAAAATCTTAAAACTTCTTTCAAAAAAAGGCATCTGCGCCTTGACAGCCATCTGCAATGCGTCACTTCGACTACGTTGCTTTCCAAAGGATTTTAAAGAAGCTGACGTAATTTTAATTCCCAAACCAGGCAAGGATCCATTATTAACTGAAAGTCACCGGCCTATTAGCCTCCTTCCTTGTCTAGGTAAAATCCTGGAAAAAGTAATTCTAACAAGATTAAACTCCTTCACTCAGGACAGTAAATTCTTGCCAGACTTCCAACATGGTTTTCGAGCAGGTCATTCCACCTCTCATCAACTCCTGCGTGTTGTGGAACACATCACGGAGGGCTTCAATATAAAGAAAAAAACAGTAATTCTCTCACTCGACGTAAGCAAAGCTTTCGATAAAGTCTGGCACAACGGCCTCTTATATAAAATGAACGCTCTTGGGTATCCATTAAGACTTACGCAACTAATAGCCAGCTACCTAAGAGATAGATGCTTTAAAGTTAAAATAAATAACGTATTCTCCACAACTCGCCCCTTATCAGCTGGGGTCCCTCAAGGCAGTCAACTCTCTCCATCCTTATATAACATCTATTCTAGCGATATTCCAAAACCCATAGATCATAACGTTAAAATCACTCAATTTGCGGATGACACTAACATCATGTCTAGTTCAAATGTCGAGAGCATCGCAACAAAGCGTGTTCAGAAACAAGCCACTCTTACCGAAGAATGGTGTAAAAAGTGGAGAATTTCAATAAATCCAACTAAAAGCGCCGCGACCGTTTTCTCTAAGACACGGCCGAAACGGCCCCCATTCATTAAACTGTTTGGGGAAAATGTTCCATGGGAAAAGTCAATTAAGTACCTAGGTGTGACGCTAGACTCCAAGCTCACCTGGAAGAAACACATAAGCGAAAAAATAAAAGCAGCAAATAAATCTTTAGCAGCACTCTATCCGTTGATGGGAAACAAGAGTCGTTTATCAAAGAACAACAAATTACTTTTATATAAAACCACCATGAGGCCAGTATTCACATACGGCTGCCCCATTTGGGGGTACGCCGCACCCAGTCTCATAAAAAAACTTCAAGTTTTTCAAAACAAAGCCATTAGACTTGCTTTAAATGCACCCAAATGGAGTCGAATCATTTGTCTCCATAATGACTCCAACGTTCCGTTGATAAAGGACTTCATTGTCTCCCAAGCAACCAAATTCTATGCCGGACTACCCGGCCACACCAATCCCACTATAAATACGCTCGCTAGATATAGCGAAAATGAAAATTTCAAATTTAAAAAACCAAAGATTGTCCTCCGGAAGGAATAAATAACCTGCACACTGCCGCAGTATAGCTTTAACTCTTATTAACAACACTTAAAAATTAATAATAAATGTAAAGTATCTATAGATAATCAATTTTTTAATTATGTTAGAGTCAGTAAACGCATGTTTAGGAACTCTGTAAATAAATCAATCAAAAGTCAAAAGTGAACGAGCAGAGATCCAGAAACTGCCCTCGGCTCAACACTTAAACTGATCAATAGATGTGTCGTCCAAATCAGTAAAGGTTGGAGAGTACCTGGTGGAATAATCTTTATTTCTCGTAGTTCCGGAGTCGCCGTGTCGCCATTCTCGCGAGTATTGTTATATTTGTGATACATAGCTTGTTATGTTATTATTATTATTTTTACCAACAATAAAGTCTTTGTTTCGAACTCTTCATTTTAATATCTTTACAATTTTAAATTACTTACAGAGTTATGCTGTGTTTATAGGCAACATAGAAGAACGAACTACCTCTCGCGAGAGGGAGGTAGGTTAGAGAGAAGGGATAAATTAGGTGTAGGGAAGGGGAATATGTTTAAAATGAGACTATTTGATAAACCTAATTGTATATTTAATAAACTGGTTTTATTTATTTTTAAGGATTTTTTTAATTTCAAGAACTTTTAGATTATTAACTTAAAAACATGAATTATGCCAATAAGATTATTATACAATTTTTTTAATCAATTTAAAAAATATATATATTTGTCATTTTTATATCCACATAATCGTATTATAATTAATATTTAAACACAAAATATATTTTTTATATACCTTGATTCAATACACAAGTAAATTCTAAAAAATATATTACGTTTAAACGTGTAGTTTAAAAGCTATACTAGATTTAGTACACCACTCAAGATTTAAAACTTTTGGTACAAAATTAATTCAGATGTGAAGGACCATTTTTTAACTTAACAATTCGAAGGCCAATGGGTTAAACAGGGCCGGACCTGTGCAGGCGCATTTGGGGCACTTCATTCCTCGTCCTGTGTTTCAGTACAACATTGTACAATAGCTTATCGTAGATTTAATATCAATAACCTATTTTATTTACATACCTAATTTGTTTTTTTTTTTTTTAACATTAGCTCCTCATAGTTTAATTTAACTAAAATTAAAATTCTGAAAAATGTGTTTATTCGATTATGTATTGATTTATTTTGTTGATTCCGCATCGAACGTCGGTAGTGAGTGGTTGTGTTTACCGGTGCTCTGTGTTTGACGATCTACCTACTTACCTCCTGATTCTACTGCAGATAAGAATTCATTTATTGTTACACTTTTGTTTTGATTATAATTTATTTGTATTATTTTGTTTACGATAAATTCGTGTGTACAGTCAATCAAATAGACTGTTTATTATTTTTAAATTATTATTTTTTTTGTGTTTAAATAATTTGTAAAAATGGAGGAAGACGAAAATAGACCCCCTGATCCCGAATCCATATTCAACAATGAAGATGGATGTGACTCTGATGATAGCCATATTTCTATAACTCTCCCTTCCCGTAAAAGAAGACCTTCGCTTTCTCTTAATGTACCTCCCAAAATTAAATCTCTTTCTCATACCAATCAAACCTCAAGCTCTCAGGGAAATCATAAAGACACCATTCTACCTGAAACTAAAAGTGCTGATCTAATGTATTCTCTTTCCTCATCTGCCCCTTTCATTGTTAATGTTCAAAGAACTGAACATGGGAAGATTATTCATCCGCTGGATTTTGGGAAATTTATTTTCAGTTCAAATAATAAAAACCTTGGAATAGTTAATGGATCAATCAAACCGGAAGGCCGCTACAAATTATCCATTGAGTTTAAATCCGCCACCCTTGCAAATGAATTTGTAAAAAAAATTGATGCACTTTCAAACCAAAAATTTAAATCATTTATTCCTACATATAACCTTACAAGGATGGGGCGGGTCAGGGGTATTCCACCTGATCTCTCAGAATCAGAAATCGTTGATGCTCTTAATGATTCTCAAGTGACTCCTAAAGTATTAAAAGTACGTCGATTAAATTACAAGGATACATCTACTGGAACCACCATATGGAAACCTTCGCAATCTGTTGTAATAACATTTGAAGGTCAAACTTTGCCATCCCGTGTGTTCATCTATTACAACTCACTTCCTGTAGAAGTATATAAATTTCCGACGATTCAATGTTTCAACTGTTGCCGGTTTGGACATTCGAAACCCGTATGTCGTTCCCCTCCACGTTGTCTTCATTGCGGAGAAAATCACGCTTTTGATAATTGTCAAAATTCATCTAATGATCCAATTTGTATTAATTGTAAGGGCAATCATACCGCGGTTAGTTTGGCCTGCCCAGAATTAACTAGACAAAAGAATATTAAGCAAGCAATGGCTTCAGACAATATTTCTTACTTCCAGGCGTCAAAAATATTCCTTACTGCGAAAAAATCTTTTGCAGAGATAACTTCTACCTCATCTCCCTTTCAATTCACTTCCTCTAAACCTCCACTATCATCTTCTCACAGAGAAACGTTTTTTAAACCGTTAAAACCGAAACCTAAATTTATTCCCTCTTTTGACAAAAAGCAACACAATGAACTTTTGTTTTACCCAAATGGGAACAATAAAACTCAGGAACCCAATGGGAGTGTTCTAAAAAATAATTCTGCTTCACCTATTTTCCCTAAAGTTGTTAATGAAAATTCTTCTTTCATTCAGACATTAATTACCCTCTTAATTTCAATTCTTTCAAACAACAATAATGTACCGTCCAACGCTGCTGATTATATTAAATCATTACTCTCTTGTCTTCCCAATGTCTCTGAAACTGAACAGAATACTTCAGTGGAATAGTAGAAGTCTATTCTCTAACAAATCTGAGCTTATTCAATTACTCAATGTACATGATATTTCAGTCGCCGCCATCTCCGAAACATGGTTAAAACCCTTGTATCAATTTAAGATTCCTGGATATCATTGTCTTAGACATGATAGATTGGATGGTAAAGGTGGCACAGCTCTTATTATTCATGACTCTATTCCTTTTAAACAAATCATTTTTCATACTCTCCCCATCAATTTTCAGATAGTAGCAGCTGTTGTATCTGACATTACAATATTATCAATATATATCCCTCCCTCTACTATTTTTGACGAAAACGAATGGTCATTATTAATATCTCAGATTCGTCCCCCTTATATGATATTGGGCGATTTTAACGCTCATTCTCCCTCTTGGGGTAGCGAATTAACAAACCGTTCGGGTCGTAATCTGTTAGATTTTATTGATACTTTTAATCTTTGTATTTTAAACGACGGATCCCCAACTAGATTCACCCCCCCTCAACAAAGGAAAAGTGCCGTTGATTTGTCCCTTTGCTCATCTTCAATGATTCCTAAATGTTCTTGGGACATACTTAAAGACCCCCTTTCCAGTGACCATTTTCCTATCATTATTCTCTTCCACCAACTAACTACCTTGCGTTCCTTTACTGTAAACAATAATTTTGAATTCAAAACTAAAGACGCAGATTGGAGAACTTTCTCTAATGAACTAGACTCCCTTGTTCACTCGACAAAGTCATCCCTTGGGAACATCACAAGAGAATGCGAATTGTTTCCTAGTCTAGTAATAAAAGCAGCAGAAAAATCCATTCCGAAACGTAATGCTACTATTAATATAAAACATTCGACTCCATGGTGGGATGAAGAATGTACTAGGTCTGTTAACTCTAGAAAAGAAGCAATTTCCATTTTCCGCAAGTGTATGTCGTTCGAAAATTACTTATTAGTGAAACGTGCCCAGGCAGAAACTAAACGTATATTGAAAAATAAAAAGCGTTCTGGATGGCGAAAATTTTGTGAAAGTTTGTCTCCTGAATCTTCCCAGTCATCTGTTTGGACCAGTTTAAAAAAGTTCGGTTCATCATTTGCTCCTCAGCGTACAAAGCATATTCCAGAAGAAAGTTTAAATAGTTTTGCTGACAAGATAGCCCCTCCATCAGTTGCCAGATATGAAGAAATGCCTACTTTTATTTCCTATCCTTCTCACTCTAACTGGCTAGACTCTCCTTTCTTAGTTAATGAATTAAAACGAGTAACTAATTCCCTTTCAGACTCTTCTCCTGGTCCTGATGGAATATTATATAGCTTTATTAAAGCATTCTCTGACACGTCGTTAGAATACTTCTTATCTTTAATTAATAACATGTTTGAAACCGGATTTATTCCGGATATCTGGAAAATTCAAAAAATCCTCCCGATTTTAAAACCAGGGAAAAATCCTTCCGAAGTCTCTTCCTATCGTCCTATCGCTCTTTCGTCGTGTTTAACGAAAGTAGCGGAGCACTTGATAAAGAACAGATTGGAGTGGTTTGTTGAAAATCACAGTATTATCTCTCAAAATCAATATGGCTTCCGGAAAAAGAAATCAACTATGGATAATTTAAGTATATTTACAACAGAAATTCGTATTTCCCAATCCCTTAATTCTTGCACACTGTCCACATTTCTTGATCTTTCGTCAGCTTATGACGATGTATTAATTAATATTTTAAAAGAAAAATTGATAAAAATAAAAATTCCTATGAAATTGGTTCAATTTATTATCAACTTGCTATCAGACAGATCCATTATAATCCACTCTTCCTCAAAAATTTTAAAACGTAAATTATGGAAAGGGTTACCTCAGGGGTCTGTAATTAGTCCATTGTTATTTAATATTTATATAAGCGATTTAGACATTTTAATCCCTTTTTATATCAAGCGACTTTATTTTGCGGACGATTTTCTTATATATATAACACACAAAAATTTATCCCATGCTGCTAAGGAGTTAAATTTGGCTTTGCATTATATTAAAGTTTGGTTATTGTCAAATGGAATGAATTTAGCGACTTCTAAAACTAAGGTAGTGGCTTTTACGCGCAAAAGAAAATTGCCCCCTTTTTCTGTCTCATTTGATAATGTTCATCTCCAAACTGTTAAGCAAGTAAAATTTCTTGGTATACTTTTGGACCATAAGCTTTCCTGGCTCCCACATATTCAACACATTTCTGCCAAGTGTGAAAAGGGGCTTAATATGATGCGAGCAGTTTCCAGAGTATGGTGGGGATCTCATCCTACTACCCTGAAACTAATGTATAACTCCCTAGTTCGAAGCCACTTGGATTATGGCACATTTCTTTTCGACCCCCTTCCTAAATATTTGGATAAAAAACTTGAAAGAATTCAATCCAAGGCGCTCAGAATGATTATTGGGGCGATGAAATCTTCTCCTATTAACGCGCTCCAGGTGGAATGCGTAGAACCACCCTTATTTTTGAGAAGACAATTCCTTGCTGATAAGTTTATTTTCAAATCTTTATCTCTGTCTCGTCATCCTTTAGAAGAAAGTCTCGATCATTTGTTTAATAACTTAAACAACAGCAAAAGATTGACAGATAAAAATCGACAGTCTTTCCTTCTAAAAAGTTTTCTTTCATACAGATCTCTCTCTTCTTCTCTCCAAAACGTACAAAAAGATCCAATCCTTCCTATTTACAAAATCCCGTTTGATACTATTAATTTTATCCCCAATGTAATAACTTCCGACTTTCGGACGAACATTTTAACATCATCTAATAACTTTCAAAATGTGGACGATCATTTTAAAAGCATTACGTCTTCTAAGTTTCCTGGGTTTTCCCTAATTTACACAGATGGTTCCAAGTCCGAGCTCAAAGATTGTGGCGCATCTGTGTATATTCCTGAATTCAATCTAAATCTTTCTTATAAATTGCCTAGAGAAATTTCTATATTTACCGCAGAATGCTTCGCAATTGAACAAGCTTTAATTCAAATCCAGCTTCTCAATATTCGTCAAGCCATACTATGCACTGACTCTCTAAGTGCTGTATTAAAAATTTCCTCTAATATCGTTCGATGTCCAGAAGACTACATTATTTGTAATATTAAAAACATCCTCAACTCTCTACACGAATCACAATTTGAGACAATATTGGTTTGGGTCCCTGGCCATCTAGGAATTGATGGTAACGAGAAAGCCGATTCTCTCGCTAAACTTGGAACGATCTCTGGTTCTATCCCTTTAGATTTTAGAATTCCTATCTCTGACATCTTCTCTATTCTTAAATCCAATATGTCTCGTTCCTGGGAAGAAAATTGGATAAGTACGAAAACCCGAACTGGATCTTTCTATGCTGGAATACAAAGGCATATTCCGAGTAAACCTTGGTTCCACGGCAAAAAAAAATCCAAAAGATTTATTTCCTGCATTTCGAGAATGAGAATTGGTCACTGCTCTATTGCAACTCATTTGTTTAAGATCCGAGTCCTCGATAGTCCACTCTGCGAGTGCGGTGTGGAGGAGGAGACTCTTAACCATATATTCTTTAATTGTAAAAATCATTCTTCCTTCAAAAACATTTATCGTTTGCTTATTAAAATTACCCACAGTTCTCCCCTTAGTATTCCGTATTTGCTGTCTCTCAACAGTTCTCGCGTTTTTTCAGTTTTATACAAGTTCATAGACTTAAATGAGTTCAATGTTTGATTTGTCCTGTCCCCTCGTAGATTAACCTAAAAAATTTAACTATCTTTCTTAAATTTTATGGCACAAAGCACTCTTCTCAGGGTGAATTGCCTATTCCATAAAAAAAAAAAAGATTTATTTTGTTGCATGATTATAGGATTTGAAATTTGTGTTGTATAATATACAATACGTCGTTTGGAAATTAAACAAATCTGCCAACGACCAACGGTATAACCTTATTATATTAAAAATTAACTTAGTTTTTCAAAATTTTTAAAATGCCTTTACTAGATAAAATAACCATCTTTCAAAATCAATTTTTGTTTTTTTATAAAAAAGAGTCAATACGTCTAGAATTTGATTTAAAAAGGACTAATTTCCGGTATTCTCTGGTAATACCCTCTTAATGATCCTTTCAATGTTATTCTGGAGTTGGGGGTATTATTAATACTATAGTGTACTGATACCCGGCATGCGTTGAAACAAATTTTGTCTTCCCGCGTGTGCTTTCCCATTCATCCCCATTCGGCTTCCGCCTCCTCTTCCGCTCTCGCATCTCCTTCCCATCCCGCGTTCCCCTTTCACCTTCCCCGTGTTCTCTCTCCCCTCTCCCACAGTCCCCCTTCTCACGACCCCCCCGCTCACGCATTCCCCTTCCACCTTCTCCACCTTCCTCCTCCAGCCAACCATCACGCCTTTTTTCCCCTGCCGCTAACTCCATAAAATACATCCATTTTTCAAACAATTCGCTTGTGACCTATTGAAGTTTATTTTTGCAAATTTCTAACGCCGGAGCTCACCAATATAGGAATATTGCTATCTAGAAACCCTCGCGGGCATGTTCACAACAATTCATTAAATTTTCATCGCAATCGGATAAATAGTATAGGAAATAATTTAATAATGCCAGAGTTCACTATCCTATAACCATCGCGGGCATGCGCACATTACTCCACATTCATCGCAATCGGCTGAACGGTATGGCAGCACATAAAATATGAACAAACAATAAACAAACAAAAAATATATGTATAAGATTTGGTGTTATGCATTACGCAGGAACGAGTGGTTTGTCGTCTATGGGTACGATCATAAAGAAAGCGGGTTTGGCTTTCAGATTTACGGCGCTCAGTGCCCCAGTCCGTCGACGGCAATCGGCGCAGAGTTGTGTACATATAGAACGCGGATAAAACCTGCGCAACCTGCGCGGTAGCCTGACAACGGCTGTCAGATTGTATTTTGTAATAACAGCAAATGTTATTTAATACTTAATATACATACAAAATATTTAGTATTTATCACCCTCATACAATGCAGACGGTAAAGCAATGATTTTTTATCTTTAAATATTAAAAAAAAAACTCAGGAGAACGTGATAATATTCTGTACACGCACGCCTAAAAGGAATTTACTTGTGACATTTGAGGTTATTTCAAAATGTTATGTTATGTTTCCAGCACTTGTCAACATTTCTGTTGCTATGAAATGCATCTCTTTTATCCCAGATTGTCGATTTGTTGAAAACAGCGGCAATTAATAGATCGCGCATTTTGATAATAGACTTCCTTCAAAACAAGAAACAAGCTTCACCAGTGTTGCCAAAATGAAAAACCATGTTTCAGGGAAAAAAAAAATACTAAACTGAAGTTTAAGAATAACATTCCTGATTTCAATCAGCAATCCAATCAAAAGTACAGACTTTTGTTAGTTAAATACATGTTTGACATAGTTTTTAAATAACCGTGGAGGTGACCATAGAGAACACCAAATCATAAATAACCAAAAATCCATGAAAACGTGGTAAAAATCATGAACATAACAACACCGAGTTGCACTGACCGGCGTCACCGGCGAGCAGGAATTAAGAATTCATTCCGGTAAAGCTTCTCGGCGCCGCTTCGCGCGGACACAAATCTGAACCTGCCTTCATTGTGTTCGACCTCATACGTTGCCATACAAACATTCTCGTCGGCGCGGCCGCGCCAGCCGGCGGTCCATGCGCCGACTAACCAGAAAGCCGGAACCCGCTTTCTTTATGGTCGTACCCTATGGCAGGAATATTTCAAATTACCCATGCACCAACAACCGAACCTAGTACCTATACTTAATTAAAATGGCAATAGGACAGATTGACACACCTTCGTTTTGATATTGTACAACAATAGATCAGTCATGTTTTGTTTAAGTGTTTACCTGAATGCTAATCAATTATATTTAATGGCAGAAAATAAATTCTCCTATGTCATGTCAATGACTATTATTTGGCTAACGAACTATTACTTCTGATTGACTATTTTCCTACAAATGAATATATAATGATGTTAATATAATTACTATGAGAGTATTAGAGTGGAGAGTATTATGATTAAAGAATTTTTTTTTTTTTAATCTTTAATTGGAACTATATCTGTGGATGTTCATGAAAGAAGTTTTTGATGACAGCCCAATTCCTTATGTAATTAATACAAAGAATTCAATCATTAATTTTGGCTGAGGATATTGGGTGTACGTTTGGCTGCAGAGCTTGGGAGATTCTTCAGCTATTCAGTGCCGTCCGGCATTGCATCGTGCAACGTCTTCGTGCCCGGGAGAAACACGTAGAATTGATACTTTTTCTGCAGTGTGCTCTGTGGTCTGAATCACTCCACATTCAAGCATCGCAGAGTCCTTCAGTCCCCAATTGTGCATTCTGTGATTTAGTACTGTCCATTTTAACTCAGAGAAAACACAATGGTGACTCTATAGTGGGACCCATATATTCTCCCTGGGAGCTCCGCCACAAGGTTTCCCGCAAATCTTCCATAGAGCATTTGATTGATTGAATAAATGAAGTTTGATTTCATTTTTGCACCTACTAAATAATGTACCTTGTCATTACTAAAATAATAATAGCAGGTATTTGAACGCAAAAGCATTTGCCTTTTAAAGATAAAACCTTGGAAAGGATTCATTTGAGCAAAACATGACGGAAATGTCTTTTTACTATACTTTACAGCCTCTTTTCTTTCTACAAAAAATATTCGCAATGCGGGCTTTGCCCTCTCACCGTGTTTTTAGCCTTGTTCATAGTGTTTTTATGCTGTCTTTTCTGATTGTTCTGACTGGATATATCATACGAGAGAGAATTGACAAATTGTATATATATTTCTCTAGGCCTATGATTCTGATTGATTTGGTCACGCTTATTATACAACTAACGACAAGCCTATGTAATATATTAGGGCATCTCTTTCGGCCACCGAGATCTTACAAATCATATACAGCCAAGTCTATAAACATTCACAGTAAACTCGGTTTTGTTGATCTTCCAATTCAACGTGTTGGAAGATGTGTAGTTATTAAAGTAATTTTATTAACACTTTTGTCTCTGCTGCTGTTGTGCTCTTTTGATTTTTTTGTAGTTTCTACATTTCACAAACATGCAAATGAACTCGTCCTCATTAAATACTTATTTTATGTAATGAATTCTCTCATATACATTCATTTCATATTGTCAATGTTTTTAACTACGTGCGCGTTCTTCAGTATCAATTTGAAGTTACAATCTTACTATAACCTGCAACATCAAGACTATTTTTGCAATGAAAGCTGGAAAAAAGGTGTCACGCAATATTACAAATCCAATGCCTTAGTGAGTTTAATATTTCCTTGGAAAGCGGTGGCTGAAAATGTTATAGCTTTCCATAAAACAGTTACATTTGACTTGGATCAGGCAATGGAAATATATAAAGATTTATGCCGGCAGTGCAGATGTATAAATAGTTTTTTTGGAATTCAGGTAAGTGTTATGTTATGTGCTTTGGGAATCTTATTAAATGCACTACACACTCAGTAATTTGCCATTTGATTATCCAACAATTACTGTAATCCAATGTTATTTTTACTAAATTAAAGCCAAAAATCAGTAGATGTTAATTTAGTAGTAGTATTTGGTTGGATACTCTTACATGCTCCTTCTAGTATATTTAACGTGACCAATTATTTTTCCCCAAACCGGGACACTGAAAACAAAAGTAGGTACTTAATAATAATAATAAATTTGGACAACTCATATAGCGCTGTTTTTGCGAAAAATCGCCTCAAGAGCGCTGTACAAAAGAGGCTAGATTACAATTCGACAACGCCGTTCTTCCACGTAGCTACTCACAAGCGACGCTACCGCTACCTGTCGTACTGTTTTGCTAGTGTAGCGCCTAGCGGCGTTTTCAAACACTAATAATACTATGGAAAACACTGACAAGCGGCGATCGCGTCGCTTGAACGTAGCTCCATGGAAGAACGGCGTTACAGTTACCAATCGCATGGACGATTGGAATTCTATATCCTTGTCTAAAATTGAAAAATATTTTTTTTAGTAATAAATGAAATAACGCAAAATGCAGTTTTTGAATAAAATTAGAATGGATTTTACGAGTGAATTTACTTACCTACTATGTAGGAGGCTAGATCGCAATTCGTCTTGCAGCTACCAAGCGCATGGTTAATCGATTATACGTCTTCGTCTACTAGTAGATACTAGAGTCTACCGCCAGGATTCTTATTTTTCGCGCTTTTTATAAATATTTTTTTTTATTCTACTTTTGCTTGCTTTTTATAAATATTTTTTTTTATTCTTTTCGAAAACGGGACATTTTGGCGTCCCGAAGCTGTGTTCGAAGACACCGGGTCACTTTGCCTGAAAACGGGACTGTCCCGGTGAAAACGGGATGTCTGGTCACGTTAAGTATACTGCCTTCTAAAGCTGACCATTTTACAGTCACCAGGGTGAATTATTGTTGTTTTGGTACATTTCGGTTACTCCGCTGTATATTCCAGCAACTGTCGCATGTGTTTCTGTTTGTCTCGTTTTGCCACATTTTGTTTGAATAAGTTTACTCAAGTCTTCTCGAAAGTGTAAACAGGAAGTCTTAACTTTAAGAAAGCTGCGTTTTGTACATACAAACGTATTTCCCTACTTTCACTGTGGATTTTGACACCAGTGCAAAAATATTTTTTTGATGTAACATAGATATCGACCGGTCGGTACATTTTTTGATAAGTTACTACCTACAAGAGTTAGGACCCTACAAAAATTGTTAAATTTTTTCTGGTTTGAACGCCATCAAAGACGTTCAGTATACAAAATAGACAAAGTATTTTTTAAAAAAGCAAAACTTACAGACAGAATATTTTCTTCTAATACAGTTAGAAGAAAATATTCTGTCTGTAAGTTTTGCTTCTTTTTGCGAATACAGTTCGCAAAAAGAATTTAAAAATCAGTCCAGTTTAGGAGGAGAGAAATTTATCCAGTTTAGGAGAGGAATACAAAATATTGATTTTGACGATTTTATTTAGGTATTATCAGACATGCAGTTGTTCTTTTATTATTTTAATTTCTCGGCAACCGGATTTCCTCTTAAACTAAAAAATGGAATTGTTTTTTGGCACTTTTCTACAAACCTGTGTTTTGCAGAATTTTCTTTTTCTTTTTTTTTAATGCACCAGATTTTATGTCCGGGTTAAATCTTCCCCACAGGAAAAACTTGATAAATATAATAAATATAAAACAATACAAGAACAACACGTCAACCCACCGGAGTACCAAATGGGAAAACCAAATACCAAATGGAATTTTTCTTTAATAATGCATTATCATTTTAGAATCTATTGGTTACCATAACTGGCATAGTATCCGTTATTCGGTCACTATTCTACGCTTCAAACTATGGCTTACACAAAGTGGTAAGTATATATCACACAATTTAAATAATAATTATGTGGAATCTGTCTTCTTCATTTGATCTGGGTCTCTTCAAGGCCATACATTTCCACATATCTGAAGTCACATTAATTTGACCAAATATATTTGCAGCAATACAATCCAGAATCATCATTTCAATCACCGCTGCTCGCTATCATAAGTGCTTGTGCTTTTGCTGTTTATGATATCAGTGCTCTCGTGTTAATGGCAGCAGCCTGCGAGATGGTTGTAGATGAAGCAAAGAAAACCTCTTGGACTCTCGACACACTTCTGGTAACACAGAAGCACCTAAGTAAGAAACCTCTTTATCTCCAAACTACATATTACTTACAATCCTAATCTTCAATAAAAACCGGTCCTCAACAAACAAACCTAATAGGTACCTACCTATTCAATGTAATTTTTTTCAGAAGACAGAAAGCGTATGGAAATGTGGGCGAATCAAGTGCCTCTGTGTTATCCCCAATTTACCGCTTGTAAACTTTTCACTATTGATTACACCATCTTGTCAAGTTTAGCTGCCACTATAGCCACTTACCTCGTTGTTTTAATGCAACTGTAACTATAGTTTTTTTAAATTAATAAAGAATAATAATGACTTTTGCATAATGAATAATTATTATGTTATACATCATTGAAAAAGAAGATAATACTAATACTTCTAAACAGTGGCGGGTCCTGTATCAAAATTAGTTGGGGGGCCTAAGGTGGATCCAAACCTTTTTCATGTTCCGTTGCAACTATTCGTGTACTACAAAGGGACCTTTGGCGAAACTCGCATAGTAGATAAAAACCGTATTTATGTTCGGATTGTAATTATTCATGTTCTAGAATGAACTCTTTTAAAACTCCCAAGTTTATTAAAAGTGGAGAAATCCGTATTCATGTTCCGACTGCAACTATTCATATTCTCGAAAAACATATTTAAAAGTACACTAGTACAAGTTGCTGACTCATAGTGGAGAAACACTTTCATATGACAACTCAACTATCCATGTACTACAAAGGGATATGTGGCAAAACACACGCTGATACACAGTGGAGAAATACCTTTTTATATATTCCGAATGCAATTATTTATGTGCTAGAAAGGCGAATTTAAAAACCCACAAATTTACTCATGGTGGAGAAAACCATTTTCATGTTCCGACTGCAATTATTCATGTACTACAAATGGATATTTGGCGAAGTGTGTACTGTGCAACTGTGCACTCGCATCAACATATTGTAGATAAATGTAATGTATTTAACACATTATATTTTTTTACGAGCGCGGAACCTTCAATAAAAGAAGAAAGTCAGCCAGCAGGGAACAAATGCAACACGAACCAAGGCCGCGCTAATAAACCCAAAAACTCTGGGACGTTGCTAACAAACACAAATCGGGAAGCCATAAAACCTTTTCCTAGGTAACTAATACTATGGAACGTTCACGAGATATGTATCCTGGGGATTTTCTTTTACTAAAAATTATTATGATTAAGCTATGTATTATTTATTATATGCATTATTGTAAAATTATTAGAATTAATCTAGAAATAAGAATATCATTGTAATTTAGCCTTGAGAAACTTAGTTATATTGAATTATCATTTAAAATTCAAAAGTTTACCGCGAATATCGAATAGTGCATATTTCACTACAAACGAGACTATCAGCGCCATCTTGCGTTGACAACCAACATCTAGTGTTTTTTTTTTTTTTTTATGGAATAGGCAATTCACCCTAAGAAGAGTGCTTTGTGCCATTAAAGTTAAGAAAGATAGTTAATTTTTTTAGGTTAATCTACGAGGGGACAGGACAAATCAAATATTGAACTCATTTAAGTCTATGAACTTGTATAAAACTGAAAAAACGCGAGAATTGTTGAGAGACAGCAAATACGGAATACTAAGGGGAGAATTGTGGGTAATTTTAATAAGCAAACGATAAATGTTTTTGAAGGAAGAATGATTTTTACAATTAAAGAATATATGGTTAAGAGTCTCCTCCTCCACACCGCACTCGCAGAGTGGACTATCGAGGACTCGGATCTTAAACAAATGAGTTGCAATAGAGCAGTGACCAATTCTCATTCTCGAAATGTAGGAAATAAATCTTTTGGATTTTTTTTTGCCGTGGAACCGAGGTTTACTCGGAATATGCCTTTGTATTCTAGCATAGAAAGATCCAGTTCGGGTTTTCGTACTTGTCCAATTTTCTTCCCAGGAACGAGACATATTGGATTTAAGAATAGAGAAGACGTCAGAGATAGGAATTCTAAAATCTAAAGGGATAGAACCAGAGATCGTTCCAAGTTTAGCGAGAGAATCGGCTTTCTCGTTACCTTCAATTCCTAGATGGCCAGGGACCCAAACCAATATTGTCTCAAATTGTGATTCGTGTAGAGAGTTGAGGATGTTTTTAATATTACAAATAATGTAGTCTTCTGGACATCGAACGATATTAGAGGAAATTTTTAATACAGCACTTAGAGAGTCAGTGCATAGTATGGCTTGACGAATATTGAGAAACTGGATTTGAATTAAAGCTTGTTCAATTGCGAAGCATTCTACGGTAAATATAGAAATTTCTCTAGGCAATTTATAAGAAAGATTTAGATTGAATTCAGGAATATACACAGATGCGCCACAATCTTTGAGCTCGGACTTGGAACCATCTGTGTAAATTAGGGAAAACCCAGGAAACTTAGAAGACGTAATGCTTTTAAAATGATCGTCCACATTTTGAAAGTTATTAGATGATGTTAAAATGTTCGTCCGAAAGTCGGAAGTTATTACATTGGGGATAAAATTAATAGTATCAAACGGGATTTTGTAAATAGGAAGGATTGGATCTTTTTGTACGTTTTGGAGAGAAGAAGAGAGAGATCTGTATGAAAGAAAACTTTTTAGAAGGAAAGACTGTCGATTTTTATCTGTCAATCTTTTGCTGTTGTTTAAGTTAATAAACAAATGATCGAGACTTTCTTCTAAAGGATGACGAGACAGAGATAAAGATTTGAAAATAAACTTATCAGCAAGGAATTGTCTTCTCAAAAATAAGGGTGGTTCTACGCATTCCACCTGGAGCGCGTTAATAGGAGAAGATTTCATCGCCCCAATAATCATTCTGAGCGCCTTGGATTGAATTCTTTCAAGTTTTTTATCCAAATATTTAGGAAGGGGGTCGAAAAGAAATGTGCCATAATCCAAGTGGCTTCGAACTAGGGAGTTATACATTAGTTTCAGGGTAGTAGGATGAGATCCCCACCGTACTCTGGAAACTGCTCGCATCATATTAAGCCCCTTTTCACACTTAGCAGAAATGTGTTGAATATGTGGGAGCCAGGAAAGCTTACGGTCCAAAAGTATACCAAGAAATTTTACTTGCTTAACAGTTTGGAGATGAACATTATCAAATGAGACAGAAAAAGGGGGCAATTTTCTTTTGCGCGTAAAAGCCACTACCTTAGTTTTAGAAGTCGCTAAATTCATTCCATTTGACAACATTTACCATACGAAAGAAGAAGAATTTGACAATAACCAAACTTTAATATAATGCAAAGCCAAATTTAACTCCTTAGCAGCATGGGATAAATTTTTGTGTGTTATATATATAAGAAAATCGTCCGCAAAATAAAGTCGCTTGATATAAAAAGGGATTAAAATGTCTAAATCGCTTATATAAATATTAAATAACAATGGACTAATTACAGACCCCTGAGGTAACCCTTTCCATAATTTACGTTTTAAAATTTTTGAGGAAGAGTGGATTATAATGGATCTGTCTAATAGCAAGTTGATAATAAATTGAACCAATTTCATAGGAATTTTTATTTTTATCAATTTTTCTTTTAAAATATTAATTAATACATCGTCATAAGCTGACGAAAGATCAAGAAATGTGGCCAGTGTGCAAGAATTAAGGGATTGGGAAATACGAATTTCTGTTGTAAATATACTTAAATTATCCATAGTTGATTTCTTTTTCCGGAAGCCATATTGATTTTGAGAGATAATACTGTGATTTTCAACAAACCACTCCAATCTGTTCTTTATCAAGTGCTCCGCTACTTTCGTTAAACACGACGAAAGAGCGATAGGACGATAGGAAGAGACTTCGGAAGGATTTTTCCCTGGTTTTAAAATCGGGAGGATTTTTTGAATTTTCCAGATATCCGGAATAAATCCGGTTTCAAACATGTTATTAATTAAAGATAAGAAGTATTCTAACGACGTGTCAGAGAATGCTTTAATAAAGCTATATAATATTCCATCAGGACCAGGAGAAGAGTCTGAAAGGGAATTAGTTACTCGTTTTAATTCATTAACTGAGAAAGGAGAGTCTAGCCAGTTAGAGTGAGAAGGATAGGAAATAAAAGTAGGCATTTCTTCATATCTGGCAACTGATGGAGGGGCTATCTTGTCAGCAAAACTATTTAAAATTTCTTCTGGAATATGCTTTGTACGCTGCGGAGCAAATGATGAACCGAACTTTTTTAAACTGGTCCAAACAGATGACTGGGAAGATTCAGGAGACAAACTTTCACAAAATTTTCGCCATCCAGAACGCTTTTTATTTTTCAATATACGTTTAGTTTCTGCCTGGGCGCGTTTCACTAATAAGTAATTTTCGAACGACATACACTTGCGGAAAATGGAAATTGCTTCTTTTCTAGAGTTAACAGACCTAGTACATTCTTCATCCCACCATGGAGTCGAATGTTTTATCTTAATAGTAGCATTACGTTTCGGAATGGATTTTTCTGCTGCTTTTATTACTAGACTAGGAAACAATTCGCATTCTCTTGTGATGTTCCCAAGGGATGACTTTGTCGAGTGAACAAGGGAGTCTAGTTCATTAGAGAAAGTTCTCCAATCTGCGTCTTTAGTTTTGAATTTAAAATTATTGTTTACAGTAAAGGAACGCAAGGTAGTTAGTTGGTGGAAGAGAATAATGATAGGAAAATGGTCACTGGAAAGGGGGTCTTTAAGTATGTCCCAAGAACATTTAGGAATCATTGAAGATGAGCAAAGGGACAAATCAACGGCACTTTTCCTTTGTTGAGGGGGGGTGAATCTAGTTGGGGATCCGTCGTTTAAAATACAAAGATTAAAAGTATCAATAAAATCTAACAGATTACGACCCGAACGGTTTGTTAATTCGCTACCCCAAGAGGGAGAATGAGCGTTAAAATCGCCCAATAGCATATAAGGGGGACGAATCTGAGATATTAATAATGACCATTCGTTTTCGTCAAAAATAGTAGAGGGAGGGATATATATTGATAATATTGTAATGTCAGATACAACAGCTGCTACTATCTGAAAATTGATGGGGAGAGTATGAAAAATGATTTGTTTAAAAGGGATAGAGTCATGAATAATAAGAGCTGTGCCACCTTTACCATCCAATCTATCATGTCTAAGACAATGATATCCAGGAATCTTAAATTGATACAAGGGTTTTAACCATGTTTCGGAGATGGCGGCGACTGAAATATCATGTACATTGAGTAATTGAATAAGCTCAGATTTGTTAGAGAATAGACTTCTACTATTCCACTGAAGTATTCTGTTCAGTTTCAGAGACATTGGGAAGGCAAGAGAGTAATGATTTAATATAATCAGCAGCGTTGGACGGTACATTATCGTTGTTTGAAAGAATTGAAATTAAGAGGGTAATTAATGTCTGAATGAAGGAAGAATTTTCATTAACAACTTTAGGGAAAATAGGTGAAGCAGAATTATTTTTTAAAACACTCCCATTGGGTTCCTGAGTTTTATTGTTCCCATTTGGGTAAAACAAAAGTTCATTGTGTTGCTTTTTGTCAAAAGAGGGAATAAATTTAGGTTTCGGTTTTAACGGTTTAAATAACGTTTCTCTGTGAGAAGATGATAGTGGAGATTTAGAGGAAGTGAATTGAAAGGGAGATGAGGTAGAAGTTATCTCTGCAAAAGATTTTTTCGCAGTGGGGAATATTTTTGACGCCTGGAAGTAAGAAATATTGTCTGAAGCCATTGCTTGCTTAATATTCTTTTGTCTAGTTAATTCTGGACAGGCCAAACTAACCGCGGTATGATTGCCCTTACAATGAATACAAATTGGATCATTAGATGAATTTTGACAATTATCAAAAGCGTGATCTTCTCCGCAATGAAGACAACGTGGAGGGGAACGACATACGGGTTTCGAATGTCCAAACCGGCAACAGTTGAAACATTGAATCGTCGGAAATTTATATACTTCTACAGGAAGTGAGTTGTAATAGATGAACACACGGGATGGCAAAGTTTGACCTTCAAATGTTATTACAACAGATTGCGAAGGTTTCCATATGGTGGTTCCAGTAGATGTATCCTTGTAATTTAATCGACGTACTTTTAATACTTTAGGAGTCACTTGCGAATCATTAAGAGCATCAACGATTTCTGATTCTGAGAGATCAGGTGGAATACCCCTGACCCGCCCCATCCTTGTAAGGTTATATGTAGGAATAAATGATTTAAATTTTTGGTTTGAAAGTGAATCAATTTTTTTTACAAATTCATTTGCAAGGGTGGCGGATTTAAACTCAATGGATAATTTGTAGCGGCCTTCCGGTTTGATTGATCCATTAACTATTCCAAGGTTTTTATTATTTGAACTGAAAATAAATTTCCCAAAATCCAGCGGATGAATAATCTTCCCATGTTCAGTTCTTTGAACATTAACAATGAAAGGGGCAGATGAGGAAAGAGAATACATTAGATCAGCACTTTTAGTTTCAGGTAGAATGGTGTCTTTATGATTTGATTGGTATGAGAAAGAGATTTAATTTTGGGAGGTACATTAAGAGAAAGCGAAGGTCTTCTTTTACGGGAAGGGAGAGTTGCAGAAACATGGCTATCATCAGAGTCACATCCATCTGCATTGTTGAATATGGATTTGGGATCAGGGGGTCTATTTTCGTCTTCCTCCATTTTTACAAATTATTTAAACACAAAAAAAATAATAATTTAAAAATAATAAGCAGTCTATTTGATTGACTGTACACACGAATTTATCGTAAACAAAATAATACAAATAAATTATAATCAAAACAAAAGTGTAACAATAAATGAATTCTTATCTGCAGTAGAATCAGGAGGTAAGTAGGTAGATCGTCAAACACAGAGCACCGGTAAACACAACCACTCACTACCGACGTTCGATGCGGAATCACATCTAGTGTTGACAACCATTTGACGACTCCAGCGCCATGAAGTAAGTGCAGTCTGAGAAACGGAACAAGAAGGAACTAAACTGGAACTGATGGAACTAAACGCCGAATTCTCGACAGGAGACACACAGGAAGCGAGACGAGGCGGGCTTTTCAACAAAGACAGTCATGACTCACCTCCCGCTTGGGAACGTCTTCTCTTAGGGAGTAGCTATCGAGCCTCTCGTAGTCAGTACCCAGCCTCCCGCTCGGGAGTTTTCTCGCATGTACATTCCGCTCTTCGGAAGTGTACACTCTGCCTACCAGCATACTGACCGGGTTCAGTCCCAGTGACCACTAGCTCCCAGCCGTGGAAGCCACCCTTCGCGCACCTCTTCAAGCCACCGTCGAGGCTCTTCCAGAGATTTCGCCTGCCCGGGAAGAAACCCACAAGTCGCCGACCACCTCCCTCCCCCGAACTCCGCGAATTGCCGACCAGTTGAGTAGTTGCCACTGAACTCGTATTTCAGAGTCAACTCATGCATCCATTACGCCGCGCAGTGCCGTAGTGATTCCAGTTATATCCAAGACACCCAGAGCATTATCTCATACCTAGTGAAAGTTATAGTACACGAAGACCAACAACCATCAACCAAAGGGAAGTGATTGACCGTTAACTGATTGATATTAATCATCTAAGTGCATGGGACTATTTTTGTAGGAATTAAAAACATTTCGCGTAGGATTAAGAAAATTGACTTTCTAAATTTAAGTTTTTAATTAATTATGTAGTTAAATAAAGCTAACCATAAGTTAAAATCAACCCCTGCTATTTGTAATAATAGAATAAATGTCTAATTAATAACTTTCATTACTTCTTTTAATTTGTTCCTCCTGTTTCTTAGATTATTAATAATCCTCGCCGAAAATAGAGGCATCAAGGGAAGAAGGAAGCAGCGGGCACTGGTGGTCGGCTCACCGGGTAAACTGAAACCAAACTAAAACTGACTTCTTGCTATGGTTTCCAACCAAACTTCTATGACGGCGCTACTCATTTGTATGATTTCAGTTATTATCTCAGCTTGTTTAACCATAGACGAAGAACAATCAGCTGTCATCGTAGCAACTAGCACGGCGAGTTTTGAGTCACTGCTTGCGTAATGCGTTGCCATTGACAACGAGTTTTTGAGAAGTTGTATAGTGTGCCGACCATCACACTTACATACACGCCATCATACTTATAAGTGACTCGAGCGTCGTGCCTAATACCCGCCAGTACCCGCCATACTATTTGCTAGTGTTCGTTTGTGTGTCGGTGGGTGCTATGCACTTGATGCTCGAGTCGCTTGTAAGTGGCTTCATGAACGGACTGCGACACAGATTAGCGAGTTTAGTTGCAAATTTTTATTTTTCGTGAGCGAACCGCCTAAGTTTTTTTGAGAAACAGTTTTAATGGGCGGTGATTATTAGGAGCTGAAATAACGTTTTAAAACAAATTAAAAAGTTGTATTTCAAAAATTTTATTTTCATTTTAAAATGTAGATGAATTAACAATCAACAAACACAACTTAATTAAGATTATTTCAAAATGTGTGCAAAGTGACAATAATTCTTAGTAATATTCAGATTACAATTCATACTACAATATTTAATGAGTCATACTTATATTATTAATTTTACTTCGTGAAAATTGTAATTAGATAAAAGCATATTCGTCCTCCAGCTGGCCACTTTTTAATCAGCCTGGCTGCTTTATATATATATTTTTTTAAATAGCCTTCCAATACCAAAACAAAAACAATTCCGATCTTTTAGTTGTTTACAGGTTGAAAATATAGGTTCTCAAATTTCAAACCACTTATTTTCATTTTAAAATGCTTAGATGAATCAACAATCAACAAACACAAATTAATTAAAATTATTTGAAAATGTTTGCAAATAATTAATAATATAATTGACAATAATATTCAGATTAATATTATGGTGGAGTTATACTTGTAAGGCGAGTTGTGTCGTGATGTTCTCTGCTGTGATGGCTAGCGTTCACATCTATAAGTTGTGTTCTGACGCCTTATGACGATATTTTAAATCAATATAGCACGTGGTACGTACACACTAGCCAAGACGCGGCCGTCCCCGCGCCCCTCACCTTCGCCCCTCTGTCGAAAATCCAGATCGCTTCTGTCGCGTCATGACAGATCGCATCATGACACAACAGAACAGACTAATATAATCCTTACCATACTAAATGTATGAAACTGATACCGTTATGACGCGTCACGTCACGTCACGATAGACAAGTATAACTTCACCATTACTTCGATATTTAATGAGTGACACTTGTATTTATTAGATTTACTTCATGAAAATGGTAATTGAATAAAAGCATATTCGTCCTCCAGTTGGCCACTTTTTAATCAGCCTGGCTCCTTTATATGTACTTTTTTGTAGTTAGGCTGACAACACCTTCACCATTACCAAAACAAAACAATTCCGATGTTTTAGTTGTTCACGGGTTGAAAATATAGGTGCTCGAATTTCAAATCAGTTGGTTTATTTGGTCTAAAAAAAATAAAAAATAATAATAATAATTAGGGTAAAACTTTTAAAATGTGTTTTTTTTAATAATATACCTACAACAATTTCAAATATTACGTTTAAAAAAAAAACCAACCTATAGACACGGGGTGTTTTGCGGATACAGTTTGAATTAAAATGATCCCATATGAAACAAGAGCACCTAGCATGGATGCCAAGATCGAAAGATCGTAGTCAAAAAAGTTAGAAGCGGTTATTTGCATTTGACGACAACCAACCAACAGAGAAAATTTATCAAAATGTTTCTTCGTAAAGTAACCTGAAAAACGCAGCAAATATTAATGAAAAAGGAGTATTTAGAAAAATTTAACATTAATAGGTTGTGCGAAAAAACATTGAATTGTTTGGCTTTATATAATCTACTAACCAATCCATAAGTATTAACGAATACTTTATTTATTATATTTATGGATTCATCTTTTTATTTACTTACTTAAATCGGGTTTGGTATTGAGTTGAACCAGAATCATAGCAGTTTTAGACGATTCGCGTTTCAATTTGTCTGATATGTAAGCACTTAAAATCATTGGCCATGTCAATCGAATCATCCACATCAAAACATTGGCAAAATAAATCGGCATGGACTACAAGAAGAAACAAAATTAAGTGCATTGTTAAACTAAAACATGAATGAATATGCTAAACAAAAAAATATAAAATGTGGGTATGTTAGCAAAGATTAAATTTGTGCACTTACTACACTTTCAAGAACAGACTGATTTAATAAACAAATAGTTTGCAATGTTCCAATCACGTTGAGAAAAACCATTATTGTCAGCAACAAAACCTAAAACACATTTTTTTTTAATTACGATTTAAATTACAGAAAATGGGAGCCTGAGAACTTATTTTGAGAATAATTAATTGGTAAAACTAGATCATAATAATTGGCAGTCAGTTATGTCCCAAAGTGGACAAAATTTGCGATATTATTCAATTTGTTGGAATAACTGCTGAAGTTTATTAAATACAAAACTGAAGAAGATGAAAATATTAACAAATATCAATGAAATATGAATTAGAGAAGAGTAGACTAGATTTAACATTGGTCAATTATTGAAGATATTACTAGTAATCCTGTAAAAAACCGAATATTACAAGGACTCAATAGCCCACGTGGGAGAGTGACGTTCTGGTAAGACAGGGGATCTAGGTTTAATTCGCAGTTGCAACCGGTTCATTTTTATTTTCAAGGCGGTATGATGCCTAAAATAAAAATTTATTACAGGCGGGACCACGGGTCCTACGAAGGCGTGTCCTACGGCCAGGGGCGTTGTCGACCAAAAGTCACAGGGCGGGTGACTTCTACCGGCATTGCACAGTGTAACAGTTCTCAATTTATCTTGGACAAATTTAAATAAATTTCAGCATTAAATTTGTTTACGCTTGTCATAATAAACATTATTGTTAGCAGTAATCAGGTAATAAAATATTTTACATGGTGTTCAGAAACTCGCGGTACCTACAACATCAGCAAAAATATAAGAGATCCCATGTAATCGTATATCACATTTCCTTCCTTAGGTTATTTATATTTGTTTGTTGTAAATCTTTTTAAAGGCCAATAAAATCGAATAGAAATATTTAATATTTTTTTCTGTAAATATACTATAAATGCCAATAAAATCTGAAAATAGCAATATATTTTATTTATGAACTAATTTATTTCTTTCCGGTAAATATATATATATATTTTTTTATTTAGTAAAAGATTATACATATTATATTATACATTATTTAAGTGTTTTGACTGCCCAACTAGGAGGAATCCCGTTTTAGGGCAGTCAAATTACGATGATGTATAAAATATACAGAACATGTTAGTACAAAACCAAAAGAATTGAAGGAAATAAAAATAATAGAAAGAATAATATAAAATAAAATTTTTTTTAAAAAATATATGAATGTTTAAAATATAATAGCTTAAGTTAATTTATTATTATTAGTTATTTTGATAATACATTTTTCTATTTACTTGTTGTGGAATTTCATTGTAATGCGATAATAAAACAATTTTTAAGTTCGTTTTACTTTTCTTTTATAGACCGAACCGGTTACGGTCATCTGAGATCGGGTAAATCATTTTAAAGGGATTCTTGCTTGTGTAGTGGTGTACAATTTAATATATAAGTAATTAACATATGGTAAACAGTTATGGAGACATGGTTGGTGGGGTACATCTGCTACTAAAAACTCGTTTATTTTTTGTTTGTAATTAAAATACATACACAGGAGGCCTTCAGGAAAACAATTTCTCTGGGGGACTATGTCATCTTGGGTAGGCTGTGAGGAGAGCCTTTTTAGGGAAAGAAAGGAGTTCGAGGAAAGAAAAAGGTTCGAGGGGTGGGTAGGAATATGGGGTCAGTGAGTCCAGCCGTGACGGACATATGAATCTATTCCTTCCACTGCGGTGCGGCGATGGGTCGAGAGTGTTCTGCTGGAGAAATTAATAGGTCTCCCTCAACCAGTCTCACGCGATCCGGCCCACCACGCAATAGGTGGGCAAATGCAATCCGCCGCCAATCGAAAATTTTACAACGGTTGCCTTGTAAATTATCTTTACTAGGACAGAACCGTGAAAAATCACGGGATAGTCTGAATTCCTTATAAATATATAAAGAAAAAATTACCTCTAAACCGAGATAAATGACACTTCACGGAGTATGCTTTCGTAAATATAGAACTAGACGTTGCTAGAACTGAACTGAAAATGTAAAAAAATAATGCTGATAAAAATAAAAAAAACTTATGAAAGCATTCTACTCCCAAAAACTGATGTGGCCTACAGCTACAATATAATAAAAAAAATTGTAAAATAATTTTCTCGATATCTATATATAAGAATACAAAAATATTTTTTAAATTTTAATAAAAATTTTCACAGAAATTCCTGCAAAATCAATTACCTCTTCACAGTACACATATGTACTATATTTTTAATTTTTAATCTTTTTATTTTAACCACCACTGTTTTTATACCCACATATTATAATGCCCACGCACAGGCTTCGCCTTTGTGGTTTTTTTGTTTTGTTATTTTTTTCATTTAAGTTATTATGTATGTATCTACCTGTAAATGCATGTATCAAAAAATTTTGTCAAGAAAAAAAACTAACGAATTGAAAAAATAAGTCTAGAAAATAATCTTTAAGACAGTTAAAAAATATATATTGTCCATATTTCTCTGAAACTCCACCACAGTGCGTATTTTAAATACAAATTAATACTAAAAAATACATATTCCTTTAAATTTTGGAAACACACAAAAAAGACTTTACTTAGTTGTAGAAGTAGTAATATTTAAAATAAACGAAAGATTTCACTAATATATTTAAAAGTATTCGATTGATTAAATAAAATAAATACGTAAAAAAGTCATTGAAACGTCGGGCCGGAGCTGGCGTCTTCACATGCCGAATCTCTATCGGCAACTAAATAATAACAGCGTAAGTCTTTCTCTCCCTGCAAATGAAAATAATGTCTGGCGCTGCGGCGTATTGACGTACTACGGTTGAGTTTACATTGTCAGGCCAGAAATTGCACATTACCTAGTGGTAGATTTTAATTATTTCTGATGAACATATTAATAAAATCTTAGATGTTTTTCTACTACACTCTCGGTAAAACATGAATTTATCGATAAAAAAAATAATATTGACCTTACCGCTAAAGATGTAGTTGTACAACGTATTACAATTTTCAAAGGCGTTGTACGTTAAAAAAATGTATGGTAAGGTACTGTTTTTTTTAATCTAAAATATAAATAACTTGTATTCCTCGGGGAGCGTCAAAAAAAATTTGGTAATTCAATTACGAATTCGCCGAAATAAATTAAAATGTGAGCCTAGGGCAAACCCTCGATAAACGTGGTATTGTCTCACCTTAACATTGAGATCATAATATTAAATTATATAAAGAAATAACTCTCTTTAATCACTGTGAAGTTCTTCAATATAATATAGACATGCTAAATAACTGGTGTTCACAAAATAATTTATATTTAAATGTAGATAAATGCAAAACATTGACCTTCTCCAGAAAAAAATCATCACTATTGTTCGACTATTCTATAAATGAAATAAATTTAGAACGTGTAACGGAAATGCGAGATCTTGGCGTAATAATGGATGAGAAACTAGATTTCACGGTCCACATTCAACAAACTGTAAATAAAGGTATGAAAATATTAGGATTTATTTTAAGAACAATTAAAAACTTTGAATCTTTACGAATCGTAAAATTGTTGTACATATCCCTAGTACGAAGCCTAATCGAACATAACTCAATAGTCTGGTCGCCCTTCTACAAAATTCATATCCATAATATTGAAAGAATTCAAAGAAAATTTCTAAGATTTGTAAATTTTAAACTTAACATCCCTTTAGAGCACATAAATTACTTATCATTAATGAATATTTTAAATATTCCAACTTTAGAAAACAGACGAAAAATAACTGATCTAACCTTTTTATTAAAATTATTAAACTCTAAATTTGATTGCTGTGAACTCTTGCATTTAATTAAACTACATGTACCTACACGAACTACTAGACAAACATTAACATTTTATATACACACATCTCATTCTAACTATAAATTGCATTCCCCAATACAACGATTACATAGTCTTGGTAACCAATATTTAAACAATATTGATGTATTTGACAATAATTTAAATTTGGCAAACTTTAAACGCCGTATGTGCGAACTATTTTTACTTAATTCATAAACTATTGTAAATACCAATTTTATACATTTTTATTAATTCCTATTATTATTGATTTGGAGGATATTGGCAGGCTATCTATTTTTACTTTATTTATATTCTGTATTACCTACATTTTGTCAACTCATATTTTATCTAACCTATATTATGTGTCTTTATATTTTCTGTTACTTACCTTTATTTTATTCACTTCTAACTCTTCACTGTAATTAATCGAAACATGTATTGCTTTATGTATGTAAAAGCCCTATGGGCGTTTAAATATAAATAAATAAATAAATAAATATTACGTGGAATAAGAAGGTTGGGAAGTACCTACCCCAAAATTCAAATGTTGTTACTAATGGCTGTTCAGACACGTCTGAACAAGAAATGAAACAAAGGTAAAACGAAGATGGGAACATTCGCTCGAGTAACTATGGAGTAAACCTTCACCCGAGTGAACCATCTGATTCAACCAATAAGGCGGAATCAGACAGTTCGTTAAATCGTTCATTTCTGTATTTCATTCGGCCTATTTTACTCGGAATGACACGTCTGAACATGAAATGAAACAAAAGTGAAACGAAGATGGAAACATTCGCTCGAGTAACCATAGAGTAAACCTTCACTCGAGTGAACCGTCTGATTCCAGGTAGCTAAAGCCGTATCATCCAATGTTTCAATTCAGAATGGTGGCCTCTCTCCGAGGTGATATAAAAATTATTTAAGGCGCTCCGCTCATCTTAGAAACTGTAGCTAAACTAAATGTGGCAACTAGCACGGCGAGTTGCGAGTCACTGCTTGCGTTGCCATTGACAATGGATTTTTGAGAAATTGTGTAGTGTGCGGGCCTTCACATTGACATACACAGGATAGCGAGTTGAGTTGAAAACTGTTTTTGAAGTAAATACTGAAATGTAATTATGAGAGCTCAGCTCAGGATTATGGGATTAGTAGCCTTTCTGTCAAGTAGGGGAAAATCATTAAATGAAAAAAGATGTACTTTACAAAACTATATTATAAAGTAAAACAAACAGGAGAGAGAAAAGTTACAACAATGTAACATCAAGTAAACAAGACACAAAACATACCAGATGGACTCCGGGAAACGCTACCACTATCTAACGAAGCCATACGTCGTAGAAAAACGCCGGGTGACGACGCAAACTTGGTTCGCAGAGAGTATCAGTCCGGGGACGAGTCTTCCGGCTCCATCAACCGGGGACGGCGCGAAATTCAGGGATCCTAGGTCTTCCTTCTACATGGGAAGGAGACCGCTATGCCTCCAAGGAAGTTTCCAGTCAAGGTTGACTCTGCAATCTCCCTCCGAAATGCACGTGGCCCAACCAGTCTACAAGACTTACGGAACTCGGCCAAAACTATCCGCAGTCCGTGGCTTCGTGACGCGGGGTCAAAAGGACATAATAATCCAGTCAGAACAAGAACCAATCACTTATCAAATTACTGTTCCATGAAACGTTTCCACAAAATGGCTGTCTGCCAACACTGGAAAAGTGGAATTCACATTACCACTAAAAAATAATAAAGTACACGAACTACTCGTGATACCAAAAAACACCCCGCGCCCTTTTTAAGCTAAAATAAAACTCGATCTACATTATTTATGTCGATTAAAACACCTTTATGGCGAGTGACCAATTCACAAGACGGCCGGCCCAATGGCTGTCTCGAGAGGAAGTGACCATCGACAAAAAACAATTTGTCTTCACAAAAAAAATTGCCAGTCTCCAAAAAAATACCATAGACAAAACATCCAAATAGGCAAGAACTGCACTAGTCACATAATATTTATGTGACAATACTTCTATATGCACGCTTGACTTGGGGGGTAAGCTGGCGTAAATTCGAGGTGTAACGAGGTGCGTTGCAAGGCGAACGGGCTCACTGTAGAAGCAAGAGAGAGCAGTGCGCGCGCACATTTTCTTTCTCTCTTCTTCTCATAGCCAGTGCATGAAATAGTTCAGTCAGTATTTTGAAATACCAGTGACGCGCCAAACGCGGCGGGGAGTGGACATCGATGTGCACGGCTTGATCAGGCGAGGCGAATGATAATATTTGTAGAAAATTAATATTTGTATATATACATATTGTATACATATAAACATATATATGGAAATACATATAGATGGAGCTAAAGAAGTACTTCGTTTAAAGCACACTCGTTGTTTTTAGTTGCTGGTGAGCGGAAGCACTAATTATTTAAAAAAAGAACAATATGAAAACAAATTATCATCAGGATTTTTGAATTTTATTATTCTTATTCTTTATTTTTTCTTACCGAAAGTCCATAGCACGTATTCAATGTGTGTACGTTGTCAGATATTTTATCATAGGTTTTCATAAGACGTAAAGCTGCTGTATTACTTTCCGCGCATTTATCTTGGCGATTATTTGATG
Organism: Limnephilus auricula; assembly: GCA_951813805.1. NCBI lineage: Eukaryota > Metazoa > Arthropoda > Insecta > Trichoptera > Limnephilidae > Limnephilus > Limnephilus auricula. The sequence goes on from OX638403.1 coordinate 7,242,534, forward strand.
GCCTGTATAAAACCTTCTTCAGTTGGTCCTTAAAATTATGTGTTTCATGGTACTTCTCTCGATGATCATCAAACTTGGTTATGAAACTAATACCATCCTCGATTAATTTGAAATAACATTTTGATTCTAGTAGCGTGTTCAACGTTTTCAAGCGATGAAACAAAACTGTCATGTTTATCGAGAGTTGGAAATTATATAAATCTACAGTACATTTTAACAAATACCAAAAGATCAAATCAAGATTTAATGAATACGTAAAATGGTCGAATAGCAAAGCAAAGAAAGTGGAAGTTATGTAAAAACACTCGCCAAAAATGATGTATTTTCTCATCGCCTTGTAATATTTCTCTTTGTCGACGTAAAGATTGTTATCGATGAAGTCAATATTTTTATACAGGTTGACAGTCTCCGGCCCACAAATAAATGTTGAAATTAATATGATTACAACCCCGAAACAAATTGGTGGAATATTAATAAAAGCATCAATAAAAGCCTTTTCCAAACCAATTGTGCAAGAAAATCTTATAAATCTTTTACAGGACAATATAATTTGTGATACGAACATTGCGAGGCCGAATACTAATGAATATATATTTGTTAATATCCCGCTTGGCTTAACCGTTATGCCATTGGCATTAACATTTTTGATTCCAAATACAAGATAAAAATAAGTTAGAGGTTTTGTAGCAAATACTATGTTAAACGTTTTTTCGACAGAGCGGCTCATTATAATTAATTTTATTTGGTATTTTACTGTAAAATCTGACGGAAATGTTTTGCTCAATCGATTTGTATGCTAGCGTACCCCTTTCTTGTGCTTAATAGTTTTGAATGTTTAAAAATAGAGGCGATACTATTGATCATATCATTTCTCCATAAAAATTAATTAACAAAAACACATTAGCAGTTGTTGATCTGTATATCACTGAGGAAAATATTTTTTTAATATTACTTAATTTTTTTATTAATGTAATGGATTTTTGACATGCGTTATAAATTCGTTATATGATCACAAAATTATACTGCTTCTCAAATGTTTTTTTTATTTATTTTATCTTCAAACAAACAACAAATTGGCCACTAGGGCTTATCGTGAACCTCTTTTCGCAAGGGAAAATTTTAACCACGAAATTATCGCCTTAAAATCCACTATTTTTTCATGAATGAAAATTTTTAACATTATCTTCTGGTTCTGTACGTAATATGAATATCCCTAAGCAAATTTTCATGGGTATATTTAGCTCCCAATTTTTGCCATTCTCTAGACCAGAGGTTCCCAACCACGTGCCCGCAGGCACCATGGCGCCCGCGCCCGCGGAACGATTCGTGTGTGCCCGCCAGTATTCGACAGAGACAGAATTTTTTCGTAAACATTAATTAAAAATGTGAATTATTTTTGTTTATTTGTTAGAGTTTTAACTTTTTTGAGTGCGTAGGTTTATTAAATACGTTCGTATGTTTGCGATATTGTATGTATGAGTGATTCCTAATTATACCTATTTTCACTGTTTTAGTTGATCTCAAACAATTTTTAAGTTATAACATCAAACCTTTATATTTTTTTGATGTGTAAAATTAATTGACTCTTGTCGGTCGCTTAAAAAGAATTTGAAATTGACATTGGGAGCAAAGTTCCATGAAGTCACGACCCACGATTAAATCTGATCCTTTGGTTACCACTATAAAATCAATATCTTTGAAGAAACCTAGCACATCGGGGGATCCAAGGTCGCGTTCTAGAGGGAAACCAGGGTTTTCTAGAACGGATTCGAAAAGAATTTCTCAGGATTTAAGAAATGTAAATGTAAAAATTGACTTACGTACAATTTTTAACGGATACCCGTCGTACCCCGAAATTAATCGCTTGTCTGGCGACAATTCTATATTTTTAAATGTTTTTTAAAAAAATATTTCCGATAAAACTGAAATACTAGAACCGCTATCCACCATAGCTGAACATGGAATTTCATTAATTTTAATGTCGACTTTGAACGGATTAATGAAAGCTACGTTCTTCTTACGAGTTGCCTTTTTTACAACAATTGGAGACACTTTCTTATTCTTACACATATTTTTAAGATGGCCCACTTGATTACAGATAAAACATTTAGCGTTTTTAAATTTACAATATTTTAACGCGTGATTTGATCCGTAACAATTACATTTCTTAAATCCTGAGAAATTCTTTACACTAGGGCTGCCTGACCTCGAATCCGTTCTAGAAAACCCTGGTTTCCCTCTAGAACGCGACCTTGGATCCCCCGATGTGCTAGGTTTCTTCACGATTGAACCAACAAAACTACCTACCGGACATTCCTCCTCAATTTTCAACCCTAGATGGTCCAACCCCGCAATACTAATTGCCAGTTCCTCCATCTTAATGAAATTAAGCTTGGGTCCCTCCAAATAGATTTTCTCTTTTGCTCTCCCAGGGCTCAGCCCCAGAGCAAAAACATTTGCTAAATTGTCGTCTAAACGTGTACCGAATTCACAAAAAGTGCTAAGACCCCGTAATCGTACAGCGAAATCTCTAACCGACTCCTCATGCGATTGTTTAGCTGAAAAAAAAAATTCCCGTTCCCTAAAAACCGACTTTGGCTTAGAACAATGTTGTTCAAGGAATTCCACTAATTTATCGAACAACGTATCTGTGACTTTGGTAGGGATACATAAATTGATCAATAAAGTGAGCGTCTCAGCTTCCAGAAAACTCAACAGGTACGCGCGCTTTTGCGTTGCATCGAGCTTAATGGTTTTCGTGTCATCACGGATCAGCAGGAACTGCTTGATCCTCAATCGGAAGATTTTCCAGTCATCACGTAAGTGGCTAAAACGCGGAATACCTCCTGACTCCATGTTCACAAATGCCCGAACCGACACCCGAACGACGCAGCGAAAACACACAACACAAACGACAACAATAATCCGACGGAAACCACAAAAAAGTAGAAACTACTTAACTCAAGAAAGTCCGCGGCGAATGGCCGCTTGGCTAGTTAATTTGATTTCCTTCTTAGACCGGGGTGACCGTCTTCCTTCCTTCCTTCAATTTATTGGTCCGGAACCTCCCTTTTTATGGTCGGATCGACCGTCTTCCTTCCAATAAATTAAAGTCAGCCTACTGGCCTGGACTGTAGTAACTTTCTCCAAATGTTGCTAATTTCTCTGGCCGGCCCTTCATACGAAGTGCTCTCTGATTGTTCACAACAATAACTGTCTGAGAAATATTATGAATCATCCGCACCCCAAAACAAACTGCGCTAGATTCGCTCCGTCGATAAACTTAATTACGTATAATTTCACACGGCTGCGCCAATTTGTAGCGTTCAGGAACTAGATTGGGATGATGTCTTCAATCTTATCCTCAGTACTACACACTGAGTATAGGTAATTAATACAATAGAGGTTCGTTATACGAGATCGTCGTTTATTGAATACAAATGGTTACAAAGTAAACGTCCAGCCTTGCTGGCGGTAAGATTATTAATAGAAGCGCGGAGCAGCGCTCGCTAAAGCGCTGCCTTGAAATGACCCACTTCGAGTCGCAACTCCGTCAACGTTCGGGACGTTGCTCGGCGGTAGAGCCCGCCCATATATCACAGAGTAAGAGGCGGTGTTGCAAACACCACAATAATTTATATTGTTTACATTACACAAAGCAGCATCCAAAAAAGGAGTGCATTTTACTCTGACCATCTTGTTTCAAAATCCCGCGCTTTTATTGTCGAGTCTGTAAAGATCACGTGGTTAGCTCATTGTTAAATGGTGTGGTTCTAAAAGTTTTTTTAATGTTTTGGAAATGTGGATTTGTGTTTTTATGCCTGCATTGAAAATTTACTCGTCTTTTTTTAAATTTAGTTTCGTATGCATATGTCAGATTCTGCTAATCAAATTGCTGGAAAAAAATTTAATGAAATTAGAGTTCTCGTCAATCACACTCGAGAAACTTTTAAGGACTCGATGGTGCCGCATGAAAATCTATGCTTGACGAGAGCATTATAGAGTTCAAAGGATGTCTTATGTTTAAGAAGCAGTGGCGGCTCATGACTGTTGGTGAGCTAGAGTGCTAATATTAACAAAAATGGCATTATTGATGTCGTTGGAGCCAAAAAAAAATTTTTTTTTTTTCTAAAATTTTTTTTTTGTATGAAGATTTTCATGAAATTTCAGTTTTGCCGTTTACGCATGACTACCAGATTTTCGCATGTGGAACAGCTCGAAAAAACCATAAAAACATGTCAAAATTCAATAAATTGAAGAAGTGGGAAATTATCTCACAACATTCTGGTAATCTGATACTGCCTGATCTAGACTGCCATTCCGAAGGTCGCGGGTTCGAACCCGGCGTGCGCAAATAAATTTTATTAAATTGATTTGTGTTTTTTAACAATTAATTATTTAAAATAATATATAGTATATTTGCGGCACGTTCCAGGGTGGAAGATACTCTTAGTATCGCTCTGGTGTAAGACCACCATTCAGAATTGAAACGTTGCTTGAAATGGCTGTAGCCGTATTTAGTGACTAGATCTGAATAGCCAGGTACTTCCCCACCTTCCTCTTCCTCGTCTCCTTCCCTTTCCCACTTACCTTCAGCCTCATAACATACCCCAATTGGTGATGCCGTAGTCTCACTGGCTCCAGACGGGAGCAGTTTGGACTCTTGTGAGATATTCACTATAAAAATAAAAAAAAAGGAAAAATAAATTTTAGAACAGGAGAAATAATTTCAAAGCCACTACATACATACATTATACATTATTTATAAAATGTTTTGGCTGCCCAACTAGGAAGAATCCCGTTTTAGGGCAGTCAAATTAGGATGATGCATGGAACATACGGAACGTGTCTAAAGATTACTATACATACATTATACATTATTTATAAAATGTTTTGGCTGCCCAACTAGGAAGAATCCCGTTTTAGGGCAGTCAAATTAGGATTATACATGGAACATATGGAACGTGTCTAAAGATTACTATACATACATTAAACATTATTTATAAAATGTTTTGGCTGCCCAACTAGGAAGAATCCCGTTTTAGGGCAGTCAAATTAGGATGATACATGGAACATATGGAACGTGTCTAAAGATTACTATACATACATTAAACATTATTTATAAAATGTTTTGGCTGCCCAACTAGGAAGAATCCCGTTTTAGGGCAGTCAAATTAGGATTATACATGGAACATATGGAACGTGTCTAAAGATTACTATACATACATTAAACATTATTTATAAAATGTTTTGGCTGCCCAACTAGGAAGAATCCCGTTTTAGGGCAGTCAAATTAGGATTATACATGGAACATATGGAACGTGTCTAAAGATTACTATACATACATTAAACATTATTTATAAAATGTTTTGGCTGCCCAACTAGGAAGAATCCCGTTTTAGGGCAGTCAAATTAGGATGATACATGGAACATATGGAACGTGTCTAAAGATTACTATACATACATTAAACATTATTTATAAAATGTTTTGGCTGCCCAACTAGGAAGAATCCCGTTTTAGGGCAGTCAAATTAGGATTATACATGGAACATATGGAACGTGTCTAAAGATTACTATACATACATTAAACATTATTTATAAAATGTTTTGGCTGCCCAACTCGGAAGAATCCCGTTTTAGGGCAGTCAAATTAGGATGATACATGGACAGTAAGGTGTCCCAAAAAAATGAAAGTTGTTATTTTTCAACGCATACCCTCTAATTTTTTTTCAATAATGACAAAACACTTATAAATAAAACAAAACGGCAACCTGTGCCGACTTGCATCGAAACTTTTTTAGTACTTGTATATTAAGAAGCCCGCAAGCAAACGTGTTGATGCGCTTGTAGTAACTTGCTTTTTTGTTAGTAAACGCATATTACTCATTCAGACAAGTTGTCGTTAGATTTACGCAGTTCTAAAAAGAGTATGTTTTTAATCGTAACGTCGTAATACACCAAATATCGGGTTCTAAACTGCCCTCTAATGGACAAGTTCTTGAAGTTTTGTTATTGTGGTTTAACTGAAGTTATTTAACTGACAATTAAAGTGCTAATCTCACTATTCGCGACTGTATTATCTATTAAGAAAAGGCGCGTATACCAACCAAATCTTTACCTAATTGTGTGAAGAAACTTGTAAACTTATATCAAGTTTGGAGGGACTTCCAAAAAAATGCGCAGAAAACGCAAAACATATTTGAACAACGTTGTCAAGATTTGGTCAAAAACTTAGATAATTTATTTGACATTGCACACGATGATGCCCTTTAATTAATAAAAATAAATAAAGATAGAATTTTCTTGCAGCGGCAAAGAGAGCCAGGTACTTAGCGGGGGTAGACAAAAAACTGACAGATAAAGAGGAGAGAGCGCGCCTTAGAATAATCGAGTAAGAAAAGCGACGTACTAAATATTTATCTGCGCCAACTCCTTCAACGTCGTCTTAAGAACGACTTATCTTCTGATTCTAACTAAGGCCCAGATTTAGAAGATTTGCCAAAACCGCTACAGAAAACTCAACCTGAAACCAGTAAATAACGAGTAAATAACCAGTAAATAACGTCGATGCGAAAAGGTTTAGTGATGCAAAGTCGTAGCGTTAGACGGGTGACAGTTAAGTATGAGAGATTATGTTTTCATTCTTGAAGCTACTATTGAAGCGCTTTGATATAATATTAATCAGTTTCCAATAAGTAAGTCGTCAATTCAAAGAATTCGAACGAAAAAATGAAAGGCGCGCAGGGAGGTCATAAAAGTTAATTTTCAAAACGAGGTACCAGATGTTGTGACTCTTCACTGGGACGGCAAACTGTTGCCTGCTTTAGAACCACGAAAATCAAAGGAAGAATGTCTTCCAATTGTTATGTCATGTGGGAATAACGAACAACTTATTGCTGGGCCACGATTGGAAAGTTCTTCGGGAAGCGAACAAGGGCAGGCTGTATGGAATGTGATTGTAGACTAGAATCTGGAAGATAAAGTGCAAATTCTGTGTTGTGATGCTACAGCTTCAAATACAGGTCGCTTCAATGGTGCTTGTGTGCTTCTTGAACAAAAACTTAATAAAGAAATGTTATTTTTGTTGGTATTAAAAGCCGTGTTTCAAGTAAAAATCAGTCAAGTGACGACCACAAGCCCTGACATAGCACTCTTCAAAAAGTTTTAAGGTAACTGGAAAAATGTTGATCGCGATAAAATTCAGTGCTACAGAGAAAATCTCACACAGAATTAAACTAACCGATTCCGAAATCGATGATTTGCTTGACTTTTACCGTACTGCACTAACAACAAAAATGCTTCAAGATGACTATCGAGAGTTGTTAGAGCTCTATGTAATATTTTTAGGCGGAGATTCAGAGAGAAAATTTAAGATTCGGCCTCCAGATGCTATGCACCAAGCTCGATGCCCTGCAATGTGGTCAAATAATGGTTCGCATCAAAAAGCCAGAAAGAAGGTGTAGTCGCTGAGGGTAGTGAATGATACAGCTGAAAGAGCTGTTAAGTTAATGCAAGATTTTCATCGCTTTATCACGTTCGAAGAGGAACAAAAACAATTTATCCCGACTTTAAAAAACAAACCCTGAAGCGAAAATTTAATCGATAAACCATTTTTAATATATAAAATACTACATAATTGAACATTTGTGCATTTTTTAGTTTTATTTATCCGACAAAAAATAAATTTTAAAATCCTTCCATATTAACTCAGTACAAATTTTTGTACCATATGTTTGGCATCAAGTCGGCACGGGTTGCCGGTGTTTAATCAAAATAATATTTATTATACGAGTTATTGGGATCAAATGGAAAAAAATAAGAGGGTATGCGTATTTAAATTCATGAATATTTTTTTTCTCCCTTATGTCTTGGGACACCCTAATGGTCACATGGAACATATGGAACGTGTCTAAAGATGTCGTAAAGATTATAACAAAAACATGGGCTTAGTAGATAGAGCGTATATAATGATAACTAGCGTAAAATCCCTACGAAAATCAATTAAGTGGTACAAAAAGTTTTCTTTCATCCTACAGATTAATATTTACGGAATTCATACATAATGCACAAAACCGTTAGTTCAAAAATATTAATATTATCAATTATATGTTATAAGAAAAATATCACTGTACATGAAGCGTTAAGAAGTTGGTCCGCGTACGTCACAAGATGTGCCATTACGGTTATCTGCCAAAATACTGGCTAAACATATGCCGAGATCTATTCCCGCAACGGATAAAAAACAAAAACCTTACAAAGACTGTTATGTTTGCTCAAACACCAAACTTAGAACAAAAACAAGAAAAGTGATAAAATATATCTGTGCACGGAGAAAAATGTTATTCTAAAATACGATCATTTTATTCGTAAAAACAGGACTGAAGTTCTTACGAACAAATTAACAGTGTTTCAATGTTTATTATCGGGAAAATGTAAGAATATTTTGTTAGTATCCGTACGAAATTACGTATACCAACAAATTATTCTTACATCTTACATGTTCCCGCCAATAAACATTGAAACCCTGATAATTTGTTCGTAAGAACTTCAGTCCCGTTTTTAACCGTTTTTACGAATAAAATGATCGTATTTTAGAATAAAAAAATTCTCCGTGGGGTAAATATAACGTGCCGTTACATGTTTGGCCATGCTAAATTCCATGAGAAAAAGAATAATAATTTTAAATCTTATGAAAATAAAATCAGTCTAATATCAAATCTAAAACGCGAAAACATTTGGAGAATCTTTGGTTGCCTTTGCGTGCAAGCCGATTGACAGATATGATGTATTAAAAATCATTTTTTGTGTCACAGCTGACGGCTCGCTTCTAATATTCTATATGTATTTATTATGTAAATGGATCTTTAATTTATCAAAATGGAAAGTCATTTGACGATTTTCATTTTGTTGTTAATGTATATAAACCGCTAAGGTTTGAACACAATAATTTGACACAACGACCCTTTGGAATAACAAGGTTCCAATATATGTTGCTTTAACGTTATGCAATAATGAACTCTAAGGTAGCTTCCCATTGATACCATTACCGCGTGACGTTTCCGCAACGGATGGAATCTTGTTATTCCAAAGGCAACATTATGTTTGACGTTTCACACATAAACCATAGACATCACAGAAAATATTTTTAATTTATTTTAATTTATTAGCTGAAATAAATTAAGTTTTTATTAAGTTAAAATAGAGTAAATAACACAATGCCTACACTATGTATAAAATTATTTTAATAAATAAATAAAATTATGTCGACCAACGCACATTATTTGAAAAGCCGTTCTTCATAATTATTTTTCCCGTGATTTATTCCGATGTTTTAATAGTTATTTTATTATGTTAATCGGGACGGAGACAAATAGATTCAACTAAAATTGATTGATATTAACCATCTAAGTGCATACGACTATTTTTGTAGGAATTAAAGACATTTCGCGTAGGATTAAGAAAATTGACATTCTAAATTTAAGTTTTAAATTAATTAAGTACCTAGTTAAGTAAATAAGCTACTTGTAATAATAGAATAAATGTCTAATTAATAACTTTCATTTTCATAGCTTCTTTTAATTTGTTCCTCCTGTTTCTTAGATTATTATATTATTAATAATCCTCGCCAAAAATAGAGGCATATCAAGGGAAAAGGGAAGCAGCGGGCACTGGTGGTCGGCTCACTGGAGAAACTGAAACCAAACTAAAACTGGCTGGTTGCTATGGTTTCCAACTAAACTTCTATGACGGCGCTACTCAATTTTACGATTTCAGTTATTATCTCAGCTAGCACCCACCAGTACCCGCCACACTATTTGCTAGTGTTCGTCCACGCCAAGCCGCTACGCACTGGCGGGTGCTATTCACGTGATGCTCGAGTCGCTCGTAAAGCTGGAATCAGACAGTTCACTCGAGGGAAGGTTTCCGCCATGTTTTTTCGGCCTAATCGTCCATCTTCGTTTCATTCCATGTTCACACGGCGTTATAGAAATAAGCGTTCACTCGTCCATTCCGACCACAGCGTCGCCGAGCGAGGTCAACCGCGCTGGAATTCGTTTGTTTTCCAGCGCGGTCCGGCCCCGAATTTTAAGGTAAAACATGTCAGATGCATCGATTTTTACGAAATTTTGTTGACACAATTAAATAAAATAAATATAAAAAACAGTATTGTTTCGTCTTATAAACCTTTTTATTTTTTATGACATAATAACACAATTTGATTTTACTTTTTTTATTACGAACATTTTCCTACAAATTAATAATGTTACATATATTAAAAAACATATAAAATACATGGATAATAAGGGAGACCCAAAAATTTATATGAGAGGTGTTCCCAAAAGCAAACAAATTAGCCGAACGAATACCATTTTGACGTTTTGCATGCGATGTGATAGCGTCCTTTCATGGTCCTTCCCGTATAGGACGCGAGACAAACTGATTGAGAGTTCACTCGGTGTTCAGACGTTTCACTTTGCTCTCTTCCGCGCGCATGCGCGCGCAAGTGAAGGATGCCGAATGAAAATATCCAACATTGTTGGATCGGTTCACTTGAAGATTTCATTCGGCAGTGTTCGGCACTTTCGATTCATTTCATGTTCAGACGTGTCATTCCGAGTAAACTAGGCCGAATGAAGTGCGGAAATGAGCGATTAGTGAACCGTCTGAATGGCGCTTAAGAGGCTCCACGAACGGACTGCGACACAGGATAGCGAATTTAGTTCCAAACTGTTTTTTTTTCGTTGTCTCGTGAGCGAACCGTCTAAGTTTTTTGGAGAAACGGTTTTAATGGACGGTGATTAATATTAGGAGCTGGGAAATAACGTTTTAAAACAAATTAAAAAGTTGTATTTCGTAATTTTTTATTTTCATTTTAAAAGTGTAGATGAATTAACAATCAACAAACACAAGTTAATTTGAATTATTTAAAAATGTGTGTAAAGTGACAATAATATAATATTCAGATTACTATTAATACTTCAATATTTAATGAATCATACTTTTATTATTAATTTTACTTCGTGAAAATTGTAATTAGATAAAAGCATATTCGTCCTTCAGCTGGTTACTTTTTACTGGCTGCTTTATATATGTTATTTAAATTAACTTTCTATACCTTCACCATTACCAAAACAAAAACAATTCCGATGTTTTACTTGTTCACAGGTTGAAAATCCAGGTGCTCGAATTTCAAATCAGTTGGTTTATTTGGTCTAAAAAAATATAAAGGTGTTGAAAATGTGTTTTTTTATAATATACCTACAACAATTTCAAATATTACGTTTAAAAAAAGAAAAACCAACCTATAGACACGGGGTGTTTTGCGGATTCAGTTTGAATTAAAATGATCCCATATGAAACAAGAGCACCTAACATGGATGCCAAGATCGAAAGATCGTAGTCAAAAAAGTTAGAAGCGGTTATTTGCATTTGACGACAACCAACCAACAGAGAAAATTTATCAAAATGTTTCTTCGTAAAGTAACCTGAAAAACGCAGCAAATATTAATGAAAAAGGAGTATTTCGAAAAATTTAACATTCATTGGTTGTGAGAAAAAACATTGAATTGTTTGGCTTTAGATAATCTACTAATCAATCCCTAAGTATTAACGAATACTTTATTTATTATATTTATGGATTCATCTTTTTATTTACTTACTTAAATCGCGTTTGGTATTGAGTTGAACCAGAATCATAGCAGTTTTAGACGATTCGCGTTTCAATTTGTCTGATATGTAAGCACTTAAAATCATTGGCCATGACAATCGAATCATCCACATGAAAATGTTGGCAAAATAAACCGGCATGGGCTACAAGAAGAAACAAAATTAAGTACATTAACAAACTAAACAAAAATGAATTAAGTAATGGTAAACAAAAACAAAAATAATATGTGGGTAAGTAAACAAAGATTAAATTTGTGCACTTACTACACTTTCAAGAACAGACTGATTTAATAAACAAATAGTTTGCAATGTTCCAATCACGGTGAGAAAAACCATTATTGTCAGCAACAAAACCTAAAACATATTTTTTTAATTACGTTTTAAATTACAAAAAATGGGAGCCTGAGAGAAAACTTATTTTATTAAGAATACCCTAATTGGTAAAAACTAGAACATAATAATTGGCAGTCAGTTATGTCCCAAAGTGGATAAAATTTGCGATATTATTCAATTTATTGGAATAACTGCTGAAGTTTTTTTAAATACAAAACTGAAGAAGATGAAAATATTATCAAATCTCAATGAAATATGAAACAGAAAAGAGTAGACTAGATTTAACATTCATCAATTATTGAAGATATTACTAGTAATCCTGTAAAAAAATGAAATATGGGATCGTTAAAAATAACTGAATATAACAAGGACTCAATAGCTCATTTGGGAGAGTGACGTTCTTGTAAGACAGGGGATCTGGGTTCAATTCGCAGTTAAAACCGTTTTCTTTTTATTTTCTGTATCTTTTTTTGTCACCAGACTTTATGTCCGGGTTCAATTTTCCCCACAGGAAAAACTAAACCCTTTTTTTTTTTTCCATAAATGATCATATGCAAGTATATAAGTATAATTAATACAAAACAATACAAGAACAACATGTTAACCTACCAGAGTACCAAAGAAAATAAATCACCGACTCCAGATATTTTCATATCAGAGAGTTCGGCTCGGTGGAACTCTTAATTGGACCGATAAATCCTACTGATCCCTCAATATAAATGTTTAAAAAATCTTTCGTAATCCTACATGTATTTAAAATGACTGATTTTTTGCATTTTTATATATAAATTCTTCGACAAATCTAATACGCCTAAATTTTTAATGAGAGAGCTAGGTATAATGCCAGTAGCCGAAATAATAAATGGTAATATTTTTATAGTCTGAGAATGCCAAATTCTTTTAATATCATTTCCTAAATCTGTATATTTTCTTATTTTTTCAGGAATATATTACAGGAATTTGGAATAGCTACATCAATGATATAAGTTATTTTTTTAAAATTTTGTCATGTAAAACTATATCGGGTCTATTATGACTAATTTTTATCATAATATATTTTATAAATTTCATTTTCTAAAAATGAATTTGGTTCGTATACATAATATGCCACTATATTATGGCAGTCAATCAAATTATGTTTATTTTCCAAACTTTAATGAATTATTTTTAAAACCTGATTGTGCCTCAATGTATAATCGGACGGCGCTAATACAGAACATCCCGTAATAAATAAATCATCAATTCGATTTGTATCTTTGATTATATGCTTCTAGTCCAGTCAAAATAGACATTCCAGTTTACATTAATTCCGGGCAAGCAAAATTTTTGTACAGGACTTGAATACGTCATTAGTCATTACAAATGCTATGTCAAAAGTCCCCATCGATCTAGAATTGGCGTTGTTTTTTATCCGAGGTCAAAGGTCACAAATTTTTGTTTTTAGCGTATATCTCTGAAACGGTGAAGGCTACTGAATAAAATGTTGTAAAGGGTTTGTAGATCGTTAAATTTTCTACAAAAAAGATCAATGTATTTTTTCCCTATGAAGCACCGTTCTCGAGTTATCACGATTTTAGACCGTAGGTATGCACACATTTCCGGGGTAGTGTACTCGGCGCTTTTTTTAACGTGGTTTCCCAATAGGAATACTCCACGATGTATTTCGGTCGGGGAAATTTAATGAGACAATATTTTATGAAAATTATATTATTCATCATCAAATTCTACACTATCATTGTTACAGATTGTTGGTCTTTTAAAAATTAATCAAACCCATCACTCCTTTCATTACTTGAATGGATTAAAGTTTTCATCCCACGTTCAACAACCACAATTTCACCTTCAGTCAAAGATTCACTGCAAATGAAGCAAACTTCTGACATTTTTATAAAATTTTGTAACGGCACAGTTTAAAATGAAAGTATCATCTACAAACAAGTCTATTAGCTACAAAAAACCATTCAAAAATGACTGGATTTACTAGGGTAACGTCCCTCGAAAAACGCCGGTTTCTTTGGAAAATTAGAAAAATGCAGTGTACACTGGTTTCTATGGAAAATCCGAAAAATATAGGTATACCCCGTCAGTCGCAGGCACATGTTACTCAAGGCCAACTAACTAATGAAATTAGGGATAGACGTCGACTCACTCAGAATCGTATATTTTCCACGAAATGAGTGCACGAGTCACAAAAACCAATATTCCAATATGACCCGATGATGTGCGCATATGAGTGCATATTAGTTTGAAATCGCGATAACTGGATAAAGTGCTTCGTAGGAAAAAAGTATTCATATTTTTTTCTACAGAATTTTCCGATCTACAAACTCTTCTCTTTGAAATCGCGATAACGGATAAAGGTGCTTCGTAGGAAAAAAACATTAATATTTTTTTCTAGAGAATTTTGCGATCTACAAACTCTTCTCTTATTTTTTTTTCGGTAGCTCTCACAGTTTCCGAGATATACGCAAAAAACAAAAAAGTATGACCTTTGACCTCAGATAAAAAGATAGATCGATGGGGACTTTTGACGTATCATTTGTAATGCCGTATTCAAGACCTGTACAAAAATTCAGTTTGTACGGAATTAATGCAAACTCAGCACTTTTTTCGTCTATTTTGACTGGATTTTTCCTATAATTTTTAGTATTAATGACTCTATCTTGAATTGCAAGCATAAATCCTTATATTTCTGCGCTCAACTCTCCAATACTGAACCATTTGTTTGACGAAAGTTTGTCAAATTAATTCGTTCTATAGCTGAATTTGGATGATGGCAATTAAACTTTGCTAACGTAGTTCAAATTAATCGTTCTAAGCTATATAATTCTGCATTTGACCATTTCATTATACCAAATGAGTACGTTAATAGAGGTATTGCCCAACTATTTATCACCTTTACTAAATTTTTAGCAGATAGATTGTATTTTTAAAAATGTCTGATCCCAGTTCGAAATTTAATCCTAATATCATATTTAATACTATATAGTATGATCTAATCTATTCGATTGTGGACATCTAAGTATTTATAAACCTCATCCCCTTTCATACTTTTAATGTTGAAATTTCTAAATATACCCTCGTCTCTATCCACAATTTTGCCTTTCTCTATATGGATCGTTCTAAATTTATCTAAACCAAAAGTCATTTTAATATCATCTGAAAAAATTTTAACTACCTTAATCATTTTCTCTAAATTTGATTCAGAATTAGAAAATAATTTTATTTCATCCACAATGCGAAATTATATTACTCTCTCTTGTATTACCCTTAATTTTTTTTTCCAAACATTTAATCAACATTTTAGATTGAGGATTCAATGCTAAGCAAAACCAAAGAGGACTCAACGAGTCTCCTTATTTTTAAGTCTCCTCATTTCAATAAAAATAGGGATTTTTATCCCTCTTTTTATTGAAATTCCCGGTACTAATATTTTATATTACTGTTTCACTATAACATTGAGATCATATTAATATTACGTTATTTTTCAATGGAAAAGGGGGATGTGAAATAAGAAGGTTGAGAAGTACCCCAAAATTCAGATCTTGTTACTTAGGCTGGAATCAGACGGTTCACTAATCGTTCATTTCTGTGTTTCATTCCACCTATTTCACTCGGAATGACACTTCTGAACAAGAAATGAAACAAAAGTGAAATGAAGATGGGAACATTCGCTCGAGTTCCAGCCTTATGCTGGAATCAGACGGTTCACTCGAGTGAAGGTTTACTCTATGGTTACTTGAGCGAATTTTCCCATCTTCGTTTCACTTTTGTTTCATTTCTTGTTCAGACGTGTCATTCCGAGTAAAATAGGCCGAATGAAATACAGAAATGAATGATTAGTGAACCGTCTGATTCCAACATAAGCACAGGTAGCTAAAGCCATTATCCAAGGTTTCAATATAGAATGGTGGCGTCTCACGGGGGTGGTAAAAAAATGATTTAAGGCGCTCTGCTCACCGGCGAAACTGAAACCAAACTAAAACTGGCTGGTTGCTATGGTTTCCAACCAAACTTTGACCAGGCGCTACTCAATTTTACGACTTCAGTAATTATCTCAGCTTGTCAACAATCAGCTGTCATCTGTCGCTGTCAAATTGAAAAAAAACAAAAACAAAAAACTAGAAGACTGACAACAAAACTGGCGCAACCATGGCAACCGAGCAAAATGACAACGGCTGGTCACGGCAACTAGTAGGGCGAGTCGTGAGTCACTGCTTGCGTTGCCATTGGCAACGGGTTTTTCAGAAATTGTGTAGTGTGCGGGTTATCACATTGACATGCACAGGATAGCGAGTTTAGTTGCAAACTGGTTATTTTTAAGTTGCCACGTCAGCGGAGGTACTAGCACGGCGAATTAGGCGATCCGCTTACTGAAAACTGTCAACTGTCTTTGTATGACAATGTGCTGGCCCGCACACTACACAATCACTCAAAAACCCGTTGTCAATGGTAACGCGAGCGGTGACTCGCGACTCGCACTGCTGATTGCCGTAGCCGGCCGTTGCTAGTTGCCAGCTGTCAGCTGATTGTTCTTGGTCTATGGTTAAACAAGTTTTTGACCAATCAAGACATAGAAACCAGCCGGTTTTAGTTTGGTTTCAGTTGCCTCGTCAGCGGAGCGCCTTACGAGTCACTGCTTGCGTTGCCGTTAACAACGGGTTTTTGAGAAATTGACGGTTCCATGTCTGGTCGTAATATTGGATCTCACCATCTGAGCTCTCATAATAAATTGACTCATAAACGAAACTTCCTCACATAATAATTCATCAGCATCTCAATAACTATTCAGAACAAACTAACTCAGAAAGTACTTTTCATTGTGTAATTTCATATTATAAATGTTATAATATCCACTTACGTCAATGGCAAAGAATGTTAAATATTAATATTCTTAAAATTATAATTCTCACTTTTAATCACACCTGTTATTATTTATTACCAAAATTGAACATTAAGAAAATTTCATATTACTAAAAAGTTGCCACTGAGTAGACCGGTGAGAAATTGTGTAGTGTGCGGGCCTTCACATTGACATACACAGGATAGCGAGTTGAGTTGAAAACTGTTTATTTTTAGTTGCTAAGCTTATTATTTTGAAAATAACAATATCAAAACAAATTATCATCAGGATTTGTGATTTTTTTTTTATTCTTAATTCTTTATTTTTTTTCTTACCGAAAGTCCATAGCACGTATTCAACGTGTGTACGTTGTCAGATATTTTGTCATAGGTTTTCATAAGACGTAAAGCTGTTGTATTACTTTCCGCACATTTATCTTGGCGATTATTTGATGGCCTGTATAAACCCTTCTTCAGTTGATCGTTAAAATTATGCGTTTCATGGTACTTCTCCTGATGATCATCAAACTTGGTTATGAAACTAATACCATCCTCGATTAATTTTAAATAACTTTTTGATTCTAGTAGCGTGTTCAACGTTTTCAAGCGATGGAACAAAACTGTCATGTTTATCGAGAGTTGGAAATTATATAAATCTACAGTACATTTTAACAAATACCAAAGGATCAAATCAAGATTTAATGAATACGTAAAATGGTCGAATACCAAAGAGAAGAAAGTGGAAGTTATGTAAAAACACTCGCCAAAAATGATGTATTTTCTCATCGCCGTGTAATATTTCTCTTTGTCAACGTAAAGATTGTTATCGATGAAGTCAATATTTTTATACAGGTTGACAGTCTCCGGCCCACAAATGAATGTTGAAATTAATATGATTACAACCCCGAAACAAATCGGTGGAATAGTAATAAAAGCATCAATAAAAGCCTTTTCCAAACCAATTGTGCAAGAAAATCTTATAAATCTTTTACAGGATAATATAATTTGTGATACGAACATTACGATGCCGAATACTAATGAATATATATTTGTTAATATCCCGCTTGGCTTAACCGTTATGCCATTGGTGTTAACATTTTTGATGCCAAATACAAGATAAAAATAAGTTAGAGGTTTTGTAGCAAATACTATGTTAAACGTTTTTTCGACAGAGCGGCTCATTATAATTAATTTTATTTGGTATTTTACTGTAAAATCTGACGGAAATGTTTTGCTCAACCGATTTGTATGCTAGCGTACCCTTTTCTTGTGCTTAATAGTATTGAATGTTTAAATATAGAGGCGATTCTATTGATGATATCATGTCTCAATAAAAATTAATTAACAAAAACACTTTAGCAATTGTTGTTGTGGTGTATTACTGAGTAAAATATATTTTTTTAATTACTTAATTCTTAATTGTTGTAGTTTGATTAATGTAATGGATTTTGGACATGTGTTATATCATCGTTGTATGAAGACAAAATTATACCGCCTCTCAAATGTTTTTTTTCTTCAAACAAGCAACAAATTGGCCATTACTCCTAAGATCGTGAACCTCTTTTCGCAAGGGAAAATTTTGGCCGCGAAATTATCGCTTTAAACCATTGTTTAAATGCTTAAACCACAATTTTTTTCATGAATGAGGTTTTTTGAGGATAGTCGTTTTTTTTCTTGGTAACTTATATTTTAAAACATTATTTGATTATAGGGTCAGTATATCGCAATTTTTTGTAAAGGTATAAATCTCTACCATAGCGAATATAAAAAGCAACTGATATACATACCGGCCCATTGATTCCAAATAGGTGTTAAAAAAATATCGATTAAATAAAATATCATGCAGCTAAAGGCGGAATCAGACAGTTCACTAATCATATTTTTATAAGAAAAACTCTCTTTTTAACTTTTGAAGGTTATTCCCATCAATGTAATAGATCATTGAAGAAGAAGATAACAATAATAATCTATTTTTTTTAAATATGACCATGAACAAGACACAGGAAAATAATAAAAGATAACGGTCGCAACTGTATGTCTCGTATATATATATAAGGTGTATGTCCCGGTAAGACGTAAGGTTCTGGGTTCGAGTCCCAGTTGTGACCGTTATCTTTTATTATTTTTCTGTGTCGTGTTCATTTTCATATTTAAAAAAAATTAGATTATTATTGTTATCTTCTTCTTCAATGATATATTACATTGATGGGAATAACCTTCAAAAGTTAAAAAGAGAGTTTTTCTTATGAAAATATGAATATTCATTTAGACTTTTATAAAAAGTCAACAGGTGTTCCATAAAAATAAAATTGGATATATTTATCCGAGACACTATCTAGGTAACAAATACATTCTTTGAATACTTTTTTCCAATAAAAAAGGTAGCTGTCAATAATATGGAAAAAAATATTAGTCGAAGATAATATTGTTAATTCTAAAATTTGAAATATGAAGTTGACAATTACGACAGTCTCATAAATCGCAGTAGCCCAATTGGTAGAGGTGTATGTCCCGGTAAGACGTAAGGTTCTGGGTTCGAGTGCCAGTTGCGACCGTTATCTTTTATTATTTTTCCGTGTCTTGTTCATTTTCATATTAAAAAAAAAAAAAAATTAGATTATTATTGTTATCTTCTTCTTCAATGATAGTTCACTAATCGTTCATTTCTGTATTTCATTCGGCCTATTTTACTCGAAATTACACGTCTGAACATGAAATGAAACAAAAGTGAAACGAAGATGGGAACATTCGCTCGAATAACCATAGAGTAAACGTTCACTCGAGTGAACCGTCTGATCCTACCCCAAACCAAACCATAGAGATAGAATATACGAAAAAGGGTTTCAAATAACTGTCACTGATATTTTTCCTGTCACTGATAATGGATTATTTTGGCTCCTGATGTTGATTTGTTTTCCTCTTCCGCTCTAGTTTTGATTGTAATTGAGTGTTCAAACTAAGTTTCATTTTCGATTAGTTTAATTATCACTTAACTCCGTATAAATTCACAATTTAACTCCGATAAGTAGGCAATACGTAAATATGGGAAAATCCGAGCGAAACGATCCAAAAGGGAGCCTTGATCATAAGAATAAGCATAGTTCTTCATCCAGTGAAAGCGAATCCGTTAGCTCGAGTGATAGTAGCGCAGATTCAGCTAAATTTCGCAAGGAAATGAAGAAACTTAAGAAGAAAATTAAGAGAGAAGAGCGAAAAACGGCGCGGAGACTAAAAAAGAAATTGAAAAACGAAAAAAGAAAACTGAAGAAATCAAAAAAATCGCCAGATAATCCTGAAAAGAATGAGATACCAATGATACCAATAGAAATATCTGAAGAAATTCAGTCTGCAGTGCCGGAAAAATCTTGTAATATTCCAATTGGTGAGTTTCTTTGTTTTTTTTTTGAAAACACATTGGCAGACCTGAACACTTTTACGTATTGAATGTTTACTTGGTTGAAACAACACTTTGATTCATTAATTAAAAAGAAATAACTATTTCAGTTGTCGGAGATGGAAACTAGTGCAATGCAGCTATGTCATTCAAATCCAAATTGAAAATTTAAATTACCTACATAAAATTCTGTGATTCAATTCTTAGATGAATTATAAGATAAGACAGGTTACTGAGACAATGCGCATGGTTTTACTGAACTAGGTTCAGTGGACACACTTAAGATTTACTGCATTTAGTATCGCACATAATTTCGTCGATCGGACAAGTTGTCACCAGTTGCCACACACACTTCGCTCTAGGTTCTTTTTCGTGAAAAAAATGCCTTCCTGTGCTTTTGAGAGATGCATAAATTATCAGCATCATTGTCGGGCAAAAACCAAATCTGATGTATTTGTTTCCATTAGTCTGTGCTAAAAAAACAGTTATTATTGCAATAAATACAATTATTCACTACGCTTTTTGCTACCTGAAAATGGTAAATGTCAAATAAAATATAGTAAGACAGCGAATGCAGAAACACAACAGTTTGTGAAGGTTGTCCTTAGGTCACCTAGTGATCTAAGGACAACCTTGCGAGAGGTAGGCTGGCAGTCCGAGCATGACACCACGCGAGCATGTCTGCACCTGTGGATTGAATTGTCTGACAGATATCCATACAAAAATTCTCATCGCTCGCCCTGTGCTGACCGTGAATATCCTCGCCTGTTATTGGGCAGCTTTTAGCCTGGAGCTGATATCATTGTACGAATACAGAAACGAGGGGCGTTCATAATAATCTAGTTGTTTCACCCCTACACACATATTCTTTGAATGGATGTCCCCTTCTAATGAATTCTGTTTGTTAGCTATGAAGGCTGTTATATGCAGCTATTTCAAACATTCACACATTCGTTGAATGACTATTCTTTTCTTATGCGTTTCCTTATTCGCTTTGCATTTAGAAATAGGAACGTTCTATGTTTTTTGTTCGATTACTATGAACATAACACTTCTTTATATTTATGTCAATGGTTAAATTCCTAGTTCAAAAAAATATTTTTTCACAGTAATGAGAGAAATCAGTTTTGTACAGAACTTAACTATCTTGCCGGTGCAGGCCTTATTATGGCCCAAAATTTTGATTCAGCATAAATATATCTGATTCTGAATACAAGAGGAATGTGGAACATGAATACTAGGTTTACAAAGAATATAGGCGTGCTTGTACAAAAATATAACAATAAATACTGGAGTATAACGTGCCCAAAATATTTAACATTAATATCAAAAATTGCAAATTACCAAATAGATTCAGATATATTCTGAAAACATGGCCCCTAAGTAGAGATACTTTATACCGGACGATGATATCGATTCATAGTTGTTACTCAATGTAGCATATAGATTAAAGTTTAGTGTTATTGTAGATTATGTGTGTCAATAATAGTAATCTGTATATATATTTACCCTAACATCCTTCTGCTTAATTGCAATTTAATGGGATAGTTTGAAGAACAATAAATAAAATATATATTTTTTATTTTTAACTTAAAGAGTTAAACCTCAAATTATAATATTTTAATTAATAACTCAGGTACGGGACATACGTCATTCCTATGTCTACCCACGTTAAATTATAGTGAAAACAAGCTTATGTGTCCAAGCGGTTAATGAAGATAATATTAGCGAAAGTCAATCGAAAATCCGAAACAGAAAAATCAGAAAAAAGATACGGATACATCGTGTCCCAGATGCTGAAAAATCAGAAAAAAGATACAGGTACATCGTGTCCCAGATGTGTCCGTATCTTTTTTCTGATTTTTCTGTTTCGGATTTTCAATTGACTTTCGCTAATATTATCTTCATTAATTAAAATATTATAATTTGAGGTTTAACTCTTTAACCGCTTGGACACATAAGCTTGTTTTCACGATAATTTAACGTAGGTAGACATAGGAATGACGTGTGTCCCGTACCTGAGTTATTAAGTTAAAAATAAAAATAAAAATATTTCATCCTAGACTTGCAGATAAATTCAATAGATGTCGCAAATTAATAACGAAGGTACGGGCCATACTTCATTCCTATGTCTACCTACGTTAAATTATCGTGAAAACAAGCTTATGGATCTAAGCGGTTAATAAAAAGTGATAAAATTTATCCTGACACTATCTAGAGGGCATTTAATTCGAGTTGAATCTTGCAATCATACATAAAGGTAGCAGCCAATAAAAATATGCGATAAGAAAAATGAAAATAATGTTGGTGGTTCTCAGTCGAAGTATGATACAGTTAAAAATGACCGAATCGGATAGGGATACGTTGGCGCAGTGGATGGCGCGTTGGCCCGGATTGCCAGAGATCCTGGGTTCAAGTCCCAGATGTATCCGTATCTTTTTTCTGATTTTTCTGTTTCGGATTTTCGATTGACTTTCGCTAATATTATCTTCATTAATTAAAATATTATAAAAAAATATATATTTTACGCTTATATGGCGGCTAACTGTCATGTTGATAGAACCTGCAATTATTAATAAAAAGATAGATTTTTAAGGTTATTTTATATTTTTAATTATACCCAAACTGCGAACCTATTTTATTGAGTAGGTTTTACGTTCTCAGTTCGGGTTTCTTAAAAAGCAACATTGTTTTTGGTAATTATGCGTATTATGTGGTAGTCGTAAGTCAAATTTTACTGAAAAAGGATGAATTTTTTTTTTCAAATGAACCAAAATCTTGGGGTATGACGGTTGTACATAATTAAATGATAACAACACTTTTTAATACACCATCGAATTTAGCTAAACAAAGAAATGCCTTAAATTGTGATCTGTAAATTGTACGATTTCAGGATTAATGGAGAGATCTAAGACAATGGCACCCATGACTAAAGAGGAGTGGGAGAAGCGGCAGTCAGTTGTGAGGAAAGTGCTCGACGAGGAATCCGGCAGATACAGGTTACTCTATCCTTCCATCTTGTCTTCATTACTTAAGGGGTTATTATAGTCTAGAGGCACAAATTTCGAGCATTTTTTCAAGCTCTGTAAAAATAAACGAAGAATATTTTTAGTATCTTTCTTTTAATGATTTGTTTGTTTATATTTTAAGAATAAATAAGAAATTAAAATTAAAAGTAATCGGCTGGCAAAGTTGGGGATCCAAAAAAAACGGGACGCCCTGGCGTACATGATTGCAACCCGTCTGGTCATCTGAAAAAAAAAATCAAATGGATTTTTAATCAGTCAGAATGTTGCTATCGCCGCAACCCCGGAGGAGTAAAAAAGATTTTTTTTGACAAAATGGCGGCCGTTTGAAAAAAAAAATTTTTTTTTAACAGTTTAAAATTTTTTTTAAATAGTAAAAATTATTTTTTTTCTGATTCTTGGGGACCATAAAGGGATGTGTGGAGAAAATTCGTACCAAATTTCAAATAAATCGGTTCAGTACTCTAGATATCAGCTTGAAAAAAGTATTTTCGAAAAAAATGTGTTTAAAGTTTTGAGTAAAATTTCAGGCAGTTTTATTCATATAATGGGTACGGTGTTCTTACATTACGTTACTATGACTCTCAGTTAAAAATAAATTATATTTGCATTATATATACATTATATAGGTATATAATATAAGAAAGGTTTTATGGGGTAATCCATCTGCAGGTAGTCGGGCAACGTCTACCATGTATTGTTCAATTTGTTCCGGCCAGACCGGTTTAGTTAGCGCGCCACAAAAAGAGCTATAACTCTGAAAATAATTCGAAATTCGAAAAATCCATTTAAGCACATGTTTTTAAAGATCTAAACATTGAAAATAAGTATTTAAAAAAAAATCGAAATTCTAGACTAGAATACCCCCTTAACCGCTTGGACACATAACCTTGTTTCACAATAATTTAACGTAGGTAGACATAGGAATGACGTATGTCCCGTACCTGAGCTATTAAACTTATTCCCAAGCTATTGCTCAGTTTTTCATTATTACAAACATTGATATAGGTAATCGTTTTGTAAATCTTAAGGGTCATCAGTAAACAAGAGTATGTTTGCTCCTTTAAATATTGTCACAATATCATTGATAAATATTAAAAATAATACAGGAGCCAAGTGAGAACCCTGCGGCACTCCACTGGAACCTCGAATTGCTTTGAAATGTAATCTAAAATTTTTACTGACATTTTTCTTGATGATAGGTAAATTTTGAACCAGTTGAACATACTGCCAGAAATACCAAGAGTTTTTAGTTTATGAATTAAAATTTGATGTGATTGATTGTAAGTGGTATCACAAAATGAATAACATCGCATAGTGTTTGACAGCACATTTAAAATTTGTATGAAAGATGGAGAATCCTTTGCATTTGAAAATTGAGTAATTACTGAACCACATGAAAGTATATAAACATAGATAAAAAAAATCGATAGACCCTGTAACTCGGTGACAAAATACTGTGTTAAGATATTCAAGGTTTATTAAAATACATTTGAAAGCTGATGTTTTTAGCTTTGAACTTTCATCTGAATACATTTTACCATTTCAAATCCCTTTTTGAAGATAATAAATTTATCCTGTTTTGTTATGCTATTAATTTAGCCACTGAAAAAAAATAATGTATACTTGATTATTTTTTCTATATACTTGATTATTTTTTTTTTTTGATAAACTAATGTTTAAGACAAGATTTTATGCATAGCACAAAGGGTAACAATTATTATAAGCAATAATTATTAGCCTGAAACACCCATCCATATTGAAAAAACCTCCGAGAAAAGATACATGCCGCCGACGGGACTCAAACCCGCGCCCCTCTGATTGCCGGTCAGGAGCTCTATCCACTAAGCTACGGCGGCTTATCTCTTACCCGCCAAATGATTCAATATATACTAGTTTTTCATTCAACAATTACCGCTTATTACATTTTTTCACCTGCAAATCACCAACTTTATTTTTATATGAGAAAGGCATTGTAAGTGCTAACTTTGCCACTAGGTGGCGTCGAGATATATCATGTCTACATTTTTTGGCGAAATACTTTAACTCGTCAAATATATCCACAGAAACAATTTGTATGTGATTATCATTGCATCCCCAAATAAATACCTATTATATTTATAATTTTATAGTAAAAGTGAAGCAGATATAGCTTATTCATACTAGAGATGATTTGATTCTAACCCGCAATAAAGAGTTTTCATATTGTATTCATTCCTATTCAGTTTTTGTAGTCTTTTTCAGATTAATAAAGGGGGATGGCGAGGTGTTAGAGGAAATTGTACCTTGGAAGAAACACAAAGAGATAAACAAGCAGGCAACAATGGCGGACGGAGCTTTCTTCCAAAAAAAATCCAAAACAAGGAGCAAATAGCTACTGCCAGCGGAGTTAAAACTGAATGTGATATGTTTAGCGTTGATATGCAGCGAAAGTCACTATAAGTTATGGTTTAATATTTATGTTTTCCCCGCTGTAATTTTTTTCTAACTCTGAAAAATTAGGCATATAGAAGTTTTAGGGTATAGTCACCTAGTAAAATCATTACCCTTTTAATAAGTTTTACAGCAAAAAAGTAACTTCCATGTCATCCGATGCCGATATCCTTGATATTTTCCAAAGCCCAATAAAATTACCGTCAATTTGTTTTTGTGGCAATACAGAAATCTTTTGATGTGTTCAGCTATAATAAGCGAGGCCGCACACTGGACATACATATGTGTTACGATGCAACACATTTAACGCCCCCATATGTTTGCGGGCAAGCATGCACACCGAGGACACATTTGTAGCGGGTGCAGTTTGTGGCGAGACGTTAGCCGCGCTACATGAATTCAAGATCGAACGCATTCGTTTTTTGTGGCGCAGTGATTTGCAAAAATGAAGGACAATATTGAATTTTATGTGGATTTTATTGCAGAGGTTCGAAGAACCCTATATTATATAACCATGGACTCACTGATTATAGCAATAGACAGATTACAGAAATCATCTGGACCAAAATCGCAACTCTTGGTTTAACTCTTGCTAAATTTTGCGGATGTAACTCTTGCGAAATTTTGAAATTACCGTAACTTGCAGAACCTTGATTACGGATGAACCCAATAATGTCTTTTTTTCTCATTAATTGCCACATCAAGAAATCTGTGTCGTCAGATGAAGTCGACATTGTCAAGTATAAATCACAATTGTGCGTCCGGTGTGCGTGTACGCGACACATATACTCCAAGCAAAAATGTAGCATGCATATTGTGGCGACGTAAATGTTGCTTGCATGTGGCTTGTGGCTCCGGTGTGCGGCCTCGCTAAGTCCATTAATACGCTAATTGCAATATGTTAAATAACTAAATAATCGATTGTTTATATTCCTTGAGGAATATGAATATATGTACTTTAATTTGTCTGCAAAATTGGTTGTCGGGTTTACTATGTACATTACGAGAAAATTGAATCAGTTTTAATTGGCTTGTCCTTTGATAAACTTTACTTTAAAAGAATACAGAGTTGCATTATAATGCCGTGTTGAGCTTCTTCCTTTTTAGCCAATATTTCAGACAGAGTTACAGTTTCCATCATCAGGGCATCATTGAGCCACTTATTTAATGATGCATTCTGTAGGTATTTATCTTTTTTTTGTTTTTTTGGATTTTATAACCCATTGATTGGAAGTGGGTATGAACTGGTTTAAATATTAATCAGACTATTTTGGTATGAGAGGTCTATTGTACCATAAAGGTCCATTTTCTGTATTCTGTATTCATGATAATTAGGCATTAAATAAATAAATAATTTATTTATATTTCCGAGTCTTGCACCATGGCAATACTGGTGTGTCTTCCAGTAGAGAACCAGGTAATGCGCACTGTTTTCTGTTGATAAAAGCAAATATTATAAATGTATTTTCAATTTTAGTGTTATTGTCGTTCTAATAAAATTTTCCTTATTAGTGTTAAGTGTTCAGAATAAAATAAAAGTTTATCACTCGTGATCAAGATACATTCGAGGTTAATATTTAAAAAATTTATTGTAAATTTTTTATTAGTCAATTACAAAATGTATTCTAATATGTAATATTAGGTAGCATATGAAATTCAGAAATATATGTGTTAATTATCAAATAATTGTGTTTTTTTTTAAATATTTATTTTCTGTTATTATTTGTTTTCAGCCATTGAATT
Source organism: Limnephilus auricula (assembly GCA_951813805.1). Taxonomy (NCBI): domain Eukaryota; kingdom Metazoa; phylum Arthropoda; class Insecta; order Trichoptera; family Limnephilidae; genus Limnephilus; species Limnephilus auricula. The sequence continues at coordinate 7,269,972 of OX638403.1, forward strand.
GTGCTGCGGACCCATAATTTATAACTGGGTCAATAATACATGGCGTTTATTGGAAAAAAAACTGTTTCTCAGAAAATATTCACAGGTCTTTTTTTTATTTTTGAGAAAACCTCCAAGAGTCCCAACTGCTATCGTCTGAAGCCAGTGAGACTATAGCATCCCCAATTGGGGTATGTTGTGAGGGTGAAGGTAAGTGGGGAAGGAAAGGAGATGGGGGGAAGAGGAAGGTGGGGAAGTACCTAGCTATTCAGATCTAGCCACTAAACACGGCTAAAGCCATTTCAAGCAACTTTTCAATTCTGAATGGTGGTCTTACACCAGGGCGATACTGAGAGCATCTTCCACTGAATGATGACTAAGGTTAAGGAATTGTCTTTAACCTTAAAATTGTTAATGACTTTTTCGTTAATTGCGACTCTAGTTCTCTTGGATGGCAGCAGAATCAAACATCAATGAAAAATATTACAGCTTAAAAATAACATAATTATTCTTCTTAAGAGGAACGGCTGTGCATTCTTTTTCATAAAAAACTTGATTTTGGATTTGAGGCCAAAATACTCTATGTATATTAATATGTAATTATTTTTTTTATCAAAACGTATAGCAAATATCCAGTACGGATATGTGCTATTTTATTATAGTGCAATGTCTTCCTCGGGCGTCCCCGAATTTTCTACCATTTGCATTTGCGTCATTTATTCTTTTTCCACTCCTTTCTTCGTGGTGGTGTTTATTTTTTATGGTATGGGTAGCTCCGCCCTAGTAACCATTTATTGAATAACCAACACGCCTGGTCTGTATGTTTTTCTACATTTGGCGACTTAGCAGGGGTGCCCGGGTTCATGGGATGAGGTTTGTCTAGGTCTTGGCGGCGGATGCGCTTACCCACCTACTGCGTTGTGGGTTGAATTGGAAGACTGTTTGAGGGAGACTTTGTGAGACAGCTGGACTCTCTTAAACCATCACCACGCACCGCAGTGGGAGTGATGGATTCATACATACTACCTTTTTCCTTCCCAGAACCACCTTTCTCTTAAAAGATTCTCCACACAGCATCTCCAAAGATGAATTAACTTATGTAAAAAAAAAAACAAAAATTTGGTGAGAACCGATATTATGGCACTGGGTGGATCACTGCACAAGTTTTCATAATGGACTCACGAAGTTTTCATAACTGGTACAATTATCGCAAGGTCACTCAGGTATGTATCCCATAGTGTCAGAATGGGACAGATAGTTGGGTAATAGGTTGGGTGGTGGACTGAGGGAACATAATATATAAGTTAAAGGGAGATGCATATGGTTGCGTCAACACGCATAGTAATAAAACATATATTACATTTTGGTATATATATTTAGGTACTCTGTTTACATAGTATTTTGTTATCACAATGCTCCGCTAGTATAGCTGGCAATACTGACTAGTTCCCCCATCCCGCCAGGAGGATTCGGCTATGACCTGGGCCCGGCAGAGGGGGCAGGTCTGCACCTTGTTAAACCACATGACCAGGCAGGTCTCGCAGAAGATGTGCGAGCAGCTCAGCAGTACCGGGGTGTGGTACTCTTCGTGGCATATCGGACACATCTTGCCGGCGGAATTTATCTGATCCTCGTTAGGAGTGATGCCCAAATTCTGCAAAATACAACCAAATATTAATAAACTGTAGAATAGTTTTTCTCAAAGTGGGGAATAACGCCCCCTTGTGGATGCTGGAGGCTTTCAGGGGGCCAGTAGAAGTCTCAAAGAAAATTAGGGGGCCTTAAGGAAATCTAGAAGGGGGACGACAGACGAATTCTATCTATAAAAATCTGATGGAATCTAGACACGACAACACTTGAGATACAATTTACTACTCGAATGCTTGGAATCCCGAATAGACGGTTAAATTAGAGCCGCTTACGCATGTAATAGTGTGGGTGTAGCATTTCATGTATGTAGGTTCATGGTTGAATTAACTAAATAAAATTTTCTATGATTTCTGATATTTTCTTAATATGACATTTTGTTCATTTGGACAACTTTTTGTCCAATTTGACATTTTGACGGCTGGCGTAGTCTGAGGGTAAGGCTTTAGACTCCCATTCCGAAAGTCGCGGGTTCGAACTCGGCGTGCGCAAATAAATTTCATTTGATTAATTTGTGTTATTTCACAATGAATCAATTAAAATAATATGTATTATATTTGCGGCACGTTCCAGAGTGAAAGATACTCTCAGTATCGCCCTAGTGTAAGACCACCTTTCAAAATTAAAACTTTGCTTGAAATGGCTTTAGGCATGTTTAGTGACTAGATCTGAATAGCCAGGAATTTCCCCACCTTCATCTTCCGCATCTCCTTCCCTTTCTTACTTACTTCAGCCTCACAACATACCCCAATTGGGGGTGTCATAGTCTCACTGGCTCCAGACGGGAGCAGTTGGGACTCTTGTGAGGTATTTCTCTATAAAAAAAAATTCATTTCATCCAATTGGACATTTACATCAATTAAACATTTGTTTGTCATTTATTGAAACATCGTTGATCTCAGAAATAGAATATGGGTCACATCCTATCCATATATAAACGAGCCATCTGTCTTAAGCCCGCTGGCAGGATGCGATTTTAACCCTTATGTATACAGAAACTGTACAAGGACAAGGTCAGAATCGCTTGCGAGAGTATCATTCCAGAATTTGCTTTTTATTAGAGCACTCTAGCTCCTCGGAATGCTCTGATATTTATTTTCTATGAAATATGGCTTTATCCTCTTAACTGTCATCCGACATTCAAGAGATTAATGCATGTTTAAAACAGATATTAACCACTCAAACGCTTTTTGCCACATTATGGCACTATTTTCAAAGCCTCGGATTGCTTTATTGCCACAATGTGGCAAATATTCTATAGATTCTTTAAAATGTTTTAAAGTTTACGATTTTATAATATTTTTTTATAAATCCTACGAATATGTAACAATAAACAAAAGATAGGTGAATTCATTGGGTATTTAGAACTATCAGTTTGTATGTCTCAGTATTCAAATTCGGAGGTATGATTTTTTTTTAATGTGGGCGGAAAAATTTCGTTTAGCAATCCGAGAAAAAAAGTTTTAAATTGCTCTGTCGCTCCAGTGGTTAATGTAAAAAAATAAGTTAAAAAATATGGGGCACTAGATTTTTTAAATCTCAATGTGGTCAGGGGTGGAAATAAGTTTGAGAACCTGTGCCTTAGCAGATGCTTCGACTACTTACTTGGTTAAAGCGGAAATGAAGGGACCAAATAAATTTGGTTTCAGACGAGTATTGTCTTATTAGTATTTTACGCACCAGATTTTCAGTTTTAGTTTAGTTTTTCCCATAGGGACTAAACCCTTTCATACACTTTTCCATATAAATGATCATCTAGTAAATCCACGCTATGCAAGTGTATTATATAAGTATAATTAATACAAAACAATACAAGAACAACATGTTAATCTACCAAACTATTAAATGGGAATATAATTCACCGACTCCAGATATTTTCAAATCAGAGGGTTCGGCTCAGTGGAATTCCTAATTTGACCGATAAATCCTACAGATCCCTCAATATAAATATTTTAAAAATCTTTTGTAATCCTACTTGTATTTAAAGTGACTGATTTTTGCATTTTTATATACAAATTCTTTGACAAATCTAATATGCCTAAATTTTTTATGAGGGAGCTAGGTATAATGCCAGTAGCCGAAATAACAAATGGTAATATTTTTATAGTCTGAGAATGCCAAATTCTTTTAATTTCATTTCCTAAATCTGTATACTTTCTTTTTTTTAGAAACAGATTTTTCAATATTACAGGAATTTGGAATAGCTACATAATAAGTATATATTATTAGTATTACTGTAAGAACTATAAAAATACATGCATTATATTTTGTTGTAAAACTTACGGAGCTTTTCATTAGTTGTGAAGAAGCCGTCTTCAGTAGATTTGCCTTTTTTAGAAGCTCAAATCCCTTGGAGACAATGTAAGCCGTGGAGAAAGCGACTGATAGAAACTTTTCATATCCCTGATACGATTCCAGTAAATATAATAACCACGGATGGATGGGAACTATCGATCGGTAAAGCTGAGACAAAGCCTCAATGAAGAAATAGAATTTCCCCTGAAAACAAAAATATAATTATGAATGGATTATAGATTAAGCAATTGTACTGTATAATGAATTTCTTTTTTATATGAATATTGCTGTGGCTAACGAAACACAACTTCGTCTACTGGATGGTGGTTAGCTAACCTAGATAACCAAGTGTTGTATCAATAAATTAACTCACACCGCCATCTGTTAGAATCTTATGGAACTTACCTCAGAGTATGGATATTGGAGAGACGGCATGTGAAGTGTGCCCGCGCGCTCCAAGTGTGCCTTTTCGAGAATTTTACCCAAACGGCTTACATTGGCTGCTGGTTTTTGGCCGTTTAATACGTTCCGACAGCAGCCATTTTACATGGTGACAGCCGTGTGGGTAGAATTCTCGAAAAGGCACACTTGGAGCGCGCGGGCACACTTCACATGCCGTCTCTCTAATATCCATACTCTTAGGAACTTACAAATAATTAAAAAAATATTGTCCTATAACAAACATTTTATTCGCATTAATAAGTATTGAGGTCAATAATTGAGATAAAAATTATCATATCTTTTAAGTTGGACCAAATTACGCACAGAAATCCAAATTACATCAAAATCGGTTAAGTAGTTTCGGAGTTTATCCTGGACGAACATTGTGATGTGAGATTTTTTATATATAAAGACTAGCTAAAGTCCAGGGCTTTATGCGGGGCTTTTGAAATCAGATATAGACAGTAATTTTCATTTCATTTTGAAGGTCAAGTATGCCAAAGTTATTAAAATATAATAGTTCTGCTTTAAGGCCTCTAAAAAGGGGAGGTTCTTCGAAATCTTATGTAGTCAGTGACTTTCTTCTTATTTTGAAGTTAAAGTATGCAAAATTTCATCAATCTCAAAATAAAAATATAGATTTGTAAAAAAACCAAATGCACGCACGCCGCCCGTAACAGACACCCTTCTTCATTTAAATAGATCACAGAAGAGAAGAGTTCAATTGGTGAATGTGAGATGAACAGAAATAGGGAAAAGAAATATTGGTAAAGTACATGTGTAGAATATTTTCACCATTATTAGATTTTTTTTTAAATTATAATTTTTACTTTTTAACATGTTTTACATGATACATGTTGATAATTTTACATCTTGGATTACATATTTACTACTCTTCCATTAAAACCATTTTTTTTTTTTAAATAAAGACAAACATTCCCGGGTTACGAATAACCCAACAACATTTGAAAATCTCCTACTACCACCACACTAAGCGGAAGATGTTGCTTGGGTTGTGATGGAGGACTTAGCCAGCCGAGGAATCGAACACGGAAGGCCTGGGTGGGACCCAAACGTGGTGCCCACTCAACCACTGACCGGTCTTTTTTTGCTTGTGTATCCTTTACTAATACTTTTACAGAGGTCGTGTCACCCACACGCAAGTGTGTGAGTGTCGGTTCAAGGCACATCAATGGCTGGACGATAGCGAGCAGCAGTACAAAACTAATAGGAAGTTAATATGAACCATCTTGTATCTGAGGATCTTATAATGGTGAAACTATTCTACCTACCTTTTCAGAGCCATTTACTAAAAATAGCGGTAAATTCTGAACTACGATGGAGTTAAAAGACGTTGGTAAGACTCACCTTTTTCTTATACGGTAAAATCCTTTCAGGCAGAAAGGTAAAGAATAATTTTATATCTATGGTTATGAATTTTAAAATAAAATCTGTGATGCATATCATCCACAGCATCTCCCACAGATCTATGGGCTTGTCATGATCAGCCATGAGGATCAAATATCCCCAATTCTTTTGACTATAGCCATTCAAGTAATCTACTAGTATGACACAGCTCAATGTATAGACAATAGCCCAAAAAGATCTGTGTAAGTCTCTGTTTGTGTGCTTGGCCGCCTCTTCCTTCACAAACTGGTTTGTGTGATAAAATGTAATGATCATGGCTGACAGTGAGATCAACCCCAGGCTATAATCGTAAACAAATTTGGCGAGAAGGATTAAAAACACGGGGGCGTATTTGAAAGCGCCACGAAGGAGGACCAGCAAATCAGACTGAAACAAAGAGATTGGTAATTACTAATAAAAAAATTATACATAATCACTCGGATATAGATAGATTCTCTATCGCAAAGCAGAGGCTCGCTCGCTCGCCTGTAGAGAAAAATAATTCCGGTAAAAAAAATTTTTTTTTTTAAATAAAAAATTCAACATATTTATTACGTATTTTGTAAAACATTTTTTCAGAGTAATCCGGTCCTAATCATCACAATTATACATTTAACAGCCAGACAATTTATCAAATTATAAAGTTCTATTTGAGTTCTGTTACAGGGTGTGCCAAAAGAAAGTTCATATTTGATTGGCTCACTACGTAAACGCAATACACCTGAGAGGCGCGGAGCGCATGTCAATCGATGTACCGGCTTTTAGGAATTCAGTCGCTGTGGATCGTTTCTCAGGAGGGGACCATGCATTGTGTGCGAGAATTTTATAAAACCAGTGATTCGGCGACTGTAGTGCGGAGTATGTTATGTAGTTTAGCGATGAGGCTCATTTTTATCTCACTGGGCATGTGAATAAGCAAACTGACGTTACTGGAGTGCAACGAACCCGAAACGCAAGTATCACAAACCCCTACGCCCTACATTCACCTAAAGTAACTGGTATGGGGTGCGATATCAGCGTGAAGAATATTCGGCCCATATTTTTTTTGAAGACAAAAGGGGTTATCCGGTTACTGTCATTTCAGAGCGTCATGTGGAGAAGCTGGAAAATTTTTTGGTGGCTGAATTACAAAACTTTCCTGGTTATAATCAAAGAACATGGTTCCAGCAAGATGGAGAAATGACACACACTTCCTAAAACATGTTTGCCAAGAATTTTTCCCTCAAAAATTGATCTCCAGGAGAGGTGATGTAAATTGGCCTCCACGCAACCCTGAATTAACCCCTATGGATTTTTATTATGGGGATATCAAATCAAAAGTTTACGCCAATAAACCGAGTTTTCTCGTGCAGTTACAAGAAATAATTGAACACGAAATAGCAGCCATCACGGAGTCAACATGCCTACCTACCCTAAGGAATTTTGCTGTTCATTTAGATCAGTGCCGTGCTCGAGAAGGGTTACATTTAGACGACATTATTTTTGAAAAGTAATTTCGTAAAATGTGTATTTTAATAATGAATAAACTTTTTCTTGGTGAACATCTCCCTTTTCTTTATATATCTATATTAAATGTAAACGTTCTTTTGTGACAGACTGTATTATATCATTATTAGCCAGTTGTTACATATGGGATGGTCCGATGCTCTGTAGGGAACCTGCTTGCACAGCGCAGATGAAAACAGTGCACCCTAAAGTTTAGGTTTAGGTTTATACTTCGCTTGTGTGGAAGCACTATGATATAACTGAAAACAGAACATTCACAGAACTTGAAAGTTAACCTTGAAATTTGATGAATTGTTAAAATTCTGTGAACTGGCCCTTGTATATAATTTACGTGAATCTTTTCATTTATTGAGCTTGTTCATTTCCTTGATGATCTCAGTCTTTGTTGACCTTTGTAATGACAATAAAAGATCCCATACTAATTTTTTATAAGAGTCACTTAGCATTCTATTTTATCACTGTGTTATGATACCACGTTTACAAACATTACACTTACATACAAATAAATACGTCATGCGACCTTAGATATGTATACGCTTCTGATTGTGAAGTCCTGTGTTATGACTAGACATCCATATTTTCATATTTCAGCTGATGCAACTACGAAACTTGTAACTGTTATATTACCAAAATTATTTTTAGATAAATTACTGTTAAATTGATAGAAATTTTTTAAATAAATATTTTATTTTCCTTTGAAAATCTCATTATATTTTCATGTAATAATAATATATTAAAATTATATTTGTATAGCGCAGTTATGTGTCGTTTCACTTCAAGTAAAAACTAATTAAGTAAAAATTAACTAAAATAAACTTTAAAATAATCCTATAGTGCTCCTTACAAAATATTAATAAAAATTTCTAATTAATTTACAAAATATTAATAAAAATTCATTATTAATAAAAGTCCATTAAAAGATAGAAATAACGAATATACGGTATACACAAAAGAAAAGCAGAGAACAAAATAGGAGAACAATAAGGCGCTCTGTTGACGAGGCAACTGAAACCAAACTAAAACTGGCTGGTTTCTATGTCTTGATTGGTCAAAAAGCTTATTTAACCATAGACGAAGAACAATCAGCTGACAGCTGGCAACTAGCAACGGCCGGCCACGGCAATCAGCGGTGCGAGTCGCGGGTCACCTTTTGCGTCACCATTGACAATGGGTTTTTGAGTAAATGTGGGGGCCATCACATTGTCATACAAAGACAGTTGCCAGTTGACAGTTTTCAGTTGCCTCAGTGAGCGGATCGCCTAACAGTGCTGTTGTTATAGCACAGGACAACAATAATAGACAATAGTAGGACAAAACAAGAACAGTAAAACTAAAGTATTATATAAACCAGGAAAACACTAAAATCTTAATATATAAAGTCAGGTTAGTTACACCATTTATAACTCAAGAACGGCTGGACAGATTTTTATGATCTTCGATTTGTTGGATTTGTCTCTGTCCCGATAAACAGAATACCTATTAAAACATCGGAAAAAATCTCGGGAACAATAATTATGAAGAAAATGATTTTTTTCATATATTTTGTATGGAACGGCTTTTCAAATAATGTGCGTTGGTCGACATAATTTGAATCAATTCGAACTGTCCATGGTGTAGTGTGCCGAACATTTCGTGCTTAGTCAACAGCTCAATTTCATTTTTTAAACAGAGTATTTATTTTAACTTTAAAAAAAAACTTAAATTGTTTCAGCTAATAAATTAAGTAGAATATTTATTGATTTTGAGGCGGTACAAAGTTCGCCGGGTCAGCTAGTATTATATAAAAGTAGACATGAAACATAAAAGTACAATAAGGAGGAAACCGAAACCAAACAATTACCGGAAACTTGAGATGTAACCTTTTGTGTTTGTGATAATGTTTCAGAACAGGCTGAGTGTAAATTTTTCCTGGCAGATGATTTTTGTTTATAATAAAATAAGTTTAAAAAAACGTAGTATATCATTGAAGAATGTTTTGTCTAGTTTGTAGTTAGAAGTAAGGCCGTCCATTCATGGAGCCACTTACAAACGACTCGAGCGTCATGTGCATACCCTCGATACTATTTTGCTAGTGCAGCTCGTAGCGGCGTGTACGAATACTAGCAAAATAGTATGGCGGGTATGCACATGATGCTCCAGTCGCTAATCAGAAAAGTATTAAAATTTGTACAGCGCCCTTGAGGTGATAACAAATGGCACAATGACACAAAAACGACGCTATACAAATCATCAATATTATTAAGAACATGATACTAATAAATCTAAACGAAAATATGAAAAAGAACAAGACACAGAAAAAAAGGTAATGGCTGGGATAACGGGTGTCCCTTCAAAATTTATTATAACAGTAATTTCAATAAAAATTTTAAAATGTGTGTAAAGGAATAAATACCTACCTATAAATGCCTAGGATTTCTTTATATTTGAATTATGAATTTTTATTTTATTTTTATAACATAATGTTACACATTATGTTATATGGCTGACATTTAAGTGATTTAAATATTATAAAAACAATTTAATTTCGATTGACAAATAAACTGCTGATAAATAAATCCGCTGACGAGGCAACTGAAAAAAAACCAGTTTGCAACTAAACTCGCTATCCTGTGTATGTCAATGTGATGGCCCGCACACTACACAATTTCTCAAAAACCCGTTGTCAATGGCAACGCAAACAGTGACTCGCGACTCGCCCTGTTAGTTGCCGGGGTCGGCCGTTGCCAGTTGGCTCAGTTGTCATGGTTGCGCCAGTTTTGTTGTCAGTTTTCTAGTTTTTCAATTTGACAGTGACAGATGACTACGATGACAGCTGATTGTTCTTTGTCTATGGTTAAACAAGCTGAGATAATTACAGAAATTGTAAAATTGAGTAGGCCGGCATAGAAGTTAGTTTGGAAGCCATAGCAACCAGCCGGTTTTAGTTTGGTTTCAGTTGCCTCGTCAGCGGAGGCACTAAGGCGATCCGCCCACTGAAGCAACTGGAAACTTTCAACTGGCAACTATCTTTGTATGACAATGTGATGGCCCGCACACTACACAATCACTCAAAAACCCGTTGTCAATGGTAACGCAAGCGGTGACTCACGACTCGCACTGCTGATCGCCGTGGCAAGCCGTTGCTAGTTGCCAGCTGATTGTTCTTCGTCTACGGTTAAACAAGCTTTTTGACCAATCAAGACATAGAAAACAGCCGGTTTTAGTTTGGTTTCAGTTGCCTCGTCAGTGGAGTGCCTAATTGTCATTTCTTTAAACTGCAACTGAGCAACACATAGTTTAATTTGTCATTAAAAAACTAAAGACAACCAATTGTCTTATATGTGTTTAATTTTGGATGTCATTCAATCCTGACCTACTCAGATGTTTACAAAGTTATTTCTTGGGTAAATGTATTTCCTGTTTGACATATTATTATTATCATTATGCAGATAAGACATAGTGATAAAGCAAGTAATATAATCAGAAATAATTGATAAAATAATAAGTGATAAAAACAACAAACAGGTAATGCCAAAAGAAAATTTGTGAGAACAAAGAAAAATGGTTGATAAAATCTTCTATCTATATAAAGGAGAGTCTGTGGTGGGCGGAGAGTATGGATTTAATTTTTATACAAATCTACAGTTTTATTCTGAGGTTGATGAAATTTTGCACACTTTACCTACAAAACAAGAGAAAGGTCACTGTCTAAATGAAATTTCGAAAAGCTCTGTGTGAAGTCTGGGCAACACCGGGGACTTCAGCTAGTACCATATAATACAGTGAAATTCTCTTATAAGGTTTTACAGGGCAGCAGAATAAAAACTTATAGATTTGGCCATTTTTTATTTCGGTACTGGAGGGACTCACGTAGCTTCTCAGTATTCTTTGTAATTAATTTTAATGTAATTAATAAGTGGTTGAGTGGGCATCGCGTTTGGGTCCCACCCAGGCGTTCCGTGTTCGATTCCTCAGCTGGCTAAGTCCTCCATCACAACACAAGCAACATCTTCCGCTTGGTGTGGTGGTAGTAGGAGATTTTCAAATGTTGTTGGGTTATTCGTAACCCGGGAATGTTTGTCTTTCTTTTAAAAAAAAAAAAAAATTCCATGGTACACGGCCATCATGTGGGCAAATGTCATCCGACATTCAAGAGGTAAAGCATAAAAACTTCTTAAGTGAGTTTGAAATCTCATGTATACAGTTCCTCTTATTTTGAAGGTCAAGTGTGCAAAATATCATCAACATTGGAATAAAACTGTAGATTTGTATAAAAATCAAAGCCACACCGTCTGCCTGCCACGGATATTATTCTCTATATATATAGATGCTTTTCACTCGTACGAAATTAAAAGTTTAGTACAGAATATTCAAGAATCTAGTCTTTCTGCAGTCAAGAGATCTTTCATTTTTAGCTACTGGATGTGATGGAAAATTAATTAAAATAGCATTTTCTCAGCATGATACTCACAGCTGAAGTTTGGGCAGTTGGTTCATTCTCTTCATCTTCTTCAGGCTGGCGATTGATTCGCTGAACAGGTTCTATAACCTCAGCCTCATTGTTTTCCGTATTCACAAGAGGTACAGGATCCCGGTCATTGTAGGATACCTCATGAGCCCTGTTTGCTGGCAGCGGGTCGTGGTTCAGGGAATGGGTCTCGGCCAGCGGACTCATGTTTAAATGGGTCCGGTGGCTGCCGGGAGAATAGTTGTGTATGTGCGGATTCTGGCCATTTTGATTCGGAACTGTTTCCTGAATATTTGAGGTTATCCTATTTATCCAGCTTGTGTTTTGTGGCTGTGTGTTTGCATTGCTAACCTGGAATAATGTAAAATTATGACTCATTATAAAAGTAATAATATTAGATATGATTTAAAGTCTGGCAAATAAGAGAATGTGCTCGACGGTAGATGCCATTCATCACCATTCACCATTCTGAATTCCCGAATAACTTTGGAAAATCTGTGCAGCATGCGAAAGGCAGAGCGCATTTTTTAAAATATTTTTATATAGAAACCTCACAAAGAGTCCCAACTGCTCCCTTCTGGAGCCAGTGAGACTATGGCATCCCCAATTGGAGTATGTTGTGAGGCTGAAGGTAAGTGGGGAAGGGAAGGAGATGGGGAAGAGGAAGGTTGGAAAGTACCTGGCTATTCAGATCTAGTCACTAAACACGGCTAGAGCCATTATTAAGCAACGTTTCAATTCTGAATGGTGGTCTTACACCAGGGCGATACTGAGAGTATCTTCCACTCTGGAACGTGCCGCAAATATAGTAAATATTATTTTTATTAATTAATTGTGAAATGACACAAATTAATCAAATAAAATTTAGCATTTTTTAGTTTACCAATATCTTTTGAGAATAATAATATAATGTAGGTTTGTGCACGTAGGGTAGTTGTATTATATTTACAGACATGTTCACATAATAGTTACAATATAATAGTTTATCTAATTTTTTTGTTTTGACTCCTACTAAGAGCATTACTTATTTTTTTACATTTAATACTTTTTGTACTTTTATCCTTTTTTTAAGATATTTTATAGTTTTTTTTTTTACTTACTTAATAATTTAGTTAAGTTAATGGTATAAATAGATAATGGCTACAAAATATTTCCAAAATGCCATAACTATATATTTTCTTCCCTTTTATCAGTAAAAATATTTGTATTATCTTTTTTCTGCTGTATGTAGTAAATTTGTGAGAAATAGTTTGGATGCAAATGAGTTCTCTAGTTGTTGCTTCGTATATTCTTGTCAATTGATATCTGTATCTGTATTTTCGCCAATAATAATAAATAATAAAAAAAAACTGTATTTTCAAAGCTGTTGATAAAGTACAAAGTGATAAAAACATAATATCATATCAATTGTATGTACCTACACATAAAAAAACGGCTACAAACAATTTCGTCGTACAGTGTTTATGGTGTGTTTGTATATCTGATTCTTGCAGCTAATTATTGTGTTGTGTTATTTGGCTTCGGGGAATTAAGTATCCGTGTTGTGGCTCAACACCCACAGTCAAACAAAATAATGAGAACTTGGATCTTATATATTATCTTAGAATACATCAACATAACACACAATGTTTTCAAAACACAGAGTGAAAATGAAAGAATTGGTAATATAATATTTACCTGTCCGAGAAAGGGTGTTATCTCGCGTATAAAACTATTCAATCCATTGCTTAAACCGTGTCTAGGATGTTCAGGCATCAACCTTGACGTCGTGTGGCCTGTCCAATCTCGAATTCTCCTCGAATCATCGTTGGAATGCGTATTTTCTACATCATCACTGATATCTAACGTCACTTGGTTTCTATCACCAGGTGATAACGACATTTAAATGATTTTTTTTTCTATAATCTGGGCTTAAAACTCAATCATTGATTGCTCATTTAAAAACCGTATCAAAATAAATGTAAAAACCAACTACTTTTTACAACATGAAAACTTTAATAGTATCGAAGAACACTTTATTTAATTCCGATATCTATTATCTATATCACACTCCTGATCGGTTTTAATTTGTAAAATAAGCGTATAGTTACACTTTGCGTGATAAAATATAAAACTTGCAACTTCGACAACCAATGAAATTCGCGAAACCTACTGCAAGTGTCATAAATAATAACGTCATGTCAAAAAAATACTATTTCTATGGAATAACTTAATGCAAGTTTTATACTTTATCTATACATAAAACGACCTATTCACGGAGAATATTTCACAAGATTCCGTAGAAGTCTACCGGGAAAAGTACTAAATTACCCACTCCCTTGCAATCTTTATTTTTATTATTAAAAAAGAAGAGGAAGAAATCTGACAGCTCCGCCTAAGAATCATCTTTGACATTTGTCACTATTTAACAAACATACCATTGATTTCTTTATTTCCATATCTGTTCATGGTTTTTTAACATAATATAATTACAATGCCTCACAGCAGTGATTCCGACGAATTTTTCGATGCCGAAGAAATAACGCCGTCAAAAATTAACACGTATGTTTTACTGCAATTCAACATGACACCTAAAAAAAGTACTTGCGAATTTGTATTTATTTTGTTAATTTTTCAGAAAATTAACCAACCAAAATCAACAAGAAACGGATCATGTAGAAGATCACCACTCAGAAAAGCCTAAAACTAGTGAATTCCTCGTTCCAAAGCCAGTCAAAAAACCCACTCAAGATACATTTTCTGAAGAAGTTAAAGATGCTGTCGATTTAACACCAGAGAAAAATGTAAGGATGGATCAATTTAATAATAAAGAGCTTCAATCCCTGTCCTTAACATCCTTCATATAAAACGATTAATTTTATTAACCATCAGATTTATTAATAAATTATTTTTATTATTGAATAGGTGGGCCAAGGGAGACGCAGGTTTCGAGAGCTCCGTCAGTTCATGCAGACTGAAGATGACGACTGTGGTCCATCAGTCAATTCAACTCCCGACTCCCAAAACAGTTCTGCTGAGGGAGTCTTTCCAGCAACCTCAAAGACTGCACATCCATTCAAGTAATTCATTAGTTCCTTGATATATGTGCCTCAATTTGCACAGTAAATTAGATTAAATATGTCTTACTCCGCTTACCGATTAATACGGAATATTTCTTATTTAAATAGTTAGATTAAGCTTCATTATTACAAAAAGTGAGTATTATGTTGCGGGAGATGAAAAAATATGCATTTTTTTAAAGATTATTTTACAAGTTCGACGCCATGTTTGGCCAAGTGAAGCGGCCTTTTACACTTCATTTCAACAATTACTACAAGAAACATGCACAAATAGGTAACAAAACGTACAACTGCCAACAGGTTGAGATTTCGAGTTCTTCAATTCTTCAGGGATTATCTTCTTCATTTAAGATTGCCAAATATCATCAATATTTTATATGTTAGACCGTGGCATTTTGGTATCTGAAACAATGCCAAAATATACATAAAATGTACGAAAATAAAATCACAAAATGAGTCAAAAATGGCTGGACTTACCTTAGCAACACAGCCATCATCGGCAAGCTCTCGTCGGCCACTTCGTTGGCTAAATAGCACGAGGCGCTAACTTCAACTGTTAGAAAGAGATAGAGAATTTTCGATTGTGTGTATGCCCCGGAGGCGTAGATAAGGCTTCTAGGGTTAAAGAAAATATTGCTTTAATAACTCAGGTCAGGGGCATACGTCATTCCTATGTCTACCTACGTTAAATTGTCGTGAAAACAAGCTTATGTGCCCAAGCGGTTAACTTGCTTCGATAAATCAAACAATAATTGGGTCAATGTTTTTCCAATCAGAAAATTAAATGTAAAGTTTTTAGTACACCATTGAATAATATTCCCAGTTTAATTTGCCCGGTGTGAGTAGGATTCCAGTTGCTAATTCTGCAAATGGATGGGTAGTAAGAAATACATTTTATTCTTCTTACGTGTTTGATTTGATCTTTGTTTAGGAAAGTTTCATATTTTTATATCAAAACTTAGTATTTGGAGATGTCTAACTAATCAATTGAACGATCGTTGTATTTGTATGACTTGCAGAATAATCGAGCATGACACAATGAGCCTTCAAAGTTTGACATCATTGGGGAGAATTGGCCGCATTCTTGGTGGAACTGTTGATCCATCAGGTAATTACTTCATATTTTGATTATAGTCAAGTTATAATAACATTTAATTAATCTTTATTCAATTCTGCTCCAAGTTCAGAAGTCCATTACCTGAAGAAGTACCTCCTAAGGATGGTTCTGGATGAATTATTTCTATCGAAAAAAGCAATATCTTTGTAATTGGACATTATAATTTAAATTAAAAATTACTTTGTTTGGATCCACTTTATTATATAATTTTACAAGTAGTTAACTAGATTCTATTATTATGGTCTATACAGTAAATATAACAGCACGTACCTTAACCTTTTGAAAGCCAGTATAGAAAAAATATATTTTTTCAATACGACGTAAAATATTTGACATTTCTCACCTTTCTTACGAAATCAATTTTTATAACATTTCTCTTGTGATATATTACAAAAATTACATCAAAATAATGTAGATAAAAAGATCTTCCTAATAATCACTCAAATCTATGCTTTCCACAATGGATTTATATAAAAAACAATGAAAAAATATAGACTTCGAATACGACTCCGTTCTGATTATCAAGCGGAGCCATTTTTCGGCCATCTTTGATGCCCGGTGCGTCATCGTGAGTTAATTTGAATTATTCGGAGGGGCTAGACGCTATCCAGTATTTCATTACGACAAGAACGAGAATGGCCCAAGCGATTTCTGACCTTGATATTCATACAATTTCTTTATCTATAAGGGACAAAATCGCTTCAAAAATCCGGACCTGCCGGGGGGACTGCGGCCTGCAACGGGTTAAGGAATTTATCTAGCGATTCCTGGGCATGTTTGGAATAAAAAATGTAGATGTCATTATGCTGTTTAATGATATGTATTAAAAAAAAAATTGAAAATTATATAAATCATTTTTCATCAACTGAGTAGTCAATTATATACTAGCAGATCATGTGGTAAGCACTCTGTCTTCCACCACTTCTTCTCTTCCACCAGCATGGCAACACAGGAAACAGCATGTTTAACCTCTCGACTGCCGTTCGCCCACCGGTGGCCGCGGGTCGAAATTAAAAAAAAAAAATTTTTTGAAGCGATTTTGTTCCTTATGTATAAAGAAGTTGTATGAAGAACAAGGTCAGAATCGCTTGCGCCGTTCTCGGTCTTGACATAGCAAAAATCCGCATAGCGCCAACCCATCTGAATAATTTATAATAAATATCTATGGTCAACTTGGCGTCACTTTTACAAACGGTTTTCAACTGTCATTTCATTTTCAAACAAGTATTTATGTCAGATACGTTTTTAGATTTTCACAAAACAACGAAAAAGTATTTATGTCATTACTTCTTCGAAAACACCTTTGAATTGGTTTTTTTCATGTAGGGTGTCTATTCAGGTTTGTAGAGAAATAAAAAAAAATTATCATTTTCGTATGAATATATTTTATTTACATTTTTTTGTCGAATGGGAAATATTTTCACATTTTTTTGTTAAAAATTGCTATTCTGGGAAAACTTGTAACGATATTATCATGAAATATATATGAATAATAAGGTACATTATCTGGCAAACAGAAAACAATCACAAAAAAAAACAATTCCTTTGTTTTTATACGATATTTGAGCAAAAGCCGGGAAGATAATTTCGCGCGATTTTTTCCAAAAACACCTGGCATTCAAGAGGTTAAGGTAGATTCAGACTGGACGACGTACGTACGCATCGCTACGCCAAACAATGCTTAGCAACCCATACATTTTCTATGAAAATGGCCACAGACATCGCACGTCGCGATGCGTGTGGCCAATGTGATTCTAAAACATAAATTTTCATTGAAAATCTATGGTTGCTAAGTAGCCCAGATATTGTTAGGCGTAGCGATGCATACGTACGTCGACCCAGTCTGAATCTACCATTATTATGTGATTCCGTTGCGACGTGTAGGAGTGTGATCAGTGGTGATGTGTGAGTGAAATTTTTCTTTTTTTAATAAAAAAAAATCACAGCAAAATGCTATCTTTACTGCTAAATCTACTTTTTGTACTTCAATATGCTCTCGAATTGCTAGTTAAAATCCTTCGGTTGCTCAGATCCTGTAGATCCTGTACAAGGTTTATGTTATTATGATCTTGTAGAAGGTTAGATATAACTGAAACAAGTTTACTATTATAATATTTTTAATTAATGAAGATAATATTAGCGAAAGTCAATCGAAAATCAGAAACAGAAAAATCAGAAAAAGATACGGATAAATCTGGGTATCATTCATTCGAGTCCCAGATGTATCCGTATCTTTTTCTGATTTTTCTGTTTCTGATTTTCGATTGACTTTCGCTAATATTATCTTCATTAATTAAAAATATTATAATTTGAGGTTTAACTCTTTAAGTTAAAAAGTTTAAAATAAAAAAAGTTTACTATTTGTAAAATTTTAAAATAGAGTGGTTTAAAACATAGTAATTTTTCATTTGAATTATTTTTGTTATTTCTTTGGAAGACTTCTTTCTGTGTTTCTCTGTTCTGTGTTTTAGGGATGTCGAAAGTGGAAAAAAATTTCGATATGTATATCGATGTATTGATATATCAATGTATCGAAATTTATTAAAATATCAATATCGACGTTGATATATTGAGGAAAAAATATCGATGTATCGATATTTATAAAAATATTAATATCAACGTTGATATATTAAGGAAAAAATATCGATGTATCGATATTTATTAAAATATCAATATCGACGTTGAAATTGAAAAAAATATCGTTTTTGATATAATTTTCAATATTGGATATTTTGTATCGATATATCGATACATCCGATCAAAATATTTCGGCTAAAAATATCGATATATTTAGTTAAAAATATTGATACTTTTTCAACAAGCCTACTGTATTTGTATTTTTTTATTATTGTTCATTTATTGTTATTGTAGGCCTGAGTTTAGGTCGAGATAGCCATCTGGGAACAGGACTAACCAGCTCCATTACAAGTGGATCCAAGGAATTGCTGGAGAATCCTGGGGATGAAGACGATCTTCCGGAAACCAATATAGGCAAGTATTGAGAGAATTTTTTTTATTTATTTAATATTTGTAGGTTTTTTTTACAATAAATATACAATTAACTCACACCGCCATCTTCAGAAACTTATGGAACTTACAAATTATTTCAAATCATTGTCGTATAACAAACATAATTCGCAATAATAAATATTGAGGTCAATAATCGAAATAAAAACTATCCTAACTTTTAAATTGGACCAAATTACACACAGTAAGCCAAATTTAATCAAAATCGGTTAAGTAGTTTCGGAGTTTATCTTGGACAAACATTGTGACACGACATTTTTATGTTTAATGATAAAGATAATACTATAAAAAAAATGTATATACATTTCATTTCATTTTGTTAAAAATTTCGAAAATATGAACTTTTAAATTTTAAAAGAAATTAAAATAATGTATGTATTGTTTTATGTGGGTACTATTTCAAGCTATACAAATAAATGGGTACCGAGTTTGACTTTCGGATACTTAAATTGGGAGTGTTGAGGTTTGGTGTGAGATACACTTTAATATGTAGTTAGATGTTGACATACGGAGTTGACAAACTGATTTTGTAAGCTAATCGTTCTCACCTTTATTTGATTTAAAGATAATAAAAGTGTACTTATATATACTTTTAGAGTTGAAAACAAATACCTGACAAGTTAACTGAAATCAGTATCTCTCTTTGTGCAAACCTACTTAATCACTTGAGCGCTTTTTGCCACATTATGGCACTATTTCCAAAACCTCGGATTGCTTTGTTGCCAAAATGAGGCAAATTTAAAAAAAAAAAAATTTTATTAAAACGACTATATAATATATTGTACATTCAAAATATAACAAAATAAATATTCTCTAGATTCACTCATTTAAATGTTTTAAAGTTAAAGATTTAATTATATTTTTTTTATAAATCCTACAAATATGTGATAATAGACAAAAGATAGGGGAATTTATTTGCTACATAGAACTGTAATCAGTTTGTATGTCTCCATATTCGAATTCGGAGGTATGATTTTTTTAATGTGGGCGGAAAAAATTCCTTTAGCAATCTGAGAAAAAATATTTTAATTGCTCTGTCGCTCCAGTGGATAAGGTCATTTAGAACAAGGGGTCAAAGGGGAATATCAAAGTCTCCGAGCCAGAGTATGGCCTAAGGTGTCACCCTGTGGAACTCATTAATTTGTAGACCAGATAGTAGCTGATAAATTGCGTCGGGTTCAAGAGGGAGAAAAAACATTGACCACATACAAAAAAAGCATAATATTTCCCCTACAGCCACTAACGAAAGCCCGAACCCTCGGTTCCTAATAATCTTACGATCGTTCACTAATAATCTTATTCAATACATAAACGTATTGCTGAGGTACTCATAAATATAAACTCTTTGTTTATACACCGATATATTGAAATAATTGTAGACATGTGTAATCAGTTGACAGCATCGGCTAGGAACAATTAATCGATATCTAATTTCTGTATCTGTCATGTTTTTAGTAATGCAAGAGCCTGACGTCATAGCCAGCACAAAGGCCAACAGTCTGAAGCATTCGAGGGTAGCTGGTTCGGAGCAGTCCATTGTCTCCATGTCTCAGTTTGGGAATCCGACGAGACTGGCCGAGCCCCAGCTACCCGTGGCGCCCCCGAGGAAGAAAAAGAAGATAAGGGTTGCGCCCACCATGTCCCTGGGCTCTCCCGATGATGATCACATGCTCTCCGAGGCTTGCGGGGGCCCTAAAATAAGCGTGATAGAAAAACCATTGCTTTCGAATTTGAACGTCAAGGTATGAAGGTCATCTTAACAATTTGTAATGTCATGGTATCAAGGTCATCTTAACACTATGAATGTCAAGGTTTGAAGGTCATCTTAACAATTTGAATGTCAAGTTATGATGGTCATCTTAACACTATAAATGTCAAGGTATGAAGGTCATCTTAACAATTTTAATGTCAAGGTACGAAGTAGGGCGGAGTGAAAAAACTTTTTTTCAAATTTCGCGTTTCATGTATTACCAAGTACCCTGTAAATTACACAAAATATTATTAAATTCTTACTTCATCTTCAGAGGGCGCACTGACCCTAAAGTTCTACAAAAAAGTGTGTTTTTTTTCAGATTTTGTTAGTAAACAAGCACCTCATCCAATCCAGTTTAAACGTCACAAAATAGGTTTTATTTTCACTCATCTAACTTACCCTTCATCCCCCTCACCCTTTGACACTATTTTGCGATACAACATAATGCAGTCAATCAGTAAAAAAAAACAGACATCAGCGCGGAGCGCAAGTTCGTTGGATTAGCTGCGCAAACTTGATTGTGATTTGTTTGTAATATGCCTAAAACAAGAAAAAAATCATTGTGTTCTGCGTTTGGTGGCTCAGAAAAATTAAAAGACAAAGTGTTACCAACTTATTAAGACGTAATAAAGTATTATTTATGGATTAGAAATGACTTGCAGTGGTTATCCAATAGAAAAGATTCTTGTGTGAAATAATTGCAATTGATCTAATTACGTTGTAGAAAAAAGCGTATACATATTCCTATTGTAACTCAACGTCAAATTGTAAGTAGATAACCCGGTATTATCACAAGTACAAATTCTGAAAGAAATGTCGAATTCCTAAAAAGACTACTGAATTTTATGAAGACGCAACAAAAAAACTCTTTGATATTGATGTGTGCAAGTGTGTTTGTGTCGATTTTTGTAAATGTTTAGTAAAAATACCCAAGAAGGAGCTGGAGTTCGTGCAAGATCAGAGAGGTAGCCGCAAAATTTATATGGGCTCAAAAGATATAGTGGCAACCAAGGCTTTGGAGTGTAGGCAATTACGACTGATGAGGCAAAATAAATTACTTCAAAAAAACAGACTGTTGATAAACCTCTGAGCCCCTCACCAGAACTACATTGACTGCAGAGACCTCAAATGATAGGGTAAGGTTAACAGGCAGCAATCAAGATCCAGATTTTCATACACTTTGACTGGTATACTCCACGCCATCCACATTGAAATCACAAACAAATCAGATGATGCATCGATTAAAAAATCTTGCTACAGCCTGTGATGGGACTGGTGTTTCTGACAGATCAGATCAACCATCGCCAGTGCAGTTCGTCAAGATTTTGGTTTTATTTCTAAGCAAGATCCCTCAAAAGTAATGGATAGAAGTAAATTTTCGAAAACTTCGAGGAGAGTTGCAGAGAACGCAGATTTCGAGCTTCGGGAGGTCTGACGGTAAAATAAGTGGATTATATTTATGGTCGGAAAGACAAGACCACTGTGCAAGAAAAACGTGATAACAAGTACCACAGGAAAACAATTGCAGAAGAACATTTTGTTTTGCTTTCCGAGTCAGATTCTCAGTACCTTGACAGTGAATTATGGGACAAAACTATAAACGAAGATATAAATATCCATATTAAAAAATTTGCCTGTGATACACATGCTGTGGAGAGAGGTGTGAAGCTGGCCACTGAAGCTAGTTTGGCTGTTTGCGGAAGTACAGCACGCGATGGATATATTCGAGCAAGAATAAAATCGAAAAAAGAAATGGTGAAATTCGAAACAAAATCACACATTTCCTCTGAAATTCAGGGAGCTACCTCATACGCAGATGACACTACTGAAGGCTGAAATTATAAAAAACAATATATGTTATTATTATTATTCACAATCTCAAGAATGGTATAGGAAATAATTTCATAACACCAGAGCTCACTATCCTATAACCATCCCGGGTATGCGCACATCATGTTCCCGAAGTTTCATCGCAATCGGATCTATGGTATGGCCGCGCATAACATACGAACAAACAAACAAACATTAATTTTTATATATTAGATTATTTTAATAAAAAGACAAATAACTTTGTTCACATCATTTTTATTTATACACAATCAACATGTTTCGTGAACGATGTTCACATCATCAGGATTAAATGTACACAATATTAGATTAACTTCTTTCTAAATTTGTTAAAAGAACTGGTTAAAGATAAAAAAACAAAACTTTATCTCTTTTATGTGGAAAACTGTGATTTCAGAATTATTTACCGACTTCATTTGTATATTTTTTAGCCACCTTCTCTGAGTGAGATCTTGAATCCTATGGGCCCCCTGTCCAGCCCGGCCAGCACTATTGAATCCCTGACCAGAGAATTTCAGAACTCGCTAGATATGGGCAACAGCGATCTTACTGATAAAAAAGGTTAGATTTATGCACTCCAGTGTTAATATGCATGGAATAAAATGTGATGTTCCCCTGTTGAAATTGTCAAGGTTTATAGTTACATTTATTTCTGTAGCAATCAGTACATTGCAGTTGGCTGTCACACAATGAGATAACATAAAAACATTTGAGGCGTGTTGGAACAACGACGACAATCTCCAATTATTTTCATTTTAGTATTACGCAAAAAATGTGTTTTTAGTTCTTTTGCCGTACTATTAACTTGTTGAAAGCCAGCATAGGAAACATATATTTTTTCAATACGACGTAAAATATTTGACAGTTCTCACTTTTCTTACGAACTCAATTTTTATAACATTTCTTTTGTGATATATTACAAAAATTACATCAAAATAATGTAGATAAAACGAACTTCCTAATAACCACTCAAATCTATGCTTTCCACAATGGATTTATATAAAAAAACAATGAAAAAATATAGACTTCGAATACGACTCCATTCATATTATCAAGCAGCAGCCATTTTGTCCGCCATCTTTGATGTCCGGTGCGTCATTGGGAATTAATTTGAATTATTCGGAGTGGCTAGACGCTATCCAGTATTTTGTGGCCCAATGGCCCAAGCGATTCTGACCTTGTTCTTCATACAATTTCTTTATACATAAGGGACAAAATAGCTTCAAAAATCCAGACCCGCCGGGGGGACTGCGGCCTGTGACGTGTTAACCTTAAAGCATAATTTTTATAAGTTACACTTTGTGCATATTTTATTGCAATTAAATGGAAAATTATTTAGTTATTTTCAATTAATGGATGAAGATTGCCACTTTTTGATTGGTCCAAAGGGATACTGCCGTTTTTGTTCTGCACCTTGCATTAGCTTAATTGAGATTGCCATTGTTGTTGCAGAACTGAATACACTTATTCAAAAATGCAGGGGTTACTGTCATTTATGCTCTGAATATTTGTTTATCTATCCATCGCCATATCTATCTCATTTTAGACGAATTTTTGAGATTGCCGTGTTTGTTTCAACACGTCTCATTTATTTGAGCGAAAATATTAACTTTTTTTTTTAAATTGATGTAAATAAGATGGTAAATATTGGCTTAGTTAAATATTGGTCTACGCATTTGACTTTGAGTTTGTTATAAAGGGTAAAAAAAACTATGAATGAAACAGCGCATCCTTGAAACGGTATTTTTTACTAAACAAGGCTGTATAAAATTATGTGATTATTTTTAATAAACAGTTTCTTTTATAATCCTCTTTGAGTTGACATAGAACTATAAAAAAATTCTACAAATCTATCCATTTTGGAGGCCCTACAAATTGGACAAAACTAAACAATTTAAGAGGCATATTCTGCCAAGCGTGCCACTTAAAAATAGTGCTAAAATTCACCCTCACTTTGAAATACAATATTATGTTTATCTTTGAAATATAGCCTGCAGCGTTTTGATTGCCTCAAATATAAATCTATCTACAAAAGCCTAGGGCAGTAAAGTTTTCTTATAAAGTTTTTCAATTTGAAAACTTTTAGTGAACCTTTTACTGTCTTTGTATACATACTCATATTATTTCAATCTGTAAATCCTTGATTTCTACCCCTTCTACATATTCATTTTGTGTGATGTAGCTTTGCTTCTCACTGTACATAATAATATTATTTTTGTATGCCTTCAATATCGGTCAGTTATTACTTTTTTTTTTGTATAATATTATTGTTGGCATACAGTCAAAACGGAATAACTAACAAACAACAAATATTTATACAAGTGAATGATTTGAAGTTTTTTTTATGTATGTATTATAAATATTATGTGTACTAGTCCCTGCGTATGTGACATCATCGTTCAATTCAATTCTTTACTCATTTTAAGAACATTACAAAATTAAAATTTGAATTTGTTAATAGAAGATATTTTATAATAAAAAATATTTTAAAGGAAAACAATAAGTGTCCTAATAATAAACCCACTCCTAACCCTACACAACTGACAAGCAACCATTAATGTGTCGTACATGGCCGTCTATCAGCTGTGCAAACTCCAAAATATGCCCATCATCAAGCGGTTGAATATGTAAAAACAGATTTTATTCTAGCAGCAACAAAGCTTGCCGTCTAAATTGTACTTTTTGATGTTAATAAATCAATATTCCAAGTGAATCCATTTAACAACGAGATAGCTCTCCCCACTGGCATGACCATTGGCAAGTTAGTCTCGCAAGCCGGGAGATAAAACAATCTATGTTGTCGGTGACGGAGATAACCATCGGAAACATAAAAATTAATGCTCTCCGTGATATTCGAGTTTTCGAACAATCCACGAATTCTAGTTCCTTCTGTCTTTTTCTTCATTTTCTAACAAGACGCGTGAGAAGGAAGAGGACAAACTTCGATGATGTCATTTTTCTAAATTATAACTCTTTCGATTTAGTATCTATTAACATAATGTTTTCAATTTGAGCTTTAATTTTTAGCTTTAAACATTTATACTCAGAAGTAAAACTCAGTTATAAGGATTTATAACTCATTTCTGTCTTTAACGAGTCATCTGTCTTAAGCCCGCCGGCGGGCGGGTGACAGCTGAGAGGTTAAAAAATAAAATGCGATTTTATCCCTTATGTATACAGAAACTGTACAAGGAAAAGGTCTGAATCGCTTGCGCCAATATCATGCCAGACTTTGCTTTTTATTAGAGCACTCTAGCTCCTCGGAATGCTCTGATATTAATTTTCTATGAAATACGGCCTTAACCTCTAACTGTCATCCGACATTCAAGAGGTCAAGGGACCGAAAAAGCAGAATTTCTTAAGCATGAAACTACTTATGTAATGTATGTAAGAAAGAACTTTTTAAGTAGGTTCACTGTATGTATTTTGATTTTTTGTTGTTATTCAATTTTGATTGTGTGGCGAAGTGATGTTTTATGTACTGTATGCGTGAGTCTATAATGCATTTATGTTTTGTTTGTTTTTTACCTGAAACACCAGTAATTTCCATGTTTGTAGTTATCAATTCATCCAAAGAGTCGTTTGTGAGTGGGAGTTTCGGGGCGAGGAATAATTCGTTTGGCAGCGACCACCGTGCGTCGCCCGTGGACAAGCTCAGCAGCAAGAGCGAGGCCTCTTCAAGGAGCAGCACCCTCAAGTCGGTGCACAGTCATCTCAGCACCACCTCTTCCATGAAAGGGCCATCGCTCGATATTAGATCTGCAGTCAAAGGTTTCACGCTTCACTCAATATCTATTTGCAGTGAAACTCTCTTATAAGGTTTTCCAAAACTCTCTTATTCGGAAGCTCCATTTTAAAATTTAAATAAAACAAGTTGTGTATAAGATATCCACTTAATTTTTTTATTTATTTGAAAGTATATTTTATGGTAATATGTGTCCACCGCGGCTTTGCTTAGTGGCACATATTTGGGAGATCCAATTTTCAATGACTTTGTAGCATAAATCTGGCTGAATTTGCTGAATGGCGTTCATTATGTTGACTTTGAGGGCGTCAATTGTTTGCGGTTTATTCGCATGGATCTGCGATTTAAGATAGCTTCAAAGGAAGAAGTGTAACAGTTCACGTTGCCGTGCTATTTTTGATCAAATTTTAAATTTGATGATTTGCACAACGCTGGTGACCTTCCATGGTGATTTGCCGTACACTACTAAACAATTGGTTTGTTTAGTAGTGTACAGCAAATCACTGCTTTTTTTAAGCTCGGTGGCCAGTTCACCTCGCTATGCTATTTTTGATCAAATTTTAAATTTGATGATTTGCACACGATGTTCAACACTATAACCTTCCGTGGTGTTTTACCGTACACTACTAAACAATTGGTTTGTTTAATAGTGTACAGCAAATCACTGCTCGTTTTGAGCTCGGTGGCCAGTTCACGTCGCCGTGCTATTTAGTGATTTGATCAAATTTCAATTTAGTGAGTCTAGTTTTTTAACTGTTAATTCATGGTGGAATTCCATTGTATTAGATATGAAATTAAACAATTTTTTTCACTTTATTTGTTAATTAAGCCCTAAGCAACAAGGAGGGAATATCCCAACATTACCAAAATAAAATATCAGTGATCACAGACCTTTTCAATTATATAAATTCATATAGATTCATGTCAATTAAAAATAACCTTTTACTATGTATCATCATTCATAATTTTAATAATAAACTTTATAATTATCTATATGTATCTTAACTTAACAAAATAACTGATAATACCTTAAATTAACAAAATAGAAACATTCATCATATAGAGACAATGTTGTGCGCCCCTGCCTAAGTTTGTATAAATTCCGTAGCATAAGAATTTCAACTGCCAGTCTGAAAATGTCCGTAGTAGGACGAAACCGGTCCTGGTGTAAATAAACAAGTGGAACAAAGTGAAAAAAATTGTTTAATTTCATATCTAATTCAATTTAGTGATTTGCACACGTTGTTCAAAGCTATAACCTTCCATTTTTTCCATTTTTGCCGTACACTACTAAACAATTGACAGCAAATTTCACAGATGTAACAACACGGCTGCTATATTCTAACAAATTTCGAGAGACCCTATTGAAAAACCCTGTACATGTGGGATAAATTAAGCCATCAGTTTTCAATGGACCGAAAACACTAAACTTGGAAACTTCTCATGAACCTTATAAGTGGGTTTCGCTGTATTCAGTTTTTTATTAACACACCATTTTTATTATTAAGTTCTGTATAATTGCATGTGACAGTTGTTTCACCTTCTAGAGCACTTCTAAATCCTATGTTTTCTCATTGATTTCCTTACGCAATAAACATTTAGACTTATTTTATTATTTTTAAATTTAAATAGATATTTCAAAGCTACATAGCTCATGTAAATGAGTATATGACAATATTAGCTGAAAATACTTGCATTGATCTAAATACTCCTGACAGAAAAAGCAGGGCAAATTTCATGATTCCAGAGCTCACTATTTGACAGTTTTTGCTGAGACAAATGAAAAGATTCTCTTTAAACATTTTCAGTGGAGGTAATGTACTATTTTTGTTTTGAGTTTGTGGTGATTATTTCAAATGTTATTTCCGAATAGTGAATATAATATATTTTGTAATGGGACTATGTTTGTTTATCTTCTTATTAATTTTGTATTAAACTACGTGCCGGGTTTGTTAAATGGAATAAGGAGCTGTCACATCTTTTATAATATGCATAACAGAAAAGAAAAATATAATTTTATAAAATGGATCGTAATCATTTCCTATAATTTTTCTAATTGCACTTTCCTATGTGAATGTTACCAACATATTTATACTTTTTTCCATTTCCTATGCATTTACTCTTTCGTTAATTTCGATGTATTTATGTTTTAGGTTCTCATTGTTTTGGTCAAACATGGGATGTGCTTCCTGTTAAAATTGTTTGTCACCTTCATATTTTTTATTGTATTTATATGTCCTACGCTTTGTGAAACAGCCAAACTGATTTTATATTCATCCTGAAGATGTGACTTTAATCTATAATTTTATATTATGTTATATTTTTCTTCACCTTCTTAACACTCAAACATTAAGGGGGTTTCTCACCATTCTCCCAATAGCTTATCTACACTAATAATGAATATTGTCAATTTATGATTTACGGTTTATTTATTTATTAAGTTGGAGTTTATAATTCGGTACTCGAACCTATGAATAGTGGCTATATATTGGATAAGTTGGCCGAGTTTTCTAACCACTGCGAGTATTTTATTTTTATTTTTATAATATTCGTTAGGATGGTGAGAAACCCCCTAACTTTAGTTGTTTCACCAATATTCAAATGTTAAATTTTCATAGTCGGGAAACACGCCAAACGCGAGCCCAACATATGTACACAGTTGACATTTGTCACATGAGAACAGGACGCTTCTACAACTCGTTCTTGTGTTCAACAGCTCGGCTGTGGAACGATTTGCCGGCCTCTGTGTTTCCTCCTTCCTATAACATGGGTCTCTTCAAGACCCACGTTCACTCCTTCCTCTCCTCAAAAAGATCCTCCTCACAGCATCTTCAAAGATGACATAGGCCCTGAGGGAAATTATTTTCCTCAGGGCCTCCTGTGTGGAGTTAATGTAAAAAAAAAAAAATTTTTTTTTTTTTTTTACATTTGATTGATTTCCGTTAATTGCCTATTTTAGGCTAGTTTCAGCTCTACTTAACCTTAACTATGCGGCTGTCATGTATGTTATCCATCCAATGATGCTATGTATATAATATAATATAGACTCGCCACTGTCTTACAAACTCAAGATAGAATGTGGCAAGTTAGAAGCTGTTACATCTGCCTTTTCCAGTCAGACTTAGTAATTGTGTTGGGGCTCTTCAAGAATAATACGTCCTTGTTATAAACTGGATTATTAAATATATTTAAGTGTTTACAATATATTATACTTGTGGGTCTCACGACCGACTATAACTGTCTAGGAATTGAATCTGAGAGCTTGATCGCTATCGTCGACCGGCTGTACTGCTTGTGGGCACCTACTCTATTCCTGGACATCTGTCGGAGCCTGACATAAGCTCTAAGCCTAACGTCATTTATCAAAATCAACTGAAAATATGTGTCACTCAAGCAGCACTATTTTCTTTTCAGTAAATTCTTAACTCAAAAGTTATTCATGTATGATAAAGATAGATTCAAAGAATGTGTGTGTATGAACGACATAGTTAAAGGACTGGCGGCGTTTGCGTATTTTCGCCGATTACTACATTCTACATCACGGATGTGACTGAGATGCTAAGAAACACTTATACTAAGACGAATACGGAATGCTGTATGAGACAACCTATCATCCTAAGTTGCTTTTTGTTTCTGCGTGCTACAAATCTTTGGGAAACAGTCGAAATAATTGTATATTTTGTATGTATTTACGAATGAAATGAATGAAAAAAGTATTTTAATATGAATTTATTATATTTTATTTGAATTGATTTTATTAGCTTTTAAATTCCAATTTACATTATTTTTATTTATATTTCTATTTCTTTTTTTATTATTTATATTGTGTGTGTTGAATTTGAGATTTGGTTTGATTATTTTTATGTAATGTAATTTAATTGTTTTTATTTTATCTTCTGTCTTTTATTGGACCAGGAGAATTCCTGAATTGCAGTGACCTTTTCGTCAATAGAACCAATGTGTAATCAAAAATGTATATCTATATTGTAAAAAAAAAAAATCTATTGATGAATTAACGATTTTATTATTATTAAATGTTATTCCTTGGCTTTTACTAGTGGTTGCCGAGTAATGGATTTTCTCATCACACACAAAGGCATTTTGGCACTGTTTTAATGCAATTTACTTCCTGGTAGGACACAACTTTACCCAAAGCAGTTTATTACTAAAACTAAGAAATCGAGTACAATGCAATTGTCTTGTTTTTGGCTTACCACTTTAAGATTTCTACCACGCGTCTATATATTATATACATAACATCATTGTGGGAGGATGTTGCATAATATGATCCATGAAGTTTCACTAAAACGCGTACAATGTTACAAAACATAACGACTGGCAATTAAATTGAATTTACCTTCAATATTGTGAAGAAATTTCTATTAATTGGTTTATAATTTTAATTTATTTCTCCAGGTCAATACGTAGTGAAGCCTCAAGATGATGAGAGAGCCAGGGCTGCTGGTCCATCGCAAGAGGAATTGCAGAGGATCGAGAAGTTGAAGAATGAGCTGATGAAGTCCGGAGTGGACGGACATAGCGGGCACGGCTTCTTCACCAGCAGCATGGGACACTCGAGTTTAGGAGCCTCGCACAGGTTTGTACAGGATAAATCCACAATTCAAATGCTTCTATCGTCCGTGTAAATGCTTGGTTTAGTGCCAAGTTTTCCATATTACACAGAAGAATATAAATATTAAACATAACAATTTTTTATATTAGAAAGTTTCCTCATTATTTAAAAATTATACTTCATACATTTTGATATATTACTGTCAAACTCGTAGCCATGGCCTATTCTGCATACCGCAGGGTCGGACAGATTTCATGGCTCAACATAGCATGACAAGAGGTGTGACATTGCTTAACCTCTCCCGGCGGGTCCGGATTTTTGAAGCGATTTTGCCCCTTATGTATAAAGAAATTGTATGAAGAACAAGGTCAGAATCGCTTGGGCCTTTCTCTATCTTGACATAATGAAATACTGGATAGCATTTAGCCACTCTGAAATATTCAAATTAATTGCCAATGTCGCGCCGGTCACCAAAGATGGCGGACAAAATGGCTGCCGCTTGATAATATGAACGCTGTCATATTCGAAGTCTATATTTATTCATTGTTTTTTTTATATAAATCCATTGTGGAAAGCATAGATTTGAGTGATTTTTAGGAAGTTCGTTTTATCTACATTATTTTGATGTAATTTTTGTATTGAAAAAAAATATTTTTTGTATGCTGGCTTTCAACAAGTTAATGCCCTACCAGGGGATATAGCTGTGTTTAATATCACCATACCATGTTTAAAAAAAATTATGTAATGTATTGTTAGTTGTAAGAAAATTGTACCATAATTGGACTTACCTGTCTGTCCTATAAAAATAAAAATAAATTAAATAATTATTTTTTTTTTTAAATATAATATTTAAAAAATAATACATATTATGATGCAAACTGTAACAAAATTTAATTTTTACAGTAGAAACCCAGATAGACTAACAAGGGACCGAAGAAAATCTGCAGGAGACGAGGATTTATTAAAGCAACTTAATATGTATGTCAGAACACGAACAGATTCTGGTAAACAGCTAACTGACATGGAGATACTGGAACAAGTCACCGTCTTAAACTTAGACACAGGTACAACAATTTGATTTCAAATTAATTAATAATTGTTTATTAATAATTAATTAATTGTAAATTTACCATTAACAGCTCGAATAACGGAGATTTCCATGTGTTTGGTTCTCGATTCGGCCATTCGATTTAATTAATATCATACCTCCAAATATTAATATGGAACCGTATGAACTGTTTACCGCGGTTTAAAGCCAATGAATCCACCTAAACTTCACCGTTTATCCCATATTTTTAGGTTTTATAAATTTATAATTAATTTTAATTTATAAAAATCATCTAGTTACCTATATTTGGTGAACTATCGCTCGAGCAGTTAAGACGATGCAATGTAAAGTAATGCAATATCATGTGTTGAAATTGTTGTCAAAAAATTTGATCGCTAAGAAATATTATAGATGTATAAATACTGCAAGTAGAATACATCTTGGCCTTTGCTATAAACAGCAATTTTTTAATAAGTCTTTTTACAAACCTAGACAAAAATAGTGTATCGGGCCTATAAAAAAATGCTTTGTAGTGTAAAGTCGAACTTCTTACCTGCCATGCGTTGCAATATCATTCAAAGAAAGAAAGTGTTTGTTTTAATTTTTTTTAATGTAGTGCTTTTGAATACACAATATTTTCTTGTTTTCTCCGTCTGGAGCGTACACAAATAAATCAGAAGGTTTTCCGATGCGTGAGCAGGCCACATACGGCAGTCAGTGTGAGAAGCACGGATATATCAAATTTACTCCTGCTATCCCCTACCGCTACAATGTCTCTTTTGCAATCCCTCCCTCTACCCCTAACTCGTCCCTCACCTGTGTTTCCTTTTCCATGCATCCCCGTTTCCTTTTCGCATCCCTTTCCCCTTCTGCATTCTACTTCCACCTTCCCCGCTTCTTCCTCCCTATACCCCTCTCCCGCGAACCTTCCCCCTCCCCCCTTCCGGATTCACCTCCCCATCACTCCTTCCCTCCCTGCCACAAGACTATATGAAATACACTCATTTTTCAAACAACTCGCGCGCGACCTATTGTAAATTTTTTACACAAATTTCGTAATGCCAGAGCTCACTCCTATATAGTAAAATCTTCGCGGGTGTGCACACAACAACTCAACTAAAGTTTCATCGCAATCAGATGAATGGTTTAGGAAATTATTTCATAATGCCAGAGCTCACCATTACATACCATTACAAGCCTTCGCGGGCATGCCCACGTCAAATCACCAAAGTTTCATCGCAATCTGATCAATGGTTTAGGAATGCATAAGGGACAAACAAAGAAACATTCATTTTTATATATTATTTGACCTTGAATATCTCAAATCACATCCTTTCTGTATTATTTGCAGGAGAAAGAGTGCCATTGAGTATTGCGGAAGACAAGTTACCGCAGTGCATTAATCCTCTGAGTTTGCATATAATGCGACTCACCTCAGAGTATGTGAGCAACTCTTCCTTGTTTGATGACGATAAGCAAAGGTAAATAATATTGTGTAATTTGTCTCAATGTCACCTTGTTATCTAGTCTTATATTATCACATGTTTGTGCTATCTGTGTTTGTCTGAAATTGGGCTTAATCTATTATGATTCATTGATTCTATTATGATTCATTGATTCTGTTATGTTTATATGGTCAATAATTCTCCCTTCGTCTCATTTCCCATTCGTCCCGTTCCCCTTCCCCCCCGCGCCCCCTTCCCCTCCCGCGTTCCCCTTTCACCTTCCTCTTTCACCTTCCCTGCATTCCTCCCCCCCTCTCTCCTTCCCCGCGTTCCACCTCCCCACTCCCCTTTCTCTTGAACCCACCCTCACGCATTCCGCTTCCACCTTCTCCGCCTTCCCCTTTCCCTCATCCCTCCTCCCGCGAAGCCCCCCTCCTTAATTCCATCTGACCATCTGACCCTCCCGCATGCCCTCCCTTCAGCCTTTTTTCCCTGCCGCTTAACTCCATAAAATACACCCATTTTTCCAACAACTCGCTTTTTCCAACAATTAATTTTTTATGCAAATTTCATAATGCCACAGCTTTCCAGTATACATTTAGAAATATTCACGGGCAAGTTCACAACAATTAAAAAAAAAATAATAGCATTCGGATGAAATTTTAATCGCAATCGGATGAATAGTAGAGGAAATAATTTCATAACGCCAGAGCTCACTATCCTATAACCATCCCTGGTATGCGCACATCATATTCCCAAAGTTTTATCGCAATTGGATGGACGGTATGGCCGCTCATAACATACGAACACACGAACAAACAAACATTCATTTTTATATATTATAAATAAAATAGTTTTACAACTCATCAAGATTGCTATGTAGAGTAGTTTCACCAATACCAATTTGGAACAATGAGTAAAGTTATTGCCGTCCAGATGCAGAACGGCTGTGGTATTGCAAAATAGCCGCCCTCGTAGCCAAATAGTGAACATACTTTTCCAAATCATGAAGTTGTACAAATTAAATAATGTTTTCTCATTGCGCTCGTTCAAACCGAAATTATCATATTATTAAAAGTCAGTTTATATGTTTAACGAGTCATCTGTCGTAAGCCCGCCGGCGGGCGAGTGACAGCTGAGAGGTTAAAAAATAAAATGCAATTTTAACCCTTATGTATACAGAAACTGAATAAGGACAAGTTCAGAAATTGCTTGCTCCAATATCATTCCAGACTTTGCTTTTTATTAGAGCTCTATAGCTCCTCGGAATGCTCTGATATTAATTATTATTATTACCTGCAACAAAATTAATTTTAAGATGTTTTTCTTATAAAAAATTGAATTTTCATTTAGACTTTTATAAAAAATCAATAGGTGTTCCATAAAAATAAAATCGGATATATTTATCCGAGACACTATCTAGGAACAAATACATTCTTTGAACACTTGTTTCCAATGAAAAAGGTATCTGCCGATAATATAAAAAAAAAAAAACATTAGTCGAAGATAATATTGTTAATTCTGAAATTTGAAATATGACTTTGATAATTACGGCGGTTTTTAATATGTGGCAATGGCTGAATTGGCAGAGCGCACGTCCCGGTAAGACAAGAGATCTGGGTTCGTGTCCCAGTTGCGACCATTATCTTTATTATTTTTCTGTGTCTTGTTCATTTTAATATTTTAATTTAGATTATTATTGTTATCTTCTTCTTCAATCAAATTAATTTCCCCGCTGTCCAAAGCTGGTTCGATTTTGCCTGTATTTTTTTCTTTGAACTCCGCATGCCATGATAACAATAAATGAAAAATATAACTTCCAGTGGTTTTGGTCAAAATGTGGCAGTTTGAACACTGCACTGCCTTAACACTACTAACCGCTATCATATAGACAATGATGTGCCTAACGGATACTAACACTCTGTCCTGGCAAATTCCTTTAATTACTTAACAGCAGCAAATATGTATAGGCAAATAGAGCCGAATTTCAAACACTTTTGTTCTAGCAAACTTCTTGTTTTTTCAAGATATGGCAAAGGTTTGTAGAAGCAGTTTTGGTCATTTTTAAGTTTCTTCCATAAAAATGTTCCAATACTTTAATGTGGCAAAAGTACATAGCTGCAGTTTTAATATTTACAAAATTTTTAAATGATGTCACTTAATACCATCTGAAAAAAGCTTTAGACCTGATGTGGCAATAGAAGTGCAAATATAGCTTTTCGCCATAACGTATATTCACAATGGTGACCGGACAACTCAACAACAAACGACTTCAACACCTCCTTTGAAAAGTCATTAAAAGTGACGAAAAAAAGTTTTAAAAAATCGATTAAATAGGTTATGGGCTATTTAAAAAAAATTAATTATAAATGTTTGGTTTTGAAATGATAATATGCATGGTTCCTACCTGGATGTCATTTTACCCAGTACCTACCTCTCCCCATCCTTACCACATCACTTGCTGAAAGAAATTTTGAACTTGGAACAGTGATTGGAAAATTGGAGGGCTTTTGTTCCAGAAAAACACGGAGACAGGAAGAGGAATCTACAGGAATCTAGCAAGAGTTTTTGAAGCAAGTTTCGTTTTGTTGTGTTAATATAATTGTGCATTAACTGAAAAGATCATATAAAAGTAGACTATATCGTGTTTACTTGTTTGTGTTGTTGGGCAATAATACCTCAAGGTATCTTAATGAAATAAACTGTACCTACTTGTAAGTTTGTGTCGTGTTCCCGAGAGGTAAGTGATTGGTTTCATTTTCCTTGTTTCCCAATTTTGTTCCCAACACATATTATCACCCAATTCCAACAAATACAATTTCGTTTAGTTTTTCATTTCGTATTATTTACAGTCCATTTTACCAAATGCATCTGAAGCAAACAGTTTCGGATGCAACAATAACTGTTCAACGGGTTATTGAAAGCCACTTAGTTGAGTTGTCGTGAACCATTCATGATATATCTGACAGATATACCTTCCTGCCATACTACAAAATCAATATTTTTGGCAGTTGTGTAGCTAGAACCAACTGACAGTTTTTGCCAAAATTTCTTTTTATTGAGAATTTCAAACGATATAAACATGCTTATGTTTTACGGTTTGTTTTCAGGGAGTCTGACGATGACACCATGAGTGTTGGCAGATCCTGTGTCTCTGTGGGAGAGGGGGCTGGTGGTGTGGGGAGAGGGGCGGCAGCCTCAGAGGGGGCGGATAATCCTCCTGGAGGCCTGAGAAGAAAAACTGCCAAGTTTGTACCTTTTTATACATACCGTTCTGCTTATACTACCCGATAATCCTCGGAACTCCTGTCTAGTTGGACCCAACATTATACAGCATGTTACATAATGGTAGATACCTCAGAATTGCCCTGGTGAAAAGCCACCATTCAGAATCGAAACATTGTTTTTTTAATCAAGAGTCCCAACTGCAACCGTCTGGAGCCAGTGAAACTAGGGCATCCCCAATTG
Source organism: Limnephilus auricula (assembly GCA_951813805.1). NCBI lineage: Eukaryota > Metazoa > Arthropoda > Insecta > Trichoptera > Limnephilidae > Limnephilus > Limnephilus auricula. The sequence continues at coordinate 7,306,777 of OX638403.1, forward strand.
TGGTATGTTGTGAGACTGAAGGTAGTGGAGAGGGGAAGGAGGTGGGGAAGAGGAAGGTGGGAAAGTACCTGGCTATTCAGATCTAGTCACCAAATAAGGTTGAAACCATTTCAAGTTTCAATTCTGAATGATCGTATTACACCAGGACGGTACTGAGAGTGTCTTCTATATTTATTTATATTTTTAACTTAATTGGTAAAACCTCAAATTATAACATTTTAATTAATGAAGACATTATTAGCGAAACTCAATCTAAATCTGAAACAGAAAAATCAGAAGATCGGGTCACATCTGGGACTCCGGCTTTCCAGGACCCAGAACCCAGGACCTTCAGCTTTCCGGGCAGATGCTCTATCCACTGAGCTAATGTGTCCCTATCCGATTCGGTCATATTTAACTCACACTTCGACTGAGAACTACCAATATTATCTTCATTTTCTTAATGCATATTTTATTGGCTGCTATTTTTCTGTATGATGGCAAGATTCAACTCAACATTAGCTCAGTGGATAGAGTGACTCAGTGACCCGAACTTTTTCTGCTAATATTGTCTTCATTAATTGAAATACTATATATTATTTTTAATGACAAAATTGTGTAACATCTAACCAACGCTATTATAAGAATGGTCGTTTCTTCGACTCATTCTTGAGTTCAACTGCTCGGCTGTAGAATGATTTGTCTGCCTCTGTTTCTTCCCTCATCCATGTATAGAAAATATTTAATGTGGATGCAAAATTATAGTTTGCACGGCAGATTTTTACTAGAAAACCCAGAAAATATATCCTTTGGAATGTTTATGATTTTTTAATAATTTTTTTTACAAATTTAGAATGATTATCTAATTACCACCTTGAAACTCGTTAAACCAATTTTTGACTGTCGCCATCGAAGGAGAAGAGTCACCGTACAAAGCATCCAAGCCCTCTTTGATTTCGCTGCGCGATTTCCCTTCCGCAAACAAGAATTGAAACACCGACCGATATTGCTCTTTTTCCATTTTTCTAATATCTGCGGACACGCCCGCTTCCACATGCGGTCAAAACAAAACTACGAGTCCGATCCTGCTGAAATTTCGACAATAGCTGTCTACGAGAATGTACTACACGATAGTAAATTTCTCTTACGAAAGTGGAGCCATCGGGCGGTGAGGTTAAGTACTTATCGGACCACCCTTGTATAGGTGAATTCAATGACCGTATAGCACTATATTTGTTTATATGTTTACATACACAAATGTGGAGTAATGATTTTTTAATGTGGGCGGAAAATTTTCAAAATAAATTTTCAAACGTGGCGAGCGCTCATGGCAAATTGTATTTGCACTCAATTGTACTCGTGTATTTGAATCCCTTGGTTCTGTTATCCTGACTCTTGACATGGCCCGACTCATGTATGTGAATCCCTTGGTCCACGACAACTCAACAAAGTGGTATATCAACACCGCCCTGAAAAATTATTTAAAAAAAAATTAAAAATAGCCCATAACCTAACCTAACTTTTAATGACTTTTTAAAGGAGGTGTTGAAGTTGCATGATTCTGAGTTGCCCGGTCACGGATTCACTTGACTAATTAAGATTATTATTTTTTCACCAGATTTTCAGGAACGGGTTTAGTTTTTCCCATATGAAAAACTAAACCCTTTCATACACTTTTCCATATAAATGATCATCTAGTAAATCCACGTTATGCAAGTGTATTATATAAGTATAATTAATACAAAACAATACAAGAACAACACGTTAATCTACCAAACTATTAAATGGGAATATAATTCACCGTCTCCAGATATTTTCATATCAGAGGGTTCGGCTCTGTGGAATTCCTAATTTGACCGATAAATCCTACTGATCCCTCAATATAAATATTTAAAAAATCTTTCGTAATTCTACATGTATTTAAAATGATTTTTGCATTTTTATATACAAATTCTTTGACAAATCTAATATGCCTAAATTTTTAATAAGAGAGCTAGGTATAATGCCAGTAGCTGAAATAACAAAAGGTAATATTTTTATAGTCTAAGAATGCCAAATTCTTTTAATTTCATTTCCTAAATCTGTATACTTTCTTATTTTTTCAGAAACAGATTTTTGAATTATACAGGAATTTGGAATAGCTACATCAATAATATAAGTTATTTTTTTAATTTTGTCATGTAAAACTATATCAGGTCTATTATGACCAATTGGTCTGTCTGTTAGTATAGTTTTATCATAGTAAATTTTAAAGAAATTATTATCTAAAAATGAATTTGGTTCGTATTCATAATATGGTACTATATTATGACAGTCAATCAAGTTATGTTTAATTACCAAACTTTGGTGAATTATTTTTAAAACCTGATTGTGCCTAAATGTATACTCAGACGGCGCTAATATAGAACATCATGATATAATGTGTTCTATAGTTTCCGGAAAAGCCATACATTTTCTACATAAATCATCAATTTGATTTGGATATTTGATAATATGCTTCCTATAATTTTTGGTATTAATTACTCTATCTTGAATAGCAAGCATAAATCCTTATATTTCTGCACTCAACTCTCCAATACTCAACCATTTGTTTGACGAAAGTTTGTCAACATACGTTTGGTTGAGATAATTGAAGTGTTTTGCGTGAATAATTTATTAATAATAATAATTTGCGTGTTATTGTTATTATTAAGGCTCAAACGTTTCCTGGGTTCGACCGTCAAGAAGACAATGGACAAGGCAAAGTCTATCGCTCAAGAAGTATCTCACGCCCGACACAGAGAGGACGTGGCGGACATTGTGGACGAAGTCCGAGGGGAACAGAACATCAAGTTGAAGGCTTCCAATTCACACAAAGGACCATATGACTTTGATGGCTGCGTCAGACATGTCCAGGTAAAATCACTTTCTCTTTGGTTCCGATCCCTAACCATTTGTCTCTAGTCTTCAAGTGCTCCCACCCTGCTAAAATATATGTATTTTTTTTACATTAGCTTTACACAGGAGGCCCTGAGGAAAAAAAAATCTCTAGGGCCTATGTCATCTTTGGGGATGCTGTGTGGAGGGTATTTTTAAGGAAAGGAAGGAGAGGAAGTTCTGGGAAAAAAAGGAGCAGGAAGGAATCTTCGGAAAAGGAAGGAAGTCAAGAGATGAAAGAGAGAGTCTCCCTCATCCAATCTCTACCAATTCGACCTGCCACGCAGTAGGTGGACAAACGCATTCGCCGCCAAAACCTAGATTGCCTTGAACCCGGGCATCCCTGCTAAGTCACCAAACGTAGCGCACCCCTTGGAAAGACCTATGGCAGAAGTGTTAGTTATCTAATAAATGGTTACCGGGGCGGTGGTACCCATACCTGCCTCCCAAATTGCTTAATGCTGTCAGACCATTTCTTGCTCGGTCTGCTTACTGAAATTCATGATTTGAAATTCTTTCTACATGGCCAACCCATCACAATGTTTGGGAACTACAAAACCATACAGCGGCGTCACGCTAAGTTAGTTTTGCAATATCATGCTGAATTTATTTTCTACGGGTTCCTTGTAGTTGTTACATAGCAGAACGGTATCGAACCGTTTTGGTAGAACATGTTTACCTTTTTAAAACAGATATATAATAATCACAATAATCACAAAAATACTTACAGATGTACTTACATATGCCACAGACCAGCCCAGTTCTCAGGAATACTCGTGTTTTTAGTTCGATAGATTGGGAGATTCGAGATAATAAGGTTTAGTAAATATAACGATCTCTTTTGCCATGTAAATACTTCTTAAATTATATTTAGCAAAATGAATCTATGCTTCTAGGGAAAAGCTTTAATCTTTCCCAGTCATCTGGTATCAGCCCATCTTGCCGGTGAGACGTATCACTGAGTTTATTCCTGATTAATTTAACTAAGTTCGATTCTAGGTTCAAAACACGTGTTCCAAAAAATGCTGCGATTTTAAAGGCACTCCAGACGTAACCATCCGCCTTGAAGGGGAAAACAAGAAGAAGCTGGCTTGAGTTTCCAACCCTTGGTTGACCGCCTTTGGCCCCTTATGCTGGAATCAGACGGTTCACTCGAGGGAAGGTTTCCGCCATGTTTTTTCGGCCTAATCGTCCATTTTGCTTCATTCCATGTTCACACGGCGCTATAGAAATAAGCGTTCACTCGTCCATTCCGACCATAGCGTCGCCGAGCGAGGTCAACCGCGCTGAAATTCGTTTGTTTTCCAGCGCGGTCCGGCCCCGAATTTTAAGGAAAAACATGTCAGATGCATCAATTTTTACGCAATTTTGTTGACACAATTAAATAAAAATAAATAAAGAAAACAGTATAGTTTCGTCTTATAGACCTTTTTATTTTTTATGACATAATAACACAATTTGATATTACTTTTTTTATTACGAACATTTTCCTACAAATTAATAATCTTACATTTATTAAAAAACATATAATATACATGTATAATAAGGGAGACCCAAAAATTTATATGAAAGGTGTTCCCAAAAGCAAACAAATTAGCCGAACGAATACCATTTTGACGTTTTGCGTGCGGTGTGATAGCGTCCTGTCATGGTCCTTCCCGTACAGGACGCGAGACAAACTGATTGAGAGTTCACTCGGTGTTCAGACGTTTCACCTTGCTCACTTCCGCGCGCATGCGCGCGCAAGTGAAGGATGCCGAATGAAAATATCCAACATTGTTGGATCGGTTCACTTGAAGATTTCATTCGGCAGTGTTCGGCACTTTTGATTCATTTCATGTTCAGACGTGTCATTCCGAGTAAACTAGGCTGAATGAAATGCGGAAATGAGCGATTAGTGAAACGTCTGAATGGCGCTTTACTCTCTATAATCTTAAACAATCAAAAAATGCTAATCTAAGGGTCGCCATCTTTTTTTAAAGGGACAAATATTAAATATTCAGTACCTGACTTAAATAAATACTGCGGGGTTACCATATGAATAAATTCATTACATAACACAGTGTATGTCCAAAATTTAACTGTTGCTTTCAAGGACTATTATTAGTTTATTCGTTTTGGGTCAGGAACCCTCACAATTCTAATTTATGTAGTCCCAGCGAGAGCTCGTGCAGATGTAATCTGCATTCGTCATCTTGCTTTTCACACATCTTGTTGGAAAACGAAAAAGACAGATGTTACTAGAACGATGACTTCTGTATGATCTCTTGCTCTAATCTAGCGGGTTTTTTCAACTCCAGAAGTCCCTTACAAGTGTGGAAAAGCATCTGCTCAGTAGGCGATTTCATCTAGTAGTCTAATTTTTAGCTGTGTAATATGTATACGAATTTCGAACAAGTATGTATTTATTTGTTTACTTTGTTTCAGGAATTTTCCGGAGAACATGTTGGCCCAGTATGGTGTATGAAGTTTTCTCAGTGTGGAAGGTTGTTAGCCACAGCGGGACAAGATAAAGTTCTCAGAATCTGGGTTGTCCGAGATGCATACTCATTCTTCCAGGTTAGTTATGGATTACAGTGTAATAATAAACACAAAGCAGTAATATTTTGTACGTCGAAATTCCCCGGTGACGAATAATATCAATTGTCAATAGTTATGTAAAAAAATTTTTAAATAGTAAAATTTACTGAGGCCGTTGAAGCGATTGACAATTGAGACTTCTTATTGACGGAAAGAATGATGTGTATTTTGATTGAGTGCGACACCATAGACAAGAGCTATTGATGGAGCGGATGATTGTTTCGCTGTGCGATTGACAATTGTTTATTCAATTGCTTCTTCGTTCAGTCTAGCGTTATGGAAAGTAAAATCAAAAGATTACACTGCATTTGAACACTTTAAGCACTGTTTCCACAGATGTCAACAAAATAACAGGGGTGAAAATATTGACAAGTTGATTGAAGTTTCGTTAATCGGACTCAATGCATGTTGTCAAATGACATTGATCGTCTTGGACCTCCGGACCCCTTTATATTGTGTTGATTATAGTTACTAGATTCAGATATTGAACAATTTACTATTTAATGAAAAAAATTAAGAATGTGTCACTATTTTGATTATACGTTATTTTTTAGGACATGCGCACAAAGTACAATGCAGATCAGAAAGCTTCACCGACTCCTTCCCAGGAGTCATTGGTGTCTCACCACTCCGTGCATTCTGCCGAGGATCCAAACAATCCCATGAACCAGAACGACGCCCCCAACACTCCGTTCATGCCTCGACCCTTCTGCACCTATACCGGCCACACTTCAGATCTGTTGGATGTCTCCTGGTCCAAGAATTACTTTGTCTTATCCAGTTCCATGGACAAGACCGTCCGGCTGTGGCATATATCGAGAAAGGAGTGTCTTTGCTGCTTCCAACATATCGACTTTGTGACCGCCATTGTGTTCCACCCGAGAGATGACCGGTATTTCCTTTCTGGAAGCTTGGATGGTAAATTGAGGCTGTGGAATATTCCGGATAAAAAGGTAAGAATTTTATTTGAGCTACCCACTTGAACAATGGAAATAAGCGTCAATTTGTCATCTAATCTTGTGTATTCTAACCTCTTGGCTTGTGACAATATAATTATGTGTTGATGTTACAGTGATTATAGCTGCTTTTAATTTTAATTCCCACGGCGATGTATCATTTCTTTAATAATGAGTAAGGGAGATGTATGATAGTGATTGCATTTCTCCTTCGGGGGAAGCAGACATACGTACATCGTTTGTCTCATCATGTCATTGGGTGTTTGGCAATGTCTCCTAATACCACAACGGGTTAGGTACCGAGCCTTCCTTTTCAAGGCGGTAACTGACACCATAGATGAAATGGTGTTTTTTACAACTGATGTTTTGTATCTAATTATGTGAAATTATCCTTTTAGGTTGCGGTGTGGAATGAAGTGGAAGGGCAATCAAGGTTGATTACCGCAGCAAACTTTTGCCAAAATGGAAAGTTTGCCGTGATTGGCTCATACGACGGCCGTTGCATTTTCTACACAACAGATCAACTGAAATATCACACGCAAATAGACGTAAGATCAACCAGAGGAAAGAACTCAACAGGAAGAAAAATAAGCGGCATTGAACCGATGCCAGGGGAAGACAAGATTCTCGTTACGTCAAATGACAGCAGGATAAGGTTGTATGATCTGAGAGACCTAAGTCTTTCATGCAAATATAAAGGTTATGTCAATGTGTCAAGCCAGATAAAGGCCTCTTTTAGTCATGATGGTAAATACATAGTCAGTGGATCTGAGAATCAGTGTATCTACATTTGGAAGACCCATCATGATTACTCTAAGTTTAGTTCTGTAAGGAGAGATCGCAATGACTTCTGGGAGGGCATCAAAGCTCACAATGCCGTGGTCACTTGTGCGGTGTTTGCGCCTAACCCAGATAATATCATCAGAATGATTGAAGAAAGGGAGCAAGCCGCAAAGGGGACTAAAACTGCTACGGATCCAGATAAGGTTAGTTATAGATATTTTTAAAATTATTTAACCCTCCGATGGGCAATGTATTTTTACCCTTTTGGATGGGCAATGTGGCCTGGCCAGGCTATAAACTAGTTTTAGATAAAGGGGGAGGTTAAATGTTAGCCAAATATTATATCTGTAAAAGCCCCCCAGGCGTAAACTTGGATGCATACTATTACAGAATTATTGTACAATTCAATCAATAATTATTCTATATGTTTTAGGTGGAGGACCCAGTTGTGGAACAGCATACCAAAGGTTGTGGTGGCCATGTGCTAGTCAGTGCCGACTTCAATGGCTGCATCAAAGTGTTTGTTAACAAGACAAAACCCAAACACAGTTCTTTACCCGCATCCGCCCTAGTCTAACTTTCCCCTCACTTCATTTGCTATCTCAATACTAATTCTAATATTATTTAAAAGCTATTGTACATTCATTGAATCATATTCTTTTTTTAAACCAATATATAAGTCTAGGCGCACTCAAGCAGCTTTAGATTTTTTCAAATGGTTTTGGTTTTCACCCTTCAAGGGTATTCTAGGCCATCATTTCCAATTATGGAAAGAGGAAAGGTGAATTTATATATTAATTTAATTTAAATGTGCAAATTTCAAAATTATAAGATTGGAATTGAATTCAGACTTAGAAGAGATGAGATTTTGAATGGGGGAGGCAATTTCAGATAAGGCTTAATAGAAGGGAGGATATTTTCTTAGAGGTACAACCAAAAAATATGTATTCTAAAGTTCCCACTTCTAGACCACAAAATGTACAATCTGAAGAGTCAAGTACGTGAATTTGAAAAAGAAAGTACGGAACAATGTCCAATTCTCATTAGAATAAGAGAGATTATTTATTTTTTAGAAAAATGGGGGAATTGTTGAAATCGCAGTTTTGATGGGAAAGTCCTTTTGTATTGAGGCATAGCAGACTCCTTTGGATTGACTAGCAATGTGCCAATATTCTGCCCAAACATTGCAAGATCTATCCTTGAGGATGGAAAAAATGTCAGATAGGGGAATGCGGTTTACGAGGGTAACAATAGGGTTGGATGCTCCTTGTTTTGCCAAGGAATACTAAACTTTACGCTTAGACGCGACACTGGGGAGACTTTTTTTGTATTTGTATGGATTTTGAAATAGTCGCCAACTGTCGCAGTAACTGAAATTGCTTTTGTGCGCCTGGACTTAGGCTCCTCACAGTCAGTCCATTTGCAAAATTTTACTTCAATATTCTATGCAAAGGGAACTATGTATTAATAAATATGAATGCATGTTTGACGAAATAGAAATTAATTAATTCAAAATACTAAACTGTTAACCATAGGCAAAACTTTTTGACTCATTTTAAGAATGATCCATTGTCATTCAAATTTGCTATATAAATGGGGCCAAAATGTATGAATTTGGTAAAATGATATTTTAAAAATTTTAGTAAGAGAAATAACATATATCATTTTCTATTTATTGTATATAATTATTAGTGTTAGTTGTTTTTAATTTTCATGTGAGGAAGGTTTTCAAATAAATATTCTTTAGGCAAAGATTCTCAGAAACTATTAATTAATGCACCTTTTTATATGTCTATACAGAAATGTTTTTAGTATCATAGAAAAAAACACATGTATGTATTATTATTGTAGAATCAATATTCCTCCACTATTGACGCATCTTTGTAAATAATATTTTGACAATTCGTAATATAAAAGTATTATGCTATCAATTTTATGTTTGTCAAAATTATTGATTTGCAATTGGTCAAATGCAAATTTCATGTAGGTATTTATTGCAATATGGATGTTATTTATTTTTTGGTAAAAAAAAAACCCATTTGAGGATTTGGTGCTTTTAGACATTATGCATATTTACTATTTTGTGTGGCATATTATAATGTAACTGTATGTAATTATTATAGTCTTAGAGCTGTGAATGTATTTTCATATGAATTGTTGATATATCAAGTGAATTTTGCAACGCCGTGCTATTTTTTCCCAAATTTTTTAAAGGACGGGTTCCCAGAATTTGAACAATTCATCAAATTTCACAGTTAATATTCAAGTTCTGTGAAACAACGTACCCATAATGAAATAATAAAAAAACTTTCAAATAACTTGAAATTTTAACTTTTAAATTTGATGAATTGTTCAAATTCTGTGATACAACCCATCCTTAGTGTTGTACAATAAAATATTTTAACGTGATTTCATGCATTTGTGTACCAAGCCATATTTACTGCAAGTGAAAAGATAATGATGAGATTGAGGCGTATAGAAACATTGGCGACAGTATCGGACAGTATTATTGGTAAGCAAAACCTGTTGATGCAATTATTTTGAAATTGTAAAACTTTTTGAGTTGTAACAATTTGTGCAAAAAATATTATTACTTTTGCAAGCTTGATTTTCTTAATTTTTTTTTAAACTCAAATTTTTAAGAGTTTCTTACTTTCTGTTTGGTCTATTTGAAAACTGCCGCCTTTGTTTTTATACATCAATTTATTATTGTCAGAAATTCCACTTTTCGTGTTAACGAAGGTTTGATAGGTAAAAATTTGTAAGTTACATATAAATCACAAAAACACTTATGAAACAAACACCAGAATATATTTATATTCAAACATAGAGTACAAACAATTTCAGTACATCACCTTCTAGCGCAATGCGCACCTATTTAACCGTGCTCAACCAACTTTTTTTTTTGAAAAATTACAAAATCTGTTGAAGCAGTTAATGTGTTATTTCCATGGAGGTTAGAAGGGAGAGGAGGTGGCACTAGTCTACTAGGCACAATACATCAAACAAACTCAACTAGGTGCCAATGGGCAGGCTTACTGGGCCAGTATTTCATCGGTCGGTGTGAGCGAAATGTTCGTTAATAAGCTATAAAGTGCCTTTGTTACTGTTTAACCACTGGAGCGATTTCGATTCAAATTTGGACCACTTTAATTTTTCTAGGATCGCTTTCGGTATCAAAGAGTTGATAAAATAGACTTTATGTCTATGACCTTATCGATTGTCTTTGAATTCTTCTAGAATGAATTTTAGCAGTTGGAAAGCTTCAGTTCTACAAACTCAAAATAATTTTCAAACCAAACTTTTGATTTGTTGAACACATATAAAAAATTGATTTTCTAGTATATATTTGCATCTGTGTTTATCAAACAGGCCATAGAGAACATAAAAACGTAGAACAATATTTATTGTAGATATTTAAAATATCCACTAGCGGCATTTTCAAATCTTTAGATCACCAAAGCACAAATTTCGCACATTTATAAAGTTAAAGATTTTTTAACATTTTTTTTTATCAATTCAAAAAATATAGAAGACTTATAAATATAGGTGAATTCATTGGCTATAAAGCACTATAATTTGTTTATATTTTTTCCATACACAAGTGTAGAGTAATGGTGTTTTTAATGTGGGCGGGAAATATTCATAATTAATTTTCAAAAGTGGCGAGCACTCAAGGCGATTTTTTATAATTTTCTGTGTCGCTCCAGTGGATAAACAATGAAATGCAGTGTTAAATTTTGTAAAAACCGTGCAGGAAGAAATTTAAAAACTAGAAATGGCATTACTTTCCGCATGAAAGTATTTTCATTGGTTTTTTTAATAATAATACGTTTGCATTTCTGCCATGTTCTGACGCGTTTTGTCGTTAGCAGACTCCTTTGGAGAAAATAATATAGTAATGTTATGCGATAATGGGCTTTGAAGAAAGTTTCTTTAGAGCTCACAATCGCATAGCATTGGCTTGTCAGATGGAACATTCTTATTACAAAGGGTTGATATGCCATATCATTCTTCATTGTTTCTTTTAATTTTGCTTGAAGCCTCTCGTCATAATTGCATAAGTAAATAAAATAAACATTAAAACATATTTTTATTTTCTAGTGTACGTCGCATGGCTTAAAAATATGATTATACATGTGGGGCAGAGCCACTTTCTAATTTAGAGAGCGGGGATAGACACATTCGAGCGGGCGGTACGTAAAGTTGTAGCTTGGTTTAGTTAACATCATGGAGTGGATGAAGGTGGAGTTGTCGGCTGACACTGTCGAGGCATAATTTTCTAACAGACGCTCAATCATCGCCACACAACGGGGTCTTCCGTCCCCAAAGTCACCCAACAAAAATTTCTCTGCTCCCTTCTTTCCGCCATTTATTTCTGTAAAAGCTGAAATTTTAAATCATAAAGTGCCAAATTTTTTTTTCCCATAATTAGCACTGCTATAAAAAAATCTCAGATTAATAAGATAAATTTTCTTTTTTTCTATAAGAATACAATATTAAAATGAAAATAGATTTACGAAAAATATAGTTACCATTTTTTTTATTGTCTACTAAAATTTGTATTTTAAATCGATAAATGAATATTTTTTGAGGTTTGTATATACAAAATGAAAAATTATAAAGTGTCAGGTTCAACCTGTAAATATTGTAAAAAATTTGAGCATTTTCATAATTGCTTTTGACATCAAATATACGTGGTTTATTTTTTGTAGTGATATTATTATTTCATGCTCCAAAATATTAATTATAAAATGTATGTAGATATATTCAAATATTATAAAAATCTATGTTCAAAAATGGGATTGTTTCATCATGTTTATTTATTATTAGTGCGTTGTTGTGAATATTGCATTTATTTTTGAAAATAAATATTTTCATAATGCAATAGGTTAATCTTGCTTCATTAATTAAAAGATATGGTCATTATTATTAGTATCTCTGCATTTACTTTATTAGCTCAGTAATAATGTCATTGTCAGTAAGGGTAAACTTAAAAGTGCGCCCTTTCATAGATGGCACGAATTTAATTATTTTACGAAAAAACACTTATTGCAGGTTTTGCTTTAAAATATTAAGGATTTTTTTCATTAGGCCCTGAGGAAAATAATCCCCTTCAGGGCCTGTGTCATCTTTGGGGATGCTGTGTGGATCTTTTCAGGAAAGAAAGGATAAGAAGTTCGGGGAAGGAAAAGGGCATGAGGGGTGAGTAAGAATCTGTGGGTTAGTGTGTCCAGGAGTGATGGACGTTTGAATCCATCCCTCCCACTGCGGTGTAAGGCGATGTGCTGAGATTTCGAAGAGACGAAGTGAGGTCAAAGGACTCCCTCAACCATTCTCCCCCCATCCGGCCTGTCAGGCCATAGCGGGCAGAGGCATCTGCCGCCAAGACCCGTACAAACCTCACCCCACAAACCCGAGCACCCCTGCCTTGTCACCAAACGTAGCTAATCACTTAGGATAACCTATGGCAGAGGTCTTGGTTATCCAATAAATGGTTCCTGGGGCAGCAGAACCCGTACCAGTCAAAAATTGGAATGAATTAATTGTTTTCGCCTGTACTTACGCAATATGAATATGAATAAATAGTTTTGTCCGCACAGAAACATATTCGTATTGCTTATGTACAAGCGCAAACAAATAAGTTGTCTTAAGGTGAATGTCAAAAGAATTCATATTCTACGATTTCGTAGATGGCGTATAGTATTTTTACTTATAAACGCTTTTTACAAGTTATGCTTTAAAATATTAAGAAAATTTTATTGTTCGCGGAAGTACACAAGCAATATGAATATTAACAAATAGTTTTGTCAATTAAAAAACTTTAATCTTTCTAACAAATGCAATATTTCATCGGTGATTCAATCCAATATTGTATTTGCTTGCCTTTCTTAAAAGTTTAGAGTTTTTTAATTGACAAAACTATTTGTTAATATTCATATTGCTTGTGTACTTCCGCGACAATAAAATTTTCTTAATATTTCAAAGTATAACTTGTAAAAAGCGTTTATAAGTAAAAAGACTATACGCGCGCCATCTACGAAAGCGTAGAATATGAATTCTTTTGACATTCACCTTAATATTTTAAATTAAAACCTGAAAAAAGTGTTTTTTCGTAAAATAATAAAATTCGCGCTGTCTATGAAGGAACAGATTATGAATTCTTTTAAGTATACCCATAATAATCAGCAGTTCCAATTCACAATATTATTTCCTTTGTCTGAATATTAAAAAGTCCCTGCTTTTAATAATGGCCTGTGAATGTAAGCCATATTTCAATTAAAATTTATTGTCAGACAAAAATTAAGTTCGTCAATTGACTGGATTTTTAAAATGCTCAAATTGTGCTCTCAGACATTTTATTTGTTTTAAGATTTTATCAGGCTCCATGCATAAAGTCTGGTTCACAACATTAGGGGCACAGCAAACGATGGTTGGGGTTTTGGATGTTAAGATGAAATTTATGCATGAGTCGGAAAGTATTGAAATTTATGCATGAGTCAGAAAATATTGAAATTTCTGCAGGAGTCAAATTTATTGAAAATAGTTTATGAATTTCTTAGGATCAATAATTTTGAAAAGTTTGCTCAACATTGTTAATCTGAAAATATACTTATTTGTTTCCATTATTATTGAACGCTTTCAAATAATAAGAGATGCCATAATTTTTTTCTGATGTTTTTTATTTTTTTTTTTAAATCTCTTAATGAGTTATTATATACTTTTTGTTAAAACTCCAGTTTTTTTTAGTTTTCTTGTAAAATAATGTTGTGGGCTATTTTTGACACAAATTAATATCTTATTGACCGTCGGAATCGAGTAGTCACTAATCATTTTGTAAAAGAACTCAAAGAGTTAAGTCAATATAATATATTCTATAACTCTGGAAATCTAGAGAAACATATTTTTGCAAAAATGCTAACGAATTCTGCAATTCAATGTAACCATTAAAAATGGCTTATTCTTTTTTGTATTAACCCCACAAAGGAGAACCTGAGAAAAATAATTTCCCTCAGGGCGTATGTCATCTGGGGATGCTGTGTGGAAAGTCTTTTAAAAGAAAGGAAGGAGACAAAGTTCTGGGAAGGAAAAAGGTATGTGGGGTTGGTAGAAATCTGGGGGTCAGTGTGTCCAGGAGTGACAGACGTAAGAATTAATCCCTGCTCCTGTGGTGCAAGACGATAGTTCGAGAGTGACCAGAGTCTCTCCAAACGGGCTTCTCCTGATCCATCTTATTTCTCTTTCATTATTTATTTCATAAAAGCAATCATTCTACATGACTCGATGGCTTGAAGCCAAGTTATTATATCTGAATAAACCATTATTTCAAGATAAATGAAGTTGAAAATTAGGTTCTCTTGGATTAATTGAATGATGTTGGCCCCCTGCCATTTTTATATACAATTTGCAGTTAGTTTAGGGAAAATACATTATACCTGCTTACACAAAATATAACTAAGTGTCCCAAAGAGGTGTGCAGAGAGGATGTACTGCCGAATAGCAAAAGTATAAAAGGTATTTTCATTCAAATGCATCGAGGATAAAATTAATTGCCTATATACTTTATGGACAAATAATTTCTTAGTTGAAAACTGCTACATGTGTCGATACAAATCAAACTCGCCTAAGTCCCGTTCAAACGTTTTTTTGGATAATAACGATTTTTTCTAGTTTCAACTTTTAGCTAGTAAAAACCTGTGAATATTACTTTATGTTATGAATATTGTACCTGGAAACAAAAAAATAAACATCAAAAAAATTTCATGAAGTATATATCCATTTTTGATGATTTTTAATGGACTTAGGCAAATTTGATATAATACCTGTGGACTTAGTCGATACTGAAATGGAAGGCACTGGACTTAAGTTTGTTTAAATTAAAGAAACATGACTTGGGTGAGTTTGATTGGCTTGTGACCAAGCCAATCAAACAGCGACCATGACAGAGTGAAGACGACATGTGATTGGCTGTAATGGACTTTGGCTGATATGATTTGAAGCGGGTGTGAGACTTATGTTGGATTGAAAAAAATCTATCAACTTTCACCCTTATTAATTTCTTCGGGAAGCCGTGGACTTCCGGTTAGATTGATCTAAAGCAGAAGATTCGTTTGTTTTGCTGAATCGAATACACAAAAAATGGTTGGAAGTGGACTTTAGCGAGTTTGATATGTATCGACACATATATTTCTTTCAAGAAAAATGTAGTTCAGCACCCTTGAGGTGATTTTTCACAAAAACGGCATTATACAAATCATCCAAATAATAATATATTTGTATGTACAAAAAATTGGCACTCTAAATAAATTCGTTTGATATCCATACCAACTTATTTTTAAAAGTATTTTTGAAGTCGATTTTAGCTTTTAAATTGCTAAATAGTGAATGTACAAAAAAAATTTATTTTACAATAATTATAATTTTGGGGGGACAACTTTCGGGGAATCAACTATCAGGTTACCGAATTAAATGTAACGAGTTGAAAAATGTTTTTGGAAAGGTCTGAGTAAGAGATACCATATTTTTATTGGTCTATTTCATAATTCATTTTCACAAAAAAGTGGAGATACAATGTTTTGACTTTAAGCCATCCAATGTACACGTGACAATTTTACAAAAATATTTTAATAAAGTTATAAAAAGAAATAAATAAATTTTAATTTTTAGAAGGGGTCCTGAGCAGCCATATTATATAAATTGCAAAGCATATATTTTCAAAATATTAGATGCTTGGGACTTAGCAGATGCATTTTATTGATTTTTATATATCCACAATAAATTATTATGTCCGTAGTTGTTTATCAGTTAGAATTTGAATAATAAATCTGCCTTATTTAATGTATATACAACCGGGCATTAAAGGCTCCGTCAAACAGGATGCGTACTTATTGCGGCGTCAAGGCGTCAGTACTAAAGCGCCGTAACATAGCGTACTTTCTATTTGAACGGCTTCGACATGTTCAGTACAACACAACGCAGCGTTATATGTCCGGGACGTTTTAACGCCTTTACGCGCGGTAAGTACGCATTCTGTTTGACGGAGCCTTAAAGGTTGTAATTCAAATGTATGAATAGGGGTATAACCATACATATTATATTCTGTAGGCTATTTTAGATGGCATGTTGGAAGTACATTTGCCTAAATAATTACATACTTGAAGCATGATGAATTAATGATAATGATTTAAATATTATATTCTGTATTTTAAAAATGGTGAGTTTTATTTATAATTCCAACATGTATATCTTTTTTTTTAATAAATATATTTTTTTTTTGTCTGGAGCCAGTGAGACTATGGCATCCCCAATTGAGGTATGTTGGAGGCTGAAGGTAAGTGGGGAAGAGAAGGAGATGTGGAAGAGGGAGGTGGGGAAGTACCTGGCTATTCAGATCTAGTCACTAAACACGGCTAAAGCGTGGTCTTACACCAAGGCGATACTGAGAGTATCTTCCACTCTGGAATGTGCCGCAAATATGGTATATATTATTTTTAATTAATTAATTGTGAAATAATACAAATTAATCAAATAAAATTTATTTGAGCATGTCGGGTACGAACCCGCGACTTTTGGAATGGTAGTCTACAGGTTGTCCAAAAAGAAAGTACATATTTAATATATGTAAATAAAAGGAGGCATCCATCACAAAATTTATTAATTATGAAAATATTTATTTTAGGAAATTACTTTTTAATGTAATGTGGTATAAATGTAATCCTTATAAAAACGAACAGCAAAATTCCTTAATACGGCTCGGTACGTTAACTCCGTGATGGCTCCGTGATGGCACGAAATAGCGTGTCTAATGCTTTCTTAACTAAACAAACTTGTATCTCCACCAGAGAACTCGGTTTATAGACGTAAACTTTTGATTTGAGATATCCCCACAAAAAAATTGGTAGGCGTTAATTAAGGGCTGCGTGGAGGCCAATTTATGTTACCTCTCCTAGAGATCAATTTTTCAGGAAAAATTTCTCAAACTCGTGGCATAGATGTGTGTGACGTGGCTCTGTTTTTGCTGGAATCATGTTCTTTGATTATAACCAGGCAGTTCAGGCATCAAAAACTGTCCAGCATTTCCACATAACTCTGAATTGACCGTAACTGTGTGTCCCCTTACATCTTCAATAAAAGTATGGGCCGATTAGTCCTCGTGCTGATATCGCAACCTTTACTTTAGGTGAATGTAGGGGTTTTTGATTCTTACTTTTCAGGTTCGTTGCACTCCGTTAAAGACAGTTTTGCTTGTTCACGTCGTGCCCAGTGAGATGAGAATGAGCCGCAACGCCAAACTGAATAACTTACTCCGCGCTACAGTCGCCGAATTACTGTTTTTATAAAATTCTCTGCTCCCAAGAAACGCTCCAAAGCGACTGAATTCCTAAAATCCTGGCTATCGACATGTGCCTTGCGTTTTTCAGGTGTATTGCATTTACGCAGTGAGCCAATCAAATATGAACACTCTTTTTGGGACCCCCTATAACTATACTGCCATGGTAAGTGAAAACACAGTGTCTTGTCTCTCAAGGAAGAAAACGTGTTTTTACTTACAAGGATGTATAATATTGAAGGGTAATAATGTAATTTCGAAATCAGCTTTTTCGAGTTCCACACAAAACCATATTTACCTTCATTTCCCCCATGTGCTACAACACATAGAATTTGGATTACTTGTGTGCATCAGTGGTTGTCGGTGACTTTTTGTACAAGGGATGCTGAAGTATCTACCTACTATCAAATATAAAAATTTATAGACTAGCCCACGAACAAGATGCAATTACTAATAAAAATAGTAGCTATATCAGATTAGCTCTATAAATCCTTTACGCTTTACATCAATTATTTCAGTTCCAAAATTAAATTAATTAAACAAGTGTATATGTACTATGCACTAGTACAGTCAGTAATACAATATGGAATTATTGGATGGGGAGGTGCATATAAAAAAATTGTAAACCCTGTAAATGTGGTTCAAAAACTAATTATTAAAGTCATTTTAAAAAAACCACCTACATTTCCTTCTGCAACATTGTTCAAAATTTTCGAAGTTCCAAAAATTGAAGATCTCTATAAAAAAGACTCAATATTACAAATATTCAAAGATAAGACATTAAAAAATAATAAAGTTAACTCATCATTAAGACGTAAATATAATATCCAAATTCCATTATATTCAACTCAACAAATGCAAAATAATTATGTATATAAAGGGATAACTTACTTCAATAGCCTTCCCGAAGAAGTAAAAAAAATAAGAGATTTAGCATTATTCCAGAAAAAGATCAAACTATTCTTAAAAAACTGTATGCAATAAAATCATGTGACCTTAATCATATAAATCAAACCATAAAATATTGTATAATGTCTTCCTTAATCTAGTCCTTGATATTATATTAATTATGGACTAAAAATTGTATATTCTTACATAACTCCTACACCAAGCTCAAGAGCCAGTTCTCTTAATTGGTGTAGAAACCAAAAAAAATGATGTTTTCACCTTTTTGTTATACTTTTTTATTATATTTTGTTTTTATTTAGTTAAACAATGATTAAAATTGTAAAATTGTTGTTTGTAAAAGGTGAAATAAATTGAAATAAAAAAAAAAATAAAAAATAAAAAAAAAAATAAAAGTATTCGAAAGATATTCAACGCACAAATCGGTTTCAGTTATTCAAGCCAAAGTGTCAAAAATGATCGCGCAAACAATCCACTTCAGCTATGCTATTCTGTACAGTCGTTTTCTGTGCGTTGGATCGTCAGATGCTCTTATCGAAAATGTATCCAGCTTCAAGCAAGCTTAGGCAAGCAGGACTCAATGCACATGCGTGAATATCAAACTTCTATCAAGCTTCGTGAATACGGAACGAAGCAGAGAATCCACTGTTGCTGTTATTGGTGTGCATTGGTGTGTTTAGGCGACATTCAAGCATTGAGAATGTTATTATAATATGTAAGTAGGTATAGTATTTCTACTCGCACCGTGCGCCGCGTTTTGTTGTTGTTAGTCTCTGAGATTGGGACGGTGAAGTTAAATTGCGGATCTATTGCTGTTTACGGCTAGAAAAAAATAAGCTTTTAAATCTTTTTTTAATTTGAAATAAACAAATAATAATTATTATTATATTTATCATAAGCCTTGAAAGGAAGGGAAGCACAGCATCCACAGTATGTATCAAGGGTTTAGAATTTGCTAATTTTATTTATAGTCCAGTCAAGTTAAACATGAAAAGGGGGTCGTGCTTGCAAAAGGTCCGATCTTTCTGAATTTTTTATATGTTGTTAGGACCTAAACCAATATTAAAAAAACAAATTTGCAATTTCCAAAGTGCTGTGCGAGCGGCGGTGTACCCAAAAAACCATGAAATTTTCGGACTTTTTTCAGTTTTTGCTCAATATCTCAGTGAAGGAAGGGTCTGACCGGTATAGTTGTTCAACACTATTTTAAAGTAGACTAAATTTGCTACAATTTGAGACCAAAGGGAGTTCTATACAGCAATTGGTTTTTAAGATACAGTTCTTCGAAAATCAACAATTTTTTCCAAAAAATGATTTTTTCTCGAAATGGTCACTTATTTTGTGAAATATTTTCTAAAATACGATTCCCACCTCAAATATTATATGAAATGAAGTTGTAGTAAATTTAATTAGCTTTCATTTGAAACCAAATTGCTACTTGTAGGCCCAGCGGTTCTCTCAAAACTTGCAGATAACCAAAGTCAAAGTGGGTTTTGGGGGAATTGAAAATAAACTGATCCCACGTCTTTTTATGGCTTTACTTATCAAACAGTTACAATTTATTTATTTTTGTTATTGTTAACAAATTGTTTGATGGAAAAAGAATAAGATAATTTACCTATCGGAAATTAGTGATCATCAAACATTGTTTTACATACCTACATACTAAAATACTTGTACAAACATCATGGTACCTACTATAAGGACAAATTACATTTACTCAAAAAAGAAAACTAATATAAATCATGTAGGATTGTGTTTTGATGGCCAAATCATGCCATTCTTTTTATCTTAGATGGCACGGGCTTGGGCTCGCACGAAAATGGTGTCTCGAAGGCTGTGATGGACGCTGGGAAAGGCGTCCAGTCCGCAGTCGGGTCATCTTTATCGTGTACCATGCACAACTTGCCAGAGGACTGAGCAGTGGAGTCCATCCTTTCTGCATCTGCACAGCTCCCAGAGCACCCTTTCTTGCATTTACATGAAATTTTTCGCAGAAGTGCAGGAGGTGCGGAATTAACGGTGTTGGGGATGGGGGTGAGTCCCCGAGAAGAGAGCTTCCACCCCCAATCAGTGGGATTCTAGTTGACACACCGCTACTTCTGCACTTGGAGGTAGCACCTTGCTGCATGGTGGCCTGCGGCATATGGCCTGTGGCAACGGACGAGGTTTATACTCGTTGAAGTGACAAACGTCTTATATCTCAGGAAATCCAAAGTATCCCTCGCGATGTCACCCCCATATGAAGCCACAAAGCACTTGATGTCTGCTTCTCTCACGGCTTTTGGGGTGGACGAAGGACGACCTCCACTTGCTCAGCAAGTGGTTCACTCTTGCTCAGGAGTGTGGTGATTTTGGTCTTTCCTTGGCCAAACGGTGCTGTTATAGTATCGCACCCGGTAGACGCTTGGGTGAATAGTATATAACGTCCCTGCACCCCTAGCACGGTCGATCGATATGAAGTTACCGACCGATTGTCGGTAACTTCTCATCGTTCCCTAGGACAACTGTAGATCGCAAACGAATTGGTGACAGTTTACAATGACTACCATGCTAGCACCCCTGGTGGTTGTAGCAGGTCGTAGAGTAGTGACAGCAACCAGCTTCGCCCTTCGTGCTTTTCTGTACGTAGACTTTTGTCTCTTTAGCGCCTAAACCATTGAGAAGAACGAGCAGGTCGGCGTCTTCTCCCACGAAAGCGCCGTTTGTACTTCATTTGATTTGTACTTCACTGCTGGAGGTCACATTTTGAGCAGAAACATAGTTCTGCATACGTGGGATGTTTTTGTCTCGCATTACTGCTCTCGGGCGGGTCACGCACATAATGCCTTCCATCTCATGAAATGCGTTATCACTATCTAGGGTGTTAACGTTCACCTCCGTAATGTCAGAGAACAAATTTATCTTTGGATAAAATCTTCTTTTCCTATTGGTGGTGAGGATTCATCTCGCAAGATCGCCGAAGTTTCAAGCTGCACAGCTACTGAATAAGAACAGGATAACCCCAACGCAGCGCACATATTTTCGGTAAAAGTACGTATTAATTCCAATCAGAAGGGAGGAAACAAAAGATCGAGTTCGTACAGCACTATCAGAGCATGAGTAATAACACACACTTCTTCTTCCATGTTTCAAGGAGGAAACGCATGTAT
The DNA here is from genome assembly GCA_951813805.1 of Limnephilus auricula. Taxonomy (NCBI): domain Eukaryota; kingdom Metazoa; phylum Arthropoda; class Insecta; order Trichoptera; family Limnephilidae; genus Limnephilus; species Limnephilus auricula. Next base: position 7,328,379 of record OX638403.1, read on the forward strand.
TTGACAACAACAGTCTCAAAAAATAGCTGTACTGACTCAGGGATGACAGAATCAACATTGTTAAAAAAATACTCCGAGGTGGGATACTGACTGGTTTTATACACTTGTGTGCGGGTATCTTCAACGATGATTTCTGCTGCTGCCTTCACAACTCTCAACCGCTCTTGCTGCACACCGCCTTTTTGTTCCTTGTACCAATCATCATACAAAATTTTATGGCCGGTGTTTATGAAGCAGACGAGTGTCCCTTTGTTGGAGCTAAAACGTTTTTGATGGTAAGTTTTCGCTGTTCTGACATCAGGGATACAATCACCCCTAATTTGCTGCAGAAGGTGTGATAAATAAAAATGGCATTCATCACTGTTTTCCAATAAGTAATCGTACACATACTCCATCGCTTCTTCAGAATTACTGGCTGGACGATACCCTCTCTTATTCCCAGGAGCAGGTGGTAATCTTAATAGGCTCACGTAGCACAATCTGTGGGTTCCGTCTGCAGCAACCAGGTCGCCAATGGCGAGGAGGCGCTCCTCCAATCGTCACCTCGGCGTTTAGCTGTATCTAAAATAGTTTGCCTCATGCCCATTTTTTCAACTGTACGGACCACATTCCTTCTTGCCAAGGGCAGTTTGCTTTGTTGCCCGAGAAATTATTCAGTGATAGCATCATCACCACACAAAATTCAAATCCCTCTCAAGGTAGGACCCAGTTTACTTGATAATCTTGTCGATAAAGTCTTCGGTTGGGAAGCAGAATCCCTTCCTTCAACGTTACACACAGCTGGATATCTCTTCCTGGTTGAAATTTTAGAGGAAATTTTTATTTTCTGTGAGACCACGCTTTTGACTCACTTCAATTAGTGTTCGAATTCCTCGTTCTTTGATGATCACAACAGGACATGTATCGAGGTCCTCATGACACACAAAACACACGCTCGGACGGATAGACATTTCGCAACACTCTGAGAGCTGCCCTGGAAGAGCCGGGTGCTGGTAAGGAGGTCAAGGGAGGGGACAACGAAAACACTTGGGGAAAATCCGTCCGTTATCTGCCATTTTTGAATTTTTTAGTGAACCGCCGGGCCTACAGGTACCAATCTAGTCTCAAATGAAAGCAAATTAAATTTACTACAACTTAATATCTTGTAATATTTGATGTGGGATGCGTATTTTACAAAATATTTCACAAAATAAGTGACCATTTCGAGAAAAAATCATTTTTTGGAAAAAGTTGTTGATTTTCGAAGAACTGTATCTTAAAAACTAATTGCTGTATAGAACTCCCATTGGTCTCAAATTGTAGCAAATTTAGTCTACTTTAAAATAGTGTTGAACAACTATACCGGTCAGACCCTTCCTTCACTGAGATATTGAGCAAAAACTGAAAAAAGTCCGAAAATTTCATGGTTTTTTGGGTACACCGCCGCTCGCACAGCACTTTGGAAATTGCAAATTTGTTTTTTTAATATTGGTTTAGGTCCTAACAACATATAAAAAATTCAGAAAGATCGGACCTTTTGCAAGCACGGATGTACATCTTGACTGGACTATTAATACTAGGTGAAGTACCCAGCGTTGCCTGGGATTTAGATCATCCCCCTAAAAAATTTACCTTATGGCGAATAGTACAGATGTCAGAACTATCTTTAGCTTTCGGAGTGCTACCCTTTTTTATTTTGCCTGAAGTTTCGAATTTACCCTCATTTGTTTCACTCTCCTTGACAACTCGCCTCGAGGTACTTTCTGAATTAACTGCGAAAAAAAAAATACAACACTGATAGCTAACAAAATTGTATATCTTCATAAATAAAATAAAATCATACTTAAAACATGTATCCGTGTTTGAAAATATTTATATAAAGCGCGTTATTATTATTAAAATAAAACTGAAAATATTTACATTTAAAAAAGTGTTTTAAAAAATGTTACTTACAGTATTCTAAATAAACAGGGTCATTGTCATTTTACTGTCATTTTGACAGTAAAAGTGGTGTTGCCAGCCTACAATTTTTTTAGTTCCGGTTTTCATATTTTCTACTCTTTTTTGACAAAGGGTAAATTACTAGTTAATAAATAAAATAGCTATAATTTTTTATGTACATTTATTTAGGCACTCAAGTGATGTATAATACAAGTATCAAAAATAGTTCACATTCAATTTAAAATTAACCGACACGGTAAAATTAATAACAAACATTAAAAAGTCCATAAACATTTAAAGCTTAGCTTAATATTTGAGGTGTGTAAAAGCAAAGGCAGCAATCTCCATTTTGGCTAGATTGCTACGTTTGCTTTTAAAATGACAAGCAGATTGCTGTTGCTATTTACAATATTACATACACATATTGTATATAGGTATATTACATACAAATATTGTATGTAATATTGTAGGTAAAAGCAAAGATAGCAATCTCCACGTCATTTCAAAAGCAAAAATAGCACTCTGGCCGAAATGGAGATTGCTGCCTTTGCTTTTACACACCTCATTTGTACTTTTACTGAAATTTGTCAATATAATAAATAAATAAAAGGCTAACACAGCAAATTAGTTTGCAAGAGCCCCTAAAATATAGTTTTAAGATTATTGTCAGATATTCTATACCCCAATAGAATATTATAAATAGTATATTTAAAAAAAAATCCAAGCTAATTCTAGCGTAATTAGAAACCATAATTTTCATTATAGGATAAAGTACGTATGTATCTACTTTATTAATTAATTGGTCATTTAAATTCATATTATTAAGATTGATATCATGCTTGTACACATATCATAAAGACCTATTAAACTTAACAAAACAATATAATTTTCTTTTTAATACAATAATTCATTAAAAAAATTAAACTTATCGTCGCTGAACAAAAAAAATATTTACTAGAGTCCAAATGAACGAGAATCTTTAATGAACCATTAAAACGGCCACCATCTTGAAAAGGAAACGGAATGGACAAATTTACAGACAGGCGAAATGCTGGTGTCCACAGGGATTGTTCTGTCTCCGGCTTTGTTTGTGTGGCACGTCAATAACCTATTGTCGTGTGCACCAATCCATTATTACGTGGATGGTAGTACAGTCCATGATAGCTTTGTGTTTGACAAAACCCCCAAAGGATACACAAACTCCAACAGCTCGGAGGGTTTTGAAGAATGGACTGTTAACTCGGGGGGGTTTCCTCTTGATTTAGTGTTTCAAAAACCCAATCATGTCTGATTATGTCTAAAAGGGATCCAAATGACAATCTAGGACGATTGACAACAAATACTCAACGGAAGCAATCTTCCCAACATGCTTATATTCGTTTGCTAATGTAAGTGACCAGCTCAGGTGAAGGGGCTCCATCAAAGCGAGAGTCAAGTTAGCCTCTCTGAAGCTTGCCGTACTGTAGATACTTTAATAGTACACAATTGCTAACACTGTACAAATCACAAGTGTGCCCCACTGTTAAATTTAGCAGCCACCTCTGGTCTGGAGCCCCAAGGTACTTGAAAAAAAACTCTTGACTCTGTGCAGAAACGGGCATTCCTTTTGATAGATTCCTCTATCTTATTTAGAGCACAGGCACTAGATGGAAATTTTCTCCTTGTTCTAACGGTATTGATCTCTTCGACACCGGTGCATAGTCGGGAAACCCGTCAAACGCGCGCCCAACATTTGTACACAGTTACATGAAAATGGGTCATTTCAACGACTCATTCTTGAGTTCAACAGCTCGCCTGTGAAATAATGTTTCCTCCCTCCTACAACATGTGTCTCTTCTAGATCCATGTTCACTCCTTCCCCTCCTCAAAAAGACCCTCGACACTGCATCCCCAAAGATGACCTAGGCCCTAAGGGAAATTATTTTCCTCATCCAAGCATCATAAAAAAATAAAATCAAAAAAATGCAAAACACTTCTGAGTTAAAAAAAGACTTCACTACGCTCAGTAAATAAATACTATTTGGAGGTTCACCCTCACAATTGGTTTTTTCACACACCTGTTAAAAAAAAAAATTCACATCGGATGTATTACGCTCCCAGTGAAGATATGTAATTATTTCCAAGGAGGTTTGTTCTGAGAATTTCTGTCTAGTTTTCTATCATTTGGATCGTTATTTCTATCGCTTGTTGGATATTCATCGTCCTCGGTCTTGAAAGAGTTTTGATGTTCGACCTGCTGGGATTTCACTCCCTTTTCTCCACTGGGGTTTACATCACTTACACCGGGGGGTTTTTGAAGAAGCTGCAACACAAATAAAAAAGCGTTGTCACATACATTAATTTTCACTTACACAGTGAAACCCCTCACACCTCAACCGTATTTTATAAGAGGGTCAAAATATATCCGTTTTGCAATAAAATCAAAATTATGTAACCGAAAACTAAAAACTGTTTTGGAAAGGTGATGAAAGACGCATTCAAATTTTATGATTCGACATATAATTTTTGAAGTATAAAAATTTTTGCATGCAAACATAAAAAAAGTTTCAGAAATGATAAAATACTGTATATACTGATAATGAAAAAAAAAATACACATAATTTATTAGGCAAATGTATTATAAGGGTAATTCTGCGATAAGAGGTAACTTGTGCGGCAATCAGTTTAAAATAGATTTTTTATTCTATATGTTGTTATTTTTTGCAATGAATCACATCATCTTAATGTATTTTATAAAATACATCACGATTAAACGTCTAATTAAAGCACATTTTTTCTGAAATTTCTTAGTCTAAAAAAGTCTCTACCGTGGCCTTGTCGGTTTCAATTTAACTTGCAGACAGTACATACCTTTTTTGTATCGGTTGCTAAACTAATGTATGTTTAGCACGAATTTAAATAACTATACTTAAGTTTTAAGGAAAAATACAACAATATTTGTTTATTTTCAATAATTTTTGAACTTAACTTTTGTCCCGCTGGCAAATTTCGTTCTGCTACTATAAACATAAATATAAGACAGCCATATCCCAAATAGCTCTCAAGTACATCTAAAGACGTGAAGTTAGCAATACCAAACGCATGAGCCGTAAGAGCGCCGCCATTTGTTAGTTGTTGCGACGCGACAGTGCGGTGTAGTGGTTTCCCAAAGTCATTGTGTCTCTCCTCTCCACTGGTAAGTTATAAAAGTTATAATATTCATTTAATTTTTTTATCTTTACTGCCCTAATTTAATAATGTTATAATAGTTAAAGTGTGATATATAATTTAATTTACACAAAAATTTCTTATGTCAATTAAAACAATTGAATTTGTCTTGAAAAAATCTCTCCCCTGCCGTATTTGCCCTGGCAAGATAACTGCCATATTGCCGATGTATTTACCATAAAAATAAGGTTCTTCTAAAAAGTAAAAAAATATGTATAAAGTGACGGTACGAGTAAAGGTTCATAAACGTGACAAAAATCGTAATATAAAAACTCCAACTTTTTTCCTAGGCCGTATCCTCTATGGATTTACCTAGAATTACCCATAAACGTTATCGTTTATTCACTTTCTTGTCATTTCATCTATATATATAAAACCAAGACGGGTTAGTTACACCATTTATAACTCAAGAACGGCTGAACCAATTTTTATGATCTTTGATTTGTTGGATTTGTCTCCGTCCCGAATAGCAGAATAACGAGATCTGGCATTATGAAATTTGCATAATAATTTGAAATAGCTCAAACACGAGTTGTTTGAAAAATGGGTGTATTTAATTGAGTTTAGTGGTAGGGAAAAAAAGGCGGGAGGGGGAGGGGAATTCGAGAGGGGCGGAGGGGGAGGAGGAGGGGGAAAGCGAAAAAGGAGGAAGGGAAATGCGTGAGGGCTGGTCGAGAGAAGGGGGAAGCGGGAGAGGGGAGGGGGAAGGTGAAAGTGGAACGCGGGAGGAGAAGGAGACTCGGGAGGGGAAGAGGAGGTGAAAGGGTAACGGGACTAATGGGAAAGGACACGCAGGGAGAAATCATTTCTTTATTTAAGTTGAATTGCAACGCATGCCGTAATTTATAAAAAAAGCTCAAAGCATCATAATTTTTTTTTTCAAATTGCAATCGGAAACTTTGCTTTCATAAATGTTTACATTTTTATTATTTTGCGGTTAATTTTTAGATTTGAATATTTTATAATTATGGTATTTTTTCTTTCCAACAACCATTTACATCATATATTTAACCATGATAGTAAGGGAGACACAACGATTTATAGGAGACCTATATGAGTTGTTGCGAAAACCGAACAAATAGACCTGACGGGTTAATCTGTAATCAAGTATTTTAAATGTATGTTCCTATGTAAATTGTAAATCTCTAACTTTAAGTCACAGTTGTAAATATGTATGTCATTATGTCACTAGGTTTAAATCAGCTCATAAATCGGAATCATAAGTCATTAGCTAAGTCTTAGATGTAAGCCGCTTGTAATAATCATAAACCTAAGTTGTAAGCTAGATATATTAATTCTATTATGAATTATATTTATTTGTACAGCGCCTTTGAGGTGATTTTTAACAAAAATGGCGCTCTATAAATCAGCCAAAAATTATTATTTATTATTATTATGGATACTTTTTTATACCAAATCCTATTTACCCAAATGAGAAAGTTTTACAATAAAAGATGCAAACCTCTAGTGCTAGAGATCTCCGGATGTGCAGTTTTCGTTTCAGCCGCGCGCTAATTATAAAAATCATACCTCCAATTTTTAATACGGAAACATATAAACTGCTTCCTGTGGTTTAACCCCCTCAGGCTAATTTGATCGCTTTTGGAAACAACTCCGGCAGGACTCACAGAAATTCTTATGTGTCCCTTACTATCTGGATTCAGACCTTTCGTTAAAAAGTCAGGTGAATAGGACCGTTAGCACGGGGTTCTTCTACCTAAGACAACTTAAGTCAGTTCGTAGGAACCTTTCAACAGAGGCAACCAAGCTTCTTGTGAACTCATATGTAATATCACGTCTTGATTACTGCAATGGCATCTACGCAAGTCTTCCTAAATGTCAAACTGATAAACTGCAATCAGTGTTCAACGCCGCAGCACGGCTTATCACTGGGGTACCCAAGTTTTCGCACATTTCGGAACACCTCCGAAATCTTCACTGGCTGAAGTGTCCTGAAAGGATCCAGTACAAGCTTTGCTGGATGGTGTTTAAAGCTGTCAATGAAATGGCTCCAACCTATATCTCTGAACTTTGCATTCCAGAAAATATTGGTCTAAGGCAGTCAACTCTTAGATCAGCGACAACATCTGCAATTGGAAGGTTAAAAGAACCTAAGCGAAATCCGAACACTAAGTTTGGTGATCGTGCATTCGGAGTATCGGGCCCTGAAGCTTGGAACAAACTTCCTATGGAATTGAGATGCATAACAAGCCCAACAGAATTCAGATCAAAACTAAAAACTCATCTCTTCAGGCACTCATTTCCATAAATTCGTCATTCTATTGAAACATTCCTATTTTTTTTATTTTTTTATTGTTTAATTATATTCTAATAATTGCCGATGTCCACGAATTCAAACTTGCCTATATACCTAGCTAACCCATTAAGTTAATTTTTACAACCGTGTCAAAAATGGTAATGTATTATATAAGAACTTCCTTCTTCTTCTGGCGCTAAAAAATATTAAAAAGTGTATGTAATATATAATATGTATATAATGTGTAGAATGTATAATTTAATATGTATGTGTAAAATACTTCTACGTTACCTGTTTGTGCCTATACTTACAGAGTTTTGTTTGTTATGTGGTTTTTAATGTTATCACTGTTATCAGTGACAATCCTGGCAAAAACCAAAACACGTAATTTTAAATATAAGTACCTATGTTAGTTGTAAATCTCTAACTTTAAGTCACAGGTGTAAATATGTAATAATGTAAGTCACTAGTTATGTCAGTAGTTATAAGTCTTAGTCGTAAGTCACTAGCTATAAGTCTTAGATGCAAGTCCTAGTTATAATTATAAATCTTAGTTTATTTGTACAGCGCCCTTGAGGTGATTTTTCACGAAAAATATTATCTAAACGGTGTTGGAAAGAAAAAATCTAAACATTAACCACAAAATAACTTAAATGTACACCTTTATGAAACCAAAGCCCGCAATTTAAAAAAATATTTACGAAACATTGTGATTTTTTTCTTAATTATTTTTTACATTAAACGATAAAAATAACGATGATGATAACGTCCATAATACATTTGTCTAATAACATATGTGTATGTTTTTTTTTTCATTAACAGTAATTTTAGTTCGATAACATAAGGTAAACCATTATTAAAACTTTTTTATGTTTGCATTAAAAAAAAATTATATTTAAAAAATTACATGTTTAATTCTAATAGTAAAATTTGAAAGCGTATTTCATCACCTTTCAAAAACAGCTTTTACTTTTCAGATACATCCAGAAAAACATTTACAATGAAACCCTCTTAAGAAGTTCTCGCGATGTTTTCCTGTTTGAAGTTTGGTTTTTTCAGTCCCTTGAAGACCAAATGGCCCAATTTTTCCCACTTATAAGGTTTTCCCGCCTAAGAAGTTTTTTTTTCCGGTCCCTTGGAAAACTTCTTAAGAGGGTTTCACTGTATTTAGATTTTATTGCAAAATGGAAATATTTTGACTTGAAAAATATGGCCTAGGCCTGAGGGTTAAAGCCAATGAATCCTCCTAGATTTCATCACTTATCCCATATGTTATCCAAATTTATAATTCATAATCACCTACCCAAATTTGGGTAGCTATCGCTGGAGGGGTTATGATACTAAATATCTTTAAGAATCATTAGAGAAATATTTTCTTCGTTTTAACACTCACCAATTTCACATAACGTTGAATGTCATCTTCACTGAGTGGGATCGCTCCACCTGATTGGATATTTTTGGAAGACGGTTCTCTATTTGCCTGCATTTTAATGGGTTTTTGGAAATGTTCATAGGTGGCATTCGGCGCTTGATTGAAAATATGGCTATCAGACCTTGTGCCACAAAATGGGTTCACTGAATTTGCATCAGGTAGTGTTGGATTTCTGCTGGGTGGTATTTGCTGAAACCCAACCGAGACCTGGGATTCTGAAAGAAGGTACCATTGATTTTTTAAATTTTATTTATTTTTTAAATAAACCATTACTCCGTGATTTTTAATGATCAGTCAAAAAACACAAGTAAACAACAACTAAAGTCAGACCACAGTAAAAAAAAATACTGTCCTAATAATTCAATTCGACATGTTTTTGCATTGCTCAATTATTTTTTGATATAGTACGTCAATGACATTACAATACATCTGCCATAGGTCACCCCAAGGGGATCGCTTAGTTTGGTGTCTTATCAGGGGTGCCGGGTTCTTGAGGTGAGGTTTGTCCGGATCTTATCAGCAGATGCATCTGCCCACCAACTGCAGGCTGGATCGGGAGATCTTTTAACCTCTCCAGCAGGACTCTCTCGGAACATCGCCTTGCACCACAGTAGAAGGGATAGATTCAAACGTCCGTCACTCCTGGACACAGACCCAATGATTCCCAACCACCTCTCATGTCACCCCAAGTGGTTCACTACGTTTGGTGACTTAGCAGGGGTGCCCGGGTTCATGGGGTGAGGTTTGTCTAGGTCTTGGCGACGGATGATATGGACACACTGAAATCACACCAGATTCCTACCCAACCCTCATTCCCAGAACTTCCTCTCCTTCCTTTCCATAAAAATACCCTCCACACAGCATCCCCAAAGATGACGTAGGCCCTGAGGGAAATTATTTTCCTCAGGGCCTCCTGTGTGGAGCTAATGTAAAAAAAATAATAAAAAAAATAGGTTTTCCTTATACTTATTTCTTTACTGGTGCTTAAAATCTTCAGGAAACAATCGAAATAATTGTATTACATATTTACAATAATAAGTAATTTGCATATATTTACGAATTTTACGGCTTTTACTAGTGTTTACCATGTAATGGAAACAATTTTGTTAAAGATAGCACACAACCTCACGTGAAGTAAGACAGTTCAGTACTACTACATTACCCTATCTTTTACTTGCCACTTTTGAGATCTGTACAACATGTGTATAGTTTGTGATGTCATCGTAGCATGTTTATATTTTGTACTGACCTGTATCTCCCTGTAAATGCTGATTCTCAGAGGAAGCCCCATTAGTGATTATTTTAAGAGCTTGCTGCCATTGATTCTCCATGACGCTGTGAAGTTGAGCGGCAATGAGGCCCCTGCGATTTTTATACGAGGACAGCTTTTCCTAAAGAAGAACACATTCAATACAATTAATGTTTATATTACTTCTGATGCCAAAATTGCTCAAAAGATTCACCCATTCTGGGTGACAAATATGTAATAAATTGTACAGTACAATCTCACTAATCTGGCACTATTAAAAACCAGAGGGTGCCGGATTATTGCAAAGTTCGGATTACTGGATTATATAGAGAAAAAATCATTATAAATAAAACAAAGCATTTCATAAAGAGAATATAATGTATATACATATTTGTGTTCTTGTTTGACAGGTTTTATTGTAAGCGCCTCCGCCCACTGAGGCAACTGAAAACCAACTAAAACCGGCTGTTTTCTCTGTCTTGATTGGTCAAAAAGCTTGTTTAACCATAGACGAAGAACAATCAGCTGACAGCTGGCAACTAGCAATGGTCGCCCAGGGCAATCAGCAGTGACAGTCGCAAGTCACCGCTTGCGTTACTATTGACAACGGGGTTTTGTGTGATTGTGAAGTGCGCGGGCCATCACATTGTCATACAAAGATAGTTGGCAATTGAGAGTTTTCAGTTGCCTCAGTGGGCGGAGGCGCTAACTGTAACATATCTCAAAATTACACAGTTTAAAAATACTCCTTAGGTCTGCTTATGACTTCTTTAAAATGTCCATTTTATCTTTCAAATCTAGTGTCTTGTGTTTCCGTTTACTTGACATTTTTAATTACACACTATACTCACTTTAAAACAACAGGCAAATACGTATGCACATACACACGTGATAAGTGTTGAGGTTAAACTGCTAGACGGCGTCATAATGTACAAACTTTGCTATTGAAATTAATTAAAAAAAATTAAAAATAATTTTAAAAAAGGCGTAGAGAGGGGCGAGGGCGGAGGGTGCCGGATTATTGGACGTATCGGTCTAGTGAAGTGCCGGATTAGTGAGATTGTATTGTATTTATATTACAAACATGTATCATTTACCTCCAATTGCTGAATTGTCTGACTCAATTGAGCCAACTGAATTCTATAGAGCTTTATTTCTTCCTTGTGTTTCTCTTCAATGATATCAACTTCCAATTTATGCCTGGAAATAAAATTAATGGTCAAATTAATTTCTTCACAATATCAAACAAAATTTAGGCACAATAAAAATACTAACTGTTGTTCAGCTTTATGCAACTGTTTGGCAAACTGAATGGCTATTTCTCTCTGCTTGTTCTGCATCTCATTTTCCATCAAACTCTCAGCCGCGTTGAGTTGCTTCTGAAACTCATTCAATTTGCCAATCACAATATTTTCCACTTGCTTTTGATAGAATGTCTTCTGATCGTTCTGTTTCTCCTCAGACTGCAGCTTGAATTTCTCAAATTCCGATTGCAGCGATTCCTAGAAAGACAAAAAAGAATAATATCACAAGAGAATAAACGCATAATATAACTAACTAAGTAACTGCAGTGTATTAGTTTTGGGTCTTGCCGAATGTCGGCGGAGATACCCGAAGACTCAGATATAACCAAGCGGTCCTGATTACGGAGCAACACTTCTTCGGCAGTTCGCGATCAGTCTTAAATACTAGAAATAGTTATAACTGTATTATTATTATTATTATCTACCAATAAATGTGTGTTAAAGTGTATGAAGTACCTACAAGACTCTCATTGAAAGTTCCTAAGGTATTCAAGAGATAAGGGAGATATTGGCCCCCGTATCTAGGAGTAACAAGGATTAAATCGTGTTCAATACTACCCGGAATATCAGTACATTACACTAACCATCACGCCGTTTCCCGCAGGGGTAGGCAGAGAGGACGGACCGCCAAACAACTCGGTCTTGGCACACACTCCTTGCCTCATTCACATTCATACATCTTCTCATACATACTCTTCTATTATTCTGACTCTTGACATGGCCCGACTCAAGTATCTGATTTACTTGATCGTGCCACGTCTTCCTTGGGCGTCCTCGGCTTCTTCTACCATTCACATTCGCGTTATAAATTCTCTTTACACTCCTTTCTTCATTCATTCGCTCAACATGCCCAAACCATCTAAGCGTCCCTTTCTTAATCTTACTCATTACGCTCACATCAGCCTTGCATTCTTTTCAGATCTCCACATTCCTCACACGATCATACATGGTTTTACCACACATACGCCTCAGGGATCTCATTTCTACAGCATTCAGTCTACTTTCATCCTTTCTCTGCCAGTTCCATGCTTCACTGCCATACATCAGGGTAGGTACCAGTACTCCATTGTGGACTGCTAGCTTCGCTTCTGTGGACAACTTTTTGTTGGCTCCAACGGCGTTCAATCCTCCATTAATGGAGTTACCTGCATTCACCCTTCTTTCAATATCCCTATCAGCCTTCCCATCTCTCGTAAACATACTTCCCAAATATACAAATTCATCCACCTGCTCCAAGTATTCATCATTCACAACTATATTGCACACCGTTTTCGTACTCTCTCTAAAATAAAATCATTATGATTTATTGATCTTTTATATGCATTATTAATCCATCACAATTGTAGGAGTGAACATCTTTCTTCAATGTTATTAAATATACCTACCATTTTCTTATTGGAACTGTCCAACAGTGCCTGTAATTTCTTTTTCTGAGCATCCAGATGTGTATTTCTGGACTTTTCTTCAGATATTATGAGCCGTAGATCATTCCTTTCGTTTTTGATGACAATGGATTCCTCTTCAAGAGTCTCACGGACTTTCTTCAAATTCATCAACTCTTCACTTTCAAGAATGTGATCTTGTTTTAACTGAAACAAGAATAATCAATAAAACGGTGTTACAGTGTGCCGACAGCAAATCGTAGACTCTCAGCTGTAGAAAAAAAAACTGAACTACTTACATAGATTATTTTATGTGAGTGATAATATATTTTAAGTACTTTCAGTATGGCATTTCTCAATAATACAAAATGATTTTTTTCCACAACAGAACATTGATTCATAAAAATAATTTATATAAGAGCGTACATACCTTATCAATATTATTTTGGAGATTGGTTAAATTGTCAGATATCTGTCTATTCAGTTGTACTACCATAGTATTAGATTCCTTCAGTTCTGCGTAGCGTTCATCTTTGTCTTTAAGTCCCTCTTTACATTTTTCAATCTCCATCTTTAAGTTGGAAATTATATTATCTTTCTCCCCGAAAGCAACTCTACACTTTTCTTGGCAATCATGAGCAAACTGTAGAGCTTTAGCCATATCAGATTTGTGAACCTCGGCTTTCTACAAAGGAAATGAGTCAATATTAAAAAACAGAAATATTTTTTTTTAATAACTAGAATATCTATAATTCTTCTATTCAAATTTTAAGGCGGTTTTAGACCAAACAAGCATATAGTTAGAGCTGGAACAAGAGCGTTCTTTCTTGAACTTAAGTGTAAACAGTAATTCGTTTTCACCATTTACAACAAAGAATACCAATTAACAAGAAGGAGAACAACAAGAATTAGAATTCTTGCAGATGCTCTAGGGATATTTAAATCAGGCGAGCAAAAACTTATTGCTCATTCTTTAACAATCAGTGTTAACTACACCATGTCTGACAATCATCAATTCTCGATAGAGAAAAAATTAAGAGATTTATTTTTATAATTTTCATAAGTTGGATCTCACAGACATTTGAAATTTTTGTGGGCTTCTATCATCTGTAGACATTTTTCATTACTCCAATCCATAATTAGTACAAACACGTCGACGCAAATTTCAAGAACACTTTGAAGAGACCGCCTCAAGGAGTGATCGCGTCCGAACACGAAGGAATGCTGTAGGCAACTATTCGGACGCACTTGCGGCGTTTTCTTCAAACGAATGAATAGAGCATTATACAAAATTTCGAAGAATACACTTAGAGCATCGAAAGAATGCTCTATAAATGTTTATACGAAAATAATTTGCAAGAGCAGACTAGAGCATTTGCTTGTTTGGTCTAAAATCTAAATCCACCTATATGAATCCGAATTTTATTCCACCTTTTTCAATTCTTCATTTTCACGGACCACACTATTAAAATTCGAGTTCATTTTCTCAATTTGCTGCGAGTGTGTATTTTCGAGGGAAGAAACTTTATTTGTAATTCCAACAAGTGCAGTTTTCAATTTTAGCAAAGCGCCATCTTTAGATTTATCCACATTGCACGCAATGGCCAATTTCTGTTGCTGTTCCAGAAGTTTCTTCTGCAGCTGCTGAATCATGTCTTCACAGTGCTGAAAATAAATTAAATTAATTTGGTCATCCATCATAAAAAGAACAAATGATTAAGTACTTCTAATTTCGGCTGTTAAATGATCTATGTGAACTTGGGTAAAAAATGCCTGCTTCTGTAATTGATATGCCAACTGTATTATTAATTTTAATTAAGTAGCTGTTCATGCCTGATGGTATATATGGATTTTTCACAGACAAACAACATCAAATAAATGATAAAGGCATTCATTTGACAGAAACTAATAAATATTTTCTTAATGGCCTATTGAAATTTTGTTGAACATGGCTTTAAAAATCATCTGCTAGTGGCTTCACTAGTTTGACATTGGCTTCAGAAGGAAAATCCATGACATGTATTAATTAATGAACCTACAATCGCAATTGTGGTCCAAAAATTGCTTTATTATAAATAATAACTCACCTCTCTTCTGAGTTTCTCTTCTTCAAACCTTTGAGTGTCTACAATATTCCCCCCTTTGAATTCTGCAGAAGAACCCCACATATTTGAAAGACTTGGAAGAGTATTGAGAGATTGATCTGGATTAAAATTGGGTTTGCTGAATCCGAAAGCATTCTCTGTATTATCCAATCTGACTTTGTGATGATTAATCGCTTTACCTTCACTTGCTTTACCTTGTCTTGCATTTTCAAATTCTGATGGATAATTTCGTTTTGGGCTTGTAGCTCCATATGTACATTCTATGTTTTGATATGTTTTAACTTTTCCATCTTCACTATTTTGGTCAATTGTAAATTGTTCTCTTTTATTAGGTGTTTTTTTAACACTTTTATAATGATTATGTTTATCCAAAGTATTTTGGGCAGCTTTGAATTGATTGATTCTGTCTGCAGTATTTTGATTATCTTCAAAATGATCCTTTCGCTGTACAAAATTTTGGTGTACTCTTTCGTCTGAGGGCTTTTGAACTTCTCTAAAATGATCTCTTGGATCTACAGTGGTTTGGCTAACTTTATAAGAATTTATTTTATCAGCATCCTTTTTTAAATGATCCAGTTTGTCTGGAGTTTTTTGATAATCTTTAAATTGATCTCTTCTGCCTGTAGTATTTTGATCATCTTTGAAATTGTCTGTTCCATCCGTATTACTCCGATTACCTTTAAATTGGAAATTTTCACTGTCTGTAATATGATCAGTAAAACTAGGTGCAGCAGTTTTATTTTGAAAGAATGCACCGGATTGAATATCTTGAAATCGGTGTGTTGCAATTTTCTCTCTCAAATCAAACTCTTCTTGTGATCTTCTGAGTTTATTGCTAGCCACTGTGCTGGGTTTTACATAAGATTCGGGTGGCACATTCTTCAAAGATTGCTTTGTTGATGGTTTTTCTGCTGATTGGGTAACATCTGTTGGGTACATGATGTCCCTCATTCCAAAACCTAAGTTTGGTACGGAATCTTTCAAAGCTCCTAACTCAGAATAATGACTGCTTTCACAGTCCTTAGCTGCTTTGGGAAAAAACTCCTTCGATTTACTCCTTACTTGACTTTCTTGCCAATCAAAACACTTTGACAAAGGATCC
Organism: Limnephilus auricula; assembly: GCA_951813805.1. NCBI lineage: Eukaryota > Metazoa > Arthropoda > Insecta > Trichoptera > Limnephilidae > Limnephilus > Limnephilus auricula. The sequence goes on from OX638403.1 coordinate 7,344,337, forward strand.
ACAGTTGAATCATCGGGCGATTTAAATTGGAGTACATTATTTCTTTCATTACTTTGAAAAGATTCATGTTTATTTTCGTACCATTTATCAAATGTGGGAGTTTTTAAATAAACAGATTCATCCAAATTATCTCTGCCATCATTTTTACAAATATTATCCAAAAATGCATCAATTTCTGATAACATAAAAGAATCTTGCCTTTTCTGGGGTGTAGGGAATATACTGCTGGTATCAGACTCCATTTTGAATGGTGCAATTAGGGTACATGAGTTGATGGAACAGTCACTAGCCGAGTCACTTTCAAATGAAGAGACAGAGAAGCGACTCTGTAAATTCACCGGTAAAAATGCTTTGCCTCGGTAACCGAAAGGTGTTCTTTGAAGAGACTGTTTGTACAGGTCACTTTTTCGACGCTCACTCAAATACCGAGTATTGGGATGAAAGCAGCCACTTGACGTTTTAAAGCCAAAAATTAGGTTACCAGATGTTTTGGGAGTTGTGTGACAAAGGGTATCAATAAATAAACAATTGTTGGTATTTTCCTTGACTGGGGTGTTAAGGGATGAATTAGAGTACTGAGGATTTATCAAATCAATTCTGGAAGAAGGTTCTGAAATTGAAGCGTTCTCCAACTTCTCCAAACAAAACTTAAGCTTATCTACTTTTTCAGTAATGTTGTCAACGAAATGTTTCTTTGATTTCTTGACACCTATCAAATGTTCGCATCTTTCTGTTGAACTATCCGAGTCTGAAGTAAAAACACGAAAATGATTTGGTGGTATAAGCAAAAGCTTTTCAGTGTCGTCTGTGTCACTCATTCCAGATATTTTTATGTAAACAAAAACACATCGTATAAAAAATTAAGTAGAATAAAAAAAGGAAAGAGATTCAAACATATAAGATCATTGAATATCAAAAGATCAACCAATGTAAATAAAAACAACAAAACAATGCAACCAATGACAGTTACCAAGTGATTTGTTTTGTTAACCATAAACAAAGTTTCTTCAAACCAAAAACAAGGGATTAAAAAATATTACGTCATATAAAGTATTCACACACGAGACAAAAAAAACCCGCGGAGTGCGATTTAAATTTTTTGAATCACTCCCCAAAATGAAAATCGTATTTTAAATTATGTGATGGGAAAAAATTGGTTCGGCTTATTCAAAATGTATTAGTAATAAAATTTTTTGGAAAGCGTGAAATTGCGAACCATAGCTTGAATAAAATACAGGGCCGAAGATTAATAAAATCAGTCATGGGATGTGTTTTACTTCCAGGTTTCATCTTTCATTAGTTTTATTATTATCACTGTTTTATGTGTCTAGGCAGTATAATCTAAACCTGCAATGTTAACTAAGTAACAATTTTTAGACAATTTGCTTTGAAGACAAGCTAAAAAGACTGCAAAACAAGCCAAAGCCATATATTTTTATAATGAGAGTCAGCAAACAGGCAAAACAGGCCAAAGCCATATATTTTTACAATGAGAGTCAGCAAACAGCGAGAAGTACACAACATTTTAAAAATAAAATGTCACCAGAAAAATTAGAGGTGTTTTATTTTATTTTTTCAATTTTAAAAATAGGTTTGCACCGTTTGTTTTCCTTTGAGAAATAAGTGAGTTTGCTTATTCATTCTGGACAACGCCAAATTTTTACGTAAAAAAAAGTTTCTTTGTAGACGTATAGCGTTCTAAATACGACTTGAAAATAAATATATTCGTTGAAAAAGATCGTCCCTGTAATTGATATTACTTTATCAAAAAATGACAACATAAAATTTCAGTGTTATTATTATTCTCAGTTCTTGTCTAGAATATTCATAATAATTGTCCCTACGCAGTAAAAATAGCGCTCACTTGCTAAAAATGTGTTGAAATTCCGAACTTTCGGGATTTTAGCTTTCAGAGCGTTGTCTCTCGCAAACCAAGATGGAGGATCTAGCGGTTGAAGTGTATGGTGAAAATGGGGCATATTATAAGGTCTGTTGTAGTCGAAGTACGACATTTTAAATTCAATTTCCCCAATAAATCAACGTATGATTTATGCGTGCATGTTTTGGTCATCTTTGTTTAAACTTTTGAGCCATACTTGCAAAATTATTTCGATATAAAAATACATCCGCGGCAAGGATGGACGCCATGTCCATTTGACAGGGCGTGATTTTTTCCATGTGCAGACTCCCGATCGCGCTTGTTGTAGTTGATATCCGTGCAGAACTTTTAATTCTTTATGTTTCTACTTGATTTGTGCAATAAGATGCCGAAACTCGCGCGTAAACGATTGTCAAAAAGTCGTCTGGTTCCATCATGCTTCCACATTCCTATTATAAGCTGGGCTCGTAAAAATGTTAAATTATTTGTTCCAGGCGTATGTTATGGACGTGATAGATGGGGAAGTTCTAGTTTCCTTTGAAAATGAGTAAGTTTTTACCCAATTTTGTTTGTCTGGTATGTTTTTGAATGTACATTCGATTGTTATTCTTTTCAACCATTTTGTTTTTTTTTTCAGCTGGAGTCCAGAAGCTAAGTTTCCGTTCTCTCGTGTCTTTTTGCCTCCCAAAGAAGCGCCTAAGACGGAGTTCACAGAAAAACAAGATGTTGAAGTGTACTCCAGAGCTAATGTGCGGGAGGACTGTGGCTGGTGGACTGCCAAGGTTCAGGTGTGTATACAGCTTTTAACATTACCCCAACAATGTGAACATGTGAGACTGTATCTTCCAATAATCTTTCGCTCTAGTTTCATCAGAATTGTGAAAAGGAAGTTCAAACTTCAGTCATTTTGTAATAATGATAATATTGTTCCATTTTTGAAGAAGGATCAAATTTTACATGCAATACAATAATAATATTTTGCTTTGTATTTAAATGACCGAATTGCAAACAATAAAAAATATGGCTGCTTTTTTATTTGGTTCTATAAAATGATTGTCAATTATAATATTTTATATTCTAACCTCTGTTTATAAGTTAAAATTCATCAAAGCTACTAATGAACATGAAGAGAATACCACATTTGAAACACTGTACCTGTACCTCAAACTTAAAACAAAAAAGGTTGTTCAATGTTTTTAATTTGCAATTTTCTTTACAATGTGCACTTGCTTTGTGTTTGTTATCTGTTCATAAACAGATTAGTCATACCACCAAATTAACAATAGGGCCCCTGGCCCACCCAACAGTGAGATATTATTTTTATTCCCAATCAAGGGGAACTCTAATTGGATGACCAAATACCTAACTAATTTAAAAATATTTTTATAGCTGTCAGATGACATTGCAAACGGATTCACCTGACATATGTATAAACATATTTTTGTCACATTAAATTGTGTGCCAACATTTTTTTTCTTTCATATTAATTTAACAACCCTTTGATTGAGAGTCTCACAGTTACGCCACAGATATTTTTTTGTATTTATAATTTACTATCTTGAGTTCAATAGGGTACAAGCAGTGTATATAATATAGTGTTTTCAATGCATTTAATATATGTAAAAAAGTTAACTAAACTCGAATATCGTACTTAAAACCCCCCACAAAAATTATTAAATTAATTAATTCACTTTCAAAGTTGTGTGAAAATTCAAAGATCAAAAACGAGTCATCATTGACTGCTGACATTGTGACGTCACACCGCACTCCCGAGTCCGAGCTGTTTGGTGTTGAAGATGTTGTATTTGTACATTTTGGTACTATACAGTATTTATAAACGGTATTTACAGACATTTTCTTCGACAAACAAATGATCAACTGAAGATTGATTACTGGATTACATTAGGCTCGACTATCGGCATCTGAGACGGGGTGCGCAGTGACGTCAAAAGCCAAAGCGCGCGAAAGATGGCATTTTCGTCCTAATTTCAAATGTGAATTTTCAAAACGTTGTTGAAAGACTATTCCTACCGTAAAAAAAAAATGGTTTGAATATTCCTGTTTGTAATTTTTTTCTTTCATTTTTGGTAAAATAAAAAAGTATGATTGTTCCCTATTGGATTAACTCCTCAGGCCTCGACCATATTTTATCAGATGGTGCAAAATATTTCCACTTTTGAATAAAATCCAAATGGATGGACCATTTCTGAATTTACCCAAAAACTACAGACTATTTTTGAAAGGTGATAAATACGCTTTCAAAGTTTATAAATCAAAATTAAACATATCATTTTTGAAATATTAAAAATTTAAGAAATATAAACTATAAACGTAACTGTCAGGGTTGATAAAAATCGTGATTTTTTAAAAAAATCATAAAGATCAGATTTATTTGATTTAAATTGGATTTATTTGATTTAAATCATTTTTTTTTGATTTCTTTATTCAAGTCGGAAGTCGGTCTAAAACGAAAACCGATGTTGTTGTTAATTTTGATTATCTCTACATATTGTAAATTAAAGTCCTCCGCCGCGTCTGTCTGTTCATGATACTCCAAAACTACTGAACAGATTTTCATGCGGTTTTCACCAATAGATAGTGATTCTTGAGGAAGGTTTAGGGTTATAATTTGTCAAGGCTTTGTGTAAATTGATTGAAATATGTAATGAACCCATACAGCTGCATCTTTTTTTCTTCTTGACATTTTGTCTTCACTTCACACTTTCACTAATCAATACCGACTGACCAGGCGAAAACTCATTCAGTCGCTAGTTTATATTTCAGGGAATCCCAAAATTGTATAAACAGTAGTTTTAGCATTGCACGTGTGTGCGTGCCGGGGGAAGTCAGGGGAAGAAGGAAAAGTGATTTGGTTGCAATAAAAAAGTATTGATTTAAATCCTGATTTAAAAATTAAAAATCACTTGATTTTAATCGCGATTTAACTTAAGTGATTTAAATCAACTCAACCCTGGTTACTGTCACCTCACTTTTTTGTCATTCAATGGTAAAATAATTCATAAAAAATTTCTTAAGTTACATACATTTTTTTCAAAATGCGATGTGAAATTTTGGTTTCATAAAGGTATACATTTTACTTCTTTTGTGGTTAACTTTAAGATTTTAATATAAAGCGTGGTGTTTTCTCTATCTAACACCATTTATATCAAATTTCTCACTACGATATCAAGAGAGCCAATGATTTCTATGAGACCTATGTGAGTTCGTTATGTTTTAAGATTTTCACGGTCAAAAGTATTTTTATTATTTATTTTTGGGGTGTTATGCCGTGTTGTGCTACCTGCTTCTTTAGCCAACTTTTCGGACAACGTTACATCATCAGGGCAGATGTGTGACACACGTACTGCCTGAGGGGTTTAACCTTTTGGAAGCCAGCATAGGAAAAATATATTTTTTCAATACAACGTAAAAAATTTGACATTTCTCACCTTTCTTACAAACTCAATTTTTATAACATTTCTTTTGTGATATATTACAAAAATTACATGAAAATAATTTAGATAAAACGATATTTCTAATAATCACTCAAATCTATGCTTTCCACAATGGATTTATATAAAAAAACAATGAAAAAATATAGATTCCGACTACGACTCCGTTCATATTATCGAGAATTAATTTGAATTATTCGGAGAGGCTAGACGCTATGCAGTATTTCGTTATGTCAAGAACGAGAATGGCCTAAGCGATTCTGACCTTGTTCTTCATACAATTTCTTTATACATAAGGGATAAAATCGCTTCAAAAATCCGGACCCGCCGGGGGGGATTGCGGCCTGCGACATGTTAAAAAGAAATAGAACAAGCCATATTATGGAGTTTGGTCATTTTTGTTGTTGGTTAAATTTATAATTCCGTAGCTCGCAATGGTGTTGACATTGTGCTGAAAATAATTACATTAACATTGAATTTCCAGACTGCAAAGGCTGGGCAAATTTCGTGATGCCAGAGCTCACTGTTCTTTTCGTTTGTCGTAAGCCCGCCGGCGGGCGGGTGACAGCTGTCAGATTAAAAAATCAAATGCGATTTTAACCCTTATGTATAAAGAAACTGTACAAGGGCACGGTCAGAATCGCTTGCGCCAACATCATTTCAGACTTTTTTTTTTTTTTTTAAAAAGAAAGACAAACATTCCCGGGTTACGAATAACCCAACAACATTTGAAAATCTCCTACTACCACCACTAAGCGAAAGATATTGCTTGTGTTGTGATGGAGGACTTAGCCAGCCGAGGAATCGAACACGAAACGGAACACTTTGCTTTGTATAGAACACTCTAGCTTCTCAGAATGCTCTGATATTAATTTTCTGTGAAATATGGCCTTGACATCTTAAATGGTTAAGAATTTTTTGCTGCTTTATAGTCAAGATTTGCGACAAAATTAAAACAAAAACAATATTTTACTAATTGATATTAGCATTAAATTGAGTGCTATTATTGTGTAGCGTAATATACATATTGTAATATGTAAATAAACTATATTTTTAAGTACCTACCTGCTATACATGACTTCTGTTTTAGCACTTAAAGTTTAATGGTGCCATGACAAATGTGACTGCATGATTTTTGTTATACGATTCGTCATGACTTCTCGTCATTTTTGTTATCGTAAGGAGTATATTTGACGCGAATGTGAATTGTAGAAGTCTGTGATGCCCTAGGAAGACATGACAAAATCAAGTCAACCAAATACTTGAGTCAGAGTAACAGAGAGTATGTATGAATGTGAAAGAAACAAGAAGAGTTTTTTTTGGAAGTCCATCCTTTGTCTAGTCCTGTGAAATTCTGGGAAATTCCTGGGAAATGGAATGATGGTTAGATAGCGTCTAGCCTCTCCGAATAATTCAAATTAATTCTCGATGACGCTGCTGGCATCAAAGATGGCCGACAAAATGGCCACCGCGTATTAATGTATTTTAAATTGCTTTGAAGCATAGGGCCCAGCTCTAATAGTTTTTTTTTAATCCTTTGTATAATAATTTTTTTAAATTGCGGTCGGAAACTTTGATTTCATAAAGGTGTACATTTTAATTAATAATAATTAATTTGCTGATTTTAAATTTTAATATAAAGCATACACATCGTCTGATCTGTCGGATCTGCCCTGATCATGGACACTGCAACGCTGTCCGAAACGTCGGCTAAAGAAGGAGGTAGCGCAACACGGCATAACACCCCAAAAACAAACAAAGAAAATGCTTTTGGCCGTGAAAATCTAAAAACGTATCTAAAGCTGGGTGTTTATTTTTCTAACACTGTTTAGGTTTAGAATATATTTCTAACCTTGACAGTAAAGGAGGCACAACGATTTCTATGGGAGCCTAATTAGTTGATAAGTTTTATACCGAGTGCAGGTTTGTGGCGCTCTATTGTCTCTGGCCGCTTCTATTGTGCACATAATTTGATGAATTCAAAGATATGCTTCATTTGTCTTGTTTGTGGATTCCAAGAGTGTGTGGGTGTTGTCGCCACTGAAATGTCCAATCTGCATATTCACTGACAGCCAAACTACAGTTATATTTCAATAAGCTATTTCGGGAAACATCTCTATTTTGTCATTGGAAATTATTGCAAAATCAGATGATATCTTAAAAAGTATATCTCTAAACAAAGGATGATAAAGATACTATATTAAGTAAAAATTTCATCACCATTTTTGGTAGACAACACTGCAAGAACTTAAAATGTAATTTAAGTACAGTGTTACACGTATAAGTTGGCGGTGGCGTAAACATGAACTAATGCCTAGTTATATCATTGCTCATTCTTCAACAGTCAGTGGTAGGTTCACTACACAATTTCAAGTACTGCATTTATCATTATGACTCAATTATCAAGAAAGAAAAGAAGGATGAATTTCAGTGGTAGAGTTGGCATCACATTTTGGTCTCACCCAGGCGTGTGTTCAATTCCTCGGCTGACTAAACCCTCCATCATGACACAAGCAAATTTTCCATTTATTGTGGTGGCAGCTGGAGATTTTCAATTATTGTCAGGTTATTCGTAACCTGGGAATGTTTGTCTTTATATTTCGACGGCCCCGAAGAACAATGTCGGATGTGCCATTTTGTAGTTTTGCAATAGAGCTATTTAAAGTTTCGTTTCTGCATTTTTACTACTGTTTCTGAGATCAAGAAAGATAGTTTTGATTTGATATTTGGAATCTCATTTCATTTAAAAATCCAAAAACATAGACTTTTAAATCAACAAAATATGTCAGCAAATAAGCCAACAGAACGATTTTAAATTTTTAGCAGATCCGACATTGTTCTTCGGGACTGTCAATTTTAATCTAGCAACCACACCTACTATTGTTATGTCATGTTTTACGCCAACTTCAACGGCTAGTACTGTATTTGAATTTTGAAAAATTATTAGTTTTACTTTTATTTTTTTTGTTGAAATTGTAGAAAAAAATGTCTTCCTAATTTGGTGACTCTTGCCTGGTTTCTGCAATGTAAAATTTCGTGTATTAATTGTATTGATGTTTGTTTGTTCCGCAGATGATAAGGGGAGATTTCCTCGTATTAGAATACATGGGCCTGGACACACCGTACACAGAAATCGTATCATCAGAGAGAGTCCGACCCAAAAGATCAAACCACCAGCCCATAGACAAAACTACCTTTCACAAGTTTGAGATAACGGTGCCCGACGACCTTAAGGAATAGTGAGTCATTATTGCCTTGATACTTCCTTTTAATCTCAATTTCACCCACAATTGCTACTTCACCCACATCACATAGAACTCCTGTTGATCTCAAAAATATAATGCTTTTGTGCATCACAGAATCTAGGAGACATAAAACTGAAATCTTTCTATCCAAAAATATATTGTTGTAGACTTGTTTGAGTGTGAAGATTAAATATGTAATGCATGCATTTCAATATGAAAAAAAAACTAAATTATCATTGAGTTCACTGACTCATTTCGTTTTTACTTAAGTTTGAAGAGGATATGAATTTTATTGATAAAAGCTTGTTAATCACAAGTATTTCATGTGTTGTGATTACGGTAAAATAGTAGAAACTGTTTTTCCGATTAAAAAGTTTTATATCAGTTCTTTTTTATATGAAATTGTAGATTTCGAATGCTGCGTTATTTCAATTTGGCAGACATTTAACCCTCCTCCTGAATTATTTCTGTGATGTTTACAAATACTTACACCATCACTTTAGTAATTTCATTTGGCAGACATTTAACCCATAAGCTGCTGAATTATTTCTGTGATACAAATACTTACACCATCACTTTAGTAATTTCATTTGGCAGACATTTAACCCATAAGCTGCTGAATTATTTCTGTGATACAAATACTTACACCATCACTTTAGTAATTTCATTTGGCAGACATTTAACCCATAAGCTGCTGAATTATTTCTGTGATACAAATACTTACACCATCACTTTAGTAATTTCATTTGGCAAACATTTAACCCATAAGCTGCTGAATTATTTCTGTGATACAAATACTTACACCATCACTTTAGTAATTTCATTTGGCAGACATTTAACCCATAAGCTGCTGAATTATTTCTGTGATACAAATACTTACACCATCACTTTAGTAATTTCATTTGGCAAACATTTAACCCATAAGCTGCTGAATTATTTCTGTGATACAAATACTTACACCATCACTTTAGTAATTTCATTTGGCAAACATTTAACCCATAAGCTGCTGAATTATTTCTGTGATACAAATACTTACACCATCACTTTAGTAATTTCATTTGGCAAACATTTAACCCATAAGCTGCTGAATTATTTCTGTGATACAAATACTTACACCATCACTTTAGTAATTTCATTTGGCAAACATTTAACCCATAAGCTGCTGAATTATTTCTGTGATACAAATACTTACACCATCACTTTAGTAATTTCATTTGGCAGACATTTAACCCATAAGCTGCTGAATTATTTCTGTGATACAAATACTTACACCATCGCTTTAGTAATTTCGTTTTTACACATACTTACAAAAACCAAATAATATAAAAAAACAACAATACATGCGATCCGCAGCTTATGGGTTAAGTACAAAATATGTGCATGCAAAGACCACAACAGTAAGGTATCAATGACTAATTGGCGATTTATCTAAAACTTCAGTATTTCCAGTGCGAAAGTGGAGAATGCGCACAAGGAATTCCAAAAGGCGATTGGCGCCGCCATTTGTCGCCACATTCCAGACAAAAATGTTCTAGCAGTTATCTCCCGCCATGACACCAGTAGGCATAGAGCAGACATGCTCCAAGAAATGTACTTTAGGTGAGTTGAAAACGCCATAAAATGTGAATATATTTTATTACCACAGTACTTATTGTTTCTAATGTAAACCGGACGTAGTGCCCTACAGATGAGTTTTTGTCCAGTGTCCAGCATTTTATCTATGGTTTTTTAAAAAAAAAGTGAAAAGGGAAAATACAGTCTTGCGGAAAGGACTGTTAAACGACCGGGCCTCTCAAAACGGTGGCTTCTGACAGACCTAGACGAACCAGCCGTGTGTAGACACCCTTACCTTGAATATCTCTTTGCTGTAATTAGGTTTATGTCCATCGCTTATAAGCAAGTTTATTTTGCTCAATTCCATTTTCTTTTTTCATAAGCTACTCTCGGATAGAGAAGAGTTTCTATAATATGACCAGAAGCTGCAAAAGAGCCCAAGATGGCACGTTATGAACAAATGGCTTCCTCAATTTTTTTAAATTTTCTTTGCAGTGGCCTTTTTTTTATATGTTACACAAGTTTTCTTGAGCCCTGGCGACCACTAAACTAGGAGCTTTAGCTTTAGCTTGAGCTTTATGATTCCTATCTAAACAACTCTTTGACTAATTCATTTATGATTCCTTTTTTTGGGACAGACCGGAAGTAGCCCGGGGACTGGATTGCTTGGATAGAATGTCACCTTAACTGAACTAATATAATTAATACCCAATTGGCACAATCTAAAATTCATTTCTCTGAACTATATTGGGGAATCTACTTATGGTAGATTGTGTACAATTTTTATCTTCGAAATTCGAATGAAATTTTGGGCTTCGGTGACTTTTTGATTATTATTTTTTTTTTTCTAAATTTTTTCTTCAAAACCGATTTTTTTTTTCTACACCGTCACTGGTCAGTCAGCTGAGTAACCACCCAACCCCTCATCCCGACCCTACCTCTCCAGTGTCTGCTGATTTTTTGTATATTTTAAGTTGAAAAATAACATGTCACCGGAGATCAAAATTTTATTTACATTTTTTTTTTACTCCAATAATGTCAGGAATCACTTGTTAAAGTAAGTCAAGTAAATCCCTTAACACATTAGGTATCTACTGGTATACACATTAGATATCTACATTAGGTATCTATCTGGTAAGACAGTATATTTTACAAAAATATAATTTAGCAAAAAACAAATAGGTTTGTTCTGAAATTGAATCACTGGCGGACGGTGAAAATTTATTTTTAGTAACCTATATATATATATATATAAAAATATTTTTGTAACCTGACTAAGTCTGTTAATATTTTTGTAACCTGACTAAATCTGTTAATATTTTTGTAACCTGACTAAGTCTGTTAATATTTTTGTAGGAATCTATCACAAAAAGTTTTGCTGCTGAAACGCACCGAGGAAGCAGCAAGGCAGTTGGAATCCACAAAGCTACAGCACACTCAGGGAGGGTAAGTACCAACCACACAATATAATGGCAACACCATAATGATATGCTTCAGTGTCTTTCTGTCTACTAAGCACATTCAAATCTTAATGTTGCGTAATTCCGTTGCAGGTACACAGATGAGTTTGTGGTGCGCGAGGATCTGATGGGGCTGGCCATAGGGGCACACGGAGCCAACATTCAGCAGGCACGCAAAGTGGACGGCATCACCAACATCGAGCTGGAGGAAAACACGTGTACATTCAAGATCTGCGGCGAGGTGCGTTCACTGACCAATTTTAACTATCTACTTCCAATAACTATCGTTGCCTTGTTTAATATTAACACTTTAAATGCAATCTATTCGGCACGTTTTGACATAATGTATGTTAGTGAAACTTCATGGATCACATTATCATCGCAAATTGAGATAAGTAAGCAAAAAAATTCATAGATTCCTTCTGCATTGACCTGTAAACTCGGTTTCAACAAGCTCTCTTCTAGAGGCACCATAAATCGACTCATGTTAACATGGCATCATGGCTCATTTGTTTGTATTTCCTGTAAAGTACAAAAAAATGAGATGTCGCTGCTTAATCGATGGTATGCATCATCTGCGTACTGTGATAACCACTGATGGATCTCATGCGATAGCCACGTAGATGGCTGAGGGATTTAACCAAAGATCTCAATCTACACCAACCTCAATTATTATCTGTAAACATGAAGAAATATGTTTTCTCCTTCCTTTCCAGTTATGTGATAAATTTTAAGATTACTGTTAAGTCCTCAGTTTCTTTTAAAATATTGAAAATACCACAATCAGTGTTTTGGAGATTGCTTTCTTTGCTTTTGTGCCCCTAAATTGGTTTATTGAACTTGGCAAACAGTCATATTTATTCATAATAATCAAACATAATATGTGTTTGATATGTACTTCATTATATTATTGAAAATAATTAAGTAGCCATCATATCATACTTTGCGATTTAACAATATTCAAGAAAGCAGCATCAAATTAAAATGCACTTAGTCCCAATTATGATTTATTTACTTACATATATTGAAAATTTCTTATAAGATTTTTCCAAAGCCCGATTAAAATTCTAGCATGTAAACTAAACAAGTCAACTCTTTTATTTCATTAATTATGTCAAACCACAAAGTGATTGCTTTCCACCAAAAAAAAAAAATATATATATATATCTTTAAGATGTGTTTATCATACTGCTTGCTGTGCTCTTTCGAGAGGCCATATGATTTAAAATGCTTCACCTCCTTAAATAAATATGCAATATGAAATTATGGATTCATTCACAAAGATCATAGTAGTAAGTATGCGAGTGAGTACAGTTAAAATTTATAGGTAGATCTTGAAATTTTGTGAAAATATCTAAATTTACATATTGTCTGTCAAATAAGAGTAGAAAACTTAGGAGGGCGCCACTGTTCTTCAAATGGCAATACTAAATTATAACACACGGTGGAAATGTAAAGCTGTGTAACCTACAATTATCTAAAAAAATAAAAACACAAAAGTAGGAAAAATATTTTTTCATTGCAATATTTTTTTTTTTTTTACATTAACTCCACACAGGAGGCCCTGAGGAAAATAATTTCCCTCGGGGCCTATGTCATCTTTAAAGATGCTGTGAGGAGGGTCGTTTTGAGGAGAGGAAGGAGTGAACGTGGGTCTTGAAGAGACCCATGTTATAGGAAGGAGGAAACACAGAGGCCGGCAAATCATTTCACAGCCGAGCTGTTGAACACAAGAACGAGTCGTAGAAGCGTCCCATTCTCATGTGACAAATGTCAACTGTGTACATATTTTGGGCGTTAGGTGAACATGGGTCTTGAAGAGACTGGCAAATCATTCCACAGCCAAGTCGTAGAAACGTCCCGTTCTCATGTGACAAATGTCAACCGTTAGGCGCGCGTTTGGCATGTTTCCCGACTATGCACCGGTGCCGAGGGGATCAATGACGCTAGCTCCTCGGAGCATCTTCCATTGAAATACCGGTAGAACAAGGATAGCATTCCCACCCGACGCCTGTGCTCTAAAGATTGCAATCCGTTTGTTAAGACAGGAGAATCTATTAAGCGGACCGCCCGTTTCTGCACAGAGTCGAGGGTGTTTTTCAGTTACATCGGGGCTCCACACCAGAGATGGCTGCCAAATTCAACAGTGGGGCGCACTTGCGATTTGTACAGGGTTAGCAGTACAATATACTCGTAGATACCCACAGATCTCAATCAGAATTGCACATACGAGTATGTATATTATCCCTTTGCAATTTTGTGTTAAAACAATGAAGAATAACGATATTGTATTAAAATAAAAAGCAGTTTAGAATTTGCTCACATATATTTAATACTAGCTGAAGTACCCCGCGTTGCCTTGGCTTTAGATTATCTCCCTAAAAAAATGTACCTTATGACGAATAGCACTGATGTCAAAACTATAGCTTTCGGAGTGCGACCCTTTTTTATTTTGCATGGAGTTTTGAATTTACCCTAATTTGTTTTGCTCTCCTTGACAATTCGCTTGATGGTACTTTCTGAATTAACTGCGAAAAAAATACAACTATGATAGCTAATAATATTTTATATCTACGTAAATAAAATAAAATCATACTTACATTTATTCGTGTTTGAAAATATTTATATAAGGCGCATTAAAATTGTTATTAGCCACTCGGGCACATAAGCTTGTTTTCACGACAATTTAACGTAGGTAGACATAGGAATGACGTATGCCCCGCACCTGAGCTATTAATAAAATAAAACTAAAAATACTTATATTTAAAAAAACGTTTTTAAAAATGTTACTTACAGTATTCTACATAAACAGTGTCATTGTCATTTTACTGTCATTTTGACAGTAAAAGTGGTGTTGCCAGCGTACAAATTTTTTAGTTCCGGTTTTTATATTTCCTACTCTTATTTGACAAAGTGTACCCTGGCTGTAATTTTTTCTATACGAGTACTCCAGCAGAGACGGCGGTCAATGTGTATCACTAAGAATTTGATTGATTCCACACTTTCTATTTTCTGACAGGAACAGGGGGAAGAGCCTGGGGTGCAATTGTGCATTGAAAATTTCTTACTCGCTGTTAATGGAAAAATTTATGTGTTTTGTTTTTTATGCGTTCAGTATTAACAGATTACTTTTAAGCCAATTCACTCACTTTTTTCATTCCTTTCTCAGTCAGTTTGGCCACCTCTTCCCAGGTAGAGGTTACAAATATAATAGCTGTATCATCAGCAAAAGTGACTACTTCACCATCTTGAAGTTTTAGATTACAAACATCATTTATGTATTATACCACAAAGTATGCACCACTATATATAAGTATAGGCACTCCATAATCAACATTGTTGTAGTAGTCACTTAATTTACAGTTGCGGATTCTTTATGAGCGTGAGGATAGATATCTTTGGAACCAATTTAACTCTGATACCAATACTTCTTAGTTATTTTAACAGAAATTTCGTTGAAACTGTGTCAAATGCTTGATAAATGTGGCAAGTGAAATGAATCATCTTTATTCGCTAATTGAAATGATATTCATAGGCGAACCCTATTTGTTAAATATTTATTGTGATGTGCAGATATTTATCAATGATATTTATTGAACGTGTAGAATAGCTTATTCACGGGTCACTATATGTATCTAGGATGTCTAGATTGCTGAATACCGCATTGAGATTGTTCGAATTTAATCTAAGTCTCAAACCTATTGTGAATTTTTAATACACGCTAATTGATTTGGTTCATGGATAGCCCTAGTATTTTTAATGTCGTTGGTATATTATTGTTGGTATGTGTCCATCCCCTCTCAATAAACAAAGGAATAATTTTATTTAAACTCTGTTCCAACTAGAAACCATCTCTTCCCCGTTCATATCTTGAATAGAAAATAAGTATTCTAATACACCTTTGTTTGTTGGGTAGGTGTTCTCGCCAAAAAGTATCGGTAACATAAATCAATAAATCGATGAAATCAACTGTTCGAAAAGTGTTTTTTGTTTAACCCTTAAAAAAATTGGCATATTTTGTCAGAGGCTGAAAATATTCCCGCTTTGCAATAAAATCCAAATAAATGGAACATTTGTTAACGTATTCAAAAAATAAAAACTGTTTTCGAAAGGTGATGAAATAGGCTTTCAAATTTCTATATTTAAAATTACTATGTATTTTTTTTGCGAAAACTTTAAAAAGTGTTCAAAATGGCTTACTTTCCTTTTTTTTCTAACTAAAATTACTGCTAATGAAAAAAAAATAAAACATACTTATTTCATTAGATAAATGAATTATAAACCTTACTGTCACCTCACTTTTTTTTCGTTTCATGTAAAAAAAATTCTTAAAAAATTCACAAATTTCCATAATAATTTTTCAAATTGCTATCGGAAACTTTGGTTTCAGAAAGGGGTAAATTTTAATTTTTTTGTGGTTTTTTTTTTCCAATACCGTTTAAATCACATTTCTGACTATGATAGTAATGGAGAAACAACGATTTCTGTGAGACTGTGAATTATTAGATTATCAGTAAACGTACTTCATTACCTTAAATTATATAATCTGCATACTTCACCCGCCATAACACAGGGACATCCCTAGCATGGCGGGCGAAATAACACAATATCTACACTATGTATAAAATTCTTTTAATAAATAAATAAAATAAATAAACCTATGTGAGCTGGGACAAATATGGTCTCCTGTGATTAAACGGGTTAAAAACAAAATCATCCACTTCCTTTTTCTCAAAGTCCTAATATTTTACAGAGGTGTAGGCTACACGTTCAATATTTATCATGATTCAGAATTCTGTAATCTAGAAACCCTGTGATCCATATTGTGATCCGTCAATACACTAGTCTACACATACAATAAATATCATGATATTTGATAAATATCTGCAGATCACAATAAATATTGAACATCTAGGGTAGCACGGATCACTATCCATCAATATGGAATGCGTGTATTGATTGTGTAGCGATTGTGTAGCCTATGTCATAGTATGAGGCTTGTGCAAAAGTCTGGCATTCCTAGAGTTAACTGTATTATTTTGTATGGGTTGGTTGCAGAGTGACGAGGCAGTGAAGCGGGCCCGCTCGATGCTGGAGTACAGCGAGGACCTGCTGCAGGTGCCGCGCGACCTCGTGGGGAAGGTCATTGGCAAGAACGGTCGCACCATCCAGGAGATGGTGGACAAGAGCGGCGTAGTTAGAGTGAGTAGTGTGAGCGCTAAGATACGTTTGTATCTATTTCTTTTTTACTAATTTTAAAATAGGATTAATATTTTTTTTGTGGACAGAGGCGTTTGTGAACATTTTCGTTTTGATTTTAAAGTTATGATCTATCACATTTTTGACCAAATAGCATTATTACAATTAAGATCTTCTTTTTTCTTGGCAGTCTTGGCAGCCAATGTGTTTGCCCACCTACTGCATGCTGGCCGGATCGGGAGAGATCGGTTGAGGGAGACCTAACCTAGACCTCTCCAGACAGACTCTCGATCTATAACCTTGCACTGTAGTGGGAGGGATGGATTCATACATCCGTCACTCGTAGACACGTTACCCCCAGATTACTATCATACTCGAACCTTTTTCCTTTCCAGAACTTCCTTTCCCTATAAAGACCCTCCACACAGCACCCCCAAAGATGACATAGGCCCAGGGATTTTTTTCCCTCATGGCCTCCTTTATGGAGCTAATGTAAAAAAAGTTGAAAAATGTATTCATTTTACCTTTCAAATCGGATACTGTGGATTTATCAATGTTATATTCCCTTGCTAACTCTCCGCATTCAAATTTCTTTAAAATGATACTTTTTTCTTCACTGGTTAACGACTTGTGTTTTGCACCCACCCACCCCTCCCCCATCACTCCGGAGATTATAGGGGTTCAGATTACAGAGACTACACCACATAGACTGTATTGGTAACAATCATCAGTTGAACTTAGTGATCATAAAATAATGATCTAAACTCCTTTTTATTTCAGCAGTATTTTTTCAACATTCTAATTCTCTCCCAATGGTGTGTCACTCTGTTGTAAAAATTCCTGAAAACTTATAGTCAAAATGTTGAGATAGGTCATGTTACCGCTTAGTATTTTGCTTGTGAGCTTATTAAATCATTAACAGCATCAGTTTGATGATCCAGTGGCCGACCTTTTCACAAACCGCTCTAGCCACCATACGACAGCGGCTGATTGGTAGATTGGCCGCGTGTTCACATTTGTTTTTTTTTTTTAATATATAATCTTCCTGCCGGTGAAAGAAACGCTTTGCTTTTGAGATGGCCGCTTGTTCATATCCAGAGGATGTTCAGGATACTCTTCAATATGACTCTTGTGTATAAAACAGAGTTAGTAATGGTTTTTATTTTACTTATTAACTATTCCCATACCTTCAAATCTCCATACCATTCATATTATTCCTTAACATCATTTACAAAACACTTTATTAATTAATCACAACATTATAAAACCAAATCTCTCGATCACCTTAGTGAAATAACCCCCTAACAAAATAATCTGTGTAATTCTTATCGTAAAGAAATTATAATTTGTTTTCAGCATTTTTATATTATTAAATATTCAACAGTTGCTTGGGCACAAAATTAATCAGTCACTTTTTTTTCATAATGACTTACTGTTTGTAAATAAATTTTAATATTAAAAAAATAATTCAAATCTTGTCGGAAAAGAATGTTTATCGAGTTGTTGGTATTGCCTGGGTGTTGAAATTTATATTCATTGCTGTTTGATTGTTGTAGGTCAAAATTGAAGGAGATAATGAACCTCATCCCACCATACCGCGCGAGGAAGGTCACGTGCCCTTTGTGTTTGTCGGTACCATGGAAAGTATCGCCAATGCTAAGATTCTCTTGGAGTACTATTTGTCACATCTTAAGGTAAGCAAATGCATTCGAACCACATCTTTTTAATAATAGAGCAGATTATAATTGAATTATTCAATAATGTTTCATTTCCAAATGTGTTGCAGTATTTTAAAATTTAATTTAAAAAAATTGTTTGCACTTGTATAGTTTTTGGACCAAACAATTCTAAATCCATTACCATTGCTAGAGAACTTGCTTCGGTTAGGTATGTCATGTATTAGTTCTGTATCTTAGAGGTCAACGGTCCATTAGACTTCTTTATAGGATGCCACAAAACAGTTCTCAAAATTGTTCCAATCATCATCTCTAACGGCCCTTGTACTAGTCAATTGCTAAGCCAAAACTTGGCTCAACACTGCTCAGATGCACAATTACGCTCTTCCCAACACACAAGCATCGTTTAAGCATGCCTTAAGCATCGTTTAATCGAAGGATTAATTAAATCAATTAGATTAACTAAATCTAAGGATTACACCCGTCTCGACCTAGGACTAGCTCTAAAAAGTGTCAAAAGAGTAGAAAAAATACCAAGCTTTACTTTACTTTTAACCTCTTGAATGTCGGATGACAGTTCAGATGTCAAGGCCATATTTCACAGAAAATTAATATCAGAGCATTCTGAGAAGCTAGAGTGCTCTAATACAAAGCAAAGTCTGAAATGATATTGGCGCAATCGATTCTGACCTTGTCGTTGTACAGTTTCTTTATACAAAAGGGTTAAAATTGCATTTTATTTTTTAATCTGACAGCTGTTACCCGCCCGCCGGCGGGTTTATGACAAACGAGAGGTTAATATATTATATATGTCTGTTTAAAAAATATAAAATGTCAGTTTATGGATAACAATATTTAAAAGAAATTATGTGGAATAATAATAAATACAACAATTAATAGGATGTTTGGGAACGACTGGTAGCTAGAGCTTGGTGGACGATGGACACTGGGAAGGAATCTGACTTACCTTAATTTTTCATAGTTATTGTGAGGTTAGATATCACGACACAGAGGGATCATGGGGTTGAGCACTGCACAAGTTTCTGTAAGAATCAATATTAAAGTCACCGAGATACCATAGGAGGTGATAATTGCATGTGTTACTTCAATAGAAAGTAGGTTGGATGGAGGAAGGTAGATGTACATAGTTGTTTCAACAGCACATAACCGCTCTACTTTCAGGAAGTGGAACAACTGCGGCAGGAGAAGTCGGAGATTGACCAGCAGCTGCGCGTGATGTCGAGCGGGGCGGCGGGTGGGGGCGCAGGTGGCAGCGGGGGCGCCGGCTCCTCGGGCATGGGCTACGGGGGCCCGCAGCAGCCGCGGCGCGCCGGGGATGACAGGGCTCGCCGGTCCAGGCCCCCGCCCTCCTCTCGATATAACAACTCCGGTCAGAAAGCACTTCTGTTATATCTACCTAACTATAACTCAACTACTCGAGCGATTGGTGTTCAGTTTTTTATTTGGCCATTCGATTTAATTAATATCATTTCTTAAAATATTAATATGGAAACGTACAAACTATTTAAAGCTGATGAATCCACCCAGATTTCACCGTTTATCCCATATTTGTAGGTTCGTTAAATGTGGTCCAATTTTGGACTGATATCAATCGCAGAAAAATAAAAGCTATCTAAATTTGGACCTAAATTGCTCCAGTGGTTATTATATCAACATTAAAAAGGAAAAATGGCTATACAGCTGTGACATGAACTTACACAATAAGCTTTTGTTTGTGCTTGTGTTAATTGAATCAAGTTTTCTAAACTTTCCCTGAACGAATGTGTGGGAAACTGTCGGCCCATGTCGATATTCTTCAGAAAAAATAACTTCTAATGGGGGAACTTTATAAAGTTTTAACATTATTCATTGGTTAGTTTGGAATTTGCCAGAATCGCAAACATGTCTATAGATAAAGTCTAACTTATGTCATAAAATCATAATCTGAAAACTAAATTTGTTTTGTGTATGAACCATAGAATAAAGAAAAACTTGAATTAAGTTTCAAGATGTGGTAACTAAATTGGGTTTTACTGTATTTTGAATTAGAGAAGGAATGATATAACCATTTTGTATTTCTGGTTGCTTGTTCACATTTTCTATAGTAATGTGCACATTTTATTTAAAATAATTTATATGTTAATTTTGAAAACAGACCACAATTTGATCAAAAGCTAAGGCCAAGCATTTGTGTGTGTGGTTATAAGTTCAAATTGGAGCAAAATAATACATTTTGTGAAAAAATCACTTCAAGGACAAAATTTGATGCACTATGGAATCACCTTAACCTGAACTCTGTAGACAATTTCAATTTCTCTTAATAACTCAGGTACGGGACATACGCCATTCCTATGTCTACCCACGTTAAATTATCGTGAAAACAAGCTTATTTGTCCAAGCGGTTAATTTAGTCACTTTATTATAATAAAAATTAGCAAATTGTTAACTGATGTATGTGTGTGTTATGTTTCTTAGGCTCCCGGCGCGTGACCCCCGAGGTGTCGGAAGAGCGCTCTCGTGGCGGGGGACCCCCGCACCACCACCCGCAGCAGTACACCTCCTCCGGCAGCGGCTATCGGGGCGGGAGGGGCGGTGGCAGGCCCAACACGCGGCCCCCGCAGGACAGGTCAGTTATTCTCAACCAACCATTCACCATCAACCTACTAAGTCATTCCGAATATATACATACACCATCCTTTTCAGTACCTACTCCAAAGTCATCTCTAATATATGCATACACCATCCTTTTCAGTACCTACTCTAAAGTCATCTCTAATATATGCATACACCATCCTTTTCAGTACCTACTCTAAAGTCATTCCGAATATATGCATACACCATCCTTTTCGGTAACTACTCTAAAGTCATACTGTTAAGTGTCCAATGACACCGTGTGGACTGTAAAACTAAATGTGAAGCGAATAATGAAAGTCCATAAGATTGTGTTTTTATTTCGCCATGGGAAGTATACGACAGGAATGGCCCTTACCTTGATGTTGAGGTGGCAGCTCCCAGCTCTTCATTAACTGTCGCTTTCTATTTTGTTAAATGACCCGATGGTTATCACTAACACGAATATCATAATATTTTTATGATTGTTATTTGCGAGATTTGCGAAATGCTTGTACAAGCCCGTCAGAATTTTCAAATATAACTATTGAATGTTTTTATTAAAAAAAACAACGAGGTGCAAATATGTTCTTTTTTCAAGAGTTTTTTTTTATTCATCTTCTTTTGCTTCTTGGGTAAGGGCCTTGATATGAAAGGAGGGGAATCAGAAGGAAGGAATATTTGGAAAGGAACATGGGTAAAATGGATTAATGTCCTACAGTTATTTCAACACTAAACACATACCGAATATATATACACCATTTTTTTGGTACCTACTCTAAAGTCATACTGAATGTCTAAATATCCAACAGAAAGATAAGTTGACTACAGAGAACTCACTCAGGCCCATATAACTGGAAGTTCTGCTGCTGAGAGCTCCATTTTAATCTCTTCTACATAGTACTCTAACAGAAATAATCTAATATGCAGCTCTCAGCGGCAGGACTGTCCTGTGCCGTAAATGCGCCGGCACGCTCGGTACTAATTTTCCCTTTTTTTTTAAATGCGATTTTAACCCTGTGTATCTTTATACAAAATTATGATTTAAACTGTATGAAGAACAAGGTCAGAATCGCTTGCGCCAATATCTTTCTTGACGTAACAGTTAATTTTATTAATCCAGCCCCTCTGAATATTTTTAAAAGTAATTATCGGCTGTCATATTTTTTTCCGCTTTACCAGCTTGATCAAGACTTCTCCATCTTCTTATCTTTTGTGTGGAAGAATATTTCATCAAAAAGAAACACTTTAGATGTTAAAACACTTTATTTTTTTACACTGGAGATGTGTAAATTGTTTTATTTTTCGTAATGATTTGTACCAAAGTGAAAACCATTTTTTTGTAATGTAATAAAATATGTACATTTTTTACACATAAAATGTCACTAAATGGCCCAAACTTCTGTTTATGGAGTCCTTCATTTTAGTCCTATAACAAAGTAGACTTCAATTTTGGACAATACTTTTAGTTAGTGGAAGATACTCTCAGTATCACCATTCAGAATTGAAACCAATTGCTTGAAATGGCGTTAGCTGTGGTGTTAAGTTAGGGGTTGGCCAGGGGAAGCCAAAATAAGTAGTTAAGTATGGGTAGTTAAGTGTAGCCCTGGTGGTCCGGGATCAGCTTTGCCTAAGGCGCGCCAATTTCCTGACTAAGGAAAATGCTGATCCGGCCAGCTGGACGTCAGTAGAGCAAGACACTCTTGTCAGGGCATAGGCAATGGTTATAACCTCTTTCTGTTTGTGTAGGGGGTTAGTAAGAAATAAAAGAGAGAAATCTTATGCAAGTGGTCGAGCCACATTTAAATTATATATTTCAGAACAATAAGAACATAAGTAAATTGGAACAACTCACCCAGCAGACCTGATACACGTACGTCTAACTATAACTAACTAAGATCCGTATGATGACGCGAACCGAAGATGAGATGGTGGATGGTAGGAGACTGTGGAGTAGTCTCGGCACGGTAAGCGACCCAAGGCTTCCGGCCTGGCTTCAGCAGCAAAGGAGTAATCTCGGCACGGTAAGCGGCCCAAGGCTTCCGGCCTGGCTTCAGCAGCAAAGGAGTAATCTCGGCACGGTAAGCGGCCCAAGGCTTCCGGCCTGGCTTCAGCAGCAAAGGAGTAATCTCGGCACGGTAAGCGGCCCAAGGCTTCCGGCCTGGCTTCAGCAGCAAAGGAGTAATCTCGGCACGGTAAGCGGCCCAAGGCTTCCGGCCTGGCTTCAGCAGCAAAGGAGTAATCTCGGCACGGTAAGCGGCCCAAGGCTTCCGGCCTGGCTTCAGCAGCAAAGGAGTACCTGCCCGGTGAGTGATGGTGATGGATGGCCAGGATAAAGATGGATGTTTCCTCCCACCGCGTGGATAACCAACACTCGAGGCTTGTTAAAGTCGGCAACCCGTACATTTAATCCAAAAACTCCGGATTATTTGATCATTAAATCGATCACTCGAAACACATCTCCATGACCCTTTGGTCAAGAAATAAAATTTAAAAAACTCCTTTTTAAAATCAATCCAACATGTCGATCAGAACAACTGCGACGACCGTCTTGGAAACCCAAGTGTCCCCCTCCACTCGGGATCCCAGACGGAAGTGGAACCTCCAACATTGTTCCTGTCCTTCCCAAAAGTCCATGTGTTGCCAGTCCCACAAAAGGCCATAGACAATTAATTTCATAAATATTAAAGTACTTAATTTAAAGGTAACTAACTTTCTTAAGTTATTTTCATAACATTACCCCGCTCGCCACTAACATGTTTGCCCTCAAACATAAAAAGGACGAAAGCATCACTGCCCTAATAGAGACTAGCTTGGTCTGCTGGGTTCCTAAAGAAGAAAACAACAATGTTACATAAGAATACTGTATCATAGAACATGAATTAACAGTTTTTATCATAAAAGTATTGTGCTTGTAAATGGGTGTGTTGCAACGTCAATCGCGCCCACCATGCGTAAGACATGATGGATGAGTTTGCGACGCATCCATTTGAAGGCTTCGTAAAGTGAAAAAAAAAACAAAAGTAGAACTTAGTATACTAGATCTTAAAAGGTAGACATAATAGTAGTACTTAGATGATACGTGAACGGGTCCGCCAGCACCCACAGCATATAAGACGCTGGGTGATGTATCATTGACTCTCGTCGAGGACTACCGTAGACGTAGTATCTATAACAGCATAAAACATAATATTAGTATACAAATATTATCACTAAGACATGACATCAATATACATTAAAACATTAAATATGCGCAAAGCATCACTGTTCAGATCACTTTTAAATAAGCCAAAGTTGGCTACACTCTTAGATGGTGTTACCATCTGCACTTTATCACTGATTCTACATCCTTATGGATAAAAGAGTTCCTCTTTAGAAGAGTATTCCTATCTAACTCTCTAAACTGGTCTCGTGGGATTAGTTTTTCTGACAGTTATACAATAGAAAACAACATACAAGTTTATTTTATCATAGGTATTCGATATACAGAATATAACCAACCATTGTAAGTGAATGGTGATATGAATAGTCTTACAATCATTGCAATAGAATGATGCCAATATATTTATTATACAACCATTGTTAAAAAAAAATGGTGCTAATTAGTAGTCTACAATCATCGCAAGGAATGATGCCAATTTATTTAGTATACAGCCATTGTTAAAAGTGGTGCCAATCAAATAGTAAGCAACTTTTGTACCCGAGGGTGCAAATAGTAAATTGTAATATTAGTATATTGTAACTAATAACTGAGGTTCTCAAAGGAACCAATCAATCACAAGCTTAATTTAAGAATTGATTTAATTCTTCAGATGATGCATATTCATAATATTTTAGTAAGTATTTTTTTATTGTTTTAGCAAATGCAGTTAAAACATTATTTTATTAATACTACTTCAATAATAACTTATTCATAGAAACCTATTAAGAATTTTTCTTGTATCAGAAAAGATACTTACATAGACAAATGGGCAATGAGACTTATGTAAGCACAAGAGATTTAAACTCAGAACATAGTGAAATACTGGGCGAATACCTCCGTATGTTCTTATTTACGTTTATGCAATATAAATGTATATGAACACAGTTCATATAATATTAAACTTGGAATACAAGAGGATATGCGGGTTCATATCGTCGTAAATTCCAAGTTTGACAAAAAAATATTCTTAAAAATAAATATGAGCTAAGTTGAACTGATCGTGCATATATATATAAATGTATTTGTACTTCGAGGCATCTCACAATTGTACATATATAATCTACCAAATTTTAATTATTATTCTAATGAGAAATTATACTCGAGTAATCAACTGGAGTAAAATTTAAATTTTTCATAAAAGACAAACTTAAAATTATTTATACCTATTTATTTATAACCAATACTGGTCATAGCAATTCGGATGATCAGGCCGCACTGAAATGAGCAGTATTGAAAAGATTTACCTTAAAAGATAGCGCCTGTAAAGATGGCCAGTCTCCACACGATGCTTTATGATAGCAGACTATGCTGGTATGTTATCTGATTTAACTATATCTTTAACATGAAAGTCGCCTGTTTCTTTTCCATTTAAATCAGACAGTGTATAAACTAAGTCCGATTTTTTCTTTACTACAATATTTTGAACAAAACGAGGTGCTAATTTTTGAGAAAAATAGTTCAAAGCATTTGATAATACAAAATTTCTTCTCCAGACTACGTCTCCCACCTGAAAGGTAACGTTTCTTCTACGTAAATTGTAGTGACTAGCGCCTTTTTTAAATGCAGCGAAAAGGGCGTTTGAAACTTGTTCATAAATTGTGGACAATCCTTTTAATCTGTCAGAGTATACTTTGAGATGAGAGGAATTTTGTGTACGGGATACATCATCTGCTAATGGATTACGGTGGAGATCCCCATCTAATATTTGTTCTCTACCGTGCATAACAAAGAAAGGAGTAAATCCGGTAGTACAATTTACAGTATTATTCATTGCCGATTGAATTTGTGGGAGAAATTTGGACCAATTACGATGATCTGATTCCACCAGTATTGACAGTGCCGTGCCTAAAGTTTGGTTGTACCTTTCAACAACATTGTTCTGAGGGGTGTACAGTGAATTGTAAAAAGGAGGGCTTATATTGTAGCTTTGTAATAGTTCCTTAAATTCTTTAGAAATGAACTGTCGCCCATTGTCACATACAATGGTACGCGGTACTCCGTGTACAAGGAAAATATTTTCTTCTAAATTTTTTATAATACTTCTCGCGGTTCCTTGACGTAACGGGAATAACCAGGTATACTTCGAAAAAACATCCACGCATGACAATATAACGGTAAAACCTGAATAACTTCTAGGCAAAGGGCCTACTAGATCCACTGATAACATCTGCATGGGTCTCGTAACTTTTTTATAATTTGTAGAAACTCCATTAGGCGGGGCTGTACTAATTTTGTGTGCTTTACAGACAGCACATTGATTTACGAATCGTTTCACCTCTTTGTACATATTAGGCCAAAAATAACGGAGTTGTAATTTTTTATAAGTCTTAAAGACTCCGGGATGACAAGCACGAGAGGATTCATGCGCTTCCGACAAAATTTCCCTTCTGTTTTCCAAAGGGACTACTTTTTTCCAAGACGTGTCTTCACAAAGAGGTAAACAAGTTTTTGTATGGCGAAACAATTCATTTTCGCGTATCTGAAAGTTTTGAAAACGTTGAGGAAATTCTGTGCAGCCTTTCCAGATATCTGTGTACCACTTATCGGTGGACAAATTCGCATCAATGACCGATATTGTAGCGAGGTCTAATCTTGAAAGCACATCCGGGACGATGTGTTGTGTGCCTTTACGATGTATAACATCGAAGGAGAATTGTGAAAGTCGAGAACTCCAACGTGCAAGACGTCCACTAGGGTTCGATAAAGATCCTAACCATTTTAAACTAGAGTGGTCAGTGATAACAGAAAAATGTGCCCCTTCTATGTATGGTCTAAAATGCGTGACGGAGTCTAACACTGCT
Source organism: Limnephilus auricula (assembly GCA_951813805.1). Lineage (NCBI taxonomy): Eukaryota > Metazoa > Arthropoda > Insecta > Trichoptera > Limnephilidae > Limnephilus > Limnephilus auricula. The sequence continues at coordinate 7,371,415 of OX638403.1, forward strand.
AACAGTTCACGCTCTGTAATTCCGTAATTACGTTCATGTATATTAAGGCATCTAGAATAATAAGCAACAGGGTGGTCTATCCCCTCAATTGATTGCATAAGGACGCCCCCTATTCCAACAGAGCTTGCGTCGCAATGGATAGCAAATGGCTTAGTAAAATCCGGACAACTAAGGACAGGAGCAGTCGTAAGTGCTTCCTTTAATTTATTAAACGCTGTTTCAGCTTCTTCCGACCATTTATATAAACTTATTCCTTTTTTTGATCCAGTGAGTTTTGACAGGGGAGCAGCTATGCTAGAGAACCCTTTTATGAATCGTCTAAAATAACCACATAAACCGAGAAAAGCTCGTATTCCCTTAGCATTTTTAGGAATTGGAAAATTTTTTATGCTTTCTATCTTAATTGGGTCGGTGCGGAGACCTTTGGAATCGACCATGTACCCCAAGTATTTAAGCTCTGACTTACAGAATTCACATTTTTTTAAATTAATTGTTAGACCTGCATCTCTTAATCGTTCAAAAACTTTAGTTAATAGTTTAAAATGCGATTCTAAATCTTCCGACACTAAGATAAGGTCATCTAAGTAACAAAAGGCGTTTTCATCGAACTCTGGTCCAAACAGAGCGTCTGCTAGTCTTTGGAGTTCACTTGGAGCGTTTTTCAATCCGAAGGGCATTCTAGTGAATTCGAACAAACCGCGACCGGGCACGACAAAAGCTGTCTTTTCACAAGAGTCTTTGTCCAGGGCGATCTGCCAAAAAGCCTTTGACAAATCTATCGAGCTGATATATCTGGCTCCACCGAGTTTATCAAGTATGCGAGAAATGTACGGTAAGGGGTAGCTGTCACGGGTTGTCAGATTGTTAATTTTTCTTGAATCGAGGCAAAAACGTCCCGTTCCATCTTTTTTTGTTACTATTAATACTGGACTAGACCAAGGTGAGCGAGAAGGACGAATGACTCCTAGTTTGAGCATTTCATCTACTTCCTTATCTAATTGCTTCTGTCTAGCAGGAGAAAGAGGGTAATACCGTTGTTTAACCGGAGGACCCGTAGTAATAATTTTATGTTTTACTAAATGTGTTAACCCTAATCCTTTCTTTTCATAAGAAATGGATTCAAATTTCTTTATAATTTTAGTAAGAGTTTTATTTTCGTTTTTGGTTAACGAAGAAGCTGGCTGAATAGCTCTCAACTCATTGATCTGACCCATTCGCCGAGGATTTGGTTCTTTCGGAAAAAGCTCCGGCGCGACCTGAAACATTTTCCAAAAATTCACCCCTAGAATAAAATTAGGAGATAAAGAGGGGACGACGTAGAAAAGTACATTATGTGTTATAGACTTGTACGTAACTGGCAACGTCATTGTACCTAATACTTTCTGATTTGTTCCATCAGCTGTTGAAATATTGAAATCAATATTGACTAATTCATAACCCGATTGTAAGAATACTAAGTGAATATCTCCCCCTAAACAGGAGATTGAAGAACCACTGTCCAGCAGTGCTTTATAATAATGATTAACAATTAAGATATCCGCGAAAGGTCGATTATCCCTTTCGAGCTCGGAATGCTTCGGCGGCGGTACCTCCACCTCAGAATTCGAGCCCAAAAGAAACTGTCTAACCAGACGGAGCCAACTCTGCCACTCGCACTTCCTCTGCGCAAAGGAAGGCGCGTGAGCAGAGCGACTCACATCTAGTTTTTTGAATCCCTATTTTTCAGAGAAGCAACCTTAGGTTTAGAATTGTTTTGACTCTTCTTCCTACATTCCGATAGTACATGCCCCTTTAATTTACAAAAGGAACAATAAATATTGATCCTCGAGGCATTCGATTCAGGATGACACATCTCCTTTTCTCTATTATCATTAGAAGTATGATTTTTAGATTGATGGTTATAGAAAAAACGAGTATTATTGTTTTTAGAAGAAGTGGCACTATATTGTTTATTCTGATTATAATTATTTTGTTTATAATTATGATTATTTTGTTTATAATTATAATCCGTTGGACGATTAGTGTAGGTACCACGATAAGAAGAGTTACGATTAGAATTGAAATTATTAATACCCCGTGAATTGGTGAAATAATTATTTGTATTATCTTTAAGTTGATTATCATTAGAAAAAGAAGACGACTTATCTTCTAGTAAATTAGACGTTGAATAAGACTCAAGTTTATTTGTAGCTTCGGTAAGTTCAGAAAAAGAGTTGAAGTCCCGAGATGCAAGAAGGTTGATATAAGTAGGTAATAATGCCCTCATGCATAATTGTAATAGTTCAGAGGGAGGTAATTTAGAAACAAGCATGTTATTATGCTCCTGCATTCTCAACGCAAATTCGAAAGCACACATACCGGCAGGTTGTTTCATAGAGAAAAGTTGTGATTTTAACTCAATCTGTCTGTTACTTGTTTCGAATTGTTTTATAAGTAATGTAGATAATTCATTCCAAGTTAAATCGGTAGTATAAATTGACCTAAACCATAATAAGGCCAAACCATCTAAAATGTCTGGAAAACATCTTACTAAAACGTCATGACTGACATTCCTAATTCTGCATTTTTCTTCTACTTGTATTATAAAGTCCCTTACGCAATTATTACCATCAAATTTAATATTCCAATCATTAATAGTACTTGTGGATGAAGATGAAGAAGAATGTGCTTCATTATAAATAACTTTCGTATATTTTATGTAGTTTGTGCCAAATTCGTTGTCATTATCTGGGTTAACATTTCCTTCATGCTGCTCTATAACATGAGAAATTTTAATATTTTTGTTATGCCTTCTGGCTTGAATCCGCATTTCCTCCAATGTATTATCTGGTGTTATATTCCTGGATAAAAGCTCCGAAGATAACTCATCTTTCGATTTATTATTAATGTTGTCTATTACGGTCGACATTTTGAAAAGTATAATAGTTAACCTCCAAATATTAAAGTAAATTACCAAAGTAAAATGGTAACAAATTAGCTAATAACGATAGCTATGAATATATTGCTTTCCCGCGGGGCAATTATGATTATATTTACTTATAATCACTTTATTGTTTTGTTTGCACTTCACAATTATAAAACTTTAAAGGTGTAATGACATTTTTGACAGTTTAGCGACATATTGTTATCAAAATCACGATGTTTGTTTACGCTTGACATTTCCGCTTGTCTTATTGACACGAAGTATACGTGTTGCCCGTAAACCGAAATAATTTTACCCAAAAACAAACAAAAAATATTATAATAATGGGTACAACCGTTATTAATATGTTGGTTGCACTGATGACAGATTGATAAATTCGCACTGTTTACGTATGTATATAAAAGACATTTATAGGTTATGTTATATGTGAGATGCGACGAAATAACAAAAACAATTATAATTGGTTACCAAACAAAACACTTGTAACTCAAAACTAGTCAAATAGTACAGATGCGAGTCCAGTGGAAAGTAAATTTTAGGTTATGATAAATATTTGAACAACTTTTTATTACCTAAATCATTGAAAAAGGTCCATACATAATCAGAAAGAGATCAAATCGACCCGCCCCACGTTGGGCGCCATGTTAAGTTAGGGGTTGGCCAGGGGAAGCCAAAATAAGTAGTTAAGTATGGGTAGTTAAGTGTAGCCCTGGTGGTCCGGGATCAGCTTTGCCTAAGGCGCGCCAATTTCCTGACTAAGGAAAATGCTGATCCGGCCAGCTGGACGTCAGTAGAGCAAGACACTCTTGTCAGGGCATAGGCAATGGTTATAACCTCTTTCTGTTTGTGTAGGGGGTTAGTAAGAAATAAAAGAGAGAAATCTTATGCAAGTGGTCGAGCCACATTTAAATTATATATTTCAGAACAATAAGAACATAAGTAAATTGGAACAACTCACCCAGCAGACCTGATACACGTACGTCTAACTATAACTAACTAAGATCCGTATGATGACGCGAACCGAAGATGAGATGGTGGATGGTAGGAGACTGTGGAGTAGTCTCGGCACGGTAAGCGACCCAAGGCTTCCGGCCTGGCTTCAGCAGCAAAGGAGTAATCTCGGCACGGTAAGCGGCCCAAGGCTTCCGGCCTGGCTTCAGCAGCAAAGGAGTAATCTCGGCACGGTAAGCGGCCCAAGGCTTCCGGCCTGGCTTCAGCAGCAAAGGAGTAATCTCGGCACGGTAAGCGGCCCAAGGCTTCCGGCCTGGCTTCAGCAGCAAAGGAGTAATCTCGGCACGGTAAGCGGCCCAAGGCTTCCGGCCTGGCTTCAGCAGCAAAGGAGTAATCTCGGCACGGTAAGCGGCCCAAGGCTTCCGGCCTGGCTTCAGCAGCAAAGGAGTACCTGCCCGGTGAGTGATGGTGATGGATGGCCAGGATAAAGATGGATGTTTCCTCCCACCGCGTGGATAACCAACACTCGAGGCTTGTTAAAGTCGGCAACCCGTACATTTAATCCAAAAACTCCGGATTATTTGATCATTAAATCGATCACTCGAAACACATCTCCATGACCCTTTGGTCAAGAAATAAAATTTAAAAAACTCCTTTTTAAAATCAATCCAACATGTCGATCAGAACAACTGCGACGACCGTCTTGGAAACCCAAGTGTCCCCCTCCACTCGGGATCCCAGACGGAAGTGGAACCTCCAACATTGTTCCTGTCCTTCCCAAAAGTCCATGTGTTGCCAGTCCCACAAAAGGCCATAGACAATTAATTTCATAAATATTAAAGTACTTAATTTAAAGGTAACTAACTTTCTTAAGTTATTTTCATAACAGTGGTTAGTGACTAGATCTGAATAGTCAGGTACTTCCCCTCTTCCCCATCTCCTTCCCTTCACCACTTACCTTCAGCCTCACAACATATCCCAATTGGGGATTCCATAGTCTCAATGGCTCCAGACAAGAGCAGTTGTGACTATTGTGAGTTATTCACTATAAAAAAAAAAGTTGAGGCGTGTTGAGTGCTATACAAAAAAAAATTCATTCAAATGAACATTTATTTTGAAACATAAATTGGTTTAACCGCTTGTTTTCACAACAATTTAACGTAGGTAGACATAGGAATGATGTATGCCCCGGACCTGAGTTATTAAAACAAATTCCATTTTCTCAAACGGGTTGCTTAATTCATCCTCCTAACGTCTGTTAACTAAACACAAAATTGTACTATCCATAAATACAGCTTAAATGTAGTTATCTATCTATTTTGTAAAAAAAAAATCCCGGCATTGTCTAACTGTATAATGGCATTATTAGAATACTTTTACTACAGGCAAAACGGCTGTCACATAATATAAATATGTACATATAAAAAACAGCCGTTACAAGTAAGGCAGGACAAGTACTGCAGCAGATTAACCATTGATAATCCCTTCTGACCTTTCAGTAAACTTCAAACACGGTGGCTTGACCTTTAGTCTTCTAGCATTATTAGGTCAGGTCGTTGAACCTGTATTTTTAGTTCAAACCTCACCTTTTTATTTCTAACCTTTTGAGAGGACCAATCAATTTGAATTACTGTCATGCTGTGTACCTGTTTGAAACTACGGAAATATTGTTCGGTGTAAACATTTACATCGATTGTTGTAAACATTTACATCGATTGTTGTAAATATTTACATCTATTTGAAGGTTTTGATATCTGGATTGATTTAAACATTTATATATATTTGAAGATTTTTATATCTTGATTGATGTAAACATTTACATCTATTTGAAGGTTTTGATATATTGATTGATGTAAACATTTACATCTATTTGAAGGTTTTGATATATTGATTGATGTAAATATTTACGTCTATTTGAAGGTTTTGATATCTTAATTGATATAAATATTCACATCTATTTGAAGGTTTTGATATCTGGATTGATTTAAACATTTATATATATTTGAAGATTTTTATATCTTGATTGATGTAAACATTTACATCTATTTGAAGGTTTTGATATATTGATTGATGTAAATATTTACGTCTATTTGAAGGTTTTGATATCTTAATTGATGTAAATATTCACATCTATTTGAAGGTTTTGATATCTGGATTGATTTAAACATTTATACAGTGAAACCCTCTTAAGAAGTTTTCCAAGGGGTCGGAAAAAAAAAACTTCTTAGATGGGAAAACCTTATAAGTGGGAAAAATTGGGCCATTTTTTCTTCAAGGGACCGAAAAAATCAAACTTCTTAAGCAGGAAAACATCTTAAGCGAAAACTTCTTAAGAGGGTTCCACTGTATATATTTGAAGATATTTATATCTTGATTGATGTAAAAATTTACATCTATTTGAAGGTTTTGATATATTGATTGATGTAAACATTTACATTTATTTGAAGGTTTTGATATATTGATTGATGTAAATATTTACGTCTATTTGAAGGTTTTGATATCTTAATTGATGTAAATATTCACATCTATTTGAAGGTTTTGATATCTGGATTGATTTAAACATTTATATATATTTGAAGATTTTTATATCTTGATTGATGTAAACATTTACATCTATTTGAAGGTTTTGATATATTGATTGATGTAAACATATACATCTATTTGAAGGTTTTGATGTCTTGATTAATGTAAACATTTACATCTATTTGAAGATTTTGATATCTTGATTCATGTAAATATTTCCGTAGAGGATGTAAAAATATTGATGGACAATTAAAGTACTAAAATATATTTATGAGTTGACAGGTTTTTTTTTAATCATAAATTTATAAAAAATGTGTTATGGTTTTTTTTTGGGACTTCGAACAGTTTTACAACCTCAACGGGTTGCACACCCCCTGATTTCCATCTAAATGAAGTTGTAGAGAGATTGGTTATTGGTTTAAGCACTTCCCCATTTGAATCATGGAAGTGTAAAATTTGTCACAAATTTCCACTTTTGGTATTATAAAGATCTTGATTGGTGTAAACATTCCCCCTATTTGAAGTGTTGATCGGTGAAAACCAACATTTCTACCTATTTGAAGAAATATGGAGGTCTTGATTGGTGTAAAAATTTCCCGCAGAAGTCGTGACGGTGGCATGATGCACAGAAACCGTGAAGAGGGCGGGGGTGGAAGACCGGGGGGCGGCCGCGGAGAGGGAGGCAACAGGGGGGAGGCGGGCCCCAACGGCACACAGCCCGCTACTGAAAACGGGGGCCCCCGTATGCAGAGGGTGAGTGCTTTCTAATATTATGAATAGTCATAAATCTTAAATGAAATTTAAAATACATTTATTTGAATTTGTTTTATGAATGAATGAAGTGGAATCTTGGAAGTGGAAATTAACCCATTTCCTGACATCCGATCGAGCTGAAACTCGGCAGATGTACTCTTTGTCCATGATAATGCATTCTGCCAATTAATTGGTGGCAATCACGCATACTCATGCAGACGTATACGCGTTTCTCTGAAATTGGGCTCTATCCAATTGGGATTTGGTTTAGGTGTTAGCGCAGTGTTTACTTATTTTAGTCAATCCCTGGGGAGGAACGTTCAATTCTCAGTCAAACTAAAAAATGATTATTATTTTTATGTTTTAAGATATTTTGAAAGTTCACAGCAAAAAATAGATGTATTATAGTAAAAAAAAAAAACTTTTTATAATTTTTTTATGTGTACCCTTTGCGATTTGATAATATTTATGTACAATTAATTTTTTTTTTTTATTTATTTATTTAACATTCTTTTTTTACATATTTGAACATTAAGTCCCGTTAAACTGATTTATATCAGTTTGTCAACGGGTTCTTTTACAAATAATTTTTAGAGAATTTATAAAATATACATTATATATACATACATTCACATATTTTTACATATATAAAATAAAGAGCAGAGGAAAAACGAAAGAAAGAAGAAGAAAAAAGATTATAAAAATGGAAAAAACATTAAAAACGAAAATTAGAAATACGGACGTTAGTACAAAAAAATTCTTTCACATAACCATTTTTTTAGCATACATTTTCTTCTGAAAGTCAATTCACAGTTTTTTATTGAATTTGGTAACATGTTGTAAATTATTGGTACTAGGTATTCTAGAGTTCTTTGACCGTATTTATTTAGGTATCTGGGAATAACAAGTCCATTGTTTGCAGTTAGTCTTGTATTATGAACATGAACCACTATTTTATTATACTCAGATTGAGATGTATGCTGATTCGCAATTTTGAACCACAATATAGCACGAACAGATAATAAATTCACAGAGTTATATAGTAATGATTTTGATACATCATGTCTTTGTTCGTATTCAGCTTTGTTTAATAATAATTTTACTAAGGAATATTGTAAATTTTGCACTGAAAGAAGATTTGTTTTTGTTGAATGTCCCCATGTAGTTATTCCATATCTTATTAGGGATTCTGCCAATGATAGATATATTATTCTAAGGGTATTCAGTGGAATAAAAAACTTCAGTCTATAAAGTTTGCTCACTATAGCTCTAAGCCTTGTGCAAACTTTTTGTATATGTAAATCCCATTTAAAATTACAATCTATTGTTAAGCCTAGATATACATATTTTGAAACAAGTTCAATACTTTTACAAGAGCATGGTTGTATTACAGAATTATGGATGCAATCAAAATCATGAGAAACAATTTTAGGAGTTATGGTGATATTGGCATGAGGAGATCTTATGTGCATAAGCTTCGTTTTTTTAGCATTGATTATTAATCCTACATCATGTGACCATTTTTGAAGAGTGACAAAGTCAATTTGCAGTAAAATACTCGCCATTAATAAATCCTCGTGTGAAATAACTAAGGCAGTGTCGTCAGCATAAACATAATGTTTTACATGAGAGAAAATCAATTTCATTGCAGTAACATATATAATATACAAGGTAGGGCCTAGTATGGACCCTTGTGGTACGCCGGCGAAAACTTTCTTTTTTTTGCTATAATGATCTAAAATTTTTACACAAATCTTTCTATTTTCAAAGTAATTAACAAATAATTTATGTAAGTTTCCTGTAATTCCAATTGCTTCAAGAGTTTCCAGTAATTTACTATGATCAATAGTATCAAACGCCTTTGAATTATCAATAAATAATACGAGTACATGTTTTCTTTTATTAAGATCATTATTAATTATGTTTGAAAAATCTTGAAGTAGTATATCTGTGCTCTTTTTTTTCTGGAAACCATATTGATGGGTATCAATAATAGAAAATTTTTCAAGGTACTTTATTAATTTTATAGATATATATTTTTCTAGGATCTTTTCAATTGCAGGTAAAATACTGATCGGTCTATAGTTTTCAATTTCACTGTGTTTACCACCTTTGTAGATGGGTCGGATGATGCTACATTTGAGGTCCTCTGGTATAATTGCCTCCGTTAAAATCATATTAATTAATTGAGTTAAAATAGGTCCTAAGATATCAAAATGTTTTTTAATATCAGACATTCTAATTTTATCTATCCCCGGCGACTGGCTATTTTTTAAACTTCTAACTACTTTTTCGATATCACAGAGTTTTGCTTGTGTTAAGAGCATGCTGTGTGGAAGTCTATGTGTTTGAATATTAAAAGCTTTTTTATCACATCTATGTAATAATTGCCTAACATTATCAGAAAAGAAATTAGCAAAATTGTTAGATGTTTGTTCAGTGGTTTGTTCTTTTAAGAAATATTGTGATATTACTTCATCGCAGTTACTTTTACTCTTTCTTCCTAACAATCTGTTTATTTCATCCCACGTTTTCTTTGAGTCTGCAAAATAATTTTTAAATTTTGAGTTGAAAAATTTTAATTTGTAAACACTGATTAATTTTGTAACTTTGTTTCGGGTGCATTTATACTCTCTTTCATAAAATTTATTTGTAGGATTACTTTTCCATCTTTTGTAAAGTGTATCTTTTAATTTGATTTTTGATAATAAATCATCATTTATCCATTCGTTTATGGCATTAGGTCTAATTTGGGGTTTAAAAGACTTTACTACAATACTCTTTTCATAGATTTCATTAAATTTAGTTTTAATTTTATTATACAGAGCAACGCAATTCAGTTCTTTCAAAAGGATATTCCAATTATATTTTTTTATTTCTTTATCAATACTTTTTTGAGACAGAGTGGTAGTTTTTTCATTTTGTACAATATTTTTGACATGGTAATATACATTTAATCCCGTTATAAAATGATCAGCAATTGTCGAATCAATTACACATGCGGACAAGTTATATTTATTAGATCTAACATATATGTGGTCAATACAAGATTTAGTTATTTGACCAGAAACTATTGCTTCCCTTGTCGTATCATTTATACATTTTATAAGGTAATTACTAGTTAGAATATTTTCATAAGTCATTATATTTGTATCACTTTGATTTAATAAGTTCAGATTAATGTCTCCCAAAAATATTACATTTTCATTAGAGTTTATATAATTACTAAAAAAACAAGAAATTTCATTTAAGAATCCCCCTTTATTGAGGTTAGGTGGTCTATAAATTGCTAAAATATAAAAATTGCATTTATTTGGTAACGTCAATATTCCAAACACATTTTCAAAATGAATGGTTTCAATTTTTTCTTGTTTAAAATATAAATGTTCCTTTATATAAAGCAAAATACCACCTCCTTGTTTATTGCTTCTGCAATAGTAATGCGAATTATAACCTGGAATATCATACAATTTAATAAGTTCCTCATGAATTGCAGTTTCACAAAGCATAATTACATCTATATGTTTTAAACAGTTTTTTAAATAAGCATGGAGAATATCCCAATACTTGTTTAGTGATCTGATATTTATTTCGACACAGATTAGGTTAGTTTTGCAATTTTTTATAATTTGTGCTTGGATCCAACTTTCTAAATTACTTCCGCGGGTAAATTCTACCTCATTATCATTGTCAATATAGTTGAAAGCCATATTAAGTATAATAAAATATCTCACTCATAGCAATCAGTATAAAAGAAAGAAGTCGAAATATAGCATTTATTACTAGATAACCTAGTTGCAAGTCATTGGACATAATAGTGTATGTAGAGAAGGTGTATAAAATATACTTTAATATTGTAGGCATATAAAAAATAAATATAAAAATAGATTTTAATTTTTTGAATCTTGTAAAGAAAACTATCGAACTAATAATAGTATTATCCTTGTATATTTTAATATTGGGTTTAGTATTATTTGTTAACATGTGCAGAGAATAACGTTGTAAAGCTATGTACAAAATAGTATTGAAGAATACAAAATAAACTTGAAGAATGTTGCATGAAAGTAGAAAATGTAAAAAGAGTTTTTTGTCTGCATTTTGAATCCATTCATGCAAATGATTAATTTTACAATAATTTACATTTCTCTCATCATCAATATAACTAAAATACATTTTTCATTTGAAAATATTCACCTGAAATCCTACCATCAGCATGCTTAGAATGTAATAGGAGCGAATAATATAAATAAACAATTATTTTTGTAAGAAGGTAACATGTCACAATGTGTGAAATTGTTTTAGTTATATAGTTTGATGTACACATTAAAAGCCTTACATTCATTTGCTGCCAACAACAATATAGTGAGAGTTTACATAATATCACATACGCACGTAAATTAAATTTATTATCTTCATTAATGTTAATTATCAAAGTACTAAAATATAACAAAAGATTCTTATTTAAAATATCTTGTTTCATTTTTCTTTTTGATATGATAAAATTAATATTCAATATTTTGTTCAGCAATTGCAACCATTTTTTTATATATCTTACAGTTGTTTTTGTCATTTGCTCTATGATTAACTGGAAATGTCATTTTATATTTTTCATTTTGAATGCAACAGTTTTTGCAATTTGGTTGTTTGTCCTTGTTCCCGCAATCGCTGTATGTGTGACCGAGACCGCAGTAACTGCAAACAGGCTTTTCGTCCTTCTCTCTCTGCAGACATCTTGCAATACCGTGTCCGAAGCGTAAACAGTAGTGACATTGCATAACTGGATTTGCGTCTTCAACAAAGATTCTTTGGTATCCGATTTTAATTTTATCTTTGTTTAAGAGTATTCTTCGGGTTTCACTATCTACTTCGACCACATAGTTAGATGTATCATTAAATTTATTTTTAATTAATTTCTTGACGTTGAAGAAAGGTTTATGTTCTTTATTTTCCGACATAATTTTAATTTCTTCATTTTGTTCGATGATGTCACAAGTGAAATCTTCTTTATCATAATCATTAAATATTCCCTTGAAAATTAAAGTAGGTTTTTTTTTTGATAATTTTTTAGTATCGATATCATTTATTACTTTTGAGATCTCCATTTGTAATTTCTCCGCGTCCTCTTTTTTTAAACACTCAATGATGATTCTGTTTCGGGATATTTTTTTGATGCCTTCAATACATATTCCCAGTTTACTAATTTTAATATGTCTTTGTATTTTTTTTAGTATTGAGTCAGAAGTGTCACTGCTTGTTTTAGGACTAATCATTAGACAATATTTATTTTTTATATTTTTTTGTTTATTTTGAGGGTATTCATATCTTTTATCTCTATTAGCGATTTCTGTTTTATTTTTATCTTCTGACATTTCAATTGCCAGGTGACCTAATAACGTTAATATATTCGTGGCTTTATTTGTCACAATAATTTGTTGGTCTTTACTGAATTTTTTGTTGGGGTCTTGCACTGCGAAAAGTAGTTCACTAACTACCTCCTTTCCAATTCTGTGTTTACGTGAAAATGGTGGCATTACATTACAGTTCTCTACTGACATGAGCATTTCTAGTGGGGTGGAGTAGGTCAGCTTGACTAAACTGCTAAATGATTGTTTCAGTATGGAGGGAGACCAAACCGCAGAGATGAAAGGCGCCGACAAACAGATGACGAGAGTTCCGTTCTTGATAGTCATGATGTGTCCAGTGCAGACCGAGGTAAGCCACCTACAATCCAGCCAGTCCACCTTACAATTTGATTTAAACTGCAATTTTTTTTTACCCGTTTCTTTTATATTTGCATGAAATTACATAACTTTTTAATTAGAAAATTTTAATATGGGTACATATTTGTATATTTTTTGTAACTTACATTTTATTTTTCAAGTTCAATAACTATTTATCTATATAGCTTATTAGATTACTTAAAAAGGCAATTCTTGCTCCCTTTATTATTTATTATGGTGGACAGGTGTCGAACGGGAAAAAATTGTCAAATAGCATGTCTTGAACATACAAGAGTTGTCCAAGAATTAAAGACCTTTACTCATTTTTGTTATCTCTCAATATATGACGGCACTAACGAGTAGCTCAGAATTTTCCCTAAAAAAACGAGCGGTGATCCGGCTCGGTAGCTGCTTCAGTGCGATCTTTGCGTCCGTTTGAAATGGACGCTCCGCTGTCGCCTGCGAGGTGCGCTAAATTATTCATTTTCTCAACTGAAGTTCATAAGCTCGCAATTTTTATTCCCAGATTAAGTTTACCACACAAATGATATTTAGGAAAAAATGGCATATGCAAAGTGCATGCTCATTGAGTTCCCAAAATGCTGAAGAGCAAAATCGTGTGGAAAGCGCTCGGGTATCTGTGAACCGTTTTTCCAAGCAAGGCGAAGCTCTTTTCGTAGAAATATGGGTTTACAACCTGTCCCCGGAATCAAAAAGGCAAACAATGACATGATTTGCATCTTTTTCTTCACCTAAAGTAACATTTGGCCGGAAAACCTTTGGAGACCAACTAGGACGTGGAGTAAGAAGTGAGAGTATTTTTAGCTGGGGAGTCCTATGACAAGGGAATCAAGCGCTTAATGCCTCGGCTCACCAAGCGCATCGATCGTAACGAACATGTCGAAACATGGGGGTGATGTGTACCTAAAATGTCGTGATTTATTGTAAATATAAATTTTTTCCGATTTTCAAATTAGAAAGGTCTTTAATTCTTGGACAACCCTCGTATCTCATTAAAAATACATTTGATTTTATTCCCTTATTTAAATTAATTCAGCCTAATGCATAAACATACATAGTATCTAAAGTGAGTGACTCTGAGCTTATTAGCAGTTTCACTTTATTATCACCAGTTAAATTATATTTATTAGTACATATTTAGTATTTTTTGCCTAATGGATTTAGCGTGTATTTTTGGTTTGATATAAAGCTTTGACATTTCATAGAATATATGTAGCATAAAATATATTTAAATAGATCTACTATAGAGACTCGGGCCCAGTTATTTCACAGAAATTCAAATGTAACACTGTCATCAAATAGCCATTCACCGCAATTTTGTTTTTTTTTTGCATTTGAAAGGCCCCCGTTAAACGCCGATTCTAGATGCGTTTCAGCTTTTTATCAAATTGTAACAACCTGACAAGCTTAACAGCATGATAGCTGTCCTCTTCTGTTGATCACAATTTGTTCAAAATCTGAAAAGGACTTAGAAGTGGCATATAATGGGAACCTTTCAGCTCAAAAAAGAATATAATGGCACTGAATGGCCATTTGATGGCTTTCTGCGAAACAATTGGGCCATAGTTAATCAAATAGATAACAAATGTATATAATTATTGACAAAATATGTATTGATATTAGTAAGGCATAGGGAATAACTCACATTTAGGAGATGAAAAATACTTTAATAAGTAATTTGAACATATTAATGCTTTGGAAATAACTTATGCAGATTTGTTATATGGAGATCATGCCACATTAATTTTTAGAAATTTGTTGTATACTGTTGGATAGTCAAATTGTGTTTTAAAATTACCCAGCTCAAAATAGAGTGATTTTTCATTATTCTATCTCATACTTTACAGTTACTCGAGAAATGTGATTTTTTCCTGCCTTGCGGTAAAGGAATAGCCTCATAGTCTATTTACAGTAAAAAAAAACTTATTTTACAGTAAAAAAACATTTTTTAATTGTCGAAATCAATAGCAAATCAAATGTCAAAGCTTGTTTGTTTGTGTGTGGGTGAGATGATTTATACAAGTCCCAGTGATGCGTATGGCCTTATTGTTGCCCCCGGTTGGTTGCTTGATTGCCCAACGGTGAAACATGACGGTAACGAATACTTGGTGTTGTTTGCGTGCGGCGTTCTTGTCCACTTGGTCACTCTGCTCTCGGCGCGTGCAGAGTCAGTGTCATCTGTGGATGCGGCGGCGGGCGGACGCGGGACGGGCGGAAGCGGCGCGCGCCGGCGACGTCGCCAGAGACAACAAGGTACAAACCAGAGACGACAGACTCTGTCTGGGAATGAAGGCAATAATGATGTCCATCCGGTTAGTTGCTGTCATTTACATTGATAATCATTACAACTAATCGTATTACCTAATCACCACAGAATAAAGATCACAAGAGATGCCATGTGGCACAAACACACACACATGTTTCATCATTGTAGTGTCCTTGAATGGCGTGTAGGTTCAGTGGCTTTTGGATAGATGGCAGTAGGCTTAAAGCTTATGCCAGTTACCGACAGATGTCGAGAAGTTATAGGAAGAGCGCCCTGCTAATATAGCCGATCAGAGAGTTCTGCCGAGCAGATTCATTTCCTAGATAGTAGGAGCCGGTCGCAAGACCCAGTAGCATAATTATTGTAAACACGTATTATTATAAATAAAATAGAATTGTTCAAAGGACCTTATAATGTTTGAAGAAGCCCAACACAAAGTCTGCGTGTGGATTAGGCATACATTACAATGATTTTTATGAAATTCAAATTGGATGGCGATACACAAGTGTAAGTTTAAGTATCTCTATAGTCCATATAGATATTATATTTTATAAGTAAAGAAAAAAAAAATTTGTGCCAGTATCTCCAGTACTATTTTGTATAGATTAAAAAACTTGAAGGTTCTTTGGGATCACAATGACTGTTTATTGGTTTTTTTTGTACTTTACAAATAAAGTTTAAGAGGACACACGTCCTTACAACTGGGAAGCTAGCTTTTGGGACTGGGGCTTTTAGACTGGTGAGCTGCTGCGATATAATAACCGAGCATAACCGAGACACAGCGCATGCTAAATGGGCTAAAACCATAACTTATTAAGTCAGTGGCGACATCAGTTTCCATTCAAATCTACATGGAAGACATTTCTAGTGTGTTTTAATCTATTCATTGATGATCACAGATTCAATTCTGTGGTTCTTTATTTTCAAGTAATCACATTTTTACGAGGGGACATCAGCTACATCCATTCCCACTTTAAAAATCCACACAATTAGGCTTATAATATATATGTAATTTGATATCTGACTTACCATAATTTTCAAGTTCATATTAAATCACGGGACAGTTGCTTTCATTCCCAGACATTTGTCTTCTTGTGGATCATGTAACATCAGCCGTTGCGCTATTACTATTTTATCCTCTAACATGTGCTTTGTACATCTACGTCATATCAGATTTAACAATACATTTTGTATTAGAATAATGTTTAACTTCACCAAGTGTTTGAGATCGACCCAAAAGTTTTTCAGGAAAATTAAAGGGTGTTTATTTTATTCTTATTTTCAAACCATTTTATTTTATTAAATGATATGTATTTATATAATTTCGCATTTGTTTTGTTGTATCTTATCATAACATTGTGTACTAATAATGATATTTTGATAATTTATATAGCGCCGTTTTTGTGAAAAATCATCTCTAGGGTGCTAATATTATTTGGTAAATTTATTCAAATACAAAAACACATTCATATTTTGTTTTGGCTTTTATGTATTTACATATTGTATGTATTCATTCAGACACTAGCATGCTTATTATTTTTTAATACAGATGCTCTTGGCTATTTTTAAATTTATAAACAAGCCGAACGGTAGTTTATCTATCAGTGAAAAAATTATTGCCACTATTGGCTGTTATATGAAATTTATGTTCATTCTGTGAAATAATGGAGAAATTTACCTTATTTAAATTTTATGAATCATTGTTCGTTATGATATCTTAAGGGCTAGGCGGCCTTTTCATACAAAACCTGAATATGTACCGCTTTATTTATTTGTGTTACAAATTATAAAATAGGTCTTAAAGAATTAATTTTTTAATGATTTTACATTATACTTTTTTCGTTGTGTGTTTTTGGGGTGTTATGCCGTGTTGCGCTACCTCCTTCTTTAGCCCTGATGATGGACACTGCAACGCTGTCTGAAACGTCGGCTAAAGAAGGAGGTAGCGCAACACGGTATAACACCCCAAAAACAAACAACGAAAATGCTTTTGGCCGTGAAAATCCATAAACGTATCTTATATACTATTTAAAAAGTCATCTTGCCCAATAAATGAAGTACATAAAATTTTCATTAGATAATGTATGCTGTTTCAAACTACTTCCAGTAAAAATTTCCAAAATTATTTGAAATCCGATATGATTTGATTTGATTTGAGATCCATTTATATTTTAGTTTAATATCTCCAATAATCTCAAATTGTTTAAATAACAACTTTGCTATTCAATGCAATATTTTATTGAAAGAATTACGTAGTCTATGTACAAATGGGAACAGTTATGTTGCTGACTAATTAATGATGCCTTTAATTTTGAAATGCAGATTGTGTTAAATTGAGTGCATCATCGCCCTTTAATTTGTCCATCTTCCTTGTTCCAGGAGTAAAGAATGGGTCTGTGGGCGGCAGCGGAGGCCCCGGAGCCCTGGAGAGCTGGGCCGTAGCGGGGGGCGGGGCGGGGGCGGAGGGAGAGGCAGGTCCCGAGTGGGTGTCGGGCTCCTGGGGAGATGCGCCCCCGGCTGCTGACGGAGCCGCCAACGCTCTGCCCGCTATCAATAATGCCAAGGGACCGCGTGAACACAAGCCTAAGGGTGAGCATTTATTCAATTCTATTTCATTTATCAAGCCAATCAATTAATTGAATTTTATCTACTAATCAAATAAATCAATTTGAATTAATCTACCAATCCAAACAATCAATTTAATTTAATCTACCAATCGAATCAATCAAGTGGAATTAATCTACCAATCCAAACAATCGATTGAATTTAATCTACCAATCCAAACAATCAATTGAATTTAATCTACCAATCAAATCAATCAATTGGAATTAGTCTACCAATCCAAACAATCAATTGAATTTAATATCTACCAATCAAATCACACAATTGGAATTAATCTACCAATCCAAACAATCAATTGAATTTAATTTAATTGACCAATGCAATTAATCAGTTGAATTTAATAAACCGGTCCAAATAATCAACCAAATTGTGAGGTGGGTATGGATACTGCACCCCGGGAACCATTCATTGGATAACTAACACTTCTGCCATAGGTCACCCCAAGTAGTTACGCTGTGCTACGTACTACGTTTGATGACTTAACAGGGGTGCCCTGGGGTTCATAGGGTGAGGTTTGTCAGGCCTTGGCTGTGGATTCGTCTGCAGATTCGTCTGCCATCTTACTGCGCCGTGGGCCAGATTGGGAGAAAGTGGTTGAGGGAAACCTTTTGACCTCTCCAGTCTTACTCTCTCAATCCATTGCCTTGCACTGCAAATTCAAATTCGGGTAGTTCTTTCGAAGTAAATTTGTAATAATACGACTTATTCCCGTGTAAATCGAATTTTTTTCGAAGTAAATACATACAAATATGTTATTTTTCACGTAAATCAAATTTTGGATTCCGATTTCCGGCCCTTTAAATTCAGATATTCCAAATAAATTTGTAAAAATACAAATATATATCTGTGAAAATCGAAATTTCGCATCCGATATCCTTCGCAGCCAGCCTTTCGCATTGAGATATTAGGTATAATTCGTAAAAATATGTTATATCCCGCATAAATAGAAATTTGGCAACCGATTTCCGTCTCAGTCGGCCCTTCCAATTCAAACATTCAAAGTAAATTCGTAAAAATACCATATAATTTTTGCAAAAAAATATTTGACGCGCGAAACCCGTCGCGGCCGGCCGTTAATTCAGACACCTTTCATAAAAATATGATATATTTTCGTACAAAACGACATAAATCCACATTTAAGCGCGTTTCACCGCCACAGCTTTCTGTTAGATTCCAATTTATTTTTTTATTATTTCATAAATTTTTATAAGTTTTACAGTTTTGACATTTTTTTTGCAAAAAAGTTATGTTTTTCGAATTACACGAACAAATTTTCGTGTGCAGACAAAAACAAATTAGAAATTCGAATTAAAAAATCATTTTGTATAAAAAAAATTTTCAGCAGATTTTTTTTTAGCAAAATTTTTTGAATTATCGGGGTTTGAATTAATGGGGTTCTACTGTAATAAAGTTATAATTGCATTTGCAAGCCTTCTGTTGAATTATTTAACCGAAATTGCAGAAGATGTTACCAGCTTGCGAGATTGACAATGACAGTGTGTTGTTTTGTTTGTGTGCAGCTCTGCCAGGCCCCAAGATGCCCCCCAAGCGCCAAGAGACGGTGACGAAGCCCAAGGAAGCCATCCTGAATGGAACAGCTTAAAGACATCAGCGGTGGATCAGCTGCCCAATGAGGAAGCATATTTTTCGGCACTATAGATCATAGATTCCGTTTTAAAAGTACTAAATTTTTTCGCCTATGATCAATGTGGAAGGTTGTGTTCTGCAAGTTAAAGTTTGTGTTTGTCTTTTAATATGCTGTCCACAATATGATGAACTAGGCGGAGAACAATAACAATTAACATCAATGTCGCGAGGAGCCCGGAGCGGCTAAAACAACATCATCCCTTCTCAAGTGGGGGCGGGGGCGCCCTGTACAGTGTCACGGAGACACGCAGGCAGCCTGCACCACATGACAGAGTCTACCCATACAACACAGAGGAGAACATCCCCTCGTTCGAGTAAATACCTTCTAAGACATTGTCCAAATTGAATTCTTTATATATATATATTATGTATTATCGGCGACGGTGCATTTAGCATTGTGCGGAAATGTGCACCGTGGCTGACGTATCGTATATTCAGTCAGTTTGTTGAATGTCTCGAGCAAGATATATGTCTAATCATCTTATCTAAGTAGCTAGATATATCCCAAAAGCTACAAGCAAGCACCACATATTGACAAACTGTAACATTTTCCACATGATTTATTAACTAGTTCTCGAGAAATCACCATTTTGAATGATAAAATGGATGTTTAAAGTAATAATATATTTTTAAGTCTCAATTGAGTTTAATTTTAATATTTTTTCATTGGGATTTCATAAATATGGAATGTTTAACCAAGTTTTGAAGTATCATAAAGTTTTGTTTCTCGGGGCCGTGGACCGGCCGTAGGATTACAGTATTTGGCTGACGAGCACTATATATTATAGATTTTAATACTTGCTACTATTCGTAACATACATACATTACATATTAAAATAGACCTTTCTTTATGTTGAAACCTTTGCCGTGGTTTTCTCTCTTGTGTTCATCAAACCAACAAATTATTAATATTGTTTGGGATTCATTTGCTTTTTTAGTCTTTACCCTTCACTTCTTGAAACTGGAGTATTTTATTTTTTTTATTTTTCCAATACTCGCTACTGGCTTACTAAGTTTGTTTTGGATATTTTTAGATTGAACATTGCATTTTTATTTACTAAAACTTGTAGTAAAAGTTTGTATGTCTTTGCTATAGAAAGATAAACCCAGTGGATGTATATTATTTACATTAACCTAATACATATACTGTATCAATCCCATTTGTCACTAATGAAGCAATACATACATATAAAACTAGACTTATCATAATTGCTTTTTTTACGAATTTGAAATACAATTTGTATTACCAGAATATGTAATCTTAAACAAAATGTGTGCATATTGTCCCTATTATGAAACATGAAGTGAGCAGTGAACGAAGCAGAGAAGTGAGAACATTCAGTGGATAGTTCACTCCATCGGCCCGGGACTGTACTACTGTACTGTACAGGTCAAGTACGCACCGTACTGACTGACTACCCTTTACTCGGTTCTACTAGTAGACTGTCCCGTTCGGGCCCTGCTTTCTCAACGGATATGGACTTACCTCACGAAATGACGTAAAAGAATGCTCCATTTATATTAATTTAGGGGTTATGTAATTTCCTAAAAATAAACATTTCTGTACATATTTCAAATACTTGTTTTATTTAATTCATATAAACAAAATAATTGCCCTTTTCACATACGTATTTATTGGTTACACATAATATTATATTGATAAGAAAATGCATACATGTTATTGATACTCCTATTAGCTGGATAGTTAGCTTGAGATGTGTTTGTTCTCAGATATATTACAATTGTTTTGTATTTGTAATCAATTATTTATCTTTGTAGAAGAAGATAATGCTAATAAATCCAAACAAAACATGAAACAGGACAAAACACAGAAAAATAATAAAAGGTTACGGTCGCAACTGAGAGTCGAACCTAGGATCTTACCGGGACGCAGCGCCTTAACCAACTCTGCCATTGGGACGTATATTTTTTCCGTCATTCTTATATTTCAAATTCAGAATCAACAACATTATCCTCAACTAATTTTCCCCACATTTTTGGCAGCTATTTTTTTTAAATGATTACAAAGTTCTTTATCGAATTTATTTGTAACCTAAAAAGTCAATAGGTTTTTTTTTTTTATATTTTCAATGATATATTACATTGATGGGTATAACCTTAAAAAGTTATTCCAATAAAAATTGAATTATTTATCTATTCAATAAATCTAAACCAAGATAATATTTCAAACCAATCCAAATATGATCTGTTTTGGTATTGTGAAAAGCCCCCAACGCAATCAATTGAACAAGGGATTTTATTATTCTTAACAAAAATGACTATGAAAGTGTTCAATATCTTCTTTTTCGCGTAAAATCCATACGTAGATGCATTTCTATAATTTACAATAATAAAGTAATTAAGATTACATAATATTCTCCAAACCTCATAGTTTTAGTGACAATACATAAACAAAACATTGTTTGAAGCCATAGAAGTTGTACTAACAGGTTTAGTGGGAATTTTGATACATTATAACGACAAATAATAAACGTTTACGTAACATAACTCTGTACATTTGAATTTTATTTATTCATTTATGGAAAAATTTAAGCTCATATTATTAATTGTGACAATCAAAGGTGTTATAGTTAAACAGGTCTTGTTTGATATGAATGTTTAAACAGATATGATCTTTCCAATAATTGAAAGAAATTGGTGATATGGCATGATATTTTATTGAATTTGTGCTGTATTTTATTTATCTACACATGAAACATATTATAAACCAATAAGTGAAAAGTTATAAAAAGGAAATACTTATTGAATTATTGCTTCCGTCCATACAATGTCTGCACAACGCACCTGGGAAGGTCCGTACACTTTATTGTGCCTTGTGCTGTTTGGGAGCGCTCAGTGTATCGTGCGGGCGTCATCTGGACGGAACCATTAAATCCATTAAAGGAGTTTTAATTTGTGCTTAGAGTACGCAACAAATTAACGAGTCCTGCTCAACAATATACAGCAGAAAATAGATCAGTATGGGAATTTAAAGGTTATTCTAACGTCTTTTATTTACTTACATAATCTATTCTAAATTACACAAATTCTCAATTACATACATAATATAAAATGGTCTAAAAACATAATTTTTTTATATGGAATTGTGCCATCCATTTAGGACCATGACTTAGCTCGCTAAATTCTAATTTACCGAGCTTATTCGATATTCTTTATAATAATTTGTATAAGCACGACTTATACCATACATAAATTCTTAAAAAAATATGTTTAGACAAGTAGGTTAGACACAGGTTTGATAAGGGATACTTTTTTAGAGGATAAGCTTACTTTCTATGTTCAAATTAGAGGATAACCTTGAATACCTACACATACAAAACATTTTTATTGAATGCCGTTTGTGGTAAGAATGTTCTGGTTTATGGTTACTGTCTCATAATTCTTCTTTAGATTACTTCTATTAAAAGATAGCCTCCTTCAAAAAAAATTTCAGAAGAGCGCATTCATGCTAGACTCACGATGCTTTATTCTCAATGCGTTATTTGGGCATGGCATCAACTTATCGCTCGTCATACAATCCCCTTAAGATATCTCACATGAGGCAGATAATATATTATACTTTATTGTGGGTGTGACCTAGATCAGCATTTCCCAACCTTTTTACTGATATCGCAAAGTCCTGCGGACCGGCAAAAGAAAACTATTATTTTGCAGACCGGCT
This sequence comes from Limnephilus auricula, assembly GCA_951813805.1. Lineage (NCBI taxonomy): Eukaryota > Metazoa > Arthropoda > Insecta > Trichoptera > Limnephilidae > Limnephilus > Limnephilus auricula. The sequence goes on from OX638403.1 coordinate 7,394,523, forward strand.
GCCATCTCAAGGCCATATTCTCATGTTCTGACTGTAATTTAAAATTATTCGAAATACAAATTAAAATGACACTTTCGTTGTTTGTTTTTGGGGTGTTATGCCGTGTTGTGCTACCTCCTTCTTTAGCCGACGTTTCAGACAGCGTTGCAGTGTCCATCATCAGGGCAGATCCGTCGATGTGAATTTGTTGTGTTAAGTGTGTGCTTATTTACTTGGAATAAGCACACACTTAACACAACAAATTCACATCGACGGATCTGCCCTGATGATGGACGTATATATTTACTTGGAATAAGCACACACTTAACACAACAAATTCACATCGACGGATCTGCCCTGATGATGGACACTGCAACGCTGTCCGAAACGTCGGCTAAAGAAGGAGGTAGCACAACACGGCATAACATCCCAAAAACAAACAACGAAAATGCTTTTGGCTGTGAAAATCGAAAAACGTATCTAAAATGACACTATACATTTTCACAGCGCATATCAACCATTTTCGTATTCTGATTGCAGTATCTGGATTCATGAAAATTGGATTAAAAAATGCGCATTCATATACACTGCTGAGAAACGCATTTTAGTGTTCTGACTGCAGCTATTCATGTTTTAAAAGCTGTATTTGCAGACACTTTTTTCAAATGCCGGGGCAAACCTTTAATCTGGCATAATCCCAGTCAAACCAGGACATATTACAAGTTTAGGCATCAAGAAAGCTTAGCTTTCAATCTAGCTCGGGAATGAAATCTCTCATTTAGTGTAGTTGGATATGTTTGTGTAAATTCGCTTTAATTATTTACATTCTAGTGACTTCTTTGAAAAATATGCCCATGTTCTAAATAAAGTATTTTATAATCTCAAAAATCATAACAAAAAATTGAAAAATAAATTATTCCCATATTTCTTGAGATGAAATTATTAATTATCGGTATAGCATCACTTTAATGCGATCCCTGATATAAATAAAACCATGTCGATGTTATGAGGGAAAAAATAAATTTCTTTTAAATTACCTTTATAAAATCATAATACTCTTGCGAGTTCTGCAAAGAAATCATTCCCTAGCTCCGAATGAAATGTTTTGTCATCTCTAAATTCAAATTTATTGAGAAAATGATTGGAGGTCATTGGAAGAGAAACCATTACCATGTTCTGAGTGCAATGAATATTTATGAATATCTTCATCCAGAAACCATGGGTAGCGGGTGAACCGTTAACCGGTAAACTAGCAAGTAACTAAGAAATACTTAAACGTAGGTGGGAGGGCCCGAATGTATTACAAGAATCACAATTGATTTTGTACACTTTATTTTGCATTTTTGAATGCCTAATTATTTATTTGCTAGTGTGAATCACTCACATGCAACGTGCAGGCTGTCTGGGCTCTGGAAAGATAGTGAATGGTTCATTTTCTAAAACGTCTGAATCGTTAGCGGACCGGCAGGAAATCTTCGCAGACCATGGGTTAGGAAACACTGGCCTAGATGATATGCCGTGATCTGCTAACCGAGCAATATTTGAAAATGATGCTAGAGTCATCAGATGAATTAGGGAGCTACTGTGGTCAAGCAGCTGACAAGGTGACAGATCCGGTAAAAATAAATGATTTTCCGTGTGCTCTCTCCCTTCCCCCCACACTGGGGCAGAATATAGCTTCTGCGTGAGACTACAATATATAATTTGTATAAGACACGCCCAAGACCCCATTATGAGTATAGCATTGTGTGCCTAGCATTACTCTGTAACAGAATATATTAAAATAACATTCTGTCAAATGCTTCAATCTTAATTCATGTTTCTAAATTACAGAAGAACTGAGGAGACTGCGTAGGACAATTCTCATGTAAAGTTCTATGTTAGTGTACCAGATGGGAACTAATCAGAATTTGAGGTAAAAACAAATTGGTTTAATCCAAAAAAATACATTGACCAGGTGAACATCATAATTTAATATTTTATCCAAGAGCTGTTTGTTATCTGTGGGTGCTTGACATCAAACAGAACAAAATGGAATACCATTCTAATTCATAAATTTTGTTAGTCTTACTGTTCCTCTTCGTGTCAAATTTTACAACACAATGCAAGAAGTCTGACCAGTTGTTTTGGAAACTTTCATGTGTGAATTTCCTTCAAATCGTCATTCACCGAAAAATTGGATTGTTTCAACCTCCGTCAGAAGAAATTTCAACGAAAATTTCATAGAAATGTTTCAAAAATTAAAAAGATTCTTTTTTCATTTCAAATTTGACACGCAACCATGTCTTCCTTCATTACAAATACAAAATGGGTTGTTTCAACTCCAAAATAACGTTCGATAAATTTGAAAATTTCACTCCAGTGTTCCCCGCCGCATCACAATTTTGAATCTGCGTATGCGCCTCTCCTTATTTCGCTAACCGTCCGAACTCGGCTGATCACATTTCACATCACAATTCTATGAAATTTCTTCTGACGGAGGTTGAAACAACCCAATTTTTCGGTGAATGACGCTTTTAAAGAAATTCATACCTGAAATTTTCCGAAACAACTGGCCCTAAATAATATATCCTTTTTGGTATACTGATAAAAACTCTTATGTCAGTTCCTTTTCACAGAAATAATGAGCATGATTAAATATATTTTTCTTCAAATTCATTGGAGTTAGTTGACGCCTCATTGAAATAAGAAATGCTATCCCGTTTGGTATAGTTGTCGCATCGGAACATTGCCATCAGTGTATTCTTTTCTATATCAATGCGAGAAAGAATAATATTGAAGTGGGTCCTAATTTTTGTAAAGGTCGTACTTTAGCATTACAGTAGTCTTTCGCAATCTTCACTCGGGGCCGTGTCTTCGCTAGACTCGCTGTCGTAGCCCGCTGAGCAGTATTCCTCGTCATCACTCCAGTGTTGGAATTCTTCCTTGTGGTGTTCCAGGGCCATCAATGACAGGTAAAGACTGTCGCATGCAGAACATCTGGAAATATTTATAACAAAATTATTATTTTAATTGCATTTTAATGTGATTGATAACCTTGATCATCCTCATTTTTTTTAGATTTGGTTGCGATTTGAACTTTTGAACTCAAAGCCAAAGCTAATTCTGTTCAAAAAAGTATGGAAAACAATTAATAACCTATTCCAAACACAATCTAAAGTAGGTACTTATACAGTCGAATCCCCAACAAGCCAGGCAACTAAAACCAAATATGGAAATTGTAATGTATCATAATTAGTCTATGATTAGTTCTCACATGGTTCTCACATTACTTTAGTTGTCTGATGGTTCTGTCTATGGGCTCTTCGGATCACATGGTTTCGTTTGAAGATAAATGGGCAGGGTCATTATAATTCTAGAGCTCCGCAGACAAAACCTAACTTTCAGTCAGAAAGGACGTTAGTCCTCCAAAATTTAATTAAAAAATTAGGGTACGTTAATATGTATGTCACTGTGATTAAAAGAACCTAAGTCTGTCAATAAGCATCCTGTAGAACTGGAGAATACTGGTTCCAGTACTTACAAATAATAAATGTCTCGAACATTGGAGATATGTATTACAGAAATAAACCAAGGGAGCTAGTAGGGCCATTGGCAATTGGCAGGACACTGAGCTAAGGAGACTTGCAGTCGAGAGTGAAATGCATCGATAGCTCTAGGAATTGTGAAGAGGATGAAGAAAATCCAAATCATCTACGGAGTCCAAGATCCCACCTTGACGGGTAAAAGCTTTAGATACGATTTAGATAGCCCGATCACATGAAGTGAAGTAGTTGTTATGTCGATATATTTAAAAGAATAAAATAGCACTAGATGATGTGTGGATGATGATAGTTTAAGTGGCATCAAGATCATGAACATAATGGTAATTTGGGAAGGCCCTCAACCAGAAGGGAGTTAAAAGAGTGATGATGATCATGAGGTTAATAAGAAGTCATATATTTATATTACCCAAAGTGTCGCTTCTTCTGCTGATGGGAGTCCAGTTGGCGCTGACAGGGGAAGGATCTATCGCAGACATTGCAAGTTAGGGCTTCATCTGGGAAAAAAATTGCACATTCATAAATAAAGTTAGGTGTAAATGATATTATAATATTTTCATGGCCAATATTGTTTAATTGTGAAGTTTTCGCAACAACCCCACAGATACACTGTTAACCGTCTTTTAAGATTCAATTTATATAAAAGAATATTACATAAAACGTAAGCAGTAGGTATATCAACTATTTAGCATTAATAAAGCATGCCTTTTAAAGGCCACTGATGCTAAATACGTCGATATCTGAATCGATTCTGTTCCAACAGCACAATTGCTCTCCCAACCGGCATGACCATTGGAAAGTTAGTCTTGCAGGCTGGAAGATAGAACAGTCGGGAACATAGAAAAGAATGCTCTCCATAATAGCCGAGTTTTCAAACCATCCGCGAATCAGTCTGAAGAAATGTGAAGCAATTTACCACCTTCTGACCCGTAGGTGGTTCATTCCGAACGGTGACCAGAATGTTCAGTGGAAACTTTTTAAGTGTATGAATATTGAGTACAAACTTTTCATCGGATGTTAATTCCTCACATGATAATTCATCATGTCTCGAAGCGTCGAAAACTGATAATTTGGGTTTTTAACGTTAGGTTAGGTTAATGTGAGTTATGATGTGATCAATTATCATGTGAGGAAGTATCGTGTCTGAATAAATTTACTATGGGAATTCAGACGCTGAGATCTCATAGTCCGATTAGACATGGAACCATTCCGAACATAACAAAAAGAAAGTCAATAGGATAGAGCCACGGGTAGGAGCCATACGCCCTCATTTGAGAAAGCTTAGAAATTATACGAATGGCTGAAGTATACAGGAAGTCACCTTGTCTATTTCGGCTAAAGATCATTACTGTTACAATGACTTGAATGATCTCCCCTTTTCTTAAAATCCTACATTTGTCTCCCAGTAGTCATACAAAGCCATAGAAATTTGATCCACTCAAATGTATATTAGAAAATTATATGAGAAGAGAAAATATTGCCATCATTGCAATTTGAAACTCACAACCGCGCAACTTCTCAAAGCCACTGAGATATTAGGGAAATTTATAGATCGACCAAAAATAACCAATAAAAGAAATTCGTGCACATTCTTTTGCAAACAAATTGAATGGTTTACCTCTTGGTGAACATAGCCGTCATATTAAGGCGAGAAAAAAATGTTCTGAGTATGGCCATAATTTTACATCTCCGTGATTATAATAATGTTGTGGTACATAGTTCATCATAGTTAATGAATCCTTCAAAATTTCATGATTTTTTCTTCCAAGTCCATAGAAATACTAAAAAATTTTAGTACAAATTAATATTTCTATGTATTCATAATTATTGCTTCACACATACATTTTCGAATGAACAAGAAAATATGTGCATATTATGTTTCTTAATCATCGATGTATCTAGGTATTTTTACGTTTTTAATACAAATATATTCATTCTACTGTAAAGGTCCGGTTAATTATAGAAGAATGGTCATTGTCACCCATCAATATTATAAGTAAGTTACAACATATGTTCCTTTCGAATGCTCCATACGAGCTCTGCCTGGGAATACTATACATTTTTGTTTGAAAAAGGTCACTCTCAAAGAGGTTAAAATAAAAGATATACAAAGAATGGTTTTCATTATTTTATTATAAAAAATGTGAAAGGAGCTTGCTGTAGTCATTATTATCACAATAGTAAAAATAGTTTAGTGCACCAAAAATCACCCTTCTTCAGTTCAGCGCATACAGAAAATAGATTTTTATCAAAAAAGTTTTACAAAATTACGCCAAAAGCTTTTGGAAATATTTTATCAGTGGGGCATTGGCAGATCAATATTTAAAAAAAAATTATCGGCTACTTAAATTAAATTTTAAATGGGCGTTGCAACATTTAATTGTTGATAAGAATGATTCAAAGGAAAAAAAACACAAGGACTAAAAAATAGTCAATTTTTAGTAAAGCATTAAAATTAAAAATAAATTAGAAAAGAAAAATTGGTAATAAGCATAAATTATTATTGAACATTACCAAATATTATCCAAAATAATCAAGTTTAACCGCTTGGACACATAAGCTTATTTTCACGATAATTTAATGTAGGTAGACATAGGAATGACGTATTCTCATTGAAATAAGAAATGTTATTAAAAAAATATGTTTTTTGTTTTCATCATAATTTTTTTGTAATAAATTATTTTTAGTTAATTTTATTTTGGCTTAAGTTAAGAATGTAATAGATAATATCATTCATGGTCTTTTTTCTTTTATTCAGCCTTTAGTGGTGATCTACTACAGTGAAAATTCCTCACATATTATTATTCCTACAAATTACATTGTAAGTTTCAAAAAATTAAATCTAAGATGAAGTTTTTTGTGCATTTTTAAGTTTGGTCACAGAAAATATAATATTATGCTTTTGAAATAGGTCTAAATTATTTCACCTACCAGTCGAATGTCTATACCCTTCATGATATGTACTATTTTAATTAAGTAATGGGATTTAATTTAACAAATTTAACAAATTAAACAATTATATTTAAACAAGCTCTCAAATTTAAAGAGGTGATTTTTTTTCAAATTGAACTTTCAGAATAATATTGTAAAACTAATCATAATGTTATCAAAAAAATAATTATACTACCCAGAAAAAAAAACTAATTAAGCATTTCATAAGAGATAAACAAAACTACAAACAATAATACATTTTATGTAGGTATGTATGAAATATGAACTTTGTTGTGACGCTTCTGTACACCAGTTTTTATTATTTGTTGCATCATACTTGTTGTCATTTGTGTGAAGTTAATTGTAATAAAAATAGAGTAACTGATCCCACAGTCTTGTGACACTACGTGTGACTCAAACAAATTAAAGTTACAATAATTCAACATACTTTACAGAAAACTGTATAAATGATAAAGTCATCTTTTGTTTTCTAATTGATTTCAAAATGAAAATTATTATGTAACAATAAAGTAACACAAAGAATAATAATAGTATACACAGTAGACATATATAGCTTCAATGAAAATTGGGTACTGAGTAACATATTGACCGCACACGATGAAATTATTATTGATAGTTACAGGCGAAAAGGAAAAATAGGATTTCCAAAGCGAGGCTAGCTACGAGCCAAATGGCGCCTGGCACTAGTAAAAACCTGAGTGCGCTGTATTAGGTTATTATCAGGGCTTTGGCCCTTTGACAAGTCGGCGCCCGGAGCGGACTGCTCCGATTGTCTCCGCACACGGCCCGCCCTGGTCCAAATATGGGAAGGGCTAATAACCTAAAAATAATCTGGTTTCAAAGGAATGAGAGTCATCGCAAAGATTTGGCAAAATATAGATACATTAGAGGGACAAAATATAATCAAAGCTCGATACAAGAAGACTAATAAATAAGTTATATACAGTGAAACACTCTTAAGAAGTTCTCGCTTAAGATGTTTTCCTGCTTAAGAAGTTTGGTTTTTTCGGTCCTTTGAAGACCAAATGGGCCAATTTTACCCACTTATAAGGTTTTCCCGCCTAAGAAGTATTTTTTTCCGGTCCCTTGGAAAACTTCTTAAGAGGGTCTCACTGTATTGTCTTGAAAGCATTTTACATAACATTAAGAATAAGGATTCAAATGTGTGAAAAAGTTACGCAAGAAAAATACATTTTAGAAAATCTAATCAGCATTATATACAAATTTAAAACTAATCACTTAAATATTAAAATGAAGACACTTAATATCTGATGTAGGTATTACGATTAACGCACTTGAGAAAATAAATAGTTATCAATGTCGATTCTGTGTGACATCAAATAGGCAAGGTGTTTGACACGGATGACTTGAACATACTGCCGAAGATCCTCATTCCAGCTGAACCTCCAGGAATAGATCCCATTGTTATCCAGACCAGGGCGAAGATCTGGAGCACGGCAAAGACAATGGTTAGAATGGTGCTCTGAAGGTGGAGGGCGCAGTACAGAGTGCCTACCAATGCGCCTCCGTACACTATAGTGGTCAGAATTCTTTCCTTGGAGAACATCTGTTTGATGTGGTTCCATGGGCCATACAAAAACGAAAAGCTAGAAAAAATTATAAGAAATTAAAATATGTGGCAGTTTTGGAAGGAAGAAACTAATTAGTTCAAAGATTCTGTGTTAAAGGCACTACATTGGCTTACAGTAAGATTCAACAAAAATATTAATTTATTATTTTGAGATGTATTTATACAAATGAGCACAATCTGAAATCTATGAGGTTTAGCAGATTAATTCCAGTCTTTGAGAAAGTTGGGTTTTAAATAAATCCATCATAAAAACGTATATTTTTGTAATTTCTAAAAACCAGGAAAAAAAAACTCCGCAGTTATCAAATGGACCGATCAGAATGAAAGAAGTTGCCTTTTCAAGGTGTTTTTTTAAAGAAATTAAAATTTTGTAAATATTAGTTCATAACAAACCATGGTATGTAATGTCATGTTATATTTTTTTCTAGATATGTTTTATAATTTTTCTCATATTATTTAAACACAGGTATTTACTATAATTTAATCATGTAAAATTGTACAATGTGTTCTTAGAAAGGGGTACCCCAGTAAGGACACATTCGTTTATAAAAAAATTGTAAAAAAAATTACAATAAATATAATTTAAGTTAGTAATAAAAAAAGCAGATAAATAAGGGAAAGATCACGAAATGTAATAAATGGAACAAATCGGAGCCATGTTTCACAATTTAAAAAAATGTTGCATGACATCATAAACAGGTACAGGTTAAATGAAAACATTGTTGTTGTTTATCTGTAATCGCCTGACACTGACGGCTTTGTTTCTATTTGCCTGATATGTAGATTGAAAACAGCAATAATTAATTATTAAAAAATAACTTTAGATATACCTAGATATGAAGAAACAGCTGCCCAAAGTGTAAAGTAGAGCAAACTTTCTTGCTTTCAGAAGCAGTACCGGAATATAAAGGGTCGAGAGGATAAAACACAGGAGACCCAACATCATACAAGTAGCAAATCCAATCAGCCTTTGTGTTCGGCTCTGCAAAGTTAAAACAAGTAATTTATCACAATTAATTGACACCAAAACATTAGAAAAATAAGTTTAAGTTTATGATAAATAGACCAACTTCATAAAAAAGATTCTCAAGTTACTTACTAGAGCTGGACACCATTCTTTTTGAGTTTCGGAAAACCATGTATTCGTGCTTGACGGTGATTCATCTTCACTTCGAGAAAACCATTTCGGCTTCGATATTGTAGGAAGGGTGATTTTGAAACCGCGCCTCGCGGTGTCATTTTGCAGTAGATAATCATCCAAATCCGATTTTAGATTCGCCATGATGTATTAAGCATGCGTTATTAGAGTAAATATAGTTTTAGAACATTGCTATATAAACAAAAACCGAACTTTGCATTCCTGTCAGCCAACGAAACAAGCAAATGACAGCTCAACCATAGAAAAAAAATCCACAGATAATTAACTTTTTACTGGTCAAGTACTTGTCGAATGGAAAATGCCCATGCACACTATTCAATTAGCGTTAATATTTTTTTGTGGGGTGATTACGGAATGAAATAAGAATGCCGATTTGGCACGACCCGCACCATCCTGTGACTTAAATAGAAGGGCGTTATTTTATGTGCGCAGAAAGATGTGCGCTTCCTTTCAAACTATTAGTTAGCAAACTTCGACCAAAACAACCCACCGTCAAAAAAAACTTCAAAGGATTTTACCTCACATTATTTACAACTGGCTGACGTCCCCGGCGTTGCACAGGCTTTAAGTAAAAAAATCAAAATCAGATGAGACAAAAAATTTCCTCTTATTTTGAACGTCAAGTGTGCGATATCAACATTCTGCTCAAAGGGGTGGGTGTGGGTGGTTTTTCGAATTTTAAAGTGGACAGCGACATTCTTCTTGTTTCGAAGGTCAAGGGTGCAAAATTGTAGTTTTGCATACAAATCAAATCTACGCCGCCACGTCACCCGCAAGAGACATTTTTCTTTATAAAAATAGATATTGATGAATTAACATGGGATAATATGTTGCATAAAAGTATTATATAAACAAACGGAGAATGTGCAACCTCCAGAAACAAAATCAAAATTTATTAAATTTTGATTTTGATTTGAAATTTATTAAAGGTTACACATTCCCTGTTTGTTTGTATATTTTCATTTGCATATCATTATGTGATAATTATTGCCAATCTGGTTATTGTTGTAGACTGGTCAGTGGCTGAGTTGGCATCGCGTTTATGTACAAACCAGGCGTCGTGAATTTAATTTTATCGGCTGGCCAAATCCTCCCATAACGACACAAGCAACATTTTCCGCTTATGTGGTGGTAGTAGGAGATTTAAAAATATGTTTAGGTTATTCGTACCCAGGCAATGTTTATCTTTCTTTAAAAAAAACCTTAGTTCTGTGGACCTTACCTAAATCGCTTTATAAATCTTTCGTCCAGTTTATTAGTCACACAACTCAAAAAAATAAGTTTTGTGAGGAAAGCAATATTCGAATGCTCACCATTTTTACTAGATGTATAAACAATTTTACTACTATGTTACACCGTCCGCTATGTTAGGAACTGTTTGTTGCAAGTTTCGTTGAAAAATGACATTTCGTGTTTTTAAATAAAAAATAACCATTAAAATGCACTTTTTTCGAAAATTTTCCGGTAACTGAATTGATTAGTACTAGTTAATATCTAACCACTAAAACTTGTTAAATTTATTTTTTTCGTCCATATTAAGCGTGTTCCGGTTTTGTAAATATTTTCCATTATATTTTACACAATCTAGGACCGGGTGACGTCACGAACTCTGCCGCACGGTACCTATTATACTCTTGCCGGCGTTTTCGCGGCCTTAATAAAATTCAAACTTATAGAATTAATTTAATTATGAAAACGAACTTTAAAAAAAAATACTAGTATTTAAGTTTGCCTGTGAACATTGATAAAAAAAATTAAAAAAAAGGACTCAACTTCCTTATTACAAGTGTCAGTGTTTTACGTATTAAATATGCTATAAAATAATACCCGGAGGCATAACGGTCCCGTACATTAGTATGACAATTTGTTTAATTCGCTACAAACATCAACATTTTGTTTAATTCCAAGTTTTTCTGCATTATAATTATTTAGTTGGTGTTTATGAGTAATCTGAAATTTGTACCAGATAGAGGATACACTAGAGATATACTCAACTAAAATTTCGATTTTTCTGAGATGTCTGACTAATCAATTGGAAGATCGATTCACCATGGAGAATTAATCGATAAATAACAATAATAAAACAATTTTATAGTTTCGTTGAATGATAGTCGTCACAAAAAAACTTACCGCAATCTGAATCATCGCTGAAAATGTCGTGTTGAGAGTTAGACCGTCGAGGACTATTGTGAGATTTAGAGGCGGGGTTAGACTGAGAGCTTTCTTGAAGAATATTCTCGTTCTCGCTTGCATTTCTTTGTCCATTTTTCTTCCAGTTGTTGTGGCGACTTTGGTCTTCGACATCATCGTTGGAGTCTTCAATATCTGTGCAGTTAGCTTCGGATTCTGAACAGGAACCGTTGCCGTTGTTGGACTCTAGGAATGTCCTGTTGTCCCTCGCGATGTAGGTGTTGTGGGAGTCCACTCCGCCCTTCGATAAGAGCTGGTTGTATTCTTTGCGTGCTGGTCGAGTATCTGCAAAGAAAGAAGGAAAACATTTAGATTATTTTTTCTTTTTGAACAGTTGAAAAAACAGAGTTGTAGATACTTCTTTACTACTTAGTATCGCCCTGGTTAAAGACAGTCAGGTACTTCCCTATCTTCCTCCTTCTGCATCATCTTTCCCCCCCACTACCTTCAGCCCCACAACATACCTACTTCCACTGACTCCAGACTCCAGGAAGCAGTTGGAGTACTTTTGCGATATTCAGATCAAAAATATACCTACATATTGACCACACAATATGTATGGTCTTGTCTTTATATAGCTCATGACTCATGACGGAAATAAAGATAATGTGAGCTCAAATAGATGTGCGGAATTTGAACTTAGCATTTTTTTATCGATACAAAAGCTCCCGTCATTTTTTACGACATTTATGACATTTTGGCATTACTACGCTGAATTATTTTCAAGGCTTCGGATCCTACATGATATCTACTAATAATTTTGTTTATCAAATTCCTCGAAAACTCGTGAACTCGTTATTATTTTTGGTGCGTTATTTCACGTAGACACGAAATAATGTTCAAAAGTGGAAAGAGAATCAGGTGTGCTATTTTTGCGCGGCAAATAACCTTAATCCGATGAAAGAACAAGCGTAAAATACAAGAAAAAACATATTCATTCCTTTACAACGTATAAAACTAACTAATGGTTCGTTAAAATTGTTGAGAAATTGGTAATATCAGCGATTTATGTAGGTAGGTACCTACGCCGATATTTTCCGTTGCTTTGAAATATATTGGTAGGTAGGTACCTTAGTCATGAAAAGTTTCGTGGTTGTTTGTGGTTGTTTTTTATTTATTTATTTGTGAAGCCAAATAAAGTTAGGCCGTCGATATTTCAACGGGCCGGGTGTAAAATAGTGGCGTATCGCGCACCGCATGGGAATATTCGATCAAAGCATGGAAATGTATTTTACAAAATAAACACGTGTAGTATATATACAGTACCTACCCGCTTTCCCGTTCCTAGCAATTTAGATAGAGCCAATGAGCTATGGCTTGTATCACCTCGGCGATGTATCCAATAATGCAATGCAGATACAAAATTATGTATTGGATTGTACGTTTGTACAAAACAAAGGATTTCATGATCTTGGGGCTTTACACGAGGATGGTTCAATAATGTTTTTTAGAGTTATACAAAATAATGTAGGTATGCGTTAATTATGTTTGGTAAAAGGTAAAGAGCCCTTCAGGGCCGGATTTAAGAATAGGCTACCAAGGCAGCAAGCTATGGGTCCACACCATAAATTATGGTTATACAGATATTATAAATTATATATACATACATAAGTATCTTCATCAGCATAGAGTTGAGTACCAGCTACAAGGTACAATACGAATTTCGCAAACGAACATTTTCCCGCCACATCACTGAAATTCTCTAGTCACCCGTCCCCTCCAAGGAAACAAATATTCTGTGGAAAATATACTTTGGATGTAGAATCAGCGTTGCCAACACAGCTCCTTTGGAGCTAGATCTAGATACAAAATAAGGGCGATAGCTCCAAAAAAATGGTTTAGCTCATTTTTTCAGATAACCCATATCCTTCCCCCCCCAGACGGCGAATCCCAACTTGGCAACACTGTGTATAAGATTTTAACGAATTTTTGGCTCTTTCCTCTGTTATGTTAATATCTCTATGACAATAACTTGTCTATGTTCCTAGATCCGGAAACGGAGATCACTGTGTGTATTATAGTCAGCCGGTCACATTCTAAATAAACGTTATCTCAAATTAATAAATTGTTTCAATGTTTATAACGAACATTAAATCCTCGAGGTCTACAGATCCTAAATACAACCCCATAAAACCGTAGAACGTGAATGGTGAGATCTATAAATATTGATGCAATACTATTCATTTAATGTCATCCAAAAATCCATTACTTAGTTCGCTTACTGCTAAATACGCCCTAATTATTGAAGTAATACTTTGTTTGGTAACTTTGCAATAAGCCGCCGCTTTTTTAATAGGCACAGATTTTGAAAAGTACACTACTTTTAAACATAGTTACTACAAAAAACATCGGTTTCAGTCGAGACCGGTGGAAAAATATGCATTTAAATTTACATTTCATTAAAAAAAAACTGTACGTAATTCCTCGTTACGGCTGACATTTCGTATTACATTATTTTGCATAGAACAATGCTGAACAATTTCCAGGGTACCAATAGATAAATATTTAAAAAAAGATTACTCTATGGCAAGAAATCACTCGAGGAAGGTACTAACTAAAGATTGGGTTACACCATACAAATTTTAATTTTCTGAATAAATAAATAATTAAGTATATTTAGGACGAATTAAAATCAATGTACTATTAATTAGGTTGTGTTAGGTTAGGTTAAGTAATAATTATTGGATATAGATGGAAACACTTTTTTTTAAATAAACTCTTTTGATTCACCTTAATTACATTAGCTTCGTCTTGTGAAATTTTGCCCATATTTGTAATCACTGTCACTTTGGTATGTTGGTAGTCCTGATAATTTTTTTTTATATATAACGACCGGCTAGAAGATTTTGAAGATATCACGAAATCTGGGCGTATTAGATAAACACTAATTTAAGTACCGAAGTTTTGAAAATAAAATGACGTAAAAAAACATGCTTTTTTTCTAGTAATTATTATTTTTTAAATAATACACTCACTTTTGTATCACAAACCATGTTGCACAAACCTAGCGTAGCCGCCAAACTACTTGAAAACTGGGATGTTTTTCTTGCCTTGACGTGAGCAGGCGCTATAAAGGGGGCCCTTTCTCTTGTATCACAAACCATGTTACACAAACCTAGCGTAGCCGCCAAACTACTTGAAAACTGGGATGTTTTTCTTGCCTTGACGTGAGCAGGCGCTATAAAGGGGGCACTTTCTCTTGTATCACAAACCATGTTACACAAACCATGTTACACAAACCATGTTACACAAACCTAGCGTAGCCGCCAAACTACTTGAAAACTGGGATGTTTTTCTTGCCTTGACGTGAGCAGGTGCTATAAAGGGGGCACTTTCTCTTGTATCACAAACCATGTTACACAAACCATGTTACACAAACCTAGCGTAGCCGCCAAACTACTTGAAAACTGGGATGTTTTTCTTGCCTTGACGTGAGCAGGCGCTATAAAGGGGGCACTTTCACTTGTATCACAAACCATGTTACACAAACCTAGCGTAGCCGCTAAACTACTTGAAAACTGGGATGTTTTTCTAGCCTTGACGTGAGCAGGCGCTATAAAGGGGTCACTTTCTTTTGCATCACAAACCATGTTACACAAACCTAGCGTAGCCGCTAAACTACTTGAAAACTGGGATGTTTTTCTTGCCTTGCCGTGAGCAGGCGCTATAAAGGGGCACTTTTTTGTAACATAAACCTAGCGTAGCCGCTAAACTACTTAAAACGCGTGCGTATCTTTTTTTTTTCGTTCTAGGTATTCAAATAATTACACAAACCCGTTAGACAAACCCTGCTTGCCCTACAAACCATTCAAAACCTGGGATGTATATCTTGCTTAAACTTGCGTGCGTGTTCCTTTATTACTTTCGTTCTTAGTTTAGGTTATTAGATTAGTTTAGGTTTGGTTAGGTATATTAAATAAGACGTTCTCCGACGACATTCAAAAATTAATAATTGAGAATTTTGAAGCTGTTTTTATAATAAAATGTATTAGAACACATATCAAGACAAGCACTGCTCTCTGTACAAAACGAAAAAGTAGAACGATTTTTCTTTTGTTTATGGTTCGTTATTTTCGAAAAAAATTTCCTATGTGGTTTCTATGGACAAGATCAGACAAGATTTAATATGGCGTCCGCGTCAAAACGGAGAATTAAAGAAATATTACGTGTATAAAAGTTTTTACGAATATAAATTTAAATGCATATTTTTCCGCCTTTTTCGACTGAAACTGAAGGTTCTTGTGGTAGTCAAGTTTATTTGTAGTTTAGTTTTTAAAATATATGCCTACTAAGAGCGTAGCGGCATGCGGCGGCTTATCGCCAATTTACCCTTTGTTTGTCTAGGTCTTGGCGGCGAATACGTTGCCGGATCGGGAGAGACTGGACGAGGGAGACCTTTTGACCTCTCCAGCCGGACTCTCGACCCATCGCCATGCACCGCAGTAGGAGGAATCACACGTTTGTCACTCAAGGATACACTGACCCCCACATTCCTACCCACCCCTTATACCGTTTTCCTTCCCAGAATTTCATCTCCCTCCTTTCCCTAAATCGACCCTCAACTCAGCTGACGACATTATTAAATATGACATTGGCTCCGAGGGAAATTGTTTTACTCAGGGCCTCCTCCGTGGAGCTAAAGTATAAAATAAAAATTTAAAAAAGTTGAGTCACTAGCATGTCAAGTTCGGCCAAGACCTGAAAAGTGTTAGAAGAAAGTGATTGAAGGAAGAGGCTTGTGGAAAAATCTAACCATTAAAGTCGGATAAACCGTTAAAATCGCGTGATGATTAGTTAGTTCGTTGTATTATTTTACATTTCTACTTTGGGAAACTTAAATGTTGCCAGTTATAAAAAAAAAACAATTTGAAACTCTTTCAGGAATCTTTCAGTTGGAGTCCCCCCCGCCACAAGACGTAGTCTCCCTTTACTGTAAATCCGCCCTAGGGACTGTGGGGATGTTAATTAATAATTACCATCACCTCACATAACTAATCGCCGAAGGGGATTAAAGGACCTACCCTAAAACTTAACCAGTTAACTACGCAAACCGGTGAAATTTGAACTCTGCACAAAATCATACCACCTGTCCAATCCCAACCAAATATTCTCACTGGACTATCACTGTCTAATTTTTTATTCATCACAGAACTCGGAACTGAACACAAAGTTATCTACTGAAATGTTTAGGTATTCAGAGATAAGTTAAAGCCACTTAGGTAATCTCTGACATCCTCAAATAACAAATCTCAAATCCACGGTGAGAATAAACACAAACATCAGATATAATCCTTCAATACACAGATTCATAGAGTCACAGACAATACAGAGCTTAAGTAACCAATGTGCAAAAGTAGCAGATTTTTTTAATATCACCGAAAGAATTTAGTATGTTTACACTGTTTATAATTATTATTTTTTAATCTTATTTTTTAATTAATATAAACCGGCTGGTTTCCATGTCTTGATTGGTCAAAAAGCTTGTTTAACCATAGACGAAGAACAATCAGCTGGCAGCTGGCAACTAGCAACGGCCGGCAACGGCAATGCAGTGCGGGTCGCGAGTCACTGCTTGCGTTACCATTGACAACGGGTTTTCGAGAGATTGTGAAAGGTAGGTAACTATACAATAATATATATAAATGAATATATTCCAACTTGGAATATTTGCTCGTGCAATGAAAGAGGAAATAGCTAGCAGATAACGCGGAACACGCGGGAACATCTATTATATATTATTTGTCTATATAGCTCCACACAGGAGGCCCTGAGGAAAAAAAATCCCTCAGGGCCTATGTCATTTTGGAGATGCTGTGCGGAGGGTCTTTTAAGGGATATAAAGGAGAGGAAGTTCTGGGAAGGAAAAAAGGGATGGATAGGAATCTATCCCTCTCACTGCGTTGCAAGGCATTGGATCGAGAGAGTACAGCCGGGGAGATCAAAATATCTCCCGATACGGCCTACCACGCGGGCAGATGCATCCGCTGCCGAGACCCCGTGAACGTAGCGAACCACTTAGAGTGACCTGTGGCAGAGATGTTGGTTGTCCAATAAATGATTCCCGGGGCGGCGGCACCCATACCAGTCTCCCAAATTAAAATATTTGAATTATTGACACAATCAGTTAAAAATTACATTTAAATTCAAAACAAGTCAAAATTCAAAATGGCGCTGATCGTCGATTTGGTCACCAAGTGAGTTTGAAATATCCCAAACCACAAAACTTTTGGAAAGTCTATTATATATATAATATTATATATATAACGTCATTTGCCTAAAAATGTTCTGAAAAAAGAATCTAATAGGTTGTCCCGCTATTTATCCCAACAGTTTTGTATTAAATTAAGTTTTTTCATAAATTAATTGTAATTTGCTTGTGTGGTTTATAATTTGTATGGTAAACTAAGTACACAAACGGTATACATTTTCTGTCCGGTTTGTAATCATAATTATGCTTAATAGGTTGGGTAAGGTAGAGTTGGTGGGCTAACTTTGGTCGACCACATTATATCTGATGTGTGTCTTTGTCTTCAAATTTATGTTTGATGAAATTTATGAGGGTCGTCACAAACATGCAAATAAGCCTGAATTGTTATGGTATACCTACCCCAGACCTATCTATATGGTAGCCTGAGCCTCGAGTGCCAAAATTATAGACCAGTGGGTGACAACCTTTCCTACTGTATGAGATAGTGACCCGAGAGTAGATCCCCCCTACATTTATTATTTATTTTCAACGCCCTGGTGGGCTTATACGTAATAAGTCTATACAATACAAAACAGACAACGTATAGTGAGGCGGGTAACTTACTAGTTATAAAATTACTGTATTACCTCAATAAACGCCCGGGTTGCCGGCAATGAAATTGAATTGAATACAGTGATATATAATATGTAACACAATGTTTAAATAAGAAAGATAAACTCGTAGCAATGAACATTACAAAAATGGTAGGTATAAAGGTGAGTGAAATTATTATTATAATATTATAATTTTTTGTGCATTATATACAAATTTCAAACATAAAATCAACTTCAAAAATACTTTTAATAATAAGTTTGGTATTATTATTTGGTAAGTCAATTTATTTACAGTGTCGATCTTTTCTAAATGTACGCTGTAAATACAGTATGTTTATTTATTTATTTATTAAAGAATTTTATACATAGTGTACATATTGTGTTATTTCGCCCGCCATGCTAGGGATGTCCCTGTGTTATGGCGGGTGAAGTATGCAGATTAAAAAATTTAAGGTAATGAAGTACTTTTTAATATTTCTATTTTTGAAACTGATAATTCGTGGTGGAATTCCATTATAATTGTATAATAAAACAAATTTAAAACTTTTTCCACTTTTAATTTTTGTAGAGTCTCTTCAGTGTCGCTGCGTTTGCACTTTTTAATATTTCTATTTTTGAAACTGATAATTCGTGGTGGAATTCCATTATAATAGTATAATAAAACAAATTTAAAACTTTTTCCACTTTTAATTTTTGTAGAGTCTCTTCAGTGTCGCTGCGTTTGCACTTTTTAATATTTCTATTTTTGAAACTGATGGTTTTGGACAGTGGAAAAAGTTTTAAATTTGTTTTATTATACTATTGTAATGAAGTACGTTTACTGGTAATATTATAATTATGATAATGAGGTTTACATTTAATGCAGCAATGAATTTATGATAATGAAATTTACATATAATATAGTAATTGATGATAATGATGTTTACAGGTAATAAATATAACAAGGAATTTATGACAAAGAAATTTACAGATAATATAACAAATAGTTTATATTTGTAGACAAGTAGTTTTATCCTTACTGCATTTGAATGAAAATATGTTTTGTACTTTTGTTATTTAGTAGTACATCATCTCTGCATACCCCATTCGGGATATTTAGTTATATTTTGTGTAAGTCGGTATACCGTATTTTCCCTAAATCGAGTGCATATTGCATATAAGTATGCCGGGGGACCAACTGTCGGGAGATCAACTGTCATGGAACCGTTTGAAAGATATACAGATTGTTAAGGGGCATATACTTGACTTACTTTAAGAGGAGAATACCGGAAATCAGTCCTTTTTAAATCAAATTCTAGACGTATTGACTCTTTTTTACAAAAAAACATAAATTGATTTTGAAGGACTGTTATTTTATCTGGTACATGCAGTTTTCAAATTTTGAAAAACGAAGTGTATTTTTAATATACTAAGGCGCTCCGCCCACTGAGGCAACTGAAAACCAACTAAAACCGGCTGTTTTTTCTGTCTTGATTGGTCAAAAAGCTTGTTTAACCATAGATGAAGAACAATCAGCTGACAGCTCGCAACCTAGCAACGGCCGCCCAGGGTAATCAGCCGTGACAGTCGCAAGATGGTCGCAAGTCACCGCTTGCGTTACCATTGACAACGGGGTTTTGTGTGATTGTGTAGTGTGCGGGCCATCACATTGTCATACAAAGACAGTTGGCAGTTGAGAGTTTTCAGTTGCCTAAGTGGGCGGAGGCGCTAAGGTTATACCGTTGGTCATTGGCAGATTTGTTCAATTTTCAAACGATAGATTATATTAAACAACACAAATTTCAAATCATATAATCACACAAGTAAATAAATCAATACATTATTTAGTCAACACAGTTTTCAGAATTTTAATTTTAGTTAAATTAAAATCATTAAAAAATAAATTCGAGAACGTGTTTTGTGCCAAAAATACCTCAATTTTTCTATTTATAAGGTCTCACAACTAAATATTTCGAATTTTTTTTACACACTTATTTAGTTTAGACATTACTGAAAAATCATAATCATTATATGATAAAAAATACTTACAAGAAGTACCTACACGATATTTAATAATTTATCATCGTGCGTATTGAGCATTTTTATTGCTTACTTGCAAGTAGGTATATATTAAAGAAAGTTTTGAATGAAATAAATTGATATTAAATTTTTAATTTTTAAAATTTGATACGGGAAATAATCGATTTTTCTCATTGGAACCTCCCTGTACAGTTGCAAGCATTTTAAAACTTTTATTCTCGGCCGCTGGTCAATTGCTCTTAACCACTGATTCCTGACATTATTTGGAGTAAAAAAAATTAATGAAGTTTTGCTCTCCGGTGACATTTTTGATTTTTAATTTTTCAGCTTAAAACATAAAAAAATAGTTATTGATACTCTAGGGGATGGTAACGTATTTAATTTTAATTTTTTTTGTTTGATTTTACAACATCTTAAGATTGTTGTGTCAAAATTTGAAACGAATCGGAGCAAAACTAACTACGATATAGAACTTGTACGAATAAAATTTTCATGTTTAGTATTGGATTTTCTGGTATCCCAAACTTTAAAGCGATTTTCTGACACTAGTCATTTTTGAAGCCGGTGAAGAGTTTAAATCAAAATCTACTCGACCGATTCATTTGAAAATTTTTATACTACTTTCTTACATGAATGACCAGGTAACGCTGGGAGCTTTTATTATTTTTTATAATTATGAATTTTACAATAACAAATAGGCTCATTTTTTAGACGAAAATCAGTTTTTTCACTTCTAAGTGCCACCAAAAATTTTAAAATAAAAAATCCTCCAGGGGCACCCTAGGAAAGTAGTTATCTAATGATATCATTTTTATTTTTAGATTTCCGATAATCCATTCATGGGTTACACTGTTCACCGGCGGACAACTTTTTTTCGAGGCGCCTCTGAAGATTTGCTGCCGTCGGCTTAATTATGTACATATACATTTTTTAAATTAAAGTAATTTTTTTTTTTTTGATTTTGGGGTGTTATGTTTTGATTTTCGGACACTGCAACGCTATCTGAAACGTCGGCTAAAGAATGAGGTAGCGCTACACGGCATAACACCCCAAAAACAAACAACGAAAATGCTTTTGGCCGTGAAAATCTAAAAGGTATCTAAGGACATTTTGTTTGTATGTTATACTATAATGTTACGAATAATTAAATAAATTTGTATTACCTGTAGCGTCTAAAAAAATTCTTAAAAATGTGCCTTGTTACGCCGAATTAATGTTACCATAATGGTCGGGTGAGGGGTTGGGCGGTTATTCCGTTGAGTGCCCAGAGTTAACACGTGGAAGATATTTTTGTCGTTGTTTGGAAAAAAAAGTTAGGGTATTACTAGTTACAGTAGTTCTGTGAACAATACCTAGATTTCACGTCCAAAACATATGTTTATAATTTTCTCTTATTTAATAAATCATAACTAAAATTTCCTCTGAAATTGTAAGATTTGTAACTATGTACTCAAATACCTACCTACTTAATTATAAACGCTAAATAATATTTTATGTAACTCGATGTAAAAAAAATCAATTTAATTTGTCTAAAGAAACCTAACTATTTTAATGACAAACTATCACAAACTTTCGGGCAGGGCCACCTAGTCAAAGTTAGCCATCTAGTCAGTGTTAGGCCCTTCGCTCATGGAGGAACTGAAACCAAACTAAAACTGGCGGGCGGTTATATGGTTTCTAATCAAACTTCTATCACGGCTCTACTCAATTTTACGATTTCAGTGATTATCTCAGCTTGTTTAACCATAGACGAGGAACAATTCAGCTGTCAAATCAGTCATCTGTCGCTGTCATTTTGGCACTGGCGTATAAAAACAAATTTTTAAAACTCGAAAACTGACAACAAAACTGGCGCAATCATGGAAACCAAACAAACTGGCAATGGCCGGCCGCGGCAACTAGCACGGCACAAGATAGAGAGTTGAGTGGAAACCATTTTTTTTTCAGTTGCCTGTGAGCGGAAGCACTTAGAATTGAATAAGTGGGTGCAGCAGATTTTCGAACGTACAAAATAAATTTACAGACAGATGGAATGTAAAACGGTCGAGATATTACAGGATTTCGATACGTTCAGTCAATAATTAAAAATGCACTATCGATATACCGAAATATTTAAATTCTTTTAAACTGCACGAAAAAAACAAATTAAGGGGCTTTGTATTTCCTTTTCCAATTACAAAGGTTTCATTAATTAAAGTCACGTTTAAAGTAATCGTGCCTTTCTCACAATAAAACAATGTTATGAAAACTCATTTAAAAGTGAAAACAAAGGACATCTTAAAAGTTTGTTGTAAAGTTGTTGTGGCCGACCATTGATAATTGTTTTTAATACCATAATAATGGAGGACAATGTCCTGAATAATTTAAATCTTTAAGACTCGTAGCACATTTTTGACAATTACTGAATTAATACAATTGTAATAATTTATTGTTAAAAATTTCAACAGATGTTAATTTTCTAAACGTGGTATTAGAACTCTGTACGTGGTTTCTCCCTATAAAGGCGAACTTTAAGAATTCAATTTGTTCAACTTTTAGGATTACTGACGTCTTCAGCAACTCGCAGAGATTATCTGGACGCTGCTCCACTCGAATAGATTTGCGTTAAAAGCATCAATACCAGCATTGTAATATCGTCGCAAGAAAGCAATACTGCTGTAACAGCCAAAAACCAAATTATTCACCAGAGCCGAAAAACTTTTCAGATTTTAGAAAAAAAATCATGACATTTAAACCAGTGGTTACAGAAATGCCATTTTTGAAATGCTTAGCTGAAAAAATATGATCTTTCAAATGACAATATCTAAATCTTTAATAAGCAAAAAAAGACTGAATGCTGTAGAAATGAGATCCCTGAGGCGTATGTGTGGTAAAACATGTGGAGATCCGAACAGAATGCAAGGTTGATGTGAGCGTAGTAAGTGAGATTAAGAAAGGAACGCTTAGATGGTTTGGGCAAGTTGAGCGAATGAATGAAGAAATGAGTGTAAAGAGAATTTATGACGCGAATGTGAACGGTAGAAAAAGCCGAGGACGCCCAAGGAAGACGTGGCACGATCAAGTAAATCAGATACTTGAGTCGGGCCATGTCAAGAGTCAGAATAATAGAAGAGTATGTATGAGAAGATGTATGAATGTGAATGAGGCAAGGAGTGTGTGCCAAGACCGAGTTGTTTGGCGGTCCGTCCTCTCTGCCTACCCCTGCGGGGAAACGGCGTGATGGTTAGTTAGTTAGTTAGTAAATAATGACAATTTTTTGGCGCTTACAGCAGTTGACTTTTTTTTATGTACGCCAAAAATGTTGTAAACACCGCTGCTAAATGCATGAAAACTGAAAATCAACTTTATTTTCAGCTGCATAAAATG
This sequence comes from Limnephilus auricula, assembly GCA_951813805.1. Classification (NCBI taxonomy): domain Eukaryota; kingdom Metazoa; phylum Arthropoda; class Insecta; order Trichoptera; family Limnephilidae; genus Limnephilus; species Limnephilus auricula. Next base: position 7,418,122 of record OX638403.1, read on the forward strand.
CTGTAAGCGCCAAAGTACATCAATATTAAAATTTCGAATAACTGTAGATGTGTGTCGTTATTTTTTTGGGCTAAATTCGTTAGGTTTACAACACCGTAACGCACAAATTACGATAGCGTACGACATTTATAATAGTATTAAACACAGTAACTGATTCTAAAAAGTGCTGACAAGTTGTAGTAAACGACAAGTGTTATTAGAAAGCAAGCAAATAAAATTTAGTAACCGCCGCGGAACACTTAAATGCAATCTTTGAAAGTGCTGTAAGCACCAACCGAACGTGTAAGTGATATTTTCAAAATTGAATTTTGTCGTAGCCGCCAACTGTAAAAATTCACATGATTTTGAGGTGTGTACGTACATCAGTTAAAAAACGTATTATTGACAAAACGGCTAGTTTTTCCAACGTCGCGTCGTACAGTTCTTATTTCTCCTTGTAGAGTCACGGGACACGGGACCCAGATAGATCGACGCAGAAAAAAATCCTTCAAAATGGTATATAAAAATTATTTTCGTAAATAGTGGCGGTTACAGCATTATTGCTTTCCTGCGACGATATATTTCCGTTTACCATTAGAGAGATTAATCGATAGAATTGTGTAGTTGGCGTGTCTTCCGTGCCCAAGTAAGGTCAGTTTCCTCTTACTTGTGGAGAAATTAATCAAACGTTTTCGAACATCAAAATTATTCCTTGATCAGAAAATAAAATTCATGGGTCTATCAGATTGAAAGCTCTTATATAATTTTATGACAACCGAAATAAATTAACAAACTTTCAATTTTTCTGTTAATTCTACCCAGTTTCCTGAAAAATAAATAAATAATGGTAATAATGAGTTTTGGGCTCCTTGTGTTGTTGAGCAGGCGAATTTGGAGTTCGAGGTGATGTACTCCAATGGATAAAATCTTTCCTGTCTGGACGATTTTCCTCGGTAGCTTTCAATAAATGTACATCACCTGAAACTCCCATCGTATTTGGAGTTCCCCAGGGTTCTGTCCTGGGTCCTGGGTCCCATTCTCTTCTGTCTCTATACTTGTACTATATACACCCTTTATTAGTATCACATCATATTATTTTGTTCACTTTAAACATGAACATTTTACAATTTTAATGGAGTTATATACCGAATCGAACGAAGTTGTGGTTCGGAATTAACTTTTTTAAGGGATCTCACTCTCTTGATGTATTAAAATGAACGTGGATCATTTGCTTAAATCAATTAATGAAATCAACTCAAAATCTACCTCAAATTCGTGGTCGGTAAAAAAATCTATATGTTAGTAAAACTGTTATTGGTTTGAGACTGCGCTACTTATATAAGACGCTGCGATGTTACTAAAATGATAACAACATTATTTTAAACCATAAGACAACATTCAAAAAACGAAATGAGCACACGTAAGGCTTAGTTTAAGTTCAGAAATTCACGAAACAAATGGCCATCGAGCGCCATTTTGTTTTTCAAATCCGTTTCAGCTTTTGAACAAATTGTGATCTGCAGAAGAGGATAAGGATTACAATTTGACAGAAAACTGGAACATGTCAAAAAACAAAATGGCGCTGAATGGCTGTTAGATGACAATGTTACATTTGAATTTAATTTATTTGAACACGAATTACATTTTTCAAATACCATTAAATGTCGTATGAAAATCGCTGAGGTATGTACGTTATTACGTAGTTGGCCACCACTTTTGTAAGGGACGAAAAATGGACACAGGGGGTGGACATGTAAATAGGGGACGGTTATATCATCAAAGAGAACATCAGGTATAGACGAGAGGGTTCTTATGCGAGAGTTGGGGGATTCGTCGTTAAATTCAATCTATTTCGAGACTTTTCATAGTTTTTCAAGCAGACTGAAACTCATCTTGAAAATAATCTAATTAGAAGAATTCGCGTAGACTTGCGGGTATATCAACATAATTCGTTTAGCACTAAGTTTATTCATGATGGTTAAGGTAATTATTGTGTTTGTGTAGAGTAATCAGTTATTTTCAGAATATTAATTTCCCTTAATTTTAATTTGTAGTTGTAGCTGAAACCAAATAAATGGATTTGAAATTTAAAGTAAAACTAATTGAATAACTAATATAATAAATAAAATTTATTTAATTCCCTTAGTGCTTTCGCAAACACAATAAAAGTCGAAATTTTACACAATGGAGAAATATAATATATGTATACGTATATATAATAAATCAACATCAACATTTTGTTTAATTTACTACAAGCTTTCTGAATTATAATTAGTTCGGTGGTGTTAATGAGTAATCTGAGTATTGTACCAGATAGAGGGTACAATTTTACAGATAACTGCATACTCAACTCAAATTTCGATTTTTCGGAGATATCTGAGTAATCAATTGGACGATCGACTAATCTGTAAAAATAAAGGGATATTGAATTTTCTGTAATTTATATAACGGTATTTAAATTAATTAAAAATGGTACTATAAAATTGTCGCCCCAAAATTGCAGAAAGGAAATAACAGGGCAAATTTGATGACGCCATTTAGTTAAATACGCGATCTTTTTAACTGCTTGGTACATACAGAATTTCTATGTCACAGTTAAAATTATTTATAAACCTGAATCACTTTAGTTTAGGTTAAGTTTAAGTTTGGGTCAACCAAAGCTTTTACCCTCGGGAAGTTCATTCTCGGAACTATCAGTTTGCCAATATTGATCATCTCCTATTCAAAGAAAAGTTATCCAAGTACGAAACCACTCAGAAGAAAACTGTAATCCCGTTTTGTATAGCCCATTTCCTCTAGCGGTGGAAAGTGTGGGGAAGACTGCAGACTTGGTTCTTTTCAACATAAAGTTGTGGCAGAAATTGTTAAAGAATTTGCGCGAGAATTACATTTGAATTAATCCTGAATAATCTTTGACAAAAATGTAACAATTATTAGCTTTTTTTTTACTCCCCACACAGGAAAATATTTTCCCTCATGTCCTATGTCATCTTTGGAGATGTTGTATGGAGGGCATTTTTGACGTTACTAAGGAGAGGAAAAGGGTAAGAAGGGTTAATAATAATACTAATTGGATAATTTGTAGAGCGCCGTTTTTGTCAGAAATCACCTCAAGGGCGCTGTACATCTTATTATGACTTCTTAGGCTCTACCTAGAACTATTATTTACAAATGGACACAGAGAAAATACTTACCTGGCAGGTCACTTCCGATAAACACACTTTAATTAGAAAGTTTATGCTTGGAGGAGATACGACTTTGCACGTGGAGGACGCTATATTAAAACACTGGATATTGCATAACTTTACATTTGCTACACCATCATTTTTATATTACATTTATAAGAAGATTACTGCCAAAAATGGAGTTAATAAATTGAAGTTGTTTCGAAAGACTTGTGAATTTAGGACTCATTAGGACTGGAGGATTTGAATGAAATTAGATGTAACTAATAAGATGTTACTATGACTTTTTCTTTTATTTATGAGAAATGCGATTGAATGTTCAAAAAGCCCCAAAATCTGACGAACTCGACGAGCACACAGGAGGCTCTGATGAAAACTATTCCCCCCCCCACATCCTACTTCATCTTTAGGGATGCTGTGTGGAGGATTTTTTGAGAAAAGGAAGGAGATTAAGTTCTGAGATGGAAAAACGAATCAACCCTTCCACTTCGGTGCAAGGTAATGGGTCGAGAGAGTCCGACTAAAAAGATCTAAGGGTCTCCCGCAACCGACCTTCTAGATCCAGCCCACAAGTTAGCTGGTGGGCAGACACATCCGCCGCCAAGAACTAAAAAAAATCACCCCGTGAACCCGGGCACCCCTGCTAAATCGTCAAATGTAGCTAATCACTTCGGGTGGCCTATGGTGGAGGTGCTGTTTATCCAATGAATGGTTGATTCTCCGGGTAGTAAGATTACAATACATTATACGTATGTAGTATGTATATGTAAAAAAAGTCGGTTCCCACCATCAAATAGTGCTCGAGTCGCCACTGCAATTTTGTACCAGATAAAGAGAATACTTCTACATTTATTTATACTGGGTTTTTACAGATCTTCGCACTTACGTGAGAACATCCAGTTATAAAAACTCAGTTATTGTACAAATAGAGACATACAATTACGAAAAATCTACAATTAAATATAGACACATACAACATATAACTGCATACTCAATTTTGATTTTTCAAAGATTGACTAATCCAACTGGACGATCGATATCTTCACATTTTAATGTCACATACCTGTAAAAATTAATGGGTTATTGTATTTTCCCCAATTTAATATAACAAACAGGATAGGTACGTTACAAAATGGAAAAAAAATAGTAATAGAAATTATTAGATTTTTAAGAATTCGTTGAATGTTTTTTCGCCCCTTACCGATATATTTCTTTGGTAGTGTGTGGGTTTGCGAAAACGCTGAGTTGCAATGCTTTCAGATTTAAATTGAAAAGAACTACGGAAACGCATTGTACTTTACTCAAAGCAGCGCGCAAATTTATAATTGAGCTTCCGGTGTTGTTAGAAAAACAGTTTTAGAAGTAGGTTACCTGGGAATATTATGCTTTTGAAATAAAGCTTTGGCGTGTTTTTGAAGGGCGTGTGGTTTATGTTCTAGGAAGATAAAAAATATTAAATGCAACGTTGTTTTTGCGTTACTTATTTACACAAAATGTTATTTGTAAAGTGTTTTGCCAATCAGCGGATAAACTTGAAAACACATCTCTTAAAAGGGTATTATAACCAGACAATACCGGAAATTTGTCCTTTTATAAATCAAATTACATACGTATTGACTCTAAAAAAAAAAGATTTTGAATGATTGTTATTTTATCTGGTAAAGGCACTTTTTAAATTTTGAAAAAATAAGTTAATTTTTAATATACTAAGGTTTAAATTTTCAAACGAAATATTGTATTAGAGAAAACACATTTTTCAAATCATATAATCATACACTAATTTTAATTTTAGTTCAATTAAAATCATTAAAAAATAAATCCGAGAACGTGTTTTGTGACGAAAATACATCAGTTTTTTATTTATTTAAGGTCTTACAAACTAAAATATTTCAGTTTTTTTTTACACTCTTATTATGTTAAGACATTATTGAAAAATCCTAAATACTTATGATCAAAAAATACTCAATGTAGTAGTACACGATATTTAATAATTTATCATTGTGCATTTTGAGCATTTTTATTGCTTACTTGAATTAAAACCAGTCTTGAATTTTTAGTTTAAAAATTTTGATAAGGGAATGATCGATCTTTCTCATCCGAACCTCCATGTACAGTTGCAAGCATTTTGGAACTTTAATTCTCAGCCGCTGGTCAATGGGTCTTAACCTTGTTGTACAACTTTTCTTTCTCCACACAGTCTTAGGATTATGCCGTGCGAGAGTAAGGTACCTATTTAAGAGAGGAAGGAGCGAATCGTAGTCTTGAGGAGACCAATGCAATGGTGTAGAGGTGAGAACGGTAGAACGCCACAGTATTTATGTCTTTTGTGTTACATAGTAAAACTTCTTGTGTTTTTTACAATAAGTATATTTATTTTACTGCCTAAGCGCTTACGCTGACGGAGAATCTGAAAAAAAAATAGTTTTCAACTCAACTCGCTATCCTGTGTATGTCAATATAATGGCCAGCACTCTACACAATGTCTCAAAAAGTCAATGGCAACGCAAGCAGCCAGTTCCTGGTTGCCAAGGATACGCCAGTTTTATTATCAGTTTTCGAATTGACAGCTGAAATGTTCGTCGTCTACGGTGAAACAAGCTGAGATAATGACTGAAATCGTAAAATTGACATGCGTCATTAGGCGCTCCGCCCACTGAGGCAACTGAAAACCAACTAAAACCGGCTGTTTTCTCTGTCTTGATTGGTCAAAAAGCTTGTTTAACCATAGATGAAGAACAATCAGCTGACAGCTCGCAAATAGCAACGGCCGCCCAGGGCAATCAGCCGTGACAGTCGCAAGATGGTCGCAAGTCACCGCTTGCGTTACCATTGACAACGGGGTTTTGTGTGATTGTGAAGTGTGCGGGCCATCACATTTTCATACAAAGACAGTTGGCAGTTGAGAGTTTTCAGTTGCCTGAGTGGGCGGAGGCGCTTAGAGAAGTTTGTCTGGCAATCATAGCAATGCGCAGTTGTAACTGCTTTATTTATGGTTGTAACCATAGCAACAATCAATTTCAGTTTCTCCATGAGCGGATCCGCCTAAAAAAAAACATAAATGTAGTCTTGCTTTAAAATGCAGAATACTTACGCACTATTTATTTGACCTGTTGTAGATAGGTATACAATATACCTATCTGGATATACAACAAATAAAAACCAATATATTTTTCCACACGTGCAATACTTAAAGTTCACTCGTGCATGTTTCCATCGCAATATTGGAACCAGAACATTTACCAGACGTGAACATTTTCCAACCGGAAGATCTTAAATAATTTGTACTTGACAGGAACATGTTCCAGACAGTTCCAGCCAGTTCCAGACTGTTCCTGGAAGTTATGGTTACATCAAACGCTATTGAAATCGTTAATTCGGTTATTAACTAGTTTAGATTTATGACTATCTTTTAATATTTTAAAATGAAATTATTGTCCTTCTTTAAACCTTTACCTACACTATTAAACGTCACATTAGTATGTATAATGTAGAATTTGTCTTAAAATAAACACTTAAAATGTTTTGTTTTAATTATTTGTATTTATATACAACGTATCTTTTATTTTGATCTCTCCCAATCCAATAATATATTTAATACAAAGCTGTACATAACTCATAAATAAATTCAGCTTATAAATCGATGGAAATTGAGTAGCGTCGTGATAGAAGTTTGGTTGGAAACCATAGCAACCAGCCAGTTTTAGTTTGGTATCAGTTTCTCCAGTGAGCGGAGCGCCTACTGTTTCTGAGATTATTTATTACTATTAGGTTTCTGAGGAAACTAATGTAAAAAAAAATGAGAAACAAAATAACACCTTCAAATCCCAGAAATAAACAGATTTCTCTAGGCGATACAAATGTAAAAGATCATCAAATTAAACATGTACATAATAAACCTTGTATATACTTGCCCCGCGCTCAAAAATATTTTATTGTTTTTTATTAAAAAGCCAAGTTGAATAGCGAAACACAAAACCGCCAAATTAGAATAATTGAAAAACTCCTAGTTGCACATTCTCACCCTGGGTGGCAAATTTTATCATACTATTACGGTAAGCAATTTTAAGGTTTGTTTTGTTAACCCGTCTAATCACAGGAGACCATATTTGTCCCAGGTCACATAGGTCTCATATAAATCGTTTTATCTCCCTTACTAATCATAGTGAAAAGTACGATCTAAACCTAAACGGTATTGGAAAGAAAATACAACACGCTATATATTCAAATCTAAAAGTTTGCAACAAAAAAATTAAAATGTACAACCTTTATGAAATCAAAGTTTCCGATCGCAATTTGAAAAAAAATTACGAAACTTTGTGAATTTTTTTAGATTTTTTTTTACATAAAATGACAAAAAGCGAGATGACAGTAACGTTTATAATTCATTTGTCTAATGAAATATGTATGTATTTTTTTTTCGTTATCAGTAATTTTAGTTAAAAAAAACGTAAAGTGAGCCATTTTTAAAACCTTTTAAAGTTTTCATCCAAATTTTTATATTTAAAAAATTACATGGTTATTTATAATAATAAAATTTGAAAGCCTGTTTCATCACCTTTCGAAAACAGTTTTTAATTTTTGGATACGTTAACAAATTTAATATTACATTTTTTGGATTTTATTGCAAAGCGGGAATACTTTTCGCCTCTGAAAAAATACTCCAAATTTTTGAAGGGTTAAATTGATTAAACTTGCTAAATTGTGTGAATATCAATTAGAAATGGACCAGAGTTTTCAGACTTAACTTCGTCAAAGTAACCAAAACGAATAACAATCGCGACTAATCCGTTATTATGACCAATTCATACTGACAGAAAATTATTCCGAGGACAAACTTTACGCAAAGTTTTGACTTGTCGGGGAGCTTTTGAACGGATAAGTTTACAAAAAAATTGCACGATTCTTTAGTATTATTAAATTTAAAATAAACTTCAGCATCTGGTAAATCTCTTATTCAGCTCTGGTTATCCAGCAAGATAAAATTATGCTTGGATAATATTTTTGTTTTGCGTACTTCAACTGCTTGATTTTGTTTAAATATCAAAAACTTATATAGGGGTTCTCTATTAACCTCTATTGTAAATATTTTCCAGAAAATCAGATTTTTTTTCTTTTAAAAAAATGTATAAAACTAGTCAACCGAATTTTTATTTCATTTCACTTCTGTGTTTGTAAATTTATAGTCGTCTTCATCGAAACACTGTTTTAAGGAGAAATTAGATTTTTTTGTAAATAAAATTTCTGAATTCAAGTTTTCTGAGAAAATTAAAAAACTCACATTAATGGCATTTTATTTACTCTCCACATTGGTGAAGGTTTTGTTAATCATTAAAAATAACACATTAAAAAATAATAAAAATTAAAGGCGATGACTGTTAGGATATTGCATCGTCTGGGTCATATCTTAGGTTATACGCCTAAAGATATGTTGCATTTAGGTTATGTTCTAAATATGTTCCAATTATGTATCAAATATGTTCCAATTACGTACCAAATGTATTCAAATTGCGTTCGAAATATGTTCCAATTTTGTACCAGATATGTTCCAATTATGTTCTATGTATATAAATAATATGTTCGAATTATGTTTCAAATATGTTCCAATTATCTTCCAATTACGTTGCGATCATGTTCGAATCATGTTCCAATTATCTTACAATTATGTTCACAGTTTGTTAGACCTAATTTCGATCTTAGTTTTTGCTAATACTCCTTCTACAGATATATCATAAAAAAACTTCTTTGATGGTTGACTATCCTCCATTCTTTCCAGTTTCATGAATCTTGAAAACGGATCTTCAAAGAATTTGCGCGGTTTGTGGTTAACCTTAGAATAAAGATCTTTCTTACGTAACGTATAGACCTGGGCGAGCGACCGCCATGTTACGAAGTCAGTGCTGTGCGTTAAGTAAACTTCATTGTTTATTTAATATGTTTGCAGTAAAACGACACACAGTGTAATGTACTTCCCTTTAGAGTGCAAGAGCTTATCATCTTGGGACTACTCGCAACTCGAATAAGCTTCCTTCTGAGAATTTGGTTTCGCTCGGAAGTCCTCGTAAACCCGAATATAAAGCCCCTATCGGATTGTGCCAGCATTACAAGCAGTAAAAACGAGTATCAACATCAATTGCCGCTATTTTTAAAACTGTCGTGTCTCGATGGCACTGACTTGATCACGTGACACTTTAAAATCCGCCACGCGCTCAGGCTTGTACTTTAGTCGGCTATGCGTGTAGACACTTAGGTATGATAACATATATTTTTATACTTAATTACAAAATCCACGTTTTGAGCGAGAAATGAAATAATATCTAATGTAATTTGAATTTGTTATCACCATCTCTTTAATTACACACAATTACTCTCTCAAATGACTATAAGCAGGCTCTAATGACTTTGGGAGTAATTTGCACCCACTAATTATTGTCTATGATGATAGATCTGTTATTCTAGAACGGGTAAAGCACCGAACAGATTTTTCGTAGAAGTGTGATCTGTACTGATTTGAAAGAAAACTGACGACACTTTACATAAGATATTTCAACTCCTAACTTCTCCAGAACCTATACAACGGTCGATCGATAAGGATTGTATCGATAAGGAACTTCTCATCGTTTCCTAGGACAACTAACTGCAGTTCGCTAACGTACAAACAACAGCTAACGTCGAATTTAAGAATACTTAGTCATTGTGAACTGTTATTATTCGTTAGCGACCTGCAGTCATGCTAGAGAACGACGAGAAGTTACTAAAAGTTATCGATTCAATCCTTATCGATCGACCGTGCTAGGTGGGCAGATAAGCTAATGACACTGATTCAAGAAAGAAATTCAAAATTTACAAAATTTTACGATATTTTACATTGGCTTCACACAGGAGGCCCTGATGAAAATGATTGCACTCAGGGCCTATGTCATATTTGGGGATGCTGTGTGGAATTGGCTATTTTATAAAATGAAGGAAATGAGGTTCTGGGAAGGAAAAAATACATGGAATGGGTAGTGGGCAGGAATCTGGGGGTCAGTGTGTCCAGGAATAACGGACGTATGAATCCAACCCTCCCACTTGGGTGCAAGGGGATATTTCGAGAAAGTCCTGTTGGAGAGATCAAAAGGTCTCCCTCAACCAGTGTCTCTCGATCCGGCCTTGGTCGCATTTGGTAGGCAAAAGCGTCTTTTTTTTTTTTACATTAACTCCACACAGGAGGCCTTGAGGAAAATAATTTCCCTCAGGGCCTATGTCATCTTTGAAGATGCTGTGAGGAGGGTCTTTCTGAGGAGAGGAAGGAGTGAACGTGGGTCTTGAAGAGACCCATGTTATAGGAAGTGTCATGTCACCCAGACTCGGACAAATCTCACCCCATGAACACGGGCACCCCTTGATAAGTCACACAGACGTAGCGAACCACTTGGGATTACCTGTGACAGAGGTGTTGTTCATCCAATATATGGTTTCTGGGGCGGTGGTATATATACCCACCTCCCAAATTGTTATCTTACTTGCAAGAAGTAAAGAAAAGTGGCCTCACTTCTGTTGAATAATCTCTTCAGTATGTGAAATGTATTAAATGGCGTCCAAAAACATGTACGAGATGAAAACGTTTTTCTTTCCAAGCACAACTTTTTCGGATAATCAATACTTTTTGTGTCCAATATACAGAACACGACTAAGATTACAAAAACTAATTTACTTATTAAGGAAAAACGCTCAGACTCTTCTTGTGTCCGAAAGGGTTGGATAATTTTGGTTGTGTATTACTTATAGTATTAATACATTAGAGTAATACCCTATTTTTTGTTAAAGTTCGATCTTGAACGGATATTAATTTTTTTTTTCTCTTGTTTATTCCAGATCTCGGGGAGAATGGTGCAATCTCACGAGCTCCATATTATACATAAAACATATCAAATTAATATTAAAAAATATATATATTGTGAGATACTGCACACATAGTAAAAGAAAACAGAATAAAAATAATACAGAAACAACATGAGAATAAAGTTTTTTTTAAAACAAAATAAAAATATATATTTTTTTGAATCTCTGACATCAGGAGTTGGCTCCATCGCTTGTAAATAGGACCCTGCCAGAAGTGCAGTGCTGCCATCACAAGACCGTTTGCCTCGTGGCTAGTCACGTTCTAAAGCTGGTGATCCGTTTTTTTGAGTAGTGCTCGGAATGCAGGAACACGCCCTTCTACAAATATCTCAGTGGCACTGGAGTACCAGGACAACCCAAAAAGTATTCGGTATGAATTGTTGTACTATACTTCCATTATTTTTAGAGATGCTTTGTTGTAGTTGGTCCACAGCTCCGAGGTATGTAGGCCGGTGCAGTATGTGTTTAAAAGTTGCCTTTTTGCTTCTGGGCTACACTTATTAAATCTTCGAGAAATCATATTTGCCCTAATGCACAGTGATCTTCTCTGTCGCTCAATATCAGTATCATCATTGAGCTCCGCTGTTACGATGTGTCCTAAGTATTTGACCTCCGGTTTTTCAGATATTTTTGTGTCGTTTAGGCTTAATATTCGTGGAAAATCACGCTAAAGCCAATGTTAAATTACAATTTCCGTTTGGAAACAAATTGGGGGTCGGGTATGGAGATGGCCCCTCGGGAACTATTTATTAGATATCCGTCGCCTCTGCCATATAGGTCACCCCGAGTGGTTCGCTACGTTTGGTAATTTAGCAGGGGTGCCCGGGTTTGGGATTGGGCAAAATAAATAATTCTGTAAGTGATTTTTTTTTACGTTTCTCGTTTCGTCTCCATTGAAATTTGAACAACACCATTCACAAATGAACCCTTGACGTTGAAGTCTGGAAGAGAGATGATATAAATTTATAATTTTATTTTGATAAATTTTACTCTTTGGAGCTCAGGAGCTTTGGAGCTACACGATTTGCAGACCAACATTTAGGAATAAATTGCCAGGATAATGCCTGATATGCTGGCAAGAGTCACGACAAACGTCAGAAATCGGTTTACTCAGTGTATGAAGAATGGGGGACGTCACCTACCTGATTTGATCTCTAAAAACTAAGTGAAACAAAACTTTAGGTTTGTGCTGACATTATAAAAAACAAATAAAAAAATCTTATTACTTTACTTTCTTGCTTACTTTCTTTCTTACGAACACACGGAATTTAAAAGAATGCTTGAGTATAACTAAAGTATAACCGTTGCTTATGTTACATATAGAGCAAGTGGATGAGTTTGAGTATTTGGGAAGTATGTTTACGAGAGATGGGAAGGCTGATAGGGATATTAAATGCTGTTTACTCCATTAGTGGGGGACTGAACGCCGTTGAAGCCAACAAAAAGCTGTCCACCGAAGCGAAGCTAGCAATCTACAATAGAGTGCTGGTACCTACCCTGATGAAGCATGAAACTGGCAGAGAAAGGATGAAAGTTGACTGAATGCTCTAAAAATGAGATCCCTGAGTCGTATTTGTGGTAAAACCATGTGTGATCGTGTGAGGAATATCAAAGAAAGGCGATCCGAAAAGAATTCAAGGCTGATGTGAGCGTAATAAGTAAGATTAAGAAAGGGACGCATAGATGGATTGCGCAAGTTGAGCGAATGAATGAAGAAAGGAGTGTAAAGATAATTTTTGACGCAAATGTGAATGGTAGAAGAAGTCGAGAACGCCCAAGGAAGTGATCAAGTGAATCAGATACTTGAGTCGGGCCATGTCAAGAGTCAGAATAATAGAAGAGTTTGTATGAGAAGATGTATGAATGTGAATGAGGCAAAAACTGTGTGCCAAGACCGAGTCCGTCATTTTTGCCTACCCCTGCGGGAAACGGCGTGATGGTTAGTTAGTTATCTTTTATTTACCGTTACTGTACGTATGCGGGCATGTATATGTTTAGTCAATAATATACGGTCCGCTTGATAGATTCTCCTGTCTTAACAAACGGATTGCAATCTTTAGAACACAGGCGTCGGGTGGGAATGCTATCCTTGTTCTACCGGTATTTCAATGGAAGATGCTCCGAGGAGCTAGCGTCATTGATCCCCTCGGCACCGGTGCATAGTCGGGAAACACGCCAAACGCGCGCTTAACATATGTACACAGTTGACATTTGTCACATGAGAACGGGACGCTTCTACGACTCGTTCTTGTGTTCAACAGCTCGGCTGTGGAACGATTTGCCGGCCTCTGTGTTTCCTCCCTCCTATAACATGGGTCTCTTCAAGACCCACGTTCACTTCTTCCTCTCCTCAAAAATACCCTCCTCACAGCATCTTCAAAGATGACATAGGCCCTGAGGGAAATTATTTTCCTCAAGGCCTCCTGTGTGGAGTTAATGTAAAAAAAAAAAAAAAATTTTTAAATCCTCCCGGTTAATTTGTAATACAGTAAATGCGTACCCAGGTAATCAAGCGGCTACTGTTTAATATGGGGGTTATTTCTTTATACCTTAATTTATCCGAAGTTTACCGTGTTTTTTATGTTTGCCGTAAATGTGTTTTACAGAGAAAATTTAGGCGTTTTATGCTGCGTATAAACAGGGGAGAAAAAGCGCGAAATGAGCAACGAACTATGGGAAAGGAGCGAAGCAACCAAGCTGGAGTTTTGCGTCGTTTGCGGTTAATTCTTTACTTTCCCATAATCAGTGCTGGATTAGCCTCTAAGCAAACCAAGCAATTGCTTAGGGCATCACGTCTTGGGGGGCACCAGAAACAGTACCAAAAAAAAATATTTGCTAGCGCATGAAAGGTAAGGCTGTTTAAAAATCCGTGCGTTCAGAATACAGTCAGAATTGTAGAAATTTAGTAAACACATCATAATACCGATTTAGAAACATTCATATGTCATAAAAAAAACAAGTTCCAGATTTTTGATTTGCCTCGCACATCAAATTTACGCACAATTGTACAAAATAATACACAGCCCTTCGTATATTTTTATACATGATGGGATCAAAATGCACAGCCGAACGATATTTTAGGAAATTGAAAATACATAATAACAATGAAAAAATAATGGCGATGCCGCAAGAAAGGCTCGATGCTTTATTAATATTATATATAGAATAAGATATGCTAAAAACGTTGGACAAGAACTATTTTCTGCGAATTTAATTCCCAAAAAAGTTGCAATTCGCATTTTGTTGAAAATTTGGTTTTTATTGTAAATAATATCACTCCACGTACCTCTTTCGTCCTTCGCACATATTTTAAGGTACGTAACGATCTATCTCGTTGTATTAAATGCGTTTTTTTTTTTTAAGACCGATACTAGATTACTTATGGATAGTGGATAGGGGGCCCACAAGCGTGGATTGCTTAGGGCATCAAGTGGTCTTAATCCGGCACTGCCAATAATTGGTGGAGCGGCTCGCGCTTTTTCCTGTTTATAATGCTGGAATCAGACGGTTCACTCGAGGGAAGGTTTCCGCCATTTTTTTTCGGCCTAATCGTCCATTTTGTTTCATTCCATGTTCACACGGCGCTATAGAAATAAGCGTTCACTCGTCCATTCCGACCACAGCGTCGTCGAGCGAGGTCAACCGCGCTGGAATTCGTTTGTTTTCCAGCGCGGTCCGGCCCCGAATTTTAAGGAAAAACATGTCAGATGCATCGATTTTTACGCAATTTTGTTGACACAATTAAATAAAAATAAATAAAAAAACAGTATTTTGTCGTCTTATAAACCTTTTTATTTTTTATGGCATAATAACACAATTTGATTTCACTTTTTTTATTACGAACATTTTCCTACAAATTAATAATCTTACATATATTAAAAAACATATAAAATACATGGATAATAAGGAAGACCCAAACATTTATATGAGAGGTGTTCCCAAAAGCAAACAAATTAGCCGAACGAATACCATTTTGACGTTTTGCGTGCGATTTGATAGCGTCCTTTCATGGTCCTTCCCTTACAGGACGCGAGACAAACTGATTGAGAGTTCACTCGGTGTTCAGACGATTCACTTTGCTCTCTTCCGCGCGCATGCGCGCGCGAGTGAAGGATGCCGAAGGAAAATATCCAACATTGTTGGATCGGTTCACTTGAAGATTTCATTCGGCAGTGTTCGGCACTTTCGATTTATTTCATGTTCAGACGTGTCATTCCGAGTAAACTAGGCCGAATGAAATGCGGAAATGAGCGATTAGTGAAACGTCTGAATGGCGCTTAAGCACCAAAAGACACTTATTTCGGAAAGCAGAATAAAAAAGACTTAATAAGATATTGAAATTCCTACTACGAAAAATTGTATTTTTTTATTGTTTACGCAATTTTAGCTACTGCAATACATAGTAGATAGCTTTGTAAATTTTAATTGTGAACATGAAAATGCATTTAATTTGCCTAAACAAACGAATTAATCTGATTTTATGAAGCCGTTTAATCTTCCGGATGATGAGTTATGGTGTCGTGAAATATGCACTTTTTACTGAATTTGCGAGGAATCCACAAGCCAATGTGTATATTCTTAGTGAGCTTTTGCCACCACGAATAAAGGCAATAGGCAAAAAAATCGTTGTGATTATTCATTTTGAAAATAATTTTGTAAAAAAAAAAAAAATTTCAGCGAAACACTATTTTACTCTACTTATTCTACCAAGAACGTACTTGTTACCTAGATAGTGTCCCTAATATATATTTATCCGAGACACTATCTAGGTAGATCTGGGTTCGAGTCCCAGTTGCGACCATTAAGTTTTATTATTTTTCTGTGTCTTCATTTTCATAATTTAATTTAGATTATTATTGTTGTCTTCTTCTTCAATGACATTTTTTTATTATTCATAATGTCCGATTAGTTGCAAAAATAAATCGAAAATAGTAATTTCACATTAAGCTTCACCTTCTCGCAACGTCATTTCCACCTTGAGCCATGGATTTTTGAACCATCCCTCCACAAACAACCGTCGTAAAATTAACCCAAAAACACCGTAGGTCTCGTTGGTCACGTATTTCCATTGTTTCATGAAGTATTTGGGAGGCGGTTATGGGTACCGCCGCCCCGGGAACCATTTATTGGACGACCAATACCTCTGCCACAGGTCACCCCAAGTGGTTCGCTACGTTTGGTGACTTAGCAGGGGTGCCCGGGTTCATGGGGTTAGGTTTGTCCGGGACTTGGCGGCGGATGCGTCTGCCGACCATCTGCGTGGCAGGCCGGATTGGGAGAGACTGGTTGTGGGAGACCTGTTGATCTCTCCAGCCGGATTCTCTCGATCCATCGCACCGCAGTGGGAGGGATGGCTTCACACGTCCATCACTCCTGGACATATTTATCCCCAGATTCCTACCCATCCCTCAAACCTTTTTCTTTCCCAGGACTTCCTCTCCTTCCTCTGCCTCAAAAAAACCCTCTACACAGAATCTAAACATGACATAGGCCCTGAGGGAATTTTACTCTCAGGGCCTCCTGTGTGGAGCTAAAGTAAAAAAAATAAAATAATTTTTTATGTAAAAACTGGAGCAAAAACGGGTGCTAACTAGATACCAGTTAAATATTAATATATACTTACCAAAAGAAGATCAAACGAGTATGTAAAATATATGGGTTCGACCGAGACTTTTCGCGACGTAAAATGAATGTGTTTTTGGTTGTCGTAAAAAATCTGAAACCTGACGTTTTGGTAATAGGTGGCTGTCGGGTGGTTGGTATACCATAAAAATCTAGATAAATCCTCCATATTTATGGGCGTCATAAACCCCATATAGTGTATACATAAATTTACTCGCGAATCCGGAAAAATTGCTTGACACGGGAAACGAATTTAACAGCTCTCATATTCGCTCAAAATGGGTGATGAAACATTACGGTTTTAAATAATATTATGTTAAATTATGTACGTTTCTTACACATTTAAGTTCAATAACACGTGCAATTGAAGTGAAATAACACAAAACTGCGCTATACAAATGCCTAGCATAATTAAACCTGGGTATAAAACAATCTATATAGTTTTATTTGTAACTATTATAATCATACAGCCTTACTAAAAAAAAACACTCCGCGGCCGTTAAACGGTGTTTTTGTGAATTTTTAGATTTGGCAACGCCGTATTTTACTTGTTTAAATTGGAGTTTTCATAATAATCCGCTAGGTGGTGTGATTGATGCTTTTCCGCTGAAAAAAAATAGCCGCGAATGCGGAAAAAAGTCGGTCGCGAATGTGTGTGTGATTAAGATGATGTTTTCGTTAATGATTTCAATTACTTATGACTAATTCGCACTTATATTCATGTACTCAATATATTTACTATTAATTTGTGTTGTTTTTCGTTAGTTTAAGTCAAATTGTGACACAAAAATCGCGTGTTCTAAATTGAACTGTCAGAAAATGGTTCTATAGGTTATATTCAGAAATAATTTGCATTTTAAGTTCTTTATTTTATTATAAATTCTTGAAAGTGATGTTTTTTGGTGACTTAAATGTCTAATACATAATTTAGTAAACGTATCAAAGAAATGAATGCCTTAAGATGTGCAAGCAATGTATTCAAACGTGAGTTTTTTTTGGGGAATGAAAAGCGAATTTCAAGATTTTTTAATATTTTTTTATTGTGTCAAGGAGTAAATAGTGAGGTGACAGTTTTATTTCAAAATCATTAAATAAAAGGACTGTGTTTTTTGAATTTTTAATTTTTCCAAATATTTCAATGTTTTAATAGAAAAGTGTTTGGGGTAAGTAAGTTTTTTTTTTCAACTTGATGTTTGAAGCTTAAAATACTACAGTTTTTAAACACTTAAGTATATTTTAGATATGAAAATCTTAAAGGTAATTAAATTTTGGTTCTAAAATGGTATTTGTTTTTACGACATCTCAAAAAATAATAAATATATAGGACATTTAAAAAAAAATCGAAATTCGTTGAAAATTACAAATGGAACCAATATATACAATAGATAAACTACCCTCCTTGGCCGTATAAGCAATGTACATATCTTTCCATGAACAATTTTTTGTCAGTTCTTAATTAGTAAGGATTCTTCATACATGGTTGTTTGACCATTGTAAAAATTTTTCAGAAAGTTTATTAGTAAGGCTGGTAAAATACGACGTTGTCAGATCAAAACCATATATTTTGTTTAGTAAGAATTTGAAAAACGAAATGTACAGACTTTACACAACGTGCTACAGAAACACCGTTTAACGGCCGCGAAGTGTTTTTTTTTTTTAGTAAGGCTGTTAATGTTTAATTTTTTAATTTTTTTTTTTAATCGGTAACATATTTTTATTTCTTTATTTTTCAGCTTACTATTAATTTTTATGTTTGTAATTAGCTTTATTAATCCTTAAATATGGAAAATTCTTTTCTTTTTCTTATTTTTTATTATTTATTAGCATAGTTTTTATTATGTTTCTTTGAAATTGTAGTTTTTAGTTATTTATTTATTTATTTATTTATTCACGCCCATAGAGCTTTTACAACAATCATAATACAAAAATAACAGAAAAATAAACAATAATATACAAATTATGTTACATCATCGTTTAGTAAGTGGGAAACAGAATTTTTGAAATTTCAGAAATAAATTTTGATAAGGAATAAACGAAAATATCAACTGAACTAAATTTATTTCCAAGCCTATGTAGTCTTTGGATTGGGGAGTTATTGAAATAATTAGAATTTATTTAATAATTATTAATTTTTTTTTTAATAATTATTAAATTTATTATATGTGTAAAGGAATAAGAGTACCTACCTAGTATTTAAGTACCTACCTAGAAATATCTAGGATTCCTTTATATTTGAATTATGTTATTCTATTGTTTTTTTTCAAGTGTCATTACATGGTCATTACTTTGGTTACACTATGTTATGTGGCTGATATTTTTGAAGCATTATAAGGGATTGGGGATGGTAGTTTAAAAAAATGTCGAAAACTGTAACAAATGAAAATGTATTAAATATTTAAAAAAAAATAAATATTATAAAAAATGATTGATGAAAAAGAAAATTAATATGCTTATTTATTATTACTATTATTTTTTATTTATTTCTTAATCGTTACCACTTATTCAAATATTTCACTTACTACCTATACTTATTGTATTATTATGGAGTATTTCACCATCGTCCTGATGTCTTAACCATATGATAATGAATATTAATAAATAAACAACAAATACTCGCAAAAAGTAAAAAAAAAAAAACTCATCTAACTTATCCTATAAATAGCCACTATTCATAGGTTCAAGTACCGTATAGTAAACTCAGACTTTTTAAATAAATAAATCGTGTTTAATTTATCGAAAATGTACGTTATCCTATGGATAATCTATGAAGAGGATGGTGAAATCTCTTGTCTTTCTATATTACTAATAATACCGGGATATTATAATTCTAATTTTTAAAAGACAATGACTATAATTTTCGGTTATAAAATGAAATTATAGGTAGATGTACTTTATCGCTTGTCTGAATTATTTTTGACACGATCAGTTCTAATTTAAAAAAATGGCACTTGTTGCAAATTGGAAAATATACAAAATGGCAGTTATTGCAAACAATTCGTCTGAAATTTTAGTTCATTGAACGTTAATTATTTCACGCAGGAATAAATTGGTATGTATGCTGTCTGAAATCGTGTCAACAATCAACTTTGGCAAATAACATACCCTTAGTATGGACAAAGTTTTTTCTATTAAAAAAAACATTAAAATGTAGAGGTAATAACATGTATTAATTGAATAATATCTTACTAATCTTCTTACTAATAATATTATAAACGCGAAAGTTTGTATGGATGTAAGTGTGCTTGTTTACTGAACGGATTTTAATAAAACTTTACATTAATATAGCTCATACATCAGACTAACATATAGGCTATATTTTATAAATTATTTTCATATATTATTTAATATTTATTTTCAATATATTGAAAATGATAATTATTCTTTTAGAAAATGTCAAAATTTGAGAATGACATTTTGCAAAACAATAATTGTTTAATCAAAATTCTATTTTAGAAAATATTTAAATTAGTGAATTTATTTGAAGTACTCGCTTAATACTTTAAATCGAATCAAGAATTATAGATATTTTAAATAAATAGGTTAAGAATTTTGGTATAAACGTAGATTGGACCTAGGAAAAGAAAATAGATTACTCGAAGTACTAATCCTACGCAGACGAAGTGGCGGGCAGAAGCTAGTTAATCATATAGCAGATAATTGGTTAGTACGTTGTCTGAATCATCAAAACACAAATATTGAGCTCTGGTGTCATGAAAATTGCACAGATTTTTCTCCCTGAAACTTCTAGTAAAAAAAACGATTTTTACTGACCGTCATGAGCTAGTAAGCTTTGGAATTTCCATTGAATCGACAAAAAAAAGGTTTTTTTTCTCGATATTTGATCAATAACATAAAAGAGTGCAACAAAAATTTGTGACTTAAAAATGAGAAAGTTGTCTTTCTAAAAGAAAGGTTGTCCAAAATCATTTTTTGTCAAAATCTCGGGCGAAGCTGGGAAGTTAGGCTATTTCATGTTTATCGTTCCAGAGTAAATATTATTACATTTTCAAAAAAACAACATTCAAAAGGAGGTTCACAAAACATCTCCCCGTTTGATCAAAGGAATAAATAAATAATTTTTGAGGACTTGTTTTAGTTGTAAACGGAGAAAAATAAAAACAAATACACTTATAATGCTAATACCCACTTCAAAGCAATAGTTTATGATAATTAGTTTTGTCTTTGTGTTGTTTTCACCATAATTAGAACACTATTTTGGGATTTACAAACATGACGACCTCCCTCAGAACTTGTTAAGGTTTGCCTTGTGAAGTGGGAGGATCACACATTAAATAGCACTTCTGTTATAAATCGTGTTGTTTTGTTATCTGTAAACATAATTAGTTGTACACACCATAATAATAACAATTAGATAATCTACAAATAAATACACAGAACGTATCCGAAGGATTGTAACCAGCGATTCCTGAGCATATTTGGAGTAAAAAATGTAGATGTCATTTTGCTGATTTTTTTCCAATTAAAAACAATAAAATATATTTTTTCCATCACACGTCGCAACTAAGTAGTAGGATATAGCCTACACGGAGAAATGTTATTCGAAAAAAACGATCATTTTAATAGTAAACACGGTTAAAAACGGGACTGAAGTTCTTACGAACAAATTAACAATTAATTAATTTCAATGTTTATTGGCGGGAACATGTAAGGATAATTTGTTGGTATACGTAATTTCGTAAGTACACCAACAAATTATTCTTACATTTTCCCGCCAATAAACATTGAAACACGTAAGTAAGAACTTCTGTCCCGTTTTTACTATTAAAATGATCGTTTTTTCGAATAACATTTTCTCCGTGTAGCAGATCACGTGATAAGCAATCCGTCTCGGTCCAGCAGCACGATAACACACGAAACAGCGATCGTTTCACGTTATCCCGTCGTGACGTTTAAGAGTGCGATCAGTTGCAATGTGTGCATAAATTTTTTTTCAATAGAAAAAATGATTCCGTGATAACTCTAAATCAACTCAAATCAACTATTAATTTTTTTTTGAAAAATAGTTCATGACCTAACCTAACGTGACCGATTTAACCACTTTTTTTTCGATGTATACTGGGAAAAGGCAAATACGCAAGGGTTGATCAAATGAGAGACCAGCTAAATTGGATTCCAATTAAAAAGAGACTGTTGTTTAATGTGTTTATTTTTGACAATAAAGTCATGAACAACCAAATGCCAAAATATTATAAGGATGAAATTGTTTTTAATAGAGATGTACATAATTATGAAACCAGAGCTGTAAATAGAATAAGATTGCCACATTTGAAGAAATCCAAATCACAGTACCGCCTAATGTACTAGGACTAAAGATGTATGATGAAATGCCTGAAAGTCTGAAAAATGAATGTATTGGAAAAGAAATTGAAAAAGAAATGTTATGTTTATTGTAAAAATATTTAAAGTTACAAAATGAAATATTATCTTGTTTATATAAAGAAAATAAATTTAAAAAAACTTTCAATGACTTTTCAAATTTTACGTTGAGTTGAATACATTCTGAGTTATCCGATCACCAGAAAATATATTTTATCGGATAGCAAAATGATATTCTGTTTTTTGTACTCTAAATATGCTCGGGAATCTCGGGTTAAAAATTCTTTGAGTACCCACTTGCCGTTACACCTTATATAAGCGAAATGCAATTCCATTTTTCAAAAAAATTCACTATTTTAAGAAACATCTTAAAAACTTTCAAAAATATTTGTAACACAATTTAGTCCAGACATCCTTTTTCTGTAGCGTCTATTTATATTTATTCCTAGGGGAAGGTATAAACCTGAGGGTTAAATAGTACTTAAGTTGGACACAAGGAACCCGCTCAGCATTTTTAGGGACATAAAAGGGACGAAATTCGCTCATCGTATAAGCGCATACTAAATGCCTAAACCTTAAAGACCATTTAAAGGAGGACCTTATTATTTATTTAGTTCTCTTTTCTCCTCTTTTCTAAAGTGTACTCTGGAGGTTATTCTTCTCGTTTGTTCTTGAGTTTGTTTGGATAAAAGATGAGGGGATTATAATACACTAGCTTCTGCCCGCGACTTTGTCTGCGTAGGATTAGTACTTCGAGTAATCTTTTTTTCTTTTCCTAGGTCCCATCTACGTTTATACCAAAATTCTTAACCTATTTATTTAAAATATGTACAATTCTTGATTCCATTCAAAGTATCAGGCGAGTACTTCAAATAAATTCACCAATTTAAATATTTTCTAAAATAGAATTTTGTTTTAACAATAATTGTTTGGCAAAATGTCATTCTCAAATTTGACATTTTCTATTAAACAATATTTTCTATTAAACAATAATTCTTAACCTATTTATTTAAAATATGTACAATTCTTGATTCCATTCAAAGTATCAGGCGAGTACTTCAAATAAATTCACCAATTTAAATATTTTCTAAAATAGAATTTTGTTTTAACAATAATTGTTTGGCAAAATGTCATTCTCAAATTTGACATTTTCTATTAAACAATATTTTCTATTAAACAATAATTCTTAACCTATTTATTTAAAATATGTACAATTCTTGATTCCATTCAAAGTATCAGGCGAGTACTTCAAATAAATTCACCAATTTAAATATTTTCTAATATAGAATTTTTTTTTAACATTAATTGTTTGGCAAAATGTCATTCTCAAATTTGACATTTTCTATTAAACAATAATTATTATTTTCAATATGTTGAAAATAAATAGCTAGCTTTATAAATTATAGCATATATGTTATTCTGATGTATGAGCTATATTATTGTAAAGTTTCATTAAAATCCATTCAGTAAATTTTGCGTGAAAGAGCAACAAACATACATACATCCATACAAACTTTCGCGTTTATAATATTAGTAAGATAAGAAGTAAGATTGTATGGATGAGAAAACTCTTTATCCAAATACGATATTTTTCAATAAAATATTTTATTATTATTTCGTAATAGTTATTTGTAGATATTATATCCGTAAAAACAAGTGTAAATATTATCTTAATTAGGTACACGAAGGAGGTCCATAGGAAAATAATTCCACTTAGGACCTATCTAATTTTCAGAAATGCAATTTAAAGGGTCGTTTTAAGAATGAAAGGTGAGGATTTTCAGAGCAAGAAAAATGGTAGAAATCTACTGATCAGTGATCAGTGTATCCAGGATTGACGGACTTATAAATTTGTCCCTCCCACTGCGAGACGATGTTCCGAGAGAGTCCTGGTGGAGAGGTCAAAAGGTCTCCCTCAACCAGTCTTTCCCAATCCGGCCTGCTAGGCAGTTGGTTGGCAGATGCATTCAATATCCGGACAAACCTCTCCCACGAACCCGGGCACCCTGTAAAGTCACCAAACGTATATAGCTAATCACGTGGGGTGACCTAAGGCAGAGGCGTTGATAATCCAATAAATGGTTCCCGGGCCGGCGATACTTATACCCGCCTCCCAAATTGAAAAAATCTTTCAATAAAAAAATCTCTACATACAAAACCATCTGCAAGCAAACGAAAATATGATATTTATTCATAGCTTATTAATTAAAGTATTTTTACAATAGCACTCCATAATATTCATATACAAGCTTCTGCCCGCGACTTCGTCTACGCATGATTAGTACTTCTATTAGCCTATATTCTTTTCTTAGTTCCATGGTATGTTTCATAGGTATGTTTCTACCTATTTATTTAAAATATCTATAGTTCTTGATTCAAAATATTATGCGAGTAACTCAAATAAATACACTAATTTAAAATTTTTTTTTTTTGATTTAAATGAAATTTGATTGTTTGGCAAAATGTCATTCTAAAATTTTGACATTTTCTATTAAACGATAATTATTATTTATAATATATTAAAAAAAAATAGCTAGCTTTATAAAGCCTATATGTTATTCCGACGTATGAGCTATATTATTGTAAAGTTTCATTAAAATCCATTCAGTAGTTTTTGCATGAAAGAGTAACAAACATACATACATCCATACAAACTTTCGCGTATACAAATATCTTGAACAACCTGATTTTTTTACTGGTGGTGTTCGATAGGGTTCTCATTGGCTTAAATTTAAATAGCTAAAGCCTATATGTTATTCTGACGTATGAGCTATATTATTGTAAAGTTTCATTAAAATCCATTCAGTAGTTTTTGCATGAAAGAGTAACAAACATACATACATCCATACAAACTTTCGCGTATACAAATATCTTTAGCAACCTGATTTTTTTACTGGTGGTGTTCGATAGGGTTCTCATTGGCTTAAATTTATCATTGGTTTATCTTTGGTCATTAGGGCTGTACATAAACGTACAGGAAGGTATAAAAGAAGGCTGTTTCGGGGGTAATAACTAAACATTCAAGATCCAAATCTTCAATTAATGCCTAAAAATATGCTCTAAAATAACTCTTTGTATCTCGGTAATATTACATTACTATTAATTCAGAAAGGAAGAATTTCCAGAATTTAAAAAATGTTGGATTAAATGGCTTCCTGAAATCCCTGAATTTGCTGCTTTATTTATAAAACCTAATAAATGACGATTCAGACGATCGTTGTTTTAAATTTAATTTCAAAGATTCGTAGAAAAGAGAGATGATGATAAATGGATGTTCTCGAAATAAATGAATATCAAATTATGGAATGGTTTATGTTTCCTATTCAAATATCCAATAAAATATATTCAGAATGTTCTCCGCCTATAAATATGCTCTTAAAGATACGAATGTAAGTTCTTAAAGATACGAATATTCACCTGAGAAGGTTGAATTTTCTCTGAGGTCCCTTCTTTCATCTGTAAAGTTTTCAACGTTCTTTATTTTTGTTTTTAAACATTCTCATGTTTATCTCCATCGCTACGGAGGCTATTCAAACAATTTTGCGTGTCTAAATTCAGAGTAAACATTTGGGAAATTATAATTTGCATAAATCATTTCAATGAAAAATGCTGTTTACGATTTAACGTATTTCTTTGAAAAATGGTGATTGTTTTTCAACTCTCAAGGGTGAATAAACCATTGATTCAAAATGCAGTAGGTACCTAGTTCTGTATTTTGAAAATATGCATTGTGTTAGTACGCAGAGATGCGTTATAATGTATGCGTAATAAGTATAGACTTGTATGAAGCGATGACTGCCTCTCAGCATACGGTGTTTCATACAAGTCCATACATTACAAAACAAATGTTGAATGCTGAATCCAAACATATGCCGATCCTAATTGTACGACGCATGATGGTACTGTGTTATTACGCAGTAATCGATTAGTTTCTAGGAATATACGCCTAGAGGTTATACCTAAAATATACTTCACCACCAGCTTGATCTCACATTTCAAATTTAAAATTAACAATATAACATATTGTTATAATGTTAATTCTAATATTATATTATCTATAACTAATTTTAGGTTTTGCAATCTTTTGTTAAGTTCCTAATTGGTTTGTATCCTAGATAATATCTCGGATAAATAAATCCGATTTCATTTATAAGTCTTAGGGGGTTTTTCACCATCCTCTTAATAGCTTATTAATACTACAACGAATATTATTTAAAAAAAAATACTTGCAATAGTTAGAAAATTCGGCCAACTTATCCAATGGTAAAAACAAGGCTCGGCCTATTATAAAATAATGTTAATTTTAAGTTCGAGTACCGAATAATAAACTTCGACTTAATTAATAAATAAACCGTAATGGGGCCAACAGACCTAGCTATAAAAGCTCAAGCGTTATTTGCGTATGACGAACGATATGCTGAAGTAGGCCAAGCCAAATAACGGTTGAGCTTTTATAGCTATTTTATTTTCGATTTATGGGGCCAACAGACCTAGCTATAAAAGCTCAAGCGTTATTTGCGTATGACGAACGATATGCTGAAGTAGGCCAAGCCAAATAACGGTTGAGCTTTTATAGCTAGGTCTGTTGGCCCCATAAATCGAAAATAAACTTTATAGTACGGATAAGCTACTAGGAGGATTGTGAGAAACCCCGTTAATTAATTTAAAAACTTTTTATTTTCTTAAATAATAGTTGTGTTTGCATAGGTATTATTTTATAATAGTGATTTGTAGATGTGAGACTATGGCATCCCTAATTGGGGTATGTTGTGCGGCTGAAGGTAAGTGGGGAAGGGAAGGAGATGGGGAAGTGGAAGGTGGGGAAGTACCTGGTTATTCAGATCTAGTCACTAAACACGGCTAAAGCCATTATTAATCAACGTTTCAATTCTGAATGGTGATCTTACACCAGGGCGATACTGAGAGTATCTTCCGATCTGGAACGTGCCGCAAATATAGTATATATTATTTTTATTAATTAATTGTGAAATAAGACAAATTAATCAAATAAAATTTATTTGCACATGCCGGGTTCGAACCCGCAACCTTCCGATTGGGAGTCAAGAATCTTACTACTCGACCACGGACGGCCGTCACGGTATGAATCATGGAACTATAATGTAAGGAAGCGGCATACTGTTTTGTATCGTTCGTCCCTGGCTCCGAACCGATGTAGCTAGGGCAGCTTGGTGGAGCGGGGTATTGTGGCCAGCGTGCGGGGGGAGGGCGGCGGTCTAGAGATAAGGGCCGGACTTTGAATGGGAATAATTATTTTATTTATTTTTTATTTAAAAAACGTTTATTTTTTTATATCACATTTTGGACATAAATTATAATATCCCATTACGCAACCGATTTGGGCCGTCAGGCCGGACTGTGAATGGGAATAATTATTTTATTTATTTTTGATTAAAAACACGTTTGTTTTTTATATCACATTTTGGACATAATTTATAATATCTCATTACGCAACGTATTATTAGCTGAACAAAGAATAGTGGTAAAAATTGAAAAAAGGCTAAAGTTGTAGTACTCCGCTTACTTTTGTATGGATTTGATATTTTCGAAATTTTGGTTCAATCTACATAAATACGCGTGAATTACTTAGTTTATCCAAACTAAGAACCTAATAACCTATTTTGTGCACGTAAATAGTTGTTTCTTATAGTAATTGCTGAAATGAAGTGTAAAAGCTTAAAACTTAACGTGAGTGAAATAATATTACACAAAATGCATATTTTTTCGTATTCTACTCAGTACTATAAATACTCACTTTTCGTAATAATAAAGCTTAATTTAACTATTTAAATAAGAAGTATTCCGTATTAACCAGTAAGCGGAGTAAGACATATTTAATGAAAAAAGTAATGAGGAAAGGATAGTAAAGGAATTTTTTATTGTACCCTCTACATATTATTTTTACTTACCTTAATCTACCAGCACGTAACTTTTTTTTGCGAAATCGAGATTATGATTGATTTGTATAGCCCTATAGTCGAAATACATCGGCCTCACTCTTCACGGAATGTATATATCTTGAAAAGTGCAAGAAGTGGGTAAAAAAACAATGTTATGAGCTTGCTGTAACTCACATCGCCATTTCTTGGTGCTAACATTGCATAACTCATCAGTTTAAAATGTTTTTAAATTTTTTTTTTATAAGTAATAAAAAACGATAATATTTTCTTTCATTATTTATTAAACGCTAGTTTTTTTTACACATTTAATTTAACCAAGAGATTTGCAGTGCATAATTAGTGCATTATTATATTCTTTCCCGATGTAAGTTTTTTTTTTAATGACAATACAAATTAAAATTAAAATACAATATTAAGTAAATTAAGAATACAAAGTGAAGTATTTTATCCTCAGTCCTCCCCACTAGGTATTCCTGTTCCGAGGTGGACTGCAGGTTGTTGTATGGCGTTGATCATGATTTCCTCATCATTGTAGTTTTTTTTTTTTTTGGTTTCCACGAAATATAAATAAATAAAGCAAAAAGTGTGTATGTTTATTATCAGATCTGTAGGTTGCGTTGGGGTTACTTAATAATTTTAATTAGTTCCTCATCTTCATGTTTAGTTAGCCATAATTTGATGTATTTTTTAAACTTTTATGATGTTTTATTTGTTGATGCTTGAGTTTTAGGAAAGGAGTGCTCGTTATTAATATAATAAAAAAATACATATTAATAGTTTTACAGTGATAAAAAAATATAAAAAGAAAAAAGTTCGAACATAAATTAATAATATGTAATTTAAAAATTATGAAAGCATAATAAAATAATTCTGAATAGTGGTTTAATACCAAGCCGATACTGAGAGTATTTTCCATTCTGGGAATGTGCCGCAAATATACCTAATGTTAAATTCAATTGTGAAAACGCAAATCAATCGAATCATTTTTATCTGCGCGCGCCGGGATTTGAGCCCGCGACCTCAGGATCGCTAGTCGAGAGCCTTGCCCCTCGACCACGGAGGCACGTCGATGTGACTTTCACATAACAATACATTATTTACTTGGAATTAAAATTTTACACATAAGTAAAAAGGGGATTAAATTACTAGGAAAAGAAGTAAAAATAACGGTCCAAAAGAGACGAAGTAAAAATATTTAAAAATGAAAGAGCTAAATGATGAATAATGCGTACATATGATAGAGCGAATCACAAGTTAATAATAAAGGTTTGTTGATAATTAATAATTATTATAAATTAAGATGACTGATTCGGCCCACTGACATTCGCAAGTCACGTGTCACTGGGATGGCGCGCGAATGCGGTTGAAATGAACGCATTGAGAAATTATAAAATGTCTATTTAAGCGATGTTTAAACACTTAAATATGAAAGGTAAGACCGTCTTTCTTTTTAATTGTCTCTGAAGAACTGCTTTTGCATAATTTAACGGCACAGTGAACCATTTTTCTATGTCTTATCAACGTTTTACCAGGAGCACAATGCGCGACCGAAGTGTGACAACCAATGTTAGCCGTGTGGGTAAAATTCTCGAAAAGACACACTTTGTGCAGGCGGACACACTCAACATGCTGTCTCTATAATATCCATACTCTTTGGTATGAATATATCTCTCCCATTGCAGTCAAATCGATGTTTCGAGAGAGTTATGCTGGAGAGGTCAAAAGTTCTCCCCTAACCAGTCTCTCCCAATCCGGCTTGCCACGAAGTTGCAGACTCGGACAAACCTCACCCCATTAACCCGGGTACCCTTACTAAGTCACCAATCTTGGGGTGACCTGTGGCAGAAGTGTTGGTTATACAATAAATCGTTCCCGGGACGGCGGTACCCATATCCGCGTCAAACAAGAATAGGATATGAAAGTAGGAAGAGACATCCAACCTGAACCTATCGAGCTACATTATCCGATTGTTCCTTTCATATTCTTGTACGATTGTTCATTACAATAACGTTTGTTTGTTATTATTTTTCAACTGATTCAATGAAAAATGTATTTGAAAAAACGTTTTTCAAAGTCGTGCGAAGATGTGTAGCAGAGCTAGGATATCATAAAAAGAAATGGGAAAATAATTGGATATGATGCAACGTTGAAAGCGGATTGTAATTTAGCTAAAAGGTTGGAAACATATTTTTATTATAGTTGGGCATACAAGGAGAATTTCAAATAAAAATCTGACTTGTAGACTTTCACCTCTCAGACTAATTTTTTCGCTTTCCCAACAACTCGTATAAGTGTCGTAGCTATTTCTATCACAGTGCGAAAAATTATATAAACGGTGTTAGAAAGAGAATCTTGGTGTCGATGTGTCCAGGACTGTCGGACGTTTATATTCACTCTCCCACTAGTGTGCAAGGCGATGAGATGGGTCGAGAATCCGGCAGGTCAAAAGGTCTCTCTCAAGCAGTCTTTCCCGATCCGGCCTGCCACCTAGAAGATAGTCAAATGCGAGATCTAAACAAATCGACCACCACAATACGCACGGAGAAAAATGTTATTCGAAAAAACGATCATTCTAATAGTAAAAACAGTTAAAAACGGGACTGAAGTTCTTACGAACAAATTAACAGTGTTTCAATCTTTGTTGGCGGAAAAATGTAAGAATAATTTGTTGGTATACGTACGAAATTACGTATACCAACAAATTATTCTTACATGTTCCCGCCAATAAACAGTTTTTAACCGTTTTTACTATTAAACTGATCGTTTTTTCGAATAACATTTTTCTCCGTGCGTATTGTGGTGGTCGATTGGTTTAGATCTCGCATTTGCCTATCTTCTAGGTGGCAGTCCGGATCGGGAAAGACTGCTTGAGAGAGACCTTTTGACCTGCCGGATTCTCGACCCGTTTTTTTTTTAATAACATTTTCTCCGTGCGGGCATGTGCCTAACACGGGGATCGTAAAATCCAAAAAAGGTAACTAACATTTTATTGAATAAAGAAAAATTAAAAAAAAAAAAATCAAACCTCACTCCGTAAACCTGGGTACCCCTGCAGGGAACCACTTGGGGCCACCTTCGGCTGGGGTGTTATGTATTCAACAAATGGTTCCTGGGGACCAGGGTTGCCAATGCTTATGTTCTAAAATATCCGCAACGGATGTTCAAAATCCCCAAATCAGGGAGAGCAAAATGACAAATTCCCCGCAAATTTCCCACAATATCCTTTAAAATTCTGCCTTCAAAATAGAATATTCTATAAAAGTTAGCATTTTTATTGATTTATTTTATTTGGAACATTAACATGATTAAAACATATTATTACACGCATAATATAAGATGAAAAAAATATCTTCATACAAAGAGTTGAAATTTAAAAAAATAATCATTTTGAGCTACAACAACATCAATAACGACGTTTTTTTTCAATCTTAGAACTCCAGCTCACTGAAAACTCACGGACCGCTCCTGGTTCCTTCATTGGTGATTTAAAAGAATATCCTTTAGGAAAGGGAGTGAAATTGGTCAGAGTAACGATCGAACCAGAAACGCCTTGTTTTTGCCCTGGAGTTTGCAATTTCATTTCCTGAAATGCCGGTAGTTTTTTCCGGGGATCCAAATAAGTGTTACGGATTTCCTAGAGCTTTGAAAGAAGGCTATCAAATACACGAATAAAGCAATCAGAATGGTCAGTGCCTAGAAAAAGGTAAGATTATAGCTTTTGTAGGAACCGAGAGTTTCAGAGATAATGAGGAAAAGTTTGACATTATGTGAAACATTGTCTCGACTCTCGACTATCTAAAATTCTGGGTAAAATGTTTAGTAGCTTTGAAATTAACAAGATAGGTTACTAGTGGGGTTAATATCAGCTGTTTAATGTCTTTTAAAATGCTTCGAAAAGCGATACAGTACAATAAGTGTTTTTTTTACATTGAAAAAATCTCCCGAGAAAAGATGCATGACGCCGACGGGACTCGAAATCCTTTTTTTGTGGTGAGTGTTTGTTTCAGGTTAATAATTATTGCTCATAATAATTGTTACCCTTTTTCCTATGCATAAAAATCTTGTCTTAAACATTAGTTTATAAATAAATAAAAAAATAATTGCTTTTTTTATGTTTATAAATATGTAGATTCACCAGTTTTTCGTTTGTACCCTTTGTTTCTGGACACCATGTAAGCTTTCGTCTTGGCTTTAGGTTCTAGGTAATAGTTTAATGAAATATTATATATATAAAAAAAAAATGTGAAATGTCACGTGGTCATGCTTCAATTTTTGATTCAGCGTAGTGAAGTCCTGTTATAACTCGACCGTTTTGCATTTCGTCTGTCAGTATATTTGTTTGTGCGTTCCATTTCAGTTTGCTAAAATCTGCTACATTTACATCATTATTCAAGCAAGCCTCATTTTAACTCGATGGATAACATTGACTATGGTTCGCTAAAGATTCTTTTTACAAATGTGTGTTTTTAGACTTGCTTACTCTTAGTGCCTCCGCTGACGACACAATTGAAAAAAAAAACAGTTTGCCATTAAACTCGCTATCCTGTGTATGTCAATGTGATGGTCCACACACTATACAACTTGTTAAAAATTGTTTTCAACGACAACGTTAGCAGTGACTCGAAACTTGGCGTGCTAGTTGCTATGATTACCGCTGATTGTTCTTCGTCTATGGTTAAACAAGCTGAGATAATAACTGAAATCGTAAAATTGTGTAGCGCTGTCATAGAATTTTGATAAATGTTTAGTTGGAAGCCATAGCAACCAGCCAGTTTTAGTTTAGTTTCAGTTGCCTCGTCAGCGGAGGCACTTACTAGCATTTTTCAATATTACGGTACATAGGTAACTGCCTAAAGACAATATTATGGTACCTAGGAAACTACCTAAAGACAATATTATGGTACCTATATATTTATATAGTAATTGCCTAAAGACAATATTTTGGTACCTGGGTAACTGCCTAAAGACAATATTACAGTACCTATTAACTGCCTAAAGACAATATTACAGTGCCTATTAACTACCTAAAGACAATATTATGGTACCTAAATGGTAAAAAATATGTATATATATATATCTTTATAAAAAAAATATATAATTGAAGAAATGTATTGAAATTTGTACAGCGCCCTTGAGGTGATTTTTCACAAAAACTGCGCTATACAAGTCATCCAATTATTTATTATTTAATATAATGTAAATGCAATGTAATGTAAATGTATCCTCACTGTTTGTAATAATTTTATCGTGTTGTCTTCCTCTATAGTTATATATAAGCACACATTTTGTAGTTATTGTTTAGTATTAATTTGTACGCTGATGATGCTTGAGTAAAGCAAAACCGGTCTATGAAATAAATTAATAAAAACTCGTGGTTTTAAACAAAACAAGTGTTTTATTTTTATTTGATGATTTTATTTAGGTATTATAAGCCTGAGTTGCAGTTGTCCCCTTCGCTCAGTTTTTGAGGGAATAAGAGCGACAGTGACAGTACAGTTTGGTAAAATACTTACAGCCTTACTAAAAAAAAACACTCCGCGGCCGTTAAACGGTGTTTCTGTAGCACGTTGTGTAAAGTATGTACATTTCGTTTTTCAAATTCTTACTAAACAAAATATATGGTTTTGATCTGACAACGTCGCCATTTTACCAGCCTTACTAATAAACTTTCTGAAAAATTTGTACAATGGTCAAACGACCATGTACAATATGTATATGAAGAATCCTTACTAATTAAGAACTGACAAAAAATTGTTCATGGAAAGATATGTACATTGCTTACACGGCCAAGGAGGGTAGTTTATCTGTTGTATATATTTGTTCCATTTGTAATTTTCAACGAATTTCGATTTTTTTTTTTAATGTCCTATATATTTATTATTTTTTGAGATGTCGTAAAAACAAATACCATTTTAGAACCAAAATTTAATTACCTTTAAGATTTTCATATCTAAAATATACTTAAATGTTTAAAAACTGTAGTATTTTAAGATTCAAACATCAAGTTGAAAAAAAAAACTCACTTACCCAAACACTTTCTATTAAAACATTGAAATATTTGGAAAAATTCAAAATTCAAAAAACACAGTCCTTTTATTTAATGATTTTAAAATAAATCTGTCACCTCACTTTTTACTCCTTCAAACAATAAAAAAATATAAAAAAATCTTGAAACACACGATTTTAGCGCCACAATTTGACTTAAACTAACGAAAAACAACACAAATTAATAGTAAATATATTGATTACATGAATATAACTGCGAATTAGTCATAAATATTGAAATAATTAACGAAAACATCATATTAATCACATACAAAATCGCGACCGACTAACTTCTGCATTCGCGGCTATTTTTTTCAGCGGTAAAGCAATGCGCAGGCGCATCAATCACACCACCTAGCGGATTATTATGAAAACTCCAATTTACAAGTAAAATTTCCAGCGTTGTCACATGTAAAGATTCACAAAAACACCGTTTAACGGCCGCGGAGTGTTTTTTTTTAGTAAGGCCGTTAATGTGAAAATTTCTAGGTGATCTTCTTAATAAGAGAAATTTTTAATCACTTTCTTGGACACGAAGTCTACTGTTCACAGAACTACTAGATACTATATTACTATTACGTTTCAATTATTTATTTATTTGAGACACAAACAGGATATTTATAGAACATTCTTGTTGGTAATATAAAACAAAATTAAATACAAATATAAATATCCCTAGTCTAATGTGTTTGCATGTACACAGAAACAAAAACATAAAAAAATGAAATGTCAGTATATTTATACTTTAAGCCAGGGACAAACACAGCATTAAAAGCGCCGGCGTTATTTGGCTTGACTTATTTCACCACATCGCTCGCCATACATTTACAATGGTAATCTATGGCGAGGGATATGCTGAAATAGGCCAAGCCATAATAACGCTAGCGCTTTTAACGCTGTGTGTGTCACTGGCTTAACTAAAAAAGCATAATTATAATTAAAAAAAAGAAAGAAGAAAAACTAATAAATAGAAAATGTTTATGAAAAAATAATAAAACAACAAACCATCTTTTATTTTTACTTTTTAGGTGCACAAAATGTGGAGATACTCTTTGAAACAAGTTATATTATTTACAAAAATATCTATGATAGTGTGTGATTTAGCAAGATCATTGTATGATCTAGACATTCTAGAAAAAGGATTAAAATATCCAGTATTATTGGTAAAAATTTCGGTCCAAAATATGTTAAGGTTTCTGGTAGATTTGGGCCTGGCGTATAACTTGATTTGATTGGCTATGTTACTATCTACCTGATAATTCACAATTTTATAAAGCATTAAGAGGTCATTTATGTTACGTCTTTTAACTAGACTCTCTAATTTGAAATATGTTAGTCTTTGTTCGTACCCATCTAGAAGATGGTACACACCTGATCGATAAGACGAGATCCGTGTAAATTTTCTTTGGACAGATTCAAGTCTAGATACCTGTGTAATATTATGTATGTATGTGTTTTGTTCAATTCTCAATGCAGAAAACATTGTAAGTATACAATTTATTATTTTAGTATCATTAGTGAAGTACGAATTTGATTTATATCATTTCTTCCTTTCCCTTCCAATACGAAGAAAGTTTATCTGTTTTTACCGCCGTAATAACGACCCGCCACTAATTACCCCCTAATGAAGCTGGCAACCTTATGGTAGTTCAAAGCATTTCAACATTTCACCTAAATACTCTTAATTTACAGCGCAATTAGGACGCTTTATGATGGCTTATCAGGCGTCATGGCTTTTTCATTACTTTAATCTCACGTGAACTTTCCAAATGAGATTACAAATGTTTCTAATTGCTGGGCCAAAAGCATCATCAGTAACAGTTTTCAGTTTATGTTGTTGGGTGTAAAGACATTTTCTGAAAAGACATATTGTATGATTTTTTGTTTGATGTTAAAACATTTTTCAGTAAAATCGTTTGTAAATTAAACACCGCGACGGCATGCCATAATTTGTCAACTACCCCCTTTTCTGCATATACGAGTATAGTCAATTCGTATGTTATTATTGCAACGGAATATATGCAAGTCTCTCAAAATATCAAATTAACAAATTAAAATCCGTTTTCAACACTACGGCAAGACTTATCACCGGCGTATCTAAATATTCCCATATTTCAGAGCATCTCAAAAGTCTTCACTGAAAATAAAGACTAGGAAACTTGAAAAACTTAAGTACTGCTTTCATTAAATAACAACCTAACTTAGGAAACAAATAGTATATCTGAGAACATTAATATAATTTAAAAATTGTTTAAAACAACACTTCATATTGAATCAAACTGCCTTCAAGTTTTCAGGAAAATACCAAAAGTGTTCAGATAAAGGTAAAATTTTGTAATCATATGAATAGATCGCCTACTTTAGTTTTGCTACAGAATGATAATGCCTTCGAGGGGCGAATGGCTAAGATCCTCGGCCACGAATTTAGAAGTCGCGGATTCGAATACAGGCGTGCACAGTCAGATTACATTTAATTAGTATTTGTGTTGTTTCATATTTAATTACTATAAAATAATTGTGGGACGTTTCAGAGTGCTAGATACTCTCAGTATCACCCTGGTGAAATACCACCATTCAGAATTTCGAAATGGCTTTTTCCCTGTATATTGATCAGGCCCCCTAGCACGATCAATCAATAAGGATTGATAGAATAACTTTCCGTAACTTCTAATCGATCCGTAGGACAACTGCAGTTTTCTAATGTACAAACAACAAGTTGATGTCTAATATCTTAAGAACAATTAGTCTTTTTGAACTGTTAATTATTCGTTGGCGATCTGCAGTCTTCCTCATTTTCTTTATCCTTTTCACTCCCATCTGCCGCACAATATACCCCAATTAAGTACGCCACAGGGCCTCGGTTAGTAGGGAGCAATTATTGGGAGTCTTGTGAGGTATGCACTCTTAAAATATAACTCTTAATATACATATATATATATTTACAACTTTTAATATATATGTTATACAGAATAGAGCTATGAGATGTATACTGGGAAAAGGAAAATATGCAAGAGTTAATCAAATGAGAGAGCTATATTGGATTCCAATAAAAAAGAGACTGTTATTTAATGTGTTCATTTTTGTCCATAAAGTCATGAACAACCAAATGCCTAAATATTTTAAGGATGAAATTGTTTTTAATAGATATGTAAATAATTGCGTAACCAGAAGTGTAAATAGAATAAGATTGCCACATATGAAGAAATCCAAATCACAGAACTGCCTAATGTACAGAGGATGTATGATGAAATGCCTGAAAATCGGAAGAATGAATGTAAGTATTTTAAAAGAAATGTTATATTTATTGTAAAAATATTTAAAGTTACAAAATGAAATATTATCTTATTTATATTAGTTTATATGCATGTTGTATTATAAACTAACTCAATAAATATATATATTTTTTTAAATATTTTTTAATAAATAAAAAAATTAACGTAAAACAACAAATATAATGGTCAATAAAATATTACACATATTACGTGTGATATCATTTGTCGACATGCTGTACCTACTTAATAACCTACTGCTTAGTACACACGCCCATTCGTGTTCGATGGTTTTACGCTCATTCGAACATTTCTCAACGTGTGTATCGTATCGCTCGACCTGGAAAAAAGTGTTATTATAACACACATATTATGAATCAGGGATTTCATTTCTACTGCGTTCAATATACTTCATTTATGGCGACGTATTTTTCCTTTGGACAGCGTAGGTACCAACTATAGATTTTATTAAACGTTGCGTGTTATGAACGTAAACAACCTTACATAAAAAAGCCTTTAGAATTATGTAAAACAACACCGCAATTTCCACTTAAGAGGGTATGACCAGACAATACCGGTTTTAAAACAAATTCTAGACGTATTTCCTCTTTTTTACACAAAAAAATAAATTGATTTTGGAAGATAGTTTTTTTTAAATCTAAGTTTAATCTAAGAAAAACTAAGTTTATTTTTAATATACTAAGTAATACCGTTGGTCGTTGGCAGATTTGTTAAATTCTCAAACGAAATATTGTATTGTACAACACAAATTTCAAATCATATAATCATACAGCAAAATACATCAATACATAATCTAGTAAAGACACTTTTCAGCATTTAAATTTTAGTTCAATTAAAATCATTAAAAAATAAATCCGAAAACGTGTTTTGTGACGAAAATACCTCAGTTTTTCTATTCAGTTCTTACAAACTAAAATATTTTTTTTACACACTTATTTTGTTTAGACATTATTGAAAAATCATATATATACTTATGATCAAAAAATACTTGCAAGAAGTACATGATATTTAATAATTTATCATCATGCGTTTTGAGCATTTTTATTGCTTACTTGAATGTAGGTATATATTAAAGAAAGTTTTTAATGAAATAAATCGATTATAAATTTTTAATTTTAAAAATTTGATACGGGGAATAATCGATCTTTCTCATCGGAACCTCCCTATACAGTTTAAGCATTTTGAAACTTTAATTCTCAGCCGCCGGTTAATGGGTCTTAAGCTTGTCGTGGGTTTGATGTAAAAAAAACAAAAGTGACCAATAAAAAATTGCGCACCAAAGGGTGATTATAAATATGTAATTATAAAATTGACTTTCCGTATAAAAAATTAATTCACTGAAATTTAGATAAGATCGACACGCAAATGTTTTTTAAAAATATATAGGTATCTAATGCTGGCTTCACTATTCGAAT
Source organism: Limnephilus auricula (assembly GCA_951813805.1). Taxonomy (NCBI): domain Eukaryota; kingdom Metazoa; phylum Arthropoda; class Insecta; order Trichoptera; family Limnephilidae; genus Limnephilus; species Limnephilus auricula. The sequence continues at coordinate 7,456,794 of OX638403.1, forward strand.
TCTGTCGGATTTGGGACATCAAACATACTAATTTAGGCTGACTATATGTTGATGTGCGTGATGTGAAAAAGAGTTTTGTAACTCATCGGGTTTGCTCTAGCAAGAAATAAAAAATAAAAAAATATTCTCTTGATCAAATTTGCTTTGAACTTAAGTATCATTTTCAAAATTGGTACCAAACGAAAAATAAGGTTATCTTTAATCAGAAAATTGTTACTTATTGGTTATATATATATTTTGGTTCTAATTATTAAATTGGATATAATGTTGTAGGTACATTTTTCACATATTTTATTCTAAAGTTGACCTTGAAATTTTAGTCTCGATGGAAAATACATACATTTTTATTAGTCGATTGTCTTTTATGATGTCCTTCTCTTACATTCAAGGATTTACAGTGATATTGGGATGACAGATTAATAGTTGACGGAATCACAATGAATAAAAAAATCTTGGATGACAAGCGATTACGATGAGAGATAACCTAGTATACTCTTATTTTGTTTTTTAGTTTGTTTTTATTGTTGTTTCTGTGATGCTGTCTCTCTCATGCAATAATCTCTCAATCGCACGTTCGTTACAATTAGCCGTATCCGCTCTCTGCGTAGTTTTTGCCAATTATTGAAAAATAATTTGTACGAAAGAAGTTGATTCATTAATTTAATAAAACAAGGCACGGTTAACTCGCGGGTATGATTTAATGCGAGCGCTTTGCTTTGTGAATCCTGTTATACACATTTTTATGGTACAACGCCACACATTTTAATCCTTATCTATCTAAATAAAGAATTACAAAATATTATTTTTAATCTTTCTTTCTAATTATTTGAGGTAAACTAACCACTCGAACGTTTTTTGCTCAATATGGCAGTATTTCCAAAACCACGGATTGCTTTGTTTTCAAATATGGCAAATATTCTCTAGATTCTTTAAAATGTGTTAAAGTTAAAGACTTTTTAATATTGTTTTTATAAATCCTTCGAATATGTGATAATATGAAAAAAAGATAGGTGAATTAATTGGCTATATATAACTAAAATCAGTTTGTATGTCTCCGTATTCAAATTCGGAGGTATGATTTTTTTTTAATGTGGGCGGAAAAAATTTCATTTAACAATCCGAGAAAAAAGTTTTAAATTGCTCAGTCGCTCCAGTGGCTAAAAAGTAACACTTGACGGCCTCCGTGGTAGAGGGATAAGGTCCTCGACCAGCAATCCAAAGAGCTCGGGTTCAAATCACAGCGTGCGCCAAAAAAAAAGATTAATTTGTGTTTTTTCACAAATTTAATTAAAAATAATATACAGTAAGTATATTTGCGACAGGTTCCAGAATGGAAGATACTCTCAGTTTCCTCCTGGCGTAAAATCTCCACTCAGAATTTAAACGTTCCTTTTGACCAGATCTGAACAGCCAGGCACTTCCCAACCTTCCACTTCCCAATCTTCTTTCCATCCCCACTCCAATTTTATTATAGAAATATCTATAATAAAACTGAACATTTGAAAAAAATTCAAAAAATGTTTTACGAAATTTTTGGACCAACATCAAACCTAGGAAAATTAAAGTGGTTTAAATTTGGACCGAAATCGCTCCAGTGGTTAAAGATAGGCAACATTGAACCTAAAAAATCACTGTCTCATCATGAGAGTACGTATGAAACAATGTATGAATGTGAATGAGGCAAGGAGTGTCTACAAAGACCGAGTTGTTTGGTGGTCCGTTCTCTCTGCCTACCCCTGCGGAAAACGGCGTGACGATTAGGTTAGGTTGTGTGCACCGAGATTAGAACCCGCGACCTCCGAATTGCTAGTAAAGAGCCTTACCCTTTACCACAGAGACCATCGAGGATTGATATACGAGTGGGTATAGAAATTTAAAAAAAAAAAAACAAATAGCTTGTAAGCATTGCATGTTGATCTAAATAAATAAATAAAATCTGTGATAGAGATATTTCTTCTCAAATTCACCTAAACTCAATAACCTACTATATCTGTTCAGGCTTTTCTGTCCAGAATTTGTAGGTCTACGTAACAATTTTCCACATGCAACGTAATTCTTTTTTAATTAGGAGCATAAAAGCTTTGTCAATCAATCAATTATCAATTTAACCATCAGCATCGTTAAACAAGACTAATTATAATTTGTTCCATATTTTAAAAATGTTCAATGGGAAAAAAAATATGAAACTCTATCTTAATGAAAATGAATTCAAAAGCTTCTTTTGAAGTTTTAGAACCAAAAACATCTTTAAAAGGACTTATATTGACCAGTCAAATCTAAATAATCATATAAAAACAAATATGTTATATCTCTCGGTAGTTGTACCAGTCAACGTTTACCATACATTCCGTAATGTCCCTTCAAGAGGTTATTTTGTCCAAAACCATTCAAAGCATCGATCAGAAGAAGTTTTCCTCTGCGTAGCATCGAGCTTAGTACGTGAACTTCTAAAGGATATGTTCTAGTAAATTCATCCATCAAAAACTTCATAACGCCCTTCGAAAAGTTAAGCAATTTAAGGACTATTTGATAAATTGTTCTTAATCTTCCGGACCCTTCATCACAAGGAACTATTCGCAGAACCCCTCGAACGCTAAGTCATAAATCACAAGGAGCAAAATTGTTAAATTTTTCAACATTCTTTCGGATACAGGGTTTAAGATACATTACATTAATCTAAGCTACAAGAAACACCATGTTAAATAGAGAGCACTACAAATTGCTCCATGTTTTTTTTCTTATAAGAAGAGCTTTTGGGAACATCAATTATTTTTTGTGCCTGATTTGTAATATAAAGCCTTAAGGAATTTTACACCAATCACTGTTTTGTGCATGTATTTACAGTTGTAATTTTGAACTCAATTTAAAAAAAGTATCCTTCTACTTTGAAAATAAATTCATAAAATTCTAATTTTTCATCTTAAATAAATTACAAGGAAAGCTAGTAAAACTAATTCTAAACGTGAATCACTTTCACGGATAACTCCGCGCATAAAAATGAGACAATTCGAGTTGGATCGCACTTTTTCCGACCCAATCTCGCAAAACTTTACCCCAAACCTCCGTGAGAAGAAATCTAAAGTCATTTATTAAGTAAAACCAAAATGGAAATTCGATATTCGTGTTATAGGACGAAAATGAGATAACCGATAGAGAGGCTGTGCGAAAATTCAAATTTTATCGAAGGAGATTACTATCTTTGCCTTCGGTGTCTTCCCAGAGGTCATTTGTTAGCAAAGACTACGATCATGTTTCAATAAAAGGTAATTTCAATATGGTAAAGCCCACCGGCATCAATTTTTGATATTCGATTTACAAGTTCACAGAATAAACTTTGAACCCCGAAATTTGAAAGTCTTGGAAAACTCGTTCGCGAGATGTTTTTTGGGCAATTAATTTAAAATAAAATAAAGTTCATTGAATTATTCCTACCCGGGTGGTGGAGAAATTTGAAAAATTGATTTTACTAAATTGTTGCTGTCACTGTTGCTCTTACTCCACCGAATATTGAGCGAAAGGGACCATGTACCTCGGGCTACTAAAACCTAACTAAAATCGAGGTTTTGTATTCCCGACTTTTCTCCTCCAAAAGTGGACTGATTTTAATTTTTTTTACCAACTATATAAGAAAAAACTATTTTATGTCTGAAAGTTTTGCTTTTTTAAAAAAAACTTTGTCTAGTTTGTATACTGAACGTCTTTTGACGGCGTTTAAACCAGTCAATTTTATTGATTTTTGGAAGGTCATAACTTCTATAAAAAGTAACTTATCAAAAAACAAAAAGTACCGACACGCTAGTAGTTGATATTTTTTTTTATGTAAAAACAATATTTTCTCTAGGGTTAAAATCCAGAGAGATAAATAGTGAATACATTTGTATGGAAAAATCACCGCCGGGTATCCCCTTAACGCTTCAAAAATCAGGTGTATTTTGTTAGATAAAAATAAGTAATAATAAAGATAAAAATAATGTAAGGTAAAAATATTTCCGCTTTGCAATAAAATCCAAATAAATGGAATATTAACTAACAACTATTTTGGAAAGGTGATGAAATACGCTTTCAATAGAAATAACCATGTAATTTTAAATATATAAAAATTTTGATTCCAAACTTTAAAAAGTTTTAAAAATGGCTCACTTTAAGTTTTTCCTCTCTGAAATTTCTGATAATTAAAAAAATAAAAAAAACTATACATAATAACAATATAGTAACTAAATAAGAATTATATGCATTATTATCACCTCACTTTTTGCCATTTCATGTAAAAATACTTCATGAAAAATTTCCAAAGTTAATTATTTTTCTAATATTACTTATATTATAAAATGCGTATATTTTATGAAGGTGTACATTTGAATTGCTTTAACTTATAAATATATATCGTGTTATTTTTTCTTTCCAATACCGTTTAGATCATATTTCTCATTATGATAGTAAGGGAGACACAACGATTTCTATGAGAATTATGTGAACTGGAGCAAATATAATCCCCTGTGTTCAAACGGGTTAGACTACTTAATATAGTTTCTTAATTAAATGTTTGAAATACCTAAATTTATAATATCTTGGAATTGAAATTGATGATAATCTCCGATGTAACTCACACATTGATGTAATTACAAAAAATCTAACCAGGTACATTAGGGTGGTCCAAGCCCATATAGTAAAAAAAATATATTGAAATATAGGTGTAGCCACCCCCTTGATTTGTTACACCTACAATTCCTATTAAGTGTAAAAAAATTCAGCCCCCTATCTTATATACAAGGGGGTGCTCATCGAATTAGAAGTTTCTGACAAAAAGGAGAAAATCACTTAATTTAAGATTTACTAATATTACAAGTATTTTAATCAAATATGTATACAGAGCATTTAAATGTGAACAAAATTTGGTAACAAAGCAATAATTAACATAATATTAGTCACAATCTTTCAAAACTGTGTTTGTTAACTCATTTTTGGATGTTTCATTTTAAACGATTTTTTTGTTTTGTTGAACGATGTGAAGTAAAAATTCCTCGTTCTTAGAGAGTATCGTGTTGTAATCTTTAAATAGTTTAACACCTCTCTTCGTTGTATCATTAACACGCTAATTTTTGACGTAGCTTTTGCCTTGAAGATAATCAACATTGTCATTCCAAGTCTCAGGGGGTAATTGCAAGAAAGAGTCCTTGATATCAAGAACTAAGAGCGTTTTCAATGTTATTTATGTTCCAAAAGCTTCTAATGTAACCTCTAAGGCAAGCTTAGCAGAATCCTCTCACACTGAACAATTACCACCATCCGTATTTATTTTTGAACAACGGCCTGCTTCTTAGCATCGGACAGCTTGTTAGAAAACAAGGCAAATGCAACTAGTTCATCTGACAAATACCTTAAGTGACGCTCTAAAACACCCCTAGCTCCTATACTGATTTCGGAATCAATGGCTTCGTATAATTTTAAGCTCTTCCAAAGTAGTAAGTCATTTACTAGTGCATGTGCTGCCAGAGGCGCTTTGATCCAAACTTTGGTGTAAGTGAGCACACCAGAACTAACAAATCGAACAATTTGTTTTTCTTCTCTCTTGATTAGTTTAAATGCTTGTAAATTATTTCGAAAGAGAAAAATCTTAAAAGTATACAGCAATTTTGCCATCCAACGAGGATGATGAATCGGACCTGGAGCGTGCCAATGTATCATCGCAGGTGCTTTGTTCAAAACAATCATGGTGAGCTCTATTAGCACTTCGTAATCATCACGAACTTGATTCTCTCCAGATAGAGGGGTTGTAAGACTCTCAAGAGTATTTTCAGCGAACAGCATTTTCGTTCTTATCGAGGTCAAGACAATCGTAGTGCTCCTTCGGTAATGTTTCCCAAATATCGCTGAATCTTTTGACATGAGGGATTTGAGGAGAGCTTGATGACCCAAAATACAGAGTAAATATTTTTGAAAGCATTATTTCAAATACGTGTTGACGACAAGCAAGCCACAAAAGATCACGTCCTGTATTTTCTTCTAAAAGAGTGCAAGCTCCCTTTTTGGCACCGGTGTTAGAAGCAGAAGTGTCAAAACTCATAGCCCGGACTTCATTTGTGACATTCCACAGTTGCATTGTGTCAAAAACAGCATCAGATATTTGTTTCCCCGTTCCTGCAGTTATCAAATTCAAAGCGCTTGCATGGGCAAATACCAAAAAGTTTTTATAGTTCTTTTGTAAACAAATACTATCTTTATTTTGTGCTTCAGAATTTATTCCTCTATTTTTCTTCAATAGCAGCCAGTTCTTATGAAACTTAATCAGTTTTTCAATGGAGTGATTTTGTTGTCCGGTCGGAATACTAGATTTACTCCGTATTCTATAAGTTCTTGAATAACTACATACGCGGAATCGTTCACATTTTTGGATTTATTTAATATGTGGTGATAACGGAGTAAAACATGCCGAAGAGTAGGAAGTTGCTAAAGCCTCATCAATTGCTCAATATCACGAACCCCAAGTAGAAAAATTTCGCCTTTTTTTCGAGTAGATGAACATATTTTATTACACTGATTCATTTCACAATCTACTAAATAAGTATCAAAACTGTTTAAATTTGTCTATAAAACTCATCAGCAGTTTATTTTAATATTTATTTAATAGTTTAACACACGAAACTATCTTGTAACAAAATAGTAAAAATTAAGCATTTTACACAAAAAAATCAAAAACAACACGATTGAGCACCCCTATCTACTTGAGCTATCTCGCTGAAATTTCACTACGTTATTATTATGAATACATGTAACAAATTTACGGGGTGGCCAAATGAAAAATACAAAAAAAATTTGGACCACCTTAAGGTACATATACTTCTTTAGAAACATCCGCAATATCCTCAATATAAACGATATTAAAAAAGTATACTATGCTTTGTGTCAATCACAAATAGAGTACGGAATAACTGGACGAGGGCTGCCTTGAGCACTCACACAGTACGGCTCAATATAGCCCAAAAAGGAGTACTAAAGACAATACTGAAAGTTCCGCTTAGAACTCCGACAGAAGAAATATTCAAAAACTTTCATATCTACAATGTACAGAAACTTTATTAAAAAAATATTTTATTTAAACTGAAAAAAACAATGAATACTCCACTGCCCAACATAAATACTCAACCAGGGCAATAAGCGAAAATATCCTGGTTACTCCCAGTTTGAACACATCTTTTGGACAGAGAAATAATAAATTCCATGCTATGAAATTGTTCAATGCTCTACCAAATCAAACCAAAAAAGTAAAGGAAATGAGTATATTTAAAACAAAAGTCAAAACATGGCTGAGAGATCAAACTAATAATCAACTTACAAACATTATGAAGACGATGTAAAGACAATTCAAAACTAAATACAAAAGTTTAAAAAAACTACAGGCCGCCTCAGAACAGGAAACCCTAGTGACGAGGACTGTGAAAAAAGACAAAAAAAAAACTTATATTATACTTTATACCTACATAATGTACAAACTTTGCTATTGAAACTAATAAAAAAATACATACATATATATATAACCTAAATATATACTGTATATGGTATACGAATATAAAATAGCTATGGAATGAACTCTGACTGTTCGCAGTTAGTTTTCCATTTGCAGAGTAACATTACTTGTTCAGTTCCCGTATTTTTATGAAACTTTCCTTGTTAAAACAAGGCAGTACCGGCGCAAGGGAGTGCTTTAGTGGCTTTATAATACCTACTGTAAGTGGGTTAATTGAAATGTCATGCTTCAAGCGTTGAATGAGAACCACGTGCATTGTATTCTGTATATTTAACAATGAAAACAATAAAGTTGCGCCAGGACCAATGGGAATTAAATGGTTCACATCAATGTCGTAACTCCGGGTTTGTCTCACAAACTATTTAAATAAAAAACTCCGGGGTCAAAAAAATATTTTGGATTTTATTTGTGATAGATAACAATTAGCTTGGATGGCTTATTTAGCAGGCGGTAGGAATGATTCTCGGGCCCGACCTTGAGGTTGCAATCTCTGAACTTCCTCTCATTCCTTTCCTGAAAAAACCTTCCACACTACATCCCAAAAGATGACATATGCCCTAAGGGGAATTATTTTCCTCGTGGCCTCCTGTGTGGAGCTAATGTAAAAAAAAATTATATTATCTACAGCTACCTGCCATTAGTTTTTTTTAATATTTTTTTATTTTAGTTTATTAGGTAAACAAACAGTTTTACATATTTTTAAAAGTAATTACATTATTACAAGGCTGCATAAATCAGTGAAGTTTCCGCATAAAATTTATATAATAAATAGAAAAACGTAGATTATGAAAACATAAAGTGGTAGAAAAAGAAAAATTAAAAAATAGCAATAGAGTGTTATAAATGGTATAGGAGAGATAATATGATATTCAACTATGTACCTATATAAAACTAATACATTTTCGCATCATTATATAGTGTTCAAGGTTAAATGTGATAAAAAAAGAAACAAAACAACATAATAGGAGTGAGAAAATAACACGCAGCAGGGGTTGAGGTAAGATCTATGATGGGTAACCTCTTAAGAGGGTATTTATTACCAGAGAATACCGGAAATAAGTCCCTTTTAAATCAAATTCTAGTCAATACGCCTAGACGTATTGACTCTTTTTTTTACATAAAAACATAAATTTAATTTGAAAGATTGTTGTTTTATCTGGTACACGCAGTTTTAAAATTTTGAAAAACTAAGTTTATTTTTAATATACTAAGGTTATACCGTTGGTCGTTGGCAGATTTGTTCAATTTTCAAACGATAGATTCTATTAAACACACAAATTTCAAATCATATAATCATACAAAAAAATAAATTAAAACATTATCTAGTCAACACAGTTTTAAAAACTTTAATTTTAGTTACATTAAAATCATTAAAAAATAAATCCGAGAATGAGTTTTGTGACAAAAATACCTCAGTTTTTCTATTCATTTAAGGTCTTAAAAACTAAAATTTTTCAATTTTTTTTACATACATATTTTGTTTAGACATTATTGAAAAATCATAAATACTTATGATCAAAAAATACTTATAAGAAATAACCTATATTTAATAATTTATCATCGTGCGTTTTGAGCATTTTTATTGCTTACTTGAATGTAGGTATATATTAAAGCAAGTTTTTAATAAAATATATCGATATTAAATTTTATTTCAAAAAGGCCTTCTTTCGAGCAGAATGTTTGACGGGGAAGAAAATGGTAGAAGAAATGGGGGAACAACTCAGTAAGAAATGGTATGATCAAGATACTCAAATAGACAGGTCATGCCGAGAGTTGTTGTAACTGAAAAATAACCACGAGACGATATTTGTACATGAATAATCTAATAATAATTGGATAATTTGTAGAGCGCTTTTTTTGTGAAAAAGACCTCAAGAGTGCTTAATGCATGTAGAAGAAGTACCCATGGTGAAGGCAAAGTTGAATAGCGTTCAAATTAAATCAAATCAAAAAATATTTATTGAACAAATAAAAAATACAAAGGGTGTAGCTTATGGATAGACCCAAAGCCGTTCTGGAAGAAACACAGCCGTGCTGATGGAAGTTTGGCAACGTTGCGTGTAGTCGTAAAATTTTCAGTCATTAGTTCACATTTCCATATAGCAAGTGCGCATTTTTTACATTGTGATGGTGATTTCGATTGAAAATATTGCGATTCTGTTCTTAGTATGTAATCATTGTTAAATAAAACATCAAGGTAACTTTTATACATATTTTTTACAGAAAATATGAGATTTAATATTATGTTTACTATCATTTTAAGCGTTTTAAGTGTCATCGCATAACCTGTAATGCTGTTTTTTTTCAGATTCGCAGCCAGTGCTACACAACATTTGGCTACCAGTGAATTGATAAGATTAGATTAGATAGTAGTGATTAGTGACAGATGGAAGATGGAAGTCCATATGGAAGAATATGCGCTTTAATATTTTGATTATAAAAATAGTTATAGTTAATTATCAAGACAAAATCCTTCAGTGCGATAAGAAATTGTTATTAAACGCCAAAAAATTCAAATTAAAAGTGGAAAAAGACATTTTTTAGGTTATTATGAATTTGTTGGTAGTTTAAAGCCATGTTAATACAATCATATTTTACACTTTAAATGAAAACTACAGCAGTTCACAATGGAGTGCTGTTAACAAGCTTGAAGTATGGCAGTGAGGCATGGTACTTTTTTTTACAATAGATCCATACAGTTGGCCCTCAAGAAAATAATTCTCTTAATGGCCTTTAAAATATTTGGGGATGCTGTGTGGAGGGTTTTTTTTATGAAAGGAAGGAGAGGATGTTCTGGGAAGAAAAATAGTATGACGGATGGGTAGGAGAATCTGAGGGTCAGTGTGTCCAGGAGTGACAGACGAACGATTCCATCCCTCCCACTGCAGTGCAAGGTGATATTCCGAGAAGGCACTGCTGGAGAAGTCAAGAGGTCTCCCTCAACCAGTCTCTCCTGATCTGGCATGCTACTCAAATGGAGTGCAGACGCATCCGCCGCCAAGACCCGGACAAACCTCAGCCTATGAACCCGGGCACCCCTGCTAAGTCATCAAACGTTTCGAACCACTTGGGGTGAATTATGGCAGAGGTGCTGGTTATCCAATAAACGGTTCACGGGGCGGCGGTACCCATAACCGCCTACCAAATTGTAAAAGAGCAAAATTTTGCAGAATAGGGATGAAAGTATAATTTAGGAGGCGAGTATGGGTACCTCCGACCGGGAACCATTTATTGGATAACTAACACCCCTGCCATAGGTCACCCCAAGTGGTTCACTACGTTTGGTGACTTAGCAGGAGTGCCCGGGTTCATGGGATGAGGTATGTCTGGGTTTTGGCGGCTAATGCATTTGCCCACCTACTGCGTGGCGGGCCGGATTGGGAGAGTTTTCATAAGTCCGTCACTCCGACACACCAACCCCCAGATTCCTAACCACCCCTCATACATTTTTCCTTCCCAGAACTTCCTCCCCTTTCCCTGAAAAGATCCTCCACACAGCATCCCCAAAGATGACTCGGACCCTGAGGGTTTTTTCCCTTATTATCGATTTCTTGGCTCAAAAAATGCTGAATCAACATTTTGACTTCTACATTAGATAGGCCACATTTTCATCAATCTAGATCTAGAGCACCTAATGTAGGTATTCAAAGCATTCAAATAAGGTTGTTTTTAGAGTACTTTCTGGTACCTAAATCAATTTAGGAAAAATTGACTCAGGCACTTCTAGCATTAACCCCCAGATACATAAGTTTCCTCTTTAAAAATCTTACTACAAATGCATGAAACACTATGACAGTCTTTCATCAGTTAAATATAAAATCGGTTCACACAACTTACAAAACGCAATGTTGCCAAGTCTAACAGCAGGGCTTGTGTTAACACTTAAGATCGGCTATGGTAGACCCCATTTCTTCCAGCTAAACATCCTCTTTACCCTGAGAAAAATCGTAATAACCGTTATTTAGTATGGCTAGTTATACTGGAAAAAGCACTCTCATAATTAAAAATAAAAATAAAACTCCTCTCACAAAACTTTACCACTATGTTGGTTCTCAGATCCTCGGGTGGACTGGCCCTAGCGCCGGCCCTGTACTTTCTAATTAATGTTGAAGAGCCGGACCAGATGAAGAGGCCCTAGAAAACCACGAGCCCCGAGGGCTCTCGCCGTCATGTTACTTCGCGGGTCGAGGGCGTTGCGACGGCTACGACGCTCCACGGTAAATATATTTTTGTAATTTAAGTTTTCGTTACCAATTTTCTCAACGGTGAATGCTATAAAAGTGATAGATACATTATCCATTGTTGTGATATTTCCAATTAGTGTGCAGAGTCTCAAATTATCAGTAATAAATAAAATTATTTTTTGAAAGAAATTTCCATGACCGACGATAAATTTCAGCAAACAAAAACATCTATTTGATTGAAGAAGAAGACAACAATAATAATCTAAATTAAAATATGGAAATGAACAAGACACAGAAAAATAATAAAACATAATGGTCGCAACTGGGACGAATGGTAGAGAATGACATGAGGCTGAATTGGTAGAGCGCCTTCCCAATAAGACGTGAGATCTGGGTTCGTGTCCCAGTTGCGACCATTATGTTTTTTATTTTTTCTGTGTTTTGTTCATTTTTATATTTTAATTTAGAGTATTATTGTTGTCTTCTTGTTGAATGATATGTTACATTGATGAGAATAAACTTCAAAAGTTAAAAAGAGAGATTTCTTATAAAATAAAAATTTACATCTATTTGAATTTCACTTTCGTTTTCTTGATTAAATTAATGAATGAATGAACTGGAAATTAACCAAAGTCGGTAGATAGACTCGTTGTCGATGACAATGCATTCTATCAATTTTTGGTCGCGATCATGCACATAAACGCGGACATAAAAGCGCCTCTCTGAAATTCAATGATATTACAGCAATAAATGTCGGTTTTATCCAAAGATATTAGAAACACGAGATATGCTATAGGCAGTTTGAACCGTATGGAACTCTATTCCTTCGTGTCGCCGATATTTTTAACTAATACTATTGCACATCTTCGCTTACGCTAAAGTATCCGCCCCTTTTCGAACTCACACTTAAAACTTGTCGTTTTCGTTGGCACTAATACATAGAACAGATTTCTATGCGTACACGTTTTGAATCCATTCGCGATTAGCAACACATATAAATGACGACGAATAAAGCTTGCAATAATACAAATCGATATAGATCGATATGTTAGTTTAAAATGATTCCAGTTAAAATTTTGATGAAAAATTCTTATTCTCAGAACCGATAAATCGGAACAAGTGTGATCAATTCTCAGAACCGATAAATCGGAATAAGAGTGCACTAGACTACTGACACGTTTAACGTGTCTCATAATCTATAATTAGATAACTGATTTTTAACAGTTTTTGGTTTTGTTCAATAATGTTAATCAATCACAATAACACTCACAATGTTTTTATTGTTGTAAAAATCCATAATAAAACTCTAATTTTTTACTCATGTTAATTTATTTTGTATTTGAGTACTTCCGAAGAGTCCCATCTGCTTCCAACCATCTGGAGCCAGTGGGACTAGGGCATCCGCAATTGGGGTATGTTATGAGGCTTCAGGTCGTGGGGAGGGGAGGAAGGCGAGGAAATGGAAGGTGGGGAAGTACCCGGTTATTCAGATCTGGTCGCCAAACACGGCTAATAAATTTAAAGCAATCTTTATATTCTGCATGGTGGTCTTTAATCAGGGTTATACTGAAAGTGTTCACAATAAATAATTTTACAATATTAATGACAAGTATTTTGGGCAACGCTGGGTGCTCTATCCGTGTTAGGGCCTTTATTTTGCGATTTCATATTTTGTTTCATGATCTATTTATTACCCATGTTTTACAGGAAGCTTTTTAAAAATAATATGTAGACAGTTATTTTCCTCCTCTTTGTGTGCTAGTTTTCATCAATATCAGAACAAAAATGTAAATTAAAAAAAAAAAACAAAACCCAACCGGGTATACTCTTTTTTAAAATACATGCACAACAATTCCAACAAATTAACAAAAATATTTACAAATATGTATGTACTATAGGTATTTCATTTAGCTAACAAACATTTAAAAAATACTTATTATTGACCGGTAAAGTGGAGATATTTGTGTAATACTTGTCGTTTCGATAATTTTGGTGTCATAATGCTAGAGCCCACCATTATACTCGTATATAGGAACCTCCGCGGCTCCGGCACAAAAAATCACCAAAGTTTCATTGAAAATCAAAAAATGGTACACGAACGCACGCGGAACAAACAAAGAAACATTCATTTTTATAAATAAAGATTTTAAAAGAAAAGCATTGCATTTGTTTCTACCACCAATCAGTATCTACAAAAAAATATGTTTATTTATATAAATATATTTACAAAGCCCTGCTAATAATTACGAAATATCGATAGTCAGTAATTAAAAGAATTCGCGTTCCCATCACTACCATTGAAAGAGCAGCGATGTTTGCTTTAATGGGGCCTTATGTCAAGAAAAACTTCGAATAATCATTAATAATTGATAACGTACTCTAATTTTGTACCTAATGGTGAAATGAAACTCCATTTATCTTGAAGTTCACATTGCTTGTGGTATTTTTACATAGTTGCACTGAACAAGACGGCATTTTGAATAAAACGGGCACAAACTGCACTCCGTCACGACACAAAATCAACTGATTGAACGAGTTCTTTCCGTATTCAAACTACCCTTGTCAGATAGTTGTCCGTCCACGTTTTGGCGGCCAACATAGCATATCTCCCCTTGTTTCTCTCATCTGTGGTTTTATCCAATCGAGATTTAGACATGTTGACTTCAGTTCCTAGGTAGGAAGGTTCAATAATTTTTTTTTTAACTTTTTTAATTTGGTTTTAAAAGAAAATTGCAAATAGAGGTATTACAGTAATAAAAAACTTTTTCGGGTTGATTTTTTTTGTTATTAAATAGCTCTTTTATTAGGTACCTACAATTTTTTTAAAAATGCTTATTAAGTAATATATACATACTTGACGGCTGGCGTAGTCCAGTGGCAAGGCTTTGGACTACCATTGCGAAGGTCGCGGGTTTGAACCCGGCGCGCAAAAATAAATTTTATTTGATTAATTTGTGTTATATCACAATTAATTAATTAAAAATAATATATACCATATTTGCGGCACGTTCCAGAGTGGAAGATACTCTCAGTTTCACCCTGGTGTAAGACGATCATTAAGATTTGAAACGTTGCTTGAAGTGCCTTTAGCCGTGTTTAGTGACTAGATCGGAATAGCCAGGTTAACATAATACCATACTAAGTTAATATAATATAATACCCCACCTTCTTCTACCCCTTTTCCTTTCCTTCTCCACTTACCTTCAGCCTCCCAACATACCCCATGTAACCGACGTGTGCACACCCTCGAATTCTTTATTATCATAATTTTATCGTCGGCTGTATCCTCCAACCGATCGCATTTTTTGCATCATTTTTATGGCATTTCTGAGAAATTCACCCAGAATTTCTGACCTATCAATGCTTCAGTACCGTGCCGCCGACGATAAATCATTTTCCATTGTGAAAATATATATATATAAATCATACATCATTTCAAAAAGGAAACTCCACACGATGATAAATAACGTACTTTTTAGATTTAAATAAAAATAAACATAATTAAATAGAGTTTTTACTATCAATTTACTCAACGAAGAGGGCTATTTAAGCGACAGGTACGTGGTCCAATATCGTTGTTCTTTTGCTAAATAAATTACCTTTATACTAATTTTAATCTTTATGTAAATAAACGAATTTTTAAGAAAATTTGAAAGCAAAGACTGCAAAGAAAATATTTTGTGTTTTGTAATTGATTACGACTTTATTACTTACTAGCTTCTGCCCGCGACTTCGTCTGCATAGGATTGGTACTTCGAGCAATTTATTTTCTTTTCCTAGGTCCCATCTACGTTTATACCAAAATTCTTAACATATATATTTTATTTATTTATTTATACGCCTATTAGGCTTTTACATACATAGTTATAAAAAATATTCATAAGATTGTAAGTTCATAGTTACAGTAGTAATACATAGTATAATCTATCTATTTAACATATTATAACAGCAAGTAACTAGTAATGCATAAGATGATTATTTGTAGGTATAAACCTGTTGTACAAAAATAAGAATGTGCCTACTCCTAAGGTTAACAAACGTAATTTAGCTATAAAGAAATGTAAAGTTTATATGTACATAGTAGACAGTGAGAGCAGTAACATGGTATAATACGACATAATAGTATAGTGTATAATATGAGGCCTTTGAATTAGAGAGTTTACGAAATAATTGTTGGCGGTATTGTTAACATAGATCGTTTGACCAGTTATCGTGGCCTGTTAAATCCAGGGCGTTCGCTCTGCCATTTTACATAGTTTATAAAAAATATTATACACAAAGATTATAAGTATAGAATAGTAAAAGCAATAATTTAACCTTAACCATTTGACACATAAAAGCAAGTAAAAAGCAAATGAAAACATGATAGTTTGTAGGTTGAAACCTGTCGTAAGAAAATAAGAATATGCATACTTCTAAGGTATAAAAACCAAAAATTGCTTATAAAAATGAAGTTTATATGTACATATTAGATAGTAGTAATCTTTAATTCTTGATTCGATTCAAAGTATTAGGCAAGTACTTTGAATAAATGCACTAATGTAAATATTTTCTAAAATAGAATTTTGATTTAACAATCATTGTTTTGCAAAATGTCATTCTCAAATTTTGACATTTTCTATTAAACAATAATTATCATTTTCAATATATTGAAAATAAATAGTCTGCTTTATAAATTATAGCCTATATGATATTCTGATGTAGGTACGAGCTATATTATTGTAAAGTTTCATTAAAATCCATTCAGTAAATTTTGCGTGACAAAGTAACAAACACACATACATCCATACAAACTTTCGCGTTTATAATATTAGTAAGATTTTTAAATCGGCGGATGCTATTTATGTAGATGGTAGATAGATAGATAGATAGACCATTATTGTTATGCTTTTTCCAATTATTTTGTAGGTCTTCATATTGTCCATGAATAAACGAATTTTACAAGGACTCTACAATTTATATTTGACATTGTAAAGTGAATAAAGAGCCTGTTTAGATGTCGTCGCGTGGCAAATTGCTATCATAATAAATCCTGTTTTTGTTAGTGAAAAGAGACTCAAGAATATTTATTTTAAATTAATATTTTTATAGTCAATTCAAATACAATTCATCTCCTTTATTGAAATATCATATTCGACCTTATGCAGAGGTTGTTCAGAAATAAGAACTATTAATGAAATATCAGCAATTAATTCAAGTAAATAGGAATAATAGCACCTAGTAGAAGAGTAGTTATAGGTATACTAAATACATTACGTATATTAAATAGATTTAGCATATTAGGTACATTAAATATATTTAGTACATTTTAGTAGATTATAGCCACCATAACACGGGCATGTGCCTAGTATGGCGGCCATAAATTCCACAAATGTTATATTTACTATTTAAAGAATATGGAGACATAAAAAAATCATATTAAGTGTATTAAGAATATTAAGTAATATTAAATGTATTAAGTAGGTATATTAAGTATATTCAGAATATCAAGTATATTAAGTAAATTAAGTATATTAAGTAAATTAGGTAAATTAAGTAAATTAAGTAAATTAAGTAAATTAAGTAAATTAAGTAAATTAAGTAAATTAAGTAAATTAAGTAAATTAAGTAAATTAAGTAAATTAAGTAAATTAAGTAAATTAAGTAAATTAAGTAAATTAAGTAAAGTAAGTAAATTAAGTAAATTAAGTATATTAAGTAAATTACGTAAATTAAGTAAATTAAGTATATTTAGTATATTAAGTCATTTATGTATTTTAAGTATATTAAATAGATTAAATGGATTAAGCATTTTAAATACATATTTATTTTAAATGCATAAGTAGTTTTTCATTAAGTTGTGTTGTAAATTAGTAGTTAATAAAAACCAGTCTCAGAAGACACGTAATATAATCGTCATTTATCTATAAACATACAAAATTAATTTGTGTAATTTGATTAAACCGAAGTACATTGAGCTCTAATAATATTATGAAAATATTTTTTTTAACAAAATAATTATGAAAATTATTTATCGAATAAAAACGTAAGCACACTTGAAGTTTTGGGTTCAATAATGTAAACAATACCCAAACTATAATATGTAGACTGTGGAACTATGAAACCACAATTATATCAAACAAGTTTGTGCGCATTTAGCTGGTGTTTATCTTTGATTACAAAACTAAACAGAACATCCCCAATGGATTTGAGGGAGAAATGATAATCATAAAAGAACATCTGGCTGTTCGCACATGTGTCCTGTTTCCATGGCAACAACCGCAGTTTCCATGCCATTAGTTTGTGGAACTTCTTACGGTTGTTTGCGACATCCTTTCCCCCTCACCTCCTCATCCCTTCTTTGCACCTGAGAAATTCCTGGTTTGTAATAAATGTCACCTATATCCAAAAATATTTCAGTTTTCATCTCATTTGAGAATGTATTTTCCAAATATTGTAAAAATCGATTGAATATTTGAAAATCTCGTTCAAGAATTATGTGTTGATCAGATAAAATGTTGATTCTTATAAATAATAGACATCTCAGATTTCCCTTTAAACCCGTGCGTCATTTTGACACATGTTTCTTCTGACGTCATCATTAAAAATAGGATTAAGACGCTAGTGTGTGTACCACAGCCCCATGAAATATTTATTTGATAACCAACACCTCTGTCAGTGTCACCCCCAAGTGGTTCACTACGTTTGGTGACTTAGCAGGGGTTTCCGGGTTTATCGGGTGAGGTTTGTCCGAATCTTGGCGAAGTCTGTTCACTAATTGCAAAGGCCGGATCGGGAGAGACTGGTTGAGGAAGACCGTTTGACCTGCCCTGCTAGACTCTCTTGGAACATCACGTTGCTTCGAGGTTCACTTGTCTGTCATTCCTGGACACACTGACTCCCAGATTACTACCCAACCCTTATATTTTGTTCCTTATCAGAACTTCCTCTCTTTCCTTTCCTAAAAAACCTTTCACACAGTATCAAATCTGTATCTGTCGATTCGTATGAATTGTTATAAGCTTTTTTATTTTCAGTATTATAAAAAAATACCAGTTCGCAATAGGCAACATGTTCGTTAAAATTGTGCAGGGAGAAACGTATTCTGTTGCGAGATTTTTCCTTTGAAAGGATATCATTAAAATATGGCGAGTATGTCTAGTGGAAAAGCTGTAAATATATTTAATATAGTTTCTTTCCGCTGCCGCACGAATTTCTTAAGAGAAACGGCTGTGCAGCCGCTTTCAGACAAAACTTAGTTTTGGATTTGAGGCCACAATATCCAACCAAACTGAAAAATTATTTTTGTAATAAAAAGGTAGGTTCAATGTCGATCTCGGATAGGAGCTACTTTTTTTGCTTTTGAATGACAAAGTATAGGTAATTAAAGAAATCAGTTTTTGTTTATTTTGGAAGCAACTTTTGAATTTTAGTGAATTATTTATAATTATAAAAAACAAGTCTGCCTAATCTTTGGTTTTTTAAATAATGAAAAATAGTAATTTTAGAATATAAATAACAAGTTTTTGTTCCGATGTAAATAGGTAATTTGTAAATTAAATTTACACCCAATCAAATTTGAATTCAATCAAAATTGTTTCTAAAAAAAAACATATTTAAAATTTTATATTTCATCATATTTAAAAAAAATATATAGGAAAAATTATTTTTTTAAACGTTTACATTAATTTACTCTCAAATAATTGTCCAAGTTGCCTTTAAAATCATAAAATATCATAATCTTTAATAGGATATATTTTAAAAATTAAAGCAAAAATAAATAATGTAGCTCCTATGCGAGATCGACATTTGACATACCTTTTGATTACAAAAATAATTTTCAATTTGGTTGGGTATTTTGGCCTAAAATTCAAAACTGCGTTTTGTATGAAACTTGCCGCGCACCCAATGGCCTTAATATAGATTCTATCATAAAAGACCCCCGTGTTGAATTTAAAATAATATAATTAGCTACCCCACCATTTGTACAACAGCTCCTTGGCCAAAGAAAGAAATATATATATATTTTCATTTATTCTAGATATTTAAGCAGATTATTTCAGTAGGTACGTATTGAACTGATGTTTTAACCGTATAGAAAGCTCAGCCGAAATAAAATTGTTCCTAAAAGGTAATTAAAAATGGAATATTAATAATGAAGGAAGTGGTATAAGAGTCAGAGCAGTATGACATTCCATCCACTTTACTTACCCCTTTAATGAGATGGCGACAAGGTTTGTTAGATATTAATTTTTTAAAGTTATTTAAGCTATATTTTTATTTTTATTAATTAGGTACATCTATAATAAATAAGTTTTACTTCACATTATTGCATTACATTATAATATAAAATTATTATATAAAATTAATAGATAATTTATTATATTACATTATAATATATGTAAAATACACATTGAAATTAATGATATTAAAAAGCATGTAAATTTGTAAGATGCTAGAAAAAGTGCTGGACCTGACAACAATCAACCTGTGTTAATAAAATTATGTCTTAAAAGCCTATCTGTTCATCTTTTTCTAATTTTTAACCAATCATTAATGACAGCTTGTTTCCCTAATATATGGAAACATAGTTTTCCTGCACCTATCTTTAAAAAATGAGAAAGCATAAAAAAAAATTATAACTCCCTACCAACATGGCTTTTCTTAAAATAAATCTACATTAATGAGTCTAGTTTTTTAACTGTTAATTCATGGTGGAATTCCATTGTATTAGATATGAAATTAAACAATTTTTTTTTCACTTTGTTCCACTTGTTTATTTACACCAGGACCGGTTTCGTCCTACTACGGACATTTTCAGACTGGTAGTTGAAATTCTTATATATTCTTATATAAATATAGAAATAGAAATTCTTTTAGAAATTTATAGAAATTCTTATATAAATTCCGTAGCATAAGAATTTCAACTACCAGTCTGAAAATGTCCGTAGTAGGACGAAACCGGTCCTGGTGTAAATAAACAAGTGGAACAAAGTGAAAAAAAAATTGTTTAATTTCATATCTAAATCTACATTAACTATTTACTAATTTACGAAAACTTTAAATCTATTTTTTTTTTCACAAAATGGCGGCCGTTTAAATTTTTTTAACGTTTTTATTAACAGTTTCAATTTTTTTTCAAATAGTAAAAATTAAAAATTTTCTGTTAATCTACATAAAGGGATGTGTAGAGAAGGTTCATACCAAATTTCAAATAAAACGGTTTAGTAGAGCTCTAGATATCATGCACGCCAGTGTGAAAAAAGTAGTTTCGAAAAAAACGCGTTTAAAGTTTTGAGTAAAGTTTCATTCATATAAAGTTTTATTCATATAATGGTACGGTATACTTACGTTACGTTTCTAGGACCTTCAGTTAAAAATATATTATATATTTACATTATTTAGGTACAGAATATAAGAAAGATTTTTTGAGGTTTCCAATCCTTAGTCGGGCAACGTCCACTGTCTTTTGTTCAATTTATTCTGGCCAGACCGGTTTAGTTGGAGCGCCACAAAAATTGCTATAATTCCGAAAATAATACTTATTTCAGAAATAATAGAAAAATCCTTTTAAGGACATATTTTTAAAGATCTAAACTTTGAAAATTCTAGACTAGAATACCATTTGTTATACATAAAGTATTACAAATCATTTCACATGTAATTTAATAGGATATCTAACAAAATTCATAAATGATTAAGTCCTTTTTTCCGACCGACGGATCGATCGTGAGAATTAAGTTTATTCAACCATCTCACATTTTATAACCATACGAAATACATAAAAAATGTATAAATATTTATCTTCTCATTTACCGGAGGAAAGATGGCCTGATATTAATAAACAATTTTTATAGCGTAACATATAATATATTTAATAAGAGGAACCCAAACCTTTTATTGAACAATTTCCTATCGTCTTACATTTTCTTAGTCCGTTTTGCAATTAAAATTCTTTATGGCCCTAATTTGATGAAAGCACTTTCAACTGGAGTCATAATTATTTCTCTTCGAAAATCCGGTACCGATCCAGTATAATTAGCTATTTTAAGTAACACTAAATTAAATGAAGGGATTTAAACATTTTCAACGAGTAACCCTAAGATTCTTGACTTGACGATTAGTTATAGTTTATTTTTAATTGATAAACTAATGTTTAAGACAAGATTTTTTTATGCATAGCACAAAGGGTAACAATTATTATAAGCAATAATTATTAGCCTGAAACACTCATCCATATTGAAAAAACCTCCCGAGAAAAGATACATGTCACCAAGAATTATTTCACCAAAAAAAGGAGACATAATATGTCTCGACGCCATCTAGTGAGAGAGTTGCCTTTCTCATATAAAAATAAAGTTGGTTGTTTGCAGGTGAAAAAATGTAATAAGCGATAATTGTTGAATAAAACACTAGTATACATTGAATAATTTGGCGGGTAACAGATAAGGCGCCGTAGCTTAAGATGATAGACTTCGCTTTTCGGCCCATACAAAAAGGACGCCCGGGAAAAAACGCTTTTCTACATTGAAAATTGGACTAAATGAATATATTTTTTTATACTGCCTTCTAGAAAGTGAAAACTATGTAGGTATGTTTTCTAATTTTCGATGCGTTTCGTATTAACGTAAACATTCACTGTCAAACACGTACGATTTATCAAAAAATATTATTTAAGGAAAAAGTGCTGCTAACTCAACTCTCATAAAGAATTATAAAATTATAAAAAGCTACCGACGTAGCTTCTTCTTTCTAAAAAATATATATTTTTTTAAATTTCAATTTTGTGAAAGTTTCGGTGTAGAAAAGTGTATTCTCCATAAACCCCTTTTCGAGCAATTTCTGTAGGTAAATTTGAGCGTTGTCTCATTCGACAATTTCGCATTCGCACATTTCGCATTCGCACATTTCGCATTCGCATGTATTGTAAGTGTGCGTGAGCTTATTGTGAGCGGGACAGAATGACAGACGCGGGTGTCACGCGTGTGATTCAAAGACTAGCCTCTTAATGGTAGAGCTCTCGACCGGCAATCGAAGGGGTGCGGGTTCGAGTCCCGTCGGCGATATGTATCTTTTCTCGGGAGGTTTTTTCAATATGGATGAGTGTTTCAGGTTAATAATTATTGCTTATAATAATTGTTACCATTGGGTATTGTGTTTGTGCTGTGGCTAAAACTTATTTTAAACGATACCATCTAAAAACAATGTAATATATAATTAAATATGTAATATCTAATTATACGAAACTATTATAAGGTGATTAGATTTACTTTCTGGTCTCACCCAATTTTCAAAAATCTTTTTCTTGATATTTAGGACTCGGGTATGGATATCGCCACCCGGGAACCATTTATCGGAAAACCAACACCTCTAACATAGTTCACCCTAAGTGGTTAGCTAATTTTGGTGACTTAGAAGGGGTGCCGCGATCACGGGGTGAGGATTATATAGGTCTTGGCGGCTAATGCCATCAGGGGAGACTGGTTGAGGGAGACCTAACCTAGACGTCTCCAGCCGGGCTTTCTCGACCAATCGCCTTGCACCGCAGTGGGAGTGATGAATTCTAGACACAATGACTCCCAGATTCTACCCAGCACTCATACCTTTTTCCTTCCCAGAAATTACTCACCTTCCTTTCCCTAAAAACCTACCTACCCGCCGATAGCTCTTAATTAAATACTTTTTAAAATTAGAACGTCTGACCTGAGTGCAGTTGGTTGTTTTGTGTTCTTTTTGTCGCAGTTAGCGCCTCCGCCCACTCAGGCAACTGAAAACTCTCAACTGCCAACTGTCTTTGTATGACAATGTGATGGCCCGCACACTTCACAATCACACAAAACCCCGTTGTCAATGGTAACGCAAGCGGTGACTCGCGACTGTCACTGCTGATTGCTGTGGCCAGCCGTTGCTAGTTGCCAGCTGTCAGCTGATTGTTCTTCGTCTATGGTTAAACAAACCTTTTGACCAATCAAGACATAGAAACCAGCTGGTTTTAGTTTGTTTTCAGTTGCTTCGTCAGCGGAGCGCCTTAGAGTGTTTAACGAGTGTAAAGACGTATTTGTAAACTTTGGATGTGAAATTTAATAAACGTTAACTAAGAAAAATTAACTATTTCTTACTCTAGATAAAAAGGATATTACGTATATTATATATGCATGTAGATTTTTACGGTCAAAGTTTAGTCAGTATTAGGTATCGTGATCTATTTTTGGGCTAGCTCTTTCTTTAGCCAACGTTTAAGCTGTCCAAAACGTTGGCTAAAGAAGGAGGTAGCGCGACATGGCATAATGACCCAAAAATAAATCACGATAATCGTTTTCTTAAGTTAACAATTAAAAACAGTCAAAAACAAACAGTTAGGTATTCTTATGAGATTCTTAAAACAGTATGTGTTTTGAAATTTACAATAATTAACATTTACATGTTACACAACTCATTATGGAAATTATGTTATTATAAAGATATTTTTGTTATCATATAAAATAATAACGTTATTTCAATTCTTTGGGACTGAAGTATTTTTAGTGTACTAGAGCAATCTTCAAATTAAAACAGATAATTTAATTAGTAGAAAAGACTTTACCTTCAATTTTAAATGTCAGTAGGATAATTCGGATTTTCGAGTACCTACGCATTTTTTTCGCCAAAAAAAATATAAAGGTCAAAGGTTTTAGAAAGAAAAAAGGCTGAAGTTAAAAATAAACTAAAGATGTTTTAAATTCATTGTCATCAGTATGAAACAGTTTTATCATAAAAGTTTTGACGTTTTTCATTGGATACTCTGCTTGTCAGCATAACATTTTTTGTTCTCGATATGGTGTGACATTTTTAGAAGTTTTCAATGAAGAACTAGTTATTTTTGAACTCGATAGGGTATTTCTAAGATTTTTTTTGTATTGCTTAAAAAATATACGATTATTATGGCATTTTTATTTTATTTTTATGTTGACGAATACATTTTCTACAGCGAGACTAAGTTGCCCATTTTTGTATTCTCACCAAAACGGCATTTTCGACGTGTGACGTCATAAGTGCATAAGCTAGTTCTTGAAAAAATTCCGACATTTCTACTTTGTTTGTTTGATGACGTGAGTACGACGCGTTTCACGGGCCGTTTTGGTATCGTAGATTTTTGAGCGTTTTTAAAATGAATAAATTTGAATGAAAACGTAAAAAATAAACATTTTCAGTACGATGATTAAAATCAGAAAAATGATCTTTAAATATTCCATACAAATCCCTCGTTTATGAAAATATCCTATTATTATTTAACTAACGAGTACCTGGCATGCGTTGCAATGCTATTAAAATAAATAATAAAATATTCCCTTCCCCTCCCGCGTTCCCCTCCCACCTTCCTAGCATTTCCCCTCCTCCCACATCTCCTCGTCCCACAAACAGCCCCCCTCCCGCGTCCCTCTTCCACCTTCTCCACCTTCCATCTCCCTCGTCCTCCCTCCCGCTTCTCCTTCCCTTACCGCTTTCCATCCCTGTCACTAAACTATATGAAATACACACTATTGTATATTTTTGGTACAAATTTCGTAACGCCAGAGCTCACCATAAAGTATAGAAATCTTCGTGGGCGTTCTCACAAAAGTTTCATCGCATTTGAATGAATGGTATTTGCAGGACAAACAAAGAAACATTCATTTTTACATGTAAAGATTACATTAATTATTGTATGATTGTGATTCATCTTCTGCTTTATGGTATACAGGTATGGGTAGCAACCCGTATTCCAGATCAGATTTACGTACCTAAAACATATGAGTTTAACCGGTCGACCTTCATAGTAGAGTAGAAATCTATTAAATTAGGAAACTTTAATAAACAAGCACCTGGGTTTCACCGCTTAATAGCGCTTGTTCTAAGCCATCGACGTAAAACTTGAATTTAGGATTATTTCAAGCAATTCGACTCCGAAGTTGGAATTTTTTAATTTCCATTTTTTAATTATATTCTCCTTACTTTATTTTCTTCATTCATTCGCTCTACCTGCCCAAACCATCTGAGAGTTCTTTTCTTAATCTTACTCATTACTCATTACATCAGCCTTGCACTCTTTGTGAACCTCCACATTTCTCACACGATCATACATCGTTTAACATACATATACCTCAGGGATATCATTTATGCTTCCT
Source organism: Limnephilus auricula (assembly GCA_951813805.1). Classification (NCBI taxonomy): domain Eukaryota; kingdom Metazoa; phylum Arthropoda; class Insecta; order Trichoptera; family Limnephilidae; genus Limnephilus; species Limnephilus auricula. The sequence continues at coordinate 7,482,626 of OX638403.1, forward strand.
CTGCCTGTTCCATGCCCCCCTGCCATACATCAGGTTAGGTACCAGTACTCCAATAAGGAGTGCTAACTTCGCTTCTTTGGACAACTTTTACAGTCCTCCATTAACAGAGTAACCTACCCATTTTTTAATATCTCTATCAGCCTTCCTATCTCTCGTAAACATGCTTCCCAAATATGCAAACGCATCCATCTGCTCCAAGTATTCATCATTTACAACTCAATGATCATCAACACAACAAATTATATATAAAGAATATAGGGTGGTCCAACCATAACGCACGATGTTAATTGTAAATAAAACAAAAAGTTTTCAGAGAATTATCTTTTTTTATTATAATAGAAAGATCTATGACCTATGTGTGAAACAAAATATCGGCCAAATGCTCGCCACGGCTTCGGTGGTATACCTCTATCCGGTGGTTCATATTTTCAATGACGCTGAGGCATAATTGAGGTTCAATGTCGTTAATGTGCCGAATTATCTCATAATTTAGCTCTTGAATTGTTCTTGGATTATTGACGTACACTATTTCTTTTAAATATCCCCAAAGAAAGAACTCCAACGGCGTCAAAACATACGCCAATTGACATCGCCACGACGTGAGATAACACGGCCATTGAATTTCTCGCGCAAAAGAGCCAATGTTTCGTTGGCTGTGTGGCAAGTGGCACCGTCCTGTTGGAACCACATATCGTCCAGCTCCATATCCTCAATTTCTGGCGACAAAAAGTCCGTTATCATCTCGCGATAGCGAACACCATTCACGGTAACTGCTTGGCCGACCTCATTTTCGAAGAAGTACGGCCCGATAACGTCGCCAGCCCAAAAACCGCAACAAAAAGTCACTCTTTGTGGATGCACCGGCTTTTCAACAATCACTCGTAGATTCTCATTTGCCCAATTGCGGCAAATGTGGACACATTTGGTCGATTATGCTAACCAAAAAAATCACGAAGTGCACGAAATACATTTTGATTGTCATAAAACCCGTTTTCATAAAACGCTTCAACAATCTTAACGCGCTGCTCAATTGTCTACCTGTCCATGGTTGAATTTATCAAAGACTGAAACAAGACGGCCACCATAACAAGGGCATGTGCCTAGTATGGTGGCCATAGAATCCACAAATGTTATATTTACTATTCAATGAATAAAGAAACATTAAAAAAAAGGAATGTCAAAGAAAGTTGGGCAAAAAACTTGACATTAAGGTGTGACTCACAATTAACATCGTGCGTTATGGTTGGACCACCCTTTATTTCTTATCTCCATAAATCAATGTTCTTGGCATCGTGGGAGGAGAATATCATCGCTTATCTTATCACATACCTTATACATAATACTTAGGTCTACATAAGGATTGAATTCTGATACTTTTACAAATTTTTCTTCACGCGGCCGGAAGTGGTAAAAAGTTTTTCGTGTAGAAACTCTTTACAAATAAAGCAGTGAAGTTTGTGTGGAGTAAAAAAGTATAAACCCGGAGGCTTTTAAAGATTCTTCTCGAGATAAATATTATAAAGCAGAGAGTAACGTACACACTTTCCTGGCGAAAACAACTTTCCGCACTCTAGGTGACAGAGTGTATGTTGAGATGTTACAATTTGTGTTGTATTTTGACAAAAATAGTAATATTGTTCGTGAAGATTTAAAAAAAAACTTTGTTCGTATCACTTTGTCTGAAATACCATCAATCACAAAGATTTGTTGAATTACGGCTTCAGTGTACATGTTAATGGACTCTAAATGCTAAAAATTAAACGAAACGAAATGGTGTTTGCTGGTATTGGGTGATAATATGGGTAGGAAAAATTAAGGATGCAAGGAAAAAGGATAACCAATCACTTACTACATTACCTCTGGATCGGATGACCGGTATCAATCGGATGACCGGTATCGTCGCGCATTACATACGAACACACAAAAAACAAACATTAATTTTTATATATTAGATATTAGTGACACAATGGCTTGGGCCTGGGTGAGCAAAAAAATACATAATTTTTCGCCTTTGTAGAATCATCGAAATAAGTTTTCCCCATATTTTGTATCCGGTGAATTTTATTACAAAGCGAACATAAATATAGTTCATTGAATTGAGGAATTCTTAAACTAAAATATTTATTGTTCTTTTACCAGGAATTTCAATTTCAAAAGCGCGAACTAGACTTACGGCTTTTATACCTATTTACAATGTACGTCTTTCCTGACTTCTTGTCAGTTAGTTCTGCCGTAAAAGCCATTCAGACGGTTCTCTAATTTCGCCGAATGTAACTTGAGTAATTGTTTATTTAATACGATCTTAGTTCAGTCGGCTTCACAGGTGGATGAACTATCGGAAACTAGAACAATGGCACCAAAATATCTTAAGGCAATATATTTTGGAATACCAACGAAAGTGCCAAGCGCGAAGTCTAAGAACTTGCGATTTATAACTAATTGCGGGACCATGAATAATAGATACTATCATGTACCCACCCTATTCTGCGATTTAATAATAATATGAGTAGGTAAGCAGTCATTTTTAAGTAGAGTCTAAATCTCGCAGGAAAAATCACGTTGGTACTCGTAATTATTCACCAGTATATCATGCACAGCAAATATTTGAGAATTATTCGGTCAAGTCCTTAAGGGGATACCCGGCGGTGATTTTTCCATACAAACGTATTCCCTATTTATCTCTCTGGATTTTAACCATAGAGAAAATATTGTTTTTACATAAAATAGATATTAACTACTAGCTTGTCGGTAATTTTTTGTTTTTATTGATAAGTTACTTTTTATAGAAGTTATGACCTTCCAAAAATCAATAAAATTGACTGGTTTAAACGCCGTCAAAAGACGTTTAGTATACAAACTAGACAATGTTTTAAAAAAAAAAGCAAAACGTGCAGACGTAGAATAGTTTTTTCTTATGTAGTTGGTAAAAAAAAATTGAAAATCAGTCGACTTTGGGAGGAGAAAAGTGGGGAATACAAAACCTCGATTTTAGTTAGGTATTAGTAGCCCGAGGTGCATTGTCCCTTTCGCTCAATATCCGGTGGAGTAAGAGCAACAGTGACAGCAACAATTTAGTGAAATCTATTTTTCAAATTTCTCCACCACCGGGTTTCACCTTACAAAACCTCGATTTTAGTTAGGTATTAGTAGCCCGAGGTGCATTGTCCCTTTCGCTCAATATCCGGTGGAGTAAGAGCAACAGTGACAGCAACAATTTAGTGAAATCTATTTTTCAAATTTCTCCACCACCGGGTTTCACCTTACAAAACCTCGATTTTAGTTAGGTATTAGTAGCCCGAGGTGCATTGTCCCTTTCGCTCAATATCCGGTGGAGTAAGAGCAACAGTGACAGCAACAATTTAGTGAAATCTATTTTTCAAATTTCTCCACCACCGGGTTTCACCTTAATTACATCCGATATTTTCCATTGTGTGCCTACTTTCAAATATACGATTCTACTTTCCCTTTTATATTGTATTTTAAGACAATTTCTAAAACTGTCCTGTTTATTTTATTACAACAAGATTTTAAAATAGCCACCATAACCCACTTTTATATATTATAAGTAAACATTATCTGGGGGTACATTTTGTGTAATTTTATGTATCGAAGGACCTTTGAAATGCGTGAGTGAAATTTTAATTGAACCACTGCACAAGAAGAAAATATACACATACAGGTAAGCAAACGAGAGAAATAACTTACAGCGGAACACTTTCTTCTATCGAGCTGGTTAATTAATGAATTGCACGGTATTTTTCTTCAGAAAAAAATAACAGAATAAGCATATTGATGCGGAGATGTTTCTGCGTTGAGGACCGATTTATGGCTGATGTTGGTAATAGAAAAATAACAGGTCTGTAGGAGAAGGAAATATAACAATACTTACTACAAGTACAGCGGTTCATGATATATAGATGTATGTAGGTAAGTGTAGCTGTGTATTGTGTAAAGACCCAACCAATATCGGTCCCAATGGTGATCCTTGCGGTAACCTCTAGGAATCTATATTGACAACATTGTTGTTCTTCTTCTATTAAAATAATATTGATGAAATCATTTAGCTTATTTCAAACCAATTTGTCACTTTTTTATAGTTTAATTAACGAAACTTTTACTAAATATTATCATTTTTATTTTATTAATTAATATTAATTTCCTTTAAATTCGCGATATTCATGATTATTTTTGTTAACTTTTAACTCTCAATGGTCTTGTTAATTAATGGATAGCAATATTTCACATAGACTAAATTATATTTTATGTGCATATTTTCTAAAGAATTGAAAAGGAAAAGCTTGTTTGAATAATAACATTCAGAAATAAATGGAGGTTTCTAATCGTTCCCAATAATTGTGTAGGTCTAGAATAACTTTTTAATAATAGTTGCAGCTATTCACAGCAGTCAGCAGTCCCTATTAATATGGCAACCAACAGTAATTTGAAGTAATTATTCCACAATATTATAATGATAAGAAACACATTGGCCAAAGTTAGTGTTACCTAACTATTATTTGATATTTTGTACTGGCTTTGTACTTTGTATGTGGCAAAATAAATTTCAGGGAATAGCGAGATACCTAAAACCAAAATCCATCGATTTTCTCTGGTTTATTTAGTCTGTGAAGTTCACACAGATTGATTGCAATCAGCCACAAATTTCCGGAATGAGTTACATAAAACACTCCTCTAAACAGCGATACGATACATGTGTGCAACTCAATTGATCACCACAACCCTTGGAATAGCAACCCTTAATTTCAAAGGAAGTGGGAATTTAGGTGGGAGTACCTAGAATGGCTCTTGGGGTGTGAGGGTTTGAGTGATTGGTGATTAGTTATTTGGCTTCATGTGAAAACGTAACCCTTTTATAATTTCTAAGAAATAGTAATTCGTGAAAAAAGGAAAATCAGAATCGGGAGTAACTAACTAGCTGATATCGACTTCCACATTTCCATTAGAATAGGTTTATTGCCTGTTTATATACACAGATGGCATTCGAATGTCGGTTTCGTTACAAGTAATAAGTGTATGCATTTTAATTAATTCTGTTGCTTGCTATTGCTTCTCCAGAAAATCCACTTTTAAATTAAATTTCCTTCTCTACAAAAACATAATTGTCGATTAAATAAAAAAATTACATTTTTCAAGTTTATTGCCAAATAAGGCTATTAGTTAAAACAAGTCTGATTTCAACATTAATTTATATGGATAAAATACAATTTATAAAATTACACGTCAAAATCACCAGATGTCGAAAGTGTAATTTCTGTACTGCTACACTTATGTGGTCATCCGCCATTTTGATTGTAGAAAAACGACGTTCTGCCATTTGAAACCAAAGCCACGAAGCTGACTACATGTGTTTTTAATAGAAAAGTAACATCTCTCAAAATAGTGTTTGGAAACAATTGTAAAAGGTAAGAAATATTTATAGAAAAACGTATTTTTAAGAGGAATGTGGAAAAATGTCATTTCTTGTTTAAAATGCCACCTTTTTTTAATAAATTAATTAAAATAATCACACCACATTAATTTATATGTAAATACCTTAAAAATTATAACACTTATGTTTTAATATGCAACTAAAAACGAATTATAAAGCTAAAAACTTTATACGCATGTATTGTAAAATTTGTTATTTTTTAATAACGCCACTTTTCTATTTAACCAACGATATAGTCAATTTGTGAGGATGCTACGGGAACGATTTGTAGGATAACCGACACCCCTACCCATAGGTAACCCTAAGTGGTTCGCTGCGTTTGGTGATTTAGCAGGGCTGCCGGGGTTCATGGGATGAGGTTTGTTTGGTCTTGGCAGTGAATGCATTTGCCCACGTAATGAGTGGCGGGTCGGAACGGGAGAGGTGTACTTTGACCCCTTGATTCCTATCCCCAAAGATGGCAAAGATGGCCCTGATGGATTTTTATTCCTCCTGGCCTCCTGTGTGAAGCTAATGTAACAAAATAATTAGCACAAAAATACGCTCATGCATTTACTCAAAGAAAATGTCTGCGTAGAATTCTAAATAAATTTCAACAGAATTTAATAAAGTCGACAAATTGCAAATTATCCAAACAGCAACAATACCCGTAGAAAACTTTTCAAGATAAATCCAATCTTTTGCTGAAGAGAATATTATAAACTTTAAGAAACGCTTTGTAGGTTTGTACAATATGTTTTTTTTAAACTTTAATGAACATGTCCACAATATGGATTAATATTTCAAACGTCAATTTTTTAAATTTCAAATGAAGAGTCCACAGAAAGAATGATCAAAGTCACTTGAGAAGAATTTTAAGAAAACAGAATATTTAATTTTGAAACCTTATAATCTTAATATATAAAACAAAGTCGGGTTAGTTACACCATTTATAACTCAAGAACGGCTGAACCGATTTTTATGATTTTTGATTTTTTAGATTTGTATTCGTCCCGATTAACAGAATAACTATTAAAACATCGGAAAAAATCACGGGAAAAATAATTATGAAGAAAATAAAAAATTTCATATATTTTGTTTGGAACGGCTTTTCAAATAATGTGCGTTGATCGATATAATTTGAATCAATTCGAACAGCTAATAAATTAAACACAACATTTATTGATTCTGAGGCGGCACAAAGTTTGCCGGGTCAGCTAATTGTTTATAAAAGTGACATACACAAATGCCGTGTGGCATAAAATCACTGCTGATATATTTATAATAGTATGTTATATCATTAAAAAACAACATATGTTTTTAATTATGTTATTTAAGATTTTCTCAAGTTAGTCTGAAAAATAAATTACATTAATGATCAAAGTCTTACTGAAAAACGGAAATCTATAAAGGTTACACAAAAAAGAATTCCATTGGTGGAACATTTCTTGCTTCGCCAAAATCTTTAAAGAAAGATCAAAGTCGTAGACTCTGATCGTTTTTAACTTTTTCAGTGCAGACGTTGATCATTATTATTTATTACGCCAAAAATAATAGATCATTTTTTTCGGAACTATAAACGTTTGTATCCTTTTTCTGATTCAGGCCAGGTAGGTTTAGCATGAATAAACTAAATGGCGGTATTTATTCGAAACCTCTTCGGGGGTGATTTTGATCATTCTGTCCGTGGGCTTTTCAAATGTTGTTTTAGGAGGAGGTAGGTAAATTTTCAGATTGACAAACAGCGGCCAAACGAAATATGATTTTTTAACCCGCATTTCCAAGGCGGGCCACGTATGTGCCAGTATCTATGTAGATATCCACATACCTTTGTGGATATTGGAGTGCCCAAGACTGTCTCGGAATTTCAATAAACGAAAAGAAATCTCAGAATCCAAATTGAGTGAATGAATCTGCCAGGCAGATCCTATGCAGGCACTCTTCGTCTCCGCATTGCGAAAAGCAGAGAAATACAAAGATAGTGCACGAACTTATGAGCTTATGAGCCTTCTTGTAACTTGTATTGTCAGAAATTAAGTGAAGATTCGAACAAAGTGAAATTTGGTTTGGATCTAGGTTAGAACTTAACATAAGATTTAGAATAAATAGTTTGTGATTATTAAGATAGATGGCAGGCCAGTAAGTTTTACTCCTCTCAACAGAACTGAAGTTAATATAATCTTTGTAAAATTAAGTATTAGTCTCTTCTGCATCAAACTACCTAGAAAGAAACACATATCAGTTCAGTTGGGGGGAAATTAAATTCCTTGGATTGTATTATTTCGGTGTCAATAAAAAATTTATACTTGTTCGCTAAAAAACAAAGTGTATTATTAAAAGAGTCTCCTTTCTAACGTCTGAGTGAATCCTAATACATTACATCTATATTATTGTTTTTTTTTCAAATTGCCAATCATATTTATGGAGCTTTATAAATTATTTGTAGTGTATATGAATATGTATGTAGTTTCAATGTCTTTTAACAGATAGTTATGTAGTTATGAGTTGGCTCAACAGAGGTCAGTAAAGTTGTACTATGTGAGAGAGTCAAATACTCGAACGGTTACAGAAATAGCCGATGTTATAATTATTGAAGAAGAAGATAACAATAATAATCTAATTTTTTTTTTAATTATGAAAATGAACAAGACACAGAAAAATAATAAAAGATAATGGTCGCAACTGGGACTCGAACCCAGAACCTTACGTCTTACCGGGACATACACCTCTACAAATTGGGCCACTGCGATCTATTATGAGACTGTCGGAATTGTCAACTTCATATTTCAAATTTCAAAATTGACAATATTATCTTCGACTAATGTTTTTTTCCACATTATTGGCAGCAACCTTTATTATTATCCTCGGATTGGAATAGTTTGAAGGAAACTTAATAGGGTAGTTATCATCTATAATAATCTCATCTTCTAATCACTTACTCGTAGATTTAGAATGAATTAATAGTATCATTATTTGTCAGTGGATTCACTTTACTTTGAAATACATTCTAAAGGCATAACAACTTTCACATAGTCAACAAATATATATTCTACAGAATTTATAACAAAATAAATATTAATATGTGGGGGTGCGACAAGACAGACATAAGAAAACATGAAAAAAAAAATAATGCAATTATCCGAAAATTTCAGATCGGTGGATGATTTTTTCTCTTTTGCAAACATTATGATGCAAAGTAAGCTTTTCATTTTAAAAACGCATGATTTTATTTATTTATTTATTCACGCCCTTAGAGCTTTTACAACAATCATAATACAAAAATAACAGAAAAATAAACAATAATATACAAATTATGTTACATCATTGTTTAGTAAGTGGGAAACAGAATTTTTGAAATTTCAGAAATAAATTTTGATAAGGAATAAACGAAAATATCAACTGAATTAAATTTATTTCCAAGCCTATGAAGTCTTTGGATTGGGGAGTTATTGAAATAATTAGTTTTCGAAGGATAAACAAAGAACAGCTCTGGAAGCCTCGTGTAACGATTTGGTACTCTGAATGTTATTAGTTTAGTTAAATCAGGTGCGTCAATTGTGCCATTTACTAATTTAAATAAAAGTACCATATCGCTCTTGGTTCTTCTAGAAGATAAGTCAGTTAAATTAAGTCGTTTCATTAATATATCATAATTAATTTGTTCAATGGGTATGGAGAGTTTGAAATTAATGAATCTTAAAAATTTATGTTGAACTCTCTCAATTTTTACTTGATGAGCTTTATAGTATGGGGACCAAATAGTGGAATTATATTCTAAATTACTTCTAACTAAGGCAGTGAAGAGTATATTGAATGAGATATTGTGACCTTACAAAGTGTACTCCCATACGTCTCTGTCATGGAGGAAACGAATGAGTAAAGAAGTGACGGAGCCACCTTGTACATGTTACTTACCAGACTTGACTTATGTTCTGACAGCAGATTGATTGCTTATTCCACGTGCCAACAAGCAAACATCTCTCACTTTACAATATTTACTAAAATAAAAAAAATCCCATATAAACTGTAACTTTTCTCTGTCATCCTCTCCAGAGATATTGTGTTTTATTAGTACCTACTGGCCAGAACTTCAGTACATTTCTGTGTTGATTAAAAGACTTATAAGCTCTTTAAGATCACAGTGACTATTTATTGTTATTCTGTACTATACCTATACAAGTATTGCTTAAGAGCGATGGACCAGCGTCTATGAATAAAAGTTTAAAAATGCTTGCAACTGTACAGGGAGATTCCAATGAGAAAGATTGATTTTTTTTATTTTTTTATAGTGAATACCTCACAAGAGTCCCAACTGCTCCCGTCTGGAGCCAGTGAGACTATGGCATCCCCAATTGGGTATGTTATGAGGCTGAAGGTAAGTGGGAAAGGAAAAGAGTCGAGGAAGAGGAAAGTGGGGAAGTACCTGGCTATTCAGATCTAGTCACTAAACACGGCTTCAAGCAACGTTTCAATTCTGAATGGTGGTCTTACACCAGGGCGATACTAAGAGTAACTTCCACTCTGAAATTATTCGATTATTTAATATTTTAAAATTAAAAATTTAATATCAATTTATTTCATTCAAAACTTGCTTTAATATATACCTACATTCAAGTAAGCAATACAAATGCTCGAAACGCACGTTGATAGATATTAAATATTGCGTACTTCTTGTAAGTATTTTTTGTGATAAGTATTTATGATTTTTTAATAATGTCTAAACAAAATAAGTGTGTAAAAAAATCTGAAACATTTTAGTTTGTAAGACCTTAAATAAATAGAAAAACTGAGATATTTTCGTCACAAAACACGTTCTTGGATTTATTTTTTAATGATTTTAATTTAACTGAAATATAAATTCTGAAAAATGTGTTTACTAGATTATGCATTGATTTATTTTGTTGTAAGATTATATGATTTCAAATTTGTGTTGTATAATGCAATATGTCTTTTGAAAATTGAACAAATCTGCCGACGACCAACGGTATAACCTTAGTATATTAAAAATAAACTTAGTTTTTCAAAATTTAAAAAATGAACTGACAGATAAAATAACAATCTTTCAAAATCAATTTGTTTTTTTATAAAAAAAAGTCAATACGTCGAGAATTGGATTTAAAAAGGACTAATTTCCGGTATTCTCTGGTAAAACCCTCTTAAGTCTATGGATCGCGTGCATGACTTATTTCTTTTCTAAGAGCTTCATTAGTTCAATAAGTTAATTAAATAAGTCAGTAATTTTGCGTAAAGAACCACTTAATTCAAACATAATATATGTACGTATTGACAGTTAACCGACACTTTTCTAAACTATGGAGGCCGCTTTAAAATTTATCGATCGTCGGTCAGAATATAAATATGTTAACAATCGTATACCGTGCTCACAAATACTGATAACTGACCATACGACTAGATGACGGATTTGGACAATATCGGATTGATATAGGGTTTTATCGATCGTCCATGCTATGTACCCAAAAGGTAATGCGATAGATTCTCACAGAAGCACTAGAAATTTGAGAGAATCTATTTATAATGAATTGCTCCGTGTCTGAATTGTGTTGGGTAAAGTTGCGAATTAACCATGGCAGAACGGCTTGGCAATTAGCCACGATGGATTTAGTTTCGTTTACGCCACTGTTTCGGCAGTCCATTATATTGTTTAATATAATATATTGTATTCCATCGGGATATTAAATTCCGGCTGTAACAACAAGCACCGACAAAAATATGATATCTTTGCACAAATTAAACATTACTACTAGGTGTATGTTTGTTTACCGAATATTGGTGTGGGTATCTCTAGCATGGTCGATTAATAAAGGATTGATCGATTATGTCGATAACTTGTCAACGTTCCCGATAGGGAATGCAATCTCGACTACGCCACTGTTTCGGCAGTCCATTTTATTGTTTAATATAATATATTGTATTCCATCGGGATATTAAATTCCGACTGTAACAACAAGCACTAACAAAAATATGATATATTTGCACAAATCGAACATTACTACTAGGTGCATGTTTGTTTACCAAATATTGGTCTGGGTATCTCTAGCATGGTCGATTGATCGATTATGTCGATAATTTGTCAACGTTCCCGATAGGGAATGCAATCTCGACTATGCCACTGTTTCGGCAGTCCATTTTATTGTTTAATATAATATATTGTATTCCATCGGGATATTAAATTCCGACTGTAACAACAAGCACTAACCAAAATATGATATCTTTGCACAAATCAAACATTACTACTAGGTGTTTTTTTGTTTACCAAATATTGGTCTGGGTATCTCTAGCTTGGTCGGTTGATAAAAGGATTGATCGATTATGTCGATAACTTGTCATCGTTTCCGAGCACAAGTTCAGATCGCCAACGAAAAAAGAACAGTTGACATTAAGCACACTTCGTTGTCGTGAAATGTTCAAGATAATAATTTTCTTTTATTTTTTATTCATATTCATATTCATATTTATGGTTTATTTTACCGTAGAAATTAAATAAATAAATATTCATATAATAGGCAATTCAAACACCAGTTACCTTTAGGGGGTTTCTCACCATCCTCCCAATAGCTTATCTACCCTAATAACGAATATTATTAAACATAAAAATAAAATACTTGCAGTGGTTAGAAAACTCGGCCAACATATCCAATATATAGTTACTATTTATAGGTTCGAGTACCGAATTATAAACTCCAACTTAATAAATAAATAAGCCGTAAATCGTAATTCGAAAATATTCGTTATTAGTGTACATAAGCTATTGGGAGGATGGTGAGAAACCCCCTTATTGTGATATAATTAAATCCCTGTTATTAACTACATATACCTTTTATAAGATTACTTTTTCAGTAACTGATAAACAAACAACAGTCATAATCATGCATAATAAGTTATCTTACTTTATTTTTTTTTTTCTGGTTTCAGTTTTTATTCATACAAAATATGTATGTAAGACCATAGTTTGCAATGCAAACACCAATTAGCTATTTTGTTTTAATCCTTTATTTTTAAGTAGATAAAACTTATATTTATTTTTTATTTTATTTTTTTTATTATTATTTAAATAATTTTGCTAAACAAACAATGGTTATCTTCACATTTTAATTAATTATTTTATTATGTTTCTTCTCTTTTTGTTTTCTTCTTCTTCTTATTTTATCCAACAAATTTATATAGGACTTTTTATTATTATTTTTATATTATTTAAATATCTTTGTTCCATATATCATCCTAATTTGACTGCCCTAAAACGGGATTCTTCCTAGTTGGGCAGCCAAAACATTCAATAAATAATGTATAATACATGTATAAAAAAAGTAAATAAAATAAAATAAAAAAATAAAAAATAAGAACTGATGACAAGTTACCCTTAGATATCCTTATAGTTTTTTGACGACAAAAGGTCTCCTCTGGTTTCTTTTTGGGAGGAGGGTTTAAGTAACCAAAACCTCTTCCATAGGTTACGTTTGGTAACTTTGCAGGGGTGGTCGGGTTTATGGGGTTAAGTATGTCCAGGTCTTGGCGGCGGATGCGTCTGTCCGCCTCTGCTTGGCTGGCCGGATTATGAGAGGCCGGTTGAGGGAGAACCTTTTTTCTCTCTCTCGACCCATCATCGCCTTGTACAACAGTGGGATTCATACGTTTGCCATTCCTGAGGCCCTTGCACACTCGCTCGATAACGATCGATAGGATAACTAACGGTAACTTCTCATCGTTCCCTAGGACAACTGCACATCGCTAAGGTACAAACAACAGTTGATATCGAAAATGTTAAGGACACTTGTCATTGTCATTGTGAACTGTCATTTTTTCGTTGGTAATCTGTAGTCATGTTGGGGAACGATGAGAAGTTACCGATAGTTATCCTATCGATCGTTATCGAGCGAGTGTGCAAGGGCCTCAGCTGGATACAATTTATCTGGCCCCGCAAAAAGACGAGTTAAGAAAGTCAACTCGATAAAAAGACTTGAAGTCAATCGGCTACGATCTACATGGGAGATTTTCGTTGTTTGTTTTTGGGGTGTTATGCCGTGTTGTGGTACCTCCTTCTTTAGCCGACGTTGCAGTGTCCATCATCAGAAAAAAATAATTAGAAAAAATAATTAGAAAAAAATAATTAGAAAAAAATGAGAGATTTCTTACAATCAAACTGATTGATCAGTTTCGTAAGATTTGTAAAATAAAATATTGTAAAATTAAAACTGAATAAACATATTAAAAAAAAAAAAAAGGGCAGATCCGGCAGACCCGTCGATGATGGACACTGCAACGCTGTCCGAAACGTCGGCTAAAGAAGGAGGTAGCACATCACGGCATAACACCCCAAAAACAAACAACGAAAATGCTTTTGGCCGTGAAAATTTAAAAACGTATCTACATGGGAGATGATTACGCTTATGATAGCCAACTTCAATAGGACCACAGCTTTTTAATAAAGTATAAAATTGCCTAAAGGCTTAGTAAATTAAGCGAGAAGCCTGGCTGCTTATGGTTAAACTCTATATTAAACAAATTATAGGTAAGCAGTAAGCATGCAAACAAAAATATTCTAAAATAATTTTTTCGTAATTAAGTACCTAGTTAAATCATATTATTTTATGATAATTCATTGAAAAGCTCATCACCATATCAAATGAATACGAATTACTCGTATGTGTACTTCGCGAAAGTCTATGTTATTCGCAAACAGATCTTTTTCCTTATTAATAAAAAAGGGAAATAAATTTTATTTCTTGATTTGTCGAAAGGAGAAATAAAACTCAATTCACGCACAATTATTGGAAAAATGTACCAACGTCTTGTTTACTGGGGGATTTCATTTTGATGAGTTAATACTTTTCCGTACCGATATATCTTTAGACTCTACCCTCTTCCGTCTCATGTTTCCCCATTCCTCGATCTTAATTCACACTTATTTACTTTACAAAGGATATTCTAACATCGCCAATATCTCAATAATTCCACCGTATTGTTGTATAATTGTTGTAAATTTTAAAATGGGTATTCCAGCACTTATGTTGAACCACAACACTCTTTTAAATGATATTAATATGCTTAAGACGATAAACTTCGCTTTTCGGCATACAAAAAGGACGTCGGGGAAAAACACTTTTGTGCATCGAAAATTGCACGCAATGAATATTTTTTTAGAAATTTATGTTTTTAAATTTTCGATGCGTTTCGTATTAACGTAAACATTCACTGTCAAACATGTATAATTTATCGGAAAATATGACTTAAAGAAAAAGTGCTGCTTATTCAATTCTCATAACGAATTACAAAATTATAAAAACACACCGGTATAGATTTGTCTTTCTGGAATATATATACTTTTTTTAAATTTTAATTTCGTGAAAGTTTTGGTGTAGAAAAGTGTTTTTTCTATAAACCCCGTTTCGAGCGATTTTTGTAGAAATTTGAGAGTTTACGGCAGTCGTCTCATTCGCATGTATCGTAAGTGTTTTTTAGACCACTTAGAGCGGGACAGAAAGACGGACAATGAAATATCTAAACGTTCCGCATGTGGTGTAAAGTCTAGCCTCTTAAATTATTAAAATAAAATTTATTCAAAAATATGTTTTTGAATCAAAATATAATACAATATATTCCAACCAATGCAACTATATAATTCCAGTAACAAAAACCTCAATGGCCCAGTCACAGTTTAACTTTCTTGCTCCAAAAATCTTCAATAACTTAACAATTGAAATAAAGACAATAACCAAATATCACACTTTCAGGAAGACGCTTGGAGACTTTTTGATGAGTGAATGTGATAGAATTAGAAGCCTGTTTATATAATCTAATGCTAATGTACTTTTTTTCTCCTTTCTATTTTCTACTTTTTATTATAATTTTTTCAATATTTAATATGATTTATACTAATTCCATGTTTACACTAGACTTCATATTTCATACAATGTAACTATACTATATTGGTCACCATGATACAGGCAGCCGCCTAGTATGGTGATTTAATATATCAACTTTATGTAAATGTCACAATTATGTAACATGTATTATATAAATAAAAAAATAAAAAAATGGACAAACAGAAGGATTTTCACTAACTTCGTATTTTTATTATTTATTTTTGGGGTTTTATGCCATGCTACGCTATCGCCTTCATTAGCCAACGTTTCGGACAACATTACAGTACACGGTCATCAGGGCAGATATGTATTTCTAAATAAAATATTAAATGATAAATATGGTTCATACTCCAGAATTGCTTGCATTGATAAGCTTTTGGATTTCACCACGCAATAATCTCTCTCTTTCTCCAATGGCGCTACAGCCCTTATCGAGCTTTGGCCTCCCGTGACATTCGCCACCAACTCCTCCTGTCCTCAGCAGCTGACTTCTAGTTTGTTATCTGGAGAAGCTGTGCTGCATTCCCTCTTATCTCGTCTTCCCACTTTTCTCCTTCCACCTGGGTGTCCAGTCATAATTCTTTTTTGGGACGCGTGTGTCCGGCATTCTCTGTACATGCCCAGCCCATCTCAACCTGTGGAGTCTCATATGGGCTGAGATGTAACGTAACACCAGAAGACGGGATTTATTTCAGAGTAGAAATTCTGAGACTAACGTATTCTTCTGTATCCAGATTTTCTATACTGATGGAGGGAAATAATTATGCCTACCAATTCCGAAGCAGTTCAGTTATTTACAATTAATACTGTATATTTTTTACTATCCATACTTAAATACTTCTAAAAAAGGCTCATAAATCTATAATATAAAAAATAATGTTTGTTTGTTCGTGCCTTATGCGCGGCCATACCGTTCATCCGATTGCGATGAAACTTTGGGAATATGATGTGCGCTACCCGGGATGGTTATAGGATAGTAAGCTCTGGCGTTATGAAATTATTTTCTATACTATTCATACGTTTGCGATTAAAATTTCATCCGATTGCTACTATTTTTTTATTAAATTGTTGTGTTGTACAAATTTTTTATTGAACATGCCCGTGAATACTTCTATATCTATACTGGTGAGCTCTGGCATTATGAAATTTGCATAAAAAAATGAAATACGTCACGCGAGTTGTTGGAAAAATTGATTATTTTATGGATTTAGGTGCAGGGAAAAAAGGCTGGAGGGAGGGTTATGCGGGATGGTCGGTTGGGGAATTAAAAGGGGAGATTCGCAGGAGGGGGTCGAGGAAGAAGAATGTGGAAGCGGAATGCGTGAGGGGGTTCGCTAGAAAGGGCAGAGCGGGAGAGTGGAGGGGGAACGCGGGAAGGGGAAAAGGGACCGCGGGAGGGGAAAAGGAGTCGGAAGGGGAACGGGGAGGAATGGGAAATCACACGAAGAGAGAAACAATTTATTTATTTAATTAGCATTTCAACGCATGCCGGGTATCAGCTAGTACATAAATAAGAATTTTTACATATAGTACATAAATAAGAAAAAAATTAGAGCTATCTGATGAATAGTATGCAAATAAGAAACGTCAAAATTAGAGCTATCTGATGAATAGTATTTTTTTTTTTTTTACAGTGAATACCTCACAAGAGTCCCAACTGCTCCCGTCTGGAGCCAGTGAGACTATGGCAACCCCAATTGGGGTATGTTGTGAGGCTGAAGGAAAGTGGGGAAGGGAAGGAGATGGGAAAGAGGAAGGTAGGAAAGTACCTGGCTATTCAGATCTAGTAACTAAACACGGCTAAAGCCATTATTAAGCAACGTTTCAATTCTAAATGGTGGTCTTACACCAGGGCGATACTGACAGTATCTTCCACTCTGGAACGTGCCGCAAATATAGTATATATTATTTTTATTAATTAATTGTGAAATGACACAAATTAATCACATAAAATTTATTTGCGCACGCCGGGTTCGAACCCGCAACCTTCCGATTGGGAGTCAAGTGTCTTACCACTCGACCACGGACGGCAAATAAGAAACGTCAAAATTAGAGCTATCTGATGAATAGTATGCAAAATAATTTCATTGACCTTCTCTTCGGTTCTTGTTGTCTTTGTTTGTAGCTAATAATCTTGTTGAGAAGCAGAATTACAGAAGATTCTGAGTTTGGAAGGCGATGCCCTCTGTCGTCTTTCATCCCGGGGTGGATCGTGACGGGCCGAAGTGGGATGCGGGTTGATGGGGTGCTTACAAAATTAATGAGCGTCGAGATTAGGGATCCCAAAGCTACAGGATGTACGTTTGTTTTGACTCGATTTCACACTAGAATAATTAAAGAGGTTGAAACCTTTTCGAATTAAAGGGGAGGACGGTTTACAAAATTGAGACAAAATTTAACAAATAATAACAATGAAGTCAATGTTCTGACTGCGATCGGAGATGAAAAACTGTGAGCCCACTAAGCATTTCTTAAAATTAGTCATATGCAGTGTCTGCATAAATTATACATATATTAAGCGGACCTACAGAAAATTACCAGTCACCTGGTGCCTATTTGTTTTTAAAATATTTTCTTCTCAGTAAACAGAAAATAGATCAGTTTTATTTATTTTGTAGCTGCACCATAAAATTATTGAATATTTACAGTCACACTGTAGCGTAGGTACATATTTACCTAGTATGAAATATTTTCTTCTTTTCCAAATCAATAAATAATTTTATTGAAATATAACATTTTTCTACAGTTTAAGAATTGATTTTAACCTATTACGCACTTACGCAAGATACTATACATTTACAAAAATCTAGAAGTTCGTTCTGAAATATGGATTCAAGTCAACCGATTTTCAAAATTATATTTCAAATAAATATTTCCAAAATCAAAATTACCATTTTACTAAATCAAAATTTTATAACAATTATTTTTTAGATAAAAGAAGTGGACACCATTTGGACTGACTTCAGCGAGGAATTTAACAAAGTGTATTATGAAATTTCATTAACTAAACCAAATAAATTTTCGGCTGAAACATCAATGGCTAGGAAGCCGACATATAACTTGAGACATACGAGTTTAAAACGGAGTGGAAAAAAAGGTTTTATAAACATCTTTTAATTGAATTAGCGGGGTTACACAGGGTTCCAACTGTAGGCCAATATTATTACAAGTTTAGTTTTTTGTTATTAATAATTGAAGCATTTTATTATAAATATTTTTAAAATCTTAAATACTGTTTAATGTCAGAAGCATATTTGCATCTTCCAAAATATGCTTATTTAATGTCTATTCTAATGTAACATAGACAGAAAAGCAATAACGGAATTGCTTAAAAATTTGTACTAATTGATAGACTGGTCCTGAAATTCTCGCGCTGATATATCTCGAATAGTACCTGTACTCTTCATTTTAATATTACCAATAATTCCCATTTACAAATGAATTGTTATCCTGTACTTTATGAATAAACCCTAGAACACGTGATCTAGTTAACAGATATGTCTGAATTTGATATATTTTCACTTATAAATTAATCATATAAATCATCAATAATTTTCCACGCTGATTAAAATAAATTGATGATAACCATGACACAGTAATTTCACTATCTTTAATTAAACATCTGCATTAAATTGAGATTTGTAATCGCCAAGACATTCCTCCCTTTGTATAATATGAGTTAAACTAATTAACTAACTAACCATCACGCCGTTTCCCCGCAGAGGTAGGCAGAGAGGACGGACCGCCAAACAACTCGGTCTTGGCACATGCTCCTTGCCTAATTCACATTCATACATCTTCTCGTACATACTCTTCTATTATTCTGACTCTTGACATGGCCCGACTCAAGTATCTGATTTACTTGATCGTGCCACGTCTTCCTTGGGCGTCCTCGGCTTCTTCTACCGTTCACATTCGCGTCATAAATTCTCTTTACACTCCTTTCTTCATTCATTCGCTCAACATGCCCAAACCATCTAAGCTATGAGTTACAATATGAGTTACTTAGGTTATTGTGATTAGAGACAACAATAACTGGTTTGAAAGAAAAACGAAAACTGTTTTGCTGTAAGTTGTTAATTCAAATAAAAAGTGGTGTACTACAAAGTGTGTTATTTCATTTATAAAATGTCACACCCCAAGTATTCGCTTCCTTCGGAAAAACAATTAATTTATTTTAAACTACCAGGGTTGCATTACTAGCTATTGACTGAACTAAGCTATTAAAAAATTCAACAAACTATGTAGTGGAAACGCTTTGTATGCAGATTCGATTTCTTCCCAAGATAAAACACTAAAACCTCGGTAGATATTTCCATGCACCTTTCTTAACGTAACCACGTCACCGTTAATCAGCATAACGTTAGTTGAGAAGCGTTCTCCGGGCGCCATCACACTATTGTTTGAACTAGAATATCCGTGAAATTGGTTTCCTGAGAGTAGTAGCAAAGGTTAAGAAAATCATATATCCACAGCATCTACGGAGTAGGGACTGCAAATCCGCAAAGTTGTTTTGAAAAATCCGGATTTTCTTGTTCAATCCGAATTATTAATTAATCTTTTTCATGATTTTGAATCTTTTGACAGCCTCCGTAGTCAAGGGGTAAGGCTCTCGACCAGCAATCCGGAATTGTTTTATTTCACAATTTAATCATTTAAAATAATATAAGGTATATTTGCGACACGTTTCAGAGTGAAAGATACACGTAGTACCGCCCTGGCGAAAGACTACCATTCAGAATTGAAACGTTGGTTGAAGAGGCTTTAGTATTATTTGGTGACCAGAAAACGAATAGCCAGGAATTTCCCACTTTGCTCTTACCCATCTTCACTTCTCTACTACCTTCAGCTTTACCGCGTACCCCAATTTAAGATGCCATAGTCTTACTAACTCCGGGGTGTTGGAACTCAATTTTTTTTGTTAAATGAATGAAATTACGATTAAATTTATTTGCTTAAAATGAAGCTAGAGAAAAGTAAATTAATTAAAATGTAAACTTGTCACCTAACAACTAAAATAAAACTTTCTGAAAATAATTATAATTATTTTCTTTCTTATGATATTTTCTAAACTAAAACTGTGCTAGTACGTGAACACCCGTGAGAAATAACGGGATGTTATAATTGTACGATTTGTAAGACTGAAAGTATTTTGACAAAAATGTTGCCTTTTAAACAAAAAAAATTCGAATGTTAATAAACTTGAAAAATAGCTATATCAATCAAGCATCTGTTAAACATTTTGACAAAAGAAATATGGATTTAAAATAAATTAGTATTAATCAATAAAATAATTTTGGAACCTGCTTTATCGCCTGACTTATTATAATAATTTTACGCATTACGCAGGAATACAATTTCAAAACACACACCCATGCACGAACAACCGAAACTCGTATAATTACGTACTTTTTTGTGTGCTTAAATATAAATTATTATATGCATCGTAGCTTTTGGGCTTTGGAAGCGTTAATTCCACAGGAAAAAGCCTTAAATATAACTTAAATATAAAAAAAATAAATTCCGGATAATCCGAAAAATTGGAAATTTAGATAGTCGGGTTATCCGGATTACAATCTCTACCTAGGAGCATCCTCTCCCCGGAGCGCAGAAAGGCGAGGAGAGAAGCGAAAAGGGCTGACTGCAATCAAGCGGTCGGGTTACCCGCTGGAGCCAGACAGTTATGGGAGTTTCCCTACCCGTACTGCCTGTACGTTCCACAACACTCCCGGGAAAGGGCGGGTTTGATGGAAGCTACGTGGAAACTGCACAACTTTTTATAGGACTTAATAGCTCTTGTGTTGAGTGGAAAAGGATGAGAGAAAAAGCAGGTGACTTTTTTATTTATTTATTTATACTTAGTTTTTACAGATGTTCGCATTTACAGGAGAACAATCCAGTTGCAAAAACTCAGTTATTCTACAAATAGGGACATACAATTCCAAAAAAATTACAATTACATACATTTAAATACAGATTACAATTAGAAAAACAGAAACATCACAAATAAAAATACAAAATTATATACAAGCTCACTCAAGTAACACATATTACAATGAGAGGCAAGATACATGAGAAACACGAGAGGCATGCATAGACAATTGACACAATGTATTTCATTTTATATTTTAACAGCGCCAGAACTTTTTTTTCTGAATCTGTACAAAATATGGACGAAAATATCTACTTCAGCACACTTTTTTTACAGTCGACACATCTGGGTCAGAGGGCTAAAGTAGGCGATATGATTTTTAAGTGACTTAAGTAATGCTTTAAAAAAAGGGTAATAGAGTTAAGTTTTGTCTAAAACTGCAGTTGTTGAGTTAAAGCTTAAAGCTTAGTGATTATTTACTTGATTTAATAAAAATAAATCACTATTTAATCAAAATTATAGACATGTTTCAAAATCGTTGGTTTCTTCGTCAGGATAAACGCATAATGCAAATTAATAAATGTAAGAATAGACAAATAAGTACCTACAAGCAATAAATATTACAGTGAGCGGTGAGAAATGAGATATTTTGTTATTAAAAAATATGAAATTAATATACTATATTTATTTGTGGTTTGTAGACCCCATTTTGTCTCAATTTAATTTAATCAAATACTTGAGTCGGGCCATGTCAAGAGTCAGAATACTGGAAGGGAATCTATGAGACGATGTATGAAGGTGAATGAAATAAGGATTAAGTAAGTGTCAAGGCAGGATTTTTTTTTGACGGACGTATGAATCCATTCCTCCACCTGCGGTGCAAGGCGATGGGTCGAGAGAGTCCGGCAGGAGCAGTCAAAAGGTCTCACTCAAGCAGTCTCTCCCAATCCAGCCCACCATGCAGTAGCTGGGCAAAAGCATTGTCACGATAATATTTATTTTGGTTGAATAAATATTGTCTTGAACTTCACCTGGCTGTTAACCTTTTATTTCGATCGCCGTATTTGAGTTTTAGCGACTAGCGCCATCTAGATCCGCCTCACTTCTTGAAGGTCCGCCGTGACGGGAGCCGACGGGCAATTCGACGAGTCACTTATGTGAGAGTTTCTGTTTTTTTTATGATGGGATAACCTTATTTTGTTGTCGCGAAACGCGAACCAGATCTTGATGTAAGATTTTTGAAAAGTTAACACGGCCCAACGTATGTTTTTCGATCGTAATCGCTTGCCGTTAATGTGACCTGCGCCTGGCTACCTCATGCTTCAATTGTAGTTTACCTACGTAATCCGTAATCCGGATGGTGTCTTTCATTGTGAGACATAACCCGTGTGGCCTTTTACGGCCCTGGCTACCCGTATTTCTGATGGATGAAGTTCCGATGGTCATCTTCGGATGATTAACCATTTCCATACTTGGCTTAGGCCTGGTCTCTGGTACGCTCAACCGGAGCCCTGGCTTTCTGACTGACCGCGTCCTGCTGTTCCTGGTTCCTGTTCTCTGGCGAGGAGTCCCCAACCTCTGGGGCTATTCCCGGTTCCTGTTCCCTGGTGAGGAGACCCCATCCTCTGGGACCTTTCCTGGTTCCTGTCCATGGAGATCCCGCGTGCTCCTGGACCTCGATAATGCTCGCCGAATAACAGTGGTTCGCGCCAAGTTAGGTCAATAGAATTTAGCTTCATAATGGTCCACAGGTATGCTCTCTTTTTATGAGTTATATGAATCTAGCTAAGACTTCTTGTAAGTTCGTATTTTGGTATTTCTTTAGGAAATGTTGAGTTCCTGTCCCTTTGAAGGACATCTTGTATCTATATCTTAAATATAGAAAATATTGTTACTGCTATATACTCTTTTATTTCTTTAAAAATCCCTGAAGATAAAACTGTATTTTCCTTCCCACCAACCTGAGGGAGATTCTGATGCTCTACCAAAGAATATACGTTACAGCATCCATCACCGAGACCTAGCCAAATCTCAACCCACGAACTCGGGAACCCCTGCTAAGGCAATACATGTAGCCTACTTAAATTGTGTAAATTTTTATTGTCATTAATTTTAAAGGAAATTTGATAGTCATTTTATTAACCTCTGAGGCTAATTTGTTCGCTTTTCGGAAGACCTCATATAGGTCTCATAGAAATCGTTGTGTCTCCCTTACTATTATAGTCCGATATATGATATCAATGGTGTT
Organism: Limnephilus auricula; assembly: GCA_951813805.1. Lineage (NCBI taxonomy): Eukaryota > Metazoa > Arthropoda > Insecta > Trichoptera > Limnephilidae > Limnephilus > Limnephilus auricula. The sequence goes on from OX638403.1 coordinate 7,506,052, forward strand.
AGAAAGAGAAAACATCACGCTTTATATTCTAATCTAAAAAATAACACATAAGAAGTAACTTGTATACAAACGACAAAAATGTGAAGTGATAATATCTTTAATTATTTTAATTTTTTTCGATATCAGAAATTTTTATGTTTGCATGTAAAAAATTATATGTTTATTTAAATTTATGTTTTAAATTTGAAAGCATATTTTATCACCTTTCAAAAATAGTATTTAGTTTTCGGATGTGTTCAAAAATATTCCATTTATTTGGAATTTATATCAAAGCGGATATATATTTAGACCCTCTGACAAAATACGGTTGAGACTTGAGGGGTTAACACCCTCATACCGCAATTGATAACTTAAAAACGCGGTGGCTTTAAAATACCACCGAGAAATGTTGAATTGAAAGTGATGTAATTCAGACATCGGTAAAGAAATTCGGAATTCTAGAAAAGTGAACCAATCAGGGAAATCGTTGCAAAAGTAAAGTGGGTACATTCTTTATAAATAGTGGCTCTGAAATTGTTCCACTTCACGAATCGTGAAGAGGAACAAAATTGGCCGAGGTCCAACGGTTTATTACCCCTTTTAAACGTTGTCGTCAGCAGATCCAGTGGTTGTCAACTTTTGTGATTTTAATTAATTTTCACTGAGCACTTCGGTATTATATTTATATATATATACATAATTTTTATTTCCTTATACAGTTTTTTTACACGCTTTTCGACCACCACACTAGACACATGTCCGTATTATGGTAGTACAGCATGTATTGTCGAGAAAATTAATTGGTATCACAAATAAATACTATATATTTGGTAGAGATTAGTTTATACAGTTTTTTTTACGGGTCTTCGCTAGCTGGTGTACGAAAATTAAACAAAAATGGCTGCTAAAATATATTTACGGTGGTGACTCGACAATTTAACAATATGCAACTTTATTTTACCTTTACCTTTGAAAAGTTATGAAAAAAAAAGTTAAATAGGTTAGGTAAGGTTAACATAATTTTTCAAAACTCTTAATTATTTTTCGAAGGGGTGTTGAAATGCCACGTTATTGAGTTGCCGTGAAACCACTATAGATGCCTACCTACCTACATAATTTAAATTCTTTTTAATCTCGTCGAATTCAATGTTTCAAAGACCCAATCATGTCTGATTACTTCTAAAAGGGATCGAAATGACAATCAAGTCTCCTTCAACGGTAGCATTCTTCCAAACAGGTCCTCCATTGATATGCTCGGTGTAACTCTAAGTGACCAGCTCAGGTACGGGGGCTCCATCGAGGCCAGAGTTAAGTTGGTCTTTTAGAAACTGGGCGTACTGTACAGGGCCCGCAGATACCTTAAATAGTACACAACTGCTAACCCTGTACAAATCGCAAGTGCGCCCCACGGTTGAATTTGGCGGCCAACTCTGGTCTGGAGCCCCGATGTACCTGAAAAACACCCTCGACTCTGTGCAGAAACGGGCGGCCCGCTTGATAGATTCTCCCGTCTTAACAAACGGATTGCAATCTTTTAGCACAGGCGTCGGGTGGGAATGCTATCCTTGTTCTGCCGGTATTTCAATGGAAGATGCTCCGAGGAGCTAGCGTCATTGATCCCCTCGGCACCGGTGCATAATCAGGAAGAAACACGCCAAACGCGCGCCCAACATATGTACACAGTTGACATTTGTCACATGAGAACGGGAAGCTTCTACGACTCGTTCTTGTGTTCAACAGCTCGGCTGTGGAACGGTTTGCCGGGCTCTGTGTTTCCTCCTTCCTATAACATGGGTCTCTTCAAGACCCACGTTCACTCCCTCCTCTCCTCAAAAAGACCCTCCTCACAGCATCTTCAAAAAAAAAATCGTGTTTGCTTTGAAAATTTTCTAAACCTTCTTCTAAACATCCCTTGTTTCCAATTTTAAAAAGTTCACGCTCTTAGGGACATACTTAAATAAAATAATTTTGTTTAATCATTTAATTTTTGTTCCACACTTTGAACGCTGTGAAAGCGGAAATTGCCTCAGCGTATCAGGTCTCCTGCAATTTCCGTGGTTGCGTTTGCTTCGGTATTTTATACAGTCTACAATGCAGCCTCTCAGGAACCCAATCTACCCCTCCCCCTGCCTTCTATCTACCGCCCCCAACCCCATCCCTGACCCCTCCCCATGTATGCTAGTCTTACACCACTCCATTGAATTACTTACATATTCTTAGAAAGATAAAGAGATAAGATATCTTCCTTTATTTTTTGTAAACATGACAACCATTGGCTGCTTTTATAATTCCCGCGGAATCGGCACGGCGACATCTCATTTATTGCGAAAGTGAGGGAATGAAATTAATCATTTTCTTGCTTCTCCCTCACTTGTATTAAACAAATGAGATGGCGCCTGCCATTGTCGTCACCGGTCCATTTCCGCGGGAATACTAAAAGCGCCTATTTAATTACAACATTTAAACATTTAAAAAATGCCTTTTTGTGCGGATCAGAATCATCAAAGTAGTAAAAATGCGCGGTTATAGGAATATTTTAATAATGAATCATTTCAATTGGGGAGGCGGGTATGGGTACCGCCATCCCGAAAACCCTTTATTGGATAACCAACACCACTGCCATATGTCACTCCAAGTGGTTCGCTATGTTTAACTTAGCAGCGGTGCCGGGTTCACGGGGTGAGGTCTCGGCGGCACCGCGTTTGGTTGGATTGGTTTAGCGAGACCTAACCTAGACCTCTGCAGCCGGCCTTTCTCGACCCATCGCCTTGCACCACAGTTGGAAGGATGGATTCATACGTCCGACACTCTTAAACACATTAACCCCAGAATCCTACCCACCCTTCATATGTTTTTCCTACCCAGAACTTCATCTTCTTCCTTTCTCTAAAAAGAAACTCCACACAGCACCCCCAAAGATGACATAGGTCCCGAAAGATTTTTTTTCCTCCTGTGTGGAGCTAATGTAAAAAAAGAATTAATTATTTTTAAAAATCAGATTTCCCTACGAAAAAAATGCTTGTTATAAAAACATAAGTTATGACTGACTCGTAGGCGTAATTGAAAAAACGTATTTCGAAACCTTTTTTAAATGAAAAATATGGATGAAACAATTTTGAGATTTCAAAGCTCCACTTTCACAGGTGATGGTGAAAATAATATCGCGTGATGAAAAAAGTTGAACATATATATTTTGAGTCAGAAAAGAATAATTGAGGTGTGTAGAATCAAATGCAGCAATCTCCAAAATGCTTTATTTTGAGAAAACCAAAAGAAACCGTTCAGTACAGTAACTCTCATGCATTTAAGTTAATAATTTTATTCACAAAGAAAAACTTGGGCACAAAGAGCTGGTTTTAATGCCAAATAACTGCTTTTGTAGGTAAATGAGTGAATCATTAACAAAGTTGTATTATCACTTTTGAAAAAGTGGAGATTGCTATATTTGATTCTACACACCTCAATTATCAACATTTCATGTCTAGTTTTGGTTACCTCAGAGATACAGATTTTCTTCTTTATGTAGTTTTGATTACGTTATAAAAATAGTACCTTTCTCCCGAGGTCCTGTTGTAACTCGACCATTTGGCAACTCATTTGTCTGTAATTTTGTTTGTACGTTCCGTTTCCGGTTTCTAAAATTTATTGCATCCACGTTATTACTCAAACAAGCCTTACTTTGACTAGATGGCTAGATTTGGATAGGTGGCTAGATTTGACCAGGTGGCTATCTTGGACTGAACTTTTGCATACCATAATATTGAACTTTTCAATATTATGGTGTCTACCTGCCTGAAGAAGAAGTTTGAAAAAGAATTGTCATTGAGATAGTGATGTTTCTTTATTGTTTAATTTCTTTTTGAAATAAAATTTAAAACGTCTTTTTTAATAGGTTCGTGGTTTATAATTAAGTATGTACATATTTAAATGCTTATGATTTCAGAGGAGATTTATTTTTGATTTATTAACCACCGGAGTGATTTAGGTCCAAATTTAGACCTCTTTTATTTTTCTGCGATTGATATCGGTCCAAAATTGGACCACATTTAACGAACCTACAAATATGGGATAAACGGTGATATCCAGGTGGATTCATTAGCTTTAAACCACAGTAAACAGTTTATATGTTTCCATATTAATATTTTGAGGAAAGATTCATATAAATCGAATGCCCAAAACAAAATATGAACACCAATCGCTCGAATGGTTAAATACGAGAAAATTAGAAATATACTTTTGTGGAAGCGAGGTCAACTGTAAGCTTAAGTAATAACTACTAATTAATTATAACATTTTTACTTTATTAAATTGAAGGTCAGCGATATTTTTAATGTAAAGCGCCTGCACTGGGGAGGATGTTGACTTTTTTGATAAAATCATCTTTCATTTGAAATGTTTTATTATAACCGTGCTTGTCTAGTCAAAATCAGACTTCGTAAATTGTAAAACAATGTGAGTTTAGTCATGTTTAAATATTTACTCCTGGAATCGCTCAGGTAAACACAGTAATACCTTCGTACGGTTGATAAGCTAACGGCATAGTAACTCAACATGATCCTTTGTTCCCTTAGCAAAGTAATGTCACGACGGTCATAACCTGTCATGGTTTTAACAACACAAACGGAATGATATATCCGCCAGTGACATAGATTTCACGAGAGTGATGCACGCAGCAACAAAATGACAACACTACGATTAGTCAGGAAGACACGTGAACCAGACCCTATCACATATGTCAAGCATAAACCATTATTTACCCATACAACATCCCTCAATCAGGGATGCCATAGTTCCACAGGCTCCGAGCAATTATAACTAGTAACACTTATTCACCAGTTAACATGAAGCAAAAATAAATAATGTTAAGAAAACAAAATAAAATGATCGAATCGAAACGAGAAGAGAAGAAAAGTCAACAATTGCCATCACGCTTGTTTTTATTACCTCTGTGGCAGTCGTTATTCAGTGTTGCCATTTATTAATACGAATCGCTGAACGATTATTGATGATACAATCCAAACCTTAGCCCTCAAAAATCGGGCGTATTTTGTCAGAAGGTAGAACTATTTCCTCTTTGCAATAAAATCCAATTGAATGGAATATTTCTGAACATATCAGAAAACTTTTTTTAAAGGGGGATAAAATTCGTTTACAAATGTTATTATTAGAAATAAAAATATAATATTTTAATTAATAAAGTTAATATTAGCGAAAGTCAATCGAAAATCCGAAACAGAAAAATCAGAAAAAGATACGGATACATCTGGGACCCGTATCTTTTTCTGATTTTTCTGTTTCGGATTTTCGATTGACTTTCGCTAATATTATCTTCATTAATTAAAATATTATAATTTGAGGTTTAACTCTCTAAGTTAAAAAGTTAAATAAAAAAAAAATATATATATATAATTTTTGAAATATTAAAATGTTTAAAAAATGGCTCATTTCAGGGTTTTTCTGTCTAAAATTAATGTTAATGAAAAACAATAAAAACACACACATATTTTATTAGGCAAATGTATTATAAACCACCTTATTATTTAGTATTACCTCACGTTTACATTGTTTCATAACAAAATAACGAATAAAAAATTATCGAAATTTTATACATTTTTCTCAAATTGCTATCGAAAACTTCGGTTTCGTAGAAGTGCAAATAATATTTATTTTTTGTTAAATTTTGAATTTGAATATAAAGCGAGAAGTTTTTCATTTCTAACACCGTCACGATCATATTTCTCACCACGACAGTAAGGGAGATACAACGATTTATATGAGCCCTATATGAGCTAAGACAAATATGGCTTATGGATTAAACAAGGTAACCACGTGACGAAAATCTCTAAACCTCTAAATGGCCGTTTGCCCACCGGTGGCCATCAAATAAAATAATTTTTTGAACCGATTTTGTCCCTTATGTATAAAGAAATTGTTTGAAGAACAAGGTCAGAATCGCTTGGGCCATTCTCGTTCCCAAGCGGATTAAATTTATGGATAAACGAAATAACCACGTGACAAAAATCTCTTAATCCACTTTATTGATGGAGGAACCCTCTAGTATTTTTCCACATCACAGAGTAATGATTATACTCATAAACATTCGTAAGCTGCTTTGTGTCTACTCCATAAAACAAAGATACCGGTGCAGCTTTGCAAAAGCACCGGAAATTATTTCACGTCCATGACTGAGAATTTTTGAAAAAAATATCGCAATACAAAGAACAATCGTAAAGTGATATCATGTACTTCTTTTGTGATGTTACGGACTACGTAAGGCCATAGCAATTGGATTAACTCTATATTTTGACCAATAAATTCCGAGATCTTTTATGTGCTATGTAATTCTTATTTTTGAAGTAATCAAGTTATCGTAAAAATAAATAACACATAGAAACTAGATAAAATTATCTTTGAGATTTTTGTATTCAAAATAATTATTTACATATCTGAATTAAAAAGCTTTAATATCAAACATAGAAATGATAACATAAAACAAATTGACTGAATACGTAGATAATTTTGAACAAACTTATATAAAAAACATTTTCCCTTTTTGTAGGGATTTATTCAGATAATTATCAATTCTACAATTTTTTGGATTTTATACACGAGATCAAGTGTTAATATTGAGAAAATTTGAAAAGAATAATTATTTCTCTTTATAACGACGAATAAATCACTTATCTCCGCATTATAGAAAAAAAGTTTAAAAATTCTAAATGCATGGATTCCCCGGTCCTTCATAGGCTTAATTATTTGAATTTGATGTTTGTGACCATTATTGTCCCTCGTAGGCTTCAGGGGTTAAATAGGTGCGTATTAAATTGTATTTTGTTAAAAGAAATCCCCGTTTGATTAACATATATGGACATGACACGGAATGAAATACCTATCAAGACAGGTAATGTCAAGATTTGGACTAATATACGCCATCCAACAAAGCGGTTCAACTATATATTCAATGATTCTGCGTTGACCGTTGACATTTTTAACGTCACGTACAGACAGTTTATCGACTACCTGGGGCCCTAGCTTACTCGCTCGATAACGATCGGTAGGATAACTATCGGTAACTTCTCATCGTTCCCTACGACAACTGCAGATCGCAAACAAATAGGTGACAGTTCACAATGACTAAGTGTCCTTAATATATTCGATATCAACTGTTGTTTGTAGGTTTGAGATCTGCAGTTGTCCTAGGGAACGATGAGAAGTTACCGACAATCGGTCGGTAACTTCTCATCGTTCTGGACCGTGGGACGGACCGAGGGACCGTGCTAGCACACGAGGCCCTAGCACGCTTGCTCTATAACGATTGATAGGATAACTATCGGTAACTTCTCATCGTTCCCTACGACAACTGCAGATCGCAAACGAATAGGTGACAGTTCACAATGACTAAGTGTCCTTGATATATTCGATATCAACTGTACGTTTGTACGTTTGAGATCTGCAGTTGTCCTAGGGAACGATGAGAAGTTAAGTTAACGATGGTCGGTAACTTCATATCGAGCGACCGTGCTAGCACACCAGGTCCTTTTGACGCATGTCACAAAGAAGACGTAAAACTGTCCCCGTGATTCAGAAATAAAATGTTACGTAATTGGAAGAGACGGAATGCGCGTAGAATCATGGAATGAACTGGAATAAAATTGCTTTGATATAATGATTTTAATATAAAACTCTCATTTTTATTTAAGATTTGCTGCATGAAAATCGACTACAATATAAGGCATTAGTTTCTTTTACAATTTACTTACGAATTAAGCGTTTTATTTCATGATAACACACTAAGTACCCTCATTAAAACTATCGGAAACCCTTGAGAAATCATCAGACTTCCGCCAAGATATTGGAAGAGAGGTTTAAACATTTTTACGTAACTTAAATCGACAGTCGACTTAAAATATTCAGCCGATATCTTTTACATTTTAAATTTCATTAAGCATGCAAAATGCTATTCTGATTCGTTCTTTTATCTATGAAAAACGATAATAATTCTTTGGAATAACTGATAGACTTTTTCTATTATATCTTCTGTGTTTTTCCAGTTATATTTTTTATGCCAACAAGTTATAAATATTTGATCAGATCAACAGTTAGGCGATGATAAATGTGAAATCACTACTTCGATTAATCTGTACTACTAATTGCTTTACGTTATGAATACCAAAAATTATATTTCGGATAAATTGAAGCTTTTCGCTTGCGTAGAATTATTAAATGTTTAATTACTTTATTAAAAATAAAAGCCTAAACAAGTAAAAGGCGTATTTTTTAACAAGAACCGCATAAAAGTAACAACTTAAAAAAAAAACAATTTTGTGGCTAACATTATGTGTTACAGTTTCCCTAAGATTTAATTTAATATTTAACGGAAAGACAAACATTCCCTGGTTACGAATAACCTGACAATGTTTAAAAATCTCCTACTACCCACCACTGTAAGCCGAAGATGTTGCTTGTGTTATGATGGAGGATTGGAGAAAATGGAGCCTGCCGAGGAATTGAACACGGGTCTCCTGGGTGGAACCCAAACGCGATGCCAACTCAGTCACTGACCGGTCATGATAGATGACTGATTAACGACTTGAAGAACGATATAAAATTAGGGTTTTCTAATATCATCGTTGCCTATAGAATATTTATTTATTTTTTTATTTATTTATTGAATCTATATCATAAGGTTTACATTTTTTTGGCCTTGCCTGTCTCACTAGGAACTCCTGTGTCCAGACAGACTAGTTTACAAATATTTTTTAATTATCATTTTTCAATAAAGCAAAACTATTTGACAAAATTTTCAGGTTGAATTGCACGACCTTATTATATGAACCATGTGAGACTGCGTACATTCCGAGAAAATCGATAAAAGTGTTACGAAAAAAATAATGAAACGGAAAAAACCAATTCTATTTATGGACAAAGTAGGAAAAATATATCTTGTTCATTATAAGAATATATTTATGGCAAACATTAATTATTTTATACCAGAAAATTGAATTTTAACGCGTTTTTCTCACATGCTTCATATTCTATGCACAGTTTTTCTCACGTGATTCATATAATTTTAAATACCATAATAATGTCAAAATATTTAATTTTAATTTATTCAAATTTGACAGCTGACAGGCATCACAAAATGATGACAATATTATGTACATACCAAGGCAATTGAATTGTGTAGTGGTATGCAGAGGATATGACTTCTTTTTATTTTATTGAAGAAGAAGATAACAATAATAAGCAAATTTTTTAAAATATGAAAATGAACAAGACACAGAAAAACAATAAAAGATAACGGTCGCAACTGGGACTCGAACCCAGAACCTTACGTCTTATTTATTTATTTTTTATTTTGTACTATTTTGATTGTCCTCAAATGGTTTATTTTCTATGGCCTTAAATATTTGATATTTTTACATGGCTCAAATTGAAGAAGATGGAGAAAAATAACTGTATATTTAACTCATTTTCGTAAAAATCGGTTTAATAAATTGTAAATTGTTCATATTAAATATTTATCGACGACATAATATATTTTTGTAGGTAGTAGTGTCATTGTATATGTAAGTAGTATTATAACCACAAATAATTATTGTTGTTCATAAAAGACAACCTTTGGCATAATAAGCTTATTACTACGAAAATTTAGCGAACAACGGAAGCAACAACGTTCATCCTTGGGGAATTTCTCTTTACATTGATCGCATTAACGTGAAGTTTGATGTTTGTCTTCTGCATAAATAATGGTTAAAATGAAACGAGCGTGAAATTTATGATAAAAGCATTTCGTAATAAATAAATGTGTCAATATGCATCTGTGTTTATAAAGTTGGCTAGGAAAATATACAATATTCTTTAATAATACTCGACTCAAAACTGACTTTCACAGCAAACTTTGAATATGTGTTAAAAAAGGTATCAAAAAAGGTAAATTTTCTTAGAAGACTAAGACGTAAATTAAATAGAAACACTACGGAGCTCATTTATAAAACTATCGTTGCTCCACATTTGGACTACTGCTCTACGATGTTATATTTAGCCAATGAAAGTAATTTGAACAAACTAGAAGTTATACAAAACAAAGCCATGAGATGTATACTGGGGAAAGGCAAATACGCAAGGATTAATCAAATGAGAGAGGAACTAAATTGGATTCCAATAAAAAAGAGACTATTATTTAATGTATTAATTTTTGTGCATAAAATTATGAAAAACCAAATGCCAAAATACTTTAAGGATGAAATTGTTTTTAATAGAGACGTTCATAACTATGAAACAAGAAATATAAACAGAATTCGATTGCCACAAATGAAGAAATCAAAATCACAGAACTGCATAATGTACAGAGGACTAAAGATGTATGATGAAATGCCTGAAACTATGAAGAATGAAGAAAGAATGAATGTATTTAAAAAGAAATGTTATGATTACTGTAAAAATATTTAAATTTATCAAATGAAATGTTACATTGTGCTTATTAGTTTATATTCATGTAGTATAAACTAACTCAATAATAATAAAAATAAAAATAAAAAAATATATTTAGAAATATGAATACAATATTTCTTCACATTACATCAAATTAGGTTAAATTCTTCACAAATTTCGAAAAACCCTTGGACTGAGTAAAACGAAAATCCAATCGAATTATTACGGCTCTCGACTCCTAATCCGAAGGTCGTACGCAAATACAATTTATTTGATTAATTTGTGTAACTTTAATTAAAATTAATTCGTTAATTAAAAGTAATACAACGTATATTCAGAGTGGAAGATACTCTCAGTATTGCCCTGGCGTAAAGCCACACATTCATAATTGAAACGTTGCTTGAAATGGCTTTAGCCGTGTTTGGTTTTTCCAGATCTGAATAGCCAGGTACCTTCCCACCTTCCTCTTCTCTTCTCCTTCCCATCCTCTACCTTCAGCCTCACAACGTACCCCGATTGGGGATGCCATGGTCTCACTGACTACAGACGGGAGCAGTTGGGACTCTTGTGCGGTATTCATATAAAAAAATCTTGATCCTGTGTACTGCAGCCCCGGGAACCATTTATTGGATAACAAAACCCCATTTATTGGATAGGTCACCAAAAGTGGTATGCTTGGTGACTTAGCAGGGGTGCCCGGGTTCATCAGGTACGGTTCGTCTAGGTCTTGGCATTGAATTTATTTGCCCACTTAATGCGTGGCCGGCCGGATTGGAAGAGACTGGTTGAGGGAGACCAAACCTAGACCTCTCTAATCAAAGCCTAACCTAACCTAACCTAACCTATTTTCGTTGTTTGTTTTTGGGGTGTTATGCCGTGTTGTGCTACCTCCTACTTTAGCAGAGCCGGATCTGCCCTGATGATGGACACTGCAACGCTGTCCGAAACGTCGGCTAAAGTAGGAGGTAGCACAACACGGCATAACACCCCAAAAACAAACAACGAAAATGCTTTTGGACGTGAAAATCTAAAAACGTATCTAACCTAACCTAACCTAACCTAGACCTCTCTAGACGGATTCTCTCAACCCAACTATACGTTTAACAGATTAAAAAAAAAAAAATTGTCCTTTTCAATTACAATAAAATTTTATTATAATATCCCGTGATTTTTAATGGGTCTGCCTTAGTTTTTTTTTTTTTTTTTTTTTTATTTTTTTTTTTTTTATTACAGAAAAAACAGATTTTTTTTTCATGTTAACAATATACCTGCAAACCTACTGCAAGTAGCTTGTCTGCAGGAAAACAGTGTGAACAAAACATTGTACAATTTAAATGTCTCAAGTATAATATATATATAGTTGACAATAATTGTTTTAGATGAAACGTGTCTGTACAGTCTGAACAGCTAATATGATTCAGAAATACAACGTTAGAGCCATTGGGTTTTATCGGAATATTACTATGCATGGAAATTTTAAAAGGGTTCTTCGACACGGTTTGAAAACATTTTTACTGACATAATCGTAAAAGCTTTTCGAGGGTGAATATTTTCGTATTTTGCAAAATTGTCTTCTATTACTTTTTATGACGTGGTCATCTCGTTGTTTGCAGTTTTCGACTGATGGCAAACTTGTAAATGGCTAGAAATAATACATAAATATTTTTATGACTTTATTACACTCAAATCTTCGACGATCATTCGTTCTTTTAACCTTGTCTTCTGCAAGGTGTGTCAATATGTTTTTACTTGTGTATAATTTTTACTTTGAAAAATAAGGATCGCAGAAAACAAATTAATAATATATTTATTAGCTACGTGCAACCTTCCAAACCGCATACATTTATGCAGTGATGCATTCAAATTGCATAGAAATGTTGAGACTGAATGTAGCGATCTCTATGGTTGGTAAAATCAAATTTTTACGCACCAGACTTTTAGGTCCGGTTTAGTTTTCCCCATAGGGAAGCGAATGAATTATATAAGTTTAATGAATACAAGAACAACATGTTAACCTACCAGACTATTAAAAGGGAAAATAATAAGTTATAAAAATAATAAATTATTTATAATCTATAAACCAAAAAAATGGTTTATAGACTCATTTGAGTGCTCCCCTCCACGGAAATCTTTAGTAAAAGGCGAAAAATTTATTCCTTATTGAAGGGGAACCAGAGTTTGATGATTATTATTTAATTTATTTATTTATTTACATTTGATATATTTAAAGCCAAAATAACAGAAATAATATTACATAATAAAAGAATATTTTTAAAATGAATACAAGTGTTATTACGTTGTTTTAGGTCGATATTAGTTCCTAGCTAGGCAGATTGCCTGTTCTAAGGAACCAAAGTTTGTAAAGTGCCAAATGCAATTTAAATTATTATTATTTTTTTAAATTAATACTTATTTATACTAAAAAATTAAATGATTATTATTTAATTACCACATTATATTGTTGTAGTGTTTGTCTAATCCACGGGCACACTTTGTGTTGGGCTTTTTCAATGAATATTATAAGGTCCTTTGAACAATACTGTTTTATTTATAATAATACGTGTTTGCAATAATTATGCTAATGGGTCTTGCGATCGTCTTCTACTGTCCAGGAAATTAATCTGCTCAGCAGAGCTCTCTTTGATAGGCAACATTCGCAGAGTGCTACTCCCACAAAATCCCCGACATCTGTCGGTAACTGGCGTAAGCTTTAAGCATACCGCCATCTATCAAAACCTACTGAAACTATATGCCACTCAAAAATACTACAATTGTGAAAAAATGCTTAGGTCTATACCGTGGTAATTATTAAAAATAAACTTTTATTATATTTTCGTTGTTTGTTTTTGGGGTGTTATGCCGTGTTGTGCTACCTCCTTCTTTAGCACATCGACGGATCTGCCGGATCTGCCCTGATGATAGACACTGCAACGCTGTCCGAAACGTCGGCTAAAGAAGGAGGTAGCATAATATTTTTTTATGGAGGAAGTTTCATAATAATAAGCTTTTTTTTTTTTTAAAAGAAAGACAAACATTCCCGGGTTACGAATAACCCAACAACATTTGAAAATCTCCTACTACCACCACACTTAAGCGGAAGATGTTGCTTGTGTTGTGATGGAGGACTTAGCCAGCCGAGGAATCGAACACGGAACGCCTGGGTGGGACCCAAACGTGATGCCCACTCAACCACTGACCGGTCTTTCAGCATTATAATATTAATTTAAATGTCATCAATTTAAGTATTATATTATATTAAGAATTATAATATTATTATGTATGATAATATTAGGTATTATGTTTTAATCATTACAGTATTAAGATAAGTATCATAATATTAAGAATTGTTTATTAAGCATTATAATATTGTTAAGCATCATAATATTAGGTATTATATTTTAAGTATCACAATATTAAGCTAAGTATCATAATATTAATTATTTTATATTAAGCATTAAGCATTAAAATATTAAGATAAGTATCATACTATTAATTATTATATATTAAGCATTATAATATTAAGATAAGTATCATACTGTTAAGTTAAGATAATATTAAGTATTATAATATTAAGTGATAGTAAACATTATTTGTTTACAATACGATTATGTATAAAAACTGCTTTAAAGTTTAAAATCTCTTATTTACGAGTTTAATTGTACAATGAGGCAAATTAAGTTCCTTAGAAAATGTAAGTAAAATATTATAATATTTGTGTCAGAACTTCGAAAGTTAAGCGAGAAATTTAAACCTTATCGTCATCTACACAATGATGGTTATTTTTAAATGATCGATTCCAAACGTTACACGACGTTCTGTACCGCCTTAAATTTCAAAACAATTTATTAAAATAATCAAAGAAAACATAAAATCAAGGAAATATACTGAAAACAGAACACTAGCAAAAACAATTTAGATAAATACGAACAAAGTTTGATACTAAAGTATTTTATAATAATATGTATCTACTGTAAAGCAAACCTACTAAAGTAAATAAATTCCAAGAAAAACCAAACAACAATTCTGTTCCCTCCCACAACTTTCCATTAATTCCTAGCCACGGCCCCATCCCTATTACAACACTTTTTTTTAATTACAACACGTTTCGAAACAACCATTCCTTCCTCAGAGCAAACATATAATGATTTGATAATCAGAAAAGCGTGGGAGGGTACAATTTATTACTAACACTTAGAAATAAATTGTACCCTCCCACTCTTTTCTGATTATCAAATCATTATATGTTTGCTTTGAGGAAGGAATGGTTGTTCCGAAACCGGTCGGGATTAATTAAATAAATTAGTGGTTTTAACTAAGTTATATTGTTTCATTTAACAAAACAATGAAGTTAAAGCAAAATACGAATGTAATATTTTATCGTAATATTAATATCGTATCGAAAATTTATATTGGTAAAATCCATTATGGTTTCAAAGGATAATTGAATATTCGAAGTTATGTGTGGTGTGGTATAAAAATCGAAGGCATCGTCTTGGTATTATTATGCTAATGGGTCATTTACATTTCGCATTGAATGTGGTGGATCGGCGTGTCTAATATTCCGGTTACAGAGATCCGTATCGTTTCGCTGGAGTAATGGTATCAACGTAAAAAAAACAACAAAGTACCTACTTTGGCGTACTTGCGTACTAACTAAAGGTGGTGATAAAAATGAACCATTTACTTGCTTTAATGAGACCTGGATTTTATGATTTTATGCTACAAGGTATGGGGTTACCAGATGACAGGAATTTTCCTGATATGTCAGGAGGTTTAGCTGTCTGTCAGGAAAACAGGAAAAATTGGAAATTTTTTTGATAAATATTAGAAAAAATAAATTTAATAGATTTTTTTTCGCAACGGAATTTACAGGGATTACGGAATTCCTGGCAGAATCGTATAAAATGACAAAAACATGATTATATTGGCGAAAACACCTGAAAATTTCACACTTCCCCCCCCCAGGATGGATGGTTTTTGGATCCGTTAAGTTTACAGGAATTTTTTAGCTAAGTCAGGATTTTTTTTAGCTAATGACCACCATTCAGAATTGCAACGTTGCGTGAAATCACTTTAGCTGTGTTTAGTGACTAGATCTGAATAGCCAGGTACTTTCCCTGTAAGCCTTTCCAGCCTCATAAAATACCTTAATTGGGAATGCCATAGTCTCATTGGCTCCAGACGGGAGCAGTTGGGATTCTTGCGAGGTATTAACTATAAAAAACAAATACCCCAATTGGGGATTCCATAGACTCACTGGCTCCAGACGGGAGCAGTTGGGACTCTTTGAGGTATATTCTCTATAAAATAAAAATAAAATAATGTTGATAACAATGAATTACATATTTGCATAATTTTTATATTTGCATTTTAATCAATTACATAATTTTTATATTTGCGGCACGTTCCAGAGTGGGAGATACTGTCAGCATCGCCCTGGTGAAAGACTACCATTCAGAATTGAAACGTTGCTTAATAATGGCTTTAGCCGTGTTTAGTGACTAGATCTGAATAGCCAGGTACTTTCCTACCTTCCTCTTCCCTATCTCCTTCCCTTCCCCACTTTGAATTTTTTTTGACTTAATTAGGGATGCCACTGGCTCCAGACGGGAGCAGTTGGGACTCTTGTGAGGTATTATCTATAAAAAATATAAAAAAATGACTAAGATAAAATTTCAAAGATTTTTTTTTTTCGATTTTTGATGTTTTTCTTCTATAGAAGCGGGCACTCGTGTTTAGGGAGCGAGCATCAGGATGAAAAATGTTATGTATGTATAATATTAAAAAGGTAATCTGTAGGCGAACCCTACACGTTCAATATTTATTGTTATTCGTCAATACTGATTAAATATCGTGATATTTATTAGATGCGTAGGCTAGAGTATTGAGGGTCACAATATGGATCATAAATGTCTAGATTCCTGAATTCCATATCATGAACCCATGAACCGTGATAAATATTACGGCTCAGGCTACACGTTTAATATTTCGTGATCTATATTGTGATCCGTCAATACGCTGCCGGCCCGTACCTTAAAGCGGGCGATAAACGCGAAGTTCACATCAAAAATATACTTATAACACAGTAGCGCTCGCCATACTATCCTATACAGACCCGCCAGACGTAAATATATGATGTGCTGTGATCGCGGTTTGAATCTTCGCTAATTCGCGTTATTTTTCGTGACCGCTACGATCATGATATCAGAAAAGTTATGCGACCTCCCCCTTCGCCCTAAACAGGAGAGGGGGTCATTTTTAATACAAGGAGCATGCACGGAGCTGTCAAGTTGACATATCCAGTACAAAGAAATGATATTCTCTCGACCCCTTCCGATTTCAACTGACCCCTTCTCCTGCCGTAGGAAGGAATATTTTATAACCTAGTGTGTCGGTAGAAAAGATACTTATAACGCAGTATCTTTTTGATGTGATCTGCGAGTCTGTCGCTACCTTAAATAAATATCACGATGTAATATTGAACGCGTATCCTACGCCGTAAAGCATAATGTAATAGTTGACCTTGTTATGTCTCCGAAAATACCCTTGCATGTTGTGTTAAGTTTAACCGCCTTGTAGTACGACGTCTAAAATGATTACATCCCCAATTTCAACCCCCTCCAAATGTGTCATGATGGTGTATTTCCCGCTCCGACCCGATCAAGGATTAATTGAATTCCGTATCAAAGGATGTCGTAGTTTTTCACGTGCTCCTGAAATTCCCAGGAATTTAGAGGTGGCTTTCACGGGTGCTTTCGACGTGCCTCCTCGAGTTGATTGGTTCTTCAGATGTCGAATTGCCGATGGCCTAATTACATATTTTTAGGTGGATATTCGATTACAAAGAGTTCAGCGAAGAAGAAGCCTATAATTAAAATGTCTTCGAGACTCTTCACGGTTGATTGATTCTTAAAATTAAGATGAAATTCGTTCAAAATTATTAATCAAGTATTTAGTCAAAAATTTTAGGGGTAGCGAAAATTTGCTATAGTTTTTTTTCTCAATTCTTGTTTTTTTTCTAATACATTTAAAAAAATTCTGGTATTCTAATATTTCATTATTAAATAATTATAATATGTAACTGGTGGCACTTTCTTCTGTCCAGCTGTTTTTTATATTGCACTGCATTTATAGCGGAATAGTTATAATGATATCGGGGTACTTTCCTTAGCGGCGGCGAAGAGGGAAAGAGCGGAATATTTGTGCGGAGATGTTTATATGGGGAGGATCGATTGATGACTGAATGTGGGTAATAGAAAAATGACAGGTCTATTGTCTATTACACGGAGAAAAATGTTATTCTAAAATACGATCATTTTATTCGTAAAAATGGTTAAAAGCGGGACTGAAGTTCTTACGAACAAATTAACAGTGTTTCAATGTTTATTCTAAAATACGATCATTTTATTAGTAAAAATGGTTAAAAACGGGACTGAAGTTCTTACGAACAAATTAACAGTGTTTCAATGTTTATTGGCGGGAAAATGTAAGAATAATTTGTTGGTAGGTATACGTACGAAATTACGTATACCAACAAATTATTCCTACGCGTTCCCTCCAATAAACATTGAAACCCTGTTAATTTGTTCGTAAGAACTTCAGTCCCGTTTTTAACCGTTTTTACTAATAAAATGATCGTATTTTAGAATAAAATTATATTAAGTAAGTTATTAAATGTAACAATACTAAATACAAGTACAGTGGTTTATGATATATACATGTATATGTGTAGATAAGTGTAGCTGTGTATTGTGTAAAGGCCCAACCAATTACTGTGTAAAGGATATTATTAAAGTAAATACAATAACTTCGTCCTACATAAAATGTACTCCATTTAACATAGGTGTAGTTACAAAACGATATAAATTTCATAATGACAGTTTAATTCCAGATGTATTACTGTGTAAAGGATATTATTAAAGAAAATACAATAACTTCGTCCTACATAAAATGTACTCCATTTAACATAGGTGTAGTTACAAAACGATATAAATTTCATAATGACATTTTAATTCCAGATGTATTACTGTGTAAAGGATATTATTAAAGAAAATACAATAACTTCGTCCTACATAAAATGTACTCCATTTAACATAGGTGTAGTTACAAAACGATATAAATTTCATAATGACAGTTTAATTCCAGATGTATTACTGTGTAAAGGATATTATTAAAGAAAATACAATAACTTCGTCCTACATAAAATGTACTCCATTTAACATAGGTGTAGTTACAAAACGATATAAATTTCATAATGACAGTTTAATTCCAGATGTATTACTGTGTAAATGATATTATTAAAGAAAATACAATAACTTCGTCCTACATAAAATGTACTCCATTTAACATAGGTGTAGTTACAAAACGATATAAATTTCATAATGACAGTTTAATTCCAGATGTATTACTGTGTAAAGGATATTATTAAAGAAAATACAATAACTTCGTCCTACATAAAATGTACTCCATTTAACATAGGTGTAGTTACAAAACGATATAAATTTCATAATGACAGTTTAATTCCAGATGTATTACTGTGTAAAGGATATTATTAAAGAAAATACAATAACTTCGTCCTACATAAAATGTACTCCATTTAACATAGGTGTAGTTACAAAACGATATAAATTTCATAATGACAGTTTAATTCCAGATGTATTACTGTGTAAAGGATATTATTAAAGAAAATACAATAACTTCGTCCTACATAAAATGTACTCCATTTAACATAGGTGTAGTTACAAAACGATATAAATTTCATAATGACAGTTTAATTCCAGATGTACTAAAATTCCACGTTAATAAACCATAACTTTTTATATAATAATAAATATTCTAAAGTACGGTCACCATTTCCAGGCAATAGTTTGAGAGAGCTTTTTATCTTGGCCCAGATACGACAAAACTTTATTATTTTTGTTATAAAAGACTCGACTCCAAATAAAAGACATCTTGATAATAAACTGACTGCATGTATTCAGACTAAGCGTATTAAATGTCACTTTGAAACCCAAATTAAGCACATAGAAAATGAAAATAAATAATGTTCTTACTGAGAAATTCAACGTGAATAAATCATGAAAGATGAGCTACTTACGCTCGGAAATATTCAAACAAAACTGCTTCCATTTATTCCAAAGTCCTATTCTCGCAGTATTAGTTTCTAGTAATATAATACTTAATTAAAACTAAGTGCTAGCGAGCCGGGGGCTAATGGATTTGAAGTTTAAGACTTCAGATCTTAGATTGAGATTGAGCTAATCTTAAATAAGGTTCCTGCTTCAACTGGGTAACTGGGGAACGATGCACCATCTGTCATTCCTTTGTGTGGAACGGTGCATCCACGAGAAACGGAGAAAACGTCCGGAAAAGGCATTTCGGAATTCCATTCTTAACAGATTCCCCCGGGTTTGAAAGGATCTCGTTATAAAAAATGTCGTTTTCGAAAAGTTGCAACATTTTTGATTCGGATATGTAAGCTTCATTTAAATACATATATTTTTTTTGCGATTCAGTTTTCAGGTAAATTAAATAAGCTTAATACAAATAATTTTTCTTAGTATTTAATGTGTAAGTTAGGAATGATGGGAACGTAACCACTGCATAAAATAAGTTATTATAGTGAATCGTTATATAAAAATGTGGTCAATTTGAAGAAATATTTTAAAACCAAATTTGGAAAAAATTCAAAAGTTCCCCGATTGATCACAAAGGTAACATAGTTGACATGGGAAACTTGAACCGCATTGTTTATCGAAAAAAAAATCATAGTAGTTGTATTTCCAGCCGACAGGATCGGCCGTCAAAAAAGTTTTTTTTATTCGGAAACAATTTTTTTTTTAAAGCAGTTTCGCTATTGAACCTCTTTTCCTAAAGCAGTTTCCTTTGAAGAAAAGCTAAGAATTTTAGCATTACCTTTGTTTTTTTGTTATGAATACCCATTTGAATTAAATCCAAAGATTAAAAAAATATTTTAATAACCTTCAAAATTTCTTTAACAATGTTGTAAAACAAAATAAGTTTTATGTAACCGACTTCAACAGGCTTTGGTTTCGAACTCTCAATTGTGAAATAATCATTAGTTTTTTTTTAAATTTTAATAAAAGCCTAAAAATATAGTATATTTAATAGGTAAAACACAGACACGTGTAAATAATATTTTATTTATAGTGACCATTCGAATATTGCATACCTCATTATCTAAAACCTTAGTATTTGGAGATGTCTGCTTAAATAACTGGATGATCAATGCATGTATTCTGCGGATATACAATTGTCATAGATAATGAAAAGGTGATTAGGTAAAGTGTAAGAAAGAGGTAGATTTTGAGACAACGATAGACATGGAAATTTATCGATTTTTATCGAAACACATTATTATTTGCCAGAGCCTGAGGATCTATGGAATCCCTAATGTCGGAGAACATTGTAAGGCTGAAGTTAGTGCTATTCGTGAAATAACACAGACTTTGAAATAAAATTTATTTGCACACACAAAGAGATCTCGTTATTCTTATAAATGACAGCAGTTCTGAAAACGAAATCTTTGGCATAGAAAACGAAACCATTTCACGAAAACTCAACAAAGTGGCATTTCAAAAACCCTAAAAAAAGTCATTAACCACTGGAGCGACAGAGCAATTCAAATATTTTTCTCGGATTGCTAAAGGAAATTTTTCCGCCCACATTAAAACAATCATACCTCCGAATTTGAATATGGAGACATACAAACTGATTATAGTTCTGTGTAGCCAATGAATTCCCCTATCTTTTTATTATCATCACATATTTGTAGGATTTATAAAAAAAATATATAATTAAATCTTTAACCTTAAAACATTTTAAAGAATCTTGAGAATATTTATTTTTTTATATTTTGAATGTACAATATATTATATAGTCGTTTGAATAAAAAATTATTTTGAAAATTTGCCTCATTTTGGCAAAAAAGCAATCCGAGGTTTTGGAAATAGTGCCATAATGTGGCAAAAAGCGCTCGAATGGTTAAAAGTGATATTTTTTAAAATAGCCCATAATCTCACCTACGTCACCTATTTAACAAGTTTTTTCATAAATTTTAATGAGTTCTCAAAGGAATGATAAAGTTGCATATTGGTGAGTTGTCCAGTCACCTATAAAAATATCCACTCATTTCCAAAATATAAGATAAATAAATTTACCAAAGGGATACGATGAAAATATGTTTTTTCGTTAAATACATTATTAAAGACCCTTTAAATTATTAGGCTAATCATATTTTCTAATTACTGTGTGGAAAACAAGTGTCAGAACAAACATCACTAATTAGGACCATCCCTACGCACTTTGGGTCTCATGTGTTTTATAAGTCCTCTGATATAACACCGTAAACACATTTAGTCCCTAATTACAAACATTTTAATAATGTTCTATCGAATGAGCGAACTTCCCGGTATACTTAAGTGGAACAGCTGCGCGGCCGCTTTTATACAAAACGTAGTTTTGGATTTGAGGCCACAATACCCAACCAAACTGAAAAATTATTTTTGTAATAAAAAGGTAGCTTAAATGTCGATCTCGAATAGGAGCTACTTTTTTTTGCTTTCAAATGATGACGTATAGGTAATTAAAGAAATAACAGTTTTTGTTCATTTTGGAAGCAACTTTGTAATTTTTTTGTGAGTTATTATAATTATTAAAAAAAGTCTGCCTATTTCTTTGTTCTATAATATAATAATAAAAAAATTAGGAAATAAAAAAATTAAAAATGCGTTTTTTGGGTAGTAATTTTAAAATATAAACGACAAGTTTTTGTTCCGATGTAAATAGGTAATTTGTAATTTAAATTTACACTTATCAAAATTGTTTGTAAAAATAACAATATTTTAAACTTTATATTTCATCATATTTAAAAAAAAATGTAGCAAAAAGTATTTTTTTAAATGTTTACATTTACTCTCAAATAATTGTCCCAAGTTGCCTCTAAAATCATTAAATATTAAAATCTTTAATAGCCTATATTTTAAAAATCAAAGCAAAAAGGAATAAAGTAGCTCGTATGCGAGATCGACATTTGACACACCTTTTGATTACAAAAATAATTTTTCAGCTTGGTTGGGTATGGCAATGGCCTTAACGTGATAAATTGTGAGATTCATGAAACTTTATCTCCTGGCTAAGCTTCCGCTCGCAAAAATGTTAACATTTCATGCTTACTTGTTCGCTTTTAGAAACAACTCATATAGGTCTCATAGAAATTGTTGTGTCTCCCTTACTAGCATGGTCAGAAACATGATCTTAACGGTGCTAGTCAGAAAAAACACGACTTTATATGCAAACCTAAAAGTTAACCACAAAATAATTCAAATGTAAACTTATAAACCCAAAGTTGCCGACCGCAATTTGAAAGAAAATTGTAATTTTTTTAATTAATTACTTCTTTAATCTTCGCAATATTTTTCCTGCGAGTATTTAAGTTTTTGTGTTATTGTGAAACCTGTTTTTGACAATTATGGCGGTTTTATAATCGGACGCAATGGATGAGTCGGTGGAGCGCCGTCCCGGTAAGACGTGAGATCTGGGTTCGAGTCCCAGTTGCGACCATTATGTTTGATTATTTTTCTGTGTCTTGTTCATTTTCATATATTAATTTAGATTATTATTGTTGTCTTCTTCTTCAATGATATATTACATTGATGGGAATAACCTTCGAAAGTTAAAAATAGAGTTTTTCTTATAAAAAAATGAATAAAATACAACAATTTATGGTTTTTATACATAAAAAATAACAGCAAAAACAGTTTTTTTATTAATGATGTTCTAATGTCAAATAAATATTGTAATACTTAATTAGATACCTTCTTCCACCGCTTATCGTTATATTATTATAAACATATATTTATTATTATAGTTACAATAACTCAGGCACGCGGCATACGTTATTACTATATCTACCTACGTTAAATTATCGTGAAAACAAGCTTATGTGTCAATTTTCAGTATACTTCGTTTACTGATGAAGTTTTGTTCTGAAACACAGATAATTTTATAAAAATATTAGTTCAAAAAAATGATGCCACATAGTTAATCGACGATAAAAAATAGGCTATAGTGGTATTGATCCTTGTGGCGTTTTCTTGACGCCTATTATGTGTTATTACAGGTGGAGGTTTTCTCTGCTACTCGCCTTTGCAATTAAACACGCTTTAAATATGTATATGGTCGTACTTTTTATTTTAATTCAATAACAATTTCCATTGACATGCTTTACAATTACAGGTTTTTTCTAGAACGTTTTTTCTTATCAAAATCAAGTCTGTAGACTTCTTTTGTTTTGGAATCATTTGAATATTTGAATTGAATGATAAATATTGGAAGTACTTACTTACTCTACTTACTACTAGCCATAGGTAGGTACCTTAAAATATGATATAAAATAGTACCTACCTATGACGGCATTATGAATTTGAACCACCTTGAAAACCCAAAATTATGGTCCATTTTGAACGGTTTGTATCTACGTATCAAACACCCTATTTTCTGTAGAAAAAGCTGCTCTGTGGGTACGTATTGGTGATGTCTGCTGACAGCGAGGCATGTACATATTTCCGTTTTCAATCTTCTTGTCCCTTATTTTTATGAGGGTTGGCCATAAAATCTAGAGGACCGCCCCTTCGATTTCCCGAGAAGCCTTTTGTCTGCCTGCCATTATTACAACCCCTTTTCACGTCCCCCTCGAGGATCGGTATTAACTCCAGGTGAAGTAAAACACGACTAATCTTCTTACAGCCTTTCGACAACTAATCGAAAACGAGGACGAACTTCTTCAAGATGCTACCTGTATTGCTGAGTTAACGTATGTTTTTTATGACCGTTTTTTTAATAAAATTTCTTATACTTTACAGGTGTTAAGGTACGTACTTGACTTACTTTAACCAGTGATTCCTGACATTATTTGGAGTAAAAAATGTAAATGAAAATTTGGTCTCCGAGGACATTTTTTTATTTTGTTTAAATTTTTTTTCTTCAAAATAAAAAAAAATCAAAATTTCTTCCGCTTGTCGTCACTGGTTACTCAGCCGAGTAACTGCCCCACCACTTACCCCGCCCCCAACTGTCCAACAACTATTATTTTTTTTATGTATTTGAAAAAAAAAAACATCAAAAATGTCACCGGAGACAAAATTTTTATTCACATTTTTTACTCCAAATAATGTCAGGTATCACTGGTTAAAGTAAAGTACGTACCTTAACACCCTGCATATTAGACGTCATTACGGAGCGGCAAATAGGTTAGGTTAGGTTAGGTTCAGTGGCGGCTCGTGACTTTTGGTGAGCTAGAGTGCTAATATTAACAAAAATGGCATTATTGATGTTGTAGCCGAAAAAAAATTTTTTTTTTTTCGGAAATTTATTTTTTGTATGAAGATTTTCAGGAAACTCAGTTTTGCCGTGCGCCGCACAGATTTCCTGAAAATCTTCATACAAAAAAAAATCGAAAAAAAAAAATTTTTTTTCGGCTACAACGACATCAATAATGCCATTTTTGTTAATATTATCACTCTAGCTCACCAAAAGTCACGAGCCGCCACTGATTAGGTTAGGTTAGGTTAGGTTAGCATACTCTTTCAGAAATTAATTTGACGGATTATCAATCATCAGTAAACTTTAAAAATAAATAGTGTTTCAGATTTAGATCTGTCAATTGATCTCTAAAATTTAATTAAAGTTACATATTTCAAATATAGACTTGTACACATTTCAATTGTAGACTTATTATTATTTTTTTAATTTTATTTTAGGGAAATCAACAGCTTACAGTGTGGTTCATTTATACATGTGTAATTTAACTAATTGAGAAACCAATTATAGATTACCTCATTGTACTATTTAATAATGTATCTAAAAATTAAATACACGAAATTTAACAATTTACTTACAACAACTAAAAAGTATTACGTTATTATAACAAGAGAGAGATTATTATAACAGGAGCTAATACAGTACATATGTAATTACATAATATATAATTTAATTTAATTAATTAATATAATTTATCAACATAAAACCATTGCCTCTTAGTCGTTTAATTCCTAAAATCAGTTCAAACTTTGAAAATCAAAAGTTCATTGATCGTGAATAATTTTACGCACAACACTACACAGGAATTCGCAGTAATATTGGTCATCAGTCATCACAGACAACCGAGATAAACATATAAAAAAAATGTACGCACCAGACTTTTAGGTCCGGGTTTTGTTGTTCCCATGGGAAAAACTAAACCCTTTCACACACTTTTCCATAAAAATGATCATCTAGTAAATCCACGCTAGGCAAATGTATTATATAAGTTTAATTAATTCAAAACAATACAAGAACAACATGTTAACCTACCAGACTATTAAATGGGAAAATAATTCACCGTCTCCAGATGTTTATTTATAAAACAAATGAGTACTCGCAAATGAGTATAGGCAACAAGTAAAAAAAATCAGTTAACTTCCTAACTAAAATCCTATATACATATAGCTACTATTCATAGGTTCAAGTACCGAAGAGTAATCTCAAGACTTTTTAAATAAATAAATCTTTTTTTTTTCTTCTTCAAACATGTAGGTGATTGTGATTATATTAGTGGTTTAAACAAAGTTATTTGTTTTAATTTAATTTTTAATTTAATAAATAAATCTTATTTAATTAATCGAACATGTACGTTATCGTATGGATAATCTAAGAGGAGTATGGTGAAATCCCCCCTTAAATGATAAACATTATTATATGTAATTTATATTGTTATTTCGGCTACTGGCATTATACCCATCTCTCTCATTAAAAATGTAGGCATTAGATTTGTCAAATTATTTGTATTTAAAAATGCAAAAATCAGTCTTTTAAATTCATGTAGGATTACGAAAGATTTTTTAAATATTTATATTGAGGGATCAGTAGGATTTATCGGTCAAATTAGGAATTCCACCGAGCCGAACCCTCTGATATGAAAATATCCGGAGTCGGTGAATTATTTTCCCATTTAATAGTCTGGTAGGTTAACATGTTGATATAATAATAACTCTATAAGATATCAATTATTATAAGCAATAATTATTAGCCTGAAACATTCATCCATATTGAAAAAATCTTCCGAGAAAAGATACATATCGCCGACGGGACTCGAACCCACACCCCTTTGATTGCCGGTCAAGAGCTCTACCATTAAGCTACGGCGGGTTACCTCCTACCCGCCAAATGATTCAATATATACCTAGTGTTTCATTCAAATATTACTGCTTATTACATTTTTTTTTCACCTGCAAACAACCAATGTAAGTGCTAACTCTCCCACTAAGTGGCGTCGAGACATATTATGCCTATATTTGTTGGTGAAAATAATTTAAGTCTGATATCCCCATAGACTTATCGCTTCGATTTATTTTTAGTGGCTTAAAACTAAGATTAATAAGCAGTGACTTATATACATTTTTTTTAATATGTTTATTCAGTTTTAATTATACAATATTTTATTTTACAAATCTTACGAAATACTGATAAATCAGTTTGATTGTAAGAAAATGCTAAGACTTAAACTAGTGACATAAAACTACACGTACTGGTATTTTTATGACCGACTAGATATTTACATAATATCTACTGCTATAACATGGCTTACATTGATTTCATGAAAAGAAACACTATTTGAAATTATTCCTTTTGACAGATTTTCACTAAAGAAGGAAAAAAAACATATTCCCTAATAAAAGCATGGCGGCCGTTTTCAGTGATACCCGTTTTACTATTATCACTCATTCGAACCGGAAATCCGATAAACCGTTTCTTTTCGGTAAATACAGAAAAAGACTTCCCGTATTTAATGGAAGGAAAAAAAATCCGGCGGAATTGATTTACGCCATTACCGATATGGAAAGAGATAACCTTATTTCTTTGTAAAATATTCAACATGTTTTAAAGGAGGAGAAAAAATTATTTTCAACTATCGTTACTATCGCTCAAATACAGACATGGCAGTTTTTTTACCTACAGCCGAGATTTTACAACTATCTTTTTACTCACGGAACCACTGGAGCGACAGAGTAATTTAAATCTTTCTTCTTGGATTGCTAAAGGAAAAATTTCCGGCCACATTAAAAAAATCATACCTCCTAATTTGAATACGGAGACATACAAACTGATTATAGTTCTATATAGCCAATAAATTCACTTATCTTTTGTCTTTCATCACATATTCGTAGGATTTATAAAAAAAAATATTATTAAATCTTTAACCTTAAAACATTTTAAAGAAACTAGAAAATATTTATTTTGTTATATTTTGAAAAAAAAAAAATATTAGCCACATTCTGGCAACAAAGCAATCCGTGGTTTTGGAAATAGTGTCATAATGTGGCAAAAAGCGCTCGAGTGGTTTGGTACAATCCCGGGCAACTCCGGGATTGTACCAAACCACTCGTAAATGTAAATTTGTAAATCACCACGTGTAAATCCCGGGCAACTCCGGGAACTTAAGCAAGTTAAATAATAATAAAAAAAAATATTTAAAAAAAAACATGATAAAATTAAGAATCGTTACAGAATTAATTCGTTTCCCATGAGGTTTTTAAAAAGTATTAATTACTCAGATAAAGCCTACTTTAAAAATTACGACTGAAATTGTCTAGAACTAGAATATTAACTAAAGCAATTTGGCATTCATTAACTCGTTGCCAGTTTAAACCTAACCTTCGTAGCGAACTTGTTGGATTATTTCACTCTAGTTAACTTCCTGACTAAGTTTGCTGTTTATCGCATTCTTTTACTAAGACTTGAAGTTAAATATGTAAATGAAGTTAAGTAAAGTGTGGTTAAAGCTAAGCAAACAAATGTAAAATTCCTCCAGACACACATCGGTTTTAAACTTCCACTAACAAATTTAAATAGACCACCTACAAGCAAATTTTTATAGTGTTTCTGCTCAGGAACGAGCATATATTGTTCCTAGAGGACTAAGTTATAATAAAAGTTTTGAAAATATTGCTCGTGAAAACGTTATTGATGTAAATCAAACTTTTAATAAAATATAATTTGTTTTATAGTCCTTGCGATATTGTAAGCTACCCTAAAAAAATAGGCTCTAAAGAATATAAAAAATCCTTATGTTAAAAAAATATTAAATATGCGAGAGATAAGTGGGGTATTAAACATCATAAAACATACTAACTTTAATAGTCGGTGCATAAATTTTCATTTTATTCTGACGAAATTAATTTTGAAGGAATATTTTTTATTCACCAGATTTACAGGAACGGGTTTAGTTTTTCCCATAGGAAAAACTAAACCCTTTCATACACTTTTCCTTATAAATGATCATCTAGTAAATCCGCGTTATGCAAGTGTATTATATACGTATAATTAATACAAAACAATACAAGAACAACACGTTAATCTACCAAACTATTAAATGGGAATATAATTCACCGTCTCCAGATATTTTCATATCAGAGGGTTCGGCTTTGTGGAATTCCTAATTTGACCGATAAATCCTACTGATCCCTCAATATAAATATATAAAAAATCTTTCGTAATTCTACATGTATTTAAAATGACTGATTTTTGCATTTTTATGTACAAATTCTTTGACAAATCTAATATGCCTAAATTTTTAATAAGAGAGCTAGGTATAATGCCAGTAGCCGAAATAACAACAGGTAATATTTTTATAGTCTGAGAATGCCAAATTCTTTTAATTTCATTTCCTAAATCTGTATACTTTCTTATTTTTTCAGAAACAGATTTTTGAATATTACAGGAATTTGGAATAGCTACATCAATAATATAAGTTATTTTTTAAATTTTGTCATGTAAAACTATATCAGGTCTATTATGACCAATTGGTCTGTCTGTTATAGTTTTATCATAGTAAATTTTAAAGAAATTATTTTCTAAAAATGAATTTGGTTCGTATTCATAATATGGTACTATATTATGACAGTCAATCAAGTTATGTTTAATTACCAAACTTTGGTGAATTATTTTTAAAACCTGATTGTGCCTAAATGTATACTCAGACGGCGCTAATATAGAACATCCTGATATAATGTGTTCTATAGTTTCCGGAAAAGCCATACATTTTCTACATAAATCATCAATTTGATTTGGATCTTTGATTATATGCTTCCTATAATTTTTGGTATTAATTACTCTATCTTGAATAGCAAGCATATATCCTTATTATTATTATAAGCAATATAATAATTATTAATATTCCTTCAAAATTATTAACCTGAAACACCCATCCACATTGAAAAAATCTCCCGAGAAAAGATACATGACGCCGACGGGACTCGAACCCGTGTCCTTCTGATTTCCGGTCAAATGCTCTACCACTAAGCTACGTCGGCTTATCTCTTACCCCCTAAAAATTCATTATAAACTAGTGTTTCATTCTACAATCACTGCTTATTACATCTTTTCACTTGTAAACAACCAACTTTATTTTATATGAGAAAGGCATTGTAATTGCTAAATCTTCCACTAGGTGGCGTCGACACATATTATGTCTACATTTTTTTTGGTGAAATACTTTAACTCGTCAAATATTAATTATTATTTAGTTTATAATTATTATTAGTATTTCAGGTTAATAATTATTGCTTATAATAATTGTTACCCTTTGTTGCTACGCATAAAAATCTTGTCTTCAACATTAGTTTATCAATTAATAATTCGGCTAGCGGTTTTGTCTACAAAAAATCCGAGTTGAAGAGACCCTGCATGAAATAATGCAAGCAGTTCTGCAAATCAGATGGTGAGTAGGGCGTTTAAATTATATTTATGCAATATGACTGATCTTGCTGATTTTTCTTATGTTATTAATAATATTATTCTCAAAAGAGTGTCTTCGATAAGAGATCTACGAATCACTTTTGATTCTAAATTCATATTTGATGTACATACTAACGACATTAAGTGCCAATCAATAAAAATGAAGGGATTCGTTCACAGAATATGTAAACCTTTCAAAGATCCTCAAACAATTATAACCCTTTAAAATGCATCAATTAGAAGTAAACTTGAACATGGAAGCACTATTTGGAATCCACATTACTGCAAAAATGAAAACATTGTAGAATCAGTACAAAAAAAATGCTAAGAATGTTATCTTTTAAATGTGGACTACATGACCATCTTAGATCATACGACGTACGTCGTGATTACTTCAAGATTGACATACTTAAAACTAGAAGGCAATTGACTGATCTAATATGTTTACATATCTTGATAATACATTATGTCTTAGCAATATTGAAATAAATGTCCCCAATTCCCATTGTTTTATGACGCCATAACATTTTTCACCTGAATATATTTAAAAATAATATCGCCTACTTTAGCCCTCTGACCCAGATATATATAACAAGATAGAGTGTGCTAAAGTAGACATTTTCGTCGATAATTTGTACGGTTTCAGGAAAAAAGTTCTCGCACCGTTAAAAAATATTAACTAATTAAGATACGTTTTTAGATTTTCACGGCCAAAAGCATTTTCGTTGTTTGTTTTTGGGGTGTTATGCCGTGTTGCGCTACCTCCTTCTTTAGCCGACGTTTCGGACAGCGTTGCAGTGTCCATTATCAGGGCAGATCCGGCAGATCCGTCGGATCGTCGGCTAAAGAAGGAGGTAGCGCAACACGGCATAACAACCCAAAAACAAACAACGGAAATTAACTAATTAAGTCTCTCTACGCATGCCTTTAGTGTTTCTTATGCCTCTTGCCATTCATTGTAATGTGTTACTTGAGTGAGCTTGTATATAATTTTGTATTTTTATTTGTGATATTTTTGTTTTTCTATCTGTATTTAATTTTATGTAATTGTATAATAACGGAGTTTTTATAACTCGATTGTTCTAATGTAAGTGCGAACATCTGTAATACCCAGAATAAAAAAATGATTTTTTTGTTGTTTAATACATGTAAACAGTGCCTATTTATGTTAACTGTACACATCACTATTGTTGTGTGTTGCACGTCACTTGTGATGATTATATTGTTATCTATGGTCTCTCCGTAAAACATATCGAACGTCAAAGCCTGAATTAATAAAGTCGTATTATAAAACAGTGTTTCCTGTAAGTTATCCACATTAGAATAACGAAACGCGCAAAGGTGTTGAAATTCGCTCTGTATTAATAAAATTTTGTACAATATTTTTTTAGCTTGATGTATCGCCAAAAGGGCAAAACGTTTTGTGTAAAATTCTGCCCATCTCCATCAATGTCTAACCTTTCTTGCCTTTGAAATTCTTTATTTTTTCGAACAAGTGATTGTATGTACAAAAAACCAATCAAAAAATGACTATGACGTAAACGTTAGGATTCTCATGCAAGAAAACCCTTTTTTATATCCCGAAGAATTGGATTTTTGACGTTTGTTTATTTGTTGGATAGTAGTGTAATATTTTCTTTCAGCAAACTTTTTCGAGTCTCAGTTGCGACCGATATCTTTTATTTTTCTGTGTCTTATTCATTTTCATATTTTAATTTAGACTATTAGTGTTATCTTCTTCGTCAATGATATATTATTTATTTATTCATTTTCGGGGACGGTTTACATTATATCAGTTTACACATGTGTAATATTATGTAACTAAAATAAATCCAATAATGGATATCCACCTCGTGATGTTCTTCAATCTCAGTGACTGAGATTACTTGAAATGTGTTCGGAAAAACTCCAATGAAGTTCAAGGTTTCTTTGAGATTACAAGTTGCTTTATTTACGTTATTGCAAGGTTTACATTGTATATTTAACTGGACCAGACATCCATTCTATTGGATGCTGTAAGTAATTCTATGGCACGAAAACCCGAAATTACTATTATCGTGTATCATCGGCTATTTCCGTAACTGTTCGTGCATTAGCCACGAACGAAGATAGTCGACTCTCTACTAAGGTACTACATAACTTACGTCTGTTGAGACAGCTTAAAAAAACTACGTTAAACTATTTATAATAACGACATCTATTGAAGGCTATTGATACTACGTGTATAATCTTATATACCATACTCCCTATCACTTTACATCTAATAAGACAACATGTAAAAAATAATACTAATGAAATTTATACGAAAATTATTTTAAAAAATCGTGTAAGAAAAACATTTATTTTAATGAGCTTTTTCTAGTGGAAACTAAAGATGTCAAATTTAGACAAGAGATCATATAATAAAAATAATAAAAGACAGGATATAATATTGATTAAGTTCAATGCAGAAATATGTATATATATATATATTTTTTTTATTTTTTTATATTAACTCCACACAGGAGGCCCTGAGGAAAATAATTTCCCTCAGGGCCTATGTCATCTTCGAAGATGCTGTGAGGAGGGTCTTTTTGAGGAGAGGAAGGAGTGAACGTGGGTCTTGAAGAGACCCATGTTATAGGAAGGAGGAAACACAGAGGCCGGCAAATCGTTCCACAGCCGAGCTGTTGAACACAAAAACGAGTCGTAGAAGCGTCCCGTTCTCATGTGACAATTGTCAACTGTGTACATATGTTGGGCGCGCGTTTGGCGTGTTTCCCGACTATGCACCGGTGCCGAGGGGATCAATGACGCTAGCTCCTCGGAGCATCTTCCATTGAAATACCGGTAGAACAAGGATAGCATTCCCACCCGACGCCTGTGCTCTAAAGATTGCAATCCGTTTGTTAAGACAGGAGAATCTATCAAGCGGACCGCCCGTTTCTGCACAGAGTCGAGGGTGTTTTTCAGGTACATCGGGGCTCCAGACCAGAGATGGCTGCCAAATTCAACAGTGGGGCGCACTTGCGATTTGTACAGGGTTAGCAGTTGTGTACAATTAAAGTATCTGCGGGCCCTGTACAGTACGCCCAGTTTCTGAGAGGCCAACTTAACTCTGGCCTCGATGGAGCCCCCGTACCTGAGCTGGTCACTTAGAGTTACACCGAGCATATCAATGGAGGACCTGTTTGGAAGAATGCTACCGTTGAAGGAGACTAGATTGTCATTTCGATCCCTTTTAGACGTAATCAGACATGATTGGGTCTTTGAAACATTGAATTCGACGAGATTATTCTTACCCCAAGAGAAAACACTCTCGAGGTAACCGTCCATTCGTTGCTTCAAAGCCCTCCGAGCCGTTGGAATTTGTGCACCCTTTGGGGACTTGTCAAACAAAAAGCTATCATGGACTGTACTGTCATCCGCGTAGCAATGAATTGGTGCACATGTCAAAAGGTCATTGATGTGCAACAAAAACAAAGTCGGAGACAGAACCGATCCCTGTGGGACGCCAGCATTTATCGAGTGCGAGGAAGAGGTGAAGCCATCAGCAACCGTCTGAATCGACCTCTCCCTCAAAAAGTCGGCAATCCACGTACACAAGGATGCGGGAAGTCCGTAAGAAGGCAGTTTGTTGACAAGTCCTCGGTGCCAGACCCGGTCAAAAGCCTTGGAAATATCCAGTGCGACCGTTTGGGTCTCACCGAAACGTTCCAGGCACCGCCCCCAAACATGCGTCACATACGCGAGAAGATCACCGCACGAGCGGTTCCGCCGGAATCCGTATTGACGGTCGTTAATAATTTTGTTCTTCTCGAGGTATGTGAGCAGTTTGTCGTTGATCACCCGTTCCATCACCTTGGATAGAACTGATGTGATCGCTATGGGGCGGTAGTTGGCCGGGTTGGAGCGGTCACCCTTCTTTGGGATAGGATGGATAACCGCTTTTTTCCAACCAGAGGGTACAGAGCCAGAATTCAGGGACATTTTGAAAAGCTTCGTCAAAATCGGAGCTATTTCTGCAGCGCACCTCCGCAATACCAGGGCGGGGATTCCGTCAGGCCCACTAGCTTTATTAACATCAAGCCCTCAGCTTTTTCATATAGAAACCGCAGTGAGAAACCGACGTCGGGACTGCACCTCGATCATTAAAATAATGACGTCAAAGCACACGATTTGTGATTTTTGCAATGGATTATTTTTCTGATTTATTGGTTTTACCCCTTTTAATCACAGGAGACTATATTTGTCCCAGCTCACATAAGTCTCATAGAAATCGTTGTGTCTCCCTTACAGTGAGTATGATTTAAACGGTCTTGGAAATAAAAACCAACTCGTTATATGTTCGAATCTAAAAGTAAACCACAAAAAAAATTTAATGTACACCTTTTTGAAACCAAAGTTTCCGATCGCAATTTGAAAAAAATTATGAAATTTTTTTTACATGAAATGACAAAAAAGTGAAGTGACATTAACGTTTATAATTCATTTGTCTAATGAAACATGTATGTGTTTTTATTTTTTTTTCATTATCAGTAATTTTAGTTAGAAAAAACGTAAAGTGATAAATTATTAGATTTTTTAAGTTTTCATCCAAAATTTTTATATTTAAAAAATTACATGGGTATTTCTCTCCTCCCTTACTACCATAGTAAAAAGTATGATCAAAACTGTTTTGGAAAGAAAATACAACACACTATATATTCAAATCTAAAAGTTAACCAAAAAATAATTAAAATGTACACTTTTATGCGTTTCCAAAATTTCTGACAGCAAATGGAAATATAATATATTTTTACATAAAATGACAAAAAACTGAGGTGACAAAAACGTTTAAAATTCTTTTTTTTTATAAAATATTTATGTGTTTTTTTTTTTTTTTTTCATTATCAGTAATTCTAGTCAGAAAAAAACGTAAGGTAAACCATTTTTAAAACTTTTTAACGTTTGCATTAAAATAAATTATGTTTAAAAATTTACACGGTAATTTTTAATAATAAAATTTGAAAGCGTATTTTATGACCTTTCGAAAACAGTTTTTAGTTTTCGGATACGTTAACAAATATTCAATTTATTTGTATTTTATTGTAAAGCGGGAATATTTTTAGCCTCTTTCAAAAAACGCCAATTTTTTTGGATACAGAACCGTTCATAAAGTAATTCTTCACGCTTAAATAATGCATGCACTTACCAGAGATTTAAATATATATCACAAGTAAAGTTACAAGAAATCTCTTACAAAATGTTTCTCCGAACCGGCTCTGTTGATCTCAGGGGAAATAGTAGTAATGTTGACTTCGCTCTGAATTACGTTCATATGACGACCGTAAGTTTAGTTGTCCGTTGCATGCCAGGGGATGGTAATATTTGTGTTCTACTTCCCGACATAAAACAAATGGCATTCTCGAGACAGTTAAATACAAAGAGGAAATGCGGGCTTGCAACTTACTGCAGTTATTAAATTTTCCGAAAAATAAATTGATATAACTCCGGTTACGTTTTTAGATTTTCACGGCCAAAAGCATTTTCGTTGTTAGTTTTTGGGGTGTTATGCCGTGTTGCGCTACCTCCTTCTTTAGCCGACGTTTCGGACAGCATTGCAGTGTTCATCATCAGGGCAGATCCGGCAGATCTCTCCAGACCTCCTTCTTTAGCCGACGTTTCGGACAGCGTTGCAGTGTCCATCATCAGGGCAGATCTGGCAGATCCGACGATGTGGATTATAATTTTCCTTTGAACTGTAATTTGGTTTATTGTCCTGATGAATGCTGATATCAACCGAAACTGTTCGACGTATATACATAAATAAAATAAAGTGGGTTTAAACAAATATTTTTTTTCATTTGTAAGTTTCATAAAGTTACTCGCAGTGTGTTCTAAGGGGCCATACATTAATTACGTAAGCAGTTTAAAAAAAATGTAAACCTAACCCCCCCACCATGGTGAGATTAAGTAAGATTTAGGGGGACCCCTCCCCCCCTCTCGTGAGTATTTTTTTCTTACTCTCAAAATAGCCACATAGCCCCCTAATCTGTAATGCCCCTCAAGCCCCCTAATCTGTAATGTTTTCTCCTTTATAGCAATATTTGCACTCAAACACTGCTGCTAATATTGGCTTTGCATTTCGGAATAGACACTCAACTATTAATATGATAGACTTTACATTGCCTTAGAGGGAGGTTAATGAGGAATACAGATAGGGGATGTGACGGATGGAGGGATGAAAGCGGATTAAATGCAGCGGTTCAGGGGTTATTTTGACGTGAACCTTAGTGCAAACAGAGGTGGCAATAGCGAGAAATTGTTTCTGAAGTAAAGATAATATTAGAAAAGCGTCCAATGAAAGAGTCGTAGGATTAAAAATAAATGATAATTTCAATCCTAATTACTGTTTTTCGAGTGGATCAGTTTCAGCTCGAGCCAATTTGGACCGGTAATTTGGGACATTTATTCTTTGTTTCGTTTCGGTGTAGGAATTATTGTTTACAATTCAATTTTTAAACTCACTAAGCGAGCCTGCCTTGAGGTTAATAATTTTAAAAAAGTAATTATTAATATTTTATATTGTCTTGTTAATTACTGTCTACATCTGTGTTTTTTCTTTGTGTTCAATTTGCACTAAAATTTAAGCATTAAAAAAACACATTTTCAGACTCATATATATGTTTTTCTCGTGCATAAAATTGATCTTTAGGAAAATGCAGCGCTGGGTTTTTTCATTAAAAATTACGCCTAATCGGAGAACATAAAGCAGGTTCATCCACTCCGTCAATTTACAGGGAGAGGAAAAACACACACCCTCTTGAAACTGTATTTCAAAAATTTGCGTTCTCTGAAATAATGCAACCACATGCCAAAAATGTTTGTACTTTTAGTGTGCCTTATATCGCCTTATAGGCATAAAAATCGCACAGCAAACGGAGTCTATAGGTAACGATTCAAGTGCAAAAGTGGTTTTTATTTATTTTTCAATAATTTTATAGGAAGAAAAAAATTAATCAATGGAAACTGACACATAAATAGCCATATTTTTTTAAGCTGTTTCCTATATACAATATTTCCATATTTCCAATGAACAAAATACATTTTTTACTAGTTTACTCTTATATTTATTGTAAAGTAATTAATATTGAAACATTTTATTTGATTTTAAACTTAATGAGTACAACCTCAAATTGTACAAATAAAACAATGTAATAACACCCCCCCCATACACACAAGCCCTGCTTATTTATGGAGGTACATAAAATACATTAATTATGTAATTAATCACTATAAAAAAATATATAATTGTAATTTATGTATCCTTTTGTAGCCAATAAAAAAAAAAAGAAAAAAAAAAGTAATTTAGCATTAAGTTTTGCCTTAGAAATTCTTGATGTGTATTTTGCTGAAGTGAGTTATGAAATTCGGTTTGCGTTAACTACTCTGTAATGTTACTTAAAGCTGTGTAAATAAGGCGTCTATTTGAAAGCTTAGAGTCTGCATAATTCTACCAGTGCGGCGCGTGCTGGTCAGAAAGTTACTCAGGAAATTAAAACTCACACCACGCTCCCACTCTTATATGCCTGAAAACTCACCTGGATTTGTGAAATAATAACTCCCCTTGAGTATTAGACAAGGGCGGCTGGGTGGCAATGGTTCAAATAACTTTGTTTATAGAACAAGTTTTTAAGTTCTGTTTGCCAGAACTTTATTTATTTATTGTTTCTTTACATGCTAGGTATTAATTTACTAGTTTAAGTCTGTGTTGAGGTGAACAATTCCCTAGAGGTATATCTTCAATGTTTAAAAAAGTATATTAAAATAATGATGAAGGTTCTCTATACATACTTACAAATTACTGTACATAGAATTTTCTGATGGGAATGAATTTTATATTAATATGAATTTCTGCGGTAAAATTATTAACGAATAAGTACGTAATTAATGATAAATGTCTACATAATCCTGAGCGAATTTTACTACCATGGTGTAATGAAATACAGGATTTTTTTTTGTTTGTTTTTATTACTTACTGGCAATACAAAAATTGTTTAAGAGCCATTGACCAGTGGTTGAGAATAAAAGTTTAAAAATGCTTGCAACTGTACAGGAAGGTTCCGATGAGAAAGATCGATTATTCCTTGTACCAAATTTTTAAAATAAAAAAATTAATATCAACTTATTTCATTCAAAGCTTGCTTTAATATATACCCACATTCAAGTAAACAATAAAAATGCTCAAATGCTAAATTATTAAATATCGTGTACTTCTTGTAAGTATTTTTTGATCATAATTATTTATGATTTTTCAATAATGTATAAAAAAATACGTGTGTAAAAAAATCTGAAATATTTTAGTTTGTAAGACCAAACAGAAAAAGCTGAGGAATTTTCGTCACGAAACACGTTCGCGGATTAATTTTCTAATAATTTTAATTAAATTCAAATTAAAATTCTGAAAAATGTGTTTACTAGATTTTGTATTGATTTATTTTGTTGTATAATTATTAGATTTGAAATTTGTGTTGTATAATACAAAATTTCGTTTGAAAATTGAACAAATCTGCCAACAACCAACGGTATAATCTTAGTATATTAAAAATTAACTTAATTTTTAAAAATTTTAAAACTGCGTTTATTAGATAAAATAACAATCTTTCAAAATCAATTTATATTTTTTTGTAAAAAAGAGTCAATACGTCTAGAATGATTAACTTTGATTTAAAATGGACAAATCTCTGGTATTCTTTGGTAATAAATACCCTCTTAACAATTCGAAAGAAACATACGTTCGCGATATGTATTCGTTCAAAAAAGTTTCGAAATTCTAGTATCTTCTGTCTTTTGCGTCTTCATTCTCACATGCAAGACATAGAGATAATGAAGAATTTTATGAACGGCTTTTAGGACTATCGTCGTTGACATACGATCTCTCCCTGGGACTAGTTTACTTGTAATTAATCGCTACCTATCTCTTCAATGTTAACCACACTATTAATCTATTTACCATGAAATTAATATATCTACATATTCTAATTATTATTATGGTCTCCAATGTGCGGTACAAAGGGTCCAATTTCGATAATTATTGTCTCATCCGATATCATTGATTACCATCCCGGCCCCAAGCCATGTAAACCGTCCTTTACCGACCATTACCGGTAATGCGATGTTTGCAGTAGGCGCACACATAATGGGAACATATACCCATATAATGTTGCATCGTCATTTGATAAACAGTTCTGTCTGCACTGAACATGGGCAAACGTCAGAAGAGCTCTTCGTGTGCACACTTTGAACATGGGAGTTCAACCAGCGAGTGCACAGTGGACAACTAAATCACACAAATATTTTTTTAAATAAAATATTCATAAAAAATCTGTTTATATAAAACATCTCATTGTGTAGCTAACTTTATTTTTATATATTTTTTATTAATTTTTTGTTATTCATATTACAACCCTAAACTGTTACTGTCAGTATGGTCACTCTATAAATACATCTGTTTATCTGATAAGCCATCACAGGTACCTTGTACATATTTGGTTTACAGTAGAAGGTTATTGTTGCCGACTATAGATTTACTGCCCAACTGTAATTAATGTTTACAATAAATAAAATAAATACAACTTTTAAAATTTTCTCATCCACATCTCCGTCCCCATAACCTTAAATATCCAACATTACAACACTCCCCGTATTTGGATGTCTAAATTCAAAATAATGTATTTGAAATTTGGAACAGTGGCATGAAAATTATTGAAAGTTCGACTGCATTTGTATTGAAAATAGAAGAAGATTTGGAACTACCTTGGAAGCAAGTTGTTTGTATTTTTTTTAACTCAATCTCGTTTTTAATTAAAAAGAAGGGATTTGACCATCTCGGAAGTACATAATTTTGTACTCGTTCGTTTTATTGTGGCAATAATTACCTCGAGGTATCGCGGTGAAAATATACAACTAATGTGTGGTTGCGTCGTGTTCTCCTTTGAAGAGATGCAGTGGTAAGTGATCAGTTATCCCCTTTCCTTGCATACCGTGTTTTTCCTACGCATATTATAACCCAATTCCAGGAAATACTAAATCGTCTCGTTTCGTTCTTATTATATACAGTCCATAACAAGTGCAAATGAAGCTGTAATTCGTAAACAGTTTTGGATCCAATAAATATGTATGTACATATAAAGATAAAATTGGTTGTTTGCAGGTGAAAAAATGTAATAAGCGGTAATTGTTGGATGAAACACTAGTATATATTGAATCATTTCGCGGGTAAGAGATAAGCCGCCGTGGCTAGGTGGATAGAGCTCCTGACCGGCAATCAGAGGGGCGCGGGTTCGAGTCCCATCGGCGGCATGTATCTTTTCTTTTGAGTTTTTTTTTAAATGTAGATGGGTGTTTCAGGCTAAAAATTATTGCTTATAATAATTTTTAACAAATATGTATTACAAAAATAAAATGTTGATGTCAGAAAAACCATAGGAAAAATGCTGACATATTGGAAAGTAGATTAATGGAAAAGGGTATCCACTATCTGTGTTCGACCCCTAGTTTAGAAGATATGGAGGTAAGCTAAGCGCATCCCCTGGAAGCGGTGACCGCGTTACTACCTGCGGCGGAATATCGATTTGCTAGGGGTAGCTACCCACTTTATCCACCGGAAAGTAAAACGAGACAGAGGTCGTATCTACGTCATCGTGGACATTTCTAAAGGAACTTACGTAGTTACTTGCTTCTCATAATATTAATGGATGACAGTGACCATTATTCTATAATTGACGTAATCTTACAATACAATATAATACTATCAGATAATAGTCTAAACACAAAATAAATTAAAATGTCTATAGATAAACAATTTATAATACCTAAAGCATAATAAAAATAACGCTTTATTTGCTAGATTATCATCAAAGTTAATTTGAACGCGAGTGATTCCCGCCCGAAACTATGCAACTTTTGTTATGTGGGGATTCATCGGATTGTCCCCACGGTATTTATTCCGTACGATCGTGAACGAAACGCAAGGAATGGACGAAAATGATTAAAGGGACAATACGGATTGTCTCCCAAGTGCGCAGTAGGCTCTGCGCACTGAGAAATGCACTCTTATGGTTCGTCCGCTGATCGGCTGTCAGCTGGCCAGCAGCGCGAGTGGTCGCCGGTTCGCTTTAATTAGTTGTATTTTATTTCTGCAAAATGTTAATAGCTATTATGTAGATTTCATTAATTTCGGTGAAGACTGTTATTTCTTTTAGTAGGTTTCGAGTATAACTGGTGGGGACTGTCCCCACTGTCCCCCTGTGAAGAACCGACACTATTTATTAGATAATATATTAAACGTAAATGAGTATTTTCGTTGTTTGTTTTTGGGGTGTTATGCCGTGTTGTGCAACCTCCTTCTTCAGCCGACGTTTCGGACAGCGTTGCAGTCTCCATCATCAGGGCAGATCCGGCAGATCCGTTGACGGAAGAAGGAGGTAGCACAACACGGCATAACACCCCAAAAACAAACAACGAAAATGCTTTTGGCCGTGAAAATCTAAAAACGTAACCGTAAATGAGTATGTTATTAATGTTAACTGTCTACCTCATTCTGAGCCAATTTTATTATCATAGTGTGCTTTTTGTGCTTACTTTTATAACTGGCAATAGTTAATAGACATAGTTTTTTTTATCATTTCGCAATATTGAAAATGTTAAAATCTGTCCACGATCATGCCCACAGTACACTTCTATGGGCTTATCTCTTCAGTGGAGCTGGCTGTATTTGCTGGGAATGGAAGTTTTTCGTTGCATGAATAGATTCTCTTCAAAGTGAGAGTGGAATATGCTCTCAAAATCGCCCGGTGAAAGAGCGTTCGTAAATGAAACCCGGCTTCGAAATGCATTAGCTCTAATGTAAAGCGAATAATCTGAACCCTCGTCTATTTCTTTAATATTTTTTCAATGTTTTATTGCTGTAGCTACAGAGAATGAATGTTTTTAAAGGATTTAGACATGCAGGGTTAAGGGGCGTTCTGATGTACTTTAACCAGTGATTCATGACAATATTTGAAGTAAAAAATATAAATGAAATTTTTGTTACCGGTGAGTTTTTTTATTTTTAGTCTTTTAAAATAAATTTTTTAATATCTTTTTTTTTTCTTCTGCAAGTCGTCACCGGTTTTTTTAACTGCATTAATTTTTATTTTCATTAAATCCACAAAACTGGATAGGAAAATAAATGTATCTTTTGTTTTAAGAGAATTTTTAAAATGAAATATTTTAAATAAATTAAATATTTTTTTGTATTTCTTCGGCTTCAATTATGTAATAGTTTCTAGACATTGTGTTTTGTTTTCTATGCACATTTGTTACTTAAATTTAGCCATAATTTTACCATAGCTTCAACAAGGAATAAATACATAAACAAAAATTCATACTGTAACTTGTGCGTTTAGAATGTTTAAGAAAAACGTATAAAACTTTAGAAATGTGAGCTTTAGAAACTTTAGAATTAAACAAAAAAAATAATTTAGTTATCAAAATAATAGCACCCAGCAAATCTCCCATTTTGACTATGTTCCCATGTAATATTGACTTCTCCCACTGTTCTCACCCTCCCCCAAAACACCCTTCCCACTACCCCCACCTAATAACATCTAATTATTTCTGTACTTCAGTTTTTATTTAGTTTTAAGTTTGCTAGTGAATGGCACGGATGTATCGAAACCGGTAGCAGACATACATACAAATTTAAGCAACAAATGTACGTACAAAATTAAACTTTTCAAAACAAAATTAAACACTGTTAAAAGAAATTTACAAATAATATTCAATATTCTAAAAAATCTAATCAATGTTATTTTATAATAAAACTGTAGATAGGTAATATATATAATTATAATATATATAACCAGTATTGTAAAAAATCATATCAATGCGGCGATAAATTGAGATACCGATAAATTGTGGGCCAAAAATATAACGGATACCCACAAAATGACCCCAGTGAACAATACGCATAAAAACTGAACGGAATTGTACGGTTTCAGGTTTCACGATATCCCATAACATTGTTTATTGCCCATAACTTGATAACGAATCGTATACAAGCACAGAATAAAGAATCACATAAGAAGTGCCTTGTGGGCGTGTTTCGTGATTCAAATAGTTTCGTGACAGAAATATATTTACAAAATTCAAAAAGATGCAGCAGATCTACGATGTGAAGGGAGCGTAAGTGAAACGGAGCGCTGGACTGTTAAGCTACATGGAACATTTTTTTCTGTTTAGTAACACAATTGGTTCCTGATGTCTTTGTTCTGCTTTCCGCCTATGGCGTAGCCAAGATTT
This sequence comes from Limnephilus auricula, assembly GCA_951813805.1. NCBI lineage: Eukaryota > Metazoa > Arthropoda > Insecta > Trichoptera > Limnephilidae > Limnephilus > Limnephilus auricula. Next base: position 7,549,564 of record OX638403.1, read on the forward strand.
AACCATAAGGTTGAATCTGTATAGCGCATACAATCTGTCGCGGCTCGCGGCCAAGATTAAAGTTACAAGCATGGTTGCAATTTTGAAACCACACTTAAATTCCAAGCAAATGATATTAAAATTCTGACTGCGCCGGTTTGTGTGAATCAATTTTATTTGAATTATTTGTTTGACGTAGTTTAACCATAAGGTTGAATCTGTATAGCGCATACAATCTGAGGCGGCTCGCGGCCAAGATGGAAGTTACAAGCGTGGTTGCAATTTTGAAACCACACTTAAATTCCAAGCATATGATATTAAAATTCTGACTGCGCCGGTTTGTGTGAATCAATTTTATTTGAATTATTTGTTTGACGTAGTTTAACCATAAGGTTGAATCTGTATAGCGCATACAATCTGTCGCGGCTCGCGGCCAAGATGGAAGTTACAAGTGTGGTTGCAATTTTGAAACCACACTTAAATTCCAAGCAAATGATATTAAAATTCTGACTGCGCCGGTTTTTGTGAATCAATTTTATTTGAATTATTTGTTTGACGTAGTTATTTGGATCACCATATTTGTGAATACAACATATTGCTGAACTCACATAAATCAAACAAGTATTATGAAACCACGTCAAATACAGGCAATTAATTATAACCCAAGTGGAGTGACAAGTTCTACTACATTCTAATTCGTGTACACGTCCAAACGTCCTACTTATCGTATACAGAACTTTGATGGGAATAATACTGATTATTTTTTACATTAGTTCCACGCGGAGAAAAATAATTTCCATCGGTACCTACGTCATCTTTGGGGATGCTGTGTGGAGTGTCTTTTTAAGAAAAGATGTACTTCAGCACACCCTTTTTGATATGCAGGGTGTTAAGGGACGTACTTGATTAACTTTAACATTGTCATCCTGGCATCATTTGGACTTTTAAGTTTTTTTATATTTTACAATTTATTTTCTTTAAAACCAAAAAAACAAACTTCACGTAAAAGAATTCATATTCTACGCTTTCGTAGATGGCGCGCGTATAGTATTTTTTACTTATAAACGCTTTTTACAAGTTATGCTTTGAAATATTAAGAAAATTTTATTGTTTGCGGAAGTACACAACCAATATGAATATTAACAAATGGTTTTGTCAATTAAAAAAACTCTAATCTTTCATGAAAGGCTAACAAATACAATATTTCATCGGTGATTCAATCCAATATTGTATATGCTAGCCTTTCTTGAAAGATTAGAGTTTTTTTATTGACAAAACTACGTCGTTGACAGAACGGGAATTGGGAACATTTATTTCAAGTATTACATTCAATTATGGGTAAATTTGATTTGCGCTCTGCCAGTAACGAGTTTCTTGTCAACAGATGGCAGTAATTTATTATTTGAATTATGCACCAGGAAACAAATTTCCATGAAAATGTTAAACCGTATAAGCAGTAATATTGTTGTGTGGTAATAAATTAGAAATATAATTTATTAACAATTCTAGCAAGGCACATGCCCGAGCGCCCTTGCTAAATAACCTCGCCTGTTGATGAGTTCGTATTTTTATGATCACGTAATAAAAAAGTCAAATTCTGAACGCCCCGAGCATTTTTGTGTCAGGTGGATTCCCCTAATGCGTTTTTTTTCTTCAAAATGTAATCAAGTCAACTCCCACGAGGTTAATTTACTGAAAAACAAGAGATGAAAGTATTGTACTTTTAGCAATTTACACTCATTGATTATTAACTTTTATTTTCCAGAGTTGCTTTAAATTAAAATTCTAAGTAATGGGTTCAAATTTATACTAATAAAATCTTAGGGACTAGGTGTTCTTGTATATAAAGTTTATTTTTATTTTTTATAAATAAATTATTATATTGTTAGCATATCCACAGGAGCTACAGAACAATTTAAAACCCTTTTCTCGGTTTGCTAAAAGAAATTTTTCTGCCCACATTAAAAAAAATCGTACCTCCGAATTTGAATATGGAGGCAAAGAAACTGATTATAGTTCTATATAGCCAATGAATTCACCTATCTTTTGTTTATTATCACATATTCGTAGGATTTATAAAAAAATATTATTAAATTATCAACTTTAAAACATTTTAAAGAATCTAGAAAATATTTGCTACATTTTGGTAACAAAGCAATCCGTAGTTTTGGAAATATTTCCATATTGTGGCAAAAAGCGCTCGAGTGGATAAGAAGAAATACACCTTGTATTTCTACGGCAATTAAGAGAACTAGCTCTTGAGTTTGATGCAGGAGTAAAAAATAATTTCGTGGAGTGTACAATAATGTACTTTTATTTAACTTTTTATTTATTTAAGCCCCTTTATCCCGAATTTCTACCGATTTCTACATAATTTTCTTAAACATTTGAAGTTTTTAAGATCTTAAAAATTATATTTTATTCTTTAAGATATAATTAAGATGTAATTATATGATATTCACTCGATAGAAATAAATCGCAAAGTATGCTTCGAAAATTATTATTTACAAGGTATAATAAATTATGATGTGATATGATAATTAAGTAAGAAAAAATTCACAATGTTCTTTAAATACTACTTAACACAACCCCCACGAGATTTTTGCTCTTTTTTAAAAGAGTCGTGTTTTACTAAATCTTTTTGCAATTTTCGATTAAATACTATCGTTTTTAGTATTAGCGCGCTACCTCTAACATTCGTATTATCGTATCTCTCATTCTTCTTTTTGAGCGGGTACTCTCGGCCCTTAAGACGGTAGACTTCACTTTTCGGCCCATACGAAAATGGACGCCTGGGAAAAAACACTTTTCTACATCGAAAATTGCACGAAATGAATAAATTATTTTTATGTTGCCTTTTAGAATGTGAAAGTTACGTTGGTATGTTTTTAAATTTTCGATGCGTTTCGTATTAACGTAAACGTTCACTGTCAAACATGTATAATTTATCAGAAAATATTATTTAAGGAAGAAGTGCTGCTGACTCAATTCTCATAAAGAATTAGAAAATTATAAAAACATACCAACATAGCTTCTTCTTTTGAGAACATATTTTTGTTTTTAAATTATAATTTCCCGAATGTTTGGGTGTAGAAAAATGTTTTCTCCCGAAACCCTTTTTGTAGGTAAATATAAGAGTTTACGGCGGTTATCCCATTCGCACGTTTTGCATTCGCATGTATCGTAAGTATGTGTTGGCTTATTTAGAGCGGGACAGAATGACAGACAATGAAATACCGAAACGTTCCGCGTGTGCTGTAATGTCTAGCCTCTTAACGCACAGAGGGCTTTTACATGTTGGTACAGCACACTTGTTAAATTTAGTTGGTAGTATAATATATCTTAATAGGGTTTTCCACCACCCTCTTGATAGCTAATCCATAGGATATACCCTTTAGGATATATAGGACATATCTAAGTATAGAATATATTAACATTAAAAAAATATAAATATGACTTGAAATAAATGTAATGCTTTTTTCCCTATTTTTTTTAAAATAATTTCATTTTTTATTTGTTTTTTTTTTTTACTTCTTCGGAAAGACTATTGAAATATTTTATCCCTTTGTAAAATATAAAGGCTACATAGCTTTGTATATTATTTGTAAATCTTAATGTTTGTAATATTGAGTCTATTTAATATTATATTTATGGTTGGACCACAAATATATATGTACTTACTCATTTCATTAGATATAAAGGAAAAAATGAGGAATCATATCAAAGAATTATAAAATGAAAAGGTTTTTGAGAACAAAAAACTTCTCTTATACATTTCAGCTTTTAAGACAAAAAAATCTTAAAAAGGATTTGAAAATTTTATTTTGGTTTTTATTTGAATCTGCTGAAATGTTTTTCCCTTGAATATTTTTATCAGAGTTAATTAATGACTTTCAGGAAAAAAAATACGTTGATTCACAAATATTGAAATGAAGAATTTTCCTTTCACCGAAAGCTTTTTTTAATGTTAAAGGACCTTTTAATGCAAACATCGTTGTTAATTTGCCAAATAAAAGAGACGTTCATATTGATATTAATCTTTATCTATACTTTTGTATACATGCTTATCAGCAGTTATAAATTCAAATTAATAATATAATTACCATCTAATTAGTTGCCTGGTATTAATATTTTTTCTTACTAAATACCCAACACTTGTATGTGACGGTACAAAAAGTGTTTCGATTGCCGAATTTTCTGGTAAAATATGAAAAATAAAATTATTCATTGGGTTTAGAGGTTGGGCTTGACATGTTACAGAAATGAATAGATACTAATGGGCTTCGCTGACGAGGCAACTGAAAAAATCTCTTCTTCAATCGGTACTTTGCTTTATGGTCTCTTAATTTAAAATTCTTTAAAGCATAACTCGAATTTGTATCTTGAATCGGACAGAAATAAACCGTACGTTCACGGAGAAAAATGTTATTAAAATACGATCATTTTATTCGTAAAACTGTTAAATCGGGACTGAAGTTCTTGCGAACAAATTAACAGGGTTTCAATGTTTATTGGCGGGAAAATGTAAGAATAAATTATTAGAACAAATTTCCTACGTAGGTATACCAACAAATTATTCTTACATATTCTCTAAACATTAATTTTTTCGTAAGAACTTCAGTCCCGTTTTTAACCTTGGTAGGCGGGAATGGGCACCGCCGCCCCGGGAACCATTTATTGGATAACCAACACCTCTGTATATCTATCTGCTTACCTCTTCGTGACACATAATAAAGGTAGTTAGTTCTATTAAGGTAGCGACAGACTCGCAGCTCACATCAAAAAGATACTGCGTTATAAGTATCTTTTCTACCGACACACTACGTTATAAAATATTCCTTCCTACGGCAGGAGAAGGGGTCAGTTGAAATCGGAAGCGGTCGAGAGAATATCATTTCTTTGTACTGGATATGTCAACTTGACAGCTCCGTGCATGCTCCGTGTATTAAAAATGACCCCCTCTCCTGTTTACGGCGAAGGGGGGGGGGGTCGCATAACTTTTCTGATATCGCGATCGTAGCGGTCACGAAAAATAACGCGAATTAGCGAAGATTCAAACCGCGATCATAGCACATCATATTTTTACGTCTGGCGGGTCTGTATGGGATTGTATGGCGAGCGCTACTGTGTTACAAGTATCTTTTTGATGTGAACTTCGCGTTTGTCGCCCGCTTTATTGTATTACTGGCATGTTACAAAATAAATGAAGTTATATGTACCCCGAACACGATCGACACTTTGTTTCAAGACAACTTTATATCGTTTATCCGCAATAACAAAGGTTTTCATTTTTCTGAGCTGTGAAATCTGAAAAAAAAAACCGGCGTAAACATGATATAAACCCTTAGAATGATCGTATTAGCACCCTAGACTCGGGCGGAAAACCGATTCAGTTATATTTACAAGGCAATAAAACTTTGAAGCTTAAAACTTATTATTTTCGTAAAAACTTTACCTTTGAATTTATGGAAATTTCAAGAAATACTTGTGGAATATTGAACTCGTGGTATAAAATATAAAACTTACACTCGATCCAACTCAATACTTTGCTTTATGTCTCGTTTGAAGTTTATCCTTTTTTGTTTTTGTTTAATATTCGAAGGTTGGTATTATCATTTCCTTAGGGTGGTTTTGCTTTGTGTGTAACTTTGATTGAAAAATAAATAAGGGCACCCACCCCAAATCAAACACGTGGCTGGATTTTGTAATCACTGTAATAACAAAACAAGTATTTTTATACCACAATAAGAAAGAAAAAAATTGGGTTTTAATCTCTTTATTTTTTATTTAACTTATTGTTCAAGTTTTCTGATTTTGAAGTTAGGTATACAAAAAGTTTAAATATTATTTAAACAGTAAACTAATATATAAAAATAAATGTTTGTTTGTTTGTGTGTTCGTTTGTTATGCGCAGCCATACCATTCATCCGATTGCGATGAAACTTTGGGAATATGATGTGCGCTTACCCGGGATGGGTCTTGGATAGTGAGCGCTGGCGTTATGAAATTATTTCCTATACTATTCATCCAATTGCGATTAAAATTTCATCCGTTCGCTATTTTATTTTTTTGAATTGTTGTGAACATGCCCGTGAATATTTGAAGTCCAGAAGTCAAGAAGTCTTGACTTCTGGACTGAACAGACATGCGCAAGCGGTCAGTTTGATACAAAACTCAAGACATAAGGCCTCTGAAGATAAACAGTGAGATCTGTCCGAAACGTCAGGAGTTAAAAAGTCCTTCTAAGGGTAAACCGAGAAAATTATTCTACATTTTACACCCTTTGAAACCTTAATCATAACATATATATATATATATACTGGTGAGCTCTGGCGTTATGAAATTTGCATAAAAAATATAATAGGACACGCGAGTTGATGGAAAAATTGATGTATTTTATGGAGTTAAGCGACGGGGACAAAAGTTTAATTCTCTTTCTAAACTAATATAAACAGCGCGAGCGGTAATGCTAAAAAAAGGAATAAACTTAGTATGTAGGTTATCTTATATATATTTCTTAAATTTGATTTCTAAAGTGAAATAAAAAATAAATTTAATATAATATAATAAGAAAACCATTCCGTTTATAACTCTCGCCGCTATAGGCGCCAGTTTATCTTGATGTCATCTCAATGTTTGTACTTAGATTGCATGCAGACGCAGTTGAAAACACTTTCTCAGAAGTAGTAGATGTGTTCAACTTCACGGAATATAAGGAGGCCATAATAACATACCTCTATAATAATAATCACTGTGTGCTATGTCACTTAAATTGCATATTTTACTTCATGATTACTTTTCTAATTATATGCATCACATGTTTGTAAAATCACGTATATGCGTATAATATATATACATATATAAAATACATAGAAATGGACGTATTATTATTTTAAAGCCTAAAGTATTTGCTTCTAGTACTCCTCTGTGTCCTTCAAAAAACATTTCCCTTCAAGGACAATAAAACACCCGTATTATTTAAATATTTTCAAGCGTCTCAATATTTTTATTAGAATTCTGCTTAATATACGAGACGCGTACAAGCACCGTGTGTGCAGGGAAAATAAAGGAAATTTCCCCGTTCAAAAAAACCCTAAAGATTATCCTACTACCTTCCAGGGCCTATTTTGTACCTTGATGTGTTTCTCAGCCTCTGTTGTGGGCGGCCTTGTATCGAAAAGCGATAGCGCCTGTAATTTTCTTGGCACAAATGGATTGATTCGGGGAAAATTAGAATAAATAGCATGTAGTCGCAGATATATATTGACTGCGAATGGACTGTAATAAATAAATATGGTTTTTCAAATTGACACAACTATGGAAATAACTAGGTAATCAGTGGACATTGCGAAGAAATTTGACTTACCTTAATTTTTACACAACTATTAGCACATGAGATTCGATATTATGGCACCGGGGGATCACTGCGGTAGGTATAGATTCGAATAAACCGCATTAAGATATCACCGGATTGATCACTGCACAAGTTTCTGAAATAATCGATAAGATATTACCATAGGAGTTGATAAATGAACGGGTTATTTCAAAAGACAGCCTGTTACTTGAGTTATTGTTACAAATGTCACTTGTAGGAAATATGGCACACATTATCAGATAGGATAGGTACATGGAAAGTAGGTAGAAGGAGATGTATATGTGAAATATTTAAGGCTATAGAAAGTAAACCATGTGAAAACAATCAAAATAAGTACATAATAAAATTCATAACCTCTGCACACACAATTCAATTGCCTTGGTATGTACATAATATTAACATGATTTTGTGATGCCTAGCTTTCAAATTTGAATAAATTTAAATTTAATATTTTGACATTAAGTATTTAAAATTATGACGAAAACTGTGTAGAGAATATGAACCATGTGAGAAAAACTGCATAGAATATGAAGCATGTGAGAAAAACGCGTTAAAATTTAATTTTCTGGCATGAAATAATTAATATTTGCCATAAATATATTTTAATAATGAAATCAATATATTTTTCCTACTTTGTTTACAAGTAAAATTGTTATTTTCCGTTTCGTTATTTTTTTAAACAGTTTTTATTGATTTCGCAGAATGTACACATGGTTCATATTCTATATGCAACGACGATATAGTTGCATACACAATATGTAGATAAGAAACTTTGTGAGAAATCAGTTTATTCTTTCAGCTGCAAAGTTCACGAATTTGCCTTATCTTCCTTTTTATAGTGAACACCTCACAAGAGTCCCAACTACTCCCGTCTGGAGCCAGTGAGACTATGGTATCCCCAATTGGGGTATATTATGAGGCTGAAGGTAAGTGGGGAAGGGAAGGAGACAAGGAAGAGGAAGGTGGGGAAGTACCTGGCTATTCAGATCTAGTCACTAAACACGGCTTTCAAGCAAAGTTTCAATTCTGAATGGTGGTCTTACACCAGGGCGATACTAAGAGTATCTATACTAAGAACGTGCTGCAATGTATTATTTTAAATAGTTAATTGTGAAATAACACGAATCAATTAAATAAAAATTATTTGCGCACGCCGGGTTCGAACCCGCGGCCTTCGGAATGGGAGTCTAACGCCCTACAGCTGGACTATGCCGGCCGTCACAGTATTTGGAATTAAGGTGACACTTTTTTCCCATCATAACATTGAAGACACTATTAGCGACTGTCAAACGAAAATTTTAAACAGATAGATCAGAAATAAATCTAGGAATTAAACCCAGGATCTTGCTCTTTTCCTGTTCCTGACCTGAGGAAAATAATTCTCATCAGGACCTATATCATCATTGGGGGGTGATGTGTGGGGAGTCTTTTAAGGAATGGAAGAAAGGGAAGTTCTGGGTAGGAATCTGGGGGTCATTGTCTTCAGGAGTGACGAACATATGAATCCATCCCGATATTTCCCGACACTTGGTATTTTGTAGGAAAATACTGAATAATAAAATCAAATACACAGAAAGTTATTATTTTTTCTACAGTAAAAAATCGGTTTACATAATTTTTTCAATTACAAGAATCAAAATACAAATGAGTCCAGGTTTTCATGAAGAATTAAAGAAAATGCCAAATTTAACTCAGGCACGTGGCTTTAAATTGTTGATTGCTTATTTAGGCAAATTCTTTATGCCGGAATATTTTTTAAATCATTTGTAAATTTACAGCGAAACAACGAATGAAAACACAAAAAAACATTTTGATAAATTAGCATTCACGAAAACAAACAAGAATATATATTTTGCTTAATTATGTACTATTGTTATAAATTGAATGATTTATCGTGTTATTCCGACAATCATACAGGTCTTGTTTATCCACTGGAGCGATTTAGGTCCAAATTTTCATTTGGCTGGGTAGAATAGTGGTGATAGATGGGTCGAAAGACTCCGGCTGGAGAGGTTAAATAAAGTTACCCTCGACCAGTTTCTCCCGAACCGGTCCGTCACGCAGCAGGTGGGCAAATCCGCCAAGACCTAGACGAACCTCGCTCCATGAACTCGGATACCCCTGCTAAATCACCAAACGTAGCGAACCTCTTCGGGGTGTTGGAAACCATCACATGTTGCAGGGGTGTTGGTTTCCAGGCTGGCGGTACCCAAATGTTTTCTTAAACCAATATTTTTGTTGCGTGTGTTTATTTTAAGATTCACATCAACCCTTGTTGATTCCTGGCCTCTTCTAGGTCACAATTATACTACTGTCGTTCTTCTGCTGTCTTCCTCCAAAGTTTTTCAATAACCGTAAGTTTTGACTACAATACTTGGGTAGGACACCATAAGGCTTACTAAGAAGAATTATAAGAAGAACTTTTAATTTAACGCTTTTATTTTTCTGCGATTGATATCGGTCCAAAATTGGACCACATTTAACGAACCTACAAATATGGGATGAACGGTGAAATCTAGGTGAATTCATTAACTTTAAACCGCAGTAAACAGTTTATATTTTTTAGTATTAATATTTTGAGGAATGATATTGATTAAATCGAATTGCTAAAACAAAAACTAAACATCAATCGCTGGAGTGGGTTTGTATTGTTGTAAACTTGTTGATTGATTTTTATATTAAAATTCATTACATTCTTCTGTGGTTGGCCATCATCAGCTTTCATTGGCTATCATCAAGTCTAGTCACAAACTTCAAATTCAACCCGTCGTGTAGAATTTGAAGCCATAAGATACGGCGCACGGAGAAAAGTGTTATTCTAAAATACGATAATTTTATTCGTAAAAACGGTTAAAAACGGGACTGAAGTTCTTACGAACAAATTAACAGTGTTTCAATGTTTGTTGGCGGCAAAATGTGAGAATAATTTGTTGGTATACGTACGAAATTACGTATACCAAAAAATTATTCTTACATGTTACCACCAATAAACATTGATACCCTGTTCATTTGTTCGTAAGAACATCAGTCCCGGTTTTAACCGTTTTTACAAATAAAATTATCGTATTTTAGAATAACATTTTTCTCCGTGCGGCAGGGCTAAATTCGTCGCATGTACAGGACTTCTCAAGGTTAATTAATAAAGTTAATTGTAGGTCATTGTTTTAATTATTTCAGTCTACTAACTAAACTAAAACCATTTTAGTTTAGTTTAGGAGTTTAGGCCCGATTAGTTAGAATGGCCTGTATTCTATAGTCCATAGTGAAGATAATTATGGCCAATATTGAATACACCCGTGTTCGCTAAAGATACTCTAAACTCTGTAAAGGGTTTATCCGTATTCTAAGCTGATCGCAAGCTAAACTCTAATCGTTTCCGAAGCTCCATTACCCACACGTAATGTATGAGAGATTTGAGTTTGATGCTAAAAGTTAATAACGTACTGACCTTTAGAGCTTTGTGTGACTTGTATTGAATTACGGTGTTCGCCGGGGAGCAAAAGATACGAAAGATTTAATTTTTATGTTTTCAATGGAAGCATAAACTATAAACCCTTATTTATTAAAGTAAACTTGCAGTTGAAATGAGATTAGGCCTAGATAGAGAAGGTTCCAATGAGAAGGGTCGATTATTCCTCGTGTCAAATTTTTAAAATTAACGATTTAATATCGATTTATTTCATAAAAAACTTGCTTTAATATATACCTACATTGAAGTAAGCAATAAAAATGCTCAAAACGCACAATGATAAATTATTAAGTATAGTGTACTTCTTGTAAGTATTTTTTACATCATACGTATTTATGATTTTTCAATAATGTCTAAACAAAATAAGTGTGTAAAAATAAAAAGAAAAAATGAGTTATTTTTGTCACAAAACACGTTCTCGGATTTTTTTTTTTTAATGATTTTAAATGAACTAAAATTTAAATATTGAAAACTGTGTTAACTAGATTATGTTTTTTTTTTATTTTTTATTATTTATTAACCAAAAATACATTTTGAGTACATTTTTTTTAGGTATATGCCACCCTAATATTGATTTATTTTATTGTATGATTATATTATTTGAAATTTGTATTGTTTAATAGAATCTATCGTTTGAAAATTGAACAAATCTGCCAACGACCAACAGTATAACCTTAGTATATAAAAAATACACTTAGTTTATCAAAATTTTAAAACTGCGTGCACAAGAAAAATAACAATCTTTCAAAATCTATTTTTTTTTTGTAAAAACGAGTCAATACGTCTAGAATTTGATTTAAAAAGGACTAATTTCCAGTATTCTCTGGTAATACCCTCTTAAGTAAATAACGTCGAAGGTTTGAAAAATTACATATACCCCTCCCATAGGTCACCAACTGGGTGGCGGGCAGGATCGGGGGAGACTGGTTATGGGAGACTTATCCCAGACCTCTCCAGCTGGACTCTCTTCACCTTGCATAGCAGCGGGAGGGATGAATTCATACATCCATCACTCCAAACATTGACCCCCAGATTCCAACCCAATTCCAACCCCAGATTCCAATCTTTCACACAATTTTCCTTCCCAGAACTTTCTATCCTCACTTTCGCTAAAAAGGCCCCTCACACAGCATCCCAAAAAATGACTGGGCCTCCTGTGTGGAGATATTGTAAAAATAACAATATAGCAAGGAACGAAAATAAAATCTTAGCTCAAGACCAAATCGTTTAAAAACTTGTTAGTTAGGTTAGTGTTTTAACTGAAACGTAATATTTTTTTTTAAACAGGGAACTTCCACGTCACATTAGCGAGAAAGAGTTTTAAAATAGTGTAAGGTTACGGCAAGCTAATTCGTTAAGTTAATTTGAAGAATAGTAAACAAGGTAAAAGGATATATACTGACTAATAGCCCCTGTAACTTTTGTGATAAAGCCCGTGAAAATGAGACATTTCTCTGCTCCCCCTCTTTGAAAATTACCTTTCCGACAACCCGAACTCCGGCTAAATTTCTTTAGCATAATAACTCCTGCCAAGGGATATCTTATCCCCTCTTGAATTTGGCGCCGTTTTTGAAACGCTCCCACTCAAAATGTGACCAATTAAAAGCAATGGCTAAGATTCCTGATTCCGTTTGCGCGGCACATTTCTAATGAAATGATGTTCAGAATTTATTTAATTTTTAATTCGGAATAATTTTGTACATTAAGTTAGTTTATTTTTTTAAGTAATTTATTCACTTGAATACGCGAAGCGACTTGTTCATTTATATTTCGAGACAGCGAAAATCACTTTGCTTTAGGATGCTATTTGCATGAATCAAATGTACCGAGATTTTGAAGTGAATTTGTAATGTTTCCCAGAATTATCATTTCTGGATATAGCGCGGACATCGGGCAATTCCTTCCCCTTTAACCGATTCGACAAGTATAATTAGTATTACGTGACGCTAATTTAACCCTAACATATTTCAATATGAATGATCTATTGTCAACTATCATCAATGGTTGATCGTAATTTACTGATGTCTGAAAATATCTCATAAATATATAAATAAATTATCATGTATATGAATGCTGTGGGGCTCTTTTCATAAAGATAAATGGGTAAAACTGGGTCTTGAAGAGAACCATTCCCTTGAAGGGATGAAAGCTATCAAGTAATTTCTTCGAGAAAAAGAATAATTCTTATAAAAATTGGAAAATGATAAATACAATGATAAAAAAACACGTTTCTCCCGGCTGTACACCAGTTTGAAGAGTATCATATTCGTAATGTAATAAGTAATAAGCATTAACTTTGTGGCTCGTCATAACTTACAATAAAAATATATAAATTTGTTTTAGACCACTTTAATTTTGATTAAACTCTACCGGTTTCGGAAGAACCCTTCCTTCGCCAGGAGAATATTAAAACTAACTCTACCGGTTTCGGAAGAACCCTTCCTTCGCCAGGAGAATATTAAAACTAACTCTACCGGTTTCGGAAGAACCCTTCCTTTGCCAGGAGAATATTAAAACTAACCTATGATACAAAATATTGACTTAAAAATAATGTATATATCTGTCAATATTTTGTATCATAGGTTAGTTTTAATATTCTCCTGACGACGGAAGGGTTCTTCCGAAACCGGTAGAGTTTAATTAAAATTAAAGTGTTTTCGTTGTTTGTTTTTGGGGTGTTATGCCGTGTTGTGCTACCTCCTTCTGTAGCCGACGTTTCGGACAGCGTTGCAGTGTCCATCATCAGGGCAGATCCGGCAGATCCGTCGATGTGTTTGTTTTTGGGGTGTTATGCCGTGTTGTGCTACCTCCTTCTTTAGCCGACGTTTCGGACAGCGTTGCAGTGTCCATCATCAGGGCAGATCCGGCAGATCCGTCGATGTTTCTGCCGGATCTGCCCTGATGGTGGACACTGCAACGCTGTCAAAAACCTCGGCTAAAGAAGGAGGTAGCGCAACACGGCATAACACCCCAAAAACAAACAACGAAAATGCTTTTGGACGTGAAAATCTATAAACGTATCTACTAGAGGTAGGTAGCTAACAAACTCAATAACTCAAATGTCGCAATTCTAATTCGTGCAGTGTCAACAGTAATGCGCTAGTGTGTTATCTTTGGTATTTGAACAATAAAAATCAGCTTCAGAAGGGCTAACCTAACTCTAGCTTTGATATAGCCCCTGTGCCTCACCTGGTAACTTAAGACCCATTGATCAGCGGCTGAGAATTAAAGCTCCAAAATGCTTGCAACTGTACAGGGAGGTTCCGACGAGAAAGATTATTCCCCGTATCAAATTTATTAAATTAAAAATTTAACATCGATTTATTTCATTCAAAACTTGCTATATTATGTACCCACATTCGAGTAAGCAATACAAATGATGATAAATTATTAAATATGGTGTACTTCTTGCAAGTATTTTTTGATCATAAGTATTTATGATTTTTCAAATATGTCTAAACAAAATGAGTGTGTAAAAAAATATGTAATATTTTAGTTTGTAAGGACTTAAATAAATAGAAAAATTGTGGTATTTTCGTCACAAAACACGTTCTCGGATTTATTTTTCAATAATTTTAATTAAACTAAAATTAAAATTCTGAAAAATGTCTTTACTAGATTATGAATTGATTTATTCTTGTGTATGATTACATGATTTGAAATTTTGTGTTGTACAATACAATAATATTACGGTTGAAAATTTAACAAATCTGCCAACGACCAACGGTATAACATTAGGGAAACCGGCGAGTTCATCGAACATCAATTCATCGAAAGCAAATTCATCGACAACGAGAGGTTAGGTTAGGTTAGGTTAAAGTTAGTTTGAACTCGTTTTCGATGAGCTCGCCGTTAACCAACCTTAGTATATTAAAAATAAACTTAGTTTTCCAAAATAGCAATCTTTCAAAATAAATTTACGTTTTTTGTAAAAAAAGAGTCAATCCGTCTTGAATTATATATGAAAAGGACAAATTTCCAGTTATACCCCATTCCAGTTATTAATTGTCTGGTTATACCCTTTTAAGAAATTTTCTCATAATTAACATCAAACATAAATAAAAATAATAATTTTCGTCGGAGCTAAGCACCCGATAAAGCTTTATATTAAATTTCGCTTGGATTAAAGAGAGGCGAGTCTAAAGGGTATCTATTATGGGTTATTTATGAGTTAACTTGAACCATAAATACTTAATATAGTGAATTAAGCAGTCTAATCTTATTTATTGCAATCCTTGATTCAAAGTACAGAGAAGGACAGCCTGGCGAAAGTTGGGACTTGAGAGCAAGCAGAGCCTTCGTTTATTAATGTTTGAAGTTTTGTACGTGAAAAACTTTCTTAATAAGAGAGCGTTAAACCAGTCACGGAAAATTCCAGCCAAAAGGCTAAAGCATTCTTTCTCCTGCCTGAAGGAAAAGGTTAGAAAAGTCAATAAAAAGTGTCATGTTCCATTAGGTTTTCTTTGTCGCTCTGTTTTGTATTAAAATGAACAAGGAGTAAAGGGTTTTTGTTACAATTGTATTGTGAAGAATTTACAATCTCATTCGTTATTTTATTTTTTACATTGTTTGTTTGCATAGTACACGAGTAATCTATTTAAACAAGTTTTTTTCTTACCCCACGAGTAAGTATTTTCTTAGTTAAGCTTGGAAGTTTACAAAGGTGAATTAAATTTGCTTAATATGCTAATAATATGACAATGTTTCAATCAACAAGAGGAAGTTGTACACGTGTTAGAAACTTGAATCATATCTTACCCGCGATAGCAAATATAAAAAACTGACAAGAGATGATGGATTTTGACAATATCGTATTGATATTGGGTTTTATTGATCGACTATGCTTGGACCTTATTAGTCACCGATCTGATATTGCGAAAACTTCATCGTATAACACGTATGACACGTGTCAGTTTGTTGTCCAATCCTTTGTAAGCACTTCCTGCTCGTCTTCGTCGTTTCAAATTTCATAAGAAAACCACATTTTCTCATAATGTTAAAATATTTTTTTAGTAAGAAAATATTTGTGTTTTCCTGGTAGCGATTTTCCTACTTCGGTGTTATTTTACCCGAAGATTTGGGTAAGCTATAATATTACATTAAATTACATTTCTCTGGTGGCGGTTTTGCAAAAATACCGGTTTGAAAAAGATTGGAATTACATTTATGCTAAAAAATATACCGAGATTTTCCCGGTTTAAAGAGTTTACTTTGACTTCAGTCTTTTTGCGCTCTTGTAAAATCTTTTATTATCAACATGGGTGGAAGAATTTCGCTGAACTGGAAATATAAAGAACGTAGAAAAGATGTTTGTATTTTGAATCTTTGTTTTGTAAAACGGACGAGAAAATAATAACTGATGACAAGAAAACTAGGTTGTAACCTCAAATCGTTGAATCTTACTTAATATTATAAACGCGAAAGTTTGTATAGATGTATGTGTGTTTGTCACTCTTTCACGCAAAATTTACTGAATGGATTTTAATGGAACTTTACAATAATATAGCTCATAAATCAGAACAACATATAGGCCATAATTTATAAAGCTAGCTATTTATTTTCAATATATTGAAAATAATAATTATTGTTTAATAGAAAAAGTCAAAAATTGAGAATGACATTTTGCAGAATAATTATTGTTAAATTACAATTCTATTTTAGAAAATATTTAAATTAGTGAATTTATTTGAAGTACTCGCCTAATACTTTGAATCGAACCAACAAATATAGATATTTTAAATAAATAGGTTAAGAATTTTGGTATAAACGTAGTATGGGACCTAGGAAAAGAAAATAGATTACACGGAGTACTTACTAATCCCACACAGACGAAGTCGTGGGCAAAAGCTAGTGTGGAATAAAGAAAAGATTGCCCTAAAAAATAGCGTGAAGAAATACTATCCATTTCTTTGACAGTCACTTAGAGCATATATCTGTTATTGTTGTTCTGTTTAAAATGAAGCATGTGTTTTTGGTTTGAAAATGTCATCTCTTAGAAATATTATCGATGCTTCAATTAAATGCTGCGGGTAGAACACACCTTGGCCTTTGAAATAATCGAGTATTATTTCATAAGTTCTTTGTAAATATGGAAAAAATTAAATATCAGCCCTATAATAAAATACTTGTCAAGTGCAAAATATCCTACTAATGAAACCCTTTTCCGAAAATGTTTTTTTGTATAATGTGGCAAATTAAATTCTTTGCAAAATGATCGGAAAACATTTTAATATTTGTGCCAGAATTTCACAAAATAAACCCTTTTCGGCATGAATAAATGGGCGGCGTTAAACGAATTTCTAATTGAAAATTAAACCTTATGCCGTTCGGCATAAAGACTAGGTGCATTTTATATCAGTGACCGTCCAATTTCGGTGGCGGACGGAAGTCTCTAGACTTTACGTCGCTTTGTTCCGTGAAATCGATGTTTAATTTCCTTGCTATTAAAATAAACAATGCGTAAGAACGGAGTTACAATTTTTTTCAAACCTTTACGAAATCAACCTGCAACAAACAACTCTCAAATACCTTCTCCAACAATTCCAAAAAAGTTTTGTTACGTATTTATAAATCCCTCCCAAAAAGAGGCGGGGATTCCGATTTCGAGAACTTTTCAGAAACCGAATTTTTCAAGAACTAGGGGATTACCTTAATCCGTTCTACATTAAAATATACATGTTAATCAATTCATTATAAAGTATTTATTATTATTATTACATTCTGCAAGTTTTTTAGTTTTTATTATAAAAAAGTAAATTTTTTATTTAAAATACCATAAAATGCATGTAAAGCAATAACTTGTGCACACTTTGTTAAACCCATTATTAGTATCTCATTATTAGATAAGTGACCGTTTATAAGTTGAAAAAAATATTTAAGCAAAGCAATACCTCTACGTGTCTCTAGGGAGTGGTAATTGGTCATGCCTAATATATAAATCGATGGGTAAAGCCAAGGGTAATTGTAATTGTAATAGCCAGGGCTCTAACGTCCATAGAGCCGCGAGAATAAAAACCTTAAAAATTTCTTATGGACTCTTTCAATGCGTAAAGTGTATATTAATTCGTGTGGGGCCCAGATGATATATGTACCAACATTACAAAACCCACTGAATCTACAATATCGTCAACGCACTAATTAAATTTGAGAATTCCGTCAAGCTTTTCAGAAGTACCTATTCATATCCGAGAACATTAAAATGGTAAAATAAAAATTCGAGATGAGAATTTATAAAACGCCCTTCTTATTCTCGGTAATTAATAAATTCTAAGGCTAGACCATTCCAGATAATTATTCTACTTTTTCAAGATATCTTTCAATTATTTTATTGTTAAATTTCCGAAGAAACCAATTTTTTTAAAGACAAACACGAGATACATTGGATGAGTTTTTATTACTTTGAACAAAATACCCGTCGGGGAAAAGCAATTTTTTTATTCAGATTGTATTTAAGTACCTTTCCTCTCATTCTTGTTAACCGTGTAGAAAAATAAAATAATGTTCCAGTTTGTTTATTCTTTTAGTAATATATATTTTTTTAAATCGCTCCTGAGAATCCAACAATTCACACGTAGCTATGATACAAAACAGTATTTTTTTAATGCTTTTAATTTGTGAGGCGTTTATGGGTACCGCCGCCCGGAACCGTTTATTGGATAATCAATACCTTTGCCATAGGTCACCCAAGTGGTTCGCCACGTTTGGTGACTTAACAAGAGTGCCCGGGTTCATAGGGTGAGGTAAAGTCTATGCCTTCGCGGCGGATGCGTTTGTCCGCCTACCGGGCTGGATTGGGAGATACTGGTTGAGGGAGACCTTTTAACTCTCCAACCGGACACTCTCGACCCATCGCCTTGCACCGCAGTGGCAGGAATGGATTGATACGTTCGTCACTCCTAGATACATTGACCCCCAGATTTCTACCCACCCCTCACACCTTTTCCCTTTCCAGCACTTCCTCTCCTTCCTTTCCCTAAAATGATCCTCTACACACAGATCTCCAAAGGTGACTTAGGCCCTGAGGGATTTTTTTCATCGAGGCATAAAATAAAATCAAGGCAAGCAATAAAAAATAAAATATTTTAATTTCACTTTATTTTTCTTTCTCTTACTCACTGCTCTCTTATTTACTGCGAAATTTTATAATTACAATTTTCAGAATTATAAAAAAAAAAGATTTCATATTTGATTTTAGAGTTAAAATACGAAAAACAAAAATATATTAAATGGGTTTACAGTCTGTATTTATCTTGTTTCTGTTCTTTACAGTAATAATGCAACTGGTGCTATTTCCCCGTGGTTTTTGTCGAAAATTAATTTGAGTTGAAACGAAAATTGAAACAGTTTTCAATCTTACGCACAATTCCACTGTTTTTAACGTGAACAACATGTTCAATTCCCCATTGTGTGAAGATCAATGGAAAGTTTGTTTAATTTGCTTTCCGATCTCAAACCAACTTTAAAATCACGTTGCGAAGTTTACCCCGCAAACATTTAATAACTTTCCTTCAGAACGTTTACCCCGTGATTCAATTTATACAAAAAAAAAAACATTTTAAATACATACATACAAATACAGAATTTCTACCCGACGACGAGACGTGGTGTAAGTGATTGAAAAATAAAGGTACCTCTAGGATGGAAATATTCATGCAGAAAATTTGATGGGATTTGCCCTATTTAGTTAAAGTTCGCCGATAGGTGTGATACGACATAGACCACGTGGAAAATCCTTCGCGCGGAGAAAAATGTTATTCTAAAATACGATCATTTTATTCGTAATAACGGTTAAAAACTGGACTGGAGTTCTTACGAACAAATTAACAACGTTTCAATGTTTATTGGCGGGAACATGTAAGAATAATTTGTTGGTATACGTACTCAATTAAGTATACAAATTATTCTAACATTTACATATGTTTATTGAGGGAAAATGTTTACATATGTTTTTCTTACGTGTTCCCGCCAATAAACATTGAAACTCTGTTAATTAACTTCAGTCCCGTTTTTAACCGTTTTTACGAATAAAATGATCATATTTTAAAATAATATTTTTCTCCGTGCATAGACAAGCCATGGAAAGCCATAGAAAATCACAGAAATTTGACAGCCGATAACACGCGACGGACGTCTTCCGATGTAAGACGGTCTTTTTGTCTTAATTGTCTCGTAACGCTGACCTAACGCAAAAGGTAACACAAATGATTCAGAATCACCCTGACTAGAAAACTTATAAAAAATAAGTTCTTTTCTGTCTCTCTCCCTTTCAATCCCACATCATTAGGGTGCTCTTCTGATATTGCTCTACAAAAGAAAGAATGGTAGCTCTCCACTCGAGACATACATCAATAAGCCTGTGTATCTACTTTACCCCATTATGAATCCAAACATATTTCTTGGAATATAAATAAATCATACGTTTTATCTCGGCTCAGTAAATATATCATATTTCCAAGCACGTTGCTATTGTTTTGGTTAAAGACAAAAGCGGCGGTGATATAAAATGAAGACCCCTTTTCTTAAATTATACACTAAATATTATTTCGTGTAGATCTCTTTTGAGTAAGCATAAATAAATATGAACATTTAATATGTTTCAAAACGTTTACTACGATTTTATGTAAGTAATAACCGTTTGGGCCAAATGCCGAGCTTTGAAAGGGATGGCAATAAATTTTCTTTTGCCAAACGAATTCGTCGTTTTTGGCTTCGGACATGTTTGAAATTGGGTACTTTTTTATGTTAGTAAAACAGAAAACTTTCACAGCCCAGAACCTGTGGGACTAACTAAAACCCTTCACCAATTATCATTATTGTTTTTAATTTACTATCATCAAATTTATTTATTTTTTAACTTGGTACTCTCAGTAGCTTTTTATTATTTTTCAAAACTTTTATTTATATATATATAAATATAAATGTAATTCATAATAACAGCGTGTACAAATGTGAACTTAACCGGGCAATTTGACTGGCCTAAAACGGGAAACTTTCCTAGTTGGACAGTCAAAGCTTCCTTACTACATGTATGTAAAAAAATTGTATCTAACAAACAAAAAAAATATGAAATATTATGGTGGCAGAGGAAAAAATCGACCTGTGAATACATTTTTTTTTATTATGTACATATTCTTCATCAATTTTTATTATGTAGGGAAATAGTTTCGACTTTCCGCCACGATCCTACGCCTGTCCTGCAATCTGTTGGGCAGGCTAGTGGCCAATTTCAAAGAAATCCGTGCGTGTGCGCGAGCGTGAGTGCCAAAAACTAATAGAATGCATAGTCATCGACGACGAGTATATCTGCTGAGTTACATCTCCATCGGATGTCGAAATGAAGATTTGAATTCATTCGAGAAAACAAAATTGGAATTCAAGTTGATGTAATAAAATAAATCATTTAAAAAGAAGATAATAGTTATAAATCTAAACGAAAATATTAAAAAAGGGCAAGACACAGAAAGATAAAGATAACAGACGCAACTGGGACTCGAGCCCAGCATCTCTCATCTTACAGGGCCTCACCCAATTCGGCCATTGAGACCTCTTATTTTAAAGTCATTTTAGTCAATCTCATATTTCAAATTCAGAATTAACAACATTATTTTCTACTTACTTTTTCCCACATTTTTTTCAGCTACTTTTTTAAATGATCACAATGTTCAAAGAACTGGCTTGTAACATAGACAGTGTCTCGGATAAACACTTCGGATTTTATTTACTAACTTTATTTATTTTCATTAAACTTTTTTTCTAATGAAGGAAGAGCATTTCTGATATCGGTTGACAATTTAAATAAAGTTAGTGTGTAATAAAAAGTTATTCATCTTTATTACGGCAAGCTTCAGTGCGATTGATTTTCACGAACATATAAAACGTATGATTTTGTTGGCTGCCTACTAATTTACATTGGATTAAGAGGGTATTATTACCAGAGAATACTGGAAATTAGTCATTTTTAAATCAAATTCTAGACGTATTACTTCTTTTTTCCAAAAATACATAAATTGATTTTGAAAGATTGTTATTTTGTCTGGTAAACTTTTAAATTTTACACTTTTAAATTTTGAAAAATTAAGTTTATTTTTAATATACTAAGGTAATAATACCGTTGGTCGTTGGCAGATTTGTTCAATTTTAAAACGACATATTGTATTATACAACACAAATTTTAAATCATATAATCATACAACAAAATAAATCATTACATAATGAAGTAAACACATTTTTGAGAATTTCAATTTCAGTTAAATTAAAATCATAAAATTAATCCGAGAACATGTTTTGTGAGGAAATTACCTCAGTTTTTCTATTTATTTAAGGTACATACTAAAATATTTCCGATTTTTTTAAAACACTTATTTTGTTTAGACATTATTAAAAAATCATAAATACTTATGATAAAAAAGTACTTACAAGAAGTACACGAAATTTAATAATTCATCATCGTGCGTTTTCAGCATTTTTATTGCTTACTTAAATGAAGGTATATATTAAAGCAAGTTTTGAATGAAATAAATCGATATTAAATTTTTAATTAAAAAAAATGATACGGGGAATAATCGATCTTTTTCACCGGAACCCCCCTGTACAGTTGCAAGCATTTTTTAACTTTTATTCTCAGCCGCTGGTCAATGGCTCTCAATATGCTGTTGTAAAACAAAGCATTTTAACACGTAGACCGGATCTGGTAGTAAACAATTTCGATTCTCAAAAACAGGTTAATTATGACCCCTAAACAAATCACGTGTAAATGGTTAACAATAAAAGTTGGGTGCCGTTATAAAATTTTTGATTTTGCAAAGGGTGGTTAAAAGGGGCGAGGAAATTGCTGCAGGTTAGGACCTGTTCCCATGGTGATTCACGGTATCAATTCCCTTTAATAGGCGGTGACCGCAAATTGACAAAGCTTTCCATTTTGTACAAAACTACTGGATGATAAAAGGCACACGGTTCAGTCCACAGGCAGTGGTGGAAATATAATGATTTTCTAAAGGTTAATGTGCCATTGTTATGAGGGAAACTTGTTACTTTGTATGCAAAATACCACATTCATAATCCAATCATACTTGACCATAATTCGGCGAAATAATAACCAGTATGTGCTGGTGTTATGCTGGTGTGAAGTGTGAAGGAGAATATAAATGGACGAATAATTTTATAATATTTAGAATTTGGAGTAAAAATAGATTCAATATTACATGCAAATATTAAGAGCGATTGACATTGAGAATAAATGTTTAAAAATGCTTGCAACTGTACAAGGAGGTTCCAATGAGAAATATCGATTATTCCCAGTATCAAATTTTTTAAATTAAAAATTTAATATCGATTTATTTCATTCAAAACTTGCTTTAATACATACCTACATTCAAGTAAGCACGATGATAAATGATTAAATATAGTGTACTTCTTGTAAGTATTTTTTGATCATAAGTATATTTGATTTTTTAATAATGTCTACACAAAATTAGTGTATAAATTTTTTTTAAATATTTTAGTTTGTAAGACCTTAAATAAATAGAATAACTGAGGTAATTTTGTCACAAAACATGTTCTCGTATTTATTTTTTAATGATTTTAATTTAACTAAAATTAAAATTCTGAAAACTGTGTTGACTAGATTATGTATTGATAAATTTTGTTGTATGATTATACGATTTGAAATTTGTGTTGTTTAATATAATCTATCGTTTGAAAATTGAACAAATCTGCCAACGCCTAACGCTATAACCTTAGTACATTAAAAATACACTTAGTTTTTCAAAATTTTAAAACTGCTTGTACCAGATAAAATAACAATATTTTAAAATCAAGTTAGGTATGTTTTTTTTTTGTAAAAAAAGAGTCAATACGTCTAGAAATTGAGTAAAAAGGGATTTCTGGTAATACCCTCTTAAGTATTTTCTGTATTCTCTGGTAATAAATACCCTCTTAAGAGAAATGCATTAACTACCGTTAACTATTGTTTTTATGTAAAACTGATATAGTTTACATAGTAGCCGTGATCATTAACTCAACTTTTCTCAGTCAAATCGACCCGTTTACTATGATTACTCTTTTCGTGTAACTGGCCCTCTCATTTGGAATGAACTTACCTTGGCTCTTACTAATATCCAGAATTTGGCTGAATTTAAACGGGTTTTTAAAAAAAAAATCATACCGTTCATGAATCTTAACCACTTTTCAATATACAATAAGACATGTTCACAAGTTTCCCGGTAACTGTTTGGTTTCGGTTTCCTCCTTATTGTACTTTGTTGTTACTATATCCACTCAGAATGTTTCTTATTTCTGAACGTAAACTACCTCCTGTTTTATATTATAATTTATTTTTAAAGTTATAGTTTTGTCCTGTGCTACAAAGCACTATTATTGTCCATTATTATTGTCCTGGGGTACTAGCATGGTCGATTGATATGAAGCTACCGACCGATTGTCGGTAACTTCTCATCGTTCTCTAGGACTACTGCAGATCGGTAACGTACAAACGACAGTTGATATCGAATATATTAAGGAGACTTAGTCATTGTAAACCATAACCTATTCGTTTGCGATCTGCAGTTGTCCTAGGGAACGATTAGAAGTTACCGACAATCGGTCGGTAACTTCATATCGATCGACCATGCTAGGGGTGCTGTTCTATAACAGCACTGTTATTGTCATTTTTTATTCTCTTGTCATTGCGTTGTATATATTGTACTGTATATTCTTTATTTCACATTATTTGATCAATATTTTGTAATGGACTCGGAAAGAGCACTGTAGGATTATTTTTAAGGGAACATATTACGTTATTATTATTATGGATCTAGACAAACCTCATCCCATAAACACGGACACCCCTGCTAAATCTTCAAATGTAGCAAACCGCTTGGGGTGACCTATGGCAAGGGGGGAGGGGTTGGTTATTCAATAAATCCGTAACCACCTCCCAAATAGTAAAACGCAAATTAAACGTTAATTCTATCATGCTGTAATATAGTGTGTGAATTAATTAATCCTGAATGCTGTAAAACACTAGAGAAACCCAACTATTAATCTCCATTTAAAAGCTTTAGATATTTCAATTCAATATCTACTTTAGTTATATAATAGATGTACGAATATGTACACAGAGAAAATGTTATTCTAAAATACGATCATTTTATTCGTAAAAACGGTCAAAAACGGGACTGAAGTTCTTACGAACAATTTAACAGGGTTTCAATGTTTATTGGCGGGAACATGTAAGAAGTAAGAATAATTTGTTGGTATACGTACGAAACTACGTTTACTAACAAATTATTCTAACATGTTCCCGCCAATAAACATTGAAACACTGTTAAATTGTTCGTAAAAACTTCAGCCCCGTTTTTGACCGTTTTTACGAATAAAATGATCGTATTTTAGAATAACAATTTTCTCCGTGTGTATTTGAAAAGCTATATGCTCTAAGAATAATTATTTGTTCTATCCATAAAAGTTAATCAACATATAATTTGTTTTAGTCTACGGGTAAATAAGTCAAGATAAGCTGGAAGCTTCAGTGTAATTTAGAAGCTCCTTTGTATCAATTATTATCAGTAATCCTCCCATTATCATCTCTGCGATACCGGTGACAGTTCGTGAATACTAAGCGCGGCTTAGTTAAGAAATATTCACTTTAATAGTTTATCCCTTGCCGGGAAAAAGGTAGTATCCAACAATATTCTTATTCCAAGAAAAATGGAAATAATTAAACTAGTTATGTTTCATAACATTTAACATTTAAAATACATTACACGTAGGTAGGTACATTTCTTAAGAGTTTTAATTGAAACGTCGTAGAATCGAAGAAAGGAAATCAAATTAGAATGTATTACGAGAATTTTTGCTGAATTAATGGAAAAATGTAGTATATAATTATTCCGCATTCCGAAAGCAACACACTCTTCTAACATAAATTTACACTTGTCATTGATGTACTTAAGCTTAAAAAGCAAATAATTATACACCTTCATCAAACCATTTACGTTCGAGATTATTGTCTTTACATAAACTTACAACATTATTCCACGTGTCTATTATCAAATTTAATTCCGCGGGAAAAATAATAATATTAAAACTTCAAAAGTATTTTACCTAGATGGCGCCACTTCCGTTTGCAAATGGCATATGATCGAGTGTTAAGTGTGAATATTACGGCAGCAGCTCCGTGGAAAAATGCACTTACACGGACGGGTCAGAACGGTTTCCATACAGTGTGGCGTCGGAGATTTACTAGGAGTCGGGTTCTTAAATATGAACCGTACGGGCATTAGCGTATTAATACACTTCGAGTCTATAATACGGACATAAGCTTAGTACTTAGTATGTGTATTAGCATCCACAAAGTAGTCAGTCGCATGCGTGGAGTTAATGTAAACAAAAGGTTTAGTCCATGTAACGTTTATATGTAATGTTTCTACATAAACAGTTGTTCATCAGTTATGTAAAATTTAGTTAGCACGTGTATTATGTAAGACTTCAAAAATTAAAACGCGATTTTGAGATCGGAAAGCGGAAAATACCGAGTTGGTACCAACATAGTAAAATGTTTTCAGTCGTAAAAATGTCGCAGTAAAATACAATATTATGGCCTATTTTGGTACAGGTGAAACACGGACGGAATAACTTACACCGCATTTAAATATTTTTCATTCGTTTTTGATGCCGCATCGTTTCTATTTATTGGATTAACTTTGCTAGTTGCTACACGTTTCTCGTAAATATTTTTCACAATTTGGCATTACAGTCTCGTTCTCTCTGTTTGTCTGTTTATCCAATGATGTTTATATTCTCTACGTTAAAAGCTTAAGAAGATACCCGGGTGGTGGAGAAATTTGAAAAATAGATTTTACTAAATTGTTGCTGTCACTGTTGCTCTTACTCCACCGGGTATTGAGCGAAAGGGACAATGCACCTCAGGCTACTAATACCTAACTAAAATCGAGGTTTCGTATTCCCCACTTTTCTCCTCCAAAAGTGGACTGATTTTCAATTTTTTTTACCAACTACATAAGAAGAAACTATTTTATGTCTGTACGTTTTGCTTTTAAAAAAAAAAACATTGTCTAGTACTGAACGTCTTTTGACGGCGTTTAAACCAGTCAATTTTATTGATTTTTGGAAGGTCATAACTTCTATAAAAAGTAACTTATCAAAAAAAAAACAAAAAAGTACCGACACACTAGTAGTTGATATCTATTTTATGTAAAAACAATATTTTCTCTAGGGTTAAAATCCAGAGAGATAAATAGGGAATACGTTTGTATGGAAAAATCACCGCCGGGTTTCCCCTTAAGGGGAATGGGTGCGCGGCCCGTTTCGGCCCGTTTCAAACAAATCTTAAGAGGAAACCCGGTCGCCGAGAAATTTGAATGATAGGTATTTTACTACTACTTATTTTACTGCTACCCTTCATAGAAACATCGCAACTGCGATGGCTTGAGCATGTACTAAGAATGTCTGATGACCGAATTCCGAGGAAAATACTGAGTACTATTCCAGAGGGTAGACATCCAGAGGGCCGCCCCAGACACAGTTGGACGAGGCAACTCCAGAAACTGTGCGAGGAGAGGATGGGTCTGCCATGGACGGAGGCCGAACAATCGGCCCAAGACAGGGACGTATGGAGGAGCCTTGTATGGAGGAGCCTTGATGCAATGGGTCCCCCCCCCCCGAATAGTACAAGGGGAAGAAGAAGAAGAAGGTATTTTACGAAACTGTTGCTGTCACTGTCGCTCTTACTCCCCGAATACTGAGTGAAAGAGACAACTGCATCTCAGACTGATAATAACTAAATAAAATCATCAAAATCAAGGTTTGGTATTCCCCATTTTTCTCCTCCAAAACTGGGGCGATTTTTAAGATTTCTTTTACCAACTGTATTAGAAGAAAATACTGTGTAATATGGCTATACGTTTTGCTTTTTAAAAATACATTGTCTAGTTTGTTTACTGAACGTCTTTTGGTGGCATTCAAAAGAGACAATTTTAACGATTTTCGGAGGATCCCTAACATAAGAAGTAACTCATCGAAAAAAACAAAACGTACCGACACACTAGTGATCGATATCTAAATTATGTTAAAAAATATTAGCACTAGTATCAAAATCCATAGAGGAAATTGGGGAATACGTTTGCATGGAAAAAACGCCTCCCGGTTCCCTCTTAATGTTGGATTTGATACCAAAATACCCGACCAAACTTTAAAAAAAATTTTTACCAACAGTTATATCAAATATCTAATACAGAGAGATGCTATGTTTTTTTTTGTGTTTTCAATTTAAAAAAATATCGAGATTAAGTTTTTAATATTTAATGCTTTTAGTAGCAACTTGGGAATTTTTTTGTGAGTAAATTTTTTATAACTATATATATTTTGATTATATTCGTAGTCCTCCTATTAGGTGATCCTGTGGTGAGGGAGACTAGGTTTTGGATAAGGTTTCAGCGACTTCTATGGTTCATGTTTTGGGTAAGGTTTTCCAGAAACTTTTGCGACAAAGTTTTAAACATGCTAGTAAGTTATTTTTCCGGTAGTTTCATAAGCCAAGATTTGATGTCCTTAATGTAGTTATTTTTTCTTTTAATTGGTTTGATACTAAGTGGGAGTTTATTATATACCTTTACTGCAGTACCTCTATTTGTTTGGCTCTGGTTTTATGAGTACGTGAGGTGTTTGCTTGTGAATCAGTTTTGAGGTGATGTACGAGAATGTTTTTCGCATAGATTTTCTGTATACTTGGAACGTCAAACTGTTTAAAAATTTCTGTTGTTTACGACCTTATAGGAACGTTTAATATGGTTTTTGTGATGCAATTCTGAGTTACCTTAAGTGCTTGGATGCTGCTGAACCCCATCCTATTATTCCATATTCCAATTTAGAGTGGCATAAAGCATAGTATACATAATGTTACAATATTATAAATATATTTTTTTAAATAAATCATTTTGGTCGGTATAAATTTATGTTGCAAATCACCTATTTACGTAGGAACATAAATTTTAAAATACAACCTTCAAAAGCATTTTTAATGATGTTTTTTTAAAATTTTTCATTATATTATGTGTTTAAAATGTTAATAATTCTACTGTGGTAGATAAGGCAAGATTATATATATTTTATAATTATAATTAACTTACAAAAAAAAAAAACCAAAGTTGCATCCAAAATGAAGTACAATTGAATCCTTTAAATTTATCGTTTAAGACAAAATTTAATAAAATACCACATATCAGTACTAGATATTTAATATAACTTTTGATAAAAAAATGTTATTCCGTTTGGTTGGGTAAAAAATAATTTACCATGACCCCTATCCCCGCTACCTTGGAGTTACTTTGGACAGGAGCCTGAAATACCGGCAATACATGGAAACAGCTGGCCAAAATAACCAGGACAAGACTAAACATAGTCAGTAAGCTGGCATGCCGTTTGAAGTCCCGAAAACCCTTCTGGACGGAAGGAGAAAGCCTCCTCCGGTCACCCCTCACCCCAGAAGACAGTGGCAATCGGACAACGTGGAAAATGCCCATCTTGTACAAGACCCCACTGAGAGACAGCCTGGGTTCTCACTGCCTCGCAAACTCTGGTCCGCCATCAATAGGATAAGGTGCTCCCATAGCCGTTGTGCCCATATGATGCATAGATGGGGCCTTAAAGAGTCGGCGATTTGTGAATGCGGTGCAGTCAACGAATGCTCGCTCCATCCATTCCCCGGTGGGATTGATGAGGTCCACAGGGCGACGCCTGAGGCCCTGGACTGGCTCGCAGACCTAGATGTCCCCCTCTGACCCCCCACCGAAAGAAGATGAAGTTTGGTTGGGTATTTTGGCCTCAAATTCAAAATTCAGATTTGTATGAAACAGGCCGAGCAAACGTTCCTTATAGTACAATTAAAGTGGGTGCGTGACAATATTACGGGTAAGATTGTTTCAATACAAATATGAAAACACTATAATTGGATTCTATTGTAGATTGTTGGTACCAAGCAATTGACTTTTTCCCACGGACAAACCATCAACTTCCACGGATAGAATGAAAACGTGTCTATCTCTAAAGAAGTAAGCTACGAGGAGATGGTATATTCTTTCATGTACAAATTCACGTGGGACGAAACAGGATGTTCTCTGTGAAAGATATTGAAAATATATATCAAATAAATGTATTGAATTATTTCTGAATGTGATTGTCTCAGTACACGTGCGAAACGTCGTGAAATTTTATTACCTACCTACGAGAAGTTATATATTTTTTTCCATTAGATGTATTCATTGTTGTTTTCTAGTAATGCTATAATTGTGTTACTTAATGTATCGATCGTCTAGTTGATTAGTCAGACATCTCCGTCAATAAAAATCGAAATTTAAGTTGAGTACAATCTGGTACAATACCCAGATTACTCGTAAACACCATTAAATCAATTATAATGCAGAACAACTTGTGGTGAAATAAACAAAATGCTGATATTTTCTGGGTCATTAGTAGGATATTTTAAAATGTCGTACTAATGGCCCTTGCGCCCTTGAGGTGATTTTCTCTCGAAAACTGCGCTATATAAATCATCCGAACATTACTAAGAAAGTCAAACATTTCCGTTTTTTTAAATCAGATTTACACAGGAGGCCTGAAGAAAATAATTCCTCTTCGGAACTACGTCATCTTTGGGAATGCTGTGTGAAGGGTCTTTTGAGGAAAGAAAGGAGATGAAGTGATGCGAAGAGGGAAGAAATTTCAAGGAATCATTTCTTTAATACGACTGAGAGGGATGCATGATAATCATTGCATTTCTCCTTTAAGGGAAGCAGGCATATTATGCACATATTTTGTCTCACTATTATGTAGTGTTTAAGAAAGAGCTGCAGCATTATTGCGATAAGGAACATACGTTTATTGCCTTATTTGTGTCGTCGCCGTGCCGTTAATGTAGGAATTATACATGCAGCAATAATCCTCAACCATTTGTAAGGATAAGGAATCGTTGTCGATATTTCTTACTGAAAGTATATACGAATAATTTAGTATCATTCTATAATTTTATTTTAGTACAAATAAAATTTGTACCCGCTACGCTATACTAATCCCAGAGAGAAGTCTTACGTGACTTCATCGTTGTGCTGTCATCGTTCTAACGTCCCTGTCTTTTTAGTTTTCATAAAAGACGTATGAGAGGGAAGAGAATGATTATTAATGACGTACGTACGACATCTCTGTGGGACTACTAAACAGCTTAGTATAGTAGCAGAAGTTTAGATCAACAATATTTATATATCTAGCCCAGACTCGCAACAAATCAAGGGATATTATAATTGCAGGGTTTGTAAAGCTGAAAGTATTTATAATTTAAAGCCTTTCAAAAGAAGAAATATCGAAAGTTAGTAAACTTGAAAAATTACGATATCTTTCCAATGAAATTATAAAAATACAAAACATGTTACATTGTCTCAAGATCATTGTTATCA
Organism: Limnephilus auricula; assembly: GCA_951813805.1. Classification (NCBI taxonomy): domain Eukaryota; kingdom Metazoa; phylum Arthropoda; class Insecta; order Trichoptera; family Limnephilidae; genus Limnephilus; species Limnephilus auricula. The sequence continues at coordinate 7,580,852 of OX638403.1, forward strand.
ATGTTTTAATTCATAGATCACTGGATTTTTTATTCGAGAAAATTTGACTAATTGTTATTTAGAGATATTTCAGTAAAGTCTGGACTAGTTTAGTGAAAACACCTGCGTTGTCGTAGTAAGTATCTTCAATCTTCACCCTAATCATTCATCTAAGTATCTGTCAAGCTTTTGAAAAAAAGGAAATAAGCATTTCGAATAAAGAACTATTAGTTCCTAAAATAATTTTTTAACCTATTTTATCATTAGTTTGATATGATTTTGGAAATACAATTTTGAATTAAAAGTTTATTGAACATAAGTAATGTTACTTAAGCATCATCACTCATCTCATTACTTACCAACTTACCCATGCATTAACAACCTATATTTAGTATGTTTAATACATAGAAAAATTCTGATTATGTCATTAAATTTGTGAAATAAGAATTTCGATGAGATTTACACGTGAATATATATCTTTATTTTAAAAATAATATTCATATAAACAGTGTGCATACAATACAAATGCATAGCTATAAATTATTGGGGTTTATCATAACCCGCCTCAATAGGCTGGCCTGCACTGAGGCAGTAATTTTTTAAATTAATTTATATATGAACATACACTTTTAATAAAATATGTTCGCTGAATGGTTTGGTTAAATCAGTAACTTCGAATTTGGGCGAGTGTATCAGTAAAGACCCTATCTTTACTTGGAAAACCAACATCCCTGTCAATGGTCATTCAAAGTGGTTCGTTACGTTTGGTGACTTAGCAGGGATGCCCGGGTTCATGGGGTGAGGTTTGGCTGGGTCTTTCGGGGGATGCTTTTGCGTGGCGGGCCGGATTGGGAGAGAATGGTTGAGGGAGACCCTTTGAACTCCCCAGCTGGTCTCCGTCGTCTTGCACCGCAGCGTGAGATTCAGCGCAGGATTCAGACGTCCGTCACTCCTGGACACACTGACCACTAGATTCCTACCAACCATATCCCAGAATATCTTATCCTTCCCTCCCTTAAAAATACCCTCTGCACAGCATCCCCATGCCTTGAGTGAAATTATTTTCCTCGGGGCCTGTGTATATTATTTCTACTTCACAATAGTATTGTAAATTTTATAATTCTAGGTTGTACGATTCGGACACGAACCACTTAGAGTGGTGTTCAAGGCAAGTTTACTCCAAGCTCCTTCTCTTTGTTGCAGAACAGGGAGCTAAGCGTCACCAGTGATGGGGTAGATAGTTAGCAGGAAAAATATACATTGACACGAAAGTGCAGAAAAAATACAACATTGACAACGTTTACGAGCAGATGAGAGGATATAGTCGGAATTGAGCAAGAAAGATGTCCATTAAATTCTATCTGCCCCCCTAGGGTTGATAGGATAACTTTCGGTAACTTCTCAAAGTACCCTAGCATGACTGAGAATCGCCAGCGAATAAGTGACAGTTCACAGTGAAGTGTCCTTAATATATTCGACACCAACTGTTTTTTGGACGTTAGCAATCTGCAGTTGGAAACGATGAGAAGTTACCTATCAATTTTTTTTTTTTTGAAAGTTTTTCTATCAATCCTTATCGATGGAGGCTAGTAAGCATTACAAAATATTAAATTTATCGATTCTGACACAAATTTTATGATCTACATCGACAACATTGAAAAAACACCTAGATATTTATCAACTAACTAACCGTCTCCCCGTTTCCCCGCAAAGATTAGAGGACGCACCGCCAAACAACTTGGTCTTGGCACACTCTCGGCCTCAATCACATTTATACATCATCTCATAAATACTCTTCTATTATTCCGACTCTTGACATGGCCCGAATCAAGTATGTGGTTCACTTGATCGTGCCATGTCTTCCTCGGGCGTCCACAACTTCTTCTACCATACACATTTAAATCCTTTCTTAATCTTGCTCAATACGCTTGCATGGCTTGCTTTGTTGCGAATATCCACATTTCTCACATGATCATATTGATCATACATGGTTTTACCACACATACGCCTCGGATATCGCATCTCTACGTCATTCAGTATATTTTCATTCTTCCTCTGCGAGTTCCATGACTATCTGCCATACGTTAGGATAGATACAAGTACTCCATTGTGGTCTGCTATCTTTGGACAGTTTTTTTAGCGCCAAGATAGCACCTAGATAAAGAAAGTTTAAACTACATCAGACCATTAGATAAACAATAATACGATTTAAACTAAAGGATAGTTTTCAAATGTCTTGTGATAGAAGACAAAGCCCAAAACTTTTAAAAATTAAAAATGTTATGTTTATGTCTTTTGGGAAACATAAAAAATAAAAATAATATGTTTATTTCTTTAAGTTCCACCTTGACTTTGGCCGTTTGGAATAAAGTTAATAGAATCGCAAGGGAATAATTAAAAATTCATCATAAACATTTAATTAACCTCTCAGCTAAAAAGCTGTGTAAAGTGTATAAAGAAAGTGTACAAATTTGTATAAAGAAAGGATATCAATTTCATTAAGTGTCTTCTTTCCCGGCTTTTAGGAGTATAAAAGTTGATAGTTGTACGTGGTAGCAAATTTGATGACGAAACTTGACCTAAAAAGTTACTCAAGCCAAGCTTTAAGACTAAAGCTTTTAAAGATTGAAGAAACTCGGCCATTCTAATTTGAAAAATCTAATCTCAACAATTTTATGGTCGATTGAAAAGGGGAAAAAGAAATCTGGAAAAAATACTCAGCAATTCTGTTTGGCAGTTATCGTTTTGCACGAATTTCACTGTCTTTCTTTCCACGTTTTTTTATTATATTTTCATTTGGTATCCCCTCTGTTGGCTTTGGTACTTGTTTTTACAGTCGGCCTGATTTCAGTAAACACGTGACGAGCCTGTGTCAACAGAATTTGGATGTTTGTTCCGTAGCTACATTTTTTCGGTAAATAGGAATTTGACAGGTCGTTTATTCCAAGCAATCTGATCCGTTTCGGGATTAAATCTATTTGCAATCAATCGAATAGAAAAGCGGGATATGCAGGTCAGTTTCGTTCAATAGCTCAAGCTTCGTTGACAAAATTCGCTTTATCTTTTATCGTTTATAGTCAGAATTCAATATTTTTTTAGTATGGAATAGGCAATTCACCCTAAGAAGAGTGCTTTGTGATTTTTTTAGTATATTTTACAATGTTTCTGTAGAGAAACTCTACGAGCCTTTCGCAGTACAACCTATAATATTCTAGATTTCTAGTATGCGTCCACCTGCGGCATCTGGAACTTTCCCGGCTCTACTTGGCTCCGGGCTGCCCCCGCAGTCTATGCCCAAGGCAAGGGCCCCGGCCCTTCGACGCGTCTGTTGTCCGAGCCCGATTTATGTTTCCAGCTACCCATCACTACGACCTCTCTCCGCTACCGTTTTTCTCTACTGTCCACGGTGCTGAGATTCGGCCCGGAGGATTCTCCAACGTTTATCTCCGCCACCACAGTATAGGTGTAAAGCATCGTCCTGGAGGGATTCGCCACATAATCTCCACCAACCACTGTGTCAAGCGTCTCACTGGAAGACGAGAAAGATCAGCGACCTTCACCATTGGTTTACCACAAAATAATGATTAAGTCTTCTTAAGATTCACACCGCGATGTGACCTATGATTTATGTATCCCATCGTGATGGGATGAGGACACTACTAATGAATACATAATAAAGGCATAGTGATATATCATCAACATCTTTCATTGTCTCTCTACCCACGAAAAATATCTACGTAGTATTTGAAAATAAATTCTTTCAGCTTCACAAATCCTACAATTATATTATCTCGTGATTTTTCAAGGTTGTACTAATTAAATTACATATTAATTGTGATGTACCAATACATTTTAACACTACATCACTCATTTGCCATATAATTTTATTTACGTATTACATGCCCTACTGGTCATTAGTCAATAGAATAGAATGTAATGACACATTGCATTCTATTTTATGAGTTGTTTGTACCACTGTTATTGTAAATACATACTTATAAATAAATTAACACAATAAAGAAAATATAATATAATGGAAAAATGTAACAACGCATATTGATTATTTTTAAGATGAAATATATCTTGCATATATCGCAAAATATTTATTTCCGAGGCTGAAGTCTCGGAATCGGAGAATTTTGAATAGCCAATGTCGTTTTGTTGTTAAGGTAAAAGAGTAATAAATATCGAAAAGATCTTTTGTGTAGATGGATGCTCATAAATTGAAGAAATTGGATTGAATTCAGTTTTTTATGTAATAATACCAAATCTGTGCTTATTATTCTTTCTGAAAGTTAAAATTGGGACGTTTTATCCAGGAGGAAATTATAATCAATGTTTTGTACAGGAATATGCAATTTATGGTTTATATAGGTATCTACCTCCGGAAATTTTGTTGAATCCTTTCAATGTTGTCGGAATGAATATTAAAAAAGATAGACCATAACGTGGAGATATACTCTAGTTGGAATCTGTCAAGGATATTGTATAACATGAAGTATTAAGTTATACAATTTTACTACCTAATATTACGACGAGTAAAATTATTCATATTTTAGCTTTCTTTCATAATCTCCAGCGAATAGTTAAAATATCGGATAAATAGGCAAAAACCACGAGCATGAATAAGTGATGTGACGTACATATCAGACTACAGAGCTGTGTGTATAAAGTATAAAGTTAAGTGAGCCACAGTAATGTGGTTAAACTTACCAGCATTCGCCACCCTGTTGTTGTTGCTTCCCCTCAATCGCATTATCCACAGCATGATTCTGGAGTGGTCCAAGCCTTTCCAAATCCTGCAACAAACCAACACAAACAGTTTTAGATAATATCTCATTTTATGTAAACTCCTTAGTGGCTACCTTTCGGAGTTTACCGTCATTCATTACACTGTGTCCAGCTTTTCAACAGTAGCTTATTATTCTTCTATAGCAATGTATTTCTTAATTTCAATTTATTCTTCTGTAGCACATCAGAACGGTTTTTTTACCATAGTCCAAAAGAATAGAAACACGTTTTACAGCTGATGGTTATTTTACAAAATTTAAGCTTACGCAATCCGTGAAGTTATTTTTTCCATTGAATTTTCTTAGCTTCTCAAACTACTGTTTCTGTAAATGTATAAAAAATAAAATACTCTGTTACATTCAGGAAGATAAATTTCTCTAAAACACAAAGATAAATTTCTCTACAAAAACAGTGTTATTCTCAAGTGATCTACCAGGTAAGTATGGTCCTTTGTATTTTCTGCCTTAAGAGAGTAAAATAATAATAATATCTTTTAAATACATGTAGGATTACGAAATATTTTTTAAATATTTATATTGAGGGATCAGTAGGATTTATCGGTCCAATTTGGAGTTCCACCGAGCCGAACCCTCTGATATGAAAATATCTGGAGTCGGTGAATTATTTTCCCATTTGGTTCTCTTGTGGGTTGACGTGTTGTTATTGTATTGTTTTGTATTTATTATACTTAAATAGTACATTTACATCGCGTGGATTGACTAGATGATCATTTGTGGAAAAGTGTGTGGAAGGGTTAAGTTTTTCCTGTGGGGATGATTTAACCCGGACATAAAATCTGGTGACAGAAATAATATATTTATTTTTTAATATATTTATTTTTTAATATATTTATTTTTTAATATATTTATTTTTTAATATTTAGGCAGCATTTAGTGCATTTTTAGACAGCATCGCTTTCATTGGGCAAATCCATTGTACATATAGTTTTGTATCACATGTATTTAGTATTTTTTGTCCATATTAAAAATTCTAAGTGTAAGATACAAACTTACCCGATAAATTTGCTGTGAGTCGGCCGGGCGCTATTGTGGCGAAGTTGGTTTTGATTGGCGCGTATCGGTACCTAATAGCGCAGGCCGTACACACCGTACTAATTTTATCTTTTTACAAAAAAAGTACCCCTAAAAGTTTTAATCTCGAAAAAAGTTATTCATCTTTTTTACTTACACTATTAAGTAGAATCACCTTCCGAAGTTAAAGTACTTTTCCCCCTGACACCCTGAACATTGTGATGTTTATCTCAATATAGGTACAAACCTAATAAGTGTATAATACTGCCGCCAACCGTAGTGTCCTCCAAGAGGATACTGTGAGGAATAACACCTTTTTAAAAAATGCGAACACCTCAGCACAGGTTTTCCTAGTGAGATGTTCACAGAACTAAACTTTTTACGTTTTAACCATTTAAATATAATTGCTAATTACTCTCTAAACTACCTACCATGCTTTATATTATGAACAGTTTTTGTATTACTTGAATGTATCATCTTATCTTACTAATATTATAAACGCGAAAGTTTGTATGGATGTATGTAAGTTTGTTACTCTTTCACACAAAACCTACGGAATGGATTCTAATGAAACTTTACAATAATATAGCTCATACATCAGAATAACATATAGGCTATAATTTATAAAGCTAGCTGTTAATTTTAAATAAATTGAAAATAATAATTATTGTTTAATAAAAAATGTCAAAATTTGATAATGACATTTTGTAAAACAATGATTGTTGAAACAAAATTCTATTTTCGAAAATGTTTAAATTAGTGAATTTATTTGGAAGTACCTACTCACCTAATACATTGAATCGAATCAAGAATTATAGATATTTTAAATAAATAGGTTAAGAATTTTGGTATAAACGTAGATGGGGCCTAGGAAAAGAAAATAGATTACTTGAAGTACTAATCCTACGCAGACGAAGTCGCGGCAGAAGCCAGTATATAATAATTGTAAATAATGTACAAGCATCGAAATAAGTAATTAACGTAAAAATGTGAAAAATTAAATCCATTGAGGCGTAAAATACCATAAATGTATTTTTTAGATCTTAAAAAATACGTAAATAGAACATTTATTCGTGCATGCTTCTCAAATCTAAAATGTTTTTGAAAGAAATAGAACATTTATTCGTGCATGCTTCTCAAATCTAAAATGTTTTTGAAAGGATCACTTAGAGCGTTGTGTCGTGAACTATAAAAAGGTTGTTAGCTTTCAAAGGTCCCTACACTACCCGACCTCTCCAATGTGGAATCGTTATTTCTAAGTCAAGAATGCCCGGGTTGTTTAGGAGAGTTTTTCTGACCTTGGGAGGACCCTCGTTAAGGATCGTTGAAAATACGATTAAGATAACGACCCGTGGAAGTTTAAGGATCTAATTAATTATCTTATGTTGGCTGGCGTGGTTACTGTAAAAACCTTCATGAATACATATGCAATTTGTTTACAGGTTGCTAGAGCTCTGATTACAGAGGAGAAGACAGACAATGAAGAAACATTGAAAAAAAACTTCTCCTTTGTCCAAGTTTCAGTGCTCTTTTTTCAATGTGATGTCATTATGTTATAGTATAAATTAATATTTAAAAATATAATTACCTAATTGTTTATCTTCCACTGAAAATAATCTGTTTACAATTATTATAAGCAATAATTATTAGCCTGAAACACTCATCAATATTAAAAAACTCTCCCGAGAAAAGATACATGTCGCCGACGGGACTCGAACCCGCACCCCTCTGTTTGCCGGACAGGAGCTCTACCATCAAGCTACGGTGGGTTACCTCCTCGTTACGCCGACGGGTTCGAGTCCAGTCGGCGACATGTATAGAGAGTTTTTCAATATTGATGAGTGTTTCAGGCTAATAATTATTGCTTATAATAATTGTTACCCTTTGCTCTTAAAACATTAGTTTATCAATTTAAAAAAATAATTAATCTGATTACCTTTTAAAAAACGATATATTTTTTTAACATTAATTCCACACAGAAGGCCCTGATGAAAATAATTTCCCTCGGGGTCTATGTCATCTTGAATATGATGTGTGGAGAGTCTTTATGAGGAGGGTGATACACAGAGGCCGGCCAATCGTTCCACCGCCGAGTTGTTGAACTCAAGAACGAGTCGTAGAAGCAACCTGTTTTCAGGTGACAAATGTCTATCGTGTACATATATTAGGCGCACGTTCGGCGTATTTTTCGACTACGCACCGATGCCGAGGGTATCAATGACGCTAGTTCCTCGTAGCATCTTCCATTGAAATACCGGTAGAACAAGGACAGCATTCCTAACCGACGCCTGTGTTTTAAAAATTTCAATCCGATTGTAAAGATAGAAGAATCTATCAAACTCACTGCCCGTTTCTGTACAGAGTCGAGGGTTTTGTCAGGTTTTTCGGGGCTCCAAACCAGAAATGGCCGCCAAATTCAACCGTGGGACACACTTGCGATTTGTGCATGTTAGACGTTGTGATCTATTATAGTATATGCGGGCCCTATTGTGTATTCTGTTGAAATTGTTAAAATTGCTTTTGTATAATCATTTTAAAATCTTCTACTGACATTTTACCGTTGACAAATATCGAAATTTTATTATGTTATAATTGAACGGCTCTTATGTTTTTATGTTAAATTTTTTTAAATTGCTTTTATTTTTTTATATTGGTTTAACTCTAGACTTAATTAAATTACCACAATAAGCATTATTCACAAATAATACTTATTTAAATTAATTTAAAGTTCCAAAATTCAGGTGAACTGCCAGCAGAATTACACAATCTCTGTAAACAAACAATACGGTAGGGCGTTGGACTGCCATTCCGAAGGTCGCGGGTTCGAACCCGGCGTGCGCAAATAAATTTTATTTTATTGATTTGTGTTATTTCACAATAAATTATTAAAAATAATAAATAGTATATTTGCGGCACGTTCCAGAGTGGAAGATACTCTTAGTATCGCCCTGGTGTAAGACCACCATTCAGAATTGAAACGTTGCTTGAAATGGCTTTAGCCTTGTTTAGTGACTAGATCTGAATAGCCAGGTACTTCCCACCTTCCTCTTCCTCGTCTCCTTCTCTTCCCACGTACCTTCAGTCTCATAACATACCCAATTGGGGATGCCATAGTCTCACTGGCTCCAGACGGGAGCAGTTGGGACTCTTGTGAGGTATTCACTATAAAAAAATTTAAAAAAATACGTTGAGATAAATAATGACATTTAAAAAACTCGATATTTGCCAGCTAAAAGAGTTTGTGGATTTTGACAGAGGGTATTCAAATATCATGACGCCAGAGCTCATTTTTCGCCACTATTTGAAGCATTAAGTGGAAGCATTAAATTCTACCTTTATTTTGGCCCCTCAGAGTCAAAGAAATGTATCTCAATTTTTTATCATTTTGAGTTACAAATGTTACTAGCCACTAGCCACTAGCCACAAAATAACACTTGACAAAGAAACGTATCCATAGGTTCAACGTGTAAACATATACATCGAAGATCACATAGAAAATCATAGATACTAATCTCATCATCACAGATACACAGATCAGTAGAAAAATTAGACAAATTTGACCCTAAGGGGCTGATTTAAAAGTGAAAATACGTGTATTTCAAAACGCACAAACTTACTTAATTCTTATTTTGGTAATATTTTTCATTAGTGAAATAACGATGTATCGTATTCGCCTATTGTATCGTTTATTGTAAAATAATGAAATTATAAAGAAAAATTGCAACTAATTATTTCATTTCACCCATTGAATTTTGTTCACATAATATATAGGTGTAAAATGAAATTTTGCAGGTGATGCTTTATATATAGTACTGGTAATATCTCCATTCCCTTAATCAATATAAAACGTCAGCACATAAGACAGATGGTCCCTCAGTACCCATAGAAATGAGAATTTAATCTCATAAAGAACCCTTTTTGGTTATAAATGTTCACCCTGTTATGTTTTATTCCTCTTTTTCGTATAAAAATCAAATAAAAATGTATTATTTATCGCATCCCCATGTTTTATTGATTGAATCGCTGGCACATCGTTATAAATATCGAAATACATTATACAGGGTGTTATGGGACGTATTTAATTTGTTTTAACTAGTGTTTCCTGACATTATCCTAAGACACATTAATTTTAAACATATTCCTAAGACACATTAATTTTAAACTCGGTATTCCCATTTAAACATTAACTATAATTATTTGATGAAAAGACTAAATTTATTAAAACTCTCAGATCGAAGAATTATATCCGACTTAATATTTATGTTCAAAATTGTAAATGGTAGTATAGACCGTTCCGATTTAACTAACCTCATTGAATTTCATATACCTACAAGAGCAACTCGTTGCAAAGTTCTGTTTAAATGCAACAACACCAGGACTGAGTATTCCAAAAACTCACTTGTACCTAGGTTGCATGCAGTTAGTAATAGATAAGCAGATGTGGCGGATATATTTAACTGCACGGAAAGTAGGTACAAGAGGGCTATGCTATCATATATTTTCAACCAATATTAATTTAATCTAAGTTTACCTTATTTGTACTATAAAATTTGTTTGTACTTGTATCTCTTGCTCATATCTCGTATGTCATTTCACAATCAAATGCCACAATCAATTGTTATTCTCTTTTTTGTTTTTAATTATTCCTAATATATGCTTTTGGTTTTTAATGTGAAATGTAAATATTGTTTATGGTATGTTTATACCGTTGAAATTAAATAAATAAATAAATTATTTGAAGTTAAAAAGGCAAATAAAATTTTGTACCACGGTGACTTTTTTATTTATTTTTTCAATAGGTAGGTATATTTTTTTTCTTCCAAACCAAACAAAAAAAATTTCCACATGTTTATTACTGGTCACAACCTAGTAGACCAAAATTTTATTTACATTTTTACACCAAATAATGTCAGGTCTCACTGGTAAGTCAAGTACCTACGCAAGAACAACCTATACGAGTAGGTATAACAAACAACTGATCTTAATATTGGAAAGCATAAATTGTAAAAGTGTTTTTTTTTTCGAAAATAATTTAATTAGCACCATCTGTGAACGTATAGAGTACATATTATAAAGCGTATTACATTTAACCTTCATACATCCTACTTTGAAAATATAGTAAAAAAAACATTAAAAGACAACATAAAAACGTTTTATTTCTCTTAAAATGTGGGCACGGAGCGCTAGAGGAAAACATATTGGAGATATTAAGGTAATTTCTTTTTAATTACGTAGGTACTTTGGATCCTCTGAATTACTGAGTAAAAATATGTTGAAATAATTTTGAACCCCGGTTACTTTTTTATTTATTTTTTCTATAGGTAGGTATATTTTTTATCTTCCAAACCAAACAAAAAAATCTTCCACATGTTATTACTGGTCACTCAGCCGAGTAACCGCCAACCCTTAACCTTAACTGTAGACCAAAATTTCATTTTCATATTTTACTCCAAATAATGTCAGGTCTCATTGGTAAGTCGAGTACCTACGCAAGAACAACCTACACGAGTATAACAAACAATTCATCTTAATATTGGAAAGCATAAATTGTAAAAGTGGTTTTTTCGAAAATAATTTAATTAGCACCATCTGTGAACGTATAGAGTATAGATTATAACGCGTATTACATTTGACCTTCATACATTCTACGTAAATTTAGTAAAAAAAACATTAAAAGACAACTTAAAATCGTTTTCTTTCTCTTAAAATGTGGGCACGGAGCGCTAGAGGAAAACGTATTGTAGTTATTAGGGTAATTTCTTTTTAATTACGTAGGTACTTTGGATCCTCTGAATTACTGAGTAAAAATATGTTGAAATAATTATATTTATTTAAAAGCAGGATTGCTTTCTTATGAAAACATTATGGTGACCTTTCTCAAATTAAGTCACATCAAATTAAGAGAAACTCGGAAAATCTAAACAACGTAAATATGTATTTTACTCCTGAATTTGAATTTGAAAATTGTATTCTTTATTTCAGAAAACGTGTCCAAAGTAAACTACGTTGAGCCTATTCTGTTCTGGAGTGCTCGACTGCTTAATTAGCCTGCCTTATCACGTAGAACCACCTGTCACAGTAAATCCGCTTCTGGTTTTGTTTCAAATAATTGGTTTCGCAATTATCAACGGATAAAGTCCTACTCAGTTATATGGGAAGACAAAGACGTCTCTGACAATGATAGTAGAGTACAAGTCTGGGCTGGGGAATTGCTAAACAACATTTTCATGTAACGATACTATGTAATGACGGTATATAAAACAAAGGGATATTTTCACAAACGAGGGATTCTTTTAAAAATAAACGGAATACTTAAAGATCATTTTTCTGATTTTAATCGTTTTTTTTTTCATCCAAATTTATTCATTTTAAAAACGATCAAAAACAGACAAAACCAAAATGGCCCGTGGTTGGCAACGACGCCAAATACGCTCTTCAACAAACAACAAAGTGCTACTGTCAGAATTTTTTCAAATCCGGGTAACGCTTATGACGTCACACGTCCAAAATATCTTTTTGGCCGCATTACAAAAATGGGAATCTTAGACTCGCTGTAGAAAATGTATTCGTCAACATAAAAATAAAATAAAATTTCCATAATAATCATAATTTTTAGCTTATTTATGCATTTTTATGTTAGTACATAAGACAGGCAAATTGCCTAAAAATTTACAAACATAGATGAAAGAAACTTACATACTAAAGTAAGAATACAATAGTTTTACAAAAAAATATTATTGACACCAGCTGGTGCTGATAGGATGTTGATTTAGTTAATTTTTTTAAATAGTGGAAATACCCTTTTGTGTACATTGTTGGTGAGTTTCGAGTCACTAATTGCGTTGCCATTGACAATGGATTTTTTAGAAATTGTGTAATAAGCAGACCATCACACTGACATACACAGGATAGCGAGTTTAGTTGCAAAACTGTTTTTTTTTTCAGTTGACCACCTCCCAGTCGAGATGACAGCTGAAATGTTTTTCGAATGTGGTTAAACAAGCTGAGATAATTACTGAAATCGTATAATTGAGTAGCGCCGTGATAGAAGTTTGGTTGGAAACCGTAACGACCCGCCAGTTTTAGTTTGTTTTCAGTTTCTTCAATGAGCGAATGCGTTTGTTATCAAAAATCGTGCCCAACCTCCTATAAAATCTAAAAATCATATAAAGAAAAAAGAGAAAAAACCACCAAGAAAATGTTCATGTACGTAATGTTCGACATTTCGAAATAATATTCTCACGGCATGCAAATCAGCACCCGGCGTTTACCGGTTCATTAAAGGTGACACCTTTTCAACATCGTTACTTGAGTACCGGAACTGGATGCGTGTCAAACCTTGTCATACTTCAAATGTAAATTGATCGCATTCCATAAATTTGAGTCACAAACAGACATTTTATAAGTGGGAGCTATTTTCATATCCCTTCAATATGAAGTACAATAGCGGCAAGCACGAGCAGCTTAACGCCGTGCTTATTTATTTTTGTTTATTTTATTTATTTCCATGTACTGTATTTTGATGTCTCCAACGAAGTTGGAGACATCAAAAAGCTATCCACAGAAGCGAAGTTAGCAGTCCACAATGGAGTACTCGTACCTATCCTGATGTATGGCAGTGAAGCATGGAACTGGCAGAGAAAAGAAGAAAGTAGACTGAATGCTGTAGAAATGAGATCCCTGAGGCGTATGTGTAGTAAAACCATGTATGCGGAATGCAAGGCTGATGTGAGCGTAATAAGTAAGGAAGGGACGCTTAGATGGTTTGGGCATGTTGAGCGAATGAATGAAGAAAGAGATTTTATGACGCGAATGTGAACGGTAGAAAAAGCGGAGGACGCCCAAGGAAGACGTGGCACGGTCAAGTGAATCAGATACTTGAGTCGGGCCATGTCAAGAGTCGGAATAATAAAAGAGTATGTATGAGAAGATGTATGAATGTGAATGATGAAAAATGGTATAAAAGTGTACTCATTATCCCCAAAGGCATGGTCATTGATAGGTTGGTTGTGACAAGGGAAAAATAAAAAGCCAGTGCTGCCTAACTTAGAAGTTGTACATAAAATTTTGGTGTATTAATTTGTTTTTTTTTTATTATTTATTAATGATTTTTTTGTTACATACATAATTTGAAATTACTTTTATTTTGTTATTTAAATAAAATTTAAACACATTTTCTCTAGATGGTTGGTATGTATATATGTATTTTGCACGATTAGTCTGTTTAATGTGAAGGAATTTTCAACCAGTCAGAGAGAGGTCAGGTCAAGTACAGAATGCTAAAATTCTCTCAGGTCTCTTGCTTGCACCCCGCAACAATTCCACTGACCATAACTAAGGATCTTCTTAACCACAAGTCCTTTTTTAACAAAGAGCAATTGGGGATAGGAATTTTGGAAGGAAAAACATGGGTTATCAGAGGACTTTTCACGAAAGCGAGCGAGTATTTTTCTTAACAAATATTTGGGATTTGCGGTTTACTTGAAATGTTTACGATGTTCACAAAAAAAAGAAAAGTTTTGACAAGGTTTTTTTACATTAAGAGCCAAAAGTTTAAAAATGCATCCGAAACGGAGGTTCCGATGAGAAAGATCGATTATTCCCCGTTTCAAATTTTTTAAATTAAAAATTTTATATCGATTTATTTCATTCAAAACTTGCTTTAATATATACCTGCATTCCAGTAAGCAATGAAAATGCTCAAAACGCACAATAATAAATTATTAAATATCATGTACTTCTTTAAGTATTTTTTGATCATAAGTATTTATGATTTTTCAATAATGTCTAAACAAAATAAGTGTGTAAAAAAAATCTCAAATATTTTAGTTTGTAAGACCGTAAATAGAAAAATGAGTTCTCGGATTTATTTTTTAATGACTTCAATTAAACTTACTAGATTATGTATTGATTTATTTTGCTGTATGATTATGATTTTAAATTTGTGTTGTATAATACAATATTTCGTTTGAAAATTGAACAAATCTACCAACGGCCAACGGTATAACCTTATTATATTAAAAATAAATAAAGTTTTTCGAAATTTAAAACATAACTTTGCCAGATAAAATAACAATCTTTCAAAATCAATTTGTTTTTTTGTAAAAAAGAGTCAATACTGTCTGTCTGTCATTGGGTCATGTAGAATGTTGGCAGCTGGTCACTTTTCATTACACATAATTTCACGTGCTTCACTGCTCCTCAACTCTCTACTTGAGATGCCAAAACCAGACACGCGACCAAGGACATATTATATCCAAGAATTCCGAGCCCTCGCCAGAGTGCCCTATTCACCGCAAATGCTCGGTGAAAATGACACTCAACGGACGTACTTTTTCACGTGTTATCGGTGTAATACGCAAGTTTCGTTTGTTTGGTTAAAAAGGTCGGTATTTTCAAAGCAATAAAAAAAGCTCTTAGAAAATTTGGGTAAAATGCAAAAGAGAACACAAGGCAATTTAAATTACGTAACAGAGTAAACTTGATTATTAAAGGGATGTATGTCTAATTGATAACCTGAGTGTCTGAATGAACTTGATTGTGAAGTACGTCTGATTGATAAATTGAGTGTGTCTGATTGATAACTCCATTGTGGAGTATGTCTGATTAATAAGTTGAGTGTTTCTGATTAATGACTCCACTGTGAAGTGTGTCCGGTTGATAAGTTGAGTGCGTCTGATTGATAACTCCATTGTGAAGTATGTCTGATTATTAAGTTGAGTGTTTCTGATTGATAACTTCTTTGTGAAGTGTGCCAGATTGATAACTTGATTTTGTCTGATTGATAACTCCATTGTGAAGTGTGTCTGATTGATAACTCCATTGTGAAGTGTGTCTGATTGATAAGTTGATTGTGTCTGATTGATAACTCCATTGTGAAGTGAGTCTGATTGATAAGTTGAGTGTGTCTCATTGATAAGTTGAGTGTGTCTGATTGATCCATTGTGAAGTGTGTCTGATTGATAACTCATTATGTTTCTAATTGATGAGTTGAGTATGTCTGATTGATAACTCCATTGTGAAGTATGTCTGATTGATAAGTTGAGTGTGTCTGATTGCTAACTCCATTGTGAAGTGTAACTTATTGATAAGTTGATTGTGTCTGATTGATAACTCTATTGTGAAGTATGTCTGATTGATAAGTTGAGTGTGTCTGATTGATAACTCCATTGTGACATGTATCTGAAATAAATTGACATATCAAAGTGTGTCTGATTGAAAACTTTATTTATTAAAAATGTGTCAGATTGATATTAAAAGTGTGTTTGGTTGATAACTTGATATATTAAAAGTGTGTCTGATCGATAACTTGGCATGTTTAAATTGTGTCTGATTGATAATTTGATATATTAAGAGTGTGTCTGATTGATAACCAAATATATTTATCAACACTTGATAATTTGACAGTCTAATTTTCAGGACTATAATTCAATGAGACAGGACAATTTAAAGAGAAAAGACAACTCAATCAGACAGTTTTACAGTTTGGCAATTCATTTAGAAGGGGAAACAGGTTTTTAGACGTAGAAATAAATGCCTATATATACCTACCCGCGGAGTTAAAAAATATCAGTACTAAAAAATTAATATTTTATTTTGGACAAAGAACACGTTACTATCTCGGACCCAAATTGCACAATATATTATTCCGGTCGTTATTAAAACAAAAACAAACAATCCAGCAGTCAAAATTACATAAAATTATGGATGCAGTTAGCAGGAAGAGATTTTAAATATAATAAAGAAACACAAACATAAATTTATTATGAACACGACAAAATTAACACAAGCAAATCACAAAAATCTAAAAATAATTTATTTTATATTAGAGAATAAAACAACCATAGAAGAACAACGTAAAATATATTGTAATATAATGTAGACCTCCGAAAGGGTATGATATAACCCGGTGAGATCTATACAGGGTGTTAAAGGACGTATTCGTCTTATAAACAGTGAGTCCTGACATTATTTAGAGTGAAAATGTAAATAATATTAGGTGATATTTTTTTTCCTACAAAAACATTAAAAAATAATTAATGTTGGACAGTTGGGGGTAGGATAAGTGGTGGGGCGGTTACTCGGGTAAGTGAAAAGCGAAGTGACGTCATGCGGAATATATTTAAAAATATAATTTTGAAAAAAAAAATTGGAAAAAAAAGTCGCCGTAGTCCAAAATTTTATGCCAGGAATCACTAAATTAAGTCAATTACGTCCCTTAATATCCTGTATAACAAAAAAATGAGTTTTTTTAGTTTCTAATTAGAAAAAAAATGATGATAGTAAAAACGCATTACGATAGTACAAGAATAAACGATATGACGATTCCAGTAAAGATTGTAAAAATAAATTATTTCTTAAAAATAGGGTATTTTTAAGAAAAGGAAGGAAACGAAGTTCTTGGAAGGAAAAATCTATGAAGGGTGAGAAGGAATCTTGGAGTCGTTATGTCCAGGAGTGACGGGCATATACATCTATCCCTTCCGCTGCTGTGCAAGATGGTGGGTCGAGAGAGACCAGCTGGAGAGGTCAGGGGATCTCCCTAACCCGCCCTCCCCTAATCCTGCATACCACGCAACTGGTGGGCAAAATCCACAACCTGAACACAAATCACCCGATGAACCCGAGCAGCCCTGCTAAGTAACCAAACTTGGGCTAAGTCACCACTTGGGGTCACGTACAGCAGAGGTGTTGGCTGTCCAATAAATGTTTTCCGGGGCTGAGGGGCCCATTCCCACCTCCCAAATTGAATTTTATAAAAATGGGTTATGTTATAAATAATATATTTTTTAAATAACAATTTGGATACTTCTATTTTTCTTAATTGGTATCGTAATCTTGAACACGTATCAAACTTATCGATGTAAATATTACCTTCTGAGAAGAGTGAATTTGAATAAAAATCATTAGGATAACAAGGTGGAAAACGCACTTAACTAACGAACAGGTTCTTGGAAAAACATAACGTGCCAGATGTTGAACCTTACCCAACCATAGTGTACATACATGAACGTAGTCTATAACTTATCTAGGATGTTAATAGTTAATACACCCTTCCCTGAGGAAGCTTTTATATAAGCGATACCGGTAAGATATACGAGTACATATGGGTATATATTTACGTTATGATGTTGTAATTCACATTAATATAAGTTTATAATTGGAAACACTGTCATATCTCGTTAATTTTCTTTAAATCACTTTCTGAGAACAGTTTTTTATAATATTAGGTACCTGTTTGGTTTTGAAGTGAGAATCTGCATAGTTCCTACCGGGATGTCATTTATTCAGTCCCTACATCTCCCTAACCACATAACCTTGCTGGAAAACCATTTTAAAATTGGAACAATAACAAGAAAAATATCAAATTTTCGGTGCATTTGTTTTTGAAAAACCGAAGAAGAATTGGAACTAAGGCGCTCCGCCCACTGAGGCAACTGAAAACCAACTAAAACCGTCTGTTTCTCTGTCTTGATTGGTCAAAAAGCTTGGTTAACCATAGAAGAAGAACAATCAGCTGACAGTTGGCAACTATCAATGGCCGCCCAGGGCAACCAGTAGAGCAAGTCGCAAGTCACCGCTTGCGTTACCATTGACAACGGGGTTTTGTGTGATAGTGTATGTGCGGGCCATCACATTGTCATACAAAGACAGTTGGCAGTTGAGAGTTTTCAGTTGCCTGAGTGGGCGGAGGCGCTAACTTGGAAGTAAGCGCCTCCACCCACTGAGGCAACTGAAAACTCTCAACTGCCAACTGTCTTTGTGTGACATTGTGATGGCCCGCACACTACACAATCACTCAAAAACCCGTTGTCAATGATAACGTAAGCAGTGACTCGCGACTTGCACAGCTGATTTCCATGGCCGGCCTCTTGACAGTTGCCAGCTGACAGCTGGCTACTAGCAACGAGGCAACTGAAAACTGACGAGGCAAGTGAAAACAAACTAAAACCAGCTGGTTTCTATGTCTTGATTGGTCAAAAAGCTTGTTTAACCATATACGAAAAACAATCAGCTGGCAACTAGCAACGGCCGGCCATTCCAATCAGCAGTGCTAGTCGCGAGTCACCGCTTGCGTTACCATTGACAACGGGGTTTTGGGTGATTGTGTAGTGTGCGGGCCATCACATTGTCATACAGTTTTTTTACTACTTTACAGTTGCCAGTTGGCAGTTTTCAGTTGCCTGAGTGAGCGGATCGCCTTAGTTGTTGGTGTGTTCCTTTTCTTAATCGTTTGCAAAATCATGTTTTTTTTTGCAATGTCATGAACTAAAAATAAGTTATTTGACAATTTCGATAGTAAACAATGTCATTTTGTACTTATTTATATTGTGGCGATAATTACATCGTAGTACCTATATTGCGATTGTGTTGTGCGCTCCTTCGCAGAGGTACAGTTGTAAGTGATTGATTATCCTTCTTTCTTGCATCCCTAGTTATTCCTACACACATTATCACCCATTTCCAGCAAACACAATTTAGTTTCGTTTCATTCTTAGTATTTACAATCCATTTCCAAGTGCAGCTGAAGTTTTAATTTATAAGCAGTTTCAGATGCAACGATACCCTTAATAAATACAGTTAAGACGAGTAGCAGTAACATTATTAAAAGTTATCATACAACCTCCGGGCGAAAACTGAGCATATAAAAATAAATTCTGCTCTAGCTTAACCTCCCTATGTTATGTGTAAGCACTGGACGAGACCTACCGAACAATATTTTATCCCAAATCTGGCTTTAAAGATTCTGCCCTTATCTGCGAAAACACTCAAAAAATAAGCTTAGGGTCTGTACGGCAAGATTTATTGCCCGAAATGGGGTCGTGTACCTCTTGAAAGAATCCAAAAATAAAATTAATTCAACCTATTCATTTTATTTTATGGTTGAATCACCTTCTACATATGTTTTATTATGTGTAGTGTGGGCAAATGTTTGAAGCAAAGCCACCGCTGGGAGTGCGCTAAAGAGTCGGCCATATTAATGATCTGCCTTTCCTAAAGCCGCGAGCATACAATGAAATATACTGATTAATAATATACCTTCACTAGGAATTCTTCGCGTGCTTTTAGGGTTTTTAGGTTTATGTGATATCATTTTGATTACAACGAGGTAACTTCTGAAATCCGATTCATTGTTCGGACATAGGTAGGCCCTAATGTTCCATTTCATCATATTATGCTACATAGGTGAGTGTTTGTTACTTTGGAGGGGTCCTGTCGAAATCATGCAATTCGACTTAAAAATAAAGCTCGCAATAACATTTAAAAGATACAATTACAGTATTTGATTACCAGATGCAGTTCATGGACTCACAGTGAGACAATAACTTTTAACTTAACTTTTAAAGTAACGTTTGTAGGTATTTGATTATTTTAGAATGAGAGAATGGAAACGCAGAGAACGCAATAGAAACAGAACGATATGATTTATTGACTCTAGTTTTTAACTGTTATTCATGGTGGACTTCCATTGTATTAGATATGAAATTAAAGATTTTTTTCAGTTTGTTCCACTTGTTTATTTACACCAGGACCGGTTTCGTCCTACTAGGGACATTTTCAGACTGGTAGCTGAAATTCTTATGCTACGGAATTTATACAAACTTAGGTAGGGGTACACAACATTGTCTCTATATGATGAATGTTTCTATTTTGTTAATTTAATGTATTATAAGTTATTTTGTTAAGTTAAGGTACATATAGGTAATTAGAAAGTTTATTATTAAAATTATGAATGAATTCATAATATGTCTGTCATATTGACATTTGTTACATGAAAACTGGTAATTTCTACGATTCGTTCTTGAGTTTAACGGCTCGGCTGTGGAACGATTTGACGGCCGTTTCTGTGTTTTAACTGTGTTTCCTCCTTCCTACAACAACTCCTTCCTCTCCTCAAAAAGACCCTCCATACAGCATCTTCAAAGACGACATAGGCCCTGAGGGAAATTATCTGCCTCAGAGCCTCCTGTGCAGAGTTAATGTAAAAAAAAATATTGGACGCACTGTTTCCCAGGTTCCCCTCGCACCTTTTTCCTTCACAGAACATCTTCTCCTTTCTTTAATAAACAGGCCATCCACACGGCATCCTAAAAGATTTAATAGGCCTTGAGGGAAATTATTTTCCTCAGGGCCTCCTTAATTCGTAGATGTCTATTTCTTATTTACAAATAAATGAAAATTGTAGCGCTGTAATGAGATGCCACCGCCCATCTCAGTACCTATTCCGTTACTTTGTAAACTTCTTTTGATAATTTAACGAGAGTTCCCAGTCAATAAGTTTTTGAAATAATCTCAAAATATAAATTCGCCTTCACTTTCTATGTTCTTTCAATAAATTTATCGCCAATTTACACTCTTGAGAGTGAAAACTAAATTGTACAATAAAATAAGAAAAACATTAACTATGTATATATTTTATATTGGTGTATTTGCAACTTCACATTACCTCGATTTAGCCATTAACATGTCTATACAAAACTCATGATAAAGACATTACTTCCCTTCTTCCTTAACACTCTTGAAGAGTGAAAGATAAATTCAATAATAAAATAAGAAAAACAGCAACTAGATATTTGGTATTGGTCTATTTAGAACTTCACATTACCCCGATTTAGCTATTAACTTGTATATACAAAACTCATGACAAAGACATTACTTCTCTTCTTCCTTAACACTCTTGAAGAGTGAAAGATAAATTCAATAATAAAATAAGAAAAACAGCAACTAGATATTAGGTATTGGTCTATTTAGAACTTCACATTACCCCGATTTAGCTATTAACTTGTATTTACAAAACTCATGACAAAGACATTACTTCCCTTCTTCCTTAACACTCTTGAAGAGTGAAAGATAAATTCAATAATAAATTAAGAAAAACAGCAACTAGATATTAGGTATTGGTCTATTTAGAACTTCACATTACCCCGATTTAGCTATTAACTTGTATATACAAAACTCATGACAAAGACATTACTTCCCTTCTTCCTTAACACTCTTGAAGAGTGAAAGATAAATTCAATAATAAAATAAGAAAAACAGCAACTAGATATTAGGTATTGGTCTATTTAGAACTTCACATTACCCCGATTTAGCTATTAACTTGTATATACAAAACTCATGACAAAGACATTACTTCCCTTCTTCCTTAACACTCTTGAAGAGTGAAAGATAAATTCAATAATAAATTAAGAAAAACAGCAACTAGATATTAGGTATTGGTCTATTTAGAACTTCACATTACCCCGATTTAGCTATTAACTTGTATTTACAAAACTCATGACAAAGACATTACTTCCCTTCTTCCTTAACACTCTTGAAGAGTGAAAGATAAATTCAATAATAAAATAAGAAAAACAGCAACTAGATATTAGGTATTGGTCTATTTCGGATTTCACATTACCCCGATTTAGCCACAAACAAAATTCATGACAAAGACATTACTTCCCTTGTTTAATAGCATCCCCCAGAAGTGCTGTTCTTGTCACCAAATGATAAGGGTCTGAACTGTTAACCTTTTTGCGAACAAACGGCTTAGCATGAACGATGACTATCAGTTCTTTAATTCTTGTAAACGTCTGGCGATGACAAACATTCGAAACACTATCGCTGGGCAGAAAAATCAAATTTTCACATGTTTCCTCAATTAGCGTATTTATATTTTTTAATGTTACTTTAAATTACATTTTGGTGTATTAAGTAATATGCACAAAGTTACATTTCATTGTTTACAAAGTTAAATTTCATTGTTTATAATGTTACATTTCATTGTTTACAAAGTTAAATTTCATTGTTTATAATGTTACATTTCATTGTTTACAAAGTTACATTTCATTGTTTACAAAGTTACATTTCATTGTTTACAAAATTATATTTTTACAAAATTACATTCTTCGTTCATTCTTCAGACTTTCAGGCATCTCATCATACCTTTTTAGTCCTTCATACATTAAGCGGTTCTTTAACTTGTTTTTCTCATATGATGTGATTCTATTTACATTTCTGGTTTTGTATAAATCTTTTTAAAACAATTTCATCCTTAAAGTATTTTGTCATTTGATTATTGATGGCCCGTATTTGACGGCCTCCGTGGTCGAGGGGGGTAAGACTCTCTACTCTCAATCCGAAGGTCGCGGGTTCGAACCCACAATTGTGCCTAGCATTGTGGTCGTGAAATCCTCAAAATATGTAATTAACCATTTAATGAATAAAGATTTTTTTATTGTGTTATTTCACAAATTAATTCCGTAGTGGAAGATACTCTCAGTATCGCTCTGGTGTAAGACCACCACTGAGACTTGAAAATCTGCCTGAAATAGCTTTCGCCGTGTTTGGCGACCAGATCTAAATAGCCAGATTCTTCACCGCCTTCCTCTCCCATCTCCTTCCCCTTCCCATTACCTTCAGCCTAACAACATATCTCAATTGGGGATGGCATAGTCGCACTGGCTCCAGACGGGAGCAGTTGGAACTCTTTTGCGGAATTTCATATTTAAAAAATATCTATTAATTTGTATAACTTTGTATGCACGGAGAAAAATGTTAATAGTAAAAAAAGTTCTTACGAACAAATTAACAGTGATTCAATGTTTTTTGGCGGTAAAATACGTACGAAATTACGTATACCAACAAATTATTCTTACATGTTCCCGCCAATAAACATTGAAACCCTGTTAATTTGTTCGTAAAAACTTTAGTCCCGTTTTTAACCGTTTTTACTGTTAAAATGATCGTTTTTTCTATTAATATTATCGTTTTCTTCAAATAACATTTTTCTCCGCGTGAGAGTCTCTATTTTATTGGAATCCAATTTAGCTCTTCTCTCATTTGATTATTTGCCTTTCCTTAATCTTATACATCTCAAAGCTCTGTTTTGGATAATTTCTAGTTGGTTCAAGTTTCTTCATTAGCCAAATTAATATATTATCGTAGAGTAGTAACTAAATGCGGAGTTCGAAAATGAGCTCCATAGAGTTTCTATTTAGTTCGGTTCAATCTCCTAAGAAAATTAACTTTTTAAATCTTTTCATAAAACAGTAATACAATAACAGCCTTACTAAAAAAAACACTCCGCGGCCGTTAAACGGTGTTTCTGTAGCACGTTGTGTAAAGTCTGTACATTTCGTTTTTCAAATTCTTACTAAACAAAATATATGGTTTTGATCTGACAACGTCGCCATTTTACCAGCCTTACTAATAAACTTTCTGAAAAATTTGTACAGTGGTCAAACAACCATGTATGAAGAATCCTTACTAATTAAGAACTGACAAAAAATTGTTCATGGAAAGATATGTACATTGCTTACACGGCCAAGGAGGGTAGTTTATCTGTTGTATATATTTGTTCCATTTGTAATTTTCAACGAATTTCGAATTTCTTTTTTTAATGTCCTATATATTTATTATTTTTTGAGATGTCGTAAAAACAAATACCATTTTAGAACCAAAATTTAATTACCTTTAAGATTTTCATATCTAAAATATACTTAAATGTTTAAAAACTGTAGTATTTTAAGCTTCGAACATCAAGTTGAAAAAAAAACTCACTTACCCCAAACACTTTCTATTAAAACATTGAAATATTTGGAAAAATTCAAAAAACACAGTCCTATTATTTATTGATTTTGAAATAAAACTGTCACCTCACTATTTACTCCTTCACACAATAAAAAAATCTTGAAATTCGCTCTTCATTTCCAAAAATTTACATTAAAAAAACTTACGTTTTAATACATTCCTTGCACATCTTAAAACATTAATTTCTTTGATACGTTTACTAAAATATGTATTAGACATTTTAGTCACCAAAAAACATCACTTTCAAGAATTTATAATAAAATAAAGATCTTAAAATGCAAATTATCTCTGAATATAACCTACAGAACCATTTTCTGACAGATCAATTTAGAACACACGATTTTAGTGTCACAATTTGACTTAAACTAACGAAAAACAACACAAATTAATAGTAAATATATTGCGTAAATGAATATAAGTGCGAATTAGTCAAGGATTGAAATCATTAACGAAAATATCATCTTAATCACACACACACTGGCGACCGACTTTTTTCTGCATTTCCGCGGCTTTTTTTGTTTCAGCGGGAAAGCAATGCGCAGGCGCATCAATCACACCACCTAGCGGATTATTATGAAAACTCCAATTTGAACAAGAAAATACGGCGTTGTCAAATCTAAAGATTCACAAAAACACCGTTTAACGGCCGCGGAGTGTTTTTTTTTTAGTAAGGCTGTATAAATTTTGACGGCCGGCGTAGTCCTTACCTTACGGTAGGGCCTTAGACTCCCATTCCGAAGGCCGCGGGTTCAAACCCGGCGTGCGCAAATAAATTTTATTTAATTGATTTGTGTTATTTCACAATTAATTATTTAAAATAATATAAAGTTTATTTGCGGCACGTTCCAGAGTGAAAGATACTCTTAGTATCTCCCTGGTGTAAGACCACCATTTAGAATTGAAACGTTGCTTGAAATGGCTTTAGCCGTGTTTAGTGACTAGATCTGAATAGCCAGGTACTTCCCCACCTTCATCTTCCTCGTCTCCTTCCCTTCCCCACTTACCTTCAGCCTCATAACATACCCCAATTAGGGATGCCATAGTGTCACTGGCTCCAGACGGGAGCAGTTGGAACTCTTGTGAGGTTATTCACTATAAAAAAATATATATATTCCGATGTTGATTTTACTTTAACTTGTAGAGAATCTTTTGTGGAATGGGATAAATTGTTCCTACTCGTAATTACATACAATGGTTTTTCTCTAAAGTTTGTAGGGTGAAGATTGCACTGATCATTTTTAATGAAATAAAATAAATCTGAATGAATGAAATTTGAATGAAATAAATCGATATTATACGGGGAATAATCGATCTTTCTCATTGGAACCTCCCTGTAAAGTTGCAAGCATTTTTAAACTTTTATTCTCAGCTGCTGGTCAATCGCACTCAAATTTATTTGGAAGATATCCAACACATCTTAAGTTATATTAATTTTGGAAACTACTTTTTTACTTGTTTCAGCATTGAAAAGTTCACCGCAATTCAGGCTTTCTAATAAATGTCACGTGTTTATAGAAATTCTACTTCTACGGAGTTATTAATAATATTTTTTGCCATTATGTACCATCCTTATAACAAAAACGTTAGTTGTTAGTTTAAAAATATTTTCAACAATGTACATTTTTTTATTCTACGGTCTACGTAGTTGCTACAGTACCTTTCAAATCTATTATATATTTATAGTCTAAAGAATTGCGTGTTGGCTTAACCTATAAGTTTTTAACGCAACAAAAAAATAATATTTTGCGTTAGTTTTTCAGTAAACATCTTTATGGTGAAACAAAATAATACTTTGAACGTAGAAAAAAGTTTTGTAAATATTATTATTAATCGAAACAAATACTTTGTTTTAACCATCAAAATTAATTGAAATGTTGCCCCTTGCAGACCCCTCACCTTCCCCGTACTACTTTTTATATTTCCCACTTAAAAAATCATAAATGTGTAATATAAATTTTCAATTTTATTTTTCTGTGCATTTTTTGTTAGATATTTTTTATTTTTTAAAACCAGTCGACAGAAATAATAGAGTAAATAAAGCATTTGTTTCATTTCATTACAATATATTTATTTTTTGTATTAGCTCCACATAGGAAGCCCTGAGGAAAAAAAAAACCGTCTTTGGGAATGTTGTGTGGAAGGTCTTTTTTAAGGGGAAGGAAGGAGAGGAAGTTCTGGAAAAGAAGAAGGAATGAGGGGTGGGTAAGAATCTGGCAGTCAATGTGTCCAGGAGTGACGGGGTATGAATCCATTCCTCCCACTGCGGTGCTTGGCGATGGGTCGATAAAATCCGGCTGGAGGGGTAAAAAGGTCTCTCTCAACCAGTTTCTCCCGATCTGGCCCGTCACGCAGTATTCGGCCAAATGCATGTGCCGCTAAACCTAGACAAACCTCACTACATGTACCCGGGCACCCCTGCTTAGTCACCAAACATAGCTAACCAATTAATTTGACCTATGGCAGGTATGTTGGTTTTCCAATAAATGGCTTAGGTAAAATTAAAAGAACTGAGACAAAAGATTATTTCTTCTGATGGAGTGCTGTTACCTACCCTGATGTATGGCAGTGAAGCATGAAACTGGCAGAGAAAGGATGAAAGTAGACTGAATGCTGTAGAAATGAGATCCCTGAGGCGTATGTGTGGTAAAACCATGTATGATCGTGTGAGGAATGTGGAGATCCGAAAAGAATGAACGGCTGATGTGAGCGTAATGAGTAAGATTAAGAAAGGGACGCTTAGATAGTTTGGGCATGTTGAGCGAATGAATGAAGAAAGGAGTGTCAAGAGAATATATGACGCAAATGTGAATGGTAGAAGAAGTTGAGGACGCCCGAGGAAGACGTGGCACGATCAAGTGAATCAGATACTTGAGTCGGGCCATGTCAAGAGTCAGAATAAGAGAAGAGCATGTATGTATATAAATATTTTGAAACCTCGATGTATATTATTTGTAATTTAATTTAATTTAATTTGTATAATTTAGTAAATTATAATTCAATTTATCAACTATCATACTATGTAACTTATAAATAAATTATTATTTATCTGTAACCCACATTTCCATAAATTCATTGCCATATTATATGTAAACTACACTATCATCAATTATTTTATTATCTGTAACTTCGTTAACATAAATTCAATGTTATATTATCTGTAAATTTCATCTATCAATTATTATTTTATCTGTAAATTTCATTGTCATAAATTCCTTGTTATATTTATTACCTGTAAACATCATTATCATCAATTACTATATTATATGTAAATTTCATTATCATAAATCCATTGCTGCATTAACTGTAAACCTCATTATCATAATTATTATATTATCAGTAAATGTACTTCATTACCCATATAATCTGCATACTTCACCCGCCATAACACAGGGATATCCCTAGCATGGCGGGCGAAATAACATAATATGTACACTATGTATAAAATTCTTTAATAAATAAATATATGATAAGATGTATGAATGTGAATTAGGTGAGGAGTGTATGCCAAGACCGAGTTGTTTAGCGGTCCGTCCTCTCTGCCCACCCTACGGGAAACGGCGTGATGGTTGGTTAGTTAGTGGCTTGAATTTAATTATCAAACATTTTACGCTTGTCATTCAGTTGTTATTTAAAATAATATTTCGATAGTTTTCTAGACAACAAAATGCTTGATCTTCGGTTTTTTTACGTACTGTCTTATAAAATTCCTTCATTTCTTTAATATGTCACTTGTCAGTTCCATAATTTTAAAAATATCCTGTGGGATATCTTGGTAATATTTTATACCTTTTCGAAACCCGTGTCTTCTTACAAAAACCTTTAAATTTTTATTTTATTTAGAAAACCATCAGTTATAAGTTATATATAATATATAATGCGTGATAAAGAAGAAGAAGAAGAAATTAATTAACCAACAAATTTCTCTGCACAACGGGTTTATGCGATAAACAAATAATTGATTGGATACGTTTTTTGATTTTCACGGCCAAAAGCATTTTCGTTGTTTGTTTTTGGGGTGTTATGCAGTGTTGCGCTACCTCCTTCTTTAGCCGACGTTTCGGCTAAAGAAGGAGGTAGCGCAACACGGCATAACACCCCACACTCAAACAACAAAAATAATTGATAGAGTTTTCTTATATAAAGTAATTTATATAAGAAAACTCATCTAATACCTATTTCAGACCATGTTGTCTGTTGGATTATACTTAAGACCCCTTTGCCGAAGTTTGTTGTGTGGATTGTTAGTTAAATTTCTGAGGCCCTAGCACGCTTGCTCTATAACGATCGGTAGTATAACTATCGGTAACTTCTCATCGTTCCCTAGCATGACTACAGATCGCTAACGAATAAGTGACAGTTCACAATGACTAAGTGTCCTTAACATATTCGACATCAACTGTTGTTTGTACGTTAGCGATGTGCAGTTATCCTAGGGAACGATGAGAAGTTACCGATAGTTATCCTACCGATCGTTATAGAGCAAGCGTGCTAGGGCCTCTGGACCAGGGTTGTTACCGATGGAAAAATTTTGACATCCGCGGATGCGGGAGCGGATGCTGATGCGGATATCAGAATTTTTTACATAAATAAATGAAAATTGATTTTATGTTATTATATTTTATTTAATCTATGATTATTTATGTTAGTCTTACTTATTAGCATTAAATGCTTACGATTTTATTACGACGTTGGAAAAACGTTTTTTAACTGATGTACACACATCAAAATCCTGTGTTTTTTACGATTTGCGGTTAATTAATTACAAAATTCAATTTTGAAAAGGAACGAAAAAATCACTTACACGTTCGGTTGGTGCTTACTACAGCATTTTGTAAGTGTTCGCGGAAGTTACTAAATTTTATTTGTTTGTTTTCTAATAACACTTGTCCTATACTACACTTGTCAGCATTTATTAGAATAAGTTAGTGTGTTTACTGCAATTTTAAATATCGTGCCTTATAGTTATTTGCACGTTACGGTGTCGTAAACTAAACGAATTTAGCCCAAAAAAATAACGAAACACATTTATAGCTATTCAAAAGTTGAATATTGATATATTTTGGCGCTTACAACATATTATGCAGCCGAAAATAAAGTTGATTTCAGTATTCATACATTTGACAGCGGTGTTTACTACATTTTTGGTGTAGGTATACAAAAAAAATGACAACTGCTGATAGTGCCAAAAACATTGTCCTTCTTCACTTATTAAAGATTTAAATAGTGCTATTTGATAGATCATATTTTTTTAGCTAAGCATTTTAAAAATGACATTTCTGTAACCACTGGTTTAAAAGTTATGAATTTTTTTATAAAATCTGAAAAGTTTTTTGGCTCTGGTGAACAATTTGGTTTTTGGCTGTTACCGCAGTATTGCTTTCTTGCGACGATTTGATAATTGTGATTATGTATATGGTGGTGTACACAAAGTTATTTGTTTAATTTAATTCAAATTAATTATTCAGTTTTTTTGGGTTGTACTCAAATTCAAAATCAACTTTCGTTTGAAAAAGGCTGCGCATCCATTCGTCTTTACATTTGAAAGAAAAATCAGTCATTCACGTAGTACATTTCTGTGAAACAGGAGACTAAATCAACAAATTATCATCAAAAAGACAATGGATTAAGAAAGGGGAAAAAAAAGAAAATATAGGTCGAAAAAAGCAAAAAATGAACTAATGCTTAAATTTTTATTTCTTTGACCTCATCTCCCCTACATCACTTTCAAGAATGTATCATCCAAGAGTCAAATAATACCATTTCTACTACCGGAAATTAAATAGATAGTCAATATAGATAAAGGCAGCATATATTTTTCTAGTGATAGATATTACATAATATATAAATGTAACTTATTTTTATATCGTCTTCGACAGATTGTAAATCCATTTATATAAGACACATTAAACATTACAATCAACATCTTAACATTTCAACACGCAGCGCCCAAAATTGAAATTAATAACAATAAAATATATAAATTTGTTTTAGACCACTTTAAATTTTAATTACACTCTACCGGTTTCGGAAGAACCCTTCCTACGTCAGGAGAATATTAAAACTAACCTATGATTCACAAAATATTATAAAATAAATAATTTACCATATTGATGGTACATATCTATCAATATTTTGTATCATAGGTTAGTTTTAATATTCTCCTGACGAAGGAAGGGTTCTCCCGAAACCGGTAGAGTGTAATTAAAATTTAAAATGGTCTAAAACAAATTTATATATTTTATTGTAAATTATGGCGAGCCACAAAGTTAATGCTTATTACGAACATGTGAAATTAATAAATTCATAATAACATATTTTGGAACTGCTGCGAGAATCAAACACGCAAACGACTCGAAGTAGAATGTTAGAACGATACATTTGTGAATGCTTTGAAACTGAAAGGAAGGTGTTCGGCGCAATCTTCCTAAAATTCCAAGTTGCCATAGGTGATTTATTGCCCGTTCCGAGAAATTGAACTGAAAAGTCAACGTTTTCCTTTGAAAAGCGACGTTTCAGTTAAAACGCCGTCTTTCTTTGACTGACTCTATTCTTTCACCTTTATTTAAGTCCACTTCCCTGGAAATATTCCGACACGATTGATTGCCTAATATTGGTACCAGGTCTGAAAGCTGTAAATAGAGGTCAACGGTAATATCTAAAGTCAGCCATATGGAACGAGTTCGTCTGCAAAGTTTTATGCCATAGAACAAAGTTCAAACTGGGCCCTAAAAATTCCAGTTTGCTAAAATAGTGTCTTTATATTGCTTGTGATTTCAATAAATATTATGTGTTTTTTTCACTTCACATTATTATTATTTTCATTAGTTTCCTCCCTTCTACTTTGATAGTCTCCTCAAGACCCAGGTTTATAGCATTCAGTATTCAAAGATCTTTTATATAGCATTCCCAAATATGTATTTATTTATTTGTTAGGTACATTCACACGGTGCATTAGGTACATCTACGCTAAAGGTGGGAGCTTTAACTCTAGGTCATTGGTTTTTTAGTTTTCGAAATATTAAATAAACAGTGGATAATTCCAGTACACCACATCAAAGTATATTAATACGTTAATGCCCGTACGGTTCAAATTAAGTAACCCGACTCCGAGTAAATCTCCAAGGCCACACTGTATGGACACCGTTCTGAGCCGTCCGTGAACGTGCATTTTTCCATGGAGCTGCTGTCGTAATATACACACTTATCACTCGCTCACATGCGATTTGAAATCGGAAGTGGCGCCATCTATAATACTATATTTAAGGAAAAAAAGTATGAAGAAGAAGTAAGATTTTTCGCTTTCATTCAATAATAAGAAGATTTATATTCCTCTCATTATTCACGGTCTTAATGTAAGAATGTCTACTATTATATATCTACCTATTAAATATAAGTAGGTATTCTGTAGTTTAATGTTAATAGTAGATAGTTTTGCAAAAGGGTGATGCCTTGTAAATAGTCACCAACACTTAAACTGGGCGAAGCAGAACGAAAAGCTGCCCGCAGGGTCTAGCAGCAAAAACTCGCCGAGCGGGTTTTTCACTGCTAGTAATAAATAAATTGCCCAATTTTAGTCCAATTATATTCGATTCTGATTCCATAATTATTGTAAAATCTCTCTGTAATCCTTTCTGTAATCTCTGTAATTGGCCAGTGTCTATTCTTCTTTGATTGAAAGACTTATGGTTCTTTTGAAATCACATTTATGTTTATTGCTATTTTATTAATCTACAAATATGGTTTTAGATGACACACATCCTTGTAACTGGGAAGCTAGATTTTGTCTGAGGAGCTCCCGCAACAGAATGGCTTGCCTGACGGTGCTCGGTTATCTTTGAGAAACGTCGTAACCGACACCTGGGCCCCTAGCACACTCGATCGATAAGGATTGACAGGACAACTTTCGGTAACTTCTCACCGTTCCCTAGCATGACTACAGATCGCCGACGAATAAGTGACAGTTCACAATGACTAAGTGTCTTTAATATATTCGATATAACTGTTGTTTGTACATTAGCGATCATCGGTTGTCCCAGCGAACGATGAGAAGTTACCGAAAGTTATCGATACAATCCTTATCGATCGAGTGTGCTAGGGGGGCATGTTGTAACCCGAGTATAGCATAGACAACGGGAAAAATAATAGAACTGATCATAGACTAATATTATGAGACATTACAATGATCATACGACTACATCAATCGTCAACTTATTTGCTGGATTTTCATTATGGTGAAGAGACAACGGTAAATATTACTTCCCGATAATGCGATTCTTTCTTCGCCTCGCTCTCTGGCGGACACAATGTGTGAACAGTGGAACTATGGAATAAAGCCTCGGGTCCGTCCACAAATAATAAGGTTGTGGTTTTGAATCCAATATTTGGTTTATTTAGTCGCCACACGTATTATTGACGTTGACCTCTTATTCTGTCACGTTTGGCGTATAAACTTTATCTTTATACAGTTTACCAAGGCGCTTTTATTTTCCTAATCCCCACTGACCTGAACGTTCGCAATAACACTGCTTATTTTGTATTTATAAAACTTAAATAAACAAAAAAAAATTAAATTGTGTAATCATTTCTCTAGAACCGCTGTTCAGAAGAATATTGAACGGACATACGTTTGTTTTTTTTTTAATATTTAATGAGCAAATTAAATAAAGTAAATCCATTTAATTTTTATTTCTCTAATTTATATTATTTCACAATTGAGGTGTTTAAAAGCAAAGGAAGCAATCTCCATTCCGGGGAGATTGCATTGTTTGCTTTTGAAGTGACCGGGAGATTTCTATATTTACTTTTAAGTACATATTACATACAAATATTGTATACACGTATATTACATACAATATTTGTATGTAATATTGTACATAAAAGCAAAGATAGCAATCTCCAGATCATTTCAAAATCAAACATTGCAATCTGGCCGAAATGGAGATTGCTGCTTTTGCTTTTACACACCTCAATTTATTAATTAAAAATAATATGTAGTATATTTACGAGACATCCCAGAGTGGTCGATACTTTTAGTATCGCCCTGGTGATAGACCTACGTTTGTTTTTTTAATATTTAATGAGCTTATTAAATAAAATAAATTTCTCTAATTTATATTGTTTCATAATTTAGGTGTGTATAAGCAAAGGCAGCAATCTCCATTCCGGGGAGATTGCGTTGCTTGCTTTTGAAATGACCTGCAGTTATCTATCTTTGCTTTTAAGCACAATATTACATAAAAATATTGTATACACGTGTATTACATACAATATTTGTATGTAATATTGTACATAAAAGCAAAGATAGCAATCTCCAGATCATTTCAAAATCAAACATTGCAATCTGGCCGAAATGGAGATTGCTGCTTTTGCTTTTACACACCTCAATTTATTAATTAAAAATAATATGTAGTATATTTTCGAAGCATTCCAGAGTTGTAGATACTTTCAGTATCGCCCTAGTGAAAGATCACCATTAAGAATCGAATCGTTGCTTGAAATGGTTGTAACCGTGTTTGATGACCAGCTCTGAATGGTCAAGTACTTCCCCTCCCTATTCTCTCCGTCTCCTTTCTTTCTCCATTACCTTCAGCATCACAATATAAGACAAGAAGGTGTCTAAGACTGACGGACATACAAAATCAATCCCTCCCACTGCGGTGCAAGGCGATGGGTTGAGAGAGTCCGGCTGGAGAGGTCTGAGTTACGTCTCCCTCAACCAATCTCTCCCAATCCAGCCCGCCACACAGTAGGTGAACAAACACATTTGCTGCTGATAATATAATAACATAAGAAAATTCTTTTATTTCCGCCATTTTATCAATCCCTAATTTTCATATAAAATTTGCTGAAACGTCGCTGAAATATAAAAATCTCCGGCACGATATGTGAAAAAAGAAGCCAGCGAAATATCTCCCTCGGGTAAGTCCTTTACTCCTTGTACCATCTCGCAGAAACAACGAAAGGAACACTTAGCCCGCTGAGACTTCATTCCGAACTCAAGGAAATCACAAGGAAATTATGGGAATATCTAGTGCAAGACCTTCGTGAGTAATCGAGAAAGAATATATATATATATTTTTTTTTTTTTAAAAAGAAAGACAAACATTCCCGGATTACGAATAACCCAACAACATTTGAAAATCTCCTACTACCACCACACTAAGCGGAAGATGTTGCTTGTGTTGTGATGGAGGACTTAGCCAGCCGAGGAATCGAACACGGAACGCCTGGGTGGGACCCAAACGCGATGCCCACTGAACCACTGACCGGTCTATATATTATAGCACCCTGAATTTTTCCATAGTGTGTAACGCAACAGATAATACGGTACTTCTAGCAAGTAACATTGAGGATCTACACCTTCTGCTGAATCAAGTGGTGAAGACTTGTGAGAATTTTGGGTTAGAACTGAATATAACTAAAACAAAATGAGTAAAAATAACGCAGTTGACTTGAATGACAATATTTATATTGCTGGAACGAAACTAGAGAAGGTACAAAGAATTGTATACTTGGGCTGCAAATTAAATGAAAATGGGATCCTTCGGTTGAAATCAAATGCCGCATTGAGCAAGCTCGTGCAATCTTTATCCGCATGAAAAAGATGTTATGCAGTCATGATCTCAACCTTGGATTACGAATGCGAATGGTCAGATGCTACGTGTTTTCAGTATTATTTTATGGAATGGAAGCCTGGACACTTACTTAAGAACTGGTATGGCGACTTGAGGCATTCAAGATGTGGATCTACAGAAGAATGCTAAAAATAAGCTGGATGAACAGAGTTACGAATGAAGATGTTATGGTTCGGATGAATAAAGAAAAATAAGTTATTAAAACAATAAAAATCCGAAAACTTCAATATCTAGGACACGTGATGAGACATCCGGAGAAGTACGAGATCTTGCATCTCATAATGCAGGGAAAGATTGCCGGAAGACGGGGTCCTGGAAGAAAGAGGACATCGTGACTGAAAAACTTGAGACAGTGGTTTGGCCAGTCTACTGTAGAGCTGTTCCGGGCCGCAGTAAACAAAGTCCGCATAGCCAACATGATAGCCAACGTCCGTTGAACGGACAGGGCACGAGAAGAAGAAGAAGTAACGCAAGAGACAGAAAATAACATAATGAATGATTTAAATCACCTAGAAATTGAAAATTTTGTTTCAGGGGAATCACGAGATTACGAGTGAGTCGACCCTAAACGAATACCTTCGTAAGTCATCTTCGTGTATCATGATAAATTATCTTACTTCTCCGTCTTGCATACTCATAAGGTTGACATAATTTTAAATGTCAAATAAACGCGGAAGAAAAGAACGGAAAGCGAAAACATTTTGTTCGACTCGATGGCAGCGTTGTGCCCTCTGTGCAACTTGCATGAATTTGGTGGCTGTCACAAATAGACGACCTCCGTGGAGGAGTTACAAGTTCCATTACTCAACCAGAAATAAAAAATTCAGGTAGACAAATTTAATTTGATTTAATAAATTTATTTCAAATAAATAAAAATGTTATCGATCGTCCATTTGATTAGGCAGACAACTCCAAATGCAGAGTTTTGAGATAATGACGACAATATTTGAATATTCGCCATAAATTAAATATAATTTTCACGTGTCTGAGTTATATATATTAAATATGCTATAAAATAACATCGAGAGGAATAACGGTCCAGTACATTAATATGACATTTTGAAATATCCTACTCGTGACCCAGAAAACATCAACATTTTGTTGAATTCACTTCAAGTTTTTCTGTATTATAATTGGTTTTGTGGTGTCAATGAGTAATCTGAATATTGTAACAGATAGAGGTTACACTTTTACATATAACTGCATACTCAGCGGAAATATCGTACACGGAGAAAAATGTTATTCTAAAATACGATCATTTTATTCGTAAAAACGGTTAAAAACGGGACTGAAGTTCTTACGAACAAATTAACAGTGTTTCAATGTTTATTGGCGGGAAAAAGTAAGAATAATTTGTTGGTACACGTACGAAACTACGGATACCAACACATGATTCTTACATGTTTCCGCCAATAAACATTGAAATTCTGTTAATTTGTTTATAAGAACTTCAGTCCCGTTTTTAACCGTTTTTACGAATAAAATGATAGTATTATAGAATTAAAAAAAATTCCGTGTAGAAATTATAAGTAGAATGGATATTGTTATTTTAGTTTGTAATTTAGAGTTTTTTTCGAAACAATAAATGAGGTTGATTTATAAATAGTTCCTGTTATGCATAAAAAACTTTTGAACTAATCATACCACGACGTACGTTGCGCACGCGATGGCTTACGACGGATCTATCCTGAGTTCAAACGTACCCATATTGCGGGATGATAAATAGGTTCCGGAAGCAAATAAGCAATATCAAAAACTCAGGTAAATTATAAACGAGTCGCCTTTTAAGAGGATACCCGGCGGTGATTTTTCCATACAAACGTATTCCCTATTTATCTCTCTGGATTTTAACCCTAGAGAAAATATTGTTTTTGCATAAAATAGATATCAACTACTAGCGTGTCGGTACTTTTTGTTTTTTTTGATAAGTTACTTTTTATAGAAGTTATGACCTTCCAAAATTCAATAAAATTGACTGGTTTAAACGCCGTCAAAAGATGTTCAGTATACAAACCAGACAATGTTTTTTTAAAAAAAGCAAAACGTACAGACATAGAATAGTTTTTTCTTATGTAGTTGATAAAATAAAAAATTGAAAATCAGTCCACTTTTGGAGGAGAAAAGTGGGGAATACAAAACCTCCATTTTAGTTAGGTGTCAGTGCATTGTCCCTTTCGCTCAATATCCGGTGGAGTAAGAGCAACAGTGACAGCAATATTTTAGTAAAATCTATTTCTGCACCACCGGGTATCATCTTAATGTACATTCAATTTGAAAAATGGGTTGCAGGGATTGAACCTACTTAGCCGACAAATAAGGCGAAATAAATTACTCATAATTTTGACATGATCAGTTTCAGATGTTTGATAAACGCGGAAGAAAAAAAAGACAAAGCGAAAAACATTTTTGTTCGACTCAATGACAGCGTTGAGCTCTGTGCAATTTGCATAAATTTTAGAGAGGTAAGTAGGTACTGTGGTAAGTAGATAGTATTGTAAGTAGGTGAGTGTGTACTGTACCGAACTACTATCCTTAATTAATTTCAATATACCTTTAAGACGTACACGACATACTGCACTGTTTCACACGCTTAATTGCAAAACAAATGCAGCAACTAATTCGACAATTAACCGTGCTCTTCATACATTCAATAATATTTGCCTAAATTCTAACATTGACATTTTTTCCGATTCACTGCCCAAATTTAAAAAGAGCATCATGTCAATGATATAAACTATTCAATGCGCATACACTTCTCACACCTACCAACATACTCACACATACACTCACGCACATATACACTACGCACATCTCCCGGTAATTACAAATAAGACATTCAAAGAAACATATCATAGGTACCCACCATGAAATATCATTTAATATATGTAAACTGTCTCATCACTGTAACCAATGTACTGTTTGTTTCTGTAATATAAAATAAATAAAAATAAAAAATAAAAAAAAGTGTGTACTGTGGTAAGTAGGTAGTAGTGTAAATAGGTGAGTGTGGATGAATTTTACTGTGGTAAGTAGGTAGTAGTGTAAGTAGGTGGGTGAGTACTGTTGTAAGTAGGTAGTAGTGTAAGTAGGCGAGTGTGGCCATGGTAAGATGTCACAAATTAATGACCTCCGTGGAGGAGCTACAAGTACCATGACTCAACCAGAAATTAAAAATTTGTATCCGAGGTAGACAAATTAAATTTGATTAAATAAATTTATTTAAAATAAATAAAAATGTAATCGATCATCCATTTGATTACTCAGACATCTCCAAATACTTTGTTTTGAGATAATGAGGAAAGAAATCAAATATTATTTACAGGTCGTATTTGTATTTTACATATATTATGAAATATGCAATAAAATAACCCTGGGAAGCATAATGGTCTGGTACATTAGTACGACATTTTGAAATTTCCTAATTGTTTGTTTATTTCACTACAAGTTTTCAGCGTTATAATTAATTTGGTGGTGTTTATGACTAATCTGGGTGCAGTACCAGGTAGAGGGTAACATTTTACATATAACTGCATATTAAAATTTCGATTTTTTGGAGATATCTGAGTAATCAATCAGACGATCAATATGTTATAGCATCTCGTTGCCTGACAGCTCATATATACAGGGTGTAACTGCATGTAACGAAAGTATTTAATTATCGAAGAAAGCAAACACTTTGTGGCTTGACATTATACCAAATGAAACAAATTTATTTTTATGTTTTATGTTTAACAACTTTATTTTTATTTATATTTGTCGACCGGTTTCGATTGGACTCAATCTTCATCAGGACAATAAAATAAACTAAATCATAATACAGAGAAACAATATAAGGTAAACAAAATAGAGAGAGAAAGCAATATATGGGAGAGGGAGAGAACATCACAGACTGGTTAGTGGAGGGGTAGGGGGCGGGGTAAAGGAAGGGTGGGGGTTACATAAGGAGTAAGAGAACAACTTTAAAATTGGACTGTTGGTTAATTCTAGCTGTTTGTTTAAAATTTGGCAATTATTTTTATTTGATTTTGAAATTTCTAAAGCTTCTAAATTATTCAGGCGTATTCCTATTTTATTAAACTAGCGATTCCTGAGCATATTTGAAGAAAAAACGTAGATGTCATTTTGCTGTCCGATGATTTTGTTTCCAAATTTAAAAAAAAAGTTTTTTCCATCATACTTCGCATCTGAGTAGTTAGGTCGAGCCAGAACGGGTCACGTGATATGCACTACGTCTCGTTCCAGCAGCGCGGCAACATAGGAGAGAGAACGCGTATCACGTGATCATCAGTGGCAAGTGTATTGAAACAATTTTTTTTTAATAAAATATCATTAGAAATCAAGATGACATCTACGTTTTTTACTCCAAATATGCTCAAGAATCGTTGCTTAAAATCATTCGGGAATGTGCTATTACAACCTGTACAGTGTTGAGTGATTAATTTGTTAGATCTAAATAGCCAGGCACTTCCCATCCTTCTCTTATCCATCTCCTTCCTTTCCCTACGTTCTTAAACCTAATGATAAAACTTATAATTGGGTATGCAATAGTTCCGCTGGCTCCTGTTCGTAATCAGATTTAAAAAACTGCCTTTATTAAATTGGGTGTAACTTCTTGAGACATCAAGTTGGATGCAACGTGTACCTAATGGAGACATTAAGATGTAAATTCGCCCATTAAAATACTGCATAGACTTGTAAATGGGTGTTTTTCTTTTAAATATTTTCAGGTAAAGTCTGCCGAAACTTGAAGGCATTATTTCTGAAACTTTGTTGACGAAAAAGCTTAATTTCATCGCTTTGTTCCATTTAATTATTTAAGTTTTTAAAATGCAATTTAAATGAGACCATTACGGGTTGACTAAATACGTGTTGGTTAGTTTTAATGAATCTCGATCCGTTTTTTTTTCTGAGCTACACATTGGAGGTCCTAAGGAAAATGATTTCCCTCAGAACATATGTCATCTTTAGGGAAGCTATCTGGATGGTCTTTTTAGGAAAATAAAGTTCTGAAAAGGAAAATGGTAAGAAAAGTGGGTAGGAATCTGGGGGTCAACGTGTCCGGT
Source organism: Limnephilus auricula (assembly GCA_951813805.1). Classification (NCBI taxonomy): domain Eukaryota; kingdom Metazoa; phylum Arthropoda; class Insecta; order Trichoptera; family Limnephilidae; genus Limnephilus; species Limnephilus auricula. The sequence continues at coordinate 7,620,926 of OX638403.1, forward strand.
AGTGATAGGCGTACGAATCCATCCCTCGCCTCATACAAGCCGATGTTCCAAGAGGGAGTTGAAAAGGTCTCCTCAATCAGTCTCTACCAATCCGTCCTGCCACGCAATTGGTGCCATGCATCCATCGCTAAGACCCAAACAAACCTCTCCCCAGTCACCCTTGCTAAGTCACAAAACATAGCGAACCACTTGGGACAAAATCATGAAAATGTGCAGGGTATAGAAACGTGTATGATAACACATGTGTAGCAGTTTTGTAGCAGAGTTTTCAGCGAGCTAGAGTGCTAAGACTGATAAAAACGACGTTATTGATGTTGTTGTAGCTGAAAATGTCGACAAAATTTTTAAAAATTTCGACTTTCTATATGAAGATCTTTCAGTTTATGGATGCTGCGCATCCTTAAACTGAAAGAATACAAAAAGGTGAAATTTTGAAAAAAAAAAATCATTTTCAGCTACAACAACATCAATAACGTCGTTTTTTCAAAAAGCAGTGATATTATACCTCCAACTACATTTTAATTCTCGACATGTACTACGTCAGTCACATCAGGATATACCTACTATTCAAATCAGAATTCCTAGAAGTATTAACACTAGGTTAACCCATCGCGATCGTCCCTATTGCTGATTGGGTGTATGTAAATTTGAATTGCTTCTGTAATTTGGTAAGTAAGTTAGTTTTGAACCTTCCAAGAATGTTATACTTTAATCAGTCTGCTCCAAATAAATTAGCCAGTATTTGTGATTAGCATGGATTATTTGTTTGGAGGCAGCGCTCGGCCTACCATGTGTTCAAAATATGCAAAAAAAACTAGGCGCCAACTCCGAAGGGGTGACGTGAGAAAATAACCATCGTATTGAAATTTGCTTAAAATTTTCCCTGAATCGTTTAAATATTACCCATAATACGGGATAATTATCATGCGCTTGGAACACCCATCTTTCAACTTGTTCGAAGTGTTCTGCGAGAGCATCGTATGCATTTGATGGTTTCAAAATTTGTATTGAAATTAAAAATTGTCATTCGAACGTAAGATCTATTTTTCCATCGTGTCTGGATGCGATTCAAATTCAATAACCAACCACTATGCGTATTCTTAGAAACGTGACTTGAAATGGCTTTAGCCCTGTTTGGTGACTTTTTTATACGAATACCACACAGGAGTCCCAACTGCTCCTGTGTGGAGCCAGTGAGTGGCATCCCCAATTGTGAGGCTGAAGGTAGTGGGGAGGGGTTGGAGATGGGTAGAAAGATAGGAGGTAAGGTGGGGAAGTATCTGGCTATTCAGATCTGGTCACCAAACACGGCTAAAGCCATTTCAAAGCAACGTTTCAATTCTGAATAATGTCTTACAAGAGGGCGATACTGAGATTATCTTTAACTATATATTTAATATAAAACTTTGAAACATTAATTGGCTAGTAAAAAATATAATGATTTTCCACGGTGGCCGTACAGTTGGCTCCCGAAATTATAATTATTATAAAATTATAATTTTTTGGGCATTATTTACCACATTCAAACCTAAAATCAAATTCAAAAATGACCCATTTACCAGCGGCTGAGAATTAAAGTTCCAAAATGCTTGCAACTGTACAGGGAGGTTTCGATCAGAAAGATCGATAATTCCGCGTATCAAATTTTTAAACTAAAAATTTTATATCGATTTATTTCATTAAAAACTTGCTTTAATATATACATATATACATAGATCACATCATGGTTAGAACAAGACGAACCGCTAAATCAATTGTATTTGAATCTACTGTCACAGATCACTACTCAACCATCCTAGAATTACACAACTCAAAATCTCCCCCCCCTAAGTCCAGAAATCCTACTCATAACATTCTAAATATGGATCATCTGATAAAGTCTGTAGAACTAGAAAAATGGGAGTCTACCCTGCTTTCTGAAAATGTCAACACAGCTCTTGAAATGTTTTCGGCATCACTAACTGCCCACATTAATCACGCTTCTTTCCCCTCCAAAATAGCCTCTAACAAAAACAAGAAGCTGAAACCTTGGATTACGAACGGCCTTATCTTCTGCATACGTAAAAGAGACAGAATCCATAAACAAGCACTAAATAACCCGGACCCCCAATTATTACGTTTTTACAAAAGGTATCGTAACATTTGCAATAACCTAATAATAATAACTAAACAAAAATACTATAAAAAAAAAATTGAAGATTCAGGATTTGACAGTAAAGTTATCTGGAACGTAGTCAACGACATCTCAGAAAATAAAAAAACCTCACTTAATATTCAATCACTTGTTATTAACGAGAAAAATATCCTCGTCCACGATGACCCAAAAACCTTAGCCGATCACGCCAACCATTATTTTAGTAACATCGGAAAAAACTTAGCCAACAAAATTCATAATGCCAAAAATAAAACCCAAAATCATCAAGCTTCACGGGTAAGACAACAGAACAATCTACATCCCGCACTTATCCTAGCCCCAACATCCACTAAAGAAATTGTTGACACAATACTCTCTATAAAAACGAATAGTGCTGCAGGTATTGATAAAATTTCACCTTACATATTAAAACACGTAGCTCACTTTATTACCAAACCATTAAAGCATATTGTAAATCTTAGTTTCAAAAGCGGCACCTTCCCTCACCAACTAAAACATGCAACGGTTATCCCAATCTATAAGGGTGGCGACAAAACAAATATCGAAAACTATAGACCTATTTCTTTGCTAAGTGTCTTATCCAAAATCATTGAAAAAATTGTTAAAAGCAGACTTATCTCCCATTTGGAAACCCAGAAGATTCTCTCGCCCAATCAGTTTGGTTTCCAAAAAAAAATTAGTACGGAATCTGCAATCTTAGATTTGACTGAGAATATCACAAACAGCCTGGACGAAGGTGATTCCTGCCTAGCCATATTCCTGGACTTATCCAAAGCATTCGACACGGTTTCCCACCCCATACTTCTAGATAGGCTATCTCAAATAGGCATCCGGGACTCAACTCTCAACTGGTTCTCCTCATACCTAACTGATAGATCACAAACTGTGAAAATTAACAACATAGCTGTAAGTAACCCTTTACCAATCCAATTCGGAGTCCCACAAGGAAGTGTTCTAGGCCCTATTTTGTTCCTCATATACATCAATAAACTCTGTAACCTACCCATAATTGGAAAACTAATATCCTTTGCTGATGACACTGTACTTATAGCTCGACATAAAAACTGGAAAGGAGCATTCGACATAGCTCAACACGACATAGGCCTTGTGAAGAATTGGTTAGATGACAATCTCCTCACCCTCAATGCTGGTAAAACCAAATTCTTAACCTTCAGTCTAACTGCTGCAACCCAACCTACTGATAATCAGAAATTAACAATTCACTCTTGTCCAAGACCATACTCTTCCTGTACTTGCCCAAACTTGGAAAAAGTATCCCATATAAAATACCTGGGGGTCATAATTGATCATCATCTTCGTTGGAATCAGCACTTAGCCACCCTAACTTCCCGAATTCGCAAGCTCTCTTATGTCTTTCGAACACTACGAAATATCCTTACTCCTACAATACTGAAAACAGTTTACTATGCTCTCTGCCAATCCCAATTAGTATATGGCATCATAATTTGGGGCGGCTGTGCTCGTAATTTTATTGATCCTCTACAAAAAGCCCAAAAAACGATAATACGTGCAATCAACAAGCGACCGACAAGATACTCCTCCACTCGACTCTTCTCTGAATACAACGTCTTAAACATACGGCAACTCCATCTAAAATTTACACTAACTCATTTCTTGTTTAAATATACGAAAAAAACCCTCTTACAACACAATTACACCACCAGAACAATAACAAACCGAAACTACAATGTACCTACACTACATACCACGTCAGCTCGAAGACACTTCATGTACCTAGCTCCAAAAATATTTAACCTTCTCCCTGACAACTTAAAAACTGAAACCCAACCCCATAACTTTAAAAAACAATTATCTCTATGGATCGTCACACTTAGGAACTATGATATATAATCTTTTTTTTTACTTAAATTAATTTGTATAACTCTAATATCTATCAATATTATAATTAACCTATTATTATAAATTATTATTATCAAAATATTTAGAAACCTCGATGTATATTATTTGTAATTTAATTTAATTTAATTTGTATAATTTAGTAAATTATAATTCAATTTATCAACCATCATACTATGTAACTTATAAATAAATTATTATTTATCTGTAACCCACATTTCCATAAATTCATTGTCATATTATCTGTAAACTACACTATCATCAATTATTTTATTATCTGTAACTTCGTTAACATAAATTCAATGTTATATTATCTTAAATTTCATCTATCAATTATTATTTTATCTGTAAATTTCATTGTCATAAATTCCTTGTTATATGTATTACCTGTAAACATCATTATCATCAATTACTATATTATATGTAAATTTCATTATCATAAATTCATTGCTGCATTAACTGTAAACCTCATTATCATAATTATTATATAATCAGTAAATGTACTTCATTACCCATATAATCTGCATACTTCACCCGCCATAACACAGGGACATCCCTAGCATGGCGGGCGAAATAACACAATATGTACACTATGTATAAAATTCTTTAATAAATAAATAAATAAATAAATAAATACATTCAAGTAAGCAATAAAAATGCTAAAAACGCATGATGATAAATTATTAAATATCGTGTACTTCTTCTAAGTATTTTTTGATCATAAGTATTTATGATTTTTTAATAATGTCTAAAAAAATAAGTGTGTAAAAAAATCTGAAATATTTTAGTTTGTAAGACCTTAAATAAATACAAAAACTGAGGTATTTTCGTAAAACACGTTGTCGGATTTATTTTTTAATGATGTTTACTGTACTAAAATTAAAATTCTGAAAAGTTATTTACTAGATTATGAATTGATTTATTTTGTTTTTATTTTTATTTTTTTTTAATTTTTATTCTTCATTTGAACACCCGCTAAACTTCCAAAGCAGTTTATCAGCAGGTCAATTTAACAATAATTATTATCTATAGGTATAATGCTAAATTACACATATGACAAGAAACCACAATATGCAAAATAAGTACAGAAGAATAACTTATGATATAATAACAATACAAAGGCATATGGAAAAAACATACAGAGGAATAACTTTTAAGTAACTACAATACAACGGCATAAAATATTCAGAAAGACAGTTTTAACACAGGCAGATTACTCATATTTATATTTATACATAAGATAAGATTATTAAAAACTATTAATATAGAAAAGCTTGATCTATTAACCATTTTTAAATTTTGGTTTTTAATTCGGTGGTGCAATTTGATTGATCTTTTATGTGCATTGGAATCTTATTAAATATGTTAGGCACAAGATAAGAAAAAGTCCGATAATGATTATATGATTTGAAATTTGTGTTGCATAATACAATATTTCGTTTTTAAATTTAACAAATCTGCCAACGACCAACGGTATGATCTTAGTATATTAAAAATAAAGTAAGTTTTTCAAAATTTTAAAAGTGCGTTAACCAGCTAAAATAACAAACACATTTTTTTATTGGTAAGAGTTCGAAACAGAAATTGTACAGTCTCTATTCAATGTGCTACTAAAATACCGTTTAATGTTTGGGAAGTGTTTTTTATTAGTAAGGGTAATGATTAATGATGTATAATGTATATATATTGATAAAACTTTCAGAAAGTTTTTTGCGTTGTTTGTTTTTGGGGTGTTATGCCGTGTTGCGCTACCTCCTTCTTTAGCCGACGTTTCGGACAGCGTTGCAGTGTCCACCATCAGGGCAGATCCGGCAGATCGTTTGGGAAGTGTTTTTTTATTAGTAAGGGTAATGATGTATATGTATTGATAAAACTGTCAGAAAGTTTTTTCCGTTGTTTGTTTTTGGGGTGTTATGCCGTGTTGCGCTACCTCCGTCTTTAGCCGACGTTTCGGACAGCGTTACAGTGTCCATCATCAGGGCAGATCCGGCAGATCTATAGATAGAAGGAGGTAGCGCAACCCGGCATAACACCCCAAAAACAAACAACGAAAATGCTTTTGGCCGTGAAAATCTAAAAACGTATCTGTCAGAAAGTTAATCCGTTTTTTCTACCAAAAGTTGGCATTTGAAAAGAAGTGGGTTTAAAACATACCATCTAACGAAAAATCATACATTTTTCTTCTACCTGTTACATGCCATTTTCCCCTGGATCAGCTTTGATATAATTACTTTTAAGTCATCGCTTAAAATATCACAACACCACACTACTTTGTACTTGTGCTAGAAGTTTCAAAAATACATCAATGTGCCCACTGTAATTCGATTGCTTTATAAGAAAGGCAGCATCTGCAAAGTTTCTGCCTAGCCTGAATCTAATAATCTGATAATGTATAAAATGATGATAGCCCCAGCAGATGTGTCAACCAGAGCATGCGGTGCGGTATGGAGGCAGGCTGGAAACAATGTTCTAACTTATTTTAGGCAGACTAATTGGCTAAACCTAATGAATAGATGCCAACTGAATTAGAAACGAAAACTGCTTTGAATATCTCTGGCTTGCCATTGAAGTAAAATCATGTATTGGTTTCATAGTGCTTTCACACAAACGAAGTATTGAATTCCGTAAGTCTAAACTTAAACTTTATGTATACAAAGTTGCAATAATTAAGCTCTATTAAGATAGAGCGAGTAGCAGAACGAGGAATGGAGAGGTTTCGCGATGCAATGTGCCAAATTTTCACTGTGTTATGCTACTCGCTAAACTTGTAAATTGAAATTATCTATACAGGTAGGTACGACTATTTGAGGAGCGTTTTCACGAAGAAATATCTACACAAATGGTTTTTTTTATTTATTTTTATTCTTATTATATCTTACTAATATTATAAAGGCGAAAGTTTGTATGGATGTATGTATTTTTGTTACTTTTTCACGCAAAATTTACTGAATGGATTTTAATAAAACTTTACGATAATATAGCTCATACATCAGAATAACATATAGGCTATAATTCATAAAGCTAGCTATTTATTTTCAATATATTGAAAATAATAATTATTGTTTAAAAGAAAATATCGAAATTTGAGAATGACATTTTGCAAAACAATGATTGTTAAACCAAGTATTTGAAGTACTCACCTAATTAATACTTTGAATAGAATCAAGAATTATAGATATTTTAAATAAAGAGGTTAAGAATTTTGGTATATACGTAAATGGGACCCAGGAAAAGAAATAGATTACCTACTCAAAGTACTAATCCTATGCAGACGAAGTCGCAGGCAGAAGCCAGTATTCTTTATAGGAAGGTGTTTTCCACCATTCAGATTTCAAAAATCAATATTTTTACCTTTTTATATTAACTCCACACAAGAGGCTCTCAATAAAATAATTCACCTCGGGGCCTATGTCATTTTGGAGAAGCAGTTTAGAGGGTATTTTGAGGAAAGGATGTAGAGGAAGTTCTAGGGAAAGACTTCTTTGACTTTCGATTTCTTTTTCTTTAGACATTCATCTGATTTACTGTCGTATACTTAATTTAATGTCATTTTAAAATTCTCCATTTATTATGCCCAGTGATGAACGAAAGCCGTTTTCATGTAAAAAGTAAAGGTAGTGTAGAGATATTACCCACCCCATTGATTTCACGTTTTGTATTACACAAGGCATAAACTTGCGGAGATTCTTTGATATACAGACAGATTGCTAAATAACTATTTGCAACGTTATGAAAAGATAATTGAAATTAAAATTGAAACCTAAAGAATCTTCGCTGCCGGCTAAATAACAGCCAATGATTCACATCTTGAAGCGCCTTGAATACTATTTTTGTCACAAATGATTTAACTATTTTCAGCAAGATTGCAGATGATATCAAATTTCTGGAGTGAATAGTTGAAAAATGTCAAAGGAAAAATAGACACACTTTCAAAGCGCTTCAAAGACAAGAGGATTTTCTTGCAAAGTGACGAAAACGGCTACTTGAATAGTGGGGATCGAGCTTTTAATTACTTTGAGAGTTTTAATCATATCGTTCCATCTGTTTTTCATTAACGAATGGATTCGTTTGCAGTTCAGTATAAAATATCTAGATATATATAGATATCTCTGTATACGCGAAGTGGTCCGGTTTCACTTCCGTTCTATGGCATTTATTTAGCAAAAAGCTTCAGACATTTGAACTTCCGCATTATTAATAAACTCAGCTTGAATCGCTAGCTTGGGTTTTGCCGTATTTTTTTCCCGTTTTAATTGAGAGATCATATTACTCGCTGTTTTTAAGAGGGTATTGCAAATACCCTCTTATATACCGGAATTAGTCATCATCAAATTCTAGACGTACTTTTATACAAAAAAAAAATTGATTCTGAAAGATTGTTATTTTATCTGGTAAACGCATTTTTCAAATTTTGAAAAACTGAGTATGTTACACCGTTGGTGGTTGGCAGATTTGTTCAATTTTCAAACGACATATTGTATTATAAAACACAAATTTCAAACCATTTAATCACACAATAAAATAAATCAATACATAATCTAATAAACACATTTTTCAAAATTTTAATTTTAGTTAAATTAAAATCATTACAAAATAAATCCGAGAACGTGTTTTGTGACGAAAATACCTCAGTTTTTCTATTTATTTTTAGTCTTACAAAGTAAATTATTTCAGATTTTTTTACACACTTATTTTGTTTAGACATTATTGAAATATCATAAATACTTAAAAAATACTTTCAAGAAGTACACGATATTTAATAATTTATCATCGTGCGTTTTTAGCATTTTTATTGCATACTTGAATGTAGGTATATATTAAAGCAAGTTTTGAATAAAATAAAAAATTTGATAGGGGAATAATCGATATTTCTCATCGGAACCTTCCTGTACAGCTGAAAGCATTTTGGAACTTTAGTACTCAGCCGCTGGTCAATGGGTCTTAACCGAAGTATATAAATACGGTAATGCCCGTACGGTTCAAATTAAGGAACCCGACTCCGGGTAAATCTTTATTTATTTATTTTTTTTATTTATTTATTTATACGCCTATTAGGCTTTTACATACATAGTTATAAAAAATATTCATAAGATTGTAAGTTACAGTAGTAATACATAGTATAATCTATCTATTTAACATATTATAACAGCAAGTAACTAGTAATGCATAAGATGATTATTTGTAGGTATAAACCTGTTGTACAAAAATAAGAATGTGCCTACTCCTAAGGTTAACAAACGTAATTTAGCTATAAAGAAATGTAAAGTTTATATGTACATAGTAGACAGTGAGAGCAGTAACATGGTATAATACGACATAATAGTATAGTGTATAATATGAGGCCTTTGAATTAGAGAGTTTACGAAATAATTGTTGGCGGTATTGTTAACATAATATACCTAGATCGTTTGACCAGTTATCGTGGCCCGTTAAATCCAGGGCGTTCGCTCTGCCATTTTACATAGTTTATAAAAAATATTATACACAAAGATTATAAGTATAGAATAGTAAAAGCAATAATTTAACCTTAACCATTTGAAACATAAAAACAAAAACTTTAACGCCACACTGTATGGAAACCGTTCTGACCCCTTCGTGAACGTCCCTTTTTCCACGGAGCTGCTGCCGTAATATGCACACTTATCTCTCGCTTACATGCGATTTGCAAACGGAAGTGGCGCCATCCCACGGGGCGGGTTTTTCACTGCTAGTTGCAAACACTATTGTATCAATAAACTATCCAATTTTGAGATATGAAATGAAAATTATTTGGTTTGAAAAGTGTTTGGTTTTGATGTTAGAATATGCTTACTTCATACTGGGATGTAGTTTATCCAGTTCCTACCTCTTCCTAACCATATAACTTAGCTGGAAAAGTATTTGAAATTAGGAATAATGACAAGAAAAATAGTGCAACTTCGAGTGCATTCGTTTTTAATAAAAAGAAGGAATTTGATTATCTCGGAAGTGCATAATATCGTTTTGTACTAATTCGTTTTGTTGTGGCGATAATTACCACGAGGTATCGCGGTGGAACTACATAACTATATTGTGATTGGGTCGTGTGATACCGTGGTAAGTAATTGGTAATCGTTCGAACAGTGATAAGTGATTGGTCATCCCTTGATGTCGGGAAGTTGTGAAATAGGATGAGCACCCAGCTAATATAGCCGATCAAAGAGAGCTCTGCCGAGCAGATACACTTATTATAACAAATAAACAGTATTGTTTAAAGGACCTTTTAATATTTGAGCCCTTGCCGGGAATAATGTTGTATCCAACAATATTCTTGGGGATAAATGGAAAAAACGAAACCGTTTATGTTTTATATTTAAAATACAATAAACATACAATTCTTAACACTTTTAAAGGAAAAGTCGTGGAAAAAGGCTATTAAATTAGAATTGATTACAAGAATTTGTGCTGATTTTGTGGAAAAATGTTGTATATAAAAATTTCACAGGCAACATTATTCCACAAAATGGACAAAGCACCATGCTCTCCAAACATCTATTTACGTATGTCATTGATGCATTTGAGATTAAAAAGCAAAAAAAAAAAACGATATGAATAAACAAAACCATTTACATTCGAGATATTGTCTTCAGATCAACATTAAACATTATTCGACAAAACTGTTTCAACAGCTAAAAAGCAGCCTTAATAATATTTTTTCTGGAAAAGTTCTACTTTCCTGCATTCTTCAGCTTCTTGGCTTTAAAGTCTTTCTAGATGAAGCCATAAAACATTCGTTTTTTCCATTTATTCCCATGAATTAAACCACGATCTGTGATTTTGATAAACGGCCTTATACAATATTCTTCCACAAACCAATCTTTGAAATGCTGCCACAGGCCTAAAATATGTTCACTACCGTAATCCCTATCTTAAAACATGCATAATAATATGCCCAACATTATTTCATCATTAAATCAACATTGATAGTTTTGTTGGATACAACATTATTCCGGGCAAGGGCTCATTTATTGAAGAAGACCAACAGAAACTGCCTGATTCGGCAAACATTACAATAAGTGTCGAAGGAGTTTGTGAAACAAGAGTGAAAAAAGAATTTGTGGAGTGAAAGAGACATAACGAAGAACACCAAGATGAGACTCACCGGGCGTTGATTTTTCCCTACTATTCAGTATGGAAACATGGATACTGAGAGCGAAAAATATGATGCAGGACAAAAATTCTTTTATTTTCCATTCTAGAACATTCCATTCAGTGTGGAATTAAATTTTAATATTATAGGTAAATCGTAACATCCTGCGTAAATATTTTTTTTCCTAATCCCCTGAGACCTATTGTATCTGTGGAGATGCTGTGCGGAGCCTTTTTTTGGGGAAAAAGAAGGAGAGGAAGTTCCGGGAAGGAAAAAGGTATGAGGGGTGGTAGGAATCTGGGGGTAGGAAACAGTCACGAGTCAACAAGATTTCCAATGCGGCCCGCCACGCAGTACGTGGGCAAACGTATTTACCGTCAATAAATAGATAGATAAATCTCATCCCATGAACCCGAGCTCCTTTGCTAAGTCACTAAACGTTACAAACCTCTTAGAGTGACCTATAGCAGGGGTGTTTGTTATCCAATAATTTTTTACCCAAACCCGCCTCGAAAATTGAGATCAAATTACTATTAGTGAATAATTCCAATAAATTATTAATAGAAAAGTTTTGTTACATTTATCTGTTTCTAGTGTAAAGTTTAAATCTTTGCGGAGAAGGGTATTTTTTTTGCTTTGTTACACCCTGTACTTTGAAGGCTTTATATACCCCTTTGCTATTATAGCTCCGCGCTCAACAACCGAGTGTACTCAACCCGACCACAACAAAGGCTGCATTTGCATAGTCGCAGTGGTTTGTGGAATTTGGGGCAGCGCCGTCCCTTAAGTGCTGGTTACACAGTGTGAGCTGCTGTCCTGACAGTAGACCGCTACTGCCATTATAATAGACTCGCATGTCAGCAACTGGACTCGCCTCTGTTTGGTCACACGATGAGAGTAGCTGCCATGGCATAGGCAAGAAGCTACAGCCTGATACCACAGATATTTTGGCTATAGAAACAAAAAACACACTCATGGGCGTATATGGAATATATACCTCTACACAACGCTGATGACGTCAGCGACCGCGTTGTCCTCGGGTATATTTTCAAATACAAAAATCGGAAATGAACTCATTAAAGTATACCTTTACATAACATTTGTGACTTCGCTGGACATGTTGGCTCCGGGTATACTTTCAGATTAGGATTTCGCGCGTACGCATTTTAAGATATACCAGAGCGCAACGAAGCAATCTTTGGGACTCATCTCGTTAATTCCCTTTCAACATTTGTTTACTTGCATCATTATTGTCAGTCTTGTCACTATAGGTTAGGTTAAGTTAGGTTAGAGAGGGGTAAGGCAAGGAAATGGAAGGGTAGGTTAGGTAAGGGGGGAGGCGGGGAAATGAAAGGGTAGGTTAGGTTAGGTTATATACTATAAAACTCAACGTCCCTCTGTCGCTGTACTCGTTAGCGTAATTAAAAGTCAAGAGACAATTAACGGGTATACATTAAAGCGGAATTCGTGTCTAGGATGAACGAAGTATGTATGAAGAATGAATTAATGATGAATGTAAGTAAGTCTAAAGTCATGGTGTTTGAAAGAGAGAGTCAGAAAACGGTGTGCAATATAGTTGTGAATGATGAATACTTGGAGCAGGTGGATGAGTTTGTATATTTGGGAAGTATGTTTACGAGAGATGGGAAGGCTGATAAGGATATCGAAAGAAGGGTGAATGCAGGTAACTCCATTAATGGAGGATTGAACGCCGTTGGAGCCAACAAAAAGTTGTCCACAGAAGCGAAGTTAGCAGTCCACAATGGAGTACTGGTACCCACCCTGATGTATGGCAGTGAAGCGTGGAAATGGCAGAGAAAGGATGAAAGTAGACTGAATGCTGTAGAAATGAGATCCTTGAGGCGTATATGTATGTAAAACCATGTATGATCGTGTGAGGAATGTGGAGATCCGAAAAGAATGCAAGGCTGATGTGAGCGTAGTAAGTAAGATTAAGAAAGGGACGCTTAGATGGTTTGGGCATGTTGAGCGAATGAATGAAAAAAGGAGTGTAAAGAGAATTTATGACGCGAATGTGAACGGTAGAAGAAGCCGAGGACGCCCAAGGAAGACGTGGCACGACCAAGTAAATCAGATACTTGAGTCGGGCCATGTCAAGAGTCAGAATAATAGAAGAGTATGTATGAGAAGATGTATGAATGTGAATGAGGCAAGGAGTGTGTGCCAAGACCGAGTTGTTTGGCGGTCCGTCCTCTCTGCCTACCCCTGCGGGGAAACGGCGTGATGGTTAGTTAGTTAGTTAGTTAGTTACATTGAAGCGTAGCAATATGGAGTTCCCAACTTGAATGTATACCCCAAAAAAGTGTTGCGGTCGTGTATATTTTAAAATCCTTAACACGGCCGGATTTTTTTTTTAATGTATACCAGAGCTCGATACTATTAAGCGTTATGTAAAGGTATAATATATTCAATATACGCCACGCACGGTGTAACGACCTCAACATCATACCCCGGATGCCTATTCGTGATCGATCCCTTACGCTCTCGGCCCAGTCTGGGTTCACGCCGCAGAGAACCACTTGAAAAAAATGCAAACATTTCAAAATAAAACCACCAGAATAGCCATGGGAGCCCACAAATGGATAAGGGTTTTTTAACTTCACCGGGACTGTAGTCCCTCTCCTTAAAGATCACGTCTTAAGTCTCGCCGAAACATTTTATGAGGGTATTTCCACCCATGAAAACGCGTCCATCAACTGCCTCGCCCGGTACGATGAAAACATAAAAACGACACACAAAAAATCCAAATAAAAACTTCGTAAAGTCTAAATCTCCCCATATTGCAGCCATGTTCCCTTGTAAACATAATTCTAACATAACTTACTTCTATTTTTTTCCAACAACCATCTTTTAAACTCCTGATGAAAGAAAAATGGGCCTTTTTGGCAGGAGCTCTGTATGCCATTATATCAAACTGTCGATCCTAACAAATATATCGAAGAACTAGGGCACATCACTACATCAGCTTGACAGCTGGCCGAGAAGCTTCTATTTATATGCCCCAGTTCGAAGATGGCAAAGCTCGGGATCGGAAGTCGTGCATCTCACAAACATCACCTCAGACCCTCAGGACCCTCAGGACCTCAGACACGTAACAAAACTAACGTAACGTAACGTAACTTCTTTTATATTTTGGGTAACCACATTAAATTCATTGGTCATGAAGTTAAATGACATGACGCCCAACCTTTTATTGGTCTACATCGATTTCTGATGATATGACGTTGTGACATTTAAGGCTCCGTCAAACAGAAGGCGTACTTACCGCGCGTCAAGGCGTCAGCCTCCTTCAAGGCTCCGTCAAGCAGGAGGCGTACTTACGCGCGTCAAGGCGTTAAAACGTACCGGACGTATAACGCTACGTTGTGTTGTACTGAACATGCCTAAACCGGTCAAACAGAGCGTGCGTGTAGCAATACGCGAAACTCTGCCGCCGCGGCAAAACGCCACGTTGTATTTTTGTTAAAAAATTTCCTTTGACGCCGGGAGTTCTTGCTTGACTGTGGTAAAAATGGTTGCCGAAAAGTTAATTGAATGTGTCCAAAAACATCCTTGTTTATATAACATGAGGAACAGTGCAATTGTGGTGTATTTGCTTATCTGGTGTTGCAGAAGGGAATGCAATTCTTCGAAGCACTCTCGTGACATACGTGAGTATTGAAAGAAGCGATCTTCATGTGATGAAAGCTCCCGGAATAAACGATAGTTTTCTCCAAATTCTTTCCTCTTCTTATTAATATCATGCACCCATATTCTATTATCACGGGAACGTGATAATGCACATAGCAGTAACTACTTATCTTCATCTAAATCGCTGGACATCGTGACGAAAACTGACTGACAGTGATTGACGCCGAACGCTTTGGTTTGCGCGTCGAAGCCGTTCAAATAGAAAGCACGCGACGTTACGCTGACGCCCCGACGCGCGGTAAATACGCCTTCTGTTTGACAGAGCCAAACAGGCACCAAAGCGCCGTAACGTCGCGTACTTTCTATTTGAACGGCTTCGATATGTTCAGTACAACACTACGCAGCGTTATACGTCCGGGACGTTTTAACGCCTTGACGCGCGTAAGTACGCCTCGTGTTTGACGGAGCCTTTTAAGATAAATAACATCTTGTATGTTGGGTAATGTTTGGCCACATGGTGGCTGTTCTCAATGGAAAATTAATTTCAAAACATTCCGAAAATCTACATTACTGAAATTAAAAGCATCTGTCGTCTGGAATGATATTGGAGCAAGCGATGCTGACCTTGTCCTTGTACAGTTTCTTTATATACAAGGGTTAAAATCGCATTTAAAAAACATATTTATTTGGTGCTACCCTTGCACCCCCTTGGTAATATTGGTTAGATTTCCTGCATTTAAATTTTAATAACTTGGAGACTTACCGAATAAACTTTATATTGTTTCACTTTATCTTCTTTCATTTTATAGGATTGTATTTCATTCTACATACCTTCAATATACACTAAACATAATTGAATAACTTTTCATTTAGGTCGCGGATCCGAGAATAAGAGCTATATAATACATATGAACAATATTAATAAAATTGCGATTTTGAATTGAAATACTAACCTCAAGTTGACACTAAACGTGAGTTAATTAATTAATGGGGTCTTTAGGAATATTTCAACGTCTTTCGTTTCACAAAGATCGAAAGGAATAAATTGATCGGGATTTAAATGAATTATTTAATTCTATGTATCGCGTATACGACTTCTCTCAATTCTAAGAGCTGAAAACCGTTCATCAAAAAGCCATAAACTTTGCATAACGCAAGATATTATCCAAATATATGTCTATATTTAAGATCTTTGATTGACAATTAACCGAAACTTATCTGATAATATAAATTTGTCAATCGTCACGCATCGGTCGGAATGTCCCTTAGGCGGGAATCAGACAGTTCACTCGAGTGAAGGTTTACGCCATGTTTTTTCGGCCTAATGTTCCATCTTCGTTTCATTCCATGTTCAGACGGCGCTATAGAAATTAGCGTTCACTCGTCCATTCCCACCACAGCGTCGCCGAGCGAGGTCAGGCGCGCCGTAATTCGTTTGACTTCCAGCGCAGTCCGGCTTCGAATTTTAAGGAAAAACATATCAGATGCAAAAATAAATTAAAAAAACAGTATTGTTTCGTCTTATAAACCTTTTTATTTTTTATGACATAATAACACAATTTGATTTTACTTTTTTAATTACGAACATTTACCTACAAATTAATAATCTTACATACATTAAAAAATATATATAACACATGTATAAAAAGGGAGACCCAACAATTTCTATGAGACGTGTTCCCAAAGGCAAACAAATTAGCCGAACGAATACCATTTTGACGTTTTGCGTGCGACGTGATAGCGCCCTTCCAGTACAGGACGCGAGACAAACTGATTGAGATTTCACTACGAGTTCAGACGTTTCACTTTGCTCTCTTCCGCGCGCGAGTGAAGGATGCCGAATGAAAATATCCAACATTGTTGGATTGGTTCACTTGAAGATTTCATTCGGCAGTATTCAGCACTTTCGTTTCATTTCATGTTCAGACGTGTCATTCCGAGTAAAATAGGCCGAATGAAATGCGGAAATTAACGATTAATGAACCGTCTGATTCCATCTTTCTCAATTGTTGACCGTGCAAATATTGATAACTGACCTTAAACGCATTTAGTCAATATAGTATTGATAAAGGGTTTTTAGCGACCGTTTGCGCTAAGCCTGCAGGGCATTGGACTAATGGCGTCAGGAACAGCAAGAATCGTAATGCCCTTTGGAGAAAAAAGATATGCTTTGAATTTTTTTTGCATATATTTATATATATATATAATTATATATTTTTTTTGTATATACCTCACAAGAGTCTTAACTGCACCCGTCTGGAGCCAGTGAGACTATGGCATTCCCAATTGGAGGGGAAAGAGATGGGGAAGAGGAAGGTGGAGGAAGTACCTGGCTATTCAAATCTAGTCACTAACCACGGTTAAAGCCATTTTTAAACAACGTTTCAATTCTGAATGGTGATCATACACCAGGGCGATACTGAGAGTATCTTCCACTCTGAAACGTACTGCAAATATTCCTTATTTTTTTTTAAATGATTAATTTGTGAAAACACAAATAAATGAAAAAATATTATCTCCGCACGCCGGGATTTGAACCCGCGACCTACGGATTTCTAGTCAAGAGCCCTGCCCCTGGACCACGGCGGCTGTCAGATGGACCCGTTTATAAAAAACTTCATTAATTACACGATGTAATTAATAAATAATCAATAAACTTTCCAAGTACAAAAATCATAACTTTTCTAGTAAAAATATTTCTTTTCCTGGAAAAACACCGAAAACAATTATTTAATTTATTCGTTAAAAATTCTGGAAAAACTTATTACTTATTCGTTATTATTTTTAATTAGCTGTTTTTAAAGTAAAAGAATCATTCGTATTATTTTAGTAATTTTAAATTCTTTTTGTTATTTTATAATGAGGTATGCTAAAACGAATTGCAAAATATTTTTGTAGGAATCATCATTGAATTTATTTATGAAAAGAAAGGAGTAGGAATTCTGTGAAGGAAAAAGGTGTGAGGGGTGGTTATGAATCTGAAGGTCAATGGGTTTAGGAAGGACGAACGTATGAATGAGGTGCAAAGCGATGAGTTCCAGTCGAAAACTTCCTGCTGGAAAGAATAAAAAATCTCCCTCAACCGGTCTCTCCCGATCCGCCCCGACTACATGGGACAAAGCATCCGCCAACAAGACCTAGACAATCTTCATCCCCCGTGAACCCGGACTCCCCTGATAGGTCACTAAGCGTAGCGAACCATTCGGGGTGACCTAAGACAAGGGCGTTCATTATCCAATAAATGTTTCCCAGGGCAACAGTACCCATACCCGCCTCCGAAATTGAAGATTTTATATGGGAAATATATGGGAAATTTGTTTACTTCAAGGATTAAATTCAAAATATTTTGCCTGCTGACAAACCGCTTTGGCAGTTAAGCGAGTGCTTATGAAGAAGAATGTAATTTTCACGTAATTAATCTAAATTTTATCGACAAAATAAAATTTGCAAGTTAATAAATGTCCCCAATTCCCATAGTTTAAGACGCCACCACACTTTTCACCTTAATACATATAAAAATAATATCGCCTACTTTAGCCCTCTGACCCAGATGTGTCGACTATATAACAAGATAGAGTGTGCTGAAGTAGATATATTCGTCGATAATTTGTACGTATTCCAAAAAAAAGTTCTGCCGCTGTTAAAAAATATGTTAAACTAAGTATATTGTGTCAATTGTCTCTCTTTGTTCGCTTGTATATAAATTTGTTTGTGGATGTTTCTGTTTTTCTAATTTTATATATCTGTATTTAATTGTATGTAATTGTAGATTTTTGTAATTGTATGTTCCTATTTGTAAAATAACTGCGTTTTATAACTGGATTATTCTCACGTAAGTGCGAACATCTGTAAAAACCCAGTATAAATAAATAAATGAAATTTCGTCTTGATTTTAGGGTGACTTATCCAATAATTTGAAATTTTCTACTCCATTTAAAAGCTCTGATTTCTAATTAAATGGGGGGAATGGGAATTAAATACAGGTCTTAAATATTCTGGTCTGGCTTGAAAAATAATTTTCTAATCAAAGTTTTTTATTGCCAGTAATTTAACAAAATATCAATTTCTTTACTTTACTATAGTCATACAATGTTAAACATATTATAATACCACAAAGTCATGATTAAATTCGATATTACTTTCATTTCACTTGCGCGCCAACATCCCCTCATCCTTCTCGTCCCCTTACCCATCACGACCACAATACCTATTTCGCAGTTTATCTAGGTACAGTTATAATCACAAATATACTGCTGGATAAAAAATACATTATGTAACTTCATTCGCTATAACCCAGAAACATCATACCAGCATGGCGGATGAAATAACACAAAATCTGTACAATGTACAATATTCTTATAATAATTATATAAATAAACTATTTCAAATTTTGCAAATTCACTTTTTGTCACCATTTTATTAATGAAAAATTAAAATATAAAACACTTTGTTTTTACCATGATAATCTTTATTTTAACAAATCGATATGTTTCGAGAACGATGTTCTCTTCCTCAGGACATTAAATGTACTAAAAACAAAATAATCATTTTTACATAGGTAAAACTTGTAGAAATTTTGAAACGAGGGTTAAGGAACATTTGAGATGTCTAAATAGCAATAATTATTCGGAATTTGCTAACCATCTAATTGAATTTAACCATTCATTTGATATAAATACTAGTTTTAAAATTTTACATACTAACGTTAGTGGTTTTCAATTAGATCTTTTAGAAATTTTAGAAATTAGGAAAAATGTCAATAGAAATTTAAATATTATTAATAATCAAATCTATTTTGTGAATAACCCTATTTTAAACATATTTCCATTGTAATTTTTTGTCTTTGATGTTCTAAGCACCTCCCCTTTCCACCTCTCCCCCTCCCCACTCTTCCCTGTTGATCTTCTTAGCACCTCCCCTCACCACCTCTCTCCCCCCACTACTTCAATTTCTACCCACGCATAGCTTTGTATACTTGATTATTTAATTTTTAGTACATTTAATGTCCCGAGGAAGAGAACATCGTTCTCGAAACATGTCGCTTTGTTAAAATAAAGATTATCGTGGTAAAAACAAAGTGTTTTAATTTTTCATTAAATAAACTATTGGTTTATTATGTTCGCTGTCTACCAAGGTGTCCAGGGGTAAAGTGCGTTAGCTTCCGGAGGTGATTCTATATGATAGTATAAATAAAAAAGATCAATAACTTTTTTCGAAAAACGTTCCAAAGTTAATGCACTTTACCCCCGAAAACCTGTATTTATATTTGTTATTTAGTTCTGCTTCTTATATTTTAGTTTACATTCATTAAGTGCTTAGTTTTATATTTCGAAAAATGTATTTGTGAACATTATTAATTGGTCCGTTTTTTTGTTATCTTCCTATATATATATTGTACTAGCTGACGCGCCCACGCGTTGCTGTGGCTAACGAAACACAACGCCATCTACTATATGGTTAGATACCTAGATAAACAAGTGTTATATCAATAAATTAACTCACACCGCCATCTGTCAGAAACTTATGGAACTTACAAATAATTGTCCCATAAAAAAGATTCAATTCCCAATAATAAATACTGAGGTCAATAATCGAGATAAAACTATCCTATCTTTTAAGTTGGACCAAATTACACACAGTAAGCCAAATTTCATCAAAATCGGTTTAGTGATTTTGGAGTTTACCTTGGACGTACATTGTGACGCGAGATTTTTATATATAAAAGATACTAGCTAACCCGCCCACGCATTACTGTGGCTAACGAAACACAACGCCATCTACTGGATGGTTATCTAATCTAGATAACCAAGTGTTGTATCAATAAATTAACTCACACCGCCATTTGTCAGAAACTTATGGAACTTACAAATAATTGTCCAATAAAAAACATTTAATTCGCAATAATACATATTGAGGTCCTATCTTTTAAGTTGGACCAAATTACACACAGTAAGCCAAATTTCATCAAAATCAGTTGAGTCGTTTCGGAGTTTACCTCGAACGAACATTGTGACACGAGATTTTTATATATAAAGATTATTCAGACCGTTAATGTTTTCAAAAAAGTAAATAAATAAATGTTTCCAGTCCAGATAAAATGCATTTGGAGTATTCAATTTGTTAGGGATTACTACACAGAGTCGTAGAAGTAGATCAGTACCATAGACATATGAATATGTATAGACCTGCCCTAAGTGATAAAAGCGTATTATTTCCCCCTCCTTAATTCTGGGTTCCATGGAACCGGCCGGGCTGGCGTATACGTTCGCGTGAATCTAGAAAATGTGACGTCATCATTCTTGTGCGGACTAGAGTCGAGCTCTTATCGGTACATTTTACGAAATAACACGGCAGAAATGGTAACTTGTGCTATTAAAACATGTAAAAATAGAAGTGAAAAAGAGTATAAACCCAATTGTCGTATTACCTTCCATATGCATGCATTATTTGTCATTATTTTAAGCTTATTCACATCATATAATATGATCAGTTTTAGACATGAACCGAAATTCCCGGTCCCGTCGTGTGCACGTTGCAGTTTACTGTGATAAGTAAATTATGAAACATTTGTAAAAGTGTCTTAACTTAACACGGTAAAAAAATATTCGACTCTCAAAACAAGCAAACCTTTCTTCATTTTATATGGATTACACAAATTTGTTCAAACCGGGCGAACAATTCGCGCTCCCATGTAAAAAGGTCTATTCATTCAAAAGCAGATTTTACTTTTAAGAGCTAAATGGTGATATTATAATGCGTGATGCCTATATACTGTCATTTGAAGGATTAACGAATCACATATCGTTACCGTCAACTCATCCCTCTCCGCCCCGCTACAGATGGTTATTACCCCTCTCCCTGATTCTCAAGTCTATGAATAATATGTCTGTGATCAGTACCTAACCGCTCTAACGAGCATTTTATGGGTTTGCATTTGGTCGTCTACGAGAGGATTTTATTACAAACGATGAGACTAATTAAATCAACCCTATAAACTAGATTTATGATCTAGTTGCTTGTATGCATTCTAATAAAATCCTTGATAAAGGTAATTAGTGGCTAACAAAACTGGCCCATAAACTGGATGTTATTGTGATGCTGGAATTCAAACAATATCCAAAGATTTTAGCATAACTTTCCGGTATGATTATATTTACGGTCGTATTCAATTAGGGTCCCATATTCAGGCTAAAGGGTCCGCACTCAGAACTGTGAAACTAATATACAAGAAAAGGAAAAGTTTTAACCCTCTAGCTATTGTTATACTTTCAACTTCATATATCATAATGTATTTATTTATTTACGGTCCAAATACAGAATTAACTTTTATTTAACATAAAAAATGGATTACTTAACAAGAGGGTATTTTCTCAAACAAGGGACTGTGTTGAAAATATGTGTATGGAATATTTAAAGATCATTTTTCTGATTTTAATCATTCTCCTAAAAATGTTTGTTTTTTATGTTTTCATTCAAATATATTCATTTTAAAAACGATCAAAAACCGACAAAACCAAAACGGCCTGTGGTTGGCAACGTCAACAAAGTACTAGCTTTTGACGTCACACGATAGCCACGCCCCAAAATATTGTTTTGGTTGTATAACAAAAATGGTAAACTTAGACTCGCTGTAGAAAATGTATTCATCAACATAAAAATAAAATAAAAATGCAATAATAATCGTAATATTTGCTTAATTACAAAAAGTGGAAATACCTTATTGTACAGTGTGAACATACCTATGATTTAAAATTAACTCAAATTTACAATTTTGGAAACGAAATGCATAAGTACCAAAAAAGTATCTTCAAAAACGAGGGATTCTGTTGAAAATGTATGGAATATTTAAAGATCATTTTTATTATTTTATTAATAAAAATGTTTATTTTTGACGTTTTCATTAAAATTTATTCATTTTAAAAACGTTCAAAAACCTACCAAACCAAAACGGCCCGTGATTGCCAACGACGCTTCGTACAGGTACGCACGTCATCAAACAAAGTAGAACTGTCGTAAATTTTTCAAGAACGGGTGACTCTTATGACGTCACACGTCGAAAATGCCGTTTTGGCGGATTACAAAAATGGGCAACTTAAACTCGCTGTAGAACATGTGTTCGTCAACATAAAAATAAAATAAAAATGGCATAAAATTGTAATTTTTTTAAGCAATAAAAAAATCATGGAAATACCCTATTAATGCTTTCAAAAAATAAGTTAAATGCTTTTTTCTCTCGGTGCTAATGAAAATATCTGCTACTTCTGCACAATGGTTACTTAAGCTGTGTATGCGTGGTATAAGGGAGGTCATAAACGAAACGGTATTAACATGATTGTTGCAGTGAAATATATTTTTAGTTCGTGTGAATTTATTAGATGAAATCAATACCAATAATGCAGTGCTTTTTTGCAATTGATTTAGCAATAAAAAATTTGCAAAGAGAAAATAAAGTAAATCCTTTGGTTATAAATAAATTGATGGTAGGCAGAATTTTTCATCTTTTACTTCGTGAATCTTCATGAATCTTCGAATTTCACCCATCTGAAGACAACCGTTTTCTTTTGGTTATCAGCCGGCAACCTTTCTTTTTCTTTCTCGCCCTCAGATGTTATCAGACGATGTTAAAATTATAACTGTCAACTAAGCCGTGCTGCGGGCCTGGCATATGCTGCATCTAGTACTACGGGTAGGGATATCTGCAGTAGGTACTATGGGTAGAAGACTAAATTTAATAAGACAATAATCTAAATGTTGACAGAATTGTTCGTATTAGCTATATTGTTGTGTATTTTTCAATTATGGTGTTGAATTTTAATGTCATTATTTTATTGGTCAATGACATAATAATACTTATCACTTAAAATATGAATGTATAAAGACTGTTTATAACGCAAATAAAAAATATCTATAAGAGGAATATCTGTACAAGTGGACAGAATGCTATGTCATTAAGGCTGTGGAGATGTGATAATGGCTTATTTTTGATAAATTTGTCAAAAATATCTCCAATAGCCAAACGAAATTAAATTATGGCATTCCACAGGGATCGGTTCTGCGTCCAACATTATTTTTATTACTCATTAATGACTCCAATCAACTTTTTTCTATCTTTATTTTCAACACGTGACGCATTATTGGTAGATATGTTGTAAATTAGTGTTTATAATGTCTTTCGCAGTGTTTCCCCCTGTATTATATATGTACAAAATTTACCATTCTGTGTGACTTGCCTGACCCTTGACTGAACCTAGGCCGACCCTTTGCACGATGAATATGGATTATTCGTCCATTTTCACGCTCTTAACCTTCGAGCTGGTTTTTCAATGTGGATTATTATTCCATTATCTTCGGAGATTAAGCCGCTTTCACGTGTATCATGTATGTAAGATATTATCACGTAGCTCGTGTGTAAGGATTGCGTTGAATTATGTAAGAGGGACCATATAAATTATTCCATTTCTCTTTTGATTGATTTGGTGGATTACATCGGTCTGTAAAGGAAAATGGTGGCATTTATTTGATTTGAAAGCTAGGCATTTAAGAGAACAATTTCAACTTATTAGAGAAACGTTACCACACATTTCAATTCACATAACTTCACTAAAATTCTTTAGAAGGGGCCTTCACCTTCGCCTGAGAGAGAAGTTCTTGCTTATGAATAATTTAAGATACCTATATAACATTTTCAACAAGATTGAAAATAACATTAGTTACACTTTTTATTACTTTTTTATAATAACTCGGCAACTTACATATTGCAAGAAATAAAAGGCTTTTTATTTGTTATTTATTTTATTTTTCACTACAATCAATTTAATTAGAAATAGTACATTAGCGTTAACTTTCAAAGTCAAAGATTTCCTCTCAGCAGCTAGCAGTAGTCCTTCCGAGAAATTCAAATGTTGAATCGAAATGTGTAATTACTTTCATGTTTATTCACCATTTCTTCCTCTTCTTCTAGCCACTTCTCATTTGTTTATTCTAACAATTGTCCACTATTAAATGTGCGTTGGCCGGTAGGAATCTTGTGTTTGATCGAACCAGAAAGTGTCCTATCTCCTGTTTAAACCCTTAAAGGGTTAGTTGTCTGAACCGCATCATATTTGTCATCGTAATTACATTGACTTTTAGATATATATATTTTTTTTCATTGTTTTTTATTTCTTGCTAGAGCAATCCCGATGAGTTACAAAACTCATTGACAATGCTCCCCATTACCTTCCGTTTCTCGACCCGTCGGGGTTTTATTATAAACGTTTTTGATAGTAACTCATGATGGCTTTATTAACGATTGATCAAACTACCGAAATTTAAATTTACAGAGAACTGGAAAACGTATATACACAGGACGGAAGTGGTCACATTTGTAAAAATTCTAAATTGGGCTTAGTGATGATTTGTGACGACGTCAATTGTGACGAGAGTTAAGACATCTGGGTATTTAACGCAATCAATCGATAAAAGGTTTTTATCGATAATGTTGGTAACTTTTTATCTTTCTCACGCATGATTGTAGACAGCCAATGAACTAACAACAGTTTAGAACGACTCGGTATTTTTGATTTATTCTACTTGAATTTGCGCGTAGGCGTTCTGCAGTTTAACTTAAGAATGATGACAAGTTATCGACATTATCGATAAATGCTTTATCGATCGACAGTGCTAGATACCACGGACCTTTTTTTACATTAGCACCCTACAGGAAAATAATTTCGCTCAGGGTCATCTTTGGGAAAGCTGTGTGGAGGCTTTTTGAAGGAAATGACGGTGAGGAATATCTGTGGAAGGAACAAGAAATGAGGAGTGGGTAGGAATCTGGGAATCAGCGTGTCCAGGAGTGACGGATGTTTGAATTCGTCCCTCCCCCTGCAGTGTAAGGCGATGGGTCGAGAGAGTCCTGCTGGAGGGGTAAATAGGTCTCCCTCAACCCGTCTATCCAAAATCCGATCCGCCATAAAATGGGTGGGCAGACGCATCTGCCGCCAAGATCTAGGGAAATCTTAAAGTAAATAAGCAGATAAAATTTTGAAAATTTTTGCTACATTTTTGTTTACATTAATACCAAAGAACTCCTGGATGACTCTTCTTCTTCTTCTCGTGCCCTGTCCGTTCAACGGACGTTGGCTATCATGTTGGCTATGCGGACTTTGTTTACTGCGGCCCGAAACAGCTCTACAGTAGACTGGCCAAACCATTGTCTCAAGCTTTTCAGCCACGATGTCCTCCTTCTTCCAGGGCCCCGTCTTCCGGCAATCTTTCCCTGCATTCTGAGATGCAAGATCTCGTACTTCTCCCGATGTCTCATCACGAGTCCTAGATATTGAAGTTTTCGGATTTTTCTTGTTTTAATAACTTCTTTTTCTTTATTCATCCGAACCATAACATCTTCATTCATCGTAACTCTGTTCATTCAGCTTATTTTGAGTATTCTTCTGTAGATCACACCTCGAATGCCTCAAGTCGTTCCTGGATGACTTAATGTTCCAAAATCCTGCAGAAAAACGGCCCGGATGAAAACAATACTCAGAACCGAAGAAGCTACAACCTGAGAAGAAGAGCCGACCCCAACAGTCTACCTAGGCAATGGATTGGGACAGTGCGAGGAAGAAGTTTTTTGTTTACATTAATCCAACACAAGATGCCCTGAGGAAAATAATTTCCTTCAGCGCTTTGGGAATTCTGTGTGGAAGGTCTTTTTCGCGAAATGAAGGAGACGAAGTTCTTCAAAGGAAAACGGTATGAGGGGTGGATAGGAATCTGGAGTGAAGGACGTATAATGCAATTATCTTCTAGCACCAACTAGAACAACCCAGTATCCTTATATTCCATGACAAACTAAAAACTAACCCTTACAAAGGTCAGATAGAACGCCTGAATGAAATCCACCCCTTTTCAGGCGTTCACATGAGTTTAAAATGTCACCCGCTACAAAGGGTTTAGTAATTTCATTACTCGGGCGTTTCGTTAAAACACGGCCGGTGTGTCAAAAGTAATATAAAGGCCATTAATTAATGTAAAACATTTCCGTTCACATTTTTTGCTAGCTATCGTAAAAGGGTGTCAAATGAAAAATTTAGTATGAGTTATGAAATTCAACAACTTTTTGGTGGAAAATCTTGAAACGTTGATTGTACCTAACAATCTTGTTAGGTACAATCAACTAATGAATGTACATAGATATCAGCCTCCTTACTGATTCACGTGTTTCAAATTTTACACAATACATGAACAACCATTTACCCTGCATTAATGGTTGTTTTTTAGTTGTGTAAAATTTCACTAAATCACCTTTATTAGTTAGACGTCAGAGGGTTAGTCGTGTAAAATTCTTCTTAAAATTCTTCTCTCGTGTAAAGTCTCTTCACGGAGAAAAATGTTATTCTAAAATACGATCATTTTATTCGTAAAAACGGTTAAAAACGGGACTGAAGTTCTTACCAACAAATTAACGGAAAATGTAAGAATAATTTGTTGGTATACCTAATTTCGTAATTATTCTTACATGTTCCCGCCAATAAAATGGAAACCCTGTTAATTTGTTCGTAAGAACTTTAGTCCCGTTTTTACGAATAAAATTATCGTATTTTAGAATAACATTTTTCTCCGTGTTGAAATTAATTAATGTAACCCAATCACACAAAGTTTTTTATAAATATAGTACTTTATTTTAAAAAATATGTACACGGTGTCAGGAAACTCGTAGTACAAGGGGAAACTCATGAATTTGCTTCACATGGGGAACCCTTTTTTGATATGGCGTAATAATTGTATGGAAAACACAGACGAGCGGCGATCGCGTCGCTTGAAGGTAGCTCCATGGAAGAACGGCGTTATTGTTAATTTTTATTCTCTTGTCATTGCTTTGTATATATTATACTGTATATTCTTTATTTTACATTATTTGATTAACATTTTGTAATGGACTCGGAAAGAGCACTGTAGGATTATTTTAAAGTGTATAATAATTACGCACTTGAATTAAAATAACAGAAAACTGCGCTGTGCAAATATTACGTTATTATTATTATTATGGACCTAGACAAACCAAATCCCATAAACACGGACACCCCTGCTAAATCTTCAAATGTAGCAAACCACTCGGGGTGACCTGTGCCAAGGGGGGGGGGGGGGGGGGGGGGGGGTAGGTTATCCAATAAATCCGCAACCACCTCCCAAATAGTAAAACGCAAATTAAACACTTAGAGCCTTACTAAAAAAAAAACACTCCGCGGCCGTTAAACGGTGTTTCTGTAGCACGTTGTGTAAAGTCTGTACATTTCGTTTTTCAAATTCTTACTAAACAGAATATATGGTTTTGATCTGACAACGTCGTATTTTACCAGCCTTATTAATAAACTTTCTGAAAATTTTGTACAGTGGTCAAACAACCATGTATGAAGAATCCTTACTAATTAAGAACTGACAAAAAATTGTTCATGGAAAGATATGTACATTGCTTACACGGCCAAATAGGGTAGTTTATCTGTTGAATATATTTGTTCCATTTGTAATTTTCAACGAATTTCGATTTTTTTTTAATGTCCTATAGATTTATTATTTTTTGAGATGTCGTAAAAACAAATACCATTTTAGAACCAAAATTTAATAACCTTTAAGATTTTCATATCTAAAATATACTTAAGTATTTAAAAACTGTAGTATTTTAAGCTTCAAACATCAAGTTGGAAAAAAAACTCACTTACCCCAAACACTTTCTATTAAAACATTGAAATATTTGAAAAATTCAAAAAACACAGTCCTTTTATTTAATGATTTTGAAATAAAACAGTCACCTCACTATTTACTCCTTCCACAATAAAAAAATATAAAAAAATCTTGAAATTCGCTTTTTATTCCCAAAAATTTACAATAAAAAAACCCACGTTTGAACACATTGCTTGCACATCTTAAGACATTCATTTCTTTGATACGTTTACTAAAATATGTATTAGACATTTTAGTCACCAAAAAACATCACTTTCAAGAATTTATAATAAAATAAAGATCTTAAAATGCAAATTATTTCTGAATGTAACCTATAGAACCATTTTCTGACAGTTCAATTTAGAACACACGATTTTTGTGTCACAATTTGACTTAAGCTAACGGAAAACAACACAAATTAATAGTAAATATATTGCGTACATGAATATAAGTGCGAATTAGTCAAGGATTGAAATCATTAATGAAAACATCATCTTAATTACACACACATTCGCGACCGACTTTTTTCCGCATTCGCGGCTTTTTTTTTCAGCGGGAAAGCAATGCGCAGGCGCATCAATCACACCACTCCAATTTAAACAAGTAAAATACGGCGTTGCCAAATCTAAAGATTCACAAATATACCGTTTAACGGCCGCGGAGTGTTTTTTTTTAAGTAAGGCTGTAAAGCATTATTTTATGTATCGTCCTCTAAAAACCTTTAAAATTTATTGAATGAAGACGTGTTTTACAAAACACCACGACGCAACTATAATGTAATATATCTACGACAAGTGGGAATCTAAACTTCCATTCAACGAACAACTTTAGCACAAAGAAAGAGCAAACGCTGTCTTATCGGAACTTTCCCATCTATTGTTCAATTTGCCTAACATGCTTGATAAATCCGTGTGGGTGCATTAGTTTCTTCAAAGGGATTATATCTTGGGATCTGCAATGGCTATAGCCATATAGTGGGGTATATGCGGGCGTGTAAGCTTTCTGGCTAAGTTTGGCTTCATTTAATAGATCTGGCAGATAATTTCTACAGATTAGGGTTAAGCTATTTGAGATAATATTCTAACTAGCAGTAAAAAACCCGCTCCACGGGTTTTTGCTGGTAGGCCCTGCGGGCGGCTTTTCATTCTGCTTCGCCCAGTTTAAGTGTTGGTGACTATTTATAAGACATCACCCTTTTGCAAAACTAACTACTATTATTAACATTAAACTACAGAATACTTATATTTAATAGGTAGATATATAATAGTAGACATTCTTACATTAATACCGTGAATAATGAGAGGAACATAATAATAAAATAAATCTTCTTAATATTGAATGAAAGCGAAATTTTTTTCTTCTTCTTCATACTTTTTCCTTAAATATAGTATTATAGATAGCGCCACTTCCGTTTGCAAAACGCGTATAAGCGAGATCTAAGTGTGTATATTACGGCAGCAGCTCCGTGGAAAAATGCACGTTCACGGACGGCTCAGAACGGTGTCCATACAGTGTGGCGTGGAGATTTACTCGGAGTAGGGCTCCTTAATTTGAACCGTACGGGCATATTAATATACTCCGATTATTCCGTAAAATTTACTTTTTCATTTTAATTAAATGAAACAAATTACTTTGTGTAAACCACTATAATCGCACGTTAAAAGATTTGCAAATGTTAAATCATTTGCAAAGATTGAAGAAATAATGTTTCATTTTAAATCATTGCCTAATCTTTTTTTTGTTTGGTGGTTACGCGGCTAGATAGTAAAAGGAATAAATGTATTTATTTATTTATATCTTCTCACCATACACATATTATAATAATTTTTTTAAATAAAAAATTAACCTCACTAGGACTGTAGCATGTATTGTGGTTAACATTAATAAATTTGAGCGAAGAAACATAAGTTAAATACAAATAACAAAAACTACATACAAAACAGTGACCGGTCAGTGGTTGAGTAAGCATTGCGTTTGGGTCCCACCCAGGCGTTTCGTGTTCGATTCCTCGACTGACTAAGTCCTCCATCACAACACGAGCAACATCTTCCGCATAGTGTGGTGGTAGTAGGAGATTTTCAAATGTTGTTGGGTTATTCGTAACCCGGGAATGTTTGTCTTACTTAAAAAAAAAAAAAAACACTAAAATATTACATGGAGAAAGAAATAAATTAAAAGATAACATTAGTGGTCAGATGGGTAGAACTTGAGAATGAAATTGTAACAATATTTAAACCATAAATAAATTATTAATCACTATACCCATTGCAAAGTGAAAGTTCAAAACAACTAGGGTGGTAGTGGGAGATTTTAAAATATTGTCAGGTTATTCGTAATCTCGAAATGTTTGTATTTCTTAAAAAAAAAAAATAATAATAATAATTTTAAAATATAGTATCAGGGAACATGGACTATGTTTACGAAATAATAACTATCCCGATTTTTCTAATCATTAATCGATTAAAGAAAAACTTATTTTTCAATGCCACTGCCCAGTTACGGAAAAAACACAAAACATAAAATATCTCGGTGTAATAATTGATGAAAATCTAAGATGGGATCTACACATCAAAAGTATTACGGAAAAACTCACAAACCTTATATATTTCTTTAAAAATCTAAGACATGTGGTAAATAAAAAGGATATGAAAAAAGTGTACTACGCATTATGTCATTCTCGAATTGAATACGGAATTGTAGGATGGGGATCTGCTACAAACAAGTACATACACAACCTGAATACAATTCAAAAAGGAATTATAAAGACCATACTAAAAGTACCCATCAGAACACCTTCGATTGCAATTTTCAACAGCTTTGACGTACCAAATGTACAACGAATATATGCCAAAAATATATTATTGAAGCAATTCAAAAATACTGAATCTTCTACTAGACAGTGCATCCATCACACTAGATCATACAAAAACGAAATAAAAAATATTCCAAGCTATAAAACCACATTTGGACAAAGAAACCACACGTACTTTGCAACAAAACTCCACAACATTCTTCCCCAAGACATAAAACTGATTAAAAGTTTTAATGAGTACAAATCAAAAATAAAAATATGGCTGAAAGAGGTCAATGAAAAAATTCTGATGAAAACACTACAAACTACGTAGAAGAAAACACTACAAACTGCATAGAAAACAAATAAATTATAATTAAATAACTTTAGTCCGCCTCGGCACAGGACTTCCTAGTGAGGAGGACTAAGAAATACAATATATTATATACTTAAATTCACCTTTATATTTTGTATGCCCAATTGTTTTATATAGTCGCTTTAATAAAATAAAAAATAAAATAAAATATGAAAAACCATCCAATATCCGACAGCTGATCCCTTAGCATCATTATCACAATTGGCCCTTCGCTCGGAAAGACGGCCAAAAATGAATTTCCGATAGCACAATTAGGAGAAGAATCAGTATTGCACGTTTTTACCAGATAATTTATTACCTTCTACATCACTGACCTATATTTTCCATGATTGCCCCCTTATCGTGCGAAGATCGTACGCCACTGGGCGGGTCACGTGGTGTGATTAATCCTCCAGACCCCGTGAATAAATATTACGTAGTGTATGGAAAAGCAATGGCGTAGAATGAATTTCAGAAAACACATTGTTGGAAAAGTCAAGCGATTAACCCCTGCGTTAAGTGATATTTAAAAAGAATGAACAATTACCAAAAGAATAAAGGGAGAAGGTTTTCTGACTTTGACGTCACAATTTTAAAGGTGGAGATTTTTCGACTGGAATAAAGGGTAGTTTATCCTTCAAGAGGAAACTGGGCGGCGTTTTGTCGATACAAACGTATTCCCAATTTTTTTCTCTGGGTTTGACACTACAATAGATATAGAAATAAAATAGAAGTATTTTTTTGTAATATAGATAACTACTAGGGTGTCAGCACGTTTTTTTTTGAGAAGTTACTTCTTATAGAAGTTAGAACCCTTCAAAAAATGTTAAAATTGCCTAGTTTAACAACAGACGTTTGATGTAGAAACTGGTTAAGGTGAAGACATGCGAAAAAATGCAAAATCGTACAAAATCTTATGTTTTAGTTTTGAAAATTTGATCGCTTAGAAAAAATATAGATGCTTCAATTAAAAACTGTGAGTAGAACACATCTTGGCCTTTGAAGTGACCGAGTATTTTTTTGATAAGCTTTTTAATAAGCTTAGAAAAAAATTATGCGTCTGACCTGTAAAAAATGG
The DNA here is from genome assembly GCA_951813805.1 of Limnephilus auricula. Taxonomy (NCBI): domain Eukaryota; kingdom Metazoa; phylum Arthropoda; class Insecta; order Trichoptera; family Limnephilidae; genus Limnephilus; species Limnephilus auricula. The sequence continues at coordinate 7,653,646 of OX638403.1, forward strand.
TTAAAAGTGAAAAATCTCCTACTTACAAATCCTTTGTCTGGTGTTGTTTTATTGAATACTGTAGCTTATTAAATTTCTTATAAAGTGATCGGAAAACATTTTAATATTTATATGTGAACTTCACAAAATAAAATAAAACGTGCATTTTGGCGACGTTTCTTTGCAGTGAATAAAAATAGGCGGTACCCAACAAATTTGTAACTGCGAATTTCACCCTTCTGTCATGTATAGAAGGATTTTAGCTCGTCGCTCAGTCTACGCCCAGAACCCGGGGCCAACGGATATGCCTTAGTCTACGCGGCGCTTCGATCTTTAAAAATATACTTGCGGAATAACAAAACACTGTTTTTTGCTAGAGATTAGGGTTTTTATTGGTAAACGCCCAAAAATCGTTCGCTCCGCCCGATTCCGAATGAGTCAAGGACTAGTGGATCATCTTAATGTATTATTTTTTTTTTAAACTTACAGATATAGAGTATTTTCTTCTAATATAGTTTGTTAAAAAAAAACTTAAAAATTGGTCCAGTTTTGGAGGAAAAAAGTGGATAATACAAAGCTTTGATAATAGTAAAATAAAACAAATTTAAAACTTTTTCCATAAATTTGTTTTATTATACTATTATAATGGAATTCCACCACGAATTATCAGTTTAAAAAATAGAAATATTAAAAAGCCTTGATATTGATGATTTTATTTAGGTATTCCTGAGATGCAGTTGTCCCTTTTACTCAGTATTCGGGGGAGTAAGAGCGACAGTTACGGCAACAGTTTGGTAAAATATCTACATATTGTTTGAATTTGTCGGCGACCGGGTTTCCTCTGAAGTACCAGGTTCATCACTCTGTACTTTGCTCGCAAATTAAATTAATAAAATTTGTTCGCTGATAAACTTTTCGCTACACAAACCGCTCAGGTAACCTTCAATAATAATATTATAAAAACTTGGCAGGACATGTGACATGGAGCAAGGATAAAAAATACATGATAACTAACTGGAGTTCTTACGTTTAAGGCCACGCTTAATTTGAAGTTACTACTGTTTTTAATCATTTTCGGAGCACACTTTGCGATTCTTTTCTATCGAGAGAAATATATTTTTTAGAAACTTAAAGTGTTCAAGGGGATTAAATTTGCAATTATTATAAGCAAACACTCATCCACATTGAAACAATCTTCCGAGAAAAGATACATGCCGCCGACGGGACTCGAACCCGCGCCCTTCTGATATCCGGTTAGGTGCTCTTAATCCACTGAGCTACGGCGGGTTACCTCTTATCCGCCAAATGATAAAATATATTAGTGTTTTATTCAACAACTACTGCTTATTACATTTATTACATGACATAAGAGCACCTGACCGGACATCAGAAGGGCGCGGGTTCGATTCCCGTCGGCGGCATGTATCTTTTCTCGAAAGGTGGTTTCAATGTGGATGAGTGTTTCAGGCTGATAATTGTTGCTTTTTTTAATTAATAAAAATAATATATACTACATTTGCGGCACGTTCCAGAGTGGAAGATACTGTCAGTATCGCCCTGGTGTAAGACCACCATTCAGAATTGAGACGTTGCTTAATAATGGCTTTAGCCGTGTTTAGTGACTAGATCTGAATAGCCAGGTACTTTCCTACCTTCCTCTTCCCCATCTCCTTCCCTTCACCACTTTCCTTCAGCCTCACAACATACCCCAATTGGGGATTCCATAGTCTCACTGGCTCCAGACGGGAGCAGTTGGGACTCTTGTGAGGTATTCTCTATAAAAAAAAAATATAAAAAAATTGTTACCTTTGTGCTATGCATAAAATCTTGTCTTAACCATTAGTTTATCAATAAAAATAATTAAATGTGCACATGGACCAAATTGAAATTGATTTAGGGGTCATTTTCTATGCCGATGCGGCCGGTCTAGTCTAATTTTATCGATGGATAGAACAGAACGTGTACATTTTGTTATAAAGCGATTGTTTGAAACCTTTGTATAAAGCATTAAAATAGAAAATAGATAATTTGGTATTACCAGAGCCTGCTAACAATATTAAATAAATCTTTGATTTAATGTTCAACACGTGCTGAATGCAAAATATAATTTTCCCTGGTTTAAATTTTCAGTTATACAAAATTTTAATTTGTTCTGTTTTCCGTTGTATGGTAGATACTATCGTATTAGTCCAAGTGAATTAATCAGTTTGTTTAATGAAGCACGTACTCTAATAATAATGCGAATAATGCATGCTCTAGCTACAACGTTCGTATAATCGTTTATTTTAATTAAATATTAAATAATACGCAGAATTTAGAACGAAACTCCAAATTCATCTCTTCGGTAAATCTTATAATCCAATTTAAACAATATAAATTCGGTTGTGTGTACGTAACATTCTAAAATTCTAAGTATTTACACAGAATTCTTATTTTCAGTAAACATACTGAATTTATGCCACAGTTGGTGGTGTAATTGTCAGCATGGTTACTTTCGGTTCGGTTTCTTTCATGGTTTGATTCTCAGCTGTGTATTTTGTATATACCTTTTTTATATTTTAAATTTTAAATATATTAATATTAAATTTGGGAAGTTTTTTTTATTACCTCACAAGAGTCTTAACTGCTCCGGTCTGGAGCCAGTGAGACTATGCCATCCCCAATTGGGGTATGTTATGAGGCTGAAGGTAAGTGTGAAAGGGAAGGTGGGGAGGAAGAGGAAGGTGGGGAGGAAGAGGAAGGTGGGGACGTAGCGTATAAAATGTGTATATATTGTTTTCATTTAATTAAAATGATGCCTTAAAGTGAATTTACGACTATTGAAGAAGTAATTTTTAAATCCTTAATAATACATGTTGATGGTGGGCGATTGATTTTAGATTGTTTGATATGTTGTTCATTATATGAATGATCCGTTTCTTTGCATCTAAACGTGGTTATTTGGTAGATAATTTTAGGAAATATACGTACATATTTCACAAGTGAAAACACTGAATAGATTATACACACTAGAAATGCCTTCGTAGATTATACACACTAGAAATGCCTTGTAGATTGGAATGGAAACTGATGTCGCCACTGACTTAGAACTTTTCGGTTCTAGCCCATTTATCATGCGTCCTTTCTCTCTTATATTGCCTGACATTTTACATCGCCATGTGATCGAAATGATGATTTCTAAACTAATTTCTCTATGCATTTGACATTTAAGCAAAGAATGGTCAGACTTTCGGATCACTAAAAACGTCCACGTCGCATTATTGTGTTCTTCTTTATTCCATGGACATAAACGACTCCGGATCCAATAAAATAACGCCTGCAGAATTATATTTGGATACAGGAGATACAGCAGCGCATCAACAATGTTTACGGAACTAGGACTTAATGGATTCGCCGGCCTGATGAGACACCGGGTCACTGGAGCCAGGATGCGGCTAAAGGCCTCCGACAACACGGTGGTGAACGCAGCCTTCCAGCACCAAGCGCCACTTCTGAGTGAGCGCTGGGCCCGAGCTCACTCAAGACCACGCAGAAATTGATTACTCATTTATAACTTCGTACCTTCTTATAAGTGTTCTACATTATTTATAATTTTACTGTATTTATAACTATATGGGACGTGCGGGATTTCACTATCCTCCCCAGATCCTGGAATAAAACTTTCTTTTTTTTTTTCACCAGATTTACAGAGGAAAAACTAAACCCTTTCATACACTTTTCCATATAAATGATCATCTAGTAAATCCACGTTATGCAAGTGTATTATATAAGTATAATTAATACAAAACAATACAAGAACAACACGTTAATCTACCAAACTATTAAATGGGAATATAATTCACCGTCTCCAGATATTTTCATATCAGAGGGTTCGGCTCTGTGGAATTCCTAATTTGACCGATAAATCCTACTGATCCCTCAATATAAATATTAAAAAAATCTATATTATTATTATTATTATAAACAACTCGCCGTATTTTTTGTTCTGCCTTTTATTTATAAGGCTCTATAATTCTATATTGCAATATACCTGTGTCGATAATCTATCTGTATTTCAATTTGCTTTCAATGTCAAAATCATTAATCAACTGCATTGCATGCATAATCTAATATTGATTAATGGTTTCTTAGTCAATTAAACAATTAGCTACGTACACTATTATACTATTATGTAGGTAATCACTAATCAGTTTATAATTGTGTAATAAGTTATCAATAGCCGTAAGAGATTTTAACCCCTCAGGCTAATTTGTTTGCTTTTGGGAACAGCTTTAAGTTAACCACAAAATAATTAAAATTTCTATAAAACCAAAGTTTTCGACCGAAATTTGAAAAAAAAAAAAGGTATGAAACTTTGTGATTTTTTTATTAATTACTAGCTGATACCCGGCATACGTTGCAATGCCAATTATATAAATAAATTGTTTCTCCCTTCGTGTCATTTCCCATTCGTCCCCATTCCCCTTCCTCTTCCCCTCCCGCGTTCCTCTTTCACCTTCTCGCCCCCCCCGTCCTTAAGTCCCCAACTGACCCTCCTGGATACCACTCCACCCAGCCTTTTTCCCTGCCGCCTAACTCCATAAAATACACCCACTTTTTCAACAACTCGCTTGACTTATTTTTTTTTAATGCAAATTTCATAATGCCAGAGCTCACCAGTATATATATATAGAAGTATTCACGGGCATGTTCACAACAGTTCAAAAAAATAGCAATCGGATGAACGATATGGTCGCGCATAAGGTACGAACAAATAAACAAACAAACAAACATTAATTTTTATATTGTAGATTTATACATGAAACGACATAAAAGTGAGATTACAATCTCTAATAAAATCTGTATGTGTTTTTATATTTTTTTTGTTAAAAGTAATTTTAGTTTAAAAAAAAGGAGAGCCATCTTTAAAGCTTTTTTATGTTTGCGTAATTTGCATAAAAAAATTTCGAAAATTATATCTTTATCAAATTATAAAAACGCCTTTAAGCCATATAAACGGCCTTTACTTTTCAGTAATTTTCCAATTATTTGGATTTTATTGCAAAGCGGAAATATTCTGACCTTCTGAAGAAAATGTCAAATAAATAAGTAAAACTACTCCGGCGTGGCAAAGGTGTTATGAAAACGATCCATTTATTATATATTATATATTTTTAATAATTTTATCTATTACAAAACTCGCAAGAGCGATCTCCAGCAAAAACTCACATGTACCGATTGCTAAAATTTATTGTTAGTTAATTTCAACTATTCCCATAAGTTCCCATTCAGTCATTAGTAAACCACAATAATATTACTCATCTATTGTATAATTATTATTATTTAACATCTAGATTGCTAAAGCCCAAAACGAACATTGTACCTATCAAGTTAATTACTGCGAACCTATCCCACAATATCCTAACCCTCACTTTTAGGGAGTAGGTAAGTCACCTACTGTAAGTACCCAATATCCTATGTATTTATACCGTTACTGTAGTACATCATATCGGGTTTCATTTTAAGTGATTGTATAACCCAACAAGTCCGAATACTTCAAATTAACGTTGATTTATTAGGGACCCATGATATCGAGAATACAAAACAAACCCTCATTAATATTAATGTGCTGTCCCGTTAAATTTATTTGATGGATATGAGAGAATTCCAATCTGTTTGGATATTGGACATAGATACCATTTGAATATGCGAATCCGAAATAACGGAAACCTTGTTTTACCAACAAACGTGGAAAAGGGGCAATATCGATTGGTCAGTTCGACATCCGTTCTATCACACATTTCGTGATTGGAAAAAAAGTATTGAATTGTTTTTATTAATTTAAATGTGTGGCGGGTAGCGCGTTCGGAATATTAATTTTATCAGAATGAAACTATAGAAAATAAATCAATTTGCCCAGCTTTTGGGGTACCTAACGAATATTTTTATTTTAAGTTTTGGTTTACCTATACTAAACCAACCGTCATTTAATAAAAAAAGGATATTTGATGAAGTTTTTTACCTGATAAATTGGCCCATTATTTGTGACACCTCACAAGAGCGCCCCTGGCTGTACAGTGTTAAGATATGGGAACTGTGGCTAAACCCGATTGGGCAGCATTGTGAGGCGGGTTAAGGTACGGGCTGTAGGAAGGAGGTCTGGATTAGAAGGAGGAAAAATAAATGACGGAAGCTTGTTCCACATACAAGCCGACTTACACAAAAACAAGTCGAAAAAACGACCAGTTCTCTAAAAGCCAACATCATCTGTTAACGGTTATTTCGCTCTTGTCCGGAGAGTTTCTTGTGCTCTATCGTAGATCAGATTCATCATTCCTAACATTACGTCTATTACAACAGATTGTCAGACAGTCTTTCACAGAATACTTTGTACAGAATCATGTAGGTTTATCAAGTATTTTGGGTTTCCAGCCCAGAGGCGGCTCCCAATTTCAACTGTTGGGCATACTTGACGACCGTCCGTGGTCGAGTGGTAAGACACTTGACTCCCAATCGGAAGGCGAACCCGGCGTGCGCAAATAAATTTTATTTGATTAATTTGTGTTATTTCACAATTAATTAATAAAAATAATATATACTATATTGGCGGCACGTTCCAGAGTGGAAGATACTGTCAGTATCGCCCTGGTGTAAGACCACCATTCAGAATTGAAACGTTGCTTAATAATGGCTTTAGCCGTGTTTAGTGACTAGATCTGAATAGCCAGGTACTTTCTTACCTTCCTCTCTCCATCTCCTTCCCTTCCCCACTTTTCTTCAGCCTCACAACATACCCCGATTGGGGATGCCATAGTCTCACTGGCTCCAGACGGGAGCAGTTGGGAACTTGAGTTGTATAGAGGGTTAACAGCTAGTAAGATGCCCGTACAAGGACTTAAATGTTAAGTTATGCGAACTTAGTTTCAAATTTTAACCATTACAAACATAAGTAGGTACCTACAGAAGCAATGATTATTATAGTGGAGATGGTCATTGCCTTTATCTTTTACCCTAAATATTGATGGTTATGATCTAATAACACCCTCGAAGGGCGAAAACCAAACATATAAATTTACTAGATGAACCGGCCACGCGTAGCTGTGGCTAACGAAACACAACGCTATGAAATGGAATAGACTGGCGTGAAATCTAAACACAACGCCATCTAGGAAACAAACGCCATTACCTAGGTAACCCAAAAATGCAAATTAACTCACACCGCCATCTGTCAGAAACTTATGGAACTTACAAATAATTTCTAATCATTGTCACATAACAAACATTTAATTTTTTTATTTTTTTTTTATTTGAAATACATAGGTAGGTACATATATTTACAAAAGAAAATCATAAGTCTTAAAAGCTAATTACAATAAAAATAGTTTGTTAACGAATCTACCCAATTCAATAAAGAAAACATTTCTCGTGTTTGAATTGGGGAGTAGTGCCATTACAAAGGTAAGAGAAAAAATAAAAAAGAAGAAAAAATTTGAGGTAAGAAAATACATAAACTTATATAGGATGTTAACAAATATACATTGATAGTGGAATTGAGTATCATATCAGTTACTAAGTTGGATATACAGAAATAGATAAGTAAAAGTAAGAATATAGATGTAGTGAAATAAAATATTATTATTACATTTCAATTTATAGGTAGTGTTAGGGTACTTGGATTTGATTCTAGCAGTTGAGTAGAGGAGCTGATAATGCTGTAATGAACATTAATTCGCAATAATAAATATTGAGGTCAATAATCCAGATAAAAACTAACCTACCTTTTAAGTTGGACCAAATTACACACATTAAGCCAAATTTGATCAAAATCGGTTAAGTGGTTTCGGAGTTTATCTCGGCCAAAAATAAACTCGAAGTTCCCTCCGGATCTCTCATAGGAAGAATTATAAAAGTTTTGATACGTTAAAGCTAAAAGCCTACGACTATTTCTGTATCCAAACATTCAGAAAGAAAAGACATCCCAAGGATAAACTATCCCTCTTTGACATCATTCATCGGTAAAAATACATTCTTCACCCTCCAAGTTCGTTACTCGCATTATTAACTATCAAAGAACTTTTCTTTGGCTTAGATCGAGCGTAATCGGAAATCTCTAACACGTTTGGTCTTACGGAAATATCATCGGAAGAGAACTTCCAAACTATTAACTTTTTTCAATGGGATCAAAAAATATTTGCTGAAGTTTGAGACATCTTTCCCTTTATTATAAACTAGCTGACTCGGCAAACTTCGTACCGCCTCAGAATCAATAAATGTTGTGTTTAATTTATTAGCTGTAATAAATTAAGGGCCAGTTGTTTCGGAAAATTTCACATTTGAATTTCCTTCAAATCGTCATTCACCGAAAAATTGGGTTGTTTCAACCTCCGTCAGAAGAAATATCAACGAAAATTTCATGGAAATGTTTCAACAAATGAAAAGATTCTTTTTTCATTTCAAATTTGACACGCAATCACGTCTTCCTTCATTTCAAATACGAAATGGGTTGTTTCCACTCCAAATAACGTTGGATAAATTTGCAAATTTCACTCAGTGTTCCCCGCCGAATCACAATGTTGAATTATTTCGCTAACCGTCCGAACTCGGCTGATCACATTCACATCACATTTATATGGAATTTTCATTGAAATTTCTTCTGACGGAAGTTGAAACAACCCAATTTTTCGGTGATTGACGATTTGAAGGAAATTCAAATTTGAAGGGAATTCCGAAACCGAAAGGTCCTATGAAATTTTCGTTGAAATTTCTTCTGACGGAGGTTGAAACAACCCAATTTTTTGGTGAATGACGATTTGAAGGAAATTCAAACGTGAAATTTTCCGAAACAACTGGTCCTAAGTTTTTATTAAGTTAAAATAAATAGGTATTATTATGTATATATGTACATATAATATCTATGGGATGTGTGGGATTGCACTCACCTCCCCACATTCTGGAATAAAGAACTTATTATTATTATATTATTATTATTATTATTATATACCAAGTATTCTTGGCTCTATAACTATCCCGCGTTGTAATACCACCACAGCCCAACAATTTTATAAATATTTTGGAGTCAAATGGTTTAACCAATTACCCCTTAACTTAAGATTGGAAACAAACTATAAAAAATTCAAAAGGTTAATTAAAACAATATATCAATAACATATTACAATCATTGTGACTGTGACTTTGGAAATCCCTTTTCTTTTATACTCTTTTTTATTTTCTCTCTTCTTTTATATCTTTTCTTTACTCAATTCTGTTTCACGTATAATGTATGATATATAAAAAAATTAAATATTATAATTTTCATTATCCTTACTACACATTTTTAAAAATATATGTTGAATTGTTTTTCGCTGCTCTACCTTTTTTACACGAGCATTGCTCAAAAAAAAGGTGAATCACGATATTTAAAAAATGTATTAAAAATATATATATACAATGTATAACAACTGTATTTGTAAAAAATAAATAAATAAATAAAAAAATAAAAAAAAGGTACCTACTCAAAGTTCAAAAAAAAGAAATTGAGCTGTTGACTAAGCACGAAATATTCGGCACACTACACCATTTACATTTTGAATTGATTCAAATTATGTCGACCAACGCACATTATTTGAAAAGCCGTTTCATACAAAATATATGAAAAAAATAATTTTCTTCATAATTATATTTCCCGTGATTTTGTCTGATGTTTTAATAGTTATTCTATTAATCGGGACGGAGACAAATCAAACAAATCAAAAATCATAAAAATCGGTTCAGCCGTTCTTGAGTTATAAATGGTGTAACTAACCAGACTTTGTTTTATATATTAAGATTTATAAATGTAATACAAAAGTTGCTGATTGTGGTATCCATCTTCTTCCTCGCATTGTCCTAACTAATTGCCTAGGTAGGTTGTTGGGGTCGGCTCTTCTCGTTCTCAGGTTGTAGCTTCTTCAGTTCTGAGTGTCGCTTTCATCCAGGCCGTTTCTCTGTAGGAATTTGGTTGAGTTCGTTGGTCTACCTCTGGCCTCTGGATGACTGTCGAAGAAGCTCCATAGACATTGCCTGCTTCACTGTGTGGTCTGGTGGTCTCCGTCTTATGTGCAATGTTTGTGGTATCAATGATCACTAAATATTTATTTATTTATTTTATTTTAGGAAAATCAACGGTTTACAATGTGGTTTATTTATACATGTATAATTCACCTAACTGAGAAACCAATTATAGATTTCCTCATTTTACTAATGCATTGTGTATATAAAAATTAAACAGTATTCTTTTAACAACTAAAAGATCATTATTATAACAAAAAAATATTATAACATGAGATACTTTTTATTTTTTTTTATTTTGATGCAATATTTTTACATTTTATAATAAAATCCAATAATGTTGGCCTCACTATGTGGTTTACCCGTGCTGAGGCCTCCATTTTATCTACACAGTTTTTTTACACAGTACATTTAAAAATATATGAAGAACATAAAATTAAGATAAATTAAACTTAAAAACAGAGATTTAAAATTAAAGCAAAATTAAAGTTTAAGTCCCAGATGTATCTTTTTCTGATTTTTCTGTTTCAGATTTTCGATTGAGTTTCACTAATATTATCTTCATTAATTAAAAGTTCCCATAATTCGTGGTTCGGTTCGCTTTTTTTTCTCACATTTATATGCAGCATTAGATGTTAAAAATGTTTGCAACTGTACAGGGAGGTTCCAATGACAAAAGATCGATTATTCCCTGTATCAAATATTTTTAATTAAAAAATATTTAATATTATTAAATATTTAGATTTATTTCATTCAAAACTTGCTTTAATACATACCTACATTCAAGTAAGCAATAAAAATGCTCAAAACGCACGATGATAAATTTTTAAATATAGTGTACTTGTTGTAAGTATTTTTTGATCATAAGTATTTATGGTTTTTCAATAATGTCTAAACAAAATAAGTGTGTAAAAAAAATTGAAATATTATAGTTTGTAAGACCTTAAATAAATAGAAAAACTGCGGTATTTTTGTCACAAAACACGTTCTCGGATTTTTATTTTTAATTTTGAAAACTGTGTTGACTAGATTATGTATTTATTTATTTTATTGTATGATTATATGATTTGAAATTTGTGTTGTTTAATAGAATCTATCGTTTGAAAATTGAACAAATCTGCCTACGACCAACGGTATAACCTTAGTATAATAAAAGTACACTTAGTTTTTTTAAATTTTAAAACTGCGTGTACCAGATAAAATAACAATCTTTCAAAACCAATTTATGTTTTTTTGTAAAAAAGAGTCAATTTGGAATTTGATTTAAAAAGGACTTATGTCCGGTATTCTCTGGTAATTAATACCCTCTTAAATAAGAGGTTAAACGTAAGAGCAGGTGTATAAAATTGGTTTTTACAGTTTAGGGAAAGAATATTTACCTATCTTGCACCATATTTTGATTGGATACAAGTGTAATCGAGCGTGATATTCGAAGATGTGATCGAATTGGCTAAGGTCAAAAATATATCGAAAATAAGAAATTTGAAGTCGTTCTAGTTACTCCCAAGGTCACTGATGATGTTTGAATAACTCACTCACGTTCATGAGATATATGGAATGCAATAACATTATACATATTACAGGCCATAAATAAAGGAATACTTTCAATAGTCAGTTTAGTTTAAGTCTACCTACACGTGCAGTTTGGGAATAAATCTATTAAAAGTATTAGATCTACCAAATTGATGTTTCTATCGTGTCTCATTTTTAATACATATCTAAACACTTTAAAATGCGACATCTATTGACTTTTTCTATAAGTTTAGGCATATTTATTTTTTGTTTGTTCTTGGGTTTTTTGGTATAACTTAATGAGTAAAACCTATCACAAAGACCAGCATTATATTAGTGTATCTAATATAATGCTGATCTTTGTGATAACATGATTCCTGAGAAAACTAAAACACACATCAAACTTCCTATCTCTTTAGAAGCCAAGCATCCGGAAAACTCGGCTCATTTGCTCTGATTGAAGAAGTTTTGTTTAACGAAAGGTGGGAGATCCTTTAATCGGTAGATACCTGCTACCTGCTGCCCTCTACCGGCAATGCCAATGGTTTAATTTACTACAAGTTTTAAAGGGTTGTGTGCCGAGTTATAATGAGAAAACTGTTATCACAAGCTTGCAAAGACTTACTTAATTCTCTTTTGCGGTAAATTCTTTTTAAGAGAAGACGGATTAGAAAAATGTTGTTTTATCGTTTTTGTATTGTTACTTCTGTCTTCCTAACTATGTCACAGTTCTTGAGATAAAATAATATAAAAGTTATTGTTTCGTTTTTCAATTCTCAACCTACATCTCTCCTATTTTTCCACTCCATTCAGTCTTTCGACATGCCCGGTCGATGGTTCAAATCCCGGCGCAAGCAAATAAATTTTATTTTATTAATTTGTGTTATTTTACAATTCATACATTCAAAGTAATATATAGTATACTAGCTGACCAGCCCACGCGTTGCTGTGGCTAATGAAACACAACGCCATCTACTTCATGGTTACCGAACCTAGATAACTAAGAGTTCTGTCAATAAATTAACTCACACCGCCATCTGTCAGAAACTTATGGAACTTAGAAATAATTTAAAATCATTGTCCCATAACAAACATTTAATTCACAATAATAAATATTTAGGTCAATAATCGAGATATTAATTATCTTATATTTTAAGTTGGACCAAATTACACACAGTAAGCCTAATTTCATCAAAATCGGTTTTTATCGTGACGCGAGATTTTATCATGGACGTGAGATTTTATCATCAAAATCGGAGTTTATCATGGACGAACATTGTGACGCGAGATTTTTATATATAAAGATTTGTGACATTTTCCAGGATGATATTCGAAGATGTGATCGAATTGGCTAAGGTCAAAAATATATCGAAAATACGAATTTTGAAGTCGTTCTAGTTGCTCCCAAGGTCACTGATGATGTTTGAATAACTCACTCACGTTCATGAGATATATGGAATGCAATAACATTACATTACAGGCCATAAATAAAGGAATACTTTCAATAGTCAGTTTAGTTTAAGTCTACCTACACGTGCAGTTTGGGAATAAATCTATTAAAAGTGTTAGATCTACCAAATTGATGTTTCTATCGTGTCTCATTTTTAATACCTATCTAAACACTTTAAAATGCGACATCTATTGACTTTTTCTATAAGTCTAGGCATATTTATTTTTTGTTTGTTCTTGGGTTTTTTGGAATAACTTAATGAGTAAAACCTATCACAAAGACTAGCATTATATTACTCTCAGTATTGCCAAGGTGTAAGATCACCATTCAGAATCTAAATTTTCCTTGAAATTGATTTTTCCGTATTTTTGATGACCAGATCTGAATGGCCAGGTACTTCCTCTTCCTCACCTTCTTCCCGTTCCCACTACCTTTAGCCTCACAACATACCTAAATTGGGAATGCCATATTACGTTGCCATTCTTACTGGCTTCAGACTGGAGCAGTTGGGACTCTTAGCGGTGGCACTCACATGTTTTAAATGATTGTCAAAAAGCTACCAGCGTTTTATTTTCAAGACATGGCAATGTTAAAAAATTAAACCCAATACTGTGGGAGAACGAATAATTTTTTTCTGTACGGCAGTTATAAAATGTCTTGTTCTGTGGTAATAAATCTATGTAAATATCCATCTACTTTTGTGTTTTGGTAGTTTTCCTATAGATATATATATATATATATATATATATATATATATTACGTCATTTACATTCATTTTGGGAGTCGCGTAAAGGTACCTACCCCTGCCAAAAGTCACTCCAAGTTTGGTGACTTCGTTAGTGGTTAAAGTTTGTATAGGTCTTGACGGTGGGTGAGTCTACCCACCTATTGCGTGGCGGGCTGGATCCAAAGAGACTGGTTGAGGGAGGCCTTGCACTGCATTTGGAAGGATGGATTCATATATCCATCACTCCTGGAAATACTGACCTCCAGGTTCCTACCCAACCCTCATACCTTTTCCTTCCAAGAACGTTCTCTTGTATATGGAATCCATAGTTTCCGTGTTTGATGTCTTTTCTTTAGAGAATTCTTAATTTTGGTAAAAACATCCGTAGTTGTTATGGCGGTGTGTTTGCTTGCAATTTTCAAATCATCAGGAATATCAAATACATGTCTATCGGGTGTCTCGATTGATGTTATGCAGATCACATTGGTTTTTCCATCCGATGCTGCTAATACTGTAAATGTGAATCGTAACTTTATTTCTCTTCACTAAAAATTGTCGTTTTATTTATTTATTTATTAAAGAAGGATACAAAAAAAGTACAATTTACATATAAGAAAGCTTTGCCTGTCCAACTAGGAATATAGTTTTATAAGACTGTTTGTTGTCTTTGGGTTTTAAATGACAAATAAAACAATGTGTTGCTCTGGAGTATAAAGAAACGACATTTTAAGTTTATTTGTGATATAGAGGTTGTTTTTATAATGTTTTAAAAATATCAGCCACATAACATAGTGTAACCAAAGTAATGACACTTGAAAAAAAACAATAGAATAAAATAAAATTCATAATTCAAATATAAAGGAATCCTAGATATTTCTAGGTAGGTACTTAAATACTAGGTAGGTACTCTTATTCCTTTACATATTTATTTAAAAAGACCCTCCACATAGCAACCCCAGAGATGAAATAAGCCCCTATAGAAATTATTTTCGTCATGGCCTAAAAAACATTCTTCATGGAGGCCTAAAGTTTTATAATATCACACCGCACAGAATGCTGAATTTATCAGCCCTCAATCTGAAATGAGCTATTTGTCACGTTTAAAAAACGGCACATCACCAGAAATAAAAACGACCATTATAAAATCGTTTTATTTCCAAACTATGGCGGCTACATAAAATAACAAGACATATCTCAATTGAAATAGCTGTAAGCTACTTACTGCCTTAAAAAAACAACGTTCTCTAAAAAGCCTTGTGTATTTTCAATTTCGGCATTCCTCCGAATTTGTATATGCCCTAAAACAGCAAAACCTCGGCCTTTCATGTTCAATCACACAAGGCTGTTTATTTCAAATAAAAAATATGTGTTTTTACTGGATTCCGAATAAGTACGATGAAAGTTAATGCCTTTTAACCACAATTTAACTAATTAAAACGACCCTTTCGAGAGAACTAAAAAAAACATTATTATTATTTTATCAATTCATCACATTTGGAAGGCGGGTATGGGTACCGCCGGGAACCATTTATTGGATAACCAACACTCCTGCCATAGGTCACCCCAAGTGGTTCGCTTCGTTTGTTGACTTAGCAGGGGTGCCCGGTTTTACGGGTGAGATTTTTCTGGATCTTGACGGTGAATGCGTTTGCCCACCTATTGCTTCGCGAGTCGGATCGGGAGAGCCTGGTTGAAGGAGACCTAACTTAGATCTCTCCAGCCGGATTCTTTTGACTTATCACCTTGTAGGAGGGATAGATTCGTAATTTCGTCACTCAGGACACATTGAGCACCAGATTTTTGACATTGACCGTCACTCCTGGACGCATTGACCCCCAGATTCCTACCCACCCCTCTTACCTTGTTCCTTCCCAGAACTTCCACTCCGTCCTTTCCCTTAAAATACCCTCCACACAGCATCCACAAAGATGACATAGGCCATAAGGGAATTTTTTTCCTCTGGACTTCCCGTAATTATGAGGAAAATTATATTCTTTACAAAATTATCTTAAAACATTTAAGTATTTCTGCCACAACTTCGCAAAACAAAATTAAACCCGGTTTTTTGCGATGTTTTTTTCTTGAATAAATCCAAACCTGCCTTTGGGGTTAAAAGGGAATTTAAACCATATTGCCATCTACATAATAAGTGTTATTGTTAACGGCCTGTTCCCGAATTTTAATTAAAATAAGGTACATCGCCATAATACTTTTCCTTAGTTAACCTGCAATGTAACTATGTAGAATGTTTTATCAATTACTAACATTACTAGCTTTTGCCCGTTGCAAGGCAACTAATTGGTTAAAGCACTAAGCGATTTGACGTTTGAATGTGGATGAAGCAAGAAGTGTGTGTGTCTACATTTTTTAAAAATTAAATATTTGAAAAAAAAAATCGATGTTTGAATGTGGATGAAGCAAGGATTGTGAGAACTACTCAAAGGGTCCTGTGAGTTAATCGCTCAATTTTGTACACCCGCTACTTAGCCACTTTGGTCGCCCTGGTTAAGGCGTTCAGTATGGGCCTTTTCTCGCAAAAAGGGGCCTAGAAGTTTACGGCTCAATTTTTTCACTAATAAATTGTTTCTAAATTATATGATATGCACTCACTTTTCTAATAACTCCCGTTACACCTATTTAAATTTTTTGTATGAATTTGATAACGCCAAATCTCTGCATTATATAAAGAAAACTTCGCGGGCTTGCGCACAATAACTCACCAAAGTTTCATCGCAATCGGATGAATATTATTGTAGATAATTTCATTACGCTAGAGCTCATTATTATATTTTAAAACCATTTCGAGCATGCACACATCATATCCCCAAAGTTTCATCGCAATCGGATGAATAGTATTGGAAATAATTTCATAATGCCAGAGCTTATTCTTATATATAGAAACCATCCCTAGCATGCCAACATCGAATTCCCAAAGTTTCATCTCAATCGGATGAAAAGTAAAGGAAATAATTTCATTACGCCAGAGCTTACTTTTATGCATAAAAACCATCCCAGGCATGCACACATCAAATCTCCAAAGTTTCATCTCAATCGGGTGAATAGTATATGAAATAATTTGATAACGCCAGAGCTTATTATTACGCATAGAAACCATCCCGGACATGCACACATCAAATCCCCAAAGTTTCATCGCAATCAGATGAATAGTATAGGAAATAATTTCATAGAGCCAGAGCTTACTATTATGCGTAGAAACCAACCCGGGCATGCACACATCAAATACCAAAAGTTTTGTCGCAATCAGATGAAAAGTATTGGAAAAAAAATCATAACGCCAGAGCTTACTCTTTTATGTTCAAACCATCCCGAGTATCCAACATCAAATTCCCAAAGTTTCATCTCAATCGGATGGAAAGTATAGGAAATAATTTCATAACGCCAGATCTTACCATTATGCGTAAATAATTTCATAATTCCAGAGCTTACTATTATCCGTAGAAACCAACCCGGGCATGCACACATCAAAGCTCAAAAGTTTTGTCGCAATCAAATGAATAGTATTGAAAAAATTTCATAACGCCAGAGCTTACTCTTTTACATAGAAACCATCCCGAGCATGTCAACATCGAATTCCCAAAGTTTCATCTCAATCGGATGAAAATTAAAGGAAATATTTTCATAACGCCAGAGCTTACTTTTATACATAAAAACCATCCCAGGCATGCACACATCAAATTTCCAAAGTTTCATCTCGATCGGGTGAATAGTATATAAAATAATTTCATAAAGCCAGAGCTTACTATTATGCGTAGAAACCAACCCGGGCATGCACACATCAAATCCCAAAAGTTTTGTCGCCATCAGATGAATAGTATTGGAAAAAAAACCTACCTAACCCTCAAACAAAAAATATTTGTTCAACAAAAAACCATCTTATCAAACTCAATTTTACTGCAGCAAAAAAATTACACAAAGAAATTCTTTAACAATATCCGGCTACCCGTGCACACGTATAATTATTTTTATTTTAAAATTGAATAATGTCCAAAGTAAACGAACGAATCCTGACCGATCTATTTTTCGATTTATATGCATATAAAAAATCTGTAGCACTGCATCGAACCCACCTAATTTATAAAAAGTACCTTCATACATACCTACCTACCCAGAGTACCTGTTCAGTACTTAGTTCCTACCTACCTGCATATCTACCTACCCCCGTGTACACCTACATTTTTTTGGAAATATCCATCTTTGGTTACTTTTTTTATTTTATATCATATTTTTTTTGTGATTTAAAGGAAAGAAGTTCTTACTTAGAGTAAATATCGATATTTGAATTCAATGCAATCCGCATGCCTAGTGATCTCCCTGATTGGACAGTCGAAATGAACGACAGGGTCCGGCAAAATTTCCTCACTCATTATTACAAAAACCAATCGATTAAAAAAATGATTTTTTTTTAAATCGACTCTTTAATATTTTTTTATGGAAATGACATCTTTCAAGTATCCACCTTTTGATGTCACGGACGCCATAACTCTTTTCGTAATCAATAATTATTAATAACGATAAATGTATAGAAAATTAGAAAAAAAACTTTGCATCTTATTTAGATAAATTTTAATGCGCCGCAAAAACGTTGGTCGCAAACGCAAGACAATATTTTCTAAACAAAAAAAATTAAGGAAAAAATCATGAGTTTTAATAAAAAAATTAATCAGTATATTTCGAGCGGAATTTTTTTTACCACCCTGTTTCTGAATTTGAATTAAAAGACCGACAAACTGCAATCGGCATTTTTCCAGAAGAAACGCATTTAGTACCTACCATCTTTGGTGATTTCTCTTAATTTCAAACCATTTATTTGTAATTCGATGGAGCAAAGTAGGTACCTACCCAGTGATTATTATTATACCAATCCACCTGACCAGTAATATTTTTAAATCTTGTATAATTTGTTAGCGGATTTTTCATGGATTTTTTTGTAAAATGTCAAATTTTTAGCTCCATATTGTGGAATATTTTCAATGGAATGCCACTAAAAAAACGGTTGAATAAGTTTTCGAAACCTTTTGCCATTGAATATATCAAAAAACATTTACGCCAGAGGCCGTCATTTTGACGCAATTTCGTTTGCAAATGAAGGATTCTCAAATACGCCAAAGCTCAATTTTTTTAAAGGCTAAAGTCTAATTTTTTGTTCAGGCCCTAGCACGCTTGCTCTATAACGATCGGTAGGATAACTATCGGTAACTTCTCATCGTTCCCTAGGACAACTGCACATCGCTAACGAACAAACAACAGTTGATGTCGAATATGTTAAGGACACTTAGTCATTGTGAACTGTCACTTATTCGTTGGCGATCTGTAGTCATGCTAGGGAACGATGAGAAGTTACCGATAGTTATCCTATCGATCGTTATAGAGCGAGCGTGCTAGGGCCTCTGACCTACCGCAAAAGCCGTGAGGATCTTACGCTAAAAAAATTCGCTGGGTGGGTAGGCCAACGCCTCTGCAATAGGTCATTTCAAGTGGTTCGCTATGTTTGTTGATTTAGAAGTGGTGCCTGGGTTCATGAGGTTTGTTCTGGTCTTGGCGGTGGATTGGTCTGCCCACCAATTTCGTGGCAGACCAGATCGGAAGAGACTGGTTTAGGGAGACTTTTTGGGTTCTTCAGCAAAGCTCTCTCGGAACATCACCTTGCACCGCAGTGGGAGGGATAAAATCATTCGTCCGTCACTCCACACACTGATCCCCAGATTCCTACCCACCCCTCATAACTTTTTCCTTACCAGAACATCATCTCCTTACCTTCCTAAAAAGAACCCCTCACACAGCATCCCCAAAGATGACATAGGCCCTGAGAGGAATTATTTTCGTCCGTCACTCCACACACTGATCCCCAGATTCCTACCCACCCCTCATAACTTTTTCCTTACCAGAACATCATCTCCTTACTTTCCTAAAAATAACCCTTCACACAGCATCCCCAAAGATGACATAGGCCCTGAGAGGAATTATTTTCGTCCGTCACTCCACACACTGATCCCCAGATTCCTACCCACCCCTCATAACTTTTTCCTTACCAGAACATCATCTCCTTACTTTCCTAAAAATAACCCTTCACACAGCATCCCCAAAGATGACATAGGCCCTGAGAGGAATTATTTTCTTCAAGGCCTCCTGTGTAGAGCTATTATAAAAATTAAATAAACTTCTCTTTTCCCGGTAGATTTTCCTAATTTTGTTTTAAATTAGTCGAGTAAGATCCATAGTTTATGCATAAACATTCACACGAAAAAGCCCGCCCTTAGGATTGTGTGTATTGGTGCATATAACGATGCAAAACGTCACTGAGATACATCTTTTTGCCAACCTGAATATATTTAGATATTCTTAAATCGACTCAGATTAACCGGTTATAAAGGGTTTGGTCATCCAACAAATGATTCACGGGGTGGCAGTACCAATGCACACCACCCACGCCGAATGATATTATAATAACACTATTGTGCACTATTTAAAGAAGTACCTACACCATTAGGCAAAAAAAATGGATTATCCTGAGTTATTTAAACAGTTTTATTCATCATGTTAAATTCTCAATATTTGAAAAATAACGTTCCCACCCAAGTAGGTACCTACCCACTGGTAAATTATTTTCTATGATCTCGGCAGCCTGAACCGTTCGAATTTTATTTGTCTTTACAAAAGTACCAACCCAGCAATTAAAATCAACGTTATGTAGCTGGCCGGTAACGTTTAACCTGTTTTTATTTTGCATTTCTTCATAAACGTCAGAATTTTTTCAACTTTTGAAGATGTATCCTGAAATAATTTACATGAAATGTGGTAAATGTAATGTATTATTGGAGTTCGGAAATCTATGGTTTTCAAAATTATAGAAAAACATCTTATCCACATATGCTATTTTTGACGTAATATTGATACACATGAGACTCGTCGAAATGTCAAATTAACATGCGAGACGCCATAGAATAATTTTCAAAAATGCCCCAACATTTCAGTACTTTGAAGGTCTGACGATAAATTTTTCCTTAATAAAGCATTTTTTTACTGGCTACGAACATTTTAACAGTTTTTAACTCGGAATTTTTTTCGTAAACGTCAGAAATTACCGACGTTTGAAAACGAATCCTGACAAAATTTCCATGAAAAGTCATAAATATAATATATTATTTATGTTCCAAAACCTGTCGTAGTCGAAATAATACAAAAACATCTTGTGACGACTTCAACATTACGTTCGAAAGAGAAAAAAAAAGCATTTTCTTCATCGGAAAAGCTCATACAATTTTTTTTCCCACCCAAATGAAGTTCAAATCGGACACTATAGCGACACCTGCGATAAATCAACAAACTATTAGAGAGATCTGTAAAACAACAAAATTATGGTGATTTCTCCTTCCATCGAAAGATGTCGATAAATAAAAACGTGATATTTAAAACTTTAAGGGAGGAGTCTCACAGAAAGTTTTTATCCAATCAAGAAACAGGAGGCGTGACAATATATGAAAGACCACTTTGAACTTTGGACTTGAGACATAATTCAAGAAACTAATGGATCCAACCTTGAGATTTATTAAAATCGAATAAGGGTTCATGCCCGGAGAAATAAACAAAGTCCCACGATCAGTGCATTCGGAACGATGACCCTAGCAAATGTTTACAATACGAGTGCAGTAGAGGGATAACTAACCATTGAAGTACGGGAAGAAACTGCCTCCGAGATTACTAAAAAGTTCACGTAAAATGATTATGAAAATCAGATGTATAAAATGCGTCAGTACGATAAAGGAAAAGTTACACACAATGATTGAGGTGTTAAAAAAACTTACGAACATTGATGAAAATTGACGTAAAAGGCGAGACAGAACGAGAATTCCGAACTAAGATTTGTATAAATCAGAAAACGGGAAATATACAATTATGAGAATTGATATGGTATAGTGAGTCGAGAGGAACGGCAAATCGAAAAGAAAATCAAGGAAAATTCGTACTTTATCGACAGATGGCGGATAGCTTAAAACACTGAAAACAGCTTTAATCTTAATGCGAGGGTTATAATATTATTGAAAACCGACAGCCAATTTTGTTGGAAAATAGAAGGAAATGGTTGGACGTACGGAACCATGAAATTTAAAGGAAAAACCAGAGTATAGACATAGTGATTTAACAAGGGAGAAACTCGGATATGAAAGGTTATCGGCCGCCGACGAATTCAAAACATAAACACATCAAAATTTGAACATGATTTCTAGCAATTAAGGACCCTTTTATAGCTTTAGAGGTCGTAAAAAAATACATTGGTCTTATGAGATAATCTAAACAGAGGAAACACATTAAAATAATACGTAACGTAAACAGAAACAGCGGAGTCTTGGGATATAAACAAATCGAATGATAAACATAGATATTTAATGGATATTAATGCTTTTCCCCAGAGTGAGTGAAACAAAATACTTACGTACTTTGAATAAAACAATTAAAGATGACATTTAAACGGGGTCGAATTGGTGATACGATTGTAGTGGAGGTGCAAGAAAAGGGAAGAAAAAATGCTTTGACAAAATTAAGTTCCCCTTAAATTATTGGAAAGCGTTTGAATACATGGCAAATCACTTTGGAAAGAGGGAAAAATGTTTTATAGAACGGAAACCCTTTTTAAAATCAGAAAATGGTGCCAAAAAATTAAATCACATCGAAATTAGCACGATTCGAGGGTGAATAGAATGCACATAATGACGAATATAGGTATTCTACCGGTTTCAGAAAGAAATTTAATACATACATAGATGGGCATGGCGAAAGCCATTTTTGCAGTAAAATTCAGCGAAAAACGAAGGAAAAATGTGCGACTAAATGATCGATTATAAAGTTGAAAGAGTTTGAAGGTATTTCAGTTAAAATTTGGATCAAAAAATTTGAAAGTGAAGAGAGATGTACTCAATCAACGGGAAAATAGCGTATTTGCACCCAGTGACAGGCTCGCATTGTGTCCGCGATCATGGACATATTCGTTTACAAAATAAATTTTATATGTATAAATAAAATATCCACTTGATCTGTATTCTCAGAAAGGTTGGGCGAATAGTTGATTATATTTACCAGTCCGGATCCGAATTCCGCAAGTGAGTGAAATAGCTAGGGGGGTTGCAACTAAAAAATATTTCTTCACGAAACAAAATGACTTAAGTCAAGACAGTCGATAATAATGTGTCCATTTCAAAAAATTACGAGTTGATAGGAATCATTATTTTATGCCAGGACAAGTGGAGTTAAGATGTTCTGAAATTGAGGGAGGTATAAATGCTGATGACGAGCTCAGAATGACAGTTGATTCGACAACGGAAGGATTATCTACAATAACGCGACATACGTACGGCTAACTTTCAAAGTGAAATTTACAGATCAAAAGTTCTAAGTCCAGTTACATAATTGAAGAGTGTTGTTATAAATTCGTTCAAAATAATTTTCAACACTTAGAGTTTTCTTTAGAATTTGGTTTTATTCTTATCAAGTGAAAGTAAAAGAGTTGAATTAAATAATAATTATTAGTGCTAACAATTAAAGTGACTTGCATTTAAACGGAAAAGTTTTAGTGGAAATAATTACCTTATTAATTTAGTTATAAAAATGGTGATAAATAAAAAAATAAAGGGTGTTGTGAGTGTAAACAAAAAGATTATCGTGCCCCAAAATGATCAACACTTCAGTGAAGTTTATAAAATATATAAAAATTAAAAATTAAATAACAAAAGTGATTAGTTTTATAAATATTAAACAGTGCCTAAAAATAAAGTTTAAAATAAATCCGAGTGTTTAAATTAAAGTGCGTACATCTAAGTGTAGAAAAAGTTTATTTTAAAGTTTAAATAAAATAATAATCAAAGTATTGATAGACAGAGTTCGGTTATTATTGTGAAATAGGAAGGCGTTCGGGAAAATAATAATTATCTAATTTGATAAATTTATGTGAAAATTAAAAATTATTCGCGGTTATTATTTAAATGTGATTGAAAAGAGAAAAATCCCAAATAATTAAAATAAATCAACAGTAAACATCGTGCATTATTATTGATATAAAAATAAAGGAAGGAGGATTAAGTTCACGAATTAAATAAATATACTACAACGGACTTGAGAGGAAAACGGACTCCATTTTTTGTTCGAAAATTTAAATAAATCCTTCACGTTAGATAACTTTAAATAATGTCATAAAAAGTACGGAAAGGGATATTGCACAATTTAGAAAACTTTAGAATTTGAACATTAAGTACAATGTAATCAAAGGAGGTAGTCACTTAGAAATAGTTATATTTTCTTAGATCAGGGAGAAATATTGAGAAATTAAATTCACAAATTTTGTAATTTTAAGGTAAGATAAACACAGTGAAATATTGCCAAGCTGTTGTATTCCCAGTGGAAAATTGGTAATTTGGAGAGATCTCGGTAAGTGCTCAATATTAAACATTTTCCAGACCCCGGAGAGCTTTGCAGCAGTTGTACGTGTCTACGATTTTTTTTGCGAAATAGCATGATTGACACTAACAAAATGTAACATTTTATAGATCGTTTTTCCACAGGTTAGCGTGATGTATGTTCAGCCGCATCACAAAGTACCTAACTAGAAATTGGGTCAACAAAAATACCTAACTGAGAATATAGGTCATTCACCAAAATACCTATACAGGAAGTAGGTCATTCTGAAATACCTAACCATAGATTTCACCTATCAACGGTACTTACCATCCGGCACTAGGTCATCCCAAATATACCTAGTACTAAAATCATTTCGTCAATTATGACCTTCACCTTCCAATAAAATGAAAATGCCTAACTGAGAATATAGGTTATCCATCCAATTACCTATACAGGAAGTAGGTCATTTTGAAATATCTAACCATAGAATTTACCTACCAACGGTATTTAACAGCCAGAACTAGGTCATCTCAAATATACCTAGTACTAACGTCATTTCGTCACCTGTGACCTTCACCTTTCAATAAAACGAAAATGCCTAACTGAGAATATAGGTTATCCATCCAAGTACCTATACAGGAAGTAGGTCATTCTGAAATACCTAACCATAGATTTTACCTATCAACGGTACTTAACAGCCAGAACTAGGTCATCTCAAATATACCTAGCACTAACGTCATTTCGTCACCTGTGACCTTCACCTCAATAAATACAATGCAAATATATACGAGTTTCCCTAAAACGGCGCTCTGTAAATCATCTTATTATTGATATTATCACTATCGAGATCCAACATGAATATATTAGAGGTACCTCACCTTGAAATCAGAATCCTCCGATCTAGGGCAGTAGGCCAAACCAAGTGTTTTATAAACAAACAATTAAATGGGCCTTATATAAACATTTCTCGGGTATCACATTCCGCCAGAGGTTAACGAACCAGCATATTCAACTTCGGTTTAGTATTATGATTCCAACAGACATATACTTACCCTCAATCGATTACGCTATTAATATTATAGAGGTTTAAATTTCAATTTTAAAGGATTCCATTGGACCCACAATCATAAGACAGATAGTCTTCAACCTTCAGATTACGCAATTCAACCCTTTTTCCCATTTCATACCTTTCTGAACAGATGGGTAACCTTACCTAATTCCTTACACGAGGGGTCAGTACCTTCAATAAAAAACCACTGCAAACAACAAGATCAGACAGTCCACCAATCCATATTTGCCCTGCGAAATTACACTTCCTCGGTGAGGTACGTAAACATTTTCTGAATTAAACAGCCCACAACTGTTTTTTTGAGGAGTGATTTTGATTCCTTCGACGGTGTCAAAGATACGAATTGCACGTGAGGAGGAAGGTGTAGTTTGTATTGACTTGACACGCTGGCGCGGCATTCAAACAATCGACCATTTGCGTATTTGTCATCGATGTCGACCTGAAAGCAAACATAGTTTTTACGAGGTAGAAGTTATGTCAGCTCTCAGAGGCGAGGAACGCAAGCCAATGATTATCCTACGAAGGAGACGAAAGGATCATCTCAAACGGCTCCGTACGCACTCAACGCGAGTAGAGTCATGATAAGGGAAGAAATGGACATACCCCTTCTAGAATCAGTCGAGTTAAAATCAAATCTGGAGGAAAGGAAGTCGGGATAATACTGGAAGTAACATGAGGACTCTGCGCTCTTTCATCTGGCGTGAAGGGACCCTTTCGTAGCAATGAAGTTCATGCAAGAGAACAAAATCAGGACTTAAGGACCATCCTAGCAAACGTAATGATTGAGTCTTTGTCTGGAATGTTGGTCACCAGTATCTATTTGGTTAGAGGAGGAGCCGACTTATTCAGGAAACAATATCCCCCAAAAATCCACCTATCACCCCTCCCCACCTTCCTCTTCCCCAGTACATGTAGTGTATACTAATAACAATAATAACTTGACCATTTAGGTGCAGTACGACGACATTGAGAGCTTCGCAAGGAACCTAGCATGCATGTCAAAATTCACTCTTTCCACGTAATGTAAATATAACCCAATGTAAACCTATAGACAGAAAAAAATCGGGTAAGAAAACTACGACTTTGAATTTTATAAACCGGCTGACAATTCACTGTAGGATTAGCGTCAATGACACTCCGTTCAAGTTGAGAAAAGGCGGGTAATACGAGTATAGGTTTGAAAATAAAATAAAACAATCTAAAAAACGGGGTCAGTTTATCAAACGAGATTCTTTCACACTTTACTCCAAAAGAATCTGAGGTTACCACACACTACATTATTTCCTCTACATGTGTATGTGTATTAATTTACACATGCAAATGTAATTACCGAATCAAAAAATCACACAACGGGGTAAATAGGAATAATGTGCAATAAAATCTTAAATCTTATTTACTGTGAGAAAATCGCAGGGGTTTAAGGAAAAGTTAGGTGTAGCTAGATGCAAGGGTATATTGATCGAAGGCCAAAAGATAAGGGTAGCGTAGCCAGTAGATCCCGACAGCTAGTGTTAAAGGGAAAGAATAGAAAAACCAAGGATAGACGACTACGGATCAGTACAACGGGTGCCGGGTAGCCCCACAGGTACATTACAGGAGGTCCCGAGACCCATAGAAACATAGTAAGGCCAGGGGTAGGTTCACTACAATCTAAGCCAGGTATCTTTTTTAAGTCGCAATTTTGATTTACCTCGAGGCTCGTCGGAATGTAAAGTTTTGAGGTGAGACGCCTTATATTTAAAAAAATATACACTTTACGATTTTAGTACTGAGGCTCTTTCACAAATTTTTCGTGAAGGTCTGACGATAAATTTTTCCTTTTTTGATGGGCGAACCTGGCGGCTGGAAATACAACTTTGAATTTCTTCGTCGAATAATGAGCGCTTCTAGTTTTCGCCGCTAGGTTTTCATACATCAGTTTTATTAGCAGTTTATTTTTTTGCATCAGTTTTTTTATATGAAAATTTGCAATTGGTAAAATTCTGGCTGAATTTTTCCCATACAAATCAGGTCTGAAAAAATCGTATGTATTTTTATCCACGGTCGATGTCTCGCGAAAATCAGCTTTGAGGTCGGTTAAACTTGAGGGGCAGAGTGGTCGTTTTTCGCAAGACTGCGATTGACTTAAAATCTGGTGGTTACGAGCATTAATATATAACTAGCTTTTGCCCGTTGCAAGGCAACTAATTGGTTAAAGCACTAAGCGATTTGACGTTTGAATGTGGATGAAGCAAGAAGTGTGTGTGTCTACATTTTTTAAAAATTAAATATTTGAAAAAAAAAATCGATGTTTGAATGTGGATGAAGCAAGGATTGTGAGAACTACTCAAAGGGTCCTGTGAGTTAATCGCTCAATTTTGTACACCCGCTACTTAGCCACTTTGGTCGCCCTGGTTAAGGCGTTCAGTATGGGCCTTTTCTCGCAAAAAGGGGCCTAGAAGTTTACGGCTCAATTTTTTCACTAATAAATTGTTTCTAAATTATATGATATGCACTCACTTTTCTAATAACTCCCGTTACACCTATTTAAATTTTTTGTATGAATTTGATAACGCCAAATCTCTGCATTATATAAAGAAAACTTCGCGGGCTTGCGCACAATAACTCACCAAAGTTTCATCGCAATCGGATGAATATTATTGTAGATAATTTCATTACGCTAGAGCTCATTATTATATTTTAAAACCATTTCGAGCATGCACACATCATATCCCCAAAGTTTCATCGCAATCGGATGAATAGTATTGGAAATAATTTCATAATGCCAGAGCTTATTCTTATATATAGAAACCATCCCTAGCATGCCAACATCGAATTCCCAAAGTTTCATCTCAATCGGATGAAAAGTAAAGGAAATAATTTCATTACGCCAGAGCTTACTTTTATGCATAAAAACCATCCCAGGCATGCACACATCAAATCTCCAAAGTTTCATCTCAATCGGGTGAATAGTATATGAAATAATTTGATAACGCCAGAGCTTATTATTACGCATAGAAACCATCCCGGACATGCACACATCAAATCCCCAAAGTTTCATCGCAATCAGATGAATAGTATAGGAAATAATTTCATAGAGCCAGAGCTTACTATTATGCGTAGAAACCAACCCGGGCATGCACACATCAAATACCAAAAGTTTTGTCGCAATCAGATGAAAAGTATTGGAAAAAAAATCATAACGCCAGAGCTTACTCTTTTATGTTCAAACCATCCCGAGTATCCAACATCAAATTCCCAAAGTTTCATCTCAATCGGATGGAAAGTATAGGAAATAATTTCATAACGCCAGATCTTACCATTATGCGTAAATAATTTCATAATTCCAGAGCTTACTATTATGCGTAGAAACCAACCCGGGCATGCACACATCAAAGCTCAAAAGTTTTTTCGCAATCAAATGAATAGTATTGGAAAAAATTTCATAACGCCAGAGCTTACTCTTTTACATAGAAACCATCCCGAGCATGTCAACATCGAATTCCCAAAGTTTCATCTCAATCGGATGAAAATTAAAGGAAATATTTTCATAACGCCAGAGCTTACTTTTATGCATAAAAACCATCCCAGGCATGCACACATCAAATTTCCAAAGTTTCATCTCGATCGGGTGAATAGTATATAAAATAATTTCATAAAGCCAGAGCTTACTATTATGCGTAGAAACCAACCCGGGCATGCACACATCAAATCCCAAAAGTTTTGTCGCCATCAGATGAATAGTATTGAAAAAAAACCTACCTAACCCTCAAACAAAAAATATTTGTTCAACAAAAAACCATCTTATCAAACTCAATTTTACTGCAGCAAAAAAATTACACAAAGAAATTCTTTAACAATATCCGGCTACCCGTGCACACGTATAATTATTTTTATTTTAAAATTGAATAATGTCCAAAGTAAACGAACGAATCCTGACCGATCTATTTTTCGATTTATATGCATATAAAAAATCTGTAGCACTGCATCGAACCCACCTAATTTATAAAAAGTACCTTCATACATACCTACCTACCCAGAGTACCTGTTCAGTACTTAGTTCCTACCTACCTGCATATCTACCTACCCCCGTGTACACCTACATTTTTTTGGAAATATCCATCTTTGGTTACTTTTTTTTATTTTATATCATATTTTTTTTGTGATTTAAAGGAAAGAAGTTCTTACTTAGAGTAAATATCGATATTTGAATTCAATGCAATCCGCATGCCTACTGAACTCCCTGATTGGACAGTCGAAATGAACGACAGGGTCCGGCAAAATTTCCTCACTCATTATTACAAAAACCAATCGATTAAAAAAATGATTTTTTTTTTAAATCGACTCTTTAATATTTTTTTATGGAAATGACATCTTTCAAGTATCCACCTTTTGATGTCACGGACGCCATAACTCTTTTCGTAATCAATAATTATTAATAACGATAAATGTATAGAAAATTAGAAAAAAAACTTTGCATCTTATTTAGATAAATTTTAATGCGCCGCAAAAACGTTGGTCGCAAACGCAAGACAATATTTTCTAAACAAAAAAAATTAAGGAAAAAATCATGAGTTTTAATAAAAAAATTAATCAGTATATTTCGAGCGGAATTTTTTTTACCACCCTGTTTCTGAATTTGAATTAAAAGACCGACAAACTGCAATCAGCATTTTTCCAGAAGAAACGCATTTAGTAACTACCATCTTTGGTGATTTCTCTTAATTTCAAACCATTTATTTGTAATTCGATGGAGCAAAGTAGGTACCTACCCAGTGATTATTATTATACCAATCCACCTGACCAGTAATATTTTTAAATCTTGTATAATTTGTTAGCGGATTTTTCATGGATTTTTTTGTAAAATGTCAAATTTTTAGCTCGATATTGTGGAATATTTTCAATGGAATGCCACTAAAAAAACGGTTGAATAAGTTTTCGAAACCTTTTGCCATTGAATATATCAAAAAACATTTACGCCAGAGGCCGTCATTTTGACGCAATTTCGTTTGCAAATGAAGGATTCTCGAATACGCCAAAGCTCAATTTTTTTAAAGGCTAAAGTCTAATTTTTTGTTCAGGCCCTAGCACGCTTGCTCTATAACGATCGGTAGGATAACTATCGGTAACTTCTCATCGTTCCCTAGGACAACTGCACATCGCTAACGAACAAACAACAGTTGATGTCGAATATGTTAAGGACACTTAGTCATTGTGAACTGTCACTTATTCGTTCGCGATCTGTAGTCATGCTAGGGAACGATGAGAAGTTACCGATAGTTATCCTATCGATCGTTATAGAGCGAGCGTGCTAGGGCCTCTGACCTACCGCAAAAGCCGTGAGGATCTTACGCTAAAAAAATTCGCTGGGTGGGTAGGCCAACGCCTCTGCAATAGGTCATTTCAAGTGGTTCGCTATGTTTGTTGATTTAGAAGTGGTGCCTGGGTTCATGAGGTTTGTTCTGGTCTTGGCGGTGGATTCGTCTGCCCACCAATTTCGTGGCAGACCAGATCGGAAGAGACTGGTTTAGGGAGACTTTTTGGGTTCTTCAGCAAAGCTCTCTCGGAACATCATCTTGCACCGCAGTGGGAGGGATAAAATCATTCGTCCGTCACTCCACACACTGATCCCCAGATTCCTACCCACCCCTCATAACTTTTTCCTTACCAGAACATCATCTCCTTACCTTCCTAAAAAGAACCCTTCACACAGCATCCCCAAAGATGACATAGGCCCTGAGAGGAATTATTTTCGTCCGTCACTCCACACACTGATCCCCAGATTCCTACCCACCCCTCATAACTTTTTCCTTACCAGAACATCATCTCCTTACTTTCCTAAAAATAACCCTTCACACAGCATCCCCAAAGATGACATAGGCCCTGAGAGGAATTATTTTCTTCAAGGCCTCCTGTGTAGAGCTATTATAAAAATTAAATAAACTTCTCTTTTCCCGGTAGATTTTCCTAATTTTGTTTTTAATTAGTCGAGTAAGATCCATAGTTTATGCATAAACATTCACACGAAAAAGCCCGCCCTTAGGATTGTGTGTATTGGTGCATATAACAATGCAAAACGTCACTGAGATACATCTTTTTGCCAACCTGAATATATTTAGATATTCTTAAATCGACTCAGATTAACCGGTTATAAAGGGTTTGGTCATCCAACAAATGATTCACGGGGTGGCAGTACCAATGCACACCACCCACGCCGAATGATATTATAATAACACTATTGTGCACTATTTAAAGAAGTACCTACACCATTAGGCAAAAAAAATGGATTATCCTGAGTTATTTAAACAGTTTTATTCATCATGTTAAATTCTCAATATTTGAAAAATAACGTTCCCACCCAAGTAGGTACCTACCCACTGGTAAATTATTTTCTATGATCTCGGCAGCCTGAACCGTTCGAATTTTATTTGTCTTTACAAAAGTACCAACCCAGCAATTAAAATCAACGTTATGTAGCTGGCCGGTAACGTTTAACCTGTTTTTATTTTGCATTTCTTCATAAACGTCAGAATTTTTTCAACTTTTGAAGATGTATCTCGAAATAATTTACATGAAATGTGGTAAATGTAATGTATTATTGGAGTTCGGAAATCTATGGTTTTCAAAATTATAGAAAAACATCTTATCCACATATGCTATTTTTGACGTAATATTGATACACATGAGACTCGTCGAAATGTCAAATTAACATGCGAGACGCCATAGAATAATTTTCAAAAATGCCCCAACATTTCAGTACTTTGAAGGTCTGACGATAAATTTTTCCTTAATAAAGCATTTTTTTACTGGCTACGAACATTTTAACAGTTTTTAACTCGGAATTTTTTTCGTAAACGTCAGAAATTACCGACGTTTGAAAACGAATCCTGACAAAATTTCCATGAAAAGTCATAAATATAATATATTATTTATGTTCCAAAACCTGTCGTAGTCGAAATAATACAAAAACATCTAAGCCAGGTATCTTTTTTAAGTCGCAATTTTGATTTACCTCGAGGCTCGTCGGAATGTAAAGTTTTGAGGTGAGACGCCTTATATTTAAAAAAATATACACTTTACGATTTTAGTACTGAGGCTCTTTCACAAATTTTTCGTGAAGGTCTGACGATAAATTTTTCCTTTTTTGATGGGCGAACCTGGCGGCTGGAAATACAACTTTGAATTTCTTCGTCGAATAATGAGCGCTTCTAGTTTTCGCCGCTAGGTTTTCATACATCAGTTTTATTAGCAGTTTATTTTTTTTGCATCAGTTTTTTTATATGAAAATTTGCAATTGGTAAAATTCTGGCTGAATTTTTCCCATACAAATCAGGTCTGAAAAAATCGTATGTATTTTTATCCACGGTCGATGTCTCGCGAAAATCAGCTTTGAGGTCGGTTAAACTTGAGGGGCAGAGTGGTCGTTTTTCGCAAGACTGCGATTGACTTAAAATCTGGTGGTTACGAGCATTAATATATATACTAGCTTTTGCCCGTTGCAACGCAACTAATTGGTTAAAGCACTACGCGATTTGACGTTTGAAGGTGGATGAAATAAAAAGTGTGTGCGTACATTTTTTTTCATATTAAATATTTGGAGAAAAAAAAACTATGTATGAATGTGGATGAAGCAAGGCTTGTGAGCCTTCACAGGGTTTGTGAAAATTGAATATTTTTAAAATATGAAGTATTTTTAAAATTAAAGAATTTTGAAATTTGAATATTTAGAAATTTTGGGTTTTTTAAAATCTACATGGTAACCATAAATTTAACTAAAATAAAATCCCCTTCCTCGCTTTGTCAGAATCGATATGTCACATGACTAACCTAAGAAAAGTCTTAAAAAACAACATGGCGACCGAAATTTTGACTAATATGAAATCCCCATCCTCGGTTTGTCAGAATCGATATGTCACATGACTAACCTAAGTAAAGTCTTCAAATACAAAATGGCGCCCGTGATTTTAACTAATATGAAATCCCCATTCTCGCTTTGTCTGAATCGATATGACAAACCTAAGTTTCATCGCAATCGGATGGATAGTAGATGAAATAATTTCATAACGCCAGAGCTTACTTAATGTTATGCGTAGAAACCACCCCGGGCATGCACACATGAAATCCCCAAAGTTTTATAGCAATCGGATGAATAGTATAGTATGAAATTCCCATCCTCTCTTTGTCAGAATCGATATGTCACATGACTAACCTAAGTAAAGTCTTAAAAAACAAAATGGCGACCGTAATTTTAACTAATATGAAATCCCCATCCTCGCTTTGTCTGAATCGATATGTCACATGACTTACCTAAGAAAAGTCTTAAAAAACAAAATGGCGACCGTAATTTTAACTAATATGAAATCCCCATCCTCGCTTTGTCTGAATCGATATGTCACATGACTTACCTAAGAAAAGTCTTAAAAAACAAAATGGCGACCGTAATTTTGACTAATATGAAATCCCCATCCTCGCTTTGTCAGAATCGATATGACAAACCTAAGTTTCATCGCAATCGGATGGATAGTAGATGAAATAATTTCATAACGCCAGAGCTTACTTACTGTTATGCGTAGAAACCACCCCGGGCATGCACACATGAAATCCCCAAAGTTTTATCGCAATCGGATGAATAGTATAGTATGAAATTCCCATCCTCTCTTTGTCAGAATCGATATGTCACATGACTAACCTAAGTAAAGTCTTTAAAAACAAAATGGCGACCGTAATTTTAACTAATATGAAATCCCCATCCTCGCTTTGTCTGAATCGATATGTCACATGACTTACCTAAGAAAAGTCTTAAAAAACAAAATGGCGACCGTAATTTTGACTAATATGATATCCCCATCGTCGCTTTGTCAGAATCGATATGTCACATGATTAACCTAAGTAAAGTCTTAAAAAACAAAATGGCGACCGTAATTTTAACTAATATGAAATCCCCATCCTCGCTTTGTCAGAATCGATATGTCACATGATTAACCTAAGTAAAGTCTTAAAAAACAAAATGGCGATTGTAATTTTAACTAATATGAAATCCCCATCCTCGCTTTGTCTGAATCGATATGTCACATGATTAACCTAAGTAAAGTCTTAAAAAACAAAATGGCGATTGTAATTTTAACTAATATGAAATCCCCATCCTAGCT
This sequence comes from Limnephilus auricula, assembly GCA_951813805.1. Classification (NCBI taxonomy): domain Eukaryota; kingdom Metazoa; phylum Arthropoda; class Insecta; order Trichoptera; family Limnephilidae; genus Limnephilus; species Limnephilus auricula. The sequence continues at coordinate 7,687,944 of OX638403.1, forward strand.
TTGTCTGAATCGATATGTCACATGACTTACCTAAGAAAAGTCTTAAAAAACAAAATGGCGACCGTAATTTTGACTAATATGATATCCCCATCCTCGCTTTGTCAGAATCGATATGTCACATGATTAACCTAAGTAAAGTCTTAAAAAACAAAATGGCGACCGTAATTTTGACTAATATAAAATCCCCACCCTCGCTTTATCAGAATCGATATATCACATGACAGACCTAAGTTTCATCGCAATCGGATGGATAGTAGATGAAATAATTTCATAATGCCAGATCTTACTATTATGCGTAGAAACCACCCCGGGCATGCACACATCAAATTCCCAAAGTTTCATCGCAATCGGATGAATAGTATAGGAAATAATTTCAGTACGCCAGAGCTTATTATTATATAGAAAAGCCATGCATAAAATCCCCAAAGTTTTATCTCAATCGGATGAATAGTATTGGAAATAATTTCATTACGCCAGAGCTTTCTATTAGGTATATATAGAACCCATCCTGAGTATGCACTCATCAAATTCCCAATGTTTTATCTCAATCGGATGAATAGTATATCAAATAATTTCATAACACCAGTTCTCACTATCATATTTAGAAACCATGCCGAGCATCGATGACGGGCATCAGAAACGGCGCTCTACAATTTTTTATTACTGAGCAAAAAATATTAAATCAAACTATATTTCGTTGCAATAAAAAAATAAGCGAAAAAATCTTTCAAAAACCTGTTAATAAAAATAAATGTCTATAGAAAAACCAACAATTATCTACCATCTTTGGTAATTTAAAGAAAAAAATCATTTCATTAATTTGTAATACGATGGATAAAAGTACCTACCATCTTTGGTGCCTTTTTTTATTTCAAATCATTAATTTGAAATACGGTGGAAAAAGTTTTATCTTCAGTCATACATACAGTACCTACCCAGTTATAATGTTCTACATATTTTTTATAAGGGCAAGACTGAACCATAAAAATTAGCATAACCTCCTTCAATAAAAGCCTGAAAATCGAATTCCGCCATCTTTTTAAAAACATTTTCATACAAAACCTACACGGATAATGTTGCGGAAGTTTTGATACAGGCTAGGTCACTATACTCGCAGTGATCAGTCGTGAAGTTAGTCGCAAGCAATAAAGTACCTACCCGGTGGCTAGAGTGTTCGCACTTCTACTGGCCGCAAAAAATTTTCATTCATGACGAAACGTTTTTTACACAATTTTTTCGCTAGATGTCAAAAGTTTGGCAAAGTTTAGCGGCAAATTTATAATGAAGAGGGTTAGATGTTTTGCCTGAATAAGATGGCCAATCCTCTCGTCTACGATCCTATTCAAAAACATTGCCACCAGAATGATTTTTTACGACCCAATCTCGAATGCCGTGGAACCCTCTCATATGTAAAATTTTCAAGCGAGTCGCCTAAGAAAATTTAAAAAACACACCTCAAGATACTGTTTTGTACTCAAATTTGTCGTGAAGGTCTGACGATAAATTTTTCCTTTTTTGATGGGCGAACCTGGCGGCTGGCAATACAACTTTGAATTTCTTCTTCGAATAATGAGCGCTTCTAGTTTTCGCCGCTAGGTTTTAATACATCAGTTTCATTAGTAGTTTTTTTTTTTGCATCAGTTTTTTTATATGAAAATTTGCAATTGGTAAAATTCTGGCTGAATTTTTCCCATACAAATCAGGTCTGAAAAAATCGTATGTATTTTCATCCACGGTCGCTGTCTCGCGAAAATCAGCTTCGAGGTCGGTTAAAATTGAGGGGCAGAATGGTCGTTTTTCGCAAGACTGCAAAACACTTAATCGGTCATCCACGGTCGCTGTCTCGCGAAAATCGGCTCTGAGGTCGGTTAAACTTGAGGGGCAGAGTGGTCGTTTTTCGCGAGACTGCGATTGTCTTAAAATCTGGTGGTCAAGAGCATTAATATTAATACTAGCTTTTGCCCGTTGCAACGCAACTAATTGGTTAAAGCACTACGCGATTTGACGTTTGAAGGTGGATGAAATAAAAAGTGTGTGCGTACATTTTTTTTCATATTAAATATTTGTGTATGAATGTGGATGAAGCAAGGCTTGTGAGCCTTCACAGGGTTTGTGAAAATTGAATATTTTTAAAATATGAAGTATTTTTAAAATTAAAGAATTTTGAAATTTGAATATTTAGAAATTTTGGGTTTTTTAAAATCTACATGGTAACCATAAATTTAACTAAAATAAAATCCCCTTCCTCGCTTTGTCAGAATCGATATGTCACATGACTAACCTAAGAAAAGTCTTAAAAAACAAAATGGCGACCGAAATTTTGACTAATATGAAATCCCCATCCTCGGTTTGTCAGAATCGATATGTCACATGACTTACCTAAGTAAAGTCTTCAAATACAAAATGGCGCCCGTGATTTTAACTAATATGAAATCCCCATTCTCGCTTTGTCTGAATCGATATGACAAACCTAAGTTTCATCGCAATCGGATGGATAGTAGATGAAATAATTTCATAACGCCAGAGCTTACTTAATGTTATGCGTAGAAACCACCCCGGGCATGCACACATGAAATCCCCAAAGTTTTATAGCAATCGGATGAATAGTATAGTATGAAATTCCCATCCTCTCTTTGTCAGAATCGATATGTCACATGACTAACCTAAGTAAAGTCTTAAAAAACAAAATGGCGACCGTAATTTTAACTAATATGAAATCCCCATCCTCGCTTTGTCTGAATCGATATGTCACATGACTTACCTAAGAAAAGTCTTAAAAAACAAAATGGCGACGGTAATTTTGACTAATATGATATCCCCATCCTCGCTTTGTCAGAATCGATATGTCACATGATTAACCTAAGTAAAGTCTGAAAAAACAAAATGGCGACCGTAATTTTAACTAATATGAAATCCCCATCCTCGCTTTGTCAGAATCGATATGTCACATGATTAACCTAAGTAAAGTCTTAAAAAACAAAATGGCGACCGTAATTTTGACTAATATAAAATCCCCACCCTCGCTTTATCAGAATCGATATATCACATGACAGACCTAAGTTTCATCGCAATCGGATGGATAGTAGATGAAATAATTTCATAATGCCAGATCTTACTATTATGCGTAGAAACCACCCCGGGCATGCACAATCAAATTCCCAAAGTTTCATCGCAATCGGATGAATAGTATAGGAAATAATTTCAGTACGCCAGAGCTTATTATTATATAGAAAAGCCATGCATAAAATCCCCAAAGTTTTATCTCAATCGGATGAATAGTATTGGAAATAATTTCATTACGCCAGAGCTTTCTATTAGGTATATATAGAACCCATCCTGAGTATGCACACATCAAATTATTTTCTTTCTCACTATCATATTTAGAAACCATGCCGAGCATCGATGACGGGCATCAGAAACGACGCTCTACAATTTTTTATTACTGAGCAAAAAATATTAAATCAAACTATATTTCGTTGCAATAAAAAAATAAGCGAAAAAATCTTTCAAAAACCTGTTAATAAAAATAAATGTCTATAGAAAAACCAACAATTATCTACCATCTCTGGTAATTTAAAGAAAAAAATCATTTCATTAATTTGTAATACGATGGATAAAAGTACCTACCATCTTTGGTGCCTTTTTTATTTCAAATCATTAATTTGAAATACGGTGGAAAAAGTTTTATCTTCAGTTCATACATACAGTACCTACCCAGTTATAATGTTCTACATATTTTTTATAAGGGCAAGACTGAACCATAAAAATTAGCATAACCTCCTTCAATAAAAGCCTGAAAATCAAATTCCGCCATCTTTTTAAAAACATTTTCATACAAAACCTACACGGATAATGTTTCGGAAGTTTTGATACAGGCTAGGTCACTATACTCGCAGTGATCAGTCGTGAAGTTAGTCGCAAGCAATAAAGTACCTACCCGGAGGCTAATGTTTTCGCACTTCTACTGGCCGCAAAAAATTTTCATTCATGACGAAACGTTTTTTACACAATTTTTTCGCTAGATGTCAAAAGTTTGGCAAAGTTTAGCGGCAAATTTATAATGAAGAGGGTTAGATGTTTTGCCTGAATAAGATGGCCAATCCTCTCGTCTACGATCCTATTCAAAAACATTGCCACCAGAATGATTTTTTACGACCCAATCTCGAATGCCGTGGAACCCTCTCATATGTAAAATTTTCAAGCGAGTCGCCTAAGAAAATTTAAAAAACACACCTCAAGATACTGTTTTGTACTCAAATTTGTCGTGAAGGTCTGACGATAAATTTTTCCTTTTTTGATGGGCGAACCTGGCGGCTGGCAATATAACTTTGAATTTCTTCTTCGAATAATGAGCGCTTCTAGTTTTCGCCGCTAGGTTTTAATACATCAGTTTCATTAGTAGTTTTTTTTTTTGCATCAGTTTTTTTATATGAAAATTTGCAATTGGTAAAATTCTGGCTGAATTTTTCCCATACAAATCAGGTCTGAAAAAATCGTATGTATTTTCATCCACGGTCGCTGTCTCGCGAAAATCAGCTTTGAGGTCGGTTAAAATTGAGGGGCAGAATGGTCGTTTTTCGCGAGACTGCAAAACACTTAATCGGTCATCCACGGTCGCTGTCTCGCGAAAATCAGCTCTGAGGTCGGTTAAACTCGAGGGGCAGAGTGGTCGTTTTTCGCGAGACTGCGATTGTCTTAAAATCTGGTGGTCAAGAGCATTAATATTAATACTAGCTTTTGCCCGTTGCAACGCAACTAATTGGTTAAAGCACTAAGCGATTTGACGTTTGAAGGTGGATGAAATAAAAAGTGTGTGCGTACATTTTTTTTTTCATATTAAATATTTGGAGAAAAAAAACTATGGATGAATGTGGATGAAGCAAGGCTTGTGAGCCTTCACAGGGTTTGTGAAAATTGAATATTTTTAAAATATGAAGTATTTTTAAAATTAAAGAATTTTGAAATTTGAATATTTAGAAATTTTGGGTTTTTTAAAATCTACATGGTGACCTTAAATTTAAGTAATATGAAATCCCCTTCCTCGCTCTGTCAGAATCGATATGTCACATGACTAACCTAAGAAGAGTCTTAAAAAACAACATGGCGACCGAAATTTTGACTAATATGAAATCCCCAACCTCGGTTTGTCAGAATCGATATGTCACATGACTAACCTAAGTAAAGTCTTAAAATACAAAATGGCGGCCGTAATTTTGACTAATATGAAATCCCCAACCTCGCTTTGTCAGAGTCGATATATAACATGACTAACCTAAGAAAAGTCTTAAAAAACAACATGGCGACCGAAATTTTGACTAATATGAAATCCCCATCCTCGCTTTGTCTGAATCGATATGTCACATGACTTACCTAAAAAAATTCTTAAAAAACAAAATGGCGGCCGTAATTTTGACTAATATGAAATCAACATCCTCGCTTTGTCAGAATCGATATGTCACATGATTAACCTAAGAAAAGTCTTAAAAAACAAAACGGCCACCGTAATTTTGACTAATATGAAATCCCCATCCTCGCTTTGTCAGAATCGATATATCACATGACTAACCTAAGTAAAGCCTTAAAAAACAAAATGGCGACCGTAATTTTAACTAATATGGAATCCCCATCCTCGCTTTGTCTGAATCGATATGTCACATGACTTACCAACAAAAATTTCTTAAAAAACAAAATGGCGACCGTAATTTTGACTAATATGAAATCCCCATCCTCGCTTTGTCAGAATCGATATGTCACATGATTAACCTAAGAAAAGTCTTAAACAACAAAACGGCCACCGTAATTTTGACTAATATGAAATCCCCATCCTCGCTTTGTCAGAACCGATATGTCACATGACTAACCTAAGTAAAGTCTTAAAAAACAAAATGGTGACCTTAATTTTAACTAATATGAAATTCCCATCCTCGCTTTGCCAAAATCGATATGTCACATGACTAACCTAAGAAAAGTCTTAAAAAAACAACATGGCGACCGAAATTTTGACTAATATGAAATCCCCATCCTCGCTTTGTCAGAATCGATATGTCACATGACTAACCTAAGTAAAGTCTTAAAAAACAAAATGCCGACCGTAAATTTGACTAATATAAAATCCCCACCCTCGCTTTATCAGAATCGATATATCACATGACAAACCTAAGTTTCATCACAATCGGATGGATAGTTGATGAAATAATTTCATAATGCCAGAGCTTACTATTATGCGTAGAAACCACCCCGGGCATGCACACATCAAATTCCCAAAGTTTCATCGCAATCGGATGAATAGTATAGGAAATAATTTCAGTACGCCAGAGCTTATTATTATATAGAAAAGCCATGCATAAAATCCCCAAAGTTTTATCGCAATCGGATGAATAGTATTGGAAATAATTTCATTACGCCAGAGCTTTCTATTAGGTATATATAGAACCCATCCTGAGTATGCACACATCAAATTCCCAAAGTTTCATCTCAATCGGATGAATAGTATATCAAATAATTTCATAACACCAGTTCTCACGATGACAGGGCATCGATGACGGGCATCAGAAGCGGCGCTCTACAATTTTTTATTACTGAGCAAAAAATATTATATCAAACTATATTTCATTGCAATAAAAAAATAAGCGAAAAAATCTTTCAAAAACCTGTTAAAAAAATAAATGTCTATAGAAAAACCAACAATTATCTACCATCTTTGGTAATTTAAAAAAAAAAATCATTTCATTAATTTGTAATACGATGGATAAAAGTACCTACTATCTTTGGTGCCTTTTTTATTTCAAATCATTAATTTGAAATACGGTGGAAAAAGTTTTATCTTCAGTTCATACATACAGTACCTACCCAGTTATAATGTTCTATCAGTCGTGAAGTTAGTCGCAAGCAATAAAGTACCTACCCGGTGGCTAGAGTGTTCGCACTTCTACTGGCCGCAAAAAATTTTCATTCATGACGAAACGTTTTTTACACAATTTTTTCGCTAGATGTCAAAAGTTTGGCAAAGTTTAGCGGCAAATTTATAATGAAGAGGGTTAGATGTTTTGCCTGAATAAGATGGCCAATCCTCTCGTCTACGATCCTATTCAAAAACATTGCCACCAGAATGATTTTTTACGACCCAATCTCGAATGCCGTGGAACCCTCTCTTATGTAAAATTTTCAAGCGAGTCGCCTAAGAAAATTTAAAAAACACACCTCAAGATACTGTTTTGTACTCAAATTTGTCGTGAAGGTCTGACGATAAATTTTTCCTTTTTTGATGGGCGAACCTGGCGGCTGGCAATATAACTTTGAATTTCTTCTTCGAATAATGAGCGCTTCTAGTTTTCGCCGCTAGGTTTTAATACATCAGTTTCATTAGTAGTTTTTTTTTTTGCATCAGTTTATTTATATGAAAATTTGCAATTGGTAAAATTCTGGCTGAATTTTTCCCATACAAATCAGGTCTGAAAAAATCGTATGTATTTTCATCCACGGTCGCTGTCTCGCGAAAATCAGCTTTGAGGTCGGTTAAAATTGAGGGGCAGAATGGTCGTTTTTCGCAAGACTGCAAAACACTTAATCGGTCATCCACGGTCGCTGTCTCGCGAAAATCAGCTTTGAGGTCGGTCAAACTCGAGGGGCAGAGTGGTCGTTTTTCGCGAGACCGCGATTGTCTTAAAATCTGGTGGTCAAGAGCATTAATATTAACTAGCTTTTGCCCGTTGCAACGCAACTAATTGGTTAAAGCACTAAGCGATTTGACGTTTGAATGTGGATGAAGCAAGAAGTGTGTGTGTCTACTTTTTTTTTAAATTAAATATTTGAAAAAAAAAATCGATGTTTGAATGTGGATGAAGCAAGGATTGTGAGAACTACTCAAAGGGTCCTGTGAGTTAATCGCTCAATTTTGAACACCCGCTACTTAGCCACTTTGGTCGCCCTGGTTAAGGCGTTCAGTATGGGCCTTTTCTCGCAAAAAGGGACCTAGAAGTTTACGGCTCAATTTTTTCACTAATAAATTGTTTCTAAATTATATGATATGCACTCACTTTTCTAATAACTCCCGTTACACCTATTTAAATTTTTTGTACAAATTTGATAACGCCAAAGCTCTGCATTATATAAAGAAAACTTCGCGGGCTTGCGCACAATAACTCACCAAAGTTTCATCGCAATCGGATGAATATTATTGTAGATAATTTCATTACGCTAGAGCTCATTATTATATTTTAAAACCATTTCGAGCATGCACACATCATATCCCCAAAGTTTCATCGCAATCGGATGAATAGTATTGGAAATAAGTTCATAATGCCAGAGCTTATTCTTATATATAGAAACCATCCATAGCATGCCAACATCGAATTCCCAAAGTTTCATCTCAATCGGATGAAAAGTAAAGTAAATAATTTCATTACGCCAGAGCTTACTTTTATGCATAAAAACCATCCCAGGCATGCACACATCAAATCTCCAAAGTTTCATCTCAATCGGGTGAATAGTATATGAAATAATTTGATAACGCCAGAGCTTACTATTACGCATAGAAACCATCCCGGACATGCACACATCAAATCCCCAAAGTTTCATCGCAATCGGATGAATAGTATAGGAAATAATTTCAAAAAGCCAGAGCTTACTATTATGCGTAGAAACCAACCCGAGCATGCACACATCAAATCCCAAAAGTTTTGTCGCAATCAGATGAATAGTATTGGAAAAAATTTCATAACGCCAGAGCTTACTCTTTTACATAGAAACCATCCCGAGCATGCCAACATCGAATTCCCAAAGTTTCATCTCAATCGGATGGAAAGTATAGGAAATAATTTCATAACACCTGATCTTACCATTATGCGTAAATAATTTCATAATTCCAGAGCTTACTATTATGCGTAGAAACCAACCCGGGCATGCACACATCAAAGCTCAAAAGTTTTGTCGCAATCAAATGAATAGTATTGGAAAAAAATTCATAACGCCAGAGCTTACTCTTTTACATAGAAACCATCCCGAGCATGCCAACATCGAATTCCCAAAGTTTCATCTCGATCGGGTGAATGAAAATATAAAATAATTTCATAAAGCCAGAGCTTACTATTATGCGTAGAAACCAACCCGGGCATGCACACATCAAATCCCAAAAGTTTTGTCGCCATCAGATGAATAGTATTGGAAAAAAACCTACCTAACCTCAAACAAAAAATATTTGTTCATTTACCTACGTAATTTCTAAAAAAAAAAAAACATTGCAATTTTATTACTTATCAAAAAAACCATCTTATCAAACTCAATTTTACTGCAGCAAAAAAATTACACAAAGAAATTCTTTAACAATATCCGGGTACCCGTGCACACGTATAATTATTTTTATTTTAAAATTTAATAATGTCCAAAGTAAACGAACGAATCCTGTCCGATCTATTTTTCGATTTATATGCATATAAAAAATCTGTAGCACTGCATCGAACCCACCTAATTTATAAAAAGTACCTTCATACATACCTACCTACCCAGAGTACCTGTTCAGTACTTAGTTCCTACCTACCTGCATATCTACCTACCCCCGTGTACACCTACATTTCTTTGGAAATATCCATCTTTGGTTACTTATTTTTATTTTATATCATAATTTTTTTGTGATTTAAAGGAAAGAAGTTCTTACTTACAGTAAATATCGATATTTGAATTCAATGCAATCCGCATGCCTAGTGAACTCCTGATTGGACAGTCGAAATGAACGACAGGGTCCGGCAAAATTTCCTCACTCATTATTACAAAAACCAATCGATTAAAAAATTGACTTTTTTTTTTTAATCGAATCTTTAATATTTTTTTATGGAAATGACATCTTTCAAGTGTCCACCTTTTGATTTCACGGACGCCATAACTCTTTTCGTAATAAATAATTATTAATAACGATAAATGTATAGAAAATTAGAAAAAAAACTTTGCATCTTATTTAGATAAATTTTAATGCGCCGCAAAAACGTTGGTCGCAAACGCCCGACAATATTTTCTAAACAAAAAAAAAATAAGGAAAAAATCATGAGTTTAATAAAAAAATTAATCAGTATATTTCGAGCGGAATTTTTTTTACCACCCTGTTTCTGAATTTGAATTAAAAGACCGACAAACTGCAATCGGCATTTTTCAGAAGAAACGCATTTAGTACCTACCATCTTTGGTGATTTCTCTTAATTTCAAACCATTTATTTGTAATTCGATGGAGCAAAGTAGGTACCTACCCAGTGATAATATTATACGAATCCACTGGCAAGTAATCTTTTTAAATGTTGTAAAATTTGTTAGCGGATTTTTCATGGATTTTTTTGTAAAATGTCAAATTTTTAGCACGATATTGAGGAATATTTTCAAGCGAATGCCACTAAAAAAACGGTTGAATAAGTTTTCGAAACCTTTTGCCATTGAATATATCAAAAAACATTTACGCCATAGGCCGTCATTTTGACGCAATTTCGTTTGCAAATGAAGGATTCTCAAATTCGCCAAAGCTCAATTTTTTAAAGGATAAACTAAATTTTTTTTGTTCAGGCCCTAGCACGCTTGCTCTTTAATGATCGGTAGGATAACTATCGGTAACTTCTCATCGTTCCCTAGGACAACTGCACATCGCTAACGTACAAACAACAGTTGATGTCGAATATGTTACGAAGGACACTTAGTAATTGTGACCTGTCACTTATTCGTTGGCGATCTGTAGTCATGCTAGGGAACGATGAGAAGTCACCGATAGTTATCCTATCGATCGTTGTAGAGCGAGCGTGCTAGGGCCCTGACCTACCGCAAAAGCCGTGAGGATTTACGCTAAAAAAAATCGCTGGGCGGGTAGGCCAACGCCTCTGCAATAGGTCATTTCAAGAGGTTCGCTATGTTTGGTGATTTAGAAGTGGTGCCTGGGTTCATGAGGTTTGTCCTGGTCTTGGCGGTGGATTCGTCTGCCCACCAATTTCGTGGTAGACCAGATCGGAAGAGACTGGTTTAGGGAGACTTTTTGGCTTCTTCAGCAAAGCTCTCTCGGAACATCACCTTGCACCGCAGTGGGAGGGATAAAATCATTCGTCCGTCACTCCACACACTGATCCCCAGATTCCTACCCACCCCTCATAACTTTTTCCTTACCAGAACATCATCTCCTTACTTTCCTAAAAAGAACCCTTCACACAGCATCCCCAAAGATGACATAGGCCCTGAGAGGAATTATTTTCGTCCGTCACTCCACACACTGATCCCCAGATTCCTACCCACCCCTCATAACTTTTTCCTTACCAGAACATTATCTCCTTACTTTCCTAAAAAGAACCCTTCACACAGCATCCCCAAAGATAACATAGGCCCTGAGAGGAATTATTTTCTTCAAGGCCTCCTGTGTAGAGCTATTATAAAAATTAAATAAACTTCTCTTTTCCCGGTAGATTTTCCTAATTTTGTTTTAAATTAGTCGAGTAAGATCCATAGTTTGTGTATAAAAAATGCATAAACATTCACACGAAAAAGCCCGCCCTTAGGATTGTGTGTATTGGTGCATATAACGATGCAAAACGTCACTGAGATACATCTTTTTGCCAACCTGAATATATTTAGATATTCTTAAATCGACTCAGATTAACCGGTTATAAAGGGTTTGGTCATCCAATAAATGATTCACGGGGTTTCAGTACCAATGCACACCACCCACGCCGAATGATATTAGAATAACACTATTGTGCACTATTTAAAAAAGTACCTACGCCATTTGGCAAAAAAAAAAAAGGATTATCCTGAGTTATTTAAACAGTTTTATTCATCATGTTAAATTCTCAATATTTGAAAAATAACGTTCCCACCCAATTAGGTACCTACCCACTGGTAAATTATTTTCTATGATCTCAGCAGCCTGAACCGTTCGAATTTTATTTGTCTGTACAAAAGTACCTACACAGCAATTAAAATAAACGTTATGTAGCTGGCCGGTAACATTGAACCTGTTTTCAATTTTCCTTTCCTTCATAAACGTCAGAATTTTTTCAACTTTTGAAGATGTATCCTGAAATAATTTACATGAAATGTGGTATATGTAATGTATTATTGGAGTTCGGAAATGTATGGTTTTCAAAATTATAGAAAAACATCTTATCCACATATCCTATTTTTGACGTAATATTGATATACATGAGACTCGTCGAAATGTCAAATTTATATGCGAGACGCCATAGAATAATTTTCAAAAATGCCCCAACATTTCAGTACTTTGAAGGTCTGACGATAAATTTTTCCTTAATAAAGCATTTTACTCTACTGGCTGCGAACATTTTAACAGTTTTGAACTCGAAATTTTTTCGTAAACGTCAGAAATTACCGACGTTTGAAAAGAAATCCTGACAAAATCTCCATGAAAAGTCATAAATATAATATATTATTAATGTTCCGAAACCTGTCGTAGTCGAAATAATACAAAAACATCTAAGCCGGGAATCTTTTTTAAGTCGCAATTTTGATTTACCTCGAGGCTCGTCGAAATGTAAAATTTTGAGGTGAGACGCCATATATTTAAAAAATATACACTTTACGATTTCAGTACTGAGGCTCTTTCAGAAATTTTTCGTGAAGGTCTGACGATAAATTATTCCTTTTTTGAGGGGCGAACCTGGCGGCTGGCAATATAACTTTGAATTTCTTCTTCGAATAATGAGCGCTTCTAGTTTTCGCCGCTAGGTTTTAATACATCAATTTCATTAGTAGTTTTTTTTTTTTGCATCAGTTTTTTTATATGAAAATTTGCGAGTGGTAAAATTCTGGCTGAATTTTTCCCATACAAATCAGGTCTGAAAAAATCGTATGTATTTTCATCCACGGTCGCTGTCTCGCGAAAATCAGCTTTGAGGTCGGTTAAAATTGAGGGGCAGAATGGTCGTTTTTCGCAAGACTGCAAAACACTTAATCGGTCATCCACGGTCGCTGTCTCGCGAAAATCAGCTCTGAGGTCGGTCAAACTCGAGGGGCAGAGTGGTCGTTTTTCGCGAGACTGCGATTGTCTTAAAATCTGGTGGTCAAGAGCATTAATATTAACTAGCTTTTGCCCGTTGCAAGGCAACTAATTGGTTAAAGCACTAAGCGATTTGACGTTTGAATGTAGATGAAGCAAGAAGAGTGTGTGTCTAAATTTTTTAAAAATTAAATATTTGAAAAAAAAAATCGATGTTTGAATGTGGATGAAGCAAGGATTTTGAGAACTACTCAAAGGGTCTTGTGAGTTAATCGCTCAATTTTGTACACCCGCTACTTAGCCACTTTGGTCGCCCTGGTTAAGGCGTTCAGTATGGGCCTTTTCTCGCAAAAAGGGGCCTAGAAGTTTACGGCTCAATTTTTTCACTAATAAATTGTTTCTAAATTATATGATATGCACTCACTTTTCTAATAACTCCCGTTACACCTATTTAATTTTTTTGTATGAATTTGATAACGCCAAATCTCTGCATTATATAAAGAAAACTTCGCGGGCTTGCGCACAATAACTCACCAAAGTTTCATCGCAATCGGATGAATATTATTGTAGATAATTTCATTACGCTAGAGCTCATTATTATATTTTAAAACCATTTCGAGCATGCACACATCATATCCCCAAAGTTTCATCGCAATCGGATGAATAGTATTGGAAATAATTTCATAATGCCAGAGCTTATTCTTATATATAGAAACCATCCATAGCATGCCAACATCGAATTCCCAAAGTTTCATCTCAATCGGATGAAAAGTAAAGTAAATAATTTCATTACGCCAGAGCTTACTTTTACGCATAAAAACCATCCCAGGCATGCACACATCAAATCTCCAAAGTTTCATCTCAATCGGGTGAATAGTATATGAAATAATTTGATAACGCCAGAGCTTATTATTACGCATAGAAACCATCCCGGACATGCACACATCAAATCCCCAAAGTTTCATCGCAATCAGATGAATAGTATAGGAAATAATTTCATAGAGCCAGAGCTTACTATTATGCGTAGAAACCAACCCGGGCATGCACACATCAAATACCAAAAGTTTTGTCGCAATCAGATGAAAAGTATTGGAAAAAAAATCATAACGCCAGAGCTTACTCTTTTATGTTCAAACCATCCCGAGTATCCAACATCAAATTCCCAAAGTTTCATCTCAATCGGATGGAAAGTATAGGAAATAATTTCATAACGCCAGATCTTACCATTATGCGTAAATAATTTCATAATTCCAGAGCTTACTATTATGCGTAGAAACCAACCCGGGCATGCACACATCAAAGCTCAAAAGTTTTGTCGCAATCAAATGAATAGTATTGGAAAAAATTTCATAACGCCAGAGCTTACTCTTTTACATAGAAACCATCCCGAGCATGTCAACATCGAATTCCCAAAGTTTCATCTCAATCGGATGAAAATTAAAGGAAATATTTTCATAACGCCAGAGCTTACTTTTATGCATAAAAACCATCCCAGGCATGCACACATCAAATCTCCAAAGTTTCATCTCGATCGGATGCGTAGAAACCAACCCGAGCATGCACACATCAAATCCCAAAAGTTTTGTCGCCATCAGATGAATAGTATTGGAAAAAAACCTACCTAACCCTCAAACTAAAAATATTTGTTCATTTACCAACGTAATTTCTAAAAAAAAAAAAAACATTGCAATTTTATTACTTATCAAAAAAACCATCTTATCAAACTCAATTTTACTGCAGCAAAAAAATTACACAAAGAAATTCTTTAACAATATCCGGGTACCCTTGCACACGTATAATTATTTTTATTTTAAAATTTAATAATGTCCAAAGTAAACGAACGAATCCTGACCGATCTATTTTTCGATTTATATGCATATAAAAAATCTGTAGCACTGCATCGAACCCACCTAATTTATAAAAAGTACCTTCATGCATACCTACCTACCCAGAGTACCTTAGTACTTAGTTCAGTACTTAGTTCCTACCTACCTGCATATCTACCTACCCCCGTGTACACCTACATTTTTTTGGAAATATCCATCTTTGGTTACTTTTTTTTATTTTATATCATATTTTTTTTGTGATTTAAAGGAAAGAAGTTCTTACTTAGAGTAAATATCGATATTTGAATTCAATGCAATCCGCATGCCTACTGAACTCCCTGATTGGACAGTCGAAATGAACGACAGGGTCCGGCAAAATTTCCTCACACATTATTACAAAAACCAATCGATTAAAAAAATGTTTTTTTTTTTTAATCGAATCTTTAATATTTTTTTATGGAAATGACATCTTTCAAGTGTCCACCTTTTGATTTCACGGACGCCATAATTCTTTTCGTAATAAATAATTATTAATAACGTTAAATGTTTAGAAAATTAGAAAAAAAACTTTGCATCTTATTTAGATAAATTTTAATGCGCCGCAAAAACGTTGGTCGCAAACGCAAGACAATATTTTCTAAACAAAAAAAATATAAGGAAAAAATCATGAGTTTTAATATAAAAAATTAATCAGTATATTTCGAGCGGAATTTTTTTTACCACCCTGTTTCTGAATTTGAATTAAAAGACCGACAAACTGCAATCGGCATTTTTCCAGAAGAAACGCATTTAGTACCTACCATCTTTGGTGATTTCTCTTAATTTCAAACCATTTATTTGTAATTCGATGGAGCAAAGTAGGTACCTACCCAGTGATTATTATTATACCAATCCACCTGACCAGTAATATTTTTAAATCTTGTATAATTTGTTAGCGGATTTTTCATGGATTTTTTTGTAAAATGTCAAATTTTTAGCTCGATATTGTGGAATATTTTCAATGGAATGCCACTAAAAAAACGGTTGAATAAGTTTTCGAAACCTTTTGCCATTGAATATATCAAAAAACATTTACGCCAGAGGCCGTCATTTTGACGCAATTTCGTTTGCAAATGAAGGATTCTCAAATACGCCAAAGCTCAATTTTTTTAAAGGCTAAAGTCTAATTTTTTGTTCAGGCCCTAGCACGCTTGCTCTATAACGATCGGTAGGATAACTATCGGTAACTTCTCATCGTTCCCTAGGACAACTGCACATCGCTAACGAACAAACAACAGTTGATGTCGAATATGTTAAGGACACTTAGTCATTGTGAACTGTCACTTATTCGTTGGCGATCTGTAGTCATGCTAGGGAACGATGAGAAGTTACCGATAGTTATCCTATCGATCGTTATAGAGCGAGCGTGCTAGGGCCCTGACCTACCGCAAAAGCCGTGAGGATTTACGCTAAAAAAAATCGCTGGGCGGGTAGGCCAACGCCTCTGCAATAGGTCATTTCAAGAGGTTCGCTATGTTTGGTGATTTAGAAGTGGTGCCTGGGTTCATGAGGTTGGTCCTGGTCTTGGCGGTGGATTCGTCTGCCCACCAATTTCGTGGTAGACCAGATCGGAAGAGACTGGTTTAGGGAGACTTTTTGGCTTCTTCAGCAGAGCTCTCTCGGAACATCACCTTGCACCGCAGTGGTAGGGATAAAATCATTCGTCCGTCACTCCACACACTGATCCCCAGATTCCTACCCACCCCTCATAACTTTTTCCTTACCAGAACATCATCTCCTTACCTTCCTAAAAAGAACCCTTCACACAGCATCCCCAAAGATGACATAGGCCCTGAGAGGAATTATTTTCGTCCGTCACTCCACACACTGATCCCCAGATTCCTACCCACCCCTCATAACTTTTTCCTTACCAGAACATCATCTCCTTACTTTCCTAAAAATAACCCTTCACACAGCATCCCCAAAGATGACATAGGCCCTGAGAGGAATTATTTTCTTCAAGGCCTCCTGTGTAGAGCTATTATAAAAATTAAATAAACTTCTCTTTTCCCGGTAGATTTTCCTAATTTTGTTTTAAATTAGTCGAGTAAGATCCATAGTTTATGCATAAACATTCACACGAAAAAGCCCGCCCTTAGGATTGTGTGTATTGGTGCATATAACGATGCAAAACGTCACTGAGATACATCTTTTTGCCAACCTGGATATATTTAGATATTCTTAAATCGACTCAGATTAACCGGTTATAAAGGGTTTGGTCATCCAACAAATGATTCACGGGGTGGCAGTACCAATGCACACCACCCACGCCGAATGATATTATAATAACACTATTGTGCACTATTTAAAGAAGTACCTACACCATTAGGCAAAAAAAATGGATTATCCTGAGTTATTTAAACAGTTTTATTCATCATGTTAAATTCTCAATATTTGAAAAATAACGTTCCCACCCAAGTAGGTACCTACCCACTGGTAAATTATTTTCTATGATCTCGGCAGCCTGAACCGTTCGAATTTTATTTGTCTTTACAAAAGTACCAACCCAGCAATTAAAATCAACGTTATGTAGCTGGCCGGTAACGTTTAACCTGTTTTTATTTTGCATTTCTTCATAAACGTCAGAATTTTTTCAACTTTTGAAGATGTATCCTGAAATAATTTACATGAAATGTGGTAAATGTAATGTATTATTGGAGTTCGGAAATCTATGGTTTTCAAAATTATAGAAAAACATCTTATCCACATATGCTATTTTTGACGTAATATTGATACACATGAGACTCGTCGAAATGTCAAATTAACATGCGAGACGCCATAGAATAATTTTCAAAAATGCCCCAACATTTCAGTACTTTGAAGGTCTGACGATAATTTTTTCCTTAATAAAGCATTTTTTTACTGGCTACGAACATTTTAACAGTTTTTAACTCGGAATTTTTTTCGTAAACGTCAGAAATTACCGACGTTTGAAAACGAATCCTGACAAAATTTCCATGAAAAGTCATAAATATAATATATTATTTATGTTCCAAAACCTGTCGTAGTCGAAATAATACAAAAACATCTAAGCCAGGTATCTTTTTTAAGTCGCAATTTTGATTTACCTCGAGGCTCGTCGGAATGTAAAGTTTTGAGGTGAGACGCCTTATATTTAAAAAAATATACACTTTATGATTTTAGTACTGAGGCTCTTTCACAAATTTTTCGTGAAGGTCTGACGATAAATTTTTCCTTTTTTGATGGGCGAACCTGGCGGCTGGAAATACAACTTTGAATTTCTTCGTCGAATAATGAGCGCTTCTAGTTTTCGCCGCTAGGTTTTCATACATCAGTTTTATTAGCAGTTTATTTTTTTTGCATCAGTTTTTTTATATGAAAATTTGCAATTGGTAAAATTCTGGCTGAATTTTTCCCATACAAATCAGGTCTGAAAAAATCGTATGTATTTTTATCCACGGTCGATGTCTCGCGAAAATCAGCTTTGAGGTCGGTTAAACTCGAGGGGCAGAGTGGTCGTTTTTCGCAAGACTGCGATTGACTTAAAATCTGGTGGTTACGAGCATTAATATATAACTAGCTTTTGCCCGTTGCAAGGCAACTAATTGGTTAAAGCACTAAGCGATTTGACGTTTGAATGTGGATGAAGCAAGAAGAGTGTGTGTCTAAATTTTTTAAAAATTAAATATTTGATAAAAAAAAATCGATGTTTGAATGTGGATGAAGCAAGGATTTTGAGAACTACTCAAAGGGTCTTGTGAGTTAATCGCTCAATTTTGTACACCCGCTACTTAGCCACTTTGGTCGCCCTGGTTAAGGCGTTCAGTATGGGCCTTTTCTCGCAAAAAGGGGCCTAGAAGTTTACGGTTCAATTTTTTCACTAATAAATTGTTTCTAAATTATATGATATGCACTCACTTTTCTAATAACTCCCGTTACACCTATTTAAATTTTTTGTACAAATTTGATAACGTCAAAGCTCTGCATTATATAAAGAAAACTTCGCGGGCTTGCGCACAATAACTCACCAAAGTTTCATCGCAATCGGATGAATATTATTGTAGATAATGTCATTACGCTAGAGCTCATTATTATATTTTAAAACCATTTCGAGCATGCACACATCATATCCCCAAAGTTTCATCGCAATCGGATGAATAGTATTGGAAATAAGTTCATAATGCCAGAGCTTATTCTTATATATAGAAACCATCCATAGCATGCCAACATCGAATTCCCAAAGTTTCATCTCAATCGGATGAAAAGTAAAGTAAATAATTTCATTACGCCAGAGCTTACTTTTATGCATAAAAACCATCCCAGGCATGCACACATCAAATCTCCAAAGTTTCATCTCAATAGGGTGAATAGTGTATGAAATAATTTGATAACGCCAGAGCTTACTATTACGCATAGAAACCATCCCGGACATGCACACATCAAATCCCCAAAGTTTCATCACAATCGGATGAATAGTATAGGAAATAATTTCAAAAAGCCAGAGCTTACTATTATGCGTAGAAACCAACCCGGGCATGCACACATCAAATCCCAAAAGTTTTGTCGCAATCAGATGAATAGTATTGGAAAAAATTTCATAACGCCAGAGCTTACTCTTTTACATAGAAACCATCCCGAGCATGCCAACATCGAATTCCCAAAGTTTCATCTCAATCGGATGGAAAGTATAGGAAATAATTTCATAACGCCAGATCTTACCATTATGCGTAAATAATTTCATAATTCCAGAGCTTACTATTATGCGTAGAAACCAACCCGGGCATGCACACATCAAAGCTCAAAAGTTTTGTCGCAATCAAATGAATAGTATTGGAAAAAATTTCATAACGCCAGAGCTTACTCTTTTACATAGAAACCATCCCGAGCATGCCAACATCGAATTCCCAAAGTTTCATCTCGATCGGGTGAATGAAAATATAAAATAATTTCATAAAGCCAGAGCTTACTATTATGCGTAGAAACCAACCCGGGCATGCACACATCAAATCCCAAAAGTTTTGTCGCCATCAGATGAATAGTATTGGAAAAAAACCTACCTAACCCTGAAACAAAAAATATTTGTTCATTTACCTACGTAATTTCTAAAAAAAAAAACATTGCAATTTTATTACTTATCAAAAAAACCATCTTATCAAACTCAATTTTACTGCAGCAAAAAAATTATACAAAGAAATTCTTTAACAATATACAATCCGGGTACCCGTGCACACGTATAATTATTTTTATTTTAAAATTTAATAATGTCCAAAGTAAACGAACGAATCCTGTCCGATCTATTTTTCGATTTATATGCATATAAAAAATCTGTAGCACTGCATCGAACCCACCTAATTTATAAAAAGTACCTTCATACATACCTACCTACCCAGAGTACCTGTTCAGTACTTAGTTCCTACCTACCTGCATATCTACCTACCCCCGTGTACACCTACATTTCTTTGGAAATATCCATCTTTGGTTACTTATTTTTATTTTATATCATAATTTTTTTGTGATTTAAAGGAAAGAAGTTCTTACTTACAGTAAATATCGATATTTGAATTCAATGGAATACCATGTCTAGTGTATTCCACCTCCACCTAATACCACCTCCCTGATTGGTCAGTCAAAATGAACGACAGGGTCCGGCAAAATTTCCTCACTCATTATTACAAAAACCAATCGATTAAAAAAATGACTTTTTTTTAAAATCGACTCTTTAATATTTTTTTATGGAAATGACATCTTTCAAGTGTCCACCTTTTGATGTCACGGACGCCATAACTCTTTTCGTAATCAATAATTATTAATAACGATAAATGTATAGAAAATTAGAAAAAAAACTTTGCATCTTATTTAGATAAATTTTAATGCGCCGCAAAAACGTTGGTCGCAAACGCACGACAATATTTTCTAAACAAAAAAAAATTAAGGAAAAAATCATGAGTTTTAATAAAAAAATTAATCAGTATATTTCGAGCGGAATTTTTTTTACCACCCTGTTTCTGAATTTGAATTAAAAGACCGACAAAATGCAATCGGCATTTTTCCAGAAGAAACGCATTTAGTACCTACCATCTTTGGTGATTTCTCTTAATTTCAAACCATTTATTTGTAATTCGATGGAGCAAAGTAGGTACCTACCCAGTGATTATTATTATACCAATCCACCTGACCAGTAATATTTTTAAATCTTGTAAAATTTGTTAGCGGATTTTTCATGGATTTTTTTGTAAAATATCAAATTTTTAGCTCGATATTGTGGAATATTTTCAATGGAATGCCACTAAAAAAACGGTTGAATAAGTTTTCGAAACCTTTTGCCATTGAATATATCAAAAAACATTTACGCCAGAGGCCGTCATTTTGACGCAATTTCGTTTGCAAATGAACGATTCTCAAATACGCCAAAGCTCAATTTTTTTAAAGGCTAAAGTCTAATTTTTTTGTTCAGGCCCTAGCACGCTTGCTCTATAACGATCGGTAGGATAACTATCGGTAACTTCTCATCGTTCCCTTGGACAACTGCACATCGCTAACGAACAAACAACAGTTGATGTCGAATATGTTAAGGACACTTAGTCATTGTGAACTGTCACTTATTCGTTGGCGATCTGAAGTCATGCTAGGGAACGATGAGAAGTTACCGATAGTTATCCTATCGATCGTTATAGAGCGAGCGTGCTAGGGCCTCTGACCTACCGCAAAAGCCGTGAGGATCTTACGCTAAAAAAATTCGCTGGGTGGGTAGGCCAACGCCTCTGCAATAGGTCATTTCAAGTGGTTCGCTATGTTTGTTGATTTAGAAGTGGTGCCTGGGTTCATGAGGTTTGTCCTGGTCTTGGCGGTGGATTCGTCTGCCCACCAATTTCGTGGCAGACCAGATCGGAAGAGACTGGTTTAGGGAGACTTTTTGGCTTCTTCAGCAAAGCTCTCTCGGAACATCACCTTGCACCGCAGTGGGAGGGATAAAATCATTCGTCCGTCACTCCACACACTGATCCCCAGATTCCTACCCACCCCTCATAACTTTTTCCTTACCAGAACATCATCTCCTTACTTTCCTAAAAAGAACCCTTCACACAGCATCCCCAAAGATGACATAGGCCCTGAGAGGAATTATTTTCGTCCGTCACTCCACACACTGATCCCCAGATTCCTACCCACCCCTCATAACTTTTTCCTTACCAGAACATCATCTCCTTACTTTCCTAAAAAGAACCCTTCACACAGCATCCCCAAAGATAACATAGGCCCTGAGAGGAATTATTTTCTTCAAGGCCTCCTGCGTAGAGCTATTATAAAAATTAAATAAACTTCTCTTTTCGCGGTAGATTTTCCTAATTTTGTTTTAAATTAGTCGAGTAAGATCCATAGTTTGTGTATAAAAAATGCATAAACATTCACACGAAAAAGCCCGCCCTTAGGATTGTGTGTATTGGTGCATATAACGATGCAAAACGTCACTGAGATACATCTTTTTGCCAACCTGAATATATTTAGATATTCTTAAATCGACTCAGATTAACCGGTTATAAAGGGTTTGGTCATCCAATAAATGATTCACGGGGTGGCAGTACCAATGCACACCACCCACGCCGAATGATATTAGAATAACACTATTGTGCACTATTTAAAAAAGTACCTACGCCATTTGGCAAAAAAAAAAAGGATTATCCTGAGTTATTTAAACAGTTTTATTCATCATGTTAAATTCTCAATATTTGAAAAATAACGTTCCCACCCAATTAGGTACCTACCCACTGGTAAATTATTTTCTATGATCTCAGCAGCCTGAACAGTTCGAATTTTATTTGTCTGTACAAAAGTACCTACACAGCAATTAAAATAAACGTTGTGTAGCTGGCTGGTAACATTTAACCTGTTTTCAATTTTCCTTTCCTTCATAAACGTCAGAATTTTTTCAACTTTTGAAGATGTATCCTGAAATAATTTACATGAAATGTGGTAAATGTAATGTATTATTGGAGTTCGGAAATCTATGGTTTTCAAAATTATAGATAAACATATTATCCACATATGCTATTTTTGACGTAATATTGATATACATGAGACTCGTGGAAATATCAAATTTACATGCGAGACGCCATAGAATAATTTTCAAAAATGCCCCAACATTTCAGTACTTTGAAGGTCTGACGATAAATTTTTCCTTAATAAAGCATTTTTTTTACTGGCTACGAACATTTTAACAGTTTTTAACTCGGAATTTTTTTCGTAAACGTCAGAAATTACCGACGTTTGAAAACGAATCCTGACAAAATTTCCATGAAAAGTCACAAATATAATATATTATTAATGTTCCGAAACCTGTCGTAGTCGCAATAATATAAAAACATCTAAGCCGGGAATCTTTTTTAAGTCGCAATTTTGATTTACCTCGAGGCTCGTCGAAATGTTAAATTTTGAGGTGAGACGCCTTATATTTAAAAAAATATACACTTTACGATTTCAGTACTGAGGCTCTTTCAGAAATTTTTCGTGAAGGTCTGACGATAAATTATTCCTTTTTTGAGGGGCGAACCTGGCGGCTGGCAATATAACTTTGAATTTCTTCGTCGAATAATGAGCGCTTCTAGTTTTCGCCGCTAGGTTTTAATACATCAGTTTTTTTAGCAGTTTTTTTTTTTGCATCCGTTTTTTTATATGAAAATTTGCAATTGGTAAAACTTCTGGCTGAATTTTTCCCATACAAATCAGGTCTGAAAAAATCGTATGTGATTTCATCCACGGTCCCTGTCTCGCGATAATCAGCTTTCGGGTCGGTTAAACTTAAGGGGGAGAGTGGTCGTTTTTCGCCTGCAGGGCTTGTCTTAAAATATGGTCGTTTAGAGCATTAATATATACTAGCTTTTGCCCGTTGCAAGGCAACTAATTGGTTAAAGCACTAAGCGATTTGACGTTTGAATGTGGATGAAGCAAGAAGTGTGTGTGTCTAAATTTTTAAAAAATTAAATATTTGAAAAAAAAAATCGATGTTTGAATGTGGATGAAGCAAGGATTTTGAGAACTACTCAAAGGGTCTTGTGAGTTAATCGCTCAATTTTGTACACCCGCTACTTAGCCACTTTGGTCGCCCTGGTTAAGGCGTTCAGTATGGGCCTTTTCTCGCAAAAAGGGGCCTAGAAGTTTACGGTTCAATTTTTTCACTAATAAATTGTTTCTAAATTATATGATATGCACTCACTTTTCTAATAACTCCCGTTACACCTATTTAAATTTTTTGTACAAATTTGATAATGCCAAAGCTCTGCATTATATAAAGAAAACTTCGCGGGCTTGCGCACAATAACTCACCAAAGTTTCATCGCAATCGGATGAATATTATTGTAGATAATTTCATTACGCTAGAGCTCATTATTATATTTTAAAACCATTTCGAGCATGCACACATCATATCCCCAAAGTTTCATCGCAATCGGATGAATAGTATTGGAAATAAGTTCATAATGCCAGAGCTTATTCTTATATATAGAAACCATCCATAGCATGCCAACATCGAATTCCCAAAGTTTCATCTCAATCGGATGAAAAGTAAAGTAAATAATTTCATTACGCCAGAGCTTACTTTTATGCATAAAAACCATCCCAGGCATGCACACATCAAATCTCCAAAGTTTCATCTCAATCGGGTGAATAGTATATGAAATAATTTGATAACGCCAGAGCTTACTATTACGCATAGAAACCATCCCGGACATGCACACATCAAATCCCCAAAGTTTCATCGCAATCGGATGAATAGTATAGGAAATAATTTCAAAAAGCCAGAGCTTACTATTATATGTAGAAACCAACCCGGGCATGCACACATCAAATCCCAAAAGTTTTGTCGCAATCAAATGAATAGTATTGGAAAAAAATTCATAACGCCAGAGCTTACTCTTTTACATAGAAACCATCCCGAGCATGCCAACATCGAATTCCCAAAGTTTCATCTCGATCGGGTGAATGAAAATATAAAATAATTTCATAAAGCCAGAGCTTACTATTATGCGTAGAAACCAACCCGGGCATGCACACATCAAATCCCAAAAGTTTTGTCGCCATCAGATGAATAGTATTGGAAAAAAACCTACCTAACCCTCAAACAAAAAATATTTGTTCATTTACCTACGTAATTTCTAAAAAAAAAAAACATTGCAATTTTATTACTTATCAAAAAAACCATCTTATCAAACTCAATTTTACTGCAGCAAAAAAATTACACAAAGAAATTCTTTAACAATATCCGGGTACCCGTGCACACGTATAATTATTTTTATTTTAAAATTTAATAATGTCCAAAGTAAACGAACGAATCCTGTCCGATCTATTTTTCGATTTATATGCATATAAAAAATCTGTAGCACTGCATCGAACCCACCTAATTTATAAAAAGTACCTTCATACATACCTACCTACCCAGAGTACCTGTTCAGTACTTAGTTCCTACCTACCTGCATATCTACCTACCCCCGTGTACACCTACATTTCTTTGGAAATATCCATCTTTGGTTACTTATTTTTATTTTATATCATAATTTTTTTGTGATTTAAAGGAAAGAAGTTCTTACTTACAGTAAATATCGATATTTGAATTCAATGGAATACCATGTCTAGTGTATTCCACCTCCACCTAATACCACCTCCCTGATTGGTCAGTCAAAATGAACGACAGGGTCCGGCAAAATTTCCTCACTCATTATTACAAAAACCAATCGATTAAAAAAATGACTTTTTTTTAAAATCGACTCTTTAATATTTTTTTATGGAAATGACATCTTTCAAGTGTCCACCTTTTGATGTCACGGACGCCATAACTCTTTTCGTAATTAATAATTATTAATAACGATAAATGTATAGAAAATTAGAAAAAAAACTTTGCATCTTATTTAGATAAATTTTAATGCGCCGCATAAACGTTGGTCGCAAACGCACGACAATATTTTCTAAACAAAAAAAAATTAAGGAAAAAATCATGAGTTTTAATAAAAAAATTAATCAGTATATTTCGAGCGGAATTTTTTTTACCACCCTGTTTCTGAATTTGAATTAAAAGACCGACAAACTGCAATCGGCATTTTTCCAGAAGAAACGCATTTAGTACCTACCATCTTTGGTGATTTCTCTTAATTTCAAACCATTTATTTGTAATTCGATGGAGCAAAGTAGGTACCTACCCAGTGATTATTATTATACCAATCCACCTGACCAGTAATATTTTTAAATCTTGTATAATTTGTTAGCGGATTTTTCATGGATTTTTTTGTAAAATGTCAAATTTTTAGCTCGATATTGTGGAATATTTTCAATGGAATGCCACTAAAAAAACGGTTGAATAAGTTTTCGAAACCTTTTGCCATTGAATATATCAAAAAACATTTACGCCAGAGGCCGTCATTTTGACGCAATTTCGTTTGCAAATGAAGGATTCTCAAATACGCCAAAGCTCAATTTTTTTAAAGGCTAAAGTCTAATTTTTTGTTCAGGCCCTAGCACGCTTGCTCTATAACGATCGGTAGGATAACTATCGGTAACTTCTCATCGTTCCCTAGGACAACTGCACATCGCTAACGAACAAACAACAGTTGATGTCGAATATGTTAAGGACACTTAGTCATTGTGAACTGTCACTTATTCGTTGGCGATCTGTAGTCATGCTAGGGAACGATGAGAAGTTACCGATAGTTATCCTATCGATCGTTATAGAGCGAGCGTGCTAGGGCCTCTGACCTACCGCAAAAGCCGTGAGGATCTTACGCTAAAAAAATTCGCTGGGTGGGTAGGCCAACGCCTCTGCAATAGGTCATTTCAAGTGGTTCGCTATGTTTGTTGATTTAGAAGTGGTGCCTGGGTTCATGAGGTTTGTTCTGGTCTTGGCGGTGGATTCGTCTGCCCACCAATTTCGTGGCAGACCAGATCGGAAGAGACTGGTTTAGGGAGACTTTTTGGGTTCTTCAGCAAAGCTCTCTCGGAACATCACCTTGCACCGCAGTGGGAGGGATAAAATCATTCGTCCGTCACTCCACACACTGATCCCCAGATTCCTACCCACCCCTCATAACTTTTTCCTTACCAGAACATCATCTCCTTACTTTCCTAAAAATAACCCTTCACACAGCATCCCCAAAGATGACATAGGCCCTGAGAGGAATTATTTTCTTCAAGGCCTCCTGTGTAGAGCTATTATAAAAATTAAATAAACTTCTCTTTTCCCGGTAGATTTTCCTAATTTTGTTTTAAATTAGTCGAGTAAGATCCATAGTTTATGCATAAACATTCACACGAAAAAGCCCGCCCTTAGGATTGTGTGTATTGGTGCATATAACGATGCAAAACGTCACTGAGATACATCTTTTTGCCAACCTGAATATATTTAGATATTCTTAAATCGACTCAGATTAACCGGTTATAAAGGGTTTGGTCATCCAACAAATGATTCACGGGGTGGCAGTACCAATGCACACCACCCACGCCGAATGATATTATAATAACACTATTGTGCACTATTTAAAGAAGTACCTACACCATTAGGCAAAAAAAATGAATTATCCTGAGTTATTTAAACAGTTTTATTCATCATGTTAAATTCTCAATATTTGAAAAATAACGTTCCCACCCAAGTAGGTACCTACCCACTGGTAAATTATTTTCTATGATCTCGGCAGCCTGAACCGTTCGAATTTTATTTGTCTTTACAAAAGTACCAACCCAGCAATTAAAATCAACGTTATGTAGCTGGCCGGTAACGTTTAACCTGTTTTTATTTTGCATTTCTTCATAAACGTCAGAATTTTTTCAACTTTTGAAGATGTATCCTGAAATAATTTACATGAAATGTGGTAAATGTAATGTATTATTGGAGTTCGGAAATCTATGGTTTTCAAAATTATAGAAAAACATCTTATCCACATATGCTATTTTTGACGTAATATTGATACACATGAGACTCGTCGAAATGTCAAATTAACATGCGAGACGCCATAGAATAATTTTCAAAAATGCCCCAACATTTCAGTACTTTGAAGGTCTGACGATAATTTTTTCCTTAATAAAGCATTTTTTTACTGGCTACGAACATTTTAACAGTTTTTAACTCGGAATTTTTTTCGTAAACGTCAGAAATTACCGACGTTTGAAAACGAATCCTGACAAAATTTCCATGAAAAGTCATAAATATAATATATTATTTATGTTCCAAAACCTGTCGTAGTCGAAATAATACAAAAACATCTAAGCCAGGTATCTTTTTTAAGTCGCAATTTTGATTTACCTCGAGGCTCGTCGGAATGTAAAGTTTTGAGGTGAGACGCCTTATATTTAAAAAAATATACACTTTACGATTTTAGTACTGAGGCTCTTTCACAAATTTTTCGTGAAGGTCTGACGATAAATTTTTCCTTTTTTGATGGGCGAACCTGGCGGCTGGAAATACAACTTTGAATTTCTTCTTCGAATAATGAGCGCTTCTAGTTTTCGCCGCTAGGTTTTAATACATCAGTTTCTTTAGTAGTTTTTATTTTTTGCATCAGTTTTTTTATATGAAAATTTGCAATTGGTAAAATTCTGGCTGAATTTTTCCCATACAAATCAGGTCTGAAAAAATCGTATGTATTTTCATCCACGGTCGCTGTCTCGCGAAAATCAGCTTTGATGTCGGTTAAAATTGAGGGGCAGAATGGTCGTTTTTCGCGAGACTGCAAAACACTTAATCGGTCATCCACGGTCGCTGTCTCGCGAAAATCAGCTCTGAGGTCGGTCAAACTCGAGGGGCAGAGTGGTCGTTTTTCGCGAGACCGCGATTGTCTTAAAATCTGGTGGTCAAGAGCATTAATATTAATACTAGCTTTTGCCCGTTGCAAGGCAACTAATTGGTTAAACCACTAAGCGATTTGACGTTTGAATGTGGATGAAGCAAGAAGTGTGTGTCTACATTTTTTAAAAATGAAATATTTGAAGATAAAAAATCGATGTTTGAATGTGGATGAAGCAAGGATTGTGAGAACTACTAAAAGAGTACTGTAAGTTAATCGCTCTATTTTGTACACCCGCTACTTAGCCACTTTGGTCGCCCCGGTTAAGGCGTTCAGTATGGGCCTTTTCTCGCAAAAAGGGGCCTAGAAGTTTATTGCTCAATTTTTTCACTTATAAATTGTTTCTAAATTATATGATATACACTCACTTTTCTAATAACGCCCGTTACACCTATTGAAAATTTTTGTACAAATTTAATAACGCCAAAGCTCTCCATTATATAAAGAAAAATTCACGGGCGTGCGCACAATAACTCACCAAAGTTTCATCGCAATCGGATGAATACTATTGTAAATAATTTCATTACGCTAGAGCTCATTATTATATTTAAAAATCATTTCGAGCATGCACACATCATATCTCCAAAGTTTCATCGCAATCGGATGAATAGTATTGGAAATAATTTCATAATGCCAGAGCTTACTCTTATATATAGAAACCATCCCGAGCATGCCAACATCGAATACCCAAAGCTTCATCTCAATCGGATGAAAAGTAAAGGTACTAATTTCATAACGCCAGAGCTTACTATTATGCATAAAATCTATCCAGGGCATGCACACATCAAATCTCCAAAGTTTCATCTCAATCGGGTGGATAGTATATGAAATAATTTGATAACGTCAGAGCTTACTATTACGCATAGAAATCATCCTGGGCATGCACACATCAAATCCCCAAAGTTTCATCGCAATCGGATGAATAGTATAGTATGAAATCCCCATCCTCTCTTTGTCAGAATCGATATGTCACATGACTAACCTAAGAAAAGTCTTAAAAAACAACATGGCGACCGAAATTTTCACTAATATGAAATCCCCATCCTCGGTTTGTCAGAATCGATATGTCACATGACTAACCTAAGTAAAGTCTTAAAATACAAAATGGCAGCCGTAATTTTGACTAATATGAAATCCCCATCCTCGCTTTGTCAGAGTCGATATATCACATGACTAACCTAAGAAAAGTCTTAAAGAAACAACATGGCGACCGAAATTTTTACTAATATGAAATCCCTATCTTCGCTTTGTCACAATCGATATGTCACATAACTAACCTAGGTAAAGTCTTAAAAAACAAAATGGCGACTGTAATTTTAACTAATATGAAATCCCCATTCTCGCTTTGTCTGAATCGATATGACAAACCTAAGTTTCATCGCAATCGGATGGATAGTAGATGAAATAATTTCATAACGCCAGAGCTTACTTACTGTTATGCGTAGAAACCACCCCGGGCATGCACACATAAAATCCCCAAAGTTTTATCGCAATCGGATGAATAGTATAGTATGAAATCCCCATCCTCTCTTTGTTAGAATCGATATGTCACATGCCTAACCTAAGTAAAGTCTTAAAAAACAAAATGGTGACCATAATTTTAACTAATATGAAATCCCCATCCTCGCTTCGTCAGAATCGATATGTCACATGACTAACCTAAGTAAAGTCTTAAAAAACAAAATGGCGACCGTAATTTTAACTAATATGAAATCCCCATCCTCGCTTTGTCTGAAT
The DNA here is from genome assembly GCA_951813805.1 of Limnephilus auricula. Lineage (NCBI taxonomy): Eukaryota > Metazoa > Arthropoda > Insecta > Trichoptera > Limnephilidae > Limnephilus > Limnephilus auricula. The sequence continues at coordinate 7,718,297 of OX638403.1, forward strand.
CGATATGTCACATGACTTACCTAAAAAAATTCTTAAAAAACAAAATGGCGACCGTAATTTTGACGAATATGAAATCCCCATCCTCGCCTTGTCAGAATCGATATGTCACATGATTAACCTAAGAAAAGTCTTAAAAAACAAAACGGCCACCGTATTTTTGACTAATATGAAATCCCAATCCTCGCTTTGCCATAATCGACATGTCACATGACTAACCTAAGAAAAGTCTTAAAAAAACAACATGGTGACCGAAATTTTTACTAATATGAAATCCTTATCCTCGCTTTGTCAGAATCGATATGTCACATGACTAACCTAAGAAAAGTCTTAAAAAACAAAATGGCGACCGTAATTTTAACTAATATGAAATCCCCATCCTCGCTTTGTCAGAATCGATATGTCACATGACTAACCTAAGAAAAGTCTTAAAAAACAAAATGGCGACCGTAATTTTGACTAATATGAAATCCCCATCCTCGCTATGTCAGAATCGATATGTCACATGACTAACCTAAGTAAAGTCTTAAAAAACAAAATGGCGACCGTAATTTTGACTAATATAAAATCCCCATCCTCGCTTTATCAGAATCGATATATCACATGACAAACCTAAGTTTCATCGCAATCGGATGGATAGTAGATGAAATAATTTCATAATGCCAGAGCTTACCACCCGGGCATGCACTCATCAAATTCCCAAAGTTTCATCGCAATCGGATGAATAGTATAGGAAATAATTTCAGTACGCCAGACCTTATTATTATATAGAAAAGCCATGCATAAAATCCCCAAAGTTTTATCACAATCGGATAAATAGTAGATGAAATAATTTCATAACGCCAGAGTTTACTTTCTGTTATGCGTAGAAACCACCCCGGGCATGCACACATGAAATCCCCAAAGTTTCATCGCAATCGGATGAATAGTATAGTATGAAATCCCCATCCTCTCTTTGTCAGAATCGATATGTCACATGACTAACCTAAGAAAAGTCTTAAAAAACAACATAGCGACCGAAATTTTCACTAATATGAAATCCCCATCCTCGGTTTGTCAGAATCGATATGTCACATGACTAACCTAAGTAAAGTCTTAATATACAAAATAGCGGCCGTAATTTTGTCTAATATGAAATCCCCATCCTCGCTTTGTCAGAGTCGATATATCACATGACTCACCTAAGAAAAGTCTCAAAGAAACAACATGGCGACCGAATTTTTTACTAATATGAAATCCCCATCTTCGCTTTGTCAGAATCGATATGTCACATGACTAACCTAGGTAAAGTCTTTAAAAACAAAATTGCGACCGTAATTTTAACTAATATGAAATCCCCATCCTCACTTTATCAGAATCGATATATCACATGACAAACCTAAGTTTCATCGCAATCGGATGGATAGTAGATGAAATAATTTCATAATGCCAGGGCTTACTATTATGCGTAGAAACCACCCCGGGCATGCACACATCAAATTCCCAAAGTTTCATCGCAATCGGATGAATAGTATAGGGAATAATTTCAGTACGCCAGAGCTTATTATTATATAGAAACGCCATGCATAAAATCCCCAAAGTTTTATCGCAATCGGATGAATAGTACTGGAAATAATTTCATTACGCCAGAGCTTTCTATTAGGTATATATAGAACCCATCCTGAGTATGCACACATATAATTCCCAAAGTTTCATCTCAATCGGATGAATAGTATATCAAATAATTTCATAACACCAGTTCTCACGATGACAGGGCATCGATGACGGGCATCAGAAGCGGCGCTCTACAATTTTTTATTACTGACAAAAAATATTATATCAAACTATATTTCATTGCAATAAAAAAATAAGCGAAAAAATCTTTCAAAAACCTGTTAAAAAAAATAAATGTCTATAGAAAAACCAACAATTATCTACCATCTTTGGTAATTTAAAAAAAAAAATCATTTCATTAATTTGTAATACGATGGATAAAAGTACCTACCATCTTTGGTGCCTTTTTTATTTCAAATCATTAATTTGAAATACGGTGGAAAAAGTTTTATCTTCAGTTCATACATACAGTACCTACCCAGTTATAATGTTCTATCAGTCGTGAAGATAGTCGCAAGCAATAAAGTACCTACCCGGAGGCTAGTGTGTACGCACTTCTACTGGCCGCAAAAAATTTTCATTCATGACGAAACGTTTTTTACACAATTTTTTCGCTAGATGTCAAAAGTTTGGCAAAGTTTAGCGGCAAATTTATAATGAAGAGGGTTAGATGTTTTGCCTGAATAAGATGGCCAATCCTCTCGTCTACGATCCTATTCAAAAACATTGCCACCGGAATGATTTTTTACGACCCAATCTCGAATGCCGTGGAACCCTCTCATATGTAAAATTTTCAAGCGAGTCGCCTAAGAAAATTTAAAAAACACACCTCAAGATACTGTTTTGTACTCAAATTTGTCGTGAAGGTCTGACGATAAATTTTTCCTTTTTTGATGGGCGAACCTGGCGGCTGGCAATATAACTTTGAATTTCTTCTTCGAATAATGAGCGCTTCTAGTTTTCGCCGCTAGGTTTTAATACATCAGTTTCATTAGTAGTTTTTTTTTTTTGCATCAGTTTTTTTATATGAAAATTTGCAATTGGTAAAATTCTGGCTGAATTTTTCCCATACAAATCAGGTCTGAAAAAATCGTATGTATTTTTATCCACGGTCGCTGTCTCGCGAAAATCAGCTTTGAGGTCGGTTAAAATTGAGGGGCAGAATGGTCGTTTTTCGCGAGACTGCAAAACACTTAATCGGTCATCCACGGTCGCTGTCTCGCGAAAATCGGCTCTGAGGTCGGTTAAACTCGAGGGGCAGAGTGGTCGTTTTTCGCGAGACTGCGATTGTCTTAAAATCTGGTGGTCAAGAGCATTAATATTAATACTAGCTTTTGCCCGTTGCAACGCAACTAATTAGTTAAAGCACTAAGCGATTTGACGTTGAACGTGGATGATGCAAGAAGTGTGTGTCTACATTTAAAAAAAAAAAAAATATTTAAAGAAAAAAAAGATGTTTGAAAGTGGATGAAGCAAGGATTGTGAGAATTTCTCAAAGGGTCCTGTGAGTTAATCGCTCAATTTTGTAAACCTGCTGGCGACCAAACTTTTGAATAATATGAAATCCCCCACCTTTTTTTGCGAAAAACGATATCTCACATGACTAACCTTAGAAAAGTCTTAAAAAACAAAGTAGCGATCTGAATTTACCTAATATGAAATCCCCATCTTTTTTTGCGAAAAACGATATGTCACATGACTAACCTTAGAAAAGTCTTAAAAAACAAAATAGCGATCTGAATTTACCTAATATGAAATCCCCACCTTTTTTTGCGAAAAACGATATGTCACATGACAAACCGTAGAAAAGTCTTAAAAAACAAAATGACCATTAAAATGAAGATATGTCACATGACTAACCTTAGAAAAGTCTTAAAAAACAAAATGGCTACCAAAATGTTGACTAATATGAAATCCCCCACCTTTTTTTTAGAAAAACGATATGTCACATGACTAACTTTAGAAAAGTCTTAAAAAACAAAACGGCTACCAAAATGTTGACTAAAATGAAATCCCTTCCTTTTTTTGCGAAAAACGATATGTCACATGATATGACACTTAAAAAATTCTTTAATACAAATAAGATTTTTGAATGTGGATGAAGCAAGAAATGCAAAAAACCTAAATTTGGTAGGTGGGTATGGGTACCGCCGCCTCGGGAACCAACACACCTGCAATAGGTCATTTCAAGTGGTGTGCTATGTTTGGTGATTTAGCAGGGATGCCCGGGTTCATAGGGTGAGATTTTTCCCGGTCTTGGCGGTGGATGCGTCTGCCTACCAATTGCGTGGCAGACCAGATCGGGAGAGACTGGTTTAGGGATACTTTTTGGCTTCTCCAGCAAGGCTCTCTGTGAACATCACCTTGCACCGCAGTGGTAGGGATAAATCCATTTGTCCGTCACTCCACACACTGATCCTTAGATTCCTACCATCCCCTTATACCCTTTTCCTTCCCAGAATATCATCTCCTTCCTTTCCTAAAAAGAACCCTTCACACAGCGTCCCCAGAGATGACGTAGGCCCTGAGGGGAATTATTTTCTTCAGGGCCTCCTGTGTGGAGCTATTATAAAAAAATTAAAAAACTTCTCCATTCCCGGTAAATTTTCCGAATATTGTATTTAAATTGTCGAGTAAGTACCCCTATAGTTTGACTATAAAAAATGCATCAACATTCACACGGAAAAACACGCTATTAGGATTGGTGCATATATCGGTTGATGTAAAACGTTACTGAGAAAAATATTTTTGCCAATCTGTATATATCACACTTCTAGAGATTCTAAAATCAATGATTATTGACTCAGGTTAAACCGTTGTATAGGATTTGGTCATCCAATAAAAGATTCCCGGGGCGGCGGTACTAATGCACACCAATCACGTTGAATGATATTATTAACTTGCAAAATACAAAAACTGCGCTATGTAAATTTAATGCTCTTTGGTCCTTTATATATATTTTATAATCCTCAGGTAGCGGACCATTTGGGATACCCTTAAAATCTTTTTTTAAATATAATTTTTTTAATTTTAATATTTTTTTAATTTGGAATTTCTTGAGAAATTTTGGCGCTATAAAAAATATAAACTATTTAAAATAAAAATTATTCCATCAAACACATTGGTATTTCATTAATCTTTTTGTATAAAAAACATAATGTAAAACCTACGTAACCCTCACTCAAACAAATAATATTTGTTCATTTAATTACGTAATTTCTAAGAAAACAAAAACGTTTTAATTTTATTATTTACCAAAAAAACAATATTATCATACTCAATTTAACTGCAGAAAAAAATTACACAAAGAAATTCTTTCACAATATGGCACATGTATAATTATTTTTATTTTTAAATTTAATAATGTCCTAAGTAAACGAACGAATCCTGACCTATTTTTTTTTCGATTTATATGCATACGAACAATCTGTAGTACTGCATTGAACCAAATTGAACCCACCTAATTTATAAAAAGTAGCTTCCTACATACCTACCTACCCAAAGTACCTGTTTAGTACTTAGTTCCTACCTACCTGCATATCTACCTACCCCCGTTTTTACCTACATATTTTTGCAAATATCCATCTTTGGTAACTTTTTTAATTTTACATCATAAATTTTTTGTGATTAAAAGGAAAGAAGTTCTTACTTACAGTAAAAATCGATATTTGAATTCAATGGAATACCATGTGTAGTGCCTCCCTGATTGGTCAGTCAAAATGAACGACAGGGTCCGGCAAAATTTCCTCACTCATTATTACAAAAACCAATCGATTAAAAAAAATACTCTTTTTTTTTTCAATCGACTCTTTAATATTTTTTTATGGAAATGACATCTCTCAAGTGTCCACCTTTTGATTTCACGTACGCCATAACTCTTTTCGTAATAAATAATTATTAATAACGATGAATGTATAGAAAATTTAAAAAAAAAACTTTGCTTCTTATTTAGATAAATTTTAATGCGCCGCAAAACGTTGGTCGCAAACGCCCGACAATATTTTCTGAACAAAAGAAAATTAAGAAAAAAATCATGAGTTTTAATAAAAAAATTAATCCGTATATTTCGAGCTGATTTTTTTTTACCGCCCTGTTTCTGCATTTGAATTATAAGACCGACAAACTGCAATCGGCATATTTTTCAGGAGAAACAGTACCTTACCATCTTTGGTGACTTATTTTAATTTCAAACCATTTATTTGTAATTCGATGGAGCAAAGTAGGTACCTACCCAGTTATTTATTTAATACGAATTCACCTGGTCAGTAATATTTTAAAACTTGTGGAATTTGTTAGCGGATTTTTCTTGGATTTTTTTGTTAAATGTCAAATTTTTATCAGGATATTGTGGAATATTTTCAATGGAATGCCACTAAAAACACGATTGAATAAGTTTTCGAAACCTTTTGCCATTGAATATATCAAAAAACATCTACGCCAGAGGCCGTCATTTCGAGGCAATCTCGGTTGCAAATGAAGGATTCTCAAATACGCACAAAGCTCAACTTTTTAAAGGCTAAAGCCCACCAATTGCGTGGCAGACCAGATCGGAAGAGACTGGTTTAGGGAGACTTTTTGGCTTCTCCAGCAGAGCTCTCTCGGAACATCACCTTGCACCGCAGTGGGAGGGATACAACCATTCGTCCGTCACTCCATACACTGATCCCCAGATTCCTACCCACCCCTCATACCTTTTTCCTTCTCAGAATATCCTCTCCTTCCTTTCCTAAAAATAGCCCTCCACACAGCATTCCCAAAGACGACGTAGGCCCCGAGGGGAATTATTTTCTTCCGGGCCTCCAGTATCGCGCTATTGTAAAAACTACTCCCTGTAGATTTTTCCGAATATTGTACAAAAATACTCGAGTTAAGTACCCCGTTTAGAATGTAATCCATTAAATAATTCCCGGGGCGGCGGTACCAATGCACACCACTCACATTGAATGATAATATAAACATGCAACATACAGAAACGGCGTTTTACAAAAAGAAATCCTCCACACAGCATTCCCAAAAATGACATAGGCCCTAAGAGGAATTATTAATACTATTCGGGCCTCCTGTATGAAGCGATTGTAAAAAAAAATGTTCTCTACTCCCGGTAGATTTTCCGAACATTTTATAAAAATGCTCGAGTTAAGTACCCCATTAATTAAGTCATCCATTAAATTATTCCCGGGGCGGCGGTACCAATGCACACAACTCACCTTGAAAGTTACTATAAACACGCAAAATACAAAAACGGCGCTTTACAAATTTTTACTACTTTGTAAAAAAATATTATATGAAACTAAACTTAATTGCAATAAAAAATTTTCAGAAAAAATCTTTCACAAACCTGTTAAAAAAAAATTATTTATTGAAAAACAAACTAACAATACGAATTTTGGCAAATATTTGCCACCATCTTTGATAATTTTTTTACTTAAGTTTTTGCACAGAAATGGCCCAATATTATTTATTTGAAAATTTTAAATCAAAAATAATCACATCAAACCAATAATTTATTGTCCGGATAGGTACCTACTCGTTATCGCCTAAAAATTGCATAGAAAATATTTCAAGTTAGCGGGTAAGTACTTATGCAGTTTAACATCACTATTTGAACACAACAAAATAGGCCATCTCTACTGAATTCCCTGATAGTACATGATCCAGAATAATTTCTTTCCCGATTTTCAATCCAAATAAATTGATTTAAAAATTGTGCATTTTCAGAAGAATTTTTTTGTTTTTGTTTTTCTTAAAATATTTTTCTGGAAATGACATCGCTCGAGTGTCCAGTTTTTGAATTCATCAACAAACATACTATTTTAGTAATAAATAATTATTCATAACGATAATTGTACTGAAAAATAAAAAAATCTAAGAACCTTAATTGGAGAAATATTTCTATGACACACCAGCGTTAGTCGCGACCGAACGACTCTTTTTTCTTTAAAAAAAAAAATAAGAAAAAAAATCGTTAATAATAATTAAAAAAATAATTCATATTTATCAGAAAGGAAATTTTTCACCGCAATGCATTCGACATTCGATATTTGAAGCTATGATTAAAATGTAGTAACATTTTCAACACTCCAGTTTCTTTGGGAATAATTTGAATTTCGACCGATGTTGAAATGTTTCTTAGCAAATTAGAGTGGTACTAAATCTTGCCGCCAGTGGAGCAGGTAAATCGTGTCAACCATTATTTTATACCGGTTTCCGAATGCGCCTTTGAGATGTTTTTTTTTCAAATGTCAGATTGGAAATTAAAATAACGGACGTTTTTTCAAGAAACATTGTCAATATGACTGTCGATTTACATTCGTAAAACTCTTGTCGAAAAGGTTTTACTAAATTTTGAAAGCCCAGATCGATATTTTTAAAGCCATTTCGTATTTTCGAGCTGGGTGTCGACAAAATCAATAAATGACATTACACAACCTAGAAAAAACAAATGAACTCGAATTATTTGGCAAGTGAAACTTATTTTATACGTAATAAAGCATTTTTTTTACTGGCTACGAACATTTTAACAGTTTTTAACTCGGAATTTTTTTCGTAAACGTCAGAAATTACCGACGTTTGAAAACGAATCCTGACAAAATTTCCATGAAAAGTCATAAATATAATATATTTTTAATGTTCCGAAACCTGTCGTAGTCGAAATAATACAAAAACATCTAAGCCAGGTATCTTTTTTAAGTCGCAATTTTGATTTACCTCGAGGCTCGTCGAAATGTAAAATTTTGAGGTGAGACGCCATATATTTAAAAAATATACACTTTACGATTTTAGTACTGAGGCTCTTTCAGAAATTTTTCGTGAAGGTCTGACGATAAATTATTCCTTTTTTGAGGGGCGAACCTGGCGGCTGGCAATATAACTTTGAATTTCATCGTCGAATAATGAGCGCTTCTAGTTTTCGCCGCTAGGTTTTAATACATCAGTTTATTTTTTTTGCATCAGTTTTTTTATATGAAAATTTGCAATTGGTAAAATTCTGGCTGAATTTTTCCCATACAAATCAGGTCTGAAAAAATCGTATGTATTTTTATCCACGGTCGCTTTCTCGCGAAAATCAGCTTTGAGGTCGGTTAAACTTGAGGGGCAGAGTGGTCGTTTTTCGCAAGACTGCGATTGTCTTAAAATCTGGTGGTTACGAGCATTAATATATATACTAGCTTTTGCCCGTTGCAAGGCAACTAATTGGTTAAAGCACTAAGCGATTTGACGTTTGAATGTGGATGAAGCAAGAAGTGTGTGTGTCTACATTTTTTAAAAATTAAATATTTGAAAAAAAAAAAATCGATGTTTGAATGTGGATGAAGCAAGGATTGTGAGAACTACTCAAAGGGTCCTGTGAGTTAATCGCTCAATTTTGTACACCCGCTACTTAGCCACTTTGGTCGCCCTGGTTAAGGCGTTCAGTATGGGCCTTTTCTCGCAAAAAGGGGCCTAGAAGTTCACGGCTCAATTTTTTCACTAATAAATTGTTTCTAAATTATATGATATGCACTCACTTTTCTAATAACTCCCGTTACACCTATTTAAATTTTTTGTACAAATTTGATAACGCCAAAGCTCTGCATTATATAAAGAAAACTTCGCGGGCTTGCGCACAATAACTCACCAAAGTTTCATCGCAATCGGATGAATATTATTGTAGATAATTTCATTACGCTAGAGCTCATTATTATATTTTAAAACTATTTCGAGCATGCACACGTCATATCCCCAAAGTTTCATCGCAATCGGATGAATAGTATTGGAAATAATTTCATAATGCCAGAGCTTATTCTTATATATATAGAAACCATCCCTAGCATGCCAACATCGAATTCCCAAAGTTTCATCTCAATCGGATGAAAAGTAAAGGAAATAATTTCATTACGCCAGAGCTTACTTTTATGCATAAAAACCATCCCAGGCATGCACACATCAAATCTCCAAAGTTTCATCTCAATCGGGTGAATAGTATATGAAATAATTTGATAACGCCAGAGCTTACTATTACGCATAGAAACCATCCCGGACATGCACACATCAAATCCCCAAAGTTTCATCGCAATCAGATGAATAGTATAGGAAATAATTTCATAGAGCCAGAGCTTACTATTATGCGTAGAAACCAACCCGGGCATGCACACATCAAATACCAAAAGTTTTGTCGCAATCAGATGAAAAGTATTGGAAAAAAATTCATAACGCCAGAGCTTACTCTTTTATGTTGAAACCATCCCGAGTATCCAACATCGAATTCCCAAAGTTTCATCTCAATCGGATGGAAAGTATAGGAAATAATTTCATAACGCCAGATCTTACCATTATGCGTAAATAATTTCAAATTCCAGAGCTTACTATTATGCGTAGAAACCAACCCGGGCATGCACACATCAAAGCTCAACAGTTTTGTCGCAATCAAATGAATAGTATTGGAAAAAATTTCATAACGCCAGAGCTTACTCTTTTACATAGAAACCATCCCGAGCATGTCAACATCGAATTCCCAAAGTTTCATCTCAATCGGATGAAAATTAAAGGAAATATTTTCATAACGCCAGAGCTTACTTTTATGCATAAAAACCATCCCAGGCATGCACACATCAAATTTCCAAAGTTTCATCTCGATCGGGTGAATAGTATATAAAATAATTTCATAAAGCCAGAGCTTACTATTATGCGTAGAAACCAACCCGGGCATGCACACATCAAATCCCAAAAGTTTTGTCGCCATCAGATGAAAGTATTGGAAAAAAAACCTACCTAACCCTCAAACAAAAAATATTTGTTCAACAAAAAACCATCTTATCAAACTCAATTTTACTGCAGCAAAAAAATTACACAAAGAAATTCTTTAACAATATCCGGCTACCCGTGCACACGTATAATTATTTTTATTTTAAAATTGAATAATGTCCAAAGTAAACGAACGAATCCTGACCGATATATTTTTCGATTTATATGCATATAAAAAATCTGTAGCACTGCATCGAACCCACCTAATTTATAAAAAGTACCTTCATACATACCTACCTACCCAGAGTACCTGTTCAGTACTTAGTTCCTACCTACCTGCATATCTACCTACCCCCGTGTACACCTACATTTTTTTGGAAATATCCATCTTTGGTTACTTTTTTTTATTTTATATCATATTTTTTTTGTGATTTAAAGGAAAGAAGTTCTTACTTAGAGTAAATATCGATATTTGAATTCAATGCAATCCGCATGCCTAGTGAACTCCTGATTGGACAGTCGAAATGAACGACAGGGTCCGGCAAAATTTCCTCACTCATTATTACAAAAACCAATCGATTAAAAAATTGACTTTTTTTTTTTAATCGAATCTTTAATATTTTTTTATGGAAATGACATCTTTCAAGTGTCCACCTTTTGATTTCACGGACGCCATAACTCTTTTCGTAATAAATAATTATTAATAACGATAAATGTACAGAAAATTAGAAAAAAAACTTTGCATCTTATTTAGATAAATTTTAATGCGCCGCAAAAACGTTGGTCGCAAACGCCCGACAATATTTTCTAAACAAAAAAAAAATAAGGAAAAAATCATGAGTTTTAATAAAAAAATTAATCAGTATATTTCGAGCGGAATTTTTTTTACCACCCTGTTTCTGAATTTGAATTAAAAGACCGACAAACTGCAATCGGCATTTTTCCAGAAGAAACGCATTTAGTACCTACCATCTTTGGTGATTTCTCTTAATTTCAAACCATTTATTTGTAATTCGATGGAGCAAAGTAGGTACCTACCCAGTGATTATTATTATACCAATCCACCTGACCAGTAATATTTTTAAATCTTGTATAATTTGTTAGCGGATTTTTCATGGATTTTTTTGTAAAATGTCAAATTTTTAGCTCGATATTGTGGAATATTTTCAATGGAATGCCACTAAAAAAACGGTTGAATAAGTTTTCGAAACCTTTTGCCATTGAATATATCAAAAAACATTTACGCCAGAGGCCGTCATTTTGACGCAATTTCGTTTGCAAATGAAGGATTCTCAAATACGCCAAAGCTCAATTTTTTTAAAGGCTAAAGTCTAATTTTTTGTTCAGGCCCTAGCACGCTTGCTCTATAACGATCGGTAGGATAACTATCGGTAACTTCTCATCGTTCCCTAGGACAACTGCACATCGCTAACGAACAAACAACAGTTGATGTCGAATATGTTAAGGACACTTAGTCATTGTGAACTGTCACTTATTCGTTGGCGATCTGTAGTCATGCTAGGGAACGATGAGAAGTTACCGATAGTTATCCTATCGATCGTTATAGAGCGAGCGTGCTAGGGCCTCTGACCTACCGCAAAAGCCGTGAGGATCTTACGCTAAAAAAAATCGCTGGGTGGGTAGGCCAACGCCTCTGCAATAGGTCATTTCAAGTGGTTCGCTATGTTTGTTGATTTAGAAGTGGTGCCTGGGTTCATGAGGTTTGTTCTGGTCTTGGCGGTGGATTCGTCTGCCCACCAATTTCGTGGCAGACCAGATCGGAAGAGACTGGTTTAGGGAGACTTTTTGGGTTCTTCAGCAAAGCTCTCTCGGAACATCACCTTGCACCGCAGTGGGAGGGATAAAATCATTCGTCCGTCACTCCACACACTGATCCCCAGATTCCTACCCACCCCTCATAACTTTTTCCTTACCAGAACATCATCTCCTTACCTTCCTAAAAAGAACCCTTCACACAGCATCCCCAAAGATGACATAGGCCCTGAGAGGAATTATTTTCGTCCGTCACTCCACACACTGATCCCCAGATTCCTACCCACCCCTCATAACTTTTTCCTTACCAGAACATCATCTCCTTACTTTCCTAAAAATAACCCTTCACACAGCATCCCCAAAGATGACATAGGCCCTGAGAGGAATTATTTTCTTCAAGGCCTCCTGTGTAGAGCTATTATAAAAATTAAATAAACTTCTCTTTTCCCGGTAGATTTTCCTAATTTTGTTTTAAATTAGTCGAGTAAGATCCATAGTTTATGCATAAACATTCACACGAAAAAGCCCGCCCTTAGGATTGTGTGTATTGGTGCATATAACGATGCAAAACGTCACTGAGATACATCTTTTTGCCAACCTGAATATATTTAGATATTCTTAAATCGACTCAGATTAACCGGTTATAAAGGGTTTGGTCATCCAACAAATGATTCACGGGGTGGCAGTACCAATGCACACCACCCACGCCGAATGATATTATAATAACACTATTGTGCACTATTTAAAGAAGTACCTACACCATTAGGCAAAAAAAATGGATTATCCTGAGTTATTTAAACAGTTTTATTCATCATGTTAAATTCTCAATATTTGAAAAATAACGTTCCCACCCAAGTAGGTACCCACTGGTAAATTATTTTCTATGATCTCGGCAGCCTGAACCGTTCGAATTTTATTTGTCTTTACAAAAGTACCAACCCAGCAATTAAAATCAACGTTATGTAGCTGGCCGGTAACGTTTAACCTGTTTTTATTTTGCATTTCTTCATAAACGTCAGAATTTTTTCAACTTTTGAAGATGTATCCTGAAATAATTTACATGAAATGTGGTAAATGTAATGTATTATTGGAGTTCGGAAATCTATGGTTTTCAAAATTATAGAAAAACATCTTCTCCACATATGCTATTTTTGACGTAATATTGATACACATGAGACTCGTCGAAATGTCAAATTAACATGCGAGACGCCATAGAATAATTTTCAAAAATGCCCCAACATTTCAGTACTTTGAAGGTCTGACGATAATTTTTTCCTTAATAAAGCATTTTTTTACTGGCTACGAACATTTTAACAGTTTTTAACTCGGAATTTTTTTCGTAAACGTCAGAAATTACCGACGTTTGAAAACGAATCCTGACAAAATTTCCATGAAAAGTCATAAATATAATATATTATTTATGTTCCAAAACCTGTCGTAGTCGAAATAATACAAAAACATCTAAGCCAGGTATCTTTTTTAAGTCGCAATTTTGATTTACCTCGAGGCTCGTCGGAATGTAAAGTTTTGAGGTGAGACGCCTTATATTTAAAAAAATATACACTTTACGATTTTAGTACTGAGGCTCTTTCACAAATTTTTCGTGAAGGTCTGACGATAAATTTTTCCTTTTTTGATGGGCGAACCTGGCGGCTGGAAATACAACTTTGAATTTCTTCGTCGAATAATGAGCGCTTCTAGTTTTCGCCGCTAGGTTTTCATACATCAGTTTTATTAGCAGTTTATTTTTTTTGCATCAGTTTTTTTATATGAAAATTTGCAATTGGTAAAATTCTGGCTGAATTTTTCCCATACAAATCAGGTCTGAAAAAATCGTATGTATTTTCATCCACGGTCGCTGTCTCGCGAAAATCAGCTTTGAGGTCGGTTAAAATTGAGGGGCAGAATGGTCGTTTTTCGCGAGACTGCAAAACACTTAATCGGTCATCCACGGTCGCTGTCTCGCGAAAATCAGCTCTGAGGTCGGTTAAACTCGAGGGGCAGAGTGGTCGTTTTTCGCGAGACTGCGATTGTCTTAAAATCTGGTGGTCAAGAGCATTAATATTAACTAGCTTTTGCCCGTTGCAACGCAACTAATTGGTTAAAGCACTAAGCGATTTGACGTTTGAATGTGGATGAAGCAAGAAGTGTGTGTGTCTACATTTTTTAAAAATTAAATATTTGAAAAAAAAAATCGATGTTTGAATGTGGATGATGCAAGGATTGTGAGAACTACTCAAAGGGTCCTGTGAGTTAATCGCTCAATTTTGTACACCCGCTACTTAGCTACTTTGGTCGCCCTGGTTAAGGCGTTCAGTATGGGCCTTTTCTCGCAAAAAGGGGCTTAGAAGTTTACGGCTCAATTTTTTCACTAATAAATTGTTTCTAAATTATATGATATGCACTCACTTTTCTAATAACTCCCGTTACACCTATTTAAATTTTTTGTACAAATTTGATAACGCCAAAGCTCTGCATTATATAAAGAAAACTTCGCGGGCTTGCGCACAATAACTCACCAAAGTTTCATCGCAATCGGATGAATATTATTGTACATAATTTCATTACGCTAGAGCTCATTATTATATTTTAAAACCATTTCGAGCATGCACACATCATATCCCCAAAGTTTCATCGCAATCGGATGAATAGTATTGGAAATAATTTCATAATGCCAGAGCTTATTCTTATATATAGAAACCATCCCTAGCATGCCAACATCGAATTCCCAAAGTTTCATCTCAATCGGATGAAAAGTAAAGGAAATAATTTCATTACGCCAGAGCTTACTTTTATGCATAAAAACCATCTCAGGCATGTACACATCAAATCTCCAAAGTTTCATCTCAATCGGGTGAATAGTATATGAAATAATTTGATAACGCCAGAGCTTACTATTACGCATTGAAACCATCCCGGACATGCACACATCAAATCCCCAAAGTTTCATCGCAATCGGATGAATAGTATAGGAAATAATTTCATAAAGCCAGAGCTTACTATTATGCGTAGAAACCAACCCGGGCATGCTCACATCAAATCCCAAAAGTTTTGTCGCAATCAGATGAATAGTATTGGAAAAAATTTCATAACGCCAGAGCTTACTCTTTTACATAGAAACCATCCCGAGCATGCCAACATCGAATTCCCAAAGTTTCATCTCAATCGGATGGAAAGTATAGGAAATAATTTCATAACGCCAGAACTTACCATTATGCGTAAATAATTTCATAATTCCAGAGCATACTATTATGCGTAGAAACCAACCCGGGCATGCACACATCAAATCCCAAAAGTTTTGTCGCAATCAAATGAATAGTATTGGAAAAAATTTCATAACGCCAGAGCTTACTCTTTTACATAGAAACCATCCCGAGCATGCCAACATCGAATTCCCAAAGTTTCATCTCAATCGGATGAAAATTAAAGGAAATATTTTCATAACGCCAGAGCTTACTTTTATGCATAAAAACCATCCCAGGCATGCACACATCAAATCTCCAAAGTTTCATCTCGATCGGGTGAATAGTATATAAAATAATTTCATAAAGCCAGAGCTTACTATTATGCGTAGAAACCAACCCGGGCATGCACACATCAAATCCCAAAAGTTTTGTCGCCATCAGATGAATAGTATTGGAAAAAAACCTACCTAACACCTCAAACTAAAAATATTTGTTCATTTACCTACGTAATTTCTAAAAAAAAAAAACATTGCAATTTTATTACTTATCAAAAAAACCATCTTATCAAACTCAATTTTACTGCAGCAAAAAAATTACACAAAGAAATTCTTTAACAATATCCGGGTACCCGTGCACACGTATAATTATTTTTATTTTAAAATTTAATAATGTCCAAAGTAAACGAACGAATCCTGACCGATCTATTTTTCGATTTATATGCATATAAAAAATCTGTAGCACTGCATCGAACCCACCTAATTTATAAAAAGTACCTTCATGCATACCTACCTACCCAGAGTACCTGTTCAGTACTTAGTTCCTACCTACCTGCATATCTACCTACCCCCGTGTACACCTACATTTTTTTGGAAATATGTATCCATCTTTGGTTACTTTTTTTTTTATTTTATATCATAATTTTTTTGTGATTTAATGGAAAGAAGTTCTTACTTAGAGTAAATATCGATATTTGAATTCAATGCAATCCGCATGCCTAGTGAACTCCTGATTGGACAGTCGAAATGAACGACAGGGTCCGGCAAAATTTCCTCACTCATTATTACAAAAATCAATCGATTAAAAAATTGACTTTTTTTTTTTAATCGAATCTTTAATATTTTTTTATGGAAATGACATCTTTCAAGTGTCCACCTTTTGATTTCACGGACGCCATAACTCTTTTCGTAATAAATAATTATTAATAACGATAAATGTATAGAAAATTAGAAAAAAAACTTTGCATCTTATTTAGATAAATTTTAATGCGCCGCAAAAACGTTGGTCGCAAACGCCCGACAATATTTTCTAAACAAAAAAAAAATAAGGAAAAAATCATGAGTTTTAATAAAAAAATTAATCAGTATATTTCGAGCGGAATTTTTTTTACCACCCTGTTTCTGAATTTGAATTAAAAGACCGACAAACTGCAATGGGCATTTTTCAGAAGAAACGCATTTAGTACCTACCATCTTTGGTGATTTCTCTTAATTTCAAACCATTTATTTGTAATTCGATGGAGCAAAGTAGGTACCTACCCAGTGATAATATTATACGAATCCACTGGCAAGTAATCTTTTTAAATGTTGTAAAATTTGTTAGCGGATTTTTCATGGATTTTTTTGTAAAATGTCAAATTTTTAGCACGATATTGAGGAATATTTTCAAGCGAATGCCACTAAAAAAACGGTTGAATAAGTTTTCGAAACCTTTTGCCATTGAATATATCAAAAAACATCTACGCCAGAGGCCGTCATTTTGACGCAATTTCGTTTGCAAATGAAGGATTCTCAAATTCGCCAAAGCTCAATTTTTTAAAGGATAAACTAAATTTTTTTTGTTCAGGCCCTAGCACGCTTGCTCTTTAATGATCGGTAGGATAACTATCGGTAACTTCTCATCGTTCCCTAGGACAACTGCACATCGCTAACGTACAAACAACAGTTGATGTAGAATATGTTACGAAGGACACTTAGTCATTGTGACCTGTCACTTATTCGTTGGCGATCTGTAGTCATGCTAGGGAACGATGAGAAGTCACCGATAGTTATCCTATCGTTCGTTGTAGAGCGAGCGTGCTAGGGCCCTGACCTACCGCAAAAGCCGTGAGGATTTACGCTAAAAAAAATCGCTGGGCGGGTAGGCCAACGCCTCTGCAATAGGTCATTTCAAGATGTTCGCTATGTTTGGTGATTTAGAAGTGGTGCCTGGGTTCATGAGGTTTGTCCTGGTCTTGGTGGTGGATTCGTCTGCCCACCAATTTCGTGGTAGACCAGATCGGAAGAGACTGGTTTAGGGAGACTTTTTGGCTTCTTCAGCAAAGCTCTCTCGGAACATCACCTTGCACCGCAGTGGTAGGGATAAAATCATTCGTCCCTCACTCCACACACTGATCCCCAGATTCCTACCCACCCCTCATAACTTTTTCCTTACCAGAATATCATCTCCTTACTTTCCTAAAAATAACCCTTCACACAGCATCCCCAAAGATGACATAGGCCCTGAGAGGAATTATTTTCGTCCGTCACTCCACACACTGATCCCCAGATTCCTACCCACCCCTCATAACTTTTTCCTTACCAGAACATCATCTCCTTACTTTCCTAAAAAGAACCCTTCACACAGCATCCCCAAAGATAACATAGGCCCTGAGAGGAATTATTTTCTTCAAGGCCTCCTGTGTAGAGCTATTATAAAAATTAAATAAACTTCTCTTTTCCCGGTAGATTATCCTAATTTTGTTTTAAATTAGTCGAGTAAGATCCATAGTTTGTGTATAAAAAATGCATAAACATTCACACGAAAAAGCCCGCCCTTAGGATTGTGTGTATTGGTGCATATAACGATGCAAAACGTCACTGAGATACATCTTTTTGCCAACCTGAATATATTTAGATATTCTTAAATCGACTCAGATTAACCGGTTATAAAGGTTTTGGTCATCCAATAAATGATTCACGGGGTTTCAGTACCAATGCACACCACCCACGCCGAATGATATTAGAATAACACTATTGTGCACTATTTAAAAAAGTACCTACGCCATTTGGCAAAAATTAAATGGATTATCCTGAGTTATTTAAACAGTTTTATTCATCATGTTAAATTCTCAATATTTGAAAAATAACGTTCCCACCCAATTAGGTACCTACCCACTGGTAAATTATTTTCTATGATCTCAGCAGCCTGAACCGTTCGAATTTTATTTGTCTGTACAAAAGTACCTACACAGCAATTAAAATAAACGTTATGTAGCTGGCCGGTAACATTGAACCTGTTTTCAATTTTCCTTTCCTTCATAAACGTCAGAATTTTTTCAACTTTTGAAGATGTATCCTGAAATAATTTACATGAAATGTGGTAAATGTAATGTATTATTGGAGTTCGGAAATGTATGGTTTTCAAAATTATAGAAAAACATCTTATCCACATATCCTATTTTTGACGTAATATTGATATACATGAGACTCGTCGAAATGTCAAATTTATATGCGAGACGCCATAGAATAATTTTCAAAAATGCCCCAACATTTCAGTACTTTGAAGGTCTGACGATAAATTTTTCCTTAATAAAGCATTTTACTCTACTGGCTGCGAACATTTTAACAGTTTTGAACTCGAAATTTTTTCGTAAACGTCAGAAATTACCGACGTTTGAAAAGAAATCCTGACAAAATCTCCATGAAAAGTCATAAATATAATATATTATTAATGTTCCGAAACATGTCGTAGTCGAAATAATACAAAAACATCTAAGCCGGGAATCTTTTTTAAGTCGCAATTTTGATTTACCTCGAGGCTCGTCGAAATGTAAAATTTTGAGGTGAGACGCCATATATTTAAAAAATATACACTTTACGATTTCAGTACTGAGGCTCTTTCAGAAATTTTTCGTGAAGGTCTGACGATAAATTATTCCTTTTTTGAGGGGCGAACCTGGCGGCTGGCAATATAACTTTGAATTTCTTCTTCGAATAATGAGCGCTTCTAGTTTTCGCCGCTAGGTTTTAATACATCAGTTTCATTAGTAGTTTTTTTTTTTTGCATCAGTTTTTTTATATGAAAATTTGCGAGTGGTAAAATTCTGGCTGAATTTTTCCCATACAAATCAGGTCTGAAAAAATCGTATGTATTTTCATCCACGGTCGCTGTCTCGCGAAAATCAGCTTTGAGGTCGGTTAAAATTGAGGGGCAGAATGGTCGTTTTTCGCAAGACTGCAAAACACTTAATCGGTCATCCACGGTCGCTGTCTCGCGAAAATCAGCTTTGAGGTCGGTTAAACTCGAGGGGCAGAGTGGTCGTTTTTCGCGAGACCGCGATTGTCTTAAAATCTGGTGGTCAAGAGCATTAATATTAATACTAGCTTTTGCCCGTTGCAACGCAACTAATTGGTTAAAGCACTACGCGATTTGACGTTTGAAGGTGGATGAAATAAAAAGTGTGTGTGTCTACATTTTTTTAAAATTAAATATTTGCAAAAAAAAAAATCGATGTTTGAATGTGGATGAAGCAAGGATTGTGAGAACTACTCAAAGGGTCCTGTGAGTTAATCGCTCAATTTTGTACACCCGCTACTTAGCCACTTTAGTCGCCCTGGTTAAGGCGTTCAGTATGGGCCTTTTCTCGCAAAAAGGGGCCTAGAAGTTTACGGCTCAATTTTTTCACTAATAAATTGTTTCTAAATTATATGATATGCACTCACTTTTCTAATAACTCCCGTTACACCTATTTAAATTTTTTGTACAAATTTGATAACGCCAAAGCTCTGCATTATATAAAGAAAACTTCGTGGGCTTGCGCACAATAACTCACCAAAGTTTCATCGCAATCGGATGAATATTATTGTACATAATTTCATTACGCTAGAGCTCATTATTATATTTTAAAACCATTTCGAGCATGCACACATCATATCCCCAAAGTTTCATCGCAATCGGATGAATAGTATTGGAAATAATTTCATAATGCCAGAGCTTATTCTTATATATAGAAACCATCCCTAGCATGCCAACATCGAATTCCCAAAGTTTCATCTCAATCGGATGAAAAGTAAAGGAAATAATTTCATTACGCCAGAGCTTACTTTTATGCATAAAAACCATCCCAAGCATGTACACATCAAATCTCCAAAGTTTCATCTCAATCGGGTGAATAGTATATGAAATAATTTGATAACGCCAGAGCTTACTATTACGCATTGAAACCATCCCGGACATGCACACATCAAATCCCCAAAGTTTCATCGCAATCGGATGAATAGTATAAGAAATAATTTCATAAAGCCAGAGCTTACTATTATGCGTAGAAACCAACCCGGGCATGCACACATCAAATCCCAAAAGTTTTGTCGCAATCAGATGAATAGTATTGGAAAAAATTTCATAACGCCAGAGCTTACTCTTTTACATAGAAACCATCCCAAGCATGCCAACATCGAATTCCCAAAGTTTCATCTCAATCGGATGAAAATTAAAGGAAATATTTTCATAACGCCAGAGCTTACTTTTATGCATAAAAACCATCCCAGGCATGCACACATCAAATCTCCAAAGTTTCATCTCGATCGGGTGAATAGTATATAAAATAATTTCATAAAGCCAGAGCTTACTATTATGCGTAGAAACCAACCCGGGCATGCACACATCAAATCCCAAAAGTTTTGTCGCCATCAGATGAATAGTATTGGAAAAAAACCTACCTAACCCTCAAACTAAAAATATTTGTTCATTTACCTACGTAATTTCTAAAAAAAAAAAAAACATTGCAATTTTATTACTTATCAAAAAAACCATCTTATCAAACTCAATTTTACTGCAGCAAAAAAATTACACAAAGAAATTCTTTAACAATATCCGGGTACCCGTGCACACGTATAATTATTTTTATTTTAAAATTTAATAATGTCCAAAGTAAACGAACGAATCCTGACCGATCTATTTTTCGATTTATATGCATATAAAAAATCTGTAGCACTGCATCGAACCCACCTAATTTATAAAAAGTACCGTCATGCATACCTACCTACCCAGAGTACCTGTTCAGTACTTAGTTCCTACCTACCTGCATATCTACCTACCCCCGTGTACACCTACATTTTTTTGGAAATATCCATCTTTGGTTACTTTTTTTTTTATTTTATATCATAATTTTTTTGTGATTTAAAGGAAAGAAGTTCTTACTTAGAGTAAATATCGATATTTGAATTCAATGCAATCCGCATGCCTAGTGAACTCCTGATTGGACAGTCGAAATGAACGACAGGGTCCGGCAAAATTTCCTCACTCATTATTACAAAAACCAATCGATTAAAAAATTGACTTTTTTTTTTTAATCGAATCTTTAATATTTTTTTATGGAAATGACATCTTTCAAGTGTCCACCTTTTGATTTCACGGACGCCATAACTCTTTTCGTAATAAATAATTATTAATAACGATAAATGTATAGAAAATTAGAAAAAAAACTTTGCATCTTATTTAGATAAATTTTAATGCGCCGCAAAAACGTTGGTCGCAAACGCCCGACAATATTTTCTAAACAAAAAAAAATTAAGGAAAAAATCATGAGTTTTAATAAAAATATTAATCAGTATATTTCGAGCGGAATTTTTTTTACCACCCTGTTTCTGAATTTGAATTAAAAGACCGACAAACTGCAATCGGCATTTTTTCAGAAGAAACGCACTTAGTACCTACCATCTTTGGTGATTTCTCTTAATTTCAAGCCATTTATTTGTAATTCGATGGAGCAAAGTAGGTACCTACCCAGTAATTATTATTATACGAATCCACTGGCAAGTAATCTTTTTAAATGTTGTAAAATTTGTTAGCGGATTTTTCATGGATTTTTTTGTAAAATGTCAAATTTTTAGCACGATATTGTGGAATATTTTCAAGCGAATGCCACTAAAAAAACGGTTGAATAAGTTTTCGAAACCTTTTGCCATTGAATATATCAAAAAACATCTACGCCAGAGCCCGTCATTTTCAGGCAATTTCGTTAGCAAATGAAGGATTCTCAAATACGCCAAAGCTCAATTTTTTAAAGGCTAAAGTCTAATTTTTTTGTTCAGGCCCTAGCACGCTTGCTTTATAACGATCGGTAGGATAACTATCGGTAACTTCTCATCGTTCCCTAGGACAACTGCACATCGCTAACGTACAAACAATAGTTGATGTCGAATATGTTACGAAGGACACTTAGTCATTGTGACCTGTCACTTATTCGTTGGCGATCTGTAGTCATGCTAGGGAACGATGAGAAGTTACTGATAGTTATCCTATCGATCGTTATAGAGCGAGCGTGCTACGGCCTCTGCTGACCTACCGCAAAGGCCGTGAGGATCTTACGCTAAAAACATTCGCTGGGCGGGTAGGCTAACGCCTCTGCAATAGGTCATTTCAAGTGGTTCGCTATGTTTGGTGATTTAGAAGTGGTGCCTGGGTTCATGAGGTTTGTCCTGGTCTTGGCGGTGGATTAGTCTGCCCACCAATTTCGTGGCAGACCAGATCGGAAGAGACTGGTTTAGGGAGACTTTTTGGCTTCTTCAGCAGAGCTCTCTCGGAACATCACCTTGCACCGCAGTGGGAGGGATAAAATCATTCGTCCGTCACTCCACACACTGATCCCCAGATTTCTACCCACCCCTCATAACTTTTTCCTTACCAGAACATCATCTCCTTACTTTCCTAAAAAGAACCCTTCACACACCATCCCCAAAGATGACATAGGCCCTGAGAGGAATTATTTTCGTCCGTCACTCCACACACTGATCCCCAGATTCCTACCAACCCCTCATAACTTTTTCCTTACCAGAACATCATCTCCTTACTTTCCTAAAAATAACCCTTCACACACCATCCCCAAAGATGACATAGGCCCTGAGAGGAATTATTTTCGTCCGTCACTCCACACACTGATCCCCAGATTCCTACCCACCCCTCATAACTTTTTCCTTACCAGAACATCATCTCCTTACTTTCCTAAAAATAACCCTTCACACAGCATCCCCAAAGATGACATAGGCCCTGAGAGGAATTATTTTCTTCAAGGCCTCCTGTGTAGAGCTATTATAAAAATTAAATAAACTTCTCTTTTCCCGGTAGATTTTCCTAATTTTGTTTTAAATTAGTCGAGTAAGATCCATAGTTTGTGTATAAAAAATGCATAAACATTCACACGAAAAAGCACGCCCTTAGAATTGTGTGTATTGGTGCATATAACGATGCAAAACGTCACTGAGATACATCTTTTTGCCAACCTGAATATATTTAGATACTCTTAAATCGACTCAGATTAACCGGTTATAAAGGGTTTGGTCATCCAATAAATGATTCACGGGGTGGCAGTACCAATGCACACCACCCACGCCGAATGATATTAGAATAACACTATTGTGCACTATTTAAAGAAGTACCTACGCCATTTGGCAAAAAAAAAATGGATTATCCTGAGTTATTTAAACAGTTTTATTCATCATGTTAAATTCTCAATATTTGAAAAATAACGTTCCCACCCAATTAGGTACCTACCCACTGGTAAATTATTTTCTATGATCTCAGCAGCCTGAACCGTTCGAATTTTATTTGTCTTTAAGTACCTACCCAGCAATTAAAATCGACGTTATGTAGCTGGCCGGTAACATTTAACCTGTTTTCAATTTTCCTTTCCTTCATAAACGTCAGAATTTTTTCAACTTTTGAAGATGTATCCTGAAATAATTTACATGAAATGTGGTAAATGTAATGTATTATTGGAGTTCGGAAATGTATGGTTTTCAAAATTATAGAAAAACATCTTATCCACATATCCTATTTTTGACGTAATATTGATATACATGAGACTCGTCGAAATGTGAAATTTACATGCGAGACGCCATAGAATAATTTTCAAAAATGCCCCAACATTTCAGTACTTTGAAGGTCTGACGATAAATTTTTCCTTAATAAAGCATTTTTTTACTGGCTACGAACATTTTAACAGTTTTTAACTCGGAATTTTTTTCGTAAACGTCAGAAATTACCGACGTTTGAAAACGAATCCTGACAAAATTTCCATGAAAAGTCATAAATATAATATATTATTTATGTTCCAAAACCTGTCGTAGTCGAAATAATACAAAAACATCTAAGCCAGGTATCTTTTTTAAGTCGCAATTTTGATTTACCTCGAGGCTCGTCGGAATGTAAAGTTTTGAGGTGAGACGCCTTATATTTAAAAAAATATACACTTTACGATTTTAGTACTGAGGCTCTTTCACAAATTTTTCGTGAAGGTCTGACGATAAATTTTTCCTTTTTTGACTGGCGAACCTGGCGGCTGGAAATACAACTTTGAATTTCTTCGTCGAATAATGAGCGCTTCTAGTTTTCGCCGCTAGGTTTTCATACATCAGTTTTATTAGCAGTTTATTTTTTTTGCATCAGTTTTTTTATATGAAAATTTGCAATTGGTAAAATTCTGGCTGAATTTTTCCCATACAAATCAGGTCTGAAAAAATCGTATGTATTTTCATCCACGGTCGCTGTCTCGCGAAAATCAGCTTCGAGGTCGGTTAAAATTAAGGGGCAGAATGGTCGTTTTTCGCAAGACTGCAAAACACTTAATCGGTCATCCACGGTCGCTGTCTCGCGAAAATCAGCTCTGAGGTCGGTTAAACTCGAGGGGCAGAGTGGTCGTTTTTCGCGAGACTGCGATTGTCTTAAAATCTGGTGGTTACGAGCATTAATATATACTAGCTTTTGCCCGTTGCAAGGCAACTAATTGGTTAAAGCACTAAGCGATTTGACGTTTGAATGTGGATGAAGCAAGAAGTGTGTGTGTCTACATTTTTTAAAAATTAAATATTTGAAAAAAAAAATCGATGTTTGAATGTGGATGAAGCAAGGATTGTGAGAACTACTCAAAGGTTCCTGTGAGTTAATCGCTCAATTTTGTACACCCGCTACTTAGCCACTTTGGTCGCCCTATTTAAGGCGTTCAGTATGGGCCTTTTCTCGCAAAAAGGGGCCTAGAAGTTTACGGCTCAATTTTTTCACTAATAAATTGTTTCTATATTATATGATATGCACTCACTTTTCTAATAACTCCCGTTACACCTATTTAAATTTTTTGTACAAATTTGATAACGCCAAAGCTCTGCATTATATAAAGAAAACTTCGCGGGCTTGCGCACAATAACTCACCAAAGTTTCATCGCAATCGGATGAATATTATTGTAGATAATTTCATTACGCTAGAGCTCATTATTATATTTTAAAACCATTTCGAGCATGCACACATCATATCCCCAAAGTTTCATCGCAATCGGATGAATAGTATTGGAAATAATTTCATAATGCCAGAGCTTATTCTTATATATAGAAACCATCCCTAGCATGCCAACATCGAATTCCCAAAGTTTCATCTCAATCGGATGAAAAGTAAAGGAAATAATTTCATTACGCCAGAGCTTACTTTTATGCATAAAAACCATCCCAGGCATGCACACATCAAATCTCCAAAGTTTCATCTCAATCGGATGAATAGTATAGGAAATAATTTCAAAAAGCCAGAGCTTACTATTATGCGTAGAAACCAACCCGGGCATGCACACATCAAATCCCAAAAGTTTTGTCGCAATCAGATGAATAGTATTGGAAAAAATTTCATAACGCCAGAGCTTACTCTTTTATGTAGAAACCATCCCGAGTATGCCAACATCGAATTCCCAAAGTTTCATCTCAATCGGATGGAAAGTATAGGAAATAATTTCATAACGCCAGATCTTACGATTATGCGTAAATAATTTCATAATTCCAGAGCTTACTATTACGCGTAGAAACCAACCCGGGCATGCACACATCAAAGCTCAAAAGTTTTGTCGCAATCAAATGAATAGTATTGGAAAAAATTTCATAACGCCAGAGCTTACTCTTTTACATAGAAACCACCCCGAGCATGCCAACATCGAATTCCCAAAGTTTCATCTCAATCGGATGAAAATTAAAGGAAATATTTTCATAACGCCAGAGCTTACTTTTATGCATAAAAACCATCCCAGGCATGCACACATCAAATCTCCAAAGTTTCATCTCGATCGGATGCTTAGAAACCAACCCGAGCATGCACACATCAAATCCCAAAAGTTTTGTCGCCATCAGATGAATAGTATTGGAAAAAAACCTACCTAACCCTCAAACTAAAAATATTTGTTCATTTACCTACGTAATTTCTAAAAAAAAAAAAAAACATTGCAATTTTATTACTTATCAAAAAAACCATCTTATCAAACTCAATTTTACTGCAGCAAAAAAATCACACACAGAAATTCTTTAACAATATCCGGGTACCCGTGCACACGTATAATTATTTTTATTTTAAAATTTAATAATGTCCAAAGTAAACGAACGAATCCTGACCGATCTATTTTTCGATTTATATGCATATAAAAAATCTGTAGCACTGCATCGAACCCACCTAATTTATAAAAAGTACCTTCATGCATACCTACCTACCCAGAGTACCTGTTCAGTACTTAGTTCCTACCTACCTGCATATCTACCTACCCCCGTGTACACCTACATTTTTTTGGAAATATCCATCTTTGGTTACTTTTTTTTTAATTTTATATCATAATTTTTTTGTGATTTAAAGGAAAGAAGTTCTTACTTAGAGTAAATATCGATATTTGAATTCAATGCAATCCGCATGCCTAGTGAACTCCTGATTGGACAGTCGAAATGAACGACAGGGTCCGGCAAAATTTCCTCACTCATTATTACAAAAACCAATCGATTAAAAAATTGACTTTTTTTTTTTAATCGAATCTTTAATATTTTTTTATGGAAATTACATCTTTCAAGTGTCCACCTTTTGATTTCACGGACGCCATAACTCTTTTCGTAATAAATAATTATTAATAACGATAAATGTATAGAAAATTAGAAAAAAAACTTTGCATCTTATTTAGATAAATTTTAATGCGCCGCAAAAACGTTGGTCGCAAACGCCCGACAATATTTTCTAAACAAAAAAAAAATAAGGAAAAAATCATGAGTTTTAATAAAAAAATTAATCAGTATATTTCGAGCGGAATTTTTTTTACCACCCTGTTTCTGAATTCGTATTAAAAGACCGACAAACTGCAATCGGCATTTTTCAGAATAAACGCATTTAGTACCTACCATCTTTGGTGATTTCTCTTAATTTCAAACCATTTATTTGTAATTCGATGGAGCAAAGTAGGTACCTACCCAGTGATAATATTATACGAATCCACTGGCAAGTAATCTTTTGAAATGTTGTAAAATTTGTTAGCGGATTTTTCATGGATTTTTTTGTAAAATGTCAAATTTTTAGCACGATATTGAGGAATATTTCCAATGGAATGC
Organism: Limnephilus auricula; assembly: GCA_951813805.1. Lineage (NCBI taxonomy): Eukaryota > Metazoa > Arthropoda > Insecta > Trichoptera > Limnephilidae > Limnephilus > Limnephilus auricula. The sequence continues at coordinate 7,745,938 of OX638403.1, forward strand.
CACTAAAAAAACGGTTGAATAAGTTTTCGAAACCTTTTGCCATTGAATATATCAAAAAACATCTACGCCAGAGGCCGTCATTTTGACGCAATTTCGTTTGCAAATGAAGGATTCTCAAATACGCCAAAGCTCAATTTTTTAAAGGCTAAAGTCTAATTTTTTTGTTCAGGCCCTAGCACGCTTGCTCTTTAATGATCGGTAGGATAACTATCGGTAACTTCTCATCGTTCCCTAGGACAACTGCACATCGCTAACGTACAAACAACAGTTGATTTCGAATATGTTACGAAGGACACTTAGTCATTGTGACCTGTCACTTATTCGTTGGCGATCTGTAGTCATGCTAGGGAACGATGAGAAGTCACCGATAGTTATCCTATCGATCGTTGTAGAGCGAGCGTGCTAGGGCCCTGACCTACCGCAAAAGCCGTGAGGATTTACGCTAAAAAAAATCGCTGGGCGGGTAGGCCAACGCCTCTGCAATAGGTCATTTCAAGAGGTTCGCTATGTATGGTGATTTAGAAGTGGTGCCTGGGTTCATGAGGTTTGTCCTGGTCTTGGCGGTGGATTCGTCTGCCCACCAATTTCGTGGTAGACCAGATCGGAAGAGACTGGTTTAGGGAGACTTTTTGGCTTCTTCAGCAGAGCTCTCTCGGAACATCACCTTGCACCGCAGTGGTAGGGATAAAATCATTCGTCCCTCACTCCACACACTGATCCCCAGATTCCTACCCACCCCTCATAACTTTTTCCTTACCAGAACATCAACTCCTTACTTTCCTAAAAATAACCCTTCACACAGCATCCCCAAAGATGACATAGGCCCTGAGAGGAATTATTTTCTTCAAGGCCTCCTGTGTAGAGCTATTATAAAAATTAAATAAACTTCTCTTTTCCCGGTAGATTTTCCTAATTTTGTTTTAAATTAGTCGAGTAAGATCCATAGTTTATGCATAAACATTCACACGAAAAAGCCCGCCCTTAGGATTGTGTGTATTGGTGCATATAACGATGCAAAACGTCACTGAGATACATCTTTTTGCCAACCTGAATATATTTAGATATTCTTAAATCGACTCAGATTAACCGGTTATAAAGGGTTTGGTCATCCAACAAATGATTCACGGGGTGGCAGTACTAATGCACACCACCCACGCCGAATGATATTATAATAACACTATTGTGCACTATTTAAAGAAGTACCTACACCATTAGGCAAAAAAAATGGATTATCCTGAGTTATTTAAACAGTTTTATTCATCATGTTAAATTCTCAATATTTGAAAAATAACGTTCCCACCCAAGTAGGTACCTACCCACTGGTAAATTATTTTCTATGATCTCGGCAGCCTGAACCGTTCGAATTTTATTTGTCTTTACAAAAGTACCAACCCAGCAATTAAAATCAACGTTATGTAGCTGGCCGGTAACGTTTAACCTGTTTTTATTTTGCATTTCTTCATAAACGTCAGAATTTTTTCAACTTTTGAAGATGTATCCTGAAATAATTTACATGAAATGTGGTAAATGTAATGTATTATTGGAGTTCGGAAATCTATGGTTTTCAAAATTATAGAAAAACATCTTATCCACATATGCTATTTTTGACGTAATATTGATACACATGAGACTCGTCGAAATGTCAAATTAACATGCGAGACGCCATAGAATAATTTTCAAAAATGCCCCAACATTTCAGTACTTTGAAGGTCTGACGATAAATTTTTCCTTAATAAAGCATTTTTTTACTGGCTACGAACATTTTAACAGTTTTTAACTCGGAATTTTTTTCGTAAACGTCAGAAATTACCGACGTTTGAAAACGAATCCTGACAAAATTTCCATGAAAAGTCATAAATATAATATATTATTTATGTTCCAAAACCTGTCGTAGTCGAAATAATACAAAAACATCTAAGCCAGGTATCTTTTTTAAGTCGCAATTTTGATTTACCTCGAGGCTCGTCGGAATGTAAAGTTTTGAGGTGAGACGCCTTATATTTAAAAAAATATACACTTTACGATTTTAGTACTGAGGCTCTTTCACAAATTTTTCGTGAAGGTCTGACGATAAATTTTTCCTTTTTTGATGGGCGAACCTGGCGGCTGGAAATACAACTTTGAATTTCTTCGTCGAATAATGAGCGCTTCTAGTTTTCGCCGCTAGGTTTTCATACATCAGTTTTATTAGCAGTTTATTTTTTTTGCATCAGTTTTTTTATATGAAAATTTGCAATTGGTAAAATTCTGGCTGAATTTTTCCCATACAAATCAGGTCTGAAAAAATCGTATGTATTTTTATCCACGGTCGATGTCTCGCGAAAATCAGCTTTGAGGTCGGTTAAACTCGAGGGGCAGAGTGGTCGTTTTTCGCAAGACTGCGATTGACTTAAAATCTGGTGGTTACGAGCATTAATATATATATATATATATATATATATATATATATATTTTTACCAGGAACATTTAAATTTTCTAGTTAAGTATTGTAGATAGGTGGTGAATCGTAATGATATTTTCTGTGTTCAACAAATTATAACGCTGAATGTTCAAACAACGCTTAGTGAGAGAAATGTAAACACAAAGATCGGAGCGTTGCAATGAATAATACAGTAAGCAGAAAGCCTTTGACCAAATAACTCCAGAGAATGTAGCATAACAATGAAACTGGGAAGACGAATCACATTTTAGGTACTCTATATGGCCACTGCTTGAAATATTCTCAAAACGGAGTAATTTTAGAAGGTTTTATTTTTTTAGTTTACGACAAAACCATTATGCAATACAGGCCAACCTCTTGCCTACTAAATGGGTAAGGCTTCTACTGCAAGTTCGTTTCCCACCTGAATTGAAATATGTACAATGTACATACATTTAAATATTAAATATCATTTCTTCAATCTTCGCAAATTCACTTTTTGGCGTCATTTTTAAATAAATGAAAACAAATCATTTTAACAATAAAACAAACACTTAGTATATTTATTATTTTATATATCGACTGGTTTCGCTTCGACCTAGCTTCATCAGGATATAATAATAATATAATAATAACACGAAACCGGTCAGTATATTAAACTATCAATATTCGTGGTTAAATACTAAGTGTTTGTTTTATTGTAAAATAATTATAATGCCTAACCACAAAGTAATTATTACACAAATAATATTCGCGACTTTTCTCGAACAAATGCCAGACAGAATAATCGCGATCACTAGAATGGCCGCGACTTTCTTTCGTAGGTTGATATCTATGTGCCAGGCATAAACGTATAGAATACGATGACGCGGACGCACGCTCGTGCTACATAAGAAAGTACAACTACACGATAATTCGACTCAGAGTCGACTGACGAAAGACAGGAACGAATAACGTGCGGGCATAGAGGAGTTCATATGGTAGTTAGTTTTAGAATTTCTACCCCTAAATAAATCCCGACTTCTAGTATTACGTAGTATATTAGATACCCAGGTCTTACAAGGGCCGAAAATTCAACCTCACCCCATTAATAAGCTTATAAAGGATTTAAAATATTAGTAGTTCCTATGAAACTTCGGTACTTTAACAATTTAATGGTATGTTTAAATCTAACATAACCTCCACAGTTCACCCATCATTGAGATAAGTGAAACACGAGTAGTGAAGAGAGCTCAGCGGAGAAATAATAAGTTAATATTTACGTCGCTTTGTGGTTTGCGGGAAACATTGTCTCGAGCGACCATTTTGTGAGCTACCTACTGAAACCAAGAATAAACGACAATAACTTGTCAGAGATTATTATCTTTCTGTATCTATGTAAATTTGTAACCCATAATGCTTCTTTGTATGGAGATAAAACTGTAAAACCCAACAGACTTGTCCCGAAATTAAATTTTCAGTTTATTCCGAAGAATTCCGAGGACAAAACCCCGTTATAACGCTATAAAAATAATGGCTATATATTTCTGTCTATGATCGTTATACCTAACCTAAAATATTTAGTTTTTTTAGAGGGTATTTCCAGAGAATACCAGAAATTTGTCCTTTTTACAAAAAACCTAAATTGTTTTTGAAAGATTGTTATTTTATCTGGTTCACGCAGTTTTAAAATTTTGAAAAACTAAGTTTATTTTTAATATACTAAGGTTATACCGTTGGTCGTTGGCAGATTTGTTCAATTTTCAGACGACATACTGTATTATAGAACACAAATATCAAATCATATAATCATACAACAAAATAAATCAATACATAATCTAGTAAACGCATTTTTCAGAATTTTAATTTTAGTTCAATTAAAATCATTAAAAAACAAAACGTGTTTTGTGACGAAAATACCTCAGTTTTTCTATTTATTTGAGGTCTTACAAATTAAAATATTTAAAAAAAAACTTGCACACTGATTTTGCTTAGACATTATTAAAAATCATAAATACTTATGATCAAAAAATACTTACAAAAAGTACACGATATTTAACAATTATTTATTCTTCAAGTTTTATGAAACAATTGGCCCCTAATCGTTGACCAAGTGTGTCCGGGGGGTAAAGTGCATTAAATTAGAGAGGTGATTCTACATGATAATATAAGTAAAAAAGAAAAATAACTACTTTCGAAATTCCAACTTTTAGGGGTTCTTTTTAGGTAAAATTAGTCCGTCGTATGCGGCCAGCACATTATTATAAATTTATCGGGTAAGTTTGTACCTTACTCTAAGGATTTTTAATAGTTTGTATGGGAAAAAAAAATTATTTCGGAAAAAGTTGTAAATCTTTTTTACTCCTACCATCATGTCGAATCGCCTCCCGAAGTTAATGCACTTTATCCGGTTCCATGACAACTCAGAACCAACTCAACTTAAAAACTCTTTAAAAAGTCGTTAAAAGCTTTAAAAACCCTTATTGTTACCTAATCATAAAACAAAACCAATCAATACATAATCTAGTCAACACAGTTTTCAGAACTTTAATTTTAGTTAAATTAAAATCATTAAAAAGTAAATCCGAGAACGAGTTTTGTGACAAAAATACCTCAGTTTTTCTATTTATTTAAGGTCTTACAAACTAAAATATTTCTAATTTTTTTACACACTTATTTTGTTTAGACATTATTGAAAAATCATAAATACTTATGATCAAAATATACTTACAATAAGTACACGATATTTAACAATTTATCATCGTGTGTTTTGAGAATTATAATTGCTTACTTGAATGTAGGCATTAAAGCAAGTTTTGAATGAAATAAATCGATATAAAAAAATTATTTTAAAATTTTGATACGGGGAATAATCTATCTTTCTCATCGGAACCTCTTTGTACAGTTTCATGCATTTTTAAAACTTTTATTCTCAGCCGCAGGTCAATGGCTCTTAAGAAATTGAGTATTTTGAAGAAGGGACAAAGACGAAATTAAATATAAAACATTGAGGAGATTATTTTAACGAATAGATAGTCTGAAAATAACACAAATGTAGGTACGAAAAATAGTGTTGATTTAAGCACTTGGAAATGGAAGGCGCGAATATTTTATAACAGAGCAGATTTGCATTTTCAATGAATTTTAGATGTTTGAGACCATTGACACTGACAGGGATTTGTTCTGTGGGAACTTTGTATATATTTAACCGTGGTTTTGCTGAATAATAATTTTTAATAAATTTTTTGTAGGTAGAAATGTATCAAGTGATCTGATGCATTACGGGTTTTATATTAAAAAAATTGTATGATTTGTGTAGCCACGGTTTATGAAAAATTACTTCAAGGGCGCCATACAAATTAATAGTATATTTTCACAATACTCTATCTTACTTCTAACTACAGACTAGACAAACTAATATAATAACTTATGGCTAACAGATTGCATCCAGCGGATCGTCGATCACAAATATAATACTAAACACACTATATGTACAATGCATTTGACCAACGAACGTATGCTACGTTAAAATGTACATACATTGTTCTATTTATATTCTGTACAGACAGAAAATATTTAGGACAATATCTGACCTCGGAGGTCACTTGAGATTAAAACTGTTTATTGTTTAAAATAGAAATTTAGATGATAGGAATCACGTATTATTGGAAATGCTATAATTTAATCCTGGTATATTCTGGTATTCACAAATATATATATATTTAAAAAAATTTTGAGGGTTGAAAAAAACTTTTTTTTATTTTAATAATCTCAACACAAAATATTGTACTCTACAAATATAACATATTTTATTACATCTGACAAATTATTTTTTTTATTACGGAAAGGTCAATGCCCATCTTGTCGGTGGAGAAGGAACAGAATATTCTTGCCACCCCCTCCGGTGATTTTGAATTTAAAGTTGTTTGGTTATTTTTCGTTTTAACATTTACATTTCGCTTCTATCTGTCATCTTTCTTTTTCTCTTCAGGTCGTTCAACCATCGCTATCGCATCAAACGACTTTCTTGATAAATAAAGATTTCAGTTGTCAGAAATTTAAAATTCACCTAAAATATTGAAGCAATTGAGACAAAGAATGCTTTAGAAATATCATGTTTGGTATTTGAGTTAGTAATTACAAAGACCTGGTTAGTAATTACGATAGTAAAGTACGATAGTAGAACGTTGCTTATATTGATTTTAGTCATGCTTAATGATCAGATCTGAGTAGATAACTGTCGTCTTTTTTTCTTCAATTCCGGGGTATGTAACACCACTGCTATAGGTCACACCAAGTGGTTCGCTACGTTTGGTGACTTAGCAGTTCATCATTCGAGGTGGGTTCGAGTCTTGGCGGCATTTCCGCCTGTCCACCAGCTGCTTGGCGGGCCAGATCACGAGAGTTTTGGGTGACCCTTTGACCTCTCCATCTGGTCTCTCTCGAACCATAGTCTTGCAGCGCAGTTTGAGGGATGGATTCATACATCCGTCACTCCTGGATGCACTGACCTCTAAATTCCTACCCAAACCTTTTACCTTCTTCCTTCCCAGATCTTTCGCTCCTTCCTTTCCTTAAAAAAAACCTCTCACACATCAATCCCAGAGCTGAAATAGGCCCTGAGAGAAATTATTTTCCTCACAGGAGAGGGATTAGTTTACAATTTTAAAAATCCCACTACAATACAGCTACACAACTTCAGCATGTTAAAAAAGATTCCCAGAATATGAAAAATATCAGATTACCTATCTGATTTTATGTTATCTTTTAATAAAATAATCTAATTTCCCTTTCAAAAACATTTTAATAGAATTTTTGGGCAAAAGACGATGTGGCATGGAGGAAATACGTAACGAAATAAGTTAGTGGAAACGTAGCGAGCTTTTGGTTCATTAAAATATTCGCTGATATCAGTTAGAAGGTTGAATGTGGATTAAATCATTTCTCGGAATTGCTTGATAAATAAACCACTGTTCGTTTTCAACATTACCCAGACTTTTAGTTCAAAAATTGCTAAGTACGAACAAGTTCTACTGACAAAAATCAATTATTGCATTTATTAAATCGAAAGTATTTTCTCGTATTTAGCTACCAGGGATTTAGGATCCTAGTTAACAACAATTCATCAAATTTTATGTTAATTTTCAAATTCTGTTAATCTACCATTCCAGTTCTATTTTATATATTTATGGGCCAGTTGCATCATACATCTGACATAATAACAGAACTTGAAAATAAATTTACCGAACTTGAAACTAACCTCTAAATATGATGAATTGTAAAAATTCTGTAAAACTGGTTCAATATTCATGTTATTTTATTTTTCAAGTTTTATGAAACAATTGGCCCATAATCGTTGACCAAGTGTGTCCGGGGGGTAAAGTGCATTAAATTAGAGAGGTGATTCTACATGATAATATAAGTAAATAAGAAAAATAACTTCTTTCGAAATTCCAACTTTTAGGGGTTCTTTTTAGGTAAAATTAGTCCGTCGTATGCGGCCAGCACATTATTATAAATTTATCGGGTAAGTTTGTACCTTACTCTAAGGATTTTTAATAGTTTGTATGGGAAAAAAAATGAAATTTCGGAAAAATTGTATTTTTTTTTACTCCTACCATTATGTAGAATCACATCCCGAAGTTATTGCACTTTATCCGGTTCCATGTCAACTCAGAATCAACTCAACTTAACAACTCTTAAAAAAGTCGTTGAAAGCTTTTTAAAAAAAAATAGCACTTATTCTTACCTAACCTAACCTATTTAACCAATTTTTTTATGTATTTTTTTCATTGCTTTTAATTACTTTTCAAATGAGGTGTTGAGTGAAATCCATTCTGAGTTATCTGGTCACTCTTTATCCCCGGACACCCTGTACATCAATGCCTAAATTTGATGAATTGTTGAAGTTCTGTAAAACCACTTCTCATTAGTGTTCAATGAAATGTAAAATTCACGAGAAAAATTCACAGATACCAGACACCTTACTTCAGAATAAATGTGGAATTGTAGTGGGAATGTTATTTATTTCAACCATTGACTAAAGAAGGACTTGTCGAAGATTTCAACGGAAGATGCTCCAAAAAACTATACATGTACACGGTTGACATTATTTGGCGATAACAACAAATCGTTTTTAGGACTCGTTTTAACATTCTAAACTTTTTTACTTTTTGATATAATGGCATACAGAGCTCCAGGATAAAAAGGCTGTTTTCTCTTACATCGTGAGTTTAAAAAATTGGTTGTTGGAAAACCAGTTTTAGACTTTACGAAAGATTTGTTTGGGTTTTTTGTGTGTCGTTTTTATGTTTTCTTCGTACCGGGTGAGGGAGTTGATGGATGCGTTTTCACAGTGGGGATAACCGCACAAAATGTTTCCGCGGGAATTAAGTTGTGATCTTTGGAGAGGGACTTCAGAGTCCCGGTGGAGTTAAGAAACCCTTATCCATTTGGGGGCTCCCATGGCTATTCTGATGGCTTTATTTTGAAATGTTTATTTCAAGCGGGACTCTGCGGCATGTGCCTAAGATAATTTTGGCCTTATCGTTGATTTGTATAAGAGGAGTTTATTTTTAATCGACAATTCCGGTTTTTGTTTTCTCCAACCTACAGCAGTCCACTCCATCAACCCCCCTTCCCTTTAAAAAAACTCCACAGAATGTGGAGATGAAGTGTGCCCTGGAATAAAAAAAATCCAAATATAATACGTTAGGTTACGATTAAAACAACCCCTGTATTTCATATTCAATTCAAGAATTGAACATCTCAAAGCACATAAGTGAGTATTTACTATTTTTAAATGGGAAATTTGCAACGTTTTCATAGTATGGTAATCACTACAAGGTATTGACTAAATCGATACAAATCCCGTCAATCACTAGCGTTTATTCACAGAGTACTAATCTGGCTAATGTACATCCCAAAGTAGTTATAATCTCTGGAGACCGCAGCAAATCCCGTCCCAGCTGTCCGGTGTACGCTGTCCGTCAGGCCGGGAACTTTTAAAGCCCAACCTAATGGAAATATCAATTAATCTGGCGTCGCTTGTATTGGATGAAGATTAATTAAAAGGCTTCGATTGATGGGAGGCTAACGTACACCGTATACCAACCCTGGGCCCGGACTTAACGATGATAGAACTGCAGTGGATGTGTAATATCATTAGCCCTCTTAAACGTAGAAAATTTACGAAAAAATTTCTAAAGCTTTATTGTACATTATTTTACCATGGGTCTTTAGAATTCATTCATAAAAGAGGTGTGGATTTCGTGTTTTGTCCGCTTTCCTTGTCCCAAATTCCCGGAGCCAATAGAACTATATCGCAATAGAGTATCTATTGTCGAGCGAGTCATACAAATCTTTACCCAAATTTGCCCTTTTATCTAAATACGGTGGTTACATAATAATAATTTAAATAAAAAAACATTTATTTATCATTAGATTAATTATCTTATAATATATTTGGTTTGATAATATTGTCAAAAAAGTCACTGTACATTCCGGCTTCATTATAGTTGGGCTAGGGCATGGTAGTAGGTATGGAAAAAGAAGGCGAGAAAGAGTAAGGTTGGGAAGTATTGAAAGTATAGAAGAATCTGGCTATTCAGATCTGATCAGTTATTCAATACGGCTATACTGAAATTAATTATCACTCCGGAAAGTGCAGCAAAAATACCATAATATATTATTTTTTTAATTGATAATTAACTATACCATTATCATCATCACATTTGGCTCCACAACCCCTGGTGGGTCTTGGCCTCCTCAAGAGACTTCCTCCACTCATCTCTCCTTTGTACCAGCTCTCTCCAGTTTGGAAGCTCCAAGGTAGATAGGTCTTTAAGGACGTTATCACTCCATCTTAGTCTTGGCCTTCACAGGCTCCTTCGCCCTATAGGTCTAGAGTTTAGCAGGGACTTTGTTGCTTGATCGTTCCAGAATCGTTCATCTTTCTAGAATCGTTCCGAAGGTACGCCTCAAAATTTTCCTTTCAAAAACGTCCAGTGCTCGCTCATTCCTATTAGTTAGTATATAACACTAATCAAATAAAATTAATTTGTAGACGCCGGAATTTGTGCCCGTGACCTCAGGATTTATAGTCAAGGACCGAAACCTCGGAGGCCATCCGAAGGACGTGTAGAGGAAGAATAGAAAGGTTAGGAAGTCTAAAAACTAATGCCCAATGGAGAGTTCCTTTTGATATTGTATAGGTGTATCACTTGTATCAAATTGTCCTATATATATCATAATTCCTATCAAAATGCACGTTGCACACTTTAAATGATAATATATCTGTCAACACATTTCTTTTTACAATAAAATATATAAATTTGTTTTAGACCACTTTAAATTTTAATTACACTCTACCGGTTTCCGAAGAACCCTTCCTTCGTCAGGAGAATATTAAAACTAACTAATAGATAAAAATATTGATAGATATATACCATACATTTAGGTGCTGGAATGGGAGGTCAAAGGGGGAAGGGGGGTAATTGCGGCAATTCCAGCAATAACAGAGCGGTTTATTACTGACTAAACGATAAATTTATTTGGTTATTCATTTTTATTCACCAGATTTACAGGAACGGGTTTAGTTTTTCCCATAGGAAAAACTAAACCCTTTCATACACTTTTCCATATAAATGATCATCTAGTAAATCCACGTTATGCAAGTGTATTATATAAGTATAATTAATACAAAACAATACAAGAACAACACGTTAATCTGCCAAACTATTAAATGGGAATATAATTCACCGTCTCCAGATATTTTCATATCAGAGGGTTCGGCTCTGTGGAATTCCTAATTTGACCGATAAATCCTACTGATCCCTCAATATAAATATTTAAAAAATCTTTCGTAATTCTACATGTATTTAAAATGACTGATTTTTGCATTTTTATATACAAAAAATTATTAAAATTATTAAATTATTTTTTTATTAGCGTTATTATTTAGGGATTTTTAAATTCAAGTGCTTCCAAGTTATATAATTTTTTGCTTTTATTATTACGGTGAAGAATTTTAACCCCCGTGTCCTTATTAAAAGTATGATTGGTGGAAAGAAGATGATTGGCAAACTCCGAAAAATTATTATTATTTAAACATTTTAAATGTTCCGTGATATTTACATTTCTGGTTGTCTTGCCTATGTAGAACGATGGACAATAATTGCAACGTAGTTGGTAAATGCCTGAGTGGCTTAATTTATGATCTCTATCTTTGATGTTTTTTAATAATTTAACTAAATTGTTGTCAGTAATAAACGCGGGTTTAATACAGGGAGGCAATTTTTTTGTACTAAGTGAAGAAAAATTGGATATATATGAGATCCTACGCCATTGAAAGGGATTTGTGATTTTATTATTAGTTTCAGGTGTATCAAATAAAAATAAAATCTTCCCAAACCGGTAGAGTGTAATTAAAATTTAAAGTGGTCTAAAACAAATTTATATATTTTATTATAAATTATGGCGAGCCACAAAGTTAATGCTTATTACGAACACATTTCTTTTTAATTTGTAGTACAATTACGTGTATCGTGTCGTTTCGTTTCCTCTGAACTTTATTGATCCTTGGTTCATTCAAGCCCAGTTTGGCGGTCAGACAGTCTGTTTGAAGTACCTAAAAGAACACGAGCAACATAAGCCTCTTTGCTCGGCTTGTGAGTTAATTAAAACTGAAACTAGACTCGGCAGACCTTATCCATCCATATCCACACGTACTAGTTCTTGTATACCCCTAGTTGAAACATCAACATACACCCACTGATGTTTGCTTTTGGTTAGCTTGTAGTTATTTTTACCACTGCATTATTTTATTCGGTGGTTTATTATTATCTTTCTTTTTAATCATTTAAGGCTGCAAAAGTATTTATTTATTAATTTAACAAATTTAAAAAATTTTACTTTTGAAATTATCAGAAATAATATCGACGCTGGAAGGAAAAAATGGCTAAAGCTCCATATGCATAGCAGTGACATCAAAGATGAACTTACACAATACGATATATTGTGTGTTTGTGTTCATAAAATCAAGTTTTCTTGAGTCGAAACTCAAAATATGTGGGAACCTTTTTTTTAATGTGAATACCTCACAAACTGCTCCCGTCTGAAGTCAGGGCGATACTGAGAGTATCTTCCACTCTGGAACGTACCGCTACACTATATATTATTTTTAATTAATCAAATGTGAAATAACACAAATCAATCAAATAAAAATTACTTGCGCACGTCGGGTTCGAACCCGCGACCTTCGGAATGGGAGTCCAAAACCTTACCCCAAGATTACGCCGGCCGTCATACTACGGCCTATCCTAAATTAACCTAACCTAAGTTCACCTCACCTATTTTACTTATTTATTTTTTATCATTTTATTGACTTTTCAAAGGAGTGATGAAGTGCCAAAAATGGTTTGTACTTACTATGTTAATGCATTTATTAATGCGTATTTGAAATCGTAAAAAAACGTTCGGGAAGTTTATTAAGCAATATGTCGAGAACTACCTAGGCCCTATCATGTTCCTTTATCACGTCGGGGTCACCAATTTCGAGGTTAGGTGTTGAAAAGATAATAGTGAACGCTTGGTGTACAAGTTGTTTATTTACAATTATAACTTTTATCGTAAAATTACTACAGTACAATTTGTAGAGTACAACTGAATAAAATACGAGATGGTTGACTCCATGTTTACTCGCAGACTAATTTTTCAAAAACAAAACCAAACAACGGCTACGTACAAATATGGAACCGACCAACCACGACTTCGTCTGCGCAGTATATATGTTTAATCTAAATTCTTAACCGATTTATATTAAATTTATTTATATTAAAATATCTATAATTCTTGATTCGATTCAAAGTATTAGGCGAGTACTTCAAATTAATTCACTAATTTAAATATTTTCTAAAATAGAATTTTGATTTAACAACCATTGTTTTGCAAAATGTCATTCTCAAATTTTGACATTTTCTATTAAACAATCATTTTTATTTTCAATACATAATAAATATGTACCTTTATAAATTATAGCTTATATGTTCTTCTGATGTAAGAGCTATATTATTGTAACGTTTCATTAAAATCCATTTAGTAAATTTTGCGTGAAAGTGTAACAAACATACGTACATCCATACCAACTTTCGCGATTGACAATTTCGAATCGGTGTAACAAGTAGGTACCAGCAGGTAGAGACAGCCACGCAGTATTAATCAATGGCAAGTCGCTATATACTTATTTATTTATTTATTTTCAGGAGGTTCTGTGGAACGTTTCAATTTATTAAAACTTCTCTCCCTTCTTCTCCGTTTAAACAACTTTCCTTTTCTTTGAAGTATTCGAAACGTTACAATTTTTGTCATGTTCGTCCTCCCCTCAAAAAAATTCTACGTCGTCTACGTGCCGTACTTTTTACAAAAAAGTACGGCACGTAAACAAAAACAAAAAAGTTACCTTCCTGTAGCAAATGTACCCATCTTTAAACATTATGCTTTACATTGTCCATGGATTCGGTATTCCGCATGACTCGAGAGCTTCAAACCTTAAACTGAACTCGACATTATAACTGTAGCCTATTTTAACATGTATCGTCAGCAATTTCACGTTATCTTATTTCAGAATCTCACTGGAACGTGGTAAATATTTCAATGTGTTCTCCATGACAATTTAATTTGTTATCAACCCACGTAATTATATATACATTATGCTTTAGTAATAACTCACTGTAGTAAGGTTAAAGTTCAAATTAATTATTATTCTGCAAGACGCTGGGTTACGTACGTAGATTTGTAGATCGCAAATGAAAAGCAAAAACACAAAGCTAGATTGTATGTTTGGGATCTTAACCAGAATATAAAATGACAGCCCACTAAGTTATAATACTTATGTATGTACGTGCATAGATAAAAGGAAAAAGATATCATGACGTAATTTTCAAATTTCAGAAACAAATTCGTTTTCTGCCTCAGTTCTTCATAACGAGACAAAACAATGAAAATTTTAAAAGCGTTCTGCTCTTTCTCATATTTGACGGCTACCATTGTTGAATTAGAAATTCTCGGCTACGAATTCGGAGGATATTTATACAATAGCTCCACACAAGAGGCCCTGAAGAAAATAATTCCCCTCAGGGCCTATATCATCTTTGGGGAAGCTCTGTTAAGGATATTTTTAGGGAAAGAAAAAGGTATGAAGGTTAATAAGGAATCTGGGGGTCAGTGTGTCCAGAAGGAGTGGATGAATGATTCCATCCTTTCCACTGCGGTGCAAGGTGATGTTCTGAGTGAGCCCTGCTAAAGAAGTCAAAAGGTCTCCGTCAACCAGTCTATCCCGATCTGGCCTATCACGAAGCGAAAGTATTCTATTTTATTAATTTGTGCTATTTTACAAATTATACATTTATAAAATGTAGTATGTTTATGTTCAATACCACCATTCAGAATCGAAATGTTGCTTAAAGTGGCTTTAGCCGTGTTTGGTGAACAGACCTAAATAGCCATAAATTTCTCAATTTTCCTCAAATAATCTCTCCCACTACCTTCAGCCTCTCTACCACAATTGGGGATGCCATATAGTCTCACTGGCTCAGGCCGGTTGGGAGCAGTTGGGACACTTCAGCGGTACTCACAGATTTTTTTTTTAAATATTTTTTTATAACTTTAATCACCTACAGTGGCGGTTCGTGGTCTTTTTAACGGGGGTTCAGAAATTCAAGAGAAGATATATTGTCTAATCAAAATTTACTCTTGTCATACAAATTAAATAAAGTTAGTGGAGGGGTAACTAAATAGGTAGATACTATTGTTTTTAAATAACTTGATACTCCTCGACACAATTATTAAACGACCAAAAAAAGTTTTATAGGATTTAAATTGTTTAATGGTTTTTACAACACTCAATGTACGTTGTAATTATGATTGTTTTTTACAATAAGAAAAATTGCGTAGAATGTAGAATATAATATAATTGAAATTTTAAAACATAAAAAAAACAAGAAACACAAATAAAGGTGGCACGAAATAAAATGAGATTTTTTCATTTACACAAAAAATCCATTTTACGCGTATACAAAAAATAATAAAATTATATTTAATTTCCAAACTTATTTCATAAGCATTAGCGTTATTTTTTGTATATAACACTGTATTCCGTCATTGTGTGAAAAAATTAGGACAGAATATTCGCGACAAACGATAAATGCAACCACTTTCAATTTGAAAGCCGAAACAATACTAGGAAAATTGCATAACTAGCGACGTTGTTTCCCGAAACTTTAGTAAATGTACTCGTATCTAAGGGATATAACGACTTATCTATAAAAAAAAAATACGAAAACAGAAGTCAAAATCGGTCCACTTCAATAGTAGATTTACAAATGCCATTAGTAAACGGTTGGAGAAATGCAGAAACAAGAAAATAAAAAATGTACAAAAATGACTACAAAGTTAAATACCATAATATATAACATTTAACTTGCATCCGTCGGTGCAAAGGTCGACCGTCATCCGGTCATCCTGCGACAATCTCGGGCTTCGTTTCGGCGAGACTCGTCAAAGTTCGGAGGTCACGTGAGATCTTGACTCGTGATCGGCGCACCAAGCTGCGTAGTTTTGTCCATTCTACCGGCACAGCGATTTGCATCGGCTATGATTTTTTCGTATGGAAAAATGTGTGCGGATCGCAACGCGCACAAAATGGGAATAGATACCGTATTTTTCGGTGGCGCTAGTTTTAAAGACGGAATTTTAATGTCGAGCTATCTGTGATGCGCTTATATTACTATACAACAAGATTGTTTTATTTTATCATCTTTTTAATGGGGGTTCACCGCACAACCGCACTTTAGAGAAAACCGCCACTGATCACCTATAACACATATAAATTGACTGGGTCACATATACATTAACGGGCCGCTCCTCCAATTTCTACCGATTTCTGACATGTTTTCCTTAAACGTTTGAAGTTTTTAAGCTCTTAAAAAAATATATGTTATTCTTTAAGATAGTATCTATACATTCCCCACGCCGAAATATAATTATTTGAAATTCCCACGATAGAAATAAATCTCCAAAAAAAAAGTATGCTCCAAAAATTATTATTAACACGTTTTTTCTGTTATTTTACAAGTTATATGTATGAAAAAATTCATAATATTTCTTTAAATGCTACTTGACACATCCCCTACGAGATTTTTGCTATTTTTCAAACGAGTCGTATTTTATTAAACATTTTCACAATTTTCGCATGAATTTTGTGGTTTTTAATGTTAGCGCGCTCGCTCTCACGTTCGTATTGTTGTATCTCTCCATCTTCTTCTTTTTGAGCGGCGTAGCCCTTAAAGACACCTGAATGTATTATATATGCTGTTTTCAAGATAATCTGCCGTTAATATTACCTGGATAGGAGCTTTCACAGATTCCACCTTAATTACTAATCCTACTGTAATATTCATGGAATAGATTTTCAAGTGGAATCAACTATTTACGACTACGAAGGTACATGAAATTACTTCATCTTAAATTTTCTTAAATATCCTTTACATAAATAAATAATTTGCTCACTGTTACCGTCAGGCAAACGTTTGCATCACATTGTTCATGTAAACATTGGCTCTGGTCTCAACTTTGTGTTATAAATAGACATCGGATTATATGCACTAACAAAGTGCCAAAATATGCATGCAAATATGCACTAAAAAAGGCCGAAATATGCACTAAAACTCTTGATATGCCCAAAATATGCCCAAAATATGCACAATCAAAATCAAAAAATCATTTTTATTTTTATGTATTTTAATTAAAGACGGTACAAAAACAGCGAAACATTCTTAAAATTATGCATAGTTTTTGAGACAATATATTTTTCCAAATTTTCGATACCAAATTTGTGACTTTTTCCACCCACTATTAATTTATAGTTATAAAAACGACAGTCCACTGACGTCACTGGACAAAATCCAAAAATTTGACGCCATTTCTGGAGATACCTTTTTAGGCAGGGTATGGACCTGTGCCGTTGATGTAGGCAATGTTTTTCATGTCTTCAAGACTCGGGATTTTTAGCAAAATAGCGTCTAACTTTTTACGAATCTTTTCTGATATTAAATTAGGAAGGTCGTTGGCAAGTTCGAATACCTATATTATTTTGTGTTATTTTTGTTACTTTGTAGATTTGATCACCTCAAAAAAGGCCCTCGTGATGTTAAAGATTGAATTATAAAAAGTAATGTAAAGTAACAATAAATAAAATGTGGTTCTTAACTTGAACATAAAAACATCAACTAACATTATTATCACTCTTATAAGTTTCCGTAATAATCGTCATTTTTATTGACAATTAAATACCATTTTATGGCATAACATTTTTGAAGTGCCTTGATATTAAAACTATTGTGTTCATTGTTACAGCTTACTGGTTTATGAAACAAGATAATTCCTGTTCAGTAGCTTGAAGGAGGAAACGATAAAGTTTCCAGTTTATGACTTGCTGAAAAATTATATTTAATATCTGACGCACACCATTTCAGAATAGAAATAACTGAATCAGATAATAACGCACAAAAGAAAATATTCTGCTTTCACTCCAGATAAATAAAAGAAGTTCTTGAACTACAAATTCTCAACGCAGAATCCTTTCAGGGTTTGTCAAGCAGACAGATACGATCACAGGGCGCTTTGTGCAACTAAGATACAAGTTATTTTCTAACATAAAACCACCCTAGAGATACCAAGACAAATATTTACAAGAAGTTGGAGGGTTGGAGCCGCTAAGTCTTATCGAAACATGCGCCTAATAAACGTGGAGATTGCTAATAGATTGGAAACCACACAAATGTGCCCTTCATTGTATTGTTAGGATAGAAAATAGATACATATACGGGTAGAAAGTGCGTAGGAGGCTTCACCCGGATGTCCTTTGTTAAAATCTTCCGATTGAATTGAAATCCCTCGAGAGACACCTATTTTATTTCCACAGGATTTTTTTAATAGCACTGTTATACCACTAGAAAATGGTAGATATTGTGTTATCCAAACATTTTATCTTTCTTGAAATGGTTTTTAAGTAAGACTTATTCTCTCTAATTGGGAAGAAGTTTATGCTTTCATGTTCTGTAAATCGTTGGAGCCACATCCTTCTTGATTATATCCTCGAATTATCAAGGCTTTTAGCGGGATGAAACGTCCAAATTAGGCTTCGCTAATAGAAAGTTCACGCTTATTTTTGCCCTTACGTAACTTTGTTAGCTCCCAAACTTCTGTTGAGCGCAAAGGCAAACCATTAAGAAAAACACCGGGCCTTAAAGTTAGAGTTTGCATTCCGATTCAGACCGCCTACTGCCTTCACGGCACATTTCACCTTCAGTCCAGGCACCAGGGGTATTTATTTTCATTAGGTACTCTATCCTTAGAAGTTCTCCTGAGTTGGCTATTTGCCTTCTAATTCTAACTGATCATTACTTATCTCTTATCCACGTCTGAGCTCCTAGGATTAATCACTATATCTCCAAGCTCTGTGCACATCTCCTGACAATGGGAGAGATCAGTCACGTTTTAGGAATATGGTCCATTAGTCGATAAGGAATCTGGTATCATCTTAAATTAATAGAATACAATTTTGTATCTCTTTCTGTTTATTGCAATATATTTTTTTAGCTTTTGAGTTAAATTTAAAAACATGCTAATCCTTTTTGGGAGCTGTTAAATATTTATCTTGATATGAAAAGTGTTTTTTTTTTTTAATTTAAAGTTAATCCAATCCAAACGGCCTTGAAAACCGAAAAAATGTCATAAACAATTTTTTTTATATGAATACCGCACAAGAGTCCGAATTGCTGCCGTCTGGAGCCAGTGAGACTATGGCATCCCTAATTTGGATATGTTGTTTGGCTGAAGGTATGGGGAGGAAAAAGAGATGGGGAAGAGGAAGATGGGCTAGTTCGTGGCTATTCAGATCTAGTCACCAAACACAGCTAAAGCCATTTCGAACAACATTTCAATTCTGAATGGTGGTCTTGCGCCAGGGCGATACTGAGAATATCTTTCACTCTTTGGAACGTGCCGCAAATATGCCTTATATTACTTTAAAATCATTAAAATGTGAAACAAAAAGTTTAGAAATTATTAATTGACTTCTACAAAATAAAAGAAAATAACAAAAAATTCCTAAAATCGGTCTAATTTAAAATACAAAAACCTTTTGATATCCAACGATTGATTCCTATTTATGATTTGATTTAATTGGTCATAATTTCATTTTCCCTCTAAGAAAAATATGACTTTTTCAACTTATAATCTTGATACATATTCTTCATTTTTTTTCCGTAATGTTGTAAGGATAGTGAAATCCGACAAACTTTATAAAATGTTTATCTACATTGTTGGATACACTTAAACAGTAAACATGAACAAAGCATTCGAGATATAAGAAGCACTGTTGACAGACTGTAAACAGTACATTTCAAGTTGTTTTGTGTGTTATAAACACACACAATTAAACAGATAACAATAATTATTAAACATTGATTAAACAGTATATCCAAAAATTATTGGATAACTAACTCTATGTATCGAAGCAAAGAACTCGTTTGAACTAAAAATACTACCATAATTTTACACGTCAAGAATTCATTTTTAGATTTCAACCAAAATAGCCTAGTTTTACGGTTCATCCTGGAATAGATAAAAACTTTGAAACTTCATGGAATCGAAGGGGATCGATAATTATCAGTAAACAGTTTCTTTTCACTTATAAAGTTTACTTATAAAAATACGACGACATATAGATACATAGAGTTTGGGAATATATAAATAGTTCATATTTTTATAATAAAAACTCTCTTTTTAATGTTTGAAGGTTATTCCCATCAATGTAATATATCATTGAAGAAGAAGATAACAATAATAATCTTATTCTTGTTAATTCTGAAATTTGAAATATGAAGTTGACAATTACGACAGTCTCATATAAGATCGCAGTAATTGGTAGAGGTGTATGTCCCGGTAAGACGTAAGGTTCTGGGTTCGAGTCCCAGTTGCGACCGTTATCTTTTATTATTTTTCTGTGTCTTGTTCATTTTCATATTTAAAAAAATAATAATATTAATAAAATAAAAAAAAATAAAAAATAAAATAATTTATTAATTAGATTAATAAATAGTTGTTTGGAAATGATTTTTTTTTAAACCAATACCTACTTTGATTTTCCCATAAAACAACGTTGTTTTCAGAAGCACAAAATAAGTTTTGCAGGGTTCGCAATGGTGACATAATATTTTCACTGCTTTTCTTGTCTGAAATTTCTAGGTTCTCACAACAATTTTTAGCTCGCAGTGTTTTTTCCATCATAAGATATAAAGAGTGTCAAACTATCCGCTAAGCTGAATAGGTAAATTAATAATACAATATAACTAAACACCATTTTTTTTATGGTTTTCAATTTTTTAATAAGAAAAATAAGTAAAAGTGACTGCTTGGTCGAAGCCGGGCAGTAGGTAACTTATAATTTGTGACCTGTCGTTCATTCATATTTTAATTGTTTTTAATTTTTTTTAATAATGAAATATATTTTAAAAATAAATTCGCTGTTTTATTTTATCATTTCTGGGCTTGTTTATAAAAAAACTGGAGTGTATTTTTATTGATTTATGAAAATACAATTCGTAAACGATTTTTGTCTCAAAATTGAAACCCACTGAGTTTTCATTGACAAAAAAATACGCTTTTAATGTTGATTTTGTCGAAAATTTTATTTAAATATCGTAAGTAGAATATAACTGGGTAGGTTTTTCTCTGTTTTGAGAGGAATACACAAGCCCAATAAATAAAGGTAATAGGCAAAAATTGCTTGGCAAACGGAGACTAGAAACGGCCGATTTTAGCGTGTAAAGACGTTTTTATTTATTTTGTGATTAATTTTATAAGAAATAAAAATAAAGTTAATCAAGGGAATTTGTCACAGAAAATCTTACCCATAAAACTGATTTTTTACGTGTTTCAGAGAGAATGAGGAAAATATTCACATTATGTGAAACATTGTCTCGACTATCTAAAATTCTGGGTAAAATGTTTAGTAGCTGTGAAATTAACAAGATAGGTTTCGAGCGGGGTTAATATCAGCTGTCTTTTAAAATGCTTCGAAAAGCGATACAGATAGAATAAGTGTTTTTTTTTTTAATTATTATAAGCAATAGTAAACACTCATGCGTGCGTGCGTTCTATATTTCTACTGAAAAATATTTTTTTTATGGTTTACTCATATGTTTTTTTTTATAAAATAACTAAACGAACCGATAGGAAATCTTCGGTTTATCCTAAACTTATTATTTGGTTTTCATAAAGTTAACAGATTCGTAGTAAAGATTAATTGAAATAGTGATTTCACATTAAAATAATCCCGAAATCAATAAATATAACTGCTGGGTGACTTTTAGGATAATGACTCGCTGCAATTTTTCCTTTTCATAAACCTACGTTCCGGATGACTTTCAGAGTTCTTTATCATCAAAAGATTGAAACATGAAGTCGGAAGCATAACACGGCTCAACACCCCAAAAGTCTATCTAATATCTATAAGAATGACAATGAAAATATTAAATCACGCCCTCGTAAAAAACCTGTCGACAAAAACGGTGTGATATTTTTTGCTCGTTTCTGTTGTCTCAAGTCTCAAGTCTCAAGGCCCCGGGGTAATGTTTAATCTTATCTCACGATCGTAATGTCATCGAAATCTCTATATTTCAATTTCTTTGAAAATATTGTTTTACGAAGATACCTAGTGCTATTTGTGTAGATGATTGACCATTTTTAAAACGAATTTTAATTCAGAAAATAATTATAGTAGACTAGCTTTTATTTGCGAAATTACTGGAATGTTTTTCTGGGATGATAAGTAGCCTATAACACTTTCCGGTCCTCCAACTATCCGTGTGCAAAAATCACTTCCATCAAATGCTCCTACGTGAAAGAAGGACAAAAAAACTCACTTTTGCATTTATAATATTACTTGGAATGTTCTCAGTATCAACCTGGAGAAAGACCATTATTTAAAATCATACGTCATTAGCTTGAAACCCTTGAAATGGTTTTAGCCATGTTCGGTGACCAGATCTGAGTAGCCAGGTACTTCCTAACTTCGTCTCTCCCGTCTCCTTTCCTTTCCCACTTCATTCGGCTTGCCAAAATACCCAAATTTTGGGTTACGATAGCCCCACTAACTCCATACAGTCGCAGAAGCCGTTGAGACTTTCTTTACGTTAACTCGACACAGGAGGCCCTGAGGAAATATTTTCCATTAGGGCCTATGTCGTCTTTGAAGATGCTGGATGATGGGTCTTTTCAAGGAGAGGAAGGAATGAACATGGGTCTTGAAGAGACCCATGTTCATTCAAGGAACTCTTGTACGCAATTCGGACTAATATCTTCCCCATCAAAACTACAAACATAATCTTTAAAATTCGAGTATGTTGATTTAGCAATGAACAAGATTAAAACAATATCCTGGTGATTCGTTTTTTCTCAACTAAAGGACAAATTTGTTGGAATCAAATGGAAATGAATCCTTAATTTATTTTCATTTCGCGGAATTGCCGACCAACGTCGAATTCCCGCAATGTCGTCAAATTCAATTTTAAATATTTGTTTGTCTTTGAAAAGATGAATTATTTAGACAACGCCGAAATATTTCGTGAATTTGTTTTGGCTTCTGAAAATGATAAACGAGCTCACCCACACGAAATGATTTCGTAAAGGCCTCGGCGGTCTGGAACTGCATGAATTTATAACGATAATTACTTAACAGATGGTGAAAGTGTTCTGTTTAGGAATATTGCCTGGAATTATTAAATAAGTTTAATTCATATAAATTTGTTTGCTTTTCAGAACTGCTTACATTTGTTAACTATGCTTAACCCCTCGGGCAAATTTGCCAAGTTTTCGGATAAACTCATACAGGTCTCATAGAAATCGTTGTGTCTCCCTTACTACCATGCTTAGAAATATTATCAAAACGGTATTAGAGAGAGAAAACACCACGCTTCATATTAAAATCAAAAAATTAACCGCTAAATAATTAAAATGTTTAATTTTATGAAACAAATAGAACCTTTAGGAACTTTTTATTTTTGTTAATTTTTTATTTTTTATTAATTTCAAAATGTTATTAAATAAAGGGGCTATTTAGTTAAATTTTGTCTTAAATTTATCTTATTTCGAATTATTCAATTTGAGACCGTATTTCATCACCTTACAAAATTTAGTTAAATAAATGGAATATTTAGTAATTTTTTGTCTTAGTAGGAATACCTATATTCCCTAAACCAACTGCATATTGTATATTACTGGATAAACAAAATTGACTCTGAGCGAAAAAATCCATGATGTCTCTGGAATTCCGTTAAAAGCATAGGCATAATATTACTAGACCTGCCCTAAGTCACAAAAGCGTAGTATTTCCTCCTCCCCATACCGGTTCCATTTGGAGCAGGCTGAACTCGCATACGGCTTCACGTGAATCTAGAAAATGTGACGTCATAATTCTTTTGCGAACTAGCGTTGAGCTCTCATCGGTACATTTTACGAAATAACACGGAAAAAATTGTGGTTTGTGCTATTAAAACGTGTAAAAATAGAAGTGAAAAAGAGAATAAACCCAATTGTCGTATAACGTTCCATAGGTAAGCACTCGAGTGTGCTCATCGTTGTTTACTGTTTGGTGTAAGTAAATTATGAAACATTTTTAAAACTGTCTCAACTAAATACAGCAACAAAATATTCGACTCTGAAAATAGCTACGAATTTTACTTTGCCATATTTGGATTTCGCGAGTTCGTGGCGAGCAAAAAGGTGAGTATAAAAAGTATATTTATTCAAAAGCAGATTTTACTTTTAAGAACTAAATGGTGATATTATAATGCGAGATGCCTATATACTTTCAGATTGATTTATCGACGAATCACAGTCAACTCACCACTCCGCGTCCCGCTACAGTTGGTATTTACCCCTGGCCTGTATGTTTTCGTCTAGTAATATTCATACGTCTATGGTTAAAAGTATCATCGCTGATAATGCCGTGCCAACTACTACAGACATTACTCCGCAGGCCTTCTTTAAGTTTTTCTGTGATAAAATAGAATCCATACGCACCTCCACTTCTTTTGCCCCCCCGAAGTTCGGTACATGGTGGGGATACGAACAGGGAAATTCCAGGCGATGTCACAATAAGAGGTGGGGCGGGGGAATTAAATATTTCGCCAGAATAGGGTATTTTCACAAACGAGGGATTCTGTTGAAAATATAAAGAATATTAAGTATTTAAAGATAATTTTTCTGATTTTAATCATCGTATTAAAAATTTTTGTTTTTTAAGTTTTTATTCAAATTTATTCATTTTAAAAACGCTCAAAAATCTACGAAATCAAAACGGCCCATGATTGCCAATGACGCTTCGTACGCACGTAATCAAACAAACAAAGTAGAGCTGTCGGAATTTTTTTAAGAACGAGCCACTCTTATGACGTCACACGTCGAAAGTGCCGTTTTGGCGGGATTCAAAAAATGGGCAACTGAGACTCGCTGTAGAAAATGTATTCGTTAACATAAAAATAAAATAAATATGACATATTAATCGTAATTTTTTGTTTAATTTTTTTAAGCAATAAAAAAATTGTGGAAATACCCTATTCGATATTATTTATTTAATATCTAAAAAGTAGTAATGTTATATACATTTACTATAAATGGAAATCGACGGTCCCAAAGAACAACGTCGGATGTGCGATTTTGTAGTTTTGTAATAGAGCTTTTTAAAATATCGTCTTCAATTTTACTGTTTTTAGTATCAAGAATCATAATGTTGTTTTGATCTTTGGCATTTCATCTCAATATATGTCATGGAATCATTGTATTACTTATAAATGGAAAATTATTTGCACTTTTAATATTCAAAATACTGTAAAATGAGATAATATGACACATATAAACAATAAATCAAAAAAATAGGGTTGTTTTTAAAGATTTCGAACTGCAATGATTCTCGTTTTTTATAATTTTTAAAAGGGTATGTTCCTATATTTATTTACGAAAATGTGTTAAAATTAAAATGGTTCTTGGTAGTGTTGTAAAACGTGAAAACTATTTCATAATATTAGTTGTGCATAACGAATTCATTTGACACCTACCCCGCTCAAAATAAAGAAGATAGAGACAATACGATTGTGGGAGCGAGCGCGCTAACATAAAAACCATAAAATTCATGCGAAAATTGTGAAAATCTTTAAAAAAGACGACTCGTTTGAAAAAGAGCAAAAATCTCGTGGGGGCTGTATCAAGTAGCATTTAAAGAAACATTGTGATTTTTTTCATATAATTTGTAAAATAACAGAAACAAACGTGTACTGGACGCTCACGCCAGTATCATTGACTATAAAAATGCCGGCTTCCTCTTCAGGGTACCTTGGGTAAGGCTTTACAAAATGAAACACAGACTTCACGAATGTCACAGGACAACTAACTGATTTAGTCAGTTACATCTCTTTTTATTAGCCTAAAAAGTATACAATGCTACACGTGTTAATAGGTTAGTTATTTCTTATCCAGAAAGGAATGCATGGGATTCTGGATTAAACAATACATGCATTATAGTCCGCAAATTTAACTGATAAGCTCCCACGGTTTGTCGTGAGAGTAAAGCCAGGGACATACACAGCGTTAAAAGCGCCGGCGTTATTTGGCTTGGCCTACTTCACCATATCGCTCGCCATACATTTGCGATTGGAATGCATGGCGAGAAATATGCTGAAATAGGCCAAGCCAAATAACGCTAGCCCATATAACGCCGTGTGTGTCCCTGGCTTAATTCAACCTTGCAAAAGCAATATGACACGTGTACAGTCATAAAAATCTTATCAATAAGATTCATTGTAGAAATGGGCGACGGTACATCCATATGCTATCAATACTCAGTTTATCGTATTGATTGGTGATCGATAAACAACGCTAGACTACCTGGGGTGCTAGCATGGTCGATCGATATGAAGTTACCGACCGATTGTCGATAACTTCTCATCGTTCCCAATGACAACTGCAGATGGAAAACGAGTAGGTGACAGTTCACAATGACTAAGTGTCCTTAATATATTCGATATCAACTGTCGTTTGTACGTTAGAGATCTGCAGTTGTCCTAGGGAACGATCAGTCGGTAACTTCATATCGATCGACCATGCTAGCACACCAGAAGGTCAAATAAATTTCTGACTAACTAGCCATCACGCCGTTTCCCCACAAGACGGACCTCCAAACAACTCGGTGACCTACGGCAAACACCCCTTTGCCATAGGTCACTCCAAGTGGTTGGCAAGGGTGCCCGGAATTCATGAGGTGAGGTTTTTCCGGGTCTTGGCGGCGGACGCCTATGCCCACCTGCACCTGTTGCACTGTAGTTGGAGGGGTGGATTCGTACGTCCGTCACTCCAGGACAGACTGACCCCAGATATCTTTCCCAGAACTTTCTCTCCTTAAAAAAGACCCTCCACGCAACATCCCCTAAGACATCATAGGCCCTGATAGAATTTTTACAGGGCCTGTGTAGAGTTGATGTAACAAAAAATAATAAAAACTCGTTGCCACACTCAAATACATACATTCTTTAATAAATATGGAATGCCTGATTTTATAATATTCTTAAATTCCAATAATACAACTGTAAGAAACGTGGGATGAAGCACTAATGTCATAATACCACTATCAGTACATCTGTGGAATCATAAGAGCCCCCAACTACCACTGTTCCACCCGGCTGCCACCTTAACGGCCCGTACAGACTAGGCTGGTATTTTAGTCAAGTATCGAGTATCTTAGTAACTAAACGTGTCCGAACACCATACATTTAGTAGTAAGTAGGAGCATTTTGGTCAGTCAAGTGGCGAGTTACTCGCTACTCGACTAAATTACTTGCCCAATCAGAACGGGGCATAAGAGGCGTTCTGACTGGGAGAGTATTTTAGTCGAGTAGCGACTATATTAGTAACTAAACGTGTCCGAACACCACAATTTTAGTAGAGTAGGCTAGTCAGCTCTTTAATACCTAGATTGAATCCGTTTGGTTCTATTTTTTCGGCGAGTAGAGTCCCCCTCCACAGTCGCACGGACATGCGCAGTTCATTGGTAGACGCTGACACGCGCAATATGTCGTCCCGTTGGAGCGAAAATGTTGTTCTAAAATTCTTTACTTTTGCGGCTAAATCTATTTTCGTGACCATAGTTCATTTATTTTCATCTCACTTATTTATTCTTCCACCTCTTCTAAAATAAGCATTACAATCAGCTTAATTAGCGTATTTACTGTATTACGTTGCAGCCCGTCATATCGCGATGCGTCGCTTGCTAATGAACTCTACTTGATAGCAGTGCGAA
Organism: Limnephilus auricula; assembly: GCA_951813805.1. Lineage (NCBI taxonomy): Eukaryota > Metazoa > Arthropoda > Insecta > Trichoptera > Limnephilidae > Limnephilus > Limnephilus auricula. Next base: position 7,773,747 of record OX638403.1, read on the forward strand.
CACTTTTTGGAGAGTCAAAAGTAGCGAGTTACACGCCACTCGACTTACTACTTGTCAGGTGCGAACAAGGCTTTAGGGCAGTAGATATGACTTCCATTAGCTCACGCCCATTACACCGACCCTTTTAAATGATGCGAAATAATACTACTCGGGGAGCAAACTGCCTGAGAATATTATATGTATGGAGGACGCACATTTAAATAGGATAGAGAGATAGAACTCTAGAATCTTATGACCTTTTGAACGACTAAAGCGGTGTCTCCTCCGACGACAATGTTTACACACTTTGTGGATAGTTAAGTCGGGGCCACAATGCTTTTACTTTCCGTGGCCCATGGAAAACAACAATCGTTGTGGCCCTGCCCCATGTTTATGGTAATGTTTGATTTATTGTTTGTGAAATTTTTTCGCAAGAGACCGGCCTTTATAAGGCGAACTGATTCAATGCAGAATTTTTTGCTTGTAATGGAATATTTTCACAAATGAGAGAATGTAATATTTAAATACTAGAAAGACCCATGAAAAATCACGGGATATTAAAATTTTGATTTTGAAAATGACAAATAAAATTGTTTTCTGTCAAAATATTATTTTAGAAATTACGAGATAATCTTAATTCTCGAGCTCATTAATAAATTAATCAGTTTGGTCAAAAAAATTTTGACCCCTTATCCAATAATAAATTTAGCTGCTGTCCCTTCTAAGGGTTTTTCCCCTTCTAGTTGGTTTACATAGATATAAAAAATCAAGTCCTGGACTCAGTATTTTGTCGAATTCAATTTCCTTCCGATCGGGATATTATTTATTTACTTAGGACAAATAAACTTGTTTACACGAAAGGGTAAAAAATAAACAAACATTTTTGCTGTATAAACATCAGTATTATGAAGGAAACAAAATGTCGAATAAGAAGTAGGTAATAACGAAACCAAGTAGAATGATTGTAAATAGAAGGTATAACTAAATATTATTTTTATTTATTATTTCTAGATTCCAGGGAATGAAGGTCTATTTTATGGTTCACGGCGAGTTCATCGAACACGTGTTCAACCTAAACTAACCTAACCTAACCTAGCCTAACCTAACCTAACCTAACCTAACCTAACCTAACCTAACCTAACCTAACCTAACCTAACCTAACCTAGCCTAACCTAACCTAACCTAACCTGTAGATAACTTAAAATAAATTAGTCGTTTAGTTTTTCTTCATATTAACTAGTCACAAATCAATTTTTAAGCCCAATATTTTATCAAGTGTTGCAACGCAGGTTATGTATTTTAAAGCAATTAAGCAGAAAAGCTGCCCATATTAATTTACTGACCAAAATCAAACAGAACCTTTTCCCTAGGGGCGAAATTCTTAATTACTCCGAACATTGTTTAGAAAACGTCTCAACACAAACAGAGACCAAACTGGTTCACTCTACTAAGTTTGTATATACATTGTTAAGCAGTTAAGGATCTGTCACATAACTTTAAATTAAACCTCAGTAACTTGGTCTCGAGACTCTATTTATTATTCATTGTTAAGGACGTTTAATAATGTATTGGAAAGGGCAAATAAATTGGGAAAGTGCCAGTTTTCCAGCACTGGGCTTTATTTTGAGAAATTTTGGAAGAATTTCACGAGAAAGACAAAACATTTTACCTACATTACATTTATCAAATAAACTTAAGTAGTCATTATCGTTCAAGACTCGAGCATGATTATCACTCGAGCTACTACCGGGGCACTTGACGATGACGTATCAACGAAATAGTTAATAGACCTAGTCTAACAGAAATGGTTATGTAAGTTTCATGATGCAGAGGTCACCGTTCAAGAGTTGTTTCTGCTTCCAGACTTTATTATCTCTGAAATACATTATTTTAAAGGTCCTTAAATCAACGCAAAGTCTCAAGAGAATAAATCTAATTAATTCTAATAATTGTTTAAGTAAATTACTAGAATTCACTTAAGAGAATACCGGAAATTAGTCCTTTTTCAATCAAATTCTACACTTTCGTTGTTTGTTTTTGGGGTGTTATGCCGTGTTGTGCTACCTCCTTCTTCAGCCGACGTTTCGGACAGCGTTGCAGTGTCCATCATCAGGGCAGATCCGGCAGATCCGTCGACGGATCGACGGATCTGGCTAAATAAGGAGGTAGCACAACACGGCATAACACCCCAAAAACAAAGAACGAAAATGCTTTTGGCCGTGAAAATCTAAAAACGTATCCAAATTCTACACTGTTTAAATCAAATTCTAGACTTTTTAAATCAAATTCTAGACTTTTTAAATCAAATTCTAGACTTTTTAAATCAAATTCTAGACTTTTTAAATCAAATTCTGGGCGTATTGACCCTTTTTAAAAAAAAAACATAAATTGATTTTGAAAGATTGTTATTTTATCTGGTACACGCAGTTTTAAAATTTCGAAAAACTAATTGTATTTTTAAAATACTACGGTTATACCGTTGGTCGTTGGCAGATTTGTTCAATTTTCAAACGATAGATTCTACAACACAAATTTCAAATCATACAACAAAATAAATCAATACTTAATCTAGTCAACACAGTTTTAATAACTTTAATATTAGTTAAATTCAAAATTCAAAAATAAATCCGAGAACGTTTTTTGTGACAAAAATACCTCAGTTTTTCTATTTATTTAAGGTCTTACAAACTAAAATATTGAATTTTTTTTTTACATACTTATTTTGTCTAGACATTATTGAAAAATCATCACTATTTGAAGTACACGATATTTAATAATTTATCATCGTGCGTTTTGAGCATTTTTATTGCTTACTTGAATGTAGTTATACATTAAAGCAAGTTTTTAATGAAATAAATCGATATTACATTCTTAATTTAAAATATTTGATACGGGTAATAATCGATCTTTCTCATTGGAACCTCCCTGTACAGTTGCAAGCATTTTTAAAATTTTATTCTCAGCTGCTGGTCAATCGCTCTTAATAGACCTAATCTAACAGAAATTGCAATGTAAGTTTCATGATGCCAGAGATCACCATTCAAAAGTTGTTTCTGCTTCCAGACTTCTTTATCCTCAGAAACATATTATTTTAAAAGTCCTTAAAGCAATGCAAAGTCTCGAGAGGATAAATGTAATTAATTCTAATAATATATAAAAAATATTCAATACTACAAATTTACAAAGAAGAACAGTTAAATAACTTACCATTCCATTCATCAGCAAGATATCATAATACTATCAAAATTCCTAAATTTAATACAAAGCACACACAAAATACTTATCTCTATCTAGGTAGGTATAACATATTATAACAAACTATCATTATATCTGAAAGTTATCTAAAATATTCAGAAATTTAATCAAAAATTTAAAAAAATACTTAAAACTCTATAAGAGTCCGTATCTCACTATTATTATTATTTCTTTCAAATCCTTTATTGATAAATCTTGCATTTTCTTAATTATCCCTTGTTTTTGCCATATTGTATTATTTAATTTCACACATGATATTATATAATTGAACTAAAATTCCCTCACCAAACACAATAGTCTCGTCTCTTTATGGTGAGGAAAAGCTATTCTTATCTACTATTTTAACCCTGTATAAAATATAAAAATGATGTATTTATTGTAAAAAAAATATAAATATTAAATAAATTTAAAAAAAATAAAAATTGTGTAAGTAAATTACTGCGATTCACTTAAGTTTCAACTTCGTTGTAATATGTAGTTATTGAAAATAATTATGATACACGTCTCATTAATTAATGCCTCTATTTTAATTAAGATATTTTGAATAATTAAATTGTTAAGTGTTTGATATCACCCATCTTGAACTAATAAACCCATAGTAACTTAATAAGTAATGTTTTTTGTTAAACTTACCAAGGTGCGGTGCTCGCGTAATTTATTTACTAAGATTATACTTTCAAGGAATAATAAATTGTATTCTACTTTCAAGGAATTATCAAATTACTTTAGTAGTTAGGAATAAATTCGTATTTGCAGCTTCCTAAATTAATTAATTATTTTGGTTTTATGTGTATCTTGAAATATCTTTAATTTCTTTTCAATTTATTTATTTATTTGTATTTCACGCCCTGCTGGGCTTTTACATGTTATTTTTTTTATTATCAAAGTACATCTAAATCAACATTACATTCAATTCACACAAAATTAGTTGGCTCTTTTTCACACAAAAGCAAAAAATAAAATTAAAAAGCAAAGTACATCTAAATAAGCATTAGAAACAATTCAAACAAAAGCAAAAAATAAAATTATAAAACTGAATCTAAAACAAAATCCAAAACAAAAAATAAACAAAATCAAAGAAAAATCAAAAACAAAATCAACAACATAATCAAAAACAAAATCAAATACGAATTAGATAAAAGCAGGTTACCCTACCATGCAAGGTAGAGAAACAACAGAATGGGATAAGTACAATTCGTAGATTGAGTCAAGAAGAACTATGTGGTATATCCAATTAAATATTATTGATCTTTTTTCCGATAAACATCTTACTATGAGGTGTGTATATTTAATAAATGATGTGTCAAACATATCCGTAATGTCCTTATACTCATTTCCCAAATTCTGAATTCGGCGAATTGGAGTACACAATTTTGATTCCGTGTTGGAGTTTTCACAATTAAATTAAATATAATAAAATTAAATCTGTACTTACTTACTGTTTAACTTTCAAGATATTTTCTTACTTTTATTATATTTGAAATAAGATTTTTTGTTTTAGCTTCACACAGGAGACCGTGATGAAAATACGTGTACCTATGTAAAAATATAAGTAAAAATATATGGACCTATGACATTTTCTGGGATACTTTGTGGTGAGTCTTTTTAAGGAAAGGAAGGAAAGGAAGCTCAAGGAATGAAAAAGTTGTGAGGGAAGGAATCTGGAGTTCAGCGTGTCCAGATCATCCGCCGCTAAGATCTAGACAAACCTCACTCCTTGGACCCGGGCACCCCTGCAATGTCACCAAACGTATCGAATCACTTGGGATGGCCTCCCAACCTACGGGATAATATATCTACTCTACTTCTGTGAAACTACTGGGCCTAAGTTGATCTTTTTTCAAAACATAGAGTAAATTATAAAAAAAACCTTATTCAATCTTTACTTCCTGTTTAAAATATCTAAATATTATTCACTGTAGCGTCTTCAGGACGAAACTAATCCGCCGTACTAAATAGAAGACTTTGCGCGGAGTTTGAAATCTGTAAACCTATCTATCTGAAAACCACTGCAATGGATTACTGTTGGCGCAGCAATTAACATAACCACGTGCCTCCCTCTTGCTCAACACTTTCTGCAGAATTAATCTTGTATCTAGAACACTTTCAAACTTTGTAAATACATTTTCAGGTGATGGTTGTACCTTATTGTATGGAAACTATCTACTTGTATTTTTAAACCATGAATTCATTGAGAAACAATGTTTCGGACACACAGTTTCTAAAACACGACGTAGATGTTTACAGAAACAATGTTTCAGAGATCTTGCCATCCATATCAGTTAGTTGTTTCTAAACAAGCACTTAGAGCATCATAAAATTTCTTTTTAGATGTCTTGGCGTCTGCAGTACCAACTCCTGTAGTTTTCGTAGGCGAAATTTTCTTCCTCTCTCTCGCAAACTGCGACTGCAATATATGCATTTTGCTTTCAACGTCTTGTTTAGGGAATTCTAAATATCTTGATTTTGTTTTTATAATCTTTATTCGAGAAATCCCATAAAATCCGCTTTGTCTAAAAGATTTCCTTTAATTTGATAATCGTTTCATTTTTCCACACTATCGCCATGTTTAAACAAGTGAAACAGGCGTCCACACTCAGCAACATTAGGTGTGATTTGTTTCTGTGTTCTCCATCGCCAGCGGGGAGCACAGAAGTTTGCTCAGAAACACGAAGATTTTGTATCTGAAACAGTGTTTGATAACAATTGTTTCTCGGTGAATACCTGGCTTCAATGTTACATTATTATCCGTAATCAATTTTATTGGAGCTTTGGAGCGGGGGGGACCACGTGTAGTATATTCCACGACCCCCCCTCCTCCCCATTCAGTTCATAATTCATAAATATGGTTTTAAATTATTTCTTGCTAACTAAAAGTTAAAAAAATATATTTGGCTTATATTTGTCTTTATTAATACGGCGCTTGCTGCGTGACGGCAAGAGTGCATGCATACATATGATTACAAGTGGAAAAAATATTATCAAGATGAAACTTATGTCAAAATATATTGCGAGATTTCCCTAGAGGATATTGACTACGTGATAAAACCTAAGCCCCCCGCCCCTCATTGTGACCAAGCGTGGTATTTTGAAGATCATCCTTTCCCCCTGAACGTATCACGTAGATGGGTTCGTTCCCTAACCTACTTAGATTAAACTTATGTAATCTGATTAAACGCTGAAAATCGATGTGTTTGTATTATATTTATTGATTATTAAGTACAAGAACCATGCCTACAAAATAACTACAAACTCGGTCAATAAATAAATAAATTACAACCACTCGATGAAAGAATTAAAATTATTAAAGCGCTCTCAGACAGAAGGCTTATTTCCGAATTGATTTTTATTTATAAAGTTTCCCTGATTTACTGTTATTTAGATACTCGATCTCATTTCTACAGCATTCAGTATACTTTCATTCTTCCTCTGCCAGTTCCATGTCTCACTGCCATACTTTGGGGTAGGTACCAGCACTCCATTGTAGGCTGCTTTGGACAGTTTTTTGTTAGCCCCAAAGGCATTCAGTCCACCATTAATGGAGTTACCAGCATTCACCCTTCTTTCAATATCCCTTTCAGCCTTCCCATCTCTCGTAAACATACTTCCCAAATACACAAACTCATCCACCTGCTCCAAGATTCACCATTCACAACTATATTGCACACTGTTTTCGTACTCTCTCTTTCAAACACCATGACTTTAGACTTACTTACATTCATCATTAAATCATTATTCATGCATACTTCGTTCATCCTAGACACTAGAGACTGTAGATCTTCCATACTGTTAGAAATCGGCACCGCATCATCAGCATACAACAGGCAACATACTTTCAAATTACTCAATTTGGCGCCCAATCCCACCACTTTAAATTCTTGCATACTTTTAATTCCATGTATAGATTGAACAACCACGGTGACATTACGCAGCCTTGCCTTAACACCTTTTGTGATGTCAAAACAACCCAAAAAACCTCCGTTCACCCTTACACATGCGACGCTTCCCTCATACAGAGACGCAATTGCCTGTGTGAGATTTGCATTCACTCCATACTTGGACAACACCTTCCATAACTTTGTCCTGTCAACTCAGTCGTACGCTTTTTGTAGATCCACAAAGGCACAGAAGTCCTTCTTCACAGAGGTACCTATAAAATAATATGAATTTAATAAATTTCTTCCGGTACTTTGTTCAATTTATCTGGAAAAACCCTTCAATATTTTATTTAAACAATCATCAAACTTTACTTCACCTAGAAGATAATATTTGTTACCGATTTTACAGAAAGGGGATATTTATCAGTGTAAACATTCAAAAAAGAAGGATAATAAATTTACTTAACTTCCTTCAAGGACTGTATTATGTTATCGATCAATAAATAATGTTTATGAAAATTTGAGTTTGTAAGTTGTTAAGTGAAAAACTTCGCTTTCCTTTCAACTTGAAATTTTTTTATGGGTATATAATTTGTATTATTTCTGAAGTAAACTTTTACCTTTGTGTTTACTTTTTACGAATTATGGTATAAACATTTCTTGATATTTTTACAAGTAAAAATATTTAAGTTGAAGAAGAAGATAATACTAATAAATATAAGCGAAGATATAAAAATAAAAGGACACAGAAAATAAAAAGGTAACAGTCGCAACTGGGACTCGAACCCAGGATCTCTTGTATTATCGGGATAAACGCATTAACCAACTCAGCCATTGTGAAAAAACGTAAATATAAAATAAGTATAAAATAAAATTACCTTCGTTATCCTATTTATTTCCTTTCTTTTTCGAGAATAAAAAACAGTGAAAATAAAATAAATTTTGAAATGATGGAAACTATTATTACTTGAAAGCTTTTTGCCACATTATGGCACTATTTCCAAAGCCTCGGATTGCTTTGTTGCCACAATGTGGCAAATATTGTCTATTATTCTTTTAAATGTTTTAATGTTAACGATTTCATAACTTTTTTTATAAATCTCGTGAATATGTGATAATAAACAAAAGATGTCTATTTATTTAGAACTATAATCAGTTTTTATGTCTCCATATTCAAATTCGGAAGTATGATTTTTTTATGTGGGCGAAAAAATTTCCTTTATCAATCCGAGAAAATCGTTTTAAATTGCTCTGTGGTTATGAAATAAAAACGAATTCTTCTGTGGTTATGAAATAAAAACGAAAAAGTAAAAGTAAAGAATTACGGGTATAAAAATTGTATTTGTATGATGGTTAGAATTTATTGTCCGTTCACTGAAAGCCGCTTCGTACTGCTACGAAGAATATTGCACAATATTTTAAAGGGCGTATCTTTCATTCTGCAAACAAGTATATGGACGCCTTCCGGCTTTATGACATCAAATTTATGAAATACAGTTTAACACCTGCCAATTGTAATAATAATTAATTAATTAAAATTAATGAATTAATGATGTAAAGAACAATAAGTTATTGATTTTGTAATTCTAAAACAGATTCAAAATAAAAAAAAAACTTAATTTACATACTTGCTATATAAATTACCAAAAGGCTTTCAATAGTGTCCCGCACTCGTGGCTGATCAAAATATTAAATATATATAAAATGAACCCAATTATTATTAGCTTTTTGGAAAATATTATGTCCTTTTGGAATACCGATTTACTTATCAATTTAAATGGTAAGGAAAGAGTAGTTCCGGGCATTTCAATAAAAAGAGGGATTTTTCAAGGAGATTCGTTGAGTCCTCTTTGGTTTTGCTTAGCATTGTATCTTCTATATAAAATGTTAATTAAAAGCAATTGTGGAATAAAAATTAAAATAACAAGAGAGAGTAGTACAATTTCGATTTATTATATATGGATGATATAAAATTATTTTCATTATTATTTTAAAACTATTAATTAGAACTACGTTAACAAAGTTTAATTGCTGTCATCCAAATTAACCTATAGAACGAATTAATTTACCTAGAAAATTAGCAGGTAGAGGTATAGTTAACGTGACCAGACGTCCCGGTTTCAGGCAGCTTATCCCGGTGTCCCCGAACACAGCTTCGGGACGCCAAAATGTCCCGGTTTCATAAAGAAAGAAACTTGCAGTAGAATTTATAAAAAAAAAAAAAAAAAATAGACATAAAGGATGGATGATGTGCTAAGTTAGTTTATGATTCCTGAAAATTCTGTAGCCCCCCCCCCCTTCTTCTTTTTTGGTGGGTACTACCGGCTAAGTAAGATTAAGAAAGGGACGCTTAGATGGTTTGGGCATGTTGAGCGAATGAATGAAGAAAGGAGTGTAAAGAGAATTTATGACGCGAATGTGAACGGTAGAAGAAGCTGAGGACGCCCAAGGAAGACGTGGCACGATCAAGTAAATCAGATACTTGAGTCGGGCCATGTCAAGAGTCAGAATAATAGAAGAGTATGTATGAGAAGATGTATGAATGTGAACGAGGCAAGGAGTGTGTGCCAAGACCGAATTGTTTGGCGGTCCGTCCTCTCTGCCTACCCCTGCGGGGAAACGGCGTGATGGTTAGTTAGTTAGTTAGTTAGTTAGTTTCTACCGGCCGTTAAGCGAAAAATGTTGCTTGAGAAATTATTGACATAGCTAGCAGAATATTAATCCCGCGATGCCTTTTGTTTAAAAAAGGTCAAGTTAATCCGTCCGTATATATCTTCGTTCTCCTTATAAAACCGAATAACATTAAAATCATTATTAAATTAATATTTCTTGATCTGTACGGGAACAATATTATTTATTTTATTGACACAAACTAGCTGTATTTGTCAGGATATTTGATTTCCATGTTGTCGTGGAACATGATCACATAGTTTGTACCCGGAGGGCCCTGCCCTTGAACGGTTCCCGGTGCCCTAATAAATAAGGTAATAATAATAATGGTAAGACCCCAGAGAGATATTTCTCTCTAATAAATAAGGTAATAATAATAATGGTAAGACCCCAGAGAGATATTTCTCTCTAATAAATAAGGTAATAATAATAATGGTAAGACCCCAGAGAGATATTTCTCTCTAATAAATAAGGTAATAATAATAATGGTAAGACCCCAGAGAGATATTTCTCTCTAATAAATAAGGTAATAATAATAATGGTAAGACCCCAGAGAGATATTTCTCTCTAATAAATAAGGTAATAATAATAATGGTAAGACCCCAGAGAGATATTTCTCTCGCAGAAACACCCAAACATGACAGACTTCTGAAAGCTCCTACCTCGTAAATCAAACAACCACTTTCACGAAATACAAAACCTGAAATTAATAGTGGATATGTAAGGATTAAACAATGGCCCAAAAACTGTAGAAAATATATATTTTTTATAATTATTTCTGGCTTTCACCCTTCAAGGGTGTTCTAGGCCATCATTTAAAATTATGAAGAAGTGAAAGGCGAATTTAAATATTAATTTTATTTAAATGGAAAAATTTCAAAATTATAATGAAGATTGGAGTCGAGTTCAGACTTAGAAGAGATGAGATATTGAATGGAGGCGAGGCAATTTTTGACAAGGCCTGATAGAAGAGAGGATACCTGTTTAGAGAGGGACAGCCAAAAAATACGTGATCTAAAGTTCCCACTTCTAGACCACAGAATGTACAATCTGGGGAGTCAAGGACGTGAATTTTAAAAAGGTGAGAAGGAACAGAACAATGTCCGATTCTCATTCGAATTAGTGAGGAAATTTCTTTTTTGGAAAAATTGGGGAATTGTTGAAACCATGGTTTTGATGGAATAGTCTTTTGTATTGAGGCATAGAAGACTCCCTTGGATTGACTAGCAATGTGTCAATACTCTGCCCAAATATTGCGGGATCTGTCTTTGATGATAGAAAAAATTGTTTCGGGTAATATACGAACTTATATATACGAGAACAAGGCCCTGAGTAAAATAATTTCCTATGTCAACTTTGGCGATGCTGTGTGGAGGATATTTTTAAGGAAAGAAAGGAGAGGAGTTCTGGGAAGGAAAAAGATATGATGGGTGAGTAGGAATGTGGGGTTCAGTGTGTCTAGATCAAAAGACGTGGACAAACTTCACCTCATGAACCCGGGCACCCCTGCTAAGTCACCAAACGTAGCGAACCACTTGGGGTGACCTATGGCAAAGGAGTTGGTTATCCAATAAATGGTTCCCATACATTAATAGGGCATACATTAATTACGTGAGTAAAAAATGGGGGGTCCAGTAAAATCTCACCAAATCTCAGTATACTGAGGGGGCGTCAATAAAAAACTCACGTCAACTTTAAAAGAGTATATATTATTGTAGATATAATTATAAAAAAAATTTGTTTCACTTCTTTTGAAGTGTCCCATTCTGCCCGCTCAAAAAATGGCTATTATGAAAAACATTTAATTCGAGAGTAAGAAAAAAATCTCACGTGAGGGGGGGGGGGGAGTTCTACTAAATCTCACTTAATCTCACCAAGGGGGGGGTCTAATTTTTTTTTAAATAGCTAACGTAATTAATGTATGTCCTCAAAGGGTCTTGTTTCAGGGAGAATCAAGTGGTGTGTGGTTCGAACAGGTCGTATCTAGATTACTCCTGTCTCCCTTTTCAAATAACTAGTGTTTTATTCAAGTTACAAATCTGAAATTTGTCATGTATACGCGTAAAAATCGTCGTAATCTGCTACATTTCGCGAAATAAAATTATCTCTCTCGGAAAAGAAGTTATATTAGTTTTAAAACTTGTGTTTTAAAAATATCAAATCTCTTTGCTTGATAGCACATTCCAAAACGTATCCGTCGCGACATCTCAAGTGTTTTGGTTTGAGTGAACTTCATAAAAAAACTAATGTGTTTCCCGTAAAAGAGGTTCATAGTGTCACCAAGAGAACTGGAATAATAACACAGCTGCCCTGTAGACGAAAAGATCGCACTTGAACCCTTTCATCACCTTTAGGAACCACAAAGAAGACGATAAACCCAGATAAGATCTTTTCTAATTATTTATGAATAATCGTTTGTTTATATTTCAGTCCAATATTACCGTTTCACAGATATGACCTCTCTACAAAACACTTCAGATCTTGATTTAATGCCCGGAGAGGTACGCATCTGAGAATCTTGATTAACACCAAATTCCCATAAGTACATGTTACTATAACTCTTAGCTTTCTCTATTCATAGATTGTTTGATATGTTTTTTATTTATTTTTTATAATATTTTTATTTTTCAGTCGGTTTTTATTTATTTTATTTTAGAGGAATGTTAGTCCTGCGGGAGGATTAGTTAGTCCAATACTGTTACTGCGGGAGGATTAGTTAGTCCAAGAAGAAATAAGAAAATTCAAGAAGAGGCAAGGCGAGTCAAGAAGAGAGAAGAAAATACCACACTTGAGGAGACAAGAAGAAGCAAGAAGAGCCAAGAAAATCCACGAAGCGTGAAGAGGTGAGAAGTGAGAAGGTCCAAGAAGAGGCAAAAAGAGACAAGGGGAGCCAAGAAGGGACGAGAAGACGCCAGAAGTGCCAAGAGAAGAGGCAAGAAGAGACAAGACTTTTCTTGTGGCTTTCCACGAAGACCTAAGAAGAGCCGTGAAAAGGCGAAAAGATCTAAGAAGAGGCAAGAAGAGACAAGGAGAGCCAAGGAGAGGTATGAAGAGACAAGAATACTCAATAATAGGCAAGAAAATTCACGAAGAGGCAAGAAGAGACAAGACGAGCCAAGGAATGGCGGGAAAATCCAAGAAGAGCCGAGAAGAGGCAAGAAGAAGAGTGGGGAAAAAAATCATTACGCTCAATCCATTCCTTTATTCCTGCCCATCCTACATTCCAATATTGGCTTATTAGGTTGCCATGTATACCGGTCGATTAAACTCCAACCTCCTTCCTATCCTTAGAGCACGTGTTCCAGTCCTAACAAATCAGTGCCCCCTGGTGTACCGGTCTCACCGGGACAGGATTGCTCCTGGCTGGGGTGGTACAATCGTATCGTATCGTATCGTATCGTATCGTCCTCAAAGGGTCTTGTTTCACAATGAATAATAACCATTTAAACTTTATTTCCTAAAACTTCGCAAAATCACTTTGTGGCGTCATGTTTAATGTAATTTAAACTTTAAACTATAAAGGTGTTCGAAACAAATAAGAAATTCAAATAAAGAACCAGTGTTGCCAGCTCAATTTTTACAATAAAAATAAACGGTTCTCACAAAAACATAGCTAGATTATCTGAAAAACGACCTAATCAGCAAAACCACTTTTTTGGAACTGAAGTCGGTCTTCATTTTTAAGCTAAATCTACCTCTAAAGGAGCTGAATTGGCTACAATGTGGGGAATTCCAGTCCATTTTTTAAATTATTTTATATTGGGTTACATTATAACCTAACTAATTGCATATTTATTTTAATAGTATATTTTTTATATTTAATTTTTCAATGACTTCTAAAACGCCCGTGACGTCATAAGGAGCCTTGTTACTTGTGACGTCACAAGAAGTTCACTTTTTGTATTAACATAGAATGTAACAACATAACAACACAACAGAACAATGAAAAAATATTAACTGATAGATGGACTTGTATAAAAGTCGTTCTATTTCCTAAATATTTAAGAAGTGTTAGAAAGATGTAACACCAAGCATTATATTTGTATCTAAAAGTTTACGATAGACTTCAAAATAATTGTAATTTTATAATTACATTATTTATTTTGGAATAATTTTAGAAAATATTCTAATTAAATAAAACGTCTATGTAATTAAATATATTCTTGTAAGGGGATGCGGGTATAGGAAACATTCATTAGATAACCAACACCTCTGCTATAGGACACCCCAAGAGGTTCACTACGTTGGTAACTTAGCAGGGGTGAGGTTTGTCCGGGTTTTGGCGGCGGATGCATCTGCCCACCAACTGCGCACCAGACCGGATCTGTAGAGACTGGTTGCACAGCAGTGGGAGGGATGTCTTCATTCGTCCGTCACTCCACAATGACCCTTATATACCTCGGACACCTACCCTCACCTACCTCTCGTACATTTTTCCTTCCTGGAACTTCTTCCTTTCCTAAAAAGATCCTCAACGCAACAACCCCGAAGATATTACAGGTCCTGAATGGGTGTAAAAAAATACATATATTTATGTTTTTTGTATAAAGTAGTATTAAGACATTATACAAACATTTTTAAACATCTTATAGGTTTATTAAATTAAGTTAATACATGGTTGTAGTACCTATTACGTGAGTTTAAGAATATCATTAAGTAATTTCGCATTATATATGAACGGTTCTTACGAATTAACTAATAAATATATGAGTAATAATAATAAAAAGAAGAAATTTTGTCGAGAAATAAGAGAAATTTTGATAAGATGAATTAAATGCTCACGAATTGTAATTGACTGTTTAAGAAAAATCAAGTGTAAGTAGTTTTGCAATATTCATTTTTTTAATAAGAAAAACTCTCTTTTTAACTTTTGAAGGTTATTCCCATCGATGTATTATTGAAGAAGAAGATAACAATAATAATCTTTTTTTTAATATGAAAATGAACAAGACACAGAAAAATAATAAAAGATAATGGTCGCAACTGGGACACGAACCCAGAACCTTACGTCTTACCGGGATATACACCTCTACCAATTGGGTCACTGCGACAGTAGTAATTTGTCCCAGTTTCCACTATTATCTTTTATTATTTTCATTCTTGTTCATTTTCATACTTAAAAAAAAAAGATTATTATTGTTATCTTCTTCTTCAATGATAGTTTTTTAAATAATTTTTTTGTATGTTAGCAAGCAATCATGAAAAATATCTAAGTAATAGTAATTAGTGAGTTATTTGCTGCATTAGTTTTAGCTTCTATATAAAACCGAAGGTTGCCTGGTACACCTCATTATGATCATGTTATATTATAGTTGAGACTCAAGACTAAGGTAAATAGTAGAAGGTGGGAGACATCCTTAAATAATGCCTAAAATAAAATAGGATATTATTTGGTTAGCAACCAAAGAATGTGTGCTCTAAAGTTCCCACTTCAGAATCACAAAGGAATGGATAGGAGTCAAGTGCTTGAATTGGATAAATGTGAGAAGGAACATATCATGTCCAACGTTGTCCAATCTCAATCCGAATTAAATTTTATTAAAAGTCGCAAAACCCCAACTTTTCGATCGATCGATCTGAGTCTCAGATCAGCTAAGTGATTTGTTTATTGACGCTCGATTAACCTGTTGGTCGGAGGGCTTCTTTGGGAAGAGCGTATGTGCATTTATTGAGTGTTGAGCCAACATTTCGGCGTTGTTGATCAGTAGATAATATTGGGAACAACGGCTGTTAGAACTTAAGGTTATTCTGCTCTTATTGCTTGACGTATATGATTTCGCTAACGTCCAGACGATTACAAATTATTTTATCTTCGGAAAAGTATTTATAAATTGTTATATACACCTAATAAGTGGAAGCAAACAAGAATATTTATTTTTCTGATCCCTGCTATCAAACAGAATAGACTAAGACAACAGATATTGTATCAAATGGTGTGTGAGATTGTGTTGTGTTGTGTGATGGAGATATAGTCATGATTGTTTGGTTCTATATTCCAATATAAAAATCTTGCTATTTTCTCGCCCTTCGAGGGTCCCATTATAGCAGTCAGTTTACGTTCTTATTATGTTCTTTGGTTGGCGTTCGTTGTTGATTACGAAAATAAGTTATTAATTATAAAATTAGCAAAAAGTCAACCCGTACAAGACAATTTTTTTTTACTATAATACATCTGTTTTCAATATTCTTAGGCTGGCTAGTTGCCAAATTCATTGAAAAAAATTATGGTTTGACTGAGGATTGAACCTTCCTCCCCAGGGACTGACTCTTAACGGCTGTGATCATTTCAAATAAGTTATAAAACTAAAAATAAAAAAAATAAATGGTTTGACTGAGGATCATTATTACCTACATCATCACCTACCTCCCCAGGGACTGACTAAAATAAGTGAACCAAATCAAAGATGATACTGAGATTTCTTTCGTGTGTACATTTTTAAAATATCGAAGAGTTGTTCAGAGAAATGTATGCACGGTTGTGTACGGAACAACCAAAATGCATTATCATCGACAAAAAATCTTTCTGCCTAGTATCCACGAAAACAAAATTGAAGTATAAATAGATATATAGGTACTATATAGATTTAAAAAGAAAAGTAGATATTTTATCAAATTTTGCAAATAAAAAACACGATCCATGATAAAGCCATTTTTTTATTATAATTTATACTGTGCGCCTTGTGGGAAGAGAGTATTCTAGGTTTTCCAGGTGTCTTTATCACGATTTGATTTGACGAAAAGACTGGAAGTTGGTCCGACAGGTGAAACGGATTTGCCATTTTTATTCTGGGTAAATGAATTAAGCATTTAGAAAATTTTATACGTTGGCATTGGTTCAGTTTGGTTCAAGCAGGAAAGCTTACGAAGGTTAGTGTTTAGCTTTGTTAACGGAATGATTATTTTAGCGCGATGCAGTTTTCGTCGTCCTGTTTTTATATGTATTTTATAAACGGCAAAGATCAACAAAGGCTAGAAGAAATTTCGGAATACGGGGCTGACTATAATTCTATTCAATAGCCGTAATTATTTGATTAATTTTTTGATCAGCTTTTGAAAAAGGTATAATTGATACCATGTACCTACACAATTTTGCGTTTGATAGAACACAAGGACAGTTTTTTCAACAGAATTTGAACAATTTACCAAATTTCAAGTTTTATTATTATATCATTATGCACGGAGAAAAATGTTATTTGAAAAAACGATAATTTTAATAGAAAAAAACGAACATTTTAATAGAAAAAACGATCATTTTAATAGTAAAAACGGTTGAAAACGGGACTGAAGTTCTAACGAACAAGTTAACAGGGTTTCAATGTTTATTGGCGGGAACATTAAGAATAATTTGTTAGTAATAAACATTGAATCACTGTTAATTTGTTCGTAAGAACTTCAGTCCCGTTTTTAACAGTTCATTTTTCTCCGTGTGGGCCTGTTAATTCCCATAATTGAAATACTAACAGAACTTAAATAGAACTTTCACAGAACTGGCGCTAATATTTCTAACACATATTTAAGCCATATCATTATTTAATCAATATATAATATAAATAAACAGAATAAAACAAACATAAGGACGCAACCGAAAATTCGGTCACTATTGGTCACATTATCATATTGGTCAAACCAAAATCTTTTTTCACAGTTTATTTCTGCATTCTCTGTCGTATTCAAATCTTTTTCGTTTTCTACTTATCAATCTATTTTTCTTTACCAAACATTTCGCTTAAATAAGATTAATAGAATTAAGAACTTGAGTTAATTTTAAATCACATGTTCACATTTTATACTGGTTTTGTAATCCATTTTTATGTATAAATAAGGTTTATTCTGAATTTATAGGTATTTATATAGTAAATAAATATATTTTTTAATAATGTTATGAATTGTTAAGCATTCCAAAGCTAATTTTTAATCATAAATAGGTACTATTTACAATATATTAAAATTTGGACAATTTGAATAGCTAAGAATAATAGTAAGAAATCTCCTCAGATGCGCAACCAATTAATAATATATTAAATATATTATGTAATAATATGTGTGCCCTAGGCCATCGATATGTTCTATAATTCTATTCAATAATTTGATCTTTTTCCAACAACCAAGCTTCGTTATACTAAGATAGTGTCTAATGTCAAATAAGTTTCAGGGCCGAGCATAAACTCATGTGCGAAAAAGGCTTTAATATCCATTCGGGGATATTTATAAATAATTGGAAAACACTTAATACTAGTTACATTCTACTTTTCTTGGATAAGCTATCCTTTAGAGTTAAATAATCTTCAGTAATAAGTCCTTTCGAAGACAGTGGGGTAGTTAAATTTGCTTTTTGCCCCGGGCAAGCTTTCATCTTAACTTGTCTTATTAACTATTTCTTAGACGATTTGACGATTAAAATCATCTTAATAATGCAGTTCTCATTAAATTGGCGGACACCCCCATTGATTGGAATACGGATTAATAATGATTTTCCTTGAAATATAAAGCAATTATTGAAATTTAGAATTTGCTAGTAGTGGTACAAATCTTTTTATTTTTATTTTTAACTTTTTAACTTGAAAAGTTAAACCTCAAATTAGTTGATTAATAATTAATTGACTTTCGCTAATATTATCTTCATTAAAAAAAAAATAATTAAAAATAAATAAAAAAAATAAAAGTGGTACAAATCTTTTGATGAAAAATCTTGAAGCAATTTTTTTTTATTAGCTCTACATAAGAGGCCCTGATGAAAATATTTTATCTCAGGGCCTAATTCATCTTTGGGGGTGCTATGTGGAGGGTATTTTTTGGATAAGAAGGAGAAGAAGTTCTGGGAAAGAAAAAGAGGAATGGGTAGCAATCAGGGAGCCGGTGTGTCCAGGAGTGACGCGCATATAAATCTATCCCTTCCACTGCGGTGCAAGGCGATGTTCCGAGAGAGTCCCGCTGTAGAGATAAAATGTCTCCGTTAACCAATCTCTCCCATTTCGGCCTGCCACTCAATTGGTGGGCAAACGCATCCACCATCAAGAAATTATTTAACTACGTTGCTTACGACATGCGTTTAAGTTTTTTTTTTATTATTATTATAGGTGGTTAGATTAAAATGTACCTAATTAGTGCCTTAAAAGACAATTTTTTAGAAGACCATTTTTATAACAATCGTAAGTAAATATACGAAAAATTAATATTTTTATCGGCTGTATGAAAAGTGTTGGTTCTGCTTCGCCAAGTTTAAGTGTTGATGACCATTTATAAGGTTTTTGAAAAACTAACAAATATCAACAGAACACTAACATTTAATACTTAGATATTATAATATTAGACATTCTGTACATTAAGACCGTGAACAATGGAGGAACAGACTTTACTCCAACATAAATCTTCTTATTAATGAATGAAAGAGAAAAATGTTTCTTCTCCCATAGCATTTATTGGTTAACCAACGCCCCTGTCATAGATTAACCCAAGTGGTTAATCTATGACAGTTTGGTGACTTAGCAGGGGTGCCCGGTAGAAGTTAGGGCAATAATATAGATACCAAATTTAATTCCACGGGAAAAATAATAATACGAAAATTTAAAAAGTATTATACCTAGATGGCGCCACTTCCATTTGCATATCGCACGTTAAGCGAGTGATAAGTGTGAATATCACGGCAGCAGCTCCGTTAAAAAGTGCACGTACACGGACGGGTCAGAACGGTTTCCATACAGTGTGGCGTCAGAGATTCACTTGGAGTCGGGTTCTTAAATTTGAACCGTACGGGCATTTGGGTACTTATAACGTCAGATTTAGGTATTTTTTTAAAGAAAGACAAACATTCCCGGGTTACGAATAACCTGACAATATTGAAAATATCCTACTACCATCACAGTAAGCGGAAAATGATGCTGACGTGATGGAGGATTTAGCCAGCCGAGGAATTTAACCGAGTGGAACCAACTCAGCCATCGACCGGTTTGATTAAACTATTTTAATTTATGATTACACTATTTTGATAGCTACTTGAAAGTGGAATTACAAAATGCCTAATATCGACAAATTATCTTTATTTTAAAGGATCTTCGTGGGTTTAAAAATTATTATTGTTTATGCATAATTTTGGTTGCTAGTAATTTATTTTTCGAAATTAATTATTTATACGTACACGCTACTCAACACATGAAAAATGCATAATTCCTACAACAAGAACCACCTTTTCACAGAGACAATACTCTTACATTGCACCCAAAATATTCAACGAATTAAATATGGACATCAAAAGATCTAGTACCGTCACTCAATTTTCAACCGGTGTCCAAAAATGGATATCCGGAAAGGGACGAAATTTCTTTAAAGAATTTATTTAAAGACATTCTTTAGGGAACTTCTTTGAAGAATTTCTTTAGAGAATTTGTTTGGGGTATTTGTTTGAAGAATTTGTTTAAATAACATAGCTATCTGTACCATCGATTAAAATTTTCATTTGTAATTAACTTTTTACTAGGTGAAAGTTTAAATATTATTTTATATTGTTAGTTTAAAATGTTTGACACCTGTGATATGTTTGAATTCTTCGGTGCTTCACTGCAAAATGTAGCAATAACAATCTCGGCATTATTATTAGCCGCAGTTTCAATAAGAATTCATTTTTACAAAAATTACTGATAAACACTGTACTTACCATTATAACTTTACATGCACATATAAAATATAGTCATTGTAATAATCCGTTGCTATTTGCCCACTCTACAGTGCTTATTTTGATTTTATATATTTTTAATATTTCATCCTCCTTATATTTTTACATCTACTATACTTTTTATACTCTTTCATCTCTGCTGTATTCTTCCAAACACTCTTATATTATTTTTTTTCATTTACATTCCTTCATATGCATTGATTTTGTTTCATTTTGTATTATTATATAGTTCTTCTTACTTTCCTTTACATTATTTTATGTTCTTTTATATTTTATATCCACTGTTTAAAAAATCGGCCACCATAACACAAGCATGTGCCTAGTATGGCGGCCATAAATTCCACAAATGTTATATTTACTATTCAAAGAATAAAGAAACATTAAAAAAAAATTTTTCAAGGATAGCACAACAGGAGCGATACTACCAAAAATATTCTATATCCACGCAACGAAAAAAATTCTTGATCGCATTCTTCCTCCGGAACCTAATTTATTCATGGCGTATGTAGGTTGTAGGTGCTTGTACCCAGAACGAGCTACCTGTAAGGAAATACGAGGAACGAAATCCAGAGAGATGCGAAATAACACAGAAGGTGGTATCTATTTCATATTGAGGTCACACGAAAAATCAAATGAAACACAATCCGCTTACAAATAAAACAAATATTATTAAATCTCACATTCCATAAAATGTATTTTAATTTCATCCCTTAAATTATTTCAATTTGGGAGGCGGGTGTGGGTAACACCGCCCCCAAACCATTTATTGGATTACCAACAAATCTGCTGTTATCCAAAGTGGTTCGCTACGTTATCAGGGGTGCCCAGGTCCATAGGATGAGGTTTGTCTGGATCTTGGTGGCGGATGCGTCTGCCCGTCACACGAAAAATCAAATGAAACACAATCCGCTTACAAATAAAACAAATATTATTAAATCTCACATTCCATAAAATGTATTTTAATTTCATCCCTTAAATTATTTCAATTTGGGAGGCGGGTGTGGGTAACACCGCCCCCAAACCATTTATTGGATTACCAACAAACTTGCTGTTATCCAAAGTGGTTCGCTACGTTATCAGGGGTGCCCAGGTCCATAGGATGAGGTTTGTCTGGATCTTGGTGGCGGATGCGTCTGCCCGTCAATACATGTTATACATTAGGTTATACTACTATATATACTAGCGTTTCATTCAACAACTACCGGATATTACATTTTTTCTGCCTGCAAACAACCAACTTTATTTTTATATGAGAAAGGCATTGTAAGTGCTAACTTTCCCACAAGGTGGCGTCGAGACATATAATGTTTACATTGCGCGAGTTCGAGTCTCGTCGGCGGCATGTATCTTTTCTCGGAAGATTGTTTCAGTGTGGATGAGTGTTTCAGGCTGATAATTATTACTTATAATAATTGTTACCCTTTGTGCTATGCATAAAATCTTAAACATAAGTTTATCAATTAAATATAATCATGATGATGATATTGGCAAAATTGAGTAATATATTAGTCAGAATTTTTGTAAATATATTTTTGATTGAAGTTTTCTCTATAACTTTAGGTATTCAAAATACATTAAAAAGGTATTACGTTATGAAGTGCCTATATTCTGATAAGAGCCTCACGGTACTTGTATTCAAGATGTCTGTCATTTGTCTGCTTTGTAGTATTTAAATTAGATCGTCTTATAAATTATTTCAGCTTGAAAGGGGCTTCACTGTTCCCAATCCTTCGTGAATTATGTGTGCCGAATACTCGACAAAATAAAATAAATAAGTAAGTGGGATTGGAACACGTCTGGCTTTCGAGATACCTAACTATGTGAAGATATACAGCATAGCAGCAAATCTTTAGGCATACTACAGCAGATGCAATGCAGCTATATAATGCAAAAATGTTTTTTGACATATTTACCATACAGGAATCACAACTGCTCCCGTCTGGAGCAAGTGAGACTATGGCATCCTTATATGGGGTATGTTGTGAGGCTGAAGGAGATGCGGTAGAGGAAGGTGGGGAAGTAACTGGCTATTCAGATCTGGTCTGATTCATAGCAAAAGCCATTAAGAAGAAGATGGAGAGATACGACAATACGAACGTGGGAGCGAGCACGCTAACATTAAAAACCATAAAATTCATGCGAAAATTGTGAAAATGTTTAATAAAAGACGACTCGTTTGAAAAAGAGCAAAAATCTCGTGGGGGATGTGTCAAGTGGCATTTAAAGAAAGATTATGATTTTTTTCATATATATAACTTGTAAAATAACAGAAACAAACGTGTTAATAATAATTTTTGGAGCATACTTTGCGATTTATTTTTATCGAGGGAATTTCAAATAATTACCGTCACGGTGTGGGAAATGTATAGATACTATCTTAAAGAATAACATATATTTTTTAAGAGCTTAAAAATTTCAAACGTTTAAGGAAAACGTGTCAGAAATCGGTAGAAATTGGCAGAACGGCCCCTTAAAACAAAGTTTCAATTCTGAATGGTGGTCTTACACCAGGGCATACTGAGAGTATCTTCCACTCTGGAACGTACCGCAAATATACCACATATTATTTTTAATTTATTAATTGTGAAATAACACTAACATTTATTTGCGCACGCCGGGTTCAAGCCACGACCTTCGGTTTGGGAGGCGAGAGCCTTACCCCTCGACCACGTCAGCCGTCGTTTGGTTTTTGTTTGAAAATTTGGTAGAAATATTATTACAGATGCTCTTATTAAATAACACATCTTCTGCCTTTGCTTTAAGGGTAAACTTAAAATAATTCACGATCTGCTCGTTCATAGATGGCGGTGATTGAATCATTTTAGGAATAAACCCTTTTTGAAAATTATGCTGTAAAATAGTGAGATGAATTGTTTGTCAGCGCCCGTAAATACGCAATATGAATACGCAGGCCCGGATCTACGACTTTTTCGAACCGGGGCAAAAATCTCACCTGGCGCCCGCTCTCGCCAGCGGTTGGGTGGGGGGTGCTCAACCGATTTAAAATTTTTATACAGTTTAGCGAGTTAAATAATCAATTATTTTATATTTTAAGTACCGGGTTGCTACCTCCTTACTTCTTGAATTCGTGGTATAATATCAATTCTTAAAAATACTACAATGACTAAAATTGATTACAATACATACAATAACAAAAATTAACCGATATTAAAGTTGATTTTGCTTTCTTTCTTTGGCGCCCATTCTTTTTGTGTGCCATATCAGGTCTCCCCGACGTTGGCAATCACTCTCCTGAATATATCTCTAGATTGCGCTGCCTGGAGTAGTAATTTATAAAAGTAGTTATCGTAACCGTGATAATTCTATTTATGTATGTAAACTTTTCTGTAATTTGACCAACTTATGTATTTATGAATCATCATATACCGTTTAAATTGTATCATGTAATTGTATAAAATGTTGTCTCTATGTCACTGCTGACAAACTACATAAGTAGTTTAGCGGGCTTATGTGAAAAAAAAAATTATATATATATATAACTAGGAAAGATAGCAGACAGTCAAGGCCTTTCTTCAATCTTTAGGTCCCAGCGCTGGATGCCAGGCGCTTGGTGAATCAATATTTTTTTTCAATCAAACATATAAACCAATCAAACATAAAAACCAATCAAACATATAAACTGGTCTGTTATTGCCGGAATTCCCCCAATTACCCCTTACTCTTTGTTAACCTCCCACTTAAACACCAACATTTATTTTTGTATATATCTATCTGTCAATATTTTGTATCATAGTTTAGTTTTAATATTCTCCTGACGAAGGAAGGGTTCTTCCGAAACCGGTAGAGTTTATTAAAAAAGACTAGTTTAGTAAAACAAATTTATATATTTTTATTGTGTATAAATTACGATTTTGGCGCCCCCTAAAACCGCTGCCCGGGTAGGCGCCCGGTTGCCCCTCCCTAGATCCGGGGCTGTGAATACGAATAAATTGTTTTGTCCATATGAAAACTCACTTCTTCCAAGAAATGCATACAATTCCAAATATTGTATGGGTGATTCAATCCAATATTGTATTTGCATTTCTTGAAATAATCGAGTATTTATATGGACAAAACAATTAGTTCGTATTCATATTGCGTATTTACTTTGCAATAATTTGCAAAAGGGGTTTATTTCCAAAATAATTTTTATTACCGACATCTATGAACGAGCAGATTATAACTTTACCCCAAAGCATTTTTTAATATTTTCGTTAGTCTAGACAAAAATAAGGTATCAGGCCTAAAAAAATATTACTTACGAATCCCTTTTCGAATATGTTTTTATTGTATAAAACGCTCTTCAGATCGGAAAATATTTTTATATTTGTGCCTGAATTTCAATAAAATAAAACGTTCAATTTAGCTTTGTTTTTGGCATAAACCAAAATAGGGGGAAAAGGCGCGTTTAATATTCCAGCGGCAACGGCATGGCAACAGCACAAAAAAAGGTAATAAACGTAAGTTTCTTTTCACAATAATGCTGCAGCTCTTTCTTACACACCAAATAAAGTGAGACAAACGGTAAGACGAACAATATACGTATGTCTCTAAAGGAAAAATGTAATCATTTTCATGAATCAAACCAAAGGAAAAACGTAATCATTTTCTTGCATCTCCCTCGAACATGTTTAAAAATAGGGCGCCGCGTGCCGTTGCCGTCGCCGTGCCGTTTCCGTGGAAATTTTAAATGCAGCCATTTACAACCTTATCGCCATCTGCGTAGGAAGTGTACGATATCGCCCGATCCCGAATGCTAGACGACGCTCCAGGTGGAACGCCTTATACGGTAAGTTCTGGAATCAGTCAAATTTCATTTCATTCCTGGCATTCCTTTCCGACGGCCGTCCATGGTCGAGTGGTAAGACTCTTGACTCCCAATCGGAAGGTCGCGGGTTCGAACTCGGCGTGCGCAAATAAATTTTATTTGATTAATTTGTGTTATTTCACAATTAATTAATAAAAATAATATATGCTATATTTGCGGCACGTTCCAGAGTGAAAGATGCTCGCAGTATCGCCCTGGTTTAAGACCACTATTCGGAATTGAAACGTTGCTTAATAATGGCTTTAGCCGTGTTTAGCGACTTGATCTGAATAGCCAGGTAGATACTTCCCCACCTTCCTCTTCTCCTTCCCTTCCCCACTTACCTTTAGCCTTACAACATACCCCAATTGGGGATGCCATAGTTTCACTGGCTCCAGAGGGAAACAGTTGGGACTCTTGTGAGGTATACTCTATAAAAAAAAAATTTAAATCCTATTTTCGAAATAAAATTGAAAAAACAATTGAAAAATCAGATTTTTTTTAAATATTGTGGGAGTGGTCAAATAAAATATGTATGATTTAAATAATTTTATGTGGTATATAGATCAATTATTAAGATCAATTATTACTAAAATATCTGTTTGCTTTGATACCTATAATAACACACCCTTCCGCATGGGTCTTGTGGCGCAACGGATAACGCGTCTGACTACGGATCAGAAGATTCCAGGTTCGAATCCTGGCAAGATCGAAATTTTTTTTTTACTTTTAAATTTAATTTTAAAAAAAAAAACAGAATACGAAGCTACATACGTAAATATAGATTACATATTTTTTTAAATACTTAAAATGATCAATCTTTTTAATTGAACAAAAAAATCGAGACGTGAGTTTTTTTCAATTTTCAACTCGCTATCACGAGCTATGAATGCCGGGCGCCGCACTGTGGATGGGCCTGGAACAAGACCGTCTGATAATTCGTAAAACTGTACTTTTTTTTTTCAGATATACCTATAGAGGTTTCAATAAGATATATGAACGATAAATTTTAATCCGTTGAAAAAAAATTTTTTTTTGTTGTTTTGTATATTTAAAATAATACCAAAGTACGAGTTCAAACTGAGATATTTCATTGAATCATAATGTGGAAATTTTGTGGTTCAAATTTAAAGCACTTTTACAAACATATATATCGAGTGTTATATATCATCGCAAAGGTTTTATCTTAAGCTTTGATAATATGTATTTTTAATAGATTAATTATACATAATAGTGATCTGTGATCTCCCTTTAAGCAAGTGATACCTAAATCAGATTTTGACAAAGTTCAGGTAAACTTTCAACTGGTCGCTGGGTTTGCTCTTGTGGATATTAAAACACCATTTTATAATAAAGATATTTTTTTATGTTTTCATTAAAAAAAACTTTGCGGTTTTTTTTTCGGATCTCAAGGCTAATAAGTAATTGATTATATGGCGGAACTCTCCAGTGGCTAAGGTGGTTGGCTATCGTTCATTTACCATAATTAAGTAGGTAAAAATTAGTATCTCATTTTGTTTTTCATGATCCATCAGACTTTGTTTGGTTGTAATATTGAGTCAAATGAATCAATGGTGAAGCTGGGTAGTACCAGTTATTATTAAAACAGTTGTGTAATAATTATATCTTTGTAAAAAATTTATACAGTGAAAATATCGAAAATCATTAGTTACCTGTATATATTTCTTCCAGAAAATGAATATTATCTTCACCGTGAAATTCTATTTTCAATTTATTTAACGAGAACCTGCAACTTGAGACATCGATCTAATAGAGGCGTTCTCAAATCGCGTTATAAAAAAAATTTGATATATTCAGCAACCTTTCACGATCCAGAATATTCTTTATTATTTATCAATGTTCCTTGTGACACCCAGACAGGCAGCTCCTCCGTGAAAAACGAAAAAATACTTTGACGAAATAATGTATTTGCGCTTCAAGAGATATTGAATTACAATTTGTTGTAATATACACTACCTATATAAATGGTAATTAAAACTGGATTCATGCTAAATATCTCAGTAACTAATGTTAAGAGTGATTGACCAGCGGTTGAGAATAAAAGTTTAAAAATGCTTGCAACTGTACAGGTAGGTTCCAAAGAGAAAGATCGATTAATCTCCGTATCAATTTTTTTAATTAAAAATTGAATATCGATTTATTTCATACAAAACTTGATTTAATATATATCTACATTCAAGTAAGCAATAAAAATGCTCAAAACGCACGGTGATAAATTATTAAATATCGTGTACTTCTTGTAAGTATTTTTTGATCATACTAATTTATGATTTTTCAATAATGTCTAAACAAAATAAGTGTGTAAAAATTTATTTTAATATTTTAGTTTGTAAGACCTTAAACAAATAGAGAAAATGAGGTATTTTTGTCACAAAACACGTTCTAGGATTTATTTTTTAATGATTTTAATAACTAAAATTAAAATTCTGAAAACTGTGTTGACTAGATTATGTATTGGTTTATTTTGCTGTATGATTATATGATTTGAAATTTTTGTTGTTTATTAGAGTTTGTCGTTTGAAAATTGAACAAATCTGCCAACGACCAACGGTATAACCTTACTATATTAAAAATACATTTAGTTTTTCAAAATTTTAAAACTGCGTGTACCAGATAAAATAACAATCTTTCAAAATCAATTTATGTTTTTTTGTAAAAAAGAGTCAATACGTCTAGAATTTGATTTAAAAAGGACTAATTTTTGGTATTCTCTGCTAATACCCACTTAATAATATAAAAACACCCATACACAAATTAATCTTCGAGTTTACCATCATTGTTTTTGATTGATTCCCAACGTTATAACAGTTTTTAAATGTCACGAATGAAGAATTACCATTGTTTGGAGAAATGAAAAATGAAATCCCGTAAAAAAAATCGACAAGACGATTTAGATAAGCGAATTATTGGATAGAGATCATTAACTATGAAAACCTAGTAGAAGAACAATATCTTGAATAGCTGATTTTATTATGTTAGCAGACCTGTAACGACGAACAAATGGTGACTTAAGAGGGTATTGCCAGAGAATCACGGAAATTAGTCATTTTTAAATCAAATTATTAAAAATATTGACTCTTTTTTACAAAAAAAACATAAATTGGTTTTGAAAGATTGTTATTTTATCTGGTACACGCAGTTTTAATTTTTTTCTAATCTAAGTGTATTTTTAATATATTAAGGTTATACCGTTGGTCGTTGGCAGATTTGTTCCATTTTCAAACGATAGATTCAATTAAACAACAAAATTAATCAATACTTAATCTAGTCCACACAGTTTTCAGAATTTTAATTTTAGTTAAATTAAAATCATTAAAAAATAAATCCGAGAACGTGTTTTGTGACAAAAATACCTCAGTTTTTAATTTTTTTATTTAAGGTCTAACAAACTAAAATATTTCATTTTTTTTTACACACTTATTTTGTTTAGACATTAGTGAAAAATCATAAATACTTATAATCATAAAATACGATAAGAAGTATACGATATTTAATAATTTATCATCGTACGTTTTGAGCATTTTTATTGCTTCTTGAATGTAGGTATATGTTAAAGCAAGTTTTGAATAAAATAAATCGATATTCAATTTTAATTTTTAATATTTGATACGGGGAATAATCGACCCTTCTCATTGTAACCTACTGGTACAGTTGTAAGCATTTTTAAACTTTTATTCTCAGCCTCTGGTCAACCGCTCTTAACTCCCCGATTAAACTCCAACAAAAGGATAGGACGGAAATGTTAGGTAAATGTACCTGACACTACTCATTAACTCATAAATATTACGCTTTATAATCTAAACTCCTCTTGTTCATACAGAGTGTCCGGGGTTAAAGTGCATTAACTTTGAGAGATGATTCTACATGATACTATAAGTAAAAAAGATAAATAACTTTTTTCGAAATTCGAACTTTTAGGGTTATTTTCTTGGTAAAAAGATAAAATTAGTCCGGCGTGTGCGGCCAGCACTATAAGGTTTTTTGTTTTGCTGTTACGATACGGGCCAATTGACGGGACGATCGCGTCAGCAGGCTCATAGCATATTTACCGGGTATGTTTGTACCTTACACTAAGGATTTTTAATAGGTACGTCTTTTTGTATGGGTAAACTTTGTTTGGAAAATGGAAATTTTGTAAAGCCCGATCTTTAACTTGTTTCCCGCTATTCATTCACCCCAGCCCATGATATTATGTATTGTTGTTCTGAGATGTTTTCAAGTATTATTATATTATGTATTTAATTATTGTAATTTTTTTTATAATGTAAAATGCATCAAACCTTTATATACTATATGAGTATCATTAACTGTTTAAATATTTACTTATGATCACATATATTGTTGTCTCCCTTCCACTTATTAATTAACAAAATGGTATTTTTTTTTCAAATAATTTTGTCTCTGTCTAATTATGTCGCTTTGTAACATTCTTTCTCCCTCTGTCTATCAAGCTATATATAATTAACAACTCTGTCTTAGTATTTGGTTATTAATATATCCTGATGAAGCTTGGTTGAAGCGAAACCGGTCGATATATATAAAATAATAAATATTCGTGGTTAAATACTAAATTAATTTTAAAAATATAATGTCTAACCACAAAGTAATTGCTTCTTACGAAAAAATAATATATTTTAATCAAGATACTGGATTAATGGACTTCAAATCCCAATTTGACTTACAACATTGTCTTGCGAGTTTGCGATGTGTCTCCAATCATCAATAGCTTAAGTTGTCTTTTTCATAAATAACCATCACCTCGTTATTTATCTTTATCACCACTCTCAAAAATACCAATAAAAATAGATCGGGCATAATGTTCTTCACATTTCCCAAAGTATCCATCCTTGTACCACCCACTTCAAATAACCGCCATTATAGTATTCAAATTATTCAATATCTCCTTTCTGTGAACGAATTCCAAATATTTTTTAATGATACCACCAGGTATTGAAAATCTCAATATTATTTGGATTTTCCGTCGGGGTTTCGAATACGTTATCCTAAATTGCTGGGCGTCCCCAGCCAGATTCAAAGCCTTATTTGAATTGGAAATCATCGTTACTATTTATATAATAGTTCTTAGAATATTTGAGCGAAATTTCAAAGCAAAAAATTGTATATATCCCAGACACAATTCCAAGAATTCTATAATCATTACGCGGTATTGAATATCTCAAACTGATGTAAGTTAACAAAGTGAATCAATAACTAACGTGAGATTTTGAGTAAATGTTTCTTTTATGTAAACACCGCTTAAGAGACCCAACAGTCCGGAGCCGGAGGGACTAGATCATAAAAGATGTATGTGGAAATGTATTTGGTACTAATTTAGAAAATACAATCTATTTGGACCTACAAAACTAGGCAAATATCCATAACGCAGTGGTCGATAATTTCACACATACATATTTTTAGGATACAATGAAGTACCTAGGTTGGAATCAAATATTATTCATTTATGTTTCAAGAAATCCATTTATTTGATTATTTTATATATCCAATAATAATATTATTAAATGTTAGTATACATTTAGGCACAATCAGGTTTTAAAAATAATTCACCAAAGTTTGGTAATTAAACATAACTTGATTGACTGTCATAATATAGTACCATATTATGAATACGAACCAAATTTATTTTTAGAAAATAATTTCTTTAAAATTTACTTTGATAAAGCTATACTAACAGACAGACCAATTAGTCACAATAGACCCGATATAGTTTTACATGACAAAATTTAAAAAATAACTTATTTCATTGATGTAGCTATTCCAAATTTCCGTAATATTGAAAAATCTGTTTCTAAAAAAATAAGAAAATATACAGATTTAGGAAATGAAATTAAAAGAATTTGGCATTCTCAGACTATAAAAATATTACCATTTGTTATTTCGGCTACTGGCATTATACCTAGCTCTCTCATTAAAAATTTAGGCATATTAGATTTGTCAAAGAATTTGTATATAAAAATGCAAAAATCAGTCATTTTAAATACATGTAGGATTACGAAAGATTTTTAAAATATTTGTATTGAGGGATCTGTAGGATTTATCGGTCAAATTAGGAATTCCACCGAGCCGAACCCTCTGATATGAAAATATCTGGAGTCGGTGAATTATTTTCCCATTTAATAGTTTGGTAGATTAACACGTTGTTCTTGTATTGTTTTGTATTAATTATACTTATATAATACACTTGCATAACGTGGATTTACTAGATAATCATTTATATGGAAAAATGTCCCATAGGAAAAACTAAACCCGGACCTGTAAATCTGGTGCGTAAAAAATATAAAAAATAGTTTAACTATAAACATGTTCTGATTTGTAATTATTATTACGCGTGACAGTTGTTTCGCTTTCTGAGGGCATTGTTGGCTATAACTGGTTTTTGGTTTACTAACTGACGATACATTTATATTGTGTTTATATAGATAAACGATAAAACAAATATATGGTTATTAATATCCCTTTAATATTTCTGCTCTCAATACAGGAGTTCCTAGTGAGACTGTCTGTCTCTATAGCCGATCTGACGTCAACTGTGTGCGTCTGTTGAATCTGGAAAAACCCAGATTCGACATAATGTGGGTGCGCGTCAATCTTTCCAGTACGGCAAGATTCTACGCGTGTTTATACCGCTCACCGAACCTTAGCGAATCAGACACATCCGAGCTATTCAAACATTTGAGCGAGACTATTGATGACCTCTTGCCCCGCTACCCTTCGGCTGAGTTTGTGGTTCTGGGGGACTTCAACGTTCATAACGAACCATGGTTGAAGTTCTCAGGACCAACAGACAGGCGGAATCCTTTGCCCTTTGCCACGGATTGGAGCAGATGGTTCAGGAGCCTACAAGGGTTCCTGATGTCCAGACTCACCGCTCCAATCTGTTAGACCTATTTTTAACCACTAAGCAGCATATAACAAATTGGCAAAGGAAAGCAAGAAGATCATAAATAGGTCAAAGTTCGAGCACGACCTGCAGATCAGCAAAAAGCTGGCTGCATGCCCGCATGGCAGCAGAGCCTTCTGGTCGCTTGCGGGCTCAATAGGTCGCAATTTCTGCAAATCCAGTCTGCCACCTTTTACCAGACCTGATGGCTCACTAGCAAATACCGCCACCGAAAAGGCTAACCTATTAGGAAAAATGTTTGCGGATAACTCAACCCTCGATGATCGGGGTGCAGTCCCGACGTCGGTCCCTCACTGCGGTTTCTATATGAAAAAGCTGAGGATCCGGCATCGGGATGTACTCCAGGTTTTACGAGGGCTTGATGTTAATAAAGCTAGTGGGCCTGATTGAATCCCCGCCCGCGTATTGCGGAGGTGCGCTGCAGAAATAGCTCCGATTTTGACAAAGCTTTTCAAAATGTCCCTGAATTCTGGCTCTGTACCCTCTGGTTGGAAAAAAGCGGTCATCCATCCTATTCCAAAGAAGGGTGACCGCTCCAACCCGGCCAACTACCGTCCCATAGCGATCACATCAGTTCTATCCAAGGTGATGGAACGTGTGATCAACGACAAACTGCTCACATACCTCGAGAAGAACAAAATTATTAACGACCGTCAATACGGATTCCGGCGGAACCGCTCGTGCGGTGGTCTTCTCGCGCATGTGACGCATGTTTGGGGGCGGTGCCTGGAACGTTTCGGTGAGACCCAAACTGTTGCGCTGGACATTTCCAAGGCCTTTGACCGGGTTTGGCACCGAGGACTTGTCAACAAACTGCTTTCTTACGGACTTCCCGCATCCTTGTGCAGGTGGATTGCCGACTTTTTGAGGGAGAGGTCGATTCAGACGGTTGCTGACGGTTTCACCTCTTCCTCGCATTCGATAAACGCTGGCGTCCCACAGGGATCGGTTCTGTCTCCGACTTTGTTTCTGTTGCACATCAATGACCTTTTGACATGTGCACCAATTCATTGTTACGCGGATGACAGTACAGTCCATGATAGCTTTTTGTTTGACAAGTCCCCAAAGGGTGCACAAATTCCAATGGCTCGGAGGGCTTTGAAGCAAAGAATGGACGCTTACCTCGAGAGTGTTTTCTCTTGGGGTAAGAATAATCTCGTCGAATTCAATGTATCAAAGACCCAATCATGTCTGATTACGTCTAAAAGGGATCGAAATGACTATCTAGTCTCCTTCAACGGTAGCATTCTTCCGAACAGATCTTCCATTGATATGCTCGGTGTAACTCTAAGTGACCAGCTCAGATATGGGGGCTCCATCGAGGCCAGAGTTAAGTTAGCCTCTCAGAAACTGGGCGTACTGTACAGGGCCCGCAGATACTTTAATTGTACACAACTGCTAACCCTGTACAAATCGCAAGTGCGCCCCACGGTTGAATTTGGCAGCCACCTCTGGTCTGGAGCCCCAAAGTACCTGAAAAACACCCTCGACTCTGTGCAGAAACGGGCGGTCCGTTTGATAGATTCTCCCGTCTTAACAAACGGATTGCAATCTTTAGAGCACAGGCGTCGGGTAGGAATGCTTTCCTTGTTCTACCGGTATTTCAATGGAAGATGCTCCGAGGAACTAGCCTCATTGATCCCCTCGGCACCGGTGCATAGTCGGGAAACACGCCAAACGCTCGCCCAACATATGTACACGGTTGACATTTGTCACATGAGAACGGGACGCTTCTACGACTCGTTCTTGTGTTCAACAGCTCGGCTGTGGAACGATTTGCCGGCCTCTGTGTTTCCTCCTTCCTATAACATGGGTCTCTTCAAGACCCACGTTCACTCCTTCCTCTCCTCAAAAAGACCCTCCTCACAGCATCTTCAAAGATGACATAGGCCCTGAGGGAAATTATTTTCCTCAGGGCCTCCTGTGTGAAGTTAATGTAAAAAAAAAAAAAAAAGACACAGCATACCACCAATGTACTTTAAATAATAAAGTTGAATAATAAAAACAAATATTATACATATCTAAATACATGGAGAAAAATGTGATTCTAAAATAGGGTCATTTTATTCGTAAAAACGGTTAAAAACGGGACTGAAGTTCTTACGAAAAAATTAACAATGATTCAATGTTTATTGGCGGTAAAATACGTACGAAATTACATATACCAACAAATTATTCTTACATGTTCCCGCCAATAAACATTGAAACACAGTTAATTTGTTCGTGAGAACTTCAGTCCCGTTTTTACCCGTTTTTACTATTAAAATTGTCGTTTTTTCTATTAAAATGATCGTTCTTTCTATTAAAATTATCGTTTTTTCAAATAAAAATGTTATTCTAAAATACGATAATTTTATTCGTAAAAACGGTTAAAAACGGGACTGAAGTTCTTACGAACAAATTAACAGGGTTTTAATGTTTATTGGCGGGAAAGTGTAATAATAATTTGTTGGTATACGTACGAAATTACGTTTACGTAAGAATAATTTGTTGGTATACGTACCTACGAATTACGTTTACGTAAGAATAATTTGTTGGTATGCGTACGAAATTACGTTTACCAACAAATTATTCTTACATCTTCCCGCCAATAAACATTGAAACCGTATTAATTTGTTCGTAAGAACTTCAGTCCCGTTTTAACCGTTTTTACGAATAAAATTATCGTATTTTATAGTCAAACAGAAACTAAATGCGGGTTCAAAGTCCAAACTGAGTACAGGTGAAGAAACACGAGAAGGGTCACGACTTAAAATTAATTTTATTAAACAAAATGTTTTTATTATCTTCGGGACTGAATTCAAGTGTCTTCAAGTCTGAATTTAAGGATTGAATAAAAATGCGAAGGTGTTTAAAAATACCTACAAGGTGTGCGGTAACTCATATTACATACATATTTCAGAATCAAGAAAATTCTTAGACAGGTTTATCTGATGCTAATTAATAAAGCGGTAACCAATTGATGAGACATTTAAATTTAAATAATATTTGATTTTTACCCCCGGCTGGGATTTTAGATATTTATTTTTTTTAAGACAAAAAACACCTTAATGTGCACATGATCACAAAACAACATACTTTTTACAATGTAATATACATGTTACATCGGTAAATTTTTATTTGTGATTAAAAAAAAAAAACATTTTACAGTTCACGGAAAACGTAGATACGCATATTTATTTAATTAACACGAAATTTATTCCATCTTATCATCCAATCCCGTTACCGTTTTAGGTTTTTTGTAGTTTTTACGAGTCTGGTGGAACATTTTTACTTCTTCTGCATGCGGAGAATGAGAAGCTTCCGACGACACTCTTCGAATGTTCGACAGGTTGAGGCCGCAAGCCTCTGCTGCCAATAAATGTACTTGCCTGAAGTTCAATGTTTTGATGTTTTCTGGATCGTCACGGATTTTTTGGAAAAACTTGATAACATTATAAACTATCGTTTTTTCACCTGCCTGGCAAATCGTATCGTTGATTTACATCCACCATTTTGAATATGCATTATCTACTAAAAGCACTGATATTTGATCATACAATATGAAATTACAAGCACACCGATCAAATAAATGGAGTCAAACTGACATTAATAAAGTAGATCAAATTGAAAATAATGAAATGGACTGGTTTTTGATCTTATGAAGTCAATGCACTACTCATTACTAAATGTATAATCATTAATTGTTTGCTTATATAGAAGCACGATATAAAACAATGGAATTTCCAAAGGATTTAGATTTTAAAGTCGCCTAATCGACGGGAATAACCGCCATTCGAAATTCTAAATTTTATTTCGGAGTGTATAATTATTAGGTATCGTCTAAAGTATTGTTCTTAGGATCCAGTTTAATGTAGTTCAGAAAATCGGAATTTACGAGGGTCGAATAAATAATAAGAAATACAAAATATAAATATTACGGTGGAGTGTCTTTCGAGTTTGGGTTTTTTGGAGTTTTTACTGTACGTTAATCCCCGTGTGAAATTTTGGCAGTGCACTTGGTATCTGTTTGACTATAGAATAACATTTTTCTCCGTGTACTAAGTTTTGAGATAATAAGAAAAGGGGAATTCGAATGCTCACCATAAATCAAATCTTATTTACATGTGCCTGTGTTTTTAACTAACTAACTAACAACTAACCATCACGCCGTTTCCCCGCAGGGGTAGGCAGAGAGGACGGACCGCCAAACAACTCGGTCTTGGCACACACTCCTTGCCTCATTCACATTCATACATCTTCTCATACATACTCTTCTATTATTCTGACTCTTGACATGGCCCGACTCAAGTATCTGATTTACCTGATCGTGCCACGTCTTCCTTGGGCGTCCTCGACTTTTTCCACCGTTCACATTCGCGTCATAAATTCTCTGCCTAATGTTTTGCCTGTGTTTTACATCTTTAATATGCTATAGAATAATACCGGGAAGCGTAACGGTCCGGTTCATTAAGTAACCCAGAAAACATAATTTGACCTATAAGACCTTGAACCATGACCTTAATGACCAAATCTTTCGATCTGACACTCCATTAAAGACATCAAAACCAAAAAAATAATAATATCCTCAACGATGCGAACACTCCATTAAGACAAATACCTGCCCGAATTCTGATTGAAAATATCTGTGGCTCCAATGCTCACCTGAGACTCTGGGAGGCCGAATGCCTTACTTACCCTTAAACCACCCCTTACACCCACCCCCTAGCCACCCACAGAATGTAATCAAAGGTAACGTGGCCAACCTCCTAGCCGCAGAATTCTGATAAGGCCATTCGTTCAATTCCGAAATGCTTTAATGAGGACCGCTATTGCATTCCTGAAAGGTGACATCATTAGTGGGGTGTTTACGGAGTTATGTGGATATTTTTTTAATGTATTGTGATGATTTAAAAGAAGTATTTTTGTTGTTTATCTGTCTATTTGTTTATTAAGACATCTACAATACATTATGAAACAAGTTATAGGTATATTCAATTTATTTACGGTCCGGTAAGACGTGAGGTTATGGGTTCGAGTCCGAGTTGCGACCGTTATCTTTTATTTTGTGTCTTGTCCATTTTCATATTTTCATTTAGATTGATGGGAATAACCTTCAAAAGTTATAAAAAGATGGTAGTTCTTATAAAAAATGAATATTTAATTTAACTAACTAACCATCACGCCGTTTCCCCGCGGGGTAGGCAGAGAGGACAACTCGGTCTTGGCACACACTCCTTGCCTCATTCACATTCATACATCTTCTCATACATACTCTTCTATTATACTGACTCTTGACATGGCCCGACTCAAGTATCTGATTTACTTGATCGTGCCACGTCTTAAATTAAATTTAATTTAGGTAATTTGAGATATGAACGGTTCTTAAAACATAACTAATGTATGAGTAAAAATAACAAAAAGGAAGAAATTTTGTGGAAGAAATGGGAGAAATTATGATATCAAAAATTATATGCTTACGAATT
Organism: Limnephilus auricula; assembly: GCA_951813805.1. Lineage (NCBI taxonomy): Eukaryota > Metazoa > Arthropoda > Insecta > Trichoptera > Limnephilidae > Limnephilus > Limnephilus auricula. Next base: position 7,811,410 of record OX638403.1, read on the forward strand.
GTAAATGACTGTTAATAAGATTGTTTAAAAGAAATAAAGTAGAAGTAGTTTTAAAATAATTTATATCACGCTAAAAAAATGTACTGCATTAGTGTTGTTGGCTTCTATATGAAAAGGAGATGTTTTCCTAGTACGCCTCCTTGGAACATTTAAATCAATGGCGGATAGCAATTCAGGACCATATATTTTATTATTTAGCGGATTATGTAGAAACAACAGATCCTGACAATGTGAGACTTTTTGTAAAGTTAACATATTGTTATTTGTAATTTTGTTGAATTTCTCAAGTACCTAATATGGCAAAATTTTTCTCTGTATACTTTCTAATAAGTCAATATACATCTTATATTGAGGATTCCATATTGTGGAAGTATTCTCAAGTGAGCTTCTGACCAATGAGCAAAACAACATACGTTTGGAATTTTGATGTAATTTGTTCGACATGCTTTTGTAACATTATAATATCTGGGTCAGGGATGAATATCTCTTTACGGGTATAAGGACAAAGATTTTACAGCATATCTTTGCCTAGCATACATTTAAAGTAAGTCCGTCTGATGTTGTTTCGTGAAACAGTTTCGAACCCAAATAAATATTATGTGGTACGTGGAGTTTAAACATGTTTAGATTATAATATGTACTTAACTGTATCTATATACTTACAAACTTCTTATAGGGTTCCAAAATAAAACTGTCGGTGCATACCTGAAGTAATGTGAACTATTCCTGCGTAATGCGTAAAATTCTATTTTCAAAACAGAACTGATCATATCAGAGAAGCGATAAAATTAGGTGCCAAAATCATTTTATTTTAATAATAATTCTATGAAGATAATATTAGTAAAACTCAATCAAAATCTGAAACTGAAAAATCAGAAAAAATACGTATACATCTGGGACTCGAACCCAAGACCTCCGGCTTTCCGGGCCATCGGGCTGCCACTGCGCCAACGTATCCCTATATAAGAGTATGGATATTAGAGAGACGGCATGTGAAGTGTGCCCGCGCGCTCCAAGTGTGCCTTTTCGAGAATTCTACCCACACGGTTGACATTGGCTGTAACCATGTAAAATGGCTGCTGTCGTAAAAATGTTGGAACGTATTAAACGGCCAAAAACCAGCAGCCAATGTAAGCCGTTTAGGTAAAATTCTCCAAAAGGCACACTTGAAGCGCGCGGGCACACTTCACATGCCGTCTCTCTAATATCCATACTCTTAGATCCCTATCCAAATCGGTCATATATATTGGCGTAATAGTTGGCGCAGTGGTAGCGCGTTGGCCCGGAAAGTTGAAGGTCCTGGGTTCGATTCCCAGATGTATCAGTATCTTTTTCTGATTTTTCTGTTTCAGATTTTGATTGAGTTTCGCTAATATTATCTTCATAAATTAAAACATTGTAATTTGAGATTTAACTCATTAAGTTAAAAATAAAAATAATTCTATGTTTGTAAGTTGTATTTCTTGAGTTTAAGTTTTTGACAAATATATTTATTTTTCACGCGTTTACAGGACACGTATGTAAGATTTGTCAGGAATTGTCTTATTTGTCATATTATATTCATACAACGTGCTGGTGAATAGTAAAATGAGTCAAATATGTAAAGTATGTATGAGAAGAAGTATAAATGATGCAAGAATTGTGGGCCAGAACAGATGTGTGCGGCATCGCAATATATTATGTATCTGCCCATAACACTGCTGAGAAATGGCCAAATGTTTAGATATTTGAAGTAAAACAATATGTAGAATGTATTAGAATTGGATTTTGATGTCTGAGCAGGATGAAATCTCTTTTAAAATTTTAAATAAACAGAGTAAAGGAATATTAATACGATTGGCGGATAAATTGGTCATATTAGTAATGGGTGTTATATATATATATTTAATTACAATGATGAAGGTATTAAGCACGGTACAGACTCGAAGCTCACATAAAAAGATACTGTGTTATAAAGTATATTTTCTACTGACACACTACGTTATAAAATATTTCTTCCTACGGCAGGATAGGGGGTCAGTCGAATTCGGAAGCGATCGAGAGAATATCATTTCTTTGTACTGGATAATATGTCAACTTGAGGGTTCCGTGCATGCTCCGTGTATTCAAAATGACCCCCTCTCCTGTTTACGGCGAAGGGGGGGTCGCATAACTATTCTGATATCGCGACGGTAGCGAATACGAAAAATAACGCCGATTAGCGAAGATTCAAACCGCTCTTATAACACATGATATTTTTACGTCTGTATGGGATTGTATGGCGAGCGCTATTGTGTTATAAGTATCTTATTGATGTGAGATGCGAGTCTGTCGGATTTAAAATGTGCCAATTCCGATTTACCGCCAAAACTAAATTTTATAGCCGTCTTACCTGTCGGTGGCATTTTCTTTGACATAATGACGTTGTAGTCAGTTGAAACCGTTTCTGAATGTGCGATTTTTTTCAAATTAATAATCATTGCACATAATTTGTACAATGATCAGAATCTAAAAAACAAACTTTAAATCTTCCACATATTTTAACGGTATTATAAGCTTGTGAAAATGCCCCATTGAAAGATCATAAAACAAATCTTCACACTTAAATAAAAAGTCAGACTTATTCGAACACCCCCAATTTTTTTCAAAAAACATTTAGACTCTGGATTTTAAAACTAGCACGAGGAAAATTGATTTGTTTGTGCTTTTGTGCCCTAAATAAATTTGACTTAGATCTTCGATAAATGATATACTTGGTCGAAGACTTAGATTGATTAAAATGATAACACATTTCACTTTCTTTTGAAATCATTCATTTATAAAATATATTTCAATTACGCTCGTCACAAGATAAAGAATGATAAATGAAATACATCTCTTGATTTTCACAAAATTTATTTTCGTATTTTGATCTTACGCGAAAATAAGTTTAATTAGCCGGAAGTAAGAGCTTTCAATCTAAAACGATTGGTTAGGCATTATAATATGTTTGTTTTATTTGTTCGAAAAATTAATTAAAATATTTTTATTTTTATTTTTATTTTTACATTAATGGTTGTTTGACAGCTCCTGTTAATAATAGAAACACTAATTTAGTGTATTGTATGTATTTTTGGAAACTGTCGATTGTTATTATGAAAAAACTCTCTTCATTTTTTTGCTGGATTGGAGCATACATACTTTTTGGATTGTGGATTTATTTCCGAAATGTAATTATTGATTTCGGAACATTTGCTGGACAATTAATATCAAGAATTGGGCTGATGTCCTGTGCCTCAATTTTGGGATAAAAAGGGAGGCCTCCTACACTAGCAGAGAACTACAATCAAAGGTTAGTGTTTCTGTTCTTTTAATAGGAATTGAAGGCAGCCATGTGATATAATTGTTCGCGAAAATTAAATTCACAATCATATATTTTGAGTATTGCACTCAGAGAGATCTGGGACTATTTACACGTCCCAGACTCGCATATTATAATCCAACGATTTTAATTTCAAAGAAAATATGACAATTAAACTTTTTTTATTGATTTGCTAAATTAACAAATATAAAAATTTATTTGTGTACACAATTAACAAAGGTGTTTTCTTGGGTAAATCAGTCTAGTTGAAAGTTGCAAAGTAATGGATTTTTTTATGATTAATTGTTTATAATCCATCCAAAGTTTAAAATAAAGCCTTTGCGAGGTAAATGTCTGGCTTAAAAGCAATCTGCTTTACCTGGTACCAACAGGAATTTGGGCTTAAACGAAGAATACGTTATTAAATTAATTTGGGTTAAAAAATTTGCTTTTGTGCGAAAAATCTGGCTTTCATATTATAAATTTTAATATAAAAAGCATTTTAAGGAACGTGTTTTTATACGGCAGCTATTTTTCCTGCTAATGAAATTCCAATTCTTGAAAATCTCTTTATACGATATTGTTTTTGTACCAATTGAGTTTTTTCTTGTGGTCGAACTAGTATGCAAATCGGGTAGAGTTACATTGTTCAAGAGTTCGAACTGCCCGGATCCGGTGGTCTATGATATCACTGATAAAATTCACTGGTAAAATGTTTGAGGCTGAAGGCAGTAGATAGGGGAACGAGATGGGTAAGGGGAAGGTCAAGATGTATCTGGCTTTTCATGACTGGCTACTAAACTTAGATATACGATATATAGACATTCCGACTTCCGACTCTAAGTTATTTTAAGCCGCTTAAAAAAACAACCCAATATCTACAATATCTATAATATATTATATTCAATATTCAATACTTATTCTGCTTTATTTCGATGTGAGTTTTTAATGGCCTCCGTGGTCGAGGGGTAAGCCTCTCGACTAGCAATTTGAAAGTCGTAGATACAAATCCTGGCGTACGCAAATATTTTTTATTCGATTAATTTGTGTTATTTCACAATTAATTAATTTGAAATAATGTGTAGTATATTTGCGGCACGTTCCAGAGTTTAAGATATTCTCAGTAACGCCCTGGTGTAGTACCACCATTCAGATTTGAAACAGTGCTTGAAATGGTTGAAAAATGAATTGAAAATCTGAATAGCCAGGACCTCCTTCCTCTACCCATCTCCTTCCCCTCCCCACCACCTTCAGCCTGACAACATACCCCAATGTACATCCTTATGATATATATGTAATGTAGTGTAGCTTATGATATATATACTTTTATACATCCATATATGATGGGCGCAGTTTATATCTTTTTTAAATCTTATCATGTATTTATATGTAAACATATTGTTTTAAGTCTGTATATTTTTGAGCCCGTACCTTTTATTGTATCCATCATGGAAGATACTCTATTTTAACTTTTTGATACCAACAGTGCATAAATTAAATGATTGGTTATAAGTTATAATTCATAAAATCTTATAGGACATGTTTCTGTGAAATATCTGTAAAGTGATTCTTCATATGGTGTGTCTATATGTTGCTTCTGTGAAATGTTTTGTAATTTTTTTCTCATATTTGTGTCTGCATATTGGGTTGGATAGGGTTTAACTTATCAAAAGTAACAATTGGCGATCCCTTAATGAGTTTTGATAACTCATGGGAATGCAACTTCGTTGTATGTTTTATTTAATAAAATAAAAAAAAAATCGGGATTTCATAGTCTCACTTGCTCCAGACGGGATTAGTTGGGACTCTTATGCGGTATTCCCATAAAAAGGTGTACCATGAGAAAATGCGATATATTTTATTGTTTTTTCTTGCTTCCATAGATTTGAACCTGCAATCTCCAGGATAAGAGCTAAGGATCTAACCGCACGCTCTGCCGAGTCCGCACTCACAATATGTGTAGGTAACTTCTGTATTTTGTTGCTTTTAGTGTGTTTGAGTGAAATGGTCTCACAACATTCCCCAGTATGTGTGTTTATGTATTTTATTTTAAATAAATCTATTTTTTCCGGAAAATAATAGGTATTTGTACCTTTATTTCACATTAGTTCATCTCATTTCCCAAGACAGTAACTCCATTGGTATAATTTACCCGATCAAAAAGTTGTTTGTTTTCAGGGTCGTGTTATCAAGCGAAACTGAATGGAGAATTCAATCCAAAGCGACGTTTCCGACACTCTGTCAAGTCAATAATCATTCCCTTCTCAATGTCAGACCACTTTCTGTACACATATAGAAACACTGTACTCGTAGTTCTTAGTGGCCTTGTACAAGTTCACGAAGGTGGTGTTATTGTCGCATCATTAAAATACACCAGGTGGGCCCTTGTTTGAAAGGTGGATTATTCACGTGGGCTTGAGGATGGTCGAGAAGATGCGCACCACCAACTGAAAAAAATAGACTGCATGGTGGGACAAAATTGGGCCTACGAGTAAATTCTAGAAAAAATATCTCCCGGTTAAGAATTTTTACGCGATGGATTTGCCTCAAAGTGTTCCGCAAGGACCGCGATTGGTACCAGAATAATTTTAATTTTGTGATAACGGGGAGAATACAAAATAAGAAAGATGTGGATCGCCACTTGACTCTTTCCAAAAACAATTAATTGTTTTTACTATTATTGTACAACAAAATATTCCAATTGTGGTACAATTTCTTTACATCAGCATTTAGGTAGGTGACTCTTCAAAAACAGTTTAATTGCATTTGGAGAAATCTCGGAATCATTGGACGTCGTCTTTAATCCCGTCCTGAATTGTTTTTAAATATTGCCGCTTCGTTACGACCGCCCGGCAGAAAATAACATGTAACTTCTCTTACATACTCTATTCTTCAATTTCAACTTTTGATACAATTAAATTATTTGTTTCATGTCTTTCTGTTTAGTTCTAGACCTTTTCGTCCACTCACTTGTGCATTGCATATTCTCTAAGGGGATGAATAGGCCATTATCCGGTTACCTGCATTGCGTGTCCATACCATGATAGCATCCCTTGCATCACCCTTTCAGTTCATTTCTTTTATTTTGGATATAGTCTTCATTCACTCTATTCGCATTGATATGCGTATATATCTAATGATTTTGAATTGTTTCTAACCGCGTTCCTGTTCTTCTTGGTCTGTTCACTGTATTGTGCTTGAGATCAATTAGGTTTGAGATTTAAACTTACCAATGTGATATTTATGTATTGGGTTTTACAAACTGTTGTGAAGGCTTATCGTGCCTACTCTGGTCTAGTGAGAAAACAATAATACGTTTCCTAAAAAGAATGTATTTTGTACGTACACACCCCTTTCAGTAACGCGAACTTGATTTAAATGTGTTAGAGGGGATCGATTAACGAATTCAATTATTAAATTATTTATAACCTTGAAGGTTATTTGTAGGAACGTGCAAAAGTACCGAATAAATGTTATTCATTCATTTTTCACACCGTAAGGCGTAAAAATAACAGTCACGGTCAATAGAAAAGCTAGACTAAAATTATTCATGATATTAAACACAACATTTTTATAAATTCATAACGTTTCAACTATTCTACGAACGAATAGTGCCATTTCATCACAGTTAATCAATAAAACCAATCATTTTAATGTGCGCCATCATCTGACCTTCCGACATTACGGGTCAAATTGTTATTCGTGATCAACCCGGTACGTAATTATATTGTTAGTCGTTAAATTTTATGAGAAATGCACGCTAGCTGACATTAGTGTGGGATTGCATGTCAGACGCGGGAAACGTGATATTATATGACACTTGTTCTGTATTTTTAACCCACTGAAATAGAAAATAGATAGTAAAATCATTCCACTGACCTTTGCAATAATTTCCTAATTTATTACACTTTTCTGAGGTGCTACTCGAGTTTGATCGATTTGTTATTTTGATATCATAGAAAATAGAGGTTATAGCTTTTTATAACGTCAGGCATCAACTTTGCAATAAGGAAGTTGAGTGAAAAATATATTGACTTATAAAAAATATTTTCATGTAGATGACACGCAAACTTAAATACCAGTATTTTTTTTTTAAGTTCGTTTTCATAATTAAATTAATTCTACAAGTTTGAATTTTATTAAAGCCCGCGAAAACGCCCTGTAAGAGATTGGAGAGTGTGTGACGTCGTCTCGCGTCATCTGGTCTCTTGTTTGTGTGAAATATAAGGGAAAATATTTACTAAACCGGGACACGCAAGGAGGAAGCATGTCTCCAGTTCTCTTCATTTTATACACTGATGAACTAATTCAAGAGCTTCATGACACAAAAATTGGTTGCCATATACACGGAGTATGTGTAAATAATATTAATTACGCTGATGATATGGTTCTTCTAGCACCGTCACTTAGCTAAAGAAATTACTCCAAATATGTGAAGACTTTGCAAAAAATCGAACCTGCTAACCCTGTACAAATCGAAAGTGCGTCCCACTGTAGAATTTGGCAGAAACCTCTGGTCTGGAGGCCCAAAGTACCTGAAAAACGCCTTCGACTCCGTGCAGAAACGGGCGGTCCGCTTGATAAATTCTCCCGTCCCGGCATCGGGTGGAAATTCTATCTTTGTTCTACCATTATTTCAATGGAAGATGCTCCGAGAAACTAGTGTAATTGATCTTCTCGGCACATACTACATACATAATACATCACATACATACACATACCCGGTGCATACTCGGGAAACACGCTAAACGCGCGACCAAAATATGTACTCGGTTGACATTTGTCACTTGAGAACGGGTCGCTTCTACGACTCGTTCTTGTATTCAACAGTTCGGCTGTGGAACGATTTGCCGGCCTCTGTGTTTACTCCCTCCTACAACATTCACTTCCTCTCCTCAAAAAGACCCTCCACACAGTATAAAGCCCTGAGCTCCACACAGTATTTTCCTCAAAGCATCCTGTGCGGAGTTAATGTAAAAAAAGCATAGTGCCATCGTGAAAACCACAATAAACAAATACAAGTAAGTTCATATGATGTAACTCGACGAATGGAATTGATTATGCGCTGTAAAGTCAAAATGCTGTATCTGTATATACGCCATATTGCCATAACTTCATTTTTTTTTTTCTTGTTTATTCCAGATCTCGGGGGGAGGGTGGTGCAATCCCACGAGCTCCATATTATACATATAACATATCAAATTAATATAACAAATATATATATTGTGAGATACTGCATCCATAGTGAAAGAAAACAGAATGAAAATAATACAGAAACAACATGAAAATAACATAAAAATATGAAAATAAAGTTTTTTTTATTTTTTTTATAACAAAATAAATAACACAGGCGTTCATTCTTAAATGTTCTGTTTTGTCATGGAACCCTAAAAAGCAGAATGTATACATGTGTTCCTAAATACACGTTATGTAGCTAAGAGAGTTAATACGTCTAGAATTTGATTTAAAAAGGACCTATTTCCGGTATTCTCTGGTAATACCCCCTTAAAATGGCATTTAAGGCAGGACCCGCAAGAGATTGATTGCGTCAGGTTTTACGATTATGGTTTTGTAAGGATTCACTCCCCCGACCGCCTGACGCGGTTTCTGTACATCGTAAGAAAATGTAAGTTTACTAACTCCGAATTCACGATAAAACCAATTAATCGGTTTAACAAGAATACAGCACTATTCTTGAACGACCTGAGAGGTCTCCCGTTTACTATAGTCAAGAAAATGACTAACAGCAAGCCGTTCACCCCCGAAAGTGACTATACAGACTTTCCACACTCTTGCCAGCCGTTCCTTTCAATAGAGACAATACATAGATAATAATTGATTACCTACCCGGTGCTTACTTGGATCGAATATTAATTTACGACAGAGCAAGTACCGGTTTGTTTCATAACAATTTGTTTTGATTCTTTGAAAAGCTCAACAGGAAGAGATCACAGCGACTTAACTTGATTGGTTAGACTTAATTTTAGGTTGTTTGAACAAGGTTAACACCATTGTGGTAATCATGTATAGTACACTACACGCCGAACTTTAATGCTGGCCTGAACATTGTACAATCCATTCTCGCGCAGTTACTGACTGAGAAAGATGCATAAAACCATAAACGCAAAATTCATCAAAAATCTGCAATTATTTTAAAAATTCACCTTGGGGTTTTTATGGTTCATCTCATTGATAATGATAATAATTGGATAATTTGTAGAGCGCCGTTTTTGTGAGAAATCACCTCAAGGGCGCTCTACATTTTATTATGACTTCTTAGGCTCTATTTCAGCATCTACATCCAGCAAACCATATATGTAGTATTCATGTATTATATTTAAATGAGTCACGAAGCGAAAAAATAGGTTCCTTTTTATTACCTACAATTGACCTCTAATTGCCTCCAATGCTCTAACGCCGAACGACCGGAAACTACCAAATCCGGTCTATGCGTACCGATTATCGCGTCCTAAAAGTGGAACACGTTTCGACATACAGCGCCGGTTCTACGAAATCTGGCGCCCTGTGCAGGAAGTACCGATGGCGCCCCCCCCCCCCCCCAACATTTTTTTTAAATTCAGATAAAAAATTTATATACATATAAAAAATAAAAATAAAAATTATGCAATACGTTTAAAATAAATTAATATCCCGCCAACAAGAATCAAGAGTAACTTTTCCAAGTGACCTGGCGGTAGCTATCTATGACACTGGACAAAATAGTAACATCATAACAAAATATAATATAAAACATGAGGCAGTTTAGTTCAGAAATAATAATATTCTGATCAGTTTGTTTAATATGGTGCCAAATCGCGCGCGAATGGCAATATAAATAAACCAATAACGCGGCGAAAGCGACGAACTATCATCAAAGAGCAACTTGTAATCAACGAAGGGAAATCCGTACGAGAAGCGATTAATGAACCAATCACAATGTTTGTTGAATTTCGAACGATACAATGGTCGTAAGAGCAACAAGGAAAAATAGGTCTTACGTTCGTATGAAATATATTGTATTTGGAAAAAAATTCCTTGACGTAAGTCAAATCCGTATTTCGTTAAATTTTAACCATCGATGCGCGCGCATTAGGTTCACGTATATGGAAAGTGAGTGTTGCCAGCGCGAACTAATAATTCCGTATTACGAGTAATTTTTAAACGATTCGGGGAATATTTTAATTGAATTTTAAAACAATATTTATTTTATCACGGCGCCCCCTCGTAGTGGGCGCCAGGTTTTTTGCACGTTTTTGAACGTATGGCAGATCCGGCGCTGTCGACATATAATACTATCCACAAAACTAGACCCAATAATATTATTATTATTAGGTTTAATTATAATACCGTTTACCCGATAATTGAGTAAAAATTACTCACAGTTTTGATGGTTGAGGGTAAATTATGCTTCCAGAGTCAAGATGGCTTACCTGTAACAAAAGAGAAAAAACATTAGCATCAGCATTATTAGCACCGAAAAGTTTTACCTTAAACTCGCATATTGCGACGATTTCTAAAGTTTTACGTGTACATTGTTGAAAGAGAAAAATTAAACACACACAGAAATACTAAACAGAACAATCAAATTTGACTCTTTCCATCCAAAATGTGATGTGAAACGATATGTCAACCGCCATACATTACTATAAAATACTTGAATGAATCTGGGATATTTTTCAGAGAAAAATCGCATCATAAACGAATCATTTGGTTTGGTTTAAATGATTGTATCAAAACGAGTAATTAAACCTCCGAGAAGAATCAGACTTTATAATTTATTTATTATTTATTTATTTATTTATTGTAAGAAACAAACAGTAATTTTTATACAGGATGAGTTATAATAGAGGTTAAACATGAGCTAAGCCAAAACAGTTTCTTATGCTAATGTTGGTTATTATGAACATTAAATGAAAATGAAATTAACAAAAAAAGAAAAAAAAAATATATATATAAGTATATTAGAAGGAAGAAGGAATAGGAAAGGGCAAGAGGCAGAGGAAGATGGGATGGGGACAGGAGATGCTCATGCTGTACCTTTTCTATAGTTGTATAATACTCCTGAAGGGTGATTATGTATCTTTTACGACAGGGTAACGCGTGTTAAATCTACCGAACACGGAACATTTTGACAGTTTTCTTAAGTGCGGTATTCCATATCGCGTTACCTAAACAATGCGCTTGTGTTAAGACACCAACTCTTAAAAGTAGTTACTCTAACGCCAGACATGACAGCGCGTTTTTTCATGTAATCCTTGTTAAGATTAAAAGTAGATGCAATTTATACTGATTTCCAAAAAGCGTTTGATAAAGTTAACCATTTCATCTTATCAAAAAAACTTGAACAAAAAGGAATACATGGAGACCTATTTGGCTGGGTGATCTCATATTTGTATATCAGAACTCAATTAGTTCTTATTAATGCGTACAAATCATCCCCTATAGTTGTAACTTCTGGTGCACCACAGGGTTCAAATCTTGGCCCCCTGCTTTTTCTTATATTATAGTTGACCTTGGCTCGTAATTAAAATGTGATTATGCTTTTTTCGCCGATGATCTTAAAATTTTTCGTAAAATTAAGTCTGTTTCCGATCATTAACTGCTTCAAAATGACCTCGACACGCTCAATAACTAACTGGTGTACTGTCAATTATATTCACTTATGCACAATGTAATCTTCGTTAAGAGATAGATGTCAGTCAGTCAAGTGAATGTCATCGCGTGCAATCATCAAAATAATACGACAATACTAATTTATGAATGCCTATTAGGCTTATATTATATTAAGGGATGTTTAAAAAAATTAATAGTAATTCCTGTGTTTAAGAAGGAAATGAATCCATTTCTCATATGAAAGGCATAGACAAACCATCAAAATCCATACAAAATCACAGAAAATCGACAGCCGATAACGCACAACGCGCGTCCTTCGATTTCAGGCGGATTTTGCCTTTTTGTCTTAATTGTCTTGTAACGTTGACCTCTCAAAAGATACATAATCACCCTTCTGATTGAAATTATATAAATATCCCATGACTCGTCAGTGTTGATTGATCCACGAAATAATCACAATCTTATCCATCATGTGTCGTGGAAGCGGTAATTATTATCTACAATGTGCACAATTAATCCATTCTTACGAATGGAGGGCTATCCTTTTTTAGATTTTCACGGCCAAAAGCATTTTCGTTGTTTGTTTTTGGGGTGTTATGCCGTGTTGTGCTACCTCCTTCTTTAGCCGACGTTTCGGACAGCGTTGCAGTGTCCATCATCAGGGCAGATCCGTCGATGTGACGGATCTGCCGGATCTGCCCTGATGATGGACACTGCAACGCTGTCCGAAACGTCGGCTAAAGAAGGAGGTAGCACAACACGGCATAACACCCCAAAAACAAACAACGAAAAAGGAGGGCTATCCTGTTTATTTTATTACAGTGATTTCATCCCGGCACGCGATCATCCGCCTGGATAATATTTTCATTTTGGAATGTAATTGTTTTTACAAAATCACAGGTCGTTACGTTTTTCATTAGCCTGCGAAAATATTTCATAACCATTTGTTTTCTAAAAGCGTTTTTAATTCATTATTTTCTCTTGTCTTTTTTTATATTTTAAATTTGAGTGTGTGAGAAATATTCCAGGCAAATTAAAAAAAGTTCGGTAGTACACGCGTATTTTTGTTTTTAATTTTATTTTGTTATGTAAGAAAAGGCAAACGAAATGACGTAGGATTAACTCCATGGAGGAGCGCCACGGATTTTGATTGGCTCCATTAGGCGCTTTTAGTATTCCCATGTTCTCGGAACAGCGACGGTAAAAAGGCAATAAACATACGTTCCTTATCTCAATAATGCCGCAGCTCTTTCTTACACATTAAATAATTAAGTACTTTGGAGGAAACAGACGTAGGTACGTAGATTGTGTGTCTCACCTTTGGTCTCACCATTATTTAATGTGTTAAAAAGAGCTGCAGCATTATTGTGATAAGAACGTATTTTATTGCCTTTTTTGTATCGTAACCGTTCCGTAAACGTGAGAATATAAAAAGCGACTATTGGCGCGACGCCTTTGATTGGTTATGGTCTCAGAATTCGCGTGTTCAAATTCCGGTTATAACAAAAAAATATTTGTATATATTGTGTTTCTGCATCCTAGCTCCAGTGTGAAAGATACTCTCTGTATTGCCCCGGTGAGAGACCGCAAATCAAAATCGAAAGTGGCCAGATCTGAATATCAAGGTATATCCTTACTTTACCCAATATATTTCTTCTTCCCAATCCCTCCAGTCTCACTCACAACATTCCCCGAAACCGGTTTGCAGTTCATAATCCCACTGGGTACAGATATTTGGGATTTTTGTTCCATATAACACAAAAAATAAATTATTATACACCGTGTTCCACGGTCGTAGGTAGGTACATTTTTTGATCAATGCCCCATTATGAAGTTTTGATATATTTCTTAATTTTATGTGGTGTTTGTTTTAGTTATCGACGTGTTTCCATTGTGAATCAATTACAGTGTTTGTCTACTGTTTTTATCCAAGTTTTTTGCGTGGTTGATGGATATTTTGTTTGAAATATTAAGTGAAAAAGTAAATAAAAATGCCTCCACTAATAAACAGCAGTATCCATACTTTTTCCATTACTATTTATTTAATATAATTGGGCGTTTTCCAAAAAAGATGTCGGTGACGTAATAGGAATTCCACTTAAGTGAGATGCTGCATTTCGATTAAAAATATACGTTAATTTATTAAAGAAAGTATGAACTTCATGACAAAAAGTATTTAAATAGAAAATGTCAATAAACTTCGAAAATAATTGCAATTTAAGTTTAATACTATTGGTAAGAAATTCTTTTACGTCACTTTTATCATAAAGTTTATAAAGAAAATTAAAAGAAATTCATTATTTCAGATTTTTATTTACGAATTGAAAACACAATCTGTATCCTAAAAAATATGAATAATCAAGCTTATTGAAATAAATATTAAGTTTTTAAATAAAAATATTCATTTACGCTACTTTTGGATACTTTGTACTGTATATTTTTCGTTCTAGAAAGACGAATATAAGTTTTTGTTTTACGAATGTTTAATTATAACAAATTTAAAATTAATCATGAACTATATCAATAAAAAAAGAACAAATTTCTTTGAGATATAATAATTGATCTTAGAAAATAAATCACAGCAATAACAGGACAGTGGCGTAAGGGGAAAAATTTGGTAACGTTTAGGAATTCTAAGGCCTCGGCCAGACTGAGAGGCTTGCCCGGTAGCGACAGCGGGCGCGAAATATCAGTCGTATGTGTAGGCACGTTGTGGCTACACTGCTGAAGGCGCGACAAGCGACTGTTATGGGAAGAGTGGAAGATACTCTCAGTATTACCCTGGTGAAAGACCACCATTCAGAATTGAAACGTTGCTTAATAATGACTTTAACCGTGTTTAGTGACTAGATCTGAATAGCCAGGTACTTCCCCACCTTCCTCTTCCCCACCTTCCTCTTCCCATCTCCTTCCTGTCCCCACTTACCTTCAGCCTCAAACGTACCCCAATTGGGGATGCTATAGTCTCACTGGCTCCAGACGGGAGCAGTTAAGACTCATGTGAGGTATTCTCTATAAAAAAGGGCGATTTTACGTACTACCGCCACCGTGGAAGGCCCCCCGCGCAAGTACATTTTCTTCCACTTGTTCTTTTTTCTTTTCTTTTTATTATCGTTTCTGTTCTCTCCAACGTCTTCTTTTTTCTATTCTTCTTTGGTTAGCTCTCTGATTTTATTTTGATGTTATTTTTGTCTTTGTAACTCTTTTTTTCATAAAGGCTTCATATTTTTCAGGGTCGCTTTTAATTTTGTCTCTGTACCTTTTTGATTTTTCATATTTGAACATAAAATTAAAATAAATTATTTATAAAAATGCACAAATAATTAGATAGGTAATAATGGGCTACACGTGCATACCGTGTATAGCCTGAAATAGGTAACTAAGCTGAAAGGGTATTAAAGTACCTGTTAATGTACACAACTTTAATTAGGTACAGGATTAACTAAAACACACAGGAACATAAATCATGCTACATTTTATACTTACTTAATCAAAATTGTATGAACCAGCTGATTTTATACTGAATTTCAGAGTTGCCTCTACAGTAATAGTTGCTCATATTGCTGTCTATATTAGTACTTCGACACCATTTCGACTCTTTCAGAATTAATCTTTAATAATCTTAATTTATAAAAAAAAGAAAAAAAATTATACACATAAAAATCAAATATTTTTTTCTTTTTAGCTATGCTGTTCTTTTTTTTTAATGCTACATATATCACTCAACCCACATATCTACATGTAATAGTTACATTTTGAAGATACATGCAAAATATAAATTTAATTAGAAAATTGTAACACACCCAAATACACTAAAAGACGGACAGAGTGAACCGACCTTTAGAATTCCATTACGTCACTTTTAATTTCCATTCACGAGACCGTTGCGTAAGAGAAGTGGCGTAATCGCGTCAATATTTTTTCGAAATGTATTTATCAATAAATTATGAAACTTCTGTTTGTTCTAACTAAACATTTCATAAAACAATAAATGAATCAATTTAATACAAAGTAGAGTCTAATACATGCTGGTAAATTACCTGGAGAAATACGGAAGCGTTGGTGGAACACTTTTTTAGTACAGCCGAGAACGACCACTTGTGTTACGATTTCTTGGCAAACTGGCTGTAAAAAACCAAGCATGGCCGCCCTTCATAGACTAAATAGGGTTGCTATTTTCGAAAATATTCATCGATTTGGTAATATTTTTATTGGAAGACGTCAATAATGTGGTGGCGTAGGCGGAAATTCCACCATACGCTATTTCGTAGGACAACTCAATATCTGGTATTTAAATTATTTTGCACGATAATTAATCTATATTATGGTTGCAAATCGAAAATATTATCATATACTATTAGTAGAATTAGAAATAAATACTGGAATAACATTAAATAACATTAATTTTTGAACTCTTACTGGTAGTGGTAGGTGTAGGACATACCAGAAACAGTGACCTGTAGTCTTACTTATTTAAAAATAATATCGAAATGTAATAGATTTATTCATTATTTTTAGTCCATAAAGGTATTTACTTGTTATTATATTGGTAAAATATATGGTTGGTCATTAAAAACGACACAACAAAAGTTACTGATCCTGAAAGTGATGGGACACTGACTTTTATCTATGTACACTTTTTTTGAAAAACGCCCAATTACCAATTTTTAAATTTAGTAATTTAAAAAAAAATTCATTATAAAGCTTTAGACTTAAAATGCTAATAAGTAAGACTTAAACTGTCTTAGTTTGGTTCTCAAAATATTATTAAAATTAAATCTTTTTTCATTTATTTATATACTTAAAATTGAAATATGTTTAAAAAATCTGCATCCGCGGGTCTAAACTTCTAATAATCCGCATCGGCAACCGCGGATGTCAAAATTTTTGCAACAACCCTTCTTTTTATTTAATGTAATTACAATTTTTTTTTTAACATTATTACGATTTTTTCTTAGATTATCATAATAATGTGGATAATCACCCCCCCCCCCCCCTTTCCCCCTCCACACCAAAGTTTTACGTTTTTTTCAAAGTTTCTCCACACAAAGTAAGAGCGTTCTTTGTATTTCGCTGTATTTTCCACTCTTCCCATGGCCTATCAAATTCAACAGGAAACACTACGAAATTAGCACTCAGTAGATAATAAATCACTTTCTCAGGCTTATAATTAGAATAATTCCCTACCAGTGTAATTCCCTATCAATATAAGTCTCCCATTAAAACCTTCTCCCGGTGTTGCCATGATTTAGAGATAAATTCTGCGACAGAAAAGAGCTAAACTTTTAATATTCCTATCTCATATATCTCCCGCGTCTGTCAAGGGGAATTGATACCTTTGAATTATTACCTTGCTTAGTGCGCTCAGAGTGCCGCCGTTTGTTCTGAGAAACTTTTAGAAAGATATCTTTTTACTGCCACCATCTACCATCCCTCCGCAAAAGGAATGAAGTAAAAAAAGTCTAGGAGAAACGATTTCCATCAATGGCCTTGTGCATTTTCTAAGCCATTGCTTATTTTGACGCACACCACTTCCTGCATTCGGAATAACTTTAAGAAAGATAAACAGAGATTAACTACGTGAACGACTTCGTATGCAGTCAAACCCAACAGGACTTGGTAGAAAGGTGTTTCTCTAATAAAATATATTTTAATAAGAAATGGTGAGACTCTTTTCACTCAACTAACTCACTGCTATATTAGCAACTTGAGCGCAAATACATTTACAAAAAACTGCTTTATCTATAGATATTATTATTAAATATTTAGCCTTAAAACCTTTTTAAGAATCTAGAAAATATTTATTTTGTTATATTTTGAATGTATAATATATTATATACTCCTTTAATAAAAATAAAAATAAAATAAAAATTTGCCACATTTTGGCAACAAAGCAATCCGTGGTTTTGGAAATAGTGCCATAATGTGACAAAAAGCGCTCGAGAGGTTATTAACAAATATCGTTTACAATTGTACTTATTGCAGGATATTTTTTGAGAATATATTAATTACAGTTTACTAGAACTAACAATGCTACGAGATTAAAAATAATATCAAATATCTATAATATCATTACACATTTCTATTTTTATTTAGAAAATTTTCGAATGTAGGTACTTACAAAAATCACAAAAAATAGTTGTTTCGTTTTTTACTTTTCGTGTAAGCTTTCAATCGTATTTTATCAGACTAAAAATTATCCTAGAATAATTATTTTGTTTGTGAATCACTTTCATGATTACGATATTACACCTATGATTTTATGATAAAACGTCGCCCGTTTGAAAGAGTCAAATTTTTGACAGGTGCAATCTAAACTTCACATTCGCGTCATACTTTTATTTATTTACAGGACTTGTAAAAACTTTAAGTGAGCAGAGCATTTAATAACAAACATATTTATACAAAAAAAAAATACTCGCGACTGAGTATTTGAAGAGTGGAAGATACTCTCAGTATCGCCCTGATGTAATTATTACCACTATTCAAAATTGAAACGTGTCTTGAAATGGCTTTAGCCGTGTTTGGTGACCAGATCTGAATAGCCAAGTACTCCCTGACCATCCTCGTACCCATCTCCTTCCCCTCCCCACTACATTTAGCCTCACAACACACCCCAATTGGAGATGCCATAGTCTCACTGGCTCCAGACGGGAGCAGTTGGGACTCTTGTGGAGATGGGAAAGAGGGAGGGGAGGTAGGGAACTACCTGGCTTTTCAGATCTAGCCACTAAACATGGCTAAAGCCATTTCAAGCAACTTTTCAATTCTGAATGGTGGCCTTCAGAATTCAATATGTCAATTTATTAATATATTTTGGTTTAAGTTAATTCGACTCCAGTGGTTTTGTAATTAGTTTAAATCAGTTAATATACTGTTTACGGATGTCATTGTTTCATCCAATAATGTAATGAAATACAGAATTTTTTCTGCATATTCAACTCAAAACCGTCCAAAAGTGGACTTCCGTGGTTTATTCTTTAAAGTACATAAATATTAAGAGCGATTGACCAGCGGCTGAGAATTTAAGTTTAAAAATGCTTACATATGTATTTTATTTCGGAATATTTTGTCTACAGTCTTACAATTTAAATAAAAGTTGAAATAATATACTCAATCTTAGTACTCGTATTTTTCCTTCTAAAAACCTTAAAAGCAACAAATAAGGTCTCAAATATTAAAACTTTAAATAAACTAAGTTTTCGTTTTACCGGTTTTTTAATTCATTCAATCGTGAGAGCCTCAGTACACTTACTTTCTGGATACGCCTCGTATGTTTCCTTCTAAAAACCTTAAAAGCAACAAATAAGGTCTCAAATATTAAAACTTTAAATAAACTAAGTTTTCGTTTTACCGGTTTTTTAATTCATTCGGTCGTGAGAGCCTCAGTACACTTACTTTCTGGATACGCCTCGTATGTTTCCTTCTAAAAACCTTAAAAGCAACAAATAAGGTCTCAAATATTAAAACTTTAAATAAACTAAGTTTTCGTTTTACCGGTTTTTTAATTCATTCAATCGTGAGAGCCTCAGTACACTTACTTTCTGGATACGCCTCGTATGTTTCCTTCTAAAAACCTTAAAAGCAACAAATAAGGTCTCAAATATTAAAACTTTAAATAAACTATGTTTTCGTTTTACCGGTTTTTTAATTCATTCGGTCGTGAGAGCCTCAGTACACTTACTTTCTGGATACGCCTCGTATGTTTCCTTCTAAAAACCTTAAAAGCAACAAATAAGGTCTCAAATAATAAAACTTTAAATAAACTAAGTTTTCGTTTTAGCCTTCTGTGAATCGCCTTACTGACTATATTTCTTAAAAGTGTTAAACGAATTTTATCAGTTAAGCGTGTACAGGATGATTAGAGAAAAGCTAGTGCAAATTTTATTTTTGTAGTAATGTGAATACTTTAAACAAATAAACTAAAATCTAAAGGATACAAATTTTGCCGCTTAAGATAGTAAAATTCAAAAGTTCGAATAAATGCGTAATTGTAAACGTTATTTTTGTTCATATTTTGGTAGAAAGCGTCACTTGTGGTTTGTCACAGTACTTTGTTTTATTTAATTGATATGTCAAATACCACGAAATTTATTTCATTTATTGCGATCGACCGGTTTAGCACAAGTATCGGGATAAAATGAAAACATTTTAATTCAAAATTCATAAATTACCTAGTTTTAACCACGTTTATTGTTTAAAACCCAACATGTTTCGTAAGCAATGCTTAAGCTGGATCTCTTCCTTCAGTATTATCGTCTCCTGCGACAACAATCTTACAACAAATGACTTACAACATCGTCAATAGGGGCGTGACCTTACACAAATTCAA
This sequence comes from Limnephilus auricula, assembly GCA_951813805.1. NCBI lineage: Eukaryota > Metazoa > Arthropoda > Insecta > Trichoptera > Limnephilidae > Limnephilus > Limnephilus auricula. The sequence continues at coordinate 7,831,674 of OX638403.1, forward strand.
TGTTCTTGTTTTCCGTGGTCGATGGAAAACACGACAACACGGAGGGAATATGTTCATTATTTTATACAGCCGCGCGGTGCGCTCTTGATATAAAGTGAATGTTTGGCATGTGTTTTTGAGGTTTTGTACGATGAGCGTATTTATTAGGTCTGATAGAAATCGTTGTGTCTCCCTTATTATTATGGTTAGAAATATGATCTAAGCGGTGTTAGAAAGAGAAATTAACCGCAAAGTAATTAAAATGTACATAAATATTTACGAAGCCAAAGTTTCCGGCCGCAATTTGAAAATCAATTATGAATCTTTGAGAATTTTTTATTAATTATTTTTACTTCAAACGACTAAAAAGTGAGGTGACAATAACATTTATAATACATTTTCTAAAAAATTATGTACTTATGTGTTTTTATTTTTTTTCATTAACAGTAATTTTGGTTAGAAAAAACGTAAGGTGTGTCATTTTTAAAACTTCTATATGTTTGCACGTAAAATGTTTATTTCAATATTTCAAATATGAAATGTTTATTTTGAATCATAAAATTTGAAAGCGTATTTCATCACCTTTGCAAAACAGTTTTTGATTTCAGATACATTCAGACATATTCCATTGATTTGGATTTTATTGGAAAACATCAATATTTCGAGCGCTGTAAATATATGATAGTAGACGCGTCGTGTTTTGTAGCCAAGCCCACAGCGGTGTTTGTTGAAATCTGTGTTTAGCTACCGCGCTCCAATGTACAAATAAACGCAGGAGACGACAATTGGAAAAAACAAAAAAATGTTCTCGACATGTTGAAGGCGTTGTTGAACCTTTTGTTGAAGCTGGAGATCGGACTTTACTTCTTCAGGGTTTACTTAAAACATGTTGGTTTTTAAAACAATAAACATGGTTAAAACAAAGTAATTTATTAATTTTGAATTAAAATGGTGCCACAAAATAAGTTTGCTGTGTCTGAAGAAGAAAACGTTTTAATTTTATGTACCATGATTACGCTTGTGTTAAGCGCGGTCGGTCGTAATAAATTAATTAATTTTCGTGGTTATGAACAAAGCATTGGCTTTATTTCAGTATTTTTTCAGTTCTTTGATTAAAAAATATGCATAAAAACATTTAAATGTGCTTTTATAATGCTTATACTAGCGATGCAATGGAGATTCAAACACAAAAATAAAATAATTAAAAAATGTGTCGATTTTTTTTTCTTTGAGTAGGTTTCGGAAATATCTGGTAGGGATCGTCCAATGTATCCCTTGTAAACAACCACCACTGGTTTTAAGCCTATTTAGGTAATTAGAGGGTTTTTTTTAATGGTGATGGATATAATTTGAGATTTTTACGGCTAAAAGTTTTTTTGTGATTTATTTTGGGGGTATTATGTCGTGATGCGCTAACTCCTTCTTTAGCCAAGGTTTCGGACAGCGTTGCAGTGTCCATCATCAGGGTAGACGTGTGGCCATGATTATATTATTGCAATGCCACTTAAATAAATAAATCGTTTCTCCCTGCGTGTCCTTTCCCAATCGTTCCCGTTCCCGCCGCTACCTTCTTATCCCGCGTTCCCTTACCGCCTTCCCCACCTACCCCTGCTTCCTCTCCCGGATTCCCTGTTCCACTCCCCCTTCCTCGATTCCGCTCGCCCTCCCTCCTACCAACCCTGCTGCTAAACAATATGAAATACACTCAATTTTCAAAAAACTCGAGCGCCAAAAAAAAACTGACAGCTCAGTGGTTGAGTGGGCGTCGCGTTTGGCTCCCGCCCAGGCGTTCCGTGTTCGATTCCTCGGCTAGCTTAGTCCTCCATCACAACACAGGCACCATCTTCCGCTTAGTGTGGTGGTAGTAGGTGATTTTCAAATGTTGTTGGGTTATTCATAACCCGGGAATGTTAGTATTTCTTTTTAAAAAAAAGTAATTTAAAAAAAAGGAAAAAATATTGCAATTTTTTAATATAAATTTCATAACTAGAGCTCGCCAGTATATATAGAAACCTTTAATTGCGTGCGCACAACAAAAAGTATCGCAATAAGATGAATAGTATAGGAAATAATTTCATAACGTCAGAGCTCACAACAAATTCCCAAAGTTTCGTCGCAATCGTATGAATGGTTTAGGTACGCCAAAGGGACAAACAAAGAAATATTCATTTTTATATATAAAGATAGTATAAACTTGTTGAATACATTTAGAATCACTCTGTACCAACCCTTACGTTCTGGCAATTTCCCCAGTTAGAAAGTTTGCTTTCCGATTCTGACGTCTTTAGTCGATAGTGGGATAAATCTCCCGATCTTTTCTCAATAAAACGCTGGGAAACTTTGAGTGTCACGTTTAACGCCCGGGGATATACGGGGAGCTCTATAAAATTTGACAAGCAGGTAATATGTTATACTAAACTCTTTTTTTTCACAAAATTTTATAACTAGTTTAGTTTTAAAGTGATCCGTCTACAAATCATTATGTACAAAAATCTCCCGTCACGATGTTAGTCGAAGGTAAACTCCGAAACTACTTAACCGATTTTGATGAAATTTGGCTTACTTGGTCCAAATTAAAAGAAGGGATAGTTTTTACCTCGAATTTTGACCTAAATATTTATTATTGCGAATTAAATCGGTAGAGTGCGTGTACATTTGCATTGTAATGAGTAATGACCAATCCTTGATAAGATTTTAGTTTACAGACTTTACCATGCCTGTAAACTAGGCTGCGTGTGTTGTTTATTTATCAATGAAAACACTTGGGTACATACAAGTCAAATATATTTATAGGAATACGCATTTTAGCAATTTATTAAAAGCGTAACGACCGGAGAGAAAAATAAGCAACTGCCTTGAACGTTGAAACTAGAATAATTCGTAATTCACGGTTTGATCTGCGCGACCGCTGTTAGTGATGCCAGTAGAGAAAATTTATGAATGTTTAATATTTATGGCTTTTATAGCTACAGCTTGTTATGGGACAATGATTAGAAATTACTTGTAAGTTCCATAAGTTTCTGATAGATAGCGGTGTGAGTTAATTTATTGACACATTGGTTATCTAGGTTTGGTAACCACTAAGTAGATGGCGTTGTGTTTCGTTAGTCACAGCAACGGGTGGGCGGGTCTCGCTAGTAGTTTTATAAATATGTGCCTTTATGGACTCTAATAAATTGGCAATCGGGTAAAATAATGTTTTAGTGTACATACCGATCGTACAGTTCATTAGTCAGACATCTCCGAAAATCAAAATTTCGGTTGAGTATGCAGTTATGTAAAAGTGTACCACATAGTGGGAATCTGGTTCAATACTCAGATCATAAACACCACCAAATCCATTATAACGCAGAAAAACCTGTAGTGATTTATTCACTTGAGCGATTGCTGTTCAGTTTTTGATTTGGCCATTTGATTTAATTAATATCATTCCTCAAAATATTAATATGGAGACATATAAACTGTTAACTGCGGTTTAAAGCTAATAAATCCACCTAGATTTCACTGTTTATCCCATATCTATAGGTTCGTTAAATGAAGTCCAATTTTGAATCGATATCAATCGGAGAAAAATAAAAGCGATCCAAATTTGGATTTAAATCTCTCCAGTGGTTCCAAAAAATTACGATTTCTGGGTTACTAATAGAAATTTTCTAAATGCACCGGATCGTTATAATCCCGCTATTTTTTATAGTATATTTAATATATAAAACACAGACACGCGTAAATAACATTTGATTTATGGTGAGCATTCGAATATTTCTTTCCTCATTATCTCGGAGATGTCTGACTAATTACCTAGATGATGGATATATTACGCCACGCAACTCATCCACAAAATACAAGATCAAAATCACATAATCTATTCCAAGTGCCTACAATTAAATCCTACCTGGCACCTCTCATTTTCAACACCTTTCTAAAAGAAACCACTTACTCCATCAGTAAAAAACAAATCTAAAATGGTTATATAAACAATGCAACATTTGGCTACTACACAAAAAAGGCAATGCATCACCAAGTTAATGCTAATCTCTTCCAAATCGATAATTTCTCATCCTTTATTTACACATGTGTTCAATTTGGGAGGCGGGAATGGGTACCATTTATTGGATAATCAACACCTCTGCCATAGGTCACCCCAAGTGGTTCGCTACGTTTGGTGACTTAGCAGGGGTGCCCGGGTTCATACGGTAAGTTTTGTCTAGGTCTTGGCGGCAGATGATCTAGACACACCGAACCCCAGATTCCTATCCAACCCTCATACATTTTTCCTTCCCAGAACTTCATTTCCTTCCTTTCCTTAAAAATACCCTCCACACAGCATCCACAAAGATGACATATGCCCTGAGGGAAATTATTTTTCTCAGGGCCTCGTGAGTGTTTTTTTTTTTTTACATTAACTCCACACAGGAGGCCCTGAGGAAAATAATTTCCCTCAGGGCCTATGTCATCTTTGAAGATGCTGTGAGGAGTGTCTTTTTGAGGAGAGGAAGGAGTGAACGTGGGTCTTGAAGAGACCCATGTTATAGGAAGGAGGAAACACAGAGGCCGGCAAATCGTTCCACAGCCGAGCTGTTGAACACAAGAACGAGTCGTAGAAGCGTCCCGTTCTCATGTGACAAATGTCAACCATGTACATATGTTGGGCGAGCGTTTGGCGTGTTTCCCGACTATGTACCGGTGCCGAGGGGATCAATGAGGCTAGTTCCTCGGAGCATCTTCCATTGAAATACCGGTAGAACAAGGATAGCATTCCTACCCGACGCCTGTGCTCTAAAGATTGCAATCCGTTTGTTAAGACGGGAGAATCTATCAAACGGACCGCCCGTTTCTGCACAGAGTCGAGGGTGTTTTTCATGTACTTTGGGGCTCCAGACCAGAGGTGGCAGCCAAATTCAACCATAGGGGCGCACTTGCAATTAAAGTATCTGCAGCCCTGTACAGTACGCCCAGTTTCTGAGAGGCTAACTTAACTCTGGCCTCAATGGAGCCCCCATATCTGAGCTGGTCACTTAGAGTTACACCGAGCATATCGATGGAAGACCTGTTCGGAAGAATGCTACCGTTGAAGGAGACTAAATAGTCATTTCGATTGCTTTTAGACGTAATCAGACATGAGACAGACATTGGGTCTTTGAAACATTGAATTCGACGACGTTATTCTTACCCCAAGAGAAAACACTCTCGAGGTAAGCGTCCATTCTTTGCTTCAAAGCCCTCCGAGCCATTGGAATTTGTGCACCCTTTGGGGGCTTGTCAAAGAAAAAGCTATCATGGACTGTACTGTCATCCGCGTAACAATGAATTGGTGCACATGTCAAAAGGTCATTGATGTGCAACAGAAACAAAGTCGGAGACAGAACCGATCCCTGTGGGACGCCAGCGTTTATCGAATGCGAGGAAGAGGTGAAACCGTCAGCAACCGTCTGAATCGACCTCTCCCTCAAAAAGTCGGCAATCCACCTGCACAAGGATGCGGGAAGTCCGTAAGAAGGCAGTTTGTTGACAAGTCCTCGGTGCCAAACCCGGTCAAAGGCCTTGGAAATGTCCAGCGCAACCGTTTGGGTATCACCGAAACGTTCCAGGCACTGCCCCCAAACATGCGTCACATACGCGAGAAGATCACCGCCGGAATCCGTATTGACGGTCGTTAATAATTTTGTTCTTCTCGAGGTATGTGAGCAGTTTGTCATTGATCACACGTTCCATCACCTTGGATAGAACTGATGTGATAGCTAAGGGACGGTAGTTGGCCGGGTTGGAGCGGTCACCCTTCTTTGGAATAGGATGGATGACCGCTTTTTTCCAACCAGAGGGTACAGAGCCAGAATTCAGGGACATTTTGAAAAGCTTTGTCAAAAGCGGAGCTATTTCTGCAGCGCACCTCCGCAATACCAGGGCGGGGATTCCGTCAGGCCCACTAGCTTTATTAACATCAAGCCCTCGTAAACCCTGGAGCACATCCCGATGCCGGATCCTCAGCTTTTTCATATAGAAACCGCAGTGAGGAACCGACGTCGGGAGTGCACCCCGATCATCGAGGGTTGAGTTATCCGCAAACATTTTACCTAATAGTTTAGCCTTTTCGGTGGCGGTGTTTGCTATTGAGCCATCAGGTCTGGTAAGAGGTGGCAGACTGGATTTGCAGAAATTGCCAGAAGGCTCTGCTGCCATGCGGGCATGCAGCCAGCTTTTTGCTGATCTGCAGGTCGTGCTCGAACTTTGACCTATTTATGATCTTCTTGCTTTCCTTTGCCAATTTGTTATATGCTGCTCTGTTTTCGGATGTTCTAGATGTGTTGTAGGCTCGGTAAGCCGCGTTTTTTCGCCGAACTGCTTCGGAGCATTGTCGACTGAACCACGGCTTTGAGCCCACACCAGTTTCTTTAACAGTGGATTGAATGAAGGCATCCATCGCGGATGTAATGACTTCACCAATTTCCTGGGCACATCTTGAGGGATCCGAAGTCCGAAAACAGACAGCTGACCAAGGGGAAAGCATTGAAATGAGCCCGCAGACAAAACAAGTCTGCTGACCTATAGTGCCACACTTTTCTCTTCAGCCTTTCTTTTGGCGGTCTGAAGTTGACAGGGATTGAGGTCGTCAACAGGCAGTGATCGGACGATCCTAAAGGCGCTGTGACCTCAATCTTGTAACCGTGTGGCACAGTGGTTAAAAATAGGTCTAACAGATTGGAGCGGTGAGTCTGGACATCAGGAACCCTTGTAGGCTCCTGAACCAATGTGTGGGCCTAATGTAAAAAAAAATTCCAATTATCGAGATCTATTCTATCTTTTTAACACTGTTTATTGTTTACGTAAGTTTACTTTATTGATTCAATATTACTGCAATAACTTATTTACAATATTTTGTTGACATCTTATATGTTTTGGGTTTAGTGTTTCTGGTGTATTTTTAAAGTTCTTTAAAAAAAATTGTTTTATGAAATAATGTATATATCGTGATTTATTATACTTTTCCAACCTTTTAACAATTTCTAATAATTTTTTTCAAATTTTATAAACTTTATTATGTATATGTACATGTAAATATATGTGTCCATGTGATTATATGTGTATGCAGATTGTACATATGTTTGCATACATGTGTGTATATGTATGTACATGTGTATTTTTATACATACATATATAAATATATATATATATATATATATATATATAAAGAGGAGATAATTTGTACACATTAGTTATATTTTCTCAGTCTTGATTAATACAACTTGTATTTTCATGTTTATTTTGTATCAATTTTCATGTTCACCTTTTTATCTTTTTTTAATGTTTGAATTATTACCCGTCTCAGAACAGACATCGTCTAGTGAGGCGGGTAAATTACTTGTTTATAAAATATTATTTTACCTCAATAAACGCCTGGGTTGCCGGCAATGAAATGATTAAACATATTTTTTTACGAATTTCGAAATCTACTTTATTTTTATAGTAGGCACGCTGTCTTCAATAGTTTCGTCAATATTCCGATACAGAAACAAAACGTTAAAATAAAGCGATATACACAAAAGTTCAATATTTTCTAATAATGTGTCACCACAAAGATAGTAATTCTTAATCAGCTGTAAGGCTTTGGTGTTTTCTCTATTATTTATTTATTTATCGAGGCTTCCCTCCCAACACATGAACCACAGTTTGTAATGTACCTACAACCATTTTTAAACAGATATACTCGTGCGGTGTAGACACAAAAAAGCTCAGTGACCTCGGCTGTGAAAACCACTGAAAGGGTTGGCCGACGCTAAAAGCTTAAAATAGCCAACAAGAGCTTTCGAAATGCCATTTCCGAGTGAAATACTGGGCTTTAATTTTGTTTATCATTGTTGACCAGCGAATGGACAGTCGCATGGCCTAGATAGCGAATCGTCCATTGTCCACTCAGTGGGACATTGAGTTCCTATTTATTGCGACAATGGCATTTCCTGAACCGACTGAAATGAAATTACAAAATTCTCCCCTGAAAACTGCAGTAAGTTCCGGCAAATAAAATTACTTTTAAAAATTGTTGTCTATTTTTTTGGTAATTTCAAAATATGAAATGTACTGCATGACACTACCTCTGCATACGTTATTTAATAAAATATTATTATCTTAATATATAAAACAAAGTCGGGTTAGTTACACCATTTATAACTCAAGAACGGCTGTACCGATTTTTATGATCTTTGATTTGTTTGATTTGTCTCCGTCCGAATAGCAGAATAACGAGCTTTGGCGTTATGAAATTTGAATATGGGGTTATAGGTATCTTTTGATTCCAAATAAAAATAAAAATAAAATATGGATATGGGACACTCTTAACCACCTAGCGGTATGAAATATACTTTACAACCTATTCTCAAACCTACCAAATATTCATATAAAATTTCACAAAAATCGATTGAGCCGTTTCGGAGGACCACAAACACCGTGATAAGAGATTTTTATATATTAGATTTTATTATAATTTATAATTTATTGTTATTTTATAGCATTTTAAATTTCTATGATCAAAAATATATTTAACGCAGTTTATTTTATATATTTAAGTTTACAAATTGCTAAATATTCTTGGGGTCATGCCTTAATTTTTTTTTTATATAAATGTATGTTTCTCTTGCTGATACAACTAAAATTTCGTAATGCTAGTGCTCACCGTTTGAAAGAAGATTTTGTTACTCCAGCATTCAGATTTCCTTATACATTTGAACAGTAGCACGATTTGTATTAAAAAGTTGACATTAAATAAAAAAAAATTGGATTTAAATATTTAAATTGTTTGAGCATTTCCTCCTAAATCTAGATTGTTTGAGTAAGATTTAGCTCATTGATCTTTTTCTATTTACATATTATGATTTAGGTGCGTATTGAGAGATTGGATTAGAAACGCCTTGAGGTAATTTTTCATGAAAACGAATTTTGAATTATATTTAAAAACAAATTTTGTATAGAATTTTTTTTTTTATATTAAAAATATGTTGTAAACGTAACGTTAAGTAATTTTAAAAGACTTAGATAAAAAATATGATCGTAAAAACTTATAGTGTACTGAAATCGGGGCATTCTGGGGCTTGCGTATCACGTTATTTATCGTCGTAACAGTACATTGTTGGTGTAAATTTAGTAATTTTTTTCTATCCCGCAAATCCCGCGCATGACAATCCCGCAAATCCGGGGATCAAATATTGCTGATATCCCGCAGAATTGTGGGATGTGGGATTAAATGATTGCAAACCCTAGAAACATCATATTATTTTCTTGTTACGTTTTGCAAAATATTTAAATATGTATTTATTGGTTTACCTGATTTATAAGGGATCTGAACACCAAAAAATCCCTAGAAACGTGTGATTTTATATTTTCAAGGCCAAAAGTATTGTGGTGAATTATTTTGGGGTATTATGTCGTGTTGTGCTGCCTCCTTCTTTAGCCAACTTTCCGGACAGCGTTACAGTGTTCATCATCAAATGGAAACATGGGCTTAAGAGGCTAGACTTTGAACCACACGTGGAACACCCGCGTCTGTATTCTGTCCCGCTCACAATAAGCTCACGCACACTTACAATACATTCGAATGCGAAATGTGCGAATGAGACAACGCTCAAATTTACCTACAGAAATCGCTCGAAAATTTATCAGGATAAATCCCTAGATGTTTCATCTACCTACATCGATTTGAAAGAAAATCACCATCTTACATAAGACTTTTCGACTCCTAGGCCCCAAACAGGCCAATGAAATGATAAATTATACCCAAAGTGAGCGAAATTTTGCCTTAGTTCAGACCCACAGAACGCCCATAATCTCTCTTCATCTCTTTTGGGATGCTGTGTGGAGGATCTTTTTAAGAAAATGTAGTTCTGGGAGTGAAAAGGTATAAGAGAGGGTAGGAATCAGGGTCAGTGTGTCCAGGGGTGACGGATGTAGGTATACATCCATCCCTCCCACTGCAGCGCGAGGCGATTGGTCGAAAGAGTGCTGCTGAAGAAGTCAAAAGGTATCCCTCAACTTCTCTCTAAATAATATATTACAACGTTTTGTTTATGACAACTTCTTTCAGTGTAAACCATTTTTTACAACAGAGTCAATGATTTACAAAACAAAACATATTTTTAGATTTGTTTGTTTATTTATTTATTTTCTCATGTTCTCCAATATATAATGGAGATGATTAAAAATTACAAAGTACACAAGGACACACGGGAAAAAATGTTATTCTAAAATACGATAATTTTATTCGTAAAAACGGTTAAAAACGGGACTGAAGATCTTACGAACAAATTAACAGTTTTTCAATGTTTATTGGCGGGAAATAAGAATAATTTGTTGGTATACGTACGAAATTACGTATACCAACAAATTATTCTTATATGTTCCCGCCAATAAACATTGAAACCCTGTTAATTTGTTCGTAAGAACTTCAGTCCCGTTTTTAACCGTTTTTACGAATAAAACGATCGTATTTTAGAATAACATTTTTCTCCTTGCAGCTTTACTATTTTGTGGCATGTGTCAAAAGATAGTTGCTGAACTGTATGTAAGTGACGTTGAAAATGTCGATGGTAAATGCAGAATCGTTAAGCAGTTGAGTCGCTCTGTTGTGTGTTACATACAATCAAAGTTCCCAACACCTTTGGATATGCGGAAAGCTTGCGTATGTCGGAGCATTCTGTCTACTAAGTGATACATTAGCCGGTGCGGAGCACTCCAAATCCGAATATGTTTGTTCTGTTCCATTAATCCCCGGCTAATCGCGTTCGTCGCGCCGCAGACCGATCGATCAAACGCGCGACGCGGCGCACAGTGGGCTGAAAATCGCCTTTCATAGACATAGAGACTTGAATTTTCAAGGGTCTTTTTTTGGCTAGAAATGGATTCTGCTGATCATTACTATGCTATAAATTTCGTATGAAGCAATTGCGTGTACAAATGAAGGAGTTATAATTTTTTTAAGAAAAATTTGTATGGCATTGACATTAAAAATGAGGCTATCTCTGGAATCATAAGGTTGGCCATTATATCCTTACACACAGATATACTACTATTTATTTGTATTTTTTTTTTTGACATACTTCGCATTGTGGCGCAACTTGCGCATTTTTTTTTAATCCTCAATGTTGAAAAAAAAACTTTTTTTATGTTGATGATTCATTTTAATGCTTAAATGCTTTACATATGAGTATGCTTTGTCTAGTTTACAATATTTTATTGACACTATAAACCAAAATTTTGCATTAAAATGAATCATCAATAAAAAAAAAATTTTTTTTTACATTGAGGATTTAAAAAAAAAAGCGCAAGTGGCGCCACATTACGAAGTCTGTCAAAAAAATTAAAATAAATAGTAGTATATCTGTGTGTTAGGATGTAATGGCCAACCTTACGATTCAAGAGATTTTTTTTTTAAAAAATGATAACTCCTTCATTTGTACACGTAAGCTTCATATTAAATTTTATAGCATAGTAATGATCAGCAGAATCCATTTCTAGCCAAAAAAAGACCCTTGAAAATTCAAGTCTCTATGTCTATGAAAGGCGATTTTCAGCCCACTGTGCGACGCGGCGCTAGGATTAGCGGAGACCTCGAGTGTAAACCCTGCCTAACCCAACCATTACTGTACCCTGCCTAATTGCACAACACACTACGCATTAATAAATAATTTTACAAAAACATGGAATTTGGTTACTCTGAAGTAGAAGTTTTTTTTTTTAATATTCATAAATCTGAGATCTTTCATTCTAATAGTTTCTATGAAGCTGGCTTATACTTAAGAGCCATTGACCAGCGGCTGAGAATAAAAGTTTAAAAATGCTTGCAACTGTACAGGGAGGTTCCAATGAGAAACATCGATTAAAAATTTAATATCGATTTATTTCATTCAAAACTTGCTTTAATACATACTTACCTACATTCAAGAAAGCAATAAAAATGCTCAAAACGCACGATGATAAATTATTAAATATCGTGTACTTCTTGTAAGTATTTTTTGATCATAAGTATTTATGATTTTTCAATAATGTCTAAACAAAATAAGTGTGTAAAAAAAGTTTGTAAAACCTTAAATAAATAGAAAAACTGAGGTACTTTCTTCTCTTACACGTTCTTGGATTTATTTTTTAATAATTTTAATTTATTCTTTCGTAAGACGCAATTACATCGTGGTTAGGCATTATATTTTTAAAATAAAACAAACACTTAGTATTTAATAACCACGAATATTTATTATTTTATATATCGACCGGTTTCGTTTCGACCGAGATTCATCGGGGTAAAATATAAGCGGAACCGGTCGATATATAAAATAAAAAATATTCGTGGTTAAATACTAAGTGTTTGTTTTATTTTAAAAATATTTTAATTTAACTAAAATTAAAATTCTGAATACTAGATTATGTATTGATTTATTTTTATGTATGATTATATGATTTGAAATTTCTGTTATAGAATGCAATATTTCGTTTGAAAATTGAACAAATCTGCCAACGACCAACGGTATAACCGTAGTATATTAAAAATAAAATTAGTTTTTCAAAGTTTACCAGATAAAATAACAATCTTTCAAAATCAATTTATGTTTTTTTGTGAAAAATAGTCAATACGTCTAGAATTTGATTTAAAAGGGACTAATTTCCGGTATTCTCTGGTAATAGTAATATATTGAACGTACGATTAGATACCGTTTTCCCAGCATTGTTTCTAACTTGCGCACGTTCTGATTAATTCAGAAGCAATTACAAGTTCCAGTGAACGTCTTAAAGTTAGAGCTTTATTATACAAGTAAACTGAACATCATTATAACAATGAAGTTTCTCATTGCAATTGCCCTGCAATAACAGAACACTGCTCTCAGGGGAGGTTGAGTCACGAGGCAACACTTGGATATCCAATTCAACCGTAATTTAGTGTGTTATTACATCCTTAATCTTAAAATTCTGTAATGGGTTTACATAACATAACAATTAAGTTATATATTATATATATTATTTTATTTACTCTTCTTTACGCCCATGGATCTTTTATACAATGGTACATAATGTTTACATTTTTTTGCACAAGGGTTAGAATAAACAATAGGTTATTAAAAATTATTTCTTACATTACAGTGGTTTACAATAATTGGATCAATTTGAAGAAATAAAATGATAACAATAATTAACTCAAATTATCATAAATAATACGTTGAGATAAAAAAAATATTAAATATGTTTTAAACATCGAAATTGCTGCACAGCGCGAAAAAAAATATTTTAAAAACTTTTTTTTAAATGTCGATATCATTTAAAGGGCACAGGTGAAAAACATACAATGTCACTAAGACAATGAGCTGAGAAATTGTTATATTAATATTTTGAACCTTGAAAAAAGATACTTTAAAACTTTATAAAGAAAATATGTTTGTTTTTTGTGTATGGTATAATAAAAACCCTCTTGCTTGTATTTATTGAATTAGTTGAAAAAAGTGAACAAAATCAGAAAATACGGGAAAACAATCATGGACAACGCTTATTTTTTCCTGTACGATTTGGACATTGTTTGTTATTGCACTGTATCAATATGTTTCTATGAATATTACTTAAGGCAACCATGGACAATGCTGATTTTTTTCCTGTACGATTTGTACATTGCTTGTTATTGCACTGTTTTAATACTTTTCTGTCTACTAGTGACTCTGCATGCTACTGCAATATGTGTTATGTCGTTTTGGTTTACCACATTTGTACTTTACAATGGCATTGCCAGTTCAAAAAACATTAAAATGTGACATTGCATGTTTTTCCCCTGTGCCCTTCATTTGCATTGTATCATATTTGCTAAATTTGCATAATTTGCATGTGAATGATGACATTGAAATAGGTTATTATGTCTTGTGAGCCGGTTAGTATTCTTAGATTGACTACACTCAACAGTTGGGCTCCGAATTTACAGTTTCAAAAAAGAAACATATTTCAGAATTTAAATTTTTAATTTAAAAATTAATATTTTGCGCCTTGAAAAAGATACATTAAAACTTGAAATAACAAAAATATGTAATTTATAAAGAAAATATATTTGTTTTGTGTGTGTAGTAAGTCTTGTGCAGTATTATTAATAAATGTTGATTTTGTATCGTCAAAAAAAATCTCATAATTGTAGTGTTTTCAGGTTACACCACATTAAATTACCATTGCCAGATACCTAAGGGACTAAAACTTTTGGGGCTGTCTGTTTCAATGCTAGCTACAGTTAAAGTTAGACTAAAAGCAGTTACTAAAGTTAAATTTCACCAAAATGCGTTTTTCAATCAATTTGACTGCTTGTTTTGCGTTACTTTTAACTTTTGTTTTTACTTTCCGAAAACACTTAGCGCCTCCGCCCACTGAGGCAACTGAAAACAAACTAAAACTGGCTGGTTTCTACGTCTTGATTGGTCAAAAAGCTTGTTTAACCATAGATGAAGAACAATCAGCTGACAGCTAGCAACTAGCAATGGCCGACCACCGCAACCAGCAGTGCCAATTGCGAGTTACCATGGAGTTACCGCTTGCGTTACCATTGACAACGGGGTTTTGTGTGATTGTGAAGTGTGCGGGCCATCACATTGTCATACAAAGACAGTTGGCAGTTGAGAGTTTTCAGTTGCCTCAGTGGGCGGAGGCGCTTACCCTATGGTTACTCCGCCATATTGGTTAGTTCTGTTCAGCTATGTTGGAGGAAGTTACGAAATTTAGCGCTTCAAGATCAATTACCAATTATGAAAGATAGTATAGAAGATAATGATAGTGACGATGAATTCCTCGTCCAATATGTCTTGCAGTGAAAACCAAAACCGTTTCGACCCTGCGTCAATAATATGGTTATTTGGGAAGGTCTCAAATATTTGGCGCGGCATCGGGTGTCGAAAAACCTCGTAAAATTTGTGACACATCAAATACAAGGCGATATTACAATTGCTGGAAAGTAAATTACATTTTTTTCGTATATATATTATAATAGACCGTCATTCAATCAGATCCTATAACGCGGATTAAAATAAAGCCAGATATTTTGACATTTCTTCTGATTTTCAAATGTAATTTACGATGTGGCCGCACCGAAAAATATTGCGATGCGTTTTATCACACGATTTCGAGGTATGTTCTGCTTTTTAGACTGGCCACAATAACTATTATTACTTTAGCTAAAGTAAGCTTGAAGGTTAAAATTAAAATTTAGTCCACGATCTAACCTTCTGATTAGACAGACGACCCTTAATAATTCGAGTGCCGGGAAAAGAAGGAAAGGTGAGAAAGGAGAGATCCAGATAGGAAATAACCTCATGATTACTATCGTTCACTTAAAATCTTCATACATAAAAAGACGTTTTTGTTTTCCACAAAATCTCATATTTCTGAAACGAACTTGAATTTAAAGTTATAGATAGAACGCCGTACAACGAACTAAGGAGACGTTTATAATATACTCGTATGAATATCTCACAAGCATATCACATCTCATCCTTCAGAAACTCGTGCAACTAAAGGGGGAGAATCGTATATCACACAAACATAACACATCAGACTCTTCAGAATCTCATACAGCTAAACGCGTGCGTTTTATACGGCGCTATCTCGGCGTCTCATTCAACTAGAATGTGGTAAAAGGAAAATTCGCTTATCAAGATAAATGAATCTTGACAAACTGTTTTAAATGCGTAATGAAAACACGTGTAATAAAAAATATTGTTCGCGCAAGTACACAAGTAAAATGAATATTAACAAATAGTTTTATCAATTAAAAAACTTAAATCTTTCAAGAAAGGCCAACAAATACAATATTGATTGAATCACCTATGAAATATTGTATTTGTTAGCCTTTCTTAAAAGATTTAAGTTTTTTAATACAACTTATTAATATTCATATTACTTGTGTACTTGGGCGAACAATATTTTTTTCTTAATATTTCAAAGCATAACTTGTAAAAAGCGTTTATAAGTAAAAAAAAAATACTATCTACGAAGGTTTAGAAAATGAATTATTTTGACTGAGGAAATATTTAACTTAAAATTAATAAATCTTAGAAACTATCGCTGAATTCTGTTGACATTTATTATATGAATTTTACATTTATTATATGAATTTTACATTTCTTATACGAATTTTACATTTTTTATGTGAATTTTATAACTCATATTTCTTGTTCTTATTAACTAATGATTCATCGTTACGTTATTTCGACTAAATTGCGCCTGAATCAAAAGCAGACGAAAAATATAACCTTTACATCGCAAGGGCGAAAAAGCTCTAATTGTAATGTTTCCAAATGCGTTCAGCCCTCCCCAATTATTCCTGAATGGTAACTGTCAAATACATGGCTATTTTATTTTCCTTAATGACTCGAGCATTTCCATTGTTTTGGCTTCCTGCTTTATTGTAATTCTTTCCCCACATAAGCAGTAGAACTCAAAAGGAATAAGTAGGTAAAGCATGTTTCTTTCGTTTCTTTCCTTTGTTTTCCGTTCTCCTCATTCCACTAAACCTCTTAGGATGGGTTTTTTCACAGAATTTGAACAAAATCTAATTTTGAAATTATTTTTCAAGTTCTGATATATATATAGATAGATATATATTTTTTTTTAATTTTTCAATTTATTTTACACACAACAATTTTAACCATTGTTTAACAATAGAATAACAAAATAAAAACAAAAAATATAACAAAAAGGTGAAAACATCATTGTTTTTTTTTCTACACCAATTAAGAGAACTGGCTCTTGAGCTTGGTGTAGGAGTTATGTAAGAATATACAATTTTTAGTCTTAATTAATATAATATCTTAAGGACTAGATTAAGGAAAACATTATACAATATTTTATGGTTTGATTAAGGTTAAAGGATTTTAGGATTAAGGTTAAAGGATTTTATTGCATACAATTTTTTAAGAATAGTTTGATCTTTTTTTGGAATAATGCTAAATCTGTTATTTTTTTAATAAGTGTTTAAGTGTTTCAGGCTAATAATTATTGCTTATAATAATTGTTACCCTTTGTGCTATGCATAAAAAAATCTTGTCTTAAACATTAGTTTATCAATTAAAAAATAATATCTAATTACAACAATAATTGCACATAAATTATTTTATTTTATTCCAAGCAAGAAGCAAGGAGATCATCTCAAGATGCAGTTCTGTCACGTTCCATCCACTGACAACCCTGCTAAGAAATTGTATTCTGTAGTTTTATTATTGCCACCATTGACGCCCTCCGTGGTGAAGGTGCAAGGTTCTCGACTTGCAATTCGAAGGTCGCGGGTTCAAATCCTGGCATACACAAACATTTTGTTAGATTATTTAGTGTTATTTCACAATTAATTAAATCAAAATAATATATATTTAGAGTGGAGTGGAAGAAACTCGAAGTATCGCCCTGGTGTAATTCAGTGTATTAAAGTGTATTCAGAAGTGAAATGTTGCTTGAGATGGCTTTCGCCGTCTTTAGTCACCAAATTTTAATAGCCCAGTACTTCCCCACCTTCCTCTTCCCCATCTCAATCCCCTTTTCGCTACAGCAGCTTCACAACATACCCCAATTGGGGATGCCATAGTGGTCACTGGCTCCAGACGGGAGCAGTTGGGACTCTTGTGCGATATTCATAGAAAACAGAACCATTTTTGGAAGCTCAATCAAAAACTCGTATATTTTTTATGTTTTAAATTAGGTAGCATATTTATTTTTAATGTTCCCATTATAAAGCTAAACTAACGAAGCGAGTAGGTACTTACATAAAATTAAATCGTCTATGTGTTTATGGTAAAAAATAACGGCTTCAGAAGGAAAAAAATATATATACGTATTTTTTCCCCTTCAAGGCTAAGCGCTTATGTTCACATTAGCCCTTGTAGAGTAATTGACATGTGTTAGAACTTGGAAAATGTTTTTTATCTATATGCCCAATTCTCACAATGTATGAAAAAATACGTTGTGTGTTTGATGAACGATATAAAAACGTAATTTATATGAACGTGTTTTTTTAAAGTTATGAGTACATAAAATAGTTAATTTTACAAGAGAGCAAAAACAAATTAATGAATGATGAACAAGTGGTCCCGTCAAAAAGAGATACTAGCAACATCTTGCGGAGATGGAGTGATATAACTTTAATAAGGTTCTCGTGGGACATAATGATTAAAATCCCTTTACTTTTTGAAAATTTTGACCTATGACACTTTTCTAGGGGATGTGCGAAGTCTATGTTTAAAACTATAACTTGCAACCGTCGTTACAGTCAGTACCAAAATATTTCACTTTCAATGTTTTGAAAATAGACTGAATATTTGTACTTGCCATTTAAAGACACAAATGCTGTAACTCCTTCGATGCAACTGGATGGAGTAACATTAGCTAACTGTGATTCATATAAGTATCTGGGCTCACTCATTCATAGAGACTGAGGATGTCAACCATAGACTAGGTGTGGGATGGAGTAAATTTAGATCCGTAACAGGAATCTTGTGTGACACGCAAATGCCTATAAAACTTAAAACGATATACCAGACTACTGTTAGACCCGCGATAATGTATGGCTCCAAATGCTGGACCATGTACAACTCCTACTCTGGGCAACTCGAAAAAACAGAAATGTGAATGCTTAGATAGTCGGCAGGAGAATCAATAAAAGCAAAATTAAAAGTTCACGCATTCGTGGCAGCCTGGGTGTCATGAACATAAACAGTAAGCTGGAGGAACGACAGTTGAGATGGTATGGGCACATAAGACGGAGACCACCAGACCACACAGTGAAGCAGGCAATGTCCATGGAGCTTCATCGACAGTCATCCAGAGGAAGACCAAAAAACTCCTGGATGACTCAATGCTCCAAAATTCTACATAGAAACGGCCTGGATGAAAGCGATACCCAGAACCGAAGAAGCTACAACCTGAGAACCCCAACAGCCTACCTAGGCAATGAGTTGGGACAGTGCAAGGAAGAAGAATGTTTTGAAAATGAAAAAACGCCAAATCATCATTAGTTGAAAATGAAGAAGTTGATTTTTCTAATTTATATTAACATCACAATAGTTTCAAAGTTTATTTTTTTGAAATGGTCTGGTCCGGGTAATTTTATCTATAAAAAACACGCAAATATGTATGGCTTAAAGTCATACAACGATGCACAAAAAACATACCAATCATTCGGGGGCTTGAAGTCAAACAACGTAATTCACAAAAAACATACATAGACGCACCTAAATCAAACAACGTCATCCACAAAAAGAAATACCAATAATTCGAGTACTTAAAGTCGAACAACGTTATCTATAAAAAGACATACCAATAATTTTCATTGCTATTAAAACCGGTCAGGCTAACTGGTATGATAGTTCAAACATCAAATTGACATAAAGTCAATTTGGTCGATATATCGACCAGCTCATATGGTATCATAAAAACCGTTTTATCTCCCTTACTATTGTAATGAGAAATATGATCTAAACAGTGTTAGAAACAGACAAGATGACGCTACGTATTTACATATTCAAATTAATCAAGGCAAAATTTCAATGTACGACTTTATAAAACCAAACTTGCGCCCCGAAATCGATGCGCCATTATCGGTAATGCGTGCCCTTATTACTAAGCTTCAACGGGGGGTAGTTATAGACACCTAAATTTTATCAATGGAAGCTTTGGTAAATATATAAAATAGCGAACAAATAATTCAATTTTTTTTTATACAAATGTGATGTTTTCACAAATTACGTATTTTCTTGAAATGGTGGATAAATTCACCTTACTACATTACGCCGACGACATAACAATTTAATTCACATTTCAAAGGAAATTATCACTTCACTCTTCTCGTGTAATATATCAGATTCCTTTACCAAATTACCCTGTAAAGAAGGCTTTGAAAAAAGCCCAGCTTTTCTTCTGTATTTTTCTTTCAAAGCGATTCCTTGTACCTACACCACTAATAAAATTTATAATTGTACAGTAAAACAACAATTTTACACATTTGAGTAAACCATTCTAACGCTTTTTGCCACATTATGGCACTATTTTCAAAGCCTCGGATTGCTTTACTGCCACAAAGTGGCAAATATTCTCTAAATTCTTTAAAATGTTTTAAAATTAACGAATTTATAAAAAAAAAACCTACGGTCCTACGAATATGTGATAATAGACAAAGGATAGGTGAATTAGTTGACTATATAGAACTATAATCAGATTGTATGTCACCATATTCAAATTCGGAGGTATAATTTTTTTAATGTGGGCGGAAAATTTTCCTTAGCATTCCGAGAAAAAAGTTTTAAATTGCTCTGTTGCTCCAGTGGCTATTGACTCACTTTGCCACAATTACTAATCCAGTTGAACATCCCTTCCCGTAGACTCCTAAATAATACATTGCTGTTCCTCAATCAATATATTTTTTCTATTAATTCTCATTTACACTCAATTCTTAAACTTTTTATAACCTTTATCATTATCAATATTTTTCATTATCTTCGTGATGCAAACTTAGTGCATATTGTATGTCATTGCTTTATTCATGTAAATGTGTTTTCATTTCGTTATCATCTCTGTTATATTGTTAATATGAACGACTGCGCGTCACGTTTCGGACCGTTTCTTAATTTTAATTTTTAAACTCCTAAACTCCAAAACTTAATTTGGAGGCCAAAATACCCAACTAAACTGAAAAATTATTTTTTTAATCAAAGGGTATATTAAATACCTAGAACTGGTATGTGCTATTTTATTTATTTTTGGTTTAAATTATGATATATAGACCATTAAAGAATTCAATTTTGCTTAATTTTGGAGGCAACTTTGGAATTTTTTTGCGAGTTAATTATAATAAATAAAAAATACAAATTTGCCTTATCTACTGTGAGAAATAAAACATCGTTAAAATGCATATTTTGGGTAGTAATTTTAATTTATATACGACAACTTTGTGTTCCGACGTAAATAGGTAATTTATAATTTAAATTTACACTCATAAAAATGCTTTCTCTTAATAATTTTTATTTTATACTACCTGATACCCGGTATGCGTTGAATGCCAATTAAATAAATAAATTGTTTTTCCCTTCGTGTTATTTCCCATTCGTCCCCGTTCTCCTTCCGATTCCTCTTCCCCTTCCCCTCCCGCGTCCCCTTCCCCTCCCGCGTTCCCTTTTCACCTTCCCGCGTTCCTCCTCCGCTCTCCCACTCTTCCCTTCGACCCCCCCCCCCCCCTCCCCCTCCCCTCATGCATTCCGTTTCCACATTCTTCGCCTTCCCCTCTTCCTCGTCACCTCTCCCCCGCATACCCCTTCCCCAGTCTTCTTTCCCTGCCGCCTAGCTCCATAAAATACACCCATTTATCCAACAAATCGCGTGACCTATTTAAATTTTTTATGCAAAATTTCATAATGCCAGAGCTCACCAGAATATATATATAGAAGTATTAACGGGCATGTTCACAACAATTCAAAATAAATTAATAGCAATCTGATGAAATTTTAATCGCAATTGTATGAATAGTTTATGAAATAATTTCATAACGCCAGAGCTCACTATCCTATAACCATCCCGGGTATGCGCACATATTGCCAAAGATTCATCGCAATCGTATGAATCATAAGGTACGAACACACAAACAAACATTAATTTTTATATAATAGATTATAGATTTCATCATACTTTTTGTTTTTTCATCATGTTTCAATATAATTATATAATTTTCACTCATCAAAATGTAATACTGTACTATTTATGCCTGTGTAAAAAAAAAAAAAACTTATGTATGTAAATGGCACTAGTGCCGTAAATTCTAAATAAATAAATAAATAAAATAAATAAAGTAAATAATTTTTTTAAATGTTTATCACGTAATTGTCAAAGCCTCTTAAATCATGAAATATTATAATCTTTAATATCCTATATTTATTTAAAACTAAAAATAAACAAAATAGATATAGATAGATATTTGATATATCTTTTGATTACAGAAATAATTTTTCAATTTCATTGGGTATTTTGGACTCAAATTCCATTCGTTAGACAGTTTTAAAGTAAAGTAATAAATAAATTTGATCTTTTAACTCCCTTCCTAATTCAAACGCTAAGACAGGGATGTGATCTTTCCCATGATACAACCCTCACAATTCTCTCGAGTGATTTTTGAGGGTCGTGTCAGGAATTCTGTGAATCAGAGATGCAATAATATGGGTGGGTAAGAGTTAACTTTATCTGTATTAGGTTCAAGATAAATCTGTACCATATTTTCTGAGTAGGCGTGAAGCATCTACTCGTGAGCTGTGCCTTCTATGAATGTATCGTAAGCCAAATGTTATTTAATGTTTAAAGAGAAAATTCTAGATTAGATGGTGATTTTATTGGTTATTTATTACTTTCCCGCGTCTGATAATATCAGAGTTCGTGGAAGAAAAATATTTGATTCGATATTATGTAGCTTTGGTAAATATTTTTATTTTTGTTTTTTTTCTCAGTAGACCAATCATGGATTTGTTTGTTGAATATATATTTTATTATAATATATATATACAAGTAGTGTGCGGGTCGAGATATTCGTAAAAAATCGTAACCCGGCTCTGGTGTGTAACATTATACCGGGTGTTAGGAGACGTACTAGCCCTTATTTAAACAATAATACCTAACATTATTTGAAGTAACACCCTGTTAATTATATGTTTGATAATTTAAATTACTAATATCGTTACGTTAAGTTTTATCCTCTTTTACTCGATATTTCAACACTATTTCTATGAAATTTTTTTCTTATAAAAAAGTATTGACCAAGTATAATGCTTTATTTTGTCTAATTTTCTATTTTTAAAAAGATACTTCAAAGCTCCATAATTCATGATGGTATTGCGGAGGCCTAAAAATCGGTATTACAAATATCTTCATATCAAATATCCCCATTCGATAGTTTTTTCTAATTCATTATAATAATAATAATCGTGATTTACATTTAGGCAAAATGAACTTCCAATAAAAACATTGTCACCTTTTTATCAAAAAAGTTAAAGTGTATTTTATTTGGGACGAATAATGAATAATGACGAAATATAATTTTACAGATTGGATAACAACGTAATAACCGCCTACAATTTGGGAGGTGGGAGTTCGGTACCGCCGCCCCAAGAACCATTTATTGATTAACCAACACCTCTACTCAGATCACCCTAAGTAGTTCGCTAAGTGTAATGACTTAGCAGGGATGCCCGGGTTAGCGGAGTGAGGTTTGGCCGAGGCCTGATCGAGAGTGATTGGTTGAGGGAGGCCTTTTTACCTCTTCAGCAGGACTCTCTCGGAAAATCGCTTTGCACCGTGGTGGGAGGGATAGGTTCATTCCGTCACTCCTGAACACCACACTGACTCCTATCCATACTCCTACAGATTCCTACCCATATCTTTTTCCTTGCCAGAATTTCCCCTCCTTCGTTCCTTAAAAAAACCGTACACATCGCATTCCCTAAGATGATGTAGGTCCTGAGGGAAATTATTTTCCTCATTGCCTCCTGTGTAGAGCTAATGTAAAAAAAAAACATAATAATAAATAAATAAAGATTTCACGAGAAAATACCTCATTACTGGAAATATCATTTATAAAATACAATCTCCCATCTACTGTCTGTCAAGAGCTTCTCAAATATCCTTAGAAGTCTCGCTGGATAGACATCTCAACGAAATAGACGGAACATAATGCCTGAAATAACGAAACATAACAGAATATTATAAATACGAAATTCCATCCAGTCCTTCGCTACCTTGCGCAAACAAATTAGTAAAAAAAAAAATCTTTTGATCTTTTTCACGGACGTTACTTTTTATGTGCTCCTAATTTGTGTTGATGGGGAATTTTCTTAACGGGTAACACCTTGACACACTCTATAATGATGCACGAGTCGGGAGCTACATAACGTGAATTTAGGAACACAGATATACATTCTGCTTTATAGGGTTCCATGACAAAACAGAACATTTAAGAATGAATGCCTGTGTTATGGCAATACGGCGTATCTACAGATACAGCATTTTGGCTTTACAGCGCTCAATCAATTCCATTCGTTGAGTTACATCATATGAACTTACTTGTGTTTGTTTATTGTGGTTTTGACGATGGCACTATGCTTTTTTACATTAACTCCGCACAGGAGGCTTTGAGGAAAATAATTTCACTCAGGGCTTTATACTGTGTGGAGGGTCTTTTTGACGAGAGGAAGTGAATGTTGGAGGAAGGAGGAAACACAGAGGCCGGCAAATCGTTCCACAGCCGAGCTGTTGAACACAAGAACAAGTCGTAGAAGCGACCCGTTCTCATGTGACAAATGTCAACCTAGTATATATTTTGGACGCGCGTTTAGCGTGTTTCCCGACTATGCACCGATGCCGAAGGGATCAAAGACGCTAGTTCCTCGGATCATCTTCCGTTGAAATACAGACAGAACAAGGATAGCATTCCCACCCGACGCCTGTGCTCTAAATATTGCAATCCATTTGTTAAGACGAGAGAATCTATCAAGCGGACCTTCCGTTTCTGTACAGAGTCGAGGGTTTTTTCAGGGACCAGAGGTTACTGCCAAATTCAACCGTGGGGGCACTTGCGATTTATACAGGGTTAGCAGTTGTGCACTATTAACATATCTGCGGGCCCAGTACAGTACGCCCAGTTTCTCAGAGGCTAACTTAACTCTGGCTTCGATGGAGCCCCCGTACCTGAGCTGGTCACTTAGAGTTACATCGAGCATATCAATGGAGGGCCTGTTCGGAATAATGCTACCGTTAAAGGAGACTAGATTGTCATTTCGATCCCTTTTAGACGTAATCAGACATGGTTGGGTCTTTGAAACATTGAATTCGACAACATTAGTCTTACCCCAAGAGAAAACACATTCGAGGTAACCGTCCATTCTTTACTTCAAAGCCCTCCGAGTCGTTGGAATTTGTGCACCCTTTTAGGGCTTGTCAAACCAAAAGCTATCATGGACTGTACTATCATCTGTGTAACAATAAATCGGTGCACATAACAAAAGATCATTGATTTGCAACAAAAACAAAAACGGAGTCAGAACCGATTTATCGAATGCGAGGAAGAGGTGAACCAATCAGCACCGTCTGATAACCGTCTGAATCAACCACTCACTCAAAAAGTTGGCAATCCACATACACAGGATGCGGGAAGTCCGTAAGAAGGCAGTTTGTTGACAAATCCTCGGTGCCAGACCAGGTCAAAGGCCTTAAAAATGACCAGTGGAACCTTTTTTGTCTCACCGAAACGTTCCAGGCCCGCCCTTAAACATAGCATAGCATAGCAGAGCACCTCTGTAATACCAGGGCGGGGATTCCGTCAGGCCCGCTAGATTTATTAACATTAAGTCCTCGTAAGACTTGGAGTACATCGCGATGCCGGATCCTCAGCTTTTTCATGTAGAAACCGCAGAGAGGAACCGACGTCGCGACTGCACCTTGATCATCAAGGGTCGAGTTTTCCGCAAACATTTTGCCTAATAGGTTGGCCTTTTCTGCGGCAGTGTTAGCTAGTGAGCCGTCAGGTCTGGTAAGAGGTAAGAGCTGTAACTGCAAAAAACTCTTCTGTAATGACAGATCATAGCAACTTAAAATCCAGCGTTCTGCCGTTATGTGAATACTGCACAAGAGTCCCAACAGCTCCCGTCTGGTAAGGGTGAAACTATGGCGTTTTATTTATATAGTGTGTTATTTCAAATGAATAAATTGTGACATAACACAAATTGATCAAATAAATAAAATACTTGACCACGCCGGGATTTTAACCCGCGATTTTCGAAGTCGTAGTAGGTATCTATACCAGTGTTTCTTAACCGTATTAACCCTAAATCCTCCCCCCCCCCCCCCCCCCCCTTATTTGAAGAAAATGATTTTGAGTATAATGCTTCAGTTTAGAAGTAGTTTATTAAACAGAAATTAAAAAATCCCGCGGTTAACAATCACTCAATCTTCACCGATTTAAAATTATGCTGATGGCTAATTTACAAAAAAAATCTTGAGTCCTATTTGTGAACGTTTGATTATTGATTTATAGTCCGCCAGACATCATTTACTATCTTTACTTTGATTACCTTCATTAATCAAAATATTATAATTTAAGGTTTAACTCATTAAGTTAAAATTAAAAATCAAAATAATATTATGTCTTACTTACTTATTGTGACAAGGTTACTAGACCATTGCTCGTTTCGTAGCCGACTGCGGTGGCCATTCCATACAAAATTTCGGCTAATTTTAGGCTAATCTACCTAACCATATTTAAAAATATTTATTTATCAAAGGGTATGAGGTTATCTGGTACACTGGGGAGTGTTTTTTAAATTTTATTTTCATAATTAAATTACAAAAGATGCCGATTTTGTTACAAAATGGAAGATATTTTTTTAAAAGCTGAAAAATACTTTAAAAAAACGAAAAACGTAAAATTATGCTAAAAAATATAATATGCTAAGTTGAAATTTAAATTTTCATACTATGCCAGCAATGTTATGTATTATAAGTGGATACATAATTGGTTTTTTTTTTAAGACAAACATTCTCGGGTTACAAATTGCTTTTTTTACATTAGCTTCACACAGGAGGCCCAAAACAAACAAAAAATCCATCAGGGCCTATGTCATTTTTGAGGGTGGTGTGTGTAGGGTACCTCTTACGAAAGATAGGAAGTTCTGGGAAGGAAAAATGTAGGAGAGACGGGTAGGAATCTGTGAGTCGGTGTGTACATCCCTCACTGCGGTGCAAGGCGATGTTCCGAAAGAGCCATTCTGTAACATCCGCCTCCAAGTCCCGGACAAACCTCACCCCATGAACGAGCACCCCAGCTAAATCTCCAAACTTAGTGTAGTGTATATAAAAGCTTCCGGCTTGTAGACATAAATGGCAGTGCTAAGAGCTGTCCTTAGATTCCGCTAGATGGCAGGTAGGAACCCTCTTTGACCTCTCATGTGGGAACCAAGAGAGGGTCAAAGAGCTCTGAGAGAGCGTTCACTGGTACACTCGGTTTAGATTCCATTTAGCCAGCTTCTAGTTAGGTCGATCAACGAGATCTACATTGTAAACCGCGAAGTGTATAATAAACGCAGATAATAACAAAGTATCTATTATTCCAAGAAGTAGTCTCCATCCAAAGTATTGGAGAATCTGTTAGTGTCTGTAGTAAATAACAGAACTCTACATTTAGCGATTTTTATTTTTAAAAGAAAGATCCGGGAATGTTTGCCGGGTTACGAATAACCTGACAAAATTCGAAAATCTCCTACTACCACCACAGTAAGCGGAAAATGTTGCGATGGAGGACTAAGCCAGCCGAGGAATGAAAAACGTGACGCCAGGGTGGGGCCCAAACGCGATGCCCACTCAGCCACTGACCGGTCAACCACTTGGATTAACCTATAGAAGAGGCGTTGGTTATCCATGTTCAATGGCGGTGGTACTCATACCCGCCTCCCAAATTGGGTATATAATGTTTAAAGAACTTCTACTACCACGTAAGCGGAAAATTACGTTCGTTCAATGATGAAGACTTGAATAGGCCACACGGAGAAAAATGTTATTTGAAAAAACGAACATTTTTATAGAAAAAACGAACATTTTAACAGAAAATACGATCATTTTATTCGTAGAACGGTTAAAAACGGGACTGAAGTTCTTGCGAACAAATTAGCATGGTTTCAATGTTTATTGGCGGGAAAATTAAAAATAATTTGATGGTATACGTAATTTCGTACATATTTTACCGCCAATAAACATTGAATCACTGTTGGTTTGTTCGCAAGAACTTCAGTCCCGTTTTTAACAGTTCATTTTTCTCCGTGCAGTTGCTTTATGAAACTGAAGTACATAATCACAGAACTTTCACAGAACATCATGTTTAACTTTGAAAAATTGGATGAATCGTTCAAATTTTTTTAAACAACCCATCCTTAGTAAAGGAATTGAACCCACGAGACCTGAAGTCTGAGTGAAAATCCAACACGTTAGTCAATTCAGCTACTAACCAGGTATATACATTTTAAAAAAACTAATAGTTGGGATTAATAATATATTTTAATTAATGAAGACAATATTAGCGAAACTCAATCTAAATCTGAAACACAAAAAACAGAAAAAAATCGGGTCACATCTGGGACTCGAACCCAGGATCTTCGGCTTTCCGGGCAGATGCTCTGCACGGAGAAAAATGTTATTCGAAAATACGATCATTTTATTCATAAAAACGGGACTGAAGTTCTTACGAAGAAATTAACAGTGTTTCAATGTTTATTGGCGAAAAAATGTAAGAATAATTTGTTAGTATTTGTAGAAATTACGTATACCAAAAAATTATTCTTACATGTTCCCGCCAATAAACATTGAAACCATGTTAATTTGTTCGTAAGAACTTCAGTTCCGTTTTTACGAATAAAATGATCGTATTTTAGAATAACATTTTTCTCCGTGTGCAGAGCATGCTTTCAATGCTGACCGGAAAGCCGAAGGTCCTGAGTTCGAGTCCCAGATGTGACCCGATATTTTTCTGATTTTTCTGTTTCAGATTTAGATTTAGTTTCGCTAATATTGTTTTCATTAATTAAAATGTTATAATTTGAGGTTTTACCTATTAAGTTAAAAATAAAATAAAATATTAATAATACAGTTCACACTGTCAACATTATCAAAATGAATGTACATATTCAAGTTTACAAATAAAAGTTCAGTTTTGCGGTGTAGATCGAACACGTTTTATTTAACCAGAATTTATTGTTCTGCGATCTCTTGGTTTTATCACAGGGGTCAAACTCGTGTATTTCTGTTCGAGGATATCAAGTTTTGGCAAAGCCCTTTCCCCACAACGGGACCGGAATACCCACACGTGATGAAACCCTTATTTGAAGGGTTCAGCAATAATAGAATCTCTCTATTTACTCAGAAAGCCACGGGGCAACAGGTAACGGTATATAAATTCACCCCACGTACATTTTCTCCGCAACAAAATTCAGATTGATCGATTTCTTTTGTGTTTTCGTGTGGAAAAAATCAATCACCGAGATGGCCCGTTAAACGGGAGATTTGGGGGTGTTTTTGATTGAATTACACAGGAATAACAAATTTGAGAACAATTTCGTATTCAAATAGGTACTAGAATAATAAGAGATTTTGCTTTCTGTTTATTTAATTTATTATTAAACCGTTGACAAATGTTTTGTGCTAAGAAAGTTGTGTGGGCATCATCTTATTAAAACGATGTTTACAGTTTATTATTAACTCGTGCAAACAAAATTGTACCTACTAGATAAAAGCACTAACTCTTTGTATTATCACTAAGTATCTGAAGCAGTAAACACCGTCGAACAGTTACCTCTTGTATAATGTAATTCACACAGCTTGACTGTCTATAATTTATACGCTGACGTAAATATTTTCAGCTCTCCAAGTTATGTACATCAAGAGCTATTAATATTTGAAATTTCACTGTGAAAAACAATTTTTTCGCTTTTGTGAACAACTCATATCGGTCGTAGAATTCGTTGTGTCTCCCTTACTACCCTGTTGAGAAATATGATCTCAACGGTGGTGTTAGAAAGAAAAAACACCACGCTTTCTATTCAAATCTAAAAGTTAACCACAAAATAATAAAATTGTACACCTTTATAAAACCAAAGTTTCCGACCGCAATTTGAAAAGAATTTATGAAACCTTGAGAATTTTTTATTAATAATTCTTACATTAAACGACGAAAAAGTGAGGTGACAAAAACGTTTACAATATATTTGTGTATAAAATATGTGCGTGTTGTTATTTTTTATTCGTTATAGTAATTTAATTTTTTAAAACTATTTTGTCTGCGTTAAAAAAAATTATATTTCAGAAAGTATAGGTTGATTTCGGATTTAAAAATTTAAAAGCGTATTTCATCACCTTTCAAAAACTGATTTTATTTTTCTGATACTATCAGAAATATTGCGTTTTTTTTAAGCAAATTTTGCACAAGTATGCCGAACAATTGTATTTGGAAGCCACCTCTGGGCTGGAGGGCCACAATAATTGATAAAACTATTTGGTTCTGTGCAAAAGAAGCTGTCCGTCGAATTGACAATCCGTTGAACAGACCGATTGCCATCATGCACAGACGCAATAAGGGCTCGCTGATTCTGTTCTACAGATATTTTAATGGAGCCTACTCTAAGCTACTCTATCTGCATTGATCCCCGGTGCACCGGGGCATGTACGTGAAAACACGAGCGGAACATCCGTTTGCGTTTGCTTCGGTCCTTTACCATAATTCGTGGTTCTTTTTTCTTCTGTTTATACACAGCAACATACAACAAAAAACTGCAGATTTATGTGAGTGCCCGTTTACTTAGGAGCCAAGCATACAATCTGACTCTAGTTGGCAATCATATTTTTTTTAATTTTACTTGTGTACATGAATATTTTAGGGACGTTATATTCCAGGGAGCACTGTATGTATTTATTTTGTTTTTTTTGGTACAAGCAAGCTTTCATTATTTGTGAACCACGTATGGTGCAATGTTCCACTTTCCTCTCTGTCGTTTCTTTTTAAAAACCGTTTTCTTCTTTTTTTAATTTATTCAGTAGATAAAACATTTGTATAAATTTAAAGTAGTCCCACAAAGCTGTCATAATACAGCTTGTCTGTAGGTTCTACCAATTAAACGTTTTTAATATGATATATAAGGAAATATTTGTAAATACATTTATAGATTTAAGGAAACATTAGAATAGATCACGTAGTCTATTAGATAATTTAAATTACATCTATAAAATATCTTAACATATTTAGGCATCAAGATAAAATTTAATAACGAGATATATAGGCATCTACATTAAGATATTCAAAGATACAGCTTTATCATTTTTGGGCTTGGTCTCTCATTTTTTCAAATTTTAAGCTTTTATTGACTTTAATGAAAATTAATAAAAGCTTCAGGTATTCAACAAAACGGCTTCCATATTTAATTAAAAATTCGAGGAGTTTTTAAGCCTTTTCCTTCTTTAAGTCTTATATGTTGTTGTACCAGTGGATGTTTGTATGAGTTTTCCCCCGTGTTATGTGTTATCCATAATAGTAGTGAACCAAAGGAGACCTTTTATTGTAAGTAAATCTACTATATTGAGCAGTAGTTTAAAGTTATTTCTCTGTTCGTAAATATGTGTTGTGATATATAATTTTGGACCTAGAATTGACCCTTGCGGTACTCCCAATTTGATATATCTAGATTTACTAAATATATCAAAAATCTGCCCTCTCATTTTTCTATTTAACAAGTAATTTTTGAAGAATGGGAGTTTACCCCGGATTCCTATAATTTCAAGTACTTTAATTATTAATAAATTATTTTTAATTATTATTTTAGCATTAGTAATATTATAGAATCTAAAAACCGTCTCACTAAATATCGCCACGAAAGTCTGCAGTGGTATATAAATATAATATGAGGTGTCCATGAATAAATTTTGATCTCTGACCTATGTGAATAACCAACTTTTGAAGGCTCCTTTTTAACCGTGGTTTATACGGTAAAAAATATTTAATACCGAGCGCTTTTCCCTGCCAAAGCCTGGAAAGCTTTACGAAGAAATATTAAAATTGTGTTAACGGCGTGGACTTGAGTTACCTAATTTTGATATGGTATAAAGTTTGACCACAATAATTTCTGAGCGGTTTAAGGCTCGCTCTTTGGTTTAACCGGCAACGTCGCTAAAATAAAGTGAAAACTTTGGAGAATTAAGACGTAAATGTTCCGTGAATAATGTTTAGACTTCTAGACATTTGACTTTTAGTCGAAGAGTTTCTGGTTTGATTCCAGTTGCAATACAAAGTTTGGAGTTTTTGATGAGAATTAATTAACCTTTTATTTAGGAATACACAGTTGCATACAAGTTTTGACATGTTCAACGTTTCCTTGTGTTAGCAGAATAGTAGATTTTTTTTATTTTATTTTTTTTTTTTTTATTTCTATATAATATTACAGTGTTCACATAAAGTTATTAATATTTATACATAATAGATAATAACATAATTTATGAACTTTTGTTGTGTTGTGTGTAAGGTAGGTTAGTGAATGTGAAACTGTGGTTGGGTAATGTTGTATGTTTCGTGAACACCTCACTAGGAGAACCTGTGCTGAGGTGTTTACGTGGTTATGTTTAAGTCTGACAAGTATTTATGTGTTGTAGTAGAAAGTTTCTTCTTTATTTATTTTTTTTAAATTGGTGACTATTTTAAACTGATTATTTTATTATTTAACATACATACTTAGTTTATTATTTAACATAGATGAATTTTTGGAAACACTGTTTACTTATTTAAAATCAAGACTTCATTAGGCGATATACATTAATTACGTGAGCTGTTTTTTTTTTAAATGTAGACCCCTCCACCACCCCTCTTTGTGAGATTAAGTGTGATTTGGGACCCCCCCCCCCTTTTATTTCTTTCTTGCTCTCGAATGAAATGTTTTTCATAATAGCCATTTTTCAGCGGGCAAAATGGCACACTTCAAAAGAAGTGAAAGTTTTTTTTAAATTATCTCTATAGTGATACATACTCTTTGACAAGTTGACGTGAGATTTATTTACTCCCCCCCCCCCACTCCCCCCTCCCGACTCGAGAATGATTATCATTCAAGCTACTGCCGGGGCACTTGAGGATGACATGACATATTGACGAAATTGTGAAAATAGTTAAGAGGGTATTACCAAAGAATACCGGAAATTAGTCGTTTTTTAAATCAAATTCCAGACGAATTGACTCTTTTTTACAAAAAAAAAACATAAATTGATATTGAAAGATTGTTATTTTATCTGGTACACGCAGTTTTAAAATTTTGAAAAACTAAGTGCATTTTTAATATACTAAGGTTATACCGTTGGTCGTTAACAGATGTGTTCAATTTTCAAACGATGGATTCTACAACACAAATTTCAAATCATATAATCAAACAACAAAATAAATCAATACTTAATCTAGTCTGCATAGTTTTAATATTTTAATTTTAGTTAAATTAAAATCATTAAAAAATAAATCCGAGAACGTTTTTTGTGACAAAAATACCTTAGTTTTTCTATTTTTCTATTTATTTAAGGTCTTACAAACTAAAATATTGCTGATTTTTTTTACATACTTATTTTGTCTAGACATTATTGAAAAATCATAACTATTTTAAGTACACTATATTTAATAATTTATCATCGTGCGTTTTGAGCATTTTTATTGCTTACTTGAATGTAGTTATACATTAAAGCAAGTTTTGAATGAAATAAATCGACATTAAATTTTTAATTTTAAAAATTTGATACGGGGAATAATCGATCTTTCTCATTGGAACCTCCCTGTACAGTTGCAAGCATTTTTAAACTTTTATTCTCAGCCGCTGGTCAATGGCTCTTAAATATATAATACATAGAAACAACTTCTGCATTTCAACACATATTAAAAAATATATTTCTAATGCCTTTACAAAGCCCAGACCTTCTTTAGTCATAACAATATAAGGTAAAATAGTGCATGTAAAAATACATACATAATATCTGTACCTGAGAAGCATACGGATGCAAGTCCAAAATTTGAAGAAATGAGTTTTTGATGAGGATGTGTAGTAAATGATCATGTTCATCAGTGGCAGAAAGATGGTAGGGTTTTTCAAAAATGTATAAGGATGCAACTACCATTATTCTTAGAAGCATTAGAAGCAGAAGGACTCAAGTCCATCCTTCTGCTTCTAATCTCTTTGTTTTGTATCTGAATAGACACAATAACCTCATATATCAACAAACGACACTTGTGATATTGGTAATCATTAAACAGGAAGGATAAATATAAAATAAAACTCCAAGGGGAAAAAGAAACGCATTTACGTGAGGCGAAAGTGCGATACAATCTGAAAAAAAATCGGATAAGTTGCGAGGGAAGTCATCGTATTCAGTATGAGTTTTGATGACTCGGATATGGAAAAATGTCTTCCGTGCCCGTTCTGAATATTTTTATTTGAAAAAATTGTGGTGTTTAAATGAAGCCATTCTGGGCAGCACCAATGACAAGGCAATTTTTGCATGTGGAATGAGTCAGTCGGTGTCAGGGGGGCAAATGAAGAGACTTCTTACCTCCTGAAGTGGATATATAGCGATATGGGGGATAATATTGAATATGGTCTGACAACTGTGAAAGCCAAAACACATTGACCCCCGTATTCATACCCATCCTACATACCTTTTTCCTTCCCAGAACCTCCTTTCTTTCCTTACCCTAAAAGACACTCCACACAGCATCCTCAAAGATGACATAGGCCCTGGGGGATTTTTTTTCTCAGGGCCTACTCTATGGAGTTAATGTTGAAAAAAATCCACTGCATTTTTTTAACAAAATTTTAAGTCATAAAGGCCAGACTATCCTCCTTCAAATGACGAAGACTTGGAAAATATCAATAATTAGTAATAATTATATTAATAAATATACAATAAAATGTATTTTTCTTTTACCTGTTGTGTATAGTTATTATTTTACTTCCAAATAAAATTTTCAAACATCGATCTTTTAATAATTTAATTTAATTTTTTACTTGTTATATCGAAATAGTCTATTGCATTTTGAATCAGAAGGACTCAACTCCATAATGATTTATTTTAAACATTTATTTTTAGGCTTTGCAGGTAAAATATTTCGTTTTATTTTCTCAACTTTAAAACGAAACTAATTGATTTAATAATTACAAAAATTTCATCAATCAGCACGAATATCTGCAGAAGTTATGAGACCATAATTACAGAAAAAATACGGTTTTGGCTCTACTGAACATTTGGCTTTTTGGAGTTGCATCCGTATGCTTCTCGGGTACAGATATATTATAACCTTAGAGTAACAATATACGCGTAACTCTCAACGCCCCAGGGGCCGTCATACTGAATCATTTATTTCAGGTGGAGATTTCTACAACCGAAACACAAATTCATAAATAATTACGTAGAAATGGATAAAAGTATAGGTAGGTACACAAAAAGCGCCAAATTCGTGAAAGGTTTTAATGTGAGATGCTATATTGTGTAAATGGATTTTTTTCATACATTCATTTTAAATTAGCATCATGGCGTAAACAGTAAGTAAAAGCTTGAAAAGGCTTTCAAGTAAAATAAAATGAGACGTAGATATATTTTATTTTTTCATTCGTACGTCATCATTAGCGTCCTTAAAATTGAGATACGCAAGTGACGAACTGTGAACACGAGATTGGCAACAGATTTTATAGGCATCCATGAGTAGAGCTTGCAAACTAGAAAATCCGGATTTAGAAAAATCCGTATATCCGGATTATTCGTGGTGGAATCAGAATTCTGATTTTGTAATATGAAATCCGGAATATCGGAAGTCGTACGAAATTAACGCGTTTAACAAACTAATAGGCTTATTATACTTAATAATTTGATAATTCTAGGATATGGAATAAATATATATATATATTTTTTTTTTTTAAATCAATCCGTAATAAACGAGGTTTTTACTATTACATTCACATCTTTTTTCAAGTGTCTTTTAAAACTTTAAATAACATTTTTATATTATTTTCAAGAACATTTTTTTGTTTGACTGAGGTTTCAGCCTTAATTCCCAGTGATCGGAATCATCTGCACTACCAACTTTGCTAAATTCCATTTTTAATACCGACATTTACCTATATCGTATATTGAATGCTTTAATTTAATTTAATATTAGAAAAATGCGTACATATCTGTGTGTTGGTGAGTCATCGACAACAAGTCCATTTGTCGAGTTTCAGCTCGATCGGATTTCGGGAAATGGGTTAATTTCCACTATTTAAAAATCAGCGGAATTTATACATTCAATCAATAAAATAAGTAGTAAATAATAAGAAATTCAAGTAGATGTATTTTAAATACTTACATTTTTATATACATAATATACATGCTTCGCGAACAATGCTCACCTTATCAGGAGTAAATGTACACTTAATCACATTTGAAGATCACCGTTTGATTATTTCGTAAGCTTGATAAGATTAAAAAATGTTAATTTGAGCCTTTTATTTTTTCATACTTTATTTTAGAAAGGAAACATGTAATCGGTTATTCTTCTACATCATACCGTAGGTGTTTAATGATAATTTTTTT
The DNA here is from genome assembly GCA_951813805.1 of Limnephilus auricula. Classification (NCBI taxonomy): domain Eukaryota; kingdom Metazoa; phylum Arthropoda; class Insecta; order Trichoptera; family Limnephilidae; genus Limnephilus; species Limnephilus auricula. The sequence continues at coordinate 7,867,788 of OX638403.1, forward strand.
AAATTGGCAATTCATCCGGATCTTCTTATCTTATCCGGATTTTCCACGACGGCCCTGATTTGCAGTCCCTTTTTTTTTTTTTTTATAGAGAATACCTCACAAGAGTCCCAACTGCTCCCGTCTGGAGCCAGTGAGACTATGGCATCCCCAATTGGGGTATGTTGTGAGGCTGAAGGAAACGACTCAAACTACTCACGACTGCCTACCGAAAGCGAAAATATGTAATTCTGAATATATTATTCCTCTTTATATTTTGAGCTTTAATGCGGCGACAAAATATTTCATGGCCTCGACTTTAAGGTGACATGTTCCCAGCAGCAAGCAAGTTGTAAAGTGGGATAATATTGTAATGGACTAAGCACGTAAGCTACCTACATGATTAAAACGTTCCTAGCAAAAAGATATAATAAATCATCTTCTATAAAATGATTATTTTATAAGTAAGTACCTTTTTACATTAACTTCACACTGGAGGCCCTGGAGAAAATAATTTCCCTCAGGACCTATTTCAACAATGGGGATGCTGTGTGGAGGGTCTATTTATGGAAAGGAAGGAGTGAACCTGGGTCTTGAAGCGATCAATGTTGTAGGAGGGAGGAAACACATATGAGTCAAGAACGAGTCGCAGAAGCGTCAAGTCAAGTCATCGTTTTCTCAGTACACTCTTTTGAATAATAGGGTATTTCCTAAGTATACCTAAATTTCATACGTATACCAACAAATTATTCTTACATTTTCCTGCCAATAAACATTGAAACCCTGTTAATTTGTTCGTAAGAACTTCAGTCCCGTTTTTAACCGTTTTACGAATAAAATGATCGTATTTTTTAATAACATTTTTCTCCGTGTAGGGGAGGATGGTTGGCTAGAGGATTTCAGGTTGTGATTTTTTCTGATAACTCCGTGATCCCTGAAAATTCCGTTGAGCACAAAATTCTATTAAATTTATTTTTTCTAACATTTTTCTAAATTCTTGACAATTTCCATTTTTTTTTCAATTTTCCCTGTTTCCCTGACAGACAGCTAAAATTCCTGACATGTCAGGAAAATTCCTGTCATCTGGTAACCCTATTTGGGAATGAACAAGTATTCTAGATCTAAGAACTAATCAATATATGCAATATTTTTATGTAGACTTCCAAATTACAAAAATCTTGATTATTTTTAATTGATAAACTAATGAATAGCACAAAGGGTGACAATTATTCTCTTCTCTTCTCTTCGATGGCGCTACAGCCCATATCGAGCTTTGGCCTCCCGCAACATTCGCCTCCAACTCCTCCTGTCCTCAGCGGCTGACTTCCAGTTAGTTATCTGGAGAAGCTGTGCTGCATCCCCTCTTACTTCGTCTTCCCACCTCAGTCTGGGTCTTCCCACTTTTCTCTTTCCACCTGGGTGTCCAGCCATAATTCTTTTTGGGACGCGTGTGTCCGGCATTCTCTGTACATGTCCAGCCCATCTCAACCTGAGGAGTCTCATATGGGCTGAGATATTGGGGGCCTGATAAATATCATACAGTTCTTTGTTGTGCCGGATACGCCACTGTTCCCCCTCTTTCACGGGTCCACATATTCTTCTTAACACTTTTCTTTCAAAAGTATCCAGCATTTCAGCCATCTTTGCCGTCAGTGTCAGCGCCTCACATCCATATGCCAATACAGTTCTGACAATGGTCTTATATATGGTTACTTTCGTTTTCCTGTGGACGCTACGTGACTTAAACACTGGCAGCAAAGAGAAGTATGTTTTGTTGGCTGCTGTGATTCTCCTTCTGATTTCTGCTGGATCCTCATTGTTCTCCGTCAGACTGGACCCAGGTAGGTGAATTGATCGACCACTTCGTATGAGTAGTTGTCTTTAAATTGTGCACTACCTCTTCTTCTATGTGAAGGGTTTCTGCTCTGTATCATCATTTTCGTTTTGTCAACATTAATCCGCAGTCCTACTTCCCGCGCCGCTATTTCTAAAGGGTCGAAGAGAAGCGTCGGCGACATGTATCTTTTCTCGGAAGATGTTTTCAATATGGATAAATGTTTCAGGCTAATAATTATTGCTTATAATGATTGTTACAAAAATCTCTAAATGATACCAACAAAAACATAAATTGTGTAATTAGTTACTTAATTGCTGACTTAAATCTACAAGGTTAAACAAAATACATCATGTGCAATAAATAAGTTAATGATTAAGATGATAGACTTGGCTTTTCGGCCCATACAAAAAGGACGCCCGGGAAAAAACACTTTTCTACATCGAAAATTGCACAAAATGAATATATTTTTTTTATACTGCCTTCTAGAGGGTGAAAACTATGTCGGTATGTTTTCAAATTTTCGATGCGTTTCGTATTAACGTAAAAATTCACTGTCAAACATGTACGATTTATCAAAAAATATTATTTAAGGAAAAAGTGCTGCTAACTCAACTCTCATAAAGAATTATAAAATTATAAAAAGCTACCGACGTAGCTTCTTTTTTCTAAAAAATATATATTTTTAAAATTTCAGTTTCGTGAAAGTTTCGGTGTAGAAAAGTGTATTCTCCATAAACCCCTTTTCGAGCAATTTCTGTAGGTAAATTTGAGCGTTGTCTCATTCGCACATTTCGCATTCGCATGTATTGTAAGTGTGCGTGAGCTTATTGTGAGCAGGACAGAACGACAGACGCGGGTGTTCCGCGTGTGGTTCAAAGTCTAGCCTCTTAATTTGTTGGTCGGTTCCTTTGACATTATAATTAACATCACCTCACACGGGAATAAGCATTATTCCGTTTATACGAAAAGGTGCCATTTCTTATGGAAGGCGAATGTAATTAGAATCCGCAGACATAATGGGAATTCTGAGTTAAATTTCTTTGAGTGAAGCGGCGCTGAGCAATAGGCGTGATCGCTCGGAGTGTCATTTGCAAAGAGTAATAAAAATCTGCGAATAAGGTTAATAAATTGGATGAGGTACGCTATCGATGTCAGCAAATACATTTAAAATATTGGGCTTCCTACTGCGAATACCTATTGTTAGAAAATTCAAAACCTCACGTAAATTGGTAAAGTGATTGAGATTTTTATGAAATTATAATATTATTTTCTGGAAAATACAGAATGGAATAAAGGAGCAAGTTCTTGCAGTAATTGTGAATAAGATTCGTTATTTGTGGCTTGCCATCATTGATGGCTTTATTTATCGCTGCTTGCTATGATTTTTTTTTATTAACTGAGCTGAAGCATTATTGTGATAAGGAACGTATTTTATTGCCTTTTTTGTATCGTAACCGTTCCGTAAACGTGAAAATATTAAAACCGACTATTGGCACGACGCCTTTGATTGGTAATGGTCTCAGAATTCGCGTCGTGAAATTCCGGCTTTAAGGGGATACCCGGCGGTGATTTTTCCATACAAACGTATTCCCTATTTATCTTTCTGGATTTTAACCCTAGAGAAAATATTGTTTTTACGTAAAATAGATATCAACTACTAGGGTGTCGGTATTTTTTTGTTTTTTTTGATAAGTTACTTTTTATAAAAGTTACGACCTTCCAATAAAATTGACTGGTTTAAACGCCGTCAAAAGACGTTCAGTATACAAACTAGACAATGTATTTTAAAAAAACCAAAACGTACACACATAAAATAGTTTTTTCTTATGTAGTTGGTAAAAAAAAATTGAAACAGTCCACTTTTGGAGGAGAAAGGTGGGGAACACTGAACCTCGATTTTAGTTTGGTATTAGTAGCCCGAGGTGCATTGTCCCTTTCGCTCAATATCCGGTGGAGTAAGACCAACAGTGACAGCAACAATTTAGTAAAATCTATTTTTCAAATTTCTCCACCACCTGGGTATCATCTTAAAACCGCACAACAGCCCCAACTGTTCCCGTCTGGAGCCAGTGAGCCTATGTCATCCCCAATTGGGGTATGTTGTGAGACTGAAGGTAGTGCGGAGTGGAAGGAGATAGTGAAGAGGGAGGTGGGAAAGTACCTGGCTATTCAGATCTGGTCACCAAACACGGCTAAAGCCATGTCACGCAACGTTTCAATTCTGAATGGTGGTTTTACACCAGGGCGATACTGAAAGTATCTTCCACTCTGAAACGTGCCGCAAATATTTTATAGATACATTATTTTTAATAAAATTATTGTGAAATTACAAATTTCAATCAAATAAAATTTAATTGCGCAAGCCGAGATTTGATCCCGTGACCTATGGATTGGTAGTAGAGAGCCTTACCCCTCGACTTAGGAGATGGTTTTAAACGACAGTGAAACAGAATAATTCGCAGCAATACTAGCTAGCATATTATTGTTAAAAATTTCGTTTATGTAAGGAGACTTCATTTATGAAGATTAAATACAATTTCCATTTCAAATATACATCTAAACTTAACCATCTACCACTCTCAATCTAGTGTTTCAACCCTCTTCCAATTTCTATCACCTTAATTCACACTAATTTATTTTCTTCCTTCGGGGTATGGCTTGCTTTTTTGTTACACCATGTTACAATACTTATTCATTTATGACCTTATGACCATTGAATGTTAATGGCGCTGGAATATACAGGGAATATTCAGGAATCGAACAATAATAAACAATGAGGTCAATTATTGGGACAATAGAACCGATGTATTCGTGGCGATAACTCAGCACCAAAACTGACAGAGATTAATTGTCTATAGTCTATGGTTATTGCTTTCAATGAATACATTGCAATTATTGTTTCAGGCAAATGTTTGCATGATGTTTTAACCTCCCAAAATAATACCTTGATTTGGTTCACATTATCTCCATACGGGAGGACTTAAAGGAAGAAAAAAATACATCTTTGGGGATGCTGTGTGGAGGTCTCTTATAGGGAAAAGAAGGAGAGGAAATTCTGTGAAGGAAAAAAGGTATGAGGGGTCGGTATGTGTTCAGGAGTGACGAACGTATGAAGATGAAGATGAAGATCTAGACAAATCTCTTCACATGAACCCTGGTACCCTTGTTAAGTCACCAAACGGGGATGACCTATGGCAGGGATGTTGGCAGTAATTACTCCTAGTGACAATAGACTCCATCTTCAATATAACTAATATATTATATTCAGACTATAACTTATTATTTCGGCTACTGGTATTATACCTAGCACTCTCATTCAAAATTTAGGCTTATTAGATTTGTCAATGAATTTATAGGTACATAAAAATGAAAAAATCAGTCATTTTAAATGCATATAGGATTACGAAAGATTTTTTAAATATTTATATTTAGGGATCAGTAGGATTTATCGGTCCAGTTAGGAGTTCTACCGAGCCCGAACCCTCTGATATGAAAATATCTGGAGTCAGTGAATTATTTTCCCATTTGGTCTCTGATGGGTTGAAGTGTTGTTCTTGTATTATTTTTGTATTTATTATACTTAAATAGTACAATTGCATAGCATGGATTGCCTAGATTGATCATTTGTGGTAAATTGTGTGAAGGGGTTAAGTTTTCCTGTGGAGAAGATTTAACCCGGACATAAAGTCAGAAAAATATCTAAACAATTAGTTGATGTAAAAGATAGATTTTATGGGACAAGCATAGTCATAACTAATTGTCACAATGCCAATAGTTCGATTTTAATCCCTTCGAATAGAACCGCATCACCCCTCGAAAATGTATTTAATTAGTTCTGCGAAGCGAGACATCATTAATTCCAAAGTAATATTCTACGAAATGTTCTCTTCTCAATGAGAATACTGGCGAAGCGAGGTAACTGTCTATTGGCTACTGGATAACATTGATTGCCCTATTTCCAAAATAAACGCCCGAATTGGAAAATTGGTTGAGAGGCCCTTCTGGAAAACGGGAGAAAATTGACAGACGATTTATTTTTTAATGTCAAAAGACACGTTATCAATGCCCAGTATTTAAATTAAGCGGAACAAAACCTGGAATCTTTAATGAAAAGCTGCGCAAAACACAAAAGGCATATGAAAATTATTCTCCTTTGGAAATTGTGTAAAATTTCATTCTTCTTCTTCTTGTGCCCTGTCCGTTCAACGGACGTTGGCTATCATGTTGGCTATGCGGACTCTGTCTACTGCGGCCCGGAACAGCTCTACAGTAGACTGGCGAAACCACTGTCTCAAGTTTTTCAGCCACGATGTCCTCCGTCTTCCGGCAATCTTTCCCTGCATTTTTTTCCCCATTACTATTTTCTATTATGAGATGCAAGATCTCGTACTTCTCCGGATGTCTCATCACGTGTCCTAGATATTGAAGTTTTTGGATTTTGATTGTATGAATAACTTATCTTTCTTTATTCATCCGAACCATAAGGGGGCATACATTAATTACGTGAGCAAAAAATAAGGGCTGGGGGTCCAGTAAAATCTCACTAAATCTCATCATACCGAGGGGGGGGGATCAATAAAAATCTAACGTCAACTTTAAAAGAGTATGTATTATTATAGAGAGAATTATCGTAACTCTGTCCATCCAGCTTATTTTAAGTATAGGGAAGTTGAGTGAAAAATATTTTGACTTATAAAAAAAAAGTTCATGTAGATGGCATTCAAACTTAAATACCAGTATTTTTTTTATTTTTTTTTTTAAGTTCGTTTTCATAATTAAATTAATTCTACAAGTTTGAATTTTATTAAAGCCCACCAAAACGGCGGCAAGAACACAGCAGAGTCCGTGACGTAACCCAGTCCTTGCTTGTGTGAAATATAAGGGAAATATTTACAAAACCGGGACACGCTTAATACGGACAAAAAAAATAAATTTAAAAAGTTGTAGTAGTTAGATATTTACTAGTACTAATCAATTCAGTTACCGGAATTTCAAAAAAGTGCATTTTAATGGTTATTTTTTAAATTTAAAAACACGAAATGTCATTTTTCACCGACCGCTATGTTAGGAACTGTTGCAAGTTTCGTTGAAAAATGACATTTCGTGTTTTTAAATTTAAAAAATAACCATTAAAATGCACTTTTTTCGAAATTCCAATAACTGAATTGATTAGTACTAGTAAATATCTAACTACTACAACTTTTTAATTTATTTTTTTCGTCCATATTAAGTGTGTCCCGGTTTTGTAAATATTTTTCCTTATATTTCACACACGCAAGGACCGGGTTACGTCACGAACTCTGCGCGCACGGTATTATGCCTTTGCCGCCGTTTTCGCGGGCTTAATAAAATTCAAACTTGTAGAATTAATTTAATTGTGAAAACGAAGTTTAAAAAAAAAAAATAGTGGTATTTAAGTTTGCCTGTGAACATTGATAAAAAAAAATAAAAAAAAGGACTCAACTTCCTTATTCTTCTGTAGATCCACATCTCGATAAAATTAACAAAATTTCATGCTCATCTAAAATGCAATCAGTTGGGTATTGGCCATGATGCTTTTGAAGTTTTTAATCATAAAAGTTTCCAACTATAAAACGCAGAGAATTTTGTTTAAATTTAATTAAAAATCTTAACAATACGGGTCTTTTCTATTTGAAATTTTCTGCTTTTTTTATTTTTCTACGCTTTAATTTTTCAACTTTAATAATTTTCTGGGGGTGGAAGTAGATACGCAAGAGAAAATTGTGTTTTCTTCTTAATTAAATTATTAATTAAATGTCGGCCTTATTAAAAAAGCATTATGCACGTGGTTTTTGGTTTGTTTTAAAAATAGTTCTTAACCACTTATATCACGTTATATGTAATATTTAACTTTTTATGACAGCTGCCGTGGTCGAGGGGTAAGGATCGAATCCTGGCGAGGGCAAATAAATTGCAAATGATTAATTTGTGTTATTCACAATTAATTAAATAAAATTATTAAATAGTATATTTGCGGAAGATACTCTCAGTATTGCACTGGTGTAAGATCAAGGCCATTGCTTTAGCCGTGTTTGGTGACCAGATCTGAATAGCCAGGTACTTTCCCTTCTTCCACTTCCCCTCCCCACTACCTTCCGCCCAGCACATACCCCAATTGGGATGCCATAGTCTCACGGAAGGGAGCAGTTGGGACTCTTGTATTCACTTAAATTCTAATATACTAATAATAGACTCGGTATTCACCTAAATTCATGTTGATGAAAAAATGATTAAAAAATCATATTTCTCTGAATAATTTTATGCGAATTTCGATGAAAATATGTTTTTGGTATCAAACACCTAATATTGTAAATAAAAAATCAATCTTTCTTTAATAATCAGATCAGGAAAAGGTTCACTTTCTCATTTGAAAGATTATTCAAATCATTTTCCTACTAAATTTCTAACTGAACCTTCCCGCATGAATTGGGCCTAACAGTTACTAGGCAACGTTTTTATTTCCGAAAGGCAATGAAGAATTACCATCTTTATTTCGTTAATTATATTTATTTCACGGGTTAAACGCAAACATGACCTGACCCATGTACGGGTTCATGTAAAAATAATAATTAACAAACGGACGTACGATAAACGCATAATAATGTTTTATATTAGGGAAAATACACCAAACCAATAGGGTATTTTCATATGAAATATGTGACATTTTTGAATTGCAGCCAAAACGACATGTTCGTTTTTCTTCGTGAATATGGCGTTGTTACGTCATACCGGTCAAAGTCGGTGACAGCCGTCTTACCAGCTATATAGTAGACAGTTTGAGAATAGGCGGTTTTAGATTGTTTCTTATGAGCGCTTTTATTGTTACCGTGACGGCCCGCGGAAACGGCACAGCGACGGTAATGGCTCGTGCCATCTCATTTATTTAATAACGAGTGAGGGAGAAGCAAAAAAGTTATCATTTTCTTGCCTCTCCAAGAAATGACATGCGAGCCATTATTGTCGCTGTGCCGTTTCCGCTGGTCGTCACGGTAATAATAAACGTTCTTAATCTTATATCGAAAATATTCATATTTATTAAGAAAATATTAAGCTTTAAATCTTCCACTTCACTCCATAGTTTGGGATAATACCATATTCCCGGCACAAACAATCATCGTAACGTTTTATAGTGTGACGGACGTATGAATCGATCCCTCTCACACTTGCTATGCAAGGCGATGGCTTAAGAGAGTCCGGCTGGTGAGCTAAATTAGATATCCTGATCCGGCCCGCCACGTAGACCTGGAGAAACCTCATCCCATGAACCCGGGCACCCCTGCTAATTCACCAAAAGTAAGCGTCATAAACGAACCTCTTGTGGAGACCTAAGGCAGGAATTTTGAATATCATAAATAATTCCCGAGGCGGTGGTATCCATACCATCCTCCCACATTGAAAGGGGTGTAGATAATATTTTACACAAAAATTAAATTTAACATACAAAAAACATGGTTCATATTCGCGGGGTTCTATTGTATTTCTCATGATATAAATTAAGAGGCTAGACTTTGAACCACACGCGGAACACCCGCGTCTGTCATTCTGTCCCGCTCACAATAAGCTCACGCACACTTACAATACATGCGAATGCAAAATGTGCGAATTAAAAAATGCTCAAATTTATCTACAGAAATCGCTCGAAAAGGGGTTTATGAAGAATACACTTTTCTACACCGAAACTTTCACGAAATTGAAATTTTAAAAAATATATATTTTTTAGAAAGAAGAAGCTACGTCGGTAGCTTTTTATAATTTTATAATTCTTTATGAGAGTTGAGTTAGCAGCACTTTTTCCTTAAATAATATTTTTTGATAAATCGTACATGTTTGACAGTGAATGTTTACGTTAATACGAAACGCATCGAAAATTCGAAAACATACCGACATAGTTTTCACCCTCTAGAAGGTAGTATAAAAAAAATATATTCATTTTGTACAATATTCGATGTAGAAAAGTGTTTTTTCCCGGGCATCCTTTTTGTATGGGCCGAAAAGCGAAGTCTATCATCTTAAACCTTTTTCTTAATGACGTAGATATTCCCCAATAAATTTGAAAATTTGATCCGTTTTCAATTAACGACCACTTCTTACCAGAAATGAATTTAATATTCAAGGTAATAATAAAACAGTTATGATGAAACATGATTTAATAATACAGAAATCGTAAACAGTAAAGTTTTACCTTCTACAAAGTATGTAACCGTTTGTGTACCATCTAAATAAAATAAAAAATAAATTCTAAATATTTCATCAATAGGGAGAAGATGATTAAATTTAGTCAAGAATTAAATTGAGAATTTAACACTTCTCTTATTTTAGAATAAAATCGTTGTAGTGACTTTTTAGGACCAAACTGATAATAACATAAGTATACCGATTACGATTAGCCAATTTAATAAATACATGGTGTTTTGTTATTCTATTTGTAAGCCGCTGAATCAAATTGGCAGCCTCTAAATAAATGTTTTTTATATGTAAATGGGATTGATATTAAAATGGCACCTGCTAGAGCGTATTGAGGGGCAAAGGAAACAACATCAACACGCATACAAATACTACAATACTTTTTTAAAAGGCTTTTGAAAAATTGTACGAGAATCAATTTTCCGATTCTTTTCGAGTGAATCATACCTCAAATCAACTATAAACCAGATAGCTATGTCCTCTGATTCAGCTAAAACTCTTGAACAGTAGTACCTAGCGTAAATTATGACTTTTTTTTGTATGAAATCTAAACCAACATTATCTATTTATTAAAGTTAAATAAAATATAAATAATTCTAATATTGAGTGCTCAGTGCCTACAATTAAACAAACAATCGTATTGTAAAATACAAGAATTCTTTCATTAATTCAGTTGTGAGAAAATTATATTGTTTATATTTGTTTTAGATATTATAGTTGTTTTAATTCATTTAACATTTTTCCCACTATATTATATTATTAGAGATTTTTGGAATAAAGAAGCTGGGCTGTTCCTATCATCTTCGTCAGCCGTTTATTAAAGAAGCTGGGCTGTTCCTCTTATCTTCGTCAGCCGTTTATTAAAGAAGCTGGGCTGTTCCTCTTATCTTCGTCAGCCGTTTATTAAACAAGCTGGGCTGTTCCTATTATCTTCGTCAGCCGTTTATTAAAGAAGCTGGGCTGTTCCTCTTATCTTCGTCAGCCGTTTATTAAAGAATCTGGGCTGTTCCTCTTATCTTCGTCAGCCGTTTATTAAAGAAGGTGGGCTGTTCCTATTATCTTCGTCAGCCGTTTATTAAGATGATCCACTAGTCCTTGACGCATTCGGAATCGGGCGGAGCGAACGATTTTTGGGCGTTTACCAATAAAAACCCTAATCTCTAGCAAACAACAGTGTTTTGTTATTCCGCAAGTATATTTTTAAAGATCGAAGCGCCGCGTAGACTGAGGCATGTCCGTTGGCCCCGGGCTCTGGGCGTGGAATGAGCGACGGGCTAAAATCCTTCTGTACATGGCATAAGGATGAAATTCGCACTTACAAATTCGTTGGGTACCGCCTATTTTTATTCACTGGAAAGAAACGTCGCCAAAATGCACGTTTTATTTTATTTTATGAAGTTCAGATACAAATATAAAAATGTTTTCCGATCACTCTATAAGAAACTTAATTAGCTACATTATTCAATAAAACAACACCAGAAAAAGGATTTGTAAATAGGAGATTTTTCACTTTTAACCATTTTTTATAGGTCAGACGCATAATTTTTTTCTAAGCTTATTAAAAAGCTTATCAAAAAAATACTCGATCACTTCAAAGGCCAAGATGTGTTCTACTCACAGTACTTAATTGAAGCATCTATATTATTTCTAAGCGATCAAATTTTCAAAACTAATACACAAGATTTTATTCGATTTTGCATTTTTCCGCATGTCTTCACCTTAAAGAAGCTGGGATGTTCCTCTTATCTTCGTCAGCCGCTTATTAAAATTATGTTCTATATTTGGTAATATTATTCGAATCATTTCCGGAAATAATTTATAAATCCGTTTTATAAATGTCAAAAACAACGCTCAAATGATTTAATCTATTCACTAGAAATCATTCGTTTTGTTTTCCGTGTCTCGGAAGGGTTGATTACCTACAATACCTACCCCTTTGCGCAAATTAATCATCATTAGGAAAGCTTCTCCTCGACTCTGAAGGTTTTAGAACATCAGATTCTGTATTTTTGAAACGTTAACAAAACTTTTATATTTTATTTATTAACATTTAAAACCTGCTAAACTACTCATGTAGTTTTACAGCAGACACATAGTGACAACGTTTTATACAATAATATGGTACATTTTCACACAGTATTTTATGTATAAAGATGATGATAAATTATCAATTAGATCAATTGATTAAATTTTCAGAATAGTATAGACAAAAATAGAAGTATAAGCATTAGAAGCTTCTGCAAGCGACTTCGTCTGCGCATGATTAGTACTTCGAGTAGCCTATTTTCTTTTCCTAGGTTCCAACTATGTTTATACCAAAATTCTTAACATATTTATTTAAAATATCTATAACTCTTGATTCGATTCAAAGTACTCGTCTAAGTATTAGGCGATTACTTTAAATAAATTCACTAATTTAAATATTTTCTAAAATTGAATTTTGATTTAACAAACATTGTTTTGCAAAATGTCATTCTCAAATTTCTACATTTTCTATTAAACAATAATTATTATTCATAATATATATATTAAAAATATCTAGCTTTATAAATTATGGCCTATGTGTTATTTTGATGTGTGAGCTATATTATTGTAAAGTTTCATTAAAATCCATTCAGTAGTTTTTGCGTGAAAGAGTAACAAACATTCATACATCCATACAAATTATTGTAAAGTTTCATTAAAATCCATTCAGTAGTTTTTGCATGAAAGAGTAACAAACATTCATACATCCATACAAACTTTCGCGTTTATAAGATTAATAAAATAAGAAGTAAGATAAGATATAGCAAACACGTATAAATGAATCGTCACATCAATAGTTTCGTATTTTTATTTCATATTTTATTTCATATTTCATGAGGTATTACAACATTATAATTATTTTCCATTTCCTTCAAATATTAATTAGGAATACAAGGGCTTTAGTAGGGTATCAATATAATTTAGCTGTATCTAATAGCCATTATTTGTTTAGATTATATTTTACTTTCGCAGTATAAATGGTAAGATTTTTAATTGTCATTGGTAGTTTATTAAATATTTTGAGTATAATATAGTTTATGGTTCTTTCACCGCATTTATTGATAATGGGTTTGAGAATTATTTTCCACTGTGATTCCTGGCGTGATATTTGTCCACGCGTGCCTCATCGCTTACGCCAATTTAAAAAAAATGTAATTCCGTAAATCGGATATTTTTTCTGTAAAGCGAAAATTTTTATTTTTTCTATTTTATTACAGCGAAATTTCAAGAAATTCCGTAAAGCGAAGAATTTGCGTATTTTTATGAGATACATGCCCTACATATATTTCTTTAACCTCAAGTAAAATAGATTATTACCCCGAAAACGTTTTTTTTGTGTAAAATTAAGGTTTTCGGCACATTACGAGGGCTTACCTATTTTTTGTTTATTTGTTGCGTGATGGGTATTATTGTTCACAATCAATTTTGTCACCTCACTAAGACGAGTCTGTCCAAAATAATATAGGTATTGAAAGAACAAAATTGTTACATTAATATTTCTTACAGATTACAGATAATGGGTACCTACTAAACTGAGGGAAGGATACAATGATACATTATAATGTAAACGTGCAGTTGTCATTTGATTTGAAATAATATATTATGCTATTAATTTAGAAAGAACAAATATTGCAAAAAAATTGCAATCCTCGGCTAACCGAAAAAAATTAAACATTCTTTCTTAAATATGCACGGGGAATTAGATGACTAATATGTTCTGAAATGCTGCTAAATATAAGTGAAGACTGATAACTGATACAATTAATTTCTTTGACCAAAAGTAGATTTAGTTTGAATTTCTACAAAGTTCAGATCACGAAGCCGGTGGGGATAAGTATTCCGTGAGGCTGAATGGAGTTGGGAAGGGAGATGGTGCAGAAGAAGAGACTTCCTGAGTATTGAGATTTATTCTTTTGTGAGATTTTATGGATTTTTTAAAGTAAGCATTAAGCAATATAAATCCATCTTCAAACTCTTAACGAAGGCCTGCTCACGAATTCATTTTCGTTTAGCAAATTACGTTAGCAAAGTACATCAAGAATTTGTAAGTTTAACAGAAAGATAAATAATACAAACCAGTGTAGAACAATCAGCATGGGTGATTCGAGGACGAATTCCTGTGATACGCCTGCGATCATTTAGTGCTGAGTTGAAATAGAACTGTCTGTCTGTGTCTATTGCAATTAGTCCTATGTATCGGGCATCATCTCACAATCTCCGGCAAAGCTAAGAAGTCAGCTTTGTCCCGACTTTAACATTTAAGCTAATATAGTGAACACTTATTCAGAAAGTTTTTTTTACTTCGTGTGACAGTCGTTTTTCCCGACGAAGAGATTATCAAAGGAAATTAGAATTATCTATATAATCCGAAAGATAAGGGTTCCTCCGAGACCTTCCTAGAAGTGCCCCTAACCATAATACGTCACTCCAGTAGATCAGCACACGATCGGTTCCAGCGATAACCAGATAACCTTCTTGCCGTTCGGTAAAAATCGTTTTACTTTCCAGGTATGTGAGCAATCCTTTATTTTTAACTTTCTCCAGTCCTTTAAAAAGCTTGGTAGCGATATCTATTGGACAATAGTTGGAATGATCGAAACAGTATTTCTTCTCGGGATTTTAATGGAAAGCTGCACTTCGCCATCATCTGGCACCTTTTGTATGTTTGGTAAGTGTTGAATAATTCGTTGAGCACTAAAGTCACATCTGCCTGACCTCTTTAGAACCTGGCTTGGTATTGGGTAAGGTCTGTTCGTTTTATGAACGTTTAACTTATTCAAGAAGCAAAGAACGTCTTTGTTTCGTGCTGGTGTTGAATATTTCATTGGAAAACCACAATACCAACGCATATACCCACTGAACGCGGGAGCTTTTGGTCTTGCAATTGTTATTTAAAGAGTTTGATTTTCAAATGATGTTTTGCTTTTCTTTCTCACTGGCCGAGTTAACCCATCGCAGGCCGCAGTCCCCCGACGGGTCTGGATTTTTGAAGCGATTTTGTCGCTTATGTATAAAGAAATTGTATGAAGAACAAGGTCAGAATCGCTTGGGCCATTCTCGTTCTTGACGTAACGAAATACTGGATAGCGTCTAGCCTCTCCGAATAATTCAAATTAATTCTCGATGACGCTGCTGGCATCAAATATGGCCGACAAAATGGCCGCCGAGTGATAATATGAACGGAGTCGTAGTCGGAATCTATATTTTTCATTGTTTTTTTTTTATATAAATCCATTGTGGAAAGCGTAGATCTGAGTGAGTATTAGGAAGATCGTTTTATCTACATTATTTTGATGTCATTTTTGTAATATATCACAAAAGAAATGTTATAAAAATTGAGTTCGTAAGAAAGGTGAGTAATATCAAATTTTTTACGTCGTATTGTAAAAATATATTTTTCCTATGCTGGCTTTCAAAATTTTAATCAACAGTTAATCGGAAGTATCAAAATATATACAGACTTTTCTTCCAATTACCCAACGAGCTGCCATAAAATCTGACTCACCATTAGAGTAGTTGAATAGCATTTTGGTAATTATTTGTTCATGTTTTGTTAAACATTATTAGCAATTTCGCATACCTTTGCTCACTTGTAGTATCCATCTTATTTTCTTAAAAGCTGGCTCTCCAAAACATATTTGCAATATATTTTGTGGCTGACGGTCAGACGATGGATCACTAAATAAACTCGTAAAAAGTGCCAAACATATCGGTGAAAATTCCAAAGGCACTTTAAACTTTCCATGTGAGAGCTTTTGCACCTGTATTCTATCTTGTTATTTTTTTGTTTATTAATTTTAAGAAGATACATGAAGCGTTTGACATATTTTATAGAATTTGTTTTGTTTAAGATAAAGCTCGTGCAAAGAAGCAGAGAAACGTTATAAGAAATAAATTACGAATAAAAAATAATAATCTTTACTACGAATTGACTTATTGACTTTTTGATATACTGGCATACAGAGCTCCGGGCCGAAAAGGCCCCTTCCTCTTTCATCATGAATTTATGTTTGGTTGTAGAAAATTAGATTTTATTTAGTTGATTTGGATAATATTTTTGCAATGTAACATGGCTGCAATAGGAGGAGATTTAAACTTTACGGAGGATTTGTTTGGGTTTCTTATGGGTTGTTATTAAATTTTCATCGTACTGTGCTAGACAGTTAATGGACGCGTTTTCATGGGTTCGAATACCCGCATAATTTTTTTCCGCGAGACTTAAGATATGATCTTTAAGGAGGGGAACTTCAGAGTCCCGGTGTAATTGTGCAACCCTCATCCATTTTGGGGCTCCCAGGGCTGTGCGAATGGCTTTATTTTGAAACGTCTGTAGAATTTTACTACGAATTGGTTTACTTTGTGAATACCAAAAAATGTGTTTTGAATAAATTAAAGCTTTTCTTCTGTTTCCATTGAACAGAATTTAAATAAAATTGTTAATTACTTTATACAAAAATGTAAGCGCTAACTTCTAAAAAAAGTCATAAGAAACGTATAAATTCTTTTAACAAAAAACTTTTAAAATACGTAATTATATGACTAAGATTATTTGTGGCAGTTTCCCTTGATAAACTTTTTTCTTTCTTATAACGTTATAACATTATTCACAAAATAAATAAAATCCACTTTTTGCCCTTGAAATCGGGCGTTTCCAGACTCTGTTTGCCAAGCGATTTTTATGAATTTTACCTACATTCGTGACGATATAACGCAAATTCAGAATATACACATTTTTGGCTTTGGGCTCCTCTTGGCATATATATATATATATATATATATATATACACACAATTCATCAGGGGTAGTAAACAATGGATAAAATTATATTGATTAGTATTGTTGTAACCCCTCCCAAAAACATTGCGCATGTGCCCTAGTTTAAGAGAATTTGACTTCTTAGCCCTTTAGAACTTCCCGTATTTTGGTATTATCGGCGCGAGGAAAGTTGCGCCAAAGTTGTTTTTATTTTTTTTATGAATAATTTTTCAAGAACGAAAAAGTTAGTAAATCAATCGAGTCAAAAATAATCTTTTTTTATAGTGAAGAGTCTGCTCCCGTCTGGAGCCAGTGGGACTATGGCATCCCCAATTGGGGTATGTTATGAGGCTGAAGGAAAGTAGGAAAGGGAAGTAGACGAGGAAGAGGAAGGTAGGGAAGTACCTGGCTATTCAGATCAAGTCACTAAACACGGCTAAAGCCATTTCAAGCAACGTTTCAATTCTGAATGGTGGTCTTACACCACGGTGATACTAAGAGTATCTTCCACTCTGGAACTTGCCGCAAATATACTATATATTATTTAAAATAATTAATTGTGAAATAACACAATTCAATTAAATAAAATTTATTTGCGCACGCTGGGTTCGAACCCGCGGCCTTCGGAATGGGAGTCTAACGCTCTACCGCTGGACTACGCCGGCCGTCGGACTACGCCAGCCGTCGTCTTTGCCATAAAGAGGTATTTTTTTTTAAGTTGTGTCTTATATAACTTCATAATATTTATCTAACGAAAAAACAAATTATTTTGTTAAATTAAATAAATAACTTTGTATCAACCACTATTATATAAGTTATTTGATGACGCCACAAAGTGATTTTGCGAAATTTGAAGAAAAAATTATTTTGTACTTAGCGCTTATATTTTTTGTAACGTAATTATTAATTTATTTTAATTCCATTAATTTGAAAAGGTAGGAAAAGCTTCAATGTATCCATAACATATTTATTCAAATATATATTGTAAACCGATTCGTAGTAACAATATATCTAAATAGTGATTTGGCGTATAACTTTATCTTAAGTGCATATTTTACTAGTCTGAAGATGGCCGTAATAGGCTGAAGCAGTGGGAAAAGTTTTTAATTATTTCAGTATATCATAATAATGTAATTTAACCATAAATTTATTGTCAGCATCAAAAATAGAAATATTACAGTAAAGTGTTGATGGAACGAACGATACATCAGGGTTTTTAAAATAATTTTTGATTGTAATATTTATTTATTGACGACAATATTAGCGACTCTCAAACGAAAATTTAAAACAGAGCCCCGGCAAGAGTAATGGTCGGCGTAAGCTGGGAGTCAGCCCACCGCACGTGCAGCATTTGCAGGTGCAGATTTTGTAATGTATGTACTTGTATCAAACAACATATGCTGAGAGGCAGACATCATACCAGTTCATAAATTACAAAATCTGCACCTGCAAATCCTGCACTTGCGACGCGGGCTGACTCCCAGCTTACGCCGACCCTAAAGGCCGTTGGTTCTAGGCTAGTAGTTTAGTCGAGTAGCAAATAATTTAGTAACTAAACGTATCCAAACACCATACATTTAGTAGAGTAGTCAGTGGTTTAGTATAGCTAATCCATTTTGTCGTATTTTTTCAGGCGAGTAGCGCCCCCACCATGTTGTCACTGCTCACTAAACGAACAAGTCCTCACTGCTCACTCAACCACCAAACAACCCGTTGTTTTATTTATTAGTAGAGTTTATTAGTGGCCGCTGATATGCGGTCTCGTTGGAGCGAAGATGCTACTCTAAAATTCTTATATTTTTTCTGCTATTAATCCATTTTCATCTCCATAGTTTCTTTACTTACATCTCACTAATTACTTCTTCTACTTCTTGTAAGGTATCCATTACAATCAGCTTAATTAGCATATTTACTTTGTTGCGTTGCAGCCCGTTCATCTTCCAATACGCCGTACGCTAATGTACTCTACTCGACCGTAATATGAACGCTTTTTGTTAAGTCAAATGGCGAGTTACTCGTCACTCAACTAAACTACTAGCCTAGACTTAACAAGCAGGTCCTGGGTTGAATTCGTATATGCGACCGAACCTTTAACTGTACAAAATTTTCGTTTTTGAGAGTCGCTATAATTGTCTTTAATAATTAGATAAATCATTTATATTCATCGTTTTATAACTATTCAACGTTTACAACTTTTAATTAGAGGAACAACTGAAAATTGCGGGAGTACTTATTTATATCTCATATCGTTTTCTAACCGCGAACACGCTTTTCTTAGGTTCCCATTATATTCCACAGCTTAGTGTCTGTCTACACAAGAAGAAAATTGTCCGGAAATTTGGATCAAAATTTCCAAATTGCTGGAGAATCCCATTCACACACTTCGTCGGAAACTTTGGTCCAGACGAAATGTGGTCGGCTCGTACTATACATTTTGATTAGAGGGTAAATCAAATCATAAGTTGGAAGATTTTAGAATGTTGCCGTCGGAACTTAGTTAAAAGCATTCATGATTTTACGGATACTTGTTAAAAGTATCAAATATCTATAATATCTTCGGGCTCGGTCTCGACTTGATTTTACAAGAGACGTAACTTCTGAAACTTCAAAGTTAATATTATGTTCTCCATCAAGTATTCAAGGTAATTGGCAATTCATGCGAAATATTGAAGGACGTAATGAAGCAGTGATATTTTGGTAAAATGGGTCATTTTAAGAGGACGCCACAAGCCAAAAATATATGTTTTCATAATATGCTTTATATCGCCACAACAATAACAAGCAGTCCCGTCGAAAAGTGATACTAGTGACATCTTGTGAAAATGGAGTGGCATAGATAATCACGACCACTTTACTTTTCAGAGATAAAACTTAAAAAAGAAAAATTTGCCTTACGACACTTTTCTATGGGATGTGCGATATGATGCATTTGTAAATAACATGAAATTTTGGTGTAAGAGACAACCTGATTGAGATTTCAGCATTTTGGTCAAAATTCCCACAATTTTCCCTATATGAAGAATATTCTCCGGAATTTTCCCTGGATTATTACCCAAAAATATAATAACTAATTCCCTGGAATTTACCTATCACTATCTACATGACACCCGGTATATATTTGTCTGAAGTAATACTGAATGTTGTGTGCAAATGTACTCCTTAGACTTATCATAAAACCGTGAATTATTTGATATTGAAACGTGTCTAACATGAAACAAAATTGATATGGTGGAAACAATGTTAGGGTGTCGCCTCTCGTCACCCCAACACGAACGCCAAATCATTCAACTGAGTGGGCTCCAGTTCCGGATCAACGAAATCTGGCGCCCTATGCAGTAAATATCGGAGACGCCCTCCCACATTTTTTTATTTACTTATTTCATATTATAGAAACAGACAGTACATTGGATACGTTTTTTAGATTTTAGACAGTACATTGGTTACAATGATGAAACATTTACAGATATTAAATACTATTTCATGGTGAGGATCTATGATGTGTTTCTTTGTAGTGTCTTATTTGTGGCATATAGATTTATTAATTACCGGGTGATGTGGGCAATGAAGTGTGCGAGAATGTTTGTAGGTGTGAGAAGTGGTGAACTGTGAAAAGATATAGACGCTTATTAAGAGCGATTGATCAGCAGCTGAGAATAAATGTTTAAAAATGCTTGCAACTGTACAGGGAGGTTCCAATGAGAAAGCTCGATTATTCCCCGTATGATTTTTTTTAAATTAAAAATTTAATAACGATTTATTTCATTCAAAACTTGCTTTAATGTATACCTACATTCCAGTAAGCAATTAAAATGCTCAAAACGCACGATGACAAATTAATAAATATAGTGTACTTCTTGTAAGTATTTTTTGATCATAAGTATTTATGATTTTTTAATAATGTCTAAACTAAATAAGTGTGCAATTTTTTTTTTTAATATTTTAGTTTATAAGACCTTAAATAAATAGAAAAACTGAGGTATTTTTGTCACAAAACACGTTCTCGGATTTATTTTTTAATGATTTTATTAATTAAAATTTAAGTTTTGAAAACTGTGTTGACTAGATTACGTATTGATTTATGTTGTTGTATGATTCTATGATTTGAAGTTTGTGTTGTTTAATAGAATCCATCGTTTGAAAATTGAACAAATCTGCCAACGACCAACGGTATAACGGTATATTAAAAATACACGTAGTTTTTTTTAAATTTTAAAACTGCATATACCAGATAAAATAACAATCTTTCAAAATCAATTGATGTTTTGTTGTAAAAAAGAGTCAATACGTCTAGAATTTGATAAAAAAAAGACTCATTTCCGGTATTCTCTGGTAATACCCTCTTAAGAAGTTTATATCATTGACATGATGCTCCTTTTGAATCTGGGCAGTGAACAAAGAAAATGTCGATATTAGAGTTTAGACAAATAATGGACGACCTCGTGCGAAGAATTATTATTATAGGTTTTTGGATTAGGTTATAGGTTTTTGGATTCGAATCGTATCAATTAGACGCAAAAGACACGATAGACAAATAGATATTTTGTTAGAATAAAAATCTTACGTTAAGATCTTATGTAAAAAAAAATCTGTGACAAAATTTTACTTCAGTACAAAATATAAATTGTCGGAAACACAGAATTCGCGCGCACAGCTGCCGAGTTAGTAGCAGACATATATGTCGTTAGCGCATAATAATTATCCAATGTTATGGGTAATTTTTAAATGATTTAGGGAATATATTAAGTAAATATTGTTTTCGCGCCTCCCCTCCATAGATGGGTTCTTTGAACTGTTTTGAACGTATGGCAGATCCGGCACTGGTAGGCTCGTGAAATTCCCGATTCATTGGCATATTCAATAAGGCCTAATCTCCCTCAACTCGGATTAAGCACATAATTCAGCAGTATATTAAACCTGTTGTTTGCAATTTGCTTCAATCCGCAATCCTATTATTCTACTCTGTATAATCTCCGTACCTACCAGCAATTTACAATGCTAACATTATCTAGTACATGAGATCTTTCTGTGTGAATTGAAACATGTGTATAAAGTTTTCAAGTATGAGGTATAAACGGAGACATACATGAAAATCAAAACAAAAATTTAAAAAAATTTAAATGATGTTTTTCGGTAAATCAAGTTTTTTATTTACATTCCACACATACAAGTCCACACAGGAGGCCATGAGGAAAATAATTTCCCTCGGGGCCTGTGTCATCTTTGGGGATGCTGTGTGGAGGCTATTTTTAAGGAAAGGAAGAAGAGGAAGTTCTGGGAAGGAAAAAGGTATGAGTGTTGGGTAGGAATCTGGGGTTCAGTGTGTCTAGATCATCCGCCGACAAGACCTAGATAAACCTTACCCCATGAACCCGGGCACCCTTGCTAAGTCACCAAACGTAGCGAACGACTTGGGGTGACCTATTGCAGAGGTGCTGGTTATCCAATAAATGGTTCCCGGGACGGCAGTACCCATTCCCGCCTCCCAAATTGAATGGAAGTGTTTGTATATATACGACAAACGCCTAACGGCTTTCCGAAATACGATATCTGTTTTTTTACATTAACTCCATACACACGGAGAAAAATGTTATTCTAAAATACGATCATTTTATACGTAAAAACGGTTAAAAATGGGACTGAAATTCATACGAACAAATTAACAGGGTTTTAGTGTTTATTGGCGGGAACATGTAAGAATAGTTTGTTGGTATACGTAATTTCGTATGTATGCCAACAAATTATTCTTACATTTTTCTGCCAATAAACATTGAAACACTGTTAATTTGTTCGTAAGAACATCAGTCCCGTTTTTAACAGTTTTTACGAATAAAATGATCGTATTTTAGAACAACATTTTTCTCCGTGCATTAACTCCATTCAGAGAGGGGGAGGCCCTTCCCAAAACAATTTAAGGTAAGGAAAACTATTTCCCATTATCATCTTTGTGGATGCTGTGTGGAGGGTATTTTTAGGGAGAGGAAGGAGAGGACATTCTGGGAAGAAAGGGATATGACGGGTGGGTAGGATTCTGGCAGTCAATATGTCCAGGACTGACGGACATATAATCCATTCCTCCCACTGCAATGCAAGGCGATGGGTCGAGAGAATCTAGCTGGAGGGGTCAAAAGTACTTTAAACAGTATTTTTAGCCACGCAGTAGGTGAGCAAACGCATCCGCTGCCAAGTCCTAGACAAACTTCACCCCATGAAACCGGGCACCAGTGCTAAGTTGCTAAACGTAGCGAACCATTAGGGGTGACCTACGGCAGGAGTGTTGGTTATCCAACAAATAGTTCCCGGGGCGGCGGTACTCATCCCCGCCTGTTTGACCGACGCGAATTTCGAATAGGCGGTTTCAAACGCGGGTGTTGTAAATCTCCTCGTACGTGCATAATAAAAGTTTGCTCCGTTTAAAAAACTTTATTTAGAGTTTTTAGGATAATGTTTTTTATTGGGGGCTGCAGCCTACAAGGTGAAAATTGCCCTGATGATAGCAAACTTCCGATAGGAAATCTGAGAAATCACAAAAAGCGTGAGCATTAAAGGGATACCCGGCGGTGATTTTTGTGACGTATTCCCTATTTATCTCTCTGGATTTTAATCCTAGAGAAAATATTATTTTTACATAAAATAGATATCAACTACTAGCGTGTCGGTGCTTTTTGTTTTTTTTTTGATAAGTTACTTTTTATAGAAGTTATGACCTTCCAAAAAATCAAAAAAATTGACTGGTTTAAACGCTGTCAAAAGACGTTCAGTATACAAACTAGATAATGATTTTTTTTTTAAACATATTCAGCCTTACTAAAAAAAAAACACTCCGCGGCCGTTAAACGGTGTTTCTGTAGCACGTTGTGTAAAGTCTGTACATTTCGTTTTTCAAATTTTTACTAAACAAAATATATGGTTTTGATCTGACAACGTCGCCATTTTACCAGCCTTACTAATAAACTTTCTGAAAAATTTGTACAATGGTCAAACAACCATGTATGAAGAATCCTTACTAATTAAGAACTGACAAAAAATTGTTCATGGAAAGAGATGTACATTGCTTACACGGCCAAGGAGGGTAGTTTATCTGTTGTATATATTTGTTCCATTTGTAATTTTCAACGAATTTCGATTTTTTTTTTTAATGTTCTATATATTTATTATTTTTTGAGATGTCGTAAAAACAAATATTATTTTAGAACCAAAATTTAATTACCTTTAAGATTTTTATATCTAAATTATACTTAAATGTTTAAAAACTGTAGTATTTTAAGCTTCAAACATCAAGTTGAAAAAAAAAACTCACTTACCCCAAACACTTTCTATTAAAACATTGAAATATTTGGAAAAATTCAAAATTCAAAAAACACAGTCCTTTTATTTAATGATTTTGAAATAAATCTGTCACCTCACTTTTTACTCCTTCAAACAATAAAAAAATATAAAAAAATCTTGAAATTCGCTTTTCATTCCCAAAAATTTACAATAAAAAAACTCACGTTTGAATACATTGCTTGCACATCTTAAGACATTAATTTCTTTGATACGTTTACTAAAATATGTATTAGACATTTTAGTCACCAAAAAACATCACTTTCAAGAATTTATAATAAAATAAAGATCTTAAAATGCAAATTATTTCTAAATATAACCTATGAACCATTTTCTGGCAGTTTAATTTAGAACACACGATTTTAGTGCCACAATTTGACTTAAATAAACAAAAAACAACACAAATTAATGGCAAATATATTGAGTACATGAATATAAGTGCTAATTAGTCATAAAGATTGAAATCATTAACTAAAAGATCATATTAATCAGACACACATTCGCGACCGACTTTTTTTCGTAGAGTTTGCGTACGCTGCTATATTTTCGGCAATGCGCAGGCGCATCAATCACACCACCTAGCGGATTATTATGAAAACTCCAATTTAAACAAGTAAAATCCAGCGTTGCCAAATGTAAAGATTCACAAAAACACCGTTTAACGGCCGCGGAGTGTTTTTTTTTAGTAAGGCCGATAAGACATAAAATAGTCTTTTCTTATGTAGATTGTAAAAAAAAAATTAAAATCAGTCCACTTTTGGAGGAAAAGTGGGGAATACAAAACCTAGATTTTAGTTAGGTATTAGTAGCCCGAGGCGCATTGTTCCTTTCGCTCAATAACCGGTGGAGTAAGAGCAACAGTAATTTAGTAAACAGCAACAATTTAGTAAAATCTATTTTTCAAATTTCTCCACCACCGGGAAAAAAGATAAATACGCAGGCATATCCTAATATAAATTGAATCCAAGAGGAAATAAGCATTATTTATAGAATTCCTTACGCCTTTGTCCTTACATCTTCACTCAGAATGTTCAGAACTTTCCTAAATAATGTAATCTTTAATTGTAAACAACCTTTGTATTCAGTATCTAAAGAAATACATTGTTTTTAAGTAGGTACTAAATTGTTTTCAGTAAATACAATATTCTTGACATTATATCGTTCGGCGTGCGGCCGCGCTTTCGTAGATGGCGCCCCTAGTATTTTTACTTATAAACTCTTTTTACAAGTTATGCTTTAAAATATTAAGAAAAAATTATTTTTTGCGAAAGTACACAAGCAATGTGAATATTAATAAATAGTTTTATCAATTAAAAAACTTAAATCTTTTAAAAAAGGCTAACAAATATTCATCAGTGATTCAATCCAATATTGTATTTGTTAGCCTTTCTTGAAAGATTTGACTTTTTCGATTGACAAAACTATTTATTAATATTCATATTGCTTATGTACTTTCGCGAACAATAATTTTTTTCTTTATATTTCAAAGCATAAATTGTAAAAAGCGTTTATAAGTATAAAAAAAATACTATACGCGCGCCATCTACGAAAGCGTAGATTATGAATTCTTTTGACGTTCACCTTAATTTGTCTCTGTCGTAAAAGGGACGCAAGAATTTCACGAATTGCCTAATAATTGTTTAAGTGTTTTCTTAAATAAACACTGAAAAAAGCTTTGTTTGTCTATTTATTAAGTTCTCAGAAGTTGTTTGAAGACAATGTGATTGTGAGACCCACTTGACTGTTGGTTGAGACCCTAAATATAATAATATATCGCTCATGTAATTGAAAAGTATCTGCCATTTCAATATTTCACTATTGAATTTATAATTTACGTTCACAGTTAAATATCTATCTACCGTTTTGGAAGGATGCTATTTAAATAAATTATGAAATATGAAAAAAATCCTTCATAGCAAATGTTATCTTTGGGAATTCTGTGTGGAGGGTTTTTTTAAGGAAAGGAGGAAGAAAAAGATTTGGGAAGGAAAAGGAGTCATTGGGGGGTCATTGTGACAATGTGTGACAGACGTATGAATCCATCCCTAACAGTGGGTGAGAGGGTCGAAAGATGGCTCTGCCGGTGAGGTAAAAAAAGTCTTTCTCAGTCAACCTCTCCAAATCCGGCCCGCCGCACAGGTAGAGAGACGCATCCGCCGCCAATAACTAGAAATCCTCACTCCATGAACCAATTCACCCCTGTTAAGTCACCAAACGTAGGGAACCACTTGGGGTGACCTATGGCAGGGGTGTTGGGTATCCAATAAGTGGTTCGATACCCGCAACCCAAATTAGAATAATCATTCAGAGCATACCTAAAAGAAAATCTGTAAGATATAGGCCACGGGTAGTAGATACGGGGGGCATAAGGCGCTCCGCCCACTGAGGCAACTGAAAACCAACTAAAACCGGCTGTTTTCTCTGTCTTGATTGGTCAAAAAGCTTGTTTAACCATAGATGAAGAACAATCAGCTGACAGCTCGCAACCTAGCAACGGCCGCCCAGGGTAATCAGCCGTGACAGTCGGAAGATGGTCGCAAGATGGTCGCAAGATGGTCGCAAGTCACCGCTTGCGTTACCATTGACAACGGGGTTTTGTGTGATTGTGTAGTGTGCGGGCCATCACATTGTCATACAAAGACAGTTGGCAGTTGAGAGTTTTCAGTTGCCTGAGTGGGCGGAGGCGCTAACTCCGATCCAAATTTTCAACAGAATTCAAAACAAAAAATATCCATGATTGTGTTACGTCACGATTCCCCTCAACCAATAGGAATCCTTTAATTTCTGTGTGTTTCTCTGGTTTATTATGTAGAAAATAATTTCATTCGATGTTCATTTGTTTTGAACGCTTTTGACGTTTGCTTGCGACGCAGTAGTGGAAATAAATAATATTAAATTGAGAATTCGCAACCGCGATTTGAGAAATGCGAAAACAGGACCCGTGGTTGGAAGAAAAATGCAGGTGGAAATCTTTTTTTGGTTGTTATTTCAGTGTTCCTTATGTATGTATGTATGTTCCTTATGTGTAACTGTGTTATATTTTCTTTTTCAGAAGTTATCCATGTTCTACCTGGATCTCATTCATTTTTTTCATATCGATGCTCGAAAGGAAAAATGCAGTGCAACTCTGATATTATATTAAAGATGAAACCGAATCCACATATCTGGATTTTGACACTAGTTCAAGTGTTTTTTTTTATATCCTGTTTCTGGAGATGGTTACATGAGTTTGAGGGATATACTGCCAGTCGTGGTGCATGATGCAGGTAATTATTATTTTATTAATAGTTTCATACTCCGCCTACTGGTTAATACGGAATATTTTTTATTCAACAGTTAGATTTTGCTTTATTATTACGACAATTGAGTATTTATGTCGGGGGAGACGAAAAAACATGCATTTTATATTTCAATTTTATAAGATTATTTCACTTACGCGAAGTATTTGACAGCGACGTTTGGCCAAGTGAAACGGGACTTATACAACTTCAATTACTACAATATACAACTATTTACGTGCACAAAATAGGTTATTAGGTTCTTAGGCTGGGTAACCTAAGTAATTCGTGCGTATTTAGATTGAAAAAAATCGCAAATATCAAATCCAAAGAAATGGCGGCAAAGGAAATGTTCCGCTCCATATTATCCGTGCGTATCCGTGTATCGAAATTCGAATTCCGTATTATCCGGTAAGCGGAGTAGTAAACATTTACCATTATTTTTTTATTAATTTCATTTATCAACAATTCCCCAATAATGTCAGACAAAATTATCGCATTTGAGTAGGTTTCTTTATATAAGTTTTCTCAGAGCTTGATTTAATACGGGAGTCACAAATTAAAAGGAATGAGAGGAAATGATGTCTCCTGTGACATAATACATAATTTATACAAATACATTAAAACTGCATACTTAAACAAATTCCCATCACTGATCAAATATAATTTTTGGAAAATATAACTTCTTAAGTTCCATTTTTTATTATTTCAGAACCAGTGACGAGCTGAGCTAAACTAAGCTACAAGTACAAATATTCAAATACAAATATAATGTATTTATGGGCCCCGCATGAAGCTTTAAACATCTTGTGCGACTTTAATTATATAGGTATTCTTGTATTTCCCATTTCTACCTGTTTATAATAAAATACTAAAATATGTAATTATGAGTTTTCATTTCTGTTTGCAGAGAAAATTTTATTTTAAAAATAGTATTTTAGGCTAATGCATTGGGTAGGCTCCGAAAGAAAATTATATTGTCTATGGCCGCGCCTTTTTTGGTTTTCTCTATTTTCGTCTATGGTGTGTGTGACGTCACGATTTCCCATAGAACAAAAAAATTGTAAAATTGTGTCGAAAATTTCTCTATAGTAAAAGCCCGAAGTTATCAATCTAGTTATTGGTTTATATTATATAATATGGTAGATACCCATCATCCCTGACGTAGAGAAATCTCAGGTTAATTAGCTTTTACAATAATCTATGGCTAATCGCCCATCCATATATTTATGGAAATAATGGATTGGCGAAAAAATAAAACATCTCTTTAAACAAGCATCTGGAAATTGATTAAAAAAAGCTTTTATAGGTGGGTACCTACGTGTATATTGAACATCTCGTAAGCGCCTCACGAATATTTTATAACCATATAATATATTTCATTCTCGCAGGTACATGTCAAAGTTTGTATTTCGAATCCGTAATTTAAAATACATTTTACTTGCCGAGAAGTTTCCGAAATTCCATTCAACTTTAAGTGGTCTACACACTATACTGCGAACAGCCCGACATTTAGCAGCTTTTAGCAGCTGGCTAAAAATCGCAGGTTGGAGGTTGCCTCCAGACGATGCTTTTTGCAGTAAGTTGGTTTCTTTTGCTCTGTGAACACGTATTCACAGCGCTCCCGAACTCGGTCACTTTCGAAATGAATTTGCGAAATGCTTAAGCCGGGTCTCTTGCTTCAACATTGTCGCCTCCTGCGACTTTTTTTAAATAAGTTTTTATTTCAGTGAAAATAAAACTAATTGTTAATCGAAATCGACAACGGTTAATCGTTAATCGACCACACATACCTAATTAATTATGGGAATAAATTCATAACAGCAAAAATAATTAAACAATATTCATTCTTTAATCCATTGAGAAAAATATTTGCCACCGCTAATTTTCCTTTTAGACCTACTCGACTCCAAACACCTTTTTATTGTAATAACTCTGGGACCACCGCAGAACAAAATGCAACAATAAATCGCTTACACACTTTTGGCAATAAATATGCTAATATCGATCACGCCGGTAATCTGGCATCATACAAAAGATGCATTAAACAAAATTTGTCTTCTAGTACCATGTAAACATAATGATCATGTAAACATAATATGCTTACCAGTACTTGCAAAACATTAATTCATTAGAAATCATAGGTACTTGTAAAATTCATCATATCGGTTAATATTTATAATCCATAATATCGACCTCTTAACTATTCTATTTTATTTTTATTTTTCATTGCTCCTATGAGGACTTTTTACTTTATATTTTATATTTAAATCATTGTACCTTTTAAAGATATCTTATATTTCTACTTTTTTTATTATTATTATTTTATTCTCACTTTTAACTTTTTTTATTTTTGCTTAATAATTTAAAGCTTGTACTTTATACTTATACTTATACGTTATACCATATTTTTCACTTTACATTTATATTTTACCCTTAACCTACTACTTATAATCTTACTACTTACTTTTTACATTTTTTTTTCCTTATATTTAACTTACAAATATACTGTTAGTCATTCTTCATGTTGTTGTACTATTTATATTGTATGTCAATTATGTTAATGGCACATGTTGTGCAGTATATGTGTAAATAAATAAATATAAAAAAACCATGTACTCCAAAGAGCGTAAGCGACATTTCTAAGGGAAAATATCTGTCAGGGTGATAGGCAAAACAGCGTAACCGCCACTATCTCCACAACTGAAGGCATTCAGATAATTGCATTATCAGTTCTATACAGGCAGTAACCAAATATCAATAATCGTAATTAACCAAAATCATTTTTTGAATCAACTAAGAAAGTTATTTAAAAAAAAACCTTCTCCTGAACACTTTGCTGTTTGTCGCTTACGCTGTTCTGCCGATTATGGGTCGATATAATATGTGGGTTCGGTTAGGTATAATACGCACTAAAATTAATATTAAAAGAGATTCCATTTTGACCAATTACACTATCGTCAGAATTTCTGCTAAAAGAAGTCAATTTCAGAAGACAAAATACTTGATACTGCTACCATGGAACATTTCAGGTTTAAAAAAATAATGTCAGATAAGGTACATACTATTACGGAAAGAACATACGAGTTCGATAATATAACATAACAGAGCATCTAATTATAATCAAATTAAAATATGAATAACAGTATATACGTCGTTAAAATATTTCAACGATAAACACGAATAGTTTTTGTAAAGTTTGTTTATAAATTATAAATTACAAACCTTTATCACGCTTTGTTATTACTTTATTAACCTTTGTTGAAGCAAAAGACCCGGCTTAATGTGCTACAGAAGTTCTGCAGATTGGTGGTTGCCACTAGACCATGCTATTTGCAGTAAGATCAGTGGCGGGTCGAGCACATTTTCGATGGCGGGGACCGTCATTTTTATGTGTAGATACTGACGTCTCACTGCCAGAAAGTAACGATACGAGACTCAATACAAATATAGGTATACCCAAATAGTAATAATATAATTTCTTACAGAAAATTTTATGAGGTACGAAGATAAGTCACGCACCTAACCAGAACCATCAAATAGGGTGCGTAAATAAATATTAAGTTTAAATAAAAATAAACACTTGTTCACAACCAAAAACTCGTGGTTTAAACAAAACAAGTGTTTTATTTATATATGTCAAACCACAAAGTGATTGCTTTCTACAATTATGTAAATATGAAGTTTAATAAAAATAGCACAAGACAAATTGTACTTCGGTTTGAGGTGTTTTAACCACGAGAACGGCGCTATAGAAATAATCCGATCAATCG
This sequence comes from Limnephilus auricula, assembly GCA_951813805.1. Taxonomy (NCBI): domain Eukaryota; kingdom Metazoa; phylum Arthropoda; class Insecta; order Trichoptera; family Limnephilidae; genus Limnephilus; species Limnephilus auricula. Next base: position 7,898,960 of record OX638403.1, read on the forward strand.
ATATCAATATTATTATTTTACTAAAACGTCATATGCAATAAATTATTATTATGCTACAAGGAAGGAAGGAGAGAAATTAAAAATTACTTAACCGAAGTAATTTTTTAGATTATATTTCTGCAATTACTTTTATGTTCAGAACGCATTCATTATTTTTGTGAACACAAAGAATTGTCAATTTTTTTCTTGTTAGGTTTCAGGAATAGTGTAGAGTATATGTAATAGTAGTTTATTTATTTCATTTCTACGGTATAAATATACCATTAACATTAAACGTTTATAAGTAGGGACTGTCCCCATGGTCCCCTTGTGAAGAAACGCCACTGAGTAAGTTGATTTCTCGGGCGCTGTGATCACGTGTATGGACCATGTCGTTCTGGCTGCAAACAGCCAGAATCCGTCTGCGGCAGCACCAATTCGGACGCCGCAGTAGTAAAATAATAATACTCTGCGCGCAAATGCGGCAGAAAGTGGAAACAATCGCTCCGGCAGTAAAGAAATAATAATACGGCAGACGAATAATAACAATTCGGCAGCCGGTTTTGCCTACTAACGATGCGATTTCTAGCCATCTGCAAAAAGCCGGCTGTTCGCAGTACCATGTGTAGTGGCCATTAAGTTGCTCAAATGCACGTGGAAGAGCTGACATCTGTCGGCAAAAATAACTACTTTAGTTTTTCAGAATAATTATTTTTAACCCGTGCTTTTATAAATGAAACGGTGAACTCATGCGTGAACATTTTTTTATTGCGACACAAAAAATGTTAGTACATTTTCATTTCAAACGATGCTACGTTTGACCGAATAACGATTTTCATTTCATAATGTAATTTTATTGATCGACGAGGGACGTGACATCAATTTCGTACTTATTTTTCGGCCTAATATGTTAATATATACTGATATATCATGTGAAATAATAAATAATTCATAGTATTGTCATTAGTATGTTTAGCTCTGGAGCGATTTAGGTCAAAATTTGGACAGCTTTTATTTTTCTGCTATTGAAATCGGTCCAAAATTGGACCACATTTAACTAACCTAAAAATATGGGTTAAACAGTGAATCTAGCTGGATTTATTGGCTTTAAACCGCAGTAAACAATTAATATGTTTGCATACTAATATTTTAAGGAATTATATCAATTAAATGTAACGGCAAAATCGAAAACCGAACACCCATCGCTTGAGTGGATAATAAATATGATATTAAGTACCTAACTAATTTCTCTTTTTATTTATTCACTAAGGCGATCCGCCCACTGAGGCAACTGAAAACTGTCAACTGGCAACTGTCTTTGTATGACAATGTGATGGCCCGCACACTACACAATCACTCAAACACCCGTTGTCAATTGTAACGCAAGCGGTGACTTGCGACTTGCACTGCTGATTGCCTTGGCAGGCCGTTGCTAGTTGCCAGCTGTCAGCTGATTGTTCTTCGTCTATGGTTAAACAAGCTTTTTGACGAATCAAGACAGAGAAAACAGCCGGTTTTAGTTGGTTTCCAGTTGCCTCGTCAGCGGAGCGCCTAAGTAGAAAAACCAAGATCAATAATAGTTTCGTGGTTAGGTCCTAGTTATATCATATACTTCAGTACTTGACCATGACCACAATAAAAATTATTAAAACTCTCATAGATAGAAGACTTTTTTCCTTAATTTTTATAATTGTTAATGTTGTTATAGACAGCCCTGATTTACTAAGATTTAGTGATTACCTTCCACATACCAACGAGAACTATTTGATCTAAAATTATTTTTAATTTCAACAACGTTATCAGGACTGAGTCATTTAGATACATGCAGTTGGCAATACTTTCTCAGATGTAGTATAGGAATTCAACTGCACGGAATATGGTTATAAGATGGCTATAATAACATACCTCAATGATAATAATCGATGTTAGGATAATGCTATTCTTCTAATAATAATAATTGGATAATTTGTAGAGCGGCGTTTTTGTGAGAACACACTTTAAGTTATGGGTTATACATAATTTAGATACGATATTTTACTTCATATTACTGTTCTACAAAATTAGTAGGTATATATATCACAATATGAATAAAGAAATATATTAATATTTTTATTATTATTATTTTATCCATCGTAGTTGTTTCAGATAAAATATAAACTTGATAAAATAATCCACCGAAGAACCAATACTCGTGACTTTGAGCGAATGTTCTTGTGACTTATGCGAATTGTCAGAAATACATTTTTTTAGGGAAGTTGAGTGAAAAATATTTTGACTTATAAAAAATATGTTCATGTAGATGACATTCAAACTTAAATACCAGTATTTTTTTTTTTTAAGTTTGTTTTCATAATTAAATTAATTCTACAAGTTTGAATTTTATTAAAGCCCGCCAAAACGGCGGCAAGAGTACAGCAGAGTCCGTGACGTAACCCGGTCCTTGCTTGTATGAAATATAAGGGAAATATTTACAAAACTGGGACACGCTTAATACGGACGAAAAAAATAAATTTAAAAAGTTGTAGTAGTTTGATATTTACTAGTACTAATCAATTCAATTACCGGAATTTCAAAAAAAGTGCATTTTCATGGTTATTTTTTAAATTTAAAAACACGAAATGTCATTTTTCACCGACCGCTATTGTTAGGAACTGTTGCAAGTTTCAATGAAAAATGAAATTTCGTGTTTTTAAATTCAAAAAATAACCATTAAAATGCACTTTTTTCGAAATTCCAATAACTGAATTGATTAGTACTAGTAAATATCCAACTACTACAACTTTTTAATTTATTTTTTTCGTCCATATTAAGCGTGTCCCGGTTTTGTAAATATTTTCCCTTATAATTCACACACGCAAGGGCCGGATTACGTCACGAACTCTGCGCGCACGGTATTATGCCCTCGCCGCCGTTTTCGCGGACTTAATAAAATTCAAACTTGTAGAATTAATTTAATTATGAAAACGAAAATTAAAAAAAAAATAAATAGTGGTATTTAAGTTTGCCTGTGAACATTGATAAAAATAAAATAAAAAAGGACTCAACTTCCTTATTCTAATCGAACTATTGCGTAATTATTTTATTTCACTTGAGTGCCTCGCTTGCAAGTTATCGGTTTAATAAAATATATAACTTATAAATGCAGTACCAGAAGAAAGCTGAATTATTTGTCAACTAAAAATATATATATTAGATAGTTGAATGCATTGATATTATAGTAAAAAAAACAGCTGGAAAAAGTGTTTGACATTTAAAAGTCGTTTTGATAGCTTGACAATGAAATTGAGGGAGGGTACCATATATATGTAATCAAAGTAAACAAAAATATTTGCTACCTGAACAGAATGCTTATAACAATTTTGTTTGATCAACTGCGCACCTATACAACAATTATTTATTATTACAACTTCGATCTGAATCAGGAGTATCTGTGGATCACGGATGTATACAGGGTGTTAAGGGGTGCTTGATTTATTTTAACAAGTGATTCCTGAAAAAATTTGTAGAAAAAAAAATTTTTGGTCCCACATTTTTTATGTTTTTTTTTTTAACTTAAAACATAAAAATCAGCAGGTATTTAACAGTTAGGGTAGGGAGAGGAAGAATTTTTTGAATATTAGGTTTTGAAGACAAAACTTGGGAAAAAAACATAAATGTTAAATATTAAAAATTCGTTAGTATTTTTTTATAATAATAATTGGATAATTTGTAGAGCGTCATTTTTGTAAGAAATCACCTCATTATTCTCAAAACATGAATGATCATAATTTTTAGTAACGCATACAAATACTTTCTCTAACCCCCACTAGTTTTCCCGCCTAAACTCACATTTTCCCTTCATTGATTCTGTCAAAACAACTGTTTTGCTTTTGTTTATTACATTCAATTGTAACACTTTAAAATTTGAAGAAATATCTTACCTCTTACCTGTTAGTATATAAAGCAATTTCGTTACAAAAAATCATAGAATTTTTTTAAATTCCAATTATAGTGAAACTTTCTGCCATTAAAAGTTTCCAAGTAATTTACGGATTGGAGACACATTTTTAACATTTCGGTATGACGTATAAAATGGTTCCATTGACTTTTGCGTATAAAAGTTCTGTAACAATACTAACGATCAATTAAAAATACATAACAAACATTTCTTTAAAAACTTTTTAAGAAGCGAAAACTTTTGTTTGCTTCGTTTATACATACATTACATAAAAAATACATTTTAAAAAACTTACCTTTTAATTCGGAGAAATGACAGCTCGTCGGAAAACTTTAACTGTTTGAAAACGAGGGAAATCTTCGGGATTTCACTGCCAAAGACGCGACTCCGGTAGCTTAGGCAACACGACTGACAGCAATGTGTTGCGGGTTGCCTGAACACGGAATTTCAGGCGCAGGCGCATGTATTGTGAGGTAGGTACATAATATTCCCGCCCTTGACTGACGATTCGTTCCGTCCTATCCCAATTGCGCTGGAGTTTACACCTCACGCGATTGTTTGAATTAGTTTGAACTCTAAATTGTTTAATGATTGCATGTTAAAACCATGGAAATACATTGTTTTATACACGTTAGTCTGAACGAACCTTAGGGAATCATTTTTAAAGTTCGTTATAAATTATGAGACCGGCAAAGTGGCTAATAATTGTGTTTCATAACTTCTGCGCATTGGCGTGACAGTATGTAATCCGTTAACTATTCGTTTTTATTTTCAAAGTTATGGCCGAAAAGTGTCTCAGTTGGTCGACAAGAACTTTAAATCATGGCTCAGGTCGCAATCAATTACTAGTGTTAGTAATTCATTTGCTTTAAACGTCTTATATAAGACAATGAAACTTCCAGAAAACGAATTGTTATGTAAAAGAAAAACGTATAAAAGAAACAAAACTTTTTTATTTATGTCAAGTTAATTAAATTAAAAAGAAGAGTCCACCACAACACTACCGGCAGGGTTAGGCAAAATACATGCTTTGCTATAATTAAAATACAAATTACAAAATACTTTCAAGTCGTGTATTTGAAATGCAAAATACAGTATTTTAACCATTTTTATTTAAAATACAAATTACAAAATACTTTCAAAACCTTTGATTACAATAAATCGTCGTAAGTACCCTTATCTAAGAGTGCGTTTCCATAAAAAGCTAAGTTGAGCAGAGCGAAAAAAATTGACTAATCATATTGCTCAAAAGACACTTCTCATCTCCGCTCCCCTTTGTAGACTTGTAAAGTTTTGTAGTATAGGACCCAGGTGTTAGGTACTGTAAATAGAAACTAATCCAGCCCAGCCTATTTATCAGTAAAATAAAAATTTCCTTTTATGAACATTATATTTTTAAATGCATCATCAGACAAATGGTTTCTTGTCGGGGAATGAATAAAACCTGCTAAAGAAAATAATCTTTCTACAGGCCCTGATGAGAACAAACTTGTTTTATTAACACTTTTTTTATAATTAAATAGCTTTCAAGAATGGTAAGCTCTTTACTTTTATCGTTTAGAAAGCTGACTAACTCTATCTAACTCCATTGTTGATGTCTTTTTATCATAAGATCGCTAAATGTATTTGTGTGAAATACTAATTAAAAAATACTTCAGCATCAGATATTTGAAATACCAAATTCAATCTACATTTTTAGGAAGTAATTGAAATACGTATTTCAATTACCAGTAATTCAAATACAGCCCAACCCTGACTACCGACCTCTGTGTTTTCTCCCTCCTACAAAATGAGTATCTTCAAGACCCAGGTTCACTCCTTCATATCCCTAAAAAAACCTTCACACAGCATCCCCAAATATGACATAGGCCCCGAGGGAAATTATTTTTAACCCCTACGATTTAGTAAGTAACGCTAGGCTGAGGCTACATTTTTTCGATGCGTTTTCGCGATGTGAGGATGAGATACGCTACATTATACTCGTATGTATTTTTTATGATTATCCCTTGTTGTTCCTCAACAACTCTCTGTTCGAATCAAGACCTAATGTGGTGTAATTAATTTTTAGCTGGGTAGATAAAACCGCAGATTAAAAAAATCCGATTTAAAGTTGTAGAAAAATGTCAGCCTCCAGTAAGCGCCTCCGCCCACTCAGGCAACTGAAAACTCTCAACTGCCAACTGTCTTTCTATGACAATGTGATGGCCCGCACACTACACAATCACACAAAACCCCGTTGTCAATGGTAACGCAAGCGGTGACTTGCGACCATCTTGCGACTGTCACGGCTGATTGCCCTGGGCAGCCGTTGCTAGTTGCTAGCTGTCAGCTGATTGTTCTTCTTCTATGGTTAAACAAGCTTTTTGACCAATCAAAACAGAGAAAACAGCCGGTTTTAGTTGGTTTTCAGTTGCCTCAGTGGGCGGAGCGCCTTAGACCACCATTCGTAATTGAAACTATGCTTAAAATAGCTTTAGCCGTGTTTGGTGACTAGATCTGAATAGCCAGGTAATACCTCATCTACCCTTTTCCTCATCTCATTCCCCTCCTCACTTACCTTCAGCCTTCAAACACACCCCAATTTGACGGGAACATGCCGTTGGGATTCTTGAGAGGTTTCATATAAAAAAAAAATAGGCAGGTGAAGATATACATAACACTTACTTTAAAAATATATTTGTGCCTCCCCACTTTTCAACCCAGCAAACCGCCACTGATAGAGACACAAAAAATCCATGACAGAATAACACAGGACACGATCAAATAACTTTATTTGGAGATAGGGTGGTATTGCGCAAAAGTGTAGGTGTTATTTTGTGCAATTAGTCTTGACCCAAATAACAGAAACATCAGCTTGTGGATTGGTGCAATTAACTTTCGACAGCCTTGCCAACAAAGCCAATTTTAAGAAAGTTTATAAATTACATAATATTATGGTGGGGTAATTACTAAAACTAGGCTATCTAAAATCAGCTTTGGTTGGGAATTGAATTTTAAGATGGTAATCAATCTGATAAATCGATTGCTATATATTTATACTGAATAGCAGTTAAAAAACCCTGCAAGCGGCGGGCGCCAGGAGACACGACAGTAGCTATGTAACAAACTTCACCTACGAAGATGGTTTGCATAAGGCGCGGCGTCAGAGATATACTCAAAGTCAGGTTCTTTGTATTATTAACCATTCAGTTGATTTATGTGGTGGGAACCGTTAGGTGATACACTCACTGAGGCAACTGAAAACTGCCAACTGGCAACTGTCTTTGTATGACAATGTGATGGCCCGCGCACTTCACAATCACACAAAACCCCGTTATCGATGGTAACGCAAGCGGTGACTCGCGACTCGCACTGCTGATTGCCGTGGCCGGCCGTTGCTAGTTGCCAGCTGATTGTTCTTCGTCTATGGTTACACAAACTTTTTGACCAACGGCCGGCCAGGGCCATCAGCAGTGCGAGTCGCGAGTCACCGCTTGCGTTACCATTAACGGGTTTTTGTGTGATTGTGAAGTGTGCGGGCCATCACATTGTCATTCAAAGACAGTTGCCAGTTGGCAGTTTTCAGTTGCCTCAGTGAGCGGATCGCCTAATACTTATATTTTTTGAAATAAAAAAATTTCTACTTAAAAGTTTTTTTCAAAAATAGAATGACTTTCCTAGTTCTAACAAACAAAAAATTCAAAGTAAGCCATTTAAGCAAATCTACATAATTTTAGTGCTACAACTAGATAAGTCTATTTGCCTAATTGAAATATGGAAAAACACTTGTGGTAACTAGAATTACCTAAGTATACAAATAAATGGAAACACCCACCAAAACCTATTCAAATAACTTGATGATTCATTCCAATGTGTTACAATTTATTTGTTTGTAGCATTCATAGTTGAGCAAAAAAAGAGTAGAGGTAGGTACAATATCTGGACTACTTAGCAACCGTACATTTTCTATGGAAATAGATGTTTCAGAATCACAATGGCCACACGTTGCGATGCGTGTGGCCAGTGTGATTCTAGAGCATATATTTTCACAGAAAATGTATAGTTGCTAAGGAATCCAGATATTGTAATGCGTAGCGTAGTGTATGTACGTCGACCCGGTATGTATCTACCTTTATTCTTCTAGTGCACAGGTTCTCAAACTTATTTCGACCACCGCCCACTGATTTAATAAAATCTAGTGCCCCCATATTTTTTAACTTATCTTTTTACATTATGTATCTTAAAAACAGTTATTGTAAATATATTTTTTAAATGTGCATTATTATATGGATAGGATAGATAGGGTGTAACCCATATCTTGTTTCTTAAATAAAATGTTTCAATGAGAGGAAATAAAACTCACACTTAATCGTATTGAGGAAAATTTTTATTAACACCAATTTATTATTAATTAATTTGTTAATTGATTAAATCGAATTTAAAACTTATCTAAAATGGAGGATGAATCTGAAGCATTTCGACGAGTTTGTTAATATCAGATTCGAATTCACTTGAAAACAGCCGTAAGTCGCCGAGTGCAGCCGATTTCTTTTTTTAGTTAGCAACGTTGCTAAATCCACGTTCACACAAATACGACGATGGGAATTCTATCAGAAACGAACATTTTAATATATAAAACAAAGTCGGGTTAGTTACACCATGTATAACTCCAGAACGGCTGAACCGATTTTTATGATCTTTGATTTGTTTGATTTGCCTCCGTCCCGATTAACAGAATAACTATTAAAACATCGGAAAAAATCACGGGAAAAATAATTATGAAGAAAATTAATTTTTTCACATATTTTGTATGGAACAGCTTTTCAAATAATGTGCGTTGGTCGACATAATTTGAATCAATTCGAACTGTCAATGATGTAGTGTGCCGAACATTTCGTGCTTGGTCAACAGCTCAATTTCTTTTTTAACTTAGAGTATTTATTTTTACTTAATAAAAACTTAATTTATTTCAGCTAATAAATTAAACACAACATTTATTGATTGTGGGGCGGTACGAAATTTGCCGAGTCAGCTAGTATGAATATACAAACAACCAACCATAACAAAGGGTACTGTTGAGAATTTTTATATATAAAATTTGTCTGCCGTCGCCCCTCTAGATTTTCTTAACGCCGCCTAAGTTTCTTTGAGCCTTCTACTGCCCCTCTGGAAGCCTCCAGCCCCCACAAGTTATTGCCCACTTTGAGAAAGACTGTTCTAGTGTGTAACTCGAAACACTGATTTTGGGTAGTAATTCTTCTTCTTCGATGGCGCAACAGCCCATATCGAGCTTTGGCCTCCAGCAACATTCGCCTCCAACTCCTCCTGTCCTCAGCGGCTGACTTACAGTTGTTATCTGGAGAAGCTGTGCTGCATCCCCTTATACCTCGTCTTCCCACCTCAGTCTGGGTCTTCCCACTTTTCTCTTTCCATCTGAGTGTCCAGTCATAATTCTTTTTGCTGGGACGCGAGTGTCTAGCATTCTCTGTACATGCCCAGCCCATCTCAACCTGAGGAGTCTCGTATGGGCTGAGATGTTGGGGGCCTTATATATATCATACAGTTCTTTGTTATGCCGGATGCGCCACTGTTCCCCCTCATTCACAGGACCACAATTTCTTCTTAACACTTTTCTACATAAAACAGTTAATACAAATTAATGATAACTTTAATAGTATAATTAAACATTCCACATAACAAAAACATGCATAATGTACTGTAATCCAAAAATATACAATATATATACATTCTATGCAATACAAACATGTAGTTACTAAAGTAGAATGTCTGTAATTTTTATATGTTTTTTGGCCAATTTTTGTTCGATAGTAAGAACTTTCTGCATTGTAAATATGAAAAAATAAATATATATATATAAAAGAAATAATAGATATGAAAGAGAACAGAAATAAAATAATAAGAGAGAGAAAGAAAGAAAGGATATCAAATATTATTTTTGAGAAATATTATTTTATATTACTGTATTAATTATGATATACCTTTAACGAGTCATCTGTCATAAGCCCGCCAGCAGGCGGGTGACAGCTGAGAGGTTAAAAAATAAAATGCGATTTCAACCCTTATGTATAAAGAAACTGGGCAAGGACAAGGTCAGAATCGCTTGCGCCAATATTATTCCAGACTTTGCTTTTTATTAGACTACTCTAGCTCCTTGTTTTTTTTTTTTGTTTTTTTTATTTATAACATAATATCATTTACAATTATAACATCATTTGATTACATATCATTCATCAATTTTTTTAGTTACCCAATTAGTAAAGAAATATTCTCGAGTCTAACTGGGGATAGATTTATATATATTATATTTAATTTTCTTATCAAATACGGTTATCCGACATTCAGGAGGTTAATAGTTTTTTATTGTACTTTTGAATAGTTTCTTTCCAATCTTATGTTAGCGGGTAATTGGTTAAACCATTTAACTCCAATATATTTGTAGAACTGTTGGGCTGTGGTGGTATTACAGCACGGGATAGTTATCTAACTGCAAACATGAAAACGAGATAGATGCAGAAACAGCAGTCGAACCAGCTAAAGTTCAGAATTCAAAGTGAAGCTTAAAACTCATCTCTTCAGAACTCCATATCCATAAATGGTACAGTTATAGCTAAGCTAAGTATCTACCAATTAGTATCTACCAGTTAGTATCTAGCTAAAGATCTACGATTATTCACAAAAAACATATCACAGACTGGATCAAAAAACAAGGCATTCACTTTACTCAAAACATTATAACTACTAATCAAACATAACCCTACCCAAACAAATAAAAAATAAAAACTTTGCTTCTGGACAGAAAATATTACCTTAATATTATGTACAAAATCTAAAATATTCCTACCTGCTTTTGAAGAAAATTATTTGTATAACTTTAACTGCTACCAATTTTATGTCTACGATACTGCCAACACGGGTTGAACCACACTGCCCTTCTTGACAATATCAAGGAGGATACTGTGTTTCTATATCTGAATATCTCTTAATCCTAAACATGCGAACACCTCAGCACAGGTTCTGAAGTGAGGTGTTCAGAAAATGCTACTATTAACCTTCTTACGTACCTTTTTATATCCTGTTACTGAATATGAACTTTGTTTTTGTACTACTATGTAAACCATTGTCATTATTTGTTAAATGTATGTACAAGTAAAAATAAATAAAATTTAAAAAAATAAAGATATTTACAGAATATATTATTTCATGCACTATTGCGCAAATGCATCAGATCTACTGCTATACCCGTACAAAATCCTGAAACTTTTCACAGTCCGTGACATTGTAAATAACATAATAAATGTAAAGGTTTACATAAATAACAGAATTTGCCTAAAATAAACAACCAAGGATTTTCAAATGCGATCATGATACCACCGTGAAAAAATCAATCTAACTGTTAACCTTTCATTTGTCATAAGCCCACCGGTGGGAGGGTCTCAGATGTGAGGTTAAAAAATAAAATGCGATTTTAATCCTTATGTATAAAAAAACTGTACAAGGAGAGGGTCAGAATCTCTTGGGCCAATTTCATTCCAGATACTGTTTTTTATTTGAGCACTCTAGCCTCTAGGAATGCTCTGATATTCATTTTCTATGGAATATGGTTATATGTAGGCAAATGTCATCCGACATTCAAGAGGTTAATGTATTTCTACGGTTGCTAATTTCATTTGAAATGTTTCACTATCATCATTATCTCAGCTTGCAACTCACGGAAGGTTCAAACATATTCTAATTCATTTTGAAAAGTAATATGGGCACCTAGCGCTCCAGTAATTTAGCGCCCTTGGGGAGATTTTTCGGCAACATATAAATAATCCATCCATTTATTATTATAATCAATGTTTTGTATTTTATGTTTCATAGCTTACATATTTAGATAAATATAATATAAGAGGTACATATCTTCGTAAAATTCACTTAAGTTTAGTTTTTAACTCTTCATCATGCCGCTCTTAAAGCGAAGATTGGTGTCTGTTTGATGAAAGAGTCTAACTTCGCTTTGAACAATTCACTTTTAATCGGTTCTAGAGTATTGCACAGGGGATTCTTTACAACATACTCCACGTAAACCTGACTGTAGATCTTTTGCAATAAGTCCCTAACACCGGTGGCTTGGTTATCCGTGTTTAAAACAAATTTCAGTCCTGAAGGAGTCTCCATATAGTTGAGGGTATATTTGTTGGTTTTGTAGTTTAGAAATCCTTCTTTTGGGTCTAATGGCGATATCTTGGCAACAAAAGACTTGATAGAGAACAGCATTCCGTACATCAGCTTTGCTTCCTGAAAATATACAATTTATTTATTAAATAGAAGAGCGGCTGGACCTCAAATGGACGAAGACCACTGACTTGGTACAAAATAAAGATGACTTGAAGTGCCTTGTCGAGTGTTGGATCTCTGACCCGAATAGGACAAGTAGAAAAAGATGAGACGAGATATTGAAAGATAAAAAATATATATTTTTGTATTGTTTTCATGTTGGTGTACGTATTGACTCTCAATATCAACACTTTGTTTCAACTTAATTACTACAAGAAACAACTAGTGTTTTTTTTTAATTTCGCTTATTGTGAAGTGTGAAGCGGAATTCGGCAACCTCCCTCACTGTGACTGGATTTTAGTAAAATATAATAAACTAGGTTAGGACAAGAAATACCGTGAGCTTATTATGCGGGAAAAGATAGATATTCAGCAAAGGAAGTGCTTTCAGAAACAAAATGGAGTGGTTCGGCCGCAGAACGACACATTTATTCTGGGTTGGAGTGTCAAGGATTCTAGTGTCCAAGATGCAAGATGTTTGCCAACCACTAATTGAAGCGAAACGCTAAGAAGGCTAGGCCAGTTGAAAAATAACATGTACAAATGAAAAAGAATAATCATTATTGAAAGCAATTATTATTATAAGATATCGAGATTGTCAAAAACGAGAATTAGCAATACAATAAAATCAATTTAACGCAAAAGTGAAGGAGTCGTTCAACATTTCGTTACCTCCTCTCTTGGTATTCCAGATTGCTTAATTCGATTCCATTCAGCATAGTATAACAGCGTTCCGTAACGATCAAAAATGTATAAATTATAAATGGTCATTTTAAAGAATGTTTGATTAATTAACTACTTAGCTAATCGGACTGTAAATGACACCGAATTCCAATCCCTTTTCGATAATAATAATATTTGTTTCTTGAATTCTTGTATTCTTGACAATATTGACCATAGATAAACCACTCTGACACTTGATCTCTAGTGATGGAAATGATCGAAACATTTATATAATCGAAGTTTTTTTATCGATCTTTTTTACCATCGAAATATTTCGATTCATTTTCACAGATGTGCGTATAATATACATAATATACGACATATTATGTCCTCGTGTGTATACGTGATTTCCACCAAATTTATAGAATGTTCTATCTGCTGAGTTTCAGCTCGATCGGATGCCGGGAAGTGGTTTAATTTTTCACTTCCAAGATTCCATTTCATTCAACTGTCAATTTATTCCAGAATGCAGAGATTCAGATGGATGTATTTAATTAAAAGGTTCAAACCAAAGTAATTTGGATTTATTTTTACCCATGTTTTTTTAAGATCGCAAGCATTTTTGAAAGTGGATAAATATATATTTAAATGAAATGAAAACAAATAACTTTGTGTACACCACTTACAAAATCACAACTATCGACATGTTTCGAAACCGAAGGTTTATTTGTCAAGATAATAAGAACACACCTATTTTCTTGTTAATAACATATTTTATTTTTATTTATTTATTAAAAGAATTTTATATGTTCTTATTATCCTGACGAAGAAACCGTCGGTTTCGAAACATGTCGATAATTGTGATTATATAAGTGGTGTACACAAAGTTATTTATTATCATTTAATCAAAAATGACGCCACAAAGTGAATTTGCGAAGATTGAAGATATAAATATATATTTCATAAAAAATAAAAACAAGTTCTTACCTACCTCAAAGTTGCGTCTACGAACAAAGAAAACGATTATGTACATATATGACAATTTACGAACACCACGTTTTCCCGCGAAAAAGCGGCGTGAGCGTGAAATGCTATCTTGCTGTCAGTTGTCAATGTTTTGTTTCGTTGTTTAACTTTTAAAACTTTATTTTTATATTACCAAAAAGCAATGGACGGCGAAGGAGATATTGATCAGCGTATGCGCGATATTCAACGCGAGTATCTCGAGTTCCTCGACGATGAGGTTTGTTATTATTTTCATCAAATTGCAATAAAAAATTATTTAGTCTTCGTGTTTTTGTTAATTATTCTACTTGGCTTTGCGTTATTTCGTTAACGAGCTTGAATAACAGAACAGTGTACTTTGACAATGTAGTTAAATGAAATTACCCAAAATACGGCCGGAGAATAATGTATTTTTTTATGCTTGATCAATTTTTAGGAAGACCAAGGAATTTATATGCAGCGGGTGAAAATGATGATTGGTGACAAGTCATCGCGACTCGTAGTGAACGTTAATGACTTGAGAAGGAAAAACCCTTCCAGATCTATTAGTCTTCTGAACAATGCCTTCGAAGAGCAGATGGCCTTCCAAAGAGCACTCAAGGAATATGTTGCCTCAGTGGACCCTTCATACTCCAAAGGCCACGCTGACTTGTTCATTGCATTTGAAGGCAGTTTCGGAAATAAACATGTGACCCCTCGTTCCCTGACATCCAGGTATTTATTTTTTCTATTTTTTCTGGCAAAATTTAATTCTCATGTTAAACTTTTTTCTTTTGTGCTTACAGTGTTTTATGTAAGTTTTATGTATTATATAATATATATTTTATGTAAGAAATTATGGTAAAATTTCGATTGAAGTGGCCACGCTTAATACAAATATTATTTTCAAAAAACCTTTAGATTCACCTTAACACAAAAGACAACTTTTTGCATTCAGGGTGGTGGAAAATATTACATTCAATATTTCAATTGCGTAAAATGAAAATTTAAGTAAAAATATGTAAAAAAGCTTGTCTCGCAGGAAGTCGGCTACGATCTAGCATCATAGTTATTCGTAAATTGTCAGGAATACCAACATAACTAAATGACAGATATTCTTGCAAATGGTCTCGAACTGATGCGTTTCATATTTCGAAAGCAAATTTTAATTTTATGCGATTGAAATTTTAATTGCAATATTTTCCACCGCAAATGCAAAAAGTTGTCTTTTATGTTAAGGTGAATCTTAAGGTTTTTTGAAAATAATATTTGTATTAAGCATGGCCACTTCGATCGAAATTTTACTGAGATTGTCTGGTAAGATGGTACAATTTACAAAAACATAATTTTGCAAAAAACAAGTGGTGGGTGATTGGCACTTTACCCCTGATACACCAGGGGTACAAGGAAGGTACAGGGGTACGGAATATCGGCAGTCCAGGAGTTAAAGACATCTACACATCTCTGGTGAGCAGCTAGGCCATAGGCATTGTGCTATTTCCCATGTTTCACCTGTATTTGCTTGGCAGTAACCCAGTCCCTTTATCAAATTAACCAGAATTGCTAGAGGATGTTCGGCAATGTCTTTAGACTCTGTAGTCTTTAGACTCTGCAGAAACGGGCGATCCGTTTGATAGATTCTCCCATCTTAACAAACGGATTGCAATCTTTATAGCACAGGCATCGGGTGGGAATGCTATCTTTCTTCTACCGGCATTTCAATGGAAGATGCTCCGAGGAACTAGCGTCATTGATCCCTCGGCACCGGTGCATAGTCGGGAACTACGCTAAACACTCGCTCAACATAAACACTGCATAAATGGTACAATTATTTATTATATTTTACACGAGCATTGCTCAAAAAAAAAGGTGAATCACGATATTTAAAAAATGTATTCAATATATATATATATACAATGTATAACAACTGTATTTGTAAAAAAAAATTAAATAAATAAAAAAAATATCATTCAAAAAAAAAAAAATTATAACGTCTTAGGCTATATTGCCTGTAATTTTTATAAATGAATGTACAAATTATATAAATAAACATATGAACACGTTTGACATTTCGTCGCTTCAGTTCGTTTTTATGAAACAGACCAAAACGTAAATCGGGAGAAATGGCGCTTTAATGTTTTTTTTTTTACGCTAAAAGCACATAAATTTTGGAGGACGTAAGACAAAGTGCATTTTGAAAACCCCTTAAATAATCTTTTATAATTTTTTTTTTAACGAATATCGTATAAAGGCTTTTTGAGAACAAATGCATACTTAACTCAAGTTCACGAAAAATGGTCTGTTAGACAAAAACGAACTAGAGCGACGATTTGTCACATGAGAACGGGTAGCTTCTGCGACTCGTTCTTGAATGCAACAGCTCGGCTATGGAACGATTTTTGTGTTTCCTCCTTCCTACAACATGTTTACTCTTTCCTCTCCTTAAAAAGACCCCCCACCCACCACCTGAGGGAAATTATTTACCTCAGAGCCTCCTGTGTGTAGTTACTGTAAAAAGAGTCCCTATCCAGACTAGCGATTAAGTACCTACATATATTTATATATAATAATTATTTTAACTGAAATATTTTGGCTTACTTTTGCCATTTTTAACCTGTTGAAAGCCAGCATAGGAATTTTTTTTTTTCAATACAACGTAAAATATTTTACAGTTCTCACCTTTCTTACGAACTCAATTTTTATAACATTTTTTTTGTGATATATTACAAAAATTACATCAAAATAATGTAGATAAAACGATCTTCTTAATAATCACTCAAATCTTTGCTTTCCACAATGAATTTATATTTTAAAAAAAACAATGAATAAATAGAGACTCTGAATATGACAGCGTTCATATTATCCCGGTGCGTCATCGTGAATTAATTTGAATTATTCGGAGAGGCTAGACGCTATCCAGTATTTCATTACGTCAAGAACGAGAATGGCCCAAGCGATTCTGACCTTGTTCTTCATACAAAGGGACAAAATCGCTTCCAAAATCGATGGTACACCGGAGTACGTACGGACAATGACAGGTTAATAGTGGATCCATGCAAGTCATTTTACATTCTGTGATTTTTCCAACTTTGTAACAACTAACATTGAACATATTTTTCTTTCCAGGTATCTTGGTAACCTCATCTGCGTGGAGGGCATTGTGACGCGGGTGTCACTGGTGCGCCCCAAGGTGGTTCACAGCGTCCACTATTGCCCCTTCACCAAGAAGCAGACAGACCGGCGCTATACGGATCTTACTTCCTTTGATGCCTTTCCCAGCAGCGCCGTATACCCCACCAAGGTATGCCGCTTTTATAGCTTGGGCTACCTTTATGATGCTTTCATAGACGATAGAAATAAGGGAGATGAGCATTGAAGATATTAAGAGCTATTGACCAGCGGCTGAGAATAAAAGTTTAAAAATGCTTGCAACTATTCAGGGAGGTTCCAATGAGAAAGATCGATTATTCCCTGTGTCAAATTTTTTAAATTAAAAATTTAATATCGATTTATTTCATTCAAAACTTGCTTTAATAAATACCTACATTCAAGTAAGCAATAAAAATGCTCAAAACGCACAATGATAAATTATTAAATATTGTGTACTTCTTGTAAGTATTTTTTGATCATAAGTATTTATGATTTTTCAATAATGTCTAAACAAAATAAGTGTGTAAAAAAAATTTGGAATATTTTAGTTTGTAAGACTTTGTCACAAAACACGTTCACGGATTTACTTTTTAATGATTTTAATTTAACTAAAATTAAAATTCTGAAAACTGTGTTGACTAGATTATGTATTGATTTATTTTGTTGTATGATTATATGATTTGAAATTTGTGTTGTTTAATAGAATCTATCATTTGAAAATTGAACAAATCTGCCAACGACCAACAAAAATACACTTAGTTTTTCAAAATTTTTAAACTGCGTGTACCAGATAAAATAACGATCTTTCAAAATCAATTTATGTTTTTTTTGTAAAAATAGAGTCAATATGTCTAGGATTTGATTTAAAACTGACTAATTTCCGGTATTCTCTGGTTTTTATTTATTTTAGTTTTTCCCATAGGAAAAACTAAACCCTTTCATACACTTTTCCATATAGATGATCATCTAGTAAATCTTGGTTATGCAAGTGTATTATATAAGTATAATTAATACAAAACAATACAAGAACAACACGTTAATCTACCAAACTATTAAATGGGAATATAATTCACCGTCTCCAGATATTTTCATATCAGAGGGTTCGGCTCTGTGGAATTCCTAATTTGACCGATAAATCCTACTGATCCCTCAATATAAATATTTAAAAAATCTTTCGTAATTCTACATGTATTTAAAATGACTGATTTTTGCATTTTTATATACAAATTCTTTGACAAATCTAATATGCCAAAATTTTTAATAAGAGAGCTAGGTATAATGCCAGTAGCCGAAATAACAAAAGGTAATATTTTTATAGTCTGAGAATGCCAAATTCTTTTAATTTCATTTCCTAAATCTGTATACTTTCTTATTTTTTCAGAAACAGATTTTTGAATTATTGATTATTGATCCGTGCTTCATTCACTTTCATACATCTTCTCATACATGCTCTTCTATTATTCGACTCCTGGCATGGCCCGACTCAAGTATCTGGTTCACTTGATTGTGCCATGTCTTCCTCAGGCGTCTAGAACTTCTTCTTCCATTAACTTTTGAGTCATATATCCTCCTTACAATCCTTTCTTCGTTCTTTCGCTCTACATGCCCAAACCATCTGAGGGTCCCTTTCTTAATCTTACTCAATACGCTTTCATCAGCCGTACATTCTTTGCGGATATCCATATTTCTCACACGATCATACATGGTTTTACCACCCATACGCCTCAGTGATCTCATCTCTACAGCATTCAGTCTACTTTCATTCTTCCTCTGCCAGTTCCATGCTACACTACCATACATCAGGGTAGGTACCAGCACTCCATTGTGGACTGCTAGCCTTGCTTCTTTGGACAGAGTCCAAAGTTCTTGCAAAAATTGTGTAATATGATTTGACCGTTTTGTTCAAGGATGATGAAGGCAATCTCCTGGAAACTGAGTACGGCCTGTCCCAGTACAAGGACCACCAGACACTCAGCATCCAGGAGATGCCCGAGAAGGCGCCGGCGGGCCAGCTGCCGCGCTCCGTGGACGTGATCTGCGATGCTGACCTTGTGGACCTCTGCAAGCCCGGAGACAGGGTTCAGGTCGTAGGGAACTTCCGCTGCCTGCCCAGCAAGCAGGGTGGCTTTACTGCTGGTACTTTCAGGTTGGTGATGATATAGCACATCGTATGATAGATAAATTTTCAGGCAGTCCGTTTGATAGATTTTCCTATTGAAATCTTTGGAACACAGACAAGTGGAAATGCTGTCCTCGTTCTTCCGATGTTTCAATTAACAATTCTCCGAAGAACTTGAATCTTTTATCCCTTCAGCAGTGTTACATCGTCGGGGAAACGGGCTTAACGCAAGCTGAACATTTGTACACAGTTGAAGTTTGCTACATTAAAACAGGTCGCTTCTACGACTCGTACTTTTGTGCAATGATTTGTCGGACTTTGTGTTTCCTCCCTCCTACAATGCGGGTCTATTCAAGACCTGGATTCACAACTTCCAATCCTCAGAAAGACCCTCCTCTCAACATTCTCGAAGATAGCCTAGGCCCTGAGAGAATTAGTTTCATGTGTGGACTTTAAAGTAAATATTTTAAATATATTTTTGTTTTCAGAACAATTCTGATTGCCAACAACATCACCCAGCTGAGTAAGGACTCCAACTTGACTATATCCCGCGAGGACATTGCCATGTGCAAGAAACTGGCCAGGAAGTCCAACGTGGATATCTTTGAACTCCTGGGCAAATCCCTGGCGCCCTCCATTCACGGGCATGAGTACATCAAGAAGGCCATCCTCTGCCTGCTCCTGGGGGGAGTAGAAAAGATTCTGCCCAACGGGACACGCTTGAGAGGGTACGCAGTTTCACCAAATATAATTTAAAAACAATATAATTAATATGAATACCGCACAAGAGTCACTCCTGCTCCTGAGTCTGTAGCTAGAGGGATTATGGCATTACGCCCTAATTAATAACTACAGGTTATACAGAATAGGGGAATGAGGATGATTTTAAAGTGCAACCTTTTCACTAGAGACAAAATTATGTTACAAAATTTAAATATGATGACAACCAAACAACATATAATATATAATACTTTAGCAATGTTGTACAAGCTCAAAAATAATGTGCTGCCAAGTTATCTGAAAAGTAATATTATGTACCACGAAAATGTTCATAATTATCCCATGAGAAGATGCAGAGATTTTAGGCTTCCCAAATCTAAACTTTTGTGCACCCAAAACAGCGTGTTTTATAAAGGGCAAAAACTTTATAATAACCTACCGAAAGTCGTTAAGGAAGCCTCAAACCTTAGCACTTTTTGTAGGACATTTGCTATATATATATGTTAAAAACAATCTTTGATTTGATTACAAATATTATACTGTATTTCTTAAATTGATTGTGTTTCTTAAACTGTATTTATTAAATTGTATTATCATATTTTCTTACTAGATGTATGAAAAAATGTGCATACATCTAAATAAACGTAACAAAAACAAAACAAATTGGGGTATACTCTATTTGGGAGGCAGATATGGGTACCCCTGCCCCGAGAACCATTTATTGGGTAAACAACACCTCTGCCATAGATCACCTTAAGTAAATCGATACGTTTTGTAACTTAGCAGAGGTTCCCGGATTCATGGAGTTAAGATCTGTCTAGGTTTTGGTGGCGAATATGTCTGCTCACTTATCGGGTGGCGAACTGGAACCGAAAGACAGTGATTAAGGGAGGCTTTTTGACCTCTCCAGCAGGACTTTTGACCTTGCACACCAGGACTCCCTGACCCCCAGATTTCTATCCACCCCTCATACCTTTTTCCTTCCCAGAACTTCTTGTCGACCGTCCACACAGCATCTCCAAATATGATGTAGCCCCTGAGGGGAATTATTTTCCTTATAGCCTCCTCTGTGGTAAAAAATGTAAAAAATATCACCCTGGTGTAGACCACCATTCAGTATTGGAACATTGCTTGAAATGGCCGAAGAGTTTGGTGACCAGATCTGAATAGCCAAGTACTTCCCCACCTTTCTCTTCCCTAAATTCTATTCTTCCCATTACATTCAGTCTCACAACATGGTTCCAGACAGTTGGGATCAGGTGGAACTGTTGTGCGGTAAAATAAAAAAATTAAATAATAATAAAAAAAAAAAATTATAACCACTCTCTTTTTATAACTTTTGAAGGTTATTCCCATCAATGTAATATATTATTAAAGAAGATGACAACACTAATAATCTAAACGAAAATATTGAAAAGAACACGACACAGAATAATAAAAGATAACGGTCGCAACTGGAACACGAACCCAGAACCTCTCGTCTTACCGGGACAAATGCCATTCCAATTAGGCCAGTGCCACCAATTATTTAAACGTCATATATGTAAATCTCATATTTGAAATATGAAATCGTTAGCACGGGAGATCCCAGTGGGAATATCATTATGTCTATTTGTTACAAAAAAGTAAAATGACGTCTATTATTTTCATATCTTATTCAAATTGAATTTCCTGTTACCAGCACGGGAAACCAAAATCTCAGTGACCCCCGAAGATAACAAACGTTTTGTTTTACATGTCGCTATATCAAATTAACAATGCATCTTTATCTGCAGTGACATCAACGTTCTGCTGATTGGTGACCCCTCCGTGGCAAAGTCCCAGCTGCTGCGCTACGTGCTGCTGACTGCTCCCCGCGCCATCCCCACCACGGGCAGGGGCTCCTCTGGAGTGGGGCTCACAGCGGCTGTCACTACGGACCAGGAGACCGGAGAAAGGAGGTAAATTTCGTCTTTGGGAATACTGTGTGAAGAGTCTTTTTGATGAAAGAAAGGAGTGAACCTAAGGGCCAGTTGTTTCGGAAAATTTCACGTATAATGATACTTCAAATCGTCAATCACTGAAAAAGCATGAAAGTTATAAAATCGAAAGATTTAAAAAATGTTAAGGAACGAGGAAGAAATAAAAGAGAGATGGATGAAATATTTTGAGGAAGTCTTCGAAAGCAACCCGGGTGACAGTGATTCCAGCGGGGAATCGGGTATGAACGATGACGGTATGAATGTTACCAAAATCTGCATGGATGAAATAAAAAGATCGATCAAATGTATGAAGAATGGTAAGGCTGTTGGTTTCGACAATATTGCTGCCAAACACTTTAAAGGAGATAGCCATATTATTCTCACATGGTTGTGCAAACTACTTAACCAGTGTTTAGAGGAGGGTTACACGCCATTAGATTGGAGAAGGGCTGTAATCATACCATTATACAAAGGTAAAGGGTCACGTATGAAATATTGGAATCATAGGGCTATTAGCCTGCTAAGTTCAATCGGCAAGCTGTATGGTAGAATATTGATTGAAAGGGTAAGAATGGAAACAAAGGATTAAAATATGGGATGTTCAAGGTGCTTTTATGAGTGGAAGGGGATGCATGGATCAGATTTTCTCTTTGCGTATGCTCACTGAAAAGTTTCTGGCAAAAAAACCAGAAGTTCTTCTGTGCCTTTGTAGATCTACAAAAAGCGTACGACTGAGTTGACAGGACAAAGTTATGGAAGGTCTTGTCCAAGTATGGAGTGAATGCAAATCTCATACAGACAATTGCATCTCTGTATGAGGGAAGCGTTGCGTGTGTAAGGGTGAACGGTGGCTTTATGGGGTGGTTTGACATCACAAAAGGTGTTAAGCAAGGCTGCATAATGTCACCGTGGTTGTTCGATCTATACATGGATAATTGTATGCAAGAATTGAAAGAGGTGGGATTGGTCGCAAAATTGAGTAATCTGAAAGTATGTTGCCTGTATATATTTTTTTAAGTTTGGTTGGGTATTTTGGCCTCAAATCCAAAATTAAGTTTTGTTTGAAAAGGACTGTGCAGCCGTTCCTCGTATGATGATTGATTGATTAAGTCAGTTTTGTATAAGCCAAATAACATTCTTCTTTGATTTACTTCCAGACTTGAAGCCGGAGCCATGGTGCTTGCTGACCGGGGGGTTGTGTGTATCGATGAGTTTGACAAGATGTCAGACATCGACAGGACGGCAATCCACGAGGTGATGGAACAGGGCCGCGTCACCATCGCCAAGGCTGGAATCCACGCCAGTCTCAACGCCCGCTGCTCCGTCCTGGCTGCTGCCAACCCCGTCTATGGAAGGGTGAGACCCGTGCATAATAGAAACAGGCAAATATGACATGAAAACTGCACAGAACATTAATCGGCGGAGCCAATGAAAGCTATGCGTTTGGTATGTAGGTGGAATCAAAGGCTATGAGATTGGCAGTAGTATGGGTGAATGATGTTGGTGACCCTAATACCAATACAGTAGAACGCCGTTAATTCAAAATCCAAGGGACATAAAAAATCATATTACAAATTCGCACATAATTCAAAATTTTATGAAAAAAAAATTCTTATAAAATCGCTGAAAATTGAGTTCCTTGGGCGTAAATTCGAATTCGGTTAGGTTCTTCGGAGTATATTTGTAATAATACAACTAATTCAGCCCTATATTTAAGTAAATTTATAAAAACACTATTTCCGCATAAATTGAAATTTCGAGACCGATTTCAGGCGCAGCAGGCCTTCAAATTCAGATATTTGAAGTAATTTCGAAAAAATACGGCATTCCAGTTTAAACCGATTCAGATTTACAAAATAATAATACGAATTTCGATAATGTATAAGCGCATAAATCGACGTTTTACCACCACGGCTGTCTTATCAGATTCAGATTTATGGAATTTTATGTTTTTCAAATTACCCAAACAAAAATAAATTGTGCATCTTTTCGAATTATCGGGGTTTGAATTACAGGGCTTCTTCTGATGATTCATGGCCCATCTCCCTTGATTCTAACATCTATGGCTGAGACCTATTGTACGTATTTATGACACAAAAATAATGAAATTGGCAATGCTATTTTTGCAGTATTGTTGCCCATGGTATTCTTCTTGGTATGGTTGATAATTATATAAGTCCCTACATGCTGACAATCTCTGTACTTCATCCAACTACCATCATCATTGTAAGTGGAAAATGTTTCTTCCGCAATGTTGGAGGTCTTAACTAGCAAAGGATTTAATCCGTGAAGCCTGGTGGGAAGCCATGGACAACCGGCCGCTATCTGATCCATCACTGCAGGCTCTATTATCTCTTGAAAATCCCTCCACATAATAACAATGAATATCTTTTTTTTGTCTAGTATGACCAATACAAAACCCCGATGGAGAACATAGGTCTGCAAGATTCCCTGCTGTCCCGTTTCGATCTGTTGTTTGTGATGCTGGACCTTGTGGAGGGGGACCACGATCACATGATCTCCGAGCATGTGGTTAGGATGCACAGATACAGGTATTCTTTATGTTTCTTCCTTACTAAGCTATTATTAATAATAATAGGGTAACTTTGCAATAAGCCGCCGCTTTTTTAATAGGCACAGATTTTGAAAAGTACACTACTTTTAAACTTAGTTACTACAAAAAACATCGGTTTCAGTCGAGACCGGTGGAAAAATATGCATTTAAATTTACATTTCATTAAAAAAAAACTGTACGTAATTCCTCGTTACGGCTGACATTTCGTATTACATTATTTTGCATAGAACAATGCTGAACAATTTCCAGGGTACCAATCGATAAATATTTAAAAAAAGATTACTCTATGGCAAGAAATCACTCGAGGAAGGTACTAACTAAAGATTGGGTTGCACCATACAAATTTTAATTTTCTGAATAAATAAATAATTAAGTATATTTAGGACGAATTAAAATCAATGTACTATTAATTAGGTTGTGTTAGGTTAGGTTAAGTAATAATTATTGGATATAGATGGAAACACTTTTTTTAAATAAACTCTTTTGATTCACCTTAATTACATTAGCTTCGTCTTGTGAAATTTTGCCCATATTTGTAATCACTGTCACTTTGGTATGTTGGTAGTCCTGATAATTTTTTTTTTATATATAACGACCGGCTAGAAGATTTTGAAGATATCACGAAATCTGGGCGTATTAGATAAACACTAATTTAAGTACCGAAGTTTTGAAAATAAAATGACGTAAAAAAACATGCTTTTTTTCTAGTAATTATTATTTTTTAAATAATACACTCACTTTTGTATCACAAACCATGTTGCACAAACCTAGCGTAGCCGCCAAACTACTTGAAAACTGGGATGTTTTTCTTGCCTTGACGTGAGCAGGCGCTATAAAGGGGGCCCTTTCTCTTGTATCACAAACCATGTTACACAAACCTAGCGTAGCCGCCAAACTACTTGAAAACTGGGATGTTTTTCTTGCCTTGACGTGAGCAGGCGCTATAAAGGGGGCACTTTCTCTTGTATCACAAACCATGTTACACAAACCATGTTACACAAACCTAGCGTAGCCGCCAAACTACTTGAAAACTGGGATGTTTTTCTTGCCTTGACGTGAGCAGGTGCTATAAAGGGGGCACTTTCTCTTGTATCACAAACCATGTTACACAAACCATGTTACACAAACCTAGCGTAGCCGCCAAACTACTTGAAAACTGGGATGTTTTTCTTGCCTTGACGTGAGCAGGCGCTATAAAGGGGGCACTTTCACTTGTATCACAAACCATGTTACACAAACCTAGCGTAGCCGCCAAACTACTTGAAAACTGGGATGTTTTTCTTGCCTTGACGTGAGCAGGCGCTATAAAGGGGGCACTTTCACTTGTATCACAAACCATGTTACACAAACCTAGCGTAGCCGCTAAACTACTTGAAAACTGGGATGTTTTTCTAGCCTTGACGTGAGCAGGCGCTATAAAGGGGGCACTTTCTTTTGCATCACAAACCATGTTACACAAACCTAGCGTAGCCGCTAAACTACTTGAAAACTGGGATGTTTTTCTTGCCTTGCCGTGAGCAGGCGCTATAAAGGGGCACTTTTTTGTAACATAAACCTAGCGCAGCCGCTAAACTACTTAAAACGCGTGCGTATCTTTTTTTTTTCGTTCTAGGTATTCAAATAATTACACAAACCCGTTAGACAAACCCTGCTTGCCCTACAAACCATTCAAAACCTGGGATGTATATCTTGCTTAAACTTGCTTGCGTGTTCCTTTATTACTTTCGTTCTTAGTTTAGGTTATTAGATAAGTTTAGGTTTGGTTAGGTATATTAAATAAGACGTTCTCCGACGACATTCAAAAATTAATAATTGAGAATTTTGAAGCTGTTTTTATAATAAAATGTATTAGAACACATATCAAGACAAGCACTGCTCTCTGTACAAAACGAAAAAGTAGAACGATTTTTCTTTTGTTTATGGTTCGTTATTTTCGAAAAAAATTTCCTAAGTGGTTTCTATGGACAAGATCAGACAAGATTTAATATGGCGTCCGCGTCAAAACGGAGAATTAAAGAAATATTACGTGTATAAAAGTTTTTACGAATATAAATTTAAATGCATATTTTTCCGCCTTTTTCGACTGAAACTGATGGTTCTTGTGGTAGTCAAGTTTATTTGTAGTTTAGTTTTTAAAATATATGCCTACTAAGAGCGTAGCGGCATGCGGCGGCTTATCGCCAATTTACCAATAATAGTATTAGTTTACCTCAGTTGCACTTTGCTATATACATATAACTTAACCTAAAAGAAACTAATCCATTGTAACCTAACTGTTTCCCTATACAATTTCCCTGCTAAATGATTTTTCTTGCACATAACACCATACCCGCCAAAACCAACTCCTTTGTTTAGTTAAGTTTAAAATTGGAACACATTAAAATATTACAAAAAAATATCTATCCCAATTTTGTAAGATTATCTTTGGATTATGAAATTACCTCGATTCTATGGTTTATGATTATTTTCAATGCTTGTTTTTGATTATTGAATTGTTTATTTCTAGAAATCCTAAGGAGCAAGATGGAGAAGTTTTACCGATGGGTTCCTCGGTAGAGATGCTTTCTACTAAGAATCCAGATCAGGATGAGTCAGAGGTATGTGTTAAATGTTTTTAATTTAAATTTTTTCATAAGGCCTGAAAAATTGGCTCAACAAGAAGGAAAAAGTGCAGCATACCCCAAAAGTCAAACCACAATGTATTTTTAACATTAACAATTTATTTTACAGGAAACAGAGACTCCCGTCTATGAGAAGTACGACGCCCTCCTGCATGGTAACTCTCGCTCCAAGAAGGACCAGATCCTGTCCATGAAGTTCATGAGGAAGTACATCCACATCGCCAAGTGCATGAAGCCGAAGCTGACGGAGGAGGCTTCCGAAGCCATCGCTGATGAGTACTCCAAGCTCAGGAGCCAGGATATGATGGACAGCGATACTGCCAGGGTATGTTACAATACGTCGTACATTCCTAATCATAAAATCTATGATTATTTTTAAAAAATCATAACTCACTCAAATATTATTATAAATTTTCACAATTCAGAATTTTATTCATAAATCCTTACCATCAAATGTACTAATTTCAGTTGTCTATCAATAATAATAATAATAATTGGATAATTTGTGGACCGCCACTTTTGTGAAAAATCACCTCAAGGGCGCTGTTTATTATTTAAAGGAACAATTTATTACAAATTCTTAGTTATATTAGTTAATTATTAAGTTAATTCTCTATCTAAATTTATTATTTACAAATATGTAGATACATAAAACATACTTACCTGGCAGCTCGCTTCCGATAAACACATTTTAATTAGAAAGTTTATGCTTGGAGAAGATACAACTTTACACGCGGAGGGCACTATATTTTAAACACTGGACATTGCATGATTTTACATTTGCTAACCCCATCACGGTTGATATTACATTTATAAAAAGTAGTGCCAAAGTAGGGTTAATATTTATTTTGATTGACTGGAGAATTTAGGACTGGAGATTTTTTATGAAATGACCTTTACAAATAGGAATTTTTACACAATTAGTTATTTACAATTCGCAGGCTATGAAGATGAAAGATTTTTGACTTTATGGATACGACTGCATGAGAAGGTGCGTTTTAAGTTTAGCTCTAAATTCCGTCATACTTAAATCATTGGACAGACCATCCAGGCTTTAGGTCCGGACACTCCGAAAGTACGCTCACCAAACTTAGTATCTGGTGTGCGCGCTTTGGTTGGAATTTTTGAATTTTTTTGAAAAAATTGAATTGGAAAGAACACATTGCTGTGCGTTAGTTCTGTGTGAAATAGGTATTTATCTCTATTTAACCAATAATAATTGTATTAAACTCCAATTCCAGACACAACCTGTAACGGCACGTACCCTGGAGACGTTAATCCGTCTGTCCACGGCACATGCCAAGGCGCGATTGTCCATCAAGGTGACCGCGGAAGACGCGCACGCCGCCATCGAGCTGGTACAGTTTGCCTACTTCAAGAAGGTGCTGGCCAAGGACAAGAAGAAGAGGCGGAGGGACTCTTCTGATGGGGAGAGCCAGGATGAGGAACATACTGATAAACCGAGAGCCGCGAAGAAGCCAAAGAGAACGGTAACCAATCAATGTTTCACTATTGAATTTAATTTCTAATTTATATTTATTAAATACCATTCGGTGAAACCTCTGTCGACCGCTTTGGAAGAGTGCTTTTCTAATGCGGGAATATAGAAAAAAAAATCCCTTAGAGCCTATGTCATCTTTGGGGACGCTGTGTGGAGTGTCTTTTTAAGGAGAGGAAGGAGTGAACATGAGTCTTGAAGGATCAATGTTCACTCCTTCTGCCCGTGAAGAAACCCATGAGTTGTAGAAACGACCCATTCTCATGTGACAAAAAATGTCAACCGTGTACAAATGTTGGGCATAACAAACGCGTAGAGGAACTATTGATGCAATCTATTTTCCTGAGTTTTCTATGAAATTACTTTGGGACTGGAAGAAATGAACGACACACGCTGAAAAACAATTGTTTGAGGAACGATCGATCGAATTTCACTGAATAAATAACGTACCTTATTCCAGGCTTTCTTTTTTTAAATCTATCAGCAATCTTTCCCACCACGCAGCTCATTTTGCCATAATGTACTTATTTTGGTAGAACTTAATGAATCACTTACACGACACCGACATATGGAGATAGCCAGCGATTCATCACATATGCAACAGTCGCATAGATAAGGCTAATATCTAATCTTTTAAGTATCTTCCAACAGCCCGCAGATGGAGAGGATCCATTTGAGTATGCATCAGACGTGGAAATGGACGAGGACCAGGAGACGGAAGTGGCCATCTCCTCCATCGCTGCTTCAGGATCCGCATCAACAGACCAGACAGTCCCGCCGCCCACTCAAGCTAAGGAGACCGGTACTATCACTTCACAAAGGTGAGATTTATTCTCCAAGAGAAGGAGTTTTTGAGAAAAGAAATTTTCGAAGTAGGGAGATTTTTTACCACAAAAATTACCATTTTTTATTGTATTCATAGTTTAAAAAATCTAACTTTATTAAAAAAAAAAAACATATTTTAGTCATATTACATATCGACGGGTCCCGAAAAACAGGGTCGGAACTGCTAAAAATTGAAAATCTTTTTGTTTGCAATTTTTTTTTTTATGATTTAAGGTAGCGACATACTCGCAGCTCACATCAAAAAGTTATTTATAACACAATAGCGCTCGCCATACAATCCCATGAGACCCGCCAGACGTAAAAAGATGATGCGCTGTGATCGCGGTTTGAATCTTCGCTAATCGGAATTATTTTTCGTATTCGCTACAGTGGCGATATCAGAAAAGTTATGCGACCCCCTCTCTACGGTAAACAGGAGAGGGGGTCATTTTTAATACACGGAGCATGCACGGAGCTGTCAAGTTAACATATCCAGTACAAATAAATGATATTCTCTCGACCGCTTCCGATTTCAACTGACCCCTTCTCCTGCCGTAGGAAGGAATATTTTATAACGTAGTGTGTCGGTAGAAAAGATACTTATAACGCAGTATCTTTTTGATGTGAACTTCGCGTTTGTCGCCCGCTTTAATCTCTTGAATGTCAGATGACATTTGCCCACATGATGACCATGTACTTCTGTAATTCTGAGCAGCTAGGTTACTCAAATTAAAAGCAACGTCTGGAATGATATTCCTGCAAGCGATTCTGAACTTGTCCTTGTACAGTTTCTTTGTACATAAGGGTTAAAATCGCATTTAAACCGGCGGGCCAGTTACAGACGAGAGGTTAAAAGACTGCATTTTCGGAATTTTTAATGAAACACTATTTTTTTTCAATACGACCCAAAATATTTGACAGTTCTCACCTTTCTTACGAATTCAATTTTTATAACATTTCTTTATTTATTTATTTTGTGATATATTACAAAAATTACATCAAAATAATGTAGATAAAATGAACTTCCTAATAACACTCAAATTTATGCTTTCCACAATGGATTTATATAAAAAACAATGAATAAATATAGACTTCGAATATGACAGCGTTCATCTTATCAAGCGGCAGCCATTTTGTCCGCCATCTTTGGTGCCCGCCGCGTCATTGGCAATTAATTTGAATATTTCGGAGTGGCTAATGCTATCCCGTATTTTGTTATGTCAAGAATGAGAATGGCCCAAGCGATTCTGACCTTGTTCTTCATACAATTTCTTTATACATATGGGGCACAATCGCTTCAAAAATCCGGACCCGCGGGTGGGACTGCGGCCTGCGAGATATATACATACTTATAATAGATGAATAAAATCGTCCACGTTTGATCTGTCTTTGCTGATGATCTAACTAAGACTTGGCATCTGATTTATATTTCAAATAATTTGGGTTTGTCTGCCAGTGGAAGTGCATTGTTATAGCTTTGTTGCGAAGTATGCAAATTGCGTAGTAATCTTTAGCTTTGTAAAGTATCCTAGATGTGATACTCGTCATAAGTATTCTGACGATATTATTATTTTTATTTCCAGGCTGGCACTGTTCAAGACCACCCTGCACCAACTGTTCCGCGAGGAGCGTGCCCAGTCGCTGCCCATCAAGCGCATCAAGGCCTACATCAACCAGCAGTTCCCGCACGACGAGTTTGGCACTTCCGAACTTGACACCGCCCTTCACAAGATGACGCAGGACAACCAGGTCATGCTGGCTGACGATATTGTGTTCCTGATATAATTTAATCTTCAATTCACCACGGAGCAATTCAAATTTCAAAATGGAACACATTTTAAGTGATTTAAAAAAGTCGATGGAACAAGTTTTGCTATTTAAAAAAGTCAAATAGAACAAGTTTTAAGCTTCAAAAATCTATGGAACAAGTTTTGCGATTTAAAAAATTCTATGGAACAAGTTTTGCGATTAAAAGAAGTCAAATATTAGAACAAGGTTAAATGATTTTTAAAAAAAGTTGTGAAGCATGTTTTATATACATAATACTATTTTTTATTTACCTTCAGCATGCCAAGATTCAAAATAAAACTCGAGTTATCATTTTAATGCCCTTCTTTCCATTTATTTATAACATTTTTTATATTTTAAAAATCTGTTCATAATATTTTTGTTTATTTCTAAATGGTAGATTATGTGTTTGTAGGTTTTGTAGGAATACAAAAATTACCTAAACTATAAGGTCTCTATTTAAAATTGTACATGGAAGACATGATTATTCAGATATCTCCGAGATATCGAAATTTGAGTTGATCATGCAGTTATATCGTCGTTGCATATTTAGTATGAACAATGTGATGATTTTTACAAAAATGAGTTAAATATACAGTTGTTTTCCTCCATCCTTCCTTTTCCTTATTTGAGCCGTGTAAAAATATCAAATATTTAAGGCGATAGAAAATAAACCATGTGAGAACAATCAAAATAGTACTTAATAAAAAATAAATAAAAAAAGTCATATCCTCTGCATACCACTACACAATTCAATTGCCTTGGTATGTACATAATATTAACATCATTTTGTGATGCCTAGCTGTCAAATTTGAATAAATTTTAATTAAATATTTTGACATTATGGTATTATAATTATGACGAAAACTGTATAATATAGAATATGAACCATGTGACAAAAACACGTTAAAATTCAATTTTCTGGCATAAAATAATTAACGTTTGCCATAAACATATTCTTATAATGAACGAAATATATTTTTCCTACTTTGTCCATAAACAGAATTGTTATTTTCCGTTTCTTTATTTTTTTTTTAATAACTCAGGTGCGGGGCATACGTCATTCCTATGTCTACCTAGGTTAAATTATCGTGAAAACAAGCTTATGTGCCCAAGCGGTTAAACAGTTTTTATCGATTTTCTCAGAATGTACTCAGTATCACATGGTTCATATTCTATATGCAACGACGATATGTAAAAGTACCCTCTATCTGGAATCCTTCAATCTATATACATATCCTATATATGTTTACAATACTCAGATTTCTCATAAACACCACCAAATCAATTATAAGGCAGAAAAACTTGTAGTGAATTAAACAATTTGTTGTTGTTTTCTGGGACAATTGGAGGATATTTCAAAATGTCATACTAATGTACCGGACCGTTGTGCCTCCTGGTATTATTTTATAGTATGTTAAAGTAAAACACAGACACTTGTAAATAATATTTGATTTATGGTGAGCGTTCGAATATTGCTTTCCTCATTATCGCAAAACTTAAGTAATTGGAGTTGTCTGACTAATCAACTAGATGATCAATATGTGTACATATTTTGGAAAAGTATCTGTTCTGTTCCATAACAATTGCTTTTAATAACTCAGATGCGGGGCATATGTCATTCCTATGTCTACTTACCTTAAATTGTTGTGAAAACAACCTTATGTATGTGTCCAAGCGGTTATTAGATTAATTTTAAAATACTTATTAATTTGAATTTGGAATTTTATTGGATCCTTCACCAAAGTATTTTTTAAAATTACATGTTATGTTTCCAGCATCTTTGTTGTTATTTTTCCGTGGATTTGTGTATGTTTAGTTACATCCAAGCGGTTATTAGATTAATTTTAAAATACTTATTAATTTGAATTTGGAATTTTATTGGATCCTTCACCAAAGTATTTTTTAAAATTACATGTTATGTTTCCAGCATCTTTGTTGTTATTTTTCCGTGGATTTGTGTATGTTTAGTTACATATTTTAATTTGAAATATTATTAATGAATTTCTAATTGTGGAATCTCAACTGCCATTTTTTTGTATCTTCGTTAAATTTTGGAATTATTAATTGTGATGTTGTCTTATTTGTTAAGGAATTGAGCATTTAGTGAAATTAAATATTTCCCCTTGTCTTTTTTGTACATAGATTACAGTATTACCTTTTTTCCAATATTTACTTTGAATTATGTTATTTTATAATGTTGGTTACATGGTAATGTAATAAATACCAATTATTAATGAGAAAAAACTGTTTTTAATTTCAAACTTCCATAATACAAACGGTTCCACAACGGATCAACAAAGTACCATTTAATTTTTTTTTTGTTTTAAAGAAAGGCAAACGTTCCCGGGTTACGAATAACCTGACAATATTTAAAAATCTCCTACTACCACTACGAAGAAAGAAAAATGTTACTTGTGTCGTGATGGAGGGCTTAGCCAGCCGAGGAATTGAACGCAGGATGCCTGGGTGGAACACGAACGCAATGCCAACTCGGCTATTGACCGGTCATTCAACCCCCCTTGAAAAGTTATGAAAAAAAAAAATGCAAAAAAATAACCTAACATATCCTATTTAATCCCATCAACCTCTGCAGTACTTTTTCAGAAAGTCGAAATATTTCCATTTTGCAATAAAATCGAAATAAATGGAATATTTTTATGTAATGAATGTATCCGAAAACTAAAAACTGTTTTGGAAAGGTGCATGCAAACGTAAAAAAGTTTTTAAAATGACTGACCTTACAGTTTTTCTAATCAAAATTACTGAAAATGAAAAAAATAAAAACACATACATATTTTATTGGAAAAATGTATTATAAAAGTTATTATCACCTCATTTTTTTATGGTTTCATGTAAAAATCTATAATATAAAAATTAATGTTTGTGTGTTCGTACCTTATGCAGCCATACTGTTCATACGATTGCAATGAAACTTTGGGAATATGACGTGCGCATACCCGGGATAGTTATAGGATAGTGAGCTTTGGCGTTATGAAATTAGTTCGTATACTATTCAAACGATTGCGATTAAAATTTCATCCGATTGCTATAATTTTTTTTAAAGTTATTATAAACTGGTGAGCTCTGGCATTATGAAAATTGCATAAAAAAATTAAATAGATCACGTGAGTTGTTGGAAAAATGGGTGTATTTTTTGGAGTTAGGCGGCAGGCTCGGTCGGTCCATACATGCGGTGGAAGCGCCGCATCCCTTTGTTTTCTAGTCAAAAAGCTTAGAATTTATTTTTTCTAGCTATAAAACTAAACAGCAAAACTGCCAATTGCTAAAAGATAACGCACACATGCCAGCAACAGCGTCCTCAGATACTCGCTGCGTTCAACACACACAGGCAGCGGCAGGATACCCGGGTGTTTAAATTTTGGATGCTGTTCGTATTCAGGATCGATCCAAAACACTGGAAATATATATTACACCGGATATCGCGCATGCGTAGTTAGTTCTTTGAATGATAGATGCGTTTATGACGAGAGCATCCAGAATACAAAAAATGATTTAATTGCATGTAGGAGTAAGGCTCAGAATAGCGATTTTCTTATTACTCTATAACGAATCGCATAGATTATGTTTAGTAGGTGTTTTCTTGGTGCATTAATGACAGTTTTGTTAGAATACCATTGAAACATTGTTGTTTAATTAATGTTTAATCCTTCCCATTACCTTAAATTAAAACAAATAACTTTGTATTAAACCACTATTATATAATCACAATTACCTACATGTTTCGAAACCGGTGGTTTCTTCGTCAGGGTAGTAATGACATTAAATAACAAAAGAAACAAACAAGTTTAGACTAAAAAGAACTATGGACAAAAATATTATAGAGAGAGGTGATTAATTAATTAAAAAATATCGTAAAAAAACAATTATTTAAAATTAAATATAAAAATTATTTTAGAAAAAAAAAAAAAAAACTTCCATTACCTATTTAATTCATAATTTCAACGTCTTTATTGAGAAAATAATACTTCTGGCATGAGAAGAACATTTCTCGACCATGTAGTTGATGACCTTATCCACTGGAGCGACAGAGCAATTACAATATTTTTTCTCGGATTGCTAGAGGAAATTTTTCCACCCACATTAAAAAAATCATACCTTTGAAATTGAATATGGAGATATACAAACTGATTATAGTTCTATGTAGCCGATGAATTCCCCTATCTTTTGTCTATTATCACATATTTGTAGGATTTATAAAAAAAAATATAATTAAATCTTTAATCTTAAAACATTTTAAAGAATCTAGAGAATATTTATTTTGTTATATTTTGAATGTACAATATATTATTTAGTGGTTTTAATAAAAAAATAAAAAAAATTATTTGCCACATTTTGGCAACAAAGCAATCCGAGGTTTTGTAAATAGTGCCATAATGTGGCAAAAAGCGCTTGAGTGGTTATAAAGAAAGAGCGTTAAATTGGTAAATGAAAGCCCAGGCACGTCAAGGATTTTTTGTTTATTTTTCAATGACATATAAGAAATTTTGGTTCTGTAATAATTAATGTTTCGGAGCGCTAAGGATTTATAGAGCTAAGACTATTTTTGTCAGGAATTGCATCTTGTTCCTGCTGCTAATCTATAGATTTGCACTTCTTATAGTAGTGGGTAATTATACCTATACTTATTGATAGTCCAGCATCCCTTCTACAAAAAGTCACCGACCGCCACAGGTGTGCGGGAGGGTTGGTTGGGGAATTAAGGAGGGGGCTTTGCGGGAGGGGGGAAGGCGAAGAAGGTGAAAAGGGAATGCGGGAGGACGGGAAGAGGAATCTGAAGGGGAGCGGGACGATTGGGAAATATCACAAAGGGAGAAACAATTTATTTATTCAATTGGCAAAGCAACGCATGTCGGTATCAGCTAGTAATTAATAAAAAATTCTCCGATTCAAAATTTTTTTCAAATTGCTGTCTGAAACTTTGGATTCACAAGTGTACATTTTATTTATTTTGCGGATATCTTCTCTTTCTAACACAATTTAGATCATATTTCTAACCATCGTAGTAAGGGAGACACATCAATTTCTATGAGAGCCACATGAGTTGTTCCTTAAGGAAGTAAAAGTTAAGTAAGTTTAGTTGCTTTAAAGCAAACAAATTGTCTTGAGGGGTCAACCATTTTTTTCAACACTCTAAACACCTATTTCGGGGTGTTGAAGTAAGTTTCTGAATTGTCCAGTCCCCAACACAAACTGGACTCCCAATAAAAATAAAAAGAGGATATTTCAGTTTAATAATGTTTATTCAAAAAGAAATTCACAAACAAGATGGTCGGAATATTAATTACAAAAATAAACTTTTATATCTAGGGAAAAATAATTAACCCTATTTAAAATTAGTCATAGATGGACATGACAAAGTTAACCCTTTATAGCATCAGTTTAAAATAAGGATTTATTTAAAATAAGTTTATTTCCGTTTGCCCTTGAAGTTACCCTTAGTTTTGTTGATCTTGGATCCGAATACCTTCTTCCCTCCGGCTTGTTTGCCTCCTCCGCCCCCCTTTTTGAAAGAAGACTTCTGAGGTCCATCCTTTTTGGAACTGCCGCCGCCGCCGCCGCGAGAAGAACTCTCATCACCGTCCATTTTATTCTGGGCTTTCCATCCATATTTAGGGTTGTTCCCTCTTCCTCCGACTCTCTTCTTGTCGTCTCTGCCGCCCTTGTTGAAGGGTTTCCCTCCCTTGTTGAATTTACCGGCCGGAGACGCGCCGCCCTTTCCGGGTCTGGTTTTGAAACCCGGACTGGCGGCACCTGGTTTTTTCTTATCGCGCGATTTGTCAAACTTCATCATTTTAGGTTTGGAGACTTTGTTAGGATCGGCCTGTCGTTTTCTATTTGCAGCTAAGTTAGAATCGAATAGATCTGGAAATAAATAATATAGTAAAACATAGGTTTAATGCAGCAGTTCAATCAATTTGAAGTCCCTCTTCAGAAAAAGCGTGTGGAAAATGGTACGATTACGTGAAAGGGTAAACACAAAACCACAAATAACAGAAACAAACTGAGATATAGCATAGAAGTGTGCCAACTGTTGCTAAGCTACGACCAAACTGCACGGATTATCAAAATGGCGGAGCCAATAAAAGTTAGGCGATCCGCCCACTGAGGAAACTGAAAACTCTCAACTGCCAACTGTCTTTGTATGACAATGTGATGGCCCGCACACTACACAATCACTCAAAAACCCGTTGTCAATGGTAACGTAAGCAGTGACTCGCGACTTGCACTGCTGATTGCCATGGCCGGCCGTTGCTAGTTGCCAGCTGTCAGCTGATTGTTCTTTGTCTATGGTTAAACAAGCTTTTTGACCAATCAAGGCATAGAAACCAGCCAGTTTTAGTTTGGTTTCAGTTGCCTCATCAGCGGAGCGCCTAATGTGTTTGATGTGAAATTAGAAACAAAGGCCGCTGTGCATAGATGCGATTTTCAGTAGTATGGGTAAACTCAGTAGTATGTTGGCAACATGGCTAATCTCCCTTGTTTCTATTATCTATGTACAAAACTCGTTGAGGAGACTTGTAGGGAGGCTTGAGAATTCAGAATTGGAAACATGGCTCAAGCCATTATTCCAATTCTGAATGGTGGGGATCGTTTCTGGCTACATGAAAAAAATTAATAAACAAGAATTGAGAATATTTACCATGTTCAGGTTCTTCTCCAACTTCCTGCCTGTAATACTCAGCATCATCATCGTCAGCACCGGCCGTGGCTCTCTGTGATTCCGCTGAAGCCAAATCCATGAGTCTGGGAAAAGAAGTCACATTGTAAATACAATCAAAACAAAACATTATTTTCTCGGAGAAAAGATATACCCAATGACAATTTGGTAGGTAGCGGTTAGAAAAATGTAAAATTTGGTAGCTAAGGGCCCCTTACTAATAGTATTTTAAATTTTACGCAACTGATTAACAAACATTAATGTAGGGCAGTGGTTTTAGTGGTATGCATACTACCAGGGGTACGTCAGGTTGCTTGAAGGTATTCACACAAACAGATATATTGATCGTCCAGCTGATTAAGTCAGACATCTCCGAAAAATCGAAATTTGAGTTGAGTATGTTATATACAATGTAAAAGTATACCTGCTATCTGCTACAATACTTAGATTACTCATAAACCACCTCATACAATCATTTGGTAGTTTTATCTGGAATCATTTGAAATTTTTTCAATCATTTGAAAGTTTTCCGGGACTTTTGAAAATTGGTGATTTTATAGATTTCGATGTGCTCTTTCCGAATTTCAACTTTGGAAATATTGGATAAATAGCGCCTAATAGTAGTTTTTTGACAATATCTCCTTTCCGACTCATTTTACGATAAAAACATGTATGTACGAAATAAACTAAAGAAAATTTAATACAATTTATGTACTCAGAATTTTTTTGTAAAATCAATAGTTTTGGCGTACGAGCGCCGCAAAGTACACTTCAATATGCGATTTGGCTAAAAAACTCATTTCCACACCACCTTGAGGTATTGTAAAGAGCGCATTTTTTTTACCGTGGTGTCTGTCCGCTGTAGGTCTAATCCACGTGTTATGCACAGTTTCGAAATTTAACGCAATCTTCTCCGCTTTGCTGTTCCTGATGGACCAGGCTTTGCGAGTTCGTCTTCAGTATCGATCGAGACGTCACAGACTGAAATATCACAGACTGAAATTCATCCGATTATCAGACTCATCACAAGCCTCTTCGTTTCCGTTTCCATCATTCATTTGTTCGAAAATACGAACGAGGTGGCAAAGTTCAAATTCAGAAAGAGCACATCGAAATCTATAATATTACCAATTTTAAAAACTCCCGGAACACCTTCCAGGTAACCCCCTTTTTTCGTACCAAATGACTGTACTAACCACCAAATCAATTATAATGCAGAAAAACTTGTATTGAATTAAACAAAATGTCATAATAATGTACCGGACCTGGTCCTGGTCTTTATTTTTAGCATATTTAATTTGTAAAACACAGACAGGTCTAAATAATATTTGATTTATGGTGAACTTTCGAAAATTGCTTTCCTCATTATCTCAAAACTTAGTATTTGGAGATTACTGATTAATTACAACTGAATGATTGATATATAAAAAAGGAAAAACGGTGCTTACTGAGTTATTTTTTTATTTTAAATTAAATTATTATTAGTTATTGTTTTTTTTTTTCAGTGAGAACGTTAAAAAAATTCAGTAATACCAATTTACCTGTCAAATATATAATTCGGGAATCAAACATCACATTAGAATCTACATACTAAAGTTTGTTCTAAAATCGGTGTTACCATAGTAATAAAAATGTTTAGTTCCATTTTTTTAAATTTCTATACTTTCTTGATAAACTATACATAAAATAATAATTACCTCTCCGTTTCTGTTTGATCCTTCTTCCTTTTAATGCCCTCCATAGATTTAAGTTTATGCTTTTCCTTCTTGGCTTCCTTCTCTTTGACATTTTCTTCCTGCTGCTTCCTACGCTTTTCTTTCAATTTCCTAAAATTAAACTTGTTATTAAAATATCTGGCAAAAGAGAATTCTTACAAGGCTGTATTTTATTTTAGCATTGAAAGGCCTTTACCTCTTGGCTTCTCTCATCTTCCGGATTTCTTCCTTCTCTTCTTCAGTTTTGTGAATAAATTCGTGGAATAGTACTTCTCCATCCAGCAAACCATCCTCAACCTAGAACAAAGTTAATACATATTGTATTGACATTAAAATAATATTGATCAGAAATATTAAAAAATTAACCAATTTCTTAGAAAAATAATATCAGGCCATCCAGCGACAGCAAAGTCACTGGGACAGGAGTATCGAGCCCCTGTAAAAGTTAATGACATTCATTTGGTGATCAACAACTACCATAATTTTGTCTATGTAAATTACAGAACAAAATTTGAAGTTTTGGCCACCACGGATTTTATCGCTTTAACTGTAACACGGAAAAAATTGCTGGGCCTTGAGTGAGTAAAAAAAAGTACTGAGAACTATGTATAAGAACTCAAACACGAGAAATGTTTTCTACGTTGAGTTGAGTAGTTAGTTAAAAAAAAATCTATTTGTAAATTGCTTTTAAGAACCAACTGTATTTATTTTCTAAATCTTATGTATATGCATTTTAAATAATAAAAAAAATGTTACCAACTTTTACGAGTTTCAGAGTCAGCCTAGGTCCCAACTCTGATAGTCTCACGGCAGATTGTCCCTCGGCCCTAGTCCCCCTGGAGCTGAGGTCTTGCGGAAGGGTAATTTGGGCATTAGGGTCATCTTCTCCTTCACTCTCTGACAGCATACCAGCTCTGTGTAAAAATAACACATGATAGTTATTAATAGTTGTATCGGGAGTCACTTGGTTCAGAACAGGTGCCTCCGGAAAATGATGAAGTGGACATTTTATTGGTCAGGAAAGGAGTAACGGAATCGGGGAGGGGGGAAGGCGAGGAAGGTCGAAGGAAAATGCGAGGGGAAGAAGGGAAATGTGGGAGGGCCAGAGGAAAATGTAGGAGGAAGAGTTCGCTGGAGGGGGGAAGGCGAGGAAGATGGATGAGAAACGCGGGAGAGAAAGGGACTTGGGAAGAGAACAAGGACACACAGGGAGTAATTTCTTTCTTTATGTGGCAAGGATTTTTAATAGGTACGTCTTTTTGTAAGGGAATTTGGAATTTCGAAAAAAGTTGTAAATCTTGTTTTACTCCTACCAACATGTAGAATCACCATCCGAAGTTAATGCACTTAACCCCCGGACACCCTGTATATACCTACATTTAAGTAAGCAATAAAAATGCTTAAACGCGTGATGATACATTTTTTAATATTGTGTACTTCTTATAAGTATTTTTTGATCATAAGTATTTATAATATTTCAATAATGTCTAAGCAAAATAAGTGGGTAAAAAAAATTAAATATTTTAGTTTGTAAGACCTTAAATAAATAGAAAAACTGAGGTATTTTCATCACAAAATATGTTATCGGATTAATTTTTTAATGATTTTAATTGAACTAAAATTAAAATTCACTAGATAATGTATTGGTTTATTTTACTGTATATTTATATGTTTTTAAATTTTTGTTATATAATACAATATTTCAGTTGAAAATTTAACAAATCTGCCAACGACCAACGGAACAACCTTAGTATATTAAAAATAAATTTAGTTTTTCAAAATTTAAAAATTTACTTTCCCAGATAAAATAACAATCTTTCGAAATCAATTTATTTTTTTTTTGCAAAAAAGAGTCAACACGTCAAGAATTTGATTTAAAAAGCACAAATTTCCACTATTCTCTGGTTATACCCTCTCAGCATTTAAAATTTCCAATATCGATATATTATCAAGTATTTTATGTATGAAGAATAAGACATGATTCTTACTTCTCAAAGAATTCCGACATGTCGGTGCACCGACTCAAATTTGGTACTTTTCCCTGGACAATCTTTTTTGTTCCTCTCGTCAGACCGGCGGGTGCCATTTTAATATAGTAATGCCGGAAATCTATTAATTTTGTGTCAGGGTTGTAGTTCAGCAGCACACATCTCCTTATAGTTTTAAGTTTTACCTGGAAAAGTAACAGAATTTTACAAAAAAGTCTTTTATAGGGCTATGTCAGATTCTTCAACGATGACCAGCTGCTAATCCTAAACAAATCGAAGTATGTCCAACAACTGAATTTGGGACCCATCTCTGGGCAGGTGTATTTTGTACCTTAAAGGTTTTTTGAATTTTGAAAATACTTGATTCTGGTGGTCCGTCTGATTGACAATCTGTTGTTAACAGAACGATTGTCATCTCTAATGCAGATGCAATGTAGGCATGTTGGGTCTGTTCTACAGGTATTTTAATGGAGCCTGCTCTAAGGGGCTAGCAGCATTGAGTTTTACACCGGGCTTTACAACAGTGCTCATATGCAAAATGCTATGGACGCAAACGGAAAACCGTTCACAGTTGATGTTAGAGTCATGAGAATGTTTCTTCTATTAGGTTTTTTTAAGTTTTGCGTTAGTCGGCTTGCGTGTAGAACGAGCTACCTACATCTTTTTTCCTCATTTTATATAATCTGGGCCTCTTCAAGACAAATCTTCATTAATAAATCCCTTTGTACCTTAACCTCTCGCAGGCCGCAGTCCCCCCGGCGGGTCTGGATTTTTGAAGCGATTTCGTCCCTTATGTATAAAGAAATTGTATGAAGAACAAGGTCAGAATCGCTTGGGCCATTCT
This sequence comes from Limnephilus auricula, assembly GCA_951813805.1. NCBI lineage: Eukaryota > Metazoa > Arthropoda > Insecta > Trichoptera > Limnephilidae > Limnephilus > Limnephilus auricula. The sequence goes on from OX638403.1 coordinate 7,941,328, forward strand.
CGTTCTTGACATTACGAATTACTGGATAGCATTTAGCCACTCCGAATAATTCATACTAATTGCTAATGACACGCCGGGCACCAAAGATGGCAGACAAAATGCCTGCCGCTTGATAATATGAACGCTGTCATATTCAAAGTCTATATTTATTCATTGTTTTTTATATAAATCCATTGTGGAAAGCATAGATTTGAGTGATTATTAAGAAGTTCGTTTTATCTACATTATTTTGATGTAATTTTTGTAATATATCACAAAAGAAATGTTATAAAAATTGAATTCGTAAGGAAGGTAAGAAATGTCAAATATTTTACGTTGTAATGAAAAAAAAAATTTTTTGAATGCTGGCTTTCAACAAGTTAAACATTTACATTAAAAAAAACTGCACACAGTCCCTTCTTCCTTTCCTCAAAAAGACCCGCCACACAGAATCCCAAAGATGACGTAGGCCGTAAGGGAAATTATTTTTCTCGGCCTCCTGTATGGAGCTAACGTAAAAAATTAAGATATTAAAAGAATTAATGAAGACAATATTAGCAAAACTCAATCGAAAATCTGGAAAAGATGAGGTCACATCTGGGACTCGAACTTAGAGAGTTGCGCCCGGAAAATGGCTAATATTGTCTTTATTAATTAAAATATTATAATTTGAGGTTGTACCCAAAGTAAAAATAAATAAAAGAACTTACATTAGAAATATTAATTGTTGGGAACATATTCTGAAACATGTTTGCCATTAACTTAAGGTGCATTCCCTCTCCTGAGAAGCTATTCATCACGATTAGCGGTGACGTGTGGTATGCCTTTTGCAAGAAATACTGCTTCTTTAGGCTCGATATGACGTCTTTGGTGAAGCAGAAGTCTTCAACTTTGAAAGTCAACGTAGGACCTCGAGGTAAGCGAGATATCTTCAAATACAGACCCAATTTTGTCATACTGAATATACATAAATGAGAGACATGTAGGTAACCAGCAACAGATACGAAATCTTTGATACTGTTGTTTTTTCTTTCCTGGAAGAACATATATTATATATTAACATCAGAACAATTAGATTGGCATTCGAAGAGTACTAAATATGGTAATTAACAATCAAGTCATGTTTATTTACCTTTAATTGGGATGCTGTGAACGGTTCCATAACAGTCCTGAAATCTTTAGTCAACTCAGAAGTGTGTTTTGAAGCAAGTCCCCTGTGAATAACAAAAGAATGAGGGGCTTTTGTAAGGAATTCCGGCTCTGGGGCATCCTTCGTTATCTTATTGTTTCTGGAACAACGACCCTTTCTACCCCTCCCCATGTTAATTTAGTTTTATATCACTTTAAAATAAAGAATACATGCAACGAAGATTAGGTTATGCGAACTTGTCAGTTTTCTGAATTTCAAACGCACATGGATGAATGTCAAATTTTTTACCATAAACAAAATTTTCCCACAGACAATTAATATCATTATGGGCTATTTTTGCAGAACAATTTAATAATAGTGATGTAGCTAGAAACATTTACAGATAGAGATATTGGTTCCATCCATAGATAAAAGCGTTTTATTTTGACAGCTGATATGTGACACTTGCGTTACCATGAATTAACCTGAAAATACATATATTATCTCAAAGCACATGAATATCGCCTATCCGTAAAAGTTTTGTTGTTCTATTTTCTCATGAGCAGAAATTGTTCACAGTCTTTAAATATGTGGAAGAGATACCTACTGTGGTTCGCCCAAGAACATGTGGACTTCCGGTACCCGGTAAATAAAATTATATGTTTTTGTTGTGTAGCAAATAAACTTGCCTTTTCACGATGATTTACAATAATAATTCATGTTTTTTCAGGAGATCCAGTCTCTGCTGTCACTTTTTAAAATCCAGATGAAATGGGTTGAGAAACCAACCCAGGATACGCTTTATTGGATTGTGGAATTACCTTCGGAAGAATGCGCCCGTCAGCTTTCCTCACGTTCCATGTCCCTAAGATGGTGTATAGAATTATGGGGGCGGTCGAAATCCCAAGATCTGCTGCATTTGAATATGAAGGAATCTTTAACCAACACAAGTGACAGTTGGCACTCTACATTTCCTAAAGACAGCGAAGAGAGTAAAACTAACAACGCCTGTCCTAGAAAAATTATGGAGCCGTATTTTACCAAAGATAAGTCGTTTAAGATCACAGTCGAGACATTCTGTAAACATTTTACTTTGCCAGAAAAAGTGAAAAAAATAGAGGTAAAGAAACAACTATTCTTCCGTTTTCTTCATATTTTAAACTTATCCTTGATGCCGGAATGTGGGGAGGTTGATTGCCTAATTTTTGTTGTAGTTTGTAGAAGCTTTGAAATGTTCTTAAATACTTTTGTTGACACGTTGCAGCACTCAAGTGCAGAGTAAAGACACGATAATGCAACATTCAAGGCATGGTAAGCTCTTGCTTACGCAACTGCCCAAACATTTGAATAAAGTATAATTATTTACTGTTAAGTGAAAGTATATAAGAAAAAATATGTCAAAAGTTTAACTAGTAGTTCTGTGAACAGCAGACCTCGCATCCAATAAAGTATATTTCAAATTTTCTCTTATTTTCAAATCAAATCTAAAATATCCTCTGAAGTCATTTTCTCACAGACAGAGTCATAGATTTGTAAGTAGGTACTTCCTGCTTATTAAATAAACATGACTATTCGAAGATCGATCACATTTGAAAAAAGAATGTTGATTCAACCCGTTGTATGCTGATGAAAAATGTTTGCTGTGTTGCAGCTGATTCTATTTTCGTAATAGCATAGTTATTTGTAGTTTTGCAAAATGATGTAAATTCTGCCCTCTTACCACCAAACAATCTGTTTATATATTTTTTTAATAAAAGTATTTAGTTTATAATCTATCATAAGTATTTTCGTCAGAATAGCTACTTTTATGCAGGGAAATGATTTTTTTATTATGTCATTTTGGCTACTGTGGCACATGACAGGTTAAAACGGGAACCATCTTAAGGGGGTATTTTAGTCTAGAGGCACAAATTTTGGGGTGCGTTTTTTCGAGCTCTGTAAAAAATTAAGAAAGAACATTTTTCTTTTTTTTATGATTTGTTTATTTATATTTTAAGAATACATAAAAAATTTATCAAAAAAAAAAATATTCAAAACTCGAAAAGTAATCGGCTGGTAAAGTGGGGGATCCAAAGAAAAGGGATACCTTGTCATGCATGATTACAACCTGTCTCATCTGAAAAAACGGATTGAATGGATTTTAATAAGTAAAGAAGTCGCTATCGCCGGGTCCTCGGAGTATTAAAAAAGGAATTTTTTCTCAAAATGGAGGCCGTTTGAAAAAAAATTGTTTTTTACATATTTTTTTGCAGTTTAAAATTTTTTTTTAAATAATAAAAATTAAATTTTTCTCTGATTCTGCTTGGTGCCATAAAGGGTATATACCAAATTTCAAATAAATCAGTTTAGTAGAACTCTAGATATCATGCACTCCAGCTTGAAAAAAGTAGTTTCGAGAAAAACGCGTTTAAAGTTTTGAGTAAAGTGGTTGTTTTATCATATAATGGTGCGGTATTCTTACGTTACGTTACTAGGATCATCAGTTAAAAATACATAATATTTGCATTATATAAACATTATGTAGGTATAGAATACAAGAAAGGTTTTACGGGGTAATCCATCTGCAGGTAGTCGGGCAACGTCTACCTTTTATTGTTCAATTTGTTCCGGCCAGACCGGTTTATTTTGCGCGCCAGAAAAATAGCTACAACTCGAAAAATCTTCGTGGACATTTTTAATGATCATTGAAAATATGTAAAAAAAAAAAAATCGAAATTCTAGACTAGAATACCCCCCCTTAAACAAGGAAAGACAAAATGAAAAACGCTCAAGTAGTCAGAGTTAAAAGAGGACTTTGCTATACCCAGTCAATTATGTTAATGAAACTTTGTGGTTTTCTGATTTATCAGTGTTGATCATAGACATATGAATATGTATAGACCTGCCCTAAGTGATAAAAGCGTATTATTTCCCCCTCCTTAATTCTGGGTTCCATGGAACCGGCCGGGCTGGCGTATAGGTTCGCGTGAATCTAGAAAATGTGACGTCATCATTCTTGTGCGGACTAGCGTCGAGCTCTTATCGGTACATTTTACGAAATAACACGGCAAAAATGGTAACTTGTGCTATTAAAACATGTAAAAATAGAAGTGAAAAAGAGTATAAACCCAATTGTCGTATTACCTTCCATATGCAGGCATTATTTGTCATTATTTTAAGCTTATTCACATCATATAATATGATCAGTTTTAGACATGAAGCGGAAGCAACCGAAATTCCCGGACCCGTTGTGTGCACGTTGCAGTTTACTGTGATAAGTAAATTATGAAACATTTGTAAAAGTGTCTTAATTAAACACGGTAACAAAATATTTGACTCTCAAAACAAGCGAACCTTTCTTCATTTTATATCGATTACACAAGTTTGTTCAAACCGGGCGAACAATTCGCGCTCCCATGTAAAAAGGTCTATTCATTCAAAAGCAGATTTTACTTTTAAGAGCTAAATGGTGATATTATAATGCGTGATGCCTATATACTGTCATATTGAAGGATTAACGAATTACATATCGTTACCGTCAACTCATCCCTCTCCGCCCCGCTACAGATGGTTATTACCCCTCTCCCTGATTCTCAAGTCTATGAATAATATGTCTGTGGTGTTGATGCAATTTTTACCTTATTTTCATTAATTTCAGACATTTGTATATATGCCCATGGAGGGACCAATCAAATTGAAGGATCCAGATAATGAACTTATTTACTTAGAATATTACGGGTCTGATCCTAATAATGCTCCAAATGATCCACACGATCTATTCTTCGGACGAGTGGTAAGTTAATATATTATTTTTAAGTTTGAATACCGTTCAAGGGTCCCAAGTGCTTTTAACTGTCCGTAGTCAGGGGGACTATGGCAACATCAATAAGGAACTCCAGTGAAAAATACTACGGCTTAAAAAAAATTCATATAGATCGTCAATGTTGATTCTGAATACACAGGGAACAGCACATACTAGAAGGATTTTATCCAGTGATTCCTGAGCATATTTGGAGTAAAAAATGTACTTGTCATTTTGCTGTGAGATAATATTTTTCTTCTATTAACTTATTTTTATTTTAAGTGAATACGGCACAATAGTTCCAACTGCTCCCGTCTGGAGCCAGTGAAACTGTGGCATCCCCAAGTAGGGTATGTTGTGAGGCTGAAGGCAGCGGGGAGGGGAAGGAGGTGGGGGGAGAGGAAGATGGGAAAGTACCTGGCTATTAGATCTGATCACCAAACACGGCTAAAGCCATTTCAAGCAACATTTCAATTCTGAACGTTGATCTTACACCAGGGCGATACTGAAAGTATCTTCCACTCTGTAATGTGCCGCAAATATACTATATATTATTTTCAATTAATTAATTGTGAAATATCACAAATTAGTTAAATAATTTTTTTTTGCGAACGCCACTTCAAACCCGCGACCTTCGTATTGCGAGTTGAGAGTCTCACCCCTCGACCGCAGGGGTCGTCTATATTATATATAAATATAACAATTAAATAATATATACTGGTATTTTAGTTAGAAGGTCAGATTATTGTTAAAAAAAATAAGATTGGGAAATACCGAAATATTCAGATTTTGTCATTAAATGGGGCTTATTAACATTTTGATTCTGAACAGTGGTTTTTAACCAAGGCGATCCTGAGATTATCTACCACTCTGGACTGGATATCAGCAATACGCCTGTGTTATGTTTAATAATAATGAAATAATATTATTTGTATTCAGATATCGGAAGGACAAAGGCAATTGATAAAGAAACTCTCCCTAAAGACACGTAAGTTCATTGGCAACACAAGTATGGATGCACAACTGTCCGTGCTGATGGCGAACCAAACACAAATACGCAACGGGGACACGGTCATTGACCCTTTTGTCGGCAGTGGCTCTTTACTGGTCGCTTCTGCTGAATTCGGAGGTACTTAAATGCCACTTTGATTAATCCTACAGTGGTGTGCAATAGGGAAGTTGAGTCCTTTTTTTATCAATGTTCACTTGCAAACTTAAATATTAGTATTTTTGTGTTTTTTTAAAGTTCGTTTTCATAATTAAATTATTTTTACAAGTTTGAATTTTATAAAGCCCGTGAAAACGCCCGGTACGGTACGGCAGAGTGTGTGACGTCATCTGGTCCCCGTTTGTGTGAAAAATAAGGGTAAATATTTATAAAACCGGGACATGCTTAATACGGATTAAAAAAATAAATTTAAAAAGTTGTAGTAGTTAGATATTAACTAGTACTAATCATTTCGGTTACCGGAAATTCGAAGAAAAAAGTGCATTTTAATTGTAATTTTTCACCGAAACTTGCAATAGTTCCTAACATAGCGGTCGGTGAAAAATGTCATTTCGTGTTTTTAAATTTAAAAAATAACCGACCGGTCAGTGGTTGAGTGGGCATCGCGTTTGGGTCCCACCCAGGCGTTCCGTGTTCGATCCCTCGGCTGGCTAAGTCCTCCATCACAACACAAGCCACATCTCCCGCTTAGTGTGGTGGTAGTAGGAGATTTTCAAATGTTGTTGGGTTATTCGTAACCCGGGAATGTTTGTCTTTCTTTTTAAAAATTTAAAAAAAAAACCATTAAAATGCACTTTTTTCGAATTTCCGGTAACTGTATTTATTACTGAATACCAGTTAATATCTAACTACTACAACTTTTTAAATTAATTTTTTTAGTCCGTATTACTGTTTTGTAAATATTTACCCTTATTTTTCACACAAACGGGGACCAGATGACCTCACACACTCTCTCGCCTCGTACCGGGCTTTTTCGCGGGCTTTAATAAAATTCAAACTTGTAGAATTAATTTAATTATGAAAACGAACTTTAAAAAAAAAAAACTGGTATTTAAGTTTGCATAATATCATCTACATGAACATATTTTTATAAGTCAAAATATTTTTCACTCAACTTCCTTATTAAATTGGGACACAATTTTTTTTTTACATTTTTCACTTCTATTGACATAATTAGTATATTTTGTATCCTAGTGGTATCATTTGATTTTGAAACATTTTGATAATTTTTTATTAAAAATTGTGGTTTAAACAAAGTTTGTTATTTTAATTTTATTTAAAATGTTGTGTATTTGATTTTATTCCAGTATTTTAGCAATTTCTCCAGTTAATATGACGGACAAATGTTTAATTATGTTTTCCAATTTTTACTTTCTATACTCATTCTTGGACATCTACCTAAGATGTCAGTGTGTCGACAGTTCTAATCAAAATTTGGCTAAAAAGTATTGAATTTTTTTTATTTTTTATTCAGGCTTTGTTTGGGGTTCCGACATCGATTACCAGATGTTACACGGGAAAACTAGACCAACAAGAGTTAAACAAAAGGTAATACTATTTTATATAACTGTAACTTGTAAAATTTATTAAATAAAAATAATATATATCTCATTTTCCCCCATTTGTATTATTCGGGTCGGGGACCAATCGCCGCGACAAATTGCGTCCAGACATCCCAGTCCTGTGCTATTTTGGCAGCCTCCTTCCACAGGCTCAGCATCTGGAGTTACTTCTCCTAACTTTGCCTATAGCGGTCCACTCGAAATCTTCCCCCTATTACACTCAGTATTTATTTTACCAATATGTTATCTCTTTTTGACAATAATCTATGGACTTTATTTTGTATGTTTTATTTATTGTAATTATTAATAATTGATCAGGAGAGAGGACAAGATGAAAGCGTGAGAGCGAACATGTGTCAGTACAAGACGCAAAATCACTACCTCGATGTAATGGTCAGCGACTTCTCCCTTCCGCTGTGGAGAGATTCTATGAGATTTGATGCAATCATCACAGATCGTGAGTAATAGAACTAAAATATTATTAGCACGATAGTATCATAGGACGGATTGTTATAATTAATATAACAGTTCTGATAAAGTCCTATTCAAGTTCTGTGGAACAACCGTTCATGATGAAATAAGAACAGAACTTAAATAGATCTTTCACAGAACTTGAATTTTAACTTGAAATTTGAAGAATTGTTCAATTTCTGTAAAAGTCCTTATTATTCTATTTAGTCATTAGTCAGAGAGATGTAACATAATACGTTAAAATTTATTTATTATGCCTGCAGTCTGCTATATTTTGCCAAAGTTGATTGAGGTAATATAATATTTTATAACAAGTAAGTTACCCGCCTCACTAGATGTTGTCTGTTCTGAGATGTGTAATAATTAGAACATTAAAAAAGATGAAAGGTGTACAGGAAAATAGTCAGAAAATAAACAGAAAAAAAGGTAATAATTAGAACATTAAAAAAGATAAAAACATGAAAATAGTCAGAAAATAAACATGAAAATTCAGGTTGCAAGAATAATAAATCAATAAGAAGAAAGAATAAATCTCTATAATTGGAAATAATACATGAGTTTCACCGCTCCACTTGTTAAACAATGAGGTGATCTCCAATTTTTTTATTTTTTATGAAAATGTATTATATATATATATATATAAATAGTTACATATATAATAGTTATAAATAGTTACTAATGACATATATATTAGTTTTTCTGGTGGCATAAAAATAATAATATAGTGTAGGTTAATAATACAAAAGGTAAATAATACATGACAAAGTGCATGATACAGAAAAAGAACAGAGAGGAACAAGTTTTTACATTTTCAAATAGAAAGAATACAAAAATATATTCAACCGCTGCTTTGTGATTGTGTATGTATGCCGTAGTCCCACTGTCTCCGGACAATCAGGCGCAGTTGGATGCAGACTCATGTGCGGTATATGACTATTACGTTATTTTGTTGTTGCCAGCTCCATATGGAATAAGAGAAGCCACAGAAAAGATAGGAATCGAGAGAGAGAACTACTCCCTCACTCCGCAGCAGTTGCTGAACCATTATCCCGCCAAAGTGGAATACGGACTGAGCAACATCTTTAGTGATCTGTTGTCATTCTCCGCTAAACATCTGACGCTGGGGAGAAGATTGGTCTGCTGGTTCCCTTTGTACAGGTAAGCACTATTACTGATAATGCATTTCATTCCTACTTTGAATAAATATTATTGTAATTTAAGATTTACAATTTTTTTTCAGTAAAAGAACTATTTTCATAATATGATATAAATAATATTATTATTGTAAATTACCAATTAAGATTTTATGTAATATGCATTCTTTTCTTCTATCTATGATACTAAAATTACCCTTCTCAATTTCTAATGCAGACTATAAATAATAATGTACTTTTTTAGTTTTCACAATGCTATTGAGCAAGTTAATATGTTTTGATAAGTTGGCTTTTGTTAGTTTTTTTATATTTATACATTTCTGAATATGTATGTTTTTCGAAATCTATCATATATTTTTTTTTCATGGCTTTTCACGCCAAAGGAGTATTCTAGCCAGTGGCAAATAATTGAGTTTGTAAGTTGATTCTGTGCGAGTGGTGTAACCGAGTGAGGTTAGGTTGCCTGCATTTTCCCCTCCATTAGTCCAACTGTCAAAAAAACTGCATATGAATATTTGGTTAGGCACACTTTAAAATTGGAATGCTTTCAAATATGCATGAAGGAAAATCTTACAAAAAAAATTCCTACCCCAATTGTACTGTTTACCTACTCTTAAGATATTTATAATATTGATTTCCATTTGCAGAGAGGATTACACAGAAACAAATCTTCCATCCCACAGCTGCCTCAAACTTGTAGCCAACTCTGAACAAGTTCTAAGTCAGTACACCTCCAGAAGATTGCTGACGTATGAGAAAATAAAAGAACCATCAATCGATGACATAGAAATAAAACCTTTATGTAATGTAATTACTACTCAATTAGGAAGTGAACAGAAAGAAGTTTCACCGGAAAAGAGTGCAGGAACCACTTCAGATTTTAGGGAAAGGTATTTTAATTCTGGAGACCTAACTCGTAAGGAAAAGAAGGAACAAAGAGCAAACGATAAGGCGAGAGGACAGATTGAAAAAGCACTGAGGCTCAAACGAAAGCTTAATCATAGTTCGCCGTGTTGTGATACATATAATATTGACTCAAGTGGACCACAGTGATAGATTTTAATTATCTGATACTAGTATTTGAATGAATCCCTTTGTTTATACTGCCTTGCTCTTGTAAAATACCAGCTTGTTTTTATAAATATGTAATTGTAATATATTATGTATTTATATTCCTTTTCATAATTCACTTCATGTGGTGTGTATCTACATAAATTTAACATGTTTGTATTGAGCAAGTGACCTTTGGCCATTATTTGTAGCGACTGTTATCCAGAAAATCGGAATAAGAAATAGTGATTTGAAAACATAAAATAATAATAATATGTACAGTCTTGTTGCATACAATTTAATGTAATCAACAGACTTTAATGTTTATTTTACAAATGGACATAATCTCTTATACAATAATAATTATTGTATATTTTCTGGCAACGATTATGGAAGGGGATCTGTAATTTTCATATTACACTGCTACTCATCGATTAGAGTACTTATATTAGCTGTTTCACCACCGCTGAGTAACACTATCCGCCAAGTAACTATCTGTTTTTAACACCATGTTCATCCTATGCTTAAGTTACTCGACGAATAGTTACCCAACAATTTACTCAGAGGTGGTGAAATACCTTGTACAAGGTAAAAGAGAACACTTATGATTAGGGTGAAAGATTAGTAATTATTTTAAAAGAAAAATGATGCATTTAGTATTATTATAAGTAATTATGTAAAACTTTTCCAAATTGAACCAGACTAACTGAAGGTCTAACTCGTCTTTGTAAATTTTGTTTTGACCTTTTTTAAAGAACTCTATGTTAGTATGTTTGAATTTGGAGTACCTATTTAGTTGCTAATATTATGTTTCTGTTCTGTAGACTGCTAGATGCGAGTTGGAGAGGAAAAACAAATAAATAAAAGATTTTTTAATTAAACAACAAAAGTTTATTTTATTCATGACACGCCTAAAGCACACAAAAGTAAAGATAAATTAATATCCTTAAAAATAATACCAATGATTAAATAAAATACCCTTATGCCCCGTTCTGACTGGGCGAGTATTTTAGTAGAGTAGCGAGTATATTAGTAACTAAATGTGTCCGAACACCACAATTTTAGTAGAGAAGGCTAGTCAGCTCTTTAGTAGATTGAATCCATTTGGTTCTATTTTTTTGGCGAGTAGAGTCTCCCTCCACGAGGTCCTGCGCATTGACATGTGCAGTACATTCCTAGACGCAGACACATGCGATAGGTCGTCCCGATGGAGCGAAAATTCTATTCTAAAATTCTTTATTTTTGCGGTTAAACCTTTTGAAAGCCAGCATAGGAAAAACATTTTTTTTCATTACGACGTAAGAAATTTGACATCTCATACGAATCCAATATTTATAACATTACTTTTGTGATATATTACAAAAATTACATGAAAATAATGTAGATAAAACGATAATTGTGGAAAGAATACATTTCAGGTATTATCAGAAAGAAGTTATATCAAAAACAATGAAAGAATATAGAGTTTCTAAACCAACTCCGTCCATATTTCGACGCGGCGGCCATTTTGTCGGCCATCTTTCTTGCCCGCAGCATTAACGACAATTTATTAAAATTATTCCGAGAGGCTAGAAGCTATGCAGTATTTCTCTTGCTATGCAGAACTCTACTTGACAGTAGTCCAAACACTTTTTGGTGAGTCATGTAGCGAGTTACTCGCCACTCGACTTACTACTTGTCAGATGCGAACAAGGCATAAGAGAGGACTTGGCATACCAATAAAACATTCTGTCGAAACTTATTTACAAAATGGCGACCAAGATGGCTGTCGACATACATCGTTTCCATGGTTGCCATTAGATGTTATTCATTGGCTTTTTAAACGGTCCGGCACTGCAGCCGTTTCTGTATGACCATTTGGACAGAATGTTCTGTCTGTATATGGATCGGTATGCCGCGTCCTTCCCTTATGTATTTTGTTTAATCATTGAAAATTATGCATTGTGTGTCATAAGTCATAAATAACAACTAAGAATAATAATAATATATAAAATACAGTTCTATATAGTACCAGAACTGAATTCTTTTGTATAAACAAATATCTTACGTTAACCATTTACGTAAAATAAACTTAAATTATTGGGAATATAAGTTATTTGGAAATTTGAATTAAATACACCATCGTTTATATTATATTACATATCAACAAAATTGCACAAAATTTGTGGTACTTAAAAATTAATTTTACCCCCCTACACAGTGTTAAATTTTTCAATCTAACCTTATGTATATATAACCTTGTAGCATATATATGTGATTGATGAAGTTTCACTATAACCACGTTGTGTCAAAACGTGCCGCGAGATGGATCGATTGTGTTAAAAGGGCTGTCTTTGTAAAGGTTAAAAAGAAAAATTAGGTGCTATTATTCAAAAGCAAACCAAATAAATACATTAGAAAACTTGACAGTTAAATATTATTGCTGGAATTATGTGGAATTTGTTGTGTACCCAATAAAACCTAGGAGAAAGTGATCCCATATAATGGATAAAGAAACAGTAAAACCTCCTTGTAGGGTTCCCCATATAAGAAGTTTGGTTTGGGGCACACGGTACAGTCGCAAAATATTGAAAGTAAAACTATAAGTCTTTGTGTGACTGTCGACATGCTGATGATCGCACTCGATTGTGCATGCCATTAACAACATTTCTTTTATTTTTTACTAGTAGTAAGTTGTTACCCGTAAAACTTGATTTTGCGTAGTTCCACTTTTAAAAATGTCCTTCGAATGTAATGATGGGATCCCACCTGATCTATTCTATGAGAATCTATGGTTAATTTATAAAACAAAAGCTGAAGTCGATTCAACTTTGGGTTTCTATTCCACAGAAAAGCCAGTTCTCACCGATATGAAATAGATAGGTTATAGAATAGGTCATGGAATCCCAAAGTTCTTAGAAAATGCATTCAACATGGTTAGCTCATCGAGGGGATAGAGCGGTGATTGGCTAAAAATTCGTGAAGTAGCTTGAAGTCCATGCAATACAAGTGGTTTACTTCAAGCTGCATCACAAGTTTGCAATTTCGAAAGCGGCCTGGAGTTTTTTTTTTTAAAAAGGCCCGTATGAGCTAACCTTATTAAATGCATTTTCTACAAACCTTGGTGGGATCCCTAAGCACATTTCAAATACAGAATTAAAATTGTCTGCTGAATTGAAGAGATACGTCTTCTTTCTTTACGGTCTGCTAAAATAAGGTAGGTACTTAATCGCTTGTGTGAATTCGAAAAGATTATTTTTAAATTTTTTTCAACACAAAGTTCTAATTTTGAAAAGTCCACACACATAATACATGAATACTCAGAAAAGAAATTGTTCATTACCTCATTTGCCCGATACCCACATATGCTCTATCTGTTGGATTTATGTTAGGTTATGTTAAAATTGCAGTATTATTTTTAATTGTATTTTAGAAGTGCATAACAGTAAAGTACCGAGGGTTTCACTGTACCATAAGGTCCACAATATCAAAGAGACCCTGCACTTATTTAATTCATGGTTAAGGCTGACAGGGCCCCCATCATGCCCTCGAGCGGGTCGCTTGTCTTCTCCGAGGTCTTGGGCCCCACCAGCATGGGTATATCCTGGCCCAGGTTCTGATACTGAGTCTTGATGTTGTTCAGCGCCCACACGGCCAGCTGGTTAACGTCCTTCTTCTTGTTGGATCCACCGCTCTTGTATTGCGAAGCCAAGTTATTACACGCCTAGAAAAAATAATATTTGATTAGAAAAATAATTAGACGTCGTTGGATCTGCCAGATCTGCCCTGATGATAGACACTGCAACGCTGTCCGAAACGTCGGCTAAAGAAGGAGGTAGCACAACACGGCATAACACCCCAAAAACAAACAACGAAAATGCTTTTGGCCGTGAAAATCTAAAAACGTAACCAATAATTAGACAGTTTGAATTTAACTAAATTAACCAATTCTTTGCGTATTAAAAGTACGCACAATAGACCATGGTCCAACAATAATCGGGCAGTCATCACAGCATATCTCATGTATTTTATTATCATTGAACCAAACCTTTCTAGTTTCTTTATTGTTTGTCTTTATTTTTTTCTTTATCTCCTAAGCTTTTCCTTCCAATAATAATACTTCTCAAAAGTATGCTTACTTTTGTTTTGTACAATTTAAAAATGGAAACAATGAAATATAAAGGAAAAAAACCTTTCAAGAGAGTACCTACCCTAATTTTGTAAAAATAATAAAAAATAAAGTATTAAATTATTTATCACTTACCAAGTAAAGGCCAAACAAGGCACGCATGTTGTTGTTGTTCAGTTTTATAGCCTGGCAGTAGTAGGTTTTGGCCAGTTCCATATTTTCAATACCTCCCTGAAAACAAATGCAACAAATTCAAGTTAGTAGCGTCCTTGACTCAAGCGCAACAAACTGACATCAAAGGGAGTGCAGATGAGCCTGTAGAGCAGGCATAAAGCATTACATATACCAACAATATTATTGCAATGCTTTCATTCAAAAGAATTTAAAGAAAATCAATGTTCTTCAGGAATAAAAAATAATTGACTTACCATGGTGTACCGAATGTCGGCCACTCTCTGATGCAGCAGGTGGGAGTGGGGCTGGTGAAGTAGCAGCTCCTCGGCACAGAACACGGCTTTGGGGTACTCTCCCTGACTCAGGTACAGCTCACACAGCTCCTGCCACGCTTCCATGTCTGACATGAACCTGGATAACAAATTATTTTAGCTTTCATTTAGCACTCATTGCCTTGACAAGGAGCCTTCAGGCGTCTCTGTCCTGCGCTACTTGGGCAGTCTCTGTCCATAGAAGGCCCGGTTTTCATTGCACTGGAGTTGCCTGTTCCAACTTTGCCTGGAGCGACCAACTGGGCATGTTCCCTCTAGCATATTTTCAGTGGAATTCAGTCTTTGACATTTTAGAAATATCTAAATTAATCCTAGCCAGCTTTAAAATACAAAAACCAAATTTATTATTATTTTGCGTTGTAATGGGTTTATCGCAATGTTAAAATGCATTAAATATAACTCACTTCTTAAGGTATTCCGTCAGTTCCTTGATGGCCTCTGGAATCCTTCCCCGAGCTTTGAAGATGGCTACCCTCCTCTTGCGGGGCGCCGCATTGGTCTCATCATGCTTGATGAGGGAATCCAGGAGTTCTAGGGCTTCATCGTACCTAAATAAAATGGATATTTAATGGCAAAGGTAGGTTGTTCAATGCACCCAAATGATCATCAGTTATACACAGCTACAACCAAAACTGTCTTCACTACGTGTTTTGACGTTGTGTGATGCAGACCTGTTAGCAACCTCAAGGCCTGCGCTACCAATAACATCGCCGGAGATCATCCCGGCCGCTGTGTCCGACGATGTGGAACGGAAATGGAAGGCCAACCCTCAAACAATATACACTGCATATATTACATGGCCAAGACACATATAATCACAGATTACGACAACTGTTGTAAAACATAAGTAACACAGTAATTCAGTTCTTACTCTCAAGTCAAATAAAAATATATCTGAGCTCTAGCATCACCGAGCAAAAGCGCCCGTTGCCTTTTGGCTATTTCCGGAACCAGCCTTGGGATATTCGCTTCCAAATTCCACACAAAGCAAATTTGCTGTCCTTTAGTATCCTAGTTGACATTCGGCTAGTAACAACTACAAACCTAATAATTTCGCATTTACGATAATTGCGAATTTTGTCATTTTCACGAGAATAACACGAAATTCGCAATTTTCATTACAATTGGTAACATATAATCTTCACAACAGTAAATACTTACTTTTCCATGGCTTCCAGCTTCATGGCGTGGTAACGGTGCACCCTCAAACTGCCAGCAAACTCTCCCATCAACAAGGCGATGCATTTCTCGGCTATCTCAAACCTATGGCAGTCCAGAGACGCAAAGATTATCTGCTCCAAGATAACATGCTCTGAAAACAAATAAATAAAACTGTGAAATTACAACTAATTGCATACCATCAATATAAAGTTTCAAAGATTATGGACATAAATTATTGTCATTGGCTATCAGCTGTCATCCCTTACAACGAAAGCAAATGTTCATTTTACATAATTGAAATTTTAACCCGTTTAATCACAGGAGAGCATATTTGTCCCAGCTCACATAGGTCTCACAGAAATCGTTGCTTTTCCCTTACTATCATAGTCAGAAATGTGATCTACAACGGTATTGGAAAGAGAATACAACAAACTATATATTCAAATCTAAAAGAAAACCACAAAAAAATTAAAATTTACCCCTTTCTGAAACCAAAATTTACGATAGCGATTTGAAAAAAACATTATGGAACTTTGTGAATTTTTTAAGAATTTTTTTTACATGAAACGAAAAAAAGTGAGGTGACAGTAAAATTTATAATTCATTTATCTAATGAAATAAGAATGTGTTTTATTTTTTTTTCATTATCAGTAATTTTAGTTAGAAAAAAAAATGAAGTGAGCCATTTTTAAAACTTTTTAAAGTTTTCGCAAAAAAAAATTATATTTAAAAAAAATACATATTAATTTTTAATATAGAAATTTGAAAGCCTATTTCATCACCTTTCGAAAACAGTTTTTAGTTTTCGAATACGTTAACAAATGTTCCATTTATTTGGATTTTATTGCAAAGCGGGAATATTTTTAGCCTCTGACAAAATACGCCAATTTTTTTAGGGGTCAAACACATATTTTCCGGAAAACAAATAGTTGTCTTTTGTAGTAATGGTGAAACAAAAGGTTTTTTCTAAAAAATATTTAAACCAAGCGTGTCCAGTGATCACGAAAGTTTACCAACTAAATATTGGCTTTGTTGTTGTCCTTACATGTAAGATAGGCAGAGATCTGTGATACTGAGCCCCCGCTTAGTAGCTTTTGAATTATTTATGCCTTACTCCGCCTCACAGTTGATATGGAATATTTTTTAGTCAAACTTTCTGTCAGAGTTTTTATGTCAAGGAGACAAAAAAAACATGCAAAAAATATGCATTTAACATTTTAATTTTGTTTAACCCTTTCTGACCGGCTTCATACAATCGTGAGTTTGGTTTGAAAAAAATCCTGACAGAATATAAATCTTCTTTTTGGAACGGAACCGGAGTCGATTGAACGTGTGGGAGCTGCTTATGTAGGGTACCTTTAAGCATGCGTGTTTCGAGCAGTAAGTTGCCTAGCTGTATGGGATCATAATTATGAGCTTTAAGGTAGATACATACCGGGTCGACGTACGTACGCTTCGATACTTAGCAACCATAAATTTTCTATGAAAATGACAACACGCATCGCACGTTGTGATTCGTGTGGCCAATGTGAATCTAAAACATATATTTTCATACAAAATGTATGGTTGCTAAGTAGCCCAGATATTGTTAGTATAATATACGTCGACCCAGTATGTATCTACCTTTACTAGTGCGGCCCATCAAATTTCGGACATTTTTTCTCTGTCGGCAAGTGTTTAATTAATTCACTTACGCAGTGTACGAACTGTTTGCCATATTCTATTTATATTTTCATAGAAAATCAATACTTTAAGCCGTGTCCAGACGCTTGCCAAACCTCGGAAAGCTTTTACTAGGGTTGTGGGAATTTTTTTCAAAAAACGAAAACGAACTGTTCTTTATAAAACGCTAACTGTTTTCTAAAACTTTGGGAAAAAATCGACTGTTTTAAGGCAATTTGTGTGATATAGAAATTGGTTAGTACCGTAGTAGTCCACAAATTTATTCATCACAAATTGCCTTAGAACAGGCGATTTTTTCCCAAGTTTAAGAAAATAGTTAGCGTTTTATAAAGAACAGTTCGTTTTCATTTTTTGAAAAAAACATAAATGCCCCCAACTCTAGTAAAAGCTTGCCGAGGCTTGGCAAGCGTCTGGACACCGTCTGGCTTTACATTTTCCATGGTACCAATAGCTAGAATATTAAGAAAGATTGCCATACTGGAAAAATTGATTCTTAATAAATATATATTCACTTTTGCATCACAAACCATCAGAGGCGGCTCTAGGGGTCCAGAAGTGGAAGGTCAATCGAAAAAAATTAATAAAGGTAGGTACATACTGGGTATGTACCTATGTTAGGTACATACGCAAGCTCAAAAGAACCACAAAACTTTATGCATTTCTATATTTTTGTTAAAATATATCTATTTTTATCCACCTTTTCGTTGTGGTCCACGAGTGATTTCCGATATGCACTATCTAATTGAATCCTAATATCAATAGTTCCTAACAAAACAAAGCTCATTGAATGATTAATATGTAATGTAGAAATAGAATGCTTCTTTATTTTTTCCTTTAAATGTTTCAAATCACTTACCCCTATCTCAGTCCATTGCTTATCAATTGAATTAAAGAGTAAACAGTGAAAACAAAAATAAACGTTTTTGAATTCACATCCACAAATCCAATCGCAAAATGTATAACTTTTAAAATTAAAATACCGTTTTATATCCTTATTTTTATGTTTTGTAATAGAAACTAATTTTAATTCCGGTTGAGGTCCGAGACACTTTATTTGCATAGGTTTTTCATGGTTTAATGAATTGTTTGCGATATGTTTAAGTATGGCATTTACAGAATTCGACATTGTAATTTATCCATTAAAAACGTCAACAATGGAGAACTTTCGCTGACAAATTAATCCAAGATGGCCTTGTCCTTGTAAAACAATGCGATAAATCACACAAAAACTTTCGTTTGATTTTGTTGACATCTCTTTCTAACATCTTAATAAATTTAGATTGTGGATATTTCTGTCTCACCGCGGTCAAAACCTAAACTGGCCTGAAAAAATAGTTTGTATGATTCTAAGCAAGCGTCAGACATGATTGTGTTTACCTCTTTGTCTGCATAGCAAAGAATGAGACGGAATATAGATCTAGGACAAAATTTGGAATGACCGCACGGTAGGTACATACAAGTGATTTCGATTTGGATACAAGATGGCACTAGAAGCGTTATTATGGTTCACGAATCTGCAAAAAAACATTGCTTCTATTTTGGACGCTAGATGGCATTGGAATTCGCAATTACGACACGAATATTAAAATTAATTGATAATTATTGCGTAGCTTTTAAAATCCAAATTGTTACTTAATTACTTAATTTTTAGGAGGTCATTGACCCATTGACTATCAACGAAGAGCCGCACACAAACCTAATTAAACTACTAGAAAACTGGGACGCTTTTCTTGCCTTGACGCGAGCAGGCGCTATAAAGGAGACAATTTCTTTTGTATCACAAAGCATGTTACACAAACCTAGCGTAGCCGCTAAACTACTTGGAAACTGGGAAGCTTTTCTTGCCTTGACGCGAGCAGGCGCTATAAAGGGGACACTTTCTTTTGTATCACAAACCATGTTACACAATCCTACTTGAAAACTATGTACTTGAAAACTGGGATGTCTTTCTTGCCTTGGCGAGAGCAGGCGCTATAAAGGGGACACTTTCTTTTATATCACAAACCATGTTACACAAACCTAGCGTAGCCGCTAAACTACTTGAAAACTCAAATTCTAGATTAGGTTATAAGTGTTTAATTTTACAATTATATTGTATATTAGCTCAACCAGAAAGTAGGTAGGTACTGTAACCTTAACAAGACTTACACCCGTTAACCTACAACCGTTAACAAGAATTTATTTTAAAAGGTTGGTACTTTTGGAAAAATGTCATATTTGATTGTGTTATTGTCTATTCCAGTGGTTCCCAAACTTTTCCAAGTCGAGGCACACTTAGAAAATTTGAATTTTCTCAAGGCACCCTAGTCATATAATATCTATCTGTGGTAGCCATATTTGTATGACCATGAAGAAGAAACCATGAAAGAAACTAATACAACTCATATTTAAAATGAACAAGTACATTTATAGACAGGAAAATATATGTGAAAATCAGTGGCGGTCTTTCCCTTCGGACAAAAGGTCAATGACCTCCCAAAATTATAAGATAACAATAAAACAATATACAAAATATTATACAAATGATATTATTCTAATTTATTTGAAAAATCACCGCGAGATAGCAAGCCGCGGCGTGTAGTGACATCTACGTTTGAAATAGAAGCTTCCTTTCCCAAACACTCTGGTTGGATAGGTCAATTATGAAATGTCCCGATGTCATATCTTATGTCTCTTTACGCGCCATACAATAAACGAAAAGGCACTATTTCGCCTAGTAAAAAATGCCTTCGCATTCTGAAGACAGCATTATGAATAAATATTATGCATTTGAAAGAGATGGTTTGATAAACGTAGGTTGAATTTGCACATTGCACGCCTGAAATAATTTACTACCCGTCAGGTCTATTTGTTTCTTTGGGACTGAAATTGGTCTCATAGAAATCGGTGTGTCTCCCTTACTATCATGTTTAGAAATATGATCTAAACGGTATTAGAAAGATAAAATATCATTCTTTACATTCAAATCTAAAAGTTAACCGCAAAATAAATAAAATGTATACTTTTATGAATCCAAACTCTGAGTTTCTGAAAAAAAAAAATTTATCCTTGAGAATTTTTAATTAATGACTTTTTCATGAAACGATATAAAAGTGAGGTATAGATAATGTTTATAATACATTTGTCTAATAAAATATGTATGTGTTTATATTTTTTTTCATTATCAGTTATTTTAATTAGAAAAAACGCAAGGTGAGCCATTTTTAAAACTTTTGTGTATGCATGCAAAATTTCTATATTTCAAAAACTATGTTTATTTAGATACGATACGATTGTACCACCCCAGCCAGGAGCAATCCTGTCCCGGTGAGACCGGTACACCAGGGGGCACTGATTTGTTAGGACTGGAACACGTGCTCTAAGGATAGGAAGGAGGTTGGAGTTTAATCGACCGGTATACATGGCAACCTAATAAGCCAATATTGGAATGTAGGATGGGCAGGAATAAAGGAATGGATTGAGCGTAATGATTTTTTTCCCCACTCTTCTTCTTGCCTCTTCTCGGCTCTTCTTGGATTTTCCCGCCATTCCTTGGCTCGCCTTGTCTCTTCTTGCCTATTATTGAGTATTCTTGTCTCTTCATACCTCTCCTTGGCTCTCCTTGTCTCTTCTTGCCTCTTCTTAGATCTTTTCGCCTTTTCACGGCTCTTCTTAGGTCTTCGTGGAAAGCCACAAGAAAAGTCTTGTCTCTTCTTGCCTCTTCTCTTGGCTCTTCTGGCGTCTCCTCGTCCCTTCTTGGCTCCCCTTGTCTCTTTTTGCCTCTTCTTGGACCTTCTCACCTCTTCACGCTTCGTGGATTTTCTTAGCTCTTCTTGCTTCTTCTTGTCTCCTCAAGTGTGGTATTTTCTTCTCTCTTCTTGGCTCGCCTTGCCTCTTCTTGAATTTTCTTACTTCTTCTTGGACTAACTAATCCTCCCGCAGTAACAGTATTGGACTAACTAATCCTCCCGCAGGACTAACATTCCTCTAAAATAAAATAAATAAAAACCTACTGAAAATAAAAAGATTATAAAAAAAAAATAAAAAACATATCAAACAATCTATGAATAGAGAAAGCTAAGAGTTCTAATAACATGTACTTGGGAATTTGGTGTTAATCAAGATTCTCAGATGCGTACCTCTCCGGGCATTAAATCAAATCTGAAGTGTTCTGTAGAGAGGTCATATCTGTGAAACGGTAATATTGGACTGAATATAAACAAACGATTATTCATAAATAAATAGAAAAGATCTTATCTGGGTTTATCGTCTTCTTTGTGGTTCATAAAGGTGATGAAAGGGTTCAAGTGCGATCTTTTCGTCTACAGGGCAGCTGTGTTATTATTCCAGTTCTCTTGGTGACACTATGAACCTCTTTTACGGGAAACACATTAGTTTTTTTATGAAGTTCACTCAAACCAAAACACTTAAGATGTCGCGACGGATACGTTTTGGACCGTGCTATGAATTCAAGCAAAGAGATTTGATATTTTTAAAACACAAGTTTTAAAACTAATATAACTTCTTTTCCGAGAGAGATAATTTTATTTGTATAAATGTAGCAGATTACGACGATTTTTACGCGTATACATGACAAATTTCAGATTTGTAACTTGAATAAAACACTAGTTATTTGAAAAGGGAGACAGGAGTAATCTAGATACGACCTGTTCGAACCACACACCACTTGATTCTCCGTCCTGAACCTTCATCAGGGGCGAATAAAATATAATCTTCAAAAACTATGTTTATTTAGAATTATAAAATTTTAAAGCGCTTTTCATCATCTTTCTAGGGGTCAATTAGATTTTCTTCTTTTTGCATAGTAAAAATCGTGTGGAGCTTGAGCACGGAATGGATCTTGGATCCACACAAACTTCTCCACTTGATCCTCTGCGAAGTATTTTGCAAACCAGTCAGTTAACTGTGATATGATGATAAAATGTTTGTATTCATGTCAATTTTGATTTTTAGTAGAGACATCAGAGGCGCGCTCAGTATTATCAGTGTATCGAACTTCTACAAGAAATATTAAAAGAGTAGACATTTTGTAATTATTATGCCAACTTACTTTCTTTTCCTAGTTTATTTAAATTTCCTTCAATGGCAATATGATACAGCTCCATAACCTCATCACTCTTCCGCAGATTGTTCTCCCTCCATGTTCTCAGCAACGTTAGAATCTCTGAAAGGACAAATTAAAAGTGTATTTAGACTTATCCTAATCAAAATTTGGGAAAAGGTTATGCAATTTATCAGGCAAACAAGTTCGGCTTAAATTATAAGAATATATTTTATAAGAGATTCAATAGTTTAATTGATTAATTTATTGAAGTTATTACAGTTTTAGAGAAGGTACATCAGGCATGTATTTTTTTACAGAAAATAAACCAACTCACCGCTTAAGTTAAACTGTTCATAGTCGACCGACATTTTTGCGATATTATAATATAAAACAATAAATTAAAATAACTCTCCAACTTGTATTCAACTAAATAAATTTGCGGAAATCAAAATGACATTTATCGGATATGTCATGTAAATTGACAAGAACAAGAGAGCAAGCATAGAGCAAGGATCATGTCATAAATGAACCAATGATCATGTGTTATCTATAACCCATAGAGAATTTGTGGTTCTTTTATCCAAGATGGCACTCAACTCAAAACTTTGAAAATAACCTCGTGATTACAAATAAGTACTTTTTACTGTAATATATCTATTTTCTGCCAAGTTTCAGCTCGATCGGGTGTCGGGAACACTTTGTATTTAAATGTAGATAAGTCATTTGGGGTTAGGGTGGCGAAATTTCAATTAAGTATTATAATTTTAGGCCATCAGCGCCTCCCTCCGACGTGTTCGCTAGGCCTGTTATTTTTTTTGTATAACACTTCACAAGAGCGCCCCTGTCTGCAAAGTGTAAATACGAATAGGGTCGCTAAAAGATCCGTAAATGGTAAATGAAAGTCAACAAAAGAATTGCCAATCAACATCAATAATATTATTGTCGCCATTGTTGCTGCGGCAGTTGGCTTTTCAACATCCGACATGGATGGGTATAATAATTAACCCTGCTCTAATGCTCTATTAGTGCTCTCCCAGAACTCGTGGTAAAAACAACACACATAATTTCTAGTTTACATACTAACTGCAAACATATAAGAAATTTTATTCTCCAAGCCACCACGAAACGGATTGTTTAGAAATTAGATCCTTCTCTTGCCCGTAAACGTCTCTTACGTAGTCAATACGCATTTTTTGCAATTCTTTTTTCAAAATTAGTAGATTATGGCTTCTTGCAAAAGTTCATAAAGTGTATATTTTTTCTTAATATTTGTGTACTTATTTAAATAGTAATAATAATAAATAAAAGTCTGTCCTTCTTCAACCCGATCTTTTTTTAATGGCTCATCGAAAATCGCGCTTGGGTAGGTACTACTATTATATATTCAAGAATCCACATAATGGAAAGACGAATGTGCCGTTATCGAATAAAAAAAAATGTCATGAGTGAACAATTTTCCTGAGACGTCTCCAACATGTCTGACTGCAGATAGCAATATTTATCGTCTTTTCGTTGTTCTCAGTTTTCAACTGCGCATCGGTTTATAAATACAAGAAAATTGAAATAACAGACATTATTCCATTCGGAAAGCAGGTCAGGTGAGTCCCAACTAAAATAACTAGCAATAAAAGGTCTTCTCAAGTTTCCGATTCATTGTTAATGTTATGCTTACATGGCTGAGATAGTTAATGGATTTATTTAATGATTTTCTTAAAAACGTTGTTATATATCGCATGTTTGAGAGTTTTTAGACATATAGCACCTTTAAGAATGTCTATCACGTCTGTACAGAGCTATACTAACATATTATAATGTTGTCATTGACAGATCAATAAGGAGAGCGTGCACTCGGAACGAGTTTAGTTGGGGTCGCGCGACTTCATTTTTTTGCTTTCATCGTGTCGAAATAGTTTAGAACTACTTGACGAGCACAAGACGAGAATATACAAATAGAAGGAGATATATTGTCGCTCCCCATGAGATCACCGACCCAACAAAGATGAACATCACGGTCCGATACGAAATCGGGAATGGCGGAAAATTAGATACTACGACCTCAAAAAGTTTAACGGTATCTATATATCGCCTTCGGAATGTTTTCTGACTACAAACAAACATCGGAAAAAGTAAAAAAATGACAGTCGACCTTCAGTGAGCGAAAATTCCTCCAGTTACAACAACTATGGAAACAATGGAGCAACAATTAGTTCAATGCCCTGTCTGCACCCTCTACCTGCACGAGGGCATGTCCCTCAGTGCCCATCTGGACACCCATCCCAAGGACCAGATGATCATGGCACTGTGCAGTCTCACGCCCGGCAATGCAAAGCCATGGCAGTCGCAGTTTGGCAGTCGCTGCAGCACCCCGTACGACTGCCAGTCGGACCGCTCCTACCGCAGCCGCTCCCGCACACCCGCGCATCGCTACCGCCATCACCACTCGCGCACGCCCTCTGACCCCTACCGCCCTCCCTCCAAATCGCTGGACTCCATGGAGGCTAGTACCTCCACCTCCAAGTCCGACTCCTTCCAGAATGCTCGTCTGTCCATGGACCCGGGCCGCATCGTCACCACCCCGCTGCAGGACTCCGGGTATGCTGAGAAGTCCGACCCCTCTGCTGGCGGTGTTCCAGCCTCCATGATCCCCGATCAGGTGTACTTCATCCCGCAGAATGGATCTCAGCGAGAGTACTCCAGGAACTTGACCAGGCACGGGGAGTTTGTGTTTAGTAAGCAGCCCATGAGTAATGAGTTGCCGTTGGCCGCCTTCGTGCAGCCTAAACAGAGTACTCCCCTGTCCTCCTGCGCCTACAGCTCCAAGGCTGGCTCCTCGCGAGAGCTGGACGAGAGGAAGGAAGGGCCCCCCATGAAGAGCAGTGCCCCTCCAGCCCTGCAGTATGTGAACTCGGGCCCTAAGCCCGTACACTTTGTGCTCCCAGTTTCTCAGTCGTTTATTCAAAGTGGTCATAAAAACATTGTCATCTCGACCGCCTTGCCTGGAGTTTCGCAAACTCAGTGTAAAAATGTTCTCAGGCCGATATTCACTAGTCAGTTTAGTTCTCAAAGTTCTCCACCATCTCCCAATCCCATGTCTCAGATGGGCATCCCCAATGTCAAAGTGCAAGAGGGAGTGCCGTCGCAAAACCCCGTCATGTACCAAAACCTCATGGTGTTCAATCCCTTTGCTAATACCCTCTACCCTCAACCCACCGGAGCCCCCGAAGAGCAAAGCACAACCAGATGCTACTCCAACGCCACCCTCGACACTACCATTCTGAAGTCCACCTGCAGTAAGGCTCCCCACAATAGAATAACTCAACATAGTGAACACAGTTCCGTCATGCATGTGCAAAACCTGCAGTCTGTAGGACTGGAAGTTAGCAATTCTTTAGATGAACTGCCCAGTGAAAGTGATCAACATCTTTTGTCCAATACGACTCACATGGAAGAGGTGATTCACAATTCGGAGATAATGCTAGACCAGGGTGACAGTACTAATGATAATTCTTCCAAGAGTGATAGAGTCAAGATATTGAGCAATGTGAAGGTGGAACTGCCCATCCAACATATACCCGACATCATAGATCTTACAAGTACCAGTGAGCAGCAAAAGAAGACTTGCCCTGATATAACAACACCTGGACTTAACGAAGATGAATCTATCCTGCCAGATTTTGTGGATGCAGAATTATGTCATTCATATTCTCAAAACCGTTTTTCCGTAAGAACAAGTTTCCCCAATAAAAGTATAATAAATAATTCCTGCATAGAGATCAGCCAACCTTCATTGCAAGAGGAGGTGCAACCCAAGCAACCGACGACAGTGAATACCTTTTCTGTCATTAAAAATATTGGCAATCCAAATAATCTGTACAAAGAAAATGTGCCGCAGAATGAAGATCCCAAAATGGAAGATAATTGTGCGATTCCCGACCTCACTTGCAATGAGAAACCATCAATTTCTCCCTGCAGCGATCTCACTAATGATTCCAACGAAGCGATGTACGAGAGATTATGTACTTTGTCAAATACTGCCAGCACTTCCACTAAATTACCTCCTGTTCAGCAAAATCGGTTTCCAATTTCCGGCATGACTACCGCTCGGAAAAATCTTTTTGTGAAAAAACCTAAAAAAGTTATTTCAATCAAATCAAAATCAAACAGTAACAGTTTAGATAATCCTTCTTCATCAAAAAACTTTTCCTTAGAGATTTCGAAAGTTACCGACCTTGATGATGGAGTCTCCCAGATTTCAAAAAAGTCCTCTGATTCAATACCGGAGGAGATAGGGAGGTTAGATGGATTTTTTAAAGAATTAGACAAACAAAAGAAAGTTTCTGCCGAAGACATAGACATAGATGCACCATCAGAATCTTGGGAAAAGTCCACTTTGCCAGCCGAGTGTGGATCGCTGGATATATCTGTAGATGAGGACTCCAGAAGTTGTGATCAAGACGTAGACATGAAAGAACAATCTATGGACATAGATACAGATTGTATAGTGCGGACTTATAATAACGATTTTAGGAATTGCATTTTGGAAAAGACAGATTCTCTGAAAGGAGTTGATGACAATTGCACTTTGGGAGCGGAGAGACTGATGGAAAGTGCTTCTCAAAAGAATTTCACGGAATTAGAGACTATGCGACCCGTCAATGTGATAGCCTTTGGGAGCATCCTCGCTTCCAACACCCCGTCCGAGAGTAGCACAAACACCACCTTCATAGATGTAGAGAAAAGCAGCACTGTAGATTATTCCACTTCCACTAAAGAAAAACAAGAGTTGGACAGCTTGATCCGAGAGTCTTATCTGCGGGAAAATGTGTACACTGAGTACTTCTCTGCCCACAAGGAGTCTTACTCACACGAGGAGACAGAAGAACAAGCGGAAAGTAACTCAGTGCAGAAGGTGGAAGTTTGTACTATCGATGAAGAAGAGGAAGAAAAGAAACAAGACTATATCAGCTGGGAAACTCAACAGAAAGAAGAGTACGGCTTTTCAAACTTCATG
The DNA here is from genome assembly GCA_951813805.1 of Limnephilus auricula. Taxonomy (NCBI): domain Eukaryota; kingdom Metazoa; phylum Arthropoda; class Insecta; order Trichoptera; family Limnephilidae; genus Limnephilus; species Limnephilus auricula. Next base: position 7,968,976 of record OX638403.1, read on the forward strand.
GACTGCAACTACGGACAAGGGATGTATCAGAAACTAGAAGATGCCAAAGAGACAAAGGCTTTGGAAAGGGCGGAGGTGGATCAGAGATCACAGTTTTCTTCAGCTGACGCATGCGGCGGGGAGCACAACGACTACGCAGAGCTCATCTGCCCCAGAGACAGTTACCTGGAGCAGGACCATAAGGGGGCCTTCCTGGCCGCCATGGGCTCGGGGGGTGTGGACACGGGCAACGAGGTGGACGCCCTCAACATACGGACTGACGAGAGAATGCCCCCGCGAGGTGAGCTCTCTGAGCAGGAGAGCAGTGGAGACACGCCCTGGGCTGGGGTAAGTCAACAACACACATTTCATCATCAGTATCACCTCATCATAAATTCATTTAAACAAACAAAACAAATCTGGGGCTGCCATGCTTGATCTGTATCCTGTTTTTACATACTTCAGATTGTTAAAATAAAGGAAAAATATGCCTTCAATCAGTACTTGCCTTTCAAAAAATATTTTATTATCTTGAAAATAAACATGACCTCATTTTTAGCAGACAAATTGCGATAATTTAAATTTTTTCAGGAAATGTGTACTTTTTCCTATTTAACGTGTTGACGTTGTTGCCTGTGTTTTTATTATTATTTGACCATTGCAAAATATTATTTTATATCTAAGTAGGTGATTTTGCAAGAAAAAGGTGACTCCGTCAACAGTCTGTGCGTTTAATGCGTATGTAATGTGTTTTCCTCTCATGTATAGTAATTATTGTAGATGTACTGTGACGTGGTGGGTGGTTCCACTTCATACGACCTTCTGGCACGAGAGACTTGGCCCTCTGACGGTTCCGACATGGAAATGCCTGTCAGCCCCGCTAAAGACGCCTAGTTAGTACTATTTTATTAACTCCTCAACACAGTTGATGAGTCATATTGTTTTTTATTTTAGTTTATAAACACTCCTAGAATAACCCATTAATCACTTTGCACTAATATATTATTTGAATAACAAGTTCCTACCTACAATCGCAGATGGTTTTTATCCCGTAGACGTGATTTTTAATTCCCAATTCCAATCTATGGTTAACGAAGGCAGGGAAAAGGTTCTTGAATAATCTTTGAAGTTTGAATTTTACAAAATGTAGTGTAGTTTGCTAGAAGTAAATTCTGAATTAATTTTGCATTTTTTATAATATAATTTTAAGCATAGGCGAACAATTGTATTAGCCTATCTATCGCTTGTGTTGGGACTGTTAATAGAATGGTTATACCAGTCTTCTTTTGACCAGTATAACTGAAGATGACCTACGAGCATGTTAATTAATTAAAAAATAACTCAAGTTAAGTATCCTGAAAAACACGATGACAACTTGTAGAAAGAAGAGAAAGAGGTTGCTTTTACCTCCCAATATGTTGGTTCGGGTTGCAGCATTTTTTCTTTTAGTGCCTTACCTAATGTACATAAGTACGTTATTATATATTGCTTTTTATCATTTATTCGACTATGGGTAGATTGTAGATCTTCAGACAAACTTTATGTATGCTGTTGTCTATGATTGATGTGTTAAAACTGCATCGGTGATTAACAAGCAAAATATTATCTTACCCAATATTTTTAGACAATGTACTTTGCAACACTTTTTTCGAAAGCTACCAGTTTTTATAATGTTCCTTTGCAAGATCTATGCATTTATATCACATGATGAATACCTTTTTTATCATTGGTCATATTAAAATTAAAAAATGTTTGCTGATTTAAAAAAATACCCATTATTTCTTTCCTGTGAAATTCTCAAAATGTTGATTTAGTTAATTTAGCTTAACGTACTATATGCAGTAAACAATGCGTAGTGTAATGTGTAATTTAAACATGAGTTTTACATAGTAATTTGATGAACATTTGTGACTAGAAATGCACTTGCAAAAGTATGCATTTCTTTGCACATTTTCAGCATGCCTTCAAATTGCTTCATTCATCTTGTAATACACCCAGCAAATATTCACAGTTTATCCCAACACCACACAAAGATGTAACAGTTTTATAATAACCATTTCTATTATTTCTAGCAACGAAATAGAGGACATCCCTATTGTGGTTGGCGTAAAACCACCGGACAGAAACTACCGTTGCGCCACATGCGGAAAGTGCTTTAATTGCCCCAAGGAGCGGCGGGTCCACCGCAGCAAGGAGCACCCGCCCCTTCCTTCTGGAGTGGCAGGCCCCAAAAAGATTGTCAAACGACGCCGTACGCAGATTCTCAAAACTAGCGTTAAAATCAAAAATGAAAAATTTGTCAAAATTGAGCATTCGGGAACCAAAGTGGAGGAATCTATATTGGACTCGGAACTCATTCCTTCTGCTGATGTTAAGATCGGCGAGGATGATGTGGAAGAGCTGGTGGAGAAGAAGCCAAAGATGGAGCTGGTCAAGGAGGAGCCGAAGAAGAAGAAGAAGGACTACCTGTGCGGGACTTGCAAGCTGGAGTTCACGACGGAGCCTGCCTTCAACTATCACCTGAAGACGCACCCGCTGGAGTGTCTCACCTGCGGGAAGTACTTCCACAAGAGGGCCAATCTGCAGCTCCACGTCAAGAGACATATGGGGATTAAGAACTACAGGTAACTAATGCTTTTTCAAATATTCTTTCCGTAGAAGAGATCGCCGGCTGTCACTCATATTCAACCAAAGTGCACAGACTGTCAAATGTGGCGGGGCAACCGAAAATTAAGTGTTTGGTGTTTAGGCAAAAAGATAGGCTGGGAGCCACTGTCGATGATGTTGGTTTTATATTAATAATGGCTCATGGCCCGTCTCCCTTGTAATATCTGTTGCAATTCCTCGTATTGTATTATAAAATTTACATGCAAGGGTGCAAGATGGGTGAAGTTGTGTTCTCTTTACTCGTCATTGCGACTGCAACAGAACAGGGCTCCTGGATTTAGCTCCATTGAAATAAAACAATGTCCATAAGAAATCAGTTGAAGAGTTCTGACGACGTCTTTGGCAGAGTGGTAAATTGGCTTGGAGCCCAAACTTTGCGTGTTCAAACCCAAGAAATCCTCAGCAAACCCTGCTCGAAATGTCTATACCTATATTTAAACCTTCCCCTTTCTTCACCCTCATAACATTCCACAAATCGCAAAATTTGCACTGGCTCCAGAATGTTGGAACTCTAGTTGGGTGTGTTTAAAAATAAGATTTGCCAAAATCTAGCTTCTTTAGCATTACCTTGAAATAGCACACATTCCTAAGTGAATCCTTGAATTAATTCTGATATTAATATAATATTTATCTTCAGTCTTATCTGAACCAATCGAATATTATAATTTGATCTTTGATAGCCAATGCCTTCCAATGGAACATTCTACCAGTATGATTATTTATTTATAAGCAGTGTTGCCATTCTATAAAACAAAGAGATTTTTTAAAGTACTTATTTTGTGCACACTCGTCAGAAAATAAATAAATGATTATTATGACTTTGTTCTGAAGAGTGGATTATTTTCAATTTATTTATGTTTATGTTTGAACATTGAAGGTTGTTTAGTTAAAATTAGAAGGGCAATAATTATGTTTATTTACTTTATAACCTACAAATACATGAAATTATCATAGGCAGAGTGTTGAATGCAAATGCATTGACATTGATAATGTAAATAAACATAATTGTTTATAATCACAGGATATTATAATTGTAAGAATTTTTTTTTACTTTCGAATGTTAGTAAACTTGAAAAATTACGACATTTGTCCAATGAAATTATAAAAATACAAGACACGTTATGTTCATACTAATCCAACAAAAAATGTAGCACCGCTTGTGGAAAGGATAGCCTTTCAAAGAATGTGTATATGAACAGGCCGCTAATGTTTTACCACTGGACCTAGTTCAGTGAAACCACGCCCATTATCTCAGTAACATATCTTCACTATATTAATTCATCTAAGCATCAGTCGAACATTTTAACGAAATTAAATACACATTTCAAACAAAGAATTACTATTTCATAAAATAATGTTGATACCTACTTTTTGATATAATAATAAAATCTTTTATTCATCAATAGAATATTTTTTTTACAATATTAAACATTTTTGATTACTCATTGGTTCTATTGACGAAAAGGTGACTGCTCAGCTGCAATTCAGGATTTCTTCTGGATTGCAGCTGGTTTTCACCAGTGCCTCCAATATAAGACAGAAAATAAAATAAAAAATTAAATTAAGATAAAATAAATACAATTTAATTAAATAACATAAAAAATAATCAAACCAAATCTCAACTCTCATTCAACACACAAAATACAATACAATATAAATAATAGAAAAAGAAATAGAAATAAAAATATATTAACCTCTTGTAGGCCGCAGTCCCCCCGGCGGGTCCGGATTTTTGAAGCGATTTGCCCCTTATGCATAAAGAAATTGTATGAAGAACAAGGTCAGAATTGCTTGGGCCATTCTCGATCTTGACATAACAAATTACTGGATAGCATTTAGCCACTCCGAATAATTCATATTAATTGCCAATGACGCGCCGGGCACTAAAGATGGCGGACAAAATGGCTGCCTCTTGATAATATGAATGCTGTCATATTCGAAGTCTATATTTATTCATTGTTTTTTTTTTTATATATAAATCCATTGTGGAAAGCATAGATTTGAGTGATTATTAGGAAGTTCGTTTTATCTACATTATTTTGATGTAATTTTTGTATTATATCACAAAACAAATGTTATAAAAATTGAATTCGTAAGAAAGGCGAGAACTGTCAAATAGTTTACGTCGTATTATTTTTTGTATTCTGGCTTTCAACAAGTTATTAATGTAAATTGGAATTCAAATTATAGCCAATAATCTTAAGAGGTAATATCCAGCAATCCGTTATTCTGTTTTTGTTAACAGCGCTGCACGCGGATATTTTTACAACCATGAAGTTAAACGCTATTAGTTTTAAATTTATTGCAAAATGTTGTAATTACGAGCGGCGCGAACACAACCTCACACGTCCGCATCTCAGCAGCTAATGAATTGCGAGAATTTATGTCTCGTACTGCCATAAAAATGATCAAACGGGAGATAGTAAATGATTGATAATTATATACTTCTTAAAATTATTTATTGATCAAAAAAATTTATAATTTTTCAATAATGTCTAAGCAAACAAAATAAGTGTGTAAAAAAAATCTGAAATATTTTAGTTTGTAAGACCTTAAATTAATAGAAAAAATGAGGTATTTTTGTCACAAAACACGTTCTTAATCTCTAATTGGCCGCAGTCCCCCGGCGGGTCCTGATTTTTGAAGAGATTTTGCCCCTTATGTATAAAGAAATTGTATGAAGAACAAGGTCAGAATCGCTTGGGCCATTCTCGTTCTTGACATAACAAAATACTGGATAGCATTTAGCCACTCCGAAAAATTCAAATTAATTGCCAATGATGCGCCGGGCACCAAAGATGGCGGACAAAATGGCTGCCGCTTGTTAATATGAACGCTGTCATATTCAAAGTCTATATTTGTGGAAAGCATAGATTTGAGTGATTATTAGGAAGTTCGTTTTATCTACATTATTTTGATGTAATTTTTGTATTGTATCACAAAACAAATGTTATAAAAATTGAATTCGTAAGAAAGGTGAAACTGTCAAATATTTTACATTGTATTGAAAAAATGTATTTTTTCTGTGCTGGCCTTCAAAAGGTTAATGATTTTAATTTGTCTATAATTTAAATATTGAAAACTGTTTTGACTAGATTATATATTGATGTATTTTGTTATATGATTTGAAATTTGTGTTGTTTATTAGAATCTATCGTTTGAAAATTGAACAAATCTGCCAACGACTAACGGTATAACCTTAGTATATTATAAATGCACTTAGTTTTCCAAAATTATAAAACTGCGTGTACCAGATAAAATAACAATCTTTCAAAATCAATTTATGTTTTTTTTGTAAAAAAGAGTCAATACGTCTAGAATTTGATTTAAAAATGACTAATTTCCGGAATTCTCTGGTAAAACACTCTTAACCCTTCAAAAAATAAAGTATTTTTATTGAAGAACTTTTCGACATTTTGCTCGGCGTGCAAAATTCTCGATTAATCCCGTGGATTTTAAATGTTCTTTTAAATTAGTTATTTTTTATCTCTTTGCAAAAACAAAAACTGTTCTAAAATGAAGATAATAATAATAATAATAATAATAATAATAATTGGATGACTTGTATAGCGCCGTTTGTGTGAAAAATCACCTCAAGGGCGCTTTAATAAACTTTCCTATGTGTGTATTAGAAATTAACATTTTTGTTTGTAAATATTAAATTTTTTACTTTGAAAATGCAAATTGGCTCAAAAAATACTCACCTCTTGATATTCGCCTAAAAAGTATAAAAAATATTTGAAACTTTAATTTATAGCCCAATTTAACGTATTTTTTTTACGTTTTTTTGAAACCACAGGAAACAATTCCCTCAAAATGTCACTTCACTAAACTTCAAATATCCTCGTAATTTTGCAAGAAATACATCGGTAAATACGTGAATCCAACAGTTAATATAGCTGATGATAGCTGATTAACTATTATAAATACATTAATACAGATCTGCCCTGATGATGGACACTGCAACGCTGTCCGAAACGTCGGCTAAAGAAGGAGGTAGCACAACACGGCATAACACCCCAAAAACTAACAACGAAAATGCTTTTGGCCGTGAAAATCTAAAAACGTATCTGTATTAATGTATCTGATGGATCTGCCGGATCTGCCCTGATGATGGACACTGCAACGCTGTCCGAAACGTCGGCTAAAGAAGGAGGTAGCACAACACGGCATAACACCCCAAAAACTAACAATAAAAAAAACATTAATACAGTATTCAGTTTCGGAGCATTAGTCGTGCGTAATCCGTCAAAAACCCTTTGATATTAAACAAAGATGGCCGCCCGTTAGAGATGTGCAAGTCGTGTTTCGAAACATGAATCGATGCTTTGGCGAAAGCGGGGTTGGTTGAAGATATTTTGAATAAAATGTATAAACTGATTTTAAATAGAGTTCTTCAAATTAAACCCGATAAGTACGTAAGATAAATAAAATAAAATGGAATTTACTTATAATCCATGCATTATTCAGTGTAGATCATACATTTTTAAAATAATTAAATAAAACAATAACTTTGTTCAAAACAACGAAATTTTATTTTTATAACAAACCGGTTTCGCTTAGCCGAAGCTTCTTTGGGCTATAAATTCAAAATATTAATAAAAAAATTGTTTGAGCATAGTATATATTTAAATATACAAAAAGATGGAGACACATGTAAAGTAACACAAAAGATTAACGAGAAAGAAATAGATTACATATAAATTGTAACAAAGGAACAATGGATACAGATTATTAAACTTTTTTTTTTTAATATGCAGATTATTATTTATGACCCATTTAAAAAAATTTAAAAATATGTATGAAGCTAATGAACAATAAACAACAATCAATCAATGAAAGAAAATATTTTCCACAAAGAGAATGCAAAATTATTTCATGTTCGTAATAAGCATTAACTTTGTGGCTCGCCATAATTTACAATAAAATATATAAATTTGTTTTAGACCACTTTAATTTTAATTACACTCTACCGGTTTCGGAAGAACCCTTCCTTCGTCAGGAGAATATTAAAACTAACCTATGATACAAAATATTGATAGATATATACCAAACGTTTAGGTGCTGGAGTGGGAGGTCAAAGGGGGAGGGGGGTAGTTGCGGGAAATCCAGCAATAACAGAGCGGTTTATTGGAAAAATATCTAGAATGGGACTAAACGATAAATTAATTTGGTTATTCAATATATTAGCGTTATTATTTAGGGATTTTTTAATTTCAAGTGCTTCCAGGTTATCCAACTTTTTGCTTTTATTATTACGGTGAAGAATTTTAACCCCTGTGTCCTTATTAAAAGTATGATTGGTGGAAATAAGATGATTGGCAAACTCCGAAAAATTATTATTATTTAAATAATAATTTAAATAATAATAATTTTTAATAACTTAAATATAATATAATAACTTAATAATAACTTAAAAGTAACTTAATAATAACTTAAATAATAATAAAACTTTGTTAACGTTTTTTACTACAAAAATTATCAGGAATCACTGGTTAAAGTAAGTCAAGTACGATCTTTAACCTCCTGTATATATACAGGCGTTAAGGGACATACTTCTTGGCTTACTTTAACCAATTATTCCTGACATTATTTGGAGTAAAAAGTGTAAATTAAATTTTATACATTTTGAAGTGCTCTCTCTGAATTTCAACTTTGCCACCTTGTATCTTTGCAATTAGGCGCCATTTTTCAAATATGGCGCCTAATAGCAGTTTTTTGACAATATCTCCTTTCTGACTCATTTTATGGTAAAAACCCAATTAAACTAGAGAAAATTTCCTACAATTTATGTAGTAACAACTTTTTTTGTAACATCAATAGTTTGAGTGTACGAGCGCCGCAGAGTATACTTCAATATGCGTTTTGGCCAAAAAACTAATTTCCACTAACCACCTTGAGGTAGAGTAAGCGGTGCGTTTTTTTATCGTGGTGTAGACCTAATCCACATTTAATGCACAATTTAGAAATTTAGCGCAATCTTCTTTGCTTTGCTGTTCCTGATGGACCAGGCATTGCGAGTTCGTCTTTGGTATCGTCGAAACGTCACAGACCGAAATTTCATCCGCATCATCTGAGATGGGATTATCAGACTTATCACAATCCTCTTCGTTTTCGATTGCATCGTATATATACATACATATATATATCTGTTTTTATTATTTCTGCAACAATAGTAAAATATTTTGGAGAAATATATGAAAAACACCCGGTGGTTTAGATGAATAATAGTTTGCGGCGCTCGTACACCAAAACTATTGATTTTACAAAAAAAATATTCATACATATTTTGTAGAAAATTTTCTGTTGTTTAATTTTTTGTTATATATATTTTTATCGTAAAATTAGTCAGAAAGGAGATATTGTCAAAAAAACTGCTTTTAGGCGCCGCTTTTCCAATATGGCAGCGCGAGCGCCAAAGATAGGTGGCTAAGTTGAAATTCGGAAAGAGCACATCGAAATCTATAAAATTACAAATTTTCAAAACTCCCGGAAACCTTTCTAGGTAACCTCCTTTTGTCGAACCAAATGACTGTACTACACTTAAAAAATGGGAAATATTCCAGAAACACGCCAAACAGTTGTACTTAAAATATTTCTTATATAAGTATAACAATAATGAGTTTTATATTGTATCGCTGAGTTTTGGTAGCAAAAAACATCTTTACAAATAGATTTTTTTTTCTTCATAAAATTCAAGATATGTTTTTTTTTATAAATTAAATATTATTACGCATTTATTATACAAAAAATTGATAATATTCACCATAAAAATAACCGATTTCAAACCATCACTTTTGACAGGTCGATAAATTCAGACCTTCTTTACAAATATGTTATAACAGCACTATTGTTTTTCATAAAGATTGAATAGAAATATATTTTCCTACGATATGCATAAAAATATGCATCAAATACAGGAAATTCAATTAGGAATGATCAATTTAAAAAAGTGAAATTGATGATTATTAGTTTTCTATATGAGATTATTGCATTATTATATAACCAAAATTAATGAAATTTAACATAAACACATAGACAATATATTGATTAACAAATAAAAGTTAGCTTTCCGGGACATTTCGAGTTATTTTTTATTAAAAACGGTTTTTTGTTGCATGGAACCGTGCTGTCAAAATCAGCGGTACGTCAAAAATTGGCGCGAAATAAAACCGTCACTTATGTTCAGATTTCTCAATATGAATGATGTTACACAGTAAAAAGACTACTATGTATCATCTAGTTTACTATGTATCATCATTCATAATTTGAATAATAAACTTTATAATTACCTATATGTACCTTAAATTAACAAAATAACTTAGAAACCGGTCCTGGTGTAAATAAACAAGTGGAACAAAGTGAAAAAAATTGTTTAATTTCATATCTAATACAATGGAATTCCACCATGAATTAACAGTTAAAAAACTAGACTCATTATAATCCTTCAGATTAATAGTATAGATCTTTTCACTAAGTATAACTTGTTTTGAAAAGGGAGTAAGTCGGTAACATTCTGTGAGTATCGCACATGATGAAAGGGCCTTACCCACCGTCTATCGACCATGCTACTGGCAGTGCCAGGTAGTACATAGTTTCATTGTGTATTAAATCTGTTGTGATTATGTGTTCCAGATGTGACATTTGCGAGAAGCGCTTTGTGACGAAGCAGAAGCTGGTGGAGCACTACAACGTCCACACGGGCATCACGCCCATCAAGTGCAGCCTCTGCGATGAGACCTTTCGCCGCCACTCCAACATGGTGCAGCATCGCAACCGCCACCACTTCCACATGAAGAAGCGGCTCCGAGACTACGTCTGCCACTGTGGGGAGGTGTACCACTCCAAGAAGAAACTGGCCTGGCACAAAGAGATTCACGACGACCGGCCCAAAGCCTGTCTCCATTGCTCCGAGAAGTTTATTCACATTGCGTCGCTCACGAGGCACATGCGACGCGCACACAACAGTTACTACATCCCTGATTCAAATAGAGTTAAAGAAAACGTTACTTGTCCCATCTGTGATCACGTCTATCTCAAATCATCCATCGATATGCATCTCCGAACCCACACCGGCAGCAAACCTTACTCCTGCGTTATCTGCAATAAGAACTTCACCACCAAGTGGAATCTAAAACTTCACAGATGGACGCACGCCAATAGATCCAGCAAGCCTTTCAAATGCACGCTCTGCAAGGGAGCCTTTGTCCGCCACACGGACTACATATCTCACATGAACTCGCACAAGTCGGTGCGTCCGTACACTTGTAACTACTGCGGCTGCCAGTTTATACGCAAGTACAACTGCCAGAGGCACGTCAAGGAACACGAGAACGATAAGAAGTACGTTTGCGAGGTGCCGGACTGCGGTAAAACTTTCCACCGGAGTTATTATTTGTCGGAGCACATGAGTGTGCATTCCGGTTTACGTCCCTTCTCTTGTAATATCTGCGGAAAGACCTCTAGTACTAAGTCCAATCACAACAAACACATTAAGATCCATCACGCCCGAGAGCCCGTTACCACAGAGGGATAGTCACGAGGACCCCGACTGCAGAACTCAGAAACTGACTAAACTACAGCAAGTGTCCCCTGAATATAATATTTAGGCACCGCTGCTATTAAAAAGACAATCTATAAATTAATGTGTTACGAACTACCCTATCAAATTATCTAGTAATAATAATAATAATAATAACTTTCAATTTTGAAATCAAATATTGTCGACAGTAAAATAAACCGAAATGTTTAACAAAAGTAACACTTAAACATTTTATGGAGTGATTCTTTTGGTTTTAAAATGCATCTTATTGCATACAAAATTAACTGATTCATATTGAGATTTTCCAATGATCTTATTCTCCGTTCATCACAAATAAAAGTTGTAGCGGCTGGTGCTATTCGTTTTGAGCTAAAGAACTAAATTAGTAAAATCTATTTATATTATTAATTCTTTTATAAAATAGGCTCCAACAATATGTTATTTTTTTAATCTTAGGCCTATAGCTTAAAAAAATCACTAGATGACTTTTTTGGACTACAGGGGTACAATTGAAAAAAATTATATGTATGTATACACGGTGTCCAGATACTCATAGTACAAGCGGGAAACTGGTGAATATACATCATAAGTGAAGAGTTAAAAATCTTTTGGAGCCGGGTCAGTTCAAAACATTAACAGATTTTTCAAATTTGATCTAAAATTTCCAACCTTGGGCGCGATTTACTCTAAAATAAAACTCAAATTAAAAAAAGTAAAACCACAAAAACTTTTACTGCGAGTTTCCGAACGCATTGTATCGTGTGTGATACAATAACAACCAAAAAGTATTATCCCAATAATTAATGTTTATAATTATAGTTTTCCCTAATTTTAGTTCTTTAGCCTCGAAAAACACCACCAGCCGCTGATAGAGAGTGTTATAAACAAAACCAATTTCGTAATTATCCAATAAACATTTGGTTCCAAATTAAATGATATCGCTTTATAGTGTAAGCCGTGTAAATAATTTAAACATGTCGTACTACGGACAATGTACAGTTTTGGTCACCAAGTGTCCAGGAGTGTTGTGCGCTAAACATTTAGAAAGACCTATTAAAAATAAATAACTAATAATAATAATAATAAAGTGCCAGTAAGTTTCACATTTATCAATTTATCAAGATTAAACAATTATTTATTTTAACTGAACTGGGGTATATTATTATTCGAATGTGATTACAAATGATTGTCTACACGCCATAATGTGTTCTTAACTGTTTTTCTTTTTCTAAACTACATATTGTTATGAATATGTAAAACCATATTTACAAAATAATTTTTATTTCTTCTGTTTTTATGTTACAATTTCTTTTAACATTATTTTTTTACTGTCAGTAAAACCAGATTTTATTGTCGTTCTTTATACATTTGAAATCGATTGGGTTATTTTTATTTTAAAGACGCCTTTTTAAGTAAGGCGCATTTTATGTTAAGCTTTTTGATGAAGACTCATCCTGAATTAATTTTTTATTTCTTCCAATTATCTTATTGAGAAATATTAAACCGACATTTTTACAAGTTAAACTGAGATTTTCACATGTTAAAACAGACATTTTACATGTTAAACTGACATTTTTACATGTTAAACTGACATTTTTGCATGTTAAACTGACATTTTTACAAGTTAAACTGAGATTTTTACATGTTAAACTGACATTTTAACATGATAATCTGACATTTTTACATGTTGAACTGACATTTTTACGTGTTAATTTGACATTTTTACACATTAAAATGGCATTTTTGTGTTAAATTGCCATTTTTATACATTTAAGTGGCATTTTTACATGTTGAAATGACATTTTTACATTTTAAAATAACAATTTTACATGTTAAACTGACAGTGTTAAAAGTAATCATCAATTCATCACATCACCCTCAATTGGAATAATTACTTTGTTTTTATGTTGACTTTTATAAACATAGATTGAATGATTTTTTTTAATCCCAAAAATGAAATTATTTTGTGAGTCTTCTTCGCTTCTAATTGCTCTTATTCTAATGATCTTTGTTTGTCAAATTTAATATCTACAAAATGGCTTACAAAAATTAATGAAAGTGCCAAACAAGATTCATTATTGTATTTCCAAAATTAAATAGTTGGGTAAAACCCAGAACTTTAAATTTAGGGTGTTAATATCATGGTTTCAATTAAGGCCTTAATTTTTTTTAAATTGACAAGTGTGAATTATGAAAAAATGTGTATCTCGAATCAAAATCTGAAATACAAGACAGGAGATTTGCATTTGTGTAAAATTAAACAAGTTGTGACTTTTTGGGGAAATTTTTGAATAAGGCAAAAAGGAGTACACGTTGGTTTCACATCTACTTTTTTGTTTTTACAACTGCTCTGTAACCAGTGGGACTATGACATCCTCAATTGAGATATGTTGTGAGGAGAGGGGAAGTACCTGGCAGTTCAGATCTGGTCACCAAACACAGATAAAGCCATTTTATGCAACATTTCGATTCTGAATGGTGGTTCTTTACCACGGCCATACTGAGATTATTTTCCAATCTGGCAATTATGCAACACTTTGAACATGGAGCTTACGCGCATAATGGTGTTCAGAGAAAAAACAAAAAAATGATTAACACATCGTAATCGGGACACGGCATTTGCCGTTTTTCGCGGACTGTCGATCAACTGCGGGATACGGCAAATGCCGTTTTGTCGACTGTCGGTTCTTGGCGGGAAACGGCATTATACGGGTTGAAGGGTAAAACGCCAGGAAGGGTAATTTGCTACCTGGGTGCTAGGCGATAGTCTGTCGACGTTATTTGAGATGCATTGTCCGGATTGGCTAGTGTGCCGCTTGTAAAGGCGTGGCCAGAAATCTAGAGTTTTTATGCGATCTCAATCTCCAGTTTAGTTTGAGTCATTTCACGTGTTGGACTATTTTTCATACCGCTCGCACTGTTTTGTTTACTGTTTGGTATTTTATTATTTGAATATATTAGCATTGTATAGAACTTTATCCCTACAAAAATGTCTTTACAAGCCAATGATAGTGACGATGAAGTGTATGCCGACAATTTATCTAATTGTTCTTGGAATGATGATATTGACGAGGTGTCAGACAACGAACCCAGTGATGATGAACAAATACCAAGACCTAGAACGTTTCACCGTCGTACTATTGAAAGTGATTCTGATTCGGAGACGAGCTCAGATGAGGATGTGGACGAGTGGTCATCGTTTGATAATCCTCCAGTTCTGGAATCGTTTTTAGGCCGCCGCGGTTTGAATTCAAATGTCCATTGTCCTCAAACTGTAAGTGATGCGATAGAGTTATTTATCGGTGATGATTTGTTTGAATATTTTGTAAACGAATCTAATAGATATTACCACCAAAACTCACATAATTACAAATTATATAAAAAATCGAGAAAGTGGAAAAATATTACTTTGAAAGAAATGAAAAAGTTTTTGGGGCTGATTATATTGATGGGACAAGTTCGAAAGGATATAAGGGACGAGTATTGGTCTACGGAACCAACAACCGAAACTCCTTACTTTGCTAAAACGATGTCCAGAGACAGGTTTCGGCAGATTTGGAAAGCGTGGCATTTTTCTAACAATGAAGATATCATCGATAGTTCCGACCGATTATGCAAAGTAAAACCAATTATTGACCACTTTTTACCAAAATTTATAAACATTTACAAACCCCACCAAGAATTTTTTTGTATTTTGTTTTATTATGTATAGTTATATTATGTTGCCAAAGTTTTGTAAGGAAAAGTGACAACCGACTGTGCCACAGTGAATCAAGTGATGATCAAATGTCATATATGATTTCTTTGAAAATTTCAATCGAAAATATTATTTGGTTTAGAAATTGTGTCAATTTTAAGAAAGCGATGTATTTTTGCGCTAATCGCGAAAAACACCCGCTATAGACTAGATTCTATTGTTCGGAGCGCCGAAAATTTCAATCGAAAATATTATTTGGTTTAGAAATTGTGTCAATTTTAAGAAAGCGATGTATTTTTGCGCTAATCGCGAAAAACACCCGCTATAGACTAGATTCTATTGTTCGGAGCGCCCGATTACGATGTGTTAAGGCTTTTTTAAACAAGAGAAGTGCATAGAGATAGAAATACTAGATCACAAAGGGATTCGAGAAATTTAGGAAAGTGTTGGGGGAAGTAAAAAGGAATTTCTATTGCTAAATAAGTCAATTATCTTGCCACTACAGTGGATTTTATACATTCGTACTTAAATTGGTTTGGAAAGGAATATAGAAAGTTTTAAGGTTTTTTGGTGGACTTTGGAGAGATTAATTTTGGCCAAGAGAGTGAACTAAAAATATAAGTTTTGAAATTTTTTTAATACAAACATAATTTTTTTTTTTAAATGGCTAAAATTACTGATAATGAAAAAAAATAAAAACACTTATTTTATTAGGCAAATGTATTATAAACATTATTATCGCCTCATGTTTTGGTCGTTTCATAAAAAAATAATGAATAAAAAATTCTCAAATTTTTGTACATTTTTCTCAAATTGCTATTGGAAACTTTCTGATAGAGGGGCACATTAAAAATTTTCTTTGGTTAAATTGTAGATTTGAGTATAAAGCGTGTTTTCTGTTTCTAACACCATTAAGATCGTATTTCTCACCACAACAGTAAGGGAGATACAACGATTTATGTGAGACCTCTGTGAGCCGGGACAAATATGGTATCCTGTGATTAAACGGGTTAAGCTACTTTAGTTACCAGATCTGAAAAGTCAGGTATCATTTCTCAAATAGAAATGCCATAGTTACACTAATTGCTAGTAGCATGTGGGTTTTCAATCATTATGTTGCATGCCTGCTTATGGGCCAACAAAACCTCGATCAGTTGTTGTGCAACATTGCTTTTTAACACAACCAGGTACGGTAAATGTGAAACTAATTAGTACATACAAAAAATATTCAGGACTCAATTCCTGAATATAAACTTCCTACCATCACACGTGTAATTATTTTTAATATATACGTACTTTATTATATGTAATAGCATTAAACCATACCTCAATTTAACATCGTTGAAATGAACTATTAATTGTGTGAATTTTTTTATGTTTGTTAAGCTAAAAGGGAGTCTATAACCTGGAAACAAAGATTTCTTTTACTTTTTAGTCAGTTTTGCATAACATTTTGAGTATACTTAAATTTTTGTCACAATATTTTAGCAATGCTTAAGTTTTTATCACAAATTTTCGAGAAAACAAAGGACTGCTTAGATGACCGAATTCCAAATTTGTCTCATTTCAAACATAAATACATAATTTTAAAATGTTAAAAGTTGAACAAAGATGAAGTTTGAATAATGAGAATCTTTCTACGGTCGGGGTGTTTCAAAGTCGATCACAGATTACATTTTGAGGGCTTAAAGTCAAACAACAGATTACTCAGTCTTAGTCAAATGATGTTATCTACAAATAAATAAACTCTAGGTCTTGAAGTCAAACAACATTATCTATCAAAAAAAAGTATAGATAATTCAATGTCAAACAACATTCTTATTCACAAAAAAAAACACACCGATACAAATACAGTGAAACCCTCTTAAGAAGTTCTCGCTTAGGATGTTTTCCTGCTTAAGAAGTTTGGTTTTTTCGGTCCCTTGAAGACCAAATGGCCCAATTTTTCCCACTTATAAGGTTTTTCCGCCTAAGAAGTTTTTTTTTCCGGTCCCTTGGAAAACTTCTTAAGAGGGTTTCATTGTATTTGGATGTCTTTTTGTAGACAATATTGTTTTATTTTAAGGTCGATATTATTGGTATGTTTTGTTGATAACATTGTTACACTTTAAGTCATAGAATTGTTTGTGTTTTTTGTAGATAAATTTTTTTGACATTAACCTCTAAATTTGATGCAATGAAATCTGAATTTTTGAAAATTAAACGGTCCACGTCAAATGCCTATTCTGCTTTGTTTCAGTTTTAGAACAATTTTGTGGTCACCAGAAAAGCTCAATTTGTCGTATTGTTAGCTGATTTCAATTTGATGGAAAGCCGAAATGGACCTAGAATTGGCGTCCATTTAAATCTCAAAATTTCAAAAAGGTGTTGATTGCTCATTTGATGACAATGTTACATTTGAACTCCCGACTTAAATAATAATTTTCTCAAGGTAACTTCCGACTAGACTTTACTAGATACATGCAAGCATTCATGAAAATTTATGGGCTTATTAATTACCTTTGTGTGAAAAAAACTTGGAGGGAAAAGACTCCTTTTTCGGTCGAGGTTTAACTTAAATAAATGTATTAAGTTATAAATGTTATAAATTTGAACATTATTGAAGATTGACCAAGATAAAACAGAATCAGTGCTTTATAACGCAACTGCCATTGAAATCGTATGTACATAATATGTATTTTATTTACAGTGTAACCCTCTTAAGAAGTTCTCACTTAAGATGCTTTCCTGCTTAAGAAGTTTGGTTTTTCGGTCTCTTGAAGACCAAATGGCCCAATTTATCCCACTTATAAGGTTTTCCCGCCTAAGAAGTTTTTTTCCTATCCCTTGGAAAACTTCTTAAGAGGGTTTCACTGTATTTTTAAACTGCTGTTTAAAACATTAACGTTAAATTCAGTTGTGGAATATTTTGGCCTCGAAAGACGATGAACATAGTGCAATATTTTTACCTGATACGATTACTGATATTTTTCGGTAATTGTATAATATTTCATACTTTTTTACTTACTGCCTGTTGTTAAGAATTGCAGAAGTAATTTAATGTAATCTTTTGATATAAAATACCCAAGTGTGGCTGTCAAATAAAGGTGGACCAACAAACTAACGTTTTGATACAGATTTTGACTTCATAAAAAATTCAACAGCTCCAAATTACACTGACTCCAGTTTGTAGAAGTTTTGAAAATGTTCATCCTAATAATGCTGTGAAATATTAAAATTTTTGATGAGATGTGTTAATTTAATCATACACGTACCATTTTAACCTCTAGGGTTTTACCACCACTATTGTTGTACCACCAATTTCAATTCAGTGCTGTTGATTTAATAACAGCAATACAACAATTTGGGGTAATTTTCAGTGCCACAAGGCCAATCTTGGTCACTTTCAGTTCAACAAGGGTCAATCTTGGGTAACCTCAGTGCCATGATCATTCTTGGGTACTTCAGTGTTGCAAACATCATTACTTGGGCCACGAATTTCGATTTTGGGTCAATTTCAGTTCCACAAAGGTCAATATTGGGTCATCTTCAGTGCCACAGAGGTCAACCTTGGGTCACCTTCAGTGCCACAAAAGTCGATCTTGGATATTTTTTATCAATGCCAGCAGCAGTTTAAAAGTTATGTTTAGCTATTTAAAAGCAAATGGAAGCAATAATGTAGCATGTTATATAAGATACATACTAGGCTGACCGTAGAGCGTCATTGGAAGTAGTTTATTGTGCTGAGTTACGAATATTGAATATTTTTGTAATAACAAATTGATGGATTAATGTTACAAATACTTAAGCACTGTTTTAGTCAATGTTTGCCGAAATGAAACGGGTACCATTTTATTTAGACTTTTGTTAATTTTATATTTGCGGCATA
This sequence comes from Limnephilus auricula, assembly GCA_951813805.1. Lineage (NCBI taxonomy): Eukaryota > Metazoa > Arthropoda > Insecta > Trichoptera > Limnephilidae > Limnephilus > Limnephilus auricula. Next base: position 7,987,729 of record OX638403.1, read on the forward strand.
CTAGATTCTTACTTTGTTAAATTTTAAAAACACTTGCTGATTATCTTTACATTCGACTTTAATTTAATTATTGTAAGGAATAGTGATACGATTTTCTTTACGTTAAAACAAATATATGTATGAATTGTGCACAATTTGAATTAAATTCTTGGTCCATGGGCTTACTGACGCCAGTGCCAGTGGTCTGTTGGTGTGTTTGCATCACTTCTCCAGTGGTCTATTGGTGTACATGCATCACTTCTCTAGTGTATTCGTATTCTCCAGTGGTCTATTGGTGTATATGCATCACTTCTACAGTGGTCAACTGGTGTGTTTGCATCACTTCTCCATTGATCTGTTGGTGTGTTTTCATCACTTTTTCAGTGGTCTACTGATGTACATGCATCACTTCTCCAGTAGTCTATCGGTGTGTTTGCATCACTTTTCCAGTGGTCTATTGGTGTACATGCATCACTTCTCAAGTAGTCTATCGGTGTATTTGCATCACTTTTCCAGTGGTCTATACTGGTGTACATGCATAACTTCTCCAGTAGTCTATCGGTGTGTTTGCATCACTTCTCCCTGATAACATAGTGGATGAGAGGTCCTCCATTAGGAAACTTCTCGTCTAATCGTAACTGACTTGAAACGATCTCAGAAGTATTATTGGACGATACATCCCAACTATATTTGTACCTGCGGAGGATCGGTACAAATGCATTTCTAGTTTTTGAAATAACGAATTGAACTTGTTTATATTTTAGACCAAATTATTATTGTAAATATTTAGGTTATGTTTGATTATTTGATACTGTAAAATTACTTTATAATAGCGTAATTTTGGTTTACAGAACGATAAAATTTGTTAATTAATCTTAAGTTTAATAAATATTATTTGTTATTGGAAAAGCATTGCAGTGTACTGTCTGAAAATAACCAGGCTTATAAAAATTGTTTGACCTGAAAAATCTTGTGTAAAAAGGTGTGAATATGTATTGTAAAGCGAAAAAGATATATTTATATGGAAAGGAGAACATATTAGATATAGGAAGGCGCGACTGACAATTCTAGTTTTCTAAAGATGTATAATAATCAACTGGAATGGGTTTAAACTTTGCATCCATTTATAATTTAAGCGTTCAGATATAAGTTTGCCTATTTTTATGAATTGCCAGAGATTATGAACAAAGATGTTCCCGTTAGTTAAATTGTGTATTTCAGTTTTTTATTGTAAATCTTGGGAAGGTTTTATTTTTGGACTAACCTTACATTGTAAATATGATACTTGGTATTGGGCAGACTGGCCAAGTCCCCCCGACTCCCCGGGGGAACTCTCTGTCCCCTTTCAGTTGAGTTGTTGGAGTTACAGTGCACGCGTTGTACTACAATATCATCTATACTGTGCAATAGTCCCTTAGTAATTTTATAAATATTATTAGGGTAAATAAATAATATTGATTTTCCTTTTTAAAATTACTCATGTTTTTCATTTATGGTTTGTTGACTCATTTCTACCTTCCCTCTTTTACCATCTTGACATATTTTAAATTATTTTTTTAAATTTTTATTTATTCAACTTTATTGATTACATTTGGTGAGGTTTTGTGCCTGTCTCACTAGGAATTCCTGTGTAAGAAGGTGAAGTATATGGCTGCCTTTATACTAGTAAGTTTTTTCCCGTCCTTCACTGGCCAAATTACTAATAATAACAACACCAAAAGTCACTTACCGTAATTTATTGCAAATTACGTAAGTTTGACAGGTCCAATTGCATCTTCCAGCCTTCTAACAGCTTATCAAATCAGTTTGATAAGTTAAGAGACTTAGGCCCTTCGCTCATGGAGAAACCGAAACCAAACTAAAACTGATTGGCAACTGCATCGGACATATCGCATATTACTCGAAAACTGAACTTTTGAGGGATGGGGGTAAGGAGAAACCTTGTCAATCCCATGTTCAACGAGTTGTGGGTGATTAGAGAGTTTCTTAATTTAAGTAAATAAGAACAATATGCGGGTTCGTTGGATAAATTCTGTGGGGCACTGAGCCACGGAATCTTCCAGCAGAATGAGTGCCTCTGAAAATCTTTGCACGAGAAAAAATCATTATAAATTCAGAGCTACTTCAAAACGAAAATTCCAGTGAAAAAAATTAAAAATGCTAATAAAGGTTTTAAATGAGAAAGGTACATAATAGAAGTTTTATTGGTAGGTAAAACTATCTTATTGTGTTTTTGAAAGTGTTTAAAATACAATTTGCAGGTATTTACAATAAGGAGTTAAGTCCTTTTTTTATTTTTTTTTTATCAGTGTTCACATGCAAACTTAAATACTAGTATTTTTTTTTTTTAAAGTTCGTTTTCATAATTAAATTAATTCTACAAGTTTGAATTTTATTAAGCCCGCGAAACGCCGGCTAGAGTATAATACCGTGCGGGAGAGTTCGTGACGTCATCGGGTCCCAGATTGCGTGAAATATAAGGTAAAATATTTACAAAGCCTTATGTTTCACGCTTTATGGACGAAAAAATAAATTTAAAAAGTTGTAGTAGTTAGATATTAACTAGTACTAATCAAAGGAAAGGAGTGTAAAGAGAATTTATGACGCGAATGTGAACGGTAGAAGACGCCCAAGGAAGAAGTGGCACGATCAAGTAAATCAGCTACTTGAGTCGGGCCATGTCAAGAGTCAGAATAATAGAAGAGTATGTATAAGAAGATGTATGAATGTGAATGAGCAAAGGAGTGTGTGCCAAGACCGAGTTGTTTGGCGGTCCGTCCTCTCTGCCTACCCCTGCGGCGAAACGGTGCGATGGTTAGTTAGTTAGTTACTAATCAATTCATTTACCGGAATTACGAAAAAAGTGCATTTCAATGGTTATTTTTAAAATTAAAAACACGAAATGTTATTTTTCAACGAAACTTGCAACATCAGTTCCTAACATAGCGGTCGGTGAAAAATGACATTTCGTGTTTTTAAATTTAAAAAATTACCATTAAAATGCACTTTTTTCGAAATTCCGGTAACTGAATTGATTAGTACTAGTTAATATCTAACTACTACAACTTTTTAAATTTATTTTTTTCGTCTATATTAAGCGTGTCCCGGTTTTGTAAATATTTTCCCTTATATTTCACACAATCAAGGACCGGGTGACGTCTCGAACTCTCCCGCACGGTATTATACTCTTGCCGGTGTTTTCGCGGGCTTTAATAAAATTCAAACTTATAGAATTAATTTAATTATGAAAACGAACTTTAAAAAAAAAATACTGGTTTTTAAGTTTGCATGTCATTCATCTACATGAACATATTTTTTATAAGTCAAAATATTTTTCACAAAACTTCCCTATTGCAGCGAGCCATTTCTTTGTGATTATCTTTCGACGAGACCAATCCGCTATGTACTGCGAACCTATCTAAAACTGATACGTTTTTAGATTTTCACGGCCAAAAGCATTTTTGTTGTTTGTTTTTGGGGTGTTATGCCGTGTTGTGCTACCTCCTTCTTTAGCCGACGTTTCGGACAGCGTTGCAGTGTCCATCATCAGGGCAGATCCGTCGACACACATCGACGGATCTGCCGGATCTGCCCTGATGATGGACACTGCAACGCTATCCGAAACGTCGGCTAAAGAAGGAGGTAGCACAACACGGCATAACACCCCAAAAACAAACAACGAAAAAAAACTATCTAAAACTGTTTCATAACTTTTTCATTCATTGGCAAACATATTTTTCAGTACATATTTTATGTAAGTATATTCAATTACAAACAACAGTGTATATGGTGTCCTTATTTTGTAAATATTTACCTACTTTTGTTGTGTACACATATTATATTGGGTAGATCCATAGTTTAGAATTTTGTATTGTATTATTCAGCCAGTCACTTGATTCTGCACAGATGTGCCTCCGGGGAACTGATGAAGGGAAAATTCTTCTGTGTTATGCTGTTAGTGACTTGAATATGTCCACATTCACACAATTCAGAATCCTTGTCATAAATGCACAATGGCTGTGACAACACCAGAGGTCGACATCTTCCGAGGGAGAGCGCACCAGTGTACTGGCACTGGATCCACAGCAAGGTGCTTGCTTTTTACGTCTGAAGTCTGCAATCGAGTTGGCTATGCCTCTTCAGAGAGATAATGATTCCTTGCAATTAAACTGAGTTTTAAAAGGCACGTCCCCATCAAAGAAAGACTTGAAGTAAACATTTGCTTTATCCTGGTTTTTTTTTTTACAAAGCCATTTAAGAGGGTATTTATTACCAGAAAATACCGGAAATTAGTCCTTTTTACATCAAATTCTAGAAGTATTAACATTGATATATATTTAGATTAGACATAAGCGGAAAAAAAATGTTCTTCGGAGTCGGAGGTCAGGCAACCAAGTCTCTATTTCACTACTTTAGTAGATTAAACTGTCGACCGCAGCTGACGGGTGACATGTCAAAATAATGTAGAAAAGGATCAAGCAATTGGCTTGACTAAAAGGATGCGGAGGGTCTGACGGCCGAGCCTTTCGATGTGGTGGCTCAGTTAGAACGAGTGATTTATTTACTCCTCTTCGGGATTGGTTGAACACGAATTTTGGGGAAATATGTATGTCATAGCTTCTCTAAGTATATCTCTATGCGTAATGACTCTTTTTTACAAAAAACCATAAATTTATTTTGAAAGATTGTTATTTTATCTGGTTCACGCAGTTTTAAAATTTTGAAAAACTGAGTCTATTTTTAATATAACTAAGGTTATACCGTTGGTCGTTGGCAGATTTGTTCAATTTTCAAACGATAGATTCTATTTCAAATCATATAATCATACAACAAAATAAATCAATATATGATATTAAAATGACTTTTGGTCTAGATAAATGTAGAACGATCCATATAGAGAAAGGCAAAATTATAGATGGAGATGAGGGTATATTTAGAAATTTCAAAATTAAAAGTATGAAAGGGGATGAGGTTTATAAATACTTAGGATACCCGCAATCGAATAGATTAGATCATACTAGTATTAAAAATGATATTAGGATTAAATTTCAAACTAGGATAAGAAAAATTTTAAAATGCAATCTATCTGCTAAAAATTTTGTAAAGGCAATAAATAGTTGGGCAATACCTCTATTAACGTACTCATTTGGTATAATTAAATGGTCTAATACAGATTTAGATAGCTTAGAACGATTAATTAGAACTACGTTAACAAAGTTTAATTGTCATCATCCAAATTCAGCTATAGAACGAATTAATTTACCTAGAAATTTAGGAGGTAGAGGTATAGTCAAAATAACTTCTTTAAAACAAAATCAGGTAGAAATGTTAAGAAATTTTTTCCATAGAAAAGCTAATAGCTCAGAGCTGCATAAAATAATTTGCAAGGCAGACAGAAATATTTCACCTTTAAATTTATACGACGAGAATGCCAACATTTTTATAAATACCAATCAGGAATTATTAGATTCCTGGTCAAATAAAATTATTCACGCAAAACACTTCAATTATCTCAACCAAACGTATGTTGACAAACTTTCGTCAAACAAATGGTTGAGTATTGGAGAGTTGAGCGCAGAAATAGAAGGATTTATGCTTGCTATTCAAGATAGAGTAATTAATACCAAAAATTATAGGAAGCATATAATCAAAGATCCAAATCAAATTGATGATTTATGTAGAAAATGTATGGCTTTTCCGGAAACTATAGAACACATTATATCAGGATGTTCTATATTAGCGCCGTCTGAGTATACATTTAGGCACAATCAGGTTTTAAAAATAATTCACCAAATTTTGGTAATTAAACATAACTTGATTGACCGTCATAATATAGTACCATATTATGAATACGAACCAAATTCATTTTTAGAAAATAATTTCTTTAAAATTTACTATGATAAAACTATACTAACAGACAGACCAATTGGTCATAATAGACCTGATATAGTTTTACATGACAAAATTAAAAAAATAACTTATATTATTGATGTAGCTATTCCAAATTCCTGTAATATTCAAAAATCTGTTTCTGAAAAAATAAGAAAGTATACAGATTTAGGAAATGAAATTAAAAGAATTTGGCATTCTCAGACTATAAAAATATTACCTTTTGTTATTTCGGCTACTGGCATTATACCTAGCTCTCTTATTAAAAATTTAGGCATATTAGATTTGTCAAAGAATTTGTATATAAAAATGCAAAAATCAGTCATTTTAAATACATGTAGAATTACGAAAGATTTTTTAAATATTTATATTGAGGGATCAGTAGGATTTATCGGTCAAATTAGGAATTCCACAGAGCCGAACCCTCTGATATGAAAATATCTGGAGACGGTGAATTATATTCCCATTTAATAGTTCGGTAGATTAACGTGTTGTTCTTGTATTGTTTTGTATTAATTATACTTATATAATCTTCGACCAAGTATAATCTAGACGAGCCGTGTGGAACTTAAAAATGACCCCTAAACCAATCGCCCAGACCATTTATGAAAAAGCGCGTTCATTGTATCACAGTATTTAGATCGCAATATGCAATGTGTTTTACCTTTTGTTGGTCCACAGTGGAGCCAATTCGTCGCCCAGCAATTACCAGCGAGCACATTTTTTTCAAACACAAAAATGATCCACTTCCAAACATTCGGGAGGACATACACCGCGGACTTTATTTTAGAAAATGTAATCAGCTATCTGAATACAAAAAAATATATATGCCTTACAGATAGTTTAAAGACAGCGTAACAACAAATGTAAAAAAAATGCGACAATCATACATGTCAAGCAAAGTTTCTGACGTCACTCCGCGAAGCTGTGTTTGATATTACTAACACAACCATACATGATACATATCGACGGGCTGAACAAAATCTCTCTAGCTAAACACGTCATTATCGCGTGATAAATGTTGTTGATGTGTTGGTTTCGTTTCGTTCCGGGCGTTACAATACTGTTGAAATGTACGTTGTGATACGGAAACACGTCACAAACTGTATAAGTGTGCATGATTGTTTTGGTAATCAGGGTTGTATTTTGTCGACTTTGCCCAATGGGAATTGTTTCGGAATGTGCGGTTCTAGATCGTTTTGGAAATCAATAATTATGAGTGAAAATATTAAAATCACGTCTTTAAGTACGATAACCAATTAAAAAAAATAATCATTAAATCTTCCACACATTTTTAACGGTATAAGTTTGCGAAAATGCCCGATTATTACTATTGCTATAGAGTTAGGTGAAGTCAGTAGAGGATATGTTATATATGAACAGGTAATTAATTACATGTGGGCTTACAATATTTTCAGTGAATGAGTGCAGGGATAAATATTTTCGATATAAATTCTGATAATTATTATTAAAATGTCTTATTTTTTATGATTTGTAAATAAATTATAAAAAAATCGTAAACTTTAGAAAATGATTTATTCTCTTGGTTTTCTAGTTGTAAACTGCCGAGAAAAGTTTAATTTTGGGTCCACGTTAAATATTTTATATGTAGTCTCATGTAAATGGTCTAATTAATAAACACATATACAAATATCTATAATAAAACTCAATTTTATAAGTTCTCACGAGTTTAAACGTTTCGTTTGAAATAATTTTGTCAGAAATTTTGTTCGTGATATGCCACTTAATTGGATAAAAATTGTATTTTTAATACACTTACCAAGAACACCTGTATTACACCAGACAGATATATTCATTATCTTTAATCCGCCATAAGTATTATTTTGATTAATGCTTTATTTATTGAAAATAAGGCATATGAAAAAATAATCATCTTGAACAAGGTATTTCGTCGTAAAAAATCAACAAACGCTATTTTGAAAATATTCACTTGAGATTTAATTGTCACGGCATTTAAACACTTAAATTCATTAATAAATCTATTACTATTACACCAGTTTACAGACATGTTAGAAAAATAGGCTAAAATACGTAAAATATCACATTTTATAGGATACAATTTTGACCAAGAACTTGCCGCCATTTTGAAAGCCCCGAATTCGGCTGACAGCTTGGTTATATTGTCATTTATTGAATTAAAAGTTATCTCAACCAAATTTATATGTATCATTTTGTTATGAATCACTGTAATTGAATAACTATAGTCAAATGCACATGACAAAATGATGACAAAAGATTGATGACAAAAGAACTAGACAGTCAATATGACCATTCAAGACTATGGGTCATCGATATGATATTTCACCAAAATGGCGCTATAAAAATAAACCGAGTAGGGAGTATATGCCAAAATAGCCAAACAAAATAAACTTTTTTGTTTAAATTTTATTTATTCTAAGTCACTTCTTGCACAATCTTTCAGACAAATATTAATTTTAAACTTACTATTTTTCTTTAAATGCCCACTGTTATTTTTAAGTATAAAAATAAAATGTTTTATTTTTTATTTTTATAGAGTACAAGAGTAACTGCTCCCATCTGGAGCCAGTGAGACTATGGCATCCCCAATTGGGGTATGTTGTGAGGCTGAAGGTAAGTGAGGAAGGGAAGGAGATGGGGAAGAGGAAGGTGGGGAAGTACCTGGCTATTCAGATCTAGTAATTAAACACGGCTAAAGCCATTATTAAGCAACGTTTCAATTCTGAATGGTGGTCTTACCAGGGCGATACTGAGAGTATCTTCCACTCTGGAACGTGCCACAAATATAGCATATATTTTTTTTTATTAATTAATTGTGAAATAACACAAATTAATCAAATAAAATTTATTTGCGCACGCCGGGTTCGAACCCGCGACTTTCCGATGGGAGTCAAGTGTCTTACTTCTCGACCACGGACGGTCGTCAAATACTTACATTACCCACGCACAACTAGTGCTCACTGTATGTTATAATATGTCAAATGGAAAAATTGGGAAAAAATAAATAAATTTATATAAACCATGATAAATGTACATATATATAAATATTTAAACCATGTAACTCCAAACCTCCCCTTCCCTCACTCACACCATCTCTAAAGCTCTGTCCTCATTTAACGTGATTTTTCTCTTTCTTTATATTAAAGTTATTTTACATTTAATGTACTGTGTACTTAGGTTAGTGTACAATAATACTTTCGTGAAAAAGGTCGATTATAAACACAATATAATAAAAAGAATAGTTGACGCAGTGTATTAATTATAATAAAGTGGTTAAAAAAAAATAATTCTTCTTTTACTTTGTCAAGCCACAAGTTTTCTTTAATAATTATTTTATATAAATACTTTTATTAAAAAAAACCATTGCCCAAAAATAAAAATGTTTACGTTTACAGAATTTAAAAACTAGAAATGAAAAATATTTTAAGTTATTTATTATCTTTACCTGATTCAGCCCTTGTTCCTAGATGAACGTGTATGTTTGTTGTGATGATGACCGTGTTCAAATTAAACCAGCACCTCAGATACAGAATTCGCTCCAATAGTTTCGCATACAACTTTATAAACTCGTACGACAACTTTACAATAAGTCGGATTGTTAAATTCATCTCAATAAATTGTGACGTATGATGTTGTAAGCTGTCTCATTGGTCGATAGACGAAAAAACTACATCATGGATTGAAGGCTAACTTTGTGTTCTGTTTTGGAACGTGCGTTTATATTATCCAGGTTTTCTAAGCGAGGCGGCGGAATTGTAATAGGAGTTGTATTGTGAAGTTACTCTCAGGAGGTGTTATTTTTAATAAGCATGTTTGTATGGTAGGGCCGGTCTATATTATACTTGGTCGAAGTATATAATACACTTGCATAACGTGGATTTACTAGATGATCATTTATATGGAAAAGTGTATGAAAGGGTTTAGTTTTTCCTATGGGAAAAACTAAACCCGTTCCTTTAAATCTGGTGAATTATAAAAAAATCTAGTCAACACAGTTTTTAGAATTTTAATTTTAGTTATATTAAAATCAAATAACTCAGGACCGGGGCGTACGTCATTCCTATGTCTACCTATGTTAAATTGTCGTGAAAACAAGCTTATGTGCCCAAGCGGTTAAAAAATAAATCCGAGAACGTGTTTTGTGACAAAAATATCTGTTTTTCTATTTATTTAAGGTCTTACAAACTAAAATATTTAAAAAATAATTTACACACTTATTTTGTTTAGACATTGAATAATCATAAATACTTAATTAATTAAGTACACGATATTTAATAATTTATCATAGTGCGTTTTGAGCATTTTTATTGCTTTCTTGAATGTAAAAAGCAAGTTTTTAATGAAATCGATATTAAGTTTTTAATTTTAAAAATTTGATACAGGGAATAATCGATCTTTCTCATTGGAACCTCCCTGTACAGTTGCAAGCATTTTTAAACTTTTATTCTCAGCCGCTGGTCAATCGCTCTTAATTGAAATTCACTTGAAGGCATCTCCATCCAAATATTTCTATCTTACTGTACAAACCCGCAGAATAAAGAAAACCATGAAGTTCATTTTGTTTTTATAAGAAAAACTCTCTTTTTAACTTTTGAAGGTTATTCCCATCAATGTAATATATCATTGAAGAAGAAGATAACAATAATAATCTAATTTTTTAAAATATGAAAATGAACAAGACACAAAAAAATGATGATGGTGATTTTTCAAATAACTAACTAACCAACTAATAATCACGCCGTCCCGCACGGGTAGGCAGAGAAGATGGACTGCCAAACAAGTCGCTCTTGGCACACTCCTTACCTCATTCGCATTCGTAAATTGTCTTATACGTGCTCCTCTATTATTCTAACTCTTCGACATGGCTAGACTCAAGAACATATCAGCTTTTGAAAAAATTATGAACAGCAGAAGAGGAAAACATTAAAAAAATTAATACAGGATTAAAACAATAATAGGGTTTTCAATAATTTTATTACCGAAATTTCAATAAACACCTTGTACAAAGAGCGCATTTCTTAGAAACACATTAAACACACAATATTACCTAGAATACAAAAGTCTTCAAGACTCTGGCCAAATAATACATTCTGGCACACACATATTAGGATAATTTTATTTAAAAAAAAAAATTCAGAAGTTTTTTTCTGCAAAATTAAGTATGTTTTGTCAGCATTAGCAACACAGAAAGCTGGTAAAAGATTAAATAAATATTTATATTTTTATTTTTAACTTTTTAACTTAAAGAGTTAAACCTCAAATTATAATATTTTAATTAATGAAGATAATATTAGCGAAAGTCAATCGAAAATCTAAAACAGAAAAATCAGAAAAAGATACGGATACATCTGGGACTCGAACCCAGGTCCTCCGGCAATCCGGGCCGACGCGCTAACCAACAACCAGGTAGCAGCCAATAAAAATATGCGATAAGAAAAATGAAAATAATGTTGGTGGTTCTCAGTCGAAGTATGATACAGTTAAAAATGACCGAATCGGATAGGGATACGTTGGCGCAGTTGGTTAGCGCGTCGGCCCGGATTGCCGGAGGACCTGGGTTCGAGTCCCAGATGTATCCGTATCTTTTTCTGATTTTTCTGTTTTAGATTTTCGATTGACTTTCGCTAATATTATCTTCATTAATTAAAATATTATGATTAAATAAATTGTACAGATAAAGATAAAATAAATTGTTATTCAGGGTATCTGCTACTTCCAATAAATTCTTGTGAAAAAGGATCAATAATAAGATATTGAGGTGTGTATAAATGTGTACATAAATAAAACATAGAATGATAAGCTGTGACCAGCGGGTATTATACATTGAAAGCTCTAATAAAAAAAATATATATATATTTATATCTATATCGCACATCCCAAAGAAAAGTGTCGTAAGTCAAAATATTCAATTTAAAATTTTATCTCTGATAAAATTTGTTAAGTGGTTGTGATTATCTATGCCCCACGAGAACTGTATTTAAGTAAGATCAGTCCATCTCCGCAAGACGTCACTAGCATCTCTTTTCAACGGGCCCGCTTGTTCATCATTCATTCATTTGTTTTCACTCTTGTGTAAAATTAACTTTTTTTACTTTTATGACACTTTTCTACAGGATGTGTGATATATATATATATATATAATAGCCAGGCCAAGTAAAATAAATCCGTACCCAAATATAATAATGTATTATAATAGTTAAGATTATGTACAACACAAATTAACATTAATTATCCATACTAACAACATAACTACCGTAATATTAGAGAAATGATATATTTTTAGTGTTTTTATATACGGTGTACGGAAGCTCATAATATAAGCGGGGAAACTGATAAATCTATATCCCGTAGGGAACCCAATTTTTTTTTCTTATTTTTTGGCAACCAAGGTTAAAAAAAAATTTTGCAGCCAGGTGTACGCTTCGATGCATTTTAAAAGACAAAACAGCTGATATTAACCCCCTAGCGAAAAAAGATTTTCTCAAAAACAAAGCTCGAATCAAAATTTTATCACAAAATCCACTCCAATCATGATATAGTTTACCAGCTTTCCAGCTGTACTACAAGTTACCGGACGTTGTGTATTATATTTTAACAACAAATACTTTTTAAATTAACAAGGAGTGATAAAAATTAGTGCAAATCAGCTATTACAAGTAAAAATACACATTCATATCTCCAAGATTAGCTCCATCATTTTAATTTTATTTATAAATCACAGCAATTAAAAAAATTTCATGAGAAATTTTTGTTGCTCCTACAAAAGTATACTTTTTCGAGATTCGGCTATAGGAATTTATTTGGCAGTTGTTTCATCAAAGTTGTCGTCAAAGCTTTAATCAAAACCATTTTCTTTCTTTGATTTTTGAATAATCCCTGTTAAACGCCGATTCCAAAACGTAAGGGGCCGAAGACCAACAGGTCTCCCGGCGAAGGGGAATCACTAAATATAGGGGAGCAATTAAAAATATTGGCCCTAAATATTGAGGGAACATCTCAATCAAAGGTGGACTTTTTATTAAAAAATACTCGCCGACAACAGCATCGATATTCTGCTTCTTCAGGAGACACATATCGCAGAAAATGACTCACCACGCTTGGATATCCCCAGCTATCTCTTAGCGGCAGTACAGGGACACCCAAAACATGGGATTGTGACCTACATTAGTCCGGAGTTGCAGAATATTTAATATCTACAAACCTCCCAATGAAATGTGGCAGTCACCAGCACTTCCTGCACACAATCACCCGGCGGTTTATGTGGGAGATTTCAACAGCAACCACTTTCTTTGGGGCTACTCGACGGCCGATAAAGCTGGAGAACAAATCACTGATTGGGCATCAGCACAAGATTGCCAACTTATTTACGATGCTAAGCAAAAGGGGACATTCTTCTCTGTTCGATGGCGTCGTGAATACACGCCTGATTTGTGTTTTGTCCCTAAAGCGCGAGATGGAAACCTAAGAGGGCTTCGAGAACTGTATTGAATAATTTCCCACACAGCCGACACAGCCCAGTCTTGCTAAACATTGGCATACAGATTCCGTACATCTCCACTAATCCGATGCCACGGTGGAATTTAAGACAGGCAAAATGGCGAGAGTTCTCGGAATATGTTGACAGGGTTGTGGATAACATACCACCGAATCTGAATTCCTACAACTGATTTTTGAAACTTTTGTTTGTAGCTGGTAAGAAATTTATTCCTAGAGGCTACAGAAAAGTGTACATTCCAACATGGAGCTCAGAAAGTTAACGCCATCTAGCATGCGCCCGTCATCAACAGGACTCTGGATGACGGATGCATGAAAACATGAAAAGGTGGAACAAACTGATGGAAGAAATGAGTTTCGAACACCTAAGCAGAAAAGCGTGGCAAACACTCGGGCGACTCGGAGCTGCAAACCAGCCAATTAAACCAACCCCTAAAGTGTCGCCAAATACTGTTGCTCAACAACTACTCCACAGTTCGAAAACGACAACAAGGTCCAATATAAGCCACCAGGTCAAAATATCCCTGAGGGCAGTGCGGCTAAAATGGCCGGTAAACCCTGACACTGTGGTCACCGTTACAGCTGATGATGTACACAACGCCCTCAATTCAACTAAAGCCGGGAAAGCAGCTGGATGCGACGGAGTTCTTCCCGATTTTCTGAAATAATCTGGGCCACGGACAAAACTATGGATTGCAAAACCATATACTGAAATTTTTAAAACTGGAGAAATTCGTGCCGAGAAATTGGAGAAAAGTTATTGCGATCCTCAAACCCAATAAACCACCAGAGGATCCAAACAGCTACCGACCCATCTCGCTTTTAAGTACCACTAGAGCGAGTGGTGCTCCGCAGGCTTACTCCAATTCTGGAAAAAGTGGTTCCACAAGAACAAGCTGGCTTCAGACCAGACCGTAACTGCTGCGACCAGGTGCTAGCTCTGACAACGCACATCGAATCTGGTTTCCAGAAACGGCTTAAGACTGCAGCAGCGTTCACTGATCTCTCTGCAGCCATGTTGTTATGCTTGTCAGTTGGTCACAATTAGTTTGAAAGCTGAAACATACCTAGAATCAGCGTTTAAAGGGGCCATTCAAAAGTCAAAATGCTTCATTAGAACATCAAAGAAACAACTGACCCTAAGTAAAAAATATCTTAATTTTACACAACGTAATGTGTATTTTGTTAATAACTAGACACAAACAGGTTTTGTGGTTTAATGGAGCACACAGAATAACAATTATCGAAACATTTTTATGTCACAACTTCTACACAGCAAAACTAATTACCCTTTTGATATGATTTTGACAAAAATACAATACTCTACGAGTCAATGACAATACTATACAAACTGGCAGTTTTTTGGCATTTGCTAACATTTTTAACTCACGGAAATAGTTGCAACATGCGTACATCTTTTAGAATGAGTTTAATTAAAGAAGAAACACCAAAATACATTCAAATTTACATCTATTATGTATAAAGTTAGGTTTTGTCCTAATTTTACGTTTAGTAAAAAACAATAATAAAATCATCAATTAACCTTATTTGCACAATGATGCCAAATTCCATCTGTAAATTTAACTTAAAGCTAACAAGTCTATTGTTAATTTAATTTGTATGTCCCTTAAAATGGTTTAAAATCTAGAAATAGTTTTGGAAAACGTCAACAGTCTATGAATTATTATGGGAAAAGGCAAGTTAATTCCAAATGAATCTATAAAAATACAAGTCTTTTTACACAGGTATGCGTGGATTTACTCCTTTAAAGGTCAAGTTATAAGTCTAATTTCTTTATTTGAAATTTTAATTTAAGAACAATAATATTAAGGGAGCCAGCAATGCATTCAAAAAGGTTTGGCCAAATGTTTCAAATAAACATATTCGTCGACAGTACGTTCGTACGTCGCCCTTTGAAATTTTTAATGTCATCAATCTCAAGTCTGTAGATCATGTAATAATGATTTATCACAAAAACTATACAAATTATTCAACTAGTTTATTTTATAAAGTAGGACCAACACACAGATCTCAGAAGATGCAGCACATGTGTGTAAACGTAGTGTCAACACCTGGGACTTGAAAGGACTCAAAAGCATAAACATATCCAATGGGAATGTGAATTTCGCTATTCTCGCGCTTGAGTTTCCGATAGAGTTAAAAAAACAAAGCAAATGGCAAAGAATCTCGAATTAGGGAAGGACATATGTATTCTAAGCCACCGATAATGATAAATTACACATAACTTTTGACACTGCTTTAAATTTCAACTTCATCAAGTCGGAAGAAATAGGTTTGAAATTCTCGTATTTCAGTTGCTGCATCACTCATGAAGAACAGATATTTTTTTAACAAAAACTTGGCGTGTTCCTAGACTTCTATGAGTGACAATTATCATGGCAGTTTTTTTTTCGACGCAGCAGGCAGGGCCCGGTCAGTATTTTGGAAAAATTCTAACCGTTAGATCCACCCCTGGTCAACACATCAATAAAATAGTTTACTAAGTCACTACACAGCGTCCATAAAGTGTTAAGTGTTTGTGTCAAGATAAAAAAATGCTAAGATTAAAGCGCAAGTGTGGTTAAACAATTATAACACCATATTTTATATTTCATTGTTCGACATGCAAAATGAATGTGAATTCATAAAGTGAATGCCATTCGATAAGTAATCATTTTCTCTTAAGAGGCTAGACTTTGCACCACACGCGGAACATTTAGGTATTTCATTGTCTGTCATTCTGTCCCGCTCTAAATAAGCTAACACACACTTACGATACATGCGAATAAAACTGAGAAACTGCGGTAAACTCTCATAATTACCTACAGAAATCGCTCTAAAAAGGGTATCAGGAGAAAACATTTTTCTACACCCAAACTTTCACAAAATTGTAATTTAACAACAAAAATATATTCTCAAAAGAAGAAGCTATGTTGGTATGTTTTTATAATTTTGTAATTCTTTATGAGAATTGAGTTAGCAGCACCTTTTCCTTAAATAATATTTTCCGATAAATTATACATGTTTGACAGTGAATGTTTACGTTCATACGAAACGCATTGAAAATTTAAAAACATACCAACATAGCTTTCACCTTCTAGAAGGCAATATTAAAAAATATATTCATTTCGTGCAATTTTCGATGTAGAAAAGTGTTTTTTCCCAAGCGTCCTTTTTGTATGGGCCGAAAAGTGAAGTCTATCGTCTTAATACGTCCATCCACAAAATGCTGAATATTTGTTAAAATGTTTTTTTTTGACAAAATGTAGCTACGCATTTGTGATCTCCAAGGACAATACTGCATGTAGTGTCGTTGTTTCTCTCTCCTGAATAATTAATTTCATGTCATCTACACAGTATTGCAGGCTGAACGACGATATGTTTTGTATGGCTTATGCCACTTAGCTAAAATAGGCAATAATGGCATTTTGAGGAAAACTTCTTTCCTATAGTTCAAAAATTGAACGCATTGGCATTATATGAAATATAAATCAAAAATGATGTAGGCCTTGTGATACACAAACATCAAAGGATTCGACTTTATAATGGGACTTGAATTGGCACATGTACATATATATAAAGTTTATAAAATGTTTTCAAGCACAATTTAAAAATATTATAAATGTTTTGCTCGAATTTAAGAAATGCTTCAAATTCAAGTGATACATACAAAGTGCTAAGTATAGATTTATATGAAGGAATAGCATAGCAACATGATCTGCAGCAATCAATTTTAAAAGCGAGCAATATCAATACAGTGATAATACACAATTTATCAAAAGTGATTATAATATACACGGTTTGTTAAGACAATTATTACAAAGAATAACCCATTAGATTTCTTAAAAAAGGTCATTGGGGTTAAATCTATTCATACAAATAATTCAATTCGGTTTGACACAATTTTAACATGCAGGTTAACTTTTCCACATGACTTTGCGAATTGTAGAGTTCACCAATGTATCTTAGAGCAAATAATATTGACTTAGAGCATAGACATTGCATCGCCACATTTTACCAAAAATGAGTTAGGCATTGTGTTTTATTCTGTTCAAATATGGCATCTCTAAATTCCGCTATTAAAAGGAAATTTATATAAAATTTTTCATGTTTTCAAAGTTGATACTCTGATTTCAAAATAACAGTTTATGGAGATACAGTGTTTGTGACCTTAGAAATCAATATGGAGATACATTATTTTTGTGATCTAAATCATCAATATGGAGATACAATATCTTTGATCTTAGCCATTGATATGGAGATACAACATTTTTGTGATCTAAATCATCAATATGGAGATACAATATTTTTGATCTAAGCCATCGATTGGTGTGTAGCGCCGAATGCATGCATTATTATTTATGCTTTGTGGCATATGGGTTAAGGACGTTACAACTGGTACAAAATGTTACTTTCGTAACCATTGGGTATTGTTGGGTCCTCAGGGTAAAGCACCGGGCGGATCAAAGATTCAAACGGTAATACCAGTCAACTCCCAGATCTTATTTAACACATTAACAGTAATGCAATAACACAGTAAGTCTATATAATATATATATACCACCTAACACGTATAAAATTTTATGATGAAATTTAGCCATTGATATGGAGATACAACATTTTTGTGATCTAAATCATCAATATGGAGATACAATATCTTTGATCTTAGCCATTGATATGGAGATACAACATTTTTGTGATCTAAATCATCAATATGGAGATACAATATTTTTGATCTAAGCCATCGATTGGTGTGTAGCGCCGAATGCATGCATTATTATTTATGCTTTGTGGCATATGGGTTAAGGACGTTACAACTGGTACAAAATGTTACTTTCGTAACCATTGGGTATTGTTGGGTCCTCAGGGTAAAGCACCGGGCGGATCAAAGATTCAAACGGTAATACCAGTCAACTCCCAGATCTTATTTAACACATTAACAGTAATGCAATAACACAGTAAGTCTATATAATATATATATACCACCTAACACGTATAAAATTTTATGATGAAATTGTTTTCATATTCTAGGATAGTGGATGTAGATATCAAATATTCCTAGGTAAATAGTACGACAATATTCTACGTTTTGTACGTAATTCTATGAATACAATAGTCTTTTGCTGTACATTCTAATACTTTAAGAGTTACTCTGTGTAACGAATGTCTAGAATGACTATCAGATAAACATTAAAACACTTTAGATCTAAACAACACGCTACAAATCACATAGATTAAACGATGATTGATTTTATTAAGTATTCTGTTTACGTGGTATTTATAATATTGTCATATTATTCAATAAGAGTTACGCTTCTAGGCATGCTCTCAAAAGGAAATCATTGTTAGTTCTAGCATAAGGTTTATATTGGTGTTATCTTAAATGCCGGTATATAATACTAGCACTTTCCGTCACATGTAGCATTATGTACTCCATTCAAAATATACAATTATTTCATCTTTATATAAAACACAAGTTAACCAGATTCCAATCATGTTTGAAAGAATAATTTATCTAACCTTGATGATCAGTGATGCACAACACTTCTAAAAGGGCACAATTATCTATTTTCCAAGTTAATAAGGTTTGCTGATATTTTAACTAGACACCTACCCAAAATATTTAATTTAATAGTGAAACGTTTATATGCCATATCACTGTGCACACAAAATATATAATAGTCAGATAACCATAAAAAATTTGGCCAGGTAACCAACCAAGGGAGCTGCTATGCCTCGATGCAAAGGACTATCCCATCAAAACTGTAGTTTCAAAAATTTCCCCATTTTTCTAAAAAATACTAATTAAAAATAATAACTAATTTGGACATTGTTCCACTCCTTCTCACCTTTTTAAAGTTCATATCCTTGATCCCCAGATTGTACATTCTATGGGAACTTTAGATTACATATTTTTTGGTTGTCCCTCTCTAAACGGTAGGACGTTAGACTCCCATTCCGAAGGCCGCGGGTTCGAACCCGGCGTGCGCAAATAAATTTTATTTAATTTCAGTGCTATTTCACAATTAATTATTTAAAATAATATATGTATAGTATATTTGCGGCACGTTCCAGAGTGGAAGAAACTCTTAGTATCGCCCTGGTGTAAAACCACCATTCAGAATTGAAAAGTTGCTTGAAATGGCTTTAGCCGTTTTTAGTGACTAGATCTGAATAGCCAGGTACTTCCCCACCTTCCTCGTCTCCTTCCCTTCCCCACTTACCTTCAGCCTCATAACATACCCCAATTGGGGATGCCATAGTCTCACTGGCTCCAGACGGAAACAATTGGGACTCTTGTGAGGTATTCACTATAAAAATTTAAAAAAAAAAACAATTAACCTCTCTTTTATCAAGCCTTATCTAAAATTGCCTCCCCCCGTTCAACATATCATCTCTTCTAAGTCTGTACTCGACTCCAATCTTTCATATAATTTTGAAATTTGTTCATTTGAATAAAATTAATATATAAATTCATCTTTCCTTTCTCCATAATTTGAAATGATAGCCTAGAACACTCTTGAAGGGTGAAAGCCAGAAACATTTGAAAAAAAAAACCCGTTTAGTAATTTGAATTATAGTAACCACTTAATAAATCAATCAGGGGTAAATTTTGCTAGGCTTATGGACAAACTTTAGGTCATATTGTGTCGAAACCTTTTTATAAACCGCGGGTTGTGGATCACTGATAAAGAAGATTCTACATCGTTGGTATCTAATCAAAAAAATTATTAAAACCACATCAAAAGCAGACTTTATCATATGTTTACATTACTCTGATACCAAAATATACATTTAATATAAGATATGTAATTTTGATACTTAATTAAGACCATCGAGATTGTAAGTAGTTTTTTCCACGAAAATATAATTCGTAACACAGTGAAAAAATATAAAAACTTTAATCCTACCGACTAAGGCATAATCGTTTTATAAACACTGACAAATAAAATACACATTGATTAACATTCATTTTACAAAATACATACTATATATTTTACATTCATAGGAAAATCTTTCTCTAATTGTTAGAGGGTTTAATAAATACAGGCTATTGGCACATTATTATATCTGCCCTAAGGATGAAGCTACAATGGAAATGTGACACCCTTTTTTTAAAACATTTTAAAAAGCAACAATTAACAACGTACTGATAATATTTTTTATAAAATATAACAACCTATGTAACAAAATAACAAGCCTTTACAAAACTATTAAACGACAAGCAATTTAACCCTTTTAGTATTTTTTTTTAGATTCTCGACCCTTCACAGCTTTTGAACAAATCGTGTACTCTGCGTAATGGCTTTATACTGATTGTTAAATTAATCATTAATCAAATGTGATGTTGAAACATTTCAACCTAAGTTCCAAAATATTACAATAAACTGTTTCACAATATAATTGCTTTTCATATATGTATTATGTCACAGTTTGTTACGAGGTTCTTTAGCATAGTCCAATATTGGCCCTTAGGCTAAGGGGGTTTCTCACCATCCTCCCAATAGCTTATTCATACTACCTACAACAAATATTATCAAAAATAAATATAAAATACTCGCAGTGGTTAGAAAACTCGGCCAACTTATCCAATATATAGCCACTATTCATAGGTTCGAGTACCGAATTATAAACTCCAACTTAATAAATTAATAACCCGTAAATCGAAAATATTCGTTATTAGTGTAGATAAGCTATTATATTGGGAGGATGGTGAGAAAACCCCTAAGAGGGTTAAATAAATAACATAATATTATGCTAATATTTTCACAATAAACTTATTTGTAAATGAAAAAAAAAATTCTTGAATAAATAAAACTCTACGATTATGAAAATAAATGACGAATTCTTACCAGGAATGCAAAATATTACGACATAGACTTATATTCTTAACACATGGAAACAACATGAAAATTTATGTGCAAAAAAATTACATTTTAGCCGATAGGATAAAGAAGAAAACTAGAAGTGCCTTCAATATAAATTTGAATGGAAAAAAATATTCCATTTACCCCAATAGTCCAGTGCTCTGTCTCACTTATACTCGCTTGAAATCATAGATCTCCATCTCATTTGAATTTCTTAAACTCAGTTTTGTATTGAAAATTTAAGCCTCGATTAGGCAAATATTTGTTTCACGAAACACGCCCAGAAGAAACTTCTTGAGTTATTCTTTATTCTATGATTCAGCCCAATGGCAAATTGATATATTTTAGAATTAATACATTTTTATTTTTATATTAAAAGTTGATTTTTTGGGCCTTTAAGTTCAACGGTACAGTGATCAAACTAAATGATTAAGTGTGAATAGCACCTGACACATTAAAATGCCTGAATTTTTCTAATACAATCTCCCAATTCACATTTAACTTTCACGATTTAGGCAATAGGCATGTCAATACACACACTGGATTAATTTTTAAGATTGGATTACACTCAAAGCTGATTTCCTGTGAAACCCACATATTACAAAGTTCCATCAAAAGAAATATTCATTAGACTGGGTCAAAGAAAATAAATTTCATTAAATGTTTATAGGAATTGACAAAATTGAACATTTTTCGTAATTTTTTTAGCCCCAGTTCTTTTGCAGAAATTCACATGTGACAAAGTCATCAAAAGGCCATTCACTGCCATTTTGGTTTTTTTGACAGCTGAAAGATTCCCTTTAAATGCTGATACTAAGTCCGTTTCAGCTTTTGAACAAATAGTGATCAGCAGAAGAGGACGACTATCACGCTGTTAAGCTTGTCAGCTTATCTAGCTGTGGTTCCATGACAACTTAACAAAGTGACATTTCAACACTTCTTTGAAAAGTCATTAACCTCTTGTAAGCCGCAGTCCCCCCGGCGGGTCCGGATTTTTGAAGCGATTTTGCCCTTTATGCATAAAGAAATTGTATGAAGAACAAGGTCAGAATCGCTTGGGCCATTCTCGATCTTGACATAACGAATTACTGGATAGCATTTAGCCACTCCGAATAATTCATATTAATTGCCAATGACGCGCCGGGCACCAAAGATGGCGGACAAAATGGCTGCCGCTTGATAATATGAACGCTGTCATATTCGAAGTTTACATTTATTCATTGTTTTTGATATAAAGCATAAATTGTGGAAAGCCTAAATTTGAGTGATTATTAGGAAGTTCGTTTTATCTACATTATTTTTATGTAATTTTTGTATTATATCACAAAAGAAATGTTATAAAAATAGAATTCGTAATAAAGGTGAGAACTGTCAAATATTTTACGCCGTATTGAAAAAATATATTTTTTGTATGCTGGCTTTCAACAAGTTAACGGGGATCTTTCAAATGTCAAAAAACAAAATGGCACTGAATGGCCATTTGATGACAATGTTACATTTGAATTTCTGCAAAACACCTGAGTATTAATATTACTTAATATTCTACGATTGACACGAACGGGAATTTACACAATTTTAACAATACCTAACATTGTGCAGTTCGTTGCCAATTTTGTCAGAATAAAACGACTCAGAAGTCACCGTGAGCGGGTGGCTGCGCAACGCAAACAGGAGTTTCACCCGCACTCGTAAACAACCAACCATCCAAAGTGTGGCATGTTATTTACATTTGGATTCAGTGGCTCACCGTTACTTCTACTGTATCGTTTCAATGTGTTTAAATTAAAAGTCTGACTTTTAAAGTCAGACATAACCGTTGTTGATAACAGCCTAGATTAGATGTAGCCGTCTCTTGCTTCATGTTCACATACTTTAGTTGAGGACTTAAAGCCTCAAGCAGTCGAGAGACGGGCCAATCTTGTTACCGAGGTTCAAAACAAAAATATTTTTTTGACCCAGCCTAGTTTTCATATTTAACCACTCGAGCAATTGGTGTTCAGTTTTTGATTTGGCCATTCGATTTAATTAATAACATTCCTCAAAATATTAATATGGAATCATACAAACTGTTAACTGTAGTTTAAAGCTAATGAATCCACCCAGATTTCACTGTTTATCCCATATTTGTAGGTTTGTTAAATGTGGTCCAATTTTGGATCGATATCATTTGCAGAAAAATAAAAGCAGTCCAAATTTGGACGTAAATCGCTCCAGTGGTTATGAAGTTTTGTTTTATCAGTCCCTTGAAGAATGAAATTTAAAAATCGCCTAATTTATCCCACATAAGATTTTCACAAATATTTTTTTTTCCCGGTCCCTTGGAAAATCTCATAAGAGAGTTTCAATGTAATTTACGATTATTCATTATTGAAGACTTGCGAATGAAAACCAGGTAACAATAATAAAGATATATTAACATCATGATGGAAATGAAATGTAAAACCAGCCATTGTAATTTTGTTATTCATATAAATTAGCATTATTATGGCATTTGGTTAGAAATAACGTAGTACAGTGAAACCCTCTTAAGAAGTTCCCGCTTAAGAAGTTTTCCTGCTTAAGAAGTTTGTTTTTTTCGGTTCCTTAAAGACCAAATTGCCCAATTTATCCCACTTATAAGGTTTTCCCGTCTAAGAAGTTTTTTTTCCGGTCCCTTGAAAAACTTCTTAAGAGGGTTTCACATTTAAGGTTTTTTAATTAAAGACGGTACAAAAACAGCGAAATATTCAATTTGCATTATCCGAAATATGCCTAGTTTTTGTGACAATATACAATCAAGTATTTTTCCAAATTTTCGAGTGCAAATTTGTGACTTTGTCACTCAGTATTAATTTTGTACGCCGAAAACGACCTCTCTATGTCAACCGATGTCATTGGGCAAAATTTAAAATTTGGCACCATTTCTGAAGATACTTGTTTAGGCAGGGTCTGTGCTGTTGATGTAGGCATTAATGTTCTTTGTATCTTCAAGATTCGGGTTTTCAAGCAAAATACCGTCTAACGTTTTACAAATCTTTTCTGATATTGAATTAGGAAGGGGAGTTGGCGAGTTCGATCATTGTTTTCAGTATTTCTTTTGATTTAAATAGAGGAAGGTTTTTTGTTTCCAATTTTTCTATGGCATCTGGTAACTTGTGGAAATGTGTTGAGATGAGGGCGATATTCTATTTAATGGATGCGTCTTCAAATTCTAGCTTGCTTGTGAAATGGCCTCAGAACAGTCAAGTTGACCAACGAAATGGGAAACGATTGGGAAAAAAGGCTAAAATATGCATTAACCTCGGAATTAGAGAGTTTTATGCATTTGCATATGCAAATATGCAAATGCAAAATTGGCACGCTTCCACCAAAATTGATGAACGAAAGGTAAATAAATTTGGCACATTATGGCAACCGATCACTCATGCAAACTTGCCATAATATGCCAAAAATCGTTTGAGAGGTTATAATTGTTCCATTTCCATAAGCTTATAAATATTTACCACCGCAATACGTGGCCATGGCGGTCGAAAAATCCTCAACTTATGTACTTAACAATGCAATGATTAAAGAAAAGTGATTACATATTTTACTATAAAGAAGTATTGGTCTTTTGTGTAATAACACTTAAAAGCAGCTGAAGTAAAAACAAATTAAAAAATATAATTATCTGGGTTTCATTCGGTGGCCTTCAATCTTGTTTGTAACAAAATAGTAAATTGCACCCTGATATGCACTTATGTTAGTCTAGTTATCTGTGAGGAACACCCTCTTGCCTGCGGAGGGGGGCAGGCAAGGAGGCGGCTGCTCTCAGCGAACCTGCACCGCGCACAACTTCAGGTGCTCTTCGTGCTTCTTCACCACGTTGTTGACTATCAGCGCCTCTATCTCCATGCCGGCGTGGACCTCCTCCCTGGTCAGGAGTATGTCGCTGCTCTGGTCCAGGGTCACGAAGACAACCTTGTGCCTCCTGGTCTGGAGGATGTTCGCTATGACGAGCTGGAAAAAATTACCATGGTGAAAATAATGGAATAACTTGTTGGCTTGGGCAAAGCACCTCCAGGCTTTCGACCATTGCAAGTCCGGCCTCTCCTTGGACTAGGTCACCAATTGGAGGGCCAACTGGACATCTTCCCCCTGGAATTGCTCCCATGCTCCATCTCCTGGCATGCTGAGTACATATCCATGCCCCTTTATAATTATGCCACTGTAAAACAAATTCAAATAAAAATGCTTGTCTTATAAGAATGTGTTTAACATATAATAACATTCTCTCTGATGTAGATATCTTCAATTGTAACGAAAATAAATATAAAAACTCTATTAAAAATGTATTAACCTCTCGGGGAGCATGGCTGTATAAGTACGGCCAGAATAAAAAAGTCTTTAAGGAGTATGGCCGTACTGTTACCGCCGGGTGCCTAACGCATTCCCGAATAGAAAATACGGCCAGAATGAAAAAGACTCCAAGGAGTATGCCCGTAATACTAAGGCCGTGTGCCTAACGCATGTCCAATGCGATTTATTCATGAAATGTGAAGTGTACTGCCATTGGTTTGCAAGGATGTTTCGAACATTTGGAGCAGTTGACTTGTTTACCGATTTTGCTCGCTCACGGGACACAGTTTTGTTCGAAAAAGCTCACTTCCCGAGAGGTTAAATGTGTACCAAACTGCATAAAATATAATGATGAGGGATTTTTTTCTTACGCTCAAAATAAATGTTTTTCATAATAGCGATTTTTTCAGCGGGCAAAATGGGACACTTTAAAGAAGTGAAATAATTTTTAAAAAATTTATTATCTCTATAATAATATATACTTTTTTAAAGTTGACGTTTATTGACGCCCCCCCCCCCCCCTCCCCTCGTTATAATGAGATTTTTTGCTCAAGTAATTAATGTATGCCCCCCTAATAACGCTTCTAAAATGGCTATGAAATAAATATGTTGAAATGCCAAAATCATGGATAGAAATCAGGGCATATTATTTCCTTGCCAAGCAAATAAAATACATTTTAGTAAGCCAGAAGCATTTTTTAAGGCTCAAAATGCCACAAAAAGAAAGTACGTTTTGACATTGTTGATAGGCAAAGTCTGCACACAGAACATGAATGCAGTATTTTTTCGTTTTATCTTATGAATAAATTATCATTAACCTTCACCGCTGTAACTTGTATATTATTGTAGCAAATAAACCTTTTACATATATAAAAAAAATTCTGTGCATTTTAAATTAAATCTATGAATATTTAAATACTATTTCCTGATCTCCCATTAGCACAATAATCATATTACTGTACTAAAATATTAAAATTTATGTTAATGTTATTAACATAATAATTCAACTACTATGTAGTTTGTGTTGCCTAGAATAAATTCATAATGTGCCACTTTTAAGATGATTACTGTAGTGTATCTAAAAGCTTCCGGCTTGTAGACATAGATGGCAGTGCTAAGAGCTGTCCTTAGATTCCGCTAGATGGCAGGTAGGCTAGTACCTGTGGGAACCAAGAGAGGGTCAAACAGCTCTGAGAGAGCGTTCACTGGTGCACACGGTTTAGATTCCATTTAGCCAGCTTCTAATTAGGTCGACTAACAAGATCTACATTGTAATATGCGAAGTACATAATAAGCACAAATAATAACATAAAGTATCTATTATTCCTAGAGAATCTGTTAGTGTCTGTACAAAATAACAGAACGCTACAGATTACTAAAACGTAATACCTTTTCAAATGATTCCATGATAACTCAGAATCAAGTTAACGCAACACCTCTTTGAAAAATCATTAAAAGCTATGAAAAAAAATATTGAAAATTATCCCAAAATCTAACCTAACGTAACCTATTTAACCAATTTCTTGTATATATATTTTTTTTCAAATGAGGTGTTGAGTTGAATGCATTCTGAGTTATCCAGTCACCTTTTCAAATATAATTCAGTAAATTATGTATTACATGAAATGTGCAATGTGTCATACTTACTTCAAGACGGAAAGCATTATCTTTAATTTAGTATATTTATGTGTGTAAAGTTTCTCAAGAAGCCATACTGAGAATTCATAACATGCTGAAAGGTGAGCATTATCCTCTGAGGAATGAGTTAAACTTAATACTTAATATGCAAAGTACATATGGATATTGTTACCATATGACCAAAATTGAATACATAATAGCAAAAAAAATATTGAAAAACAAGTTTTTGTGTCACTTCATTCAAATGAGCTTATGTACCTTTTTTTAAAAGAGAATCTCTGATCCGATATTAGTCGATTTAGTCACATTTTTAGTTAGAAATTTTGTTTTTAACTTATGTGTTTAAATCTAAAAATATCTTCGTTGAAATAAAATTATATTTTCACGGGCAAAATGTTTTTAGCGCTGTATGGTGATATGTATTAAATATGGAAACTGTATTAATAAAAATCAAATAATATGCATCGGATAAACAATTATATAATTAAAAGGTGATTGGTTTCAATCCCAATCGGGAAGTAGGAGGTTAAATATTCTAATAATCCGGCAATCTCTGTAATCCAACAATTTCGGTAATCAGACAATTCTAGTAATCCTGTAATTCCAGTAATCAGACAATTCAAGTAATCCTGTAATTCTAGTAATCATAAAAATTTTGTAATCCTGTTATTCCGGTAATCAGACAATTCTAGTAATGCAGAAAGTCCAGTCCAGTAATCAGACAATTCTAGTAATCCTGTAATTCCAGTAATCAGACAATTCAAGTAATCCTGTAATTCTAGTAATCATAAAAATTTTGTAATCCTGTTATTCCGGTAATCAGACAATTCTAGTAATGCTGAAAGTCCAGTCCAGTAATCAGACAATTCTAGTAATCCTGTAATTCCAATAATTTTGCAATTCCAGTAGAGAAGTGAGATTCTACTAACCATCAAGCCGTTTAATTCATATTTCATACCTTGTTTCATTCACATTCACTCTTCTGTTATTCTGACTCTTGACATGGTACAACTCATGTAATTATTTTGATTCACTTGATACTGCCATATCTTCCTCGGGCATACCCCACTTCTTCCACCATCAACTTTCACAATACATCATATTCATATTCTTCTTACAGTACTTTTTTCAGACATTTGGTCTAAACACCAAAACAATCTAAGTGTTCCTTTCTTAATTTTATTTATTACGCTTTTGTCAGCCTTGAATTCTTTCCGGATTGCCAACATTTTTAAAATGGTCGTAAATGGTTATACACTGTTGTAAATTTTATTTCATCCTTACTCTTAAACCCGTCGCAGGCCGCAGTCCCCCGGCGGGTCCGGATTTTTGAAGCGATTTTGTCCCTTATGTATAAAGAAATTGTATGAAGAACAAAGTCAGAATCGCTTGTGCCATTCTCGTTCTTGACGTAACGAAATACTGCATAGCGTCTAGCCTCTCCGAATAATTCAAATTAATTCTCAATGACACGGCTGGCATCAAAGATGGCCGACAAAATGGCCGCCGCGTGATAATATGGACGGAGTCGTAGTTGGAGTATATATTTTTTCATTGTTTTTGATATAAATCTATTGTGGAAAGCATAGATTTGAAGGAAGATCGTTTTTGTATCTACATTATTTTCATGTAATTTTTGTAATGCATCACAAAAGAAATGTTATAAAAATTGAGTTCGTAAGAAAGGTAAGATATGTCAAATATTTTATGTCGTATTGAAAAAATATATTTTTCCTATGCTGGCTATTTTCATGTAATTTTTGTAATATATCACAAAAGATATGTTATAAAAATTGAGTTCGTAAGAAAGGTGAGATATGTCAAATATTTTATCTCGTATTAAATAAATATATTTTTCCTATGCTGGCTATTTTCATGTAATTTTTGTAATATATCACAAAAGATATGTTATAAAAATTGAGTTCGTAAGAAAGGTGAGGAGATATGTCAGATATTTTATGTTGTATTGAAAAAATATTTTTTTCCTATGCTGGCTTTCAAGAAGTTAATAATCAAATTCTACTACAAGTTTGAAAATAAATTAAACATACTAATTTTGGTTGTTGGTACATGGATAAGTAATTAGTAATGTGTAATATTCCTGCATAATTAACCAAGTCCAATGAAAATTTAATTTTCAAAATAGGAACTAACTACTTATTATATCAGACAAACAATAAAGTAGGTACCTACCAGAATTATTTTATGAATTAATAATTCTTTTTCGAAAAGCGTATTTGTTTTGTTTAAATCCTCTACAGATGATGCTTAGATAATTTAGAAGAGTAAAGATTTACATAATTGAGACAATGGGCGTGGTTTCACTGAACTAGGTCCAGTGGACATACTTTAGCGGCCCGTTCATATACACATCCTTTGAAAGGCTATCCTTTTAACAAGCAGTGCTATATTTTTTGTTCGATAGTATAAATATAATGTGACTCAAATTTTTATAATATCATTTTATATAAAATCAAATATTTTTTTTATAAATTCAGCTTCACAAATCTTACATTAGTAATTAAATAAAGGTGATTACTTTATGCTTGTACTTGTTGAGAGACTCTCTGGACTTGGCGATGAGCAGGTTCTCATCGGTCTCCAACTTGAAGGAAACGACGTAGGCGCGGGGCACCCAAACATTCACCAGCGGAGACAGCATCTTGGGCACCAATTGAAGCTGGATCACCGGAGCACCCTGGCCTGATTGGATCTTGTGCGTGGGCTAAAATAATTCATTCATTGACTGAGCTAACTTAATTTTAGGCCTCGACCGTATTTTGACAGAGGGTCGTAATATTGCCGTTTTGCAATAAAATCCAAATAAATGGAATATTTCTAAATGTATCCAAAACTACAAAAAAATAAACTAATAAAAAAAATGTTTTGGAAACGTGATGAAATACGCTTTCAAATTTTATAATTCGAAATAAACACATAATATTTAATATATTAATTTTTTGCTAATGTTTTTTCTAACTAAAATTACTGATAATGAAAAAAAATAATAGCACATACATAATTAATTAGGCAAATGTATTATAAACATTATTGTCAACTCACTTTTTTGTTGTTTCATGTAAAAATAATTAATAAAAAATTCTCGAAGTTTCATAATTATTTTTCGAATTGCGGTCGGAAACTCTGAATTGATAAAGGTGTACATTTTAATTATTTTGCAGTTAACTGTTAGATTAGAACACAAAGCGAGGTATTTTCTCTTTCCAACACTGTTTAGATCATATTTCTAACCATGGTAGTAAGGGAGACACACCGATTTCTACGATATCCTTACAAGTTGTTTCGAAAACCGAACAAATAGACCTGACGGGTTAAGTAATTTAATTCGACCATTCGGTATTTTTATCCATCTGTAAATTTGTTTGTTACGTTCTGGTTTCTATCTATGTTTCATTCTGCTATCAAATCAGAATACGTGTAATGATTTTAAACTTTTTTGGACATTTTGTTATTTTCCTTGCAAACTAAGAGTAATAAAATTTTTAATTTGGTAAAATATTAGATAAATCCTTCATTTAAAATGTAAAAGAAAATATACAAATATTTCATGTACATATTTTGAAATACATGATTAATTAATGATCAATCAAACCTTTCACTGAATTTTTAAATATTGCCAATATATATGTATATATTTTAGTTTGCAAGGATCGAATTTACCTATTACAGTGAAACTCACTTAAGAAGTTTTCCAAGGGACCGGAAAATAAACACTTCGTAGGTGGGAAAACCTTATAAGTGGAATAAATTGGGCCATTCAGTCTTCAAGGGACCGAAAAAACCTACTTAAGCAGGAAAACTTCTTAAGAGGGTTTTACTGTATTGATATACAGATTGACACCATTACAATGCTGGCCTTCAATGCAATCTATCAAATACAGATATCGTGAAACTTCATAGATCATATATGCAGGGATTGCCGCCATTGGATTACATATGCGACAACCGCCTGGGTAAGGTTAAAGACTAGTATATAATAGTTACCATCTGATCTCCCGGAATATAGAAGTCGGACACAGCCGCCGCCAGGAACAATAACGCCTTAGGGCCCAGGGCCGCCAGACACTCGCAGGCGGCTCGCAGGAGCCACAGGTAGTCCGATACGCTGGTGAACACCACATACAGGATCTTTCCTGCTCCCTGCGCGCTCTTGTAGCGGGACAGAATGGGTGCCACCACGTCCACGCAGTCCGGTTTTACTGGAGTATTTATTATTAAGTTGAAATAAAAACAAATCGTCTCTGTTCATAGCAAATCACCAACCGATCATAGAAAAAATTAAGGTAAAATCAGATTTATACATTTTTAAAGTTTTATATTTTGTTCATTTGAATTAGGCATCAGAAAGTACTCTAAAATGTCCCTTATTTTAATGCTATAAATTGCCTATGTCTGCCGTTTAAGATAAATGAAAATTTGGCCTATCAAAAGGGAATGTAAAAATAATGTTTCGGAATTTTTTGTATCAAGAAATTGCCTTTCCTGAACATTTCACATATTTTTTGACTAAAGGCACCTCGAGCTACGACTTCCAAACCCAAAGATTTTTCAGAATCGGGATTACGGTACAGGAAAATTCTCATTTACGGGATCCCCGTGCTGGCAACGGGAATTCAAGTGTTTAAATTATTAGAAAAAAATAAGAATTAGAACAGATTTTATTTTTCTTCATTTTTCAGGTATTATACGTACATCAATATAAAGTATTAATAAAATTCAAATAACTGCATAAAGTAAAAAAAAAACAAAAAAAAAACATTTAATATTTTGAGACTTAAAATGTGACCTCAATAAGATCAAAGTGCCTAAGATCTCATCATAAGTGATGGTCTTATTTTAGTCGCTATTTTCCGACACGTCGAGAAAACCCGTTCGATTCAGTAGTATAATTATTGTATATTTACTCCACTTTTCAATTCAAAACGTTTAAACTACTTTTTAAGGATGTTTGATATGTCTTTAGCTTTTCTTGATTTTGAAGTGGTTTTTGAATTGAGTCCATAATGGATAGCATAGGCGCATGGTACTTTCTGAAGTCTAACATAAGAATACCTGTAAGAGGTGTTACGTAGATGAAAATACCTTTGTGTAGATAGTAAGAGATATGAGTGGCTCATGAAGTAGGTCATGTATAATATTACCATTGATGGTGGTGTTGGGACCCCTCTCCTGTATGTCGAGCATGTCCATGAACCGCTGGCCGGTGAAGTGGCGCACAAAGGGCTCCAGCGACTTCTGGCGGTACATGAAGATGACGGCGTAGCCATGATCCAGGAAGTACTCCGCGGAGGCAGATCCCCGGGTTCCGGCGCTGAAGTTGTCCACGAACCTGACCGTGTTGTGCTCCAATGGGACTGTGGTGCCTCCAGACTGGAAAACATACATTCATGAGGAACTCCACTCAAATTTCTTTATTTTTTTTTTACAAAATTCACAATCAATCTTAAATGCCAGTCCCCTCAGGCTAATTTGTTCAGTTTTCGCAACAATAGGTCTCATTGAAATCTTTGTCTCCCTTACTATCATTGTCAGGAGTATGATCTAAACGATGTTAGAAAGAGAAAACACCACACTTTATATTCAAAACTAAAAGTTAAGACGGCATAACCAGAGAATACCAGAAATTTGTCCTTTTTAAATCAAATTCTGAAGTATTGACTCTTTTTTACAAAAAAACATAAATTGATTTCGAAAGATTGTTATTTCATCTGGTAAAGTCATTTTTTAAATTTTGAAAAACCATGTTTATTTTTAATGTAGTAAGGTTCCGTTGGTCATTGGCAGATTTGTTAAATTTTCAAACAAAATACATGTTGTATTACAGAAGATAAATTTCAAATCATATAATCATACAGTAAAATAAATCAATCCATAATCTAGTAAAGACACTCAGAATTTTTATTTTAGTTCAATTAAAATCATTAAAAAATAAATCCGAGAACGTGTTTTGTGAAGAAAATACCTCAGTTTGTCTATTTACCTCAGTTTGGCTTACAGACTAAAATATTTAAAAAAAAATTACACACTTATTTTGCTTAGACATTATTGAAAAATCATAAATACTTATGATTAAAAAATGCTTACAAGAAGTACACGATATTAAAAAAAGTATCAATTTGTGCATTTTTATTGCTTACTTGAATGAAGGTATTTTTGAATGAAATAAGTCGAAATTGAGTTATTAGATAAACTTTTGGGTTCGGAGAATATTCAATCTTTCTCATTGGAACCGGCCTGTACAGTTTTGCAAGGGCACAATCGCAAGTTGAAATTTCAATTCTCGGCAACGAAACGAAACGGTCGCAGGGGACCGGCCTTAACAAGTATACTTGTACTTCCATGCACTTTTTTATGCTCCAAAAGTGAACACTTCTGCCTATCAGAATGCGCCAATTAACAGAGCGATTCAACTGCTTAACGATGCAGCATTTACCAACAACATTTACAACATCATTTGCAGACAGTTTAGCAACTATCTTTTGACGCGTGTCACAAAATAGTAAAACTGCCTGCTTGTCCTTTTTTTTCTTATATGTGCCTTAAATTAGAAATCTTCTCCGTAATATATTGGTGTACAACCGTTTTATGGAGACCATGAAAAACAAAATATATAAATAAATAGATAACATGGGTTTCAGTCGGTTCTCACTTAACACGAGTATCCAGCAATAACTGCAAAAATGCCTACATGTACGCTAAGCCACTGCACAAACCTTTCTGGAAGAGACAGAAAAAGCGCTGACGTAATCTTTCATCATGTACGCTAAGCTACTGCACAAACCTTTCTGGAAGAGACAGAAGAAGCGCTGACGTAATCTTTCATCAGTGAATAGTGTTTAACCGCTTGGACACATAAGCTTGTTTTCACGATAATTTAACGTGGGTAGACATAGGAATGACGTATGGCCCCGTACCTGAGTTATTAACCATAATCAATATTTGCATAAAATGGCTCTTTTGATGTTAAAAACTGAACTGTTTACTCGGAGCACTATTGGCGGCACATCAACATATGAATTGCCGCCAATAATTACAAGTTTAGCGTTCTTCGCGGTGGCCAGTCATTGCCACTTCGTTCGATGAGCTGTCAGAAGGAGTTGGGAATTAACGGCACAAAGCACTCTTTGTAGAGTGAATTGCCTATTTTAAAAAAAAAACAGTTACCTCCTACTTCTTACGCGGGAAAAATATTTTACAGGTATTTTACAAGGAATGAATAAGAACCAAGGAACAGAAGACTCTACATACCTCAACAATCCAGAGAAGCAATAAAGTACCTACCTATCTTTTACCAGGCCATTATTTTTATTCTGTATTTGAAATGTGTAAGATTTTTGATTCCATAGAAACAATATTAATTTGTCAGTTTTCATCTTTGCAAGTCAAGTACATTCTGTGCAATTCTGTGATTTTTCACGGCTAACTACTAGTCTACTACATATTTGTTTTATTATTTTTTTTTATTTTTTATTTGTGATAATATATTACAAATTTATACATAATATTTATAATATATTATTCCCAGTGAGTTTAATAAAACTCATTTCGGGAAGGACAACATTATAGAATTAAGAAGATTATTTTATACAAATTTAGAGGTGAGTTTAATGGAAGGTACGTGGATATTAAAACAGACTAGGCACACTTGATATAGTTAGTAGAAAAATATAATATCAATGACTGTTCAAAGGTGTGGAATGTGCAAAATGAAAATAAATACTTAATGTAAAAACTATTCCACAGGTGAATTAAGTATTGATTTAATTGAGCAATTAAAAATATGTCAAGTATGTACTAACCGTGACCAGTACTATTTTGTGTCCAAATTTACTGTGTCTTTCGCAAAATTCTTTCAGCAACGATCTGTTATCTTCAAAATCTGCGGGAGGTAAGTGTGAAGAGTAGAAGTCTTCCCAGTGCGATGCCATTTCCATTGAACTGCACTCACTAAAACTACTAAATCAAATAATAACCATGAACATATCATGGACCATGGACTATGAAATTGATAAGAAACGTCAGAAAACTCGTAAAGTGTAAAGTGGTGTTGCTAGTTGCCATTTGCCACTATAGATTCCGGGTCTGAGAGTTGGCACATAACCGTTACTTTAGTTTTTGTCCAAGTGATTAAATTTTTTGATGGTAGCTGTCATTTTTGACAACCTTGTGGCGAGCAGTGGCGAGCTGTCAAGATCCTTGGCTACGGCTACGTATCTAAGGTGGCGAGAAGTAGGTAAATGCCTGGGACTCGATTCTCCAGTCGAGGCCGCTCGCAATCGCCGTCGAAAGTACGTACATTGGTCGACTTTGTTATTTCCGAGTCTCGTCGAAGGTACATACTTAGACTCCAAAAGTCATTCCACTCGAACCAAGCCAAGAGTGGGTCGAACGACGGCCCCGAGTTGTCTTCGCCATAACTCTGTCAAAATCGTACTGTACGTAGTAGGAAAGTAGGAACCACGATCATGCTATCTCTGGCACGATATAAAGGTAGTTTCCGGTAATAAAAAAACCGGAATGTAACAAATAAATTTACAGACAGATGAAATCCCAAATGGAATAGCTTTTGCTTAAAAGAGGAGTTCGCTATTTAAGGTGAATGTCTTGCTTGTGTACTTGGGCGAACAATAAATTATTCTTAATATTTCAAAGCATAACTTGTAAAAAGCGTGTATAAGTAAAAAATACTACACAAGCGCCAGCTACGAAAGCGTAGAATATGAATTCTTTTTACTTTCACTTAATAAAAATAAAATAATTCAGCGCCCTTGAGGGGATTTTTCACAAAAAAACGGCGCTCTACAAATTATCTAATAATTATTTTTTAAAAATAATTTAAGAGTAATAGCTACGGTCAGACTCAAGTGTAGCGACTAGCCACTTTAATATTAAGGTAAATTAAACCTCGCACTGGCAGCACTGGAATTCTAATGTCAAAAAAGAAACAAAAAAAAATCTCCCATGAAAAGACTTCAGAAATATATATTATTTTGTAAATAGTTTTTATTTGTCGTTAGTCAGTGCTACATTTCTATTGTAATGGCTAACAATGTTGCCGGAGAGTAAGCAAGATATATTTATTGATAGTAGTACTACTTATCTTATCGTTTCATAAGTTACAAGAATAATGGAAATGGCAATTTATTGAATTTTTTCGTATTTGCAGGCAATTCAGTGACGTTAGGCCACAGGATGCTTCTCCAGGAACCTCCACAGAAACTCAGAAGGATCCGTCCGCCCCAGACACGGTGGGAGCCATTGAGGTATTTGCACAATATTATTGTTAAATAACAGACATCCTATTCTAATATTTGTGCCATTCTTTGATGTTTTAAAAAATGGCTTCTGCATGGTATATTTTGATACTTTTTGTCTTATTATGTGTATCAAAGATTAATGCTTGATTAATCATTCATCGCGAACATGTCAATGAAAATAGAAACAACACCTTGCGAGCCTCTTTATTCTCTGATGACAATAAATATGGAATTTGGGAAAGTTGTAGTACTCCTCTTTCCAAATTGCTGGACATGCTTCATACAAATATTTTTTTAGAAAAAACCTTTTGATTCACCTTAATTTAAAAGACAACTATTTGCAATTGCGGTGGTGGAAAATACTCCATTAAAAATTTCAATTAAAATGAAAATTTCCTTTCGTTTTATGAGATGACGGCGGATGACGGCCATTTAAGTGTAAAAAATGTATTCAACATCAAAAAAACAAACCAAAACATACGACAAAATATGATGTACTTTTAAATGACGAACAGCCATCTAGCGTCAAACATGGTAAACAGACGACTCAATCACCAAAATCTGCAATCGACCAGCAAATAGGCACAGATAATTTATCAATTCCAACCACAGATGGTGCAAACCATGGATTACTAACATCCAAATTATTTGTCAAGGAATTATCCATTTTTAAAACAGCAATTATGGAATTTGTTGAAAAAAAACTTGACTTATATACCCAAAAATATGAATCCATAATCATACAAAACCAAGAAATTATAAAATCTATACAATTCATATCTGATCAACATGATGAAATAAATAAGCGTATAACGGACATTGAAAAATCGCAGAAAACAGTCAATACTGATGTAATGGAAATAAAAAATAATGATAAAAATAAGGTTATTAAGAGCCTAGAAATTAGAATCGCGGATCTTGAGCAATCCACGAAAGACGATTGCCTAGAAATATGTGGAATCCCTCAATCAAATGAGGAACAGACACCATTACTTGTACAGCAGGTGGCTGCGGCCACCGGGATGCCCATCCAACTACAGGACCTGAAGGAAGTGAAACGGATCCAGGACAGACGACCAGGAGCCTACCCGAGAATCCAAGTCAAATTTCATGATATCTACAAGCGCAACCAAATGCTAACACTACGGAAGAATATTGACGCCAAAACCGCATCAGCCCTGGGGAGCGAAAAAATCTACATAGGGGAAACCATTTGCCCATACTTCAAAGAACTGCTCTGGAAAGCGAAACAGAAAGCAAAAGAAACTAATTACATGTTTGTCTGGTTTAAAGAGAATAGAATACTAATTCGTAAATCACCGAATGAAAAAATAATTTATATCAAGCATTCGGATGATCTATCTAAACTTATCTAGACGGTATACGGCAACTCGCACCTTCGGCTGTCAGCTATATAAGAAGTCAGTACGTACTATAATTATTACCTAAAAATAGTTTCAACCGATGGTTGCGAGTGCCAAACTGTCGTTAAACTTGCTATCTAAAAATGGATGTTATAACAAACCTTAGGAAGTTCTTATTTATAAGAAAATTTATACCACAAACAGTATTTTTTTAACATTATTTATTAACCTATTATTATTCTTTCAAGTACCTTATTTTTCTAATTTATTTAACACTCTCAATATTGATTAATATCCTTAAAATTATTCAAACAACACATTTACTTCATTATAAAAATCACGTAACCCATATAATTATTGCTATCACTTTAAAAATTGCGCACTGTATACTACGTCAAATTATTACAAATCAAGTGATTTTTTTAATAAACATATTAATTTTATTTAATAAAAAGAATTTACTTTGTTCATTTAGCAAAGCTTATTCAATTTACATATTACATTTAATTCAAATTGTAAATCATATTGATAATTTATTTATATTTTCTATACTTATCTATATTCATTTACTAGATTTAATTTTAATTCTTATAGTTTTGCAATTATGTAATTTCCTTAAAA
Organism: Limnephilus auricula; assembly: GCA_951813805.1. Classification (NCBI taxonomy): domain Eukaryota; kingdom Metazoa; phylum Arthropoda; class Insecta; order Trichoptera; family Limnephilidae; genus Limnephilus; species Limnephilus auricula. Next base: position 8,026,177 of record OX638403.1, read on the forward strand.
TTATCATTTATTTAATTATTTTTAATGATTTTATTTACACTAATTTTTATAAATGTTCTTATTATACAAAGTATTTTATATTCAAATATTATTATTCTACTTGTATTTATTACGAAAATTATTTTAATTATTTTACCAAAAAATTTTACTGCTCTAAATGTTTTTGTTATCCAAATTATATTAACTATATTACCAACAAAAATTACTATTCTAAATGTTTTTATTATCCAAACTTACTCCAGTCGATGCTATATATTTTTTTAAATTTTTTATTAATTAATTTAGTAAATTCTTTTATAAATCTTATTTCCACAATTACATTAAACTATTTTATTTACACTATTTGTTCGAAATGTTTTTATTATCCAAATTATTTTAATTATTTTAACATTATTTTTGTAACTCTCCTAATCAATTCATTACCTTCACTTATTTCAATCAATTTCATCCTTAAAATTTTAATGTCTTATTATAATCCTTCCAATCACTCTAATTATGCAAAACTTGTAAAATTTTCAATTTCTACGTCCCAATTAATTCTCATATTTAATACAATTATTTTACTTGTTATAAAACATATAAACTATCTATTAATTTTGAATATTCTTATGCTTATTATTAACTTATCTGTCGCAAATTATTTTTATTTTTTAATTCTTCCAATTCGCCTGATACGTTTTGTCATTGCATTATTCATAATTCTTTTAATTATTGTAGTAACTTTAGATTCTTTAGTACTGACAACTTTTATCCAAATTATTAATCCTGTGGATCTATATTATTTTTATTCCCTAAATTTATATATGTTCATTTACTCAATTTAATTTTAAATATTTTAATACTTATATTATATACTTACACAAATACTCACCAACATGGCTGATTACATGGAATATATAGACTCAGACAACCAACACCACTGTATAACTACAAACGATATTAACATATGGACCAATATCACAAAAGAAAACAATAAAGTGAAAATACTACACCAAAACATTAGATCGATTAATAAAAATTTTGATGAATTTACTATATACCTACAACAGCTTGATAATAATTTTGATATAATTGTGCTGACAGAATGCTGGTTGAATGAAAAATATATACCAAAAACAATCGAAAACTATAACACATACCATACAAAGAATCACAAAAATCAAAATGATGGTATAGTGATATACATCAATGATAAAATAAACACAATCGTCCAAGAAATACATATCATAGACTCCAACTGCATACAAATAACATGTGAAAAAGAAACGTGTATTCTTGCAATGTACAGATCTCCATCCAAAAACAACATTACAAATTTTTTAACTGCACTTAACAATACATTAAATGATCTCAACAAAAACAAAAATATCATCATCATTGGAGACTTAAACATAAACACTCTACAAAACGGACACCCACAAAACTTAGAATACCTTACAATACTAGCACAGCATGGACTGGAACCAACGATAAATGTTCCGACACGAGTCACACAAAAAACAAAAAGTTGTATAGATCATATAATGATCAAAACAAAACTAAAGACCAAAACCGTAGTACTTGAAAGCACTATTACAGATCACTACATGAATATGATAGCAATTGATACCGAAACACACAAAACCTATCCAACATAAAATAATCACAAAAAAAATAATTGACTACACAAACTTAAAAGAAAAACTCAAAAAAATGGACTGGAGTACAATATACCGAATAGAGAATGTCGAAGAGGCCTGGGATAAATTTACAACAATGTTAGCGCAAGAAATAAATAATAACACTAATCTAAAACAAGTAAAACTTACACACAAAACTAAAAAAATTAAACTATGGATAACACAGGGAATATTAAACTGTATTCGTAAACGAGACAAAATTCACAAACCAATTAAACATACGCCGTACGACATAACACAACTTAATTACTATAAAAGATATAGAAACATCTGCACGAAAATTATTAGAGTAGCTAAGGAGTTGTACTATCGAGAAAAACTTGAAAAAAAAGAAAACAATAACCCAAAGGAAATGTGGAAAATATTAAAAGAAGTTACGTACACACAAAAATTCAAACAGAAAAATACAATCGAACATCTAAACATTAACTCAAAAAAAAATAGATACCAATAAAAATAAAGAAACTATAGCAAATCATGTGAATAACTTCTTCGCAAGTATAGGAAAAGTTTTAGCGAACCGTAAAATTCTTAACACAAACACACTAACACAAACAAACATAAATACGCAACCGTCACAACACAGATTTAAAATAAAAACAACTTCGGAAGAGGAAATTGACAAAATAATAAACACATTAAAAAACCGAATTGCTCCTGGATTAGATGAGATAACAACGGATTGCATTAAGGTAATAAAAAACGAAATTTTAAAACCCGTAACACACTTAATCAACCTTAGTATAACACACTCCTGCTTTCCTAGTACTCTTAAAAAAGGACTAGTGATCCCTATTTATAAATCTGGAGACAAAATGGAAATAACTAACTACAGACCAATCACATTGTTAAACTCGCTTTCAAAGATTTTCGAAAGAGTAGTAAAAAACCAAATTATAAAATACCTGGAAGAAAACAAATTAATCTCGGATAAACAATATGGATTTAGAGAAAAAATAGGCACAAAAGAAGCTTTGGCGCGTACAATAGATTATATACATAGCAACTTAGATCAAGGGTATAAATGCATAGCGATATATCTAGATTTAGCTAAAGCTTTTGACTCAATCTGCCACCAAACACTTTTTAAAAAATTAGAAAACATGGGTATCAAAGGCAAGGAACTCCAACTATTAAAAAGTTATATGAGTAATAGAACACAACAAGTCAAAATTAACAACCATACTAGCAAACCACTGCCGATCACATATGGAGTTCCACAAGGAAGCATACTAGGGCCCGTTCTCTTCACTATTTATTTATTTATTATTTATTTATTTATTTATTTATTTTTTCATGTTCTCTATAAAACAGTTATACACCAATATATATCATAGAGAAGATTATAGATTACAAAGTACACAAGGGCAGTTTTACTACTTAGTGACATTTGCTAAAAGATAGTTGCTGAACTGTCTGTAAGTGACATTGAAAATGTCGATGGTCAATGCAGAATCGTTAAGCAGTTGAGTCGCTCTGTTTATTGGCGCGTTCTGATATGTAGAAGTCCTCACTTTCGGAGCATAAAAAAGTGCATGGGATTTACCACGAGTATACTTGTTAGGGACGTAAAAATTAACCTCTTTTAATATAGGCGGATTGAGTATGATACCAGAGATTAGCTTAAAAAAGTGTTTACCTAAAAATATTTTTCTGCGGGCTTCTAAGGTGTTGAAATCGAGCATCCCTGTTAAGAACAAGGATGGATAAAGGAATGGATAGTACGTATATTCTCTCATATACAGGTAACGCAAAAATCTTTTTTGTACTTTTTCTATTTCTAGGATATGGTTTTGTTCAGAAGGGGCCCAAATAATGGAACTATATTCCAGGATGCTACGAACAAGTGCTTCATATGTTCGACGTATTGCAATTCCATTAGTAAATGATCTCGCATTACGAAGAACAAATCCAAGCATTTTGTTGGCGCGGGAGACAATGTCAAATATGTGGGATTTGAAAGAGAGATTTGCTTCAAAAATCACGCCAAGGTCTCTAATCTCATTTTTCCGTGTTAATATATTTTTATTAATCTGGTAGGGGAACAGAAATGTAATTTTGGATCTTGTAAATGTAACGACATTGCACTTCTGGATGCTGAAGGGTAATTTGTTCAGTTCCGACCATTTGACAAGAGAATCAAGATCATTCTGTAGAATAATGGAATCTATGTAACTTTTAATAGCTCTGAAAAGTTTGATATCATCAGCGAAGAGGAGATATTTTGAGCGGTTAATGGTCTTGCCTATATCATTAATGAATAAAAGAAAGAGGAGGGGTCCTAAATTTGATCCCTGGGGGATCCCGGAGTTGGTTTTGTATTCGTGAGAAAATTGGTGTCCGTAACTGACATATTGACGACGATTGAGTAAGTAGCTAGCTACGAAAGCGAGAAAATTCTGAGAGAATCCGATGTCACTCAATTTTTTTAATAAAATATCATGGTCGACTTTGTCAAATGCTTTCTCGAAGTCTGTATAAATCACATCGACATGTACAAAATTTTCAAAAGATTTATTGATATATGTAGTAAGATTCATTAGGTTTGTTGAGGGTGATAGAGTAGGGCGAAATCCGTGCTGATTCTCGTTGAGTGAATGTTTTGTTTGATTATATATTTGTGAATAAATTATGGTTTCCAAGAGTTTTGCGGGTGCTGATAAGACAGCTACAGGTCTATAATTATCGATTGCTGACTTTTTGCCTTTTTTGTGTATAGGCGTGACTTTCGTTACTTTCCATTTTTCAGGAAAGATATTATTACGAATTGAAAGGTTAAAAATGTGCTTTAGAGGTTGAATAAAATAATTTGAATATTTTTTTAGTGTGATGGGTGGTATAAAATCTGGGCCGACAGAGTATTTAGGTTTTAGCTTATGAAAAGCGGCAACAATATCGACATCGCTAATTTCGTGAATTTGTATAGGTAAAGCATTGTGTGACGAAGAAGCTATAGAGGAAATATCAAGTTTGGGAATACTGTCGCTAAATACTGATTCAAAATATTTTGCGAAGCCTGCTGCTATTTCAGAATATCCGTTATATTGATGTTCGTTAAAATTCATGTGATTTAGTTTGTCACAGCCGCGACGTTTATCTTTCATGTAAGTCCAAAATCGAGTGGGGTCAGTTATAATACTATTCTCTGCCTCTCGTGTAAAGTCAGTGTAGGCCTGACCAATTAACTGCTTGATTAATTTTCGTGTTTTTTTGAAGTTCGTTAAGGCATGTTCAGATTTTGTTTTTTTCCAAAGATAGTGCATTTTATTTTTCTCTCGTATGCGGTGAATGATCTCTCCAGTAAACCATTTTGGATATTGTTTATCATCTCTGAGCAAATGTGTGGATCTTTTCTTTAAACAAAGGTCGAAAATGTTATTAAGCTGCTTATAAAACATTTCGACAGCCAGGTTTACATCGAGGCAGTCATAATGATTCCAGTCGTGTTGTTCTAAGGCATTTCTAAGTGTATAATCTGAGCTTTCGTCGAAAATCCAACCCATGTTTATGTCCGGAGGTAATATGTCATGTATTTTATGTGATTTTGTTATGTAATCGAGTGTGAATGAGAGTGAAGGGTGATTGATGTCTTCTTTGACTAGTGGAGAATCATGGCGATGGATAACAGCATTTTCAGGATTTATATTACTTAATACTAAGTCTAACATGCGGGTATTAATGTTATAAACAGTGTTTAGTTGTGTCAGATCATAAAAAGAACAAAAATATTCAAAGATATCACTTGGGTTTTTCCCTGACGAGAAGTTAAAATCACCGAAGATAATAATATTTTTTGATAATAGTTTTGCACTTTCACTTATGATTTTGTCATAAAATAATTGATATTGCTCTGATTTTGTATTTGGAGGAAAATATACTACACATATATACATCATGATATTTTTATGCGTTACTTTCACCCATAAGTCTTCACCTTGGGTTTCTATGAAGTCCAGTCTTTCTGCGTATGAGTGGCTGTCAGCTCGGAGGGCTAGGAGAGTTCCTCCTCCACGACTGCCTCTATCTTTTCTGAAGACGTGGTACAGATTTCCGAATAGTTCAGACGAATAGGTGCTAGAAGTTAGCCATGTTTCCGTGAGAGCAATCAGAAGTGGTTTCTGACACATTACTGTAGTCATAAAATCTAAGATTTTGTTATTAAGGCTTCTGACGTTTTGATAAATACCATTAATTTTTGTTTTTTTGGTTTGTGCCGGTGTCGGCCGTCTTGGTTTGGGGTCGTGGCTTCCGAAATGACCATTCTTTGAAGGCCACATTCTTGGGCCAGATCGTGGGGTCCATGAAAAAATTGAAAGATTTTTCCGGAATCCCTATTTTAAATGAAGCATAACGATCGTGCCTCGTAATAAGTTTTTCAACTGTAAATTCTAAATCGGGCTTCTTCTTTTTAAGGAATGAAGATATTTGTTCTTCCTTGGTAGTCCTATGAAACATGAAAACATGTAAATGTAAGTTCTTCGGGATGGTTACCAAGTTGTCATCGACGGATCCTGTCCCTTTGGAGATTGGTCGAGATCGGAGTCGTCTACCATTGACGAGGGCATCACTGTAGGATTTTATAGGCTGGGTTAACAGTTCGGATGTGGGGGGTAGAGCAGTAGAAGAAGAAGATGCTGCTGTAGCAGACGTGGAAGTATCTTCCTCCGATTTACCTTTATCAGCATTGAGTGGGGCTGGTGGATCCACCTTAGATCTGCCGGACGGCTCCATTCTATCATTACAGAACAATGCAAAGACAGACGCTGTAGAAGTTGATGCAACAGGGGTTGGACTCTTATTAAAAATTTTCCCACTATTTTTCCCGCCTTGGGAGCCTTTCGTAGCTTGTGAGCGGGTTATTCTTCTTCTGGTGTTCAAATTTTCGTCTGCATCATGAGTAGAAGCCGGCTTAGAAGACGGGGTGACGTGTGGGGAAACCGAAACGGACGTACAAGGCCTTGTAGTGGAAGTAGTATTGACTCTAGATGTAGATAAACGGGCATCAGTTGTATTTAGGTTGATATTATGCGAGATATTAGCTGCGGGTTCTGCTGTTGAAGAAGGATTCAAAGGGACGGCAGGTACGGCCGATGCTGACATAAATGTGACTGGTTGATGCATCTCGATCCGCGGCTGGGCAGATGAAAAAGCAGGACTGTTCGCTGGGACTGGGCGCTTGACTAAAGCTTCCATTTTATTTGAAAAACCCGAAAGTGCGAAAACTACATCGTTAAGAGCAGATTCTCTGCCTTTCATTGTAGCGTGCTGTACAGTTAAAGTTAAATATTCACTTTTAATTTCATTAATAGCCTTTAAAATGACCAATTTGCCATCCTCATTCATCAATCTCTTTTCCTCATTTATTACTGAGGATATCTTGTCAAGATTATCCAAAAAAATTATCAGATTATCTTTCTTTTCTTTGTTTAGGGCTTTAGTATCATAATTAGAATTAAAGTTATTCATAAAATTGTTCGAAAATTGCATCGATGCGTCTACATTTATTTGTTGTTCGGAGGAATCATCATGAGAAACATCTTCATCAACTGAAATTACTTGATTCTTACTCTTCATTGATTTCGAAAACTCATTTTCGAGAATAAATTCAACAGCTTCTTTTAATTCTATTCTCCTGGCTTCTTTAGTAGTTTGGAAGGTTGACAAATTAAATGGAATTTGATCCATGATAAAAATTAAAATTTATTGTCATTCAAATTTAAAAATCACCAATGTTTAAATGTTCTCATCAAAAGTTTGAAAATAATTATGGAATCGGGTTAGTTATAATATTTTTGACAGTAACCAAGGTTAATATTAACAAACCAGTATCTTAGTAACGAATTTATGATTAATCAAAAATGTTTTTATTTTAATAATTTTTAATAATTTTTAAATGAAATTTAAAGCCTCTTCCGGCAAAAAACAGGGAAAAACAGATAATGGGCAGAAGCCCAAACAAAGCACAATACTATAGAACTAAAAATTACTTATGAACACATATTAGTTAAATATTTATATTCATTGAAAGACGAGCTAACGGAAACGTAACCGTACAGCACAAGATATAGAGGCGGACAAATTATATAAATGAACTTTGCAGCATGGAAATAGACGGTGAAATAGTTGGTTATGCCGACGACACAGTTTTACTCTTTAAATCTAAGGATTGGAAAAATGTATTTAACATAGCGAATTTAGGAATCATGCAAGTAAAAACATGGCTAGACTCAAACATACTTACATTAAACATATCGAAAACAAAATATACAACGTACAGTATAAATAGCACGGGACAGCCAAAAAATAACACAAACACCATAAAAATACACGAATGTTCAAACACCAATAACTGTGATTGCCCTCCTCTAGAAAAAAAAGAACAAATAAAGTATCTAGGAATTGTAATTGACCATAACCTTAGATGGACACATCACATCAAACAAATCACAAATAAACTCCTCAAAACAATACATATTTTCCTTAACATAAGAAATATATACAAAATAAAACAAATGAAAACAATATATTTTGCACTCTGTCAATCAATAATAGAATATGGAATAATTGTTTGGGGAGGAGCAACAAATTCAGCTATCGAACACATAGAAATTGCGCAGAAAGCGATCTTAAAGGTAATACTTAAAAAACATAGACTTACTGATACAGACCAAATATTCAATTGTTGTGACGTACTAGACATACGCCAATTATACGTTAAAACACTACTTAACTACATTTTTGACCAAAAAAACAAATTTCAACAAACACAAAATATCACTAACAGACCAGTTAGACAAGCGTACAAAGAAAACATAAAAACTCCGACGGTAAATACAAGCTTTGGACAAAGACACTACCAATATCACGCTATAAAAGCATTCAACAGTCTAACACTCGAAAATAGAATTGAGGAAAACAAAAATAAATTCCGACACAAAATTACAAAATGGATTAAAGAACAAAAAAGACAATATTACCAAAATCTCATAGCATAAAATAATAAAACATAAAGTAACACACAAAACCAATATAAAACACAATCACCCACAAACACACATAATATAAATATACCCATTTAAACCTTATATAATATCTATTAATTATTTTTAATTTTACTTTAATTTCAAATCTCTGTTTTTAAATTTAATTTATCTTAATCTTATGTTTTTCATATATTTTTAAATGTACTGTGTAAAAATTTAATTGTAGATAAAATGGAGGCCTCAGCACGGGTAAACCACCTAGTGAGGCCAACATTATTGAATTTTATTATTAAATGTAAAAATATTCTATCAATAAATAAATAAAAATTTACAATAATATCTGTCATTTTGTTATGTTGGTATTCCTGATACTATAACATAATGAAGGGCTAGAAGAGATGTTATTGTCATGTAATCTACGCGTTTTAGGTAAGCACTAGTTTTGGGTAATTTTGGAAATAAAATAAAATTAGATTAAATAAAGATTTTTAGAGAAGTTTTTTTTACATTAAAAAATAAATTTTTATTCAGTCATCAGTGTTCTCATATGAATAAAAGCAAAAATTTCATGTTACTAATTTCAATTTTTAATGTTGTGTTTTTTCATCACCCCAAATGCAAATAGTTGTATTTTAATAATATGTAGTTGTATTAAGTCCCTGAAGAAATTATGTAAATGTGTACATTTAGCACTTATATTTTTGTGGTTTGAAAAAATCTGTCTTTATCTATAATTTGTGTAAAATCTGTAATATAAAAATTAATGTTTGTTTGTTTGTTCATACCTTATGCCAATTGTTCATAACTTTGGGAATATGATGTGCGCATACCCGGGATGGTTATAGGATTGAGAGCTCTGGAGTTATGAAATTATTTCCTATACTATTCATACGATTGCAATTAAAATTTCATCCGATTGCTATAAAATTTTTTTGAATTGTTCTGAACATGCCCGTGAATACTTCTATATCTATACTAGTGAGCTCTGGCATTATGAAATTTGCATAAAAAAATTAAATAGGTCACGCGAGTTGTTGGAAAAATGGATGTATTTTATGGAGTATGGGGAATTAAGGAGGGGAGCTTCGCGGGAGGGGGGACGAGGGAGAGGGGAAGTCGAAGAAGGTGGAAGCAGAATGAGAAAGTGAGAATGGGGAGAGCGGGAGAGGGGAGGGGGAACACTGGAAGGGGAAAAGGGAACGCTGGAGGGGAAGGAAACGCTGGAGGGGAAGAGGAAGAGGAGTCGGAAGGGGAACGGGGACGAATGGGAAATGACACGAAGGGAGAAACAATTTATTTGTTTAATTAACATTGCAACGCATGCCGGGTATAAGCTAGTATTATATAAAATATCATAAAATTTATGTAAAATATAAAAACAGTGTCAATAATTTATAGGTGGACAACTCGGGCAGTGTTCTCGTCAAGATAGCGACTCTTTATGCGGAGCAGCTGATGAGTGACATCAACCTGGTTGTGGGCGGAGTGAGCTACCCGGCACACAGACTTATATTGTGCGCCACCAGTGAGGTTTTTCAGGTACTATCATTATTATTTAAAAAATTACAGACAATATAACATCACACAACACCAAATGAAAAGTTAGAATTGATACACATGAATAAAGCAATGCCAAATGAAAATTAACATTAGGAAAGGCAGGTAATTTGGAAATATCTAAGCGATGGCGCTAGTGTGGTAGGATATCATTTGCGTGATGTGACAGCTATAAATAATAAATATAAATTTAATTTAAACCAGTTTTGTGTTCAGAATATAATGACAAATGAAATAACAAATTCTGGACATTCATTTGTGGATGTTGTTTTGTCCAATTGGATATTCATTTGTCTAGTTGGACATTCGCGTGTTTAATTGCTTATTTATTATTTCCTCATAAATCTCATCTATCAAAATAATTGTGTCCAATTGGACAATATTTTTTGTCCAATTATACACTCCTTTTGTCCAATTGTACATTCGTTTGTCCAATTTGACATTCGTTTTGTCCAATTGGACATTCGTTTGTCGTTTTGTTCAATTGTACATTGACATTGTTTGGACATTGTCGAAGTAAACATTCGTTTGTCCAATTAGACATTCGCGTGTCCAATTGCCTATTTATTATTTCCTCATAGATCTCATCTATCAAACTAATTGTGTCCAATTGTACATTCGTTTGTCCAATTTGATATTTTTGTCCAATTGGACATTCGTTTGTCAAATTGCCTATTTATTATTTCCACATAGATCTCATCTATCAAAATAATTGTGTCCAATTGGACAATATTTTATTGGACAATATTTTTTGTCCAATACACTCTTTTTTGTCCAATTGTACATTCGTTTGTCCAATTTGACATTCGTTTTGTCCATTTGTGTTTATGTTTTGTGGATGTTCGTTATGTTCAATTGGACATTGTCGAGGTAAACATTCGTTTGTCCAATTGGACATTAATGGGGTATTCTAGTCTAGAGGCACAAATTTCGAGCGTTTTTTCGAGCTCTGTAAATAATAAACGAAGAATATTTTTAGTATCTTTCTTTTTATGATTTGTTTATTTATATTTTAAGAATAAATTAAAATTAAACAAAAAAAAAATATTCAAAACTCGAACAGTAATCGGCTGGTAAAGTGGGGGATCCTAAAAAAATGGGACGCTCTGGCATACATACATGATTGCAACCTGTCTGGTCATCTGAAAAAAAAAATTGAACGGATTCTTAATCAGTAAGAATGTCGCTGTCGCCGGGACCTCGGAGGAGTAAAAAATTTTTTTTTGACGAAATGGCAGCCATTTTTTTTAACAGCTAAAATTTTTTAAAAATAATATTCTAATAAGATGGGAGTTTTAACGGAATTGGGGCAACACTGATTCATGTGTTCAAGAATGGGTCAGAGAGACCTATAGGTTTTGCAAGTAGATGTGGAAAAAAATGATTCAATTCTACATATTGAAGCTACGGCAATCATTTTTGGATGAAAAAGTTTTATCAATATTTGTATGGTAGAGAGTTTATTTTAGCGGTCGATAATCAACCATTAGTAAGAATTTTTGGTGATAATAAAGAGATTCCAAAAATCGCAGCATGAAGATTGCAACTGTACGCAGTTATGTTAGGTTTGTTCAATTTTTAAGATCGAACATGTTAAGTCAAAAAACAATTGTTCTGATTATCTAAGAAGGTGTCCGGTTAATAAAGAAGATTTTGAAGATAATATGGAATTGGATTATATAAATTATTTCAAAAAGAATGGATTTAATTTGTTGTGAGATTTGATAAAAAGCGTGACGGAAAAAGACAACATGTTAGGTTAGATTAGAAAATATCTTATCGAAGGTTAGCCAGCATCAGCAAAGAAAGCTCAAGATGGTAATTGTATTAAGATGTTTTGGGACAAGAGTTTTGAATTGTCATTAATAAATGGATGTATCCTGTATACAATAAAGTGAAGAACAGTAGCGACAACATCCTTGATCTTATCCTCAGCAACATTAATATGTGTGATGTGACGAGAAGCGAGGAACCATTGGTGAATGAAGACCAGCATCACCCGACGCTGGACATCTCCGCGCGACTTTCAAGAGCGGTTCGGTGCAGACGGCGACCCCGCCAAAACGTTCGCCGCGTCCCCCCCGAGCCCCCGCCTTCGCTCCTCAATTATAATTTCTACAAATTTAATTATAAGCGAGCTAACATAGAACTGTGCAATAATATTCTATCGCACTTTGATTGGACATTTTTGTACACCATAAAATCAGTAGACGAAGCAGTGAAATATTTATATAATGTTTTGTTCAGTGTTTTTGAATTATGTATACCCATTAAGAAACCCAACATCACAAACGATGTATATCCAATATGGTTCAATAAGAGTATTATAGATAAATTGAAAAGAAAGGAAACGCTCCGGAAAAGATATCTATTGCACAAAAAGCAATCCGATTATCAAATATTTTCAGCGAGTAGATCCGAGCTAAAATATGAAATTAATTTTGCTAAAAAACAATATATGGAAAATGTTCAGAATCGGATCAAAGATGACGTAAAGTCTTTCTGGGACTATATTAGGTCACAAAAAGTTAACCCAACCTCACCAACATGTTTGACTGAGGAAGGCGTAACTTATACTAACCCTAACACAATTGCTAATAAATTTGCTGACTATTTTCATTCCGTTTATAGTAAAGTAACCCCGAAACTTGAAACCGATTTCCCAACAACATCACCCTGGAATGTTGGAGATATCTCACTCGGATTGACCAGCATCCAGGAAATAGAAGCCTGTATCCAGAATATCCGGCCTGACAAGGCTACTGGTCCGGACAGTATTCCTCCTTCAATAATTAAAAAAATCTCTCCAAATATCTGTGTGTCCCTTGCTTACATATTCAATCTCTGCATCATGTCATCCACGTTCCCACAGTGTTGGAAACAAACGAGAGTCACGCCTATACATAAAGCTGATGAAAAGACTGATGTCAGAAATTATAGACCAGTTGCAGTACTGTCAACAATTCCAAACATTTTTGAAATGATTATCTGTGATAAACTCAGTCCGCAAATCGCGCCTTTCTTAAGAGAAAATCAACATGGCTTCTTACCGAGGAAATCAACGGTAACCAACTTACTCTCTTTCTCTCGACGGGTAGCAAAAGGCGTGGACTGTAGGCATCAGACGGACGTAATCTACACGGATTTCGCAAAGGCATTTGACCGAGTAGATCACGATGTTCTGTTAAGAAAAATGCACAAAATAGGTTTTAATCAACCCCTACTGATATTTTTTGCATCATATTTAAAAGATAGAAGCCAGTACGTAAATGTAAATGGATACGACTCCCACGAGTTCGTAGCTCTGTCAGGAATTCCTCAGGGATCGAATCTTGGTCCCATGTTATTCCTTATTCTGATAGATGACATTCAGGACTGCATACGTCATAGCACATGTCTCCTATTCGCGGATGACATGAAACTGATGATGGAAATCGAAACAGATGACGATTATTCCAAACTGCAGGCTGACATAGATTCAATCATGAAATGGTCGTTAAATAACAAACTTAATTTTAATACAAAAAAATGCGTCGTTATGACTTATAGTCGTTCACAAAATCCGTTATTCTACCAGTATAGAATGAATGGAGAAGTACTAACACGAGTAAATACCATCAAGGATCTTGGGGTGATCTTTGATCCCAGGCTGACATTTTCAAATCATATAGTGCAGCTTACTTCGGCTTGCTACAAAATTCTTGGTTTTGTAATTAGAACTTGCAAACAATTCAATAATATAGAAGCAATGACCGCCATGTTCAACGGAGTGGTCAGAAGCAAGCTGGAGTACGCTAGTACTGTCTGGATACCTTATCAAGTTAAATACATAAATATGATTGAACAAATTCAAAAAAAATTCCTAAGGTATGTTTACATGCGATCACACGGAATATATCCGAAATTCATGCATCACGTGGAACTGCTAAAGGAGACAAATTATCAAAGCCTGGAGACCAGGCGTAATGCCGGTCTCATGGTATTTGAATTAAAGTTAATAAAAAACTTCATCGATTGTCCATATCTCCTGTCATGCTGTGGCTTATTCGTTCCTGACAAATACTGTCGAACTCGGAGCCACGCCCTATTCTACATACCGCAGGGGCGGACAGATGTCATGGCTCAACATAGCATGACAAGAGGTATGACATTGCTTAATGCTCTACCAGCGGATATAGATGTGTTTAACATAACTATAACATGTTTTAAAAAAATTATGTATTGTTAGTTGTAAGAAAATTGTACCATAATTGGACTTACCTGTCTGTCGTACAATTATATAAAAAAAAAAAAATAAAAAAAAAAACATAGAGTTGTCGTACCGGAGTCTTTAAAAAAAGAAGTTTTAAAGATGTTACATAGATCTCATTTAGAGGTTCTTAAAACGAAAGGCATCGCGAAAAGTTTCGTTTGTTGGCCGAAAATAGACAAAAATTAACAGTGGCTTATTAGACTTATTGACTTATTTATTGGCAAGATAGAGGGTCTGGTAGGAGACAAATGTCTTTGCTGCGAAATGTACGAGAGTGTGCCGGTATTAAAGGTGTAGAGGAGTTATTCCGGGCAGCGCAAGATAGAGACATATTCACCAGAGTGATCGCCAACGTCGGGGGACCTGATAGGGCACACGAAGAAGAAGAATTAGTATTTGCTTTCCACTCCCAGCAGCTGCTTGTGTCTCCTGAGGTGACAGTCTCCTGTTAATGGCCCTACTAGCTTCCTCAGTGAGTTTGGACCCAATAAATTAGAAGAAAATTTAAGACCTACCTCAAAATTAAATCATTAAAACTGTGCAGCTCTGTCAAAATAAATAAAGGAATGGATATAACTATATAATAAAAATAGATATAAAAACATTCGCTGACGTGGCGTTGTCCTGTTAATAGTCTCCCTCAGTTTCTATCCACATTGAATATTTGCTTGGTTCGTTTGGGGGTTTGACAATTTTACATTATGCATTTGAAACCCAAACCAAAGCGGTTTTCCTCATTGTTTTCAATGCTCGTATGAACCGACTGCCTCTGATATTGATTTATCTAAGACTGTTTTAAGAGTTTTTGTTTTATTATTGCAATGTTTTTAGGTTATGCTGATGAATCGGGAATGGTCCGAGTGGTGTGAGAGCGCCATAGAACTGAAGGAGACGCAGCAATGCGCCGAGGTCTTCCCGCACTTTCTACGCTACTTCTACACAGGCCAAATCCTCATCTCTCAGAAGACAGTGTTGCCAGTGCTATCCTTGGCAGACAAGTATAATGTTAAGGTAGGTACTTTATTTAAATAGAGAATAAAAGTTTCGTTTTTATTTTACGTCATTTTAGGGTTGTGATAAGAATAAGGAAAATCTGTCTACCTCCTTAAAATTATTATGTTTAAAAATTTGTTTGTGTTTGAGATAACTTTTAAAAAGATTTTACGACAATCATTTATGGTTTATGTGCTGTAAATCTGCAACGAGTAGGTGTTCAAGAAAGTGTTCTAATTGTTGTGAATTTTCTATTTCTTAATATTGATTAAACTTGATTCTAATGGCCGAATTAAAAAATTTCTTGAAGTTTTTTTTACACGGCTTTTGCAAAGTGATCGCTCTCGGCGGCTATCAATGTACGCATATGTTGCATATGTGATCCACGTAGTTTCACTAAAACACGTACATTTATGGGATAAAAAGTTTTGAAAAGTAAAGGTTCCCACTATGTGCCCTAAAATCACCCTTCATTACATAAGAAATGTTTAAGTATTTAGAAATGTATTGTTTTTGTGTGGTCAGGATCTGGTGTCCCTGTGCGTCTCCTACATGTCCCGTCACTTGGCCCATGCGGTTTTGCTGGGGCACCTGGTGGAGTGGCTGCAATACACCATGGCCTGCGGACACTTGCAAGTGGCTAAGGTAGGCGAACAATCAATAAGTCCTGCTGATTTATGTTCATATAGCTATTTTTAATGATTGGAAATAGTCATTTCAAAACTAAATACTATGACAGCCCAATACCATTACTCGGTGCCGCCAGCCATCCAAACCAATAATCCTCTCTGCAAAAAAATCATCAGTTAGTACCAGAGAAGGGAATTCCACAAATACGCTGTGAGTTCTTGACCTTTCCTATGAGTGAGATGTTTCTCCTTGGTACAGTGGTTTTGTTCCTACACTATTTTCAATATCAATCGTCCTTCGATGCACAAATTACACACCAGAGGTAATAACTACTTTCGTTTAGATTTCCAATGATAGCCATTAATTTTGGATGCTATTTAGATGAACAGAGGAAAGCAAAAAAGGAGCCTTTCATTCATTAACATTCCTACCGTCCAAAGTCCCTTAGGAATATAACATTACGCGTACTTAGACGATATAGTGTTTTTCTCATTACATAATTGTATTCCAAATACAGGAAAGAAGAAAATTTCAGGTACAAAATTCAGAATGACTGAGGGAAGTACATACTTCCTATTTACACACTAGATGATGCTGCTGTCCTGAAATAATAATAATCTGCCAAAAGTTGGTAGATTTTTCATTAATAATATTATTTGTCATCTCATATTTTTAGGTGTCAATGACCAAATGACCTAAAGGGGCGGCTGCCACCTAGTATTCGCTTGTTATGCTAGTATTCTCTCTTTAAACATAAGAATACTCTCAATGCCTGATATAAATAATTACTATTTATATGATTGTGTTGTCAATGTTCTTATATTCATGTTATATTAATATGTATGAGGTTTATCCAATATCTTTTCAAATGAATCAAAAAATCCTTGACCAAGAGATGCGATATAAAATCTTGACGAAATTCTTCTTTTACAGGCTTGTCAAAACTGTATAAAATGGAACTTAGAGACAATAGCGGACACGGCAAACTTTGGCAACCTGGAGCCGGACATTCTGATCAGTTTACTGAACCAAAACGATCTCGTAGTACATAATGAGATTGGACTTTATCAGTAAGTATAAAGCGGCCAGTTTGGTATCTATTTTAAATATGTACTAATTAATATGTTGTGAGTTATAATCATTCATTGCAATTTTTCTATTTTTATTGTAACTGCTAATACTTGAAAAAACTCTTGACACTGTGCAAAATCAGGCGGTCCGTTTGATAGATTCCCCTTTCTTAACAAACGGATTGCAATCTTTAGAGCACAGGCGTCAGGTGGGAAGCCTGCTGTTGTTCTACCGGTATTTTAATGGAAGATATAGCGTCATTGATCCCTTCAGCATCGGTGGATAATGTCATACAAAGCCTAACATTTGTACAGTTGACATTTGTCGCATGAGAATTGGCCGTTATATGACCCATTCTTGAGATCTGAGGGCGTGAATAATTTTCTGGCGTTTTCTTTCTCCTACAACTCTTATTTCATTCATATACACATATTCTTTGTATGTCTATCTTTGTCATATATGAACAACGTTTATCCTGTTGAATGTCGGATGATATTTCGAACAACCACACGGAAATTACCTTTATGAATTCTGGTCAAATAGCCTTATAAAAACAAAGGAATTGTTTATTTTGCGATTGTTTTCTGTTTACCAAATAATGTTTCTTATTTTTCATATATATTACATGATAATATAGTTACAAGTTTTCCCAAAATAGCTAACTTTAGCAAAAAAAAAAAACTCTCATTCGGCAAACAAATATTAAAAAAATATATATTTCTACGAATATGAACTGATTTTATTGTTTTTACACAAATCTGAATATACACCCTACATGAAAACCAACAATTCAAAGGTATTTTCGAAGAATTTATGACATTGATACTTCTTAAAAAAGTTGACAGCTGGTAAAGCGGGAAAAAGCATGACTCCCATGAATGTCACAGATAATTACTTTAAAAAATATTCAGAGTAGCTAGATTAATAAAATCAGCTGTTACGTCAAGAAAGATATTGGCGCCAGTGATTCTGACCTTGTCCTTCACACAGTTTCTTTAAACATATGGGTTAAAATCGCAAATTAAAAAAAAATTAAAAAATTGTAAGGTTTACCACAACCGAGAGCTTAAATTAAGAATTTACTGGAAACATAATAACAATTGTTACTCGGACCGTTCTCTTTTAATTTTGTGAAACAACAAAGCATTGTAATGTCATTGGGTGTGATACCTAATTTTTTTTAGTATTATAAATAGACTTATCAAAAAATGCTCGATTATAGCAAAGGCAGTAATTAATTAAATCATCTATAATATTTCTAAGCGACCAAATTTTTCAAACCAAAAACATATGCTTTGGCATTTGAGACATGACCTCTTGCTAGCATAATGCAGTGTGAGGATCAAAGTCCTCAGCTCACCTAACCACCAAACATTAGGAACCTTTGCAGGCGTCAGTGTTACGCCATGTTGGAGATTCCACCACTGATGTGTTAATATCCTATCTGCCTTTTGTATCTTAGATTGGTGGTACGATGGTTGGATCACCAGCGTACACGCCTGTTGGCTATGGAGGGAGTCCAGGAGCATGAGGCGGAGGAGCACATGTCCCAGCTGGTGGCGGCCACCATGTCGCATGTGCGCTTCCCCATGATGGGGCCCCGCAAGCTTGCGCAGCTGCTGCTCAGCCCGCTGGTGCAGCGCTACAAGGACTTCTTCGTTGAGCGGATGGCCATCGCCATGAGCTTTCATTCAGGTTGGGGTCACTTCTTTTAGGTTCTCCTTCTGGTTCGGTTCCCTATCCCATCATCAGGGTAATCTTCAACAACTCAGTGTAACAAAATTATCATTTTTTCAAGGTGCCAAAAAACATTGACGGTTAGTTGGTGAAATATAATACAGTTCATATCCTATCAAACAAATAATGTTCTTGATCACATAAAAAGTGGATTTTACCATGAAAAATATAATTATAAAGAAGAGTCCCTGAAAGACCGATTATTCCTTCTCACCATACTTGGCGCACCATCGGTCACAACCATTTTTGTTTCTTATCTAGTTCTTGTGAAGAAAACATTAATGTAAATGTTTTTAAGAATCCGAAATGCCCGAGTGGGATTCAACTATCACCCTACTACTGGATGGTCATGATATTTCTAAATATGTAATGATCATTTAAATTTTTTTCCCCTCTGGCACTTTTTCCATATGTGCTATCGTACTTAAATATACAAATATCAGAATTTTGAAAATCCATCTACCTCCATCATTATAAGTAGAAAATGTAGCTTGTTCAATAATGGAGGTCTAAAGGATCGAACCCACAACTTGAAACCAATAACTACCAAGCTACCAATCGGTTGATTGTGATAGTTGAAAATAAAACGGTTGTGAGGCGCTCCGCCCACTTAGGCAACTGAAAACCAACTAAAACCGGCTGTTTTCTCTGTCTTGATTGGTCAAAAAGCTTGTTTAACCATAGATAAAGAACAATCAGCTGACAGCTCGCAACCTAGCAACGGCCGCCCAGGGTAATCAGCCGTGACAGTCGCAAGATGGTCGCAAGTCACCGCTTGCGTTACCATTGACAACGGGGTTTTGTGTGATTGTGTAGTGTGCGGGCCATCACATTGTCATACAAAGACAGTTGGCAGTTGAGAGTTTTCAGTTGCCTGAGTGGGCGGAGGCGCTTAGTGTATTTTGTGTGCAAGTGATGTTGACCCCCAAAAACTAATTACCTACCGCTGTTTAAGTGTATTTGTTACCAGTTACACAAAACCAACTGCCCAGAGTCAGCGCTTTTCGATGGGTATCCCCAAATTGTAAGGCTAAAGGGGAGAAGAAGGCAATGGTTAAATGGAAAACAGGTGTTTGGTTATCGGATCTGATCACTAACCACAGCTACCGCCATTTCAAGTGCAACATTTGAATTTTGAATGGTGGTCTTTACCAGGACAATTCTGAGGGTATCTTCTATGATATTATTTTGTTCTGTATTAGAAATATAATTATGTATTAAATTTTCTTCTTACAGGCGACATCGAGCTCATTAACAAGATATATTCCACGGACGATGGAAAGCTCCTGTTCACCCCGCGCCTCTACACAGAAGATAGATGGAGCTCTATGCTTACCATAGACAACTTCCACTCTCTTCAGTGTTACCACACTCGGACTTTTGTCTTTTCTTCACACTCTGCATTAGCTGAATGTGCTGGTAAATAAATAGATATACAAAAATTGTTGTCATTACATTATTATTATTTGTTGTTTTGTCGGAAATGTCTGATATTTTTTCTCTAAATTAAAATTGTAATAATCAATGACATTATAAACTATGGACATGTTGTAGAGATCTCAAAAGTGGCGAATGAAATATATGGTAATTGTTATACTTTCGATTTAGTGATTTTAGTACTCAACTGACAGGCATTGCTTAAGGTCATGTGGTCTAACACAATTGTATGTGATTACACTCTCATTATACGGCAAACATGGACACTTACACCCAGCGAAAGAAAGCGAATAGAGTACTCGGAATGCAGTGCTGGAGAAAAATGCTCTGATTTCCATGAACTTGATTCTCGGCAATGAGGAACCGATTTAAGTAGAACACAACCAACACTAGAAAAAGCCAAGGAATAACACTTCATACATGAATACACGCAAAATATTTATTATTATAAACAAATACAGTTATTTCGATTGTTTCCCGAAGATTTTCAGTGCTATTAGACTGAAAGCTAGCTATTAGAAAATGTAGCAACAAATAAGTAGTATTTGCCGAAACTTTAAAGTACGTAAATACTGCCCAGTCTTAAATCTATTTCATTCATGCTCACATATTCTTTGAACTAACTTTGTCGTAAATGAACAACGTTTGAATTAAAAACTTACTGAAAACGTTAGTGTGATTGTTACTTTTCACATTTTGTCTTAATTTTGTGAGACAACAACAGGTCTAGATGTATTGTAATGTCATTAGTAATTCAACTAAAAAAAACAACAATAACTTTGAATATTACGTTATCAATGCTATGTTTGACTTTAATTAGTCTAAATTAATTAATTAACTTTAATTAACTGTATAAGACATAGACATCAACACATGACTCCGACGATAAATACCACCTATGGACAAAGACATTACCGTAATCTGGCTCCAAAACTTTCAAACTTAATTGAAAAAGACATTCACCTGATAAAAAGCGTAAATCTAAAACACAAAATACATACATGGATAGTAAACAAGGGCATTGTATACTGCGGACATATTATAACTTTAACAATATAATAGCTACCTGTATTAAATTTTATCTCTTCTTTTCAAATAATTTAATTTCTTTATATCATCTTTTCTCCATTTTTTCTTTTCTATTTCTCTTATTAATTTTCATTTTATGTTTATTTTTCCAAATTCTATTTATTAATAAATTTTATTCTTTCTTTTAAGAAAATGATATAAAAAATATTAAATTACTGCCACCTCGGAACAGGCTCAGCCTAGTGAGGTGGCATATAACTAAAAAAAATGTACTTAAAATGTATTTTTGGTTAATAAATAATAATAAAAAAAAAGAAAAAAAATTTGTGATAGTATCAACCATGCTTATTGTAATTGTATTTGTGAGATATTTGATGTAAATCAGTGTTGACAAGCCTTTAAATAAAAAAATAAAAAAGTAAAAATTATGTAATTATATTTTTTTGGTAATTTAATGTTTAATTGTTTTTTTTAGGTGATAGAACGTGTGAATGGGTGATTGACTTGTATCCAAAAGGAGTTTGGTTCAAAAAGTCCCTTATGATTTGTTGGCAAGGCTCCCACGAGGTAATATTCCATTATACTATTCATAAATACATATGAAAAGATATTATTACACAGAAAGATTATTTCAATCAAATTTTTATTAAACCCTCAGGCTAATTTGTTCAGTTTTCAAAACAACTCATAAGGTCTCATGGAAATCGTTGTGTTTCCCTTATTATCATGGTTAGAAATATGATCTAAAAGGTGTTACAAAGAGAAAATACCACATTTATGTTCAAATCTAAAAATTAACCACAAATAAATTGAAATATACTCCTCTATGAAATCAAAGTTTGCGACAGCATTTTGAAAAAATATAATGAAACTTTGGGAATTTTTTATTAATTATTTTTACATGAAAAAAGAAAAAAAAGAGTTGGCGAAAACGTCTTCAATATATTATTTGCCTAATAAAATGTGTTTTAATTTGTTTTTCATTACAAATAATTTTAGTTAGAAAAAACGTAATTGAGCCATTTTTAAAACTTTTTATGTTTGCATTTAAAAATTTTATATTTAAATAATTATATGTTTATTTTGGATCATAAAATTTGAAAGCGTATTTCAACACCTTTCAAAAACATTTTTTTGTTGTGGCATGGGTTCAGAAATATTCCATTTATTTGGATTTTATTGCAAAGCAGAAATATTTTATCCTTCCGACAAAATAGGCCCGAGGACTGAGGGTTAATAAATTGTTCTACGGTGACAATTGACTTTGGTAAAAATTGAGTTCAGTAACAAAAAAACTTCAGTGATGCTAGTAAGGAATATGTTTAATGAATTGGTTTTGCAGGTTCCCGAGACAGTTTTGCGCACTGTGAGGCTCGCTGTGACCTGCAGAGACCCGCCCAAACCCCGGACGGTGACCATGCCTTGGGGGGAGGTCAACTATGATAAGGATGAAGAGCCCTTCATGAGAGTCAAGGTACGCTAAATATACTTTAACTTGATATAATATATAATGTGTATTACGACATACAAACTACCTGTGCATTACCTACAATGTTCCCGTGCAGTATCTACAATATTTCTATGCAGTTTTTTTGTTTGTACATATATGAATACTGCACAAGAGTTCCAACTGCTCCCCATCTGGAGCTAGTGAGACTATGGCATCCCCAATTGGGGTATGTTGTGAGACTGAAGGTAAGTGCGGAGGGGAAGGAGATGGGGAAGAGGAAGGTGGGGATACCGGCCTTTCAGATGTAGCTACGTTTCAATTCTGAATGGTTGTCTTACACCAGGGCGGTACTGGGAGTACCGCCCTGGAACGTGCCGCAAATATACTGTAATATATCGGAATATTGTTATTATAGGATTCCATTATCAATGTCTATTGTCTTTACTGTGCTCGGATCACATGGTGTCAGTATCGACAAGTCTCGAAGATGGCCGAATGCAAAGGAGCAAGTCATTCTGTTTTCAACAGCTCTTCAGATAGAAATTATGTAGCGAGTCAGTAGGACGTATGTTCTCTTCTCAACAAACCATATTTGTACTTTTACGTAAATCAATAAACATCACTGTGATATTCAAAGAACCAAGTCTTTCAATCTAACTATATGAGTACTGAGAAAGGGTCCAGTACTTAACCCCTAAAAAAATTGGCGTATTTTGTCAGAGGCTAAAAATATTCCCGCTTTGCAATAAAATCCAAATAAATGGAACATTTGTTAACGTATTCGAAAACTAAAAACTGTTTTCGAAAGGTTATGAAATAGGCTTTCAAATATCTATATTAAAAAATACTATGTATTTTTTTAAATATAATTTTTTTTTGCAAAAACTTTTAAAAGTTTTAAAAATGGCTCACTTTACTTTTTTTTCTAACTAAAATTACTGATAATGAAAAAAAATAAAACACATACTTATTTCATTAGATAAATGAATTATAAACCTTACTTTCACCTCAATTTTTTTCGTTTCATGTAAAAAATATTCTTAAAAAATTCACAAAGTTCCATAATTTTTTTTCAAATTGCTATCGGAAACTTTGGTTTCAGAAAGTGGTAAATTTTAATTTTTTTGTGGTTTTCTTTTAGTTTTGAATATATTGTTTGTTGTATTCTCTTTCCAATACCGTTTAGATCACATTTCTGACTATGATAGTAAGGGAAAAACAACGATTTCTGTGAGACCTATGTGAGCTGGGACAAATATGGTCTCCTGTGATTAAACGGGTTAAACAAGAAAGACAATACCAGCTCTGTATATATATAATATATATATAGTAAAAGGATAAAGAGCAACAGACATTATATATACGTACCTTATATTATTTTTAAATGATTCAATTGTGAATACACAAATCAATCCAATTACAGCGCCCTTTAGGAGATTTCTCACAAAATGGCGCTCTACAAGTTAACCCGTGACCTCCGGATCGCTAGTCAAGAACCTTGCCCCTCGACCACGCAGGCCGTCAATGCTGTGTCCTATCTATACAGTATCTACAAACTAACTGCGTATTACCTACAATGTTCCTGCGCAGTATCTGCAGTCCGACTTGAGAAATTTGACTGGAGTTCCTTATTGTGATTTCAGATTGGCATTCTGATAACGGGAGTGCAGAGGGGCATAGAGCATGTGATGATAGTGAAGGAGCGCATTTTCCACTTCTCCGACACGCAGCGGGTGCTGAACATCGACCACGTGCTGGACTTCGACGAGCTGAACACCCCCATCTATACACCCCCTTCCTGTAGCAGTTCTCAACAGAACAGCACCAACACTTCGGGCCGATATAGTTCACCAAGGTCAGTTACATTAACCTCTTGTAGGCCGCAGTCCCCCCGGCGGGTCCGGATTTTTGAAGCGATTTTGCCCCTTATGTATAAAGAAATTGTATGAAGAACAAGGTCAGAATCGCTTGGGCCATTCTCGTTCTTGACATAACTAAATACTGGATAGCATTTAGCCAATCCGAAATATTCAAATTAATTGCCAATGACGCGCCATGCACCAAAGATGGCGGACAAAATGGCTGCCGCTTGATAATATGAACGCTGTCATATTCGAAGTCTATATTTATTCATTGTTTTTTATATAAATCCATTGTGGAAAGCATAGATTTGAGTGATTATTAGGAAGTTCATTATTTTGATGTAATTTTTGTAATATATCACAAAAGAAATGTTATAAAAATTGAATTTGTAAGAAAGGTGAGAACTGTCAAATATTTTACGTCATATTGAAAAAATATATTTTTTGTATTCTGGCTTTCAACAAGTTAAGCCTGGAAGACTAATTATAATTTTTTTTTGTACATATATCTAATCATTTCACAATTTGACTGATGCGTGTGCCCACTAGGTGCGTGGCGGGCTGGATCGGCAGAAGCCAGTTGAGGGGACCCTTTGACCTCTTCAGCCGGACTCTCTCGGCCCATTGCCTTGCACTATAGTGTGGGACTTTAAGTCACTCCTGGACACATTGTCCCTCAGATATCTACCCACCCCTCATATTTTTCCTTCCCAGAACGTCCTCTCCTTCCTTTCCTTAAAAGATATCCACACAGCATCCCCAAAGATGACATAGCAGTGATCCATTTTCTCTGGTCGGAGGTGAGAAAGGGCTGAAATTCATTGTAGACTTTTATCACCATACGGAACAGTGCTTTGTTATCGAGGATTTTAAAAGTGGGTGGACGAGTGTGACGCACAAAGAGGAAGCAGGTCGCCTGTTAACCTCCACCACGGACGAAAAGATTCAGCGAGCTCGAGAGTTGGTTGTAGCATATAGGCAAGTTACCTTCGGTGAGCGTCTTTTTTAGACATCAGCCATGGTGTATCAATTTTGAGATACTGGATCTCCCTCCCTACAGCCCAGATCTTGTTCCCTTCAACTTTTATCTGTTTGGGCCTCTCAACGATGCTTTTGCAAAATTCGTCGATTTCCCATAGATTTAGATGATCACGAAAACGTGCAAAAGTGACTTCGCGACCAACCGAAACCTTTGTCTTAGAAGGAATATGTTAGCTTGGGGAACACTAGACCAAGTGCATTGACAAGTGAATTAACTATGCAGAAAAATTATCTGCGTGTTAAATCCCAACCATTAAATGTGTAAATGAATTGTAAACCAAAATATGGTAACCAAAAATAATTTTTGAGTTGCCCTTGCATAACATGATGGTGTATTGTTTATTTGTTTAGCGGGCGCAAATGCTGCCACTGCAGCAAGGCGAGCATGGATTGCAGCAAATGTCCCACATACAACGCCTCCTGTACCTGCGCCGCTCCCGAGCCCCCTGCCAATCTCGTGGGCCCCAACAGGGATCAGCTCAAAGTTAGTGCTATTCCCTTTATTTTAAACATAAAGCATATCTGACTGTCTTTTTGTTTATTGGTTGCATCTTTACTGAGGATCCACAGCACACTGCCTGCTCCAATTGTCCTGGTGATGGTGGAGGCTCCTTCACTCCTCGCAGTCCTGTGCTACGCGGAATGATGATCTATGCATTGATCACTCCGCATCCGTGAAACTATAAAGCATTATCTGATTGTAAGAAGTAGTGAAATCTCTTAAATGGGCATCTGAAATCCATATAATATAATATGGTCAAATTAATAAATCTTATTTGTAAATTAATGCAAGCAGCATTATAGGCTTGTTCGAACTAGGTAAATAGTTTAATTGAGTGGCATGTACCTGGATATTTTAGAAGAAGCAGAAATTCTCATTTCTTTTGGTGACATTTTGGTTTCTTTCAGATTCAAGTCGTCATCATCCCACTGACCAATGTGAGCTGCGTGTCTGCTTCTGAATTTGGCTTCAAATGATAGCCGAACACGGATGGTGCTTTCTTCGCAGTGAATAATTATAAATATATATATTTTAACTTTACTCGGAAACATTACGGTTTGTATTACGGTGCAATTTACGCAGCGCGGCTGAGTTGTCAAAATAAAATCTGACATTGGTAATAGATTCTTTTACTTGTAGAACTGTTTCCGCATAAGGTTGCAATCAATTAACCTTTGTGAGAGATATGATGATTATACTTTGTGTAACTACATTTTTACATGTATTAGTGACTGTTGCTGTTTGTTGTAAATTCAGTAAACATACTGTTTTAGGTATCGAAATCAGAGTTGATCCAAACACAGATGCATTACTTAAATATAGCATTTCCAAAAGCTACCTACACTCTTATATAGCCAATTTCTACCCTAAAAGGAAACAGTTCTTCTGTAATCTAGAATCTTCTCCTTATTGCATTTTTTCAACCTGATGAGTCTGCGGGAGAAGGCGGCTGATGGTGCAAATGCATTTTGGTAGGAGGCCGGGGTCATTCAGAAATAATCATCAATAGCTGCCTATAGACTATCCGATTTCATCCGTACTAATTGAAGGAAACATATCAGAAGGCTCGGCTGTACAAAAGTCTTTTCCTAAACCTGCTGATGCATGATCCATAGTTGACAAACCCACAATCACAAATATGATCAATTTTGATATTAACTTCAAACTGGAAATGAAGGAGAGGAGATTCTGGGATGGAAAAAGGTGTGAAGGGTTGGTAGGAATCTGAATTCCAGGTGTCCAGGAGCATGAATCCATCCCTCCCACTGTGGTGCATTGGGTCAAGAGAGTCTGGCTGGTCTCCATCAACCGGCCTCTCCAGCACCGGCCCGCCACGCAGCTTGTGGGTAGATACATCCGCCACCAAGACCTGGACAAATCTCAAAACATGAACCAAAATATTGAAGTTAGATACAAAACTTAGCTTGCCACTTGAGGTAAACTATGGCAGAAGTGTTGGTTATCCAATTAATGGTTCCCGCCTTATGATTAATGAAATTTTACTAAACGTACATTGTGAAAAAACATGCTGTGTAGTGGGATAGATTGCGTTGAAAAGGCCAGAACTGTAAAATTTTAATGTGCATATTTCTTCATTGCTTTCTGGGTGTTTCCTTCAAATGGAACAAGTCTTTTGGCTCCTATACTGAAGTATTAGCAACAGCATGAAAGGCACCCCGCATTCTTTAATTTGTTGTTTATATATATTACCATGTATTGTATTATTGCCAACTAGGCTGGTTTATTAGTACGAAGAAGAAGAAGACTGCTAATAACTTTAGATTAATACAATTACCGTGTATTAATGTCATGTGATTTAATGTTATTCGGATAGGATCAAGCACGGGTCACGCATGCAAATTTATATAATCCCGCTCCCAATCTTGATTAGGCTATTATTCCAAGAGCATTAATGTGAACCCAGGTAGGATTTTAAATTGTCAGGGATAATGGCATAATGCTAATTTTGATTTGATAACTAAAAATAATTATGTATTCCCTCAAAATTTATTGTTAAACTAGCTGAAGTGGGGGAAAAGGAGATAGATTGTGGTTTTTTTAAATGAAAGGTCAAGTTGTATCAGATATTTTGCCTTTGTTAGAAATCAACTTGAGTACAATTCTCCCATCAGGAACCAACATTACAATATTCACGTACATGCTATTGAAAGAATACAAAATAAAATCTTAGGCTTTCTAAGTTTTAAAATGGGTATTACAACATTTTTTTGAACTACAACACTCTTTTAAATGTTCTGAACAGACAGAAGGATTTTCACTGACTTGGTATTTCTGTATAAAATTCTAAATTATGCATTTGGTAGTTCAGAATTGCTCATATTTATAAGCTTTAACTAACTACCACATTTGTACTCCTAATTGCCCAGAATACTAACGTAGGGAAATAATTATGCCGAGTCAGTGGACATCTTCAAATTATCACTAAATTAATTAAAAAAAATTGTTGCTGGGGAAGTTCAGTTATATATATATAAAAAGAAGAAAAAAAACTCTATAGTTTTACTTTACATGCATATTATGTTAATGTGTTAATAATAAAATAAATAGAAGTTATCTTCCTCTTAATTTGCTTGATTAATATCCACATATACACATAATTATAAAAAGACTTGCCTATTGTTAAGGGTCGTTGATTGTCCCGTTAAAATATTTCAATATTTATGTAGTTTATTAATTTGATGCAAAATGTCACAAAGGGGAATACCTTTTTGTAATATATTCTGTAAATATGATAGCTTTCTCACATTCTTAACATGTTTTTTTTCTTAATGATTGAAAATTTTTACATGTATCGTAAGAACACAGAAATCGTTCTTGCTTTTGTGTTTTTCGTATATGTATTTCTAATGCATTTTACATGAAACTCTCTTATAAAGTATTTGGAGGGAAACCTTACGATTTTATTATGGAAACCTTACAATGGTAACATTTTTTTTTTTTTATGGAATAGGCAATTCACCCTAAGAAGAGTGCTTTGTGAATGGTAACATTATTATGTATTTGGTTTTAATTAGTCCACTTTTAAATTTCTTTTTTCACTGGAAACAAAACTTGGTAAGGCTATGTAATGCCAATATCCAAAGTAATGTGTTTTTATCTATCGCCTAGAAATATTATATATGCTTTAACCTTTCAGTCTTTAAAATATTTTTATCTACAAGTCCAAACGACAAATTTCACGGAATTTCGGAATGCTTCCAAGATATTTTAAATATGTTATTTATTTCTTATTTTTGAATTTGTCGAAAAAAGACATACTATTTTAAAAACTAGATGAAATTATCTTTGAGATGTTTGTATTTGAAATAAACATTGACATTTCTAAATAATAAAATTTTTACATCAAATGTGAAAATGTTAACAAAAACACTTATCCAAACATTGCTTTCAACTGTCAATGAAAAAAATCTGCCGATTTCTAATCTGCACTTTGACAATTTCTAGGATTTTATCCACATATATATTTATATGAATATTTAAGATAAATTGATAAATTATTTCTTTTTCCAACGACGAATTAATCGCATTATAGAAAAAAAAGTTAAATTCTTTTATAATATATGAATTCCCCGGTCAGATCTGTCTTTTAGAGGTTCTAATGGAATATGATGTTTGTAACTAGTAGTATGTCCTTCCGAGGCATGAAGGGTTAATTAAATACTGCGAGTAGAACACAACATCTTGGCCTTTACCATAATCGAGCAAGTCTTAAGAAAAAATAATGTATCAGACTTATAAAAAATGCTTTTAAGTATAAAATCTCCTACTTACGAACTAGGGATGCATCGATACATCGATACACTTTTGCCGATACAATACCAATACCGATATTTATAAAAAAGTATCGACGATACCGATATCGATGCGGATAGTGAAGATTTCAAAAGGTGTAAAAACGTTGTGGGTTTTGATTAGAAACAGATAAAATTAATAACTTGTGTAATAATTATTTAGAATGTTTGCTTTATAACGAAATTTAAAAATTGTAATTTAACAAAATTTTACGTTCAGATTAGAAATTAATAATTAAAATTCGCATTAATGAGATTTTTATTCACGAAACACAACGTCCTTAAATTATTCGGTGAAAGCCAGAGAGAATAGCCTCAAAGATGCGACAGAACTCATTTGGAAACTGAAATATTTTTGTGTAATTTTTTTTTTAATTTGGATACAGAGCATCACTGTGCCAGAAACCGAGATAATCTTCTCTTGATGTATTGGGTGATCTCAGATATCTCTTTAGTTCTTCTTTGAGAGAATCAGAGCTCAAAAGAGAGAGGTTTCTTCTTCAATCTCTCACAAATGCTCCATATCCCACAATTCGTAGGTGGCTCAGAACTTGTACTTGATTGTGGCATCGTCGATTCTGAAATAGTTTGTGAATTTAGTATTGTGGCCCATTTACACATGGATTATCTATAGCACGAAATTAAAAAATGTATCGACAAACTGATTCCGATATATCGATAAACGCCGGCATGGTCGAGTGGTAAGACTCTCGATTCCCAATCCGAAGGTCGCGGGTTTGAAGCCATTGTGCGCAAAAAATTTTTTTTCGATTAATTTGTAATATTTCACAATTAATTAATAAAAAAACTATATATAGTATGCTTGAGGCACGTTCCAGAGTGGAAGGTACTCTCAATATAGTCTTAGTGTAAAACCACCATTCAGAATTGAAACGTTGCTTGAAATGGCTTTAGCCGTGTTTAGTGATCAGATCAAAAGCCAGGTACTTCCCCACCTTCCTCTGCCCCATCTCCTTCCCCTCCCCACTACCTTCAGCCTCACAACATACCCCAATTGGGGATGCCATAGTCTCACTGGATCTAGTTGGGACTCTTGTGCGGTATTCATATAATAAGTTTTTTTTTTAAACTCACGATATCGCCGATATATCGGAATCAGTATCGGATGGATCTGTATTACGAACCCCTTTTCGGATATGGTTTTATTGTGTAATGTGGCAAATTCAGTTCTTTAGTTTATGATCGGAAACATAGACATATGAATATTACTAGACGAGAACATATAGGACAAGGGCAAAAATCAACTGTAGCGGGACGCAGAGGGGTGAGTTAACTGTAATGATATTGTATGTATCTGTGTTTAATTGTATGTATCTGTATTTAATTGTATGTACATAATTGTAGATTTTTTGTAATTGTATGTCTATTTGTACAATAACTGAGTTTTTATAATAGGATGTTCTCACGTAAGTGCGAACATCTGTAAAAACCCAGTATAAATAAATAAATAAAATTAAAATATGTGATTTGTCAATAAATCAATCTGACAGTTTATAGACATCTCGCATTATAATATCACCATTTAGCTCTTAAAAGTAAAATCTGCTTTTGAATACATACATACTGTAAACCCGTGTAAATACATACTCCCATGTAAATAGACCTTTTTACATGGGAGTCCGAATTGCTCGCAACGGTTTGAACCTACTTGCGAAGTCCAAATACGGCAAAGAAAGGTTGGCTTGTTTTGAGAGTCCAATATTTTGTCGTATTTAGTTAAGACACTTATGTTTCATAATTTACTTACCCCAGTAAACAGCGACAAGCACACGACGGGACCGGGAATTCCGAGTTGGCAACGCTGCATGTTTCTCGATGTGATAAAACTGATGTGAATAAGCTTAAAATAAAGACAAATAATCCCTACCTATGGAATGTAATTTGACAATTGGGTTTATTCTATTTTTCACTTCTATTTTTACACGTTTTAATATAGCACCAGAGACCATTTTTGCCGTGTTATTTCTTAAAATGTACCGATGAGAGCTCGACGCTAGTCCACACAAGAATGATGACTTCACATTTTCTAGATTCACGCGAAGCTATACGCCAGCCCAGCCGGTTCCAAACGGAACCGGTATGGGGAGGGGGAAATAATAATACGCATTTATCACTTAGGGCAGGTCTAGTAATATTCATATGTTTACGATCGGAAAACATTTTAATATTTGTGCTAGAACTTTACAAAATTAAATAAAACATGCATTTTGTCTATTTTTTTTTTTGCATAAATCAAAACAGGCTGCTGGTGTTAAGCTGTAATTTTAACGTTATCGCCATCTGCAAAGGGTGTGCGTGATTTTGATTCGTAGTCATTGAGTCAAAGTCACACGCCGAGATGATCGCCTTAAACATGAAAACTTTTTATTTGTGAATCTTATGAGATGCAACCGTAATATATAAAGATTCTTAGTATCACTTTCTTAAGTGACTTTTTCTTAAGTGACACTTTCTTAAGTGACATTTTCTTAAGTGACACTCTCTTAAGTGACACTTTCTTAAGTGACATTTCCTTAAGTAACTTAACTTCTTGACACAAAATTTTCATCTTGCGCCAGCTGATTCTGTTTTCGTAATAGCTTGCTTTTTGGCAAAATTATGTTTTTTGTAAATTGTACTGTCTTACCGCCGTTCTTCCATGGAGCTACATTCAAGCGACGCGATCGCCGCTCGTCTGAATTTTCAATACTATTATTAGTGTTTGAAATCGCCGCTAGGCGCTGCACTAGCAAAATTGTATGACAGGTAGCGGTAGCGTGGGCTTGTAAATAGCTACGTGAACGATGGGCATACCAGATATAGCGTTTATATATTTATAAAAATAGTAAATAATCTACCATAAGTATGTGGTTTCAACAGAATAGCTACTTATTTTCAGAACTTATTTTATGAGAGGGTTTTACTGTAATTTGGTAATGAATTTTATTTTTCAATATTTGTATTAACCACTGCGTGGCTGGTTCATTACATTAATGTGTTATCTAATACTATATAATATTATATACTTCTTGTAGGTTTTATAACAAAATAATCATAGTTATATGTGCCAATGCTAATGAAATAGATATTGTTAAGATTTGGGTGGGTAAACTACATAAATCATACTATTATAATGTGTAATTTCTTCCTTTACTCTCCAAATATATTGAACGCTTTGTGCACAATGAACACTACTTCAATTATACATTATATGTGAAATACGTTGGTAACTATCTTTTAACACCAATATCAACTGATATTTTAGATGCTGATCAGGTTTAGTTTGTGCAGAAGCATAATCAGGGCTGTATAATTTAACCCCTCAGGCCTATTTTGTCAAAAATATTTCCGCTTATTTCAATAAAATTCAAATAAATGGAATATTTCTGATCGCATCCGAAAACGAATTTTATAATTCAAAATAATCAAATAATTTTTTGAAACATAACTTTGAATGCAAACATAAAAAAGTTTTTAAAATGGCCCCCCTTTACGTTTTTCTAATTAAAATTGCTGATAACAAAAACGCATGTTATATTCTATTAGGCAAATGAACCTTGTTGTCAACTCATTTTTAGGCATTTCATGTAAAAATAATGAATAAAAAATTCGCAGTGTGATAATTTTTTTTCAAATTGCGGTCTTAAACTTTGGTTACATAAAGGTTTACGTTTTAATTATTTTGTGGTTAACTTTTAGATTTGAACATAAAGAATGGTGTTTTCTCTTTCTAACACTGTTAAGATCAAATTTCTAACCATTAAGGAAGATAACCATATATAACCATAGTAAGGAAGACAACAATTTCTATAAGACCTGTATGAGTTTTTCCGAAAAGCGAAAAAATTAGCTTGTGGGGTTAAAATAATACAAGTTAATATTTCTTAACCTTCCCTTTCCCATCCCCTTTAGCCTCACTGCATAGTCTCACTGGCTACAGTTAATAGGTAGCAGTTGGGACTCTTGTGCGGTATTCACATTTTAAAAGTTGGGCGCCAATGAAACCTGACCAACGTCTAAAATATTTCTAAATATGCAGCGGTGTTAAAAATAGTTACCTCTCACTGTATTATTTTATTGTCACAACACAAAGTGTTTGCTTATGAAAATAGTTTTATTCTATCTGTAATGATGAATGGTAGAAATGTGATAAATTGCCATTTACGTAAATTAATACATTCGTTTTATTTCCCTACTTAAACTGTACGTACTAAAATATTATACTGTGTTTTATTATTAATTTGTACTGTGTTTTGTTAAATCATTGTTGCAACTGTAATATCTTTTAATCAATACTTTCTTAAGTGAAACTTTCTTAAGTATCACTTTCTTAATTTACTTTTTCTTAAGTGGCACTTTCTTAAGTGACATTTTCTTAAGTGACACTCTCTTAAGTGACACTTTCTTAAGTGACATTTCCTTAAGTAACTTAACTTCTTGATGGCCGACACAAAATTTTCATCTTGTGCCAATTGATTCTGTTTTCGTAATAGCTTGCTTTTTTTGCAAAATTATATTTTTTATAAATTGTACCGTCTTACCAGATATAGCGTTTATATATTTATAAAATAGTAAATAACCTACCATAAGTATGTGGTTTCACCAGAATAGCTACTTATATTCAGAGAAATGATTTTTGGAAAATAACTACATATTATGTTGGCACTCCAGAGAAGTTGGTTTGGGTTATCTAATACATAATCATATAACAGTAATAAACAGCAAGTAAATTATTTCTTCTTGTCGCATAGTAAAAATAACCTAACAATGCAAAAAGGTTACTTATTAATATTACTGGCGCAATGTCGAAATTAGCATAATTGTTTTATGAAAGTATTTCTTGTAAATAAAAAACCATAAAAGCGGATAAATTAGGCATGGTAAAAATGGTAGCTGGTAAACTTTTGTAACTCAAGTTATATTATTTGCGCATTCATGTATTCATACATAATGCCTAGACGCTTCTGGAATTTTTTGGAAGAAACAGGATTGTAAAGGGAAAACAGTATTGTTTACAAAATGTTCAATAATATTCTAATTTTTAATTTTCAATAATATACTAATTTCTTCCTGAGATTTAAAAACTCTAATTTAAGAAAGAATCCACTTGCATTATGGCGCGCCCACAGACGAGAGACTTTAGTTGCGAAGACATTTGCGTTGCAACAATTGCGGGCATTAAAATCCATTACGGGTTACTTGGGAGAAATTTTTGAATTTTAATGAATTTTGGAACAGTTTTCCAACTCTCGCCGCGACTAAAGTCTCTCGTCTGCCATGTGCCCTTACACTTTTTACGTTTCTTAGAAAAATGCCACAGGTGTACTGACTTTATCCATCCAAGTGATTTTCATTTGAAAGGTTAAAACCTGAAATTTATATGAATCACCAATACAATGGGACATTTCTCACATATTTATGATCAAATCTTTTAGATTTTGTTTCTCTTCTTAACGTCCTTAAAATTGTTTAGCAATCAATGCGTTTGACCAAATATTTTATAAATTATTTTTTTTAGATGATCTCATGAAAATGCAGCATTTCGCAAGGGATCAAAGAATATTTTTTAATTTGCAGTAAATTTTTTAATGATATAATTTTTACATTGATAAAAATAACAGTACTTTACAAATATTACACGAAGATTAAAACTGCTTTAGAAGTATCAACTTTATTTTTAGTTTTCCAATTTTCCGTAGAATTAACCAAAAAGAATACCTTGTCCAATTATTATTGTACCCTAACAATCACTAAAAAAAGTCACTTTTTCACAATTATTTCAGTTGATTTTCATATGTTTACTGTGAATTTTTTAATGTGTATTATTGATTATTTTGTATAAAGGTTCTGCTAACAACAACCGCCTTTTCCTAACATTACAAATTTGCATGCCCAACATTGTGCAATGTTAAAAATTTACATATCCAACAGTTTTCATTGTGCAAAGTTATAAATTTGCACATCCAACATTGTTTATTAGGACTGTAAAAAACAGGTGAAGCAATTTGAGTATATTAATTTTTTTTAATTCTTTACGTCATACGTGTAAGAAATTTGTAGAAAGAAAGCTGCTTATTTAACAAATTTTAATAAGCTTGTTGGCAGAGCTACATTTCTCTTGATTACTTTAAAAATTGTAATTTATTTTTATTACAATTTATATATTGAATATTATTTTTGTAATAATTGTATTTCGCATTTTAATACCTCAGGTACGGGACATACGTCATTCCTATGTCTACCTATGTTAAATTATTGTGAAAACAAGCTTATGTGTCCAAGCGGTTAATGTGCATTGTGTGTCCACCACATCACAATGGTTGAGCACGAGGTACGTCAAGGACTAAACAGACTGTGTTCATAATAATTATTTACTTCTAGTTTGGGAGTATTGTCATTACTCAAATAATAAATATCTGTTTTATTCCATATGTGTTTTTATTTATTCATGTATCCATCGGAGACCCAAAAGGATCAATTCATGTAAGTACATAATTAAATGTAAGTATGTATTTGTAATTGATGACCAGAGTGGTGGGAAGCTTTTTTGGTTCTGAACCCAGAAGTTGTGAGCTTGAAAATTTATGGAGTGGGTGAGTGCCTATAAAAAAGTTTGTGGGAATGATAATTTAGATTTTCCTTTCCTTCTCATTATGGAATCCTGGTATATTTTATGCTACTTTAAATGATTTTATATTAAAACTGGCAACGGCAACTAGCAGGGCGAGTCGCGAGTCACTGCTTGCGTTGCCGTTGACAACGGGTTTTTGAGAAGTTGTATAGTGTGCGGGCCATCACATTGACATACATAGGATAGAGGGTTTAGTTGCAAACCGGTTTTTTTCTCGTCAGCGGAGGCACTTATAAATACTATTTCAATGAACTGTAGAACTTGGTTTTGCTTTGAATTTGTCATTTAAAAAACTGGCGTTAAAGAACCTACACAGCATGTAATATCTTGAATAGAAAATGATTTTAATAATCTTTTTTAAAATAGGAATTAAACATTTCGCGATTTCTCATAGGTCTGCGCTAGTGATTATATAAATTTTATACATCTTACAGTGCTATACACTATCCCCCTTACTCATAATTATTGCGGTATAAGTTGGCCTTAAACCTGGTTTAAAGCCGTTTTTACCATACACAAGCAGTGATAATAAGTCAAGTTTTTCACTGTTACGCCTAACACGACGCATATTAGTTATACTACAATTATAAGTAAGGGGTAGTTATATAAAGGTTTTCATACGAAAATATATGATATGGTTAAAATTGAATCAAATAAAAAGAAAGTTGTAAATGCGAAACATGTTTTATTTTCTATAAGTACAGGCACTGGAATTTACAGGGTCATAGAATACAGTCCAGGATTAAGCTTATATGGGGTCGGACAAGCTACAATACACTTCTATTGGAATACGAATACGTATCAACTACGTAATACGCACTACACACTCATCTAGCTCCTTATAAACATTGTTTAGGGCTAGTCTACACAATACAGGCAGACTGATACTTTGGGAAATATTGAGGACGTAATGCGTAAGATATACGAGACAGAACCGGGGGGTTAACACACCAATTA
This sequence comes from Limnephilus auricula, assembly GCA_951813805.1. Taxonomy (NCBI): domain Eukaryota; kingdom Metazoa; phylum Arthropoda; class Insecta; order Trichoptera; family Limnephilidae; genus Limnephilus; species Limnephilus auricula. The sequence goes on from OX638403.1 coordinate 8,063,800, forward strand.
AATAATTCGGAGCAAAATGGATTCAAAGATTTTTTTTTCAATTTCAATTTCAATCATTTTTCAAAAGAAATTGTATCTAATTATAATTTTTGGTTGTTATGACTTAAAACAAGACTCATGATTGACTCTCAAAAAATATCTAAGATACACATTTTTGGTTAAAAAAAATTAAAATATTAACTTGCAGCCATACAATAAAAGCAATGTTACTTTTTATGTAAATAATGCACACAAAGTTTGAATCCAGTGAGACTATGGTATTCCCAAATGGAGGTATAGAAAAAAGAGATGGGGAAGAGGGAGGTTAACCATTTGAACGCTGGAGATTTCTGGGTGTTCGGTTTTAGATTCGGCCATTTCATTCATTTAATATCAAACCTCCAAATATTAATACATGTGAATTGCTTACTGCGGTTTAAAACCAGTCAATACACCCAAATTTCACCGTCTGTCTCATATTCATAGGGTTTATAAAAAATCATGACATTTATAATTCATAAAAATCACCTACCCAAATTTGGGTAGCTTCGCTCGAGTGGTTATGAAGTACTATACTTTAGTCATACAATTTTAAAACCATGTTTAGTTGTGTTAATGTGGTAGGAAAGATGGTTGCTGGAAACAACAGACCGTTTGTAATAATTTGGAGTCAGAAATCAACAATTAAGAGTGAAGTATATTTCAACCTAAACTTCGCTGCAATGGAATTATTTTTAAATACACTCTGAACTCCTAATATTTCTCATCAAGTACCAGTCGCCTGCATATCGTCGCTTTAGTTCGTTTTTATCTAACAGACCAAAACGTAAATCGGGAGAAATGGCGCTTTAAAGTTTTTTTAATGAAAAAAGCACATACATTTTGGAGGATGTAAGACAAAGTGCGTTTCGAAAACCCCTTAAATAATTATTTATAATTTTTTTTGAACGAGTATCGTATAAATAAAGGCTTTTTGAGAACAACTGCATACTTCTTAATTTCACGAAAAATGGTCTGTTGGACAAAAACAAACTGGAGCGACGATATGATCAGATATAATTATTTATTATCATCACATGGATTACATAAAAATAATTGTAATTGTCAAATTGGTGCAGGGTGAAAAAAAAAATTACTTTGTCATAATATAGTATTACAGGTAAACAGTCTCCACACTGCCACTGTTTCACACATTCTACCTTATTCATCTACTTGGGGTTTTAGTGACAACACTTTTTAACGTCTTCTCTATCAAAAAGGAGAGAAGCGTCAGCAGTGGGCATCCTTTCGATTCCACATATTCATCTTTTCTCATTGTACATTATTGAGAATGTGGACAAGATACAAGAAGCAAATATTTATCTCTTTTGATCATAAGAAAGAATTCCCAATCAAAATGCATACCAGATCTTCTGTTCTTAGATAATTATGTACTTAAAAATAAAGAAAAATTATAATTCTAATGAATCAGATTTTTCCGAATTTATTGCACAACACAAAACTGTGTTTCAGGAGGTCAAAAATATTGGAGGTGAATAGAGAGAAGAGTGTTTGTATACGAGACTGTCACCTTAAGGACAGGAGATGGTTAGGGGACATACATTAATTACGTGAGCTATTTTTATTAAATTTTAGGTCCCCCCTTGGTCAGATTAAGTTAGATTTGGTGGGACCCTTCCCCCTTACGTGAGATATATTTTTTTCTTACTCTCGAAATAAATGTTTTTCGTAATAGCCATTTTTTCAGCAGGCAAAATGGGACACTTCAAAAGAAGTGAAACAATTTAATATTTTTTTATTATCTCTATAATAATATATATTCTTGTAAAGTTGACGTGTGATTTTTATTAACCCCCCCCCCCCCCCCCCCCTTTCTCGGTATAATGAGATTTGGTGAGATTTTACTGAACCTCTCCCCCCCATTTTGCTCACGTAATTAATGTATGCCCCCTTACGAGATAGGTATAAAGTAATATTGTCCCGAAAAGCTACATTTCAGCAACACTTAACAAAAAAATATCCATTATTTAACTTAATAATACAAAAGCACAATCATTCTTTAAAAAGGTATACATACATATAAAAATGCTAGAAAAGCCTTAAGTCTCAAATTTATTCGTCATTACTTGACGGTAAAATAAAATATTACAATTTAGAACACAAAGCATAATATCTAAAGTTGGAATGATTTGCAGAAATTCGATTTTAAGATTGTCATCAAATTGGCAATCAGCGCCATTTTGTTTTTAACATTGGAAAGGTCACTGTTAAATGCCGATTCTAGGTTTGTTTCAGCTTTTTATCAAAATGTGATCAGCCGACAAACTTAACAACATCACAGTTATGCTTGTCAGCTGATCAAAAATTGTTCAAAAACTGAAACAGATCCAAAATTGGTGTTTAATGGAAAACTTTCAAATGTCAAAAAAAATATGTCACTGAATGGCCATTTGATGGCAATGTTACATTTGAATTTCTTCAAAACACCACAACCTAATTTGAGAGTATCAAATAATTAAACTGGCATAATTTTGTGTGGTCAAAGGTTTACATTAATTATCAAAAAATATCACATAATTTCTCTTTTTTTAATTGGATACGAGAAAATTGACATTCAATTTATAATTGAATTGTGTACATAATAATATATACAATTTAGGTATAAAAATTTGAGAAGGGAAGTATGTAGTAGAATTGATTAAAATCACATTTAGTTCAATACGTTGTCACAAATCAAGGAATTATCGAGGGGATTGGAAAACACTACCAAACTGGCTAAACTTACAAATTAAAAAGCACATTTTACTTAAAACTAAGGAACAATTCATGTTTCATAAGCGCACACGCATACATACATAAGAAATATGCTTATAAAATAACCATCGTAATTTTGTTCACAATATTTGTATAACCTTTTTGTCTAAAAATCTACCTATACCGATTCGTCAAGAGTCAATCATTTCCATTTTAAATTAAGTTTGAAAATTTTCAAATAAACAAATTATCCATTCATTGTAAAAGCTGAAATTAATATCAGATTTTGAGTTTATCAATAATTATTAATGAGTAAGGAACAGAGACCTAAAATTGTCACCATTAGAATAAACAAATTTTTGTCAATTTTAGACAGAAAGCATTATAATTTTTTTCCAATTTAACAGAAATAAATAACTTGTGTAATGGTGTCAAATGTGTTTTTAGATTTTGACAAATGATGCGGATTTTTTTTAAATTGTACAAAAACCTAATAATTAATAATCAATAATGAATGTAAAATACACTTAATTTGTAAGTGGTGAAAAATAACAAAATCAAAAATGTTTTTCCATAATAATTTCAACATGAATTTCAGGTCTCCTTCAATGAGGTATTGTAAGATTCGATGGATATTTTGGTTTATTAAAACCAATATATTTTTTTGTAAAATTTCCAGAAGTATATATTTTCTATAATTTATATAATAAGTATATAATTTCATATGTATATATGTAACATTACACGCGACTCATTTAATGCCGCTTTAGCTAATGCAAAAGATACTGATTCACCCACGGTGTATTTTTAAAAGATTCTAATCTACACATACATACATACTACATAATACACTGTTGATGCTTTTTTTTTCAGAGCAACATTCTCAAGTTAAAACGGAATATCAAAACAAAAATAACATTTAGCTCAAAGAGGTACATATTTCTATGCGACAGAATACAGTTCAGCTTGACATGCTTATCTCTTTAGCCAAAAGAGGAACAAAGAATGAATAAACCAATTTTTTAACTCTTAGATTATTTTGTTTTCACAAAATTTATACTAGCAATCCCTATCAACTGCATAGTTTGCGTTACATCATCATGTTTAATGGTGCATTTCAGAAATGGTTAAAACAATAAACCTATAATAATAAATTGACATAAGATATAAAACGTCCATCAAAAGCTTGACTAAAATACATAGTTATATTTTCATTAATAATAAAATAGTTGTTTCTATGTAAAATTTATACATATTATTTTTGGCATCTAGAGTACAAACATTGAGCAAAGGTTATATTTTAAATTTAATTGTTAATTTTTATAAAAATACAGGACTAGTTTAGCACATTGATGTTTATAATTTAAGTACGGTACATTCCAAGTTGTACGAAGGTTAAAAGTCAAGGTTATAATAGAAAATAGAAACCTTTCAAAACGTCTAGGCTAGTCTAGCTAATAAAATATTGCCAAAGGTATTACATATCATTCTAAGCTAAAGAATATAGCTATGTAAAATATTCATGAAACTACTTTTTGTCTGGTCCCTTATTATGGGCACTATGTGTTAGTATTTTATCGTCACAAATGTTCGGTATATTGTCAGATTAACCTTTTCACCGCAAATAGAATAACAGTTGCATACGTCTAAAATCTCTTTACTAGCCGTACATTACTGTTTAAAATGGATGCACAAAAAGAAGATTATTCCTGCACCATTATGTAAAGTAACAACCTTATTGTAAACATTTATAAAATACAACGATTTCATTAGCTCTTTCGTTAACCTGTAGGGGTCGACAAGAAACTTTAATCAATAAAAAGATAAAAAACTTTGTGGCTCGTCATAATTTACAATAAAAATATATAAATTTGTTTTAGACCACTTTATATATTTTTATTGTAAATAAAAGGGTATTTTTATTAAGCCAACAAGCAAACAATACCACCCTTCGATGGCTTGGAGTTAAAATATTGTACCACTAATTTTGGTAAAAAATGAGTTAAGAAACTGAGATGTCCAAAGACAGCCTAAATTTTCATGGGTTCAAATATTGCATTTCTTAAACTTATCATCCCAAAGATATAAACATTCTAAAATATATCGTAAATCACTCAGGTACTGTTTATGTGAGCATAGATATTGTATCTCCTTAACAATTTTTTTATCTTTATGCTAAATGAATGTCCATGCCAAAAAATTGTGCATACATCAGCTGTTAGAGATACTATAATATGGAACTAAAAACTTATTTTTATATAACAAAATAAAATGTCTGAAAACTTTCAAACTCAGATTTCTCAATATTTTGTTTTATGGAGATACAATATTTGAAGTCTAAGCCATCGACTCGATAAAGTAACATTTTTATTTTTGTCTTTGACTAACCTAGAAGAGGTTGTGTCCAAAGGCAAAATGAATGTACAAGGTCAAAACTGTAATTGCAGCGCTATGAACCATGTTTGGGCACAATTCTTCATCGCTGCAAATGCAGGGGTCCGGCCCCTAGGGGTCAACATACATTGTATGAGAAAAAGGGAAACTTACAATGGAGCACTGGTAGTACACTTTACAGCGGAGGCTTTATATATATGAATATTGAGAAACGAATTATAATGCCTCATAGTTCATGAATGAATTCAAACTCACTGTGTTCGCTAGTAGGACTACTAGCAGGAGAAACACGCAGCTGTAGAAAATGAGAGGATGAAAAAACTTCAATCCTCATATGTGCCAATGACCGGCCTTAATGGGAAGAAGATTCAGATACCTGGGAAGTCACATTGTGGAAACGGGAAATATCGCTAAATATCCAATGGCAATCTTGTTGAACTTTATTAAAGGGACTGGGCTACTACCGATGGAATAAGGAGAAACATAGGAGCAATGGGAATTTTTCCTGAGCGCTTATGCGAGCTTTGCGGGGAATGCGTGACAATAATAATAATAAAAATCGGGGAAGCGGTGAATAGAATAAGCATTTACCAATGCAAGTAGAAAAATATTGACATTAAGTAGTTATGTTTCTTTGCTTCATTGTCACGGAGTAAAAAATATGCCCAGAGTAAAACATACACCCGTTGTAAATGGTAGAGTTGAGATCGGCAGTGAGAAACTACGCTTATGTTTTGCGTAGAGCGGGACATCCGAACGGAGGACAGAATTATACTTGAGAGGCATTTTGGTGAAGTAATGTTGTAGCATCTATTGCCGGCGAGGAGACTGAGGACTGAGGACGAGGAGCAACGTATCAAAGCACCAGACACTTGGGGAACACTCCCATCTCAATATAGTCATCTACCACCTAGAATAAAATACACATTTGGTTACAAAATCACACAAAAAGATTGAAAATGTCAAATAAATATTTTTATTTCTTTTATTGTGTTAATATTATCGGACAAGGCTAAACTTCACAATAAACCAAAATCTTAGCTATTTTTTTACTATGGTGTTAACACACTTCGATCGGGAAGGGTATTTCTACCGTTTACGCCGGTCCTACTTGAATGCCTGGAAAGGCGTTATAGTCAAATACTTTTAAATGATTATTGTACACCAATCTCTTTGTAAGGGTCCCAACTATTTGTATATGTATAAAGCTTATAATACAAGATAAGGAAATCTTCTTATCTCCTTGTTTTTTTTGTGGAAGAATATTTTATCAAAAGAAAGATTACTCTTTGGCACTCGAGGTGCGCAAATTTTTTTTTTTTTAATAATGATTTGTAACAAAGCAAAAAACAATTTTTTTGTAATGTAATAAAATATGTACATTTTTTGCACATGAAACGTCTAGAATTTAATTTTCCCCAACGGAACTGATATGTGTTTCTTTCTAGGTAGTTTGATGCAGAAGAGACTAATAATTAATTTTACAAAGAATATATTAACTTCAGTTCTGTTGAGAAGGGTAAAACTTACTGGCCTGCCATCTATCTTAATAATCACAAACTATTTATTCTAAATCTTATGCTAAGTTCTAACCTAGATCCAAACCAAATTTCACTTTGGTTTTAATCTTCACTTAATTTCTTAATTTTAACATCTGTTTATGGAGTCCTATTACAAAGTAGGTTACTTTATTTTCGCCTGCCTGAAGTGTGTAATACGCTGTTTGATAGAAGACAAGGATATTGTTTATGTTTAAACAGGGACATAGTTACGTAAAGTTCCGGGCACAGCGACATTAGAGTCACTGACACACCGTAACTGTTGTCCTAGTCCAGTCATGGGCAAAGTACCACCCGCCGGTAAAGTCCGGCCCTTCGGGCTAGTCAATCCGGCCCGCGACATTGTTTTGAATAACCCTACCAAAATTTACCATTGAACATTACCATTGAAATTTACATTGAACAAAAAGTATTTTCTGCGTAGATAGAACAGAATACTGAACGGTTTCCTTCTCATTGCGCTTTATGTACGGTATTATTGCATCTAATGTTAGTTTGCACGCAACCTCCCGTAGGCGTAGTGCCGATCGCAGATCGGTAGCATAGTAGATTTGCAGATCGGTAGCATGGCAATGTGAAGTGCAATGCGTGTGTTGCTCGGCTAAGTTCGGGACGAATCGGGCGCTATTATTTTCGTTTCGTCTGTTGTCAAGCTCAGTCACAGTTTCATCTGTCACATACGCCTTCATACTCTTCTAAAGAATAATTAATTTTTGTTACTTTTTTTACCATTGTAGCATATAATGTACTTAATATTATGTTTGATGTAAAAATTAAAAAATAAAGTATATCACTTATAAAAAATTATTTTATTAAATTTTTTTTCCGGCCCGCCTAGATAATTTATTATTTTACCTGACCCTTTCCTTAAAAAGTTTGCCCATCTCTGTCCTAGTCACTTCCGAGAGCCGCAACACTCCAACAACTGGCGGACTCCAGTCATTACATTATAGCCGACCTCCTCGTATAGTGTGTGTTTATGTACATAAAAGCGATACCATGTCGGTAATTTGGTATATGTAATTATTGACAATTAATACAGTTTTTGGCTTTTGGTTTTGGTGTAGCAATCAAATTTTTTTTTACATCAGAATAGTCATCTTTGGATTGAAATAATGATAAATTTGTTACATAGACATTGCAAATCGATAGTTGAAATTAAATATAAAGTAGGTTCCAATGTAATTATTAAATAACAAACCTGCTGCAATTTATCCTTAGTCGGTCGAGGATGCTCCAACACGAAGCCCAACTGCTCCAACTTGGAGCCGTCCAGGTTAACGTGGCGGTTGAGCAGCAGCTCCGGAGTCATGGTGGGGTCCAGGGGCGTATTGGCGATGCCCTCGGCGGAGCAGGCTTCGGCCCACGATGCCAGGTGTTTGTCATTTACCTCATCCACAACGGAATTCAGGTCGGTCTAAATGTAGACAAGAGTAGTTGTTATTAAGAATTTATTTCTAGGGAACTGAAAATTTGCATTATTTTTTGGAGTTTAAGCTTACTATGTTTCAGTGAATTTTCCATTATTTATGGGGAATTAGGCATTTTATTTGGAAAAAACTGTGTTATGTTCCCTTTTGTTTTTGTTCATTTCCCAAGTTTTATTTATTAAGAAAATCGTGCATGAAAGTATGGGGTGTTTTCGAAGTGAAGTTAGCTGCATTTCATTTTATGGCTGTTCAAGCTTATGAAAACCATAGATAAAGAAATATATAAAGCTTATAATTTTTTTTTAATATATATATTCAGATGGTTTTTTATAATATTGTATTTTACATTAATCTTACAAAATTGGTCAGTTTGTAAGAAATAAGTAATATTACTTCCTTATTTTAAAATTTCAGAATATTTATTTATTATCATTATTCGCCCTTTTTAGGGGCTTTTACATATGGGAGGTAAAATATACAATATTTATTGTAAATAACTGAACTGCTTTATTAAGAACATTTTGTATTTGTTTAGTGACAAATTGAAGATGTCCACCGAATTGGTATAATTATTTCCCTCCATTAGAATTCTGGACAAAGAGGAATACATATGGTAGTTAGTCCTTTTTTCATATTTTTGCATGAAAATTACGAAAATTCGCATTGTTTACCAGGCACCGGACAGTTAGGACTCTTATGCGGCAGTCAAATATGAATACATGATGATATAATAGATAGATAGTTATAACATACTTTAGCAAGACTGGACATGGTGGTGCCCCAGTAATCATGATTGATGTTGAAGATGTCTGAGATCAGGTCAGTGACGGAGCCCTGCGTGGAGTCACCCTTGTCCACCAGGTTATAGATCTGCCCCACTGCCTCAGGTTTCCCGACCAGAAACCAGATGGCGCGGGCCACGTCCAGCACGGAGACGGTGTTCAGCTTCATGTCGGCGGTCCACATCAACTTCATCATCTCGCCCATCTGTTTGTAGACTGCGCCGACCAGTATCCTGGGAGCTGCAAACATAAATATTTTTAATAACCACTTTGCTAATGAATAAATAAACAAATTTACTGTTATTACTGAGAGATGACCAGTTTATATAATCGTTTAAATATATTGTGATAAAAATCTTATGGTATAAACATGAAATACACAAATTTGAGCAAGGTAAAGTTTTCACGCAGTTCTGCAAATTGTAATAAGCTTGTCAGCTTATTACTTAATTTGAGCAAGGTAAAGTTTTCACACAGTTCTGCAAATTGTAATAAGCTTGTCAGCTTATTACTTAATTTGAGCAAGGTAAAGTTTTCACGCAGTTCTGCAAATTGTAATAAGCTTGTTAGCTTATTACTTAATTTGAGCAAGGTAAAGTTTTTACTCAGTTCTGCAAATTGTAATAAGCTTGTCAGCTTATTACTTAATTTGAGCAAGGTAAAGTTTTCACTCAGTTCTGCAAATTGTAATAAGCTTGTCAGCTTATTACTTAATTTGAGCAAGGTAAAGTTTTCACACAGTTCTGCAAATTGTAATAAGCTTGTCAGCTTATTACCTAATTTGAGCAAGGTAAAGTTTTCACACAGTTCTGCAAATTGTAATAAGCTTGTCAGCTTATTACTTAATTTGAGCAAGGTAAAGTTTTCACTCAATTCTGCAAATTGTAATAAGCTTGTCAGCTTATTACTTAATTTAAGCAAGGTAAAGTTTTCACTCAGTTCAGCAAATTGTAATAAGCTTATCAGCTTATTACTTAATTTGAGCAAGGTAAAGTTTTCACTCAGTTCTGCAAATTGTAATAAGCTTGTCAGCTTATTACTTAATTTGAGCAAGGTAAAGTTTTCACACAGTTCTGCAAATTGTAATAAGCTTGTCAGCTTATTACCTAATTTGAGCAAGGTAAAGTTTTCACACAGTTCTGCAAATTGTAATAAGCTTGTCAGCTTATTACTTAATTTGAGCATGGTAAAGTTTTCACGCAGTTCTGCAAATTGTAATAAGCTTGTCAGCTTATTACCTAATTTGAGCAAGGTAAAGTTTTCACACAGTTCTGCAAATTGTAATAAGCTTGTCAGCTTATTACTTAATTTGAGCATGGTAAAGTTTTCACGCAGTTCTGCAAGTTGTAATAAGCTTGTCAGCTTATTACTTAATTTGAGCATGGTAAAGTTATCACGCAGTTCTGCAAATTGTAATAAGCTTGTCAGCTTATTACCTAATTTGAGCAAGGTAAAGTTTTCACACAGTTCTGCAAATTGTAATAAGCTTGTCAGCTTATTACTTAATTTGAGCATGGTAAAGTTTTCACGCAGTTCTGCAAGTTGTAATAAGCTTGTCAGCTTATTACAATTTGATAGAAAGCTGAAACGCGGCTAGAATCGGCATTTAACGGTGACCATTCAAATGTCAAAAAATAAAATGGCGCTGAATGACCATGTTGATGACAATGTTGCATTTGAATTTCTGTGAAATAACCCGTCCTAAGTTTGGTTAAGATAGTTTCACAAGTGAACCAAATCGTATAAGCCGATCATTTTAACCTCTTGAATGTCAGATGACATTTGCCCACATATGGCCGTATTCCACAGAAAATTAATATCAGAGCATTTAGAGGGGCTGGAGTTTTGAAATAAAAAGCAACATCTGGAATGATATTGGCGCAAGCGATTCTGACCTTGTCCTTGTACAGTTTTTCATACATAAGGGTTAAAATCGCATTTTATTCTTTAACCTCTCATTTTTCATAAACCCACCGGCGGGCTGGTGAAATCAAAATCATAATGAGAATTAAATAAATCAATGATTACTAAGGATCCAGAAACCTGACAGAAAATGAGCTAATGATAAAAAACAAATTGTGTATAATAATTTCATAATAACTCGGTATGAACTCACTTAGGCTCCTCCTATCTCCTGGTCCATAAACAACAGCCGGTCTCACAATGGTATACTTCAAATCTGGTGCAAGGCTTTTGAGCTCTGTCTCCACTTGACTCTTCCACTTGGAGACATAAGTCCACGGTTCAACTGGGCCATCTTCTTTGTGACGTACCTATAACAGAATTTGTACTTAATTTCTTTAATGGGAAGGCTGATGGAGATATTGAAAGAAGGGCAAATACAGATAACACCATTAATGGGGAACTGGATGGGGATGGTTATCTGAATCATTTAGCATTTCAATACCACAACAGCGAAGACTATTATTACAATAATTGATAATGTAACCTTTTCACTGCTGTACATGCAGCCCGAAGTGACCTCCACATAGCGGGGGACCTGAAGGCGTGCGCTCTCGCGGGCCGCGTTGAGGCTCAGCGTAAGGATTCCCTCCTTGTAGACAGGATCCGTCTGCCCGGGCTTGGTCTCGCCGGCGCAGTTGATGACGGCTGCCCACGTGACGAAGTCGGGGCCCGGCTCCAGGGCGGCTGCGCATGATGCTGAAACAAAAGTTTTTTTTCATATAAATTTACGGTGAGGGTACATCATTTTTAACAAGGCCATTTACAGCCGTTGTGTCCAACTTTTCGATTGATTAATCTGAGTATACCGAGAAGCGCCTCTCAGTTAAGTGATCCTAAGGAAATGCTCCAATTTGCCTATGTCCAACATTTTAATCTTTCATAATGTCGGATTTCTTAAGTCATCATAAAACAGTTGGAAAATCTTCCACATCATTTACTTCGATATAATTAATATCTGCCTATTGTTGCCGCCTGTGTGACCCGATATAATCATTTCGTCCATCCCACAATATCTACTGTAGTCAATGTCCATAATTCAAATTAAAAAACGCAATTCTAAAAAACCGACAAGAATGTGGAATGGCGATGACAGATGTCAGACTCTATTGTACGTTATTATAAGTACATGTTCCTGAGGAAGCTTTAATCCACAAGATTACCTTTCTTAAGTTAAGTGGTGCATGGCGATGATTGTGGTTTGGTAAGAATGTATTTGCGCATTTGAGCAGGGTTGAGCCGAGATTTCGGCTCAGTAGTTGATTATTATGATTGGACTTTACGGCTGTTGGTGGTTCTACCACACATACACCTGAGGGATACATACAGCATAGTTGAAAGAAAAAGCGCGGCTGATAAAATTGTCCAAAGAAGCGAAGCTAGCAGTGCACATAGTGCTGATACCAACCCTGCAATGAGCCATGGAACTTGCAGAAAAAGGATGAAAGTAGACTGAATGCTTTTTGAGGGTTAAGAAGTTGTTCAGCCAATTGCAAAGAATCATGCCTATGCGCGGTGCAAAGCACTTACATTTAATTTTTATTTATTGACATTTCTTGCTATCTCCTTCGGGTTAACCCTCCCGCACCGGAAGGGGGTATCACACACTCCCTAAACGAGATATTTCCTAATATTCCAAATATTTCCAATATTTTTTTATATTTCCAAAAATAACTGATTCCTTGAGAAAAATATCTAGGGTTCCATTGACAGCAAAGGAACTGGTTCCATGTAACCGAGACAGGAATATCGACTATCTCTAGCCTAAACACAAGTCAACAGTTGGCCATTGATAAGAATAATAATAATCTTGTCGCTTTTGATTTCTTTCCTGAACGTGTTGTTTATTATTGTTGCTATTATTTTCAAAACTTTCCAGTAATTCTAGATTTGATAAGTTTGACTTTCAATTTGAAAATTGACATATTTGTCAGACAACAATTATATCCTAAAATTCACCATTGCATAAGGCGATAATTACCTCGAATCTACATCATTAATATGGAAGTAACACGGGAAATAATCCAGGAATTATTTCCCTTTTTTATCCGAATGCTAGTTTACAAAATAATTATTAGTATAATTACCAACATTTTATTCGTTTTTGTAGATGCATTCAGAGTCTCTTGACGTCATCAGTTTTATTACAATATAAATTTAAATCTGCCAGTGAGGAATGGACTTCAGGCTACGTCACAACTTTCCAGCCAATCACCACTCTACCCTATCGATGAGTTAACCTTGTTAAATACATTTTCTAAGAACCTTGGACCTTACCCATTAGAATAAACAAATAACCATGCAAACAACACTTATACTTAAACGAAAACAAATTATTATAAATTCACATCACATAAAACATTGGCATACAAGTCATGCCCATAAAACAATTGTGCTGCTATTGTATTTATGGATAATCTTATGTGAATGAATATTATTAATCAACAATAATTTAATGTAGTGACTTTCATTGAATCACTTCAAGGTCACGCTTAGGTTCAGGACAGTGCCCCATCCAAAAAGAAATTTTTTTGAAAAATTTTGAAAAAATATCTTACTAATATTATAAACGCGAAAGTTTGTATGGATGTATGTGTGTTTGCTACTCTTTCACACAAAATTTACTGAATGGATTTTAATGAAACTTTACAATAATATAGCTCATACATCATAATAACATATAGGCTATAATTTATAAAGCTAGTTATTAATTTTCAATATATTGAAAATAATAATTATTGTAATAGAAAATGTCAAAATTTGAGAATGACATTTTGCAAAACAATGATTGTTAAATCAAAATTCTATTTTAGAAAATATTTGAATTAGTGAATTTATTTGAAGTACTCGCCTAATACATTGAATCGAATCAAGAATTATAGATATTTTGGTATAAAAGTAGATGGGACCTAGGAAAAGTAAATAGATTACTCGAAGTACTAATCCAACGCAGACGAAGTCGCGGGCAGAAGCTAGTATACATATATTTATGTATCATTTATTTATTTTATATCATAGAAACAAACAGTAAATTGGTTAGAATGTAAATTTTATTTACATTTACTCCAATTCACCTATGGTGACAATGTCCCGCCCTGTTGGAAACAAGGTTCAGATACCTGGGAAGGCACATTGTGGAACCAGGAGACGTAGCCACATATTCAAAGATAACCCTGGTGAACTTTTTTAAACGGACTGGGCTACTGTTAAAGGAATGAGGTAAAATGGGTGATGGCACAATGGGTCTATGGTCTGAGTGCTCATGTGAACTATTCGTAAACCGTATAATAATAATAGTATGACAAAAACAGGTCAAAAGTAATTAATTTTGTGGTCAACATAACATGAGTGTATCGTCCTGGTGAAAGACCACCATTCCAAAACGCTGCTTGAAAAGGCTTTAGCCATGTTTGGCGTACAGATCCAAATACCCAGATATTCCCAACCTTCCTTTCATCATCTCGATCCCATCCCCTATCCCTCAGCCTCACATCATACTCCAGTTAGGGATGCCATAGTCATAGTGGCTTCAGACAATTGGGAGTAATTGGGACTCTTGTGAAGTATTCACAAAAACGAAACAAATAGTGATAATAGAAAATGTCGAACAAAAAAAAATTAAATACGAATATTTGAGTTAGATTTAATACGGTTTAATTTTTTAAAATTGCTGAAATTGAGAGACTGGGCGCAATTTTAAGATTCTTTGGAAATTATTTGGTGAAATCACTAATTAAGATTTACGGTAAGCTATTATTGTGGTTCTCAAATAAATTTTCGTAAAATAACATTCGTATTTGAATAACATTCATACAAGGTTACTGAAAAGAATTAATAATTTGCACTCAGAAAGAAGTAACATGTTCAGATTAAATGGATCTAGTACTTGGAATATAAAAAATATCTTCACAGTAACGCAATAGTATGGATTGTAAATATTCTGTATATTATAAAAATTATACAAAGATAGAGTACAAAGGATATTTTTTTATCAACTTATTATGAAAGGAAATAGAAGTAGATAAGAAATGAATCAAACAAAGTGTTATTCAGAGATTCTCAACAGTTGTTAGGATTTATTACAGTATTAAAATAAGTTTAAAAAATAAACAATCTTCAACTTCTCTTGAAAGTCCAATGATTTATAAAAGCCGCAATCTTTTGATTGTATTGTAAAACTGTGGTATTGCATTCTAAATTCTGCTGCAATATCAACGGTTTTTTTAATAATATGACGTCATGTTGTCAAGTTGCCAAACATTTCATATTCCCAGACAGAAATGTGTAAAAAAATGAAATCCAAACTTACCAGGATTTATTAGATTTGCGCTTCTAAACTCAACTTTGGGGTTTTCAAATATCAGGGCGTGTTTCTTGTTCAGCCACGCAGTTTGTGGGGGGACTTTGTCGATTACACGGACTCCGCTAACCAAGTCATTACTAATCAAGTATTCGACGAGGTTGCGACCGATGAAACCGCATCCTGTAAAAAAAGTTCCCACACTTAATACAAAGCAATTTTTCAAATTAAAATATTAATCTAGGTGTAAACTTTGAACCCGTTTTATTCTTCATACAATTCAGCCTTAACATCACAGCTCTGTTAGATTATTATCCAATAAGTCGGGAAAGTGAAATTGCCCAATGGTGATTGTTGAATTTTATACTCGGGCACGTAGTATACCAGGCAGCTGAAGATTTAAATGTAAAGATAATTCATCACTGTAATATTGTAAATAAAAAATAAATGCACAATTACCTCCTAAAACAGCAACCCAAGTCATATTATTATCGCCGGCTTCCTGAGCCATGCCGCTGTCAGATATCGGTTGTCATTCAAATACCATAGACAAAATTATGATAACCATGATAACGAAAAAAGATTTTTGGCTTGTCAGGCTTGTCTATAGTTAAAATATTTATGGCTATAAATTATACAAATAGGTTGACAGAAGTAAATTATACAAACAGAAGGTTGGGTTCGTTGGAAAAATTAATTGGTCGACAGGGGTTAATTATATAAAAAGGTTGACAAAGGGTTGGTTTTGTTGGCAAAATAAAATAGATATATAGACATTTGATTTTCTGAAGTCAGCGAGCTTACCAGCCAGGCAGCCAGCCCAGGATCGCTTATCCGGGGGTAGAGCGGTGATTGGTTAGAAAATCATTACGTAGCTCGAAGTCCACATTCCTTCGGGACATTTAAATTCACTGCAACACAAACGGCGCGCGGCATCAAGCGACACTAAATGCTTTAGCAAATGATTTGTTTATAACTAGTGAGTACCCGCAATGCGTTGAATGCCACATGAATAAAGAAATTGTTTCTCGCTGCATGTCCTTTCTCATGCATCCCCTTTCCCACCCCTGTTCCCCTCTCGCAACCCCTTTTCTTTCTTCGAATTTCTTCCGCCTTTCCCGTCTTCCACCCTCCGGCGTCCTCCGTCCTACGAACCCCCTTACCCTCCGAGTTTCCCTTCTGCGTTCCTCTTCTATCTTCCCTGCATTCCCCCTCCCTCTCTCCTTCCCACCCTGGCCCTAAACTATGTGAAATACACATATTTTTCAAACAACTAGCGCCAACTATTGTAATTTTTTAAACAAATTTCATAACACCAGGGTTCTCCAGTATATATAGAAACCTTTGGGGGTGTGCGAACAATAACTCGCTAAAGTTTCATCGCAATCGGATGAATAGTATAGGACAGGTGTGACGAACCTTTTTGGGTCTGCATGCCAAAATTCCTCAAATATTCGGTCCTTATATATGAAATTGGCGTTTTGGCTTACTGGCAACTTTGATCTCAAATATCTTCTCTTTGGTTAGGAATTCCAAATTCAAATTTATACAGCTATTTACTCATGTATTTGTGTTTCGAAAATTATAATTAATTTGTTTTTTCCTTAATTGTTTTTTTTTCTTTGCGTCACTTAATTTACAAAATGGAAAACTTGAAATATCGCGCAGATCCGGCAGATCCGACGATGTGTCATCGTCGGATCTGCTCTGATGATGGACACTGCAACGCTGTACGAAACTTCGACAAAAGAAGGAGGTAGCGCAACACGGCATGACACCCCAAATACAAACAACGAAAATAATAGAGTTAATTATTTTTTAAAAGTTGTATACAATAAATATACCCATTAGTTATTTATCAATGAGATTTTTGCTGTTGTACATTAGTTGACAAATTCGTAATATCTGGTTCATATTTCGTCACTTTTAGTAATACACATGACCAACTGGATTCATCAGTTTTCAAGTTCAAAAATTTTTGAACTTGGTAATCGTTTTTGTGCCATCCAAATTATCAAACGTGCCAACCTCGGTTACGCGTGCCCTAGGTTTGCCACAGCTGGTACAGAAAGTCATTTCAAAACGCCAAACTCACTATTATATATAGAAACCATCAGGGGCACGCGCACATCAAAGTTTCATCACAATCGGAAGAGTGGTTTAGGATCGCATAAGGAACAAACAAAGAAACATTCATTTTTATATATTTAGAAGATAATACTAATTGTTATTTATTTACAAGTGTTGTAAAAATCACAGGAATATTATTAATTTGCTGTGTTCACTTCTTTATTATAAGGTTATTAGAGAAATGTTATGAATAATTTTATTCATTCAAAGGGTCACATAGAATGGCAGATACTCTCAGTACCTGGTAAACGCCACTATTCAGAATCGCAACGTTTCTTGAACTGGCATTAGCAGTGTTTGGTGACCATATTTAAAAAATCATTGACTTTTCTGCCACTCTCCACCTTGTCTCCCCCTCCTCATACCAAAATAGCAAAAAACACTTTAATCACAGCTGTATTATATTATTTTTTTTACGCACTAGTCTTTTAGGTCCACACACTTTTCCATAAAAATGATCATCTAGTAAATCCACTCTATGCAAGTGTATTATATAAGTATAATTAATACAAAACAATACAAGAACAACATGTTAACCTACCAGACTATTAAATGGGAAAATAATTCACCGACTTCAGATATTTTGATTTCAGAGGGTTCGGGCTCGGTGGAATTCCTAATTTGACCGATAAATCCTACTGATCCCTCAATATAAATATTTAAAAAATCTTTCATAATCCTACATGTATTTAAAATGACTGATTTTTGCATTTTTATATACAAATTCTTTGACAAATCTAATACGCCTACATTTTTAATGAGAGAGCTAGGTATAATGCCAGTAGCCGAAATAACAAATGGTAATATTTTTATAGTCTGAGAATGCCAAATTCTTTTAATTTCATTTCTTAAATCTGAATACTTTCTTATTTTTACAGAAACAGATTTTTCAGTATTACAGGAATTTGGAATAACTACATCAATGATATAAGTTTTTTTTTAAATTTTGTCATGTAAAACTAGATTGGGTCTATTATGACTAATTGGTCTGTCTGTTAGTATAGTTTTATCATAGTATACTATTTTAAAGAAATTATTTTCTAAAAATGAATTTGGTTCGTATTCATAATATGGTAGGTACTATATTATGACAGTCAATCAAGTTATGTTTAATTACCAAACTTTGGTGAATTATTTTTAAAACCTGATTGTGCCTAAATGTATACTCGGACGGCGCTAATATAGAACATCCCGATATAATATGTTCTATAGTTTCCGGAAAAGCCATACATTTTCTACATAAATCATCAATTTGATTTGTATCTTTGATTATATGCTTCTTATAATTTTTAGTATTAATGACTCTATCTTGAATAGCAAGCATAAATCCTTATTTTTCTGCGCTCAACTCTCCAATACTCAACCATTTGTTTGACGAAAGTTTGTCAACATACGTTTGGTTGAGATAATTGAAGTATTTTGCATGAATAATTTTATTTGACCAGGAATCTAATAATTCCTGGTTGGTATTTATAAAAATGTTGGCATTCTCGTCGTATAAATTTAAAGGTGTAATGTTTCAATCTGCCTTGCAAATTATTTGTGTATTTCTGTTAGCTATTAGCTTTCTATTAGCTTTCCTATGGAAAAAAATTCTTAACATTTCTACCTGATTGTGTTTCAAAGAAGTCATTTTGACTATACCTCTACCTCCTAAATTTCTAGGTAAATATTTAATTTTTATTTTAATTAATTTACATTGTATTATTATTACATGGAATAAAACATTTAATTTTAATATACTAAAACAATTTTTAACTTTTTCCAATTAGTTTTCCAATCAATTTATTTATTTATAAATACAACATAATATAAAAATAGGGCAAATTTTGACATGGATAAAGAGTAATCTCAAAAAAATTTAATTGAGAAATATGCTCAATCGAATAAAAAGTGACAAGAGTTCTAATATTACAACCATCTTTATGGTTTATATGATCATACAGATACAGAAGTCCGCAAAATAAAAGAAATCTATTCCAATGGCACGGGGGAAATTAAATAAAAATAAAAATATATATTTTTACAACATTGATTTATTTCACACACGTACCAACGAAATTTGCGAAAATCCAAGTAAAAACCTTATGAGTAACGGCTGCAAGGCCTTTCTCTAAAAAAACATAAATTTTGATTTGAGGCAAAAGTACCCAAAAAACGGAAAATTTTTTTTAATCAAAAGGTATATTGTCTATATGGATAAATGCTACTTAATTTAACTGTGTTTTTTAAATTATAAAATATAGATAAGGCATAAAACTTTCAATTTTTCATTATCTTGAGCGATTGACCAGCGGCTGTTTTTAAAATTAAAAATTGAATATCGATTTATTTCATTCGAAATTCGCTTTAATATACTTACATACAATATATATAATACAATATAATACTTACAATACCTGCTGAAAACGCAAGATGATAAATTATTAAATATTGTGTACTTCTTGTAAGTATTTTTTGATCATAAGTGTTTATGATTTTTCAATAATGTCCAAACAAAATAAGTGTGTAAAAAAAATTGAAATATTTTAGTTTGTAAGACCTCAAATAAATAGAAAAACTGAGGTATTTTTGGCACAAAACACATTCTCGGATTTATTTTTTAATGATTTTAATTTAACTAAAATTAAAATTTTGAAAACTGTGTTGACTAGATTATGTATTGATTTATTTTGTTGTATGATTATATGATTTGTGTTGTTTAATAGAATCTATCGTTTGAAAATTGAACAAATCTTCCAACGACCAACGGTATAACCTTAGTATATTAAAAATAAACTTAGTTTTTCAAAATTTTAAAACTGTGTGTACTAGATAAAATAACAATCTTTCAAAATCAATTTGTTTTTTTGTAAAAAAGAGTCAATATGTCTAGAATTTGATTTAAAAAGGACTAATTTCCGGTATTCTCTGGTAATACCCTCTTATGAGGCAACTTTGGCAATAATTAGTAATTTAAAGATAATTAATTAAAAAATCAGTTTTGCTCTATTTACTATATAAATGTAATGAAATATAAAAGAATAAAAAAAATGTGATTAAAAATAGCATTTCGATGAGTGTAAATTTAAATTACAAACGACCGATTTATGTTCAGAATACAAATTGTCATATATAAATTTTAATTTCTACCCAATAAAACGCCTTTTTTGAGAAGTTATATTATTATTTTATTTTTCATTATTATTATAACACATTAGGTAGGGCATTTTTTTTTATAATTCGTACATTTATGCATACTATTATATTATGTTTATATTAAATATATGTATATATGTTTGTGTGTGTGTGTGTGTATGTTGATATATAGCGTCTAATGCACCATGTATAGATATTTGTATATATATATATATACATATACATGCATACATATGTACATATATTTTTCTGTTTTTTATATCTTTCTGTTTTTTAAGTCTATTTAGTTTATTTTATTTTTTTAAATCTTTTGTCTACACAACTACATTGCTCTCGCTTTTTACTGTTTATATACGATACGATACGATACGATTGTACCACCCCAGCCAGGAGCAATCCTGTCCCGGTGAGACCGGTACACCAGGGGGCACTGATTTGTTAGGACTGGAACACGTGCTCTAAGGATGGGTGGGGAGTTGGAGTTTAATCAGCCGGTATACATGGCAACCTAATGAGCCAATATAGGAAAGAAGGTTGGGCCGGAATGGGATGGGTTGAGCAATTTTTTATATATATATTTTTTTATTATAAAATATATTTATATAATACATACAAATACACACACATACACACATTCACACACATATATACATATATGTGTGTTTGGTGTGTGCATGCATTGTCCAATGTCAATGTGCCCTGAAAGCTACACCAAAATTGAGCCAATTGAATCTTTCCGTCCCGCGTGCCGATTTCTACCTTAAGATTGTTAAGTTCTGACGTAATATGTCAATATTTCTGTAAATGCATACCCCAAATATTTTCCAAAACGATAATCGATGCTTTGCTCTCAGATGCGAGCATCACCGATCCGTAAATCAAGAGCTTAAGTGTTCTGTAGACCTGTAAACATGCCCTATCTGTGTAGGTAATATCCGACTGAAATATAAACACATGAGTTATTTATTATAGATTGAAAGTATAATTAAGTTGAAACGATCTTATCTCAGCGTGACTTCTTGCTCCGGTTAGCGCCATTGGTTCAAGGTTGAAAACTTCAGGAATCACTTTTGAACGCGTCCTGCTTCACTTTTAACCTTTTTACCACTTGAGATGTTGCGACGCACCCGTGGACAAATTCCAGAAACAAAGAAATGGAACAGTTGTTTAAAACTTTTACTTTAATCGCACATAACTCCTTTTCTGAGACCGATAAAAATATTTCGCGAAAAGTGGTAGGTTACGTGAATAGATATGCGTGTATGTGACAATTTTCAGATGTGTAGCTCGAATAATTCACTGGTTATTTTTAAAACAAGGCAGGAGCTTTCTAGATGCGACTTGTTCAAACCGAACACCACTTAACTCTTCCTCTCGCTTTTTACTGTTTATAAAAATAAAATAAAACTTTTATTGTAACATGTATGTAACAAAAAAAAAAATTATTAATTTATAAAAAATGGCAAAGTTTCCTCTAAAATTTTGCAAATTAAATAAAATAGCACATATCCATACTAGATATTTGCTATACCTTTTGATTAATACAAATAAATTATTAAGTTTGCATGAAAAAGGCGCGCAGCCGTTCCTCTTGTAAGTATATTATCACAGTTTTTTTTTTTTAATTTGAGCTATAAGCCGAAATTAATAATGATAATAAACCGTTTATTTATGATTAAGAGTTTAAATAAATAATATGCCTAAGGTACATAATATATTTATGTAAATATACCCAGTTTGAGCGACGCATTCCCCAAATTTCGGTCAATTTAAAAATAATTATAATCAACCGATAATAATACCACAAAAATAAAAAGTAATTATACTATAAAAGTATTAGTTAAATTCAATCGGCTCGAATTTTCATTCTCTATATCCCATGTCAAAACGTGCTGCTAGCGGATTCCGTATCGCTCATCGGGAAATGTCACCTGAGAACATCAAGCCTTAGCCCAGGATCTTTTAGTGAGAAGGACTAAGAAATACTATTACTATATAATGTTTTATATAGTTGCTAAAATATTATTACAATACCCCCTTGAATGATCACCGGTGATATAGGTTCTTTTGATAAAATTGTCTCATTGGAAATTCACTGAAGGAGCGTGATATTTGGTGTTATTTATAATATATATTTTATACATATAACTTATCATTCATGATAAATCTCCACTGGCAGCACTAACATCAATATCTACAGTTTTAACAAATCCCAACAAATGTGTCCGGGGTCTGTACACAAACACATTGACGCTTTTATCACTAGTCCTCTCTTCCTGGTTGTTGATGGAATAGAAGGAAACGGCTTTATCCAATAAACTGATTATCTTGCTTTCTTTAAACGCAGCCGAGTGCACATCATCTCCACTTTTTATACTATAAGAAGGATCGACACTTTTTATAACATCGGTGTTATCTTTTTGGGCAGCGTTATCAACCAATTTAAGATTAACCGCATTTTCGTCATCAGTTTCTTCCTTAGGCTCTAGTTTTATCTGTAACTCGGGCGGTGAAGCGAGGTTATTATTATATGTCTCGCAAATCGGGTTTTTAGATAAGTCCAGATTTAGAGTGTCATTTTGATCATCCACATAAACATAAAACATACGTTCACTTTTAAGAGGACCTTTAATCTGCTTGTTGCTTTGAATGTCTCGGATAACGCAGCCCTCTCTTTTCAATCGATTGAAATACCTATTCCTTCGAAGGGGGATAAAGTCCACGAGCAAATGGTCGTTTCTTTTGTAGAATCCGGAGAGCCAATCTTGCCCAGCAAGGCAGTTGGATTGCCAGGAGGGCGGCACTTTGATGTTATGATTAGTGGCGAACTGAAAAGCTAAGATGCGTATCTCCCAGGAGGTAATACGGTGCGTGGTGGACCTTTCCTTGAGCAGGGAGACAAAGGCCTCTTCCTGGGGGTTAGTGAAAACGAGGCGAGTGCAGACGTAGCCCATGAGGATGGCGGGTTGGGGCGAGGACTCAAAGCGCTTGATGAAGCGATTGAGGCTCATGCTGCAGATTCCGTAGAGACCGGCAGCCGCTCGGATGTTCAGGCATTTCTTCTTCACCAGTTTGGCTGCCTTTTTCATTGTTTCTAAAGAAACTGAGCCGCGGTTTGATTTTCGTTTGTATTTCCTCATTCTGAAAACATTCAATTTTTATTACTCCACGGGACTTAATAACCGAAATTCATAATATGATACATAAGAAGAAGTGACATGAAGTATGCAGAATATTATGTAAAATGGGGACGAGGCAATAGGCACTTTAAAAAAAAAACACTTGTATCAGTTAGATAATAATGAGAAGA
Source organism: Limnephilus auricula (assembly GCA_951813805.1). Taxonomy (NCBI): domain Eukaryota; kingdom Metazoa; phylum Arthropoda; class Insecta; order Trichoptera; family Limnephilidae; genus Limnephilus; species Limnephilus auricula. The sequence goes on from OX638403.1 coordinate 8,087,538, forward strand.
AAGTATTTTGTTTCCGGAAATGGAAAATAATGCATTTTAATAAAATTGACAAAATTAAAATCAATTGTTCATTTGGTGGCCATTGTTATTTTTCTTCTCTTATTTAACCCAAACTATGAACCCTAAAATAGGTTCTTAGTTTGGGTTTAATTAAAAATTGCCTAAAAAAACTATTTTAATTTTTTTTTTTTAATAGTGAATACCTCACAAGAGTCCCAACTGCTCCCGTCTGAAGCCAGTGAGACTATGGCATCCCCAATTGGGGTATGTTATGAGGCTGAAGGTATTTAAAAAAAAAAAAAATTATTTATTTTTTTACAATTAAACCCTCTAAACTACTTATGTAGTTTGTCAACAGGGACATAGGGACAACATTTTATACAATTACATGATACAATTTAAACGGTATATGATGATTCATAAATACATAAGTTGGTCAAATTACAGAAAAGTTTACATACATAAATAGCAGCATAAGCCTTATACATATAATAAGCAAGTAAAAATAAATGTATGAAGAAATTAGTATAATCATTAAGTACATCAATAGTTTCATAGATAAAGGTAGGTATGTTAGGTATTACAAAATAATTATTTTTCCATTATAATTATGTGAGGAAGAGAAGGAGACGAGGAAGAGGAAGGTGGGGAAGTACCTGGCTATTCAGATCTCTAGTCACTAAACACGGCTAAAGCCATTTTTTAATTTTTTTTTTATTTAATGACAATACAAATTAAAATTAAAATACAATATTAAGTAAATTAAGAATGCAAAGTGAAGTATTTTATCCTCAGTCCTCCTCACTAGGTATTCCTGTTCCGAGGTGGACTGCAGGTTGTTGTATGGTGTTGTATGGTGTTGTATGGTTGTTGTATGGTGGTGATCATGATTTCCTCATCATTGTTGTTGGTTTCCACGAAATATAAATAAATAAAGCAAACAGTGTTGTTTATTATCTTGCATTTCAAGCAACGTTTCAATTCTGAATGATGGTCTTACACCAGGGCGATACTAAGAGTATCTTCCACTCTGGAACGTGCCGCAAATATACTATATTTTATTTTAAATAATTAATTGTGAAATAACACAAATCAATAATAATAATAATATTATTATATCAAAACATGGCGTGAAGAAAAAACGTCAAATTATATGTTTTTTTAAATGAAATAGCTACTAAAATGTATTATTTTCCATTTCCGAAACTGAAATAATTTCTCCTCATTGTTAATTATCTGATAAAGTGTTTAAAAAAAATGAGCATATTAACCTCTCATTTGTCATGAGCCCGCCGGCGGACGGGTGACAGATGATAGGTTAAAAAAATAAAATGCGATTTTAACCCTTTTGTATAAAGAAACTGTACAAGGACAAGGTCAGAATCGCTTGCGCCAATATCATTCCAGACTTTGCTTTTTATTACACTACTCTGGCCTCTCGGAATGCTCTGATATTAATTTTCTATGGAATACGGCCGGGATAAATCATGTATTAAATAAACAAAAAAATAATAAATAAAATATTCTCCCCAGACATAAACTCACTTTTCATAATAATAAAGCTAAATCTAACTATTTAAATAAGAAATAATCCGTATTAACCGTGAAGTGGAGTAAGACTAGTTGCAACTAATGCAAATAGTTGTCTTTTATAGTAATTAGGGTTAATCAGAAGGTTTTCCAAAAAAATATTCGTATTAAGCGCGTCCAGTCTTCCCAAATGTTTACCGAAAAGGCTTATTGGGTCTGAGTTCTGAGTGCTATAATGATTGTTGTAAACAAATCATACGGTTTGCAAGCCCCTCATAAGTGAGAGAACTTAACATGTTTTTAATACTGATGAGAACGTTGTTAGCACACATACATTGATGTATTGTATCTCTATGCATACTCAGCCTACCTGATAACATTGCATCCAATGACAAAGTCATTTACGGCCGCTGTTCCTAACTTGATCCTGTTCCTGACGTGATCAGCTAAGCATTTTTTAGGGTAACGCTCGATTCATGTTGTTCCCAAACATCTTATCGTTGGTAATCTTAAGTGGCCTCGCCCGCTTTCATAGACAACAAAATGACTTTAAAGTAAAAGCTTTCAATGTTAAATTAATATTATAGAGTTAATTGTTGCATTATTATTAATCCGCATAATTTCTTTTAAATATTGTTATCCATAAACATATTTTTCATATTTTTTAAACAAATGTATTAATAACTCAGGTATGGGACATACGTCATTCCTATGTCTACCCACGTTAAATTATCGTGAAAACAAGCTTATGTGTCCAAGCGGTTAAATATATTAAGAATAAATGGTCAGCTTGGTATTTTTCTACTCTGTTGACACTTTTAGAACTAGTCCTTTACTGAGACGGCCGAGACGAGTTTAATCCGCTAGTCTGGCTTCCTTAGGTTGCGATGCAAGGCATGCTCAAGCGATGCTAGTGTGTTGGGAAGAGCGTAGATGTGCATTTGAGCAGTGTTGAGCGGAAGTTTTGGCTTAGCAATTGATTAGTAGGATTGGAAACAACGGCCGTTAGAGCTTAAAATTCGTACATTCTAAAAAAATGTAATTTAATTGGGTTAGGTAGCAATAAACAACCTGCAATGGGTTACATTAAATGCTTTTCGTATTCAAATAAAATAAAGTAATTTGTCCACGAATAATAAATTAAGTGCATAAACATAATTTCCCGATCAAAATTTTGTCAGTGCGCGGTTTACGCATAATTAAGAAAGCCAAAGAAACTTTACCTGAAATCAAGTATATTATTGAGTCAAAGTTCGATGATTCGTCAAAGATATGTTGATTTTCTAAGAATATGCAATTCTTTTTACAATATCAATTTGTAGCAAAATGTACCCAAACTGTCAAAACTGTCAACGCTGTCAAATGTCAGACGCGGCCAGACGACGCACAAAAACACAAAAATAAATTTGTCTTCAGCTTCAGCAGACGAGCAGACCTCCATAGATTTATATAATATAACTTTATAAATCTATGGTTTACTTCTTACTTCGTGTTTAGGCTGGAATCAGACGGTTCACTAATCGTTCATTTCTGTATTTCATTCGGCCTATTTTTCTCGGAATGACATGTCTGAACATGAAATGAAACAAAAGTGAAACGAAGTTGGGAACATTTGCTCGAGCAACCATAGACTAAAGCTTCACTCGAGTGAACCGCCTGATTCCAGCCTTAAGCGCCATTCAGACGTTTCACTAATCGCTCATTTCCGCATTTCATTCGGCCTAGTTTACTCGGAATGACACGTCTGAACATGAAATGAATCGAAAGTGCCGAACACTGCCGAATGAAATCTTCAAGTGAACCGATCCAACAATGTTGGATATTTTCCTTCGGCATCCTTCACTCGCGCGCGCATGCGCGCGGAAGAGAGCAAAGTGAATCGTCTGAACACCGAGTGAACTCTCAATCAGTTTGTCTCGCGTCCTGTACGGGAAGGACCAGGAAGGACCATGAAAGGACGCTATCAAATCGCACGCAAAACGTCAAAATGGTATTCGTTCGGCTAATTGGTTTGCTTTTGGGAACACCTCTCATATAAATTTTTGGTTCTCCCTTCTTATCCATGTATTTTATATGTTTTTTAATATATGTAAGATTATTAATTTGTAGAAAAATGTTCGTAATAAAAAAAGTGAAATCAAATTGTGTTATTATGCCATAAAAAATAAAAAGGTTTATAAGACGACAAAATACTGTTTTTTTATTCATTTTTATTTAATTGTGTCAACAAAATTGCGTAAAAATCGATGCATCTGACATGTTTTTCCTTAAAATTCGGGGCCGGACCGCGCTGGAAAACAAACGAAATCCAGCGCGGTTGACCTCGCTCGGCGACGCTATGGTCGGAATGGACGAGTGAACGCTTATTTCTATAGCGCCGTGTGAACATGGAATGAAACAAAATGGACGATTAGACCGAAAAAACATGGCGGAAACCTTCCCTCGAGTGAATCGTCTGATTCCAGCTTAATTCGAGCGAATGTTCCATCTTTGTTTCACCTTTGTTTCATTTCCTATTCAGACGTGTCCAGACGTGTCACTCTGAATGACACGTATGAACAAGAAATGAAACAAAAGTGAAACGAAGATGGGAACATTCGCTCGAGTAACCATAGAGTAAATCTTCACTCGAGTGAACCGTCTGATTCCAGCCTTAGTGATCAGGTCTAAATACCTAGGTTTCTCCCCCAGCATTATTTTTTGTTGAAATTCTCTTTTCATGGATAATAAATAATTGTTATCTAACAATAATGTTCCACTTGCAGCTCGCCTGTTGGCCTTTAGCCAAAAAGTTTTACCAGACCTCGGTTGTAATATACAAATTCTTTGTTCAAATAAACATATTCTCACATTAGTAATATAATATATTGGTCGATAGTAAAAATGCAAAAATCTCTGCGCAAGTACTTCGTTTCCATGTGAATATTTCCATAGACAATCATAAGTCAAGATTCACTTCGCACAAATATTTTTGGCCATATTGGATGCTCGGGATCTCAGGTTTGTTGTCGAAATTTTCTTTCCCTGTTTTCTATTTTCCCGTAGCAATTAGCCTCTAAGTGGTCTAATTAAGTATCGTGCGCCTGGAAAAATTTCTCTTGATTTTTACTTGTTTCTTTGAAGAGAGTTATTTTGTTTTACAGATTCTTGCAAAAATGGACGGTGATACAGAACATCGAGAAGACGCCGAAGGAAGCGAAGCGGGAGTTCACATTGTGAAGTTGCGCGGCTTGCCCTTTTCCACGAAGAAGCAAGACGTCGTGGATTTCCTAAGCGGAGTAAATATACGCAATGGACTGGAGGGTAAGTTGATGACTTTTTTTACGATTGCGTTATCTGAAAAAAAATTCACGATGGTTGGGTACCTACATTCGCTTACGTACATTATTGCGTTGCTGTAAGGCAAGTAGTCTTAGCGCCAATCCTATATTACGTAGACAACAGAAGTTGTCCAATATTATGTAGACAAGAAAAGTTTATTTTAAATAATAAAGTTACTGCCTTTAAAATTTCAACCTGATTGCATGTTGTGCGCTCAAATCACAAAGATGCAATAAACAGGATGCATATGCATAGATGTATGTACTCACCATCTGAAGACTATATCATGGATTCAATCTACTATTTAGTGTGATTATTGGGTATAATAAGAGGTTATTATGCCGAATGCTGAATTATGCTGAATCCACTCTAGCCAGCGTTTCGGACTGCGTTACAATGTCCATCATCATGGCTTAGGTTATGTTAACTATTTACTGTTATTATTCAGGAGTACACCTGACGGAGATCCGGCCCGGCAGACCAACGGGAGTCTGCTTCGTGGAGGTGGAGTCCACTGACGACCTGGAGCTGGCGCGCACCAAGGACAAGCAGAACATGGGTTCGCGCTACGTGGAGGTGTTTGTGTCAGGCCAGCGTGAGATGCAGTGGGCCATCTCGCAGGCCAGCATGGGCGGCTCTCCGGTGCCCCCCAGCGTGCCGGCCGGGGGCGGCGTGGTCAAGCTGCGTGGCCTGCCCTTTGGCTGCTCTAAGGAAGAGATCATCGACTTCTTCAGCGGTAAGAATTCACACATTACCGCCGGGTTGAACAGTCATATCACTTCCACCATCAGCTATGAAGCTTTGAAATGGCCATTTAACTGTTCTAAACTAAGATGGATGCCATATTGTTTGAAAAAAAAAGCCAGATAACAGCTGCTACTTATTATTTCAATACAAAAAAACTACATATTATTTTTCAGTAAAGAGAAATAATACTCATATATTATTTTAATGTATACTAGATTTTTTCCTTCAATGATTGACACATTAATCTGTCTTCTGTATCAAAAACAGTATTAAAATCTCTTCATGCTGACTGTGTGTTATGTTTTGTCAATGAACTAATTCGCCAGGGCGTCAGGATAAACATTTTACTTGTGAATATTTTTTCAAGACAAGAACAATAATTTGTTTTTTTTCCTGAAGGAAATAACACTTATTTTGGTTTTAAATGTTTAGTTTAGTTTAATTTGGTGTTGTTATAATAATTTTTATAGATTAATTAAAAAATAACTAACTTTTTAGGATGTATGGTTTCATAGTGCTTTCACACAAACGAAGTATTGAATTCCGTAAGTCTAAACTTAAACTTTAGGTCGCACAGTTTATACCAGCGCTGTGCAAGCGGGTTCCCTACAGAGCATCGGACCCTCCCAAGGACGGTCTATGTCACTCCGCAGTAGGGTTTTCATCTCTGGCTTGCCAGTGAAGTAAAATCATGTATGGTAAAAGAACAAAATAATTTGTCAAGTGAGCAAACTATTAGTTGAATAAGACTTTAGCTACGTAGAAGCTGCTCTAGGCACAGGCATGCTTTCTGTTGAAATGAAACTGAACTTAACGTTATAGTCTTCCCAACATGATTACAAATATCATACGCTTGTTTTAATTTATCTATTCAAATAATACTTGTGTGTGTACCAACATGAAATATATATATATTAGATTAACAAAAGGAAAAAATTATTAAGAAAAACATAAAGAAGTTACAGGTTAAACAAATTATTTAAAAGGAATATGATAAAATAATGTATATAATATAATAATGTCGACATTAGCAATATAAATAATTTTATAATAAAAGAAGTATAAAATTGATATATACAATATTACGGCCTTTTGTACTTAGATTCAGAGGACCAAATAGATAATATATCTTCCACCTTTGTGTGTATTGGTAATGTTGATTGTGCAGTGCTTCAGTTTTGATATACTGTAAAATAATATTTTAGAATGTGACGAGTTTAAAAATAAATCAGGGTAGATTATTAGTGGCTGAGAGCCAGAGCGATAGGGGGTGGGTTGGTTATATATTATACTGTGATTTTGTGGGGCGCTCACGCTAAGGCGTAAGTGCTTGCTTGCTAAGATGGATATTGTTGGTTATGTTTCCGGGTGGGTTGGGTGGTTGGGGACGGGACGGGCAACAGGGCTGACGGTGAGCGCGGATGGGGTGACCATCCTGACGGACCACACGGGGCGCAGCTCGGGGGAGGCCTTCGTTAGCTTCGCCGACCGCGCGGGGGCTGACTCTGCGCTGGAGAGGGATCGCCAGGAGATAGGACACAGGTTGGGGGAAACAGACACACCTTTATACAATCAACAATTAAACTACTTATTACTATATCTAACAACATACACGTGATACGGGACGTGGGACACGGGACATCGGGACTACGAGGGAGCAAGCCAGCCACAGCCAGGCGGGGGGAGGTGGGTAGATACCAATGTTATTCACGTGTATCGTTTTATCTGGGTGTGCTTATCTAGGCTAGGTAAGGCTGAATTACATTGGGTGGGTTCAACTCATTGTTATTTCCTCTGGGCGCTATTGGAGACCGAACAAGGAGGCGGGAACGGGTAAATTTTATTATTTATCATGTCCAATGTACACCTACACCTACAGACACATCTATAGCCTGTATAACATCACCTCAGGACAGGTCTCTAACCGCAGTTGGGTGAATGCCAGAACATTGTGCACTTTTGCCAACTTCTGCCCAGCAAATTAATTAAATCTTTGTTACCTGAATGAATGCTATTGTTTAAAAATCAAAATGGCTAATTCATTTTTATTATTATCCTTGGAAATACGTAGCAGGTCTATAATATATCATGATCCAAATCAATACAAAGTTAATATCTGTGGTCTAATGTCAAATTCTGATGGTGCAAAAATAACTTTTACTGGGGATTGTACCTGAAAATACATAAAAAAAATCGATTTGTTTCTTCGGTTTTATTAGTTTGGTGAACCATTTGTCGTTCACCTTTACATATTATTATTTTAATTATAAATAAAACAATAATTTTGTAATCATTTTTATTTTTTGTACCGATTTACAAAGTTATTGTTTTATTTTAAATAATAATGTCACATCACAAAGTATCTGCTTTATAAGAAAATATATATTATTTTATTAAAAAGGGAACACAATTTTAATCATAAGACAACTGATCACAGAATTACCATTTTTGCACTTACATTATTATGTAGGTACATTATTATTGACCACAGACCTACGAGTACAAGGAGTATTACGTAGGAAGCAAATATCTCCATTATCTTTAATTATTGTGTATAAATTTGACAACACATTTTATTTATTTTTCTGCCAACTTACATACTTCTTTCTCATTATAATGATAATTTTTTCAAATAGTTCCTTTAGAAGAATCATGTAAAAGTTGATTTAATCAAGGCTCAAACTAAATAAGAAACATCGGGCAAAGATGTAGGTTTGAAAATGCACCGTGTTGAAAATTGAAGGATCTCGGTTGTTTAGGTACATCGAGGTATTCCCGAGCTCTCCCCAGGAAGTGCGCACAGCCCTCGGCATGATGGGCGGCGGCGGGCCAGGCCGGGGAGGACCCATGGGCCGGCCCGGGCCCTACGACAGGTTTGGAGACCGCTTTGGAGACCGCTTTGGCGACCGCTACGGGGGGCGCTTTCAGGACAAGATGAGACCTCCCATGAGGGGGGGCTTCCGCGGAGGTGACTTAACATTATATTACTTTACCTTCATTTCAACAGATTGCCATTGGAATGTTGTCATTGCAATAATTATTTTTATGTTTTCGCGATACAGCTTTCACGCATACAGTAACGTGTATCTGTTAACTGTTCATTCGATGCGCTTGATACCATTTTTAATAAATATTTGGTCTACCGCCAAATGAAAATTGTTAAAAATGGTAACAAGTGTAACAAACGGATGGTTATAAAACCGAAAGAGTGAGAGTTTTTATCCATATAATTCCCATTTTTTTAAATTGTATTAATGGAATAATTCTGTTTAACACCTGCGTAATTCAGTTATTGGAAGTTAATTCAATTGAAAAAAATGGGAATTATCTAGATAAAAACTCTCACTCGTATTATTCTCCTAAACACAAGCAACTGCTTTATTAGGAGAGTGATTCAAATGTTATATTATATTATGTTGTAAATATTGTAACTCTAAACATGTTTAAATAAAAAAAAAAAAAATATATATATATATATATTTACAAAGAACTCTGTATAAATATATGCATTTTTTAGCAAAGTTTAATATTTTTATGATACATAAATACAATATTACAAAAAATCAAACTTTGTTAAAAAAAATACACGTAATATTAAAAATAACTGAATTAATCAGATATTAAAAATAAATATTTTATTTTATTATTTAATGAATATTATTAATAGGAGGATTGGTACGAACACCACCATACGGTCCATGTTCCTTTATGCATATTTTTTTAAGGACATACCCAGTACCGCCATACTCTTCTAAAGGTTAAAGTGCCAATACTAAAGAATTGACCTTTTTGGTGCAGACTTTATTTTAGAATTGACACATTATATGAAATAACTTCTCTAACCCTTTTTTATGTCCCAATTTGTATTTTTGTCGACTCCAAAGTAAAGATGAGTCATTTGTGAATGTGCAGCACAATTGTGCCGGCTCTTAACTCGTTCGTTGTCAGCTTTTCTGCTGTTTCTTTTATAAGATATATGAACCTACGTTCATATAGTTAGTGAGAATTCTTTCTGAATCCAGTAAGTGGATAATATACACTTTGGTGTATGCAAAGTATTTTGAATTGGTTTGCCCACGGGAGTTGTCGACACTGAACAAGTTAAGATGTGAAGTCGTTCAACTGAGTCGACTCTTCGAGTTGTGTGAAAAGTTGTGCTGGCGCTCTTACTCCCGCTCTTAACAAAAAGCGTCAGGGCCCATTGCTACTCCAACGAACATGAATAATACTTGCAATAATGTTATGTATTTTGTCAGGTGACAATGTCAGCAATGGCAATAATGGTGGTGGCGGAGTGTGGGCGCGAGGAGGCGGGGGCCCCTGGAAGGGGGCAGGCGGTGGCGGCGGCGGAGGCATGGGCATGCACAGTATACACATGCGCGGCCTGCCTTTCAAGGCCTCCTTGCACGATGTGGCCTATGTAAGTACACAATCTTCTTTATCAACGCCTAGTTGTCGACTGACTAGATTGTTCATTGTTCAGAATTAATGTAGAACTAATCAAACTCATCAGCGAGCTGTAACCGTAACCATTGCAGTGACAGTAATTAGGCTCTAGTTTGTACGCGATACCCTCACCACTGTAACCATAATGGCGTATCTGCAGTGTTCGTTTTGAGCTTCGGCAGGTTGGACGAGATGTCTCTCACTTGTGCAGGGTGCATTTTCATAGACCCTCAAAAATTATAAATAGCCTCAACTGTGGTGAAGTCACAGAATGTATCGGGAAAGAAATGATTTACTTCTTATTTTAAGAAGTCAACAATCAGTAGTCACTAAAGATTTTGCGAGAATGAACATGTTGTCTGTGAAACCTCCGTGACATTTAGAAAAAATGATGTCAAAAAATCATAGATAATTTATTTGAAAGCTGAAATTTATCAGAGAAGCTGCATACATCAAATAAAAAGTCTCCTCTAATGTAATATTTAGCGCAAGCGATTCCGACCCAATTCTTCATATAAACACATTTCACATAAGGCTTAAAACCCCAGTGTCCCAAACACAGTTGACAGGTGAATCCAACAGATTTTGTCAGATTCATTATAATTTCTCATACATATTCATTCTGACATACTCTTCTATTGTTCTGACTCTTAACATGGCCCGACTCAAGTATCTGATTCACTTGATCGTGTCATGTCTTCCTCGGACGTCCCCTACTCCTTATACCATTCACATCATATATTCTCCTTACGCTCCTTTCTTCGTTCATTCGCTCTACACTAGATGTAAGATTATAACTAAATAAAATATACTAGAACTTTTGGTAATGGAATTTAGTAAATTTGCATGGATAATAAATAAGTAAATTGGTGATGTTTCAGTTCTTCAAGCCCATCCGTCCACTGAACATCAATATCTTATTTGATAATGACCGACCCTCCGGCAAGGCTGATGTAGAATTCGAATGTCACGAGGATGCTGTCAGAGTAAGTTGTTTTTAAATTTAATAGCTATTTTTAGTTATTAGACAATTGTGTGGCAATCTAATGATAAATTAATCTACCAGGCGATGCGCAAGGACCGTAACACCATGGACAACCGCTACATCGAGCTGTTCCTCAATTCGTCCCCGGCGGGCGGGGGAGGCGGCGGCGGGCGGCCGTACCCGGGCAACTTCGGGGGAAACAACTTCTCCAACAACAACAACTTTGGCAACAACTTCGGCAGGAACAACAACTACCGCTAAACACTCCCTTCTCTCTTTCCTCATGTCTTCCTAACATCTACCGACACTTGTAGTTAATACACAACAACCGAGGCACACCCCTCCGTTGGCTCAAACCGTATAATTTCATACATTGCAAGTTTATACACATTTTGCAGCACATAAAACCGTTATGTGTCGACTGACCGTTGACCGGAATGAATATCCACGGACAAAGTGTTTTAAAGTTAAAAATTGTTTTTAGACAAATTCTATGATGGATCGAGGGACTTACGATTGATTTAAATTGTCCGCGGAAAAATATATGAACGAGCTTCTGTGGTATTTGATATCTATTCTGCTACGGGAAGGAAGATTACACCCAATTGCAACAGAAGCGAATAATAACATTCATATATCTTGTCATTTGAGTGTTTTCAGCATCTAGGTCTATTTCTTAACCTTCACTGTACAAAGTGAATAAATGAGATTTTTAAGCATTATCTGAAATCATTTCAAACATTCTTGTGAAACTCTTGATTTTAAAGGATATATGTAATATGTATACTTAAACCCTTGAACCTTAACTAAACTTGTCTAAATCTTTCACAATTAAACACCTGAAAAAAGTGTTGGATCATTTGTATCATAATATGCAGGTTATTTTCATAAAAGTCTCTGCTTTTCTGAAAAGTGATATCTAATAATCATCGAGTCCAGCCATCATAGAATTTACTCTGAATAATCAAATGGCGTCAGATTCAAATCATTTGATTATAAGTTTTATCTTTTCTCGAGGACTTGAGTTCATTAGTTCTCTACAGTAGGCGCCCCCGCTGATGTTTACATCACAAGGATCGAATCACAAAAGTGTATTGGCTAAATAACACATTCTAGAATCAACAATAAAAGAAAATACTAATCTCTTGCAAGCCAATATAACGCTACTGAAATACTGGGCCAGTTCAGAAGCATTGTGACATGTGCCAACTGCAAATGAAGATAGATTGATTGAAGTGGGAACATTATGTGTGTTAATAAATTTATGTTAGAATGTGTCACTTAACTGTCCATTCCATTTGAAATTTTTTATCTCTGGTTGTGCCTGTATTTTGCAATTAGAATTATGTTCTTAAAATTGGATGTTAGTTAAATAAGACAGTTTATTATGTATTTCTTTTCTTGCCATCAAATTATTGAACTTTTTGTAATAGCTACTACGTACCGGCTATATTTAAGTTTTAAACTGGGGAAATGAAACTTTTGAAATTCAATTGAACTGCAAACCTCTGATAATATTCTCTTGTGAACTTTCAATAAATTGTGAACTAATGTAACATTATTTCTTTTAAATAAATTTAGACATGTCAAGTGTTTTTTATTTTTTTTAATTCTTCACCACTACCTAAACATCTTGACACAATCAACGCCATTACACATCAGTGGTGTTTTGGAAAAGGAAGACGAGTCTGTAAAATTGCGATATGAAGGTAAGTATGCCAGAAGAATCCAATTTTTTTTCTGCATGGTAAAGATGCAAAAAATTAGGTTCCGAGATAATTAGCTGTTGTTATACAGAGATTAGTAACATTTTGTATAAATAAACACGCATTTCGAGATAATTCAAATTGTCTCTGTTTAGCAAAACATTTATTTAAAAATATTAACGCTGAAAACAGAGACAACTTTGATAATTGCTGTATAGTGTTTATATCATCGCTAACATTATAACATCACATATCTCATTTTACAAAGATTTTCAGGAAGAACAAAATACTGTTTAGTTTATTTAATAAAAATAAACCACTTAAAAGTGTCAACTAATATTTAGGGATTAGTTATTTGGAGATGTAATTTTTATTAAATAAAAATATACTAGGTATTTTAAATGACATTCGCTGTGTAACACGAAAAAAGCTAAGCAATAAAGCGCCATTCAGACGGTTCACTAATCGCTCATTTCCGCATTTCATTCGGCCTAGTTTACTCGGAATGACACGTCTGAACATGAAATGAAACGGAAGTGCCGAATGAAATCTTCAAGTGAACCGATCCAACAATGTTGGATATTTTCATTCGGCATCCTTCACTTGCGCGCGCGGAAGAGAGCAAAGTGAAACGTCTGAACACCGAGTGAACTCTCAATCAGTTTGTCTCGCGTCCTGTACGGGAAGGACCATGAAAGGACGCTATCACATTGCACGCAAAACGTCAAAATGGTATTCGTTCGGCTAATTTGTTTGCTTTTGGGAACACCTTTCATATAAATTTTTGGGTCTCCCTTATTATCGATGTATATTATATGTTTTTTAATAAATGCAAGATTATTAATTTGTAGGAAAATGTTCGTAATAAAAAAAGTAAAATCAAATTGTGTTATTATGTCATAAAACATAAAAAGGTTTATAATACGAAACAATACTGTTTTCTTTATTTATTTTTATTTTATTGTGTCGACAAAATTGCGTAAAAATCGATGCATCTGACATGTTTTTCCTTAAAATTCGGGGCCGGACCGCGCTGGAAATCAAACGAATTTCAGCGCGGTTGACCTCGCTCGGCGACGCTGTGGTGGGAATGGACGAGTGAACGCTTATTTCTATAGCGCCGTCTGAACATGGAATGAATCAAAATGGACGATTAGGCCGAAAAAACATGGCGTAAATCTTCACTCGAGTGAACTGTCTGATTCCAGCTTAATGAGACATGTGTTGACACATGTTCTTATGTGAGAAATAATAATGTTTTATTCAACTTTCTTCAAATAATAAAACAAGAATATTAATAAAATTATAATAATTTTATTCTTATTTTTATAAAACTTTTGTCTTAAGCATTTACTGCTAAACATAACCAATTATTTTGTTATACATGCGAAACTTTAAGACCGGCCTGACGTTAAAAATCATCGCAGTTGACGAGAGGTAAAAAGTGGCATGCCCCCCCCGCCCACGCCTTTCTCTGCCACACATGTTTTTACGAATCTTTCTCTTTTGCTAAAATCAGTAGTGGCCCGCAAATGAATGTACTATGTTCAGCCCATTTTTTTATTTTTTACATTAATACCGCACAAGAGTCCCAACTGCTGCTGCCTGGAGCCAGTGAGACTATGGTATGCCCAATTGGGGTATGTTGTGAGGCTGAAGGTAGTGGACAGGGGGAAGTACCTGGCTATTCAGATCTGGTCACCAAACATGACAAACAAACAAACACCTAAAGCCATTTAAAGCAATGTTTCAATTCTGAATGGTTGTTTTATACCAGGGCGATACTGAGAGTATCTTACACTCTGGAACGTGCCGCAAATATACAATATTTTTGTTATTATTTTTAATTAATTGTGAAATAACACAAATTAATTAAATAAAATTTAATATTTGCGCACCAAAACCTGCGACCTTCGGATTGGTAGTCGAGAGCCTTACCCGTCAACCACGCTGCCGGTCTTAAAGATTGGCATAAACTATACCAAACTTTATATAAAAGTAGTGGTGATTAATCAAACCATGGCGCTACATGGTTTTAAAAAAAATCCTGTTTTGAGATACGTGGTCTTAATGTGAGCAATTATATGGTTCATTTTGGACTGTATAGCTATACTGCCGCGTTTGACAGTTAATTCACAGTAATGTAAGAATAAAGTGTCTTTTGAATGTCAAAATATGCTATTCAATGAATACTGGACACTAGGGATCTTGGACAAAAGAATACATAATGGTTTGCAATAAAATTTAAGGTAGGGTATAAAGCTTCCGAAATTCAAGCAAATCCCAGTTTTTTTTTTTTTTAAGACAGACGGTTTACAAGCAGTTCCCGTGAGCACTTAGGCCATAGGCCCATTGTGCTATCTCCCATTTTACCTCAATCCTTTAATAACAACCCAGTCTGAGATGGCAGTGTCCCGTTAGTAGTCCTGCCAGTTCCCTCAGCGAGTTTCTGTCCATATCGAGTAGTTTCCCGGTTCGTCTAGGGTCTGGTCCTTTATAAGAACTTTGGATTGTCTCAATCCGGGTGCCCTCTCCCATTCTTTACAGTGCTGGGATTTGACCCACCTATCTATATTTGACCCACATATCAACACCTTTATCAAATCCGAGTTCTAGTGTTCAAGGGATTGTAAGATAATCGGCCATTTTCAAAAATAAATATTTTTAAAAAATGATTAAATTTACCCTTATAAAAAAAACATGTTTCAGGGTACAGAAAAACAATACATCCGAACCTTTTCTTCCCGGTGTTGTTAATCGGAGGTACATCATATATAAAGCATGCACCCGAAGGATTTTAACCAGTGATTTCTGAGAACATATATATTTATAATAACTCCACACAAGAGGCCCCGAGGGAAATAATTTTCCTTAGGGCCTATGTCATCTTTTGGATGGAGTAAAAAATGTATGAACTTTTGCTGTCCAAAGATATGTTTTTTTCAGTAAAAATGTATATTTAAACTGAAAAAATCACAAGTCACAAATGTTTTTTTTTTTACAATAGCATCACACAGGAGACCCTGAAGAAAATAATTCCCTCCGGGGGCCTATGTCATCTTTGGCGATTCTGTGTGGAGGGTTCTTTTTAGGGAAGGAAAAAAGTATGAGGGGTGGGGAATGTGGGGGTCAAAGTGTGACCAGGAGTGACAGACGAACGATTCCATCCCTCCCACTGTGAGAGATGTTCCAAGAGAGCCCTGCTAGAGAAGTCAATCTCCCTCAGCCAGTCGCTCCCAATCTGGCCTGCCACACAATTGGTGGGCAGACGCATCCGCCGCCAAGACCCGGACGAACCTCACCCCACGAACCCGGGCATCCCTGTTAAGTCACCAAACTTAGCGAACCACTTGAGGTTACCTATGGCAGATACGATCAAGACGAGAGAGCACATGGTGGGGGGAAATTATAGCTTTTCCGTGACACTAAACATATAAACTGCATAGGCCACGCCTAAAAAATACTTTGGGAGTAGTGTCTTGTGTCGACTGTACGAACATATACTTTCTTACATGACTTATTTTTTACGCACAACTAGCAGTAAAATATTTATTTATTGTTGTTATACGCCCACAGGGGCTTTTACATAGATTTATAGATTATAAAATAATATGTTATCGAGGATTACACATAATACATAGCAATTATACCGAAAGTTATAAAAGTGAAAAATTTTTACAATATACAAGTAGTTTTTGAAGAATATAGTATAAAACCGTGAAATATTTTAAACAATATAACATTTGACAATAACATAGAACAAAATATAATCACAAATCATTAAATATATTATACCCATGTTACAATAATTTGTAGGATTCCACAAAGTGTTGGTTTAAATTGTATTTTAAATTATAAAGGGAATCAGCGAATATATCTACAATACCACCAAACTTGTTGCCTAAATCATGCATCCTATTGATAAGTGAGTTTGATTGATAGTTGGTTGTGTATGTGTTGCAAAAGAATGTTACATTTTGTCTAGTATTCCTTGTCGGTACATGGAGTTTAATAGCAGCAACGATGGCAGGGCTGTTAAGGCTCAGGTTTTACGGTAACATTTTGGAAATTTATTCAGTAATGAGTGGACATTTGAGGGGAGAGGTCGCGCGCTCGCATTGCAGTTCCGTCAAGCAATTAATGGGGAAATGGGTGTTATACAAGCAAAGTAGAAATTAAATAATTAATTATTTTATCGTATAAAAATAAATGTTTCTTTGTTTGTTCCTCGTGCGGAACCTAAAGCATTTATCCGATAGCGATTTGTCGTGTATGAAATTATTTCCTATCTAGCGTTATGAAATTATTTCCTATACCATTTATCCGATTGTGATGAAACTCTGGTGAGTTGTTATGTGCACACCCGCCAATGTTTCTATAAATAATAGTGAGCTCTGGCGTCATGAAATTTGTTAAAAAATACATCAAAAATTAATGTTTCTTTGTTTGTCCCTTATTCGGTACCTAAAGCATTCATCTGAGTGCGATGAAACTTTGGCGGATTTTTCGTGTACGTGTACATGCCCTTGAAGGTTTCTATATATATTATAGTGCAAGTGAGCTCTAGCGTTATGAATTTATTTCCTGTACTATTTATCCGATTGTGATGAAACTTTTGTAAGTTGTTAAATGCACACCTTCGTAATTCCTTATACGGTACCTAAAGCATTACTCCGATTGCAAAGAAACTTTAATGATTTGTTGTGCACATACCTTTAATGGTTTCTATATGTAGTGCTGAGCTCTGGCGTTATAAAAAATTTCCTATACCATTCATTCGATTGCGCTGAAACAATAGGTGATTTGTTGTGCACACGCCCGCGAAGGATTCTATATACATATAGTGGTGAGCTCTGACGTCATGAGATTTGTAGAAATAATTACAATATTTCCTTCTCATCCCCATTCACCTTCAGCCACACAACATACCCCAATTGGGGATGCCATAGTCTCACTGACTCCAGACGGGAGCAGGTGGGACGTTTGTAAGGTATTCATATAAAAAAAGGAGTGGCGGACGTATGAATCCATCTCTCCCACAGCGGGCAAGGCGATGAGTCGAGAGAGTCAAATAAATTTTGGGTAATTTGTACACGAGCTGCCAATAAGAAGGAACAGCCTCAGGAGCACACGTGCTTCAAGAATTATTCAGGGTCGTCTACCGCGATGGTATCCTTGTTCTACCGTTATTTCAGACATGGAAGATGCTTCAGAGAGGAACTAGCGTCATTGATCCCTTCAGCACCGGTGCAAAGTCGGGAAACACGCCAAACGCGCGCCCAACATATATACACGGTCGAAATTTCTCACATGAGAACGGGTCGCTTCTACCACTCGTTCTTGAGTTCAACAGCTCAGCTGTGAAACGATTTGCCGGCCTCTGTGTTTTCTCCTTCATACAATATGGGTCTCTTAAAGACAATTTTTCTCCGGGCCTCCTGTGCGAAGTTATATATAAAAATAAAAAAAATATTCTACTATTATTGTTGAGAGGTTTAAAAATTCCGTAAAAACTAACACTGTTTAACACAAGTACTAAAGATAAAATTAATATCATTCTAAAATCCACAAGTCTTGGCAATTTTTGTAGGATATTATGCTGAATATTTGCATACCAAGTTTACATTTAGTTGATTTTATATCAATTTGTATTAGATTTTGTGATTTTTCGTTTATGTGCGTCATTCTGCTTTTTGTTTATCTGATCTAATATTTTGAAATATATTCTTTCTTGAGTACGAAAAAATTTGTCGAAATAAACTTTCAAAAACAAAACCACCTTTTGTCATTTCTATTGCACGTACTTAAAAATATTTGTCCCAAATTTTATGATCTCCTTTTATTCACACCCATTATTTTCCGGTAATATTATAAATACAGTTATTACCATTTTATAAACCATACAATCTACGTCAAAACACCATTAGATTCAAAGTTTCATTGAGTAAAAAACGGAGACGTCAAAAAAGGTTCAGGGCGTAAAAGATGTTTCTATCTATCCATTCCATTGCTAATATGATTTTTTGTCTGTCTAGCTGTATCCATTATCTAGTAAACAAATTTAAATTTTATAGAGCAAGTGTATTTTTTATTTCGTACTTTATCAAAATGCTAAATGGTTTACCAATTTGGTGTCAATCTTACCCGAGTCTGCCCCATAGACGGCTAAAATTGTAGTTCGCTAGCGGGCCGTACAAGTACCAAAAATACCTAACTGCAGTCAAGCCGAGTTTTGATACCCCCCCCCTGAATTAGGTTGTTCATGACTCTGTATAATAAAATTAAGTCTGAAGTGATTCTTCTGTAAGACAGTTTAATTAAATTAAGTCTATTCATCAAACTTAAATATTGGTACAGGTATCCATTTGTTTAGTCTCCAAGTAAGTAATAGGCTGTCAAAGGGTTTGAGGCTCATTTCGTTGACTTGGTTACTTCAAACTGAGGCATTTGTCAATAAAAACAAAAATTTGAATTCACAAGTTTTATTCTCTTTGTATGTTAGTACTTAAGATTAAATAATATAGATTTTGCACACATACAAATCGGTTAAAATAATGTTTATACATAGCTTTTTTATCACATAGCATTAATATCCTTACAACTTTTCTCCAACTCCAAAATTAAATATGTTTTAAAAATAATGAATGGATCAAATATTAATAACCCTACACTTCCTATATTCAATAAAAATAAGATTTTCAAACTCCATTAATAAACTTTAAAATCTAAAATATCTCGTTTGTCTCACCAACTTGTATTAAAAACACACAAAACATAGCAACAACATACTAACTATTATTATTATATTAACTAAATTATTACTAACAACAAAAGCGGATATTGAAGAGATCAGTAGGGAGGTTATTCCGCATCCATCCTATAAATCCTGGTCATGGCACAATATGGCGATGTGTGAATGCGGTGCGGTGCACACCACTGTACATGTGGTTAACGAATGCCCGCTCCATTCATTCCCCGGCGGGATTGATGAGGTCCACAGGGCGACGCCTGAGGCCCTGGACTGGCTCGCAGACCTAGATGTCCCCCTCTGACCCCCCACCATACGAAAGAAGAAGAATGGCACAATACAACTATTAAGAGTAATCAATTTTATTTTTTGTATAATAATATATTAAATTATTAGAGTTAATTTTCTGAAATAGAAGTTAATGGCAAGTTAAATTTGATAAAGACGGCATCCATCGCATGAATTTCGTCTTGAAATATTCTGGGGTGATGGGAGCGAGAGATTCCATAGTCGGGCTCGGTTGAGGGCGAGAGGGGGTAGGGGGGATGGTGACGAGAGGGGTGTGGCCTTAAGGGGGTGGAGCAGGGGGGTGCGCGGGACAGGAAGGAGGAGTCGAGGAAGGAGCGCGACAGGGCAGAAGAGTTGAGGGGGGCGGGGCCAACGTGCGAGGTGCGCTTGCGGCTATCCATGCGTCGTTTGCGCTCCAGGGAACATCTGATCTTGGAAAGGATCTTGTAAGGTTCTCCATTTCGTAGAATCATACACATTTCCTGAAAGAAATACAACATTTCATTTCATATATCAACTTAACCCATCAGAGGCCCTAGCATACTCGCTCGATAACGATCGGTAGGATAACTATCGGTAATTTCTCATCGTTCCCTAGCATGACTACAGATCGCCAACGAAAAAGTGACAGTTCACAATGACTAAGTGTCCTTAACGTATTCGAGGTCAACTGTTGTTTGTAGGTTAGCGATGTGCAGTTGTCCTAGGGAACGATGAGAAGTTACCGATAGTTATCCTATTGATCGTCAAAGAGCGAGCGTGCTAGGGCCTCAGGTCTTTGTTTACGGTTTTTGGAACAACTTGCATCGGTCACATAGAAATCGTTGTGTCTCCTTTCATGGTTAGAAATATGATCTAAACTAGCGTTTTCCGATCCCTTTTAAGCCTGCAGACCGGTGAAAATATGAGAAAAATTTTGCAGACCGGTAATGCAGGAATAGTATTACAGAACTTTTATTTATGTAGTATTTTTTTTATTGGTTTTAAATATTATATTATAACAGGGATAGAAATAAGAAACGAAGATTTTACGAAAATCCCAACCAAAATTTAACATAAAATAAAATTGATTACTGGATTATGGACTGGCAGAAAATCTGGGTTGGGAAACATTAATCTAATCTAAACAATTTATAGAAAGAGAAAATACTATTTTTTATATTCAAATCTAAAAGTTAACAACAAAAAGATTAAAATGTACACCTTTATGAAACCAAAGTTTCCAATCGCAATTTGAAAAAAAAATTATAAAACTTTGAGAATTTTTTATTAATTAAGTTAATTATAATGTTACCTTTCTGATATCCTCGTACTTCCCAAACATCCAGAGAAGAGTGCAAAACAAGCGACAGAGCTGGCTATCCTTGTCGCACCAGCGAAGCATCAGAGTGAGCATGGTGTTCAAGTGTTCCACCTGAAACAGACCACATTGTACAGGTCGTCCTTCATCGCAACACTCTTAACACATTTCAGGCAGGCAAAAATGAGGTATCCGTTCGAGAAAACCGATATCTTTGAAAATAATAAGTACATTTTAGTGATTTCTTTATATTGTGCTCACCTATAAAAATGTTGTTCAAAATTATAACCTACTCTCTAATTGGACTTCATAAACAGAAGTTCAAATCAGTGTTGGGCCATTTAATGACGTTTTATACGCTATACAATTGTTATGTTATTATTATTATTTATGTGTAAAAAATGTACATAATTTTATTACATTACAAAAAAATTGATTTTCGCTTTAGTACAAATCATTACAAAAAAAAACAATTTGCGCACCTCCAGTGCCAAAGAGTCTTCCTTTTGATAAAATATTCTCCCACACAAAAGATAAGGAGATTTCCCCATCTTGTAGCACATACACATATATATATTTATATTACTTATATACCTAGTTAAAAATAAAAATATAAAAATCAAACTCAAAAAATTTACATATCACAAAAACTAATAATAAAAACAATTTTAAAGAAACCCTATTTATATTCGTCAAAACTCTTATTCAAAGAATTTAAGGTCAGAAAATTAAGTGCATTATACTTCTACCATGCAACATTACAAATTTATAAAGATAATATTCAAAATAAAACTGCACCCTTTAAAAATAACAAAAATCTTAGACAAACATCAATACTTCCTACTCCAAAATGTAAAAAAACAATAGGACAGTTAAATCATAAATATCTCAGAGTAAAATTCTTTAATTCATTACCAGAAAAAATTAGAAACATGAATAACAATATAAAAGAATTTAAAAATCACCTTAAAAATCATACTCAAAACCTGAACTAAATCATATAAAAAAAAATATACATAATAACACTACCCCCATACACACAAGCCCTGCTTATTTATGGGGGTACATCAAACATATACATTATATAAATAATTAGTGTATAAAATGTATTTGTAATTTATGTATCTTTTTTGAATTACTAATAAATTTTTTTAAAAATTTTTTATGTTTTATGCATATACGAATAGTTGGGATCCTTACAAAGACATTGAAGTACAATAATCGTATAAAATTTTTTGACAGCAACGCCTTTCCAGGCATTCAATTAGGACCGGCGTAAAAGGTAGAAATACCCTTCTCGCACAAAGTGTGTCAATATAATAATAGTCGGCGTATTGCCTCAAATGGTAGTAGTATACCTTGTATACATAATGCGCCGTGGGGCTGAATTTGGTCAGGTTGAGCAATATTGCCACGCCCAGCTGCAGGGTCTCCAGAGTGGACACGGAGCGGTTAGTAGATCCCATGTACGCCACCAGGCGAGTGACCAGCGGCACAGCAGTCTCCCGGGACCCATACATCATGGGGTACACATTGGTCACATAGTCTGCAACAGGACAAACAACAAACCATAAAACACACTGCATAATAGGTTTAAATGTTCCAATGATGCGTACCAGGCACACTTCCCCCTTTTCATATAGAAGCCAACACACTTTTTTTTTTTATAGTAAATACCTCACAAGAGTCCCAACTGCTCCCGTCTGGAGCCAATGAGACCATGGCATCCCCAATCGAGGTATGTTATGAAGTTAAGTGGGGAAGGGAAGGAGAAGAGGAAGAGGAATATGGGGAAGTACCTGGCTATTCAGATCTAGTCGCTAAACACGGCTAAAGCCATTTCAAGCAATGTTTCAATTCTGAATGGTGGTCTTACACCAGGGCGATACTAAGAGTATCTTCCACTCTGGAACGTGCCGCAAATATACTATATATTATTTTAAATAATTAATTGTGAAATAACACAAATCAATTAAATAAAATTTATTTGCACACGCCGGGTTCGAACTTGCGACCTTCGGAACGGAAGTCTAACGCCCCACCGCTGGACTAGCCGGCCGTCAAATGTAGCAAATAACTAACTCAGCGCAATCACAACTTATACCCACTACGAAAAATTACTACATATACTTTTCATGATTCCTTGCAAACCCACAAAACTAATTTGTAAAATTTCTTGGCGTGTTATAAATTATTTTCAAACTATTTAGACAAAATTTAGTTTTCATTAAAGTTTTAACAGTTACAATTACAATCAGTGAGCATATAATTCTTGATTTTAAAATGTCTCTTTATCTCCACCCATATTCTTCCATTTTATTATTATTACTCGCCTATTCATTAATTAAGCTTTAAAACCCATTAACATCTCAGGCGAAATTACCTAATGACATTCTACAGACTCACATATTAGGTACTTTATCCATGTAATTTAATTTAACATACCTTATAACTTTTACTTAAGAGGGCATTACCAGAAAATACCGGAAATTTGTCCTTTTTAAATCAAATTCTAGACGTATTGACTCTTTTTTTACAAAAAAACAAATTGATTTTGAAAGATTGTTATTTTATCTGGTACACGCAGTTTCAAAAAACTAAGTGTATTCTTAATACATATACTTAAGATTATACTGTTGGTCATTGGCAGATTTGTTCAATTTTCAAACGATAGATTCTATTAAACAACACATATTTCAAATCATATAATCATACAATAAAATAAATAAATATATAATCTGATACGTTTTTAGATTTTCACGGCCAAAAGCATTTTCGTTGTTTGTTTTTGGGGTGTTATGCCGTGTTGCGCTACCTCCTTCTTTAGCCGACGTTTCGGACAGCGTTGCAGAGTCCATCATCAGGGCTGATCTGCCCTGATGATGGACACTGCAAAGCTGTCCGAAACGTCGGTTAAAGAAGGAGGTAACGCAACACCCCTAAAACAAACAACGAAAATACATAATCTAGTCAACACAGTATTAAAATTTTTAATTTTAGTTAAAATAAAATCATTGAAAAATAAATCCGAGAATGTGTTTTGTGACAAAAATACCTCAGTTTTCCTATTTATAAGGTCTTACAAACTAAAATATTTAAAAAAAAATTTACATTCTTATTTTGTTTAGACATTATTTATTAAAAATCATAAATACTTATGATCAAAAAATACTTACAAGAAGTACACTATATTTAATAATTTATCATCGTGCGTCTTGAGCCTTTTTATTGCTTACTTGAATGTAGGTATATATTAAAGCAAGTTTTGAATTAAATAAATCGATATAAAAAAATTTATTTAAAAAATTTGATACGGGGAATAATCGATCTTTCTCATTGGGACCTCCCTGTACAGTTGCAAGCATTTTTAAACTTTTCTTCTCAGCTGCTGGTCAATCGCTCTTAATAAACAAAATATTCAAACAAATACATCACAAGGATGAGTGAGTGCCGTGAGCCAAGTTAGTGATATGGTCAGTGGCTGAGTGGGCACCACATTTGGGTCCCACCCGGGCGGCGCATGTTCGATTGCTCAGCTGGTTTAGTCCTCCATCACGACTAAAGCAGCATCTTACGCTTAGTGTGGTATTAGTAGATTTTCAAATATTGTCAGGTTAATTCGTAACCCGGGATGTTTGTCTTTCTTTTAAAAAAAAAAAGAATGTAGATAGTTAGTGACCTAGTGTCTTGAAGGCCCGGATGACAGAGGCGACGTCCTGGAAGTGGCAAAGCACGTCCATGGCATCCTCGCTCCGCTGCGCCAGGGTCTGCTGGTCCGACTGCAGCGCTCCTTCCCGCCAGCGACGCCGCAGGGCCGCCACTTTGCAGTGCTCGGCCGCCTGCTGTCGCACTCGGTGTCCTCGCCAGTGTTTCTGAACAGATAGAACCTCAAATGTTACTTCATAGTCAAAATGTATGTGTGCTATTGTGATTGATAATACTAAAAGATTGATAACAAAAATCAACTGTTTTTAGAAGAATGTCATTGCTCATTATTCTACGATTCTAGATGGTGAAAAAGCTGTCATCTGTGTTATGGTTGCCGTATAAAAATATAAAGATATAGCGTTAGTTCATATTTATGCCATCGCCAACTTATGCGTGTAGCACTGAGGAATCGATTTTTAATGGGGACCTTTCAAATAATATCAAAAAAAGAAAATGGTGCTGAATGGCCACTTGATAACAATATTAAATTTAAATTTCTGTGAAACAACTGTCCCTAATTGTTAGAAACTACTACCTAAATACGTACAAGCACGATTTTAAGTGGGATACGAGGGGGAGGCAGTAGACAAAATATTATAACAAGTAATCAGTTTAAAACTTATTGAACAAGTACCTGTATGACGGTGGCGGCCTTGCAGTTGTTCTGGTGCTTCTTCCTCTCCTCATACTGCTCCACCAGGCGGCTGACAGACCTGCGAGCCAACCATCCGCGTGCCACCGCCTGCATCCTCACCACAGAACATCTCACAAGGCGGTAACAGTCTCGCTCTTGCCTCATGGCGATAGTGGCCCTTCTGCGCCTCTGGCAACTAATAACCGCTTCTTTCATCTTGCTATATCTGCATCGCTGAATATATCCTCTCCAGTAAGATTGTATAATTCTGGCACCTTCGTTTTTGATAGTCAATTCTCGTCTCTCGGCTTCTAATCTCATTTTTGTTCTGAAACTTGTCTGAATAAGTAGAACCGAACGGCGGATTGCGAGATATCTCTTCTGTGCAATCCTTCGTCTTATAATTGCCTGAATCCTGATAATGCCGACTCTCTTCTTCAAGTATTGCCTTTTAATTTCTCTTGCGAGGATATAGCTTCTGAAACGTGTTTGTATTAAGATTGTACAACTCTTCAGACGAGTGAATTCTCGACGAGCTGCAAACATTCTGTAGAATGCTTGTATTTTAATTGCGGCAGTTCTTTTAATCAGATAATTTTGCCGGCACAGTTTCATTTTGAAAAGACTTTGAATCGTAATAACATGTTGTCTCAATTGTGAGTAATAATGTTGCTGAGTTTTCATGATCGTGTATGACCTGTAGAATCTCTGAATTATTTGAGCGCTGGATTTCTGCTTACGATATTCCTGCAAACATTTCACCATGGACAATTTGGCTCTGTACTTCCTCTGGATGAATTGAACAGTCATCTTAGTATTCAAATACTCTGTTCTTGTTATTTTAGTCAATATGTAACTTCTATACATCCTCTGTATTGAAATTGTGGACCTGATCATCCTTAGGTATAATTCTCTCTGTACCTTCATGAGGTAATAAGCCCGCAATCGCTTTTGAATAGTTATGGCTGCTTGCCGTTTATCATTGTACTCGTTTAAACATCGTTTCATAGAGATCTGGGCACGATATCTTGACTGGATAATAGTGCAGGCCTTTCTCAATTCCAAATATGAATGACGACATGATTTGGCAATAACTAATTCTCGATACCTCTGTTGTAGTAAAACTGTAGCGGCACGTAGAGTTTCATAATATGAACGAGCTAGCCTCATGGAGATAATAGACCTGTACCACTGTTGAATTCTGATTACGGCAGTACGTTGCGAAATATAGTCTTTTTGGCAATGTTGCATGGAGATCTTGGCACGATATCTTGTCTGAATAACCGTGCAAGCCTTTTTCAATTCCAAATATGAATTACGGCATGATCTGGTCAGAAGTATCTGTCTATACCTTTGTTGTATTGTAATAATGGAGGTTCTATGTTTGACATAAGATGAACGAACCAGCCTCATGGAGAGAATAGATCTATACCACTGCTGAATTCTGATTATGGCAATTCGTTTTGAATGATACTCTTTCAGGTAATGTTGCATCGAGATATTGGCACGATATCTTGTCTGAATAATAGTGCAAGCCCTTCTTAATTCCAAATATGAATGACGACAATATCTGGCACGAACCAATTCTCGATACCTTTGTTGCAATAAAACTGCAGAGGCTCGTAGCTTTTCATAAGACAAACGAGCTAGCCTCATGGAGACAATAGACCTGTACCACTGTTGAATTCTAATTATAGCAAAACGTTGAGAAATATAGTCTTTTTGGCAATGTTGCATGGAGATCTTGGCACGATATCTTGCCTGAATAACCGTGCAAGCCCTTTTCAATTCCAAATATGAATGACGGCATGATCTGGCACAAACTAATTCTCGATACCTCTGTTGTAGTAAAACTGCAGAGGCTCGTAGTGTTTCATAATACAAACGAGCTAGCCTCATGGAGACAATAGATCTGTACCACTGTTGAATTCTGATTACGGCAATACGTTGTGAAATATAGTCCTGTTGGCATTGTTGCATAGAGATCTTGGCACGATATCTTGTCTGAATAATAGTGCAAGCCCTTTTCAATTCCAAATATGAATGACGGCATGATCTGGCACAAACTAATTCTCGATACCTCTGTTGTAGTAAAACTGTAGCGGCTCGTAGTGTGTCATAATACAAACGAGCTAGCCTCATGGAGACAATAGACCTGTACCACTGCTGAATATTGATTACGGCAATTCGTTTTGAATTATACTCTTTTCGGTAATGTTGCATCAGGATATTGGCACGATATCTTGTCTGAATAACCGTGCAAGCCTTCCTCAATTCCAAATATGAACAACGACATGATCTGGTCAGAAGTATCTGTCTATACCTTCGTTGTATAATAATAGTGGAGGTGCGAAGTGTGACATAGTCAGAACGAGTGGATCTCATGGAAAGGATAGACCTGTACCACTGCTGAATTCGGATTGTCGTAGAACGTTGAGTATTATATTCCCTTTGACAATTTTCCATTTCCTTTTTAGCTCTATAATATCTTTGTACGACTAAGATTGCATTGTATTGCCTTACATATTCAGTTTTTATTTTCCTCATTACTATAAGAGCTCTGTATCTTTGTTGCAAGACAATAGCTGCGTGGCGAAGGAGATTATAGCTTGTTTTTTCTCTTTTCATCCGAGCGTTTGCTCTAAAGTATCTCTGGATAACTAATATTGCTTTATAATTCCTTAAATATTTTGTTCTGACTATCCTCATGACAACGAGTGCTCGGAATCTCTGTTGGAAAACAATTGCTGCTCGACGAATTCTTTCAAAGTTTTTTCTTTGTTCAATCATTTCCCTATTTGCTCTAAAGCGCCTCTGAATGTTAACACTTGCAGATTTCAACTGTAAAAATCTCTGTTTTTCTTTTTTAGTAGAAAGATGACCTTTGTAATATTTCTGAATTGTTACAATAGACTTGATTTGCATCAAATATGTTTTTCGAGCCGCCTTCATTTGAAGATAAGCCCGGAAACGAGTCTGAATAATATCAGTAGCACTTTTCAAAGCTAAGAATTCTCCACGACATTCTTTAGACAACATGTTACTCCTGTATCTCCGCTGCATCTTCAGGGCACTGATCTTAAGGGATAGATATTCTAGTCTTATTTGTCTTGTGCAGATCACAGATCTGTACCATTGCTGTATTCTTTTGGCCATCTCTCTTTTAGCATTGAACTTCTTCTGACATCTGATGGTTTCCAATCTCCCTCGGAACATTCTTTGAATACACACAATGGCATTGTACTTCTTCAAATATTCAGACCTGTAAGCCCTTGTGAGCATGTGTGACCTGAATCTTGTCTGAATTATAAGCGTGGCCTTTTGAAGTTTGCAGTAGTCTTGTTTGGCTCGTAGCATACTCAGTCTGGCCCTGAAGTGAGACTGGAGGACGCGGCAGGCTTGCTTCAGCTGTAAATACTTGTGCCTCTCTGCCTTCATGGAGGAGTGAGCTCTGTAGTATTGTTGAATGATGGTACAAGCTAGCCGAGTAATCTGATACTTGTCCCGCTCCCTCCTCATTTTTAGATAAGCTCTGACGTAAGTTTGAAGAACAACAGCACTTTGTTTTTGTCTCAAGAACTTTTCTCTCGCCGCTCTCATGGCTAATAATGCTCTAAATTTTTGCTGCACGAGAACAACAGCAGCTCTGAGATGCAAATAATTGTTGCGTACTTGTTTTGCGAGCATCCAATTGCGATAATATTGTTGAATTATTACAACAGCATTCTTAGTGTCTGTATATTGCTTCTGGCAAGTATGCATCAGCAAGTTGGCGCGGAATCTTCGTTGAATAATCAGCGTGCTCGATTTTAGCTCCAAGTATTGTTTCTGAATAGACCTTCTCACCACAACAGCCCTGTAGTATCTCTGAATTTTGACAGTGTTTTCTTTCAAAGTAACATACACACGCCTCGTTTCTTTCATAGACGTGTATGCTCTGAATGCTGTTTGCAGTCGAGTAGCAGATTCACGTAATTGTAAGAATTTTCTGCGATCTTCATTTTCAGCTCTCAATTTCTGGAGTAACTTGATTTTACGATACCGATGTTGTATTACCACAGCGGCTGAGCACTTTCTTTTTTCAATAAGCACCTTTCTGGCATTTCTAGTTGCGATTGTTCTTCGGAACCAATTTTGAATAATAATAGAGGACTTTTTACAATCTTTGTAATAATTTTTGCAAGACCACATTCTCCAATACTTTTGTAACACAATACAAGCGTTGGTTTTTTGTTGCAGCGTAATCAAATACTGATTGCGAGTAATAATAGCTTTCCACCAACTTTGTATTTTAGTGGCTGCGTTAAAGAGTCGGAGTTTCTTCTTGTGTTCAATCCGCTTGTTAATCCAAACTGCAATATACTTCTTACGCCACCACTTCTGGATAACGAGGGCGGAGGTGCAGAAGAGAGGTGCGCGGAACTGGTTGATGAGTTGCCAAAGCAAGGACAAGGTCTTCTCACGGTGTCCGTCCACTATGTCTTTAGGAGTGATGTCCCCCACGATCTGAAAGCCGGCTGCCTCCAGCGCCGAGAGGGCGATTTTCACATTGTGGAGCTTTTGCAGCAGAGAAATGGGTGGAGTCCTTAAGCCCGCTGTAAGCTTTTCCTTCATCAAGATGATTTCCATCAATCGCGTCAGTCTAACTCCATCTTTCAGGTCTACAGCCAAATTATGGACTGCATATTTGAATTCGTGAAGATAAGTTTGCTTGTGGGATACTAAATACCCCGTTGGCCTTAAATGTTTATTTATATCTCCGACTCCTGACAAAACTTCCTTAGTAAACTGGATAAGTATTTGTCGGCTCTCTTTGAATGGAGCGTTTCTACAGAACAGGCACGGATCGTGCGGGATCATCTTATTTAGTTTGGCTTGGTCTAAAAAGTAAACCAGGAACAGAAATTTCTTCAGTGTAAACTTCTTCACATTCTCCGTGTACTGCTGAGAGTGCACA
Organism: Limnephilus auricula; assembly: GCA_951813805.1. NCBI lineage: Eukaryota > Metazoa > Arthropoda > Insecta > Trichoptera > Limnephilidae > Limnephilus > Limnephilus auricula. The sequence continues at coordinate 8,117,908 of OX638403.1, forward strand.
TTGGGTAAGGAGTGCTTGGTGCTGGTGCTGGAGTACGGGTCCCGAAAGAGGCGCTCAATTATAAATGCAGATAACCCCATGAAGTCGTCGTTGGAAGAAAGGGGTATTTTAGCTCCGTACAGAGTTTCCAGTCCAATTCGTAACCAGAGAGGGTTATAACACATTAGTAGATTTAGGATAATCTTTTGCAATCCAATATCTAGATGGATGTTTTTATCCGTCCTAATGGAGAGAAACTTCTTTTCAACCTGATTGGCAACTTTGAGAAAAATCTGGCTCATGTCGGCGCTATCGATGAAGGTCTTGGCAGATTTCCTCAGGCTCTCCAGTCTATGGGACGTGTGGTACTTGGCAGACACCTGTTCCTTGGTGGGGGCGGGCGCCGCCTTGTTGCGGCTCTCTATCCAGGCCTTGCCAATGTCTATCTTAGTACTGTCCAGGTTTGTCTCCAGATCTGCTGGCGGTGTCAACAAGTAATTGAGCCACATTTTAAATTCCTCTTCTAGCTCACTGTAAGCTCTTTCATCGTAGAGAAATGTAGCCGCCAAGAAAGGATCCACAGTTGTAGCGATACTCTTAATACTGACATAATTGTATGTCTCATCTGACACTTCAGTCGTTTGGCCTAAAGTGGTACTTCTCTCCACTGTTTCTTCCTTAGTAAAATTCCTCACCACACTGGTGGTACATCTGGCCTCTCCCTTCATCAGAGTCTTCATCCACCTGGCATTGTCGTGGGGAATGGGCTTGTGCATACTCGCGCACTTTGTCGGTTTACTAATTTCAAAAGTTTTATCTACTATAAATGTGTCACATTGCGGGTGCCCATGAGTATCGGCCACACTGACTTCTGAGAAGAATGTGCATTCTTCAGGGATGGAGGCGAGAGGGGAGGGGCTGGCCGGCTTCGGGGGGGTTTTCTGCCATAAGTTAGCTTCCAAAATATCTCTTACCCCAGATATATTATTCTTCTCCTTAATGGCATTTCTCATCTCAACCCTCTCATTGAAACTCTTCAAGTTTTCGTTGAAAGGTAGTTGACGGGGGGTGACCCGAATATAAGTGAGGGGTTGTGGTTCGGCGTAGGTGACCGGGGGAGAGCCGGCTACGGAGTATGGAGAGCTTTGGTTGTTGGGTACTGCGGGCACAATGGAAGAATCGCCTTTAACAAATGTGTCAGAACTCAATTTCCCAAAGGTGATGTTCATGCCGTCGCCAGGAGAATAACCCACAAACAGATCCTTGCACACCCGACTGTTGCCTCGGCAAGAGGAGTGGTCAAAATCTTTTGTTTCAGTGGAACATCTGTTGGGGTTGAAGTTTTGCAAGGAGTCGTTGATGTTGCTCAAGTTTTTATTGGGTGTAAAATGAGAATAATCAAGTGAATTGGGTGTGAGCGCATTCACATTGCAGTAATGCGAGGATACCGGGAGTCCTTCCTCCGCTCCGCTGATAAGTATATTAGGTTTAGCCGAGTAGTATGTGGCATCTTTAGGATCATCCATTTTAGAAAAGTTACTCACGTCACAAAGATCAATAATTGGATGAGTCAAATTGGCAGACACGGTGTTTGGATGTGGAACCTGTTGCTGATGGTATTGCAGGTGTCTCGTGTCATATTGGGTATACGTGTGCGTATCAATTGTTTCTTTCATTGTATGATTGTCTCTGATCATCAAATCAACTATCTTCTCCTTGTCAGGACTGTCAAAGATCTCCAATGTCGCCACTTGTGGGCTCTTTACATTTCTACCACCTGTGGGGCGGTTCACATTGCGATTGAAAACAGGTGTAAAAGCTAGATTGTCAATCAAAGAATCCATGTTATTGCCAAAAGAATTTTTGCGGTTATTTTCTTTATTGGCTTTTGACACGTACTCTGGAGTCAAATGGCACATGTTTTCTTTGTCAATAATGATTGGTGCTTCTTTTGAATAATATTGGCGAGACACTCTGGAGGGTGTGAACTCCATATTTTCAATAGCGTTGAATATGGAAGTGGGGGAAAAGCTCTCACAGTTTCCCTTCCTGTTCATTTTGAAAGTTTGAGGGTTGATTGTATAGGAACACTCGTTTTCTTTGTCATAATCCTGCACTAGATATGTTTCCCTTCCTTTGAAATGGTCCGTTTTGGAAGCCCAGGGATCAGGGAGCTTATTATTAATGTAAGGAGGCAACACATTTTTAGCCGGAGACCCTTTGTATTTCATGGAGCTATCTTGTACACACGAATTGTCCACATTTAGAAAACTTCTCAAGCTATTTGTTTCACCGACTCGAGAAGTGTACATTTTGGGCGAATGGCGCTTAAAATTTGAAACCTTGGGACTCTTTTTGGAAGTAACAGAAGTAAAAACACTTGTCTTGGAAGTGAAGACACTCGTCTTAGAAGTAACGGTAGTAGTTGTCTTGATGTTGGAAGCTAACGGAAGCTTTCTCTTTGCTTTAGCTTGATTGAGCTTTTTACTGACCTAAAAACAGAAAAATTACATTTAAATATAATATTATGGGGCAAATTAGTATTCAGATGAACAGATCGGAGAGGCGGGAAGGTCGACACCGGGAAATTTTAATTAAGTTAGAGGAAAACTTACAAAAGTTTTGCAGATAATGACAATATCGTAGCGCCCCCGCTTCTGGTCTGTGATCTGAATGCTGAACCTTTGAGCTGCGGGTGTCTGAGGGCACCAAGTCAAGTGGAGCAGGGCCACCGAATCGGGCTCTACGCATATCTCCTCCCACGACAGCTCTAGGCCTAACTCAGCCGGTGGTATCTTGGCAAAACTCAGCTGAAACATATAAATACTCCTTTAATATAATCTCATCTTTCACATACATCATTATAATTTATGTGCTTTCAATATAGATACCATTAAACTTTCAATACAAGGATTCAGTCCTCAATATCTGAATCAACAGTATAAAACAAAGTATGTACATGATAATTTTATGTTGCAATATATTAACACAAAAAACAAATTCCTACTTTTTAGTGTACAATACACATGCGTGCAGTCCCAAGGATCAATAAACTCACTGTGAAATCATGTGCAGTACATATTTTAACTTCTTCCTGCACAATCTATCAGATCTAGAAATAAATAAACTAAATTTTGTCTTATATTTTATTTTTGATATTGGATTGTAAAAAAAGTTTATTGCTTATTTAAAGTTTAAGGATGTGGCATCAGATGTGTACAACATGCATTAATGGACCAATATTTTTGTCATAGTAGCCGATTATAAATTATCGTCGATTAATTAAATACATTCTGTATAAACGTACATTTGTTAATTTTAAAAACACGTACAATTTAAAAATTAAATGTAAATATAATTTGTACGGAAATAAAGGACTTAATTTTTTGCATGTGTATCGGCACTGGAATACATTTAAAATATCATTTAGGTAAATATATTTTGTTTCGCAATTTATTTTTTCAGAGAGGGCCAGGTTATAAAATCATACTTCTAGGTACATATCTAGGTACGAATCACTAATTAGCAATAATTTTCAATAAATCAGTTCCATGGGAGAGATCGTAGATCTTTAGTTATTAGAAAATTGTAAGGGAAGCTTAGATGGTTTCGGCACATAGCAGTGCCGGATTTATACTTTTCATAAGTATAGGCCAATTCATTTGCGCCGCCCCTTCCTCATTCTTAGAAGTTGCCATCTATCTTAATCACTCACTTGTAGGCTTTTATTAGGTGACACACAATTTTTAAATTGAGTATTCAAATATAGGTAAAGTAGGTATTGAAAAATGAAATAAACAAATGAACAAATGAATTAGTCATAAAGTAAAAGTGTAATATAAAACCAGAATAACATTTTTTTACAGGATTTTTTATTGACAATATCATCTATAATATTTTCTTAGTTTATTGTATTCATTACGTCTGCTCTATTGCATAGAAGAGTCAAAAAGTTTAATTTTTCTTGAGACAATGAAGACCTTTGGTAAGTCTTCACTCGTTTTAAACAGGAAAAACTCCTTTCTCCAGAAATGAGATTTAACACTTAGTAGATAGAAAATCTATCCAGTTACCTGTTTTTTGGTTATAATCACACACAAACTTAATGGCTTACCAAGGCGAGCGAGCGCCGCCCCCTGAAATCTGCTGCCTCCTGTATAGGAGGCAGCAGATTTATTACCTCCTGGCGTGTAGAGTGCAAAAGTCAGGGACGCCCGAGGAAAACATGGCAGGATCAAGTGGATCAGATACATGTCGAGAGTCAGGATAATAGAAGAGATGAATGAATGTAAATGAGGGAATAAATGTGAATTAGGGAATCAAGATGGGAAGACGAGATAAGGAGAGATGCAGCACAGCTTCTCCAGATAACAAACTGGAAGTCAGCCACTGAGGATAGGAGGAGTTGGAGACGAAAGTTGCAGGAGGCCAAAGCTCGATAGCTGTAGCGCCATCGGAGAGAGAGACAGGGAATCAATTGGGAATGAGGCGTTGTTTGGCGGTCTGTCTTTTCTGCCTACTCCTTAAAATTTTTTTACAATCTCTGTTCCAACAGAAAATAAAAAGCCCAGTCAAAATTTTTTTTTGAATTTCCTTGCAACTAGTGATGCCATCATGCGGTAAGAGTAATCTATTAAATAATTTTACCATACATAATTAATGTTTTTACAATAATATGTATAAATATATGGCGCAATACCTCAAATGTGAAAAGAATACAACAATTTTCCCAGATTTCGAACAATTCATCATAAATCAAAGTTAATATTCAAGTTCTGTTCTGTTATTCACAAGTACTGAGAAACAACTAGCCCACTATGAAATAATAACAGATGTTGAATAGAACTTTATTTTAACATTGAAATTTGACGAATTGTTCAAATTCTGCGAAACAATCCGTCCTAAGTCATTGGGACGGATTTCCCTTCCCTTCATTTTCCTGTTTAAAAATAAGTTTTTTTCATATAATATATTTATCACCTGTAACTTTTTTAACCTGAAAAGGGCATTTAAACATAAAGCAAACCTCTGACTGCTTTAAAACTTTTAAAGCTGATTTTTATTCATAGACATAAAAAGGCACAAAATCTTAAAACTTTAAAATGAAGTAATGTAAAAACCCACCTGAAGAGGAATGGCAGACGGGTTGAAAACTTCCAGAATCCTCTCAGCCTTGGAGTTAATGCAAACATTTTCAAATGTGACAACGGGAGGAGCAGAAAAGGGCTTCAGAATCAGACGAGGGTTTTCCACTTCCTGAGATTCCAGAACTATCTTCTTTTTCCGTACTATCTCCGGAGTGTTGTCCACCTTTAAATTATCAAATTTAATATTGAAGTTCTGTCATATGTTCCTATTTGTGTATGGTGCGTCTCAAAACAATCCTGAAGTCAGGCTGCGTACCTACATTATGTTTGAACAAGACAGATGGCCACCTTGTTTGACTTTTTTTGTAGAAAATTAGTATAAACAAAATAAAAATGTATTTTATAAGAGTAAAGGATGGTACACAAAACCTAAGAAAAAAGACAGAAAACATATATTATGATAAAATGGAAGAATTTTTACAATACAAGAGAGTATACAATGCTTGGAAAAGCTTCCCTAGGTAACCCATGCATGGATACATAAAATAATGCTAAAATACTTGTTTATAGCTTTATATTGGAACAAAATAATACACCTATATGCTCCCGTCCTACAACAACTAAGATCAAAATCTGTGTGAAATGTGCAAATTACCTAATATTATACGTCTTGCTTTGTGAACTGCAGAAAGTGCAAGATATCCATTTATTATCAGCTGCACTAGCAGTTACTAGTAAATCCTATTGCACTTACCTACAGAAATCTGATCTCATTACCTGTTTCCGTAACGTTTTTTGGACATAGGGTGAAATTTTTTTCAAAGCATACGTTTTCTACGACACTAGTAAATAAGGGTTTAAATTGTGAAAAGATCCATGTTTTTTTTCCTTTCTCGATTTACTCTTTTCTAATTAGAAAAAGTAAATAATCTCGAAAAATAGACGTATAAAGCTAACCTAACGAGTACGACCACTAAACGTACAAACGTACAAATATACAAACGCACAAACAAGTAAATCAACAAACAGATAACGAACATTTTCAAGTGATGAATAATTATAAAACAAAATACTGTAGGTTTATAAACGCCAAACAATCTGCGAAACAATAATGTCGAGACTACCTACATAGAATAACATGACAGGAGAATAATGTAGATGCTCAAATAAATAGGTTGAAATATTAAGATAACTGCAGTCTTCAAGAATGTTTACTGAAAATGTCAAGCCCTTCTCGACAATTTTATTTTGCATAACCGTTTGACATTTTGTACAATCGGCCTAAAGACAGGAAAACTTACCTGAAAATACATTTCCAGCTTTCATTAAATAACTATACTATATTAGAAAGAGATTGTCTTCTGTTTTAAAGATTTTTAACACTTTTAATTCAATTATCTTGGAAGAACAAGAAAATTCATCCAACGATCATTGCAAACGGATATTTTGAATATTTTCAACTGATTTTCGAACAAAACAACGAACGACGACGTTTAGAAATCATCCAATCAGAGACGGGAACGATAGTGTTGCCACTTTATTTCAGTTGGGATACCAACGGAAATAAATAATAAATATCACAAAAATATCGTCAGAGATTTCCAAAAACTAATTTGTGCAGCAGTAGCGCCAATACAAACTTGCCCCATAGGTACGAAAAAATATATGCACTAAATAAACAGGATTCTCGAAAACGTCGACTCAAAGAAGGTGGTGGGAGGACAACATGGAAAATTTCGAAAAATCAAAAAATAAATCTGTTATTCCTCCTTCTTATAATCTGAGCCACTTCAAGACCCGCATGGGTGGCGATATAGTTCCCCTATCTTTAAACTGTACAGACAGAGGCGCTCTTGCGAGGTGTCACATAAAAATAAAAAAAATATCGGTCGTTGGAAACCAGTTGTGTCGACTCCAGATACTAATATCTACAGCCTGTATGTCGGACGAATATCTACAGCTCAGACTCCAGGTACTAATATCTACAGCCTGTATGTCGGACGAATATCTACAGCTCATATGTTGGACAAATATCTATGACCTTCAGAGTGAAGACTAATATCTACAGAGCTAAGGTCGGATTAATATCTATGAGGGTCCCAGTGGTGACTAATATCTATGGAGCGTAGGTGGGACTAATATCTACAGAGGGCAGCTGAGCAAGAGGTTGTACGGAAAAGCATAAATTACTTCAATTGCGTAAAGGCTTAAACGTTTAAAGTACGTACATGAAGTTTTTGCCTAATATTACGTATTTTGCTGTAATGTTGAAATTGGCATAGCGCCTGCTCGCGTCAAGACAAGAAAAACATCACAGTTTTCAAGTAGTTTAGCGACTACGCTAGGTTTGTGTAACATGGTTTGTGATACAAAAATAAGTGCCCCCTTCGTAGCGCCTGCTCGCGTCAAGGCAAGAAAATCATCCCAGTTTTCGAGTAGTTTAGCGGCTACCCTAGGTTTGTGTAACATGGTTTGTGATACAAAAGAAAGTTCTTTAAACTGCAAACGCAATATTACGTTATGCCAATATGCTATACATAATTGCAAATCCAACCTCTGACAGTACTGTAGATATTCGTCCACATCACCTGTTCCGTAAATATTAGTCAGCAGTTTGAGCTGTAGATATTCGTCCTCACTTTGGTTCCCATAGATATTGTTCCAACATACCTCCTATAGATATTAGTCCACACATGGATTCTCATAGATATTAGTCCGATTTGTTCAGTTTTTGAAATTCCTGTAGATATTAGTAGACGCCTCCACAGCTCATATGTTGGACAAATATCTATGACCTTCAGAGGGAGGCATCTACTAATATCTACAGGAATTTCAAAAACTGGACAAATCGGACTAATATCTATGAGAATCCATGTGTTGACTAATATATATACGAGGTATGTTGGAACAATATCTATGGGAACCAAAGTGAGGACGAATATCTACAGCTCAAACTGCTGACTAATATATACGGAACAGGTGATGTAGACGAATATCTACAGTACTGGCAGAGGTTGGATTTGCAATTATGTATAGAATATTGGCATAACGTAATATTGCATTGCAGTTTAAAGAACTTTCTTTTGTATCACCAACCATGTTACACAAACCTAGCGTAGCCGCTAAACTACTCGAAAACTGGGATGTTTTTCTTGCCTTGACGCGAGCGGGCGCAAGAAGGGGGCACTTTCTTTTGTATCACAAACCATGTTACACAAACCTAGCGTAGCCGCTAAACTACTTGAAAACTGGGATGTTTTTCTTCCCTTGACGCGAGCAGGCGCTATGAAGGGGGCACTTTCTTTTGTATCACAAACCATGTTACACAAACCTAGCGTAGCCGCTAAACTACTTGAAAACTGGGATGTTTTTCTTGCCTCAAGATCCTCGAGATCATTTTGTAGAACTTCATTTTGAACTAAATAATAATAAAAAATATAAGTATCTTCAGCGTAGCCGCTAAACTACTCGAAAACTGGGATGTTTTTCTTGCCTTGACGCGAGCGGGCGCAAGAAGGGGGCACTTTCTTTTGTATCACAAACCATGTTACACAAACCTAGCGTAGCCGCTAAACTACTTGAAAACTGGGATGTTTTTCTTCCCTTGACGCGAGCAGGCGCTATGAAGGGGGCAATTTCTTTTGTATCACAAACCATGTTTCACAAACCTAGCGTAGCCGCTAAACTACTTGAAAACTGGGATGTTTTTCTTGCCTCAAGATCCTCGAGATCATTTTGTAGAACTTCATTTTGAACTAAATAATAATAAAAAATATAAGTATCTTCAGATCCATCCAATGATGTAATTGATAGTCCAGCATCATTGACCAAAGAAGGACTGGTCGAAGTCCAGCATGCATTGATTAACTTTCGGATTCCACTGCTTAATACTAGAAGTCTTTATTTCAGTGTAGCAATTCTGGGACTAACTACCATATGTATTCCTCTTTGCCCAGAATTCTAATGGGGGGAAATAATTATACCAATTCAAAGGACAACTTGAATTGGTATAATTATTTATATACTACAAAATGTTCTTAATAAAGTAGTTCAGTTATGTACAATGAATAATACTGTATATTTTACTACTTACCCATATCTAAAAACCCCTAAAAAGGGCGTTAATAATAATAAATAAATAAATAATATATTTTTACAAAAGTATCTTAAATGGTGACCAAAATGTTAAGTGAAAACTTTTTAAGTGTATGAATATTGAGTACAAACTTTTCATCGGATGTTAATTCCTCACATGATAATTCATCATGTCTCGAAGCGTCGAAAACTGATAATTGGGGTTTTAACCTTAGGTTAGGTTAGGTTAATGTGAGTTATGATGTGATGAATTATCGCGTGAGGAAGTATCGTGTCTGAATAAATTTACTATGGGAATTCAAACTCTGAGATCTCATAGTCCGATTAGATATGGAACCATCTTATACATACGGTACCTACTAAGCTGAAGGAAGCCAATACGGGAGTAAACATGTAGGGTGACGATGTGTTGATATTTAATTTGAAATTGTTTATTTTATAATACAAAATTAAATAATAATTAATTCGGCTAGCCATACATTCCCATGAGCGATATGCTGAAATAGGCCGAGCTCAGAAACGCTTGCTAGGTACGTTATAGCGTAGTCTGACAGTACCTCGACCTCCATTTCAAGGGGGAAAGCTTTGTAAAGGCCCGGTAGTAGGAGCTCAAAAAGAAGAAGAATAAGGGGAGATAATTAAATATGAATGTTAGAAGGAGCGCGCTAATATTAAAAACGATAATATTCAAGCGAAAATTTTGAAAATCGTTAATAAAACACGACTCGTTTAAAATAGAGTAAAACTCTCTAGACAAATGTTTAATTTGCATTCAATGATACACTGTGAATTTTTTCTTAGCTATAACATGTTAACTGACAGAAAAAAATGTGTTTTTAATAATTTTCGAAGCTATACTTCGCGATTTTTTTCTATCGAGTGAATTTCATATAATTACCGTTCCGGCTCGACAATGTACATATATTATCTTTAAAAATAACATATATTATTTAGGAACTTAAAAACTGAAAGTGTTCAAAATAAATATGTTATAAATCGGTAGAAATGCGGAATCTAAAGTTAAAAAAAAATCTGACGACAAGCTTTTCAAGCCGTTGACTCGCCGGTGACCCTTCTTGACAGTGATGCCCTGAGAAAATTACAACGTGCGCGCGCCGTGGATGGGCCCGGAAGCGTATTTCCAAAACCTATACCTGTTCAGACACTGCGGTGTCTGAAATGGGATAGGGTTTGTTGTGCGAAATCGCCTTACAAAACCTATACCGGTTCAGACAAGGCATTCGTTGCTCTATCTACGCTTCGTGTTTCTGTGACGGCGACGAATGTAATTATAGCGTAGCTTTTGTCGGTGCATTTGCTTTGTCACGTATTTATTTTTTACATTAATTTGTATTATTATATTAATTTATGTTCAATACATAGCGTGCATTATATTCCCAAGAGTTAATACAGTAACAGCAGATTTTGATTCCTAATTAAATCGCGTACACTAGTCCATATTATACAATTATGATTTCAATCGTGGTACCGAACTCTAATACCATCAGGCCGTTTCTCCGCAGAGGTAGTCAGAGAGGATAGACTGCCAAACAACTCTGTCGCACTGGTTGCTTCAATCACACTCACACATCTTATCGTAAACTAGTCTATATTATATACTTATTATTTCAGTAGTGGTATCGAACTCTAATACCATGAGACCGCTTCTCCGCAGAGGTAGTCAGAGAGGATAGACTGCAAAACAACCTGTCACACTGCTTGCTTCAATCACACTCGCACATCTTATCGTAGACTAGTCTATAGTATATACTTATGATTTCAGTAGTGGTATCGAACTCTAATACCATGAGACCGCTTCTCCGCAGAGGTAGTCAGAGAGGATAGACTGCCAAACAACTCTGTCGCACTGGTTGCTTCAATCACACTCACACATCTTATCGTAGACTAGTCTATAGTATATACTTATGATTTCAGTAGTGGTATCGAACTCTAATACCATGAGACCGCTTCTCCGCAGACGTAGTCAGAGAGGATAGACTGCCAAACAACTCTGTCGCACTGGTTGCTTCAATCACACTCACGCATCTTATCGTAAACTAGTCTATAGTATATACTTATTGTGATGAACGTATGTCTTGCGGTATGAAAGAGACATGCGTGCATGAGTGAGACAGCATGAGTAAGGCATAAAAGGTTTGTTTGTTGTCCATTCGTGCTCTTTGCCTTCAGACATCCTAAGAAGGAACCCTGTACATAATCTCTTAATAAACGTTATCGTCTACCTACGATCTATTATTGGAGTACCACCCCAAAGGAATCTGGATCCATATACTGGAGTCCAGAACTCAATGTGAAACCGGCCACGGTCATCACATTTGGCGCAGCCGAAAAAGGGAACCACGGAGCAGCCTAATTCTCACATTTGGGCAGCCGAAAAAGACCGAGATTGTAGCTACAGGGATCAACGAGTGATCGGGTCAGATCACGACTCCACATCATTGCGGAGCAAGGAGGAAGCAAGAGCAGCAGCATCCTATATATGGTGATTCAGTGCCGAGAACCTGGAGGAGCATTCGCGTAAGGCGTGGATTCAGAAGTCTGGGTCTTCAAGAGAAGACCAGGAACCGGGCGCAGACCTCAAGGAAGGCGCTTAGAAGGACGACCAGGGTTCAGGAGCAGAAGACGGTTCGCGGAAGGGCGAGATCGGACAGCATCAAGACATCAGAGTCGTGAGTTGAGTGCTGTTATTAAATTTTTCTGTTTTTTTTCATTGATTGCATCTGTGTGAAGATGGAAGGAGGAGAACTGCCCAGGTTTTGTCATTTGAGAGACCAGCTGGAGACATTCGTCTTACAGTACGAGCAGTTCATCCTAGTCAATGATGACAAAATAACGTCGGATGTAAAAAAGAGAGCGGTTTTTATATCCCATTTGCACACAGAGACAATAAATTTATTAATAAATTTGTGTTTTCCAAAAAAAATTACAGATTTCACGGTAGAAAATTTATTGTTATTACTCGAAAATCATATAGGTATTAAAAGAAATGTGTTCAAGGAACGTGAAATTTTTTTCGCTACGAAACAAAAGGTTTCAGAATCAGTTAATGACTTCATAGCGCGTTTACGAAATCTAGTTAGATTTTGCAAATTCGAAGACAGGCTTGAACATAATTTAAAAGATGTTTTTATCACCGGTCTTCGAATTGGTCGTACTAAAGAAAAATTATTTGTCGAGGCTGAAAACTTTTCATTAAAAAAGGTTTTAGAATGTGCTATTGCAATGGATTCGTTCGATGTAATTAATAAGCAAATTAAAACGGAAAGTGTAGACATGATTTCTAAAAATAGGCAGATCGATTTGTCACAAAAAAAAAATACGGCGGGTAGACATTTTTCTAGACCTACGGACAAGAATGTTACATCGTTCAGACCGAAATCATTAGAACGAACGAAGTGTAAACATTGTGGTAATTATCACGAATCAGTTAATTGTAAATTTAAAAACGTGATTTGTTATAAATGCAAAGGCAAAGGTCACATAAGTAAAATATGTCGCGGTTTAAAGTATAAAGATATTTCTTCAGTGTTTATAAATACGCAGGAACTGTTGTGTATGAATCAAGTGCATTGTGAGCCAATTTTGTGCAAAATCTTAGTGAATAATGTTGAACTAAATGGTTTACTGGATACAGGTGCAGCAGTCTCGATTTTAAAAGAGATAGATTACGTTAAACACTTCAATAAGTTGGATTTAAAACCAAAGGATTTAACCTTGACGGGTTACGCTAACTGTAAGTTAAATTTATTGGGTTGTATTTTATTAACAGTTGATTATAACGGTTATAGGGAAATGTTAGAATTTTGCGTAGTAAAAAATGGAACAACTACTGTTCTAGGTCGTGACTTTATCAAAAAGTTTAATATTGGATTTACGGGGTTACAATCTACTTCATCCCAGGAGGGAAGTGAAATTTTTTCTCAAAATGTAGTTGAGAATGATAGAAGTGAAGTAGATAAATTAATTCGAAAATTCCCGGAGGTTTTTTCGGATAAACTGGGTAGATTCAATAAAAATAAAATACATCTGAAACTAAAAGAGAATGTCTTTGATACTCAAATTCTAAGTTTATTCAAAAATAACAGAGATATACCAATAGATGTCGAGGAGATTAAATCGGAATCAAATACGGATAAAATTTTATTGGAAATTAAACATTATCTCACAACAGGGTGGCCAAATAAAATTAACAAGGATGATTCAAAATGGATTTACTGGAGTAAACGGAATGAATTATCTATAATTGATGATTGTTTTTTTTGGAATAATAGGCTAATAATCCCAGTAAGTTTAAGAGAAAAAATGTTAAACTTATTGCATAGATCTCATCTGGGCATAGCTAAGATGAAAGGGTTAGCCAGGGGGTATTTTTGGTGGCCAGGGATAGATGGAGAAATTGAACTTTTAGCGAGAGGATGCGAAATTTGTTCAGAGGTTCAACCATCTCAACCAAAAAGCGAATTGACTCCGTGGCCCATAACTGAAGAGATATGGAGTAGGGTGCATATTGATTATGCAGGTCCCATTGCAAATAAATATTTTTTTGTGATTATTGACTCAACCTCAAAATGGTTAGACTGTGTGGAGGTAAACTCTCCAAATTCGTATAATACTATTAAAATATTAAGAAATTTATTTAGTTATTTCGGGAGTGTACAGACAATAGTGTCAGATAATGGAGCCGCCTTCATGTCAGCGGACTTCAAAGAGTTTTGTGAGATGAATAGCATCAAACATTTAACTACTCCGGTAAATCATCCACAATCGAACGGGTTAGCTGAAAACGCCGTGAAAAATTGTAAAAAATTTTTGAAAAAAATGATGATAGGAAATAAGTTTCAGTCAGGTTACGATGAAAAATTAGGAAATTTTCTAGTGGATTACAGAAATTCACCACACTGTACAACTGGTTTAGAACCTGCAGTTGTAATGTTTGGAAGAAAACTAAGGTCTAACTTAAACAGTTTTGTACCGAGAGGGGGGAGAGATAAGGATAATAGAATTAATAAAGAAACTAAAATTAAAATGTCTAAATGTCAGGAAAATCAGAAATATTATTATAAAAGAAATAATAAAGAATCGTTGGGTTTTTCGATAAATCAAAAAGTAATGGTAAGAGATTTTAGAGACCAAAACAATGATAAATGGGTTTCAGGGAAGATACATAAAAAAATAGGAAAAAAACTTTATATAATTGAGGTAAATTTAAAAGGTAAACTTATGTATTGGAAAAGGCATTTTGATCAGTTGTCTAAATTGTGTGTATCATGGGAAAAGAACCCCAGCAATCCTCTAATCGCGTCTGAGACTAGGAGATTATCGTCAGATGAGTACGATATCTCCGGCTTTATGTCGGATGACAATCTAATAGGTGATTCTCCTCTTACTTCCAGCTCCAGTGAACCGGTGGCTTCCACGTCGGGAAACTGGAAGGACAGATTACGACCACGGACACACAGATGAGTCAATGAAGACAGGACTCAGCTCTCGACTCAACATGATAATGAATTACACTGTAAATATTGGAATATTGTATGTATTGTAAATAATATTATCATCATCATGTTGTGTACCTGTCTACGGATTTAAGTGTGGAGGGATGTGATGAACGTATGTCTTGCGGTATGAAAGAGACATGCGTGCATGAGTGAGACAGCATGAGTAAGGCATAAAAGGTTTGTTTGTTGTCCATTCGTGCTCTTTGCCTTCAGACATCCTAAGAAGGAACCCTGTACATAATCTCTTAATAAACGTTATCGTCTACCTACGATCTATTATTGGAGTACCACCCCAAAGGAATCTGGATCCATATACTGGAGTCCAGAACTCAATGTGAAACCGGCCACGGTCATCACACTTATTATTTCAGCAGTGGTATCGAACTCTAATACCATGAGACCGCTTCTTCGCAGAGGTAGTCAGAGAGAATAGACTGCCAAACAACTCTGTCGCACTGGTTGCTTCAATCACACTCACACATCTTATCGTAAACTAGTCTATAGTATATATATATATATATTTTTTTTTTTATTGAAAATTTTTTGATACAATGGTACATAAAATAATAAAAGGTATATAACATACTTAAATATAATATTGTATGCATACAAAAAAATCCCACAAAGGCTAATGCCTGAGCGTGGGTATAATATTGAATTTATTATAATTTTATGGTTAATAGTACTTGGTCGAAGTTAATAGGAGATTTAAGAATTTAGTTTATTTTTAGGTATAAAAAGAGTAAAAGTAAAAGAGTAAAAGTGCCTTAAAACATAGAGCAAAATAACAGCCTCTGTTGTTATTATTACATTTGTAAAAATAATTAATGTTAAAGGCGTAATTTAAAAAAAAAACAAAAACATAGCTAGCAATAAAATATTTCTACATTAAAAGTTGTCTGATGATAAACATAATTAATGGCTTTGTTAAATCTTATAAGAAAAAGATATCTGTTTCAGTGTTTTTTAGCCAAGTTTTGATATATTTTTTATAAGATTTAAGATTTTGACACGTGGGGGCTTTAAATGTTGCACGTAATGAATTATGCATTTTTGGAGCAATAAAACTAATATGCCTTTGGGCCTTAATATACTTATTATTTCAGTCGTGGTATCGAACTCTAATAACATGAGGCCTCTCTAGGGAGGTAAACAGAGAGAATATACAACGAAACATCTCTCACATTACTGTCCTCAATCAATTTGTACATACAAGTCTATACCTAATATAATAAAATAATAAGAAACTTGATGACAGTTAAGTCCAGGCAAATGCATTCTAGTAATAAGTTTTCAAATCACTAAATCCTTTTCTCAAATCATCATCCGCTATAACAGAACTTTTTTTTTAGTTATTTTTATTTTAAGTAATAAATTTTATTTGATTAATTTGCGTTATTTCACAATTTACGATTAAAAATAATATACTATATATTTGCGCCACGTTCCAGAGTAGAAGATACTCTCAGTATGGCCCTGGTGTAATACCAGCATTCAGAATTAAAACGTTGCTTGAGATAGCTTTAGCTGTGTTCGGTAACCATATCTGAATAGCGTACTTTCTCACCTTCCTCTTCTCCATCTCTTTCCCCTCCCAACCTTACTCGGGGATGCCATAGCCTAACACACTTTAATTAGAAAGTAAATTATGCTTTTTTATTATTTAAGTTTAATATGTAGAAATCCATTTTAATTTTTATTTTTATATATACGCAATAATATTATTGTTTAATTTATAAAAGCAGTTTATTTTTAAACAAGTTCTGCTATTTAATTATTATTTCGCGTGACAGCTGTTTCTCCTTCTGAAGGCGAAACAGCTGTCGTGAGTAATAATAATTACATAGCAGAACTTGTTTAAAAATAAACTGTTTTTATAAATTAAATAAAAATATTATTGAATAAATATAAAAAAAATGTATAAAATATAATTATATTTTTATATTAGGTATAGACTATTATATAAAATATTATTATATTAGGTATAGACTTGTAAGTACGAATTGATTGAGGACAGCAATGTGAGAGATGTTTCGCTGTACATTGTCTCTGTCTACCTCCCTAGAGAAGAGGCCTCATGGTATTAGAGTTCGATACCACGACTGAAATCATAAGTATATACTATAGACTAGTCTACGATAAGATGTGTGAGTGTGATTGAAGCAACCAGAGCGACAGAGTTGTTTGGCAGTCTATCCTCTCTGACTACCTCTGCGGAGAAGCGGTCTCATGGTATTAGAGTTCGATACCACTACTGAAATAATAAGTATATACTATAGACTAGTTTACGATAAGATGTGTGAGTGTGATTGAAGCAACCAGAGAGTTGTTTGGCAGTCTATCCTCTCTGACTACCTCTGCGGAGAAGCGGTCTCATGGTATTAGAGTTCGATACCACTACTGAAATAATAAGTATATACTATAGACTAGTTTACGATAAGATGTGTGAGTGTGATTGAAGCAACCAGTGCGACAGAGTTGTTTGGCAGTCTATCGTCTCTGACTACCTCTGCGGAGATGCGGTCCCATGGTATTAGAGTTCGATACCACTACTGAAATCATAAGTATATACTATAGACTAGTCTACGATAAGATGTGTGAGTGTGATTGAAGCAACCAGTGCGACAGAGTTGTTTGACAGTCTATCCTCTCTGACTCCCTCTGCGGAGAAGCGGTCTCATGGTATAAGTATATACTATAGACTAGTCTACGATAAGATGTGTGAGTGTGATTGAAGCAAGCAGTGCGACAGAATTGTTTGGCAGTCTATCCTCTTTGACTACGTCTGCGGAGAAGCGGTCTCATGGTATTAGAGTTCGATACCACTACTGAAATCATAAGTATATACTATAAACTAGTCTACGATAAGATGTGTGAGTGTGATTGAAGCAACCAGTGCGACAGAGTTGTTTGGCAGTCTATCCTCTCTGACTACCTCTGCGGAGAAGCGGTCTCATGGTATTAGAGTTCGATACCACTACTGAAATCATAAGTATATACTATAGACTAGTCTACGATAAGATGTGCGAGTGTGATTGAAGCAAGCAGTGTGACAGGTTGTTTGGCAGTCAATCCTCTCTGACACCCTCTGCGGAGAAACGGCCTGATGGTATTAGAGTTCGGTACCACGACTGAAATCATAATTGTATAATATGGACTAGTGTACGCGATTTGGGAATATAATGCACGCTATGTATTGAACATAAATTAATATAATAATGCAAATTAATATAAAAAATAAATACGTGACAAAGCAAATGCACCGACAAAAGCTACGCTATAATTACGTTCGTCGCCGTCACAGAAACACGAAGCGTAGATAGAGCAACGAATGCCTTGTCTGAACCGGTATAGGTTTTGTAAGGCGATTTCGCACAACAAACCCTATCCCATTTCAGACACCGCAGTGTCTGAACCGGTATAGGTTTTGGAAATACGCGGCCCGGAACAAGACCGTCTGATAATTCGGAAAACAGTTTTTTTTCAGATATACCTATAAGCGCCTCCGCCCACTAAGGCAACTGAGAACTCTCAACTGCTAACTGTCTTTGATTTACAATGTGATGGCTCGCACACTTCACAATCAGCGTCAGCTGATTGTTCTTCGTCTATGGTTAAACAAGCTTTTTGACCAATAAAGACATAGAAACCAGCCAGTTTTAGCGCCTCCGCCCACTCAGGCAACTGAAAACTCTCAACTGCCAACTGTCTTTGTATGACAATGTGATGGCCCGCACACTTCACAATCACACAAAACCCCGTTGTCAATGGTAACGCAAGCGGTGACTTGCGACTTGCTTTGCTGGTTGCCCAGGGCGGCCATTGATAGTTGCCAGCTGTCAGCTGATTGTTCTTCATCTATGGTTAACCAAGCTTTTTGACCAATCAAGACAGAGAAAACAGCCGGTTTTAGTTGGTTATCTGTTGCCTCAGTGGGCGGAGCGCCTTAGTTTGTTTTCAGTTGCCTCAGTGGGCGAAGGCGCTTACGGTTTTAAAATAAATGAACGATAAATTTTAATCCGTTGGAATTTTTTTTGTTTTGTATTTTTAAAAGAATTCCAAAGTACGGGTTCAAGCTGAGATATTCCATTTTTCTGAATTTCGTGGTTCAAATTTAAAGCATTTTCACAAACATGGTCATCATCGCAAAGCTTTTTTATTAAGCTTTGATAAAATATATTTTTAGTAGTATAATTAAAAATAATAGTGATCTGTGAGCTCTCTTTAAACAAGTGATACCTAAACCAGATTTTGACAAAGTTCAGGTAAACTTTCAACGGTTCCATGTCTAATCGGAGTATGAGACTGAATTCCCATAATAAATTTATTCAGACACGATACTTCCTCACATGATAATTCATCACATCATAACTCACATTAACCTACCTATCCATTTCCCCCCCCTCACCTAACCTACGGTTAAAAACCCCAATTATCAGTTTTCGACGTTCTGAGACATGATGAATTATCAAGTGAGGAATTATGGTAGATTCAGACTGGGTCGACGTACGTGCCCATCGCTACGCCTAACAATATCTGGACTGCTTAGCAACCATAGATTTTCAATGAAAATGTATGTTTAAGCGCCTCCGCCCACTCAGGCAACTGAAAACTCTCAACTGCCAACTGTCTTTGTATGACAATGTGATGACCCGCACACTACACAATCACACAAAACCCCGTTGTCAAAAGCGGTGACTTGCGACCATCTTGCGACTGTCACGGCTGATTGCCCTGGGCGGCCGTTTCTAGTTGCGAGCTGTCAGCTGATTGTTCTTCATCTATGGTTAAACAAGCTTTTTGACCGATCAAGACAGAGAAAACAGCCGGTTTTAGTTGGTTTTCAGTTGCCTCAGTGGGCGGAGCGCCTTAGAATCACATTGGCCACACGCATCGCGACGTGCGATGTCTGTGGCCATTTTCATAGAAAATGTATGGGTTGCTAAGCATTGTTTGAGTAGCGATGCGTACGTACGTCGTCCAGTGTGAACCTACCATTAACATCCGATGAAAAGTTTGTACTCAATATTCATACACTTAAAAAGTTTCCACTGAGTAGACCGGTTACCCTTTCGACTGGTAGCGGGGTTTTCCCCTGTGGATATTAAAACACCATTCTATAATAAACAAATTTTTTAAATGTTTTCATTAAAAAAAACTTTGCGGATTTTTTGCGCAACAGCATAAAAAAACGGTTTTGCCGATGCCCCTTTTCATCAGAAAATTGACTTTACGCAGTTGGTACAAAGGAGAAATTGTTTTTGAAAAACTTTCCAAATATCAAAATATTTGGAAAGTTATGTGTTTTAGTGCAGGAACCTACACAAATAAGTTATTAATTACCCGAGGGGTTATTAAGTCAATCTCGAAACTAGTTTGATAAACGAACAAACAAATATATTTCGCTCGGCACTCCTAGTTATGTTTGCCGAGTTAAATTTATAAAGTAGGTGTTGAAGTTGCACGTTTCTGAGTTGACCGGTAACCATTTTAAATACATATCTATTGTATTCCAGAAAAAATAGATAAAGATTTTTTTCTGACAAAAAACGAGTTTTTGTTTTTCAGACTGAATGTACTAAGAATTTTTTATAACAATTTATAGAATAAAAATATGAAATAGAGAGATTATTTTGTTTTTAATCATCACACCAATTTTTTTTTTAATGATAAGAAATAAAGAAGTTATAGAATAGTATTGACAATATTAGAAAATGACAGCGTTATGTGAGTCAGATGAAAATTTGAAAAAAATAAAAGAAATAGATGAGGTTTGACTAAACTACGGTGAACTACCTTTTATATATTTAATAATTTTATTATTTAATGTATAAAAACAGTTTATTGTAGACAAGTTCTGCTGCTGTTTCGCCCTCTGAAGGCATTATCAAGACATTTTGAAAACGCCTTAACCACTCGAGCGCTTTTTGCCACATTATGGCACTATTTACAAAACCTCGGATTGCTTTGTTGCCAAAATGTGGCAATTTTTTTTATTTAAACGACTATATAATATATTGTACATTCAAAATATAACAAAATAAATATTCTCTAGATTCTTTAAAATGTTTTAAGGTCAAAGATTTAATTATATTTTTTTTATAAATCCTACAAAAATGTGATAATAGAAAAAAGATAGGTGAATTCATTGGCTACATATAACTATAATCAGTGTGTCTGTCTCCATATTCAAATTCGGAGGTATGATTTTTTTAATGTGGGCGGAAAATTTTCCTCTAGCAATCCGAGTAAAAATATTTTATTTGCTCTGTCGCTCTAGTGTAACGCATAATAATAATTACGAAGCAGAACTTGTTTATAATAAACTGTTTTTATACATTAAATAATAAAATTATTGAATATATAAAAGAAATAAAAAATTGAAATGGAGTTCTACAAAATAAACTTAATAACAATAAATACTTAGGAACCTACTTACTTTTACATGCATCGCTTTATTAGCAATACTTATTTAAGCGGGCGACAAACGCGAAGTTCACATTAAAAAGATACTGCGTTATAAGTATCTTTTCTACCGACACACTACGTTATAAAATATTCCTTCCTACGGCAGGAGAAGGGGTCAGTTGAAATAGGAAGCGGTCGAGAGAATATCATTTCTTTGTACTGGATATGTTAACTTGACAGCTCCGTGCATGCTCCGTGTATTAAAAATGACCCCCTCTCCTGTTTACGGTAGAGAGGGGGTCGCATAACTTTTCTGATATCGCCACTGTAGCGAATACGAAAAATAATTCCGATTAGCGAAGATTCAAACCGCGATCACAACGCATCATCTTTTTGCGTCTGGCGGGTCTCATGGGATTGTATGGCGAGAGCTATTGTGTTATAAATAACTTTTTGATGTGAGCTGCGAGTCTGTCGCTACCTTTATACATATTATTGTTGTTGTAATGTAATGCATTCAAGGATGGGGGGTGTCCCATCTGGGAAGGGGAGGGAAAAATTCGGCGCCTAGAACGGGCTGCCATTGGGTGACTTAGCAGGGTGCCCGGGTACCTACATGGGGGAGGTTTGTACAGGTTGATTGAGAGGCCGGTTGTGGAAGACCCTTTCACATCTCAAGACGGACTCTCTCCACTCTCCACCCGTCGCCTTGTACTGCGGCGGGAGGGATGGATTCATATTCTGCCACTCTTGGACTTACTGGCCCCAGATTCCTATTCACTACCACCTTTCATACCTTTTTCCTTCCCAGAACCTTCTCTTCTTCATTTCCAAAAGACCCTCCACATAGCATCCTCAAAGATGACATAGGTCCTCAGGGAAATTATTTTCCTCAGGGCCTCCTGTGTAGATGTTAAGAATGTTAAAAAATATATATTGCCTTTTTGGTAGGTACCTGTGTCGTTTTTTTAGGGTTAAAAATTCGTTTTTCTTTCATTGGTTTTTCGAAGGCGTAAAAATGTTACCAGTAGTCTGCCGGTACTTTCAGGACCGGTATAGGTAGATAGGCGTATATTGGTTTTGATTAGGGGGCCAAAATTTTACTCGCACCAGGAGTCGTTTGGCTCAGGGCCGGCCCTGGGTGCAACAATATTATTGCCTTTTCCAGGAATAGATACTGTTGTACTTTTTTCAACGGAAAACTGTGGGGTGGAGAGGGGGGGGGGGGAGTCCAACCTCCTAAACGGGCCTAAATCCTCGAGTTAAATGATTTTATATTACCTACCTAATATATGTCCCTACACATATTTGAATAATCAGTTTAATCACGAATATAATTTAATTACGAACCAAGGCACCAAATAACTCTCGACGGTCAGTTTTTGCGTGCCTACTGCCTATACATAAACCTAAGAGTATGGATATTAGAGAGACGGCATGTGAAGTGTGCCCGCGCGCTCCAAGTGTGCCTTTTCGAGAATTTTACCCAAACGGCTTACATTGGCTGCTGGTTTTTGGACGTGTAATACGTTCCGACAGCAGCCATGTTACATGGTGACAGCCAATGTCAGCCATGTGGGTAGAATTCTCGAAAAGGCACACTTGGAGCGCGCGGGCACACTTCACATGCCGTCTCTCTAATATCCATATTCTTAGACATAAACCCTTGTCCATAAAGATTTTCTGTCCCTTACTAGGTATATCAATATAATAATGTGAAGGTAAGTTTTATAACGGTATTACATATTATTTCTTATATATATATTATATAGATATATCGATTTTGATGTCGATGTCATGTAGTTCATTCGTCACGTTAGTCACCTAGATTTACCTGTGTAGAAAAACAAAGACATAGTGGCCATAAAAAAATAAGTCGTTATTCATAACAATCGTGTCGTTTACTATCTACAATAATTATTATTTATAAAGTACCGGCCATAATTTCCATCTCACTCCAATAAAGATTACCAACACGAGCACTCGCCGATCACGTGAACATCACGCGGCCACCAGGTCGTTTGTGCATGTCAATAAAACTAAAGGCGTACCTATTTCTCCGTCATAACCTCTCCCTCTTTCTCAAAAAACTCATATATGGCCGAAAGAGAGGTAACAGCGGAACTCTCATTGGCAGGATTGGTATGCATTTTGATTGTGTGCATTTATGTGTACTGTCGTACGGAACTTTGCATTGGTTGCATCCCTTTCTCGCAGCATAGGGAGTAAGGAAGACGCCTTTATTAATATCTTGACGGAAGAGATCATGAACTGGTTTCGTGATATTACAGGTAGGTACATACTTTTGGTATTTACGGTGTTGTTTGCGCCGTATCTAGTAATCTACCTACCTGTACAAAATTATCTCAGGGTCTTTATAAGCGTTACTCAAATACTAGAATACATAATATTAAATACCTTTTACCTATTTACAGATCTACCTGTATTATTATTTAAAGTTAGGTATAGACGTACGATTAATAAATTGATGTAGGTACTTAAGTAGTTGTCCATAGAATATTTTTTTCTAAAAGTTGGTAAGTACCTATTTACCGTTGAAATAAATTTAAAATGGATATTGAATCAAATATGTAATTTAATCTCCAATTATTTTTAACATAACATATTTAACGAAATATAGATACACAATATATGTTTTATGAAAAACTATTTTTGTTACTTATAAAATTTTTTAAATGTTTACTTCAACTAGAGTTGACAAAAAAACTTCCACTGAGTTCCACGACATTATTTTACTGGTTCAAAAATATACCAACGTTATGCGAAAACGTTACATGTATGTCCTTCCTTTTCCTCCTTTCTTAAATCTAGCGAATTCTTTTCAGGAATTTCAGGTAGCCTTGGCGACCCCGCTCTAAAGGAAACGAGGATAAAGAGAAAAGAACTAAATATATTTATGTAAAAAAATGAACAATTTGACAAGTTATCGTCATTTTACAGGTTAATCATATTTACATGATTTATCTACCTGTATTCTTAATTCAAAAGACAGAAATAATACATAGAATACTACGACCACCTGACCCCAATTAACCCTAATAAGTATTTTTTGAGTGATTTTCTTATGTAATCTTCTCAAACGCATTTTTGATCAGAATTTCAAAAATATATATTTTTGGGGTCGTAAATTGAAAATTCGGTCTTGACTTGTGTGCGGCGTAATAAAAATTATGCCGCCCATAAATATACCAATCCCATGGCGCCGTTTGGCTCAGGGCCGGCACTGATTATTATGTCATTTTTTGTCAGAAATCACCTCAAGGGCGCTGAAAGAACATTTTAGATAATAGAACATATACTAGAGACTTGAAAAATATTACATAAAATACGCGATTTAACTTATTTAACGTAAAATTCATTGTTCGTAATAGTGGCAGGCGTATTTCAATAATACAAATCGAAAAGAACCCTGCGTTTGCTGATAAAACGAAATTGAAACGCCAAATTCAGTTGCGCGGAGGGCGACTTTCAAACGCTGCTGCCGCCATGTTCTCCACTGTTTGGAAAAGGCAGCAGTGGTTTTTCTTCAAAAATTGATGATCTTTCAGATAAGTTTTGGTTTTTTGGGGAGGTCGATGATTGTAGAAACCTGGGTGCGAGGTGTCGCACGGCCAATCAGGGGGCTGATTCACGGGAACAATCAGAATACGGAAGACAATATTGCAGAAACCTAAAAAAAAATATTATTTTTCTTTAGCTTTGCCCGGTTTCAGAAATGGCAGGGCAATTTTGTGTTCCCCTATGAATGACACGACGATTTATAGGGTATGAACTTTGGGAGACCTATCATTACAGGTTTAGTGTCGCGGGCGCTCCTACTAGTAGGAGGCAGGATATATATAAATATATATTGATAATAATAATTGGACAACCTTATTAGCGACTTTTCCGTGAAAACTGCCACCAAAAGTTCAGGGGATATAAATATAATTTATAATGTATATGTATATATACATGTATTTAAAAAAAAAAATATTGGTTACAAAAGGATACATTAATTACAAATATATATATTTTTTTACACTGATTAATTGTATAATATACATACGTATTTGATGTACCTACATAAATAAGCAGGGCTTGTGTGTATGGGGGGGTGTTATTACATTGGTTTTATTTGATATAACATATTTATATGCAATGTATGCGTTGCCACTTCGCCAGGCTGGATGTTTATTTTTTCGGGAAGGTAGGTACCTACCTAGTCACCATTATTGGGTCAGGGATTGGTTTATTTATGCAATGCTAGTCACCTACCTAGCTGTTTGATGGAGAGGCGGACGTTTCAATTTTAGTTGATCAACTTTTATTAAACGGGAAAAATTGTTGTTGTGTCGAGTTGGTCATTGAAACGTCAACCTAAAGTAGGAACCTACTACCTACACAAAACAAATACGATACAGGAATCAAAACAAAACAAAAAAATGGTCATCTGGCTACCATTATTCAAAGATAATATAGAAAATAACTGACCGGAATAACGAATAGACAACAAATGTCGACAAAAACATAATGAAGATTTAAAATATGCGTGTATCCGTTTTTGTAAACAATGAAGTAGTTAAGGTTCTGTCATTGTTGTAACCTCTCTTTCTATTACACGTGGACTTTATGAGAAAGAGGGAGAGGTTATAACGGATATAATATCAGCGGTGCGTTAACGTGCTGGAACAGGAGCCTCAAAACTGCGGCCCGGGGGCCAGTTTTATACGGCTCAGGCTGGGCCGGTGAAACCACAACATGTCACACATGAATAATTATATATATGATTTAAGATTTTCACGGCCAAAAGTATTTTTGTTGTTTATTTTTGGGATGTTATGCCGTTTTACGCTAACTCCTTTAGCCAACATCTGCCCTGATGATGGACACTGTAACGTTGTCCGAAACGTTGGCTAAAGAAGGAGTTAGCGTAACACGGCATAACATCCCAAAAATAAACAACAAAAATTATATATATATACTTATATAACATATACAGCTCCAGGGGACACCTTCTGACTTAGTTGAAGGGATTCAAATAATATATTAAATAATTTAAAAATAACATTTTATGACATGACATCATAATACCTAAAATATTTATTTTTTTCCATATACACGGCACAACATGTGCCATTCACATAATTAAATAACATATGTATAGTATAACAACATAAATAATGTAATAGTATAAGTGTCAAGTAAAAAATAAAAAAGTAAAAGGTAAAAGTAATAAGTAATAAATCAATATAACAATAAACCGGTCAGTGGTTGAGTGGGCATAGCGTTTGGGTCCCACCCAGGCGTTCCGTGTTCGATTCCTCGGCTGGCTAAGTCCTCCATCACAACACAAGCAACATCTTCCGCTTAGTGTGGTGGTAGTAGGAGATTTTCTAATGTTGTTGGGTTATTCGTAACCCGGGAATGTTTGTCTTTCTTTTTAAAAACAAAAATAAAAATAAAATATTAGTAGAAAATGCGTTTAACAAGGTTAGCTCATCGAGGGGGTAAAGCTGTGATTGGCTGAAAATTCGTGACGTAGCTTGAAGTACAGGTTCCACTGGCAGATTTGAATTAACTGCAATACAAGTGGCAGTGTTTTTCTTCAAGTTACGTCACGCGTTCGAATTTTTTTTTCGAAAAAGGCCCGAATGAGCTTACCTTGTTAAACGCATTTTCTACGAACCTTGTTAATAAGTAACATAATATATGACATTGTCATCAATAGCGGCCTTCGTGGTCGAGGGGCAAGGCTCTCGACTGGCGATCCGGAAGTCGCGGGTTCAAATCTCGGCGTGGGCAGATAATTTTTATTTTATTGATTTGTGTTTTCACAATTAAATAATTTACAATAATATAAGGTATATTTGCGGAACGTTCCGGATTGGAAGATACTCTTAATATCGCCCTGGTGTAAGACCACAATTCAGAATTGAAACGTTGCTTGAAATGGCCTTAGCCGTGTTTGGTGACTAGATCTGAATAGCCAGGTACTTCCCCACCTTCCTCTTCCCAGCCTCACAACATACCCCAATTGGGGATGCCATAGTCTCACTGGCTCTAGACGGGAGCAGTTAGGACTTTTGTAAGGTATTCACATAATTATGTAAATTTTGGGTTCTCAGGTTCATAAGTAGTCTACTAGGTAAACCATGTGGTAAACATGTTTGATATTTTTCTGTACTTAAAACGAAACTAATTTATTTTTATTGAGTGTTCTCAGAAATAGCGTTCGATAGGACATTGATAGGATGGACGTGCTTTTTCCTGCCTCGCGTACACCTTCCGAAAGTAGACAGAGGTGTTGGTCCATTAATTTACGAGACAGAGATTGGAGACCCCTGTTCTGGAACATTGGTGAAATCGGTACCTACCTAGTTGTGTCTGTGCGGACTGCGGAGCCACCTATACGAACACAAACCATGCATATACATATACAATACATATACAATGGTACCAATTGGTTCGTTCATTCGAGACGTATCATACCTATAGTTATTGCCACAAAACTGCAAAAAAGTCAACAGAAGCGTCGTGCCGTTCAAATCTAATGGAACATCGCTTCTTTGGAGGATTATCAACAGGAATCGTGGCGATCTATTCAAATATTCAAAACCAACGTGACATTTGTCGTAAACAACAAATTCTTTTACTCTTATTATGTTGTTTAAACGGGTGCTCGAGGGAAAATCGGCGTTGACCAAGAACATAAAACGCCCTTCCGAAAAGTGCAAGGATAAATCAACATGTGATGATTGCGAACATTCCAAGTAAGAACCCTTTATAATATTCCGTGGTTTGGTGTCTTTACTGTACTATATTTAAGATACAGCAGCATCTCATCGTCATCCATTGCACAGTTATTGATTATTATAAAGTACATTGCAAAACAGAGGATTCATCCCTGCAGACATTCATTTGTTTTTATTTACCACAATATTTACCGTATAATGTTGTAACCTATTTTGGTAATGTTTTTTTGGGCTTTCTAATAATAATAATAATAATAATTTCTATTATTTTATTGCCAACACTGTTAAGTTTTGACAGAAGATGTTGGCGGCAAAAATTAAAAATGTTCAGAATTTGGTTTGAGAAAGTTTTGCGTGTTTTAGTTGTCAGGCATCATTATTTATGTCAGGCATTATGACATTATTGTGCATATTTTGTATCCGACATTCCAATTAACTGATAAACCAACTATCGTTATGTTAAATAAATACACCGACATTCGAATCTAATGTTTTCCCCGACAATCTGTTTTGATGATAATTTGATAATTTATAATTCAATCACTATTATATAATGATAAATTCATGTTTATGATAACGAATTGAACATTGTACTTACCGGATTGCACATGGCATAAACCAAAATATTATTATTTTCATGTGTTATTTATTTTTATTTGTAAACAAACGTGACCCTGAAGGCCGACCGCAAATCTTTTGTTAATAATGTATTTTTATTCAAATTTAATTCATACGAATTCTTTCATATGCAATTATAATAAAAATACAGGTAGGCACTTGTGCATTCTTCTGGAATGGTGGAATATTAATATTACTACGAACTTTCTTTCTACGAACTATGAACTTTCAATTGTTACCTTCTATGTTAAATTTTATGTTGCTGTCACAAACAGAAGTCAGTGTTGAAGTATAATCAGGATCATTGTATCCAGTGGCCTTGCAGTTTATAGAGACCGAAAAGCTGGGTCTGCTCTAAGAAAAACGAACAATAGACCGGCCAGTCGCCTAGTTGTCATTGCGTTTGGGTTTTCAATTCCTCGGCTGGCTAAGTCCTCCATTATGACAACCAACATTTTCCGCTTATGCTGGTAGTAGGAGATTTTCAATTATTGTCAGGTATTATTCGTAACCTGGTAATGTTTCTTTATTATAAAAAAAAAAAATTAACATTAGCACCATACAGAAGGCCCCGAGGAAAATAATTCCCCTCAGGCCCTATGTCATCTTTGGGGATGCTGTTTAGAGGGTATTTTTAGGAATGGAAGGAGAGTAATTCTGGGAAGGGAAAAGTTATGAGGGGTGGGTGGAATCTGAAGTCACTGTGTCCAGGAGTGACGGATGTATGAATCCACACGTAGGTCAAAGGGATTCCCTCCGGTCTGGCCTAACACACTGTTGGTGGGCAGATGCATCCGCCGCTAAGACCTGGATAAACTTCACCCCATGAAACCGGCGCCCCTCATAAGTCACCAAACTTATTGAACCACTTTATAGCAGAGGTGTTGGTTATCCAGTAAATGGTTCCCGGGACAGCGGAACCCATATCCACCTCCCAAATTGATATAATAGAAAAATTTTACAAATTTCTAAAATATATATTTGTAAATGCAATTTTCAAATATTCAATGCACAATTCATACTGAACTTGTAAAACAATGCACAACCTACCTTTTGCCATAGAGTAATGCATGCCACTGGCATGGCAATACCATTTTTTATTTTTTTGTGTGACACTAGACACTAACAAGAGCTCAATGTAGTAATGTGTAACTTCTATGTACTAGGGGAAATATAATTATATTATGTTTAGATATCGTTGTAAGTTGAAAGAGGGGAAGGCTGTCCAAGGCTGTTGGGTCTGGACTTCCAGATTAAAAAAGGGGGCATGGATGCTGATAAATAATTCCACACTTGTTTGTTTTACATAGGGACAATCTGACATTCTCATGTAGTGTTTGCTAAATCAGCCAAAGAATGCTCCAAATGTTGTTTGGATGGTGAATAAATCACTGTTTTCGCTTTAGTATTTTTTATTATAAAATTAACTGTAATTACTGTGATAACCAACCACAAACAACAAGGATATATAAAAACAGATCTACTGCACAGGAACAGGATTGATGCAGTTTCCTGATAATAGTTACTGATGATTAGACATCGGATTATATGCATTTGCATATAACTCTCTAATTACGGCGTTAATGCATATTTTGGCCTTTTTTCCCAATAGTGCATATTTCGCTGGTCAATTTGACAGTTCTGAGACCTTTCAGTCAAGCAAGCTAGCATTTGAAGACGCATCCATCAAACAGAATATCGCACCCATCTCAATACATTTCCACAAGTTATCAGATGACATAGAAAAATTGTAAACAAAAAAAACCTTCCTCTATTTAATAGAAATTACTGGAAACAATGATCGAACTCGCCAACTCCCTTCCTAATTCAATATCAGAAAAGATTTGCAAAAAGTTAGACGCTATTTTGCTTAAAAACCGGAGTCTTGAAGACATAAGGGACATGCCTACTTCAACGGCATAGGTCGTACATATATCCTGCCTAAACAGGTATCTCCAGAAATGGCTCCAAATTTTAAATTTTTTCCTATGACTTCATTTGTCGTAGAGAGTTCGTTTTCGGCGTACAAATTAATGCTGGGTGAAAAATGTCACAAATTTGTGTTCGAAAATTTGGAAAAATACTTAATTTTGTACTGTAACAAAAACTATGCATAGTTTGAAGAATATTTCGCTGTTTTAGTACCGTCTTTAATTAAAATACATACAAATAAAAATGGTTTTATGATTTTTCATTTTGGGCATATCAAGAGTTTTTAGTGCATATTTCGGCCTTTTTTAGTGCATATTTTGACACTTTGTTAGTGCATATAATCCGATGTCTACTGATGATACTGACGTCACCACATCCAAAGGCACGACTGTCTGACCGATGTCCGTCCTTTCCTAAAGTCGAGCCCATTTATTTATTTATTGTTTCTTTACATGCTAGGTATTGCTGTTTACAATCCAATTTTTTAACCTCACTAGTTGTGTTGAGGTTGTTTGTTTAAAAAAAAAATAAATTATTTTATTTGATTTACAATATTTTTACATTATTTTTAGTACAATCCAATATGTTTTTCAATCATGTTTTCCCGCATGTTTCTTAATTTGGGAGGCAGGTATGGGTACCCCCGTCCCGGGAATCATTCATTAGATAACCAACACTTCTGCTGTAGGTCACCCTATGTGGTTTGCATCATTTGGTGACTTAGCAATGACCCGGGTTCATGGAGTGAGGTTTGTCTAGGCCTTGGTGGCGGTTGCGACTGCCCATAAGGTAGGCCCTTTGACCTCTCCAGTCGGACTCTCTCGACCCCAAAGTTAGCGTCGCAGTGGGTGGGGATAGATTCACGAGGCACTCCTGGACGCACTGACCCCCAGAGTCTTATCCGCCCCGACATTCCTTCCTCTCCTTCCTTCCCTTTAAAATACCCTCCGCACAGCATCCCGAAAGATGACATAGGCCCTGAGAGAAAATATTTTCCTTAGGGCCTCCTTAGGAAGTTAATGTAAAAAAAAACCTTTACAATCCACGTTTCACCCGAAGGGGTGTCACTTGGTCCCCAATACATCGCGATGCGATTGTGTCTCTTAAAATTCCTTTTGCTCTTTCCAGTAACACTCCGATATTTATTACTATATACCGCTTTAACCGGGATGTCACCCATCCAGCAGTCAATCATTAAGAATTACACAACGGTAAAAGATATAGTAAGAAATCGAGCATAATAACCAAATAGTTTTTCTGGGATTAGATACATAAATTATAGAGTATGTGATGTAAAAAAAAATCAAATCGCACAAAACTCTATTCTGGGGGAAGTGTTTTGCCCCCTCCGGTGCAGAAGGATTAAAATCGGTGGGCAAGAAAGAAATGTGTGAATGCGGCATTAGCACGAGTTTTATACACTCGTAACACATATATGTTGCCATGGGCATGGTCCAACTGAATACCACAGTCCAAAATAACATTCTGTAGAAAAACACTACTTTGATAACAATAATATTAAAACAAGATGTTTGGGTTATTACTGATTTGGCATAAACATATTTTCATACTTATATTATTAAAATGATAAGCGTTGAAATACCCGTGGAAGGGTTATTATACCGTGAAAGGGTATTCCACTGTTTCTCTGCAGTTTCTCGCAGGTGCCTTGCCTTATTTTTGAACCAGATCTTTCACAGCTCCTTAGCTCTTAACCTTTTGAAGGCCAGCATAGAAAAAAAATATTTTTTCAATACGATGTAAAATATTTGACAGTTCTCACCTTTCTTACAAATTCAATTTTTATAAGATTTCTTTTGTGATATATTACATAAGTTACATCAAAATTATGTAGATAAAACAAACTTCCTAATAATCACTCAAATCTATGCTTTCCACAGTGGATTTATATAAAAAAAACAATAAATAAATATAGACTTTAAATATGACAGCGTTCATATTATTATCAAGCGGCAGCCATTTTGTCCGCCATCTTTGGTGCCCAGCGCGTCATTGGCAATTAATTTGAATTATTCGGAGTGGCTAAATGCTATCCAGTATTTCGTTATGTCAAGAACGAGAATGGCCCAAGCGATTCTGACCTTGTCTTCATACAAATTTCTTTATACATAAGGGGCAAAATCGCTTCAAAAATCCTGGGGGACTGCGGCCAATTAGACGTTAATTGCAAGTTGAGAATAGTTAAAAATAATTTTTACCATGCCAGAGTTGAATCGTTGAGTTCCAAAACCCTCCCTAATGGATTTTCATACTTTTGGGGAAATCAAGAAAAACGTGTGGGCTGATTCTAGCTTTTTTTGTTTTATTGATAAATTAATAGAATAAGCATGACAAAAATCAACCAAACGACCAAAATTTATATGGAAAGAAATTGGTGATCATTTTGAGTTTGTTAAAATACTGACTTGTCATTCAAAATACTCCATAATTCGTCTCAATTATGGAGTATTTTGGAACTGAAAATTTTGGAAGGTCGATATTTAAACACGATTTATAAAGAAGCTAGGAGGAATTTAGAAATAATAACAACAACATTACATTCCTGGTTAGAAAACACAAAATATGGCATTCACAACTCATTTTCAACAAAAAATCATTAGAGAGGATATTGGAACTCAACGATTCAGTTGATAGATGTTGATTATGTTTCCTAGTTGCCTAGATAAAATACATGACAATCTAAAATAAACAGTGCTTCAACTATTTAAGATAAAACTGAGACACTTTGGCTATATATGTGATGTTGGACATGCAAGAGGTTATCACTTGTTAGTCAACACTAAGGGGCTCATCACATCAAAGCGCCGCTTTCTTTAAATCAAAGTTCACACTGATTGCGTCGTGTAGACTCGTCAAAAGCATATAAGTCACGTATTCACTAGTTTCAGTTTGTAAGTCCATCTCAGCTGGTGTGACTGGTGTGACTCTAGAACCCGACACTTGTTGTGCTCAGTGCGAAGTCAGTGAACGGTGAAAGTAGATTGCTTTGGTAGTGAATCTGGAATCAGTAGATCTGTTAACTTTTAAACTCATGAGGTCGTTGAGAAGGTCTACTGAAAATACTTCTACGTTGTGGAATATAATAGTGAAAAAATCCAGATATTTTTGAATGTAAGTGTGAAAAGTTATTATGCATGTTATATTATGGTAACACCAATTTTCTAGATATCACATGTTTTCTTGAGAGGAAACCGGGCGGCATTTTCACCATACAAATGTATTCCCCAATTTCCTTTCTGGTTTTTGACACTAATGCAAATATTTTTTAATGTTATATAGATATGGACCACTAGCTCGTCAATACGTTATGCTTTTTTTGATAAATGTCTTCTTACAAGAGTTAGGAGTTGCGCCCTTGAGGTGATTTTTCAAAATCATCCAAATATTTTTTTTTTTTACGCACCAGACTTTTAGGTCCGGGTTTAGTTTTTCCCATAGGAAAAACTAAACACTTTCACACACTTTTCCATATAAATGATCATCTAGTAAATCCATGCTATGCAAGTGTATTATATAAGTATAATTAATACAAAACAATACAAGAACAACATGTTAACCGAGCAGACTATTAAATGGGAAAATAATTTACCGACTCCAGATATTTTCATATCAGAGGGTTTGGCTCGGTGGAATTCCTAATTTGACCGATAAATCCTACTGATCCCTCAATATAAATATTTAAAAAATATTTCGTAATCCTACATGTATTTAAAATGACTGATTTTTGCATTTTTATATACAAATTCTTTGACAAATCTAATATGCCTAAATTTTTAATGAGAGAGCCATATATAATGCCAGTAGCCGAAATAACAAATGGTAATATTTTTATAGTCTGAGAATGCCAAATTCTTTTAATTTCATAATTTATTATTATTATTATTAAAATCATTAAAGCCAGGGACAGACACAGCGTTAAAAGCGCCGGCGTTATTTGGCTTGGCCTACTTCACCATATCGCTCGCCATACATTTGCGATTGGAATGCATGGCGAGGAATATGCTGAAATATACCAAGCCAAATAACGCTAGCGCTTATAATGCCGTGTGTGTCCCTGGCTTAAACGTTGCCTGGTTTGAACGCTATCAACAGACATTTAGTATAGAAATTAAACAATGTATTTAAAAAAAAAACCTTCCTCTCCTAGTTCCATGCCTCACTGCCTTTAATCAGGGTAGATACCAGCACTCCATTGTGGACTGCTAACATTGCTTCTTTGAACAGTTTTTTTTGTTAGCGCCGACTGCAATCATTCCTCCATTAATGGAGTAACCTCCATTTATCCTTCTTTCAATATATCTATCAGCCTATCGTAAACATACTTCCCAAATGCCCAAACTTTCTGCTCCAAGTATTCATCATTCACAACTTTAATACAGATAGAAAAATACTGCAGAATGTATTATGTAGATAGTATATTAATATTAATATGTATAATATTAGATGTATGTTGCAATTTTGTTACCTTATTAGTGTTGTAGGGTGTCATAACCGTTCACACTATTATGTTGGGAAACCTGTGTTCTTTGCACATAATTCATTTCAATTGTCATTGAAAATCCTCTTGAAATATTTAAATATAACTGGTTTTTAATTAAACAGGAATATTGATAATAGTTATCAGCAACTGAGTCTATTTTCTCACTACAGCATTAAGAGTGCTGTTATAATGTTTAAAGTTGGTTCTAAATCATCACAGTGCTGTTATTTATTTATTTATTTCATAGAAACAAACAGTACATTGATTACAGTGTGATGACAGAGTTTACAGATATTAAGTAATATTTCATGGTGGGTACCTTTGATATGTTTCTTTGTAATGTCTTGAGTGGAATGTATAATTAGTAACTACCGGGTGATGTGCGTAGTGTGTGAGTGTGTGTGTATGTGTGAGAAGTGGTGATCTGTGAAGGGATATGTATGCGCATTAAACAGTTATATCATTGACATGATGCTCCTTTTAAATTTGGGCAGCGAATCTGAGAAAATGTCAATATTAGAGTTTAGGCAAACATTATTGAATGTATGAAGAGCACGGTTAATCGGCGAATTAGTTGCTGCATTTGTTTTGTAATTTAGAGTGGAATAGTGCTGTATGGCGTGTACGTCTTACAGGTATATTAAAATTAATTAAGGATAGAAGTTCAGTACAGTCGATTTTGTTATTTAAAATTCTGTGTATAAATGTTAAATCAGCTAGTGCCCGCCTTTGTTGCAAAGTTTGAAATGTAAATTCAAAGTTATTGTTGAATTTGAAAGTAAGATATTTTATAAATTTGTTTTGAATATGTTCTATGCTATCTATGTATATTTTATACTGTGGGTTCCATATTGGCGATGCGTATTCCAGTGTACTTCTGACTAATGCAAAATATAGCATTATTATTGTCTGCGGGTTACTGAAAACTTTACTTATACGAAGAACAAAGCCAAGCATTTTATATGATCTATGAACGATTGAGTCTATATGCTTATTAAATATAAGTTTGCTATCAAGATAAACGCCAAGATCTTTACAATCCGTTTTAGAGATGACAGGTTCGTTGTGAAGTGAATAAGAGTACTTAATTATATGTTATACATTATTATATTTCCTAGAAAACATTCAGTGAAAGAACCTACTTCATAAAGTGCAGTGTTATTGGCAGAAATATGGGCTGTACGGCGTAAGCTTCACATTCAATATTTATCACAATCCATATCACGATCCATATTGATGGTTTGTGATCCATCAATATGGATCAGAGTGCTACCTTAGATGTTCAATATTTATTGTATTCTGTCAATATTTATCAAATATCATGATATTTATTGAGCGTGTTGGCTAGCGAATTGACGGATCACAATATGGATCGAAGATGTCTAGATTCCTGATTTCCGTATAATAAACCAATGAATCGTGATAAATATTTCAATACTTATTGTGATCCGTCAATATTTATCACGATCCGTGGGTTCGCAATATGCAATTAAGGATTCTGTACATCTGTGATCCATATTATGATCCGTCAATATGCTAACCTGTTCAATAAATATCACGATATTTGATAAATATTGACAGATCGTGTAGGATTCATCTATGATTTTAAAAGAGTCCAAAATCTCCATAGAGTCGAGGATGGCATATTTGCCAATCTAATCTATAAATTTCTAAAGTAAAGAGATTTCATCTATTCAAATCTTTTAAAGTTTTTTTTTCATTTATTTTTTCCCAATAATTTTACAACATACATCTAAAATCAATTATGTACATAGGCATAAATTATAAATGTGTGTGGGTATAACAAAAAATTACTAATGAAATAAATAAATGTTATGCTCATAAAAACAAATTTTACGCTCATAATTCATAATATTATAAATATGTGATAATACATTTGTGATATTATATGTATTTGAAATGCATCGATAGACTTCGTGATTAGCACTTTCGGACCGTATGTATATTATAAATACAAAGATTTTTTTCTCCCTTTCTAGAGTTAATAAAAATTGGCAGTTTTCATTGTTTAGTGTGGCTTTAAGTCCAATTTTTTATTGAATTTTAGCTACTAGTTAAGGCGGTAGTTTTCATATTTTGAATTGTTTCTTTTTTGTGTTCAATCTCAGGCGAATTTAAAAAAAAATCGAAGTTAAGAAGGTATTTTTTCAATGTTTAATTTTTATGTAATTTTTTTTAAAGTTTAAAATTTTTTATATTTTTTGTGCACAGTGTACGAAACACGCCTTCTAGAGACCTAATGTTCTTTCTATCAAATGAAAATAGCAATAAATTGTAAACTATTGAAAAAAAAACCACCAAAATTTTTCAAAAAAATCTACCAATAAGGAAGTTGAGTCAAGAGCATAATACCGTGCGGCAGAGTTCGTGACGTAACCCGGTCCTTGTTTGTGTGAAATGTAAGGGAAAATATTTACAAAACCGGGACACGCTTAATATGGACGAAAAAATTAAATTAAAAAAGTTGTAGCAGTTAGATATTTACTAGCACTAATCAATTCAGTTACCGGAATTTCTAAAAAAGTGCATTTTAATGGTTATTTTTTAAATTTAAAAACACGAAATGTCATTTTTCAACGAAACTTGCAACAGTTCCTAACATAGCGGTCGGTGAAAAATGTAATTTTTCAACGAAACTTGCAACAGTTCCTAACATAGCGGTCGGTGAAAAATGACATTTCATGTTTTTAAATTTAAAAAATAACCATTAAAATGCACTTTTTTCGAAATTCCGGTAACTGAATTGATTAGTACTAGTAAATATCTGACTACTACTACAACTTTTTAAATTTATTTTTTTCGTCCATATTAAGAGTGTCGCGGTTTTGTAAATATTTTCCCTTATATTTCACACAATCAAGGACCGGGTTACGTCACGAACTCTGCCGCACAGTATTATGCTCTTGCCGCCGTTTCCACGGACTTTAATAAAATTCAAACTTGTAGAATTAATTTAATTATGAAAACAAACTTTTTAAAAAAATAAAAAAGTTTGCCTCGGTTTTGAATATAATGCCTGCAAGTTAACAGTATCTTCAAAGTGTTGGAACTGTTAATTTTATTATCTAATCCAACCTAATGCACTTTTTTACAGTTGAAAAACATCCATTTTGATATCAGTGGCAGTCGATACAAAGTTTTTTTTTTGTGTATAAGGCAATTCACCCTAAGAAGAGTGCTATGTGATGTTAAAAGTTCTTCATAGTTCATGATGAAATACATTGAAATACATTTCTGTCAGTAATAATTTTAGTGCCAATTTCATGATGCTAGAGCTCTTCATTTGAGAATTTTGTCCTACTCAGCACATGTAGAGTTAGATTATTCTGTAATGATGAAATAACATAGAACAACCTAATCGTTATCACAAACTGCGTCAGTAAGTCAGTATTGCACTAAATAGGTCAGAATAAGTTTAAATAAATCACGTTATTATGATTGGCAGATGCACATCTAATGATTTCTTATGACTGCTTCAATCTATCCTCATGACACGGGTTTCCCACTGTACCGTAAGATATGGAGGTTTTCATAGTGCCTTATTTAAAAATATTAATTAATTTTTATTTTTAAAAAGTATTTTTATTTTTCACCAGATTTTAAGATTATTTAATGATTTTATTTTAATTTTTATTTTAGAATTTATTTTTATTTTTGAAATTTATTTTTAAAATTTATTTTTA
Source organism: Limnephilus auricula (assembly GCA_951813805.1). NCBI lineage: Eukaryota > Metazoa > Arthropoda > Insecta > Trichoptera > Limnephilidae > Limnephilus > Limnephilus auricula. The sequence continues at coordinate 8,156,506 of OX638403.1, forward strand.
TTTTTGAAATTTATTTTTATTTTAAAAATTTATTTTTATTTTTTTAAACTGTTCACCTAAGAGTATGGATATTAGAGAGACGGCATGTGAAGTGTGCCCGCGCGCTCCAAGTGTGCCTTTTCGGGAATTCTACCCACATGGCTGACATTGGCTGTCACCATGTAAAATGGCTGCTGTCGGAAAGTATTAAACGGCTTAAAACCAGCAGCCAATGTAAGCCGTTTGGGTAAAATTCTTGAAAAGGCACACTTGGAGCGTGCGGGCACACTTCACATGCCGTCTCTCTAATATCCATACTCTTAGCTGTTCACATTGCAAAAGAGTCCAAAACTGCAACCATCTGGCGCCAGTAAGACTATGGGACCCTCAATTGTTGTGAGGCTGAAGGCAGTGGGGCGAAGGAGATGGGGTGGGAAGTACCTCGCTATTTAGATCTGGTCACCAAACATGTTTAAAGCCATTTCAAGCAACGTTGGTCTTACACCAAGGTGATTCTGAGCGTAACTTCCATTCTGGAAACCTCGCTGAGGTTTATTTGCTAAATTAAATTAGCTGACCTGGTGTGCGTTGCAATGCATCCTAAATAAAGAAACCGTTTCTCCCTACATGTCCTTTCCCATTCGTCCCCGTTCCCTTTCCGCCTCCTCTTCCCCTCCCGCGTCTACTTCTCCTCCCGCGTTCCACTTTCACCTTCCCCCTTCCCCCACCCGCTGTCCCCCTTCTCGCGACTCACCCTCACGCATTCCCCTTCCACCTTTTCCTCCTTCCGCCCTCCCTAGCCCCCCCTCCTTAATTCCTCTCCGCCCCTCCCGGATTCCCCTCCCCTCCCGAGTGTTTTCCTGCTGCTAAACTCCATTAAATTCAGCCATTTTTCAAACAACTCGCGTTTGATCTTTTTCAAATTTTTTATACAAATTTCATAATGCCAGAGCTCATTATTCTGCTATTCGGGACGGAGACAAATCCTACAAATCAAAGATCATAAAAATAAGTCCAGCCGTTCTTGAGTTATAAATGGTGTAACTAACCCGACTTTGTTTTGTATATTAAGATGAATAAATTACAAAATAACACAAATAAATCAAATAAATTTAATTTGCGCACGTCGGGATTCGAACCGTTCGGATAGCTAGTCGAGAGCCTTACCCTACAACCTTGGAGGCCTATTTAAAATATATGTGTGAAATAAGCCATATAAATATATTTTTTTTATTTTTTCTGGGTTTCTTCACCTTTGTCAGGTCATTAATTCTCAAATAAGTTGGCCGACCCCCCGCAGAAGAGAAAACCTGAAATTATGGGTATTTTATCCTCATTCTAAACTGTTCTAACAAATAATGATATTATCTTTCCACTCTTTCAAAACCTGTGTTTCCACATAACTGTAAGAAGAGAACAACTTACTAAAATGTGGCTTTTTTTTTTTTGAGACTCATTATTTATACGTCATTTGCATAGCATTAGGTATTCTGCTGGCAATGTTGGTGATAGCGTATTCTAGGCAGACATCTTATTTACACGTGTGAATACACATCTACACTAAAATCAGTCAGGAGTGAGCTGATGCAGTTGACGCACAGAAATGACCAACAATGTGCGTTTGTTTTGTAAATGATCAATATTGAATTCTGGTCATACCGCTCTGACTCATTATTTTTTTTTTTTAAGATTTCATAAATATGGAGGATATGTTACTAACAGAATAACTAGTTAATACACAAATATAGCGTTATTGTGTTTCAATCAATACTGAGTAACTTTTGGAAAAATCAGTTTCCTGGAAAAGTGAATCAAGGGGTTTTTTAAAGCCCATAAGGAAAAAATGAATGTGCCAAAAAGTTTCAATAAAATCGGTACACTCAACCTCTTACTTAGTGAAGTCCTGTTTTAACTCAACTGTTTTGCATTTGTCTGTCTGTAAATTTGTTCATTCCATTTCCATTTTAATGGTTCAGTAAAGATGTTTTCAAATATGAAATCGTTCCGTTTATTTGGAGGCGATCCGCTCACCAAAGGAACTGTAACCAAACTAATACTGGTTGTTGCTATGGTTACAACCATAAATAACCAGTTACAACTGTGCTTTGCTATGGTTGCCAGCCAAACTTCTCTCATGCGCATGTCAATTTTACGATTTGAGTCATTATCTCAGTTTGTTTCACCATAGACGACGAACATTTCAGCTGTCTCCTCGAAAACTGACAACAAAACTGGCGTATCCTTGGCAACCAGGAACTGGCACGTCGGTCTGTCCACGGCAATTAGCACGGCGAGTTTCGTGTCACTGCTTGTGTTGCCATTGACAACGGGTTTTTGAGAAATTTGGTAGTGTGCGGGCCATCATATTGACATACACAGGATAGCGATTTTATTTGCAAATTGGTTTTTTTTCAGTGATAGTTGCCGTGGCCGGCCATTGCCAGCTGCCAGCTGATTGTTCTTCGTCTATGGTTAAACAATCTGAGATAATAACTGAAATCGTAAAATTGTATAGCAACTAGCGAGTTTTAATTTGGTTTCAGTTGCCTCGTCAGCGGAGGTGCTTATTTGAAATAAAATAAAATGTTATGTAAAATATATGATTTATAATAGAAGGGAGGTATTTCCTACCTACTTACAAATCTTGCCTGAAGAAAGTTTGAAAATAGAATTTTCTTGGTGATAGTGACATTTCTGTGGACAAATTGCATAATTCCTTATTTGAAATAAAAAAGAAATGTTATGTAAAATTTATGATTTATAATGGGAGGTATTTAAGTACCTATAACTTACAAATCTTATGATTTCAGAGGAAATATTGGTTTTCATTTATTAAATAATGTACTTTTTTGGTCACGAGGTCTACTGTTCACAGAACTACTAGTGTTGCGTGGTATTTAATATTTTGATCAAAGCCTCGAGAGGGTTTTTCCACGATTGTTAACATGATTTCATCTTCTCCAGTTGCATAATCAAAGTTTTGTTAAAGCTCTGCCTTCGGTGGCACACTTGTACGATGTTTGCAAGGAGTTCCCTCGGCACTAGTTGGCAGTCAACTCTCGCAGCTGACAGACAACGGACCGCTCTCTGTGTTGAGCAGAATCCAATTTGTTAAATTAATCGACTTTTAATAAAGGTGTTGTGTTTATTGTTGCAGTGTTTTTGAAGAAGTTATGAAGATAATAATGACAGCGTTGGCGCTCTGGGCGCTATGGGTAGGACTCAGTTACGGCAGTTCAGTTTTACCGCACCCCCTGAACTTTGTTATTTCCGCTGGTAAGTTGTCTGATTTTTATATTTAATAATTTATTTATTATTTTTACAAAAGTTGAAAAGAATGTGTCCTTACTGTATGGTACCCCTTTCTAAGGTCACATTGTATTTATATGGTTTTGTGTATGAATTATAAAGTAGGTCAAGATTTTTTTTGTAAGTATGTTCATTTTTATAAGCAAGTTTTTGTAAATTTGTTAAAATATTATGAGAGGAAAATTATAATGCAATGTCTATTCTTCATATACATTCAAACATCGTTTTTTTTTTCTTCAAATATTTAATTTAAACAAAATGTAAGCACACCTGTAAGCTTCATCCACATTCAAAAGTCAGATCTCTTAGTGCTTAAACCAATTTGTTGCCTGCAATGGGCAAAAAGCTAGTATTCTATTACACAAAGCTAGTATTCTATAACATTATTCTCTCACCATTTGAAACCTTGTTAACAAAACAAAAATTTTAATAATTTTTCAAAAATTTTAATATTTGACTCTTAAAATTAAATATTTTCACTTTGTGTTGGTAATGAATTTACCTGAATCCAGATAAATTTTTTTATAGAACACTCATTTGTTCACTTGTAAAGTGATGTATACCGACTGCTTCAAATTTTATCTTGATAATAACTGGCTTTGTTTACCCTATTTAAGTGTATTTGCTTGACGATCTTCAGGGACTTAAATTGAATTTTACAATAAAGTCATATTTATTTCTAAGATTTTTTAGAATCTCACAAAATCTCAAGAATGAGCACATGCTGCAACCAATGATGTTATAATATATATAGACGCGATGTTGAAATCTCATAGTGGCAAACCAAAAGCAAGTCAATTGTAGTGTTTTCCATTTCCTAGTTTTAGTACTAAACTGCTATACATCGCATAAGGTTGTGTGCAACCTCTAATTAAATTGCATTAAGAAAGTGCCAAAATGTCCTCATACGTGATGAGAAATGTTTTCATTACTCGGCAAACACTAAGTAAAAGCCAAGGAATAACATTTCATTTGTAAATATACTCAAATTACTTATTATCGTTTATTGTAATAATACAATTGTTTTCCGCCCAAAGATTTTATGAATCATTAGAGAATGCAAGGCCTACTAAAGTACAGAGTCTGGGTTTATCAGCCAAATTACCAAGTCGGTGCTGTCTCTAAGTAAACTTTACTGTTTAAAATAATCTAATCACCCTGTTTATTTATATGCTTGCGGCAATGCAACAAATAAATCCGCAGTAATAACTAGTACAACAACAATCCGCGTCATTTGCAAACAGTCGTTCCCCTATTATAGCTTTATTACTTGATACCTCAAGACTCGTCAGGCACCCAGGCCTCCTACTCTAGTCGGCCTTGAGGCAGTATTCAACGGAACTTTTGAATACGAAAATGCTGCCCGGTCCTACCGTTTATTTCTTTCAAACGTACATTTTCTTTAAATGATTATCTTAGTTAGAATTAAGAATTTACTGGAAACATAAGAGTGTTTCTTTCTTGCCACATTTTATATTGAGTTTGTGAGACAATAGCAAGTCTAGATATATTATAACGTCATTGGGTGTAACTATGTGTCCAAACTTAAGGTCATTTCTTTTAATATTTGTTGTTGAATTAACTTTGTTTCTTTTATTATAGATAATTAATTGCATTTTGCACCTTAGACTTTAATATTATGATGTGTATGTACATTATACCTTTGCTTTTTATCCAGTTGGATGTAAAAAAATAATTTTAATTTCTGACAGAATAAGTTCCACAATTGAAACACTATACATGTTTTTTTATTTTATTTTCTTAAAGGCTGGCCATTAGTTTTTAGTCATGACCTTTTTGTTTTTATCAAATGCCCTTGAGATGATTATTAACAACAAGGGTCTATGAACCTCACATTTGTCGCTCGGACACCGGCGTCCGGATCTTTTAAAATTTTTTTTATTCGATTTTAACCCTTATGTATAAAGAAACTGTACAAGTACAAGGTCAGAATCGCTTGTATGATACAAGTACAAGGTCAGAATCGCCAATATCATTACATCCGTTGCTTTTTATTTTAGTACTCTACCCTCTCGGAATGCTCTGATATTAATTTTCTATGGTATACGGCATCCGAAATTCAAGAGGTTAAAATCAGCCAATTATTATTAATTTATAATTGACAGGCGGGTATGCCATTGTATGTATGAAACATTTATTGGATAACCAACACCCCTGCCATAGGTCACCCCAAGGGGTTTGCTGCGTTTGGTGACTTAGCAGGGGTGCCCGGGTTCATGGGATGAGGTTTTGTCTAGGTATTGTGGCGGATGAGTGTGCCCACATACAGCGTGGTGGGCCGGATCGGGAGAAACTGGTTGAGGGATACCTTTTGACCTCTCCAGTTATATTCTCTCGACCCATCGCCTTGCACCGCAGTGGGAGGAATGGATTTATATGTCTATCAATCCAGGACACTGACTCTCAGATTTCAACCTTTCCCTCTTACTTTTTTCTTTCTCATAACTTCTACTCCATCCTTTCCCTAAAAAGAACCTCCACACAGCACCCCGAAAGATGACATAGGCCCCGAGGGAATTTTTTTTCCTCATTCTTTTGTGTGGAGCCAATTATTACTAAGAAATAAATGATTTATGGGAAAAACAGGACATTACTGTATGACATATATGTATGACCTATGTACATGTGGATGAATACAGGACATTGTACTGTTTTTTTCCTGAAATTTATTTGTGATACGCATGGGAAAAAATAATAGTTTCTTGGAAATCTTATAAATAATGGCGGAAGTAGTAATAATAAAATTAGTTAAGGTGTTATTCAGAGCAAGTGCTCTTTGTCAGTGAGATTGAAACTAAAGGTTCAGCACTAAAAATGACCCTAAACATGACTTTAGAGCCTGCTAACTGAAGCAACACTACAAATGATAATTTGTCTGTAACTTCTGTATGGGTAGTTACTTAACTTAACTTAGCGTAATGTTACTTAACTTAATTTCTGTATGCGTAGTTACTTAACTTAACTTAGCGTAATGTTACTTAACTTAACTTCTGTATGGGTAGTACCTTAACTTAACTTAGCGTAATGTTACTTAACTTAACTTAGCGTAATGTTACTTAACTTAACTTCTGTATGGGTAGTTACTTAACTTAACATAGTTAACTTATGTACGGGTTTTATGTCTAAGGTTTACAGTGACAAAAATCCTCAAACTGTAATCTTAAATTCTGTGAAATACACGCAAAATTGTCTGAAAACAGATGCAAGGTGAAAACCAGTAAAGGCATTTTCGAATGTTTTACCTAAAATTTCAATATGTATCATTGAAGTATTTAAACGAAGCAAACATGATTATAGTGATTTATTTTTGGGGTATTATGCTGGGTTGCCTCATTCTTTAGCCAATGTTTCGGACAGCGTTGCAGTGTTGCACATCTCTATATCACGGAACGGACTTAGAATCATTGAAAAAACAAAATGGTGCTGAATGGCTATTTGGTGACAATATATTTTTTTTACTTTTAAAAAGAAAGACAAACATTCCAAGGTTACGAATAACCTGACAATATTTGAAAATCTCCTACACGGAGAAAAATGTTATTCTAAAATATGATCATTTTATTCGTAAAAACGGTTAAAAACGGGACTGAAGTTCTTACGAACAAATTAACAGGGTTTCAATGTTTATTGGCGGGAACATTGAAACCCTGTTAATTTATAATATTTTAATTAATGAAGATAATATTAGCGAAAGTGAATCGAAAATCCGAAACAGAAAAATCAGAAAAAGATATGGATACATCTGGGACTCGAACCCAGGACCTCTGGCAATCTGGGCCAACGCGCTATCGTTATCTGTATCGTACTGTTAATTTGTTCGTAAGAACTTCAGTCCCGTTTTTAACCGTTTTTACGAATAAAATGATCGTATTTTAGAATAACATTTTTCTCCATGTACTATCACCACAGTAGGCAGAAAATGTTGCTTTTGTCGTGACGGAGGATGGAGGAGGCAGCCGAGGAATTAAACATGGGACGTCTGCGTGCGACCCAAACTCGGCCACTGACCGATTACATTGGAATTTCTGTGAATCAACCCAAACATGGAATTTTTTATTTTACTGCAAACTTTATAAATTTTTCTAACTTACTCACCTTTAATAGATATATCATTTTATAGATAAATCATTTTATAGATAAATCATTTTGTAGTACTTGTTGCGTCAGCATACTACAAAGTGTTTATTGTTTATTTTTTTGTCCTTTTTGGATCTCTCCTTATGAAAAAGAAAGTGTGTGTTGAATGTGGTTTTATTTAATGATACAGATATAATGTACCCGCCTCCGCTGTACGACTACCCGTACCCGTCGCAGAAGATGCTGGCCAGACTGCCGTCCATCCGCGTCAAGACCCTCAACCAGTCTCTGGAGTTTGGGCTGAACTCTGTGGAGATGCTGCGCCGGCTGGAGGACAGTCTGCAGGCGGGAGGAGTGGCGGTGCGGCCCAGCAGCCCTGAGCACGGCCAACTCATCAACCACCTCCCCTCGGAGGAGGCCATGCAGCTGCACAAGTGGGCACTCGCCATCACCACGGCCTCCAACAACCTGGCCTATAATGCATGCGGAAAGTGAGTACTCACCGATCCTTTCTATAACCCCTCAGAACATAAAGCTGTCCAAAATGGAGTGCTGTTACCTACCCTGATGTATGGCAGTGAAGCATGGAACTGGCAGAGAAAGGATGAAAGTAGACCGAATGTGGTAGAAATCAGATTCCTGAGGCAATACCATGTATGATCTTTGAGAAATGTGGAGATCCGAAAAGAATGCAAGGCTGATGTGAGCGTAATAAGTAAGATTAAGAAAGCTAAGGACGCTTAGATGATTTGGGCATGTAGAGCGAATCAATGAAGAAAGGAGTGTAAAGAGAATATATGACGCAAATGTGAATGGTAAAAGAAGTCAAAGACGCCCGAGGAAGACATTACACGATCAAGTCAAACAGATACTTGATTCGGGTCATGTCAAGAGTCAGAATAATAGAAGAGTGTGTATGAGAAGATGTACGAATATGAATGAGGCAAGGAGAGTATGCCAAGAGTTTTTTTAGAGGTGGTACGTCCTCTCTGCCTACCCATGCGGAGAAATAGGATGGTAGTTAGTTAACCCTCAGGCCTCGATCGTGTTTTGTCGGAGGGTCAAAATATTTCTTCTTTACAATAAAATCCAAATAAATGGAAAACCTCTGAATGTATCCGAAAACTAAATACTTCTTTGGAAAGATGATGAAATGCGCTTTAAATGTATAATTTTTTAAATATTAAACTTTTGCATGAAAACTTAAAAAAGTTTTAAAAATAGCTCACTAATTACTCACGTTTTTTTCTAACTAAAATTACTGATAATGAAGAAAAAATGTATAATTTTTTAAATATTAAACTTTTGCATGAAAACTTAAAAAAGTTTTAAAAATAGCTCACTAATTACTCACGTTTTTTTCTAACTAAAATTACTGATAATGAAGAAAAAAACATTTTATTTCATAAAAAAAAAATTTATCATAAAAAAATAATCATTAAAAACATTTATTTAAAAAAAATTTTCATTTCCTTAAAAAACATTTATTTTATTAGACATATGTATCATAAAAGTTATTGTCACCTCACCTTTTTTGTCGTTTTATGTAAAAAACAATTAATAAAAATTTCTTCGTTTTTTTCAAATTACTGTCTTTAAATTAACTTTTAGATTTGAATATAAAGCATGATATTTATCTCTTTCTAACACCGTTTATATTATATTTCTAACCATGATTGTAAGGGAGACACAATGATTTCTATGAGACCCACATTAGTTGTTCCGAAAACCGAACAAATGGTCCTAACGGGTCGACACTTTTGAAATATTCTCCGCACAATAAATGTAATCTTGAACTTAAAAAATACACACAGCCAATCTTTTGTCGTAGACACATTCCAGATTAGGCAGAAAGTTATAAACGTTTTATGTGAAAAATCAACATTAATTTTAATTGCCCGCAATTTATTGAGATCAAATATTCTGATAATGATAGTATGTTACCCGTCTCAGAACAGACATCATCTAGTGAGGCAATACAAACATATTATAAAACATAATAATATCTTCATTTTTATGTATGTTTAAAGTTAGTGTATTTAAATTATTCAACTATTAATATCTATAATTATTTTTACAAAGAAAAAAATCCTTTTCGTATGTGAGAAAATTCACATTCGAAAAACATACAAAAATGTTGTTAAAAGTAATAATTCAACAGTTGAAAAATATACATAATGTTGCAATTATAATAAAAATGATATAAGAGTGATCTTTGACTCTACATTTCCTTATTTTAACTACTTGACTACCTTGGTGTGGCCATTTAATTTAGTCACGTATTATTTTCATTTCCTTTCCAAATAAATAAATAAATTTAATGATACATTAACCCATCAGGTTTATTTGTATAGAGTTCGAAAAGACTTATATGATTCTCATAAAAATCGCTGTGTCTCTCTCATACTATGATGGTTAGAAATATTATGTTCTACACAGTTTTAGAAAGAGAAAATATCACTCTTTATATTTAAATCTAAAAGTTAACGGTAAAATAATTAAAATATCCACCTTTATGAATCCAAAGTTTCCAACCGCAATTTGAAAATAAATTATGTATCTTTGAGAATTTTTTATTAATTATTTTTTATATGAAATGTCATAAAAGTGAAGTGACTATAATGTTTATAATACATTTGTCTAATAAAACATGTTTGTGTTATTATTTTTTTTCATTATCTGCATTTTTAGTTAGAAAAAACGTAAGGTGAGCCATTTTTAAATCTTTTTTATGTTTGCATGCAAAATTTTTATATTTCTAACATTATATGATTATTTTTAATTATAAAATTTGGAAACGTATTTCATCACCTTTCCAAAACAGTTTTTAGTTTTCAAATACATTCAGAAATATTCCATTTATTTAGATTTTATTGAAATGACAATATTTCGACCCTCTGAAAAAAACAGTTGAGGGGTTAGTGTCTCGTTATTCTTCTGGCTAGTTAATGACTTATGAGTCTGTGTGTGTGTAGGTACGGTGTGACGGAGCAGGAGTGCGCCGGATACGTGAGCCGCGTTTCGCTGCGCGGTAGTGAGGCTGCTCAACGCTGCCTGCGGCTGACCGCTCAGACCTGTAGCACGGCGCGCCTGGAATCCAAGTACCGCAGCCTGGACGGATCCTGTAACAACTCCCCCCGTCCCTCGCAAGGCAAGGCCCTCACAGGCTTCAAGAGACTGCTGCACCCCAATTACGCTGATGGCATCCAACAGGTGAGAATCAATGTTGTAAAAACAATCAAGCAGAATCCGTTTCATTAACTTAGCTATCCACTTTATTTTATCATCTTTGCTACCACAATAATACCTTCGCTTAATCTAAGGTCTTACATGCCGCTATGGCTACACTGATACATATAACATATTGCATAGACTTTGAAAGATCATAATCGAACTTGTTAATTTTGTAAAAAGGATTTTATTAATTACTTGCTGAAGTCCCTGGTGTTGCTTGGGCTTTATACAACGTTCTTCAAAAATCAGACTTCCACAGTGACATTCCTCATGTTTAGAAGGTAAATTTTGTAAAATTTCACCAATCTCTGAATAAAACTGTAGATTTCTATAAAAAAAAATTTTGGTATAAAAAAAACATTGAAAAAAGTCACCGGAGACCAAAATTTCACTTATATTTTATACTTCAAATAAATTCAGGAAGGTTTATACACCGTGAATCTAAATTACATGGAGAACCAAAAAAACTTCTTTGTTTTTTAAATCCGAACTTTTACACAAAAACGAAAGAACGAATAAAAAAAAAATTATATCAGGATATCTGATGTGATCTAAATGTGATGTAGATTTACCAGTTTCCCGATTGTACTACGAGTTTCTGGACACCGTGTATATTATTCTAAGTAGTATTATTAAATAAATACAATAACACCAACATAATTTGCATAAATTAATGACAGTCTTTGTTTACGGACGCAAGCCTTGATTTTCACTTTATGATAAATAATAGTGTAGTTTTATTTGCGTAGATACCACACAATGGCGCCTGAATGGAATTAATGTGTTTTGATTATAATAATCTATGCTAATCACACACTTGTTTACTGCGTTGCTCCGAGAAATCTTGTCCTTTTTTTGGATATTCGTAAAACCTGTTTTCTTCCACTCGGGCATGAAAAAGGTATCTTTATTGGTTCAAAGATGAATGAACTCCTTGCCGCTCTTTTAGGTCATTAATAAATCAGGAAATAATAACGAATAATATATTTATTACCAAAATAATCTCAAGGACTGTATACTAATCCCAGGGAGAGATTGTTTGCATGTCAACGATGATCGTCCTAAAAGTCTACCATCGTAGTATCTAATGCACGAAAAGTTACGGAAATAGCCAATGATACATGATAGCTGGGCTCCCGAAGTTGTCAGCTTCAGAATTACTTGAGTATCCAGTATATCCGATAGGACAGATATCTGGTTCAGTTAAATATTCATTGTAAAACTTTCGATAACGTAAATAAAGCAACTTGTAATCTCGTCAATCTTATTGCAGTTTTCCCAAACATATTAATTTCAATCACTGGGATTGAAGAACACCACAAAAGTTAACTTAGTCACCGTGTCCCAATAAATAACCGGTGTCTTTAAAATAAAATGTATGCATCAACCATGACCCGTGCGTTTGTTTATTTAACCTTACCTGTTGTGTTCACGTTTCTAGTATACCCTAGTGATTGGTGAGTCACTGAACTGTCACAAAGTCACTCGGTCACTAGCAGTCAGCGTGTGACTGCTAGTGACCGGTTGTTGTGATTGTTTATCGCCCTTGCCACAAAATAAAAGCCAACGAGTCACCCATGCGATTTAAGCGCGTTTAAACCGATTTACAACACATTTCTCTTGAACACTTTCAGTTTTTAAGTTCCTAAAAAATATATGTTAAATTTGAAGATAATATCTGAACATTATCGACCCGAAGAGGTAATTATATGAAATTCACTCGGAAAAAAAATTGCAAAGTAGGAAAAATTCACAGTTTATCTTTAAATGCAATATAAAATTTGTCGAGAGTTTTTTGCTCTATTTTAAATATGTTGTTTTTTTTTAATATTAGCGTGCTCCCTCTTACATTTATATATCTCCCTTTCTTCTTCTTTTTGAACGCTTACTACCGGGCCTATGAAGGATCTACGTTGCTTTTGCTTTAATAGTATGTGATATAAAACTGGGAATGAAGTATTAATAAATGTTTCAGGCGCGAAAGTCAGTCGCGTCGCGCCCTCTGCCGCCGGCGCGCGGCATCAGCGCCGCCATCATAGCAGACGTTGACGTACCTGATGAGGCCCGCACGCTGGCGCTCATGCAGTGGACTCAGTTCATCGAACACGACATGGTCCATATTCCTATCAGGAAGATGCGTGAGTTCTCTTTTCTGTACATATCGAGGGCTTAATCAATCTCAAGTTATCTATAAAAAACATACAAATAATTAGTATTGACATTTTTTTTGTAGATAACGTTGTTTGACTTTAAGCATAAGAAACCCAACCCCTATTTTTATGACCTCTTCTTAATTCCATTTTTATATAATTCAATCCTATGGCGTAGGCCACACGTTTAATATTTATCACAATTCAAATCACGGATCCATTATAAGCATTATAGCCTATACACTATATAATTCGCTTCCAGATATGTACAAAAACATCCAGCATAATAAAAAATTGCAAAGCAATGCTTTAAAAGAATATTTTTTAACTACATTTAAAAATGAAAATATGTAATCGTCTTGTCAATTTTTGTTCTATCTTATATACTCGTATCAGTTTTTCCCTCTCTTTACTTGTTTTCTCTTGTTGTTTGTTCTACTTAACCTGTCTTTATTTTTATTTTTATGCTGTACTGAATGTAAAACTTATATTATGATGTCAAAATACCTTTGTAAAATTGTAACTACTACCTCCTACCTATGAATTGTAAGTTCCTCCTGTCCTAAAATGAGTTTTGTAACTCATCGGGATTGCTCTAGCAAGAAATAAAAACAATGAAAAAAAAAAAAAAAAAAATTATCTGCATCACAATCCATCAATATGGATTGGAGTGCTACCCTACACATTCAATATTTATTGTATTTAGAGAACATTGCGCATAAAATAATACTGTTTCCCCCTGTAAACTTTAAAACCCATGTTCACCTTATTGTTAAAGCCTTAACTTGTTGAAAGCCTGCATACAAAAAATATATTTTTTCAATACGATGTAAAATATTTGACAGTTCTCACCTTTCTTACAAATTCAATTTTTATAACATTTCTTTTGTGATATAATACAAAAATTACATCAAAATAATGTAGATAAAACGAACTTCCTAATAATCACTCAAATCTATGCTTTCCACAATGGATTTATATAAAAAACAATGAATGAATATAGACTTCGAATATGACAGCGTTCATATTAAGCGGCAGCCATTTTGTCCGCCATTTTTGGCGCCCGGCGCGTCATTAGCAATTAATATGAATTATTCGGAGTTGCTAAATGCTATCCAGTAATTCGTAATGTCAAGAACGAGAATGGCCCAAGCGATTCTGACCTTGTTCTTCATACAATTTCTTTATACATAAGGGGCAAAATCGCTTCAAACATCCAGACCCGCCGGGGGGACTGCGGCCTACAAGAGGTTAATGTCGTTTAAATAAATAAATATTCATCAAATATCATGATATTTATTGAATGAGTAGGCTAGTGTATTGAAGGATCACAATATGGATCACAGGATTTCTAGATTCAAAAATTGATTGATTTGAATTCAGAATTCCGGATTGTGATATGGATCGTGATAAATATTGAATGTGTAGCCTACGCAAATGAGATACGAATTTCAGGACTACAGACATCTGCAATAAATATTGTGATCCGTTATTACGCTAGCCTATACTTTCAATAAATATACAGTATTTGCTAAATATTGACAGACCACAATAAATTTTGAACGTGCAGAGTTCGCCTATAGTTTGCACCATTGAGAAATTGACCCTTGTTATGTCAAATTTAAAAAAAATTTCATTTAGAATTATCGCGTAACTTGTAATTTTACACAAACTGTTTGTGTGTATTTTGTTATTATTTTTTTTCCCTTATCGGTTTTTGTATTTAATGTTTTCATTGCACACCTGTAGGCCAGATAAAATATTAATGATTGTGCTATGGTTATTTTCTATTTCGTGAGATTAAATTATTGTTTTGAAAGCATGAGCCATTACAACGCACCTACAATATTTTTAAACTTAAATTCTTGATATAATATATATTTTGTTTTATGTCAGCAGCCATAAGAATAATTATTATTTTATTTAATCAATGGTTAGATTGGTACATTTTAGTTGTATTCTTCTCCCGCCGAATACTTACCTTTGGACACGTTATAATTATTGTACCGTTAATAAATAAATATTTACCAAATGAATAAAAGTATGTTATTGGTCGATAGATAAACTGACATTGATTAGATTTCTTTTGTTAATTGCAGTCCACTCTGGCAGTAGTATCTCGTGTTGCAACAAGTATGGACAGGATCTGGCCCCTCGCTACCAGCACCCCAGCTGCATGCCTCTGGCTGTGGCGCGCTCCGACCCTTTTTACTCCAGCCACAGGGTTACCTGCCTGCCCTACGTGCGCTCCGTCACCACCTTCAGGAGCGACTGCACTGTGGGGACATCTGAACAGGTTACAACTTTATTATTTAACATTGTCGGATTACAATTCACCTTGTTTCTTTTACAGTTGCCTCTACATTCTGTCTCCCCTTTCTCACAGATTGCCATTCCACTCATAATGTTATTACAGTGAGTTTCTCTGTAATCTGAACCCACTATAATCCAAACCCCTGTCTGGCAGTAGGGTGGTGTATAGGTGAAAAATACTTTAACCATTGAAGAAAAAATTGCAAGTTTCAACGAAATTTATGTAAATTGCCTAATTTCTTCACAAAAATTTTGACGATTTTTTTATAAACTTTTAAAAGATGGTACTCAATCTAAAACATAAAATATATCAATATAAAACTAAATTTGAACATCACGATGCAAAACATGTTCCTCTGTTAAAATCACAGACAAAATGTCTAATATTGATGATATCTATGCTTACGACCTCTGTACGGATTTATGTGCTATGTAGCATATATGTTAAAAGGTTCTGGACAACATCGAACTCTCAAATGTTGCGAAAATTCAGCTGTTTCTTTAAAATCTCAGTGATCTTTAATTTTCAGATAACTGAAATTTTTAACCTCTCGCAGGCCGCAGTCCCCCCGGCGGGTCTGGATTTTTGAAGTGATTTTGCCCCTTATATATAAAGAAATTGTATGAAGAACAAGGTCAGAATCGCTTGGGCCATTCTCGTTCTTGACATAACGAAATACTGGATAGCATTTAGCCTCTCCGAATAATTCAAATTATTTGCCAATGACGCGCCGGGCACCAAAGATGGCAGACAAAATGGCTGCCGCTTGATAATATGAATGCTGTCATATTCGAAGTCTATATTTATTCATTTTTTGACAACAGTTCAACTCCAAAATATTCCAGGGCTGGCAATCTGACCAAACACAATCCCAAATTGTCATTGTGCAAGTACGGTGCCACACACCGAAACCATAAATATGGTGTGTATAAAAGGGTGCACACACCTTGTTACAAATGCTTCTATGTAACATCTTGCAAGAATATTCATGACGCACATCTCTAATCATCTTTTATCCATTTTACTAAGGTTAACACAACCATTTTAGAAAAAAATCGGGTAATACCTAATGTTTTTGTTTAATCAATCACAAATTATTACGTAGATTTAAACAATCTTTCGTAATATCAACAGATCTAAACAAGTGGCTTGCCAAGTGATATTGTTGTTGTGAAGTACAAATTCCAGTTTGTAACGAAAAACCAATCATGTTGAAGATATAAAACTATTTACTGGGAACTCAAAACTTGCACGCAATTATAAATAAGGCATACTGTTTTGATATTATTTTATTATGTAGTTTGCTTGGTTTTCTTCGTGCCATTCTTATCCACGGCTGTGACGCTTGTTGTTTTTATCAGTCTTTCTCAAGTATTAACAACAAACAACAAATAGATTGCATTTTTGTTTGGTTATTATTTGCAAAGCGGATGTTTGTAAAAATCAGGGTCCTCATCTATAGGGAATATGTAATTAATTCTTCTTTTTTTTAAATTTTTCATAATTAAAAAAATAAAATTATCTTTCACTAAAGGTGAGGCCCTGATTTCCGGTTCCTAGTTATATTATCTATTACATAACAACTTGTGTAATTGGCTATTTTTATAACACTTGATTTGGTAGGTACCTACGTAATAATATGTAAATATAAACAATTGCATTTTGTGCTTGTCGATAGCCCGATGGGTAGGATACTTAATAACTCAGGTCCGGGGCATACGTCATTCCTATGTCTACCTACATTAAATTGTCGTGAAAACGAAAACAAGCGATTAACTAGCAGTTGGTCGAATGAGTTCCGACTTAATGATTCAGATGAATGAATCATTCGACTAAATGATTCAGTTGAATGAAATCATTCGACTAAATGATTCAAATGTTGAAACGGTTTATAAGCTATTAAATTTGTAAACCTTCATTTTTCACTTAATAAAACTAACATATACCTACTTATATATAAACGTACATTAAAACTTGATTGATGTTCTATTTTAGTATTTTATTTTATTTAACTCGTAGGAGACGGCAAGTATTTAAGAAAAATAAAAAGTTTTTTGTGTTAAAGCCAACACATTAGACAATACCATGTTTGATATAGTGACACTTTTGTTTTCAACTAACCCAGTACAAGTAATATCCGAAGACAAAATTAATATATATGGTCCACACTGCAATTGCAGTGCTTTGCACCATGCATAGGCACAATTCTTCAATGCTATTGCAGTGTTTTTTTTTAAATGTTTGCATTTATGCTGTAAAATCATTTGAAAAAAAAAAATTCCCTTTCAACACAATATGCCGTTAAAAAATCACCACAAGGCGCTGTAATAAATATTTGTGTTGCAGATGAACCAGGCGTCCCACTTCCTGGATGGTTCGGCTATCTACGGATCCAATGCTGCGGTGGCGGCATCCCTGCGTCAGCGTGAGGGCGGGCTGCTGCAGGAAGAGCTAGGAGAACAGGGAGAGGCCTTCCTTCCTCAGGCCCGCAGGCCCCGGGAACAGTGCCAGGTCGACAGTGACACGGCCACTTGCTTCAGAGCAGGTTAGAACTGACATCTTTATACATAATGAAAGAAAACTGGTGAATCTACATTAGGTAGAGAATCAAAAATAAGTTTTTTTTCAATCAAAGCTTTCCTAATTTTTTTTTAGGTTTAATTTTTTTGGCAACTAAATGGTTACAAAGCTTTGGGAATTAGATCTACACTTCAACGCATTTCAAAGGACATTAAACACCTTATTTTAAACCCACATTGACAGATTTTTTTCAAATTCAACCTAAAAAATTCTAATTTTATACTTGATTTACTTCAAAACGAAGGCTCAAGTCAAATAAAATATAAGGTTTGAGCTCTAAATGTACTTTGAAAAAATATTACTCATTTACATGACATATATTATAGGCAGATTCATTTGGTGGATCCCGCAGACAAGCTGTCTTGTGACAGCTTTGTGGGACTACCTATCTGATAAAAAGTAACCTGTAATAAATAATTTTCATGTGTAATTAAATAAAAATATATTTTTTTAAATTTACAAAAATTATGCATATTACAAAATTGACTCAAATGTGATTTAGATTCCCCAGTTTTCCTCTGTATATGAGTTTCTGGCTGTAAAATGGCCTGTGATTTGCCTGAACTGCTCTTTTTTATGATCTTGCCTGCACTACGTACTGCAGGCAAGATCAATTTAGAATTTCAACTAAAAATGAAAGTGTCCGGGGAATTTTCGAGATCGCCTTCAACACCGAATTCTCCAAAAACACCGAAAACTCTAGTTGTTTCAAATACCCAACTTTTTTTACCTAGGGTCCTAATGAACAGAAATCAGGAATTTTTGGAGGGGCGGATGAAAATCTTTGGCTACCGCGGTGTTTGGTGATATCTGTGTTTACCGTCCGCGCTCCAATTTTCAAACAAACGCAGGAGACGACAATATAGAAAAAAACCAAAAATGTTCTCGACGATTGTTGAAATCTTTGTTGAAGCTGAAGATCAGACTTAAGTGGTGTATTGTTTTCATTTAATTAAAATGTTAATTGTTTAGAAGGGCGAAAAGAAAGTTTTTTCATTTAAAAAAAATCATGTCTCCTTTTTTTGTAGACCTATAAAAATGTTTTATTATTATAAAATAACGTTGAATAAATCTTTAAGAATACTTTAATAAAGCATTTAAATTATTTTAAATTTTTTAGAAAAAAAATGCTCTTAAAATGCACATTAAAGGTGCACTTATTTTCATAGAAATATTTCGATGAGCAAATCACAAGAGTTAAAAAAGATGGAGAAAAACGACAAATTTAACTCATTTTTAGATTTATTATCCTTTAAAGCATTTGAAAATTCCTCTATGTAGTTTATTAACCCGTTGGGGACAGAAAAAAATTTCAGTAAATAAAAAGATTTTTGTAAAAGCTGCTAACACATCGACAATATCATACTTGATAATATGACATTTTTATCAACTAACCTAGTAGAGGTAATATCCAAAGACAAAATGTTTATATAATGTCGACACTGCAATTACAGTGCTTCGCACCATGCGTAGGCATGATTTTTCAACATTGCTATTGTTGTTACATCTCACAAGAGAATGTCTGTACAGTTGGATTTAATAATATGGGCTGGAATACGTCTTGTAGAGGCCTGGATTAAAGGAGGAGGTACGTATGTGAGCACTAACCTAACCTACCCACTTTTTTGTCCCCAGGTGACGGTCGTGTGAACATGCACCCACAGCTGGCTGCGCTGCACACGCTGTGGCTGCGCGAACACAACCGCGTGGCGCGTGCCCTCCACGCTCTCAATCCCACCTGGTCTGATGACATTCTGTACCATGAGGCGCGCAGGATCGTTGTTGCCGAGCTGCAGCACATCACTTACACGCAATGGCTGCCCGCCATCACAGGTACACACATCATTCCAAATATGGAGTATATTTTGCAACGGATGTAGATCTAATAGAGATTGTACAGAGACGATTTACAAAAATACTAAGAGCTTTGAAAGATCTGCAATATGAAGGAACTAACGCCGCTCTTCCATGTACCTACTTTCAAGCGACGCAATCGCCGCTTGTCTGTACCTTCCATTTTACTATTAGTGTTTGTAAACGCCGCTATGCGCTGCACTAGCAAAATAGTATGATAGGTAGCGGCGATTTATTCGCTAGTAAGTAGCAGCGTGAACGAAGGGCGTAAGATTACCAATGTTAATAGAAAGAAGATAAAGGGGTGACTAGATAGAGACTTTCAATATTTTATCTGGACATTACAGTTGCCCTGGCATCCAAGAACTTCACCACCAACAAAAATATAAATCTCCATGAACACTCATAAAAAAATTAACAAAAAACCCTTTGCAACCAATCCTAGGGCTAGCTTTACACTTAAGCGTATATTATACCCTTGGAACAATTCATTTCCTGTCAAAATATCTTTATTTTTACATCGCTAGGTGGCGGTCATAGTCCCTTCTCGGACTTAAAATGTTCAACATTTAACATGCGTATATTGCCAACGTCCGTTGGACGGACAGGGCACGAGAAGAAGAATGGTTTGGAATTTCGTGGTTCACATTTAAAGTCAATTTTATGGTGTTTTTTTATTTAACTTCTAAATATTCAGCCTTTTAAACTATATTTTATAGAACTCATCATTATGATTACTACAGTAGAACCCCGTTAATTCGAAATCCATGGGACACCAAAAATCTAATTTCGAATTAACGAATTCCCACGTAAATCGAAATTTTATGAAAAAATAAATTATAAACAGTCAACGAAAATCGAGTTCTTCGTTCGAAAATTTTAATTCGGGTAGGTTCTTCGGAGTAAATTCGTAATAATACGACTTATTCCTGTGAAAATCGAATTTTCGCAGCCATTTACCGCCACGGTCGGCCTTATATTCGAAAAAATATATACCAATATATAATTTTTCCGTGTAAATAAACTTTTCGCTGCCAATTTCCAGCCCTTTAAATTCAGATATTCTAAATAAATTCGTAAAAATACGATATATTTCCGCATAAATGGAAATTTACTATGGGATTTTTAATGGAAAAAAACTTTCACTCACACAAGGTCAGAGCTCGTAAAGACAACGAATTCTCACATATACTTGTAAAAGGAGAGCACTGAAAACAAACTTGAAGTTAGTAACAAACCATTCCGAATACACTGGAATCTAGAACACACTCGCAAACATAATATTTCTTGCATTTGAAAGATATGTGACAGTTGATTTTAAAAATTACGTAAAAAAAGAGAATTTGTGAGTTCTGACTGTTTTTCTGGCTTCTTAAATTATTGCAATGTTTCAAGTGAGCCCCTTTAGACCTTTTACACCCAGTAATAAAACATTTTGATGGCATATTCTAAATATGTATGGTGTGAAACACGGAAAGTACAGTTTCACCTCTGTTCAACGGGGGCTTCTCTCCCGGAATGATGAGAGAGCTGTGAAGTGTTGTACAATATGGTGAAATTGAAGTATTTATTTAATTGTTAATATTCACAGATATCATAACGACAATATGAATCCGTACCTTGACAGATATGTGTATTACATACATAATTTAAATTAAAGATATTGTGTAAAATCATTATTTATACGATAGTCATAAATCGAAGTTTGAAAAGTGGGTTGTATGGTGTATCAATGTTTTTATTTTTTATGGTCGAATGCTTACATCATTTACAAAAAAATATCCGTAGTTTGAAAAATAATAGTCCATTATTTGGTAACAAAAAATATGAAGTCTGACAATGACATACGAAAAGTAGTAATTCAGCTGTTTTAGAGGGCCGTTTTGCAGCAAATCATCATCAGCCCTATAACCCACTCTTAAGTTTTTTCGTAAGTTTACGACTTCTGGCCAATGGGCACATTGGATTTTCAAAATGCTATATGCCCATTGGCCAGAAGTCGTAAATTTACGAAAAAACTTACAAGTGTAAAGCTAGCCTAGGGAAACACTTGAAAATAGAGTAGTGGATGCATGGAAAAAACTTCCACAACATGTCATTGATGATACTAATATAAACAAAATTAAAGTTTTATTGGATTCATATTTGGAGGGAAAAAATAATTTATTGCGGCGATACCCATGACTCTTAAATTATTTGTTGTAATGTGCCAACTAACTTGTCATGTTTGTTTCAGGCCAAAGCTACGACGAGACGTTTGACTCGTACGACACGGGCTACAACCAGGACACGGACCCCTCAGTAAGCAACGCCTTTGCCAGCGCCGGCCTGCGCTTCGTCAGCTCCCTGATGGACGGCTCCATACAGCTGCTGAACCCCGACTCCTCGCTGAACCTGACGCTGCAGCTGGCGGAGCATTTCAACAGTCCGCACATCGTGCGCGAACCCGGCCGCCTGGCTCAGCTGGTGCGCGGCCTTGCAACTCAGCACAGCCAGAAGGTGGACCTACACATGGCTGATGATCTAAACCAGAAGCTATACAGCGGCAGCGGGTTGCCGGGTCTGGACATGCTGGCGTTTGACATCCAGCGCGGGCGTGATCACGGGCTGCCCGCGTACCATCGCTACCGCGCCCTGTGCGGCTTACAGGAGGCTACCAGCTTTGACGACTTTGCCGACACCATTCCTCAGCATGTGAGTTACATACACATATCTTATATTATTATTAACTAGCTGATACCCGGCATGCGTTGCAATTCCAATTACAAAAATAAATAGTTTCTCCCTTCGTGTCATTTCCCATTCGCTTTCCGCCTCCTCTTCCCCTCCCACGTCCCTTTCCTACCCCACGTTCCCTTTTCACCTCCCCTGCGTTCCCCTCCCCTCTCCCGCTCACCCCTTTCTCGCGAACCCCCCACGCATTCCGCTTCCACCTTCTTCGCCTTCCCCTCTCCCTCGTCCCCCTCCTCCCTCCCGCGAAGCTCCCCTTCTTAATTCCCCATCCTACCCTCCATCATACCCCTCCCCCAAGCCTTTTTCCTTGCCGCTTACTAAAATACACCCATTTTTCCAACAACTTTTTATGTTAATTTCATAATGCCAGAGCTCACCAAAATATATATAGAAATATTCACAGACATGTTCACACCAATTCAAAAAAATTTAATAGGAATCAGATGATATTTTAATCGCAATCGTATGAATAGTATAGGAAATAATTAAATAATGCCAGAGCTCACTATCCTATAACCATCCCGGGTACGCGCACATCATATTCCCAAAGTTTCATCGCAATCAGATGAACGGTATGGCCGCGCATAACATACGAACACACAAACAAACATTAATTTTTATATATTGGATTCGTTTAAGGTGTAGTGACATTTGTTTAAAGGGATTTTTTTTAACAATAGCTCCACATAGGAGGCCCTGAAGTAAATAATCTTTGTGGATGTTGTATGGAGGGTTCTTTTTAGGAATGGAAGGAGAGGATGTTCTGGGAAGGAAAAAGGTATGAGATGTGGGTAGGAATCTGGGGGTCAGTGTATCCAGGAGTGACGGACGAAGGATCCATCCCTCCCTCCGCGGTGCAAGGTGATGTTCCGAGAGAGCCCTGCTGGAGAAGTCAAAAGGTCTTTCTCAATCAGTCTCTCCCGATGTGGCCTGCCACGCAATTGGTGGGCAGACGCATCCGCCGCCAAGACCCGAATAAACCTCACCCCATGAACCTGGGCACCCCTGCTAAGTCACCAAACCACTACAGCAACTTGGGGTGACCTATGACAGAGGTGGTGGTTATCCAATAAATATTATATTATCGGTCCCTCATACCCATCTATCAAATTGAATGTTTGTAGTGACGATTTAAATTGTATTGGTTTAGTGTTGCGTGAAAGGATGTTATATACATTAATTGCCATGTAGTAACCAGTGGCGGCTCGTGACTGTTGGATTATTAATGTTGTTGTAGCAGAATTTTTTTTCTTTTTTTTTTTCGATTTTTAGAAAATTTCAGTTTTGCCGTGCGCTGCGCGGATTTCCTGAAAATCTGCATACAAAAAACAAATTTTCAAAAAAAAAAATTTCGGCTACGACATCAATAATGCCATTTTTGTTAATATTCGCACAACACACCAAAAGTCACGAGCCGCGTAGTAATGTCCTTCTACCCTACATTAGTAATTGTTTATCAGTTGTGTAAAGTTTAAAACACATTTATAATTTTGTAAGTAATAAGTGTTGCAATAATAATTACAACAAATAATTTGTAGCAATAATGTTTATAATTTTTTGCAGTTAGAATTACTAGATATAGTACATCAATGATCAAGTAACTTGAGTATAATAATGAGATGTGTATGTATGTTGTTGCAGGTGATAGATGATCTGAAGCAGCTGTATGTGCACGTGCACGACGTGGACCTGATAGTGGGAGCCATCTCGGAGAGGGCTACTCCGGGCTCCGTGGTGGGTCCCACCTTCGCCTGCTTGCTGGGTAAGCTGGGCCAATATGACTTTCAAAACATATCTCATTGATGCACAACCATCAGCTCCATTTCCCATTGGCGATTTTTAGGCACCTTGTGTTTTCCTTTTCAGCAGGTAGAGATTTTCTCTGGTACTAGCTTTTTGCAAAATTAAACACGTTTTGATACATCTAATTGTACTCTTTTATACTCTTCATTTATATCCAAATACATATATTGATTACATTGTGGCTAGGTTTTTATAATGGAACACATTTTTTTCTTTAAAAATCAAGTCAAAGTAAACTTCTTTTGTTTTAGAACAATTTGAATTGCATACTGAAAAATATTAGAATAAACATTTCAGTACCTACCTATGGCATTAAGTATGTACTTACCCGTAGGATATAAAATAGTACCTACCGATGGCTTTATTTTATTTATTAATGTTCTCGCATGTTATGAATATAATTTTTTTTTACATAGAAATTAACCTCACTAGGACTATAATAGCCTGTATTGAGGTTAACTTTAGTACATTTAAGTGAAGAAGCATACATTAATGTTTTACACACATAAGTTAAATTCAACACATAAGTTAAATTAAAAAAAAAAAAACACAAAAACTGCAAAAAAAAACAAAAATACATAATACTAAAATATTACATGGAGAAAGAAAGAAATATTACATTGTGGCCAGATGGGTAGAACTTGAGGATGAAATTGTAACAATGTTTAAACCATAAATACATTATTAAACACTATACCCATTGAGAAGCAAAGTGACAGTTCAACACAACTAGGGTGACACTCTGATTTTGGCAAATGGAATTTTATATCAATTATATTTTTTTATCAATTTTAACCACCCATTTTGTAATGCTTGAAAACCCTGGCTGTGAAAATTATGCAGAGTTCTTTAAAAATTATTTTTCTTAACCCCTTTATGGGAGATATGTCTCCCAGCCTGATACGGACTCTTGAAATTCGTGCTATCTCATTTTGTAGAGGGAGAGAACACCACACTTTGAGTTTGCATACCAAAGAGGCACCTGAAAAATTAGAAATAAATCTATGAAACAACATTCAGCATTTTAAATACGTTTGACAGATGGGTAAACCCGTCCAACTAACTGCTAAAAATGCTCAAAACGCACGATGATAAATTATTAAACATTGTGTACTTGTAAGATTTTTTGATCATAAGTATTTATGATTTTTCAATAACGTCTAAAGAAAATAAGAGTGTAAAAAAATTTTGAAATGTTTTAGTTTGTAAGACCTTAAATAAATAGAAAAACCGAGGTATTTTTCTCACAAAACACGTTCTCGGATTTATTTTTTAATGATTTTATAATAATAATAATAATAATAAATAAATATATATAATATTTTAAATACATGTAGAATTACGTAAGATTTTTTAAATATTTATATTGAGGGATCAGTAGGATTTATCGGTCAAATTAGGAATTCCACAGAGCCGAACCCTCTGATATGAAAATATCTGGAGACGGTGAATTATATTCCCATTTAATAGTTTGGTAGATTAACGTGTTGTTCTTGTATTGTTTTGTATTAATTATACTTATATAATACACTTGCATAACGTGGATTTACTAGATGATCATTTATATGGAAAAGTGTATGAAAGGGTTTAGTTTTTCCTATGGGAAAAACTAAACCCGTTCCTGTAAATCTGGTGAATAAAATATAAGTTCTTTATTCCAGAATGTGGGGAGGTGAGTGCAATCCCACACATCCCATAGATATTATATGTACATATAATATTGAAAAGCATAAATATTTTATAGATATGAAACGTAAAAAATAAAAAATATATAAACATAAAAGTAAAGTAAAAGTAAAAATCAAAATCAAAAAGTAAAAAAGATATAAAAATAAAAGTAAAGTAAAAGTAAAATCAAGACACGGAAACGCAGGAATCCATCGGATCTAGGATTGTGGGAGCCAGTGTCTTTCTCCAATGGTCTTCTATGCTCGATCCTGGGGTCATACGGGATTCTATGACGAGTATGTTTCTGGAGCGGTTTATTCTTTCCCTCAGTCCTGCAACCCTGGTTCTTATTACAGCTTTGAATCCTGGAACTCGCCCTTCTGTGAACATTGAGGAGGCACTGCAGTGCCTGGGAAGTCCGAATAGCAAGCGGTATGCATTGTTATATTGCACCCGAAGCCTTTCCATGGTGCTTTTTTTGAACTTTGCCCAGAGCTCGCACGTATACAGAGTAGTGCAAAAGGCTAGAAAGAGCGTCCTTTTCACCCGTGGACTGCAAAGCTGAAATCTTCTACTAAGCATGTTACATTTTATGCTCAGTACTCGCCTCTGCCTGTCAATATCTTCATCATCTGTTAATTTATTATTGATGATATGTCCAAGATATTTGGTGTCTTCTACTATCTTCAGAAGCTCACCGTTCAAAAAGGCAGGGGGAATGTTTATGGGGCCTTTGCCGTGTTTTATAGTGCTGTTTTTTTCGCATTATAAATCATGTTAGTTTCGTGTGCATATTCTTCACAGATCTTCAGAAGCATTCGTAATCCCCTTATCGACGGTGCCATCAGAACCATGTCATCTGCGTAGCTCATATTGTTAATACATAGGCCTCCGATGTGGCAGCCCACTCCAGCATTGTTTAACCTGCGGGTTAGTTCATCCATGTAAATGTTAAATAGTACTGGGGACATACATCCTCCCTGTCTGACCCCGCTTTTCAAGAAATAGGGTTCTGAGAATCCATCTTTCCATTTTACAAGGTTTTCCTGTTGACGGTGCCATGCTTCGAGAATTTTTACCACTTTACATGGTATACCTCTTTCCTTTAGTTTTTTCCATAATAAGGGGTGGGAAACTCTGTCGAAAGCCTTGCTAAGATCCAGAAAGCATGCATAGGTTGTTGTTTTCTTCTTCCTGTAGTATTCCAACGTCCGTTTTACGCAGAATATAGCCGAGTCCGTGGAGCACTCGCTCTTGAAGCCCATCTGATTATCTGTCGTTCTCATATGGGATCCGACTTGATCTAAGAGAACTCGTTCAAATATTCTAGCGATGGCCGTGGCGATGGATATCGGTCTGTAGTTTTCCTGTAGAGTTATGTCTGTCAGTTTAGATTTTATTATCGGTATGACAATTGTCTTTGTCATATCCTTAGGTAGATAGCCACTCTTTAAGATGTCGGTGAACAATGTTGCCAATAGTTCCATAATCGCTGCCCCTGCATGTTTAATGTGTTCGGTGCTTAAACCGTCATGCCCAGCAGATTTTCCAGATTTCATGTTACTAATGGCCGATTTTATCATGTTAGTTGTGACGATGGGATCGATATCATCATAAGCAGTCAAATGCGTTTCGTTTGAGTCGATAGTCGGTGTGGTGGTTGCGAAATGCTCTTTGAAAATGTTTGCAATTACTTCTGGATTCGTCTCTCCGCGTATGTTGCACGAGATTTTACAGCGCATGTTTAACAATTTATTTGACTTGTTCCAGAATTTTTTGAAGTCACGATTATCTAGGTCACCTGCTATTTTATCCATCTGGAGTCGAGTCGAGTTCTTTTGGCATTGTTTTAGTGCTGTTTTAAAGGCAGTACGCTTTGCCCTTCTATTCTCCGCGACGGGACCCTCGCGCGGTCTCCCATTCATTATCCAAGTGTGCATCGCTTGTCTGGATTCATCGTATTTATCCGCTACAAATTCATTCCACCCACATACTTGCTTATGTTTTTGGATAGTGCACTTAGTAAATACAGAAATGGCGCTGCTTCGTAGAGCTTCCACTATACTCCCATAGAGGTATTTTATTTTGGCGCGTACAGGGTTGCCACCATCCTCAGAAAATGTTTTATTGGCCTTAATTTTGAGGAGACTGGTTTCCGAGCATGAGTTGTATTTTCCGATATCGAATAAATTATTTGGATACCATAGTGCTGGGTCCCTCATCATAGACGTAAACAATTCCGTTCTTGCTATTCCTTCCGTTTTTAGGGTCAGCTCGAGAGGCCGGTGATCTGTCCAATCAATGTCGTAGTATATTTTCATATCAACAATTTGCTTCAAAATATTTTTAGTAACTAGACAATGGTCTAACCACCTGGTGGTGCTGTGTGCGTCACTGACATAAGTGTAAGAATCCACAGGCAAAAATTCGATGTCGGCACACACATATTCAAAGTCTTGACAGAAAGATATTAACTCCGTTCCAAAGAGTGAGTCGGGATTAGCGTTGAAGTCTCCGATAATAATTGTATTAATGTGATCTTTATCGTCAATTATTGCTTGTAAGGAGGCGAGGCAGTTAGAATATTCCTCAAAGTTGTCAGTTGAACAAGTTGGCATGTAGATTGTAAAAATACTTAATGTTTCGGTAATTAAACTAACCTCGATTCCGGCCATCCGACAGTTATGCATTTGGATTGCGGTAACCCTTAAATTTTGTCTATAGATTATCCCCACTCCACCGTGCGGTCTGCCCAGGAGTGGACCATCGGTAATATTAACGGCAGAGGTTCCCAAGCTGTTGAAATCTGGGTGGATATGTGACAGGAAGTCGATATCTGTAGGAAGTAACCACGTTTCTTGGACTACTATAATATCGTGTAGTTCGCAGAGGTCATGTATAAATTTTACAGAACTGCGAGCCGATCTGCAGTTTACGGATATAATTCTTAAATTATTACTTGTCATTTTGAGATTTAGTTGATATGCGCGATTCTATAAATCTTCGGAATACAATTCCCTCCGGCCAAAGTTCTTCTGTCAGGAATTTCTTTACTTCGATCGCTTTAACAGAAAGTTTAAAGGTGTTAAAAGGCGTAGGGCGGAAAGGCTTGATTCTTTCAATCTTGGTACCTTCCAAACCCTTTTCTGCTAGGTACGTATTGATGTCTTCCTCGGTGGTTTCCACGGTAAACCGCGAAATGTAAACAGTCGTGATTAAGTCTGCTGACTTTAGTATTGTTGACGTTGCTTTACCTCTCAAGTTTCGGTTAACTTTCCGCTTTACTAGTGTAAATCCGCTTTCGTCCGTCGCGGATGGCCGGGATTGGGGCCGCGGTCCGTGCTCGCGCGTTCTCTGTTTATTGTTTTCGGGCCGTTCAAAGTGCGAACTCGGTCGATCACTGCGATCACTGTTTCTACGCTCTGTGCGTTCTTGTGTATTTTTCGTGTGTGTGGTAGTTACATTGTTGTGTGCGTTCTTAGTCACAGCCGTTAAGTAGGACTCTTCTGTCGGTAATTGTTTACTTTTAAGTAGAAGATTACCTACATTTTTGCTGCTATTTTGTTGCGAATTCTCAGCTAAATCGCTCTGTTTGTTTGGAGCATGCATTTTTGCAATTTGTTCTCTTAGTGAAACCAGTTCCTGTTTTAGATCATCATTTCTTGTGACCGACGAATCTTTTAATTCTGTTTTGATGAGTGATATTTCCGTTTTCATAGCGTTAAGTTCCTTTAGGAGCTTGGATACGTCCACACTATCAAAGTTGACGGGAGGCAACTTGTGCAGCTGTCTGGCTACAAATATTGGCAGCTTGTCAGGGTCTGTCTCCTTCATAGCCCTCAGGATGTCCTGGAGATCTCGGCCAATCCTACCATCTCCCTTCCGCAGAGTACGCTTGTCCGGAAGTTTGTCGAACAAGACAGTCTTTGCATACTTCACTTCCTCTTCTGAGAAGGTGGATGCACACAGCTGCGTGATGGCGATTTCATCGAGAGTGTCCGCCCTGTTTTGTATGAACGCGAGACACTCGTTTATTATCACGTTACAAGTGTTACACGACATTGCTTAAGAGAACGTCCTTCCGACACGACGGTTGCCGAAAGCTGATTTAACTAAAATTAAAATTCTGAAAACTGTGTTGACTAGATTATGTACTGATTTATTTTGCTGCTTGAAATTTGTGTTGTTTAATAGAATCTATCGTTTGAAAATTTAACAAATCTGCCAACGACCAACGGTATAACCTTAGTATCTTAAAAATGCACTAAGTTTTTCAAAATTTGAACTTGAAAAATTTGAAAAAAAACTGCTTATACCAGATAAAATAATAATCTTTCAAAATCAATTTATGTTTGTTCGTAAAAAAGGGTCAATACGTCTAGAATTTGATTTAAAAGGGACTAATTTCCGATATTCTCTGGTAACCCTCTTAAGTAGGTTGGTATTTGTACAAAGCTTATGATTTCAGAAAAAAATATAGGTTTTGATATATTAAATAAGAGAAAATAAGAAAACAAATATAATTTTTTGGAAACAAGGTCTACTGTTTGCAGAACTACAAGTATTTGTTAATTGCAGGTGAGCAGATGTCTCGCACTCGGTTAGCTGACCGCTACTTCTACAGCAACTCGGAGCAGCCGGAGCCGTTCTCCAACCAGCAGCTCAAGCAGCTCCGTCGCTCCAGTCTCTTCAACCTCTTCTGTGACAACACCCCCGGCCTGTACGCCCTGCAGAAGGACGTCTTCTCTGTTGTTTCAGACAGGTACACACGACACATTCACATTCTCTAATTACTGCTGCTTGAAGAGTTACAGTTACCTGGGTGTGCACGAATAACTGAACTCAGCAACAATCACTTGCCTCGATTTTACAATATTTTGAACCTTAAAAAACGCTTCTAGGATACAAAAATACATGGGCGCCCGAAGGGGGGGGCAAAATATTATTTTCTGCTAACACAAAGTGATATAAATTAAAAGTAACATTATTTGACCCCCCTCCCCCCCCCCCTTGCGGGCAACCATGCAAAAATATATTTTCTTGGCTTAGCAATGAAAAAGTCCATCTTAATATTTGTATTGTAACTAGTTTGTCATTTTGTTGACTTAGGCGCTCCGCCCACTGAGGCAACTGAAAACCAACTAAAACCGGCTGTTTTCTCTGTCTTGGTTGGTCAAAAAGCTTGTTTAACCATAGATGAAGAACAATCAGCTGACAGCTCGCAACCTAGCAACGGCCGCCCAGGGTAATCAGCCGTGACAGTCGCAAGATGGTCGCAAGATGGTCGCAAGTCACCGCTTGCGTTACCATTGACAACGGGGTTTTGTGTGATTGTGTAGTGTGCGGGCCATCACATTGTCATACAAAGACAGTTGGCAGTTGAGAGTTTTCAGTTGCCTGAGTGGGCGGAGGCGCTTATTTTTATTGTGAAGAGTGATTATTTAGCTGGAAATATAATAAAACTTAAGAATATTTTTGTATGTCTTCATTACACTACTTAAATTTTTTTTATAACATTAGTAAGAAAAAAAACATTTCTCTGAATACAAGTACCTATCTTGGGGAAACTACAAACGATAGATGTATACAATTTTTATGAATATACAAACATCTATCTGGGTACGACAGTACAATTTACAAAACATGTCAAGTATTATGAAAGTAGTGTCAGCTGGCGTATGGCGGGTGATTGGCATTTTACCCCTGGCTCACTAAGAAGTACTAGGTCTAGATACTAGATAGATGCTAGATACATCCTCTAGTACGAGGATGACATTCCAGGATTTAATAATAACATTATTTATTTGTTTCAGCAATCCCTTGGTTCCCTGCGATAGCAGTGAGGTAAAACGCATGAACCTGGCGGCCTGGAGAGACCCGTCCCACAAGCTGGACATCATCACCAGGACAAAGAGGAACGTAGACCGTTGGATTAAGACCGTTTAAATCTAGTCACTATCGTTTAGCTGCTTGAAGACGCTATCAAACTGTTACATATTACTACACAAAGCGCTGTGACTTTTAGAATAACCTTTCCAATATATTGGGTTCTTTTTAGTGAAAATTCTCACTAATGTGCCTTGCTGGTGGAAAAATATATTTATTTGACTTGTAGCTTCAATAAAATTGTTAAAAAAAAAATCAACAGCGAGTTCAGACACAATGGTGAAAATTTAATTTCACCTGCATTTTCAACAAGTCATTTAAATTATTGTAAATATTTCCTAAATTCACGTTCAGATGAATCTTTGAAGGTCTTTAAGTTTTTGTCAACTTATAGTAATACATTTTTTTAACGTTTACTCCACACTGGAGGCACCGAAGAAAAAAATTATCTTAGGGCCTGTCATCTTTGGGCATGCTGTGTGGAAGGTCTTTTTAGGGAAATCTCCATTTAGTTAAAATAATTTAAATATTAGTGATATTATATAGTATGTAATATGAAATATTTACCCATAGCACATGGATTTAATACTTTTATGTTCTTACCGTCGTCGCTGGGCGTGTAATATCTCCAATATGTGAAAAAATTTTAAATTTTACGGGAGATAAAGATGCATTTTTAGGCAGGAAAATGAAAGGAGACTTTCATTTATTTTAATTTATTGTGTACATTATAATCATTGTTAATTACATATTGTTTGGAGGCCCATTTATTTCATTTCATGCATCAAAATTGTACTACTCTCCTGTAAAATATAAATTTTTTCACCTTGGATGAAGCGCCCAGCGACGATGTATTGAATATGTGATTGAAGTTGTGATTTGATAGAATAGCTGCCTTTCAGCTTGAAGAATTTTTAGTTTATAATTTTAGAGTTGTTCCGACACATTTGGTTCTGAGAAGATGGTAAAACATTAGACATTTTAAATATTAAAATTTTTTCAGATATCTTAACGAGATGTTTGTGAGATTTACATACATTTTCACAATTATTTCTGTGCTTTTTTCAAAACTGTAAATATTATTTTTAAGTAAGTTTAATTTAAAATGCGAAATCAATGACCGAAAGAAATGACTGGCCAGTGGTTGAGTGGGCATCGCATTTGGGTCCCATTCAGGCGTTCCGTATTCGATTCCTCGGCTGGCTAAGTCTCCATCACAACACAAGTAACATCTTCCGCTTAGTGTGGTGGTAGTAGGAGATTTTCAAATGTTGTTAGGTTATTCGTAACCCGGGAATGTTTGTCTTTCTTTTTAAAAAAATAAAAACAAAATAAAACGAAACAATTAGACATACACCTATCGAATAATAGATATTATAATGTCGACCGTGTTTATTCAGTGATCTTTAGTAATTTTTAGACAAATATGCATTTATGCTGTTGATAACACATATTCAAATACAATGAAACACAAATCTAAATACACGCTATTTATTTTATTGATACAATTTACTCCATGATCGCAAACACTTTATCCTCAAGTAGACATTCATGTTGTATCAAAAACTGTTTTTGAAAAAATTAAACATAATAATAATGATGTGTTTATTTTTCTGATATAATAAATTAAGTTAAAACTAATTTGCACAGATTATATTAATCATTGCATTTCAACATTTTCCCAGTTACGCCTTATTTAGGAAAATATTAATAGGATCATTAAAATTAATAAATACTCTTATAATAAAAATATGCGACCATAAATAATTATTTTAAATCAGTTAACCACTGGAGCGACAAAGAAATTTGAATATTTTTTCTCGGATTGCTAAAGGAAATTTTTCCCCCACATAAATAAAATCATATCTCCGAATTTGAATATGGAGACATTAAAACTAATTATAGTTCTATATAGCTAATGAATTCACCTATCTTTTGTCTATTATCACATAGTCGTAGGATTTATAAAAAAAATATTATTAAATCGTTAACTTTACAACATTTTAAAGAATCCAGAGAATATTTATTTTGTTATATTTTGAATGTACAACATATTATATAGTCACTTTAATTAAAAAATTGCCACATTTTGGCAACAAAGCATTTTGTGGTTGTGGAAATAGTGCCATATTGTGGCAAAAAGCGCTCGAGTGGTTAAATACATATGTTTTTTCTTTAATTCAATAAGTTGGCGACTTATTTTACAGCTTTTCTAACTTAAGTCGATTCATAAAAAATGTATATGCATTCATTTTGAATTTCTTACCAATATGTACAAATATGATTTATAGTAATAGACAAATTTGCAAAAAAAAAACCTTTTTTAATTTTTAAATTTTAAGAGTAAAAAAAAATTTCTTGATTCTCGGATAAAATTTATTTTAAAGTCGAGTCAAACTTTTTTTGGGCAATTTAATTATGAATTAATAATAAATGTAATAATTTGTTTTCGATAAGTAACACAAATTGTGACATAAATAATACACGCCTTGATATTTAAATAATTTTAATAAAATCAATAATAATGTTTCTGTAAAGAATTGGATTTTCACTATGAGTTTTTACTTTCTCAAATTATTGTGAAAAGGAAGAGCTTTGCCCATTACCTTCAATGTTTGTTTGATTTATTAACAAATAATAGTAAAAACAATGGTAAATCACCAAAGGAGGAAGCAATTTACAGGCAAAAGACTGACACTGTATACAATAAAGCATCAAATAATATTATTTTCTATAATAATTTCGATTGTTATTATTTAAGATAAAATTAAAATAAAACTATTTTTATCAAAACAATGTTGGCTGTTTTAATTGAGGAAACCCGGTCACTGAGAAATTTGATCGATAGGTATTTTACCTAACTGTTGCTGTCACTAACGCTCTTACTCCCCTGAATACTCAGGCT
The DNA here is from genome assembly GCA_951813805.1 of Limnephilus auricula. NCBI lineage: Eukaryota > Metazoa > Arthropoda > Insecta > Trichoptera > Limnephilidae > Limnephilus > Limnephilus auricula. Next base: position 8,191,019 of record OX638403.1, read on the forward strand.
GATAATATACAAATAAAAACGTCAAGATCGAGATTTTGTATTCCCCATTTTTCTCCTCAAAAACTGGACCGACTTTTAAGATGTTTTTACTAACCATATTAGAATAAAATACTCAATGTCGGTATGTTTTCCTTTTTTTTAAAATATATTGTCTAGTTTGTATACTGAATGGTTGATGGCTTTCAAATCAGGCAATTTAAACGATTTTTGGAAGGTCCTAACCAGGCGCGGTTCCTTCATACACACTGTGGATGCTGCGCTTCCCTTAAATATAATAATAAATATTATTTATTTATTCCAAATAAAAAAAAATATTTGAGCTTATTTTTTTCTAGCCGTAAACAGCAATAGATACCTCAATCTTCACCGTCTAAATCTCAGAGACTAACAACAAAACGCGGCGCGCGATGCAAGTCGAAATATTATACCTACATATTATAATAACATTCTCAATGCTCGAATGTCCCTAAACACACCCATTCACATCAATACCAGCAAAAGTGGATTCTCTGCTTCGTTCCGTATCCACGAGGCTAGAAGAAGTTTGATATTCGAGCATGCGTATTGAGTCCTGCATGCCTAAGCTTGCTTGAAGCAGGATACATTTTCGATAAGAGCATCCAATCCAGAAAACAACTGTACAGAATAACATAGCCGAAGCGGATTGTTTGCGCAATCATTTTTGACAGTTTGGCTTGAATAATTGAAGTGGCGGATACAGAAAAAACTCAAGGGGGGCGCAAAAAAAAAACTGACTACCTAGCAGCGACTCTGCTTCCCTTATATATGAAGCTCGGTTGTTTCGAGAACATTCGGTGCCAGAATGTTCGCTTCCAGACTTTTATGGAGTGTGAACAAATACAAACAGTAGAATATTCGCGACTTTTCTCGAACAAATTCCAGACAGAATAATCGAGATCACTAGAATGACCGCGACTTTTCTGGTAGGTTAGCTATCTATGTGCCAGACATAAACGTATACAATATGATGACGCGGACGCGCGAGCGTGCTACATAAGAAAGCCCTCGATACTCGATAACTCGACTCAGAGTCGACTGACGAAAGAAACGAACAAATAGCGTGCGGGCTGGCGGCCACTGAAACCGATTGATGCGTTGAATATCTTTCGAATACTAATGTAATTAATTTAATTTTGGATATGTAATAATTGATGTAAAGCTAAAGGATTTATAGAGCTAATCTGATATAGGTGCTATTTTAATTAGTAATTTCATCTTGTTCGTGGGCTAGTCTTACTAATATTATAGACGTGAAAGTTTGTATGTATGTATGTATGTTTGTCCTCTTTAAATCGAAATTTAATGAATGGATTTTAATGAAACTTTACAATAATATAGCTCATACATCAGAATAAAATATAGGCTATAATTTATGAAGCTAGCTATTTATTTTCAATATATTGAAAATAAGGTAAACTTTCGATCGAACTGGCCACGCTTATTACGAAGATACTTTGTTTGGCGGCCAGCTGTCAGTTTGATATGTTGGTATTCCCGACAGAACTAGGAGCTAGATGCTAGATGATCGTCGCCGACTTCATGCGAAACATAATTGGCGCGTATAAAAACACTAAATAATTCATTTATAATAATAAATATTTTTTTCAAAAAACCTTTAGATTCACCTTAATTACTGTAAAAGACAACTTTTTGCATTCGGGGAAGTGGAATATATTGCAATTAAAATTTCCGTAAATTAAAAATTTACTGCCGCGTACGAGAGCGCGATGCCGCGATATTTGGCGGCCCGATATAATACCGTAATATAACGAGGAGCTAGAAATATGTCACTACTAGACAATATATGCGAATTAGGTAAGCACTAGTTTGGCGAAATTCTGGAAATAAAATACAGTAAATTGAATAAAGACCTTCAGGCACGTTTTTTTTTTTACATTAAATTTTTTAATGTTAAAAGGTTTACCTAAAAATCTGTTTTAGCACTAGTTTGGCGAATACTGGAAATAAGGGGAGAGTACGATTTCCGTGGCGCCGACATTTGACGATGGATTTTGATAAATTGATCCAAAATAAATCGAAAATGAAGAATAATTCGATATCTTGCTTCGTTTCGAGATATCGACACTATGAAGTTTTTTAGTGATTTAATAAAAAAATACATTCATTTTTGTATCACAAACCATGTTACACAAACCTAGCGTAGCCGCTAAACTACTTGAAATATGGGATGTTTTTCTTGCCTTGACGCGAGCAGGCGCTATAAAGGGGCACTTTCTTTTGTATCACAAACCATGTTACACAAACCTAGCGTAGCCGCTAAACTACTTGAAAACTGGGATGTTTTTCTTGCCTTGACGCGAGCAGGCGCTATAAAGGGGCACTTTCTTTTGTATCACAAACCATGTTACACAAACCTAGCGTAGCCCCTAAACTACTTGAAAACTGGGATGTTTTTCTTGCCTTGACGCGAGCAGGCGCTATAAAGGGGGCACTTTCTTTTGTATCACAAACCATGTTACACAAACCTAGCGTAGCCCCTAAACTAATTCATAATTTGCAAGAAAACCATAAGCATATGAGACTAAATTAAAGCGCATGCAGATTCACTTTTTATTTAAATCCAGTTTTGTGTTCAGAATGTAATGGTTAAATTACAGTTGTGGATTCATCTGCTGATATATTTCGAAGAAAACCATTCTTTTATTCGAAATGCAGTTATAAAATTCTAGTTGCAGACTATGTGTGTGCTGCCAGAATCAAAGAAAAACCATTTTTATATTTTTTCGCCTGAAACAGTTTTTCACATGAGTATAGTTATCATTCCCCGCTACAGATTTAACGTAAACCAGTTTGTGTTCAGAATGCAACGATAAATTAAATAACAAGTTAACAATTATTATAAGCAATAATTATTAGCCTGAAACACTCATCAATATTGAAAAACTCTCCTGAGAAAAGATACATGTCGCCGACGGGACTCGAACCCGCACCCCTCAGTTTGCCGGACAGGAGCTCTACCATTGCTTATAATTATTGTTACCCTTTGTGCTATGCATACAAATCTTGTCTTAAACATTAGTTTATCAATTTATAAAATAATAAATAACAAGTTGCAGATTCATCAAAGGAAGCCATTTTCTTGTACAGAGTGAAGCTTTACATTTGGGTTACATACCATATGCTCCAAAATTGACTGTTACGTGTGTACCCATTTTTTAAGTTTGTGGACTCTTACGCAGAATGAATCTTAACTTAAAACCTGCCTTGTGTTCTAAATGCAAAAAATGAAGAAGCGAAATCCTCTGCTGCCACAAATCAAGGGATAAAAAAAATTATGCTCCCCCCAGCGCTCGAAAATTTAGGTGCGGCTATCTGCGGCCCGCCGATGATATTACAAACAATCAAATGGCCCACGACGCCAAATAGGTTCCCCGCCCCTGAATTAGAGGAACAAACCTCATTAGGCTGGAATCAGACAGTTCACTCGAGTGAAGGTTTACTTTATGGTTACTCGAGCGAATGTTCCCATCTTCGTTTCACTTTTGTTTCATTTCTTGTTTAGACGTGTCATTCCGAGTGAAATAGGTGGAATGAAATACAGAAATGAACGATTAGTGAACCGTCTGATTCCAGCCTTACCGCTCGTCAAAAAAAGCATAACCACTATAAAACCGCGACGATGGAGCTTTGAACCCACTAAACATTTAAAAGTAAACATATATTCGTCCCACTTACACAAGTTGCAAGACCAATACCGCCGCCATAATTAGACAAAGACAGATACACAAACTTGATTTGATGGGTTGGTGTTGCTAACCAAATAAAATTTTCCCCAAAATAACCAATGAAATAGGTTGCTTTTAACGTTAGTTTATATGAAATAAACTAATTTAAATTATTTCAAATGTGTATTTTTCATTACAATAAAAGTACAAAGTTACAATTTTACTACAAGTTAGTATAACTAATGAAATAAATAAGACATTTATTGTACCAATAAATCAAACTCCGCTTTGAAGCATTAGTTTTGTATTCAATTTCCTTTTCGATTCCTTTTTGTAAGTTTGTATAAATAATTTGTTTTCGTGATACAATATTATTTTTAAGTATTTATATCTGTTGAGTTTCAGCTTGATCGGATGTCGGGAAGTGGGTTAATTTCCACTTCAAAGATTTTGCATTCATTTACTAACAAAATAGAATTTAGAATAGGTATTTAAAAAGAGTTTTTATGGATAATTTACCAGAAGCACAAGAGCTTTAAGAGGTAAAATATAATATTTTTAAATGTACGCCTGAAATATTTCACTCACGCAATCCTTTTAACTTTAAAGTTATGAATTTTGCTGTACATGTTTAACAGGCGTTTTCTTTGTAATGGGTAGACTAAAGCGGCTTGTCGGCAAGTACGTAAAATTATTATCTATTGTTGACTGTTATTGTATATGTTAAGGGTAATTCTAGAAGAAGAAGGTAACTAGGTTTACCCGGGTAAACTTAGCATTACCCAATCCTGTTGGGTAATGTTGGTTATGTTTGAAAACTGACAAAAATAAAATAAACCTAACCTAACCCAGGGGTTCCCAAACTCTTTTGGGTCACGGGCCACTCTTCATAGTCAAAATTTGTCCATGGACCCCACTTTGGGAATCACTGACCTAACCTAACCTACCCCCCCACCAACATATAAGTTTTTTTAAATATATTAAATTTATAAATCGTCATTTAAAATCGAATGAAACACCATCACATTAAAATGCCATGTTTGGCTGTCTCGATTAAATCTGTTGACTTTTACACCACGAGTTAAGGAACTCAGCCCACAAATCAACATTTCATTGTGGTTTTGTTTGGAGATTGAACCAATCAAACTCAGGTTTTGTTTCTCAGGAGTGGGTCCAGCTACGAAAAAAGGCTGATTTTGAAGAATTTTCTTAATTTTGGAATAACTTAATGAATAACACCTAAAATTGTAACATTTAATAGTAATTTAAAGACAATTATTAATAATACTCTAACGAAAATATGAAACAGAAAAAGGTACGGTCGCAACTAGGATTTGAACCCAGGACTTTTCCAGAACTGTGCGCTAAACACAGAGATAATTCCACCCTATACCCTTCTGTCATATTTAATTGTATCATACTTCGACCAAGAATTAGAGTAGATATAATAATAATTTATAATAAAATTATTCACGCAAAACACTTCAATTATATTAACCAAACATATGTTGACAAACTTTCGTCAAACAAATGGTTTAGTATTGGAGAGTTGAGCGCAGAAATAGAAGGATTTATGCTTGCAATTCAAGATAGAGTCATTAATACTAAAAATTATAGGAAGCATATAATCAAAGATACAAATCAAATTAATGATTTATGTAGAAAATGTATGGTTTTTCCGGAAACTATAGAACATAATTATATCGGGATTTTCTGTATTAGCGCCGTCCGAGTATACATTTAGGCGCAATAAGGTTTTAAAAATAATTCACCAAAGTTTGCTAATCAAACACAACTTGATTGAATGCTATAATATAGTACCATATTATGAAAACGAACCATATTCATTTTTAGAAAATGAATTTTATAAAATATATTATGATAAAACTATACTAGCAGACAGAACAATCAGTCATAATAGACCCGACCTAGTTTTACATGACAAAATTTAAAAAAATAACTTAGGTATATATAAAAATAACTTAGCTCAGAAAAATTCAATTAAACACTAAACTTAAGAAAAAAACTTAAAATTCAGAAAATAAACACTAAACGCTACTTTTGCCGGGTGCCCATAAGCCCATTACTACCGCTGCCAGTGCTGCCTCAAAATACGTATTGGCGTTAGCCATATCGTGCCCACACTCAACACTCAGCTAGACTATACTCCAGTAAAGGGAGCCCAAGGCCATGTGATTCACGAAAGTGATTATGTTTAGTGATACGTTATACTAAATTAATGATCAATAACCCACAGACAATGCCCAAAGGCAGGGGGCCCTATAAGCTCACGAGTTCAAATAATACAAAACACAGATTTATGTCCTAATCTATGTAGACATACAAATTTAACATTAGCAAACATTAACATTACCTGTACCTGATTAATAAATTTTGCAACATTAGATAGCTTAAGTTACCTAAGCTATTTCGAACCTTAATATATCTGAAGAACATACTTACCCCTTTTTTTAAATCTAAAAGTTTTTTATCAACATTTCTTTCGTGCGCCATTTTTCCACTGTATCTGATTTCAATATATTTTTAAAAAACTTCAAACCCATATTAAGGATCGGAGGAAAATAATTTCCCCGTAGACCTGAGGCCCTAGCACGCTTGATTTATAACGATCGGTAGGATAACTATCGGTAATTTCTCATCGTTTCCTAGGACAACTGCACATCGCTAACGTACAAACAACAGTTGATGTCGAATATGTTAAGGACACTTAGTCATTGTGAACTGTCACTTATTCGTTGACGATCTGTAGTCATGCTAGGGAACGATGAGAAGTTACCGATAGTTATCCTACCGATCGTTATAAAGCAAGCGTGCTATGGCCTCTGGTCCTCTTTGGAAATTTAGTGTGGGCTGTGGAGGCGTGGAAGGTCTTTAAAATGAAAGTCAGGAGAGGAACGTCTATTGCATGTTTAATCCTTAATTAAATTTCCTTCATTAACCTTTCTGCCATTGGCCTTATCAGCCGTCCTTTCCTTTCTTTCGCGATACTTCCTTGGTAATTTCTCCGATCATTAACCGTTCACAAATAATATATTACACGGTGTTTTATCAATTTTTCCACGTACGGTATACATCACAATTTTATTTCTCGTTCGGAGTTAATATACAGGTATCTAAAATGTCCCTTAAGTTTTCCGGAACCAATACATTCATCTCTATATGTCAAAAAACTCAACATATATTGTTGAGTTTGTTGACATAGAGATAAATGTATAGGTATCTAAAAATCCCTTATCCTACCTCTGCCATTGGCGGAGAGCAAAACAAAGTCATCAGGAACTAATGTAGTTACTGCCTCCGCTCACGAGGCAACTGAAAAATAAGTTTACAACTAAACTGGCTACCCTCTTTATGTAAATACGATGGTCCGCACACTACACAACTTCTCAAAAACCCGTTGTCCATGGTAACGCAGGCAGTGACTCGCGACTCGACATACCAGTTGGGCGCTCCGCTGACGAGGCAACTGAAAACAAACTAAAACCAGCTGGTTTCCATGTCTTGATTGGCCATAGACGAAGAACAATCAGCTGACAGCGGGCAACCAGCAACGGCCGGCCACGGCAACCCGCAGTGCAAGTCGCGAGTCACCGCTTGCGTTACCATTGACAACGGGGTTTTGTGTGATTGTGTAGTGTGCGGGCCATCGTCATACAAAGACAGTTGTCAGTTGGCAGTCTTTAGTTGGGAGATCGCCTTAGGAGATCCGCTCACTGAGGCAACTGAAAACTGTCGACTCGCAACTGACTTTGTATTACAATGTGATGGCCCGCACACTACACAATCACTCAAAAACCCGTTGTTAATGGTAACGCAAGCGGTGACTCGCAACTCGCACTGCTGATAGAAACCAGCCGGTTTTAGTTTGGTTTCAGTTGCCTCGTCAGCGGAGCGCCTTACGTGACATGACAGCTGATTGTTCTTCGTCTATGGTTAAACAAGTTGAGATAATTATTGAAATCGTAAAATTGAGTAGAAAGTTTGGTTGGAAACCATAGCAACAAGCCAGGTTTCAGTCTCTTCAGTGAATTTGGTCAATTTGGTTTCCGTTTCTTCAGTGAGCGGATCGCCTTAACAAAACAGAGCATAGACACATAAAACATGATTTAAGTAGGTACTATATTTTATGATTATGGCTTTGATAAGGCGCCTTTAGGTACTTAGTCATATAAATCACTTTTTGAGGCCTTGATCCATCGCAGGTCAATTTATTTGGTAAACATCACCCATCATAATTATTTTTTATTCTTGATCGGCAATTAGATTTGACAATATCACGTTTCAAAGCCAAGCCCACCAAAGTAAAATAAGTACCAGCTAACCGATTAAGAAAAAAATAGATCGTTACCTTCGAGTGGGGGATTGGCGGGTAAGATGAAAATACTTTACATTCTTGAACATTTTCAAAATGCACAGAGTCTGATGAAAACATGAAAGAAGTGATAGATAAGCCACTGCCACATTAATTTAATAAAAGTGGCATAAACCGGTGAATTTACATCACATTAATATAGTAAAAGTGGCAAACCGGTGAGTCTACATCACATTAATATAGTAAAAGTGGCAAACCGTTGAATCTACATCACATTAATTTAGTAAAAGTGGCAAACCGGTGAATCTACATCACATTAATTTAGTAAAAGTGGCAAACCGGTGAATCTACATCACATTAATTTAGTAAAAGTGGCAAACCGGTGAATCTACTTCACATTAATTTAGTAAAAGTGGCAAACCGGTGAATCTTAATCACATTAATTTAGTAAAAGTGGCATACCTGTGAATCTACATCACATTAATTTAGTAGAAGTGGTAAACCAGTGAATCCACATCACATTAATTTAGTAAAAGTGGCAAACCGGGTAATCTACTTTACATTAATTTAGTAAAAGTGGCAAACCGGTGAATCTACATCACATTAATTTAGTAAAAGTGGATAAAACGGTGAATCTACATCACATTAATTTAGTAGAAGTGGTAAACCGGTGAATCTACATCACATTAATTTAGTAGAAGTGGTTAACTAGTAAATCTACATCACATTAATTTAGTAAAAGTGGCAAACTGGGGAATCTACTTTACATTAATTTAGTAAAAGTGGCAAACCGGGGAATCTACATCACATTAATTTAGTAAAAGTGGCATAAACCGCTGAATCTACATCACATTAATTTAGTAGAAGTGGTAAAACGGTGAATCTACTTCACATTAATTTAGTAAAAGTGGCAAACCGGGGAATCTACTTTACATTAATTTAGTAAAAGTGGCAAACCGGTGAATCTACATCACATTAATTTAGTAAAAGTGGATAAAAGGTGAATCTACATCACATTAATTTAGTAGAAGTGGTAAACCGGTGAATCTACATCACATTAATTTAGTAGAAGTGGTTAACTAGTAAATCTACATCACATTAATTTAGTAAAAGTGGCAAACTGGGGAATCCACTTTACATTAATTTAGTAAAAGTGGCAAACCGGGGAATCTACTTTACATTAATTTAGTAAAAGTGGCAAACCGGTGAATCTACATCACATTAATTTAGTAAAAGTGGCATAAACCGGTGAATCTACATCACATTAATTTAGTATACGTGGTAAAACGGTGAATCTACATCACGTTAATTTAGTAGAAGTGGTAAACCAGTGAATCTACATCACATTAATTTAGTAGAAGTGGTAAACCAGTGAATCCACATCACATTAATTTAGTAAAAGTGGCAAACCGGGGAATCTTCATCACATTAATTTAGTAAAAGTGGCATAAACCGGTGAATCTACATCACATTAATTTAGTAGAAGTGGTAAACCAGTGAATCTACATCACATTAATTTAGTAGAAGTGGTAAACCAATGAATCCACATCACATTAATTTAGTAAAAGTGGTAAACCGGTGAATCTACATCACATTACTTTAGTAAAAGTGGTAAACCGGTAAATCTACATCACATTAATTTAGTAAAAGTGTTGAACTGGTAAATCTACATCACATTAACTTAGTAAAAGTAGCAAACCGGTGAATCTACATCACATTAATTTAGTAAAAGTGGTAAAGCGGTTAATCTACATCACATTAATTTAGTAAAAGTGGTAAAATGGTGAATCTACATCACATTAATTAAGTAGAAGTGGCAAACCGGTGAATCTACATAACACTTTTACTAAAGTAATCACATTAATTTAGTAAAAGTGGTAAACCGGTGAATCTACATCACATTTATTTAATAATGAAAAGCTGTAGATAGAGATAGAGAGAGACAGAATACACAATAGATTAGAAAACAGTTGGATAGAGACAGATTACACAATAAAGAGCGAGATGACATACTACAATAATATATTATACATTGAGATTGCGAAAGGTGGACTATAAAGAAACTAAAAAAAAATATTTTAAACGAAATCAATTAGCCCGCCCGTCCCCAACTCATGAATTTCAGTTTATTTGTAAACACTACCTATAAATTCGGCGACTTCTGAAGATATGTACGATTAGTTAGGGTATTGCAGTTTGCACTTGGAGTCAAATTCTCATAGTAAGATTTTAATCAGCAACCGAAATAAAGTCCAATACAAATATAACGAGAAAGATTTTATCTTCTGCCCGAATTACTATTGAATTTACAACCTTTACTGTCGATTTTTAATTCAACAGATTTGACGGGAAGATAAATAAAGTGAACGTGATTGTATAAAAATGCCGCGGGCAGGTTGAGCACGATTCCACAGAGAGTTGTCTGGAATCTCGTTTTCTTATTCTACTACTTCTAATCATGGCGGGAAAAGCTGGCTAATCGGAAAATTACACTGATGATCGATAAACTTGACTATTTATCGATATTTTTAGATCGAATCAACTGCAGTAAGATAGCTGAAAATCATAGAAAAGTGACGAAAACATTCAAGCAGCTAAACCTACTGCTAGTCATTCAAGTTATTACACTAGATATGGTATTATATTATAAACAAACTTAAATACGAAGTCTATGAGTTAATACATAAAAAAGAATGAAGTGTTTAATAGAATTATTTTTATCAGTTAAAATGATGTTTAATAACTCCGTAGCTCTTAGTGTCAATGACGAGTTGAAAATAGTTGCTTGGACCCAAAATTCAATCGCAATAGGTTGAGAGTCCGGCTGGAGAGGTCCAGGCTAGGTAGGTGGGCAAAGGCATTCGCCGCCAAGACCTAGACAAACATCACCCCCATGAACTCGGGCGCTTCTGCTAGGTCATCAATCGTAGCAAACACTTGGGGTGACATATGGCAGGGATGTTGGTTATCCAATAAATGGTTCCTGAGGTGGCAGTTCCTACTCATGCCCGCCTCCCAAATTGAATGACGGCAGGGAGTCAAAAAATTTGTCGAGTTGGGAAAAAGATTTTTGAATGTTTTGAGAAAATTGGTGAATTTACTTTGTTGTCTGAAAGATAATTTGTTGTGGCGGGTGATATGCCAGCAGTTGGTCTGTAAAAATTATTTGATTTTTTCTATTTGACGGTACCCATACCGCCGCCCCGGGAACCATTTATTGGTAAACCAACACCCCTGTCATAAGTCACCACAAGTAGTTCGCTACGTTTTGTGACTTAGCAGGAGTGCCCGGGTTCAAGGAGTGAGTTTTGTCTAGGTTTGGCTGCGAATGATTTTGCCCACTGTAACTTGTAACTGTAACTGTAACTCCCTTCTGTAATAATTGTTACCCTTACCTAAAGGCCAGAAACACTATTACTTAATCGAATTTAACTTCATTTATGGATTTGCAACATTAATGAACTCGAAGTAAGGACCCGACAGAATTTCGCCAAGTCAACTTGTTTTTTTTAATTTTGAGTTAATTTAAAAATGGGAGAGTACCGCGCGAATAATAAAACTCGCGCCATTCGTATTTTTACCTGTGGGAGGGATGAATTCATACGTCCGTTACTCCTGGACACACCGACCAGCAGATTCCTACCCACCCCTTATACATACGAAACAGACACAACACAGTTTATTGCAAGCAGTTAGGCACATCCACATTAGTTTAGTAGGTACCTACACAATATTTACGTGGTCACATAAACCAGTAAAATCCGATTACATTATGTAATTATGGCAAACAATCACAGACATATTATTCATAGACTTGAGAATCAGGGAGAGGGGTAATAACCATCTGTAGCGGGGCGGAGAGGGATGAGTTGACGGTAACGATATGTGATTCGTTAATCCTTCAATACGACAGTATATAGGCATCACGCATTATAATATCACCATTTAGCTCTTAAAAGTAAAATCTGCTTTTGAATGAATAGACCTTTTTACATGGGAGCGCGAATTGTTCGCCCGGTTTGAAGAAACTTGTGTAATCCATATAAAATGAAGAAAGGTTCGCTTGTTTTGAGAGTCGAATATTTTGTTACCGTGTTAAGTTAAGACACTTTTACAAATGTTTCATAATTTACTTATCACAGTAAACTGCAACGTGCACACGACGGGACCGGGAATTTCGCTTCATGTCTAAAACTGATCATATTATATGATGTGAATAAGCTTAAAATAATGACAAATAATGCCTGCATATGGAAGGTAATACGACAATTGGGTTTATACTCTTTTTCACTTCTATTTTTACATGTTTTAATAGCACAAGTTACCATTTTTGCCGTGTTATTTCGTAAAATGTACCGATAAGAGCTCGACGCTAGTCCGCACAAGAATGATGACGTCACATTTTCTAGATTCACGCGAACCTATACGCCAGCCCGGCCGGTTCCATGGAACCCAGAATTAAGGGGGGGAAATAATACGCTTTTATCACTTAGGGCAGGTCTATACATATTCATATGTCTATGCAAACAATGTAAAATCTACTCAATGGCAGACACAGAAAACGAACTTTTAATTGTTGAATTACTTTGAAAGCATTTAAAAATAACTTATTTATGAGTTCTACCTGACTTCTGGGAATCTCAAGTGAACTAAATCCTGAATCTGTTGGCATATTTCCTGTTCATGAACTGTCCGTTTTAATTAGTAGCGTAGCTCCGGGATAATGTATAATGGCTTTACTTATGTAGGTAGTTTCGTTTGTAATACGTTTTACTAGATAATAAATTGTTTTCAATTGCGTGTCGCCAATGCGGTTAGTTTGGGTAAGGCAGTTATAAGTTAGCCTTGAAGGTTAGAGTTATAGCAGGCATAGGCAGATAAGATAGACCGCCACACAACGCTGCCTTGGCACACACCTTGTTTCATTCACATTCATGTACCGTCTCACACTTACTCTTCTGTTATTCTCTTTACATGACCGGAGGAGTTTAAAAATTTAGTTGTACAAGGCTATAGTATAGGTAGGCACTCTACAAAAATGGAAACAAAAACTAAAGTTTGTGGCGAAACTGAATGGCGTGTTAGTACAAATAAATTGACTACAAAAATTAACAGTGTTTCTTTTAGTAATTAATGATAAAGAACAAATATGATTTGAGATTTTTACGGCCGCGAATCGTACGTATCACGGCAGGTATTATCGTGATTTATTTTTGAACTCATTTAGAAAATAATAATGATAAATTCCCGACTACGGGGAATTTATATTAGGTTGGGGAATATTCCCGAATGCACATCGCTAGGTGTTATGTCTGCCTTATCCACATTTAGACATAATTTTTTAATTTATTTATATAATTTGTACATTTATTTATAACAATTACAGGCAATATAGCCTAAGACGTTATAATTGTACCATTTATGCAGTGTATATACAATGCCAAAAATCTCACAAATGCGCTATAGGACACAAAAAATAAATCTATTTTTTTTCCACCGCATTCAAAAAGCACGTAGCTCTCCCCACAGGTGAGTTCATAAATAAATTAGTGCGGCTTGCTCTACTATATAGAAATAGCAATTGTAAAATAAAAATAAATTTTATGACGTTCACCAGAAACAAACATATAATCAAGTATTCTTATTCACTGCACAACAAACCTGATGTCATCTCTGAAACGGATTGTAAAGATCTTAGCGTTTACCTTGATAGAAAACTTATATTTAATAAGCACATCGACTCAATCGTTCATAGATCGTATAAAATGCTTAGTTTTGTTCTTCGTATAAGTAAAGTTTACAGTAACCCGGGACAATAATAATGCTATATTTTGCATTAGTCAGAAGTACACTGGAATACGCATCGCCAATATGGAACCCATAGTACAAAATATACATAGATAGCATAGAATATATTCCAAACAAATTTATAAAATATCTTACCTTCAAATTCAACAATAATTTTGAATCTACATTTCAAACTTTGCAACAATGGCGGACACAAGCTGATATAACATTTATACACAGAATTTTAAATAATAAAATCGACTGTACCGAACTTCTATCCTTAATTAACTTTAGTATACCTTTAAGACGTACACGCCATACAGCACTATTCCACACCCTTAATTACAAAACAAATGCAACAACTAATTCACCAATTAGTAGCGTTCTTCATACATATAATAATGTTTGCCTAAACTCTAACATCGACATTTTCTCGGATTTACTGCCCAAATTTAAAAGGAGCATCATGATAATGATATAAACTAATTAATGTGCATACATATCCCTTCGCCACTTCTCACACATACTCACACATACACCCACACTTACACACTACGCACATCACCTGGTAGTTACTAATTATACATACCACAATAAGACATTCGAAAGAAACATATCAAAGGTACCCACTATGAAATATCATTTAATATCTGTAAACTGTCTCATCATTCTGTAACCAATGTACTGTATGTTATTCGAAAAACGATCATTTTAATAGTAAAAACGGTTAAAAACGGGACTGGAGTTCCTACGAACAAATTAACAGGGTTTCAATGTTTTTTGGCGGGAAAATGTAAGAATAATTTGTTATTATTCTTACATGTTCCCGCCAATAAACATTGAAACCCTGTTAATTTTTTCGTAAGAACTTCAGTCCCTCTTTTTAACCGTTTTTACTATTAAAATGATCGTTTTTTCGAATAACATTTTTCTCCGTGTAGACTTGCAGAAAAGTCAAAAGATGTCGCATATTAAATAAATTGGATAAATTTATCTAAGACACTATCTAGATAGCATTTAGTTCGGGTTTGAATCTTGCAATCATATATAAATATAGCAGCCAATAAAAATATGCGTTAAGAAAATGAAGATAGTGATGGTAATTCTCAGTCGAACAATCAAATTTAATTATTACAGTAAATTTGACTGAATCGGATAGGGACACATTAGCTCAGTTGATAGAGCTGAGTACGGCAAGGCAAAGGTCATGGGTTCGAGTCCCAGATGTGACCATATATTTTTTTGATTTTTCTGTTTCAGATTTTCAATTGAGTTAAACTAATATTTTTTTCATTTATTAAAATTAGTAATTGTGTTGAGGCTCTTCAAATTAGGTCCTTGTTACAAACTGGTTTATTAATTATCTTTACGTGATTACAATATATTATACTTCTGGGTCTCACGACCGGCTCTGTCTGGGAATTGAATATGAGCTTGATCGCTATCGTCGACCGGCTGTATTGCCCGGGTGCACCTACTCTTGGACATCTGTTGGAACTTGACATAAGCTGTAAGCCTAACGGCATCTATCAAAATTAACTGAAACTATGTGTCATTGACGGACACTACGCTAGGTTTAGTCCGGTCAAAATAGACATTCAAGGTTACAATAATTCGCATAAAGCTGAAAATTTTGGAATCGCTATATCTCAGAAATGGTAATTCTTAGAAAAAAAGTGTAAGAACATTTTTTATAGAGAATTTCATGATATACAATTTTTGTTCGACCTATTTTTATGATTAACTTACAGTTTCGCTGAAAAGTAAAAAAAAAACAAATTTGTGAACTTTGTTTGACCTTGAATAATTTTTTTTGGCAGATGTGGTATTTCATTTATAATGGTGTTACCAACATTCGTACCAAATTTCAGCTTTATGCGAATTATTGTATGCTTGCCCCTATTTTTTCAGCTAACTTGACCGGCCTAGTTATACTTGTCTAAAGATGATGAGTGTTATATCACACCTGCCGTGTGAAAAGATCAGAGTAAAATCATTATCAGGAACTAAACTAACAAGTTCAACAGACTAGGAGAGACTATGATCAATGCAGGTATTATGTTCAAATAATATTACAGGTAATATTGCTAACATTGAATAGAGAAGGTCAATACTTTAGTAGTTAAAACTGAGGTCGGTTTATTAAATGGCCAGTAAAATATCAAATGTCAAGTTTAACATTATTTTCATCAATTAGCTAGCTCATTAGTGAAATAAATCAGACTATGTTATGTAACTTCTTTGTGTTAGAGTAAAAACGAATTACTTAATGAAAAGCTAGTGAAAAATGTGACATTTGCTTGTGATAAATCTTGATTTTTCGTTAGTTGGTTAAGAGGACCAGAGAATACCAGAAATTAGTATTTTTTAAATCAAATTCTAGACGTATTGATTCTTTTTTACAAAAAAACATAAATTGATTTTGAAAGATTGTTATTTTATCTGGTACACGCAGTTAAAATTTTTTGAAAAACTAAGCGTATTTTTAAGATACTAAGGTTATACCGTTGGTCGTTGGCAGATTTGTTCAATTTTCAAACGATGTATTCTAATAAACAACACAAATTTCAAATCATATAATCATACAAAAAAATAAAACAAATCAAAATCTATTAAGTCAACACAGTTTTGAGAATTTTAATTTTAGTTTAATTAAAATCATTAAAAAACAAATCCGAAAACGTGTTTTGTGATAAAAATACCTCACATTTTCTATTTATTTAAGGTCTTACAAACTAAAATATTTCAATTTTTTTTACACAATTATTTTGTTTAGACTTTATTGAAAAACTTAAATACTTATGATCAAAAAATACTTACTAGACATTTAATAATTCATCATCGTGCTTTTTAGCATTTTTATTGCTTACTTGAATGTAGGTAGATATATATTAATGCAAGTTTTGAATGAAACAAATCGATATTAAATTTTTAATAAAAAAAAATTGATAGGGGATTAATCGATCTTTCTCATTGGGACCTACCTGTACAGTTGCAAGCATTTTTAAACTTTTATTCTCAGCCGCTGGTCAATCACTCTTAATCGTTTAATCATAACATATCATGTCAGCGTAGACCAATGAAAAATCGGTTCTATGAAATCATGCAACTTGAACACCTTTGAAAATTCATTAAAATTAACAAAAAAAGAAGAATAGCCCATAACCTAACCTAACGTAACCTATTTAACCAAGTTTTTGCGTACAATTACAATATGGTTCTCACTGTTTGTTGCCACACTACCACTGATTGTTGAAGAATGAGCAACGAGCATTCGCTCGCTTGATCTAAACATCCCTAGAGCACCAGCAAGATTTCTGGTTCTTATTTGTTGGTATTCTTTGGTGTAAATATTTACACTAAATATCAAGAAAGAACGTTCTTGTTCCAGCTCTAGCTCTATGCTCATTTGGTCCTAATCCACCCTCAGATGTAATCCGAACTCGACTTTTTTTAGTAATATGTTAGATCTGTACTATTGTTCAAAAAAAATAATTAACACTTTTTCCTGGCATTATCATGAATAATTGACACGGTGAATTCTAGCCTAGATCTGTGTTGTGTTTGCTACGAGTGTTGGAAGTAGGTATTGGACCCCTAGCACGGTCGATCGATAAGAATTTTATCGATAACTTTCAGTAACTTATCATCGTTCCCTAACAGTTCACAATGACTAAGGACAAGTTGTTTGAAAAAATTTGAACAATTCATCAAATATTTGAAGTTAATTTTCACGTTTTGGTTATTATATCAATATAGTAACTAATTTAAATTTAATAATTTAACTGGTTCATAACGACTAAGTTTTATTAATTTATTTGACGTGAACTGCTATTTGTTCGTTGGTGATCTGCAGTTGTGCCCGGAAACGATGACAAGTTACCGACATTATTGAGAAATCCTAAATCGATCGACAAAGCTAGGTACCCAGAGGCCCTAGCACGCTCGCTCTTTAACGATCGATAGGATAACTATCGGTAACTTCTCATCGTTCCCTAGCATGACTACAGATCTCCAACGAATAAGTGACAGTTCACAATGACTAAGTGTCCTTAACATATTCGACATCAACTGTTGTTTGTACGTTAGCGATGTGCAGTTGTCGTAGGGAACGATGAGAACTTACCGATAGTTATCCTACCGATCGATATAGAGCAAGCGTGCTAGTTGTGCTAATCACCCACGAAATCACGATTATAACAATTATAATGTTTTACCTTTTATAATTTGGCATTTACTTGCTGCACATAACAGCACTTAGTTAAATTTGTAACAACCAACTGCGAATATAAATAGTGTTAGAGACCTGTAAATACTGAGAGACCATCAAGTAACCTTCTGCTGTCTCGATACATATCACTGTATTCGTCCTTGAGACCTTACTAAAATGGCGCTGTACAAATTACCTTAATCAAACATTACCTTTAACTATACTGTTATTAATCGTCAACTAATTAAATTAAATAAGAACTTTGTACGATTATAACACTTGCCTACATTTACTTATTTTTATTTTACTTATCTACAAAATACAAAATGGACTTTTATAAAAACGTCACAAATAAACAAGCATTATACTAGACAACATAATAAACTGTACACAAATACTGTTAAAACTGAAAGTGGCAAGAGAAGCATTGGCCACGAGGGTGTTCAAATTTATAATCTCATTCCAGACTCCCTAACGGAGAAAACTGTAAATATATTTAAAAGAAAACTATTTAAAGGGATGGAACCCGTATTGAGGAGGGGGAAATAATACGCTTTTATCACTTAGGGCAGGTCTATACATAATATGTCTTTGCGAAATTAGTAGTTTTACCAGTTAGGAATTATAATATCATGTGAAAAATCAATGAAAAATCATGAAGTTAAAAGAACAAAATTAATATTATTACTTTATATCTACTTAAGTTAAGAAAGTTAAATGTAAATTTCTTTTAACTTAATAAATGAAAAAAAAAATCTATTTGTGAGTTCACAATTAAAACTTAAAAAATAATATATAGCATGCATAATTGCGGCACGCTCAGATACTATCAGCAAAGTTCTTGTGAAAGACCACTATCCAGAATTGACAGTTGCTTGAAATGGGTTTAGCCGTGTTTCGTTCATAAATGATAAAAAAACTAACATGCAGGTTACTTTATCCAGATTTAATCTATTATTATAATAAATATATTGAGATATTTTTAATGTCCTAAGTATTTCTTATTTTTGAATATGTCGCAAAAACAAATATCATTATAGAAACTAGATAAAAATATTTTACGCTTTAAACATGAAAAAATGAATAAAAGCTTACTACAAACATTTTTAATCAAAATTTAGCAAAATTAGAAAAAAAAAAACTAAATTAAAGAACACTCTCTTTTTAAAAGTGCATTTATAAGAAAACTGTCACTTCACTTTTTTCTCGTTTACACAATATTTTTTTTATGTTTGACGGCCGTCCGTGGTCGAGTGATAAGACTCTTGAATCCCAATGGGAAGGTCGCGGGTTCGAACCCGGCGTGCGCGAATCAATTTTATTTGATTAATTTGTGTTATTCCACAATTAATTAATAAAAAAAATATATACTATATTTGCGGCACGTTCCAGAGTGGAAGATACTCCCAGTATCGCCCTGGTGTAAGATCACCATTCAGAATTGAAACGTTGCTTAATAATGGCCTTAGCCGTGTTTAGTGACTAGATCTGAATAGCCAGATACTTCCCCACCTTCATCTTCCCCATCTTCTTCCCTTCCCCACTTACCTTCAGCCTCACAACATACCCCGATTGGGGATGCCATAGTCTCACTGGCTCCAGACGGGAGCAGTTATTCTCTATAAAAAAAAAAGTTCCCAAAAATGGCAATAAATGCCCTGCGTGCACATCTTAAAATGTTTATTTTAAACAATCAAAAATATTTTTAAATTACCCTTTATTAAATTTGTTCCCTTTGTAAATTATGTCCTATTATCCTTCCTATGTCCATTGTTGTAATTAGTTTTAAGTATACCCTGAAGAAGTAAGCATTAAATAATAAACGTGACATTTTTAAATAAAATTTTACATTTTTAAATATAAAAGTAATCTATTAATTTCGATTTCATTTTTATATTACGAGTATTATCCACATTGTACAAAATGTAAATTGTTAAAAAATTATAAGATAAAAAATTGTAAGATATACCAAATAAAAAAAATATGTTAAGATTATACCTCCAACTGTGGAATTAATTGAATGAATGAACAGCTTTGTGGAGTTTAATCTCCAGGAAGCAATAGCGAAAGTGATTAATTGTCTTCATTTACAAAATAATTATATAAAACAATATTAATCAATGCACAGTTTTGCAAATTGCAAACAAATCGATCCTAAAAATAACTGATTGGTAGCGATACATTTGTACTTATTGGTGTGACACAATAAATTTTTTGCAAATTGGTTACACTTATAAACTGCCTGATTATAAAATATACATTTTGCAGTAAAACGGTGAAATATTCGGAAAACTCAACCTATGGTTAGTAACTTTATTTTTTTTGTTGAATTTTTTAAGACGATATACTTCGCTTTTCGACCCATACAAAAAGGACGCCCGGAAAAAACACTTTTCTACATCGAAAATTGCACAAAATGAATATTTTTATACTGCCTTCTAGAGGGTGAAAACTATGTCGGTATGTTTTCGAATTTTCGATGCGTTTCGTATTAACGTAAACTTTCACTGTCAAACATGTACGATTTATCAAAAAATATTATTTAAGGAAAAAGTGCTGCTAACTCAACTCTCATAAAGAATTATAAAAAGCTACCGACGTAGCTTCTTCTTTCTAAAAACTATATATTTTTTAAAATTTCAATTTCGTGAAATTTTCGGTGTAGAAAAGTGTATTCTCCATAAACCCCTTTTCGAGCGATTTCTGTAGGTAAATTTGAGCGTTGTCTCATTCGCACATTTCGCATTCGCATGTATTGTAAGTGTGCGTAAGCTTATTGTGAGCGGGACAGAATGACAGACACGGGTGTTCCGCGTGTCGTTTAAAGTCTAACCTCTTAAGCATTAACTACGAACAATGTGTAGTAATTTGGTGTTGTTTCACATAAATATTATATATAATGCACATGCGAAATGAAACTCTTCAAAAACAAAAACAATATTACAACGATAGTTTCAGAGTGGAAGATACTTTCAGTATCGCCCTGGTGTAAGACAGAATTGACACATTGCTTGAAATGGCTTTAGCCGTGTTTGGTGACCAGATCTGAATCGCCAGGTACTTTCCCACCTTTCTTTTCCCCATTTTCTTCCTCTCCCCACTACCTTCAGCCTCACTATATACCACAATTGGGGATGCCATAGTCTATTTAATTTTTTTTTTTTTTTTTTATAATTTTTTTTTATAGAGAATATGAATAGTGTATTTTCGGCACGTTCCATAGTGGAAGATACTCTCAATAACGCCCTGGTGTAGGACCATTATACATAATTGAAAAGTTGCTTGAAATGGCTTTAGCAGTGTTTGGAGACCAGATCTGATTTTTTTAATGTTTATAGTGAATACCTCACAAGAGTCCCAACTGCTCCCGTCTGGAGCCAGTGAGACTATGGCATTCCCAATTGGGGTATGTTATGAGGCTGAAGGTAAGTGGGGAAGAAAATGAGATGGGGATCAGCCACTAAACACGGCTGAGAGTACATTCCACTCTGGAACGTGCAGCAAACATAGTATATATTATTTTAATTAATTAATTGTGAAATAACACAAATTATTCAAATACAATGAATTTGCGCACGCCGGGTTCGAGCCCGCGACCTTCGGAATGGGAGGCCAGAGATTTGCCCCTGGACTTCGCCGGCCGTCAAATGCTCACTGGCTCCAGACGGGAGCAGTTGGGACGGTATTCATATAAAAAAGATAGTATGTAGTTAATACCCGGCTCTGCACGAGATTCATTGCTTCGTTTTTGAGCTGTGATTAAAATTAGCAATGTTTTTTTTCTGTCTTTCCAACTATAAAAAATAAGGTAGGTATCTACTTTACCATATTTTTGTGTTTCTTGGGCATTAACCATGCAACAATTTCTAGACATTTTGGTTTGAAGAGTTTTTTTCACATGCACATGTGTTATTTAATTTTTATTTATATATTTTTAAGATTGTTAGTGAATGACACAAATGTGTCGTAAGCGGTACCAGTTAAATAAAAAATAAGTAATAAATGTACATGTGAAATAGAACTCTTCAAAACAACACACATAATTTACAATAAAAAAGGATTGATAACCCGGGAGTAAAACTGGTACTTAGTCACTAACTGGTTTGAAAAAATCTTACAATAAAAAAAAACCTAGAACACAAATTTTTTATTAATTTGTAAAAGAGGAAGTAAAGTAGTATCTACTAATCAGAAGAGCAATTGTATTGAATTATTTATTTTTTACATTAGCTTCACAATGGAGGCCCTGAGGAAAAAAATCCCTAAGGGCCTATGTCATCTTTAAAAATGCTGTGTGGAGGGTCTTTTTAGGAAAAATATGGAGATGAAGTTCTGAGAAGGAAAACGGTATGAGTGGTGAATAGAAATCTTGTTTTGAGTGTCCAGGAGTAACGAACTTATGAATCAATTCCTCCAGCCGTTGGGTCGAGAGAGTCCAGTTGGAGCGGTCAAAAGATCTCCCTTACTCGCCAGTAGGTGGTCAGACGCATCTGTTTTTTATTGCATAATTGAAAAGTTTTTTAATGACTTTTAGACCTAGACAAACATCACACCATGAATCCGGGCACCCCTGCTAAGTCAACAAACGTAGCGAACCACTTGAGTTGAACTATGGCAGAAATGTTGGTTACCAATAAATGGTTCCCGGGACGGCGGTACCCATACCCGACCTCCAAATAGGATTATATTCATATTACTCTATTAATATTCTTCAAATTGGACAGTTCATAGTCTCTTGACAGAATACATTTTAAAAGTTGACACGTTCTCAGCAAGTGTCTCCGCTGACGAGGCAACTGAAACCAAACTAAAACCGGCTGCTTGCTATGGCTTCCAACCAAACTTTTATCAAACTTCTATGACGGCCAACTCAATTTTACTAATTGTAATTTGTATTGATTTCTGTAATTATCTCAGCTTGTTTAACCATAGACGAAGAACAATCAGCTGTCATCTTAGGCGCTCCGCCCACTTAGGCAACTGAAAACCAACTAAAACCGGCTGTTTTCTCTGTCTTGATTGGTCAAAAAGCTTGTTTAACCATAGATGAAGAACAATCAGCTGACAGCTCGCAACCTAGCAACGGCCGCCCAGGGTAATCAGCCGTGACAGTCGCAAGATGGTCGCAAGATGGTCGCAAGTCACCGCTTGCGTTACCATTGACAACGGGGTTTTGTGTGATTGTGAAGTGTGCGGGCCATCACATTGTCATACAAAGACAGTTGGCAGTTGAGAGTTTTCAGTTGCCTGAGTGGGCGGAGGCGCTTAGTCATGCTGCAAATTGAAAAACAAATAAACACTAGAAAAGTGACAACAAAACTGGCGCAACCATGACAACCGAGCAAACTGGCAACGGCCGGCCACGGCAACTAGCAGGGCGAGTCGCGAGTCACTGCTTGTGTTGCCATTGACAACGGTTTTTTGAGAAATTGAGAAGGGTGCGGGCCATCACATTAACATACACAGGGATAGCGAGTTTATTTGCAAACTGTTTTTTTTTCAGTTGCCTCGTCAGCGGAGCATTTAGTTTTCCATTTAAAATTAAACACATTCGATACAGTGCTTAATCATTGCATAGTTTTACCTTTTTGCTTCCACGTCTTTTTCTAACCAATTGAACAATTGCTCCAATTTAGAAAAAAACACAAAAATACGTTATTAAATTGCAAAAGTGGGTGGTACTAGGTACTACATTTTGTCATGTAAAAAGCGAGCACATTGACAAACAGGTTTATTATCAAATTTCCGGACAGAACATTTCTAGAATTGGACACACCCTATTTAAATTGAATTAGTGAATGACTTTCGATTCATTTTGTAGATTTCAATGTTTTATGTCACAATCTTATAAAATCAAGAGGTTAATGGAAAACCTATCTGTAGTAGATAATTTCTGTACAGTAAAATGGATAACATAATTTGTATTTTATACAATTTACATGATTTTATATAATTGGTAATGGAGGCGTGGTCGGGAGGTGTAAGCGTATAATTATTTCTGATAAATATAAAAACTTAAATTGCTTTAGTGAAATTATTGACTTAGGTATAATGTTAGATGGCAAACTAACCTTTTTGTGTCATATAAATATTATCAAAAAGGGCATCGAGACTTTTGGATTTGTTTTGAGAGCTTCAAAAGATTTCAATAATTTAGGCACATTTATCATGTTGTATAAAACTCTGGTCAGATACCAAGTAGAGTATAACGCTACGTTATGGTCTCCGTTTTCCAATATTCATTCCGACAATGTTGAAAAAATTCAACAGAGGTTCCTGAGGTATATAAACAATAAATTGCATATTCCTGTACAAAACATTGATTATAATTACCCACTACATAAGATAATAATTATCCCTATTAAAACTTTCAGAAATAAGAATAAACAAAGAATTAATACTATTACATAAAAAAACTGCATTACAAAATTGACTGTCCAGAGGCCCTAGCACGCTTGCTCTATAACGATCGATAGGATTACTATCGGTAACTTCTCATCGTTCCCTACGACAACTGCAGATCGCAAACGAATAGGTGACAGTTCACAATGACTAAGTGTCCTTAATATATTCGATATCAACTATCGTTTGTACGTTTGAGATCTGCAGTTGTCCTAGGGAACGATGAGAAGTTACCGAAAATCGGTCGGTAACTTCATATCGAGTGACCGTGCAAGCACACCTGAATTGTTTAAATTAATCTACATCCATATACCCAAAAGATCTTGCCGAAATTTATTACCCTTTTGTTTTAACGGGACCAACTCAGAATGAATTCAACTTAACACCTACTTTGAAAAGTCATTAAAAGTTATGAAAAAACATTATAAAAAATTGGTTAAATGGTTATGTTAAGTTAGGGAATGGGCTATTTTTTAATTGTTTTTTTTTTCATAGTTTTTAACGACTTTGAGTTGAGTTGATTCTGAGTTGACATGGAACCGTTTTAACAACACGACACTGTCTTATGAAAATTTTACAATTTGGTAGGCTGGTATGGGTACCGCCGCACCGGGAATCATTTATTGGATAACCAACACCAATGCCGTAGATCACCCAAGTGGTTTGAAACGTTTGCTGACTTAGCAGGGGTGCCCGGGTTCATGGGGTGAGGTTTGTCCGGGTCTTGGTGGCGGATGCGCCTGCCCAACAATTGCGTGGCAGGCCAGATTGGGAGAGATTGGTTGGGGGAGAACTATCTCAGATCTCGCCAAACGGACTCTCGACCGATTGATTCGTTCCTCCGTCACCCCTAGACACACCGATTCAGATTCCTACCCACCCCTCATACTTTTTTCTTTCCAACACATCCTCTCCTTCCGTCCGTGAACGTGCATTTTTTCACGGAGCTGCTGCCGTAATACACACACTTAGCACTCGCTCACACACTTTTTGCAAATAGAAGTGGCGCCATCAGGTAAAATACTTTTGAAGTTTTCATATTATTATTTGTCCCTTGGAAATAAATTTGATATCATCATCGAAATATATTAATACGATAATGCCCGTACGGTTCAAATTAAAGAACCCGACTCCGAGTAAATCTCCAACGCCACACTGTATGGAAACCGTTCTGAGCCGTCCGTGAACGTGCATTTTTCCACGGAGCAGCTGCTGTAATATACACACTTAGCACTCGCTCAAACGCTTTTTGCAAACGCTTTTGCAAGAGCTGCAACATTTTTAAACATATTTTATATCGCACTATCATTTCCATTATGAGTTACTTTGATGGATTTGAAATATACCTACACACGTAGATACATCTATTTGATTGAAAAAAAACTTACGTTCTAATATTCTCAAATTTTAAACAAGAAAAAAGTGCCTTTAACTAATTGTATGGAATCATTACTTTTACTCTATTATTATTAAATATATTATCCACGTAAGTAATAAATTCTTACTGTGCTGTCTCCTCATCATTATCGACTCGAGAGTAGCGAAGTCATGTTTAAACTCGAGCGCTTTGCATTTCGCCTGTCTGTTCCATATCCAGTCAATCCTGTCAAGACGGTAGCCGTATTGGATAGTATTTTTTTACTCAGCCAGGGTTCGCACGAGCGTTACAAACTCAAATCGAAATAATCAACATTACGCGAGAAATACAGTTCATATCTCATTTCATATATAAGTATCGTAGAAAATTATTACCGTCTAAGTTTCCCAGGTTGCCTAGCGCGGTCGATCGATAAGGGATGTATCGACAAAATCGGTAATTTGTCATCGTTCCCGAGCACCAGTGAAAATCACCAACAAACAAAAATAGTTAATGTCAGATAAATTAAGAATATTCAGTCGTTGTAAACTGTTGTTTTGTTTGTTCGTAAGCTGTTTTTAGTCATGCTTGGGAACGATGTTAAGTTACCGAAATTATCGATAAAACTTATATCGTTCTACCGTGCTAGACACCATGAACAGTAAACGACGAAACTTGACTGGGCCGCCACTACTGTCGATATTGTGAAATTGCCAGAATCATTCGTTAAGCCCTCACAATTCAATAAATAAGTACACATACGAACATAATTCACGTTAAGCAGTTTAAAACAGCAGTAGTCGGAACGTTAATTAATAGGTAGATAGATAAAGTAGGTTTTAAATAGAGAAATATTAAGTACAAAATCGTGAAAAATATATTCATGGAGGTCATTAAAATATTTCATTAATCAAGCAGTTTTATTACTTAATTTCCAGCTATCTGAACATACCGATAAAGTCCAAACAACACTCTTTTAATATTAGTAAAATAAATCGAGGTCGAATTGCGGGTGGGAGGCGGTAGGCAGTATTCACTTGACTAGGCCACTGTTAATTTGATCTCCAGATGAATAGCGTTCATAATCGGTAAAGATATAGCCTTTTGTATGAATCCACAAATGAATTAGAAGAATAAAAGATACAAAAAAGTTATCCAGTTCTGCGATCTAATTGTAGATGATTGTAAAGATCAACAAAGCATATTGAATAATAGTGCAGAAGATAACCGCTCGAGCGCTTTTTGCCACAATATGGCACTATTTCCAAATCCACGGATTGCTTTGTTGCCAAAATATGGCAAATATTCTCTAGATTCTTTAAAATGTTGATATGCCAACTAGAGTATAACTCTACGATATGGTCTCCCTTTTACAATATTCATTCCGGCAACATTGAAAAGATACAACACAAGTTCTTGAGATATATAAACACTGTAGAAAACATTGATTATAACTACTACTACCTACTAGATAAAATGTCCCTATTAAAACTTTCAGAAAGAAGAACAAACACAGATTTAATACTATTACATAAAATACTGCATTACAAAATGGACTGTCCTGAATTGCTTCAATTAATTAATATCCACATACCTAAAAGATCTTGCCGAAATTTACCACCCTTTTATTTTAATAACACCAGGACACTCTCTTATCAAAATTCCCCGATTCCGAGACTTCACAGTCTCGGAAATAAATATTCTGATCTGGGAGATATATTTCACATTAAAAACAATCAGTATAAACATTGTTTATTTCAATTCTTTCATATATTTAGACATAAATAGACGTCTATAATCTCTGCAATTTTTGTCTATATTGAATATCTATTTATGTGAAACTTCTTATCGTTTTCACCTAATTTTATTATATGCTTTTGTTATTATGTTTTGTTGTAGATATATGCTTTTGTTATACTTTTTTTTCACTATGTTATGTTTTTCTTTAATTAATTTAAAGTTTTAATTTAGAAAAGTTTTAAATAACGGTGATACTGATCTATTTAACTAAAATGTAAAAGCCCATAAGGGCGTAATCCCCATAATGAATGAACGAATGAAAGAATGAACGAATGAACGAACGAACGAACGAACGAGCGAACGAACGAACGAACGAACGCACGAACTAACGAACGAACGAACGAACGAACGAACGAACGAATAAATAAATAAATAAGTTAACGATTTAATAATATTTTTTTATAAATCCTACCAACATGTAATAATAAATAAAGTAATAGGTGAATTCATTGGCCATATAGAACTATAATCAGTTTGTATGTCTCCATATTCAAATTCGGAGGTATGATTTTTTTAATGTGGGCGGAAAAATTTCCTTTAGCAATCCGAGAAAAAGTTTTGAATTGTTATATCGCTCCAGTTGATATTAGCGTAAACATTTAATTCGATAGCTATCAACACTATTTGTAGTGTAAGCAATTTCAAAATGTGCCTTACATAATAAACTGTATACCTACGCTTATTTTGGTATTCAATAAATATCAAGTAAAAAAATGGACAGTTACTACTTTAAAGATTTATTTCATTAGCTAGTGAGTACCCGGCATGCGTAGAAATATTACTCACAGAAAGAAAGTGTTTGAGTTTTGAATTCTGTTCAATGAATTGCTTTGTTTTTACGAAGCGTAAGCAGGCTATATTACAGCTGTCCGTGTGAGTAGCATGGATTTTCCGAATTCACCTCTTGCTATTCTCTACCGCTCCCTTAAACCCCCTTCCTTGTCCCCATGCCCCCTCCGCCAGTTTCCTTACCCATCCATCCTTTCCTCCGTGCCGTTAAAATACACATGCTTATCGCATCTGTCGGTGTGAGAAGAAATGATTTTCCAAATTTATTCCCCACTACCGCCTTTGCTACGGGGGCTATATTTGCTATGGGCTTTTAAAATTCCTTCCTCTGCCCCTCCTTCGTCCCCCACCCTACTTTTCCCTTCCATTGAGTGTTCTTTTCCATGCCACCCCATTTATGCACTCGTTCCCTTCCCACGTCCCCTTACCCTCCCGCGTTTATCTTCTACCTTCCCCGCTTTCCCATGCACACATTTTTCAAATGACTCGCGCGCCACTTGTTATAAGTTTTGTATACAAATTTCATAACGCCAGAGTTCAACATTACATACGACAACATTTGTAGGCGTCGGCACAACAAATCATCATAGTTTCATCTCAATCTGATGAATGGTTTATGAGTGCACAAGGGACAAATATAGAAACATTAATTTTTTATATATTAAGATGTAAAAAAATGTATTTATGTGAAATGCCGCGATTGTTAAATATTTACGAGGATTAAAAAAAACAAAGCAGTCGATTGGGAAAATGCATGGTTAGAAAATTATTATCACGTAGGCATTTGATAAATATTTCCTGCCTTTATATTTTTAATGTACAATTTCATTATAAATCGGTTGTTTTTATTTGACTTCGCTCTAATTTCAAGACAGTTTTTGTCAATTTCTTTTTCATTAAACTTGTCCATTTTTTAAAGAGAATGGATATTTCAATTTGGATATAATAAAAACAATTTATAAAATGTATCTGTAGTAATAATAATAATCCTTTTCCGATTTAACGAATCGTTCACAATTAATTTTAAACAAAGCATTCTTTACAATATTTCCCGTCCCAAATAATTATTAAATCATTTCTCATAAACAAGCGTGAGTTTTGAATTGATACAAATTCATAATAAATTGGTCGTGTTTTTAACAGTGATGTGAAGTGATGTTAAATATTAGTTTCATACTAAAGTGTGTCTTCCATAAAATAAACGGACGTAATTTAAGTATTATCTATATAGGGCGAGTGAATCCTAAATTTAACACCGAAACAAGAGACCCTTAGTAAAATAATTTCTTTCAGGGAAAATCTTCTTTCCTTCCTGTGTCATCTATGGGGATGCTGTGTACATAGTTTTTTAAGAGAAGGAAGGAGAGAAAGATCCGGGAAGGATAAATGTATGAGCGGTGGGTAGGAATCTGGGGGTCAGTGTGTTCAGGAGTGACGGTCGTACGAATCCATTCCTTCAGCTGGGGGATGGTGTAGAGTGTAGAGAGACCTGCTGGAGATGTAAAAGGGTCTCCTTCCACCAGTCTCTCCAAATCCGGCCAGCCACACAGTAAGTGGTCAGACACGTCCGCCGCCTAGATCTAGACAATCCTCACCCCATGAACCCATCCTCATCCTGGGCACCCCTGCTAAGTCACCAAAAGATCCACTTGGAGAGACGTAGCGATCCACTTGGAGTGACCTATGGCAGATGTTATTTAATAAATGGTTCCCGGGCGACGGTACCCAATACTTACCACTCAAATTGAAAGTAATATCAATGGTTAAAAAGAAAACATTTATCAAAAAGAAAGATCGGAAGAAGTACACAATATTAATTAAAAATACAATATAAAGTAAATTAAGAATACAAAGTTAAGTACTTTGTCCTCAGTCCTCCTCACTAGGTATTCCTGTTCCGAGGTGGACTGCAGGTTGTTGTACGGTGTTGATCATGATTTCCCATCATTGTTGTTGGTTTCCACGAAATATAAATAAATAAAGCAAAAGGTGTTTATGTTTATTATTTTGCGTTGTTTTAAAAAGTGTTTATGCTTATTATCTGTAGGTTGCGTTGGGGTTACTTAATAATTTTAATTGGTTCCTCATCTTCATGTTTAGTTAGCCATAATTACAGTACAGCTTAGGTACTTTGGTTTTCAGATAGTTGTCCCATAATTCAATAGACTAGCAGTGAAGATCACTTTTCAAACACGAATTTGAGGCAATTAGAAATACTTTTGATACGATTGGTTCGACCCACTCGTGTTCGTGTTCGAGTGGAATGACTTTTGATGTTGGTTTGTACACTGAACATCTGTTGATGGCGTTCAAACCAGGCAATTTTAACAACTTTGGAGGGTTCTAACTGCTGTAAGAAGTAACTTATCAAAAAAGCAAAACGTAGTGACACGCTTGTGGTCGATATCAATATTATATTAAAACATATTTGTAGTAGTGTCAAAATCCAAAAAGGAAAATGGGGAATGTATGGACAAAAAATGTCGCTTGGTTCCCTCTTTAAAGCCAAAGTTACGATGGCCTTAATCGGGAGCATCTTGAAACACCGTGTCATATAAAAAAAATATTCCGCAGAATGAAGTCTTCTTGAAGCTAACTCTGTTTGTTTCTCCCACTAAAAATTCTCTAAAGCCGGGTCACATGCTCTAACATTGTCAACTTCTGCGACAAATTTTGCTTCCACCTTACTTTAAACTTTGTCGATGTTCGTGCTTTCCGTAACCGATGGAAAGCATTGGCCTCCCGGGTGAAGCGGGGAAGGCAGCGGAGGGAAATGTTCATTTTTTGATAACAGCCGCACGGTGCGGTTTTGTCATGGTGAATAAATTGCACGAGTTTTTGAGGTTATGTGCAATGAGCGTAATTATGAAGTTTGTACAGAAAAAAACGTCGCCTGGTTCCCTCTTTAAAACCAAACGTTACGATGACCTTAATCGGGAGCACCTTAAAACATTGTGTTACCTTGAATTGAAGTCTGAAGAAGAACAACCGGGGATATTATAGATATGGAAAAGGATTTACGATTTTGAAGAATTGACGGCGGCGTGATTGAGTGCCGCCATAAAAATGGAAATATATAAAATGTAACACATCATTGTTAGTTGCGAGCTGACGCAGCATAAATCTGAATTTCGCCATCGACAAATCTTTTGAAACGATTCTTAACGACTTTGGAAATAATGGCGGGATCACGCGATCGCTCGGGGCCCTTTGACAGCAGAACCGTTAATACTGTTTATACTGTATACTGCGTGAAGTATGTTGCGTACATTGATATACTATATCTCTATGGTTGCGAACTGTGCACTAGTATAGTTCAATGTGTACCTACAATGTACAATGTGCTGCATAGGTATCTATCTGGTGTTTGTTGGAATTGGGTGATGATAATATGTGTAGGAAAAACAAGGTATGCATGGAAAAAGGATAATCAATCACTTGCCACCAATGAAGGAGCGCACAAAACAGTTATATAGTTATATAGTTCCACCCCAATACGCCGTGGTAATAATCTCCCGTGCACGGGAAGTAAAAACACAGTTGCTTGAGAAATTCAAGGAAAACACTGTGTTTTGACTTACCACGGCAGTACTGGGTGCGAAGTCAGTACCTCTCACAAACATCCGTGACTACGTTTTTTTACGCACACACCCATATTTTTTACAGTTTCGCAAAGTTTCGCAATCAGTGGTAGTCTCTACGTTTATACGTCTCGTTCTCGGCCGACGCCGGGCGTCTCTCCTTGTGTTTTGACAGTTCTCGTTGAATTTGGTAATCTCTACGTCCCATGTGTGAGTCTGAGACGCATTCATTTCCTGATTCACAAAACAGCTCAACAGACCTCCGGCTTGGAATCCTTACTAACGTTTTGAGTTGACACATCGCCGAATGACATTTTTCTTGAAGTTAATAAAAACGAATTTAATTGTTTTAAAGTGGTTTTAAGGTAAGTAATATGATTTATTTCGAATTAACGACATATCAACCGGGTTGGTAGATGTTTTTACCTAAATCGCCGCACTTTTAGGCACAGAATATTGTAATTGCACTTCGTTCCAGCAATTACTATAAGAAACCACTTTTTAAATGCACAAAATAGTTCTTAGTTTGGGTTATTTCAGTATTTTGTGCGTATTTCGATAGAAACGAAACTTTCGCAGTAGACCAACCCGGCAAAGACTCGTTTTATAAGAAAATTTTAGCTTGAATAAAAATGGAATTTTGTGACATAACCTCTCCTTAGAAAATAGTTGTTTGTTTTAGGAAGTTAAGGAAATATTTTCCTTTATTATATTATTATGTACCAAAAGGGTGCGGGTCTGCTAATAATTTATGAATATTATTTTAGCCACAGCCAATCTTCAATGGACAATTATTTGCGTCTGCATTTTTTAAATAGAGTTCTGCGCAGGGAAGAGCTGAGAAATGAGTCAGTCCAAAGACGACAGTTAAGGGATCTGTCAAACCCTTTGACTATTCCTGTCACATTATTTGTGGCAAACTACAGGCTGTCCCAGGACCTATACAGAGCTTTGTGTGAGGAGTTGCGGCCAATACTCCCTGTACGTAGACGAACAACCGCAGTGCCCTTGGAACTCAAAGTGAATATGAAATTATTTAATTTTTCACTAGTCTTAGTGATCTCAGAACGAGCAGCATAATACTAGCATTATCCAAAGTACTCGAAAAAGTTGTGTTTGACCAATAGTCAACACTGAAACTTGCGGGATTATATCTCGTCATCAATCGGGGTTTCGTAAAGGTCACAGCACAACAGCTCTGCAATGCATTACAGACGATATTCTTACCTCCAATGATGCAGGCAAAGCCTCGGTATTAGTTCTTCTAGATTTCTCTACATTTTTTGACTTATTGAGCATTCCATTGCTTGTTTGAAAGTTGCGTTACTTTGGTTTTAACGATGAAACAATAAAATGGTTTCAGAGTTACTTCAAAGATAGAACTCAGCACACAGTTTACAGGGAAATCAATGGGGCTCTAAAACATTCATCGTGTAAAGATAACGCGAGGGGTACCGCAGGGGTTGATACTGGGGCCATTGTTTTTTGCTATATATGCCGCTGACATAATGCAATCTATTAAATACTATATGTCGCAAATGACACACAATAATATTTATCATTTGACATAAGTAACGCTCATCTGGCGGTGGATATGGTAACGGATGATCTACGTAGAGTTTGCACTTGGGCACGGGAGTATTACTTCTCAATCCTCAAAAAACTGTTGCTTTATTAATGGGAACTAAGCAAAAAATATCATGTGTAAGGAATGGAGGACATGTTGTAAAAATACATGAAGCCACCGTTCCCTTTGTTGACGCTGCGCACAACCTTGGAATAATGGTGGACGGTAAATTGAGGTATGAACATGTTAAAAGCAGGTCACAGTGGTGCTACTCGAGGCTTCGTCTGTTGTATAAATGGCATAAGAGATGGCGTTTGCTAAGGTTTTGCTTTGTTGTTGTGTTTTTTTATAAATAGTTTTTATTAACTGGCTTTACGTGATTCCTCTATGAATAAATTGATATCTTAATCCATTTCACTTAACCCTTGATTTACCCGGTGATTTCATACATACATAATTTACCTGGTGGAGTCCCCAGGACTCCCGGAAATAAAATCGAAATTTTAACATGAAATAAACAGTTATAGTCTTGTTTTCTTTCTGCCTATCTTATTTTTTGATGTATTTGCTATACTTATAATATATTATTTATTTTTAAGGTTCTAACGACACTGTCGTTCCTTGCAACAGGGTCGTATCAAAAAATAGTAGGAAATGACTTTCATTCTAGTCTGTCGCAAAAGTCTGTAAGCCGACACATGAATGAGATCGTGTCGGCTATTAACCAAATCATGGGTCGACATATCAGATTCCCAAGTACCGAGCAACAAAGGAATTCTGTCAAACAAGGGTATGTTCAGATTTATTATATTTTGTTAATTATCTTGATTGAGGCATATTCAGACAACAGGCTAATGTGTAATTATTTTATGTACTCGTAATATTATGTCATATCTCCATCACCTTGTGTCGAGGAATGAACACATCAATCAACATGAATATTATATTAACACACAGGCATAGTCTAAGGCCGATTTAAATATATAATACATAAACTCAGCAGATGATTGTAACAAATTACAAGATATTAATAGAATTAATAAATATTGCATAGAAATTCAATTATTTCTAAACATAGATAAATGTAATGTGATAAAATTTTCACGTAAATGTCACCAAATCATCCATACTTACCGTCTAAACCATGTTCCTCTCCAACGAGTAGAAAAAATCTCTAAATTACTGAAATCATATTGAAAACGTTTTAGAAAAAGCCTAAAAACAAATGGGCTTCATTCTACGAGTCACAAAACCATTCAATAAACCTTTTACACTTGAACTACTTTATATGGCAAACGTAAGATCTCATCTCGAATTTGCACCTGTCATTTGGAATCCTCAATACCAAACTTATATTAACCGAATTGAAAACATTCAACATTATTAAGCGTTAGTTGGCTTGGCCTCTTTCAGCATATCGCTCGCCATACATTCCCATGAAATACGCCATAACAAATAACGCTAGCGCTTTTAACACTGTGTGCGTCACGAGTGTTATGTTCAATGATTTTTTGTAAAACTGTTTCCTAAATAAAATTAAATAAAAAAAAATATAAAAAAATTACTAGTCATAGAATAGAAGAGGACTATACAAATGCCTTCCATGTAGGTTTGTAGTTACCACTGACTTTGTGCCTTTTGGTTCTAACCCAATTAACTTTGCTCTGTCTTTCTTACACTTACTTGAATTTCATAACGATGATGAAACACAGTGCAGTGTGGTTTTGGAAATTCAGGCAAAAAACGGTCAGTCTTATTACGATTACAGTAATATTAATTTTATAGCATATCGTCTCTATCGAGGTTGAAGGGAGGAACAATAAGAATTACAAAAACAACTAAAATTGTATATGTGGTGTTATATTTTTATATTTATAATATAAACAAGTCTCCACAAAAGTCCATGCTTCTACGCTCTAGGAAAAGCTTTGAAAATCTGTGTAGACACGTTAAGAAAAAAAACGTCCTCCGCAAAGAGATTCAGCGTTAAAAACCTAGGCAATATATTTTACATAAATGCATAATATAACATAACATAATATAACAACATCAATATGTCGGAGGGGCCAAGTATCACGGCATCTGGGAAGATGGCGAAGAACCGCGAGTAGTGAATGATCCTCGTTCATCAGGGCTTTTGAAGTAGGAGTCTCGATTCTCAGCAACAGAGGAAATGACTCAGAAGATGAAGCGAGATCATGAAAGCAAAATAACAAAATAATTAGAAAAGTACAAAAATAAATGCATTCATTATTCACAAACAACAATTATCAAAGAAATAAAAGCAAGTTTTTCTCTGTAACGTATCGTTACTTTATTAATTACATCAAAGGTAAATTGAAGATTTAATACAACCTAGATGTCTATTTGGACAAATTGTATAATTCCTCATTTTAAATTTAAAAAAATGTTTCATTAAATACAATTTAGAACACATACAGTAAAGGAGAGATGTTACAACTAAGTACACGGTTAAATTGCAATCTTAATATATAAAACAAAGTCGGGATAGTTATACCATTTATAACTCAAGAACGGCTGGACCGATTTTTATGATCTTTGATTTGTTGGATTTGTCTCCGTCAAGAATAGCAAAATAAAGAGCTCTGGCATTATGAAATTTGCATAAAAATTGAAATAGGTCAAAGGCGAGTTGTTTGAAAAATGAGTGTATTTTATGGAGTTTAGAGGCAGGGAAAAAAAGGCAGGATGGGTGAAAGGGAATTAAGGAGGGGGCTTGCGGGAGGGAGGGGGAAGGGGAATGCTTGAGGGGGGTCGAGAGAAGAGAGACAGCGGAAGAGGGGAGGGGGAAGGTGAAAGTGGAACACGCGAAGGGAAGGAAACTCGGAGGGGAAGAGGAGGCGGAAGGGGAATGGGTCCTGATAACGTGTCATGTATTCTAAAAATACATGAGCGGGAGGGGGAAGGGGAATGTGTGACGGGGGTCGAGAGAAGGGGGACAGCGGAAGAGGGGAGGGGGGAGGTGAAAGTGGAACATCATATCATATTCACTCTAATCGAACAAAATGTTGTATTCATACTTATCAATAAAATGAATCTCCCGTTTGGCAAGGGCAGCTCTCAGC
Source organism: Limnephilus auricula (assembly GCA_951813805.1). Taxonomy (NCBI): domain Eukaryota; kingdom Metazoa; phylum Arthropoda; class Insecta; order Trichoptera; family Limnephilidae; genus Limnephilus; species Limnephilus auricula. Next base: position 8,227,638 of record OX638403.1, read on the forward strand.
TTCTTCTAAAACAATAAAAAAAACTATATTGATAGTTTAGTACCTATGTAAGTCTATTTGTGTCATAAAAATTGTACGTTTTTCAGATTTTATGAGAAATATCAGTTTCCGGGCGTTATTGGATGCATAGATGGAACCCAAATAGCTATAATAAAACCAAAAGTCCATGAAGAGGCATTTTTCAACCGAAAAGGTTTCCACTCGATGAATGTTCTCATGGTAAATAAATATTTCGTTTATTGAAATACGTAGAAAATAATATATAATATAGTCTTATTATATATCATACTATTTAATTTTCCACCCCGCAGATTTGTGATTCCAACCTTAAAATAATTGCGATAGATGCGAGGTACGGAGGTGCCTCGCATGACGCGCATATATGGCAAATGAGTGCCTTAAAACCACCCTTGGCAGAAAATAACCGAGAAACTTTCTGGCTTTTAGGTAAATTTCTTTTATGGTGTTAAGTCATTTGTTAAAGTATGCAATTTTTAATAATTTTTTTTTTAAATGTATGTAATAATTTGAATATTTCAGGTGATTCAGCATATCCTTTAAGGCCATACATGATGACTCCCATCTTAAATGCGGTACCTGGATCACCGGAAGACCATTACACCAAAATGCAATGCAGGGTCCGGAATTGCATAGAACGCTGCTTTGGTGTTTTAAAAGGAAGGTGGCGCTGTCTCTTAAAACATCGCGTTTTACATTACACGCCAGTAATGGCAGTGAGGATAGCCAATGCATGTGCTGTCCTTCACAATATGGCCATTGAAGCTCGAATGCCAGAAGTTCAAGATATTGAAGCTGAAATGCCAGAACCAGAGGATTTGTTCGTTGAAGATGATTTTGGAGAAGTCAATAATATTATTGATCAACGTAACGATTCCCTCAGGCAAGGTCGGATAACTCAACGTGAGCTTGTTGATACTCTCAATCGCCAAATTTGAGTATCTCTAACCATCTATCCAAATTCATTTTCAATAATCACATCCTCTGGTTCTGGCATTTGAGCTTATTTTATCTGCTTGCCCATTGTTTACACCCATACATAAATTATATACTTCTTTGTCATCTACATTATTGAGGCTTCAAACTTACAATGTTGTCAGTTTTGCCTCATCTGTTTTTAAATTGCGAGAGTAATGGAGTACAATGTAATGGAGTACAACGTAAACAGTAATGTGGAGAGTGGCGTTCTTGCTTTTAAACCCCTCATGTAGTTAATTGTCAGACAAAACCGCTGGATAAATAATAATATATTTTAGTTTTAATGTTCTTGTTTTGTCCTGTGTTATAACAGCACTATTATTGTTAATTTTTGTTCTCTTGTCATTGCCTTCTATACTCGTATTCTGTATATTCTTTATTCAAGAGTGATTGACCAGCAGCTGAGAATAAAAGATCCATTATTCCCCGTATCAAATTTTTTAAATTAAAAATTTTATATCGATTTATTTCATTCAAAACTTGCTTTAATATATACCTACATTCAAGTAAGCAATAAACACGCACTAATGATAAATTATTAAATATCGTTTACTTTTTGTAAGTATTTTTTAATAATAAATATTTCTGATTTTTCAATAATGTGTAAACAAAATAAGTGTGTAAATTTTTTTTTAAATATTTTAGTTTGTAAGACCTTAAATAAATAGAAAAACTGAGGTATTTTTGTCACAAAACACCTTCTCAGATTTATTTTTTAATGATTTTAATTAAACTAAAATTTAAATTTTCAAAACTGTCTTGACTAGATTATGTATTGATTTATTTTGTTGTATATGATTTGAAAATTTGTATTGTTTAATAGTATCTGTCGTTTGAAAATTGAACAAATCTGCCAACGACCAACGGTATATCCTTAGTATATTAAAAATACACTTTGTTCTTCAAAATTTTAAAACTGCGTGTACCAGATAAAATAACAATCAATTTATGTTTTTTTATAAAAAAGAGTCAATACGTCTAGAATTTGATTTAAAAAGGACTAATTTCCAGTATTCTCTGGTAATACCCTCTTAAAATTACTTTATCAATATTTTGTAAGGACTTGTATGGAGCACTGTAGGATTATTTTAAATCTTGTTATAGTTAAGCGCACTTGAAGTGAAATATCACAAAACTGCGCTATACAAATGTTACGTTAATATTATTAAATTACAATAATAGTATAATATGTTGCCATTATAATGTCTAACATAGTACAGCCTTTTCCTTAGGGTCTTTGGACATCTCCCACTTACGGTTCTTCAAGGCACAACTGAGGAACCGGCTTAAGTGCTTACATTTTATTTTGCAACCCTTGTATAATTTTTTTTAATCATTATGTACTCAATGTAAAAGCCCGCGGGCTTACAAAATAGTAAATAAATTATATCTTACACTTCCGTTTCAACAGCTCAGCTAAAATGTCATCTCTGAATTTCGCATCTTCTTGCCTCTGCGCGGCCAAGCTGGCCAGCATGGCGTCCATGCTGGCCAGCTTGGCCGCCATGCTGGCCAGCATGGCGCCCATGCCGGCCAGCAAGGCCGCACCGAACTCTTCCATCTTCTCAACTTTCTTCTCCTCCAATTTCAATTTATCTCTTTCCAGAAGAAGTTTTTCCCTCTCAATGTTCTCAGTGGCAACAAGGTACCTGTGGTCGAAGGAGATGGCTCTTTTACCAACTGAAAGCAAAATATTTTTATGTAATTTTTTTATAAATATATTTGTTAAATACGATTTTACTCTTTTTTTTTACTCCACACAGGAGGTTGGTGAGGAAAATAATTTCCCTGATGCACCGGTGCCGAGGGGTTCAATGTCGCTAGTTCCTCGGAGCATCTTCCATTGTAATATTAGTAGAACAAGGACAGCATTCGCACCTGACGCCTGTGCTCTAAAGATTGCAATCTGTTGGTTAAGTTAAAGAGGAGACGAAGGAGAGGGTCACAAAGACGGCCCAATCGGAAATCCAACTGTGAGATCAATTTAAAGAAATTAAAAATTGATAATTGTTTTGTTAACTTAATCTTTTTATTTAAATTTTCATCAATCTTAATATCATGTCATTAAACGAGTCTACTCTAAAACAATACCAATTTACTTTCATAAATAGAAAACACAAGAAATAAGTAACACACATAATAGATCTGAGGGTCAAAAACATACCCATCAAGCAACTACGAGTAGTAGTCATACATACATATTATTTGCAATAATGTCTCACAATGTTGGGAACTTCGACAACGCCATGGACCAACCTTGTGGATGTTCCTCCCCACGATTGATGCATATGTTATGAAGAACTCCACATGCGACTATAACTGCCAATGTGTAATTGAGGTTCAATCGAAGGCCTAATCGGACGGCTTCCTTAGATTAAGGCGTGCTTAAGCTTGTGTAATTGTAAAAGCATAGTTGTGCAATTGAGCAGTGTCTAGCCAAAGTTTTGGCTTAGCACTTGATTAGTAGGATTGAGATTGAATTTTTCGGCGGTTTAGTGCGTAGAAATATAAGCGGTTGCATATTAAAATAAAAAAGCAGTCAGCCCCGCACGGTTAACCGCCCACGCGGCTGACCGCTAGTGCGTACTAGCTCTTAGAGTTACACCAAACATATCAATGGAGGGCCTATTCGGAAGATTGCTTCCATGAAGGAGACTAGATTTTCATAGCACATTTCATCGTAAGTACTTACACAGTCCTTGGTTACACGCCTTTCTTTTGATGCCAGATGGCCCAGGCGTTGCGGGTATCTCGGCCAGCACCGGCCCAGTGGAGATAACTTCCTCAAGCACCGGGCCAGGCGATTGAGGAACAACCTGGCAAGTCGGGGCATCGATTTCAAGTTCAGTCTACAAGAAAGTAATAAACTGCATATTAGATTTTTCACCATCAATATTAAAATATAAACGTGCATGAATATGATCTGAAACATACAACGTATAGCGTACGCTCTCCCAGTACTCCATCGATGGGTAGGCGACCCATGATGGCCAAGACCTTTTCATCAAGTGGGGTGAGAGGTGGGAATCTCACCAATCCACCTCCCGTTCGGTTCATCTCCACTTGGATATTTCATGCCTTCTTCTTGGCATTTGTTTTTAGGTCCCTCCATGTCTGAAACAATTGATAAATAGTCAAACTACTATTCAGAAACCCATAAAATAAGATTATTTTAAGTAAGGTATTTGTTTCAGGTTCAATAGTTTTATTTTATTAAATACGTACTTGCTGCCATCTGTCGCCCGATTTCTGGGCCCCAAACCTGATGACGTTAAGGCTTTGGGCCAACTCGTCCCATTCCCTCTTGTTGGTTACCCGAGCCTCTAACCCGTCACACCTCCCTGATGCCATGGCCGGCCTATCTCCGAGCCATGACACCAGAACATCCATCTGCTCACTAGTAGCCCTTTTAGTCTGTAAAAGAATTATTTATAAATATTATTATTACTATATAACTACATGAAATGTTATCATTAAACTAATTAAACAACATTAAATGCGGTTAGCAATAGTCCGGGCTGGGCAAAATACATGCTTTGGTGTAATTGAAATAAAAATTACAAAATACATTCAGAACCTTTGGCATGCCACATCGGCAGAGACTGGTTGAGGGAGACTTTTTGACTTTTCCAGCAGTGCTCTCTCGGAACTTCACCTTGCACCGTATTGGGAGGGAAGGAATCATTCGTTACTCCTGGATATACTGACGCCCAGATTCCAGATTTAATCTTACGTTGTGACACCCATTAACTCAATTTATTATAAATAGAAGTTTTGTGAAAATAACAGAATTAAGAATCACAAATTAGAAATAATACGTATGAATGAATACTGTGAAACCATTAAATGACAATTGACAAGTCTCTTGCTTTGACGTGCAGTATTGTCAACTCAAAAGAATAACACATATATTGCTCTGGATTCTAGTGTTTTTAGTCTATGTGAGGAGCTTACTTTCCATCTATCACTTAATGTTTTTGTGAAAATGTATTTTGAAGCCACAAATATTTGAAATACTGATTACAAAATACCTCCGCATAAGGTATTTCAAATACCAATTACAAATTACATTTTTAGGAAGGAATTGACAAGCAATTCATATACTGCCCAACTGCCTGTTGGGCAGTATATGAATTACTTGTACACAATATCTAATTGAATAATTTCATCAATTGAAAAGAAATCTACAAATAGTGATGTTTTACATGTAATTTTAAGATAACGTAATGTGTTGACATGTAAAACACATCGTTCAAAGCAAATTGCAGGTTATAATAAATATCTTTTATATTCTAATCATTTCTGTGAATGTTCCGATATCTTACAAATTACATTTGCGAACGTAAACAATAAATAAATAATCATAAAACTTACCGCCATCGTTGCCTCTAATAGTGGTAATAGTAATAATTAATAATATTTATGTTTGGATGTAGAAAAACGCGGGCTCTTTGTCGTAAATGTCAGATGTAAACCATAAACATTAATAGACAAAGGCGGGCTCTTTGTCGTAAATGTCAGATGTGAACCATAAACATTAATAGACAATTTACCTTTTTCTATGTAGAGTATGAAAGTCAAACCAGACCGACGCTTACCGACGCTTACCGACGCTCCAGAGCACTCCCAGAGTAGCGTATTCGATCCAATGTCCATTTTCGAATGCGAAACCATAACGTCCACAAAAATTACTGACTTAACATCCTGGTCTCGTGTTCTTCTCGTGTTTGTTTTTGGGGTGTTATGCCGTGTTGCGCTACCTCCTTCTTTAGGCTACGTTTCAGACAGCGTTGCACTGATGATGGACACTGCAACGCTGTCCGAAACGTCGGCTAAAGAAGGAGGTAGCGCAACACGGCATAACACCCCAAAAACAAACAACGAAAAAGTTATAATATATTTTTAATTATTTACGGCCAGTAACAAAATGTAGAGCTATGTTTAGAACATGTAAAAAACAAGTACCTTGAAAATAATTATGTACCTAACGTTAAAAAAAGTGATTACGACCACAGTTTTTTTCTGCAGTGTATTCATAGGAAAATAACAATTTTGCCATTATAGCCCGTATGGCTTGTTCGCACTTTGGCAAGTAGTAAGTCGAGTAGAGAGTAACTCGCTACTTGACTGACCAAAAAGTGTTCAAATTACTGGCTTGTTTGCGCCTTGGCAAGTAGTAAATCGAGTGTCGAGTAACTCGCTACTCGGCTCACCAAAAAGTGTTCGCACCACTGTCTAGATTCAGACTTCAACGAAATACAGTAAATAAATAAGTCAGTAGGTAATGCTTATTTTAGAAGAGGTGGAAAAATATATTAGTGAGATGAACTGCGCATGTCAGTGCGAGGAACGCGTGGTGAGGGACTGTACTCGCCGAAAAAAAAACCCCAAATGGATTCAATCTACTAAAGAGCTGACTAACCTGCTCTACTAAAATTGTGATGTTTGGACACGTTTAGTTGCTAATATACTCGCTACTTGACTAAACTACTCTCCCAGTTCGAACGACTCTTCACTGTCAGTCAGGCGAGTAACTCGCTACTCGACTAAACTACGTGCCCAGTGCGAACAAATCTTTAGCTCTAGTCTGAGATCTCCGATAATCTGTTTATATTTAAACTCGCCGAAGTCAATAAACGCTTCCATGGAATAATATGTAAATCGAAAGTAAAATATAACAATCACCCGCCATACCCACCAAAATACTTCATACCTTCAAGGCCATGCGGTCACTCCACACGGCCTCCGGGAGGAAATGGATCTTTGATTCATAAATTGTAAATAACACTAATTAAAGATACAACTCGTGATGTGAAAAGGTTTAAACTTAATTGCGCAATGCGGTTATTCGTTTTCATTAGTAGGTACATTTTTTCCTTTGTAACGCCTAAACGTAATGTATTAGGAACATAATATATTGGTACCAAACCCGGTAGACTAGCATACATCAATCATTACAACTATAAACAACAAAATATGTTTATGTAAATGCCTCAAATGAAACTCTATTATGTACCTCTCATGTATCATGAAATATGCATATTTTTTAAAAATCATACAAAACCATGTGTTTTTTTTATTCGAAAATTTGATTGGTTAGAAATATTAAAGATGCTTCAATTAAATACTGCGAGTAAAACACATCTTGGCCTTGGAAATATAGATAATTAAAAAAAAAAATCTTTTTGTAATTTTGGAAAAAATATATCAAGCCTATGAAAAATACTTAAATGCAAAATCTTGTACTAATGCACCCCTTTTCGGATATTTTTTTATTGTATAACGTGGTAAATTAAATTCTTTAGAAAATGAGCGGAAAGCATTTAAATATTTGTGCACGAATTTTACAAAATAGAACAAAACACTGCAATTTAGCGCTGTTTTTTTCGTTATGAATCAAAATGGGCGGCGTACAATGAATTTCGAATTGAGAATTAAATCTTTAGCGGTTCGGCATAAAGATTTATGACCAGTTGTTGCGGAAAATTTCACGTTTTAATTTCCTTCAAATCGTCATTCACCGAAAAATTGGATTGTTTCAACCTCCGTCAGAAAATTTCATGGAAATGTTATAAATTGAAAAGATTCTTTTTTCATTTCAAATTTGACGTCTTTGCAATAACGTCTTCCTTCATTTCAAATACGAAATGGGTTGTTTCAACTCCAAATAACGTTCGATAAATTTGAAAATTTCACTCAGTGTTTCCCGCCGAATCACAATTTTGACGTCTGCGCATGCGCCTCCCGTTATTTCGCTAACCGTCCGAACTCGGCTGTTCACATTCACATCACATTTCTATGGTATTTTCATTGAAATTTCTTCTTGAAGTGAAGTGGAAGTTGAAACAACCCAATTTTTCGGTGAATGACGATTTGAAGGAAATTCAAATTTGAAGGGAATTCCGAAACAACTGGTCCTATGAAATTTTCGTTGAAATTTCTTCTGACAGAGGTTGAAACAACCCAATTTTTCGGTGAATGACTTTCAAGGAAATTCATATGTAAAATTTTCCGAAACAATTGTGTGGCCCTATGTGCGTTTTGTATCAAATAATATTCTATTATAAATAGGGAAATCTTCTAATCCTCATGTCTTTTGTCTGGAAGAATATTTTATTAAAAGGAAGCTTACCTAGAATACCGGAGCTGCTCAAAATGTTCTTTTTCTTTGTAATGAAAGCGAAAACATTTTTTTTTTGTAATGTAATAAAATATGTACATTTTTACACATAAAACATCACTAAATGACCCAACACTCACTTTGACTTCGGTTTATGGAGTCGAATTACAAAGTAGGTTACTTTGGACAATATTGAGCACAATATTAAAAAAAATCATTCAAATGTACTTATTATTTTCAAAGATATATTACAACAAATTCCATTTTCTCAAAAGGGTACCGTCTTTCCGAATCAAAGTGTGTTTAAATACAAAGAACATTTTTTGAATAACAAAGCTTATTAAAAATTCTGGGCATAGTTAACACTTTTGAAGATCACTTGTAAATTATTATTACAATCTTAACTCCTTTTTACTGGATAGCTGTTTGGTTTCAGAACTTGAATGGCGAAAGACCACCATGAAACAAAGATCATTATTATGTATTTGTTCTGCAGATTATTATGACCGGTAGACGTCCCACACTTTGCCATTACATTATATATTGGCAATAGCTTCTAAAAGTAAATAGATTTTTTTCACAATTTAATGACGGGCCACCAATCATGATGCGGGCATAATTTTAATTTGTCGGATGCTGAAACTTTATAAAAAAACATTTAATCGATCCTTCTATAAAGAGTAATTAAAATACGTTTTTTATGAAATAAAAGAGAACATGAAGAGTGATTCAATGAAAATAATTGTGTTTTTATAAAATGATTCATCATAAAGATACTAAATACTTTCCAAAAAATAATAATTAAGACCTTTAAATTTTGGAATATCTCTGCAGTGGCGTGCAGTGATATTTCACGGATAGGCTTTGATTTTTTTTATTGGTTGATATTTTGAAAATTCCTTTTAAATTTTCGCTGAAATTTCTTTTGACGGAGGTTGAAACAACGCAATTTTTAGATGAATGACGATTTGAAGGAAATTCAAACGTGAAACTTTCCGAAACAACTGATCGTTATACTATTTACTATTTAATATATCATACCACCATCGCTATCTACATTTCTACCTTGGAGCTTCTAAAATGGAGAGAGCTGGCACAAAACTGAGATGAGTGGAGAAGACCCACCAGGGGATTATCATCACCAATAGTGATGATGATTTTTTTAATACTATAAGTGCCTACACGTCTGTCAAAAATTTGGAAAAAATCATTGAGGTAGTGATGTTTATTTGGACATATTGTGTAAATCCTTATTTTTAATATATATTTTTTTGTAAACATGGTTTATAATATGTTAACTACTTACAAATCTTATGGTTCCGGAAGGAATTTTGGTTTCGATTTACAAAATAATAAAAAATATAGAAACATCATTTTTTGGATGCGATGTTTACTTTTTCGTTGTTTGTTTTTGGGGTGTTATGCCGTGTTGTGCTACCTCCTTCTTTAGCCGACGTTTCGGACAGCGTTGCAGTGTCCATCATCAGGGCAGATCCGGCAGATCCGTCGATGTGGTCCACATAACACCCCAAAAACAAACAACGAAAATGCTTTTGGCCGTGAAAATCTAAAAACGTATCTGCGAAGTTTACTGTTCACAAAACTACCCTTGAGGTGATTTCTCGCGAAAACGGCGTTCTACAAATTATCCAATTATAATATTTATATATTTATTTTATTATAATATTTATATATATATATTTATTTATATATATAATATTTATATATATTATAATATTTATAATATTTATTTTAGTCCCAGTGAGAGTTCGTACTGGCTTCATCGACCATCGTTTTATTCCTTCTCACACATCTTGTTTGAAAACGGTTAAAAACGGGACTGAAATTCTTACCAACAAATTAACAGGGTTTCAATGTTTATTGGCGGGAACATGTGAGAATAATTTGTTGGTATACGTAATTTCGTACGTATACCAACAAATTATTCTTACATTTTCCCGCCACTAAACATTGAAAAACTGTTAATTTGTTCGTAAGAACTTCAGTCCCGTTTTTACGATTAAATTGTCGTATTTTAGAATAACATTTTTCTCCGTGTACAACGATGACATCACGCATGATCTCTCGCTATGCCTAATATAGTTTAACATACATATTATGCGTGCCACTGACAACTATTATCTGTTTATTAATGTTGACATCTATATACGAGTAATATGCATAGTAAAGTCATTATCAAAACTAGTTTTTTTCAGTGTACGACCGAGAGATAGGGGAGAGGGGAGGTAGCGAGAGGCAAGGGGCTTGTTGAAAGTAAACCTTTCACTAAAATGGATGACGAATGATAATTATTTATTTGGACGTGCGTTGTTCTGTCGCCCGTGATTTTTACACGCCCTGGAGAAACGGGTGCGCGGCCCGTTTCAAACAAATCTTAGTTTTGGATTTGAGGCCAAAATATTCAAAAAAATTATTTTTGTAATCAAAAGGTATATCAAATATCTAGTGCGGATATGTGCTATCTTATTTATTTTTGTTTTAAATTATAAAATATAAGCCATTCAAGATTACTTCATAATTTTATAGGCAAATTGGGAAATTATTTGTCAGTAAGATACGTTTTTAGATTTTCACGGCCAAAAGCATTTTCGTTGTTTGTTTTTGGGGTGTTGTGCCGTGTTGCGCTACCTCCTTCTTTAGCCGACGTTTCGGACAGCGTTGCAGTGTCCATCATCAGGGAAGATCCGGCAGATCCGACGATGTGACGACGATCCGACCCCGGGGACCATTTATTGGATAACCAACACCCCTGCCATACACTGTGAGGTTTGTCTAGGTCTTGGCGGAGGATGACTTTGCCCACCTGGTGCGTGGTGGGCCGGGTCAGAAGATACTGGTTGAGGGAGACCGTTTGATCTCTCCAGCCTGACTCCTCGACCTTGTACCGCAGTGGACGGGATGGATTCATACGTCCGCTACAACTGTTGCCATCTGGAGCCAGTGAGACTATGGCATCCCCAAATTTGGTATTTTGTGAGATTCCCCATCACAGAAGACCAACGGCAGAAGGTCATTGATGTGCAATGAAAATAAAGTCGGGGACAGACCGATCCTATTGGGACGCCAGTATTTATCGGATGCGAGGAAGAGGTGAGACCACCAGCAACCGTCTGAATCGACCTCTCCCTTAGAAAGTCGGCAATTAATGTAACTTAAATATTTGCATCATTGTACTCTTAAACTCATAATTTTTTCTATGGTCGAATCCATCCTTAGATATGGAATTCGAACTTGGGGACAGGCAAGCACTATTTACATTAAATATATTCAAAATTTACAAACTGCTATAATAAAAAAAATTGTTACATCAAATATTTACAGAGAGAGAAATAACTTAAAACTACTATATGGCTCAGAGAGCATACTTACAATAAAAGGTCTCCTTTGGTTCATTACTATTATGGATAACGCGGGGAAAAGCTCATATAAACACCCACTGGTACACAAACATACCACAAGATTTAAAGAAGGAAAGGGCCTAAAAGCTCCTCGAATATTAAATAAATATGGAAGCCGTACTCTTGAATACCTAATACCAGTGATTTTCAATAAAATAAATAAAAACTTAAAATTACAGATTATGCCCTAAAATTATAACAATGTAGTTAATTAATGAAAACTCCATGTATCTTTAAATATGTTGAATTGATTATCTTAATGTAGCTGCCTATATATCTTATTATTAGGCATGTACATTGAAATATCTTATAGATGTAATTCAAATAATCTAATTTTTTTTTTTTTTTTTAAAAGAAAGACAAACATTCCCGGGTTACGAATAACCCAACAACATTTGAAAATCTCCTACTACCACCACACTAAGCGGAAGATGTTGCTTGTGTTGTGATGGAGGACTTAGCCAGCCGAGGAATCGAACACAGAACGCCTGGGTGGAACCCAAACGCTATGCCCACTCAACCACTGACCGGTCTTTACATATGAATATTAGGTCATTACATATGAAATTGGCGTTTTGCCGTACTGGCAACTTTGATCTCAAATAAAAAAATTAAAATTGAAAATTATAATAAAATTATAATTGTAGTGAACGACACCAGCACTAGTCCACCAAACGCTCACAAGTAACTTTTTTGGAGTCAATTTTCGCTTGGGGCATGGTTTGGCTGGTTCGGCAGGGTTCAGCCATTGCAATGAGCGCTTCCGATTATCGTACAGGATCCACTTTTCATCACAGGTAATGATTCGATTTAAAATCCCACCATTATTGTGCCGGTTGAGTAATGCAACGTAGCAGTCAACGCGCGTTTGTTGATTTGCTTCACTCAATTCGTGAGGTACCCACCTTTCAAGCTTTTTCACCTTCCCAATTTGCTTCAAGTGGATTAAAACAGTATTATCACTAACACCGCAGCCTGCAGCTAACTCGGACGTAGTTTGCGATGGATCCGCTTCCACAATAGCCTTCAATTCTTCATTATCAACTTTGGTCTCCAACCGTCCACGGGGCTTGTTCTGCAGGTCGAAATTTCCAGAACGAAAACGTAGGAACCAAAAACGCATTGTGTTTTCTTTTGCGGCACCGTCGCCATACTCATCATTAATCCTTCGAGCCGTTTCTGCAGCACAGGTGCCACAGTGGAACTCGTACTCGTAAATAACGCGATATTTCAAGTTTTCCATTTTGTAAACTAAGTGACGCAAAGAAAACAAACAATTAAGGAAAAAACAAATAAATTATAATTTTCGAAACACAAATGCGTAAGTAAATAGCTGTATAAATTTGAATTTGGAATTCCTAACCAAAGAGAAGATATTTGAGATCAAAGTTGCCTGTACGGCAAAACGCCAATTTCATATGTAATGACCTAATATTATTATGTGATCTATCCTAATGTTTCCTTAAAACTATATAATATGTATTAACAAATATTTCTTTTTGTATAATATTAAGAGTGATAAATTGTAGAACCTACAGACAAGCTGCCATATGACAGCTTTGCGGGACTACCATTATTTTGTACAAATGTATTTAATATTAAAAATAAATTTAAAAAAAATTATTATGCTTTATTTATTTTATTTATTTATTTATTTTATTTATTTATATTTAAACGCCCAAAGGGCTTTTACATACATAAAGCAATACATGTTTCGATTAATTACAGTGAAGAGTTAGAAGTGAATAAAATAAAGGTAAGTAACAGAAAATATAAAGACACATAATATAGGTTAGATAAAATATGAGTTGATTTTATGCTTTGTTATTAATGTAAACTGTTGGTCTCCCGAATAAAATAAAATAAATAAAAAATAAAATAAATAGCTTCCCGTTTCTTTCGTCACTTAGTTTGGTATAAATTAAATTGTTTAATATTTTTTTATTTCAACGATGTCGTGAATCTGTGTTTTCAATGAATATGGAATACTTAAATCATAATATAGCCCAATTCGCTGTGTTTTAGTTGCTAATTGCCAATTATGATTGTGGTAGGTAGCTCTGTTTTCATGTTTAGTTATAATTTCACGTGCTTACATTTGATTCATGTGCAAATATTATGAAAATGAAGCGAATGAATATTTAAGCTTCTAAAAATACCTAATTGTTCCAATTTAAAAGCTAATGTAATAATTTAATTTAATCATAAATTACAAATTTGTATAAAATAGCGAGCAATAATTTTATAGGCGGGTATGGGTACCGTCGCTCCGGAAATATTTTTTGGCAAGTTGTTCGTTACGTTAGGTGACTTAGCAGGAGTGTTGGGTTTTTGAGGTGAAGTTTGTATAGGTCTTTGCGGCGGATTCATTTGGCCATTAAGTGCGTGGCGGGTCGGAAGAGATCGGCTTGGGGAGACTCTTTGACCTCTCCAGCTGGTTTCTCATGAGCAGTGGCGGTTTTCTCTAAAGTGCGGTTGTGCGGTGAACCCCCATTAAAAATATGATAAAATAAAACAATCTTGTTGTATAGTAATTTAAGCGCATCACAGATAGCTCGACATTAAAATTCCGTCTTTAAAACTCGCGCCACCGAAAAATACGGTACCTATCTATTCCCATTTTGTGCGCGTTGCGATCCGCACACATTTGTCCATACGAAAAATCATAGCCGATACCAATCGCTGCGACGGTAGAATGGAAAAAACTACGCAGCTTGGTGCGCTGCTCACGAGTCAAGATGTCACGTGACCTCCGAACTTTGACGAGTCTCGCCGAAACGAAGCCCGAGATTGTCGCAGGATGACCGGCTGACGGTCGACTTTTGCACCGACGGATGCAAGTTAAATGTTATATATTATGGTATTTAACTTTGTAGTCATTTTTGTACATTTTTTATTTTCTTGTTTCTGCATTTCTCCAACCGTTTACTAATGGCATTTGTAAATCTACTATTGAAGTGGGCCGATTTTGACTTCTGTTTTCGTATTCTTTTTTATAGATAAGTCGTTATATCCCTTAGTTACGAGTACATTTACTAAAGTTTCGGCAAACAACGTCGCTAGTTATGCAATTTTGTGTTGAGCTTTCCTAGTATTGTTTCGGCTTTCAAATTGAAAGTGGTTGCGTTTATCGGTTGTCGCGAATATTCTGTCCTAATTTTTTCACACAATGACGGAATACAGTGTTATATACAAAAAATAACGCTAATGCTTATGAAAAAAGTTTGGAAATTAAACACATATTATTATTTTTTGTATACGTGTATAATGGATTTTTAGTGTAAGTGAAAAAAGCTAATTTTATTTCGTGGCCACCTTTATTTGTGTTTCTTGTTTTTTTGTTTTAAAATATCAATTATATTATATTCTACATTCTACGCAATTATTCTTATTGAAAAAAACAATAATAATTAGCAACGTACATTGAGTGTTGTAAAAACCATTAAACAATTTAAATCCTCTAAAACCATTTTGGTTGTTTAATAATTGTGTCGAGGAGTATCAAGTTATTTAAAAACAATAGTACCTATTTAAATACCCCCCACTAACTTTATTTAATATGTGTGACAAGAGTAAATTTTGATTAGACAATATATCATTCTTCTCTTGAATTTCTGAACCCCCCGTTAAAAAGACCACGAACCGCCACTGCTCATGAGCCATCGTCTTGCACCGCAGCGGGAAGGTTAGTTTTATACGTCCATCACTCCTGGACACACTACCCCTAGATTCCTATCCTCCTCTATTACAGGTTTCCTTCCCTGATCTTCGCTTTCTAAAGACCCTACAAACAACACCTCCAAAGATGACAGAAAAAAATTGGGGTTAAAAAAAATTGTAGATGAAGGATACAACTATCATGCCAACAACAAATTTTATTCTAAATACTTTTTTAAAATCTTTTTTATATGAATACCGCACAAGAGTCCTAACTGCTCCCGCGTACAGCCCGTGAGATTATGGCATCCCAAATTGGAGTATGTTGTGAGACTGAAGGTAGCGGAAAGGAGAAGCAGATAGGAAAGAGGAAGGTGGGGAAGTACCTGGCTATTCAGATCTGGTCATCGAACACGGCTAAAGCAATTTCAAGTTTCATTTCTGAATGATGGTCTTACAATGGTGGTGATACTGAGAGTATCTTCCACTTTGGAACGTGCGGCAAATATGCTATATATTATTTTTAATTAATTACACAATTGTGAAATAACACAAATTAATCAAATAAAAATCGCACGCCGATTTCTAACCCGCGACCTTTGGATTGGGAGTCAAGAGCCTTACCCTCGACCACGCCGGCCGTCGTAATAAACGGCGTAAAAAATGATAAATGAATAGGAAATATCAAAAACTATAAGATTTTGATAAATTAAATATGTAGTAATTCTGAATAAGTAGGGTAGACCTGTCCAAAACCGTATACCTAAGGTAGAGGCTCTTTAGTAGTAAATTAAAATAAAATTCGGTTTATAATAATTGTTTTTATTAATGAATTTACTAAGAAACAAAACACTATAGAAACACGTCAGAAAATCTTAGTCATAAATGTATTAAAACAATAATAAAACCCTCTAATATTTACGATTTTGCCCCGTGGGGTGATTAAAACCGTACACCGTATACTATATTGCCCCGGAAAAACTAGTAATAGTTGCACTGTAATTTGTGCAACTCCTCGGGTCCCCAACCTGTGCAAACTTTGTGAGTCAGTTGCTTATACATAGAGCATTGAGCCCAGTCTTGATTCAGATGGCTTGTACCATATTCTCCAAGACAAAACAAGCAAATATCTTTGTCGTTCTACTTGCGTGGCTTAAGGGATTCTTGTGCGTTTTTTTTGTGGGCAGATCTACATTGAGCTTAGGTGGTATTTACTGGTTTTTGAAAAAAAAATCTTTGAGTAGTTATTCATTTTTATATGGAGACGAAGTAATTTTATTGCCGGTTTTCCCCATACGGTTGTGCCCCGAGAAACTTGCATATAGACATTTTTTCACAAATGTAAAAAGTGTTACAAAAATCAGCCAAACATTTTAGGTAATAAAAGTTTATATAATACACAGTTACGTATAGTATTTGACATTTCACTAACCTGAAAATTATAAAAACTTCACTATTAATCAATTCAATATCGGTAAAAATTACAACAGAACATCGAAAAACTTAAAACATGTGGTACCTCGTCAACGGGCAGACATGTACCGACAATTTTCTGCTGACTTGCGTTGGCTTTGAAGTCGTACACGAAGCGGAGTGCGTGGCGGGAATATTTTAAGTGATAAAGCTTTTTTAGAGAAATACGGTTTTACCCCGGTATACGGTTTTGTACAGGTCTCCCTTAGTAACACGCCACATTTCCTTACAGTTTTAGTATTAGACCCTTATACTGTAACACATCCATTATCCTATTATTGCTTTTGTGAGTTTTACAGATGCAATAAAAATAAATTTCCGCGTGTAAAATAAAATGTTCGTAAGAGAACAATATAATTAATGTAATTGGCCCAATAAATTGTGCGAGAGAATGTTATAAAAAAAGGAAAGTGTTTTTTTTTGGTCTCACAAATCCGGTATTTGAACTTTCGCGACATTGTCAATAGCAAGTACATATTATTATGAGAGGCCTCGAGTCTTAACTCTCAGGGCAAGACAGCCTGACGGGTGACAGCCATCGACCAACAAAGTCTAGACAGGGTGTGTGGGTGTTAAAAATGACACCGAAACCAAAATTATTGGTTCCAAAAATTGGTAAGAAAACATTTATCAAAAATAAAGTGCAATATTTAGCAATCGATCGTAGGACGTATTGTTTTTTTCTTAATCTTTTTTAAGTCCCACTAATTAACTAACCATCACACCGTTTCCCCGCAGGGATAGGCAGGGGTGACGGACCGCCTAACAACTCCAATCCGGCTCAATCCGATTCAATCCGACATTGTTCTTCCGGACCGTCGATATATAGACTACAGTCGATATGTAGTAATCTTAAATTAGCAAGCCAAAGACAAGGCAATTGTATTGTCTTCGATTTCGTGTATTTAATACTAAACTACCACGCGTCGCGTGACGTTGGCGTCCTGTCCTACCCCTAAGTAAATTGCATTAAGCATTTGATTTTAAAAAGCATTTGGAATAAAGAATTATAAAACTAACTTCAAGGAGAAAAATGTTATTCTAAAATACGAAAATTTTATTCGTAAAAACGGTTAAAAACGGGACTGAAGTTCTTACGAACAAATTAACAGTGTTTCAATGTTTATGGACGGGAAAATGTAAGAATAATTTGTTGGTATACGTACGAAATTACGTATACCAACAAATTATTCTTTCATGTTCCCGCAAAGAAACATTGAAACCCTGTTAATTTATTCGTAAGAACTTCAGTCCCGTTTTTAACCGTTTTTACGAATAAAATGATCGTATTTTAGAATAACACTTTTTTCCGTGTAACATCACGCCGTTTCTCCGTAGAGTTAGGCAGAGAGGACGGACCGCCAAACAACTCGGTCACATTCATACATCGTCTCTTGACATGGCCCGACACAAGTATCTGATTAAGTTAATCGTGCCATATCTACCTCAAGCATCCCGACTCTTCTGCCACATATTCTCCTTATACTCCTTTATTCGTTCATTTGCTCTACACACAATTCATTCATCTTTCTTTCCATTCCTCCTCTGATATTCCACGTACCAATTCAACATTGTTCACGTTCCGTCCTCTTTACGCCACTGAAGGGTTGACGATGTGATGGATAACCAGCCAAATTTGTCTCCCAAGATATTATGCTTTCGAAGCGAGGCGACGGAATAAGTTTGGTTATAAAATTATTCGCATGTGGGCTGAATTATTCGACCGAATTAGTAAGATACGCCGTATCTGAGTTGATATATCGATGGTGTCAGCAGAACATATCACAGAAGACTAAGAGACAAGAATACGCTAATTTCAACAACTTTCGATGAAAGTGATCACTGGACATAACGCGTACAGTCGAATGGAACCATCGCACTTTAATTACACTCTTTAAAAACACAGAGCCGTTCACGAGAAGTTAACGACGCTGAATGAGTATCGTAAATTACAATGAATTATAAATTCTTTACGCGGTTTCCTGAAAATAAAGTCATTCAATATTTTTTCGAAAATTTCAGAATCGGAGACGGACATTACGGTTTTTTAATCGTACGCTATAAAATCTGGTATTTTCAAGATTTTTTCAGAAAAAAAAAATGTAATAAGCGGTAGATGTTGAATGAAACACTAGTATATATTGAATCATTAAGAGGTAACCCGCCATAGCTAAGTGGATTAGAGCACCTGACTGGACATCTGAAGGACACGGGTTCGAGTCCCGTCGGCGGCATGTATCTTTTTTCAGAAGATTTTTTCAATGTGGATGAGTGTTTCAGGCTGATAATAATTGCTTATAATAATTGTGAGCCTTTGTGCATTAGTTTATCAATTAAAAATAATCAAGATTTTTTAATATTATTGTATTTATTTTTTAGCTATTAATTTCTACACTCGATTAAACAGTTTACAAGAAGTCGTTAGTTATTGATCGTCCAGTTGATCAGGCATACATATCCAAATACTAAGTTTTGAGATAATGAGAAAAGCAATATTCGAATGCTCACCATAAATCAAATATTATTTACGCGTTTCTGTCTTTTACTTATGTGACCCCCGGTATAGTAGGTTAGTAGCAAAATCACGTCATAATAATAGACAAAGTAACAATGTAATTATGTGAACTTAATGAAGACTAGAGACTAGAGAATAAAGGTAGCGACAGACTCGCAGCTCACATCAAATATATATTTATAACACAATAGCGCTCGCCATACAATCCCATGAGACCCGCCAGACGTAAAAAGATCATGTGTTATAAGCGTCGTTTGAATCTTCGCTAATCGGAGTTATTTTTCGTGACCGCTACGATCGCGATATCAGAAAAGTTATGCGCCCCCTCCTTCGCCGTAAACAGGAGAGGGGGTCATTTTGAATACACGGAGCATGCACGGAGCTGTCAAGTTGACATATCCAGTACAAAGAAATGATATTCTCTCGACCGCTTCCGATTTCAACTGACCCCCTCTCCTGCCGTAGGAAGAAATATTTTATAACGTAGTGTGTCAGTAGAAAAGATACTTTATAACACAGTATTTTGTATGTGAGCTTCGAGTCTGTACCGTGCTTTAAGCAACAATAAAAAATATAGATAGTATCTAATTTTAAAATATAATCAATAATTTTTTCGTACTTTTATTATTTATGCTACTTTTCTAATAAAAAATACATTAAATAAATGAAATATTTTTGACTTCGCAAATGCCTTATTGCCAAATTTTCTACTTACAGTTGGTTTCAATCTTCAAAAAAAGTTATTATTCCTTTTTTTCAAACATACTTGCTAGTATTAATCGATAAGGAAATTTTAAAAGCGGTTTTTATTATTTTTTACAGTGAATACATCACAAGAGACCAGTGAGACTATGGCATCCCCAATTGGTGTTTGTTATGAGGCTGAAGGTGTGTGGGAAAGGGAAGGAGACGAGGAAGAGGAAGGTGAGGAAGTAGCTGGCTATTCATATCTAATCACTAAACACGGCTAAAGCCATTTCAAGCAACGTTTCAATTCTGAATGGTGGTATTACACCAGGGCGATATTAAGAGTATCTTCCACTTTGGAACGTGCCGCAAATATACTATATATTATTTTAAATAATTAATTGTGAAATAACACAAATCTATTAATTAAAATTTATTTGCGCACGCCGGGTTCGAACCCGCGACCTTCGGAATGGCAGTCCAACGCCCTACCGTTGGACTACGCCGGCCGTTAAACACCAAAACAGACATTTTTCTCCGATTTTTCTTTCGATCTGCGCCGTCAAAATATTTTTTAGGAAAATAAGTTCGTCTTTTATTTTAAAATTTCTTTTCGCTCCCTGAACAATTAACATTTTGTACTTAACAGCATTACAAATTTTCGTGATCGATATGTAAAACTGAAACCTTGGAAAAATAAAGAACTTATTTTTAACCTTCATTATTATGCTGGTGTATTAAAATACTTGATAAGTGATCACTCCTGTAGATTAATTTAATTTGTGAAATTAATAAAGCTATAACTGTTACAAGTTTTAGGATGGAAGAAAATGATGGTTTCAATAATCAAAGAACAGAATAGAAATAAATAAATATTAATTAATGGATGTACAAATACGAATAATTGGCGAGACTACGAGTCTAACCTTTACGCGTGGTTGAAGAAAAACTTCTTTGACTAAAAACTAAAAACTTACACTTTTTAGACGGCGAAACTTGATTAGATTTTTGGTTTATAATTATTTATAGACGAAGGGGTAAAATTTTCGTGCGATTCAGCCATTTGAATTCTAAACAACACTATTTTTATTGTTACACCTCTGCCACTTTTTATTTCAATAGCTAGAATTCACAAGAATCAGAGAGAAAAACGGGTTAAAAATCATCGTAAAAAATAATACAAATCAAAAGGTTCAACTAAAATATTTAGTTAAATCATATAATAATCAAAAAACCTGTTGAATTAACCTTATACATTAGCTGTTGCATCCGAAACTGTTTGCTTCAGATGCATTTGGTAAAATGGACTGTAAATAATACGAAACGAAAAACTAAACGAACGAAAAGGTATTGGTTGGAATTGGGTGATAATATGTGTTGGGAACAAAAATGGGAAACAAGGAAAAGGAAACCAATCACTTACCTCTCGGGAACACAACACAAAACTTACTAGTAGGTTTATTTCACTGAGATACCTCGAGGTATTATTGCCCAACAACACAAACAAGTAAACACGATATATATAGTCTATTTTTAAATGATCTTTTCAGTTAATACACGATTATATTAACAGAACAAAACGAAACTTGCTTCAAAAACTCTTGCTAGATTCCTCTTCCTGTCTCTGTTTTTCCGGAACAAAAGCCCTCCAATTTTCCAATCACTGTTCCAAGTTCAAAATTTCTTTCAGCAAGTGATGTGGTAAGGATGGGGACAGGTAAGAACTGGGTAAAATGACATCCAGGTAGGAACCATGCATATTATCATTTCAAAACCAAACATTAGCAAACAAAAATAAACGGGTGACGTCTGACTTTTGAATTTGCTTTGGCGTTTTGTTATTCGTTACTAGGCTTGCAATCGTTGTTGCCATACCTACGCCGTTAATATGATGAAATATAAATCCAACGTCATTTCCGTTTTAAAATGTTACTTCCGTCCAAAAAAAAATTTGTGTTACCCGTCGTAATGCCCCCAAAGAAGTCTTAATTCAATAAAATAGATTTTTAAGATTGTTTGCCGAAACTCCCGTGTAAAATTGTGTAAAGAATTTATTTATTTATTTATACTGGGTTTTTACAGATGTTCGCACTTACGTGAGAACAATACAGTTATAAAAACTCAGTTATTTTACAAATAGGGACATACAATTACAAAAAATCTACACTTACATACAATTAAATACAGATACATACAATTAGAAAAACCGAAACATCACAAAAAAGACACTTAAGACGATAGACTTCGCTTTTCAGCCCATACAAAAAGGACGCCCGGGAAAAAACACTTTTCTACATCGAAAATTGCACAAACAGAATATATTAACGTAAACATTCACTGTCAAACATGTACGATTTATCAAAAAATATTATTTAAGGAAAAAGTGCTGCTAACTCAACTCTCATAAAGAATTAGAAAATTATAAAAAGCTACCGACGTAGCTTCTTCTTTCTAAAAAAAATATTTTTTTTTAAATTTCAATTTCGTGAAAGTTTCGGTGTAGAAAAGTGTATTCTCCATAAACCCCTTTTCGAGCGATTTCTGTAGGTAAATTTGAGCGTTGTCTCATTCGCACATTTCGCATTCACATGTATTGTAAGTGTGCGTGAGCTTATTGTGAGCGGGACAGAATGACAGACGCGGGTGTTCCGCGTGTGGTTCAAAGTCTAGCCTCTTATTTTTGGCAGTGATAAAATGTCTTCGAAAATATTTCCAAAGGGTCAAATATGGACCGATAGCTATCAATTTTAGAGTAGACGCTAATTATTAATGACTTCACCTTGATAAAAAGTGAGAGGAAAATCCTTAAACACGCATGTCGAAGGGTTTAAAACCCAACATATCATTATGTAAATTAGAACACCTGTGTAAATTGATTTTTAATGAATAGTCATTTATTATCTTTTCGGTAAGCAACCTTACCTTAAATTACATACCTGCATGTTTTTCGACAATTAATGAACGACGTTTTTCTTAATTAATTGTTTAAAATTAATTGACATTTTTCGTTTTAGAGTGGTTTATGCTGCCTTAAATGATTATATATTAGGTCCTTACATATGAAATTGGCGTTTTGCCGTACAGGCAACTTTGATCTCAAATATCTTCTCTTTGGTTAGGAATTCCAAATTCAAATGTATACAGCTATTTACTCATGTATTTGTGTTTTGAAAATTATAATTCATTTGTTTTTTCCTTAATTGTTTTTTTCTTTGTGTCACTTAGTTTACAAAATGGAAAACTTGAAATATCGCGTTATTTACGAGTACGAGTTCCACCGTTGCACCAGTGCTGCAGAAACGGCTCGAAGGATTAATGATGTGTATGGCGACGGTGCCGCAAAAGAAAACACCACGGTGCCACGGTGGAACTCGTACTCGTAAATAACGCGATATTTCAAGTTTTCCATTTTGTAAACTAAGTGACGCAAAGAAAAAAACAATTAAGAAAGAAACAAATTAATTATAATTTTCGAAACACAAATACATGAGTAAATAGCTGTATAAATTTGAATTTGGAATTCCTAACCAAAGAGAAGATATTTGAGATCAAATTTGCCAGTACGGCAAAACGCCAATTTCATATGCAAGGACGTAATATTAGGTTTTATTCAATAAGTTATTCTATTAAAAAATATATTGAATTATCACTGTAGACTTGTAAAAAGTCAAAAGATGTCGCGTTTTAAAATAAAAGAAACGTCAAAAAATGAGGTAGTGATAACGTTTACAATACATTTGGCTAATAAAAAGTGGGAGTGTTTTATTTTTTTCTTATCAGTAATTTGAGTTAAAAAAAACGTAAAGTAGGCCATTTTTAAAACTTTTGTATGTTTGCTTTCAGAATTTTAATATTTCAAAAATGGTCTTTGGATACGTTCAGAAATAATTAATATATATTTATTTTATTGCAAGGCGATAATATTTTGACCTTCTTACAAAATAAGCTCGAGACCTGAAAGGGTAACCCAACTCGCCTAATAAAATCCCTTCGAATTAGAACGATATAGATCCATACCAATTCCACCATGACAAGCACATCGTAAAACGTAACCTTTGATTGAAGTATTAATCACACGAAAGATTTATGTATCGAGCGATAAACTAATTTAATTTCACAATATTACAAGTTGCCTAATTACGGTGAGGTGAAGACATTTTGATTGGTTGTTTTTGTTAAAATTTGATATTTCCGGATTCCGTTGCCGTCAGGAAAGAAGTAATTAAATGACCATTTATCAACATAACTCCGGGACTTGATAAAGCACCTGACTCGAAGAAATAATCTCACGAGCTGCAAGGTTGACCATTGACCAGTGACCAGTGGTCAGTGATTGCAAGCCTTAACAGGTATCAAAATCATATATACCTATCATTAAAATAGAGTGTCCACAGTAAGCTAATTACAAATTAATAGCATTGAAAAAAAATAATTTGTGCACCGCCCTTCACAAAAACCACGCTATGCAAGTCATCCAATTATTAGTACCTATCATTATTAGGTTTAGAAGCTTTTACAAATATTTTTCAAACGATTTAATATAATGTATGTACCTATAGAGAACATTAAGAACGGGTTATTTCACAGAAATTCAAATGGAAATGTTAAGCGCTGATTTTTGGTGCG
The DNA here is from genome assembly GCA_951813805.1 of Limnephilus auricula. NCBI lineage: Eukaryota > Metazoa > Arthropoda > Insecta > Trichoptera > Limnephilidae > Limnephilus > Limnephilus auricula. Next base: position 8,252,131 of record OX638403.1, read on the forward strand.
TTTCAGTATTTCATAAAATTGTAATAAGATGATAGTTGTCCTCTTCTGATGATCACAATTTGTTCAAAAGCTAAAGCGGTCTTGGAATCAGCAATTACTGGACTATTCTCCCTCTAAAAAGAAAATCTATAATAATAAGGAAAATAATATATTCACCTCTTCTAAGTATTTTCACAAAACCTAAACAATATTCATAGCAGTAACGTCATTATTAAACAATTAAGAACACATTTACAAATTTCAAAATACCCATGGGGGAGAATCTATTACTTTCCCAAGAATTCGGTTTAACCGACAATAAATCAATTTGCCCACTTTCAAATTAACATTTTAAATCATATAATTATCGTCGCCTAATTATGAAACACCTCAGTTTGAAAATAGCCGTGTAAGCCGAAACAGCTGTCACAATAATAAAAACTATAACACTTAATAATAAACATTATTAAATTTAATTAAAATTAAATTAAATATTTTTTTATTTAAATGGAGTTCTACGAATTAAACACAAAAACAATAAATAAGAAAATGATTATTGAAATAACTTTTAAAAGTTATATCCATTAATATAAATCACTGAGAAAGAAGTTAATAATAATAAATTAAGTAAGTAATAAGTTAATCCTGAATTTGAAATATGATATCGACAAAAATGGGGAAAAAACATAGGTTCCAATCAGGGTTGTTGCGGATGTACAAATTTTGACATTTGCGGATTTCGGGATTTTTTAAAGATATGTCAATTTTTAGTACATAAATAAATGAAAATCGATTTAATTTTAATATGTTTTATTTAATCATATTTTAATTTAAAAATTGGTGAATTATATTTATTAAATAGTAATACAAAATAAGTCCAGGTACTGCTTTTTATTAGTGGCGGCACTTTTATTTACTTTTTCTCTTAATATTTAAATCGAAATATTCATCAACCATCAAAATCACGGATAAACACAGTAAACAATATCATTGAAGAAGAAGATAACAATAATAATCAAAAAAAAATTAATATAAAAAAGGAATAAGACACAGGAAAATAATAAAAGCTAATGGTCGCAACTAGGACAAATTATTATCTTTTATTATTTTCCTGTGTCTTGTTCATTTTCATATTTAAATTTTTTTGATTATTATTGTTATCTTCTTCTTCAATGATATATTACATTGATAGGAATAACCTTCAAAAGTTAAAAAGTCAGTTTTTCTTTAAAAAAAAAATGAACAGTAAACAATCACTGTAATTGATTCACACTGGGAATGACATCGATAACTAAAACAAAACAAACAAAACCTCTAAGAAATTGTTACCAATGTGTGCCTTCCTATTGGTCAGTTAGCGAACGACCTTCGTGCTAGTTGCTATTTTCATTTAACGAAGATAGCAACTAGCAAACACGCGTGAGGCCACTCTGGGCCACCCACTTTCTTTACATGTCAAGAATCCGCATTCGTAAAAGCTCCGCATTAATTGATGCAGATGCGGATGCGGATGAAGATGTCTGAATTAATGCGAATAATCCGCATTTGCGGATGCGGATGTGAATATCCGTAACACCCATGTTCCAATGACCGAGTTGGTTGAGGAGCTTGATTGGACAAGAGGTCCTGGGTGCGACCGTTACCTTATTATTTTTCTGTGTCTTGTTCTGTTTAATTTTTCGTTTTCATTTATTTGTAGATATTATTTTCTCCCTTAATCACATAAAATCTATATTATTTACTCGTAGGTACTTATACCAACTTACCAAAACATATTAGGTCTATCTATGCGCAATAAAAGAATTATATTTTTTTGGTCAGAACATGCGAAATCACAGATGTTATCCATGTCAATTATATTTATGTACATATATCACTAAGTTGTATTGACTTACTGCATTAGCCACTCGAAAGCTTTTTGCCACAATACGTAAAATATCTCAATTTTTATTTTTTTTATTAAAGCGACAATATAATATATTGTACATTCAAAATATAACAAAATAAATATTCTCTGGATTCTTTAAAATGTTTTAAAGTTTACGATTTAATAATATTTTTTTTATAAATCCTACGAATATGTGATAACAGTCAAAAGATAGGTGAATTTATTGGCTATATAGAACTATAATCAGTTTGTACGTCTCCATTTTCAAATTCGGAGGTATGATTTTTTTTTATGTGGGCGGAAAAATTTCCTTTAGCAATTCCGATAAAAAAGTTTTAAATTGCTCTGTCGCTCCAGTGGATGTAATGTTTATTGATTTATTACGGTTGTTACGTTATAGGAATAGGTACAGGTACCAGCCGAGGATTCAGTGAAGCCAATATACAGACTTCTCTCAAACAAATAGATTGGAATTGGAATGGATCAAACATATTTATCCTTCGTTAATGTTACAAAGCATTTACCTGCATGACCTTTATAATTTTAACGTCATTGGATAGCGTCCTTGGGAAAAAGAAACAGAGACCGCCAACAGATGAGTAGGTCTGGATGACCGTGGGAGAACTGCCGTTTCTTTTACCTATGTGTATATCTACCTAGATAATAATTGGCAAAATAGCGTTGTCAAAATACTTATGAAGCCTTGAAATATTCACAACGATAGACATTTTTTTAATTGTGAGGAAAATGTTTTTGATGGAATGAAATACAAATACAAAAGAGATAACTCACCAGAGTTGGAAACCAATTTGCTAGTAAAAAACACAAAGATATATATTGCCAAGTAGGTATCTTATACTGGATCATTAATAATTTTTAGACAAAACACACGTATTTAACACTATATTTTTGACGAAATGAAACACAAAGACATAAGTGATAATTATGTATAAATATAGATTAGGACGTGTTCACCAGAGTTGGAAACCAATTTGCAAGTAAAAAAACATAAAGATATATATTGCCAAGTAGGCTTCTCATACTGGATCAATAACAATTATTAGAAAAAACACAGGTAAAACCACGCAATATTTTTTGTTATGATCTAATAAAGCATTCTGTTACTGTCAGTGAACCTTGTAATTATTTATCATTACACTGCAATATGTTTATATTGTTTGGTAGGTTTATGTGGGCAGTTGTAGTGCCGGTAGAAATAATGTAATAGGTGCTGGTCTGGGACCGGAACTCGAAGGAATGCCTCAAGGTCGGTCAAGAGGGTCACTCGTTTACGATTATTTTTCCGGAACCTTTTATAAAATATATGTGTACATTATTGTACTGATTTTAGGGCTGTCGATTTCCGAGATTAAAGAAGGATTGTGATCTAAAAGAAATCCCATGTGACAGTTTCACCATTTTCAGAGTTGATAAAACATGTTGTACAAAATTGTTCGTACCATTAGTTGATTTATTTAAAAAAGTTTTTTTTAATGTTTTACGTGTGATTTTAAATATGAGGAGACCAAACGGACAGAATTTTAAGTGTTTGGGCAAGTAGGTACTTTGAGGACGTGTGGGTTAACACAAATTGAACAAATTTCAAAGTTAAATTTCAAGTTCCGTGAATGTTTTATTAAAGTTTTTTTGCTATTTCATTACGGGCCAGCTGTTTCTCAAAACTATTTCAATACATTACATATTTTTTACTAAATTAAATTAAAACAAATAACTTTGTTTAAACCACTTATATAATCACAATTACCTACATGTTTCAAAACCGATGGTTTCTTCATCAGGGTAGTAATGACATTAAAGATATTGTAATCATCAATTCATGTCATTACTACCCTGACGAAGAAACCATCGGTTTTGAAACATGTAGGTAATTGTAATTATATTAGTGGTTTAAACAAAGTTATTTGTTTTAATTTAATTCAAAATGACGCCACAAAGTGATTTTGCGAAGTTTGAAGAAATATTTTTTACTACATTATTATATTATATTTATTTTTATTTAAATATGTCTTACTCCGCTTACCGGTTAAAACGTAATATATATATATTATTTAAATAGTTAGATTAAGCTTCATTGTTACGGAAAGTGAGTATTACGAAAAAATTTGCATTTTAGACGAAAAAATATGCATTTTGTGTAAGATTATTTCACATGTTCGACGCCATGTTTGTCAACTGAAGCGGCCGTTTACACTTCATTCCAACAATTATTACAAGAAACAACTAGGTTATTACTAAAATAGGTTAGTAGTTTGGTAAACTAAGTCATTCATGCGTATTTAGATTGAAACAAAATTTCACAAATATCAAATCCATACAAAATTAAGCGGAGTATGAGTAAGCGGGGTAATGAATACCGCACAAGAGTCCCAACTGCTCCCATCTGGAGCTAGTGAGGCTATGGCATTCCCAATTGGGGTATGCTGTGAGGCTGAAGGAGATGAGGGGAGGAGGAAGGTGGGGAATTAGCTGGTTATTCAATATTATTATTACTATGACGGCCGGCGTAGTCCAGCGGTAGGGCGTTAGACTCCCATTCCGAAGGCCGCGGGTTCGAACCCGGCGTGCGCAAATAAAATTTTATTTAATTGATTTGTGTTATTTCACAATGAATTATTTGAAATAATATCAGAGTGGAAGATACTCTTAGTATCGCCCTGGCCTAAGACCACCATTCAGAATTGAAACGTTGCTTGAAATGGCTTTAGCTGTGTTTAGTGACTAGATCTGAATAGCCAGGTACTTCCCCACCTTCCTCTTTCTCGTCTCCTTCCCTTCCTCTCTTACCTTCAGCTTCATAACATAACCCAATTGGAGATGCTATAGTCTCACTAGCTCCAGACGGGAGCAGTTGGAACTCTTGTGAGGTATTCACTATAAACATAAAAAAAATTAGATCTGGTCACCAAACACGGCTAAAGCCATTTCAAGCAACGTTTCAATTCTGTATAATGGTCCTACACCAGGGCGATATTGAGAGTATCTTCCACTATGGAACGTGCCGAAAATACACTATATATTATTTTTTTATTAATTAATTATGAAATAACACAAATTAATCAAATAAAATTTATTTGCGCACGCCGGTCAAGTCAAAGTCAAAAGCCTTACCCCTCGATCACGGAGACTGTCTCGTTTATATACTAACTTGTCACATAATTAATTTGTAAACGAACAACTTATTCGAAAATTCATTGCACTATTTCTGTATATACCTTCTGCATTATTTAAATCGGTGAAGTCGTTTTTGCAAGGTCCGTTTAATTACTAGTTACCCAGCCTAGACCTTAATACATACACGCGCATGCCATCAATATTGACCAAATACCTCGTATTGAAGGAAAATCTAAATCTTCAATAGACGCCAAGGTTGCTGAAAGATTGCTAGAATAAGAACACATTTAATAATAATAATGAAGCCTAAGAATTATATTATAAATTGTACAGCGCCCTTGAGGTGATTTCTTACAAAAAAACGGCGCTCTACAAAATTATCCAATTATTTTCATTTACGCACCAGATTTTCAGGTCCTATGGGAAAAACTAAACCCTTTCATACACTTTTCCATATAAATGATCATCTAGTAAATCCACGTTATGCAAGTGTATTATTTAAGTATAATTAATACAAAACAATACAAGAACAACATGTTAATGTACCAAACTATTAAATGGGAATATAATTCACCTACTCCAGATATTTTCATATCAGAGGGTTCGGCTCGGTGGAATTCCTAATTTGACCGATAAATCCTACAAATCCCTCAATATAAATATTTAAAAAATCTCTCGTAATCCTACATGTATTTAAAATGACTGATTTTTGAATTTTTATTTACAAATTCTTTGACAAATCTAATATGCCTAAATTTTTAATGAGGGAGCTAGATATAATGCCAGTAGCCGAAATAACAAATGGTAATATTTTTTATTATTATTATTAATGATTGGATAATTTGTAGAGCGACGTTTTTGTGAGAAACCACCTCAAGGGCGCTGTACAACTTGTTATGAATTCTTAGGCTATCTACATAAGTTTATTATTTATTACAAACTACCACATACATCAACGTATTTCGCTTCCACACACTTGGAAAAACATAAATTCACCTCAAATATCGTCACGTTGAATATGATTTACTGTTATTTAGGAGATACTTAGATGATATTTTTATGTAGCATATTTTTATAATGTAGGAGCTGTTGCATATATTTTTATATTCTTTCTACTTGTCTATCTTGTTACTCTTTTTTGTTTATCTATTTTGTGAACTTTTTCATGTACCTATTACTCACCTGTAAATTTCTGATATTAACCTATACTATATTATTATTTTTATACCACCTGCAATCTAAAAACTGGTTTCAGTTTAAGTTATTTTTAATTTTTCTCTTTTCTTATAATATAATATTTTCACTTGCCTTTATACCTACCATTTTTATAATGTTCATTGCTATGAGTTTATCTTCTTATTTAAACATTGTATTACATATATATTCACTGTATTATACACTTATTATGTACACTTATCAGGGCGTTGAAAATGAATAATAAATAAATTATTTACAAATAGATACAAAAACATACTTACCTGGCCGGCCACTTCCGATAAACACAATTTAATTAGAAAGTTTATGCTTGGAGAAGATACGAATTGCATTGCGTGCACGCACGGAGAAAAATGTTATTCGAAAAAAACGATCATTTTAATAGTAAAAACGGGACTGAAGTTCTTACGAACAAATTAAGAGGGTTTTAATGTTTATTGGCGGGAACATGTAAGAATAATTTGTTGGTATACGTAATTTCGTACGTACGTACGTTTTTCTTTTTTTTTATTAATTCCTCACATTTTCTCTTTTACTTTTAGTAGATTGTATTTTAATGAAATCTTTTCCTCAAAGGTATTATTGATATCCTTTAAAATTTAAGTGTAAACCTTAGAAATATGTATATCATAAAACACTTTGTAAATTGAAGATGCACTTAATCAGAATTGTTTGTATTAGGTATATTGTTGCATTTGTTTTTATTATGGTCCTGTATCTAAATGTCGTTATTTTATTGGTCAATAACATACTTATTCACTGTCATATATAAATGTATAGACTGTTTATAACGCAAACAAATAAAATAAAATAAAAATGTATGTAGGTCCCCGAAACAGTACAAACACTAATATTTGTATAACTTTTGATACATTACATCTCCGTTACGATGGTTTTATTTAATTTTATTTATTTATTATATGTTACAAAAATAATAATTACAATCATAATAGTTGAAGTGTTTTCAATAATTAGGCCCACAAATTTGTTACATGACACCTTCTCATAGTTAATAACACATAAACTTTCATTTTTTTTTTTATTACATAAATAAACGGAGTTCATTTATTATCCACATTTACGTCTACGAAATGCATCTTTGATGTATCATTTGGATAAGTAATAAGGAAATTTTTTAAAGTTTGATTAGAATTTCAATAAATGTAATTGCGCATGAAGTAGATCAACTTATTTAAATGCTAATTACCGGTAAATTTACATACAAATTTTTATTCCAATTAAAAAAGCTACATATTGTTTAAGCAATGACAAAACATTTTTTTAGTTAACTATCAATCATATCAAAAACTAATGAATAACTATCTACAAACTACATATACAAATTAACAGGTACATGAAGTGTAACAATTATTATAAGCAATAATTATTAGCCTGAAACACTCATCCTATTGAAAAAACCTCCCGAGAAAAGATACATGCCGCCGACGGGACGTACACGAAACCTAATAATAATAACTTCTTACGTAAAGTCCGTATATTGTATTTATGGTGGCAATTGGAGGTAGGTAACACACAGTTGGAAGAGAAAAATAGAGGAAATTGCTGCAAACCAATCCCAGGATAGAAACCGGAGAGAGAGAACACACAATACACCGAGGTGATTTTTCACAAAAACAGCGCTCTACAAATTGTACAATTATTATTACTATTAATACAAACTTCATACTCATTAGAGTAAAACGCACATTGTGCGTCTCAGAACTATAAAATAAATTATTAAGTAGACAAAAGGGCAATATAAATTGTGTGAAATCAATTTATTGGAATTAATGCTTTGCGATCTATGCGTCACTATTTCCAATTTTTACGCACTAGACTTTTAGGTCCGGGTTTAGTTTTCCCCATAGGAAAAACTAAACCCTTTCACACACTTTTCCATAAAAATGATCATCTAGTAAATCCACACTATGCAAGTGTATTATATAAGTATAATTAATACAAAACAATACATGTTAACCTACCAGACTATTAAATGGGAAAATAATTCACCGACTCCAGATATTTTCATATCAGAGGGTTCGGCTCGGTGGAATTCCTAATTTGAGCGATAAATCCTACTTATCCCTCAATTTAAATATTTAAAAAATCATTCGTAATCCTACATGTATTTAAAATAATGTGATCGTGTCTCAGTAACGATCATTGCGTTCTTTCTTAAACCTTAAAAATATTTCTTTTGTTAATCAATATAGCAGATTATTTCCTGTTATTGAATTATACCAAACACGCGCAATCATTGTTCCCTTTGTTCTTATTATCCAAACCTTTTAATATTTTTATACTCAACATTCACTTTTATATCTCTTCTAGCTGCGTAGCTCTAGGGAACTCGTAGGACAACTAACGGGACACTGCCATTTCAGGAGAAACATGCAGTTATTGGGAGTGGAAAACACCAATAGATGCAGGAAATGTAAAGAGGATGCAGAGACTCCAATTTACCTATGGTGCCAATGTCCCGCCCTGGTGGAAACTAGGATCAGATACCTGGGGAGACATACTGTAGAACCAGAAGATATAACCAAATAGTCAATGACATTTCTGGTGACTTTATTAAAGGGATTGGGTTATTGTTAAAGGATTAAGAGGCTAGACTTTGAACCACACGCGGAACACCCGCGACTGTCATTCTGTCCCGCTCACAATAAGCTCACGCACACTTACAATACATGCGAATGCGAAATGTGCGAATGGGACAACGCTCAAATTTACCCACAAAAATTGCTCGAAAAGGGGTTTATGGAGAATACACTTTTCTACACCGAAACTTTCACGAAATTGAAATTTTTAAAAATATATATTTTTTAGAAAGAAGAAGCTACGTCGGTAGCTTTTCATAATTTTATAATTCTTTATGAGAGTTGAGTTAGTAGCACTTTTTCCTTAAATAATATTTTTTGATAAATCGTACATGTTTGACAGTGAATGTTTACGTTAATACGAAACGCATCGAAAATTCGAAAACATACCGACATAGTTTTCACCCTCTAGAAGGCAGTATAAAAAAATATATTCATTTTGTGCAATTTTCGATGTAGAAAAGTGTTTTTTCCTGGGCGTCCTTTTTGTATGGGCAGAAAAGCGAAGTCTATCATCTTAAGGTAAAATGGAAGATAGCACAATGGGTCTATGGCCTAAGTGCTCACGGGAACTATTCGTAAACCGTCTCAGCGTTTATTTAAAAAATGCTGTATGCCGTTATTTCAAATATACAGAATTTTGGCAAATATTAGACTGTTCGTAATTACACAATACTTATCACAATTATCTAGGTAATGTCGTCTCTGAAAGGAGTCTTTGAAATCAAGTTAATTTTTATACCTATCGCAGAAAATACACCCATATATGATTAAAATTAACCAAAGTGGAACCGCTGTGCTTCCTTTTTCGTATAAAATTTATTTTTGAATTTGAGGCCAAAATACTCAACCAACCTGAATATTTTTCATAAATCAAAATTTCTAGCAAATATTTAGTACGGATATGAGTTACCTATTTGTTTTAAATTATAAAATATTTTCCATTAAGGCCTCGCTTACCCGCTCAAAAAGAAGAAGAAGGAGAGATACGACCATGTGAATTTTGGAGGGAGCGCGCTAATATTAAAAACGAAAATATTCAAGAGAGAAAATTGGGAAACGGCTTAATTAATAAAACACGAATCGTTTAAAAAATAGTAAAAATTTCGTGGGCTTTGTGTTAAGTAGCATTTAAAGAAATATTTTGAATTTTTTCGTACATACAAGTAAGTATAACTTGTAAAATAACAGAAACAAACGTGTAAATAATAATTTTCGGAGCATACTTTGCGATTTATTTCTATCGAGGGAATTTCAAATAATTACAGTTTCGTCATGACTATGAGGAATGTATAGATACTATCTTAAAGAATAACACATATTTTTAAGAGCTTTAAAACTTCAAACGTTTAAGGAAAATATGTAAGAAATCGGTAGAAATTGATGCCAACGCTTAAAGAACTTAATTTCTCTCGTTTTTAGATGTATATTTATTCGTAAGTTAATGACTAATATTTAAAATATCTATTTTATCCTACCTATTATGCAAAATATGAAGAAACAAAATAAATTTTTTAAACAAAGCATTTTGATGGGCTAAATTTTAAATTTCAAAGTCCGGTTTACTTTACAATTTTGACCATAAAAACGCATTTTTAAGATGTTTTATTTTTATTACATTACATTTACATACGAGGTGTGCCTATTAAATAACGAAACTGACGATGCTACAGAAGAAGTACGCATGCGCCAAATGCGAGCCACCGACTGTTTAGCGTGAAGCCTTCTCTTTCAAATGCCATCTCAAACAAACCCGTATAGCCACAGCCATCTGTCGTAATAGAGTTGTTTTTTTCGCCAGAAAAATGTTAAATTTTCTTAAGGCCCAGGTTTTACGGTAACATTTTGGAAATTTATTCAGTAATGAGTGGACATTTGGGGGGAGAGGACGCGCGCTCGCATTGCAGTCCCGTCAAGGAATGAATGGGGAAATGGGTGTTATACAAGCAAAGTAGAAATTAAATAATTAAATATTTTATCATCGACGGATCTGCCGGATCTGCCCTGATGATGGACACTGCAACGCTGTCCGAAATGTCGGCTAAAGAAGGAGGTAGCACAACACGGCATAACACCCCAAAAACAAACAACGAAAATATTTTACCGTATAAAAATGAATGTTTCTTTGTTTGTTCCTCGTGCGGAACCTAAAGCATTTATCCGATAGCGATTTGTCGTGTATGAAATTATTTCCTATACCATTTATCCGATTGTGATGAAACTCTGGTGAGTTGTTATGTGCACACCCGCCAATGTTTCTATAAATAATAGTGAGCTCTGGCGTCATGAAATTTGTAAAAAAATACATAAAAAATTAATGTTTCTTTGTTTGTCCCTTATTCGGTACCTAAAGCATTCATCTGAGTGCGATGAAACTTTGGCGGATTTTTCGTATACGTGTACAAGTACATGCTATTGAAGGTTTCTATATATATTATAGTGCAAGTGAGCTCCAGCGTTATGAATTTATTTCCTACCTACATACCTGTAATGGTTTCTATATGTAGTGCTGAGCTCTGGCGTTATAAAAAATTTCCTATACCATTCATTCGATTGCGCTGAAACAATAGGTGATTTGTTGTGCACACGCCCGCGAAGGATTCTATATATATATAGTGGTGAGCTCTGACGTCATGAGATTTGTAGAAATAATTACAATATTTCCTTCTCATCCCCATTCACCTTCAGCCACACAACATACCCCAATTGGGGATGCCATAGTCTCACTGACTCCAGACGAGAGCAGGTGGGACTTTTGTAAGGTATTCATATAAAAAAAGGAGTGGCGGACGTATGAATCCATCTCTCCCACAGCGCGGCAAGGCGATGAGTCGAGAGAGTCAAATAAATTTTGGGTAATTTGTACACGAGCTGCCAATAAGAAGGAACAGCCTCAGGAGCACATGTGCTTCAAGAATTATTCAGGGTCGTCTACCGCGATGGAATCCTTGTTCTACCGTTATTTCATGAGGATGATGCTTCAGAGAGGAACTAGCGTCATTGATCCCTTCAGCACCGGTGCAAAGTCGGGAAACATGCCAAACGCGCGCCCAACATATATACACGGTCGAAATTTCTCACATGAGAACGGGTCGCTTCTACCACTCGTTCTTGAGTTCAACAGCTCGGCTGTGAAACGATTTGCCGGCCTCTGTGTTTCCTCCTTCGTACAATATGGGTCTCTTAAAGACAATTTTTCTCAGGGCCTCCTGTGCGAAGTTATATATAAAAATAAAAAAAAGATTCGACTATTATTGTTGAGAGGTTTAAAAATTCCGTACGACTAACACTATTTAACACAAGTACTAAAGATAAAATTAATATCATTCTAAAATCCACAAGTCTTGGCAATTTTTGTAGGATATTATGCTGAATATTTGCATACCAAGTTTACATTTAGTTGATTTTATATCAATTTGTATTAAATTTTGTGATATTTCGTTTATGTGCGTCATTCTACTTTTTGTTTATCTGAGCTAATATTTTGAAATATATTCTTTCTTGAGTACAAATAAATTTGTCTAAATAAACTTTCAAAAACAAAACCACCTTTTGTCATTTCTATCGCACGTACTTAAAAATATTTGTCCCAACTTTATTTTATGATCTCCCTTTATTCACACCCATTATTTTCCGGTAATATTATAAATACAGTTATTACCATTTCATAAACCATACAATCTACGTCAAAACACCATTAGATTCAAAGTCTCATTGAGTAAAAAACTGAGACGTCAAAAAAGGTTCAGGGCGTAAAAGATGTTTATATCTATCCATTCCATTGCTAATATGATTTTTTGTCTGTCTAGCTGTATCCATTATCTAGTAAACAAATTTAAATTTTATAGAGCAAGTGTATTTTTTATTTCGTACTTTATCAAAATGCTAAATGGTTTACCAATTTGGTGTCAATCTTACCCGAGTCTGCCCCATAGACGGCTGAAATTGTGGCTGGCTAGCGGGCCGTACAAGTACCAAAAATACCTAACTGCAGTAAAGCCGAGTTTTGATATCCCTCCTTAAGACTTTCGCTAATATTATCTTCATTAATAAAAATATTATGATTTGGGGTTTAACTCATTAAATTAAAAAGTTTAAAATAAAAATATTTCATCATAGACTTGCAGAAAAAGTCAATAGATGTCGCAAATTAATAAAAAAGTGATAAAATTTATCCTGACACTATCTAGATGGCATTTAGTTCGAGTTGAATATTGCATTCATACATAAAGATAGCAGCCAATAAAAATATGCGTTAAGAAAATGAAAATAATGTCTGTGGTTCTCAGTCGAAGTATGATACAGTTAAAAATGACCGAATCGGATAGGGGTACGTTGGCGCAGTGGATAGCGCGTTGGCCCGGATTGCCAGAGGTCCTGGGTTCGAGTCTCAGATGTATCCGTATCTTTTTATGATTTTTCTGTTTCGGATGTTCGATTGACTTTCGCTTATATTATCTTCATTAATTAAAATATTAAATTATAATAATTAAATTATAATAACTAATAGAGCAACTAATTGTTGTAAAATTTCATATGAAACTTGGAAAAACCGCTACTGAAATTAATAATTTTTTTAAACAAGTGTATGACAATGATTTTTTTATCACGTGCACATGTTTTTGAGTGGTTTAAGTGTTTTCAAGATGGCTGAGAAGACGTTGAAGGTGAATCTTTAATTTATCTTTTCACTTAAACCACTCAAAAACATGTGCACGAGATCAAAGTTCATTCAATTGACGTCAAAAACGAATGACAATATCGAAAAATAAGTAATTTGGTTCGATCTGACCGTTAAGTATTCATATTGCTCAAACTGTAGAAATTGACAAAGAATCCGCTCGGCAAATTTGAAATAACAATTTAATCATGCAAAAAATGTGTGCCAAAATGGTGCCTAAAATTTTCTTTTGTTTAACGTTTAAATAACAAGTGGTCGCAAAAATGTTTGAACTGACACTTTGTACTAACTTACGAACTGCCTTATTTGCCATACATTGCGCCTTGCGACTTCTATATATATATATGTATTTTATTTTTTTTATTTATATATTACATGATAACATTAGGACATTTTAATACTTATGATACATTTAATCACCACACTAGACGACTGCCTGTTTCATGGTGACCAATGGAATTTAGTTAACATGTGAGGTCTAGTGTTAACATATGAATTAAGTTTTTATACATGTTAAAACTATGAAAGATTATAGTAGAAAATTTATAATCGAAATTAAAAATATAAAAATAGAAAACAGTAAAACTGAAGAAAATAAAATAAAAAAATAATAAAAATTAATAAAGAAGAATAAGAGATGCTATTATGCAGGAAAAGATCATATACGAGTACATAACTCAGCGAGAGAAATCAGCCCTGAAGAAGCAGACAAAATGAGTGTTCCAGCTAAATAACTAATCTAACAATAAAATGCTATGTCTTTAGATTTAAAATAAAAGTTTGATTAGGTGTTTTGGCCTTAAACCCAAAATTATGTTTTGTATGAAAAAGGGCACTGCATTGAGCACGGAACTGTCGTAAGATTTAGTTTGGGTTGTTTCACCGAAATTCAAATGTAATATTGTCATCAAATGGCCATTCAGCACCATTTTATTTTTTTGACAATTGAAATGTCCCCGTGAAATGCCGATTCTAAATTCTAAGTCTGTTTCAGTAGCTTATCACAATATGGTAAAAAGCTGAAATGCATCTAGAATCGGCGTTTAACGGGGACTTTCCAAATGTCAAAAAAATAAAATGGGGCTGAATGGCCTTTTAATAATAAAAAAAAATTATAAGTGTCACCTCACAAGGGCGCCCCTGCCTGTACAAGGACAGGAGAACTATGTCGGAACTGTAAAGACAGGGGGACGATGTGGCCATCCGGTTGGACGGGGTTGTGAGGAGGTTTAAGGTATTTACGTTGTTTGTTTTTGGGGTGTTATGCCGTGTTGTGCTACCTCCTTCTTTAGCCGACGTTGCAGTGTCCATCATCAGGGCAGATCTGGCAGATCCCCGATGATGTGACGTCGGCTAAAGAAGGAGGTAGCACAACACGGCATAACACCCCAAAAACTAACAACGAAAATATTGATATCGACCACCAGCGTGTCACTACTTTTTGCTTTTTTTGATAAGTTACTTCTTACAGGAGTTAGAAACCTCCAAAGTTGTTAACGAAAATGATTTTGGCCGTGAAAATCTAAAAACGTATCAGGTTTAAGGTAGGCTCCGCAGGAAGGGATTAATGCAGGTCTTCGAAAAAACAGATTCCGGTAGCACGTTTCACGACCCGTTCTCAATGAAGCGAACCGGGTGTTCTACTCATACAAGTTTTGCGTACGAGCACTGGTGTACAGTAGATCTATGAAGCTCACTCCTTAGAGTAGACTCCATTGAAATTTCTGTAAAATATTGGGTATGTGAATAAAAGATGGCAATCGGTCTGTGTTAAGGTTTCCAAATTAAACTAAATTAATCTGCGAATCCATTGACTCATTGAAGAATTTTAATTGCCCGATAAAACCCGCAGTTTGAATCTATCAGACAGATTTATGGGTAGCAACAATCGCTTTCGCTCAGGTTGGAATAAATAAATTTATAATAAATTATTACGCGAGCTACTTTCTGAATTATTAATATGGTTCTTTCGAATTGAACAAAAGCAGGTTTTTAAGACAAATAAACATATTCATAGTTTTTCGGCAATTTTGTGCGACGAATTTAATTTAGCGCTCCGTTGAGCTCCCGCGAATTCAGTGAATGTTTTTGTATAAATAAAAATAATTTAAATTTCATTTACTCTCTTTCTGAACAGGAATGTTCATAAAAACCTACTCGCGAAATTATTTACTCGAATTTTCATGGTGACGAGACTTTTGAATGAAATTGTAAAAAATATTATTGAATCAAATGTGGCAGAGAAGTTGATTTCTTTTGTGTGTGGGTTTTTATGGAGCGACAAAGAAATAAATTTGTATTAGATATTAATGAAGTCAAATACTATTTTAATGCTTACAATAAATTAAATGATGATGAAATTTAAAATATGACATAAGTATTTAAAATATCACAATTGTAACAGCAATAATGAATATTTTTAACTTAATGAGTTAAACCTCAACTTGTAATATTTTAATTAATGAAGATAATATTAGCTTAAGTCAATCGAAAATCCGAAACAGAAAAATCAGAAAAAGATACGGATACATCTGGGACTCGAACCCAGGACCTCTGGCAATCCGGGCCAACGCGCTATCCACTGCGCCAACGTATCCCTCTCCGATTCGGTCATTTTTAACTGTATCATACATCGACTGAGAACCAGCAACATTATTAAAATTTTTCTTATCGCATATTTTTATTGGCTGCTATCTTTATATATGATTGCAAGATTCAACTCGAACTAAATGCCATCTAGATAGTGTCAGGATAAATGTTATCACTTTTTATTAATATGCGACATCTATTGACTTTTTGGCTCGGATTGCCAGAGGTCCTGGGTTCGAGTCCCAGATGTATCCCTATCTTTTTCTGATTTTTCTGTTTCGGATTTTCGATTGACTTTCGCTAACATTATCTTCATTAATTAGAATATTTTTTTACTACAATACATATATTTTCTTAGTATTTACGATATCCGTCGTAAGTCTTTGATAAGAGTTAAAGAGATTCAAATAATGTTTATAGCTCTTAGATAGGTCACCTCAACAGTATAAATTTACCATCATCGACGTAATTTTGCATAAGCATATCCTTCCTTTATAGGTTATCCGTTTAAATAATATAATTAATAAGTTGCCATCAGAGTAAAGTGCATACTAATAAAAATAAACATCACTAATTCCCGGTATATCAGCCTGTCTGTATCCTCGCTATGTACGACATTCCTTGCTCAAATTTAAGCCAGCCAAATCCGCCGCTCAAGCTTTGGTGAGCTGCAGAATAGGCAGAATAGATCCTATTTTTGACGCCGAGGCGCTAGAAGTCACATGCCAAACTTAACGTCTGCGTAAATAGTATTGAATACTTCTACCTAAATAATATTGATTACTTTCCACCGAAATACACGTCAATTGCCTAATTTTATAAGTTTTAACTATTAGATTCATCGAGTGATGAGAGATGATGATGTTATTAGTTGATAATCAATCTAAAATAGTCTGATAAAGTGATTTTAAAAGTTTCAAAATGAGGACGGTTTGTTTTCAGCGGTAAATTTCATTAATAGTGCACAGGCAATGTAGTAACATAGTAACCATGCTATTTAAAGTGAAAATCTATCAAAAACCAACTCGTAATGAATGAAATAAACTGTCGCTGTAAACATTTTCAAAGATCGCGATATAGCACTCACGTAGACAGTATTTTGTTTTTTCAACACGTTATTTTATTAAAATCATAGACAATACGTGTAATTCTGGCTTGCGAACAATTTACGGGATATGTTCCAAGCCGCGTTAAGCTTATGGTAGATTCAGACTGGGTCGACGTACGTATTCATCGCTACGCCTAACAATATCTGGGCTGCTTAGCAACCATAGATTTTCAATGAAAATTTATGTTTTAGAATCACATTGGCCACACGCATCGCGACGTGCGATGTCTGTGGCCATTTTCATAGAAGATGTATGGGTTGCTAAGCATTGTTTGGCGTAGAGATGCGTACGTACGTCGTCCAGTCTGAATCTACCTTTAACATTCCAATCAAGCCGAGCTTAAACTCAACCGATAAATCGGGCCTAAAGCGCACAACGTTATGTAATACAAATTATTAATAATTTCCTATGTTTGTATAAAGGTACAGGTTATTGACTCCACCCTCAGATCACACAATGATATAAGCTGCACCCATCGTCCTGCCCTCTGAAAGACCTACAAGTGCGAGTATATTATAAATTCAAAAGATTATAAAGTGCATTGCTTAACCCGTCAGTCTTATTTCTTTGTCTCCCTTACTATCACAGTGAGAAATATGATATAAACGGTGCTAGAAAGAGAAAACACCACGCTTTATATTCAAATATAAAAGTTAGCCACGAAAGTAGTAAAATTTATAACATTATGAAACCAATATTTCGGATCACAAGTTGAAAAAAAATTATGAAAATTTGGGAATTTTTCATTAATTATTTTTACATGAAACGACAAAAAATTAGCCAACACTATCGTTTATAATATATTTATCTAATAAAATATGTATGCGTTTTTAATGTTTTTTCGTTATCAGTAATTTAAGTTACAAAAACGCAAAGTGAGCCATTTTTAAAACTTTTTTGTTTGCATGCAAAATTTTTATATTTCACAAATTATATATTGGTTTAAGTATAAAATTCTAAAACGTATTTTATCACCTTTCAAAAACAGTTTTTAGTTATCGGATACGTTCAGAAATATTCCATTTATTTGGATTTTATTGTAATGCGGAAATATTTTGAACCCCCCGGACAAAACATGGTCGAGGCATGAGGAAATTATTTGTTTAGGTACCTAACCGTATTTGAAAATCGGCTTCGTAAATCGGTTCTTTGACAGCGATACAAAACTAAATGTACAATGCATCTGACCAATTAGCGCGATGCTGTCCAAAATAGTGTGTTTTTTTTTTTTTTTCTTATTTTCTTTTTCAATGTAACTAATGTTGTCCCCTGTACTTTCACATCATAATATTTCATTCGATTTGAATATTTACGTGTAGCTCGTATTGAATTTTCATCTATTAAAAATCTAAATAATACATTGAGAGAATATTGAACAGCATTATCATTCAGATTCACACCTGATTTGAAGCCAAGGTACGTTTTTTACACTTGAAATACGTCTGCTCGACTTTTTACGACGAAGAACAATCTATCAAGTTGACAAGTCAATTTCAAAAGACAATGAGAGCATACATAATATAAACAGGTACCTACAGGTTCATAAATACGTACACCGACGAAACTTACTAAGACAGGTTTTTTTCCAGGTAAAAGTTTCAGTGTAACTACGTGTTTGATTGTCTCTCTTTGAACAAATATCTTCTCTTCTATCAAGCCTTATCTAAAATTGCCTCCCCCGTGTTCAATATCCCATCTCTTCTAATTCTGAACTCGTCTCCAATCTTATATATAATTTTGAAATTTGCCCATTGTTATATGTGCCTTATCCACATTCAGAAATAAGTTGTATTGTGTTAGGGCTCTTAAAGAATAATCTGTGGATATTTATTTTTTATCTTTACATATCTACAATCTTACTAAAATTATAAAAGCGAAGGTTTGTATGGATGTATGTTTGTTACTATTTTACGCAAAAATTACTGAATGGATTTTAATCAAACTTTACAATAATATAGCTCGAACATCAGAATAACATATAGGCTTTTGAGCTCTGGCGTTATAAAATTATTTCCTGTACTATTCATCCGATTGCGATGAAAATTTGGTTTTGAGTTGTTGTGAACATGCCTGCGAAGGTTTATATATACAGCGATTCTAAATTGGTGAGTTCTGCAAAAAAAATCAATAGGTCACAAGCGAGTTGTTTGGAAAAATGGGTTTATTTTATGGAGTTTGGCGACAGGGAAAAAGGCGGAAGGGGAATCTGGGAGGGGCAGAGGGAAATTAAGGAGAGGGGGGTTCGTGGGTGGGGGGACAAGGGAGGGGGAAGGCGGAGAAGGTGGAAAGGAAATGCGTGAGAGAAGGAGACGCGGGAGGGGAAGGAACGGGTCTAATGGGAAAGGACACGCAGGGAGAAAAAAATCTTTATTTAAGTTGCATCGCAACGCATGCCGGGAATCAGCTAGTACGTTGTGTAGTACTCCTGGGTCACATGACCGACTCTACTGTCTAATCTTAATCTTATCTTTAGCTTAATGGTAGAGCTCCTGTCCGGCAAACAGAGGGGTGCGGGTTCGAGTCCCGTCGGCGACACATATCTTTTCTCGGGAGAGTTTTCAATATTGATGAGTGTTTCAGGCAATTATTGCTTATAATAATTGTTACCCTTTGTGCTATGCATAAAAAATCTTGTCCTAAACATTAGTTTATCAATTTAAAAAATAATCAATATTTGACGAGTTAAAAGTATTTTCACCAAAAAATGTAGATGTAATGTCTCGACGCCACCTAGTGAGAGAGTTAGCACTTACATGCCTTTCTCATATAAATAAAGTTGGTTGTTTGCAGGTGAAAAAATATAATAAGCGATAATTGTTGAATGAAACACTAGGTATATATTGAATCATTTGGCGGGTAAGAGGTATCCCGCCGTAGCTTAATGGTAGAGCTCCTGTCCGGCAAACAAAGGGGTGCGGGTTCGAGTCCCGTCGGCGACACATATCTTTTCTCGGGAGAGTTTTCAATATTGATGAGTGTTTCAGGCTAATAATTATTGCTTATAATAATTGTAACTAATGTGTATATTTATTGATTACGACTTTATTTTCACGAAACTCTATTGTAATTTTTAGGCTTATAAATAAAATTCAGAATTTTTAATTTATTTTTTATTTTGCATGCGTATAAATGCATTATTATACATGTATACGTAGCCTTATATTAACGTAAGTATTTAAAAATATTATATTGAGCGATTTTATTTCCGGTGTTCGTTTTGTACTTATACGCTGGTATATACAATACACGAATATAGTCAAGTAGTTTTTTTTTGTTGCATTTGTAAAATAATATATGTTTTACTTTTGTCATCCTGCGGTATATCCTCTCTGCAGACTAAACCGACTGCATATTGTATATAACTAAAGACCAACTGTCGAGGGATCAAATGTCATGGAACCCAATAACTCAGCCCTTGCTAACTATAGTGCAAATTAAATGAATTATACCGTGAATTATAAGTATTAATAAATGGAGGTGTTTTATTATCTCTACACCAGTGAGTTATCTTACAATTTAAATAATATTCGTATTTGGTCTGGAGACTTTTCACGAAGGCGTTATTTGCAAGAAATTGCATAGGTAACACATGCATCTGTGACTTTTATTACGATATCCTGTTAAAAGTAACAGCCAGCAATTAAAGTAAATATTATGCATTGTGATGTCAAAATTTATGTTATGTAGTAACTAGTACACATAACAACGCGTAATGATGAAAAAGAAAGTTTTCATGAGTATTTAAAGTAGAAAATAAATATGACTCCACTAATCAAATGTGTAGAAAATTGTCACCCTCGATTGAACTCAAATATTGGAACATAATGAACACAAGTTACTGTGCATGAGCAATGCAAACGATGCACTAAAAAAACTTGCAACGGATTTAAATGTCTGGATACGTGTATTATCAATTATGTTCTTTGAATTTATCAAACCGGCTTAGCCCAAAATTTTAACAATTTTTTTTTTCATTGAAAATAATGGAGAAAACCAATGACATGAAAATAAATCTAGACTTGTTATTGTCTCACAAAATAAACAGAAAATGTGGCAGTTAACAAACTTACTTTCCACTAAACTCTTTATTTAAACATTGTTCGTGTACGACAAAGATAGACATTTAAATAATATGTGTGTATGAACGAAATAGATATAGAACTTTATAATCTTTTCACATTTAAAGTTTGCAGTGAATACCACATTCTACACCTTGGATGTGAATCCGATATGATGAGAAGATATGCTTACTCGCTTACACTACGACGAATACGCTATGTAGGAGACGATATACTGCCAGTGGGTTGTCTTTTTTTATAGATTCTTATGTGTTGCTATGTTCGCTATCTCGTATTCTCTAAGGGCGCATGATTCTTCGGGAAACAATCGAAATAATTGTATTACTTATCTTATCTTATAATAAGTAATATGCGTGAATTTACGAGTAAAATGTTATTATTTGGCTTTTATAATAGTAGTGTTGTGTGATGAAAATAGTTTTTTTATCACATACGGAGCATTTTGGCACTCTTTTACACAATTTCGTTAGAGATTGTCCACGCCCTCACGCAATTCGTGCCAGTTTTGTATTAAAACAACTAAATCGAAAGTACGACAATTACCTCGTCTTTCGCTTGTCACTTTGAGATCTCTACAACATGTCTATAGTTTGTAAAATCATCGGTGAAACTGGAATATTATCTCCTTGATATACATTTTTACCAAGCTCTATCTGGATCGATGGAAATAACGTAATAAGTTGACGCAAATTTCACTACCACAGGCCTTACAATTCGAGAGTTTTTGCTGCTTCGGCACACATATTATTTGTCACATTGTTATAATTAACGAGATTCTTGCTACAAATTTCTTAATTTAATGATATGGTCCAAAAATGCCCGTGGTTTTAGCATTATATATTCTTCGCCCTGGTCCGCAGAATGCTGGGGAGTGGTTCGCTTATCTGTATTCCTCATGAGGTGGAGTGCTCCCTCATGCTCCAGAGGGTTCAAAAAAAGTTTTTAAGATTTCTGTACACGAGTGAATTCGGCTACTATCCATGGCTTTATCCGACGAACTTTCTTCTGGGACTTCACTCCCTGCAGCTAAGAGAGAGAGGTATGCCGCCACCCACATATTCAGGCTGCTGCGAGGCTATATACGTGAGTCTCAATGATCCAGATGACTATCTTAGACAGCGTCATCATAGATTATTCTATTTTCCTGCCTATAGAACTAACCTGCCAATGTTCTTCTGGTAGGGTGGAGTATATTGCTTCTGAACCAAATCTCATCCGAGATTGATATATCTGGCGTACACGGAGAAAAATGTTATTCTAAAATACGATAATTTTATTCGTAAAAACGGTTAAAAACGGGACTGAAGTTCTTACGAACAAATTAACAGTGTTTCAATGTTTATTAGCGGGAAAATGTAAGAATATTTTGTTGGTATCCGTACGAAATTACGTATATCAACAAATTATTCTTACATGTTCCCGCCAATAAACATTGAAACCCTGATAATTTGTTCGTAAGAACTTTAGTCCCGTTTTTCACCGTTTTTACGAATAAAATTATCGTATTTTAGAATAAAAAATTTCTCCGTGTAGGAGAGGAGAGATTCAAAAGGGAAATTCTTTCGATTCTGGAAAGAATCTCTCCACATTGATGAAATCACCACTACTGCCTGAGATTTTTTTGAAATTGCTATGTTCATTAAAATTTCTTTTATGTATAAATATTTGTAAACAGTTTTTTGTAAAATATTTATAAGGTGTTATTTCTTATATGTAATAAACCCAAATTTGTAATGGTGTAAGAAATCAATAAAAATATTATTATTATTATTATTAACACATTATTTTTGTAATGAATTTCACCGCTGTCCACTAATTGGTAATATTAACAATACAAACATTACTGCTATAATAACATTATTCATAATAGAGGTTACCTAACAAACAAAAGTCAATCAAATTAAGCTTTAACGAGTTTTATAAACAAAATTTTTGAAATGGTGATAACTGCAACAAGATTTGAGTCAATAGTTATTCATGCAAAACAATCTCGCAAATTGCCCATTTCAGTACCTGCCGGCAGTACACATATTATTAATGGCCGTGATAAAAAACGCATCGTTTTAAATTTGAAACACAATCGAAATAAGATACATTTAAAATCAAAGTGTACAATTAAATATTGCCGTGAATTGATTACTAGTCCGAGGTTAAGGCGCGTTTGAACCGCGTTGATTGGGTGAAAGAGATCAGTGTTGCTAGAAGCTATAATTATTACACAATATCTTAAAAAAAGATAATCGGTTCCTAATATTTTGAGGTAGCGTAAAATGCCCCAGTTTGCCCCAACGGGTAACAATGTCCAATTTGGAAAATAACTTGTTAAGAGGCTATACTTTGCACCACACGCGTCTGTCATTCTGTCCCGCTCACACACACTTACGATACATGCGAATGCGAAACGAGCGAATGTGACAACTGCTAATCTCTCATATTTACCTACAGAAATCGCTCGAAAAGGGGTTTTGGGAGAAAACCTTTTTCTATATCCAAACTTTCACAAAATTGCAATTTAAAAACAAAAATATGTTTTCGAAAGAAGAAGCTACGTCGGTATGTTTTTATAATTTTGTAATTATTTATGAGAATTGAGTTAGCAGCACTTTTCCTTAAATAATATTTTCCGATAAATTATACATGTTTGACAGTGAATGTTTACGTTAACATACCGACATTGCTTTTACCTTCTAAAATAATAAAAAAATATATTCATGTAGTGCAATTTTCGACGTAGAAAAATATTTTTTTCCGGGCATCTTTTTTGTATGGGCCGAAAAGCGAAGTCTATCGTCTTATTAAGTCCATTGTTGAAGATACTCTCAGTATCGCCCTGGTGTAACATCACTATTCTTTAAATGGTTTTGCCTTGTATGGTGACCAGATCTGAATATCAAGGTACTTCCCCACCATCATCTTCCCCATCTCCTTCCCCTCACTACCTTCTGCCTCTGTTTTTTTTGTTCACTGTTCACAGGCTCCAGAAGAGATCAGTTGGGATTCTTGTGCAATATTCATATAAAAAAGGTACCCGCGTACCCATATAAAAAGAAATGATTACCTATAAACCATGCTATATAATATTTGTAATTTAATTTAATTTGTACAATTTCATAACTTATAAGTTAATTTATTAACCATATTATGAATTTCCAATCTGTAAACTTCACCCGCCATAACACAGGGACACCCAAGCATGAAGGGTGAAATAACACGAAAATCTATACAATGTACAAAGTTTTTTTAATAAATAAACAATTAAATAAATGTGGCAATGTTACCCCTCGAGGGGCAAAGTAATGAGCTTTTACTCTACCTATCGCTTTGTTGAGTACTAAATCACCTGCCGGCAGCGGAGATTTGAAATTGAAACACGCGTTATGTTGCAATGATGTGGTGCGGGCAATATGAGCATTTCCACAGTAAATAGAGTAAATACTTGTTAAAATAACTCAGGTACGGGCCATACGTCATTCCTATGTCTACCTACGTTAAATTATCGTGAAAACAAGCTTATGTGTCCAAGCGGTTAACTACTGCGATAATTTATTTGATGTTGCACACCTCAGGATAGAAATACCTACGTTAAATTATCGTGAAAACAAGCTTATGTGTCCAAGCGGTTAACTACTGCGATAATTTATTTGATGTTGCACACCTCAGGATAGAAATACCTACGTTAAATTATCGTGAAAACAAGCTTATGTGTCCAAGCGGTTAACTACTGCGATAATTTATTTGATGTTGCACACCTCAGGATAGAAATACTCTGAGAATGTATCAAGCATGCCATGAATCTTATCACTAATTGGCACACTTAACACATAAAGTCCATTTAATCAAGTTACAGATTCACATAATCTGGTATCACGTTCAAATACTTCAAATAAATATTATAACTTAAGAGAATATTACCAGAGAATAGAGGAAATTAGTCCTTTTTTAAATCAAATTCTAGACGTATTGACTCTTTTTTACAAAAAAAACATAAATTGATTATGAAAGATTGTTATTTTATCTGGTAAACGCAATTTAAATTTTTTGAAAAACTAAGTTAATTTTTAATATACTAAGGTTATACCGTTGGTCGTTGGCAGATTTGTTCAATTTTCAAACGAAGTATTGTGTTATATGGGCGTTTTCCAAAAAAGATGTCGGTGACGTAATAGGAATTCCACTTAAGTGAGATGCTGCATTTCGATTAAAAATATACGTAAATTTATTAAAGAAAGTATGAACTTCATGACAAAAAGTATTTAAATAGAAAATGTCAATAAACTTCGAAAATAATTGCAATTTAAGTTTAATACTATTGCTAAGAAATTCTTTTACGTCACTTTTATCATAAAGTTTATAAAGAAAATTAAAAGAAATTCATTATTTCAGATTTTTATTTACGAATTGAAAACACAATCAGTCTCCTAAAAAATATGAATAATCAAGCTTATTGAATTAAATATTAAGTTTTTCGATAAAAATATTCTTTTACGCTACTTTTGGACACTTTGTACTGTATATTTTGCGTTCTAGAAAGACGAATATAAGTTTTTGTTTTACGAATGTTTAATTATAACAAATTTAAAATTAATCATGAACTATATCAATAAAAAAAAGAACAAATTTCTTTGAGATATAATATTTGATCTTAGAAAATAAATCACAGCAATAACAGGACAGTGGCGTAAGGGGAAAAATTTGGTAACGTTAAGGAATTCTAAGGCCTCGGCCAGACTGAGAGGCTTGCCCGGTAGCGACAGCGGGCGCGAAATATCAGTCATATGTGTACGCACGTTGTGGCTACACTGCTGAAGGCGCGACAAGCGACTGGTATGGGAAGAGTGGAAGATACTCTCAGTATCGCCCTGGTGTAAGACCACCATTCAGAATTGAAATGTTGCTTAATAATGACTTTAACCGTGTTTAGTGACTAGATCTGAATAGCCAGGTACTTCCCCACCTTCCTCTTCCCCACCTTCCTCTTCCCCACCTTCCTCTTCCCCATCTCCTTCCTGTCCCCACTTACCTTCAGCCTCAAACGTACCCCAATTGGGAATGCCATAGTCTCACTGGCTCCAGACGGGAGCAGTTAAGACTCATGTGAGGTATTCTCTATAAAAAAGGGCGATTTTACGCACTACCGCCACCGTGGAATGCCCCCCGCGCAAGTACTTTTTCTTCCACTTGTTCGTTTTTCTTTTCTTTTTATTTTCGTTTCTGTTCTCTCCAACGTCTTCTTTTTTCTATTCTTCTTTGGTTAGCTCTCTGATTATATTTTGATGTTATTTTTGTCTTTGTAACTCTTTTTTCATAAAGGCTTCATATTTTTCAGGGTCGTTTTTAATTTTGTCTCTGTACCTTTTTGATTTTTCTGCAGCTTTCAACGGCATATTTGAACATAAAATTAAAATAAATTATTTATAAAATTGTATGCAAGAATTGAAAGAGGCGGGATTGGGCGCGAAATTGAATGGTCTGAAAGTATGTTGTCTGTTGTATGCTGATGATGCGGTGCTGATTTCTAACAGCATAGAAGATCTGCAGTCACTCGTATCTAGGATGAACGAAGTATGTATGAAGAATGAGTTGATGATGAATGTAAGTAAGTCAAAAGTAATGGTGTTTGAAAGAGAGAGTACGAAAACAGTGTGCAACATAGTTGTGAATGATGAGTACTTAGAGCAAGTTGATGAGTTTGTGTATTTGGGAAGTATGTTTACGAGAGATGGGAAGGCTGATAGGGATATTGAAAGAAGGGTAAATGCAGGTAACTCTATTAATGGTGGACTGAATGCTGTTGGCGCCAACAAAAAGCTGTCCAAAGAAGCGAAGCTAGCAGTTCACAATGGAGTGCTGGTACCTACCCTGATGTATGGCAGTGAAGCATGGAACTGGCAGAGAAAGGATGAAAGTAGACTGAATGCTGTAGAAATGAGATCCCTGAGGCGTATTTGTGGTAAAACCATGTATGATCGTGTGAGGAATGTGGAGATCCGAAAAGAATGCAAGGCCGATGTGAGCGTCATAAGTAAGATTAAAAAAGGGACGCTTAGATGGTTTGGACATATAGAGCGAATGAACGAAGAAAGGAGTGTCAAGAGAATATATGATACTAATGTGAATGGTAGAAGAAGTCGAGGACGCCCGAGGAAGACATGGCACGATCAAGTGAATCAGATACTTGAGTCGGGCCATGTCAAGAGTCAGAATAATAGAAGAGCATGTATGATAAGATGTATGAATGTGAATGAGGCGAGGAGTGTATGCCAAGACCGAGTTGTTTGGCGGTCCGTCCTCTCTGCCTACCCCTGCGGGGAAACGGCGTGATGGTTAGTTAGTTAGTTAGTTAGTTCACAAATAATTAGATAGGTAATAATGGGCTACACGTGCATACCGTGTATAGCCTGAAATAGGTAACTAAGCTGAAAGGGTATTAAAGTACTTGTTAATGTACACAACTTTAATTAGGTACAGGATTAACTAAAACACACAGGAACATAAATCATGCTACACTTTATACTTACTTAATTAAAATTGTATGAACCAGCTGATTTTATACTGAATTTCAGAGTTGCCTCTACAGTAATAGTTGCTCATATTGCTGTATATATTAGTACTTTGACACCATTTCGACTCTTTCAGAATTAATCTTTAATAATCTTAATTAATAAAAAAAAGAAAAAAAATTGTACACACAAAAATCAAATAATTTTTTCTTTTTAGCTATGCTGTTCTTTTTTTTCAATGCTACATATATCACTCAACCCACATATCTACATGTAATAGTTACATTTTGAAGATACATGCAAAATATAAATTTAATTAGAAAATTGTAACACACCCAAATACACTAAAAGACGGATAGAGTGAACCGACCTTTAGAATTCCATTACGTCACTTTTAAGTTCCATTCACGAGACCGTTGCGTAAGAGAAGTAGCGTAATCGCGTCAATATTTTTTCGAAATGTATTTATCAATAAATTATGAAACTTCTGTTTGTTCTAACTAAACATTTCATAAAACAATAAATGAATCAATTTAATACAAAGTAGAGTCTAATACATGCTGGTAAATTACCTGGAGAAATACGGAAGCGTTGGTGGAACACTTTTTTAGTACAGCCGAGAAAGACCACTTTTGTTACGATTTCTTGGCAAACTGGCTGTAAAAAACCAAGCATGGCCGCCCTTCATAGACTAAAAAGGGTTGCTATTTTCGAAAATATTCATCGATTTGGTAATATTTTTATTGGAAGACGTCAATAATGTGGTAGCGTAGGCGGAAATTCCACCATACGCTATTTCGTAGGACAACTCAATATCTGGTATTTAAATTATTTTACACGATAATTAATCTATATTATGGTTGCAAATCGAAAATATTATCATATACTATTAGTAGAATTAGAAATAAATACTGGGATAACATAAAATAACATTAATTTTTGAACTCTTACTGGTAGTGGTAGGTGTAGGACATACCAGAAACAGTGACCTGAAGTCTTACTTATTTTAAAATAATATCGAAATTTAATAGATTTATTCATTATTTTTAGTCCATAAAGGTATTTATTTGCTATTATATTGGTAAAATATATGGTTGGTCATTAAAACCGACACAACAAAAGTTACTGATGCTGAAAGTGACGGGACACTGACTTTTATCTATGTACACTTTTTTTGAAAAACGCCCACATAACACAAATTTCAAATCATATAAACATAGAGCAAAATAAATCAATACATAATCTAGTAAAGACAGATTTCAGAATTTTAATTTTAGTTAAATTAAATTAGTAAATAAATCCGACAACGTGTTTTGTGACGAAAATACCACAGTTTTTCTATTTATTTAAGGTCTTATAAACTAAAATATTTGAAATTTTTTTTAGACACTTATTTTGTTTAGACATTAGGACCAAAAATACTTACAAGAATATACACGATATTTAATAATTTATCATCGTGCGTTTTGAGCATTTTTATTGCTTACTTGAATGTAAGTATATAGGCAAGTTTTTGAATGAAATAAATCGATATTAAATTTTTTAATTTAAAAATTTCATACGGGGAATTATCGATCTTTCTCATTGGAACCCCCTGTCTAGTCTTAACACTAATTGGCACACTTAACCCATAAAGTCCGTTTAGTCGAATGACAGATTCATATAATCTGATATCACGTTCAAATACTTCAAATAAATATTATAACTTAAGCTGTGGCATTCCGCAATACCACCGATTTATAACATATTTCTCTTGAACTCTAAGTTCTTTAACTTTCTAAGTTCTTAAAAAAATAGATGTTATTTTTGATCATTGTCGAGCTGAAACGGTAATTTATATGAAATCAAATGTTTATTTTTATAAAATTTTTATAAGAAAATCTGTCTTTTCAAATTTTGAAGGTAATTCCCATCAATGTAATATATCATTGAAGAAGAACATAAACTAACTAACCATCAAGCCGTTTCCCAGCAGGGGTAGGCAGAGAGGACGGACCGCCAAACACCTCGGTCTTGGCACACACTCTTTGTCTCATTCACATTCATACATCGTCTCATACATATTCTTCTATTTTTCTGACTCTTGACATGGCCCGACTCAAGTATCTGATTCACTTGATCGTGCCATGTCTTCCTCTGACGTTCCCTGCTTCTTATACCATTCACGCTTGCATCATATATTCTCCTTACCCTCATTTCTTTCTTTATTTGTTCATTCGCTCTACATGCCATACCATCTGAGGGTTCCTTTCTTAATTTTAAAAGCAATAATAATCGAATTTTTTAAAATATTATGTATGGTTGTATTGGCTGGGGAGCGTCAGGAAGAACGATTTTAGATCCGCTTGTAAAGGCCCAGAAATCCATAATTAGAGTCATTATGCATAAACCCTACAGGTTCTCAAGCGACAAACTCTACAAAAAATTTTACGTTCTTGATGTTCGTCAAAACTTCATAAAAAAGATTATTATCCATGTACATAAAAATATAGAAAATTTTAATAAAATTGATCACAAATACAATACAAGAAGTCACAACAGAAAGGATCTCTTCGTCCCAGGGAGCAATACGGCAAAGTATCAAAAGACGTATGCGTATCTGGGACCGAAATTATACAATAAAATCCCCCCGAGACTTAAATATTAAAAATTGCAAAATGTCCTGCATTGGTTCAATAATAACTAAAAGGTTGATTGGCTTGGGTAGGGAGGAGACTGAAAAAGTATTATATAATGTGACTTAAAACGATACATGGTTACCTATGAATGGCACATTTAGTAAAAACTTAGTACATAGGTATTAATTAAAAAAAAAAAAAAAATTTAATTGCATTTGGCACTTTACACACTTTGGTTCCTTAGAACAGGCAATCTGCCTAGCTAGGAACTAATATCGACCTAAAACAACGTAATAACACTTGTATTCATTTTAAATATATTCTCTTATTATGTAATATTATTTGTTATTTTGGCTTTAAATGTATCAAATGTAAATAAATAAATAAAAGACACATAAAAAAAGAAAATGGTCACAACTGGGACTCGAACCCAGAACCTCACGTCTAACCGGGACATACGCTTTATCCAATTCAGCCTTTGCGTCCTATTATGAGACTTTATTTTTAACTTAATGAAAAAACCTCAAATTATAATATTTTTATTACGCGAAACTCAATCGAAAATCTGAAACAGAAAAAGATACGGGCACATCTGGGAACCCAGGACCTTCGGCTTTACGGGCCACTGCTCTACCAACCGCGTTAATGTGTCCCTATCCAAATATTAAATATCTTCGACTGAGAAATGCCAACATTATCTTCATTTTCTTAAAGCATATTTTTTTGGCCGCTATCTTTAAATATACCCATGTATGCCCATAATAATGAACGGACATTTTTTGGGCACCGCGGAGCAGCTGTGGAAAACGCTCTTTTTGCTTCCACACTAGTATATGAGTCTATCAAGAATATGATTTTTTTATTTTTTTTTATTGAGAAACTTCACAAGAGTCCCAACTGCTCCCTTCTGGAGCCAGTGAGACTATGGCATCCCCAATTGGAGTGTGTTGTGAAGCTGAAGGTATGAGGGGAAGGGAAGGAGGTGGGGAAGAGGAAGGCGGGAAAGTACCTGGCTATTCAGATCTAGTCACTAAACACGGCTAAAGCCATTATTAAGCAACGTTTCAATTCTGAATGGTGGTCTTACACCAGGGCGATACTAAGAGTATCTTCCACTCTGGAACGTGCCGCAAATACAGTATGTATTATTTTTATTAATTAATTGTGAAATAACACAAATTAATCAAATAAAATTTATTTGCGCACGCCGGGTTCGAACCCGCAACCTTCCGATTGGGAGTCAAGTGTCTTACCACTCGGCCACGGACGGTCGTCAAACAAAAACTGAACTAACTGAGCTAACCTCCATTCTCAAAAAGGGACATCTATTCCTTCGAAACCGATTCTAGGTCTTGAAGTTGCAGAGCTTGAGATTCAGCTATATGCTCTCTTCCTAGCATCAAGGTCATCTTTCATTATTATTTATTGAACCCAGTTTATAAAATACGCGCTGTGCTCACCTGCACAAGTACCAGCATCTTCGTATTTTTATTTATTGATCAAATTTCTTCTTTCTTTCTTCGTGACAGTAGCAGCTCGAGGCAGCAATAAAAATGCCAGGCAGACATAATTTTGAAATATCTTTTTTGCAATTTTATATTCTCTGTAGGTATATCATTTATACGATCAAATTTGCCAATTAATTGCTATTCTTTTTAGAAAATTGTTTCTTATGCTTTCTTACTGTGACATGCAATCTTTGTTTATAGTATATTTATACCGAGGATATTAACATAATTTTTTTAGTGTAAATTTCGCATCTCGCAAATTCCGCAAATCCGCGGCATCTAATATTGCTGAAATTCCAATGGATTGAGGGATGCTGAATTGTGTGATTGCACACCCTAATTCTGTCCGTATCCAAAGTTGAGTTACCAGGAATCGACCATATTGCTGCGAGTCAGCTGAGAGAGCTTTTCTCAATAAAAAGCACTTACCATTAAAATTTATTACTCTCTAAAATAAAGAAATCTAAATAGGTACTTCACAAATCCAGTTTCAATGTTTTGTTTTTTTTTTTAAACTTATTTTCTTGCTAGTATGAGAAAGTTGTTAATCTTGACATGTAAAACAGAAAATCCGTTTGTTTTATTTTTAGTTTCTGATTTAGTGAAAATACTTGAACGGTGAAAAATTGATGTACCCTTTGGGAATTTACAGATCAAAGCAGGTTTTTTTCAGCCAAATTTGTTAGGTGGGTATGGGTACCGCCGCCTCGGGAACCATTTATTGGATAACCAACACTTTTGCCATAGGTCATCTCAAGTGGTTCGCTATGTTTGGTGACTTAGCAGGGGTGCCCGGGTTCATGGGGTGAGGTTGTCTAGGTTTTGGCGGCGAATGATCTGGACACTGAACCCCAGATTCCTACCAAATCCTCATACTTTTTTCCTACCCAGAACTTCCTCTCCTTCCTTTCCTTTAAAATACCCTCCACACAGCATCCCCAAAGAAGACACAGGCCCTGAGGAAATTTTTTTTTTGGGCCTGCTGTGTGGAGCTAATATAAAAAAAAAAAATTGTACGGTATACTGGAGCTTTAAAATTTCCATTTATCCTTCAAAATATATCAGAATGTTGTGTGTTTTGTCTTTCAACACAATTTATGAGTTTCACAGAATTTTAACAATTCATCAAATTTCAAAGTTAATATTCAAGTTGTGTTAAAGGTGTTGAAACTATTTGCAGCCTGTGTAATGAATTCAAAGTTCATGATCAATCATTACGGTTTTCACTTTTTTTCAGATTTTATAAATAATTGGCGTTTAGAGCACGGTATTTTAATTTAGCACGCACCAATACGCAATGGTGGCGATTCGATAGACAATGTTAATATAATTGTTGGTTACGTCAATAGGGGCCGATAACTTGCAATGATCTGTGTTTAATCCATGCATTTTGTGTTAGATTAAATGTTATTATCGTGTTCGTTGTGTGTAATTTCACAAAACAATAATAATCGATTGTTTTCAAGGTTCAGATTACGAGTTCGTTTCAAATAATATCCATTTGTTTAAGAAACCAAGGGCAAATTCCATATTAGAACTGATAAAACAAAGATTTAAAATTAGGTTGATGTCTTATAAATAAATATGTGAAATTATCTCAGATAATAATCAATTTTGCTCCCGAGAGAATAAATGAATCAATGATGCAGCATTGAAAATGATCACCAAATTCGTAGAAGCTCTAGATACTGGCAATAAAGTAATGGCTGCCTTTTTTGACTTATCCAAGCCATTTGACCAACGGTTTACTCTTTAAAAATCTCAGTTCAATGGGTATTGTTAATAAAACTTTAGATTAATTCAGAACTTATCGTGGAAATTTATATAACGCAGCTAGTAAGGATTAAATAAAATAGAGTAGTTATATGCATTAGTTCAAAAACTTCAACTACATATGGTGTTCCTCAGGGTAGTGTTCTAGGTCCAATTTTATTTAAAAAAAAAATCATACAATATATCATTCAATAATAGACCCTCTTCAATAAAATAAGTGATATAAAATATTAATGACGTGGGCCGTAGGGGAAAATTGCGTTATACAAACAAAATAATAATATTGTATATCTAACTAGCTGTTACCCGGCATGCGTTGATGCTACTTAAATAAATAAATAGTTTCTCCCTTCGAGCCATTTCCCATTCGTCCCCGTTCCCCTTCCGCCTCCTATTCCTCTTCCCCTCCCGCGTCCCCTTTTCACCTTCCCTGGGTTCCTCCTCCCCTCTCCTGCTCACCCCTTTCTCGAAACCCCCCATTCACGCATTCCGCTTCCACCATCTCCGCCTTACCCTCTCCCTCGACCCCCTCCCGCAAAGCCCCACTACTTAATTCCCCATCCGGTCCTCCCGCATACCACTACCCCCAGCCTTTTGCTGCCGCTTAACTCCATAAAATACACCAATTTTTCCAAGAACGCGCATGACTTATTCCATTTTTTATGCAACTTTTATTATGCCAGAGCTCACCAATATATATATATATATATATATATATATATATATAAATGCTCACGGGCAATGTTAACAACATGTTGTTTTTCTTTTTTAAATCTCGCAAATTTATATATTTTAAATAAAAATAACAAAGACAATAAATAGTATCTAAAGCAAAAAAATAATTATTTTACTGTAGCATCCAAATTATAAATTATAGGATAATTTGTAGACCACCGTTTTTGTGAGAAATTACCTCAAGAGAGCTACGGAAGGTAATAAATAATCTAATTGTATGTAAATGTGAAATAATTACTGGTCATCGATATTAAGCGCATCTCATTCAAAAATGGATACACTTTATTACACATGTTACATAATATAAAAAGTCTATTTAAAAAATTGATAATTCTTCCTTCTTGTCCTTGTAAAAAATGCATGGGAAATAAAATATTAAGATTATTGCAGAACGATATGATTCGGAACACGATTGTGAAATAAATACACATCTAAACAATGATGCAATTCACTCATTCCCTTAGCCTTAGGGTACCTATAATGTATAATATATGCCTATTGTATATTCAGGGTAACCACAACTTGCGACTTGATTAATTGCTTTATAAAATGAATATATTTCATAATTTTAGGGAAATCGACATTTCATGTTTACATTTATTTTATTGCGAGTTTTTCGGCGTGGCCCAGAACGATTATGTATTCTAGTCTTACGCGGAAGCTATAATCTTACTCTCCCAACTAGCATAGAGAAGGGAGGAAGCATGGATGGGGGAGGGGGGAGATAGCACGGAATATAATTTTTGACGGGATCCGACAAAATTACACGGCAGTTCCCTAATTCATCAAATAAAGCATCATTTCAAATATCAAGATAACAGGCTAGCAGATCAAAGCGTATCATCTAGGCCACGCCCACGCGTATAATATATTATCTGTCTCGTGTGAGACATCTGTAGAGGAGTGTAGGGCGAGCGATATGGTGGTACAAGCCACGCCCAAAGAACGCATTGGGAATATAGCGTCATGTAGGGCTAGCGTTACAGATTGGATGACTAAAGAGCATGGTGCTTATTAGCAAAAAAAAAAAACTCAGAAATAATCACAGGTCAATGAATGAGGTCAATAGACATGATTCATTTTATTATTCGATAAGTGCAACCCTAATCAGTTGTTTTGCATAGGTAGCTCGAAGGGTCAAACAGAAGTAAATTATATATTATCTAGTGCGTTCCTGCGTAATTATATGATCTACGTAATTCAAGATCAATTAAGTTTTAATTTTAATTTTTAATTTCCAAAATTTGATTTATTTATTGAACTACTTATTTATTGATCATGTACCTAATATTAGTATGAATATTTTCCCTAATATGTAATATGTATGCTATATGTTTTTACTTTCATCTACATATATGGATGATTATACCTAATATTTTATACTTAATATAACATCTTATGAATCTCGACTACCATAATACGGGCATTTGCCTAGCTTGGTAGTCAAAAAGCCATGTAAAATAAATCTTTAACAAAGAAAATGAATAAAGAAAATTAAAAAAAAAAAACTTATCATATTATCAGACACATCGCAGACACGAGCATGTAGTAGAATTAATTATGAATTAATATTTTTTTATTCGAAATGCGCAAATGATTTATAGATACTAACTAACTAACCATCACGCCATTTCCCCGCTGGGGTAGAGAGGACGGACCGCCAAACAACTCGGTCTTGGCATACACTCCTCGCCTCATTCACATTAGGGAAGTTTCAGTTGAGAAATTTTAATATTACAGTTAAGGAACATCTAACGTGCTTGAATAATAAAAATAATTCTGAATTTGCCAACCATATTTTAGAAACAAATCATTCTTTTGATATAAATAATGGGTTAAAAAGTTTACACACAAACAAAACAGGTTTACAATTAGCAAACATAGAAATTTTAGAAATTAGAAAAAGTGTTAATAGTAAATTAAATATTATTAATAATCAAATTTTTTTTTTAAATAGTCATCTCTTAAATTTACTTTCATATTAATATTTATATTTATAATAATTTTTTTGTTTTTGTTTAAACAACCTAATAATCTTTTATTCTTTTCATACATAATGTAATGTTAACATATTCTAAAATAATTTTTATATTTCATTTTATATAATTGCTTTTATGATATTTTAAAGTAATTAATCACCTCTCTCTGTAATATTTTTGTCTATTGTTCTTTTTGTTTAAACTTTGTTTTTTGTTTGTTTCTTTTGTAATTTTTATTCATGTTATTATCCTGACGAAGAAAACATCGGTTTTGAAACATGTAGATATTATAACATGTGATTATAGTGGTTTACACAAAGTAATTTATTTCATTTAATTTTTTTGATACTTTTTATACACTCAGCTTCACAAATAATATGCTGTTATTTTTCACGGGTGTACATTAGTTTCATTTTTTGTTTCGTAAACTGTCTTCTTCTTCTACTTCTTCCTTGCACTATCCCAACTTATTGCTAAGGTAGGCTATTGGGGCCGGCACTTCTGGTTCTCAGGATATAGTTTCTTCGGTTCTGGGTATTGCTTTCATCCAGGCCGGTTTTCTGTAGAATTTTGGAGCATCGAGTCATCCAGGAGTTCTTTGGTCCTCCTCTGGATGACTATTGATGAAGCTCCATAGACATTGCCTGCTTCACTGTGCGGTCTAGTGGTATACGTCTTATGTGTCCATACCATCTCAACTATCGTTCCTCGAGCTTACTGTTTATGTCCGTAACGCACAGGCTTCCACAACTAATGCTGTATTCGGCAACTAATGCAGCTGACTGTAAATTAAATATTTTGCCGATCAATTGGTCGACAAGTATTTTTTGTGTATAATTAAGTTTGCGAAATCTCAGCGGAAAGGGTAAATTTGCATAAACATTGAATGGTATTGGGACGAACAGTTGGTTGATTTATTGGTGCCATATATTACCTCGGGATGGACATTAAAGGAAATGAGATCGAACTGAGAAATAATAATAATCTAAATCTTTTATCAATCTGAAAACGGCTCCAGTATCCAGTAGGTAGGAGATAATATATAATTTTTTTTTATTATTTCATAATATAAATTTGACATTATAGTAATCATTTGCGTTATCACGACCATTGTACATACTATAAAATAGAAATAAAATACTGGTAGTGTTTAGGTTAGTCACGTAGTTTCAATATCCTTCAATAGATGTCGTTAGTATAGTTAGCTATACGAAGTTTTGTGGTATCTCAACAGATATCAGTTCAGTATTATTTAAGAAGAGTACCATCTATCGCCGTTCGTGTCTAATGTACGAATGGTTACGATGATAGGGCGGAAACCATCGGCCTGACGGCCTGCAGCGTTAGAAATGCTTAAAGCCTTCATGAGTACGGACATAGTCCAGTTGAATATAAATATTAATATTTATGATAACGTAAATAAATCAACTTGTAATCACAATGATCCTCGAAGTTATTTGGAAGTTTAAGAGGAACAGCTGGGCGGTCGGTTTTATACAAAACCTAGTTTATTACTTTAGCTACTTTATTTACTTTTTCTTTAAATTATAAAATATTGGCTATTAAAAATTTTAATATTTTATGATATGAATTTTAAAATTTTAATATTCCATAATTTTTTAGTTTGGTTGGGTATTTTGGCCTCAAATCCAAAACTATGTTTCGTATGAAACCTTAACATAAAATCACATCTGTGTCAATATGACTGTTTGACCTAAGTGACATGAATGCACGAATTTTGTCATTTATCAAATCCTATTTTACCTGTAGGCTATATCCATGTGAACTCGTCTTAAATATATTTTTCTATGCCCAAAATTAAATACTACTTTTGCACAATACCATTATACTTAATAGGGAAGAACTTTTTCAATCGACTACTGGAAGAAATCAGAAGTAGTAATGAAATTATGCACTCTGTCAAGAAATATTTTAAAGACATCCAAGAAAAAAACCACTGCCACCTAAATTAATCTTACAAATATCCTTTTTTTCCATAACATTCTTTCTTTTTTAAAAATACATACATAATATATATACAAGGGTCAGACAAAAAGTAATGCCTCCTATTTTTCTCATTTTAATAGACAAGAAATTAAAATGCAAGTACACAGTTTGAAAACCACACTATTGACGATTAATTTGTCACTTTTCAATATAATCTCTGACCATTTTCACACTTTTGGTCCATGTTTTCACAAGGTGGTAAAAAGCACAGTCCTGCTTCCTACAAAAGCCTCTGATGCACGGACATTTTCACGGCCTCCCCATTTTCAAAGTGAGAGAATGCGTCACAATTCATCTATAGAAATCCGTCGGTCACCAAGAATGATGCCATCGACTCTGAATGTTGCATGGAGTCTCTGCAGTAGTTTTCCTTTTTTCGTCAGCCAACGGCGTTTGTCCTTCAGCTTCGTTACAGCGACGAACCCATCATCCAAAGGCTCCGTCAAACAGGAGGCGTACTTATCGCGGCGTCAAGGCATCGGTGCTAAAGCGCCGTAACGTCGCGTACTTTCTATTTGAACGGGTTCGAGTGTTCAGTACAACACAACGCAGCGTTATAGTGCGACGTCAGTTGAACGCCTTGACGCGCGATAATTACGCCTCCTGTTTGACGGAGCCTTAATGGTAGATTCAGACTGGGTCGACGTACGTATGCGTCGCTACGCCTAACAATATCTGGGCTACTTAGCAACCATAGATTTTCAATGAAAATTTATGTTTTAGAATCACATTGGCCACACGCATCGCGACGTGCGATGTCTGTGGCCATTTTCATAGAAAATGCATGGGTTGCTAAGCATTCGTCCATGTTTCTTTAATTTTTAGATCATTGACTTGATTGGTATGTCTGTTTGAGTGTACGCGATTACGATAACTGTAATAATTGTTTGCGACTAATTACTCTAATTTGATGGCTGACAATTATTATAGACGCACTGATACGTAAGTAAGTGGGTCTGGGAATTTCACTATAAATATTGCAATCTAATTTATTGACAGAAGTAATCCGTGAAAGTTGCTAGATTAATGGCGATCTGGATAAAGAAATATCTATTGGTCGGAAGGATTTATTTAAGGCGATAACGTAATAAAACTATTAAATATGGATTAAGGCAGCCATTCACATCTTTCGTTTTGTTTTATTGTGGTTCGTAATATGGTATCCAATAATATAAATCAATAAATGTATCACTTTATACTATCTATTCTGATAAACTCGGCTAAGAATTATTATCTGATATTGGTTAGGCATTATAATATGTTTTAATTTTTTCGAAAAAAATATTAATATATTTTTATATTACAAAAATGGTTGTTTGACATAGAAATAGTCTCTTGGAAAATATCGTCATGGAAACTGTTTATATGAAAAAACTCTTTCTCGCATACATGCTTTTTGGATTGTGAATTATATTTCCGTCGTGTAAAAGTTGATTGCGAAACTTTGCGGATAGCAATAATATCAAGAATTGTGCTGGTGATCTGCACGTCAATTTGGAATTAAAAAAAGAGGCCTCCCATTCTTGCAGAGAACGACATTACAAGGTTGGTGATTCTGTTTTTCAATCGAAATTGTACAGACAGCCATTTGTGTAATATATTTGTCCGCGCAAATAAATTCATAATCATATTTTTGGGTAATACGCTCAGAGACTATTTACACGCCCCAGACTCGCATATTATAATACATAACTAGATATATCTTTCAAACTAAATATGATATTAGACGTGGTAGTAAAAAATGGGGTGGTTAATATTCTATACTACCGTTACTTTTTTGAGTAAAACATCTTTTGTTCGTCACTGGCCATAATTTGTGATTTTCCGTTCAGCTAATTTTTTTAGAACACCTCAAGATCTACACGAATAACTCATATATGCCTCTACTTTGCAGAGTTATGATCGATTCTTTGGTTGCTTTGGATGAATTCCGAGGCTCTCAACTGACCCCTCTCCCCAATCCTTGACGTACCAAACTATTTTCAACGTAATTTATTTTTAACCGTAACTGGTTTCAGCTTGCTAAGGCCATCTTCAGACTGGTACAATTTTTATTTTACACTACGGTTTATATACATAACATATGGGGGTGGGGTTAACGGGCTGGTATACAAGGATTCTATTCAAATTAAATGGATTTCCTCTATTTGTTGCTGTGTCGCTTTTGGCAGTTGATTTTATAATTTTTAATAACTAAATAAATACAAAATCAGTGGTCAAAAAAGTACAAGAATCCTTGTATTCCACCCGTTAACCTCGTCTCTCCCTCCTCCATATGTACATAAACCGTAATGTAAAAGAAAAAACTTGTACCAGTCTGAAGACGGCCTCAACAGGCTGAAACCGTTCAGGGTAACAAATAAATGAATTGGAAAAAAGTTTTAAATTCTTTTAATATATTATTATTAACAAAGTTACTACTGCCTTACGAAACCGAGCGAGGATTTAGCGCCACTTTAGTTATATAATTTTAAAAATCTGTGTATTTAATTCAATTGAATAAATAAATTCTATTTAAATAAAAAAAATTGATCAGTTAAATATTTGTTTCTTATAATACATAGTACAAATTAATAAAATTTACTTATCCAGTTCCTCTTTCCTAATAGTTAATATCACACGGAGAAAAATGTTATTCGAAAAAACGATCATTTTAATAGTAAAAACGGGACTTAAGTTCTTACGAACAAATTAACAGTGTTTCAATGTTTATTGGCGGGAACATGTAAGAATAATTTGTTGAGATACGTAATTTCGTACGTATACCAATAAATTATTCTTACATTTTCCCGCCAATAAACATTGAAACACTGTTAATTTGTTCGTAAGACCGTAAGACCGTTCAGTCCCGTTTTTACTATTAAAATGATCGTTTTTTCGAATAAAATTTTTCTCCGTGCAGATACACATTTATTTTTACGTTTCATTTAACTCATAGAACACGATCTCTTTATAAAACCTACTAATAGTAGGTAATAACTAAAATGTAGCGATAATTATAAACGATTATTATGATCAGTCGATAACAGTTGAGTTGTCAAACTGGTCAATTTTAAGAGGAACGGCTGCGCGGCGGTTTTTATAGAAACTTAAAACGCACGAAGACGACTTTAGTCGCGGTGGGTGATAGATGCCCGCAATAGTTGCGGGCATAAAAATTCTTTGCGGTATACGGGTGCGCACGCGAGCAATGCGATTCTAGGGGGACTTTTTTGAATTTTGGAATAGTTTCCAACTGGAATAGTTTCCAACTATAGTTTCTCGTCCGTCGGCGTCGTTAATTTTGTACGTAAGGCTAAAATATTCAACAGAACTGAATACCTACTATTTTTAAAAATAAAAGGAATTTTGAATTCTCCAGCGACGGTCGGCAAGACGGAGAAATTGATCGAAGAATAAGTGCGGCAAGCAGTGTGCTACCTCCTCTCTACAGCTCAGTGATAAGAAAAGCCGAGCTCAGCATCAAGACAAAGATGGCAGTGTTTAAAACAGTGTACTGCCCGACGCTCACTTACGGCCACCAGATATGGATGCTAGACATGGGCAGATTTATTCAC
The DNA here is from genome assembly GCA_951813805.1 of Limnephilus auricula. Classification (NCBI taxonomy): domain Eukaryota; kingdom Metazoa; phylum Arthropoda; class Insecta; order Trichoptera; family Limnephilidae; genus Limnephilus; species Limnephilus auricula. The sequence continues at coordinate 8,294,080 of OX638403.1, forward strand.
AGTAGTGAATCGATTCAGTCTGATTCCCTCGGCCTTTTGATCTGATTCCTTTCATTCGATCCTTTAATTCATAAAATTCCCAAAAAAAAAAAAATTTTTTATATATAGATATATATAATAATAAAATAAAAAAAATTAGACACTGATCGACGAAAACCACGACGACGGGGTTTTGAATTTTTTAATGTGATGTTATGACAGCAAAACCGATAGAAAAATGGATTTTTATAAGTAGTTATATCCAGAATATAATAAATCAAATAAATCATCAAATTAAACAGTTTTACTAATTTTATTATATTTATTTTAAACTTAAAATATCGATCGAATATAAAACACATTCTACCCAATTTACGCAGGGCTCGAAATCGGAAGTTTTCGACCTACGATGTAACTAAATTGACGGCTCGGCCCACGGGGAAATCGCACTGCACTCCCAAACGGATTTGCGGCAGGCATTGAGAATGAATTGTATCTTTTGAGCAGTGTCTTGTGTCTTGCCTGGGACTTGTGACTGGGAACTAAATTGACGGTTCCGCTGCGCGGGGACTAACGACGAACCGATTCGCAGCGGTCGTTAAGGATTGGATTAGGAACTTCCGACTAGCAAGTGTCTTTTGACTTGCTGTGACTTAATTTACTTGCGTTCCGCGAACCTAACGACTCACTTCAACAGAGGCAGTACATACTCGATCATGGGAGCGGGATTTGAAAAGAGGCGATCATACTAATTCGCTCATTCGTTGAATTAGTGGAACATAAGTGACACAGAGACTGGGTTTGACCGCATCGGTCCGGAGAGACTTGTAGGACAATGACGACACAACTGAATAAGGAATACATTTATTAATTCAATGAATGAGTGGGACATATGGGACTGTAAAAGAGAGGTGCGTTGCTCGGAACTCGGAACTACTTCGTTCGACTCGCAACGTTTTGTCGCCTGGGCTGGAGGTGTGGGGACTCTCTGACCTATGGGTTTTCGGCGCGGGATATACTATACGTGATAGAGGTAGTACAATGCATATAGCACATTACCTCCGGTATCTTCGCGGCGCGCGCTTATAGGTAACTTATCCGCGCAGTAAACACACAGAATAATATTAAATAAAATTTCTACGAAGCATTAAAATATGTAAATCGTTAACATAAAATATTTTTTTAATGTAAAATAAATAGAAATAAAAATATGGTGCCGTTTAAAAAATCTGTAAGGAATGAAGATTTAATTCCTTCTGAAAATGAGAATCAGATCGAGTGTGTTACAAGATTGAATTGATTCATTCAAATCATTCATTCAATTTTGCCCACGTCTAATGGATGCTAAACGAACAAACACGCTCTAGAGTCCAAGCTGCCGAAATGAGGTACTTAAGAGGAGTGGCAGGGGTTACGAAATGGGATCATATAAGAAACTCTACGATCCGCGATGATGTGAGCATTGAACCACTGCTACTCTTCATAGAAAAATCGCAACTGAGGTGGCTTGGGCATGTACTAAGGATGTCTGATGACCGAATTCCGAGGAAAATAGTGAGCTGAGTGCCATTTCAGAGGGTAGACGTCCAGTGGGCCGCCCCAGACACAGTTGGGAGAGGCAACTCCAAAAACTGTGCGAGGAGAGGATGGGTCTGACATGGACAGAGGCCGAACAATCGGCACAAGACAGGGACGTATAGAGGAGCCTTGTCGATGTAGTGGGTCCCCGACCCGAATAGGACAAGGGGAAGAAGAAGAAGAAAAAAGAAATGGGGAATATCTATACGGGTGCGAGCAATTTTTTAAAAATTATGTATGTTACACAATAAAATATAGGCAATCGATTAGATTTTTTGATATTAAAGGCACCTACCGCAATTTTTGGCCAGTAATTATTAATTAATTAAAAAACTAATCTTGAACACCATGCGGATATTGTGGATTAATATAATGAAGTATGAAATAATAAAAAATAAACATAGTATAAAAAGCGTTTTATTGTAGAAATTAATATTTAGTTTATTTCATATATATTATAATATATGTACGACAAATTTGTGTTCAAATAAATAATTTAAAAGTAATTTTTATTTTATATTTCATCACATTTATACAGCAGATAATTCAAAATAAATGTATTAAATAATTACCATTAACTCAAAATGCCAAACTTTTCTCTCAAATCATAATAAATCATTTTATTTTTAAAATTAAATGATAACAAAAAAAAATTAACTAGACATTTGCCAAATATATATATATTAATGCTCTAAACGACCATATTTTAAGACAAGCCCTGCAGGCGAAAAACGACCACTCTCCCCCTTAAGTTTAACCGACCCGAAAGCTGATTATCGCGAGACAGGGACCGTGGATGAAATCACATACGATTTTTTCAGACCTGATTTGTATGGGAAAAATTCAGCCAGAAGTTTTACCAATTGAAAATTTTCATATAAAAAAACGGATGCAAAAAAAAAAACTGCTAATAAAACTGATGTATGAAAACCTAGCGGCGAAAACTAGAAGCGCTCATTATTCGACGAAGAAATTCAAAGTTATATTGCCAGCCGCCAGGTTCGCCCCTCAAAAAAGGAAAAATTTATCGTCAGACCTTCACGAAAAATTTGTGAAATAGCCTCAGTACTGAAATCGTAAAGTGTATATTTTTTTAAATATAAGGCGTCTCACCTCAAAACTTTACATTCCGACGAGCCTCGAGGTAAATCAAAATTGCGACTTAAAAAAGATACCTGGCTTAGATGTTTTTGTATTATTTCGACTACGACAGGTTTTGGAACATAAATAATATATTATATTTATGACTTTTCATGGAAATTTTGTCAGGATTCGTTTTCAAACGTCGGTAATTTCTGACGTTTACGAAAAAAATTCCGAGTTAAAAACTGTTAAAATGTTCGTAGCCAGTAAAAAAATGCTTTATTAAGGAAAAAATTATCGTCAGACCTTCAAAGTACTGAAATGTTGGGGCATTTTTGAAAATTATTCTATGGCGTCTCGCATGTTAATTTGACATTTCGACGAGTCTCATGTGTATCAATATTACGTCAAAAATAGCATATGTGGATAAGATGTTTTTCTATAATTTTGAAAACCATAGATTTCCGAACTCCAATAATACATTACATTTACCACATTTCATGTAAATTATTTCAGGATACATCTTCAAAAGTTGAAAAAATTCTGACGTTTATGAAGGAAAGGAAAATTGAAAACAGGTTAAATGTTACCGGCCAGCTACACAACGTTTATTTTAATTGCTGTGTAGGTACTTTTGTACAGACAAATAAAATTCGAACGGTTCAGGCTGCTGAGATCATAGAAAATAATTTACCAGTGGGTAGGTACCTAATTGGGTGGGAACGTTATTTTTCAAATATTGAGAATTTAACATGATGAATAAAACTGTTTAAATAACTCAGGATAATCCTTTTTTTTTTTGCCAAATGGCGTAGGTACTTTTTTAAATAGTGCACAATAGTGTTATTCTAATATCATTCGGCGTGGGTGGTGTGCATTGGTACTGCCACCCCGTGAATCATTTATTGGATGACCAAACCCTTTATAACCGGTTAATCTGAGTCGATTTAAGAATATCTAAATATATTCAGGTTGGCAAAAAGATGTATCTCAGTGACGTTTTGCATCGTTATATGCACCAATACACACAATCCTAAGGGCGGGCTTTTTCGTGTGAATGTTTATGCATTTTTTATACACAAACTATGGATCTTACTCGACTAATTTAAAACAAAATTAGGAAAATCTACCGGGAAAAGAGAAGTTTATTTAATTTTTATAATAGCTCTACACAGGAGGCCTTGAAGAAAATAATTCCTCTCAGGGCCTATGTTATCTTTGGGGATGCTGTGTGAAGGGTTCTTTTTAGGAAAGTAAGGAGATGATGTTCTGGTAAGGAAAAAGTTATGAGGGGTGGGTAGGAATCTGGGGATCAGTGTGTGGAGTGACGGACGAAAATAATTCCTCTCAGGGTCTATGTCATCTTTGGGGATGCTGTGTGAAGGGTTCTTTTTAGGAAAGTAAGGAGATGATGTTCTGGTAAGGAAAAAGTTATGAGGGGTGGGTAGGAATCTGGGGATCAGTGTGTGGAGTGACGGACGAATGATTTTATCCCTCCCACTGCGGTGCAAGGTGATGTTCCGAGAGAGCTTTGCTGAAGAAGCCAAAAAGTCTCCCTAAACCAGTCTCTTCCGATCTGGTCTGCCACGAAATTGGTGGGCAGACGAATACACCGCCAAGACCAAGACAAACCTCATGAACCCATGCACCACTTCTAAATCAACAAACATAGCGAACCACTTGAAATGACCTATTGCAGAGGCGTTGGCCTACCCACCCAGCGAATTTTTTTAGCGTAAGATCCTCACGGCTTTTGCGGTAGGTCAGAGGCCCTAGCACGCTCGCTCTATAACGATCGATAGGATAACTATCGGTAACTTCTCATCGTTCCCTAGCATGACTTCAGATCGCCAACGAATAAGTGACAGTTCACAATGACTAAGTGTCCTTAACATATTCGACATCAACTGTTGTTTGTTCGTTAGCGATGTGCAGTTGTCCTAGGGAACGATGAGAAGTTACCGATAGTTATCCTACCGATCGTTATAGAGCAAGCGTGCTAGGGCCTGAACAAAAAAATTAGACTTTAGCCTTTAAAAAAATTGAGCTTTGGCGTATTTGAGAATCCTTCATTTGCAAACGAAATTGCGTCAAAATGACGGCCTCTGGCGTAAATGTTTTTTGATATATTCAATGGCAAAAGGTTTCGAAAACTTATTCAACCGTTTTTTTAGTGGCATTCCATTGAAAATATTCCACAATATCGAGCTAAAAATTTGATATTTTACAAAAAAATCCATGAAAAATCCGCTAACAAATTTTACAAGATTTAAAAATATTACTGGTCAGGTGGATTGGTATAATAATAATCACTGGGTAGGTACCTACTTTGCTCCATCGAATTACAAATAAATGGTTTGAAATTAAGAGAAATCACCAAAGATGGTAGGTACTAAACGCGTTTCTTCTGGAAAAATGCCGATTGCAGTTTGTCGGTCTTTTAATTCAAATTCAGAAACAGGGTGGTAAAAAAAATTCCGCTCGAAATATACTGATTAATTTTTTTATTAAAACTCATGATTTTTTCCTTAATTTTTTTTGTTTAGAAAATATTGTCGTGCGTTTGCGACCAACGTTTTTGCGGCGCATTAAAATTTATCTAAATAAGATGCAAAGTTTTTTTTCTAATTTTCTATACATTTATCGTTATTAATAATTATTGATTACGAAAAGAGTTATGGCGTCCGTGACATCAAAAGGTGGACACTTGAAAGATGTCATTTCCATAAAAAAATATTAAAGAGTCGATTTAAAAAAAAGTAATTTTTTTAATCGATTGGTTTTTGTAATAATGAGTGAGGAAATTTTGCCGGACCCTGTCGTTCATTTTGACTGACCAATCAGGGAGGTGGTATTAGGTGGAGGTGGAATACACTAGACATGGTATTCCATTGAATTCAAATATCGATATTTACTGTAAGTAAGAACTTCTTTCCTTTAAATCACAAAAAAATTATGATATAAAATAAAAATAAGTAACCAAAGATGGATATTTCCAAAGAAATGTAGGTGTACACGGGGGTAGGTAGATATGCAGGTAGGTAGGAACTAAGTACTGAACAGGTACTCTGGGTAGGTAGGTATGTATGAAGGTACTTTTTATAAATTAGGTGGGTTCGATGCAGTGCTACAGATTTTTTATATGCATATAAATCGAAAAATAGATCGGACAGGATTCGTTCGTTTACTTTGGACATTATTAAATTTTAAAATAAAAATAATTATACGTGTGCACGGGTACCCGGATATTGTTAAAGAATTTCTTTGTGTAATTTTTTTGCTGCAGTAAAATTGAGTTTGATAAGATGGTTTTTTTGATAAGTAATAAAATTGCAATGTTTTTTTTTTTTTAGAAATTACGTAGGTAAATGAACAAATATTTTTTGTTTGAGGGTTAGGTAGGTTTTTTTCCAATACTATTCATCTGATGGCGACAAAACTTTTGGGATTTGATGTGTGCATGCCCGGGTTGGTTTCTACGCATAATAGTAAGCTCTGGCTTTATGAAATTATTTTATATTTTCATTCACCCGATCGAGATGAAACTTTGGGAATTCGATGTTGGCATGCTCGGGATGGTTTCTATGTAAAAGAGTAAGCTCTGGCGTTATGAATTTTTTTCCAATACTATTCATTTGATTGCGACAAAACTTTTGAGCTTTGATGTGTGCATGCCCGGGTTGGTTTCTACGCATAATAGTAAGCTCTGGAATTATGAAATTATTTACGCATAATGGTAAGATCTGGCGTTATGAAATTATTTCCTATACTTTCCATCCGATTGAGATGAAACTTTGGGAATTCGATGTTGGCATGCTCGGGATGGTTTCTATGTAAAAGAGTAAGCTCTGGCGTTATGAAATTTTTTCCAATACTATTTATCTGATTGCGACAAAACTTTTGGGATTTGATGTGTGCATGCCCGGGTTGGTTTCTACGCATAATAGTAAGCTCTGGCTTTTTGAAATTATTTCCTATACTATTCATCCGATTGCGATGAAACTTTGGGGATTTGATGTGTGCATGTCCGGGATGGTTTCTATGCGTAATAGTAAGCTCTGGCGTTATCAAATTATTTCATACACTATTCACCCGATTGAGATGAAACTTTGGAGATTTGATGTGTGCATGCCTGGGATGGTTTTTATGCATAAAAGTAAGCTCTGGCGTAATGAAATTATTTACTTTACTTTTCATCCGATTGAGATGAAACTTTGGGAATTCGATGTTGGCATGCTATGGATGGTTTCTATATATAAGAATAAGCTCTGGCATTATGAACTTATTTCCAATACTATTCATCCGATTGCGATGAAACTTTGGGGATATGATGTGTGCATGCTCGAAATGGTTTTAAAATATAATAATGAGCTCTAGCGTAATGAAATTATCTACAATAATATTCATCCGATTGCGATGAAACTTTGGTGAGTTATTGTGCGCAAGCCCGCGAATTTTTTTTTATATAATGCAGAGCTTTGACGTTATCAAATTTGTACAAAAAATTTAAATAGGTGTAACGGGAGTTATTAGAAAAGTGAGTGCATATCATATAATTTAGAAACAATTTATTATTGAAAAAATTGAACCGTAAACTTCTAGGCCCCTTTTTGCGAGAAAAGGCCCATACTGAACGCCTTAACCAGGGCGACCAAAGTGGCTAAGTAGCGGGTGTACAAAATTGAGCGATTAACTCACAAGACCCTTTGAGTAGTTCTCAAAATCCTTGCTTCATCCACATTCAAACATCGATTTTTTTTTTCAAATATTTAATTTTTAAAAAATTTAGACACACACACTTCTTGCTTCATCCACATTCAAACGTCAAATCGCTTAGTGCTTTAACCAATTAGTTGCCTTGCAACGGGCAAAAGCTAGTATATATATTAATGCTCGTAACCACCAGATTTTAAGTCAATCGCAGTCTTGCGAAAAACGACCACTCTGCCCCTCAAGTTTAACCGACCTCAAAGCTGATTTTCGCGAGACATCGACCGTGGATAAAAATACATACGATTTTTTCAGACCTGATTTGTATGGGAAAAATTCAGCCAGAATTTTACCAATTGCAAATTTTCATATAAAAAAACTGATGCAAAAAAAATAAACTGCTAATAAAACTGATGTATGAAAACCTAGCGGCGAAAACTAGAAGCGCTCATTATTCGACGATGAAATTCAAAGTTATATTGCCAGCCGCCAGGTTCGCCCCTCAAAAAAGGAATAATTTATCGTCAGACCTTCACGAAAAATTTCTGAAAGAGCCTCAGTACTGAAATCGTAAAGTGTATATTTTTTTAAATATAAGGCGTCTCACCTCAAAATTTAACATTTCGACGAGCCTCGAGGTAAATCAAAATTGCGACTTAAAAAAGATTCCCGGCTTAGATGTTTTTATATTATTACGACTACGACAGGTTTCGGAACATTAATAATATATTATATTTATGACTTTTCATGGAAATTTTGTCAGGATTCGTTTTCAAACGTCGGTAATTTCTGACGTTTACGAAAAAAATTCCGAGTTAAAAACTGTTAAAATGTTCGTAGCCAGTAAAAAAATGCTTTATTAAGGAAAAAATTATCGTCAGACCTTCAAAGTACTGAAATGTTGGGGCATTTTTGAAAATTATTCTATGGCGTCTCGCATGTTAATTTGACATTTCGACGAGTCTCATGTGTATCAATATTACGTCAAAAATAGCATATGTGGATAAGATGTTTTTCTATAATTTTGAAAACCATAGATTTCCGAACTCCAATAATACATTACATTTACCACATTTCATGTAAATTATTTCAGGATACATCTTCAAAAGTTGAAAAAATTCTGACGTTTATGAAGAAATGCAAAATAAAAACAGGTTAAACGTTACCGGCCAGCTACATAACGTTGATTTTAATTGCTGGGTTGGTACTTTTGTAAAGACAAATAAAATTCGAACGGTTCAGGCTGCCGAGATCATAGAAAATAATTTACCAGTGGGTAGGTACCTACTTGGGTGGGAACGTTATTTTTCAAATATTGAGAATTTAACATGATGAATAAAACTGTTTAAATAACTCAGGATAATCCATTTTTTTTTTGCCAAATGGCGTAGGTACTTCTTTAAATAGTGCACAATAGTGTTATTATAATATCATTCGGCGTGGGTGGTGTGCATTGGTACTGCCACCCCGTGAATCATTTGTTGGATGACCAAACCCTTTATAACCGGTTAATCTGAGTCGATTTAAGAATATCTACATATATTCAGGTTGGCAAAAAGATGTATCTCAGTGACGTTTTGCATCGTTATATGCACCAATACACACAATCCTAAGGGCGTGCTTTTTCGTGTGAATGTTTATGCATTTTTTATACACAAACTATGGATCTTACTCGACTAATTTAAAACAAAATTAGGAAAATCTACCGGGAAAAGAGAAGTTTATTTAATTTTTATAATAGCTCTACACAGGAGGCCTTGAAGAAAATAATTCCTCTCAGGGCCTATGTCATCTTTGGGGATGCTGTGTGAAGGGTTCTTTTTAGGAAAGTAAGGAGATGATGTTCTGGTAAGGAAAAAGTTATGAGGGGTGGGTAGGAATCTGGGGATCAGTGTGTGGAGTGACGGACGAAAATAATTCCTCTCAGGGCCTATGTCATCTTTGGGGATGCTGTGTGAAGGGTTCTTTTTAGGAAGGTAAGGAGATGATGTTCTGGTAAGGAAAAAGTTATGAGGGGTGGGTAGGAATCTGGGGATCAGTGTGTGGAGTGACGGACGAATGATTTTATCCCTCCCACTGCGGTGCAAGGTGATGTTCCGAGAGAGCTTTGCTGAAGAACCCAAAAAGTCTCCCTAAACCAGTCTCTTCCGATCTGGTCTGCCACGAAATTGGTGGGCAGACGAATCCACCGCCAAGACCAGAACAAACCTCATGAACCCAGGCACCACTTCTAAATCAACAAACATAGCGAACCACTTGAAATGACCTATTGCAGAGGCGTTGGCCTACCCACCCAGCGAATTTTTTTAGCGTAAGATCCTCACGGCTTTTGCGGTAGGTCAGAGGCCCTAGCACGCTCGCTCTATAACGATCGATAGGATAACTATCGGTAACTTCTCATCGTTCCCTAGCATGACTACAGATCGCCAACGAATAAGTGACAGTTCACAATGACTAAGTGTCCTTAACATATTCGACATCAACTGTTGTTTGTTCGTTAGCGATGTGCAGTTGTCCTAGGGAACGATGAGAAGTTACCGATAGTTATCCTACCGATCGTTATAGAGCAAGCGTGCTAGGGCCTGAACAAAAAATTAGACTTTAGCCTTTAAAAAAATTGAGCTTTGGCGTATTTGAGAATCCTTCATTTGCAAACGAAATTGCGTCAAAATGACGGCCTCTGGCGTAAATGTTTTTTGATATATTCAATGGCAAAAGGTTTCGAAAACTTATTCAACCGTTTTTTTAGTGGCATTCCATTGAAAATATTCCACAATATCGAGCTAAAAATTTGACATTTTACAAAAAAATCCATGAAAAATCCGCTAACAAATTATACAAGATTTAAAAATATTACTGGTCAGGTGGATTGGTATAATAATAATCACTGGGTAGGTACCTACTTTGCTCCATCGAATTACAAATAAATGGTTTGAAATTAAGAGAAATCACCAAAGATGGTAGGTACTAAATGCGTTTCTTCTGGAAAAATGCCGATTGCAGTTTGTCGGTCTTTTAATTCAAATTCAGAAACAGTGTGGTAAAAAAAATTCCGCTCGAAATATACTGATTAATTTTTTTATTAAAACTCATGATTTTTTCCTTAATTTTTTTTGTTTAGAAAATATTGTCTTGCGTTTGCGACCAACGTTTTTGCGGCGCATTAAAATTTATCTAAATAAGATGCAAAGTTTTTTTTCTAATTTTCTATACATTTATCGTTATTAATAATTATTGATTACGAAAAGAGTTATGGCGTCCGTGACATCAAAAGGTGGATACTTGAAAGATGTCATTTCCATAAAAAAATATTAAAGAGTCGATTTAAAAAAAAAATCATTTTTTTAATCGATTGGTTTTTGTAATAATGAGTGAGGAAATTTTGCCGGACCCTGTCGTTCATTTCGACTGTCCAATCAGGGAGTTCAGTAGGCATGCGGATTGCATTGAATTCAAATATCGATATTTACTCTAAGTAAGAACTTCTTTCCTTTAAATCACAAAAAAAAAAATGATATAAAATAAAAAAAAGTAACCAAAGATGGATATTTCCAAAAAAATGTAGGTGTACACGGGGGTAGGTAGATATGCAGGTAGGTAGGAACTAAGTACTGAACAGGTACTCTGGGTAGGTAGGTATGTATGAAGGTACTTTTTATAAATTAGGTGGGTTCGATGCAGTGCTACAGATTTTTTATATGCATATAAATCGAAAAATAGATCGGTCAGGATTCGTTCGTTTACTTTGGACATTATTCAATTTAAAAATAAAAATAATTATACGTGTGCACGGGTAGCCGGATATTGTTAAAGAATTTCTTTGTGTAATTTTTTTGCTGCAGTAAAATTGAGTTTGATAAGATGGTTTTTTGTTGAACAAATATTTTTTGTTTGAGGGTTAGGTAGGTTTTTTTTCCAATACTATTCATCTGATGGCGACAAAACTTTTGGGATTTGATGTGTGCATGCCCGGGTTGGTTTCTACGCATAATAGTAAGCTCTGGCTTTATGAAATTATTTTATATACTATTCACCCGATCGAGATGAAACTTTGGAAATTTGATGTGTGCATGCCTGGGATGGTTTTTATGCATAAAAGTAAGCTCTGGCGTTATGAAAATATTTCCTTTAATTTTCATCCGATTGAGATGAAACTTTGGGAATTCGATGTTGACATGCTCGGGATGGTTTCTATGTAAAAGAGTAAGCTCTGGCGTTATGAAATTTTTTCCAATACTATTCATTTGATTGCGACAAAACTTTTGAGCTTTGATGTGTGCATGCCCGGGTTGTTTTCTACGCATAATAGTAAGCTCTGGAATTATGAAATTATTTACGCATAATGGTAAGATCTGGCGTTATGAAATTATTTCCTATACTTTCCATCCGATTGAGATGAAACTTTGGGAATTTGATGTTGGATACTCGGGATGGTTTGAACATAAAAGAGTAAGCTCTGGCGTTATGATTTTTTTTCCAATACTTTTCATCTGATTGCGACAAAACTTTTGGTATTTGATGTGTGCATGCCCGGGTTGGTTTCTTCGCATAATAGTAAGCTCTGGCTCTATGAAATTATTTCCTATACTATTCATCTGATTGCGATGAAACTTTGGGGATTTGATGTGTGCATGTCCGGGATGGTTTCTATGCGTAATAATAAGCTCTGGCGTTATCAAATTATTTCATATACTATTCACCCGATTGAGATGAAACTTTGGAGATTTGATGTGTGCATGCCTGGGATGGTTTTTATGCATAAAAGTAAGCTCTGGCGTAATGAAATTATTTCCTTTACTTTTCATCCGATTGAGATGAAACTTTGGGAATTCGATGTTGGCATGCTAGGGATGGTTTCTATATATAAGAATAAGCTCTGGCATTATGAAATTATTTCCAATACTATTCATCCGATTGCGATGAAACTTTGGGGATATGATGTGTGCATGCTCGAAATGGTTTAAAAATATAATAATGAGCTCTAGCGTAATGAAATTATCTACAATAATATTCATCCGATTGCGATGAAACTTTGGTGAGTTATTGTGCGCAAGCCCGCGAAGTTTTCTTTATATAATGCAGAGATTTGGCGTTATCAAATTCATACAAAAAATTTAAATAGGTGTAACGGGAGTTATTAGAAAAGTGAGTGCATATCATATAATTTAGAAACAATTTATTAGTGAAAAAATTGAGCCGTAAACTTCTAGGCCCCTTTTTGCGAGAAAAGGCCCATACTGAACGCCTTAACCAGGGCGACCAAAGTGGCTAAGTAGCGGGTGTACAAAATTGAGCGATTAACTCACAGGACCCTTTGAGTAGTTCTCACAATCCTTGCTTCATCCACATTCAAACATCGATTTTTTTTTTCAAATATTTAATTTTTAAAAAATGTAGACACACACACTTCTTGCTTCATCCACATTCAAACGTCAAATCGCTTAGTGCTTTAACCAATTAGTTGCCTTGCAACGGGCAAAAGCTAGTATATATATTAATGCTCGTAACCACCAGATTTTAAGACAATCGCAGTCTTGCGAAAAACGACCACTCTGCCCCTCGAGTTTAACCGACCTCAAAGCTGATTTTCGCGAGACATCGACCGTGGATAAAAATACATACGATTTTTTCAGACCTGATTTGTATGGGAAAAATTCAGCCAGAATTTTACCAATTGCAAATTTTCATATAAAAAAACTGATGCAAAAAAAATAAACTGCTAATAAAACTGATGTATGAAAACCTAGCGGCGAAAACTAGAAGCGCTCATTATTCGACGAAGAAATTCAAAGTTGTATTTCCAGCCGCCAGGTTCGCCCATCAAAAAAGGAAAAATTTATCGTCAGACCTTCACGAAAAATTTGTGAAAGAGCCTCAGTACTAAAATCGTAAAGTGTATATTTTTTTAAATATAAGGCGTCTCACCTCAAAACTATACATTCCGACGAGCCTCGAGGTAAATCAAAATTGCGACTTAAAAAAGATACCTGGCTTAGATGTTTTTGTATTATTTCGACTACGACAGGTTTTGGAACATAAATAATATATTATATTTATGACTTTTCATGGAAATTTTGTCAGGATTCGTTTTCAAACGTCGGTAATTTCTGACGTTTACGAAAAAAATTCCGAGTTAAAAACTGTTAAAATGTTCGTAGCCAGTAAAAAAATGCTTTATTAAGGAAAAAATTATCGTCCGACCTTCAAAGTACTGAAATGTTGGGGCATTTTTGAAAATTATTCTATGGCGTCTCGCATGTTAATTTGACATTTCGACGAGTCTCATGTATATCAATATTACGTCAAAAATAGCATATGTGGATAAGATGTTTTTCTATAATTTTGAAAACCATACATTTCCGAACTCCAATAATACATTACATTTACCACATTTCATGTAAATTATTTCAGGATACATCTTCAAAAGTTGAAAAAATTCTGACGTTTATGAAGAAATGCAAAATAAAAACAGGTTAAACGTTACCGGCCAGCTACATAACGTTGATTTTAATTGCTGGGTTGGTACTTTTGTAAAGACAAATAAAATTCGAACGGTTCAGGCTGCCGAGATCATAGAAAATAATTTACCAGCGGGTAGGTACCTACTTGGGTGGGAACGTTATTTTTCAAATATTGAGAATTTAACAGGATGAATAAAACTGTTTAAATAACTCAGGATAATCCATTTTTTTTGCCTAATGGTGTAGGTACTTCTTTAAATAGTGCACAATAGTGTTATTATAATATCATTCGGCGTGGGTGGTGTGCATTGGTACTGCCACCCCGTGAATCATTTGTTGGATGACCAAACCCTTTATAACCGGTTAATCTGAGTCGATTTAAGAATATCTAAATATATTCAGGTTGGCAAAAAGATGTATCTCAGTGACGTTTTGCATCGTTATATGCACCAATACACACAATCCTAAGGGCGGGCTTTTTCGTGTGAATGTTTATGCATAAACTATGGATCTTACTCGACTAATTTAAAACAAAATTAGGAAAATCTGCCGGGAAAAGAGAAGTTTATTTAATTTTTATAATAGCTCTACACAGGAGGCCTTGAAGAAAATAATTCCTCTCAGGGCCTATGTCATCTTTGGGGATGCTGTGTGAAGGGTTATTTTTAGGAAAGTAAGGAGATGATGTTCTGGTAAGGAAAAAGTTATGAGGGGTGGGTAGGAATCTGGGGATCAGTGTGTGGAGTGACGGACGAAAATAATTCCTCTCAGGGCCTATGTCATCTTTGGGGATGCTGTGTGAAGGGTTCTTTTTAGGAAGGTAAGGAGATGATGTTCTGGTAAGGAAAAAGTTATGAGGGGTGGGTAGGAATCTGGGGATCAGTGTGTGGAGTGACGGACGAATGATTTTATCCCTCCCACTGCGGTGCAAGGTGATGTTCCGAGAGAGCTTTGCTGAAGAACCCAAAAAGTCTCCCTAAACCAGTCTCTTCCGATCTGGTCTGCCACGAAATTGGTGGGCAGACGAATCCACCGCCAAGACCAGAACAAACCTCATGAACCCAGGCACCACTTCTAAATCAACAAACATAGCGAACCACTTGAAATGACCTATTGCAGAGGCGTTGGCCTACCCACCCAGCGAATTTTTTTAGCGTAAGATCCTCACGGCTTTTGCGGTAGGTCAGAGGCCCTAGCACGCTCGCTCTATAACGATCGATAGGATAACTATCGGTAACTTCTCATCGTTCCCTAGCATGACTACAGATCGCCAACGAATAAGTGACAGTTCACAATGACTAAGTGTCCTTAACATATTCGACATCAACTGTTGTTTGTTCGTTAGCGATGTGCAGTTGTCCTAGGGAACGATGAGAAGTTACCGATAGTTATCCTACCGATCGTTATAGAGCAAGCGTGCTAGGGCCTGAACAAAAAATTAGACTTTAGCCTTTAAAAAAATTGAGCTTTGGCGTATTTGAGAATCCTTCATTTGCAAACGAAATTGCGTCAAAATGACGGCCTCTGGCGTAAATGTTTTTTGATATATTCAATGGCAAAAGGTTTCGAAAACTTATTCAACCGTTTTTTTAGTGGCATTCCATTGAAAATATTCCACAATATCGAGCTAAAAATTTGACATTTTACAAAAAAATCCATGAAAAATCCGCTAACAAATTATACAAGATTTAAAAATATTACTGGTCAGGTGGATTGGTATAATAATAATCACTGGGTAGGTACCTACTTTGCTCCATCGAATTACAAATAAATGGTTTGAAATTAAGAGAAATCACCAAAGATAGTAGGTACTAAATGCGTTTCTTCTGGAAAAATGCCGATTGCAGTTTGTCGGTCTTTTAATTCAAATTCAGAAACAGGGTGGTAAAAAAAATTCCGCTCGAAATATAATGACTAATTTTTTTATTAAAACTCATGATTTTTTCCTTAATTTTTTTTGTTTAGAAAATATTGTCTTGCGTTTGCGACCAACGTTTTTGCGGCGCATTAAAATTTATCTAAATAAGATGCAAAGTTTTTTTTCTAATTTTCTATACATTTATCGTTATTAATAATTATTGATTACGAAAAGAGTTATGGCGTCCGTGACATCAAAAGGTGGATACTTGAAAGATGTCATTTCCATAAAAAAATATTAAAGAGTCGATTTAAAAAAAAAATCATTTTTTTAATCGATTGGTTTTTGTAATAATGAGTGAGGAAATTTTGCCGGACCCTGTCGTTCATTTCGACTGTCCAATCAGGGAGTTCAGTAGGCATGCGGATTGCATTGAATTCAAATATCGATATTTACTCTAAGTAAGAACTTCTTTCCTTTAAATCACAAAAAAAATATGATATAAAATAAAAAAAGTAACCAAAGATGGATATTTCCAAAAAAATGTAGGTGTACACGGGGGTAGGTAGATATGCAGGTAGGTAGGAACTAAGTACTGAACAGGTACTCTGGGTAGGTAGGTATGTATGAAGGTACTTTTTATAAATTAGGTGGGTTCGATGCAGTGCTACAGATTTTTTATATGCATATAAATCGAAAAATAGATCGGTCAGGATTCGTTCGTTTACTTTGGACATTATTCAATTTTAAAATAAAAATAATTATACGTGTGCACGGGTAGCCGGATATTGTTAAAGAATTTCTTTGTGTAATTTTTTTGCTGCAGTAAAATTGAGTTTGATAAGATGGTTTTTTGTTGAACAAATATTTTTTGTTTGAGGGTTAGGTAGGTTTTTTTTCCAATACTATTCATCTGATGGCGACAAAACTTTTGGGATTTGATGTGTGCATGCCCGGGTTGGTTTCTACGCATAATAGTAAGCTCTGGCTTTATGAAATTATTTTATATACTATTCACCCGATCGAGATGAAACTTTGGAAATTTGATGTGTGCATGCCTGGGATGGTTTTTATGCATAAAAGTAAGCTCTGGCGTTATGAAAATATTTCCTTTAATTTTCATCCGATTGAGATGAAACTTTGGGAATTCGATGTTGACATGCTCGGGATGGTTTCTATGTAAAAGAATAAGCTCTGGCGTTATGAAATTTTTTCCAATACTATTCATTTGATTGCGACAAAACTTTTGAGCTTTGATGTGTGCATGCCCGGGTTGGTTTCTACGCATAATAGTAAGCTCTGGAATTATGAAATTATTTACGCATAATGGTAAGATCTGGCGTTATGAAATTATTTCCTATACTTTCCATCCGATTGAGATGAAACTTTGGGAATTTGATGTTGGATACTCGGGATGGTTTGAACATAAAAGAGTAAGCTCTGGCGTTATGATTTTTTTTCCAATACTTTTCATCTGATTGCGACAAAACTTTTGGTATTTGATGTGTGCATGCCCGGGTTGGTTTCTACGCATAATAGTAAGCTCTGGCTCTATGAAATTATTTCCTATACTATTCATCTGATTGCGATGAAACTTTGGGAATTTGATGTGTGCATGTCCGGGATGGTTTCTATGCGTAATAATAAGCTCTGGCGTTATCAAATTATTTCATATACTATTCACCCGATTGAGATGAAACTTTGGAGATTTGATGTGTGCATGCCTGGGATGGTTTTTATGCATAAAAGTAAGCTCTGGCGTAATGAAATTATTTCCTTTACTTTTCATCCGATTGAGATGAAACTTTGGGAATTCGATGTTGGCATGCTAGGGATGGTTTCTATATATAAGAATAAGCTCTGGCATTATGAAATTATTTCCAATACTATTCATCCGATTGCGATGAAACTTTGGGGATATGATGTGTGCATGCTCGAAATGGTTTTAAAATATAATAATGAGCTCTAGCGTAATGAAATTATCTACAATAATATTCATCCGATTGCGATGAAACTTTGGTGAGTTATTGTGCGCAAGCCCGCGAAGTTTTCTTTATATAATGCAGAGATTTGGCGTTATCAAATTCATACAAAAAATTTAAATAGGTGTAACGGGAGTTATTAGAAAAGTGAGTGCATATCATATAATTTAGAAACAATTTATTAGTGAAAAAATTGAGCCGTTAACTTCTAGGCCCCTTTTTGCGAGAAAAGGCCCATACTGAACGCCTTAACCAGGGCGACCAAAGTGGCTAAGTAGCGGGTGTACAAAATTGAGCGATTAACTCACAGGACCCTTTGAGTAGTTCTCACAATCCTTGCTTCATCCACATTCAAACATCGATTTTTTTTTTCAAATATTTAATTTTTAAAAAATGTAGACACACACACTTCTTGCTTCATCCACATTCAAACGTCAAATCGCTTAGTGCTTTAACCAATTAGTTGCCTTGCAACGGGCAAAAGCTAGTATATATATTAATGCTCGTAACCACCAGATTTTAAGTCAATCGCAGTCTTGCGAAAAACGACCACTCTGCCCCTCAAGTTTAACCGACCTCAAAGCTGATTTTCGCGAGACATCGACCGTGGATAAAAATACATACGATTTTTTCAGACCTGATTTGTATGGGAAAAATTCAGCCAGAATTTTACCAATTGCAAATTTTCATATAAAAAAACTGATGCAAAAAAAATAAACTGCTAATAAAACTGATGTATGAAAACCTAGCGGCGAAAACTAGAAGCGCTCATTATTCGACGAAGAAATTCAAAGTTGTATTTCCAGCCGCCAGGTTCGCCCATCAAAAAAGGAAAAATTTATCGTCAGACCTTCACGAAAAATTTGTGAAAGAGCCTCAGTACTAAAATCGTAAAGTGTATATTTTTTTAAATATAAGGCGTCTCACCTCAAAACTTTACATTCCGACGAGCCTCGAGGTAAATCAAAATTGCGACTTAAAAAAGATACCTGGCTTAGATGTTTTTGTATTATTTCGACTACGACAGGTTTTGGAACATAAATAATATATTATATTTATGACTTTTCATGGAAATTTTGTCAGGATTCGTTTTCAAACGTCGGTAATTTCTGACGTTTACGAAAAAAATTCCGAGTTAAAAACTGTTAAAATGTTCGTAGCCAGTAAAAAAATGCTTTATTAAGGAAAAAATTATCGTCAGACCTTCAAAGTACTGAAATGTTGGGGCATTTTTGAAAATTATTCTATGGCGTCTCGCATGTTAATTTGACATTTCGACGAGTCTCATGTGTATCAATATTACGTCAAAAATAGCATATGTGGATAAGATGTTTTTCTATAATTTTGAAAACCATAGATTTCCGAACTCCAATAATACATTACATTTACCACATTTCATGTAAATTATTTCAGGATACATCTTCAAAAGTTGAAAAAATTCTGACGTTTATGAAGAAATGCAAAATAAAAACAGGTTAAACGTTACCGGCCAGCTACATAACGTTGATTTTAATTGCTGGGTTGGTACTTTTGTAAAGACAAATAAAATTCGAACGGTTCAGGCTGCCGAGATCATAGAAAATAATTTACCAGTGGGTAGGTACCTACTTGGGTGGGAACGTTATTTTTCAAATATTGAGAATTTAACATGATGAATAAAACTGTTTAAATAACTCAGGATAATCCATTTTTTTTGCCTAATGGTGTAGGTACTTCTTTAAATAGTGCACAATAGTGTTATTATAATATCATTCGGCGTGGGTGGTGTGCATTGGTACTGCCACCCCGTGAATCATTTGTTGGATGACCAAACCCTTTATAACCGGTTAATCTGAGTCGATTTAAGAATATCTAAATATATTCAGGTTGGCAAAAAGATGTATCTCAGTGACGTTTTGCATCGTTATATGCACCAATACACACAATCCTAAGGGCGGGCTTTTTCGTGTGAATGTTTATGCATAAACTATGGATCTTACTCGACTAATTTAAAACAAAATTAGGAAAATCTACCGGGAAAAGAGAAGTTTATTTAATTTTTATAATAGCTCTACACAGGAGGCCTTGAAGAAAATAATTCCTCTCAGGGCCTATGTCATCTTTGGGGATGCTGTGTGAAGGGTTATTTTTAGGAAAGTAAGGAGATGATGTTCTGGTAAGGAAAAAGTTATGAGGGGTGGGTAGGAATCTGGGGATCAGTGTGTGGAGTGACGGACGAAAATAATTCCTCTCAGGGCCTATGTCATCTTTGGGGATGCTGTGTGAAGGGTTCTTTTTAGGAAGGTAAGGAGATGATGTTCTGGTAAGGAAAAAGTTATGAGGGGTGGGTAGGAATCTGGGGATCAGTGTGTGGAGTGACGGACGAATGATTTTATCCCTCCCACTGCGGTGCAAGGTGATGTTCCGAGAGAGCTTTGCTGAAGAACCCAAAAAGTCTCCCTAAACCAGTCTCTTCCGATCTGGTCTGCCACGAAATTGGTGGGCAGACGAATCCACCGCCAAGACCAGAACAAACCTCATGAACCCAGGCACCACTTCTAAATCAACAAACATAACGAACCACTTGAAATGACCTATTGCAGAGGCGTTGGCCTACCCACCCAGCGAATTTTTTTAGCGTAAGATCCTCACGGCTTTTGCGGTAGGTCAGAGGCCCTAGCACGCTCGCTCTATAACGATCGATAGGATAACTATCGGTAACTTCTCATCGTTCCCTAGCATGACTACAGATCGCCAACGAATAAGTGACAGTTCACAATGACTAAGTGTCCTTAACATATTCGACATCAACTGTTGTTTGTTCGTTAGCGATGTGCAGTTGTCCTAGGGAACGATGAGAAGTTACCGATAGTTATCCTACCGATCGTTATAGAGCAAGCGTGCTAGGGCCTGAACAAAAAATAAGACTTTAGCCTTTAAAAAAATTGAGCTTTGGCGTATTTGAGAATCCTTCATTTGCAAACGAAATTGCGTCAAAATGACGGCCTCTGGCGTAAATGTTTTTTGATATATTCAATGGCAAAAGGTTTCGAAAACTTATTCAACCGTTTTTTTAGTGGCATTCCATTGAAAATATTCCACAATATCGAGCTAAAAATTTGACATTTTACAAAAAAATCCATGAAAAATCCGCTAACAAATTATACAAGATTTAAAAATATTACTGGTCAGGTGGATTGGTATAATAATAATCACTGGGTAGGTACCTACTTTGCTCCATCGAATTACAAATAAATGGTTTGAAATTAAGAGAAATCACCAAAGATGGTAGGTACTAAATGCGTTTCTTCTGGAAAAATGCCGATTGCAGTTTGTCGGTCTTTTAATTCAAATTCAGAAACAGGGTGGTAAAAAAAATTCCGCTCGAAATATACTGATTAATTTTTTTATTAAAACTCATGATTTTTTCCTTAATTTTTTTTGTTTAGAAAATATTGTCTTGCGTTTGCGACCAACGTTTTTGCGGCGCATTAAAATTTATCTAAATAAGATGCAAAGTTTTTTTTCTAATTTTCTATACATTTATCGTTATTAATAATTATTGATTACGAAAAGAGTTATGGCGTCCGTGACATCAAAAGGTGGATACTTGAAAGATGTCATTTCCATAAAAAAATATTAAAGAGTCGATTTAAAAAAAAAATCATTTTTTTAATCGATTGGTTTTTGTAATAATGAGTGAGGAAATTTTGCCGGACCCTGTCGTTCATTTCGACTGTCCAATCAGGGAGTTCAGTAGGCATGCGGATTGCATTGAATTCAAATATCGATATTTACTCTAAGTAAGAACTTCTTTCCTTTAAATCACAAAAAAAATATGATATAAAATAAAAAAAAGTAACCAAAGATGGATATTTCCAAAAAAATGTAGGTGTACACGGGGGTAGGTAGATATGCAGGTAGGTAGGAACTAAGTACTGAACAGGTACTCTGGGTAGGTAGGTATGTATGAAGGTACTTTTTATAAATTAGGTGGGTTCGATGCAGTGCTACAGATTTTTTATATGCATATAAATCGAAAAATAGATCGGTCAGGATTCGTTCGTTTACTTTGGACATTATTCAATTTTAAAATAAAAATAATTATACGTGTGCACGGGTAGCCGGATATTGTTAAAGAATTTCTTTGTGTAATTTTTTTGCTGCAGTAAAATTGAGTTTGATAAGATGGTTTTTTGTTGAACAAATATTTTTTGTTTGAGGGTTAGGTAGGTTTTTTTTCCAATACTATTCATCTGATGGCGACAAAACTTTTGGGATTTGATGTGTGCATGCCCGGGTTGGTTTCTACGCATAATAGTAAGCTCTGGCTTTATGAAATTATTTTATATACTATTCACCCGATCGAGATGAAACTTTGGAAATTTGATGTGTGCATGCCTGGGATGGTTTTTATGCATAAAAGTAAGCTCTGGCGTTATGAAAATATTTCCTTTAATTTTCATCCGATTGAGATGAAACTTTGGGAATTCGATGTTGACATGCTCGGGATGGTTTCTATGTAAAAGAGTAAGCTCTGGCGTTATGAAATTTTTTCCAATACTATTCATTTGATTGCGACAAAACTTTTGAGCTTTGATGTGTGCATGCCCGGGTTGGTTTCTACGCATAATAGTAAGCTCTGGAATTATGAAATTATTTACGCATAATGGTAAGATCTGGCGTTATGAAATTATTTCCTATACTTTCCATCCGATTGAGATGAAACTTTGGGAATTTGATGTTGGATACTCGGGATGGTTTGAACATAAAAGAGTAAGCTCTGGCGTTATGATTTTTTTTCCAATACTTTTCATCTGATTGCGACAAAACTTTTGGTATTTGATGTGTGCATGCCCGGGTTAGTTTCTACGCATAATAGTAAGCTCTGGCTCTATGAAATTATTTCCTATACTATTCATCTGATTGCGATGAAACTTTGGGGATTTGATGTGTGCATGTCCGGGATGGTTTCTATGCGTAATAATAAGCTCTGGCGTTATCAAATTATTTCATATACTATTCACCCGATTGAGATGAAGCTTTGGAGATTTGATGTGTGCATGCCTGGGATGGTTTTTATGCATAAAAGTGAGCTCTGGCGTAATGAAATTATTTCCTTTACTTTTCATCCGATTGAGATGAAACTTTGGGAATTCGATGTTGGCATGCTAGGGATGGTTTCTATATATAAGAATAAGCTCTGGCATTATGAAATTATTTCCAATACTATTCATCCGATTGCGATGAAACTTTGGGGATATGATGTGTGCATGCTCGAAATGGTTTTAAAATATAATAATGAGCTCTAGCGTAATGAAATTATCTACAATAATATTCATCCGATTGCGATGAAACTTTGGTGAGTTATTGTGCGCAAGCCCGCGAAGTTTTCTTTATATAATGCAGAGATTTGGCGTTATCAAATTCATACAAAAAATTTAAATAGGTGTAACGGGAGTTATTAGAAAAGTGAGTGCATATCATATAATTTAGAAACAATTTATTAGTGAAAAAATTGAGCCGTAAACTTCTAGGCCCCTTTTTGCGAGAAAAGGCCCATACTGAACGCCTTAACCAGGGCGACCAAAGTGGCTAAGTAGCGAGTGTACAAAATTGAGCGATTAACTCACAGGACCCTTTGAGTAGTTCTCACAATCCTTGCTTCATCCACATTCAAACATCAATTTTTTTTTTCAAATATTTCATTTTTAAAAAATGTAGACACACACACTTCTTGCTTCATCCACATTCAAACGTCAAATCGCTTAGTGCTTTAACCAATTAGTTGCCTTGCAACGGGCAAAAGCTAGTATTTATATTAAATAAATTATTCAGTTCGGTTGGGTACTTTGGCCTAAAATCCAAAATTAAGTTGTATGAAAAAAGGCCATGCAGCTGTTCCTCTTAATCATTAAGTATAATAAAGCGATGATAATGTACTTTTATTATCAAATAATCATAGCGATAAACAAAATGGCGACTTGGGCAGCGGAAACCACGAATTTCTCTTCCGATTCAGTTTATCCGCGACCAAATATGATTTACATCTTTCCTGTCCCCGTGCCTATCAATTACCTGCTTGACCATTGGAAAGTCACCTGTTCGAGGGGACTCCAGAACGAAATGGATACCTTCTGTCGAACAATCGGTATAATGAACAAAGTAAATACAGGAATCAAAACTGACACCTGGTTAAAAAACTTATAAGTAACGACAATTACAGGTATGCGCCAAAATTAGTGAACTCTTGTTTTGAACGTTTAAGTGTGCAAATTTCAAAACCAAGCCATGCCGCCCGCCCTCCTGCCCGACACAGACACTTTCTTTAATTTATTTTTGGCTTTTCTTTAATTTCGTTAATCATTGAATGGTTAGTTACATGAACTGAGTATTTTTCGAGCACCATGCTAGGCGTATGGTGAAGGTTGATTTTATATACAGTGCATTAACATATGTATGAAATATAAAAGAATAAAATAAGATTTTATTTAAAAATATAAAAGACTGTTAGTGAATATAAAATATTATAAAAAGTAAAGATCATAAAAATCATAGAATATAATATGAAATATAAAGAGTATGTAATTTAAAATTATATAAAATCAAAGTTATTACTAAATTATACCTACTATATTATATAAACAGTATTATATTATTTAGAAGGATTTTAGTATTTTGGAGTAAAAAAGTAAATGTCAATATTTTTGTCCGAAGATATTTTTTTTCAAATAAAAACAATAAAATTATTTTTTCATCACACGCCACAACTGAGTAGTCGGGTATAGTCTATGATAAACACGTGAAAAACACTCCGTCGGTTTCCGGAAGCACGGTAACACCCGAAACAGCGCGTGAATCACGTGATCCTGCGACACGTGCGATTGAAAAAACTATTTTTAATAGAAAACAAAACATAGTAAAATTACATGTCCCTTATTTTTAAATGCCGGATTTGCTAAAATCCTTTGGGTGCGTGCTGTTACAACCTATTAAAAATATTATGGGCGCTGTGATTCTAAGACCCTTAGAAACCTCATCCCTACAAACCCGGGCACCTCTTCTAAGTATTTAACGTAGCGACCACTTGGAATGACGTATGAATTGGTTAGCCAATAAATGCTTCCCGGTACGGCGGTACCTACTCATACACGCCTCCTAAATTGAGGCGCATATGGATAGTTGTTTCTATATATTTTATATATGTGGAAACTGCATATCTTTTTGTATTTAAAATTTTAACCGATTCGTAGTAAAAATGAATAGAAAATATTGATTTAACATTCGTAGACTCTTATGTCTTTCAAAAAAGCAGCCTCCAGTATCCAGTATCACAGTTCCTCGCCCGAAGCACTAAAGCAGCAGTGTCGGGCAATCAGTGCGTTATGTAAATTATGTATTATTAGAGAGCACATAACGCGGGAAGTAGGTATCTTTTGTCAAACGCGACAGAATTCATTTTATTATTTATTTATTTGATGCATTACTTCCTTGAGAGGGTATTACCAGAGGATACCGGAAATTTGTAATTTTTAAATCAAATTTTAGACGTATTGACTCTTTTTTTACAAAAAAACATAAAATGACTTTGAAATATTGTTATTTTATCTGGTTTTTTAGTAATTTTTAATATACTAAGGTTATACCGTTGGACGTCGGAAGATTTGTTTGCAGATTTATACCACAAAATAAATCAATACATAATCTAGTCAACACAGTTTTAAAAAAATAAATTTTAGTTAAATTAAAATCATTAAAAAATAAATCCGAGAATAATAACAGCTCAGTTTTTCTATTTATTTAAGGTCTTACAAACTAAAATATAAATTTTTTTTACACTCTTATTTTTTTTAGACATTATCAAAAAATTATAAATACTTATGATCAAAAAATACTTACAAGAAGTACACGATATTTAATAATTTATCGTCGTGCGTTTTGAGCATTTTTATTGCTTACTTGAATGTAGGTATATATTAAAACAAGTTTTGAATGAAATAAATCGATATTAAATTTTTAATTTTAAAAATTTGATACAGGAATAATCGATCTTTTTCATTATAACCTCCCTGTACAGTTGCAAGCATTTTTAAACTTTTTCACAAAATAATTTCAAATAAAAAAGAAAATTACTGTCTGCGTAAGATTTTTGAAAACCAATGGCAAAGCCCATTATATAACCACTGGAGCGACAGAGCAATTTAAATATTTTTTCTCGGATTGCCAAAGAAAATTTTTCCGCCCGCATTAAAAAATCATACCTCCGAACTTGAATATGAAGACATACAAACTGATTATAGTTCTATGTAGCCAATTAATTCCCCTATATTTTTTCTATTATCATATATTTGTATAAAATAAATATAATTAAATTTTAACCTTAAAACATTTTAAAGAATCTAGCGAATATTTATTTTGTTATATTTTGAATGTACAATATATTATATAGTCGTTTTAATAATAAAAAAATAATTTGTCACATTTTGGCAACAAAGCAATCCGTAGTTTTGGAAATAGTGCCATAATGTGGCAAAAATCGCTCAAGTAGATAAAACACGAATCTACTATTTGCTTGCATTTAAAAAAAACACCCCTTCCCCTTTTCCCGCCCCATAAAGCAGAATATAGTTCCTTCTCGATGTAATTTTGCACACTTTACGTTCAAAGTAAGAAGAAAATTACTGTCTGTCTGATTTCGAAAAACTATGGGTTAAGCCCAGTATATAAAACACGTTAAAAAAACAAAACACAGCTTCCTTTTTTCCCATAATTTAAAGCAGAATTTATATACTTCACACGAATACTTTTATGATGTAATTTCAATTAACTTTAACATTATATAAATTAATTGTGCGAAGTATTCTCGAATACGGATCGATTATTTGGTCTCCCAATTACGAGATTCACAATTATAGAATCGAAATTCCTTATCAAGAAGGTTTATCTGATCAAATGAAACAAATTACTTTGTGTAAACCACTATGATCACATGTTCCAATATCTATATATTTCAAAACCGATGGTTTCTTCGTCAGGATAAGAACATGAATAAAAATAATATTATAAATAGATATTATAACATGTGATTATAATGGTTTACACAAAGTAATTTTTTTTTATATAATTAAAATGATGCCACAAAGTAATTTTGCAAAGATTGAAGAAATAGTTTAGATATCTGATAAATTTGGAACTTATAATGATCGAATTTTGCACTACAAACTACACTCTCTGACAGCCAGACGTAAACTTTCCGATTTATTGCTTCTACGCAAAATTATACATGTACCAGTTGATACGTCAAACATCTTATCCCAAATTAACATCAACACACCATCGACCATGTTCACAGTAAGAAGAAAATTACTGTCTGCCTGATTTGGAAAACCTATGGGCAGACGGAGAAAAATGTTATTCTAAAATACGATCATTTTATTCGTAAAAACGGGACTGAAGTTCTTACGAACAAATTAACAGTGTTTCAATGATTATTGGCGGGAAAATGTAAGAATAATTTTTTGGGTTACGTACGAAATTACGTATACCAACAAATTATTCTTACATGTTCCCGCCAATAAATATTGAAACCCTGTTAATTTGTTCGTGAAAACTTCAGTCCCGTTTTTAACCGGTTTTAGGAATAAAATGATCGTATTTTAAAATAACATTTTTCTCCGTGTAAAAGCTATGGAAAAGTTATGAAAAAGCGTTGTATAAAATATGAACTTTTTGCAATCCAAAGATTAGGTACTAATTTTTTTAATTAAAATAGGTCATTAAGCAAAAATAAATGGCTGAAAACCATACTACCATACACGGAAAAAAGACTCTCCAACAAGGAATTACCAGCAGAAAATACGAGTGAACCTAACCTATAAGAGTAATTTTATAATTTCTGTATTAATTCCGACATGAGTATCAACAAATTAGGTACTTTTATTATGTAACCGTTATATTATAATAGGTCTTGACATTTTAACGAGGTAATGGAATGACAGCTTCAAAGTCGTGCGCGTTCGACTTTTTGGCGGAAGTAATTTTGTGCGATGTGATTGACTTATCAGCTTGGCATTTCGCTGTGCGTATTTCACGTACTAAGCCTGCGGTGAGCGTCCGTTTAAATTTTATAATTACATTTTAATACAATAAATATCCTTATGCCTTAGGATCTCTAGTTCTGATTATTCCTATCATGGAAATGTGAAATGCTGTAAAGGACAATAAATCTAAAAATCAGTTAAATATGATATTTTTTTCTCTTTCGATCTGCGTAAGCGAAATAGTTCTAAGAAAACAAATGCGTCTTTTACGATGTGCAATTTAAGATTTTTTTTTCTGAAAAAATGAAAATAAATTAAATACTACCATAAAAGAAATTTACAAAGTTTTCTGAAAGAAAGATAAAAAATTATAATTATAGGTTTACAAAAACAGGACATATGAGTTTTTTAAAAAAACTTTCTTTTCGCTCGCCTGAACTATAAACATTTTGTTCTTTACAGCATTTGGAATTTTCATGATTTTGGTAGGTTTCGTTGGTTTCAAACGCACTTGAGGTTATTTTCCCACGAAAATATAGCTGTAGAAGTAATCCATTTATTATTATTATTATTATTATTTTATAACCCTTGTATAAATTCTGCGACCCAATGAAGATTATCTTCTCTCTTATTTATGAATAAAGAAAGAGAAATCATTAGTTAAAAACGTAGTAAAATCAAAATGTTGAAATTTTTTTTTGCCATTGAGAATTCCTTCATCTCAAAGCTCCTAAAAAAGAGTAAAAGTATTCGAAAAGAAGAAGAGAATGGTTTGGATTGGAGATATGTAAATACACGTATAAAAATCAAATACAAACAATTTACATATCACAAAAACTAATAATAAAAACCATTTTAAAAAAACCCTATTCATATTCGTCAAAACTCCTATTCGAAGAATTTAAGGTCAGAAAATTAAATAAATTATACTTTTACCATGCAACATTACAAATTTATAAAGATAATATTCAAAATAAAACTACACCCTTTAAAAATAACAAAAACCTTAGACAAACATCAATACTTCATACTCCAAAATGTAAAAAAACAATAGGGCAGTTAAATCATAAATATCTCGGAGTAAAATTCTTTAATTCATTACCAGAAAATATTAGAAACATGAATACCAATATAAAATAATTTAAAACTCACCTTAAAAAGCACACTCAAAACCTGAAGTAAATCATAACAAATAAAAAATATATAATAACACCCCTCCCCCCCTCCCCCCATACACACAAGCCCTGCTTTTTTATGGGGGTACATCAAACATATATATTATATAATTAATTAGTGTATAAAATGTATTTGTAATTTATGTATCTTTTTTGAATTATTAATAAAAAAAATGAATGTTAGAGGGAGCGCGTTAACATTAAAAACAAAAACCATATTAATATTTAAGCGAAAATATTAAGCGAAAAAACAAGTCTCTTTTAAAATAGAGCAAAAATGTCTCCACAAATGGCTAAGTCCCATTTATGTACAAATACATTGATTTTTTTCATACCTGCAACATGTTAAATAACAGAATAAAGTGTGTTTTCGGATCATACTTTGCCATTTTTTTTGTATTAAGTGTTTTATATAATTTTATTAAGTTTTATATAATTACCGTTTCGGCTGTACAAGTGTAAGGATATAATATTAAAAAATAACATATATGTTTTTAGGAACTTAAAAACTTAAAAAGTTCAAGAGAAATACAATATAAATCGGTAGAAATTCGGAATGAGCGGGTGCCCAAGTTTCCTTTCCGGTTTTCATTTCGCGATTTTATCTTCTACAATTTTAGTATTTTAATCTTATTTATTAATTTTTGTTGTCTGTCAGTGGCTTCGTCACGGTTCAACTAGTGTTTATTCAGTGACCGGATAACTGAGAATGAATTCAACTCAACACCTCCTTTGAAAAGTCATTAAAAGTGACGAGTTGATTCTGAGTTGCCATAAAACCGTTTATTCATTCATTCATGATGATAATCAACTGAACAAATAAAAATTTATTTACGAATCTCCTAATAATTAATCACTAAAAATATTTATTACCTGCTTTGGATTTATAATATGAAACAATATTATAAATCATCTCATCAAATTTATGTATAACTTTCTTTGATTATTACCTTTTCGCATCTAATTTGCAAATAATTAACATGATATTTATTATTTTGATTGGATTAGTGTCTTAATTGGTTCATTTCCGTTTTATGAATACACAATATAGAAAAATGATACAATTAATTAGAGAAATTTGAATGTAATTAATGTGACTTTAGGCGCCCATAATGTAATTATAAGTTTTATGTAAGTTCATTGCGAAATTTTAAAAAGTTCCATATCACCTAGTTGAATATCTATACGCTTGAAAAATTGCCATATTATGATAATTGACTTATTAAAGTAGTTATTATTTAGTTAAATGAATGAGGAATGTGCGGAAATGTGATGATGCCGGTGCAGATAGGTAATTTTGTAAATAATATATTTACATTATTTTTAATTGATAAACTAATGTTTAAGACAAGATTTTATGCATTGCACAAAAATATAAACATATAAAAATAAAGTTGGTTGTTTGCAGGTGAAAAAAATGTAATAAGCGATAGTTGTTGAATGAAACATTAGTATATATTGAATCATTTAGCGGGTAAGAGGTAACCCGCCGTAGCTCAGTGGATTAAGAGCACCTGACCGGACATCAGAAGGGCGCGGGTTCGAGTCCCGTCGGCGACATGTATCTTTTCTCGGAAGATTGTTTCAATGTTGATGAGTGTTTCAGGCTGATAATTATTGCTTATAGTAATATATTTACAATTTTATAACAACAATTAATACTTGACGGCCGGCGTAGTCCAGCGGTAGAGCGTTAGACTCCCATTCCGAAGGTCGCGGGTTCAAACCCGGCGTGCGCAAATAAATTTTATTTAATTGATTTGTGTTATTTCACAATTAATTATTTAAAATAATATAAAGTATATTTGCGGTACGTTCCAGAGTGGAAGATACTCCTTGTATCGCCCTGGTGTAAGACCACCATTCAGAATTGAAACGTTGTTTGAAATGGCTTTAGCCGTGTTTAGTGACTAGATCTGAATAGCCGGGTACTTCCCCACCTTCCTCTTCCTCGTCTCCTTCCCTTCCCCACTTTCCTTCAGCCTCATAACACACCCCAATTGGGGATGCCATAGTCTCACTGGCTCCAGTCGGGAGCAGTTGGGACTCTTGTGAGATATTCACTAAAAAAAAAAAAAAGTGAATTGAATCAGTGAAAAATAAACAATTCTGGATAGATCCAGGTCAGGCGCGAAACTTAACCTCTCAGGCCTCGGCTCTATTCTGCCCGGAAAGCCGAAGGTCCTGGGTTCGAGTCTCAGATGTATTCGTATCTTTTTCTGATTTTTCTGTTTTAGATTTTCGAATGAGTTTCTCTAATAATATCTTCATTAATAGAAAATAATTCATTAAAATATTGCATAGTTACAATTTATTTTTTTTCA
The DNA here is from genome assembly GCA_951813805.1 of Limnephilus auricula. Classification (NCBI taxonomy): domain Eukaryota; kingdom Metazoa; phylum Arthropoda; class Insecta; order Trichoptera; family Limnephilidae; genus Limnephilus; species Limnephilus auricula. The sequence continues at coordinate 8,325,249 of OX638403.1, forward strand.
AATTGCGGTCGGAAACTTTGGTTTCATAAAGTTGTAGACACACTTTAATTATTTTGCGGTTAACTTTTTGATTTGAATACAAAGCGTGGCGTTCTTTCTGACATCGTTTAGATCATTAACCATAATAGTAAGATAGACACATCCATTAGCCTTAGAGGTTGACACAAAGTGCAGATTGAGGTATGAAATAATGCAATATTACATTGTTCGGACCTCATACGTACCGGGTTAATCTAGGGACGACCTTTCACGACGTTGCTTGCTTTGTATTACGACACGCCCCGTACCCTGGTTTTACTTATAGTGGCTAGAGACTGCTAGGTTTCTCCAGTCTCTAGTCATCTAGTGGATGATCTCCCTTTGTGTTTTACTTAGGTACCTACCCGTTGAATTATCAAAAATTCTAATTTCGATTCTGGGTTTGTCTGAGATTCAACGTAGGTACTCGGATTTGTCAAACTTTAAGGCGCTCCGCTGACGAGGCAACTGAAAACCAACTAAAACCGGCTGATTTCTCTGTCTTGATTGGTCAAAAAGCTTGTTTAACCATAGACGAAGAACAATCAGCTGACAGCTGGCAACTAGCAACGGCCGCCCACGGCAAATCAGCAGTGCCAGCCGCGAGTCACCGCTTGCGTTACCATTGACAACGGGGTTTTGTGTGATTGTGAAGTGTGCGGGCCATCACATTGTCATACAAAGACAGTTGGCAGTTGAGAGTTTTCAGTTGCCTCATTGAGCGGATCGCCTAAGAAGAGCTGTAATGTACTTACAAGTATAATTTTTTTAGAGAACTTTTTTTTATTCAAGAATTAACAAGCGATAAAGTAGGTAGGGACCCACGTATAAAATAATATTGTTTTATTGCTCATTTTTAAATTCTGTAATTGAATTGTGTGTGTTGGTATTTCTTTTATTTAAATTTATTAGGGTTAAGCCTATCAAAGCAATGCAAAATCATGCGAAATCACGTGTTTTGGATTTGAAAATTGATATCTGAGAAATATTATAGATCCTATAATTAAATACTGCGAGTAGGACACATCTTGGCTTTTGAAGTAATTGATAAGTCATTTTTTTTAAAGTCTTTTAATTAATTTTCTTTTAAGAAAATGATATAAAAATATTAAATTCCTTCCACCTAGGAACAGGCTCAGCCTAGTGAGGTGGCATATACCTAAAAAAATGCACTTAAATGTATTTTTGGTTAATAAATAATAATAATAATAAAAAAATTAAAGTTAGTTTTTGTGATTTTTCAAGAGTTTACGTTTTTTCCATTTTCAAGAAGAAGTTATTTTCTAACTAACTAGATTTAGTGTTAACATTATAATGGAAACGGTTTAATTTTGGCTTTACTGCATAGTTAATTTTAAGACTTCAATTTTAATTAACTGGAGATTGAAACCAGAAACCACATTTAGCATTTATTCAACGATCAAAGCTGTATTCTGGAAGTTTATAGCATGGACGATCTATCTCTCTCTCTGGTTTCAATCCTGGGATTGGTTTGCAGTAATTACCTTTATTTTTTTCTTCCATTCTTCCCTGTCTTGTGCGGCTCTTTTGAAGTCTGCATATGATAAGCAGCGCATGTCCACCAGCAGGTCCTCCAGGTACTCTCAACGTGGGCGTCCCCTAGAGTTTGTCCCCTCGGTCATACCCTCCATTATGGCATGCAAGAGACCTTTTTGCCGTATTATATGGCCGATCCATCTTGCACGCCTTTCGGACAAGGTCCTGAGCAGGTGCCTTCCTCCTTCGATTCTTTGGAGAACCTCCTCATTTGTAATGTGGTCTCTCCAGGAAATTCCTAATAGTCTTTTATAGGACCACATCTCAAAAGCCTCTAGTCTCCGCTTATCTCTTTGGATAGGCACCATGTTCCGCAGCCGTACATCAAGATACTCCATACATAGGTCTTGATTAGGAGTATTCTCAGTTTTAGGTCTATATTATTCGATTCTATTATTTTCGACCTTTTATTGAATGCAAGCCTAGCCTGGTGTATACGGGTGTCGAAAAAGCTCCAAATCAATACGATATTGACTTAATCCATCATCTGTGGTCAGTTATTTTAATTATTATCAGTTATTTTAATATTTATATTATAATTTGAGGGTTTACCGATTTAAAAATTTCAAGTTAAAAATTAAAATTAAATATTTCAACTAACACGAGACCAATTTATTCCGTTGACTCTTTGAGAAACATGGTTGAAATATGACTAAAGACCTCATTAACTCCAGTTTAGTATCAAAAATTAAATGCAGACTGCCTATTTATATATGTATGTATTTTTGTTATTTATTTTTGGGGTGTTATGCCGAGTTATGCTACCTCCTGCAGATGTGAACATATCTGCACAGATGATGGACACTGTAATGGTCTGTAATCTGTAACTGTAATCCGAACGTAATCCGTAACGTATTCCGAAACGTTGGCTAAATATGGAGGTAGCGGAACACGGCATAACACCCAAAAAAATAAATAACAAAAATTATTTTGGCTGTGAAAATCGTATGTAGGTTAGTATTTCAATCCAACATTACCAATTTATCAATATTTTACGTAATTGTTTGACATATCACATTGTCAATTCATAGAAAATAGCGCCAGTGTTGCCAGCGTATATCGATTTATTATTTATTCCTAGTCAAAATCGGGTCAGCTGTCAACGGTCATATCGACATAAAATTATTGATTTTAATACCATAATAATAATAATTTAACACCCCAAAAATAATCACGGGTAAAATTATTATCGATTTTATGTCGATATTGTAAAGTTATCGATTTCCTGAACCTGCGTAAGATTTGAGACCTTTGGTGGTCAGCAAAGGAGAATTTTCTTCTCGATGGATTTAAAAACTAAACTACTCAAGTGAGAATTTAGGATAAACAAAAAGGATCTGCATAATGCAAATTATCATCCAATCATCCAAACAAATAATAGTCGGCTATAGTTGAGCATTTAGGTTTAATTCTAATGTACTGGATTTCTTAATACGTCTAAAACATATCGTGGTCGCTTAAATACACAGGCCATTAAAATCTACAAGCAAACAAACATAATTACTAAGGATTACAAAAGTGATCGCTCTAGCCTATATTAACGACGACTAAATGCTGTGATACCGCATCATTGCTACACAAATAAACATACATTGCGCTAATGATAGACACTGAAAGGTAGAACGAAATGTTGGATCAAGAAAAGGGGGAAGCACAAAATACCCAAAAAGCCGGACAACAAACATTTTAAACGAATATAGCAAACTTTGATCAGTCCACAATGGAGTGCTGGTACATACCCTGGTGTATATTAGTGAGGCATGGAACTGGCAGAGGAAGGATGAAAGTAGACTGCATGTAAAAATGAGAACCCCGAAGTGTACGCGTTGTAAAACCGTGAATGATCGTGTGAGAAATGTGGAGATCTGCAAATAATGAACAAAACGAAGAAAATAGCGTCAGGAGAATATATGATGCAAATATAAATGGTAGAAGAAGACATGGCATGATCAAGTGAATCAGATACTTGAGTTGGGTCATGTCAAGAGGAGCCATAATAATAGAAGAGTATGTATCAGACGACGACGTGTGAATGTGAATTTTTCATTGGAAACAAGTATTCAAAGAATGTGTTTGTTACGTAGATAGGTCTCGGATAAATATATCCGATTTTTAAAAAAGGTAGCTGCCATATATATATAAAAAACATTAGTCGAAGATAATATTGTTAATTCTGAAATTTGAAATATGAAGTTGACAAATACGACAGTCCGTCCCGGTAAGACGTGAGATCTGGGTTCGAGTCCGAGTTGCGACCATTATGTTTTATTATTTTTCTGTGTCTTGTTAATTTTAATATTTTAATTTTGATTTTTATTGTTGTCTTCATCTTTGATGATATATTACATTGATGGGAATTACCTTCAAAAGTTAAAAAGAGAGTTTTTCTTATAAAAATAAAAATGAATTTTCCCTTAATTTAAAATAGGTAGGATATCAATATACAATACGTAATGGTTATTGATTAAGGAAATGGCCGATACTGTCGGCACGGAAGGAACAAATGCAGTTATATGATCTGAATGATTTTATGTAAACTGATGTAAAACCGATCCCTGATATAGATAATAAGATCCGACGTCCGGTACAGTTACATTAATTAATAGCTATTTAATAAATTTCAGTTTTGTGGGCAGTCAGTACCTAAGAGGAACGGCTGCCAAATGCTTAAATTTGAATTTGTTTTTCACACAATACTTAAATTTGGATTTGAGGCCAAAATAGTTAACCAAATATTTTTTAAATCAAAATGTATTTCAAATATCTAGTACGAATTTGTGCTATTTTTATTTATTTTTGCTTATTTTTCTATTAAATATTTATTATCCTTAGAAAAGCCGTACATCCTAAGAAAAATATATCACTAGAAGAATTTAAAGCCCTTAAGTTACTTCGTTCGAATAAATAAATAATAGTCTTACCGGCAGATAAAGGCAATGCGACAGTAATAATGAATACAAGCGATTATACGTCAAAAATGCGCGAAATTTTACTTGATCCCGTTTACAAAATTAATAAAAACGGCCCCACTACATATCTTGAGAAAACGACAAAAAGTAAAATCATGGCCTCTGTACTCGACGATGGTCTCAAGAAGATGCTTATCCCTAGAGAAAAGTCACCACGTTGTCCAAAAATGTATGGTCTTCCAAAGATGTATAAACCCAACGCGCCCCTCAGACCTATTATTAGCTCGTGTGGTTCCCCCACCCAGATATTAGCAAAATTTCTAGCCCAACGTTTTCAGCATTTTGTTGAAAAAGCGGGTTCTTACGTACGTAATGCTGAGCATTTTACTTCAATAATTTCTAATATAACTTTAAACAAGGGTGAAATTTTAGTAAGCTTCGATGTAGTCTCTTTGTTCACAAAAATACCAATCACTGAAGCATTAGAGTTAATTAAATCAAAACTAGACGTTCCCGCTGATTTTATCACTCTAACGGAATATTGTCTTAAAAATATATACTTTCAGTTTGAGTGACAAATACATAAACAAGTTCAAGGTGCCCCTATGGGGTCCCCTCTTAGCCCGGTAATCGCTAATATTTATATGATGTACTTTGAAATAAAGGCATTAGAGAGCGCTCCTCTGAAACCTGCGGGAGAAGGAAGGGGAAAGGTGAAAGTGGAACGCGGGAGGCGAAGGATACCCGGGAGGGAAAGAGGAAGTGGGAGGGGAACGGGGTCAACAGCAACGCGTGGCCGGTTAATCTAGAATATATATATATATATATTTTTAAATATTCATATAACTGATTATTGTTAACTGTTAATATTTCTAACTGCCTAAGTTTTATGTTTTAAAAATGATCTTCACAAAGTTAGTCATTCCGTTGCCGTGAACTTGTAGGAAAACAAATTTGAGCAGACCAACAAAATGTACCTACAAATCAATTATCTTTCTTGCGATCTTTTGACTGTAAGATAGTCCACTTTCTTTTTTTAAATGTTTTCGAACCAATATTTTTTGTTTCGATGTCATTTTTAAAATACACACGGCTTATCTTGATGTACTTGACCGTAGGTGTTTTCATAATAAACGCTTTTACATTTATTTATTTATATAATACATGTTACATAATTGTGACATTTACATAAAGTTGATATATTAAATCACCATACTAGGCGGCTGCCTGTATCATGGTGACCAATATGGTATAGTTACATTGTATGAAATATGAAGTCTAGTGTAAACATGGAATTAGTATAAATCATGTTAAATATTGGAAAAATTATAATAAAATGTAGAAAATAGAAAGGAGAAAAAAAGTACATTAGCATTAGATTATATAAACAGGCTTCTAATTCTATCACATTCACTCATCAAAAAGTCTCCAAGCGTCTTCCTGAAAGTATGATATTTGGTTATTGTCTTTATTTCAATTGTTAAGTTATTGAAGATTTTTGGAGCAAGAAAGTTAAACTGTGACTGGGCCATTGAGGTTTTTGTTACTGGAATTATATAGTTGCATTGGTTGGAATATCTTGTATTATATTTTGATTCAAAGACATATTTTTTAATAAATTTGAATTTAAAATAGCAAGAAATGAATTTTACATATAGGGATTGTATATTAAGTATTTTAAAGTCTTTAAATAAGTCCTTTGTGGGATGAATGTAATGTACTTTGTAGATAGTCCGTATTATCAATTTTTGAGCCTTTACTAATGGATCTAATATAGTTTTAGAACACCCTCCCCAGACAACAATACCGTAAGAAATAATTGATTGACATAGAGAAGAGTATACTGTTTTTAATGTCTTTTTATTTAGTATATTTCGTAGTGATCTGAAGATATATGCTAGTTTCCGTATACGACTTGTTACGTTGATTACATGATCTTCCCACCGAAGTTTGTTATCAATTATTACCCCTAAGTATCTAATGGAGTCTACGCGTTCCAGTGGATTGCATATGCAACTAGCGAGATCTCTGCAATAATGTATTTTTAGTGAATGATTAGTTGAGGGTTGGCTTATACTATTGAGGCTAAATGTTAAATATTTCGTTTTAGCTATGTTTAACGTGAGTAGATTATTATCCAGCCATTTTTTAATGTTTTGTAATATTACTTCTGCTTTGTGGAATGTTTCTTCCCATGTTTTACTTTTTAGTACCAGGGCAGTATCATCGGCAAAAATGATCATATTGGCATCAATTTGTAATCTACATAGATCATTAATGTATATGAGAAACAGTATGGGACCGAGTACACTGCCCTGTGGTACACCAAAGTTGATTCTGGTTGGATTAGACGGTTTAAGTGATGGTAACTTAACAAATTGCTTTCTGTCTGTTAGGTATGATTTGAACCATTCGAATGCCTTATTCTTTATTCCGATTTTCTGTAACTTGGCTAGAAGGATTGGTCGAGATACTGTGTCAAACGCCTTAGCCAAGTCTAGAAATATTGCCAAACATTTGTCACCTTTGTCTAGGGCTTGCGTTATGTGTGATATTAATTCAAGAATAGCTGAATCTGTGCTTAGTCCTTCTCTGAAACCATACTGGTTTGAAGAGAGAATATTATGTATTGTGAGATGGTCAATAAGTCTTTTTTTAACGATTTTTTCAATAATTTTGGAAAGTGACGATAAATTTGAGATAGGTCTATAATTTGATATATTTGTAGGAGTACCAGTCTTAAAAATTGGTTGAACCAAAGCAAGTTTGAGTTTATTTGGAAATATACCTTTATTGAGACTAAGGTTAATGATATGTACCAGTGGTTGGTTTATAAAAGGTTCAATTATTTTGAGTATGTTTGAGGATATTTTGTCGTGATTACATGAATGAGAGGGCTTTAATTGTTTAATAATTTGTGAAATTTCGGCAGAGTTAGTGGGGTCAAATGTGAGTGAATTATTTGTTTCACAAACTGATTTATTTATTTTGTCAGCAAGAGCATTTTCATCTAATGATGTTTTGTTTAAAATTTGTGACGCTAAATTTTTGCCGATGTTACAAAAGTATTCATTTATATGATTTGTCACAGTGTCTGGATCGTCTTTTATGGAGGTGTCTAGTCCGTTGATGTTTAATTTATTAATTGGTGGTGTTGGATGGTCAGTGTCAGATATTTCTTTAATAATTTGCCAAATTTTTTTATTGTTATTGCCGGCTCTAGACAATTTTTCTTTATAGTAGTTTTGTTTAGTGATTTTAATGAGGTTATTACACATATTTCTGTATTTTTTGTAAAATATTTGTGATTGTATATCTGGATTATTAATTAAGTTTTTGTGGAGCTTGTCCCGTTTTTTAATACAAAAAATTAGACCATTTGTGATCTATGGTTTAAGTTTTTTGTTTTTTGGGTTATTCAAAGGGGATTCAACGGTAACAGCCTCAATAAGTTTCAATAGTGTTTCAGAAAATGTATTAAAAGCAACATCTACGTCTGTGGAATTTAGGGTAGAGAGCCAATTTTCCAATTTAATTTTAGAGGTGAGTTCTTCGAAATTGATCTTAGTCTTTATTCTATTATCACATGAAGTTATGGGAATAGGTTTTTTATTCATAAGGCCAATTACTATTGAGAAGTGGTCAGTTATGGTTGATTGATATACAGTTCCTTTCGCATTTTTTTTTGTTCTTAGGAATATGTGGTCAATACATGATTTGGTCATGTCAGTTACTCTGGTTGGGGCATTAATGTGAGAAACAAGCCCGTGTTGAGTCATTAGATTTTTATAATCAAGTATTTGTGTTGACATGGGCTTAAGTATATCAATGTTAATATCACCGATTACCATTAGTTCTTCATTTGGTGCACAGTTCATTAAGGCCAAGTCTAAGGATTTAAGGAAGGATGAAATATTTTGTTGTTTAGGTGACCTGTATAGTGCAATAATGGTGGTCTGGTTTGTTATTATTTTAAGGCAGTTGGCATTATCGATGGATAATTCAGAGACAATCGGATCTAATTCGGATTTTACATAGACAATTACTCCATCTGACTGTGTCTTATTATTCAGCGTATTGAAAACTGTAAATCCTGCAATGTGTTTTTGAGTGTAATTTGATTTGATCCAACATTCAGTTAAAACTATTATGTCAAAAATATTATTCAAACCTGCAAGCGTTACAAGTAGATTATTATAGTTCTTGTCTATGCTGCGAATATTTGTAGAAAATACTTTTAATCGCGTATAGGGCTCTAGTATATTTATGCACTTTGAGGGATCATTAGTTTCCGGAGTTATTATTTTACCATGGTTTTCTATTTGCAGATTAATATCATTCATTTGTTATGACAAAAATAGTTTTTTGTTTTGTTTTCTCTATTTGGTTTACAATGTTTAAAAAATAGAGAACAATGATCCTTTAAGTACAAACTGAATGTAACATAAACATTTATAAAGAGAGTATGTGAATGTGATAGATAGATAAGAACAAGGTTAGTAGTTATGCTAGAGAGAAGTGCATACAATAAATAAATTAGAACAAAATCAACAGTTATAATGATATGATAAAAACCAAGCTTGAGCATTTGCAGTATTTTTTTAGCAAGTTTTAGTATGGCGATAAATATATGAAGTGTTGCAAGTAAACCTACAATGAAAATGTAACTGTAAATGTTGTTGTTGTTAGTGAATATAAGAGTGTATAAAAGAGGTGTTACTTGTCTACATGGTGAGAGTATTGAGCAGTATCGTATGAAATAACGCATTTTTAAAGTAATTATGTTAGAACCAAAGGAATCTATTAAGGAAAGTATGAATATATATTTATATTGACGAAAAATATAATTATTAATGCTATGACTCATAAAAATTGCATGCAAAATATTGTTGACTAGATTAGTTACTTGTTTCTCTAAAAATATTAAAAAACTAGAGTTTAGAATAAGGGTAGTAATTGTGTATGTTTCAAAATGATTTATTTGTAAGATAAGATGTTTAAAACATATATTAGTAATATAGTTGATATATGGATGAAAATATTTAAAAAGATGTTTAAAGTAAATATGGTTCGGTTGCATTTTGCTCAAAGTTACAAATAAAATTGAGTTTAAGATCATTAGAGCTCTAGTAATACTATCAAAAATAATTGCAACATGTATAAGATGGATGGTAATATGTATTATATTGGTTCGCTGTGTTGTTTGCATTTGAGTAGTAAAAACTATTAGTACATGAATATAATATACGAGCGTAATATAATATAATATAATAATAATATAATATAATATACGATATGTGAAAAAAAGATAGAATATTGTAATATAATCATTGATATCCGATATAGTAGAGGGGTGTAGCTGCACGGTACCTTGTATAATCAGTCACAGTAATTGACGTTTTGCACGTTCAAGATCTGTTATATTATATATTGTAATTATCTTAGAGGTATCAGTTTGGCGCAATAGAATTCGCCCTCCAGCAGTCCAAGAGTGTTTGAAATTATTTTCCCTTGCAATTTTTTTTGTTTGCGATAACAAAAATTTTCCTCTTTGAGTCAAGTGTTCGGAAATATAAATGCGGTTGGCGTCTTGTGATAATCCCAGGTCCCTTGTGTTTAATTTGTTTGTCTTGATAGTAGTAGATTTCTTGTAAGTTTTGCATTTGGATAGGAAGTCATCGCGGGATTCAATGTTTTTGAACGTCGCTACGATAGATCTTGGGTTCACATATCTATAATGGTTTTACATATCTATAATGTTCATAGGCACAATATACTTTATTAATTATGTTTACCCTTTAATGTTTAAACCAGCAGCTAATTAATATTCGTGCATATTTTTATAGTTGCACAGTGTTGTTTAATGCACACTTTTTAATTAATTCTATACGTTATGAAGAAATTAACGAAGCGAAATAGCACGATATTTCTCATAACTTTCCTTCATTCAACTACATGAATAAATCAATTGCTTATGAGTATATGCATTTTACATTAAAATAAGTGAAATAATGAAAATTAGTCTTACGAAACATATACACAGTGGCTACAAAGTTTTCAGTTTTGCAACGTGCCGAAAACATCAACGCATGGTAAACTGACAAACCTGGTCTATCATGGAATGAATAAACCCCTTTATCAATATTATATTATACAAGCTTCTGCCCGCGAACCCGCCCGCGCAGGATTAGTACTTCGATTAGCCTATTTTCTTTTCGTAGGTTTTATCTATGTTTATACCAAAATTCTTAACCTATTCATTTAAAATATTTATAATTTTTGATTAGATTCAAGAGTGAGTGCTTCAAATAAATTCACTAATTTAGATATAACTACACTAATTAAAATAGAATTTTGGTTTTACAATCATTGTTTTTCAAAGTGTTATTTTCAAATTTTGACATTTTCTAATAAACAATAATTATTATTTGTAATACATGGAAAATAGCAAGCTTTGGGTATGCATTATAGCCTATATGTTATTCTGATGTGTGAGCTATATTATTGTAGAGTTTCATAAGAGTCCATTCTGTGGTTTTTTCTTGAAAGAGTAACAAACATACATACATCCATACAAACTTTCGCGTTTATAATATTAGTAAGATTCATCAAATCCGCTATCTATGGTCAGTTATCTATCAATATTTGCGATCACGGTCAACAATTGGCAAGAGATACTCCAACCAACGTTTTAAAAAATTTAACCCGGCCGCCATAGTAGCATATAAGTTTTGATTACTGTCATTATACGCATACAGGGTGTCCGGGGGGGGGGGGGGGGGGGGGTAAAGTGCATTAACTTCGGGTGGTGATTCTATATGATGGTAGGAGTAAAAAAGATTAACAACTTTTTCGAAATTCCAACTTTGATTTTTCCATACAAAAAGACGCACCTCAGACGATTAAAAATCCTTAGTGTAAGGTACAAACTTGCCCGATAAATTGGCTGTGAGTCAGCCGAGCGCATTGTGGCGACGTTGGTTTTGATTGGCGCGTATCGTACACATACCTACTAGTGCGGGCCGCACACGCCGGACAAATTTTATCTTTTTACCAAAAAGGTACCCCTATACGTTGGAATTTCGACAAAAAAAATTCTCTTTTTCTTACACCATCACGTAGAATCACATCCCGAAGTTAATGCACTTTACTGTATATTTGGATAATATCGTTCGTTATGTAAAATTACTGGCTTATTAATGAACGGAGTTCAACTAACGAAGCTCTAAAAATTGAAAGGAGTTGTATACGTGATCAATAGATTTAAATAATTCAAATAAGATGCGACCAATTATTCCATTCGATCTGTGAGAAACGGGTTGAAATATGACTGCCAATGCATATTTAGGTTAGTATTTCAATTCTACATTACCAATTTATTAATATTTGACAGTTCTTCAATTCATAGAAAATACCTTCAGTGTTGGCAGCGTATATCGATTTCATAGATGTCAATATCGGTTTAATATAAAATCGTCGGAAGATATTGTAAAGTTATATATTATTGATGTCACTGTTCTCCTGATGCAAATTTATTTACTTCCGGATAGTGAACCTATCTACAGGTATAATACATTTTCCTTAAAAAGAGCTTAAACAAATTAAATTCTCTTTTTTGATGCTGCTACCGTATCATTTTTTGTGCTTTGATTTCTGTGGTTGAAGGATAATGCTTTCGACTAGCAATTCAGAGGTCGCGGGTTCTTCACAATTTAATAAATTACAGAGTGGAAGTACCTACTCAATATCACTCTGGTATAAGATCACCATTCAAAATTGAAACGTTGCTTAAAACGGCATTAGCCGTGTTTGGTGAACAGATCTGATTAGCCAGGTACTTTTGCTTTTATTTCTCAAGAGAATAACCATGAAGACTTATACATTTTTCAAGACGATGCTCTAACGCAGTGATACCAACTAGTGCGATCAAAGGAGCTTTTTAATATTTGATTATAGCGCAAATGACTTCCACGTTGATTTGAAATTTTTATCCTCATAGGAAATAGATGATAATCGCTGGTTGCTAAATCTGGCGGATAAGGCGGTTGAGTAAGAAATTATATAAAGTTGATTTTAGCCGTCTACAAATAAATTATTTACATTTTACTAGAGTCTTCAGTTTAAGATGAGAGTTACTGTATTCTGAATTTAAAACATCATTGAAACAAACGAGACGGATCAGATCCCGTACTCAGTATTAATTAGTAAAGATTTTTTCCTTTAGAAAACTCTTTGGAGAGTTGAGGTTTCAATTTAAAATACTTCAAGTAATTAGAACTTAGAGAAAATCTGATGTGTTTGTTTGTGTTGGTGATGTGGTCGTTTTCTTTTTACTTCGTTACTCAAATTAGCTTTAAGTTTGCGTAGTATTACCACAGTTATACCCTTCGGGAGGTAATCAACAAAAATAATTAAATATTCTTTTTGTATTCCAGAAAACAGTTGCCATAACCTTTTTCGCTGGCAGAATCAATTTTGCCTTCTTTGGGATTGGTTCACCTGGTCTTGTCCATTGGTTTGATTTTTCATTGAAGAAGAACTCGAACCCAGAACCTTACGTCTTACCGGGACATACACCTCTACCAATTGGGCTACTGCGATCTATTATGAGACTGTCGTAATTGTCAACTTCATATTTAAAATTTCAGAATTAACAATACTATCTTCGACTAATGTTTTTTTCCATATTATTGGCAGCTACCTTTATTATTGGAAACAAGTATTCAAATAATGTTTTTGTTACCTAGATAGTGTTTTGATTTTTGTTTATTTTCAGGACTTCAGTGGTGGATCCATGTCTCATCAATGAACCCTGCTAACTCACCAAACGTAGCTTGCCACCTGAGATAACTGATCATGGCAGAGGTTATTCAATTAATGGTTCCCGGGGTGGCGGCCGCCTCCAAAATTAGTACGGGTTACATTTTTTTTACATTAGCTCCACACAGGAAGCCTTGAAGAAAAAATCTCTTAAGGCCTGTAATCTTTGGGGATGCTGTGTGGAGGGTCTTTTTAGGGAAAGGAAGGAATAGAAATTCTGGGAAGGTCAAAGGTCTGAGTGGTGGGTAGGAATCTTTGAGTCAATGTGTTCTCACACTGCGGTGCAGGGCAATGGGTTGAGAGGGAGAGAGAGAGGTAAAAAGGTTTCCCTCAAGCAGTCTGCCACCACTTCCAAACTAGGTAGGAAAACGCATTTACCGCCAAGACCTAAACAAACCACAACCTGTCTCCCCGGGTACCCTGCTAAGTCACCAAACTTAGCAAACCGCTTCGGGTGACCTGTGGCAGGGGTGTTAGTTATCCAATAAATTCTTTCCAGGGCGGCGACACCCATACCCGCCTCCAAAATAATATATGCTGTGAAAAATGGGATTAATCCAAAATTACACATTATTTAGAATTTTGATAGATTATCCCTACACAATTCCACCAATACTGTACGAAGTTCGACAATTATTTACTGCGAAGAGAACACTGAATAGTGCGTAGTTATTATGTAGATATAAACCGATGGTTAATCAACTTGACCATACCTGTGCAGCTGTCTAAATTTTGAAAAAAATAAATGAATTAATCATCAGGTTCTCTACGTTCGATAACGTTACGTTTTCACCAATCATTGTTAATTACGAAATGACTGATGATGGGTGAAGTATTTATACTTGATGCGTGACTCGTTAAGGAAGTATCTTCACTTTCAATGGTGGATTTAAACTATAGAGAATGCAGATTAACGATGAATAGTTATTGTAATATCAAAACGACTACATTTCCAAAGCAATTGCATTCCGAATTCCAAAAACTTGGAATGTATACATTTCACAACATCATTATTTTAATGTATTAAGTCAAAATAATAATTTTGAGATATCAGCGTTTGAAGTACGATTTTATTTATCAAAATGATTTATAATTAATTGTTTTAAATTTGTTTGTGTATCACAAGCTTTTTCGCTGGCAGAATCAATTTTGACTTCTTTGGGATTGGTTCACTGGGTTGTCTCATACTCGAAAAATATTAAACAAAAGAATTTCGCTTTATTTCTTTATGTTTTTGACTTAAAAAATTCTAGTATTTTAATAACTCAGGTCCGGGGCATACGTCATTCATATGTCTTCTACTTCCTTGCCGTGAAAACACGCTTATATGCCCAAGCGGTTAAAATATTTTTTTTAAGTTTCGGGATGCTACAATAATGATTTTAGATTAATACGGTAATAAAATAAAATATGCAATATTTAACTGTTATGTTGCGGTAAGTGTACTTCGTATGAGTTTAAAACTTGGGTACACGGAGAAATTTTTTTTTTCGAAAAAACGATAATTTTAATAGTAAAAACGGTTAAAAGCGGGGCTGAAGTTCTTACGAACAAATTAACAGTGTTTCAATGTTTATTGGCGGTAAAAGGTAAGAATAATTTGTTGGTGTACGTACGAAATTACGTATACCAACTAATTATTCTTACATGTTTCTGTCAATAAACATTGAAACCCTGTTAATTTGTTCGTAAGAACTTCAGTCCCGTTTTTAACCGTTTTTACTATTAAAATAATCGTTTTTTCGAATAACATTTTTCTCCGTGCATGTTGAATAAAAAAAGCACTAAAGAATCAAAAATATACATCCCACCAGCATTACCATATTACATCACAATAATATAGTAAAACTATCAATTTCATATAATGCTTTGAAAATACTTTAGTAAAGTTACTCAATTACATTCTTGGTATGATATTGTTTTTCATCGTAGTTTCAATGTTAAAGTAATCGTGGTTATACCATCCAGATAAGATTTCTACGGCAAAGCCGAGGCAAGGTATCCAATGATTGTTCGTAAAACCTTAACGCGGAACTAATGCCTTCGTGTTGATATAAAGCGTAAATTTGTTCGCATTTTTCTTAGCTTATTTATTTAATTGAGATCGGATGTAATTGACTACGAATATGTTATACGAATGATTCTCAGTGCATCATCCATATTTTGCTTAAATGACAGTGGACAATAAACTGCTTATGTTATAAACTTTGCCACACTTATAAGTATGCACCAATGATACGATGCTGATTATCTTTTATTTTAAGCGAAATATTGCGTTGTTATTTGTTTTTTTCTTATACTGCTTAAGTTATAAACTTCGCCTGCTTTTAACACAGCAGTTTATAGTGAGACAGGCACAGCACATCACCAATTGTAAAAGATTTAATAAAGATGAACAAAAAATAAATAAAGAATGGAAGGAAAATAATTTGTTGTTATTTATTATTTATTTAATTTTATTATTTTGGAAATAAAAAGTATATTATTGAAATGAGTGGTAAACAGTTTACAAGGTTTTAGAAATAATTATAAGTATCGGTAACAATGTCTCTATGAAATATCAGATGAGAGATTATATACAATTTTTATTGGGATAACTCCTGTTAGAATAACTTTTGAAGGTTATCAATGCTATAATCATTGAAGAAGAAAGTAATACTTATAACTATAAACGAAAATATTAAAAATAAGATGTATTGGGACCTTTTTTTATAGTGAACACCTCACGTAAGTCCCAACTGCTCTCGTCTGGAACCAGTGAGACTATGGAATTCCCAATTGCGGTATGTTATGAGGCTGAAGGTAAGCGGGGAAGGGAAGGAGATGGGGAAGAGGAAGGTGGGGAAGTACCTGGCTATTCAAATCTAGTCACGAAACATGGCTAAAGCCATTTCAAGCAACGTTTCAATTCTGAATGGTGCACGGAGAAAAATATTATTCTAAAATACGATCATTTTATTCGTAAACACGGGACTGAAGTTCTTACGAACAAATTAACAGTGTTTCAATGTTTATTGGCGGGAAAATGTAAGAATAATTTGTTGGTATACGTACGAAATTACGTATACCAACAAATTATTCTTACATGTTCCCGCCAATAAACATTGAAACACTGTTAATTTGTTCGTAAGAACTTCAGTCCCGTTTTTAACCGTTTTTACGAATAAAATTATCGTATCTTAAAATAAAAAAATTCTACGTGTGGTCTTACAACAGGGCGATACTGGGAGTATCTTCCACTCTGGAATGTGCCGCGAACAACACAAATTAATAAAATAAAAATTATTTTCACACGCCGGGTTCGAACCCGCGACCTTGGGAATGGGAGTCCAAAGCCTTGCCCCTAGACTACGCCGGCTACTCTTATTGACATAAAAATTTTAGATCCCAATAATTAACTTGGTACATAATATCCTGGGTTCGTGTTCCAATTGCGACCGTTAACTTTCTATTTTTCTGTGTCTTGTTCTTTTTCATATTTTTGTTTAGATTTATATTATCTTCTTCTTCAATGAATATATACATTTTACCAGCGGGATTAGTCCAGGTTAAGTGATGATTCGAGGTACAAGAACAATCTATTTGACAGATATTGACCGCGGGAATAACCGGTTACACGGATTAACGGTGCTCGGATAACCGGCGTCTGATTGTTGGTATAAAAATACAGATATCTCATTAATAATAATAGCTTTACAGATTCAATGGAAATGTATATAAGGATTAAAGGTAATTTCTCGAGAAGTAAGGCCTCTTTCACATTCAGGTTTATTCACTTTTACCCGAGGCAGAGCGGCGTAATTTAAGTCAACGTTATGCTGGACCTACTCTAGGCAACTCGAAACAACAGAAATGCGAATGCTTAGATGGTTGGCAGGGATATCACTAACAGATAAAATTAAAAGATCACGCATTCGTGGTAGCCTGGGTGTCACGGACATAAACAGTAAGCTGGAGGAACGACAGTTGAGATGGTATGGGCACATAAGAAGTAGACCACCAGATCACACAGTGAAGCAGGCAATGTCCATGGAACTTCATCGACAGTCATCCAGAGGAAGACCAAAGAACACCTGGATCACTCAATGCTCCAAAGATCTACATAGAAATGGCCTGGATGAAAGCGATACCCAGAACCGAAGAAGCTACAACCTGAGAACGAGAGGAGCTTACAGCCTACCTAGGCAATGAGTTGGGACAGGAAGAAATTATGCTATTTTATTTAGTTACTTATCTCTATAAAAAAAAATAGTATAATTATTTTATAAATGTAATTTCGATTGTCTAATTTAGGCTCTCGACAAGCGATCCGGAAGTCGCGGGTTCGAATCCCGGCGCAAGTAAATTAATTAGTTAGGTATTTATCTAAGTAACTTCTTACAAAACAGATATCAGAGGAAAATTTGATATTGATATATAAATGAATTTTTTATTATTTAATCTATACATATATTATAATTACATGTTATTTTTTTCAATGCCTGTCTCACTAGGGTAAACCTGTGTCGAGACAGACGTAGAGTTACATAAATTGTATACAAACATGGTTATTTGAATACGAAGGTTAATTACATTTTAGGTTCAATACAATAAAAGGCAGTTGATTGGAAGTGTGAATTAATTCTCTAAAGAGTTTGATCTTACAAATCACAGGAAAGGTTATTAAACATATATTACATACATATATTAAAATGATATTACAGTAAAATGAATTGGAAATGGAATAAATTGATAGAAATATACATGATATTACATATATATATTAAAATGATATTATAGTAAAATGAATTGGAAATGGAATAAATGGATAGAAATATATATTAAAATGATAATTATGTTAGTTTATTTGACGGGATTCTATTGTTTTTTATTTTATTTATTTTTTATTAGGTCGTACGTAATTGGGTATTTTTGTCTAAGTGCAATTGGTTTTACATATGTTTGCTATAGTGAAACGTCCTTTACTTGCAAGCCATTTTTTTATTTCGCTTTTGAATTTGGTCATTGTTTCTGTTTGTCTAATCGTAGCTGGTAGTGTATTGTATAGTTTGCAAGCTATGTATTTAAAATGTCTTTGTCCAAAGGTGGTTTTAGTAAAAGGAGTTTGGAGAATTTCTTTGTTTTTGGTTCGGGTATTGTGTACCGCTTGTGTTGTTTGGTATAGCGTTTTGTCGTTTTTGTGTAAATTAATCAAGATGGATTTTGCAAAGAGCTGTTTTATGTCCATAACGTTGAAAGTATTGAAGATCGTATCAGTGCTGGTAGTGAGAGGGAGTTTAAGAATTATTTTAATGATTAATTTTTGTGCTTTAATAATGGGGTCAAGGGCACTAGAAACAGCATTTCCCCAAGCTAAAATTCCGTATTCTATGTGTGATTGACATAGTGCGTAGTAAACAGATTTTAAAAGATTTAGGTTTAGGAAATTGCGTGTTTGTTTGAAGAAGTATATAGATCTACGAATTTTATTTGTAATGTTATGGATATGTTGTTTCCAATTTAGGTCTGTGTCAAAGGTTAATCCTAAATATTTGATATTGTTAACTTGTTCAAGGCATGGGCAGTCGCAATTACAGTTCGGAGATGAATTTTTACATTCGTGTATTTTTAGTGTTAGGTTTAGGTTTGACTTTAGAATATTAGTGAGACTAAACAGTAAATATTTGGTTTTCGATATATTTAGAGTTAATGAGTTAGAGTCAAGCCAGTGTTTCACCTTTTGAATTTCTATCTCCGCTTTGGCGTATACGGTAGGCCAGTCTTTCGCTTGGAATAGTAGGACTGTGTCATCGGCGAAACTGACAATAGTGGCGTCGATATCTAGCTTACACAATTCATTAATATATATTAGGAAGAGCGTTGGGCCTAACACACTGCCTTGCGGAACCCCATAACTAATTGGTAAATTATGACTCTTTGTTGATCTGAGTTTAACACATTGGGATCTGCCAGATAAGAAGCTGGAGAGAAGGTCTATTTCCTTATTCCTAATACCCATGTTGAACATTTTGTGTTTTAATTTGATATGTGAGATTGTGTCAAAAGCTTTGCAGAGGTCAAGAAATACAGATAGACATTTTGAACCTTTATCTAGGTGGCCAGAAATGTGATCAGAGACCGTGGCTATGGCATCGTTGGTGCTTTTGTGTTTTCTGAAGCCAAATTGACAAGGCGATAGTAGGTTGTTGGTTTCCAGGTATTCCATCAGACTCTTATTAACGATCTTTTCAAATACTTTGGAAAGGGAATTAAGCAACGTTATAGGGCGATAATTGTTAATGTTAAGTTTGGAGCCTGTTTTAAAGATAGGGATAATAAGACCTTGTTTTAGAATGGTGGGAAAATGGCCATGTCGGATACTAGCATTGAGAAGATGAGGTAAAGGGCGAATTATACCAGGGGCAATTTTTTTAAGAATAGTGTTGGGTATTTCGTCTATGCCCGCAGATGAAGAATTTTTGAGAGAGTTTATTGTTATAGAAACTTCGTTCTCTGTAACCGTTTTAAGTACGAAACGTGTTGGGAATTCATTGTTGGTTGGGCGGTCGCCAGGGCCAAGTGAATAGTTATTTGGTTTTATTTTTTTTGCTAGTTCCGAACCTACATTTGCAAAATAATTGTTGATATGATTGACGATTGTGTTAGGGTTCGATGTGAAATCTACCGTATTATCATTGATATTGAGAGTGTTTAAGACGTCGGTGGCTTTGTGGGAGTTGGTAGCTTCCTTGAGGATTTTCCATATTTTTTTAGGGTCATTGTTGCATTCGGAGATTTTTTTATTATAGTATATATTCTTGGCTTTCCTGATGACTTGCGTACAAATATTTCTGTATCTTTTGTAGAAATTATGGAGTGTAATATCGTATGGATTTGTGGCACAATAAAAAATTAGAAACACACTTTTTTTAATGCGTGGCCTATTGTTCAAATAAATTCTTGTTTATTAAAGAGGATTTTTTAACAAGGTCTTTTTGATTGGTCTGATTTATTGAATATCTAAATAAAAACTAATCTCAACTAATAGCGGCAGCCTTTTGAAACTGCATAGTAAAAAGATCAATTTTTAAAGATGTTTTTCTTGACACATGTGAAAGGTCATCAACACTGTTTTTTGGCAGTTTTTTGTTATTGTTGTTGTTACCGTATTGAGGCCAAATAACCGTTGTGTGTGTACATACTCGGTCCTCTCTGCTCCTGAAGTTATGTGAATATAGCTGGGATCCCACGACTATTTAAATTCTGCCAAAGTGCGAAAGATATAACTTTTTAATGTTTTTTTTATGTTACACCGTGTTACGCTACATCCTTCTTTAGATAGCGTTTCGGACAGCGTTACAGTGTCCATCATCAGGGCAGATGTGATTTTTTTAAATTTTGTGAGTAATTGTATAAGAAAGACACAATTTAATGAGAGGAAACTGTCACAGATGATATTAGCCATAATATTGTATTTATTAGGTTATTTCTGTTAGTATTAGGAGGTTTCTCACCATCCTCCTAATAGTTTATCCATACTATGAAGTTTGTTTTCGGTTTACGATTAATGGTTTATTTATTTATTAATTCGGAGTTTATTATTCGGTACTCGAACCTATGAATAGTGGCTATATGTTGGATAAGTTGGCCGTAATTATATAAAAATAATTTTATTTTTAATAATATTCGTTATAGTATGGATAAGCTATTAGGAGGATGGTGAGAAACCCCTTAATATGATAAATCTATGACTACTTCTGTAAGATTGTATTTAGGTCATAACGTCTTCCTGTCAAGCTCTTGTAGATCTATTGCCAATCAGAGTGGTTAAAAAATGACATTTCATTTATAAACGTGTTCTTATAAAATACCACATTACAACAGTGTCGTATCGCGATTATCCATACATTTCTAATGAAAAATATACTTGGTTAATAGTTTAAGTTCATATTTTTATAGGGTAAAATACAATTTTCTTTTAATTTTACGCAAGTGAAACGATAAAAAAGCTTCATTTTGTTCAAAACGAATTTTTTGGTAATCATAATATAGATTAATTCATTTTCATTTGTTATCAACTCAAATTCGTTTTTTTATTAATTTATTGCATTATTTTTATATTATAACATGGCACATGTACTTGAGTACAAATGTGTTATAGGTATAAAGTACAGAACATCGATACGTTTATGTTTTTGTCAAAATTCTAACCAATTATTTTAGAACCGATGCAATATTTCCCATTTTATTTAAACAACTCTAACACTGAATCACAATAATTGTATACTCCAATTATACCATTATACAATTATAAGTAACCTATGAGTATAGCCTATGGCCTAAGTGCTCACGAGAAATTCACTTCAAATAATTCAAATAATTAAATAAAATTCACTTCAAAAAACTCACTTCAAATAAACAGTCTCTGCTCTTAATTTTTTTTTATATATATATCTGCTCGAACATGATCGAGAGTGGAAAATCAGCTATTCGCGTCACTACCGACAAGATATCACGCTTGATACAGTCCAGTCAAGAGTGCCTGCATCTGAGATGAACAAAACATGGATGCATTACTGTATTATGTGGTCGGTTTGCATGCTCTGCAGGAATGTGCACTTTCGATACGATATTGACACACTTCCCACCTGTCACCCAGTACCCCCAGTAGATACACTCACCTGTAGGTACGGTATAGTCATTTGAACGGAACTGTGGCGTAATATTCCGCTCAGCTACCAAACTCCAACGAGCTTTTTCTCTCTCATCGTACCATTACACGCATCAGTATTCGCATCAGTATTTTAATATCTACCGATACGTGTAATGATTAATACTGACATACTGACACCAATACTGACGTCAGTATCGTGAAATCGTATAATGGATTACAAATACTGACGGTTGTTATCAGTATACTGATGCGAAATATTGATACGTTTAATGGTACGATTAGACTGACATTTACTTGAAGACCCCGGGTCACACAAATCAACACCCTTTTCTTCTCTTTAAGGCCCATGTTCAGTCCTCTCCTCAAAAAAACCCTCCACGCAGCATCTTCAAAGATGACATAGGCCCCGAGGGAAATTATTTTCCTCAGGGCCTCCTGTACGGAATTAATATTAAAAAAAAATCAGTTGTGTAAATTTTAAAACACTTTTATCAGTAAGGCCCCTTCAGATTATGAAGGATTTGCAAGTAACTTGGCGAGGACAGTCGTTTAATAGCCATGTGCTGGGTTGCATTGTACACGGAGAAAAATGTTATTCGAAAAAACGATCATTTTAATATTAAAAACGGTAGTATAGGCGGGAAAATGTAAGAATAAACATTGAAACCCTGTTAATTTGTTCGTAAGAACTTCAGTCCCGTTTTTACGAATAAAATTATCGTATTTTAGAATAACATTTTTCTCCGTGTAATATATTGTTTCCCTATTTTGGAATGACTTATGAAAGAAAATAAATCGGTATTGGGGTGACCAAAATTGTAGGAGGAAGGAAACACAAAAGCCGGCAAACCGCTTTACATTCCAACTGCTAAGCCCAACATGTCAAACTAAATGTTGGTACTTTGAAATACAGAAAACTGCATTTAATTCAACAGGTACTCTAAGATATACTCTACTCGGCTTAGCCAATGTTTCGACACTATTTTTCCGTAATTATTGGTCGTTAATTAGTCTATATTTTAAAATGCCAATCATAATTCCCAAGAAACATTAAGTTTGGTATGTAACAAGATTAATTGTACTGCCTTATTTAGGGTCACTTTTGTGTCAACGATTTTCACGAGGAATTTGCAATTAAAGCAGATTAATTAATTTATATAGCAATAAACTGCAATGCCAGGGGCTAATACGGATAGAGAGGTAATAAAATATAGTATATAAAGATATCACACATCCCGTAGAAAAGTGTCGTAAGTTAAAATTTTCTATTTTAAGTTTTATCAGATTAAAATTAGAGCAGATTAATAAATGTATACAGCAATAAACTGCGCTGCCAGGGACTAATACGGTCAGAGAGGTAATAAGATATATTACATACAGATATCACACGTCCCGTAGAAAAGTGTCGTAAGTCAAAATTTTCTATTTTACGTTTTATCTAAGTTAGCAATTAGAGCAGATTAATAAATTTATACAGCAACAAACTGCAATGCCAGGGGCTAATACGGACAGAGTGGTAATAAGATATATTATATACAGATATCTCGTATCCCGTAGAAAAGAGTCGTAAGTCAAAATTTTCTATTTTACGTTTTATCTAAGTTAGCAATTAGAGCAGATTAATAAATTTAAACAACAATAAACTGCAATGCCAGGGGCTAATACGGACAGAGTGGTAATAAGATATAGTATATACAGATATTCTTACAATCAAACTGATTGATCAGTTTCGTAAGATTTGTAAAATAAAATATTGTAAAATTAAAACTCAATAAACATATTAAAAAAAAAAAAAAAAAATATCTCGCATCCCGTAGAAAAGAGTCGTGAGTCAAAATTTTCTATCTTACGTTTTATCTAAGTCAGCAAAGTTAGCAACTAGAGCAGATTAATATATTTATACAGCAATAAACTGCAATGCCAGGGGCCAATACGCACAGAGAGTGTCGCAACTCAACATTTTCTATTTTTAGTTTTATCTCTGAAAAGTAAAGTGATTGTGATTATCTATGCCCCACGAAAACCGTATTTAAGTTAGATCACTCCATCACCACTTTTTTTTTTTGACTTACGACAGTTTTCTATGGGATGTGCGATTTATATATATTTTTACATTAGTTCAAGAGAGATTTTTTTTGTCAGCGCGATATCTTTGGGGATGCTATGTGGAGAGTTTTTTTTAAAGGAAGGAGAGGAAGTTCTGGCAAAGAAAATAGTCTGAGGGGTGGGTAGGAATCTGGGGATCAGTGTTCAGGAGTATGAATCCATCCCTTCCACTGCGAGCCAATGGGTCGAGAGAGTCTGACCGGAGAGGTCTAGAGTTAGGTCTCCCTTAACCAGTCGCCAAGATTCGCCGCCAAGACCTAGACAAACCTCACCTTGTGTTCCCTGGCACCCATGCTAAATCACCAACTGTAGCGAACCACATGGGGCGACCTATGACAGGGGTGTTGGTTATCCAAAAATTGCTCCCAAGGCGACGGCACCCATATCCGCCTCCTAAATTGAGTAATTGATAGTTAAAGAGATTCGGTACCTATACGTGTATAGGTACCGAACGATGGAATTTCAATAGACTGAACATTTTTTAATTTAATATTTAATAAATGATAAATATTGCACCAACAATTATTATTTTTTATTTCCCTTATTTTTATTTTTTGTTCAATCTAGTTGCAATAATAATAATATTTTCACCCTCTGATATGAAAATATCTGAAGTCGGTGAATTATATTCCCATTTAATAGTTTGGTAGATTAACATGCTGTTCTTGTATTGTTTTGTATTAATTATACTTATATAATACACTTGCATAACGTGGATTTACTAGATGATCATTTATATGGAAAAGTGTATGAAAGGGTTTAGTTTTTCCTATGGGAAAAACTAAACCCGGACCTGAAAATCTGGTGTGTAAAAAAAATATTTGTATAGCGCCTTTTTTGTGAGAAATCACCGCAAGTTCAAAGTGCAATATATGCAAAGTTCACGAAGCCAGAACCCAACGTTCAAGGGCTTTTATTGAAACATAAAAACCGATAAATAACTTTTCGGTCCCAATACAGTAAGGGTGTTTCACCATCCTCCTGATAGCTATCCATTATAATAAATATATATTCGCAATTGGTAGAAAACTCGGCTAACTTATCCGATATATTATGTACGGCTATTTATAGGTTTGAGTACCGAATAGTGAGTTTGTACTTTATAAATAAACTAGATGATGTCCCAGGCGTTGCAGGGGTTTTACATAGAGCTATTTGAATTCAGATATAATTTTAATTTGACTGTAATTTTCTCTTATTATGTGTCAAGTATTTTACAAGTCTTCGCCAATACGTCAAAATTTCATCAAGAAGTATCCAAATTCTGCTTCAAAGTACGGGAAAACGGGACAGGGTATTGTTTCGAAATCTCTTGAAGTTTTATTAAAAATTAGGATGGACCATACACTGTGTCTCAATTGTCCAACATTGACCAAGAGAGAAGAAAATAAGATCATCGGTAATAATCTTACGTAATTTCACTGATATATAATCTCTTATATTATACAACAGACGAAGCCTTGAATAGCACAATGTTAGTTAAGTGTATCGACATCAATTAATGAAGTATATCTATATACGAATAGTAACGTATCTTCTGATCTAAGCTAATTAATACCTATTTAGTAAGAAGCGATGTAGGGTACTTACAGTACTTACCTATATGTATTGTAATTTGGTGAAACACCGCGCTGTGTGCCTTATATTTTATACTGTATTGAAATTAATGGTACGTAATGATATATGTACATAATGACGGTCGTCCGTGGTCTAGTGGCAAGGCTCTAGACTCCCAACCGGAAGGTCGCGGGTTCGAACCCGGCGTGCGCAAATAAATTTTATTTGATTAATTTGTGTTATTTCACAATTAATTAATAACAATAATATATACTATATTTGCGGCACGTTTCAGAGTGGAAGAAACTCTCACTATAGCCCTGGTGTAAGACCACCATTCAGAATTGAAACGTTGCTTAATAATGGCTTTAGCCGTGTTTAGGGACTAGATCTGAATAGCCAGGTACTTCCCCACCTTCCTCTTCCCCATCTCCTTCACTTCACCACTTACCTACAGCCTCACAACATACCCCAATTGGGGATGCCATAGTCTCACTGGCTCCAGACGGGAGCAGTTAAGACTCTTGTGAGGTATTCTCTATAAAAAAATAAAAAAAAATATCGCCTTTACGCATAAATAGGGCGTTTTCACATTCGGACTGTCTTCTTCCATTTCAACCACCTTTCGCCAGTGCCGGACTTTCAAATATTTAATAATATTTATAATCGCCATATAAGTATAATAAACGCATTTTGATTCCTTGTATCTGAGCCCTACTAACGATAGCGACCAAAATTTTTATTAAACTTTATTGAAATCAATATTCTTTACTCTTTTGAAACAAACATTTCACAAACAAAATGCGAGAGTATACAATTCCATTTTGGAACGACGTATAAATATGTAGCGGGATTTTTAAATAAAATCCACAATTATTTTACGGTAAACACAATTATTCCTTATTTGGAGAGAGTACAAACAATTTGGAAGTGGTTCAATAATATACAAAATATCAATAATAACTTTACGAGTACTTTAACAATGACTCAAAAGGAAACCTAATTGTTCGCTCAACTGCTCGTTAAAACTTTTAATAAAAGGGTAACGAGTTCTATTCACTCTGGGTTAGCTGAAAGTAATTCAGGCCTGCCAGAGATTTTTCACATTGGGTACATGAAATGGTTACAAATGTTTACCCAAGGGTTATAGTAATAAACAATGGTTGCATACAAAAATTACTTATAACACATTGGTTTACAATTAGATAAAAGAAAAAGAAAATAAATTTTCACATGCAGCAAACACTTTGTGGGTATACATAATTATAATAATAACAATAAAATATGTTTGTTTTAATTCCACTTTATTATATATCTTTAACCAACCGGTTTAGGTTTTACACGAACCTTCATCAGGGGTGAATAAAATACAGAGATACATAGCATTTAAATGAAAAGTAGAGGAGGGAGAGAGAACATCAACTTAGGTTCGGGCGAGAGAGAGGTGCCTAAGAAGGAGGGGTAAAAGTAGGCGGGTGTAATGGAAGTATGTTATAAACTGGGCTGTTTGACAAATCTAACTGTTTATTTAATAAATAGTTGATTTCACCGACCGCTATGTTAGGAACTGTTGCAAGTTTCGTTGAAAAATGACATTGTGCTTTTAAATTGAAAAAAAAAAACTATTAAAATGCACTTTTTTCGAAATTCCGGTAACTAAATTGATTAGTACTAGTTAATATCTAACTACTACAACTTTTTAAATTTATTTTTTTCGTCCATATTAAGCGTGTCCCGGTTTTGTCAATATTTTCCATTATATTTCACACGAGCAAGGACCGGGTTACGTCACGAACTCTGCCGCACGGTATTATGCTCTTGCCGCCATTTCGCGGGCTTAATAAAATTCAAACTTGTAGAATTAATTTAATTATGAAAACGAACTTTAAAAAAAATAAAAAAAATACTAGTATTTAAGTTTGCCTGTGAACATTGATAAAAAAGGACTCAACTTCCTTTTTTCCGCCGTATTTTAATTTTACTTCTGCGCCTTATAAATCCGGCTCTGCCTTCCAGACTTTCGTCTGTACGTCTACATTGAAATAACTTGAATCTGAAGCGGATTAATCATTCCGTGAGATCAAAGTTATTTTATTTAACTGAAAAGCCTTTATTTGTCCATTAATTGTTTGTTGTCTTGCGATTGGCTGCGCTTTAGTTCTGCACTAGGTATATGGTTGGATTAACTCGTTACAATTTAATTGATCTATATAAGGATGCAATGCATATTTATGATGAAAGACGTTTGACGGACGGAAGATGCATGATTGAATAAACTACAATATTATCACGCTAACATTTTAAAATAACCTTAACTTCGTACAGTTATGTATACAGGAGAATCTAATAGTTTTTCTGATGTCTGAAGCAATAAAAACTCTCAAATGGAGACCTTTGAATTGAACATTGATTTTTATCGTAAAACCCGGAATTAAGAATTTCTTTTGATTTATAACATGTTTTCTTTGAACACTTTATGTATACCAAATGAAACAAAAATACTTAGTTTTAAAGCAATTTATTTTTTATTTATATTTGTCGACCGGTTTCGATTGCACTCAATCTTCATCAGGACACAAAAATATAAACTAAATCATAATACAGAGAAATAATATCAGGTAAACAAAGAAGAGATAAAAAACATTATATGGGTCTCCCCCAACCAGTCTATGATGCTCCCTCCCTCTCCCATATAATGTTTTCTCTCTCTACTTTGTTTACCTCATATTGTTCCTCTGTATTATGATTTAGTTTATATTTTAGTGTCTTGAACCGGTCGACAAATATAAATAAAAATAAAGTGGTTTTAAACTAAGTATTTTTTTCGTTTGGTATAATGTAAAGCCACAAAGTGTTTGTTTTCTTCGATAACTTTATATATAAGTATGCAATATATTATTTTAAGTTCTTAAAAAAATACATGTAATTTTTGACTGAGCTTAAACGGTAATTATATCAATTCCCTCAATGGAAAAAAATCGCAAAGTATGTTCCGGAAATCTTAATATATAAAACAAAGTCGGGTTAGTTACACCATTTATAACTCAAGAACGGCCGAACCGATTTTTATGATCTTTGATTTGTTGGATTTGGCTCCGTTCCGATTAACAGAATAACTTTTAAACATCGAAAAAATCACGGAAAAATTATTATGTAGAAAATTATTTTTTTCATATATTTTGTATGGAACGGATTTTCAAATAATGTGCGTTTGTCGAGATAATTTGAATCAATTCGAACTGTCAATGGTGTAGTGTGCCGAACATTTCGTGCTTAGTCAACAGCTCAATTTCATTTTTTGAACCTAGAGCATTTATTTTAACTTAATAAAAACTTAATTTATTTCAGCTAATAAATTAAACACAACATTTATTGATTCTGATGCGGTACGAAGTTTGCCAGGTCAGCTAGTTAATAATAAAAAAACATTTTGTTCAGTTATTTAAGTTAATCACATATGTTATATTTGAGATTTCCAAAAAATAACAATTAAAAATTCTTTTACACTCAGCCGAGTAACCAGTGCCCAACAGCTGAGAAAAATAATCCCTAGGGGCCTATATCGTGTTTGGAGATGCTGTATAGAGAGTCTTTTTAGGGAAAGCAAGGAGTAGAAGTTCACGGAAGGAAGAACGCACGAGGGGTGGAAGTAACGGAAGTACGAATCAACCTCATCCACTGTGGTACAAGGCGAAGCCATGGGTCGAGGAGTCCGACTGGAGAGTTCACGAGGTCTTTCCCGATACTGCACGCCACGCAGTAGGCAGGCAAACGCATCCGCCTTGAAGACCTAGACAAACAACGTCACCCGGGCACCCCTGCTAAATCACTAAACATAGCAAACCATCCGGTATAAACTATGGTGGGGGTGTTGGTTATCCAAAAAATGGTTTCCGGGGTGGCGGTATCCTTTCCCGCGTTCCAAATTATAACTAATAAAAAGTTTTAAAAACATTGAATCCTGCACGGAGAAAAATGTTATTCGAAAAAAAAACGATCAATTTAATAGTAAAAACGGTTGAAAACGGGACTGAAGTTCTTACGAACAAATTAACAGGGTTTCAATGTTTATTGGCGGGAACATGTAAGAATAATTTGTTGGTATACGTAATTTCGTACGCATACCAACAAATTATTGTTACATTTTCCCGCCAATAAACGTTGAAGAATAATTTTTTGGTGTACGTAATTTCGTACGTAGGTATACCATCAAATTATTGTTACACTTTCCCGCCAATAAACGTTGAAGAATAATTTGTTGGTATACGTAATTTCGTACGTATACCAACAAATTATTGTTACATTTTCCCGCCAATAAACATTGAAACACTGTTAATTTGTTCGTAAGAACTTTAGTCCCGTTTTTAACCGTTTTTACTATTAAAATGATCGTTTTTTCGAATAAAATTTTTCGCCGTGTGATAAGTAGGTAAGTACTTATAATAAAAACCTTCTCACTTAGCACAATTATTGTTATAAAATATTTTATAATATGTTCGACAGCAAAAAAACTTACTTTCAAAATAGAGTAGAATAAATTGATAATTATCAGTTACTCAGTGATCAGGTTTACGCGGAGTGTACGTGAGTCGCATACACTATGATGTAGGTACTGCGTGTGTACCTCCTACAGCCTGTGATGCCCTGTCAAGAGCCTTCACAAGCCGCGAGGATGCGCGATGTACGAGTGTGAATAAGTGGAGAAAGCTGGAATTGTGAGGTTTGAGGAGTAAGAATAATTAGCATCAGAAATGATAGAAAGTTTGCTCTTATATCCTCTCTGCCTACACTCGGGGAGACTCGTGATACGTATTTATTGGCACATAAAATGATTGGTTTGATTCAAAAATGCTTTTGGACAGATGAATATTAAAACTAAAAATCAGCATAAAAAACCACTATAACTTTCATTTTTCCTTTTATGAATTTGGATGATTCGAATTCGGCTCCATATCAGTTGATCCCCGATTGTTGGCCTCCCGGCATACTAATGAACAATATGTGGTTGGTTTAAAGAAAATACGGTACGAGATGTGTGCAGAGAGGATTTACCGCCGAATTACAAAAGTATAAAACATATTTTCATTCAAATCCTTCGAGGAATACTACATACCTATATACTGTAAGTTAGCCAAGTTAGCAGTCCACAATGGAGTGCTTGTACCTACCCTGATGTATGGCAGTGAGGCATGGAACTGGCATGAAAAATGGCAGAGGAAGGATGAAAGTAGACTGAATGCTGTTGAAATGAGATCCCTGAGGCGTTTGTGTGGTAAAACCATGTATGTGTGAGAAATGTGGAGAATTAAGAAAGGAACCCTCAGATGGTTTGGACAAGTAGAGCGAATGAACAAATTTTTTTATAAAACATATTTTCATGTAGATGACATGCAAACTTAAATACCAGTATATTTTTTAAAAAGTTCGTTTTCATAATTAATTTAATTCTACAAGAAACGCGAGAGTGTGTGACGTCGTCACGTCATCCGGTCCCTTGTTTGGGTGAGAAATAAAGGAAAATATTTACAAAACCGGGACAAGCTTAATATGGACGAAAAAAATAAATTTAAAAAGTTTTAGTAGTTAGATATTAACTAGTACTAATCAATTCAGTTACCGGAATTTCGAAAAAAGTGCATTTTAATGGTTATTTTTGAAATGCACTTTTTTCGAAATTCCGGAAAATGTATTGATTAGTAGGTACTAGTTAACATCTAACTACTGCGACTTTTTAAATTTATTTTTTTCGTCCATATTAAGCGTGACCCGGTTTTGTAAATATTTTACCTTATATTTCACACAATCAAGGACCGGATGACGTCACGAACTCTCCCGCACGGTATTATACTATTAGCCGGCGTTTTCGCGGGCTTAATAAAATTCAAACTTGTAGAATTAATTTAATTCTGAAAACGAACTTAAAAAAAATATACTAGTATTTAAGTTTGCATGTGAACATTGATAAAAAAAAAATAAAAAAAGGACTCAACTCCCTTATTGCTCACTTGAAAATAAATAGTAAAATCTTATTATTTAAATAATTCCTAACTGCGCTGCAAGACGCGTTAGTTATGTTAAATTCACCTTTATTAACATTCATCAAACTTCACCACTTTCTTTAAACCTTTCCGTATCCTACAACAATAGGTACCGTAATATGGGGACACTTTTAAAGCGGGAGGGCGACTTTGATAATCACGAATATCTGCATAATTCTCGCTACATACCGCCTAGAAGTCACTGTCTTCTTTTTAAATGATTTTTTTACGATTAAGGTGATGCGCCACTCCGTATAAAATTCTGGATCGAGCGGCTAACAATAACATTCCTTACGTAGATGGCGCTAAGATTCAAATTCTTGTTCAACACCAGCGCTTGTTTTTATTTTTTCAAGAAAAAAACATCAAAGCGTGTTTTATTATGAACTTTAAAGCAGTTTTAATTGGCCTAAAACTTAATTTTTCTGTGGGCTAATAAAAAAATACTCGATAATCAAAAATTGTTCTACTCGCAGTATTTAATTAAATAATCTAAAATATTGATTCTTAAGCTTATTACAAGCGTATTGTATTTTATTTTTATTTTATTTTATTAGGAACATTTACAGATTAATAACATTACATGCATTAAAGAAGACAATAGATTATAATAATTAGATTACATCCCAATAACAAATGTTCACATCATGCCCAAATAATAAATAAAAAAGGCAATAATTATTAACTAATCAACAGATCTGCCCTGATGATGGACACTGTAATGTTGTCCGAAACGTCGGGTAAAGAAGAAGTTAGCGTAACACGGCATAATATCCCAAAAATAAACAACAAAAATACTTTTGGCCGTGAAAATCTTAAATCATATTTGAATTATTAACTATTTTTTTCGTTTTTTTATGTAATATTATAGAGATAGGAACTAGATACACTGTCTAAGCATAATCTAGATATACTGTCTAATACTGTGTAATATATAAACGATACCGATAAGATAAAATAAAAAAAACAAGAAAAGTAGAAAAAATAAATATATGTATGTATAACAATAATGATGAAAACTGAGAAACACCAGACGTAGTATCGAGAAATGATATATAGAAATTAAAAAAAAAAAAAAAACCTAGAGTAGAGTGTTATACTGCCTTGCAGAAGCTACGGTTGTGGCGAAACCCGGTCGGCATAAGGTATATAGAAAATAAAGGTGGTGTTTACTAAGTTACTGTTTTATTTAATTGACGACCGTCCGTGGTCGAGTGGTAAGACACTTGACTCCTAATCGGAAGGTTGCGGGTTCGAACCCGGCGTGCGCAAATAAATTTTATTTGATTAATTTGTGTTATTTCACAATTAATGAATAAAAATAATATATACTATATTTGCGGCACGTTCCAGAGTGGAAGATACTCACAGTATCGCCCTGGTGTAAGACCAGCATTCAGAATTGAAACGTTGCTTAATAATGACTTTAGCCGTGTTTAGTGACTAGATCTGAATAGCCAGGTACTTCCCCACCTTCCTCTTCCCCATCTCCTTCCCTTCCCAACTTACCTTCAGCCTCACAACATACCCCAATTGGGGATGCCATAGTCTCACTGGCTCCAGAAGGGAGCAGTTGGGAGTCTTGCGAGGTAATCTCTATAAAAAAAAAATAAAAAAAAATATATTGTCACATCACAAAGTATCTGCTTCATATGAACAACAAAAAAAATTATTCAGTTTAAAATCAAAAATTGTTTTAGTCACCTTATTTTACGGTACTTGCAAGTGTATAAACTCAACACCTTCGGTGTAAATGTGCAGCCTGCAATACTCACTTCCTTATCAACTGCATGTTCTACATAACAAACAATATGTAAATATTATGATGAATGCAAAAAGTTCTAAGGTACAGTAAACGAGGCTTGGATTCATAATATCCTTAACCCCTCAGGCCTCGAACATATTCTGTCAATAGGTCACAATATTTCCACTTAGCATTAAAATCATAATAATAGAGTATTTGCAAACGTATTCGAAAACTAAAAACTGTATTTGAAAAGCGATTAAATACGAATTCAAGTTTTAGTAGATATTAGAAATAAACATATACATTTTTAAATACAATTTTTTTTTAAACTAAATTTACTGATAACGAAAAAAAAAACAAGTTCATATTTCATTAGACAATTAATGTATCATAAAAGTTATCGTCACCTTACTTTTTTTGTCGTTGCACGTAAAAATTGCCTACTTTAAAACATGCCTAAATTATCGTAATTTAGATACTTTAATTTTATAAAGACATACATTTTTTTTGGTTATCTTTTAGTTTTGTATATAAAGCGTAGTGTTTTCTCTTTCTCATACCGCTTAGATGATATTTCTCAACATGAGAGAAAGGGAGACACAACGATTTTTATGATCAGAAATAACCGTGTAATTTTAGAAATATGTATTAAAATTTTGAATTCAAACTTTGAAAATGGCTCGCCCTACGTTTATTGTAACTAAAATGACGGGTAATGAAAAAAAAAATAAAAACACACATAATTTATTAGGTGTACATTTATACTATTTTGTGGTTAATTTTTAGATTTGAATAATATATAACGTGGTGTTTTCTCTTTGCAATACCGTTTAGCTCATAGTTCTCACTATGATTGTAAAGGAGACATAACGATTTCTATGATATATATGCGAATTGTTCCTAAAAGCGAACGAATTATCCCGATGAGTTTTCAAGAATACCGGCATCTTGAAGTCTCAGTCATTTTGGTGCGAATGTTCGGTATCGCGGTTCTCGCGGAATAGTGGGGACTGTTCCATTCTGACCACCTCTTGATCACCGCGGTGCTTTGTAGTATAAAGACTTTGCACAAGAGTTGCACGTTTAGTTGCCTTCTTAACTTTAGGCCGATTGCTGTCGCGGTTAACTTAACTGACAAGTTGAACCGCCGGTTAAATTAAGTTGACTTAATTTTATAAGTTCTGCTTACTGGAGTCGCAATTAATAGTGTTAAACATTTTTGTGTTTTTACTAAAAGGTGTTTATTGATTTTTTTGTGTTTTGGATTTTGTGAGTTAGGAGTCTGAGTGATTATCAAAGGTGCCCTATTAAAAGGTATGTGATATTTTTGCGATTTTTTTAAAAAGCAAATTATTATAATTGTTTTTATTATACTTTTTAATTATTTGAAGTGGCTAACGCAATAAAAATAAGGGTAGATTTTGTGTTTCTTAACTAAAGGTGTCCCTTAATAAAATATTTATTACGACAAATATGTTTTTAGAGTGTGCGCATTTCATAGCTTATAAAAAAATAAGGGTTGTTTTTTTAATGTCAAAAATTGTTTTTATTCTTTTTGGAGGTCGCTGTTTTTAGAGTGTGCGCATTTCATAGCTTATAAAAAATAAGGGTTGTTTTTTTAATGTCAATTTTTTTTTTATTCTTTTTGGAGGTCGCTGTAAACTTAAGTATAATTAATAAATTATTTTAGTGAAGAAGGAGGTAATAATAATAATCTTAATTATAATATGAAAATGAACAAGGCACAGAAAAATAATAAAAACATAATGGTCGCAACTGGGAATCGAACCCAGATTTCACGTCTTACCGGAACGGCGCTCTACCGATTCAGCCATTGCGTCCGATTATAAAACCGCCGTAATTGTCAAAGTCATATTTCAAATTTCAGAATTAACAATATTATCTTCGACTAACGTTTTTTTTTTAGTAAGACCTGAGATCTGGGTTCGAGTCTTAGTTGCGACCATTATGTTTTATTATTATTCTGTATCTTGTTCATTTTCATATTAGAATTTAGATTATTATTTTTATCTTCTTCTTCAATGATGTATTACATTGATGGGAATAACCTTCAAAAGTTAAAAAGAAAGTTTTTCTTATAAAAAAATGAATGAATGGCTTATTTTAAATTTCACACCGAACTGGGCTTAATATGTAATTTTTTAACGCAAAGAACACCTAAATGAGTATAACAAAACAAAAACAATGCAACGCGTAAAAAATAGCAGATTGAGAATTGAACATAAATAAATCGAAGCAGAGCTAGGCAGTTTTTTTATTTTTAGTTTTTTATTGTATCTTATATAAAGAATATGGGTTAGATTTTTGGGTAATGTTTTTATTGTTCTGCTTTCCGATATAAATTCTACCCAGATATGTTTATATTATTTAGTGATTGATACATTAAATATGTCAATAATATCATTATAATAATTACCCAATTTATGCAATCGGCGAACGGGAGTACACAATAGTGATTCCGTGTTAAAGCTGTCACAATAAAACGGTAGATATTCCCATGCATTAATGACAATTTAACATTTTGCTGCTTGTACTAAATATGTATTTATTCTCATCTAAATTTCATTCAAATAATATATTATTTTGATTGTATTCTAATGTATCTTTTACCATCTATACAAACGTAATTATTTTTTTCTTGTTGTAATTAAGTTGAAACGTAGTGTAATTTCCAAAATTTTCTCCTATTAAATGTGCAGCGGCTTGTGCCTAAAATATCAACCAAATGTTTAATGCTGATTTAATTTAAAATTGACCTGAATGATTGAGTTGAAGGTGACCTGAAATGATATAAATATAAAAGTGAAAATGTTGATAGTACATTAAAATTAAGCTTACATCATTGCTTAGTTAAGTAAGTACCAGTGGGTCATACAGAAACGTGTACATAATTGGGTCTAATGTTCTGTTAAATCAGTCTCCATCTCGTAACCTTTAAAGTTTAACGGAAGACTTGACTAATTCTAACGCGAGTAACTTCCTTGGGATATCCATTAAAATGAGGTAATCGATAATAATTCTATTATTTTGTCGGTAAACTAAGTATTTAATGGGCGTCTTTATTACCCGCCTGACATTTACGTTACTAACTAGATTTTAGTTTTGATTTGGGTTTTGTTAGTTTAGTTTTATTTTATTTTTCTTGATTTTCTTTGTGTTATTTAATAAATAAAAGTGCTACGTGATGTACGTTTTACATTTATGACATTTAATTTAATTTTACGACGTTTTATACTACGTTTTGTGTAGTTTATTTACATAGAAAATACTCCATTCACGGATTGCCATTTATATCAGTATACAGTGTAGTTATTCTAAGAAATCATTTATAGTTTTTCTTCAATGTAATAAATAAAAAAATCATTATGATTAAATATTATTATACATACTTTTTAAAAGTGCATAACACAAGGTGTTGCATAATTAGGGATAGTTGTTTCAGATTGTTTTTTTACAATTTTTACACGGAGAAAGAAGAGAATTTTTACAATTCATACATGGAGAAAAATGTTATTTGAAAAAAACGATAATTTTAATAGTAAAAACGGTTAAAAACGGGACTGAAGTTCTTACGAACAAATTAACAGTGTTTCAATGTTTTTTGGCGGTAAAATACGTACGAAATTACGTATACCAACAAATTATTCTTACATGTTCCCGCCAATAAACATTGAAACCGTGTTAATTTGTTCGTAAAAATTC
This sequence comes from Limnephilus auricula, assembly GCA_951813805.1. NCBI lineage: Eukaryota > Metazoa > Arthropoda > Insecta > Trichoptera > Limnephilidae > Limnephilus > Limnephilus auricula. Next base: position 8,362,377 of record OX638403.1, read on the forward strand.
AGTCCCGTTGTTACTATTAAAATGATCGTTTTTTCTATTAAAATGATCGTTTTTTCAAATAACATTTTTCTACCTGTAAAATTTCAAAGTTAAATTTAAAGTCGTGTGAAGGTTCTACTCAAGTTCTGTTATTATATTATTTTGGCCAGTCGTGTTATAAAACTAAAATAAAAAACAAAACTTGGACTTTGAAGATCTTTCACAGAAATTGAATATTAACTTTGAAATTTGACAGTTATACGAAAAAGTTTACCCTCTATCTGGTACAATATTATGTTAACTCATAAACACCACCAAATCTATTACAATGCAGAAAAAACTTGTAGTGAATTAAAGAAAATGTTGATATTTTCTTCGTTACTAATAGGATATTTCAAAGTGGCATACTAACGTGCCGGATCTTTATGTTTCCTTATAGCATTTATTATAACAGTTATTTTATAGCATTTTTAATATGTAAAACTCAGACACGAGTAAATAATATTTGATATATGGTAAGCATTCGAATATTTCTTTCCTTATTATCTTGTTCCACTTGTTCCTCTCTTTTCTCTTTCTGTATAATGCACTTTGCATTATTCACCTGAAATTTTTGTATTATTAACCTAAATTATATTATAATTTTTGTGCTGTCTACAAATGAAAAAATGGTTTATGTATATTTTTTTCTCTTTCTTTGTTCCTATAATATATTATTTTCACTTGAATTTACTTTTATGCCTACCATTTATATAATGTTCATTTCTTTAAGTGTATTTTTTTTTATTTAAACATTGTGTTTCTACACTTATCATGTAAAAGCTCAAAAGGGTGTAGAAAATGAATAAATAAAAATAAAACTATCATTGTAGAAGAAGAGAACAATAATAATCTAAATTAAAATATGAAAATGAACTAGACACAGAAATATAATAACGCAACTGGGACTCGAACCCAGATCTCACGTCTTACCGGTAAGGTGCTCTACCAACAGCCATTGCGATCTATTATGAGACTGTCGTATATGTCAACCTAATATTTCAAATTTCAGAATTAACAATATTATCTTCGACTAAAGTTTTTTCCATTAATTTTTTAATTGGTAGAGCGCCGTCCAGATAAGACGTGAGATCTAGGTTCGAGTCCCAGTTGCGACCATTATGTTTTATTATTTTTCTGTGTTTTGTTCATTTTCATATTTTAATTTAGATTATTATTGTTGTTTTCTTCTTCAATGATATATTAAATTGATGGGAATAACCTTCAAAAGTTAAAAAAGAGAGTTTAGAAAAATAAAAATAAAATTTATTATTTGGAGATGTTTGACTAATCAAAGAGACGATCGATGTATTTGATTAGGTAGGTACCCATCAAAGCGCTTTTTTGTTGTGCAAATTTCAAATATTCTAATAATCGTGCCAACAATTCTATGCCTAAAATTCGTAATTTTAAGTTAATCATGTATTTTCTTTGCAAATTTGTGTCGGTTATTATTTTTGCAATGAACTTACGACCTTGGCGCCCGGGGCGAGAGATTCGCTCACTAGACTTACCACCTATCTCTCTTTACTATGTGCATATGCATCCATCTCCACGCCTATTAATCTGCCACCCGCATTACTTCAGCCTCTCACAAAGGATGCCATTATTAATTTCTCCGATTTATCTCTTTACAGAATAGCAAACATGCCTCTAACATATTTATGTGTCATTTAATCCATCTTCGTGGATAAACATTATTAAATGTTGTCACTTTGTGACGGAACTTTCCAATTTTTTTTATTACAAATGTTTTTCTTATTTCTTTTGGACGCAATCATGATAATATCATGTTTTTCAGGACAGCATTAAAATATACAAAATAAAAGAAATAACAGTTTTAACTCGTAATATAATTTTCCAAAGATTTCATTGTGATGGACATTCTCTATAAAATGGCTGCTTTTATAATTTCCGCGGAAAATTTTTGTGGCATCTCATTTATTTAATACGAGTGAGAGATGTGCAAAAAAATAATTATTTTCTCGTATCTCCCTCACTCGTATTAAAGAAATGGAATGGCGCGAGCCGTTCCCGTCACCCCTCTATTTCCGCGGGAACACTATTCAAATGTAACAAAATGTTGTCAAATGGCTTTTCAGCTCCATTTTGTTTTTTTGACAGTTGAAAGGTTCCCGTTAAATGCCGATTATAAATCTGCTTCAGCTTTTGAACAAATTGTGATCAGCAGAAAAGGACAACTATCATGCTGTTAAGCTTGTCAATGTATTAAAATTTAATAGATAGTTAAATCGCATCTAAATTAAGGGAGATAAAAATGTTTTAAAAAAAACAAAATACGCTGAATGGCCATTTGAAGACAATGCCTCATTTTAATTTCTTTGAAACAACTGGCCCTTCGATATCGTCTGGGCAAAGTTTGGTAATCAAATTTATAAAAATAAATTAATCAGTTGTGAAGAAATTCCGCAGAGATTTCTTAATCTGAATTTCCTCTTGTATCCTTATTGCAGCCATTGTACCACATTCCTCCCGGGTTTTAAGACCAGTTTAAAGCAGACCGAATTGGCTCCGACCCACTGACGCAGAATTCTGTTGTAAATCACATCGCCTTGACACGAACTTTTTCTTAAAAGGTTTAAAGGGTTTTACCTAACCGTCTTAAACCTTTTAAATATTTTGTGCGTTTCCATTTCTTTATGAGGACATAGCATGACGGAATAAAAAAAAAACAATGGCATTGAAGCCAGAGAAAAAGTTTACGTCACCTTGCAAGTTTTTGACAATTACCAAATTGCATAGAAAATCATTGCCAAAGATAATATTTCGAGAGACAACAATAATTATCGCTGTGTAATTATTAATCGGCTTTTTCGATAGTCATCAAGAATCAAGGTAGTGTCAGTTTCCCAAAGCGAATTGAAGGCTCTTCTTATATTTAACTGCTATTTGCTACCTATAGGAGACTGAGGTACTTAAGTATTTTCAGCACTCTAGTATTTGTTTTGTCGGCGACTCGCGACGGTTTGTGCTGTGATTTCAACATCTAATATTAGTTTTATTGGTTGGTCCAACCTGTTTTGAAAAATGTTTCAACTTTATCACGATATTGCATCGTTGGGTTTGAGAGCAAAAATTTCCTTTGCATGCATAAACTTCCTGATGTACTCTTAGAAAAATGTTATTCTGAAATACAACCATTTTATTCGTAAAAACAGTTAAAAACGGACTGAAGTTTTTACGAACAAATTAACAGTGCTTTAATGTTTATTGGCGGGAAAATGTAAGAATAATGTAGTAATGTTGGTATATGTACGAAATTACGTATACCAACAAATTAATCTTACATGTTCCCGCCAATAAACATTGTAACCCTGTAAATTTGTTCGTAAGAACTTCAGTCCCGTTTTGAACCGTTTTTACTATTAAAATGATCGTTTTTTCGAAAAACATTTTTCTCCGTGCAAATTATAGTGAAATACTATTTTTTTATAATTTTTTTATTGTTTGAAATATTTACAGAGTGTTAAAAATTATTCCACTAATGATATTGCCGTTGGAATGTGAACAGACATTGACACTCCAATTAAAAATATTCACAGCATGTGTTATCAAGTTTTAGTTGTTACACGGAGAAACCTGAACTGTTAAAAACGGGACTGGAGTTCTTACGAACAAATTAATAGTGATTCAATGTTTATTGGCGGTAAAATACGTACGAAATTACGTATACCAACAAATTATTCTTAATGTTCCCGCCAATAAACATTGAAACCCTGTTCATTTGTTCGTAAGGACTTCAGTCCCGTTTTTAACCGTTTTTACTATTAAAATGATCGTTTTTTCTATTAAAATGTTCGTTTTTTCTATTAAAATTATCGTTTTTTTCAAATAACTTTTTTCTCCGTGACGAGGCGGAGATTCTAGTAGTGAAAAAAAATAAATAATAATAATCAAAATGAAATATAAACCATGATTTATAAAACATAGTAACTTTACATTACTTACAGAAAAAGATAAGACAGAAAGAAAGAAAAAACATAATAAAAAAATTTACTTCTATCGCAGTAAATATTGACGGAGGAATCAGATGTGAAGATGAGTAAGTATTTTGAAAATGAATTTTATCGCCTTTATTATCTGTTACAGACTTCAGGACCTTCAGGTTTACGGCAGCTCATTCACTCCTGTTAAATCCAACAAGTTTAACTTACTGTCCCCAAAATTAGCAACATTCATACGAGAAAGCTCAACCAGTCTGCAAAACTCGAACGACCTGCGAGTACCAGTTTTGACTGCCTCTCAAGTAAAATTCTTTGAATTAGTGCTTTTGAAATGTCGGAATACCTACTTACGAACACTTTTCACTTAACGAAGTTTTTGCACTTTATCCCTGGTCACCTAGTATTCTATTTGAAATGAATAAACTATGAAATAACACAAATTAATAGCCATTGACCAGCGGCTGAGAATAAAAGTTTAAAAATGCTTGCAACTGTACAGGGAGGTTGCGATGAGAAAGATCGATTATTCCCCGTATCAAATTTTTTAAATTAAAAATTTAATATCGATTTTTTTCATTCAAAACTTGCTTTGATATATACCTACATTCAAGTAAGCAATAAAAATGCTCAAAACGCAAGATGATAAATTATTAAATATCGTGTACTTCTTGTAAGTATTTTTTGATCATAAGTATTTATGATTTTTCAATAATATCTAAACAGAATAAGTGTGTAAAAAAATCTGAAATATTTTAGCTTGTAAGACCTTAAATAAATAGAAAAACTGAGGTAAGCGTAATGGTATTTTCGTCACAAAACTCGTTCTCGGATTTATTTTTTAATGATTTTAATTCAACTAAAATTAAAATTCTGAAAAATGCCTTTATTTGATTATGTTTTGATTTATTTTGTTGTATTGAAAATTGAACAAATCTGCCAACGACCAACGGTGTAACCTTAGTATATTAAAAATAAACTTAGTTTTTTTTTAATATAAAAAATGCGTTTACCAGATAAAGTAACAATCTTTCGAAATCAATTTATGATTTTTGTAAAAAAGAATCAATACGTATAGAATTTGATTTAAAAAGGACTAATTCCCGGTATTCTCTGGTAATACCCTCTTAATCAAATAAAATTTACATGCGAACGTCGGGATATCGAACCCGTTTGAATTGCAACCTTATCACGATCAGATTAACAGTATATGGAAAATCTCAAACATCAATGAAATTCAGAAGAAGTATTTCCAAAAAACTAGCTTAGCTCCACACAGGAGGCTTTGACCAAAATAATTCCCCTCGCGGTATATATCATGTTGGGGATGCTGTAGGGTATTTTTAGGAAAGGAAGGAGAGGAAGTTCTGGGAAGAAAAAATTTAGAAGGTAGGGTATAGTAGGAGTCTGGAGGATTAGTGTGTCCAAGAGTGACAGACATACATATGAATCAATCCCTTCCACTGCGGTGCAGTATGATATTCCAAAAGAGTCGTGCTGATGAGGTCAAAGTCCAGTCCAGTCTCTCCTGATTCGGCCTATCACGCAGTTGGTGGACCGAAGACCCGGACAAATCTCACCCCATGAACCAATGAACCTGGGCACCCCTACTAAGTAATAAAACGTAGCGAACCACTAAGGGTTTATTATTCAGTATATGGTTATATCCCAAATTGAAAATTACGACTTAATATTTTTTTTTCTGAAAATGTCACGATGGTAGGAACTTGGTTTTTCCACTATTTTACAATATGTATATATTTTAATTTATCCTGCACGAGGACACTTATCTATATGTACTGCCCACGCCTTCCCGGAAGAATTTCTGTAATGTGATTTTACTTGGAATTTCTCAGGCATCAGCCCACACCTGATTGCAAAATCCAAAACGTAACACTTTGCTGAAACTAACGTTCCAAAATAATCAGAAAATTTTAATTAAATGGATAAATTAATGTTGTTTTGTGATAAATTAATTTTAATAGGGTTTCTGGCTTTATAGAACACGTTATTATTAAAACAATGTGCATAAAGAATCATCATACTAATTAATTAATTAGATAGTTATTGTTTTTTCATTCCGGTTTTCTTGGGTAACATTCTTAGTGCAACACCTCGGATATTTCAAATAAATTTCGTACATTCTCGTCGGCATATTTTATACAGTTTTTTGGCAAGTTATTATTTTACGTGTTCATAAAAAGCAGTTACTCTTTGGACTGTTATAATTAGATTAATTAAAAATTCTGTAGAATTCTCATACTTTTTGTTGAATTGAAATACGACACGATTTTTCTATAAATATTTTTAAAACTAGTTTCTCTTAACTTATTCACATAATTACAGACATAATTCAAATCATTATACGGTAGCGCTCTCAATAGGAGCTTTTATTATTCCCGCGAAAATAGAACGGTGACGGGAATGGCTCGCGTTATCTCATTTCTTTAATACGAGTGAGGGAGAGGCAAGAAAATGATTTATTTTTTCTCACACCTATTAAATAAATGAGATGCTGAGAGCCGTTACCGTTGCCGTGCCGTTTCCGCGAAAATTATAAAAGCAGCCAATGAATTTAAACGGCTAGGTATATTGTTATAGCCGACAATATTACAGCTAAAATAGAAACAGCACTAGTGCATTCATTACCAGTAATAATTATTAGACAATACAACAATAACAAAACTTTTGAATCTTCGACGACTTTTTTGGTCGAGGGGCAAGGCTTTCGACAATCTAGAGGTCGCGGGTTTAAATCCAGGCGTACACAAGTAAATTTTATTTAAAAACTCTTAAACGTAAAGTGTGAAACATAAAAATTAGAAAAAGATTCGGTCGCATCCAGGTTTTAAACCCAGGAACTTAGCCTTGTCCGGGATTGAGTCCCACTAATCAAAGCCCTTTTGAAAGATGTTAACATTACCTTCACTGATTAAATATTACAATTTGAGGTTTTACTTGAGGTTTTTATTCAGAATTATTCAGAATTGAAATGGCTTTAGCCGTGCTGGGCCAGATACTTCCATACATTTCTCTTCCAAATCTTATTTCCTTCCCCACACTACATTCTGCCTCACAACATAATCCAATTGGAGATACCATAGTCTCAATGACTCCAGACGATTTGGAGAAGTGTAATAATTCACATAAAAAAGATCATTTTCCCTTATTTCTACCTCCAGCCTAACAACATAACCCAAATGGGTATACCATAGTCTCAGTGGCTCCAGACCGTTAAGAGGCAGTGGATTCTTATGCTGTATTCACATAAAAAAGTAGAAAACTAAAATGAAAATAATTCTATTGTCGTTTGTACGAAATTCATACAGGTTAAACGCATCTCATCAGGTCCCCAAATTAAAATTAAATGCCTAGAAAACAATGACAATACGTTCATCAGTATCATTAAAGCTTTTGGTTGTATCTTACTTATAATTTTGAACGGTATTTTAATAATTCCCCTCACAGAGGGTCCCGTTAAGTTAAGGTAAGATCCCGTCCCCTTGACAATGGAACCGACGGATGTGTTTGGTTCCGATGATTGACAGGTCCCGGATTGGGAATTGATATTCAATGGTGAGGCCCTGCAACTTTTGCACCGGAAAGAGCTCTTCGATAACCTACATTATAAAATTTGAAGTGCAGACGGATTTTAGCACGCTTTAGCACGTGCTGGTCGTGACTCTTTCTGCTGTTATAATAATAATAATAATAGTTCTTTATTCCAGAATGTGGGGAGGTGAGTGCAATCCCACACATCCCATAGATATTATATGTACATATAATAGTTATCAATGTTATCAATGAGGGGATCAATACAGCACTACTTTCTTTAACCCATTATTTTATACCTGAATTAAAACTGCCAGAAATAAACTATATTTAATATTAAATTAAAAAAGCATGAAAATAAAAAATATATAAATAATAAATTAAAACAGCTCACTTTGTATACACCACTTATCTAATAAAAATTATCAACATGTTTCGAAATAAATGGTTCGTTCATCATGATAAAATTGAAATTATATTTTAATTTTATCCTGACAAAGGAACTGTTGATGAAAGTTTGGAAACATGTTGACAATTTTGATTAAATAAATTGTGGTGTGTACACTGTAGAAAGTGTACAGTACACAACAGATTTGTTTTATTTTAATTAAAATGACGTCACAAAGCCAATTTACGAATATTAAAGAAATACATATATTTCTTCAAACTTTGCATATTCGCTTTGTGGCCTCATTATTTAAAAATCTACATGTTTCGAAACCGATGGTTTCCTCGTCAGGATTATAATATGAAAATTAATATTCATATTATTAGAAACCATCGGTTTCGAAAAAAGTAGATTTTATTCATAAAAATTATTATTATAAATAAAAAAACATGTAGATTTTATTCATAATATTAATCATAAAAATCTACATGTTTCGAAACCGATGGTTTCTTCGTTAGGATTATATTATGAAAACAAAAAAATCATATTATAAGAAACCATCGGTTTTGAAACATAGATTTTTATGAATAATATTTTGTGGTGAAAACACAGTTATTTATTTCATTTTTTTAAATAAATATATAATCAAAATTAGCATGAATGCCTATGGTTCTCCGGAGAACATGCGAACATTCTGATATTAAATTTTTTGCGATTTTGCTGTTTATGCTTTGAAAAATATGTAAAGAACAAAATCAGAATCGCTTGCGCTAATAAATCTTTTGATTCCTCTTTTTTTTTTATCAATCGCGGTTAAAAAAATAATTTTCTGTTTCTGCTCTGGCTTTCAACAGATCAAGATGAAGTAGGGATTGCGCAAAAATCACATTTCAAAATATCATAAAATGGCAATCGCCTGAACGATTAGATACTAAGAGTATTGATATTAGAGAGACGGCATGTGAAGTGTGCCCGCGCGCTCCAAGTGTGCCTTTTCGAGAATTCTACCCACACGGTTGACATTGGCTGTCACCATGTAAAATGGCTACTGTCGGAACGTGTTAAACGACCAAAAACCAGCAGCCAATGTTGCAGCCGTTTGGGTAAAATTCTCGAAAAGGCACACTTGGAGCGCGCGGGCACACTTCACATGCCGTCTCTCTAATATCCATACTCTTAGATTAGATATATTTCAGTGAAAAATATAAAGCGCAAACGACAACCGGAATTTTTATTTGCTCTCGGGAGGAAAAAAATCTGAAATCCATAATATTTTTAAGTGTGCGCACGCTACGAAAGGGTTAAGATAAATGACAAAGCGTTTTTGCATTTCAATGTTAGCTCAATAGATTAATCTATCTAAGTAAGTACCTACCCACCCACCGGAGTTCTTATCCAGAGTGTTTAAATGCCCATAGGAGATGATAAACTACATTTTAGCGCTTTGTTATTTGTTCTAATGTGGAGCACAAAGTGATTACGTAAATAAATGTTTGTTCGCATCTGTTTATTTATTTTCTGCTCACATCCATTACATTATATTTTCGTAAAAAGCAAACATTTCGATACGTGACAAAAATTAAATATCATCCAGTAGATAACTTTCTTTTACGCCACTTTCAATGTTTGATGTTTAGAACATGGAATTAATGCTATAATTATGCTTTTCCTTGTTAAATCTACTCGATTTCATCATATTTTTTCCCTGTGAGAACAAAAACTATTTATATAACCGTCAATTAGCGCCATTACAACGAACTGCCAATACGTTATAAAGACCTTTCGATGTATTTAAAACCTCTCTGTCATGCATAAAAGCAAAAATAATCATAATAGTCTGAATGTATCTCATATCGTATTTCTGTTTATTTTAATTGTCTACTATTATTTATTAAAAAAATGTGCATTACATCAAAAATATAAGCTGCACATCTCACTTGTGCAATCCTGTATCGAGATGTGCAGCTGTACACTGATGGAATTACAAAAAAAATACATATAAACTTACTATCAAACATTAATTACAGTTGGCAACAAAAGTTAGGTAATTATTAACAGGTAAGTAGTATGTAAATAATAATTAACAATTGTGTAATAGAGAGTAAATAAATATAAGTAAATTAAGTAGATAATATAATTATTAGTAAATAATAATAAACAATTTTGTAATAGTAAGTAAATAAGCATAAGTAAATTAAATCGATCATAAATTATGAGTAAAAAATAATTATAAATAATTATACAGTATATACAGTAATTAAATAATAATACGAACGTTAAGTACATAATAATAAGTTCATTTAGTATATCTACTTAATCTACTTATCTTACTTTCATATTTAAAAAAAATGATAACAATAAGTCAATTAAAAAGTATATAATAATAAGAAATAATAAATAAATAAAGTACAATTACATTAAGTAAATATGGATTGTAGCGAATAGGGCTTGTATTTCTACACAGTCTCATACATACTCTTCTAGTATTCTGACTGTTGAGATAAGTATCTGATTCACTTAATTCACTTAAATGTCTTCCTCTACCATTCGCATTTGTGCCATAATATGACGCGACCCCGATTTATGTATATGTTCCTTACACTTTTTTCTTCGTTCATTCGCTGTATAGGCCTAAACCATCTAAGCGTCCCTTTCTTAATCTTGCTCTTTACGATTACATCGATTTACTACACGTACGCCACAGGGATCTTATTTCTAAAGCATTCAATCTACTCTAATCTTTCCTCTGCCAGATCCAAGCCTCGCTGCCATACATTAGGGTAGAAACCAGCACTCCACTGTGGACTGCTATAGCTTCGCCTTTTTTTTAATATTTAACGAATGGACTTCAGAGGCCCTAGCACGCTTGCTCTATAACGATCGGTAGGATAACTATCGGTAACTTCTCATCGTTATCTTTTATTATTTTTCTGTGTCTTGTTCATTTTCATATTTTAAAAAATTAGATTATTATTGTTATCTTCTTCTTCAATGATATAAATAAGTTAACTTATTTCTCCTTTTTGCTTATTATTTATTGTTCAACATGTAGATACTACCAAAGCTGGGTGTTTAATTGCAGTTTAAAATATAGTTAGTGTTTTGTTATATTTAGGTTTGACACGCATATATTAGAGACCTCATTTCGCATTGCACAAAAGTAATAATATGAATAAATTGGAATAAATATTTATTTTTTGGAAATTTCACGGCCTCATAAAAGACAACTTTTTATAACATACCAAAACCAATGCATTAAATTTATAGTAGCACTTAAAAATAATGGGTATAAGGAAAGGCCTAATATATTTCGCTTTCTCAAAACTGCAATCCAAAATACAAGGAAAATATTTTAGTTTGCAAACTAAATACGTAGTTAATCGCCATAAAGAAGTACATAATGATTCTGGTATGTTATTTCCAATTTTGACACCAATGATTCATGTTCTTCGATATAAAAATGATTGAGACATACATTTTTTCGTTTGCCATCAAATTTTATAAATACTAGCTCCGGCATGCGATGAAATGCAACATAAATAAAGTTTTTTTTTCTCCCTGCGTGTCCTTTTCCATTCTTCCTTTTCCCCTTCCGCCTCCAGTCCCCCTCCCCTTCCCGCTTCTCATGACCCCCCCCTTCCTCAAGAATTCTCCTTTCACCTTTCCGCCTTCACCCCTCCTTTGTCCCCCCCCTCATTTTTTTAGAAAATTTCATAACGCCAAAGCTCACCAATACACGGAGAAAAATGTTATTCTAAAATACGATCATTTTCCTGAAGTTCCTACGAACAAATTAACAGGGTATCAATGTTTATTGGCGGGAACATATACGAATAATTTGTTGGTATACGTAATTTCGTATGTATACCAACAAATTATTCTTACATTTTTCCGCCAATAAACATTGAAACACTGTTAATTTGTTCGTAAGAACTTCAGTTCCGTTTTTAACCGTTTATACGAATAAAATGATCGTATTTTAGAATAACATTTTTCTCAGTGTAATAGAAATATCGCCATATAAGAAACCTTTGCCGGCATGTTCACAAGAACTCACCAAATTTTCATCGCAATCGGATGAATAGAATAGGAAATATTTTCATAACGCCAGAGCTCACTATCCTATAACCATCGAGGGCATGCGCACATCAAATCCCCAAAGTTTCATCGCAATCGGATGAACGGTATTATAACTTATTTATTTATAAGTTAAAAAATAAAATGCTACCAGATTATATGTTGAATAATGTTAGAATTAATAGTACAGTTCATTACTATCCCATGAGAAATTGCAACGATTTTAGGCTTCCTAAAACAAATTTATCGGGAACACAAAACAATATTTATTACAAAGGTTTTAAATTGTTCAATGAACTCCCTCAAATTGTTAAGGAAGCTAAAAGTCTTGCAGTTTTTCGTGGATTATGTCTCAATGTTATGAAGCCCAAATTTTAGTAAGTAGGTCCTTGTAAATAATATTATAGTAGTCTTAGGATAGAACATATTAGACATCAGATGTAAAATTTTACGACTAAATAAAATATACATTTAAAAAAAAAATCATTAATTTTTGTATTTAAGATTTCAAATATTCTCAAATAGGTAATGATTTTAATGCTTTGCAAATGTAGGAGAAATCTCTTACAGAAATACGAATGATTGATAAACTAGGTATGTAAATTGTATTTAATTAATGTACGTTTGAAGTTTTCCAAAAAAAAAAAACTGCATAAAACCAACGACAATTTATTGCCTCATAACGAAATACAACATAAGCTAATGACCAAATTTGTTTTAATTAATGATGTTAATAAACGCATGCTTCGTTAAAGTGGATTACTTGAATTAATTACGTATACGAAATAACTTTCGTTTCAATTAAAAATTATGAAGGTACGCCATTTTTACGTGGCATCAGATATTATTCGTAGGTGTGTCAATGTGACGCGCAATGTTATATATAAATATTTAAACAAGTTCATATTGGAAACCGAAAGTGCGTGTGCAATTAGTTTACGTAACTCAGTAATTAGTTAATTTTTAATTTAATTCAGTGGCTTGGTTATTGAGACACTTTCGGTGGACATCATACGTGGGCAGCAAATAGCGGACATCAGTCTTAATCATATAGCAGTGTCCATTGCACAGACCCCTATGGCATTCCCGACCACGTGACGATTGGACACCATAGAGCTACTTCGCAATATTACCGTGTCACTTTAGTACTAAAGTTTCTCAATAGAAGGAGGAGATTTGGTAAAATACATGCAACATTGCAGCAACGGCTTATTAAATATTGAGAAGGTGTTTTTCCAAGGAAATGTTGTATGGGCTGAGATTATATGTGAGCTTATTCGTCAGTAACCTATTGACAAGTGTAGCAAAGTCCTGTTTTAACTCAACTGCGTGTAATTTCATCTGTCTGTAAATGTGTTTCTTGTGGCCGTGTTGTATATTACCTTACAATCCCGTCAGAGTCAGCATGATCGCGGTTCCTACTATGAGGCTCTCAATTCGGAATAATCGATATTATGTTACGTACTGGCCCAAAGAAAGTCATAGAGATAAAGACATTTCTTTTAACAAATTGAATAATTTCATATTGGAAATAAAATTTTTTTTTTACGTTAAATATTTATGGTATTTAAGTACACATGGTATTTCAAATCTTGAGATTTCAGAGGAAATTCTGGTTGTGAATTATTTTTGAAGAGAAAATTGGTAACATACTTTTTGGACGCGAGGTCTGTGTAATGTTCTACTTTTTCTTCTTCGTGTGTCCTATCAGGTCCCCCCGACGTTGGTGATCACTCTGGTGAATATGTCTCTATCATGCGCTGCCCGGAATAGCTCCTTTACACTTCTAATACCGGTCCACTCTCGTACATTTCGCAGCCAAGATATGCGTCTCCTACCAGGCCCTCGGCGACCCTCTATATTGCCTTTTAGTGTTACTGTTCTACTAGTGTATCCTAATCGATAAACTTTAAAACAAAAAGTTAGATGGAACATGTTCTGAATTGTTTTTACGATATATATTTTACGTTACACTAATATTTATTTAAAATAATTTGGCTCATAAATAAGAAAAAAAAAGTAATAACATGTTTTGTAGAAAAGAGATAGTTGAAAAGAGATTATACGGGAAGGATAGTCGTCAATAAATAAATGTAATTAAAAGTATAGAAAAATGAAAGCAGGTATAGATACTTATTATTTCAAATATAATTCAGTCAACTGTAAGTACCTGGGTGCGTAATATCAATGCTGATCGACTAGTAACAGAAAATGGATTTTTTTGCTTTACAAATAAATAATTTTTTTATTTAAATGGGCGAATTTTGACACGATAGGATCTAACCAACGAACTATCTAACCATAACGCCGTTTATCCACAGGGGTAGGCAGAGAAGACGGACCGCCAAACAATTCGTTCTTGGCATACACTTCTTGCCTTATTCACATTCATACGTCATCTCTTACATACTCTACATATATTCTGATACTATGCTCTTCCATTATTCGGACTCATGACATGGCCCTACTCGAGAATCTAATTCACTTGATTGTACCATGTCATCCTCGGGCGCCAACAATTTCTTCTACGATTCAAATTTGCGTCATATATTCGCTCTACATGCTTAAATCACCTGAGTATCCCTTTCTGAATCCTACGCTTTCATCAGACTTGCATTATTTGCGGATTTTCACATTTCTCACACACGATCCTACATGGTTTTACCACACGTACGCCGCAGAGATCTCATTTCTAAAACATTCAGTATATTTTAATCCTTCCGCTGGCAGTTCCATGCCTCACTGCCATACATCAGGGTAGATGCCAGCACTCCATTGTGGTCTGCTAGATTAGCTTTTTGGACAATTTTTTTGTTAGCGCTATCCACATTTAGACCTCCATTAATGGAGTTATCTACATTTACCCATCTTTCAATGATAGTGTCCTAACAGTGACAGCTTCCACGTAATATATATTTGGTAATACCATATCAATTGGGTTTTTCAAGCATTTACCTTGTGCAAATTACGTTAACAATTTTCGTCGGCTTTCAAAACAATTAACATTTTTGGTAATTATTTCTGCTCTCCAATACCCTTCACCGGCAGGCGTGACATAGACCCCTGGCTGTCGCCACTCACGTGTTGCATAAAAAAATAAACCTGTTTCAATAAGATAATAAGCGTGTCGACTGACCAATTCCGTATAATTTGACAAACCGTAGTTGGCGATAATAATCAGAACGAGTTCAGGGTTTTGCCATAAAAATCTTCGACAAAATGATTCGTGTCATTACTTTCACTTATTCGTGTAACCTAAAATAATGATTACTGTGAATCGATCATTCCTGACACAATGCTTGTTATTTAATAGATATTACATATTATTACTACAAATGAAAGTAAAATTCCATTCAAAATAATGGGCTACGCGTAGCTATCGACAGTAGGTTCTTGCCTTCGACCAAGTTCTTGCCCGCACTTAGAAAACAATAACACTTTTCTCTTATGTTGTAACAACCGTTATTCATATATCTTTTGCGATTACTCTTTAAGAAATATAATAAAAAGTGAAGTGCATATTATTGGATCACGAATAAAGTTATGAGTTCACATTTAGTGCTATGTGTATCATTCATTTAAACTTTAAACAAATATTGATTGTTCAGTAAAAACTAACTAAGTACAGTTATTAAACCATATTATGTTGAAGTGCTTAAGATGAACGGTCGTGAGTAATAAATCTTCAGAAAAATAACAGCACGTTGAATCAGAACTGGGCTGCGATTCTCAATAACGATCAAGAGTTACTCGTTAAGCTTCATCTACGAATGAAAAATCACTCGTCGTCTCGACAAACTTTCTCGAATACTTCATTTTTAAGTGTTTTTCTTTAACCACTCGAGCGCTTTTTGCCACATTATGGCACTATTTATTATATGGCGAAGACAACTCGGTGTCGACAGGGTTCAACCCAGTCGTTGTTTGAGTGGAATGATTTTTGACGTTGTTTGGCGTCTAAGTATATACCTTCGACAAGACTCGGGAATAACAAAGTCGACTAATGTAGGTACTTTCGACGGCGATTGCGAGCGGCCTCGACTGGAGAATCGAGTCCCTGGTATGGTTTAGTAAGAATGAGTCGGAACTTAGGAGTTTAGAGGCTATAGTGAGATGTTCATTACCTAATGATTGTAAACGGCTGTTTGTGAGTTATGTGATTACTTCAATTGGTAATTTGCGGCATCCATTATAAGGTAGTTTATAAATCTCCTAAGTATTTAAACTCAAACGGATTCCTTTTGCACGCAGCACAGTAGTTAGTCCTGAAAAACATGTTTTTGTCTATTAGACGATGATTATAATGTTAAGTCAATTAATTATCATTATTTAATGCGTTAAATTCTGATTATTTTTCGCACGCTCTTAATAGATTTGCCATTTGCTTTCAGCATGGCGAAACAAAAAAAAAATAAATAATGCCTCCAAAATAATTATTAAAAATAAAAGAGTTTTTAAAAATAAGTAAGTATAAGCAGTTTAACAATTTAAATAAACTTTCAATATTTAGTTGTTCCCATCAATGTAATATATCATTGAAGAAGAAGATTTATCAAACTCGTATTTGATTTTGTTTTTGATTATGTTGTTGATTTTGTTTTTGATTTCGACTTTGATTTTGTTTATGATTTTGTTTTGGATTTTGTTTTAGATTCAGTTTTATAATTTTATTTTTATCAAACTTTTGCTTTTATCAAACTTATATTTGATTTTGTTTTTGATTATGTTGTTGATTTTGCTTTTGATTTTGACTTTGATTTTGTTTATGATTTTGTTTTGGATTTTCTTTTAAATTCAGTTTTATAATTTCATTTTTTGCTTTTGTGTGAAATGAATGTAATTTATGATTTAGATGTACTTTGTTAATTTAAAAAAAAACATGTAAAAGCCCAACAGGGCGTGAAATATAAATAAATAAATAACACTAATAATCTAAATTAAAATATAAAAATGAACAAGACACCGAAAAATAATTAAAGATTAAATAAGACAGCAACTGGCACTCGAACCCAGATCTCTCGTCTTACCGGGACGTGCGCTCTACTAATTTAGCCATTGCCATTATTTTATAAAAATAAAATCGAATATATTTATCGGAGACACTATCTAGGTAACAAATACGTTCTTTGAACACTTGTTTCCATTTGAACTTTATATGGAAATGACTGACTAATCTACCGGACGACCGATACATGTACTGTGTACGGATACCTACATTTCTATTGTATAATCAGTGTTCCGATTAAAGCAGAGCAAACCGGAAGTATCGTTTCGTGAAATCAATCGACCCCACCGATCTTGTTCCGGAAATATTAAAAATAAACGCCCCGGAACGTTCACTCTCTCTAGCCATGTCTAAAAATAATTAAAACTCTAAAAAATAAAATAAAAACAGTAAGTTTTTCGTGTCAATTTTTAATAAGAAGATAAGTCCGGTGTAGGAAGGTGAAGTAAATGAATTAGGTCAGAATAATACTGTACATTAAAGGATAAACCACGGGAGTCCACTTTGGACTTTTGTTCAGGAAAGCGAATATTGAGTTTGTGAACTAGAACGTTTCAAGATCTATAACTTTTATACTTACTGGAATAACTAAGATATGTGAACGGTATATTTCATAATTTCATTCGTTTTTGGCCATAGTTAAGACAAATATGTCAATTTATGAATATATTTTGGTTTATCCTCTAAAGTAAATTGGACTCCGGTAGTTTTGTAATTAGATAAATCAGTTAATATACTGTATATGGATTTTATTGTTTCATCCAATAATGGAATGAAATACAGAAAATTTTTCTGCATATTCAACTCAAAACCGCCAAAAAGTGGACTTCCGTGGTTTATCCTTTAAGGTACAGAATATGTATGAGAGGTTGTAAGAATGTGCATAAAGCAAGAAGTGTGCCACGAGCAAGTGTTTAGAGGTCCATCCTATCTGCCTTATTAAATTTGCTATATTGGACTCCTAAAACGGAATAATACCTGAAAAAAAAACAGCACGACATGGCTTACGAAAATTTAAAAGAAGATGTTAGCTCTCATTGAAACAATCTCATTGACGGCCGACGTAGTCCAGCGGTAGGGTGTTAGACACCCATTCCGAAAGTCGCGGGTTCGAACCCGGCGTGCGCAAATAAATTTTATTTAATTGATTTGTGTTATTTCACAATTGATTATATAAAAATAATATATAGTATATTTGCGGCACGTTCCAGAGTGGAAGATACTCTCAGTTTCGCCCTGATGTAAGATCACCATTCAGAATTGAAACGTTGCTTGAAATGGCTTTAGCCGTGTATAGTGACTAGATACTTCGATAATAGCCAGGTACTTCCCCACTTTCCTCTTCCTCGTCTCCTTCGCTCCACCACTTACCTTCAGCCTCATAACATACCCGAATTGGGGATGCCACAGTCTCACTGGCTCCAGACGGGAGCAGTTAAGACTCTTGTGAAGCATTCACTATAAAATAAGCATCAATATGTGAAAAATAATAATCGTAGTGCGTAACATATGAACGTAACATATGAACATAAAAGGCAAATATTTGATTTGTTTTATCGCTGGTTATATGAATAAATCCATCAAATCGCTTCGTAAATATATCAAAATGCTCATTAAAACTTCGATTTCGTTTAGGTGTGTGTTTCCCATAACATGTAACTAATTTCTCACGTGAACCAATCGACTCATAAAAAAAAGCTGATATCATAATTTTCACTGTTTCCTAATGTTTAACAAGTTAATGTTTGCTACGCGTCAACTCGGTTGAATCACACGCGCTTGCGTAAAGAAAAGGTTAAATTACTGTTCTCACTCGGAACTTGCTTATCGCTCACTAATCATTTTTTATAGCGAGAGTAAGAAAAATGAAAATAAGCATTTTGCTGATCACATAAAAACAGATTAATTGTAATCTTTAGAAATTCTTTGTATTTTCTATCGGTATTTTAATGAAAGGTGTTCCGTGCATCAGTGCAGCCGGAGACACGTCGAGGGCGTGCCCAACATTTATACACGGCTGACATTTGCCGCGTGAGAATGGGTAAATGTCAATTGTTATTGTTCTAAACAATTTTGTTCAGCTGTGGAATGGTTTGCCGAGTTTGTTTTTCCGCCCTCCTAGATTATGGGTCTTCTAAAAAAAACCCTGTGCAACACTGCCAAAGAAAATAGGAGGAAAACATAAAAATATTTTAAATTTTTTTTTTATCGAAAATTGCAAAAATAAAGTTTGGTAACTGTATAGATATTAATAATATTTTTTTTAATATTAGCATTTCAGAAATCACAAAAAAATACAAATAAAAATTCAAAACCAAAGGAAATTTAATAAAAAACTAACACTTTAATAAAATAATAGTACTGAATTTTCATATATAGATAAATAGAAACCTAATGTAAATCCTATTTTATAAGTAATTAAATTAAATTTTAATTAAAAAAAGTAAAATACTACATTATTTTTGGTGCACTCAAATTGTGTCAGAATAGTTTAATGTAAAAGGTTAATATGAAATAACTTTTTTAGATTAATCTTTGCTACAGTACGGTTTACAATATGAAAATTAAAAAATATGTTTCGGGTTAATCGAAGCCTTTCCTATCGTTTCGCTTGAGTAGAATTACTTTGAAAAAATATAAGCGTTAATTATTAATAAATGTTTTTTTTTCATGCATGAACACACATATTTTTTTTTTTTAAATATAGTTTCATTGCTAAGATCATTTATGACAGTTTCCTTTGAATTGATTTTTTTCATTCTTATAAAACTATTTGCAAAATCTCCATCTTTCTAGACTCCGTTTGCCGAGCTAGTGCATATTACTTATATTTGTGGTAATATAAATTATAAGGAATACTGAGTAGCTACATTTTTTTGGCTTTTATATGTATATTCTGTTCAATGAATAGTATTTTCCTAAAAAGTTAAAAACTTCGGTAATATAATATTGTTTCATTAATACTTAACAATTCATTAAAATCGATAAAAAAAATTCTTTCTTAAGGAACGGAATTCCGATTTTCTACCGATTTAGAACATATATTTCTTGAACACTTCAAGTTTCTAAGTTCTTAAAAAAATAAATGTTAATTTTTATGATAATATCTGAATATTTGTAGAGCCGAAACGTTAATTACAACAAATTTCGTCGATAGAAAAAAATCGCAAATTGGTAGAGGTGTACGTCCCGGTAAGACGTAAGGTTCTGGGTTCGAGTCCCAGTTGCGACCGTTATCTTTTATTATTTTTCTGTGTCTTGTTTATTTTCATATTTTTAAAAATTAGATTATTATTGTTATCTTCTTCTTCAATGATATATTATTTATACGTTTGTTTCTGTTATTTTACAAGTTATAAATATGAAAAAATTTAAAGCGTTTCATTAAATGCTACTTAAAGTTTGGAAAACAGATTTTTGCTCTATTCTAAACGAGTCATGTTTTAGTAAACATTTTCCCAATTAACGCACTATTTTTTTCATTTTTAATATTAGCGCGCTCGCTTTAATATTCGTATTGTCGAATCTCTCCATTTTGGGCGGGTACCACCGGCCCTTAAATATATTACGTTAGGTGAGGTTATGTGCTATTTTTTCATCACTTTTAATAACTTTTCAAAGAAATTATGAAGTTGCACGATGTTGAGTTGTCCGGTCACCACATAATAAAGTTGAGGTATGAATTTACTTTCTCCGCGGTTGATATAATAATAAATTTGTTCCGAAAACCTCCAGTAGTCTTCCTTATTTTCTGACTCCACCAACATTGAGGAAAGTAAGTCAGGTAACACTGCATGAACGCGTAGGACGTAACGGATGCGTGCTTGCTCTGATTCAGCCATCTCACGATATTACATGACTTAAAATAAAGGCTTATCAAGTAAAAAATTAACCATAATTGAATCTTGAACCATAAATGTATTGGGTACAGAATACCAAAAACGCATCCAGCACGCCGCGTTACTGTGAAACATTATCGACACTTCACAGAGTTAGTGTGAAACACTGACATTAGGGTTACTGTGAAACATTATCGACACTTTACAGAGTTAGTATGAAACACTACCTTTAGAGTAAGTGTGAAACATTGTCGACTCTTTACAGAATTAGTGTGAAACACTACCTATAGAGTTAGTGGGAAACATTACTTTTAGAGTTATGTAGTGTGAAACAACCTACACAAGTTGTTACAGAATTAGCGTGAAAATTATTGAGTAAACTTTAACAGTTAAAATTATATAGCTCTGTTAAAACTGGGAAAAAAACGTAGGCAATAAACGTAATCAAATTTCATTTTATTTGTGACTAATGATAATTAACATACACACTTATAATTAATTACACAAATTTAACGAAGCCCTTTCACCAAAACACATTTTTCGTATAATAATTACGTTGTAGTTATTTAACAACCTTCTTGCGCCTATTTGAAATATACAACAAGTGGTAATTAGAAAATTAACAAGATAGTTTGATAGGTAAATACATAATTCACACATTTAGGTACAGGTGTTATTGTGTGTGTAATAATAGAAAGGGCTTTTTCGTTATAAATGACTCAATTTCCTTCTCCTTCCCATCGCCATAGGCCTATCATTTGTCGTTTAGGTTTTACGGTGACCACGTGAAGTATATTTCAAGACCCCACAGTTTTTACGTAGAAAGTAATTCATAAATATGTTTTTTTGTTTTAACAAAAAGTTTAAACAAATTTAGTTGGCTTATATATGTATTTGTTAATACGGCGCTTGGCGCTTAACTCAAAACGCAGTTTTCATAGTGAGAATATTTTTTTTTTCTTCAATGAGCTTGATGTTACGATAAATAAAGAAATTAAAATATTAAATGTGTCAAAGATACGCTGGCTTTTCAAAAACTTTTTTTTACATTAGATCCATTCAGTAGGCTCTGAGAAAATAATTCTCCTCACAGCCTATGTCATCTTTGGAGATGCTGTGTAGAACGTATTTTTAAAAAACGAAGGATAGGAAGTTCTGGGAAGGAAAAAGGTATGATGAGTTGTTGTGTCCAGGAGGGACGGACGTATGAATCCATCCCTTCCTGTGTGGTTCCGAGAGAGCCCTGCTGGAGAGGTCAAAAGGTCTCCCTTAACCAGTCTCTCCCGATGCGACCTGCCACTCAGTTGACCAGACACATCCGCTGCCAAGATCCGGACAAACCTCACCCCATAAACCCGGGCACCCCTGCTAAGTAACCAAATATAGCCAACCACTTGAGGTGATCTGCAGCAGAGGTTTAGGTAATCCAATAAATGGTTCCTAGAACGGCAGTACCTATCCGCCACCAAAATTAACATCTATATTTAGAACAAGCTTCTGCCCGCGACTTTGTCCGCGTAGGATTAGTACTTCGAGTAATCTATTTTCTTTTCCTAGGTCCCATCTACGTTTATACCAAAATATTAACCTATTTATTTAAAATATGTATAATTCTTGATTCGATTCAAAGTATTAGGCGAGTACTTCAAATAAATTCAGTAATTTAAATATTTTCCAAAATAGAATTTTGATTTAACAATCATTGTTTTGCAAAATGTCATTCTCAAATTTTGACGTTTTCTATTAAACTATAATTATTATTTTCAATATATTTAAAAAAAAAACCTAGCTTCATAAATTATAGCCTAGATGTTATTCTGATGTATGAGAGATATTATTGTAAAGTTTTAAGTTTTTATTAAAAATTTCGATTTAAAGAGGAACAAACATACATACATCCATCCAAACATTCACGTTTATAATATTAGTAAGATAATTTTATTCCACCAAAAAAAAATCTAAAATGATTTTAAAAACATACATATTTATTTGCTTTGTTAACATTTCAGGAAGAAATCGTCTTCGATATAAGCTCATAAAAGTTAGTTTCATAAATAAACACAAACATATTAACCCAAATTTTGCCTCCACCGGTAATTTCAGATTTTGTGCAGTTTTTGCGAGAAACCGGATGCGTATATGATAAAGATTTAATCTTTCGGAATTTAGTAGCTACCTACTTACTCTTCTTCTTTGCGCTTCACTGACATCCTCTTCATCACCCGGACATCTAACATCAGGCATCAGACATGAGATAGCAGATATGAGATAGTCAGACACCACGTGTTTATCTTATATGTAGTGATGTTTTTGATCGCAACCTCTCCGGGCATTAGTGTTGGTGAAATACTAACCGCGTGACTTAAAAGAAACCACTTGGATTCTAGTTGCAACCTGTTTCCTTACCTTGCTAAATTATCAAGAGTGATTTCCAATGGCAGATCAATGCGGCGGAAGAACTGTAGAGGATGTGCGATTTGTTGATAACAAGAGGTCAAATTACGAAATATGTAGTATAAAATATGTACTTACTTAATGTACCGAAAACTTCTTACGAATTATAGCTTCAGGTGTACTTGTAATGGACTGTAAATAATACTAAAAATGAAACGAGACGAAATTGTGTTTGCTGAATTTGGGTTATAATATGTGTAGGAAAAACAAGGTATGCAAGGAAAAGGGATAACCAATCTTTACGAAGGAGCACACGACACAACTGCCAATGTAGTTGTACATGCTTCAATACTTCCAAGTTGGTCAAATTCCTTTATTTTACTTAAAAACTAGATTGTGTTCACGAAAAACACCAACAACTTGCTTCCAAGTTAGTTTCAAATATTCATTTGTTTTCAAAACAAATGCACTCGAATTTGCGCTACGTTTATTGCCATTATTTCAAATTTCAAATACTTTTCCAGCAAAGATGATGGGGTTAGAGAGGAATAGAAACTGGATAAATCACATCGCGGTAGGAACAAAACATATTCTCATTACAAAACCAAACATGTAGTGTATTCCCGAATAAACAGTTGCATATTCGAAACTGTGCCTTGTCTTGTTTTTAACAGTAAAATTAGTGTTTTATAACCGCATACTTAATAAGATAATTGTGAAAATGGCAAAAAATAGTTGCTTTGTTAAAACCTGTGCTAGCTAGTGGAGCTAATTAGGACACAAAATTTCCGCTTCATTTTGAAAAATATCTTAGAAATTTTGTGTAATTTAGATATTTTAGTAAGAGTACGAAAATTTAAGCAGTTAAATTTTTAAATTAATTTTGGTTGTGTGAAGATCTAATTATGTACATTAAAACTAATATATTGTGTTTTTTTGTTTCAGGTATGTTCCGTTGCGTTTAAAACACCTTATATACATAATATCCATACCCGGGGCGCACGCGGACTCAAGTGCAAAACACGAAATGTTCAGGTGAGCCGGAAAGCGGTGATTTCTTAGCAAATCTCTCGTAAATTTCACAAATATTTTGATGAATAAATATTCATTTTTTTATATAAGAAAAACTCTCTTTTTAACTTTTGAAGGTTTCCCATCAATGTAATATATCATTGAAGAAGAAGACAACAATAATAATCTAAATTAAAATCTGAAAATGAACAAGACACAGAAAAATAATAAAACATAATGGTCGCAACTGAGACTCGAACCCAGATCTCACGTCTTATCGGGACGGCGCTCTACCAATTCAGCCATTGTGATCTATTACGAGACTGTCGTATTTGTCAACAAAAATAAGTCATTTTTTTTTTCATTTTATAAGAAAAACTATCTTTTTAACCTTTGAAGGTTATTCCAAAAATTCTAAGTTGACAAATACGACAGTCTCGTGATAGATCGTAATGGCTGCATTGGTAGAGCGCCGTCCCGGTAAGACGTGAGATCTGGGTTCGAGTGCCAGTTGCGACCATTATGTTTTATTATTTTTCTGTGTCTTGATTATTTTCAGATTTTAATTTAGATTATTATTGTTGTCTTCTTCTTCAATGAAATAAATATAATTTTTTGAAATTATCTATCTTTATATTTATAGAAATTACGAGAGATTTGCTAAGAGGATATCTAGAACATTTCGTGTGTTGGACTTGAGTCCATTTGCGTCTCGGATACAGATATACTTCCCACAAAAATCAGCACGAGTTCATTTCTAATGCAGGTAAGTACCTAAACATTATTATTCTAGCATTTTGTTAGAACTTGAAAAGCAGGCTTTAGGGTCAATATCTTTGAGGATATTTTGTTTTATTTTGATCACCGTGCGTCGTATCGTCTGCAGTTATATAATCGAAGGTCCAGTGTGAGAAATGTGTACTTGGGAAGAATTGAATCTCTTGGAAGAAAATAAAACTTTCACTTTTTATCGCTTTCAACTAAAATTGCGAAGTGCGGTATATTCATAGCACCGGCATTCCTTCATCCATCATAAACCTAATAATAGCGGTATGTACGTATTTTACCTCCCCGCGAGATATCCAAACAAACAGGTGTTCGCAATCAATTAATTTGGCAAAAAATACATCGGACCAGACGGTGTCAGGCGTTGACCAATTATCTATTGTTAGTGGGAAATCTGCCGAAAACTATATCTCACGCGTGATTCACTGCCTAATTGATAAAAAAACTTGGGTACATGTACATAGTACTTATAATATATTCTTTCAGATTATTCTAAAGTCTAAACGTTTTGAACCGTATAATTTGCTAAATTACATATGTACCTAGACACGCCCACTGGAAGTATACAATGAAATATTGCATATTGAAAACAGAACAAAAAACAAACGATAAATATAATAAGATATTTAAGAAATTATAGCATTAATATAATGAAACTCAAAAAGCACGACAAATATTTATTTATTTATTTATAACACCCTCTTAAATATGTTTTACATTACTATTATATTTCATTTGTATTACTGTTATTGTAAATACTTAAATATACCATTGAAGAAGAAGACAACAATAATAATCTAAATTAAAATATGAAAATGAACGAGACACAGAAAAATAATAAAACATAATTGTCACAACTGGGACTTGAACCCAGATCTCACGTCTTACAGGGATGGCGCTCTACCGATTCAGCCATTGCGATATATCATGGTCCCAGTAAGAAGTGAGATCTGGGTTGGAGTCCCAGTTGCGACCATAATGTTTTATTATTTTTCTGTGTCTTGTTCATTTTCATATTGTAATTTAGATTATTATTGTTGTCTTCTTCTTCAATGATATATTGCATTGATGGGAATAACATTCAAAAGTTAAAAAGAGAGTTTTTTTTTCAAAAAAATGAACATAAATATACATTTTTTTACATTAGCTCCATCAGGGTCTATCTAATCTTAGGGGATGTCGTGTAAAGGGTCCATTTAAGGAAAGGAATGATATGAAGTTCTGGGAATGAAAAAGGTGTGAGGGGTGGGCATGAATCTGAGGGTCAGTTCGCCCAGGGGTAACGGACGTATGCATATATCCCTGCAACTGCGGTGCAAGGCGATGGGTCGAGAGAGTCCGGCTGGAGAGGTCAAATGGCCTCCCTCAACCAGTCTCATCATCGCCCGGATCAGAATGAAATTATTAATAAATATTAATTAAATCTGAAATATTGATTTCATGACGCAAAAAATCTCGAAAGAAGTTTTCTTGCGTCATCAAATATGCAGATCTTTTTCAGACAAAACTTATTTCATGAGCTGTGAGGTTAAGAATTTACACAGAAAAGTAAATATTATTTGTTTAAATCCTATGAAACAGCGTTGGTTTTCTTGCTTGCGCTCAAGTTGAGGTCGTTGCATTCTGCATGCTAACAATTTATAACATGCAAACGTGTCTTGAACACTTTTCGTTTTAAAGTTCCTAAAAAAAAATATTTTATTTTCGAAGATAATATCTGTATAATAAAATTCACTCGATAGAAAAAAAATCGAGAAGTATGTATGCTCCTAAAATTATTAAAAACACATTTCGTTATTTAACATGTTATAGCTATTAATAAAATCATAATTTTTGCTCTATTTTAAATCACCATAATTTCACAATTTTCGCATGAATATTATCGTTTTTAATATCAGCGCGCTCTCTCTAACATTCGTATTTACTTAACTTCGCTTCTTCTTCTTTTTGAGCCTACTACCGGGCCTTAAGGCTCTGCCAATTTCCACCGATTTCTTACATGTTTTCCTTAAACGTTTGAAGTATTTAAGTTCTTAAAAAAAATATATGTTATTCATTAAGATAGTATCTATACATTCCCCACGCCGAAACGGTAATTATTTGAAATTCCCTCGGTAGAAATAAACCGCTAAGTATGCTCCGAAAACTATTATTTACACGTTTGTTTCTGTTATTTTACAAGTTATGTGTATGAAAAAATTCACAATGTTTCTTTAAATGCTACTTGACACAGCCCCCACGAGATTTTTGCTTTTTTTCAAACGAGTCGTCTTTTATTAACATTTTCACAATTTTCGCATGAATTTTAAGGTTTTTAATGTTAGCGCGCTCGCTCCCACGTTCGTATTGTCGTATCTGTCCATCTTTTTATTTTTAAGTGGGGTAGCGCAGCCTTAAGTTGAGATCGTTGCGCTTAAGTTGAGATCGTTGTGCTTAATTTGAGACCGTTGCGCTTAAGTTGAGATCGTTGGGCATAAGTTGAGATCGTTGCGCTTAAGTTGAGACCGTTGCGCTTAAGTTGAGATCGTTGCGCTTAAGTTGAGATCAATTGCAATCAGATTCTAATTAAATTAATTTTATTAACCCACAGAACTGTTAGGTTACAAGATGCCATTTTAACAACCCACTACAAACTAGCCAGAGCCGTTAAAATAAATGCAACTTGCGAAATAGTCATTTATTATTGGAGACTGCAATCAAATTAATAACCATACCGGAGTTAACAACGTCTGTGTCAACAGCTTATTAGATCAGTATTGCAGTATTTCTGTTAAAGGTGTAATATAATCCAATTTACGGGTATGGGTACCGCCTCCCCAGGAACCATTTACTGGATAACCAATACATCTGCCATAGGTCACGCCTAGTGGTTTGCTACTTTTGGTGACTTGGCATGGTTTTTCAGGATTACTAGGTGAGGTTTGTTCGGGTCTTGGCGGCGAATGCGTCTGCTAACTAACTGCGTGGCAAGCCAGATGGGGAGAGAATGATTGAGGGAGACCTTTTGACCTATCTAGCAGGACTCTCTCGGAACATCGCCTTGCATCGCTGTAAGAGGGATGGATTCAAACGTCCGTCACTCTTGGACACACTGACCCCCAGACACTACACGGAGAAAAATGTTATTCGAAAAAACGATCATTTTAATAGTAAAAACGGTTAAAAACGGGACTGAAGTTCTTACGAACAAATTAACAGGGTTTCAATGTTTATTGGCGGAAACATGTAAGAATAATTTGTTGGTATACGTAATTTTGTGCGTATACCAATAAATTATTCTTAAATTTTAACGCCAATAAACAATGAAACACTGTTAATTTGTTCGTAAGAACCTTCGTCCCGATTTTAACCGTTTTTACTATTAAAAGCCTTCCTGGAACTTCCTCTCTTTCCTTTCTTTAAAAAGACCCTCCACACAGCATCTGAAAAGATGACACAGGCCTAGATCAAAATTATTTTCCTCGAGTCCTCCCGTCGAAGCAAAAGTATTTATTAAAAACAAAAAAAATACCTCAGGATCGTTTCATTTCGAAAGACGATTAGAAATTTGCCGCTAGAATGAGCACCGTTAATTTTGAAAATTACGACACCTGTCAAAAATTTTATTCTAAAGAAATACAAATTTCTAATATAGAAATATCAAATAATAAAATATGTTTGTATCTACTTAATTGCTTGTTCATTTCCAATTTCAAAAATCAATGAAAATACCACTTCTGTAGGTCATTGAACCGGAGTTACACATAGACATATTTTCGAAATTATTATTTGAAAAATAAACGCGTTAGGTGAGGATAGTGCCAAGTACCTACCCGTATATTATTTTTTAAGCAAAAACTTCTTCAGTCCTTATATAAGTTTAAAAGCAAATAAAGTCATGATTCATAGGTTCAGTTGAACTCCTTTGCCCGAGGAAGTACCTTTAATACATTCAAATCGACGAATCGATATTGAGCCATCACTTTCCAGACAGTCTGACCCTATGCGAGTAAGCATATCTAATCAATATGCGCTATAAGCTAGTACTCATAAAGTAGAGGAGTTTCGCAATGCCATTTGAAGAACATTTCCTTGGTTCTTTGGCAGCACAATGAGAGATAATGGTATAACAATCGTAACAGTTTCGTTCGATAATTCAGAACATCTCCGATAAAGCATGCAAGTGGTAATGTATAGGTACTGTATAGTGTGTACTACTACAGCCTTGTCTAAAATTTGTTGGACGAAGAAAGAATTGCACGTTTTTTAGAAAAGCAAAAGAATTCAGAACATCTCAGACAAAGCATGCAAGTGTTAATGTGTAGATAATGTACAGTGTATACAGCCTTGTCTAAATTTTGTTGAACAAGGAAAGAATTGTGTGTGACAATAGAAAAAATGACAACTATGTCCTGTTTCCAACAATAGTTGTAAGAGTGATAAGCCATAGAAACTATGGCAGCGACAATTTGAGAAAAAAATTGAATCTTAAGATGAAACCCGGCGGTGGAGAAAATTAAAAAATTGATTTTACTAAATTGTTGCTGTCACTGTTGCTCTTACTCCACCGGATATTGAGCGAAAGGGACAATGCACCTCGGGCTACTAATACCTAACTAAAATCGAGGTTTTGTATTCCCTACTTTTCTCCTCCAAAAGAGGACTTATTTTAATTTTTTTTTTACCAACTACATAAGAAAAACCTATTTTATGTCTGTACGTTTTTTTTTTTTAAAACATTGTCTTGTTTGTATACTGAACGTCTTTTGACGGCGTTTAAACCAGTCAATTTTACTGATTTTTGGAAGGTCATAACTTCTATAAAAAGTAACTTATCAAAAAAACCAGTAAGTACCGACACGCTAGTAGTTGATATCTATTTTATGTAAAAACAATATTTTCTCTAGGGTTAAAATCCAGAGAGATAAATAGGGAATACTTTTGGAAGGATGAGGGGAATGTTATAAGATCAAGATAATAATAGCAAATCTAAACGAAAATATGAAGAAAAAACAAGACTCAGAAAAATAAAAAGATAACGATCGCAACTCGGACTCGAACCCAGGATTACTCGTCTTACAAGTGCCAACTCGGCCACTGAGACCTCTTATTTTTAAGTCATTTTTGTCAATCTCATATTTAAAATTAACTTATCTTCAACTAATTTCTTCCCATATTTTTGGCAGCTACCTTTTTAAATATTAAGTTCGAAGAACTGGATTGTAACCTAGGTAGTGTCTCGGATAAACGAATCCGGTTTTATTTATATGGGACACCTAATTAGGTTAATAGAATCAAATGCAGCAATCTCCAAAATGCGTTAGTCTGAGAAAACCAAAAAAATTGTTTCATTTCAGTAATTTTCACGCATTTATAAGTTAATAATTTTATTCACAAAGGTAAACTACTTACCTATTATAATTACTAAAGCAGAACTTGTTTATTGTATAGATTAATTAGTTATAACGGATTTAATTTAGGAGATTTCTGCATTTGATACTCACCTAAGGATATTGCTGCTTTTGATTCTAACACGTGTGGAGATATCTGACTTTGATACTGACAAATAAATATGACGTCACCAATGATGTACTGACCAAATTACAGGGAAATTCGTGATTATATTATGATTTTAACATAAAAGTTGGTTTTTATAGAAACGTTTTGAAAAAAACTTTCTAAGTACATGAAATACGTTTTACAGCTTTTTTTACAGGCTTTCAAAACGTATTTGAAATTCCGGGCGACACTGAGAATATTTTTCACTATAGAGCGAAGAACAAACAACGTAAAATTGAGTCGATTTTATATAGGCAAAATTTACAATTGGGCCAAGTTTCACGAATCTTAAAATTCTGTAGGGGAGTTCGGATTTGTTAGCGTTACGATACTGCAATTATTGTCGTTTTTAATGTTCAATTAAGCCACAAGCCATTTCGTGTAGCAAAATAATAAATCTAGTGCAGATTTTTATAATTTCATTGACGTGAGTATAATTTTAAACGTGACTGTCCCTATAGCCTGTCCCCGCAGGCTACGGGCCACGTTTTGGCACACAATATGCAAATTAGATACAAAACCTCATTTAATAATAATTTTGTATTTAGAAAGTGATTTACATAAAAATTTCTCCGCGCACCTAATCTGTGATTGAGACGTATCATCCAATATAGAAATATTCGAGTATTGGGACATTTTGGAGAGCTGCGTGACTTGGTAATTATGTGAACAGTTCAAAATATCGATCGTACAGTTATTAGGCAGACATCTACAAATACCATATTTTTGGATAATAAATAAATCAAATATTATTTACACGTAATGGCATAATGGTCCGGGGCATTAATACGACATTTTGAAATATCCCTCTAGTGACCCAGAAAACATAATTTTTCGGAGTTTGCCTATCATCTTATTTCCACCAATCATACTTTTAATAAGGACACAGGGGTTAAAATTCTTCACCGTAATAATAAAAGCAAAAAAATATATAATTTGGAAGCACTTGAAATTTAAAAATCCCTAAATAATAACGCTAATATATATATTGAATAATATTGAATAATTACTATATTGAATAACCAAATTAATTTACGTTTAGTCCCATTCTAGATATGTTTCCAATAAACCGCTCTGTTATTGCTGGATTTCCCGCAACTACCCCACTCCCCCTTTGACCTCCCACTCCAGCTCTATCTATCTATCTATCAATATTTTGTATCATAGGTTAGTTTTAATATTATCCTGACGAAGGAAGGGTTCTTCCGAAACCGGTTATTACAGAATTAAAATTAAAGTGGTCTATAATTTTTTTTGGTTATTTCACTATAAGTTTTTCTGCATTATAATTGATTTGATGGTGTTTATGAGTAATCTAAGTATTGTACCAGATATAGGGTACACTTGTACACATAACTGGCATACTTAATTTAATTTTCGATTTTTAGGAATCGTGTCTTTTTTCCGTACGATTTATTAGATATTTGGGCTTAACAAAGATTAAGGATATATTCTGAATAAATTTCACTTGGGATCATAATATAAATGAGTCCATTGAAATTTGAACGGAATTAAGTATTACCTATTGCTTTCTTTTTTAGAATATTTCTCACGGGTTTATTTTAATTCGGATAATAATCTGATCAATATTTGCTTGCTATTTTTATATAAACCTATCACATTTTTTTGCAATTATCTTAATGGGAAGAGAGGAAATGAGAACAATTTTTTTTTCTTTGCTGGCCTCTGAGTTTCCTTCCACCTACAACATGGATCTTGTCGAGACCCATGTTCACTCCTTTCTCTTCTTAAAAATAACCACCACACAGAATCCTCAAAGATGACATAGGTCCTGTGGGAAAATATTTTCCTCAGAGTCTCCTGTGTGGAGTGACGCCGTTCTTCCATGGAGCTAATTTCAAGCGACGCGATCGCCGCTCGTCTGTACCTTCCATACTATTATTATTGTAAACGCCGCTACGCACTGCACTAGCGAAAAAGTATGACATAAGCGATTTAGTCGCTTGTAAGTAGCTGCGTGAACGAAGGGCGTTAATGTAAAAAAAACTAATATTTTGATAATACATAACGCCACACCAATCGTTTTATCTTTTATGTAAAAATTAATTTAAATGTAGTTAGGTACCTACTGACTAGAAACCAACAAAAAAATTGACTGCAAAATATTTCTCAGCACGGTTTTCTTCAATAATCAACACCGTCAATCATTCAAACTATTGGTTAACATCTTTCAAAATCTATTCCGCTTGGTCGTGGCAGCCGGTACCCGCCCCGAATTTAGGCACTATCAATATCTGCATTAATAAACTGTTTCCAGAATTCTTACTCGTTACTACCCAACACTTTGTACTATGTCCATAGTCAGGCTGAACTCTGCCAAGTGTCAATCAAAGTCTCTTTCTAAAGTTGATTAATGGAGAGTATCGGAGTTACCTGAACCGAAACAGTCGGATTATAGAACTATTACAAAGTAAAATTATAATACAACATACAACATTATAACTACTAATCCAACATGACCCACCCAAACAAATAAAAAATAAAAACTTTGCTTCTGGACAGAAAATATTACCTTAATATTATTTACAAAATCTAAAATATTCCTACCTGCTTTTGAAGAAAATTATTTGTATAACTTTAACTGTTACCAATTTTATGTCTACGATACTGCCGACACGGGTTGAACCACGGTGCCCTTCTTGACAATATCAAGGAGGATACTGCGTTTCTACTTATATCGGCAGAATATCTCTTAATCCTAAACATGCGAACACCTCAGCACAGGTTCTCCCAGTGAGGTGTTCACAAAATGCTACTATTAACCTTTTTACATACCTCTTTACATCCTGTTACCGAATATGAACTTTTTTTGTACTACTTTCTAAACCATTGTAATTTTCGTTGTTTGTTTTTGGGGTGTTATGCCGTGTTGTGCTACCTCCTTCTTTAGCCGACGTTTCGGACAGCGTTGCAGTGTCCATCATCAGGGCAGATCCGGCAGATCCGTCGATGTGAATTTGTAGTGTTTGTGTGCTTATTTAGTTGGAAGCGATACCGTGCCGTTAGCTTCATTTCAGAAGAACCATTGTAATTATTTGTTAAATGTATGTACAAGTATAGAAATAAATAAATACAATACAATTCGATAACATCCTAGAAGATTATTAACCTTTTGTTAAATTGTTATGTCCTCCGTGAGGACACAAGCTGAGGACATAACATTTCTTGTCTAATTTACTTGTAAATCATAACTTCCTCCACATTGATTTATTTTTCAAAATAAGTTTTTTTTAAAATAAAAATACGTTTATTGTATCTAATCATGGACATCTGGAATGCGCATTTGGTGCAATTTTTTTTAAAGTTTCGGTTTTTTTAAATTAGAAGGAATAAATTAATGAAAATTGTTTTTATTTTAACAGTCTCTGTGGTCAAGGGGTAAGGCTCTCGACTATCAATTCGAAGGTCGCAGCTCAAATCCCGGCGTACGCAAGTAACTTTTGTTGATTGGATTGTGTTATTACATAATTTATTTATTTAAAACACTGTAAGGTATATTTTCAACCACAATTGCAATTATGTAATTTATCATCTAACAACTATTTTAAATTAACATCCATTAACCACATTCTCTTAACTTATTCTATCATTGTACAAGTAGGTATACTTCCCACATTAAGTCACGCACGACTATTTCGCTCAACTTTAGCCTAGAAGTTTTCTGACCGGAATAAAAAGAGCAAAAAAGTTTTAATTCTCATGAGGCTTTTATTTTGTTGAGTGCATTATTTAACGTAGGCAGGCGGGTACTGTATTATACAAACAAACCATTGTTGAGATTTCGCAAATCGTGTCGAGTTGAGATTGTACTTCTAACAAGTAATTCCCGCCCACCATATTGCTGTTGTGACTGCATACAAATTTGAAAATCTCGAAAAAATCATCTTTCGTGTGAACATTTACAGCATGTAATTAATCATTGCTATAGACTATCTTGCGTAGTTTATTATGACACATCACACTTCTCTTATCGATAGGTTATAAATGCCTTCTGACATTTTTTAAATTTAATTCTTTGCTTGTTTTTATTTAAAGAGAGTGTATAATGTCCTCCTGTCTAGATGTTCACCTGTTTGAGGAGAACATTTTAAGAGAGTCCTCTCCCTGGTTTCAATCCTGGGATTGGTTTGCAGCAATTTCCTCTTTTCTTTTAAAGTCTGCATATGATGAGCAGCGCATGTCCACCAGCAGGTCCTCTAGGTACTCTCGTCGTGGGCGTCCCCTAGAGTTTGTCCCCTCGGTCATACCCTCCATTATGGCATGCAAGAGGCCTTCTTGTCGTATTATATAGCCGATCCATCTTGCACGCCTTTCGGACAAGGTCTTGAGCAGGTGCCTTCCTCCTTCGATTCTTTGGAGAACCTCCTCATTTGTGATGTGGTCTCTCCAGGAAATTCCTTAAGAGAGTAAGTTGGAAGTAAGGTTAATTTTAACGAGGAAGACATAATAGGTATTCAATGATTTTATATATAATATTTATTCATTATTATATATAAAAAAAATAAACTTCAGTAAACACAAGCTATGGACAAAGACAAAATAGATACCAGGCAATAAAAGCATTCAACGATCTGTCACTCAATATAAAAAATGAGGGAAAATAAAAACATTATGAAAAAACACACTTTGTACAACACCACTTTTAATTTGAATTAATTTATATTTAACAGCTAACCGGGTTTGGCTTAGCTCAAGCTTCGTTAGGGCTTATAATATTAACTAGTTATTGAGTTTTATTTTATTTAATCTCCTGATTTTATCTTTTCATTGGATTTTATTAAATAATAAAACGAGGGCCTCAGAAATATCAATAATAATAAAAAATGTATTTGCGTAGTGGATATCTACCTAAAACATATATATCTACCGGTATAATGCCTGAATCATTTGAATCCATTAACAATGCATTGTTATTAACAATTCAAGAAAAATGCCATCTTAAAACTCAGCATCCCACACAGAGAGAGAGAGGATAATGCAGATATGTTAAGCATTCCCAGTAATGTATTATTATAAATTAATGTGAAGAGATAAATTGTAAGATATAGATATCTTGCCCGGATACACAATGCAACCTAACCCACGTAATTCACAACAACATTCTCCGATTTGACCCAGAAAATGGCAAAGTTTTGCATGTATCACTTTTTCTTTGTTTATTTATTTGCACAACGGACTAATGAGGAAAGACAGAGGCGAGGCCAGTCAGACCTCTGACAAGGTCAGAAAGATTATGGTTTCTTTATATTTTTTGCAAGCATTCATGTGGGGACCGGTGTAAATAATTCACTGGACCTTGCCGAGAGACAGATTGTTGCAGTGGACAATTTAACAGCAAGTGCTGTTCTTTTTGATGCATTTTTTGTTCTGCAGTTTATTCTTTATACATTACATTATTTTAATTGGTAACCTGTTTTAGGTCGACATTTAAGTATAAGTTATTTGCTTAAAACAACAAAGGAATTAACCGATATTTTTATTAGTGGTAGACTATCAAAATATTACAACATTAAAAATCTGATCTTGTTCGAAGACAAATAATAGACGAATATAACTCTCCTATTTGGTTTCCTCACTTCAAAATCCACTCCGATTCCATTGAAAAAAAAAAAGCAAAATTTCCTAAAATAATCCGGTCTATCTATTAAAACAATAAATTACAACCACTTGATAAAAAGAACTAAAACTCTCAGATAGATCACTTATTTCTGACAGGACTTTTATTTTTAAAATTGTTAATGATATTGTAGAGTTAATTTCCTTCCATATACCAACAAGACCTACTCGATTTTAAATTATTTTTAATTGCAACAACAGTATCAGGACTGAGACATTTAGATACTCGCATGTACCTAGATTGCATGCAGTTGGAAATGCTTACTCAGAATTACCTAGTAGATATATTCAACATATTACTAGGTACTTCTGCTATAATAACATACCTCAATAAATCAATGTTAGTATAATACCTACTCTTCTTCTGCGTGGGTTCTATATAATTTGAGGTACCCAGACAACTTTAAAATATGCAACTTCATAACTTCTTTGAAAAGTTTTTAAAATTTCATCAATTTTAATGACTTTTCAAAGGGGTGTTGAAATGCCACGTTGTTGAGTTGTCATGCAACTGTTCAAGATTGTTTTGACGTTTTAGCACTGTCCCAAAATATTTTTCATTTTTTAATGGCAACTTATGAAATCGGAAATATGAAAATAATGAACGTGTAAAAGTTTTTATAAAGCAAAAGTTTTTCGTATGAACACCTTGTAAAACACCCATTAATGATTTAACGGCTTTAACCGACACAAAATATTTTCGCATTTACGATTTTTTTTTAAATGTATGTACGGGTCTATGTGCCCCACCCAAATTATGACCCACGGGCCACTTTTAATAAAATACTAAAAACTATTTAATAAAATGTGGGTTATGCCACTTCTCTCTTTTTTTCATCCAAATCCATGTTTTTTATTCTCCACGCCCATCACTTTATTGCATTATTATTTGGCGTACAACTTTGGGAATGTCTGCCAAAAATCCGGTTTAGACAGCTGCAATAAAAATTAAATTTGGTATAAAATTGTATCGCACAACAGGAAGCGTTATGATATGTTATTGACCACCTTCATTTGTGTTAATGTCTTTGTATTAAAAAAAGTAATTAGTGCTATGGAATGTGATATTCGTAACAAAAACTTTCCATCTCGGTGCGTTTTTTCGACTTGCTTCGATTAATTTGCCGATCTAAATACGCAATCTTTTCTATGGCCCCATAAATTAATTCTTATTGGAGTAAAGTCATGTTTTGTAATAATATACAGGTACGTACATGTGTTCGAAAATGCAGTTACTCCATTATGAGTAGTAGGGAGACATATATTAATTATGTGAGCAGTTTTAAAAAAGAATGAGCTTAAGTGAGATTTAATGGGACCCCCCCCCCCCCTCTCACGTGAGATTTTTTTCTTACTCTCGAAATAAATGTTCTTCAATATAGCCATTTTCAGCGGGCAAAATGGTACACTTCAAAATAAGTGAAACAATTATTTATTTATTTTATTATCTCTATAATAAAACATACTTTTTTTAAGATGACGTGATATTTTTATTGACCCCCCCCCCCCCCTTGGTATAGTGAGATTTGGTGAGATTT
This sequence comes from Limnephilus auricula, assembly GCA_951813805.1. Lineage (NCBI taxonomy): Eukaryota > Metazoa > Arthropoda > Insecta > Trichoptera > Limnephilidae > Limnephilus > Limnephilus auricula. The sequence continues at coordinate 8,400,122 of OX638403.1, forward strand.
TACTGGACTCCCCCCCCTCACTATGTTTTTGCTCACGTTGTTAACGGGCCGCTCTGCCAATTTCTACCGATTTCTGACACGTTTTCCTTAAACGTTTAAAGTTTTTAAGCTCTTAAAAAATATACGTTATTCTTTAAGATAGTATCTTTACATTCCCCACGCCGAAACGGTAATTATTTGAAATTCCCTCTATAGAAATCAATCGCAAAGTATGCTCCAAAAATTATTATTAACAAGTTTGTTTCTGTTATTTTACAAGTTATATTTATGAAAAAAATCATAATGTTCGTATTGTCGTATCTCTCCATCTTCTTCTTTTTGAGTGGCGTAGCGCGCCCTTAATGTATGCCCCCTAGCTTCAGCGAATGCTTAAGGCGATGTACCACACCGTGTAAAATTCGGGATCAGGCGTTAACAGTTATACTCATTATATAGATGACAATAAGGTTTAAATTACAGTTTAGCATCAAGCGCCTGTTTTGATACATTCAGGAAATAGAACACAAAAAGCAGGTTTTGTTTTATTTTGCGAAGCTCAGGCACAAATATTTAAATGTTTTATGATAATTTAAAAAAAAAAACAGAATTTTCCTTTACTTTAATTTTTCATTATACAATAAAATCTTAATCGAAAAGGGATTCATAAATAGGAGATTTACGATTTTTACGATACCTCTACATGAGAGAATTTGGTTTTTATCCATGGCTGTTTCCAACAGCATTTATCTCGGGAATGCTGAGTAACTGCAGCCTTAGTTCCTGACGTCACGTCGCCTTACGGCTGGTGGCTTATCTTAGAAGCTTCTGAATGGTTTATATTTATTATCAATACCAGACATTCTGTCTATAATAGGATTATGTGTACCGGATAATATCACGTGATTTTGTTTAACTTGGCAATGAGAATTGTTAAGTTAACCAAGAAAATTAAAATAAAAGAAGGAGTGCAAATTTGAAGACTTGCATAAGTTTTGATATTATGTAACTAACTAACTAACTAACCATCACGCCGTTTCCCCGCAGGGGTAGGCAGAGAGGATGGACCGCCAAACAACTCGGTCTTGGCATACACTCCTCGCCTCATTCACATTCATACATCTTATCATACATGCTCTTCTATTATTCTGACTCTTGACATGGCCCGACTCAAGTATCTGATTCACTTGATCGTGCCATGTCTTCCTCGGGCGTCCTCGACTTCTTCTACCATTCACATTAGTATCATATATTCTCTTGACACTCCTTTCTTCGTTCATTCGCTCTATATGTCCAAACCATCTAAGCGTCCCTTTTTTAATCTTACTTATGACGCTCACATCGGCCTTGCATTCTTTTCGGATCTCAACATTCCTCACACGATCATACATGGTTTTACCACACATACGCCTCAGAGATCTCATTTCTACAGCATTCAGTCTACTTTCATCCTTTTTCTGCCAGTTCCATGCTTCACTGCCATACATCAGGGTAGGTACCAGCACTCCATTGTGAACTGCTAGCTTCGCTTCTTTGGACAGCTTTTTGTTGGCGCCAACAGCATTCAGTCCACCATTAATAGAGTTACCTGCATTTACCCTTCTTTCAATATCCCTATCAGCCTTCCCATCTCTCGTAAACATACTTCCCAAATACACAAACTCATCAACTTGCTCTAAGTACTCATCATTCACAACTATGTTGCACACTGTTTTCGTACTCTCTCTTTCAAAAACCATTACTTTTGACTTACTTACATTCATCATCAACTCATTCTTCATACATACTTCGTTCATCCTAGATACGAGTGACTGCAGATCTTCTATGCTGTTAGAAATCAGCACCGCATCATCAGCATACAACAGACAACATACTTTCAGACCATTCAATTTCGCGCCCAATCCCGCCTCTTTCAATTCTTGCATACAATTGTCCATGTATAGATTGAATAACCACGGTGACATTACGCAGCCTTGTTTAACACCTTTTATGATGTCAAACCACCCCGTAAAACCACCGTTTACCCTAATGCATGCAACGCTTCCCTCATACAGAGACGCGATTGCCTGTATGAGATTTGTATTCACTCCATACTTGGACAACACCTTCCATAGCTTTTTCCTGTCGACGCGGTCGTATGCTTTTTGTAGATCTACAAAAGCACAGAAAAGTTTCTGGTTTTTTGCCAGAAACTTCTCAGTGAGCATCCGCAATGAGAAAATCTGGTCCATGCACCCCCGTCCACTCATAAAAGCACCTTGCACATCCCATATTTTATCTTTGGTTTCCATTCTTACCCTTTCAATCAATATTCTACCATACAGCTTGCCGACTGAACTGAGCAGGCTAATAGCCCTATGATTCCCACATTCCATGCGCGACCCTTTACCTTTGTATAACGGCATGATTACAGCTCTTCTCCAATCTAATGGTGTGTAACCCTCCTCTAAACACTGGTTAAAAAGTTTGCACAACCATGTGAGAATTATACGGCTATCTCCTTTAAAGTATTCGGCAGCGATATTGTCGAAACCAACAGCCTTACCATTCTTCATATATTTAATCGAACTTTTTATTTCATCCATGCTGATTCTGGTAACATTCACTCCGTCGTCGTTCATACCTGATTCGCTACTGGAATCACCGTCACCCAGGTCGCTTTCGAAGACTTCCTCAAAATACTTCATCCATCTTTCTTTTATTTCTTCCTCATTCGTCAACATTTTTCCATCTTTTGATTTTATCACTTTCATGCTTTCGTTGTCTGTACCACTCCGGGATCTTTTAACCTCCTTCCAAAACAGTTTAATATTTTCTTGGAAGTGGTTGGTCATTTTAATTCCCTCTTCCTCTTCCAGGCGTTTCTTTCGTTCTTTCACTCCAACACTTACTCTTTTCTTGCATCTCTTATATACTTCTTTCGCTCGGTCTCTTTCTTCACTAGAAGCACTACCAGACGCTATCAAACACAACCATGCTTTCTTCTTCTCTGAGACCAGTGCTTTGATCTCGTCATCCCACCAAGCATCACCTTTCTTCCTACCTTGCGTACTTATTCCACACACGTCTCTAGCAGATTCACAAAGACTTAACTTTATGTGGTTCCATGTTTCATCTATGCTTAGACCGTCCATTTCCTTCTCATTTAGTCTCATCTCTGCACAATTCTCATACTTACTTCTGATAATATCGTTTTGTAGTTTTTCTACTTTGACTCTTGTTGGAGTCGTTACCGTTTTCACTTTAGAGCGCCAGCCACGGAAGAGGTTTACTCTCGACACTACCAGAAAGTGGTCAGTTTCAACCTCAGCCCCTCTAAAAACTCTTGTGTCCTCGGTAACGGTTCTCAACCTAGAGTCAATTACTACAAAGTCAATTATTGATCTCTCATTTCCTCTTTCCCACGTATATTGGTGGATACCTTTATGATCGAAGAAAGTATTCGACACAAACAGGTTCCACTCTAAACATACTTCAAGTATTCTGTTCCCATTGTCATTCGTTCTTTTATCCCCAAACATACCTAAGGCTGAATCAAATCCGTCACGTCTGATTCCCACCCATCCATTCAAGTCACCCGCCATTATAATCCTTTCATTCAATTTTTTCTGTCTCATTACATCATTCACTCCAGTCCAAAAATCATCTTTCACTTCGTCGCTTTCAGAATTGACAGGGGCATAGCAAATAAGAAGAAACACCCTTGTCAAACCAATTTTAAATCTGATCCACATTATTCTCGGACTTACACATTCATACTGTAACATACATTCAACCATTCTGGGAGACAGTAGCGCTGCAACGCCCTGGCAAGCCCTCTCTGTATCTGGTTTCCCAGACCAGATGACGAACCTATCATCATGCTGCATTGTACCGCTCTCTTTTTTCATACTCTCTGTCACACAAAGTACATCCAAACATTTGCTTTTCATTGTATCACACAATTCATTCATCTTTCTTTCCATTCCTCCTCTGATATTCCACGTACCAATTCGACATTGTTCGCGTTCCGTCCTCCTCTTTGCGCTACCGAAGGGATGGCGATGTGATGGATAGCGAACCTCATCGACACCTATGTCGGCCATTCCCTTCCAAGAACTGCTTATCACATCGAGATTAACATACCTTTAAATACAAAAAAAAATTAACTTGATATATAATACATACAAAAATAACTGCGAATAAACAACAACTTAATGAAACTAACACTAAAATACAAGTTTTTGTACTGCATTATTGTTTTAATTCACTTCCAATTTTGTCAATGGTCACTTCATGCAGGCAGGAAACAAAAGCACGGGTTAAGACCGATTTCATCCTTCCGTATGCGCAGGGGCGCGGGCGGTGGCAGCGGGGGATGGAGCTAGGGGCGCAGCGGGGGCTGGAGCAAGGGGTCGCCAGATGATTTCCTTCTTGTGCGAGGAGAGTTGTTTCTAGTTCAATGGTAGAGAATGGTAGAGATATTATGTGCATATTGTTAATATATTTTTGTTGTTTATTTTGGGATATTATGCCGTGTTACGCTAACTCCTTTATCCGACGTTTCGGACAACATTACATGTGTTATCGAAAGTGGTCAAGTCATGGTCAAGTCTATTCTAAGCGTTACCGTGTTGCCAGCTCCACTCCTCTACGAGCTGGTAAGAGAGTATATTTCAAATTTGTTTTTTTTTTGCGTTTAGTTTTGGTGTAGCCGTCAATTACCGGATACCAAGAACTATTGAGCTTAGCTCATTCATCTCTGTTAATATTGATGGGGTTTTTGTGAATTTCAATTTCCTCCGTAATTAGGCGTGCTCTATGAGTTTTGGGTCTTCCCAGGACTTCAGGAACGAATCCAAAGTAATGGCCAGTTTCAAGATTTATTCTTTCTTCTTATTGATTTATTATTCTTGCAACTTGTATTTTCATGTTTATTTTCTGACTATTTTCCTGTTTTCATGGTTTTTAATGTTTATTACCTTTTTTCTGTTTATTTTCTGACTATTTTCCTGTACACCTTTTATCTTTTTTAATGTTTTAATTATTACCCGTCTCAGAACAGACAACGTCTAGTGAGGCGGATAACTTACTAGTTATAAAATAATGTATTACCTCAATAAACGCCCGGGTTGCCGGCAATGAAAATGAATTGAATCAAATGATCGGCGATTGCCGATTTGTCAGGGTGTGTTGAGTGTGTCGAGTTTTCATGCTCGAAAGTGTTCCGATATAAACCACTTTCTCACATTATCAAGCAAAAATAAAACTCCATGGAACTCGATTCATTTCAAGAATCTACAGTAGATGTGTGCAGAATTAGAAAGCTGCAATATTGTTTATGAACTGCATTTATTAAACTGCACCTGTCTAACAAACACTAATGGTAATGAACCTTTTATATTCAAACCTCGCGTAAAGTGCGTATTTTATTGAGGAAAGCTCTCGCAGTGGACTCATCGCCAGAAAAACCTCACTGATGCGTTGTGTAGATTCTACCAATGGGAATTACAAGTGTGCCTACTCGTATATTTGAGGTTTGTTTATGTGACAGAAATACTTAAAGAACGGAAAATTTACAGTGATGAACAAATTACATTATGGTGATGCACTAAATAATGTAAAATCATGTATTTTTGGTTTGAAAATTTGATCGCTAAGAAATATTTAAGTTGATTTAATTAAATACTGCGAGTAGAACACATATTTGCCTTTGCAATGATGTGTACTTGTGTGATTAAGCCCTTAAAAAAGATAAAGTTTTAGGTCTGTAAAAACTGCTTTAAAGATCAAATTCTCCCTCTTACGAACCCTTTTTTAGTTATTGTTTTTTTTTGTATAATGTGGAAAACAATTTTTTTACAAAATGATGGTAAAAAGTTTTTAATGTTTGTGCCTGAACTTTTCAAAATAAAATAAAACATGCTTTTTGTGGATATTTTTTCGTGAATAAATCAAAATAGGCGGCCGGCGTAGTCCAGCGGTAAGGCTTTAGACTCCCATTCCGAAGGTCGCGGATTCAAATCCGGGGTGCGCAAATAATTTTTTTATTTAATTAATTTGTGTTATTTCACAACTAATAAATATAATATCTACTATATTTGCGGCACGTTCCAGAGTGGAAGATATACTCAGTATCGCCCTGGTGTAAAACCCCCATTCAGAATTGAAACGTTGCTTGAAATGGCTTTAGCCGTGTTTAGTGACTAGATATGAATAGCCACCACCTTCCTCTTCCCCTTCTCCTTCCCTTCCCCATTTACCTTCAGTCTCACAAAATACCCCAATCGGGAATGCCATAGTCTCACTGGTTCCGGACGGGAGCATTTGGGACTCTTGTGAGGTATATACAACTACAAAAAAAATCATAATAAAACAGGCGGCAGGAGGTGTTAGATGGGAATTTAAACTTTATCGCCATCTACATAAGGAGTGTAATTGTTGGCGGCCGGACGCCCAATTTTACACGACGTGGTGCGTCGTGTAAAATTCGTACGACAAATTATACAACATAACTTATCTTCTTTTTTTGTATTTCTTGGGCATTAACTATGTAACAATTTCTAGACATTTTGTTTTGAAGAGTTTTAATTTTCAATGTACTATCGTTACTTAAATTTTAATTTTTATGCTACCGGTTTCGACACATCCGTGTCATTCACTAGCAAACTTAAAAGTTTTAAGTTTGCTAGTGAATGACACGGATGTGTCGAAACCGGTAGCATAAAAATTAAAATTTAAGTAACGATAGTACATTGAAAATTAAAACTCTTCAAAACAAAATAACTTATCTTCCTTTACTTCCTTACATACTGTACATCCCCCTCAGTTGTGCACCGGTACAGTAGACACTACTTCAAGGTCATCTTCCATTGAAATACCGGTAGATCGTAAGAATGGAAGTTATTCATGACTTCAATCCCTTTCCCTTACAATAACAGCGATAAAGATCTAAATAATGTCAGCCCCCCCGATGAGAAGTTCCGAAAGTTATCCTATCAATCGTTATCGATCGAGTGTGCTAGGGGCCCAGATATTATTTTATTCTTACAAAAACTAGTGCGCGGTGCCTGCTTAAGGCCGCACTAACCCGCTCAAAAAGAAGAAGATAGAGAGATACGACAATACGAACGTGGGAGCGAGCGCGCAAACATTAAAAACCATCAAATTCATGCGAAAATTGTGAAAATGTTTAATAAAAGACGACTCGTTTGAAAAAGAGCAGAAGAAATCTCGTGGGGGATGGGTCAAGTAGCATTTTTTTAATGTTTCTTTATTCTTTGAATAGTAAATATATAACAATTGTGGAATTTATGGCCGCCATACTAGGCACATGCCCGTGTTATGGTGTTATTTAAAGATACATTATGAATTATTCCATACACGTAACTTGTAAAATAACAGAAACAAACGTGTTAATAATAATTTTTGGAGCGCGATATATTTCCATCGAGGGAATTTCAAATAATTACCGTTTCGGCATGGGGAATGTATGCATAGATATTATCTTAAATATTAACATATAAAAGAGCTTAAAAACTTCAAACGTTTAAGGAAAACGTGTCAGAAATCGGTAGAAATTGGCAGAGCGGCCCCTTAAGTGTTAAATTGTCCCAAAAACTTACTTTTCGACATTATTTCTGACATTTTTTACAGTTTTGATTCACTGCCGTAACAAATGATAACTGTTCCACTTGACTCGTCAGATTATATTTTAGAATTAAGTGGCACTTATCGCGTATCAAGATTCTGCGATGGGGCAGATAATACCATATACGTACACATGTACAAGTACAGTCTATGAAACCATGAATCACAATGTAGACGAGATCTTGGGCGTGTTGCAAAACAGGCCAAGTGTTCCGTGACGTGTCAAGGTATAACAATGGCGGTATTACCGGTAATACTGGTAACATTGGTAGGTACAGAAAGTAATATTGGTAAGTACAGAAAGTAGCATTGGTATAAGTACAGAAAGTACATGAATGTGCGTGGTGCGTTTCAGTTACAAGTCGCTCTCACTTTATACTACACACACGGAGAACAATTTTATTCTAAAATACGATAATTTTATTCGTAAAAACGGTTAAAAACGGGACTGAATTTCTTAAGAACAAATTAACAGGGTTTCAATGTTTATTGGCGGAAACAACCGTCCGTGGTCGAGTGGTAAGACACTTGACTCCCATTCGGAAGGTCGCGGGTTCGAACCCGGCGTGCGCAAATAAATTTTATTTGATTAATTTGTTATTTCACAAATAATTAATAAAAATAATATATGTTATATTTGCGGCACGTCCCAGAGTGGAAGATACTCTCAGTATCGCCCTGGTGTAAGACCACCATTCAGAATTGAAACGTTGCTTAATAATGGCTTTAGCCGTGTTTAGTAATTAGATCTGAATAGCCAGGTATTTTCCCACCTTCCTCTTCCCCATCTCCTTCCCTTCCCCACTTACCTTCAGCCTCACAACATACTCCAATTGGGGATGCCATAGTCTCACTGGCTCCAGAAGGGAGCAGTTGGGACTCTTATAAGGTTTCTCTATAAAAAAAAAAAATGTAAGAATAATTTGTTGGTATACGTAATTTCGTACGTATACCGGATAGCTGGAACATTGAAACCCTGTTAATTTGTTCGTAAGAACCGTAACCGTTTTTACGAATAAAATGATCGTATTTTATAATAAAAAATTTCTCCGTGCAGACACAAAAACAGATAATAACGCAGAAATTGACGCATTTCTTACCTACTATTTACATTGCAATAGAATTCTGCTTGTTTCCATGAATCAATAAAACCAGTAATCGATCCAGCATAATATGTCCAAATGAGTTAGTGCATTATGATAAATACATAAATCAATCATTTAGCGCCCTTGGGGGATTTATTTACATTTATCTCAATACTAATTTTGGTTGTGTGTCTGTCTATAACTCAGGTTCAATGAATTAAAGTGTCATTTTCATAATTGTAATAAAGCGATCAATCGATACAGTACCTGTAAAATATAATATTTTTTTACCAGACAATATTATTAAAATAACATTTATAAATAATCATATCGCGCAATTTTCGCGGTTTGCGCTAGTTTATTACTAAACGGCGATATGAATATATATATAATATTAAAAATAGTTATCTTTTATGCTAAAGAACACGGTGCAAATATTATTATTTCGAGAAAATTCAGTCAAAAGTTTTTTACTATGTCAAAGTACTATTTTAAGCCCAAATGACTGCATTTTATTCTATACAAGCTTCTGCCCGCGACTTCGTCTGCATAGAATTAGTACTTCGAGTAATCTGTTTTCTTTTTCTAGGTCCCATCTACGTTTATACCAATTTTTTTTTTTTTTTTTTTATGTTTTTTTATTCTTTTATAACGGAATTTATGGCCGGTTATGGTGTTAAATTCTTAACCTATTTATATAAAATATGTATAATTCTTGATTCGATTCAAATTATTAGGCGAGTACTTCAAATAAATTCACTAATAATTTAAATATTTTCCAAAATAGAATTTTCGTTTTACAATATTTTTTTTTGCAAAATGTCATTCTCAAATTTGAACGTTTTCTATTAAAAAATAATGATTATTTTCAATATATTGAAAATAAATAGCTAGCTTTATAAATTATAGCCTATATGTTATTCTGATGTATGAGCTATATTATTGTAAAGTTTCATTAAAATCCATTCATTGAATTTTGATTTAAAGATGAACAAACATACATACATCCATATAAACTTTCGCGTTTATAATATTAGTAAGATTATAGTTTTTGCTTTAAAAAATCATGTTTACACCAGGGATGAAATCTATAATTAGTCGTATTTTTGGTATAATGTAAAAAATATTATGTTAAACTGTTGATTTCCCGAATGTTAATAAATAAATAAATTATTCTCTTCTTTATATTCGTGATAAAAAATGTGCTTACACGAAACCTTTACATAAAAAAAAACTTAATTAAACACTTCTTCAATCTTCACAAATTCACTTTGTGGAACTTTTATCCAATTAAATAAAAATTTAATTTAGAGCGCTTTTTTTTCATTTAATTAAATTCACTTTTAATTAAATGAAAACCAATCACTTTGTAAAACATCACTTATTTAATAAAAATTATAAAAATAAATAAAATTTAAATAATAAATTATATTTTTTATTTTTTCCTGGCGAAGAACCATTTTCATTGGGTTTGAAACATGTTGTTAATTTTGATTTAACAATGTGGTGTTTTCATTTAAATAATTAAATACATTAGATGGAATGATAAAGAACCATATATTATTAACAGCGACATGAATATGTTTTTTTTCGCTGCAAAAAAGTGAAACACTTTTTTCTAAAAGATTGATCGATTCAACTGATTTTAAACATTTTTTCACAACAGATTTTCATTTCACTTCCTAGTTTTTTTCTTCAATCAACTCCGTATAAGGTATAAATGTTAATGTGGGAAAAGGAACGTTCAAGTTACGAGTAGGTAACCTAATTAGGTAATATTATAAAATGATATTCACAATCGAGATCCAATCTGGTGAACCGATATCATTGAAGGTTTAGATGCTGTTTGATCCTTGAACTCAAATACATATTATCTCAGCGCGGCATCCTCGTTTCCTTTCTAAATGCATACTTTACCATTATAACTTATTAGATTTTAATGTCGAGGGAATAATGCGAGAATAGATGAAAATCGCAAGATATAAAAAAAAAATTATATATATATATATATATATTTTTTACAATATTGTTTATTGAGGCATTTTAAGTAGGTACATAGTTATCTATGTCCTAATACAATCCTTATATATATATACATAATCAAAGTAATACATTTACAAAATATCAATCACATATTTACGTAATTTAATTTTAAATGTTTTTATGTTTTCTTCTAATTTTATTTCTTCTGGTAATTCTCCAAATATCTTCAACGCTCCGTACACCAACGAATTTTGACTCTGTGTTTTTTTCCTGAAGGGGAGTCTCAGTTCATTTCTTTTCCTCGTCTCATATCTGTGTGTTTATCTGAAGTTTATCGATTTTTCTTAGAAATTCAATAGATGTATGGCCATTGATTATCTTGTAGATTAATGAAATAGTATTTAAGTAAATTATTTGTAGCTCAATAAATAGCTCCCACACAGCAGGCCCTCAGGAAAAAAAATAATCCCTCAGGGTCTATGTCATCTTTATGTATGCTGTGTGGAGGGTCTTTTTAAGAAAGGTGGGAGAGGAAGTTCCAATTCGGCTTGCCAAGAAGTTGGTGGGCAGATGCATCCACCGCTAAGATTCGAACAAACCTCACTCTATGGAACCGGGCACCCCTGCTAAGTTACCAAACGTAGCGAACCACGGGAGGTGATCTATGGCAGACGTGGATATGTTTTTAGATTTTCACGGCTAAAAGCATTTTCGTTGATTGTTTTTGGGGTGTTATGCCGTGTTGCGCTACGTCCTTCTTTAGCCGGCGTTCCGGACAGCGTTGCAGTGTCCATCATCAGGGCAGATCCCGCACACATTGTTGGATCTGCCCTGATGATGGACACTGCAACGCTGTCCGAAACGTCTGCTAAAGAAGCAGGTAGCGCAACACGGCATAACACCCCAAAAACAAACAACGAATATGGCAGAGGTGTTGGTAATCTAACAAATGGTTACCGGGGCGGCAGTACCCATACTATATGTTTATTTATTTATTTATTGGTAAGAGACAGACAGCTTATACATAAAATATAAAGATAAATATATACATTGTTAAATGAAGTCAAGCCAAAAAAGTCTCCTATGTTAAAGTTGAATGGAGATGGAGTTTTATTACATACAATTAGTTTTGGGTGAGAAGGAGAGGAAGAGGAATATAGGATGAGGATAGGAGATGCTCCGAATACATTCCACACTCTTGTATTAATTTTCGATCGTACGTGTTACTTCTAATCGATATTTGTGAAGTGTATTGTTAAATATGTCAATATTTTGAAATTTTGTGTTATATTGTGCACATATACGGGGAATTGGTGAATTTTTTCTAAAGTTAGTTCTATGTGTAGGCAAATGAAACAAATAAGATTGCCGTGTTGATCTTGTCGGAATATGAATATTTATTAAGTTGGTTAGTTCTGGCGAGTCCAGGCCATTATTAAGAATTAAATAATGTATGTATGTATGTACAAATTTTCATTTTGTATTACCTGAAACCGACCAAGTTGAAATTGAACAGCTAAAAAAATCCTACCTTTGATTTGGGAGGCGGGTATCGGTACCGCCGTCAACAGTTCAATTAATAGCCAGCACCTCTACCATAAGTCATCCCAAGTTATCCGCTACGTTTGGTGACTTAGCAGAAGTGCCCGGGTTCATGGGGTGAGGTTTGCCCTGGTTTTGGCGGCGGATGCTTCTGCCAACAGCACCGCAATGGGAGGGATGGATTTTTTCATACGTCACATCTGTACACACTGACTTCAATATTTCTGCCCACCCTCTCATATATTTTACTTCTCCGAATTTTCCTTCCTTTTCCAGACAACATTTCCAAAGATGATTATGGCCCATAGGGAAATATTTTCCTCATGGCATACTGTGTGAAGATAATGATAAAAAAATTGTAAAAAATTAAACAAAACCAATACAGCATCCTGTTTTGTATGCCTTTTAAAATATTTATATATTAGGCACCTATGTACCTACATATGTAAATTTATTATTTGAAATTCAATGTTTTCATTTTGAAATATTTATCGGTGCTTCCGACTGTTGCAGTGTGATCTAATAAAAATAGCTAATGTTTTTTTTATTTTTTGTTTCAGGTATGTTCCAAAGACGTTAAAAAATATACAAGGATTTACTTAAGTTGATTATCACACGACACAGGTAAAGCGTCATCCATTCTAATATCTTTTTTTTTTCAAAATAAGATTGATTCTAACTGTTGAAATTAAATACTAATTACAGCTTCAGATGCACTCATAATGGACTTTAAATACTTTAAACGAAACTAGATGAATCGGCGTTTGCTGGAATTATGTGATAATGATAATATGTGTAGGAAAAACAAGATACGCAAGGAAAAGGGATGACCAATCACTTACCAATTTATCTCAGCGAAAGAAAACACGTCACTATAGCAATACCTACAGTTATAGTTCTGCCGCGATACCTCCAGGTAATTATCGCCACAGCAAAGCGAATGAGTATAAAACGATATTATGTACTTCCGAGATGGTCAAATTCCTTCCTTTTTCTTAAAACAAGATTGTATATACGAAAACACCAACAATTGGCTTCCAAGCTAGTTCCAAAACGGCTTCAGTTTTCAAAACAAATGCACTCGAATTTGCACTATTTTTCTAGCCATTGTTCGAAATTTCAAAAACTTTTCCAGGTTAGGAAGAAGTAGGAACAGTATAAATGAGATCCCGGTAAGAATCAAGCATATCATAATTTAAAAACGAAACACTAACTGTTTGAGAGACATAAAGATAAGAGAGATAAAAGAAGCGTAGAAATAGGAATGTCTGATAGTAGGTTACCTGGCTATTCAAATCCTGTCACTAAATACGGCAAACGCTTTATCAAACAGGTACATATACATTTTATAAAAAGCATTATGCACGAGCACTAAGTAGCCCTAAATGATTCCGTAAAGAGTAATGAGGCTTACAATTCGTAAGAAACGCAACTTGCTCTCAGTTGTCGAGATAATAAATATTTATGAAGTAATTAGTGGAGCAATGTTGCTACACGACAATACAACACGCAGCTCGAAGCCCGAGTCTCGATTCGCGACAGACCCTGAATGCTGATTGCATGAATGCGGGACGTGACAGCGGTGATTAAGGGATATCCAGTGAAGGGCATGGGACAGTATCCCGGTGAACAAGGACGAAGGATATTGTATATGTTAATTAACGCAAAACAAAAGTAGACTTGTTCGGTGTTTCACAGGGAACCTTATCGGGACCTACCTTGTTAACAATTCACCTTATAACGATACATACTACACAGCAAGGTTGTTGATTTCATGAATACTTGGCAACTTAGTGACGGTGGACATTAAGGGATATCCAGTGAAGGGTATGAGACCGTATCCCGGTGAACAAGGACGAAGGATATTGTATATGTTGATTTACGCAAAATAAAAGTAGACTTGTTAGGTGTTTCACAGGGAACCTTATCGGGACCTACCTTGTTAACAATTCATCTTAAAACGACACATACTACACAGCAAGGTTGAATTGTTGTTTGACAACCGCACCGATAAAGCAGCAACAATCATTTGGCATTCATCTGTCTGTAAATTTGTGTGTTTATTTCGTTTCCGGTTATATTATTATTTTTTTACACAGTAATTTTTGTATTTTCAAATTACTTCTTAAGCATTATATTTTAATTTCTTTTTTATACATACTCGTGTTTATAATAGCTTACTCTCTGTACCTCTATGTTGTTACTACAATACTTACTTCCTAATTTTTTTGTCATATGAACATTTCAACTTTCATGCAATTTCCCGTTTGTATTTTCATTATTTATATTTTTTTACTAATATCTTTTATTAATTATATTATAGTATATTTTGTATCTACATGTCAAATTATTCTAAATTTCATGTAAAAGCCATCAATCGGCGTTAATAAATAAATAAATATGGTGGTCGTTTTGGTTACTACATTAATATTATGTAGACCCGGACACACCTGACCCCATGAACCCGGGCACCCCTGCTAAGTCACCAAATGTAGCGAATTACTAGGGGTGACCTATGGCAAAGGTATCCAACAAATGGTTCCCCGGGGTGTGTTTCCAAAACCTATACCGGTTCAGACACGGCGGTGACTGAACTGGGATAGGGTTTGTTGTGCAAAATCAGCTTACAAAACCTATACCGTTTCCGGGGCGGAGGAGCCATACCCGTCTCCCTAACTGATTTCTTAGTACTGGGGAAGAAGAAGGATGTAGGGTACCCGGTCATTCAGATCTGATTACCACGCGTTTAAAGCAGTTTAAAACAACGTTTCGAATCTGAATGGTGGTCTTTAACCAGGGCGATACTGAGAGCATCTACCACTCTGGAATTGGTAAATTGGCCCAAAAACGTAGTCGTAAATTTTGTTACCGTTGCAATATTGCTTGACTATTGTTTCTACATTTCCGTCATGAAATGGCAGACATAACTGTTGTTGAATTAGGAACAAGAAGGCAATTCTTTTGACAATTATGATTACTATGACATAATATTCGTTTTTTACTCGAAAATGTTAATAATTTGGCTTGACACACTTCCCGATGAACGGTGTGTTAGGGAAAAACGCAAATTACTATTGTCTTCTGTTGCTTCTAATTGCTAAACAAGTTCCATATATTAAACTGTCTGCTCTACGAAACTAACGTCCGTTGTCTCCAATCAAACATAGCCTCCGTTTAGCTGTTATTTGGCCAAAATCACGCACAAACAACCTCGCTGTTTCCAACCTAAGTTATGCGTTAAATTTTTTTGACTAGTTTTCCTAAATATTTTACTTTACCGAAAGGTGAATTAATGATTATTTGGAACACAAGGTCAAAATACCAACAATAGATGTTTCAAATTCTCTACAAAATCCTTAAAATTTTCTATACCTCCAAAATGAAATTTTTTTTTTCAAAATTAGCATTTATTTTTATTATCTCGTCATTTAAACTTTGTAGTCATTTCATCAAGTATTTTTTTTTCAAATTTTCTACGAAAGAAAACGAAATTATAGAACTTTCTCTCAATAATTGTAAATATTATTTGTATGGTTTTTTTCTCCAATTATTTCTGGCTTTCACCTTTAAGGGTGTTTTAGGCCATCGTTTTTTATAGTGACTACCTCACAAGAGTCCCAACTGCTCCCGTCTGGAGCCAGTGAGACTATGGCATCCCCAATTGGGGTATGTTATGAGGCTGAAGGTAAGTGGGGAAGGGAAGGAGACCAGGAAGAGGAAAGTGGGGAAGTGTGGCTATTCAGATCTAGTCACTAAACACGGCTAAAGCCATTTCAAGCCACTTTTCAATTCTGAATGGTGGTCATACACCAGGGCGATACTAAGAGTATCTTCCACTCCGGAACGTGCCGCAAATATACTATATATTATTTTTAATAATTAATTGTGAAGTAACACAAATCAATTAAATAAAATTTATTTGCCCACGCCAGGTTTGAACCCGCGGCCTTCGGAATGGGAGTCTAACGCCCTACCGCTGGACTACGCCAGCCGTCGAAATCATTTAAAATTGTGGAGAAATAAAAGGTGAATTTAAATATTAATTTTACTTCAATGGGCAAATTTCAAAATTATAATGAAGATTGGGGTCGAGTTCAGACTTAGAAGAGATGCGATGAATGGAGGGGGGGGGCAATTTTAGATAAGGCTTGATAGAATAGAGGATATTTAGAGGATATAGATAGAATAGAGGAGAGGGACAACCAAAAAATATATGATCTAAAGTTCCCACTTCTAGTCCACAGAATGTATGAGCTGGGAAATCAAGGACGTGAATTTTAAAATCGTTAGAATAAACGGAACAATACCCTATTCTCATTTGAATAAGTGAGAAAATGTATTTTTTTGGATAATCAAGAAATGCACAGAATTCCCGCATTTTCACTGCAAAAACGTTCTCCACGCTTCCATTTTGGGTGAAAGCATGCTTATAAAAAGTGTGTGTGTTCAATAGTTGGCTTTAAACGTGCTTATTTATGAATATGCTCAAAACAAACATGCCCATTTGTGAACATGTGTGTCAGTACAATTAAACGTGTAGCGGAAATGGGCCCCTTTACCTATACTAAAATACTTGCAGAACTTATAAATTTGATTTACTTCGTTTTAATTATTCCTGCTTTATTGCGATACGGCGAATACCAGCTGTCAACCAGCAAGCCAGAATTATGTAATTATTTATCGAAGATTATTATGACTTCATAAATTACTACTGGATTTCAAAAGCTGTAAGAAAAGCCGACATAACCTGTCATGTAGATGTGAGATTAGCGAATGAAATCGAAAATTGGTAATTAATTCGAATTAGAAATAGCTGAAGCGGTTAATATTGGGTAACTTGTCAAACCAATTGATCATTGGTGATAAAATGCTGTGCTCTCCATAAATAAGAAATAGAGAAAGATAGCTGTCAGTTTTAAAGAAACTGAGCTGCTTAATTAGATCCGATACTTAAATTCATTTAATAAATCAAAAGTGGAAGTAGATACAGATTGAAGAAGGTACCTATCTGCTACTCATTTTAGTACAGGGAAACAAAGGTAAAGGGTAAATTTGATCGACCGATTGTCGGTAACTTCTCATCGTTCCCTAGGACAACTGCAGATCTCAAACGTACAAACGACAGTTGATATCGAATATATTAAGGAAACTTAGTCATTGTGAACTGTCACCTATTCGTTTGCGATCTGCATTTGTCGTAGGGAACGATGAGAAGTTACCGATAGTTATCCTACCGATCGTTATAAAGCAAGCGTGCTAGGGCCTCTGGTGCCCTTAATCCACTGAGCTACGTCAGGTTACCTCTTACCCGTCAAATGATTCAATATATACTAGCATTTCATTAAAAAACTATGGCTTATAGTATTTTTTCACCTGCAAACAACCAACTTTATTTTTGTATGAGAAAGTCCCGTCGGCGGCATGTATCTTTTATCGGAAGATTGTTTTAACGTGCAGGAATGTTTCAGGCTGATAATTATTGCTTATAATAATTGTTACCCTTTGTGCTATGCATAAAATCTTGTCTTAAACATTAGTTTATCAATAAAAAAAATAAAAAATACCGTTTACCTATATTTTCAAGGCAGAAAAGTCTGACCTGGTTTGAAAATATCAGAGTTCACCATGTGCGAGGTTTTCGGGAGATTTCGAACAGATTTCCAATAATCAGAACAATAACCATAAAAGATTTATTTTTCATTGTCGAAAAGAATTGCGATATGTAGAGGTGGCATTTTAATTAATTTGTTTGTGTTTTTTAAATTTTGTATAACGTGTTGAAATTTGTCATTTTTGATTTGCCGCCAAGACCATATGTTCGTGAATATGGCGTTGTTGTCATCACGCAGGCCACAGACGGTAACAGTAGCCATACAGGCAGTAGCGTTTTCTTATAAGTAGAGTCCTCAAAAAAATGCCTAGTTTGAACGCCATCAACTTAGTATACAATGTATTAGAAATAATAAATAGACAATGTATTTTTTTAAAACAAAACGTTCATAAAAATAATATTTTCTTCTAATCGGCTTAGTAAAAAAATCTTAAAAATTGGTCCAGTTTTGGAGGTTAAAAATGGTTAATACAAAACATCGATTTCGATGATTTCAGTTATTGATTCTTCATCAACCGAAAACCCGTATTCTTTTTATGGTCACAAAATATAGCCCGAGAGGGTTGAGCGGTTCGTGCTCTCATCTCGTGATTTGTGAGACTCTCCAAAGATATTAATATTAATGGCACTCCATCGCAACGATAATGCGATTTCTTTTAAAGTACGGAACCCACGCGGAGTGCAATCACCTCCAAGGTGTTCTCGTAAAAACTGCACAACGCGCATGGCCAAGTGAAATGACAATAATGCATATTTAAGGCAAGAACGCATACGTCTTAAACAGCTTTTACCAGGAAATGCACGAATGCAATTTAATGCAAGATTAAATGACATTTTTCAAGGTACTCCCCAAGCAAACGAGAGCAAAAGGACTTGGACATATCTGATAAATTATTAAAAAAAATAATTATGTCGTGTGCAAGATATCTGGTCGTTTCTCTGAATCATATTATGATTATGTGAAACAGGACGCGCTTTGAGGAAACTACTGGCATTGTAGTCGGTAGATTCTTGGCTATTTATATCCGGTTCCTACACGGAGAAAAATGTTATTCTAAAATACGATCATTTTATTCGAACAAATTAACAGTATTTCAATTATATTGGCGGGAAAATGTAAGAATAATTTGTTGGTATACGTACGAAATTACGTATACCAACAAATTATTCTTACGTGTTCCCGCCAATGAACATTGAAACCCTGTTATTTTGTTCGTAAAAACTTCAGTCTCCGTTTTAACCGTTTTTACGAATACTTCTTCTTCTTCTTCTTTCGTATGGTGGGGGGGTCAGAGGGGGACATCTAGGTCTGCGAGCCAGTCCAGGGCCTCAGGCGTCGCCCTGTGGACCTCATCAATCCCGCCGGGGAATGAATGGAGCGGGCATTCGTTGACCACATGTACGGTGGTCTGCACCCAAATTAAGAGGGCCTCCGACTATAAATTATGCCGCTACTTAAGGGGCCGAAGACCACCAGGTCTCCCGGCCAAGGGGAATCATTAAATATAGGGGAACAATTAAAAATATTGTCCCTGAATATAGAGGGAACATCTCTCTCAAAGGTTGACTTTTTATTTTATTTACGAATACAATTATCGTATTTTAGAATAACAGTTTTCTCTGTGTAATTTAGAATTTCGGTGGAGCGTATGGGTATCGCCGCCCCGGTAATCATTTATTGAATAATTAACATCTCTGCCATATGGCACCCCAAGTGGTTCGCTATGTTTTGTAACTTAGCAGGAGTGCCCGGGTTAATGCGGTTTTGAATGCGGGGAGGTAGCTTACAAGTATAATACTGAAAGTATTTTCACTGTGTAATTCGCGAATGAGTTCACCATTGTGTCAGAAGTCTCCAACAAATATTAGATTCATTCAGCCTTATTGCAGTGGAAATGTTGCGAAAACTCTAATACCTGAGAATAATAAATTTTGGAAACGACTCTAAAAACAAATAACTTGAAATATGATTACGATTATGTATGATAAGGACAAAAAAAACACTAAAATGTACAAAGTTACTAAAAATATGGATCGTTAAATTATTGCAACTGCAAAACATGTCGCTAGAATACTGCAGAAATTCTATAATAAATTTTGGAAACGACTCTAAAAAACAAATAACTTGAAATATGATTACGATTGTGTATCTTAAGGACAATAAAAACACTAAAATGTACAAAGTGAGTAAAAATATAGATCGTTAAATTATTGCAACTGCAAAACATGTCGCTAGAATACTGCAGAAATTCTATAATAAATTTTGGAAACGACTCTAAAAAACAAATAACTTGAAATATGATTACGATTGTGTATCTTAAGGACAATAAAAACACTAAAATGTACAAAGTGACTAAAAATATAGATCGTTAAATTATTGCAACTGCAAAACATGTCGCTAGAATACTGCAGAAATTCGTTACACAATGATTTTGTCAAATGATATGATTTATTAAATTTATTACAGTTGTTATGATTCTGAAAATAATAGATTGCAAAGTTTGTGCTTCTATTACAGAACTAAGTAGGTACAAAAGCATTGAAAGTTTAATAAACATATTTCTTAAAAGCAATTTGGTATGTACAATGGCTCATTGTAGAAAGCAATTACTCTATACGACTTTTGCGAAGTGTGTTAGTCATTCAATAATTATTGTAATTAGACACGATAATGCTATTTTTTTCACTCAGTAATTACTTGTAGCTTATAACCTTCGGTTTAAATAAAGCACGCCTTCAAAATTTACCAACTCAAAAAATGCCCTCTAATTTACGAACGTAAGTGATCCTAATTTCGTAACTGCATTAAATCGTTTTGAACTGCATTGTATCGTATCCGATAAAGTATTGCGTTCTATAACAATGAAGGATATTGCTACGACCCTCGGTTGAGGAGGCAGTAAAATAATTAAACTCTGGCACTGCGAGCAATTAGTCGAGATGTTTCTTCAGTCGGTGGATTAAAGATGGAAAATCAGGAAACTATCTGCAGATGCGATGATCAATGTTGCAGATGTAGATAGGTGGATGATGTCTTGAGGTAAGGTTTCCGTAGATAATGATAAGTTGAAGATTTAGATGAAGTAACTTTTATTTAAAGTATAAGTAATATAAAACTTAGATTTAGAACAATGTCAAAATAATCAAAGGGAAGTGCAGCGTGTAGTCTGCGCTTCGAAAGAAATAAGAGTGAACAAGTAGGAACCGTTAGTTCCTGTTTAAATAGCAATCCTGCTTATCCCGACTGTGGGAATTACCTAGATTTTAATCCTAGGGTACAGCATGTGTTACGCAAGAATTCGATTTTTGGATTTAGTAATCGTTTTCAATTAAAAATAATGTGTTTCAATTAATAATAATGTGTTTGCGTGAAACGCATGAATGCAGAAAAGGTTGACGCTAATAGCGTTAGATTTATGGTTCCGCTAGGGATTATAACATACCTCCCTCCATAAGAATGGAAGCAACATTTTTTAAAGTTTAGTTGCTGTAATTATATTTCAAAGTTATTTTCACTTGAAGTTAGCACTTGAAGAGGTACATCTTCATTTTCGCAATTTAATGCTTCTGAATTTCTAAATATTATTCTTGGTTGAACTCTTGTAGTAGAACGTCTAGGATTATTACATTGATTATATATCCTGACACAACATTTGTTATCATCGTCATTATTTGAAAAATAAGAATTAAATATTCTAAAAAATCTACAACATTTCAATAATTTGTAAATTATAAACATAGTTAGAAAAGTGAATAAAATATAAGTAACAATTTGAAATTTTGATGAATGTTTAACCGTAAGTGGTCTCGAATTATACGATTTAAGATCGTCATTAAATTGATCGATTTTATGAGATGCCAAATTAAGGTCATCGTGTTGCAAATTAATTAAATTTATAGGATCAAGTTCATTTAGAGTTTCATTATATTTTTTCATGTTACAACAATTGTCATCGACAATATTTAAAGTTGAAATAGGGTTAACATATTCGGTAATAAGATTACTTTGTGCAATCAATTGTGTGAGTCCTGCATAGGCTCTACAACTAGAATTTAAAGTTAATATTCCAGTGTGGAATAATTTAATATCAAAAATATTATTTTTATTTTTACAATCAATAGTTATTTTAGATGGATGCGAATAAGTAAAAATCCATTTGTTATTTTTAATAGGCTGCCATAAAAGTATGTTGCCTTTAATAATTTTGCTAAAGCATTCATTAGGTATTTCATTAATATAAGCAGACAATAAAATCGTCTCGCATATTGGATCAGAGAAAGTGGATAACACATCTAGATCCTTACATATAAAATTTTCATTAGTAATAGTTTTACAATTATTCTTAAGATTATCAAGGTATACATAAAAAGATTTGTCCTTTGTAATAGCTAAATATTTATGTTTAGGAATAATTAAGGAAAAGGTATTTGGGATGTCAATATTTGGAATAGGTAGAGGTACTACATGAAAAAGGTTATATTCTTGTGATGTAACTAAAGGTAACTTCGTTATGAAGATTAATTTACCATCAATATAATATGAAATTAAATCTGATACATCGATTAATGAATGAATATTTTCGAGTTTCAAACTCACAGGGAATTCTTTTCCGCTTGGTAAGTTTTTAATATTTGAATTAAGTTCGATATAAAGTTGTTGGGGAGTTATAATGTCTGGATGTAAGATTCCTTGTTTAGAAAACAATATAGCATTGATTAAGGAATCAATTTGATCATAAAAGTATTCTGTTGTTTCGAATAAAGAGTTTGTTTGAGAAGTAAGTATGTTTTTAATTTCTTGCATATTCTTTTTGTCAAAGTCTTCTTTGAAATAATTATTTAATTTTATAATATTTTTATTCATAGTATATTCGTCATAATTAAGTTTAGCAAGGGTAGTATTAAAATTAGTGAGAGTTGATTTGTAACTTGTAATTGATCTTTCATGAGATTATAAATTTATTTATCATGTTAAAAACTGGTTTTAAAAAGAGTTAATTTAATTGTGAAGACATTTAAAATTGTCTTTAGGTAAATAAGTATTTTAAACATGTGCTTTTAATTGAAGCATAATTATCAAATAGAATTTATTAATTAATTAATTTTGTCTTGAAGGACCTGGAACAGGAGAAAAAGCTCGATATGGCTTAATTCTGTTTACATGGAATCTTTTAAGTGAATTATTTTCCATTTTGATAGTGACATTCTGATTATTATGAACCTGTACAATCTTGTACGGTCCTTTCCAATTAGGAGTAAGCTTCTTGCTTAATGATTTAGGTTTATTCGTGTTTTTAAGTAATACTAAGTCGTCAATTTTGTAAGTATTATTCGATACGTTTCTATCGTAATATTTTTTGGAAGTTTCTTTAGCGTGTCCGATTCTTTCACGGGCAAGTGATCTAGTAATAGCGAATTTATATTTTAATTGATTAAGGTAACTTTCATATGTTGGGTTTGAATCAGTGTTTTCCAAAGAACTTGGTAAAATAGGTTTATGTCCAAAGACAAGTTCGTATGGAGTAAATTTGGTTGTACAGTGTGTACTTGTGTTATAAGAAAACATAGCTAAAGGGATATATTCGTCCCAATTTGTTTGATCATTATCTATATAATGTGTAAGATAATCTTTTAATGTAGAATGAGAGCGTTCCAATGCTCCATTGGTTTGTGGATGATACACAGTAGTTTTCAAATGTTTTATTTTAAATAATTTCGTAAGATGTTTCATTAAGTTACTTGTAAATTGAACACCTTGATCCGTGAGGATTGACTTAGGTATTCCGTAGTGAGAAAAGAATTTTACTAGGCAATCAGCAACAGTTTCTGTTTCTGTAGAGCTAACCGCATAAGCTTGAGAGAATTTAGTAAGATCATCTTGAAATGTGACTATGTATTTATTAGATGAAGTAGTTTCGCTAAGTGGTCCGACTATATCGACCGCGATTCTTTCAAAAGCTTCCGTAGAAGTTGTTGTTATTTCCATGGGTGCTTTGTAAGCCCTTCTATCAGTTTTATTTTTCTGACAGTGGATGCAATTTTTTACATAAGTTTCTACGTCATTTTTCATATTTTCCCATCGGTATCTTTCTTTGATCCGATTATAGGTTCTGAGGAAACCTGGATGTCCGGCCATAGGGCTGTCGTGACATTCCTTTAATATTATGGGAATTTGTGAGGTTGAAGGATTAATAATTTTATTATGATTAATATTGACTTTAATCTTTAAGTTTCTAAAGAGAAATTGAATGATTTCTTTTATTTTTATAAAAGGAATAGAGTCAAAAGAGTTTTGAAAGTTTGGTAACGTAATTTCTGTTACCCGTTTCTCTATAAGTTTGGTTCTTAAGTTTTTAAGAGTTAAGAAAATATCTTTAGGGGATGCTTTATCGAAATAATGAGTTTTAGTAAAGCAATGAAAATAAGATTTTTTATTATCTAAAGATTTGGATTCATGTATGCTATACAATGTTTTTGGTAATTCTAAAAGTTCATCAGTGTCTGAACAGTTCGATAATATTTCAGCACAGAAAGGGTTTTGATCATCTAGATCAGTTGAAGTTGGATATGCCATATTTTTAGACATATTATTTATAAAGAATGAATCGTGTTCATTAAAACTAAATATATTTGGTTCATTTTTATTAGAGTAAAATCTTATATAACTTTCGTAAGTATCATTATTGATATTATTTTCTAAAGGTATTGATGACGTATCATCTATTTCTAAATAATTATTATCTATCTCTAAATTATTCGTTGATAGATTATTAAGACAACTTTCTAATTCGTCAACATCTATTTCACCGAAACATGGTTCGTTTAAGAGTTGATCAATAATGTCTGGAGAGGGTGAATTTTCCTCTTCGGTTAAAATATTTATGGGAATACGAGACAAACAGTCAGCATTAGAATTTATTCTGCCTGGTTTGTATTCAATTTCGTATTCATATTCTTCGAGTTTTAATCGCCAACGTAACAGTTTGCTACTGGGATTAGTAACGTTCATTAACCACTTTAATGGTTTATGATCAGTATAGATTTTGAATTTTCTTCCGAAAAGATAAGGACGGAAGTGTGCTACAGCCCAAACAATGGCTAATAGTTCTTTTTCAGAGGTACTATAATTACCTTCTGCATTATTTAATGTTCTAGATGCGTAAGATATTGGTAAGTCTTCTCCGACTTTACCTTGACTCAATATTGCGCCGATAGCGTAATTTGATGCATCTGTAGTTAATATGAATTCTCTTGTAAAATCAGGGTATTGTAAAATAGGATAAGAAGTTAATTTTTCCTTTAAAGAATCAAAAGCATTTTGCTGTTCGTTTTTCCAATCGAATTTAATGTCTTTCTTTAAAAGACTGGTTAAAGGTTTTGTAATTTTACTGAAGTTTTCAATAAATCTTCTGTAATATCCAGCTAGACCTAAGAATGATTTAATTTCTTTAGGATTCCTGGGAATAGGAAATTCAGAGACTGCTTTAATTTTTTCAGGATTAGGTGAAACACCTTCATTAGAAATTAAGTGCCCAAGATAAGTAACTTCTTGTCGCATAAAATGACACTTATCCGGTTGGATTTTTAAATTATTATCAGCAAGTCTTTGAAATATAGCTGTAAGTTTTTTTGCGTGATCTTCTATAGAATTTGCGTAAATGACAATATCGTCTAAATAAACAAAGCAATATAAGCCTTGTAAACCAATTAATGCGTTATTCATTAATCTTTGAAACGTGCTTGGAGCCGTTTTGAGACCGAAAGGCATACGGGTATACTCATAATGTCCATTGGGAGTAGAAAAAGCAGTTTTAGGAATATCGTCTTCGTGCATAGGAATTTGATGAAATCCACTTGCAAGATCTAGTGTTGTGAAATATCTGCAATGACCTAATTGATCTAAAATATCAATAATATGAGGCAAAGGGAAGCTGTCTCCGACTGAGACGTCATTTAACCGTCGATAATCAACGACTATTCGCCATTTAGGTTTTCCTGAGGAGTCATTTTTCTTAGGTACAACCCATATAGGAGCTGACCATGGTGAAACACTAGGTTGAATAATTCCGTCTTTTAACATTTTGTCAATCTGTTTATTGACTTCTTCTTTATGTACTTCGGGGTACCTATAATTTTTTGAATGTATTGGATGTTGAGTATTAGTTATTATTCGATGTTTAATAGCATCGGTTGCCGTAAGTTTGTCGCCTTCGAGATAAAATATAGAATTATAATTGTCGCAAATATCTAATAAGGAATTTATTTCCTCCGAGTTTAAATGATCAGTAACAATTTGATCACGAATTAATTTTTTACGTTTTTTAACATCATTATTAAGATTTTGATTAAAATGGTAAACATTTTCTGGAATAGGGTCTAAATAGACTTTCATAATATTAATATCAACATATTCATCTGTTGAATTTAAAATAGTGCAATATGATTTATTATTTGCATCTACTTTAGTAATAGCATTAGCTAAATATACACCTTCGATAGGTATTTTTATATCAAGTATCCCTTCTTTTATTTCAGGATTTAAAATATCAACTTGAATTAGAGTTTCTGATCTAGGAGATAGTGTAAGAATAGGAGTCAAATGCTCATTAGGATCAGAAATATGTAGTTTCATAAAAGAATTATTTATTATTAAATCGTTATTTTCATAATCGATTACAGCATTTTTGCTTTCAAAAAAGTCATTCCCTAAAATTCCGTCATACCCAAGGTTTAAAAAATCACTATCCACAGCGTGGAGATCGTGAATAATAGTCTCATTTTGAAGACATAATTTAAGTTGAACGATTCCAATAGATTCAATCGATTTATTCGATCTACGTGATATGCCATTAATCTCGATAATTTTGCCCGAATTTACGGAAGTACCTTCGCTAAGACAATATGTCTTAATGAGGGATACGGCTGCACCTGAATCGATGAGGAAATGCCTCTTATAAATAATACCATTTGTAGGTAATTGTAGAATTACATGGCGCAACGTATCTGAACGAGATGGCGAATAATTAATAATTTTATTAATATTCAAATTTTTATTTTTTAACATGGAACGTTTCAAAAATACTTCTGAGCCTCGCTCGCGACCTACAATAGACCGGCTCGGGTTTCTATCGTAGACCTGAAGTTTAAATGATTCATTTGCGAATCATGTTTCCTTGGTAGGGAAGACGAGAGAGCTGCAGAATTATTAGCATTTTCATTTTTGAATTTTAATGCTCTGCACTCATTTATTAAGTGACCAGGTTTTTTACAGTACCTGCACATTTTATCATTGTAATTTTGTCCTAAGTTCGGACTAGGAGCTTTATTAAAATTATTATTATAATTATTAGATCCAGAATTTGGAGAATATGTTTTATTAAAATTTTTATTTTTTACAAACATTACTTTTCGTTTATCGAAATTATTATTTTTATTTTTATAGCAATTGAAATTAGTGTGGCCCGATTTACCACAAATCGTACAAGTTTTAATTGAATTATTATTGTGATTTTTCGATGAGTTTAATAATTTATTTATTCTTTCTTCTTCTAGAGAGATTGTAAAAGCTTCGTTTAAATCTTTGGGGTTACGCGATCTTAATATGGTTGCAATTTGTGGATTAGTTCCGTACATAAAAGTTTGCATACCGAGTTCCTGAATGCTTGCAGTTCTGCCTAACATTTCAGCTGGTTCTTTATTATTTTGATTGATTGAAACTAGAAGGTTTTTAATGCAATTTTCAATACGTAATATATATTGAGAAATACTTTCATTGTGGAATTGTTTGCAATTTTGAAGTTCTAACAATAAATGTGCGTAATGTTTTCTCTCTCCGAATGATCTTTTAAGAAGATCTTTTAGTTCTGTCCAATTATTTATAACGTGATTGGCACAGATAACTTCAGCTTGGCCTTCTAATGAGGTCAAAATGAAAGATAATAAAGTATTTTGTTGATTGGGTGTGGCTAATACTACAGCCCTATCACAATTTGTAAGAAACGCGCAGAGTTTTTCTCTGTTGCCATCGTAAGGCTTAATAAATTTGAATAGTACTGGTAAGGATAAAATTTCGTTAGATGTGGAAGAAGTTGAAACTGTTTCAGTATTCATTTTAAGAGATTATTATTATACTTTGTGATAAAAATTTATTTATTTAATGATTATAAATTCGGTTTAGATTCCGATTAGAATAAGATTAGCTAAGTTAGTTATTACGCGAATTTATTTAAATTATTTTTACGCGTTGAAAAATTGAAATTTAATTTATAATAAACAATACATATATATATATATATTCACTAATGTACGGTTCACGGTACAATTAGCGAGAAAGGAAAGAAATTATTTGACAAAGTCTAACTAAGGAATTGGGAGGAAAAGGATAAAAATTTCTACAGGACAAAAATTTTTATGTACTCACAGAAGAATTAGTATGAGTGCTGCCCAATTCATGTTGTAATGAAGATCTCGATGCTCGAAGTTTGGAGTTCAGGATCGGATTCTTGGCTGCTTGAAGAACTGAGTTCACCGTAGTCGCTGGACTGCACGAGGCTTCCGTTGATCTGCGTTGTTGCCGTAATCTTCTTCTCCAGGCTCCGTCGACGTCGTAAGGTGGACTTCAGGGAGAGCCGCCCTGCTTTCCGAGGAAAGTTTTCTCTGACGAGAAAATCCGCCAAACTGGTCTTTCGTGTCCTATGTGGAGTGGAGTCTTCCGTCGTCACAGAAGATCCTTTTGAAGAGTTGAGCTATCCGTAGCTGTTGATAGCGAGTTTGCTATCCTGATAGCGATTGCTATCCCACTTCTGACACCAATTTTGCTACGACCCTCGGTTGAGGAGGCAGTAAAATAATTAAACTCTGGCACTGCGAGCAATTAGTCGAGATGTTTCTTCAGTCGGTGGATTAAAGATGGAAAATCAGGAAACTATCTGCAGATGCGATGATCAATGTTGCAGATGTAGATAGGTGGATGATGTCTTGAGGTAAGGTTTCCGTAGATAATGATAAGTTGAAGATTTAGATGAAGTAACTTTTATTTAAAGTATAAGTAATATAAAACTTAGATTTAGAACAATGTCAAAATAATCAAAGGGAAGTGCAGCGTGTAGTCTGCGCTTCGAAAGAAATAAGAGTGAACAAGTAGGAACCGTTAGTTCCTGTTTAAATAGCAATCCTGCTTATCCCGACTGTGGGAATTACCTAGATTTTAATCCTAGGGTACAGCATGTGTTACGCAAGAATTCGATTTTTGGATTTAGTAATCGTTTTCAATTAAAAATAATGTGTTTCAATTAATAATAATGTGTTTGCGTGAAACGCATGAATGCAGAAAAGGTTGACGCTAATAGCGTTAGATTTATGGTTCCGCTAGGGATTATAACAATATGTATAAAAAGTATAAATTTTATGTATTTAATCGTAATTATTTCATTGATGTTATTAACTCCTTAGACAATTTGGGAGAATAACCGTGGAGTGTTTATGGAAGATATATCTCCATATTCACATTTCGCATTATGCACGGAGAAAAATGTTATTCTAAAATACGATCATTTTATTCGTAAAAACGGTTAAAAACGGGACTGAAATTATTACGAACAAATTAACAGGGTTTCAATGTTTATTGGCGGGAACATGTAAGAATAATTTGTTGGTAAAAGTACTCCGTAATTTCGTACGTATACCAACAAATTATTCTTACATTTTCCCGCCAATAAACATTGAAGCACTGTTAATTTGTTCGTAAGAATTTCAGTCCAGTTTTTAACCGTTTTTACGAATAAAATGATCGTACTTTAGAATAACATTTTTCTCCGTGTGGTGATACGGCTCAAACAGTGATAGAAAAAGAGGAATCAGAGAGATAACACTCACGAAAAAAAAAAAAATCTATGAAACAACAGTTATCATTTTTTGAAAAATATTTGTTAAGGTTTGCAAATTTATAAACATATAATTTTATAATAAACGAAAAAAAGTGAAGCGGCATTAACTTTTATAATACCTCTGTCTAAATATTTTTTTTTTTTTAATTTCGTATAAAGTAGTAATTACAGTTTACTTAGTAATTACGATAAAAACCATCTGTAAGCGACTTAAAATCTTTATCTTTGTTGCGTTTAAATTTAAATATTTTAAATTACATTTGTAGATGTATAATACTAAAATCTGTAGATTATTTTATCTGCTTTGAAGAACAGTACTTTATTTTCAAATACGTTCTAAAACAGTAATTTATCTGGAATCAAATGTAATGCGAAAATATTTTTCATTTCATTGCAAAATGTCAGAGGGGCTTTAGGGATTAACATTATTATACAGGGTGGCCCAAAAGTTGTCACCCGATGTTCTTTGGCTGTAATTTTTTTATGAATGAAAATTTTTGGTTCTGCTTTTGGATTGTGTTAATTTGATGTCTTATTTTTTTACATTAAGGGGTCGCTCTGCCAATTTCTACCGATTAACATTATTATACAGGGTGTTGTTACATGTTTTCCTTAAACGTTTGAAGTTTTTAACTTCTTAAAAAAATATATGTTATACTTTAAGATAGTAATTATTTGTTTTCCTTAAACGTTTGAAGTTTTTAACTTCTTTAAAAACTATATGTTATACTTTAAGATGGTAATTATTTGACATTCCCTCGATATAAATAAATAGCAGAGTATTCTCCAAAAATTATTATTATCACGTTTGCTTCTGTTATTTTACAAGTTATATATTAAGTTATGAAAAAATTCACAAAAATTCACAAAATTTCTTTAAATGCTACTTGACACAGCCCCCATGAGATTTTTGTTCTTTTTCAAACGAGTCATCTTTTATTAAACATGTTCACAATTTTCGCATGAATTTTGTTGTTTTTAATGTTAGCGCGCTCGCTCCCACGTTCGTATTGTCGTATCTCTCCATCTTCTTCTTTTTGAGCGGGGTTGGGTGGCCTTAAGACGAGAAAATGATATCGGCCAAGAAGTGGCTGCCACCAGAATGGGCCCGATTTATGCGGCATTTCGACCACTCTTCCCCGAACTTCCGGCGATAGGTTCTCGCATTCTTGACGGATATCTAGAGACTCAAGTGGCTTGTTGACATAGACTCGTGACTTCAAGAAACCCCACCAAAAGAATTCTGGAACAGTTAAATCGGGTCGATCTTGTCGGACAGTGCAAATCATCAAAATAAGAGATTAGGCGATCCGGAAATGCGTTTTTTTCAAAAAAATTCCGCGTTTTTGAAGAGTATAGCTATTCATGTCTTGCTGACATGTATTTTGTATCTTTTTACTTCACAAATGTCAAAGAAGAACAGACATTTGCCGCCATTTGCAAAAATTATCACATCTTCCGATAGGGTGATGACTTTTGCGCTACCTAGTAGTTATTTGATATTATATAAGAGTGCGCAGGAGCTCTAGGTTTGCGTGTTGTGTTTTTCGCGTAGAAGATTGCGAATATCAGATTATATATACAGATTCATTATGAGATAGAATAAACCGTAATACAGCGTAATGTCAATAATTCTACATTCTAGTAGCAGTAATCTCCTTCTCTCAACATTAGAGCTAATACATAATAACACAGGTCAATCGACGTGCACCTACAGCACAGAAATACCAATTTCCTTCAGTTAATAGAGTGATATCTGTAGATTCCTGTTTTACCGTCTCATCCATTTCTTTTTTGTTTTTACTGGGCTGAATTTCTTCTTTATGTGCAAATCAATAAGTCAGTGGAAAACGTTATAGTAGCTCGGATATGATTTTAGATTTTTAAGGCCAAAAGTTTTATCGTGATTAATTTTTGGGTTATTATAACGTTTAGGATAGCGTAATTGTCATGGGATATAAATTGTTTGCTCGAAGCAAATGGTAGGTACTATTATCAACTTACGCATGGACTGATTTTACATAAAAAATGACATACTTGCGTGCAATTATATTTTAATTAATCTTTTGATGCGAGAAACAGTGATAGTAATAAATCTCGATGAACTAGGCTCTGGTTCTGACTAGTGATGTATGGATATAATTCTTCAACAAACATGGATTGCGACTTGTGACGGATCAAATTGCTTTTCACTTATTCGAACAAGCATTACAAATGAGTTTTCTAATCGGTTATGTACGGTTATCTGATTACATACATTTAATTCAGATGGTGCAACTAAAGTAAATAGCACAGAGCTTTATGCATGAAACAGCTGTTGAAGATAATGGCAAGATATGTGAGCAATTGGTTTAAACTGAAATGTAACATACTCCAAAAGCAATACTTGCTATTTGGATTGTGTGAAAACCAAATGATGAAAAGGCTGGCAAATGGCTAAGAATTTAGATAATTGGCTGAATTTGTACAGGCTAAGATACTCTGCAAGTAGCTTGTCAATAATTGTCGATGTGTTCATTCGGGAAGAGCTAGGCAGCCGCAATAGGCTTTGAACTCCCTGACAACAACGAATTTTAAGATATTTTAAACACGTTGGTCGCCAAACTGAGGATTCCAACTTGGAGAAACTCATAATCACTGGCAAAGTGGAAGGCAGAAGAAACAGAGGAAGGTCACCAATGCGATGGAGTTATCAAATATCACTGGCGTCCAGTACTTTATCCCTAGCTCAGCCATATGCACCGCAGAATTGCGAGGAGTGGAGGAGCCTTGTACCTCCACGTAAATTAGAAATTGGAGAAGGGTTCACAAAGCTTGTCAGCAGTAACAGCAATGGCACTGATAACTAATGTAATATACATAATATGATGTTATCTTTGTGGATGCTGATTGTGAAAAGCCTGTATGTGTTAACCTTGAAGATACCTCTGTTATAGGCAAAACAAGAAAAATAAGTTTTCCAGTCGTGCTGGAACCAAGTTTAAAACGTCATCATGAGTAAAATTTTAACCATGTTCAATTGATGGGTACGCGTTACTCTAAAGATTTATGTATCTATGCGTACCGTATCCATAATATAAAACAGTATATTTAGTTATTTTATGATCGCACACAACGTGCCAAGTATCAAGTAGTTGAGTGGCTATCAACGTGTCAACAAGGTCGTTCAAACCACTTTCCTCTGGCAAAGGTTGATGCACCAAGTAAAGGCATATATAAAATATGTATTATAAAGCATAATACATCTTGACTTGACGTGGACGGAATGTTCTAGCGATGCAACTCTGTTTGCTTTCTATAGAAACCGTTGGTTCTAAACGGACTATCTGCTCGCGTTCGTCCGTCCCTACGAATAGGACGGAATAACATACAACATAGCATCCGGTGCTAAGTGTTATAGGTACAGTGGTTTTTGCATAGGTAGGAGTTTAATGAAGTAGTGAAATTAAGTATATATATACCTAATACTAATATGGGATGCACGATTGACTCTTCAAGAACGTTGAACAGAAATCCACATCATAAAAGAGCCATGGTAGGTATTTTCTAAAGAAATATTAAAGACGAAGAGATAAGGCACAAGACGAAGAAAGTTTATATTATAGTACAACTCACAAATGACCTACAGAATTACAATAGATAACAGCCATAAACCATAACTACTTGGTCACCCTACTTTTTTTACATTGTAATGTGCCAAGACTGCCAAGGGCCTTTAGCTTGTCCATTATCTGTGTAACAATATTGTTTTTTGAAGTATCATTTTTATTTTACCTACATTATTATTGTTTTTTGAAGTATTATTGTGTTTTTTGAAGTGTTATTTTTGTTTCCTTTTCCTTTTGTGTTATTTTGTTACTTTGTAAATAATTGTTAACCTCAACACAGGCTTGTCCTAGTGAGGTTAAAAATTGTATTTTAAACTGAAAACTAAAATGTGAAGAAGAAACAACAATAAACAATAAACAATAACTGAATACCAAAAGAAAATAGAACTGCATGCTTCAGATGGGTTTCATAGGTATAAATCCAAACAAGCTAATAAAGAAGAAATTAAATATGGCTAACGCCACACAGAATCAAATGTATTTAGTATACTTCTACACGAAGAAAAATGTTATTATAAAATACGATCATTTTATTCGTAGAAACGTTTAAAAACGGAACTGAAGTTCTTACGAACAAATTAACAGGGTTTCAATGTTTATTGGCGGGAACGTGTAAGAATAATTTGTTGGTATACGTAATATCGTACGTATACCAACAAATTATTCTTATATTTTTCAGCCAATAAACATTGAGACACTGTTAATTTGTTCGTAAGAACTTCAGTCCCGTTTTTAACCGTTTTTGCGAATAAAATGATCGTATTTTAGAATAACATTTTTCTCCGTGCACCCTTGAAGGGTGAAAGCCAGAAATATTTGCGAAAAAAATACTGTTAGAGAGTGAATAATGCTTAGTGAGAAGTAGGTGCATTTACATTAACGAAACCGCAAGTAGTGTATTATGCATGATTTGTGAGGAATGTTTAACGTTGTGTTTTTTTGTACCTACTTTTCATGGTGTGGTTTCATGTAATTTTGCTGGTTTTCTCTGTTCCGGCTTTCCGTTAAAATGATTATTTCTTGTTGATTTGCGCTGTAGTTATGTAAATCATTTAGTATGTACAAATAGAATAGAATTGATTTTAATTCCCTATTATCTCTTATGTGATATTCTCGGGCTGCCTCTAAACCATTCACCAATTAGTAAAACTAAGTGTATAACAATGTTTTTGAATTTGTTCGTATGATGCAGTTACTTTGTGATGCGACATTATAATTTAAAATAAAACAATAACTTTGTATACACCACTTATATTTTTTTATACTTAATGCCGACCGGGTTTCGCTACAACCGTGGCTTCTTCAGGGCAGTATAATCTCTACTAATATCTAACATGTGTTATAATATATTCAGGGGATTGAAGAAATGGGCTGGGTTCCGCCGGTGCAGGAAGCAATTGGAGTAAGGGACTGCGGTTGGAAAGTAAATGTTCTATGTCAATGGGGAACAACCGTAACGGTTGTAGCGAAACCCGGTCGGCATTAAGCATAAAAAAATAAAAGTGGTGTATACAAAGTTATTGTTTTATTTTAAATGTTTTTGAAGTTTATAAACCTCACCGTTTTTTTTAAAAGTATTTTTTGAGTATAATATCAATTTTTCGAAGAAAACTTCTTCGGAAAGGTTTTCACTTTGTGATGTCATTATTTATTTTAATTAAAAGACAAAATAACTTTGTTTACATCACTTTTATTTATACAAAATCTACATGTTGTAAGGGTTAAATAACATCAGTTGAAGTAAGGGTTAAAGAACATCGCTGGGCATTAAATGGCAACAGCGAATCTGAGTTTGCAGATCATTTATTAAAGAATGATCATAATTTTGACAAAAACCATGGACTTAAAATATTATATACGGGTTACAAGGCATCACAGATAAATAATTTAGAGATTTTAGAAATTAGAAAAAATGTAAATAATAAAGCGGACATAATAAATAAGCAGCAAATTTTTATTAACCCTCTTTTGAACCTTTTCCCACTTAACCGGTCTTTCCCTGCTAATGACTTTGAAATTCCTAATTGTAATAAACTTCTTTGTATTTCTTGGGCATTAACTATGTAACAATTTCTAGACATTTTGTTTTGAAGAGTTTTAATTTTCAATGTACTATCGTTACTTAAATTTTAATTTTTATGCTACCGGTTTCGACACATCCGTGTCATTCACTAGCAAACTTAAAACTAGTTTTAAGTTTGCTAGTGAATGACACGGATGTGTCGAAACCGGTAGCATAAAAATTAAAATTTAAGTAACGATAGTACATTGAAAATTAAAACTCTTCAAAACAAAATGTAATAAACTTCCCCTACCCTTACCCCTTCCGCTTCCTTCTAGCCTTTCCTCCCATATGTGAACTATATTTAATTTTTAAGTTTAGTATACATTTGTTCCTGATGATGTGAACATCGTTCACGAAACATGTAGATTGTGTATAAATAAAAGTGAAGTAAACAAAGTTATTTTGTCTTTTAATTAAAAAAAAGTATAATATCAACGAAAAAGAAATAACAAGTGTTTTCAATGAGAGTTGACGAAGGTATTTTCTTCATTGATTAAAATATATTTATTATTTATTATCTTAACAACCATCGATTACGTCATGTTAATTAATATAAGTATGTCAATACCTTTATATATTTAGAATTTACCGAGCAGGTCTACCTTCCTTTCAAATGCTTTCGATAATTAAACTAAACCAGTTGTTTTAGTCAGTAATGGTACGGAGGATGTCATTAAAAGTGTGTTGTAAGGTTTCAATATTTATATCGTTAAAAGTGAAACGTGTCCGCTTCATGGGTGTATCAGTCTTTCTATATATGGTATGAGAGACCACAAATTATATTCTGACTGCACTAAGGAATCGTAAGCATTCAAACTATTAGACAAAAAGCATATCGATACCGATGACGGTTAATAATGCAATCTCTAATTGGATCCCCATCTCTACGGTCCGTGGGGCAGCCATCTTGGACGCTTTTAACTAGCCACATTTAACGATTGCCTGAACACTTGCATTTTCTCATAAATTTTCTCCTTTTCTTGACGTAATTTTCCGTTTGACCCGACCCGACCCGGCCCGACCCGACCCGACCCGACCCGACCCGACCAGACCCGACCCGACCCGACCCGACCCGACCCGACCCGACCCGACCCGACCCGACCCGACCCGACCCGGCCCGACCCGACCCGACCCGACCCGACCCGACCCGACCCGACCCGACCCGACCCGACCCGACCCGACCCGGCCCGACCCGACCCGACCTGATCCGACACAATCCATTCGGACGCAACCCAACTCAAACTAGGGCTATACAGATGTGAGGGCTGTAGAAATGCGGATTACGGTATAGATTATGGATCCTAGTGTATTGCAGATGATACGCTGATAAACAGGTAGGAGATAAAATGTCCGAGCTGAACCACGTATTATGAAAAAGGAACGAAGCAACCGTTTTCTTCCTTTCCCATAACTACTTGTTTATACGCAGCCTTAAAGCGCCATTCACATGGTTCACTAATCGCTCATTTCCGCATTTCATTCGGCCTAGTTTACTCGGAATGACATGTCTGAACATGAAATGAATCGAAAGTGCCGAACACTGCCGTATGAAAACTTCAAGTGTTCAAATCAACAATGTTGGATATTTTCATTCGGCATCCTTCACTTGCGCGCGCATGCGCGCGGAAGAGAGCGAAGTGAAACGTCTGAACACCGAGTGAACTCTCAATCAGTTTGTCTCGCGTCCTGTACGGGAAGGACCATGAAAGGACGCTATCACATCGCACGCAAAACGTCAAAATGGTATTCGTTCGGCTAATTTGTTTGCTTTTGGGAACACCTCTCATGTAACTTTTTGGGTCTCCCTTATTATCCATGTATTTTATATGTTTTTT
This sequence comes from Limnephilus auricula, assembly GCA_951813805.1. NCBI lineage: Eukaryota > Metazoa > Arthropoda > Insecta > Trichoptera > Limnephilidae > Limnephilus > Limnephilus auricula. Next base: position 8,437,341 of record OX638403.1, read on the forward strand.
AATACATCTAAGATTATTAATTTGTAGGAAAATGTTCGTAATAAAAAAAGTAAAATCAAATTGTGTTATTATGTCATAAAAAAATAAAAAGGTTTATAAGACGAAACAATACTGTTTTATTTATTTATTTTTATTTAATTGTGTCAACAAAATTGGGTAAAAATCGATGCATCTGAAAAACATGTTCCTTAAAATTCGGGGCCGGACCGCCCTGGAAAACAAACGAATTCCAGCGCGGTTGACCTCGCTCGGCGACGCTGTGGTCGGAATGGACGAGTGAACGCTTATTTCTATAGCGCCGTGTGAACATGGAATGAAACAAAATGGACGATTAGGCCGAAAAACCACGGCGGAAACCTTCCCTCAAGTGAACCGTCTGATTCCAGCTTGAGGAACGCGAGTAAAAAGAACTAATATTCTACTCTTTCATGGATGGCGCGCGTATAATTATTCTACTTATAAACGCATCTTATAAGTTACCTCTGCTTTGAAATATTGAGAAAAATTAATTGTTTGCTCACGTACACAAGCAATACGACTATGAATAAATAGTTTTGTCAATTAAAAAACTCAAATCTTTCGAGAAAGGCTAACAAATACAATATTGGATTGAATCACCGATGCAATATTGTATTTGTTAGCCTTTCTTGAAAGATTTTAGTTTTTTAATTGACAAAACTATAATATATTCATATTCCTGTGTACGGACGCAAACAATGAGTTTATCTTAATATTTCAAAGCACAACTAGTAAAAAGCGTTTATAAGTAAAATAATTATACGAGCTCCATCTATTAAAGATTAGAATGCCAATTCTTTTGACAATCACCTTAAACACAAAGATATACCTATAAATGATAACATTTTTCCATGTGCGAAGCAGCGAACACAAGAGACTTGCGACCTTTGAATAGTTGCAATGAAATACTTCGATGCAATATATTTTTTAGTTACATTAGATAAATCTGTTCCTACTTGTTAACGTACAGCGAGAAGATTGCAATGCAATTTGCCAATCATAAGATAGATAGCCTTTAGATTGCCTGTGATCTATCAGAGGTCAGGGATCCGATGTTGCGAATTTCATTCAACAGATTTTTTCCGATGAATTTCTCAAATGAACGTATTAACGCTGTCCGATTTCTTTGTATTGTGTAATAAATTTTAACACATTTTTTAAAAGTAGCACATTTGTATTAGACAGGCACAATACATTTTTCGATAATAATTTAATAATATTATGTATTATATACCTACAGTTAACACTCACGAAAGTACCTGTATAGTGCGCAACCTATATACTATTATGAAAAATTATTACAATTAGACATTTTTCACGATTAATTGCGAACATACAAAACAAAATTATTAAATTTCTTGTCATTTTATTAAACTTTAGTGAGCAAATAATTTTTGATTTTAAACTGTAAAATTTTCTCCACCCATACTCTTTCATTTATGTTTTATTAGTCAACCAATGTTTGATTCTTTTCATTAGTTTCATCATAATTTAGCTTGAAAACCCAGGCGAAATTACCTATTGACATTTTACAGATTTTCGTAATGGGTACAAAACCATGTAATTTATTTAAAATACTTTACAACTTATATTTAATGTACTGTGTAAATCTTATAAACAAATAAATAAATAAATAACGCCTCATGAGATAGTAAGGAAGCTTTCAAATGCCCTACTGTGAATATCGCCCTGGTGAAAGACCGCCATTTAGTTTCAAAACTTTGCTTGAATCGGCTTTAGTTGTAGTTGGTGGTCAGATCTGATTAGCCAGGTGCAACCCCACCTTCCCCATCTCATCTACTTCCCCTCCTTATCCCCTCAAAACTACTCAAGGGATTGGGGAGGTAAAGACCAATTTTATTTTGAAGTTTTCACATCAAAAAGTCTACATTAGAGTAAAAGTGCACTTGGGATGAAAAATCACAATTAAATTGGTGTATATTAAAAACGGTTGTTTATTTTGTTGTAGTATGGATAATGAATATTCGTAATATATAAACTTGACAGAAAAATAAGTCAGAGTGTACGCCAAAAAAGTGGCCCAAGCTCAGTGGCTTTCAACTTGAATTGAAAGTTTTAAATCACGATGTAGTTTCTCTTGCAATGAATATAAATAACATCTACAGTTATTTCTTTATCTGGTAGGTACTTAATAAACAAAACATTTATGTACAATACACAAAGCTTTCAGCTTTTCGTAATATCCGTAATGACCATAATCCATGTCACAAGTCACAGGATAAACAGTGCACAACTTTATTAACAACAATAATTCAGGTCGCCATATCATGGTGAAGCGTTTATTGCGTGATATTTGATGCCATTGGTAATTAAAATAATCACAACTTGTATTTATTTCCCAAACGCATGCGAACCGAGAGCTTCTTAGATATCTAATTATATAAAATTATTTTTTTAAAGGTACAAATTTTAATATAAAATCTTTGTAAGCGATAGTCCTAAGGTTGATAGGAAATAGAGCAATGTTTAAAAGGGTCACGAATTTATTTTTACTATTTTGTTACATGCGCGTCCAAAGATGTATTCATTCGAAACTTGCTTTAATATATACCTACAAACATTCAAGTAAGCAATAAAAATGCTCAAAACGCACGATGATAAATTATTAATGGTAGATTCAGACTGGGTCGACGTACGTATGCATCGCTACGCCTAACAATATCTGGGCTACTTAGCAACCATAGATGTGTGTGGCCATTTTCATAGAAAATGTATGGTTGCTAAGCATTGTTTGGCGTAGCGATGCGTACGTACGTCGACCCAGTCTGAATCTACCTTAAATATCGTGTACTTCTTGTAAGTAGTTTTTGATCATTTGAAGTATTTATGATTTTTCAATAATGTCTAAACCAAATAAGTGTGTAAAAAAATCTGAAATATTTTAGTTTGTAAGTTTTTTAATTGAACATAAATTAAAATTCTAAAAAGTGTTTTTACTAGATTATGTATTAATTTATTTTGCTGTATGATTATATGATTTGAAATTTGTGTTGTATAATACAATATTTCGTTTGAAAATTTAACAAATCTGCCAATGACCAACGGTATATATAACCTTAGTACGATAAAAATTAACTGAAATAAGAGTCAATACGTCTAGAATTTGATTTAAAAGTGACTAATTTCCGGTATTCTCTGGTAATACCCTCTTAATCATCAGTGATCTTATATTCAATGTTTCCTCATATTCTTGTTCATACCCATAAAATCCCTGAGGTGTTTAACAATTCAAAAAGTTTAGTTTTCCATTCGTTCTTCGCAATCTCCTTTTTTCTGTATATCTAATTATGTTTCACTAAGTACCAAGAAACAGTTATTATAAATTTGTTCAGCTCTTTGTCTTATCGAAGCGAGTAATATGTCATTGTCAGTCGCAGGAACGCGAAGGACGCGGTTAATAGCGTGCTCCTCTAGTACCTGGTCCCACTTATATTGTTCATAATGCAAATTCTCATTTGATTACACGATTCTATTGAGATACATTTGATTCACGAGGACACCTTTTGTAAATACACCTAACCGATTAAATGTGGTTACCGTAATAAGACATAATGTAACAATTATTATAGGCAATAATTACTAGCCTGAAACACTCATCAATATTGAAAAACTCTCCCGAGAAAAGATACATGTCGCCGACGGGACTCGAACCCGCACCCCTCTGTTTGCCGGACAGGAGCTCTACCATTAAACTACGGCGGGTTACCTCCTACCCGCCAAATAATTTAATATATGCCTAGAGTTTCTCAATATTGATGAGGGTTTCAGGCTAATAATTATTGCTCATAATAATAGTTACCCTTTGTGCTTTGCATAAAAAATCTTGTCTTACACATTAGTTTATCAATTTAAAAAATAAACATAATGTAATATAGGGCGACTTTAGAACCGGGGCGACTTTTGAACCGGGGGTGACTTTGATCATCGCACATATCGATCATCGAGTTGATTAGTCAGAAATCTAAAAAAATACAATTTTTTTGAGATATTTAGGAAATCAATATTCCAATGCTCACCATAAATCAAATATTCTTTACACGTGTCTGTCTGTGTTTCACATATTTAAATATTATTGAAATATCCTACTAGTGACCCAGAAAACATGAATATTTGGTTTAATTAACTACGTTATTAAGTTTTTTGCATTATAATTAATTTAATAGTGTTTGTAATTTACATGGTGTCCGGAAACTCGTAGGAAAGCTCTACAAACTCTATAAGCAGGAAACTGGTGAAACTACATCACAGTTAGAGTCGATTGTCTGGCACAACATTTTTTAATTTGAGCTTTCGTTTTCGAAAAAATTGAGACCAAAGTTGGAATTTTTTTAGGTAAAATTTGAATGTCGAATGGTCAAAATGGTTGTTACGGGGTTAAGAACACCTGTTCAATGTATTTTAAAGTGTGTAAAAGTATCGACCCCGCTTAAAAGTTTTTTTAATCCTCTAGCTGCCCAATTTTTTTTTTTAATTTTCCAAAATGTTCAGATCGAAAAAACAATGTTTTTTTGGGTTCCCTATGTGATATAGACTCACCAGTTTTTTTTATTGTACTACGAGTTTCCGGACACCGTGTATAACGTACTCAACTCAACTTTAGATTTTTCGGAGATGACTGAATAATCAACTCGACGATCGATATCTGCATAATTCTTGATACCACTCAGATTGTAGACATTGTAGCTTAAAACATTTGCATAATATGTTTAAGTTATAATCCCAGTGACTACATTCTCCAGTGAATCACGGGTTAATAAAATGAAACCAAATGTTCAACTTTAACATTTATTGTAGGTAATCAGTAACATGTTAAATAAAGTTTTGCAAAACATGAGACTCTAATGTTTAATTCTAAAGCATTATAACTCAGGACGTGGTCAAAGGTTCGATAGGAATCACTTTGATAATGAAATTAGCAAATCATTCTACAATAAGAATCAGTGATGTATGACCATATTATCTAACACGGGTACTAACCTTAATCATGTTTTTTGTCTGTAGATACTTATTTGTCTGTACTTGTTTGTCTATAGTTATTTTTCATTTTATCCTGACGAAGAAGCCATTGGTTTCGAAATATGTAGATAATTTTGACTAAATAAGCGATGTATATATACAAAGTGATTTGTTTTCTGACTAAAATGACACCACATAGTTAATTTGCGATTGTTGAAGAAATGACCGATATAATTGGTCCTCATTGTTATTATACTAATGTGAAGTTGTTTTAAAAATTATTTGTTTCTCTCGATTTGAAGGTCAAGCGTGCAAAATTTCATCAGTCTTAGAATAAAACTATAGATTTGAATACAAAACAAACCCACGCCACCAGAGCCCGGTGTCGAATTAAGAAATTTTAAAGAAATATACCCTAAAATTGTTAGTTCTAAACATAAACAAAATCCTTTAGCAGGGTATATTCATCGGTTCCATATCTAATCGGACTATGAGTTCTCAGTGTCTGAATTTCCATAGTAAATTTATTCAGACACGATACTTCCTCACATGATAATTCATCACATCATAACTCACATTAACCTAACTAAACCTAACCTAACCTTACCTAACCTAACCTAACCTAACTTAACCTTACCTAACCTAACCTATCCTAACCTAACCGAACCTAAGGTTAAAAACCCCAATTGTCAGTTTTCGACGCTTCGAGACATGATGAATTATCATGTGAGGAATTAACATCCGATGAAAAGTTTCGACTCAATATTCAAACACTTAAAAAATTTACCCCTGAACATTCTGGTCACCATATTCATCCCTTATTGCACAATATAATGTACATACATAGTTATTATATATAAATCGAATAATGTTGTTTTATGAACCAATAATGTAGATTACCTACCTTTGGTCGTGCCGGACGTTTCTCAACGCGTTGCACTGTCCATCATCAGGGCTGAGCCCCTTTGTGTCGGCCAAGTTATATGCACACTGAACAGTGCGCATTGCGCGGAAACATTTACCAACCCACTATTATTATTTTATATTTTAATATCACCTATTATTATAATTCTTGAATGAAATACAACAAGTGAATTTCGTCAAGTGATTGCGACATTTTGATGATAAAGTATTCTTTAGTTACAATTGAACAAAGAATTGGCAAATTTAACATCACTATATAACCAATCGTCGCTATCCTAAATTCTCTACATTGAATAATTCCCTTTCCAAATTAAAAAATCCTTGCATTAATAATTTGCAGTTGGGAGGCGGGTATGGGTACCGCCACCCCGGAAACCATTTATTGGATAACGAACACCTCTGCCACTGGTCATCCCAAGAGGTTCGCTACGTTTGATGACTTGTCACGGGTGTCCGGGTTAATGGAGTGAGGTTGGTCCGGGTCTTGACGGCGGATCTATCTAACTGGGATAAGAAGTTTTTTTCGTTGTTTGTTTTTGGGGTGTTATGCCGTGTTGTGCTAGATCCTTCGATGCCGGATCTGCCCTGATGATGGACACTGCAACGCTGTCCGAAACGTCGGCTAAAGAAGAAGGTAGCACAACACGGCATAACACTCCAAAAACAAACAACGAAAATGCTTTTGGCCGTGAAAATCTAAAAACGTATCGGGATAAGAAGTGTTTCGAAATCTCCCAAGAACTACCTTTCTCTTGTTTTGAAGGTCAAGCGTACAAAATTTCATCAATATCGGAATAAAACGGTAGATTTATAAAATAAATCACTGTATTACCTTACAAAATTCACTTTGTGGCGCCATTTCTAATCAAAATAAAACAAATCACTTTGCATACACCACTTATTTTTATACTGTGGTATATACAAAGTGATTTGTTTATATTTAATGTAAAGTATTTGTTTATTTATTGAGCCATGGAGAGAAGTTTGACAGGAACAAGGAAATAGGACAGGGTGAGATGTAGCATAATAAGGGAGAAAACTAAAGTTACCGATATAGTTACCCGAATAGACCAACAAAAGTGGAGATGGACAGGTCACATGATCCGCGATCCACATGATAAAAAATGTCACTGACTAGTATCCCAGAGATGGCAAGAGAAGTAGAGGACGTCAACACATAAGATGGGAAGACGACCTAAAACTCAACGGCTGGACATCAATGGAGAAGAGTAGCGCGTGACAGGTCCCAATGGAAAATGTTAGAGGAGGCATATGCCAAGAGGCAAACTGAGCTTCGATATATATTATAACAAACAAAAAATGTTTAAATTCATGTACCTAACAGAAGTCCAGAATAAAAGGCTTATTATTATTTGTTTATTTTAGAAAGCCACCTTAATAGATAATGTTTTTAGGTTATACGAGTCCACTTCGAGAAGGTGATTTGACTTTTCTATTAGCAAATAATTATAATTTACGATTGACGCCGCACGTAAATACTTCAATAAAACATGAACATAAAAAAAAATGTTAAATAAATTAGAAACGTGTGGTTTGGACATTGAAACCTTAGAAAACATTTTATATACTCAATGATCCGATTACAATCACAATACCTTCCGTTCGCGGACCCACTCAAAGTCAATTGCGGATATACCACTTTATTGTACTATTAATATGCAATTAAAGGACGTTGAAATGAATGCAGTAGTTGAACGAATCGAACAAATCGAATAATAATTAATTGTTCTTTCTGGTTTTAAATTAATTCAAACAAGCGAATTTATTGTTCTCGAATAAATTAGATAAATAATTTATTAACAAAAGATAACCAGAGAACACTCAACTTGTTTATTAGATTAACGAAGGAAAATGTTTTACTAAACAGATAAAAAAAAATTCATTTAAAAACACTTTTTTTGACATAGAACAAATAATTTTTTATATGTACTAACATAAAATATGATATTTTTACAGAAAATAATTTTAATTTTTGACGTTTTTAAATTAACTCAATCAGCGATAATCAATAGGTACCTTTTTACATTACCACAGGAGGCCCTGAAGAAAAAAATCTCTCAGGGCTTGTGTCATCTTTGGGAATGCTGTGTGAAGGGATTTGTTAAGGAAAGGGAAGGATGGGAAGCTCTGGGAAGGAAAATTGTATAAAGGATGGGTAGGAATCGAGGGCTTAATGTGTCCAGGAATGACGGACGTATGAATCCAATATTCCCATTGCAGTGCAAGGCGATGGGGAGAGAGCGCACGGCTGTCTAAAAGATCTGCATGAACCAGTCTCTTCCGGTAGTAGGTGAACAAACACATGCGCCGCCAAGACCTAGACAAACCCCACCCCGTGAACCCGGACACCCCTGCCAAGTCCCTTGGGACGACCTATGACAGGGATGTTGGTTGTACCTATAATATGAACCAAAATACACGGAGAAAAATATTATTCTAAAATACGATCATTTTATTCGTAAAAACGGTTAAAAACGGGACTAAAGTTCTTACGAACAAATTAACAGGATTTCAATGTTTATTGGCGGGAACATTTAAGAATAATTTGTTGATATACGTAATTTCGTACGTATACCAACAAATTATTATTCCAATAAACATTGAAACACTTTTAATTTGTTCGTAAGAACTTCAGTGCCGTTTTTAACTGTTTTTACAAATAAAATGATCGTATTTTAGAATAAAAATTTTCTCCGTGTAACTTTAGACTTACAGCTTAGTTTTATATTTATATATTTTTAATTGACATAAAAGCAAGTAATGAATGCATTCCCCACGCTCACTCATTCTCATCGGATGTAAGAGAAAAACAACATTATAACATGTTTTTACTCTCGTAGGTACTTACTGAGGAGTGAATAATCGTGTTGGCGTCTATTCCAGTAGTTGCTTTATCCATTGTTGTGGAAACAATCAAAGAAAAACTGTTCAGCTGTGAGAATACATGTTACCAACATGATCGCATATTGGCTAATAGAGTACCAACCTTACTAAAAATAACATTCTGAAAATCTTGACTGAATGCAAAAAAATTCCACGTGTCCCGATAAATTAACGCAACCGTTTTCATAGCATTTCTATCAATAAAATTGTATCTTTTCGATTTTTTTTACATTAGCTCCACACAGGAGGCCCTGAGGGAATTTTACCCTGACATGTATGTCATCTTTGAAGATGCTGTGTGGAGGGTTTTTTTAAGGGAAAGTAAGGAAAGGAAGTCCTGGGAAGGAAAAAGGTTTGAGAGGTGGGTAGGAATCTGAGGATAAATATGTCCAGAAGTGATGGACGTGTGAAGCAATCCCTCCCACTGCGGTTCAAGGAGATGGGTCGAAAGGGTCCGGCTGGAGAGATCAAAAGGTCTCCCTCAACCAGTCTCTCCTGATCCGGCCTGCCACGATGGTCGGCAGACGCATCCGCCCCCAAGTCCCTGACAAACCTAACCCCATGAACCCGGGCACCCCTGCTAAGTCACAAAACATAGCGAACCAATTGGGGTGACCTGTGGCAGAGGAGTTGGTCGTCCAATAAATGGTTCCCGGGGCGGCGGTACCCATACCCGCCTCCCAAATTGTTGACGCAATTATGTATGTACATGTGTAGGTACCTTTCTTCGTCCCACCTATAGTCAAAACCTATCCTGTCTGACAATACTACCTCTGAACAATACTCCTGTGAACAAGTAACAATTGAACCTGTGGAAGATTCAGTCTATTATGTGCTGTTAGTGATCTCTCAGTGCATTTAGTGTCGGCTGTTAAATATTCTGTTATTGTCTTCTAGTTTCTAATATTCACCATTCCCATAGTTGTGTCACAAAAACGCCAATTTTAATTTTGATTTTAAGTCCATTTTTAATTCGTAATATATTTGCGACTACATAATGTTTTTTTTATTGTTTTATCTGTTTCTGGTTTTCACCCTTCAAGGGTATTATTCTAGGTCATAATTATAAATTATGGCGAGAGGAAAAGCGAATAGATGTATTCATTTAATATGGGCAAATTTTGTATTTATATGGAAGATACGAGTCGATTTCAGACTTAGAAGAGATGTTGAACGGAGGAGAGGCAATTTTAGAAGATTGTTTAGAAAAGGACAACCAAATTATATGTGATCTAATTTTCCATTTCTATACCACAGAAAGTATAATCTTGGGAGTAAAGCACGTCAATTTGAAAAATTAAATAAAACGGGGTAATGTCCAATTCTCATTCGAATGTGGGGAATTTTTTTTTTAAATAGGGGAATTTTTTAAACCACTTTTATGAAGGGTATTAAGATGTGTCGAGGCATGGTAGGCTCTCTTGGATTTACTAGCAATTTGCCAATAATCGAAAAATTGGAGGATCTATCTTTGAAGATGGATAAAAATGTCAGAAAGGAAATGGAATTTATGAAGGGTTAGATGCTATAACTAAAAAGTAGAATTGCTACATTTTTCTCCACTTTTTAAGCTTTGTTCGTACATTCACAATGGAAAGTAGAATATATACTAGGATATACCCAGGAGATAATACACGGAGAAAAATGTTATTCTAAAATACGATCATTTTATTCGTAAAATGGTTAAAAACGGGACTGAAGTTCTTACGAACAAATTAACAGGGTTTCAATGTTTATTGGCGGGAAAATGTACGAGGAAACGATGGGAAACAGCAGTAGAACAGCAGAAGTGGAAGAGTTTTGTTTAAACATCCCGGATTCTGTTACTGTTGTAAGTTGCAGTGCCGAATGAAAGAACCCAGATAAGTAATTTAAAAGATGTCGCAGACCACAGGTTGAACGCATGCTCTAGAATCTAGATCCTATTGTAGAGTGAGAGTTATCTAATCTGAGGAATTCTCAGATAATTGGCTCCATCAAACGGAAGCCAGAACCTCCAGTGTCGGAGTTTCGCTCAACGTATTATGTGAGTGATTTGCATAAACATGCACCATTATACCTCGTAGTATAGGTACGGTATACCCAATTCGCACCGCCGCACAGAGGGCTGAAAATCGCCTTTCATAGACATAGAGACTTGAATTTTCAAGGGTCTTTTTTGGCTAGAAATGAATTCTGCTGATCATTACTATGCTATAAAATTTCGTATGAAGCAATTGCGTGTACAAATGAAGGAGTTATAATTTTTTAAAGAAAAAATCGTATGGCACTGACATTAAAAATGAGGCTATCTCTGGAATCATAAGGTTGGCCATTATATCCTTACACACAGATATACTACTATTTATTTGTATTTTTTTGACATACTTCGTGTTGTGGCGCAACTTGCGCTTTTTTTAAATCCTCAAAGTTGAAAAACAAACTTTTTTATGTTGATGATTCATGTTAATGCTTAAATGCTTTACATATGAGTATGCTTTGTCTAGTTTACAATATTTTATTGACACTATAAACCAAAATTTTGCATTAAAATGAATCATCAACATAAAAAAGTTTGTTTTTCAACTTTGAGGATTTAACAAAAAAGCGCAAGTTGCGCCACAATACGAAGTATGTCAAAAAAATACAAATAAATAGTAGTATATCTGTGTGTTAAGATATAATGGCCAACTTTGTGATTCCAGAGATAGTCTCATTTTTAATGGCAGTGCCATACAAATTTTTCTTTAAAAAATGATAACTCCTTCATCTGTACACGCAATTGCTTCATACGAAATTTTATAACATAGTAATGATCAGCAGAATCCATTTCTAGCCAAAAAAAGACCCTTGAAAATTCAAGTCTCTATGTCTATGAAAGGCGATTTTCAGCCCACTGTGCGCCGGCAATATGCAGCTACTGCCGCTGGTTGAATTGGGTAACGCGATAATGAGAGCAGATAAAGCGGACAATGACATGCACTGCCAATAATCGCCACCTTCCTGATAGATCGACAAGGAAATTGAACTGCTATCTAAAACAACTGAAGCGTTGATATTTTGCATACAAGTAGATACCTACTAGATCAATAAATCTACCTTGATAGAATATGATTCATTACATGTTTTAAAGTCTTGTTATTTGTTACAGGAAGTGTAAAAACAGTGAAAAAGAGATAAAAAAATCTGGGCATTCTGAATAAATTAAAATCTGATATAGAAAATAACATTTTTAATCGAACTGTTTTATTGATCTTCAATTAATTTTTAACTATACAAGGCATTTGTTTTCTTTGAACTTTGGTTAAGTCTAATTATGTAATTATATTATGTTTTTAGGCTTTCCAAAGAAATGAGAGTAGTCCAACTTCAGAGAAAACACATACAAAAGATTTGTTTGTGAAAAGCCTATGGGATAACGTTGATATTTTTTTATTTGTGATATTGCGTATTCATAATTCAAAGGCTTACAGAAAATTATTTACCAATGTTTAGCGACCAGAAATGCACAAGTATTTTAAAACCCTCCTTATATATTTCGCCTATTTCACTTATTCTTCTTCATAACATTCACAAAATGAGCATAGTTAGCAATTAAAAAATAAATAAAAAACGAGTGTGCGACCACGCGACTGAATTAAAACTTATTTAGCTCCATCTATATATGGTTATATGTATAAAATATATACATATATTAATTTTCTACAAATATTTATTTAAATTTATTATCGTTCTTCTCACCCGATCAAGCCGCGCGCATCGACGTCCGCTCTCCCCCGCGTTTGGCGCGTCACTGGTATTTCAAAATACTGACTGGGATATTTCATGCACTGGCTATGAGGGGAAGAGAGAAAGAAAATGTGCGCGCGCACTGCTCTCTCTTTCTCCTACAGTGTTACAGCCCGTTTGCCTCGCCCGACTACGCGTAACCTAGTAACGCGTTTTCGTAACGCATTCACCAGCTTACCCCCGATTCAAGCGTGCGTAAAGAAGTTGTACTTCAAAATCTATCACAAATCGCGTCACAATGTATCATGTAATATACTATCTGTCTCGCCAATATCTCGTCCATACGGTGATATTAGAACGAGATGGAGTGCGTATCACATGATGCGATACGATATACCCTGTGGCGACGTGTATTGGAAAAAAAATGTTTGTTAATTGAAAAATATGCCATCGGACAACAAAATGACATCGACATTTTTTACTCAAAATGCTCAGGAATCATTGGTTAAAGTCTTGTATATCCCCTGAATATCCACTACATCCACCGGCTCCGAGCAGTAGACTGATGTTCGGCTTCACATTCGAAGAAAATCATACGATAGTCAATATATGTGCACCGTATTTTCCTGCGCTTAGAATTGCATATAATTCTTGTTACAACTCTGCTCCAAATACGTCAAAATCATTACAAATTATCATCAAGCATTCACGCATTCACAACTAAGTCTCATAAATCTCACAGTCCAGGCACTTGTCCTGCCACCTTATTGGCTGCTGGCTCATTACATTATAATGTATGTAAGTTTAAATTATTACATTTCCCAGGTATCCTGGTCCAAACAACGTACAGTCCGCATCCTATACAAGCAAGAGTATAGAATCTATTAGTCCGCATTATCTCAGCACCTGTATCTATACATGTTGCATGTTAGTTAAGTTACCTGGTCCGGTAAGAGCAATCAGAGCACTGAAGTACATTAGTGAGACCCTCGACCTACACTCGGGCCTTTATTTAACTTCATGCACGACTGAATTATTTATGAACGAATCGTTACTTTCAATTCACTTAAATACCTATTCCACATTACACATTCAACCGCTATGATTATAATATCATTTTAAAGGTGTGCATTGTTGTGGTGTATTATATCTAGCTAATCTGCACACAATTAATTTTGAATTACTTGCCTCAAATGTTCTTATAATTACTTAATTACTTAACCACTCGAGCGCTTTTTGCCACATTATGGCACTATTTCCAAAACCTCGGATTGCTTTCTTGCCAAAATGTGGCAAATTTAAATTTTTTTTTTATTATTAAAACGAAATATTAAATTTTTATTATTAAATGTACATTCAAAATATAACAAAATAAATATTCTCTAGATTTTTTAAAATATTTTAAGGTTAAAGATTTAATTATATTTTTTTTACAAATTCTAAAAATATGTGATAATAGACAAAATATAGGGGAATTCATTGGCTATATAGAACTATAATCAGTTTGTATGTCTCCAAATTCAAATTCGGAGGTATGATTTTTTTAAAGTGGGCGGAAAAAGTTCCTTTAGCAATCCGAGAAAAAATATTTCAACTGCTCTGTCGCTCCAGCGGTTCTAACTACCAATAAATACGATTAAATGAAACAAGTATGTAGTTACACCGTTAATCTTCAATTGAGCTGATTATGAAATGTTTCAATATTAATTGACGAAGTTTTGTTATTTTTTCTTTACGGAAGATGTTGCATTTGTATTGATATTGGTCTTGAAATTGGTTGGGTGAGGCTTGTGGAGGTCTTGGCGGCGGATGCTTTTACCCTCCGACTGCGTGGCGGAGAATGGTTGTGGAGATTGGTTGAGGGAGACCTTTTGACCTCTCCAGCAGGACTCTCTCGACCCATTGCCTTGCATCGCAGTGGGAGGATGGATTAGTACGTCCATCACTCCCTCAGAACTTTTCCTTCCTCTTCTAGAACTCCCTCACTTTCCTTTGCATAAAAATACCCTCCACACAGCAACCCCAGAGAGGACAAAAAGACCTCGAGGTTTTTTTTCCTTAGAACCTCCTCTGTGGAGCTCATGTAAAAAAAACTCATTCACTCACCGATCTTTGTAATGAATATTTTATCTTTTAAAGAATATTCTGTATTTTTTTGCGATTGTATAGTATTCTAGTTTAAAACGATCTTCTTCTTCTTAATTATCATTCCAATATAATAATAATTTAAAAAAACAACAATGGTGCATCTTGTCCTGTTTTAGACGGTTTAGTAGTATGTATAAATGGCTAAAAATGGTATCGTTAACCGATAAAATTTGTCAGGTAAACTAATCAATTTTTACTTTTTTTTTTTTTTTTCGACTTTGCTTTGTATGGGTAGTTAATATTGTAGGTATTTGCATACAGAACCATTTGAATATTGGTCACAGGGCCGTCCCTGAGCCAAACGATGGCGTGGCGCCTGGCGCTAGTAAAAACCTCAAGGGAGGTGTGTTAGGTTATTATAAGCACATTGGCTCCTTGGCGCCTTGGCAAGTTGGCGCACGGAAAGGACTGCTCCAAATGTACCTGTACTGTACAGGACCAGCCCTGTTGCTCGTCGATCTTCGTGCACCGCGACTGTTGAAGATTATTGTGAAATCGCCCCATTAAAGGGCAAATAGAGACATTTCTACCAAACAGACTGGTGACTTACTGATGTGTTATTATTTTAATGATGGTACTTTAAATGGGAAGCAAATCGCTAATGTAGGTATTCACTTATGTAAACGCTAGAAAATGAACAATTCCAAAGTATTTGGTGCAATGGCTTTTTTCCACCAATCCACTTAAATTTCAGCATTTAGCACCGAATTTTCGTTAAAAATATTTACTTGTTAACACTTGCACTAAAACTTTGTTAGCGTTATATATATGTTAGCGTTATATATATATATATATATATAACGCTAATATATATAACGCTATAGGTTGTATATATATATACAACTTACGAAAAATCACGGGATATTATAAATGAAGGATTTGTGAAGCGGAAAGCATTTTAAATAAAATATTTTCCTCAGGAACAATTGAACATTGAAAAACGGACATTGTAAAAGACGATCAAAAATGTACAATAAATTGAAAAATTACGACGACTGTCAAAAATTAATAGAATAGAATCATAATAAAATAAGTTTGGTACACATTTAATAGCTTTTCTGAATTGTTCCCACAACCAGTTCCAATTTTAAAAGTAAGTTCAACTCCAAATTCTAGAATTCATTGAACCTGATTTACAGACACAAAGCCATAATTAGTATTTTTAATTATACAGTAGGTATGTATAAAACTATGTCCACCTGTATTTTTTTGGCTGTAAAAATCTCAAATCACATAAATAAATCACAATCACCAATACACGGACACGGGACGAGAACAGACCCCTGCTAAGTCACTAAATGTAGCAAAAAAACTTGGGGTGACTTATGGCAGAGGTGTGGGTTATCCAATGATGTGCTGAGTTGGTGAATTAAAAAAAAAAAACGTAAAAAGTAAGTCCGCAATATAATATCAAATGACACACGAAGGTGTGAGACTGACTTTTAGAGCTGTCAAAAGTTTTAAACAGTTAACTTTTAAAGAGATATACGACACGTGTAGGTGTAGATCAATTTCATTATTATTGGAAAATAGTCGACAAACATTGGCAAAGAAATAGAGCTTAAATATTGCACTTTGAGCTTTTCGACTTATCTCTAACCGAACAGTATCGGTGGACTGTTTCTTACAGTATTTCCAAGCTTATTTGCCCGTGTCCGTATTGGTAAGGTATTGCATTTTATTATGACTTCGGGTTAAATTAATCTACGCCAGTGGTCACCAACACGCAGCCCGTAGGCCGAATCCGGTCCGCCAAAGATTTTTATCTGGCACTCTAACAATTCCAGATCTCTGCGTATAAATAAATCATTCAGTAGAATTAATTTAATAGAATTTAATTTTTTGGTTGTGAATTGCTAGCTGCATTGCAGCTGTATTTCAATTCATCGATCGGAATTTGATTTGGAACTAGGTAGTGGACCCAAAGTAAAAAAAGTTGGGTATTGTGTTAAGTGTTCGGTGTTTTCGGAGAATTCGGTGTTGAAGGTGATTAGGATTAATATAATAACTTTCGGTAAATTCTCACCGATTCCTAGGACAACTGCAGATCAGTTGCTAACAGTTGACGTCGAATATATAATATTTAGAACACTAACGCCGTTCTTCCATGGAGCTACGTTCAAGCGACGCGATCGCTGCTCGTCTGTGTTTTCCATAGTATTATTAGTGTTTAAAAACGCCGCTAGGCGCTGCACTAGCAAAACAGTATGACAGGTAGCGGTAGCGTCGATTGTGAGTAGCTACGTGGAAGAACGGCGTTATTCATTGTGAATTGTTACTTATTCGTTGTCCATCTGCAGTCATGCAAGGGAACGATGAGAAGTAACCGAAAGTTATCCTATCAATACTTATCAATCGACTGAGCTAGGGGGCCAGGAATATTACTTTAGTTTTTTTTAAATATGTATGTAGTTTAATCTGTATGGTACACACACATGAGTATTTTTCTTAAGAGATACGTCAATACGAACGTGGGAGCGAGCGCGCTAACATTAAAAACCAAAAGAGCAAATATCTCGTGGGGGCTGTGTCAAGTAGCATTTAAAGAAACATTGTTATTTTTTTATACATATAACTTGTAAAATAACAGAAACAAGGGTTTAAATAATGATTTTTGGAGCATACTTTGCGATTTATTTCTATCGAGGGAATTTCAAATAATTACCGTTTCGGCGTGGGGAATGTATAGATACTTAAAGAATAACTAAAAAAAATTTAAGAGCTTAAAAACTTCAAAAGTTTAAGGAAAACATGTAAGAAATGGGTAGAAATTGGGAGAGCGGCCCCTTAATTGCTTTATTTGTAACTCAATAAATAAAATAACATCCATACAATATCTAAAACTGTGAAACTACACAGAGAAATAAATTTTAACAATTGGAAGATCTTCATTATTACTTTATTCCTTTAACTTTAAATACAAATTAGATATTCCAACATTATAAAAATATTACTTTCTATTGTAAAATAACCACGTATAAATTAATATTCCAACTGGATTCTAATCGGAATACAAATTTATTTTTTATCCGGCCCCCAAGGTTTTCAAAGAAATCCATCCGGCCCTTTTCTCAAAAAAGTTGGTCACCACTGATCCCATACTGTATATCGGTCTATACAGTACCAATACAACTTACAGAAGTCGTGCCGAGGTTTATGTATGCACAAAACGTAAAATAGGCCACTCTTAGGGTTACGTTACACAACTATTACTGAACAAAGCGTTAATGGCTGTCATAATACTTACCTAAATAACAATAATCTTACTAATATTATAAACGCGAAAGTTGGTATGGATGTATGTATGTTTGTTACTCTTTAAATCAAAATTTAACGAATGGATTTTAATGAAACTTTACAATAATATAGCTCATACATTAGAATAACATATAGGCTATAATTTATAAAGCTAGCTATTTATTTTCAATATATTGAAAATAATAGTTATTTTTTAATAGAAAACGTCAAAATTTTAGAATGACATTTTGCAAAACAATGATTGTTAAACCAAAATTCTATTTTGGAAAATATTTAAATTAGTGAATTTATTTGAAGTACTCGCCTAATACTGACGAAGAAACCATCGGTTTTGAAACATGTAGATATTATAACATTGATTATAATGGTTTACACAAAAGTAATTTGTTTCATTTTAAAAAAATTATGCCACAAAGGGAATTTTTCAAAGATTGAAGAAAATAAATATTTAATTAAATTAAACAAATAACTTTGTATCAACCACTATTAAGTAATAGTTATTTGTTTAATTTAATTAAAAATGACGCCACAAAGTGATTTTGCGAAGTTTGAAGAAATAAATAAATATTTCCCTGATAAACAAATTCAATAAAAAAACATTTTTTAAAAAGTCTTCGACGTCATTTTCAGACCTTTGGCCATCAAACAACATTGTAACAGATCATAATATTGTAGCAACTTGTTGAATATTAATGGTGGATAAGTAATATTAATTACAATTATCCATTACAGCAGAATTTAGTCCGCAGTCAAGCAAGACGCGTAATGCGTTATGATTTGTTGCAAAACGCACTTCTTGCTTCTAATTATTATTAATTTTAATGAATATAGGACACGGTTCAGATCTCAGGTCTACAAATAAATAAATTGCAGTATTCGATCACATATTTTTAAGGGGTCTGAGTGGTTTAAAAGTGTTCAAGAGAGCAGGTCTTATTATTTTTTGTTAATAATATTTTGTTGATATTATGTGACGATCAATATGATATTATTTTTTTGTTGCTATAAAGCAAGTTTCTGACTTTATTTCATAAAAAAAGTGTGTATTCTATTTATTTTGTTTTCAAACCATAAATAGTTTTCAGGCACGACTATCTACGATATTTGATTAACCGCCCCACCTTCGGGTTATTTCTGCATTATTCTCACACCATAATATTTTGTCAAAATATATGCATTTACAAAAGGTTTATTAAAATAAAAGTTTTTAAAACATAAAGAAAGCGCGTACGTTATTGCATACGTGATACGGGATAGCGCAGAATGGTACAATCAACATGAACGTATCACGTTCGTTCGTAGGCCTAGGGCGGTTTTACGAGATGTGACATTTCACTAAAATCAGCTGCTATTGCGAAATCCCTTCGAGAAAGAGACTATCGATTTCTACATTTCAATTATAAATTTGAAGACGTGGAAATTTGTTGCATATAACGAGAATCCAAATCTGGGTTGATCTAAAATGGTAGCCGATAATCAAGAAGTCGATACGGCGCATTTATCATTGAATACAAAGTATTTCGACTTACATAACGAATATTGCTTAAAAACGTACTTGCACTCACTAATAGAACAACTTCATTTACCCGTAGGCGGGCGAAAATAGTTGCCTTAGCTTAGCGAAGTCCTGTTTTAGCTTGGACTAAATTTTAATTAGTTTGTTACGTATCGGTTCCAGAGGCCCTAGCACACTCGCTCGATAACGATCGATAAGATAACTATCGGTAACTTCTCACCGTTTCCTAGGACAACTGCACATCGCTAATGTACAAACAACAGTTGATGTCGAATATGTTAAGGTCACTTAGTCATTGTGAACTGTCACTTACTCGTTGGCAATCCGTAGTCATACTAGGGAACGATGAGAAGTTACCTATAGTTATCCTATCGATCATTATCGAGCGAGTGTGCTAGGGCCTCAGTTAAAGATGGTGGCCGTTTTAATTTTCAGTAAATATTATTTTTTTCAACTGTGATCGATCGTCGAATCATCGTTTATTGTGTGGTCGAGGGGTAAGGTAAGGCTCTCAACTATCTATCCGGAGGTCGCGGGTACAAATCCCTGCGTGCGCATATAAATTTTATTAAACTGAATTGTGTTAATTCACAATTTAAACATTTAAAAATGATAAGAGATATATTTGCTGCACGTTCCAGAGTAGAAGATACTCTCTGGTATAAGACCATTATTCAGAACTGGAACCTCGCTTGAAATCGCTTTAGCCGTGTTTGGTGACCAGTTCTGAATAGCCAGTTACTTCCCCACCTTCCCCTACCCCATCCATATGAATGGGTCGAAACAAATGTACACGGAGAAAAATGTTATTCTAAAGTACGAAAAAACGGTTAAAAACGGGACTGAAGTTCTTAAGAACAAATTAACAGTGTTTCAATTTTTATTGGCGGGAAAATGTAAGAATAATTTGTTGGCCTACGTACGAAATTACGTATACCAACAAACTATTCTTTCATGTTCCCGCCAATAAACAATGAAACCCTGTTAATTTGTTCGTAAGAACTTCAGTCCCGTTTTTAACCGTTTTTACGAATAAAATGATCGTATTTTAGAAAAACATTTTTCTCCGTGTACCTACATGGAAAGTAAAACTCTTCAAAATAAAAATATCTAGAAATCCTTACATAGTCTTGGTAACCAATATTTAAGCCATATTGATGTTTGACAATAATTTGAATTTGGCAAACTTTAAACGCCGTATGTGCGAACTATTTTTACTGAATTCATAAACTTTACTATTGTAAATACCAATTTTATACATTTTTATTAATACCTATTATTATTGATTTGGAGGATATTGGCAGGCTATCTAATTTTTCTTTATTTATATTCTGTGTTTCCTACATTTTGTCAACTCATATTTTATCTAACCTATATTATGTGTCTTTATATTTTCTGTTACTTACCTGTATTTTATTCACTTCTAACTCTTCACTGTAATTAATCGAAACATGTATTGCTTTATGTATGTAAAAGCCCTATAGGCGTTTAAATATAAATAAATAAATGGTTAATCCTCAAGAAATACAAAAAAAGTTAAAATAACATTTATTTATCATTAGAGATAAAATTACATTAATTTAAATTAGTAAAAGCTCCAGTGAAATATTTTTTTATGGATCTGTCAATTAGTTTGACGAAGCATTGTGAACAATGTGGGTTACGCCACTTCTACGCTGACCGCTACAATTTTCTCACGTATTTTCTGGCCATAAAAGGCTTCTCTGCTAAGCCTTTTCTAGAAAAATAAAACATTTTCGTAATAATTCACTTGAAGCATATTTGAAATTTCGTCTTTAGAATGGGACTAAGATTTATGCAACTTTAAAAAAGTTATACCCGGTCATACATTTTTTCACGATTGTATTCGCATATAGGACGAATTAATTTATGGACTGTAATCGCTATTTTAAAATGAAAACGTTTTAAGTTGACACAACTGTGGGAAATAGTATAGATTGAACTCTTAAGAGGCTAGACTTTGAACCACACGCGGAACACCCGCGACTGTCATTCTGTCCCGCTCACAAAAGGCTCACGCACACTTACAATACATGCGAATGCGAAATGTGCGAATGAGACAACGCTCAAATTTACCTACAGAAATCGCTCGAAAAGGGGTTTATGGAGATTACACTTTTCTACACAGAAACTTTCACGAAATTGAAATTTTAAAAAATATATATTTTTTAGAAAGAAGAAGCTACGTCGGTAGCTCTTTATAATTTTATAATTCTTTATGAGAGTTGAGTTAGCAGCACTTTTTCCTTAAATAAGATTTTTTGATAAATCGTACATGTTTGACAGTGAATGTTTACGTTAATACGAAACGCATCGAAAATTCAAAAACATACCAACATAGTTTTTACCCTCTAGAGAGCAGTATAAAAAATGTATATTCATTTTGTGCAATTTTCGATGTAGAAAAGTGTTTTTTCCCGGGCGTCCTTTTTGTATGGGCCGAAAACCGAAGTCTATCATCTTAAAGGACTGAATTACCCCATTCTCTTCCGATATTCTTGTTGTTAAGAATACCTTAGAGATAGTAAGACATTGCAAAATCATACATTTCGTATACCACCGAGAGAGTACCAGCTGGTCACAAGATTTCTTAATTAAGACCCATTGACCAGCGGCTGAGAATTAAAGTTCCAAAATGCTTGCTTGTACAGGGAGGTTCCGAAGAGAAAAATCGATTATTCCCCGTATCAATTTTTCTTAAACTACAAATTTAATATCGATTTATTTCATTAAAAACTTGCTTTAATGTACATCTACATTCAAGTAAGCAATACAAATGCTCAAAACGCACAATGATAAATTATTAAATATCGTTTACTTCTCGTAAGTATTTTTTTCTCATTAGTATTTATGATTTTCTAATAATGTTTTAAAAAAAAGCTTGTAAAATTTTTTTTTAAATATTTTAGTTTTGTAAGACCTTACATAAAAAGAAAAACTGAAGTATTTTCGTCACAAAACACGTTATCGGATTTATTTTTTAATGATTTTAATTGAACTAAAATTAAAATTCTGAAAAGTGTGTTTACTAGATTTATTGATTTATTTTGCTCGATTTGGGAGATACATCGACCCTTTGGAATAACAAGATTCCATGTGTTGCTTTAACGTCATGCGATAATGAACTCTAAGGTAGCTTACGATAGATCTCATAACCGTGTGACGTTTCCTTAGCAGATGGAACCTTTTTATTCCAAAGGGTCGATATACAGATGCATGAACAAGGATACTCACGACAATACAACAAGGGTATTATTTGTTAGTTAAGAGCCTTGACTTTGCACCACACGCGGAAAGTTTAGGTATTTCATTGTCTGTCGTTCTGTCCCGCTCTAAATACACTAAGACACACTTACGATACATGCGAATGTGAAACGTGCAAATGTGACAACTGCCGTAAACTCTCGTATTTACCTACAGAAATCCCTCGAAAAGGGCTTTGGGAGAAAATATTTTTCTACACCCAAACTTTCATGAAATTGTTATTTAAAAACTGAAATATGTTTTCAAAAGAAAAAGCTATGTCGGTATGTTTTTATAATTATGTAATTCTTTATGAGAATTGAGTTAGCAGCACTTTTTCCTTAAATAATATTTTCCGATAAATTATACATTTTTGACAGTGAATGTTTACGTTAATACTAGACGCAACGAAAATTTCTAAAATATACCGACATAGCTTTCACCTTTTAAAAGGCAATATAAAAAAAATATATTCATTTCGTGCAATTTTCGACGTAAAAAGTGTTTTTTCCCGGGCGTCCTTTTTATATGGGCCGAAATGCGAAGGCTATCGTCTTAAATTGTTTATTTATTTGGCTTTCAACGTCTTCAACTGCCTGCTCCATCGGGAAGTGATTTATCGGTTCAAAACAAACAAAGCGTATCATTTATGGTAATCTAAAATAGGTACTGTTCACAAAGTAGATAGAAAACAATCCGTGACTTATTATTATCAGAATAACCCAGTGGACAAAATGTTTTCTTCGATTAGCTACCAAATAACAATAAAATAACGACTGGTATTGTTCTCGCCCAGTAAGAATTTTCCGTAGTTCCGGCACGGTCGTAACTTGTATTACAATAGTGAGAAAATGTGTCACAGTTAATCATGTTTTTTCGATCAAATTCATTCAGAGAGAATTGTATTAAAATCTGAAATCGGAATGGTGCGGCGTGCTTCATGTTCTCCTAGAATTTGAAAGATACAATTATTAACCTTTTTTCAAGTGTCGTTATGTCCTAGATATTGTCATTCCATTAGAAAAGACACTTTACGTAAATAGATCTTTAATAAGCAAGTAAAAAAAGTATTGTCTGGCAGTAAAGTTTACACAAAGAACTTTCCTCATAAATAAACGAAGGAAAAATGGTTTGGTGAATCACAAATACAGAGAGATTCGTATGTTTACTCTATGTACAGCCCTTTAATAAAGGGATTCCCGGCGGTGATTTTTCCATACAAACGTATTCCCTATTTATCACTCTGGATTTTAACCCTAGACAAAATATTGTTTTTACATAAAATAGATATCAACTATTAGCGTGTCGGTACTTTTTGTTTTTTTTGATAAGTTACTTTTTATAGAAGTTATGACCTTCCAAAAATCAATGAAATTGACTGGTTTAAACGCCATCAAAAGACGTTCAGTATACAAAATAGACAATGTTTTTTTTTTAAAAAGCAAAACAAAGAAGAATAGAAGAGTTTTTTCTTATGTAGTTGGTAAAAAAATTGAAAATCAGACCACTTTTGGAGGAGAAAAGTGGGGAATACAAAACCTCGATTTTAGTTAGGTATTAGTAGCCCGAGATGCATTGTCCCTGTCGCTCAATATCCGGTGGAGTAAGAGCAACAGTGACAGCAACAATTCAGCAAAATCTATTTTTCAAATTTCTCCACCACCGGGTTTCATCTTAATCGTCTCCTGTCCAAATATCCGTATATTCTCGAACTGGAAAACGAGTTCAACCTAACCTAACCTAACCTAACCTAACCTAACCTAACCTCACCTAACCTAACCTAACCTAAGCTAACCTAACCTAACCTCTTGTTGTCGATAAATTTGCTTTTGATGAATTGATTTTCGTTGAACTCGTCGGTTACCGTTTTCATGCATACGATCTCTCACATATCAGCATACATGCAATAATCACCACAATAATGGTTAAGTAAAAATATACAATGTTCTATTTTCATGAGAGATCAAAAGCAATGCTTATTTTAACATACTTTGCTTTGAAAAAGAAAAGTGCTGTTGTACTACTCGTGATTTGGCATTATTTCAAAACACCAAAATGCATCGAGTAGGTACCTACCTGCTTTCAATTGAGTCAACCATTGAATATAGTTCCACGATTTGGATGGCATTTCACAATGGACCTGGGATTGGTGAATAATAATCTAAAATTCTCACAATTATTGGAATTAAGATGAAATTTTTAGCCCCGTCTGATTCGTCACCATCCACTTGGGAATTACTTCATCCAGGTAATTATATAGGTAAAGGCGTGAGGCCAAATCTTATCTCGCTACCATAATAATGATCACGTTTGGTAGAATAATAACTACAAAATATTCACATTCATCGATCGTCCAACTCATCAGTCAGACATCTAAAAAAAATCTGTATTTATATATGCAGTTATATGTAAAAGTGTTCCTTCTATCTGGTATAATACTCAGATTACTCATAAAAACAACGAAATACAAACCATATAATGCAGAAAAAAAATACGAGTGTGCTTTAGACCACACGACTGAACTAAAACGTCTTTAGCTCCATCTATATGTATGTATATATGTATTTTTATATGTATAAAATATATACATGTTGGAGAAAAATGTTATTCTAAAATACGATCCATTTTATTCGTAAAAACGGTTAAAAATGGGACTGAAGTTCTTAAGAACAAATTAACCGGGTTTAAAATTATCGTATTTTAGAATTACATTTTTCTCCGTGAACATATATTAATTTTCTACAAATACTTATTTAAATTTATTATCGTTCGCCTCGCCCGACAAGCCGTGCGCATCGAAGTCCGTTTTCCCCCGCATTTGGCGCGTCACTGGTATTTCAAAATACTAACTGGGATATTTCATGGACTGGCTATAGAGGAAGAGAGAAAAAAATGTGCGCGCGCACTGCTCTCTCTTGCTCCTACAGTGTTACAGCCCGTTCGCCTCGCCCGACTACGCGTAACGTGGTAACGCGTTTTCGTAACGCATTCGCCAGCTTACCCCCAAGTCAAGCGTACGTAAAGAAGTTTTATTTCAATAATGTAGTGAATTGAAAAAAAATGATGTTATCTGGGTTACTAGTAGAATATTTCAAAACGTAACACTAATGTACTGTAACCTAATTCCCAGAGTTATTTTTTATAATTTTGAATGTATGAAACATAGACACGTGTAAATAATCTATGATTTATGGCGAGATGAAGGCCGGCGTGGTCGAGAGGTAAGGCTCTCGACTCCCAACCTGAAGGTCGCGGGTTCGGACCCGAAGTGCGTAAATAAATTTTATTTGATTAATTTGTGTTATTTCACAATGAATTAATTAAAAATAATATATAGTAGATATATATATTTGCAGCACGTTCCAAAGTGGAAGATCCTCTCAGTATCGCACTGGCGTAAGACCACCATTCAGTTTAGAAGCGTTGCTTGAAATGTTGTTATGAAGCGATTTTATTTTATTATTTTATTTCATATTTTATTTATCGAGTAGTTAGGTACTATCGTTATTTATTGTTAGTCTATCATGTTGGCGGCACTTGTAGATTTTATTCGGCGCGAGCGTGGGCAGCCTGGGGGCGTTTCCGTTTCCTCACTCTGGTTTTGGAAGCGACATTGTGCGACTCGCTTCGAAAACAACAGTCAATTATTTCTAAGTTTTAAAATGGCATAATTGAATCCTGAGGTTGGATTGATATTTTACGGGCGTAGAATCAGGTCAAAGTTTTAATTAAAAGTTTCTTAATAAACATCCGCGCGTAAAGCGAGATTTTTAGTTTCGGAAAGAAACTCGAACATAGTGCCGGTCGGCTTGTTTTGCGGAAGAGTTTATTCCGCCATAATCGAATGAATCGTTCTTTGGAAGAAGGCGACACGCCCGCGAGTAATTAATCTGCAGCGAGTGATCTCCAGTCGGGATTATATTTAAAACGGTAGCCGCCGTGCTTCTAACTAAGTGCCGCTAAAATGATACGAGTCTCTCATATAAATCTTCCGTTATAAAACGGCTGGAAGCCTGCATGGTCTTCCCGGATGCAGATGGATAAAAGGGTCCCTTTCTACCTGGCGACCGAGACAGAGGACGTAACTTCTGGATGCCACGGATGTCGAGGCGATGATGTCACCGCGTGGAGGCGAATTGGGCCTCTCCTCTCTTCACCAGCAGTTCTTCCGCCGTGCTCGTTTTATAGTTAGATTAGCATAGGGTAAAGAGTACTATGGTCCCGGGGGTGAGTCCTTACCGTTATAATTATTATTATGTTTTTTAACCGCACAATACAGTGTCTATATTATCTACCTACCTTGGTTTTATTTGTAGAGAAACCTAATAACATTTATAGGGATGGCATGGCAATGTATGACCCATGCTCTGATGATGGAGTACTTGTGCTCTCCGCATATTGACATACTCTGACTTTGGTCAGGGTTTGGCGTCCAAGACTTCCCATTACGGAAGTCAAAGTTAATTTGCGGGACACAGTGCCTGACATTGGCACACACCATCAAAATAACAACCTTTTTTATAAGTCTCATTTACATTTATCCCATAACAATGTTTAGCCGTGTTTGGTGACCGGATCTGAATAGCCATGTAC
The DNA here is from genome assembly GCA_951813805.1 of Limnephilus auricula. NCBI lineage: Eukaryota > Metazoa > Arthropoda > Insecta > Trichoptera > Limnephilidae > Limnephilus > Limnephilus auricula. Next base: position 8,464,651 of record OX638403.1, read on the forward strand.
TTCACCACTTCCCTACTCCCCATTTCCTATACCTTACACTATCTTTATCCATTCATACTCATATTATCACACATTTGCCCTGATGATGGATGCTCTAACGCCGTTCGAATCATTGTCTAAACAAGGAGGTAGCGCAACACGGCAATGAAAATCTAAAATCATGTCCAATGCATCCATATTATTAATACGCTAACGTCTGTCTTACACACTCGCTTAACGTACGAGATACAAACGGAAGTGCTGCCATCTATAATATTAGAATGTTATTGTTTATTTAAAATAATTGTTATGAATAATAACAATAAATTTTATTGTTATTATTAATGTTTATTTCAAATCACTGATTATTTAAAAAAAAAACTTTAATTGTAAGTCCAAACCATGTATGTAACAAAAAATAATTATAAATAAAAAAATTGAATTAATGAAGTTTTTATATTACAGTTTTCCCGCGGAAGCGGGTTCTTACCTGTTAGTTCGTAATTAATTTCAATATTATTCTTTTAAACTTTCCGATAAAATATTCTACATTTTCTAAATATTCTTCTATGATATGTTGTGCAGATACATTTAACTTAAGAAAATTATATCACCTCATTCGTAACAAGTTTGGCAATTGGCTGGCTTGGCTACTAACACGATTTGACAGTGGTTCACTTGTTGACTCACCTTGGGAAAGACACTTTTTGTTGCAACGGAAATGCAGTTTCCCATTTCTTGCCAACACTTTACCAATTTTGTATGCATTCATTGTCTTCACAGTCAATATTCTGCAGCCATTGTTAGAGAAAAAGGTGTTAGTATTTTGACAGCTTTTTAGTACACTGCATCAACCAAATAATGCATTATTTTCACCGAGAATTTAGATATTTTTGTTGTGCTAAGTTCTCACCCAAAAAATGACCTTATCCTATATATTTTTTTTAAAGTTTTTTGGGTTGACGTGATGTTGTCTATTGACGGAATGTAGATTGAATAAATAAAGAAAAGTTAGTTGAATGAATCAAAAATGACCTCGAACAATAAATACATGAAGAAAGTATTTTGAAAAGAGAAGAAAATACTGAATAATACACAGAAAAATAAAACATGTTACTGTTGCAACTTTGATTTACACGTACTTGGATGATTTTAACCAGCGATTCCTACGCATTAGACTGCTTAAAAAAGTAACAATTCGTCTTTTTTATCTAGGCACCCTGGTCTTCTTCAATGGTGCTACAGCCCATTCGAAGTCTTGGCCTCCTTCAACGTGAGCCTCCCTTGCCCTCTGTCCTCGGCCGTCGTCTTCCAATCTGCAACATGGAGTGGTCGTCTCGAATCCTTCCTCTCCTCCCATCTCAGCCTAGGTCGGCCCGCCTTTCGTTTACCTCCAGGATTTTTTTTTTAAAATTAGTTCCACACAGGAGGCCCCGAGGAAAATAATTTCCCTCAGGGCCTATGTCATCTTTGGGGATAATGTGTGGAGGGTATTTTGGGAAAGAAAGGAGAGGAAGTTCTGGGAAGGAAACAAGTATGAGGGTTGGGTAGGAATCTGGGGTTCAGTGTGTCTAGATCATCCGCCGCCAAGACCTAGACAAACCTCACCCCATGAACCCGGGCACCCCTGCTAAGTCACCAAACGTAGCGAACCACTTGGGGTGACCTATGGCAGAGGTGTTGGTTATCCAATAAATGGTTCCCCGGGCGGCGGTACCCATTCCCGCCTCCCAAATTCTGACCTGTTCACTGAATGGATGACCTGTTAGAACCTTTTTCGGTACTCGTGAGCTTGGCATTCAGTGCACATGTCCGGCCTATCTTAGTCTCTGGAGCCTTAAATGGGTAGAGATTCTGGGAGCTTGGTAGATATCATAGAGCTAATTATTCTCCATGCCTCTCCTTTTCGCACGCTCTCCTAATATTCTTCGAAGTACATTTCTTTCGAAGGTGTCCAGCTGTTCTGTAGACTTTGCTGTCAGTTTTCCCACCCTTGTAAATGCTTTAAATAGTCAAAAAAATACACACATAGGTATATACATATTTTTTGTTCATTAAAATAAAATTTAGGGATACCATTGATCAAAGTTTCTAAATTATGCGACGTTTGGGGCAATGATTGCAACGCTTCAGACTAAACATGTTACTGCGTGCAGATAGGTAATATATAAAAAGCCAGAGATAGGTTAAACACACCCCTCTCCCAATCCCAGCAGTATTGTAAACAATAGGAAGTATGTTTAAACGTGTTGGTATCGCAATTAGAGTATTTGAGTAATAACGAACTTTTTTTCTTAGACTGAATTTACAATCGTAACATAAAATGGCCCCTCCAAGCGTATGTGTAATATATAATAAACTAGCTGACCTGGCAAACTTCATACCGCCTTAGAATCAATAAATGTTGTGTTTAATTTATTAGCTGTTCAAGTTGATTCAAATTATGTCGACCACCGCACATTATTTGAAAAGCCGTTCCATACAAAATATATGAAAAAAATTATTTTCTTCATAATTATTTTTCCCGTCATTTTTCCGACATTTTAATATTTATATTATGTTAATCGGGACGGAGACAAATCTAACAAACCAAAGATCATAAAAATCGGTCCAGCCGTTCTTAAGTTATAAATGGTGTAACTAACCCGACTTTGTTTTATATATTAAGATTAAATTAAACAATAAACTTTGTATCAACCACTATTATATAATCACAATTACCTACATGTTTCGAAACCGATGGTTCCTTCGTCAGGGTAGTAATGACATTAATAATTTAATTCAAAATGACGCCACAAAGTGATTTTGCGAAGTTTGAAAAAATATAATAAATTGATTGATGTATTGTAAAAAATTGCAATATTAAAATACCTAATTTTGTAAAAATTGTCTTAAACCTCCTAAAACCGCATTAAAAAATCTGAAGAAGAAACACGTAAAAGGATAGAAAATTCAAAAAAATATATTTTTCGTACTTTTTTGCGGCTCTGCTTATATTTGAAGTACTAAAAGTGTCGTCTATGATTTTTTTTTTCACGATAATACTTTTGGCCGTGATAATCTCAAACCACGTCCAATTCCTGATTGTTTTATGTTATACGGCACAAGTATACCAACTACCTGGAAGCAGATGTTCTATGACATTCTAAGGCAGTCTATGGAATTCTAAGCATTTGGAAAATATTGTAAGGCCTAAAGAAGTGGAAAACCGCAGTCTTTGATGGTAATTAATTATCGCTTCTTTTCTACGTATGACGAAATCTAATGTTTGTTTTGTCTTTATTTTCAGGTCACCGCTTTCGATCCTGAAATTTCAGCCGAAACTACAGAAGGTAAGTTCTTTCGTCCAAACCGTATTTATTATTGAAGTCGAGTTAATTAACAAACCTGCTATGCAAAAACAATTTTCTTTTTTTTAAATCTTCACTTTCATTGAAAAATTTGTGATGCGCAGCATTCCTAGAATATGTAAATATAATGAATTTCATAAATGCATTTTATAAATAATTATTATTTGACGTTCGAGAATTTCACTTCGCCTCGCGCCCATATTAACATTAAAGACTATAAAATCACAAACTATCTAAAAAAAAGTTATATGCCATTTAAATGCAGAATGCGTTAAAATTATATTTTATTTTAATTTTATTTTTTTGAGACACAAACAGGATATTTATATACAAATTAAAATACAAATATAAATTTCCCTAGACTAATGTGTCTGCAGTAATCATATTTGCATATTCACAGAAGCAAACACATGAAAAACGATGTCAGCATTTTTATACATTACTTAAAACTTAATTACAAAATTTGAAAGACATCATAAGTAGAAAATATTTATGAAGTATTTATTAAAAAATAATAAAACAACAAACAATTTTTTATTATGGTATATGTTTTTACGAAAAGCCTGTCTATGTAAAATGCATAAAAAGTGGCTTCACTTGACCACAAATAGATGCAGGGGTAAAAGGTCAATTAAAAATCGAGTATTATAAGAAATCTTACAGATGGTAAAATCGCATTTTGAATGTTATGTGTGGTCTTTTATCCTCAGAGTATTACTGTTATTAATAATTATAAAAACATTTAGATAATTTGTAAAGGGTTGTTTTTGTGGAAAATCACCTCAAGGGCGCTGTTAAAATATTTTTCTTTCACATTTTTATATATATTTTTTAATGAATCCGCACAAGAGTTACAACTGCTTACGTCTGGAGCCAGTGAGACTATGGGATAATATAAGCTAATATGATTTAATTTTACACTTTGAGGTTTTCTCATCATTCCAAAAACAAAAAATATTCATCCAGCTCTTGCAGAAAAGTTAATAGATATCGCACATTAAAATTAAAATGGATATATTTATCCAATTCACTCTCCAGATTGCATTTAGTTCGGGAAGAATCTTGCATTCATATATAAAATATAGCAGCCTTTAAAAATATGCGTTAAGAAAATGAAGATGAAGAAAAAATGAAGAATCAGTGTTGGCAGTTCTTAGTAGTTCTTAAGTATGATACAGTTTAAAATGATGGAAATTTATAAGTTTAATTCCCAGATGAGACAGAATCTTTTTCTATTTTTTCTGTTTCACAATTTTTGTTTGAGAGTTTGAGTTTGAAATTGTCTTCAACGATTAGATTTTATGTTCACTATTAATTAAAAAGTGGTGAATTAGAAATGCCATTTAAAGAGAGCTAATTACTTTCTCTGCAAAAAAAAGAAGTTGTTAAACCATGTTAACAGCCGGTAGCATGATTGGTAGACAGTTGATTGAATTTATAAGCAGGTACAAACTATTTTGAAAGTGAGAATAAAACATTAAAAAAACACTACACAATGCACGGTTGCTATTTTTCTATTGATAAGATTAGTGGCAAAAGATGATTTGATATTTACTTCAAATAATATTTTATTATTTTTCACATTTAGTTATAAATACCTAAGATAATGTAAAAAAAATTATCAACATTAATAATAGGGCCTTTACCGGTGCACTCGTCTAAATTCGAAATTATTAATGCAACGAAACTGTTTGAGCGAATTGTTTTAATGCAAGTTTAGATATGTTCATAGGTATTACAAATTAACTTTCAAAATTACTGCCTCAACCCAGGCTAGCCTAGTGAGGCGGGTTATGAGAAACCACAATTAATAACTATATATTTCCATTGTTTTTCTACGTATATTATATTCTGTTGTTTACTTTATACACTTCATTCAATAAATTGTAAGTTTCAGTAGCGGTTTTTCTAAGTTTCATGGGAAATTTCACAACAATTCTTTGCTCTTTTGCCTCCTTTTTCCGGCGAAACAAAAAACTACTCTAATGCGAACGAAGGCTACAGCTATACGGATTTGTTTACAGAAGCGAGATAAAATATTACTGCATTCGAAAGAAAAGGCTTCACGCTAAACAGCTGTCCGTCGCTGGCGTCTGGCGCATGCGTACTTCTTCTGTAACAGAGTCAGTCTCTTTCGTTATTTAATAGCCACACCTCGTATTCTGTCTCTTATCAAACACATTAAATAATTTACTCTGTCATAGAGTACCTACACAAATGTATTCACTCTTTCACATCAAGTAAATACACTTATTAAAGATGATGCATTGTCTGAGATATAATAATATAAATGGGATTTAGAGGTTACGTGGGTTTGGCTGCTTAAGAATGTATGTAGGCACATTCCAATTACCGTGTTCTGAGTAATACAGATTGTTTAAAGAATCAACTGACCTAATAAACATTAGCCGAGATAATAAATTACTTACAAAAAAATCTCAGCACGTAAGGCAACTCGGTAGGATTTTGTTCAATTTATAAATGTTTTAACTTGTTTGCTGTTCAAACTTACACAACAAAATCAATTTATAATAGCACGAAATTTTGAAATTTGTAACAATCTATACACACTTAACGAATGCACGAAAAAACGACCAATTTTATGAATCTAGGTGAAAGAAAAAAATCTCTCTGTTTTTATCATACTCATTTTCTAGACATTCAGAAGTTCTATTAGTAGTTTACATTTATATCAATATCTATCGAACTACGTGAGAAATTTTTCTTTAAAATTTAGTTTTTTAAGCCAACCTTGTCCGAGTTACAACATTATATTAGCACAACTTTTTCAAATTGTTCACGGAACTAAAAGCTTAACAGTTCATGTTGAAAATGATGTAGCAAGCTGAAAGTAGATGCATTGAACCAAAAATTACACACAGAAAATTTAGTGTAAATATTATCATGATTTATTTATTTCTTATTATAACAGATACATAATCGAAGATTGGGGTAAAGTGTGTGCTTTTGCGCAATCGGAATTGTCCAGAATTCAAATGAAACCGCCATTACTTTGGATTTTCATCCTGAAGTTCTGGAAAGACAAAAAACGCATGGAGCACGCATAATTACGAAGACATGTGAAATTCACAAAAATCCAATTAATATTAACAAAGACGATGGGGCTAAGCTCACTAGTTCTTGGTGTCCATTATAGTATACATAATTTAAAATGGTTTTCTGCGTTTAATTTTGGTGTAGCATTCAATTGCTAGTACTGCTGACTACTAAACCAAAATTAAACGCAGCAAACCATTTTAAATTATGTATACTTAATCGACCACCACAACACGAGCATCTGCCTAGCATGTTGGTTGAAAAGTCCTCAAATTATGTCATTACTCTTAGAGGATGGCAACACAGTATCGCATAAGAACACAATTCACCACAATCTTCGATTACACATCTACCCTAATGATGTACACTGTAATGCTATCGGAAACGTTGGCTACAGAAGGAGGTAGCGCACCATGGCATAATAATCCAAAAATAAATCATGATAAACTTTTCGCCGTGAATATCTCAAATCATATCTTGTGTGGGTATCTTCACGCTATAGCTCGCCATTGCTTTTGTTGCTTCCAAAACAGATTTCTGCTTTATTGTGTAAATTAATGTGTGTTAATTAATACGTGCACGGAGAAAAATGTTATTCTAAAATACGATCATTTTATTCGTAAAAACGGTTAAAACGAGACTGAAGTTCTTACGAACAAATTAACAGGGTTTCAATGTTTATTGGCGGGAACATGTAAGAATAAACAATAATTTATCAAAGAATAATTTGTTCGTAAGAACTTCAGTCCCGTTTTTAACCATTTTTACGAATAAAATGATCGTATTTTAGAATAACATTTTTCTCCTTGTGTAAGTGATCAATCGATGAACAGTAACCGTCTTATTTGGAGCACGTACAGCCCTACACATGCTCATAAGTAAATCCAGTAGCACAGGCTTTCACGTTTCTGACAGTAATATTATTTTGTTTTGACAGCTCTCTTATTAGTATGTGCATTAGCTCCGACAGGTGCTCCTTCAATACCTCGATTCATTCGCTGCAGAAACTGGATTGAATGGAATTACCAAGTCTCATTGATGAATTCCTCTTAATCTCGCAATCTTCCTTGATCAGCGCAAATTCTGATTGCTGTTTATAGACTTCGTGAATGTCTGTCTGCAAAAATATGCAACAACGGAAAGCGCCGACTATTCACTGATTCGAGATTGAACTAAATAAATAAAACCTACACGGTGATCAGAATTCAACGCATAATATTACGAAATAATGTGAAATAAATTTAATGAACGCTTAAGCAAAACATCTGATTGATAAAATCTTCTTATCTTACTAATCTTACTAATATTATAAAGGCGAAAGTTTGTATGGATGTATGTATGTTTGTTACTCTTTCACGCAAAAACTACTGAATGGATTTTAATGAAACTTTACAATAATATAGCTCATACATCAGAATAACATATAGGCTATTATGTATAGAGCTAGCTATATTCCATATATTAAACATAATAATTATCTACTGTTTAATTATAAAATGTAAAAATTTGAGAATGACATTTTGCAAAACAAAGATTCTTAAATCAAAATTCTATTTTAGAAAATATTTAAATAGTGAATTTATTTGAAGTACTCGCCTTACACTTTGAATCGAATCAAGAATTATAGATATTTTAAATAAATAGGTTAATAATTTTGTTATATTCAGACACGGGACCTAGGAAAAGAAAATAGGCTACTCGAAGTACTAATCCTGCGCAAATGGTGAGTTTGGCAGTCACAACATATTTAACTGTCCTTTTCGAGCATAGTATATATAGTATTAGGCTACCATTTTCAGGTTTTAATAACATCTAAAATATCTTTAAGCATAATATTTTCACTTTGATAAAAATCTTTTGAAAAATGATGTGTAAACATCAAATATACCGTTCATTTTTACCGGTAATTCGGTGTCTAAAAAGGCTTATATTGTGAAACTACCAATGCTAGAAGGCATAAACTGATTATACACGGGCATATGTGTGTCCTTTGTACTCACCCTCCAGTTATTAAAATCAGTTGCATTCAATCTTCCGATAAATGTATGGATACATTGAAAAGCATATTGAAAACAGTAGCTAAAATAGTAGATTAAAATCGAATATTCCAATAATCCATTTATTTTACGGTGATGTTGCAATTACCGTAAAATAAATGTACCTACTTATTTATTTCAACAACTCTATAATTTGAGTTCTACCAGTCAAATGAATCCGTATCTTAATTTTAATGGACTGAATTATTCGATAAATCGATGTAATAAATATGTTATTGGTTCACAAGAAGTGCTCAATTAATAAATAAAAATACATATCAAGAACATTCATACAGGTATTGCGTACAGCCTTCAGTTAGATTATACTATTTTATTATTATATATATTGGCTGCGGGCCATAAGAATAAATTGTGTATGGTTTCGCAACTAATGAAAAATAAAAATATTTTTCTAAACTTCAATTTATGTGGTATTTAACTATTACATACTTTAATTAGCACCATACATAAAATAACATGAACCACCGTACAAATTATCGGTTAAGTAGAATTTTCCATAACTTTATTTTTAAACACCAATTAAGGCTAATGATTTTTTTTACATGATACCCTGGTACAAACCTTACCGATTGATCATGCAAAGTGCCATTAACGTAAGTTATTAGAGAATGTTCGAAATGTCCATAAAGGTACAGGTACAAATCCTTAACATTATTTCTCTATTCTGTACAGGTGTCTATCTAAAATAGAGCAAGGTTTAATATTGAATAATAACTGACCAATAAATGCTGTAACTGTTACACTGTTGTACCAAATAATGTTGTAAATTGTATCCACGAAATGAATAAACGAAGCATTGAATATAACAAGGCCCACAACGTGAACCAGATATCAGATCAGTAAACCGTTGTGACAAGAAACAACCGCAGTGAATTGTGGATTATTTGAAATATAATGCGATGGTTCAGCCTCGAATGGATGCACTGCTATGCAGTAAAACGCATAATGCTTTCATTCTCGAGCATATTACCACTTCAAAACAACTAAATAATGTGCACCAAGTCGTGAGATTCCTTTTCATTCAACGGTATCTGTGCGATCAGCATATTACAACATGTTGTAATCATTATGAATGATACAACTTTATCCTTATATTTGTTCTGTTTTATTTCCTCTTCAAACAACTACTTTGCGCGATGCAATAAGGAAGTTGAGTTCTTTTTTTTATTAATTTTATCAATGTTCTCATGCAAACTTAAATACTAGTATTATTTTTTTTTAAGTTCGTTTTCATAATTACATTAATTCTACAAGTTTGAATTTTATTAATTTCGCGAAAACTCCCGGTAAGAGGCGGGAGAGTGTGTGACGTCATTTGTTCCCTTGTTTGTGTGAAAAATAAGGGAAAATATTTACAAAACCGGGACACGCTTAATATGGACGAAAAAATAAATTTAAAAAGTTGTAGTAGATAGATATTAACTAGTACAAATCAATTCAGTTATAGGTATTTCGGAAAAAGTGCATATTAACGGTTATTTTTTCAATTAAAAAAAAGTGTTTTTAAATTTAAAAAATAACCATTGAAATGCACTTTTTTGAAATTCCGGTAACTGAATTGGTTAGTACCAGTTAATATCTATCTACTAGAACTTTTTAAATTAATTTATTTAGTCTATATTAAGCGTGTACTGGTTTTGTAGATGACTATAGAAGACGTCACACACATTCCCGCCTCTTACCGGGCGTTTTCGCGGGCTTTAATAACATTCAAACTTGTAGATTTAATTTAATTATGAAAATGAACTTTAAAAAAAAATTATTATATTTAACTATAAAATACAACCATAAAACATGCAGGTTATCTTGATAAAGAAAAAAATCTCTGACTGGAAGCTCTGTCGTCATAATATATTTCTTCTCAAATGTATAGGTTAGCACAATTCCTCCATGCTCAGACGGCCTTCGTGGTCGATTGATGGCCACCGTGGTAGAGAGGTAAGGCTCTCGACTAGAAATCTAAAGGTGGCGGGTTCAAATCTTGGCGAGCTCAAGTATATTTTATTTGATTGAATTGTGTTATTTCAGAATTTAATCATTTAAAATTATAAAATGTTTATTTATTTTATTTCCCGCACCCCTAGCATGGTCGATCGATATGAAGTTACCGAACGATTGTCGGTAACTTCTCATCGTTCCTTAGGATAACTGCAGATCGCTAACGTTCAAACGACAGTTGATATCGAATATATTAAGGACACTTAGTCATTGTGAACTGTCACCTATTCGTTTGCGATTGCAGTTGTCCTAGGGAACGATGAGAAGTTACCGACAATCGGTCGGTAACTTCATATCGATCGACCATGCTAGGGGTGGAGAGTGGAAGATACTCACAGTATCTCCCCAAGAAGTAGATACCAGTAAGACCACCATTCAGAATTGCAACGTTGCTTGTAATGGCTTTAGCAGTGTTTGGTGATCAGATCAGAATAGCTAGGAACTTCTCCCATCTTCCTCTTCCCCAACTTCTTCCCCTGCCCACTACCCAGAGTCTCACAGCATACCTTAATTATGAATGCCATACTGACTTGTGCAGTTTCACATTTAAAAAATAAAAATACAATTTTTTTACTTGAAATATCATTTTCAAACATTGATTTTTTAAAACAAAACAAACCGCCATTTCTTAAAGTGTTTAATGACAAAAATAGAGTTGGTTAGTACGCAACAGTATCTTGTACACAGTAAAAATAAATTCACACTGATAATTTTCCAAATTTGTCTAAAACTGATACTCCCTACTCTATATTACATTAACCTATCATTAATAATCCTTATTGGCTCATGGCATTGCATTTAACTGCAATAATTGCAACTTTGACATAAAAATGGCGCGAACAGAAAAACGACCTCATATTTAAAAATAAAGTTAGACTATTAATCGCTTTACATTCCAAATTATATGTGCCTGGGAATATTATGATTGGCACATGGAAATAAATTTGTACATACTAATTTAAAAATATTTTATTTTTATTGTTCGGTGATAAAATAAAATACCGAAAAAGGAAAAAAATGTCTCCAGTTTAGTAACAACTAACAACATACCTAATTATAGGCAGAACGCATTTTCTAGAATCTAAAATACATCAATGTCATTTTTTCCTTAATTTTATTGCAAAACATTTTTCATGTGAATATGTGGTTGATAAATGTTGTATATTCAATCACTTTTAATATTTGCAAAATAATAAAAAAAAATATCCGCATAGTTTTTGTATTACTCTGATGAGTGCAATTAATCAACTATTCTGAGTCAGTCATGTATAGGTACCACAGCTGATTTAAAATTATTATTTTAATAATCTACATTTACCAATATTCTAAAAAACTTAATGCATTATGTTGAAATTACCATTTTAAGACAATGAAGAATATATTTTGTATAATATCATTTCTTGGCATCTTGGATACAATAAAGAAACAAGCAGATAATATTGAATACAATTATGTCATATCATTTTAATTATTAGATACTGTTTAAGTATTATTTTTTCTGCAATGAAGAGAAAATGAAAAAATGCAAACACTGCAAAATGCAAATAATAAATACTTAAGTGCAACATTTACCTACACACGGATAAGAGACATGTTAGGAGCAAAATTTTATGACGGTGAAGCAAATAATATATTTGAATGTACTTAATTTCGTACATAAATATAACATAGGAATGGTAACTAAGGAAAAGAAGGAAAAGAAAAACAAATTACAATCACGAAATACTCGAACACGGGACGAGAAATGAAAAGCAAATTAGATTGCCAGCAAGGAAGAAAGCAAGCATATGCACGGAGAAAAAGGTTATTCTAAAATACAATCATTTTATTCGTAATAGTTAAAAACGGGACTGAAGTTCTTACGAACAAATTAACAGTGTTTCAATGTTTATTGGCGGGAAAATGTAAGAACCATTTGTTGGTATACCTACGTACGAAATTACTAAGATCGTATTTTAGAATGACATTTTTCTCCGTGTGTATGTATCAGGCCATCCAACTTCATAAGAAAATCCCAATTGAAATTACTCATATTGAAATGTGTTTAAATTTAAAAAGGAATTAAAAACATATGTCTACCGCAAATATTGATGTTGTTAGTGAGTGAATACAATTAAATTAAAAATATTTAAAGTTATATTATGTATGCTAGAAAAGATACATTTTAGGAGTATTAATTGTTCTCAAATTATTAGCGATGACAGACACGACGATGTGAGCTCCTCAAGATTAATAAATAAAATAAACAATTTTATTATTCACTCTGTTTCGTGATATAAAACCACTGGCTAGTTAATAAGCGTAGGTACAAAAATCTGCATTTAAAATGCGACTTTTCGAAATTTTTATCGAATCAACTATCTACAAAGGTTATATATGTCATTTTCGCTTATAAATAACATGACCACATGCCAACAATCGTAATCCAATTTACATTAAAATCAAACGCTTGAGATTTTGTAATGTGTTTGATAAATCACCATCGTAACACATTTAACAGTTTTTTTTTCTTTATTATGAACTTTTATATTATAAATTATGCTTTTGTAACTAATCAAATAGTCATTTTCTAACCGCATTTGAGATTTATATTGACATTATCACAATGAAGCAAGATGTATCAAGAATAACTCTCAAACGGTGAGTTTTGACGACATAAAAATTGCACATTTTTTTAAACAGAAGTGCCCAAAACCAAAACAACTAGGTACCTTTACCTCGCTACGTTTTCTCCATATAAGCTCTCTTAGAAATATCTAATAAAGTTAAAAATAATACAGGAAAATAAAATAATAAGCTCTCTTAGAAATATCTAATAAAGTTTAAAAAAATACAGGACGCATTATTGTTTAATCCATGTTTTAAATTTATTATTTACTAAGAAAAAACGGTTTCATAACCCTCAGGCTTATTTGTTCGCTTATAGGAACATCTTAAATAGGTGTCATAGAAATCGTTGTGTCTTCCTTACTATCTAGTGAGAAATATTATCTATACGGTGTTAGAAAGAGAAAATACCACGTTATATATTCGAATCTAAAAGTTAACCATAAAATAATTTAAATGTACATGTTTATAAAAGGCAAATTTCTGTCTGCAATTTGAAGAAACATTATGAAACTTTGAAAATTTTTTTACTAAATATTTCACATGAAATGACAAAAAATTTAGGTGACGATAACGTTCATAATACACATGTACAATAAAAATATTATCTGTAATTTTAGTTAGAATAAACACAGGATGGGCCATTTTTAAAACTCTATAGGAAAAAATTATATTTCAAAATTTATATGTTTATTTCAAATTATAAAAATTGAAAGCATACTTTATCACCTTTCAAAACAGTTTCAGTTTTCGGATACGTTCAGTTATTATATTATTCCATTTTTTTGAATTTTATTGACAAAATATGTCCGAGTCATGAGGGGTTAAAAACATATCAAAACTTACGGATAAAAAAAAATTCCGATTTGAAACCCGAGATTAAATCTATTAAGTTCTAATAAAAAAAATCTACCTGTAGATAATATTTTCTAGGAAACCGTGTATTTTGCTTTTACTTACAAGAATTATGGTGTGATGCTCTTGTTTTATTTGTAATTAAACAACAATAATTGCAGTAATGTAGCACGCAATAGTTACTACCATTAAATAGTTTCAGCTTCCGGTCAGATAGTAGATACGAGACGATGGCGTCTAATATATCTGACGTCTGCGGCTAGCGGGAATTACACGAACTGTAACATAATTAAAAACATATTTTAAAATCACAGAAGTTAAGACGATACACTTCGCTTTTCGGCACATACAAAAAAGACGCCCGGGAAAAAACACTTTTCTACATCGGAAATTGCACAAAATGTATATATTTTTTTTATACTGCCTTCTAGAGGGTGAAAACTATGTCGGTATGTTTTCGAATTTTCGATGCGTTTCGTATTAACGTAAACATTCACTGTCAAACATGTACGATTTATCAAAAAATATTATTTACCGAAAAAGTGCTGCTAACTCAACTCTCATAAAGAATTATAAAATTATAAAAAGCTACCGACGTAGCTTCTTCTTTCTAAAAAATATATATATTTTAAAATTTCAATTTCGTGAAAGTTTCGGTGTAGAAAAGTGTATTCTCCATAAACCCCTTTTCGAGCGATTTCTGTAAGTAAATTTGAGCGTTGTCTCATTCGAACATTTCGCATTCGCATGTATTGTAAGTGTGCGTGAGCTTATTGTGAGCGGGACAGAATGACAGACGCGGGTGTTCCGCGTGTCGTTCTAAGTCTAGCCTCTTAATTATCGCTTCCTTCTGGAGTGTGCTCTTGGCGAGGCTTAATGTGAAATCAATATTTTTGATTAATCTTTACTACGAATCGGTTTACATAATGAATTCCAATAAATAAAATTTAGATAAATTGAAGCTTTTCCTATCGTTTGGCTTGAGTAGAATTAAAATCAAATTGTTAATTATGTTATAAAAAATATAAGCGTAACCCAATTTTAATTTCATATTTGTTAAAATCTCTTCAATGAATGACTTCATTACCCATTCCCGGATTTGAACCAGCAATCTCGGAGTCCAGAGCTGAAATAACCTTGACGCTCTTTCCGGAAGGTTCTTAAACGTATTTAGTTTTTTTTATTTTTGGTGACCTAATGTACCTACATATTAATAGATTTTCCGATAATTAGTTTACGGTTGTTAACAATTTTAAATGTGTCAAGTACTTGTGTAAATAGCTGTTGGCAAGGTTTTACAAGCCACTTTCCTGTGGTTAACGTTGATACATCGTATGATGACAAAATGACAGATTTGAACCCGCAACCTCTGGGCGCGGAGCCAAGTGGTCTGACGGTGGACATTGGACTTCTCATCGCTAAGAAAAGGTGTCCAGAAAGTTATAAATGTCATTCGAGTCGCATAAAATTTTCCTTCATGCGGATAAGTCACACCACACCCATATTGTGTCAGATTTCACTTCCTGCGCTTTCACAATAGTCCACTCGTGTGTAATGATCTAATAAAACTATTAAATCCATTTGCATGCAATTACAATTCTACATTCCTAGTTGCGATGTCATTTTTAAACATCGGTTTTTTAATGTGTCCTTAGATCTATCCGCGATCAAGCGATAGCTTTCCCCTTTAAACACCTGCCAAGGTACGTAATGCAATGAGGTGTGTATATAAGTAAGATGTCTGGAAATATAATTTAATGTTGGCAAAGAAGTGACCATCTACGAAGCCGGAGGTGCAGTACCGATTCTGATAACGGCGAGAAAGCTGCAGAAATTTATTCTTCGGTGACATCTCTAACTTCTTAGAATACAAAGAAAGATGAAAAGTTGGCACTTGTCTTTGATCTCAGCTACTTATAATGAGTAAATTTTCACTATCTATCTGATCATTTGGCTGTTGCATTTAAGTTATTTGGTTAGAAGTTCTCTACAAACAACTTAAAAATCCCACCACGCCAGCCACCCTAAACCAATGACATATAAGTAGAATTGTCTTTTTTGAAGAGATTTATTTCAAAATACCCATAACAAAAAAATAAATATTGTTTTCAATTAAAAGGTGGCTACAGCACTTATCTAGTACATATGTGAGCCTTATAAAATAATATATGAGCCTTATAAAATAATAATAATATATAATAAAATAGGCTGGGAAAATTAAAGTTTTCATTACTTTAAAGGCAAATTTGACAATTTTAATCAGTTAATTTTCTTTTGGATTAGCTTCACACTGGAAGCCTTGAGGGGAATTATTTTCCTAGTATCATATTTTTTGGATGTTGTGTGGAAGGATATTTTAAGAAAGAAGGGAGAGGAAGCAATCTGGGGGTCAGTGTGTCCAGGAGTGAAGGGCGTATAAATCTATCCCTCCCACTGCGGAGTCCTGCTGGAGAGGCAAAAACGTCTCCCTTAACAAGTCTCTCCCGATTTGGCCTGCCACAACCTCACCCCATGAACTCGGGAAGCCCTGCTAAGTAACCAAAAGCAGCGAACTACTTGGGGTGACCTATGGCCCGATGTGTTGGTTATTCAATTTAACTAACTGGCTAACAAATTTAATAATTATAATTTTAAAAATAATAAAAAATAAATAAAATACCTCACAATCGTACCAGATATTTTACAATCAATTTGATTTAAAAAAGGTTTGCTTGAGTATTTTTGCAATAAATAAGTACAAATTGAAGTTTTGTAGGAAAAGCGCATCTGAAATTGAATGTTATAGAATGATTTAATTTTAATGCTTTTAAATTTATTTTCTATTATTATGCAGATAGATAAAACTTTGAAATTTCATCAAAATTGTACTTTAAAGTTTTTGTAATACATTTTAGCTTTTATATTTGCAGTACAATCTCAAACATGTGTGTTGTAGTTGAGTTACTTTTGTCTGAGCGGTGATGCTTTGACGTTTTCACAATGATAAATATATATAATATATGCAGGTTGCAAATAAATTATGTATAACTCGTTTGAAGTCGTAACGCGAGTGAAATTTCGCACATGTTGTTTATAATTTTAGAATATTTAAAGCAACAAAAAAACACAGAAGAAAGTTATATTGGTACGTGTTTTACGATATTTTTCACACCCACTTGTGATCCATATCGTCAATTTATACTATGGCGAAATTTATAGGATAGATACCTACCTATTGATAATAAAAAATAAACTGACAATATATATAATGGCTTTTACCAACTACGAGTGAGAGATTTATAAGATTTTAAGGACAGGTTTTTTCACATCAAATTATGGAGTTAAAATTCAAGTTTTGTGATAGTTCGTTTTAAGTTCTGTCATTATATCACCATGGGCCGATTGTTTCATAGTGCTTGGGTAGAAACAGAACTTTAATACGACTTTCCCAGAACTTTAATATTAACTTTGAAATTTGATAAATTGATAAAATTTAGTGAAACAACCCGTCCTAAACGATGTAGGTATATTTTGAAAATATTTAATAATAACGCGTCTATCAAATATGTTTGAATACTAAACGCACATAATATCATTTGACGGATTTCGTGGTCGAGGGGCAAGGATCTCGACTAGCAATTCGGAGTACATATTTTATTCTTGTATAGAAAAACAGAAATGTAAGTAAAATGATATTATGATAGGGCAGCAAGATCAACAAGAAGGTAATGATTTTAATTTTTCGAAAAACTTTGATTAAATTCCCCTAATAATGGGGAAAAAATCGTCACCGACTGAGAAAATACACAGAACAAATTTTTTTTTTTTCTTCTTTATTCATTGCTTTTTAATTACATAAGTTGTGGATTTTACGACCACCATGCTGGGAACATGCCCGTGTTATGGTGGTCGATTTTAAATGCAGTACATATGAAATATAAAAGAACATAAAATTATGTCCTAGAATATTTAAAAAAAAAAACTATAAAATAATATAAAATGACATAAAAATAAAGAATATAAAAGAATGTAAATGAATAGATATAAAATAATACAAAAGAGTGTGGAAGAATATAGTAGAGATGAAAAAATATATAACATATAAAAGAATTAAAAATATGTAATAAAACATTACATTCATTTGATCGTATCTATTTTCATTAATTGAATTCATAATAGGCGTTTCATTACAAATAAAGTTATTTATTCTGCCTTTAATCGGCTAAGTGAATAATGAATTCATTTATTTATAACGAGTATACTCTATGGGTAATGATTTTAGTGTTGTTTTATTTGAACATCGATTGGCTACAGCTTATCTAAATCGTGATGTAACAAATATCAAAAAAATATTTTAGAGATCATTAATTAATATACCGATTACTTTTGTTATTAATATTACAATAATTACCTGCTAATAAAAGGCTAACAATCTAATCGCTGAAGTTGCATAATGAACAGTGGGCTGTAAAATGTACAAACATTAAATAATTATATTATGCAGCATAAACCGGATTGTTCAACGTGAATTTGCAAATCAATTGATCTATTTATTAACCCGTTTAATCACAGGAGGCCAAATTTGTCCCAGCTCACATAAACAGTCTCAAATAAATCGTTGTATCTTCCTTAGAAATAAAAAAAAAACTCGATTTATACTACAGTCTAGAATTTAACCATAGAAAAATTTAAATATGCACCTCTATGAAACCAAAGTTTCCTATAGCAATTTGAGAAAAACATATAAAATTTCGAGATTTTTTTATTAAATATTTTTTAAAAGAAACGACAAAATCGTGAGGTGACAATAACGTTTATAATAGATACCTACATTTGCCTAATAAAATATGGGTGTTTTACTTTTTTTCGTTATCGGTATTTAGATAAGGTGAACCATTTTTTTTTCAGAAATTATGTTTTTTTGTAATAATAACATATTTCTAATATCACCTTTCAAAAACAGTTTTTTAGGTTTTGGAGACGTTCAGAAATATTCAATTTTTTGGATTTTATTGCAAAGCGGAAATTTTCTGAACTTCTGATCGAAATCTGAATAGTAAAATAAAAATTTAAAAAACTTTGTTCAAAAGATTATTTAATAAAAATCTCTTGTTTCTTCACAGTTATTGGCGAAGTGAAGTCATTGTTATTCAATTACATTGAATGGAATAGGTTATGGACGCTAGACTAACTAATATTCAATCGAATTGAGTTCAAAGCTCACAGTACCAACTTACTTCCTTTTTAAACAAAGTTTATGATAAGTGAATACTAAACCTATCACAAATCTTAATTTTTGTAGAAAGGGAGTTCCTTCACAATATTATCAAGGGTTTTCCACTAGTTCAGTTGATAGACATTTTTCAGAAGCTGTATTAGCTATTAGATTTTTAAATACATGAACATTTAACCGTAAATTGTACATTTTCAACGTCTATTTACGTTTAAAGCTGGCCGTTAAATTAATGGTTTTATAATAGCGTAATAGGAGATAATGATATCAATCGTATTAACGGTAATTGAAGATAGTAATGAGGCAGAGCAATGACCAAATGTGACCACTCATCATTGCCAATTTGAAATATTCCAGAAAGGAGAATTAAGTCAGCAACTTTGCGCAGTCAGCAGTCAGTAGTCAGCAATGTCAGCATTCGCTCTCTCCATACGTTTAGTGACTTGATATTGCTGTTACTGATTCTAACTCCTATTATAGTCTAAAAATGATACGGGTTAGACGAGACGAGGAGGCTTTTATGGCATTTTCGTTAATTAGTGCTAAGATTGAGTGATAAATATTACGAGAAAAGCATTGTGTTTTTAAATACTCATATAGGTTTCATAGAAATTGTTATATCTTTCTTAATGTCGTAGTGAGATTTATGATCTAAACGTGGATAGAAAGAGAAAACAACACGCTTTGTATTCCAATTAAGAAGTTAACTACACGTTTGCCTCTGCCTCAATGAAACCAAAGTTTCCGACCGCAATTTGAGAAAAAATTATAAAACTTTGTGATTTTTTTTTTAAAGTAGTTATTTTTTTATGAAACGACAAAATAGCGAAGTGACAAAAACACTTTTTCTAATTAAAAATGAGTGTGTTTTTATATTTTTACACAGTAATT
Organism: Limnephilus auricula; assembly: GCA_951813805.1. NCBI lineage: Eukaryota > Metazoa > Arthropoda > Insecta > Trichoptera > Limnephilidae > Limnephilus > Limnephilus auricula. Next base: position 8,484,657 of record OX638403.1, read on the forward strand.
TTAGTTAGAAAAACGTGAGGAGAGCCATTTTTAATTTTTGTTATGTTTGCGTTTAAAATTTTAATAAATCAAAAAATTAAACGTTTATTTCTAATAATAACATTAAAAATCATATTCATCACCTTTAAAAAAAAGCTTTTTGTTTTCAGATACATTCAGAACTATTCTATTTATTTGAATTGTAAAGCGGAAATTGCACCTTCTGGCAGAATATGTCCGAGGCCTGAGGGGTTTAAGAAAAAAAGCAGATATCTGAGAGTGATCGAAAGTGATATGAGAGATGTATGTTGATTATCTCTCAAAGCAATCTATAAAAATTGAAAGCTCTGAACAAAATTGCTTTAGTAAAACAAAAATGTGCAGTCAACAATATCCAAACCATTCCTGATATAGGTATTACTCATAATAATGGACAGATACATTGTAGAAGTACATATCAATGTAATTTTTCACTTCAACAAAAACTGTATAACCATCATATACGACATTTACACATACGTTATGCTATAAAATATGGCATACGCTACTTTAATTGACAGATGATTGAAAGATTTTACGGTCAGCGTAATTTCGACGTAAGATGGCATAATAACAGATTTCCAAAGCATCGTGTACATAATACGAGATGTAACATACTTTTCATAATAATATATAATATTGACAAAAGTGACAACTGACGTCGTTGTTTGCTTAACTTGTTGAAGGCCAGCATACAAAAATATATTTTTTCAATACGATGTTAAATATTTGACAGTTCTCACCTTTGTTACGAATTCATTTTTTATAACATTTCTTTTGTGATATATTACAAAAATTACATCAAAATAATGTAGATAAAACGAACTTCCTAATAGTCACTAAAATCTATGCTTCCCACAATGGATTTATATAAAAAACAATGAATAAATATAGACTTCGAATGTGATAGCTATCATATTATCAAGCGGCAGCCATTTTGTCCGCCGTCTTTGGTGCCCGGCGTGCCTTTAGCAATTAATATGAATTAATCGGAGTGGCTAAATGCTATCCAGTAACTCGTAATGTCAAGAACGAGTATGGCCGAAGCGATTCTGACCTTGTTCTTCGCACAATTTATTTATACATAAGGGGCAAAATCGCTTCAAACATCCGAGAGGTTAAAGTGATCCCCTAGTCCTTGAAAAAATCTAAATCGAAAGGGCCCGCCCCTTTTTGGGAGGGGTTATAAAATACTTGACTAGACTTAAGAAGACTTGACAACCAATAAACTTTAACTCGATGATAAATAAGCCGTTGAAACAGTTTCGTTGACAATTAGAAAAGGCTTAAAGTGAGAAAAGAAAGACGAATAATTTTAATATTCTCCTGATGAAGGAAGGCCAGATCTTAAACCGGTAGAGAATCTGTTAAAATAAAGTGTGTTTAAAAATAAATTAATTTGTTTATATTGCAAATAATTATTTGGTTAATTGATTGCCATAAATCTCAATGGCAGACCAGATGACGATGAGATCACGTCAGCGGAATCCCGCCGAGAGAGTTGCTTCAACAAAAAAATGAAGTCCGACCAGTTTCCGCGGATTGACATAATGGTCGTTAAGTGAAAACTGCTTTATCTCCGCCGCGTGTTTTATTCACTTATTCACTTTGTTAATATATGAAGCAGTCATCTTGCTCTACAAGTCTGGAAATTCTGATATAAACATAAACATTTCACATGTAGCGTAAATAATGTATTCTTCTATTGGTAAGATCCTTCAATGCGATTAAACCTAACCGCATTTCAGAGTTTTTTTTTTTAAATATTGAACGGTGCTAAAGTTGCAGCACTTTCAATGACATTTTCCAGACAGTTATTTTCTATTTAGCCTCAAGCCTTTTTAATTAATAATGTATTTGAGAAATCTGAAATCGCAAGTCAATTACAATTATTCTGTAGATAGTGACGACTTGTTTCAATTAATCAATTCTCGGACTTTTATTTATACCTACTATTCTTAAATCTGGATATATTATATTATTTATTATTATTATTATTATATTTTTTTATTTATAAGAAAAAAAATTACATTATGCAAAGTTATACAATTATTCATTATTATTCTACTACTCCATAAGTTCAGCTCTAGGAGCTCGTGTTTATGGGAGGAGTATTTACATGCAAAAATAATGTTCTAAGTAAATATGTAAACAATAATCAAAGACTTATGAAATAAATACAAACATTATTTAACATAGGTATACAATTTAGGAAACAATATGTTATTGAAAGAAAATACCAATATACGAGTATATTTATACTTTTAACATTGATAGTAAAGATTAAGTAAGCGTAAATAAGGGTATAATACATCATTATACAATTTCAGGGACTTAATTTGCTTTTAGAATTGTTCATATTTTAAAGTTTCGGTTACACTAATTTTGTTTTTGGACAATAATATATTGTACCATCTCCCACCTAAATACAAGTGAGCCGTGGTCATTCTAAGCATAGGGATTGTTATTAAGCCATTAGTTTTGAATCTATTGCTTGTGCTATCTGAGGGGTGAATTTTTTGGATAAAATATTCTTTATAAATTTGATAAAAGGCGTTTCTCTTATACAATTCTGTGATAGATGGTACATTAAACTCCCGAAATATCTCTAAAGTAGGGAAGTCGTTTTGTTTGGTTGTTTCACAAATCTCCCTTATTTAACTTGTAAACATTGTTAACTCAATAATGAAAAGATGGAGACAACAACAATAAATATTTAAAGATATGATAATTATTTTTCTACTAACTTAATAACAGATGAGAAAATTAATTTTAAGTCGTTGAGATGCTAATTGTTTTCTTTGTTGCTAGCATCATTTTGTTTTCAGTGAAATTATGGCGCACAATAATCGAGACAAAAAACGATTTTATTATGATGTTTTATTTTTATTTTATTTTATGTTTCATTATATATTCATAGTAGTTGGACAAAGTTATATACTTTTTGATTATAACTAACTAACTAACTAACCATCACGCCGTTTCCCCGCAGGGGTAGGCAGAGAGGACGGACCGCCAAAAAACTCGGTATTGGCACACACTCATTGCCTCATTTACATTCATACATCTTCTCATACATACTCTTCTATTATTCTGACTCTTGACATGGCCCGACTCAAGTATCTGATTTACTTGATCGTGCCACGTCTTCCTTGGGCGTCCTCGGCTTCTTCTACCGTTCACATTCGCGTCATAAATTCTCTTTACACTCCTTTCTTCATTCATTCGCTCAACATGCCCAAACCATCTAAGCGTCCCTTTCTTAATCTTACTTATTACGCTCACATCAGCCTTGCATTCTTTTCGGATCTCCACATTCCTCACGCGATCATACATGGTTTTACCACACATACGCCTCAGGGATCTCATTTCTACAGCATTCAGTCTACTTTCATCCTTTCTCTGCCATTTCCAGGCTTTACTGCCATACATCAGGGTAGGTACCAGTACTCCATTGTGGACTGCTAGCTTCGCTTCTGTGGACAATTTTTTTGTTGGCTCCAACGGCGTTCAATCCTCCATTAATGGAGTTACCTGCATTCACCCTTCTTTCGATATCTCTATCAACCTTCCCATATCCAAATTGAAGTTTTGTATGAGAAAGACTGTTTACTTTTTAATTAAATTAAAATAACAAACTTTGTTTACGTTGTTTAGATGAAATTGCTTATATTTTAGTTTTCATACGATAATTTACCTAACATAATTCTACCCTAATACTATATACATATTAGGATGTTGGGCAACTTTTACTTTTATACGTGGTTATGTACACAATATGACTCAAGATATGACACAGATCAAGAGACGTACTTAATAAATTTTGACCAGTGATTCCTGGATGAAATGTTGGTGTCCGGTGACTTTCAGAAGTCTTTTTTTTCTTCAAAATCAAACTTTTTTTTTCTTCCACATGTCGTCACAGTCGCTTAGTCGAGTAATCGTCCAACCCCTCACACCGTCCCCAACTGTCCAATACCTACTATTTTTTTAATGTTTTTAGTTGAAAACAAAAAAAAACATCAAAAATGTCACCGGAGACCAAAATGTTCATAACATTTTTTATTCCAAATAATGTCAGGAATCACTGGTTAAAGTAAATCAAGTACGTCCCTTAACACACTGTACCTGTACAGTGTACATCAAATTCCGACTACCATAAGGGGGCATACATTAATTATGTGAGCAAAAAATAGGGGGGGGTCCAGCAAAATCTCATTATACCGAGAGGGGGGGGGGTCCAGCAAAATCTCATTACACCGAGAGGGGGGGGGGGGGTCAATAAAAATCTCACGTCAACTTTAAAAGAGTATATATTATTATAGAGATAATAAAAATTGTTTCACTTCTTTTGAAGCGTCCCATTTTGCCCGCTGAAAAAATGGCTATTACATAAAAAATAAACCAACTAAATTTTACTTAATCTCACCAAAGGGGAGGGGGGGGGGTAGAGACCTATTTTTTTAAACTGCTCACGTAATTAATGTATGCCCCCTAATTCGGGCATGTTCCTAGTTTGATAGTCGAAAATTTTGTAAAAAATAAATCTTTTGTTCAAAAACATTATTTTTATTAATCAAATTTAAAAAAAAAATCTTTTAACAAAAAATTAAAAAATCTTTGCGTAAATGGCTATATCAGGCAATTGTGTACCAGAAAGCAATGATTAATGATAATTAAACAAATTAATGGTGTAATACTATGTGAGAAAAAAAACTATGTTAAATTATTGCATGTATCTGAAATTTCTGTCATGGGAAACAAGCTTTTACATTCTGCACGATCGGTACACGTTTCCTTCTACGTACATTGTCAATATGCACGGTGTGCGGAAACTCATAGTGCAAGGAAAACTGGCGAATTTACATGACGCTTGGAGTCTATTATATAGTACCTACAACTTTTTTTAATTTGAGTTTTCTTTTATGAGTAAATCGCAATGACTAAACAAAAACACCCAAGAGAAGGACCTGGTATACCGATACAAATACCTACATACAGAACATTCTATTCAAACGGTTATACCAAACGGCGGCCAAGATGCCAATGACCGACCGTTTACACAATTATTTTTCAGTTTATACGATAAATAATAAATATTGGTGACATCTTAGTCGTCATTTTTGTATAACCGATTGGTCAGAATGTTTTATTGGTATGCAAAATCCTCTCTTAGGGTATTTTATTTAGCCATTAATAATCGAATCCGAATTTTTTTGATAATTTTTTTTTAAATCTATCACTAGTAAAATCTGCTTCAATGCGTCGAAGCGTAGACCCGGATCCATAAGTTTTTTGTAACCTTTTAATTGCCAAAAAAAAATTTAAAAAACCTTTTAAATATTTTTATACTGAAATGCTCCAATTGAAATCATGTGGATACACCGGTGTTCCGGTTGTACTACGAGTTTTAGAACACTGTATACGTCACATATTATGCTTCGATACAGTGTTGTCATTACTCAGTAGTAGGGTATTTTCAATATGATGTTGGATAGGTTTTAGGTGTCTTGTAATTATAGACACAGTGCGCTGAGAACATTTGAACTCTCATTTGCATAATACGTAATATGTCAGTCGGAAAACTCGCTTTTCGAGATAATTAATGTTATCCATATACACATATACTCACGTGTTTCAGTGTGTAGATTTGAAATTTTTTATTTCGAAAAAACGGCGAATCCAACTACATTTCTCAAAATTTACAGTTAATAACATGTTTTTACATAAATAAGATTGTTTTACATTACTTACGGTGCAAGGCGATGGAGAGTTTAAAATATATCCCACAACCAGTCTCTTCCGGTCCGGCCAGCCAAGCAGTAGGTGGGCAAACGCATCTACCGCCAATACCCTGATAAACTTCACCCCATGAACCGGGGTGCTCCTGCTAATACACCAAACGTAGCGAACCACTTGAGGGGCCTATGCCAGGGGTGTTGGTTATCCAATAAATAAAATGTCGGTCTTTTAGTGAAAAAAAGGAGTGAACCTGGGTATTGAAGAGACCCTGTTGTAGGACGGAGGAAGCACAAAGGCCTGCAAATTGTTCCACGGCCAAGCTGTCGAACTCAAGGACGAATCGCAGAAATGACCCGTTCTCATGTGGCAAATGTCAACCGAGAATAAACGAACACCGACAGTGCACCGGTCTCGAAGGAATCAAAGACGTTAGTTCCTCGGAGAATACATGAAAATATATTATAAAACCAGCGTAGTAGACCAGTGAAAATTGGCAGTGAATTCTCGCAAATCAGATCCAATTTCTAAAATGGCTATCATAATAAGTTCTGTGATAAAAATATTATATTTTCTCCAAAAACAAAAACAAATTATGACAACTTTTTAATCCAAGTTCTAGAATTCACTGAATCAGAGTTCCAGACAAACAACCTAACAACCTAATTTAGTATTTTTAATAAGGAAATCACTACCAGACAAGATTATTACAAGTTTAGTACAGAAAATTGTTCATAATTGCAAATTACTGCGCCCCTTGGCGACATGACTGATCGTGTCTGGTCTAATAGACCCAAGGGAATAATTCGATTAGAAATAATGCATTAATTCGTTAAATAAGTTATTTATTAAAATGTTTTTATTTACCACTTTTTTTAAGGAGCCATTAATATCCTTACAGAGATTTATGGGATAGAATAAAAATGTGAAATAGTGTAATATAAACATACTAGCAAGTAAAAACCCGCTTCCGCGCAAAAACTATGGTATGGAAACTTCAATGGTTATATTTGAATACTACAGATGGCATCACTTCCGTTTGTATCTAGTACGTGGAGCGAGTATGTACGACAGACGTTAGCGTTTTAATAATATAGATAAATAATATTTATCGTTATGTGAACCGTAGCCTCGCGTCCAAAAAATATGTTCATTTTCAATTTTCTCTTATTTTCAATGTAAACATTAAAAAAAATTCTAATAAGAAAGAATTGTCACCATCTCGATGACAATTCTTTTTCAATCTTTCTTCGGGCTGGTAGGTACCATAATGTTGATTATTCTGTTTTGACAGTTTATAGTAGGAACCACGAACTCTGGCGGAATAAAACTATAATATACAACAAGGTCACCATCGTGAACCGGAACCGGAACAAACAAATTAAAACAGATGAAATGCTAGTGGTTGTGTTAAAACGGGACTTGGCTAAGGTTAGTCAATAATTTCCAAGATTTCTAATAAGTTTGTTTTTTGTGATCTATCTTTTTGCATTTCAATTTTTGTGCTTTACACCAATGTGTATTTTTTATTACGTTTTGATGTTTTATATACTTGGAACTCGTGGGATTGTTTGATTGTTGTGATCACATATTAACTTCGACTCATTTTTTCCCATATTATTAGCAACTACCTTTTTCAATGAAAACAAGTGTTCGAAGAACTGGTTTGTAACCTAGATTGTGTCTCTGATAAATATATCGGATTTTATTTATACGAAACACCTATTGACCTTTTTGTAAAAGTCTAAATTAATAATCAATTTTTAATAGAATAACTTATCATAAAATAACTTTTGAAGGTTATTCCATTTGTTATATCATTGAAAAATACTAACAAATCTAAACGAAATATGAAAAAAAAAAAGCTAACGATTGTAATTGTATTTCATTTAGATTTATTATCTTTTATCTTTTTCTTCAATGATAAATTATTAATAATCGGAAATTGTGTAACCCACTTAGCATCATGATTTTCTACGTTCCGACTTCTCACCGCCATTGTTCGTAATAAACGAACGCTTGATTAGGTTTTTATTAAATAATTCTTTCAATTCATCGAGTAGTAATTGTGCAACTCGAGTCGTAATAATGATTACAATCAATTGTCGTGGATCGGCTCTGAAGTCGTGAAACCTCACGAGACTAGGCGCGGCCACACCACCGCTCGTTCCTTACAAAGGTGGCGAATTCCTTCTATAAATTTTAACAGTATACCGACGTAGTTTCAACTTACCTTAGTGATTCTTATTGTTTTATGGTTACAGGACGGAATTTAACAACCTCAAAGAGATGCCGAAAAAATATTTATTAATTTTCGCCCTTAATACAAAATAAATGCTTTAAAATAATGAAAAAAGGAATACTAATAATTTATTCCCAGCCACATGAATGTGATAGGCAAACCAATTTATCCGTGTTAGAAGAATAGCAAACAATAAAATATTTAAAAAATACGAGTGTGCTTTAGACTTTAGACCACACGATTGGAGTAAATACTTCTTTAGCTCCATCTATATGTATGTCCATATATTTGTTTATATGTGTAAAATTTATTAATTTTCTACAAATATTTATTTAAATTTATTATCATTCGCCTCGCCTGATCAAGCCGTGCGCATCGACGTCCGCTCCCCTCCGCGTTTGGCGCGTCACTGGTATTTCAAAATACTGACTGAAATATTTCATGCACTGGATATGAGAGAAAGAAAATGTGCGTGCGCACTGCTCTCTCTTGCTTCTACAGTGAGCCCGTTCGCCTCGCAACGCATTTCAATTTCCGTTACACATTTGCCAGCTTATCTCCCAAGTCAAGCGTGCGTAAAGAAGTATTTACTTCAAAAAATAAGATAGGTAAAAAAATATACTCGCAAGTAGAACAAATACAAAGCTTCATATAGTCCTTCAATATACTCTAAAGCTATAGGTAACACTAAAGCAGGCCTGGCGAACCCAAATTGCACCACGGACAGCATTGACGACCTAAAATTTTCCAAGGGCCCCGGGGGGGCTCAACCGATTTTTTTTTTTTTTACATTAGATCCACACAAGAGGCCCTGAGGAAAATAATTTCCCCCAGGGCCCAAGTCATGTTTGGGGATGCTGTGTGGAGGGTATTTTTAAGGAAAGGAAGGAGAGGAAGTTCTGGGAAGGAAAAAGGTATAAGGATTGGGTAGGAATCTGGAGTTCAGTGTGTCTAGATCAGCCGCCGCCAAGACGTAAACAAACCTCACACCATGTACCCGGAAATCCCTGCTAATTCACCAAACGTAGCGAACCACTTGAGGTAACCTACGGCAGAGGTGTTGGTTCCGGGAGCGGCGGTACTTATTCCTGCCTCCCAAACTAAAAATATATGAAATTATTTGTTAAAGATTTTTGTTTAACAAGTTAAAAAAGCTATTTTTTTGTATTTGAAGTACCGGATTGCTATCTCCTTACTTTATTTATTTATTTTACGCCCTAATGGGCTTTTACATTCTAGTTTAATAGTTGAGTACCACAGTTATTTTAAATACTTCAAAATTAAAACAATAAACAAAACATAAAGCACTGAAAAAAATAATAAATGTTACAACAAAAGCATATAATAAAATAAAATACACTGGTAAAAATGATAAGGAGCCTCACATAAATGGATATTAAGTATAAACAAAACAAAAAAACTCGGCTGGACTATCCTCCCTCCTATACTATGTTTATTAGAAAGGGACACAGCATTTTACACATATTTCCATGAAGCAATGGAACCAATCTCAAAACGCTCCTCTTAAGTCAACGATATAGTTTTTCAAGTGAATAATAGCAAGTGCTATGTTTAATGTTGAGAAATAAATAGACAATTAGGTTTGTGCGTATAAAAAGTCTAAAGTTAGGTCAAATAACTTAGTTGAATAGAGCATAGAACAATAATTCAAGGTAAATATCATCTAATGGTGAGAAATCCACAGCGGCAGGTGATTACACTTTCAATTTTCAATAATTTAATTCATTTGAAATGATCCCAGAAAACGATTTTATGTTAAGGTCAGTGAGTCATGAACAACGGAGTCTGCAGATTAACCTGTCCATTAACTACTGCGAAAAGTTTGCAAAATTCTTTGTTCGATTTAGAGGGAAACACTAAACAAGGTCATATCGACCTGACCCAATGAAAACAAACTCGAATTAGTTGAGACGTTATTAGTTATATTGATGTCATATGCAAACGTTTGAATGTTGTGATCTTTTTTATCCTGTGAACAATGATATTGTATTTTTATTAGAAAATTATCTTTTTAACTTTTGAAGGTTATTCCCATCAATGTAATATATGATTGAAGAAGAAGATAACAATAATAATCTATTTTTTTTAAATATGAAAATAAACAAGACACAGAAAAATAATAAAAGATAACGGTCGCAACTGGGACTCGAACCCAGAACCTTACGTCTTACCTGGACATACACCTCTACCAATTGGGCTACTGCGATCTTATATGAAACTGTCGTAATTGTCAACTTCATATTTTTTCTGTGTCTTGTTTATTTTCATATTTAAAAAAATTAGATTATTATTGTTATCTTCTTCTTCAATGATATATTACATTGATGGGAATAACCTTCAAAAGTTAAAAAGAGAGTTTTTCTAATAAAAATATGAATATTCATTTAGACTTTTATAAAAAAGTCAACAGGTGTTCCATAAAAATAAAATCGGATTATCCGAGACACTATCTAGGTAACAAATACATTCTTTGAATACTTGTTTCCAATAATAAAGATAGCTGCCAATAATACGGAAAAAAAACATTAGTCAAAGATAATATTGTTAATTCTGAAATTTGAAATATGAAGTTGACAATTACGACAGTCTCATATAAGATCGCAGTAGCCCAATTGGTAGAGGTGTATGTTCCGGTAAGACGTAAGGTTCTGGGTTCGAGTCCCAGTTGCGACCGTTATCTTTTATTATTTTTCTGTGGCTTGTTTACTTTCATATTTTAAAAAATTAGATTATTATTGTTATCTTCTTCTTCAATGATATTGTCATTATGCAGGCATAATAATATTACGGTCAATCAATGTCGACCTGAATATTGAGATGTTGATTTTTCAAATAGATATATTTTTAAATGATACCGCACAAGAGTATCAGAGCTATTCTTTGTGGTTGAGGAAAGTTGGATAGCTTTGACCACCATACCTTTTTTCTTCCCAGAACTTATTTACTTCAGGGCCTCCAGTGTGGAGCTAAAGTAAAGCTAAAGTAAAGAGTATATAGTGTTTTTCAACTTATTTTAATATCTTTCGGTTTTGGTTTTGGTTTCGGCTAAATATCTTGCTTCGGTGGGTAACAATGAGCTATATTTTATTTATTGTTATCAAGTTTAATTTGTAATATTCATGCCTAACCTCATTAAAGGCATAGGGCCAGTATATCAGATACTTTTTTATGCTTGCTATAAGAGAGATTTACGTCCACCAAGTTGCTCTCTGGTAGAAGCCCTGGATAAGCCAAGTAACACCATTACTAAAAAATACGAGCCATAATACCCTGACTTCAAATATCTTTATTTTTATTTCTCAATCATTATAGATGTCTTAAGAAATCCGTTTATGTTATTTTGATACACAAAACCTAATTGAAATTCAGCCTTCAGAATAAGGCTAATCGGTTGTACTGGGATCAGGTAAATAGCCGGCGGCATCGGGAATTGAACACAACATGTCTGGGTCACCAACCAGTGCATTACCATTAAACCAATAAACACTTAATTAATTCAATTCATATTGACAGTGTTCGCCACATGGCGTTGTTTATATTTACATGTTTATTATTAAATATAGTTTTTCCTTATTACAGGACAGCAATTTGTAGATAATAACAGACGTTATTTGGTAGGTAGGTACCTTTGATATTTTAGTTGATCTTAAGAATTACTTTTAACTCGAGGCTTATTATTTCAATGATTCTAATATCTAATTTATAATTTGACGGCCTCCATGATTGAGTGGTTACAGTCCTTAGCTACGAATCCGGGGGTCACAGGTTCAAATTTTAGGTAACGATCTCCGTGGTCGTGGAGCAAAACTCTCGACTTGCAATCCGAAGGTCTTGTCAAGAAAAAATGTACGTGCCCAAATACATTTTATTTGGTGATTTTGTGTTATTTGACAATTAATTCATTTAAAATAACATATAGTATATTTGCGGTATGTTCCAGAGTGGAAGATACTCTTAGTATCTAATCAGAATCATTGCTTGAAATGGCTTTAGCTGTGATTGGTAATCAGATCTAAATAGCCAGGTACTTCCCCTTTCCAATCGCCTTCTCCTTCCCCTCTCAGTGTCGGCAGTAATGGTGGTGTAGGTAATACCACCATTACAAATAAAGGTAGACCAGCAATAGAAAACATTCTGATACCAAAAACAGAAACCACTCTACCACCATAAATAATACTATAATATTACAACCACAACACTAAAAGTATCTTTAAATTATTCAAATAATTAAATTTTAATATGTACATAAAATCCTCAATACGTGAGATTCAATAATATGGAATAAAAAAGAAAGGTAATAAAACATTTATTATTATTATTTATTTATATAATTTATCTGTTGATAAAAAAATCCCACTGGTGTGAAAACCGTGGGTTCATGTGAAATCAAAAACATTGTTTTCAATCTTCCCTTATCACCGACAACCAGGAATTATTCTCATCGTTAAAGAAAATCAAACATTTTTCACTTTTCAATCACAGAGAAAACTAAAACATCGTTATTTTCGTGCGTTTCAATCATCATAACAATGATAATCTCACAACACACAATCGTAACTCATAAATCATAATAAGACATTCTCACAGAAGAAAAGAAAACTGGTCTTAAAAAATAATACTCCATACGTTATATTCACACCACAGTGGCTCTTTGATCAAGGTCTTTGACACAAAGTGATGCAGTGTGTATGTAGTAAGTGTGTAGCACAAAGTAGGGTTATGTTGGGACATCTCGTAACAGAACACTGTTAGGAAATTACCTACAGTTTGGTCTACTTCATCTATGTCGGGCCAATTTGCTGTCACAAGCGCGTAGCTTCCTTCAGTTTCATTCTGTTTTCCTGTTATTATTATGTTAGTAAGTCAACCGTATTGCCCTTTGTCTTGTTCTGCGGCAGTAAATACCCATTAAAAACCATGTACAAAACAATACATGGAAAAGATTCAGTTTCTGTTATGATCGTTCTTTGAAATTATTTCTTTCAGTTTTCGTCTCATGGACAAAGCATTTTTTTTATTGTTACAAGAATCTTGAGAATGACGAAAAAACAAATTACAACAATTAATATCGATGTATTGCTAGCTAAGTCATCTCGCCGAGATATTCGCCAAGGTTTTATATGCTTTATACCCCCAGCGACAGAATCCGAAGCTTCTCTCTTCGCTCTCATATCGCGCAGTAGTTGCTCGGTTCGATGTTTGGTTGTTTAGTGACTACACTCTATCTCTTGTGTGGAGCTAACATAAAAAAAACATTATTATAGATTAACCATCTAACCAAAGCAACTCTTAGATTTTTCAAAACACAGCCGTATATTCAACGGCAGAAATCGGACACCGATTGTTGAGAATAATGTGACTACCTACACACGAGTAAGCTTTTTACTTCAACTCAGTGTTGCGGTATTACCTACCTGCGAGTGTAATGAGTATTAGTGTTGTGTATGTTTATACATTGAAATGTCAATGCCGTGGGAACACTTTTCCTAGTCTGAGCGGATTATTTTGAAACCGCAGCTCGATACAAAGACGCTTTCATAGCCAAAGAACGCATTAAAAATAACAGTTAGATATTGAACAATGGTTCTGTCACTGCTGCGAAACAAGTTAACGCCTGTATGCACCGGTAAATGCATTTTAAAATTACAACATGCGGTGTGATAATTGCAGCGAATTTAATGCGTTTAATGATGTAACATTTTATTAAAAGAGGAAATTAAAAATTAGTAAGTTATCCAGAAATGATGAATGCGAAGAGATAATAAGCTCTGGCTTGTGGCTAACCTCTCTTATGCTGGGGCCGCATTAAACGAAGCTTCGCGTAAACGATTTTTTTTTTTTCAAATTAAAAGAATATGATTTTTTGTATTTCTTGGGCATTAACTATGTAACAATTTCTAGACATTTTGTTATGAAGAGTTTTAATTTTCAATGTACTATCGTTACTTAAATTTTAATTTTTATGCTACCGGTTTCGACACATCCGTGTCATTCACTAGCAAACTTAAAACTAAACTTAAAATTTAAAACAAGTACAGAAATGAATTAGATGTTATTAGGTGGGGGTGGTGGGAGGGGTGATTTTGGGGGAAGGGGAGAACAGTGGGCGGGGTCAATATCACACGGGAACAAAGTCAAAAGGGGAGATTTGCAGGGTGCTATTATTTTGTTAACTAAATTAATTTTTGATTTAATTTTTTTGTTTATTTCTAAAGTTTCTAAAGCGCACAAGTTAAAGTATGAATTTATATTTATATGTTTAAATTTGGTTTTTTCTTTGTTGAAGCTATGGCCTGTCTCTATTAAATGATTGGTTGGACTCTGTTTACGAAATAATAACTATTCTGAATTCGCCAATCATTTAATAGAGACAGGCCATAGCTTCAACAAAGAAAAAACCAAATTTAAACATATAAATATAAATTCATACTTTAACTTGTGCGCTTTAGAAACTTTAGAAATAAACAAAAAAATTAAATCAAAAATTAATTTAGTTAACAAAATAATAGCACCCTGCAAATCTCCCCTTTTGACTTTGTTCCCGTGTGATATTGACCCCGCCCACTGTTCTCCCCTTCCCCCAAAATCACCCCTCCCACCACCCCCACCTAATAACATCTAATTCATTTCTGTACTTGTTTTAAATTTTAAGTTTAGTTTTAAGTTTGCTAGTGAATGACACGGATGTGTCGAAACCGGTAGCATAAAAATTAAAATTTAAGTAACGATAGTACATTGAAAATTAAAACTCTTCATAACAAAATAAAAGAATATGTTTACGCGAAGCTTCGTGACGATAGGCGCAGCATTAGAATAAACCATGTATCTGTCAGATGTTCTAGTAATTGTAAACAATCCTTGGGATTATATTTTTCTAGATTTTTTAAAATGTAAACACCGTACAAGAGTCTCAACTGCTCCCAACCGTCTGGAGCCAGTGAGACTATGGCATCTCCATTTGGGGTATGTTGAGAGACTAAAGGTAGTGGTGAGGGGAAAAGATGGGGAATATTAAGGAGGGGAAGTCCTTGGCTGTTCAGATCGGGTCACCAAACACAACTACAGCCATTTCAAGCCCTTGATGTGTTACAAGAAGAACCTAGTTACGAGTAGGTATAAATAATTTGATGGTATACGTACAAAATTACGTAAACCAACAAATTATTCCTACATGTTCCCGCCAATAAATATTGAAACCCTGTTAATTTGTTCGAAAGAACTTCAGTCCCGTTTTTAACCGTTTTTACTATAAAAATGATCGTATTTTCGAATAACATTTTTCTCCGTGTACTTGTAGTAATATATTAGAAAATCTAGTTTATTTCTATTATTTCTGTTGCTTTGCATATCTCTGTACCGAGGGCATAGGCCTACTTTGCTATTTACCGTGTTTATTTTATATTGTACATAATAATTATAAAATTGCAGTAGACATCGTTATTTAATTCATTGTACGTTTACCTTTTCCTTTGACAGTCGTATAATCCCTTTAAAGATCAACACATTGTGTATTGAGCATTGAGGTAGTTGGCTGTTTCTTGGCTCCAAAACCTGGTTTCCGGTGTTCTTGCACCTTCTTCCAATCAAAGTGGATATTGGCACCATGGATTAAGAGGAAGCTGCAAGCCAAAAATGTATGTATTTTTAGTGTGCCTCACATCGCCAAGAATATAGGTAATAAGTAATAAGTAATACTAATAAGCATGAAAACGGCTTGACAAACGGAGTCTGGAGATCACGATTTCAAGCGCAAAAGTGGTTTTTATTTAATTTGTGAATAACTTTATTCACTGGAGCGACAGCAATTTAAAACTTTTTTCTCGGATTGCTAAAGAAAATTTTTCCGCACACATTAAAAAAATCATACCTCCTAATTTGAATATGGAGACATACAAACTGATTATAGTTTTATATAGCCAATGAATTCACCTATCTTTTGTCTATTATCACATATTCGTAGGATTTATAAAAAAATATTTAATTTTAACTTTAAAACATTTTAAAGAATCCAGAGACAATTTATTTTGTTATATTTTGAATGTAGAATAGATTACATAGTCGCTTTAAAAAAAAAAAAAAATTTGACATATTTTGGCAACAAAGCAATCCGTGGTTTTGGAAATAGTGCCATATTGTGGCAAAAAGCGCTCGAGTGGTTATAAGAAAGAAAAAAAGTTAAATCAATTAAATCTGTCACAGATAATTTTAGCCATAAATTATATTTTTTAAAGATTGTTTATTATATGCGTCCATTCATTAATAATTAAAAAATACATTTTTAAGTAGTTGACGTTTAATTTTTTTTTATAAAGTTAATTATAATTTCATTTTAATTCTACTTCAAGGGAAACGGTACGAAAAGCTTTAATTTATTTAAAGCATATTATAATGTTCACATATTTAAATTTATTATTTATAATGTAAACCGATTTGTAAAAGATTAATCGAAAATAATGATTTAGCATTATATTATATTATATGGCCGTTGTTCCCAACTTTTCGGTTGATCAATCCGAGTCTCCGATCAGCTAAGTGATTTGTTTAGTAACGCCCTGTTACTAAACAAATTTAATTTTTACCTGTTGGTCAAAGAGTTGCATTGTGAAGAGCGTATGTGTGGTGCATTTGAGGAGTGTTGATCTAAAATCTCAGCTCAAAGTTGATCAGAAGGATTGGGAACGTGAGAATTTCTATTTGATGGCTCAATGTTTACCCATACCGAGTAAATATTTCAGTCAATACCTTGTTTGCAGTTTATGAGCATTTATACTTTAGATTGTCTCATTTCAGGTCCTTTCACAAGCATTCTAAAGCCTTGCAATTTATTTACAGCCCTTTCGGTACTGCACAGAACTAATAGACCAATAAATATAAATGAGTGCATACGTACTAGGATATAATACATTAAAGTTTATTTTAATAACGATTAAACAACATGTAATGTGTTGTAAATGGTAACAAAACCGTTTAATCACTTTTCGCTTCGAAATCGTTACATTATTATTATTATAAAAAAAGTTTGTTTTTATGTCCTACGCCCCGTTATGGTTAATTGTACATTCGCAATTCAGAATAGGCTATGAATGTGTTTGCAAACAGGTGACGTTTAATAACGTGACTTAAAGTGACCGCAAGATTTTTTATCGAATCCGTCGATAAAAGGACACGGTTGATCGACCAAGTGGATCGACTAGACGCCGCTTGTCGGCCAATTCATTTGCAGATATCTCAAAGTACCTGTTATAAGACTAGAGATATTTGTTCATCCATTTCCATTTCAAATGCTTTCATTTTTAAATGAAAGCGGTATGAACTTTGCTTTTTAAATGCACTTTTGCAACATTCTTCCTATTATCTCAATACATCTTTTTTCATATTTACGTCTGTCAAGTTGCTCCCTGGTAGAAGCCCTGGCAAAATAAGTGATACCATTACAAAAAGTGGGTCGTAAACGCTCTAATATTAAATTTTTGATAGCAGTTTCTATTAAATTTCTTTAAGCTGGCAACATTAGTATTATTAAAATTTGGCGGTTTTTATCAAACTGTCTGTTTATGTCTTTCTTCTGCTCTCAAGATGCATATTTAGCTTGATAATTGACAAATATCAAATCCAAAAAAAAATACAAAAAAATTTCGGTAAAAGGATCGTTTTATACCAAGGTTCTTGGTTTTATACGGGAAATTTTGAACTTAGAATAAAAATTAAATTTAATGCAATTTTTACCATCTACCCAATCATTAGTTGTTTCTCGAAGTAATTGAATTGACACGTAGTGTAATTTTCAAAATCTTTTTCAAAGTATATTAAAAGTGCAGCAGTTGTAGAATGTTTACCAAAACCATTATATGCTAGAATAGAATTCTTATATTAGTTTATCCAGTATTTTACTTTTTTTACTCTTTTACTGTTTGATCTGAGAAACTATTTTGCATTTTCAATGTTTTTTAAAAATAGTTTTTTGCATTTGAAATGGTTTTCATAAAACCATTTTGCATTTTGCGCATTCATATGGAAAAATTTAGACCCATTTCCATTTTTCATTTCAAATGGTTTTGGGTACCCATTTTGCACATCTCTGTATAAGACAAACGTAATAATATTTAATCAAAACCGGAAAACCTCGATCAAATTTTATTGGATGCTTAGTAACTGCGTCCGCTTTCTGATTTCCGAAAAAGATAATTATATTACATTATTTGATGTATTTCCGATGTCGCTCGAATGACAATTTTGATTGATGGTCCAAAAACAATTAGGAATCTGATTATCCAATTATATTACATTGAAATCAATTATTCTTTCGATTACCTTAGTTTATTGAATTTCTACGCGATTTAATATTCTGCAGAATCAATAAATGTTGTGTTTAATTTATTAGCTGAAATTACAATCAAACTGATTGATCAGTTTCGTAAGATTTGTAAAATAAAATATTGTAAAATTCAAACTGAATAAACATATTTAAAAAAAAATTAAAATTAAGTTTTTATTAAGTAAAAATAAATGGTTACCTACTCTAAGTTCAAAAAATGAAATTGAGCTGTTGACTAAGCACGAAATGTTCGGCACACTACACCATTGGCAGTTCGAATTGATTCAAATGATGTCGACCAACGCACATTATTTGAAAAGCCAAAAAAACAAAAATACAAAATATATGAAAAATTTTATTTTCTTCATAATTATTTTTCCCGTGATTTTTTCCGATGTTTTAATAGTTATTCTGTTAATCGGGAAGGAGACAAATCCAACCAATCAAAGATCATAAAAATCGATTTAGCCGTTCTTGACTTCTTGAGTTATAAATGGTGTAACTAACTCGACTTTGTTTTATATATTAAGATTAAGATTATAAGTTGGCTTAAATAGGAACACCTCGAGCTTTTTTTCGTTGTTTGTTTTTGGGGTGTTATGCCGTGTTGCGCCACCTCCTTCTTTAGCCGACGTTTCGGACAGCGTTGCAGTGTCCATCATCAGGGCAGATCCGGCAGATCAGACGATCTTCAGTCCCGTTTTTACTAATAAAATTATCATATTTACGAATAACATTTTTCTCCGTGTGCGGATTTTTATTTCTACATATAATTTTACTTATTATTTACAAAGAACTGAAGTACCTCTACTAAAAAGGGTGGAGATAAAAAATAAGAACTTCTAATATTAATGGAGCTATGTTATTAATAGCATTTGAAATTAAACTGATTTTCAAATATCTGTACCTCAATAATGTAATATTGAAAAGATATATTTCCAGATCAATTTGAAAAAACCGATAGTTTTTTTCAGTCAATCGAACCGAATTGCACTTCATTCACTTGGCCTTGGTTGAACTTTCGGAACTAGTTTTTCAGTTGACAATTAGTTGGCACTTTAGCTACTTGGCCATCCAGAATAAATGAATGTTAACGGATCGTTGGACATAGAAAGATGTTTTGTCGATTTTTTTGTTGTTGTTAATCGATGAACTTTCACTGCCTGTTTACTTGAAAAAAAAAAACTTTTCTAAAAAGCAGAAAACATGACAGTACGAAACAAAATTAACTCTTGAGCAGTGAGCTCTGGCGTGTTGAAATTTGCACAGTTTTTTTTTTTTTCGAGTTTCCAGGTCCTCAACATTTTCATCATGAGCAAGCGAGCTATGAAAAAAAATGAATGTTTAAATAATTCATTTTTCAAATAATCTCTTTCGATAATATTATGTTTAATATTAAATAATCTTCAGTTGCCATTCTTTAGATTCTTCATCGGCATGTTTATTTGTAAAACCAAATATTATAAATTTTCGTATATGCATTTATGAAATTCATTGCGTTGCACTACCCCTTTATTAGATATATCTCGAATAAATAATATTACTTTTGATTATGTTGGATTAAAGTATATAAAAATAGGAAATAAAACGATTTTTTAATTACTTTGCAAAATCTCACTAAAAAAATAATGGATGGATTCCTAATGGTTTTGTTTTATCTAGATAAACCATTGTATTATAAAAAAATATGAAATAACAGTTAGAATCTCGCGTATCCCTATACGGGATTTTACAAATTATGATATACATAATAATTTTGATATTTAAATTATAAAGAAATAAAGTCGAACAACAGCATTATACTAACATAGATTATTATTATTGCCTTCTTATAACTTATTCCGTGCAGTTGAACACATCTACTACTTCTGGGAAAGCATTGAAAAAATGCAAGGAATCTAGGTGCAAGCGAGTATCTAAATGACCTGTTATTGTTGTTGCAGTTAAAACGAATTTTAGAACGCATAGTTCTTGTTGGTATATGAAAGGTATTTAAGGTTAATAAATCAGTGCTCTCTGTAATACCATTAACAATTTTTATTTTAGCAGATCTAATACTACAAAACGAAATTTCCACATAAATCCTGTGTGTGTTCTCGGTCCTAAGCCGTTGCAAGTTCAATTTGTAATGTTTTTTAATCATAGATAACAAGATAACAAAGCATGCGTTCTTAAAACAATTATTACCAATAGAGTAATATACTCATTTGTTACTAAAACCATCACATTACAAGCAACTACAATAGATACTAATTAAGATTATACAACTAAATACTTAATTACACCCCGCGTGTACAGTGTGTACAGTCATGCTAAAAATTACGCACAAACACCTCACTTTTACTTTTTTTTATGTTATCTGATTTACATCACGCCTTCCGTGTATTTAGTATTTACCATACCTTCCTACCAAATAATTAAATTTATTATTTTAAAAATCATTCAGCAGATCACGATATCGTTAGATATACCAATAAACATTTTGAACAATCAATTTTATTATCAATCGGTAATGTTTCTCTAAATGGCGATAGGTTTTTTTCACTTCTTTATTACCCGAAGTGCATCACGATTTGATGTCGAAAAGTAATAAAAAAAATCCTTGTGGATGGTAAGATGATTACCAGATATCTGTCTGATCTGGTTCGCACATTCCGTGTTTCAAAGTTCGATTTTATCAAGGTTACTGTTTGTTTTTGAAATGATAATATGTATAGTTCCTACCGGGATGCTATTTATCCAGTTCCTACATATCTCAAACCACATAACCTTGATGGAAAAGCATTTTAAATTTGGAACAATGACAAGTAAAGTAGAAAATTCTAGTGCATTTGTTTCTGAAAAACAGAAGAAGAATCGGGACTACCTAGGAAGCAATTATTGTTATTTTCGTGAAAATAATCTCGTTTTTTGAATTAAAATGGTACTTGAACATCTCGAAAGTAAACAATATCGTTTGTGTAATTATTAATTTTGTTCTGGCGGTGAAACTATATAACTATATTGTGATTGTGCTGTGTGCTACTTCGCAGAGGTATCGTGGTAAGTGATTGGTTATCCTTCTTCCTTGCATCCATTGTTTTTCCTACACATATTATCATCCGTTTCCAGCAAACACTATTTCGTCACGTTTTATTTTTAGTATTTACAGTTAATTTCCTAATGCATCTGTAGCTTAATTCATAAGTAGTTTCGGATGCAATAGGCACATTAACTTACTATGCATAATTTTTTGTTTTTGTTCCAACAAATTTTATACACATTGTTGTGAAATCAACAGTTTATAATGTGGTTCATTTATACATGTGTAATTTACTTAACTATAAGAAACCAATTAGATTTCCTCAATATACTATAGTATTATGTATCTAAAAATTTAAACACTACTTACAACCAAAAAAGAAAATTACATTATTTTCACAAGAGGGAGATTAATATTAAAGGAAATACTAAATAATATAATATTTCATTACATAATATATTATTACATTTTAAGCAGTTTGGTACACTTTAAATACATTTTTAATACAGTTTTTATATTTATTTTGATTGCAATTGAAGATATCTACATCAGACTGAATATTATTGTATGTTGAACATATTTTTATAAGACAAGCATTTTTATTCGAATTTGTTTTACAATGTTTTTCTTTAAATAGATTAGAAGAACGTGTGTGCCGTGTAGGTACTTTCAAATCAATTCTTTAAATAAGTAAATAATCTTTTCAATCAACAATCTAACATAACCTAACAATTTAGGTTATATTCCAACAGTAGAACAAATGAGTTTATTTACATGTAAAGCATCTACCTAATAATACAAAGCTAATACTTAACTACATAAATAATGCCTATTAACCAACTAATGTAAGAATAAACCTTGTTTAATGCGCAGTGAAGTGAGAAAATTCACCTGTCAATAATTTATTATCCACGTGAATATAGTATTACCGAACGGCCTTCTTTTGTATTGAAAAATACAGATTTGCATTTGAAGAAATCGGGAAATTGCGTAATGCGAGCTATATTATTGGCGTTGATGTATGAATAAGCACGCAGAAGTATATTTAGCCAATGTCCTATATTTTATTTCCTTCATAAAAGTGCGTTATGCAACTTCCTTGTTGATAACGTATATCACGTAAAATAAATGAATTATCTGTCTACGTTTTTTCGGATCATATATACAGTGCTCACATATTTAATGTACTAGCTACTTATCAATAATCGCAGGAATCACTGGTTAAAGTAAGTCAAGTTCGCCCCTTAAGAGGCTAGACTTTGAACGACACGCGGAACACCCGCGTCTGTCCTTCTGTCCCACTCACAATAAGCTCACGCACACTTACAATACATGCGAATGCGAAATGTGCGAATGAGACAACGCTCAAATTTACCTACAGAAATCGCTCGAAAAGGGGTTTATGGAGAATACACTTTTCTATACCAAAACTTTCACGAAATTGAAATTTAAAAAAAAATATATTTTTTAGAAAGAAGAAGCTACTTCGGTAGCTTTTTATAATTTTATAATTCTTTATGAGAGTTGAGTTAGCAGCACTTTTTCCCTAAATAATATTTTTTAATAAATCGTACATGTTTGACAGTGAATGTTTACGTTAATACGAAACGCATCGAAAATTATAACATACCGACATTGTTTTTACCCTCTAAAAGGCAGTATAAAAAAAATATATTCATTTTGTGCAATTTTCGTTTTTTCCCGGGCGTCCTTTTTGTATGGGCCGAAAAGCGAAGTCTATCGTCTTAACACTCTGTGTAAGATAGAAGATATTTTAATATGTGTGTAATGTCCAAGTTAATTAGATTAGTAAATTACATCTGTAGGTACCTTTTGTAAAAGAGAAATCCGGTTGGCGTCTAAATATTATTCAATTTAGAAAGAAAGAATTAAATGTTGTTCGTTAATAGAATAAAATCTAAGGTTTTATCTTTCTATAACCATTTTATTACGGTAGTAAAACCATTTAAAATGATTTAGCGCACTAATTAAACAATAAAGAAACGTTTCTTCGAACACCTAATTTAATAAGACGTCATGCAAAAAATAGCAACTTTTATTGTCGTTGAAATAGGTTCCAATGTTTCCGCTAAACAACTAATAAAATTAGATTTTTTCCATTGAAAATGCCATAACTGGTTTTAATTGAAAGTCATAAATCATTTAATTTAATTCTTTAAAAAATATCAGTAACATAAATATTTCGCTGAAAATACGGAACGAATTTGCCAGAAATTTCCAAAATTTATTGTTTTGATTGATAGTGTTTTTCTGCTGAAAATTCCATGACGGTTCTAATTGAACATAATGAAACATTTATTTCAAACTTGACATATTATCCAAAATATAAGAAACAATACCGATAATAATATCTCACTGAAAAGACGGAGCGAATTCGCCTGAAATTTCCGATAGAAAGCTATTTATCGCCTCAAAAACATTTATTGATTCACTTTGCAGTGTAAATCGTGTCCAATGCAGCGTAAATTTTGGATAAAAAATAATCGAGTTAGAGTTCAAAGCTTTTTTTGTAAAAAACTGGTTATACAATAAATTGTGTTTATCAATGAACAAGACTTCTTTGCGTCGATGAAAAATACATACATCATTTGGGGTCTTAGAATATTATATATGAAAGAGAGGAAGAGTCTATTTATATATCTTTATATATAAAAATGTCGCGTCACAATGTTCGTCCAAGGTAAACTCAAAAACTACGAAACTGGTTTTGATGAAATTTGGCTTTCTGTGTGTAATTTGGTCCAATTTAAAAGATATGCTAGTTTTTGTCTCGATTATTCATCTCAATATTTATTAATGCGAATTAAACGTTTGTTATAAGACAATGTTTGGAATTATTTGTAAGTTCCATAAGTTTCTAACAGATGGCGGCGTTAGTTAATTTATTGACACAAAACTTGGTTATCTAGGTTAGGTAGCCATCCAGTAGATGACGATGTGTTTCGTTGGCCACATTAGTTATTATTACAGTTATTTTATAACAATTTTTGTTCCATTTTATTAATCATTGAGCTTGGGCCGTTTTCTTCCCAAATAGTCTACTTCATTTTTATAACATGAATAGATGCTCGTTTGAACATAACATGAATAGACTTACATAAAAACGAGTCGAAGAAACGACCAGTTCTTATAAAGCAAACATCAACAGTCAAAATTTTAACTGAAGGTCTAGTCTAATCGGCTAGCAATATGGACCGAAGTTATTTTACAATCATAATAAAGCCTTTGATCATTGCAAAAAGCTCCAATTATTGCGACCACAAGTACCAATATACCAAGCAATCAGGCACCTAACGTCAACAAGATAATAATCTCGTTAATGTGTACCTACCTAATCATTAAAGAGTCTGATCATTCGACAATCGATTCAACGTGAAACAGATATCAAATTGTTTTTCTGCAATTTTTATTGGGCTTATCTGTACTTTTTATTTATTTATTTATTCAAAACACAATTTGTATTACACAAGAAAAGATATTCTGGCACGACTTTCAATAGGAATCAGAGTTTTACTGCTAAACCATTAAGTATTGAGATTGATTGAGTTTACTTTTACTTAACAAACAAAAAACAATACTAAGCGCCTCCGCCCACTCAGGCAACTGAAAACTCTCAACTGCCAACTGTCTTTGTATGACAATGTGATGGCCCGCACACTACACAATCACACAAAACCCCGTTGTCAATGGTAACGCAAGCGGTGACTTGCGACCATCTTGCGACTGTCACGGCTGATTACCCTGGGCGGCCGTTGCTAGGTTGCGAGCTGTCAGCTGATTGTTCTTCATCTATGGTTAAACAAGCTTTTTGACCAATCAAGACAGAGAAAACAGCCGGTTTTAGTTGGTTTTCAGTTGCCTCAGTGGGCGGAGCGCCTTAATTATCAATAGACACTCACATCATTACTGATTTGCATTCTCTGTGGTTGGCTGGGTGGTTACTTTTAGGACTATCAATAACTGAAAAAGGGATAGAAATGGAATGGAAATAAAAATAGAATAAACGAAGTGACTTCATTCGGGTATGTAAACATGCCCTGATTATGTGCATAGTTACCGTTAAATCCGTCACCTACATATGTGCTTGTATTGCAATATGCTGACGAAATCCAGTCGCTAAAACTCCGCAAAAAAGAAAACAATGCCACAATTAACACCGGTAAAGTTTATTTTTAACGCTTTAAAAAAACATAACCTCAAGGCTGCGCCGACACGAAACAACGGAACTATAAATCTGTGACACGGTTTGACGTGTCTGTCGTATTGTCAATTACCTCCACATCAGAATGTGTGTATGACAAATAATATCTACGGAAACTACAGATGATGGTTTGATAGAGACATCTGGCGCAAGACGATGTTCTATTTGACAGGGGAACGAGAATTGAGATCATATCTCCAGTACAGTACAAAGATACCTTCTAACGGTTTGGAATGTTGCAAAATAATTGCGTTTCTTTGACGCATTGCCTACTTAAAGGAAGGTCGACACTAACATTAGGAATCATCATCTCTTTAATATAAGGTACTAGCGCGAGCTGCGTCAGATGTGATTACTTACACTTCTTAATCATTTTTCTGTGATGTTGATTTGATATAGCCCAATAGCTTTTCTAATAAGTAAATACCCACATAATAACTATATAACAAACTAACCATCACGCCGTTTAACTATTGTTTGAAATGTTGCAAAATAATTGCGTTTTTTTGACGCTTTGCCTACTTTCGGAAGGTCGACACTAACATTAGGAATCATCATCTCTTTAGTATATAAGGTACTAGCGCGAGCTGCGCCAGATGTGATTACTTATACTTCAGCATTTTTCTATGATGTTATATAGCCCAATAGCTTTTCTAATAAGTGTATACCCACATAATAACTATATAACTAACTAACCATCACGCCGTGTCGTTAGATAAATTTGATGGAACGCCATGCTTGCTTGAACCACTGTCATGCGTTTCATTTTTACTACTTGGTACTTGATTTTTTTTGTTCTTCTGTCTTTTTCGATTTAAAACAAGACACATGAGAAGGAAGAGGACGAACTTCGATGACAAGTTTACTCATAACTGTGTTTACAACGACTTTCTCGTTTTTTTTAAAATGTAAATAGAGCACAAGAATCCCAACTGCTCCCGTCCGGAGCGAGTAAGACATTGGCATACCGTTGTAACACTGACATTAGTGGGAAGAGGAAGGATATGGGGAAGAGGAAGATGAGAAAGTAAATAATTGTTAAAAACCAAAATCCAAAACTGTTACTTTGAAACCTCAGGTAACTAAAATTATCTGGGTTTAAAACGCACTATTATTATAGTTTTTTATTATTTATTTATTTCCTGCCCTAGTGGGCTTTTACATTCTATTTTATAAGTTGTTTGTAACACTGTTAATGTAAATACTTAAAAAATGAAAACAATAAAGAAAATAAAGAAAAAACAATATAATAAATTATGAAACAAGAAACTACATTGGTAAAAATGTGAACAGAGATTAAGAATCCTCACATAATAGACAACAATAGTAGAAAGTATTTTTGTGTCTAGATAAATAAAAGTATTGGAATAATTAACATTTATATTTAAAATTAAATATATCTCCATGTTACTCTCAAATAAATTATTGTTGAACATTGAAACTGGTGCAGATCAAAAGCCTCATAAAAGTCGGCAATAAAACCGTATTTAAAAGTTGAATTCAGTCATTTTAACACACGATCATTCGGATGAAAGTCGCCTTTACTTTCATTTAAAAGTTGTTTCAAATTCATGCATTTCGCTTCATTACTATGTGGTTCGATTCCCCGCAAATACATGCAATTTGGTGCATTCACTGCATCCCAATTGTTATGAGTCGATAAATGCAACTCCAGTTATTTACTTGGGTCAGTCGAAAAGTAATGCCTCCTATTTTTTTTCTCCTTTTAAATTAAAATTCAATTACACAATTTGAAAACCAGACTATTAACGATTTTTATTTTTATTTTTTTATTTAATGACAATACAAATTAAAATTAAAATACAATATTAAGTAAATTAAGAATACAAAGTGAAGTTTTTTATCCTCAGTCCTCCTCACTAGGCATTCCTGTTCCGAGGTGGACTGCAGGTTGTCGTATGGTGTTGATCATGATTTCCTCATCAATGTTGTTTGTTTTTGTCGCTTTACACGAAATATAAATAAATGAAGCAAAAAGTGTTCATGTTTATTATTTTGCGTTGTTTTTTAAAAAGTGTTTATGTTCATTATCTGTAGGTTGCATTTGGGTTATTTAATAATTTTAATTAGTTCCTCATCTTCATGTTTAGTTAGCCATAATTTGATGTCCTTTTTAAACTTTTGTATATCCATGGTATTTTTAATTTCAATCGGAAGGGCATTATATAATTTTGTAGCATGGAAATAATGGTTTTTCTGGCCGAAAGCTGTATTTAATTTTGGAATGTTTAGTAATTTTGAAGATTTTGTCCTAGTAGTGATTTGATTAATTTGTCACTTTTCAAAATAATCTCCGTCCATGTGTAAAGTTTTGGTTCATCTGACGGCCGGCGTAGTCCAGGGGCAAGGCTTTGG
This sequence comes from Limnephilus auricula, assembly GCA_951813805.1. Taxonomy (NCBI): domain Eukaryota; kingdom Metazoa; phylum Arthropoda; class Insecta; order Trichoptera; family Limnephilidae; genus Limnephilus; species Limnephilus auricula. The sequence continues at coordinate 8,512,612 of OX638403.1, forward strand.
ATTCCCATTCCGAAGGTCGCGGGTTCGAACCCGGCATGCGCAAATAAATTTTATTTGAATAATTTGTGTTATTTCACAATTAATTAATTAAAAATAATATATACTATATTTGCAGCACGTTCCAGAGAGGAAGATACTCTCAGTATCGCCCTGGTGTAAAACCACCTTCAGAATTGAAACGTTGCTTGAAATGGCTCTTGCCGTGTTTAGTGACTAGATCTGAATAGCCAGGTACTTCCCCGCCTTCCTTTTCTCCGTCTCCTTCCCTTCCCCGTTTACCTTCAGCCTCACAACATAACCCAACTGGAGATGGCATAGTCTTACTTGCTCTAGATGGGAGCAGTTTGGACTCTTGTGAGGTGTTCACTGTAAAAAAAATATTTTAATAAGGGCATATTTTCGAGTGCGGTAAAAAGTACAGTCTTGCTTCTATGTAAGCGATTGACGAGCGGACGTTTTCACGGCTTCCGCATTTTCAAATTGAATATCACGATGAGCTTCACATCACACTGCCTTTACTGAAGCGGATAATACATCACAATTCATCTGTAGTTATCCGACGGTTACCACGAATGATGTCATCGACTCGCTGAATATTGAGTGGAGTCACTGCAGTGAACTGCTTACCGCTATGCTTTTCGTCAGCCAAAGGCGTTTTGTCCTTCAGCTTCGTTAGAGCGACAAATCCATCACCCAACAGTGCCGACATGCACTGTTGCATTACCGTATACATTTTTCAGTATTTCATGATTGCGAATGGGCTTTTCACCTTCTGCATTGGAGAAGTCAAGCACAGAACGCTGGCTGATACGAACCTCGATGTCAGCCATTTTTCAAACGACTGCAGTGCTGCCACCTGTTGACGCAGAAAGTTCTATTGCAGTAAATTGTAGATAAAGGTTCGAGGAATAGCGCTAAGTTCAATTTTTTACTTAACTTACTTTATTTAACAATTATTATAAGCAATAATTATTAGCCTGAAACACTCATCCATATTGAAAAAACCTCGCGAGAAAAGATAGATGCCGCCGACGGGACTCGAACCCGCGTTCCTCTAATTGCCGGTCAGGAGCTCTAACCACTAAGCTACGTCGGATTATCTGTTACCCGTAAAATTATTCAATATATACTAGTGTTTTATTCAACAATTACCGCTTATTACACTTTTTCACCTGCAAACAACCAACTTTATTTTTATATGAGAAAGGTATTGTAAGTGCTAACTTTCCCACTAGGTGGCGTCGAGACATATCATATCTACATTTTTCGGTGAAATACTTTAACTCGTCAAATATTGATTATTTTTAATTGATAAACATAGTAATGCATCTATCTTTTCTCGGGAGGTTTTTCAATATGGATGATAATTATTGCTTATAATACTTGTTACCCTTTGTGCTATGCATAAAATCTTGTCTTAAACATTAGTTTATCAATTAAAAATAATTACTTCATTTAAGTAGAAACAAATAGGAGGCATTACTTTTTGATTGACCCTAGTAGTTCTTATTTCCAGCTGACATGCATAGCGGATTTGCCATACTGCACATTGCATAGATACTGCAACTGGGTGATGATGCAATGGTATGCATCACGTGTGGGAGATTGTTACAGTTTCTGGCGATGCAAATAATGAATGCACTTGCGCTTTCCTTTCCAATATTGCACAAGAACGCAATATATTCACATGTCAACGCTCTACTTTTTTAATATAATGCAAGGTCTACTGTAAACTCAAACTCTGCATTGTTTTCGTACACACGTCGGCATTTTCACAAAGGGGCGCGTCAAGTTATACATAAATGACACGTAAATAGGGCTCGTCTTGGACATCTTTCCAATCAGGATCTTATCTACAGGACGTTCTGCTCCTGATTCCACGGACCAAACAGAGAAATATACCAACTTCATACAATACAAAAGGCATTCAGGCCCGTTATTATCAAATTTAACAGTAAAATAATGCGCTGTTCACCACTGCGATTAAGGCCGGAGCACTTCACATAGGCCTGCAGCTGGTTGTGGCACCGGCCTTGTGATATGGCCGTTTTACACGATGCTCCTTTTTCATACCGATCTCCCATGTGGAACCATATAAAAAAAAATCTTTACTCGTTCGTTGATAAAATAATTATATCATGTAATAATGACAATAAAATAAACTTTATTTATTTATTTTATTGTCATTATTATAATTATGTATAAGTACAAACAAAGTATTTGCTACATATGAAAATGTAATGATAAATATTATCTATTTTCAAACATTATATGATAATCTTGGTCTCACTGCAAACCTACTTTGCCCGTGCTGAGGCACCATTTCATAATTTCGACAAAATAAATAAAATCAAACTGACATAAAACAAAATAAAATACAATTATTAAGGCGGTATGAAAAAAAAATCTAATATTATGAGATACAATTGTATATAGTAATGAGGTGTATTGTAGTGTTACATCATTTTTACACTTACGATTTCATATAGAGATAGTTGCCATTAGAGAAGAAATAATATTTAGTAAAAAGAGTCGGAATAATTAAAGATCATCTATCAGAAGATGTATGAATGTGAATGAAGCAAGGAATGTATGCCAAGACCGAGTTATTTGGCGGTCCGTTATCTCTGTCTACCCTTGCGGGGAAACAGCGTGATGGTTAATTAGTTAGTTATTGATGTAAAACGAAACAAATATACAACATTTCTGCATTAAATTGTTAATAAAACGATGAGAGACGACTGATGTCAAATAATGTTCACCGTATTAAGCTGCACGTCCTTTTTTCATACCGAATCCATATGGAAATTGGACGAAAAAAATCATCGTATAAAACGCCCATTATAATGCATAACACACAATAGCAAGCCAGACATGACGGAGACTGACTATGTAAAGGTAATGGTAACTGGTAATGATGATTGCAGCCGAAAAACCATTACATCAAACACCTAACGATGTATGCCCAAAATGGCTTATGACGAAGTGATGTAAATCGGGAATGTTATTCATCTCATGTGTTATTTAAGACCGAATACAATATTATTTGTGAACATTTCAATTGCGATGTTTGCTTTTCTTGCATTGGTCTGATCAACCTGATTTTTTTCAGATATTAGGCCTTTGATATTTCTGCATCCTTCGTGTTATCGAGGCCATGCTGGAAGAGAGAAACGTTTTACTGTCAATTTTTGACGAAACTTAATCCCGAAATTTTTATTGAACTCGACCGATGTTCATTTCGTCTATCTGTAAATTTGTTTGTAGGTGTGATGGAAAAAAAATTATTGAAAAAACTGAGTGTGTCTAACCTTTACGCGCAGTTGAAGTAAAACTTATTTGACTAAAAAATAAATGAAAAAACTTAATTTTTTTAGATGGAGGAAGATGATTAGGTTGTTTACATTTATAGACGAATTTGCAAAACTTTCCTGCTATTCAGCCATTTGAATTATAAACAACACTATTTTTATTGTCACACTTCTGCCGAATTCAATAGCTAGAATTCACAAGAATCGAGAAAAATGTTGTTCTAAAATACGATCATTTTAAGAGTAAACGGTTAAAAACGGGACTGAAGTTCTTACGAACAAATTAACAGTGTTTCAATGTTTATTGGCGGGAAAATGTAAGAATAATTTGTTGGTATATGTACGAAATTACGTATACCAACAAATTATTCTTTCATATTCCCGCCAATAAACATTAAAACCCTGTTAATTTGTTTGTAAGAACTTCAGTCCTGTTTTTACTATTAAAATGATCGTTTTTTCGAATAACATTTTTCATTTGTCACAATTCTGCGGAATTCAATAGCTAGAAATCACAAGAATCGGAGAGATAAATAAGACAAACCACACGGAGAAAAATGTTGTTCTAAAATACGATCATTTTAAGAGTAAACGGTTAAAAACGGGACTGAAGTTCTTACGAACAAATTAACAGTGTTTCAATGTTTATTGGCGGGAAAATGTAAGAATAATTTGTTGGTATATGCACGAAATTACGTATACCGACAAATTATTCTTTCATATTCCCGCCAATAAACATTGAAACCCTGTTAATTTGTTTGTAAGAACTTCAGTCCTGTTTTTACTATTAAAATTATCGTTTTTTCGAATAACATTTTTCTCCATGCAATATGGTCATCTAAAATCTTTAGTAATCATGTAATAATCAGCAAAATATAACAAAAACCTTTTTAAACGAGATAAACGGATGACGTCTGACGTTTGAATTTTATTTGACGTTTTGTTATTCGTTGCTAGGTGTCACACTCAATGTTGCCATATCTACGACGTTAATATGATGAAATATAAATCAAACGTCATTTCCGGTTTAAAACGTTATTTCCGTCCGAAAAAGATCTGGGTTACTCTTGGTGATGCCCCTAAAGAAGTCTTACTTCAAAAAGACAGCTAAATGTCATTTACGTTTTTTACTACAAATCGCTGGTTAGAATCCTTCGGGCACTTGCTGTTACACTCTGTATATGTATATATATATATAACCTACTTACAAATATAATGATTTCAATGGCAAATTTTTGTATTGATTTATTAGATGAGAGAAAATTGGAAACATTTTTGGACGCGAGATCTACTGTACACAGAACGTATGTTTTGCACGAACCCGTGAAAATCTACTCGTAACTCATGCACAATAATTTTCGAGTATTATTTTGCAGAAACACAGGTGTCAATAATGAAAAAAAATCACTAATACAAAGCGTTATCACATGCAGTTCACACAGAGGTGAATGTTTATCTAGTATCATTAATAATAACTAGCAGTGAAAAACCCGCTCCACGGGTTTTTGCTGCTAGGCCCTGTGGGCGGCTTTTCGTTCTGCTTCGCCCAGTTTAAGTGTTGGTGACTATTTATAAAGCATCACCGTTTTGCAAAACTAACTATTATTATTAACATTAAACTACAGAATACTTATATTTAATAGGTAGATATATAATAGTAGACATTCTTACATTAATACCGTGAATAATGAGAGGAACATAAATCTTCTTAATAGTGAATAAAAGCGAAAAATGTTTCCTCTTCTTCATACTTTTTTCCTTAAATATAGTATTATAGATGGCGCCACTTCCGTTTGCAAAACGCGTATGGGCGAGATCGAAGTGTGTATATTACGGCAGCAGCTCCGTGGAAAAATGCAGGTTCACGGACGGCTCAGAACGGTGTCCATGCAGTGTGGCGTGGAGATTTACTCGGAGTCGGGTTCCTTAATTTGAACCGTACGGGCATTATCGTATTAATATACTCCGATGCGAAAATATCTATGTTGAACAAAAAATACGTTACCTACCTACTAAAAGTTGATTTTTTTACATCTTGACCATCATCGATATCTCCGTTCTCACGGAAAAAAGAAACAAATTTGCGATGGACTATCATTAATAATAATGGACATTGATGCTTCGAAAAACGCTTTAAGAAAGCACATCTACCTAATACGCGTTTGTATTTTTTGTTAATCAATTAAATTGATGGAATGAGGTTCAAAGTCAAGTTCATTTATCAGAAAAATATAAATATATAACTTTCTACTGCTGCCCTTTGCAGTGGCAATCGTTTACATTTGTTCTGCAAATACAACTCAATCAATTATGAGATTTCTCCGGTCAGAGTTGCACCAGCTCAGCTGACTGCAACATTATCTAGAACTAGATAGACTTCATAGAACTGTCTGATGTGTGCAATGTGTATTTTCTGTTGCACATTTTCACACGGTTTTGTCGCGTGGAAAGCGCGATTGTCGGATGATATAGTATCAGTAGAGGAAATTATTAAATTCACGAGTATGATCATAAAATATAATAAGACATTATCCAATATCATCCAACGAACAAGTCTCATCCTATAATCTTAAGATGAAACCATGCGAAATAACGCAAAATCATTCAAAATCATGTGTTTTTGGTTTAAAAGTTTGATCGCTTAGCAATATTATAAATGCTTCAATTAAATATTGTGAGTAGAACATATGTTGATCTTTGGAAATAATCGAGTATTTTTTTAGTAAGTCTGGACAAAATAAAGTTTCATACCGCCAAAAAATACTTTCAAGTGCTAAATCTCCTACTTATGAAACCTTTTTTGGACAATGTTTAATTGCATAATGTGGCAAATTAAGTTCTTTAGAAAATGATCGGAAAACATTTTCAAATATTTGTGCCAGAATTTCACAAAATAAAACTAAACGATGCAATTTCGCGCTGTTTTTTCGGCATTAATCAAAATGAGCGGCGTCCAACTCATTCGGATTGAGCTCTAAACCTTACGCCGTCCGCATAAAGACTATATTCATTTTAAGTTGATTCATTCAGCTGCGGTGGCGAATGGATGTTCCTGAACTCGACGTCGCTTGGTTCCGTGATTCGAATTCGACTTCCATTAATCGATTTTATATTTCCTTGTTATTATAGTAAATAATTAGTAAGAAAGTAGTTTATGTTGTTTACAGGCCTTTACGAAATCAACCTGTAAAACAACTCTCAAATAACTTCTCCAACCTTTCCAAAAAAGTCTTGTCAAGTATTTTTAAATTCAAAGGGGCGGGGATTCCGATTTCAAATTTTTCAAAGACTAGTGGATCACCTAAAACTGGGCGTCTTTAGAAATTCAAGGCCCCAGGTGTTGCCAACTTTTAAATAAAATTGTCTTAATTACCTTGGAGTATTGCTTATTAAGATTGACTTGGAAACCCACTATTTAAGCCACTATCTGCATTACACTGGCCACGGCAATCTTCCTCATCAATCTTACGTTCTTTTAGCCAACTGTAATGTAGCCTCTGAGGAAATGATGCTTGGCTTGGGTGCCTCATCTTCCATCAGTGGCCTCTAATACATCAACTGGCTTTTACTACACTTTTCTGCAACATTTTTTGATAGAGACTTTGTAATAATAAAATAACTTGGCGTTATTTGATGGGAGAACCAAATTTAACCCCTAAAATTTAAGTAATCGGTCACTGAATTAACATTGCAAACTAAAAAGAATTTCAAAATCCTTTTCACGTTTTTAAAAGAGGATTTATTTCGTCTTTCATCTAAAAATCTGAGAAATTATAGCACTAAATAATATGAGTTTTATAACAGATTAAAAATGTTTGTATTATTTTAACTTAATTAGTACATAAGATTATACTGAGAAAAGTGTTATTCTAAAATACGATCATTTTATTCGTAAAAACGGGCCTGAAATTCTTACGAACAATTTAACAGTGTTTCAATATTTATTGGCGGGAACATGTAAGAATAATTTGTTGGTATACGTAATTTCGTACGTATACCAACAAATTATTCTTACATTTTCCCGCCAATAAACATTGAAACACTGTTAAATTGTTCGTAAGAACTTCAGTCCCGTTTGTAACCATTTTTACAAATAAAATGATAGTTTTTTAAATTAACATTTTTCTCCGTGTACCTATATATAATTCGTTTATAATATATAATCCAGTTTAAAGAATACCACCATTGTTTTTTCTTGAGTTCATTAATAAAATAGCAATATTAATAATACTTAACTTTCAAACGAAATTTTTGAAATAGACTATCAAAAAAGGATTCGGTCGCATCTAGGTATTGAACACAGTACCTTAACCTTGCCGGGGCTCTGCTCTTATCAATGTGCTAATTCGACCCTATCCCCGTTATATTTAACTGTGTCATACTTCAACTAAGAACCACCAACATAATCTTCATTTTCTTAACGCATATTTTTATTGGCTGCTATCTTTATGTATGATTGCAAGATTCTTCCCGAACTAAACGCAATCTAGATGGTGTCTTGTAAATACAAGTACTTACCTACATCCATTTTTATTTTTATGTGCGATATCTATTAACTGTTCTGCAAGTTTGGAATGAGTTTATTTTTTATTTAATTTAATAATATACATTTCATGATTTTTGGTAGCAACTTATCATTTTTTTATCAATTGTTACAAGATTACTAAAATGTACTTTTTGGGTTGCAGCCGTATGTTTGGAATAGAAAGATGGTTAAATTTTGCGTCACAATTAATTTCGTTTTACAAATACAAGACATGGCTGTAGGTACACTATTCACCAATAAATAAGGTTTCCTTTATTCTAAACTTTCGCACACCACCGAGTAATTATGAATAATTAGTTGGATAATTTGCATTATCTGTGGGTAAACTTAGCATAGTGCAAATATGTGATTAACTACAGAGATAATTCATACTCAGATGCTGGAGAACAGGTTCATCCGGCTAAATTATTATCATACGGGTAGCTACACATATAATCGCGCGGGCAACACGTGCGAAAGTGAAAATTGGTACCTACCCAGGTACTTACTCTATGTGTTATTATATGTGCAGCGCCGGACCTACAATAAGTTAAAAAATAATATATGGAATAAGAAACCTATCGCCATTCCGTGAGAAAATAAATAAAGTATTAAAATTTGTATCATATTTCCTGAATCATTTTAAAATTATCCAAAATATTGGATAATTATTATTATGCGCTAGCAACACCTCTTTCGAACAATTCTGCGCGCGCATTTTGTCATTTTGTTTCATACTTCATATTCTGTTTTCATGTTTCATCGTGTGTGTTCGTGCAACTAACATTCACGGAGAATTTTTACAAATGCCATAACTGCTACTCTTACTAATGCCTTGCTCTGACCTGATAAGTAATAAGTCGAGTTGAGTCGAGTAGCGAGTAACTCGCTACTTGACTCACCAAAAAGTGTTCTCGCTGCTGTCAAGTAGAGGAGACGGGCTGCAACGCAATAAAGTAAATATGCTAATTAAGCAGATTGTAATGCTTATTTTAGAAGAAGTGGAATAATAAATTAGTGAGATGAAAATAAATAAACTATGGTCATGAAAATAGATTAATAGCCGCAAAAATAAAGAATTGTATAGTAGAATTTTCACGAAAACGGCACTACATATTGCGCGTGTGTGCGTCTACGAATGAACTGCGCGTGTCATTGCGCAGAGACGCGTGGAGAGGGACTCTACTCACCGAAAAAATAGAACTAAATGGATTCAATTTACTAAAGAGCTGACTAGCGTACTCTCCAAAAATTATGGTGTTCGGACACGTTTAGTTACTAATATATTTGCTACTCGACTAAAATACTCTCCTAGTCAGATCAAAACATTATGAGCTTATAGTTCACGGTTCTACTCTTGACTTACGACCATTTGATGGTTCAACGTATAGTGTTATCGCAAACGGCCACCGTGTGGCGCTGGTGTACCTGAATCTAAAAGACAGTACGCAATGTTGAACGAGTATTAATGACATTGCAGCCAAATCTATGGCAAGCAGAATCGCATGGCAGGATCTTATATGACAACCTTTTGAAATGATTTCATTTTGTTTTATTTCATATAGACTTATAATTTTTTCGGGGTACGTGTTTGAAGAGAGGAGGAATGGTACATGTCATTAAAAATAAAGTAGGTAAAGGCAATTATCACACATCTTTCCTCTCATTCCGCATCTTTTATAACCTGAACAAACACACAAATACAACCAACAAAAAAAAAAAAATATATATATATATATTACCGATTATATAATACACGAATATTAGAAACATTATTATTTTACGTTGTGCGCCTTTTACGTTTTAAATTGCTTAGTTAGTCAGTCTATTAGGTACCAAAACACGTGGACATTTTTTTTTTCATAAGAGTTTTTGGTATAAATAAATTAATTAAAAATGTGGGTGGAGCACCATCGGTACTTACATTACAGCACAGGGCGCCAGATATCATGGATCTGACACTGATGTGTGAGTAATCTACACACGGGTTAACGAGCAATGAGCTGCAGGTAATAAATAATAAAATAACTGAACTCGGGTAATTTCCAACCAGAGACAAATTGGATGCCGATATAGAAACAGAAACCATGAGAATGTGGCTAGAAAGGTGGGACAATGTGTCTATGTCAAATTATCTTATTAACCCTTCCCTTACGATGCTAGAAATATCTCGATCTCCGGTGCTGTGTACCCGGTACACACGGGGTACACTTTTAGAATTTGGTATTTTTTTGAGTTGGATAAAAATGAATAATATACATTTATTACTATGTAAATCTATAATATACAAGGTGTAACAGAACGTACTCGAAAGATTTTAACCTGCAATTCCTGAACATATACACGGAGAAAAATGTTATTCTACAATACGATCATTTTATTCGTAAAAACAGGACTGAAGTTCTTACGAACAAATTAACAGGGTTTCAATGTTTATTGGCGGGATGTAAGAATAATTTGTTGGTATACGTAATTTAGTACGTATACCAACAAATTATTCTTACAGTTTCCCGCCGATAAACATTGAAATACTATTAATTTGTTCGTAAGAACTTCAGTACTGTTTTTAACCGTTTTTACGAATAAAATGATCGTATTTTAGAATAACATTATTCTCCGTGTATGAAGCAAAAAACGTAAACACGTCGGAATTGAGTAGACGGATGTAGTAGGCTACGCGTAATAAGCACTCTGTCTCGTTCCAGCAGTACAATAACACACGAAGCAGCACATATTTCAGGAGAACCCATCGCAACGTAAAGGGTGAAGTGATTGAAAATTATATTTTTGTTTTTAATAGAAAAAAAAGATCTCAGAAATACTCAGAAATCGCTGGTTTAAATGTGGCGGTACGTACTGTTAAACCCTGCAGATATATGTTTAATATTTCAAATGTTACCTAATAGGTAATTATTGTTAATACTTTCTATTCACTAAAATATATCTACTAAGTACCTACTAGATATAAATTTAACTACTACTTTTATTTTTTCCCGTATTACATAGTGCAATGTTTAAAAGCCCATTGGGCGTAAATAAATATGTAAGTAGAATGCTTTCACGTAACTTCAATTAATCAAAATTTGCAATACATTAGGCTGATGCAAATGAGTTAATTTCTCGCGAGCAGATTTATGCATTAGAAGTTCCTAGGTATTTAGTTTACAGAGATAATGTTACTCACTTGGACCCATATTTCTCTAACGACCACCTTTCTCACTCGTTTTTTCACCATACATTTCATAATGAAATGGAAAACTACGGATGTACGCCATTAACATTATTGTTATGGAGCAAACTGATGGCGATCTGATTATATTTATAAATTTATTAATAATATATTAAATTCCCATTTTTTAATATATTTCTCATTTTCAGTAAGAAATATTTATTTATTATTAATTTATTTGCAAAAACAGTACAAAAACCAATACATTGCAAAAGCGATAAACAAAATTACAAGTAAACTTTTGACAATTTTTTTTTACATACCTAAGTATACAGTTAAAAAATATATAATATTTCGCGCTTAAAGTCGCTGTATAACATGTGGAAAATATCCAGGTTACCTGCAAGGGAGTTCATTACTCTGGTTTCCCTTCAATAACGAATAAATCTTTCGCCTTTTACTAAAGATTTCCGTGGAGGGGAGCACTCAAATGAGTCTATAAACCAATTTTTAATTAACCTAGTGAGTCTTCCAATGGCATCACCATTGGTAAGTTAGTTCTGCACCTGGGAAGAATTAAAAGCCTTTGTTGGCGGCCTCGCGTTATTAGTGCGCCCTTGAGGTGATTTTTCACAAAAACGGCGCTATACAAGTCATCCAATTATTATTATTATTATTTATTAGTGAAGTTATCCGGGACATAAAGTCCTATTTTACACAGAATGTCTGGTATTGATAGTAAACCATTTAGAAGCATATAAGCCATCAGCAGTGGAACCCGCCTGGAACTAAGGCTGCAGATGCATTCCCGAGATAAATGCTGATGGAAACAGCCATGGGAAAAAAACCAAACTCTCTCATACAGAGGTAATCTCATATCAGGACATTGCAATGATCTAAAACAATCGAAAAATTACCTGTATTTAAGACTAGTTATCTGGGCTTTTACTATAAAAGGTCTAACTTTTACTATAAAAGTCTGAAATTATAATACTGAACTTTGTGTTTATTACAAATAATATATTACAAATTACGAGTGTGAATAGTATAGAAAAGTATTTTGTCTTCCATAAAAGATGTCTCTGTGGTATTAAAAGATATCAAAATAGTTTCTTGCTTAGGATGAGGTGAGAGGAGAAGGAATGTTGGATAAGGATTGGAGATGCTCCCGATACAATATATTTATTCAATTTATAATCGTACGCGGTATTTTGTTTCGATATTTCTGAAGTTTATTGCTAAGCACATCTACATCATGAAATTTGATTATAGCAAAAATAACTTCCCTAACGTATCAAAAGCCTTCTGATGCTGACCTCTGGTGTCATGAAATTTGCATTGTTTTTTCTGTCTGGAAATTTGTAGCAAACGCATTACTTTCAGAATGAAAAACTGTCAAGAAATAAGAGAAGACCCTAATATGTTAAATCCATGCTTTTGGAAAGTGATTTACAGAAACTAGAATTTGAATACTTTTTGGTTCTTAAATATTTAAAAGTTTTTCTTCATTATATTTTAAGCTTTTGGTTCCAAGTTTTTGGATTAGGCCCAATCACTTCGTGTGACCTGCCAGAGATTAATGTTTTTTTTTTCTATTGCATTGGAAATACAACTTTAACAATAATAATTATTTCCTATATTTATTATTTGTAATCAGTGTTTGTACCAGACATGGAAAAAACGAGAGATTCTCGCTAAAGATTGCGAGATCAAAAGATTGCATTCGATGAGCACCGTTTAATTGATAAAAAGATTAACAATAGATATACTTCATAGTGTAATAGTTGGCCGTGAGAGCTTCCCATGTTATTATTGTAACCTACGAGAATTAGATATGCATTATGTAAAAAAACTTATTAACGATTAGTGCGATGCGATGGTTATTTATTGATTGTGTAATTGAAATAACAATAGGAAATAAGCATTAGTTTCGTGACTATATGTCGTTCATTTTGATTAGTCGGCTTGAATCTGGACGTATATATATACGTCCATACATATATATATATATATAACTAGATTTAACGTATATATAATGAAGTTCTTACGAACAAATTAACAGTGTTTCAATGTTTATTGGCGGGAAAATGTTTGAATAATTTGTTGATATACGTATGAAATTACGTATACCAACAAATTATTCTTACATGTTCCCGCCAATAAACATTGAAACCCTGTTAATTTGTTAGTAAGAACTTCAGTCCCGTTTTTAAACGTTTTTATTATTAAGATGATCGTTTTTTCGAATAACATTTTTCTCCGTGTATAAAATATATATCTACATATATTATTTTCTATATTTATTTAAATTTATTATCATTCGTCTAGCCCGATCAAGCCGTGCGCGTCGACGTCCGCTCCCCACCGCGTTTGGCGCGTCACTGGTATTTCAAAATACTGACTGAAATATTTCATGCACTGGCCATGAGAGGAAGAGAGACTGCTCTCTCTTGCTTCTACAGTGAGCCTGTTTGCCTCGCAACGCATTTCAATTTCCGTTACACATTCCAAGTCAAGCGTGCGTAAAGAGGTATTTATTTCAAAAATGTTTAATTTCTCCATAACAGAACAACTACATCACGCAGGAAATGCGACGGAATTCGATGGATAGTTTGTATTATGAAATTACTCGTACGTTGTGTTACTTTTATATTGAATCAAGGTATGGGAGGGCTAATGTAAAGTTATTATATCGACGTGGGTATAACTAATGGTGTTATGGTAAAAAAAAATAAAGTGAAGTAGAGAACTATATTAGGTTAGATTAGGTGTGAGATAGAGGGTTCCATGTCTAATCCGACTATGAGATCTCAGCGTCTGAATTCCCATAGTAAATTTATTCAGACACGATACTTCTTCACATGATAATTCATCACATCATAACGCACATTTACCTAACCTAACCTAATCTAACCTTACCTAACCTAACCTAACTGAAGGTTAAAAACCTCAATTGTCAGTTTTCGACGCTTCGATACATGATGAATTATCATATGAGGAATTAACATCCGATGAAAAGTTTGTACTCAATATTCATACACTTAAAAAAACATTCTGGTCACCGAGATAGAGACATATCTACTACCTATCATCGATAGTATTTTAGCTTGCAGGACTGTCCACCAAAATATCATTAACGGTATTTCTGTTTTCCACAGGTTCATCATGATGTTCCCCGTGCTACTGCTTGCGCTGGCGTCCCTGTCGCAGGGCATCCGCCATTCCTTCCACAGCGAGCCTCTGTCCGCCTACAGCGTGTTCCTCAACCACCCGCCCTCGATCCCCGCCCACAGGCACTTCCCTGGATCCCTGCATAGTCTGCACGGCTCCAAGGGCTACGGCGGCCAACAGCGGCCAGGTGGATTTTACTCCTCTTCATACTCGCCCTACTCGTAAGTCTACATAATTTTTGTTTTAAGAAAGATAAACATTGCCGGGTAAATAATGACAATATTTTAAAATCTCCTACTACCACCAATGTTGCTTGGTTATGATGGAAGACTTAGCCAGCCGAGGAATTGAACACACGATGCCTGAGAGGGACCCAAAACGCGATGCCAACTCAGCCACTGACCGGTTACCTATGTAGCTAACAGCCATAAACATATCGTTTGTATTAATTTAATTATATTAATTGTAAATTTTGTGAAATGTAATTTATTGGATTCGTAATTTTTCAAATTATGAAAATGAAGTAGGTGTAGCTAACAGCCATAAACATATCGTATGTATTAATTTTCCGCGCTGTTATCACCGAACGGTAACCATAGACGCGCAGCATGATTCGCGTAAGGCGCTCCGCCCACTGAGGCAACTGAAAACCAACTAAAACCGGCTGTTTTCTCTGTCTTGATTGGTCAAAAAGCTTGTTTAACCATAGATGAAGAACAATCAGCTGACAGCTCGCAACTAGAAACGGCCGCCCAGGGCAATCAGCCGTGACAGTCGCAAGATGGTCGCAAGTCACCGCTTGCGTTACCATTGACAACGGGGTTTTGTGTGATTGTGAAGTGTGCGGGCCATCACATTGTCATACAAAGACAGTTGGCAGTTGAGAGTTTTCAGTTGCCTGAGTGGGCGGAGGCGCTAAATCATTCCAGCTCCAACGATCTTCCCTCCGGGTTACCTGTATTATTGACACTGTCTTCGGGGTCACCCGTTTGGTATTTATGTTGCCTTGTGTGGATGTTCGTATTTGAAATTATTAATCCTGGATAGAGAATTAAATGCGTAACGACTGGAGGGAGTAAGCATGTATCGAGAGCGTTGGAACTGGAATGATTTAGGCGCACCGCTGACGAGGCAACTGAAAACCAACTAAAACCGGCTGTTTTCTCTGTCTTGATTGGTCAAAAAGCTTGTTTAACAATAGGCGAAGAACAATCAGCTGACAGGTGGCAACTAGCAACGGCCGGCCACCATTGCGTTACCATTGACTACGGGTGTTTAAGTGATTGTGTAGTGTGCGGGCCATCACATTGTCATACAAAGACAGTTGGCAGTTGAGAGTTTTCAGTTGCCTGAGTGGGCGGAGGCGCTTACGCGAATCATGCTGCGCGTCTATGGTTACCTTTCGGTGATACCAGCGCGGAAAATTAATACATACGATATGTTTATGGCTGTTAGCTACACCTACTTCATTTTCATAATTTGAAAAACTACGAATCCAATAAATTATATTTCACAAAATTCACAATTAATAAATAACATAATATTAAGTAGCTACATCAGTTGAGACGTAATCTTGTCTTAAAAAATATTTATTGCTATAATGAAGTCACTGAAAAATTTCTACTTCAGAAGAAAGGTGATTTAAGAATGAAGTCATTCTCAATTTAAATTATTTATTTTTTTAAACATTACAAAATAGTACATTTTAGTGCGTATTTAAATTCATTATATAAAACGTAAACAGTAGCTATCTCCACCAGAATTTAATATAAAAGCTTATATTAGTATTTAATAATAGAGCTTGTATTTTGAAGGCAGCTTCACTGACGCTAAATATGTCGATATTCGATTTGATTCTGTTCAAAAGCAAGATTGCTCTACCGACCGGCATGCCCATTGGCAAGTTAGTCCTTTGCTCTATATCAATCGGTAGAATAACTATCGGTAACTTCTCATCGTTCCCTAGCATGACTACAGATCGCCAACGAATAAGTGACAGTTCACAATGACTAAGTATCCTTAACATATTCGACATCAACTGTTATTTGTACGTTAGCGATGTGCAGTTGTCCTAGGGAACGATGAGAAGTTACCGATAGTTATCCTACCGATCGATATAGAGCAAGCGTGCTAGAGCCTGTGTGATAGCACGGTCGCTCGATATGAAGTTACCGACCGACTGTCGGTAACTTCTCATCGTTCCCTAGGACAATTGCAGATCGCAAACGAATAGGTGACAGATACGTTTTTAGATTTTCACGGCCATAAGCATTTTCGTTGTTTGTTTTTGGGGTGTTATGCCGTGTGCCGGATCTGCCGGATCTGCCGGATCTGCCGGATCTGCCGGATCTGCCGGATCTGCCCTGATGATGGACACTGCAACGCTGTCCGAAACGTCGGCTAAAGAAGGAGGTAGCACAACACGGCATAACACCCCAAAAACAAACAACGAGAATAGGTGACAGTTCACAATGACTAAGTGTCCTTAACATATTCGACATCAACTGTTGTTTGTACTTTAGCGATGTGCAGTTGCCCTAGGAAACGATGAGAAGTTACCGATAGTTATCCTACCGATCGTTATAAAGCAAGCGTGCTAGGGCCTGCAGGCCGGGAGATAGAACAGTCTACGCTGTCGATGGCGGAGACATAGAAATGAATTCTCTCCATGACAGCCAAGTTTTCAAAGCATCTGCGAATCAGTCAGAAGATACCTAACAGTAACCGCACACCCCGGACTAATTTTAATTTTTTACCAAAAAAGTACCCCTAAAAGTTGGAATTTAGAAAAAAGTCATTTATCTTCTTTACTTAGGTACACTATCATGTAGAATCATCATCCGAAGTTAATGCACTTTATCCCTGGACACCATATATATGCTCAATTGGGCGTTGAATTATAACGGAAGTACTCGTAATTCGAAAACATCTCATTATCAGTTACTTCGAAAACATTCGAAAAATAACTTTTTTTTAATTAAATTATTTTAGATTCCGATCATGTTTCATTGAACCGAAACCTCTTATATTCTTTATTAAGATAGTCATCGTAATATTATTGAACAATGGCCTATAAATTGATTCAACAGCTGTTACAAAGATCGTAAAGCAATTAGGTGATAAGATTCTGCAAACTCTTCAATTACAATTGATGCAATTTTCTTTTATTGTGGTGTGACAACGTAATTAAATAAATAAAAATAGTTTTCCACTTAATTTGTTTCTCGTTATAGCTTGTGCCCATTCTAATATTAGGGCTGTACCTGTAATAAACAAGTAGTTCTGTAAAAAATAGGCTTCTAAAAAAATATTTCTAATTTTCCCTTATTTAACAAATTAAAACCAAGATTTTCTCTGAAATTATAAGATTTATGAAAAGGTACTTAAATACCGACCCAATTAATCTTAAAAAATATATATTTTACGTAACGTTTTTTTTATTTCAAATTTGTGATCTTAAAATTGGTTTAACAAAATGTCACTATTTCAATGACAAATCTTTTACAAAATTTCTTCAAGCTGGAGATACCGTAATATTCCGATTTGACAGCTCGTGGTAGGAACCACGTTTAAGGAACCAAAAGTGACACAATTTATAAAGTTGGGAAGACTTCGAAATAATGGCAGAGCATCAAGCACCAGAGTCCCTGCTAAAATCTAGATCTGTAGGGCGAAGGAGCCTGGGAAGATCAAAATTAAGATGGACGACAACGTCCTCTACGTACCTTAGAGCTTCCAAACTGGAGAGAACTAGTACAAAACAGAGATGAGTGGAGGAAGACTCTCGAGGAGGCCAAGACCCACCAAGGGTTGTAGAACCAATTGTGATGATGATGATGAAGTTGAAACCACAATCATGCGAACTCTGGTGGGATAAAAATGTAATATCCTATATGGCCACCATCTTGAACCGGAACCGGAACGTAAAAAAATTACAAACAGATGAAATGTCAAATGGTCGAATTGAAAAGGGACTTCGCTACGGTCAGTTAAAAATATTGATGATTCGTTTACTATTAATCGTAATAACGGTGTTTTCATATCATTGTATTTTAAAAGACTTTAAAAACTGAATATTATTCAGTTTGATTGTATTATTGGATTAGTATTATATTGAAACTACTGACACCAAACCCTGATGTTGTATTATTATGATGTAAAGTTAATCGATTTCACGATCATAAAATATATTTATGATCATTATTATTGATATGTTTATTTTAATAATAAACGATCTTGTTCCGTGAAAGCACACATACAAGTCCATCCATAAGCATTGGGTTATTATAGAACTGGGTCTGTATAAAGAGAAATGAAATGTACTCAATTTATTATCGTATATAAGTAGATATATACTAGTACTCGTATGCCTAAGGAGCTTTTACATTACAAGAAATTAGTGAACATGTTTGAGCTTTAATTAGAGAGTAAATAATTGGAAGAAAATAACACTACAGGAAAAATACGAGTGTGCTTTAGACCACACGACTGAAGTAAATACTTCTTTAGTAATCTAATCTAATTTTCTTTCAGTAATAAAACCATTCCAATCATCAGTGTATAAGAATCTAAATTGAAGATTCGTTTGAATTGTTACCAATCATCGTGACAAACCAGTAGTTTCAATGCACTGAGTTCGCACATTCTAAACGAAAATTTTATTATGGGAATTACGCTTAGAATGGGATTGTTGATTTAATTCTTACAAAGTTTAAAATAAAACTTTTTTGATGCGGATTCTAGTTAGAATGTAACGAATCTTCAATATAGATTCTTATACACTGATGATTGGAATGGTTTTATTCGATGCCAGAAAGAAAATTTGATTAGATTACTAAAGAAGTATTTAATTCAGTCGTGTGGTCTAAAGCACACTCGTATTTTTTTAGTTATGTGTAGGTAGATATTGATAAAGAAAAACTTTTTAAATTAGCAGCACAATCAGAGGCGATTCGTTGGAAAATGCATTTGTGCATTGCAATGCTTTTTAAAGTAAGCATTCTTTGGGGGCATTATCAAGAGTAACCCAGATCGTTTTTGGACGGAAATAACATTTTAAATCGGAAATGACGTTCGATTCATATTTCATCATATTAAGGTCAAGGATGTGGCAAATTTCAGTCAGAATCCTAGCAACGAATAACAAAACGTCAAAGCCAGTCAAAGCAAACTCAAACGTCAGACGTCACCCGTTTATTTTTGTTTACTAATGTATGAAGTAAGTTAACAGGTTTTTGTTGTTTTGTTGGTTACTAAATGATTTAACTACAGATTTTAGATGAACCAAATGGTTTATCTTATTTATTCTTGTGAATTCTAGCTATTGAAGTAAAAAATGGCAGTAATTTAATTTGACAATTATAATAGTTTAGTTTATAATGGAAATGGCTGAATCGACGGAAAATGTTACAAATTTAGTTTTTAATAAAATAAACAACCTAATCATGTTCCGCCGACTAAAAAAATGTAAGTTTTTATTTAGTTTTTAGTCAAAGAAGTTTTACTTCAACCGTGCGAATTTTTTTTATGTAATCCCATAACTTACAACGACATCTATGCCTCAGTCGTCGATATAATTCCCGCCAGGTCATTCGAACTGTCTTTTAGTACAAAACCCATGATTAGTGCATATTCCGATGTGCACAACTCTTGGTATCACTACGAGGTCAGCATCAAGCGGTATCGAAATGGAGCGAGACAGATTACGGCAAATCACATTTTGGAGCAGTGCAGATATATAACTCATCCCGTGCATTATCGACGCATGCGCAAAGTGTCTTGTAGCACTTTGATGCGTAATCCAATGCGTCTTGAATAGATTCATTTAGGAATACAAATTTACAACATGCACACAGTGGAACTCCTGACCTAACCAGCATTCTTTGTCACATACATTTGTGATAGCCTCAGAGATCAAGTATTTGCATTTGACCTAAACTTCGTTTTGCAGAAGCTTCGGGCGTGCGCCGCCCCCGACGCCAGTGGACCCTGCCACGCTGACTTGCGGCCTCGCACCCGCACTCTGCCAGAAGTCCAACTACCGCACACTGGACGGATCTTGCAACAACCTGCGTAACCCAGGCTGGGGAGTACCACAGAGCCCCTACGCTAGGCTTCTGCCCGCTAAGTACGGAGATGGTGAGTCAAACATTACAATAGCCTTACTTATAAATAAAAACTATCCAACCGTTAAACGATGTTATAGTTATACATTGAATAAAGACTCTATAAGAACTGTTAAAATAAACATACATAAATAAACGTACTACATAAACGTAGCTTTGTGACTGCACGGAGAAAATGTTATTTGAAAAAACGATCATTTTAATAGTAAAAACGGTTAAAAACGTGACTAAAGTTTTTACGAAAAAATTATCAGGGTTTCAATGTTTATTGGCGGGAACATGTAAGAATAATTTATTGGTATACGTAATTTCGTACGTATTTTACCACCAATAAACATTGAATCACTGTTAATTTGTTCGTAAGAACTTCAGTCCCGTTTTTAACCGTTTTTACTATTAAAATGATCGTTTTTTCAAATAACATTTTTTTCCGTGTCTGTTGTATAATAATTCAATAATCTCCAAACATTCAATAATCTTTGTCCCAACTTAACTCTGAAGATATCTTTTGACTCCCTGCTAACAATTTAAAGAAAAGTATTGATGGTAACTTAATCAATGCGAACTCACAAAGCTCAACTAGTGAATACAATTTTGACATTATGGTACACACACTTTAATCGCAGACAACTTCTAAACCACGTACATTTTATAAAAATATTTTATAAAATGTACGTTCTTTATCTATACGTCAAATCATTCCCTAGCATGTACTAACCCTGCCCAGTAAAATGTGTAATATATTCACCCAGCAGATGATATATGGTACCGATCCTTGTAATAATTTCTAAAACCTTGCAAAGTGTTTATCATCATTGTTTCTATGTACTGATGGTTTTTCAAATAATATACAAAATATTAATCAATTAATTATTATTAAAAATGAGCATTCTTTGCATCTTTGTTTTGAAACATGTTGTGGTTTTTAAATAAAAGTAGTGGTGGTAAAAAAACGGGTTTTTCGTTTAAATAATAGTGTTTTTGTGTTATTTTCTTTCTACCAGACATCAGCGAGCCCACCACCAGCAAGACCGGGCGCGACCTGCCTCTGCCGCGTATCCTCAGCCTCATGCTGTTCCCCGACCGCCCCATTGATGACCCCATCTGGAACCTCAACGCTATGCAGTGGGGACAGATTATGACCCACGACATGTCTCTTGCCGCCGGAGGAACTCAGTCCCGTAAGTTTGTTGTGATATTGTTCGAACTACGTAGTGTATATGACTCTAATGACAATAGGTAACTCATTGAGTGTACAAAGATATCCAACAGATGTTTTTATTGTAAAAGTTTGTCCCTGTATGTTTAGAACCGAAATGGAATAGCAGTTGGGTTTCTAGCAACAGAAATTTTGTGAGGACAACAGAGGCATATATTTGGTCCCACACACTCGTTACCAATTATAAGAGTTTCTGGTCTGAATAAAGACAAAGTTTTTTGTTGCGAAAAGTGTTTATTATTAACTAGATCCATTCACAACGTTTGTCTTACATACTTCAAAGTTTCCTACAGAGATCAAAATTGCCAGTTGTGGTACATAAAGCGCCAAACTAAAAACAAAACTGAACCCTTTGCAGCTTTTCCAGCGTTAAAAACATTTGCACCATGCTCTAGAGTCCAAAATACCCTTTACAAGACTCTGTTGAGATACCATCACTTATATAGACACAGAATTATAGTAGGATACTCCAATTCACCTACGCCTATGTTTCCAATCTCCCGTCCTGGAAGAACAAGGATTAGTTACCTGAAAAGACACTGTAGAACCAGGAGGCATAGCTAAAAAATACAATGACAACGCTGGTGAAATTAATCAAAGATACCGGGTTAGGCGATCCGCCCACTGAGGCAACTGAAAACTGTCAACTGGCAACTGTCTTTGTATGGCAATGTGATGGCCCGCACACTACACAATCACTCAAACACCTGTTGTCAATGGTAACGCGAGCGGTGACTTGCGACTTGCACTGCTGATTGCCCTGGCCGGCCGTTGCTAGTTGCCAGCTGTCAGCTGATTGTTCTTCGTCTATGGTTAAACAAGCTTTTTGACCAATCAAGACAGAGAAAACAGCCGGTTTTAGTTGGTTTTCAGTTGCCTCGTCAGCGGAGCACCTTACTGTTAAAGGTTTGAGATGAAAAGGGGATAGCATAATGATTGCATATCCTTGGGCTCACGGGAACTATGGTAACCATATCCGTTATTAAACTATATCCATTCGCAGACAAGGAAGACACCCAGTGCTGCAGCGCCGAGGGCCAGTTCGTGGACCGTCGCAGCTTGAACGAGCACTGCTACCCCATCATCGTGCCCGAAGACGACCCCATCCATCAGCTCACCAGAACCCGCTGCATGAACTTCGTCAGGACCATCACCACCAGAGACAGGAACTGTGTCGGAGGATATGAACCCGCGGAACAGGTATGCGTAAATTAGAAGTAAATAAATTAACTTGTGTGACTTTGATCAATTTTCAATTTTGACACTCAATAACCATATCATAAAATGTATGTCTGGGTGGGTAAATAACCCCAAACTTGATGGGCATTACACCCTAAATTATTGGCTGATAAATTTACTTTTCGCGGACACAAAATATATTTAAAAAGTGGCAGTCAGCAATTGTTTAAATTTACATCAAAAACACAAATTTATAGGGTGGCGTCTGCTGCAAAGGTGGCCTTTAGATGTTCACCAAACCATTTAGAATTACCACGCACAATTTAATATTTTTTGTGACAGATATAAGTTAGGTTATCGAGTACATCCGACCAGAGTAAAATTCACAATAAATTTCAAATCACAGTGATTTGTCAAGTTTCGTTTATAATTTGAATAATTTAAATTTTGAATTCAAAAGGACACTTTTGTGGCCTATCCGCTGTTCACGGGCAAAATATATTTTAATGTTCCTTATTTATTTATTTAGGAAAATCAACATATTATTTACATCTATTACAATAAACTTAATTTAAAAAATCCAATAAAAGATTTTCACATAACTTTAAATTGTAATAATAATAAATAAAAAAAAATAAAAAAACTTAGGATCCTTTACCCGTGGGCTGACATATTTACAAAAAATGCAATATTGTAAATACCTATTAGATAAAAAATAATAGAAGATGTATGAACCCAAATAATTAACAATTTAAATGTAACTAATATACCAATAACCAGCTAAATTTCAAAAATATTAGTACATAGAGACCGCCAAACAACAATTTAAATATAAATATTTAAATTATTATCGAGATCAAAACAAATCCATATGATGATGCCTAATCAATAACTTTTTTTATAAAAATATTTGTGTAAGAACATTTTGTGTCATATTTATTGCACGTTTTTAAACTACCGTAACATATTTAATTAAAATTGTTTTGTGTTTGGGGATTGTCGTTAAGATATACATCAAATGTTATATCTGGTATTGTTCCTAATGCGGTATTTTTTTCCTTAGCTCACGGCAGTAACAGCCTACATGGACATGTCCCTGGTGTACGGCAACAACGAGATGCAGCACAGGCCGCTTCGGGCCAACTTCGGCGGCAGGCTGCTGGTGGAAGCCAGAGCGGGCAAGGAGTACCCACCAACCGAGACCAATTCCTCCGTGGTGTGCGAGAGCGCGCACAGCACCAACGAAGCTTGCTACCTAACAGGTTTGTGCAATTCACTCTCGTTGATAATGACCTTAGATGGCTTAGATAAAAGAATATGGAATGTATGCAAAGTGTGGAGAAGTCAACACTATTTTGAAAGTGTTGGGTAACGCCCCAGAGTGGCCATGCATGCTTTTTATTTATTTCCATTCTAAATGCCAATTTCATCGAAAGGTTGCGATGATTATAAAATTGTTATTATGAATCATTAAATGAATGTCCTAATAAAAAACACGTCAATTTAATTTTCAAAATTACAAATAACCATATAAAGTAAATCGAAAATTCGAAACAGAAAAATCAGAAAAAGATACGGATACATCTGGGACTAAATATAAATATACTAATAACCACTTAGATCTTCCCTCTAGCCACAGTACAGGATCCACTTTTCATTGCAGGTAGTGGATTCGATTTAAAATCCCTTCATTATTGTGCCGGTTGAGTAATGCAACGCGCGTTTGTTGATTTGCTTCATTCAATTCGTGAGGTACCCACCTTTCAAGCTTTTTCACCTTCCCAATTTGCTTCAAGTGGATTAAACAGTTTCATCACTAACACTGCAGCCTGCAGCTAACTCGGACGTGGTTTGTGATGGATCCGCTTCCACAATAGCCTTCAATTCTTCATTATCAACTTTGGTCTCCGGCCGTCCTCGGGGCTTGTTCTGCAGGTCGAAATTTCCAGACCGATGACAACAACAGAAAATCGGTGACCGGTCAACTCAGTGACAACTTTTGAGTAATACGAATTTTCGTAATGTTGGTCTAAGAATACGACCGTAGGGATTGTCATAATTCATCACGATAATAAATAAGAACGGTTGTGATTAAAAACGATTAAAACTGAGAATTGTAATTTTGACAATATAAATATTGTACATACTCATACTCGTACTTAGCTATTTTTTTTTTTTTTTTATTATTTCATAAATTTTACAGTTTTGACATTTTTTTTCAACTACCACACTAGGCTAGTGCCCGTGTTGTGGTAGTCAGATGTAATGTATTGGCGTAAGTGTTTACCTTTTGTTAACAAGTGTAACTCATTCTCTGAAATTATAGACATCATTGGCCAGTGCACTATCCGATTATTAATAACCAGATTTTCAATAGAATGTATAAATCATTCCTTGCACTTGACCGACAGATTTGCCGCTGAACTTGAAGAGAACTACTCCTTTAAAAGGCATGTTGCACTAGGTGCATTACAATTGCTATGGTGTTGTTGTTCCAATAAAACTGCAATTTCCCGCGAGCTATAAACTTTCGCGTGAACTTACTGATCGTGATTTTATTTTCTTACACCTAAATTGGCTTACGGAAAACGTAATTTAGTAGGCTCAACTGACAATTATTCGTGTCGGGTTGTGGCAATTGATGATACGTAACAAGATACATTTTAATTGAGACCTGTTTATGGCAGCTTGCACGTAAATTAATATCGGAAAACACTGAAGGAAACCGGACTATGTGCATATTTTATTGATTTAAATGTTTTTTTTCTTGAACTTCTTTCTTTGAATTACACTCGTTTTCGTTATAAACTGTTCGACTGTTTTATTGTTAACGAATTTTTATGTAACGCTATTATTAATGCCCGACATTGCGTTCTTGGTTAATCCAGGCAGTTTAAAAATCCTCAAAAAGTAAACACACGTATTAACTAAATGACATTATTAAAAAATTTGCTGCTACTTTTTCTGGACGCGTTTTTGTTGATGGTTTTTCCATTGCATGGTTTAATTGGATAATTAGGTACCAGATTTATAAAATAATGTTCAATTGTTTTTACACGGTCTACTTCTAGAGCTAAAATTTGTTTAAAAAATCCAATGACCTTCAACATATATTACACATTTTCACAAGTTGTTTGAACTTTGTTGTCTGGTTGCCGATTTCCTATAATGTCCGATAACGTGATTTAAAAAAAAGTTATTTCGTTCAGCTTTAACGGACGTCTGAAGGACGACGAAAAATGTCCCCGAGAGTATTTGTAGAGCAGGCATTTTAATTCATAAAGACAGAAATCCATAGTTCTAGATCATTTTATGAATTCGAAAAGACAATTTTCGTTTAACGGTAGCTTGTTCTAGGGTCTCAATTTGGATGAATTGGAACCTTAAGCGTTTACTTACTCATCTACTGTATCTGAACTGGTCATGCCATCTACTTAGGTAGCTACTTTAACGGTTTAAGTAATATGTTAAACCCTTTTATTATTATTTTTTGGTTTACTCAATATTCGGTGAATTTCATAGTTAAAATACGTTTCGCAATAAGGTGCTTGGTGCTTTTGTTGAAAAACCACAAGATTCTCTGAATTCATGACTAACTAGATCAAATTTTGAAAATGACAACTATATTTCTGACATAATAGTTTAGCACGGGTAGTTACTTTATTGCTTATCTGAATTTTTGAATGACACTTACATTCAAAGCAAATTCAAGTCCACTGAACCAGAGTTACAATCATAGATAATAGACCAGCAAACAAATATATTTTCATCATCAAAGGTATTTTTGACGATAAAAACTGCCGAGATATGAACTTTTTTATCAATATTGAGACCTAACAGACCATAGTCGGTTGGTTTATCATATGGCAAATCCAATATTGGACAATATTGTTTCATCGGAAATTGTTGTTTTTGATAATTTTGTTCTGCCAAAGAGCTTATCAAGTCGTGGAAAAATTTGTTGGTTGGAAAGAGATGAAGTCAGAGAAGTTGTTGAGGCAATAGAAGCAGTTGAACTAGTTGAGGTAAATTAAGTAGTTGAAATGGTTGAAGTAATTGTAGTAGTTGAAGTAGTTGAAGTAGTTGAAGTAGTTGAAGTAGTTGAAGTAGTTGAAGTAGTTGAAGTAGTTGAAGTAGTTGAAGTAGTTGAAGTAGTTGAAGTAGTTGAAGTAGTTGAAGTAGTTGAAGTAGTTGAAGTAGTTGAAGTAGTTGAAGTAGTTGAAGTAGTTGAAGTAGTTGAAGTAGTTGAAGTAGTTGAAGTAGTTGAAGTAGTTGAAGTAGTTGAAGTAGTTGAAGTAGTTGAAGTAGTTGAAGTAGTTGAAGTAGTTGAAGTAGTTGAAGTAGTTGAAGTAGTTGAAGTAGTTGAAGTAGTTGAAGTAGTTGAAGTGGTTGAAGTAGTGGAAGTAGTTGAAGTAGTTGAAGTGGTTTAAGTGCTTGAAGTGGTTGAAGTAGTTGAAGTGGTTGAAGTAGTTGAAGCAGTTGAAGCACTTAAAGCAGTTGAAGTAGTTGAAGCAGTTGAAGCGGTTGAAGTGGTGGAAGTAGTTGAAGCAGTTGAAGTGGTTTTAGTGGTTGAAGTGATTGAAGTGGTTGAAGTGGTTGAAGTGGTTGAAGTGGTTGAAGTGGTTGAAGAGGTTGAAGTGGTCGAAGTAGTTGAAGCAGTTGAAGCATTTAAAGCAGTTGAAGTAGTTGAAGCAGTTGAAGCAGTTAAAGCGGTTGAAGTAGTTGAAATCCAGGAAGTTGGGGAAGTCGGTGAAGTCGGTAAAGACGCTGAAGTCGATTGCTATACAAATATTTTGAATCCTTGCAGGTGACGTCCGCGTGAACCAGAACCCGCAGCTAACCATTCTGCAGATCATCCTGCTGAGGGAGCACAACAGGGTCGCCGATGCCCTCACCTCCATCAACCCACATTGGGACGATGAAACTACCTTCCAGGAGGCCCGCAAGATCGCCATCGCCGAGTACCAGCACATCAACTACTACGAGTGGCTGCCCATCTTCTTGGGTAAGGCAATCTCTCATAAATATCTCTTATCCACTGGAGCGATAGAGCAATTAAAATATTTTTTCTCAAATTGCTAAAGGAAATTTTTCCGCCCACATTAAAAAAATCATACCTCCGAATTTAAATATGGAGACATACAAACTACATAAGTTCTATGTAGCCAATGTATTTCCCTATCTTTTGTCTATTAATGTAGGATTTATAAACAAAATATAATTAAATCTTTAACCTTAAAATATTTTACAGAATTTAGAGAATATTTATTTTATTATATTTTGAATCTACAATATATTATATAGTAGTTTTAATAAAAAAAAAAATTGAAAATTTGCCACATTTTGGCAACAAAGCAACCGAGGTTTTGGAAATAGTGCCATAATGTGGCAAAAAGTGCTCGAGTGGTTATCATGCAACTAAATTTGAATAATGCCTTGAATTGACTTATTGATTCGTTTGCTGACTACACAAGAAAATCCCATGGAAATTCGACGTGTGTAATATGTATACAAAAACACCCTCTTCACAATAAAAACGAGTGTGCTTTAGACCACATGACTGAAGTAAAACTTATTTAGCTCCCTCTATATATATGTATACATATATATGTTTTTGTGTATAACATATACATGTATATACATACATTAATTTTCTACAAACATTTATTTATTTAAATTTATTATCGTTCGCCTCGCCCGATCACACTTTTCGTAACGCTTTCGTCACGCATTCGCCAGCTTACTCCCCAAGTCAAGCGTGCGTAAAGAAGTTTTACTTCAAAAATGCTTTGTCTTTACTTTGACTGAAACTTCACTCGGTAACGAGGGTGTAGGACGGCCTGGAGGCCTCGTTTTTTTCTCTCAAAATCTCTCTGTTAATATAAACCTAATAGCTAACTCACCCCGGTTCTGAACTGGAGGGGCGACCCTTTATACTAGAGACATCTCATCATCTATAGACCTATTGACCTACTAACATTAGAGCCATCTATACTAAGTAGCTCGAACTAGCTCATGAATTTAGTAAATTATGCGTGTTACAAAGAACATTCTATGCCGGAGCCCGCAGTGACAGGACATTTAGGACCAGTTGTTTCGGAAAATTTCACGTTTGAATTTCCCTCAAATCGACATTTACCGAAAAATTGGGTTGTTACAACTTCCGTCAGCAGTGAAAATACTATAGAAATGTGATTTGAATGTGATCAGCCGAGTCCGGACGGTTAGCGAAATAATGGGAGGCGCATGCGCAGACGTCAAAATTGTGATTCAGCGTGGAACACTTGAATAAAATTTTCAAATTTATCGAACGTTATTTGTTGCTATTTACTGCTGACGGAAGTTGAAACAACCCAATTTTTCGGTGAATGACGATTTGAAGGAAATTTAAATTTGAAGGGAATTCCGAAACAACTGGTCCTATGGAATTTTCGATGAAATTTCTTCTGACGGAGGTTGAAACAACCCAATTTTTCGGTGAATGTCGATTTGAAGGAAATTCAAACGTGAAATTTTCCGAAACAACTGGTCCTTAGTGGAGTTTGATTAAATAATCCCTGATTGTATTTGTGCAGGTGTTGAGAACTCCATCAAGAACGGCATCATCTACCCCAACGTGAAGGAGTACGTTAACGACTACAATCCCGCAGTGGACCCCACCGTCCTTAATGACCACGCTACCGCCGCCTTTAGATTCTTCCATTCCCTCATCGCTGGAAGGCTACAGTAAGAGTCTCCAATAATACATACATATGGCTTTTTACCAAAAAAAACTATTTTTATAAATTTAGTCAATTGGGGAAACGAATATATATGTTAAAAATGTTACATTGTTGCACGAACGAGTGAGGTTTTGACATAAGATTCATATTATGTAACTTAAATGATTAAAAGAAAAACATAAAGTGGAATTGATAAAAAAAGAATCTTATAAAAAAACACAGATTAAAAGATTTAGAGAGATAATGTAAAATTAAACATTTTTTTTTAACAAATTATCAAAACTAAAAAAAGTAAAGAGAGAAAGACATAATAATAAAAATGCGAAAAATTA
This sequence comes from Limnephilus auricula, assembly GCA_951813805.1. Classification (NCBI taxonomy): domain Eukaryota; kingdom Metazoa; phylum Arthropoda; class Insecta; order Trichoptera; family Limnephilidae; genus Limnephilus; species Limnephilus auricula. The sequence continues at coordinate 8,542,365 of OX638403.1, forward strand.
TTTAAAGATCTTACGCCAAATATACATTTATTAAAATGACATGAATGAATCTGAAAAGACGTTATTTTATTATGTGCACTTCCTTCTGAAAAATGTGTGTTGTGATGCTAAATGTTGATGGATCATCCGTCGTGAGGTATGATTACGCTGTATACTATCACTGCCTGGAGATGTGTCCTTAACTGTTGATAAACATTTTTTTTAGGCGAATTGAGATACTATTATAGATGGGCGTTATTTCTCTAAGGGAGGGGCAATTCTGTCCAAGAATTCATCTATCCACTTAAAATCCGTATTTATGCGGGTTTATCCACTGTTTCGTATTTGGTAAAGGATAGATATTAGTACTTAGGTATGATTAGTAAAAGCGGTGAGTCATTCTGATGCCTCTACCCATATGTAAAAGCAAAACCTTTGCTACTTATATAAATTTTATCTTCTGGTGCCCTCCGCCAATCATCTCCTGAAAGTGGCAGTCCGGAATAGCTAACTTACTAACTTTTTGCATTATTTCAGGCTCATCACTGAATCCCGTAAGATCCAGGGAGACCTCAGATTGAGTGACTACTTCAACCGTCCCGGAGTTATTGAGGAAGGAGACAACTTCGACGCCCTGACCAGAGGTCTTGGAACCCAGCCTGAGAAGGCCAGTGATCAGTACTTCGACAGCGAGATCACACAGTTCCTGTTCAAGAGAAATAACACTTTCGGAGGAGACTTGAGGGCCATCGACATCCACAGAAACAGAGATCACGGACTCGCTTCCTACAATGACCACAGGGCGGCATGTGGCCTCGCCAGGGCTCACAACTTCGAAGATCTGCATGATTTGATCTCGCGAGAGGTAACATAGTCATTTAAACCAGTCGATTTTTTTATTGAAGCTACGCAGATATCCAGATTCCATTAAGATAGATTGATAAAGGAATCAGGGTTCTAATAAAGCTTCCAACTAGCAGTGTATTCCCAGCAGAGACCAGCTTCTAGCCCAATCCAAATTTTAACAATTAAACAATTAAATTTCAAAGTCACCTCTGAGTTCTTGATCACCCAACTAATTATGTGGAGAGGAGATCGGATCTTCTGATTTTTTATAATCCGGTGTTAACAGATCAATTGTCTCTTCCTCCGACTTATTATCTAAAATGTGGAATAAGCTAGCAGCAAAATTTTTCACAGTCCCGTCATTCAATCGTCTCATCTGACCTAATTTCTTCCTTCCAGAATGTCCACCTCCTGTCAACTCTGTACGAGTCCGTTGACGACATCGACCTTACCGTTGGGGGCTCTCTAGAAGCCTTGGTGGACGGAGCCCTCGCCGGCCCTACCTTCCTGTGCATCCTGACCGAACAGTTCTACAGGACCCGTAAGGGAGACAGGTTCTTCTATGAGAACGGAAACCACGAGAGCCAATTTACAATTGGTAAATATACACCATATTATGTTCACATTTTACTCTTTAAATTGAAGTGTCGTATTTAAAAAAAATGCTAATTTTAATAAATTCTTTTCCAGATCAACTCAACGAGATCCGTAAAGCCAGTGTGTCCAGACTGTTTTGCGACAATGGAAACCACATCGCTAACATGCAGCCTAAAGGATTCCAGAAGATTTCTAAGGGGTAATTATTATTAGCTAAACAATTACCTACCATAGCATAGAGATATCCCGAAAATGTCCCAAAATTGTCAATTAACAAAATCATACAAAAAAATGCAAAGATTTATTTGATTAGTGTTCTCAAATAATGCAGTTCAAGCATTGTAATGTGGTATTTTTTTATCGATTTACGTCAGAACTGTGAATTCCTGAAAATATGCACTCATTTTATTATTATCTACAATGTATGTAATTATAACATTATTTTACATAATTATAGCATTAATGCTATAATTATGTATATTATATATAATTATGTTTATATATAATTATATCTTTATATTACGAGTAAATTACATCACTCATTATCTATCAGCGATCGGAAGTTAAAAGGAATCAAAACTCTCTGCTTTTCTGCTAATGTAGAATGCAAATATCAAAGATTTTGATCTAAGAAGGACAGTTAACGATCTCTGGTCAACTTCAAGAAAAATAACCACATAATTGTGTTGGCTGTATAAAACTAAAATCTGATCATATTTCTTTCGATGAATTAACAGTGTTTATTTCTATTTCCAGTAACGAGGTAGTGCCCTGCGAGTTCCTGCCGGTGGTAGACCTCTCCCTGTGGCAGGACGCCAAGTCTCCCATCGCGGGTGGCCACCACTTCGGCTTCTTTAAAAAATAGGACGTCATTCATCTTCCAAACAACCAACCTCTCACCAACACTCACCTTCCCCAGATGTATTGGAACCTCGGGATTTGAAATTCAACGCATTGTCCAGGATGTTCAGCAATTAATCAAACCTCTGAAACCAAACATCCAAAATCATTTAAAAAAACACGTAGAAGCGTGTCCACTCTACCAGTTCCCCGGGTTACAGTGTTTCCAGAAGACGCAAAACCGAATGTCATCGAATGGCTGCAGAACAAACTTCCTATGAAGCCATCACTCTCCAACCATTCGCAAAATGTAGAAATTTATTTTCCGATCTTTTCTTTAGTCGTTCTTTTGAAGCGGGGTTCGAATTATTTGGGGATTACTCATGAATACATTTAATTTAAGCATCATTTTAACATAATCATTGATTGTACGATACACATATTATTGTCTCGCAATGTTTCAGTTATTTATAAATAGATAAATGGTCATTTTTAGAATAGGAGTTCAACCAACTAGAAATATTGTCCAGTGTAAATAATAAACCATTCAACTAACCTGTAGTTAGTCAGAATCAAATTATGATTCCTTGAGATGACACCGATAGAAAATAGAAAAGGTCATCTTATAAAGTCGATATTTGTTATTATTGCTAAAAAATAGGGAAATTCTGTCAAACAGAATCCTTCCAAATTCCCAAGGGATCATTAGGATCTTTGGTTATTTCAATGTATCAGTAGATTACTATTTGAATGTGTGAAAACAGAACTAAGTCAACAATTAACTGATCAACGATATCTGATTTCTAAAATAAAAAATAATATTTCCTTTGTAAAGAAAATAGCTTTAATGTTAATGATAAATGCGTTTAGTTACCATATTTTTTAAAAGAGTTTCGTAAATAATTTAAAAAAAAAAATGTTTTTGTGAACGAATAAAAAAAGTTTGATTAAAAAGTTATGTATATTTTCCAATAATTATTTTGCATTATTTTCTCAATTAAGTTCCCACTATGGGCACTTCTCGTTTTAATACTCAATATTCTAAGTTTGGTGCTGAGCAAGATATTATATTTATTTTAAACTAATACGAAAGTTAAATCTATGCACAAAACTTTAACATTTCTTTTTTAGATACTAACCACCCTGTCAGTTCTAAACAACGCAACGGAGTTGTTACTATTATTAAGGAGTCATGTGGAAGATGTATTTTTTTGTCAACGACAAATATCGCTATGTTTTCTGTAAATACAAAATTTACTAATAAAGTTGGTGATCATGTACTTTTAAAACCATTGTTTCATTTACATTACATTCTCCAGTATACCTACCAAGCTATGTTCTGCACCGAGAAAAATGTTATTCTAAAATACTATCATTTTATTCGTAAAAACGGGACTAAAGTTCTTACGAACAAATTACCACGTTAAATTACAATTAACAAATTATCACAAATTACAGTGTTTCAATGTTTATTGGCGGGAACATGTAAGAATAATTTGTTAGTATACGTTTACCACGTACGTAATTTCGTACGTTTACCAACAAATTATTCTTACATTTTTCCGCCAATAAATATTGAAACCCTGTTAATTTGTTCGTAAGAACTTCAGTCCCGTTTTTAACCGTTTTTACGAATAAAATGATCGTATTTTAGAATAACATTTTTCTCCGTGTGGGTTTTATGTTTTAGAAACTATTAAAAAAATATATATAATATTCGATTACAATAGCAAATACTGCCGTAAGTAAAAAGGCAGCTGGCAATTTTCCATTGCCACATTCTCTTTTATAATAGGTTGATAAATTTTGTAAATTATTTAATAAAGGTTGATAAATTCAAATTTTTTATTGTAATTGGTTGGTAAACATGAAAGGTATCGTACATCAGAATGTGATAATTTAAAATTTCCCGCTGGCTTTTTGCTTATGACGGCAGAACACTTAGTACAAAATAAGAAATTCTCAGATCGTTAGATAACAAGTCTGATGATCATTTTCTATTACAGCCTGCGCCTGATCTTTATCCTTAGCTAAGGAATATATACCTATCCCCTTTATTTATGCCAAAGCTAAGGAATGATAGGGGAAAGGTATATTCCTTAGTTAAGGATAAAGAATTGAAATCCGCCCCCTGGAGATGGTCAATATTATTTGTCAATTTGCAAGTAAATTTACTTCACTTATGCTTTTGATTGATCGTTTACAGAGCGATTGCGACTTCCCATTGACGAAGTGAAGGGTATTCTGAAAGAGCACTTTGACAAGCGCTGTCGATAATTTATATTGACCGTCTCCCAGAAAGCGATGACGTCCATACAATATCAAATATTTATTTATATATTCGGTTTGCTAACGACAATGCACCCACATCTTTGAACAGCTTTGTCATTTTTGATAAATAAACAATAACTGCTTTTTATTTACTAGAGGCTCCTTTGGGGATTTGTGCGGTGCGACCAATCCACTCGAAAATACAATTTTTATTATGGATAACTTACAGAAGTTTATAAATCTCGTTGAAATATTATTTAATCATTGATTAAGATGGTAACAACAACGCTCCTATCTCTATTATCCTCTTGATGTATTTGGGTGTAAGAGGTAAGTATTAAGGACATGGGTTTGAGTCCCAGTTGTGACTGTTTTTAATTACTTTTTTTTTAAATTTTCTGTACACGGAGAAAAATGTTATTCTAAAATACGATCATTTTATTCGTAAAAACGGGACTGAAGTTCTTACTAACAAATTAACAGTGTTTCAATGTTTATTGGCGGGAAAATGTAAGAATAATTTGGTGGTATACGTACGAAATTACACGGAGAAAAATGAACTGTTAAAAACGGGACTAAAGTTCTTACGAACAAATTAACAGTGATTCAATGTTTATTGGCGGTAAAATACGTACGAAATTACGTATACCAACAAATTATTCTTACATTTTTCCACCAATAAACATTGAAACACTGTTAATTTGTTCGTAAGAACTTCAGTCCCGTTTTTAACCGTTTTTACGAATAAAATGACCGTATTTTAGAATAACATTTTTCTCCGTGTACTACGGACTTTGGCTAGTTCATATTTCATTGAGAGATGTTGTTGTTCTTCAATAATAAAATAAAATAAAAAAATTAAAATTACTGTGGATTTTTTCAATTACTTTAAAAAAAGACGAGTCCTAACTAAATATTGTAAATCCAATATTGAACTCTATTGTGAGAAGAGAAAAAGTAAAAATAGAAAAGTTTGGAAGAACTTGGCTATGCAGAGCCGATTACTAAACGTATCTAATTATATCCAACATTTGTGTCACCATAATTAATCAACACCAAGGACCATGTTTAACTGCAATTAGCTTTTTTTTAAGAGGAAGCCACAAGCCAAAAATGTATAATTTCTTAGTGAGCCTGATATCGCCAAAAAATAGATTATTATTCCTATAACCAAATAAAATGATTGATTGCGTATTGACTATTGGCTGGTACCAAATGTTCGTGTTTAATTTATAAACATATATATAGTATATATTTATAGTATCTAGGAATCGTAATTGACTATAACCTTAGATGGACATATCACATCAAACAAATCACAAATAAACTCCTCAAAACAGTACACATTTTCCTAAACATAAGAAACATATATAAAATAAAACAAATGAAAACAATATAGTTTGCATTTTTGTTGTTTGTTTTTGGGGTGTTATGCCGTGTTGTGCTACCTCCTTCTTTAGCCGACGTTTCGGACAGCGTTGCAGTGTCCATCATCAGGGCAGATCCGTCGATGTGACGACGGATCTGCCCTGATGATGGATGATGATGTTGATGATGATGATGTTGCCCTGATGATGACATCGACGGATCTGCCCTGATGATGGACACTGCAACGCTGTCCGAAACGTCGGCTAAAGAAGGAGGTAGCACAACACGGCATAACACCCCAAAAACAAACAACGAAAATGCTTTTGGCCGTGAAAATCTAAAAACGTAACCAATATAGTTTGCACTTTGTCAATCAATAATAGAATATGGAATAATTGCTTGGGGAGGAGCAACCAACTCTGCTATCGAACACATAGAAATCGCGCAGAAAACGATCTTAAAGGTAATACTTAAAAAACATATACTTACTCATGCAGACCAAATATTCAACTGTTGTGACGCCAATTATACGTTAAAACACTAATAAAATACATTTTTGAAAAAAAAAAAATTTCAACAAACACAAAATATCACTAACGGACCAGTTAGACAAGCTTACAAAAGAAACATAAAAACTCCGACGGTAAATGCAAGCTTTGGACAAAGACACTACCAATATCATGCTATAAAAGCATTTAACAATCTAACAGTTGAAAATAAAATTGAGGCAAATAAAAATAAATTCCGACACAAAATTACAAAATGGATTAAAGAACAAAAAAGGCAACATTACCTTTATAAAATATAAATATGTAAATTTAAATTACAAATTACCTATATACATCGGAACAAACACTTGTCGTTTATATATTAAAATCACTATTAAAAAAAAAACACATTTTCAACAATTTTTTATGTTCTATTTTATTTTTCATTATATTAAAACCAAGGATTAGGCAGATTTTTTTTAATAATTATAACTCGCAAAAAAATCTAATGTTGCTTCCGAAATGAACCAAAACTGGTTTCTTTAATTACCTATACGTCATCATTTAAAAGCAAAAAAAAAATGCTCTTGTCCGAGATAGATATTTGACATAACTTTTTATTATAAAAATATTTTTTTAGTTTGGTTGGGTATTTTGGCCGCAAATCCGAAACCACGTTTTGTATGAAACGGGCCGCCCAGCCGTTCCTCTTAAACGTCTGCTTCATTTGAACAGCTTTTAAACAATATATATAGCAACTTATATATGAAATTGACCATTATGATCATTGTTTAAGTAAGTTTTGACCTGGTAGAACTTATTATATCTGGGAGCCAAAATATCGTTATTGGCACTAACAATGTCGAGGACTTTGATATTTAGTCTCTGTCTTCTGTCAGCAATCTGCTACAGTAGCAGCTGGGGAATAGTCGCAAGTTCCTGTAAAACTGCAGTCCGACCCGTTGCACAAAAATGCCCTGTGGTGGCAAAAAATGCGCCAATTCCGGCCAAAACAACAGTCCGACCCGCTGGTGGAGTCCCCAGACCACCTGTGAATCCGACAAGTGTGCCAAATCCCCCAAAAGCTGTTGCAAGCGCCACAGCATATGCGAGCAGCGGTCCAGGAGGGGCCTTTGCATCGAGCGCGGCTGGTGCAGCTAGTTGTGGGGGAGTAGCGAGTGCAAGCGCGGCAGCAGCTGCAGCTAGCGCGAGCAGACCCAAACCAGCTCCGGTCAAACAGACTCCTGTCAGCTGTCCTTTTGTCGACACCAACTCAGATGAATATGATTCAGCTGAATCGAAGAGGACTTACCCACCTATTAACAAGTAACTAACTAAAACTAAGTAACTAACCATCACAGGGGTAGACAACGAACGGACCGCCAAACAACTCAGTCTTGGCACGCACTCCTTGCCTCATTCTCATTCATACATCGTCTTATACACAGTCTTCTATTATTCTGACTCTTGACATGGCCCGACTCAAGTATCTGATTCACTTAATCGTGCCGCGTCTTCCTCGGGCGTCCTCGACATCTTCTACCATTCACATTTGCGTCATAATTATCATTATACTCTTTTTTTCATTTCGCCATACATTAAATTTAAATTTACTTATTACGCTCACATCAGCCTTGCATTCTTTTTGCATTTCCACATTTCTCACACGATCATAGGTACATGGTTTTACCAAATATACGCCTCAGGGATCTCATTTCTACAGCATTCAATCTACTTTCATCCTTTCTCTGCCAGTTCCATGCCTCACTGCCATACATCAGGGTAGGTATTGGCACTCTATTGTGGACTGCTAGCTTCGCTTCTTTGGACAGCTTTTGTTGGCGCTAACCTCCAGCATTTACCCTTCTTTCAATATCCTTATCAGCCTTCCCATCTCTCGTGAACATACTTCCCAAATATACAAACTCATTCAACTGCTCCATTCAAGTATTCATCATTCACAACTATCTTGCACACTGTTTTCGTACTCTGTCTTTCAAACACCATGACTTTTAACATACTTACCTTCATCATTAACTCATTCTTCATACATACATCGTACATTCTAGATACGAGTAGATCTTCTATACTGTTAGAGATCAGCATACAACACGTCGCTTCAGTTCGTTTTTATCCAACAGACCAAAACGTAAATCGGGATAAATGGCGCTTTAATGTTTTTTTACAATAAAAGCACATACATTTTGGAGGATCTAAGACAAAGTGAGTTTTGAAAACCCTTTAAATAACCCTTTAAATTCAGATTAATCGATTTCGCGCCCATTCCCGCCTCTTTCAATTCTTGCACACAGTTATCCATGTATAGATTGAATAGCCACGGTGACATTACGCAGCCTTGCTTGTGATGTAAACCACCCCGTAAAACCACCGTTTACCCTAATGCATGCAACACTTCCCTCATACAGAGACGCGATTGCCTGTATGAGATTTGTATTCACTCCATACTTTGACAAAACCTTCCATAGCTTTTCCCTGTCGACTCGGTCGTATGCTTTTTGCAGATCTACAAAGGCACGGTCACAAAAGTTTCTGGTTTTTTTCCAGAAACTTCTCAGTGAGCATTCGCAATGAGAAAATCTGGTCCATGCACCCCCGTCCACTCATAAACGCACCTTGCACATCCCATATTTTATCCTTTGTTTCCATTCTTACGATCAATATTCTACCATACATTTTCGTTGTTTGTTTTTGGAGTGTTATGCCGTGTTGCGCTACCTCCTTCTTTAGCCGACCTTTCGGACAGCGTTGCAGTATCCATCATCAGGGCAGATCCGGCAGATCCTACGAATCTGCCGGATCTGCCGGATCTGCCGGATCTGCCGGATCTGCCGGATCTGCCGGATCTGCCGGATCTGCCGGATCTGCCGGATCTGCCGGATCTGCCGGATCTGCCGGATCTGCCGGATCTGCCGGATCTGCCGGATCTGCCGGATCTGCCGGATCTGCCGGATCTGCCGGATCTGCCGGATCTGCCGGATCTGCCGGATCTGCCGGATCTGCCGGATCTGCCGGATCTGCCGGGTCTGCCGGATCTGCCGGATCTGCCCTGATGATGGACACTGCAACGCTGTCCAAAACGTCGGCTAAAGAAGGAGGTAGCGCAACACGGCATAACACCCCAAAAACAAACAACGAAAATGCTTTTGGCCGTAAAAATCTAAAAACGTATTCTACCATACAGCTTGCCGACTGAACTTAGCAAACGAATAGCCTTATATCCGATAACATTAACAAGTAAGTTGAAAATATTGTATCACAGCTGAGGTATAAGATTTTTTTACTGGCGAATTGGGTTGAATTTTACTGTGACTAAAATAAATTCAGATTAAAACATACGGCAATCCAAATAATTATAGACTTTAAACCTAAACGAGGTAGGTATTACGTAAATTTAAATAAAACAATTAAAAACACCTTTTTTTACGATCTTCGTCTACTAAATCTATGTATGCTATAACTCTTTAGATGCTATCACTCATTCCATAATATGATGAGATCCCTTTTATTTTAACAAAATTACCAAATTGACATCCAAAAAGCATTTTTTTAAAGTCATATAATATTTAGAACTATTCGTGGTTTCAGACCGTAATATAAATACCATCTGTATTTGTACAGGTTTTTGTAAAAAAAATATTTTTTCAATCAAATAATATATCTATCGGTTGTGTTATTTCTTCTGTTGTGTTCTTTGCAAATAGAATATTGTTTGTATAATCTTATTATCGAGATATATAAAAATAGCACAACAAGTTTGAGTGATTTGTAACTAAAACCAGCACTGTTCAGAAGGTAATCAATCGTGCAAGTACAGTGAATATCTCGCAAGAGTCTCAACTGCTCCCGTCTGGAACCAGTGAGACTACGGCATCCCCAATTGGGGTATGTTGTGAGGCTGGAGGTAAGTGGGAGGGGAAGGAGATGGGGGAGAGGAAGGTGGGGAAGTACCTTGCTATTCAGTCTAGTCACTTAACACGGCTAAAGGCATTTTTAAGCATCGTTTCAATTCTGAATGGTGTTCTTAAACCAGGGCGATACTGAGGTTATCTTCCACCCTGGAACGTGCCGCAAATATACTATAATATATTTTTTAATTATTTAATTATGAAATAACACAAATTAATCAAATAAAATTTATTTGCTCACACCGGGTTCGAACCCGCGACCTTCGGCATAGGAGTCCAAAGCCTTACCTCTGGTCTACGTCGGTTACAATGAAAATAACTCCTTTGTTGCTGCAGCGGGTGAAGCTCCAACTAAAGGTGATAGTAAAATAGTTGCTGCCTTTGCCTTATCTGCATTCGCAAAAGAGATAAACCAATCGTAGCTGTTGCGAATGTAAATAATGCAAAGGCAGCTAAAGATGATAAACCAATTTTAGCTATTACGGGTAGAGCTAGTGCTGTGACAGCTAAATGAGGTAAACCAAACGTAACTGCTGATTTTGCGAGTGGTGCTACAGCAGCTAAAGAAATAAACCTATTTATTATAGCTGTTTCAGGTGCAACTAGTGTTACCAAAGCTAAAGGGTGTAAACCAGTCATAGCAGTTGATGCAAAAATTCCCCTGAAAGCAACGTAGTCAATCCTGTGATGAATTCAGCCACTTATTTGCAATAATTGATTCTGGTTAACTGGTTAATAAAATTAAGTGTACCCGGTACCATTTTTGTACTACCACCACCTTGTCATATACAGCTATTGTTTAACGTGTCTCTTTTTATAAAACAGATGCATACAGCATCCAAGTGGAGATAATTTACGACTATTTCACACTTAAATAAATATTAGCACCGGAGTTAATAGAACACAATAGCATTTTGATCATAAGTGATCGTAAGCAACTAATGCAGGTTAATTTGAACAGCTTTGAATGTTTTAAATTGCTACAATAAAAGAGTCAATTTCGTACATTGATTCAGGCACGATTATTCACTGTGAATGCATAGTTTGTATCGGCAACAAGTGTATAATAATATCAAGCTCCAAAGGATCAACCGACATAATGCTGAGGTCCACTTTACTGTGGCTGTGTGTATTATCGACAGTGTGCTACTGTAGCGGCCTTACACCGATAGTACAATACAAGCCTACCGCAGCTCCTGTGCAGAAAGTTACCACCAAAGCACCAGTGGCAACCAAAGTACCGGCGACAACCAAAGTCGCAGCTCAGACCCAGTGTCCACCAGTAAAATCAACCCCGACTCCTTTCACCGAAACTAACTCTGACGAATATGATCCGGTTGAAGCCAAGAAGATCTACCCATTTAAAGCGTATGTTAAAAATGTTATGGATAATTTGTTTTCACAATTTACAACAACAACAAAAAATCTGGAAAAAATCAGCCGATCATCAATAAATGTTAAGAGGGAGGATTGAAGTAACTTCAATTCAGAAAGCATCAAAGCCACAATCGTCTTTTATACTCACCTAAAGAAAATGGCAAAAAAGATTTACTGAACAAAGCACTACCAAAATTTTTATCCGTTACTCTTCACACCTAAACTGCATAATTCCTCCAATGATAACAGCTTTCGCCCAACGAAAATAATTCTCCTAAATCGCTCCCTAAATTTTCACTGAATATTGGTACTTGAAAATCTAAAACTGATGACGAAAATCAAAAAATGCTGGGTACTCGCTAGTTGATAATAAAAGTGCAAGGTGTTTCCAGTGAAAAAAGTAATATTTGCACTACACAGTTAAATAGAACATTTATGGGAACTTTTTAATACTCACTAGCAACGTGTTTTCAGTCAGTCCACGCCCACGTCTTCGTGGGTGTGTGACATGAGGTAGACGTTCAGGATGCCCTCGGTGATGTGGTGGCATGAGAAGAAAACCAAAAATACCATTGAGTGGTTTGTCACAGGGCTCCCTTCTTGGTCCTGCAAAATTCGTAGAATAAACATTTACGTGCATATTATGAGTGTAATACTAATAAAAGCTGAGGACTTGCATACAGTTCCACTCTTAGGTACGAGGGACAAGGAGACGAAACTCCATGTTTAGGAGTCAAATAAGTAAAGGACTGTAATGGTGGTCCAGTCATAAATCAATCCCCTTGCGAACTGATAATATTTTAACTTGCGAACCCAAATAATATTTTCCCGTTTTCAGAAATGCAAAGCTCATGCCTCCTTGCTGTGGTCGCGTAATCGCCCCGTGCAAGAAAGATGACAAGTACCGCAGCTTTGATGGCTCCTGCAACAACTTGGCACACTCGGAGTGGGGAGTACCCAACTCCACATACTCTAGGCTTCTGCCCCCACTATACGCTGATGGTATGTGTTTCCTAATCATTCATATTAAAGAGTAACATTATTTTCTGCAAATGTGTTTGTCCTGGGTGGGACAGTGCCTATGGGGAGAAACGAAGGTGGACTTTTATATCATATTATAATGCCAGAAAAACCCTACATTAACAGGCCGGCGCGCGGCGCATCAAGGTGGTGTGATAAAACACTAAGATTACCTTAGGGTTAAGAAAAATATAAGCGATAGTTATCGGGCCCGGGACCCCGTTTTATCTTCTTCAATTTCTGATTATTTAATAAATAAAAATGCTGGATGAACGTACCTGATGAAAGAGCGCAAAGAGATTCAAAAGATGTCACGGTTTGCAGCCCGCGAAACGTGCAGGAGGTAGCGCCCCACTTTCGCTCTCTCAAAGATAGGAGAATGGGGGTGTGAAATAAATACAGGGATGATAGTCTCCTCTGATGTATCGCGCCCCAATTTTTGCCAGCTACCTACTATGATCTTCCCAGACTACTTCCCTCTGGATCTCGCAACTGGACCTGAAGGTCTAGCAAAAATGATTTAATTTTGGAGAATTCATACTTTGTTTAGAAAAAAATTTTAAAAGTTGGTATCTATATTTTGTTTATCTATTTCACATGAGTTGATAGCACGTTAAATTGACAGACAATTATTCAACTGGTTTATAAATATGTTTAAAATAACTAAAATAATTGTGTGGGATTTTATTTAGCGCTTTGGAGTAGTCTGTGTAGCATTGACTTGATACCCGTTATCCACAGCAGCAAGGACTGTGTCAAAGAACTCACGTAGATTAGTTTCTGTTGATTTTTTGGTCACGAAGTCGTGTTGATTCGAAATGATTTGTGGTCGTATACAAGGAAAAATGATATCAAAATCTTTTTTTTTTTAAAAACTTACCCATTACATTTAATTATGAGATCGGTCTATAATTTTCAATGTCATGTTTGTCTCGTTTTTTAAATATTGGCACAATATATGAACTTTTCTATACCTGCTGAAAATGCCAGAAAATAATGAAGTTTTGAATATTTGTCTCAGCGGATAACATAAAACACTAGCGCAATTCTAAAATATGTACATAACATGTACGAGTAATCTATTATTAATTTATCTATTATCTACCAAAAATTGTTTTTCAACCACATTACTTAGGTACTGTTGTCATAAATACTATTTAATCTTAGTTTTCTAAAATTTACAGAGTTATCGTCGATTATAAAGTAACGTAAAGTATTAATTAAAATTAAATTTAGTGGAGGGCGTCATTTTATCGTTTATTCCGTATTATCTATATTTACAGTACTTTGACTAAATGAGTCCCTTTTGTATAATTTCCAGGAGTCCGACTACCTCGCAGATCCACCGACAAGAGTCCGTTGCCTTGCGCCAGGAAAGTGAGGACCGATCTGTTCCCCACCGGGCAGGTGGAGAATGCCCTGTGGCCGCTGAACATCATGTACTGGGGACAGTTCCTGGCCCACGACATGTCACTTCTCAAGGACTTCGACGGTGGTGAGTTATCCAAACACTTCTATTATCCGGGGAAGCGCACCTTACGCAACATATGCGTAATAAAAATAACTGTTATTTTTGTCTCATTCCAATTATCTGTGGATTAATGTTTTCATAGCTTGTGTAAACTTAGACCGAATTTTATTATCGTAATTCCTCTTTTTTCCCTCTCCATAAATACATCTATTAGATTTCGATTATGTTTTCTTCAATTATTGCAAATCTTGGAAGTGGAAATTAACCTACTTCCCGTTTTCCGATCGCTCTGAAATTCGGCAGATAATGCAATGTCATAGACTCTTTGTCTATGACTTGTCGATGACACGAGTTCCCCAGACGATATAATAACATTTGATAACACTCACGCGTACACATGCGCACACACGCATTTCTCTAAAATTATCTACTAGCTGGCAATTTGAAATAGATGTATAATAGTAAAAAATCTTTGTTCTTACAGTCTGTCAATTAAGAGTAGAAAACGTAGGAGGGCGCCACTGTTCTTCAAATGGAAATATTAAAATTATAACACACGGTGGAAATGTAATCTACAATTTTATCAAAAAACAAAATACACAAAGTGGGAAAAATATTTTTTCATTCCATTTCCCGAATAGTCAAGGAGAGCAAAACAGATGGGGGTAAATTCGAAACACCGGGCAAAATAAGAAAGGGTCGCCCTCCGAAAGCTATAGATAGTTTTGATATCAGGCCAGATAAAGTCAGGAAAAATAATTATTTCTGAAGAGAGTAATTATTTTCGTGACAATAGGTTAAAAATAACTTCCCTAAGCGCCAATTTTTATTGTTTTATTCATGTTGATGATAGTTTTTAGCTGAAATTATGCAATAACGCTAAACAAAATGTTTCAGCAAAATACAATTTATATTTGAGAGTTTAATTGGTGTTGCTAGCCTAGAAATTTTTTAGTTAATTTTTAATATTTTCTACTCTTAATTGACAAACTGTAAGAGTTGATTTTTTATTGTGAATCAGCCGGTGACAGTCTTTTTAGTAATAACACTCCAATGTCCTGAGGGAAATAATTTCCCACATTCTAGTTCCTGGTCTTTGGAGGTTGCTACAACTCTCCACTTCTGACGTTCTTACGTGAGTCACCCGGATGATTTAATACAAGCAGAAAACAGAAAATACAAAGCAGAATACACAAAACATAAATGTGTTCAAAAATATGCTGTTCCTTTTTCTAGTGGTCAGTTGCTGCACAGGAGACGGGCAGTACCAAAAGGGTAACGGACGGTTCTGCTATCCTATCAAGATCCCGCCCTCAGACCCCACCATTGGTAAGGCGGGTATCCGTTGCATGAACTTCACCAGGACTCTGACCGACAAGGATATGGGCTGCTCCGTGGGCAATGCCCCAGCTAAACAGGTCAGCAAAACCAAATTTGTCTATTCATCAATCAAGATTTCAGAGTGGGATTTACCCTCCTTCACAAATGGATCGTCTACTAACTCACAGTTTGCAGTTTCCAAGTTAAAGCTTAAAATGAAGGCTCCAAATTACAATCTAGCTTTGCCAGAGACATCCATGTTGCTTGGCCAATCACAGAGAGCTTTTTCATGCCTTGAACCAAACCGAGACAAACATTCTTATTTATTTCCATAGTAATGAAGGTATTTACACACGGAAATCATTGTTTTCTCAATTGTACCTAATTTTAGATGGTTAAAACGATCCAAATTTACTCCACCGGTTCATGTTTCCCTTGTTCCACAGAGTTAGTTCACTGCTTCACAATTTGTCTTTGGGTAGCTTCTACTAGAATATTTTCGGTGTCCTGTCATCTGGCGTGCATGGATAATATCAATCTTCATCACCTACAATGATTTCATACTAAATAAGACATTCTTCTTCTTCTGTTGTCCAGCAAAACCAGTGACCTCACTCAAAAATTTCTAGTCTTGCCGTTTCTTGGCGGATCTTAACCAATCATTTTTTAAGATGTTAGCCGACACTAACCCAAGAAGTTTGAATTCCAACAACAATTCCAACTGCAAGTCATGATACATGCCTGTAGAACAGTCCCATTTCACGTTGGAGATCTTGTTAATAATATTGTGATTGTGAGAGCAATTCATTATTTCAATATGTTCTCAAATTTGAGGTGTTTTTGGTATTGTTTAGCTGAACACAGTGACAGCATACATCGATCTGTCCAACGTGTACGGAATAACTGACGAAATCGCCCGCTCCCTGAGGACGCTGACCAACGGAGAGCTGAAGACGGAAAAGAGGGGCAACAGGGTGTTCCCGCCCAGCGAGCCCAACAAGGCCGCCAACTGCCCCTGTAACGCCGCTTCGGAGAATGTCTGCTACAAGACAGGTGAGACCAACATATTCATAAATCACACATTGACTGCAAAGACGCCATACGATGATATTGTTTTTCTAAAAGCCACGGACGGTCAAACAAAAACAGGCGTTCGAAGGTGTTGCGATTTCTTCCTATTTAAAAAAAAAAGTTTGCCAAATGTGACCTAACCACTTCCATTTCTAAATTTCACTCGTCTAGTTTTCTTTATCTGATTTTAGAGCTAGGAGTATATTCTAGTTGTACATTTTATTGACTTCTTTAATTGTTTTGGCAAAATCTGTTTCGATGTAACGTTTTTTGGTTCGAATCGATTAAATAAGTTAAGAAGTAGCTACTAAATGATGTTGTCCTTGATTTCAGGGGATTCTCGGTCGAACCAGAACCCGCAGCTCGCCATCCAGCAAATCATGTTCGTTCGCGAGCATAACCGCCTGGCCAAGGAGTTAAAGGTCATCAACCCTCACTGGAACGACGAGCGTCTCTACCAGGAGGCCCGAAGGATCAACATCGCCGTCTTCCAGCACATCACCTACTACGAGTGGATGCCTATTCTTCTTGGTACGTTTTCTCATACGAATATCTCTCATACACATAGATCTATATCCCGCTAATGCAAAAATGGCATTGAATGCGATTGGAAGTATTTTGGACTAAAAACAGAATCTGAAAAAATCTTCAAATTTCAAAGTTAAATTCAAGTTCTGTGAAATACCTGTTTTTATTTCATCACGGGTCGGTTGTAGTACTTGGATTATAAAAGAACTTAAATAGGACTATCATAGAACTTGAATATTAGCATTTATTGCTTGTGCTTACAGATTGCAAATTTCACAAGATTGACTGACTTTGAATGTTTACTTGCTGGAAAAAGCAAAATCTAGTTTTAACGTGCCTAAAGCCTATTTTTTATATAATATTCTGTTCTGTTCGAAATATTTCTGAACAGATGGACGGTCCACTCTTTCAGAGCACTTCTATGCCTGTGGTGCAGACTACACTGATTCAAAAGTCTTTTGGTATGCCCTTTATTGCTATTTTGCTCAGAGGTTGCTATTAGAGTATGTATATCGGTTTTTTAAAGCTTTAGTAAAAACATATTATTTTTGCAGGTGATGGTAATCTAGCAAGCAACAAGATCATTTTTCCCGACATTCAAGGCTTCGTTAATGACTACGACAGCACAAAGGCTCCAGATGTTACCAACGAGCACGCCCACGCCGCCTACAGACAGTTCCACACACACATCGTTGGCATGTTGCAGTAAGAATTGCTTATTTTTTTTTATTCTTAGTTGGGAGAAAAGGGTAAATATTATTAAGGGGTAAGTCACGGAAGCTGGCGCCAGTTGAAACATCTAGAAGAGAGAACGACTACCAATTAAACCGAATATTCTGCACCAACTGCTAAGATCAGATTTTGCTTCCCCCACAAATGTTTTCCAGCACATCACCAGCTTCGCCCCCTATCTACGTTTGTTCAGTAGCCAGGTGTTCTTATTCTGTTCAATCCTCATTCTTCATCAGGACCAGAATCACTTCCCCAGGGGCGCCAATTTAGTCGTGATTGTTCTGTCTTTGGCATTATTTTCACATAACCAGCCCTTTGTAGTCAATGGGACCAACAAAAAAATATATATATATGAATATTATTCTTTTTTAGGTTGATGAATTCTGAACGTCAGAGACAATCCACAGTTCCGATCAGTGATTGGTTCAACAGGCCCCAGATCCTCGAAAGCGGAACTAACATCGAGCAGCTCACCGTGGGAATGGTCACACAACCCATTGAAGAGTCAGATAATATCTTCGTCGAACAAGTAGGAACAAAATTGTGTTTAAGAGTTGAAAGTATTAAAGAATGGACTTGAAAGAAACTCGCACAAGTGTAAATACCGTATGAATATAATTAATGTGAACAATAAAACAAATATTTTTAATAATAATAATTTATTAAGTAATAGAAATTGTCTACATGTCGTGAGGGGAAATGAAGAAATGAAGGTGGATTGAACTGGACGAATGGTGCATTATTAATGATTGACAAATAGCCTATGAGGGAGCACCCCGTAATTTACAGGTCAGCACGATTTCAGAAACTTGAAACGCTGTGAAAGAATGTGTGAATGATTCATAGAATGGTTTAAGATCGTTATTTAAGCTAAGAGAGCAAATGTTCAGAAAAAAAGCGTAAATTAGCCATCAGATTATTAGGTGAATAAACAAAAGGGAACGTATGTGATATTTTGTAAAACTTTCAAATATGATTTTAGATAACAGACAAACTTTTCGCTTGCCGAGGAATCGGATTCGGGGTGGACCTGAAGGCCACGGACATCCAGAGAGACAGGGACCACGCGCTGGGCTACTACAACGACTACAGAAAGTTCTGCGGACTGAAGGTGGCACAGAGCTGGGAGGACTACGGAGATTTTATCACGCCAGCAGTAAGTACAATCATGGGAAAAGGTTCCTTGACTTCAGTAACTTGTGCCTTCTTCATTAAAATCAGGAGTAGGATGCAACAAACGAATTTAGAGTTTAATAATTTTAATAAAAAAGTTGGGTGGTTTATTTTTCTTATGTTTTAATATACAAAATATTCATTAACGAGGGGTAATTTATGTGCTCTATATGATGTTATATTTAAAATTTTCTTTGAACATTATGAATGTGAATTTTGTAGAAATGCGACCATACTATGGAGTTATGTTATATTAGGCCTCTAGTATGGGATATGAACAAGAACAACAAGTTTTATGATTTGAAACGATTTTATAATTGTTCTTAATATAAATTCTAAGGTTTTCATACCCTGATTTACAGTTTGTTGAATATAGGCTGTGACGTCTAGTTTCTCATCCATTATTAAACCAATATCTCGCATTTCCGTCAATCTTTCTAATTATTTATGGAATATTTTTCTGGAAAGGTCAAAAACTAATATTTTTCTACATTTAAATATGAATTATTTTGTGCACCCTAGTTTTTTATCATTTCTATATTATATTGAAGAACTTGCAGGTGGTTTGAGAGAGATATTTATTTATACAATTTAATATCATCGTTATATTGCAATACAATCATGCCTTTAAAGAAGTAGTCCATGTCGGTTATAAAAGCAAGAAATAAAAAGGGACCTAGATGACTACCTTACGGTAAGCCACTAGTGGCGGAAAATGGCTTAGATATGTAAGATTTTATTTTAACAAATAAAGTTCTACCAGATATGTAACTAACTCTGTTTTACAGAGCATGAAATTTTCGGATCAGTACTTTGGAAGACAATTTATCAAAAGCCTTCGAGAAATCAGTATATACGGTTAACTTGTTTATTTTCAGAAAGACTCCAATATTTTTAAAGAGTAATAAATTTGTCGCAGTTGATGTACCTCTAATGAAGCCATTTTGGTTATAATTTATTACCTTTATTAGTGTGGGGTATGTTTCGTCCAGAACAAGAGATTTAAAGATTTTTGGTAACAGATTCTACGCGTATTGGTCGATAGTTTGAAATGTCAGTCTGATAACCTTTTTAAATATTGGTATAATATAGATGGATTTCATGGTATTGCATCACCGTAAACATTTTAAAAGAAATTTGAGAAATGTTTTACGTTAACCGTGTGTTGTTGGCGTATTTGTCGCCCTTTTGCATTTGTGGTCTGTGCTGTCGTTGATTATTGTTTCAATAAATTTCCAGAGATTGTTCGTGTACAAGGCTGGATTCTCGTTACAATTTATATACTCGTATCTTTTATAACAGATTTTAGAGAGATCTTAGCATTTTTTTCTAGTTCCACTGAAACTTTTATAGTTGATTTTTGACTGAGTTTCTTTGAATATTTCATGCATTTATTGTTGTTGTAGTAAGGGCTATTAGTTCTGATGAGAAGTTAGTTAAATATGTATGTTTTTAGGGGTTAATAATTTTAGAATATAAGTTATCTAAAGAATTATCAGTATTCACGTCAGCTAAAAAATACCAATCGGCACAAAGAAGATGATAGTTTATAGATAAATCTGCTCGTTTGTAGTTGAGAGTTTCTTAAACGGGTTTTGGTTAGTTGCTACATACATTTAACTTAATATAAAGAGAGTGTGATGGTTATCAACAGGTAAGAGAGGATCATTACATTTGATATTGCTAGATCTAGATCATAGGTTCCCAATTTAGTGCCCGCCACTATTTGACAGAGACAGAAATTTTTCATAGACATTAATTAAAAATGTGAATTATTTTTATTTATTTGTTAGAGTTTTATATTTTTTTGAGTGCCTAGGTTTATTATATACGTTTGTATGTTTGCGATATTGTATGTATGAGTGGTTCCTAAGGATTATACCTATTTTCACTGTTTTAGTTGATCTCGAACAATTTTAAAGTTATAACATCAAACCTTTATATTTTTTTGATGTGTAAAGCTAATTGACTCTTGTCGGCCGCTTAAAAATAATTTGAAATTGGCATTTACAGAACCCCTCCCTGTCCCCCACCCCCACCAACCGTGGTGCCCGCCACCCTACCGATATTTTAGAATGTGCTTCTAGAGTACAAAAAGGTTGTGAACCCCTGATCTAGATGGTAGCAGCGGCGATTATTGTATTTTCTACGGTGGTATCAATTTGTGCAAAGGTATTAACATATTTTATGCTAATACCGTTTTTGACATAACTTCCGTTTTTCCAGTTCTTCTCTCAAATTTTTTAGATGTTTTTGTTGAAGAAGTGTAGCATTTGGGTACATCCTTGTGTTGTTTAGTTGATAAAGTTTACCTTCTACTTTTAGTAACCTTGGCTTTTCATCACGATGATATAAATATAGAAATATTTTTTTTGTTTTCGCAAAATTTTCCAATAATGCTTTCATAAAAAGAAAGGGTTAAATGTAGAAATCAGAAAATCTTTCGTAAAAAGCTATCGTAAATTGTCTTATTCCTCAGAACATCGCCAAGTTGAAGACCCTCTATAAGAGTTACAAGGACGTAGACGTGTCGGTTGGAGGAGGATTGGAGACCATCGGAGAGGCGCAGGTGGGACCCACCTTCCTCTGTATCCTTAACGAGCAGTTCCGCAGGACCAGGCAGGCCGACAGGTTTTGGTTCGAGAACCCTACTTCAGGATTCACCCTGGGTAAGCTCTTTATTATATGCCTGCCACCTCACATTCAGGAAGCCCTTTTGGACTGAAGGTGCAAGTCCACTAAAATCATACAACAAACCACTGAAGATCTTGGTAAAATTCTGACAGAGTTTTCCATTTCCAAAGCGTGGCTTATACACCAAATCCGTTGCAGTCATAGCCGCTGTACACTCTCATCATGTGAATATGGCGTATGCGAGCAAGATTAAACCAAAAATACTTCGATATAATTTAGGATCTACCAGTTCCACCTACATCGATGAACATACAATATGTAAATTCTCAATTAGGGAGGTATTAAATAATACCTACACACGTATTTATTTTTGTCTGTGACAATATTTTTACAAGATAATATTATGTAAGTTTTTAAATACTCGTAACGTCAAGCTGAAACTCTGCATACTGATGACAATACATTCTAGCAACTTTTGGTATTAATTACACGCATGCATACGCGGACATTCTATGAAATTGGCTGACATTACAGCCGTTAATGTACGAAATAAATGTCCAATTGGGACTTGCCTTAGTTGTTAGCGTTAATGACTCCAATCCCTGAGGAGGAAGGTTCAATCCTCAATCAACAAATCATTTTCTTTTTAAGTGTTGAAAGACATCTTCAAATATTACATATAATAAAATTTAAAAAAAAAAAAAAAAAAAACAGTTTTTAAGGGTTGATTTTTTTTATAATTAAATGAAAAACCAAATGAAGGTAAAAAAGGTGGCCATATTATGTCATTCCTATTAACAAGGACCTGGAATGGGATCAAGCTCTGATGTTCCATCGATTATAAAATATGTTTCAATGTTAGACTACTTGCAACAACAGGACGAAACGTATGTGACCACGATATGTATTTATATTCACTTTCAGATCAACTTTCCGAGTTAAGGAAGAGTTCTTCATCCAGACTGTACTGCGACAATGGAGATGGAATCAAGAAGATTCAGCCTTTGTCATTCGTGTTGATCTTCCCCGGATTGTAAGTACCTCACACTAACACTATTTTCTTGCTCACCTGCAATACCGTCTTCACCATAAGGGCACACGGGGCCCGTGCCTAGGGCCCCCATTCTGAGGGGGCCCCGAAGGACCGACAATTTCTCTCGCGAAACGCGAAAATGCGGGCGGTGTGTGCGCATGGGCAGGGAAAAATTTTTGAATGCGATTTTGACCCTTCTGTGTACATAATTTGTATAAAGAACAAGGTCAGAATCACTTGCGCCAACATCATTGATGATATATCCACTAGTTTCATTTACCTGGCAACACCAGAACATTTTTAAATAATTTGTCTTTGGAATCGAAATAGCGTGATATTTGACGAAAACATCGTAAAACCTATCAATTTATCAAATTAACGCAAGCAATGTTGTTTTGGTACATATTTTATTGTTCTAGGATTGTGTTTCGGTCAATAAAATATATGATAGCTGAAAATTAATCCACAAAACATTCAATTCAAAAAACATTCAATTCAAAATTCAAATTGAAAGGGAAGGAAAGGGGCCCCCTCAGGCCCGACCCATGACAGGTTAAACTTTCAGTCTGATAGGAGTGAGTGGCGTTATTTTGTTTCGTTTGATATTTAAAATTGAGTAAGATAAACAGAAGTTTTGATTTGTTCGTTTAAACATTATTTCATTATGTCGAAAAGAACATATTTAAGTGGTTCACAAAAAAGAAAAAATGTTATAGCTCAAAAAGAAATAACGGAAAAACTTCCAAAGCTCACTTCGTTTTTACGGTTGAAGAAACAAATAAGCCGAGGGATTATTCATATTATATTATACTGTATTTGATTACCTATAATAAATGGTCATACTTAGTAAAAAAAAGTTATTATAATTCGCTTTTTTTACTTTCCAAAAGAGCCCTAAATTCTTGTGTGCCCAAGGGCCCCAGCCTAATTTAAGACGACCCTGCTCACCTGCATATTACCTTACATTCAGTACCTTTTCCGATCGATTCGTACGGTTTGTGTCATATTCCTCTTTACTGGATATTTCATCCTCTGACTTTTTTATGCATCTGTAAGCCGTTTTTTATCCACGTTCTGTGAACCTGTTGGTGTTCAGTTCGACTTCCTCAAATTTCTCCAGATTTTTGGCGTCTTCCTCCCAGTCAAAATATCTATGTATTATTATGATCCCTCTCAATATTCACTATTTAACGAATATGTCAGTTTATTAACAATGTTCATTGATTTTTCAGCAACGAGCCCATCCCCTGCAGCGGAATCACAGCAATGGACCTCACCAAGTGGAAGGAAAATAAGTACTAAAATACTAAACCTGCTCCCACAGATACATTACATGCTACTTTTTCCATTAATAATATTGTAAACGGTTCCATAGCACATCCAGCCAATATAAATATACCAGTATTATAAATATTTTAAAATATACTGCGCAAATTCCTGTGTTATTATTTTCTCGTAAAAAAATATTCCAATAAACGATTTGTGAAATATGTGTTTTTATTTTTTACTAGTAATTACTACCCGGTATCTCCTGAGTTTTGCATAGTTTTTTTCGAAAACTATGGAATATTAGGGCATCTTATCTAATCTTATACAAATAATTATATACTTGGAAAATTCAATGCTCCATATCTGCTGATAGATGTGACGTTAAGGGTGAACAGAATGTTCATTGGAAACTTTTTAAGTTTACGAATATTGAATACAAACTTTTCATCGGATGTTAATTCCTCATATGATAATTCATCATGTCTCGAAGCGTCGAAAACTGATAAATGGGGTTTTTAACCTTAGGTTAGGTTAGGTTAGGTTAGGTTAGGTTAGATTAATGTGAATTATGATGTGATGAATTATCATGTGAGGAATTAACATCCGATGAAAAGTTTCTACTCAATATTCATACACTCATTCGCCATGGAACCGACGTTGAGATCTGAAAATATGCTAATTCACCAACAAAGTTCCAACATAAAAATCTGAAGAAAAATAGTTTTTTGCTCCTTCAGACGCTAGGATCCTTACTATATTGTTGTGGTAGAAATACATAATATTATGAGCCCCTTATAAGTTAGCAGTACATAATCCGTGATTTTGACGCACAGCTTCCGCAGCTTGAACATCAATATAGTACCAGCGGTAACGGGAATAATTCGAATTAGATACTTTTGTTTTTATTTTGGCAAAAATTTATTTTATGAGCGTTTATTCCGACAAAATTTGTCACACATTTTATGTCATATTTGATTTTCTATTAATTAAAAAAGTAATATTCCGTATTATCCGTGGAGCGGACTTACCACATGTTTTTCATATGTTTACCATATCTTACCATACTTTACCATATGTTCTTTACCCTTTTAAAAAAATACCAAAGTATTTCATGAAATGATTGAAAGTGCGATTAAGCAAACCGCCCACGGTAAAATCCCAGCGGACGACACCATTAATATTGAGCACATAAAGGCCGGTCTCTTGCGACGAATTTCACAAACAATACCTCAAACATTACCATAAACATGGGGCAGGGCCACAAGGTTTGTTGTTTTCCATGGGCCACGGAAAGTAAAAACATTGTGGCCCCGACTTAACGATCCACAAAGTGTGTAAACATTTTCGTCGGAGGAGACGCCGCTTAAGGATACGCAGGAAAACAACTTCATACTATACTAGTCGCCCTGTACTCAAGCCTCTTAAGACACACACATATGCCAATGTATACGAGCCAAAATATTATCGTACCAATCCTGAATTCCAATCATCTGGATACATCGATATTAGGAAATTACCGACCGATTTCCTTGGCGACAATGTTTTCAAGACTATTTGAAAAAATCTTATTCGCGCTAGTACCTAAAAGAGAAACTACTTACCATGGATAACCAATTTATCTTCAAGAGTGCCTCATCAACCGATATGGCCATCTATGGAGTCAAACAAACAATAGCCTACTACAAAATAAAGAAAAACTACCGTATTTGGGTGTTTTCTTGGCCTAAGCAAGTTCTTTGATCGCGTTTCTCGTGAATTATTATGGGAAAAACTCATAAAGCGGGATTTCCCTGCAGCAGTTGTCAATATGCTGGCTATTTGGTACAAACAACAGGAAAATCGTATTCAATGGGCAGGAGCTTCTTCAAGACCTTTATTCCTTAAAAGCGGAGTCAGGCATGGGGGAAATATGTTTCCCACGTCGAATGCGAAGAATACGCAAACTCTCATAACTTGTTGTACAATTCTAAAAAGTCAGTCATCGTCGTTTTCAAACACAACAAGGAGCCATAAAATATTCCTCCAATATGTCTAGAAGGAAATGAACTACTTGTGGCCTCACAGGTTAAATATCTGGGACACATCCTAACTGAAGACCCGAAGGATATAAATATAAGATATGGAACTACGAAGAAGAGTGATCACATACGGGCCGCAATGCTCTCGAGTAGGTTCTACCACTGTAGCGACGATTTCAGAAAATTACTATTCAAGACATAATGCACTGCCCTGTACACATCTGAACTGTGGACGCAATACGATAAACTGAGGGTGTGCTACAATAATGTATACAGGCAACTTATGCAACTACCGAGGTTCTGCAATGCCTCCACGATTTTCACTTAAGGGAGTGTGCACTCATTCCCAGCCTTCGCCACTGACTAGCCAGCTTCTGGAGCATGATACGGAAATCAACCAACATCATTATCGTGCTGCATCCGAGTGGCTTAGCTCCCCACTAAATGAGTGATGGATGCAGATGATGAGGCGACCTCCCTGATGGACGACAAATTATCTTTTGTTATTTGTTTTTAATTTTTGTTTAAATTAATATTATGCTTGTTTTTAGATTTTCACGGCCAAAAGCATTTTCGTTGTTTGTTTTTGGGGTGTTATGCCGTGTTGCGCTACCTCCTTCTTTAGCCGACGTTTCGGACAGCGTTGCAGTGTCCATCATCAGGGCAGATCCGGCAGATCCGTCGATGTGATTGGACTCTTGTTTTTAATTAAATTAACAATCATATTACTTTTACAAAGTTTTAGACTCCCTGATTTTCTCTTGACGTTTATTAATCGAGCAAATTTTTTACTTTTTATAATAATGGGTTGATGAACATTAAAGGTATCGTACATCGAAATATGACAATTCCAGCAGCCGTTTTCCAGAATATTTGGTACACAGTAACAAAACCTTAGATCGTTGTGATCTGATAACGAGTCTGATGGTCGTTTTCTATTAGCGCCTACGCCCATGCCAAGGGGGGGATTCCAGATCTATATCCTTAGCTAAGGACCTATATGGCAAATGTAAGGTTAGCTAGGGGGATAGATATTACTTAGCTAATGGGGCGTTCAGACGTTTCGATTTTTGTTGACCAACTTTTATTTTACGAAAAAAGTTGAGCAACATTTTGTTCACACGTTTCAATTTAAGTTGAACCGATTTTGACATTCAAAATGGCGTCCACTGAAATTGTTAGTGCGTGCGTCTATCTAATTTCTGATGTTCTGTGAGAGGAGCTGGAGATTATGAAAAAACATAAAAAACGTCGTACTTGGGTGAGAAAATGGATCATGAGAAGGAGTGAATTAGGCGCATCCAACAATATTTTTTTCAAAATAATATTATTTACATTTCAAAAATAATATTCTATTTTTGTATACTTCTTGTTTTTGATCCGAAAGACAGGGATGGCTTTGGTACAGATCCATAAATCTGAACATTAAATCGTCCGACCATTTCAGATATTTTTTGGTTGAAACGGATTCCATGACGGTAGGAAACAGTACCGAATAAATGAAACGCCTGACGTTTACTTTTTCCCGCGAGTAACTAAAAATGATAAGCGACTTGAAACATGTGTTCAGACGCGACGATTCGATGTAAAACTCGAACGATTAGTAAAACCAAAATGGCGATAGTCATACTTGAACGACAAAAGTAGACGGGCCATCAACTTTCGCTAGCAACAAAAAAAGTTGATAACTTTGTTGACAAAGTGTTCACACGTGTCGATTAGCTTTCAACTGTCGAGTTGACCGACAAAAATCGCCCCGTGTGAACCGGCTATAAGGAAAAGTACGAGAATCCCCCTCCCGGAGAAAGTCAATATTATTTGTCAATTTTGAAGTGAATTTAACATCAATTATGCATCCGATTACAGAAGGATTGGCAGTTGAAACTTCTCATTGACGGGGGAGTGAAGGGTATCCTGAAAAATGGTCTTAACATTGACTGTCCTCAGGTGCGATTAAGTGCATACAATATCAAATAGGTATTTATTCATGACCTCAGTTAGCCAACAACAATGCACCCACATCTTTGAACAGCTTTGTCATTTTTGATAAACAAACAATATGAGACAAACAATATCCGTCGTTAATTTACTAGATGCTCCATTTATGAATAGTGTGGTGAGACCTTAGTGAGACCAACCTACTCGAAAATACATTTTTTATTAGGGATAACCTACGGAAGCTTATAAACAACTTTTAAATTTTATTTAATTAATAACTAAGGTAATATCTACAACTCTCTTGTCTCTATTATACTCTTGATGTATTGAGGTACAATTGGTAAGACTTAAGGATCGAGTCTCAGTTGTGTTCGTTACCTTTTTTAATGTTAGGTAAGTTCGGAATCCTCGATATATTATTAATACCGCATTCAAAGAATTTCCGAGAGTATGTAAAAAAAACTTTTAACGCTTTAACAAACGTCATGTTCACAAATGAGTCTAAAACTATAAAGAATGTACAATGATCTACTCTGAATTGCATCAGCAGATGAGTCTGCAACACGAATTTTATGTTGCACATTCCGAACAAAAGACTGGTTTCAACTTTAGAGTGATTCTGCAAAAAGAGTTCTCATGCTTGAAAAAATGTTACATAAGGAACAGGCAAATGATGTTCCTCCGAATTTTACAGTGCAACATACAAGTTACATATAAGTCGAATTTTAAGCCAATTTTAATGTTAATACATTAAAATTTTGCTGTAAAATTCGGAGGAACATCATTTGCCTGTTCCTTATGTAACATTTTTTCAAGCATGGGAACTCTTTTTGCAGAATCACTCTAAAGTTGAAACCAGTCTCTTGTTCGGAATGTGTGTTCGGAATGTGGTATTAACCACACAAGAGTCCCTACTGCTCTACGCGGCCTAGAGCAAGTGATACTGTGACATCCCCAATTGGGGTAAGGTATAATAGGGAGGGGAAGGATTGGGAAGGTATTACCTACACTACTACACTCAGAACATATCAATGGTTTACTTTGAAATGCATCACCTGATGATTCCGCAACTGGAATTGTGACTTTACATTCTGAACACAAAACTGGTTTTGACTTAAGATTTAATTTGTATGTGACTTTATCCAACTTTAATTAGGAATTCACCCAAAACACTAAAAATGTGTTCCTCTAACTGTTGCAGTAATGTTTTCCTTCGAAATGCGTCAGCAGATGTATCTGCAACTGGAATTTTATCTGTGCATTCTGAACACAAAACTGGTTTTTGTCTCAAGAATAAATCTGGATACGAGTACACGAGTCCACCAGCTTAAACTGTGATTGTTCTCAGACCACGCAAATAGCCTCTCTGCTTTTGGCAGAATATTTATTTTCACAACAAGATTTCTCTAATTTTGTACAGAACACGAAGATAATGTTATGTTTATTTAATTATTTAACTAACTTTAAAATAACGTAGATATCTGACATACCGTGAAAGAAAACCGTTCTGTAATTTTTTTGCCGTGCCTCACCAAAAAGCCTAACGGGTGCCGCAGTTTCCCTATCCCTGCCATAATTGATCAAAAGCAAGGACATTGTTCATTGCAATTATATTTTGTGGTTGGTTCCTGGTGATGCTCACCGTGATTCCATCACTACCACTGTTGAGTTCGGTGAACCCCTACTCATTCCACAATGCTAATTATGACGACATAAGCTTGGCACAAGTAGACTGGAACGTCCTTAACTCAACTGATTCCGTTAATCCTGTGGTGCCGTATTTTCACAATATTATTATTCATCTGATCTCGGACAAGGTTCCATTGAGGCGTGTTGATAATCATTCCTATCCCCGTAGATCCCATCATTAACAAAACTAAGGCGATCCGCTCACTGAGGCAACTGAAAACTGTCAACTGGAAACTGTCTTTGTATGACAATGTGATGGCCCGCACACTTCACAATCACTCAAAAACCCGTTGTCAATGGTAACGCAAGCAGTGACTCACGACTCGTACTGCTGATTTCCGTGACCGGCCGTTGTTAGTTGCCAGCTGTCAGCTGATTGTTCTTCGTCTATGGTTAAACAAGCTTTTTGACCAATCAAGACATAGAAACCAGCCGGTTTTAGTTTGGTTTCAGTTGCCTCGTCAGCGGAGCGAATTATAATGTATATTTCCTACAACCAAACACTACACTACTTACACTACTTTTTCAAGACTGCGCACCAGGCAGAAATAAAAATGGCAAAGAAGCGTCATGAAGACTTTATTAATAATGCTGAATAGAATATTTCCAAAGATCCCAAGGTATTCTGGTCATATGCTAAATCAAAAAAATTATCAGCCTCTATTCCTAGCTTATTAAATCTTAAGGATGGAACAGCCGAGAGCGTAGCCAGGCAGCCTGTAATTTATTTGAGGATTATTTCCATTTTGTCTACGAACCGGCTGACTCTCTGCGGACTTCCTACGATAACTCCGGAGTTGACCAGGTTGGTGCGGTCGGATTATAATATTTTAATTAATGAAGATAATATTAGCGAAAGTCAATCGAAAATCCGAAACAGAAAAATCAGAAAAAGATACAGATACATCTGGGACTCGAACCCAGGACCTCTGGCAATCCGGGCCAACGCGCTATCCACTACGCCAACGTATCACTATCCGATTCGGTCATTTTGAACTGTATATACTTCGAATGACAACCACCAACATTATTTTCAATTTTCTTAACGCAATGTATTGGCTGCTCTCTTTATGTGTGATTGCAAGATTCAACTCGGACTAAATGCCCTCTAGATAGTGTCAGGATAAATTTTATCACTTTTTATTAATATATGACATCTATTGACTTTTTTTGCAAGTCTAGGATGAAATATTTTTGTTTTTATTTTTAACTTTTAAACTAAATGAGGTGAATCTCAAATTATAATATTTTAATTAATGAAGATAATATTAGCGAAAGTCAATCGAAAATCCGAAACAGAAAAATCAGAAAAAGATACGGATACATCTGGGACTCGAACCCAGGATGTATCCGTATCTTTTTCTGATTTTTCTAACTTTCGCTAATATTATCTTCATTAATTATAATATTTATCATTCAGCGTTATGAATTTCATGGTACCAATTGGTCTATTAAAAAACTCCTGGAAAGCATCGAGCCAATATGAATATATTGGTATAACAGGATGAAGGCATGATTCATATTTAAAAATATACTGCGCAAGTTCATTTAAACTGTTATTATTTATGTTAAAAAAATTGTCCAAAATAAACGTTTTGTTAAATATGTATTTATAATTTCTTATCTTTATGTATGTTATGTAAATGTTTCTTTGTTTGTCCCGTAAGCATTCCTACATACCATTCTTCGACATAATGGTGAGCTCTGGCGTTATGAAATTTGTATAAAAATTATATTAGGTGTCCTGCTAGTCCTTTTGAAAAACGGGTGCATTTTATATAGTTTAGCTGCAATGCGGGAAGGTGGGAGGGGAAGGGGAAGCCGGGAGGTGGGATGGGAACGAAGGAGGAGGTGGTTGGCGGGACGGGGAAAGGCGGGGAAGGTGGAAGGATAACGTAGGAGGGGAAGAGGAATCGGAAGGGGAACAGTGGCAGAAACGCGGATGCATAGGAAAAGACACACAGGTTAGGGGTGACAGAGGGATTGGGCTCGAGGGAGGGGAAAAGGGAGGGATTGCAAAGGAGACATAGGGATGGAAAATCAGGGGAATATTTAAATCATCCATGTTTCTCACATGGACGGATGATTTATTCGTGTAGATAAGCACCAGACAAAAACATAGAAAATATTATTACAAAATTAGCTTATAAAGCACTTAAATAACCAAAATAAAATATGTAAAGTTTATTTCTTTAATTGGCTTGGGAACGCATGCCGGGTCCACTCAAGTGATTTCATAAAAAATCAGATTACAATGTTCATTAGCATTATATCGCGACCACCACCACAACACTGGGCTCCTGCCTATAATTAGATACCTAGAAATTTCTGAAAACTCTGTGCAAATTTCATGCCGATCAAGTGCATGTTTGTTCTTTCAAATATACCTAAGGTCCAGTTAAAAGATCGTTGCAACTATCTACATAATATAGTTTTCTGGGAAGAATATAATGCCAATGCATAGTTATCATCACGAAAATTCATGCAACGATGCGTTATCATTGCATATTATTTAAAATAATATCTCTAGTTAATCTATTGAAAGTGTACAATCAGCTGTTAATTAACATGTGCCGATTGGCGATACGAAAAATGCTTTTTAGCATATTTAAAGTGATTCTTGCACTCGATGAACTAGAGGTATTTAATAGTAGACATTATATGATTATGCCCTCATGCTGGTACTTTCCAGTGGGTGATTTGGGGTTTTATATATTTATGGGGAAAGTTAAACGCTTACGATTGTTGAAAACACATATACGAATATCTCCCTATTGGAGAAGATCAATGACACTAGTTTTCCTTGGAATATACTTCCGTCGAAGAAGCAGTAAAACAGACAGAATTCCCATTTCCAAAAATTAATGCGTCATTAATTTGAGAGTACAGAAGGCAGAATTAAAAATTCCGATAATAAATCATTAAGGAAGGAAATAATGCTAATAAATGTTAACGGAACATGAACAGAACAAGACACAGAAAATTAAAAAAGTAACGATCGCAACTGGGAATCGAACCCAGGATCTCTGTCTTAAAGGGGCAACGCCTCAATCAACTCTGATATGTTTATCCGAGACACTATCTAGTTTATAAATAAATTCGTTTGAACTTTGACCATTCAAAAAGATAGCAGCCAAAAACATAGCAAAAATTAGTTGAAGATAACATTGTTAATTCTGATTTTCTAATATGAGACCGACAAAAATGTCGTAAATTAAATATAGGAATTAATGAGAACAACCTTCAAAAGGTATTCCTATAAAATTTTATAATAAATTTAAATATTTAAAATATCGAGTTAAATTATCGAAATATATTTTCCTTCCTTAGCATTCACAGCTTTACGGACTATATGCACTGCACGCACCTGTTGTTAATTTTATCCTCTGTTTTCAGATTTCTTCAAACATTGTGGATGATTTGATGCCCTGATTACGTATTAGTTAATTTTGTCCTTAGTTTTCAGATTTCTTCAAACACTGGATGATTTGATGCCCTGATTACGTATTAGTTAATTTTTTCCTTGGTTTTCAGATTTCTTCAAATATTGTGGATGATTTGATGCCCTGATTACGTATTAGTTAATTTTGTCCTTAGTTTTCAGATTTCTTCAAACACTGGATGATTTGATGCCCTGATTACGTATTAGTTAATTTTTTCCTTGGTTTTCAGATTTCTTCAAATATTGTGGATGATTTGATGCCCTGATTACGTATTAGTTAATTTTGTCCTTAGTATTCAGATTACTTCAAACATATGTGGATATTTCTTCAAACATTGATGCCCTGACTTTTTTTAATGTGAATACCGCATAAGACTCCCAACTGCTCCCGCCTAGATCCAGTGAGACTATATTAACTTCCCCAATTGGGGAATGACGTGAGACTGAAGGTAGTGGGGAGGGGATGGAGATTGGAATGGAGCGGGGAAGTACATACCTGACTATTCAGGTCTTGTCCCCAAACACGGCTAAAACCTTTCAAGTAACATGTCAATTCTGATTGTGGTCTTACATCTTACACCAGGGCGATACTGAAGGGTATCCTCCACACTGAAACGTACTGTGAATGTACCATATATGTATTATTTTTATTAATTGATTTTGAACTAACCCAAATTGAACCCGCTACCTTTAGATTACTAGTCGAGAACCTTACCGCTCGACCACGGAGGCTAGTTAGTCCTTACCATATATGAATTGTAATACTTTGTAATACAAATGTATTTTAAAAACGACTTGAAATATCAAATTTTGTAATGTTTTTAAAATAATAAAATTAATTGAATTGAATTGAATTGAATTCTAAAATGATAATAATAATGTTTTAGGACCATGTTAATAAACTTGTTTTAATTTAAACAACTGATAAACAACCATGAATGTTTGGTAAAAGGTTGAATATCAGTTGTGTAAAATTTAAACAACGTTTATAATAAGGGGATTAGTATTTAGATATGAGTTTATAATTGGAAGATAAAACATTAAACTTGATTACGAAACGTTGAAACATCACGGGCGGTTCGTGCGGTATCAAAAAACGATTGTAAAAATATAATTTTACGGGAGATAATGAATTTATAGATGCACGTTTTTTTCGTATCGATCTAAAGCGAGTTTATAAATACCTGTGAAACTTTCCAATCGGTTGCATTATTCCTGTGAATATCTTTAAAAGTACTTCTATTTTCATTTGACAGTTTTGAAATTTTAATCACCGATGGGGAAAATTCTCCATGTGCTGGTGATATGGACTATAGGTTTAGTGTGTGCCACGGAATGGGACAGTTTGGTTGACCAAAACTATCCGAAGACCTGTTCCAGGAACAATTTGTTCGGAGACTCCAGGAATGGACAATCCTCAGGTAAAGACCTGTTTTCTTTTCTTTGAGGCAGCCATCCCGTGTGAAGGGTTGTTTTTTCGCTTTTTGGGATTTATTTTGGCGAACCAAATAAACGTACAATTGTGAACTTTTCACCACCTATTTTGAGCACACTTAATGTCACACTTGCTCATTGCCCAAGTACACAGTCACTTAGCCACTCATCTTTCTGCGTTCTGTGTTCTGCGTATCTGAAACAACAAAATAATCAATAAACGACGATTTGGCTAAAAAAATTGTAAATTGTGCTCAAAATATGAATAATAATGTGGTGAAAAGTTTTTTTAGTTAAATCCCAAAAAGAGCCTTCACACGGGATGATGCTTTGTAAAGGGTTCATGGGGTTAGTTTTGTCCGGTTCTTGGCGGCGGATGAGTCTGCCCACCAACTGCGTGGCAGGCTGGATCGGAGAGACTGGCTGATGGAAACCTTTTGATCTCTCCAGCAGGGCTCTCACAGAACACCGGAGATTTATAAGTCCGTCACATCTGAACACTCTGACCCCCAGATTCCTTTTCACCCTTTTACAACTTTTTGCTTCCCAGAACTTCCTTTCCTAAAAAGGTCTTCCACACAGCAACCCCATAGATGCTCTGAGGGGAATTATTTACCTCACGGTCTCGTGTGTGGAGCTAATAATACTTGAAGTCACCCAACGTAATTGACTGATGTTCGTTTTGGTTGAGTGTTATGCAAATATAGTAACCGCACCCTGCACCCCTTGACACAGTCTCACTGGCTTCTGATCGCAGTCGGGAGCAGTTGGGACTCTTGTATGGTATTCATTCAGCATATTTGCCAGCTGGTTCCAGAGTGCTAGATACTCTGCACTCTAATACCGCCCACCGTACCAATGACAATGGAAACATTCTTGATTTCTTTTTGCCTTGTTCTGCGACCAGGTGTGCTAGCACGGTCGCTCGATATGAAGTTACCGACCGATTGTCGGTAACTTCTCATCGTTCCCTAGGACAACTGCAGATCTCAAACGTACAAACGACAGTTGATATCGAATATATTAAGGACACTTAGTCATTGTGAACTGTCACCTATTCGTTTGCGATCTGCAGTTATCGTAGGGAACGATGAGAAGGTACCGATAGTTATCCTACCGATCGTTATAGAGCAAGCGTGCTAGGGCCTCTGATCTCAATAGCCAGGTACTTCAGGAGGCGGGAATGAGTACCGCCGCTCCGGGAATCATTTATTTGATAACCAACACCTCTGCACATAGGTCACCCCAAGTGGTTAGCTACGTTTGGTGACTTAGCAGGGGTGCCCGGGTTCATGGGGTGAGGTTTGTCTGATCTGGATACACTGAACCCCAGATTCCTACCCAACCCTCATACCTTTTTCCTTCCCAGAACTTCCTCTACTTCTCTCGTTCCTTTCCTTAGAAACACCCTTCACACAGCATCCCCAAAGATGACATAGGCCCTGAGGGAAATTATTTTCCCCAGGGCCTCCTGTGTGGAGCTTATGTAAAAATAAATAAAATTCTCAACATTTATTTTCCCATCACCTTCCTTTCCCACTCTCTCCAGCCCAAGGGCGGTCCGTGACTTTTTAATGAGCTAGATTGCTAAGATTGTTTCAGCTAACAACAACATAAAAAATAAAATTGTTAGCTGAAAATGATTTTTAATTATTTTATATTTAAGTAGGCTGTGCCAGACTGAAAAAACTTCAATAAAAATACATAAATTTATTTTAGACTAGGTACTTTAATCAAACTCTACCGCTTTCGGTAGAGTTGATTAAAATGAATGTGGTCTAAAACAAATTTATGTATTTTTTATTGTAAATTATTGGGAGCCATCAAAGTTAATGATTTTTATAAATATGAAAAACCTTCGTTTTGATTTATTATTATTACCTCCTTCTTCAAAGATAAATTACATTTGACTTCAATGCATACATTAATTACGTGAGCAAAAAATAGGGGGGGTCCAGTAAAATCTCGCCAAATCTCATTATACCGAGGGGGGGGGGTCAATAAAAAACTCCGTCAACTTTAAAAGAGTATATATTAATAAAGGATAATAAAAAAATTAAATTGTTTCACTTCTTTTGAAGTGTTCCGTTTTGCCAGTTGAAAAATGGCTATTATGAAAAACATTTATTTCGAGAGTAAAAAAAAATCTCACGTGAAGGGGGGGGTCCCACAAAATCTCACAGGGGGAGGAGGAGTCTATTTTTTTTTTTAAATTGCTCACGTAATTAATGTATGTCCCCTAACGAGAGTTATTCCAATAAATATTATCAACTAAGTATACATTATTTATCAATTATTTAAATCAATTTCTATTGTAGTTTTTGTATTGTTTTTTATAATGTATTTGCAGTGAACCTCCCCCCGCTGGTGACGCAGGTGGACGCTTTCGTGTATGTGCAGCGAGGCCAACGTCTGGCCAAGGCCATGGAGGTCTCCGAGGCCGCGGGAGGTGCCCACGGTGTGGAGTTTCCCTCTCTCGCCATGCGCCACTTCTTCAGCTCACAGCTCAGTCCCGATACCAGGTCTCAGGCAGCCGCCTCCAAAGCCAACCTGCTCGGGGCGAGGATCATGCAGAACAAGAAATCGTCGTGGTAAGTTCGGTGATACCTTATCCCAAAAATGAAAAGCAATGTTTCATGGGTAAAAAAAACATGTTTTGAAGGATAAAAATACCATGTTTTATTGCGAATAAGGAAACAACGTTGCCTGATGCTACGTCTAAACGCTTAACTTAACTTAAGCCTCACTGGAGGAGAGCATTTTTGTTATTTAAAAATCTAAAACGAACTGTTTTTTTTATAACACGCCAAACTTTTTTCTCAAACTGCTGGAAAAAACAGGGGCTCTGAGGCAATTTGTGTGAAATAAGTTCGTGGACTGTTGCCTGTACCGAAGCCTGATGCTACGTCTAAACGCAACGCATCAGACGATGTTGCGTTAGTACCCTAAATGTACCCAGTATAGCGTACTAAACTAACCCATTTATATTTCACAGAAGTTGCCTCAAAACAGACAGTTTTTTTTCAACATTTTGGGAAAACGATAAAAAAAACAGTTAATTTTCGAGTTGTAAAAATAACGAAAACACCTAAAAATGCTTTATTATATATGTATATTTTTGACCCCCCCCCCCCCCCCCTTCCCCCGTAAACAAGATAGAGGGTCATCTTCAATACACGGAGCGCCGTGTCGAGCCGCTGTCAGCCGTCAAGTTGACATATCCAGTACAAAGGAATGATATTCCCTCTGCCGCTTCCGAAACCAACTGACCCCCTCTTCTGCCGTAGGAAGAAATCTTTTATAACGTAGTATCTGTCGGTAGAAATGATGCTTTATAACACAGTATCTTTTGATGGCTTCGTGTCTGTCCTTGCCTTTACACATTAATTTGAACAAATTTCTTGAATTATTATTAATGTAATTTTCCTCGTTCTTTTTTTTTAGCGGTCG
This sequence comes from Limnephilus auricula, assembly GCA_951813805.1. Taxonomy (NCBI): domain Eukaryota; kingdom Metazoa; phylum Arthropoda; class Insecta; order Trichoptera; family Limnephilidae; genus Limnephilus; species Limnephilus auricula. Next base: position 8,580,279 of record OX638403.1, read on the forward strand.
TATGACCCCCAATACGTTCACCGCCTTCCTACAGTCCCGGGCCTTCAGGGGGGCACCGGGTCGCCGACTGCCCCTGTGCGCTGGGGCCGGGGGGCACCGCGGGGCCCCGGGAGCGCCACTGGACGGAGCATGCAACAACCTAGCACGCCCGCACTGGGGCGCAGCCTCGCAGGCCTTCACGCGGATTGCGGACCATAATTATGCTGATGGTAACTAATTTTTTTCACTTACAACAGAACTGAGTATTTTTTTATATTAACTTACCTTATCTTAATACCTAAAAGAGTTGAAATTGTGGCTGAGTAATGTAGATATTCAAGTATTATTAATTTAATGTTTACTTCATTCTAATTTTCATTTTTGTTTCTGTATTGATTTTGCTTCTGTATTGATTTTGTTTCTGTATTAATTTTGTTTCTGTATATTTTACTTTCTTTTCTTTTACTACATTTTTAGTAGCTTACAATTTTTATTTTTTACTTCGATATATTTTAAGTATTTACGTCTTGTACAATCTTTAGACAACTTTTAATTATAATCTTACCTCTTTTATTTTTTAGATTTTAATCTAGGTGTCTTCTTTAGATGCACTCTGTTATTTTTAGGTACATAAATATAATGTAAACACTTATATTACCTACGCACAGGCTGCGCCTTAGTGGGTTTCCCTTTCTTATTATTGTTGATTGAACTGTAATGTCAACATGTAAAAAAAATGGGAAAAAAATAAAGGAAATAAATAAATAAATAAATCTTCACACAGTAGACTTGGCTTAGGTGTGTCATTTGGGGGTGCTGTGTTAAGGGTGTTTTCGAGGACATCTCGAAATACTAAGTTTTGAGATGACGGGGAAAACAGTAGGTATTCGAATGCTCAATAAAATATTATTTACACGTGTTTGTGTTTTTTTTTTAAATATGTTATAAAATAACTCCGGGAGGCATAACGGTCTGGTACATTAGTATGAAATTTAAAAATATCCTTTTAGTGACCCAGAAAACATCAACATTTTGTTTAATTCACCACAAGTTTTTCTGCATTATGAGTAACTAGCTTCTGCTCGCGACTTCGTCTGCGCAGGATTAGTACTTCGAGTAGCTTGTTTTCTTTTCCTAGGTCCTATAGTCCCATCTATGTTTATACAAAAAATGAATATTTGTAATATATGGAAAATACCTAGCTTTATAAATTATAGCCTTTATGTTATTCTGATCTATGAGCTACATTGTTGTAAATTTTCATTAAAATCCATTCAGTAGTTTTTGCGTGAAAGAGTAACAAACACACATACTTCCATACAAACTTTCGTGTTTATAATATTAGTAAGATAAGATAAGATCTGATTGTACCAGATAGAGGGTACACTTTGACGTATAACTGCAAACTCAACTCAAAATTTAGATTTTTCGAAGATGTCTGACTAATAAACTGGATGATCGATATGTTGTAGGAGAAAGTAAACAGTAAACACAGAGGCCGGCAAATCATTCCATTATGTCACATTCATGTTTCACGTATTGCGGACAGTAGGCGCAACGAGCGAGTATGAAGCACTTTCACAAGAATTCTGAGACTGATGGGGGAGGGGTTTAAACTCCCTAAACCCTGATTCTACCCCCCCCCCCCCTTACCCCCTTCCCCTCTCATATACGCCCTTAAAATATCACTAGTAGAAGTGATAATATATGTCAAGAAACTACAGCTATCTACTAGAAATTACATAGTACTGGCAGCTATCTACATACCTTCAGGAGTTCAGTTTCAGTTTCAGAGCCGGCAATCCGGCAAATTTTATTTAATTACTTCTTTTTTTTTTTACCTACCTCACTAGGCAAAGTCTGTTCCGAGACGGATAAATAACATATTATATTTATTAGAAAGAGATATGCAAGAGATATCTATATATATAAAAAGATATGCATTAAAAAAAGATATGTACATAAAAGATAAAAAAGTTATTATATGTATATGTTAAGTATTTACTAATGTATTTTGTTTTTGTTATTATTTGTTATATTTCCATAAAAATATTGCATACGAAGTACGAAGTAAAAAAGAGTAAGTTAACACTTGGAAATAAGAGAATATGGGTACAGCAGGTACATGATCTTACTAATATTATAAACGTGAAAGTTTGTATGGATGTATGTATGTTTGTTCCTCTTTAAATCGAAATTTAATGAATGGATTTTAATGAAACTTTACAATAATATAGCTCATACATCAGAATAACATATAGGCTATAATTTATGAAGCTAGCTATTTATTTTTAATACATTGAAAATAATAATTATAGTTTAATAGAAAACGTCAAAATTTGAGAATGACATTTTGCAAAACAATGATTGTTAAATCAAAATTCTATTTTAAAAAATATTTAAATTACTTAATTTATTTGAAGTACTCGCCTAATACTTTGAATCGAATCAAGAATTATACAAATTTTAAATAAATAGGTTAAGAATTTAGGTATAAACGTAGATGGGACCTAGGAAAAGAAAATAGATTACTCGAAGTACTAATCCTACGCAGACGAAGTCGCGGGAAGAAGTTTGTAGTTAATAAAGCAAAGAAGCAATACCTTATGTATTTTGTTATATTTTTACCTTATATAATTTCGAGAGAAATTGTTTGAAGTGTGCATTTCTGTAATGTGTACTGTGTAGTCGTGTAAATTATTTCGAATATTTCTTCTATTCTTTTCATTCAACCACATTACAAATCTATTGAACAATTCAAATTATTTGGTGTGACGTTATTTTTTGTTTGTGTTAGGAAGATATTATTCTCTTTTTAAAAAGAAAGACAAAAATTCCCAGGTTACGAACAACCTGACAACTTTAGAAAATCTCCTATTACCACCACACTAAGATGATGTTGCTTGTGTTGTGATCGAGGACTTAGCCAGCCGAGGAATCGAACACGGAACCCCCCAAACGCGATGCCCACTCATCCACTGACCGGTCTTTAATTTATTTACTGAAAATTTATTTACAATGTTGGAACATCAAACAAAAGAAAGCTACACAAGAACATTTTTCAAGTCTTCCTGCCCTGCTGCTTGTCGATTCCACATCGTTTCATTTCATTTACTTGTTTTCATTACCATATTATTTATACTTTGTCATTTGATAATAAATAATACCTTTTCATAACAAAACTAACAACGAATGAAATGTTTTGTATTTTTCGGAGTGCAGGGCTATATTCGATGCCGGTGTCCAAGAGTGGGCGGCCGTTACCCTCAGCACGTCTGCTGTCCTCCACGCTGATGGCGGGGCCACCTGCCTCCAGCACCACTATCAGCGCAATGGCCGTTTACTGGGGGCAGGTCATCGCCCACGACATGTCCATGAGGGTCATGGAGCAGCATGGTAAATAAACACACACACACCACTAACTTATTAAAGCGGACATCAGGAGACTATTTTTATTGATTCCGAGACGTTCTGCAAATCCAAGAAGCACATAGAAATCAACCCTGGCCACTGATCAATCACTCGAGACTCTCCGAAGGAGGGCCTAGGCCATGCTAAGGCTCACTGAGACCATTTAAACATATTAAGAGTTACAATATTTAGAGTTACAATATTTAGAGTTACAATATTTAGAGTTACAATATTTACAACATAATATAGATAAAACATTTGAATCACTCTCCTAATAAAGCAGTTGCTTGTGTTTAGGAGAGGACAACTATATATTTTTACATCTATTTAAATTACAAAATTATTATAAAAAAAGAACTATTAGTAATTTTATAAGAAAATTCATCGAAAATAATAAAAACATAGGTAAGTTATAAAATGATACAAAAACAAGAAAATACACTAAAAGTAATAAAAAGGTAAGTTATAAATGATACAAGGAAATAATAAGCAAAACATAATATCAAACAATAAGAAAAGTTATGAGGTGGTATTAGAGAATTTTAATTTAATTTTTTTTTTTATTCTCATAGTTTTCCTCCAAAAGTCCACCATAAGTCACCATAAGTCCATTATATTTTCTCCTATGTTTCAAATTATTATTTTGACAAAAGCCTAGTCCATTATTGAAGTTCACCAGAAATTCCTTTTTTTGTTAATGTTACACCTCACAAGAGCGCCCCTGACTGCACAATATAAAGACTGGGAAACTGTGTATATCGCCACCAGATTGGGCAGCGTTGTGAGACAAGTAAACGTAGGATATGTAGCAAGGGATTTATTAATGCGGATCTTGAACGATTATATAAAAGAAGAAAAACAGATGATGGTAGCTTGTTCCACACGCGGGCTGATTTGCAAAAAACGAGTTGAAGAAACAACCCGTTTTTATAATGCCAACATCAACTGTGAATAAGTGTTCACCGGTGCCTAAGGGATCAATGCTGTTAGCTTCTTCGAGCAGGCTCGATTGAAATACTTGTAGAACAGAGTATTGGTGCCTAAATTGCGTCAAGGTATCATTGGGTATGCGGTAATGTCACCTGGTCATTATTTCCATCAATACGAAACATTTCTTCTTCCTCTTCACATTGCTTACAGCAATTTGTGCCTTCCACTCCCAACAACTGCATGTGTCTCCTGAAGTGCCCTGTTAATTGTTCTACTAGCTTCCTCCTTCTACCTTAAGTCAATTTTCATTGTGAATCCACTCCTGTGATGGTAACTAAGTCGTCAATTCTTATGAATTAAGCGAAGATTTTGCCTTTGCTTATTTTAGTAACTATTTGACACAGCTGTTAGACTTCCGTTTTCGGTTATAATAACATGTTTTCACTGAAATGATCTTCAGGATCCGGTGGAGGCATCCAGTGCTGCTCGACCGACGGCACCAGCAAACTTTGGGGCAACAAACTACACTCGGCCTGCGCTCCCATTGATATCAGCCCTTATGACTTATTTTACTCAAAGTATGGAGTCCGGTATCTCAACTTCGTGAGGTCCCTTACCTCACCCAACGGGCAAAACACTCTGGGACCTGCTGAACAGGTAAGTCATAAAAATTGGTTTCATACAATTTCAGTAATAAAATACTTTCGACAGGTCAGTGGTTGAGTGGTCATCGTGCTTGGGTCCCACCCAGTTTTCCATTCCTCGGCTGGTTAGGTCTTCCGTCACAACACAAGCAACATCTTCTGCTTAGTGTAGTGGTAGTAGGAGATTTTCAAATGTTGTTGAGTTATTCGTAACCCGAAAATGTTTGTCTTTCTTTAAAAAAAAAATGTTTCTATAACACTGATATCTTATTAATTATACGGAAACTAGAGAGGTCCTATAAGAAAAACTCTACAGTAAATTCAAGGGATCCTTGCTCAAAAACAGTATATGAGCAAAATAAATTCCAAAAGATCGGAATATTGGAATGAAAAGATTGACTCTGAGCGAACCAACCCACAGCGTCTCTGCAACTATAAATTATTTTGATAAAAAATTAATTTTAAGAAGTATATAATTTTCATTAATTTACCATCTCCCGTTTGATCATGGCAGTTCGAGACCTAAATTCTCGCGATTCGTTAGCCGCTGAGACGCGGCCATGCGAGGTTGTCTGTTCGCGCCGCCCATTTTGACAACATTTTGCAATAAATTTAAAACTAACACCGTTTAGCTTCATGGTTGTAAAAACATCCGCACGCACCTCTGTTAACAAAAACGGAATAATGGATTGCTGGATATTGCCTCCTAAGATGCATAACAAACCCTCTTAAGATGCATAACAAGCCCAACAGAATTTAGGCCAAAACTAAAAGGCTACCATTTAGGCTCTCATACCCTTAAATTAAATATATCTATCTGAGAGTTATTTGTTTATTGCCTATATATATCTTAATCACATTTTCTTATTAGATTAACACATTAACCAAGCCTTACACAGCAATCCGTCTCTTACCGAGAGACTTCATTTAAGAAGATAAATATTCTAATCAAATTATTGTACCACTGTACCGCCCATCATTAAATTTTGCTTTTCTTAAACACATTCATTAAGGAACATATTATTATATATTATTACCAGGATTAAGTAATGGCTTTTCCAATAACATTTTTTCGCTACTATGTCCTCTGCGCGCAAACTGTATCTAAATTTCGCTAAATAAACAGTGTTAATCTCAAGGGACCTACCAGGTAAGTATGTTTTCTTTAAAAAAAATAATAAATAAATAAAAATAAAAAAAATTAATAAAATAAATGTACATTTTGGGCAGCATTGCGGTCAGATGTACATAAAATTTGTATCACTGATCGAAGTACCAGAAGTAAGATTGAAGAAATGTATTGAAATTTGTACAGCGCCCTTGAGGTGATTTATTTAAAAAAAACGGCGCAAATTGTTTATCACAAGTCATCCAAATATTATTATTATTATTATCTTGCATCAATCCTAACCTAACCCCTATTCCAGTTAAACGCCGTGTCCTCATTCATCGACTGTTCCCCGGTGTACGGGTTCAACGAGGCGCTCGCCAGCCAGCTTCGAGAGCACCAAGGGGGCTTGCTTAGGCTGACGACCACCGGGCAGTTGCCGCAGACCCCCGACTCCAGCAAGATCTGCGACACCTCGCAAGGACGCTGCCCCTGCTTTATGACAGGTGGGTACGTGGTTTAAAACTAAATTACAGTATTTTAGAAATAATATGCTAACCACCTCTTCCTCCATCCATCAAATGGAGGATCCATCTATTCCAGCTATTCCTCGATCTATTAAAAGGAATAAAACATACAAATCGGCCCACAAGTTTAGTAGTATTACGGGTACAAACAAAAATTTGACAGTATTACGAAAGGACTCCAGATACTTATGTCTACAGCCTGTATGTCGGACGAATATTTACAGCTCACATGTTGGACAAATATGTATGACCTTCAGAGTGAAGACTAATATCTACTGAGCTAAGGTTGGATTAATATCTATGATGGTCCCCGTGATGACGAATATCTATGGAGCGTAGGTGGGACTAATATCTACAGAGGGCAGCTGAGCAAGAGGTTGTACGGAAAAGCATAAATTACTTTAATTACGTAAAGGCTTAAACGTTTAAAGTACCTACATGAAGTTTTTGCATAATATTATGTATTTTGCTGTAATGTTGAAATTGGCATAGCGCCTGCTCGCGTCTAGGCAAGAAAAACATCCCAGTATTCAAGTAGTTTAGCGGCTACGCTAAGTTTGTGAAACATGGTTTGTGATACAAAAGAAAGTGCCCCCTTCGTAGCGCCTGCTCGCGTCAAGGCAAGAAAAACATCCCAGTTTTCAAGTAGTTTAGCGGCTAAGCTAGGTTTGTGTAACATGGTTTGTGATACAAAAGAAAGTTCTTTAAACTGCAAACGCAATATTACGTTATGCCAATATGCTATACATAATTGCAAATCCAACCTCTGCCAGTACTGTAGATATTAGTCAGCAGTTTGAGCTATAGATATTCGTCCTCACTTTGGTTCCCATAGATATTGTTCCAACATACCTCGTATAGATATTAGTGAACACATGGATTCTCATAGATATTAGTCCGATTTGTTCAGTTTTTGAAATTCCTGTAGATATTAGTAGACGCCTCCTTACGAAAGCCATCAAAAGAAACTATAGTATTGAGAATAATATTTTTGGATTGGTGTAGTGTGTGCCATGCACTTCGAATAGTATCCCAGTAGATTAGTTGTATCTCCATCAAATTTCTGTAACTCTACAATAGGTATCGCGGAGCCGAAAACGTTGGCGATAGGCGTGATGCAAGGAAATTTTAAAATAAAATTAATTCTATCAAATTAAAAATTCAGTTTATGCCCAAAGTTCTGATATAAATATAGAGATGTTCAAATGCATTGAACTATGCGTGAAATGTATATATAAGATATGGAATGACAAAGAGACATTAATATACCTGCAAAATGCTTTCAAGGCAGTTCTGCCACTGTCAACTGAAACAAGTCATAATGCACCGCCCTGTACACATCTGAGCTGTGGACAAAATATCAAATTTTCTAGAGACTCCGACCACCAGATTCCTACCCACCCCTCATACCCTTTTCCTTCCCAGAACTTCCTCTCCTTCCTTTGATCAAAGTACCCAAAGATGACATAGGTCCTAAGGGGAATTATTTTCCTCAGGGTCTCCTGCGTGAAGCTAATGTGAAAAAAGAAGGAGAAGAAGAGAAGGATGGTGGGGAAAAACCAGGCTATTCAGATATGGTCATCGAACACGGTTAAAGCCATTTCAATCATCTTTTCACAACGATTTTGAGAGTATCTTTTTTTTTTCACTGTAATGGACAAGCTGAGGGTGTGCTTCAACAATGCCTACAGGAAACTTCCGCAACTTCCAAGGTTCTACAGAGTCTCCACGATGTTCACTGAAGGGATGATTCACCCATTCCTCAACTTACTTCGCCTACGACTAGCCAGTTTCTGGGTCAGGATATAGGAATCAAAGAACTTCATTTTCATGGCTGCATCCAAGTGGCTCAGCTCTCCACTCAATGAGTGATGAATGCAGATGATGCGGTGACCTCCCAGGATCCTTTAATTTTACCTATTTGTGATTTCCTACATATTAGTTTAAGAGTTTACCCGTAGATGGCACATAGCTATCCTAGATATTAGTTTAAGAATTTACCCATAGATGGCACATAGCTATCTTAGATATTAGTTTAACGCCGTTCTTCCAGCTACGTTCAAGCGACGCGATCGCCGCTAGTATGTATTTTAAATACTATTATTAGTGTTTGAAATCGCCGCTAGGCGCTGCACTAGCAAAATTATATGACAGGTAGCGGTAGCGTCGCTTGTAAATAGCTACGTGAACGATGGGCATAAGAGTTTACCCATAGATGGCACATAGCTATCCTAGATATTAGTTTAAGAGGTTACTCATACACATAAGTCATCGCACATAGCTGAGATGGCTTATTTAACAGGTGGTAGGAATTAATCTAGACCTCCTCCTTGAGGTTGCAATAGTATTTATTCTAGTCTCAAACCCCTGTGTTGAATTTCCGATGACACCCGTGGACTGTAAATTTCTCACAAGTTCCTACCTTTTTGTGAGGATCCCAGCTCCACTTTCACGAGATGATGGCACACAGCACAGTTTATTATGTCGACGACGATTATATTATTTTTATTTTGAAAATAATGATGTTTCTTGCAAGTTAAATTTGATATTAATGTGTTGCATGGAGCGCGAACGAGTTTCGACTTCTTTTCAAAGATACGAGTTTACAACTATATTGTGTAGCGTGGTGGGTACTCCATCAAAACATCTTCTTCTTCTTTGCTGCCTCGCAAGTAGGAACTTCTATGGAAATGAAGGAATACAAAGGAGAAGAGATGGAACATGGAAAAAAGGGAATTAAATCCTAAAATTATTTCAAGATTAAACACCCTGTACTATCGAAAGCTATATGCCATCTATGGGAAACTCTTAAACTAATATCTGTGGGTAAGCTCATCAACAGAAGTAATATTATTTTAATTTTGTTCTTTAATAACTCAGGTGCGGGGCATATGTCATTCCTATGTCTACCTACGTTAAATTGTCGTGAAAAAAAAGCTTATGTGCCCCAGCGGTTAAATGTAATAATAATAAATTGTTAAAATAATATCATGTGATACTGGGATTGCAACCTCCACCCAGTCCTGTTAATTTAAATATTTATTTATTTATTTGATTTATTTATTTATTAAAAGAATTTTATACATATGTAGTATAGATATTGTGTTATTTTGCCCGCCATGCTAGGGATGTCCCTGTGTTATGGCGGGTGAAGTATGCAGATTATATAATTAATAAATAAATGAAATTATGTAGTGAACTTGGACTAGGAATGCTATGTAGTTATTATCTATACTTTTGGGTTTGATATGGATGTGGGCTGAGTGCTATGATCTATATGACACTCACTTTGCGACTTTCACATAAACATTTTTAATCAATTTTCTTTTTTCTTTTCTTCCGATACTTCCAGGTGACACCCGTTCCAATCAAACCCCCGGATTAGCAGCGCTTCAGACCGTGCTAGCTCGAGAACACAACCGACTGGCCCGGGCCCTGGGTGCGCTTAACCCGCATTGGGAGGACGAGAGGTTGTATCAAGAAGCCCGGAGGCTGCTCATTGCGCAGGTGCAGCACATCACCTACCACGAGTGGCTACCACTGCTCATAGGTCCGTAATACTTCACACAAATAATCAATGCCATCTGTTGCATCCGAAACTGTTTCCCAATTCCAGCTTCAGATGCACTTTGTTAATGGACTGTAAATAATACGAAACGAAGACTAAACAAAATGGTGTTTGCTGAAATTGGTCGATAATATGTGTTGGGAACAGTAGGGATACAAGGAAGAAGGAAAACCAATTACTTACATCTAGGAGAACACGACACAATCACAAAAATAGTTTATTTCTCTATTTATGGTGTTATCGCTACAACAAAAATAATTATAAAATGATATTGTTTTAATTGAATATGTTCAAAAACCTTATTTTTAGTTAATAAACGACAACAAACTCCAACGGCTTGAAGGGAACTTGCTTCCATCTTGCTTCCAAGGTCTTCCCATAAATAAACCAATAACGGTCTTCCTCGTTATTCCTTCCCTGTGCTTCCAGAATAAAAACCAGGGTTGCCAACCGTAAAAAAAAAATCCCTCGTACGGATGTAGCTAAAAATCTCGTACTTTTACTTTCAAACCTCGTACATTTATTATGCATCGAAAACGTGTTAAAAGCAAAATTAAGGCTAATTGAACTACGAGATTTAGGACTTTTTACTCGATGAAATAAACTATTGCAAGTTTCCTACTAAATAAAACATCCATTTGTGTTGTATTAAAAAAATCTTTATTATTACTCAAGTTAAATGACAAAAAATTAAATGTAAATCAAGGTAACATAATTTACATCTCCTCTCCAAATATTATGTCAGGAATATCCTCACTGTCATCGTTTTTTCTGCCGTATATTTTGTCTGTTGTCATGCGGCTATACATTTCTTTTGTGGGTTCAAAATTGACGCAGTTTCCAGTAGAGTTGAACCTTTTGCGCTTTCTAAAGCAAGAAGTGTGCCGTTCACTGATTCCACAGTTAGCCGGTTTCTTATATCTGTTTTAATTAAATTTACCTTACTAAAAATCCGCTTAGGGTAAAAGTCAGCATTAGGGATAGTGCAGAAAGGGCAAAATAAGCTAGATTGGAAAAGTCTTCGATTTTGAGTATGTAATTGAGCCCAAAACTTATCTGGCTCACTAATTTCATTTATCCCTTTAGGATATATATTGATAGATGGCACTAGTTTTTACTATTATATAATAGTGATGCAAAATGTTGGTATAGTCAAAGGTATTTTCAAAATCTCATACATAATTGTAGGAGGTTGATAGTGTCCTCGTACCTCGTACGGAAGGCCACATATCTCGTATTTGTATGAGGAACCTCGTACGGTTGGCAACACTGATAAAAACACTCCTATTTGCTAGTCATTGTTCCAAGTTCAAAAATGCTTCCAGCAAGATGATGTTATTAGGGATGGGGAGAGGTAGGTACTGGGTAAAATGACATGCCGGTAGGATCTATGCATATTTTCATAAAAATCAAACATTAATACTTTTAACACTAGATTTATAATAGTTGCCCACTAAAATATTGGCAGGTAAAGTTCCCCAAACAGAGTAGATTCATGAAATATATTGTTTTCTATATTTCCTAGGTAAAAGCTACACGCAGCAATTCAACATTTCCCCCACTGGGTTCTTCTCCTTTGATTACGACGAGAACATAAATGCCGGGGTCATCAACTCCTTCGCAGCAGGAGCCTTCAGATCCTTCCACACCATGGTGCCGGGAGATGTTGCCATCATTCCTGAAGGCAGTCAGCAGCCGTTTGAAATAAAGTAACAAACTAATTCATGATAAATTATACACAATATAAATTATACAGGCGGTCGAAAACAAGAAACCCATTTGAGAAAATAGAATTTGTTTTAAACGGATGTATCTTTGAGAATAAAATGTACTTTTGAATTATTTTTTAAATATAGAACTCACCATATTCCAACTATAAAAGTATAGTCTAAAATTATAGCCTACTTTCCTAGCCTACTACAACACCTTTTTAAAAGAAACCACTTACTCCATTACTCCTAAAAATCTAAAATGGCTATATAAACAATGCAACATTTGGCTACCACACAAAAAAAGAGAATGCATCACCAAGTTAATGCTAATCTCTTCCTAATCGGTAATTTCTCCTCCTTCATTTACACATGTTTTATTTCCAATTAAAGAGATTTATTCTTTCTTTTTATTGATTTATGACTATTTTCCTGTACACCTTTTATCTTTTTTAATGTTATAATTATTACCCGTCTCAGAACAGACAACGTGTAGTGAGGCGGGTAACTTACTTGTTTATAAAATACTATATTACCTTAATAAATGCCCGGGTTGCCGGCACTTTAATTGAAATTGACTTCGTAATAGGACTCTATAAACACAAGTTAAAGTCAATGTTGGGCCATTTAGGAACGTTTTATGTATAAAAAATATACATATATTGTATTTATTAATTACAAAATATTGGTTTTTACTTTGGTTGAAAACATTACAAAAAAAGTACAATTTGCTCATCTCCGGTGCCAAAGTGCTTCTTTTTGATAAAATTTACTCCACACAAAAGACAAGAAGAATGATAAAAAAACCCATCTTGTATCATTTATTTGCAATCATTATAAAGGTAAGACACAAAATATAATTTTTATAGAGGTAAGCAGCCAGTAAAAATATGCATTTAGAAAACGAAGATAATGTTGGTAGTTCTTAGTCGAAGTATGATTCATATGATGGATACTCATACGTTTTTAACCCTTATATATAAAGAAACTGTACAAGGACAAGGTCAGAATCGCTTGCGTTAATATCATTCCAGACGTTGCTTTTAATTTCAGTAATGTAGCTTCTCGGAATTCTTTGTAATTAATTTTCTATGGTACACAGCTATCATGTGGGCAAATGCCACCCGACATTCAAGAGGTTAATAACTCAGGTACGGGGCATACGTCATTCCTATGTCTACCTCCGTCAAATTGTCGTGAAAACAAGCTTATGTGTCCAAGCGGTTAATATAATTCACATTAACCGTAAAATCGAGAATCTAATTGAGCAAACTATTGTAAGATTCTGCAAGCTCCAAATACCACGATGGGCTGGCCATATGGAAAGAATTCCAAATATTAGAACATTGACATTCATGACCAAGTACTTGTCCAAGTGAAAGATTGAATAATAATCTGGTTAGACAGCTTCTTTCCTTGCACGTCGCACAACCCAATGTATGTTTGCAGATTAAGTGACCAATACCTCCGACCCTGCATCTTGCAGCACTTCCCCAGCGCTGTGGAGGGCGTAGTGCGCGGAGCCGTGGCTCAGCCCGCCATGGCACACGATGCCTCCTTCACACCGGAGCTGTCCAACCTGTTGTTCAAGGCGCGGGGCAGCTGGGGCCTGGACCTGGTGGCCTTCGACATCCAGCGGGGACGAGATCACGGCCTGGCCTCATACAACACTTATAGGTACTACTACAACACATATAAGCACTACTACAGCAATTATAGGTACTACTACAGTATAGCTACTACTACAACACTAATATGTACTAATACTAACCGGGACTATAGTACATGTACCATACACTTGTAGGTACTTTTACAACACGTATAGGTACTAATACCACACTTATAGGTACTGATACCACACTTATAGGTACTAATACAACACATATAAGCACTACTACGGCAATTATAGGTACTACTACAGTATAGCTACTACTACAACACTTATATGTACTAATACTAAGCTGGACTACAGTACATGTACATGTACTGTAGTCCAGGTTAGTACATGTACACTTGTAGGTGCAGACTCTGATATAGATAGTAACTACATCAACGAGGTACTGCAGCTTTATGGAATTGTTCGTGGAGAGACGTGGGCGCTTCTAAACCTTGTTTCGGGTCAATAAGTAATAGGTACATAGTTAACCAAGTAAATTATGCACGTTGAAAAAATCCTTGATTCTGTTCAGAACCATGCGGTCCGTTTGATAGATTCCCTTATCTCATCAAACGGATTGCAATCCTAAAGGCACAGGCGTCAGGTGGCAAGGATCGAAATGACAATCTAGTCTCCTTCAACGGTAGCATTCTTCCGAACAGGTCTCCATTGATATGCTCGGTGTAACTTTAAGTGACATATTTTAGTGAGATATTTTAATAGTACATAACTGCTAACCCTGTACAAATCGCAAGTGCGCCCCACGGTTGAATTTGGCAGCCACCTCTGGTCTGGAGCCCCAATTCAATGGAAGATGCTCCGAGGAACTAGCCTCATTGATCCCCACGGCAACGGTGCATAGTCGGGAAACACGTCAAACGCTCGCCCAACATATGTACACGGTTGACATTTGTCACATGAGAACTGGTCGTTTTTACGACTCGTTCTTAAGTTCAACAGCTCGGCTGTGGAACAATTTGCCGGCCACTGTGTTTCCTCCTTCCTACAACATGGGTCTCGTCAAGACCCATGTTCACTCCTTCCTCTCCTCAAAAAGACCCTCCACACAGCATTTTCAAAGATGACATAGGCCCTGAGGGAAATTATTTTCCTCAGGGCCTCCTGTATGAAGTTAATATAAAAAAAAATAATTAAAAAAAACTAGCGTCACTGATCCTTTCAGTACCAGGGGCAGTCAGGAAACGCGACAAAATTTGTACACAGTTAACATTCGTCACATGAGAACAGGTTGTTTGAACGACTCAATCTTGAGTTCAACAGACTATGGATCGTTTAACGGCCTCTGTATTTTCTCCCTCGCTTCAAGACCCAAGTTCACTCCTTCCTCTCCTTAAAAGACCCTTCACACAGAATTCCTAAAGATGACATAGGCCCTGAAGAAGATGTTTATATATTGAAGTAACCGTTTTATTTATTTAATGTGTGGAATCTAGATCCACGTGCAGCTCTATTTGTAAACATTATTTGTCCTGACTTTATAAACAAATTTATAATTAAGATTCTATGAAACAAGATTCCAAACACGTGGCCAAATTGTTAAATTGATTCGATAGCCAGATAAAACCAGTAACTTATACTTAAACCATGTCAAATTATTGCTTATTTCAGTAAATAAATAAATATGCTAACTCGTAATATAATATTATGACGTAAAGATGAAAAGTTATTAAAAAATAATTGCTAATATACTGTTAGCAGCATATTTGAATATTCCTGCCACAGACGTTTGGTTTGTTCATCCGCCACCAGAGGTGCTGCTCTTGTCTCTGACGGCCAAGCAGGAAACTACTGTGCATAAATAAAACTCTGGCTGCTCCCGTCTTGGTCCATAGAGACCATAAATATACCATTACCATAGAGATTGTACACGCATGCTGACTGAATATATTTGATTATAAACATTGGACGTTTTATTTATCACTGAAGTTACCTAATAATTCTTTAACTGTTCTAGATCAATATGCGGCCTGAACAGAGCAAATGATTTTGAGGATTTGGCGCAAGAAATATCACAAGAGGTATCTTCGGTTCACATAATATATTTTTTGATTATTATAATACAAATTTACATTTAAAAGGAAACGCGGGTGGCATTTTGACCATACAAATGTACTCCCCTATTCCTCTCTGGAATTTCATACTAGTGCAATTATTTTTTAATATCAGCCACTGGCACGTTTTGCTTTTTTTTTATAATTTACTTCTCACGGGAGGGAGAACCCTCCAAAAATTCTTAAAATTGCCTGGTTCATTTTGTATATAAATTTGATGCATTTTTAAAAAGCAAAATGTACAGACATACAGAATATTTTCTTCCAATACAGTTGGTGAAAACAATCTTAAAAATCGGTCCAGTCAGAAAAGAAAACAGGGAAATACAAAACCTCAGTTTTCAACGATTTTATTTATATATAATCAGCCTGTGGTTCATTTATCTCTTTCGCTTAGTGTTCTGGGGGGGCAGGAGGTTAACAGCGACAGTAGCAGCAAGTTTTGCAATACATATACCTATTATTCAAATTTCTAGCCCCCATTACTATAATACATAATAATAAACAACCATATCTTTTCTCTAGAGAATAGCAGCTCTGAGGCAGGTGTACGAGAGTGTGGATGACATCGATCTATTTGTGGGAGGAATGATGGAGAGCGGGGTGCACGGTTCCGTGTTGGGGCCCACCTTTCAGAGCATCGTGGGGGAACAATTCTTCCGCACAAGGGTCGGAGACAGATTCTTCTACAGCGTGGGCGACATGGCTCATTCATTCACCGCAGGTAATATTAATCAACCGTTTGTGGGGGAATGTATAATGCTAGAGAGCGGGGTGCACAAAAGGTTTTCACATGATTTGCCTCCAACTCAACAAATTTTGCATTGGGGCAAGTCTATCTCTTCCGACGTCAGCGGCTGGAGTAGATACAGGATCTAACACTACAGATATTCTTAACCTGTCATTGGCCGTACTTACTCCGGTGTACCATCGATTTTGGAAGCGATTTTGTCCCTTATGTATAAAGAAATTGTACGAAGAACAAGGTCAGAATCGCTTTGGCCATTCTCGTTCTCGACGTAACGAAATACTGCATAGCGTCTAGCCTCTCCGAATAATTCAAATTAATTCTCGATGACGCGGCAGGCATCAAATATGGCCGACAAAATGGCCGCCGCGAGATAATATGAACGGAGTCAGAGTCTATATTTTTTCATTGTTTTTGATTCAAATCCATTAGTATTTAGAGAAAGTAATATTAGTAGAAAGCATAGATTGGAGTGATTATTAGGAAGATCGTTTTATCTACATTATTTTCATGTAATTTTTGTAATTTATCACAAAAGAAATGTTATAAAAATTGAGTTCGTAAGAAAGGTGAGAAATGTCAAATTTTTTACATCGTATTGAAAAAATATATTTTTCCTATGCTGGCTGGCTATGCTGGCACACTCCTTACTTATTGTCGCCAATAATCTTATGCTGACTCTTGATATGGCCTTATCAAAGTATTTATTTCACTTCTACGTCTTCCTTTGGCGCCCCAACTTCTTCACCCAGAAAAATCATGTTCCTTGTATCTTTTCCCCAGATCAACTGCGTGAAATAAAGAAGGCATCGATAGCGCGACTAATAAGTGACAACTGTAACATCCAGACCCTACAGCGGCGCGCCTTCGAACTTCCTCTCCACACCAATCCTCCGTACAACAGTCGGGACACACAAAACATTCCCTCCATCAACTTGCAATACTGGAAGGAATATTAATCAATCAACCGGAATCAAGAGTATATTCTGCCAATTTAAACTTGAAGTCTCTGGTGTCATTGTCTAAATACAAGACAGGAACTGTCTACGTGAATCGGGCAATATTATCACTGGTGATAACGGGGTTACGAGCGGTGAAAAAAATCTCTTCAATGTAAACAAATTGCTTTATTTTATAAAATGATTATGCAATTTTTTTTACATAGTTACAATAATACTTTAAATATAATGTTTATAAAAGTCTTATGTAATACAGCGAGATACAATTATAATTAAAACATAGATAATAAAATATTTAAAACATTTAATGTGTGGTGTAAAATCTTACAAAGATAATTACAATTTAATATATTCTTAATAATTAAGTGATCAAAATGGCTCATTGCGAATAGAAATGTTTATGTTTTGTAAAAAAACTTGGTCATTTACTCCATAAATCAGATTTTGCTTAAATTCCTTTGATGCTTGTCAATTTACAGTACTCTCTGTAATCCGCCGCTCGATTATCCGACAACTACTATAATCCGCCGTTATTTTGATGGATAAACAAAATTAAGGTCCGTAATTCGCCGGTATTCGTTTGACAAATTCAGTAGTCCTGAATACCTAGACATTCATGCATTCTTTGTGGTTCTTGCAAGAGCATCAGAGGTGTATAACAATTGCTGCTGACATTTAAAATCAAAAGGCACAGCTCTTGATTTAAAAAAAAAACGATTTCCGAGCTAGCGAAGACTGGTTAAGTAAATTCAAAGAAATATTTGGCGTAATGAAGATTTATCAAGTGACTTACCTATAACAGTTTAATGTGTGATTTTGAGTATAAATAACAAATAGGTTGCAAATACAAATTTCACAATAAAAACTGTTATTAATAAATATGTTTTCATATTTAGCATATTTTGTATCTATGCACAATAATCTGCCGCTTTCACTAATTGGACACTTCCCCGTTCTTGGGGCGGCAGATTAATGAGAGAGCGCTGTGAGTTTGAGTCTATAAAATCATTTAAATTATATAAATATATTTGTGATCAAATAATTATTGTGCAGTATCAAGTTACTTGTAAAAATGACACTAAAAGAACACAGTCTACGGTGCAATAAAAAGATATGTAAAAAATGCATTATAAATTTGACCTATTGCTATCCATAAGCAGCTACATAATCATATTCGACCATTAAAATCAATATGAACAAAGCAATGAGTTAATACTGCTGCATTGTTGGATAGTTGACTATGAAAAGTCCCTTGTAGAAAAGATGTAAAATATCTAATATCAAAAATATGTTTATCAAAAAGTTATTTGGAAGACAGAGATATAAATGTGGAAATCATAATTATCAACTGTTCTACTACTGTCTCTTTTACAAAACTAAATTGCAATCAATGTTTTCAAAGGCAAATATGGAAAATGAGAGTGTCTTTACTGTTTTTCGTGATATCCCATGAATCGACACAAATAAAATCAAATTATAAAGTAAAAAGTAATACGAATGAGATTATATATTCCTGGCTAACCTATTTTAGAACATGTAAAAAACTCTTCCCTCTGGTCCCTTATTTAGTATTCCATAACCAATCGAGGAGGGCCTTTTGCCACAATATAGCACTATTTCCAAAACCACGGATTGCTTTGTTGCTAAAATATGGCAAATATTCTCTAGATTCTTTAAAATATTTTAAAGTTAACGATTTAATAATATTTTTTTTATAAATCTTACAAATGTGTGATAATAGACAAAAGATAGGTGAATTCATTGGCTATATAGAACTATAATCAGTTTGTATGTCTCCATATTTATTTGTTTAATTCGTAGAACTCCATTCAATTTTGTTATAAATTTAATAATGTTTATTATTAAGTTCTGTAAGTGTTGTAAGCCGAAAGAGTTTGAAAATGGCCTTGTAAGCCGAAACAACTGTCACAATAATGAAAACTAAAACCTTGCAGAACTAAATAATAAACATTATTAAACTTATAAAAATAATTAATTTTTTTTAAATATCCATATTTAAATTTGGAGGTATGATTTTTTTAATGTGGGCAGAAAAATTTCTTTGAGCAATCTGAAAAATAGTTTTAAATTGCTCTGTCGCTCCAGTGGTTATAAATATTGATCTTGTGATGGGAATATATACTTCTGTATTATTCAATAAAATAAGTGTTTTATTGTATAAAACATACCTCAACAACTTTTCAAATAAATTCATTGTGGCACATAAAAAAACCATAGGTTATTTTTTTAATAAAAACATATTTTCTTGGTTATAATCAAGCGTCAAAAAATGCACACGTATTTTGCAATCCATATCCTAAAAATTAAGTTGACATATTTTTATACCAGCATGCCCTGAATTTTATTTTTTAATACATATTTATATGATTCAAAACTCACAGAACATTGAAGGCACGAATGTTAAAAGTTTTTCTATCATTTTAGAAACATTTGCAGAACTTATTTATCACATTCCTGATTTATGTAGAATAACAGGCATTCTTTTTCAGAAAAATATTTTCTTGAATGAACAAATTCACACGAGTATTGCTGGAGGCATTGATTATTCGCGCATGGAAGTGTTTGTGTCCAACAAACGTATATAAATATGAATGTTTTTAATATCACAAAACTTGGAATGCATTTTAAAAGTCAACGGTCATTTAGAATTCTGCATTAATAATAATAATAAAAATAATTACATCAGTCAATAGAGGCAACCCTCATTATAATCCAGATATAAGACTTTTCACAATGCATGTCAAAAATTAATCAATAATCCTTTTTTTGTTTTTTTGACTTTTGGAATAATATGTCATCTTGCACTTGCGACTTTCCTGGATACTACCCATCTTTTTGGATTTGAGCCTAAAGCACTGAGAAGACCCAGAATACATCAAGTACACCTGATCGTAGGTGCAATAAAAATTCTAATAAATATGTGCGATTAAACGAATGAAAAATCTACATCGATAAACTAAACACAGCAAATCTATCCAAAACCACGAAGGGAGAAAGTTGAACAAGAAAACGGCTTTTTACCCCAAAAGTCAAGCAACATAACACTATCAATCGTGAGAGTCTTAAATCACATTCGATTACTTCATCATTTCACTTCAAAATTTTACAAACAATCTTTAAACCAGTAGATTCCTGCAAAAACAGAACATCTTCAACTCTGAAGATCCCTGCTGAAACTTAACAGAATGTCTTCAAACCTGAAGATCGCTGCCAAAACTTCAGAACATCTTCAAACTAGAAGACTCCTGCCGTTGGTGACTGGCGGCGATGGGTCAAACAGTCCGGACATCTTCTCGTGCAGGGCACGCCACTTCTTGAGGGTGCTGCGAGACAGGGCCAGCGGACCAGGGTGTTGGGAGAGCGAGAGAGAGATGATGGGGTGGGCGAAGGGGGTGGAAAGTCGCTCCAGCAGGGGGCGCCGGTACAGCCGCAGCGCCTCGGCCCGCTGGTCCTCCGTCACCGCACGGTCGTCCAGGTGCACCAGATTGGGGAAGATGGAGATTACAAACAGTCTGAAAACAATAAATAAAAATAAATAAGTGCCAAAATAAATCACCACAAGTTCTATGCTTGCTGAAAGATGGCTTTATGAGCAAGAACCAACATGTTTTCTTTTAAAATAGGCAAAAATACCTTTAACTTCAATTGTTATTTGTATGTAAATGACTGACAATGCAGGTTCGGCGTCTTTTTTTTTAATATGAATACATTTATTAATATGGCATCCCCAAATATCTTGTTCTGTTGATAAAAAAAAACTACAAATCCATTAACCCCTCAGGCTAATTTATTTACTTTTCAGAAAAACTCATATAGGTCTCAAAGAAATCGCTGTGTCTCCCTTACTATCATGGTTAAAAATAATATATGATCTGTGTTAGAAAGAGAAAACACCATTCTATTTTTCTCATTACGGTTGTTCACTCACAATTTTTTTTTTAAATGCTATTTTAACCCTTATGTATAAAGAAACTGTATGAAGAACAAGGTCAGAATCGCTTGCGCCAATATCTTTCTTGACGTAACAGTTAATTCTATTAATCTAGTCTTTCTGAATATTTTTTTAAGTAATTATCTATGACATTCGGCTGTCATATTTTTTCCCGCTTTACCAGCTGTCAACTTTTTAAAGAAATATAAATGTAATTAATTCTTCGAAAACACGTTTGAATTGTTGGTTTTCATGTAGGATGTATATTCAGGTATGTTAAGTTTGTGTAATGGGAGATTTTATTGTTTTTATTCACTGTAAAATGCCTTTGAGTAAGATGTTTTTTTATTTTTTTATTTTTTATTCCAGGATGTGGGGAGGATAGTGCAATCCCACACGTCCCATATAGTTATAAATACAGTTAAATTATAAATAAAGTAGAACAATTATAAGTAGATACAAAGTTATAAATAGGCAATCAATTTCTGCATGGTCTTGAGTGAGCTCGGGCCCAGCGCTCACTCAGGAGTGGGGCTTGGTGCTGGAAGGCTGCGTTCACCACCGTGTTGTTGGAGGTCATTAGCCGCATCCTGGCTCCACTCTTTCACCCTTTCACTCCACCCTTTTGAACTTCAGTTTTTTGTACTTGTATATTTTATTTTGGTGTATTCAATTTCAAAGTATTGTCTCATTTCAAGCCACGACAGTCTATGTTCAGTTAGATAATAAAGAAAATGATAACTTAGTATTTGTGCAAGATAAGGAAAATGTTTGATTTGTACAAACATAAATAAGTTAAGTTAAATTATTTATTTTCCTTATATTGACAAAATATGTGTACATATTATATTTTCACAATATAGAAGATAATTAAACCTAGAGAGAAGATTCCAAAACAGACAACAGACAATTGGAAAGAATTATGTCTACATTTGGACACTATCTTATATATAATCCAAGATCCTTGTTAATTTGTTTGTAGGCAACAAAAGACGTGAGTGAATGAGAGTTCTCATATAAGAATTTAATAACTCAGGTGCAAGGCATACGTCATTCCTATGTCTACCTACGTTAAATTGTCGTGAAAACAAGCTTATGTGCCCAAGCGGTTAAGATTTTCATACTAAGAAGTTTTCTTTTTCCGGTTTCTTTGAAAACTGAAATTTACCACTGAAGCGACAGAGCAATTTAAAACTTTTTCTCAAATTGCTAAAGGAAATTTTTCCGCCCACATTAAAAAAAATCGTACCTCCGAATTTGAATATGAAGACATACAAACTGATTATAGTTCTATATTGCCAATGAATTCACATATTCATAGGATTTATAAAAAAAATATTATAAAATCCTTAACTTTAAAACATTTTAAAGAATCTAGAAAATATTTGCCACATTGTGGCAACAAAGCAATCCGAGGCTTTGGAAATAGTGCCATAAAGTGGCAAAAAGCGCTCGAGTGGTTAAAATAACCTAATTTTAAGCCACAATAGCAAATAAAAGTGGAAAGTTAAAGGATAGGATGTGGGTACACTTCTCCCTAAAGAGAATTCTGTGTGATATAAACTCTATAAACGCAATTATTGTTATTAAGATGATCCACTAGTCCTTGACTCATTCGGAATTGGGCGGAGCGAACGATTTTTGGGCGTTTACCAATAAAAACCCTAATCTCTAGCAAACAACAGTGTTTTGTTATTCCGCAGGTATATTTTTAAAGATCGAAGCGCCGCGTAGACTAAGGCAAGTCCGTTTGCCCCGGGCCCTGGGCGTAGAATGAGCGACGGGCTAAAATCCTTCCGTACATGGCATAAGGATGAAATTCGCACTTACAAATTCGTTGGGTACCGCCTATTTTTATTCACTGAAAAGAAACGTCGCCAAAATGCACGTTTTATTTTATTTTGTGAACTTCAGATACAAATATTAAAATGTTTTCCGATCACTCTATAAGAAACTTAATTAGCTACATTATTCAATAAAACAACACCAGAAAAAGGATTTGTAAGTAGGAGATTTTTCACTTTTAACCATTTTTTATAGGTCAGACGCATAATTTGTTTCTAAGCGTATTAAAAAGCTTATCAAAAAAATACTCGATCACTTCAAAGTCAAAGGCCAAGATGTGTTCCACTCACAGTATTTAATTGAAGCATCTATATTATTTCTAAGCGATCAAATTTTCAAAACTAATACACAAGATTTTATACGATTTTGCGTTTTTCCGCATGTCTTCACCTTAAATAATATCTATCAATTCTGATGAAATTTCTCTACCCCCCCCCCCCCCCCCTCCCCCACCAGGATTTCAATTACTTTTGTTTATAATAATAAGCGGAAAATGTTGCTTGCTTCATGATGGAGCCAGCTGAGGAATTGTACACACGACGCCCGGGGGCACCCAAAACCGACATCAACTCAGCCACCGACCACCGGTCCATTTCTTAATGATTCACTCTTGGGCGAAGATGGGCAATGTCCGGTTAAAACGATAGGTAGTAACTAATATCTGAGTGTTACTGGAGAGGGCAAAATGGAAAATTAAAAGCTCCGCATTCAACGGGGGAACATACTGACTTCCCTTTGGGTCGTAAGTGATTTTTACCATAAAGGTTAAGAAAATTTGTGTTTCCAGTAAAAAAATCTTGCAAGAGAGTTCTGCTATACCAAATCTGTAAAATATTTTAGAAGTTTGAACTAACCTGTACTGCAAATATTCATAAAAGGTCCCGCCGTTGAGATAGCTGGGCGCAGCGGGATTGCCCATGATACAGAGGTGCTTCAGGTTGGGGCACGCTTGCTTCAGCTTCCTGATCCACGGGAAAAGAGTCTCCACCTTGCAGTGGTTCAACCTAAAATCACACAGACATATGAGCATGGAGCTGTCAGGAATAACTTATAATTAATTAGATGTGAGAATGTTTATCTAGAAATGTTTGGATTAAATAATTTGTCTAAGAACCAAACGCAACAGATGACCTAGCGAATTAATTACATTCTGCTTAAGGCTGGGTTATATCGGCTAAGAAAGAAGAAGAAGGAGAGATACGGGGATACAAATGTTAGAGGGAGAGCGTTCGACTGCCGTTCGCCGCGGGACGAAATTAAAAAAAAAATAATTTTGAAGCGATTAAAAAATCCGCATAGCGCCAACCCATCTGAATAATTTATAATAAATATCTATGGTCAACTTGGCGTCACTTTTACAAATGGTTTTCAACTGTCATTTCATTTTCAAACAAGTATTTATGTCATTACTTCTTCGAAAACACCTTTGAATTGGTTTTTTCATGTAGGGTGTCTATTCAGGTTTGTAGAGAAATAAAAAAAATTGATCATTTTCGTATGAATATATTATTTACATTTTTTTGTCGAATGGGAAATATTTTCATACAATTTTTTGTTAAAAATAGCTATTCTGGGAAAACTTGTAACGATATTATCATGAAATATATATGAATAATAAGGTACATTATCTGGCAAACAGAAAACAATCACAAAAAAAAACAATTCCTTTGTTTTTAAGATAATTTCGCGCAATTTTTTTCAAATACACCTGGCCTTCAAGAGGTTAAAAACGATAATACTCGAGCGAAAATTGGGAAAATGTTTAATAAAACACAACTCGTTTAATATAAAGTAAAAGTCTCTCGACAATACGTTAAGAAGCATATAAAGAAACACTGTGAATTTTTTCAAACCTATGATGTGTTGAATGATAGAACCGTACATTTTTTTTTAAATTTTCCTATAATTTTTTTCTATTGAGGGAATATTATGTGATTACCGTTTCGGCTCGAGATTATCTTAAAAAATAACATATATTTTTTTAGAACTTAGAAACGTAAAGTGTTCAAGGGACATATAATATTATAAATCAATATAAAATGGAAATTCCCAGCCTTAAGGTGATCCCCTAGTCCCTGAAAATTTTGAAATAGGAAGCCCCGCCCCTTTTTGGGAGGGTTTTAAAAATACAACAAAACTTTTTTGGAAAATTTGAAAGTTGGAGAAGGTATTTAAGAGTTGTTTTTGGTTGATTTCGTAAAGACCTGAAAAAACATTAACTCCTTTCTTACACATTGTTTATTATAATACAGTGAAACCCTCTTAAGAAGTTCTCGCTTAAGATGTTTTCCTGCTTAAGAAGTATGGTTTATTCGGTCCCTTGAAGACCAAATGACCCAATTTTTCCCACTTATAAGGTTTTCCCGCCTAAGAAGTTTTATTTTACCGGTCCCTTGGAAAACTTCTTAACAGGGTTTCACTGCATGGAAATTTAAAATTGATTTAACCTGTCATTGGCCGTACGTACTCCAGTGTACCATTGATTTTGAAAGCGATTTTGTCCCTTATGTATAAAGAAATTGTATCAAGAACAAGGTCAGAATCGCTTGGGCCATTCTCGTTCTTGATGTAACGAAATACTGCATAGCGTCTAGCCTCTCGGAATAATTTTAATTAATTGTCTATGATGCGGCGGGCGTGAAAGATGGAAGACAAAATGGCCTCTGCGCACAGACATATTATTCATAGACTTGAGAATCAGGGAGAGGGGTAATAACCATCTGTAGCGGGGCGGAGAGGGATGAGTTGACGGTAACGATATGTGATTCTTTAATCCTTCAATATGACAGTATATAGGCATCACGCATTATAATATCACCATTTAGCTCTTAAAAGTAAAATCTGCTTTTGAATGAATAGACCTTTTTACATGGGAGCGCGAATTGTTCGCCCGGTTTGAACAAACTTGTGTAATCCATATAAAATGAAGAAAGGTTCGCTTGTTTTGAGAGTCGAATATTTTGTTACCGTGTTAAGTTAAGACACTTTTACAAATGTTTCATAATTTACTTATCACAGTAAACTGCAACGTGCACACGACGGGACCGGGAATTTCGCTTCATGTCTAAAACTGATCATATTATATGATGTGAATAAGCTTAAATGACAAACAATGCCTGCATATGGAAGGTAATACGACAATTGGGTTTATACTCTTTTTCACTTCTATTTTTACATGTTTTAATAGCACAAGTTACCATTTTTGCCGTGTTATTTCGTAAAATGTATTGATAAGAGCTCGACGCTAGTCCGCACAAGAATGATGACGTCACATTTTCTAGATTCACGCGTACCTATACGCCAGCCCGGCCGGTTCCATGGAACCCAGAATTAAGGAGGGGGAAATAATACGCTTTTATCACTTAGGGCAGGTCTATACATATTCATATGTCTATGCCTCTGCGTCAAAATATGGACAGAGTTGGTTTAGAAACTCTATATTCTTCAATTGTTTTTGATAAAACATCATTGTGGAAAGAATAGATTACAGGTATTATCAGAAAGATCGTTTTATCTACATTATTTTCATGTAATTTTTGTAATATATCACAAAAGAAAAGTTATAAATATTGGATTCGCAAGAAATGTAAAATTTCTTACGTCGTAATGAAAAAATATATTTTTCCTATGCTGGCTTTCGAGAGGTTAATGGAACCAAGTGACATAGAGTCTAGAGACGTCCATATACCACCGAAATTGGATGGTAACTGATACAAAAAGCAGATAAGATAAGGTTTAATTCTCAATTCAAAATTCGTTGTATGCTGTCCATTTTGATTCATGATGAAAAAAACACTGTGAAATTGCAGTGTTTTGTTTTATTTTGTGAAATTTAGGCACAAATGTTAAAATGCTTTACAATCATTTTCTAAAGAACTTAATTTGCCACATTATACAGTAGAACATTATCCGAAAGGGGGTTCATTAGTAGGAGATTTTGCACATAAAATTATTTTTTTATAGACCTGATTTTTTTTTCCAGATTTAAAAAAAGACTTAATAAAAAATAATTGATTATTTCCAAAGCCAAGATGTATTCTACTCGCAGTATTTAATTGAAGCATCTATAATATTTCTAAGTGATGAAATTTTCAAACCAAAAACGTTTTGTATGATTTTGCACCATTTTTCATGGCTTCATATTAATCGGTACACCGGTTTATCGGAACAGCTGATTATTTGGGTCAAAACCCAAGGAACAGAAACCAAATATAGTATTTCATTCTAATTTACTTTGCTTATTTGGGACACCATTCCATTTAAGTGGGACAAATTCCCATTTGAAGTTGTTGCAAAATGTGTCGCAGTAAACGAATTAAGAAGGGCGGGTGTGCGGAATGCGGCGCGGGTGAGGAGAGGGGATGCCAATATTCGAGATTGGTTACAGATAATTAGTAATGTGAAAAAAAAATGTTTTAGACGCGAGCGAAAAACCAACCAACCGAAAATGACATTTGACATGGAATTTTGTGACACACTTAATCACAGATAAAATAAATATATTTGCAAGTGACGAAACCACAAATTAGAATAATATTAAGATAATTTTTTCCTTTACCAAGCGATTAAAATATATTGTAGTATGCTAGGAGCATTTTTAAGGTTCAAAATACCATAAAATCAAGGCAAATGCGGTGAATTATTAGCAAATCACATAGTAACAAGTGATAAAATTACAAGAGTCTTACCATAGTAGTTTTAGCTTGGGCATAGGGGGGAATATGGTTTCTTCATTGATGAGGTTATCATCAGCAATCAGTGAATTAAGCTCCTTAAAACGGATCAGGAACTTCAAGTCTCTGGAAATTAAATAAATCCACATTAGTAAAACAGTTCATCAAGCCATACATCATTTTAAAAATTCAAAGCAGTCAAGTTTAACTGAAAATCAATAAAACGTTGTGTCAATATATTTTTTTACATTAGCTCCGCACGGGAGGCCCTGACGAAAAAAAATTCCCTCAGGGCCTATGTCATCTTTGGGGATGCTGTGTGGAGGGTTTTTTTTTGGGAAGGAAAAAGTATGAGGGTTGGATAGGTATCTGGGAGTCAATGTGTCCAGGAGTAACGGACGTATGAATCCATCCCTCCCACTGCAGTGCAAGATGATGGGTCGAGAGAGTCTGGCTGGAGAGGTCTAGATTAGGTTTCCTCAACCAGTCTCTCCCGATCCGGCCCACCATGCAGTAAGTAAGCAAACACATCTGCCGCCAGGACCTCAAACCAAACCTCACCCCAAAAATCCGGGCACCCCTTCTAAGTCACCAAATGTAGCAAATCACTTGGGGTGGCCAATGGCAGGGGTGTTGGTTGTCCAATAAATGGTTCCTGGAGCGGCGGTACCCTTGTCCGCCTCCCAAATTGAAAAATTGATTTGTGGCGGAAACTCATAGTACAAGGGGGAAACTAGTGAATCCTCATACATCACATAGAGAACCCAAAAAAAAATCGATCAGAGCATTTAGTTTTTTACTTATTTACATTATTTTTAACAAACAAAGGGTCAAAATGTTTTAGAACATTAAAAAAGACATTAAACATTTGATATTAACTCGCTGGCGACCGATTTTCCATCATAACATGTACCTACTATAGCACGCATATACATATATGCGCATAGCATGTAAAATTAAATATCTATTCTGTATCCAGGATTAGATCAACCTGCGACAGTACGAAATTTGGTTTTTACCGCACATACTAGCCCCCCCACTACGGTCCCTTCACCGCCGCACGGCTACTGCAAATCGCTACGCCCAAAATTCAGTATGTCGCTGACCGTTGTCCTGTGACCTGCGCTGCGAGAAATTAACCCATTCAGACCCAGTGATAAAACGGATATTCAGCCGATATGTCCAAATACATAATCACTAATTACAAAGAACTAAAGAGGACAACTCTTACAAGAGGTTATATGATAAGTATATGGTAGGTGTCACTGCTAGCAAAGGTATTGGAGTAATTTAATTTGACATATTATTGGTATTGAGCAAAAAATTTGTAATGTCCATCATATTGTTGATGAACTCGATGATAACAATGATTATTCATTGGTTTCAAGTGAATGATCTGAGATTTTTTTAAATGGGAATGATGATGTTCATAACTTCGGATTAATTCCTCAGCAAATTTAATAAATTTCATGCCACATAAAATACAGTATGTATTTTGTAATACTGTCACCACCATTATTTAAGTGTATAAAGAAATTTAATTTTTTGTTTGTCGGTAGACAAATAAATAAACTTTAATAAAATAATTAAATTAATTTAAATAGTGGGTTTGAATGTGTTGGCGTTCGTCTTAGTAGCGGTGGGGAGAAGGGGCGGAGACATGCGCGTCCACGGGTTGATCTAAAGTTGAACGGAGAATAAGTAATAATTAATAACAGCACCTATGTACACTCCTCTTCCATACACAAGCAAATGCTTTAAATGGAAGAGTGGTAATTTAATATAAGATGTTAAATAAAATATATTTATAATGTTATAATTAAAATTTTCACAAATAAAAAAAATAAATAAATAAAAAATTTAATAAAAAAAGTTATGTTACCAAAAAGACTACAAATTCAAAGTTTCCCGATTGCACTTTAAGTTTCCGTACACTGTGTATATGTAATTATCATATACCTACCGATTACGATTTAGACAGAAAAATATAATGTCATCAATAAATACGCAAATTAAACAGATAATTCAATGTTTACTATATAAATATAAGACGCAATTAAGTATCACCACTATCAATACTTCATTAAACAGAGTTGGGTTAAAGGTTGACTTCCAATAAACTTATACTACGCAACTCCAGGAAATAAGTCGATACTATCAAAAACTACACACAGAAATGAAAACAAAAGTGTAAAAGATAAAAAATATATTATTTGAGATTTTCATGGCCTCAATGGTATTTGTTGGTTGACTTTTGGCAGAAGTAAGCTTGTGGGCAATTAAAAATGTTTCACCATACTTTACACATGTCATCTATCCTGATAAACACTGCAAGGTTGTCCACCACATGGCTTAAGAAGGACGAGGAAGCAACATGGCGTATTACCCCAAAACTCTATTATCATTTACTGAATACACGAGAACAGGGTTAGCTAAGCAGGTAGGGAACTCTAAATGTAAATTAAACCAAAAACCCAAACAAAACAAGATAGAGACAAATACAGGAACGGACCAACTCCAAAAGGATCTCAGAACACTTTTAAGCGTGCTAACTCAGCCATCCAGACAAATCGCCAATTGTCGATTAAAACTTATTTGTAACCGGCCATTACTTTGGATTTATTCCCGAAGTTCTGGGAAGACCCAAAACGTGTTGAGCATGCCTAAATCCACAAAAACACCACTGATATTAACAGACACTACAGGGTTAAACTTAATAGTTATTGCTATCTGGTGCTTGATGGCTACACCAAAGCTAAACGCCGAAAACCTAATTTATCTATTATTATACTGAAATACAGGTCCTAAGATAATTCACTTCACCACATTCTACACATCTGCCCTGATAATGGGCATTGTAATGCTGTACCCACAGAAATGTAATCTTGTCATCAAGTCATTCAGCGCCATTTTTTTATTATTTGAAAGGTCCCCTATAAACGCTGATTCTAGGTAGTTTTAGCTTTCTATCAAATTGTAATAAACTTACAAACTTAACAACATAATATTTGTCCTCTTCTGCTAATCACAATTTGTTAAAAATCTGAAATGGACTTAGAATAGGCATTTATCGGGAACCTTTCAACTGTCAAAATAACAAAATGGCACTTAATGGCTATTTGATGATAAAGTTACATTCGAATTTCTATGAAACAAACCGTCATAAGAGCTTTTTACCAAGTTGACGGAAATTTTTTGCCAGTTGCAAACGGAAAACGTAAAAATTTATCACGATAATACTTTTGGCCATGAAAATTTCAAATTATATCTAGAGATAGATGGTACGCACTTGATCCTGTTGTGGCTGATATCCAGTATCTGTGTGGTGGGGCTGAAGCGGTCCAGCAGTGTCTTGGGGATGATGTGAAGCCGCTCGTACGCCAGCGTCAGTCTGAACTCCTCGTCATCATAGTGGGCTGTACTGCCCGGTTCATTGGAAAATGATCTAAACGAGAAATGGCAGATTAATATTTGGCAGTAGAGAACTATTAAAATGAGCACTAAAGTATTTTTGGTCACCAAATTTTCCTTCCGAAAGAAATCATTTACGTAAACAATGTTTGGAGTCAAAAAAATAAATAAATAACACAAAAATATGATTATTAATTTCAAGGGAAAATTCCCCAAATTATAGGATAAATCAACATTCAACTGAATCAGCGATCATCGAAAATGGTCAATATTTTTAGTACACCATTTTTATTTCTTCAAACTTCGCAAAATCACTTTGTGGCGTCATTTTGAATTAAATTAAAACAAATAACTTTGTTTAAACCACTAATATAATCTCATTAGTGGTCCACTAAATCCACTAATATAATAATTACCAAAATTTTGGTAATTTGTGATTATATTAGTGGTTTAAACAAAGTTATTTGTTTTAATTTAACACCATTTTTAACTTGTTTGGGAATGTTGGAACTTTGATTTACGAGCGGATGCAAGAAATTGTTTTCAAAATGTTCTGAGGGCAACACACGCGAAAACTATTTGTCAATCTTAATAATGTTGTCAGCACTGCACCCCTGCTACACTCTTATATAAGCCATTTAAGTTTTAGATCTATTTTTAAAAATGCTGATTTATATTTACTTATAATATATATTTACATATTTACTTATAATCAACGTATTGCCTACATTTGGTTTCGAGAAAAATAAGCATTGTTATTGTTAAAAACATACAAAACAGGAAAATGAATAAATCATGCACATCACAAATTCATTTATCCAAACTACTTTTCTAATATTATTACCTTGGATCTCTGTTCATATAAACTAATGTAGCGGCGAGGGAAGTCATGTCTAGGTTTGTTGTGTAGATTCCCGTATTCCTCTCCAAATCTATCACCTCCAATACTGCATCCTCGTTGTCCCCTCTGCAACAAGAAATACTCAACTTAAGACACTACAATATTGTTGTCATTCAGAAAACATATTCAACTAACAAACTAGACGCATCACTCTCAGAATTAACAACTGATGAATATCTAACAGAAACTCACAGTCAAAGAGTTAAACAGTCTTTCTAAATTAATAAAATAATAACTAATTTTGGTAAAAGCAAACAGTAAACGAAATTAAAAAGAAATGTGAACTTAGTCAACAGCCGACAACGATGTTATATGAAGATATTAATTTAGGTATCTGTCTTAAAGTGAAAATAGATGCAATGAATGAGATATAAGATTGAGTTAATTTCTACAACGTCAAACTGATATCTCACCAATTTACAATGCAACTGTTTCTTGGACTTCAATTAGAAATAAACATGAGATAAATAAACACAAACAAATAATAGATAAATAACACATTGTAGCCATGTGCGCAGCACTTATATTTACTAAATTAAAGTGGTCTTCATGGAGTAACAAAATATTCCATCACAAAGTTATCAACTTCTAAAATACAAATAATACATAGTGTTATAAACATAAATAAAATAAAATAAACTAACTCTTTGAAAGACAAGCGCTCTATCTTTTGGTTCACCATTTTTACTTCACTGAATCAAATTAGTTACACAAAACAAACTGCAGAAACACAAAACACTTGGTTAACTGCAAATAACAGCCACTGTTTAGTTAACAAATTAAACCACAGCAATTATTTGTTTATG
Organism: Limnephilus auricula; assembly: GCA_951813805.1. Taxonomy (NCBI): domain Eukaryota; kingdom Metazoa; phylum Arthropoda; class Insecta; order Trichoptera; family Limnephilidae; genus Limnephilus; species Limnephilus auricula. The sequence goes on from OX638403.1 coordinate 8,613,179, forward strand.
CAGCAGAGAAGACAGTCCATAAGAACAACCTTACTGGTCAAATGCCAATTCTTGACTGATGTGTGTTGGCATTTGAAGATTACAATATAGCTCAAGACTCGAAAATGGTTATCAGTTCTGGGAAACTCCTACCTACTACCTACCCAACACTTATCAGCAATACTAATAATGTAGGTCTAGGTACCTGACTACTACCATAAATACCATGAGTCGTGAAGATGACAATTTGATTGAAAACAAATATTAATCTTTGGAACAAATAATTATTTGATAAAGAGTGGAAAAATGATTTCTGTTGTGATGCCAAATATTTTACTTTCATGTATGACTAATAACTTTTACTTAAATTAGTTATACATTTGAAATTATATTTTATTTCAGAATTAGAGTATGCTTTCGTCAGCATTCAATTGGAATAAAAGGCTCAAGTATTCAAGTAAAATCATAATTTGAACCGTTGAGTTCCAAAACCCTCGATAATAAATTTTCATACTTTTGAGTAAATCAAGAAAAATGTGTGGGCTGATGAGTTTTCAAGATTCCAGTTTTTTTTTGTTTTATTGAGAAATTAAAAGAATAAGCATGACAAAAATCGACCAAACGACCAAAATTTGTATGGAAAGACAGTGGAGATCGTTTTGAATTTGTTGAAATACTAACTTCTGATTCAAAATACTCCATAATTCGTCTCAATTACGGAGTATTTTGGAACTGAAAATTTTAGAAGGTTGATATTTAAATACGATTATAAAAAAACTAGAAGGAATTTGAAAATAATAACAACAGCATTACATTCCTGGTTAGAAAACACAAAACATGGCATTCACAACTCATTTTCAACAAAAATTCATTAGGGAGGATATATATATTTTTTTTTTTTTAAAGAAAGACAAACATTCCCGGGTTACGAATAACCCAACATCATTTGAAAATCTCCTACTACCACCACACTAAGCGGAAGACGTTGCTTGTGTTGTGATGGAAGCCTTAGCCAGCCGAGTAATCGAACACGGAACGCCAGGGTGGGACCCAAACGCGGTGCCCACTCAACCACTGAACGGTCTCATTTCTCAACGATTCATTTATCAGTTATAGTTTTGATTGCTTACATATTATACACATGGTATAAAGAGCTTAGCGAATCGTGTATATTCAGCACATTTAATTAGTACTGAATAATGTAACATCAAATTAATTACTTAGTATGAACATGTATAACAGAAGATAAGACAGTGGTTTGTTTTCCCTGAAGGCAATTGTTCGAGAATTGAAGATGTTTACCGCTAACGAAATCGGCACCCTCGTGGGTTAATGTCTAACCTCACGGTTCTTATCACATAGAATCCATGAAATAGATCAGTAAGAACAGGCTTTCTACGCCATAGAATGCCCGATAGAAATTGAAGCCTAATGTAGAATCAACTTATACTTTCATTCTTATCTATATAGAATCAAACATAGAAGAGAATCATGTGAATGGCATTTGCTACTCTAACACCACACAGTAAGAACAGGCTTTCTATGCCTTAGAATGCCCGATAGAAATAGAAGCCCAATGTAGAATCAAATTCAACTTTCATTCTAATCTATATAGAATCAAACATAGAAGAGAATCATGTGAACGGCATTTGCTACTCTAAGCTACTATCTATTATAGAAATTACTGGAACCTAATACATTTTTGAACGGTTTGTTCTATCAAATACATCACAGAATAAATAGATCAGGTTTGATTCCACTTTAAGAAAGGCAAGAATGCGGGCATTAAATGTCAAGAAGAAATATATATCGAATTTCTTTCATTTTAAATTTTTTTCTATCATTCTTAGGCACTTGGTTTATGATAAATGATAATTCTTTATCGGCCCATAATCATTTGTAAATATAATAATCACACTATAAATCATACAACTATTTATAATAAATAAAAATTGTTAAAATACTCTCAGAATTATACTTAACCGCTTGGACACATAAGCTTGATTTCACGATAATTTAACGTGGGTAGACATAGGAATGACGTATGCCCCGTACCTGAGTTATTAAGAGCGATTGACCAGCGGCTGAGAATAAAAGTTTAAAAATGCTTGCAACTATACAGAGAGGTTCCAATGAGAAAGATCGATTATTCCCCGTATCAAATTTTTTTAATAAAAAATTTCACATCGATTTATTTCATTAAAAATTTGCTTTAATATATACCTACATTCAAATAAGCAATAAAAATGCTCAAAACGCACCATGATAAATTATTAAATATCATGTACTTCTTGTAAGTATTTTTTTATCATATTTTGACAAAAATACCTCAGTTTTTCTATTTATTTAAGGTCTTACAAACTAAAATATTTGAAATATTTTTTAGACACTTATTTTGTTCAGACATTATTAAAAAATCATAAATACTTATGATCAAAAAATACTTACAAGAAGTACACGATATTATATAATTTATCATTGTGCGTTTACAGCATTTTTATTGCTTACTTGAATGTAGTTATATATGAAAGCAAGTTTTGAATGAAATAAATCTATTAAAATTTTTTATTCATTGGAAATAATCGATCTTTCTCATTGGAACCTCCATATACAGTTTCAAGCATGTTTATACTTTTATTCTCAGCCGCTGGTCAATCGCTCTTAAGTGGAATGTCTGACTTGTTATAATAAATGTACTATACCATCTTCTATGTGCGATCAATATGCTTTTGTCATTAGATAAGATAAGAACAAAATTATCGATTAGAGATCTAAAATTATTGATAAATATAGATAATAAACATAAGATAAAGGATTTTATAGTAACCTCCATTACTGCGTTTAATTCAGGAAACACAAACAAAAATCATATAGTATGATGCAACAAATAGTTTGTTTGTCTAAATAGTTTGTTTGTCTAAATAGTTTTTACAGCTAAGTGTATGCCAGATGCGTTAAACTATATTTTGTGTAGTGTCGTTGAATGACTCGTAGTTTCAGTATTTTTTTTAATTAAAAAAGAAAGACAAATCTTCTCGGGTTACGAATAACCTGACAATATTTGAAAATCTTTTACAACCACCACAGTAAGCGGAAAATGTTGCTTGTGTCACGATAGAGGACATAGCCAGCTGAGGAATTGAACTCGGGACGCCTGGGTGAAGTCCGTCATTCCGTAATTTTCATTACACACAAAATTGTATGCTATAGTTGTAATTGATTATTTCAGTCAAACTGATTGTCAAAGGATTTACAAAAATTTGGAATTTTTAAACTTTCTCATGCGGGACATTTATAATTCGTTTGGGGGCCACATTGTGGCCCTTGGGCCTGGGGTTGGGCAGCCTTGGCTTAGAGCTTATGTCAAGTTCCGACAGATGTCGGGCAGTTAGAGTAGATTCACCCGGGCAGTACACCCAGTCGAAGACAGCTCAAGCTCTCAGATTCAGTTCTTAGATATTTATAGTCAGTCCTTAGACCCAGAAGTATAATATATTGCAAACACGTAAATATTAGTGATAAACCAGTTTTTTAAGGACCTATTATTATTAAAGAGCCTAACACATTTACTAATGTCTGCCTATGTTAAGGCAAACACTACATTTTGTGTGTTTAGAGTTGACAGAGAAAACATAAATGATTTGGGATCTAAAGCGATGTACATGTAAAGATACCACCTACTCAGGGCCTGCCCTGAGCCAAACGATGCCTGGCGCTATTAAAAATTTCAAGAGCGCTATATTAGATGTTAGGTATTATCAGCACGACTCCTTGGCAAGTTGACGCCCGGAGCCGAATGCTCCAATTGTACCTGCCCAGAGCCGACCCTGTACCTACTTAAATTAAGACAAGGCTTTTTATATCAATAATTTAAAGACTTTATATAGGACATACTTACGGTCAAACTTTGATAAACTGAATGACTAAAGCATCGATTTTATTATTATGTAAACAAAGGTTATACGCAATAAGATTTGTAAATGTAGAGCAACTATTTGCCGTATATAAATAGACATTGTAATACAGTTGATTTCCACTTACAAACAAACATTCCATTTAAGGGCCTTCCTTACTAGCGATCTCAATCGTTGTATGGAGTATCATGAATTCTCAGATTCAAACGACAATCTACGTTATTAATCGTCAAAATATCGATAATGTAGCCACGTTAAGCTATCATAAATACATTTTTCTGTCGAAATATATATTTTTATTAACAACTTATTTTTGTTAAATACTATATAATGATCATCTAAGAATTCTCCTACTCATTCGGCTCTCCGAGGTGGCCGCGGATGCACGCTTTTTACGGTCCGTCTTGTCAATCTTTTTTCAAAGTTCGAAATTCCGCGTACGTAATTATTATATTTCCGTGTGACGCCGACGTTTCAACAATATTCCACTCTATGCGTTCCGCGTAGGGACTATAATAGTGTGCCGCCTTTTTTATGTTTCAGCTGTGAGTTTCCGTCGAAGCTGTGTAGTGTCAAATAGTATTATTAAGAATTAATTTAGTGTTAACATTTTTTCGGGTTTCTAGGTAATAAACAATTTTATATTTTTAAAATATAAAAGTGGGGAAATGGCCAATAAAAAACTTAGATCACTGTCAGAAGATACAAAGTATCCCTTAGCATTGAGGAAGATTGTCAAGACGTATTTTACGCCTTAGAACGGCTGTACGTTGTGCCATAAAGTACCGGAAAGCTATGAATTGTAGTCAAGAGGAAAACATAAAACAGCTATATTTGGATACATTGAATGGGCCAAAACATGTATTTGGAGACCACTCACTATCCAAGAAACGGGCATACTTTTGCAAACGGGATACTGGCGACACTAATTACCCAATATGACTTCGAGCTTTATAATGTCCAGAATCATGCAGCACGTTCGACTTTTGGCATCTAATGCTCGAAGTTTAATACATGATGTAGGCAGCAATACTGTGGAGTGCTATAATAATGTTGTGGCTAAATTTGTTGGTGGGAAGCGTATCAACTAAGCTGTAAAACGGTCCTACAAAGGAAGGTGCGCTGCAGCAGTAGTGGCGTTCAACACCAATCTTCCACACTATTCTTTGCATAAATTTGCAACCGGTAATAGTCGCGGAAAACTCAAAAAGTATTTAGAATTGAAAAATAATCAACAAGTATTAAGTAAAAAAAAAGAAAAGAAAAACCCTGCAGCTCGCACCAGCAAAAGATAAGCATTATGGTCCCAATGCAGAAAAACCTGATATGGCCCAAGCATCGTAAGAGGCAGCTAAATATGATTTTTAGGAAGTCTTTTTACCATAGCCAAAGATAGGCAAGCAATTGAAAGGGTGACAGTACTTCAAGTATCTAGTGGAAAGTGGATCGAGATGCGTCGCAATATGATTACGGCATCGTGGTTTGGAAAAGTGTGCAAACGGCGGCAAAATATCAGTTGCGCTCCATTAGTCAAAAATATACCGTACCAGCAAACCTTATCAAATATTTTTTCAATTCAACACGGACAAAAATATTAATACAATGTCCTGAAGGAGCTTGCAGAACTAGAAAGCATTGCCATAGAAAAGTGTGGTCTTTTCATAGATGAAGAGTATCCGTATATGGGTGCGACCCCAGATGGAATTTCTTCTGAAGAACAAAAATAGAGAAATGCTGGTAAATACATCTCAAGATTGGTTTTACCAGGTTCAGCGCCAAAAAGTGTAACATGTAACAAAAAGAGATATTTGTATATTTGATGTATGGACTGAACTCGGAATAAAAATCGAAAAAATTTTACGGGATGACGAATTTTGGCAGACTAATTTGGTTGAACAGCTGAAACGCTTTTACAATTTTTGCATGCTATCCGAATTAATTGATCCTCGACATAATCGCTGCATGCCTATTAGAAAAAATGAGTATTTAGAAAAGTGCATAATAGCGAAAAAAAGTAAAGTAAAATTGGTTTCAGCTAAAACCAAAACACGTTAGAAGGAATTGTTTCGAAGAAATCAATAACATTTTATTTCATTGAAGTGTCTTCAGGAGAAATTTCATTTATATTCCCAATGAATGTAGTTTATATTTTTAGAGATAGGGAAGAGGAGGGTTGGAAAGTTCCTGGCTATTCAGATCTAGTCACTAAACATATCTACGCCGTTCTCAAGCAACTTTCAATTCTGAATTATGGTCTCTCACTAGGGCGATACTGAATGTATCTTCCACTTTGAAACGAGAAACAGATTCGTTATATGTACCTATATAAATTTTATTTAAATTCTACAATATGATATACTTAATAAATTAAATTAAATTTGTTTTGTCCTCGCCAACTTTTGAACCCGTGACCTAAAATCAAACTAGACAATTTAGTATTAACAGTGCCCCGCCGCACTGCGAAACCAGGCTGGAACAAAGGCCAAGCCTTTTGTCACTCTTTATAATTGTATTACTACATGTATATTTTTCATCTATGTATGTATCAAAAAAAAAAATCCAAATAAAAAGTTATATTAAACGATTTAAGTTACTGAGAACCTCCTCCATCAATTAGGCTATCGTTATATTGCATTACATTCTAATATATATTTTAACATAATTTTCATAATCACAATATCTTTAATTAATAATAATTTGTTTTGTTCTGTGTGACTTAATTGTGAATGGAACGCACCGGCCAGCTGCAGGTGCAGGCGGGTTCGATATTCAAATTCGAGCTGGAAACGTTTAATACCGAGGGCCGTTAAGCACTCAACAAGGTAGTGACCTATTTAAATTGAAAATGCAACACAGTAATCGATGCATAATTATATTATATAATTATATCTTAAATTTTTTGTTATCATTAGATATATAAAGATAACAATTTAGGCAGACAATACAAAAACATTTGATTTATCTTTAGAAAATCTTGTATTAACTCAATAGCAATGTTAATGTTTACCATTTCCCCCAATGTAAATAGTTATGTTTTATAGTAATTAAATTGAATGTATTATTTCAAAATAATATTTCTAGCTATCCTAATAGTTCACTAAAAAATCGGTAAATATTCCGCCAACCACCACACTTTTATTAGGCCAAGATTTTGGAAATTACACTATGTTTCAACTCAATTACTACAATAAACACGAATTACACAAACTAAGAATCTAATAACTAATCTTTAATCGAATTAATGTTAACAAAATTAAAATATAAGATTCATATTTTTTCATCTCCCCCAACATAAATACTCACTTTTCGTAATAATTAAACACTGTACAGACTCGAAGCTCACATACAAAGATACTGTGTTATAAAGTATCTTTTCTACTGACACACTACGTTATAAAATATTTCTTCCTACAACAGGAGAAGGGAAATCGGAAGCGGTTGAAAGAATATCATTTCTTTGTACTGGATATGTCAACTTGACGGCTCCGTGCATGCTCCGTGTATTCAAAATGACCCCCTCTCCTGTTTACGGCGTAGGGGGGGGGTCGCATAACTTTTCTGATATCGCGATGGTAGCGAATACGAAAAATGACGCAGATTAGCCAAGATTCAAACCGCGCTTACAACACATGATATTTATACGTCTGGCGGGCTGTATGGGATTGTATAGCGAGCGCCATTGTGTTATAAGTATCTTTTTGATGTGAAGTTCGTGTTTGACGCCTGCTTAAAGCTAAATTTATATATAAGGAAGGTAAATGTGAAGTACTCCGCTTACTTTTGTATGGATTTGATATTAGCGAAATTTTGTTTCAATCTAAATACGCATGAATTACTTATACCCAAACTAATAACCTAATAACCTATTTTGTGCACGTAAATAGTTGTTTCTTGAAGTAATTGTTGAAATGAAGTGCAAAAGGCCGCTTCACTTGGCCAAACATGGCGTCGAAGACTTGCGTGAAGTGAAAAAATCTTATACAAAACGTATACCGACCGGTCAGTGGTTGAGTGGGCATAGCGCTTGGGTCCCACCCAGGCGTTCCGTGTTCGATTCCTCGGCTGGCTAAGTCCTCCATCACAACACAAGCAACATCTTCCGCTTAGTGTGGTGGTAGTAGGAGATTTTCAAATGTTGTTGGGTTATTCGTAATCCGGGAATGTTTGTCTTTCTTTTTAAAGAGAAAAAAAAAAAAAAAAAAAAAAATGCACATTTTTTCGTCTAAAATGCAAATTTTTTCATTTCCCCAGACATAAATACTCACTTTTTGTAATAATGAAGCTAGATCTAACTGTTTGAATAAAAAATATTCCTTATTAACCAGTAGGCGGAGTACTTCACTATACACGGGCAGTAGCCTAGTATGGTAGTTAAAAAAATGTCAAAAACTGTAACTTGTAAAAATTTATTAAATAATAAAAAATAAAAAAAAATAAATAAAAATAAAAATATAAGAAATAGTGCATATTATTCGAGTATGTTGATGTTTTTTATAGTAATTGTTGAAAGAAAGTGTAATTTCCATAATCTGTTCCTAAAAATGTAGCAGTTAGGGGAATAATTACCGAAAAGAATGTCCCTATCCTTAAAGTTTACCGAAAAATCTATTGTAGTCATGAAAATTAAATTCTAGGACGACATTGTCAGAATAACTAATAAGTTTGTATTGGGTCTACTATCCTTCTAATTCTAAGAATGGTTTTCGAAAGTATTTATTGAGTCACCGCATTACTGCCCTTGCAATAAAAATAATACCTGGAATCCTGGAACTACCTGGGTCTAATGGGTTTTTTTAATGGCTGGAGCTAATGGTATAATTAATAGAGAACTTCCTGGTATCGCGATCCGTGTTAGGAAATGGATATTCCCCAAGACATTGGTGTGGATTATATGCGTTTGAATATAATAAAAAAATATCTATCAAATGTTCCTATATTATTTTACTAAAATAAAATAGATAAAGCTACTAAAAGGTTGCTATTTACCTTGTAATCGAAGTACAGCAGCAAGGAGAGCAGAAAACACAAAATATTGCTGTATAAATATAAAATAAAACTTTTCACATCTCATGCAAATATTACGAATAAATATTATTTTATAATAATAAAAACATTAGGTATTGTCATTGCTGGTCATCGACATTAGTTCCCATTAGTTTTCATCCATAAATAAACGAAACCCCATACCCATCCCATACCAAACCACTCACTTTTCATCTATTTTCATTATTTTGACAGACAGAAACTTTTATCAGTTGTGGTGTTGCCAGAAAATGATAAATGCTCGCCATATATGGTAATTTCTAAATCAGACAATGGTTGCAGCTATTACTCCGAAATGTAGACATCCCCAATCGGGGTATATTGCGAGACTGAATGTAGTGAGCAGGGGGAGGAGATGGGGAATAAGATAGTGAAGAAAAAACCTACCTATTCAGATCTGGTCACGTAACGACCTCTATCAGCAACTATCGGCTACAGAAGTCGGAAAAAACAGCTTGTTCTTTTGTAAAATGGCGTAATTTTTATTTTTCATTTGATCAAATATGGTGATTTTACAAACTTAAAAAAAAAAAATTAGATTGACTCCACTAAAGCCCTGAGGAAAATAATTTCCCTCGGGGCCTCAGTCATCTTTTAGGAAGCTGTGAGGAGTGTTTTTTTGTGGTAAGGAAGGAGTGAACTTGGGTCTTGAAGAGACCCATGTTGTAGGGGGAAGGAAACACAGAGACTGGCAAATCGTTCCACAGCTGAGCTGTTGAACTCAAGAACGAGTCTTAGAAACGACCCAATCTCATGTGACAAATATCAACTGTACACAAAATATGTTAAGTGCACGTTTAGCATGCTTCCTGATTGTGCACTGGTACCGAAGGAATCAATGACGCTAGTTTCTCAGAGCATCTAACATTAAAATACCGGTAGAACAAGGACAGCATTCCCATCTGACACCTGTGCTCTGAAGATTGCAATCCGTTTGTTAAGATAGGAGAATTTATCAAACGGACAGCTCGTTTCTGCAGAGTTGAGGGTGTTTTCAGAAATTTTGGGGCTCCAGACCAGAGCTCCAAATTCAACCGTGGGGCGCACTTCCCATTTGTACAGGGATAGCAGTTGTGTACTATTAAAGTATAGTAAATAATTGTTAAAGTCAAGATTGGTCAAGATACTGAATCTTGACAGTAAAACAAACAATTTCTATTTTCAAATGTATATTCACTCAATAATAAATTATTAAATATACTAATTTCGTTTGTGATGTGAAATACTCCTGCTTAATGAACTTAAATTTGCTTTGAAATTTTCAAATTTGAAACTGAGGGTTGTTTGAATAATTCAGACAAGTGATAGTAGGTACCCACCCATAATCAGAAAATTATTTTATATTTATTCAATTAATTCTATGTTCGAAATGTGGGTAAATATTGGATATAGCTGAATTATTCACCTTAATTACATTAAAATACCACTATTTGCATTGGGAGAAGTGGAAAATATTTAATTCTAAATTTCAATTACGTAAAATTAAATTTAGCTTTCGTTCTGTGAAACGAGACCGTCCATTTTGGAATATTTATTGACAAATGTCATTTTGTTATGTTGGTATTCTTGATACTAAACCTAGCGAGCGAAGCGTACCAGACTTCATGGGAATCACAATATAAAGAAAACAAACCTCTAATCAGAATCATAACTTCACAATCAAGCCGAGGCACTGGAATCATGTTGAATCACTTCAGAGTAGCACTGGAATCATGTTGGATTTAATTATAATTGAAGTTGTAGAAAATAAAAGTCAAGCCGAGGCACTAGAATCATGTTGAATTTCGTCGTCATTAGAATGGAAGCGATGAATATTAAAAAAAAAAAAAAAACAAAACAATAAATTTAATAATAAAACTAAATATCTAAATTGAATCACTAGAATTAAGGTTGTACACTTCACTGGCCATTTTGAAAAACGCAAAACGAAGTGATCTCTTCCAGAGGAACTCGCATAGATATCTCTCATAATGTGCTACGCTCCTTCCGAATCTTGGGACATCACCTTTCACGTCTCTACAGCAACGTTCAATATTTTGTGTATGGGCTCCGGTTTCGTGGTCCACAAAATTAACGTTTAAATGGAGAAAGCCTTCATTTTGCAGACAGTCATATGCTTTCCAGCAGTCCGAAATGATTGTAGTGCCTGGCAAAAAGTATTCCTTTAATATTATTCAAAAGAGTTTCCCGCGAACGGTTTTCTACGGCACAAACCAACATCTTCTTTGATTCTCTTTCGAATTTGCCAAATACCCACTGTCCAGTTCTCTTCCTTTATTGTTTTTTCGTTTACCTATTTTTGCTTCATCAAAACCCCACGACAGTCAGCAGGTAAGATTCACATGACATTTTTTAAATTTCAGTGCGTCTTTCCGGAGGGAAAATATTTTGAACTAATTTTGTTAATAAAAAATTTCGATAATTGAAAACGGAAACAACGAAAGGCTAGAATTTTTTTTTTAATATTAAAAAACTAAAATTCCGCCTAATTAGTACTTACCTAATACGCATGCATTGTGATTTTAATTTATTAGCTTGAATTTTTTTAATTTACCTTAAAATTTTATTTTTTTACGTGAACTATTTCTGTGATGATATAGCGCCTGCTCGTGTCAAGGAAAGAAAAACGTCCCAGTTTTAAGTTGTTTATCGGCTACGCTAGGTTTGTGATACAATAAAAAGTGCCCCCTTCATAGCGCCTGCTCGAGTCAAGGCAAGGAAAACATCCCAGTTTTCAAGTAGTTTAGCGGCTACGCTAGGTTGGTGTGACATGGTTACAATAAAAAGTGCCCCTTTCATAGCGCCTGCTCGCGTCAAGGCAAGAAAAACATCCCAGTTTTCGAGTAGTTTAGCAGCTACGCTAGGTTTGTGTAACATGGTTTGTGAAACAAAAGTGAATGTATTATGTATTTATAAAAAATAATTACTTGAAAAAAAAACATGTGTTTTATGTTATTTTATTTCCAAAACTCTGGTAAATTAGTGTTTACCTAATACGTCCAGATTTCGTGATATCTTCAAAATCTTCTAGCCGTACGTTATACATAATATAAATGTATCAAGAATACCAACATACCAAAGTGACAGCGAATGAGCAAAAATACAAATGGCGGCCTATAATGTCACAAGACGAAAGCTAATTTTAATTTTACGTAAATGAAATTTAGAATTAAATATTTTATACTTCCCCCAATGCAAATAGTTGTCTTTTAATGCAATTAAGGTGAATCAAAAGTATTTTCAAAAAAGTTTGTATTAACCGTTGCCAGCTATATCCAATAATTACTGAAATGTGTATTTCTTTTGTTTAAACTTTTGACAGATAGTTTTCCAAGTTGGTAAATTTTTAGAATAAACCTTTTGATTCACCTTTATTACTCACTATAAAAGACAATTATTTGCTTTCTGGTAATGGAAAATACTGCATTCAAAATTTCAATACAAAATGTTAGCTCTCATCCCATAGGACAAAAGCAAATTTTCATTTTACGTAATTGAAACTTTGCAGTATTTTCCATCGTCCCGAATGCAGATAGTTGCCTTTTATAGTAATTAAGTTGAATCAAGATATTTATTATTTAAAGGAAATATTTGTTTCTGAGAAAAATATTTTATTGATATTTTCAGCTTCATAGATCCTACAATTATAATTTTTCACGGGTCTGTGCTAATATTTATTGTAGAAAAATATTTGTTTATGCATATTTATTCTGGCTATCATTTAATTATTCCATAACACTACATTTATCACTGTTCAGAGATCAACTACAAACTTACTTTACTAATAAAATAAACTATTTTGGTAACACAAAAATAACAAACGAGATTTTTTTGTTGATATAATGAACCTCTAATAACATAACATCTAATATAAACCTACATTTCTAAAAAAAAAATTGTATTCATGTATTTTTCATACAGGTAATGTAAAGTCACTTAAACATTATAAACAGCAATTTTATCCATAATTTCATTGGTCTCCGTCAGGGAAATACTTTGGGTGTTCTTGTCTGGAGTATAAGCGAGGTATTCCTTGACACTGAGGAACTTGGGGCCTCCGAACCAGTCCAGCATAGCAATTTGGCTGATCTTCAGCTTGGCGATGTAAAATTTGTGATCTGTAATGTAAAAAAATAATAGGGAGTTAAATTCTACCCCTTAGGGTAAAAAAAAAGTATCTTATTTTTCTACAGATGTGTGCATCTGTGATGATGAGATCAGTATCTGTAATGATGAGATCAGTATCTGTGATTTTCTACAGATACTTATCATGTGTATATGTTTATCCGTTGAACCTATGGATACGTTTCTTTGTCACTTAACGTAATGTGTTATTTTGTGGCTAGTAACATCCGTAACTCAAAATCGATAAAAATTGAGATACGTTTCTTTGACTCTAAGGGGCCGAATTATCAAAGGCATAATACTAAACTGTGCTCTATGTCTAAACTTTACAATGCTGTCCATTTCAATCTATCAGTGACATTACCAACATACAGGGTGTTAAGGAACATACTTGACATACTTTAACCAGTGATTCCTGACATTATTTGGAGTAAAAAATGTAAATGAAATTTTGGTCTCCGGTGAATTTATATGTTTTTTTTTTCTCAAAAACTTTTTCTTCAAAGCAAACAAAAAAAAAATTCTTCCACTTGTCGTCACTGGTCACTCAGCCGAGTAACCAACCAACCAACCCCTCACCACGCCCCTAACTTTCCAATACCTACTGATTTTTTATGTTTTTGTAGAAAAAAAAAGATTATGTTAGGTGAAATTATGGGCTACTTTAAATTTTTTTTTCATCACTTTTAATGATTTTTCAAAGGGGTGGTGAAGTTGTATGATTCTGAGCTGTCATGGAACCATTAAAAGTGCGTAGGTGTAATACTTTCCAGAATGTTACTGTAAACAAAACATGAACCTATCAATTGTTATTAAAAAAACATTTAATTATTTTTAAAAATAGGTTGTTTTGTATGACATGCAAAACATTGTAAGCGACAAAGATTAACAAATATATTCCGGGCAAAACAATGTAACCGCCGTTTATCCCCAAAGCAGGGCCAATTTAACTATTTCCATAACGTAAGACGGAAGGTATCAATAAAACAAACATTATCTAAAAAGATGGGTACCGTAAATACATGACTTAAAAATGAGAAGAAAAAGACGACTCCTGTAAAATTCTGTTTTTGTCGGTTACGATCTTTTGGCGATCATGGCTCGATATGGCAAGTAACCAACACACTTACGTTCCCAGTATAATCTTAATTTAAATGTTCACCCATGTATGACAACGATTGATATTCAAAGAATATGTGTGAATAGATGTAGGACCAGGCAACGTTTGTGTATTTAAAGGTTGCATTGAATACTACATTTTACATCATGGGTGTGATTGAGATAACAATATGTTTATTCGCATACAGTAAGACGAATACGGGAGACAACCTACTTCCAGAAGGTTGTCCTTTTGTTTTGCTACGTTCACTAACTCACTTTCTCTAATGGCGCTTAAAATCTCCAGGAAACAATTAAAATAGTTGTGTTATTAATTTATAAAAAGTAATTCACATCTATAAACTAATGAAATGTTAATCCTTCGTATTTAGTGTAATAAAAACAATTTCTCGCTGGTCGCAATTATAATAAAAGCGCTCAATGCGACAGTTTAGTACTAAATTGAAAGGATGGCAATTACTGTAATAATGTTGTAAGTTATAAAAATAGTATTTTCGAATACACACCTGCTGGTAAGGTGGCCATTGATGGATGTCTGGAGAATAGGGCTTTCTGGGCAAAATCATATTCAGCCGTGTTATTATTAACCTGAAAAAATATTTAAATGAAGTTAATGCTGATTATTTTTATAAATATTTTTAAATTGCACTTCCTCCTCCTGGAGCTAGCATTTTAGACAGTCTTGCAGAGGTCATCATCGGGGCTGATGCTGCAATAGTCAGGGTGGTTTACCAACTCAAAAAAACAACCAATAACAACAGGATGGCCGTTCTTCTTTGCAGTATGGTAGGGGAGAGTGGGAAATTGTGCCAGTCGACAGCACCAGGACTCGGTTAAGCACAAATGTCTCCGGGGAACTGATGAAGAGGAAATTCCTCTACCTTGTTGTTTGAATATGTTCACATTCATACTATTCAGAATCCTTTAGACTCAATTTGTGCATCACATACGCACGGCAACTGTGACTATACTGGACGCATTTTAGTGAGGTTAGGCTGTGAAAATATTGGATAATACGTTGAAATTTATTTATCTATTTTAATACATACGGCACAACGTGTGCCATTAACGCACTTCATGCGGGAAGGATATTTGTATTTGGGTATTTTATATTGATACTTGCAGACAAATTTTGTTATACGCATCTTTTATATGACAATAGACAATATTAGAATATTCATTACCTATTCGGTGCAAGCCATATATTATTGAATTTTGTTCCCCATTAGTGCCAGAAGGGTTGCAATAAAAAGTTTAAATAATTGATTTGAGTCGAGTTGGTCTACTAGGTACATGATAATTTATTAATGAAACAAATTCAGGGGAGTCAAACCAGTTATTGTTAATTGAATTGTTTTTAAATTGATCAGTAATTATTCTTCTCTGTTTTAACGATAAGAATAGCACTGATTGTAATAGAGAATCATATTTAATGTCATCTGCGGAAATTAATGAGGAACGATCAATCTAGATTTCGCTGTATAGCTAAAGATAACAAGTAAATACCAACCCTCTTCATTTTTCCCGACAGCATAACTCGGGCGCACCTGGGGTCCTCAGGGTCTATGTTCTGTTGGCTGCAATAGTCTGTCTCCTCCAGGGTCACTGATATAGTGCAGCGGTTGTCTTTCTACAAGTTCAACAAATACATAACATTCATAATATAAAATATCTCAAAAGCTATGTGATTAATGAACCTCAGGAAAATGTTGATTGAACTTCAAAAAAGGACGAAATCCATCGCACTCCATGCTACATCTGTGTAAATTGCATTAAAAATGTGTCACGCGTATGATGAGAAAATGTTTTCATTACTCGGCAAACACTAGTAAAAGCCCAAGAATAACATTACATTTGTAAACACATGCAAATTACTTATTGTTATTGATTATCATAATAATACAATTGTTTTTCGCCCGAAGATTTTATGTATCATTAAAGAGTGCAAGGCCAACTAGAGTACAGGGTCTAGGCGCGCAACAGCCAAATTACGAATACAGTGCTGTCGCTAAGTAAACTTTACTGTTACGGTCTAATCACTATTTATTTATAAGCTTGCGGTAAAATAACATATCAGCAGTGAAAATGAGTACAACAACAATCACCGCCATTTGCAAACTGGTGTTGCTCTATTATAACGTGACATCTCAAAATCTGTCGGGGGCCCAGGTCTCCTACTCTAGTCGGCCATGAGGTAGTATTCAACGGAACTTTTGAATATGAAAACGCCGCCCGGTCCTACTGTTTACTTTGTTTATACGCACATATTACTAGAGAGCCCTTGAGGTGATTTTTTCACAAAAATGGCACTCTACAAATTATTCAATTATGTATTATTATTATATTCTTTGAATGTCTATCTTTGTCACACATAAACAACGTTTGAATTTACTGGAAACATGAGTGTTTCTTAGTTGTTACATTTATCTTCTCGGCATCTCATTTATTTAATACTAGTGAGGGAGATGCAAAAAAGTAATAATTTTCTCGCTTCTCCCTCACTCGTATCAAAGAAATGAGTTGGCGCGAGCCATTCCCGTCACCGTTCCTTTTCTGCAGAAATACTTAAAGTACCTAATACCAAATCTGGAGATATTGTATCGGATCACATAAATTACATTGAGTTGATCTAGAAATTCTTGACAAAAAATGATTTGCAATTTTCATGAAGCCAGAGCTCACCATTCAAGGGTTTTTAAAAAACCTGCGTTAAAATAAATTTAAAAAAAAAAAAATTCAAGTTTTTTTTTTTTTTTTGTCCTAATAATAATTCTGACCAAAATAGTTTACCTGCAAATCTTTAGAGGTGAAATCTAAAGGAGTCAAATAGAAATATGGAATCCCCGTAGAGTTATCCACTGTACCATCCACCATGGATACCACATTTGTAAAGGGGAAACCTCTCAGCGAAGGAATGGTGGACAGCGTTGCCACAGATGTCCAATCTAGAAAGGAACATAAGATATTAATTATGTGCAGCCCAGAGAGGCTTTTATATTTCAAAATTATATGTTTATTTCGAATTATAAAATTTGAATGCGTATTTCATCACCTTTCTAAAACAGTTTTCAGTTTTCGGATACATTCAGAAATATTCTATTTATTTGGATTTTATGGCAAAACGGAAATATTTCAAATCTCTGAAAAAATACTGTCGAGGCTAAATGGGTTAAGATGGGTCATGGAAACGATTTTTAACAAAAACGGTGCTATACAAATCAACCAAATATTTTTATTAACAGAAAATGAAAATAATTTACCGGCTTGATGCACAACAAATCTCGCCATAGCTATGTACTTGGTATGATCGGGAGGAATCATTTCTTCATTTAACCTCTCATGGCTGTGCTTGTGTTTGATGTAATGCTTCTTGCCTTCCCGACTGTGGCTGTATTTGGGGATGTGCTCGTATTTGCGGATATATTGCTCCGACTCTTCGTATCTGTACTTTTTGGCATCCACGAGAAACGGAATTAAAAAGAATGCCAACAGGTACAGAGCAATGTGTTTTGGGATCATTTTGACTTACAAAATCTGAAAAAAAGATGCAAAATAATTAATATTGTAATAAAAATTCATTATTATAAAATATTGTTTTGATAACCATAAATAAGCACCTGCAAGGTCAACATAGCATTTTAATCAGCTACCTATTAATCAGAAATAACTTAACTCCTCAGTATAATTTGTTCAGTTTTCAGAACAACTCATATCTCCCTTACTATTATGATTAGAAATATGATCTAAACGGTGTGTTAGAAATAAAAAAACACAATGCTTCATATTCAAATCTAAAAGTTAATCGTAAAATAATTAAAATGTATACTTTAATGAACCCAAAATACCCGACCACATTTTGAAAAATTAATTTTGACACTTCGGGAATTTTTTTAAATTTTACATGAAACAACAAAAAAATGAGTTGACGATGATAATGATTATAAAACATTTGCTTAATAAAATATGTGTTTTTATTTCGTTACCAATAATTTTAGTTAGAAAAACGTAAGGCGAGCCATTTTAAATTTTTATTATGTTTGCATTCAAAAATTTTATATTTAAAAAATTATTCTATTTTTTCTAATTATAAAATTTAAAAGTGAATTTCACCTTTTCAAAACAGTTTTTAGTTTTCGGATGCGCTTAAAAACATTCCATTTATTAGGATTTTATTACAGAGCGGAAATATTTTGACTTTCCGAAAAAATAGACCCGAGGACTGAGGGTTAAATTTTACAATTTGTAAATTATGTAACTTGGAGTGATATTAATTTGCTTCTTACTAAAATGTGCGCCTTAAAGTGGGGCATCTAAATAGGCGGCACCGTCGGGGGGCAAAAAATACAATGTACTCAAATGTTCAAACTCATTAATCAGTACAGCATTAGGCCCAGTGTTATGAACTCAGCTCCTTCAGCAAGAATTTATTTGAAAAATATATATTTACATATCTTTATTGAATGTTTCCTTGAATTTTGATTTTTTATTTTTAAATAGGCAATTCACCTTAAAAAGAGTGCTTTGTGCCATTAAAGTTAAGAAAGATAATTAAAATTTTGTAAATAATCTATAAGGGGACAGGACAAATAAAATATTGAAGTCATTGGAATTCTAAAATCTAAAGGAGTAGAACCAGAGATCGTTCCAAGTTTAGCGAGAGAATCGGCTTTCTCGTTACCCTCAATTCCAAGATGGCCAGGGATCCAAACCATATTGCCTCAAGTTTTGAAATTTTGATCTTGCTGGAGAATAATACAATGAAATGATTTTATAAAAGTGTTATACTGAATATATATACAGGGTGTAACAGGACGTACCCGAGAGATTTTACCCAGTGATTTCTAAGCTTATTTGGAGTAAAAAATCTGTATATCATTTTGCTGTATTTTTTTAAATGTTTTTCCACACACCGTCGCTGATTGCGTATAAACCCTGCTGACCCCCCCCCCTAACCGACAGCCAACCCTCCGCAGGTTGGCAACGCGCTTCCTCGCTCTGCCTACCGCGCGTTCGCTCCCTTTCTTACGCCACGTGCTCATGTGGACTCGTAACATTGTCTCGGGACTACGCCAATCATAATTGCCAGTGGCGACGTGTGATTAAAAAACATTTCTTTTATTTTTTTAATAGAAATAAAATATCATCGGAGAGCAAAACGACATGTACATTTCTTTAAAATCCCTCGGGTACGTCCTATTACACTCTGTATATTATATCCGTATAGTACGTTTTGTATTCATGAATCGTAATGTAAAAATATGCAATTGCTAAATTGTACAAAAATAATTATGCTTATTTTCTCCCTAAGAGCACCCGCAGACGAGAAACTTTCATTGCGGAGACAGTTGAGTTGCAACAGTAAGAGACTTTTCACTTCAGTCATTTTTGAATTTGTATTAATTTTGGTATAGTTTTCCACTGTTCCGCGAGTAAAGTCTCGTCTGCCCTTACTTTTAACCTAATAATTGAAATTGTAGGAAGAAAAAACGTACTTCGGTAATTATTTACCTAGCCGCCGCACTTTTAGGTATAGATTATGGAAATTATATTGGATTTGTAGGTTGTAAACTAAGGTTACAAACTATCTATTTGACTCAACCCTAAAAATTCTAAAACAAACACATTCAAACTAGGTCATCTTTGTATATATTTTTAGCAATTTGAACTCAATACCTCAATAATGAAAACTTCGTACGAAGTACGTAGTATTCTATTTATATCATAATGTTGTTGACAGGAAATTGAAAAAAATACAAACCAAGAAATGATTCAGAATTGGACTTACATTAATCTCCTTCACTTTACCAAATACAATATCATAAAAATATAATATTGAACAAAGGCGAGAAATACCAATAATTTATTAAAATATGACGCATGAGAAATATCCCACAAAGTTTTGCGGAAACTTCACAAAGTGCGACCATAAATAAACCACTTATAGTGCGACTGCGAAAATAATAATAGGTATTTGACCATTGTTTGACGTTTGTAGCTTTGCGCGCTTTTTCCTCATTTTAGTGATGTGCAAAATCATACTAATACGTATTTCGAATTTATATTTATCTTCATCAAAGAACTAATTTTGCGTGTGAGCTTGTCTTGAGTAATATTCAATTAACTCTGGAACTCGAATTCAGTGTCATTTTTTAAATTGGAACTAATTGTGTAAAGAATCAATATTTTTTTACGATTTACTTTACATAATAGAATGTTCGGAAAATTATACTGTTATTTTAAAAATTTCAACCGATTGGCCGAGATCCTGGCTATCCCGTAATTTTTCATGAATCTGCGCTAGTGTAATAATAAAATTGGAAAATTTTAATTATGTATTTGTATAATAATTATTAATAGGTATGCATGAATGTATAGTGCTGATTGTGTGAAAATCACTTCAAGGACGCAGGCACTTTTTTCTTTTCAATATTGACGTGGCTAGCGATGGGCACAATCGATGAATAATCGATTATTTACTCGATCTTTTTTACCATCGAATGATTTCGATTCATTTCCATAGAAAAATCGATTCTCGCTTCTCGATGTCAAATTCATTCGAATGCACAGTCCGAGAGAATCGGTTTGAAACGTCATCGAACTTGGAATCGATTCTCGCTTCTCGATGTCAAAATTCTTTCGAATGCACGGCCGAGACAATCGGTTTGAAACGTCATCGAACTTGAAATCGATTCTCGCTTCTCGATGTCAGAATCCATTCGAATGCACAGTCCGAGACAATCGGTTTTAAACGTCATCGAACTTGGAATCGATTCTCGCTTCTCGATGTCAGAATTCGAATGCATAGTCTTGAAACGTCATCGAAAGTGATTTTGCTTGTCAAACGAAATATTTTATAGGTACATGTTATAATCAACCTGATGTGTGAACTTTAAATTATGAATGAATACTTTTAGGTAACGATTTACGTTTTTAGTATAGTTTATACGTAAAAGATTGCGATGGTGATAGCTTTCAACAATTTAAAAATGTTTATTATGAGGTTATGTATCATCTATTTGGGTATTGTATATTTAATTTAAAATAAAACAATAACTTAGTATATACCATTTTTATATTTAATGCCGACCGGGTTTCGCTAAAACCGTAGTTTCTTCAGGGCAGTAAATAATACTCTACTAAAATCAGCAAGTAGGTAATATGTTTTCATATCTGCTTTATATGACCAAATATATTTAATTTATTTGAAATTAACAGGTGTTTCTTAGTTTGTAATAAAAATGAAACGATTTCTATAGTAAAAAAACTTTATTTAATGATAAACTACAAATATAAAAATATAAATACAAATAATTGCATACGAAAAGGTGTCCATAACCTACATGTTATTTAGAGGTTATTTTTTAACAAAAACGACATAAAATTATTATCTTCGTATTAAACACAGACACACTGTCAATATTATTAATGGGAATTTGTACCAACCGGCTAAACTAAATATCTTATTAGTAATTTTATTGTTGTGAGATGCCCCCATATTTGAAATTCGTGGAAAATGGAATAACACTAATGTTGCCATCAAACAAAAAGGAATTTGCCAATTTGACATTGCCAGGAAATAAAAACGGTGATTGAAATATTGTTGCAGTACTTACTTACTAATGTTGCGTTATTTAAACATGTTATTTATCAAAATTTATTATTGTAATAATTATTATTATAATTATTTATTGTTTTTGACAAAAATGTCATATAATTATAATTATTTTCATATTATTAAACATACATAAATATTTTTAACGGACATTTTTACCAATGGGCTAAACTAAGTAGCTTAACAATAATTGTTAAATGCATACCAAAAAACAACAAACAATAAGCGTTGCCATACATGATGCACCATAATAATTTTCGGCTTCCTACCCCCCCCCCCCCCCCCCCCCCCCCCCCCCGTCACAGACAAAAATCCTGCCCCTGACCGTAGCTATTGCTCCCGAACTCCGAGCAAAAAATCGATTAATCATTCGATTATTGTGATGTCTCGATTAAAAAAAATCGATTATATAAAAGTTTCGATCATTCCCATCGCTACGTGGCACCGATATAACGTGACTTTGTCTTCTTAGATTTAGATGAATTAAAATTATACGGATGAATTCGATTCTAAAACAATCGATCGGAGTTTGGTGGTTTTTTTTTTATTAATGAAAAGTTTTTTATTCACGTCCATACTAATCTCAATAAATCTGAGATATATTGATCGGGATAACGAGCTCTAAAAATTAATAACATAAAAAATGAGGAATCTGATATTTCGGATTATAAAATTTAAAAAATGAATCGGATATCATTCGATTCGAGTGACACATGTCAGGGTTGCCAATTCATGGGAAATCCCCAAACTGCAGGGAATTGTAAAAAATTTCAAGTGTTTGTTTATTTTGCGGGATAACCTTTTTGTGGAAAAGGGGATTTTGGGAATTTCTTGAACCTATTGAAAAACAATATTGTTTGCTAAAATTTGGTTTTCTTTAGCCGCAAATTTTCGAACAAATTTCTATTTTTAAAGCCTGAACAAAAGTGAAAATCTAAAAATGTCTAGAAAATAAAAAAATAATGCCAATTAGAATTTTTACTTCATTGAGGTACAGAAACTTGTGGGGAATTTTAACATGTGGGTATTTTAGAACATATGCATCGGCAACCCTACACAAGTCGCAGTGGCAGATGCAGATTCGAATTCGAAATTCGAATGCAAATACGGCAAATCAATGGTAATGGTTTATTTATGCGGCAAATATTATGGTATATTTTTATGTTAAACATATTTATACAGGTTTGACGTTTATTTTTCTTGTTATTTTTATTTTTATGGTCGTTTGCCCTATTCTGATATCTGACGTAAACTGGAAGTAAATAAATAAATAATTTAAAGCTAAACTAATAAATATTTATAAGACTACTCAACACGGTGTCAAATCAATATACCTTTGTAAAATGATACCATGATAATATAATAGCCGAACCCTCCGATATGAAAATATCTGGAGTCCGTGAATTATTTTCCCATTTAATAGGCTGGTAGGTTAACATGATGTTCTTGTATTGTTTTGTATTAATTATACTTATATAATACACTTGCATAGCATGGATTTACTAGATGATCATTTTTATGGAAAAGTGTGTGAAAGGGTTTAATTTTTCGTATGGGGAAAACTAAACCCGGACCTAAAAGTCTGGTGCGTAAAAAAAAAACCAATAACGTTACAACACAAAAGCGATGAAACACACTAACCTAACCTAACGTAACCTATATTAGCGTTTCTTAACCTTTTTGAGCTTGCGGACCGGTGAAAATAGGAGAAAAATTTAACGGACCGGTAACTCAGGAATATAATCTTTTATTTATGCAGTACATGGTTTATTGATTTTTAATATTTTATTATAACAGGTTAATGGATAACAAATTACGATTTTATTGCAAATATGGGCGACAATCTGCGGACCGGCAGAAAATCTCCCCAGACCGGCGGTTGGGAAACGCTGACCTATACAGGGTGTTAAGGAATGTACTTGACTTACTTTAACTAGTAATTCCTGACATCATTTGGAGTAATAAATGTAAACAAGACTTTTTAGGTGTGTCTTTTTTTGCACAAACTTTTTCTTCAAAATCAGACAAAATTATTTTTCTTCCACATGTTGTCTCTGGTCACTAAGCCAAGTAACCAACCTCACCCCACCCCTAAATGCCCAATACCTACTGATTTTTTTAATGTTTTTGTAGAAAAAAATATAACTTAAAAAATGTCACCGGAGACCAAAATTTCTTTTACATTTTTTACTCCAAATAATGTCAGGAATCACTGGTTAAAGTAAGTCAAATACGTCCCTTAAGGGGCCGCTCTCCCAATTTCTACCGATCTCTGACACGTTTTTCTGTCGTATCTCTCCATTTTCTTCTTTTTGAGAGGGTTACCGCAGCCTTAACTCTCTGTATAACCGAGTTTTTTCATCAATGTATAGGTATAATGATTTATTTTTTTACATTAGCTGCACTCAGGAGGCCCTGAGGAGAACAATTTCCATCAGGGCCTATGTCATCTTTGGGGATGATGTGTGGAGGGTCTTTTTAGGGAAAGGAAGGAGAGGAAGTTATGGGAAGGAAAAAGGTATGAATCCATTCCTCCCACTACAGTGCGAGGCGATGGTCGAGAATGTCCGGTTGGAGAGGTCAAAAGGTCTCCCTCAACCAGTCTTTCCCAATCCGGCCTGCCACGCAGCAGGTGGGCAAACGCATCTGCCGCCAAGACCTAGACCAACCTCAACCCATGAAATGGGCACCCCTGCTAAGTCACCAAACGTAGCCAACAAATCGGGGTGACCTGAGGCGGAGGTGTTGGTTATCCAATAAATGGTTCCCGGGGCGGCGGTATCCATACTCGCCTTCCAAATTGGAATTGGTTTTGCCTTTGAATGTCAATACAACGTCACTGGCTCCGTTTCTTGTGCAGGATTAATAAATAAATACATAATACATTTGCCCAAATCCTTCGTTTATTACTTGTAATTTTACACAAATCGATAATATGAATACTAACATCAGTTATTTTTGTCATATATTGTGTACCTTTATAATGTTATTGTTGGAAGGCTAAATATTGATCAATAGGAATGTATGTGGGTCCTCCGAACCAGGCCAGCATTACGATTTGCTCCATGTCCAACTTTGCAACGTAAAATCCATGGTCTGAAAAAAATACAATCAAATCCATAATGTCTTGGAATTGCTTCACAAAATCACCGACAAATTCTAATGTGAGTCTATTTGTGATTACAAACTTATCTTTGCACGTGGCCAAAGAGGGAACTAACGAATGAATTCACAAAATCATCTCATCAACATAAAATTTGAACAGCTTTTTCTGAATTTCTACAAGCTAACTTTCATGCTGTTTTCCGGAGGTATAGGCAGAGAGAATGAACCGCCAAACAACTCGATCTTGGCACACACTCTTGGCCTATTCATACATCGTTTCATACATACTCTTCTATTATTCTGACTCTCGACATGACCGACTCAAGTATCTGATTCACTTAATTGGGTTATGTCTTCCTCGAACTCCCTGAAATATATAATATATAAGAGTCATATTCAGAAACTAAGTGTACTAGATTTTTTATTGTTTAAGAAAAAGTATGTTTGAAAAAAAAATGACAGGATATTTTGATTATTCTTCCACATGATCGCCATCTTGTTCAATGCATGTGGTGAGCCGTGGCACAAGTTTTTTTAGTCCTCCTCGAAGAACTCTTCAGAACCTCTTTTTGAACCTGCTCGTCGGTTGAAAATTTAATTCCACCCATGTATAACTTCAGGGCGATCAAAAGATGATAATCTGAAGGCTTCAAGTCAGTGTAATAGGAGGGGGTGGTTCAAAACATCCCAACCAAATGAGTCCAAGAGCGCCCTGGAAGCTAAGGCTGTGTGAGGACAGGCGTTGTCGTGCAACAAGCACATTTCTTTCATCAGCATTCCTGTCTTTTTGTTTTGAATACACTTTTCAAGTTTTGTTAGAGTCTCAAAATATTGCTGTGCATGAATGGTCTCCCCCCTCATTCGCAGAACGCAGAAATTCGACCAAAATGATATTTATTTAGACCCAAAACACAGAGGTCATGTTTTTTTTCCCAAAATTGTGATTTTGAATTTTTTTGCAGATGGAGAATTGGTGTAACGACTGTCTTTTTATCTCAGACTTGTAATGAGCCTCCCATGTGTCATCTCCAGTCACAATAGAGCTCAGAAAATCCTCACCTTCCAATTCAAAAAGAATCTCGTAGGAGCTATTGACCTGATTTTTCTTGTGCTATACATGTATTGCACTCGGAGGGAAATCTTACCGACATCCTTCTCGCAACTGGACACTACTACGTGAGTTTACGTACTACCGTTTTCCTGCTATGCTCGCTCTGGTCAGGAAATCCCTCTCTACCACTCAGTGTTGCCAACCCTCAAAAAACTTAAAACCACAGCCCGTTATGGTCACAGTACATTTACTTTCTGAACATGCTAAGTATATAAAAGATTGTTGAATATCACAAAAATACTAGTAGTTCTGTGAACAGTAGACCTTCCGTCCAAAAAAGTATGTTTCTAATTATCTCTTATGTGAATCAAAATCAAAATTATAACTGAAATCATAAGATTTGTAAGTAGGTACTTAAATACCTACCTACTTGTTTATAAACTATGGTAATTTTTTTTATTTCAAATGAGGTATTATTCAATTTGTCCAAAGAAATGTCACCATCTTAATAACAATTATTTTACAAACTTTCTTCTAGCGTGACACAGCTACCGTAATGTAATAACTCAGTCAAAGTTAGCCCCCTAGTAAAAGTTAGCTATCTAGTCAAGATAAGGCTTGTTTGTATAATAAAGTGGATGCAGCAGATTTTCGAAACCGGAAACGAAACACAAAACAAAAGATGAAATACCAAATGGTCGAGTTAAAGCAAGACTTCAAATATTTTGTTGTGAATCTTACTTGCTGGTAAATTTTTCATTGAGGGATGTCTTGAGAATAATGCTTCTTTGGCAAAATCATATTCAGCTGTTCCATTTTTCATCTGAAAATAAATAGATACATAATATTATACAATGAGTGAATAATTATTTCACAGCACACCGCATTCATCAGCGTATCCATATGGATACGTTTAAATCATTTCTCTGAATATAACTTATAATTTGACAGCCGGCATAGTCCAGTGGTATTATACCATTCAGAATTGAAACATTGCTTGAAATGGCTTTAGTCGTGTTTAGTGACTAGATCTGAATAGCCAGGTACTTCCCCACCTTCCTCTTCCTCGTCTCCTTCCCTTCCCCACTTACCTTCAGCCTCATAAAATACCCCTATTGAGGATGCCATAGTCTCACTGGCTCCATAAGGGAGCAGTTGGGACTCTTGTGAGGTATTAACTATAAAAAATTAAAAAAACTAGCTATTCTGGGGAAACTATTTTTAGACAGTACAATTTACAAAAACAAAATTTTGCAAAAAAAAACAAGTAAGTTATGACAAAAATAGAATCAAAATTTTGCAGCGGTACATCTATGATGGGCTGTTTTAAAAAAGTTCTGTGTATATTTCAGTTTTATGAAGAAACTGGCGCATAAATAATATAATAACAGAACTTGAATGAAGCTACACAGAACGTAAAAATTGACTTATTTAATACTGAATACTAATATATCATGAGAAAATAATTGTAACAATAGATTCTCTAGCAGGATATTTTGAAATCTATTTTCCCCGCACTAAATATTAATGTGTTCTTAATTGTTTAATAAAGTAAGGAAAATTATTTATTCCCCCTTCTTAGTATATTTACAAAACCTAAACAATACATATAACATATCCAAATAATTCATAGCAGTAACGTCATTACCCTGCTAGAGAATCTATTGTTGCAATTATTATCTCATGATATATTGGTTTAACCGATATTAAATCAATTTATACACCTACGAAATTGACATTTCAAATCATATAAATACATTGCCTCAATGTGGTACAACCACAGTTTCAAAATGGCCTTGTAAGCCAAAAAGTCACAATAATAAAAAACTAAAATACTTACTGAACTTAATAATAACATTAAATTAAAAAAAAAAATTCTAAGTCCATTTCAGTTTTTGAACAAATTATGATTATGAATCTGAAATGTACCTGGAATAGGTGTTTAGCAGGGACCTTTCATTTGATAAAAATGTTATATTTGAATTTCTAAACTGAAACTGGAAACTGGCCCTCAGGGTTAATTTTGATAAGTAATGTCAGATTTTGTATTTTTTACGGGTCTATGCTAGTTATACCTATAAAATTTGTAAACC
Source organism: Limnephilus auricula (assembly GCA_951813805.1). Classification (NCBI taxonomy): domain Eukaryota; kingdom Metazoa; phylum Arthropoda; class Insecta; order Trichoptera; family Limnephilidae; genus Limnephilus; species Limnephilus auricula. The sequence goes on from OX638403.1 coordinate 8,641,220, forward strand.
TTTTCCATTCGTCCAGTTATCATAACTCTTGCGCACCGAGGATCATCAGCCTCATATTGCTTAGATCTGCAAAAGTCAGTCTGCATCAGGGATACTGATATTGAACATCTGCTATCAATCTGTAAAATAATATTCATTTAGGTAATGACCTGCCATTAACGCCCATCGTTCACGTAGCTACTTACAAGCGACGCTACCGCTACCTGTCATACTATTTTGCTAGTGCAGCGCCCAGCGGCGATTTTAAACACTAATAATAGTATGGAAAATACAGACGAGCGGCAATCGTGTCGCTTGAACGTAGCTCAACGGAAGAACGGCGTTAGTCTTTTTTTGTTAACTCGAGCGTAGCAGGGAGGAAACACATAGGCCGGCAAATCAATTCACAGACGAACAGTAGAACTCAAGAATGAATCATAGAAAGGACCCTTTCTAATGACATGTCAAATGTTTACCGTGTGCAAAAGCAGGGCGCTAGTTTGGCAAGTTTCCCAACTATGCACCAGTGCCGAAGGGATAACGCTAGTTCCTCGGAGCTTCTTCCATTGAAATACCGGTAGAACAAGGACAGCATTCCCAAATGCAAATGCTCTAAAGATTGCAACTCATTTGTTAAGAAAAAGTATTCTAGCAAACGGATCTCTCGTTTCTGCACAGAGTCATGAGTTTTTTTCAAGTATTTTGAGTATCAAGTATCCAAACCAGAGGTAGCTCTGCCAAGTCAGGTCAGAAACTGACTTGGAAAACTTTAAGAGTCAATTAAACACTAGTATACGGTCAGATATGATTTTAGATTTTCACGGCCAAAAGTATTATGGTGATTTATTTTTGGTTTATTATGCCGTGTTGCGCTATCTCCTTTTTTAGCCAACGTTTCGGCTAACACATCTGCCTTGATGATGGACACTGTAACGCGATCCAAAACATTGGCTAAAGAAAAAGGTAGCGCAATACGCCATAATAACCCAAAAATAAATCACTGTAATACCTGTACATATAAGGTAATTTGAATTAACTTGTACATTGTTTACATTGTAATATTACTTACTTCTAGGTCTTTAGCTGGAAAGTCCCAAGGTGTCAAATAAAAATATGGAACTCCAGATGAGTTTTGTACAGTCCCATCACTCATGGACACCACACTGTTAAAGGGGTATTTTTGTATTTTCGGTATTGTTGAAAAAGTGGCGAGGGACGTCCAACCTAAAATACATAAGTACAAATTCCTCATCAAACACAGAATTCCATTTTAAATGTTACTGTTCGTGTTACTAGATCGAAAGGGCTAAATCTCTTATAATATATCTTTTTTGCTAAAACAAAATTTGGCCAAAGAAATTTTAGATACTTTGCGACAAAGCTATACAATGCTCTTCCATGGGTCATTAGACAGAACACAAATTGCGCTAAATACAAATTGGACATCAAGTCTTGAATCACCAACCAAGACAGATCAAAAAACATCCACGATTTTTTTTAAACCTTTTCATAAGTATATACAGTAGAATCTGGATATAACGACCCTCAAGCGACCGACCATACTTTGTCATACTAACCGGACGATGGACAAAATGGCCGGATAATTTAAGCTCGTTTTTACATGATACATATTAATCTTATTTTAATTATTGTTATGAAATATGTAATATTATAGAGAGATAAATTTATTTTAGGTAAATAAAACATTTAATTCAAATTATATCTTTAATGGTACAAGAAAAAAAAGTACTTAAACATTCCACATGACAACATACATAATATTGTATTGTAAACCAAAAATATACAATGTACCTACATTCTATGCAAGTAAATGTGTAGTTACTAAAGTCTGTAATTTGTGGTTGTTTTTGTTCGATAGTAAGAACTTCACACAGCATTGTGAACACGCGACATCATAGTTTTCATAAAACAAGTTGTAATATAGCACTTTTTTCCAATTGAAAATCATTTTGGCTTCACGGAACTCATTGTTTGGAGCGGTTTTCACAATAGATGATAAACACTGAGTGTGATTTACGCGTGCTAATTAGGATAGGTGTGGGGGTAGCCGGGCGCGGGCAGTAGGCGAGGTGCGGGGTGGTGAGGTATTTCTGCGTAGGTTTTGTATACAAAACACTTCGTGTCATTCTAACCGGATGAATTATCATTAAAATTGGTCACTTGACTGGTTTATTTATGGGTCGCTTTAAGCAGTTAGTCGCTAAAAACGGAGTCGTACTAAACGGATATGTTTTCCTAGTACCTAACTACAGAGTTTACATTGTCGTCGGTGAAAACGGTAAGCCGTTATAAGCGAAGTCGTCATATCCAAATTCTACTGTATTAACAATGGTACAGTGTTGTTTCACTTTTATTTTGATTGTAATATTATGTTGTAAATTTTGATTGTGCTGTAAACTTGATTTACTTTTTATGTTTCTTGTAAACTGATTGTGTTATAAACTGCACCTGCTCACAACATAGGATTTCCTAGCGAGACAGGCACAGTACATCACCCTTGTACTAACGTACTTTATAAAGTACAAATTAAAACCAAAATAATAAAGAGCAAGATAGTAAAATATTAATTATAATTCAATTTTCTCTATCTCGAAAAGCGTGGCTGTACCGTATCTGGTACAGCCTTGGCCACTGTGTGAATGTGATGCACAAATTGGTACTTAAAGACTGTGCATTGTATGAATGTGGGCAAGTTTAAACCATGAAGCACTTTGCTGAAGTATGTCATCTTCACCAGTTCCCCGGGGCACATTGATACCAATGTCAGAACCTATCGAATGACCGGAGAATCTCAGCATCTCCACTATTCAACCATTTGAAGAAGATAGAAAGTAAAATCGAAAGATAGAAAGTAAAATCACCTGCTTGATGCATGATATATCTTGCCATTGCAATGTGATCATTGTGGTCCGGTGGAGATGGTGATTTAATTGCATATTTCACATTGTCCGGGTAGAGTCCTTTCCAATGCATATCAGAACCAGACCTTCCGCTAGTTGCCGTTGATACAAAAGACACCAATACAACGGATAAGATCCATATTTTTATACTCCTGGAATAACATTAAAGAAAATGAGCTTTAATTAATGGAAAGGTTTGTCCTAAATCATTTAAGATTTATATTTATTATTTTTTTTAAATAATTAAACAAATTTTAATTGTACCCTTTCCCTATTTATATTAAAGTTTTGAGAAATTAATCAAATAAAGATAATACTAGTTTCGATTATATATTATCATTCTTTATTTTTGTGAAAAATCTATAACTATTATACAAAATATTTACTAACAAAAACTTACATGTTGGTAATTTGTTCAAACGTCCAAACCATCGCCTACTATCAAACTGTTTCAAAGAGTAAATGTTTAATTATTGGTTCGAATATTATTATCAATGAGTTTATATGCACATAAAAAAACATGCATTGACAACAATTTATTTAAAAATGAACACTTGAAGGTGAAGAATGTAAACAGTAATGTTAGCTACCTTTGTCTGAGTTCTCTAAATAAAGATTCAGATTTCCATTAGTGGTTAAGGTCAGTTCAGTCTCCCTTGAGTAAACTGGTCCCAGAGAGAGCTTGTACAGATGTCATCAACGTTCGTCCTCTTCCTTTTCAGCGTCTTGTTTGAAAATGAAAAAGACAAAAGATACTAGAATGATGACATTACATAGATATCTTGCTAGGACTAGTACATGGATATTAAAACAGTAATGTTGGCTACTTCTTTCTCACTTAGGAAGGCAACAATCTCGTCCAACTGGTTTTGAGATGTGACAGGTTTAATTAAAGTCTATATTAATTTATGCTCCAAACAATGCTTGTTATTAATAATTTATTGAAAACGTGTGTTTGGGGGTGTTGAGGAAACTCCTTGACTTTCAGAATGTTAATAAGTTTACTAATGACTTCCTATTCTAATCTAAATTTATCTGGCCTGGATTTATTTTACGAGTTCTGGAACTCTAGCAATATGCTACTGTGGATGCGACTTTTGGTATTATGTATATGATTTAGTTTTTTCGATTTTAGTTTCTTCATATTTTATCCAATGTTATATTTATTGGACCTTCGACTTCCATTTCCGATATTGCCATTTATCGACACAAAATCAAAAATATTGTATCAGTGTTTACTGTGGCTTTTAGTATTTGCTTCATTATGTTTATCTTAATTTTTCCCTTGTAACTAACTAACCATCAAACCTATTCCGCAGGGTTAGGCAGAGAGGACCGACTGCCAAAAAAATCGGTCTTGGCACACACTCTTTGCCTCATTCAAATTCATACAACACCTCATACGCCTTCTATTATTCTGACTCTTGGCATGGCCCGACTCAAGTATCTGATTCACTTGACCCTGTCAAGTCTTCCTCGGGGGTCCCCGACTTTTACCATTCACATTTGGTTCATATATTCTCCTTACACTCCTTTCTTCATTCATTCGCTCTACATGCCCAAACCATCTGGATTTCTTTCTTAATCTTAATCATTATCAGCCTTGCATTCTTGGCGTTGTAGATTCTTGATTATGTCTTTGAGGGTAATTATTAGTTTGTTGAAAGAAAAAATTACATTTCCTTATCTAACTTTCCCTACAGAGAATGCTTTTTCATCATCTTGTAGTAATTAATTTGTCACATTTGTTTTCAATTTAACATAATATATTTTTTGTACATATATTATAGATAAATGCCCACAAATGGTCTTCTCATCAAGACTTCTCGTCCCAAAGGCATTACAGAAATTTCTGAATCAACTTAATCATCCCTATCTGTTTAGTTATTTCCTGATTCTATTTTTTTCACAATTTATTGTGTTATATATGTAAAGGAATAAGAGTACCTACCTAGAAATGTCTAGGATTCCTTTATATTTATTTACCTACCTACCTACCTAGTATTTAAGTACCTACCTAGAAATATCTAGGATTCGTTTACATTTGAATTATGAATTTTATTTTATTCTATTGTTTTTTTTCAAATGTCATTACTTTGGTTACACATGGGTTACACGGTAATGGTTTATTTATGGGTTACACTATGTTATGTGACTGATATTTTTAAAACATTATAAAAAAAAACCTCTATATATGACAAATAAACTTTAATTGTCATTTCTTTATACTCCAGAGCAACACATTGCTTTATTTGTCATTTAATAACTCAGGTCCGGGGCATACGTCATCCCTACGTCTACCTACGTTAAATTGTCGTGAAAACAAGCTTATGTGCCCAAGCGGTTAAAACCTAAAGGCAACAGTCTTATATATATTTTTAATGAATTGCACAATTCCAGCCAGAATCCACTTGCAACACAGGGAAGAATATTGTGGATTTAAAAAAAAATTATTTGTATTTTGTGAAGTGCCGAAAAGGTTCCTTACTTTTAAAAACTCGTTAAGTAGTGCTTAAGGCAGCATCATAGTGAAATCAGTTAATAATGTATTTATAATTGCTTTTTAATTAACTAATAATAACATTTAGGAAATTAGTTACTTGTGGAATTAATCTTTAGTAAAACAATAACTTTGAGTATGTCTAAGGTACAAAACCATTGATTAATTTACAAATATCGTCTTCTTACTAAAGTGTATATAGTTAATATTCAATAACATTTGTTATAAAATTTTGAGTTCATTAAATATTATAAGCAATAATTATTAGCATGAAACACTCATCCAGATTGAAAAAATCTGCCGAGAAAAGATACATGTCGCCGACGGGACTCGAACCCGCACCCCTCTGATTGCCGGTCAGGAGCTCTACCATTAAGCTATGGCGGGTTACCTCCTACCCGCCAAATGATTCAATATATACCTAGTGTTTCATTCAACAATTACTGCTTGTTACATTTTTTCACCTGCAAACAACCAACTTTATTTTTATATGAGAAAGGCATGTAAGTGCTCACTAGTGGCGTCGAGACGTATTATGTCTACCTTTTTTTTTTTTGGTGAAATACTTTAACTCATCAAAAATTGATTATTTTTTAATTGATAAACTAATGTTTTAAGACAAGATTTTTTAAGCATAGCACAAAGGGTAACAAATTAGTTTGAGTTCATTATTAATTGTTATTAATCTCTGATAAAGTTAAAGGTTGTGTTTGAAGCTAGTTGGTGTACTAATCAAAAAATGTGAATACAGAAAATAATTGTTTTATTTAATATGTTGATAAATTTCTTGTTAACAATTATTATTTTTACAAAAGTAAACTGTAAAAAGGTAATGTCAATAATTTTATCTTTGTTATTTTATTACGTTCCTGCCATGACTCGTAAAATTTTTATACTCAGATAACAGCTGCAGTCGTTAATGAAGTTTACTCGAAAAACGCATTTTAAATTATTTTACTTTAATCATAGAATAAAGAATAACGCAAGTGGGCATGTTTCGTGATCCAAATATAAGCCCAATTTAGGCCTATATTTGGTTACAAAACTGTGTTTCGCCATCAAATTACACACTTGTATTTGTAATAGCTTACTCTCTGTACTTTTACGTTGTTACTACAATACTTACTTATTCATTTTTTTTGTCATATATGAACTTTTCAAATCTCATGTAATTTCCTGCTGATATTTTTCTTAATTATGTATATTTTGTATCCACATGTTAAATTATTGTAATTTCCATGTAAAAGCCGTCAATCGGCATTAATAAATAAATAAATGATTGCGAAATTAAAATGGGATGGCGATATACAATTTCAGGCAAGTGTAAGAGAGACAGATTGAGAGAGAAAACCAAAAGTTACCATGTTAGTAGCACATTTGTTTCCATTCAAATTTGTATGGAAGGCACTTCTAATTTTCTTCTTTTTTCTATGACCAATCCTTTATGAAAATCTTCTTTCTTAACTGATCCTCTACTCACCCTGTTGATGGACCATTCTTCCTCTCTGGACCAGACCCAGCTACGTCAAATGGAAGGAACCTCTGGAGCACATCGGACCAGCTCGGCAGCGGCAAATAGAAAAACTACATGATGATCAATCTTTTTAGCTGGAGGGCCAATTTATCAATTTTAAATTTGTTCCTGAGCCGCAGGAGGTAGGGTCCTTCAGCTCAGCATTGTTAAATTTGCAGTCGGTGGCATCACAAACCTATTTGAATTTTCTAAAATGGCAATTTTTGAATAAAACAGAATTTTAGTAAAAAGAAAGTGCTGCAGAAGAAAAGGCTAAGGCCAATAAACCCTGTCGATTTTTATCATTGTGAAATATTAAAGAACATAAAAAAAGCCTACTTGCAATAGGGAAGTTGAGTGAAAAATATTTTGACTTACAAAAAATATGTTCATGTACCTAGATGACATTCATGCAAACTTAAACACTAGTATTTATTTTTTAAGTTCGTTTTCATAATTAAATTAATTCTACAAGTTTGAATTTTATTAAAGCCCGCGAAAACGCCGGCAAGAGTATAATACCATGCGGGAGAGTTCGTGATGTCACCCGGTCCTAGATTGTGTGAAAAATAAGGGAAAATATTTACAAAACCGGGACACGCTTAATATAGACGAAAAAAATAAATTAAAAAAGTTGTAGTAGTTAGATATTAACTATGACGCTATGACCGACCGCTATGTTAGGAACTGTTGCAAGTTTCGTTGAAAAATTACATTTCGTGTTTTTAAATTTAAAAAATAACCATTAAAATGCACTTTTTTCGAAATTCCGGTAACTGAATTGATTCCTACTAGTTAATATCTAACTACTACAACTTAATACATTTATTTTTTTCGTCTATAAAGCGTGTCCCAGTTTTGTAAATATTTTCCCTTATTTTTCACACAATCTAGGACCGGGTGACATCACAAACTCTCCCGCACGGTATTATACTCTTGCCGGCGTTTTGGCGGGCTTTAATAAAATTGAAACTTGTAGAATTAATTTAATTATGAAATCGAACTTAAAAAAAAAAAAAAATACTAGTGTTTAAGTTTGCATGTGAACATTGATAAAAAAAAAAGAAAAAAAAAGGACTCAACTTCCTTATTGTGGACAACTTTTGATTATCTTCTGTATGTTAAAAAAAAGATTTCTTTCATGCATCAAACATAGATCCCAACAAAAAAAAGCGCTGCGAGGTGAAGATGAATTTTTTCAATACCACGAATTTTTCTTTTTTAAGAATTTATAAGAAATCTTATTCTTTTGAGCATAAAATCTTATCATTAAAGAAGCTTTCCACTAAACCCTTTTGCAAAGGAAAAGTTTAAACGGTTGAACCATTGAATATTCTTTACTGCAAATTTTTGGATATCGATTGTCTAATTCAGGGGGTTCCCAACCTTTTTGTACTCTAGAGCACATTCTAAAATCAATTAGCTTTACACATCAAAAAAATATAAAGGTTTGATGTTATAACTTTAAAATTGTTCGAGATCAACTAAAATAGTGGAAATAGCAAAGTAAATTTTATTTGATTAATTTGTCTAATTTCAAAATTTATTTATTAAAAATTATATATATATATATATATATATATATATATATATATATATAGATTTGTGGCATTTTCCAGAGTGGTAGATACTTTCAGTATCGCCCTGGTGAAAGATCACCATTGCTTGAAATGCTTGATTTGAATAGCCATGTACTCCCCCACCTTTCTCTTCCTCCTCTCCTACCCCTACCGCATTGCATTGACTCCAGATAGTTGGGAGCAGTTGGAACTCAAAAAAATTTGAAATTATGCATTTTTCAAAAAGGAAAAATGTACCGCCCAAAAATCCCAACTGCCTCAACCTCCTTCATCAAACCATTCATGGGCGTTTTTCAAAAAAAGTGTACATAGATAAAAGTCAGTGTCCCATCACTTTCAGGATCAGTAACTTTTGTTGTGTCGGTTTTAATGACCAACCATATATTTTACCAATATAATAACAAATAAATACCTTTATGGACTAAAAATAATGAATAAATCTATTAAATTTCGATATTATTTTAAAATAAGTAAGACTACAGGTCACTGTTTCTGGTATGTCCTACACCTACCACTACCAGTAAGAGTTCAAAAATTAATGTTATTTAATGTTATCCCAGTATTTATTTCTAATTCTACTAATAGTATATGATAATATTTTCGATTTGCAACCATAATATAGATTAATTATCGTGCAAAATAATTTAAATACCAGATATTGAGTTGTCCTACGAAATAGCGTATGGTGGAATTTCCGCCTACGCCACCACATTATTGACGTCTTCCAATAAAAATATTACCAAATTGATGAATATTTTCGAAAATAGCAACCCTATTTAGTCTATGAAGGGCGGCCATGCTTGGTTTTTTACAGCCAGTTTGCCAAGAAATCGTAACAAAAGTGGTCGTTCTCGGCTGTACTAAAAAAGTGTTCCACCAACGCTTCCGTATTTCTCCAGGTAATTTACCAGAATGTATTAGACTCTACTTTGTATTAAATTGATTCATTTATTGTTTTATGAAATGTTTAGTTAGAACAAACAGAAGTTTCATAATTTATTGATAAATACATTTCGAAAAAATATTGACGCGATTACGCTACTTCTCTTACGCAACGGTGTCGTGAATGGAACTTAAAAGTGACGTAATGGAATTCTAAAGGTCGGTTCACTCTGTCCGTCTTTTAGGGTATTTGGGTGTGTTACAATTTTCTAATTAAATTTATATTTTGCATGTATCTTCAAAATGTAACTATTACATGTAGATATGTGGGTTGAGTGATATATGTAGCATTGAAAAAAAAGAACAGCATAGCTAAAAAGAAAAAATTATTTGATTTTTATGTGTATAATTTTTTTTCTTTTTTTTATTAATTAAGATTATTAAAGATTAATTCTGAAAGAGTCGAAATGGTGTCGAAGTACTAATATAGACAGCAATATGAGCAACTATTACTGTAGAGGCAACTCTGAAATTCAGTATAAAATCAGCTGGTTCATACAATTTTGATTAAGTAAGTATAAAATGTAGCATGATTTATGTTCCTGTGTGTTTTAGTTAATCCTGTACCTAATTAAAGTTGTGTACATTAACAAGTACTTTAATACCCTTTCAGCTTAGTTACCTATTTCAGGCTATACACGGTATGCACGTGTAGCCCATTATTACCTATCTAATTATTTGTGCATTTTTATAAATAATTTATTTTAATTTTATGTTCAAATATGCCGTTGAAAGCTGCAGAAAAATCAAAAAGGTACAGAGACAAAATTAAAAACGACCCTGAAAAATATGAAGCCTTTATGAAAAAAGAGTTACAAAGACAAAAATAACATCAAAATATAATCAGAGAGCTAACCAAAGAAGAATAGAAAAAAGAAGACGTTGGAGAGAACAGAAACGAAAAAAAAAAGAAAAGAAAAAAGAACAAGTGGAAGAAAAAGTACTTGCGCGGGGGGCCTTCCACGGTGGCGGTAGTACGTAAAATCGTCCTTTTTTATAGAGAATACCTCACATGAGTCTTAACTGCTCCCATCTGGAGCCAGTGAGACTATGGCATCCCCAATTGGGGTACGTTTGAGGCTGAAGGTAAGTGGGGACAGGAAGGAGATGGGGAAGAGGAAGGTGGGGAAGAGGAAGGTGGGGAAGTACCTGGCTATTCAGATCTAGTCACTAAACAGGTTAAAGTCATTATTAAGCAACGTTTCAATTCTGAATGGTGGTCTTACACCAGGGTGATACTGAGAGTATCTTCCACTCTTCCCATACCAGTCGCTTGTCGCGCTTTCAGCAGTGTAGCCACAACGTGCGTACACATACGACTGATATTTCGCGCCCGCTGTCGCTACCGGGCAAGCCTCTCAGTCTGGCCGAGGCCTTAGAATTCCTAAACGTTACCAAATTTTTCCCCTTACGCCACTGTCCTGTTATTGCTGTGATTTATTTTCTAAGATCAATTATTATATCTCAAAGAAATTTGTTCTTTTTTTTATTGATATAGTTCATGATTAATTTTAAATTTGTTATAATTAAACATTCGTAAAACAAAAACTTATATTCGTCTTTCTAGAACGCAAAATATACAGTACAAAGTATCCAAAAGTAGCGTAAAAGAATATTTTTATTGAAAAACTTAATATTTAATTCAATAAGCTTGATTATTCATATTTTTTAGGAGACTGATTGTGTTTTCAATTCGTAAATAAAAATCTGAAATAATGAATTTCTTTTAATTTTCTTTATAAACTTTATGATAAAAGTGACGTAAAAGAATTTCTTACCAATAGTATTAAACTTAAATTGCAATTATTTTTGAAGTTTATTGACATTTTCTATTTAATTACTTTTTGTCATGAAGTTCATTCTTTCTTTAATAAATTTACGTATATTTTTAATCGAAATGCAGCATCTCACTTAAGTGGAATTCCTATTACGTCACCGACATCTTTTTTGGAAAACGCCCACATGAACCACAACATCTCCATTCGGAAAATTTTGTGGTTGATGAACAGTAATGTTTCGTTTCCTATCTCATTGGGAAATCAAAAATTAAAAAATGTTGAAAGAAAAAAACAATTTATTTTATGACACCTCACAAGAGCGCTTGTCTGTACAGTGAAAAGCCAGGGGAACTGTGTCGCCACTCGGTTGGGCAGCATTGTCAGGTAGGTTAAGGTAGGGGCTGTAAGCACAGATTATAATACGAAATAGGAAAACAGATGCCAGTAGCTTGTTCCACATACGAGTGGACTTACGCAAAAATTACTCTTTCTCCCAACACCAACTGTCAACGGGTGTTCTGCTTGTGTCTGTGGAGTTTCACGCATGTGCACCAATGCATCGGGGATCAATGCTGCTTTCTCCTTAAAGCAGGTTCCAATAAAATATCGGTAGACTCAGCGAGCCACTGCGCCTGTGCATTAAATTATGGCAATCGGTCTGTTAATAACGCATTTTAATCAGACGGACCGCTCTCCTTTGTGCAGAATCAGTAGGTTTAACAAGTATTTTGGGGTTCCAGCCCAGAAGTGGTTCCTTTTTTTTTTTAAAGAGAAACCTCACAAGAGTCCCAACTGCTCCCTTCTGGCGCCAGTGAGACTATGGCATCCCCAACAGAGGCGGTTCCTTCTTGAGTGCATTTGTGCACTGCACTACTAAAAAATATTGATGTACGTTAGAAGTGTAAATTCGTACATCCACCCATGAAGAATTCCCGCCAATGCATTATAATATCCTTACCAACTGACTTTTCTAGTATATTCCCGCGCTTCCCGCGCATGCGAAACACAATACAGTATTGTAGTAGGTACCTATGTATAAACGCGTGCATAATTCGTTATGCCCAAGACGCGATGCCACATAAAGTGGTATTTCTATAGGAACTGTCTCTAGACGCTGGAACCGTGAAATGAGCAAGACAGGTAGAGAAACCCTTTGGGAATTGATGTGTTAGAGCAGTGGAGATATATGTCCACCGCGTGCACTAGCGGCAGACATGCGCGCGCAGCAGCATTCTGATCTGAGACAATACTTTAAACATGCGTATTATGGTAGGTACCTACCGAATGTACCAATGGAATGAATTAGTATAACCGAATTTGTAACTAATTAACAATGTTATATTTTAGCACTCCTGGCGAAATTAAGCTATTGGCACTATTGGCAGATTGATGAATTCAGTTTTGACAGCATTGTGTAACGGTTTTCGCGAGTTTTGCTCTGTAAAAATCTTATAAAATGAGTGGTAATGTGATTAACGTCGATTTCATTAAAAATAACCGAAGTTCATTTGAGAATAAAATGTTTTTGAAGAATAAGGGCCCTCCAAAACCATTGCTGAATATAATACAAGTTTGTAAGGTTAAAGAAAAAACTGTAAATAGAGCATTTAAAAAAGAACTTTATGCGAAGGCATCTTGGCTGTGTGGGTGTAATCGTTTAAATTCATTCTTTTGTTTTCCATGTACAATTTTTGGTGGTGATAAACCGTGGAGTGAGAGTGGTGTAAGTGATATTGCTCATTTTACTGAAAAAGTAAATAAACATTCATTGTCCCAAGCACACATAAATAACGTGTTACAATTTAGTTTGTTAGGTCGAGTTGATATACGATTACAACTTGATGTTGGTTTTCGCGAATCTGTAAAACAATTCAATGAGAAAGTTCGCCAAAACAGATTAATTTTGTCCAGAATTATAGACTGTGTTAGATTTTGTGGCGCATTTGAACTTGCTTTAAGAGGGCATAATGAGGCTGAAGATTCTACGAATAGGGGAGTGTTTCGCGGTCTGATAGATTTTGTAGCTGAAATTGATTCGTCTATGAAGGATCATCTGGAAAAAGCAACTGTGTTTAAAGGAGTTTCTAAGACCATTCAAAATGATTTATTAGATGCAATATTACATGTTTGTCACCAGAAAATATTGCAAGAAATTTCGGAAGCCGATTTTTTTTCGATCGAAGCTGATGAAACCACCGATGTGTCTGTATCAACCCAGCTGGTTTTAATTGTACGATACGAAATGAAAGGAGTGATATACGAACGTTTCTGGAAATACCTATCGCCCAGTGACCAAAGTGCATCGGGGTTAAGCCAAGTCATTTTGAACGAAGTAAAGCAGTTCAATAAGGAAAATATTAAACATAAATTTATTGCACAAAGCTATCATGGGGCGAGTGTAATGAGTGGACATCTAAATGGAGTCCAGGCAAAAGTAAGAGAGATCTACCCATATGCACATTTCACACATTGCTATGCACATCAACTCAATTTGATTCTTGAGAAAGCTGTTTCGACAAATATTCACGTGAAGAACTTTTTTGCTCATTTACACAGCTTTCCAAATTTTTTTTCGCGCTCAGCAAAACGCACTGCTATTTTAAATGAAATCGTGTCCAAAAAAATAGAATCTATCCCACAAACACGATGGAACTACAACATTCGCACTGTTTCTACTATATTCGGTTTGTAGAGTGTACAGTTTGTAGAGATTTGTACAGTGTTAGCAGCTGGTCAGCATTGAAGAATCTGCTAGCCCTGTGATGCCCAGTTTCTTGTAAGCCAGTACATAATGCATTACTTACCTCGTAAATGATTATAACTTACAATAATTAATAAGGCGGAAATATCTACAACAAAAACCAAACCTTTATTACCACAAACATCGCCGGAGGAAACCACAAATTCTTATCCGTTTCCCATATTCAATCTATGACATGCTTTTCATGTATTATATTGTTTTTCAGTTGAAAGAGTGACTAAGTATGAAAATTTCAATGGTTCTTAATTTGGTCTGTTCAACACAATGAATTTCAACACAATTATAATTAGATATACTTTCAAGTCATTCTTTAGTGACTTTATCTGGCTGGTTGGTATCCTGTATCAATCAAAGCATGAATACAAATTAAAGTCTGTTGGGATACAATTATTTAATCTATCTTTACACTAAAATGATCCATTGAGTAATAGTGATGGGTAGATCCAGAAATTTATTTATTTATTTTTACTTGAGATTGTATTGATCTCCTACAATGAAATATCGTGTTGTTATAGCATGCTGAAGACACAACTTACATAACGCTCAGGCCACTGGCGTATTTTGTGGGAAAGTCAAAATATTTCTGCTTTACAATAAAATCCAAATAAATGGAATATTTCTGAACGTATCCCAAACCTAAAAACTGTTTTTGAAATGTGATAAAATACCCTTTCAAATTTTATAATTCTAAATAAATATATAATTTTAAAATATAATTTTTTTTAATGCAAACATAAATAAATGACTCACCCTACGTTTTTTCTGATTATGAAAAAAAAAGCACACATAATTAGACAAACTATTATAAACTTTATCATCACCTCATATTTTGTCATTTCATGTTAAAATAATTTATAAAAAATGCCAAACTTTCATAATTTTTTTTCAAATTGCATGTTAAAACTTTGGTTTTATAAAGTGAACATTTTAATTTTTTTTTAATAACTTTTAGACTTGATTATGATTATTACACTTAAGTGTCGCGTTTTCTCTTTCTAACATCACTTACATCGTATTTCTCACCATGATAGTAAGGGAGATCTAATGATTTCTACAAGACCTTTTTTTTTGTCGACCGTCCGTGGTCGAGTGGTAAGACACTTGACTCCCAATCGGAAGGTTGCGGGTTCGAACCCGGCGTGCGCAAATAAATTTTATTTGATTAATTTGTGTTATTTCACAATTAATTAATAAAAATAATATATACTACATTTGCGGCACGTTCCAGAGTGGAAGATACTCTCAGTATCGCCCTGGTGTAAGACAACCATTCAGAATTGAAACGTTGCTTAATAATGGCTTTAGCCGTGTTTAGTGACTAGATCTGAATAGCCAGGTACTTTCACTTTTTCCTCTTCCCCATCTCCTTCCCTTCCCCACTTACCTTCAGCCTCCCAACATACTCCAATTGGGGATGCCATAGTCTCACTGGCTCCAGAAGGGAGCAGTTGGGACTCTTGTGAGGTTTCTTCATAAAAAAAAAGACCTATGAGTTGTTCCCAAAAGTGATAAAATTAACCTGATGGGTTAAAATACCAAAGATATAAACCGTTAAAATGTTGATACTGATATTGGAGCCGGCTAATAAGCGTGTGATGTCATGGTACATGCAATGACTGGCGCAGAAATACTGCACTGCCATTTCAATTACGAATTATACTGAATTGTGTCTCGTGTGACGTCACATGATACGATTGTATATGTTTTACCCAAGTTCACTTTGAAGGCTCTTAACTTGTAATTTTTGGAGATATACGATACAATACCTCCAATCGAAAAAATAATTTTACTCTCGTTATTAACCTTTCAATATAATACATTTTCTTCAAAATAAAAATTAATATTAAAAAAATCCTGAATTTGGGGAATTTATATTAATTAGGTCAGGGAATATTCCCTGGTGCACATCACTACTTGAGTATCTCCAAAACCTGTCTACAAGATATTGAGAAATAGGAATGTTATAAAGGAATATCTACAGAACATAATGTTAGAGAAATAATAAGGCAATTTGAAAGTAAAACTTAAAATAATATTTGGCAAAAATAATTATAATATTATATTATAAAAAAATACTTTAATACAAAGTTATTGAGTCATGCGTGTTGTATAAATAAATCTTAGCAAATAATATTTACAAAAAATAAATAAAATTTCGCAATAAAAAAATGAAATATAAAACTTAAGATTACATGCAAACTACAAAATAAAATGCTATCTGGTATTAAACTCAATATTTACATTGAATGAAATAGTGGAGAATTAGCGTCATACAGCTTTATTAACATTATAAACTGTATACAACTCTTTCTATAATAATATATTTGGAAGGCATGAAACTTTGCCTTCGTTTAAAATATAATTACATCAAACTAATAGACATTTGACACAATGGATTAGGAGCTACGAATAACCGATGTAGGAACAGGACTTACTATCCAAAGGGACCATTTGGTAAGCGTCGGGTCAGAGCAGTTCCACTTTACACAGAATGATAATGTTATTCATACATTTAACACAAAAGAGTTGGTCACCGTCCAAGAAAAATTTTCATACCAGGGCAAGCCGGTTGAACAACTAGCCACACAGAGATGGGGTCAGTTCAACAACTAGCCACACCAGTGTGATACAGGTAGAACAATTTATTAACCACACCAGTGTGGGAGCCCAGTTGAAGGAAAGGAAACATTTACCAGGGCGGGCCTGTTGAACAACTAACCACACTGGGATGGGGTCAATGGAAGCCACACCAGTGTGAGACCAGTAAAACAATTTAATAACAACAGCGTAGGAGACCAGTTGAAGGACAAGAAACATTTATCAGGGCGGGCCGGTTGAACAACTAGCCACACTGGGATGGGGTCATTTGAATAACTAGCTATACCAGTGTGAAACCGGTACAACAATTAAACACACCAGAGTGGGAGACCGTTTGAAGGACAAGAAACATTTACCAGGGCGGGCCAGTCGAACAACTAACCACACTGGGATGGGGTCAATGGAAGCCACACCAGTGTGAGACCAGTAAAACAATTTATTAACTACACCAGCGTAGGAGACCAGTTGAAGGACAAGAAACATTTACCAGGGCGGGCCGGTTGAACAACTAGACGCACTGGGATGGGGTCAGTTGAACAACTAGCCATACCAGTGTGAAACCGGTAGAACAATTAAACACACCAGAGTGGGAGACCAGTTGAAGGTCAATAAAGATTTACCAGGGCGGGCCAGACAAACAACTAGCCACACCAGTGTGAAACCGGTAGAACAACTAAACACACCAGAGTGGGAGACCGTTTGAAGGACAAGAAACATTTACCAGGGCGGGCCAGTCGAACAACCAGCCACACCGGAATAGGATCAGTTGAACAACTAGCCACACCAGTGTGAGACCGGTAGAAAAATTTATTAACCACACCAGCAAGGGAAACCAGTTGAAGGAAGAAATGTTAACATGTGGAGAACCAGCCACAGCAATGTGACGGTTATGTCCCAGAACAAACAAACAACACCAATGATAGGCCGAATCAAAGATCGGGCTTGGGGCAAATGGCGCCTGGCGCTAGTAAAATCCTCAAGGGTGCCGTGTTAGGTATCATCAGTACCTAGGCTCCTTGGCAAATCGGTGTCTGGAGCGGACTGCTCTAATTGCGCCTACTCAGGGCCGCCCCCTGGGTACGAGGTATGAATGACAAGAAACACAGATTATGGGTCAAGTTGAAGAACAAGCCACACCAATGAACAGGGCCAGGTTGAAGTATAAGAAACACAGATAATGGTTTGAGTTGAAGAACAAGGCCACACCAATGTACAAAACATGGGCTGGGCTGAAGAACAAGCCACACCGATGAACAAAAGATGGGCCGGGTTGAAGAGCAAGCCACAACAATGTATAAGAGAATTTACTATTGAATCTAGTCTATTGGAACATCAATGCGGTAAAATTATTAGCAACATTAATCAATTTCGTAAAATAAGTTTTAAAATAAAATCACAAAATACAATACTTTTCAACAAGAAGTATCAGGAGCCCATCCATCCCAAAGGGGAAAACATAATTACATGGCACGATATGGACCCTGAGATTTCAGGTATTGGATGACGAGGGACGGGCCAGAGGAAACCACCTCGGGAGGGATGGCAGTCAGCGGGCAGTTCTCTATGCTCATTATCTGCAGGCCCACACACAGGGCCAGCTCGAAGGGCAGGTTGCACAGGTTGGGGTTGTCGTTCAAGTACAGTGACTCCAGGTTCTCCAGCGTGCCGATCTCCTCGGGCAAGTACTGCAGGTTGTTCTCCCCCACGCCCAGGTACGTGAGGTTGGTCAGGTGGCCGATGGTGCGCGGCAGGGTCTGCAGCTGATTGGATTGGATCACCAGGCGTTGCAAGTCATACAGGAAGCCTATCTCACTGGGAAGAGTCTCGATCTTGTTCTCCTCTAAATCCAACACCCTCAACTTGCGCAGCTTCCCAATGCTCGGGGGTATGCGCCTGAGCAAGTTATTTGAGAGAATCAACACCTCCAGGTTGTACAGACACTGGATGTCATCCGAGAGCTTGGTCAGCTGATTGGTGCCTAAGTTCAGTTCCACCATCTGCTCCCACGTACCGATATCGAGGGGCAGAGAAGTCAGCAAGTTTTCTTTCATGTTCAGTTTAGTCAATTTTTCAGCTCTCGAGAAAATGCCGTAGGGAATTTTGTCAATCTGATTGTGTTCCAGGTTTATCGAGTAAGCGGTAGTGAACTGTCCCGGGCCTCCGATGGGATAACTGACAAAGGCGTTCCTGGAGAGAGTGATGCTGGAGAGTTGCTTGAGGCTAGACAGGAGGCCGTCGGGCAGCTGGCAGATGGCGTTCCCCTCGACGTTGAACTCGTCCATGTGTTTGCAGGCACTGAGGGTGGCGGGCAAAGCCGTGAGGCGGTTATACCTTAGGCCCAGACGGTTCAGTTGCTGCAGGTTGCCGATGGACTCGGGAATGTCCAGCAGTTCGTTGTGTTGCAAGTCTAGGGTCAACAGGTTTACACAGTTGCCTATCTCCTCTGGCAGGTGTTCCAGGTGGTTGTGTGACACATCGAAGGTGACGAGATTCACCAGTTTGCCGATCCCCGAGGACAGCTCCTTGATCTTGTTCTCGCGCAGGCTGAGCATTGTCAGGTTTGTGAGGTTGGCTATGCCATCACCCACCAGCCGTACCCTGTTGAAGCGCAAGAATAGTGTGGAAAGAGAGGTGAGCTTGTACACCACCTGGGGGATGTCATTCAGTTTGTTATGCCGCAGGTCCAAGACCTTGAGCGCAGTCAGGTTGGACAGAGATTCTGGTAAGCTCGTGAGGGAGTTCTCGCTCAGGGCGAGGGTTTGCAGTTCGACTAGGCATCCTATCTCGGAGGGCAGTGCGGCTATTTTATTTCCGTACAAATACAATTCTGACACATTCCTGAGTTCCCGGATGTTGGAGGGCAGGGTGGTGATAGAGGACTTGCTGAGGTCCAGGCGGTGACTGGACTTCTCCTTGCACTTGCTGAGTTCCTTGATAATGTCGAGGTCGGCCTGCACGGGTTTGTTTTTCTTGGTAGTTGGCTTTGGCTTGTTCGACTCGGGGTGCTTGACTGTGACGACTTTGGGTCGCGCGCCATCAGTGCCAGTCAAGGACGCCGTGGACAATTTCTTCTCCTTCATGCTGTTTTGTCTCTCTCGCGGACTTATAGCTCCAGCTGGTTCCACCTCTTCTGCCACATCTTTAGCTATATCCTCTAGATTTTCTTGGCTCATGCCGTCAATGTCGTCTGATTCTGCAGATAACTTGCAGATTGACGCGCAACACGAGTTCAGTCCATTTTTTAAAGCAAAACAGCTTGAAAATGACCAGACGTCATTAAATCGATACCAAATATTTGTAATGAGGGCGATTGATTATCCAATATGTCGCGTATTCTCGATAGCACCGTAAAAACTATAAACTTTTATTTACACTCACTGGTTATCGTTTCAATGATACATTATTAACATTATACAGTAATACGCCAATCCTTTTTGTCAGTAAAAATGCTTGACAGTTGCGCGACGAAGGTGAGGGTGGATTTAGTGTTACCATTTCTACAAATATCTCTCATAAACCAATAAATAAGTACAAACGCATGTAGTTTATTCTAAATCAGTTATAAATACAATAATGAATTATTATTCTGGGTATAAAAATACTAACTCTTGCCACTTTAATAAAATTAAACAAAACTATAATCGGTTCGCCCAAAATAAACGATAAATAACGAAACCCAGACGTCCCTCAGTACGATACGGGATGACTCACGTTAGTTATTTTATCCTGAGGCAACATTGGATTCGCCGATCGCCTTGTCTTTGCGTGTTGTGTCCTGGTTTTGTGAAATTTATAAATTTGCCGGTCATTTTCTATTATTAAAGTATTGAAAGCCGTGGAAGTGCATTATTTTGTTTATTTTATGCTTTTATAAGGTACATACTTTTCTATTTTATTTTTATTTCAATGTTGACAATGAAACTATTAACTCGAAGGAATGGCCAAGCCCTTCGTTACTATTTGTGAAGAACGCTTATTTAGTCGGAATAAACCCGAATAATAATTAACTTTCCGATTAAAAAAACACCTGACTGTCTATCGTCGGAACTTTATTTGCCACAAAATACTTATAAAAATAATCCTCGTCAACTTTTTACGCCCATTCCAAAAGTTTGGGCTATTTTAGAATTGCAATATTATGCTTATTTTTATTTTTACGACAGTTCATCCTCATCTCTCACCTCTCAGCTGCATTCTCAAGCGGAGTAGGCACTGAAATAGTCCAAACTAGATATCTTATTTACGTATTCTTCTTGGAATGGTTTTGATGATTCAACCAATGTAATTAATTATTCCACGAAATAGTAGGATTCGTAATGTTGATTTACATAACAACAAATGTATCTATGCGTATTTATTATTGAACTTTTAGGTATGTACAGTAGATAAATAAACAATAAAATAATATTTTATAATAATTTTGAATGAAAATATTACAAAATTATAATATTGAAGTATGTATTCATTATAATAATAATTGGATGTTTGCGTTGGGTCGTTTTTTGTGAAACATCGTCTCAAGTTGTGGATTACATTACAATATCGGTACCTACATCCTCCAATGAATTTATAAAAATACCCTCTGTTCTGTGGTGGAGCAGTTAGGCGATCCGCTCACTGAGGCAACTGAAAACTGTCAACTGGCAACTGTCTTTGTATGATAATGTGATGGCCCGCACACTTCACTATCACTCAAAAACCCGTTGTCAATGGTAACGCAAGCAGTGACTCGCGACTCGCACTGCTGATTGCCGTAGCCGGCCGTTGCTAGCTGCCAGCTGATTGTTCTTCGTCTATGGTTAAACAAGCTTTTTGACCAATCAAGACATAGAAACCAGCCGGTTTTAGTTTGGTTTCAGTTGCCTCGTCAGCGGAGCGCCTTACATGGTTTGTCTTTGTGATGAATTGTGGATTTGATTCCCATCGATGGGCAATAGTAAATTGATTGTTGAACCCGCCAGGAGTATATTTTTGTGTTTTCCTGCAGATGTCTTCTGGGCGGCCAATCAAGTGTGTGGTCGTGGGAGACGGCACAGTGGGAAAGACCTGTATGTTAATATCCTACACAACTGATAGTTTCCCAGGAGAATATGTCCCCACAGTGTAAGTATTTATATAATTCCATGTCTTTTTTATCTTTCATGATGTGCAAAACTATGTACGAGTCCCAAAAGAACTCCATTAGCCTAAAAAATCCTGCATACAGCCTAAAAATTGCTGTCACCCAAACCTACTGCCATATATAAAGGAACAATGTTTTAAACTAAATTCAATAATAGTTTCACTGAATAATGGTATTATCATTTAAAATAAAACAATAACTTAGCGAACACCGCTTTTATTTTTCATATACATCTGTCGTAAGCCTGCCGGCGAGTGGGTGACAGCTGAGAGGTTAAAAAATAAATTTTACCCTTATGTATACAGAAATTGTACAAGGAAAAGGTCAGAACCACTTCCGCCAATATCATTCCAGACTTTGCTTTTTATTAGAGCACTCTAGCTCCTCAGAATGCTCTGATATTAATTTTCTATGAATTACGGCCTTAACCTCTGTCATCCGAATTCAAGAGGTTAATGCCGACCGGGTTTCGCTACTATTTTAATTACAACTCCTTTTTAAAAAAAAAAATTGTCATAGCGAAACCTATGAAAACATTAAAATGGCGCAGTGTCAAAACCGAAATGTTTATCAAACATCATCTTGAATCTTTTTCGCATATTGAACAAAAAAGCATTGAGCGAGACTGTACACATGTATGTTCGAATGAGCGTAACCTCTCATTCTCGTAAACCGCCGGCGGGTGGGTGACAGATGAGAGGTTAAAAAATAAAATGCGATTTTAACCCTTATGTATAAAGAAACTGAACGAAGGACAAGTTCAGAATCGCTTGAGCCAGTATCATTCCAGGCGTTTCTTGTTATTACAGTACTCTAGCGTCTCGGAATGCTCTGATATTAATTTTCTATGGAATACGGCCATATGTGGGCAAATGTCATCCGACATTCAAGAGGTTAACCCGTTTAATCACAGGAGACCATATTTGTCCCAAGTCACATAGGTCTCACAGAAATCGTTGTTTCTCCCTTACTATCATAGTCAGAAATGTTATCTAAACGGTTTTAAAAAGAGAATACAACAAACTATAGATTGAAATCTAAAAGAAAACCACACAAAAATTAAAATTTACCTCTTTCTGAAACCAAAGTTTCCGATAGCAATTTGAAAAAAAATTATGAAACTTTATGAATTTTTTAAGAATTTTTTTACGTGAAACGAAAAAAAATGAGGTGACAGTAAGGTTTATAATTCATTTATCTAATGAAATAAGTATGTGTTTTATTTTTTTTTCATTATCAGTAATTTTAGTTGGAAAAAAAAGTAAAGTGAGCCATTTTGAACACGTTTTTAAGTTTTCGATAAAAAAAAAAAATTTTTTTTTTAAAATACATAGTAATTTTTAATATAGAAATTTGAAAGCCTATTTCATCACCTTTCGAAAACAGTTTTTAGTTTTCGAATATGTTAACAAATGTTCCATCTATTTGGTTTTTATTGCAAAGCGGGAATATTTTTAGCCTCTGACAAAATACGCCAATTTTTTTAAGGGTTAAAACCATCAAACATGAACAGGCGTGGGTACTTAGCATTACAGCGCTAATGTATAACATTGTTAATTAGTTCCTAGTCCTTTAATCCTAATCCATTCTAAACATTTGGTATATGCATGTGTAACCGGTCAGTGGTTGAGTGGGCATCGCGTTTGGGTTCCACCCAGGCGTTCCGTGTTCGATTCCTCGGCTGGCTAAGTCCTTCACCACAACACAAGCAACATCTTCCGCTTAGTGTGGTGGTAGTAGGAGATTTTCAAATGTTGTTGGGTTATTCGTAACCCGGGAATGTTTGTCTTTCGTTTAAAAAATAAAAAATAAATTTAAAAAAAAAAAAAAAAAAAAAAAAAAAAAAAAAAAAAAAAAAACACAACACAACATGTTGTCATCGATCAAGGCGGAAACACACATGCGCAAGTGGCGGCGGTGACTTTTTGTAAAAGGATGCTGAAGTATACAGGGTGTAACAGGACATACCTGAGAGATTTTAACCAGTGATTCCTGAGCTTATTCGGAGTAAAAAATGTGAATGAAATTTTTGTCTCCGGTGACTTTTTTAATGAGGTTTTTTTTTTTCTAATTTTTTTTGCAAAATCAAACAACAAAAAAAATCTTTCGCATCTTATCACTGGTCACCCAGCCATATATCCGAACAGCCTCTTAACCCGCTCCCAACTGTCCAACACCTACTGTTTTTTATGTTTTTGTAGAAAAAAAAAATGTCGCTGGAGACCAAAATTTTATTTACATTTTTTACTTCAAATAAGCTCAGGAATCGCTGGTTAAAATCTTTCAGGTACGTCCTGTTACACCCAGTATACCTACTATCAAATATAAAAATCTATAGACTAGCCCACAAACAAGATGCAATTTATAATAAAAATACTGTTTTGCCGGCTCTGAGTGGTGTTTATTGTTTTTAGATTTGACAATTACTCGGCCCCCATGGTGGTGGACGGGGTGGCGGTGTCGCTGGGCCTATGGGACACGGCCGGGCAGGAGGACTACGACCGACTCCGGCCACTCAGCTATCCGCAAACAGACGTCTTCTTAATATGCTTCAGTGTTACTAGGTAATTACATACTTCAGTGTTGCAAGGTTATTACAAACTAAATTTAAACTTCTTTCAAAAAAATGCAGCTAATTAAATACATCTACCTATTGGAAATTATCTCCCTAATGGCAATTATCTACCTACAGGAATTCAAATGGAACATGAAACAAAAGAAAGCTACACAAGAACATTTTCATTATCATATTAAGTGCCTCCGCTGACGAGACAACTGAAATAAAACCAGTTTGCAACTAAACTCGCTATCCTATGTATGTCAATGTGATAGCCCAAACACTACACAATTTCTCAAAAACCCGTTTTCAATGGCAATGCAAGCAGCGACTCGCCCTGCTAGTTGCTGTGGCCGGCCGTTGCCAGTTTGCTCGGTTGTAATGGTTGCGCCAGTTTTGTTGTCAGTTTTCTAGTTTTTTCAATTTGACAGCTACATATGACTATGATGACAGCTGATTGTTCTTCGTCTATGATTAAACAAGCTGAGATAATTATCGAAATCGTAAAATTGAGTAGGCCATCATAAAAGTTTGATGGAAGTTTGTTTGGAAGCCATAGCAACCAGCCGGTTTTAGTTTGGTTTCAGTTGCCTCGTCAGCGGGGGCACTTATACTGTGCCATGCAATAATAAATAATACCTTTTCAGAACATATCTAAAAAGAAAAAAAATTGTTAACTAAGCAAGAATAAGAAGGGCCGTTTGAAATTTTGCTTGGTAGGCACTTTGCAAAGTAATTCCAACTCATTATTTATTTTTTTGTTTCAGTCCCTCTTCATTTGAAAATGTCACTTCAAAATGGTATCCAGAAATTAAACATCACTGCCCAGATGCTCCCATGATATTAGTTGGTAAGTAAGTTGGTGTTTTTATTAAATCTGCAATCTGCAAATTGTATTGATATGGTTACAGTACTCTCTCAGTAATCTGCCACTCCAAGAACCGGGCAATTAGTGAAAGGGGCGAATTATTGTGCATAAACATTAAAACAATTATTTCATAAAAAACAAACAAACACCGCAGTCAATCTTTCGTAAAATTTCCTTTTTTTTAAAAGTTAAGGCGTCATTACACAAAAAGTTCCTTATGATGAGAAAGACCCCACCATTATTTAGGGTTTGCCAAATTGTGCCTTATTAATTTCAATAATATCATCGCCATAAAGTATTTGTTTGTACAAGCAAGCAGGGTTGGGCAAAATACATGCTTTGCTGTAATTAAAATACAAATTACAAAATACTTTCAAGTCGTGTATTTGAAATACAAATTACAAAATACTTTCAGAACCTTTGATTGCAATAAACTGTCATATGTACCCATATCTAAGAGTGCGTTTCCATAATAGCAAAATCAAGCAGAGCGAAGCAGAGTCGTGCAAAAATTGACTAATCATGTTGCTTAAAAGACACATCTCATCTCCGCTCCACTTCGTAGACTTCTAAAGTTTTGTGCTACAGAATTCAGGTGTTAGATAATGTAAATAAAGACTAATCCAGTTATTTATCAGTAAAATAAGAATTTCCTTTTATGAACACTAGATTTTTAAATGCATCATCAGACAAATGGTTTCTTGTTGAGAAATGAATAAACCCTGCTAAAGAAAATAATCTTTCTACAGGTCCTGATGAGAACAAAGTTGTGTTAAATTGCATGAACACTTTTTTATATATTTGGATAGCTTTCAAGAATGCTAAGCTCTTTACTTTTATCGTTTAGAAAGCTGACCAACTCTAACTCCATTGTTGATGTCTTATTATCATAAGATCGCTAAATGTATTTGTGTGAAAATGTATTTTGAAGCCATGAGTATTTGAAATACTAATTACAAAATACTTCAGCATCAGGTATTTGAAATGCCAAATACAAATTACATTTTTGGTATTCGTATTTTACAAATACGAATACCAAATACGTATTTGTATTTCAAATACTGCCCAACCCTGTAAGCTAGTATGTAGTAAGTTTGTACCCAAACAAGGGTGTAATAATAGTAACATAACAATTATCCAAATAAGTCAACTGTAGGTGGCCAGGCTAAAGTTTGATAATGCTCTGAAAGTCAAAATGGTTACAAAATAATTATTTACTGAAATAAAAATTCTGTTGAATGTATAGACCAAAGAAGACATAGACATGCTTGCACATTACTACATAATCATGTTCAATGTTTTAAAATGTGGAGGTGGTTCTAGTAAAAGTAGCAACTAAAAATGTGAAATACTTTTTTTGTTTTTAAAGCCTTTTCGACCCTTAACTTCAATGATTTGAGAATTTTTGAGAATTTTTGTGAGTTACACCATTTCTGCACTGACTGTTGGATTATAGAGGACTAAAAGTATGTATGTTATTTTTGTTTGGCAGGAACCAAAATAGATTTGCGGGACGACCGGGAGACACTGAGTTTGCTGTCTGAGCAGGGCCTGTCCCCACTGAAGCGTGAGCAGGGACAGAAGTTAGCCAATAAAATAAGGGCCATCAAGTACATGGAGTGCTCGGCCCTCACACAGCGCGGACTTAAACAGGTACATAACACTTAAAATACTTTTTATATTTAGTTTTGTAACCGTATCGTAACCAATGTAAATTTGAAAAAACAAAATCGACGTCCTGGTATTAAAAATATGTGTCCTTTTAAAGCAGACATGGGAAACCTTTTTGCTGTCGGAGGTCATTTAAATGTTTGTAGTAGCACCCGCGGGCCGCATTTAGATTTTGGTGGAGATGTCGGGGGGGATGTCGAAATCCTTTGTATATTATTGTAACCAATTTCATTTTCTTTTTATATCACACCTGACAAGAATTCTTCACAAAATGGAGAAGCCGTGACCCAATGTTAGGTTCACAAATGAGTCAACAACTAGAAATTTATAAATGCACCATGAATGCGATAATGGTTTCCATTATGTTGTTTCTGCAGATGAGTTCGCAAATCGAATTGATTCATATGGATTCATAATCAATAATTGCTTTCATACATCCGTCACTCCTGGATACACTGAACCCTAGATTCCTACCCATCCCTCATATCTTTTTCCTTCCTTAAACTTCCTCTCCTTCCTTTCCTTAAAAAGATTCTTCACCCAACATTCGCAAAGATGACATAGGCCTTGAGGGAAATTACAGTTCCTGTATAATGTATATATAGAAATTATATTCCAAATAAAGTTTAAAAAATATCAGTAAGTTTGTGAAAATACCCTATTCTATTATGATTTTAATTTATCTTTGCATCATTTCTAATTAGACGTAAAATCACAATAAGGAAATATGTAATTAGTTTTTTTTTGTATATGTGCATAATCTATACACATGTAAAATATGATAAATTATAAATGTTAATTTCCTGAAGGTGAATAAATAAACATGTAACCAGAAGCCGACAATTTTCCATATTACCTCCATGTATGTGTACATCTTTATTCATTTTCAAGGGCCCTTGAGGTGATCTTTTACTAATACGGTAGCACAATAATGACGCATGATGTTGTTACGACTCTTGGTAACACCGCAGCAAAAACCACATCCTAATTATAAATAATTAACGCAATCTAGATATGTCCGTCACCAACTTAAATTTAGTTTATTGACAAATGATTGTATTTATTTCAGGTATTTGACGAGGCGGTCCGAGCGGTCCTGAGGCCGGAGCCCCAGAAGCGCCACCAGAGAAAGTGTGAGATCATGTAAGGCCTCCTCCCTTTAGCCTGTTATGCAGGCGCTGCAATAGGCCCATCACCAGCTATTGCCTAATCCAAATACATAAGCCTTTTGCTCAGTGAATTGTATCCAACTGTCATTACTCATTACTATAAGATTTAATTAACTGAAGGCCCTCTTTAACAACTTTCATTCAAATGTTCCGTGGTCGGTGTTGAAACATCACTTTTCTGTAACGTGACAATTGTACGTTGACAATCATACAGACCTTTTTTTTATTACCTTAGTAATAGAAGACATAAAGAGATACAATCTTTACAACTCGGCTGTTAGAGTCAAAACACCGATTGAAAAATTATATTACATTTTCGTATATTCTGTGATAATAGCCGTAAAAAATGGTTCTTATTCTTATTCAGATTGTAAAATAATGCATCCTTTGCCAATGTTAAACACATCTTTATGTTTGTAAAGTTAATGCACCAAGTTGTGTTAAATTCGGGATCAAGCCGCTGACAGTAACACCCCTTATGTAGATGTTGATAAAATTTAAATTCCCGTGGCAGCCTATTTTGATTTATTCAAGAGAAAAACTTTGCCATAAAACGTGTTTTATTTTATTTTGCGTAGCTCAGACACAAGTATTTAAATGTTTTACAATCATTTTCTAAAGAATTTATTTTTCCACATTGTACAATAAAACCATAACCGAAAAGGGGTTTGTAAGTAGGAGATTTTAAATTTTAAATCAGTTTTTATAGGCCTGATACTTTATTTTTTTACATTAACTGTTATGTGCCCTGGGGAAAATAAAAGGTGCTGGGCTTATAAAAAGATTAATAAAAAAAATACTCAATTATTCCATTACTCCAAAGGCAAATATGGGTTCTAATTTAAGCATCTAAAATATTTCTAACTGATCTAATTTTGAAACCAAAATCACATGATTTTGCATTGCTCAGTAGTGCACCACCTTAAGTTAATAAATCAAAAACCAATACAGTGAAACCCTCTTAAGAAGTTCTCGCTTAAGATGTTTTCCTGCTTAAGAAGTTTGGTTTTTTCGGTCCCTTGAAGACCAAATGGCCCTATTTATCCCACTTATAAGGTTTTCCCGCCTAAGAAGTTTTTTTACGGTCCCTTGGAAAACTTCTTAAGAAGGTTTCACTGTAATATGCTACTAAATTAATTGAACAAAAATTTTTTTTTTAAAGTTGTAATTTTTAGGGACTTATTCAAAACACTATCCGTCTAACTTATTACATAGATTCTTATGCGCCAGTTTAGTGTTAAGCAAGTTTTTCACTATGCCGACCTTATGTGCGATTATAAGTAAGGGATATTATGTAATATGTATTACTTGGGAACATTTACGGAATTCCTATATTGGGTGTTTTGGTTCAACTTTGACATTGACAGCCGAGGTGTGGAATATCACTTTACGGACAGTTAAGTACTTTCGTACTTTTTAGTACTTTCAGGTTTAATATGATAATTTATTTTAGTGGAGTATTGCCGATTGGAGCCTTACTGAATGTTGTTAAATGGGGCTTGAACCCAGCAAATAATAATGATATATTCGAGGACTTTAAGGAATGTGGCCAGTTAATATTTTGTACTGTTTTTGATATTCAAAAGCAACTTTCTCGTAATTTACAGTCTTAAGGAAACATCAACGAATAAGTGTAAGGCAGATTCCATTGTAGCTTTTTTGCCTTTTAATGAATTTTCAAGACATTATTATAGTTTGAAAACATAAAGCCATGTATGTAGTTAGATTATTTAAAATTCATTATGATACCAATTGAATATTTATGATTAAAATTTTGGTATGACAATTATTGTCAGATGTAATAAAATGTGTAAAACAAATTTACCTAAACTTTATCATGACATTCTGTTTTATTAATATTATATTGGCAGCTTCTCATAACAAACCATTTACTTATTGATCTGATTTTATATATTTTTTACATAAAAACCATGATATTTTGTGCAATAATTTTCATGAACATTTATGATTTATTTTAAATTTTTCGATAAAAAATATTTACAGTGTGACTGGTGCATGATGTGCCAAATTGATAAAGAGTGGTAAAATTAGTTTATTCGGGGTAAAAATCTCTAAATTAATCCATACACCCATAAATTTTTCACCTCAAATAATAATATAATCTTGTATATTATGCACATTGATAATTCTATACCATGCATGTATTTTTGAGAAATCATAAAATATTTTGATAAGTAGCAATGTAATTTTTTAAATACATTTTCTTATTTTGTTATAACATGCATATGCTGATTAATAAAATGTTATCTATCTAGGTACAACTAATATGTGAGTCTACCTCAAAATGTAACAATAATTATTACATTTTTATGAACACCACCTCTCATCACTTCAAATGCTCTGATGTACTTTTAACTGTTCATTATTTACATCAATGACGTTACAATATATCTATATTTACTTGCTATATCGAAATAATTCCTAATTCAAATTTGTTCGTGTATGACAAAGATAGATATTAAAAAAATATATGCGTATGAACGAAATAAACAGTAGGACAAAAGTTCCATTAAATACTGCCTCATGACATTCGGGAGATATGTATTCTTTTTCCCGCTTTACCAGCTGTCAACTTTTTAATGTCATTAATTCTTCGAAAACACCTTTGAATTGTTAGTTTTCATGGAGTGTGTATATTTAGGTTTGTATAGAAACAATAAAATCAGTTCATATTCGCATAAATATTTTTTATTTTTGTTTGCCGAATGGTAGAATTTTATTTTTTTTTGTTCATGTTAGCTATTCTGGGAAAACTTGTAACGATATTATCATGTAATATATATATGAATAATAAGATACATTATCTGATAAACAGAAAACAATTGCAAAAAAACAATTCCTTTGTTTTTATACAGATATTTGACCAAAAGTCAGGAAGGTAATTTCCCCATGGTTTTTTCCAAATACATATGCCTGGCACGTGACAGGTTGATAGAATGACAGTTTGCAAATGGCGGCGATTTTTATTGTATTTGTTATTACTGTTGATTTGTATGTTTTTTTACCGCAAGCATATAAATAAGTAGAATGATTATTTAACGACTATTTTAACAGTAAAGTTTACTTAGCGACTGTTGAGCACTCTCTAATGATGCTGAAAATCTTTGGGCGGAAAACAATTGTATTATTTATATTGTATCGATAAAAATAAGTAATTTGGGTGTATTTTCAAATGACATGTTATTTCTTTACTTTTACTAGTGTTTGCAGAGTAATGAAAACATTTTCTCATCACACAAAACCTTATGCAATGGATGGTAGTTTAGTACTAAAACTATTATAATAACAGACAATACAATTGACTTGTTTTTGAGATTTCTACAATGCCTCCGTACATACATTACATATTGTAACGTCATTGATTTACATTTTTATAAATTATTTACTTTGTTTCAGCAAAGTGATTTAGTCAATACAAAAATCATTTTGAATAATTTACAGATTTTTAATTGAATAGTATTTCGATGATATTAATATTGAACCACTTGAAACTAGGTGGGCCTTCCGCTAATAAATAATTAAATATAATTCAATCCACTGACATTTAAACGCTGACAAAATACTGTATTATTTTTCCATTTTTGAGTGCCATTTGATTGATATGTTTAAATGTCATAATTAAATGTGTCATTCATATTATTGTAATATGTACGTATAAGACAGCCCGGATTGAACAAAACATCACCAGATTTATAGAAAACTTTTTGTTTATACGCATTTTATTTGCTATGGTACAATTGGAATTGAAAGTACAGTGAAACTCTCTTAAGAAGTTCTCGCTTAAGATGTTTGGTTTTTTCGGTCCCTTGAAGACCAAATGGCCCAATTTTTCCCACTTATAAGGTTTTCCTGCCTAAGAAGTTTTTTTTTCTCGTCCCTTGGAAAATTTCTTAAAAGGGTTTCACTGTTGCTTATTTAAAATTTGTGATGTTGCACTCTACATCATAATTTATATAGATTTACTATAAATTAATAAATTATTATAAAAAACTGGAACATTTTCAAATTGAAGAAATCAATTTCACACATTTCTTTAATTCTGTTGTGATTTGAACTGAGTCTGATTGTAAAAAATTCTAATTTTTTACATGCAAAGAAGTTATTTTATACTTTCAAAACTTACGTAGTTCTTACTGGCCTAATGTGAATTGAAAATTATTACAATGTAACGCTGTAACCCGAAATTCATAGAAATTTCATGGCCATTTTCCCAAGTGAAGATCTTTGGTAAACATGAGTAAATTCAACATGATTCTCACTTGCAATAATTGAATTGTAATTACATAATAGTTTGGCCTCCAGACCTCGAGGTCTACCTCTAGTCTGCAGTGCCAAAGGAAGCTATCTGAGAACAGTTGAGGCCTGCGTCCAAATGTCAAAAACCCTGTTAATATTGACTATCTTGCAACACCTTTCGTCGTTGAATGCGCTGTACACAAAGCGCTACGACTCATTATATCGCATGAAACCTGCGTGTATTCGATAATAATTGGTTTGATTTATAAAACCAACGTTGTCACTACTAGATCTTGTTAAAAATGTGAGTTTCATGTTATGTTATGCCAGACAATGTGAGCTTTAAAATGTAAGCAAAGATACTGACTCTCACATTCCTACGGTGCTTACATCATGTGTAGGCAGCTGGTAAAACCTTTTGGCTTCGCAAACCAACCAACCTGTAATCAAACAGTTCTTCTAAGTTGGCCAGGGCGACAGCCCGATGATGGGAGGTGTATTTTTGATGTTTTCTTTGCGCAGACCTTTAAACGTTCCGTTAATGCATTTGCAGAAATTTGTAGATATGATAAATAATATGGAATACCAAAAATGAAATCAATTCTTAGTAGTTTTTCAAATACTAGCCTTAATTATTGTAAAAATATTTTTTACCAAATTGAATCTTTATATTTTTTATATTATTGTAATTTAGTATGTAAGACTAGGTTTATGCAATCACGTATTAAGAAAAGCCTTTTTTGAAAGCACGTAATTATATTTTTGCCGTTTCATTTAGAAGTCACTTTATATGTGTGTATATTGTCATTTTAAAGCACAACTTTTCTTGAGCATATTAGAAAAACTGAAACTTTTGTATTTTGTACTGGAACAATAAGTTCTCGAGAAACAGATAAAAGACAAGTTTTGTATTTCCAATTGATTTGAATTATGTATCCCCCCCATACTGACTAGTCTTTAAAATTCTCTCATACAACAAAAGAAAACTTATGATTTTGCCATAGACCCGAACGTTTAGTTAAATAATGTTTGTTATTTATATGGTATTGTCTGCATTTATACAATGTTACTCTTATCTTATTTATTTTATACTTTTAGTTGTAAGTTTTTTGTGCCTAGCTTATAAAAAAATCTATAATCGTAAAAATCATACGATTTTTTCTACATTGCATTTTTTATGAAATTTAACCTCTTGGAGAGTGAGTGACCTTTTCCAAACAAAACTGTTGGAATGAGTATTTTTTTTAAGTACATATACTAATCCAACATTTTTGAATATGTACCTAATTATTCTATTTCAATGAATTAGATGAAAAAACACTTTTGAAGGGTTCGTAAACCATTGTTGTTGAACTAACAGAACATTAATATATTCACGGAGACGTTTTGGAGAGTTATAATATTACAGCCATACTCTAGAACAGAAGTTCCCAATTAGTGGTACGTAAGGTTGCTTGAAGCGGTATGTGCACTCATTGTACAGACTACAGACATTTTGGCTACAAGGGGTACGCAAGTTTGGGCACTTTCTCGGAGGAGTACTCGGGAAAAACTAATTGAAAACCACCGCTCTAGAATTTCTTTCTGACGATAAAATGAAGGCCGTGCTCACCAAGAGGTTAATAGGAATACTATCACTTTTCTAAGACATACATATTATTTAATACATATTTGCCGAAATGTACGACATTTGTTTTTTTTTTTACTTCTTTTATCAATACACAAATGTTCTGTGATCTAGTGTTACCACAATTCAAAATGTTGGACCACTTAACTGGTACAATAAAATACTTTTTATGCCGTTATCAACAAAATACAATTAAATAATATGAGCCCTTAATTACTGTTGGAGATTGTTTATTATTATTGATATTGAGGGCCACAAGCAATTTCAACTATTTCTTTTATTCTTCAACGACACACTAGTCCAAAATCATGTAAACTGTTTGAAAGCGCTTTAGCTATGTTTATCAACTAGATCTGAATATCCATGTCTGCCCGTATCTTTATATCCCTTCCATAAAATTAGGGGTGCAATAATTTTGTATTTATTTATTGTGGCACTTTTTCTCTTCTTTCGGCAGTTATCTTATTTATGGTAAAAATGTTAATCTTGTGAGCATTTTGTTTATTCTTTTACAATAATATTCTCTAGTCAAAAATCTATTTCTTCATCTTATGTTTTCTCAATTATTATATACTTGTCAACAAGGCCATATTTAAAGGTTATTTGTCAATAAATAAATAATATGCTTTATAATAATGTGTTATTACTCCCTCCCTATGCCTAAAAATAAATGTGAATCTTCAAGCGATAAAGAGACAAGTTTAGAAATAATTTACACATAGACATCCAAATTGGTAGACTTGTCCTAATGTAAAATCTGGATATCATTTCGACGAGCTGGGGGCAAATCATGTGACCATATTTTTGGCACCAGGAGTGTTCGAGAAGGCTTTGAATAAACTACGACATCAGACCGCGGAAGAGCGCACATTGAAATAACCAGAAAAGTAAAGTTCACTAAAGTAAGGCAGCGGTTTGTAGTGTGTAGTTTGTACAGTACAGTCCATTGTGGACCATTCTGCGCATGGTCTGAATGTTCGTTTTTAACCGAACCATGTATTCATCGATTTTCGTAGCGATGCAAAAATGAGTGAGGTAAGTAAAATGTAATATATTTGTTTATAAATTTATTATTTGAAATACGATTTACAGAAGAAAAACATGAATCTTAAAAACTAATTACAATAAAGTAGTTTATTTTTAACAAAACTACCCAATTCAATAGAGAAAACATTTCTAAAGAGAATTGGGAGCAGTGATTTTAATTCCTTGCTTTATAATGCAAGCCACAGTGGTGGTTGTGCTGCCTTTTGATGATGATTTCTGACGAGCACGGGTAGTGCCATGTTCCCGTTACAAAACTTCTGCTGAAAACGTCTTCGACAACTATTTCTGAGCGGCGCAAGCCTCCGGTCATATTTGCTAAAATAATAAATAATTATTGATCATTTCACTACATTCAGTAAGACCATTTAAATTGTTTCAGATGATAATTGAAAGTAAGAAGATTTAAAATAATTGTTGTTTTTACTTAATTAAATTTACAATAAATTTTTTTTAAATCTATATTTATATAATAAATATATAATAATTTATATAATCTATATTTATAATCCAATATTTGTTAATCTCAATTAAAACTTTGTAAAAAAATATAATATT
This sequence comes from Limnephilus auricula, assembly GCA_951813805.1. Classification (NCBI taxonomy): domain Eukaryota; kingdom Metazoa; phylum Arthropoda; class Insecta; order Trichoptera; family Limnephilidae; genus Limnephilus; species Limnephilus auricula. The sequence goes on from OX638403.1 coordinate 8,676,665, forward strand.
TCTCAAAAATAATATTAAATATCATTTAGTTCCTTCTTCTGTTTTCTCTTCTTCTATTTTCTGCCCTATTTCACATCAATTATTTTTTTTTTTTTGTTGTCTTACTCTTTCTGAAAGTGCTTCCTTACCTTCATTTCCCCGCTTTTTTAACAAGAGCGTTGCAATAAAAAGTGTCACATGGTTACTTTTTAAATAAAAGTATTAATTTATATTAAAAAAAAAACACTTTATATTTATATTGTATAATATGTTATTTTTACTATGATTAACACTTAGGGACTCGCGCCCGGGTGCGCTGGACCCAATATAATATCAAATGTTTATTCCAAAACTGCTCAATAAAAGCAAATGTTTATTTTCTTATTAGGATAATGTGTTAATCAAGAAGACAATATTCAATAAAATATTAATGTTTATTGTTTTTAATAATGTTAAAATTTAAAATTAATTAATTTTAATTAAAAAAAATTTTTGTTAAATTTTTCTTAACTAATGTTTAAGACAAGATTTTTTATGCATAGCACAAAGGGTTATAATTATTATAAGCAATAATTATTTGCCTGAAACACTCATTAATATTGAAAAAAACCTTCGGAGAAAAGATACATGTCGTGTCCCGTCGGCGACATGTATCTTTTCTCGGAAGGTTTTTTTCAATATGGATGAGTGTTTCAGGCCAATAATTATTGCTTATAATAATTGTTACACTGGCACATAAGCTTATTTTCATGACAATTTAACGTCGGTAGACATGGGAATGACATATGCCCCAGACCTGAGTTATTAATCAAAAAGTCACTACCAAAAATATCAGGAATTTTACCATACTTTTATGAAAAGGTATAGGATAGTCTTTATAAAATTGATTTTTTTGATATATAATTTTGATGAAATTTGGCTTACTGTGTGTAATTTGGTCCAACTTAAAAGATAGGATAATTTTTATCTCGATTATTGACCTCAATATTTATTAAAATTTGTATAGTGCCCCTCAGGTAATTTTTCACAAAAACGGCGCTATACAAATCATCCAAATATTATTATTATTGTATTTTCAAACAAATAAGTAGGTACCTACTTCCCACATCTTTTTTAGGTGCTGTATTTTTCGAAAATAGCAACAAGCAACACTACCCGTGAAGTTTGACACTTCAATTTTTAGGTTAGAGCGCTGTTGAATTTTATAAATTGGATTGTATATAAAAGCGTTTTAAAACTGAAAACCACTAACATATAATAATTTATACTTTAGAAGTCAATATGTCGCTTCTACTATCAAACCTCACAAAGTCTGTAAGTACTTATTTCAACTTTTAACGAACGAATTGGCGAAGTTTTATAGTAAAGGCGAGAAGAATCGACTGTCGGTTCGTATGATCAGAATGATAATATTGTGAGATTTCTTTGGTTGACTACTTTCCTTATTTCTAAATGATAAACAGAAGCTTGTTTTTTTTTTAAGACTCGACATTGAAATTTTGTTTGCAATCTGTAGAATAGCACCAGTGAAGTGGAACATAATGTTCCATTATGTACCTCGAGCATAATAACAATTGTGCTTATTTACAGGCGTTAATGTCGCAGATGGTTTCACACTATACCGCACCCTTAAAATGTGCAATTCACACAACGGCAGTTTCCCACAGAGTTACTTCAGGCAAATACCGAATTACCCCAAAGCGAAACAGGCCTCTCACTTACGAAATGGCCAATCCTCCGCATTTTATCGCCCATAGAAAGTCTTGGAACTCATGGAATACTAGTAAGTAAAAACAACAATTGTAAATCTTACTCACCATTTCTTATTTGCTGCATGCTTTCAATGGCTTTAAATTATCTTCTGGAACAATTCAAATAGTCTTACAGAATGTAGTGAAATGATCAATAATTATTTATTTACTTGTTATTATTTTAGCAAATATGACTGGAGGCTTGCGCCGCTCAGAGATAGCTGTCGAAGACGTATTCATCAGAAGGTTTGTAACAGGAACATGGCACAACCTGTGCTTATCAGAAATCATCATCAAAAGGCAGCACAACCACATCAGAGTGGCTTCCATTATCAAGCGAGGAATTAGCCCCAGTAAGATGTATTTCCTCATCGGGTATACGGAGGAGCTCCTCTCCAACTGGCTGCAATGCCCCGTAACACTGGAACTTCAAACCATCGAGAACCCCAAAGACGTGATCTTCAAATATGTTTAGTCGGTGTAGGTTTGTTTAATAGTAGAATAAAGCGAGTCAGTTGAATTCATCCATATTATTTTATTTTTCCTTTCATATGAGAGATGTAAGACATAATGGTTACCAACACGTCGACACATGAGAGTGCATAAAACTTCTTAGAACATGAATTATTTGTTTGTTTGTTTGTATTGTGACAAGGAAATGACGAGACACGAAACACGGGTAAAAGTAAAGAAAAGCACCACTATGGCTGTTCAGAGACAAGTCATAAAGGAGGCCAACATACGTACATGCTAGGAATCAGGAATCACAGACAGTTTTCATCATCCCACGATAACATTCTCTTACTCTAATTGGAATTATTATTAAGAAAGAAAGAGCATTTACACATTAAACGTCGGCCAGACACCTATTAAAAGTATAATTATTTTGTACTTTTTGGTAGATGAAAAGTTAAATAGATGATTTAGACAAAATACAAATAGTAAGTTTTTTTTTATCACTTTTTGATTAAATTTAATATGGTGTGTATTCAGGTAATCGTGTATATTGTCTTTATCACAGTGGTGTAAAGCATTTTCTCATGCGCCCCTTAGTCGCAGGACACTACTCAATTACATTATGTATTAGGTTGTGCAGTCTTATTCTTGAGCTAACTTATGAACGTCCCTGGAATATGTTATGTTATGTTACTGTGACATTACTGTTCAGAAAACCCTGGCATGTTCGCCCAATGTAATAATACCATATGTAATAATACCCCTATCTTTTAATGAACATTCATTTAACTAATATACACCTTTATAAGTTGAATGGCCAAAGTGCTGTTTTAACATTATTGAAATAATCACAGATGTCTGGTCGACTTACAACATAACTTCAAATAATACAGGATTTATAATTAATGTTTTGTTTTACACTATTTTTTTCTGGTTATTTTTTTTACAAACGTGAAGTGATATTTAAAAAAAATATTTTACAATTAAAATATTCTAGAATATTAAGTTAACCAAACTATAGAGAACATAATTATTACCCTGCTTTTTTGTTGGATTGACCATCTAAAGCATGTATCGAGTCTTTGTGCAGCCGGAATTAACTTATTATGATTAAATTATTTTTCAAACAAACAGGACATTCATAGTTTGTGCAATGACTCCCTATTACATTCACATAAAATATAACCATGAGATCCTTTTGAAATATACGGCGATAAGTTAATATTCGAGTACAATTAAATTAAAAGTATGTTTAGAAAGAAGCAGTGGTAAAATAAAAGACGTTGGTCAATAAAACTATTAAAAAGTGAAATGAAAGATGATAAAACCTTGATACTTGGGGAGAATGGGATACTAGAATAATTCCAAACATCGACAGAGCAACAATTCATCCATACGAGAACAAGCACTAAGACGTAATGTGACATCAGCCTATATTATAGTATTTAATAGTACAATACAATATAATTATTTGAATGCATAACAGTCTGTTTATAAACCTATCAAAAATAGAATCTTATTCCGCTCAAGTAAGTTTATTCACAGATATTTTGCTAAGGGAGGTAAATTCGTTAACAAAGTCCATTTTTATTCCTGATTCTGATCATCATTATGTGGCATTTTTATGAGATTTAATACAATTCAACGTTTTGATCTACTATTCTATTTTACCAAAATATACACGCTAAGATTAAAAGGTAGGTATATATTCTGTGCACATTTCAACGATTTGTGAGTTATCATGTAAGGCGAAACAGGTCTTCTAAACCATTATTAGGTAGGTACTACTACATTCATTATATAATACTTCTCAGTATGGTGTGGTACTTTGGGAACAAATTGGATAAACCAAATCTATTCTGCAGAGTTCGACATTAAATTGCACAAATTATTTATTCAATTGCGGTGTACACACATAATATATGATAATTTATATTTTTCGATTAAAGCCTCGAGGGTTTGCCTGGTCAATAGGTTAAGTGCAGTCAACATAAACACCCAGTGAAAGGTTCACGCAATACTCTAAACAAGAAATTATTTCAAGTGTAATGCATAGGTAGTCGTATTCTATTTTCTTGAAATTTAAGCAAGTGTTTTAATTTAGTTCCAGAAAAGTTGGCTGTAGCTATTATAGCTGTTTCAGATATTGATACTATGAGGGAGTTTTGCATTTCACTGGGCATTTGATAAAATTTAACAATATAAGAATATTTTGCACCCCGTGTGAGAATTTCCTTGTGGAAGTAACCATTACATTCATATAATATTTATACATCAACATTTTCCATTATAAACACTTAATAAGCACATTTTCCGAGTTATTTTACAACTAAGACCAATCATAATAATGAATCATCTCTAAATGAATATTCGTCGTGCAACATGTAGGTTATTTTATTAATAGATATATTATTTCATTTCAAACACACAACAAATCCTCATTCAAATGAAGTCAATCTCTTTTGAACATTGTACAAGTTTCATTTTTCATTATTCACTAAAATGTATTACTAAACATCTTTGATAGTACAATTGTAAAATTGTGCAAGAGACCTCAAGAAGATAATGACTAATCTCAACACATAGATTTCCATTTAAAAACCGTCAAGGAATTACCCATATCTAGTAACTTCGAAATTTATTGTTATTTCAAGACAGTATCACAATTTTTTTTTAAATATTCGAGTCTCTGAATGCAACTTTAACAATTAAATTAACACGCCGAAAGTGATTTTTACAAATTGAAGGGATTTGCAGTATTGCAGTAACATCTAAGTATCTATCTCGTGCGAAAACCATTGAATTTGACAACACATTCATAATATATTGTAAGTAATCAACCTACAACTGCACATTGATCTAAAACCTAGACCTTTTGTTTATTATCATCAAACTTCCTGCCAGCTTTTTACTCATACAACTTGTGTGTCTTGCCTCCACAACGGAGACACAGTGGCTTTGTACAATTACATATATTATATTCTTCTGTAACAAACAAGTTTATCGTAACAGGAGGTTTGGTGATTTGGGTTCAAATCTTATCATAAACGATTATTTACAGATGATTGAACATTGTCTTTTGGACTAACACAATACTGACATTAAATATAAAATTCACAAAATCAATCACAACTATTTGTCAATTATTGAATATGGCCGAAAATTTTACAGTTTCAATAAATTAGTGATATGCACATAAAGTGAAACAAGTTGATACAATAGCATTTGAGGGAAAATAACAGTTAATGAAATCTACGTCTACCAAGGCAAGGAAATTCAAAAATTTATCTAAACAGATTCAAATTGTGCACGCATAATATTTTACAGGATTTATTGTAACGATTTATCACACAGACTTCACTACAATCAAACAACATTTCACTTGACGGATATGGGAAAAAGAAACTAGATTTAAAAATGAAATAGTAAACAATGTTTACAGTGATCTTTAAACCAAAATTTACTGATGTTATTAAATTAGAAATAAAATTACCAACACTGTGTCTTTATTTGCCATTGAAATTCAAAGACAATCACAGGATTATTAAATGTCGGAAAACAGGGTCAAATAAATACGCAACCTGTAAAATTATAAAAAGGTTAGATTGTAAGATATTATTAAGTTTGATATGAATCAAATCAAGTGAAATGAACTTTGCACATTTTCCAATGGTCATTATCAGTAATAAATAATTAACGTGATGCAATAAGAATATTAAAACATTCTCCAAACGTAGACGTAACTCGGTGAAGAAGTAAAGGTAAGACAGAACCATTTCAAATGCGGGATATGATCTTAGTAAATGTACATAATATGTAATTAGCATACATCACAGGTGACCTACATCATATTACTTTATTTATTAATTACTCTCTTATAAATAACAAAAATATCCAATATTTCTCCACGTAATTCATATAATGTTATCTTCTAATCAAAAAAACATAAACAATTTATTATGGAAACTTTAATTCACTCATTTAGTTAATAAAACATTATTTATACACAAAAAGAAGTTATCTAAAGGATGCATTGTTTTAAATGATTAAATTTACAATTTCAATTAAAAAATTATTTTCAATACATAAAGTAGTCCTGTTTTCCGAATATTGTTTCAATTATAATTAGGTTCAGTGATCAAAAATTAAAAACAAAAAAAACTGATTTTGTAACAAAATTGGCAAAAAATAATTTGAATATTAGAGATTTAATCTGAAAATTTGAAGTGAATTAAGCACCTTTATTATTTACAAAGTTTTATTAATCAATAATTCTTTTGATTGTAACGCATAATTAATTATATCTGAGATGAAAAAAATGTTCCAACTTGAAACCAAATCAGTTTTTTTTTCAGTATGTAACTGGAAATCAACTGGAATCAGAAATAGTATTATGTATTATGTAACATAAAAAATTATAGCCTCTCTGCCATAATTTTGACACAATTTATCAAAGAAACTACTAAAGTAGATATTATACATTAAATTATGTTACGATTTGATTTTTAATAAATAAGAAATAATTTGGACAATGTTAGACAGACATAAATATATTGCAACAAACTTGTAGGAGTGAAAATACCGTTATAAAGTCGTTTTTGCGTTTGGCAAATCACCCACATAAACAATTGCACAATGAAATTATATAATTTTGATTGCAATACAAATTGCTTCTAAATAAAAAGCTAGATTATTAACCCTCTGGATTCAAACACATTACTTTTATCAAGAAGAAGATCTTATCACAAGAATTTTATCAAAAAAATAAGCACAGAGCACAGCGGTGAATTTTTTTCTGTTAAGTTTACTGCCAGGCCATCTACCGTTACTGTCACAAGTTGATTTAATGTAAATTTGCAAATTTTAAATATGTAATTTAGGAAAAGATTTTGTTATAATCATTCCAAAGATAAAATATGTTTGTGTTAAAAGAGTGGGTTATTGTTTTTTTACGGTAAGGAAAAAATGTTGTGGTTATCAACAAAAGAATTAATTTGGCTCTCAGATGGTTAAGTTTATGTTTTAAATAATTTACCTGAATTTACAGCAAAGGTGTTCAAACGATATTACGAACAGTAATAATCTGAATACCATGCTTTAATAAATGACAAAGACACTATTGTAGGCGTGATCTTTAAAGGATTGACAAATGAATTGTTCTAACTGAATTATTTCAGCTAATGATCTAATCTTGTTAGCATGGAAAAGTAAATAAATTCTTACAAATAGTGCTACATCTCTGAAGACACGTTATAAAGTATAATATTATGAAGTTGCATTTGGCACTATAATTTTGGATTTTCATCTCAAAACCGTGAAAATAAAAACTGACATTCTGTGAATTTTGATTTTAAATTTATATTAGAAGGATATGAAACATTTTGTTAATTAATTAATTATTATAGAGAGTAACAAATTGAATAACCCGTAAATTTAATGTTAGATTAATTCACTCTTAAAATATTGAACGTTAAATTGCCTAAACACCAGCATTAAATATATCCTACACAGATTTATACAATATCCAATTGTTAAGGTATTTAAGTGTTTTTATATAACTCGTTGATTTCGCACGCCATTAAAATAACATGTTAATTTTTTTACGTTATCGTTTTTTTTTATTATTAAAAATACATTTGATTTATGTTTGGTTTATTTTTGTGTCACAAAATATTGATGGTAAATATATTTTGGCCGGATCAGATAATTTCCTATGTATAATAATATATTTATTTGTAGGAGACTTCCAAGTCTACCTTCGCTTTACGTATCACATCTACATTTGATTACCCCACCAAATCGTCAATTGTACGCAAAATCAGGATTTCTAACATTTACTGCTCTTATCCTCACCTAAAAACCATAACATCTAAATTACACGGGAGATGACAGGGCTCGGGGCCACTAGACAATGTATTATGACTGGACAGCCAATTGACCGTGTGAATTTAATGAAGTATAAATGAGATAACAAAACAACATAACTAATTTAAATTAAATAGATGATGAAAAATTATTATACTATTCCAAAGACAATGATTACCGATGATCAAATGATTAAATAACAAAAATTTTGTTTTGTGAAATAAACAGAGGATTATAATATCAGTGAACGCATTATTAAAGTGAAAAATTACTCTCTTAATTGTTAATATGAAGGTAAGAATTTATTATAATGTCAACATGATCAAAAATGCGTTAAAAAAAAACTGTCTGCAAAACTGTCACATCACAGGAGTGTATTTACGAGTTTCTATTCGTAATTTTGACATAAATAATCCTGAAAGAATTGATATTTAAAACTAGTATTGCATATTCTTAAATTACCATAAATTTCAATTTTTCAGGAAAATGGCAAAAATTTAAGAAAAAAGTCAATCCCCTGCTGTAAAGACACAGAAATGCAAGAGTAATCAACTTGAGGTGTTTAGTTAATCTAGTATTGATGTTTTTAAACTATTTGTTGCGTAATAATTGACATTATTTGAAGAGTTGCCTAAGAAACGGAAATGAAAATTTTATCTTTGGGAAAATTGATAAATTGTGAAATGTCAAAGATAGCAGCACTCTAATGGTTTTATTTCTTCGTTTTAAGCAGTTTTTCAATGATATTTTTTCTTAGTTATGAAAAGCCAAAGGAAAAAATGAAATATAAATGACCAAAAAACATTTGTATCGAAACAATGATGTCAGTTAAATGAATTATATATATGTATTATATTATTATGCAAGATTGTTTGGTTTAATGTTTAATTGATCCTAATCTGGGAAGCTAAGAATTATGTGAAAAATGAAATATTATTAAAAAGACTACTTACTCCCATATGAAAAAAAATACAAAATGTCAAATGGATGAAACAATTGTAAGAGAGGTGAATAAATGGCCTATTCTAAAAATCTTACAAATTAAAATCAATAAACTACAATGCGAATCCTAGTTAAAAAATTCAAAGAGATTTCGCGTGCGCAAAAAATAACAATTTGCGCACAAAATAATTAAGAAAGGGTCAGTATTTCATCGCCCCTATTTTTCCTCCAAAACATGATTTAGTTTTAAATAAACATTTATAAAATTGAATCATAGTTCTGAGTTAGAAAAAGACACAAAAAGTAAGAGAACACAATAACCTTTCAAGCTTCAAGCTTCACACCGCCGAGGGAAAGGGAAGGGGGTATGCACGCATCTCTGTCAAGCTTATCATTTAATATAATCATAATAATATCCTTATCAAATTCATTTAAATACCGATTATATTACTATGTTTGTTCATAAAAATATATGTTACTATCTCGGGAGCATTATTCATTACTTCACGGGTGTTTATTTTATGTTTGTACCGGGTTCTTACAGTTACAACTTGAAACGATTCCAACCAAATTACATTCTGCACAAACTTACACAAGCTAAAGTAAAATCACGCAGTGATCGATAAAACCTGTAAACATTTCCATATAAATTCATTTAAAACAATTCGGTAAAATTACAGTTTAATTTAAAATTCATATCATACCAAACGACCACGGTTCCAAAGGAAACGGCAATTTAAAAAATATATATTTACATACAAAATAAAGATACAATACAAAATGAGATGAGGAGATATATGTAGAATCTCTGGTGGGGAACTCAACTGAGCTGTTGAGTAAAGTTAACTAAATCAAGATACCAGTCATATTAAAGAAACATAATACATATGATAATGAAACATAGTAATACGGCAGCATTCACAATATACATAAAAAATACAAACATATATATATACAAATCATACGATGTATACTTTAAAAAGACCTATTAAATGCAGAGTCAAACACATTTCAAAATAAAGATATACATATTAAAAAATGTATATCAAACATTGAATAAATTGGATGCAAAGCATACGTTGTTCCCCTTCTCGTCTGAATCCGATTGAGGGGGATATGACGCCGGAGTTGTTGTTCAACAGAAACCAAGTGTTCTGTTAGCGGGTGACACCTTTCACAATAATTAACCGAGAGTCCTTAAAGTTCTCCTACCACTGACGCTCCTTGCTCCTTGCTGCTTCTCACCTCACTAATGCACTACGAGGATACTGCACTGCATATTATACTGCACTGATGGGATCAGATCCACCTCATTTCACACTAAGTGAGTAAGATGAGGGTGTTAGTGGTAGCGCCCAAGTGGCTGTCGTATCTGGCGCAGGTGGCGTGTGAGATCAGGGGGGAGCCAGGGGGGCTGCTGGGGCCTGGGGAGGTGGAGGGAGGGGCGAGGCTCTGCTACCGCCGGGAGATGAGTCCGTTGGAGGGAGAGCTGCCGGGGGCCATCTCCAGCTCCACCAGCAACGGGAAGTGATCTGGAACAATTTAACAAATGTTTCAAACGGTGCCTCCACTATCCCAAACTCTATTTCAGTACATATCACGATAAAGGATTCAAGTGAACTGTGTGAGTGAGGTGTTTGTTACCTGAGGGAATGTGCGGATGCGGGCAGCCAACGATCTTATGTTCCCGGAACCAGTCGGCCGATAGCGGCCCCAGCAGGCCCAGGGGGGTCATGCTCTGCTTCGAGTAGAATATGTAGTCTATTATCCCCTTGAAGTCAAACCTGCAAACAAAAAACAATAATTTATACAGCACCGCTTTCACTTCATTCTCTGCATTTAAGGGGTTAGTTAAATACTTGATGAACTGCAGAAATAAGAGAAATTCAAGAAAGTTCAGAAAAAATGGAGGTCGCTGCAATCGTTTAAATGGTTTTGAACGGCAACACAAGATGTTACAAGAAAATATTGTTTTACTTTAAAAAAGCACTATGGAGAATATTTTTCAGTACATAAAGATTTTCAGAAATAAATGGTTGGTACATATTTCCTGAGGACATGAGTGTTTTGTTATTTACATATTAGAAGCCACATTACATGTTAGAAGCCACATATTAACCGCTTGGCACATAAGCTTGTTTTTACGACAATTTAACATAGGTAGACATAGGAATGACGTATCCCATGGACCTGAGTTATTAAATCAAAATTAAATAATAAAAAAAAAACTACATGGATAAAACATGCATTGTAAGCAAATTTTTATCAAAAACAAAAATGTTCAGAAATGTTGAGTCATACCATTTTTGCTGTCCACAATAGTAAAAAATTTTAGTTCCATTTTATAAAATTTGTATTCTTTCTTGTAGGACTGTTCTTTGTCCATCTGACAATAACGTGTAATTAGTAAAATGATGATCTTACGTGTAGTTGGTGTAGGGCATGATGTCTTCACTGTAGGCCGAGGCCAGCTTGAAGGGGTGTGTGAACTCGTTGGGCCGCTCGGTGCCGGAGATGCGCTGCAGGCTGGAGGCGTAGCCCAGCTCCTTGAAGTCCCGGTGGTCCGTGGGCACGCGCCCGGATGACAGATATTCTATGACACCTAGAAAACAGCACAAATATAAGTAAGCAATTTTCTTTTACGTGTAAAAACCCAAGTCAAGTCAAGTGGGGAATTTTGCAAGATAGAAGGAAATACTTAGAGGTAGGGAAAAGAAGAAAAGGGATGTTGGGAAATGCCTGGCAAACCAGATCTGGGGGCGAGCCTGTACCTTTTGCATTAGCTAACGCAGGCTAAATCAGCGTTAAATGAGTCTCTTGTAAATTGCATACTAGTCTTACCCTCCTGGAATTCAAATGTGTGAACGTTAAGTAGTCACTAGTTATTAATCTTAGTTGTAAGTCACCAGTTATTCATCTTGGTTGTAAGTCACTAGTTATTAATCTTAGTTGTAAGTCACCAGTTATTCATCTTGGTTGTAAGTCACTAGTTATTAATCTTAGTTGTAAGTCACCAGTTATTCATCTTGGTTGTAAGTCACTAGTTATTAATCTTAGTTGTAAGTCACCAGTTATTCATCTTGGTTGTAAGTCACTAGTTATTAATCTTAGTTGTAAGTCACCAGTTATTCATCTTGGTTATAAGTCACTAGTTATTAATCTTAACAGTGAGAAGTTATTATATTACATATAAGTCTAAGTGATAGGGTATGTATGGGTTACATATTACATAAATAAAATAAGTTCTAAAGCATCTTGAGGTGATATTCTTACGAAGACAGCGCTTTTGAATTTAACGCCGCATTGAGTCTCTCTCCTTCTGTCAAGGTGGATCTTTAGGATATATATATATATAACTTTTTTTGAGGGTGTTAAGTACTGACCACTGTCAGGCAGAGAGTTGAAGTCCCCGCAGAGCAGCAGCTGCACGGGCGGGCCGGACTCGTGGCCCCCGCCCCCGGGCCCCTTGCCGCTGCGGGTCAGCTGCACCGCCTCGTCCAGGATGGACTTGAGCTCATTACTGAGCATCATAGTCTGTATGAGTTTCACGTCGCAGTACTCAGGATCCCAGTGGATATGTGCCGTGCACACCAGCAGGGGCTGGTTCACTTGCCCCGGTTCCGTTGGTAGACCTGCAATTATAATAGCCATGGTAAATTAGATGAACTATGCCAATTTTCTTTTAAAAATTTTCTTTCATAAACTTTGGCAAAGACCCTCGTATCAATAAAAATAAATAAAAATAAATAAATCTAATAATAATCTAAAAATGAATAAATCTACAGAACCGTGAATAAGGAATGATTTTCCGGCCTCTGTGTTTCCTCCCTCCTAAAACATGGATATCTCCAAGATCCCGGTCCACTCCTTGCTTTCCTCAAATTCCTTCCTTTTACTTTTGCAAGTAAATTTTACACAGTGATATGATTTTCATGACATTCCAAAACAAGTTGTCGGTTGGTATTTTATGACTGATTTTTCAAATATAATAATAAATTTCTATTTTATATTAAAATACCATTTTCCCAGGCAGCTTCCTTAGTTTTGAGCAGAGCAGCCAATCCGATGTTGTCCTTAGGCATGACCCTATTAAGCATGTTGTCTGATCCTTCCGAATTCGCCATCGCCAACTGGTTGAATTCTATGAGTTGTTCCTTTATCAACGCAAACCTGGAATATTTTCAAACTAAATTAGGTATCTGCATGCACACATATCAATGCCATCTAATTATGCAATTCAAGCCAAAATTCATTAAAAAAAATAATAGAACTCTGTAAAGCAGTTGTAAATTATTGAAATCAGCATTTATTTTAAGTGTTTGACTAAAATTATATAAACATTGGTTGATACTTACTTTGCTGACCGAAAAAAAATAGCACAGCCGTCCACATATTTCCTCTCGTTTTCGGCCATGGTCTTTGCTCGGGACTTGGGGGAGAAGATTCCGTCGTAGCCATCTTGCTTCAACTCGGGGAGAAAGAAATTATAAAATTGGTCCGTCTCCACTTCCTGCAAAAGAAAATAAACCATTAACACTTTAGTAGATCTAATAAAGGTGTCTTCTTTGATGTTCTCTTTAATCATATGGCATACTTTCTCCTTTCTCATGGTATTTATGTCTAATCTTTAAGTGTGAGAAATCAAGCGTCCTATTCTTAAAAAATGGTTAGTCGAATTTGTTATATTATGCTTATTGAACGGACAAATTTCTATCACTGGTTACAAAAGCTTTAACATCAAAACTTTATGAAAGCTATTTCAGTAGGCCAGTCAGAAATATCAGATATCATAGAATATGCTTGTTTTACACCCATGTTTTTTTTTACGTTCGTTCCACACAGGAACCCCTGAAGAAAATAATTCCCTCAGGACCTATCCTATGTCATCTTTGGGGATGCTGTGTGTACGGTCTTTTTAATAAAGTAAGAAGAGTAAGTTTTCCGAGGAAAAAGGGTATGAGAGCTGGGAAAGAATCTGGGGGTCAGTGTGTCCAGGAGTAACGGAGGAATCAATCCATCCCTACCACCGCAGTGCAAGGCGATGTGTCGAGAGAGCCCTGCTGGAGAGGTCAAAAGATCTCCCTCAATCAGTCTCTCCAGAACACTATTTCGTTGAATTGTTTTCATAGTTTTCAACATGTTAAAAACATTTCTTCACTAAGTAAGCCTAACCAACAAAAGCGAAAAGCAACAGAAATTAAGAGGGTATTAATATATAAGGGTATATAATATTACCAGTGAATACCGCAAATTGGTCATTTTTAAATCAAATTCTAATTGACTCTTTTTTACAAAAAAACATAAATTGATTTTGAAAGATTGTTTGTTATTTTATCTGGTAAACGCATTTTTTTAATTTTGTAAAACTACGTTTATTTTTAATATACTAAGGTTATACCGTTGGTCGTTGGCAGATTTGTTCAATTTTCAAACGAAATATTTTATTATACAACTTTATTTTATTTTACAAATTTCAAATCATATTGCAAAATAAACCAATACATAATCTAGTAAACACACTTTTCAGAATTTTAATTTTAGTTCAATTAAAATCATTACAAAATAAATTCGAGAATGTGTTTTGTGACGAAAATATCTCAGTTTTTCTATTTATTTAAGGTATAAACTAAAATATTTCAGATTTTTTTAACACATTTATTTTGTTTAGACATTATTGAAATATCATAAATACTTATGATCAAAAAATACTTACAAAAAGTACACGATATTTAATAATTTATCTTCATGCATTTTGAGCATTTTTATTGCTTACTTGAAAGTAGGCATAAATTAAAGCAAGTTTTTAATGAAATAAATCGATATTAAATTTTGAATTTTAAAAAATTCGATACAGGGAATAATCGATCTTTCTCATCGGAACCTCCCTGTACAGTTGCAAGCATTTTTAAACTTTTATTCTCAGCCACTGATCAATGGCTCTTAAGGGTATATCATCAATGAATAGTGAAAAAATTTCGAAAAATACCATTTTGTCATTACTTTCATTAGCAAAATTACGAAAACTAAAATTAATAGAAAATATCTATATGGGCAAATATTAAGAAAATCTGACGACTGAAAAAGAGATTATTAATATAATTTATTAAGGAAACATGTGGACTTTGTAAATTCATTTACTTGTAAAGGAGGAAAATAAAGGAATGAAATCAATAATAAAAATACATTGGGTAAGACCGACTATCATTCTTGTTTCCACAATAATGGTGTTTTAGAATACATATTATAACAGGGTAAACGAACAACTGCTTTCGAAATATCAAGTAGATATTTGCGTTTGTTTTGGAGCTTTGGTCATAGAACATGACCCGCATACTAGTTGCCTGAAAAGGGCAGTGACTCCATCAGGATGGGCCAATTGGCCATTCGGTCCGAGTCACGAAGAGCCAATTCCCAGAAAGTGTCTCAAACCTTGTGACTTTTTCAATGCCAAGTGTGCCCGGAATCACAAAACAATTTTTTCATTGAAAAATTCAACGGACACAACATTATGTGAAAAAAATTGTTGAGGTAAGGAAGGCACTTACTATCTTGAAAATTTTGCATATATTTTTGCCGGTAAAACTATTTTAGACATTGTGGTGGAGACCACAAACTTGAAATCAGTTTTGCCAAAGTAAATAATAACGGTTCTAATGAACTGAATGAACAATGTATGAAAACAGAGCAAAAAGTATTTTGTTCCCTTGAGGTGATTTTTTCAATTAGCCTTTAATTATTTTATAAATTAGCCAAGAATTTTGAGGCAAAATTTTTTTTTTTTTAGAAAACAGTTGTGGCAGAGAGTTAATCCCCTCTGCTTCTAGTTTTGCAAATTTGGGAGACGGGTATGGGTACTGCCACACAGAGAACCATTCATTGCATAACTAAAACCTCTGCCAGAGGTCACCGCAAGTGGCTCGCTAAGTTTAGTGACTTAGCAGGTGTGCCCGGGTTCATGCGGTGAGATGATAATGTTGAAAAGGGTCATGTCATAATGAAATTTTGACAAAATCTGAGTAATCCAATTCAGAATGCTGCCAATTATATGAAGATATGGAGATGCAACATAGATAAGGGGTACAACCCGAAATCTCAATTTTAATACACAAATACTTGCAATTTATTTTTGGATTCACGACAGGAGTTATTCTAGAAGGTATCCATTATTAATATTGAACTGCAAACCGAGCATCAAGTGTCACCAACATCGTTAACCAGTACTACCGCAAATGGCATATATGTACAGCGGTATCCCGCCTTTGTTTCTACCTACACACCAAACACATAACTTTTGTTTGTGTAACATTTAGTTTGGTTGTGGTTAGACGACAGTCGGTAGGCTTCCACACCATATCTCTGTTTGCTTCTATAATCTAAGGTAGACTCTGTAGGTACCTGCAGGCTAATGATGTCCGCAGCGTAGTGCCTGATCTCATCCAGGATGCCCTTCTTCCTGTACTCCCACTCGAGGGCCCAGCTTGGGCAGTAGCCGTACATCTGCCGGGTGGCGTACTTGTCGCACAGCACGTTGTAACACATCACCGTGAAAATGCCTGCAAACAATGGACAAAATAATCATATAATATTATGCAAACGGAAAAAAAATATAATTCATACACTATTACAAAGAAAAAATGTCAGAATTGAGATTTAAGAGGAAACCCCGGCCGAGAAATTTGAACAATAAGTATTTTACCAAACTGTTGATATCACTGTCCCTCTTACTGCCTCGAATACTGAGCAAAGGGGATAACTGCACCTCAGACCGATAATACCTAAATAAAATCATCAACATCGAGGTTTTACATTCCCCACTTTTCTCCTCCAAAACTGGGACGATTTTTAAGATTTTTTTACCTTAGAAGAGTAGATTTTTTTACCTTTACTTTACATTAGAAGAAAATACTATATATCTGTACGTTTTGCTTTTTAAAAAAATAAACTGTCCAGTTTGTAACCAGGCAAATTTAACGATTTTTGGAGGATCTCTACTCCTGTCAGAAGAGACTTATAAAAAAAAAAGCAAAATGTACCGACACGTTAGTGGTCGCTATCTACTAAAAAATATTTTCAGTAGTATCAAAATACACAGAGGAAATTGGGGAATACTTTTGTAAGGATAAAACGCCACCCGGTTTTCTCTTAAATCCTCAACCAAAGAAGTTCAATAATTATAATAAGAAAACTGAAACGAAAAAGTTTTATTATCGCTGGGAGAAATAATTATTAATTAGTTTTTGCCCAAGTTTTAACACCTATTTTTCTAATTTAAAAAATATATAGAACAAGCCGTATTATGTCTTATTTTTTGGCAGATAAATTAATATTTCAAAGCGCCGTAACTCATTATTGAAATGATATTCCAGTTGAAAATAGTTGGGTTGAGATGACAAAAAACCTGTGAAAATTTCATGATGGATTAAATATTGTTGTTTTAATTTTTTTTGGATACATTGTTTGAAAAATTTTTTTTTTAATAAAAGTATTGAAAACTCAGTATTGAAATGATGTTTCGAGCTAAAAATACTTGGGTCGAGTTGACAAAAAACCTGTGAAAATTTCATGATGGATAAAATTTTGTTGTTTTTATTCTTTTTGGGGGGTTTGTATTTAATCTATTTTAAAAAATTGAAATAAGAGATAATTTAATATTTCAAAGCGCCATAACTAATTATTGAATTGATATTTAGAGCTAAAAATAGTTAGGTTGAGTTGATAAAATTAAGATCTTGAAAACTCATTGTCAAAGACACAGTGCCTATATTAATTTTAAAACTCCCGCACCAGAGGGGGTAATACACATAAACCAAACGAAAGTTTTATACGATATCTAATTTATTTTTACTTCATGTACTCCATAATTTAAGTCATTATAAAAAACAAAAACTATTCACTTCACGGGTGTTTATTTTATGTTTGTACCGGGTTCTTACAGTTACAACTTGAAACGATTCCAACCAACCAACCAAAAACTATTCGGTAATTGATCTGCATTTAAAAAAAATAACCCGTTGGTATTTTTTAAGATATTAAATAATATCTTTCCATTTCCAACGAAATTAATCTTTGGCCTCCTGCTCCCAGATTCCCATAACTTTAAAAAAAATCGCTGCAAATAAGCCGCGAGCGCGGACGTAAAAAAAGCATTTCACTGGGAAGGGCCACATAAAATGTATCCTATTTATTCTCGATTTTGTAACAGGTGATTGTCAAAAGAATTCATACTCTATTCTTTCGTAGATGGCGCGCGTATAATAGTTTAACTTATAAACGCTTTTTACAAGTTGTGTTTCGAAATATTAAGAAAAAAAAATCGTTCAAGCAATATGAATATTAATAAATATTTTTGTCAATTAAAAAACTAGTTATCTCATTTACCATTGTGCATTACCTAATGATTGGCTGCTGGGTGAAGATGGGCATTGTAACAAATAACTGGAAACTAAAAACAACCTACATTCCCTTCTGCAACATTGTTCAAAATTTTCGAAGTTCCAAAAATTGAAGATCTCTATAAAAAAGACTCAATATTACAAATATTCAAAGATAAGACATTAAAAAATAATAAAGTTAACTCATCGTTAAGACGTAAATATAATATCCAAATTCCATTATTTTCTACTCAACAAATGCAAAATAATTATGTATACAAAGGGATAACTTACTTCAATAGCCTTCCCGAAGAAGTAAAAAAAATAAGAGATTTAGCATTATTCCAGAAAAAGATCAAACTATTCTTAAAAAACTGTATGCAATAAAACCATGTAACCTTAATCCTGTAAATCAAACCATCAAATATTGTATAATGTCTTCCTTAATCTAGTCCTTAAGATATTATATTAATTATGGACTAAAAATTGTATATTCTTACATAACACCTACATCAAGCTCAAGAGCCAGTTCTCTTAATTGGTGAAGAAACCAAAAAAATTATGTTTTCACCTTTTTATTATATTTTTGTTTTTATTTAGTTATTCTATTGTTAAACAATGATTAAAATGTAAAATTGTTGTGTGTAAGAGGTGAAATAAATTGAAATAAATAAATAAAAAATAATATATGAAATGATACTGCTACCCGACTCGGAACAGATATTGTCTAGTGAGTCGGGCAGCGCACATGAACTGTAAATATACTTTAATGTTATAAACGCCCGGGTTACCGGCATTGAAATTGAATATCCTTCAGGCTTCTTCTTGCATCTTCTCGCCCCTTCTCGACTTGTCTTACCTCTTTTTAAAGGTTTAACAATGTTATATTTTTTACTAATAAATTCTACACGAATGTGCTGAAACGCCGATAAACACGTATCCAATATAAAAATGCATTGATGTTAACAAAAACAAATCCTAAATAAGCATAAAGCAAATTTATCAACAGTATAGGATATTTTATTAAATTCATTATCATAATAAATTGGAGTTCTTGTAATAAAAAAATGCTCAAAAATATTCAAACGAATAATATTACAAGGATCCAAAAATAATAAATAAGTATAACCTTTATCAGACCATAATAAAAGCTAGTTTTTCATAAATTATGGTATGTTGTAAATGTTTGTATTTTCAATACTGAAATTAATCGACTACATTAATAAAGTTTTTTTCCCAAAATCAGCTCAACAGATTAATTAAATTCCATTGCTTGTTGTTTTGTTATAGAAATACGCAAACCAGGTTAGAAACAACATAAAAGATATATAATAAAGTACACATTTCAATTTAGTCCCACACCGTTCTTAAAAAATATATTTTAATAGGACTTATATAAATGTATTTAAGTAAAGATTTTGGACGGCAAATCCGAACATCTATTGAATTCGATGGCAGTGCATGCCGGACTGATAAAAAGCAGAGTCAAATTCGGAAACAAAATATATTTTATTGAAATCATTTTTCGTTATTTGGGGCTCGGAAACAAAAATAACAAGCCGAAAACTAGCACAAACAATGATACAATAAGTCCATTGCAGCACAAATCATAAATTAAAAAATAATAATAATAATAAACAAACAGAGCAAGAGTTACGCATTTTGTTGGCATAATTTAAGAAACAATAAATTGTAAGTTTAATTCCGTAGTCCAACATTTACCATAAATTTTGTAATAATTTTACGATATTTGAATTAGAACTATTAGATTTCTCATCCAACACAGCATTTTCCTGAGATTACGAGCTATGAAAAGATTCTCTCCAGAACTTAGAAAAGTGATGCATAAGAAGAAACATTTTACAGTGACGAAATATAGGCAATAAATGTATTTTATTATTCCTTTTCAATGCTATAACATTATTACATGGTCAAAATACCTCCCCAAACAGATTGAAAACCAAACTCACGCTTTAGAAAGACAAAAATGATTGATTATGTATTCTAATAATTAGATTACGGTCCTGGCAGCAGATCGATAAATAATGGCTGTTATAAAATTAAGTATAGCTTGTACGAAATTCCGTGAAGTTGAGCAAACAAAAAAACTACTTTCGTATGCAAGCATTCTGGTTGGCGATAAACATTAACTCTCGGCTGAACAAGGCACCAGGCGCAAGGCACAAGGCAGGGCGTTATCCCGGTGATATTACCATTTACCAGCCGATTCAATGGATATTGATCACAAAGCTGCCTGTCTTGGAACATCTCATAAATATTATGTAGATTCGCTGGCGAATCGCAGTTCGTGAACTTCGTGCTGCCAATGTCAGACAAAAATGGTAAATGACATTGAAATAGATTGTTATTGAAAAAAAAAGATTGTTATTGTAACGAAACTAATTACAATTTGCAACTCTGGAGCAAGTATTGATGGTTACTTAGGAGCTATTTCAATAACATTATATTATGTAAAAAAATCCTATTATGTTTCATTATAGTATCAACAATATTTCTCTTAAAAAGATGTCTCATATCAAGGATCTGGGTATCGTATTTGATGAAAAATTAACGTTTGTTCCACACATTAATGAAGTTACTAATAAGGCTATGAAATGTTTGGGATTTATTTTAAGAACAGTCAAAGATTTTACGTCACTTTATTCATTTAAAATACTCTTCACTGCCTTGGTTAGAAGTAATTTAGAATATAATTCCACTATTTGGTCCCCATACTATAAAGCACATCAAGTAAAAATTGAGAGAAATCAACATACATTTTTAAGATTCATTAATTTCAAACTCTGCATACACATTGAACAAATCAATTATGATATATTAATGAAACGACTTAATTTAACTGACTTATCTTGTAGAAGAACCAAGAGCGATATGGTACTTTTATTTAAATTAGTAAATGACACAATTGACGCATCTGACTTAACTAAACTAATAAAATTCAGAGTACCAAATCGTAACACGAGGCTTCCAGAGCTGTTCTTTGTTTATCCTTCGAAAACTAATTATTTCATTAACTCCCCAATCCAAAGACTACATAGGCTTGGAAATAAATTTAGTTCAGATGATATTTTCGTTTATTTCTTATCAAAATTTATTTCTCAAATTTCAAAAATTCTGTTTCCCGTTTACTAAACAATGATGTAACATAATTTGTATATTATTGTTTATTTTTCTATTATTTTTGTATTATGATTGTTGTAAAAGCTCTAAGGGCGTGAATGATTCAATGTAATGTACCGGTTTTCTCTAAAATTATCCATCACAGAAAGCATTAGAAACAAATCTGGGTTCACAATTGATTTAACCGGTAATTAATCATATAACACAGCATAAAAATTGAAATTGGGCTGGGTAAATAGAATCTTATAAAAAGTCGTCTCAACGTGGCCAACCGCAGTTTGGAAAAGCCTTGAACGCGGAAACAGCTGTTACTATAATAAAAAAAAAAACTAAAATACTTGCAGAAATTAATAATTTTATATTTAATGGAGTTCTACGAATTAAACACAAAAACAATTATCACTATTAACATTTAGAAATGCCACATCATAAACAAATAACATAAATTATACAACAAGTTCAGAACATTTTGATTGTATTAATGCATTCAAAGCAATTTGAGACTTCACTGGTATTATTTCAAATAATTTTCAATTTTCGTTCAAATACATATTGCAAATAAAGCAGTAATACTACAATTTAGTGCATTAGGTACAAATAATACACCGGCAACTAAAAAAACAAATAACGTTGAATAATTGATCAAAGACTCTTTGTAAAAACGTGCCTAGAGTTGTAAGTAAACAATGTATTACACTTTTAAAATCAATAGAGCTTTGTTCCAAAGCAGTCTAGTCAGAATGTAAAAGTTTCTTGAAACGGCTATAGCTAAAGCTATAATAAGTAACTCTTTTTTTTTTTTTTTTAACAAAACACTTAATTATAAAATATATAATTTAGACAATAGATAGGTAGTCCCGCGAAGCTGCCACATGCCTGCTTGTCTGCAGGTTCTCCCTCTATATACAATAAGAATACAATACATGTCTCCTTATAAACAAAAGTAAATAAGAAACTCTTAGTCTGAATTTCCTTCTCCCAATTTCCTTCCACTTTCCAACGCGCCCCAATAAATTACGTTTTCCATAATTCAAGAGGCAGTGGGAATCATATTTGATAACCAGTAATTACACATAAATATTACATAAAAATAAAAACCAATGCAACAACTGTTACACTAGTTACATATTATAACAATAACTTATGCAGATTAATACAATCTGTGTGTAATTGCTAAGTAATGTTTGCATAATTGAATGACTGTATGAATTTCATCCCCGGCAAATCGACAATACTCCATGTAACAGGCAAATGAATAGATAATGAAGAAGAGAGGCATTCGAAGCCAGAAAAGCCGATCAAATAAATAATGGGCTTTTGTTGTCCTCAGTGAATAACCAATACGTATTATGCGCTAATCGTATTGAACATGAGCCATGCAATCACTACACTTATTCATGGCTAATGCAACGACTAAACAGTCAATTCAGTGAGCATAAGACAATGGCGATTATATTGAGTACCAGTGTCCTACAAATTATGAAAAGTTAAAAGATAATTGTAAGAGTAGTGGCTAGAGAAATTCTGAGAAGAAATAAACTGGATAGTAAATAAATTTGTTCGGGTCTTGGTGGCGGATGCTTCCGCCCACCAACTGCGTCGCAGGCTGGATCAGGAGAGACTGTTTGAAGGAGACGTTTTGACCTCTCCAGCAGGACTCTCTTAGAACATGGCCTTGCATTGCAGTGGGAGGGATGGAATCACAAGTCCATCATTTCTGGACACATTGAACCCCAGATTCCTACTCATACCTTATTCCTGTCCAGAACTTCCATAAAAAATACCCTCCACACAGCATCCCCAAAGATGATATAGGCCCTGAGGGATTCTTTTCTCTGGGCCTCCTGTATAGAGTTAATGTAAAAAAAAACGGTTCTTTTGAACTTTCGTGTATCTCGGGAGGGGGTGACAGGAGAATTTATTTTTGTTTCCTTAGGATGGGGGGTAGATGGTACAAATATCTGAGGTACAAATCAAGTTTTCAAAACGAAAATAACCAGTTTCTAAATAAATAACTCATAAAATGTAATTTTTCGCTAAGGACTTTTGTATAAAGAGAGGAGCTTGATTATCTGAAAATCGAGATAAGAAGCTAAACCACTTTTTTTTTTAAACTGACGGCTTCATTTTGGAACTAAATCTATTTAGTATGAGGTAGTCAAGCACTGAATTACCCCTTTTTGTCTTTTGAAATACTGGCATACAGAGTGAATTACCCCTGAATTCATATCTTTTTGTTTTAGGTTAAAGAGAATTTTCAAGTTTGCAGAAATTTTTAAATTTCCAGTTTGGCTTGATAATTTTAACTACAAAATTTTCCAAAATTTTGTGTTTCATCCATAAAAAATTGTTTTCCCTAAATGTGGGAAATGTTCCTAGAAATGTCAAAACCATATGAGATGCTCGCCGCTGAGATGTGATAAATTTAGTTTGGTTGCGTTTTCTGGCCCCAAATCCAAATTTATGTTATGTATGAAAAACACCGGGCAGCCGTTCCTCTGAAGGGATATCTAATGTTGATTATTGATTTAAATATCCCGATTTCATATTGAGAATCCTTCCCCAAGTCTTCCACTAAGGAAGTGTACACTTAAGAGGCTAGACTTTGCAGCACACGCGGAACGTTTAGGTATTTCATTGTCTGTCATTCTGTCCCGCTCTGAATAAGCTAACACACACTTACGCTATACGCGAACGTGCGAATGAGACAACTGCCATAAACTCTTATATATTACTAACAGAAATCGTTCGAAAAAGGGTTCTGGGAGAAAACATTTTTCTACACCCAAAATTTCACAAAATTGTAATTTAAAAACAAAAATATGTTCTCAAAAGAAGAAGCCATGTCGGTACGTTTTTATAATTTTGTGATTCTTTATGAGAATTGAGTTAGCAGCACTTTTTCCTTGAATAATATTTTACGATAAATTACACATATTTGACAGTTAATACGAAAAATTTAAAAACATACCGACATAGCTTTTCACCTTCTAAAAGGCAATATACAAAAATATATTCATTTAGTGCAATTTTCGATGTAGAAAAGTGTTTTTTCCCGGGCGTCATTTTTGTATGGGCGAAAAGCGAAGTCTATCTTCTTTATTTAGCGTTGGCACCGATTAGGTTGGTGAACGCGACCGTTAGAGTTGCTGTTGAGAATGATGATGAGAAAAGTGGCGTAACTTACATGTCGGTCTGGTCCTGTTGGGTCTGGTGAGGGGGATCCAGGGGCGCTGGGGCGGGTGGGCAGCCGTTACTGAAACAAACAAATAAATAATACATTAGACGATCGAGTCTACTCTCACAAAACAAAAACATAAAAATAAACAATAATTGATATACCTAATAAAACAAAGAGAGAAAAGGTCAAAAATATCCAACTGTCATAGGTATGAAATTTCTCTATCACAATCTCCAGCTCTTTTTGATGTATCTGTGCTTCTACTTATGGCTAGATAAATCGTGATTTTCAATGACGCCTAATAATAATCAAGAGGATTCAAGGCCGCCCTAAAACACGTTAGAGTGTGTATAAACAGGTAGTTATTACCGTGAGCCGCCGATTGGGGTTGCTTCGTTCCATTCCCATAATTCGAGGTTTGACTCAAATGTTCATGTTCGCAAATGCATACGCAGCATTATATCAAACCGATCACTTTACCACGCAGCGTCGAAAAACAGAGAACTTGGTATTTGCTTTATAGTTATTTTGTAGAAAGCTTTATTATTTATTCACGAGTTTAAATGTAACAGTTTCTTATTACGGCAACTGACGATAGTAAACTATAATAAATAAATACTCTTTTTAACTTTTGAAGGTTATTCGCAATATATATTATATTTGTAATATAACATTGAAGAAGAAGACAACAATAATAATATGAAAATGAACAAGAAACAGAAAAATAATAAAACATAATGGTCTTATAAACAATAGGGATTCCATAAAAATTAAATCGGATATATTTATCGGGGACACTATCTAGGTAACAAATACATTCTTTGAATACTTGTTTCCAATGAAAAGGGTAGTTGCCAATAATATGGAAAAAACATTAGTCGAAAATAATATTGTTAATTCTGAAATTTGAAATATGAAGTTGACAAATACGACAGTCTCATAATATTTTCGTTGTTTGTTTTTGGGGTGTTATGCCGTGTTGCGCTACTTCCTTCTTTAGCCAACGTTTCGGACAGCGTTGCAGTGTCCATCATCAGGGCAGATCCGGCAGATCCGACGATGTTGTCTGCCCTGATGATGGACACGACAACGCTGTCCGAAACGTCGACTAAAGAAGGAGGTAGCGCAACACGGCAGAACACCCCAAAAACAAACAACGAAAATGCTTTTGGCCGTGAAAATCTAAAAACGTATCAGTCTCATAACAGATCGCAATGGCTGAATTGGTTAGAGCGCCCGTCCCGGTAAGACGTAAGATCTGGGTTCAAGTCCCAGTTGCGAACATTATGTTTTATTATTTTTCTATGTCTTGTTCATTTTCATATTTTAATGTAGATTATTATTGTTGTCTTCTTCTTCAATGGTATGTTACTTTTATTTTGTTTAGAAATATATTTTTTAAAACGATAAGCCCCATTTTAGGGTTAACGATTTTGTTACGGTTCTACGAAATAAACCTAAACGCTATTTAAGTAGGCATCTAATGGAACATATATTTTCAAACACCCTATTGACGCCAAAGCTTCCGATATTGTCAGATATTTCGTAGAAGCCCGTTATGAATTAAAACTACTTTTACTGGTATTCCACATTTACTTACTGAAAGGAGATGTATTTTCATACGGATTAGAAACTTCAAATGTCAAAAAAAGCCATGCAAGAAAATGGCATTAAATATTAAATTAATCATCAAGGCACTCACTTTCGTTCTTTTGTGTCAAAAATCCGACTTTGAATCATTGTTTTATCACATAGTCGATATGTTTCTAAAAAAAATCTACCTCCATTCGTTCGAAGACGGACAAAAAAACCCATAAAAAAATATTATATGCATGTCAAAACATGTTTAAAAACCTGATTTTACTATCAAGAAATTGCCTTCCGCTCCAAAATTTTCCACAAACAATATTTTATTGGAATGAGTTGATTCTGTGTATTCATGAATCGTAAAATTGAATAATGTCAGTATCGCCCTGGTGTAAGACCACCATTCAGAATTGAGACGTTGCTTAATAATGGCTTTAGCCGTGTTTAGTGACTAGATCTGAATAGCCAGGTACTTTCCTACCTTCCTCTTCCCCATCTCCTTCCCTTCCCCACTTTCCTTCAGCCTCACAACATACCCCAATTGGGGATGCCATAGTCTCACTGGCTCCAGACGGGAGCAGTTGGGACTCTTGTGAGGTATTCTCTATAAAAAAAAAAAAAAACTATTTTTATCTGTACGCGGGGGATGTCATCTTTGATGATGCTGTGTGGAGTTTTTTTGTAAGGAAAGCAAGCCGAAAGAGATCTGGGAAAAATAAAGATAAGAGGGGTGGGCAGGATTCTGGGGGTCAATGTGTCAAGCAGTGACGGGCATATAAATCCATCCCTCCCACTGGGTGAGAGGGTCGAGAGACTTTTGTTGGAGAGGTAAAAAGGTCTCCCTTAACCAGTCTCTCCAAATCCGACCGCCACACAGTAGGTGTGGGCAGACGCATCGGCCGCTAAGACCTGCACAATACTCACCCCATGAATCCGGGCAACCCTGTTAAGTCACCAAACGTAGCGATTGGGTGACCTATGGCAAAGGTGGTGGTTATTTAATAAATGATTACCGGGGCGGCGGTACCCATAACAGCCTCCCAAATTGAAAAGAAAAAAAAAACAATGTAATGCACTTTAAGAAAATACCAATATTATCTATTTAAATTAATTCGTGAATTATTCGTTTTCTAATGCCGACGTATGATTTTTTATTCCTAAAAAAAAGCTAAATACACTTAGAAAGTAAAACTCAATTTATACCATTTTTAAATTATAAAACCATTTTCTCAATTCTTCAGTCAACTTTTCGGTCAAAAAAATGCAAAGCACTCGGGGGGTAAAAAAAACTCACATCAAATTAAAACTTGAAGATTCTCAAGTTATTTTTTTGAATAATAACAATGTTGATACCAGTAAAGAATTCTCCGGAATAAGTTATTCCAAAGAAAAGTTTTATTTTTTAAGGGATAATAAATTGAAATATCAGAAAAGGAAATGGCCGCCAAAAATATTAGTTAAAAGTTAATCGGGTTTAAAGAAGCTTAAGCTATTCGTGAATTTAATGAGATTTTTCTTGCAAATGGGATAACCTCTTACAATAGGATTAAATCAGGCATTATCATACTTTCTATTCATGAATAGACGTTGCAAGAACGGACCAAGTCATAGATCGCAGGTTCCCAGCTTACTACAGCCCCCTTTTATAAATGCCATGTGATCTGAACCTTTAATAAGATTTTCATTGACTTAGAATTTCTATTACGTACAAAATTAAATGATGTAGTTGATAGTCCAGAATTGCTTTCATTGATGCTTTCATGGATTCCTATTAATACTACATATCCGAATTTATTTCAGCGCAGAAAATCTATATTAACTACCATATTTATTCATCTTTGCCCAGAATACTAATGGAGGGAAAGAAATTCAGAGCTAAACTTAAAACTCACCTTTTTAGACAGTCGTACCCATAAAGCCAAAAACAAAAACCTTCACTTTCACCTTCTCAGCCCGCGACATAGTAAATAACTAATTGCATAAAAATGTTAACAAATTCCTAATGGTAAGTTATTTGTGCATCTAATTTCATTCAAACATTCAGTCCTAATGAGTCCTAAATTCTCAAGTCTTTCGAAATAACTTCAATTTATTAACTCTATTTTTGGCAGTAATCTTCTTATAAATGCAATATGAAAAATGATGGTGTAGCAAATGTAAAGTTATGCAATGTCCAGTGTTTTAATATAGTGTCCTCCGCGTGCAAAGTCGTATCTCCTCCAAGCATAAACTTTCTAATTAATGTGTGTTTATCGGAAGTGACCTGCCCCAGGTAAGTATGTTTTCTGTGTCTATTTGTAAATAATAGTTCTAGGTAGAGCCTAAGAAGTCATAATAAAATGTACAGCGCCCTTGAGGTGATTTCTCACAAAAACGGCGCTCTACAAATTATCCAATTATTAGTATTATTAAGTCAGTCAACATCTTCAATTTGTCACTAAACCAAAACAAAATGTTGTTTCTGAGGCAGTTCTGTTATGTACAATCCCTAAAAAGGGTGTTAATAAATTAATAAAAAAGGTTTGTTTGTTTCTTTTCTTATTTTTATTCATGTTATTATCCTGACGAAGAAACCTTCGGTTTTAAAACATGTAGATATTATAACATGTGATTATAGTGGTTTACACAAAGTGAATGATGAATACTTGGAGCAAGTTGATAAGTTTGTATATTTGGGAAGAATGTTTACGAGAGATAGGAAGGCTGATAGGGATATCGAAAGAAGGGTAAATGCAGGTAACTCCATTAATGGTGGACTGAATGCCGTTGGCTCCAACAAAAAGCTGTCCAAAGAAGCGAAGCTAGCAGTCCACAATGGAGTGCTGGTACCTACCCTGATGAATAGCAGTGAAACATGGAACTGGCAGAGAAAGGATGAAAGTAGACTGAATGCTGTAGAAATGAGATCCCTGGGGCGTATGTGTGATAAAACCATGTATGATCGTGTGAGGAATGTGGAGATCCGAAAAGAATGCAAGGCCGATGTGAGCGTAATAAGTAAGATTAAGAAAGGGATGCTTAGATGGTTTGGTCATGTAGAGTGAATGAATGAATAAAGGAGTGTCAAGAGAATATATGATGCAAATGCGAATGGTAGAAGAAGTCGGGGACGCCCGAGGAAGACATGGCACGATCAAGTGCATCAGATACTTGAGTCGGGCCATGTCAAGAGTCAGAATAATAGAAGAGCATGTATGATAAGATGTATGAATGTGAATGAGGCGAGGAGTGTATGCCAAGACCGAGTTGTTTGGCGGTCCGTCCTCTCTGCCTACCCCTGCGGGGAGATGGCGTGATGGTTAGTTAGTTACACAAAGTAATTTGTTTCATTTAAAGAAAAAGGGAATGGAAAATATGTAGATTATTAAATTTTTTTTTTATTTAATTCCAACTTGACTTTTAATGTTATGGTTGAAAATTTGTGATAGATTCTAAATTCAATGATGATTTTTAGTAGAAGCTACTCGTAACTTCATTGTGTTGTTGTTGCTTTTTTATAATATTGTAATGTATTGGTTTTAAAACAAATACGCGTTGCAAAAATGAGAACCAACAATAGCATTTTTTGTAGAAGAAATTTGAAGAAAACTAAAAAGGTAAGCAAGGAGACATTCAGATATCAAAACACCGACTAAAAACATAATTGCACCAATATATTTTTGGTGAATTGTAGTCAATATATTTTTCAAGTTCATTCAACAATCAATTGAGATTTTAACCAATGGGGTTGCGACCTATAATCATAAATCACATCATCAATATTTTTTTGATAACCGTACAAAAATAAACTGTACAAAATACTTTTAGATAGGTCATGAATCTTGAAGCAACTTGTGTTTCAATTTTCGCGACCACTTCAACTCAAATTTTGCGTGTAATTCAAAAACACGGATCGTGATTCTCGCTAAACAAAAGGATGTGGGTTCGTAGCTAAACGCAGGCAATTTTTATTTGTTTATTTTCAATTTACTGCACGGAATGCCGCAGGGTTCTTCGCGGTACCACTGTCCGGAGAAGAAAATGCACTTTTAAAAGTCAAGGATTACGGCTAAAACACGCGGAACGTTCACAGCCAAATTATTACTATTTTACCAAGACCTAATACCACCGAACAGACAATCCCAAGAAATGTATTAAATTTATTTATTTTATTTATACATGGGTCCATGACAAAAAATAACAAAATATTGAATAATAGTGTAGCGATGAAAACTAATTCTGTTTTGTCATTGTTCTGTTTTATCCAGTTCCCTATAATTCGTAATCGGAAATAATAATAATATAAAATAAAACTCTATTTTAAATTAAAGTTTTTCTTTTATACATAAATTCAATAATATCTAATAATAATAATATCTGTACCTTAAAGGATAAACCATGTAAGTCCACTTTTGGACGGTTTTGAGTTGAACATGCACATTTTTTTTTCGTATTTCCTTACATTATTGGATGAAATAAATCCATATAAATATTATATTAACTGAGTTATCTAATTATAAAATTATTCGTGTCAAATTTACTTTCGAATATAAATCAAAATATATTTATAAATTGACATATTTGTCTTAAATATGGCCAAAAACGAATGAAATTATGAAATATGCTGTTCACAGATATTAATTATTGCAGTAAGTAAAAAAGTTATAAACCTTCAAACATTTAGTTCACAAACAAAAGTCCAAAGTGGACTTACGTGGTTTATCCCTTAAGGTAAAGATATTATTTAATTTATAAAATAAAAACAGTTTCTTCATAAACAAGTTCGTCGGTGTAATTATTATTAAGTGTGACAGCTGTTTCGCCTTCTGAAACACTGAAAAACAGTTTAATAATGCCTTCAGAAGGCGAGACAGCAATCACGCGTAATAATAATTAAATAGCAGAAATTGTTTATAAATAAACAGTTTTTTTATAAATTTAATAAAAATATTATTGAATATTTATACAGAAGAATTATTTAAAATCAAAAATACATTAGCGATAATGCGAGCGAGGTGTGAATTTAAAAACAAACACTGATTTTTTTCAAACACCATTAAAGACATTATGCCAATGGAATTGTTTTGCTGGTATGCCCCAAGGTTCGTAGAAAATGTATTGTTAAATATATTTTAAGTATAATATTGTTAACCGCTTGGACACATAAGCTTGTTTTCACGATAATTTAACGTAGGTAGACATAGGAATGACGTATGTCCCGTACCTGAGTTATTTTAAATACATTTTCTATGAATCTTGGATGTGCCTGAAGTATAATGTCTAATTTATCTAACATTTTCAAATATCGAAATTCTTTCTTTCACAGGTCAAATTCATTATTTCGCAATGATATATATAAATAAAAAATCCTCGAAATTAAGGTAATTGCTAATAAAACTACCAATTTAAAAAAATCAAATGTCTCCAAGTTACGATACACAGAGGTCAGTGAATTGATTATTTGTTCAAGAAATGTCGATATTTGAATTTATTATGAATTTCTTAAAAAGTGAGGAAAATTAGACCTTACTTCGGGTATACGGACATGCCTACAACACACCTCTATCGGTATATTTCGCCAGCGCCTAATACATAATAATTGATTCACCGCACAATTATAATAATAACGTAAGTATCGTAACATGTTCGCTAATAAAATTTGATGAATTTTAAAGTTTAAATCACGAACACGAAACGTTTGATTTATTGGTAAAAACAGTTTTAAAATCATGTAAAACTGGTAGTTCTGTACGCACGCCCATTTAAATAATAATTATTATTATAAGTAGGTAAATAATTACTTATATTATCGCTGCCAAAAACAAAACCATATTAACCGTTCAAATAAAGCCGCATGACGAAATCTCGCTTCCTAATGAATTCTGGTTATTGTGCCGTTATGTATTTCCTATTTAAAATATATTTGGACCTGATAATAAACCTGTTTGGATAGGAAATAGATTCACTCCTATTCGGAAGATCCTCTTTTGTACAGAAAACAAATTTAGTTCGGTCACAGAAACATGTGATTTATCCTAAAGCCTTTTATTTACTTACAAATAGATGAAATTCTGAATAAAGAAAACGGCACCAAAGAATTTTTGAAGTAAAACTTCTTTACGCACGCTTGACTTAGGGGGTAAACTGGCGAATGCGTTACGAAAATACGTTAGTCGGGCGATGCGAACGGGCTGTAACACTGTAGGAGCAAGAGAGAGCAGTGTAAGCGAACATTTTCTTTCTCTCTTCCTCTCATAGCCAGTGCATGAAATATCCCAGTCAGTATTTTGAAATACCAGTGACTCGCCAAACGCGGGGAGAGCGGACGTCGATGCACACGGCTTGATCGGGCGAGGCAAATGATAATAAATTTAAATAAATATTTGTAGAAAATTTAATATATGTAAATACATGTGTATATTTCATGTGAGTTTTCGTGTAAGAAATGTAAAGATCCGTAAATAATACAAGGCTGATGTAAGGGTAATGAGTAGTAGGCGGCTAGGCGGTGGCAAAACGAAGAATTCCAAGTTGAAAATTCGCAAAAACATCATTCGGAGATATTGAGGTTTGAAGTTTAGAATTGATTCGTTATTACAAAAACATATAATTTCAAAAATTCAAATTTCAATATCTCCGAATGATGTTTTTGCGGATTCGTGACTTAGAATTCTTCGTTTTGCCACCGCTTAGCCGCCTCTTAGTAATGAGTAAGATAAAGAAAAGGACACTCTGATGGTTTGTGCATGTAGAGCGAATGAACGAAGAAAGGAGTTTAAGGAGAATATATGACGCAAATATGATAGGTAGAACAAGTCGGGGACGCCCGAGGAAGTCATGAAACGATCAAGTGAACCAGAACTTAAGTCGGGCCATGTCAAGAGTCAGAATAAGATTAGGTATGAGACGCTGTATGAATGTGAATGAGGCAAGAAGTCTGTGCCAAGACCGAGTTGTTTGGCGGTCCGTCTTCTCTGTCTACCCCTGCGGAAACGGCGTGATGGTTAGTTAGTGAGTTCCCCAGACAAGATATTTAACTGCCCGAAGTCAGTGAACAGGAATCTAGGGAACGTACCCATATATTATCTGATCTGATCTACCCAGATCTTCAAAATACCACGATTGGTCACAATGAGGGGCGGGGGACTTTTATCATGTAGTCAATATCCTCTAGGGAAATCTCGCGATTTTATCGAGCTACATTCAAATATGGCGTGCAGTGTTTGTTAGGTGCACGCACTGCCATGCATGGACTCTTGGCGTCACGCAGCAAGCGCCGTTTTAATAAAGACAAATATAAGCAAAATATTTATTTTTACTTTTTGTTAGTAAGAAATTATTCAAAACTATATTTATGAATTACTACGTGAAAACTGTAGGGGGAGGGTGTCTTGGAATATACTACAAGTGTCACCGAGGGGGGTTGAAAATTGCAAAAAGTGGGTCACGTAGTATGGGTACGTTCCCTAAGTAAGAAAGGGATGAGAAGATGAAGGTTGGAAAGTATGTAGTTATTTAAAACTAATCTCTAAATTTATTTCAAGAAACATTCTGAATAGTAGATTCTTACCAGGGCGACAATGAGAGTAGGTACCTACAACTCATATAAATGCACATTTTCGCAAATTTCCACAATTAAATACAGGATCACAACTCACAAGCATAAAGGAAGATCGAATCTCTACAGGCATTCTAGTAGAATATTTTTGACAGTGGATTTGTCCACTTTTAAAATATGTTATATGGTCTTTGAAACCTCCCGTTTAAGCCGCATCCCGGTTAAAC
Source organism: Limnephilus auricula (assembly GCA_951813805.1). Classification (NCBI taxonomy): domain Eukaryota; kingdom Metazoa; phylum Arthropoda; class Insecta; order Trichoptera; family Limnephilidae; genus Limnephilus; species Limnephilus auricula. Next base: position 8,710,702 of record OX638403.1, read on the forward strand.
CGAACCTGACAAGGCGAGATTCAGCCACATTTGTACCAAATTCCTCCGAGTCACGACTTTGGCTCATCTCTCAGCCTAAAAAGCCACACGTACCGGGGGTTTTTTGCATTAGCCAATAGCCCTAACCGTAAAATGTTCCGGGTCCCGATAGTATTCTATAAATCACCATTATTACGATACCATCACTAATCATAATGTAAACATGAAACTTTGGGCGCTATTCTTGGCGAAATTACCCACACCAAACGTGACGGGGATTCGTAACGCTTTTTCACAAATTGAAAAATTATCAATGCATATACATTTAATTTAAAATTTTCACGTACAAGACATGATTCTTAATACACCACCTGATTTGATGTGAAAATCATGTTTTCTTGAAAAAAATTAAACTTTAATTTCGTACCCCGATGATGTTTGTGTTAAGTGAAACCGGTTGGTCCTAATAAAGTAAATAAATTTCGTGGTTATAAACAAAGTAATTGTTTGATTTCATCGTATTTCCCCTTTCAATACTGTTTTGATGACCCACGGGGAACGACATGACTAACTCGTGGTGGAATGTTTTGTGAGTAACGAAAACTTTATATTCCAGATATTTCGTTGACTCAATACTGATTCATGGGAGCATAATAAGATCACGTAACTACAAAAACGTACAGAACTACATTATATATAAATAAAAATGCATTAACAATGGGAATGTGAATGAGTCATTGGCGAAAACGTGGAAGAAATACTTAAAAAAAATAATGTGTTTCTTTTACGCGATTGATTGGTTTACTGAAGTTATTAAAATCTATGCCAGGAGGATTTTAGAGTAAGACCTGTTTTTCTCTCAGTAACATCCTTGTGGAAGAACACCATCCTCATTAGAAACATTGCTTGAAATGGTTTTAGCCGTATTTGATAAACAGGTCTGAATTGCTAGGTATTCCCCAACTTCCCTCTTTCCCACCCCCTTCGCATTACCACTTCCTTCAGTCTAACAACATACTTCAATTGGGGAGACCGTAGTCCCACACCGGCTTTGGACAGAATTTTTACATTCACCCTTTACACTGAGAAAAAAATCCATCAAAGCCTATGTCATCTTTGGGGATGCTGTGTGGTCACTTATTGTGCTATTCACATACACGGGGATAACTAACATTAAATAATAAAAGGGGTAAAAAACTTAACTAGCATTGCACATCTGCAAAACATATTTTTGAAGTAAAACTTCTTTACGCACACTTGACTTGGGGTAAGCTGGCGAATGCGTTACGAAAACGCGTTACGGCGTTACGCCTAGTCGGGCGAGGCGAACGGGCTGTAACACTGTAGGAGCAAGAGAGCGCGCACATTTTCTTTCTCTCTTTCTCTCATAGCCAGTGCATGAAATATCTCAGTCAGTATTTTGAAATACCAGTGACGCGCCAAACGCAAGGGAGAGCGGACGTCATGCGCACGGCTTGATCGGGAGGCGAACGATAATAAATTTAAATAAATATTTGCAGAAAATTAATATAAGTATATTAAATTTATATATTTTATACGTATATATACATACATATAGATGAAGCTAAAGAAGTTTAATAACTCAGGTACGCGGCATACGTCATTCCTATGTCTACCCACGTTAAATTATAGTGAAAACAAGCTGATGTGTCCAAGCGGTTAACGTATTTTTACTCATATTTTTTTATTTTGTTTACTGCAATTACTAGTTATAGAAACTAAATAGTTTAGATGGGTTCGCTAAGAATATAAACAGCCTTAAGTATAATATTATCTGTCAAGCTTATCTAAAGCTTCAATAAAAAAAACCAATGTTAACTATTTTTATATAGCTTTGAAAAAACCATTCAGATGACAAAAAATTAAACAAGAAGCCAAAATTTTTATAATTACACGTTAAAAAAAGGCCATGAAATCGACTATGAGGAGTAAAATAAGCTGTTGAACGTTTCGTTCTAAATTAAACCAAAAAAAATCTAAATAACCAGCAAAGCCGGGTAGTAAAACACGAAAACATATACAGATACAACAAAAAGTGTACAACAACATTACAAGAAAACGTGAGTCAACTATTTACGTAGTAATGAACATAACAATATTCATACCAATTCTGGTCGAAGTTTTAGACATGTAAACGCCTTTGCCGCATCGATTTCTTATACTGGAGAACAGAAGCATCCCCCAATAAATAATTATTGTATTGCACACAGCAAGCAATGACGACCGTAGTCCCTATCGATCCTGGGTCGACCAACCTCTACGGTGAAGGAATCAATACTACCATATAACTGGTATCACTATGAATAATGAATTGATTGCCAGCAGTGGCGGTTCGTGGTCTTTTCAACAGGGGGTTCAGAAATTCCAACGACTCCAAAGTTCCAAAGAATGGACAGTTACCTCGAGAGTGTTTTATCTTGGGTACTTAATAGTACACAACTGCTAACCCTCTACAAATCGCAAGTGCGCCCCATGATTGAATTTGGTAGCCACCTCTGTTCTGGAGCCCCAAAGTACCTGAAAAACACCCTCGACTCTGTGCAGAAACGGGCGGTCCGTTTGATAGATTCTACCGTCTTAACAAACCGATTGCAATCTTTAGAGCAAAGGCGTCGGGTGGGAACGCTATCCTTGTTCTACCGGTATTTCAATGGAAGATGCTCCGAGTAACTAGGTGCATAGTCGGGAAACACGCCAAACGTGCGCTCAACATATTATGTACATGGTTGACATTTGTCACATGAGAACGGGTCGGTTCTACGACTAGTTCTTTAGTTCAACAGCTCGGCTGTGGAATGATTTGCCGGCCTCTGTGTTTCCTCCTTCCTTCAACATGGGTCACTTTAAGACCCATGTTCACTCCTTCCTCTCCTCAAAAAGACCCTCCACCCAGCATCTTTAAATATGACATAGGCCCAGGGAAATTATTTTCAATTAATACCTATAAAAAAGAAATTCAAGAGAAGATATAGGCAAAAACTTGATTTAATGAGAGGACGCGGAGGTCCTTTATTTTTAATTTCCAACCTTTTTTCATAAGTATTAGCATTATTTTTTATATACACAAATCTGTATTCCGCCATTGTGTAAAACAAATTATGACAGAATATTCGCGACAATCAACAAACGCAAACGCTTTCAATTGGAAATTTGAAACAATACCTACTGGCTACTGGAGAATGCAGAACACAAAATTGCATAACTAGCGACGACATGCGGCGTTTGCCGAAGCTTTCGTAAATATAACCAAGGGATATAACGACTTATCTAAAAAAATATATATATACGAAAACAGAAGTCAAAATCGGTTTACTTCAATAGTAGATTCACAAATGCCATTGACAAACGGTTGGAGAAATGCAGAAACAAGAAAATAAAAATGTACAAAAATGACTACAAGATTGATATGACTAAAAGATAAATACCGTAATATAACGTAAAAAAATAACATCTAACTTGCATCCCTATGGTGCAAAGGTCAACCGTTAGCCGGTCAGTCTGCGGACATCTCGGGCTCGGGAATCATCGGTGAGACTCGTCTATGTTCGCTGTATGTATGGCATTCGCAGGTCACGTGACATCATGAATCGCGATCACACGCGGCGACGCGGCGCACACCTTTGTCCTTATTTTGGTAAGAAATTCCTAGTTTTGTACAAATCACCGCCAGAGGGATTGTACCGAATAGGATTCTTTAGTATGGGGAGTTTTGTGCGGATTTCAAGACGCACAAAATGGGATAGATACCTACCGTATTTTACGGTGGCGCGGGTTTTAAGACGGAATTTTAGTGGCGCGCAATCTATGATGTGCTTATATTATTACAAAACAAGTTTGTTTTATTTTCTCATCTTTTTGATGGGGGTTCGCCGCACAAACGCACTTTAGAGAAAACCGCCACTGATTGCCAGTGATATGCAGTATGCAATGAGACCGATGGCCTTTATTGGAAAAGCGGAACCATTTCCTCCAATAGCTAAATTTACATTTACATTTACAAAACAGGGTAAACCGAACGATCGAAGTCTGCCTAGAAAATTTATATATGTACATGTGTTTGGTTTTACAATTTTCCACGAGAATTGATTATGAGAATGGATGGCGTCCCCGATATTAAGGATTCCATACGCCAATAAAGTCAGCTAGACGGTTACTCTATTATTATCACAATAATAATGACAACAATACGTAAATTTCCCCATTAAATTATGTTTACATAAATATTAGAGTCGCATATTCCCAATACAGAATACAGGCAATGCTGGTACAATGCAGCTATCTACAAATATATGCACATCGGATAGCATTATGTAATAATCCTATCCGACGTGAGCGTCGGCACGCCCGGTGCAGAAAGGCATCTCAAGTTAGTCCAAGTTGAAATTACCTGGCTATTTTTTCTGATTTTATGTCCGGCTTAAATCTTCCCTACAGGAAAAACTTAACCCTTCCACATACTTTTCCACAAATGATCATCTATTCAATCCATGCTATGTAATTGTACCATTTAAGTATAATATATACAAAACAATACGAGAACAACACGTCAACCCACCAGAGAACCAAATGGGAAAATAATTCACCGACTCCAGATATTTTCATATCAAAGGGTTCGGCTCGCTAGAACTCCTAACTGGACCGATAAATCCTACTGATCCCTCAATATCAATATTTTAAAAAATCTTTCGTAATCCTACATGTATTTAAAATTACTGATTTTTAATCCTACATGTATTTAAAATGACTGATTTTTAATCCTACATGTATTTAAAATGACTAATTTTTAATCCTACATGTATTTAAAATGACTGATTTTTAATCCTACATGTATTTAAAATGACTGATTTTTAATCCTACATGTATTTAAAATGACTGATTTTTAATCATACATGTATTTAAAATGACCCTTGTGCGGTATTCACACGGCCGGCGTAGTTCAAGGGCAAGGCTTTGGACTTTCATACCGAAGGTCGCGGGTTCGAACCCGGCGTGCGCAAATAAATTTTATTCGATTAATTTGTGTTATTTCACAATTAATTAATTAAAATAATATATATCTACTATATTTGTGGCACGTTCCAGAATGGAAGGTACTCACAGTATCGCCCTGGTGTAAGATCACCATTCAGAATTGAAACGTTGCTCGAAATGGCTTTAGCCATGTTTAGTGACTAGATCTGAATATACAGGTACTTTCCCACCTTCCTCTTCCCCATCATCTCTTTACCTTCCCCACTTATCTTCAGCCTCACAACATACCCCAATTGAGGATGCCATAGTCTCACTGGCTCCAGACGGGAGCAGTTGGGACTCTTGTGAGGTATTCACTATTAAAAAAAAAAACTTTAATCTTTGTATGTTTTTTCTACCTGTAACACGATTTAATAAGAAGCCTTTTTGTGCAAGACATCAATCGAACTTCAATGATATCGTTTCGCATTACTGTAAAAATAAATCATATGCGGTTTGGCCTCATTCCTGGTACGTTAGATTGAATAGTATAAAAGGATTTGGACTTTTGATTTTCGATATGTAAATAAAGGTACTCCGAGTAACAGCGATATATCTATATATATATATTACTGCAGTGTATGTCGCGTGAATAAAGTTTATTCGCTTATACCTTATTGGATTTGAACATTCACCTTAAGTAAACACTGAACATGAAAATTGAATTTGAAATGGGATTGCAGAACAAGTCTATGAAAATATTAAACATACAATAACTGTATAGCGATTCATGTAAAATGTAAACTACAATGGCGTAGCTAGCGCCTGGGCACACTAGAGCTTACCGACGAGCAAACAAAATATTTCTGCTTTAATTAATAAATTAATTACTGCAATGAATAAATTCGGCACTAATATACGTTGTTGGTCTCTGTCGTTATGAGTTATAAAAAGATCAAAAAATGGCTAGACTCACTCTAATCACTTAATGCTAATAAACCAAATTCAAAATAAAAAGAATTAAAAAACTGAAGGAAACCTGAATTTGAAAATCCATAATCCATAAATGGGCTTGTAATTTACCCTCATTGGAAAACGTTAACCGTATAACATATTTAATATTAAAAATTGATACAAATTTTAAATGTACTGAACTTATTAGTTATTTTTTACAATAAAAAAAAGTTATGTCCTCATTAAAACAGACTTTATCAAGATTTACATGGATCTTTCTCAATCATTGTTAGCAAACGGTATTATCGGATAGAGTAGTGCAAATAACTATATTTAAAAAAAAAATTAATAGTGACTACCTCACAAGTGTCCCAACTGCTTTCTGGTTGCGAAATACCAGGTTATTCAATTAGCAAACATGGATAAAACCATTTCAAGCAACGTCTTGATTCTAAATGGTGGTCTTTTTTATTTTTATAGTGACTACCTCACAAGTGTCCCAACTGCTCCCGTCTGGAGACAGTGAGACAATGGCATCCCCAATGGGGTATGTTGTGAAGCTGAAGGTAAGTGGGGAAGGGAAGGAGATGGGGAAGAGGAAGGTGGGGAAGTACCTGGCTATTCAGATCTAGTCACTGAACACGGCTAAAGCCATTTCAATCAACGTGTAAATTGTGAATGGTGGTTTTACACCAGGGCGATACTGAGAGTATCTTCCACTCTGGAACCTGCCAAAAATATGGCATATATTATTTTTAATTAATTAATTGTGAAATAACGCAAATTAATCAAATAAAATATTTGCGCACGCCGGGTTCGAACCCGCGACCTTCGGAATGGGAGTCCAGAGCCTTACCGCTGGACTACGTCGGCCGTCATATACTAAACCATATACTAAAATCACTAATTAAAACTCAAAAAGCCATATTGAAAATTACACTAAAAGTCTATGGAAGAATTAGCACTGACGAAATCTTCAACAATCTTAACATTAAGTCAATTAAGCAACTGTATTCTAAAAATACACTCTTTTTACATTCATAAATACAAAATTCTCATAAATCACTTTCACGCAATCCATTCCTTTCCTTATTTATAATTACTTCGTATTATTCATACGACCCAGTTTTAATAAGTATTTTGGGAGTCTGGTATGGGTACCGCAATTTCACAATTTCATGTTTATGGTGAGAGTTTCCAGACACCGTGTTTAACGTATTCTATAGGTAATATCATTTATTGAAGTAATGGAATAGGGATATGAAATAATAAAACTCAGCTGCGGTTCGTGCGGTGATCATAATATTGAGAAATTTGCATGGAAAATCGAGCTTTTCACTAGCCGAAGGTCCACTTAGACTTGGGTCATAACTATATTTTATAACATTATTGAAATTGCTTCGACACGGAAAATTTAATTAAATCGTTACTGATACACTTTTAGTATCCAATAAACATAACTATCGGTGCAACAATTCTTGCACTGACTACTACGATTCATCAATCAATAAACGCTAAATTGTGATTCTTGATGTAATTTTCCTTGATTGGATTTTATTACTGACAAAACGTTGCTGTAGGTACAGGCAGAGATATTGCAATGCCTCAACACAACTCTGTCTTGGCACATACCTTCTGCATCATTCAAATTCATAGATCGTCTCATACTGCTCTTCTGTAATAACGACTCATGACAAGACCCAAACGATTAGCTTAGTCGTGTCATGGCTTGTCAGACATTTTCCAGACACTACTCCATTATTCACCCTTCTTTTCTACACATATAACATCTAAGTTTTTTTCTTATTATTTTATTTTCGTTATTTTCGGAGCACTCCATTCATAATAGCTCTATAATGGTTTTTTACCTCACATTCACCGCACATCAGGGTTGTTATCAGTTACCATCCGGTCTACATACCCAAACCACCCAAGCGTCCCTTTCAATCCTATTAATTTCGCTCACAGAACCTTGCATTATTTTCGCATTTGCTCGCTCTAAATCTGATCTTCCCATAGCCAAAATAAAGTAGAATTACATATAATGTGTGGTGTTTTATTCGACGACGTCCCCAGGCCCCGCGTCGCGACGTCACGAGGGGCGCGTGAAAGTGATTTAACCAGCGCACCTGGTCAATCCTATATTCATATCCCGTATCTGCAGCGCCCATCATGTCCATTGATATTTAAATTAAATTTCTGAAAGCCACAAAAGACCTTCAGCGGCCGGTGGCTAGTTCCGGAGAAAATTACTATTTATAATTCACAGAATGGGAAACGCTTTCTGGAAAGTCTAGCATGTTAACAAGTCCTGTGAAGATAATCCCTCATTACAAAACGATGCATTAGAAAATTTTAATGGAGATAGCTTGTAAGACAAAGTTCATTGACATAATAAATGTATTGGTACTTAAATATCGATTCCAGCCATAAGATTTATTTATTACATATGTTTACACCACACTTACATCATTAGTTAATGTATGTAAGTAACTACATTTATTATAAATTTTGTTATTTTAGGTACTAAATGTTATCTAAATTAAAAAGATTCTTTAGAATTTTTGACTATTGAAAAGCTTCCTTAAGGTGATTCTACACAAAAATGTGCGCATGTAGGTACATACATCTTCTATTTTTTGTTAATGTTATATACAGGGTATTAAGATGAAACCCGGTGGTGGAGAAATTTGAAAAAATTGATTTTACAAAATTGTTGCTGTCACTGTTGCTCTTACTCCACCGGATATTGAGCGAAAGGGACAATGCACCTCGGGCTACTAATACCCAACTATAATCGATGTTTTGTATTCCCCACTTTTCTCCTCAAAAAGTGGACTGATTTTCAATTTTTTTTTCAACTACATAAGAAAAAAACTATTCTATGTCTGTACGTTTTGCTTTTTCTAAAAAAACATTGTCTAGTTTGTATACTGAACGTCTTTTGACGGCGTTTAAACCAGTCAATTTTATTGATTTTTGGAAGGTCATAACTTCTATAAAAAGTAACTTATCAAAAAAAGTACAAAAAGTATGGACACGCCAGTAGTTGATATCTATTTTATGTAAAAACAATATTTTCTCTAGGGTTAAAATCCAGAGAGATAAACAGGGAATACGTTTGTATGGAAAAATCACCGCCGGGTATCCCCTTAAGGGATGTACTTACTTAATCTGAATTCTTGACATCAATTGGATTAAAATGTTTTTTCTTCAAAACCAACCAACAACAAAAAATTCTTCAACACGTCATCACCGTCACTCGGCCGAGTAACCGCCTAACCTGTCACCCCGACCCTATCCATCGAATATCTACTGATTTCTTACGTTTTACGTTGAAAAAAAAACATCAAATATGTGACAGGAGACCAAAATTTCATTAAAATTTTTTACTTCAAATAATCTCAGGATTTAAAGTAAGTCAAGTAACTACGTCCCTCGCAAGTACGTGCTCATACTTAACACTGCACAAACGGCACATAGTGCACACCCGACAACGAGACTTTAAAAAGTATTTAGGATCGGTTTCACCTACTTAGAGAGGCTTATGTTGTATCACTGTATTGTCGGGCGAGCTTTGAGCTTAAAGCTTCCCCCGGGGGCAGAAAAGACCGAGAGAATAGAAACGAGACTACCGGAAGATAAAGCCGTGGTTTATAGGTCGACGGGAGATTTGCCCGCTCGTTCTTCCTCGGCTCAACAGAGGACGTCCCATTTACCCATCTTTAATAAGATCTCGAAGTGGCGGCTGAAATGCTTTGAATACCGGGAATTTTATAATCGATTCAGGAATAACAATCGCAAAATGTGTCTCGCTATAATTATGGAGGAGAGCAATGGGAGGAGGAATATAATGAAACGATGGGAATATTGTTGACGGAAAGATTGTGGGTTTCCATTTGATTATGCATTATTCAACAAAATTATTATTAAATGAGGACGGATCCATTGGTTTTTAAAACATGTCGGAATTCATTATTAAAATAGTGTTATTTTTTATGTGATTAGGTACCGTACAAGGTTCAAACTGCTCCCAACCGTCTGGAGCCAGCGATATTGGGATATGTTGAGTAGAGAAGGAGGTGAGGGGGAGGAATGTGGAGAAGTACCTGGTTATTCAGATCTAATCACCAAACATGGTTGAAGCCATTTCAAGAATGGTGGTCTTTCATCAGGGCGACACTGAAAGTAGTTGCCACTCTGAATGTGCACTCTACCTGTCTTTACCCCTACCCTACCTGTCCAATACCTACCGATATTTTTTTTTAATGTTAAGTTGAAAAAAAAAATCAAAAATGTAACCGGAGACCAAAATTTCATTTACATATTTTACTCTAAATAATGTCACGAAACACTCGTTAAAGTAAGTCAAGTACTCCCATTAACACCCTGTATATTATTTTTTATAAGTTAATTGTGAAACAACACAAATTAATCAAATAAAATTGACTTAGAATTTTAATAATTTATTACCATAATTAAAATTGTGCAAAAAAGTTATTTTGCAATTATAATTGGGGAATATTAACCACCCAAAGAATTCATTAATTTGTGTATGTTTACCTTTTAATTAATAAATATTCAAGAACATGTATGAATACTTTTTAAAATAAGAAAATGTATATTAACACGTCATAATACATTAGAAAGGTAAGAATATAAGTAGAAAACCCAAACGGTTGTGTTGTGTTGTGGCACAACATTACTTTCAGGTGACATTACTTGACGACCGTCCGTGGTCAAGTGGTAAGACACTTGACTCCCAATCGGAAGGTCGCGGGTTCGAACCCGGCGTACGCTAATAAATTTTAATTGATTAATTTGTGTTATTTCACAATTAATTAATAAAAATAATATATACTATATTTGCGGCACGTTCCAGAGTGGAAGATACTGTCAGTATCGCCCTGGTGTAAGACCACCATTCAGAATTGAAAAGTTGCTTAATAAAGGCTTTAGCCGTGTTTAGTGACTAGATCTGAATAGCCAGGTACTTTCCTACCTTCCTCTTCACTATCTCCTTCCCTTCCCCACTTTCCTTCAGCCTCACAACATACCCCAATTGGGGATGCCATAGTCTCACCGGCTCCAGACGGGAGCAGTTAAGACTCTTGTGAGGTATTCTCTATAGGTCAGCGCGAGGTTTTCAGCTCGTAGCGTGATTTCCATCAAGAGCAATGAACACTTGAATTATATTATCTACTCGATAATCCTGCGAAGAATTGTGCGTTGGAAGACAGAAACAGAAAATGCTTGTAACACAATATTGGATCAAAACGAAATGCAATAAGCCTTCGGGTTACACAACTGTATCACTGACAAAATGAAATCATATTATCCGATAATAATTCAAGGGTGATTGATTTCGGTATACACGTGTTGTTAATTGGAAATACGATATTATAACGGACCAGCCCACGGGGAGAAAGGTAACTGTATCGAGGCGATCTACTCGCATGACTAACAGCGTAATAACTTACTAACTAACTAACTAACTAACCATCACGCCGTTTCCCGAAGAGGAGGCAGAGTTGAAGCACAACCGAACAACTCCGTCTTGGCACACACTCACTGCTTCATTCACATTCATACATCATCTAAAAATACTCCTCTGTTATTCTGACTTTTGACGTGGCCTCACTCACTTGATCCTGACATGTCTTCCTCGGGCGACCTCGAGTTCTTCTAGCGTTCACATTTACGACATATATCGTTTTACACTCCTTTCTTTGTTCATTCGCTCTAATATGTGCCCAATCTCAATAGGTAGGTAATCATTTGTAAAATAATCTAATTTTTTTTTTTAAATCTCAAAGGCTTATTAAACTTTTTTTAAAGTGGGGTAACCACGTAACCTCAGCAAAAAAAAAAATTAAATTTAAAACTAAAACTTTGAATCTTCATTGAAACAAAGTCACGGGTAGGTATTTAATATAATATATTATGGTTGGGGAGGAACATATAATAATATTTTAAATCTACTCAAAATTTTTCAAAGAGTGATAATTAAAGTAATATTAGACAAAACATCCAAATTTTCTACTGAAATTCTCTTTTCAATATTCAATGTACCTACAATAGACAAAATATATAAAATTTACAAAGAAATACAGTTAAATAACTTACAATTTGTATATTGATAAATCTTGCATTTTCTTAATTATCCCTTGTTTTTGCCATATTGTATTATTTACTTTCATACATGATATTATATAATTGAACTAAAATTTCCTCACCAAACACAAAAGCATCGTCTCTGGATGGTGAGGAAAGGCTATTCTTATATACCATTTTAACACTGTATAACATGTAAAAATTGTGCTTTTATTGTAAAAAAAAAAACCTACAAATATTTTTTTTTTAAATGTCTACGCGCAGATTTATATAAGTAATTTTATTTATAGTACAATGGATTGTGCATAATCTAGGACACAATGGCGAGCAACCCATGCATAGAGAATGTAAAGCTGTACGTACGTAGAGTGAGTTAAAATATATATTTTTAGACAGAATCTATCCACTTTTACATAAGGAAATCAAAGGGATTGTCGAGAGATTATTGACAGTTGTAAAGGAAAACAAGCCTTACCGTTCTTGAATTTACATAAAAATACAAACTTATTATAAGAATTATTATCGAATACTCAGTTTAAAAAATAAATCTCGTGGAATCATGAAAATCGTACAGCAGCAGCCCATTAAATAAAAATCCCAAATGAGGTGACTCGGCCAAATGTACTGGAAACTAGCAGAATAACAAATTTCCAAAAATCTATCAGCAAATCTAGAGGAAACACCTTGTATAATAGTTTCCTATAGTCGCCTCAGATACTGCCAGGAAAACAAGTGCAGAGTCTCAATATAATGTGTCTGCAAGAGGAAGAAGGGTTGCACATACATAAATAAATAATTTGCGTTACTCTTATCATACAATTACATTGCGTGTTAACCGATTTTCCAATTTTAAAAGTATGTATCATAAATCAGTCAAATAATTTTTTCCATTTTTACCCATTTTTCCAACAACACGCGTGACCTATTTAATTTTTTTACGCAAACTTCATAATGCCAGAGCTCACCAGTATATATATAGAAATATTCACGGGCGTGTTCACGCCAATTCAAAAAAAAAATAAGATGAAATTTTAATCGCAATGGTATGAATAGTATTGGAAATAATTTCGTAACGCCAGAGCTCACTATCATATAACCATCCCGGGAATGCGCACATCATATTCCCAAAGTTTCATCGCAATCGGATGAACGGTATTATCACGCATAAGGTACGATGCGATACGATTGTACCTCCCCAGCCAGGAGCAATCCTGTCCCGGTGAGACCGGTACACCAGGGGGGCATTGATTTGTTAGGACTGGAACACGTGCTCTTAGGATAGGAAGGAGGTTTGAGTTTAATCGACCGGTATACATGGCAACCTAATAAGCCAATATTGGAAAGTAGGTTGGGCGGGAATGGGATGGGTTAAGCTATTTTTTTAATTTTTTTTTTATATTATATATTGTTCCTCCCTACCCATGTATTTTCTTCATTCATCCTTCTTCCCGTTTTCTTGTTCCTCCTCCCCTTTCTCATTTGTTCTACCGGGTCAGTATTATCGGAGTGCGTTTCGTTCATGGTGCATATTTTCTGAGTTGCCTCTCGAAGTTTGTCTTTGTCTTTAACTATTTCCTTCCACTCTTCCAGCGTTTTGTCATAGTAGCTCATGTCATGTTGTAAAGAGTCATTCCACGTAAATATAGGTCTTCCAATTTTACGTTGACCTGGTGAGTAGTTCAAAGCTGCTGTTAATAGATGCGACGGTATTCTTCTCAATATGTGTCCCAGGTATCCTCACCTGTAAGATTTTATCTTCTTAGTTATTATTTACCCTCTAGTATTTGGCATATTTTTTTCTTAGGCGCGTTCCTAGACTCTCAGAGCTCACTATCCTATAACCAAAGTTTCATCGCAATCGGATGAACGGTATGGCCAAAAATAAGGTACGAACTAACAAACAAACAAACATAAATTTTTATATTATAGATAAAAATTCTTACAGGAAATTCAACAACCTCTACATAAGAGGAACATTGAATCCATTAAATGGTGTATTATTTATTATGCAATATTAACCGCTAAGGAGTGTCCTGGTACCCGGAAAGGCTCTATGTTCTATTGTATAAATAATATTCATTATTGCACCATAATAAAAATGGACATAGGAAATAGTGAATGGGGCAAGATAGCATCATACTATAAACTTAGCTTAATGGATAATTTTCGGATTATACGTCATGATTTATTGGATGATATTCTAACCCAAGAACGAGGCTTACCCTCCCACGCTTTGAAAGTCTACACTAGAATGTTTTGTTCGTCTCAACAATATACTGAAGGACTTCTTGGCATTTCCCATTGAAAAGCTCACATAGAATACTCAGCTCCTTACTAAAACGGTAAAACTAGTTATATGATGCATGCAATGCATAGTGCAGGTACAAATCCCTTTTGAGGAATTTGACTGCGTTTTAAAGTATCAAAGATCGATCACGTTCCATTGTGAAGCGGCACTTGCTCCTGAAGCTAGTCGTGATAAAGCCGCACCTAATTCCAATTGGCCGAGGATAAGATTACACAATCACGCTCAAGATCATTAAGAAATCATTGATAATGGACTGCAAAGGTATATCGCAATGAGTTGCGCGAGGCTATGGGTCAGGTGCGGTTTGGTGATTCGATCGGATTAATGTATGGACGGGATACGAAACAATCCGAACATTCTTGTCGATGGTAAACGGCAACAAACTGGTCCAACAAAAAAAAACTTCAAGGATGCTGGAGATTGGAGTCGGGTTACAGCCAGTACTGGATACTGAACTACTATCGTGAGAATTATCGTAGAATTCATACAAGCCTAGCACAGGTACAACTACTGGTACTTGGTAAATTAAACGTTTCACGTAATGATATGTACAAAGATTGATTGTTCTCTACGCGAATAGCGAGCCTAACAATTGAATATCAAATGTTTAAGCATAGTAAATTATTTTGAAGTGTCAATTACTCACTCGACATAACATTGATTGCATTTTTGTAATTAAAATTTATTAATAAAGATTATTATTTGGCAAGTTTATACAGGTAAGGCACCAGTGAGAATTATTGTTTTTTTCTATCCATCCCAGGTTTTGCAAATACCCATTTATTTATTTAAGGAACATTAATTTTAAATCCAAATCTTTTCAAATTAAGATAATTCTCTGAAAACTTTTTGTTTTATTTACAATTAACATCGTGCGTTAAGATTGGACCAACCTTAAGGAAAAATAATGCCGTTTCTTGGATATTTAATCATTTACAATCAATTATGAAACATCAAATTTAAACATTTAACATCAATTTTGTAACATTACATTTAACAGAATAATAAACAGATTTTGATAATATGATGTAGCTGGTGTATTGTATTAAGTATTTAGCAATTAATTACAATTTTCACAAGTATTGGACTAAATGTCTTGTCGTTACAGATATCTAAATAAACTCATAATTCAAAAAGAAGGCTGATTTAGGAAGCTTTGGATTTATTTCAGATTTTTTATGCAACAGACTTGTTCACTTCTACCTCTCATCAAGAAAACCATCCGGACAGCGTCTCCAAATATTACACTGGCTCTAAGAGTATGGATATTCTTAGCACTGGCTCTAAGATTTGTGTTCTTATGCGTGCAGTAAGCATAAAATTAAAACGAAGGAGGGCCCATATATTATGCGTGTACTCGATAGCAGAAACTATACCAACCATCGCTACATAAAGCTTATATTTACAACAAAGAGACCTTTAAAAAACGAAATCTTTGATGGATGCCGAAATGTTTATCAATAAGGAAGCGTACAGAGAACATGAACGATGAATTTATTTCCACCTGCACCTTGCGGTATTTGTATCAAGGACTCGTTGGCCGTGCTAATATGGGCAAATGGGCATATTACATTTCCCATAACAAATATTAAAAAAACTGGTTAATTCAACTATTGCACGTATCTAATAAATGCAAAGTAAAATATATTAACTAGAATTATTGTTTTTAGTGGGTATATACGTTTGTTTTAAATTTGAAGGAAACCTTGAAATAACACACACTCATAACATGAAACATTGTAATTGATTGCAATTTAAACACCAATGATAAAAAGTCTAAATTTTGTTGTTTGTTAAACGTACTCAAGGATGTATACTTTAGTTTAGATAGATTTTTCATTCAATTGAAACATCTGTCTGAGGATATCAAAACATTACAATAATTTGTAGTATAAAAATTCATATTAATAATATGTTTGAGCGTTGTGACGGGAATCGACATCCAAACTTAAGATTAAATGTGTGGACCGGTTCCATAACAGTTGATCACCGACAGTAGGCTTTCCGGTATACTTATATACAATATGCAGTTTAGAGAAAATACGGTATACGAGTAGGTACCTGCTTACACAAAATATAACTAATTGTCCCCGAAGGGGTAGAGAGAATGAACCGCCGAATAACAAACAAGTATATATTTTTGTTTTTCAAATACACCGAATAAAAACTTTTTTGTGTATATACTGTATCATAATTGTGTATATAAGTAAAAAAAAAAAATCGACATTGTATATAATAAATTCGTTTGATACCCATGCCAACTAATTATTAAAGGAAATTTTGAGGTCGATTTTAGGTTTGATGATTTGTTAAATAATGCACAAAAAATTATAATTTTGTAGTAATTATAATTTCGGGGGATCAACTTTCGGGTCACCGTGTGGACCATAGGTAATAAATAATACTCAGACTGAATTTGATTGCAAATAAGTTATCTAGGTACCCACGAGAAATGTTTTTTTCAAATAAGGATAAAATACAAAAGCCCGAATTTCCCAACCAGCGAAACTCTTTATACGAATAAAACCCTAGAAATGTTTTTCCAACAAATAA
This sequence comes from Limnephilus auricula, assembly GCA_951813805.1. Taxonomy (NCBI): domain Eukaryota; kingdom Metazoa; phylum Arthropoda; class Insecta; order Trichoptera; family Limnephilidae; genus Limnephilus; species Limnephilus auricula. Next base: position 8,727,581 of record OX638403.1, read on the forward strand.
TGTACCGAGTTGATCAGGATCAATCGATCAGACAATAGTGAGAACTCGGAATAAGCGTTTTAATAAATTCTCCTTCGTAACGGAATGGTTTCTTCTTAAAGATTGCTTTCATAAACTTCCTCCAACCCGCCGCGCCGAGATTAATGGTGAAAATATTAGATTAACAGAAATCAAAGAAAGAATAACTTTCACGTTCGTGCTGACATATAAATCAAAATGTTTTGACGAGGATATTGATGGAATATAAATCCATTTTCGACCCTGAATGAAATAACTTTTTTTAAATGTTTTCGCGAACCACGCCATATTTGAATACAAGTTTCCCATCAAATATACAGGTACGTTTGATAATCGCCCTGGTGAAAGGTCATAAATTCTTAAATTGATTTTAGCCTTGTTTGGTGACCATCTTAATAGTTAGTACTGCATCTTCCTCATCTCCTTCTCTCACTCCCTTCAGCCTCACAACATACCCCAAATGTGGGTACCACCATGGACCCACTGTGCGCTTTTAAAATTCTCACGATTACGGCACGGCAAAGGCACAAAGTAGCATAAAACGTACGTTCTTTATCTCAATAGTGCTGCATCTCTTTCTTACATACTAAATAACATTGAGACCAACGATGTCCGTATATCTGCTTCCTCTAAAGGAAAGAGTAATCATTTTCTTGAAAAGAAATGAGATGCCCGGTTCGATGCCGCCGCCGCGCCGTTTCCGTGGGAAATATAAAAGCAGCCACTGGTTAGAGATAGTTATGGTCGAAGCTGATAACCAAAGAATAAATCACAATAATATATATGTGGTAAATTTGAGGCCCTTTCAAAAATAATAGATACATTAAGTATCGCTCTGGTGAAAGACAGCCAATCGGAATCGAAATGTTGCTTTTTTTGGTGACTGGATTTTAATAGACCCCTCCATCCTCTTCCCCGCCTCCTTCCAAGTACCTACAGCCCCAATTGGGGATGCCATAGTCTCACTGCATTCAAACGTCTGGGAGCAGTTGGGACCAATGTGGTACATACTCACAAAAAAAGGTTGTGAAGATAAAATTATTTCCATATTTTTTTGTACAAAAATCATTAACTTTTTTAATGAATTTTGACGACCATGTTCGTTACTTCTGCATTGTGGGTAAAGAAATAATATCTGTAGTCAATAATTTATGCTTCGATTAACCGTCGGAACTAACTGAACACATACGAAAAGTGGCGCTCATTTAAATATCATACACGCTGATATGTATGAAAAGTTACCTTGCCGAGTATTTTTTTTGTATTATTGAAAATATAACAAAGTTTTATTCGCCGTCGGTACAGCCAAGAATCCTTTACTCGCAGAAAGACGTAAAAGCCTTTTCTATTCTAATAAGCCCCTGGGCAATTCAACTTGTTTGTAAACAACCCTCTAGAAATTCGAAATCTTTGCAATCGCCCATCTAAATAGAACGTCCTTTTAGATTTGAATGGAAACAAATGTCGCCACTTACTTAGTATCATTCTACTATTAGATCAGGACAGCTAATTAACATTGCGAACTTTGTTTCTCTTACTCTGCATGGCGTCGTATTATATAGCTACTCGATTTGATTTTTCAATTTTTCCCTACTGAGAGACCGAATTTATGATTTTAAAATTTATCAGTCCGACTCCAACTAACTAACCATTACGCTGTTTACGCAGGGGTAGGCAGAAAATACGAACCGCTTAACAACTCGGTCCTGGCACACACTTCTTGCTTCATTCACATTCATAAATCGTCTCTTCTGTTAATCTGACTCTTGACGTGGCCCGATTCTATCTGATTCACTTGCTCGCGCCATGTCTTCGTCGGGCATCCCCGACTTCTTCTGCCATTCACATTTGAGGCATATATTCTCCTTACATTCCTATACCAATTCATTTGATCTACATGCCCAAACCATCTAAGCATCCCTCAATCTTATTCATTACGCTTACATCATCCTTGCATACTTTGCGGATCTCTAAATTTCTATCACGGCTATAAATGGTTACGTTATACCATCAGGGATCTTATTTCTACACCATTCAGTCCACTTTCATCCTTCCTCCGCCAGTTTCATGCCTCGCAGCCATACATCAGGGTAGGTTCCAGCACTGCATTGTGGACTGCTATTGTGTCATTGTGGCGCATCCGGCACAACAAATAACTGCCGCTGAGGACAGGAGGAGTTGGGGGCGAAAGTTTCAGGAGGCCAAAGCTGACAGGAGGAGTTGGGGGCGAAAGTTGCAGGAGGCCAAAGCTCGAAATGGGCTGTAGCGCCATCGGAGAGAGAGAGATTTGCTTCTTTGGACAGTTTTATGTTAGCGCCATCCTCTTTAATCCTGCATTTTAATAGAGTCCGACTTTTGGATGACAAAACACGCCCACTTCGCATTTCTTGTGTTCCTTATTCATTGGTTAAAGCAGCGCACTGGAGGTCCACCAGTGTCCAAGTTCTCGAATATATTCCATTTAATCCGATCGATTGGTTAAGACGATAGACTTCGCTTTTCGGCCCATACAAAAAGGACGCCCGGGAAAAAACACTTTTCTACATCGAAAATTGCACAAAATGAATATTTTTTTTTATACTGCCTTCTAGAGGGTGAAAACTATGTCGGTATGTTTTCGAATTTTCGATGCGTTTCGTATTAAAGTAAACATTCACTGTCAAACATGTACGATTTATCAAAAAATATCATTTAAGGAAAAAGTGCTGCTAACTCAACTCTCATAAAGAATTATAAAATTATAAAAAGCTACCGACGTAGCTTCTTCTTTCTAAAAAATATATATTTTTTAAAATTTCAATTTCGTGAAAGTTTCGGTGTAGAAAAGTGTATTCTCCATAAACCCCTTTTCGAGCGATTTCTGTAGGTAAATTTGAGCGTTGTCTCATTCGCACATTTCGCATTCGCATGTATTGTAAGTGGGAGTGAGCTTATTGTGAGCGGGACAGAATGACAGACGCGGGTGTTCCGCGTGTCGTTCAAAGTCTTGCCTCTTAAGGAGAGATCGAATGTATTGTACCTAAGCTACAACAATAAAAAATAACAACGATTGCGGAAATGACCAAGTAAACTGTGAATAAAATTTCAAAGTTTTTTTGACCTTCGTGAAGAACTTATCTCGGAAATTTTAGATAGCTTTTCTATTTTACAATTATTGATTTGTTATTATTTCAGTACCAGCATATATTACTTAATATGAAAGAAAGTCATCAATATTTAAATTTCAAAATCCTAGACATTTAGATGTGAACGAATCGCATCCCAACAAAAACAAACGGAAGGTGCGAGTATACGGAAACCTAAGATATGAGCACCCCGTGACACTAATAATTTATGTTCCGAGAATAGTTAAATTTCAATCAAAATAAAAGCTAAAAGGAAGAAGCAATATCTTCTCGTGAGATCTATCTACTAGAGCTAGAGAAACAAATAATAAAGCACAGAGAAGATTTATTAAGTAGAAACTCGAGATATTATACCGACATTTATTTTGATTTGATGGTAAAATCACAGAAAGGAAACGTTCGAAAAATACAGATATTTATTAGTATCTTTAGATTCTGTACAAAAAAATATTAGATAAAATTAATATTGCATGAACACTCTTTGTAATCTTTATCTGAAATAAAATCTCATCGTAAGACCTCCTAGTAATAACCTCTCAAGTAAGTATGGTCCTGTATATTTTCTGCTTCTACGGAGTATAATTAAAAAAATATAATATGTACATTTTCACGCACCATCGCGTTCATTGGCCAAATGCATTGTACAATGTTCAATGCACAATGCACAATGTACGTAGAGTATTGTATCAATGATCGATGAACCGGTGGATGAATTTTTTTTAACCATAAGTTGTTACATCTTTAGTTAGAAGTTTAGAAGTAAGATTGTAGAAATATATTATAAATTTGTACAGCGCCCTTTAGATTATTTTTCACAAAAACGGCGCTATACAAATCATCCAAATATTATTATCATCAAAATCTAGAAAATACCTCCATAATCTTTAGTATTTCAAGGTAATTTCAATGAAGCTTTGAAAAGATATTGAAATAAATAAAGTAACTTCTTATACAAAGAAAGCTGTGGTGGTCAAGTGGTAACGATCCTCGATTAGGAATCCAGAGGAAATATTTGTCTTATTTCACTATTAATTAATTAAAATAATTTAGAAATAGTTTGTTTCTTCAGTAGATATTTAAGTGTTAGATGCTCTCCAAAAGTGGAAGATACTCTTAGTATCGCCCTGGTGTAAGACCACCTTTCAGAATTGAAACATGGCTTTAGCCGTGTTTAGTGACTAGATCTGGATAGCCAGGTACTTCCCCACCTTCCTCTTCCTCGTCTCTTTCCCTTCCCCACTTACCTTCAGCCTCATAACATACCCCAATTGGGGATGCCATAGTCTCACTAGCTCCAGACGGGAGCAGTTGGGACTCTTGTAAGGTATTCACTACAAAAATAAAAAAAGACTACAATTTAGAATCAAGACGTTGCTTGAAATGGTTTTATCCATGTTTGCTGATTGAATAACCTGGTATTTCGCAACCTTCATCTCCATCGTCTCCTTACTCTCCCTCAAAACATACCCGACTGCCACTGTATTCACACAAAAAGGGAAAGCTTTTCAACAATGAATTTATTTGATATTTAGTAACTGCTATATATAGATAAAACGGGCCAATACACCCTATTCACTAGTCACTAGTCCACCGTGTGGTATATGTCTGCTGCCCGCTCGGCATCGGATTCCCGCCCTTGATGGGCCGGGGCCGGGTGTCGGGTGACCCGAACGCGACACCGTCCCGCGGTGTCCGGTGTCCGATAACCGGTGTCCGGCCGTAACCAACCTACGCGCACGGACAAGGACTACGGACAACGTAGGCTACGCAGATTCCAAAACATTTCTTGATAATTATCACATGAAAAAATGCAAGTGCTCTTATAATACAGTATTCTACCAAGTAAATCAGGGTTCCATGACAACTCAACAAAGTGGTATTTTAACACCCCTTTGAAAAGTCATTAAAATTGTTAAAAAAAAATAAAAATATTATAAACCTAACCTAACCTGACGTAACCTATTTAACCAAGTTTTTAAAGGAGTGATGAAGTTGCACACTGTGGAGTTGTCCGGCCACCGTAAACATATGTATTCATCAAAATAAAGATAAACATTCCCGGACAAGACAAAAAACTTGACAATACTTGAATTCTTCCTACTTCCACCATTAAAATCGGAAAATATTGCTTGTGCAATGATGGAGCTATCAGAGGATTGAATCCGCAACGTGTGGTTTGTTCACTCGGTTACTCACTATTAATAAATACGGTGTTCAGAAATTTGTGGTACAAGCGGGAAACTGAAACTTTCAGCACTCAGAAAACCCATAAAACTTTTTTTGTTTTTTTTTTTTTTTTCTTATAATTTTTTTCTTCGACAATTTAAGGATTAAAAAAAATTTCGGAGCCGGCACTGCCCTTCGACGCATTTTAAGTGAAAACAAAGAGCTGATGATAGTAACTGGATATTTTCAATTTGACCACAAAAATACCAACTTTGGACTCATATTACTCCGAAACGAAAGCTCAAAACCAAAAAAGTTACAACACAAAATCGAATCCAAATGTATGAATTCAAACGAGATGCCACTGGTCACGCCAGCACATTACAGGCATTTGCAAAGAAAGGTGATTGTTACACAGGAATTAATAAATAACGGGGATTGTTACACAGGCATTTAAAAAGAAAGGTGATTATTACACAAGCATTTACAAAAAACGGTAATTGATACACAGGCATTTACAAAGAAAGGTGATAGTTACATATGCATTTACAAAGAACGGTGACTGTTACACAGACATTTACAAAGAAATGTGATTGTTACACCGGCATTTACAAAGAACGGTGATTGTTACGCAGGCATTTACAAATAAAGGTGATTGTTACACAGGCATTTACAAAGAACGGTATTTGTTAAATAGACATTTACAAAGAACGGTGATTGTTACGCAGGCATTTACAAAGAAAGGTGATTGTTACACAGGCATTTACAAAGAACGGTGATTGTTACATAGATATTAACAAAGAAGAAGGAGATTGTTACGCAGGTATTTACAAAGAAAGGTGATTGTTGCACAGGCATTTACAAAGAAAGGAGATTGTTGCACAGGCATTTACAAAGAAAGGAGATTGTTGCACAGGCATTTACAAAGAAAGGAGATTGTTGCACAGGCATTTACAAAGAAAGGAGATTGTTGCACAGGCATTTACAAAGAAAGGAGATTGTTGCACAGGCATTTACAAAGAAAGGAGATTGTTGCACGGGCATTTACGAAGACAGGAGTTTGTTACGGTGCCAATCTGAAATTAGTAATTTTCCGGAAGTGTTCATTTCTTTTTTGGCATTTATTTGATTCATCCTTACTTATTTTAGTTCATTTACATAATTCATTAAGTTCCTCTTCCTGATCTTCAACTAGTCAATATAATAAATCATTGTGAACAATCAATCAGTATCTTTGGCTGAAATATATTGTTCCAAAATCTATTGTTCGCCACCTCCGAGATGTTTTGAGACACAAGGACGTGGCTCACAGTCAAAGTCTTGGAGCCTCGAGAAAGAGTGATACAAAATTATTAGCTAATTCCAAAGTGCTAATTTTTGTGAACTATCTATCTTCCTAGGGTCGCTGTACAAATAAATAAAAAAAGAGAGGGATGTAACGCAAAAATGATTAAACGAGCCTTCGAGGCTTAACTAAAAAATATGTCTTGAACTTTTTCAAATATTTCACATGTGCGGAAAAAAAAACGAGAATTAAATTTTAAATGTGTCCAAAGATTTTTTAATAGCATTGAGGAACGAGAGGTTAACTTTGAAAAAAACGTTTATTAATAATTACGAATGAACTCGCCATCGTTGCCCGGGCAATCCGTAGTTTTTCGAAATATTACGTTGACCGTGAACCCGTATTCTTTTGAGTGCAAAATTTCTTCAATCTCGAAATAAAACTGTAGATTTTTACAAAATCAAATCTACGCCGCCGGCCCACTTGTCGCATGGCACAGACACTCTCCTTTATACAAAATAAATAAATTAAGATTTATGAATGAATATTACTTTCAGAGGAGATTTTTGAGTATTATATTTTACTTGCATTGACCGGTCTTTTATCTGTCTTAGTTTATGTGGACATAAATCTACTTAGAGATCTATGAATTGATGCTCCGAAAGGGCGAAAATCACCATTTAAGGATGAATACCAAAATGTCAAAAACATTGACACCCATTCCAAATGTTTACATTTAAATGTTCTTACGACTTTATGCCCGGGCAAAATCTTCCCCACAGGAAAAACTAAACCCTAAAAAAGTTTTAATATCTATATATTATAATCTTTATTAATATTTAAAAAATTACTTTCTAACATCAATAGTTTTTCGGCCCTGTTTCACATCCTGCTGGGTCCAGTAGAGCCATTCTATACCACAGGAACGCCGCACTCGATCAAGTCTGTTGCGGCTTCGCGGTGTAGACTCCGGCCTAAATACTATTATAAGGTACACCTCGTAGGTACTACATAATTACAAGTGGAGCTTAAACCTATCTAAAATATATAATATTATAGTTTTATCTCGAATCAATTACAGTTAAAATTATAGAGATAATAGAATCATTTACTATATAGGCGTTGTTATAATCGTATTCAGTCAACGAGGATGTTACACCACACTTGTTACTAGTTACCCTCTGGATTTTAATTTTTTTTTTTTATAGTGAATACCTCACAAGAGTCCCTACTGCTCCCGTCTGGAGCCAGTGAGACTATGGCATTCCCAATTGGGGTATGTTATGAGGCTGAAGGTAAGTGGGGGAGGGAAGGAGACGGGGAAGAGGAAGGTCGGGAAGTACCTGGCTATTCAGATCTAGTCACTAAACACGGCTAAAGCCATTTCAAGCAACGTTTCAATTCTGAATGGTGGTCTTACACCAGGACGATACTAAGAGTATCTTCCACTCTGGAACGTGCCGCAAATATACAATATATTATTTTAAATAATTAATTGTGAAATAACACAAATCAATTAAATAAAATTTATTTGCGCACACCGGGTTCGAACCCGCGGCCTTCGGAATGGAAGTCTAACGCCTTGATGGATAATGCCAATGATGGATAGTGCCAATGAATTTATTGAGTGTATGAATGAAATGGAAAACGTTTTAAAGTATGAAATAATTTGTAGAAAGAGATTTAGAAAATATAAGAATAAGAATGTATCTACACATAAAAAATAAAATTTAAAAAAAAAAAAACAAAAATTAAAAATTCAAAAATCTGTTTCTGAAAAAATAAGAAAGTATACAGATTTAGGAAATGAAATTAAAAGAATTTGGCATTCTCAGACTATAAAAATATTACCTTTTGTTATTTCGGCTATTGGCATTATACCTAGCTCTCTTATTAAAAATTTAGGCATATTAGATTTGTCAAAGAATTTGTATATAAAAATGCAAAAATCAGTCATTTTAAATACATGTAGAATTACGAAAGATTTTTTAAATATTTATATTGAGGGATCAGTAGGATTAATCGGTCAAATTAGGAATTCCACAGAGCCGAACCCTCTGATATGAAAATATCTGGAGACGGTGAATTATATTCCCATTTAATAGTTTGGTAGATTAACGTGTTGTTCTTGTATTGTTTTGTATTAATTATACTTATATAATACACTTGCATAACGTGGATTTACTAGATGATCATTTATATGGAAAAGTGTATGAAAGGGTTTAGTTTTTCCTATGGGAAAAACTAAACCCGTTCCTGTAAATCTGGTGAAAAAAAAATAGCAAAATAATGTATATATAGAGAGTTAAATAATAAGACCTGAAATTACAATAACATAATAACAGCATTAAGGATTGTAGCATATTATTTGCATACAGATACACTTTTTAAATGAAGCGAGGTTTTTATAAAAAAATATGTCTACGGAGTAGGTTTCATTCCCCACACGATGCTATCTTTGAAGACAAGAGTTGAACATAAAATTAGTGCGAGAAGCAACTATATTAAATGGAGCATAGAGTCTAGTGTTGTAATTATTGGGTACTTGATAATTTATCATATTCACTAGTTCAGGGCTATCCAAATATCCGTTTACGATTTTAAATAATAATAAAACATCACAGATTTTTCTTCGCAGTGATAGTTCGGGTAGTTTAAATAATTGTAATTGTAATTTTCTATTGGAATGCGTAATTTATAATTTATAATATGGTATGTAATTAAGTAAATACAAATTACTATGTATTTATTGTACGATAATTAATTATAGTTATATAGCGTGGTAGCCCTCTATTCCCCATCCATGAAGAAGGTTCCCTTTTTTACCTGAAGGGCGTGCTTATGAAGATGTAAGGGCTGAAAGTTTTGCCCTCTAGAAATTCCAAGAACAGTCCAGAACATTCGAGAGTATTCGAGAGCATTCCACAACACTCCAAAACATCCCAGAACATTCTGGAATGTTCGGGAATATTCTGGAACGTTCGGGAACATACCATCTCAGATCATTGTGGAACATTCCAGAACAATCATGTTTTTGGAATATTCTGGAACATTGAGGACTATTTGGTGGAAGCCTTTTTTGTATAGATGGGGGGATATATGTGGAGTTTGTCTACCTCGGGAGCAAAATATCATGGGACGGTTGGTCTAAGAGCCAGGTCGACAGCCGTATACACCAGGCTAGGCTTGCATTCAATAAAAGGTCGAAAATAATAGAATCGAATAATATAGTCCTAAAACTCAATATCAATATATATCAAACATCGGCAATATCGTCGAATCTGCCGGATCTGCCCTGATGATGGACACTGCAACGCTGTCCGAAACGTCGGCTAAAGAAGGAGGTAGCACAACACGGCATAACACTCCAAAAACAAACAACGAAAAAAAACAAAATTACTGTCCAAATGGACAAAATTAATGTCCAAATGGACAAAATTACTGTCCAAAAGGACAAAATTACTGTCCAAATGGACAAAATTAATGTCCAAATGGACAAAATTAATGTCCAAATGGATAAAATTAATGTCCAAATGGACAAAATTAATGTCCAAATGGACAAAATGAATGTCCAAATGGACAAAATTAATGTCCAAATGGATATTAATGTCCAAATGGACTAAATTAATTTATTAATATCCAAATTAATTTTGTCCATTTGGACATTCATTTTGTCCATTTGGACATGTCCAAATGGAAAAAATTTATGTCGAAATGGACTAAATTAATGTCCAAATGAACAAAACTAATGACCAAATGGACAAAATTAATGTCTCAAAGGACAAAACTAATGACAAACGGACAAAATATAGCCGCTTATTTTAAAACTGTCGCAAACTTTATATAATGTCGTCAATTTACAATTTTATAAAATATAAAATTTTTAAAAACCGTCGCCAAAACTTTGCCAAAATGCACAAAATTAGTCTCCGAATGGAAAAAATTTATCTCCAAATGGACGAAATATTACAATTTTGAAAACTGTCGCAAACTTAAAAATTTTCAAAACCACTCCAATTTAAAAACCGTAGTAAAAACATTGTCATGGACAAAATTAATGTCCAAATTAATAAAATATTTGTTCATATATATATAAAGCAGATATTTTGTTGCTGCCAAAAATTTTCCAAAAACTTTTATCATTTTCTAAAAAATGTATGTCCTTATGGACTACTGCTGCCAATTTCTAAAACTGTTGCATATTTTCAAAAACCTTCGCCTATTTCCAAAAACTGTCTCCAAGTTTTCCAATCACCGTCGCCAATTTTCAAAAACTGGGGCCAATTTTTTAAAACTTTCGCAAAACATTGTCCGCATTTTCGCAAATATTTCCGCTATTTTACAAAAATTGTAGCATACTTTCATAAACCCATGCCGATTTCCAAAAACTGTAGTAAGTAAATTTTTAAAAACCGTCACGAAAACTTTGTCATAATGGACATAATTAATGGGCATTGGACAAAATTAATGGGCAATGGACAAAATTAATGTCCAATTGGACAAAATACTGCCGCCAATTTCTAAAACTATCGCATATTTTCAAAAGCGTCGCCGATTTTCAAAAACGTCGCCGATTTTCAAAAACTGTCGCCGATTTTCAATAACTGTCGCTGATTTCCACAAACTGTCTCCAAGTTTTCCAAAAAACCGTCGCCAATTTTTAAAAACTGTCGCAATTTTTTTTTTAAACTTTCGCAAAACATTGTCCGCATTTTCGCAAATATTTCCGCTATTTTACAAAAACTGTAGCATACTTTCATAAACCGATGCCGATTTCAAAAATCGGTAGTAAGTAAATTTTTAAAAACCGTCACGAAAACTTTGTCATAATGGACATAATTAATGGGCAATGGACAAAATTAATGGGTAATGGACAAAATTAATGGGTAATGGACAAAATACTGCCGCCAATTTCTAAAACTATCGCATATTTTCAAAAGCGTCGCCCATTTTCAAAAACGTCGCCGATTTTCAAAAACTGTCGCCGATTTTCAATAACTGTCGCTGATTTCCACAAACTGTCTCAAAGTTTTCCAAAAAACCGTCGCCAATTTTTAAAAACTGTCGCAATTTTATTTTAAACTTTCGCAAAACATTGTCCGCAATGTCGCAAATATTTCCGCTATTTTACAAAAATTGTAGCATACTTTCATAAACCGATGCCGATTTCCAAAAACTGTAGTAAATTTTTAAAAACCGTCGCGAAAACTTTGTCAAAATGGACAAAATTAATGTCCAATTGGACAAAATACTGCCGCCAATTTCTAAAACTGTCGCATATTTTCAAAAACGTCGCCGATTTTCAAAAACGTCCTAGATATTGTAGATATATTTAGTTCAACAATATTGCAACACTGGCTTCACTACGTTTATATCATCGAATAGAGCTGATTTATATGGTAAAATTGTTTAACTTTTAACTCTGATGTGCAAACGAAAGTTGGTTGGTGACTTATAAATTTAAAAAAAAATCTTTCTTTATCGTTTACGTTTATACACGAATATATTGTTTAAAATATATGAATTTGTTGTATTTCTTGGGCATTAACTATGTATCAATTTCTAGACATTTTGTTTTGAAGATTTTAAATTTTCAATGTATTTTCGTTACTTACATATTAATTTTTCAGCTACCGGTTCCGACACATCCGTGCCATTCATTAGCAAACTTAAAACTAAACTTAAAATTTAAATAAATACAGAAATGAATTAGATGTTATTGGGTGGGGGTAGTGGGAAATCTCCCCTTTTGACTATGTTCCCATGTGATATTGACTCCGCCCACTGTTCTCCCCCTCCCCCAAAATCACCCCTCCCACTACCCACACCCAATAACATCTAATTCATTTCTGTACCTGTTTAAATTTTAAGTTTGATAGTGAATGCCACGGATGTGTCGAAACCGGTAGCAGAAAAATTAAAATTTAAGTAACGAAAGTACATTGAAAATTAAAACTCTTCAAAACAAAATGTATATAAATGTTGCCTATCTTCCTGCTTCAATCGTTTTCCACGCAATCAGTAGTAGAATTCAATCATTTAATAAAACGACCACCATTCAGAATCGAAACGTTGATTCGAATGGCAATAGCCGTGTTTAGTGATCAGATGAATAGCCAGGTACTTGCATACTGTCTCTTCAGCAACTCCTTCCCCTCCAAACTCCCTTCGGCACCACAACATACCCCAATTGGGGTGGCATTTGAACAGTTGGGAGTTGTTAAGAACCTTGTGCGGAATTCACATAAAAAAATCCATATATTCCTTAGTCTGGCTATTTATATGTCGCTTCCGTTCTAGTTTTCAATTTGGAAAGCGGTTTTCAATTTTCCTTCTCAGAACTTACTCTCCGTCCTTCCCCTAAAAATACCTTCCACAGGACATCCCCAAAGATGTTACAGGCCCTTTCCTCCTGTGTGGAGATAATATTTAAAAAACTGTTGTTTGCAATAGTGATTTTCTTTGCCCAAACATCTGGTATTCTTTCCCGCATACAAGTCACTAAGAGACACTAAGGGTCATGTTTAGTTAGATTCTCAAGTTTATGGTTGATCTTCGAGTTTATGGTTGATTCTACACAGATAAAATGATTGAAAAGTGAATATTAAATTAAGCCCCGTCATGCAGATATAAAGGAAATGTTTCCAATGCGGGTTAGAGCGATGTAGAAGAAGGATTGATCAATCAGGGAAATTTTTATTTGTAAAACACGCAGAAGCAGGCGGAAGCGACTGCGACATGCCCCTCACCCCACCAGGCTACCAACCCAACCACCACACAATCCTACCAACATAAATTGTGCTCAAAGACAACTTGGATATACCTATCTGCAGTGAATTCGGAGAGGGAATGGAAAACTCCAGCGCTTCAGTCGCAGTTGAGTATGTAACTTTACGAAACTAAGCACTTCATTCACTCAGACCCAAAAATACATGGCGTTAAATTTTTTTTACGGCAATTGCAATATTTTTAGTTCTTCTTGCATCTTCAAAACATCTCATAGCAAATATTAGCTTGACATGATTATAAATATGTTTAGTAACTAGTTCTGAATAGCCAGAAACGTTACAGTTTCTTCTTCTCCACACACGATGCCATAATCCCACTGGCAGTCCGGACAGCTTAAGACTAATGCTAAATATGCGGTAGGTATCACAAAAAAGCAACCTCCATAGCATCACTTCTCCGTGTGTGTCTGTATGCATGTTGTGTAGATTTTGGAATTTATCATTTCTTGCGTAAACAAGTCGAAGGTAATGTTTGGGCCGATAAGAAAGGGGAGTTGGATGAGAGAGAGGGTTAGGGAGGAAGGTAAGAAGGGAGGAAGGGAAACATTTATTTAACGTGATTCATTGAACTATCAACAACAACAAATACGCAGTTAAAGGTTCACTTCCCGAACTCGGGGACCCGAAAGGTCGGATAAACCTATTTGTTAGGCCGCTCGCCCCTTGCCCCAATGTCGCTAGAGGGTGTAAAAACCTTTTTTTAATTATGTGAAAAGGTACCGCAAGAGTCCCAACTGCTCCCAACCTTCTGGAGCCAGTGAGACTATGGCATCCCCATTGGACTGAAAGGAGTGGACAGGAGAAGTAGATGGAGAAAGATTCAGATCTGGTCACTAAAGACGGCTAGTGTCATTTCAATTCTGAATAGTGGACTTTAACCAGGGCGATACCGAGACTGTCTACTCTGAAGTTATTGTCACTTAAAATATACGATTGTTTATAAAATATACGTCTAGTACGCAAACAAAACTCAAATTTTGTGGTTGGTCACGAGAATATCATTTTTACAATACGTTGTAATTTGCAATTTGTAACAAGAAGAATAAATTTATATTAAATGAAAAACCCACTTTGTAAAACACCACTTTTATTTTGAATTAATTTTTAACAGCCAACCAGGTTTCGTTTAGCTCAAGCTTCGTCAGAGCTTATTATATCAACTAAAGATACTTACATACAGACACATATATAAAAGAAAATAAAATAGTAAGTGAAAGAGATAGAAATAGAAGAGAAGACACCTTATTGGTGCTAGAATGAGATACAAAAAAGAAAAGAGGGAAACAAAATTATTAAAGGATTGGTAGGTAAGGGAGAGGGGGGAAGGAGGCAACAGTTTCAGCATAAGTTAACGGAATAAATTAAATATGGGACTATCAGTTAAATTGATTTGATTATTGATTATTTTTGATTTTATTATTGATTATATTTAATTTATATAATACCACAAAGTATTTGCTTCCTTCGATAAATTAATAACTTTAATGAATAACCTATAATGTTTATCTTCGGTTTACAAAAAGTCTTTAACAATTTAATTTAATTAAAATACCTGAATGTACTTCAAATTACTAGACACTAAAAACTTAAATCTTCACGTCTATAGTAGTCAAATCTTCAGAAAACATAAGGTGTCCGAAGAATTTTCCATAGAATTCTGAGGATATTAGTTACCGGCTAAAAAGTTTGCTCACCACTGGCCGAGCGGGTCATGTGATATGCACTCCGTCTCGTTTTAGCACACGATAACATACGAGACAAAGCGCGTATCACATGATCCTTCGAAACGTGTAAGCGTGATCAGGGGCGACGAGTGAGATTTTTTTTTAAATAATTTAAAAAAATCATCGAATACCAAAACGACATCTACATTTTTTGCTCCAAACAGCAATATACGCAATAACAGAGCGTATTTTGCTAATTACATGGAAATGTGCATCATGTTCACGTACACCCTAATGGACCTAATGGTATATAGGGTAATAATACAGCAATGCAGATTTTCTTTTTCAAAAGTTATGAACTTGAAAATCGGTGTATAAAACGGGCATTGTCAGTTCGGAAATTTTGGTGTTGATTATTGAGTGTGGCGGACTTAAAGTGTCCATAAAAATGACATTGTAGCTGTCTAAAAGGAATAATAATAAAAAAATATTATATTCGCTATTACGAACGCGCCCATTTCGAAAACATTATTTTATAAGGCTAATAAATTATTAGATATTCTGGTTTCCGTAATGTGTTTAGCCATTTCCACAAATGAACCTGACCACAATGAACTTGCGCCATTGCAATTTTTCAAGTGACATAAAATTTGCACGGGAATTAAATTTGCAACAGTATATCGATTTTCCCTTTGGCGGCTCGGGTCAAAACCTACATACGTTTTGATTAGAACCTTAACTAATACTGCACACATACCAAACAAGATTAAAGGATAATAGTAAAAAGAGATAGACACACACACAAATACATAATCTATAAATATGGCACCGCGTAAGGTCTGCCGCTTCTTTTGCAACTACACATTAGAGTAAGAACTTTGTCAAAAGTGACCAATATCTTTGAAAAATAACAAGTATAGAGTCGTCCCTTTTATTGGGGTGTACAGAATTAGCCATCCGACTATTCGATTATGTTGATACCTAATGCCATTTTCCGGGTAAGGCATAATGTAGAATGAAGCGACTCGCGGAGTTACGAAAGGTAGGCTGGGTAGTTTTTGCGAGGGCGAAACACCACTAAATTTATCATAATACACACGGCCGAGTGAACAGCAAAAAGGGACACAAAATGTGTATATAGATACAGAAAATATATCAAATAACAGAACTATAAAGGATAAAATCAATTTTCTCTCTCCGTCGATTGTACGACTTTTCAAACTGGGATTTTTAGGTCAACTTAACGACATTTTCATCAGGAGCTTGAAGGTACGTCAGATATAATTTAAGATTTTCACGGCCAAAAGTATTTTTGTTATTTATTTTTGGGATGTTATGCCGTGTTACGCTAACTCCTTCTTTAGCCGGCGTTTCAGACAACGATACAGTGTCCATTATCAGGGCAGATGTGTAAGACTGTATTACATCCCAAAAATATTTTTTTTAAAAAAGGAGATTAAAGGTTTGAAACAACGCTTTAAGTGTAAAAAAGAGATACGGGGTCATATTGATTGTTCCATATGTTTCGAATGGTTTCGAAAAAAGAACGGTAAAGTCGAATAGATTAGCTCATGTAAGTTCCTAAACACAAAATTAAAACGTAGAACGTAGTTTTGTACACAGCAAAGCGACTGAAAGAAGCTTTGAAATCTACGTCAAAAGCTTTGAAGTGAATATTGCGGTGTTTACATTTGTATGTATATTTCAACCCCATCTGATGTAAACACCGTTCTGATGTGTTTGAAGTTCTTTAGCGTTCAGTCATTGATGAAGATGTTTGTTCAACAGCAATAGTAGTAAATAAAATGTTATAACGAAGTTTCACAAATGGTTTTTATCACATATTAATATATTTTTAAAATTAAAACTTTGAGATCCACAGCGGAAACTGTATTATTTGTAAAAAAAATATTTAAAATTTAATCCGTGATTTTGTAATGTATCTTATGTTCTTTCCAGAGATATTCGTAATTTAGTAAGTACTGGGACCTGTATTCTCCGGTAAGTATTGGATGCTTATTGGAGAGACTTAGGTTCTTATAACACAGTTATTATTTATTGACGTAACGTAATTTATAATAACACTTCTGAGGACAAATGTTCTTCCAGGCAGAAAGCTAGTTTTGATCTGCGGATCTGCTGAACTCTGATGTCTCCATATATTTACCTTCGATCACCTTCGGCACAACTCGGCAACGTGACCATGTGACCCGAAGAGGCCGTAGACAACTATAGTAATGTAAGAACTAAATCATAGACAAATATGATACATTACAGATTTTAAAATAATGTAAATAAAAGGGATTCTTTTTCAGTACCAAGCAATAAATATTACCCAATCACTTAATTTCCTATTACGCTAAAATTTTAAATTACTCTACCTGTAATTCGTAAAAAGGCGAGATTTAATAAAATTAAGAGTCTTTTACTACTACGTGTATACTTTACAGTGTACACCCGAGCAATTTGTCGGATGCGCGGCGCGGGGACGGGCATTGACGCAAGCAGAACTTACGGGGTATGGGTCGGGGAGGGGAAGGAGATCGGGGGCGTAGGGCAAGGAAAGTCATTCT
The DNA here is from genome assembly GCA_951813805.1 of Limnephilus auricula. Taxonomy (NCBI): domain Eukaryota; kingdom Metazoa; phylum Arthropoda; class Insecta; order Trichoptera; family Limnephilidae; genus Limnephilus; species Limnephilus auricula. The sequence goes on from OX638403.1 coordinate 8,745,200, forward strand.
GTGGATTACGGGGAGACTCGTCAAGAGCGGGGAGAAAGAGCAGTCGGTTTAATATGACTCACGGCTGCTAAGACACTGAACAAAATGAACTCTGGGCGCTAAACAAATCAATCACATAAATGCGAATTCTTAAGGGGTTATAAGCAGTCAGGAGGCCGAAAGAAAACCCCCTTTCAAGATTTTTTCCAAGAAAAGAAAAAAGACTTTTAAATTTATTTATGTAAAATTTATGTACATATTGTTGAAACTATTAACTTTATTCTAATTTTTTTTTTTTTAATGCAGATTTTTAAAGATGCCTTAGCCGATTTCGGACAGGTCCTCTAAAAAAGGCGTTGTACAGTGGTGAGCACGATATATCTGGATTGGATCTTATAAACCGAAAAATAAAACTAAATCGTCAATATAATCTAGTATTTTAACGAAAGAAATAACCAAAATATATATTTTCAACAAAGTGGCGGTTTTACAAAAAAAAAAGATTTTTGAAGAAAGTTATGGCTTTAATTTTTTAATAAATTGGGAAATATTTATCGGTAAGAATTTTTTTTTTAAATGTATTTCTAAAAAATTGATACTGAACGTTTAGCCGTTTCCGAGAAATCTTGCTCACCGACTTTAAAAGTACAGTTTTGTTTTATTAAATCATAAAAAATAATAGAATAGAGTTAAAAGTTACAAAAAGAGCTATACATTTTTACGTTGATAAATTAAAATGTCTTTCCAGAAAAAGGCTTGAAAAACTAATTTTTTTCGGCCTCCTGTCTGCGTATAACCCCTTAATGTGAAAATAAAACAAAAAGAAAATGTATGACTAAGGGCTCAGGACAACAACAAAAAACCAATATATATTTTAGCGTGTTACAGTAATAATAACACTCTTAAAATGATTTCAAATAATGCCAAGATTAGTCGATAAAATGATGCATTACTATTGTTTCAGATATTCACGGCAGCAACTCTCTAGCAGATTTTCCGAGAAACACAGCAATAAACAATAATTATTTTTGCAAGGAACTTACCAAGGCACCTTTATCCGATATGTAGATAAATTGTGAGGGAGCTTACCTGCAAAAAAGGAAAAGAATACATTAAACAAGGGTTTATTAATGTCACACTAAATCAGCAATCACTTATTCTTCAATTCACATTCACACACCGTCTCAAGGAGTGTTATTCTTTTGGCATAAATGCTAAAAAACGTTTATAATAGTTGTTTTTGCATTCCTGAGTTTGATTTTTATTTAAAAAGTACGAAAGTATTGAATGTCTGTAAAATACATATTCGAATGTCAGAATCTATTGGGTTCAGTCAAAACACGCCAGTGAAATATACTGATACCGTCAATCATAATACACCGATTAGAAAACTTAATAATAACGATTTTACATACAATAATTTAAAATTATATTATATAAAATATTATACTTCTTTTCCACAAAAATATTACATTGCAGCTGATGAAATTGGCTACGCATTCGTGGAGTTTTTTGATGCCATGCATACTTATACAGGATGTTAATGTATGTACTTGACTTACATTAACCAGTGATTCCTGACATTATTCGAAGTAAAAAATGTTAATGAAATTTTGGTCTCAGGTGACTTTTTATGACATTTTTTTTTTCAATTTTGTGTCTTCGAATTCAAACAAAAAAATTTCATCCGCATGACGTCACTGGTCACTCCAACATGTCCAACATCTACTATTTTTTTTTTGTTTTTGTAAAAAAAAACATCAAAAATGTCACCGGACACCAAAATTTTATTTACATTTTTTACTCCAAATAATGTCAGGAATCACTGGTTAAAGTAAGTCAAGTACGTACCTTAACACCCTGTATATTATATTGATAAATTATTTTGTTTAATAACATTCTATTTTTTATCTGTATAATTTCATCGTTCTTTCTTTTTTTATTGTTTATAAAAAAACATGTTTAAGAGTATCTAAAAGCAAGTTGTGTTTCGGGCTATAGCCCGAATTAAATCAATGATATAAAACATTCAGCAAAGTATAGAAATAAGGAGATGAAAATTCCAAAATAAAGCATCTGAAAAAGTGAGATATGTTCTACGCGACAATATTTTATCAAAGAACCCACTTTCGGGATCACAATAAAGTACGTACCTACCAGTTCTTTCCAGACCTTTTAGTCCATATTTCCTTGAATAAAAGACGTAGATATTTTCTTTTGTGATCCAATTTCTTTTATTTTTACGTAATATACAATAATATATTTCAAATTTAGTCGTGTTTACTAATATTCTGTACAAATTGGCCACTTTACGTTGCTTTCGTGATCAAACCAATAAAGAAATAAGGGATTATTCAAAAACCAATCGAAGCATCGGGGGAAAAGAAAATATTATTACGCAAACATAATATGCAAAATAATTCAAATCGTATTCAGAATTTTCCGATGATGGTGGAGAATCTTCAAATATCTTTAATTGAACAGAAATGATCATACTACGCTTTATAATGTGAGCGTGCGCAACAAAAAACAAATCTATTATGTGATCGTTGAACTTTGAGAGATTTAATACGCTGTGATGACGACATTTTTTGTTTACATAAGAAATTAGAAAAATCCACGATGAAAATGAAGCAAGTCATTAAGAGGCTAAAGTCTACTAGTAAACCCAATATGACCATTCAAATATGCCAAATTTATTTAAATATCATTCATAGTACTTCAATTCTCTCGCGCTTTATTAATTTTTGTCAAAATTAATGAAAATATCTACAAGGTATTTAAATGATGAATTAAATCTATATTATTTTTATGTTGTCCGTTATTATTCTGAACTTTTCTTATATGGATTGCGTAGGCACGACAATGTATGGTCAAGTTCATGGGCACACGCGAAAATCTATTGAAGATTATTTGACTCCTCAGATCTAAGCTAAGCACTCCGCTAATAAAAATATTAATAATACCGAAATAATGACGAACTTATGGTAGATTCAGACTGGGTCGACGTACGTGCCCATCGCTACGCCTAATAATATCTGGACTGCTTAGCAACCATAGATTTTCAATGAAAATTTATGTTTTAGAATCACATTGGCCACACGCATCGCGACGTGCGATGTCTGTGGCCATTTTCATAGAAAATGTATGGGTTGCTAAGCATTGTTTGAGTAGCTATGCGTACGTACGTCGTCCAGTCTGAACCTACCATTAGTCATTTGGGGTTATGGTGGTATATTTTAAAAATATTATATTACGTGTCCTAATCTGTAGCAGTTAAAAGATCAATAAAAACAACAAAAAAATGTGTGCGTCTAACCTTTACGCGAGGTTAAGGTAAAACTTCTTTGACTAAAAACTAAATAAAAACATACATTTTTTAGGCGGCAGAACATGATTAGGTTGTTGATTTTTCGTTTATAATTATTTATAGACGAAGGGGTAAAATTTTCTTGCGATTCTACCATTTGAATTCTAAACAACACTATTTTTATTGTCGCACTACTGCCACTTTTTACTTAAACAACTAGAATTCACAAGAATCAGAGAGAGAAAAGGATTAATATTCATCGGAAAAAATAATACAAATCAAAAGGTTCAACTAAAATCTTTAGTTAAATCATATAATAATCAACAAAAACCTATTGAACTTACCTCATACAAGTAGACAAAAATAAACGGGTGACGTCTGACGTTTGCTTTGACGTTTTGTTATTCGTGGCTATACCTACGACGTTAATATGAATCATAAATGAATGAAATATAAATCGTTCGTCATTTCCGTTTTGAAATGTTACTTCTGTCCAAAAAAGATTTGAGTTACTCGTTGCAATGCCCCTAAAGAAGTCTTACATCAAAAAAATCAGTTGTACCTTTTTTTATAGAGAATAACAAGAGTCTCAACTGCTCCCGTCTGGAGCCAGTGAGACTATGGCATCCCCAATTGGGGTATGTTGTGAGGCTGAAGGTAAGTGGGGAAGGGGAGGAGATGGGGAAGAGGAAGGTGGGGAAGTACCTGGCTATTCAGATCTAGCCACTAAACACGGCTAAAGCCATTATTAAGCAGCGTTTCAATTCTGAATGGTGGTCTTACACCGGGGCGATACTGAGAGTATTTTCCACTCTGGAACGTGCCGCAAATATAGTATATATTATTTTTATTAATTAATTGTGAAATAACACAAATTAATCAAATAAAATTTATTTGCGCACGCCGGGTTCGAGAACCCGCGACATTCCGATTGGGAGTCAAGAGTCTTACCACTCGACCACGGGCGGCCGTCAAATACCTAGAATTTTTGAGATATTGTCGTCTTCAGTGAGTTGTTGAGACGTCTTATTAGTATTAGGTACTTGAAGAAAAATCTGTAATAAAAACATACCCTGCAGCATTACTCAGAATAGATATGACTAAACGTCCCTGATACTCCAATAACAATAATTGAAAACATACTAGATACTTTTAATAACTCGAATTATACAGCATATAAAATCAACGTGGTAGTTGAACTAAAACGACATACTTATATAATTCTTTATAATTCTAACCTCCAATCTCTAATTTAATTACAACGATTATCCATGACTTGCATAACGCCTAGACAAATAGAAAATACAAAAGGACAAAATCAAATATTCATTTTAATCCAAGAAAGCAATTGTAATAATGCAATTACACTAATTACGTTCTGCGAATTTAGATAAGTAGGTACTAGAAACTGGAGCATTTATTAATATTTGAAATTGATTTGACAATAATTACGATTTTTTTGCAGGCCAATCATATGCATTAAAAAACCTCGAGATAAATCATTTTAAGATCGATTATAATTTTTAAACCCAATATTTTTTAAATGTTTAATGATTTTAAGTAGGTCACTTGTACCACTGAAGAGACAAACCGAGAAAAGTGGGCAGTGGTTGTGTCTGTGTGTCCGAAATAAACTAACTTTTTACTTACTTTTGATGAAATTGATAAAACTTTTTAAAATACGGAAATTCAGTGTTACGAGTATAATGATAAATTATTCGAAGATAATTAAATTTGAAATATGAGATTGACAAAATGACGTTTAAATAAACAGTGGCAGTAGCCGAATTGGTAAAGGCGTTCGTCCCGGTAAGACGATAGGTTTCAGTAATAGTTGCGGCCGTTATGTGTTATTTTTCTGTGTCTTGTTAATTTCCATATTTTCGTTTAGATTTTATTAGTGTCTAGATTATTAATGTTCTTCTTCAATAATTAATGCAATTCATTGACCTACCCTTGGCCTAGGAGTTAAAAAGGTATAATTGGCGACATCAGTTTTCTTTCAAATTAGTATACATCACACATCAAGGATATTTTGTTAATTGCACACATACAATTTAAAATATGCTATTTTAATGTACCTACACAGTAAAAAGCAGATTTAAAATAAACTTTCATGCCGTGAAATATTCATTTAATAATCATAATAATATATTAAAATTTACGTTATTCGGATTGGTTTAAAGTGGGTCTTAACGAAGGTTCCATAAATTCAAAGTCATTATCTTGCTTATTCTTTGCGACCCTTTCCTTATTTTTTATAAACAGGCATGAAAGAGTAGATAGATTTGTCACAACAGAGTTCTCAATGGCATGACCATAGTATCTATATCAAAATATGTTACCTATTTCAATGACTTCGATTAAATAGTTGCAGAAAATGTCAGCAACGTGCTGAGTATGATCAAACATTTTTTTTTAAATGAAGCCAATAAAAGAGTCGATTACATCATGCAGTTTGCAGTTAAATACCTGTTATTGGTTTACCATTTTTATTCTATGATTTTGATCTGTATCAGGCAATTAATTACGTTTCCGTTCGCGTATGCAAGAACCAATGAGCCTCTTGCAGTAATTTTCAATTGGCTTAGAAAAAATCAATCTAAAGTTAGGTACCTACATTGAAAAAAAAACTTCTTAATGTTTATTTTTTAAATAAATGTTACTGTTAAAAATAAATTAATTCTGAAATAAAAAAAAATCTTTTGAAATATTAATAACTAAACATTTCACATTTTTTTAATAACAATATTAACAATTTTCGCTAGTGCACACTGATTTAACAAAATTATATGACTCATATTATATGATTTATTTATAAAACAATAAATGCTATCAGGGTTGATAAATTGACATTTGGCAGAATAAAAAAACTCACATACGTTACTTTATTTAAAAATAAGTATTAACTTCCTCACATTTAACATAACTAAAATGTAAAAAAAAAAAACCTCTCTGGTTTATAAAAAAGCTTATAAATTCGGTGAGATTAAATTAGTTTTATTTTTTTATTGCACCGGTTTAAAAATACGCAAAATATTTACAAAATACGGACACGTTCATAAAAAAATATTGTTGTAAGCAGATAATAGTTAGTAGTAAGTAAATTCAGCAACCGGAATAGAAAAATAATGCATTTTAATGATTAATTTATAGCTTTCAAAATGCGAAATGCCATTTTTCTAGGGCAGCTATTTTACTAATTAATAACTTTCAATATTTTTTTAAGTGCCATATTAAGCGTGTCCCTATTTTGTAAATATATACTAAAAATACGATTAAAAAGTGATAAAAAAAACTACATGCCTTAGAAATCCACCCTGAACCGAAAAAGATCAATATGCATGCGACGAATTAGTGAAATGGATCACTTGACTTTATTAAATTTGTATATGTACTAAATGACTAGATTACACATTCGAAATGTTGTATTTGTATAAATACCAGTAATACCGTTATTGGTTAAATTAAAACTCACCAACAAGACAACAAAAATTCTTCCTGAACCTAAAAAAATAACCATGCAAGTGGCTCTTTCAAGAACAGAAGAGCGATATGACACACATTCTAAAAATATTAGGAAACATACGAGGTAAAAAATACTAATTTGCGCACGGCCACGATGATGTCACCAACTAGACATTGCCGAAACGTAGAACATTGGATATCAGAATTTACACTAATTTATCAGCCGTTTTGTGGTTAAAACAAGATGGATGTGCACGGAAAAGAAAACAAAAGGCAAAATAGATAATGTCTTGGTACGACTGCTGCCACAAAAAGACGTGATTAAATTACAATTCGGAACCATGTACCTACTTGTTTCGATACGAATTATTCTGGAACCAGACAAATCAGAACATTTTTGAAAAGTGCTAAAAAGTCTTAAAAAAGAACTACCTAGTTTAATTAAGTTTATTTGGATTTTTAGGCTATTTTTTTTTCATCACTTTTAATTATTTGTTTCACCGAAGATGAAAAATTAATAAATTTGCAGGGTTAAAAAAATAGGTATAAGGGAATTAGGTACAGGTGTAGTATAAAACAGGTATAAGGGAATGAGGTACAGGTATTGTATAAAAAACAGGTATAACGGAATAAGTTACAGGTTTAGTATAAAAAACAGATATAAGGGAATAAGGTACAGGTAAAACTACCAAATGATTGGGCAATACTGAACATTTTATGAATTGTCCAAGTTCTGTGAAACAACTGGCCCTTGATATCACTTTTCAAAAGTGTTCTGAATTGTCGAAGAACCGAATTACTTTACAAATGCTTTACTTACATGCTGACGTGTGATTAATTGGCCACAGACAAGCTTAATCCGTGTAATCAAGAGCAACATAAATTATTATGAAAGAAGCAGTGTTTTAACGTATAGCAGACGAAACATCCGTGACAATCAAATTAGACTTAACTTTTATTTATAAAATTGTTAATGATATTATAGACAGCCCTGATTTATTAGGCCTAATTAAGTTCCATATACACTCAAGAATTACACGATCCAAAATTCTTTTTAATTGTAACAAGAATATCAGGACTGAGTCATTTAGATACTCGCGTAAGCGAGTATCTAAATGAGGTTGATGGAGGAACCTAGATGGAGTTGGCAATGCTTTCTCAAAAGTAGTAGATGTGTTCAACTGCATGGAATATAGTTATAAGAAGGCTATAATAACATACCTCAATCATAACAATCATTTTAAGATATGAAACCATTCTTCTGCATGGCTTCTGATTTATATTTTACTGCAGATTCTAAGCTGCTTACTTCTGATTTTGAACTGTCAGACGGAGGAGTAGATAAATGCGTAATCCGTTTCAAAATATTTTTTAAAAATTATAATTAATATATTTTTGTATTATTTATAAATATTATGTATTATTATAAATCTCTAACTGACAGCCCTGTTTCAACACAGCCTAACTCTTATATTACTTATAGTTCCATTTCAAACAAGTATAGTTTTGTCGGTGACAATTATAATTTTGTGAAGATATTTATATATTAATTTAGAATATCTAATGCTTAATATATTACTGTTTCCCTTCTGTATATTACTGTAAACTTTCAAACCCATGTTTCACTTTATTGTAAAAGCCTTAATGGTGTTTAAATAAATAAATATTCTATGGGTACTATGCAACAAGATTAAGGGGATCGTGTTTTTGAAATAGGACTTATTTGTACGAGACAGAGGGGGATATGATTCCTGATTTAAATTATATTCGTGCCAGTAGCGTAGCGACGAGACCCGGCAAGGATTTACGAATGGTAAACAAAAGGATCAAACGATTCATCCGTCTAAGAAAGAAAAGGAGAGTTGCCTCAGGCGGAAACAATGTATTTATTTGACGCCAGAGGGAGCCCAGGATTAAATTATCAGAATTAAAGGACAACATTTTAATGCAATTCATATTTAAAAAAAAATTAAACTTGATTTCAATGTAATGTAAAAATTGGGTTCACACAAAGTTAGAATTGCTTGAAATGAATGTATATAGGTAATTCGCATTACTGGTATGAGTGACTGGAGATGTGCAATTCCGCCGAGTTTTTCCATCATTAAGCCCGCAGGGTGAATATTGTATTTTACTTGTTCACATTTATTTTACAGTCATATTACAATAAAAATTATAATGTCTTTACATTATAGCTCAGATAATAGCCAAGATCGGCAAGAGACCAAAATAAATCTAAAAATTTAAATTAATTATACCTACAAAATATAACAATTTATTATTGTAATTATTTTTATTCGTACTATCTTTAATCATTTAAAAAAAAAATTATGATAATATTTTTCATATTCTGCAAGTATTTTAGTTTTTTAAGGATAGGTTATTTCAAAATATTTCATCAAATATTTGAAGTTAATTTTCACGTTCTGAAAACATCTGAAATACTCGTCATATCGCCGCCTAGAGAATTTATACTTCAAAAAAAATAAATAGCTTACCGGAATGAAACAAAGAAAAATTAGGTCCACGATATTATGGTAATATGATAAATTTTCATTTAAATTAAACAAATAACTTTGTATTAAACCACTATTATATAATCACAATTACCTACATGTTTCGAAACCGATGGTTTCTAAAAATGTTTTTTTTTTTCGAAACATGTAGGTAATTGTGATTATATAATAGTGGTTTAATACAAAGTTATTTGGTTAATTTATTAATTATTAATTAACTCAAAATTACGCCACAAAGTGATTTTGCGAAGTTTGAAGAAATGATAAATTTTCTGCATAATTATCACTGCTAATAGAATCGCTTCTGACATCGATATTCTTCAAGACAGTAAGGAAAGATTCAAAAGGGAATTACTTTTGCTTTTTTGAATAGCCTCTCACAATCAATCAATCATTGACACGACCTTCACCGCTATTTGCATGTTAGTGTTTTGAAATAAATGTAATTATCGATATTCGACATTCTCTACGACAATAAGGAAATATTCAAAGGGGAATTTCGAATAGCCTCTCACAACCAATCAATCATTGACACGACCTTCACTGCTGTACGCATATGTTCTGAAATAAATGTAATTATCGATATTCGAAATTCTCTATACAATAAGGAAAGATTCAAAGGGAAATTCTTTTGCAAATTCGAATAGTTTCTCACAATCAATCAATCATTGACACGACCTTCACCTATGATTGCGTATTTGTGTTCTAAAATAAATGTAATTATCGATATTCGACATTCTCTACTACAATAAGGAAAGATTCAAAGGGGAAATTCTTTTGCAAATTCGAATAGTTTCTCACAATCAATCAATCATTGACACGACCTTCACCTATGATTCCATATTTGTGTTCTAAAATAAATGTAATTATCGATATTCGACATTCTTTATAAACAATGAGGAAAGATTCAAAAGGGAAATTCTTTTGCTCATTCGAATAGTCTCTCATAATCAAACAATCATTGACACGACCTTCATCTATGTTTGAATTTTTGTGTTCTGAAATAAATGTAATTATCGATATTCGACATTCTCAACGACAATAAGGAAATATTCGAACAGTTAATTATTTTTCTTATTCGAATAGTCTCTTACAATCAATCATTGATTATATATCATCATACGACCTTCATGGTAATCAATCTTATACATTTTCCATATTTTATATTAGTTGATGAGGACCGATAACTATCCCACAGTAAGTAAATGGCACAATGCCGAAAATTCTGAATAAATATATAAACTGACGAAGAAACCATCGGTTTCGGAACATGTAGGTAATTGTGATTATATGTGGTTGATACAAAGTTATTTGTTTAATTTAATTAAAAATGACGCCACAAAGTGATTTTGCGAAGTTTGAAGAAATAAATATATAAACAGCAAATTCCACAAATAAAACTCAAACTACTTTCTATGGCAACATAAAATATAACCTCTCAATCACATTAAGTTTGCAATGTTTTATCCGCCTTAAATACTTACTTCCTAATATAATATTCAGGCTGGGCTTAATGTATATGTGTTTTATGGAAGCTACCATTAAATTAATCATCCATGGTAGAAATTCCACGAAAAAACTAAGACAAAGGTCATAACATTTAAAGCTATGCCTAATATCTATTCGTGAGGAAGGGGAATTATACATGTATAAGTACTGAAGTCTGGAGTTCAAACAATCTCTCTTCGCGACGATCAAAGTGAAATGGGGATCAACCCGTAAGCCAGGGATGAGATGAAACGCTGACACAAATTGATCCGAAAGCTTTTTCAAAAATCCCTCGCCGCGGTAGTAGGAAGCCGGCTTTCAGAACCAATCACAATATGAAAACTCGATATGTCGTTGAGTTTTTTTTGCCAAAATGCGTTGAATTGGAACAATTTTACAGAAATATATATATGAATTACTTTACCTACAACAGCTTTAGAGCTATTTTTGTCTAGATCTAGGTATCAAACACCCAGAAATATTCATATAGGTATACAGGGTGTTAAGGTACGTACTTGAGTTACTTTAACCAGTGATTCCTGACATTATTTGGAGTAAAAAATGTAAATGAAATTTTGGTCTCCGGTGACTTTTTTTATGTCAATTTTTATTTTTTTTCAAAATATTTTTTCTTCAAAATCAAACAAAAAAAAATTCTTTCACATGAACTTATTGGTCACTCAGCCGAGTTACCGTCCCACCACTTACCCCGCCCCAAACTACCCAACACCTACTATTATTTATGTTTTTGTAGAAAAAAAAAAAAAAAAAAACATCAAAAATGTCACCGGAGATCAAAATTTCATTTACATTTTTTACTTCAAATAATGTCAGGAATCACTGGTCAAAGTAACTCAAGTACGTACCTTAACACCCTGTATATTATAACTGTTTACATTATAGTGTATTAACTTTCTTCAGTTTAGAATCTAGATAAAACATTAATGAAACAATTTTATTCTAGCAAAACGAATGAAAACAAATCACTTTGTAAAACACCTTAGTTAATCAAAATGACATGTTTCTAAACCAATGGGTTTTTCGTCAGGATAAAATTTATACTATATGTAAACCTTATTTATAAAACGACATAAGCAACATTTTCCGCTTACGTGGTAATTAGTAGGAGATTTTCAAATATTGTTATTCGTAATCCGGGAATGTTTGTATTTCTTTACATAATTTGTAATTAAAGTTATTAAAATATAGATAGACAAACACGCTACCGGGAGTCTTCAACCTTGGATCTTAATTAAGTATGGATATACATATTTCGTTTAAACGTAAACACACATCATGAACATATTTGTCTAAAATGGCTCCAAAGTCATCAGTCACGAGAAACTATTCGGTTCAGTTGAAACAATTTAGCATGACAATACAATGACATTTGGTCTTGACATTGAAAAAACAAAACACACCTCGCAGGTGACATTGACTCGGAGATGAATAGCGAATAGCTCAATACGCCATTAGCTGTCTCAGGCCTCGCTCGGTCACTCGACAAGAGCAAACAAATCAAAGAGGAAATTTGTATGACAATACGGATGTCTGCTAAGTAGGTATCTCATCCCCGGATTGTTGACTTGTAGAAGTATCGTCAAAGGGATGAAGAAGAAATCATAAATTGTTTTTGACAGGAAAGATTTTAGTTAGGTACCATGATTGACTGACGACCGTCCGTGGTCGAGTGATAAGACACTTGACTACCAATCGGAAGGTCGCGGGTTCGAACCCGGCGTGCGCAAATAAATTTTATTTGATTAATTTGTGTTATTTCACAATTAATTAATAAAAATAATATATACTATATTTGCGGCACGTTCCAGAGTGGAAGATACTGTCAGTATCGCCCTGGTGTAAGACCACCATTCAGAATTGAAACGTTGCTTAATAATGGCTTTAGCCGTGTTTAGTGACTAGATCTGAATAGCCAGGTACTTTCCTACCTTCCTCTGCCCTATCTTCTTCCATTCAGCCTCACAACATACCCCAATTGGGGATGCCATAGTCTCACTGACTCCAGACGGGAGCAGTTGGGACTCTTGTGAGGTATTCTCTATAAAAAAAAAGATTTTTAGTACTTTTTAAACAATTTATAATTATTTTTTTTAACTTATATATTTGATAAAACCAATAACCATTGCCGTCGGTGGAATATAAACTCCGAATACTCTTACGTTGGTCCAGTACTTAGCTGAAAACCCAGCGTCATTTTTGTGATTATTAATCATTATAAGTAGATTTCTCCCTTGCTGGAATGATGGTCATAATTTTTTTGCGTGTGAAAACTTGTCAGTTGTGTGTTTGTTTTCAATTGTGTTAGTTTTTACTTTGTTTATAAATATACTAAAATTCTTTAATCCTTCCTCTTTTACTATTCAACCAGCGACCTAAGAAGAACCTACAGAAATGCAGGGGGCCGAGCCGTGTAAATTGTTAGCAGTTTTGATTTAAAAAGCATATTGCAGAATACTTATTTTGACCAGAGTGTTTGCCTAATTGTGATCATAAAATTGTACAATATTTTTCTACGTATCTATTCATTAAAGAGATATTTTATATACTAATGTGTATTTTTATTCTTGCTTCTCTATTGATAGTACAATTAAATCATTGTAAGCGTTCATTATTAATAAAGATGAAGAAGTCCAACCCTGTACTTTTATTGATTCTAATGATTGTTAAAACCACAAAAGGCCAAACCAGCAAAACAAACGCCAATTTTTTCTAAAAATAGCTGGTTTTTCTTCGAACTAATCTTCGGCAAATATTTAGGCTGTGCCCTAATGTAAAACACCTTTGGTCCAATCATCACCGACTAACAGCTCACAGGTAATGCGCCTAATGTATCTCATCTCGTTAGCGACATCACAAGCGACCGTCGCGCGTCGCTTTTGATGTCCACTCGCTCGTTAATAGTCCCAGCAAATATTAGCCGAGCCGAAACAATGTTTTCCAACACATTTGCGCCCACTGAACACAAAATCCCAAGACTTGTGTTTGGAAACAAAACGTATGTCGCCAATTCATAAGACCTTTCGACTCCTGGGGATCTAGCATAGGCGGTTCCTTATGCAAAATAGAACATCGAAGAAAAATGAAGAAAGAAAAACATAGGTACCTAACCCAACCATTATATGTCGCACTCTACACCTACCACCACAGCCACATCCATAACTAAGTAACTAGTATAACATAGTAAGCAGAATTGATAGGACAATGTAAGCCGTCCACGTTAGTTTAGCGTAAAAATGTTGCTAACACATCGTTCGTCTTTGCTTATTACAGGTATTGAAAATATCGCCCTACGATGGCAACAATGGCACATTTAAGGTGGATTCAGACTGGGTCGACGTACGTACGCATCGCTACGCCAAACAACGCTTAGCAACCATACATTTTCTATGAAAATGGCCACAGACATCGCACGTCGCGATGCGTGTGGCCAATGTGATTCTAAAGCATACATTTTCATTGAAAATCTATGGTTGCTAAGTAGTCCAGATATTGTTAGGTGTAGCGATGCATACGTACGTCGACCCAGTTTGAATCTACCATTAAAGTAATGCGTAGATATTTTGAAATGTGTTCGTTTAGGAAAGCTGATTTAAATACTTATTTTAGTAATTTTCTGATTTTTATAAATAATCGTTAGTCATTGTCATTACGCGATGTATCATAAATTAGCCCTGTTAAATGATTAGTAAATAAGTTTAAGAATATTTTCGTCGATGTCAACTGTCAAATGTAACAGGCGATTTGTGGTCGTGCCGGCACTTATCGACTAATATATAAAACAAAGTCGGGTTAGTTACACCATTTATAACTCAAGAACAGCTGGACCGATTTTTATGATCTTTGATTTGTTGGATTTGTCTCCGTCCCGATTAACAGAATGAGTATTAAAACATCGGAAAAAAACACGGGAAAATAATTATTAAGAAAATAATTTTTTTCACATATTTTGTACTAGCTTACGCCCGCGACTTCGTCCGCGCAGGATTAATAATACCTCGAGTAGCCTATTTTCTTTCCTTTCAATGTTTATACTAAAATTCTTAACCTATTTATTTAAAATATCTACATCCTTGAATCAAAGTATTAGGCGAGTACTTGAAATAAATTCATTAATTTAAATATTTTCTAAAACAGAATTTTGATTCAACAATTATTGTTTTGCACAATGTCATTCTCAAATTGACATTTTATATTAAAGAATAAATATTATTTGTAATATATGGAAAATAGCTATAATCTTTATAAATTATAGCCTATATGTTATTCTGATGTATGAGCTATATTATTGTAAAGTTTCATTAAAATCCATTTGGTAGTTCTTGCGTGAAAGAGGAACAAACAGACATACATCCATACAAGCGTTCGCGTTTATAATATTAGTAAGATAAGATGGAACGGCTTTTCAAATAATGTGCGTTGGTCGATATAATTAGAATCAATTCGAACTGTCAGTGGTGTAGTGTGCCGAACATTTCGTGCTTAGTCAACAGCTCAATTTCATTTTTTGAAATTAGAGTAGGTACCTACCTACTATTTTAACTTAATAAAAACTTAATTTATTTCAGCTAATAAATTAAACACAACATTTATTGATTCTGAGGCGGTACGAAGTTTTCCGGATCAGCTAGTTAAATGATAAATATTGGTGCGAGACGCTGGGCAGCGGACAGTCAAATGAAATTGGTTACCTGCTCAAGAAGAGATATAAGAACTTTGACATTTGAAAATGTTTCATCAATTTCACCAGAAACGACGAAAAATTGGGTTTAATTCAGGAACGCAGACACGCCCATAAAACGCCAACAGGGTTTATCTCTTCAGTGTTTGCGCCATTTGCGGCGTGTATCCCAATGTAATGACGGCCCTGCGAACTGTTAGCAGTGTTCACATAGGAATAACATCGTTCAGATCGGTTTACACGTGCAAAATAATTGAGGAGTAAATAAAATGATGTTAATAATAATATGAAATGTGTTAAATGGTAGATCACACAGCGGTTGGATGTGCTAACACGAAGGCTTCTTTATTCAGTGCTAGAGAATTTCGAGATTACATTAAAATTAAAGTACTTAGATACACCACTTTAAGTAGTTAATTACTTTAAGATAAGTTTTACATATTTTACGCTAGAAAACTATGTAAAAAAAAAATTTTTTTTAACATCAGCTCCACCCCAAAGACCTTGAGGAAAATTCCCCCATGTCATTTATGGGGATGCTCGGTCTCTTTTTAGACAAAGGAAGTTCTGGGAAGAAAAAATGTATGAGAGGTGGGTAAGAATCTGGAGGGGTCAGTGTGTCCAGGTGTGACGGACGTACAAATCCCTCCCACTGCGGTACAATGCGATGTTCCGAGAGAGTCCCGCTTGAGAGGTCAAAAGGTCTCCCTCAACCAGTCTCTCCCGATCCGGCCTGCCACTCAGCTGATGAACAGATGCATCCACCACCAAGACATGGGTACCCAAACACCCGGGCACCTTGAATGGAAACTTATGTAGCCACCTTTGTGTTCTAGCCAGTTTAGCAAGCGCTCTGTCTCTTATACACTTGCCGGCACATCGTATATCACATTCTCATTTGATTTTCATAATGCCAATGAAACACAGTTGTTTTGCATATGAAATTTAAGCAAATAATGATAAGAATTTTGGATCACGAAACATGCCCACGTGACATTTATTGTTGTTGCCAACAAAGAAATATTTAATAATAAAAATATACTCAGTCATAACTCATAACGGTCTCAACTGACAATCTCTCTATCGGATCTCTATCTATCAATGAAATCAATAATTGGTTCGAAAACAACACTAAAAAGGCGACTGTTCAAAAAAATTGACGTTATAATTATTATTTCATAGTGTTATTAATTAAATCAACACTCGTTTTTAATAAATCGTGCTGTATAAATAAAACGTTAATTTAGTTATATATGATATTTTTGTTATGACCGCGGGTTCAAAGTCTCGCTAACGAAATAGACGCGTTTTTCTCGCCTTTCACGCGAAGACTCGTAAAAAAGCTCAAAAGTGGTTTCGAGCGTTTCCATGTTACTTTATCTTCTCAGTTTATAGCAAGACAAATAATAAATGTAAACAATGCCATTCCCGGAGCAATTCACGGAATAGGCAAACGAATATTTGCATTCATTGTTTCCGTATAGTTAGAGCGGATAGAATGCTGTTGTACATTGTGGTGTGATGTTGTTTTGTTTGCAACGTATACAGCCACTTCCTCTTGCAGGCACAGAGTTTGTCTATCATCCATTTTCCATAAACTAAGTAACCGTCACGCCATTCCCCGAAAGGATATGCAAAAAAAGGACGAATAGCCACAAAACTTTGTCTCGGCAAACACTCATTTCTTAATTACTTTCATGAATAAGTACTACATAATATATATACATTATTATTATTAAAAAAAAAACTTCACAATGTAATTTTTTATGGCCCCCCAATAGATACACAAACTCCAACAGCTCAGAGAGCTTTAAAGCAGATACTGGTAACCTCTATTTATTGTTTTTTTGTTTAATTTGTAGAACTCCATTTATTTCTTTTGGAAATTTAATTAAAATTAAATTATAAATGTTAAAAATAAATTAAATTTAAATTTAATCAATTTAATAATGTTAAAAAATTAATTAAATTTAATTTATTATGTTCTGCAAGTGTTATAGTTTTTTTTTATTGTGACTGCTGTTTCGGTTTACAAGGCCATTTTCAAACCGTCAGTTACCTCGAAAGGGTTTCCTCTTAGGGTAAGAATAACCTAGTCTAATTTTATGTTTCAAAGATCCAATCATGTCTGACTACGTCTAGAGGGAATCGAAATTACCTGGCCATTCTAAAATATTAACATAATGGTCATTGATAAACTTTGTCACGGCCTTGGCCTTGTGGGCGGGGGTCCCATCATGCATAAAATAATCACGGGAACAAGGGATGCAATTTTTCCCTTCTCTCTTCTTCCACAGAAAAATTTCACTTTGTTTAAGTAATTTAGTAAAAGCAGTTCTTGGGATAATATTTCTTCCTCACATCCATATCGATCGCCCAATTGATTAGTAAGACATCTCTGAAAAATCGAAATTTTTGTTGAGTTAGCAGTTATATGTAAAAGTGTACCCTCTAACTGGAACAATACTCAGATTACCCATTTTTTTTTATAGTGAATACCTCCCAAGAGTCCCAACTGCTCCCGTTTGGAGCCAGTGAGACAATGGCATCCCCAATTAGGGTATGTTATGAGGCTGAAGGTAAGTGGGAGAGGGAAGGAGACGAGGAAGAGAAAGGTGGGGAAGTACCTGGCTATTTAGATCTAGTCACTAATCACGGCTAAAGCCATTTCAAGCAACGTTTCAATTCTGAATGGTGGTCTTACACCAGGGCGATACTAAGAGTATCTTCGACTCTGGAACGTGTCGCAAATATACATTATATTAAGAAAAATAATATATTATTTAACATGATTAATTGTGAAATAACACAAATCAATTAAATAAAATTTATTTGCGCACGCCGGGTTCGAACCCGCGACCTTCGGAATGGCAGTCCAACGCCCTACCGTTGGACTATGGCGGCCGTCAAATAAAATACCAATAAGTCAATTATAATGCAGAAAAACTTTTAGTGAAATTTTTTATATTTTTTTTTTTCTTTATTCATTTTGTTGGTTACAGGTTTGTTTTACATGGCTTTTCGAATAAATAAAAGATTGTTTTCTGCGTTAATAGTTGGAAATTTCAAAATGTCATACGTACCGGATATTAATGCTTCACGGCTTTATTTTGTAGCTTTAATATGTAAAGCACAGAAACGTGTAAATAATTTTAATTTATGGATAGCTTTCGAATATTTCTTTTCTCATTATCTCAAAACTTAATTTTGGAGATGTCCAACTAATCAACTGGAAAAACCGAAATATCTATATAAAAAAACGCAGCTCGATACGGACAATATCACATTCGGTTGTAGACATAGCAGCGCAGTGATGGTTGCACCTATCCAACCTGAGATATGAATCATGCATCTCGAACACCTCGATGCTGCGAACAACAGACGTCTTATGATAAATGATGCATTATCACGGCAGCATTCGCGGAAGAATTAAAGTGACCTGGCCGTAGAAGGCGGCGGTCCTCGGGCCTGAAGGTGGCCGAATGTCATGCCGACTGCCGACTGCCGTCATGTCGGATAACCCCTCACTGATCGATGGGCAATGCGAAAAGAATAAATAATCCATTTTTCATACCGCCCAATGAGCAAACAGCGAGAATATTTTATAGTCTAGAAAATTTAGCAATAGTTCCATAGCATAGACTTGTTTAAAAAAACCGCAGCCAGAGGTTCAAAATTCAAAAAGACGAAGCTAGAAAACCAAACAAATAAGGACCAGTTGTTTCGGAAAATCTCACGTTTGAATTTCCTTCAAATCGACATTCACCGAAAAATTGGGTTGTTTCAATCTCCGTCAGAAGAAATATCATCGAAAATTCCATAGGACCAGTTGTTTCGGAATTCCCTTCAAATTTGAATTTCCTTCAAATCGTCATTCACCGAAAAATTGGGTTGTTTTAACTTCCGTCAGCAGTAAATAGCAACAAATAACGTGACTTTTGATTGAATTATTTACAGAGTTCCTAAACATGCGTTTACTGACTCTAACATAATTAAAAATTGATTATCTATCGATACTTTACATTGATTATTAAATTTTTAAGTGGGGTGAATGAGAGTTAAAGCTATACTGCGTCCTTGTGCAGGTAATTTATTCCTTCCGGAGGATTGACTTTGGTTTTTTGTATTTAAAATTTTCATTTTCGCTATATCTAGCGAGCGTATTTATAGATGGATTGGTGTGGCCGGGTAGGCCGGCATAGAATTTGGATCGTTGATAAAGGACTTCATTGTCTCCCAAGCAACAAATAACGTTCGATAAATTTGAAAATTTTATTCAAGTGTTCCCCGCCGAATCACAATTTTGACGTCTGCGCATGCGCCTCACATTATTTCGCTAACCGTCCGGACTCGGCTGATCACATTCACATCACATTTCTATAGTGTTTTCACTGCTGACGGAAGTTGAAACAACCCAATTTTTCGGTGAATGACGATTTGAATGAAATTCAAATTTGAAGGAAATTCAAATTTGAAGGGAATTCCGAAACAACTGGTCCTATGGAATTTTCGATGAAATTTCTTCTGACGGAGGTTGAAACAACCCAATTTTTCGGTGAATGTCGATTTGAGGGAAATTCAAACATGAAATTTTCCGAAACAACTGGTCCTGTGTTTTGGGTTGAAATATTATTTGACAATCCTTTTAGTTCTACCACCGCCTATTAGCAATTCAGGGACGGTTTACAAAGCTAGAAAATATCTTAAATTCTGGTTGAACTCATATTTCACATTTATTTTTAACTTAATGAAAAACCCCAGAATGTAAAACCTTAAACAGTTAAATATGATCGAATCGGAAGGGTACCATTAGCTCAGAGGCAGAGCACCCGGTTAGAGCTAGACGGGACAGAATCTTTTTCTAATTCGTTTCAGATTTTCGATTGAGTGTCGCTAAAATTGTCTTCATTAATTTGATATTTAATTATTATAAGCAATAATTATTAGTCTGAAACACTCATCAATATTTATTGCTTATAATAATTGTTACCCTTTGTGCTATGCATAAAAAATCTTGTCTTAAACATTAGTTTATCAATTTAAAAAATAATTGATATATAATTGATATTTAATTGCTTTAAATATAAATAAACAATTGCTGGTATTTTGTGAAAAGGTGACTTGCAAGATAAACTGTCAAATTTGATTTACGTACACGAAAAATCTAAAATTTCCACACAAGTGCAACCAAAACGTATGATTATCAAATTTAAGCATAGATACTAGGGGCTAGCTCTGAAAACTGGATTTTAACTATATTATCTCTCATAACTCTTTTATTGTCCCTTTCTGAGGAGATGAGTTTTGTGTTTTATTATCCTAATTAAAAAGAACAAGCAATGCCCGATTGACTAAGCAATAATCTTTTACGAACGAAAACGCAAGTCAAAACGACTAAGCAAGTCATGAATTATTTACGTAAAAACTTGGAAGCGGTGCCACTTCTGCACTCCCTATGACCTTCAATAGCATCTACGTAGAAACGCAAATAGTATTTACAATTGTTATGAAATTTTTATCAATCATAAATTTGAAAAGCCCTGGTCTCAGATCCATCATACCCTGACAGATCTATTATTATTTGATGAAAACATTCCTGAAAATACCCGCTGAAAATGTATCGGAAAACACCCACGTCTTTGTCATAAAATGGGAATAACATATTTGTTAGGCACGCACGGGTGCCCGATAAATCTGATCAAAAAGACTTAATTCGGGTGGGCTGGATAATAAACCCAGGAACTAGCCGGAAAACCTAAACTCAGAAGATTAGAGTATTAAAATTCCTTCAATAACGTAGAAAAAAATATTGCAAATGTAATCGATAAGTGTTCTTAAGACGATAGACTTCGCTTTTCGGCCCATACAAAAAGGACGCCCGGGAAAAAACACTTTTCTACATCGAAAATTGCACAAAATGAATATATTTTTTTTACACTGCCTTCTAGAAAGTAAAAACTATGTCGGTAGCTTTTTGAATTTTCGATGCGTTTCGTATTAACGTAAACATTCACTGTCAAACATATATAATTTATCAAAAAATATTATTTTAGGAAAAAGTGCTGCTAACTCAACTCTCATATAGAATTACAAAATTATGAAAACATACCGACGTAGCTTCTTCTTTTTAGAATATATATATTTTTTTAAATTTCAATTTCGTGAAAGTTTCGGTGTAGAAAAGTGTATTCTCCATAAACCTGTTTTCAAGCGATTTCTGTAGGTAAATTTGAGAGTTTACGGCAGTCGTCTCATTCGCACATTTGACGGGTCGTGGCAAGGAGTGCATGGTCGGGGGGGGTGGAGCCATCGTTTTGGATAATAGTGATGGTAAGACCATTTTACATAATAATAGTGATGGGATTGATTTTTCTTTTATTCATGAGTTCTATTTAATTTCATAATAATACATTTTTTACAATAGGTAATAAATATAATATTTTTTTCATAAAACTGTTTACAATATTACTCAAATTAACACAAGCAATATCTTTCGCTTAGTGTGATGGTAGTAGGAGATTTTCAAATGTTGTTGGGTTATTCGTAACTCGAAAATGTTTGTCTTTCTTTAAAAAAAAAACTACATAAATAATGCTTAGTTAAACACAAAGAATAATGTGAAATATTTTAAAAACAAGCTTCCTCGATCACCGAATAACATGTTCGGCGGAAACTTTTCTTTAAGTGATGGGCAACAAACTTGCAATCTTTTTAACGATTTTTTTCAAACTTTTTTTGTCCTTCCTCAAACTAAAAACATTCCCACAAGAAATGTAGATGTAGTCAGTTATAATATTTTATTACATCTTTGAAATCTGAAATTTTTTGTTGTGTACAGTCATTTTACATCACAAAATATAAAATATATCGCATACAACAGGGATTATGTTTTCATTACTGTTGTTTTTTTTTTATAAATAATATGAACTCCTTACAGGGTTTCTCACCATCCCCCTAATAGCTTATCCATACTTTAACCACTCGAGCGCTTTTTGCCTCATTATGGCACACTTTCCAAAACCTCGGATTGCTTTGTTGGCAAAATGTGTCAAATTTTAAATTTTTTTTATTTTATTAAAACGACTATATAATATAATGTACATTCAAAATATAACAAAATAAATATTCTCTAGATTCTTTAAAATGTTTTAAGGTTAAAGATTTAATTATATGTTTTGATAAATCCTACAAATATGTGATAATAAACAAAAGATAGGGGAATTCATTGGCTACATAGAAGGCAATTCAAACACCAGTTACCTTTATTGTGATATATTTAAATACCTGTTATTAACTATATATATATACCTTTTATAAGATTACTTTTTCAATAACTTTGATAAACAAACAACAGTCATATTCATGCAAGTTATCTTATTTTATTCTTTTTTTTTTCTTTTTCCAGTTTTTATTAATACAAAATATGTATGTAAGACCATAATTTGCAATGCAAACAGCAATTAGCTATTTTGTTTTAATCCTTTGTTTTTAAGTAGATAAAACTTTTATTATTTTTTATTTTATTTTATTTTATTTAATATTTTTTTAATTTTTTTATTATTTAAATAATTTTGTTAAAAAAACAACGGTTATCTTCATATTTTAATTGGTTATTTGTTTAATTTTATTCTTTCTCCTCTCTTTTTGTTTTCTTCTTCTTATTTTATCCAACACATTTATATAGGAATTTTTATTATTATTATTATTATATTATTTAAGTATCTGTGTTCCATGTATCATCCTAATTTGACTGCCCTAAAACGGGATTCTTCCTAGTTGGGTAGCCAAAACATTCCATAAATAATGTATATGTATAAAAAAGTAAATAAATAAAAAAAAATAGTTTGTATGTCTCCATATTCAAATTCGGAGGTATGATTTTTTTATGTGGGCGGAAAAATTTCCCTTAGCAATCCGATAAAAAATATTTTAATTGCACTGTTCCTCCAGTGGATAAGGGATTTTATTAAAAATAAAATACTTGCAATAGTTAGAAAACTCGGCCCACTTATCCAACATATATAGCCAATATTCATAGGTTCGAGTACCGAACAATAAACTTCAACTTAATAAATAAATATACCGTCAATCGTAAATCGAAAACAAACTTTATAGTATGGATAAGCTATTAGGAAAATGGTGAGAAACCCCCTCAGACAATTAGCGCAAATGAGGGGGTCGCAATTCTGGTAGTTAATTTTTTTATAATAAGTTTTATTAACTGATCGCCTGTTTTAAAATCCTAGTATTCGACCTTGGCGCACTTGTGCTCGAGCTACCATTTTGAAAAACTAACGGAATTTAAACCAAGTAAAACACTGTTTTTTGACCTGATTTTAGCGGATTTGAACCTCGATACCTGATAGAGACGAAAAAACATAAAACATATACCTAAGTCTTTTGTGAAATTTTATGTTCTACAAAATTGGTGATCATAATTTTTCTCGAAAATGCACTGGAAAAGAGATAATTAAGAAAACAAAAAACCAGTAGTGCAATATGCTTGTTTGTGCAAACTGGTAAGTTTTTTTACGGCTTTATAGTCCAGTCATAGGAAGGAAACATATTGGAGCCACCCCGGTGCCAATTACAATAGAAGATCCGCCAGAAGGTCCTTCTGAAAATGATATTTTGCCGCTGCACCAAGGATTTTGTAATTTAGAAATGTGGATGCCGAAAAGCATTGATGAACTGTTATGCAGCCTACCCCCGCTGCCAAGGGAAATGCCTCAACTGCGTGCCTGTTGCCGAGGACGACGATGAAGACGACATTACTGAGGATGAAGATGCCATGAATGAACAACCATTGCCAGGACCTTGCCAGACGTCCAAAGAGGATGAAAACGTTAATCCATATAAAGTTCAGAGTGTCACATGATGTTACTGAGAACAGTGAGGTTTATAATTTGGTGTATTAATGTAACGAAATAGAATAAAATTATCATGAGACTTTTCATTATAAACTATAATATAAAAATTTTCAAGTAACATGATTTTTGTCTACTTTATTTAATAACTGGAAGTGTGGTCAAACAAATTTTTAGGCGAACGAACAAAATTTGTGTGTCAATAGTAGATAAGTTAAATATCTTTAGCAGCTTTATTAACCAGTGACATATTTAACAATTTTTATTTAACCGTTGTATATCTTTCTAAATGTATTTATGAAATATTCAAATAACTGTATCAAGTGTGCCTAGTCTGTTTTAACATCTGTGTATTTTCCTTTAAATGCCCTTTAAATTCGTGTTCTTTTGTAAAAATAATTTTCATAATTGTATAATGTTGTCCTTCCCGAAATGAGTTTTATTAAACTCAATGGGAATAATGTATAATTTTGTAATATATTATCACAAAAAAAAAAAAAAAGTTTTTTTCTGAAATTGACAACACTTAAAGTTAAAATTATAAATAAACTTAAAATTGCTGTAAATGTTGACTGGTTGGAGATTAATTTGCATATGTATATATATATATATATAAATTACTCCAAAATGTAAAAAACAATATTACAATTAAATCATAAATATCTCGGAGTAAAATTCTTTAATTCATTACCAGAAAATATTAGAAACATGAATACCAATTTAAAAAAATTTAAAACTCACCTTAAAAAGCATACTCAAAACCTGAACTAAATCATAACAAATAAATAAAAACTATATAATAACACCCCTCCCCCCATACACACAAGCCCTGCTTTTTTATGGGGGTACATCAAACATATATATATTATATAATTAATTAGTGTATAAAATGTATTTGTAATTTATGTATCTTTTTGAATTATTAATAAAAAAAATAAAAAAAATATATATATTCTGAAAGGGAATTTAATTCTATACAATTTTTTGGGAGCGTATAACTCAAAAACGGCTGGGAATTTGAAAATCACACATAGAATAAAAGTTGAAGATAATTTTATGAGCATTCATGTAATGGAAAAAAAATTACCCGCGGACCACCGTTTTCGAGATATAAGCGGAAACCCGAATATTGGGACAATCCCCCCCCCCTTTCCCTCCTAGCTCGACACCTCGACGTCAGGACTTTTGGTATGTTCACACCCTAAGCACCCTGATCAAGTTTATGAAGGAATCACTTAGGTACCTGCTCACGCACTCCACACCTCCTTCCTTGACTGGATTATTACATATCAGTACTTTTGAGAGATAGAAGATAATAATAAATTAAAAATAATTGTAGCAAATTTTAGGTTCCACGTATTTGCCACACCTACTGGGGGAAAAATTTGCACTGTTTGAGATATTTTAGAAAAACAAGATTTTGTTGCGATTTCGTCTGTTTTTTTTTCAAAATGGCGGCACGAGCACGGGTGTGCAGGTCGAAAACTTGGATTTTACGTAAAGGAACCAGTTTATAAAACATTAAAAAAATGGAACTACCGGAATAAATACCATCCCGGATGGCTAATTGAACTGGCCTACAAAGACCAATGTCGGTGATTTATTACGATTACCCGCCGACCAAATGGACAAATCATCACCAATCACCACCTTAGCCACCACAATGTAGTTATAATTTTTTTTACATTAGCTCCACACAGGAGGCCCTGAGGAAAATAATTTCCCTCAGGGCCTATGTCATCTTTGGGGATGCTGTGCACAGGGTATTTTAAGGAAAGGAAGGAGAGCGAGTTCTGGGAAGGAAAAGGGTATGAGGGGTGGGTAGGAATCTGGGGGTCGGTTTCTCCAGGAATAACAAACATGGAAATCCCAATGCGGTGCAATGGGATGTTCTGGGAGAGACCAACGGAGAGATCAAAAGGTTTCCCTCAACCAGTCTCTCCTGATATGGCCTGTTACGTAATTGGTGGGCAGACGCATCCGCCGCCAAGACCCGGACAAACCTAACCACATGCCCCCGGGCACCCCGGCTAAGTCACCAAACGTAGAGGGTGACTAAAACTTAAAGGGGTGACCTATGGCAGAGGTGTTGGTTATCCAATAAATGGTTCCCGGGGCGGCGGTACCTATACCCGCCGACCAAAATGAATAACATAATATAATAATAACATTTATAGTTTTAAATAGCGCAGGAAATTATAATAAACAATACCTACATGAATTATCACTTATCTAGTTATTGCCGAACATTCACTAATTGATTATATTATCCTATCAATGTGATTGAGGTATCACAAGTCAGGCGAGATCTAAATACTACGAATAACAAATAATAATTCCGAATTCCGAATGGTAGGTACCTACCTAGATGATTTGCAGCAAGGCGCTCGAAATGAGAATATGATATTATGCGGGGACCGGGGACACTGTATCACGTGTTAGTCGAGTGTGCGAGCGTGCGAGCTATTCAGTATTGTTGTGTGCAGTTGTATGTGTGAGCTTCATCTGAGTGGGACAGAGTTAGGAACAATAAATACCTAAACTTTCGGCGTATGGCGTAAAGTCTAACCTCTTAAGAACTGGCAGTCGTCATCGATCTCATTGGCACCTTTACACATACAGTCTGGAGAAGCTAAACTTCTGTCCAACGTTAAGTATCTAGAATTAATTATAGAACAAATTATAAATGTTAAATAATTATTGTAGTTCGTAAAAGACTTAAAGTACCTTATTAAATATACATATCTTCCGGGAAAGGGGTAACAAGATGACAAGATGAGAATTAAATAAAAATGGGAATATATTTTTAATAATTACGATTGAGGGGGTATTTCTCCAACACCTCGATAAACTGTCCATTACGATAAAGAAATAAATATTCGTAAGAGGTAGAAAACTCGGCTTACTCATCCGATTTATAACTACTATTCATATGTTAGAGTGCTGAAAAGTAAACTCGGATTTTATAAATGAATAAATCGTAAATATATATAAATAATCGTATTAACCGTAAAAATTTGTATTCCTGTAAATGTCGCTGACTTGTTTTATCCAAGTGTTTTATTGATAAATATTCGACACACGCAGCCTAGTTTACAGCCCTGGTATTGTCTGTAAACCAAATCCTATTTAGGATTAATAATCGCAAATGCAAACATACATACACAAGGCAACTACAAATACCAAAGAGTGAACCTGAGTCTCGAAGAGACCCATGTTGTTGGAGGTAAAAAATATTATATCTTTTTCATTAATTTTTTTTCTCTTTCTCCCATTTCTTTTCTTTTTATTTCTCTCATTTCATTAAATTCCTGCCACCTCGGAAGAGACTCAGCTTAGTGACGCATAATACTACACATTTTAAAAATATATGTTGAATTGTTTTTCGCTGCTCCACCTTTTTTACACGAGCATTGCTCAAAAAAAAGGTGAATCACGATATATAAAAAATGTATTAAAAATATATATATACAATGTATAATAACTGTATTTGTAAAAAATAAATTTAAAAAAATAAATAAATAAAATAAATAATAACAAAGTGCGTGATAGAGAATAGAATGAAAAGCACAAGTAGTATTTACTTTGTGGAAAATGTAAAACTTTAATTATATTGAAGAATCTATTTTCAATGTGTTTTCTTATACCCAAAATATCATTAAAATTCCACCGCCCTCGTTCCCTGGCGGGGACAGCCAACATCGTAGAGTTAAATATTAATAAAAAAATAATAATTAAATTTGAACCAATTATTCGAGTTCATTAAATACGACACGTGTCTTTTAGAAGTGATGTACCCGCCCCCGCACCTTCCAGGTAAAAGGGGAGAAGATTATAATGAAATAACAATGTTCGTGTATTTATAATGATTACGCTTGAGTGTCAGTGCCGGTGGTACCGGGAAGGTGAGGTGTTAACGCGTGTTTGTTTACCCACCCACAAAGTCACAGAGCACGGCCGTGTAAAGCGATACGGGACGTGTAACGCCGGTCATTTGCAAATCGGCCGCGGGATCGGATCTGGACTCTTGACACGGGTGGACATATTGGAAAATGCTACAACCAGGAGTTGTGGTAGCTGTTCCAAACTAACATACCCATGATGAGGAATTGTAGGCAATGGTATTGTATTGACGGTCGACATGCTTTATAGACGCGCATTAGTGTCCTATCAAGGCGATCAGTCATGCGATAAGAAACTACAAACTAACAAATTCCTAGCATATATATACGGACTTAAAATAAAACGATTTATTTATATCCATGACTTATTGTAAATGCAAATGTAAATACAAATGTACATTACACAAATTTGTGCAATGTACATTTGTATTTACACAAAGAAGAGTGTGTATGACCTAGGATTTGCGGACACCGGGCAGGCGGCCTGGATTTGATTTGTGCACAAATCTACAGGTTAAATACTACATTGGTGAAATTTTACATATTTGATATCCAAAACAAGAGAAAGTTCACCATCTACATCCGATTACGAAAAACTCTGGGGAAAAACCGGGCAAGGCCGGAGACTTCCGCTAATATTTTACAAAGTGATTTTGGAGTGCTTGATTTCATGACAAGCCATTCCTTTTTCGTAATGCATATAATGCCACTTAAAATTGAAAAAAATACATTTCTATTGATGTTTTATATGAGGCTAATTTTCCTCATTCATTAAAATCTTTGGCTTGTGTATAGTGTAGACAGATAAAAGGTAACATATATGAAAATCGTTTATGCGTAGATATTCGACAAAGATCTCAAACCTTGATATTTTTTTAACTAGCGTAAAAGATACTCTCGATGAAAGAAACGAGAAGGTTTCCAGTACACTGTATCCATGAAACTGATTTAATTGCAAGTAATTTAGATCGGCATTATGTATGGTTATTAATCTTCTGGGTTCTAAGGTGGTAGTGTTAGTAAAAAAATACAGAAACTTAAAGGAGATTAGATCTCAGGCAAACACTTAAGACACGTGGTTCCATTAATCAACACGAATTCGGCAAAAAAAAACTGCCTATCTTCTATACCTACGTTTCTGGAATCAAAAAGCACGTGGTGCGAATGTATGTAATTTTCTCGTCAAATGGGTCTTGTTTCAAAGTTTATTAATATTAGTTTTTATGTGTCCTGGCGAAGTCAAGATAGAGCCGAAACCTGTACATAAAAAAAGTACGTACAACTGTGCACAAATTTACAGAAATTAATTAAAAATAATTATTAACTTAACCTAATAATTATTATTACTATTATTAACGGTTCAGGCCTTATTATAGTACAAAATATAAAGAGCATGTATCTGACTCCGAATACAAGAGGAAAAAGGAACATGAACAAATACTAGGTTCACAAAGAATGAAGGAATTCTTATTCCAAAATATAACAATAAATACCTAGAAATATAACGTGCCCAAAATATTTAACATATTACCAAGTAATATAAAAAAATTGAGATTCACCAAATAGATTTAGATGTATGCAGAAAACATAGCTACTAAGTAGAGATGCTTATACTAAAGTCTTGTGTTAATAGAGGCTTAAATAAAAAAAAATTGTTTATTTATTTATTTATACTGGGTTTTTACAGAAGTTCGCACTTACGTGAGAACAATCCAGTTATATAAACTCAGTTATTGTACAAACAGGGACATACAATTACAAACAATCTACAATTACATACAATTAAATATAGATACATACAATTAGAAAAACAAAAACATCACAAATAAAAAATATACAAAATTATATACAAGCTCACTCAAGTAACACATATTACAATGAGAGGCAAGAGACATAAGAAACACGAAAGGCATGCATGAGAGACAATTGACACAATATACTTTGACGCGGCAGAACTTTTTTCTGAACTGACGAAACTTTTTTGACGAAACTGATTGTCTATTAATAATGAAATTGGATGTTTGAAGTAAAATGAAATTGACCTTTCTTCGGGCACACAAACACGCCCGCAATACAATCGGTTTATCGCTTCAGTGCTCACAGTCGACGACATTACATGAATATACCGAAGACATTCCTTCAAACTTTAACAATATTTTTAATTTTTGAACTCCCGCAGAGCATAAATCATTTTATGAATTGAATTCTAATGATCTTGAATATTTACGTTGCCAGATTTTTCGCACACAAAAACACTAGCAGTAAAATGAAAGCAAAAATTCATGAATGGACGTCTTAAAATAGAAAAGGCTCCCGGCCCGTGAGTGTTTCCCTTTGTAAGCTTTCCTTCATTCTGACTGAAAATAATATACCAACCGCGAAAGCTTTACAGCCGCTACATCGATCGAGTGTGAAATACTTTCCTCTCTACGTTCACGAGAAGGTAAAATGCCTTCTCACGTAGGAGCAATCACGTGGTAACATGGTACATACAGTCTGTCAACAAAACGTTGACAAGCGTAAAGGGCGCTAATATCTTTTAAGTGGGGAGTCTGGTCCAGCCTATCCAAAAATTCGACTTTTTTGCCTAAAAATCTTCCAATACGTGTAGTAGAGAATGCATTCCAAAGTTATAGCATCAAATTTATCCTTGAAACATATACTTAAAGCGGTGTGCGCCAAGCAGGTAGAACGGAAAACGGAGCGGCCCGGTTACAAGCGAAAACTTTAAACGCGTTTTTCTCAAAACCACATTTTTTAAGTTGGTTGGAATCGTAGCTCATCGAATTTTCAATCGATTCACTTTATTCAAAGTATAAATTAAAGAAAATTAAATTTATATGGGATGAACCTTATGACCTTATTGCAAAATTAAGGACGATTTTTTCGGCAATTTTCATTTTATGTCCGCCATTTTTGCAATCAACAACTTTTTTTTGCAAACTGTGGTTCATGCGAATTCTACTTTCATAATATAACAATTATTTTTTTTAATTTTATGTTTCAGATAATTTTCAAGGACTTTAGGATTCTAACCGTTTTGATCAGACAATCCGTTTATATCTATAAATCAATATTAACCAGTCTTAAGAAATTATGAGGTAAATAATTTAACCAATATGTAATAGAAAAATTACTAATTCCTAAATGGATGAATCAACATCACATTCGAAGGAAATTGCGTGGAAAAGTTTCAATCATTTTTAAATGTTGATTAACAAATAACCAATTCGAAAAAGCCATTTTTCATATGTTAAATAAAGATTTAACCACGTGGAAAAATCTGCACTTTATACAATATATCTTTTATTAAAAATTAAGTTATGTCATTTTCCTAGCCAAGTCAACCAGTCAGATTCGGAAGCCGAACAAAACTTCACATTTGAATCTACATTTTTCTTGTTTTAAAATCGGTGTTGCCAAGATCTTACTTCCATTTTATTCATTTTTTAGAATTTGCCGGCACACTGTACCTACGCGTTGTTTGTTAAGTCTCCCACATCTGCCTTTTCGCTGATGCGCAATACCTACCTGCACGCTACGTGTGGCTGACAAATTACATAGCAATTATTTATAAACGTCGGCAGATACCCGTGTTTTAAAGATACGCATAAACGAAAAATAGAATATCTGAACTGTGGGTTGATGAATTCGCAACGACCGGGAATCGCAGTTAAAAAAAGGAACGACGCAGTATCATACTAAATACATATTTTTTTTATTTATAGACATATATTGATAGACGTTTACATGACCAATGGAATATAATTGTTTGGCTGTATAAGTGTATAAGTCTAGTGTAAACATGTAAACTAAACACAATTGTTGAAAATTATTTTTTTATAAGAACCGCTCTCTTTTTATAACTTTTGAAGGTTATTCCCGTCAATGCTGAAAACATATATATTTTAAAAATTAACAGAATTTTTTATCGAATATGAACAATAAAATGAGCTGCCTTCTGATATCAATCAAATTTTAGGGATTATGTCGAATAATAAAAACTTTACGAAAACATTTTGCGCGGAAAAAAATTTACCTTCCCGAAAGAGCAGATCTTCTGACAAATTTCCACGTAGAAAACAGGAAACAAAAAAAAATATGAGTGTGCTTTAGACCACACGACTGAAGTAATTACATATATATGTATAATAATAATAATATTTGGCTAATTTATATAGCGCCGTTTCGTGAAAAATCACCTCAAGGGCGCTGTACAAATAAACTAAGATTTAAGTATGTCTATATATATGCTTATATGTATAAAATATGTACATATATTAATTTTCTACAAATATTTATTTAAATTTATTATCATTCGCCTCGCCCGATCAAGCCGTGCGCATCGACATCCGCTCCCTCCCTGCGTTTGGCGCGTCACTGGAATTTCAAAATACTGACTGAAATATTTCATGCACTGGCTATGAGAGGAAGAGAGAAAGAAAAAGTGTGCGCACTGCTCTCTCTTGCTTCTACAATGTGATACAGCCAGTTCGCCTCGCAATGTATTTCACTTTTCTGTAATTTTCTGTAATTTCCGTAACGCATTCTCCAGTTTACCCCTCAAGTCAAGCGTGCGTAAAGAAGTATTTACTTCAAAAAACCTTAGACGCCCCAAACAACTAATTCTAAAATTGTATTTAAAATAAGTGAGGTTTACATTATTTTAATATAAAATAAATGCAAAGGTAGGTATAACATACACGTTATATTTGATTTTATAGAGAATATAGAGGTTTTTACCAATGGAATCCGAGATTATTCTCCAAAAAAGTAGAACCGTGTAAAGTTTAATGAGAAAATAATTCGTGAATGATAAAAGGGAAAACAAAACAATAAAGTAGTAAATATAGTACACTAGCTACGACCGTGTGCAAACCTGAAAGGAAATTCATCATGCGCTCGCTATATGAGGAATAAATAATGTTATTATATTGCAATTCCGAGAGAGCGGAGGTTTATTGAATACATGCTTTTTTTGGCCAACTTGATAATCGATTTTCAACACGTTTTCAAAAAACTGCGGAAACACGAAGTCTACAGTGGATTGCAGTGAAATTTTTTGATTTTTCAAAAATCTTAATTTTTCAAAGTAGGAAATGTAAAGTTAATATAGTAAATGTGGGAAGAAGGTTTAGGAATATAATCGGACTATTGATTTCATCAATGCTGCCAATGTTCAGGCTTGATGGAAAGAAGTTTCAGATATATTCAGATAAGTAGATAACGCAATCAGGAGATATAATTGAACTTTTTTTATTTGTGTTATCAATATTAATTTGTGGAACTCCATTTGGCGTTGTGTTGTTTATGCGTGGCAGCAGTTTCGCCTTCCGAAGACATTATCCAACTGTGGTGGAGCCACTTACAGACGATCTATCTATATTATTTTTATAGGAAGGTATCTACTTATAATGAAAGCCTTTCGACAAATTGCTTTAATTTTTATTACCTTTTACCTAACCCTTCCATTTTATTGATTCAATTATTATAACCAAAATGTAATAAAAAATAAGAACAATTTGTGAAAATATTTTCATAGACCCTGGTGAACTCAGGGACTATAACACGAAAACATTCTATTCCATTCCAGACGCACAAATTTGTCCGTTCTGGAAGAGCTAGGCATCCACAATATGCTCTCAACTATCTGCCAACAATTTGTATTTTAAGATACTTTCGACATGTTGCTCGCCAAACTGAGGACTCCAACTTGGAGAAACTCTGTCAAAGTGGAAGGCAGAAGAAGCAGAAGTGGGACACCGATGCGCTAAAGAGACCAAGTATCATTGGCATCCGGTACATCGGTGTCCTTGGCTCTCCACGCAGTGCAAAACCACGAGGAATGAAGGATCCTTGTCCACCGTGAAAAATGGATCATCATTGAGGAAACGATTTAAAAATAAGTTTAAACCAATAGAGCGAAACATGAGAGATAGTACAATATGCCTATGTCCTAAAAGCTTATTGAAGCCATGCAAACTCTCTCTGTATAAAAAATAACAATATATAAAATAAAGTATCCTCAATAGCAATTAATTCTTTAAAATCTATTGTTGGAATCGAACCCAGCCAACGCGAATCTTCTTACACCGTTTTCACCAATATTATCGATGAGTAATAATGCGACGATTCCATGCTTAGATTAGAAGATGACCCCAAACGAATACAGATCGTATGGCGAGGGCGAGACACTCTTCTCATTTCGCAAAACAAGACACTAGTCTCGGAATAGTCAAATGCAAACGCTAGAACGTGACAAAAAAGGCTTCCACGTCAAAAAAACATGGTCATCCATTGTCGCAAGTTAATTCCAGCCAAGCGTGACCGTTTTTTCCATTCGATAATTCAAGGTAAATAGAGAATAATAATAATAATAATGTGTTCAGGCTATATTATTTGTGAATATCAGATGATAATGATTAGCGCTGCTCTATATTTTAAATAATGCAATGCTATTTTTGCATCTCGATTCAGACGTTCGAAAACTCAGTGTCTATTTCTTTATTTCTTTGCCATTATTTTTGATTGAGCAACCGCACTAAGATTTTTTTAGAACATTTGAAGTGATTTTTCAACTCTTGGTTCATTTTTTTGCTTTATTAAGAGGCTAGACTTTGAACCAGACGCGGAACACCCGCGTCTGTCATTCTGTCCCACTCACAATAAGCTCACGCACACTTATAATACATGCGAATGCGAAATGTGCGAATGAGACAACGCTCAAATTTACCTACAGAAATCGCTCGAAAAGGGGTTTATGGAGAATACACTTTTCTACACCGAAACTTTCACGAAATTGAAATTTTAAAAAATATATATTTTTCAGAAAGAAGAAGCTACGTCGGTAGCTTTTTATAATTTTATAACTCTTTATGAGAGTTGAGTTAGCAGCACTTTTTCCTTAAATAATATTTTTTGATAAATCGTACATGTTTGACAGTGAACGTTTACGTTAATACGAAACGCATCGAAAATTGGAAAACATACTAGAAGGCAGTATAAAAAAAATATATTCATTTTGTGCAATTTTCGATGTAGAAAAGTGTTTTTTCCCGGGCGTCCTTTTTGTATGGGCCGAAAAGCGAAGTCTATCATCTTAAGGTATGTTTAAAATAAAACTACTTTGTGTTCATCATATTTCTATTTCATACAGTGAAATAGTAATTACAGTAATGTACATCATAATTATTACTTATTTACGAAGGTAATAAATATTAGCCATCGAAGTGACTAATTCATGATACCTATCAAAAGGTATATCTAATACAGTGGAATGAATCGGAAATCGTGTCACAATTTATTAATTTGTCATACGTTGATATGAGTCAAGCAGTCAAGGTATTCAGTGTGTAGCAGTGATATAAAACACGCTAGATTAAATATTGTAAAGAAAATAAGAAGACTGATATAATTCACCAATCTTACTAATATTATAAATGCGAAAGTTTGAATGGATGTATGTATGTTTGTTACTCTTTCACGCAAAAGCTACTGAATGGATTTTAATGAAACTTTACAACAATATAGATCATTCATAAGAATAACATATAGGGTATAATTTATAAAGCTAGCTATTTATTTTCAATACATTGAAAATAATAATTATTGTTTAATAGATAAATGTCAAAATTTGAGAATATCATTTTGCAAAACAATTAAATCAAAATTCTATTTTAGAAAATATTTAAATTAGTGAATTTCTTTTAAAGTACTGGCTTAATACTTTGAATCGAATCAAGAATTATACATATTTTAAATAAACAGGTTAAGAATTTTGGTATAAACGTAGATGGGACCTAGGAAAAGAAAATAGATTACTCTAAGTACTAATCCTACGCAGACGAAGTCGCGGGCAGAAGCTAGTCTAATATAAAAAACTAAACAACAAAAAACACGAAGGTGTCGTCAATTAAGTTGACGTCTAATAAATAATTTATGATTATATAACAAAGACTTAATATAATGGGTGTTTTTTAAGAGGTATACAAATTCAAAATGAAAAAAAAAATTAAATATGTTATGCTCTCTTGCTTCTACAATGTAATACAGCCCGTTCGCCTCGCAACGCATTTCACTTTTCGTAACGCTGTAATTTCCGTAACCCATTCGCCAGTTTACCCCTCAAGTCAAGCGTGCGTAAATAAGTATTTACTTCAAAAATATAACTTTTTATGGCGTGTTTTTTTACCAAATTCAGAAAGCTTAGTATAAACAATAAAAATATATAAATTTGTTTTAGACCACTGTAATTTTAATCAAACTCTACCGGTTTCGGACGAACCCTTTCTTCGCCAGGAGAATATTAAATTTATTAGCATAAATTTAGCTTAGTATAAATTTTAAAAGAATCGCTTCCAAGCAAAACCCATATTTTTGATAAGCACCTATACTTACATATTAACAGACATTAATCCCCCCTAAATACGAAAATATTCTGTCCTAATTGACTGTAAACTAGAATTTGTTTATAAGTTTAACTCGACAATGTTTCATTGATTATAAGCTAGAATTTGTATACAGTATGTTAAGGGACGTACTTGACTTACTACCAGTGATTCCCGACATTTTTTGGAGAAAAAAATATAAATAAAATATTGGTCTCCGGTGACCCTTTTTAATGTTGTTTTAACCTAACCAAAAAATATTCTTCCACGTGTCATTACTGGTCACTCAAACGAGTAACCACAGCCGAGTGATCACACAAAACATCACCACGTAACTGTCGAATACCTGTTGATTTATACGTAAAAAAAAAATTATGTCACCGGAGACCAAAATTTAATTTACATTTTTCACAAAATGTTAAAGTGAGTCTAATACGTCCCTTAACACCTATATACCTAATAATATTAATCTTATCGGTTTTTATTCTTTACACAGAGGCCAATGTTGTGTTTTCTACAGCAATGAGTTTTAGTCATAAGTCGTAAATAACATTAATTAACCGGTAGGTATTATATTCAGAGATCTGCGTATTGTAAACTTAATAATGAAACCGAAAGCTAACACATTAAATTGGCACCGGAGTTTAACAATATTTATTAGTTGATATTAGACTGAAGCTTTGTTTACGTCACAAATGATATTACGCACTGGTTGTTCCATATTGTATCTAAATTCTCAACAATTTACCTACTTACGGTACACCCGGGTTATTTTGTCCCTTAGTGTGTTACTTTGGCCAACCCCGATAAAATGATTCCGCTTTTTTTTTTTTACATTAGGTCATCTTTGGGGATGCTGTGTGGAGGGTATTTTAAAGGAAAGGAAGTTCTGGGAAGGCAAAATGTATAAGGGTTGAGTAGGAATCTAGGGTTCAGTGTCTCTAGATCATCCGCCGCCAAGACCTAGACAATGAACCCCATGAACCCGGGCACCCCTGCTTAGTCACCAAACGTAGCGAACCACTTGTGGTGACCTATGGCAGAGGTGTTGGTTATTCAATAAATGGTTCCCGGGGCGGCGGTACCCATTCCCGCCTCCGCTTATTATTATAATTATTTTTTACACTAGGATACAACACAAGAAGCCCTGAAATATTTGGGAATGCTGTCTGGAGGGTATTTTTAGGGAAAGGAGGGAGAGAAAATTTTGGAAAGGAAGAATGTGTGAGGGGCAGGCAAGAATCTGGGGGTCAATGTGTCTAGGAGTGACGGAAGTGTGAATCTATCCCTCCCATTGCAGTGCAAGACGATGGGCCGAGAGAGTCGGAGAGGTCTATTTTTAGTCTCTCTCAACCAATCGCTCCCGATCCTGCCCGGCACGCAGTGGGTGGTTAAACGCATTGGCCGCCAAGACCTAGACAAACCTCACCCCGTGAACCCAGGCACCCCAGCTAAGTAACCAAACGTAGCGAATCACTCGGGGTAACCTATGGCAGGGGAGTTGCCCGGGTTGCAAATGGTTTCCGGGGCGGCCGTACCCGCCAATATGCAAACATGGCGGTAATAGATTCTACCTTAGTGATGGTAGATAAACGGTATTGATAGTTTTATCTTCTTTGCGACATTTCAGAGCAAACTCGAGAGTGAGAAAAATACAATTAAAAATCTCTGTTAAAACAATCAGTGTTAATACAATACTGGTATTTGAATAATGGGGTAACAATGTAATAATGTGTAACAATGTCCACATCACTGGTGGGGTTGATATTGCATAAAAATTGTGTCAAATTTACAAACTATTTCTTAAAACGGATACTCGTGATATAGGAGTTTCAAAAATATTGTCCAAATTATATGCAAAATAATACTAAGGAAATATAAGCACAAATGAATCAATAAAAAACGGAATAGTTTGGGCAAAAGAAACCCTGGTCTACGGTACTGTATCAAATAAATTATTACTGTTATTTATACTGTCAAAGATATCAAGATATCTTAAACAATATAAATTATTGTAATGACGTCGATAAATTAGTTTGCTAACGGAACAATAGGCGATATTTCGTTGTGCTATCAAAACAATATAATAATCGTTCAGCTAGCTTCAACCTAAGAGATAAATAGAAATGTACGGAATTTGTGGAATCTGAGAGATTTATTGCGCTTCAAAAAATATTTTATTTATTTAACGATAAGCATGTATTTTGTTCAATTTGTGTGATTCTTGTGACCTGTCATGATAAGAACAAGTCAGTATTTAAAATAAGATGCATTACTAGATGATGTACATAAAACGTCACGACTGTCATAAAAAATATTATAATCGAACAATAAAGCCACATTTAGACTTGCGTGTCCATGTCCATCTGGTCAATCATAGGCCACCCGGTGCTTTTTCTAGTCAATGAAAGTCTCTTAAGAGGTGGTTTATTCAATTCAATACAATTTATTTGTTCTTTCAAAAACAAACTAATTTTTACATTTTAAAGCATTTTTAAAATACAATTTAAGAGTTTACACAATTAAACGTAACATGTAAGGATACAAACTATACAAACATTAATAGAGCTTGCCTTTTAAAGGCAGCTTCACTAACGCTAAATATGTCGATTTTCGAATTAATTCTGTTCAACAGCAAGATTGCTCTCCCGACCGAAGAGTTATTATCGTGACAAGACCAAAGAATAGTTATACTTGAAGAAAATTCTTCATCCATCTAGTGACGTACACCCAGGAATATTCCACGACCTAATTAATATAAAGTCGGGGATTAAATAAAAGAAAGAAAAAAATCTGAATGAGGTTGGTATTTTTTTATTAAAAAGTATTTTATTCAAATAGTTAGTAGTAACTTGCCGTCAACAAGACGTCATACGATTCACAATTCGGTACAATAATTCGATTCGGAGTGCTGCAGCAGGTACTGACGCAACGGTCATTGAAATTTCATTATAAGAGACAACCTAAATGATTAGTCTGTGAATTTCACAACTAAGATGAAAATTCCCCAAATGTTTCCCCACTAAAATAAATTCTCGGGAATTTACCAATCACTAATCTCATCATTCCCATCTCAACAAGCTAGTACAGGAAATAAAAATACGCGGTAAAAATAATAGCCGACCGTATTATTTATTTCCTTTCTCTATGAGCACCTTTAATATAAATTAAAACATTTTATCATAGCACCCGGAAATTCGAACGACTGAGAAATATCAAAACTCTCTTCTGTTACTTATGTTTTCAGAAATATCATTTTGAAGAGTACCCTTATAAAACGAAACCCTTGCAAAATACAAATCATAGCGCGCACAAAGAAAACGCCAAAGACAAAAAATAGCTAAGTTAAAAGTCAAATCAATAAATGCTGCTGATTTTTATCGTTCGGATTCCGCCAAGAAAACTTTTGGTATTTTATAAAACAAAATATTTAAATTGCATCAAACATAGAATTGAACAATAAAACCGCTCCGCTAACACGAGAAAAAAAATCTATAACGAGGATCGAAACACAAAAGTTTGTCTTTTATGACACTGTAAATAAAAGCTTATTATTTTGATTCAAAACTTTGAAGAAATATCAAAGTTTTTTTAAAAATCCTTTTACAAAACTGAACAGAAAACTTTGAATATATTTACTTCCAATTTTTTGATATTTTATTTAGCCAAGTGAGCCGTACGAAAAGGCTCGCGGGCCGCATGAAATAAACTCGCGGGCTGCGGGTTGCTCACCACTGACTAAAGGGTGGAGAACTACACAACGCTATACGTAGCGCACGCTCCTCGCTTCATTCACAATCATACGTTATCCCTTGTTTAAAACTTGGTTACGAGGAAGATGGTTAACTTTCGGTCCGTTTGATAGATTCTCCCGTCTTAACAAACGGATTGCAATCTTTAGAGTACAGGCGTCGGGTGGGAATGCTATCCCTGTTCTACCGGTATTTTAATGGAAGAGGCTCCGAGGAACTAGCATCATTAATCCCCTCGGCACCGGTGCATAGTCGGGAAACACGCCAAATACGGTTGACATTTGTCACATGAGTACGGGTCGCTTCTACGACTCGTTCTTGAGTTCAACAGCTCAGCTGTGGAACGATTTGCCGGCCTGTGTTTCCTTCTTCCTATAACATGGGTCTCTTTAAGACTCATGTTAACTCCTTTTTCTCCTCAAAAAGACCTTACGCCCAGCATCTTCAAAAATGACATAGGCTATAAGGGAAAATATTTTCCTCAGGGCCTCCTGCGTTAATATTAAAAAAAAAAACTTTACTTTTGAGAGATGTGGGAAAATAAAACTAAGGGATTCAGAAGAATACTTTTGAAGAAAATTACAGTAAAAATGTGGTGGCTATCATCAGGAAAATCTCCACTTCGCAGGCTGCAGGATGGAGCAATTCTGCTGAACAACACTCATGCCAGTAACGTAGATTTCGAAACAATGAAGTGTGGAATTTTCTTCTACGAATACTTATTAACTGATGTAAAATCCATCGAACATCTTAGGGTGGTCATATTTCTGTCAGTAATGTACTATATATTATTAATTTTCTCTTCCGTTATTATTTTTTCAAACGAGGGCAAAACAATGGCAACCATTCTAGTACTTTTTCATTCGTTATAAAAAAAAAACTTGCTCCATGTACGAATGCGGCCTAAGTTGGTTGTGATTTCAAATCACATATTCATCGCAGTTCGAGTGTCACGTCTGAGTCGTGACGGCTTTTGATCAATGGTGATTTTGCGAGGGCAGTGATGACTGAACCAGAATCGTAAATCGATCATCGCGCAAGAACCGCACGTGCTTTTTATTGACTAACTGTCCATAAATCAAATTGCCCGATTCTGTTTTCGAACAGTCTCTCTCGTCAATCAAAAAGCAGTAGTAATATTGAAATCTATCAATAAGTTTGAGAAAGTTAAGACGACTACGTCAGACTTAATGGAAAAAAATGTCTAAATCCGTTATATCTAAACTAGTTAGAAAGTGCTGTAGGTACACCAGGGTATAGTGTTTCATTTAAATAATAAAAAATAAAACTTACCGACAACAAAGCATTCGAACGCATCAAAAGGAAGTAGCAGAAACTTACCTGTAAAGAAAGGAAAAAAATATGTTGATGAAATTTTACACAAAAATTTTATTATGTTTAAATAACAAAAAACCTGCTGAATCGTTAAAAATAATTAAACATATACGGTAGATAGCGTTCTACATTGAATGGATCTTATATAAGGGTGGCGCAAAAATCGTCACCCGATGTTCTTTGGCTGCGATTTTTTTTATAAATGAAAATTTTTTGTTCTGCCTTTGGATTATGTTTATTTGATGTCGTCATTTTTTTTTCCATTAAGTCGAAAAAATAATATCGGCCAAATGAACGGGACCGATTATGGCATTTTCCATTACCATTCCGGCGATAGGTTCTCGCATTATTGACGAATATTTTCTTTGAGGGTTTCAAGAGTCTGAAGCTTGTTAACATAGACTCGTGATTTCAAAAAAATAAGTCTGGGACGGTTAAATCGGGCGATCCTGCCGGCTAGTGCAACTCACTAAAAGAGAGTATTGGTGATTTGCACCGACCGGAAACAATAAAAAAAGCGTTCTTGAGGGGTATAGAGATTCAAGTGTATTTTGTATCCGGTTACTTCACAAATGTCGTGGTGACGAAGTTGGTGGCGATACTTTAAAGGGTCAAGAAAGCAGCCTAGCGCAATGACTGGCTACGGTTCCCAACGAATTAAATACCACCCAAATCAACAGCAGAGTATCTCACAATAGTATT
This sequence comes from Limnephilus auricula, assembly GCA_951813805.1. Lineage (NCBI taxonomy): Eukaryota > Metazoa > Arthropoda > Insecta > Trichoptera > Limnephilidae > Limnephilus > Limnephilus auricula. The sequence continues at coordinate 8,787,605 of OX638403.1, forward strand.
TATGGCAGCGATGGTGAATTGCGATGTTTACTCTTGGAGACTCACAATTGGTTTCGGGCATTTGGATTTGCACCCAAAAAGTTAGGGTTTTATCTTAGGCACTTGAGTAATTTGTATGAGTCGGATTCTTGAACTGTTTGTTCGTGTAAGCCAGAAATATAACATACGTCAGAATGTTACGTGTAACAAAGCGATATTTACTAAAAATGTCACAACCTTGATATTACGACAAAGCAAGAGTTAGTTTTGAGACCGATTGCACGCACCGTCGCATCATATAGGTCCAACCTCACCGGTTAAATCTTGGCTCTACCATTGGCGGAGAGCAAAACAAAGCCGTCAAGAACCAAGAGCGTCACCGAAAAACTTGGCCACCATCACGAAATTTTCAAGTTACCTTCAATTTGATATCAAAAACCATATATTAATATGTATTTATGTGTACCTAAAAATGATGTCGACCACAGATATTTATTGGAATTTACTGGTATAATAGTAGAATTTATTTCAAGACTGCTTCAAAGGATGCGGTTGCCTCTTTAAGTTTTTTCGAGCCCGGAACGTATTGTTTGATTATGGCTTTAAATTTGGCAGAAAATCGGCGGAACTAATTCTTCAATTCATTCAGGGATATTAATGGTGTTCGTTAAAACCAACGACCATCAATTTGTAATACCTTTTTCGGTTTCGAAACAATAATAAAATGATTCCTTCGGGCTACAGGGATTGACAACCTTAAACAAAGGGATGTTTGTTGAGGACTTAATTCGGCAGTGGCAAGAAAATGGCTTAATTCAATTTAACTAATATATATAAACAATATTTATGTGAACATATATTTCCAGTATCAATTACCAACCTGATTCAATTCAGTCAAATATTAAAAATTTACTTATCGAAGATAAGATAAGATAGATGTCTCAATATTGGATATTCCTAGAGAGTTAGACACAGTAAACAAATATATGTGTAAAACTTACTTATTTAGATGTACCTACTTATAAATAAAGAAAAAATAGTATTTTTTTTATCGAAGGAAGCAAATACTTAGGGATTGTCTGAATATATAGTATCATGACCAGGATAATAATGGTATGAATTTTTTTTGAACGAGTGTTGTGATCGGTTTGTCGATAACCACTGGAGCGATTTTTGGCTTGTAAATGCGTTAATTTTAAATGTCTACGATTGTTTTTCGGATAAAAAAAGCCAATTTATCTCTTGATTCAGCAAAAATTAAAAAATATATATATCGTAGCTCTTACGATTGTTATTTTGGTCTTAAAACGAAGCTATTGAAATGCTTTATCTATTATAACCATATTTGCCGCAAATCCGAACTTGGTAGACTATTTTAGAACGATGTTAAAAAAAAAAAATTCGCAGAGAATTTCTGATTAGCTGTTTACGGTTAAAATGAAGTCTTTTTTCCAAAGAAATGTATGTACCTTTCATTATCAAGTATACCACAAAAGACATACAGAAGTGAAAAATATTCTATGTTGACTCGAATAGTACCTCTGATGGCAGTTTCAAAATATCAAACACGCAGGATCCGCGCGGTTATAAAATTGACGATTTAAAAATAAATAAAAAATTATTAATTCTACAAATATGAGATAAACGGTTAAATACAGGTTAGTTCATTGGCTATATAGCACTATAATAAGTTTTTATGTCTCCATGTAAAAATTCGAAGGTATGATTTTTTTAATGTTCGCGAAAAATTAAAAAAAAATGATCGTCTGGAAAATCTCGAGAAATCGAGGCAAATTTATTTATTTCGCGTGGTCGCTCCAGTAGTTAAAGAAATGTCGATAAATAAATAATCGATTTGTAACGCGACGCATTAGAAACCATTAAATAATAATAAAATTAGAGATGGTTACCACCCAACTGAAGATTATATGAAAACTATTACATAAATAAACAATTAAATTTAAACCAACATAAATCGATACGTTCCAAATTTACGGCCGTGTCGAAATTTGTGTAAAAAAAATGCAAATAGACTTGCTAAATAACTAACCATTATAACAATCTTTCCTGTGTCGTGGAACGTCACATAAATACGATTATGTATTGGCTTATTAATTCATCCACGTTTATACATACAGTTCTTTAATTCTAACTCCTGGGATGTATTCGAATTGGGTGTCGTACGTTATTGACACACCTTCCATTCTCTCTACATCTTCAAAACATTCTTTTTTCCGTTTCATGTTCTTTGTCACTGCATTTGTATCGGCCTTTTATTAGTATTCATATATTATTTGTAATTTAATTAAATTTGAATAATTTAATAAATTATAGTTTAAATATGTCAGTCATATAATGAATTTCCAATCTGTAAACTTCACCCGCCATAACTGAGGGAAATCTCTAGCATGGCGGATGAAATAACACAAAAATCTATACAATGTACAAAGTTCTTATAATAAATAAAAATCCTTGTTCGAAAAACGGTACACATGGTTTTACTACACTAACGCTCAGAAATATCATTTAAACTGCTTTCTGATTTCGTAGTTCTGCCCTTTCTTTGCCAGTTTAATGTCCCACAACCCATATCTATGTATGTATATTTAAGGGTTTAAATTAGAAATCAATTATGAACGACTTTCTAAAAATACATAGAAAATAAACCGACAAAATTAGTCACTGCTCTAAAAATACTGCCGTAAAACGTAATCGGACTTCCTAAAGAGGTTTTGTTCTAGAAAAACCCAAGTAGGCCATTTGTAAAAGCTGCCAAATTAACAAGGAACCAGCGGCGATGTGTTTGTTTACTTGCCAGTCGATTTGTCACACGGAAAACATAATGAAAAGAGTACGAAAGGTTCACGTATCCAGAAGTATTGATTTACGCGTACGCCGGTTCCTACTACAAAAGATACTCGCTAATACAAACAATCCAAAGGAACAAGTTACACACTCGTGGGCTCGTGCGCCAATAGCTTTTTGCACAAACAGCAGGTATTTTGAAGTGTGCAGAGCTAAATATAAGCGATACACGGCGTGTTTGATCTGTACGTGTTTTCACGGTGTCTTTTCAGTGGGTAAAGTGGAGTATCGGCATTGTGATGAGGCGAATAATTGGCTTAAAATAAAAAAGCAAACTTAAACCATAATAGAGTTATATTGTGCCTTGTCATTTTGAGATAAGGTATTTTTGTTTGAGAAGTTTTGAAAAAGAATTGTAAAGAATAGAATAGGAAAATAAATCCCTGTAACTTGAGATTTTTCATGGAAGAAAAAACAATATTCGATTACAAAAAAGATAACTCAACAAGAACATTGATTGTAGCGTAACGTAAGTTGTTTTGAATTAAAATAAGTGTGTAAGTTACGTCTAGGTCTCTAGGATAATCGAAACATGTGCACAGAAAGATTTTATGATTAACGAAAGACCAATAACGCTATGGTATTTAAAGAGGATACTAAAACACTGTGCACTATAGTTGTAAATGGTGAATCCTCGATGCAAGTAGACCAGTTTGTGTTCTTGAGAAGTACGTGGATTAAGGACGGAAAAGCTGACACGGACATTGACAGAAGGCAAAACGCAGGAAATGCAATAGATGATAAACTACTTACATGCAGTAGTTGCTGGCAAAAAGTTGTCAATGGAAGCGAAGCTAGCAGTCCATAATCAACCATTACATATTATGAATAGGGAGATCCTAACGTATGCCCGATATAAGCACAAAGAACAAGGGTAGAGTCATTTAGATAATTCTGAGCGAGTAAAACGGAGACGTGGTAAAAGAAGCGTCAGGGGAATATTACGACGTACCAGCCGAAAATTTCTATTAATTTTATAATCGCACTAATGTAAAGAAATGCTAATAACAGAAAGACGTAGCCAAATAAAATTTATCGTGTGGGATCATGTCCCACAAGATCATGATCAAGAGTCCAAAAACAGAGTGTGGATTATGCAAAGTATGATGCATGCTGAAACTAAAACAAGAGTTGTGTTGCGTTGATTGTCAGTTTAGTTTCAAAACAAACATGTAAGTTTTCATATAAATTTCAATGTGTCAATAACATGACACAAAATCAATAAGAATATGTAGATTTTGAGGACAATTCGGATTCTGACACTTTCAGATTATTTTCGCCGTAGCATGATAATTAGAACACGAGAGATTGGACCAACCTCAACACATAACGTGAGATAAACAAGGCAGCAAGGTGCCAGCCAACATACATCCATTACCCACAAGCCCGGCCTTCCGGTTCAATATTGACAAGGCTATTTCAACCGTGTCAATCAAACGAGATGAAAATTAACAAGTTTTCTATTATTGATTTTAGCCGACGATACGTATTTGGTTTCATATTTGGCAACAGTATAAAAACATTACTCGGTTTACTCACGTTACTCACTTTGATGTTTTTGAAACTGAATGTCAATAGGCATGGCGCCAAACGCAGTCATAAAATAATTCGTGCACACACTTATAAATGCATATTTCATCACACTATTGTTGGTGACATTGTGCAATCATTGACAAAGAGCACATACACAAAGAGATATTATTTACGTATTTCAATGTTCTGTCAAAGATCTTTCACAATTTACATTCAACGGCACCCAGACCAGATTACCCTCTCCTATCGGAGTTTGACCGTCATTGGTGGTAATCTTCACCCTGCAGACCGCAACTCGGAACAACTGCACCTGTACAGACTACAAGTTATATGTTTCGAAGCCATGAGGTGTTGCTTCTTCCGCAGTCACCCTTCAATCATCTCCTAGATTATCAATTTGGTAATCTTATATTGTTGTCCCGCATGATGTGACCAAGACATTGGCGTTTCTAATTCGTACTTTTAGTAGGTACAGTTTAGTAATTGTTTATACCTACACTTTGGTTATTTAAAGGGCCTAGGGTATTTTCAGGATTTGTCTAGATAGATCCAAACCAGATCTCCGGAAACTGTCAAAACATTATGAGTAATCCGAAACCCCTGACTCAAAGGCTTAGACTACCACTCTACAGAGTTCGTGATTATTTTTTACAACTGTAGCTAAATGTATTTACTTTGAACCTATATGTAGAAGGAAATCGTTTCCGCGATCTCTGGATCGAATTGCACGCCGATTTCATCTGCTAGACCACATACGAAGCTGAACAAATATAGGAAATAGAAAGGAAACGACCGAAATGCTCACAAATTATAAACCTACTACCCAACATTGCTGGAGCTCTCCTAGAACAGTGAACTTGTATTAGTGAAGGTTGGTGTTTTCCTGATGCGGTAAATAATGATAGTAATTAATTTGTACAGCGCAATTAACTTATATTTCACGTCAGAGGCGATTTACTCTAATTGTTAGAGTAAGAAGTCATTAAAGTCTAATATCTAAACCTGTAATACAATACATTTTCTCAAGTAATAATATTGTATCGGTGTTCTCCGTGATTTAAATTAATGCCACGGATAAAGTATGGACTGAACATACGAACACTTACGTAGATCAAATTAAATACTAAAAGGAAAAATAAATAAAAGAGAGTCTTAAAAAATAAACAAATAATATTTTTTTAAATAAATATATTAATAAAGGCGACGAGGCCAAACTTAATAGTTCTCGGTATTCGGTAATTGGAGGCTACACCAAAACTCCGCAAACCATTTTAAATGAAGTAATTACACTAATACCAGCCCTTGTATTGAAGCGCGCAACATGGTTTCGCATCACACACTTCACCAAGATCTTCGATTACGCATCTGCCCTGATGATGAACACGAACGCTGTCCGAAGCGTTGGCTAAAGAAGGAGGTAGCGGAACACTGCATAATACCCCAAAAATAAATCACGTTAAAATAATAGTATACCTAACCAATCGATACACAATAAATAAGATATAAGAAGAAAAACACTTTCAGGGGGTTTCTCACCACCCTCCTAATAGCTTATCCATACTATAAAGTTTATTTACGATTTACGGTTTATTTATTTATTAAGTCGGAGTTTATTATTCGATACTCGGACATATTAATCGTGGTTATATATTGGATAATTTGGCCGAATTTTCTAACTATTGCAAGTATTTTATTTTTAATAATATTCTTTATAGTATGAATAAGCTATTAGGAGGATGGTAAGAAACCCCCTCAATATAATAAATTTCAATCTGGTAGTGGGGACTCGGCTTAGACAGCGATCAATATGCGCATATCACTGTTAAATACTTTGTTTGCTTTATCAAATCAATTAGAAATTAATATTCAACTACGTCTGACAATATCATTGTCTGTCGGGTCATATCTCAGTAAGGACGGGCGATCTCTCTACTCTGGAGTGGGTGTCAACATGTACTCTCAGATAAAATAACACCTAGCTTCACATATTTAGACTAAGTAATAATTTAATGGCTTCTGTTAAAAATTATGACCAATTTACGAAGGAGGACGAGTGAAACATCCTAGTAACCTCAATTGCAATAGAAATTATATCAAGAAGAGAAAGTGAATATATTTGCATTACGTTCTGAATTTTCTGCTTTTCCCTTCGAAAATAGACGTGAGATAGAGGATATTGACATATTGATCATTTAAGAGCCATTGACCAGCGGCTGAGAATGAAGGTTCCGATGAGAAAGATCGATTATTCCCGTATCAATTTTTTAAATCAAAAATTTAATATCGATTTATTTCATTAAAAACTTGCTTTAATATATACCTACATTCAGGTAAGCAATAAAAATGCTCAAAACGCACGATGATAAATTATTAAATACCGTGTACTAAGTATTTTTTGATCATAAGTAATTATGATTTATCAATAATGTCTAAACAAAATAAGTGTGTAAAAAAAATCTGAAATATTTTAGTTTGTGACCTTAAATAAATAGAAAAATTGAGATATTTTCGTCACAAAACATGTTCTAGGATTTATTTTTTAATGATTTTAATTTAACAAAAATTAAAATTATGAAAAATGTGTTTACTAGATTATGTATTGATTTATTTTGTTGTGTGATTATATAATATGAAATTTGTGTTGTAGGAATAATAAAATATGTCGTTTGAAAATTGAACAGATCTGCCAACGACCAACGGTTTAGTATATTAAAAATAAACTTAGTTCTTCCAAATTTAAAAAATGCGTTTACCACGTAAAAAAACAATCTTTCAAAACCAATTTATGTTTTTATGTAAAAAAGAGTCAATACGTATATAATTTGATTTAAAAAGGGACTAATTTTCGGTATTCTCCGGTAATACCCTCTTAACAAACAAACAAATAAAAAATAATGCATTTTTATAAAAAAAAATTAAATTATAGTAAAGTTGAATAAGAACAATACGAAAATATCAGTTTTACGTAACATAATAGAATAGTACCTACGTTTTTTTTGTGGGGGGTCTTTTTAAGGAAAGGAAGGAGAGGAAGTTCTGGGAGTGTAAAACGTATGAGGGGTGGGTAGGAATCTGGGGGTCAGTGTGTCCAGGAGTGACATACGTATGAATCCATCCCTCCAAATGCGATGCAAAGCGGTGGGTCAAGAGAGTCCGACTGGAGAAGTCAAAAGACCATGACCTATTTCAATTTATTTTATGCAAATTTCATAAAGCCAGAGCTCCCCAGTATATATAAAGAAACCTTCGCGGGCATAATTACAACAACTCGTCAAATTTTCATCGCAATCGGATGAAAAGTAAAGGAATAATTTCATAACGCCAGAGCTCACTATTCTATAACCATCCAGGGTACGCGCACATCATATCCCCAAAGTTTCATCGCCATCGGATAAATGGTATGTTAGAGCATAACATACGAACAAAAAAACAAACATTAATTTTTATATGTTAGATAAGTTATACGGAAATGCATGTAATCCATCACTTAGTAAGGTGTTTTCCCGTGTAATGCCAGGCCGCATGGTGCGCAGGTCGCGTGGGCCGTCCTATTCTCGAGGCATCTGATATGACATCTCCACCCACGGGAACCAGCGGGATCAAAGTGCTCACTCCGATACATTTCCTGGATCTGTTTTTAGCGTTCTCAAATAGCGATTCTTCCGGAAATAAAATAGACATCTAAAAACTAACAGCGTTGTTTTCATAATAAGTTCCAATAATAATTGATTTATATTGTTGGAGCCTGGTTTTAGGAAAGTGAATTTATTACGAAAGCATTGTATCAACTTTCATGTATTTAACTCCTCATTGGCCATATTCTGTCAGAATGTCAAAATATTTCCGCTTTGGAATAAAATCCAAATAAACTTAATATTTCTGAACATATCCAAAAACGAAAAACTGTTTTTGGAAAGGTGATAAACGGCGCTTTCAGATTTTATTATTAGAAATAATGTGTAATGGCTTATTTATTGTTATTAAGTTTATTTTGTAGAACTCCATTTTAATTTTAATTAGAGTGCATAGCGACCTTCAGTTGATTTTTAACAATGCAATTTGGGAATTTACAATTAGGGAAATAACAACCATTTTACTAAGAAGTTAGAAATGAGTCATCGTAAATATATAAATTCATAGTCAGTAAGTGGTTTTGACACCAGTTTGACAATGCCTTCAGAGGGCGAAACAGCTGTAACACATAATAATAATTACGAAGCAGAACTTGTTTATAATAAACTGTTTTTATACATTGAATAGTAATATTATTGAATATATAAAAGAAATAAAAATAAAAAAATTTAATGGCTTATATATTTCTAACTAAAATTACCGGTAACGAAAAAAAATAAAACTTACAAATATTTTCTTAGACAAATGTATCATAACGTTATCACCTTTTTTTCCGTTTTCATGTAAAAATAATTCATTGAAAATTTTCAAATTGCCGCCCTAAACTTTGGTTCTATAAAGACGAATTTTTAAATATTGTGTGGTTAACTTTTAGATTTGAATATACAGCGTGTTGGTTTTTTTCAATAATTGCTCACTATAAATAGTAAGGGAGATACGACGATTTCTATAAGACCTATTAGGAGTTCTTCCAAAAAGCGAACAAATTAGCCTGAGGGGATAAAAAAGAACATTTTACAAATACCATAATAAAGATAAACATCGGGAATCTCTACCGTTGTGCATTTATCTAGACATTGCGATGAGGGTAGGTACTCGTATATCACTTTGGTATTAAATTCCATAACCTAAGGGGTCCGAAGAATGAAGAGTCTTTCGGCTGAGGAAAGGCAAACTACGTATCTCTCTGTTTTACCCAGCGATTATTGAATGGGAGAATGGGAAGAATACCAGAAGTTAATCAGTATCGACGTTAAGACATGAAGGGAAATCAACCCATATCAAAAATAATAACTGGCAGGTTAGGGATACCGGATACTTCCCTTAGCTCAAAACAGATTTATGAAGAGCCATTGACCAGCGGCTGAAAATAAAAGTTTTAAAATGCTTGCAAGATAGATTATTCCCCGTATCAATTTTTTTAAATTAAAAATTTAATATCGATTTATTTCATTCAAAACTTGCTTTAACATATACATACATTCAAGTAAGCAATAAAAATTCTCAAAACGCGCGATGATAAGTTATTAAATATCGTGTACTTCTTGTAAGTATTTTTTGACCAATAAGTATTTATGATTTTTAAATAATGTCCAAACAAAATAAGTGTGTAAAAAAAATCTAAAATATATTAGTTTGGACCTTAAATAAATAGAAAAACCGAGGTATTTTCGTCACAAAACACGTTCTCGGATTTATTTTTTAATGATTTTAATTTAACTAAAATTAAAATTCTGAAAAATGTGTTTACTAGATTATGTATTGATTTATTTTGTAATAATAATAATAATAATGTTCGGATAAATTATATAGCGCCGTTTTTGTGAGAAAATCACCTCAAGGACGCTTTACAACTTCATCTATACATTCAACATTTGCGTTACAACTAAGATTGATAACTGTGACTTAAAACTAAAACTTATAACTAGTAACATAACATTAAGACTTATCTATAACTAGTGACATAAAACTATACTTATTTAAATGACCGAGTGGGTATTCACTCGTATTATGACTTACGACAATCTCAAAAACTACATATGATTATATAATTTTAATTTGTGTTGTATAATACAATATGTCGTTTGAAAATTGAACAAATCTGCCAACGACCAATGGTATAACCTTAGTGTATTAAAAATAAAGTAAGTTTTTTCAAAATTTTAATAATGCGGTTACCAGATAAAATCTTTCAAAATCAATTTATGATTTTTTGTAAAAAAGAGCCAATACGTCTAGAATTTGATTTAAAAATATCTCTTTTCTGGTATTCTCTGGTAATACCCTCTTAATTCACGTTCGTTATTAACGTTACGTCACGCGGAGCCCGTAAACTATATATTATAAAAGTATATCTGAATTTCCTCTTAGATTTCCGGGAGGAATATTTAACCCACTTTAACCTACGGTGAGCCAATTCTACCTACTTTATGCGGGACGAATATTATACAATTTATTCGGGTCGATACTTTGTCTACAAAATGAAGTAAACACACTACAAATCGGAAACGATTACGTAATGTAATATTTTAGCAATGTGAGTTCAGTGAATCTTCTTTTATGGTAAGAGAAAAATAATGAAAATGACAAAAACATTAGTTGATCGGCACGTTATGTAACTTCGATTCAAGAGAACTAAATATTCACGATTCTCGTAGTGGTTTACTAATTTGACATGACTAGAACAGCTCAAACATTATATGTTAAAGTATTTATTTTTTATAATTTCGTATTATGGGCAAGATCGTAAGTGCAAGATCATTCATATATTATTAATTTATATTTATATCTAATTTTGAAATAATTAAATCGTTTAATTAAGTGCCTCCGCTGACGAGGCAACTGAAAAAAAACCGTTTGCAACTAAACTCGCTATCCCGTGTATGTCAATGTGATGATCCATATACTACACAACTTGTTAAAAACCCGTTGTCAATGGCAAAGTAAGCAATGACTCGAAACTTGGCGTGCTAGTTGCTATGGTGACAGCTGATTGTTCTTCGTCTATGGTTAAACAAGCTGAGATAATCGTAAAATTGTGTAGCGCTGTCATAGAAGTTTGATGGAAGTTTGGTTGGAAGCCATATATATATATATATATATATATATATATATATATATATATATATATATATATATATATATGGCTTCCAACCAAACTTCCATCAAACTTCTATGACAGCGCTACACAATTTTACGATTATCTCAGCTTGTTTAACCATAGACGAAGAACAATCAGCTGTCACCATAGCAACTAGCACGCCAAGTTTCGAGTCATTGCTTACTTTGCCATTGACAACGGAAATATATATATATATATATATATATATATATATATATATATTAGTTTGGTTTCAGTTGCCTCGTCAGCGGAGGCGCTACGATTTAAAAAATAAATGAAAATCAAAAATGTTTGTTGGTTAAAAAAAGATGCCAATTTATATGGAATATCTTAAAGTTGCCATTTACTCGGATAAATAGTAACTAAGGAATTTAAAAATAAATTTTTCTACAAATATTTTCTTTATCAATGCGTTCCAATTCCCTAAACTTAAAAATAAAAAAATTATAATGGAACTTACCAAGATTGAAAGAAAAAGTAGGTACATTCTAAGGGCTAGGCACACAACCTAATGAGCGATAATGAGAGGAATATAATGTTACTATTTCTACTATTATGGTCGCAATCTATTCCTTTCAAATCAACGTAAAACTGGGGCTTATGTAATAAAAATAAAAATTCTTCCTCTCGTGATTATTTTCTTTAAATTACTCTAGCCACCACAATCAACCCCAAGCCAGGCTGTTTTCCCTACGAAACTTCTATCTTCCTTCGAATAATCCATCTGTCAAAACAACTTCTTCGCTTTTGTTGAGTATACTTCAAATGAGGAACAGATTCAAATATGAAGGAAAATCTTGCAGGAAATTACCAAACTAGGTATTCCAACTTTGTTAGTTTACGAAAACACCAGAGTAAATATAAGAGATTCAAAAACAGCAACAACTTGGAAATGTTTTTCTAATAATTAATTATTCCAGAATGATAAACAGCCAAGACGGACTAACTTCGCTATTTTATGTTTTTAAATTAATCTATCTCTCAAATAAATCGTACATAAAAGTCTGACATAAAAAATAAAGTATTGCAGTGACTTTAGAAAACTAATAACACCCAAGGGAGAAGAAAAAAGAAAATTTCGTTTCTTAATGAAAACATCTAGCACGGTATTATGTTGGCTTAGCAACGAAGTGCAGCAGAGTGAGGGGGTGAGGACTGAGGGCAAGTGGAAACTTCCACGCAATTCGTAGAGGAAAATATGAAATAATAAACGGTAGACGGTGGACTTAAATTGTTATTATGAGAAATACATTGGAGCTTTCATGCTAAGCTTTTTATGAGTGACGGGTTATATTATAAAGGCGAGTGGAATTTCATATAGAACAAGATACTCGTCATTTTAATTTTAATTGAAAAGGTCGAGCGATTTTTTTTGTACGAGATAATAAAGGTCGAGTTCAAACTGTTGACGGAGACGGATAAAGGCATATTCTAGTCACAATTAGAGGGTGAAGACGAGATGTTTCTTTCGTCAGGATGAAGTCACGGCACACACTGTTCAAATCAATATTCATGATCTCTTGAGACATCTCAGAGGTGACCTCTTAAGGTCATCTGATTTAACCTCCCAAAAGTTTGTCTGGAAGAAAACATAATAAGCGACCAACATGAAACGTGATGGGAGTCGGCAACATTAGAAAGATGCTAGATGCAAAAATCATCAAGCAGAATGTCGGTACCTACTCCAAAAAATAAGAATTTGGGGATTTAAACAATTTTATTTTTTACACATTTTAAAACACGATGGATTAAATAATAATAGGTATATAAACAAAATAAAATGTATAAATAAAGTAGTAATGGTAATTAAATTAATAAATAACAGTTTCTACCTGGCATCGCCAGAATTTCAACGTCCTTTCACGGGGTCTAATTTCCTATTCAACAAGAAATACGGCGTCAGATCAAATTTTTAATTGATAAACTAACGTTTAAGACAAGATTTTTATGCATAGCACACAGGGTAACAATTATTATACGCAATAATTATCAGCCTGAAACACTCATCCACATTGTAAAAATCTTCCGAGAAAAGTCGAGTCCCGTCGGCGGCATGTATCTTTTATCGGAAGATTTTTTCAATGTGGATGAGTGTTTCAGGCTGATAATTATTGCTTATAACTGGTAGGCGGCTAGGCGGTGGCAAAACGAAGAATTCCAAGTTGAAAATTCGCAAAAACATCATTCGGAGATATTGAGGCATGAAGTTTAGAATTGATTCGTTATTACAAAAACATATCATGTCAAAAATTCTAATTTCAATATCTCCGAATGATGTTTTTGCGAATTTTCAACTTGGAATTCTTCGTTTTGCCACCGCCTAGCCGCCTCCTACTTATAACAATTGTTACAAATTTTTAAGTTAAATTAATAACTCGAAACTTCTTAAAAACAGTTAACGGGTCAACACGTCATATGATTTTAGATTTTCACGGCGAAAAGTATGATAGTGATTTATTTTTGGGGTATTATGATGTGTTGCGCTACTTTCTTCTTTAACCAACGTTTCGGACAGCGTTACAGCTTCCGAAACATTGGCTTAAGATGGAGATAACACGGCGTAATATCCGAAAATAAATCACTATAGTAAGGTGCAACACCTGCCGACAAATAACACCAAGCCCGGCGGAAAAAGCTGCACAAAGTTCACGACGCCAGATCTCACTGTTCGAGAGTTACTATGGCTTTTTATCTACTTCAGCTTCCAACTAATATAAAAAATAATCTAAATGAACGATTTTTGCCGCACCCTGTATTGGGGGTGTGTTGTGTAATTCTTTTCAATTTGTCACAGTCGTCTCTCGGCGAGGCGGGAACAGAAATAACACGGAGACGACTTATTTCCAAATCCAGCCATCAAGGAGCGTCACTCCCGCAGTACAATATACCCCCAATAGCCCCAACGCCAATGTCCCGATAGGTCGGAGATAGCAACCCCGAGCGTAATTGGACAAAGTAGGGGGGTTTACGAGGAACTGCCGAGAACCGAACACGTCGTGTTACATCAACGGGGATGACAGTAGAATCTCTCCTCGCCTTTATTTGCTCCTGGTAATCTGTGTTTGAAGAGACGTTACATTACATTATATAAGCTCCCTTTGTATTAAAAACAATGTTTTTTTTTCAGGATGTCACCCAAATCTGGAGAGAAAATTGGCAAATTAAATTTTATCATTTATCAGGCGAACCTTACACGTTCAATATTTATCAAATATCGTGATATTTAATTAACTGGTGACGGATCACAATAGATATTGAACGTGTAGCCTACGCATCAATATTTATCACGATCCACTATATGGAATTCTGGGATCAAAACATCTATAATGGGGCCAACAGACATAGCTATATAAAAGCTCAAGCGTTATTATTGTAGGGGAATTCTGAAAATTGTGTTTAATAGATTATGTATTGATTTATTTTATTTAATGATTATATTATTTGAAATTTGTGTTGTATAATACAATATGTCGTTTGGAAATTGAACAAATCTGCCAACGATATAACCTTAGTATATTAAAAGAAACTTAGTTTTTCAAAATTTAAAAAATGCGTTCACCAGATAAAATAACAATATTTCAAAATCAATTTTTTTTTTGTAAAAAAGAGTCAATACGTCGAGAATTTAATCAAAAATGACTAACTTCCGGTATTCTCTGGTAAAACCCTCTTAAGGAACAAATATAAAATACGTTAAAAATTATATTAAAAAAATAATTACCAAGTTCTCGCAGAACTCAGACTTAAAAAAAAGCTTTACAAGTAGAACGCTTGAAAACAAAAACAAAAGCTATTTAGCAGGTTTATTCAGGGAGCACGTGCACCTTCTTGCTGTAAATACACAAGAACTAAATTACACGCTTCTTGTTAATTCATTTGTTAATAGGAAAATAAATAAATAATTACTCATTTCCGCGCGCCATAAAACAGTATACGGCGGCCTGTATTGGGTAAAGGTTTTTATTTGCGGCGAGCTTTTTGCGCGGCCAAAATGACGAAGTGAAACAATTGAAGACGGCTGCTGACAGCTCTATCGCTGACTAACTAGGGAATAACTCTTTTTACTACGTACAGCTTGACAAGGTTAACTTTGCAGACGACGGTCAAAAAGGAACTAAAGAAACAATGCTTTTAAAAAAAATGTAAATGAAACAAATTACTTTGTGTAAACCACCATAATCACATGTTATAATATCTACACGTTTCAAAACCTATGGTTTCTTCGTGAGAAACAAGAATTATTATTATTCATGTTATTATCCTGACGAAAAAACCATCGGTTTTAAAGCATGTAGATATTATAACATGTGATTACAGCGGTTTACAAAAGGTAATTCGTTTCATTTAGTTAAAATGATGCCACAAACTAATTTCGCAAAGGTTGAAGAAATAACTTTTTTTTATTGTTCATGCACGGAGAAAAATGTTATTCTAAAATACGATCATTTTATTCATAAAAACGGTTAAAAACGGGACTGAAGTTCTTACGAACAAATTAACAGGGTTTCAATGTTTATTGCCGGGAACATGTAAGAATAATTTGTTGGTATACGTAATTTCGTACGTATACTAACAAATTATTCTTACATTTTTCACGGTTAGTAATAACTTCAGTCACGTTTTTAACCGTTTTTAGGAATAAAATGATCGTATATTCGAATAACACTTTTCTCCGTGTGTCAAAATATTTTAAGTTGGGTTTCGTCAAACTTTTGCTTTTTATGAAAGCAATGCACGATACTTTAGTTTCGGGGTTTTGGGAATCGTTTTGGCAGACTGTAAAAAATCCCGATACTTCCGGCATTAGGGTAAGTTGAAGTATATTTGCCTCACGTTCCAGAATGGAAGATACTCTCGTATCGCCCTGGTTTAAGACCACCACTCAGAACTGAATCGTTGCTTGAAATATCTATAGCCGTGTTTGGTGACTAGATCTGAATAGCCAGGTTAATCTTCACCCTTCCAAATATCCTCCCCCTCCCCACTATCTTCAGTCTCACAACATGTCCTAATTGGGGATGTCATAGTCTCACTGGCTCCAGACAGGAGCAGTCTAGTGCGGTATTCACATAAAAAGGGTGCAGGTAATTAAAATTATGTTGTCAACTTCGAGAAGTTCATAACGGAACCTAATTCAATTATATATTAAGGTGAATGACAAAAGAATTCATATTCTACGCTTTCGTAGATGACGCGCGTATAGTATTTTTTTAAACTTATAAACGCTTTTTACAAATTATGCTTTGAAATATTAAGAGAAAAAAATGTTTGCGAAATTACATAAGCAATATGAATATTAACAAATAGTTTTGAAAAAACTTTAACCTTTCAAGAAAGGCTAACAAATACAATATGGATTGAATCACCGATGAAATTTATACTCATGCAAGAAATGAAATGATGTTTTCAACATAATATTATTTTATTAACTAATAATAAGATCAAAAAACAAAAACAAAAATTGGTGACAAAAAAAAATAATTAAATGGTTCTTGGAGTTATTTTGCACTAATATACCTAATACAATGACTTCAATAAACTCATTGGGAATAATGTATTATAAATGTTATTGTTATGTTGTGATTTTGTCATAAATAAATAAAATAAAATAATAAATATACATCGTCACTAAATGATTATTTTTTTAAATATAGGAGCGATGCCACCGACTGCAAAAATAAGAATGTCGATCAGTAGCTTTCATTTTCAGAGCTGCTTTTGAAACATCAAGCGAGACAAAGGGAAAAAAATTACATGAACAAAAACAAAATACCTACAACCTCCGTCAACGCTGATGAATTGTTTTATTATATTCTCTATTCTGCCCATCACTCCCCCGAATACAGAATTTCTAAAGGAATAAATTGGTTCAAATATGTTGTGATGAAAAATAAATTTCCAAATTGTTTCCGGTAAAGTGAAGTTTTGACGGCAGTGCCGACATTTGCTTCCGCTATAACAAATGTCAGTGCTGACTGCGTGTGTTTGACTTTTTAGCCGAACTTCACGTGGCATTTGGCCCGACAATTTACCAAACAAGAGCCTCCGAGTGCTGAAAAGTGAATACAAATAATATCGAGAAAACTGAAATATCCGAATCACGTGTGCTTTTACCGAAAATGTCAAATTTATATGAATTAATAATAAAATTACATGTTAAACGTAATTAAGTGATACTTCACATGTGCGTTTTACCAAGTCTATACATAATAGGTATAACATCCATTTATACATCTATTCAGGGTACAAAATTTCTCGATTTATTAAAAGTACTTCCACAAAAACTAGCTCAACTTACAGATATGCTAATAATATAAACCAAACCATGCCTCAAAATATTATAAGTACCTACACTATAGAAAAAAATTAATATTGTGTAAAAAAATAATAAAAACATGAAAAATACAAAAACAAAAGACATTAGGTTATGAACCTAAGCAAAATAAATTCTGAACTACAGTTCGTTTTTTTA
The DNA here is from genome assembly GCA_951813805.1 of Limnephilus auricula. NCBI lineage: Eukaryota > Metazoa > Arthropoda > Insecta > Trichoptera > Limnephilidae > Limnephilus > Limnephilus auricula. Next base: position 8,805,208 of record OX638403.1, read on the forward strand.
AATATTAACTCAACTCTGGAGTCTTTAAGTAAAACAATTTCCTTCAAGGTCGGGTCATCTTTGGGGATGCCTGTGGAGGGTATTTTAGCACTGTTGTTACTTATTTACACAAATGGTCAACCAAACATACCAATAAAAACTTGATTTTAGATAGGTACTAGATAAACAGGGGTAAATAAATCAAACTGTTCATTTTTACACACAGATGTTTACCCACTCTTCTAATAATACGTAAATAGAAAAAAATATGAAGAGACAGTAATAATAATAATTATTGATGTAGCTATTCCAAATTCCTGTAATATTCAAAAATCTGTTTCTGAAAAAATAAGAAAGTATACAGATTTAGGAAATGAAAATAAAAGAATTTGGCATTCTCAGACTATAAAAATATTACCTTTTGTTTTTCGGCTACTGGCATTATACCTAGCTCTCTTATTAAAAATTTAGGCATATTAGATTTGTCAAAGAATTTGTATATAAAAATGCAAAAATCAGTCATTTTAAATACATGTAGAATTACGAAAGATTTTTTAAATATTTATATTGAGGGATCCGTAGGATTTATCGGTCAAATTATGAATTCCACAGAGCCGAACCCTCTGATATGAAAATATCTGGAGACGGTGAATTAGATTAGATTAACGTGTTGTTCTTGTATTGTTTTGTATTAATTATACTTATATAATACACTTGCATAACGTGGATTTACTAGATGATCATTTATATGGAAAAGTGTATGAAAGGGTTTAGTTTTTCCTATGGGAGAAACTAAACCCGTTCCTGAAAATCTGGTGATAAAAAAAAATAATATATATTTGCTGAAGTGGAAAACCAACAGCTTTTTTTAACAATGCATTTGAGCATCTGGTTAATTAAATATTTGGCCCGATTGATTACATTATCAAATCAATATTTTGGCCCGATTGATTACATTATCAATTATAAGGTAATCAATCGGGCCAAAATATTGATTTATAAATCTAGATAGATGACTGTATATTTCATTGACGTAATACGAAACATCAATGTATACTAAACTACCTGCATAATAAATTGACGAAATCGATCTATTTACAGGTACCACGAAACGTCAGCTTCGGTAGACTACTTGACTTTTGAAATAATCAGTCTTACGAAGTATTGTAACGAATAATTAGGCTTGACAAGTTAATTGATCCAAGGAAAGATTAAGCAACTCTAAAAGAAATCACGATGTTAAATTACCTCTCGTGTTCGATTGCTTGTCCATTTCGGACGCAAGAGTCTCAAGAATAAAGCAGAAAATCTGTTTGTTTGCCTCACTAAAAACTTTCGAACGATTTTCGGCACCATTTGCAGTTTAACTAGAATACAATTTCAATCTTGAATGTTTTAAGCTATTTTTGATCTGGCAGCGTCATACCGACCCTTTGGAGCGCTATGAAATCAAGTCTACCAAAATGCAGACAATGACTTTAAGGTGGAAATCCTATATTCTTTAAGGCACACTTGTCGCAAGTTCATATTTTTATACCGATTATACAATAGTTAAAAAATAAAAAAAAAACAGTGTCCACACCCGGTACGGCTGCTAAAATTTTTAAATTGTTCTCCTGGACAATTGGATCGTCTTAAATCATAGAGAAATAACTCACTTTTTGGAATTTCTGAGTTAAAGCTTGAAATGACGGCTCCAAATCATAATCTATCTCTGCCAAATACTATCCTGTATCTTATGTAGAAATACTATCTTAACCAATCATAGACAGTATTTCTCTGATTGGTTCTCTCTGGCAGAGATAGATTATGATTTGGAGCCCTCATTTCAAGCTCTAACACAAAAATTCCAAAAGATAGTAAATTCCAAAAAGTATTTTTCTAATTGGATTATCTCTGGCAGAGATAGATTATCATTTGGAGCCCTCTTTTCAAACTCTAACTCAAAAATTCCAAAAAGTGAGTTTATGGTTCTTATTAAATTATGATTCAAGATGATCCAAATCATCTCCAGTGACTAAGCACTTTTGTTGTCCAAAGGGTCCATATCAATTTTCCATCGTTGAAACATTGAAATTTACCTGTCAATACAGCGTGTCTGTTTTTTGAGATTGATACATTTTAAGAATATTTCATATTACCGGTGATATGGTACCACTACTACGCAAATCAACTAGAATCTTTCTACACCATACACATCTGCCTTGGCGATTGCACTGACACGCGGGTACGAAAATAATATGGATCAAACAAGAGAAGAAAGTACAAAACGAATTGACACCCCAAAGATAAAACAATAAAATATTAATATAGTATTCAATTATCGTTCAATAAGAAAAAAAGAGTTGAAACTCAGGTGAAGCCAGGTAGTAACTACAAGTTAGAAATTCAATAATTCAGTTAACTCTGACGGTTTGCCAGGCCAACTCGGTTAAATGAAGTTGGTTGATATTGGAACGAATAGACGCTGCGGTTACCGCGCCACATCATCCAGTAATAATACCACGCGTGTGGTCAGCGGTCACTACTGGAACCGGCCCCGTGCAAATTATCTTGTCAATCATCATCAAATCACCATCATTCAAGTATCGGCAATGCGATGGATCCTTTATTTAATAATTAATAATGTAAATTACTGCGCCAACCAACCCAACCGACTGCTCATGCACGCTTTAAACTGAACTAATGGTGGAACCTGAAATTAAATTTGTCGGACTCCGTGGCTCAGTGGTAGATCAAATTCCGGATCGCGGGTTCAAATCCCAACGCGCGCAAATTAATTTTATTTGATTAATTTGTTATTACAGAATTTATCCATTTAAAATCATATCGATTACGGAAATTTGAAATGCTGTAAAAGACAAAATGTTAATTTTTTATATATGAATACCGACGATAAGAGTCCCAACTGCTCCCGTCTGGAGCCAGTGGGACAATGGCATCCTTAATTGGGGTATGTTGGGAGGCTGAAGGTAGTGTGGGGAGAAGGAATGAGGAAGAGGGAGGTGGGGAAGTACCATGCTTTTCAGATCTAAGCGGCTAAAGCCATTTCAAGCAACGTTTCAATTGTGAATGGTGGTCTTATACCAGGGTGATACTAAGAGTACCTTATAATATAAATTAAGAATAAATTGCGAAATAACACAAATTAATGACTTTCGGTATGGGAGTTCAAAGCCTTACCGCTGTTCTACGCCGGCTGTCAAATTGATCAATTTTCAATTGTTCAGGAGAGCGAAAAGAAAGTGTTTTCTTCTTCAAAAAATCATATATCCTGTTTTTGTAGACCTATAATGATTTTTTATTAAAAAAATAACATTGAATCGATCTTTCAGAATAAACATTTTTCGCAAATTTCTTTAATAACAGTATTTAATTAATTTGTAGATAAAATATCCTCTCAAAATGTCGGTCGTAAAAGAGACTTATTTTTTAGAAATATTTCGACGACGCAGATCGAAAGAGAAAAATGACATATTTAACGCATTTTTGAATATATCGTCCTTTACAGCATTTCAAATTTCCATGATCGGTATAATACCGAATATTTGCGGAACGTTCCGTTATCGTTATAGTGCTAGTTACTTTCAGTATCGCCGTGGAGAAATACAACCATTCAGAAACGAAACATTGTTTTTTTGAAATGACGGTAACCAGATTTAAATAGCCAGATACTTCACAACCTTCTTTTTCCTCATCTCTCTTCCCTTCCCACAACCTTCAGCATTCCAACCTGCCGTATATATTGGGGATGCCATAGTCTCAACGGCTCCAGACGAGAGCAGTTGGGACTCTTCTTGTGCGGTATTCACATTTAAAAAAAAAACTAGTTTAATTAAAGTTGGGGACTCGCATACAGATTCACTCCTAAGTTAAAACCAGTTTTGTGTTCCGAATGCATCCATCGGTGTAAGAGAATTTCAAAAATATTTGACAGTATCTAAAAAAAGTAGATTTACAGTAGATTTTACAGTAACCGAACTCGTTTTCTGTGCATTCAAAATAACCGACCTAACCTTTTTATTAAAAGTATTAAACTCTAAATTTGATTGCTGTGAACTCTTGCATTTAAAAATCTCCATGTACCTACACGAACTACAATCTCCATGAACTACTAGACAAACATTAACATAAACACACACATCTCATTCTAACTATAAATTGCATTCCCCAATACAACGATTACATGTTCTTGGTAACCTATGTTTAAACAATATTGATATATTCGTTGTTGTTTTTGGGGTGTTATGCCGTGTTGTGCTACCTCCTTCTTTGGCCGACGTTTCGGACAGCGTTGCAGTGTCCATCATCAGGGCAGATCCGTCGATGTAGGAGGAAGCACAACACGGCATAACACCCCCAAAACAAACAACGAAAATGCTTTTGGCCGTGAAAATCCAAAAAAATATTGATACAGTCTCATTCTAGATATGTTTCCAATAAACCGCTCTGTTATTGCTGGAATTTCTGCAATTACCCCCCCCCCCCCTCCCCCTTTGACCTCCCACTCCAGCACCTAAATGTATGGTATATATCTATCAATATTTTGTATCATAGGTTAGTTTTAATATTCTCCTGACGAGGGAAGGGTTCTTCCGAAACCGGTAGAGTGTAATTAAAATTTAAAGTGGCCTAAAACAAATTTTAATATTTTATTGTAAATTATGGCGAGCCACAAAGTTAATGCTTATTACGAACATAACATATTTTATTGTCGATATTTAGTATTTGACAATAATTTGAATTTGAATAAGCCAAATTTTAAACGGCGTATGTGCGAACTATTTCTACTTAATTCATAAACTATTGTAAATACCAATTTTATTCATTTTATTAATACCTATTATTGTTGATTTGGAGGATATTGGCAGGCTATCTATTTTAATTTTATTTATAATCTGTATTACCCACATTCTAATTATTCACTGTAATTAATCAAAACGTGTATTGCTTTATGTATGTAAAAGCCCTATGGGCGTTTAAAAAAAATAATTAAATTCAACACTATTTCGGCTAATAACTTGTAAGTTTTATTAAAAATAAAATAACATTTAATCAGAAACATAATTCTTAAAGTTATCAAGTTTCGCAGATTCCTCAAATAGTAATGTAATTGGGCGAAAGTGAACACATTTACTTCAGCCGCACTAAAATAATTTTGAACATAATGTTATGAATCGCGTCATTAGTACCTAGTCTAGAAGAGGCACCATACAATGTGAAGTAAGAAATTAAATTACGCTCCGGTAATTAAGTAAGTTACGTGAACTCAAATAACACAATTTAGCTTCCCAATGTGTTTGCTAGATAGAAACCCGAGCAGTTACCGCATACTTTTAATGTACTTTCTAAAATTGTTACTAACATATAAGTTTAACACGCAATCCACTACCTTTTGATATAATTTAAATGAATCCATTAAATTTGGAAAAAATCAAGTCAATGAAAAATACACCAGAAATTTCAGAAAAATCATAAAAAATTTATAATTACCATGGGCAGTAAATTAGATTAGAAGAAAAATCTTAATACACTAATAATAAATATATTTTGTTTAAGCTGCCAGTTCATAAATTATTGAAAGCCTTTAAACAATCAAATTATTATTTTATGCATTTTAACTATCAAATTACTTGAATAGCCAGGTATCTTTCTCTTTAATATCTCCTTTCCTCCCCCACTACCTTCAGCCACCAACATACCCCAATTGGGGATTACATAGTGCGGAATTCACGGAAAAAAAAGATATCATACTATTATTCCTATAAATTATAAACTTTAATGTTTCACTATTAACCATAATATTTACACACACATTCATGAATTCGGCAGAAATTATAATAACCAAACTCACACGAATACCTACCATTATTCCTATAATTTTTTGTCAACTTTCATGTTTCACATCTAACCAAAGGTGAAAAATCATTTCTAACACACATACCTTAAATACTCATCGTCAAATTTCGTTGATTCCGTAGGTTGTTCATAAATAATTATAAATCTTCCTCTTCCTAGGTGATCTATATTTAATTTTTAACTTTAGTGTACTTTTACTCCTAAATATGTGAACATCATTCACGAAACATGTAGACTGTGTATATATGAATAAAATGGTATAAACTAAGTTTCTTTTATTTGTCTTTATAATAAAATATATTTCAACTACCACCCATCGAGCAAAAATAAAGTTTTTGAAAAGATTGATATTCCAATACTTTCAGTAAGACTAGTTCTATGTTTACGTTCTAATAAAAGTTACGCTCGTCAAACGTTATATTGTGTTCGAAAAAGATCTGAAAGGTTTATTAGGAATGTTCAAATTCTTTTGGTTAGGCATAAAAAATAAATTGTAAGCCGAAACATCTGTCACAATAATAAAAACTATAACACTTGCAGAACTTAATAATAAACATTATTAAATTTAATTCAAATTAAATAAAAAAAATTAAATGGAGTTCTACGAATTAAACACAAAAACAATAAATAATATAAAAATAAAAACTACCAGACATTTTTCCTTAGTAAAAAAAAGTTAAGTGTTTCGTTAAATTCTTATCAATTACCCCTTGAAGGGCACAACAATCTAGCAGGAAGTTCAAGAGATATTAGTTAGAATGTAACAATGATTATTAAAATAACATTTAAAAATGTACCACTTATCCTCGAAGTTACACATGACGAGTCGATCCTATCAGGGAGTGGAAGGGGAGTGACAACGAGCGTCGAAAGGCTCTCAACTCTGGCCGGGGAGCAGAAAAGCGTCCAGGTGCTTCAACCAACACATGATGGATATTTGTTCTGCGTGAAATATAATACCGCCATGGGTACTTCGGTGATACGCTTAAGATGATAGGCTTCGCTTTTCGGCCCATACAAAAAGGACGCCCGGGAAAAAACACTTTTCTACATCGAAAATTGCAGAAAATTAATATATGTATTTTTTTATACTGCCTTCTAGAGGGTGAAAACTATGTCGGTATGTTTTCGAATTTTCGATGCGTTTCGTATTAACGTAAACATTCACTGTCAAACATGTACGATTTATCAAAAAATATTATATAAGGAAAAAGTGCTGCTAACTCAACTCTCATAAAGAATTATAAAATTATAAAAAGCTACCGACGTAGCTTCTTCTTTCTAAAAAATATATTTTTTTTTAAATTTAAATTTCGTCAAAGTTTAAGTTTAAGTTAAGAAACCGTTAAAGATGTAGAAAAGTGTATTCTCCATAAACCCCTTTTCGAGCGGTTTCTGTAGGTAAATTTGAGCGTTGTCTCATTCGCACATTTCGCATTCGCATGTATTGTAAGTGTGCGTGAGCGTATTGTGAGCGGGACAGAATGACAGACGCGGGTGTTCCGCGTGTGGTTCAAAGTCTAGCCTCTTAAACGCCCATTCCTCAACGATAATAATTATACTCTGTCAGGTGACGGAACACGCTCGGCTCGGTAAACGCCCTCATCCCGGAGCCCCTTTTATATTTTAACGTAAACAACCAACCAACAACCCTCGGACGTTCCCTCTTTATTCTGATCATTCCAGACTTGCGCGAAACGTACTTGTGTTGCAGAGTATACAGAAGGGGGTCACTTAATTAGGAAAAGTCGTCAGAGATTATGTTTCTAGCAACGTTTGTTGCTATTAATTATAATAACCAGTTGAAATACCGCCAATATTGACATGATCATAGATGATGAATGAAGTCCAAGATGTGCTCGCGTACAACTTCTGTAAAGGTGATTATTAAAACGTTCAGAAAAAAATGTTGATTAAAAATGCCGGTGGGTGGAAAAATATGAAACACTGCCTAAAGAAATTTTAAATAAAGTAAGGAAGAACATAATTTTATCCACAAGAAATGAGTAAATCTCTTTTTACCATTATCCTTAATACCTTCCCTGCAAACCATTTACCTCTTCCTTGTCTTCGTGCTGTTTCCGCACATTCTGTATTCACTGATCATTTGTAATTTTTTAGTTAATTCATGGTGGAATATATGTATATTAATGTCCGTTTGTCGTTTTTTTTCAGTAGGGGTCTGTCTGGCGAAAAACGACCACTCTGTCCCTTAAGTTTAACCGACCGTAAAGCTCATTTTCGTAAGACAGGGACCGTGTCAAATCAGTTTCAAAATTTCATACAAAAAAACTGATGCAAAATTTAGCCCTAGCCCTATCGGCGAAAACTGGAAGCGCTCGTTATCCGATGAAGAAATTCGTCCCAAAGTTATATTTTCAGCCGACAGGTTCGCCAGCCAAAAAAGAATTTAAAACTAATGTGATGTGATCCTTTTTTACTAAAAACAATCATAATCCTTTTCTACTTTATTTTTTAGCGAATTTGTTTCACCTTGCAATGAGTATCTATAGATCCTGGTCCTGTCAAAAATATTATTCTTATTGAACCTTTTTTTGACGGAGGTAGTGCTCTTTCGAAACGTACGTATTTGTTTAATTTAGTGCGATGATGGCAAGCCACAATTCAGACGTTTGTTATGTACATGCGCATTGCTTTAAACATTATAAAGAACATTCAATTAATAATAAAATATGCGAAAAGTTAAGCCTACAATTAGCGGAGCAGCAAACATTGGCTGAAGCTAATTTGTTCTTTGTGATTACGCGGGCAATGAAAAACCTCCTCAAAAAACTTACATTGATAAATTCGCACTCCTGCATCAACAAGCTCAAATTGAACTTCCAATAATTACTTCTGGTTGCAAGTTATCCAATGGCCATTGCCCGTACGCCCAGCAACCATAATTCTTCATCTCCCGAGACAGACGTATTGATGATTTGGAAGATTTATAATAATTATTGTTGCAAACAAAGCCAACTCTGGGAGATGCTGATACTAAAGTAATAGAAATAGTAATAATGCGAACCCGCTCCGATGCGCGAAGTTTCCCGGGGGGTATTGAACTGGCGTTTAAACATCTCCAGGCAGATTACACTCTAGGAGGGCGATACGGGAGGTCAAAGGCCTCATTGGCTATCGACAAAGTAAACATGTCGGTATTTTACCTACGCACAAATCCAATGAAACAAAAGCTATACCTACTGCACGGGGTCAGCATAGGATGACTCATTCACGACGTAACGCTGAAGCAAGGGATAAACGCTTTGACTGTGGGCCGATTAAATCAGGTTAATCGAGTAAAAAAAAAATATTCGCTCAGGACTTTTAGTAATTAAGTACGTAAAATGTATGTACAAAGTCAAAGAAGAGTAGCGTAATAGTATAATAAGTAATAGCGAGCATACATGCGTTTTACACCAAAGGAAATAAAACATGTTTTACTAAAGAAGGTATCTATATATAAGTTTAATATACAACTAGCTGAATTACCCGCTTTTTAGGGGTAGGAAAAGGGATGAATTTGTTTTTTTTTAATGTAGAGACCAGTGTGCAAAATGTCTAAACGAGAGTTACGGTAACTGAAAAGAGAGAGAGCTACAGAAATATGCGGATAATGGTCATAATAACGCGCGTTAATATAAAGGTTCCACGAGCACTCAACAAAGTGGAATTTCAACACCCCCTCGGAGTCATTAAAAGTAGTGAAAAAAAAAGAAAAATTGCCCACAACCCCCAACCTAACGTAACCATTTTTTTTTCATAACTTTTAAAGACTTCAAACGATATGATGAAGTTGTATGTTGTTGAGTTGTCAAGTCACCAAATAAAGAGGATAAGGCCCTCGGGGTTGGCCAAAGAACTGATTAGAATTGATTATCATCACAAAATAGATCACCTTTCTCGATTAATGTCAACTGCGTTAGAGCTTGCCCGGAAAACGAAACGGGTTTCACAAACTCATAAATAAATATCCATTACCACTCACTTCATTAAAACAACATACGACTGCGTAATTTATTATGCCGTTTCCAACACCTCGTAAACATGTTCGGTAAAACTTGTCAATTTTCAATTACGTATTTGAATAACTTATGGAAATAGGAAGCTAAAGATCTCAAATATAAAGTAGACAATCCGTCTGTCACAGCAAAATTGCATCGAACGGTGAGAAAATTGCACGGCATTTTCTGTTTGGAATTTCCAACAAAAAGTTCAAGATCACTTGTGGAAAAGTGTGTGAAAGGGTTAAGTTTTTCATGTAAGGAAATTTTAACCCGGACATAAAGTCTGGTGTTAAAAAAATATATAATTATCCTAAAATAATAAACAGAAATACCACACGACAAAAAAGGATTCTCTCTTTCTTTATTAGTTGGTTAATCTTGGAGTTGTGGCTACGAACAAGAGATTGAAAAAAGAAACTCCTCTCAAGTAAAAACAGTTTCACTATTTATTTTTAGCTAGGGGAGAGTTTAAAAAAGAGTTGATCATTCGAATCATATTTGATTACCATTATAAATTTAACATGTAGTTTAGAGATAAATTTTTTAAGTAGACGTTTACCGATTATAATCATCGTTGTCTTATTTAAATGGTCGAGTATCCACTGTAATCTTTAGAAACAGGTAGACTCTCATCCGTCTTGGCTTCAATCATTTTCGTGATATTGATTGACGTGCCAATTAATTAAATTAGACATCAATGAATAAAAATACAATTTGCTCAACGATCATTCATAATTAAATAATTACCTATTATTCTGTTGGAATCAGGCCCGGTTGCTATGTAAAAGCAATAAAGTGATCAATTTGATTTCAATATCGATTTATGAAAGGTAATCCTTCATTAAGTTACCGAAGACCAATAATTCAGATAAAATCAATTAACAATTATTATTCAAACACGGTTTTCCAATTTCGCTATCATCGGTGTCACAAAATAAGACGTAGTTATTACGTAGCGAGCACTTTCCGCGGAGTTACTATTGCAAAAAATGTGTAGAATCTTGAATTATTAACAGGGTGTAAATATTGCGATAGTCAGTGGGTCGGTAGAAGAGTTAAATTTAGATAAAAATTTGTAAAAATACGAGTCTTGGCAAGTAGAGATTGTTCGTGATCATTTCTTCCACGTAAACGAAATTTTATTTATAAGTGTTTTGTCATTATCGAAAAAAAATTAGAGGGGATGCGTTGAAAAAAACAACTTTAATTTTTTTGGGCCACCTTAACATACATCCATACAACCTTTCGCGTTTATAATATTAGTAAGATATGTTATTCTAATATTATGAGCTATATTATTGCAAAGTTTCATTAAAATCCATTCAGTAAATTTTGCATTAAAGAGTAACAAACATATATACATCCATACAAACTTTCGCGTTTATAATATTATATTAGTAAGATATTACATTGGCGCAGCCGTTAGTATACAAATCTAAATTAAAATAATAGTATTTCAAATCAAAATCTTAGTAGTTAACAAAGTGAAGATAGTCCGATGATAGTCAACATGTAATAGAGCAATAAGGGCATCAGAAAAAGCAGAAACGTTTTGATATAGATTGCTGAATGTATAATGAAACGGAATTAGAATTGTAAGATTAATAAATCAATTGAAATTATCACGCCTTGCAAATTATCTCATTTTCATCGCAAGGCCCTGTTCAGATGTATCATCGGGTAATCAATTAAAACAGAGATACAAAAAACTAGCATCACGACAGGAAGAAAAGTGATAAATTGATGTTTTTGCGACCGCTTAACTTTTTTACTCTGTGTAGACAGCAGAGTCAACAATACTAGGTATAATAATATACTGTGAAGGTAAGGCATAAAAAGTAAATGGACCGGTGATAAGTTCCGTTGTAGCCTCTGCTATCAAAATCAAAATATCTATATTACCTACAAATAAAAATGTACAGTAACCCTTTACTAATAAACGTCGTTTAAATTTTACACAGCCGATTAACAACCATTTACCATACACATTAATGGTTGTTTATCAGTTGTGTAAAAATTAAAACACGTTTATTAGTAAGGCCCATTGGGCCTTATGTTTATGTTTAGCTTGCAGGGTTGCTTATTTCTTATAGTGATGCCAGAAAATAATAAAAATAAAACAGATAACAATTACAGGCAGAGAGTGCAGAGAAAAAGATTTAAAATAAATTATGTGTTACAATTACAACTCTCGTGTTTTTATCAGTTCTATATAAATTCATAGACTTGAATGACTTCAATATTTGATATGTCCTGTCCCCGTAAATTCATAGACTTGAATGACTTCAATATTTGATATGTCCTGTCCCCGTAAATTCATAGACTTGAATGACTTCAATATTTGATATGTCCTGTCCCCGTAAATTCATAGACTTGAATGACTTCAATATTTGATATGTCCTGTCCCCTTACCCTGGAATTTTAATTTTTTTTTTTTATGTTTTTCTATTTATAGAATTGTTTGTTATAACCATCTTAACTTCAACGGCACAAAACACTATTTTTTGGGTGAATTGCCTGATTTAAAAAAGAAAGGCCGGATACAACGGAACTTTCAGCGACAGGATCACAGCATGAAAATCAAGTTAACTATAAGACGATTGATTACCTGGGATAACTCCAACTGCGACCAAAAGAAGTAAGATTTTAAAAACACAATAATATTGTGTATCCACAAAGTAGCATTGCCCTCCACTGCATAAATAATAAGTGTTGCGTAGTGTCCTTGAATGACACGTAGTTTCAGTTGTTTTGGATAGATGTCGTTGGGCTTAGAGCTTATGTCAAGTTCCGCCAGATGACCAGTAGTAGATACACCCGGGCAGTACAGCCGGTCGACGATAGCGGTGAAGCTCTCAGATTCAATTCCTAGACAGTTTTAGTCAATCGTGGGACCCAGAACTATAATATATTGTAAACATATTATTATAAATAATAAACCAGTTTGTAATAAGGACCTATCATTCTTGAAGAGCCCCAACACAATTACTAATATCTGACTGTGGGGAAGGCATACAATTAGTATTGTTTGATTTGCTTGCAGCCGGGTTGATTACTGATGACTCTGATGACTGTAGGTTGGTTGCCTTGCTGGCGATGCCGGATGACTTTGGCTAGTGTGCCTTTACTGCTTTGACACCAGAGCAGGCTATTAATCTCAGGGCGTGATGTATGCGGTGGGACCGCGCCCCCAGAGGAATGCGACCAGTCCGAGGGGGCGTCAAGGGGTGTACCATGATTGTACACTCCACCCAACTAACTGTAAATTGAGGTAGACTATTGAAAACTGTATATACATTGTTCACGGGGACTGTAAACACAATGCCACAAAATCTGCACCCAGTTATCAGGATGAAATTTATCACACATAAAATTCAAAGAAAAATACGAATTTTACAGATGTACTAACATCTTACTTTACACCTTCATGTGATTCTTGAGGTAGAGTATTATAAACAAATACTATAAACACAAAGAAAAAAATCACTCAGGACCATGTCATCTTTGGGGATGCTGTGTGGAGGGTTTTTTTTACGGAAAGGAATGAGAAGAAGTTCTTGAAAGGACACAGCATAAGTGGTGACTCACCCCATGAACCCGGGCATCCGTGCTAATTCACCAAACGTAGGGTAGGGGTGTTATCCAATAAATATCTGACGGCCGGCGTAGTCCAGTGGTAGAGCGTTGGACTGCCATTCCGAAGGTCGCGGTTTCGAACCCGGTGTGCGCAAATAAATTTTATTTAATTGATTTGTGTTATTTCACAATTAATTATAAAATAATAATATATAGTAGATATATTTGCGGCACGTTCCAGAGTGGAAGATACTTTTAATATCGCCCTGGCGTAATACCACCATTCAGAATTGAAACGTTGCTTAAAATGGCTTTGGCCGTGTTTAGTGACTATATCTGAATATCCAGATACTTCACCACCTTCTTCTTCCTCGTTTCCTTCCCTTTCCCACTTACCTTCAGCCTCATAATACACCCCAATTGGAGATGCCATAGTCACATTGGCTCCAGACGGGAGCAGTTGGGACTCTTGTGAGGTATTCACTATAAAAAAATGGTTCCAGGGGCGTAGGTACCCGCCTCCCAAATTGATACTTTTACACTCAACTGCACCTACTTACATTGACGTAGACTGTACAGTGTAGGTACATTGTTCACAAGGACTGTAAATAACAATGCCATGGAAATGTTTTGAGAATCACAAAGAATCAAAGGACGGAAAAGCGAAAAGCAAGTCGAGAGTGGAAATTACTCGAAACGAATATTTGACGAAAACCTCGATTACGTAATGAAAATTCACTAAATTCAAAACCATTAAAGAAACCTCTAACAATAATTATTTCTAACCTTGGCGTTATATTAATTGACTACAATTTTCTCACTAACAATCTTGCAGTCAGTGGCGGCTCGTGACTTTTGTTGAGCTAAGGTGCTAATATTAACAAAAATGGCATTATTGATGTCATTGTAGCTGAAATTTTTTTTTTTTTCGAAAATTTATTTTTTGTATGAAGATTTTTAGGAAATTTAAGTTTTGCCGTGCGCCGCACAGATTTCCTGAAAATCTTCATACAAAAATCAAATTTACGAAAAAAAAAAAAAAAATATTTTTCGGCTACAACGACATCAATAATGCAATTTTTGTTAATATTAGCACTCTAGCTCACCAAAAGTCACGAGCCGCCACTGCTTGCAGCATCAATTGACAATATTCGAACTGAGAGAACTTACAATAAACGTATCTACCATTGTGGTAAAATTATTCGATGTTCACATCACGATCACAAAATTCATTGTTATTACTTAATGAAAATTTACTTGCCTTTTGACCGATAAATTTACCTAACATCAGGACATACGTCATTCCCATGTCTACCTACGTTAAATTATCGTGAAAAAAAGCTTATGTGTCCAAGCGGTTAAAGGTCTATAACGCATGATTGAAATAACTGAGCGAACTGTCAATATTCGCATAACCCAGAAATTCAAAGCCGTAAAAGCTGCACGAATTTCATGTCGCCAGACCTCAGGGTTCGATTAAATAAAATCGACTAAGCATCTAATGAAGGAATTAAAAAAAGTCCGGCTTTAAATAATTGGTGAAATATTTATAAATGCTACGGTATTTTACGGTAAAAAGGGTTTAGGATTTGAATTCGAAAACATTAATCATTATTAAATTTAATAACTAAGCCCTTAAATCGAGATTATGCATAAACTACCTAGGAAATTGATTTTAAATCCCATTATGAAGCTTATAAACGGAAAGTAGACAATCGAAAATTATTATGAAGATATATGATTTAGGTAATACACCTAAATAGTGAAATTTTCTTCGGATTATAAACAACAAAATTTTACTCATAAATATTTTTAAAAAAAAAAGAAGAAAGAAGAAAAAAATGTTAGTCAAAATACGACTTAAAAAAGAAGAAAAAACTTGCACATAAAAGGTTCCACAAGGTAGCAAGCACAAGTCATTACCTATTCAAACAAAATCATTGAAGAAGAAGATTATACTAATAAATCTTAAAGAAGCACGAAACCGAACAAGACACAGAAAAATAAAAAGCTAACGGTCGCAACTGGGAATCGAACCCAGGATCTCTCGTCTTACAGGGACACAGCACCTTAACCAACTTTATTTATATCTATTAGATATTCTTCTGTGATACATTATATTGATGAATATGACCTTCAAAAAGTTAGTAAAAAAATGATTCCAATAAATATGAAAAAAAAATAGAGGTAATACTTACATACTATTCGATTAAAAACTAATTGGAATGTCAAACAATTCACATATTTTTTTAATAAACAACTATAGGACTCGATAAAAACAAGCTACCTTATAAATCAAATAATCAAAAAATACACTACCTTATATGGATATGTGTATATAATTTTTTGATTTTACAAACAATATATATTTTTATATAGTTGGATGCGAATAAAACTCTGGATTATGGAACACATTTTATTAAATAAATTATCGATGGATTTTAATACACACGTTTTTAACACGCAATTAAAAGACAATAAATGCAAACCAACGAAATGTTAACTCAATACAACTTAATGCGTAAAACCTAAAAATGTAATATTTAATTAACTTATTGATTTTCCTGTTTCAAAATTTTCGATTGCGAGTCGGTAATATTGTCTTCATTATTTTTTTTTTAAATACGCTTAATTGTACATCGCAGCTTTGAGAACCTTAAAACTAAACCATTTACCAGTAATTAAAAGTGGAATAAAATAAATCATACTTAATTCGTATTTAAGAGAATTACGTTTAAGTCTTTAAGAAGTAAAACGATGTATGCTCAGTTCGGGGGCGAGTCCTAATGAAGGCGCTCACAGCTCACACAGTGTATGGGGTGGTTCAACAGCCCGCGTGTATTTATCCTTGTTTGCCTATTGAAATGAAGGCTGAATCCGCCCCATCTGCTATCAGTCACGTCCCTCCCCTGCCCTGATTGGCTGCAGACTGCTTGTGTTATAATACACTGCTCCAAGGATTAACTGATGTGCACTGTCTACTGTATACCCAGTTGTTATCAGCAGAGAGGATTAAATTCAATTCAAATAAATAACAAAACAAATCATAATTTTAATGGAATTTTACTCTACACAAGTTATACAGATTAATAATGGCCTTTATGGTGATACAGCACAATTTCAATAAAATGGGTGCATTTTCGTTCAATAGCGGAATCCACATAACAAACACCTGACATTAGAAAAAGACACTTTTCAAATTAAAAAAAAAAACTACCTCAGAATAATTTGTTCGCTTTTAGGAATCATGGTCTCATAGAAATCGTTGTGTCTCCCTTACTTTCGTTGTTTCTCCCTTAATCTCCCCTAAACCTTGTTTTGTAAATATATAAATAAATATAAATACACATTATCTAATAAAATTAAACAAATAACTTATTTTTTCTTTTCCCTCCTCTCTTTTTTTTTTTTATTCACCAGATTTACAGGAACGGGTTTAGTTTTTCCCATAGGAAAAACTAAACCCTTTCATACACTTTTCCATATAAATGATCATCTAGTAAATCCACGTTATGCAAGTGTATTATATAAGTATAATTAATACAAAACAATACAAGAACAACACGTTAATCTACCAAACTATTAAATGGGAATATAATTCACCGTCTCCAGATATTTTCATATCAGAGGGTTCGGCTCTGTGGAATTCCTAATTTGACCGATAAATCCTACTGATCCCTCAATATAAATATTTAAAAAATCTTTCGTAATTCTACATGTATTTAAAATGACTGATTTTTGCATTTTTATATACAAATTCTTTGACAAATCTAATATGCCTAAATTTTTAATAAGAGAGCTAGGTATAATGCCAGTAGCCGAAATAACAAAAGGTAATATTTTTATAGTCTGAGAATGCCAAATTCTTTTAATTTCATTTCCTAAATCTGTATACTTTCTTATTTTTTCAGAAACAGATTTTTGAATATTACAGGAATTTGGAATAGCTACATCAATAATATAAGTTATTTTTTTAATTTTGTCATGTAAAACTATATCAGGTCTATTATGACCAATTGGTCTGTCTGTTAGTATAGTTTTATCATAGTAAATTTTAAAGAAATTATTTTCTAAAAATGAATTTGGTTCGTATTCATAATATGGTACTATATTATGACAGTCAATCAAGTTATGTTTAATTACCAAACTTTGGTGAATTATTTTTAAAACCTGATTGTGCCTAAATGTATACTCAGACGGCGCTAATATAGAACATCCTGATATAATGTGTTAAAATATATAATGTGTTAAACACTATTATTATATACTATTATAATATTATAAGAGTGGTTTAATACAAAGTAATTTGTTTAATTTTATTCAAAATAACGCCACAAAGTGATTTTGCGAAGTTTGAACACATTCACTATTTTATACTATTGGGGTTAAACTAATTGAAAATTTTACGAATTTGATTGAGCATTTTAATTGTTAAAGCTAATAATGAACCGCATAATATATTCTACTGGATTATTAGGACGTCATTTTAGTTAAAATATGTAGGCTCATCATACATCATCATCATCACACTTGGCTCTACAACCCCTGGTGGGTCTCGGCCTCCTCAAGAGTCTTTCTCCACTCGTCTCTCCTTTGTACCAGCTCTCTCCAGTTTGGAAGCTTCAAGGTAGATAGGTCTTTGAGGACATTGTCGCTTCATCTTAATTTTGGCCTTTTAAGAGTTTAGCAGAGACTTTGGTGCTTGATGTTCGGTAATTCTCTCCACATGACCCAGCCACGTCTTCCCAATTTTATACATTTTGTGACGTTTGGTTCCTTAAATAAAGCATAGAGCTCATTGTTGTAACGTCTGCGCCAAAATCCATTTTCTAGAACCGGTCCGAAGATACGCCTCAAAATTTTCCTTTCAAAAACGTCCAGTGCTCGCTCATTGCTCTTGGTTAGTAGCCACGTCTCAGCTGCGTACGTTAGCACTGGTCGGATAAGAGTTTTGTACACTAATATCTTGGTGTTTTTGGACATCAGTCTGGATTTAATATACTTTTGTAGGCGGAAGTAACAGCGATTTGCGGTCACTATGCGTTTCTGGATCTCATCTGTAATATTATTGTTGTTAGTTATCAGGGATCCTAGATGTGTAAATCTTGGTACAGTTTCAACATTTTGAATTCCACATGAGAGAGTTGGGGTTTGTTGGGTGCATCCTACGGCCATGTATTTGGTCTTCTGATGGTTTACTACGAGACCCACGTTTTTGGCAGAACTTTCAAGACTTATGAAGGCGTCACGTAAAGCATCGGGAGTTTTATATCTCATCGTAGCCCATCGTACATATCTTTTAAAAAAAAACAGTCAGTTAAAAAATTATGACAATAATTCGCTTCGCCCGAGCTTACCTTTCTGAATATTTTTTTTCTTAAAAAGCAGTTTACAAAAGAGAACAAATTATTTTTTTTAAGTAATATGGAAGCAACAGGCAACTACTTTATACATATTTTAATAAATAAATCCATCATCAGGGCAGATCCGGCAGATCCGACGATGTACGATTTTGGCCGTGAAAATCTAAAAACATATCTGTCTTAATGCTGTTGTAGTATGTAGTTTAAGTACATTGTAGTGTCGGTTGGTTATAATTATGGTAATGTGATTGTGTTGTAAGAGTGTTTTTTTTAAATTTTAATTTGAATAATATAGAATAATTTTTTGACAATTATACGAACTATAAATAGTTACGTTAACTTGGAAATTCCAAACAAAAAGCTGTGCAAATTTCAAGACATCAAACAAAGCTCACCGTTAATATAAAGAGATTTCATTGCTTCGCAGATTAGAGAAATAGATTCTCTGCTTCACAGTTAGTTAATGTTACCCTGTTTCTCTTGTCTATGATATTACCTTATTAATTATTCTTTGGAAGAGCACGAAATCGACCATAAATAAAATAAGCATTTACGGCTGTTGGAGAAGAAAGATGAAACAAAAATAAATTAGGCGTAGAAGATCTTATTACGACAACTGATAACCTATTTAACGCGTAGAAGTAGAGGGCGTGCTGTCTGATTGAAAGCTATATTTATTATTATTTTTATTACTAAAAACATGTTTATATTTTAGTGTGAGAATAGCTATCGATCTCTACTGAACACCACCGAAAAGATATAACCGATAGAAGTGTATAGTCAGCGTCTCCGTGTGCCTGATGAAATCATATTTTCTTAATTTAAATTGAAATTAAATAAATATACGTTTTAAAATATCAAAAGTCTTTCTTGAACAGATTATCGATTTTATTGGCATGTCTGGGGCACAGGAGGTCTAGCATGGACGATCGATAAAATTCTATATCAATTCGATATTGATCAAATTCGTCATCTAGGGTCAGTTATCAACATTTGCGAGGCACGGTGTACGATTGTGACAGATATTCCGACCGACGATTAATACATTTTGCGTGGCCTCCATAATATCAGGTAAGTTTCGGTTAACTACCAATATCTATTTTTAATCTACCTATCTACCTATTTTAATCTACCTGTCTACCTATTTTAATCTACCTGTCTACCTATTTAACTATTTTTTTAATTACGTCGTTCGTTTTGCAAAATTACTTACTTATCTAATGAACGTATAGAACTAGCGAAGCTCTTAGAAATGAAAGCAGTCGTTTACGCGACCCATAGACTTAAAAAATGCATCTGAGAGGGAATCAATTTATTCCGTTCGATCTTTGAGAAACGAAAATGGTTGAAATATGAATAAAGACCTCATTAACTAATTAACTCCCGTTTATTGTCAAAAAGTAAATGCGGAATGCCAATTATAATTTAGGTTACTATTTCAATTCAACATTGCCAATTTATTCATATTTTTATGTAATTTCGTGGCGTTTGAAATGTCGTAGTGTCAAATCACACAAAATACCTTCAGTATTGCCATCGTATGCCGATTTCTTATTTATTCCGTCAATATCGGTTTGGCTGTCAACGATGAAACCATGCTAGGGACATCGATATAAAATCACTGGAAGTTACGCATAATCGTTACAAGTTATCGATTTCACCGTGCTGGTGCTCCTGCGGTCAAAAGGTCTGTCGGTTTAAATCGCACTTCTTGGGATTACCTGTGCAGAGCTGAACACAAACAATAATTATTATCGAACATAACAAGTAAAATATGAGAATACGTTATTTCGTAGGCTACTTTATAGATTCGCGATAGTGCGCGCAGTGCTCGTAAGACGATTAAAATTCCTTAGTCAGCCCAACGCCTACGGAAGATCGTTAAAACTGATTTAGATTGGAGGAATTCTTTACTGCGTGAAAGACAGCTCCCCCTCCTTGTCAATTAAGAGTGAAGTGTAGTTCAATTAATTGGAGTGTTCCGGGAAGGCCCTTTGAATGGAGGGATGTGGGTAACTCAGCGGGTAACGGATGTCCTTGCGTAACATTTCCACTTTCCTCGTCCTTTTATTTACTCTCTTTTACAATTTATCCCCCGGGGAGAAGAGAGAGCTACAGACTACAGACGAACAGAACATGCCTCTACATAATAATCGCTATAAGACGCGGGGACGAGAATTTAACACGCTTCAAGGAGGTGCGGGTTGCGCGGCCTAGAGAAATGTTTGATGTGTATTTATTTTTACATTGCATTTTCTCACTTGTAAGAAACACTTCAAAGTCCTTCGAAAATAAATATAATATCATGCGAAGTCGTATATAATATCTACAGATATTATAGGCTTCAACATTACTAAAACACTTATTGAAAAAAATATAACTTAGAAGAATGTTAACTTAAACTAACCACATAATTTTGGACCCAAAAATGTCGTTTTTTAACTGTACATCTTAGCTGAGATTTTGCCTGTGTAAGATATAAAATAAATGCCATTTAATACGCATCATTAACCTAGTCATAACTAATTTTATTTTGTTTAGAAAATTAATTTAAGTGGATGAGATATCATAGATTAAACGAAAACTCTTTATTATAGATTTAAAGCAATTATTATAAGATATATTAAAGTCAACAATCAATATCACAACATCCAGAAAAAAGCGCCCATATATATAAGAAATTAAAAAAAAAATCGAATCAGAAAAAATCGAACCAAAAACTTCCTCACTTTTAACTTATGCTTTTACTTTCCGAAAACCGATAGTTAATAGAGAGATACTCTGCTATTTTGACATATTTGACAGTTCTATTGGGGGAAAGGTACGAAAATGCGCGCTTTAAAATAGATTCATTTAATCATGATTAATATTATAGAAGATGATGGTAGTTAAGATGAATTCCTTATCCAATGTGCAGCGAAAAATATTTAAAAAAATCGACCCCATGCAAGGTTATTTGGGACGATCCCGAATTTTTGGCGCGATATCGCATGTCGAAAGATCGCGTAATGTGACACATGAAATTCACTAATTTAACTTCCTACTACTGGAAGGTAAATTATATGCATTCTGGATAATATCGTATATATATTAATAAGACGTCATTTATTTTTAAATCCTCACAAAAAATATTTTTATTGGAACAAATCTGTCACGTTGACAGTTGTGGTTGGTTTTCAAATTTAATTTTCGGTGTGCATAATTTCGAGAAATATTCTACATTATCGACTGGCCACACTAATAACTATTACTTTAGCAAAAGTACACTTGAAACAGCGCGTGCTCCTATTTCACATTCTTATTACTTTAACGGAAGTTAACTACTTAAATTTAGCTCACAGTTTAGTTTTTTGTTGAAACCGAAGGCCCTGATGAGGTGGTTACATAAAAAATTCCTTATTATTATGAATTAATTGGTATTACCACATACACGTAGCTTTATGCATACCGACGGATATTATATATTTGACAAATTCCCTGCGATGAATAAAATGTACGAAGTGACTATTAACAGATGATGAAGCAAATGTATCGCGATAAGGCGCCACGAATAACAGGCCCCGCCATAATTGGACGACTGCCTGAAAAGCGGATCACCACAAATATCATTAGCGGCATTCAGCGGGACCACCGGGATTACCATTTAGATGGAGTGTTCCTCTTTGGCGGCGAATCCGGCGGACCCGTTGCCCGATCAGGGGCGCGGGAAATGTATCCATAAATTTCATTTTTGGCGCATCCCTAGATTGCGACTTACAGGAAGTATATTATACAGCTCAGCTGCAATTGCTGGGTAAGAAAAATAATTTTAAATGCACCTGGAAATTAAGAACTGCACGAGAATCATACGAAGCGAACGCAAATTACTTTGGTTAGCTGTGTTTTTGTGTTATTATTATTTCAATATCATCAAATTAACGCGAGAATGATTATAACTAGAAATATATAAGGCCGAAAAAATTTATCATTTCTTCTGAAGGAAGCAAAAAATAGTGTTTAACTGTTTACCGTGGGTAGTGGTGAATACATATGTATAGTTTTATGATGTGGTTTTACTTGTGGTTGTTAATCTTCCTTGTCTTTCTTTCACAATCCTTTCAACAATTTATGTAGGTATATGGATGGTCCTACTGTTTGTTTTGTTTTGAATCTTCATTTAGACTTAGGCTTTTTTTGATACATCTAGTAGAAAAAATATATAAAATACAAAATAAATAATAATAATAAAAAATCTTACTATTCCCGAATTTTGTAACAAAAATATATACATACACCTACGAGCTAGGAGAAATTATATCTTCCAGACACACTATTTCACATAAAACCATAAGTTTGGCATAAGAAAACCCACCTTAAATTTTTTGCTAAGGAAAATTGTATGTATTGCACGCCACTGCCAGAAAATCATTACTGAAGACTCGTTGGAGAATGTAAAAAACTCACACTCTTCAACACCAAGTCGGAAAAGTCTATGAGAACACAGATGATTGGAACTGAAGCATCAACGCGGAGGAGAGAAAATCCTATTTTGTATGCAGCCAGCATTGCACAGACCATGTTCAAGCATAGACTACGAAGGCGACATTCCTAAATGCAATTCAGTGATGCGGATATTCTTAAAAGCACCCCTCTAAGCAACCAGCGCTTTAAAACCGCACATTTCTCCAAATATCTTTTCAACTAGACAATATTTATGTGCAGAATCGAAAACATTTCGCAATGTACGAGCCATCTACGTGTCGTGTTGTGACATTGAGAATCCTTGAACACAAATGACGATCAAAAGAAAAGGATGGCGTAATTTATTCATCAAAACATCACAACACGTGCTTTATGTTCGACAGAACACAAAACACGTCATAATAAAACGTTATTATCGATTCGTATTGAGCCGCCATAGCCGTTGGATACGAGTGCATTATTAACAACTTCGATGTCATCAATATTTCAACGGTTTAGCTGTACGTGTGCACAAATAGCCAATTACCAACTAGAAAAGGTTCACTGAAGAAAATATTCATGAATGACTAATTCTAAGGGATTATCTGCTACTAAATCCACGAATTTTCCGATGCGAAGGAGGGATTCGTGGTAGCGATTTAACTTGGATCAATTTTATTAATTATTCCCAACTGAAATATCTAATTTCCTTAGAAAAAAGCTTCCAAAACTCGATCGATTTCAAAAGGCCGCTTGAGTGATTCGAGCAATGTTAGGAAAGTTGGTACCCTCCTAACTGCCCTGGTATATTTAAGCCTGTCTTATCGACGGTAGACGATTTTGTGTTCTTATCTTAATCTTGCGAACCGCAAAAGGTCAAAGACATTCTAAAAATAGCTACTTGCGCTATGGCCAAAGCTCATAAAATTGCTAGCGGAAATTGGACAATCGCCGGTCTATTTTAGAACATCTATTTATACACCCCTATTTTGGACGGAAAGTCGGAAGCGATGGCATGTCATAATCCCTCCGGGATTAGTGGAGTAGAATTAAAACCAGCAAAGCTCAAAAGGGACCTAAATTCTCACCCTCAGATTTAGGATTGCAGCGAATGAAGATGTTCCTTTAGTCGTCGGGACACGTTATTCGCTCGTTATAATCCCCCGTTCCTTTGAACGATAGTTCCCCCAACAAGAAAAGATATTCAAGAATGATAAACGAACAAAGCGGTGCCAGTCGCGCTGTCAATTCTGGTTCATCAGGCAGAAGGCCAAAGAAAAAAATAGCAGAGCGAAATGAAATTACAAAATAGGAAGGGAAAGCTCTTGGGCTTACCTAATGATAGAAGAATTTAATTAGAGAAATTAAAATGTGCGCAACGAAAAACGGACTAAAATCGTGCATGATTAATTATTTTCGGACAATTAACTGTAAGCCAAATTTAATAATGACAAGATACTGGAGACAATATTGTGATCGTCACTGTGAATTTAGCGTGACTCAACCTTGGTTTGGGGATGAACAATGTAACATATTTCACCTCTTTCCCCACAGTTTGGGCGAATCAATACTGTAATGTACAGTTGACTCGATGTTTTCCAGTTACCGTATTAGAGTCGGGTATGTACGAAAATAAAATGAAATGTATATTAGGGTTTTTTTAATATCGTAATGTATCGCTACCCGACCAAATTAAGGCTTTGGAAAAGCCGAGAATGTTGGCAATCGGGATACGAAAAATAAGCAATCCTAGGTATCCATAACTAGCGCTACCAAATTATACTCATGGCATCATAAAGTAATATGACTTCTACTACGTACGAAGAGCTTTTCCTAGCATCATGTATTGAAATTTACGTAATACGATATGTTATTAGGCAATGGATTAAATGCAATTGCATATTTTATTATTATATTTGAGGCATTTTTATTAATGTTTGAGTTTTTATCGTCATTACATAATGTAAATAGGCTGTTTAAATTAGAGATGGTCGATATTCTTGTCCCGGTTACTCTATTACACATAAATCAGTAATAATTCTAGCCCAGAAGGTACAAACGATTTTTTTTTCTTTAAATAAATGTACCTACAGTAGAATAATTTAAAAATGATTCTTGCTTCTGTAGTGGTATTGGAGGACTATTGCGGAGTAAGGCGCTCCGCCCACTGAGGCAACTGAAAACCAACTAAAACCGGCTATTTTCTCTGTCTTGATTGGTCAAAAAGCTTGTTTAACCATAGAAGAAGAACAATCAGCTGACAGCTCGCAACCAGCAACGGCCGCCCAGGGCAATCAGCCGTGACAGTCGCAAGATGGTCGCAAGTCACCGCTTGCGTTACCATTGACAACGGGGTTTTGTGTGATTGTGAAGTGTGCGGGCCATCACATTGTCATACAAAGACAGTTGGCAGTTGAGAGTTTTCAGTTGCCTGAGTGGGCGGAGGCGCTAAGAAGGGACGGCGAGTGGGCGTTACAAACTGGTATGATTCTAATTTGAACCACAATCGGAGTGCAAAAATACGATCAAACGTTTGTTCTTTAAAATTATTTGCAAGTACGCACTTACAATTAAAACGTATGTTCCTATACAATTCCCATAGTATAAATAGTATAGTGTCTATTCCGTAGCAATCACATAACAAAAATATTGTTTACTACGTGAGACCAGCAAAGTAAACATTCTATTATCTGAAAATAAATAGAAAAAAGGCGTGTAAGGAGAATATATGACGTAAATACGAATGGTAGAAGAAGTCGGGAACGCCCGAGGAAGACATGGCAAGGTCAAGAGCCAGAATAATATAATAGTTTGTATCAGACGATGTGGATCGATCAAGGTGCATGAAGCAAGGAGTGTGCACCAAGACCGAGTTGTTTGGCGGTCCGTTCTATCTGCCCAAATAAATATAAAATCACAACTTACCGTGTTGCAAAGCCATTAGTCCTGGTATAAATACCTCCGAACAATCCATCGTGAACAAATTGAAACTATTCAAGAATTATTGTCCTGTGCGTAATTGGGATGGAAACAAACTTGGCACTACGGAGCCTGAAGACTCGAGACTTGAGACAGAATCATTACTCAAATAATTCGATGAATTTTTAATTATTATTATTATGGTAGTCTTGACAAAAGATATATTTAATATTACAAAGCGCAAACCAACGATCGAACGATCGGTCTCAATGCACGACAACTTTCGTACTGAGATCCGCAGTGGTTACTTTTATAGAAAATATACAATAATGCTGATAATGTTTTTTAAAAAAATGCACGAAGTATTTATCCACAATGGAAAACAAATGAGGTTTGTTACACGTAGGATAAATATTATTATTTATTGATTATAACTGCGCAACATTTTGCAACAGCTGTTGTGATATTAGGCGTAATTGCATGTTGATAATAAAAATTATCTTTTGAAAGTACACATAATAAAAAAATCATTACTTTGTTCCCGTTTTACTACATATGGCCTCCGTGGTCGAGGGGTAAGGCTCTTGACTCCCAATCCGAAGGTCGCAGGTTCGAGCCCGGCGTGCGCAAATAAATTTTCTTCGATTAATTTGTGTTATTTCACAACTAATCGTCAAAGACGACATAGCAACAAATAGGGGAAAATCCATATATTTTTTAATAAAATTCTTGTATACCACCCCCCTTAACCCCTCCTCACCCTCTTCCATATGTTATGTATATAAACCGTAGTTTAAAAAACAATTGTACAAGTCTGAAGATAGCCTTAACAGACTGAAACCGGTTACGGTCACAAATAAATTAAGTAGAAAAAAGTTTAAAAAAAATTTAAGGCCCGGTAGTAAGCGTAAAAAGAATAAGAAAGGGAGATATGAAAATTTGTATGTAAGAGGGAGTGCGCTGACATTAAAATTAAGCGATAATAGTAAAAATATTTAATAAAATACGACTGGCTTAAAATAGAGCAAAATCTCTTGACAAATGCTTAAGTTGAATTTAAAGATGCACTGTGAATTTTTTCAAAGCATAACAAATTAAATAACAGAACAAAATGTAATACAGTTGGTTGTTTGCAGATGGAAAAATTTAATAAGTGGTAATTGTTGAATGAAATACTAGTATATATATATATATATATATATATATAGAATTATTTGGCGGGTAAGAGATAAGCCGACGTAGCTGAGTGGTAGAGCATTTAACCAAAAAATAGAAGGACACGGGCGGCATGTATCGTTTCTGGTTTTTTTTTTTAAATGTGGATGAGTGTTTCAGGCTAATAATTATTGTTTCTTCAAACTTCGCAAAATCACTTTGTGGCGTCATTTTAATTTAATAATTATTGCTTATAATAATTGAGAACAAAATGTGTTTTTAATTATTTTCGGAGCATAATACTTGGCGATTTTTTCCATCGAGTGAATTTCATATAATTACCGTTTTGGCTCGACAATGTACAGATATTATCTTAAAAAATAACATATATTTTTTAAGGGTTCTAAAAACTGAACGGGTTCGGTAAAATCGGCAGAAGAAATGCGGAATGCGGGGCTTAAGAAAAAAATTTACCAGTCTGAAGATGGCCTTAACAGACTGAACCAGGTTATTGTCACAATTTTTAAAAAATATATATTATTTAAAAAAATACTATTCCTTGTTTGGCATCAATAATAATTAGTGATAGAACTCGGCATCCCAAGAACGGCAGGCATCCGTCATCCCATCCGACTGCAGCTTGCATTAAATCCACGAGTCATTCAGTTGTTGAACCCGCTCATGCTCATGTAGGATGCGTGCCAACTTTAAACACTTCATTTGCATAATTCAGCGTTATATTAGCATCAAACTGTCATGGACAGTCGGGCGAGATAAGGTGCCAGGCAAACATGAAATCACGTCGGATTTGATACACGGCCTAACAGGTAATCACGTATGTACGGGTACATGAAAACAATGAGATATGCCTCTCCATTGTTTGCCATTTACAGTTGTTGTTTTTAATCCTAAATGTCTCTTCGGTGTTCTAAAGGATTATTCGATATCAGACTTGGCTCTCTCGTGAATTAAAACGTTACTTGTATTCCAGGAAGATATTGGATGATGCAAATCAACAACAGCGAGAAATGGTTCGAATTAGTCTTTGAATATTATCGATCGTTAAATAATAACAGACATAATATGAATACAAGGGCGCGGTACAGTGGTTATTATTACAGTTATGCAAGTACTGGAGCAAAATCAGTAAAAATCACGGAATATTATGGTTCCAATGACAATTCAAATAATTTTCTGTTTAAATATTATATCATAGGTACACGGAGAAAAATGTTATTCGAAAAAACCATCACTTTAATAGTAAAAACGGTTAAACACGGGATTGAGGTTCTTAGTAACAAATTAACATGGTTGCAATGTTTATTGGCGGGAACATGTAAGAATAATTTGTTGGTATACGTAATTTCGTACATATACCATCAAATTATTCTTACATTTTCCCGCCAATAAACATTGAAACACTGTTAATTTGTTCGTAAGAACTTCAGTTCCGTTTTTAACCGTTTTTACTATTAAAATGATCGTTTTTCCGAATAACATTTTTCTCCGTGTAGGTTACGAGTACATTATCGCTTGTCTGAATTCTTCACGTGATCAGTTTCAATTTTGAAAACGATACTTAAATTCAAAGCAAATTCGAGTTTAAATTCGAGTTTTCGGAGTTACACAGGACAAACAGACAACCAAAACTAATATTTTTCATGACTTGAGGCAGACCCGTGACAGTCTGAAATCTCAACAAATCAAATATAATATATATATATATATATAACAGGTAAGTTACCTACTTGATCGCTGTCTGAATTTTTGTTCCAATTTTTTGTAGGTTGTTAACCTGATTTTGTTGGTCTCACAGACAACGAATAAGTAATTTGCCCACGTCGGGATTTCAACCCTCGTTCTGTTGGTTCGGGTTTTGGGATTCTACCGTTGCCTATGTAAGTAATAAAATATGAATACAAAAGCATATTCTGCCTGATATTCACAGCAACTCTCCTGTAGCCGGTAGATTTTCCGAGAAATAATACAACAATGAACAATTGTTTTTGTAAGGGACTTACCAAGCTGGATGCAATTATTCGAAGTGAAGTGTAATTATGGGGAACTTACCTGCAAAAAGAGAAAACACGCATTCAAAATAATGAATAATTAAAAATACAGAACATTTTTTAAGTAGCAACGATAAAAAAATATTTTATTATTCATTTTCCGGCAATTGACTGATACAATTTATCATTTTGTACATGTGTAGTATAGCCAAAATAAAATCAATTATGGATTTCCTCCACATGACTTTATCTCTAATAAGACAACATAATAAAAAATAAGAAGTAATGAAATTGTACAGGATGTTAAGGGATGTATTTAACATACAACCAATGACTCCTGACATTATTTGGAGTAAAAAAATTAAATGAAAGTTTGGTGTAACAAAACCGCCCAACCCCCAATCCACCCTAACTGTAAAATATATACTGATATTTTATGATTTAAGTTGAAAAAAAAATCTTTAAAGTCACCGGAGACAAAATTTTCATTTACATTTTTTACTCCAAATAATGTCAGGAATCACTTAATAAAGTAAGTCAAGTACGTTCCTTAGCAAAAAGTAAGAAAAGGTATTTTTTTATGGAGCTAATTCTGGTGTAATTGAAGGTGTCATATTAAGACAAGATATCAATCTACGACTTTGTGTCCGGGTAAAATCGTCTCCACGGGAAACACTAAACCCTTCCACACACTTTTCCACAAATGATCATCTACATAGTCAATCTATGCTATGCAATTGTACGTATATAATAAATACAAAACAATACAAGAACAAACAACACGTCAACCCACCACAGACCAAATGGGAAAATAATTCACCGACTCCAGATATATTCATTTCAGAGGGTTCGGCTCAGTAGAACTCATAACTGGACCGATAAATCTTACTGATCCCTCAATAATTTTTTTTAAATCTTTCGAAATCCTACATGTATTTAAAATGATTGATTTTTGCATTATACATAAATTCTTTGACAAAATCTAATATGCCTAAATTTTGAATAAGAGAGCTAGGTATAATTCCAGTAGCCGAAATAATAAATGGTAATATTTTTATAGTCTGAGAATGCCAAATTCTTTTAATCTCATTTCCTAAATCTGTATTAAATAGATTTTTCAATTAATAATATTATTATTTACTATCGTACTAAAAAAACAATAAAAAATATGTTAATTGACTTCTATAGAAACTGATTATTTGTATGAGGATGCGGGTTTATCGACCGATCGAACGAACCACCGATGTAATTGTTGAATTGATTTTAAATTTAAATTGCATACTATGTCACCATACAAAGTTAATAAATTATGCGTGCGTGGGTAATCAACGATGGGTTCAAATACTTGATCACTAGACCCGTGATGAAGGGAGTTGGCTGAAATCCAGAAAACCGAGGAATATCTTTAAAGCAGGGCCTTTCCGAAGAAAATCATTTCAAAATAACAGCGTTTAAGATTAACGTAAGGATTCCAAGTTGAAAATTTATTATATCTGGTTTGTGATAGTATGTAAATCATGTCAAAGTATCGTATGCGTGCGGTTGTCATATAATTATTAAACGAACCAGACAGACACGTTATTATAATGAAAAATGATATCATATTTTTATAAGAAATTTATGGATTAGATATTAAACTTAAAAAAAAGATAATTTTACTGCCGAAAGGATGGATAGGTACTTAAGTTTAATACATTTGGCAAGACAGATGAAGTGAAAGATACCGCTTATAAGATTTGGTTCTAATATGTTTAATTCTAGTCCTCAAGAGTCTGTACTATCTTCAAATTTGGTTAATTATGCAGTTATTTGTAAAAGTGTATTCTCTATCTGACTCAGATTACTAATAAATATCACAAATTCAATTAGGTATATAATGCAGAAAAACTCCGTGTAAAATATTGCTTCCATCATTATCTCAAAACTTATTATCTCGAGATGTCTGATTAATCAACCGAACGATCGATATTACCGAGTAACTAATTAATACCTTATGGAACATTGCAGTTATTAGAGAATATTGAACTACTGATTTACAAGAAAAATTAAGAAAAGCCCATCGCTAAATGAACATAAATTTTTTTCAAGGGTACCGAACTCCTGCCTAATACAGTGAAAATGCTGCCAAGTTTGCTCTGTAAGACCTATCTCTCCACATTGCGAAATGTGGCATTTATGCAATTATCAAAGAATTAAATAAAAAAACAATGTATGAAACACAGAGATCGTATTTTAATTTTTGCACAGTATTTTCAGGTAAGTAATTTTCTAAATCATTTACCTCGCGAGATAATGGATCTTTAAAATATCAAGCTAAATCATATATGTTAAATTAGTTAGGGATAAAATAACATTTATTAGTGATAGTACAACAGTTAATTTATGGTATAATATATATTTTTTTAAATATTTTTAGTATCACGAAGGATTGTAAAACTTTGGCATTGTAAGATATAGGTTCTCTGTTCTTGGCAAACCGCTGAATATCAAAATGAAAATGAGGTAACAAAGGAGCTCTCAGCGGTGGGACTCTAGCAATGTGTGTATGTTTCAACTCACTTCGAGGCACGCGCATTGATAACGCTAGGGCACAGTGTAGAAACACGTGTGAGAAACAATGAACACCCAGAGACGATCCGCGAATGCTAATACAAGTAGTTGTTGATGCAATTCTGATTGTTTGTGCTCAGCGCCATAATTAAAATGTAACGAACAAAGGGATAACTTCTCAGGCAACAATAACACTGTTACCTACATAATTATATTACACGTTTCTTCAAGTGAAATTTTTACATAAAACGATAAGTTTAAAGCCGAGGAGAAAATATTATATTACAAGAGTAAACAAAAGAAAATTCAGCGAAGCTTTTGTAAGGGTAAAGAAAATTTGATACA
Organism: Limnephilus auricula; assembly: GCA_951813805.1. Taxonomy (NCBI): domain Eukaryota; kingdom Metazoa; phylum Arthropoda; class Insecta; order Trichoptera; family Limnephilidae; genus Limnephilus; species Limnephilus auricula. Next base: position 8,837,410 of record OX638403.1, read on the forward strand.
CCGGTATGAGTTTACGACACTACATATAATAGAATATTTATAGAAAGTACCATTTTATGGAATATTGTGACGCGAAATTGGGATAATATAAGTTACCTTACAAATTTATAAAAAAATCGAGAATATTCTCACTAAAATGATCGAAAATCGAAATACATACGAAATGGTGTATCTGAGAGGACTTACCGACTATTATTACCATGTTTCATAATATGTGTGAACATTGACAAATTTCACCAACTCATTTTACTTAATCCCGCTAATCAATGTTCTAGTCTAGAAGATATATTTTATTTTTTACTAGCTGATACCCGGCATGCGTTGCAATGCTAATTAAATAAATAAATTGTTTCTCCCTTCGTGTCATTTCCCATTCGTCCCCGTTCGCCTTCCGACTCCTCTACCTCTTCCCCTCCCGCGTACCCTTCCCTTACGCATTCCGCTTCCACCTTCTTCACCTTCCCCTCTCCCTCGTCCCCCTCCCGCGAAGCCCTTCTCCTTAATTCCCCAACCGACGCTTCCGCATACCTTTCCCCCCAGCCTTTTTTCCCTGCTGCCTAACTCCATAAAATACACCCATTTTTCCAACAACTCGCGTGACTCGTTTAATTTGTTTATGCAAATTTCATAATGCCATAGCTCACCAGTATATATATATATATATAGAAATATTCACGGGAATGTTCACAACAATTAAAAAAATATATAATAGCAATCGGATGAAATTTTAATCGCAATCGTATGAATGGTATAGGAAATAATTACATCACGCCGGAGCTCACTATCCTATAACCATCCCGGGTAAGCGCACATCATATTCCCAAAGTTTCATCGCAATCGGATGAACGGAATGGCCGCGCATAAGGTACGAACAAACAAACTTTAATTTTTATATTATAGATTCTTCATTAAAAGCACCCGCTTAACTACCAAAGCAGTTTGTCAGCAGGTCAATTTCACAATACTTATTATAACACAGCACACATATATCATAACGACAAACCTCAATACAGAAAAAAAAATATAGAATAATAAAAGAACAAGTGAATGCAATTCAAAGGCATACAATACATAGAGAAATATAACACAGGCATACGGTAGGCATACTCCCACTCAGACAAAACACAACATTCTCAAATACACTCATAGGCACATTTATAGATAAGATTACATGTATAAAATCAATGGATGCTAATTCAAAGGTGGTTAGAAAAAATATCAATATAAAAAAAAATCTTGATCTATTTTTTGTCGTCCGTTGGTGCAAATTGATCCGCTTTTCATATGTACTAGCATATTTTTAAAAATAGAAGGTTCGAGATAAGTAAATATTGAATGTTTTTGATATTTATATTTAAATAAATAAAAAGCTTTTTTTAACCCTGTTTATGACCCTGACGTTATCGTCTTCGTGAGAACATCCAATACTAAGTGTGCTCTACAACTTTCTAACCAATGCGTGTTTTTGTTATAATTATTAATAACAATAACAGTATTTTTAATAAGTAGCTTGCTTCTAAAAAGGCAAACGACAGTTTTTAAATTTTCACGAAGCCTATGTAGAATTTACAGATTACCAATTAAGAAAAGGACATTATCTAATGTAACATTGTCCCCCTAAAATCGAAAAACACTTTATCGATATCAAAAGGTTCATTCAGAAGATAGGTCACCCAATTTTGAGGCGAAATCGTAAAAAATGTAATATCAAAAGGGCCCTTATAAGGAATTTACACAAATAAAATAAATGGTAGGGTTTAACAATATAATAATTTTTTTGTTTGAAATAGTTTAGGAATGTAATTTATCAAAAATGATAAGACAGCAGTTTTAATAAATGTCTGCCATTAATAATTAAAATTGGTATGAGTTAGTTTATACATAGTTACCGGAGGAAATATACTAGGCTTGTCCTGCAGGTGTTCAAATTGGCGATACTCGTCGGTAGATAAAATATATGTACGTTGGGAAGAAATCATGTTGTGCTAGAACACGTAATGTTGGTGAAACGATGAAGATATGTATTTCGTACGTAAATCTCTGCTAAGCACTACAAACAGTCATACTTATTATTATATTATATCTAGCTGACCCGGCAAACTTCGTACCGCCTCAGAATCAATAAATGTTGTGTTTAATTTATTAGCTGTTCGCATTGATTCAAATTATATCGACCAACGCACATTATTTGAAAAGCCGTTCCATACAAAATATATGAAAAAATTTATTTTCTTCATAATTATTTTTCTTGTGATTTTTTCCGATGTTTTAATAGTTATTCTGTTAATCGGGACGGAGACAAATCCAACAAATCAAAGATCATAAAAATCGATTAAGCCGTTCTTGAGTTATACATGGTGTAACTAACCAGACTTTGTTTTATATATTAAGAACAAATTCCGGTATACGATTACATTATATTTTAACAGGTTTTTTTTCTTTTTTCTCTCAAATAAACATCACCACCAAATATTATTAAAAACCTTGCATTTTATGTCTTTGAAATTACGTGACTGGTACTAAAGCAATTCAGCATAGTTGTTACGGAGCCTGCAAAGTGGGGATTGCCTTGATGATAGTAAACCTCAGAGAGAGGAGAAGGTAGACGGAGAAAAATGTTATTCTAAAATACGATCATTTTATTCGTAAAAACGGGACTGAAGTTCTTACGATCAAATTAACAGTGTTTCAATGTATATTGGCGGGAAAATATAAGAATAATTTGTTGGTATACGTACGAAATTACGTATACCAACAAATTATTCTTAAATGTTCCCGCCAATAAACATTGAAACCCTGTTAATTTGTTCGTAAGAACTTCAGTCCCGTTTTTACTATTAAAATTTTAGAATAACATTTTTCTCCGTGCAATATAAGTAGATGAATATTAATACTAGATCATAGATCAAGAGAATATGCAAGCTTAGTGGAAGAATTTGGAGAAGCTTTCATTCAGCAGTAGGTATACAATACTTGATGATGACGATGATGAAAACTTCATTACACCCCTAAATCCACATGGTTTCATTAAACTACAGTCTACTAGATCTATCAATGTACTTAAATACCTAGTTTGCAGGTATTTGATTGGTAAAGTGGCCTATTCTTGCATAATCTAATAACGGTTTACAAGCATTTGACGTGTAGTATTTGAAAAACAGCGCACGCTGGCGTATTGCAATTTTAGATATAAACGCAGGAAATTAAACGCATTCTCATGTAAGTGGCTGCATACAAAGTTGCTATCAAGCGAATTCCAGTGCGGATATAGAATAGAATGTCGGATAGACGCAAAATACAACAAGAAAAAACTGCAGTTTTTGTGTGGCTGTATCGACATAGGCATTACGGTCGCAATGAGAAAGGTCAAGTCATCAGAAAATAGGGTATTATATATCAGGGAAATTTGAAATGCTGTAAAGAATAAAATGTTCATTGTTCAGAAGAGCGAAAAAAAAGATATCTCCTGTTTTTGTAGTCCAACAATTATGATTTTTTATTGTGAAATATCATTGAATAGGTGTGTCTTTTAAAATACTAAACATTTTTTGAAAATTTATTTAATAACAGTATTTAAATTATTTTTAATATTTCATAAAAATATCCTTTTAATTAACGCAAAAGAAAACTTATTTTCCTAGAAATATTTCGACAGTCAAAAGAGAAAAAAAAAATGACATATTTAACTCATTTTTGGATTTATCCAAATTTCAACTTAGCATTTTAAGTTGCCGCTATCGTTTTCAGTTTATTGAACGAGTTCTGTGTAAAGTAGAATTCGAATAATATACACGGACATAATAATTATCGTTAAGTTATACTTTTATTATTACTATGAACCTGGATAACGGTGTTGATAAAATGATATACTTTTTTAAATAATTGGATAAACAATAAGTAAAGCTGCAATTAAAGCAATTATTTAAAAATCATTACGCGATAAAGTCTAGTTGAAATGTCATTAGTCATTACCGTGAAGGTTTTTATAAGACGATTATAAATAATATCCGCGAAGAAGATGGGTAATAAATTTGGTCCACATTATTAAAAAAAACTCACGATGAACAGTAATACAATCATAATCAGGTATTTCTCGACACTTAGTAGAAATGGCGACTCGTTTGCAGGAGAACTATAAAAATGAATAACAATTTTGTTGCGGTTGTCGAATTTTGCCAGTAATAGTAAAGGGGTTGTATTCTGGTGGAGCTGAACAGAGCGCGCCATGCTGTCTGTCAAGAAAAATATGGCTGCATTTTCCTGTACGTTTCTTACAAGAGTATTTGTTTGATTTCTTGAATACAACGGTAAAAATTGTTTAGTTATTGAGGCGTTGAGTTGCATTTCATCTTTTTACTTGATCCAACATATAGTACAGCCGCCTTGTAGTGTCCATCATTGGAGCAGATTTTCAGAGTGCGGAAAAATGTACGTAAGATTTAATAAAAATATACATAAGTTACAGGACACACTTGACCTATTTCAACCAGTGAATTGGAGTAAGAAATGTTAATGAAAATTTGGTCACCGGTGACATTTTTTATTTTGTAAATTTTTATTATTATTACAGATTGAACAACTAGGCCTATGTCGTGTTACGGTGTCCCTTCTTTCTTGAGATGACGATTCCGACAGCTTTATAGCATCAGGGCAGATTGGTAGAGTGTGGAAAAATGTAAGTTTATTCGAATAACCATTTCATCTTCGTTGTGAACATAAATTAAATCGTAATGTGGAATCAAGGTTCTAGCGGTCACCTCTGGAAATACCTTTTAAAGCCAGATTCCACGTTCGTGGATATTTGTACAATAATGTTAAGCCATAGTCCCTATTACTATTGATTCACGGTAAACTTGTTCAAAGATTGAAAAAGTGTAACACCTACATAATATACTTGAATTTCGGTTTATTTTGAAGGTCAGAACCTCCAAAAATATACCGACGCCCACCTTACGTAAGAAAACTAACAATGTTTCCTTGCATTACTCCCGGCCAAAAAAAAGCGCTCTAAGTCCGTTCTTGCGTGACGGATCCAACGACAGTTAGTCGGCTATTTAAGGGTAGTTTCCCATCCAAATGGCCCAAGTCTATTTTTACGCCCACGCAACTCCCGCAGTTACGCAACCCAAATAAGGCTCAGAATGGCCAGCCCGGAAAAGTAAACAACGACGTAAGCCGTCTTACTTACAGAGGGTTTATTTTTTGCGTTCGATACTTTTTCTACGTCATTAAATTGTAATAAATCCATCAAATCCACTCTAGAGGCGTATCCTTCGACGGCAAAGCTATGGGAGGGATTGGATTTATGGGAGGAGGTCTAAAACATAGAAAATACTAGATAAGCCCTCAAGTAAAATATGTAAGGGTTATTAAAAATACATAAATATACCTACTGAATTATTTTGAAGTCATACACAGCACAAACAAACAAAAAGATGAAGACATTCTTTTTGTTTGTTTGTGCTGTGTATGGCCCAGTATATTAGTTGATTTTAAGCTCGGCTTGGTTGGAATGTCGAACTTATGTCGCACGGTTCGTAACATTATCCGTACATAGGTCGAAAGCCTATATGTTGCCAATATTAGATGTATTATCTATGAATTTAATAGAGGAATATGTTTCTTTTTTATTTTAAACAGAAAACTACTGTCTACATGAGTGAAATGTCTATTGTCTATGCTCTCTACTGTCTTCGTCACCAGGACATATCTATGCACCGGGGGATCGAGATCTTTCAAAAACGATGGCAGTTTATTTTTAGGCGAGTTTAATTTATGAGTTGATTAGTTTCCCACTTCAATAAGCCTGGTGCTATATGCAAGTACACTAATTTTAAATAGTATGTGTTTTGCTGAAGTCAGTGCAGTATTCATGAAATTATAACTAACTAACCGCTGAAATAACTATCCTGACGTTGAAACTATAATTCCTTACCATACTATTTTAAATGGATTATCAATTAATAACATCGACATTACTTATCGCTCGATGAATATAATAGATCCATATTTATAAAAGTATGCAATTTACATAAATTTCGGTAAGAAGCAATTACTTATTTGACGACCGTCCGTGGTCGAGTGGTAAGACACTTAAGACGATAGACTTCGCTTTTCGGCCCATACAAAAAGGACGCCCGGGAAAAAACACTTTTCTACATCGAAAATTGCACAAAATGAATATATTTTTTTATACTGCCTTCTAGAGGGTGAAAACTATGTCGGTATGTTTTCGAATTTTCGATGCGTTTCGTATTAACGTAAAAATTCACTGTCAAACTTGAACGATTTATCAAAAAATATTATTTAAGGAAAAAGTGCTGCTAACTCAACTCTCATAAAGAATTATTAAATTATAAAAAGCTACCGACGTAGCTTCTTCTTTCTAAAAAATATATATTTTTTAAAATTTCAATTTCGTTAAAGTTTCGGTGTAGAAAAGTGTATTCTCCATAAACCCCTTTTCGAGCGATTTCTGTATGTAAATTTGAGCGTTGTCTCATTCGCACATTTCGCATTCGCATGTATTGTAAGTGTGCGTTAGCTTATTGTGAGCGGGACAGAATGACAGTCGCGGGTGTTCCGCGTGTCGTTCAAAGTCTAGCCTCTTAACTCCCATTCGGAAGGTCGCGGGTTCGAACCCGACGTGCGCAAATAAATTTTATTTGATTTATTTGTGTTATTTCACAATTAATTAATAAAAATAATATATATTGTATTTGCGGCACATGTTCCAGAGTGGAAGATACTCTCAGTATTGCCCTGGTGTAAGACCACCATTCAGAATTGAAACGTTGCTTAATAATGGATTTGTCCGTGTTTAGTGACTGGATCTGAATAGCCAGGTACTTTCTCACCTTCCTCTCCCCCATCTCCTTCCCTTCCCCTCTTACCTTCAGCCTCACAACACACTCCAATTAGGGATGCCATAGTCTCACTGGCTCCAGAAGGGAGCAGTTGGGACTCTTGTGAGATTTCTTTATAAAAAAAAAATTAAAAAAACTTACATAGACGTCAACTGTGGCATGTGACTGCTAGCGCCTCGACGTCTAAAAAATGAACTATTATGCGGCTTTTCCAAGACTTAGCACGCTTACATCTGAGCGAGAACGTCGTACATAGCGAGAATACTGACTGACTGGTGATATACCGGGCCTATAAGAAGGATGACACGATGATAATCTCCTATTTAATTGTTTTTTTTTTAAACTTATTTATTGTTAAATACGGGAAACATGCCGTTCTATAAATATAAATTAGTTTAAATAATATTTCAAGAAACGATCTTAGGTTCCGGAATTTTACTAGTATGCTGGAAAGAGTTATTTTAAAATAGCGGAAAATAATACCAAGGTTGGCCAAGAAAATTCAGTATTTCCAAGATGTTCTGATATTTTAAATTCCTACTTTAAAAATTGGTTTAAATTTTTCCACGAATTTCAAAATGCCTTCCGGGTATTACGAAAAATCGTTCAACTTTATAAGATTATTAAGGTTAGTTCATGGAGAAAAATTAAAGTGTGATAAAGAAACGCAAAATTAAGAATTACGAATTATTTTTGGTTTAAAAACGTGTTATACCTACTAAATCACTCGCAATTACATCTAACTTGCTTGTTTAGCAGTTAACGTACAAACAGTTTACTCTTGCCCAGACGCATGAAAAATCACGAGATATTATGAATTCTGGACAAATCAGTTGAGATTTTGAAAATGACTATCCAAATAATTTTCTGTTAAAATATTATATTAAAGGTAGGTCTGAATGGATACGTTTTTAGATTTTCACGGCCAAAAGCATTTTCGTTGTTTGTTTTTGGGGTGTTATGCCGTGTTGTGCTACCTCCTTCTTTAGCCGACGTTTCGGACAGCGTTGCAGTGTCCATCATCAGGGCAGATCGACGGATCTGCCGGATCTGCCCTGATGATGGACACTGCAACGCTGTCCGAAACGTCGGCTAAAGAAGGAGGTAGCACAACACGGCATAACACCCCAAAAACAAACAACGAAAATAGGTCTGAATGCTTCACATAGTCAGTTCCAATTTTTAAAATGATACTTGAATTTTTTTTAAATCGAGTTCATTGAACAAGAGTTACGCAGGACACACAGACAACTGAAATAAATATTTTTGATGACATCTTAATAATACACATACCGATGTTTGCATTGTCGTTTCCAGTGGTACTAATACCTATCGTGTTTATTTTTTATCAATGCTATTTAGCTACCTTCAAATATAATATAATGGCAGAGTTAGGAAACAATTATTGTTATGTAAGGGGCTGGTAGCGGGTCGGTTGCAAGTAGAAAAGTTTTTTCATTACGAGCCTGCCGCCGCGGCGGGGGAGAAACAACTTTTCCCTTCCGATAAAACTTTTTGGTTGTAAAAAATTTTTCTCTTACAAAACACTTTACTTAACCCGTTTACCTAAAAAATACATTTTTTTACGCAAAGTGACGCATCCACTAAAAAGCTGGTAGTTGCTCCAATTAATAAAAGCTTTAAATTTTTTTTCGTTAATTTTCAAATTGAATGACTTTTTTGTCGGAGGGTGAGCTTTCATCATTAGAATAATAATTTAAACTGGTGGCTGACTGCACGTAAACCTCACAATATCATAAAATATTTGATAAAATTATCAGTGTTATTATTATTTATTTTATTATTTATTTATCTGTATTTAATTATTAAAAATATATATTATATCATGTGATTATATAAGAGGTATGATAGTACACATCAAACTTTAATGCCGATCTGAACTTGGTTCGATCCAAATAAGCGCAGGTACAGTCACTTAACTGACTTTACAATGACCGTAAGCGAAATGGAAAGAGGCATGCCGCTTTTCCGACCTTAAACATACCTATTGCAACGATTTGTGTATCAACGTCAGGTCAGTATTCGATATTAAAGTTTGCCGTGTACTGAAAACCAGCAGCATTCCGGTATAAATCCTGAATGTACAGCTGACCAGTGACCTATTTTTCAATAGAATCAATGCTATAAAAATAAACAAGCTGTATAAATTTGGACATAAATGTCGTATTATTGGTATTATTAGTCAGAATTTTTTTTAAATCAATTTGATTTTTTAAGCTATTTGAAAAATCTCTATTTTATTAAGAATCTCCAAGGAATAGTGAATTCGTGTTTCAAGAATGTTATCACAGGATAAAATCTGGAATAAAAACTTTTAATCATACCATGAAAAATGGTTTCAAGTAAAACGTTAAAGTTCTCGTGATCCGTTTGACTACCAGGAACTGGCGATCCGAACTACGGAGATACGGTAAACTTATTCCAGGGTGGCTGTGTTACGACTGAACCCCGACCTTTGGAAACACGGCCAACTTACTAACAACTATGCTACAAAGTTTATTCGATACCCATAATCGTAAAAAAAGATTCGAACAATGAAACGGAATAGCCATCAGGATTTTAAAGCTAATGCCGAATCATTAACAAAAAAACAAATCGAAATAAGACAATAAAATTTTATTGATCTGTTATGTTCGTAATAGCTTAACACCGTATTCAAATATAAGGAAATCTCAGATTTAAATATCAAAATCATATAATCTCCTTTCGAAATATAATCCCATTCGTAATAACGATGATGAAACGTGTCGTAGAAATATAAACCTTGACAAAATGTACAAACAAGTTTTTCAGGTTTGGCGAGAAACGCGACAGATTTGAAAAGTAAAATCGTTTCCGAATAGTAAAAAGAGGCATTTGCTCTAAAAAGGAGCAGCGGAAATATTAAACACGAAACTATAGAAAACACGAATTATGTGATGTGGAAATATTACCATACATTAGAGGAATAATAACATGTAGTTATGAATAGAGCTAGAATAGCTGCAAGAATAAAATTAACTTTGCAATTCAAATACATTCACGAATCTACAATAAATTCTGCCGTAAAGGTTGCGTTCTCGGAAGATCATCATTTTTAAAATTGTTTAAAGTCGTGGATACTAAGTCCGCCAACCTTGAGAAAAGAGTGTAAATGTAATCTGATTTATACCATAAATATAGTCATAATTCAATAGGCGTAAACCATCAAGTCGAAATAAATAACATTTTATTGTTCTTGGGATTGATTCTATATATTTATACTACGTACTATAATTTGCTATTTATTTCCTATTATCTACTCTCGGGTAGTCATAGATTGTGGAGGTAATATTTGTAAATAAATATTTTGTTTCCATCTCTTTTACCATCTACGATTAATAAAATTAATATCAATAAACAATCTTCATGATTTCAGCAACGTTTTAAGGGCAGAAAAGATAATCATTATGCCATGAGGGTATTATTTGTTGCATATGCAAAATATGGAGTCTATAAATTAATGAACAAGAAGGTAAAATTAGAAAAACGATAGAAAAAAGGGTGTCAATTGCATAAATAATAGATTGAGAAGTCAATAGTCTTGAATATAGCTGAATTAGATCGATATAAGAAAGTAATTTGAAAAAAAAAAACGGCTGAGGTGAAATATTTTTGAGAAAAATAACATTTTTAAGAACAAATAACTTTGTTTAAACCACTACTTTGAGAAAAATAACATTTTTAAGAAAAATAATATTTTTGAGATAAATAAGATTATATAGGATGTTAAGAAACGAATTTGACTTATTCAACCAGTGAATTCAACCTGACATTATTTGGAGTAAAAAATGAAAATTACATTTTTGGTTGTTTTTTTTTTTTAAATAATAAAAATGCCGTTATTAAATGATATTATAACAAAGAACCTCCCAACCCCAGCCCCGACCCCAACAGTCCAAATATCTTCTACTGTTTTATCTTTTTGATTGAAATTAGAAAGCCACCGGAAACCTAAGTGTCCTTTAATTTTTTTACTCCAAACTACCTCAGGAAGCACTGGTTAAATTAAAGCCTTCATCCTGTATGGCAAAATATCTGTTGGTTAGTTTCTGAATTAGGAGCATTGTATTTTCTGTAGGTACGGAATTTCGTGGTGAACGCAATGTATTTTTCATCCCTAGCTATGGAGCCCTGACAAATTAATCTGTCAAAAATACACCACCGAATTGCATGTTCCATTATTTTTTATCCGAATCTTGAGCGAATTAGGGTACACAGCAACAAAAACCTTAAAGTGAAAAAAAAATCGGGAATCCAATTCAGCGTTTGTCAAACACAATAACAGACAGAATTATCACGACATGTTGCAAACTTGATAAATTAATATTAATTCATGGATTTACTGTCAAGATGTTTGTTATTTATCCAAAATAATATTTGGTCTAATGAAAGTATGGAAGAAAAAATTGCGTAATAGTTGGATATGATTTTTTTGTTTAAATTTAATAAGCAGTTAGTTTAATTAAACTTCATCAATGCCTGGAAAAGCCACAATCCTGAATGCAGGGAAAAAGGAAGTAGTAGTTTTCTTTTATTCTGACTCCTTACTTCAAGGAACTGGTTGATTTTGACTACTTTTTTTTTTTTTTATTTAAGCGACTATATAAAATAATTGTACATAAAAAATTTCTTCAAACTTCGCAAAATCACTTTGTGGCGTCATTTTGAATTAAATTAAAACAAATAACTTTGTTTAAACCACTAATATAATCACAATCACCTACATGTTTCAAAACCGATGGTTTTTTTAAAACCATCGGTTTTGAAACATGTAGGTGATTGTGATTATATTAGTGGTTTAAACAAAGTTATTTGTTTTAATTTAGTACATAAAAAATATTAAGGTGAATTTAAGTATATAATATATTGTATTTCTTAGTCCTCCTCACTAGGAAGTCCTGTGCCGAGACGGACTAAAGTTATTTAATTATAATTTATTTATTTATTGTTATTAAGTTTATTTTGTAGAACTCCATTTTATTTTTTTATTTCTTTTATATATTCAATAATATTATTATTCAATGTATAAAAACAGTTTATTATAAACAAAGCAGAACTTGTTTATAATAAACTGTTTTTATACATTGAATAATAATATTATTGAATATATAAAAGAAAAAAAAAAAAAAAAAAAATATATATATATATATATATATATATAATTTATTTGTTTTCTATGCAGTTTGGAGTGTTTTCTTCTATGTAGTTTGTAGTGTTTTCATCAGGATATTTTCATTGACCTCTTTCAGCCATATTTTTATTTTTGATTTTGTTTTATTAAAATTTTTAATCAGTTTTATGTCTTGATTCCGTGCAATGGATGGCAGTCCGTCTAGTTGAAAATCCATTGTTAACAATACGTAAAATCGGCATGCTGAGTCTGTTCTACGTGTATTTCAATGGAAACTGCTCTACGTACTAACAGCATTGATCCCCGGTGCACCGATGCACGTGCGTGAAACTCAACTGACGAAGTTGAACAATCTCCCACAGTTGATGTTGGTTTCACAAGAACGACTCGTTTTTGTGTAAGTCGGCTGGTATGTGTAACAGATCTGTCGACATCTATCTTTCCCCTATATAATCCGGGCTTCTTCCTAACCCGCCTCACAACACTGTCCAACCAGGTGGCGATATATTTCCCCTGCCTTTACAATGTAAAGACAGTGGCGCTCTTGTTGAATAGAATTTTCTAGGTTAATGCAACAATATTTATCTCGCGACGAGAACTCCATCAAACACGTTGATATTTAAAAAGTCCATCGTTCTTTTGAAAATAAAACTCCATGCTATTTACTGCCATTCTTTTCAATTATTCAAAAACAACCAAAAGAAACGAAATAAAGAGTATTGACGATCTTACGAAGTCATAACTAAACTAGTGAAAAAAAGTGTAAAATAAACGGATCGGTAAGGCTATAAATGTTGCCTTACCAGAGTTTTAACAACGATTTGCAGAAATTTGAATTTGAGTTGTGTTTGGCCATTGATGAAAATATTGTTATCTCCTGGATAGGTTCCCTAACTGCGCGGATGACACGTAGAATTGGTTGAGCCATGAATATGGTGGATCTAGTTTTTGCGAGCGATAGCACAGTTTCATCACCGGCGGTTGCGCACACCGGAGGACCAATAAGGAATGAATACGCCATTTTTCTCGTGGCACAAGGCGAATGGCCGATTTCAAGAACAAACCACTTTGGTGGCTCAGGAAGGCGACAGCTTTGAATAAAGATGATGGAAAAAGTAAAGAAGACAGTGTATTTTTGGTCAAAAGTTAAAAGGGATTTAACGACATCGCCGCTTTTACGTTTATCCCAGCCTCAAACTCAAAAGGCTAATTTTACAACTGAACAACTAACAAATGGTTGAATGAACCAAAGCGCTGTCCCGATACTAAATTCAGAGGCAGGCCCTAAAGTCCATGTGCATCCAAGTGAAAAAGTTTAGAATGGAAATCGAAACTAACCAAATTTACATAACACAAAAATATATTTTAGCACTATTGTGTAAATTTTTAATCTTTTCTGGGTCTTTCTCTTTATTTCATTTTGACAGACATCAAAAATCAAAACATAAAACATAACCTTAAAATATAGTTCCGATTTATTATTATTTCTTATACAGAGAAAACCCCACAGCCAGTGATATAATAATTCTTGGTCGATTTTTTTTAAATTTTTTTTTATATATTCAATAATATTATTATTCAATGTATAAAAACAGTTTATTATAAACAAGTTGTGCTTCGTAATTATTATTATGTGTTACAGCTGTTTCGCCCTCTAAAGGCATTGTCAAAGTGGTGTCAAAACCACTTACAGACGATTTGTTTATTTTCTCTCAAAATTTATAATTTTTTCCATGAAAATAGACATCTTCTGTTCATCTTTAGTGTAACCTAAAAAAAAGAAAATTTTTTAAAATCTTTACAATCTTTACAATTTGATATTACGTATTAAGGAACAAAACTTGATGACATGATTAGTTTCTTAAAATAGGCACTGCCTAGTTAGAAACTAATGTTGACTGGGCCATAATGTATTGACGCCCGTACATTAGATTATATCCTCGAAGTACGTGTCATGTAATTATATATCATTATGCATACATTCAATATCAATGTATACATTAGTTAGCCTAACATTGTTAAACTTATAATTTCCTAAATGAAACACATTATTTTGTGTAAATCACTATATCAAATGTTATCATATCTACATATTTCCTGACCAAGAAACCATCGATTTTGAAACATGAAGATATTATAACATTTGATTATAGTGGTTTAAACAAAGTAATTGGTTTCATTTAATTAAAATGATGCCACAAAGTAATTTTGCAAAGATTGAAAAAATATAATTTCCTATATCAGATGCGTTGTTAGTGTTCTTGCAAAACCATTCACGTTTTTTTACACATTTTCATCGCAGTACCACATTCTCTACGATGATACAATCCAAGTGTATGATATTGTAACATGTAAAATTCTGCGTGTACATATGCGAACATAAGCTCGAGCCGAACCACGAATTATGAAAAACGAAAAAAAAACAGCCGCAAGCGCGTTCCGCGCCTTTTGTTGGGTTGCTTTGTTACTTTTCCATAATTCGGTGTTCGGCTCGCGTGTGTATACGCAGCCTTATTGTAACACCGAACACGCCTTTCATAATAGCACTTGTGTCCTGCGCGTTTGGACCAATTAAATCGAAGGACGAGGGGGTTCGGCTGGCCCGGTTCATCGCATCGAACCCGCGGCTAATCTCCGCCGATGTTGGCACGAGCTGCGAAGTTTGACACAACTAACTTACCTATGTATATGGTAGGTTCCACATCTCGGTAGGTACTAGGTACCAGTACCGACATCAGTTTATGAACCCGACATGATCAAATTGATGGTAACGTGTAATGGCTCTATCACATAACATTATCTCCGGGCGAATGGAGATATGAACGAGGCGTGTTTTGACCTGGGAATTGAAAGATGATGGGCTTCAATGTAATAATTTGTCTTACGGGCTTAACATTAATGGATTCCTTGCTTAACTGAGAAGTTACATAATTATAAGATATTCGTAAAAAGGTGTTAACTTCGTGGGTGGACTTAATTATATAAAAAAAAAAACAGTTCTACTAACTACCAGTATTATAAGTATCGTCACGGTGGCAGTTGTTTCGAGCGGTCATTGGCCGAGTTTGCATCGCGTTTGGGTCCACCCAGGCGTCGTGTGTTGAAATCCTCGGTTGGCTAATAGTACAGTCATTTGGGACGAAAAAAAGGGGTTACCTGGAACGTTTTCCAGGAGTTTTGAAAATTGGTAATATTATAGATTTCGGTGTGCTCTTTCCGAATTTCAACGTTGCCACCTCCTATTTTTGCCGCTCGCGCCGCCGTTTTGTAAAAATGACGCCTAATAGCAATTTTTTGATAATATCTCCTTTCCGACGCATTTTACGATACAAACATGTATTTTCAAAATAAACTAAAAAAAATGGGATTTTTTAATTTAAAGTGCTTCTAAGTTATCCAATTTCTTGCTTTTATTGTTACGGTGAAGAATTTTAACCCCTGTGTCCTTATTAAAAGTATGATTGGCAACTCTGAAAAATTATTGTTATTTAAACATCTTAAATGTTCCGTGATTCTAATATTTACATTTCTGGTTGCCTTACCTATGTAGTACGATGGACAATCATTGGAACATAGTTAGGAAATGCCGGAGATGCTTGAAAAAAGTATTTTTTTGTAAATATATATATATATTTTTTTAAAATTATTTATTAACCAAAAAATACATTTTATGTAATTTTTTTTTAGGTATATGCCACCTCACTAGGCTGAGCCTGTTCCGAGGTTATTTTGTTCCATATTTTGTATCATAGGTTAGCTTTAAAAATTTTCTGATGAAGAAATTGTTGTTCCGAAACCGGTAGAGTTTAATTAAATTTAAAGTGGTCTAAAACAAATTTATATATTTTTATTGTAAATTTTTAAACTATTCAAGAAATAATATTTAAAAGGCGTAGATAACCCGTAGATGGTTTGTATGTACGTAACATTTTCTGCTTGCTGTGATGATAGTAAGAGATTTTCAAACATTGACAGGGTATTCGTAACAAGGGGAAAATTTATCTTTCTTTTAAAAAAAATTCTAAAAATAATGAAGTCTTAAGTAGAATAACCAAAAAGTGGGTAAGTAGAATAACCATAGCAAAAAATTGTCAAAATCCAACACCAGTGTCCTATAAACATTGCTACGACTTTTATTCGAACTCTGCTCAAATGCCAGAAACGCAATAAATTCCATCACATGTAAAATTTTTGTATAAAAGTCAGAATGTAAAAATTGTGAATGTAAAAAATTCGTATAAAAGTCAGAATGTAAAAATTGTGAATGTAAAAATTTCGTATAAAAGTCAGAACGTAAAAATTGTAAATGTAAAAATTTCGTATAAAATTAAGATTTTAAAAATTGTAAATGTAAAAATTTCGTATAAAAGTCAGAGCGTAAAAATTGTAAATGTAAAAATTTCGCATAAAAGTCAGAATCGACAATCCACAAGATACCTACTGCTTTTTACTTACCACAAGATCAATATTTATATAGCTACTACGAATTCCTGTGACGATGATGAGCAAACTGGTTAAAAAACTCTTTCGAAATTGAGAATTAAATGCCTCATAAAAAGCATTCAACGTTAAATGACACTAAAAATTTTATTGATCCACATTTTTTCCCCGAAAAATATGCTGAATCTCTTTTATCTCATAACGAGAATACCATTTATATTTGTTTTGTGTTGGAATATACTCTCAGTATCGGCATACCAGTAAGACCACCATCCATAATTGTTGCTTGAAATAGCTTTAACCGTGTTTGGTGACCAGATCTGAATAGCCAGGAACTTCCCCACCTTCCTCTTCCCCAAGTCTTTCCCCTACCCACTACCTTCATCCTCACAACATACCCTGTCATAGTCTCACTGGCTCCATACGGGAGCTGTTGGGACTCTTGTACTGTATTCGTATAAAAAAAATCCTGTCTTTATACTTCATTACACAAAATGTTAAAATAACTAGTATTACTAATACTACTAATATTAATGACGATTTTGTAACAATTATTATAAGCACTAATTATCAGCCTGAAACACTCATCCACATTGAAACAATCTTCCGAGAAAAGATACATGCCGCCGACGGGACTCGAACCCGCGCCCACCTGGTGAGCTACGGCGGGTTACCATTTACACGCCAAATAATTCAATATAAAGCTATTTAACCATTTACCCGATACAATAAAAAGTGAAAAAAAAATATTTTAAATTTAAAAAAAAACTCTCGTTGTATTTTTACAGATAAGCAACAGATTGATTTATTTTTTATCGATGATTTTCAGATATATTCCGTATTCTGTTGCTAATATATTTTTTGATATTCCAATGCTAAAATATATGTATTTTTCTCATTGTACAATATTTTATAATATCTTACAGTATTTTTGAAAGTATTTTACTTTCATTTTGTAACTATACACATTATCTATAAGCAGTTCTAAATGTATAACATAAGTACATAGACTAGCTCCCCAGTTAGACTCGAGAATATTTCTTTACTAATTGGGTAACTAAAAAATTGATGAATGATATGTAATCAAATGATGTTATAATTGTAAATGATATTATATGTTATAAATAAAAAAAAATTAAAAAAATACTAATGTTTCATTCAACAACTACCGCTTAATACATTTTTTTTCACCTGCAAACAACAAACTTTATTTTTATATGAGAAAGGCATTGTAAGTGCTAACTTTCCCACTAGATGGCGTCGAGACATATCAAGTCTACATTTTTGGTGAAGTATTTTAACTCGTCAAATATTGATTATTTTTAATTGATAAACTAATGTTTAAGACAAGATTTTATGCAGAGCACAAAGGGTGACAATTATTATAAGCTATAATAATCAGCCTTAAATACTCATCCAAATTGAAACAATCTTACGAGAAAAGATAAATGCCGCCGACGGGACTCGAACCCGCGCCCTTCTGATGTCCGGTCAAGTGCTCGATTTTGTGTTTAATTTGTCGAAACCTCGGTTTCTCACAAATAAATTAATTAACCTAAACTCTTTTTATTATACAAATATATCTATGCCTTAGAAAGCAACTTTGTGACAACTTTTCGAAGGCATTAATATAGTGGGCTTTTTTAACATTAGCTCCACACAGGAGGCCCTGAGGAAAAAAAATCCTTCAAGGCCTGTGTCATCTTTAGGAATGACTTATTGTAAAAAAAAAGAAAGAATTTCAACATTTGAAATTTTTTAATCAATTTCACAGAAGTATGTAAAGTAAAGTTGAGCTTACTTCGGGCACACGGACACACCGGTAGCACCACACATCAATCGGTTGATCTCTTCAGTGCAAAATAATGATTTAATAATGAGTAATTAATTTATCGCGAGGAAAAACAGCACCACGAGGTCAAGATACACACAAGTTCAGAATAAACAGGCGTATCGTTCAGAGTTAACGAAGGTGTGTGTCGGAAGGAGGACGACGGGCGATTCTGCCTGCTGACTACTCTCACTTTAATACCGACACCTGCAACCTGTACGGTTCCAGCAATGTCTTCTATAATGACACACGTAACTCACGTGCTCGGCCGCAGGACTGAGAGGAGAGCACTCACTAGATGCCAGATGGCAAGGATTTTAATTTAAGTTTCCATAATCAAGATACAATTTTAGCTTGAAAATATATTAATATCTAAATAACTAAAGTATGTGTGTTTATTACAGTAATATGTAATAATATATAATAGTACAATCTACGTCTATATGTAAAGATCTAGGTGTTTACTTAGACAGCAAATTAATTTTTGATAAGCATATCGAACAAATTATCACAAAATCCTACAAGATGCTAGGTTTCTTATTAAGAATATGTAAAGCTTTCAAAAGTGCTAAGACTTTAGAAATGTTGTTTTGTTCATTAGTCAGAAGTCCACTGGAGTACGCGTCCACAATGTGGAATCCTCAATATAAGGTATACATAGATTTAGTAGAAAATATACAAAATAAAATTTCGAAACATTTACTTTTAAAATACAACAAAACTACAAATAATATGATGGATCAAAACAAAAGCAGCGGTGATGGCTACAGATAAACCCAGAGGTCAAAATAATACATATTCTAGTGTTTCATAAATGGCGCGCCTGTAGTTATTTTACTTATAAACGCTTTTTACAAATGATGCTTTGAAATATTAAGAAAAAATAATTATTTTTATGAATAAATAGTTTTGTCAATTAAAAACTCAAATCTTTTAAGAAAGGCATACAAATACAATATTGGATTGTATCACCGATGCAACATTGTACTTGTTAGACTTTCTTGAAAGATTTGAGAAAGAACTTACCAAGCTGGGTGCCATAACTCTAACTGAAGTCAAAATGTTAGGGAGCTTACCTGCAAAAAAGAGAAAATGAGAATTAAAATCAATGTTTAACTAAAAGATACAGACATGCTAATGGTTCTCATGCCAATGAGTCAAGAAGCCTATATGTCTGCAAGTCGTCAAAAACCTTAGGTTAGTAGGTATCCAAATTTCTTATGGAAATTATATTCTCGAATCAACGCGTCAATAGCGCAAAGCCTATCGATTCCACGAAAATCCAGTGATTCAGTTAAAAATTTATGAAATTGATTTGGCTTTTAAACTAAGAGAGAATAATAATTAAAAAACAAAATAAATCATATACAATATTATACGAGATGAAATTTTAATAAAATTGGATTAAATAATATGGTTCTCAATTGCGCACCTAAGATATCGATGAAGATAATATATTTGGGACATTAAACACATTTTGGCCATGGTCTTGATTACCAAGGTAATTTCTTGCTCCAGATCAGAGTGTATTTTTTTAACGATAGTGCGTAATTGTTCATAATCTAACGAAATAATCACCGACCGCCGAAGTGTTCATGGCTAGGTTTTTTTTGCTGCCACCATAAAAAAAGTTGTGATCTTGTGACATGATATGTGATAACCTTGTGTTAAAGCAAAACCTTCCTATGTAAATGCTAAGCTGAGATCGCCTCCAACGGCAGGTACCTACATACATAAACAACTTGTTCGAATTAGAATATTTGCATTTCGTTTCGTACTTATATGTATGTACTTTGGTTGTAATAGATGTACTACAGTAACAAAGTATTAAATGTGGTAAAAATTTACTAGGTTCGAATTCAAAATGATTATTATCAAAGATAACATGACCGGTCAGCGGTTGTTAATTTCTAAATAATTTTTATGGAAAGAATTTGGTTATAAACACAAAAAGTTATACAACTCTATTTGTAAAACGCGTCTGTCCAAGATTAAGGTGCTCAGAGGTGTTGGTCAATACCAGGCAGCGTGGAAACGTGCAGGGCAATTTATGGTATGATAACCGCTCAGTACGCCCTACGCGGAACAGATCGCCTATAAAGTCTCCCCCTCGCGCTTCTGCCACCCCGATACTCCTAGCATCTTCACTCACCTGTAGGAAAACTACTCGCCCACGAGGACAAGACACGAGGGATCAATTACCAACATAACGAGGTTGGACAAACTTGGATATAAGTTAATATTGTAACAACCTAGTTGAATAATGATGATTGAACGTCATTGAAGATGTTGTTATAAGGATAAACAGAACAAATTAGAATAGATAATTGAAGACGTTACGAATGTTATGTTATTTGAAATCTAAACAATAAAAGACTCAGAAATGATTCTATGAAGAAGACAAAGAGGCAGAAAGAGAATCTCAAACGGTCAGATCTGGCGTCATGAATTTTACAAATATTGTACTTTCTGGAAATTCTAATACAACGCAACTTAACCTATCTTAAACAAGCGGATTGCAATCTTTAGAGCACAGGTATGCCGCCTTGTTCTTAACGGTATTACAACAGAAGATGCTCCGAGGAACTAGCATCATTGATCCCTTTGGCACCGGTGCATAGACGGGAAACACGCCAAACGAGCGCCCAACATATGTGCACGGTTGACATCTGTCACATGAGAATCGCTTCTAAGACTCGTTCTTGAGTGCAATGATTTGCCGTCTTATGCGTTTCCTCTCTCCTACAACATGGGTCTCATGAAGACCCATGTTCACTCCTTCCTCTCCTCAAAAAGACCCACACATCATTTCCACAGATGACACAGGCCGAGGCAAATAATTTTCTACAGGCCTCTTGGGTGGAGTTAATCTCGTCGCGTAATGGAGATTTGTAATAATTTTATTTATGTAAAAAATAAAACAATAGACCATGTTTGTTCCTAAATGAAAATTATACCTCTTTTGCGAAACTGGGTAACAAAGTGGTAATTTCATAAAGGTTTGATGCGAATGGCTTTGCTCAAGTATTTTCCAAGTAGATAAGCAATTACAAAGAGGAAAAAAAATAAAGTTAACAAACAAGTCGCTTGTAAATAGTAATATGTAAATAGCGCAAATTATGTAAATAGATAAAACATGAGTGTTATAAGTCTTTTCTCTTGGGAAAAAACAAGTTTGATTGCTCATAAAATACTATAAACGAAGTCATTCATCAATCTACTGATGTTAACGTTCGTAATACCAACAAAATAAATTGAATAATAAAAACCCACGATATTATGTAAATCAGTACAAAGATTAACGAAATTGTGAATAAGACGCTTATATAAAAGTATTTGAATAGCATAAATGGAAGAAACTGAAGAAGCTTGAATGACTAAAAGAAGCGTGTTTCAAAGGTCGACTAAAACTAAAATATAGTAAAAAGTAAAACCGCCCACAGATACGTTGTAGCGTCTCCCTCTTTCTCGTAAACAGCGCTTGTAAAAGAAAGAGCGGTTACAGTTCTGCTCTCAGTGGTAGGAACATATAAGTATCTACGATGAAAAGAACACGAGTTCTAGGGTGGGCCATTACGTTTATTTTAGTCTTTAAAGTTGTGCATTCGAATAACGATTAACATTTAAAAAAACATATTTCATACTACTGTCAGTTGGCCCTGTTTAAGAGGGCTAAGTCTTCAGAACAATTTTTTTTGTTTGACTGAAATTATGTTAAAAGGAAAAAGTGCACTAATATAGGACACAACGTCCTCCACAATCAGCACAAACCTACCTAAATCTTTATTACTTCCTTGTCTTGTTAAGTATCTACATTCGAATACATTTTAGTGTGATTTAATTACAGATATATACGGAAAAAACATATGAAATAATGAAATATTATACGGAAAAAAACTATTGTTTATCACAAAAATGCAAATGGCTGAATTGTAAAAGCTTTTTTTTATAAATCACTCCACTTTTCCCAGGTACAATTATTCATAACATAAATTAAAATTCACAGGTTTTTACTAGCTAAAAGTTAAAACTAGAAAAAAATCGTCATTATCTGAAAAATGTTTGAATGGGACTAAGGCGAGTTAGATATGTATCGACACATTTTAGAGTTCATTATCGCACAAAATTTGTCGAGATAGATGGATCCTTGTTGTTCCAGAAATTCTCAACATTTGATAACACGGGATCGACAACAAAATGTGAATTTTTAATTCATTGACAGGCCACCCTAACGTTTATGAAGTATTATTTGATATCCGTAAATATTTAAATGTCAAATTCATAATACACATACCTACAAATCCGCATACGGTGTGAAGATTCTTAACAGGTAGGTTCAAGAGTATAATGGCGATCGAACAAAATCAGGTGTGCCAAGGTTAGGGGAATACCGAAAGGCAACAACCACCAGCATATACTTTTAGTTTAGTTTTAGCTCGACCATTTATTCTATGCGTCTACTAATTGATTTACTAATAAAGCTCCTGGCATGTTCACTGTTCAGCATTCAACGCACAAGTAATGCTTTGTTACGAGGCACGAATGTTATTTCTCAGCACAAGGATCAGTTGACAGGATTAATTTACACAAATTATTAGACTGCCGCCATAATGGAAATAAATTAACAGAGATTCCTAGAAGAATAAATATGGGATAGCCATGTTGAATTACTTTGATTGACTTGCGGTGGTGGTAGAGGTGAAGCTAATAACAACCCGGAAAAGGTAATATTTGCAGATATGAAGTAAATACAATATTACAATTAGCTCTACATCACTTACAGCCGCTTACATCAATCATCACTGAGCGTTTGCTCGACAGCAAAAATATTGTTTAAATAACGTTTTTTTTTACATAAGATCCATACAGGAGAAACCGCGGAAAAAAAATCCTTCAGGGCCTGTGTCAGGGTTATGGAAACGAAGGAGAAGGAGGGTAAGAATCGGGGAACGATGGTCCAGGAGTGACAGACGTATGATCCACCCCTCACACAAGCTGGATAGGTCAAAAGGTCTCCCTCAACTAATCTCTCCGCATCCGTCGCCAAGACCTTGACAAACCCTCATCCCATGAACCCGGGCACCCCTGCTTAGTCACTAAACGAAGCGAACCATTTAGAGCGAACTTTGGCAGGGGTGTTGTTTATTCAATAAATGGTTCCCGGGGTGGCAGTAAACCTAACCGCCTCCCAAATTGAATGTAATGGTTCATATGAATTATATTATTTATATATATTTAGACGGCCGGCGTAGTTCAGAGGCAAGGCTTTGGACTCCCATTCCGAAGGTCGCGGGTACGAACCCGGCGTGCGAAAATAAGTTTTTTTGATCAATTTATGTTATTACACAATTAATAAAATATATACAATATTTGCAGCACGTTCCAGAGTGGAAGACACTCTCAATATCGCCCTGGTGTAAGACCACCATTCAGAATTGAAACGTTGCTTGAAATGGTTTTAGCCGTGTTTAGTGACTAGATCTGAATATCCATGTACATCCCCACCTTCCTCTTTCCCATCTCCTTCCCTTCCCGCTTACCTTTAGCCTCATAAAATATCCCAATTGGGGATACCACAGTCTCACTGGCTCCAAACGGGAGCAGTTGGGAACAATAAAAAAATAATAATCTAAATATTTTCACTGGTTCTGGAAGTTTTTATAAGTTATAATATATAGCTGTATATGAAAAATGAAAAAAAAAATATAACTATAAAATATAAAAACAGAAAAAGCGTTTACAAATTTGCGTTGTTGCGAGCAATTATAGTTTAAAAAAATAATTTATAATGTAAGTTATTCTTCTTTATTTCAGGGAAGAGTTTATTTTATTCTGGAGAAGTAAGTTATTTTTTCAAAATTAATAGAATACTTAGTTTTAACCACGTTTATTGCGGCGATTTACGGTTGTTTTTATGTAAAATCAAGCCTGATATTAACAAACTCCTTAAAATTCATCAAATGCATCCTTCTCATTAGAAGATAAGTTATAAATTCAATGTCTTAGGAATGTTAATAAAAATACTTCTCAATATAATTAAGTATGCGTTTTAATGTTCTCATTGAACTATTCTACTTTAAACTCAAAAATAGGAAAGGAGTCATATCCTATCTTACGGCTATATTAGAGTGTAATTACATGTTTAAATATAATCGTGGCAAAAGCTGTTTCAGATTCGCGACAGATGGTAAGTAAAAAAAATGGGGGGCACTAGGAATTTTTTTTTTTTAAGTGGGCGGTAAGCAAAATATGGTTGAGAACCTATGGTTTAGATCATATTTCTATTAGACCTATATAAGTATTTGTTCAACTATCTCAAAACTTTGTTTACCTACTTTCAGAATTTCTTTCAACACTTCATTCGTATTCAGTACATCAGCCGAACCCTATATAAATCAGAGATAATAAATGGACTCAAATTTCCATTACTGTTGCAGTGATTTATTTTCCATTTTCATTGCACTTGGATATTTAAAAGGGTGTTAAATCAATTTGCCTACGTGTGCGAGTTAAGTATTTAAGTCCGATGTCAGTACATCTTCAGTCCCGCGCGCCCACTTGGTGTCAATATCTTATTAAATAACTAAACGCGGAATGGGGACTCGCTATCCGCGAGATCTTCTGGGAGACATCCTGTCTGCTTTTCTCTTCCTTCAGGCAAACTTGAAAATAACATAAATAAATTGTCCCTACGCTTTTAATGTGAATGAAAAAATAACTTCTTCAAACACAGAAAACTTATTTTGTGACACCATTTTAATTCAAAATTAATAGAGTCAGTACTTAGTTTTAAACAATAAACGTGGTTAAATTGTTAAATCCACGTTCAATCAAATAGGTCGATGCACTTGCAACCACCTATTTACCTCAAGTAACCGATTTTTTTTGTATGAAAAAATATATAACGGAAATCATATACAATTTTATTTAGTTAACTTAACCATGGACCAGGTACATGAAATATATGCATCCACATTATTATATGCGTAAGCGACAATAATTTAACCGTCTATACGGGATTCCAATCATTCGAGTAGTAAATCGCATCTCAAGTGGTGTCGTGTTTAGATTCCGTCGTATTTTTATAGATAGAATTTGTCTGCTGTCGCTCCTCTAAATTCTCTTAACGCCCCCCAATTTTCTTTGAGCCTCCCCCTGAAAGCCCCCAGCGCCCAAAAGGCGGCGATATCGCCCACGTTGAGAAACACTGATCTAAACGGTGTTAGAAAGAGAAAACACGACGCATAAGTTAACCACAAAAATGTACACAATTATGAATGAAGATTCCGACCACATTTTGAAAAATAATTATGAAGCTTTGAGAATTTGTTAATAATTATTTTTACATGAAACGACAAAAAGTGAGTTGATAATAAAGTTTATAATGCATTTGCCTAATAAATTATGTATGTATTTTTATTTATTTTTCGTTATCAGTAATTTTACTTAGAAATAACGAAAGGTGAGCCATTTATAAAACTTTTTTATGATAACATTAAAAAAATTTATATTTTAAAGATTAAAATGTTTATTTCGAATTATAAATTTGAAAGCGCATTTCATCACCTTTCATAAACAGTACTTAGTCTGCGGATGCGTTCAGAAATATTCCATTTATTTGGATTTCAATGCAAAGCGGACATATTTTGACCTTCCGACAAAATAGGTCCGAGGCTTGAGGGGTTAAACATCGAAGTATGAGAAGCAGGTGTTTAATATACCTTCAATCAGATGAGGGAAAACCACAACGCGGAAAATAACTGTAAGGTTTGTATGTTATTATATAATTTCGTCGTGTAAACCACAAGCGGATAAACGTCTAGCAAATGTCAAAAGTCGATTAATATCTATGAATAGACAACTTTTTAAGTAACGCTAGCTCGATAACAGAACATATAATAATATTTTAAATCCAATCACATTTGTTCAAAGATTGATAAATAAAGTATTACTGAAAAAACCATCCAAATTTTCTACTGAAATTCTTTAATATTTCAATAAAAAAAATTCAATATTCAATGTACTTAGATTAGACAATATATATAAAAAGTATTCAATTTTACAAATTTACAAAGAAATACAGTTAAATAACTTACAATTCCATACATCAGGAAGATATCAGAATACTATCAAAATCCATAAATTTAATACAGCGCACACACAAAATACTTATCTCTATCTAGTATATAACATATACAGGGTGTCCGGGCATAAAGTGCATTAACTTCGGGATGTGATTCTCTACATGATGGTAGGAGTAAAAAGGATGAACAACTTTTTCTGAAATTCCAACTTTTTTTTCCATACAAAAAGACGAACCTATTAAAAATCCTTAGTGCAAGGTAAAAACATACCCGGTAAATTTGCTGTGCGCCACCCGTAAATTTGTTGTGAGTCACCCGTATCGTAACAGCACAAAATAGTATCTACCAATGCTGGCCGCATACGACGGACTGATTTGATCGTTTAACCTAAAAAGTAATTCCCATAAAAGTTGGAATTTCGAAAAAAGTTATTTATCTTTTTTACTTCTAGAATAATTACGTAGAATAACCTTCCGAAGTTAATGCACTTTAACCCGGACACCCTGTATAACATATTATAACAAACTACCATTATATCTAAAAGTTATCGAAACTATTCAGGAATTACAGCAAAAATTAAAAAAAAAACCTAAAACTACCAAAAGAGTCCATATCTCACTATTATTATTTCTTTCAAATCTTGAAATCCGTTATTGATAAATCTTGCATTTTCTTAATTATCCCATGTTTTTGCCATATTCTATTATTTACTTTCATACATGATATTATATAATTGAACTAAAATTTCCTCACCAAACACAAGAGCCTCGTCTCTTTATGGTGAGGAAAAGCTATTCTTATCTCCCATTTTAACACTTCGTCGCCTGCGTGGTTAATTGTCCAAACGACCATTTGCAAGATTTACATGAGGAGGTTTTCTTTCATTATTTCACTGAAACATTATGATAGGTGTTTAAGAAGAAGCTATTCCCGTAGAGATAAAGATGTCGTTAGTTAAAATAATTCTTAGTTAAATGATTAATTATCGTTTTTGATACATTAATTTTAATTTCAAAATGAAAATTGATCAAAAACTAAAATGGAGATTGGACAATTGAGCACTCAGGCGACGACTCTTGTATTTATTGCAAAAAAACTACAAATATTAAATAAAAAAAAAAAAAAAAACAACAAACAAAATTCGTGAAAATAAGGGAATTTTATATTCACAAAAAATGCACAGATTTCTGATTTCGGGAAATATCAGAAGATTATTGTGTTATTCATTATTTTAACCGGCTAAACAGGAAATACCACTTCTACGCGGTCAAGGTCAATTGATCTCATGGACAGTTTAATGTTTGCAGAGTCACGAAGGGGGCCTCCAAAATGCTTATAAGTACTTCCAAAAAACAGTCTATGCCCTACAGTTAGGTGTTTATCTTTTTAGTTTTTTAGTTCTTTATTCTGAATAATAATTGTACTCACATCAGTCACACATGTTTTTAAGCCATGATGTATGCTATCTTTCTCTACCACGTTATAAACCAATCTTCCTGGTAGGCCAGTCAATGCACGCATTAAACTGAATCAAATTAGGGAAAAGCTGAATTTTGCAAGTGAATGATACCTACCACAGGGAGTATTTTTACAAGTCCCCTTGCAAGTCCGCTTGCTTCCTCGCCTGTGCCCCCCTCAAACATTGAAATTTTAGGGTTATAACTTTGATTATATAATCAAAGGGTTATAATAGATAATAATTGAACTCATATCAGCAACGATGTGCCATTTTCTCTACCACGTTATCCACCAATCTTCCTGGGTTAAGTATCAGTTGGGTTATCTTGTATTTGTCAAATCTCATCAGCGTCTATCATCTCTTAAATAATGGTTTTTCTATTAAGAACTACTGCATTAGTCGTGCTATATGTTCAGGATGTTTTTAGGCAGATTATATTACTTAAATTAAATATATTGCTTTCCTCTTTGAAGGGCCCGTTCTATTACATTAGATACCAATGGATAAGAAGAAATGATAAACTAATTCAAATGCTTACCAGCGAGCATTGTGTTAAGTGAGTCAACGTGCCTATTTACGCAGGATTTCTAAGATTTCTCTCCTCCGGATTCGGGATTGGTCTTGCCCACGTAGTTTAATTGAGGTGTTTAAAAGCAAAGGCAGCAATCTCCAATTCAGGGAGTTTGCGATGTTTGCTTTTGAAATGACCTGGAGATTTCTATCTTTGCTTTTAAGTACAATATTACAACCAATATTGTATACACATGTATTACATACAATATTTGTATGTAATATTGTATGTAAAAGCAAAGATAGCAATCTCCAGGTCATTTCAAAATCAAACATAGAAATCTGGCCAAAATGGAGATTGCTGCCTTTGCTTTTACACACCTCAATTGTCGTAAGGACATAATCAATCATTTTTTTAATGACGGGTGCAGAATTTGAACAATTCATCAAATTTCGAAGTAGATTTTCAAGTTCTGTTAATTTTTTTATTCTGTTATAATCCAAGTAATGGGAAACAACCAGCCCATGATGAAATTATGATAGAAATTGAATAAAAATATAACAGATTATTATTTTAAAAATTTGATTATTTGTTGAAATGCTGTGGAACAACCCGTCCCTAAGATGTTGATGGGAGGAAGTTGATCAGGGTACGGTTACGGTAGGGGCGGGATAGGAAGACACGTGGAAAATAGATTGCTATTTGACAAGAGCCGGGCACTTGTTCAATTAAGAAGGTTTCATCGATAAAAAAATTATTTGTTTTTTTCTGTGTTTTGCATAGGTCCGTCGACGTTAGCGCTCTTCTTGATGCGAAGATTGATGTTTGGTGGAGATCGTTTCGTAAAAGCAATCACAAATCACGTTCAATGAAATGATGGATGAATTTAGAATCAGAGTTCTTCGGTTATAATCTTAAGCGCAAATGTTCCATTTATTGGTCAGATAGCAGAACATCTGTTAGTGGGAGCCGCAAGAACTCAGGAACGATGAGTGAGCGTTCTGTCGTCTTAAAATTTACACTGGTTTTCTGTCTGGAATTTCTAGGTCGACGTAAAACAAAAAAACACCAGTATTGTCCCATGTTTTACGAATGCTAAACAAGATTTTCTTTTCGATGTACGAATGTTAAAATTGGACGTACCTATGTACTAGTATGTAGGTAGGTAAGATATGATATGTTACTAGTATGTGGGTAGGTAAGATACGATATGTTGTGTTCTGTAGGCAATTCAAATATAATAAATTTCTTACTTCACATGTAAATAAACTTAGACTATTTTAAAGCATTTTTTAGGTTTTTGTTAATTTTTAATCTTCTTAAGCACTTGAGCCAAGCATTATTAGTAGGTATTTATCGTTACTAATAATTAGGAACTAGGAATCTATTAAGAAGATATAGGTTAGGATGATTTAAAAACGTATGAAAAATATTTTTTTCGAAGATTCTATAACTATTTCATACGTTTCCAAATATCTGAAAAATTACGCATTTTTTTTACAAAAATGATAAGAAGTTGGTATGTGTATTTATTTTAAGCAATCTTTTACAAAATGTAGTTTAAAATAAGATAAATCGATAAAATTATTATTTATTTATTTATATAATACATGTTACATAATTGTGACATTTACATAAAGTTGATATATTAAATCACCATACTAGGCGGCTGCCTGTATCATGGTGACCAATATAGTATTGTTACATTGTATGAAATATGAAGTCTAGTGTAAACATGGAATTAGTATAAATCATGTTAAATATTGGAAAAATTATAATAAAAAGTAGAAAATAGAAAGGAGAAAAAAATTACATTAGCATTAGATTATATAAACAGGCTTCTAATTCTATCACATTCACTCATCAAAAAGTCTCCAAGCGTCTTCCTGAAAGTGTGATATTTGGTTATTGTCTTTATTTCAATTGTTAAGTTATTGAAGATTTTTGGAGCAAGAAAGTTAAACCGTGACTGGGCCATTGAGGTTTTTGTTATATTATATATTACCATTTTATGTCACGATTGTAAATTCAGTCAACAAAAAGTACGTTATTACTCAAAGGCTTTAATTGCGATACTAACACGTTTAAACACGCTTCCTATTGTTTACAATACTGAGGGGATCTGGACAGGGGTGTGTTTATCCTATAAATGGCTCATTTAATTCTGCATGCAGTGAAATGTTTGCTCTGAAGTGCCGCAATCATTGCCCAAAACCTGGAGTATTTTCGAAACTTCGATCAATGATAGCGACCCCTGAAATTTATTTAAATGAAAAAAAAAAATGTGTACACTTTTTTGGCTATTGAAAGCATTTACAAGGGTGCCCCTAATTTTTGAAGCAACCTAATATATTATTTTATCGTAATATCTATATATTACGATAAAATAAAAGTTTCAACACAGAAAAAATTCCGTCAGCAGGACACAATACGTACGCTTTTAGTTGAGTAAGTAAAGTTGAACATGTTATGAGCCAGCAATAAGCACCAGCAACCGAATGAAAAGCTTTTTATTTACTCAAGCAGCTCATTTATTAGTAAGCCGAGGCCCCTCCCTGCAAACTGCAAAACTTGGACAATTTTCTACATTCACAAAACATAAACACGACTGCGCGCTAATTTAATACGCGAGAAAAGTTACTCAGAGACAGCTTTCTTTTCAACTAGGTTACTCTAAAAACTCCGACACAAAGTTGATACTGCGTCCATTATAATTATTATAATAATGGTTTAGACTCCGTAATAAGACAAAGTGCCAATGATATTAACACAAGTTACATGAAAAAAATATAATAATAATAATACCATATTATGAATACGAACCAAATTCATTTTTAGAAAATAATTTCTTTAAAATTTACCATGATAAAACTATACTAACAGACAGACCAATTGGTCATAATAGACCTGATATAGTTTTACATGACAAAATTTAAAAAATAACTTATATTATTGATGTAGCTATTCCAAATTCCTGTAATATTCAAAAATCTGTTTCTGAAAAAATAAGAAAGTATACAGATTTAGGAAATGAAATTAAAAGAATTTGGCATTCTCAGACTATAAAAATATTAGCTTTTGTTATTTCGGCTATTGGCATTATACCTAGCTCTCTTATTAAAAATTTAGGCATATTAGATTTGTCAAAGAATTTGTATATAAAAATGCAAAAATCAGTCATTTTAAATACATGTAGAATTACGAAAGATTTTTTAAATATTTATATTGAGGGATCAGTAGGATTTATCGGTCAAATTAGGAATTCCACAGAGCCGAACCCTCTGATATGAAAATATCTGGAGACGGTGAATTATATTCCCATTTAATAGTTTGGTAGATTAACATGTTGTTCTTGTATTGTTTTGTATTAATTATACTTATATAATACACTTGCATAACGTGGATTTACTAGATGATCATTTATATGGAAAAGTGTATGAAAGTTAAATAAATAAATTAAATTAATCGTTCCTGTAAATCTGGTGAATAAAAAAGTATAGCGCCGTTTTTGTGAGAAATCACCTCAAGGGCGCTGTATATAGTAGCAATGAACGCATTGGACTAGAACAAATTAGGGGAAAGCTGAATTTTCGCAGGTGAAGAGTACCTACCACAGGGAGTATTTTTGCAAAAGTCAGCTGCTTCCTCGCTTCAAACATTAAATTTTAGGAATATTAAAGGAAATATAAGAAAATTTAAAAACAATAAGCCCACGTATTCTTCCCAGAAATAATATAGATATCAATTAACCTGAAATTTATCAACAAATTTTCACTTTTGCAATAGAATTTTAAAGATTTTAATTATGTGTTAAGGGACCAGACCAGAATGATCAGTTATTTAACAATGTTTTCTTTCCATTTTCCTTCCCCCAGCTTTACAACACTACCCAATAGAATATGCTGGTTTCGGTCAGTTTAGACATCACATAATAAAATTTTTAAAATACGAGCGTGCTTTAGACCACACGACTGAAGTAAATACTTCTTTAGTAATCTAATCTAATTTTCTTTCTGGCATCGAATAAAACCATTCCAATCATCAGTGTATAAGAATCTATATTTAAAATTCGTTTGGATTGCTACCAATCATGGTGGCAAATCAGTATTTTCAATGCACTGAGTCTAAACGAAAATTTGATTAATTTTATTATGGCAATTACGCTTAGAATGGGATTGTTGATTTAATTCTTACAAATTTTAAAACAAAACTTTTTTGATGCGGATTCTAGTTAAAGGGCGACGTTTATTCACATTTGCAGCGGGAAATTCAAAAAATTCCAATCGAAAAAGTGCTAATTATTAGTAAGATTTAAACGTTTAGAATGTGAGAAGCAACAACACAACTATTGTAAATGCCAGCATCCATTCCAAACGTCATCACTATGGATTTGAGCACTGTTGTTACGATTAGATTGTGAGGAATGAACCTTAAAATTTATTATCGTTCGCCTATTGTTCGCCTCGTAACGCTGTAATTTCCGTAACGCATTCGCCAGTTCACCCCTCAAGTCAAGCGTGCGTAAAGAAGTATTTACTTCAAAAACCAATTAACGACAAACCAAATACGAAGCGACACATCTAATAATGTAAACTAATTTATTCCTATTAAATATCGTGCCGTATTACGAAAATAACAGTCTGTGTTCCAGGGTAACAGAATCCTAAGCGGAGTTTAACAAGCCGTTTGGTATTTTGCAATTATGAAGAGATGCACAACTGCACAATGCACATTCACTCCTTCATAATCCAGAAATACTCACTCTTCACACACCAATTACTTATTCACACCTCTCGTACTTAATCGCAGTGAGAGGAAGGCGTTCCGTTTCTACGGACGTGCCATTATCGATACACACCTTTCTTATCTCGAGCATGATACCGGGAGTGAAGGAGTGCAAATAGTGTAGAGGGAGTTAGTTGTACGGCAGGCTAGAAGGATAGAAGGCATCGTTCGCGGGGGTCGGCTGCAAGAAACTAGTTCTGACTTTATAATCATCGTAACTTTCACAGCCTGATAAGATTAATGTGCCGTCATAAATTTAAACTGAATCACTTCATGCTTTCAACAACATGCGAGGGTGTGAACTGCGAATATTATGATAAATGTATTTAAATGCGAAAGGATTAAAAAAAAGTACACAGCGCTTTAGAAAACAGCGTTTGGAGGGGAACCTTCAGTTTTAATGGCAGCAAATTTAACAGGCTTTCCTGAAAATTTAATAAATCCACACAAATTCGTTGCTAATGCATTACGAAAATAAAAACTCGTTTTTGGTGTTGATTTTTTAAATACACACATTTTCTGAATGATTGCTGAATTTTACAAGGCAACAATTAATTAACACATTTCGATATTGAAAGGTCATAACAATCGACAGCGAATAATAAGAAAAAAAAACAAATTTCAAAGAACTGAGAAACAATAAATTTCTGTAAAAGAAGAAACAACCTTCAATAAATTTACAATGGAAAGTTTCACGAGCTGAAACTAATATATTGCACGAAAGTTTTCGTATCATTTTTATTCAGAATCTTCTTCGAAGAATTTTCTTTCAAGATAAGAAATATCGGCGCAAGTACAAAAAAAAACACGCAATAACTAATTGCGAGTTTTCAGCATTGACTTTAATTAAGCGTAGATTTATCTGAAATTCTTTCACGTAGGTACATCACGTAGACAAGTAATAAAGAGTTGACTCTATGAATACAATACATCATTTTCAAATGGCTAGGAGCGTAATAACGCCCGATATGGCTACTAAAAGCACCTAGGTTAGAAGCCACAACATGACGACGACAAACTAATTGGCTACTAATAAGGCCTGCATACTCATTGGAGCCTAAGAGCGCACTTTCACTGATGTGCGATCAGCGTTGTTTGCACTTACAA
Organism: Limnephilus auricula; assembly: GCA_951813805.1. Classification (NCBI taxonomy): domain Eukaryota; kingdom Metazoa; phylum Arthropoda; class Insecta; order Trichoptera; family Limnephilidae; genus Limnephilus; species Limnephilus auricula. The sequence continues at coordinate 8,871,666 of OX638403.1, forward strand.
GACCTGTGACTGAGCACTGGGAAGGTAGGTACTCTATTCGTGCTGACTCCGCTGTAGACAAAGAATATATGAATTAAGTGAAGTATATAGAAAACTGCGAGCTACATATTGCATCCCACTAGATCCTAGGTATAGAATTTATTATTATTATGTTGCCTGTTGTATGCTGATGATACGATACTAATTTTTTACAGTATGGAAGATCTACAATCTAGACTTAACGAAGTATGTTTGAAGAATGAGTTAATGCTGAATGTAAATTAGTTAAAATATATATATATAGTTCATGCAACCGTAATATGTCGTAAGCCACAAAATACAAATTTTATAGAAGAACGAAAAAACAGCATAACTTCATAAATGTTGTGGCTTCCGACATATAAACTTAGAAAATATTGGATAAAATTTAAAGAATGAGTCGATATTATACATCGTATCGTACATAGTGTCGCTTACGACGTAACTGGGCGATTTAGGATAAGACATGTACGTTAATAGATTAAAAACAGAGATCAAACGATTTTTCTAGATTATCATATTTTGCCAGACAATGTGTTACCACCAATGACACTGGAATAATAATAAATAAATAAAAAAACATTTTGGCACGTGTGATGGCTTACGACATACGGTTGTACGGACGATTTTTACTACATTATAAACTTATTATCCTCAAAACAGGCTTGTCCTAGTGAGGTTAATATTGAAATGTGAACAATAATAACTACCATATAAAGATACAAGAAATAAATATATTTCGTTATCTGTTTAAGATTTAGGACTAATATTCACGCGATGATGAATGACTAATGGACGAAATGACAAAGTGTTAAAATAATTTTTGAAATCCCCGCAAAACGTCACCATCATTATTTATGACCGCAAACGAGACCCCTCACCCTGCTATCAATAAATCCCATGCATTTTAAATAGTAGACTTATGCGGACGAAAGCGAAACTACGACGCGTTTGCGTAATACGTTATAATAGTCCAGGCAACGAAGCAAAAATAGCGGGAATAATTCATGTAGAAGCCAATTTTGGCACAATCGTAGAGGAAGGTGTCCTTAACAATATACTAAAAGTACCCGGGGGTGGGGGTGGAGCTAAGGGTGGGGGGGGGCTCCAAAGGTACTTTTTTCAGTTTTTCGTTGATAACTCGAAAACTACTGCCTCTACCGAAAAAATGTGTTTGTACTAAATTATCTACATAAAATTCTCTACAAAAAAAGTTCTATAAACTTTTTTGCTAGGATCAATGCTTACGGAGATATGGAGGGGGGAAAAGAAAAATTAAAAAAAAAAAAACAGTTTTTATTGTTAAAAGTGAAATGTTTATTGTTAAAAATGAAATGTTTGTTGTTAAAAATGAAATGTTTATTGTTAAAAATTAAATAATTTGTGTTGAAGGATGTATTTTGAACATTAATCGTCCAAATCTAAACTTGCATCGTCACCAATGCTGTCTTCAACCGGGGCTGCGTTCGTAAATGAGCCGAGGCAGCCGCAGGCAATCCCTGCTTTGCGGCAACCGCAGCGCATCCCACACCTAGTCGTGCATCGGCAAAAGATCATGTTCAAAACGGAGTTTGGTGTCACAGGATCGTTTGTGTTAACTGGGTTCAGTATCCCATCTTCTCCCTTGACCCAACCCCTTTGGATGGGTGGTAGAGGGTTGCCGAGCCACTGTTGTATCTGTAAGAAAGTAATGAGATCAACGTAGGTATTCATCGCAGATTAATATTTGTTATTTAAAGGAAGCAGTATTTAAAACTAAGTAAATGGATTTACCTGTAGATATACTCTGAACGAGTGTTGTTTCGAAGCTCCTCTAGTGGGAGGAAGAGTGGCCATGTCTGATTTGGGCTTCGTTGACACTTTCAAAAATGCGAGTACCGACGTTCGTTCAGGTTGTCTCGATGAGCAGGTGCTTTGTATGTATACAGCCAAAAAAGCTTCTCGCAAGCCTGATCAATATCTTCAGGTGATGCTGAGGCATCTGTGAATATTGCTGAAATGTCTTGGGTGAGACCAGGATTTTCTGTAAAGAGCTTAGCGATTCCCACTTTACTCTTTCCATGTATCGCCGAGGTGGTGTCGCATTCGGAGAAGCTATGGAGAAGGATAATCGTTTTGGCGTTTGGAAGCTATTGAAGTTGTCGCACCGACAATAAGTTAATTTACACATTCCCACGGCCTGGCTTCCTGAAGTACAAATTGATCGATGGTGGTGCCAATCCAATGAGGAGAACAATCAAGTCCACATCCCCAACTATTGTTACAGTTGAATGTTCAGCATCTTTATCCAACCTGCACCTCACAATAGTGCTGTCAGCATCCCCAGTAGCAACAGTTGTTTCAATCCCGACTGCTGTCATTTTGTCGCTGAGCAAGTGAATCAACCTTGTTCAATGTGAATCAGTTGAAAATGTTCTTGTTGAACTGTGATAGTCATGTTCTCATGAAAGTTGATGTCAACAGAAGTTTTGTGAGCCCTCTTCGTTTCTGCTCTGCTCGTTTTGTGCTGTTGACATCACCATAACCAAAAACCACCGTACAATTTTTACCGTAATATTTATGTACATAGGCAATGTACTGATGGCAAATTGAAGAAATGTAGGAGGACTGTTTCCATTTCAGGCGGTGAAGAAGGAAACCACCATCTACCACATTGGTGCTCTGGGTGATATCTAGAGCTGTGTTGTCCTTTACTGGCAAAACATCGTAGAGAGATGATTGTTTTCCTTTTCCCATTCCGCCCTCGCTGAACACGAGCCAGGGGGTACGAGTGTAATTCAAATGTCAAAAGCTCTGCTACATCTTTGTCGTTCTTTTTTGCTATGACAGTTCATTGGAAAATTGTCGGAGGGTTAACCGGTAGGGCACATAAGCTTGTTTTCACGACAATTTAACGTAGGTAGACATAGGAATGACGTATGCCCCGGACCTGAGTTATTTAGTAACTTTCGCACCATTGTTTTAAATGGTGCTGCTCATACTGGCTTTTGACAAAACCACATTCTTTCTAGATTGCTTCATGTCACCAAATTTGCTGCCAATGAAACTTTGCATAGTTTTGGTTCCAATATCCAGGGCTTTGTGGCAGTTTATTTTGGAATTCCCCAGGATGCCTGCTGACAGCAACATTAGCGAATCCAACTTTGGAAAAGGGGGATGGTCATTGAACCATTCGTGAATCTTAGCTCGATCTCGTGAATCTCTCGTTTGCCGTGATACCCGGAAATCAAAGTGCTGCTCTCCAGTTGCCAAAACCACTTCAGCGAAATCCTCCAATGACGTGCAGATGGTGGTACCTCCTGGTGATCCACAAACCCATTTAGCGAGTAAAGAATCAGTAATTCCTCTTCCTCGCGTCAGGCCATCTGAACTTTTTATGGAGCGAATAAAAAGTTTGTTCTATGACCATATCCGACCAAACACCTGCCCAAGGTGTACCTGTGCGATTAATAGTGAAGTACCCCTTTTCTGCAAACTCCTTTTACGCCTCCGGATGGCTAACTTTCAGTTGTATCATATCTTGCTCGTAGAGATGGGCACATTTTGCTTACTGGAAGTGCCCACTTGCATGGAAGAATGGGGTCATCTGCTGTACACACCCCAAGTGGTCGTCCCAAACAGCACGACGCTCAGAATCAATGCACTTCTTCATCAGGGTAACCACGTAGAAGTACTGAACCCACAAAACAGCGGTGGGCCCATTATCCTAAAGGGATTCCAGATGATTCTAAAATTTCGTCAAAGCTGACAGGAAGCATTCTCTTCAACTTTGTCTGGAGTAAGTTCCTCCATGTTGGTCAGCATTGTAAGTTGGTAGGGCTGGTGAGGGAGGGGAGCCCAGACATTACAACAATTTTGACAAAATTTTATGGTCAAGATACATCCTTAAACACTAATTATTTCATTTTTAACAATAAAAATTTCGTTTTTAACAATGGAAACTGATTTTTTTGTTTATTTTACTTTCCCCCCCTCCATATCTCCTTAAGCATTGATCCTAGCAAAAAAGTGTAGGGAACTTTTTTTGTAGAGAATTTTATGTAAATAATTTAGTACGAACACATTTTTTCGGTAGAGGCAGTAGTTTTCGAGTTATTAACGAAAAACTGAAAAAAGGTACCTTTGGAGCCCCCCCCCACCCTAAGCTCCACCCCCACCCCCGGGTACTTTTAGTATATTGTTAAGGACACCTTCCTCTACGATTGTGCCAAAATTGGCTTCTACATGAATTATTCCCGCTATTCGTTGTTTTTTGGTCTTCGTTGCCTGGACTATAAGTAGTTATTATTAATGATCCAGGCGAATGCTGACGCGGCACGAAGAAAGTTATTTATTTTTTAGAGCGTCCCCCAATTACCAGGCGCATTAATCTGATTCGGCATTCAATCAATACTCCGATACGTAACAACACTGTATCTGAAAGGCCAGGGTCAAAGGAGTTACGAATTCAATTATGAAACTTATCATTACGGCCGCGTTGATACTTGAAAGTACCTACCTTGTTGGTGGATTCAATATTGTTGTGATGGAGCGAGTATAAACGGAAAACAATAATTCAATTCGCAGAACTATTTATAAATTATGTATCAATAAAACCATGTAAGCAGAAGTAATCACATTCTTCGAATATTACTTTGTTGTCTACTTAATAATAATTTTATGATTGGATTAGGACTAGCGATGGACAAAATCGAGATAATCATTTCGTAATAATTGATTAATTAGTAAGAAATGTGGAGGCGTCTAAAATGCTAAAATGCGCAAATTGTTAACGCCGCCGCCGGTGGTAAAAAAAAGAGGTTTCGTCGGGGGAAGGGTAATATAAAAAAGCGTTAATTCATTTCTTCCCTTTTTATTACCTATGTTATATTCATAGGGTCTTCGGGAACTTCCCCTCTCTCCCACATAATTTTTTTCGATGCACATTCGGGGGTCCGGCTGAAGGGTTCGGACTCTGGGCTTCGTCTGCGGTCTTGTTCATTCTTATTGCCCAGTGCTTTGTGGAATACCTTCTCTGGCAAATCTTTTCATACATTTTTATTTTCTTACTGTTTTCCCCTTCGTTATTACTTTAATTTTTAGAAGGCTTCTTCGACGGGTTACAGCTCTTATTTTTCTTATCATTTTACTAATTTCAATTGTTTGTTTTTTTTCGATGCACATTCGGGGTCCGGCTGAAGGGTTCGGACTCTGGGCTTCGTCTGCGGTCTTGTTAATTCTTATTGCCCGGTGCTTTGTGGTGCTTATCATTTTACTAATTTCAATTATATTTTCATGTTACCTATTATTTCAGAGGAATTCTTGCATGGGTTACTAATTTTATTTCTCTTTTGTATTATGTTAATATAAGTTCTTACAAACCCCGTATGTATGATCATTGGAGGATCTACAGCCGTTTAGAAATTTTACTATGTTAAAAAAAATTGAGACATATTAGGTGAAGGAGGAAATATATTATATAATATACAGAATATAGTTAAATGTAATATAACCTTACAAGGAGAAAAATGTTATTCTAAAATACGATCATTTTATTCGTAAAAACGGTTAAAAACGGGACTGAAGTTCTTATGAACAAATTAACAGGGTTTCAATGTTTATTGGCGGGAACATGTAAGAATAATTTGTTGGTATACGTAATTTCGTACGTATAACAAGAAATTATTCTTATATTTTCCCGCCAATAAACATTGAAACACTGTTAATTTGTTCGTACGAACTTCAGTCCCGTTTTTACGAATAAAATGATCGTATTTTAGAATAACATTTTTCTACGTGTCGCCGTCGGGAATGTGGAGGGATCCCCTCCAGTGCGTTATATTCGTAAATCACCATTTTTTTTAAAAATTTAAAGTAAATCAAATTTTATAATGTATCTACTTACGTAGCGCGAATGTTCATGTGGTTCGAAATACGTAGTTTGCAACACCCGCCCGCAGTCTCCCAAGCAAAAATCTATTTAGTGTTTTCAATGTAGTAACCACATATTTATAAAGATTTTTTAATGGTATACAATAATAACAAGCCTAAATAAATCGTAAAATTATTGAGATATAGATAAATATATGACAGCAAACGTTTTTTATTTCTGCGTTAATATCCTACAAATCATTAGAAGACCATAAAATAAATAAAAAAGTCCAGTACATATTATTTATTCCCGGAAACTGCCCGTTCGTCCGTCTGGTTTATGAATGAAATAATTATTGATAAAATCCGGCAATACCGGAAGGCATGACCCGAATATCCACTGTAAAAAATACAATATCGGGTGAAATGCGTCCAAAAACAAAACCGGTTCTATTATTTAAAAAAAGCCCGTGTAGTGACACATAACGGAGCAGACTCACCCAGAATCAACGGTCATTGTTTAGTGTTGCCAGCCGTTGTTTATAATTCAATTAGGTACCTACCTAAAAACAATACGCTTGCTAATGACAAAGGACGTAATAATACATAAACGAATTATAACATGGGTGTCTGAAATTCGGCAATCAAATTGTTGGAATGCAGTGTACAATACATATTGGTGTTGCTTGCCAGTGAAAGGACAGACCGATAGAAATGTGTTGTAGGAATTCGATTTAGCAGAATTAAGAATTAATTTTATTAAATAAATTTCGAAATACTTTTTGTTAATTTTTATTTTTTTGATTTTAAATATGTTATCAAACATTATAAAATTAAAATTTAAATTAGTTTTTAAAGATAATATTGGTCCAGCGTAAGTAAAAAAAAACCAAATAATAACCAGGACATGTTGTAAGTGAGGGAAAGAGGATCGGAAGAAGATGGGGGAAAATAACGTTGAAAGGTTCCTGACTATTCAGATCTGGTCACCAAACACAGCTTATTCTATCTCAAGCAACGTTTTTATGCGTGAATTCCTGAATGGTGACCTTTTACCAGAACGATACAGTTGATACCATTGGCCTAAGAGCTTCGACCAAGTTAGGACTCGAAAGGTAAATTGTTCTAGTTTCTATTACACTTCTAGGGAATGTCTGTTCACTGGCGTTTGGCAACAGGTATGGCAGTCTAATTAGCCATTGTGTCCGCATAATATGATATAGCCCGCGATGGACTGGTTTGACAATCATGATTATTATTACAGTGTTCGCAAATCAACTGTAATCATTATCTCGCGAAATTACAAAGAAGTACGAAGATGGAATATTTTGAACTGTTCGAAATGATTTTGAGTTCATCAATAATTTATTCAAGGCTCAAATATGAATGTAGAAGTACCTAAATTGCGCGAAGGAACTTTGATAATGTAATCAAAACAATAGACTAAGGTTCTCAAACTTTGCAGTACCGAGACCTATTCGTTTGTTTAATTTCTTTATACATTATGGAAATTTATTATCGTAACCGGTGCACGCTGTCTTCATCCCATAGAAACGATGTGACATCGTGAATTTTGACGATAATACGATAAAATTCATGTTTTGTGTTTGAACATACTTTTGACGACTATTTTGATGTGATTAAAAGTAATTCTTTTATGCATCCATCTTGACTCTGTTTGAAATAACATAAATTTTGATAGTTTTTTTATAGATATCGAAGGCCCGTACGTCTTATTGCTGTTATTATTATACATTTTAAAATATATTTCATACTTTATCGATTTTTCACTGTCGGTAAAATAAATAGTAAATTTAAAAAATATGTTTAGTTGATTAGTGAGACATATCAGAAAAATCGAAATTTTAGTATGCACATATATGTAAAAATGTACCATCTGTCTGGTACAATACTCAGATTACTCAGGTTACTCAGAAACTCATACTACTCATATTCATAATAATGCTAAAAAAACTTTTTGTGAATTAAAGAAAACATTGAGGTTTTCTGGGTCACTACAACGATATTTCAAAATGTCATATTAATAATGTACCGGACCGTTATGGCTCTCGGTGGTATTTAATAGCATATTTAATAAGTTAAACACAGATATGTTTAAATAAAATTTATAATAATTGTTACCCTTTGTGCTATGCATAAATATCTTGTCTTAAATATTAGTTTATCAACTAAAAAATAATAATTATTATTTGATGGGTTAAAGTATTTCACCAAAAAAATGTAAACATAATATGTCTCGACGCCACCTAGTGGGAGATTTAGCACTTACAATGCCGTTCTCATATAAAATAAAGTTGGTTGTTTGCAGGTGAAAAAAGTGTAAAAAGCAGTAATTGTTGAATTAAACACTAGTATATATTGAATTATTTGGAGGGTCAGAAATAAGCCGACGTAGCTCAGTGGTTAGAGCAGTGGACCGGAAATCAGAAGGGCACTGTGGATGAGTGTTTCAGGCTACTAATTATTGCTTATAATAATTGCTACCCTTTGTGCTATGCATAAAAATCTTGTCATTAACATTAGTTTATCAATTAAAAAAATAATAAATAATATTTGATTCATGGTGAACATTCGAGTATTGCTTTCCTCATTATCTCAAAACTTCGTATTTAAAGATGTCTGAATAACCAACTTGACGATCGATATATAAAGATATTGTGACAAACAGATTTGGAGCTTCTAATTTAGACACCATTTTTTAAGTGATTTTCTAATACCTTCTACATTTTTCCTAATTCAATACCATTTACCTTCACTACATCATGGGCAGGTAGGAAGTAAAAATCTGTCAGATTTTTTGTGCCGGTAATAACATCGAAGAAAGGTTTGTACGCGCGAGCGAGCGAGATTTCACCACAACTCAGGCATTTATTTTTACCAATGTACTGGGCCTAGGTTACTTCACAATCGAAGAACCTAGGTAGGCTTCTTAGGTACTACACAGGTATGAAAGCACATAATGTCTACCCACAAAAAAGGCGTACCCACCGATAGCTTCGCTGTTACCTCTCACTATTTCTCATGCACAATGCGTGTAATAGAAAGAGAAGTTACAACGGATTTGATGATACCTACAAAATATGATCCTGAGAGATACATCTGCAAGAGACAGAGGTTACAATGGATTTGTCTGAAGCACGTGAAGGAACCATAAGATCCGTTGTAACCTCTCTTTCCGTTATATCTTCGTCAATAAGAAAGAAAGTGAAGTTAAATCTGATCTGATCTTACCTTCAGAGTATGATCCTGATAGATGTGTTGTAACGAGAGGCGTTTTTAAGAGACCGGAAATATAAGGTCAATGCACACTCGAGATGAACGATCACAAAATTCTGCATTATAATTTATTTATTGTTATTAAGTCATGTTGCGTTTTATCGGTTTAATTGTCATGAGTTGGTTTCTAATAAATTAGTTTTTTAATAAATGAATAAAATTATGTCGCATCTATTTTTGGAGGATGACCAGATGACCTCGAGGGCAAGCCGCCACTGGTTTAACCTATCATTTCGTGACATGCTTCGTTTAAGAAAAGGAGGTACAGGTTTACGGATCGCTTAGCGGTAGAATCATATTACTAAGGTAGACAGGAATATAATAGGGCGAGGGAAGGAAGAGGGGGTTCGGGGATAATGATATAAACTTCTCACTTTATGGATAATATCACCCTTTCCATGACCAGAGTGGATTGAAAAGCAGACGCAGGTCCAGATAAGGGAGACTGCTTTATGCGGTCGTATTATGGGAGGATTCAGCCGGAGAAGAAGGAACACGTAAGAGGTGTAAAGAATCCGATGTAACATGGATATACTTATTAATGTAATAGCATTTCGCGATAGCAAAATAGATTCAATTGCTTACGAATGGCATGAAAGATAATGATGTATTTCGGAGAGCTTATTTTAACCGAGTAAAATAAGGTTTTCCGATAAATATCAAATTAAATCTATGAACTTAGAGAATAGTTCTCTTCGATTATTCTAAAAACAAAATTAACTGAACTGGAAACGAGATTTTTTAGTTGGTATTTCATCACAAAAGAACTATTGCCGGAAACGATCAGGATCCGAAATGAGGTAGGGAAAGGAAAAGGGACTTGGCAATCAGCAATCACAAAGGACAGCAAGAAAGCAAAATTATGTTTTTTATTCTACAAATTGATGTGAAAAACTCTCAGGGCTATTTTTTTCCACAGAACATGAAAAGTGAACAAATTTTCAAAGTGTATATTCCATGTATGTGAAACTACTGGTCCATAATGGAATAATAACAGAACTTTAATACCAGCTTCGAAATTTGATGAATTGTTCAAGTTTTATGAACCCACCAGCCCTTAAGAGCGATTGACCAGCGGCTGAGAATAAAAGTTTACAAATACTTACAACTGTATAGGGAGGTTCAAATGAGAAAGATCGATTATTCCCCGTTTCAATTTTTTTAAATTAAGAATTTATTATCGATTTATTTAATTCAAAACTTGCTTTAATATATACCTACATTCAAGTAAGCAATAAATATGCTCAAAACACACGATGATAAATTATTAAATATCGTGTACTTCTTGTAAGTATTTATGATTTTTCAATATTGTCTAAACAAAATAAATGTGTAATTTTTTAAAAACATTTTAAGACTTATTTTTGTCACAAAACACGTTCTTGGATTTGTTTTTTAATGATTTTAATTTAACTAAAATTAAAATTCTGAAAACTGTGTTGACTAGATTATGAATTGATTTATTTTATTGTATTATACGATTTGAAATTTGTGTTGTTTAATAGAATCTATCGTTTGAAAATTGAACAAATCTGGGAACGACCTTAGTATGTTAATAATACACTTAGTTTTTCAAAATTTTAAAACTGCGTGTACCAGATAAAATAACAACCTTTCAAAATCAATTTATGTATTTTTGTAAAAAAGAGTCAATACGTCTAGAATTTGATTTAAAAAGGACTATTTTCCGGTATTCTCTGGTAAGTATCCTATAAGTAATACATATATATTTTGAATAGGTTATATCTGGATTTAAACCGGTGACAATCTCTGGAATCACAAAAACCTATTTTCCATGGAAGTCGTTAAACATATTTTGACAGTATTACCGTTATTAATAGGTATGATTGCATGCTATTCATTCATTTCCCCGAGTCTGAACTTCAAATGTGATCTGGATAAGGCTGACATACGACCAAACGATTTGCATAATATTCAATTATTTTTCGCTGGGTCGGCATGAACGTGGTTAGAATTGCACTCCAATTCATCATGACGAAATAGATAGTGATACAATATCTCCCATGTTGCGTTCAAATGTGGAAACAACGTGGGAACCAGCACCAGTACCAGTGACTGGGAGTTGCAGCAGAATGGACATTAATTAGCCGCCAGAGAAGATAAGAAATAGCAACGCAAATGTCGGCTGAAATATAATCATATTTCATCCGACCTACGAAGTAGATACAGGTTGTTGCAATTAAATAAATCAAAGCCTCAAAAATAATAAATAAATTTGGGAAGCAAGTTTGGGATCCGCCGCCCCATATTAGACAACCAACATCCGTGCCATAGGTCGCCTTAAGTGGTCCGCTACTTAGGAGGAGTGCCCGGGTTCATGGGGTGAAGTTTGTCTATGTTTTGGCGGCGAATGCGTCACCTAATGCGTGGCGGGCAAGTTCGGGAGATTCTGGTTGAGGGAGACATAAGGGGGTATTCTAGTCTAGAGGCACAAATTTCGGGCGTTTTTTCGAGCTCTGTAAAAAAATAAACGAAGAATATTTTTAGTAGATATCTTTTTTTATTGATTTGTTTGTTTATATTTTACGAATAAATAAAAAAACAAACAAAAAAAAAACCCGTCTGGTCATCTAAAAAAAAGATCGAACGGATTCTTAATCAGTAAGAATGTCACTTTCGCCGCAACCTCGGAGGAGTAAAAAATTTTTTTTTCACAAAATGGTGACCGTTTGAAAAAAAAAACTAGTTTTTTAGGTTTTTTTTAACAGTTAATTTTTTTTTTTAAATAGTAAAAATTATTATTTTTCCCTGATTCTGCTTCGGGCTATAAAGGGATGAGAAGAGAAGACTCGTACCGAATTTAAAATAAATCTGTTCAGTAGAACTCTACATATCATGTACGCCAGCTTGAAAAAAGTAATTTCGAGAAAAACGCGTTTAAAGTTTGAGTAAAATTTCAGGCAGTTTTATTCGTATAATTGGTACGGTATTCTTACGTTACTAGGACTCTCAGTTAAAAATACATTATATTTGCATTATATAAACGGTGTAACAGTACGTACCCGAGAGATTTTAACGAACGATTATTGAGATTATTTGGTGTAAGAAATGTACATGTCGTTTTGCTCTCTGATGATATACGCAAAAAAAAATTTTTTTTTCGAAATTCTAGACTTGAATACCCCTTAACCTAGACCTCTCCAGTCGGGCTCTCTAGACACATCGCCTTGCACCGCAGTGGGATGGGTGGATTTAAACGTCTATTAGTCCTGGATAGATTGACCCCAGATTCTTACCCATCCCTCATAATTTTTCGTTTCCGTAAAAAGATCACCCACACAGCATCCGATGCAACCATCAGCAAAGATGACATAGGCCCTGAGGGATTTTTTTCTCAGTGCGGAGCTTATGTAAAAAAATGATAATAAACATAATGGTGATGTTAGGTTAGGTGAGGTTTCATTTAGCATTAAAAACAATTCATTAAAATAAACTATTTAAAAAAATAGTGAATATTATTGGTGTGACGAACATATACATGTTTAAAAATAAATATACTACATCATGCCGGATCTGCCCTGATGATGAACACTGCAACGCTGTCCGAAACGTCGGCTAAAGAAGGAGGTAGCGCAACACGGCATAACACCCCAAAAACAAACAACGAAAAAACATCATACTTAATTAATTCAGAGAAAAGGGCATGTATTATGAAGTTACAATAAATTAGTCAACGGTGTTACAAAAAAGCTTTAATTTTTTTAATGGAAACATCTAAAATCCGTGAAGCCATGAAAGAAATCTACGTAAAGGGGAAATATCAAAAGATATTTTTTAAAACTTTATTAACGTTTTATCCGCCAATTTTCCGAACTTTTGCAATTTCCAACACCCCGTACAAAGGATCCGGCTGGACACGCGAGCGTCATACAAAAGCCTTAAATTACATGCCATCGATAAAAACGTATGACTACCGGAACGATTCAAGTAGCTGCTACTAAAACGAGCATAAATTCAGAATATCCATATTTAGAGCTGCGTAGGACACAACTACTGCCTACTTAAAACTGCCACAAAGGATAATGGCTTGAAAAGCTCCGTTTCTAAATAGCTTCCTTTTATGAGGGTTGCCAGCGTTACGTTTCAGGGGACTTATTCAGAACATCTCGATAAAGAATAACCCTCAACCTATGCGAAGAAACGCTCTATTTTATAGAAATGTATACAATATTGCGTCGTAACACAGCTGCGCGTTATTTATAACGTAGTTTGAATAAGACTGCAGCACTCTGTAATAGATGCATCCTACCCCGCTCGCTACATTCCGACCGCGTTAACGTTATTCTGAACTCCACTTCAAAACAGCATTTTGCGACGATGCGGGTGTTAAGGCGGTATGATGCCTAAAATAAAAATCCAAAACAGGCGGGACCACGGGCGTGTCCTACGGCCGGGGGCGTTGTCGACCAAAAGTCACAGGGCGGGTGACTTCTACCGGCATTGCACAGTGTAACAGTTCTCAATTTATCTTGGACAAATTTAAATAAATTTCAGCATTAAATTTGTTTACGCTTGTCATAATAAACATTATTGTTAGCAGTAATCAGGTAATAAAATATTTTACATGGTGTTCAGAAACTCGCGGTACCTACAACATCAGCAAAAATATAAGAGATCCCATGTAATCGTATATCACATTTCCTTCCTTAGGTTATTTATATTTGTTTGTTGTAAATCTTTTTTAAAGGCCAATAAAATCTGAATAGAAATATTTAATATTTGTTTCTGTAAATATACTATAAATGCCAATAAAATCTGAAAATAGCAATATATTTTATTTATGAACTAATTTATTTCTTTCCGGTAAATATATATATATATATATATTTTATTATTTAGTAAAAGATTATACATATTATATTATACATTATTTAAGTGTTTTGACTGCCCAACTAGGAGGAATCCCGTTTTAGGGCAGTCAAATTACGATGATGTATAAAATATACAGAACATGTTAGAAAGAATTATTACCAAAAGAATTATTATTACCAAAAGAATTATTATTACCAAAAGAATTGAAGGAAATAAAAATAATAGAAAAAATAATAAAAAATAAATAAATTTAAAAAAAATATATGAATGTTTAAAATATAATAGCTTATGTTCATTTATTATTATTAGTTATTTTGATAATACATTTTTCTAATTACTTGTTGTGGAATTTCATTGTAATGCGATAATAAAACAATTTTTAAGTTCGTTTTACTTTTCTTTTATAGACCGAACCGGTTACGGTCATCTGAGATCGGGTAAATCATTTTAAAGGGATTCTTGCTTGTGTAGTGGTGTACAATTTAATATATAAGTAATTAACATATGGTAAACAGTTATGGAGACATTGTTGGTGGGGTACATCTGCTACTAAAAACTCGTTTATTTTTTGTTTGTTTTTAAAATACATACACAGGAGGCCTTCAGGAAAACAATTTCTCTCGGGGACTATGTCATCATGGGTAGGCTGTGAGGAGAGCCTTTTTAGGGAAAGAAAGGAGTTCGAGGAAAGAAAAAGGTTCGAGGGGTGGGTAGGAATATGGGGTCAGTGAGTCCAGCCGTGACGGACATATGAATCTATTCCTTCCACTGCGGTGCGGCGATGGGTCGAGAGTGTTCTGCTGGAGAAATTAATAGGTCTCCCTCAACCAGTCTCACGCAATCCGGCCCACCACGCAATAGGTGGGCAAATGCAATCCGCCGCCAATCGAAAATTTTACAACGGTTGCCTTGTAAATTATCTTTACTAGGACAGAACCGTGAAAAATCACGGGATAGTCTGAATTCCTTATAAATATAAAAAGAAAAAATTACCTCTAAACCGAGATAAATGACACTTCACGGAGTATGCTTTCGTAAATATAGAACTAGACGTTGCTAGAACTGAACTGAAAATGTAAAAAAATAATGCTGATAAAAATAAAAAAAACTTATGAAAGTATTCTACTCCCAAAAACTGATGTGGCCTACAGCTACAATATAATAAAAAATTTGTAAAACAATATGCATACATTACTTATGATTACCTAATTCTAAATTCTTTTTGAGTAACAAAGATCCACCATGTAATAATTTTTATGGGTAATGTTGCAAAGAAACTAACAAAAAAAATACTGGCCCAAAGGCACATTAACTGTTTTGCCCCAAAATTGTTCAATTCCGTACCCAATTCCATCAACACAAGCCAAAACTTGAACTTATATAAAAAATATATTAAAAGTTGGGTAAAAAATATGGAAGTAAATCATTTTTTCCTATAATTTTATACTATCTACATTTTAAATAACTACAATAAGCCATGTCTTTCCGAATCATTAGATTTTAAAAAAAATATATATATAAATGTGTGTATGTGTATGTATGTATATGTGTGCGTATGTGTATGTATGTATATATATATGCATGTAGAATAATTTTCTCGATATCTATATATAAGAATACAAAAATATTTTTTAAATTTTAATAAAAATTTTCACAGAAATTCCTGCAAAATCAATTACCTCTTCACAGTACACATATGTACTATATTTTTAATTTTTATTCTTTTTATTTTAACCACCACTGTTTTTATACCCACATATTATAATGCCCACGCACAGGCTTCGCCTTTGTGGATTTTTTTTTTGTTACTCTTTTCATTTAAGTTATTATGTATGTATCTACCTGTAAATGTATGTATCAAAAAATTTTGTCAAGAAAAAAAACTAACGAATTGAAAAAATAAGTCTAGAAAATAATCTTTAAGACAGTTAAAAAATATATATTGTCCATATTACTCTGAAACTCCACCACAGTGCGTATTTTAAATACAAATTAATACTAAAAAATACATATTCCTTTAAATTTTGGAAACACACAAAAAAGACTTTACTTAGTTGTAGAAGTAGTAATATTTAAAATAAACGAAAGATTTCACTAATATATTTAAAAGTACTCGATTGATTAAATAAAATAAATACGTAAAAAAGTCATTGAAACGTCGGGCCGGAGCTGACGTCTTCACATACCGAATCTCTATCGGCAACTAAATAATAACAGCGTAAGTCTTTCTCTCCCTGCAAATGAAAATAATGTCTGGCGCTGCGGCGTATTGACGTACTACGGTTGAGTTTACATTGTCAGGCCAGAAATTGCACATTACCTAGTGGTAGATTTTAATTATTTCTGATGAACATATTAATAAAATCTTAGATGTTTTTCTACTACACCCTCGGTAAAACATGAATTTATCGTTAAAAAAAATAATATTGACCTTACCGCTAAAGATGTAGTTGTACAACGTATTACAATTTTCAAAGGCGTTGTACGTTAAAAAAATGTATGGTAAGGTACTGTTTTTTTTAATCTAAAATATAAATAACTTGTATTCCTCGGGGAGCGTCAAAAAAAATTTGGTAATTCAATTACGAATTGGCCGAAATAAATTAAAATGTGAGCCTAGGGCAAACCCTCGATAAACGTGGTATTGTCTCACCTTAAGTTGTTAAGGGCTTTTTAATGAGAAATCTAAAGTAAAATGAATTTATTATGGGACGCTTTCACTGGAATAACACCGTTATTAATAACACGTTAACGAATTAACTTTAATCTTTATGTGAAATGCTATATAAAAAGATTTTATTTTATTTTATTCGTAAGATCAGCAGTTTACATTAATAACAAATCATAATAGTATTTAAGTCACATTAATTCTAGTATCATTTACAGGTTAACGTAGGTATTATAATATAAGTGAAATGATTTGAAATATTATGATGAAAGATTATATAACAAATTGTTTGAATGGGAATACGTTGAGGGAAGGATGGGGGAGTCGTTCCAGTTGAGGTATATTATGTATAGGTATTTAAAATGATGTACTTCGTAAAAATATGCATAACAAAATAAAGGAAGTACATAGATGGGGTAGCATAAGATGAGTGTATGTAGTTGCTATAGAGTATCGAGGGTTCGCCTGTGTGACTTTAAAGGGTGTGGTGCAGATAGTAGTAAATGTAAAATAGTATGTATTGAAAATGTGTGATGCAAGATAAATGAATTAGAATTGGTGTTGCATCGAGGGAGGCTAAGAATTTTGTCTGAGTTGTTCGGAAATATTCCGAGATATTGGTTGCATTTCGTTCAATATCAACATTTCTACGACTGAGTGTAAAAGTTCTATGGCTTCGGGCAGTTTGAACACTTGTGTGGTATTTAGTGATGAATACATTACCGGGAATTTATTTTTCAGGAATACTTCCGAAACGGGAAATATTGCAGGAATATTCATGTAAATGGTGAAATCCCCATGTTATATGGAAAATACTGAATTGTGCCGCAAATATAAGCCATCAAAATAAAGATATTTGAGGCCGGAGCTGTGTAGTGTCAAAGCACATAAAATGACAGGTACGGCAATAGGTACTGAAGCACTGCCAAATTATAAATTGTACTGAATTGTGACACGTGTGACGACACGCGACAAGTTTGTATACGTTTTACCTAAGTTCACTTTATAAGCTCATAACTTCTAACTAACCCTCAGGAATGCTCATCACTGGTGGTATCACAGCTTTCATTAAAAAAATCGTCTTTCTCACTAGAATCTTTAGAGACTCCGATGTCGTAATCGCAGGTATAAATAATAAACAGTACCTACCATTTTGAAAACGTTTCAAAAATGTTTTAATTATATGTTTATTAGATAATAATCAACCATAATAAAAAATATTATAGGCACCGGCCAAAGTTGCAATAATAAAATTGAATAATAACATTTCAATTGACACATAGCAACTGATTTCGCGTCCAACAAGTGGTCCAGTTTGAGTGTCGAGAATAATCTAAAACCGGTTTAATATTAAACAGTTTAACGGGTTAATATTAAATTGAGTTCTATCCAAACCAACAATTAAATTACCTTTATTGGTATAGGGAAGCTTTCGGTTTTACGGAGAAGAGTTTCCGCGCGCATTTAAACAATAGTTCATTATGGACAATCGTCCGATCGATTAAATGTTTATTGGATTCTCTGATAATTACAACTATGAGAAAAGTAATCCAGCAAAGGGAATAGAATTTAAGGGAAGTCTTTTCATTTATTCGGCACTTAGTTTAGATGAATTCCACTAAGGTTAAATCGTTGATTTACAAAATCAAATCAAATTATACTGGCTCATTTTGTAGTAATTATCATTAATTACTAGAAGGCATGATTTGGGCTATATTACACATGTGCCAATATATAAATACCATTTCCGTGAAACTATTCACAGTCGAAAACAATTTCATACCTTCTGCGAATTGTCATTCCTACGATGTGCTTAATTTTTTACGCCCAGCTGAGAATTTACAATTAAAAGCTAATTATTAAATGATTGGGAGCTATAATACATATAAAAATAAAATGGACACCCATCAAAGTTATTATCACGACATTTCACGTGTAGGCGAACATCCTTACTAAAAAAACGTGTTTAATATTTACACAACTGTTAGATAACACATTTTAATAAATGTGGCCTAGTGTTAGTTCTCGTCAACAAAATTTGTTATTTTTTGATATTTATTTTTGGGGTGTTATGCCGTGTTATGCTATCTCCTTCTTTAGCCAACGTTTCGGACACTGTAACGTTTTCCGAAACGTTGGCTAAAGAAGGAGATGGCGTAACACGGCATAACACCCTAAAAATAAATAACAAAAATACTTTTGGCCGTGAAAATCTAAAATCATATCCAAATTCGTTCTTATCATTTTAATAACTCAGGTCCGAGGCATACGTCATTCCTATGTCTACCTACGTTAAATTTTCGTGAAAACAAGCTTATGTGTCCAAGCGGAGTGTTACAGAATTACTAATCAAATAAAAGTTCACTTCTTACTAGTCATCTCAGAGGTTCGCCTATAAACGTCCGTTGAATGAAATGATAATAATATTTTGAAAATAAGACATTGTAAATATGCAAAAAAAAAAAAAATTACACCAGATAAGTGAGTTAGAACGGTAGATACGAAAAGACATAGGGCTTGTTTTACTGGAAACACGCCAAACACGCGCCCAACATATGTACCTACACAGTTGACATTACTCACATGAGAACAGCTCGGCTGTGGAACGACTTGCCGGCATCTGTGTTTCCTCCCTCCTACAACATGGGTCTCTTAAAGACCCAAGTTCACTCCCCCCTTTCTACAAAGACTCTCCACACAGCATCCCCAAAGATGACAAAATTATTTTATGAAATTATTTTCCTCAGAAGAAAAGAGAAAAAGGTTCAATAAGTGTTGAAAATTTTATAGAAGTATTTTTACTTTTAAATACAAGAGTTACGAACGTTTCATAATTTAATAAAATCGCATAAAACATCGCGATATTACGCAAATTAATTAAAAACAAAACTGTCAGCGCACTACGCAATATCAATTAAATACACACGTCATGGAGTGTTCTCACATTAGACCAGATTGCGGAATACGTTCTCTAGGGAATGGCGTTTAAGAGCATATTTGCGAGAGCCAGGACCTAAGGCTTCGATCCACTTAAGATTCCACATTCCTCTGGCGAATATCATCCCGGTGTGCTGCGGCAGGGAGAGAGATCTGCATAGGATTTCAATGCAACACCACCGGAGACGCCATTAGCGCAGGCCAACTGAAATAGAAAACACTCGATTGGCTATCCGAGAATTATTCATTTGAATTAGCGCAACTGAGCTATTTTGAAAAATTGATTGGGTTATTCATAGTAATGCTTTCATCGATTAACAACGATCCGATGCTAGAATTCTACACGGAGAAAAATGTTATTCGAAAAAACGATCATTTTAATAGTAAAAACGGGACTGAAGTTCTTACGAACCAATTAACAGGGTTTCAATGTTTATTGGCGGGAACATGTAAGAATAGTTTGTTGGTATACGTAATTTTGTACGTACACTAACAAATTATTCTTACATTTTCCCGCCAATAAACATTGAAACACTGTTAATTTGTTCGTAAGAACTTCAGTCCCGTTTTTACTATTAAAATGATCAGTTTTTCGAAAAATATTTTTCTCCGTGTATAGTCGGCAGTAATGATTGGGAAACAAAGGAGTAAGCAATTGATAATAAGTGGGTAAAGGTAGCCTACGTAATTGCGAATAAATTATTATCAAATAATTATGTTAAATTACATCACTAAAGACCATTGTTTCCAATCCTAATGATCAACTGTCGAGCTGAAAGTTTGGCTCAACACTTCTCAAATCAACAAATACGCTCTTCCCAACGCAACTCTACGACTAACTGGCGAATCAAGTATTACTAAACCAATCACTTAACTGATCGGAGACTCAGATTGATCGATCGAAAAGTTGAGAACAATGGCCGTAAATGTCTAGTTAAGGGATATTAAGGGCAGATGACTTATGGGCAATTGATTGTTTGTTTAAATGCTAATCGATTTTTACTCAAACGCACAAACTCAGAAACACAAATGCGGCTCAGAGTTATTTTCGCCGATCTATAGGTACATTCAAATCTTTTCTTACGGTGGTAAAAAAATTGTCAAGGTCCGGTCCTGTAGACTCAGTAGCACACTTTTAGAATTTTGTCATTTTTATGTTGGATAAAAAGGAATAGTTTACATTATTATTATCTATGTAAATCATTATATTTACATAAGTAAAATATTATTAATTAGTACCAAAAACAAGAAAAAACGCACAAAACTTTCATCACAGCCGACAGATCACCGGCTACTAATGACAACCGGGCATCGTGGCAGTGAGCGAAATATAATGTAAATACCGCACCACTCGACATATCGGCACAGAAAGACATACAAAATATATATTCCTGGGTAGCTTAACGTTCAGAAAATTTCAGTTAAGTCTGGCGAAAGCCTCTGTATTGCTACTGGTAAGGCCATTCTAGTTTAATATCTATCGATAGAAACCCTCAAGTAGCTCGTTACGGCAGTAAACATAGTAAATTTGTAACATAAATATTTTGTGGCGAGTTGTTAACACCACCGTGGAGGCGGAACCCTATCGTTAAACTGACGTAATGGAAAATAGATTACACGTAGTACTGAATTATATTATATGGAAAGTTGAACCAAACACACACTACAGATACTATGTTGCAGAAGGCGCATTCAAAGTAATAGACCCTAAACCTTCGATAAATTAAAACTACCTTTTAGGCTAGAAAAATTTTAGAGGAAAAATACAAAATTCTTCGTTCTCTTATAACCCATCAAACGTTTTTTATACTGAATGTTTAGCCATTACAGAATTATAAGTATAATTAAACGTACTAATACATAATTCTGGTTTGCTTTGATCAGTGTCATTTTCAAAATTGGAAGGGTCTGTTTGGATAAAGTACCTACCAATAATATAATATTTTCAACAGAAAAATATTCCATTGCCATTTTCGAAACTGGAACTGATTTGTCGAGAATTCAGACCACCATTTTTCACGAGTCCTGGATTGCGTTGGTATTTTTGTAAATACGAAAAGGTAACTTAAAAATAAAAAATTAAAAATGCGAGCCACAGGTCATCTGTTTAAATTTTATACACCTACAAACTCTTAGGCCCAGTTGTTTCGCAAAAAATCAAATGTAACATTGTCACGACTTTTGACTTTGTAAATCGATTCCATGTAATTTAAATTTACGCCCACAAAAATGGTTTTTAATAAATAATAATTTTTAATATTTACATAAATAGGGAAATTTTTCTTTTTTTAAATAATTATTATTAACTTGCCTTTAAAATCATGAAAATTCGTTTCCTTTAATGGCCTATATTTTATTAAATCACAAATAAATAAAGTAGCACATATCCGTACCAGATATTTGCGTCACCTTTTGGTTAAAAAAATCAGTTTTGTCAAATTTGGTCTCAGATCCAAACTTAAGTTTCGTACGAAATAGGCCGTTCAGCCGTGCCTCTCACGACGGATCTCTCATTAAGTTATTCTACTTATCTTCCTCTTCTGGTGCACTCTGCTATCAGAGGTCAACGGGGCAGCCTCCCCTGCAGACTACATCCCGAAACAACTCTACGGAACTGCAATCGCACCAGTCGCGTATAATACGAAACCGTGAAGTGCGCCGTCAGTGTTTTCTGCCGGAACAGGGAAGGTATTATATTATTGTGTACAATTAAAACCCCAACCATTACAATGGAGCAGAAGCTTTGATAAGTTTCTCTCAAGGTTCCGTATTATACTCTCTTCTCGAGAGTTTATTATTACTTTCCGAGTTCAAAGGTTTCGCTTCTGATCCGACATTTCACGACGGCCGGGACCAGAGCGGACGAGAATACACGAGCGTGAACATGGACAAGTATAATAAATATTATTATGGGGTACCAGTGCCCAGGCTGAGAGTTAGACACGAGGATCGCTAATTTATTTCCAAGTCTTCTGTTTGGTCGGTATTGAAACTGAGAGTATTGAAACTTTCGATTTAAAGTGGAACAATAAAAGATGTACTTCTTTAAAACAATCAAAATCATAGCTAACCATTATAAAATGTTTAATAATATCCGTGCAATTTTTAAACTATTGTTGGAAGCTTTTATAGCCTGGTTTTTGTCGAAAGCTTGTTTTTACGTTCGGAGTTATTATGTTATTTTTTGTACGCATGTCTTAGTATATCTATTATTGATAGTTTGTACTTGTTGAAATTTGTTTTTTGACCAAAAATGAAGTTTAGTAATGTTTTATGTACAATTGGCGTGTGTGCAGTACGTCAAACATGTTGAATATTTGGTCTGTGTCAGTCATTTTATGTTCTTTTGAGTATCCTTTAAGTTAAACTGAGTTTTCTGCTCCTCCCAAACAATGATTTCATATTCTATTATTGATTGACAAAGTGCATAATATATAGGGCATCTATGTCGTTATCAAAATTTATACATAGACTGATAGCCGAAAATCAAAACAGCGAACGCTAAGTTACGCGGAAATGCTACACGTTACAGAAAAACTTACTCCATTGGGAAAAATGAAGTGTTCCTCTTTTTGATTTTGACTGTATTTATTTTTATTTTATTTATTTATTGAATCTATATCATAAGGTTTACATTTTTTTTGGCCTTGCCTGTCTCACTAGGAACCCCTGTGTCGAGATAGACTAGTTTACAAATATTTTCTAATTATAATATAAAGTACATTTTTCAATAAAGCAAAAATATTTGACAAAATTTTCAGGTTGGTAGGTAGTGGTAACAATAATGAGATATACGATTATATTTGGGTGAGGTGACTAATTATTGCACGACCTTTTTCGATGATCCATTGTTTGCTCAGGATTTTGTATTTTTGAATATTATTCGATTGTCTTATTTTGTCAGGTAGGTTATTGTATATTTTAGACGCAATGTATTTGAAATTTCTTTGACCAAAGTATCAAAGCAAACTAGGCCATTTTCCTATGAAGGATTGAGAAGGTGACATGAAAATGATTCAATTATGTCCATTACCAGTACCTATTTCAAACTCGTTTTACGTCATATTGCAGGCTATCCTTACAAAGTATTAAACATTGCCCGGCCCAGGCGAATCGTGCGTAACTGTTTTAAGGTTCCGATAATTTTAGATTCAAATTGATCAATTTGTACAATTTCAAGTTACACAACTGGGATAATTAATCTCGTCCAAAATCATATCTACACCGTAATTGCGCGAAGGCGGGCCGCTCCAATCTCGGCATTGTAGTCTTTTCGTTGCTGGCTATGACCGCCATCTTGAATAGTATGGTCCTGCCGAGGAAAACCTTCGTTTACCTCTTACCAATTAGGGGCGCTAGTATAGCGTGAGATCTGACGCACTTGACGTAGTGTGCGGGTCTGTAATTATACGGTCTGTCGAGACCTCATCTGACCCGATTAGTGAACCCTGCCCAGAATTCCAAGCATTTACTATTCTTACCCACTTCAGTAGCAGTGGCGTACACTCCATTAAAAGCTGTACCTACCCCAAGAAAAAGGAACCATGTAAAAAAATATATATATATTTTTTTTTTTCCTGAATTTGGTAAGTTTCTTATACGCTCATTTATTCGGCTTATCGCAAAAATCAGTATAAGATGATAATAAAATTGCAATTTTCAAATATTCACTGCACAACTTCATACCTGAACTTGAAAACTACACATAACCCTTTGGTCATACAGAATTAATTGTACGCCACTTTTCAGTAGGGTTAGGGTGCAGGTACTGCTTCACATCTACTTACTTAAAAGTGCTATGAAAAGATGCAGCAGATTATTTTTTAGAAAGAACGTTGAAAAAAGTATATCTTCTACAAATTTCTGTAACACTTGTATTATAAAAGTTTTCAACTAGCAATAATAGCACATCGGATAAACCTCATTGGTTACGATATCGCCATATTGTTATGTTTTTATTATTCCTAGTGTACTTTAGGTTAGGTATTATGTAGTGATTATTTTAATAATGATTTCGAAATGTAAACCGCACGTCATTTAAGTAAATTCCATGGTTAACCTCTTGCCGTAGTGGAAACGTAACTTAACATTGTCGCAACATAATATTGTATATTAACTTACCTTCCGTAACTCGCCAATAAACTAAATATATGTGCCTATCTTTTTAACTTTAATACCATAAAACTGCCCATAGTCTGGAAAGGTATTATTGAGTAGGGGGAACAGATGAGAAAGAGGAAGAAGAAACCTATCTATTCAAATCTAGTTTTCCAAACTATACAGGAGCGCGAGGAGCTGCGAAGCAGTTTTCCGTGCGTGCAAAATTAATTATAACGAAAAATTTACATTTGGGCTCTGCGTAATCTTAAATTGTAAATTATTAATATTTTTCCCAACATTCATGACTACAATAAGATAAAATATCATTGTTTACTGTAAATAAAAATGAGTTGATATGGTAGCCGTCATGAAATTGAAATTTAGAATCATATAAATAAGTCATCTCAAAGAGGTATAACACAGTTTCAAAATGGATTGTAAACCAAAACAGCTATCACAATAATAAAAAAAAACTAAAATAATTGCAGAAATATTTTTTTTTTTATTCTACAGCAGACTTTATATCCGGGTTAAATTTTTCCCACAGGAAAAACTTTACCCTTTCACACAATTTTCCATAAATGATCATCTAGTAAATCCACGCTATGCGAGTGTATTATATAAGTATAATTAATACAAAACAATACGAGAACAACATGTTAACCTACCAGAGTACCAAATGGGAAAATAATTCACCGACTCCAGATATTTTCATATCAGAGGGTTCGGCTCGATGGAATTCCTAATTGGACCGATAAATCCGACTGATCCCTCAATATGAACATTTAAAAAATGTTTCGTAATCCTACATGTATTTAAAATGACTGATTTTTACATTTATATGTAATTTAAAAAAATAAAATAAAAACGAACAAAAAAAAGCAGATGTTAGGGCTAAAATGGTTATAAATAAAATTAGCATTTAAGTTAAAAGACATTTCAATATAGAATATTTTAGCGAAGCCTCGTACCTATTTGTCAGTGGTAAGCTTCTAACTGCACGGAGGAAAATGGGACTGAAGTTCTTACGAACAAATTAACAGGGTTTCAATGTTTATTGGCGGGAACATGTAAGAATAAACATTGAAATCCTGTTAATTTGTTCGTAAGAACTTCAGTCCCATTTTTAACCGTTTTTACGAATAAAATGATCGTATTTTAGAATAACATTTTTCTCCGTGTGTCGGAAGCCATTCACGAGTGCACCGTGCCCAGCGCCAGCGACCAGTAACCAGAGACCAGCGACCACGCCCGATTGCTCACAAGTCCCGCGGCTTCGATGAAGCGTATTATTTCAGTATTCATTCCAATAAATTATCTTAACACCTAATAATAAACAGCTTTGATCCCGACACGGCCATGTTACATAATTTTCAGCAAACGTCTAATTCGTATACTTACATCTCACAGCGTCTAAAAGCGGGGTTTATCGTGGCTTATCTTTGACTCTCAGTTTGCTCGTAAAACATTACAAACTCCATTTTTTTACTTCTTGAAATTTTTTTTATCAAAGAATATATAATTTACACAGATTATTTAAAAAAACATTTTTATATAGATACAGAATACGTGACTGGACAACTAACAACATGCAATTTCAAAACCTCCTTAAAAAAAGTAATGAAATATATATTTTCAAAATTAATTGAATAAGTTAGGTTATGAGCTATTTTTTTTTTTATAACATCTAATGACTTTTCAAAGGGGTCGAGGAAAAGGGTATAGTTGATGGTCTACGACAACTCAACATAGTGGCATTTCAACACCCCTTAGACAAGTCATTAAATGACGAATGCTGATAATAAAATTGCCCATAACCTCACTTAACGCAGTTAAAGTTAAAGGGACTAAGAATGGAGTCTAAGGAGAATACATGACGCAAATGTGAATGATAGAAGAAGTCGGGGATGCTCAAGGAAGTCGTGGCACTATCGAGTGAATCAGATAGTTAAGTCGGGCGGTGTCAAAAATCAGAATAATAGAAAAGTATGTATGCATGTGAATAAGGCAAAAGAGTGTGTACCAAAACCGAATTGTTTGGCGGTCCGTCCTCTCTGTCCATCCCTGCGGGACACTGCAAGATGGTTAATTAGTTACGCTGACAGATGGGTTGTTCTTATTTTTAACCTACATAAAGCTGTCTCCACCAGTTAGTGGAGAAAAATTCAACAGAATTACCAATATTATTATTTTATAATTACTTTAAATCTACTGTATTAAAGACGAAACGACTGTGTGCATTTAAAAAAAATGTGTTTATATTTTTGTTGTAAAAAATACGTGACAAAATTGTAAAAACTCGTGACAGAAGTGTATTTCACACAAATCACAGTTGTCTCCCGCCACATCGACTTGCGTAAATTCTAAAAAAAATGATATGACGACAAAAAATATAAAACTATTTTTAAACTCCAAAAGGTATATACAACCTATCAAGTATGTTATTTTTTTATGATGTTTAATAAAATATTTAAAAAATCTCAAAAACTTGTCCCTTACAACTGATATTTTAGTACTAGACACGGCGGGAGACAACTGTGATTTGTATGAAATAATAAAATATGAATTAATAAAAGTCCTATACTCAGGTTGCTTCCTATTGACAAAGAACCTCCACTTCCCAATCCTGAGTCTATATCCTTACTCAAATTACTTTCTGCACTGGCCGAGCCCATCCCACATTTTTTTCCAATTCACTGTGAAAACAAAGCATTTAAACACACTGAAATGTTAGATATTAGTAGAGTTTATACTGACCCGATGAAACTACGTTTGTAGCAAAACCCGGTTGACACAAAGTATATAAATAATAAAATATGGTGTTTAAAAAGTTATTGTTTTACTTAAAATACACTTCTGTCACGAAGATTTAAAACTCTGTAACGTATTTTTTACTACAAAAATATAATCACAAAAACGTCTTTAGTACAGTAGATTTTAAAGTGATTATAAAATAATAATATTGATAATTCTGTTGAATTTTTCTCCACTAATTGGTGGAGACAACTTTATGTAGGTTAAAAAGAAGAATAACTCAGATACCAAAACGTCAACACACAAACATTTTGGCTTCCCATAAACCCATATCGTGTGTTCCATACATATATTTACGGTTTTCGCCAAATGTCTCACATTATGTAACACAAAGCTCGGTTGGTACGCAAGAGATCTTGCGGTTTGTTCGAACCGTACGGGTGACGTTTTCCGCGTCGCTTCCGCCGGCGTCTTCGCCTTATTCGCCGACACGATATGCAACTTCTACTTTTTGCAACGTTATTAATTTATTGTCTTATCTCGAACCCGTATCTAATACACGTTGGGTAATGCCGTAGAGATCCGATGTGACTCTGTGTTGAATGGTAGATACAGCAACTTCCCATATTTACGTCACCCCACAACGAAACTATGGTCTGGTAATATTTACTTATGGACCGTATGCATGAGGTATTTGGATCACCATAACTAATATACAATGTATTGTTTATTAATATTATACAATGTAAATTGGTTCGTATGTCTCAGCAAAAAAAATTTTAGGTATATCTAGATAAACTCAACAACGAGAGCAACACATCACTTCTATCATGAGCTATGGAGGTATGAAATATTTATTTAGCACTCAAACACTAAGATAAGACTCTATTCGTTGGATATTATTCAATTAGAAAAAACAATAAAAAATAATGAAACTCAGGCAAACCCGTGAATTAAAAAAAATACATATACAATTTGAGGTTCAAATATTAAAAAACCGTATTGTGTACGCCTTATTGTAGGTTAATTGAAAAATAGTCGTACCCCACGTTATACTAATATATAATCTAAACATATTATTTTTTTCAGGCGTGAACTTTGGAGAAATTAAGTTTTCAGTTGTCGCACAGAAAAAACCTTAGAAAGGTGATTTTAAAAACTAGTTTCGCATATTATTTACAAATATATATATATATACGTGCCATAACTATGTGCATACATATTATATCCACAGCGATTTAAAGATAAAATAATTTACGTAAGCTTACAACAGATTTATTATAGCAGAAGTTAAAAAAAAATTCCGGCCTTCCTAAAACATGATTAAGGATACAACAACATTTTATTGCTAAGATAAGGCTCCTTTTTCTGCGAAATATCTTCATGTTACTATGTTTTTCTTATATATGTCGAAAGAAACATTAATCTTCGGCTTTAACAGACACCTAAGAGAGATATTTAATATTTTAAATGTAGGCTGCAAAAATTCTAACAGGCAGAGCAATTGTTATACCTCTATTATCAGATCGGCAAGTGAGCCAAGAGTGTGGGAGATTAAACGTTTGGTAACCAACCAGCTTCTTCTAATCTCTAATCAAATCGGGCTTGAAGAGGTGGTGTGGCAATCTGCGAGACAATCTAAATTAGATTTTTTTTCTTCAAAAAGATTAAGAATTGGCTAAGGGTTTATATTTGTGCGCAGCAGATTATATCTGGGATTTAATGCTAGAAGTGCCCCATGTCAATTTTTTTAGTAGTCCAGGGATGAAGATTTCTTGGCGTAAAAAAACGCTGAATTAAATGTTTTACTTCTACGATACGCTGCGTATACACATGCTTGCAACGTAGCGCGAATCGAACCACAAATTATAGAAAAGGAACAAACGTTTTACGCCCTTTGCGGTTGCTTCATTCCTTTCCCATAATTCTTGGTTCGGTCCGCGTCACGTTGCATGCATGTATATTATATAGCCTTAGATAGAACACAGTTTCATCAACCTAGAGCACCTGGCATAGGTACTCATACCATTCAAATAAGGGAAGTTTTATAGTATTTTCTGGTAACTAAAACCTCCCTTATTTCGAATTTGACCTAGACACTTCCAGCAGACACCCCCAGATATACTTTCGCTTACTAAAAGGAATGACATACTTATAATATTTCGTTTAGTTAAAATCTAATAAACAATTTTAATTAAAATTATTTAAATTACAAAACTAGTTATTAGTATGTGTGTATTATATGCATGTAATCTTATGTATCAATTTGCCTACGTGGGTGTTGTGTGCCTTTGAGTGTTTGTATTCCTACGAATATGTTATATTTATTTTGCTATTTGTTTTATGCTTTTGTATTGTAGTTACTTGAAATGTTATTCTTCCATATCTATTTTCTATATTGTGATCTCTCATAATATGTGTGCTTTTAAAAATTTATTTAAAAAATCGAAAATTTATTTTCTCATAAAATGATGAAGAAGGAATCAGCTAAAGGTTTATGATTACGTGTCGCAGATTATACTCGTATTTATTCTCCCACTCCTTACTAACAAAAAAATCATACCTAATTATTAATTTACTGCAGTCAATTTTCTGACAAGCATTTTTATATGAATAGGAAGGATTTAATAAATAATGCTAAATAAATAGAAACATAAGTTCCATATTGCTAATTAATGTATTTTTTATGGAAAAACCGCGAAATAGTCAACTGCACGGTGGATTCAGTGGGGATAATGTCGTCCCCAATTGGAATACGTTGAGAGGCTAAAAGGAGAGGAAAACGAGATGGGACAAGAAGAAGCAACACAGCAATCCCAACTGATGTTCGAAATGTGATGCTACAAAAATATCAATCCATCCGTTAAAACAAAGTGCAAAGAGTAGATAAAACATCGGCCAACAATAACAACCAATCAATGTTGTGATACTAAATACACGTTTGGCAATAATAACTATTTAGCTTAGCAAATATTCTTGGTTTGGGAATTTCCCAAATATCAAAAAGAGACGAGTGCCTGTTTTTGGTGGGATTTATAGACCGCATGAAGATCTGTCGCCCGTACTTTGTCGTTACCTCAAAAGATCGCCTCAAACAAAGAAAGTTATATCGTAATATTTTAAGAGAAATGTAGAAGATTCTTGTAAAGCCCAAGATTAAAATGATATAAGTACAAAGGAAATGTGGGATGTAGAAATTAAATAGGAGCATTTTGCCTAGCTTAGTGAACTTAATTTATATGAAACACTGCTATTTTGTGTATATCACTATATTATAATACACAATATATATGGTACTACACATAAATAAGAGGGTATTTCCACATTTGTCCAGATTATGGAACAGTTGCGCAGAAATGAATTGCCGTGTTTACATAAAGTGATTTGCGCACCTACCCTCGACGCTGCAAGACTGTCTGTAACGTTTAGCTAAAGGAGAAGGTCCTAATACCTCAAAACACCACCATAATATTAACAAATATTGAATGTTAACAAATTTACAAGATTTCATTAAAAAATTGTCATTACAAAGTTACCAGTTTCAAAGTATTCAGTTTTATATAAGACTATAAACTTATTTATTACTATCTGACTCGGCAAATTTCGTACCGCCTCAGTATCAATAAATGTTGTGTTTAATTTATTAGCTGTTCGAATTGATTCAAATTATGTCGACCAAGCCGTTCCATACGACCGTCCGTGGTCGAGTGGTAAGACACTTGACTCCCATTCGGAAGGTTGCGGGTTCGAACCCGGCGTGCGCAAATAAATTTTATTTAATTAATTTGTGTTATTTCACAATTAATTAATAAAAATAATATATGTTATATTTGCGGCACGTTCCAGAGTGGAAGATACTCTCAGTATCGCCCTGGTGTAAGACCACCATTCAGAATTGAAACGTTGCTTAATAATGGCTTTAGCCGTGTTTAGTGACTAGATCTGAATAGCCAGGTACTTTCCCACCTTCCTCTTCCCCATCTCCTTTCCTTCCCCACTTACCTTCAGCCTCACAACATACTCCAATTGGGGATGCCACAGTCTCACTGGCTCCAGAAGGGAGCAGTTGGGACTCTTGTGAGGTTTCTCTATAAAAAAATTAAAAAAAATACAAAAAAAATAAAAATAAAATATTTTCTTCATAATTATTTTTCCAGTGATTTTTCCGATGTTTTAATAGTTATTCTGTTAATCGGGACGGAGACAAATCCAACAAATCAATGATCATTAAAATCGGTCCAGCCGTTCTTGAGTTATGAATGGTGTAACTAACCCTATTTTGTTTTATATATTAAGATTATAGCGTTTAATTCGGAGAACTCCTTTTTAAAAGTAAACTTTAATATTGTTATTACGTTCTGCGAGTATTTGAGTTTTGATTATATTATTGTGACAGCTGATTCGGCGTTTAGTGCCACTATTAAATATGGTTTTATTCATCCCCATCCCATTTTCAGAATATTATTTCTGGAAACTATCAGATTAATACATTTTTTAATTTTATCCAATTGTAAACCATATGAAACCACAGTTTATTATTAGATGCTTTTTTTATAGTGAACACCTCACAAGAGTCCCAACTGCTCCCGTCTGGAGCCAGTGAGACTATGGCATCCCCAATTGGGATATGTTGTGAGGCTGAAGGTAAGCGGGGAAGGGAAGGAGATGGGGAAGAGGGAGGAGGGGAAGTACCTGGCTATTCAAATCTAGTCACTAAACACGGCTAAAGCCATTTCTAGCAACGTTTCAATTCTGAACGGTGGTCTTACACCAGGGCGATACTGATAGTATCTTCCACTCATATATACAGGGTGTTAAGCAACGTACTTGACTTACTTTAACCAGTTATTCCTGACACCATTTGGAGTAAAAAATGTAAATTAAATTTTGGTCTCCGGTGACTTTTTGATGTCTCTTTTTTTTTTAAATTTTTTTCTTCAAAATCAAGAAAAAAAAATTCTTCCACATGTCGTCACTGGTCACTAAGCCAAGAAACCAACCAACCTCTTACCCGCCCCTAACTTCCCAATACCTACTGATTTTTATGTTTTTGTAGAAAAAAACTTCAAAAATGTCAAAGGAGACCGAAATTTGATTAACATTTTTTACTTCAAATAAAGTCAGGAATCACTGGTTAAAGTAAGTCAAGCACGTTGCTTAACATCCTGTATATATATTACCATCTCTGATATTACAATAATATGACGTAGACAATCATTAAAATCTCTATGAGCGTATAAAAGAGAAACAAATAAATTAAGTTTTTAATGGACCAATGGACCAAGTGCAAAAAAATTGCAATTTAGTATCTAAGAAATGTTTAAATAAATTTTGGATCTCCTAATTTTACATATAAATTTCGGAGCATAGAATGAGGAAATATTGTAATATTGTGTTGGTAAGTAAAATTTTTATTACATGAAAGTGTATGGTTCCCAGATGTATGGATGATGGTTATCACACAGTGCGTAGGAACAATAAACAGCGTCGGAGTAAGAATGCTTGTTTCAGCGAGATCAACAATGAAAATCATGTTCGCAGCGCGGCCAAGATAAAGCAGGTTAATAAAGCCTCTTGGGAATGGGGGGAGGGGAGGTGGTAATCGACGATGCCTTTTTTCATCATTGCCTAGTATTCAACACTCACCACACACCAGCGGGACAGTGAACTTCAGTCATAGCCGAAACTAAAACATACTCGCAAATTTACAAAGAGGACTATATTGGAAAATTTAACCCAACCCATTACTTACTAGTTAGTTATGCTAACGATACAAAAAAGATCTCAGGGGAAAAACAAGGAATGTCAGTTAAAATCCCAAATTGTAGTAACAAAGCCATCTAGTGGCATCATAAAGGAATAAGAGTACCTACCTAGAAATGTCTAGGATTCCTTTATATTTATTAACCTACCTACCCAGTATTTAAGTACCTATCTAGAAATGTCTAGGATTCCTTTATATTTGAATTATTAATTTTATTTTATTTTTTTGTTTTTCAAATTTCATTGCTTTGGTTACACATTATGTTATGTGGCTGACATTTTTAAATATTATAAAAACAATTTAATTTCTGACAAATAAACTTTAATTGTCGTTTCTTTATACTTCAGAGCAACACATTGTTTTATTTATCATTAAAAACCTAAAGACAACAAACAGTCTTATATATACTATACCTACACACAGTGCATTTTTTAGCAACAACCATCGCTGTCAAAAACTATAGCGGCTTATTTGGTTAATTAACCAAGACAAGAATCATGAACGTCCGCGAAGTAGACAAAATGTTCCATAAAAAGGCATTAACAATGAATGTCAATGACAACAACATACTGAAATACCTTAAATGCATTTGTCTTAAATTGACGTTCCTTGTTTTTCTACTGTGGTCTTCAAATATGCCTTTACGGCAAATAATACATTATTATAAAAGTTTTATCAGACAGGTAGGCAGACGAGTATATTAAATGTGTTTTAATGTAAATGTGTATTAATATAATGAATGACCTGAAAAAAAATAAGTCATGTTGCACATACGCTTAGAAC
Organism: Limnephilus auricula; assembly: GCA_951813805.1. Lineage (NCBI taxonomy): Eukaryota > Metazoa > Arthropoda > Insecta > Trichoptera > Limnephilidae > Limnephilus > Limnephilus auricula. The sequence goes on from OX638403.1 coordinate 8,905,670, forward strand.
GTTGAATTTTATTTTTACATTAACTCTATGCACGAGGCCCGGAGAAATTACTTTCCTTCGGGGCCTATGTCATCTTTGGGGATGCTGTATGGAGGGTCTTTTTGTGGGAAGGAATAAAATAATCATTTTCTTCAATCTTTGCAAAATCACTTTATGGCGTCATTTCAAATTAAATGAAAAAAATAATTTTCTTATTAACAAGATTATTTATTTATTCTTAATATATTTATATTACAAATGTATCATATTGTCCTCCACGCTAGGAGTTTACCTGTGTTGTAGAGATTATAGTGTCCTTATTATCCTGATGAATAATATCGGTTTAGAAACATGTCGATAATTGTGATTCATTTAATTAAAATAATCATCGCTTATTGGATTTTTTTTTAAAGTTTTAAAATACATATGTACGGTACATACATATAAAGCCTGGTTTTATTGTGTAAAAACAGGGGTTACAACCAAATGTAGCAGGAATCAGAATACATTGTAGAGTTTGAAATAATTTAGGAATTTCGAAGGAACAAATTTAAAAACACTTCCATTTTGGATTTATGGACTCATAATTAATATATCGAAACGTGCTTTTTCCAGGCAATTAAACAGTAAGGAAGCGTCGATCTCTTTAAAAAGTATTTGTGAAAACAAAAAATATATATAGAATGAAAAACCTTTGTTAACTTGTGGTTGGTGTTCGTTATTGGTCAGGTATGAATGAATCTCTCTGTAGGAAGTAGGCTTGGTGTCGATCCCATTATCATAATATTTGCGTGGAGCGTTTCGCGCGAATAAATAAACTGCATTCACAATAGAGCACTAAGTGCAAGCAACGCAGTGGGAGTGGCTTAATGGACGTAAGAGAAATTCTCCGAGGGAACGGGCGAACGAAACCGACATAATATCTAACTAATAATGTTCACCGGGACCGTTCTCTGATGATAATCGCGGTGTACAGTAGGGTGGGCCGTCAAAGCCCCCTCTTTCGATATTGAATATCATCACTTTTGTTGGACAGGGTTCTAAATTCGCTTTACCTTGTTCTGAGCAATAACACAACAAATTGGCATTTCAACACTCGAAAAAAAAAATTAAAAACTAGCCCATAACCTAACCAAACGTAACCTATTTAACCAATTTAAAATATTATTTTTTTATAATTTTTAATGATTTTTCAAAGTAAGTGATGAAGTTGAACATTGTTGTGTTGTCCGGTCACCGTTCTGAGATATGATCTCAATAATAATAAAACTAGATAGAGCCTATGAATTCATTATAAATTGTACATCGCCCTTGAAGTGATTTCTCACAAAAACGGCGCTCTACAAATTGTCCAATTATTATTATTATTTGCAAAGACAATTTCTCGTAATATTTTCAATAATTTCTGATTTCAAGGTTGAATCTTGCGTAAAGCATTTTAGTTAAACGTATTTTAAAAGTAAATATTTACTAGGACATACCTAAACGTGCAGATAACACCATATGACCCCAGCTAGGGCAAAATAATTCATTGCATAAGGTCCTAACTACATTTCTCTAATGCCATTCCAAGATGGGGCCACATCAAATACTTTCATTTAAAAAGATTGAACCTCAACATCAGAAATTGTTAAACAGATTGTGAAAACTCATCTTTGCCAGCTTTAACACATAGGATAATCATATTTGCAGGCTTTAACACATAGGGTAATCATATTTGCAGGCTTTAACACATAGGGTAAGGCGAAGTTAGAACCATTTCCATCCAAAGTGCCAAAGTAAACTGCGAATCGTAACAACGATCAACTGCCAGATACAAACAAATCAAAGTGATGTAAGAACCTTGCAAAAATAAATAGAGCCTTTAAAAGCTCGATGTCAGAACTTTATCATAGTACGAAAATACAATACAGGTGGCTCTAAAAATTATTTTGGTTAATGAAATGAGCAAAAGAAATGGTTTTGAGTCGAAGGTATTTTTTGAAAAAAAAAATCAATTAGTACCTTGCCCAAACAAGATTACGGATATGTAAGGTGCTTCAAAAGTTGTGCACTCGAATCCTTCTTCTTCTATCAGAAAACAGCGCATTAACATTTTTTTTTAACCACCATAACTTTAATAACTATCTACAAATTCATAAAGGAAGGTATCCACAAAATTACATTTGCATCATAATATAAGTAGGTAAAATTGAGTATTAGTCAAGATAAATTCAAAATTATGTATAGCTGTAGAACGACCTGAAATAAATTATATGGTAGAGCCCCAGAAGATCGCAAAAAGAGATTAAAATCTAGATAGATATCGCAGTTTTTGAGACCCATAGAGATATCTTGAAATAAAAGTTCTACACACGTTGGACGGCCCACCCTAGTGCATGGTTCGAACAATGTTGAACACGGCGGGATTGATGTATCAATGAATGGGAAACGGATCGTGTAATAGTCCTGACGGCTTCGATGTCTCAGGAGTGCTTATCAGAACAAGGCTGGGCATTGTGCGGCTATGCGTGGTTGTAGGAACCCACTTTGGCAGGTGATAGATGAAGTTATTTGGAGTTCATATTGATAATAAGGTATTTATGATGATCAGTATCACAAGGATAGAACCGGCATTAACTAACGCTGGACTATCATGTATTTGAAGACAAAATTAATACAAAACCTGCATATTGCAACGCAACAGGCAACATAGAGATAATATCAATGACAGGCAAAGGAATAATAATAGGATCATCGTTCTAAATAATTGTTAAATTGTCAATCGTTGGATGGCGAGAAAAATCTCCAAAATACAAAACTGATTGTTCTTTCTGATTGTGATTTGTGACATTATTTGGAGTAAAAAATGCAAATAAAATTTTGGTCTCCGGTGACTTTTTCGATGACTTTTTTTCAAATATATTTTCTTCAAAATCAAACAAAAAAAATCTTCCGCATGCTGTCATTGGTCATTCAGCCGAATAACCGCCCAAACTTTTACCCCGCTTCCAACTGTCCAACAACTACTATTTTGTATGTATTTGTAGAAAAAAAAATACATCAAAAATGTCACCGGAGATTAAAATTTCGTTAACATTTTTTACTCCAAATAATGTCAGGAATCTCTGTTTAAAGTCAAGTAGGTCCCTCAACACCCTATTTATAATATATTTATTAGTTAAAATGAAGGCAAAACCGCCAATCTATATACATTTTTGGGTAAAATAAGATTTTAAGTAAGTCGAGCACATCCTTTAATACCCTGTATAATTTTATAAAATTAAATATTTAATCTGTAGTATTATTGTGCTTGTTTTTAGGTATTCACGGAGTGACAACCGTTTCGCCTGACTCAACCATCCTTTAAATCGATTTCATAATAATACATAGTATGTTGGTACCCATAATACAAAGTGAGAGGCGATCGAAATACGAGTGATTTATTTATGTCAATCACGAACGGTCCCAAAACGCAGGCGTTTCAATTGTCAAAACGTGAGTTATAAATTGAAAAATCATCCATTAAAATCATGTCGATTAACAGACGATCGACAATTCGGACAAGAGTCAGAGTCAGGTCATCAGAGTGCTTTCCTTTATACCAGATTTTTACTATAGGTAAACATGATCCCTTATTTGACATAGTCAGGAATATATCATTCAAAATAATATATATAAAAAATTGTAGACATACATTTTTCTTTTCTTTCGTGCCAGGGATTAAAATCCAACAACGAAAGGGGTCGAAAATGAGAAATATATAAATCAATAGATACTATCCTATCAACACAACTAGGGTCAAAAAAACGAATATAATTTTAAATTAAAATGTTAAGTGCCCATGAGGTGATTTCACAATTGTACACGGGATCCGGAAACTCATTGTCAAAGCGAAAAACCGGTGATCTACATCACACTTGGAGTCGATTTTGTGATGCACATAACATTTAGAATAATTTGTTAGTATGCGTATGAAATTACGTATACCAACAATTTATTCTTAAATGTTCCCGCCAATAAACATTGAAACCCTGTTAATTTGTTCGTAGGAACTTCAGTCCCGTTTTAACCGTTTTTACGAATAAAATGATCGTATTTTAGAATAACATTTTTCTCCGTGCACTGCGAGTTTTCAGACACCGTGCATATGAACTATTAATAAATAAATGCAGCTATAAAGATCAGAAACAATTTTTGAAAATACCACAACAAGGTGATACTGTACTTGATTTAATCTCTTAAAAGCAGTAACTAACTCCAATTGTGAACCGAAATCCGTGTAAAATGAAAGGGAAGTGCTTCGGTTGAATGTCCTTTCCCCACGTTTATCTCATAACTAAATAAAATATTCATAACAGAAGTTACCTAAAGAACAAGGTTTGTAACCTTTGAATAAGTCTATATTTACGGGCAAAAGAACGTGAGCACACTACGAAAACAAGCATTTGGGTCCATACAAGTCCTTGATATCGTACCATTTTTATGGCGATAAAATACACGCGAAGGCTGGATATAAGTATTGTATTTTCAATTTTCCGAGAATTCAGGACGTGCCATACATTCCGAGTGGAATACAGAGAAATAATATGTTCAGATTAGGCACGCATCAAAAATAAAAACACAGGAGAGGCCCGTACCACGAATCCCACAAAGGATGGAACACAAATCTGACGAGAAAAATATCATTTCGTTGTTGTTCGGAATGCAAATTAGCAAATATGACATAAACAAAATAGTTTAAGACAGTGACGAAATGGAATAATATAAATCGAATATTGTATTTGCTAAAAAATAAACTTTTTATTAAACAAGAAACCTAACGTCAGAGGAATAAAGCTCTGGCCTCGCGAACTTTGCACAATTTGTTCTGCAGGTAATATACACGGGTATAAAGCATGGACTATAGAATTTAAGGCAAAATTAACCATTTGGGATGCGGGAATGGGTACCGCCGCCAAACGTTTATTGGATAACCAATATCCCTACCACAGGTCACCCCAAGTGGTTCGCTACGTTTGGTGACTTTGCAGGGGTGCCCGGGTTCATGGGGTGATTTTTGTCTGTGTTTTGCATTTGCACATTGACCCCCAGATTCCTACCTACCCCTCATACCTTTTACCTTCCCAGAACTTACTCCCTCTCCTTTCCCTAAAAAGACTCCCCACACAGCATCCCTAATAATGAAATTGACCCTGAGGGAATTTTTTCCCTCAGGGCCTCCTGTGTGGAGCTAACCTAAAAAAAAAACGATTATATTTTAAGCAGAATTTAGTAGTTTGAAACAATATACCAACAAATATAATATTTGGTAATTTTCGAATACTCAATTACGAAATAAGTTGCTAAATAATACTAAGCACAAATCACTTGTTTAGGTACAAGTGCTGCCTGGTTCACTTGTGTTCTGTCGTAATTCTTCTGACGAAATCGCACTTAACGACAATCAGCCGAAAAATCACCAATGGCATCATGAAAATTCAGTAACACTTACGCCCGAGAATGCGTCATTATATTTATAACAGTAGGTATTGTCCATTGATATAGAATAAGATTGGCCTCTGCTCTGCTGGTAGATACCAAATCCTTAGTATCTACCAGCGAGTCCACGTCAGGTGGTTCGCAAGATCCAGTTAGGCTGCGACACTATCGATTGGGAAAATTGTGAGATGAGTGAGGTGAAGAAAGGAATGGTCAAGACCAAATTAGTCAGTAAACAAAGCTGAAGTAATTTCAAACGGTTTGCAATCTTTAGAGCAAAGGCGTCAGTTGGGAATGTCAGTTGGATGTCCTTGTTATATCTGTATTTCAATGGAAGATTCTGCAAGGAACTAGCGTCATTGATTCTTTCGGCACCGGTGCTTAGTTGAGAAACACGCCAAACATTTATTTGTGTAAACATTTGTCCCTTGGGAACGGGTTGTTTCTACGACTCGTTCTTTGAGTTCAACAGCTCAGCTGTGGAACGATATGCCAGCCTCTATGTTTCTTCTATCCTGCAACACGGGTGATTTCAAGACCCGTGTTCAAACCTTCCTCTCCTCAAAAGGATCCTCCACACAGCATCCCCAAAGATAACATGATCTGACGGAAATTATTTTCCTTAAGGCCTCCTATTCGATGAGTTAATGTAAAAAAACTTTAAAAAGCAACATTGCCAATCTAAGCCGTCTCACTTTTACGTGGAATATTCACAAAAGCATCATATAAATTAGTCTCAGCGAGAGCCCGTATATACGTCATCGACGCTTGTCCTCTTCCTCCTCACGTGTCTTGTTTGAAAACGAAAAAGACAGAAGATACTAGAACGCTGACGAAAAGTACGATCCTCACTGGGACTAGTATAAAAAAGTGTATTCTGTGTCATTTTCAAAACAACCCAATGTAGCTCTTGACTTAATACATAACACGCCCATGAGGCATTTCTTGTTATATTCTTTATTCTATGGAATTATGGGTACACTGTAGGTACAGTGCACCATGGTACAATGTAGGTACAGTGCACAGGTGTAAGTAAGTAGGTGAATCGCCAGGAAGGATTTGTAGATGATGTCTTCATGATGATGATTCGTGCAGATGGTGTCGACATCAACTGTGTTTCACTTGAAATATTATAATACTCAATTTGGGCCCTACTAGCGGTTTATATTCCAATGATCCACACAACAACGTAATGACAAAACTTACCAAGTTCTTAATGACCGCGGGACTCACAATAAAAAAAATTATTGTGGACTTACCTGAAACAAAAGAAAATACAGAATTAGACGAGAATTAATCTTCCAAAGTCCAAACGACTTAAACATAATAACAGACATTGATATAAGTTGACAACGAACCAAAAGTTTTAAAATGATTTAAACATGCACAAATTTTGTGTCGCATAATAAAGCCAGGGACATACACAGCGTTAAAAGCGCCGGCGTTATTTGGCTTGGCCTACTTCACCATATCGCTCGCCATACATTTGCGATTGGAATGCATGGCGAGGAATATGCTGAAATAGGCCAAGCCAAATAACGCTAGCGCTTATAACGCCGTGTGTGTCCCTGGCTTAATACCTACGTAAGAATTACAACGTGCAATAAAGTTCCCACACACACAATTTCAGTCTTAACGATTTCATTGTTTGGTAAAGTGTTGCCTTGATGGTGTAAATTGCCATACCTTGGTAATAAACTGAAATCAAGGTGGGTGCAGTAGTGTTAAAACGAATGATAATAATAATTATGTTGCTAGCAGGTTTTGAGTTGCGTCCACAATGAAACATCAACTTAATTGCAACTAAATAATGAAAGGTTTGCCATCCATTATGTCAAAGCCTAAAGCGAAACGGTACGATGTAATGGTTTCAATATTTACCTTGAAAATAAAACACCTTTTAATGACTACTAATAATAATAATTAACGAATGCATGATATAAATCGATTACTGACTTCTCCATCGTGTTACCATCATCATACCAATGATGTCAGATACTTTGGGTCCACCACAGAAGGGTTACGCCAAATCTCCTCATGAAAACCTAAGTATGTGGCATAGTAAGTTAGTTTTAAGAACGTTATCGTTTGGAGGGTCTACTGCAGGGAGTCCAGGGGAACTCAGGCACTCAAGGCAAACATGTTGAACTCCACAGGCTAATTTGTTCACTTTTGGGAACAACTCATGTAGGTCTCATAGAAATCGTTGTCTCGTTTATCATAGTGAGAAATATTATCTAAACGGCGTTAGAAAGCAAAAAAAACACGCTATATATTCAAATCTAAAAAATTAACACAAAATAATTCAAATGTACACCTTTATGCAACCAAAGTTTCCGACTGCGATTTGAATATGGTTAATGAAACTTTGTGAATTTTTTATTCATTCTTTTTACATGAAACGTCATAAAAGTGAGGTGGTGATAACATTAAAAATATTTTTTTCTTATAAAATATGTGTGTTTTTTTATTTTTTTCACTATCAGTAATTTTAGTTCCAAAACACGTAAGTTCAGCCATTTTTAAAACTTTATGTTTGCATCCAATTTTTTTTAATTAGAAAATTATCTACATTTTTATTATTATAATAAAATTGAATGCGTATTTCATCACATTCAAAAACGGTTTATAGTTTTCGGATACGTTCAGAAATATTCCATTTATTTGGATTTTTATCGCAAAGCGGAAATATTTTGACCTTCTGACATTTGTTATTATAACATATTGTAACACCCATTTATTTATACGTGACCAGCAATGGACCGAAATTAGCAGCCTAGTAGAAATAGAAGAAGAGGAAGGGTGTCCGGTTGTAGTGGAATGACTGGTTCCGCCGATCTGGGAAGGAAGTAAACAGAACCGAACTGCTAGTTACGTCAACTTGTATTTGAATCATTAATAAATAATTATTCATAGAAAAAAAAATATATATATATATATGCCCGAGGCCTGAGGGGTTAACGATTTAAAAAAATGCAAATGATACGTTTTCGGATGATCGTGAAACACGGTATCTATTTGGCTTCCTTATTTCCATTTCAATATGTAAGCTAATTCAATGTATATCACCGGCATCACAGAGGAAGTTAATAAACAAACCGGGAGTAAATACAGAACGCAAGAAAGGGTACAACTATTAACACTAAAGCCTCGGCGACCCGGGAAGTAGAAAATGTGGTGGGACTTTAGTGTTATTTGGGGTTAGGGGTCACATGTCACATCTCTCTGATTCTCAGAAGCGTCATCTCAGAATATTAAAGACTCAAATTGGTCATTTCACAGGTACGGAAGACCGACACTTGCGTAGCGTCACGTAAATGTCGTTGACGTTCGCCCGACACGTACGCAAAACATATTAAAAAAAAACTGGATACAGCAGGCGCAGCTCGATAATATAATAATTATATTATACGAAGCCGTATTATGTCAAAAACGTTACCTGCTGCCCAGGCAAGTACTTCATTAAAATAACTACCATTTGTAGCACGAATAAAATTAGCATATAAAACATACTGATTTGAAAACGGGTTTGTTTATATTTAAAGCGGTTGCATTTTGAGAAGGTAAGTCGAATCAATTGATTAGTAATCGATATAATAATACCTAATTTGATACTCGATGATGAATACTGGAAAAGAAGTCGAATAAGCCGTGAGCAGGAATGATTCCATCAACAATGTATTATTACCACTTTTCAACATTCAAATTCACGGACTTGTACAAACAAATTTATTTTTAGTCTATACTTGTTTGTTTATTTTGTTATTAATGTCATTACTACCCTGACGAAGAAACCATCGGTTTTGAAACATGTAGGTAATTGTGATTATATTAGTGGTTTAAACAAAGTTATTTGTTTTAATTTAAAACAAATTAAACATTATACGGATTTACGTCAATTAGCATGGAAATATAGCGTACACGGAAAAAAATGTTATTCGAAAAAAACGATCGTTTTAATAGTAAAAACGGTTAAAAACGGGACTGAAGTTCTTACGAACAAATTAACAGTGTTTCAATGTTTATTGTCGGGAAAATGTAAGAATAATTTGTTGGTATACGTACGAAATTACGTTTACCAACAAATTATTCTTACATGTTCCCGCCAATAAACATTGAAACCCTGTTAGTTTGTTCGTAAGAACTTCAGTCCCGTTTTTAACCGTTTTTACTATTAAAATGATCGTTTTTTCGAATAACATTTTTCTCCGAGTATTAACGCACATCAATACAAACACATATACAATTATAACGACAGTGGCGTAGTTTCTACCTACTGACGTTCAAAATTAACATCTTCTTATAGGTACCTACCTACGCACTCCGCATCACGTTTGCGGGAAATGCGAAAATGTACGTGCGCTGAAAATCACGGCCAAGAGAATGCATCGCTTAAAACTGTCTACGAGATAGACTCCCATACAGATAAGGGTCATGATAGTATTTAAACAATAGAAGGCGGTATAACAACGTTTTACGTTTGTCATTAAACAGAAAACGTATGCTACAGGACAAAACAGCCATCAAAATTCGGTTTAAGGAAGGTTAAAAAAAAACTTTGAAAGAAAGACAGTCACGCGCAGTGCGACTACTGAACTCTCTGAGGGTAATAAAAGTTTTACGAGTTCTCTGGTAAGTTCACAGAAAGGGCTTCTTCAGCTAATGAAGGCCGAAATGTATTTGGATGTTTAACCCTTTGCACGGTTAAGTTTATTGTCTTTTTAAAAATATTTATTTTAAAGAGACAACAAAGATTTGCTAATTTTTTGCCATAAATGATAAGGAAGAAACGAAAGCTTCAAACTATCCTGAAATTAACACAATATGTGGTGATAATTTAACTCCCAACCTACCAAAATAATCACGGGTTATTGAAGAAAGCAAACACTTTGTGGCTTGACTTTATACCAATGAAACAAATACTTAGTTTTAAACCACTTTATTTCGATTTATATTGGTAGACCGGTTTCGGTTGGACTCAACCTTCCACAGGACAATAATATATAAACTTGTGTCTCTGTATTATGATTTTTTATATATTATTGTCCTGAGGAAGTTTGAGTCCAACCGAAACCGGTCGACCAAAATAAATCGAAATAAAGTGGTTTAAAACTAAATATTTGTTTCATTTGGTATCAGTGGCGGTTTTCTCTAAAGTGCGGTTGTGCGGTGAACCCCCATTAAAAAGATGATAAAATAAAACAATCTTGTTGTATAGTAATATAAGCGCATCAGAGATAGCTCGACATTAAAATTCCGTCTTTAAAACTCGCGCCACCGAAAAATACGGTATCTATTCCCATTTTGTGCGCGTTGCGATCCGCACACATTTGTCCATACGAAAAAATCATAGCCGATACGAATCGCTGTGCCGGTAGAATGGACAAAACTACGCAGCTTGGTGCGCTGCTCACGAGTCAAGATCTCACGTGACCTCCGAACTTTGACGAGTCTCGCCGAAACGAAGCCCGAGATTGTCGCAGGATGACCGGCTGACGGTCGACTTTTGCACCGACGGATGCAAGTTAAATGTTATATATTATAGTATTTAACTTTGTAGTCATTTTTGTACATTTTTATTTTCTTGTTTCTGCATTTCTCCAACCGTTTACTAATGGCATTTGTAAATCTACTATTGAAGTGGACCGATTTTGACTTCTGATTTCGTATTTTTTTATAGATAAGTCGTTATATGCCTTAGTTACTAGTACATTTACTAAAGTTTCGGCAAACAACGTCGCTAGTTATGCAATTTTGTGTTGAGCTTTCCCAGTATTGTTTCGGCTTTCAAATTGAAAGTGGTTGCATTTATCGTTTGTCGCGAATATTCTGTCCTAATTTTTTCACACAGTGACGGAATACAGTGTTATATACAAAAAAATAACGCTAATGCTTATGAAAAAAGTTAGGAAATTAAATAAAATTATTTTTTGTATACGTGTATAATGGATTTTTTGTGTAAATGAAAAAAGCTCATTTTATTTCGTGCCACCTTTATTTGTGTTTCTTGTTTTTTTTTGTTTTTATGTTTTAAAATATCAATTATATTATATTCTACATTAAAAACAATCATAATTACGAAAAAAACAATCAAAAACAATCATAATTAGCAACGTACATTGAGTGTTGTAAAAACCATTAAACAATTTAAATCATCTAAAACTTTTTTTGGTCATTTAATAATTGTGTCGAGGAGTATCAAGTTATTTGAAAACAATAGTACCTATTTAGGTACCCCTCCACTAACTTTATTTAATTTGTATGACAAGAGTAAATTTTGATTAGACAATATATCTTCTCTTGAATTTCTGAACCCCCCGTTAAAAAGACCACGAACCGCCACTGTTTGGTATAATTACAGGTTGTTGCACAAACGTGAAAAGGTTTGTGGGCATACCTCTGAAGTTATAATTTAGAAAATTGGATCGCTACAGATGTGCTAATAATTATAAGGTTTATTAGGTTAAATCTCAAAACAATGATCATATGTGGGGCAGAAAACAGACAAATCGCAGGGCCACGGAAAGACTTAAATCAATACACTGCAGTATTGATTTAAGTCTTCCCGTCTTTTACTATCTATTTTTTTTTTTTTCGCCTTATGTTTGTACTGTGTAAAATATTTTTTACTACAACGCAATTCATAACCATTATAATAATTAGTTTGTCGTAATAATTAGTATTTAAGTATTATATTTAGTATTTACTATGTAAAACTGAAAAGTATACTGTATTAAATAATTAGAAAAAAATGAGAGATTTCTTACAATCAAACTGATTGATCAGTTTGGTAAGATTTGTAAAATAAAATATTGTAAAATTAAAACTGAATAAACATATTTAAAAAAAAAAAAAAAGTAACAAAGTATCTCGCATGTGCCCCTTAACATGTTTATCCGTATGATAAAGATTTGAGAAACACGAAGAGATTTATCTTCTGAACTTTTTGAATAGCCTCGTGGTGTCTATAAAAATGGCTCAATAAAAGTGAACATCAACAAGTCCACAAGTCTATCGTAAGACGAGCGTGAGAAACTTAAAATATACATAATTTACAATAGCTTAAATACAGACAACAGGAAATGTACGGTACACATCGTGGTCGTTGAAGACGATTCACGACAAAATGAAATGGCCATTTTATGATTAAAATCAGAACACAGAAATTCAGCGTTCGCTGCTCGTCAGATTATCTACTGCAAGAGCTGGGGCATGATAATGAACACTTAATTATAAAGTACCCGCAGCGAGAAGCGTACAAATGTACTATTTCAATATATTATTATGAATTATAAAGTGAGCGACCGGCATGGGAAGTATGCAACAGGTTAGGCCATTCATTCTTCCGACGCAGAGCGGCAGCATGTCTAAATAGGCCACGTAACGAATAATAAAAAGTCGACAATTCCGAGATTTGTGGGGGTGATAGCTTTGGGTTTCTCACGCGCATTCGGTGCATCCTACTGCATAGTGCACAATGCACACCACTGCAGCCAGCGGCTTAGTACGGGCTAGAACCAACGGACCACAAATATATTATGTAGGTACTTCGACCAAGTATAATAGTCCTTCTTTAGTCACTGTGTAGGTACTTATCTACTGTACGTGCCTTTCAATTTGGTATTGTAATAGAAAGTAATATAATTAACTTAATTAGGTAAAAGTTTAATTCAGAAGTTTTTTATCTTTATGTAAAACCAATCCACGCAGATCAGCTAAAACTTCTGTTATGGTAACTTTTAATAATTAAGAGTACTACTTTAAATATGAAACAATATGGAGATTTATTAGGCACATTGCATATTAGATTATTTACAAATTAATGTCGCGGGATTTGAAAGTTACAGCCTTTAGGAATAAGAGTTTGCTTCAGAATTTCCGCAATACTAAAAAAAAAATAGTAAAGTGAATATTTTGATTCAAACGAGCTATCCTTACTATGAAATGAGTTTGAAAATGGTTTTGTAAGCCGAAACAGCTGTCACAATAATAAAAAACTAAAACCCTAGCAGAACTTATTATAACATTATTAAATTTAATTTTAAATTTTTTTTTAAATTAAATGGAGTTCTATGAATTAAACACAAAAACAATAAATATGATAATAGAACAGCTTTTATGGATACGACTCTCAGTTACAATGGAGTTTTATGCGGCAAGCCTTTTTAATTAAAATTAAGATCATTTGCAGATAAAATTGTAAGAACGACAGACAGAAAAGGAATCTAAAAACAATCACAGAAACCAAAGAACTAAAACTAGAAATAGAGAGATAAATAGGTAAAATAATCCTAGAGAGAGTTCGTAAGGACGTTTTCGACACACAATGGAGGCGCGTAAGGTAAAGAATCGACAGGAATTCAGAGAATTCGCTATATTTAAAAAGTATGCTAGTTATAAAGTGCATTTAAATTTTAAAATTTTCCTAAAGGGTGTAGGTAAAACAGTCACAGGAGAGCTCGTACGGACGTTTTCGATACACAATGGGGGGCGGGGGGGCGCGTAAGGTACATTGACAGGAATTCTGAAAATCAAAAATTCGCTATATTGAAAGAATGTTAGTTTTGAAGTGTATTTCGTTTTTCACAATTCTCCAAAGGGCCTCTATTGCGATATTGACGGAAAGAGATTGGTTTGAACTTGACCTTCGTGCGAGTAATTCGAAAAGACACCAGGAGCATTTTCAATTATAATATGAGCAGAGAGATAAAATTCTAGGATTATTGCTCAATGCCTTTACTGGCTTGTATAATATACCACTGTAAAGGTTGTCATTGGCTTGTGCAAGATAAAACGGTAAACATAACCTTTCTATTACGTATTGTCCAATACCTTTATGGCCATCAATGTGAAAAGCGTTCCCTTGTTAAAACAAACACAGTCATTTATAAATCATAGATCACTACTTGAACTTCCTGTTTTTACGAATAAATTGATCGTATTTTAGAATAACATTTTTTTATTAATAATATATATATACAGGGTGTTAAGGTACGTACTTGAGTTACTTTAACCAGTGATTCCTGACATTATTTGAAGTAAAAAATGTAAACGAAATTTTGGTCTCCGGTGACATTTTTGATGTTTTTTTTTTTTTTTTTTTCTACAAAAACATAAATAATGGTAGGTGTTGGGTAGTTGGGGGCGGGGTAAGTGGTGGGGCGGTAACTCGGCTGAGTGACCAATAAGGTCATGTGAAAAAAAAATTTGTTTGATTTTGAAGAAAAAATATTTTGAAAAAAAAAAATTTTACAAAAAAAAAAGTCACCGGAGACCAAAATTTCATTTACATTTTTTACTCCAAATAATGTCAGGAATCACTGGTTAAAGTAACTCAAGTACGTGCCTTAACACCCTGTATATACGAAGCTTGGATCCCGAGCGACAGATACTGCGGTTAGTGTTTGAATAAGACATATTTGATAGGAACTCACAATACAATAAAAAAAATCTAGTTTCGTAACCATTTACAAATCCATATACACCGTGTTTCACGACCATTCCGTTGAACTTTAGGAGTGAATTTTAATAAACATCGAAGGATAAAACGATATTCGCTACCGCAAACCTGAAGGTCTAAGTCCCATGATCTTTCACCTTTTTTTACACCTCAGAAATAATCATTTAATCGGGTATTGTGTATTATTGGGTAAGTGGTTGTTGCCAGATACCGAAAATGTTCCTCTACAAATTGGGGTGATTTTCACAAAAACAGCGCTACAAAAATGATAAAAATATTATTAATATTAAAGATGTCAAGAACTGTTCGACAGAGGGCATCCACGCTCTATTCGAATTCTGAATCCACGTATGGTATTAAAAGATCACAGGTCACAGAGATAAATTAGCCGAACCATAAAGTGTAAAGTTTACCGGACAGCTAACAATTAAGCTGATTTAATATTTCACGGTGGGATGAAGTATCGGCTATTAATTACGACGCTTAATGAATGGGAACGAATCGACGAACCCTTTGATTAATTCCCAGGGAAAGCTAAGCAAGAGTTTAACTATTTAGAAAATTGAGATTTTAAAGTTGCACAGAGAATCGTTAGTTCCTAAGTACACGGGCTTTTAGTTTGAAACGTGAGTATATTTACTTGCTTTGAGTGAGTTCCGCGTTGATACAATAGGGTTACATTAAACTTCTTTTTTTTTTTTTTTACATTATCTCCACACAGGAGGCCTTGAGGAAAACAATTTCCCTCAGGACCTATGTCATCTTTGAAAATGCTATGTGGAGGGTCTTTTTGTGGAGAGGAAGGAGTGAACATGGATCTTGAAGAGACCCATGTTGTAGGAAGGAGGAAACGCAGAGGCCGGCAAATCAAATCAGTTCAACAGCCGAGCTGTTGAACTCAAGAACGAGTCGTAGAAGCGACCCGTTCTCATGTGACAAGTGTCAACCGTGTATATATGTTGGGCACGCGTTTGGCGCGTTTCCCGACAATGCACCGGCGCCGAGGGAATCAATGACGCTAGTTCCTCGGAAACCGGTAGAACAAGGATAGCATTCCTACCAGACGCCTGTGCTCTAAAGATTGCAATCCGTTTGTTAAGACCGGAGAATCTATCAAACGGACCGCCCGTTTCTGCAGAGAGTCGAGTGTTTTATTCAGGTACTTTGGTGCTCCTGACCAGAGGTGGATACCAAATTCAACCGTGGGGCAAATTGTTAATTGGTGAAAAATTCCCCTCAAACAATATGGGCTGTGAATAATAGAGCGACCTCTTTGTTTCCCCCCTCATCCAACATGGGCCTCTTCAAGACCCAGGTTCTCTCCTCCCTTTCCACAAAAAGACCCTCACACCGACATAAGTAATGAGGAAAATTATTTTTCTCAGTACCTCCTGCGTGGAATTAATGTAAAAAAATATTTTTTGAAAGGATCTTACCATGGTGAAAGTCATTGTTTGAAGAGAAGTCAAATTATTTAGGAGGTGGAATGGAGGTGTAAACTCTCACTTATTCGTTTTCGATTTGGAGTCATGCTAGGGAACGAGGAATTACCGAAAGTTATCGATACAATCCTTATCGATCGTACACGTGCTCGTGAAGGTTTCTATACTGGTGAGCTCTGGTGTTATGAAAATTGGATAAAAAATGTACAATGTGCGCAAGTTGTTTGAAAAATAGGTTTATAACAAATAGTATAGCAGCCTGGAGGGAAGTTGGCATCTTGCTTCAATCACATTAATACATTCTGTTATTTCTACTCATGACATGACCCGCATCAAACTAAATAACCAACCCTCATACAATAAATAATACGAGTATGTAACTTATAGAACCTACCCGATTACCGAACTAATGTACTGGGTATCTACGTACGTAAGTAATTTTCTCGATAATTTTAATTTTCTTTAGGTCTCTTCTGTTGATTAAATTTAATAATATTAAAAAAAAAACAATTGCTTACGTCTTTTGACCCTTGACACCATGAAGACTCTCATTCTGCTTAATTTAAATTAAATGACCTTTATGATTTATTTTCCATTATTCCCCATTTGCTTTATCGAGTCCTCTGGCGTAACGAAGGGCGTCACTCTCACAATAGCAACACAATCTCGCAGCTTTTCACACGTAAATAGTTTTAACGTTGTTTTGTTCTCTCCTCCGTTCGGCGCGGAGTTAATTAATTTTATAATAGCAGCGTTTTGTTCCCCGGTGAAATTTAATCGATTTCGACCCACAGCCGTTGCGGACCAGAATCCCCAGTGTACAAATAATAATTATTTCAATTTGTGTGTTAAATTCGCTTGTCATTAATGCTTTACGACGGCAGGGCTCTTTATTACGCAGTAATCGGTCGCGGCAAAATATCACGACTGCAACGGGTACGAGGCGAAGTTAAACATGTATTTTTTATGATTGTACTCGGTGGATATATTCACATTCACACGGTTATTCTTGGCTGATTGTTTCTTGTATTATTTGCTCGGAAAGTGAAAGGCAACTTTCGGGACGTAAGTTGTTATTCGAGCAATAACATTACCTCTTTAAATGGTCGTAAAGATGCAAGCTGATATTATTTCAAATGTTACTTAACTTCTAGACCGCCAAGAAACAAACAATCTTCGTTCGTTGCACTGCCGAGAAACGCCAACAACGAATTGTTTGAGTAGGCTAGGCTATATACGTATATGTCTTGTGGATACCAATTCTGGTTGCTTACTATTTAAGTCGTGTCAAATAGTATAGAAAATGACATCTCGCTGAGGTAGATAGGTAGGTGTCAAAACATACACGATAATAAAAATATATAATTGGATCATTCGTGGAGCGCCGTTTTTGTGAGAAATCACTGCAAAAGGCGCTGTACAATTTATTGTGAATTATTAGGTTTTACCTAATTTTATGACATACCGAAAACATTGGAGAAGATGCAACTTTTCATGCGGAGGATATTATATTTAAAACACTGGACGTTTTTGTGAGAAATCACTGCAAAGAACGCTGTGCAATTTATTATGAACGCTTGGGCTCTATCTAATTTTATTATACACAAATAGATATCGAAAACCTTAGAGAAGATACGACTTTGCATGCGGAGGACATTATATTTAGAACACTGGATATTGCATGACTTTTTTCCTACTCCCATATATAACATTACTGTTGATATTACATTAATAAGAAGATTAGTGCCAAAAGTTGAGTGAATATTTATTTTGAAAGACTGAAGAACTTAGAACTCTTTAGGACTGGAGAATTTTTATGAAATGACTTTTACAAAAGTTTACAAATAATAATTTGCTTATATTTTTACACAATTAGTTATTTACAATGCAAAATATTTCCTTTGATACCCAACTAGGCAACTTCTTTCTAATCTTTATTATAACTAAAAAAAAAAAAAAACAAAAAAACTTTTCATTTATTCTACTTATGTAATACTAACTTTAAAATTTTTTTTGCATGTTTTATATGCCTATTTTATACTTTAGGTACTTGGAAATATAGTATTTGTTTTTATATTACCCACACTCAGGCAGTGCCTTAGTGGGTTTTCATTTCTTGTTTACACCATTTGTTATTATATTATGTTATATCTATGTATAAAGAAATGTAAATAAATAAAGTTAAAAAAAAATCTTACATATAGGCAGTGCGAGGAAATCACGTTAAACGTTTCAACACTTACCTAGGTTAATGTTATTAATGTTAAAAGCGCAAATCTTTAACATTTGCAAAGGTAGATGTTTATCTAAGTACTAACTCGAAAAATTAAGTTTGGTAGTAAATTCGTTGGAGCTACGTTTATGTAGGTACCTTTTTCAAATTGGCAAAGGCAGCCATATTTATAAATTGCGGCAATACTAACTGCATATAGGTTACCCTAAAAACTCGGCATCGTACGGATTAAATTAAATCGTATTTATTTTCAATTTAAGATTCTGTTTCAATGATTACATAGTATTTTGTGTAAACACGGGCTAAAGATTACAAATTTCATGTAATTCCGTCTTCGGTAATACACGAAATTGCGAGGGAACCGCAGTCATCGTGCCATAAGTGGCTTACTCAATAGTAGAAAATCATATCTCGTGTAGTATCTTACCCATCCCGGTCTCGCAATAGGCTTATAGCTGCCGCAGCCGCCGAGTGCGACTCTTGCGAAACTCCCCCTGCAATTCGTTCACTAAATCCGATTTTAATACTCCGATGAGCACTACTTCCTGGTTGCACGAAACTTGCGCCAACAGACAAATTAAATACAAATTATTACAATTGTGCGCGGTTCTTAGTTAGGTGGCGTCGCTTGCGGTGCTCACGCGACATCCAATTTCAAAAAACATCACGTGTCCTAAGTCAGTGATTCCAAAATAATTTTTAAAAAATCTTGCTAAAGCTAGAGAACCTAACCTGACCCAAAATAATTTTAAATCAATGATTACAATACATACTTCATTATGTGCAATACCTAACGTGACCAGACGTCCCGTTTTCACCGGGAGAGTCCCGGTTTCAGGCAGCGTGTCCCGGTGTCCCCGAACACGGCTTCTAGATGCCAAAATGTCCCGGTTTCGGAAAGAAATAAACTCGCGAATTTTTAAAAACATAAGAAAAATAGATAAATAAGAATTTTAATCAAATTTTCGAGGCGAAAATACTTAAAAAACCACAACCTGTGAAATTCTCTAGTGTTGTATCCATTTTATTGTAATTTATTTTATTGCGTGTCGTTTTATTTCACTTTATCTATTTATTGAATTTTATTAAAATTATAAAATAGGGACCTCAGCGCAGGTAGCACCCAGTGAGGCCCGTTTTATCAAATATTGTTATAAATATGAAAATTTATTGAATCAAAGAGTACATATATTTAAAAAAAAAATGGTTTGAATTATCTCAGCTATAAACAAGATTGGAATTTGTGTTGTATCTTGTCTTAGCATTTAACAAACGGATATTGGATAAGATAACGAAATCGATGTTGCGTAGTAAAAACCTTGGAAAATGCAAAATCAATTTTCCACATCATCATCCTTGCATCCTGTTTGCTCAAAAGGCGGAAATAGATACAACAACCCGTCAATCGATTGTCTTCAACAATCACTGAAAAAGTCAACAAAAAACGTTCATTCAACAGAAATTCTTGATCAATGCCTAGAAAATTGCATCCATTGATTTGCAAAACTGACGCACTTCAATAAACGAAAGTTAAATAACATAAAAGAGTAATACAAAAGATAAACCAATAATTAATTAAGATAAAATAAAAACGCATATCGATAATATCTTTCAATACCCGGTGGTATAAGGTTGCGGCAAATAAAAAACGAAATTTGCGTTATCCCTTCCATACAAATAAATAAAATTTGCATACTACACGGAAGGATTCAATTGAAAACCATCCCATAAATACTAAATACGGCCACCCCTCAATTTATAAATCAAAAAGTCTACAATTGATGTTATTGCTTCGCGCACTGAACACAACACGTAAAATCTATCGTAAACATTAAAACATTTAATATCAACGAACTTATTATTCAGCGCCTTTCCAAACAGTGTAAAATATCATATTTCATGTTGAATTAATATTCATTTGTGCAAATGCTTTTACCTACGGGTAGTACAATGATTATTACTCCGTTTAAGTGATAAGGTAAATGGTGCTGGAGATCGCCGTAAATGGCGAGCATTTAACCTTCCGCCGGTGAGACAGCAAAACGTAAGCGCGTCGTAATAAGCGTCATCTATTAAACGAGACATTCAGGCGGACAATCACTCTTCGGGGGGGCATACTATTATTAACCGGCCGCTGAAATGGTATAAATCTTTCTTGGAAAGTTGTAAACATAACTGGAAAATCTACAAAAATTTATGAGTTTTGTGTTATTTCACTTCAAGTCCCGGGCATTGCACAAGCCAGATTTTGAGTAGTTAGTAAGTTTATTTATTTATTTATTAATTTTAAGTTAGCTCACATCTGCGTGTGCTAATAGTTTTATAAACATATACACATTTACATTGTTTGGCAAACATAATCATTCTTTAAATATTAGCATATACAGTCACAAATAAATAAAAACATTAATATTTGAGGTAGATATACTTTCTTATTTAATTTTTAAACTTATTAATATTTTCTATCTCAGCAATTTCATTCGGGATTTTGTTGTAAAGTTGGACGGCCTGGTATAACAAGAGATTTTTGGGTGCTTGATTTTTTTCTTATTTATATCAACTTTTTTAGTTTATCGATATGTGGGTTGGCCATGTTTATTATTTTCGTCCATGTATTAGCACTGTATTGTCTGTATGATAAATAGCAAAGGACCTAATACTATACCTTGAGGTATTGAGAATTCACTACACTCTTGAGTCACCAACTTGATCAATTAATTTCACTTCTTGGGGTCTTTTATTTAGATATATGTATGTACGAAATTGTCTATTCTAAGCCTGAAATTTGTAAAGTAATAGGAATGGACAATGAAAAAGAAAACAATTTACAAAAAAATACAACTGCGTAAATCAAAAGATTATGTATAACGTGATGAAATATTGTCGAGAACAATATTGTAAATACAACCTAAGTTAAACAATCACATTACAGTAATCGCCGTTTTTTTGTTGTTTTTATAGTGAATACCTCACAAGAGTCCCAACTGCTCCCGTCTGAAGCCAGTGAGACTATGGCATCCCCAATTGAGGTATGTTATGAGGCTGAAGGTAAGGGGGGAAGGGAAAGAGACGAGGAAGAGGAAGGTGAGGAAGTGCCTGGCTATTCAGATCTAGTCACTAAACACGGCTAAAGCCATTTCAAGCAACGTTTCAATTCTGAATGGTGGTCTTACGCCAGGGCGACACTAAGAGTATCTTCCACTCTGGAACGTGCCGCAAATATATCTACTATATATTATTTTAAATAATTAATTGTGAAAGAACACAAATCAATTAAATAAAATGTATTTGCGCACGCCGGTTTCGAACCCGCGGCCTTCGGAATGGGAGTCAAACGCCCTACCGCTGGACTACGCCGGCCGTACGGGAGAAAATACATGAATTAAATTCGGAATGTGTTGAATAAACATCAAATTAAAAACAATTAATTCTAAATGATAGTAACTACTGCAAACCTAGCAGAGGCATAAATGAACTTTATTTGTAGCTCATGAAAACTGAACAACACTTAACTTCTGTTCATTATTACAAGCTAAATTCTCATTTCTCAAACCACCAAACACGACATTTTAACGCCCGCCGATTAAAATATTACAAAGGTTAGAATCAATTTGCACTAAGTTGGCGGTATTGGCAACCCATGTGCGCGAATGTAGCGTTGCTGGGAACGCAATTTAACAACAGTCTTTAGTTAACAAACGCAATTTGCGCAAGGGGACACAATGAATGACAAATATAACGTAATTATCCCAAAAAGGAATTACGGAATGTAACAGAACGAGAAAATTTGCATTTCATTTAACTGAATTGAAAGCTGCATTTAGTAAACATTACAAAATAGTGTATCATTACAACTTATATTTATCAAGATAAAGACAGCTAGGTCGCGTTTTTATACGCTTATTTTATACGTTTTAAGTCAGGTCACTGCAAAATCTAGAGTTAAAATAATATTGTAGAATAGATACTAATCTAAATCATTAATTTTGAGGATGTAGGAACTCATTATAATTTCAAACACTTGTGTAATGTTCAATATTGTATATCAAATAAAATGCACCAAAAATGATGTTACTTGAATGGTAATGCTAATAACTGGAATTCAAGAAATTTAGTTCGCCAATAGTCGTTGTTCCAAGGTCAGCAATAATATATTCGTAAAAACCATTTAAATTAGCATAAAAATTAGAGCATATTTGTACGGGACAGATAATATAAAGACTGTGATAAGAATCTTACTGCGGAAAAGGCACTTACGATGGATCTTCGTTGTTCCGCTTCTCACGAAGATGGGAGATGGGAAACCATTACGCCGGCCGGTTCACTTAGGAACGCACAATGGCTGCTGTGGCTGATAGACAGATATGGGTGAACAGAACACAGAGCAGCGCGCCAGATCCACTGTAACTTCTGTTCCCCCAATACAATACATACTGGATGCACATAATTAGTCAAAGAAGGAAATAGTAAAAAGAGCCTCATCGTAGACACCCATCCACCTTAAATGCAGGGATATTAAACGTCGGTTTCCACCGCCGACTTTGAGATCATCAATTAAAATTGAAAGAGTATTGGATGGCTGTCAATTAGCCGGTAATGCAAGATGTTGGCGGAGAAACGCTGTAGACACATTACGGCCTATTATGTGATAGATAAAGGAACCTTTATTGCAGTGATGACTTTACGAAGTTTGTGGGAAATCAGAACCAGGAAGAAGAGAACACGCAGATACAGACAGGTAACTACCGATTGTAGTAATAGATGTTGTTTCGAGAAGCAATGGTGACACTAAATACAGAATGTCGTTAAAACGACGAATTTGGGACTACAATTGATCATTGATTCGATGCTGTTGATGCGACAAAATGCGCGGTTCCTTTTATAACAGTACTAAAATATTTTTTTGTAATTAATAGGTATGTCAAATATCTAGCTCGGACAGGAGCTACTTTATTTATTTTGGCTTTAAATTACAAAAATATAGGCGTATATAAGATTCTAATATTTTATGATTTTAGAGGCAACTTGGGACAAATTTGTGACAATTTGTGTACCGGTAAATTTGTGAGTAGATGTGAACATTTAAAAAAATAATTTGACAATATTTATTTTAGAAATATGATGACATCAAATTAAAAATATTTTTTTTGAGAAACAAGTTTGATGGGTTTAAATTTAAATTACCTATTTACATCGGAAAAAAACTTGTCGTTTATACGTATATTAAAATTACTGCCCAAAGAAACGAGCATTTTTATCATTTTTTAATTTCCATTTTATTTTTCATTATATTAAAACCAAGGATTAGGCAATTTTTTTTTAATAATTATAAATAATCCACAAAAAAATTCCAAAGTTGCTTCTAAAATGAACGAAAACTGATTTCTTTAATTACCAATAAGTCATCATTTAAAAGCAAAAAAGGAGCTCTTGTCCGAGATGGATTTTGACATATCTTTTGATTACAAAAATATTTTTTCATGTTGGTTACTACGTTTTGTATGAAACCGCCCGCGCAGCCAATAGCCTTAATGGTGGGGTTTAATCGTTTTTTTTTACGACTTCATTAATGGTTGTGGTGGATTCGTACGATGTACGTACATTTTATATGTAGGAAATAAATTTGGAAAAAATATATATAAGTAAATTAAGTCTATGTATATATCATTCGCAAACACGTCAGAGGTTAAAATTAATATTTTACTTACGGAGAAAGATATGCTACGAGAGTTTCAAGTTTTCTGCGTTTACGGAGGGCAGAATGTCATGATTTCTCTTGAACCATGAACAATGAAGATTATTATTGAAGGATAAAATTTACTAAGCACGCGATTATGGTGAACGGAAGACCCGAGAGCCGTGGAGGGAGCAGTGGTGACGATTCGTTCAATGATGCTGCAGAAACAAGTGCTGACGATTCTATCAATGCAGGAGATCGACAAGTCCCGTCCCTTTCTAAATGTAATTCTGCTTTATCAATCTGAGTATCAATGGAAGCAATTAACTTGTAATTACGTGTCTAACAGAATATGCAACAAGGTAACCGACACACTGCCATATCTGCCGTATGGACGACTGTTTCCACCGGGAGAGAAAGCGTGAGACGCAGCAGGTTTGAATCAGCCACTGTACTACAGTATACTGTAGCCAGGTACCGAGTACAGTACATGGTCACATTGTATATTACAGGCATGATAATTACCCCACCGGCCATAAGCAAGAGAGCCAACAAGAAGTGAGGCCCATTCCCACACGATCTCTAACGAGCTGGATAACATTGTCATTAATCTTGTATGAGCTTATTGTGTTCTTATTTTATTCAAACGATCATGTTGTTTACGTAGACCATGCAATGGCCATACGCCATCGACAATGCAACAAAAGGACGCAGCGAATAATTAATCTCTCACAAACACAACCTGATACTAAATGTCAATCACCCAATCGCTAGAAAATTAAAAAGGCTATCTATCATCCATCATTAAAGCTAAAATAACAATTTCTTAAAAGAAAATAACCACGTTAAGTACACTGTATATATATATATAGCAAATACACACTCGAAATGATTACATGTACGTATATAGATTTGTATGGAAACCAACGTCGTTACATACTTAGTACATTTTAGTTCTAGACCATTTAGCAAAAGCTCTGTCTCACTCACACGGTTGACATTGCGTATCGCCATCGCATTTGATCAACATGAAAAAATCACAATGATGATGAAGCAAAGTTCTGGATTTGAAATTTGAGCAAATAATGGTCAGACTACTTTTGGATCAGGAAAAACTCCCACATCGCAATTCTTGAGTTCTTCTTTATTCTATAAAATACGATTTTTTTATTGCGCATTCCTTATTAAACCAAAGTACCTATTATGAAAATCTAATACTTTCCTCAATTTAAAAATACTTACGCCCATATTTATTTGGGAGTTCAAGTTGAAGCCAAAAAGGAAATAAAATCTGCGTAGCGGAAGGAAAATTCACTTTCAGTCGATTATTTAGAACGAAATTAATATCCGGTTTCTTTCAACCCTCCAAAGGCTTCTGTCCATTGCACTACTGGCGGAACTTCCCGCAATCACAGCCAGCCCATCTTGAGGAGGTTATAATTACTTCGATCAAAACATTATTGATTTATTAACGCCCTTTACACGAAATTTTACATTATTTAGTTAGTATGGAAGTGCAACAGTAATACATTTATATAAAGGATGTATTGTAGGACTAAATAGTCCCTAGAGTACAGGAGAGAGACAAGGAGATTTAAACCATTGTATTAATAAGTCTTTTTCTCTCACAGTCGAGCTCTTAGCTGTACAATATCTACCGATCAATTGTACTCGTTATCGTAATCAAAGTAATATATCGACCACGCGCATTATTAATTCTGAAGTATACAACAATACAAATATAACAACAAACAATATAACTGGTTCTGTCTCATTTCAAAAACCTAATAAGTTGGGAGAAAAATGTGGTCATTGCAGATCAACAAAGTTTTAAAAAAAACACTTTTGACTGCGAAATGATGCACCTTTTTTATAAATGTAGGTATTAGTATCCAATTTTTGAAACCAATAATTTTGATTTCGGTATAGTTTATCACCTACAGTTTACTATATGGTAAAATAATTTTGCTGATCTAGGCATTTTTAATGTTAAAAACTAAAATTTATGCGTATATTTTTAGGTTATTTTGAAAAAACCAAAGATGTTATATTACTAATTAAAGTTATCACAAAAAAACCTTATAGATTCTCTACAATACAGTTATTTAAGGACTTCGCATTACTGAACATACAGCAACTGTACATCAAAATTATATCTATACATTACCAAAAAGACAAGCTAAACCAACATACTGTACAACACAACTACTGTACAAGACATAGACATCAACACATGACTCCGAAGATAAATACCACCTATGGACAAAGACATTACCGTAATCTGGCTCCAAACCCTTCAAATTTAATTGAAAAAGACATTAAAGACATTCACCTGATAAAAAGCATAAATCTAAAACACAAAATACATACATGGATTGTAAACAAGGGCATTATATACTGCGGACAAATGATAACTTCTTCAATATAATAGCTACCTGTATTAAATTTATCTCTCTTTTTTTTCAAATAATTGAAGTTCTTTATATCATCTCTTCTCCATTTTTTCTTTTCTTTTCTATTTCTCTTATTAATTTTCATTTTATGTTTATTTTTCAAAATTGTATTTATTAATTAATAATTTATTTTATTCTTTCTTTTGATAATGATATAAAAATTATTAAATTACTGCCACTTCGGAACAGGCTCAGCCTAGTGAGGTGGCATATACCTAAAAGAATGTACATGACATGTATTTTTTAGTTAATAAATAATAAAAAAATAAAATAAAAAAATAAAAAAATAAAAAAAATACTAAACTCTCAAATATTTCTTAAAATAAACAGACTTGCTATATTTTCGTTGTTTGTTTTTGGGGTGTTATGCCGTGTTGTGCTACCTCCTTCTTTAGCCGACGTTTCACATCGACGGATCTGCCGGACCTGCCCTGATGATGGACACTGCAACGCTGTCCGAAACGTCGGCTAAAGAAGGAGGTAGCACAACACGGCATAACACCCCAAAAACAAACAACGAAAATGCTTTTGGCCGTGAAAATCTAAAAACGTATCAGACTTGCTATATTTTACATCAAAACTTTGAAAAACTAATAACCACTTTCATATAAAATTCAAGATTTTTATTTGGTAAATATTCGTTTTTATCGTCCCCTGTAAAGTTTTCATTTTATGGCTTGAAGGGTTATACCAAATCCCAGTCGATATGGTATATTGTTATTCTCCAAACAGCATCCCCCACAAGAGATATAGTTTCTTGAATAACACAGCTGTCGTAAGATCGTAGATCTGAAAAAAGTTCTAGTGACATTTTAAATTTCAAAATCAATACAGCTGTTTTATTAGATAGGATAAAGTGGATCCTGGATAGCCAGGTAAGTAACTACTCGATTAACACCTGCAGACCGGAACTGTTGATTGACATATTCATTATTCATGTCGGAATTATTGCTGAAAATGCTCATAGGTATTACAGATCAGAGATGAAGTATTTTTTTTTTCAAAATCAACACAGATGTTTTATTAGTAAGGATATAATGGATTCTGGATAGGCAGGTAAGTACCTACTCGATTAACACCTGCAGCCCTTAACTGTTGATTATCGTGTTCAGTATTGGATGTCGGTGTTATTGTGTTTCGCTAAAAACTAAAAATTCTCATGGTATTATTATAATAGTTCAGAGGCGAAGTGTATATTGCATATTTTCAATAATAATGAAAAAAATTAACATAAAAATATTCGCAGTCGTATTATACTGCTCATGCAGTGCGATGTTTTGTTCAAACATTGATCGGGTGATTTCCTCCTGACCAGTAGAATTTTAATCGAGGACGTTTCAATTTCCGTTCCCTATTTAAATAATGTTATTTCCTTTCATAAATGTATGAAAACAATGAATTTCCTTTTAACAATAATAATAACACAACTTTTGTTTGACGCAGTTTTGTGTTACTTCAAATTGTTTTAGTAACTCCATTCACTGAACATGTTCTTATAATTACTACCAAGTACAGTATTGTTAAAATAAAATGATATAATATACAGAATATACAAAAAACAATAAGAATGGAACAAATTAATAATAACAATAGCGGTATACATATTGTTACTTGATCACAGGGCAAAATAAGAACATTAAAATACATATATAAAATGGGAGTCAGTTTAGTTCCAGCCTTTTGTAGTGCAAGGACGATAATCAAGCTTTTTTATGAATCGTCCTTAAACCGTAGAACACCAACAAAATTTTATCATTCCTAACATAAAGATTAATGGTAAAGACCTCAAATATAATATAATTTGAAGATCGGACATGATTTGAGATTTTCAAGGCCAAAATTATTTTCGTAATTGATTTTTGGGTTATTATGACGTGTTGCGTAAGCTTTTTCTTTACCCAACGTTTCGGACGGCATTAATGTCCATCATCAAGGATTACACATTTACCCCGATAACCCAAACATAAAGCACGATAATAATTTAAAGATCGTTTGTGTCATTGTAGCTCTAAAGCAAAGCAGTGGCGGCTCGTGACTTTTGGTGAGCTAAAGTGCTAATTTTAACAATGATGGCATTATTGATGTCGTTGTAAACGAACAAATTTATTTTTTTCGAAATTTATTTTTTTGTATGAAGATTTTCAGGAAATCGGTGCGGCGCACAGCAAAACTAAAATTTCCTGAAAATCATCACACAAAAAAAAAAATCGAAAAAAAAAATTTTTTTTCGGCTACAACGACATCAATAATGTAATTTTTGTTAAAATTAGCACTCTAGCTCACCGAAAGTCACGAGCCGCCACTGAAGCAAAGTGAATGCTTAGTCGCGTTGGTGATACCAAGATTGGGCCAAATTTCAACCGAGCGGAAGTTTCAGTTTAATTAGTAAAAGGGGCTGTTAGTGAGTGAATAAATAAAAGCCCTAAATACATAGATCCGAACCATCGTACTCAGAACTTGACTTGACTTGAGAAGACTTGAGTCAGAAGAGATGAAAAAGAATGTTTATATTTCGAAAGGTTACTGATTAATCAATCTGAAAAATGTATTTACTTATCTAACAGTGTATTTTAATGAAATGGCATATTCTATAATTTAAGACATTTGTATTAGAGACAGAATTAGAGTCCTTGGGACTGTTGCTAAGCGTAATGGTTATTATTAGTTGAATGGAAACCGATGACACCGAATTCACAAGATTGTCACATTCGCTCGATAACGATCGATAGGATAACTATCGGTAACTTCTCATCGTTCCCTAGGACAACTGTACATCGCTAACGTACAAACAACAGATGATGTCGAATATGTTAACCCTTAAAAAAATTGGCGTATTTTGTCAGAGGCTAAAAATATTCCCGCTTTGCAATAAAATCCAAATAAATGGAACATTTGTTAACGTATTCGAAAACTAAAAGGTGATGAAATAGGCTTTCAAATTTCTATATTAAAAATTACGATGTATTTTTTTTAATATAAATTTTCTTTGCGAAAACTTTAAAAAGTTTTAAAAATGGGTCACTTTACTTTTTTTTCTAACTAAAATTACTGATAATGAAAAAACATAAAACACATACTTATTTCATTAGAGAAATGAATTATAAACCTTAGTGTCACTTCACTTTTTTTCGTTTCATGTAAAAAAAAATCTTAAAAAATTCACAAAGTTCCATAATTTTTTTTCAAATTGCTATCGTTAACTTTGGTTTCAAAAAGGGGTAAATATTTTTTTTTTGTGGTTTTCTTTTAGATTTGAATATATAGTTTGTTGTATTCTCTTTCTA
Organism: Limnephilus auricula; assembly: GCA_951813805.1. Lineage (NCBI taxonomy): Eukaryota > Metazoa > Arthropoda > Insecta > Trichoptera > Limnephilidae > Limnephilus > Limnephilus auricula. The sequence continues at coordinate 8,935,658 of OX638403.1, forward strand.
AAACCGTTTTTGATCACATTTCTGACTATGATAGTAAGGGAAAAACAACGATTTCTGTGAGACCTATGTGAGCTGGGAAAAATATGGTCTCCTGTGATTAAACGGGTTAAGGACACTTTGTCATTGTGAACTGTCAGTTATACGTTAGAGATCTGTAGTCATGCTAGGGAACGATGAGAAGTTACCAATAGTCATCCTATCGATCGTTATCGAGGGCCTCTGAAAGGGTTAAACGTATCCATCCAGATCCGAATTGATAGACTTGCCATAACATGAAATCCGGGTATCATTTCGACGAACTGGAGGAAAACCTCGTGACCATATATTTGGCACCAGGGGGGTTCCAGAATGCTTTTAAAAATCAACTACATCAGTGGTACGATGATTGCATTGAAATAAACAGGTCTTGCGCAGAAAAGTAAATGTCACAAATCACTGAAAGCGTCACGTCCACTCCACCCCCTCCCCCCTCTGCTTCGCGCAAGTTGTTTTGTTCCCTCGCCCTTATGGGCTGCTTTGTCTCTTACTCACTCTGTGCCTATATCCTAAGTGATATTGTTTCGGTGGGATTATGGTTATAGTAATAATGCTCTCCTGATTATTTTTTATAAAACACCTTGTTCAATCATTATTTTGAATTTCTTTACTTTATTTTGAATTTCAACCAATTTTGTTTATAATGACATCGATGGTGATAGTTAACAAATTAATTATAGGCAAATGTTGCAATAAGCCGAGAAAATATTAAAATTTTAATTCAATTAAGCCACAGTTTTATCTGCAGAAAAACTTTTCCAGCGTCTCGTCGTTATATTTTGTACGCATGTTAACTGTTAAAACAAAATCGATAATATTTTAATCGAAATGCATAAACTAAAACAGCACGAAAATGTCTTCAGAAGGCCAAACTATCACAATAAGTAAATGCAAGAATCATTAAGAATTTGATTTAAAAACTAATATTAATTTTTTTTGTAAAATTATATCTCCAAATCTAGAAAACAGATGAAAAATTCATTTCATTTGCATAGCGAAGGGTTCGCCTAGCATAATTTATTTACATGGCGGCCACTCGAGCGGTATTTATTTTGTCGGTAAGTTATTTGTATAAGCGAGCGCTGTCACTTAACTAAGGAGAGGGTAGGGCCTCTGCCTACCGCGGAGGGGAAGCGTAAACCTGTGTGAACTCTGCCTTTATGGCGAACCTTATGAGTGCCTACCTACAGTACACCCATCACCTACGTGACGTAACGATAAGTAGACGTAAAGCTCTAAGCGGTAATCTACGTGAGAGTGCAAAATTTTCACGGGAATAAAGAGAGACAATTTTTCAAGGAAACGAAAACAAATAGTTGAAAGCTGCTCTAGAAAATCTTAACTGTAAAATAGATATTCTGTTTGTGTCACACTAAAAACTATGGAACGGCGGGCTAAGGCGTCATGAAAATTGCACAACTTTAAAGCAGATTTGTCGTCACCTACTAAGGTGGGTCACGAAATCTCGTCATGAGATGTAAACAGCTTTTTCTGTCTGAATTTCTAGATACTAGGTCAATGTGAGATGTGAAGTATTGAAATTTCCATTTGACTATTTTTTTTTTTTTTTAATGTTTCTTTATTCTTTGAATAGTAAATATATAACAATTGTGGAATTTATGGCCGCCATACTAGGCACATGCCCGTGTTATAGAACGTGTGATAGAATAGAACGCCATACAGTTCGTTTCAATTAGAAAAAAGTATATATATATTATTTTTATTTTACTAAATTGTTTCATTGTAGCTTTAACTAATTAATCACCACTCCTTGAAAAATGATTTTTTTCTATAGTTACTAATTTATCTATACCGGTTTGTCTATTATAAAATTTTCGTTATATCCTGATGAAGAAACCACGGGTTTCGAAACATGTTGATAATTTTGATGACTAAATTAAAAAGTCGGGTTTTATCGTCAGGTGTTATCGATTTTTCTTTTTTGGTTCACCTACTAAATTCAAAAGCCAAACAATCGATAATTTAAAGGTAGGTTAGGTTTAGCAGCCACTGTAGCCTGTCCTCCTGCGAATCTGTCTGTAATGAAAGCACTCTTAAAATTTGGACACAATGGGAATTTGATTGAGAGTGAATATTCGATAATTTCCAGCGATCGGAATCCCGAATTCAATTATTTTTAATTGAAATTTTGTTGAAGTTGCAAAGAATAACAACACGCCTACTTTCAACATTCACAAATTAGAATAAAAATATATCGTATTACTGATTTTCGGAAGAAAATCCTACTTACTCTAAGTAAAAGAAAAGATTTTACTAACGCTTGAAGATTTATTATATTTATAAATTATTTGAGGGGATGTGTTTTCTTGGAAATTTCCATTGGAATTACAGAAAAATTACGTAAGACAAATAATACAATTGATGGTATAAAGAGGAGATGATAAAAACATAAAAAGAGAAAAAACATAAATAAATAGTGAAAAACTCCGTTATTGGTGTTATTCTGATTTAATATAAACACTCAAAGTAGTGGTAGAGTACATATTCAAACGGCTCAATTTATTAGTATAGTGTGTATGTATTTTTAAGGACTTTCAACAAATGTCGTTAATAGCGTTTCAACAGATTCAGTTCAAGCAGTTAGTAGTACTTTAGAAGAGTGGCAACTGTCGCCGTTCGTGTCTAAAACCCGAACAAATTCGGAAATAGCCGATAATATCCGACCGACAGCTGAGCACCATCAGCGCCGAGTTCCCTTGCTTCAGAATTGCACAGAGCATCCATCAGACGGGACGTTTGGTCCAATTATATATTATTGTAAAGCACAAAATAACAGAAAATAAAGTAACTTGCGATCTCCACGAACCAGGAACTTTATTGAAGATTCCTGCACATAAATCAAGTAATCCCAATCACTGGGATTGAAGAACATTACAATTAGCTATTACTATTGGCGTAAAAAACAAATAAATCTTATGGTGCTAAGTGAATTTCAAGAGGACGACTAATGGTCGTTTTGTCAACAAACGGCCAGTAGAATTAAATTAACAACGGTTTAAACCTTTCAGGCTTACCTTAGTAATAGGAGAAAAACAGATTTCGTACAAATTACACGAGGGTTTCGTGCTTACGTTTAGTGTTTTTAGAATAAAGTTTATTCGGTTCGATATTCCCTATTGCGTGTAAAATAGAAATAATATTTATTATAATTAGTTAGAAAAGTTTATAATTAGGCTGAACTAACAATAAATAATACTTTAAAAGCAAAACAATGTCACGCTTTATTTATATTTATTTAAAAAACAAACAGTCGTACATTAAAGAATAAACAATAAACATTCGTATGTACTAGACCAATTACATAAGTTCCATTAATTAGGTTGATTTAGTATGTGTACCTAAACAATATGTCACAAATAACAAAAAGAAAAAAGAAACATTATAAAGAATTCATAATATTATCATAAGAAAATAAATAACTACAAATTTTCGCATGATTGTACTATTCAAATCTATAAAATAAACTACGGATAATGATAGTATAATTTTCACAAACATAAAAATATTTTAAATCATTAATTTCGAGTTACAATTGAAAATGTCTACATCTCGTGAGGCATTGTGAATTTTTTCAGATACGTCCCAAATCCTTACTATGTATAAGTTGCTGATACAAATCTAAAAAGATGAATTATATATGTTCAAGTTATTTCCAAGTCGCTAGAATAGGTGCTAAACACCGCATCTAGCACTCCCAGCGACTTGTTAGGTAATAAAGGGAAAGTCAGGTATTTGAAATATGACCTCGGCGAGTTCGCGTTTCGTTTCAATAGCGAGCCGGCAACTGAATTCGCGTCACTCGGAAAGGCTGAAGTTGTATGAGTAGTAAGGCAGGTATTATTATAGCCGTGCCGTGGTACAAAAATGCATTCAATTCGATTAAGCCAACATTTTATAATGTTTATACTCATTGTTTAAAGAAAATCTCGTGGTATAATGAATGCGTAACATTGCAAAAATAATTCATAATAGAAAATCAAAAAGATAAAACGCACAAAAAGATAAATGCATAAAAAAAATTATAAAAAAATTACAACCTTCGAAGCAAAACTAATTCATTTTCTTTCTGTTTGTACAAAACATGTTCCATATGTTCATACTCATCCTAATTTGACTGTCCTAAAGCGGGAATCCTCCTAGTTGGGCAGTCAAAACATTTTATAAATAACGTATAATAAATGCATACCTAATCTTATACAAAGTAAAATAAAATAAACAAATAAACGTTAAGCTATTTAACTCGGTCTCGAAACCCATCGGTTTCGGCGAATTATAATTACATACTGATTACTGGGATTTCGAATTGTGAAAATGTGGACATGCGTAGCAGCAGAACACATCGGAAAATAATGTCCCCTTAATCAGATTCCCTATGGCATATCTATGTGACTATCAAGTGACTCCCGATGCTGACCGATGTCGACCGGCTGAATAACTTCAACACCCCAGTTTGACCTCCATCCTTCCGACTTCCTTCACCATACGAATAGGTGAGAGGCCATAATTTAGAATTGTTGCTTAAAAATGCATTAACAATGTTATGTTTAGTGATAATACCCAATCAGAAGGGACAGGTACTTCCCAACCGTCGTTTTACACTCCCAACACCTAATGTAACTTCATAACATTTTATATGAGGACGATAACTTTACAACATTTTATATGAGGACGATAACTTCGTAACATTTTGTATGAGGAAGATAACTTCACAACATTTTATAAAAACTTATAAGAGCATTCAATAGTTTTATTGACTGCATGGAACCTGCAAAATGTAAAACTAACAAAACCTCAATACAAAATGCCTGAACCTAAGCAGTAACTATGTTTTAATACATTTATTACTGGTATTAAGCCCAAAGCAGTAAATTTAACAATCTCATAAATGGCACAAACGCAACAAATCCTTTTACGCGGAAGGTGAAGGCTAATAATAGGTAAATAACAAACAGATCACGCAAAAGTCCTCACTTGATTTAAGGCAGTAACTTTGTAAAAGTAAATAAAAAAATATTAATTACCAAATTGGTAATTGTGATTATATTAGTGGTTTAAACAAAGTTATTTGTTTTAATTTAATTCAAAATGACGCCACAGAGTGATTTTGCGAAGTTTGAAGAAATAAAAAAATATTGTTTGACACAATTATTCAGCGTTCGGAGTATAACTCGTGGTATGCCAACATGTACCTTGCTTCTGTTTACTTCACAAACGTTAAAGTAGTTATGAAAATACGGCATTTGCAAAAATGAGAGCATCTTTCGAAAGGGTGATGATGATTTTTACGCTACATGTTAGCTATATGAGTTAGACAGTCAGTACAAACGCAATAGACATCGACGCTTAATGTTTAATGACTACGCAGAGAGAGAAAGGAAAATTCGATTCGGCCAGTAATGGCGGCGGAGAGAGTTGATGATGATGGTGTTCCACCTCGAATTGGTTTTATCGCGGATCGCGGCTCTTCTAGGAATGGCTAAATTCTCTCCATTGTGGCAGAACGTTGGTACTGTTGGCAACCGGCATCGGGATTATTAGAGCAAATGAATGAGAATAAATCGCAGAAAATTAAGAATTTGATAATGTGGAATTGCTGAAAATTATTTTTTCTTTACAAGCGAGACGGTCAACAGTAGGTACAAGTACATGAAGGCAAAAAAGCTGCGCCTACCCCGAACAAAAAAGAACCATAAAGAGAGAATAAAAGATAATTTTTAAAAGATCTAACAAATGGGGTAGTGTTCCACTTTTATACTCAGTTTTTTTTTTCAAATTGACCACGCAATTGAGGAGGAGCAAAGTTCTCGGCTAGCGATCTGGAGGTCGCAGGTTGCGTAGATAAATTTAATTTCATTGATTTGTGTTTTCACAATTTAGTAATTTAAAATAATATAAGGAATATTTGCGACACGTTCCAGAGTGGAAGATACTCCCTGGTGTAAGACGACCATTAAGAATTAAATTGTTGTTTGAAATAGCTTTAGCCGTGTTTGGTGACTAAATCTGAATAGCCAGGTACTTCCCCACCTTCCTCCTCTCCATCTTCTTCCTATCCCACTGGAACCTCACAATATACTGTAATTGGGAATGCCATAGTCTTACTGCCTCCAGACGGGAGCAGTTGGGACTCTTGTGAGGTATTCAAAATAAGAAGAAAAAAAAAACAAAATGGAAGATAAAATTGCGTTTAGTACACGGTAACGTATTTTTCATTAATTTGTTAAGGTACTTACTTGACTTACTTTATTTAACCAGTGATTCCTGACATTATTTGGAGAAAAAAATGTAAATGAAATTATGGTCTCCGGTGACATTTTGGAGCACTTTTTTTTCATTTTTTTTCTTGATAAATTCAAATAAAATCTGCATGACGTCACTGGTCGCTCAGCCGAGTAACCGTTTCACCACTTACCCCGTCCCCAACTGTCCAACACCTACTATTTTTTACGTTTTTGTAGAAATAAAAATCAAAAAGGTCACCGGAGACAATTACTCCAAATAATGTCAGGAATCACTGGTTAAAGTAAGTCAAGTACACACCTTAACATCCTGTATATTTATATATTTTAAATAATGTTTATTCCATATTTTAGAATCTTGTTCAATAGCAAAAACAATAATGTTATACAGTAAGATACCGAATTTATAACACGTGGCATAATCAGGCAGCAGCGCTAATTATCAACCAAATTATAAACATGATAAATTGTTCATCGGTATTAAATTTTATTAAAATGAAAATTTCATGGCAGCATAGCGGAACTAAAAAAATTGAATTTATGAAAATTTTACCCCATTAGCCTTGGATCATTTCCAAAATCTAGAAGGTCTCAAACGCCTTTCAGATGATTTTACACATAAATGGCGTTATAAAAATATGTAAGTAATATCGTAATTTATCACAGCTTATTTATTGCTGATGAAAAATTATGTTTATTTTTAATAAATCTTCTTAAATAATTGATATTGCTATATAATAAATACCTTGATTAAATCTATTAATAAGGTTTCAATGCAACCAACATACAACTCCATTATATTAATAAATAATAAAAAACAGAGACAAAATGGTAATATTTAACCTTCCAACGTACCTACTTGCTTACAAGAACATAAGGCAGGTATTAGATAAACCTATGCGATATTGGTTATTTATTACCTACTACGTTCATCAAGAAGAAATCAAATATAAAAAATGTGAAGAAATTAATACATAATAAGTTATTGCAGCGTCAAGAGAATGAAGCAAAATAAATTGATATTAGGGATTAATGTACAATTGCAAGTGTGTCCCACGGTTAAATTTGCCAGCCACCTCTGGCCTGGAGCCCAAAAACATCTGTAAAACCCTTTATTCTATCCAGAAACGGGAGTTCCGTTTGATAGATTATCCTATCGTAACAAACGGATTGTAACTTTTAGAGCCCAGGCGTCGGGCGGGATTGCTATCCTTGTTCTACCCGTATTTCAATATAAGATTCTATGAGGGACTAGCGTTATTGATTCCTTTGGTACAGGTGCACATTCGGAAAACACGCCAAACGCGCGCCCGCCCTTTGTACACAGTCACATGAGAACGAGTCGTTTCAACGATTCGTTCTTGAAATTCAACAGCACGGCTCTGGAACGATTTGCCAGTCCTGTGTCTCCTCCCTTCTACAATATAAGTCTCTTCAAAACCCAGGCTCACCACTTCCTTTCCGCAAAAAGACCCCCTACGCAGCATCCCCAAAGATGACATAGGCCCAGGAGGTCATTAATTTTCGTAGGGTCTCCTGTGTGGAGTTAATTTAAAAACAAATATCAAAAATTTAAAGCATCTGATTCATGCGAAATAAACGACAATTCACTTCAACAACTAACAATAAATTTGAAAATGTGCACGGAGAAAAATGTTATTTTAAAAAACGATAATTTTATTCGTAAAAACTGTTAAAAACGGGACTGAAGTTCTTACGAACAAATTAACAGTGTTTCAATGTTTATTGGCGGGAAAATGTAAGAATAATTTGTTGATATACGTACGAAATTAGGTATAACAACAAATTATTATTACACGTTCCCGCCAATAAACATTGAAACCCTGATAATTTGTTCGTAAGAATTTCAGTCCCGTTTTTAACCGTTTTTACGAATAAAATGATCGTATTTTAGAATAAAATTTTTCCCTATGTGGGCATCAGAGTTCGTTACTTAATTTTATAATGCACAAATGTTCTAAAAATGACTGTCTTCCAACGAACAGAGTATAACTACTTATGTTCATAATATAACCTGTTAGTATTTTCCACAATCATGCGTCTAATATCGCGAGAAGCATAGAGTTTGTTCGTGCGGAATTTGTACATTTGCCTAGGTCACTTCACAGTGGCAATAAACACACACAGCTAATAGTTACCCATGTAATAATGATCTTAGATAAATAATTCATAAACCACCAACCTTCGATAATGGCCATACAACAAATCGCATGGTTTAATAGCAAAAATAGTCACTATAAAAGACATGTGATACAAATATGACTGGCTGCGTTCTTTGCCACATGTGAATAATCTTACTAATATTATAAACGCGAAAGTTTGTATAGGCCAGTGCAATTAGCGATCCGCGATTGGAATTATTCCGGTAGTCCCAATTTTTTTATATGTTTTATACACTCATCTCCTGATGTAAAATCTGAGCTTTCGCCGCCATTTTGAAAAAACCAACCGGTTTCGCCACAAAATCTAGTTTTTCTCAAATATCTCGTTTCTGATACAAATTTCGGCTATAGTAGCTTAACAAGTTTAGTAGAACATAAAATTACCTACAACTTTTATTAAAAATAAATTCTTCTATCTCTAATACATATCGAGATATGCAGTCGTAAAAATGTGTAAGAGTTTATAAAAACAGGTAAATTGCACGACTTGGTTTGGTTTTTTGTACATATCTTTTTTCCAGTACAATTTTGTAAAAAAATTATTGAAATCGATTTTGTAGAAAATAAAATTTCATAATAGAAAAATAATAGGTACATGTTAAATATTTTTATCTCAATTAGGTATCCAGGTTTTAATACAAAAATTACACAAAAATTAGGTGAAAGATTGAATCAGAAAAATAATAATGTTTTAATCTTCGCGTACCTTGATTATTCTTTTTTTAACCCATTCAGACCCCTTGAGCATAATTATGCACACTAACTTCAAAGCATAATATAAGAAGTAATTTTAAGTATTTTAAATATTCCGCCTGTTTGTATTAAACTAGCAACATTATTTCTACCTAAAAATTTAACTAGTGGAGTTATCTTACCCGCAAAAGTTATAAATATCGGCTGTTTCGAAAAGTGCGATGAACCGTTTGACAGGAGTGCTGGTAGGTACATTTTGTTTTCATAGTTTTTATTAAAATTTCAAAATTATTTCATAAAAGAAGTAACCAGAAGCAATTCTAAAATGTTAATAACTATTATGTATAAATTGAAAATGTAAATAGTTAAATAAATAAGCGTATGGAAGTGTTTGAATTTTGATGTGCAGAATTATGCACAATCAGTCTCTATGACACCTTTACATGATGTATACAAAATGTTATACTCCTTTCTTTGTGATTTGGAAAACTTATGTTGTGTTGTTAATTTTAGGAAAAATGTATAACTCTATGAACAAAGAAGATTTGGAGGTGATTTTAGGATTGTTGGAGAATGATTCTGACTCAGACCTTAGTGATGATGATAATTTTGACGTGGAAGCTGAACGTTTGGAGGCGAGTTCTTTGGAACGTGAACCTTCGACTTCTACAAAACAAGTTAGAATAGGTGCATATAAAATTTCTCCAGATGCTATCAGAGGCATTATGAAGATATTGCATTTTAAGAAGATGAACCATTGGATATCACGGAAAAAAAATATAAAGGGGCGAAGGAGATTTTTTTTTTACATATTTTCTAAAAAAAAATTGCATTACATGTTACTTTTGAAAATGGGGAGGACGACTATATTGGGCCTGCAATGCATTATTTTTTTTAGGTATATTAATGAAAGTGAACTAAAAAAAATGGCGGAATAAACAGACATTTATGCCCTGCAAATTGGCAAACGTAATTTTAATCCAACGAAATTAAATCACTTATCAGGCTGCATATACGTATTGGAACATTAAATTTTCCAAGAGTTTGATTGTATTGGAATTGAAGCCAGATAAAATATTGTGTATCGGTGAACAAATGGTGCCTTTCAGAGAAAAGTAGGAAGATGAGCCTTGCAGAACCACTAGTAAAGGCGGGTAAAAATAAAACATTTAAAAGAAAGTCCGGATGTCCAAAATATCCAGATACAAGGAAACCTGCACTAAAAGAAAAAAAGTTAGTGAAGAAGTTTGACCTAACGCAGACGTTCGACATGATAAGGTTGGCCATATGCCCCATCTTGACCAAAGAAAGCGATGTAAATAAAACTCTCGTAATCAAAAAAAAAATTTTTTTGTGATAAATGCAAAATTCATTTACATATAAAAAGGAACAAAATTTCATATCATTGAAATACTTAAAATAAACTTCAAATATTAATGTTCGCCACTGTTCATAAGAATTTCTATATTTCATTAATAATTGTTGAAAATTTTCTATTCAAAACCGCTGCAACAATATTCTCCTTTCAGTGATCTGTGACCGTTGAGACCTGATAGGCATAATTATGCACATGTTCAATTTCCTAATAAACAATACTAAAAAAATATTTAAAAAATATTTTTGTTTTTTTAAAACCACAATAAAGCCTAATCCACTCTTAAATAATTTTTTTCTCCCTTAACAATAATTCAGGTCTGAACGGGTTAAACAATTATTATTGACATAACACGTATCATACATATTAGCAACATTAACCATCAAAGTAATTACAAAATATAAATAAAATAATTAATTAAGGTACAAAAACATGTTAAAAAAAGAAGAAAAAAAAGTATTTTCTTAAATTTTTTGACTATTGACTGTAGTTCTGTTTATTACTGCCACTTACGGGCCACAATATATACTTCTTATGTCTCATCAGCCGAATTTGTGGCGACTGGGTCACCAAATTCCTCGTCATCATCATGAACGAAGGCTTCCACAACATTCTCTCACGAGTTGCCATTACAGTGAATACAGATTAGGGAGCATTTTAAACCTGACTTTCTACATGTGCGCTCTCCTGCGAAACCTTTTTTGCATTAGAGTTATATAAAGTTCAGCAACCCCTGAGGTGCAGCCTCCTTCATCATCGGTACTGGAGTTAGTAACCCAACAGCGTCCTTCTTCCACCCTCATTCAGTTGGATCTTTATGGTGACCAAGCCAAGTTTGCACATGCAAGTAAGTTATTGAAGCATGTTGCTGGACTGCGTCTTTGGTAGGTGGTAGCCCGGATAAACTGGATAAATTGAACACTCCTTTGACAAAAAGAATGTACCTTAAATTTTCCAAATTTGATTTCTCCTTGCCGCCATACAAAAGTGCAAAGAATTGTTCGGCAGCCAAAATGATTGTTGGAATACACGAACACGTTCATTCACTGAGTGGTTCTTGAGAAGAATATTACAAAATTTGTATTTGCCTTGACCGAACGGAGCATCAGTTGTGTCGCAGCCACTTATGGCATGAATTAATAAAATGTTTTCGACTATTTCAATGTGTTTAAAACATTTGTTGGAGTACAACGCGTTAGGTGATTTGCCGTTACCAACTTTTTGGAAGTGAGAGAGCTGTCAGCAGTACCAACAATAATTATGACTGCATCATATTGAGATGACAACGAGTTTGCTGTGGTTATTATGAGAACATCCTCTTCAGCTTGTACTGTCGTTATTTGCGATCGTTCAAATGAGGCTCTGAGTAGGGAAATAAAATGAGACTTGTTCTTCTCATTTCCCAGAAACTTTTCCCGAGGCACTTGTGGGAGACTGCTTTCATAACAAAACTTCAGCACCGCCGCAAGATAAACTATAGCATCCTTACGTTTTTTTTAAGTGTAGGTTTCCAAAGTTCTGGTTAGACATAGCGAAGTTCTACATCTTTTCAGCCATATATGACAAGTTACTTTGCTATCCCCGATCGTGCCACTGCTTAAAGTCATAATCACATTTGTTTTAGAAAATGGTTCATGGCAAGCAAACCAATCTATGAGAGTTTGGACGTCTTTGTCATCCCTCTTAATTCGTGTAGGCCTCATCTCTACACGTTGCTCTGACGTTCCTGATTAAACTCCACAGAATGACTCGATACCCTCACAGATGCTATGCAGATAAACAAAGCCAGCAGTCCAACGAAGAATAGAACTGTATGTAATTCCTCGTCCTTGGGTCAAACCTCCAGATGTTTTCATCGATCATCAGAGTTTGTTCAATGGTCATATCGGACCAAATCCCCGACCAAAATTTATGAGATCGTTGAATCGTAAAGAAACCCTCTTTAGTAAATCTTTCAAATTCTATTGGATCCATCTTCTTTTTCAAAGTCAACATATCTTAAAGATACAGATGTGCACTTTTGGCGTAATTAAAGTGGGCGGCTGCGTGAAAGAGAGGTATAATTTTTTGGACCGTTGCAAGATGGAGCTTCCAATTTCCAGAACGCACCGCTTCAAAATACAACTCAGTCACTGTTGTCATCTGGAAGAACTGAACCTACAGCTAGGAAGTAGGTCCGTTTTCTGTTATTTTTTTCAGTATATCAATCAGTTTAGATTGAACTGCCTGAAAAGCCTGAATTTTCCTGAGCATTGAATACCACATTCTTATCTGAAAGTAGGGGAGGGGTGTGATATGGAAGGTAAATTTTCTGTTTTCACCTATTATTATAGAATAAAACTGCAAAAAAAATAAAAATCACACCTCTTTTTAGAAATTTTATTCTCTACAAAATTGAAATAAGTAATTTTTTTTGGATACCTAATTGAGATAAAAATATTCAACGTGTGCCTATTATGTTTCTATTACGAAATTTTATTCTCTACAAAATTGATATCAATAATTTTTTTACAAAATTGTACTGGAAAAAAGATATGTACAAAAAACCAAACCAAGTCGTGCAATTTACCTATTTTTATAAACTTTTACACATTTTTACGACTGCATAACTCGATATGTATTAGAGATAGAAGAATTTATTTTTAATAAAAGTTGTAGGTAATTTTATGTTCTACTAAACTTGTTAAACTACTATAGCCGAAATTTGTATCGGAAACGAGATATTTGAGAAAAACTAGATTTTGGGGCGAAACCGGTTGGTTTTTTCAAAATGGCGACGAAAGCTCAAGTGCGCCAAGGTCGAAAACTCAGATTTTTCATCGCGAGATGACTATATAAAACATATAAAAAAATTGGGACTACCGGAATAATTCCGATCGCGACCCCCTTTTTTGCGCTAATTGCACTGGCCTAGTATGGATGTGTGGATGTATGTTACTCTTTCATGCAAAATTTACTGAATGTTAATGAAACTTTACAATAATATAGCCCATACATCAAAATAACATATAGGGTATAATTTATAAAGCTAGCTATTTATTTTCAATATATTGAAAATAATAATTATTGTTTAATAGAGAATGTCAAAATTTGAGAATGACATTTTGCAAAACAATGATTGTTTAATCAAAATTCTATTTTAGAAAATATTTAAATTAGTGAATTTAAGTACTGTCCTAATACTTTGAATCGAATCAAGAATTATAGATATTTTAAATAAATAGGTTAAGAATTTTGGTATAAACGTAGATGGGACCTAGGAAAGAAAAGCAGGCAGAAGCTAGTAAGAAAATATTTTTTAGTCATTCAAAACTAGAGTTGAAAGGCTGGGAGTGAAAAAACGCAAATCATTATAAGTATCACCAAAATTATGAAGATATGCAATTTGAAAAGTACTAACGGCAATGATTCAACTGAGTACAAACATACATCTGCTCCGTCAAATAAATAACGTCACCCCACTCTGCATATTATTTGAGAATTTTTTGAGGGTCCCTGTATTATGGCAGACGAAGTTGAAAGATAGATTTATACATTTATTACAAAAGAATTATTATACAGTTGGTGAAAAATTTATTGATTAATCTACAATGATTTGAACGATTTCACAGATCGTCTAACTAAACCACGCTTGGCCAATTTCTCACAAGAGCCGAAAAATATCAAAAGAGCTAACTCGCTTTCCATTTAATACCGGTAATTTGCCGACAGTAACGATATCTATTATATTAGGTATTAATTCACGTCAGCTGAAAGAAATGGAATAAAAAACGGTATAAAGATGCGCAGACTAATAATAATAATTGTACTTCTCGAGACATGAACGCTTTGAGCTGTAATTCCAATTGAGACAAGTTAAGAAGTAGGTACCTAGTCCAGTGGTGTCCAAACCAAATCGTTTGGCGGGCCAAAAATATATTATACTAGCTTCTGCCCACGACTTCGTCTGCGTAGGATTAGTACTTCGAGTAATCTATTTTCTTTTCCTAGGTCCAATCTACGTTTATACCAAAAATTTTAACCTATTTATTTAAAATATCTATAATTCTTGATTCGATTCAAATTATTAGGCGAGTACTTCAAATAAATTCACTAATTTAAATATTTTCTAAAAAAGAATTTTGATTAAACAATCATTGTTTTGCAAAATGTCATTCTCAATTTTTGACATTTTCTATTAAACAATAATGGTAGATGCATACTGGGTCGACGTACGTACGCATCGCTACGGCTAACAATATCTGGGCTACTTAGCAACCACACATTTTCTGTGAAAATGTATGTGGTAGAATCACATTGGCCACATGCATCGCAACGTGCGATGCCTGTGGCCATTTTCATAGAAAACGTATGGTTGATAAGCATTGTTAGGCGTAGCGATGCGTACGTACGTCGACCCGGTATGTCTCTACCTTAAGTATCATTTTCAATATATTGAAAATAAATAGCTAGCTTTATAAATTATAGCCTATATGTTATTCTGATCTATGAGTTATATAACTCATATAACTATAACTATATATATAACTCATATATTTTAAAGTTTCATTAAAATCCGATCAGTAAATTTTGCGTGAAAGAGTAACAAACACACATACACCCATACAAACTTTTGCCTTTATAATATTAGTAAGATACTGAGCTTCTATTACGGACATTTGCTGAAATGCTGACCGTTAGACCCGTCCATGCATATTAGGTAAATGGCGAAAAACGCTAACTAACTAACTAACTCCGTCCTCTCTAACTCTCCGCAGTGGTAAGCAGAAAGGACGGACCGCCAAACAACTCGGTCCTGGCACACACTCTTTGCCTCATTCACATTCATATATTGTTTCATAAATACTCTTCTATTTTTATGACTCTTGACACGGCCCGACTCAAGTATCTGATTCACATGATCGTGCCATGTCTTCCTCGGGCGTCCCCTACTTCTTATTCCATTCACATATTCTCCTATTATTGTGGAAAATGCAAAAAATGCTATTATTATAAAACCGCCATCTTTAATGCTAGAACGTGTAAATTGACTATACACACGCCTATTGTGTATAGTCAATTTACTTACTGCGTCCTTTGCACTCACCCCCCACTTACTAAAATCAAGTCAGTTAGATTCGATCTTCCTAGAAATGTACGGAATTATATACTGGTTAGAATTGATTGCCAAAATAAATTTCTAATGCGCCTTTTTTTATATGGATACCGCACATGTCTCAAATGCTCTCGTCTGGAGCCAGTGAGACTATGGCATCCCCGATTGGGGTATGTTGTAAAGCTGAAGGTATTGGAGAGGAGAACGAGAACGGGAGGAGGAAGGTGAAGAAGTACCTGGCTATTCAGATCTGATCACCAAACGCGGCAAAAGCCATTTCAAGCAACGTTTCAATTCTGAATGGTGGTCTTACACCAGGGCGATCTGAAAATATCTTCCACTCTGGCACTTCTCAAGCAAAAAAACAAAACCCCCGCCGAGAGTCCGAGGTCCAATAACAAGAAAGTTTTAATGTCGTGAAATATAATATAAATGTGATAAATTACGAGAACGATTTTTTTCTTTTTTAGTATAAATACCAAAATGAAAAACAAAGAAAGCTGAAAACTTCATTTTGGGCTGCAAAAAATCTTCAATTGGGCCTCAGGTTGGGCATGCCTGGTCTAGTCAGTCAACGAGGTATGAATACCGTAAGGTTCGTTGTTGGAAAGAATGGATTGATTCGTTCGCAGAAGAACGCGTGTGGCGCGTTGAACACCGACCACATGACCGGGTGACGAACGAGGATATATATGAGGATGCGATGCAAGGTCACTGCTCATTGGCCACTGGTATACTGGACGACATTGAGAAAGGGACTCTTTCAAGGTAATCTAACTGTTTATTAATTAATCGATGTTCTTAATGTTTAGGTATACCACAAAAGAGACGTAATACCTGTTTCCAGTGGGAATACAGCACTGTACCTCCAAAACAATAAAAATGTTAGAATGAAATGAAAGGAGGGGAAAGAGGATTAGGAGAACCAGGTTATTCAAATCAGGCATATTGGACGACATTGAGAAAGGGAATCTTTAACTAACAGTTTATTAACTGAACAATGTTCTTAATTTCTTCAATTTTTGCAAATTTGAAGAAATTTGGAATAACCATTTGGAATAAAATGGAATAACCAAAAAAAATTGGAATAACCCTATCTTACACATATTCTATTGTAATTTTTGACCTTGATCTTCTAAGCACCTCCCCTTTCCACCTCTTCCCTGTTGATCTTCTAAGCACCTCCCTTTTTCTCTCCACCCACTACTTCCATTTCTACCCACGCCTGTCTTTCTATACTTGGTAATTTAGTACATTTAATGCCCTGATGAAGAGAACAATCGTACTCGAAACATGTTGATTTTTTAAATAAAGATTATCGTGGTAACGTGGTACCCACGTTTGGCGTGTTTCCTGACTATGCACCGGTGCCGAGGGGATGAATGAAGCTAATTCCTCGGAGCATTTTCCATTGAAATAACGGTAGAACAAGGATAGCATTCCCACTCGACGCCTGCGCCCTAAAGATTGCAATCCGTTTGTTAAGACGGGAGAATCTATCAAACGGACCGCACGTTTCTACCCAGAGTGGAGCAGTAATAAATAGAAGGACGTTTTTGTGTCGATTGTTTTTTTGAAATAATGGCATACAGAGCTTGTAGCTTAAAACATTTGCATAATATGTTTAAGTTATAATGCCAGTGACTACATTCTCCAGTGAATCACGGGTTAATCA
This sequence comes from Limnephilus auricula, assembly GCA_951813805.1. Lineage (NCBI taxonomy): Eukaryota > Metazoa > Arthropoda > Insecta > Trichoptera > Limnephilidae > Limnephilus > Limnephilus auricula. Next base: position 8,952,975 of record OX638403.1, read on the forward strand.
AATGAAACCAAATGTTCAACTTTAACATTTATTGTAGGTAATCAGTAACAGATTAAATAAAGTTTTGCAAAACATGAGACTCTAAAGTTTATTTCTAAAGCATTATAACTCAGGACGTGGTCAAAGGTTCGATAGGAATCACTTTGATAATGAAATTAGCAAATCATTCTACAATAAGAATCAGTGATGTATGACCATATTATCTAACACGGGTACTAACCTTAATCTTGTAAATTGTCGGGCGCCAGGCCAGTCTAAAAACTTGACCGGAAATTTAACTACATTATGTAAACTACAATTAAAACCAGTAAAAGGATCTAACGCCACACGATGTCAGCCGGAGCTTCCAGGTTCCAGCAAACCTCCTGTCTCTTCACCAAAAATCCGTTGAGTGCCTCGTCACGGTCATTGATCATAGATCAAAGATCTCGCCGCTGTCTCGTCTGAAGCTAGCAACAGGCTCACACAACGCGGCGTTTCATGAGTCAACATCCGAATTAGATGGGGTAACAAGTAAAACTGTTACAAGCTCCGGGTTAAAAGGGTCCACTTTCCCTTTCATCATGAGTTTAAAAAATGGTTGTAGGAAAAAATAGATGTTTTATAAGAGAGCCAATTGTCACATTTGATAAACCTTACAAAAACGGCATTTGTAAAGTTGATCAGGTTTATTAAGCATATTCAAAAACAAAATAATGAATAAAATAACTGGGAATCGAACCTCGACTCTCACAGCCACAAGCGGCCGAAGCATTCGTCTGCATCATTCAGTTTGCGATATGTTTTCCGGTCCACGACCCTCACCGGTTATTTAAAATTCTACAAACACCGACGAGCATTACTTAATTGGAAACAATATTATTAGTGGCAAAGAGAATATAAGTGGTGGGACCGTCGCGGGTCGGTTTTGAGAGAGAGACAGAGAGGTTGGAAAGGGAGATGGCGTGTAAAAGATGTGGAAGGTGTTGGAGGTATCCCTTGCCGGAGATGCTCCGTCTTCAGCGATGACACCGTAATGTTTATCAGTAGGGCGACCATATGTCAAATTTTATGATTGGTACAAAATATGAGAATTATAAAAGTTTAGATCAAGATCCCTGAGGCGTGTGTTTGGTAAAACCATGTATGATCGTGTGAGGAATGTGGAGATCCGAAAAGAAAGCAAGGCTGATGTGAGCATAATAAGTAAGATTAAGAAAGGGACGCTTAGATGGTTTGGGCGTGTTGAGCGAATGAATGAAAAAAGTAATGTAAAGAGAATTTATGACGCGAATGTGAATGGTAGAAGAAGCCGAGGACGCTCAAGGAAGGCGTGGCACGATCAAGTAAATCAGACACTTGAGTCGGGCCATGTCAAGAGCCAGAATAATAGAAGAGTAGGTGTGTATGAGAAGATGTATGAATGTGAGTGAGGCAAGGAGTGTGTGCCAAGACCGAGTTATTTGGCGGTCCGTCCTCTCTGCCTACCCTTGCGGGGAAACGGCGTGATGGTTAGTTAGTTAGTTAGTTAGTAATTAAAGTTTAGACATTAAAAATTCAAATTAAATAGGTAGGTAACAACGTAAAAAAAACATTATCATCAATATAAAACGAAAATGTATAGGTTGAAATATAAAATTAATGTTATTTATAGATATGAAATGGAAATTATGTATTTGTACCTACAGCGTAAGGAAAATAATCTAACCTAACTACCGATGTAAGTTTAAAAAAAAAAAATTATCGTAGTTTTATTTTCCGTCAGTTAATTTAATGGTCAAGTAATTTTATCATTAAGAAATTTTCGCGTTAAAACAAAAAATATATAAATAGATAAAGTTCCTATTTCACGACGATAAACGACATAAAATAAACTTTAATTTTTTAAATGCACAATTTCGCAATTTCAATTTCACAATTCAGTGTATGAACCATGCTCATTTGTAATTAATAATGACAAGAAAGACAATTTTAGCTGACAAAATTCGATTTCATATCTAAGATGTCGTAATTTTCAAAACACATGAAAGCTATTTACGACGGGTATAAATATGAGGCATCTGATCTAACGGTAAAGTTGGCTCCAGCGTTAAATATTTTCTGACGTGAATTAATTATACGAACTATTGAATATTTGGGAAGCGGGTATGGGTACCGCCGTCCTGGGAACCATTTATTGGATAACCAACACCTCTGCCACAAGTCACCCCAAGTGGTTCGCTACGTTTGGTGACTAAGCAGGGGTGCCCAGTTTCATGTCATGAGGTGAGGTTTGTCCGGGTCTTGGCAGCGGATGCATCTACCCACCTAATGCATAGCAGGACAGATCGAGAGAGGATGCCTTTTGATCTCTCCCACCGGACTCTCTTAACCAATCGCCTTGCATCGCGTTGTATGATTTGTGCTCCGTCACTCCTGGACACACTGACCCCCAGATTCCTACCCACCCCTCGTACCCTTTCCTTCCCAGAACATCCTCTCCTTCCTTTCCTTAAAAAAAGCCCTCCACACAGCATCCCCTAAGATGACATAGGCCCTGAGGGATATTATTTTCTAATTTCTTATGATATTTATCTATTATTTAAAAAAAAAAAACGATAGACAACACGACTGAAGTAAATACTTCTTTGTCTGCATCTATATGTATGTCCATATATTTATTTTTTACAAATATTTGTTTAAATTTATTATCAGTCGCCTCGCCCGATCAAGCCGTGAACATCGACGTCGGCTCCCCCCGCGTTTGGCGCGTCACTGGTATTTCAAAATACTGACTGAAATATTTCATGCACCGGCTATGAGAGGAAGAGAGAAAGAAAATGTGCGCGCGCACTGCTCTCTCTTGCTTCTACGGTGAGCCCGTTCGCCTCGCAACGCATTTCACTTTTCGTTACACATTCGCCAGTTTACCCCTCAAGTCAAGCGTGCGTATAGAAGTATTTACTTCAAAAAAAAAAAATAGCTTCAATATTTAAATGCAAGAAAGAGTTCCGTGCTCTCTCCTCGGATGTAGTCACCCCCTTGCGGGTATCGCTCTGTGAAGACGATCTGCCCCACTGACACACTGACCCGGCGAGGTTTCCTCCTCCACCGCGCGTCGGACTCTCCGCGGTCTCATCCGCCGGTACGCTCAACCATTACACCCATACTGCATACCATATCAAACTCCTCCCACCACCCTACCTAATTATGCACTTACCTTTATTATTTAGGCCGGGAATACACGTTTGATTTTACTTTCCGATTGTCTGATCACACTATCGGATCGGACGAAAAAAATACACTCCGAATCTTGCGTCAGATTTTTTGAGGTCTGAGTCGTTTTCGATCTGTCTAGCGTTAGCTAAGCTCAACAATCAATTAAAAATATAATCTACGGAGCAATTTATTTATTTACAGAATTTCTCAAAAACCAAGTCCTTTATTTCATAGTATTATTTTAATCTTACGTTACATAGGCATTGATAATTACTTATATTTATCTGGTTTAATTTGTAGAATTTCATATATTAGTTGCAAGTTGAAGTAAATAATTCAATTTGGGATGCGGGAATGGGAACCCCGCCAACCCAGGGATCATTTATTTTTTAACCTCTGCCAAAAATTTTATATTTCAAAAACGTAAGCATTTCATTACCTTTCAAAAACAGTTTTTAGTTTTCAGGTGCGTTCAGAAATATTCCATTTGTTTGTATTTTATTGTGAAGCGGTAATGTATTGACCTTCCAACAAAATAGGCCCGAGGCCTGAGGGGTTAATATAAGAGTACCCGTACAATACTATTACGCATTTAATATAAGGTAATATTTAAAAGATGATGGCAGCTTCTTCACGGTACTTCTATAATATTACCTAATTGGTGTTGATATCCAAGAGACGAGGAGTAATCAGCGTGATTATTTTTAAGTTCTTGGCGGAAAAGCACTACTCGTTTATCGTGTTACATGGGAGTTATTTTAATATTACCGCGTTTAGCGAGTTGTTTAAGTCATTATTTTAAATTGAAGTTGATTGAAACCCGGGTAGGTGTTGCCTACAAAAAGCGGATTCCAGTTTAGAAGGTATTTAGCATCATATTCTTTAACTCAAACCAGGAAATAGCAATAGCGCACGTAACTGCCATCATAAGAGATAATACTAACTTATAAAATGTTTTATTCCGTAACTACTTAAAATTAAATTATTATGTAAGTAAACCGGTTGCAAAAATTATTCCCTTACCACTGTTGAGCATAAAAAGGGTCAGAGTTAACGATACAACAAAAGAGTTAAAACTTTACAAAAAATAACACCACACAAGAAGCGTACTTCCAAAATTAAACACTGTTCTTAGAACAACGGATTGGGAAGCGGATTAACCAAACTGGGCTAGGTTGGGAGAATCTGGGTTTTCAGATTGGAATATTAAAAAGAGTAATGCAGTTTAGGAAATTTCGCACAGAATGTCGATTTTCGAAGCGATTTGGTTCAATAGTCCACAAACTGAGTTATCACAACTTCTTCACTAGTGGAAAGAATAATAATACAAAGGAAAGATAAAAATAAATAGCAGAAGAAAATACAACCAAACATCAGAAGATGTTTCTATTTTTGAAACTGATAATTCGTGGTGGAATTCCATTATAATAGTATAATAAAACAAATTTAAAACTTTTTCGTGGAGTATAATAAAACAAATTTAAAACTTTTTCGTGGAAAAGGTTTTAAATTTGTTTTATTATACTATCAGAAGATGATTCAATTAAACAAGCAGAAGGAGAATATAAGAAACAAGTAAAAGAAAATAGTGCAATCAAGCAGAATAGAATAAAATAAAATAACACAAGAGAGTAAAGCAAGCAGAAGAGAATACAACAAAATATTAAAATATGATACAAATAAGCAAATAGTAAAAGAGAATAGTGCAAGCAAGCAGACGAGAATATAACAAAGAAGCAGAAGAAAATGTTAGCAAGCAGAAGAAAACACTAAAAACAAAAGAGAATACCAGTAAACACAAAGATATTTTGCAAAAACAAAGGTATATTACAAAGGTAATAATTTTTTTATATATAACAGTGTAATGCTGTCGATATCAAATATAACCGTCGAAAATGAACAAACATTGCAGGTAAGACAATAATATGCACCTACTGCGTAGTGTATTGAATGTATCAATGAAAAGTCTCAACATTTAAGGACCGTCAAACTTAACAATAGCATCAATAACACAACATTCATAATATTTGAAAACGCCCATGTTATATTTAATGAAGAAAATTCGATTAACTAAACAACTACTCCGCGGAGGCCGGGCATGCAATTTAAGAATTCATCATTGAATATTGATATTTTCTTGTAAGGTAATTTATTCAAATAAAACCATTACAAATAAATGTTGTTTCGATCGTCCGTGGAAGTTACCATAGCCTTAGGTAAATATTTTTTCAAATGAACCATTGTGATTACAGTAGTTTTCAGATGATATTAATTGATTCTGATACCTACTGGTTTATTGCGTTCAATTATTCAGTAGAGTAATGTAATGGTTGATAAAATGAAACTCGGGCAAAATAATAATTGTATGAAAACTACGCATGAAACAATAAAGTAAACTAAGCAATCAAGTGATTTTGGTATGAAAATTAGAACGCTTAGAACTATTTTAATTATGTGCCTAATGTTATTATTTTATTAGAACATATCTGATTAGTCTTTTTTATAAGCCCAGAAAAAAATAAAGTATCAGGCCAATAAAAAAATCTAAATCTCCTAATTCTCCTAATTATTAACCCCTTTTAGGTTATGGTTTTATTGTATAATGTAGAAAATTAAATTCTTTAGAAAATGATCGTAAAACATTTAAATATTTGTGCCTGGGCTTCACAAAATAAAATTTAAAAAACGCTTTTTTACATTAATAAGTCAAAACAGGCGGCTGGTGATAAATGGCAATTAAAACCTTATCGCCATCTATATAAAAAGTGTTAGTGTCATCTTAATAAGCCTCGTCCATCACAACACAGCATTTAAATACAACTATAAGGCAGAAAATCTGTTTACCTGCGTCTCACTAAAAACCTTCGGAACAATAAGCTCAGGGGTAATGAAATGAATTACAGCATTTTCTATCAGGAATTTCTACGTTAAAAGTTCAGCTCGAAGAGTAATTTCCATCATGAGTCATGAAACTTTTAAATGGCAATTTAATTGTCAACATATTTTTAAAGTGAAATACCAAATAATAAAAATCAATTGTAATGAAGGACTATTGAAAAACCGGGCGAAGGCGGGTCGAAAAGCTATATAATTATAATAAATTGTGAAATAATAAACGTAAAGCGATAATAATTTAAAACAGCCGAGACCCCAATCATGAAACAAACAGGAATTATAAAATATGCGCATAATTAGTTGTTAGAAGGAGGTAATTAGCTTTTATCGATACGTATTCGTTATACTATAGTCCACAATTGGGCTTATTTTGCATTTAAAAAACATGAATTAACAATACCTACCAATAAAGTGCAACATATTTAAAAAAATCATTATTCATGTCTTTTGCTGCATGGCAATCCATTGGAGGATGTTGTAAAGCTATTTTTGGGTACCTATACATTCTTTTAAAAGTAAACGCTGAACAAGACTGCCCAACAACCCAACTGCCCCAACCGTCTGGATCCAATGAGACTATGGCATTCCCAATTGGGGTATGTTGTGGTGCTGATGGTAGTGAGGTGAGGAAGATGGGGTAGACGAATGTGGAGAAGTGCGTTACAAAACACGACTAAAGCCATTTCAAGCAAAGTTGGAGAAAAGAAAAACAAATAAGAAAAGTGGTGAATTCATTCGTTAAACGGAATCGCGAAAAAAATGCGGTACGGAGCATTGAAAATATCAGAACAGTACCACCAGAGAAAACGAAGGAAGAATTTCCATCTCATTTTAAAAAGAGGTTTTTCGTGCACTCATATCTGTATTATTGTTATTCTTTAAAATCACTTTTGTAATAAAAAAATCAAGCAAAACATAGTGGGTTTAATGGAAAAACACCGTTGTGATGAGGCTAATTGTGCCTTATATGGGTTCTTATATTGTGATGTATTATTATTAAAAGAACTCATAATAAATAAATAGTTATATAATTTGCATTTAATTTGATCTAATCACATTATCCACCTCATTTTTTTAATACAAGTGGTGTTTTATTCAACGCAACCATAACTAACTTTATTTATTACTTTACCCTTGATAAGCTCCCCGCATTCCGAATTTCTTCCGGTTTATAGCATACATATTTCTTTTGAATATCTTTAGTTTTAAGTTCCAAAAAAATATTATTTTTGAAGATAAAATGTAGATATTTATTTGTAGAACCGAAACTGTAATTATATGAAATCCCTTCAATAGAAAAAATCGGAAAGTCTACGAAAATTATTACAAACACATTTGGTTCTGGCATTTGTCGAGAAATTTTTTTTCGATTTTAAACGAGTTGTGTTTTATTAAACATCTTCACAACTCTCGCTTAATTATAATCTTTTTTTAATATTAGCGCTTTCTTTTTTTTTATTTAAAAAGAAAGACCAACATTCCCGGGTTACGAATAACCCAACAACATTTGAAAATCTCCTACTACCACCACACTAAGCGTAAAATGTTGCTTGTGTTGTGATGGAGGACTTAGCCAGCTGAGGAATCAAACACGGAACGCCTGGATGGGACCCAAACGCGATGCCCACTCAACCACTGACCAGTCTATACTATATATATTTACATATTAGGCTTGTTGAAAAAGTATCGATATATCGATATTTTCAATGAAATATATCGATATTTTTAGCCGATATATTTTGAACCGATATATCGATATATATATCGGTTCAATATATATAATTGTATCAAAAACGATATTTTTTCAATTTCGGGGGGGAGGCGCCTGATTAAAATAATGTACATTGTGTAAATATACACTTTCATTTTTACACATTGTGTATATATACACTTTGATTTTAAAAACGTACAATCTAAACATTTGACTGATATATCGATATATTGATTTTTTTCCTCGATATATCGACGTCGATATTGATATTTTAATAAATATCGATACATCGATATATCGATACTTTTTTCAACTTTCGACATCCCTATTACATATATCCCTTTCAAACCATCTTCTTACTTTTGAACGCTTAGGGGCCTTAAGATTCCAAATAAACCCTTTTTTTACTTGCTGTAAAATTTAGTAAAAATAATCTGTTTTACTCCTTTCTTTTACTTAGCTACACATAAAATTGTCATTGCTAAGAGCATTTGAAGTAATCACTAAAGCAAAAAAAGCATCCTTTACAATTCAATGTGAAATCCTTTATAGTTCTACTGGTGTAAGGGCATGGAACGAACATGACATATCACGCTCCGTCACGCGAATACCGAGACGTAATAACAGCATAAACTTTCGATAAAGCCGAGCTTTGCAAAATCAACAACAGTCGGTTGCATTCACCGTAGGAACGTACCCGTACCATTGTATCCGTATATCCCGCCGTATCGGGCCCACCGAGCTGGCGAGCTTTAAAGAACCACTCGTGATATTTTCCAAATGTAATTCGTGTTCGTATTTCAAGCGAAATAAAGGCGCCGGACTTTAATACCACTCTGCTCGACCATACAAAACGTACACAATATAAAGACGGTAGGTAATAGCAGCATTATAGGAAACTTGTCAAATGATTTATTAGAGTGGAGCTTAGTGTGGTAAGGAGCTTAAAATAGATTTGTAAATAATATGAGTTAGGTACTAGTATAGACAGACGTTCTATAAATTCAGTTTATTAAGCAAGTGGCCTATAATGATATAATGACAGAACTTACACAGAACGTGAAAATTAACATAAAATATTCGATTCCCGTCGTTGATCTAAATCTCGTCGATTTCAAAGTACCAAATCGAGCAACCAGGTAAAACATACAATGTATTGTAAAAAAACATTAGTCGAAGATAATATTGTTAATTCTGAAATTTGATATATGAAGTTGACAATTACGACAGTCTCATAATAGATCGCAGTGGCCCAATTGGTATCAAATCGAACAACCAGGTAAAACATACTATGTACCGTAAAAAAACATTAGTCGAAGATAATATTGTTAATTCCGAAATTTGAAATATGAAGTTGACAATTACGACAGTCTTATAATAGATCGCAGTGGCCCAATTGGTAGAGGTGTATGTCCCGGTAAGACGTTAGGTTCTGGGTTCGAGTCCCAGTTGCGACCATTATCTTTTATTATTATTCTGTGTCTTGTTCATTTTCATATTTAAAAAAAAAATAGATTATTATTGTTATCTTCTTCAAAAACATACTATTCTTCAACCATAATTCCGGGACCAACTACCACATGCATGCACCTATTCCACGTTTTCACACACTTAGAAACAAATTCAGTACAAATATCAACATATTTAATTTAAGTTTACCAGTACATAGGAGATACTTATTTTGTTTCTAGAAAGGTATTAATTTTGATGACAACTTTAAAAAGAAGAAATAAATATAGCACGTAAAAAAATATTCCAAATATCAATGAATATTTTACGACGGATAAAAACCCTCTTTGGCTGTTATTCTGCATATCTTTCTGTATACTATTTTATGGCTGTTAAACGTCGTTTCTCTTTATCAGTTTCTATAAGTAAGGTTTTGACGTAAATGGTTGTTTATCAATTGCATAAAATTTCGACCACGTTTAGTAAGACTGTATATCTTTAGTATAACGGAGGTGTTGCAATGCATTTTAAAAAGATTAAAAGATTGTACAAACAATCAATGGTTAAGGGCGTGTTCTAAAAAAAATAATGAAAATCACGAACATGATGATGATGGCGATATTGAAAGGGATTGGCATTTATAATAGTGGAAGGTTGAAACATTATCGTTTTTATCATGATACCTTTGTTCGGATTGATTCTAGATGAAAAATCGCTTTCGTGATTTGAACATGATTGTTCCTCACGATTCTATTAAAGCACTAATTATCATAGAATAATATACTCGTAACATGGTCTGAGAATTAACATTCAGAATCCATTCAATGAGGAAGTTTAAACTGACCAGAAAGGTACCGGTACTCCCATCTCCCAAGATCATTTAATTGGCTTCTTTTCACGGGGATATTATGCCAGTCAAAAGCTACGAAGGTTGAAGTTCAAATCGCCATTGAGTGTTTATCGTTGAATAGTGAAAGATATTGATTTATCATCATCATTTTCATCTGAGTTATTCATTGTGTGCGTTTATTTAGGATAAGCTCCATCACATCACCCTTCACTGCATTTTTACACACAATCATAACTGCAAATGAAGTTTGATTATTATATATCTATTATGCTGGGGCCGCACCTGCGTGTATCGCCACGAAGCTTCGTGCTATGAAACGATACGCGCAAATCCGACCGGCCATTATCGGCTATCGTGACGAACATTAGCAATTAAAAACATTATTTAAAAAAAAAAAAATTGTGTCAAACGCAGGTGCGGCCCCATCATCAGAGACACTATAATACAACTATGACGTGATTCAATATTTTCACGACCAAAAGTAGCCATTATCGTGATCGATTTTTAGAAAAATCATAAAAAAAGAAAAATCTAGGGAGAATACTGAACGTTATTTAAGCAACTAGTTGATGATGAAGAAAATTTACATACCTACGTACTTTCACATGACGTCATTCCAATATAATGAATGATTAAGTTTTATCACTAAAATAATAATATCACTATTAGAACTGGGTTAGAACGGGGATCATACGCGTATGATCCGTCGCGTGCCATGCATAGAGCGGACCGGCACCTGCAAAATATTGTCATCGCGAATTCGCCGTCAGTCCGGTCATGGTATGCGACGGTGTTGGTCGGTGACGGGACGGGCTAGTGGGCAGTGTTTCATACAAATAATATTTTTTTGCATGCGCCGCTACGGTTACGGTCATGGTATGGAACGGTGTTGTGGGCAGAGACCTTTAGCCAGCATTTCGGACAGCGTTAGAGTGTTACATCTAATCTGCAGGATTATGTACACTTAACGCTGTCCGAAACGTTCAATAAGCCACATTACGCCATTTCTCCACAGGGGCGGGCAGAGAGGATGGACCACCAAAAAACTCGGTCTTAAATACCCTTCTGTTATTCTGATTCTTGACATGGTGCGACTTAAGTATTCGGTTAATTTGATGTCTTCCTCGGGCGTCTCTGAGTCGTATTATCATTGGAAGATCGAAGAAGCTCGGCTGATGTCCTCTTTCTACAGAAAATATCCAGGTCTATCGTAGATTGCCCGGAACTCTTACAACGAATCCAACTACGAGTTCCCAACAAACGAACCAGATCAGACAAAATTTTTAGCCTCCCTCGATGCAACACCAATTCTAAGCAAAACTCCTTCATTTATCGTGCATCACACACTTTCAATACGTACTACACACAATTTGACATTTTTAACACTGCACCACACTCCTTAAAGTCACACATGCGATCTCTCGATACTTTATTATAACTACTTACATAACTTACGTACATCCTACTAATTATACAGAATAGATCCATCCCTTTCCCTTCCCTCCCACCATCCCATCCCCATATGCTAATGTAACTATTTTTCTTTGTTTACTCTAAAAAATTAAAATACTTCAGTGGAAACCTTTTATTGGTTAAATGATTTACCCATGTTTTATTATACTTTATAAAATATTATAACTGTTGGTTTTCGAAATAAAATAAAATAAAGTATATTATATTTAATTTACACTCCATTTCGTTCAATCGCGCGGCTTCTCCAAACCATCTAAGAGTCTCTTTCTTAATCTTACTCATTACTCTTACATCAGCCGTGCATTATTTGCAAATCTCTACATTTCCCACACGACCATAACACATACACCTCAGGGATCTTATTTATACAACATTTAGTCTACTTTCATCCCTCCTACGCCGTGCCTCAGTGCCTACATCAGGGTTGGTATGAAGACTCCATTTCTACAGCAAACATAAATAAATTTAAAAAAACTGAAATCAATATTTATAAAGATATTTATTTTTTTTACATATATTTAATAATATTATTATTAATTTATAAAAACAGTTTATTCTTAAACAAGTTCTGCTGTGTAATAATGGAAATAAATAAGGGTATAAGTTATTGAAATAAAAATACCTATCTAGAAATAGTATAAATATATCCCCTGTAAGTGGGCTGACTACCCATAGTTTGATAATGCCTTCAGAAGCGAAACAGCTGTCACGCGTAATAATAATTACATAGCAGAACTTGTATAAAAATAAACAATTTTTATAAATTAAATAATAATATTATTAATTTTTTTCAATTAAAATTAAACTTGATAACAATAAATATTTATATTGAGTCAAAAATATTCTACATTCCATTGGTGAAGGGTAGGTATAATAATAAAAATCGATACGAAAGAATGTTTTTATTGCGAGTAATAAAGAGAGATTTAAATTTTATTTTTCCGTGAAAGCGAAGATAAATCCGGTTGTAATAAAACCCGTGAAGAACAAAACCGCGAAATCAGATCGCAGTAATAGTTTATGACTTGCATTATTTTTTTATGGTTTCGTTGCAAATATTTATCCACGGCGAACCGCTATGATGAGGCCAGAGCACCATAAACAATGCCGGATAAAAGCAAACGCTGACACGTACAAATAATAAATTGCCAGGGAACCATAGACAACCAAGTCTACGTGGGGAACCATGGTCCAAGAGTTCGATGTTTTATTTCTTTATAGCAGTGGCACGCGGCCTTGCGAGTCTCTGTGCTCTGTACTCTGTACGTTCCTCTAATCAAACTCAAACCCAACTCAGATCTATTCAATTACTGACCTGATCAATTGATCAGTATTATAGTCCGCAAAGAAAGTCTAGATATTTAATAAAATTAAACAATTTATTTTATAACTGGATGTACTTTAATCCCAGTGATTGATATTTACTTGATATGTGCTCCAAATAAGGTCGAGATTCGTCGAGATCACAAGTTGCTCTATTGACGTTTTCGTATGGATTACAATGAATATACATATAACTGGACCAGAGGCCCTAGCACGCTCGCTTTATAACGATCGATAGGATAACTATCGGTAACTTCTCATCGTTCCCTAGCATGACTACAGATCGCCAACGAATAAGTGACAGTTCACAATGACTAAGTGTCCTTAACATATTCGACATCAACTGTTGTTTGTGCGTTAGCGATGTGCAGTTGTCCTAGGGAACGATGAGAAGTTACCGATAGTTATCCTACCGATCATTATAGAGCGAGCGTGCTAGGGCCTCAGAAGTTCGTACTTAAGAGACTTTAAGTTATTCTGAAGCTGGACGCGCAAACACTCCCGGAGCGCGCAGTTTATTACAACCCATCGACTATTCACGAAACCGCTCGTGCAGGTACTACTTAACTAACATCTGTCGAGACACCTAAAAACTAAATATAACTATCTATACTAACGACATCTGTTTAAAAATGTTGAGAATACATGTCTAATCCTAAATACTACAATAATTACTAAGGACCGATTTAAGAACGAAATATATAGATTCAAATGGAGGGTTATGCTTGATTTCCGAATCTGACAGATTGACAATGGACAAAAAATTGGCATAACTCCAAGTTTCTAAACCTTTTTAATATTTTAAAGAAAGTGACTAAAAGTTCGCGTTCTTCCAAGAAAAATGGCATAACTCCAAGTTTCTAAACCTTTTTAATATTTCCTTTTTATATTGTCTCAATTTCCTTGCAGTGATAATTATATCACTAAGTGATAAAATATAAGTTGAATAAAAAGTTGAATAAAAAAAACTTGGATTTTGATATAGAATCTTTTCCTTTCAGTAATAATAACTATTCGAACACCGTTTGATGTTGACGTAAAAACGTATTCACTTGTACTACAGAGCTTTTATAAATTAGCATTATTTTTCTTTTGAATCATCTTCAGGTTTCTTTTTTCTGCAATATCCTGCAATTTTGTCAAAAATTTCATAAAATCTGAATGAAGTTGGTATTTAAAACCATATGAATGATCGAAGCGCCTCACATTTTTGTCTATATTTTCTTGACAGATTGAACCATCATGCAGTTACTATTTTTTTAAACTATTGCAGCGCGGTAAATTTTGTCTATAGTTTCTTAACAGATTGAACAATCATGGAGTTGATTTTAGATTTTCACGGCCAAAAGTATTTTTGTTATTTATTTTTGGGGTTTTATGCCGTGTTACGCTATCTCTAGAGATGTGTTGTCCGCGTGTACGTGTATGTGTACCGTGTTGTCCGCGTGTACACATCTGCCCTGATGATGGACACTGTAACGTTGTCCGAAACGTTGGCTAAAGAAGGAGATAGCGTAACACGGCATAACACCCCAAAAATAAATAACAAAAAAATCATGGAGTTACTATTTTCTTAAACTATTTAAACGATAGCAGCGCCCTCCACTTTTGTCCACAATTTCTTGTCAGACTCGTGTTCGATTGCTGCAATAATTAGTTATTTTATTGACCGCGTGGACAGTGCGTGTATCGAACGTGAGAAATGTGGATAATAACCCAGAGAATGCACTTTGAATGGCCACGATATAATTCAACAATGTGGTTGAACAGGTGTACATTAAACAAAAACGCGTGCCGTTAATGAAGGTCGTAAAGCCATCGCTGAAATGCAGAGTTGCAATAATAATAATTACTGACGCAACGTGTTTACGCGAGCTAAAGGGGTTGGAATATATTACAAGAAATGGACTTGACCCCTTTACAAGCGTAATACGGAATAATTAAAAAGAAAAAAATATGAGGGCGTCTAACCTTTACGCACGGTTGAAGTAAAACTTATTTGGCTGTTGTGGCAGGTATTATTAAAATGGTACAAATACTGCAATCTGTGCTTGTTTGTACTTTTTGAAGGGTTCTCGCCTTCGCTAGAATATTTTTATTATTTTCCAAAACTTGGATGAAAAATCAACAGCGAATCAATATTCATAAATTTTATTGCATTTCTCAATACAAACGACGTATGTGGTGTAGCTGTCAATCATTCATCTTACTGTATATTTCACTTTAATTTATAACAATACGAAAACCGTTTCGATACAATCGTGCCTTGCAAGTAATATTGTCATTGTTTTGTTATTTTTTTTTTTTTTTTATACACTTTAAAAAATATAAGACAAAAAGTCCCGAAAAACTACTTTTAGTAGTTTGTCTAACGGGTTTTTTTACATTAAAGATCTTATTATAGTGATTTAATAGTTACATTTTTACAATTATAGATATAAAATTAAATTAAACTTTTTACAGAAATATAGTTAAAGAATAATTATGAAAACATAAATAACAATTTTAAAGTCTTTAGAATAATATGTCATTGTAAGCTAATACAAATTAATTCTTTCCGTAAGCCAAGTCTTCAGTAAATTCACCAATTGGAATATTAAGTTCTTATCTTCCCTGAGGAAAACACTGTTTTGCCTAAATCAGTTGACATGTTGTTCTAACTTAAAGTGACGAACAGGAAGTTTTATTGTATACTATCTGCATGTTATTAATTTAGGAAAAAACAGACTTTCTTTGATTTTGTTTAAATGTGAATACTGCACAAGAATCGCAACTTCAATTCCAGAGCCAGTGGGACTATGGAATCCCTTAAAGGGGGTTCAATACTCCTTTAATAATCCGCCGCTTGATTATCTGACAACTAAATCCGCCGTTATTTTTACCAGTTGAAAGCACAAAATCAAGCTTTACAATAATTCTTTCGTATTCGTATTTAAAATTCAGTAGTTCCTCCGCGTGTCTAGACTTAAGTCGAGACATATTATTATATATTGGTATTTGCTGTGAGCCTGAAAGAAAGGAATGGGAAGGGATAGAAAGGGGGAATAGGAAGGTGGGGAAGTACCTGGCTATCATATCTGATCACCAAATACGACTAAAGCAATTTCAAACAAACGTTTGGTGATCTTTCGCCAGGACGATACTGAGTGTATTTTCCGATCTGGGGACCCATTCAACTGTGTTTCATTATAAAAGTTATTAATTTCATAAACATTAAATATTAATATTTTAAATTACGTACGGCAGTGGGACGTTTTAGGGCAGTTGTGGCGAACTTAGGGCACGCGTGCCCGAGGTGGCACGATTAATAATTTTGATGGCACACGAACGATTTCCAAATACAAAAATGTTTGAACTTGAAGACTTATGAATTCAGTTGGTCGTGTGTATTACTAAAAGTGACGAAATATGAACCATATATTAAGAATAATAAAAAATATATAAATTTCTTTTAGATCACCTTAATAAAAAATTAAAATTAAAGTGGTCCAAAACGAATTTATGTATATATTTTTTTTTTTGAATTATGGCGAGCCACAAAGTTAATGTTTATTACAAATACAGGCACTAAGAATTTGTCATCGAATATACAACAGCAAAAATCTCGTTGATTAATAACTAATATCTATATTTACCGATTACGACTTTATTTTTATGAAACCATATTTAAGAAAATTTACACGGATCTTGTCTTATCGATCAGGTGTGTACCATCTTCTAGATGGAAACGAACAAAGACTAACTTATTTCAAATTAGAGAGTCTAGTTAAAAGACGTAACATAAATGACCTCTTAATGCTTTATAAAATTGTGAATTATCAGGTAGATAGTAACTTAGTCAATCAAATCAAGTTATACGCCAGGCCCAAATCTACCAGAAACCTTAACATATTTTGGACCGAAATTTTTAGAAATAATACTGGATATTTTAATCCTATTTCTAGAATGTCTAGATCATTCAATGATCTTGCTAAATCACACACTATCTTAGATATTTTTGTAAATAATATAACTTGTTTCAAAGAGTATCTCCACAATTTGTGCCCCTAAAAAGTAAAAATAAAAGATTTGTTTGTTGTTTTATTATTTTTTCATAAACATTTTCTATTTATTTGATTTTTTCTTCTTTCTTTTGTTATTATTATAATTATGTTTTTTTAGTTAAGTATATTATATTATACGCCATATTTGGCTAATAAACATCATAAGAATAATATATTTTTATGTGAATACTGATTGCTCCCTACGGTCCGGAACCTTTAGGGAACGTACCCTTGAGGTGATTTCTCACAAAAACGGCGCTATACAAATTATCCAATTATTATTATTATTATTATTACCCATACTACGTGACCCGTTCAGGGGGGAGGGGGATCTTCCAAATACCACGCTTGGTCACAATAAGGGGCGGGGGGCTTAGGTTTTTATTATGTAGTCAATATCTTCAAGGGAAATCTCGCGTTTTTTTCGAGCTACATTCAAATATGGCGCGCAATGTTTGGTGCTTTTTAAACTATAAAAATACTGACATTTGATTTATTTATGTGTTTGTTTCTGTGTACATGCAAATATGATTACTGCAGACACATTAGTCTAGGTATATTTATATTTGTATTTAATTTTGTTTATATTACCAACAAGAATGTTCTATAAATATCCTGTTTGTGTCTCAAATAAATAAATAAGTAATTTTTAAGCTTGTAAATAAAATTGAGAAAAAAACCTTTTTTTATTTTTATCTATTTTGTTTATTTTTTTAATCTATTTTGATTGTATTTTTATTGCTTTGGGCGAGCCACGTAATTGTGAAATAATAATTGAGGATTTTTGGCACGCGAACCCAAAAAGGTTCGCCACACCTGTTTTAGGGAGTAGTTTTCAATATTATTATCCCACAAACAACCAGGAGAAGCGATTAGTTCCGCTTAACAAAACGTATGAAATTGATGCTTTTATACGTTAATTACTTTTACTTACAGCCTACGCCATGGTCACAAGTTCTTAGAAGGAATCGCAATGGAATAAAAACCATTAATTATCGCCGTCCGGCAATCATTGATTGATGACGTAGATCCCTTGTATTAATGGATCGAGATAGGTTATATCTCTCACGCAAGAAAATAAAATAAAAGGGAACATATTTGTAAAATAAAATACGAATGCACGATAAAACAGATCGATGGATAGAACAGTTCAATTGACATGATAAATAGTATGAAAATGCTGCAGGCATTATGCAGTGATTACATTCCAATTACAGGAGATTATCAATCGGCTTCGTGGTAGGAATAATAAGATATTATTAACAATACACTTAATCAAATTGCTCGAGTAATCCAAACACATTAATTATAAAATACCCTCATCTGCGATATTCAGAGTACATCTTATATTCTATATTGAACGCCATATTTGGCTAATAAACATCATAAGAATAATATATTTTTATGTGAATACTGATTGCTCCCTACGGTCCGGAACCTTTAGGGAACGTACCCTTGAGGTGATTTCTCACAAAAACGGCGCTATACAAATTATCCAATTATTATTATTATTATTATTACCCATACTACGTGACCCGTTCAGGGGGGAGGGGGATCTTCCAAATACCACGCTTGGTCACAATAAGGGGCGGGGGGCTTAGGTTTTTATTATGTAGTCAATATCTTCAAGGGAAATCTCGCGTTTTTTTCGAGCTACATTCAAATATGGCGCGCAATGTTTGGTGCTTTTTAAACTCGCAGGTGGCAACACTGACGTACATATGCCGAGAGGTCAGCTGATTGAAAACTGATAGTTTGTAGTGCAGTGTTTAACTTTTTGTTAGCAAGAACTGATTCAAAACCATATTTATGAATTACTACGTGAAAATTGTAGTGGGGGGGTCTTAGAATATACTACACGTGGTCACCGAGGGGGGGAGGGGGGTTAAAAATTGCAAAAAGTGGGTCACGTAGTATGGTTACGTTCCCTTATATAGTTCCCTAGTGTACGTATATATATTCTAAAACTACTGTAGTAATATTCTGTTAGCTACGTACTAACATTTGGAATCGGCAACATTGGGACCTAACCCACGAAAAACTGCAAGACTTTTTAGCTTCCTTAACATTTAAAGAGAGTTCATTGAACTTTTTATTAAAACCTTTATAATAAATAATTTGGTTTTGTATTCCCGATAAAATTGTTTTAGGAAGCCTAATATCGCTTAAGTTTCTCGTAGGATAGCAATAAACTGTACTATTCATACGAACATTGTTCAACACAATATAATCTGATAACATTTTATTTTTTAACTTATAAATAAATACTAGGTATTATTGACTATTCGCCGCACACTAAAAAAAATGTTTTTGGCGTTGCATGGTTTTTATCCTATTTGTATTTCTGCTACAACACAAAATATGCTTCATGCCGCTGTTCTGAATTATTTCAATTCTTTTAATTACTGGGGTATGTTGTGAGACTAAAGGGAGTGGGAAGGGAGGACGACGTCGTATTTTACTAAAAAAAACCACTTACCTACTGGTACTAACAGCAATAAGCTCCCAACGATCGGAGGAAAATAGCAGAAACTTACCTGTAAAAAAAGAAAAACAGTTGTTAAGAGGGTAACCAGACAATACGGAAATTTGTCATTTTTAAATGATATTATAGACGTATTGACTCTTTTTTACAAAAAAACATAAAATGATTTTGAAAGATTGTTATTTTATCTGGAAAGATCAGTTTTTTTTTAATTTTGAAAAAACAAGTAATTTTTTATATAATAAGGTTATATATACCGTTGGTCGTTGGCAGATTTGTTAAATTCTCAAACGAAATATTGTATTAAACAACAAACATTACAAATCATATAACCTTACATTAAATTAAATCAATATATTAACTATTAAAGCCAGTTTTCAGAATTTTTATTTAAGTACAATTTTTTTTTAATAAATTTGAGCACGTGTTTTGTGACAAAAATACTTTTCTTTGCCTATTTATTTACGGTCTTACAAACTAAAATGTTTCTGATTCTTTTTTACACACTTATTTTGTTTAGATATTATTGAAAAATTATAAATATTTATGAGCAAAAATAATAGTAATAATATTGCATAATCTTACTAATATTATAAACGCGAATGTTTGTATGGATGTATGTATGTTTGTTACTCTTTCACACAAAAACTAATGAATGGATTTTAATGAAACTTTACAAAAATATAGCTCATAAAACAGAATAACATATAGGCTGTAATTTATAAAGCTAGCTATTTGTTTTCAATATATTGGAAAAAATAATTATTGTTTAATAGAAAATGTCAAAATTTGAGAATAACATTTTGCAAAACAATGATTGTTAATCAAAATTCTACTTTAGAAAATATTTGAATTAGTGAATTTATTTGAAGTACTGGCCTAATACTTTAAATCGAATCAAGAATTATAGATATTTTAAATAAATATGTTAAGAATTTTGGTATAAACGTAGATGGGACCTAGGAAAAGCAAATAGATTACTCGAAGTACTAATCCTACGCAGACGAAGTCGCGGGCAGAAGCTAGTAAGAGAATATATTTAAAATGAGTACAAGTGTTATTACGTTTTGTTAGGTCGATATTAGTTCCTAGCTAGGCAGATTGCCTGTTCTAAGGAACCAAATATATCAATTAATGTTTCAATTCTGAATGGTGGCATTTAACCAGGGCATTACTGAGAGTATCTATTACTCTGGAACGTACCGCAAATGCACCATATTTTATTTTATATTAATTAAATGTTAAATAACACATAATATGTACCGATGCCGTCAAAATCACATTACATATATTGAATGTCGTACTTCCAACAAAAATGGTAACTGAAATTTCGTTGTATTAAGAATAGGTAGTCGCAATTATTACAATTTTTCAACTTAGTAGGCGGGAATGGGTATATCGCCTCACCGGTAACCATGAATTCATCACTCATTGATACACTGATCCCAGAATCCTACTCACTTCTAATATCATTTTCCTTCCCAGAATTTCATCTTCTTAAAGATACCCTCAACACAGCATTAACAAATATAGGCCCGGGGGGAAATTATTTTCTTCAGGACCTCCTGTTAGGAGCTTATGTGAAAAAAAATAACAGCAGAAAAAAAGAGTAAATAACTAACGAGAGCCAATAGCGAACAAAATAGAAAGAAATCTGTTTAAAAGTATTGCTTCAATATACGAGAGGAAGATTTACGTACTTAATCAAGCAGCTTGGGTGGAAGAGAACAGTCAATAAGATGAAGAGATTGTTTGCAGATATTCTGTATTGAAATCGGATTTTATTACTCTCGATCCAAAGAAATAGTTAAACTCAAACCGGAGCCGAACCATAGGAAATCTCTCATCTCTAACTACCGGTTAGATTTGACGTTTCGTCGAACGAACGGGGCTAAGTGTCACGGTGTCGGAAAATAACGATTTCTCCAACGATAAATCACTTGTATCTTTTGTTTCTCATCTCAACAAAACAGCGATGCTGCAAACTAACTGGGCTATGACGACCAATAAATTTATGTCGCAAAGAGAGACGGTATCTATATTTCTATTTGTCCGATATCAAATAACTCAACAGAAGAAACTGTTCCATAACACTGGAGAAATAAAGTCATAACATCATAACAGAGATCAATGCCAATAAATATTCATCGATTCCTAAACCTTTACGGGTTACTTGCTCTGGGTTTTTTTTATATGAATACGCACAAGAGTCCCAAATGCTACCGTCTGCATGCAGTGAGACCATGGCATCCCCAATTGGAATATGTTATTAGGCTGAAGGTAGTGGGGAGGGGAAGGAGACGGGGAATAGGAAGGTGGGAAGTACTCGTCTATTCAGATCTTGTCATCAAACATTTCAAAGCTAAATGGTAGTCTTATACCTGGGGCATTTTGAGAGTATCTTCCACTATGGAACGTGTTGCAAATATACTATTTATGATTTTTAATTAATTAATTGTGAAATGACACAATTTAATCGAATAAAATTTATTTTCGTACGCCGGGTTCCAACCCGCGACCTTCGGGTTGAGATTTGAGAGCCTTAGCCCTGGACCACGCCGGCCGTTTTGTGCAGTGTTCACAATAAAATACCAATTTGACCGTAAGAACAAGAAGGAGATTAACCCTCGCCTCGACCGTATTTTGTCAGGGGGTCAAAATATTTCCCCCTTTACCATGAATGTATTTCTGAACTTGTCCAAAAACTGAAAATTGTTTTTGAAAAATGATAAAATACGCTTTCAATGTTTATAAATCAAAATAAACACATAATTTTAAAGTCCTTTGTTATTTTTATCAATAGGTGGTACCTAAATATTTTTTGTTTTATTTTTACTACTTTATAAATTTTTATCCTCTTATTATCCTCAAAACAGGCTTGTCCTAGTGAGGTTAAGATTGAAATGTGAACAATAATACCTACCATGTGAAGAAACAATAAATAAGAAAATATATATATATAAAAATTTTACAAGCAAACATTAAAAAGTCTTAAAAATGGGTCACTTAACGTGTTTTCTAACTAAAGTTACTGATAAAGGAAAAAAATAAATTCACCTCCATATTTTACTAGACGAATGTATTATAATTTGTCTTCTCATTTTCTGTTGTTTCATGTAAAAATAATTAATGAAAAATTTCCAAAGCTTCATTAATTTTTTTCAAATTGCGATTCGAAACTTTGGTTTTTTGGAGGGGATTTGGCGCCCGGTTTGGTACACCACTGTACAACACTGTTAAGATATTGATGAAACTTATTAACTTTAAATATAGGAAAACAACGCACAATGAAATAAAGAAAAGATAATATTTTGATTAAAGTAACAGGGACATATATTATTACATAAAGTATCCTCAATAAGGCAAGCACCTGCAAACTGTTAATAGCATTAATATCCTCATTATTGGAAAATATTGCATCGAGAATATGGCGGTTATAGAGTAATATTATAATGAACCTTAGTTCAATCTGGACGCCTTTGGTGAGATATCAAGTTACACACTTAAAATAACTAAAGCACAGCCGAGGAGGGAAGAGGTTTTAAATGAGTTACCGATAATTAAGAGCATCATCATAATGAGGTTATAATATAGATATGTAAGATATAAACAGATAATAAAGAATGAAATAAATTACAAAAATCGCGTTGAAATCAAACCACTATTTTCCATGACACGTAATCTTAGTAGATTGCTAGTTTGCTTTTAATACGTGATATTGTTGTATAAATATAATATAGTCACATTCGATACTATTGTACAAACCAAATATTAGAGAGAGTTTAAAAATTATTAATTTAACATACATAGGTGAATTGGTGAGAGGAAGTTCTGAGAAGGAAAAAGAGTTGCTAGGCATCTGGAGGTCAGAGTGTGTTCAGGAGTGACGGACGCGTGAATCCATCCCTCCAACTACGGGGCAAGGCAGTGGATCGAGAGGTAAAAAGGCCTCCCTCAATCAGTCTTTCTCTATCCGGCCAGCGACGCAGCAGGTGGGCAGATATTTATATATCACGATATTTCGGTGTAGCGCTATGTATTGTGCGTCGCAGCAGCGAGACCTTTCGAGAAGCTGGTCAAAATAATAATTCGGCGTAGCGAGGTAAGTGCAGCGGTATCAAGGTACATGACGACCGCGCAGTGCAAAGGTACTAGGTAGGTCGATATGGTTTCATAAAAGTCTACATTACTTCTTTATCATCAGCGCCACAATATCCGGACAAACCTCACCTCATGAATCTGGGCACCACTGCTAAGTCATCAAACGTAGCGAACCACTTAGAGTGACATGTGGCAATACCCGCCTCCCAAATGGTTCACTGACTGAGGACGTTTTCATGCTTTATAAAGGTAGCCTTATTTCCGACAAACAGATAAATTTTACATAAGGCATAAAAATATATAGAAATTTTGCAAAATCTGACTTATTTAAATTTTAATACTCTTGATAGTTACGTAGGTACTTGCTAGGTTAAATAATGTTACAAAAAACCTTGATGGACTAATCTTTTAACAAATATTATCAACGCATAAATTCAAAAGGTTAAATAAATCAAATAACGAATAAAAAGGTATAAAACGAATTGGTTTGTAATTTACTTACGAAAGTGGAAGCAAAATAATTGCCACTAAGTTTCCATCAGTGGTAATTTTTCAATAAATATCATGTTGTAGGTATATAAATTGCAATGACCTTAGCCGTGTTAGGTGCCCGTGTTAGATCTGAACAGCCAGATGCTTCCCTTCTCCTCCGCCTTCCTCTCCTGCATCTCCTTACACCTCTCCAGCCTCTCCTCACACCTCTCCGATGTCTTCACCTCATAACATACCTCGATTGGGGATGCCATAGTCTTGTCGGTACCAGACGGTTGGGACTCTCGTTGGGTACTCACAAAAAAACGTAAAAACTCACGCCACAATGGTGAAATAGTAATTTTAAAATGTCAATATTTGAGTGAAGAAACCTCAAAAGAACTGTAGCTCCCGATCAATTAAAAAGTTAAAATTGAAATATGTGTATCCGCTAGATAAGGCTTCGTCGCCTCGCGTCGGAGGTTCTGCCGGGAGAAGGACAAGGGGAAGAATAAGGTGGGGGGTGGAGAGGCGACAGAGCGCAAAAAGCAATAAGCGGGTTAGCGGGCCACTCCACCGCCTAAATTGGTGGAGTGGCCCGCTACAAACTACAAACTGTGGTGCTTCAAATATAAAATTAAATAACTTTATATCAGTGCCCCAGGGCAAGGGCCGGCACTTTAAGCATTTAGTTCGTAACAACTTTTTAACGGACGGAATGTTCCTTGGCGAGGCCATTAGAACTGAAAAGTTATAATATCATATTAGAGAAATATTAAAGAATGCCTGCAAGGACTACAATATAAAACTTTAATAAAAGTTATTCCATGAAAATATATTTGTAGTTCGACAACAACAAAACTTGTTAAATATTATTTTTTTATATTTTATGGGAATACCGTACAAGAACCTCAACTGCTCCCAACCATCTGAGCCATTGAGACTGTGGCATCCCCAATTTGGGTAATGAGTTGTGAGGCTGAAGGTAAGGTTGTGGATGGGAAGGAGGAAGTTAAGGGAATACCTGGCTATTCAGATCTGGTCACAAAACACATCTAATGCCATTTTAAGCAACGTTTGAATGGTGTTCTTGCACCAGGGCAATACTGAGAGTATTTTTCACTCTGGAACTTGTCGCAAACATAGTATATATTATACTTTTGAAATTAGCTATCACTTTGTGGTTATCCATTTTATCCATATAGTATATATTATTTAAATTAATAAATTGTGATATAACACAAATTAATCAAATAAAACTTACCTGCGCATGCTGGGGTCTGAACCCGCGACCAAGTCGAGAGCCTTACTCCTCGACTACGACGGCAGTCCAGATTTTAGATAATAAAAACACGGAGAGACGTGGCATGAGAGCGTGCCGAGTGCCGCCGAGCCGCCCGTACTATCATTTGACCACCACAACACGGGCATGTGCCTAGCGTGGTGGTCGTAAAATTATCAAAACATGTAACTAGCAGTTTAAATGAATAAAGAAAAATAAATAAAATAAAATAAAAAAGTGAACTGTGAAAATAATGCGTTTGGCGTGTAGATAAAAACAAAGGCAGGGCGGTGCTGTGCATAGATTCGATTTGCAGTAGTAATAAGGGTGAACGATGTTAGTTATACTTGTGAGCGTGGTTGTTAACTGGTTATATTATAACGGTTGGTGACTCATGTGCCTTATTTCTATTATTAATGATTATAACTAAATTGCAGTAGTAAAATTAAATAATTTGATACAGACTATGTTAACCGTTTGGGAATCGCTGTTCTGAGATCCATCTGCGGAGATTTCTTCGGGTGTACGAAATATCGATATGCAAAATACGTTAAGAGGTATCGACATGTTACTAGGCATCGCGATACTCAGTGTTCTTATTCAGGTCACATACATACATATTTGTAATTCGCCCAAATAATAAACTGTAAATATGTAATATTACGACTTAATATAAAACGAAACGTAAAGATTTACCACGAGAGTATACTAATACTTAAATTTTTATACGTACAAATAAATGTTTTGTGAATTTTCAGTAATCTATGGATTGTCGCTGTAAACAAAACTACTAGGTACATGTCATCAGAACAAAAACGAGAGCCAACATTTTAATTCATATTTTTAATTAATCATAAAGATCTTTTGGCGGAATTGTTATTGTTTGAGGTTTCAAATGTATTAAATAAATTCATGGCAGTCAATATTATGTAAATCTGTTATTTTTTTGTTTTTCTGGTAAACCTAGTAAAAGTTTCTTTATAATATAATATTACCATTTGTTATTTCAGCTACTGGATTATACCTAGCTCTTTCATTAAAAATTTAGGCATATTAGATTCGTCAAAGAATTTGTAAATAAAAATGCAAAAATCAATAATTTTAAATACATGTAGGATTACGAAAGATTTTTTAAATATTTATATTGAGGGATCAGTAGGATTTATCCCTGATATGAAAATATCTGGAGTCGGTGAATTATTTTCCCATTTAATAGTCTGGTTGGTAGGTTAACAAGTTGTTCTTGTATTGTTTTATATTAATTAACTTATATAATACACTTGCTTAGCGTGGATTTACTAGATAATCATTTTACTAACTTTTTTAACTCTAATTTTTTATTACTGATAAAGTTATCTGAAATTATAAATAAGCAGATAGAAATGTAGGTAAAAATGACCCTACATAAATAGCCAAGTATTCTTAACCATAATTAGAATAGGAAAACAAATTTATTTTAATTATGAAATTTTGATCATCGTATAATTGTAAATGCATATTATATTTAAGAGCTTTAACAGATACTGTCGTTATTATTTCCGTTCGTTGATTAATATAAACTATTGATTAAGAAATTATCTACATAATCAATTTACATGTCCATTGCAAAACCATTTCTCAATTACTTAGTTGACAATTGACAGATACAATATGCTTCAAATTTACTACTGGCAAATCTTAATATCTTTACCTACCCATATCAAATAAATGTTGGCGGGAACTTTCGTGAAACATGAGCATAATTTTTTTTATTAAATTTTGTCTCGAAATCGAAAAAAAAGGCAAGTCGGATCTAAAAGTTGTTTCGTTAAGCAGATCCTTTGGTTGTCAAGTTAACCACTAGAACGCTTTTTGCCACATTATGGCACTATTTCCAAAACCTCGGATTGCTTTGCTGCCACAATGTGGCAAATATTATCTAGATTCTTTAAAATGTTTTAAAGTTAACGATTTTATAAAAAAAAATATAAATCCTACGAATATGTGATAATAGTCTAAAGACAGGTGAATTCATTGGCTTTATAGAACTATAATCAGTTTGTATGTCTCCATAGTCAAATTCGGAGGTATGATTTTTTTATGTGGGCGGGAAATTTTATCAATCCGTGAAAAATGATTTACATTGCTCTGTCGCTCCAGTGGTTAAAGAACCGAAGAGTTATTCATATACTTAGCAAAGGTAAGACGTACAAGGAGAAAAATCGCGAGCTGTCGAGAAGTTTGTCCGTTGACGAGGCAGTTTCCGTGAAACGAGTCTTCAAAACCAACTACCGTACCAGAAGTATATAGGCACTTATTATAGCTAGCACAGGAAATTCACAAGTTAGTAGTACATCCAAGCTAGTGACGTCAGAAAGAAAGTTTAGCCGTTAGTTTGACAGCTGCCATTCGATGGCTTCGGCACAGACTAAACGCCGACCAAAAAGTTCAACGGCACCACACCGAAAGGGCAATACCAATGTCATAAATAATTTAAAAGTGAGAATTAAGGGTGGTAGATTTTTCGGTGAGGTGTCTTATTTTTAACGGTAGGTAATATTGTGCAGTTTATTATGGGCTAAGTTTGCACCGGACGGTGTGACAAGCTTTCGCGAAAGTTTCAACAAAGGGGATTTTCGAACTGGACGATAAAGAGGAATCAGCTGTTGGAAGTGTCGAGCAAAAGAAAGAGGAAAGAAAAATGAACCAATGGTGGCGAAGACAGGGTGACAGACGTAAACAAATTATGCACAAATACTAAACTTCTTGGTGAGGGAGAAATAAATTAACGAATGGGAGAAAACAGGATTTCAATAATAATGACTACGATAAAATAATTCTGAATAGATATTATTTTTAAACAATATTTACTAAAATATTATCCAATGTAATCCAGTGTAGGCCCGATAAGAAAAGGGTTTGGAGTTAATCAAGATAAACAATGCAAACCAACATTTATAACTTCTAAATTGGTACAATACTGCAATAATTGATGACAAACGTAACTCTATAAAGTTCTGGCGTTAAGATATTTTTTTTTTTTTTTTTATATAAAATACATATACATAAGATTTAGAAAAATAAATACAGTTGGTTCTTAAAAACTGTTTACAAATAGATTTTTTTTTTTAACAAACTACTCAACTCAAAGGAGAAAAAATTTCTCGTGTTTGAGTTGAGGAGTAAAGCCTCTTAGTTAAAAAAGGTTAGAAATTATAATGTTTTAATTATTGTTTACAATAATTGACTTACAATCTACATGAATGAAAAATAAAAATTACAAATTGAATTTAAATGTAGAAATAAATATATATTAATAAACTAATTAATAGATAGGTACATATAGTTGGTTCTAAACATTGAAATTGGCCTCAGCCGCTGATAAATATTTTATTTGAAGATATTATTATTAATATTTGTTCGGTTTTTTTTCTACATGGAAATTGTAAGCGAAAGGAAGATATTTACCATTTAGAAAGCTAACAGCTCGCCTTTATAATATTATTGCCTTAACGAACTTTGACTATTCATTAACCGTCAAATTAGATAATAGGAACACGGTACAACATGGTAATATTTTCCGTTAACAACAATATTATTTTTTTCACTGTATTTGCGGTTTTATTCCCGAATAGTAGGTAATCTAGTGATCTGGCGAAAAACCGCCATTCGTATCTAAACGTTGGAATTAGCGAGTACTGTGAACAAATCTGAATAGCCAGACTTCCTCTTTCCCGACACCTACTTCTGCCTCACAACATACCTAACCCAAATTGGGGAAGCGACATTTCCACTGGTTCTGGCTAATTAGGGACTGAGTAAAAAAATCAAGTAAAAAAAAAAAAAAATGAAAGGAGGGTGGATGGATATTTGACACTCGCCAAAATGAATTCTGACTCACGAGATGAGCGAAACTGAAACTCTACCAGCAGCGAACAGACACAGAGAGACTCATGGTGCCCGAGGCTCTGGGATTCTCGGGCCTGAATACATACTACATAGCTCTCCGTGGCGTGATCAAAAAATTAGGTTACGGGCCAAATCGCGTGCGACGGGTTCGCCGAAAAAACCACCGACAACCGATGCGATGAATAGAAACGATGGCTTCATAGATTATTAACGAGCACTGATTGTTGTTAATCAAACGAGTAGTTGCTAATGAATAAATAATCAATGGAAACATAGCATGCCACCGGCAGATTATGCTATTTCGAATGGCCAAAGTTGATTATTATAATATTTTGTGTGCACGAAGAACAAACATCTCGATATTTTTTTAAACGTGTAAAATCATGTCATGACATGATGCAATTTGCCGTTAAATTTGAATTAAGTATATGCTCCGACATACTTGTAGACCATTTCTTCATGCTAAGATATCACGCCCTTTCTCCGCGGGGTTAGGCAGTGAAGACAAAACACTACAAAACTACATCAGTTTTTTTTCAAATCTCGACAAGCGCTGCTTAATTAGATGCTCTACTAAGTAATGCAAAATCGCGTGTTTTTGGTTTGAAAATTAGATCCTTTTGAAATATTTTAGTTGCTTTAATTATTTACTGCGAATAGAACACATATTTTATTCACCTTTGAAATAATCTAGTATTTTTTTATTAGTTTTTTCATAAGCCCT
Source organism: Limnephilus auricula (assembly GCA_951813805.1). NCBI lineage: Eukaryota > Metazoa > Arthropoda > Insecta > Trichoptera > Limnephilidae > Limnephilus > Limnephilus auricula. The sequence continues at coordinate 8,982,847 of OX638403.1, forward strand.
AAAAAAATAAAGTACCAAGCCTGAGACTATGTAGTACGGCTTTAAAGTTTAAATCTCCTACTAACGAACCCCTTTTCGGTTGTGGTTTTAATTGCATAATTTGGAAAATTAAATTCTTTAAAAACTGATCTTAAAACATTTAAATATGTGTGCCTGAGCTTCTCAAAATAAAAAATAAAAAACAAAAAATTAAAGAACTTCTCAAAATAAACGCTTTTGGCAATGATTTTTTCGTGAATAATTATCCTATGGCCTCACCGCCATTATGGAGTGTTATTGATAGCGGTCTGTTTCCTAATTATACGACGTGGTGCATTGCCTTAAGGGCCGGAATTTCGATTTTCTAGCGGTTTATAACCTAAGTTCTTAAAAAAACATATGTTATTTTTTGGAGATTTGCAGAGCCGAAACGTTAATTACATAAAATTCCCTCGATAGAAAAAAACCGCAAAGTATGCTCCAAAAATTATTATTTATACGTTTCTTCTGTTATTTTACACGTTATATGTATGAAAAAAATTACAGTGTTTCTTTAAATGCTACTTAAGGTGTTGAAGAAGAGATTTTTGCTCTATTGTAAACGACACGTGTTTTATTAAATCCCAATTTTCGCTCGAATTTTTACGTTTTTAATATTAGCGCGCTTGCTCCAACATTCGTATTGTCGTATCTCTCCTTCTTATTCTTTTTGGGCAGGTACTATTGGTCCTGAAGTATTGGAATTACTCGATGGGGCCATATCTTCATGGGAAGTAGTAAAATACTTCTAACATCATGTATTTCGCTGATACTAGTTTCTTTGCCCACCACTTTTAAAATGCTGTTTTTTATGCAAGCATCGGCCTTGCACCGTTTTTTTCAACTAATTCGGAATTCGATCATAAATGATTTTAGACACAGTCTTCCTTCGTCCTTCCTCTATAAGTGGTATCTATGCCTCACTGCCATGTAAGGTTGTTATCGGAACTCTATTATGGACTGCTAGCCTTGCTTCCTTTGACATCTTTTTACTAGCGACTGCCGCATTCTGCATGCATTAATTGAACTTCCTGCGTTCACCCTTCCGTCGATGTCCATAATATCAGCTATTCCGTATCTCGTAAACATACCACCTGAGTATAAAAACTCATCAACTTGTTCCAGGATTTACAGTTAACAACTATAAACATAAATATCTGCTAAATAATAGTATAATAAAACAAATTTAAAACTTTTTCCACTTTTAATTTATTGACCGTAACTGGTGTCAGCTTGTCAAAGGCCATCTTCAGACTGGTAAAAATTATTCTTAACCTGACCTTACCAGTCTGAAGATGACTTTGACAAGCTGAAACCGGTTACGGTCAATAAATTAAAAATGAAAAAGTTTTTAATTTGTTTTATTATACTATTATAATGGAATTCTACTACGAATTATCAGTTTCAAAAACAAAAATATTATCGGCTAAATATAGGTTTTTTCATTTAAAATAAACAAAAAACAAGTTGAAAGCCCTAAAAATTGTAGTAAAGACCTGGTACTTGGGAACAGCGTATAATATCGGTTACATTCTGTGAATTGACCTTAACCCTTCCAACTGCCAGACAAACGTCATACCACCAGACTATGAATGGACTACCTCAATAATAAAAGCTACAAACTTTTCCTGGAAGAAATAATAAACAACCCCTGCAAACCAAATAATGGGTACAACCATAAATAATACAATACCAACCACATCAGTCCCAAAAATACTATATTTTTCATTAAAAAATAATTCATTTTAAATCGTACTAAAAATTAAAGTAGATTTAACTCTAAAAACAAACAGTTTTGTAAAAGTGATAAAAGCTCTCGGAACAGAAATCACAATGCCTGAAATATTGAATGGAAAATAAACAGCAAAAGTTTAAAATTTTATTTACAATAATAATTGTACTTTACCCGATTGTATACATATTTACAATAATATAGCACTTTACTCGATTGAAATGGTTAAATTTTTAATTATTATAAACCTTTTTGCCAATTCCAGGTAGAAAAGTAAAAGCTTTTCAATATCCGAATCGCCAGGCTTCATAAATTAAATGTAACACCCCTTTCGGGGAACAGCCTTTGTTTGGCTTTTATTAACGCTGGGATCGAGTGATAAATCTTTCAGTTCAGTTCGGTCCAGTTCCGGTGAGATATGGAAATTTGCTCTCGGCCGGTCCGTTAAAATTGTACATCGGAGAAAGCGAACATTACGAAAAAGGGAGTCAAAACAAACCCACGCGTAAAGCAGTCATATGGTATTTCAAATCGTTGGTTACTTTGGAACAGTAACGAGTTGTTTTTTTTTTGTTTAAGTGTCCGCTTTTCCAGATGCACTCTGCGTCACACGGAGGCCGGTACGTTAAAAATGTACGCCAGGGAAATCGATCGTTACAAAAGCGGGGGTCAAAACAAACCCACGCAACGAAAAGCTTTGACTGATTTCAAAGCGTTGATTTTTTGGTACTAGGTAATGTTTTGATTTGTTGGTGAAGTAACTGGTTTTCCGGATGCATCGCGGCGGTGTCCGTTATGGTCCGAGTGACTGGTGTTTTTATCGGACACGGTTGAAAACGAAAACGGTTTCTATCGCAGGAGGTGACGGAGGGAACGGAATTACCGTGCGGTGTGTTATAAAACTAACGAGCCTAAAATTAATAACTTTATATTACAGGAACATTATAAAAATGTTTCTTATAGTGGCACCTTATTTATTTATTTATTTATTATTAATTTTCAACGCCCTGATGGGCTTTTACAAAATAAGTAAATAATACAGTGATATATATGTAATACAATGTTTAAATAAGAAATATAAACTTATAGCAATTAACATTATAAAAATGGTAGATATAAAAGTAAGTAAAAAATATTATATTATAATAAAAGAGAAAAAGTAAAAATAAATTAAACTGAAATCAGTTTTTAAATTGCAGATGGCATAAAAATAATAATATATAGTGTAAGTTAATATTAGAAATTTACAGATGAGTAATACAAGAAAAAGTTTACAATACAGAAAAACAAAAGAGAGTAACAAGTTTTTACATTATAGATAAATAGAAATAACACAAAAATATGTGCAACAGCTCCTGCATTATAAGAATATGCTACATCAAAATATTATGGAATCTTTAAATAACAGTAACTAATATTAAACACGTCTGATTTCACATTCTGACATGAATGATTTAATAATTTCATGTTTGTATTGTATCAGCGACACATTACATACATCTATGTGCGAATACATATTTCCCAAGTTTTGAATTCTCTGTAGTGGTATATTGAATTGGGCCCTGGTCGCAGTATTACTACAATATATTGTTATTTATTATACTATACTACTTATACGGATCTGCCCTGATGATGGACACTGCAACGCTGTCCGAAACGTCGGCTAAAGAAGGAGGTAGCAAAACACGGCATAACACCGCAAAAACAAACAACGAAAAAAAACTTATATTGTTATTCTAATTGGCGAATGTAACTATGCCATATACGCCAATACGAATATGGCATAGTGACATACGAATAGCTATGTAAGGTGCCACTATTAAAGTATATATTTATAAAAGAAGGATGATTGTATAGATAGCGCCGTTTTCTTGAAAAATCACCTTTCCATCAGCTGGACATTGCTGTATTTGATTATACACACCTCAATTAAACGCTACTGCAATTAGATAAACTATAACTAGAATAAGAGAATTAGATAAACGAATAAAAAATAATTAAAAATAACATAAGTGTGAAATAATAACGGTATCAACCTGAAACTCAAACTCCATTTTACATCGAAAAAATTAATGCAAATCTGCAAAGCATCAATCATAATCGTCTAACTCACAATGACTAAATTGAGGTTTCTTATCACACAACAGAAACCTGGCAAGAATAAGAAATAAAACAAAAGCGTTGAAATAAAAACACATTTTACAAACCACACAATCTTTAGAAAGATTTATTATTGCGCACGTATACTAAATCTTGGCGAGGGAAGTATTTGAAAAGTTACGAGAGATGGGAAGGTTGATAGAGATATTGAAAGAAGGGTAAATGCAGGCAACTCCATTAATGGAGGACCGAATACCGTTGGCGCTAACAAAAATCTTTCCAAAGAAGCGAATCCATCAGTCCACAATGGAGTGCTGGTACCTACCCTGATGTAGTAGTGAGGCATGGAACTGGCAGAGGACGGATGAAAGTAGACTGAATGAATGTTGTTGAAATGAGGTCCCTGACGCGTATGTGTGGTAAAACCATGTAAGAAGAATGTGGAAATACGCAAAGAATGCAAGGCTGATGTAAGTGTAATGAGTAAGTTTAAGAAAGGGACACTCAGATGGTTTGGGCATCTAGAACGAATGAACGAAGAAAGAAGTGTAAGAAGAATATATGACGCAAATGCGAATGGTAGAAAAAGGGACGCCCGAGGAAGACATTGCACGATCAAGTAAATCAGATTTTTTCTGATATAGTTATATATTTCTGATATGATCAATATTTATTTCTGTATATTTCTGATATGATCAATATTTTCGAGTCGGGCCATTTCAACGGTCGGAATAATAGAAGAATATGTATGAGACGATGTATGAATGTGAACGAGGTAAAGAGTTTGTGCCGAGACCGAGTTGTTTGGCGGTCCGTCCTCTTTGCCTACCCCTGCTGGAAACGGCGTGATGGTTAGTTAGTTAGAAAGGAATAACGTATTCGATCATTGAAGAGCATTGAGATCACAAAGATAATCCCCATAATTCGATAAAGTAACTTACTAACTAACCACCACGCCGTTTCCCCGCAGGGGTACACAGAGAAAAATGTTATTCTAAAATACTAGTGTCTCAATGTTTATTGGCGGGAAAATGTAAGAATAATTTGTTGGTATACGTACGAAATTACGTATACCAATAAATTATTCTTACATGAAATTGAAACTTGGTTAATTCGTTCGTAAGAACTTCAGTCCCGTTGATAACCGTTTTTACGAATAAATGATCTATTTTAGAATAACATTTTTCTCCGTGTAGGCAGAGAGGACGGACCGCCAAACAACTCGGCCTTGGCACACACTCCTTGCCTCATTCTCATTCATACATCTTCTCATACATACTCTTCTATTATTCCGACTCTTGACATGGCCCGACTCAAGTATCTGATAATGTATAGGGCGGTTTTTTGTAAAAAATCACTTCAAGGTCGATGTTCGCTTGTGCATTTCTACTTTCTAGCATTTATGGATATGTTTGTAGGAAAAAAATGCTCTGAATTGTGTCATTATGTTTCACGGGTCACGTGATAAAATTAAGGGCCAAATAAATTCAAGCATATAAAATGGACTCCATGTGTTGAGTCGAATAAACGCGTGTAATTACGAGCGTTTTCCGCTTCAGATGACGTTGAAGCCTTTTTTACTGGTATATTCTCGCATTCGGCACAATCAATAATTCCAGTGAAATATTCCCCCGCTAAACGAATTTCACGAGGCAAAGTTTATTCCGAGAAATTAAATTTCAAATCCGAGGTGAAAATATTACTGATGGTGTCGGGAAAGTCCTGATCGGGCGGCAGTGGAAATTAAATCACTTTTCAATGTTACAATTTTCTCAGTACTCAATATTGTAAAATATGGTTAAATTGGAATTCTGTACAACAATTAAATACTAAATTAACCCTTTACGACCCAAACGAGAGTGTTAAAAAAAAATCATATTGTTTTTTTAAATATTTGTACCACAAAATGTAAACCATTAACAGCTTTATTAATTAAAAAAACAGCTTAAGCGATGAATTCTTTTTAATAGCCGTTTCCATATTTTTCACATATATGGTTGTTTATCAAATGCACAAATATTTTTTTACACATTAAATCAAAATATATTCCGTGACACATAACTTGTTTGTAATCCATACATTTATAACATAATTTGGAACTGAAAGGGTTAATTGCAATTAATGTAGAGAATGGATTTAAACAGATTGGAATTTTGGTTGGCTGTGATGATGTGCGTGATGAGTAATAAATTATACAAGTTCAAAAAACTTTTAATTTTCAAAATTGGAACCGATTGTGGGAACTAAGTGATAAAGTTTAAGGACCATTCAATTTCGTTTAAATCGTCATTCACCGAAATATTGGGTTATTTCAACCTCCGTCAGAAGAAATTTCAACGAAAATTTTATAGAAATGTTTCAAAAAATTAAAAAATTATTTTTATTTGAAATTTGATACGCAATCAGGTCTTCCTTCATTTCAAATACGAAATGGGTTATTTCAACTCCAAAATAACGTTCGATAAATTTGAAAATTTCACTCAGTGTTCCCCGCCGAATCACAATTTTGACATCTGCGCATGCGCCTCACATTTAAAAAAATTCACATAACATTTCTATGGTATTTTCGTTGAAATATCTTCTGACGGAAGTTGAAACAACCCAATTTTTCGATGAATGACGATTTGAAGGAAATCCACACGTGAAATTTTCCTAAACAGCTGGTCCTATGAAATTTTCGTTGAAATTTCTTCTGACGGAGATTGAAACAACCCAATTTTTCGGTAAATGACGGTTTGAAGGAAATTCATACGTGAAATTTTCCGAAACTAACCCTAAAATTTTTAAAAAAATAATAATTCTGTATCAATAAATGTATTTGAAAAGTGTAATATTTCCTTTGTTTAAAATTTAACAGATCTAAATCTGAATCACTAATGATAAATGATTTTCAATGTTTACTAACGGCGTTATCGTAAATCTTATCGTATAGGTACATTTCTGATCGTTTCTTTAATTATTTTTTTAATAGGCAATGCTATAATATTTTATAAATACTTTTAGTTTCACAAATCCTACAATTAAAATATCCCGTGATTTTCTACGGGTTTGCAATAGTTTATAATAAAAATCTAACGAACCCTATTCAAGGATAACCACTTAATTTATTACGCAGTGAGAATAACACCACTAGGAACAACCGAAATAGTAAATAATTAATTATGTTGTCACAAAAATAGATTAATCGATTATTCCGTGGAATGAATATCGGTGGAAGGTTAACAAATCCTTCTACCAGAAAATATAAATCATTCCGACAGATTCAAATACCAGAGAGTGGTCGGTATCGTACTGAACAAATAATCTCAAGAAGTTTGACCTTTTTCCACATTAACCCCGCACAGGAGGCCCATGCGGAAAATAATTTCCCTCAGGGCCTACATCATTTTTGAGGATTCTGTGTGGAGGGTATTTTTAAGGAAAAGAAGGAGATGAAGTTCTGGGAAGGAAAAGGGTATAAAAGGTGGGTGTGTGGAGGGTCTTTTTAAGAAAAGGAAGTTCTGGGAAGGAAAAGATATAATGGGGGTGGCAATCCATGGGTCAGTGTGTCCAGGCGTGACGTATGTACGAATTCATCACACCCGCTGCGGTGCAAGGTACGACGGGTCGATAGAGAACAGCTAAAGAGATCAAAGGGTCTTCCCAAACCAGCCTCTCCCAATTCGACCCGCCACGCAGTTAGTGGGCAGACACATCCGCCGCCAAGACCTGAACTGAGTGGAGGAAACTGATGTCACCAGTTTACACAAGGATTTTGATTCCTAGGTCAGTAAAATTGATTACTGTTAAAGAAATAATTTCTATGTTTGAAGATTTTGGATATATATATATATATATTTTATTATTTATTCGGATGCGGATGTATATATACATAAGGATTTTGATTCTTAGGTCAGTAAAATTGATTACTGTTAAAGAAATAATTTCTATGTTTGAATATTTTGGATAAATTTACCAGAGTTAAATTTAAATTATTTTTATTTATTTAATCGGATGCGGATGTATATATGGAGCTAAAGAAGTATTTACTTCAGTCGTGTGGTCGAAAGCACACTCGTATTTTTCTCATTTATATTCTCTGGTTATACCCTCTTAACATTTATTTCTCATTCATAAATGTAAATACATTATTTGGAAACCATTAATATAAAAAATAATAAAAAATTAAACGCTCGCTTCCTCTCTTCGCTTATCAAGGCTGTCGAGTGTAACTGTGCATTAGTAGACTCGGGGGTAGCACGGGCCCACCGATGAGAGAACCGTTGTAACTCTCTCCCCTATCTCATAAACGAATCATATAACGAAAAGAGAGGTCACAACAGAGTTTCCTGTAGCAGGATTCAGGGGTAGTATAGGCATACCGCTGATAGTGCCGTTGCTACCACCTCTCCCTCTTTCTCATAAACGATGCATGTTTTATTTATTTATTAGGAAAAGTTGACAGCAAATCTGAGATTATACAATGATATATTAATAAGATAGTTAATTATGCCAATTATGAACTTTCCACTGATAATAATAAATGATAAAGTGTGACATTGTAGGGTTGTTTTCTTAATTAAATTATTTTCTAGTTACAATATGTGAAAAGGAGTTACTAGTTACAATATGAAAAAGAAGGGGGAGGAGGAAACATGGGATTGGGATGAAGAGGCAAAGGGCGGTCACAACAGAGTTCACTTTTCACTTTACATAACACAGTTTCACTTTACATAACGTAAAGAGAGGTCACAACAGAGTTCTCAGTGGCAGGATGCAAAATGGACCAGGCCGGAAGTCGTGCTTCATGTAATGATAAAACAATTAACAGGAACTTAATATACAATTTTGTGATAGAAACAAGTGCGTTTTTGAAAAAATGTGATCGAACTAAAAATTCAGAATAAATTTGTAGCTAAAAAAAACACCACTTTTAGTTGCTTTGTAGATAATCTCTCAGCCTTTCCCGTAAACAACATGTGTAACAGACAGGGAAGGCAAATGAGGTTTTAGCGGCAGGACCGTGCACGAAATAGAAACGGTTGACACAGGTAGGCTGAAAGCTGTAGAAATGAGATGTTTAGATCCTCAAAGAATGCAAGGATGATGAAAGCGTTAAAAGTAAGAATTAGAAAGAGATGCTCAGATGGTCTGGGCATGTACAGGAAGATAGACAACCAAGGAAGACTGATACGATGGAGGGAATTAGATACTTGAGTCGGGCTATGTCACTAGTTAGAATAATATAAGAGTATATATGAGACGATGTATGAATGTGAATGAGGCAAAGAGTGTGTGCCAAGGCCGAGTTGTTCCACCTCTGCAAGGAAACGGCGGATGGTTAGTTAGATAGTTAGTTTGTTAGCTAGACACAGCAACTATCTTCTTCAATAGTGTTACAATGTTAGCTGTCGCAGGCATGATAGGTAGGTAGACAGTAGATGCTCTGCAACTTGAAACCAAAAAAGTGTCTATGAATGCAGCAGGATTTGAATGATGATTTATCCAGAGACCAATAATTTAATATAAAATATGTCATACGTTGCTTGCATACTTTAGTTAGGCAATAGATATGCTAATATCGATCACGCCAGTAATCTGGCCTCCTATAAAAGACGCATCAAACAAAATTTGTCTTCTAGTACCATGTAAACATAATAATTATGTACTGCATATAAACTTACTATTCTTGCACTCTAAAATTATCAATTCATTAGAAAATTTACTATTACACGTATAAAATTTATTGTATCGGTTGATATTTATAATCCATAATATCTACCTATTAATTATTATCATTTTATATATATATTTTTTTTTTTTTTTTTTGCTCCTATGAGGATTTCTTACCTTTTGTAATTTATTTAAATTTTTGTACCTTTTAATGATATCTTATATTTCTACATTTAACTTTTTTTTATTTTTTCTTTATTTCATTCTCACTTTTAACTTTTTATTTTGCTTAATACTTTATAATTTGTACTTTATACTTTCTACTTATACTTAATACCATATTTTTCTATTTATATTTATATTTTAATTTTACCTACTACTTATTACCTAACTACTACTTACTTTTTACCATTTTTTTTTTCTTATAATTAACTTACATTTATACTGTTATTCTTCATGTTGTTGTACTATTTATATGTTATGTCAATTATGTTAATGGCACATGTTGTGCCGTATATGTGGAAATAGATAAATAAATAACGAATGTTTGCCATTCATAAAACCGTTCATATTATAAAGTAGTGTCTCAGAAGATGCTAATCGGTAGTTACAACCAAAAAATCACAATTGAAGCCGATTATAACCAATTTTTTTGCGATCACAGATAAAATTTACAATTTATTATAGTTTTAACCGGCACGTCATAATAATACAACTCAATACCCACGAAAATTATTAATTACTTCAACACTCTTTTACCAGGTGAGTGTTAATCAGAATCGTGGGGCGTGAAGCTCTTTATCGTGAAACAAATGAATTTAAATGATAAATATCTATAAACATTGATTCCTATGGCCTATTCGAACACAACCAAAATTATTAACTGAGTACGTCGCAAAGTTAAACACTAACATAAGAAATCGTTAAATTTTACCGCTATCATAAGGTAATTTTTTTTTTCGCAAAAATGCTTATTACAAAAGAGTTGGAAGCTTTGTTTCACGAGTCGAACCAGTCAGGTTGTTTAAATTACATGCGTAATAATAATTCTTAATATTTTATTTTATTAAATTATTCACCAGATTTACAGGAACGGGTTTAGTTTTTCCCATAGGAAAAACTAAACCCTTTCATACACTTTTCCATATAAATGATCATCTAGTAAATCCACGTTATGCAAGTGTATTATATAAGTATAATTAATACAAAACAATACAAGAACAACACTTTAATCTACCAAACTATTAAATGGGAATATAATTCACCGTCTCCAGATATTTTCATATCAGAGGGTTCGGCTCTGTGGAATTCCTAATTTGACCGATAAATCCTACTGATACCTCAATATAAATATTTAAAAAATCTTTCGTAATTCTACATGTATTTAAAATGACTGATTTTTGCATTTTTATATACAAATTCTTTGACAAATCTAATATGCCTAAATTTTTAATAAGAATTATTATTATTATTATATTTTTCTTATTAATTAACTACTGGCATTATACCTAGAGCTCTCTAATTCAAATTTTAGGCTTATTAGATTTGTCAAAGAATTTATACATAAAAATGAAAAAATCAGTAATTTTAAATGCATGTAGGATTACGAAAGATTTTTTAAATATTTATATTGAGGGATCAAAACGATTTGTCGGTCTAGTTAGGAGTTCTACCGAGGCCAACCCTCAATATGAAAATATCTGGAGTCGGTGAATTATATTCCCATGTGGTCTTTGGTGGGTTGACCTGTTGATCTTGTATTGTTCTGTATTTATTACACTTCAATAGTACAATTGCATAGCATGGATCGACTAGATGATCATTTGTGGAAAAGTGTGTGGATATAGTCTGGTTGAATATCTTTCTATGTTTTGTTTGCTCATCGTTTGTACTTAGGTAGGAGAAAATCGACCTAAAAACGTAAAGCTGATTTAAGGGAGGGACATTAAAATACAAGAAATAAGTGTTTTATCGATGATTGTAAAGGTAGAAGCCGTAAAATATTACTATTAAAATATTATTATATTTGCCAGCCCACTTTCAAGGTCCTTGAATTTTAATTCCCTCCAAACAAAATAAAATACGAGGAAAATAATATGACACGGATATAAACTTACAGCATCCGAGAAAATGAAATATAACGCCAGTGAATAATTTCGCGAAAGTAGGCTGCGACTGACAGTTGTTAATAACGTGCCAAGCTCAATTAGAAGAAAAAATAAATGAAAAGCTTCAACACTCTAATATAATCCAAAAGAGAGCTGTATATAATATAAAGCAAAAACGGGACAGATTAATAGATTACTTCTGATTGTAATGCATACACAAGTAAATAGACGCACCAGCAAGATTCAAGATTCGACGACCGTCCGTGGTCGAGTGGTAAGACACTCGACTCCCAATCGGAAGTACGCCGGGTATGAACCCGGCGTGCGCAAATAAATTTTATTTGATTAATTTGTGTTATTTCACAATTAATTAATAAAAATAATATATACTATATTTGCGGCACGTTCCAGAGTGGAAGATACTCTCAGTAACGCCCTGGTGTAAGACCACCATTCAGAATTGAAACGTTGCTTAATAATGGCTTTAGCCGTGTTTAGTGACTAGATCTGAATAGCCAGGTACTTTCCCACCTTCCTCTTCCCATCTCCTTCCTCTTCCCATCTCCTTCCCTTCCCCACTTACCTTCAGCCTCACAACATACTCCAATTGGGGATGCCATAGTCTCACTGGCTCCAGAAGGGAGCAGTTGGAACTCTTGTGAGGTTTCTCTTTAAAAAAAAATCGAAACGTTTCTTCAGAAACATATTATTTAATATTGTAAATTGGGCAACCTTCTTGTGTCTTCGAAAGCCTTCATTTTATGCGTGACTTATACACCGAAGGTCAACTGCCCGAAAGCCGAAATCCCAGGAGCGAAATCACCCACCGACTCGACTCAAACAAGCTTCCCAATAAGAAAAATCACAACAGACTGAACACCACGAATTTTTAAAATGACTGTAAATGATTCATACAGTTGATAAGTTTTCAAATAATGCCAATTCGGGTACATATTATGAACAATACAATATAATATAATATTCACGTTACATATAAAAAAAAATGCATTTTGGCAGCTGTTAAGCGATCATTTTATTAAAGTGCTTATTTTTAATTACCTTCGGGATTTCAGCTCTTGGGAATTTAGTCATTCGCGATTTCACCATTCTAGACTTCGGCTTTCAGACATAAGACCCAAACCAGTTTCATAGTAAGCGTTGGCCGAACAGTGCTTGCTTAAATAATAAAACATCGCAATAGTTTCACTGTAACAACGATAGCAAGACATACTTAAAATTGAATCCGTAATATTCACGCCGCATTGCAGCAGTAGGCATTATACATTATAACAGGTGTTTGTAAGGCTACCTGCTGTACAGTCACAATCACGTGTTCATATAATCGGATGCCGCTATCGAAAATGTGGGTCAAAAAATGTCACAAAAGATCACAGGGAAAGAGTACCGGAATAATGTCCCTTTCATGGCTCAGTGCTTATGTGGTCATTTGTTACACTCGTTGATTGGGATAAGCCTGGGGGATTATCATGAAAGCCGAATATTAATGATACTGATGATCTGTTACGCGAACAGATGTAACATAATCTTACTAATATTATAAATGCAAAAGTTTGTATGGATGTATGTGTGTTTGTTACTCTTTCACGCAAAAAATAATGAATGGATTTTAATGAAACTTTACAATAATATAGCTCATACATCAGAAATAGGTTATAATTTATAAAGCTAACTCTGGCGTTATGAAATTTGCATAAAAATTTGAAATAGGTCAAACGCGATTGTTTGAAAAATTGGTGTATTTTATGGGGTCAAGCGGCAGGGAAAAAAGGCATGAGGGCGAGGGGCGAAGGGGAATTAAGGAGGTGGGATTCGCGGGAGGGTGGATGAGGGAGGGGGGAGGCGGAAAAGGTTGAAGGGGGTCGCGAGAATGATGATGGGGGAGAGGTGAGGGTGAAGGTGAAAGTGTAACGAGGGAGGGGAAGGATACGGGAGGGGAACGGGAACAGCGACAGCAACGCGTGGCCGGTTAAAACGTAGAAACAACAAAATAATATATTATAAAAGCCACATACCACAAGTTGCATAAAGTTGTTGGCCGTAGATAAAAATTGTAGCGCTTACCTGAAAAAAAAAACAAAAATAAGTATAGGGTTGAACAATGGGTAATTATAACATAATTGGAAAATGATAATAAAAAAATTAAGCATGGTTTCGCCAGAAGAATATTATTATCTATTGATTAATAAATAACAAACATTATGTTCGATGAGAACAATCTACCTAAAAAAAATGTTATTCTGTTCGTATTATCGAGAGACTTAAATTATTTTTAAAACATTTTACGATGTGTCGAAATGAGCAGGTACACAACACAACAAGGGATCTGACAACTAATGATAGTGCGTTTCTCCAGTAGATCAAAAAAAAACTCAAAGACCAAAGTCATTGAAAAAACCGGTCTTGCAAGAAAAGAGCCTTGATTTCAAACGAATGACCCACAAACTCGATTTAAAACCTGACAAATTATAAGCAATGGGCACTGCTCCTAATGACCGAGAAACAAAAAAGGAAAAAATAAGGTGCACCTGCAAAAAAACCTGATTCATAGTTTTGATTGCGTAGTAAAAAATGCAGAAGGTGTTGGTTGTTTATTATCTAGGATTGTAAAACGTATGTAGGTACATTGTACGGCCGTGACTTTCGCTCGGTTAGTCCGAATCGTATAATTCAGCGATGATTTTACAGCTGCCTTTGTCGCCCGCAGATGAATAAACCATTTGACAATAAAACAATGAAGAGATGCAGAGTACGGTTAATAACAACGGTTAATCCTTTTGAATTACGGCAGCGCGTAATGTATGCACGTGTTAATGCGGTGCTTAATTAAAATTGACACATTTCGGCTGGCGAGCGGCAACAGTAGCATCAAACAGCGGTAACGAGCCTTTAGCGTTAACGGACAGTTATGTTCATTCACCATCACATTGTACTAATCTGTTGCTACGGATACATTCAAATAATGTTCATCAATGTAAATTCATCAGTAAACTGTGATTTTAGACATGAAACTATGAATATTCCGTAATTCTAATGAATAATTTGAAAGTATGTTGCTAATGATGCAGTGCTTTTAACTGTATGGAAGACTGTTTAAAATGAACGAAGTATGTACGCCGAATAATTTAGTAACGAATATTGAAAAAGTCATTGTGATTTTAAAAGGTACGTGAAGAGGATATGAAAACATCTTGTATTATCCTAGCAGCATTCAGCAAGAAAAAAAACTAGTTTCGGACTAATTTGGTTATATTAGAAATTTAATATATACGCAGGAATGATTAATATATCGAAACTATAGAAATGTGTTCAAAGGTGTAAGGGTGTATATGTTCAATATTTCTAAAGATGTATAAAATAAAGTTATGTGGTCGTGCTTATCTACAATAGAAAAATTAATGTTTATTTGTTTGTTTGTTTGTTCGTTTGTTTGTTTGTTCATAACTTATGCGCGGCCATACTGTTTGTTCATCCGATTGCGATGAAACTTTGGGAATATGATGTGCGCATACCCGGGATGGTTATAGGATAGTGAGCTCTGGCGTTATGAAATTATTTCCTATACTATTCATACGATTGCGATAAAAATTTCATCCGAATGCTATTAAATTTTTTTGGTGTTTAATTGGTGTGAACATGCCCGTGAATACATCTATATCTAAATTGGTGAACTCTGGCATTATGAAATTTGCATTAAAAAAAATTAAATATATCACGAGAGCTGTAGGAAAAAATGGGTGTATTGTATGAAGTTAGGAGGCAGGGAAAAAAAGCCTGGGGGAATTGGGTATGCGGGAGGGACGAGGGAGAGGGGAAGGCGAAGAAGGTGGATGCGGAATGCGAGAGGGGTTCTCGAGAAGGGGGAGAGCGGGAGAGGGAGGGGGAACGCGGAAAGAGGAACAAGGAACGCGGGAGGGGAAGAGGAGTCGGAAGGGGAACGGGGACGAATGGGAAATGACACGAAGGGAGAAACAATTTATTTATTTAATTAGCATTGCAACGCATGCCGGGTATCAGCTAGTGAATTATAAATAAAAATTGGATGAAGTATTGTAATATGTTTTTATATATATATATATGGATGATTAATGGAATTTACGTATCAACAGTTTGCTTAGTCGATAATAGTGATGTGATCATTACTCATTCATTACGAAAGTTTTTTTCCAGCCCGTGGAATGTTAAGAATAAAAAATGTGTACATTAAAAAAATGACAATGAATGAATATCTGTCATGTCACAAGCAAATTAATATGTCACGATAAAAAGAAGAGCTAAGACTAGTAACATCAAGCGACTGGCATTTGTGGCGCAAGCTATGCTCACTAACCAGGCAAGTATTATAATAATTCAAGTATTTTATCAAAGAAAATGTACGATTCGTGAATTCGCATCGGTTCATTAAACATTCCCAAAATGGCTTTAAAAATTGATTGCAAAAAACGCAAAATTTTAAATATTATGAACAGTTTTTTGCTCCACGGCAACAACGGTTAGTAGGTTTCCCCGTTGCAAAAATCAGCATATATTTTTGTAACTGAAGTTAACAAACCCTGAAATTTATATTGCGGACCATTTGACCAAGCTTAGTCCGCTTTTGAAAGAGAGAATGTTGTAATGAGTAAGTACCCGCTGTAGGATTCTTACAGTGGTTGAGTGGTCATCGCGTTTGGGTCCCACCCAGGCGTTCCGAGTTCGATTCCTCGGCTGGCTAAGTCCTCCATCACAACACAAGCAACATCTTCCGCTTAGTGTTGTGGTAGTAGGAGATTTTCAAATGTTGTTGAGTTATTCGTAACCCGGGAATGTTTGTCTTTCTTTTTAAAAAAGAAAAAAAAAAGGATTCAAACTCGGTCCATCGGATTGTCAGCTAAAAGTCTTACCAATCAGATAATTCGATTATTATAAACACAACAGAATGTAATGATTTTCTCTGAGAAATCACGATGAACAAGAAATCTAGTGACCACCATTTATAATCGAAATTTTTTTGAAACAGCTATACTATGTTTTGTACTGAAGTTTAAATAGCAATATACTTAAAAACCTTCACATCGCGCTTTTCCCCCCTTCCTTAGTTTATTTACGTTTTTGGAAAGCTTGTGTATCTACATACCTACCTGTTAATCAACGTGATAAATGTCACATAGATTTTTTTATAACCCAATTAACAATAGGTACTTATTTTCTAGCTACACAGTGCCCTTGAGGTGATTATGTTACTAAAAAACGGAGCTATAAATAAAGTATTATTACAAGCGAAGATAAACGTCCAATTTGAACTACTGTTGCAACACAATTGAAATTGAAATTAACACTCAGGCTATGTGCATTCACAAAAAATGCCCTTGTGAAGAAAAATAGCGCAATAACAAATCAAAACGAATCACACCCACGCTGCAGCTTTGCAATCGCGCTCAGAATCAGGCATAAATAACCCAACGAAAACATTTCTACGTTTTCTCAATCGGTAATACATAATTTGTTTTGTCTAATTAAAAAAACTTTTCCCGCTTTCGTTAACTTCAATATTTTACGATTCTATTTCAGTACGGGCGAAGGCTTTTAGTTAAAAGAAATTACCAATAATTTTAGAATTTTCATGATTAAAGGCCCAAAAATGAAACCCCTAAGCTTTTCGTCGCAACTTTCAGTAATACGTAATACCTTCGTTGGATTTACCCTTATTTTTAATATCCAACGACGGGACATTCGTTTTAAGCATAATATATTGTGTAAACAAGTATTTTTCTCTTGCATATTATCTGGATTACCCGCTTTAAGAGTGGGGAATTGAAAGTTCGAAAAAGATTATAATTGAATTTCAAATCTCATAAAAATAATGGTCAGTAGAAAAAAACAGTTTGTTTTATGATACCTTTTGAAATAAGTTCAGGCGTATAATTTAAAAAAATGACTTTATTTTTGGAATTTTTTAACGAAACACCGACTTGATTAATGCCATTAAACAGAGAATGGACACATTATCATAAAGACGGATACAATTTATAAATAAACCGGAACATTTTAAATTGACAGTCTGCAAGTAGGTGGAGAAGTAAAAACAAAAATAACTTAGTAATCGTGTACGTATGATATAATGAGGTGCAGTAAAAGCAATGCCGATTTAACATGCATTAAACCTGTTAATTTAAAAAATATATTCTGTATAATTCAAAAATATCTAAAGCATGTTCAATATTTTATGTGTTCAAAGACATATAACTTTGTTCCTTGGTATTGAGTTAGGTTCGGTTTTTTTTACTCAGTATCATCGATCCCAGCAGTTGGCCAGAGGCAAATACTAAAAACGAAAGAAAATCATTTTGCGTGGAGGAAAATTTTCCAATTCATCAAGTAACCTGATAATAATAATGAGAAGTACTAACTTGTGAAGCAAACTTGTTTACTCCACCGATCCTTGGAAGTTGCTCACATCCGGTCTGCTCGCAGGATGTTCCGGGCATTATCTAAATTATCCCGGCCCGTCTTCCCCGTGACGGCGTCCGGGACAAGATTTGCAAATATCCCCGGGATAAGGTAAAGACGGGCATGACTTCCGCGACCAGCTTCCGACCCGGGGCGAGATTAACCCGGCGATGGACTGCCCAAAAATTTACGTCAAGGCCACGCTTTCAAATACCCACACTTTAAATGATACATTGTATTAAATACGAGGCTTAAAACACACAAGTTTTGAATTGTTTGTCAGCCCAACACTTGACATGAGATTATGGACACGTGTGGTTGTGTAATGTATTGCTGTCAAGCACGGCAATGTTGTCTGACAAGATTCCCAGACGAAAAGAAATGTTGCAAATTTGACAAATGTTATGCGGTTGTAACATTCTTACTCTAAGGTTATAACAGTTTTGTGATCTATATAGTGTAATTTACCGAAGCTTAGGAACAGTATATACCTAATAAAGATTAACATAATTCCGTAGAATTCTGCTTCAAATATGAAGCTTTAAGTTTGTCCAGGTTGAAAAAAAAATAACACACACAGAGCCACAGCAATCAATGTGTTTGTGTTTAGCAATCCCTGTAGACCAATTTTCTACCTTTTAACGCGCGTTACGGTGACCACGAACCGAATTTCTCTCACATATTGTACTCTCAATAGTTATCAAAACGCACATTAAAAGATAGAGACTTAGTTTCCTATCCAAACCGATAAACAAAATTATGCAATGTCTCAATGCACCTACAATTTAGTGTTTCCCGAGAACTGAGAAAAATACTATTATAAAATGCTAATCGTTGCTATTGATATTTGCCGAATTTTGATTTAGAAACAAACAAACATATTTTCTGCTTCACGGTAAAGATGTAGAAAAAATCACAAGTTCATAGAAATAATACCCTTTAGCTAGGATAAGCTTTTTCATGCGTGGCAAATCAAATTTCGGATAAAACAAATAAGGACATAAAACAATATGTATAGAACACTACACTGATCGTTGATTAAAACCTTACAAACAACGCCACCTGTGTATTTCCCATAGAACTACCTAGTACCTACCAGCATCCCCGGGGTCTTATAAATTAATGATAGATAGACCCGTCATCCTTTACTTTTATTACAGGGAAGATATAACTATTATACTTCGCGTAGAAGACAGATAAATTAGCATCCGAATAGTGGCTCGTGGCTACTCGGCGAGATGATCTGGATCTAGAGTGGTTATCATCCCTTCTCTTCCCTTGTCCTCCCCTCTCCACGGCCCCTACACAAGACCACTTTACAGCCCGGAGCGGAAGATGGCAATGTGTCATTAGAACCTGCTTTGTACCGGGCGGTAGCGAGTCGGCTTTAAAAATAGGCAACGTAGAATAATGCTATGGTAACTGGTTGCATAAATAATAACTAAAGTCTAAATCATTTTAATAAGGGTATTGGATAAAGTAGATTTAGTAAAATTTAAATATACTTGGACAGAGAAAAATCGGTGATAAACTTTCCAAGAATGAAGATTAACGACGGCTTTCGTCAGCAAATGGAGCGATCACGAAATTTGAATTTAATCGCAAACGCACAATCTTAGATACGTTTTTAGATTTTCACGACCAAAAGCATTTTCGTTGTTTGTTGACGGATCTGCCCTGATGATGGACACTGCAACGCTGTCCTAAACGTCGGCTAAAGAAGGAGGTAGCACAACACGGCATAACACCCCAAAAACAAACAACGAAAAAAGCACAATCTTAGTGTAACCAATGTAAAAATAATATTTTAAATAAAGAAGACAATATTAGCGAAACTCAATCGAAAATCTGAAACAGAAAAATCAGAAAAAGATTCTTTTTCTGGTCGTCATTAATTAAAATATTACAATTTTGTGTTTTAACCCATTAATTTAAAAATAAATAAAAAGATGACAATATATGTTTAGATTAAACTCAGCTTCGTGTTTAACTGCTAAAGTGTCATTCACGTTTATTATTTGCGAGTCAAAATTTATCCATAAACGTATGAAAAAAATCATTCAAACGTGAATCGATGTCATTGTGTAAATTAATCCAAATTTTTTAGTAAAATTACTTCTATTGCTGTATTTAAACCGCTGTAACTAACTTTTGAATACATCAAAATCACTAATAAATATCCACGAAAACTTGGGTTCAATAAACGCTATAAAGGGAAGCGGATTGCACGAAACTTTGACATGTAAAACTGATACGGGATTATAAGGCTAAATTTAGACTAGCTCGTTTCATTTAACGATTGAACAAAAACATTTGATTTGACTTTACGACGATAATAATGTATATAAGTGATTCGAAAACACAAGCCTCCGATCGTCTGCATGCGAGCATAAAAATCATGGTTTTATGTTCAATGCAAAGTTCTCATAGAACTTTAACGAAAACCTAAAGATCAGGGAATCAATAAAAAAATAATTTATTGGGTCCATAGTAATCATATTATGAAAGTACTTGTGTAAAATCAAAAACGTTATTTTTTCTCCTAACACGCTGTTCAAAACATCACTGAAAGTTGTCACCTCGCTGTTTTTACTTGGCTTCATAATATTATTGCAGAAAATCGGTTTGTCTGAAACAGAAAAACTCACAAACAAGGATGTATTGCGTCATAAAATTTGTAGCGTCATAAAAGTTCTAAGCCCGCTATTTCAGCTGTGAAAAACCCCTTTTATTAATAAAAGGACAAACATTCCCGGGTTACGAATAATCCGAAAATATTTGAATACCTCCTTACTTAAACCACAGTAAGCGGAAAAAGTCGCCTGCATCGTTATGGAGGACTTAGCCAGACGAGAAATCGAACTCACGACGCGTGGGTGGGACCCAGCCGCGATACTAACTCAGCTACTGACCGGTTTAACTCTCAAAAGATAACACAACTGGCTAAATTGTTTATTTCATGTTTTAACCAATCTGTATTTAACACAGTTAAAAGTATTAACGCTTACAATACTGTATCACTTCTACATTCATAAACACACACTTTATCACAATCTACAAATCTGCCCTGATGACGGACACCGTAAATCTGTTGGATAAAGAACAAGAAAGCGCAACACGGCATATCAACCCAAAAATGATTCGTGTAAATATTTAAAACGTCGATTATAGAATATAGTTACGAACAGAAATAAAGGCGTATGTGTGGTAAAACCTGCATGTATGATCGTGTGAAGAATGTGGAGATCCGAAAAAAATGCAAGGCTGATGTAAGCGTAATAAGTAAGATTAAGAAAGGAACGCTTAGATGGTTTGGGCATGTTGAGTGAATGAATGAAGAAAGGAGCGTAAAGAGAATTTATGACGTGAATGTGAATGTTAGAAGAAGCCGAAGACGCCCAAGGAAGACGTGGCACGATCAAGTGAATCAGATACTTGAGTCTGGCCATGTCAAGAGTCAGAATAACTGAAGAGTATGTATGAATGTGAATGAGGCAAGCAGTGTGCGCCAAGACCGAGTTGTTTGCTGGTCCGTCCACTCTGCCTACCCCTGCGGGGAAATGGCGTGATGGTAAGTTAGTTAGTTCAGAAATAAAAATGATAAAACTACTCAACCAAGTGTTCAATATAATATCACACGGAGAAAAATGTTATTTGAAAAAACGATCATTTAATAGAAAAAACGATAATTTTTATAGTAAAAACGGTTTAAAACGGGACTGAAGTTTTTACGAACAAATTAACAGGGTTTCAATGTTTATTGGCGGGAACATGTAAGAATAATTTGTTGGTATACGTAATTTCGTACGTATTTTACCGCCAATAAACATTGAAACACTGTTAATTTGATCGTAAGAACTTCAGCCCCGTTTTTAACCGTTTTTACTATTAAAATGATCGTTTTTTTTCAAATAACATTTATCTCCGTGCATGTTTATACCAACATTTCTAAGAAAAGGAAAAGATTTCTTAAAATTTCATTTTAAGAAAAGCTAGGCCACTTCTCCAGAAATAACAAAACATTATGAATTAATGGTATACTAGAAGCCAATAAATAAACAAGTTGACGGAAATACGTATTTTATATTGCGTGGAAGTAGCCCATTTAAATTGTACTGGATATTTTATTCGAAATGCAAACAAAAAATAATTACGATAAGGAATTTATTGGGTCTATGTAAATTTGTAGGTAAAACGAGAAATAAATACGTTAGTTTATTTGTGAAACAATGTGATTTGCGAGTGAGCAGGGCTGTTTTCCAATTCTGAAACTATTCACGGGTACAAGCGCCGACATATTTGGACATTCCGAAGCCGAAAATAGTCGGATAGAAATAAATAAACTACTGCCTCTATTTCCATGACAACTTATTGATTTATGGAATAATGAAGAGATTTGGCCAATTGCCAAAGGAAATTAGCGAAAATATTTAAAATATGTGATTTAAAATACGAGTAAATACCAACTCAATCATTTAAATATGTATTGTTTTAATTCACTAATAAGTCTTTGTTTTATGTCAGTAGTTATCAGTTTTAAGTCACAGTTATCAATCTTAGTTACAATCTACCATCATAATGTAATATCAACCTTAGTTATAATGTACCATCATAATGTATATCAATCTTAGTTATAATGTACCATCATAATGTATATCAATCTTAGTTATAATATACCATCATAGTGTATATCAATCTTAGTTATAATGTACCATCATAATGTATATCAATCTTAGTTATATACCATCATAATGTATATCAATCTTAGTTATAATGTACCATCATAATGTATATCAATCTTAGTTATAATATACCATCATAATGTATATCAATCTTAGTTATAATGTACCATCATAATGTATATCAATCTTAGTTATAATGTACCATCATAATGTATATCAATATTAGTTATAATGTACCATCATAATGTATATCAATCTTAATTATAATGTACCATCATAATGTATTCCAATCTTAGTTATAATTTATCATCATAATGTATATCAATCTTAGTTATAATGTACCTTAGTAACCATACACAGTTACATGTACCATCATAATGTATATCAATCTTAGTTATAATGTGCCATCATAATGTATATCAATGTTAGTTATGATGTATCGTCATAATATATATCAATCTTATTTATAATGTACCATCATAATGTATATCAATCTTAATTATAATGTACCATAATAATGTATATCAATCTTAGTTATAATGTGCCATCATAATGTATATCAATGTTAGTTATGATGTATCGTCATAATATATATCAATCTTATTTATAATGTACCATCATAATGTATATCAATCTTAATTATAATGTACCATAATAATGTATATCAATCTTAGTTATAATGTACCATCATAATGTATATCAATCTTAGTTATAATGTATCATCATAATGTATATCAATCTTAGTTTTAATGTGCCTTAGTAACCATACACAGTTACATGTACCATCATAATGTATATCAATCTTAGTTATAATGTACCATCATAATGTATATCAATGTAAGTAATGATGTATCGTCATAATGTATATCAATCTTATTTATAATGTATAGGTATATTCAATGTATAAACGAAGTTGTACAGCGCCCTTGAGGTAATTTTCTCACGAAAACGGTGCTTTATAAATTATCCGAACAATATTTTTATTATAATTATTGGTAAAATCAAGAAAATTGTGCAAGGTTAAATTAGCACATATGCAGTTTTTTTACATTAGCTCCACACTTGAGGCCCTGAGGAAAACAATTTCCCTCGGGGTCCCTGTGTGAAGGATCTTTTTAGTTAAAGAAAGGAGAGGAAGTTCTTTGAAGGAAAAAATTATGAGGGGTTGGTCAACGTGTCCAGAAGTGACGTATGAATCCAACCCTCCCACTGCGGTGCAAGGCAATGAGTCGATATAGTCCGGTTGGAGAGGTCTAGGTTAGGTCTCCCTCAACCAGTCTCTTCCGGTCCGGTCCGCCACGACTAGGGCAAACGCATTTGGCACCAAGGCCTAAACAAACTTCACCACCACATGAACCTTTGTAAGTCACCAAACATAGCGAACCACTTGCGGTGACCTATAGCAGGGGTGAAGGTTATCCAGTAAATGGTTTCCTGTGCGGTGGTAACCATAACCGCCTACCAAATTGAAGTTATGTACCTGACACAAAATAAACGAATAGTAAAAAAAAATCGTTTAAGGTTTCATCAACGTTGACTATTTATTACAAAACATAACCATAATATTTAAATAAATAAAAAATAAAAACTGTCTTTCTTATTTCTCACCCTATTCTCGGAAAGATGGGGATAAAGTTTGAACGTTCGATATGATAAAAATAATATATTTTTCCATTTCGGTAAGACTCGGCAAAGGGGCGAAGAACGAGTGTGCCCGGATAAGGTATAGATGGGGGTTGAGGGAACTGAAGGGCGGAAACAAACGCGGTAAACAGGTCGATCGGTGATATTTAAAGCATGAGGAAGGGAATAAAACGCAGGGTCTATACGATGAAGGTGGGTTTCAGAGATTTAGGTTCCGTACCCTGATAATACTACCAAACCATTGTTTAACGGAATTTAAAACGGTTAACGTATTAGAATATTTTTAGTAAACTGTACAGCGCCCTTGAGGTGATTTTTCACAAAAAAGGCGCTATACAACTCATCCAAATATTATTTATTATTATTATTTTCACACTAATATTTTTATGTGTGTTATTATGTGGGAGATACTAGTATCGATAGCAGAGCTACCTCAGGACCTCTAGCACGGTCAATCGATAAGGATTGATAGAATAACTTTCGGTATCTTTTCATCGTTTCCTAGCATGACTGCAGATCGCCAACGAATAAGTAACAGTTCACAATGACTAAGTTTTCTTAATATATTCGACGTCAACTGTAGTTTGTTGCCGGTCGCGGGTTTTAAACATGATAAGTTCTGAATGCAAACCGAGCGTTCTACACATTGGGCTGTATAGACAATCTCTAAACTCGTCATCATAGGTGCATTATTTACAAATAAAAAGACTAAATGTGATTGATGTAGTTGCTTGCATAATATGGGAATTCATTTAAATAATTATGATGACTAACAGAAACACAATGCGAGGAAGTGGTTTCTACATAAACGCTGGTTTCTAGGAAGACTTAAGTACACAATGTCACCTTAACTAAGGTGACATTAGTTAAAATGCCTTTTTATCCTAAGAAAAAAAGTAGGTAATATAATTTAAACATTTTAAGCATAAAAAAATCTATTCAGTATTCGGGGTTCATAAAACCCATATCACCTTCATAATTATTTTATTTTGAAAATGGCTAAATAATAATTTGTTAATTTTTAATAAACAACTAATGGAGAATAACAATAATTAATAATTTCTTATTAATTAATTAATCTTGACTGCTGAAAACCAGTTGCATTCCAGGAGAAATCCCGAATTGCAGCTGAGCAGTGACCTTTTCGTCAATAGAATCAATGTTTAATCAAAAATGTACATATATGTAAAAAAAAATCTACTGATGAATAAACGATTATTATTATATTTTTCATTACGCACCATATTCCCATAGGAAAAACTAAACCCTTTCTCACACTTTTCCATATAAATGATCATCAAGTAAATCCACGCTATGCGAGTGTATTATATAAGTATAATTAATACAAAACAATACAAGAACAACATGTTAACCTACCAGAATATTAAATGGGAAAATAATTCACCGACTCCAGATATTTTCATGTCAGAGGGTTCGGCTCGGTGGAATTCCTAATTTGACCCATAAATCCTACTGATCCCTCAATATAAATATTTAAAAAATCCTACATATTTAAGTAATCCTACATGTATTTAAAATTACTGATTTCTGCATTTTTATATACAAATTCTTTGACAAATCTAATATGAGAAAAATAGGTATAATGCCAGTAGCCGGAAATAACAAATAATGGTAATATTTCTAAAATCTAAGAATGCCAAATTCTTTTAATTTCATTTCCTTAATCTGTATACTTTCTTATTTTTTCAGAAACAGATTTTTCAATATTACAGGAATTTGAGAAGTAGAAACAAGATAATCGAAATAATGCCGAAAGAATCGCAAGGTTAACCAAATAAACCTTCGAATATAGAAGAAAACGATCTAATTTTCGATACTATTATTATTTTGGGTAAGGACAAAATCTTGATGTTGTAAAGACCGTCTACCATTATATTCAAGGTTTCAAATTGAGAAAAAGATAAATGTCACTCGGTTGGATTGTAGTCGTATTATTACTATATGTAGTATTATTCAATCGAATGAATCCTAATGTTCTAATTACTTTTAATCGATTATTATTTGGTACCGAAATTTTTTAAATATTGACGCATTTTTTTTTTAAATATTGACGCGATCGACCATTATTTCGAAATGAATACCTTGAATATGACGAAAAGTCGTAACAAATCGAGAGAATCGATCAAATTGTTTACGACACAGTTCTATAATATGCATTCTAGGGATTTCATGGATATACGCAGTACGATACTCGCAGTAAACTAGATTCACGTTTCGCGTTACGGAACACGGACCGTATTACGGAATCTGTTGGTGACGTATTCGGATTATGGGATTCCGTGAATTCGTATTACGGAACAAGAAGCGAATGTCACAGCAATGCGAGGCAAGGCTGATATTGTGATGATACAATACGCAGATAGAATACTTTCTGATAACTTCTGTCAGCAAACAGTACTACTACAGCATTACTATACAGAGAAAATAATTGATACAGGTAGATCCGTTTTTAAGAAATCAGTGGCCATTAGTGGTTTCAAAATAACTTCAAGTCTACAATAAGGCTGATATTGTGACGATACAATACGCAGATAGAATACTTTCTGATAACTTCTGTCAGCAAACAGTACTACTACAGCATTACTATACAGAGAAAATAATTGATACAGGTAGATCCGTTTTTAAGAAATCAGTGGCCATTAGTGGTTTCAAAATAACTTCAAGTCTAAGAATTACGTTTATCTCAAAACTACTAGGTACAGAAAACCAAGAACAATCAAGAAGTGACTTTCAACTATTTACTTGGAAGACAATTAATTATTACTTGCAATCTAAATACGTTTTAGAATATCTATTTTTTCAACTGTTAAATACTTCGTGGAACACCATCGGATAAATAAAGTACATATATCAAAACCAATTTATTCCAGATATTTCTTTCGGTTGCATGACAACAATGTGGCATTTCAACAACCCTTGGAAAAGTCGTTAAAATTGATAAGTATTATTTTTAAAAGCACATAATCTAATCTGAAGTAACCCTTTTAACTTAGTTTTTTTTCATCAATGTTAATGACAAAGGAGTGAAGAAGTGCTACTTCGTTAAGTTATCCAGTCACCATTTCCTTCAGACTGGACTGATTTTGTACAATCACGTACATCCATTTCAGGCAATCACCATATAGGCACAAGTTTTGCTTAAAACTGCGGTATGTACATTTCCTACGAGGATATTTATAAATAATGTTTTAATTACTGGCGTCATTTTCTATTTCTAACTACTTTTAGTAAATAAATAGTACAGAACTTGGAATAAAGCTTAAAAAATGGTTTTATTACATGTACTTGAAGTGTACTAGTACGTAATAATATGTTGCTTTTTGATTAACAACTTTTAGTAATATAATAACTCATGATATGTATATCGCATTACATATTTCTGTATAACCTAAGTACATACATTTTGTATGTTCACATACTTTCACTTATGTCATAATATAACATTAAAAGATTACTCAAAAGTTTCTTTCTTTCATAAAAAAAACGTTTTGTGGTTACACGACAGCTGAAAAAAGAATTACAAGAGGGGAAAAAGTTAAAGGATACGCCCGAAACCGAAAAGATGGTAATAAAAGTTTATTGGTAGCCTTCATTTTATGTAACCCATATTAAAAGTCCAGCGAAGAAATCCACATAACCCTTAGCAGTGCTAGTAATATGCCGAACAGAAAAAAAAAATCACCTTCCCCCGATCAGTTTGTTGCGCAAACCGATATTCGCTGCTACCGGTTATTCAATGCAGAATAATAACTTCAAACAATCAAATTCCTGCAGCTCTCGGCCTGCTATAATAACTCTCGCAGCGTGGCACCTGTACCCAATAACTGTGGAGGAACTGAATAAAGATGCGTAATGGGCATTTCCGCCAAAGTTTGTACACGTATTAATCATTTTTATACTTTCCATTCCGATTTTTTACGTTAAATTTTCAACTTTTCACCAATACCAGATAACTAGAAATCGACATTTTCTTTGTCAAGTTTCCTTATACCATCGTTGGGAAAGTGGTGAGACCCCTACAGAAGCGCTTAACAAGAAAACAAAAAACTGCTCCCACCAAAACGCAAAACCAACGAACAAATATAGTATGTTATTTTGTTAAACTTCAATTCTAAAATGTTTTCCGATCAGACATTGAAGTAGTAAATTAAGCAGATTACAAAAAAAAACAACTGCAATATTCAACAATTCAAAGCAATTTTTGAGACCTCAATTTTTCTCAAGGCTTTGGCTTCCAAAAAGTTATGCAAAAAAATTATTTAGGACGAAATGAGCCGTATTTACTCGCAGCATTTTATTCTACCATCTAAAATGGTCACAATGGTAATGTAATAAGTTTGCCACGATGATAGCCACTCTCCAATAGGGGCAAACACCAGAAGAAACACAAATCAGCGATCAGAAGAAAATTTATTTAAGCACAAAATAACTGTTTTCGCAAGCAGAAATGCTACTATGTGTTTTTTACAGTATTTATTTAACTATGATCGCAAACTCTAAGTTTCTTTCGTCGGCGTGTTGTAACACCGACACAGTAACCCACACTTGCCGCTGTTAACAAGTTCATGAAATACGGAGTCGAGGAATTATTTCCCACAATGCGTCTCTCGCTAAATGGCATTTCAACTATGAAATAATAAGACTTGCAGTAATTACTATGAATTGGTAGCCATTATTTGCCGTCGATGAGAGATTTGCAAATATCTTCGGGCTATACTTGTGGGTAGATACAGAAAGAACCTGCGGTATTCGTATTGTGCTTATGTTTTTCGAACAATCCATTGAATTTAGTAAATTGTGTTGTTCTAAACAATCAGGTTTAATCGTGGTTAGGTATTCCTGTGTTCGAAACTGAAATTCGTGGTAGAATTGGTGAAATTACTAATTTCGTGTAGGTAGACATTCTGGATATCGTCCTGGATAAAGACCACCATTCAGTACACAAAAGTTGTTTGAAATGTTAATGTATTTCTTGACCATACCTGAAAAGCCAGGTAATTTTTCTATGTAAAATTTCCTTACTTAAGTGTTACATTATATAATAATTTGGAAGAAGCAGTGGCTTTTCCATGCATAATTACACTATTTTGTTTTATGATCTATAATAATTGAACTTAAACTCGACCTTTTTGCATTTTGTCTGTCTATAAATTTGCTTTTACTTTCCGGTTCCATTCAGTTACTAAACCCATTAAAATCTTAGCTGAACTAAGTAAATAATATTTTTTCAAAAATGAAATCGTAGTGTTTATTTGAACTCCCAAATTTTCAATATTGTTGTATGCCCGAAAAAAGTTTTAAAAAAATGTTACAAAAGCGTATATGGTTTATAATTAAGAAAGTATGTATTAAATTAAAACAAATAACTTTGTTTAAACCACTAATATAATCCCAATTACCTACATGTTTCAAAACCTTTCATGTCATGTCATTACTACCCTGACGAAGAAACCATCGGTTTTGAAACACGTAGGTAATTGTGATTATATTAGTGGTTTAAACAAAGTTATTTGTTTTAATTTAATTCAAAATGAAGCCACAAAGTGATTTTGCGAAGTTTGAAGAAATAAGAAAGTATGTATTTAAGTAATAATAATAATAATTTGTAGGGCGCCCTTTTTGTGAGAAATCAGGAAATCTGAAGGGCCTACTTATAATCGTATGATTTAAGGGGAAATTTTGGTTATGATTTATTAAATAAGAGAAAATTAGAAACATACTTTTTAGAACATGAGGTCTACTGAGATACGTTTTTAGATTTTCATGGCCAAAAGCATTTTTGTTGTTTGTTTTTGGGGAGTTATGCCGTGTTGTGCTACCTACTTCTTTAGCCTACTGAGGTCTACTGTTCATAGAATTAGGTACTTATACTTAGGATGAGTTTCACGGAATTCGAACAATTCATCAAATTTCAAAATAAATTTTCGAGTTCTGTGCAAGTTATGTTATTATTTCAGTTCTGTGAGGCAAATTGTCCAGGACGATTTATACACAGAACTTGAATAGCACTATCACAGAACTTACAATTTAACTTTGACATTTGATGAATTGTTCGAATCTGTGAAACAACCCCTTCGTCCAGGAGTGGACAATGAAATAAATATTATTTTGTTCACTTATGAAATTAGCTAAATGCATTAATGATAAAAGTCATAAGCGACGGTGTTATTACTTATCACAAAAAATGAAATTAAAAGAACAGTTTATTCTAAGTACTACATACCTTCCTCTGTGCACCCATTTGGTTAGTTCTCATACGGCTATGCCGCGGGAAAGAGGGCTCAATACGTGTTATTGTTACTACATGTTAATAATTAATGTTTACCATTGTTCTTTCCACGTATTTTTTAGTTAAACCTTCGCGGCGCGTGTGCCATCGTACCCTATTGCCACACATTCTTTTAGTTTATTGCCTTTCCCCCTCTACATAAATACTTGGAAGTTTTTCTATGTTTTAGCGAAAATTCCTTGGCTTTACCTTCTTTTCAGAATTGCCAAAGGTCCGCCACTCTCATTTTTCACTTTAAAATGTCTGAAAATGGCCGTAACCGATGTGTTTTCCGTGAAACTATTTGAAAAAGGGGGAACTAACCATGAAAAAAAAGGCAAATAAAACATGGAAGCAAAACAATCACCCACAATGAAAATTTGTTATTATTCAATATGAAATTCTAAAACATAAACATTTAAAATCCTAATTAAGCTCACAATGCGACGTTTAATAATTTTAACAAAGTAAATAATTATTCACTTTTACCGACGCATGCAATTTTATATCAATGCAATGGGAAATGTAAATTTAAATCAAACGGGAGTGTGTTTTTATCGATAGTGACCTGTTGTTTGGATCGAGTATTAATACCAGAAAAAAACATTATTACGCTCAATAAAGCGCGTGCAATGCGCTTTACAGTGAAAACATGCATAAAACATTATACAGAATGAATAAAACATATTATTAAGAATTGATTAAATATAAATAGAGGAAATAAATCAAGAATTCCACACATTGAGCTGATATTGACAAGAAGAACTTGAAGAGAAAAAGCAGGAATAACCTACGTACAGATATTATTATCATTGTGTATTCTCGGGAATGTTGACGAATTGCTTTCGATTTTTTCAAAAATCTTTTCAGTGAAATATATTTTTTCGGCTATAACATATTATTATATCATGTCTATACGGAAGGAAATAATATTTTTCTCAAGAAATAAGTTCGATCATTTTGCAACGAACTGATGTGGATTTCCGTTCTCAGATTTTAACGTTTGTCAGTATTTATGATGTAATTTTAGTAGTCATGGTACTTAGTGATAATCTGTATACATTCACTATTTCCTCCAGTACGTGGATACGGTATGTGTAGCTAAGTGGTAAGAGCGACAACGATAAAATCAAAGAAGACTTACCTTCCAAATGTGTAGGTATTCCTATCGAATCGGAAAGTTACGCGAGTAATAATTGAAGAAACTTACCTGTAAAAAAGAGAAAAATACAATTAATTTTTATTCAACATATAAATTACAGTTTTTTTATTATTACATTTTATATCTTTTATTATTACATTTTTTATCTTTTATTATTTACAAATCTGTAAAAAATACTTCAATGAGACTGTTACAACGCTCCACTATTTGTACAGTGCCCTTGAGGTAAATTTTTCATAAAAACGGGGCTAAAAGAATCATCCAATTATTATTATTATACGGATTCTTATTTGGGTTCAAACCATGACCTGAAAGTGCACAAATATTAAGATATTTTCAATTGAAAACATTAATTTCGATAAAAATTACAGTCAACAAACCGTTAAGCTGTCGCCATTGATCCCACCTCTAAAGCTCAGAATCTAATTATACAGATTATTCTAAAACTTCCAATCACTTGCAGATCGGACGATCTTTAGAAGAATTTGTATTTAGGATATTAGCCCCTCAGGCTTCGACCATATTTTGTCAGAGAATCAAAATATTTCCGCCGTGTAATAAAATCCAAATAAATGGAATATTTCTGAACATATCCGAAAACTAAAAATTATTTTTGAGGGTGATAAAATACGCGTTAAAATTTTATAATTCGAAATAAACATTTAATTTTTGAAGAATAATTTTTTTTATTGCAAAAATAAAAATAAAAGTTTTAAAATTGGCTCACCTTACGTTTTTTCTAACTGAAAAACTGATTAAAAAAAAATACATATTTTATTAGACAAATGTATTATAAACGTTAGTCACTTAATTTTTTTTTCATTCCATGTAAAAATAATTATCTACTAAAAATTCTAAAAGATTCATGATTTTTTTTTTTAAATTGTGATACAAAACTTTGGTTTCATAAAGATGTACATTTTACCTTTTATGGGGTTAACTTTCAGATTTGAATATAAAGCGTGGTGTTTTCTCTTTCATATCGTATTTTTCACTACGATAGTAAGGGAGACACAACTATTTCTATGAGACGTATATGTTGTTCCGAAAAGCGAACAAATTAGCATGAGGGGCTTGATCCAAAGGGCACAATTACTCATCTATTCCTTTCTCTAAAACCACGTTTTGACCAAAGAAAAAACCACTTCCACTAGCCATTAGACAGAATACAAATTACGATAAATATAAATTGAACACCGAGTCTGGAATTACAGCCAAGATACATCAAACATTATAGATTTTTTTAAACATGCTTAGAAGTAGTATTAGTAATAGTAATATTATAATAATTAGCTTTATTACCAATGGTACAATTTAATAGACTTTTGTATTTTAATTAGTATAGTATATTGTGAATTGTGCCTTCTCTCGACTAGTAGAATTTCCTAACGAGACAGGCACAGTGTAATAATGTGTTTTTTAAAGATAAATGAATAAATAAAATAAAGCACAGTGCTAAAAGCACCGGTATTTCACCTAAGACTTTTAAGTTTTCATAAAAGATTTAACCTTAATTCCAACAAGAACAAAACTCTTAAAATTTTTAAAAACAAAAAACGACTTGAAAACAACACGACAATGTGAATGTCAGCCTTATTATTACATACTGCTAAATCAATATGGTGGTTTTAGTATTAAGGCATAGAATTCATTTACGATTTTTTTTACTTTAAAAGTATGATTTCACGGTAGTCGTCATGTGTTGATTGTCGGGACATTGATACCTCGAAGGAAACAGAAACTGGTATGTTCTGACAAGACATGCGAGTGCTCTTATAAGGAATAAAGACCCAGAATACAATGCCGCGAATAATACGTCTCGGTTATTACAATATAATAAGCTATAAATATACAGTGGCTATATTTAATTGCCGCGTGCAGGCGACCATGTGTCGGCCCAATATGGTAGCGGAGTCAGTATCGAGGATTCAATGCCAGAACAGCAGACACGTCAAGGGCTGGTCTACTCTACTCTCTGGTTGCCTGGTACCTGGTCTCCTGAAAGACATATATTTTATGGAATTCAGGTTTCTGGGGGACAAAGTGCGCAGAGTGAATACGAAATGCCATGCGTATAAAGCCATGTAGTCT
Source organism: Limnephilus auricula (assembly GCA_951813805.1). Lineage (NCBI taxonomy): Eukaryota > Metazoa > Arthropoda > Insecta > Trichoptera > Limnephilidae > Limnephilus > Limnephilus auricula. Next base: position 9,016,772 of record OX638403.1, read on the forward strand.
TGCAGCCTAATGAATTGTATGGGTAATGCGTACGCTCAGCCTTGTGATTCTTCTTGCCGATAAAGCACTACGTTGTCCGAAGGTAATACTAAATCATTATGAACTGAACGAAGACACGTGTGCACATACAGTCAAAATTGAAAAACTGTTAAACATGTTTTGTTATTTTTATTTATTTTTCGAAATAACTTTTAAAAAATGGACTCGATGATAAGTAAAGTTGACTAAAGGTAGGTATTTTACTTTTATGTAAATATAACTGATTTTAAATCTAACATTAGGCAAAGTAAATAATTAGACACCAAAAAAACAATATAATTTAATAAATATTACCTAAAACTATTTTTACAATAGGTACATAATTCCAATATATTTGAAAAAAAAACAATAAAGCCTTCAAATTGCGTTAGGGTAAAATATATTCTTCAGTTGTCGATGAATGGTCGGATTAATAAAATAACGACGAATGGAACTGATATAGGTTTACAGGGAAAATAATAAATCCAAATTTTAATTGAGACCTACATAGCCATTATACCAAGATATTAAACTAATTTAGATGTCTTATTTTACATAAATTTCATACTTAAATTGCAGTATCCGCCGACTCATATTTGGTTTTATAAACTTGGCCTTAAACCAGGTTTACAGCCGTTTTAAACATACACACGCAGTGATAATAAGTCAAATTTTTCACTGTAACGACGCAATACAACGCCGTATTAGTTATACTACGATTATAAGTAAGGTGGGTAAGGGGTAAGGGGTCTTTAGTTACCTATGTTTTAATCTTTTAACTTCAGAGTAGGTATATCTACAGAAACATTAAACGAACGTTGTGACAAAAATGGCATAATATTCCTTTTCAAAATTATAAATAACCTTGTATCTAAATAAACTTCCCTCTCGGGCAAAATCAATCACCGTCAACTAAAAAACCTCAAAACTTTCCATATTCGTTTTCTAAGAACCAAATTAACCTTCTTCCTCTTATACGAATTATTTATAACGAGTATACTCGTATTATAACATTTATTGTAGGTAGTAGCAAGATATCGGACATATTTAGCGACAGCACCCAGAACTCTACAAAATGTCTCGAATCTTTTGCTGTCAATTGACACAACTTTATTGTCTGTTGATTTGTTGTTCCGACAATTGTTTTATTTTTACAAATATACTGTAAAGAGCTAATCAACGGTAAGTATTCATTCTTTGTAATTTTTTTTTATTACTTAAAAAAAATTTATAAGTTACTGTTTATTGTCTTTTTTTCAACTACCACACCAGGCTATAATGCCCGTGTTGTGGTAGTCACACTATGTATAATAACCCTCTGCCGGTTTTGTGTATATCACAGACATATTATTCATAGACTTGAGAATCAGGGAGAGGGGTAATAACCATCTGTAGCGGGGCGGAGAGCGATGAGTTGACGGTAACGATATGTGATTCGTTAATCCTTCAATATGACAGTATATAGGCATCACGCATTATAATATCACCATTTAGCTCTTAAAAGTAAAATCTGCTTTTGAATGAATAGACCTTTTTACATGGGAGCGCGAATTGTTCGCCCGGTTTGAAGAAACTTGTGTAATCCATATAAAATGAAGAAAGGTTCGCTTGTTTAGAGAGCCGAATATTTTGTTACCGTGTTTAGTTAAGACACTTTTACAAATGTTTCATAATTTACTTATCACAGTAAACTGCAACGCGCACACGACGGGACCGGGAATTTCGGTTCATGTCTAAAACTGATCATATTATATGATGTGAATAAGCTTAAAATAATGACAAATAATGCCTGCATATGGAAGGTAATACGACAATTGGGTTTATACTCTTTTTCACTTCTATTTTTACATGTTTTAATAGCACAAGTTACCATTTTTGCCGTGTTATTTCGTAAAATGTACCGATAAGAGCTCGACGCTAGTCCGCACAAGAACGATGACGTCACATTTTCTAGATTTACGCGAACCTATACGCCAGCCCGGCCGGTTCCATGGAACCCAGAATTAAGGAGGGGGAAATAATACGCTTTTATCACTTAGGGCAGGTCTATCCATATTCATATGTCTATGGTGTATATACATTATAAATAAAATATTACGTAAGTTTACATCACATACATACCTAAGACGTATGAAATCAACAGATCTAAAACGCGCCGCTTCGAAGTTAATTAACCGGCGAATAAAAATGATTATAGTTGGCCGCCCCCGTTTCCAGTGAGGCAATTAGATCCGATGAGAGACAATGAATGACTGAAGGAATGGATGGGTCCACTAACCGCCTCTGCTCTGATGCTGTAGTTGCAGGTATTGCAGGTATAGCAGATGCCGAGGGGTCCGGAAGAAGAAGGAAGGAGGCGAGAGAAGCAGCGCCTACTTTATTATAATTTGATTTGCTGATAATATAGTTGGCGTAGGTTATTTAAGCATTCATTCCTACGGTCTAGATTTTGAACAAACACTTTCAGAACAATAAAAAACAATGGTTGTTTAAATATGGTATTTGAATTCATACACACATTTAGAAACATATCGATAGCGGACATCTGAAATGCTGTAAAGGACAATAAATCCAAAAATCAACAAACTTTACCAGAAAATTTACAAACATCTTTATTTTGCCTGTCCTGAACAATTAAAATTTTCACCTTTACAGAATTTCAAATTTCCGTGATCGATATAATATATATAAGGTGTCCGGGGATAAAATGCAAGAAATTAGGGAGGTGATTCTTAAGGATAGTACAAGCAAAACCAACGTTTTAAGATAGTTTTCAGCTAAAAAAGTTGATTAATTATACGGAAAAAATAATATTCTTCTATGGAAAAATATTTTTGTAAGGGAAAGTGAAACATCGGAATTCCGAAAAAGTTATTTATCTTTTTTACTTTTACAATCATGTAGAGTCAATCACCTCCCGAAGTTTGTACACTCCACCCCCGACTACTTGTAAAGGTACATGTATTTATTTTATCATAAATTAGGGTGATATTATAAACGAAGTGAATATAAAAATTATAGCTTTATATTTGAAGGAAAGAAAAACTCGCTGCAAAAACATATATACTAAATTTTAGGCCGAAAAATCGTTTCCACCATGAGCATTTATTTCAATATCAATTTGAGTGTTAAGCGATACAATATGCCATTAATATATTATTTCCATATGACTGAATTGTTCAAAAGACGAAAAAAAAGTGTTAAAACTCTGATAAAGCCGGGACGAAAAGTAACGAGTATCATAAAATTTGACGTTAAAACAATACATTACAGTGCTCAAAACTTGCAATTAAATTTGTACATTAGTTTTTTAAACGCGTACGATTGAAAACTAGAATAAAGTTTTATAAAAAGTAAAAAAGCATTCAAGCGAATAGTCATTATAATCAGTTCCGAAAACTTTTGATTCAAAACTTATTAATTACTTACAATTCCTCGGTCCAAATTCTCAACGCTCTCAACTGATGCCAATTTAATATTTCAGCATTGTTGAGACTGCCGAATAGTTTGGCCTATTCGAGAATGGTCTACCCAATAATTATTATCGTAGGGCGGAGGGCCGTTCACACTGCCGGGGCTGGCTACAATGTGGGAAGTATCGGTCTTCCCTAGAAAATGGGAAGGTATGGAAGTATCGGAGGTAGTCGGGTAGAGGCGAGCCACGACACGGCAAATAATAATTCAACTAATACCTAGTTTATTTATTGGACAACGACGCCATTACAGCGACGATTTATACCGTAAACGCCAAATAAGACAGCTTTCGATTATCCATTTGTCGGGCGGAGATATTCCACCGGAGTAATTCTCGATAACGGTCGGGGCCCGATATGAAATATGCAACTGAAAACTTATCGTACAATATAAAGTGTGGAAAATAAATAGCGGCGGACAGACGGAGGAAATATTATAAATGCCGCGGAAGATAATATACTGTTTCGTGATGCTGCAGACGCATTAATCTCAACACCACGATGGAGAAAAACGAAATGATGAGAAAATCGCGTAGGACGGAATTACGGAGCCGGCTTCTAAAATTGTTTATGGCTTTCATTCAGAAGTGCAGCAATTTAGATTGATCTACAAGCAAACCGATACTCTGTTCTTGTGTGTTTATATGTAGACGATTGATATTTATTTATTTATTTATTTTATAGAAACAAACAGTACATTGATTACAGTGTGATGACAGAGTTTACAGATATTAAGTAATATTTCATGGTGGGTACCTTTGATATGTTTCTTTGTAATGTCTTGAGTGGAATGTATAATTAGTAACTACCGGGTGATGTGCGTAGTGTGTGAGTGTGTGTGTATGTGTGAGAAGTGGTGATCTGTGAAGTGGTGATATGTTTCGTATTCTCCTACCTTAACAATAATAATCACTTGAAGGGAGCTTCGTAAAGCTAAGAAATAGGTGTCAAAATCAAATGATAATATTTTTAAGCAAAAAAGATAAAAATGGGTAGTATAGGTACTTCTACTATATTTTTAGAATAAACGAGGTTTCATAAAGTGAGCAGTAAATTCTATTTATAGTTATCGCAGACAGTGAAGAGTTTCGGACTTGTGGGATAAAAATACAAAAACACTATAAACTAAATAATAAAAATGTACAAAAAATATCCAAGATATTCATTTCAGATTTTCCAATTATGTCCTCTGCATGCGAATTGTATCTAAATTTCTCTAAATAAACAATAAACAGTGTTAATCTCAAGTGTCCTCATCTTGCAAGTAAGTGTGGTCCTGTTTATTTTCTGTCTGTACAGAGTATAAATAAAAGAATACATGTACATTTTTACGAAGCATTGCGTTCATTAGTCAAATGCATTGCAAATACAGTTGTGTATCACTGATTGAAGAACCCGTGGATGCAAGTTTTTAGCCATAAGTTGTTAAGTTGTTATTGTTATCTTCTTCTTCTTCAATGATTTAATATATTACTGTAATGGGCTCCACCAAGAATTGTCAGTATCAAAAAAATAAATATTAGAGTTTTGAGTTTGGCTGCGAATTCTGTTGAGCCTTATAAACTGTGATTATTGATTACGCAAAAACATTTTTTAAGATTAATTGAACGTTTTTTGTTTTGATAAACCTTTGATTCAATCTTCATTCGTCAAAATTAAACCTGAATTAGGCTGTCGAATAATGTTTTCATCAATTTTTTCTTACTACAGAGATTAAAATCTTCATCAGAATCAACGCGTAACAGTTTCCTCTGAGTATTATCTAATTAAATAAAATAGCTGTGGTTACCCGACATATTATTTTACAATTAATTAAGCAACAATTTTTTAAAACCTGTCTTCGCCACAATGTTATTTTCTGCGAGTAAATAGACTGACGGAACACGGCAATCAATCACCCGATACAACAAACTGAAAGCGCTCATCACCTCCAACTCTCATAGGCAGGTCTACTGACTATATTCGTACTTCTACGTGTCACCTGTGCCTCGCGTAAACCGTGCATTGTGACTAGCTCAAAGTGGAATAATTGTTTGTGCCGTTCAAAATTGTGTTCTTTATGAAGGACATATTTAACCCCTCAGGTCTCGGGCATATTTTGTCAGGTCAAAATATTTACGTTTTTTACAGTATTTCTGAACGCATAAAGAAAATAAAAACTGTTTTTAAAAGGCGACAGAATATGCTGTCAAATTTTATAATTCGAAATAAACAAATAATTTTTTAAAGATAAAATTTTTTAAAGCAAATATAAAAAGTTTTAAAAAAAGGTCACCTTTTGTTTTTATAACCAAAATTACTGATAACGAAAAAAAAACAAGACGCACACAAATATAATATTAGAAAAATATTTTATAAACGTTTATATATATCATCTCACATTTTTGTCGTTTCTGTAAAAAAAATTGCAAAGTTTCATAATTTTTTTTTAAATTCCAGTCTGAAAACTTTGGTTTCACGAAAGATACATTTTTACTATTTTGTGGTTAACTTTTATAATTAAATATAAAGCGTGGTGTTTTCTCTTTCTAATACTGTTTGTATCATATATGAAACTAAGGAAATCAGAACGATTTCTATAAAGCTTAGGTTTATGAGGTGTTCCCAAAAGCGAACAAATAAGCCTGATGGGTTAATTAGTGATTAATTATCGTTTGCGAGTTATCCACGTATCTAGGTAGAGATATTTTTGTCATGCGCAATAAGTTTTACTGCTTTTAGCACAAATAACAGTTACACGTATTTTTTATTTGTTACTATTTATATTTTACCGTAACTGATTTGTCTGCATCTTAAACGTACAAGATAGCAAATACAATAGGGCTTTCGAATGAGCGCATGTATTCATGATACTCTCTGCGGTTACGTTTAAACTCTCTCTCTAATCGACTAAGCTAAATTGAATGTGTTACAAATTGTCTCTTGTATGTTTAGTGCTAATTGAAGTTATCGCTGTTGAGAAGGTGAAGCACATTATTTTAATGAAAAAAGCATTAAAATGTTGCACCCGGCCATAAGTAAATATATTGGAGGAAATAAAACGATAGATACCTAACTGCCTATAACCAGGGTTTTGAAGGATAGAAAAAAGCATATATTATCTATTATTTTTTAATATAATAAATAAATTATATTATTTAAAAGTTTAAGCATATGAAGAGGCAACCTTTCAAGAATATTTTCCCGGATTCCGGGGTCTCTCAACAGCTGATTTTTTTTAAATTTTGTTTTTTTTTTAATATCAGTTAAATATTGACCTTTCAAATGCTTAAAATGTTAAATAATATAATGTATTTATGTGTTAACTGAAAAAATTGGCTTCGCTATAAGTTCTAGTACAAACAATTTAGAAATTTTTTAACAGTCTGCTTTATTATTAAAATATGTTTTTTTTTTTGGAAAATATATTTTGATGACATTTTTTTGTATATGGAAAGGTACTATTAGACAATAAAATATTTTATTAAATTTCATTAATAAACTCCACAAAAAAATAAAATTTACCTTAGAAATTGGAAAAAATTGTAGCTTAAATTTTTTAGATTCGAATATTTCTATGTTAGGTTTGTTTGTCTTTCTTTAAAAATAAAGTTGCTCTCAACTTTTAATTTTTTTTATGTGAATACCACACTATATAGTCTCTACCGACTGAAGTCAGTGGGACCGTGGTTTACCCAGGCGGGTAAACTGTGAGGAAGGTGTTAGTGGTAAGGGGAAGAAATTGGGAAGAGGAAGTACATGGCTATTCAGATCTGGTCGCCAAACACGACAAATGCCATTTCAAGCAATGTTTCGATTCAGAATTTTGAAGTTTCACCGGAAAGTGCTAGAAAAATACAAAATATTGTAATTATTATAAAATTAAATTTATTTGCGCACGCCGGAATTCGAACCAGCGATCCCCAGATTCGTAGCCCAGGATCTTAAATGCATGACCACGGAGGTTATCAAATTTAATATGTTATGATTGTAAAAAGATTAGGTTACCAACGAAAGTCATCGTTCTGTTCACATAATGACCCAGGAAGGTTATCAGTAAATAAATATTATAATGCATCAAACCAACGCATTAAAATAATACCCAACCCATTCAAAATGTTATCGGTATACAAAGATTATAACAAAGCAAGGCTGCAGCTATTTGGCAAGGGAACAAATGAATGAAAACTCGGAAAATAATATATTTTTAATTAGGCGAGAAAGACCTTACAAAACGGAAAGGAAAAAAAACGTTTCCTCTCTAGGTCCAAGGGTAATGAAAACACTAACAAGCAATTAACATCAATCTTGTCAATTGCTCGACAACTGTGCGATGAATTGATGGCCGATTAAAGAGCAATTATATATTTACGCACGTACTATTGGGCTTTAAAACATTAAACATAATATAAAGGGTGTTAAGATACTTACTTGACTTTAATCAGTGATTCCTGACATTATTTGGAGTAAAAAACGTAAATGAAATTTTGGTGTCCGGTAACTTTTTTGACGACATTTTTTTTTCTTCAAAATCAAACAAAACAAAATTCTTCCACATTATGTCGCTGGTCACTCATCCGAGTAACCGCCACACCATTTACTCCGCCATCAACTGTCCAACTCCTACTATTTTTATGTTTTTGTAGAAAAAAACATCAAAAATGTCACCGGAGACCCAAATTTTATTTGCATATTTTACTCCAAATAATGTCCGGAATCGTGGCTAAAGTTAGTCAAGTACGTACCTTAACACCTGTTAAAGCCCAAAACAAAACAGCAGTAATCGTATTTTAAGTAAATAATTCACACAACAAAAAGCCTACATCTTAAATAATAAATTAATAAAGTAAAACAGGAAACTACTCGAAAGAAATGAACAGAAAAAATATATATAATTACATACAGGTATATCATTTTTTTTATTTAAATTTAATAATGTTATTATTAAGTTCGGCAAGTATTTTCGTTTTTTATTATTGTGACAGCTGAATCGGCTTACAAGGCCTTTTTCAAAACACCCTGTAAAGCCCAAACACCTGTCACAATAATAAAATAATAAAAAACTAAAATACTTACCACCCCTTCCTCCGCCCCTCCCAAATTCCCCTCCCCTCTCCCCTTTTATCCCTGCCGCTAAACCTTATAAAATACAATTTTTTTCCAAACAACTCGTGTGCCCTATTGCAATTTTTTAAACTCCAGAACTCACCAATATAGAAAAAATATCTATATAAACCTTCATGGGCATATCCACAACAACTCACCAAATTTTTATCGCAATCCGGTGAATAGTAAAGGAAATATCTCTAAAAATATCAAACGCGCGACCTGTCAAACGTACGAAGTTAAAATAGTCGTCAGGTTTTCGGAAATTATCCAATTTTCTACGGAATTTTCTTAATTTTTCTTTCCGTAAGAACCTTCTACAAAGTCTTATAAAACTTTAAAAAAAAAGATGAATGAAATAGGTAAAGTCGTTCTGAAATTATGGCGTGACCAAGGGATACAGGGATTCATTTTTATATATATAAATAGATTCCTAAAATCTGCATACGACGAATGGCAGCGCAGAATTAGAGTATTCAGAATATTTCTGCCTATTAGAACGCGCCAACCAGAATCAACAGAACGTTCTGCATTAACCGTCGACATTTTCAACGTCACTTACAGAAGTTCGGAAACTATCTTTTGAAGCATGTCATAAAATAGTAAAACTGCTCCCATGATCTTTTACTTAAATTTGTAATCTTCTCAAAAATATATTGTTGTATAATATTTGTATGGAGACCACGAAGAAATATATAAATAATTTAATTTATAATGGGTAATGCCGTATTGTTGTGACGCCATGGTAGAAGAAGTCAGGGACGCCCAAGGCAGACATGACATGACCAAGCGAATCAAATACCTGAGTCGGATCCAAGTCAAGAGTCAGAAAAACAAAAGAGGATGTGTGAGATGTTCTTTGAATGTGAACAAAGCAAGGAGCGTGTGCGAAGACCAAGTTGTTTGGCGGTCCATCCTCGTTGTATGTAGCTGCGGCGAAACAGCGTAATGATTAGTTAATTAGCCGTGTTGTAATGACTTCTAAGTAATGAATCTTAAAGTAAGAAGCATTTGCACCATTTTAAACAAATAGATGAAGGTGACTAGTATATTATAAATAAATACATTACCAGCTTTTAAGATGTCATATCACAATACCAAATCAATACTAACATGTAATTCATCCATTAACACGATAAACAAAAAAATAATAGCAGCAATCATAATATGACCGCTTCTCAATCCAATGGTACTTCGTAATCTATTCCAAAAATATATTTATTAAATCTCAGAGAAATAATCATTGTTCGATTTCGAGAAGTAAAAACAATGACCATGAAATGCCATTGAAGTAGATGTTATTATAAAACGTGTAATCAATAAATAACTTACAAAACATATCATCAACTGTAACCTTGTGTAGAATTTTTTGAACCGCTAAAAAAGCAAGAAACAAAATTTGGGTCGGCAAAAAACGATGACCGAAATGATTTTTTAGGTGCTTCATGTCATCGAATTGATAAATTCTTAGACAACAATACAACATAATAAATAATAAGACACAAAAAACTACAAAAATATTATAAAGCCCATAAAAGATTTTTTATTATTTAAAGTGCAAAAGGCTAACAAACTGACGGCCAATACAAAATTACAAAAAAAAATATTATAAGTTTTAATTTTTAAGTACTTTTCCGCAAATATCCAGAAACTCCTCAGTGGTTCACCATAGTGACGTGAAATTTTAAATGGCCTTCTCCTGTGAATTTCTAGGTCAACGTAACAATGTCCTATCTATGTCATTTTCATCATGCGCTATGGAGCTTTGACATTCGCATTTATATTTTTAAAAATTAGTTAAGACGCCAAATAAAAACCAATGATCATCAAGAAAAAGATCCGATATGTAATACAAAAGAGCATCAAGAAAAAGATCCAGCATGTTATACCAATGATCGTAAAGAAAAAAAGATACAATATGTAATACCAAAGATCATCAAGAAAAAGATCCAATATGTAATCCAATGGTCATCAAGAAATGATACAATATGAAATACTAATGATCAAGAAAAAATATCCAATATGTAATACCAATATGATCATCAAGGAAAAGATCCAATATGAAATACCAATGATTATCAAGAAAAATACGTAATACCAACGATCATTAAGAAAAAGATCCAATTAATACCAATAATTATCAAGAAAAAGATCTAATATGAAATACCAATGATTATCAAGAAAAATATCCAATATGTAATACCAATATGATCATCAAGGAAAAGATCCAATTTGAAATACCAATGATTATCAAGAAAAATACGTAATACCAACGATCATTAAGAAAAAGATCCAATTAATACCAATAATTATCAAGAAAAAGATCTAATATGAAATACCAATGATTATCAAGAAAAATATCCAATACGTAATACCAACGATCATTAAGAAAAAGATCCAATTAATACCAATAATCATCAAGAAAAAGATCTAATATTAAATACCAATAATCATAAAGAAAAAGATCCAATATGTAATCCAATGATCATCAAGAAAAAAATACAATATGAAATACCAATGGTCATCAAGAAAATATCCAATATGTAATACCAATGATCATCAAGAAACATATCTAATATGAAATACCAATGCTCATCAAGAAAAATATCCAATATGTAATGGGGATAAAAATATCGTAGAAATCTCGGGGAAGCTAGAACGAACTGAAGGGAGGTAGCAAAGTACGAAAGATTATAATATGATTCAAAATGAAAAAAAAAACATTTATGCAAGAAGACGGTCGATAGAAATATGCAATAAAAAACTGTTCAGTTAACAGTTCACATAATAATATAAATCAGTAGAGTTCCCGCTACTCAGCCCATATCTTGTGTTAATTGCGAACGATCACGTGTTGTGTACTTAGCGATTCCAATAAGACAATAATTATTATTTACAATGGAAATGGAACTTGCATTAGCCGCAACGTCAGTCTGCCGTGGAAAGCATCACGTTGCAGTAGATGGGTGCTGGGTACTGACAATAATTGATTATGTAGATTGCAGATGTTATGGCATACAAGCAAGACGCAAGTTACTCGCGTCGAAGGAGGTAGCTCTGATCGGGAACATTATACATATTAAACAAAACTGTTAATGATGCAAGTAACAATAAGATAATAAAACAATTCATTTGACAGGAATGCAAATGATTTTCGAACACAAAAAAATCTCTAATGGACGTAATCCTTATAAGTCGACACCAAGACAGTAAAGTAGTAAGTGAAACTCATTTATTTTTATAATTAACAACCACAAAGCGTTAGCTGACTACAAGAGTATTAAAAAACATTTGTATATATCCCATAATAGTTGTTGACTTGAGACGACCAACACAAATATTTATCTACTTACTTAGGATTGTGTGTATTTGCGCACTTATACGTTTTCGACAATCCTTACGAAACGTCAGTAAGAAACTCTTGTTTAGCGAAATGGTGACAAAAAGTAAATTTGAACTTACAATATGTATATAGCTCCAATTTGTATACATATTCGAAAGCTTTTGATAGTTATTCGAAAAGCTTTAAGTGTTTTTTTTTTTAATTTTCGCTGAATTTATATTTTCCAAGTCGAGTAATAAGTTTGAACATGCAAACAATGCATATGTGTGAATAACCTCCGTGTTCATGTCAACTCTGGTTGTGATAGATAAATAAGCAAATCTACTATTGTTTTCTTATTATTCTTGTATCGTATTATATTTTTTGTTTATTTATTTTTTTATTTTTATTATTGATAAACTAATGTTTAAGACAAGATTTTTTACGCATAGCATAAAGGGTAACAATTATTATAAACAATAATTATCAGCCTGAAACACTCATCCACATTGAAAAATGTTCCGAAAAAAAATACATGCCGTCGACGGGACTCGAACTCATGTCCGTCGGCGTGTGGGGAAAAAATGTAATAAGCGGTAGTTGTTGAATAATGAAACAATAGTATATTTTGAATCATTTGGCGGGTAAGAGGTAACCCGTAGCTAAGTGGATCAGAATACCTGACCGGACATCAGAAAGACACGGGTTCGAGTCCCGTCGGCGGCATGTATCTTTTGTCGGAAGATTTTTCAATCTGGATGAGTGTTTAAGGCTGATAATTATTGCTTATAATAATTGTTATTTTTTTTTTTGTGTTAAAATATATTGTCAAAAACATAATAAGACATTCATTTTTCTGCATTAGCTTTTGGTCACCAAAATAAATAAAATGTAGAAATTACATTACGAGATTGCTGTAGTTTGTACTTTCTGTAAAAATTTCAAGCGGTAATGAGGAATGAACGAGCAATAAAACTCATTAGACATACGTAAAGGAAATCTGTGTGCACATCACATTTCTTTGTTTCTATTTGTTGGTATATAAAAATTATCCCTTCTCAGTGAATAGTTTAAGTTTGACAAACGTTAATGTTTCTCTCTTCGTCACAAAGGAAAGCTATTTTAATCCGGGTTATTGGACTTAGTGGGAGTTTCACAGGAAAATGCGTAGGTATTCTTATCTTTAAACCATTTTCCCAAACATCTGCTTCTCTGAAACGGTCCGACTCGTTGCCAAACACGTCATAGCCCACACGTAGATATTATCACGTCTTGACGAGCGTCCCCAGCCCTTGGTCTGAGTAAAGGAAACCCATCGAGCTTAATCCCGAAATAAAGCAGTCGTGCAATCAACTCGATTCACATTTCGAGCGTCGGGCCATTGTGAAAAATAATGGACTATCCGCTCATCGTCAGTCAATCCGCGGGCAATCACTTTGATGGGTCCGATTCACTTCGTGCCCGGGGAGCGGGATCAACCGAGAGGTTAATGCGTAAATTGTACCTTCGTCTATCGATTTTCAGCATGTGTGGAGTCATCCGCAAAATTATTGTAACAGTGGAGCAGACTGGAAGAAATGTTCTTTCTCGTACTGGTAAAAGATCGTAATTTAGAATTGAAAAGGTTGGTACTATCTACTTATATCTTGCCGCATTGTCCTCCTTTATTAATTTTGCCTATACTTTGCGTGTCTTGACCCCTTGGCTCCAGGCAATTGCAAATTTTCACATTCACTCCACGAGGAAAATAATTTCCCTCGGGACCTGTCATCTTGGGGGATGCTGTGTGGATGGTCATTATGAGGAGAGGAAGGGTGTTAAAAAATGGGTGTTAAAAATCCTGAGCTTGAAAAAAGATGAGATGGTGAGCTCGTAGAAAAAACCCATCCTCACGTGACAAATGTCAACCGTACACAAATTAATGTTGGGCCGTTTGACGTGTTTCCCGACTACGCACTGGTTCCGTGGAGATAAATGGTGCTAGTTTCTCGAAGCATCTTCCATTGAAATACCGGTAGAACAAGGACAGCATTCCCGCTTGATGCCTATGCTCTGAAAATTGCTATCACATGCAAAGGGTTGACTTGGTCTTGACTATGGTCGATACAAGATAAATCATTTTCCAGGACTTTGTGGAAGCTGACTTTCTCTTACCGTCTCCGGCTATTAGTATCTCTACATCAAAAGACCTAACCATCAATTAATTAGGTGTTTAATGCTAACAATACATCTATCCTAGGATCTCCACTAGAGTCGCGAGAACGCCAACGAGTCGTTTAAACATTAGCGGCATTAAATATAGCATGCACTACATGTAATTAACCACTTTGAAAAAACAACACCTGAACACGCTTCGAGTCTTTAAGTAAAGCAAAGCGTATCGGTCCAATAAGTATTCACATCACGGCGTATCAGATTGAATGGATGGAGTCGGTTGACGCCCGCAGTCAGCATCAGTGGTGCATATAGCACCGGGCTGACCTAACCTCACCTGGTCCATATAGGAGATCGCGCGTACCGAGATAACAGATACGAGAGACGCTGGTATCTCTGGTAGCGGGTAGCGGCTGCCCCACTGGGGCTGGTGGGGCTCCGGGTTCCGCCAGCGCCGACGGATGGTAACCAGGTCAGTGGATGCGGTTTTTGTCGATTGTACGAGAGGCAATTGATACGGTTTATCGTACGTTTGTCGTTAGTCGAGAAATAATGAGGGACGTAACAATGGAGAAAGGAAAAATATGATAATCGTGTGCACGCGGCTGGTGAGTCAACTAAACGTTGACATATTTTACGAAACTAGAGATGGGCAAAGTCGAGATGTCTATTTCCAAATCATCAATAATTCGTTCGAATGGAGTAACGTTTTCATGGGTTTAACAATACAAACGTAAATAATTCAATTGAAATAATCAGTAGATAGATCTGCTTAAATACAATACATGAGAAAGGGTGTATTTATGGTCATAAAATGTGAAAATATTATTATTTGTAAATCAACCGACATGGAGATTTTTTTTGTTTTGAGCATTGAAAAAACCGGAACAAATTTGAATGTATTTTTTCAAGTTTAATTTGTAGAACTTTAATTTGAACTGTAATTTTAGGTTTAATAGTATGTACTTTTATTTTATTCATTTAAAGACAAGCGTCAGATATTATTTACTTTGTAGAACTTAAAAAAAATCATAAATTACTACATTATTCGCAAATTCACTTTGTGGCGTTATTTTAATGAAATGGAAACAAATCAATCTGTTTACACCACTTATTTCATAATATAATTGTTTGTCTTTTTGTTATTTTTGTAAATTTTAATTTGATTCTGACGAAAAAAACATTGGTTTCGAAACATGAAAATTTTGATTAAATAAATTGTGTATACAAAGTGATTTCTTTTCATTTAATTAAATTAATAATAAATAAAATTAAAATAATTCGTGAATGACAGTAAAAGTGTAGGAATGAGTTTCTATATAATATTTATGTATTTATAACGCCCTTTTTAAGGGGATTTTACATACGAAGATTTAAAATTACACAGATACATATCTGAACTGCCTCAGTAACAATCTTTTGTATAAATGTTTTAAAGGCAAATTAATGATTGAAATAAATATAGTTCATAGCTATATTATGTAAAACGCCTAGAAATCATACAAAATGGCAATACTAAGCAATTAACTAACGTGTACGATTAGTTACTTAGTTATTAATAAAAACCTGTACGATTAGTTACAAAATTCTTTCTATTAACGAAATGTTTCGTAAATAGACAAATTTTAAAATTATATTTTATTCATTATAGTAAAGAACGTTGAGAAACAGAAATCGCTCTTCGGTCTCTCATTATTTTACGACAGGTTTAAATGTATTAATTTAATCTGAGAAGAATGCTCGCACAAAATAAAACGAATCTCATTAGTGTAATTATCGGAGAACAGGATTTTAGCAATTATTTACCTTTGAAACCGTGAACCCTAAATACAGCCCACTCTGCAAGCACTTCGATCTGCTCATTATTTGAACACAAACCATAAATTTGATCGTTATTTTAAAACAGCATGACTTCTTACTTACCAAAGACATAATTCATTTCAACTTGCAAATAAAAACCGCTTGCGAAAAAACAGCGACAAAGTGCCTCGCTAACGACATAAATCAATAATAATGATTTAGTTTGCTTATTTAATTGTTTAAACATCTAAATCATTAAGCGAAACATCGTGAGATCTAGACATAATAACTCCTACACCTTGAACTGTATAAGATAAGAATCTTTTGCAGTTGAGATCTCTTGGATAATTTGGATCAAGGTATTTCATCTGTAGATTAGTGTGAGATAAACGAGGAGAAATCAAAGATAGAATATAAATCTTTCTGATTGTTTTTTTTTTAATATTACATAAGAATAATAAAATCATTACTGATACTGCCTGAGATTAACCGTTTTTTTTTATCTCGAAACTAAAATACATTTCCAATACATCAGAAATCAAAAAAATAAATATATTCGTAATGAAAACAGATTGATAGACTACCCACCTCTCTGGTAGAGCAGTGGTCTGATTGGCTCTTAGCCCAGAGGACGAGGGTTCAAAACCAGGGACATTTAAAACAAATTAAAATACAGTATCTATTTGAATTAACCCCTCCTCTCAGTACCCTGGCGAGAGGTCAGCATCTGTTGCTTTAAATCTAGTTTCTTCACATTTTAATAATAAGATACTTGCCCACTTGCAACTTTCCTAAATATACATATAGTTTCACAATCTCTAAACAGTCAGAACTCTTGTACAGTATTTACATTAAAAATGTCAATTATTGAATGTCGAAAAATATCAAGAAAGTGCTTGGGGATTACAGTGTAAAAAGTCCACATTTTAACATTAAGGAAATACACAGCGGTGATTTTTCCTTACAAACGTATTCCCTATTTATCTCTCTGGATTCTAACCCTAGAGAAAATATTTTTTTTACATAAAATAGATATCAAGCACTAACGTGTCGGTACTTTTTGTATTTTTTGATAAGTTACTTTTTATAGAAGTTATGCATTCTAAAAATCCATAAAATTGACTGGTTTAGCGCCGTGAAGACGTTTAGTAAACAAACTAGACAATGTTTTTTTTTAAAAAAGCAAAACGTACACACATAGAATAGTTTTTTCTTATGTAGTAGGTAAAAAAAAGAAGAAAATCAGTCCACTTTTGGAGGAGAAAATTGGGAATAAAAAACCTCGATTTTAGTTAGGTATAAGTAGCCCGAGGTGTATTGTCCCTTTCGCTCAATATCCGGTGGAGTTAGAGCAACAGTGACAGCAAAAATTTGGTAAAATCTATTTTTCCAATTTCTCCACCACCGGGTTTCATCTTAATATGCAGTCGGTACGAGTTAAAAATGTGGTTACCTTCAACTCTTAACGGCTATACCAAAATTTAAGCATCCAGCGTTGATTAATATGGGATCGCAAGAGCACCTGCGATATTATTACCATGGTGATGAAAGGCTGCAATGAATAACCGCAAGGAGGCTGTAGTTTGTAGTAGATACTCGCTAGCAGTCGGCGCTACTCAGGGCGAGAGATCACTCATCGGGAGATTCGATAACCGCACTAAGAAACAGAGGTTTGGCCAAATAAGGTACCGTTTTCAAATAGCGAAAAGATTTTAACTCTGAACTCTAAAACCATTCAACCATCACTCATAAGAATATAGCTGTAAGTAACTTTTTTAAGTAGCACCATTATTAAGAGAGTATTACCGGAGAATACCGGAAATTAGGCCTTTTTAAATCAAATTCTAGAAGTGTTTACTCTTTTTTACAAAAAACCATAAATTGATTTTGAAAGATTTTTTTTTTTTATCTGGTATTTTTTATCTGGCAGTTTTAAGATTTTGAAAAACTAAGTGTATTTTTAAGATACTTAGGACCAGTTGTTTCGGAAAATTTCACGTTTGAATTTCCTTCAAATCGACATTCACCGAAAAATTGGGTTGTTTCAACCTCCGTCAGAAGAAATTTCATCGAAAATTCCATAGGACCAGTTGTTTCGGAATTCCCTTCAAATTTGAATTTCCTTCAAATCGTCATTCACCGAAAAATTGGGGGTGTTTCAACTTCCGTCAGCAGTAAATAGCAACAAATAACGTTCGATAAATTTGAAAATTTTATTCAAGTGTTCCACGCCGAATCACAATTTTGACGTCTGCGCATGCGCCTCCCATTATTTCGCTAACCGTCCGGACTCGGCTGATCACATTCACATCACATTTCTATAGTATTTTCACTGCTGACGGAAGTTGAAACAACCAAATTTTTCGGTGAATGACGATTTGAAGGAAATTCAAATTTGAAGGAAATTCAAATTTGAAGGGAATTCCGAAACAACTGGTCCAATGGAATTTTCGATGAAATTTCTTCTGACGGAGGTTGAAACAACCCAATTTTTCGGTGAATGTCGATTTGAGGGAAATTCAAACGTGAAATTTTCCGAAACAACTGGTCCTAAGGTTATACCGTTGGTCGTTGGCAGATTTGTTCAATTTTCAAACGATAGATTCTATTAAACAACTCAAATTTCAAATCATATAATCATACAACAAAATAAATCAATACATAATCTAGTCAACACAGTTATAATTTTAAATTTAGAATTTTAAATTTAGTTAAATTAAAATCGTAAGAACGTGTTTTGTGACAAATATACCTCAGTTTTTCTATTTATTTAAGGTCTTAACAAACTAAAATATTTCAAGATTTTTTTACACACTTATTTTGTTTAGACATTAAAAATAAATCATAAATAGTTATGATCAAAAAATACTTACAAGAAGTACACGATATTTAATAATTTATCATTGCGTTGTGAGCATTTTTATTGCTTACTTGAATGTAGGTTGGAACCTCCCTGCACAGTTGCAAGCATTTTTAAACTTTTATTCTCAGCCGCTGGTCGGCTCTTAATAATTAGTACATGAGAAAAGTTTTATCGAACTTTTTATTAGTTTAGTTGATAAACTAAATTAATAATTTTTCATCACTGTCTGTATAAAATTTGTTCAAATTTATCTAAATCTTCTCCAACTAACCTATTTAACCCTTCCTTCTATAGCTGTATCTAACTCAGAATTTAAAGCGGCAAGCGACATATTACATAACATAAAGTTAGCGGATGAAATAGCGAATTATTTCATGCCAGCTAACCCTCTCACTACCGGAGTGCTTCCAGAGGAACATGAAGGAAAAAATTAATATCTCTTGATTTTACGAAACAAACAGCCCCGTATTTTGCATTTCGATTGTGAAATATATTGCTTATAAGAAATATAACAAATGCCCGTACTGGCAATACATAATATTACTGTTATTTCGAATTCAAAACGCGTGTTTGGCAAAATTTAACGGATTTTAGCATTATTTTAAAGGTAAGATATCGCATATTCTGTTCAAAATAATTTTTATATTGTATATACATGGCTTATCTGATATATAAATATTATTTCCATTCACAAACATTGGTATATCATTCGATTTTCGGTAAAAACACTCATGTTCCTGAGCTGACACATTGGTTGTTTTTCATAGAGATGTTTCTTTGGCCTTTTTTGTCGTTTTTATTTGATTTTTTCATGATAAATTAAATTTTTAAATATTTTCCAGAAGACTATGAGTTGTTATAATCATTTTTATAGATGGCGCGTAGAAATATATTTTTTTAATTTTATTTTTATATGAATACCGCAGAAGAGTCCCAACTGCCCCATCTGGAGTCAATGAGACTATGGCAACCCTAATTGGGGTATGTTGTGAGGCTGAAGGTAGTGGGAAGAGGAAAGATATAAGGAGGAGTACCTGGCTATTCAGGTCTGGTCAACAAATACGGTTAAGTCATTTCAAGCAAGGTCTCAATTCTGAATGGTGGTCTTTCTTCAAGACCCGAGTTCACTCTTTCCTTTGCACAAAAGACCCTATTCACAGCATCCGCAAAGATGACATAGGCCCTGAGGGAAATTATTTTCCTTAGAGCCTCCTGTGTGGAGTTAACGAAAAAAAAAATTCGAATACATATCTACTTTAAATTTAAATATTTTTTTGTGAAATTTTATTAATGCATTTCCGAACCCTAATAATGTACGAAACAATGCGCGCCCAATAAATCGATGATAGATATCAGTGGGCTAACTGAGTAGGTTTTTCAGGCGCCAGCATCGAGCGGTTTCCTTTACCAAACCTACGGCAGAAGGCAAGCAAAACTCGCTGAATAATGTATATTATACTATCTACTATCTATAACCACTTGCTGTATTTCTAACCACTATCCAACGAGCCTTCGGGCGTTTAGAGAGATTGACACACATCGATCTCGGCAACTTCTCAGATGGGCGGCTGAAGAAATCGGTAATTAATTGGTAATTTTCAAGTTGCAGTTAATCGTACCCGTGTACCCAGGTTTTTATCTAATCTTTTTTTTTTGCGTTGTGTTGGAAGAGCATAATATTTCAAATGTATTTTTTGCGATCTCTACTCTTCTTCGTGATGCATTAAATAGGTTGTTTCAAACCTTTTGATTATTTATTTTAATTTTTTGAATAACTTAAATGTAATATTCAATATTTTTTTCTGTTTGAAATTTTCGTTTGAGAGTCGCTAATATTGTATTTAATGATTAAGTTTTAATTACCAATACAAATGCACATTTCTTAGAATTAAGATGAGAGAATAATTTTATGAAAGAAGAAATAATTAGAAGGAAAGGATTTATAATGTAAATTGCAAGAAAAAGCTGAATTCTGAAGTTTTCAGAAAGACGTGTGGGTGTTATACTTCCTCTTGTCTCTTTGAACTCACACCTGCCTTGATGGGGCATACTGAAAGGCCGCGAGCTGGTGAGCCATGATCCGGGCACCCCTGCTAAGTTAAAAAAACGTAGCGAACCACTTGGGTTGACCTATTTCAGTGTTATCTACAAACTATCAAATAAATAGTACCCGGGGCGACGGTATCCACACCCGCCTACCTAATTGAGTTAAGGGAAGATAACAATCAACAATTTATCCCTTCTTTATAAAAAAATTGATTTGTGGCACTATTTTAATTCAAAATTAATAAAATACTTTGATTTAACCACTTTTATTGTTTAAAAAACCAACATGTTTCGTAAGCAATGCTGAATTTATCAGGGTTTACCTAAAACTAACAATTAATACAACTACCCACAATTTATTCCCCTAAAAGTCAATCTACTGCCGTGAGAACCGCTCTAGTATCGCGGGAAACTTTATTTTGAAACTCAACATATAGGTATTTCTTTAAGTATAAAGTTAAAAAACAAATTCACCAAGAAAAAACATTTAATGATGGATGCAAAAACATGCAATGTACTTACGGTACCTTTGGAAAGAACTCCCAGCGTTACGATGCAAAGAACTCCCAGCGTCCAATGTTCATCTTTGTAAACTCGAATAAACCAAAAGGAGTTAATATTGCGGTTTTAGGAATATCTTGTTAATAGTTGCTATCGGAATTTGGTGATAAGCCAAAGGTACCAAAAACTATTTTGTATATTAGGTAACTTTCAAATAAATATGAAACATTCGCGTGAATTAGGCTCATCATTCAATTTGGTGAATATTTCAACAGAACCCACGACCTTGTCTCATATTTGGTTTAATGAGTCGTGTCAGACTTCTATAATGCGATAAAAAATCTATTTGTCGACGCGACAATACGAAGAACTGCTGTTATAAATGGCGTTTAACCGTCACAAAAAACAAACCTAATCGGAATTATCGTCGCCTCCGAGACGTATCAAAGGTGACATTACAGAACGATACAGCACATAGAGCTGAACACCAAAGTCCAGAAACAGACTTAGTAAGAATTTTCTAGTGTATCTATTCATAGTGTATGTAACAGCGCGAACCCGCGATTCCTGAGCATTTCTGGAGTTTAAAAGTAGATGTAATTTTGATGAAATTTTTTTCCATAAATACTTAATTTTTTCATTCACACGTCGCCACTGATCCCATTCCCTATAAGTGGAGACGGGATCGCGCCCTGTTTCAGGTGTTACCGTGCTACTGGAACGAGACGCAATGCTTACCAATTGACCCGCTAGGGCTGTGCTACAAACAGGGTTGCCAATGCTCATGTTCCAAAATACCCGCAACGAATGTTCAAAATCCCCGAATCGGGGAGAGCAAAATGGCAAAATCCCCGCAAATTCCCCACACGTAGGGTTACCCGGTCCGAAAATGAGTTTTCCTGAAAAAATCCTAAATTATCCAACAGGGGGAAAGGGGGGGGGGGGGGGGTGGCCAGAGAATTTCAGGTTTTGCCTTGCTCCTTTGTAACTTCACACTTACTTCTTTAACCATTTATCCATTTAAAAAAAGACTCTCACAAAGCTCACGTTATTACTTACTTATTATAAAATAAACTTTCCAACAACAAGTCACCAATTCATCAAAACCACAAGACGTACGTAAGGCTGGAATCAGACGGTTCACTAGAGTGAAGGTTTACTCTATAGTTACTCGAGCGAATGTTCCCATCTTCATTTCACTTTTGTTTCATTTCTTGTTCAGACGTGTCATTCCGAGTGAAATAGGTGGAATGAAATACAGAAATGAACGATTAGTGAACCGTCTGATTCCAGCCTAAGAAAAGAATCCTTCTGTCATAGAAGTTCCATGACTAGCAAATTCGTGTGTCTTCGAGTTTGGGTCCCCCCCGACATTATCGTTTAGAAATAAATGCTACAGTGCTGCCATAAAATAAACTATAAACTACGAAATCTTCCACCGAACGAGCTTATTTTTCAATATGGTAGGGAAATCAAGAAGTGCCCAGAATCCCCGCATTTTCCACACAAAAAGTCATTCCCCGCAAAATACCCAATTCTTAAAAAATCTGAAATATTTCCCGCAGTTTGGGGAATTACCCACAAATCGGCAACCCTGGCTACAAACGCATTACTCTCCTGACTGGTCAGTTGTGACGTCTGACCAAAAAAATATTAAAATACTTCGGGTAGGTACGTGCTGTTACACCCTGGATAGGTATTCTTCTTCTTCAATATATTAGAACTAACTTATTGAAGCATACAATATTAATTTAATCAGTGATGAAAGATAATTTTAACAACTCTTCGAACCCGGCTGTTGTTTTCTTCAAGACCCATCACATATTTTGTTGGTGTAATTACTAACCAAGTGCCTATTTCCCATGTTCTATATAAATGTATGTAGGTACTTTGAAAATTGTCCGGTGTGGTTTAGTTTTGTACACAGATCTACAGATATAATCTAAGATTGACGAAATTTTGCACACTTGACCTTCAAAACAAGAATAAGGTGACTGTTTAGATGAAATTTCGAAAAACCGTCCCCACCGCCTTTCACCACCCCCTTACTGCAAAATTTTGATACTTCTTGATGAAATTTTGCACATTTTACTAAAATAACAAATATTGTTCAAAATTAGAGGAAAATTAAATCTGATTTAGAAAAACTATACGTAAAGCTAGGGCAACACCGTAAGTAAACTTCAGCTAGTATTGTATTAATAATAAAATGAGTGTTCTGTCACTATTTGCAACTGTTTAAGTTTATGGAAACCAAATAAGTGATTTAAAAAAAAAAAAAAAAAACTTTGTAAAAACCGCTTTTATTATTTATATACTTTGTTACCGACCGGGTTTCGCTACTGACGTAGCTTCTTCTGGGCAGTATAAACTCTTCTAATGTCTAACATTTTAGTAACATGTGTTATAATGTTACTAAAATGTTATTCATATGAACAAAAAAAATCATAGTATTGTTATAAAAATCATCCCGAAAATAGATATTTATTCGTGCAGCAAGTGAGTTAGTTCATGCACTTTGAAAGCGCCTATGTTCGTAAAAAAGATGAAAGGGTTATACGATGGAAAGGTTAATGCAGGAAATTCAATTAATGGAGGACTAAATACAGTAGTGGGTAAAAATGTTGTCAAAGGAAACTAGGCTAGCCGTTTAAATCTCATACGACTCTCCTGTATGGCAGCTGTGATGCCTGAACACTATTTTTACTATCCGACAGATTAATTATTATCCTTTTACAGTAAAAGATTTATTATTTCAACATTCTTAATATTTGGGAACAAAGGCACACAACAGTTTCAAGGAAAATCGAGAAGCTATTAAATGTATCTATATACTGTTTAAAAATTTCTTTCAGTAGCACCATTCCTCTCGTCTTGCTGAGCTATGCTCTGCCGTGAGGTATATTGAACAAACCGTGGCGATTTGCAAGGAAAGGGTAGATATTCTAAATATATAAGGACATTAGATTTGATGATTTGAGCATGTATAGAGGGCTGTATTACGCTGTGAAGGAGCCCATGGGAACACTGCGTTTTGGGGCCTTTTTTGAAAGGCAAACCTGCAGGAAACCGCTATATATAATTTTATTATAAAGGTCAGTGTTCAGGAGAGAGAAGAAAAAGTTAGCGTAACACGGCATAACATCCCAAAAATAAACAACAAAAAAGAGAGAAAAGGTTTCAAATAAATTGACCACCACAACACGGGCGTGGTGGTCATAAAATTCTCAAAACTAGCAGTTTAATGAATAAAGACAATTTTTAAATATATATATAAATTATTATTAACTGTTATTATAATTTCGAGTTATGTATTACACAATTTTGTTTGAAAATATTCTTTTGCATTTGGAAAGGTCCAATAAAAAATAAGGTACATACATTTGTTTTTAAAATAATGTGTAAAATGTAAAACTCTAAATATAATTCCTCAATAATTTCGGAGACTGCGGAACAATGACATCCGGAGCTGGAGTTACGAGAGTGAAGGAAGAGTGTTCATTTTTCGGAAAGTCATTTGTTTACCAAGGAAGACATGACACGAACAAATAAATTAAATACTTGAGATGGGGGGTCATATCAAGGATCGAAATAATAAAAGAGATTTGTTAGGCAACTTGTGTTATGTACCTCTCTCAAATTAACGTCAATTGCACCAATTTGAAGTCCAGATTAGCATTAAAAAAGCGAGACTCGGTTTGGTTTCGTGGTTGTAGCTCGCCTGCGTTTCCAAATCCCACAATTGACAGTCGCATTAGCCGACATTTCATCAGACATGCTCTCGAGACTTGGTTTACCGGCGACAAAAGACTGACAAAAAGCACTACTGTCCGAGTGCACGACGACGGCCCAAATTGACATACATTGAGGTGGTGGCCACTGGCCAGTGTGGTCATCATGCCTTTGTTCCACTGCGGAATTTGCGCAATCAATGCCTGACGAGTTTTGCCCACTTTCGCAACAGTTAGTAACATTAGTCCTTCGTTAAGATTGACATTTTTGTAAATGTGAGATGATCTTCGACTCGCCTAAACACGCCAATCAATCAACAGGGGACAGGCCAACTATGCGCTTTGGGACATATATAATTTATTTATTTATTTTTTAATGTAGGTACAAACATAATTACAAGCATATTATTGCAAATCATGATTTATTTTTGGGGTATTGTGGCTTGTTGCGCTACCTCCTTCATTAGCCAACGTTTCGGACAGCTGTCCGAACACGGCATAATGACTTAAAATCCACGATAATATTTTTTTTTGGCCGTGAAAATCAAAAAATCTAATTTTGAGATTTTAGAAATAAGAAAAAATGTTAATAATAAAGCTGACTTCGAACTTAGAACAAAAGAACATTAGAATTAGAAAAAAAAATAGAACAAAACAACACTTAAGATGCTTAACTAGTTCAGATTTTTCAGAGTTCGCAGATCATTTAATTGATAAAGATCATACTTTTAACCACGATTCGGGAATTAAAGTCCTACATAAGAACGGAATGGTTTAAGAATTAACAATTTGGAAGCTTTAGAAATAAAAAAAATCTGTAAATTCAAAGGAAGAAATCATTAATAATCAACTAAATTTAACCTTCAGTCCAATTTTAAGTATGTTCCCCATGTCTTCACTTATCCCCCATTCCCCTCCTCCCTCCAACAACTGACGCTCTGTCCCACTCTAGTATACTGTCCCTTTCTTTCACAACATTATGTATATATGTGTACTTATGTATTTTTAGACATTATTTTTCAACAGTCCTGATGATGGTACGGAGGTACCGAAACCGGTAGACGTTAAATAAAAATAAAGTGACTTAAAACAAAGTATTTTCTTTTCATTTATTTAATTATTTTCACGTTTACATTTCGGGTAAATATTTCCATCTATTGTTTACAGCTTAAAAAAGACAAATTATAATGGAATTTGGATAGTTTGTATAGCTACGTTTGCATGGAAAATTGCCTCAATGGCGCTGTACAAACGTAAACATATTTTCCCAACAAATTGCGTACACCACCAGTTCATCGATCAATAATACCAACCCCCATACAATACATATATCCAATGAACGTGATGCTGCTTTAATGTACGTATTATTTATATTATGTAAAGACAGGTTACAGGACCATATCATACAGTCATTTGTAAAATTTGACGTACAAATTATTAAAATTAATAAATAAAATAAAATACCTGGCAATTGGCCAGAATGGAAAGATTGTTATTTTAACAATAATATTTCAGATTTTTTTTACACACTTATTTTGTTTAGACATTATTGAAAAATCATAAATACTTATGATCAATACGGAGAATAATCGATCTTTCTCATCGGAACCTCCCTGTACAGTTGAAAGCATTTTAAAACTTTTATTCTCAGCCGCTGGTCAATGGCTCTTGAGGCTGAAAGTCAAAAGGTAACTTTTTAGTTTGGACCGAAATTTTGTTGGGGTTGGTATGCATCTTGGTGCAGGAAGGAGTTTATTCCTTAACCTTGGCCCTGACATACGAGTAAGTTAAACCCTGTCTAAGCAGTTAAAAAAGTGGAAGTAATTCAACCATGTGTTTGAGCAATTCGATATTAGCCAAACAAACTCAACCATTGAAGGTTAAGCAACTACTAGGCTTACCCTGGGACGAGATTGTCTTCTGGATACCTTATAGGGCAGAGAATATTGTTACATAATTAACCTAGATTGGAAGTGCATATCTGGTTACTTAACAAGTGTACCTTTATGTTTATTTTTGACAAAACATAGAATTAATAAATTTTGTTGATTTGAGTTGGTAAAAACCTGGTTGTGAAATATAAGATTTTTTTTTGTTGTTAAATGTTAATTTGTACTTTTCAGTTGAATGGATCCGTGGATCCTACCGTAAATCTGAAAAAGAAAGGGGGGAAAATGGGGTCACCGCTCATAGTAATGATATCCGTCCTCGAATCACGATGCATAAACGATTGCACTCGAGCCTTAAACCAGCCGTCCCTAAAAACGAGGCAAGAAATGGGTAATAAACAAAGGATTTGTTACGACTTGTCAATAAAGAGTCACTCAGATAAGAGTTTCGAATCGGAAGTAATTTACGACTATTTTAAATTTTAAGCATTAATTCTACATTTGGAAAGACGGGGTGAGGCAAACAAGGCAGGTTCTGACATATATAATAAAAAAAATGACAATTATTATAAGCAATAATTATTAGAATATTTTAATTAGTGAAGATAATATTAGCAAAAGTCAATCGAAAATCCGAAACAAAAAAATCAGAAAAAGATACGGATACATCTGGGACTCGAAAGTTCGACTCTGGGTTCGAGTTCCTAGATGTATCCGTATCTTTTTCTGATTTTTCTGTTTCGGATTTTCGATTGACTTTTGCTAATATTATCTTCATTAATTAAAATATTATAATTTGAGGTTTAACTCTTTAAGTTAATAAGTTTAAAAAATAATAATTATTATTATTAGCTTGAAATACTCATCCATATTGAAAAAAACTCCCAAGAAAAGATACATGCCGCCGACGGGCCGCGACGGACGCAATCAACTAACAATTATAACAACATATGAAATTAATAATAATTGCTACCCTTCGTGCTGCATAATAAAGTCTTGTCTTAAACATTAGTTTATCAATTTAAAAAAAATTATAATAATTAATAAAAATGGCGATTATTCATCGTTTTATAAGCCCCGATAAGAAAGACAACATATGAAAATTGAGGAAGAGTTCGAAAAATAATCATCGGCCGCTAAAAGTAAGAGGTGTTAGTGGAGCAGATAATACGATTCCACCGAAATTTGGTCCATACCTGCAATGTCGATAACTCGCTAGAGAAAAGCTACATAAGCGATGATTTAAAAATGCTTCGAGTTTTTAAAGCATTAGGCAGATGAGGATGGTCCAAAAATCGAGTATTATATGCCCTAATAATGATCTTTTTCAGATCCCACTTCAAAAACGTTTACAAATATTTAAAAGTCTAGATTTCGCATTAAAAAAATATCAAAAATAAAATGCCGCCATCTTGGTATCATTATACAAACAATTCCTTGGTAAACCTTCATCCTTCTATAACAACATAATCCCAAGTTCCTCCTACGAATCCATTCCTTTCCCTTGGGAGCCCAATGCGGTGGCTAGCGAGCTCAGAGCTCACGCCTCAGAGAACACCAGCTGAAGATAATGCCACTAGATAGTCAGGCGGAGGTGGTCTTGCTTGAGCAGCGATTAAAAAACTGCGGGACGTAGCGCAATTATGAAAGACCACAGATTAGAAAGTGCGTAAAACTAAGTTTCAATGTTATCGAGTTAATGGATCAATATTAATAATAGGCTTATAACCTTGTGAAAGTATAAATAAATCGCTTATAATAAATTTAAAACATAAACTTTTAAAATCCTTTTTGACAGCCCTGCAATATTACAATTAATTAAATTTCATGATCCTAATAGTCACACGAAATAAAAATATCTTTCACTCAACAATAATTAATGTCAATAGATACCAATTAAGTTTTAAACTCCCCTATATCACGCATACACAGCTTAAGATGAAACCCGGTGGGGGAGAAATTTGAAAAATAGATTTTACTAAATTGTTGTTGTCACTGTTGCTCTTACTCCACCGGATATTGAGCGAAAGGGACAATGCAACTAGGGCTACTAATACCTAACTAAAATCGAGGCTTTATATTCCCCTAGAGTTTTTTTATTCCCCACGTTTCTCCTCCAAAAGTGGATTGATTTTCAATTTTTTTTACCAACTATATAAGAAAAAACTATTTTATGTATGTACGTTTTGCTTTTTTAAAAAAAACATTGTCTAGTTTGCATATTGAAAGTCTTTTGACGGCGTTTAAACCAGTCAATTTTATTGATTTTTGGAAGGTCATAACTTCTATAAAAAATAATTTATCAAAAAAAAAACAAAAAGTTCCGACACGCCAGTAGTTGATATCTATTTTACGTAAAAACAATATTTTCACTAGGGTTAAAATCCAGAGAGATAAAGAAAGGAATACGTTTGTATGGAAAAATCACCGCCGGGAATCCCCTTTAGTAACCAATATGCTGAAGTAGCAGATACTTTTAATAGCACCGAAAGAACTTACAAAGAAGCATTACAAATATTTTTTTAAAACAGTTATAGGTTTTTGTATTTTGCTTCTAATGGCCTGTTTGCGAATTATAGTTAATTTAAATCATATAAGTATGTTTACACGTAAAAATTATTTTGTAATGCATTTTTATATAAAAAAGGATTTATTCTATGTTTAAATAAATAAATTAAGAATAAGAAAAAATACAAAAAAAGAAAACGAAGCGCAGTACATCCGTATAGCTATGCATTATAGATAAATAGACATTAAAAATAAAAAAAATTGTGATTTTCTACAAGTACTTAATTAAATGTGAAATTCCGAAATAAATGCAAATCGTATTATGAAAAAATAAAATTTAAAACCAGTAAAACCTTTGGAACAAATCAATTTTTAGTATGAAAATAATACTATGTAAATCCCTCAAAGTTACTTATTAAAATGACGTCTCTTAAATCGTACATATTAATCTGAATAAAAGACGGAAGGAACACATCTCTTGGTAACAGATTTTCCATCACCCAAAGAGATATTGGTAAGAGAGAAAACGCTTTCTCCCCGTGGATACTGTTCTCGTTACCGGTAGTAAAAATGAAAGCAAACTGGTCCTAGGTAATAATATCGAATCCAAGATCGAACAAGTAATTATTGAGATTGATACCTGCTACTAGGTACTACACCGGGCCGCTCGCAAGGGGGAGATTTAATAACTTGCGTGTGGAGAAGAAGAAAACACCAGATTGCCATTTTCGCTATCGATAATAAAATAAAACAATATTAATCGAAAAATCATGGACACTGAGACTGTATTTAGTCGGATCGTAATTAATATAGATTACTGTCAATTATTTCAAAATAACTGTTACGATTATTTCAAAATAACTAATAATCGTCATCATTTGCAAATCAATGTGAATCGAGAGAAAGAAATTGAAAATGGCACGAATAGATTTTTAGGTGAATATTTAACTTTTTTTTTTTTTTTTACGTTGTCTTCACAGTAGGCTCTGAGGAAAACTATTTCCCTCGGGGCCTATGTCATCTTTAGGGAGGGTCTTTTTTAGGGAAAGGGAGGAGAGGAAGTTCCGGGAAGGAAAAATGTGTGAGAGTTGGGTAGGAATCTTAAGGTCAGTGTTTCCACGAGTGATGGATGTATTTTCTTATCAACATTTCTCCCACTGCGGTGCAAGTCGATGGGTTATGATAGTCCGGCTGGAGAGGTCCAAAGGCCTTCCTGAAAAGCAGTGTCTCCCAATCCGACCGCCACGCAGTTGGTAGGCAGACGAATTCACCACCAAGACCTAGACAAACCTTAACCCAGGAGCCCGGTCACCCCTGCCCAATTATCTAACGTAGCAAACCACTTCAGGCGACCAATGGCAGGGGTGTTGGTTATCCAATAAATGGTTCCCGGGCGGCGGTACCAATACCCGCCTCCCAAAATGTAACTCATTAAGTATTAATGTAAATAAATGTACCTGTATCTACCCATTTTCTAACATTCAGAAATTTTCATGCAAGTTTTCTGAGAAATAACACAATCAACAAATTATTTTGTAAAAAAACTTACCAAGCTGGTACCATTATTCGAAGTGCGGACAAATTATGAGGAAGCTTACCTGCAAAAAGAGAAAATATTTATTAAAATCAATTGTCAAATTAAAGATATCTACTTGTGTTTTTCAAGTATTGAACACATTGATGTAGATTATTAAAGAGAAACCAGCTTTATATTATAGCTTTATATTATACTTTTATATTACCCACACTCAGGCAGTGCCTTAGTGGGTTTTCGTTTCTTGTTTATACCATTTGTTATTATTAGACATCGGATTATATGCACTAACAAAGTGTTAAAATATGCACTAAAAAAGGCCGAAATATGCACTAAAAACTCTTGATATGCACAAAATATGCACAATGCAAAATCAAAAAACCATTTTTATATTTATGTATTTTAATTAAAGACGGTACAAAAACAACGAAACATTCTTAAAATTATGCATAGTTTTTGTGACAATATATTTTTCAAATTTTTCAAATTTGTGACGTTTTCCACCCAGTATTAATTTATAGTTTTAAAAACGACAGTCAACTGATGTCACTGGACAAAATTTAAAATTTGACGCCATTTCTGGAGATACCTGTTTAGGCAGGGTATGGATCTGTGCCGTTGATGTAGGCAATGTTTTTCATGTCTTCAAGACTCGGGTTTTTAAGCAAAATAGCGTCTAACTTTTTACGAATCTTTTCTGATATTAAATTAGGAAGGGCGTTGGCAAGTTCGATCATTGTTTCCAGTATTTCTATTGATTTTTTGTTTCCAATTACTCTATGGCATCTGGTAGGTAACTTGTGGAAATGTGTTGAGATGAGGGCGATATTATGTTTAATGGGTGCGTCTTCAAATGCTAGCTTCAGCCTCAGAATTGTCAAATTGATCAACGAAATCGACGAAATATGCACGATTGGGAAAAAAGGCTAAAATATGCATTAACGCCGTAATTAGAGAGTTATATGCATTTGCATATGCAAATGCATATAATCCGATGTCTAGTTATTATATTATGTTATATGTACAAATAAATGAGAAGAAGAATACATAAAGTAAAAAAAAAAAATAAAAAATAAAAAAAATAAAAAATAAAAAAAAATTGATGAGTAAGATTAAAAGCTCAATAATGGAATGGTGATTTTAGTACCTGCCGCGCGGTGCGGAAATTAGAAATTTAATAGTCCGCAAAACTGCATAAAATAAATAATAACCATAATAATTGTAGGCTGTCATATTTAACTTCCGCACGCATTAAGTTTTTGAATGTGCCTATTAAACTATCATTAAAAACGTATCGAAGATCCAGAGGGCGCTCCTTCTCGTATAAAATAATATCTTTACGACGAGAAATAATTAAGTTGATGGAGCAGTAAAAATAGCCACAAAATATCGTATTTGTTGATTGTAAATATAATCACTGATTGCAAAAATAATCTCGTCTACGAATTTCTTTCCGACCAATCCCCGCACAACTCTAAGCTATATAAAAACTAGGTGATCCATTAAATATTACAATAAAAAATATTACACGACGCTGCCCTAGTGCTTGTACGTTCAATAGACCATTTTGCAAATTTTACAGGGGACGTTTTTTTGTTGTTTTTATATCCAAATGTCAAAATATTGCAATAAAAAATATTACACGACGCTGCCCTAGTGCTTGTATGTTCAATAGACCATTTTGCAAATTTTACAGTGGACGGTTTTTTTGTTGTTTTTACATCCAAATTCTAAATAATTCTCGACTTTGGTCATTTCGATTGATACATGTGTATTACTGGAAATGTTGAAACATCTAATTTTGAAGTTTGAAGCTATAATATGCCCATATTATGACTTTAAATGTGGATATTGAACATTGGTTGAAAAGAGTGTTTTATTTCATTGGATATTGAACACATCGCCTGGGGATTGAACAACTCCGCGCGCAAAACTTTGAGGTAATTTTTGTTCAATACGCCAAATAGTGGTAAATTGTATGTACAGGAGATTTTCAGATTTCAAATACTTAACTTTTTTTTATGTGGTAGATGACTTAAATTATTACTTTTAAAGACACAGACAGCGTTCTTATGGTGATTTTTCACAAAAAATGGCATTATATAAATTTATAAATCATCAAAATGTTATTATTAATATTATGTAAGTTT
The DNA here is from genome assembly GCA_951813805.1 of Limnephilus auricula. Lineage (NCBI taxonomy): Eukaryota > Metazoa > Arthropoda > Insecta > Trichoptera > Limnephilidae > Limnephilus > Limnephilus auricula. The sequence continues at coordinate 9,049,846 of OX638403.1, forward strand.
GAAAACATAGACAACTATGTATAAAGGTACATTTAAATATAAGAAGTTTCTTAGGAGTAAGCTGTGTATTATTAAACATACTAATTTCAATCATGTCAGTGCATGCGTGGTGTAAAATATTTGTATTTTTATATGTAGTAGAGTAATGCGTAGAATTATTCATGTTCATATTTTATTTTAAAATTGAGAACTGATAATTATTAAATCATATCAGACAAGCAAAAAGATAAGTAAGAACCAAAATTATTTTATTATTTAGTAATTCTATATTTTGATGGGTTTTTGTTATCTTTTTTGTCTCGTTATCTATGTTTGATAGATGTCATAATTTTTCAAGTTACTTTCCTTCGAAGGGTTAATTTCTTCTTTTGTAATGATAATATTATTTTTTATTTATTTATTTACGCCCTCATGAACAATAGGAATTAAAAATAATAACAATATGAATTAAAAATAATAACAATATGAATTAAAAATAATAACAATATGAATTAAAAATAATAACAATATGAATTAAAAATAGTAACAAATCAATAAAAACAGAATAAATCAGAATATAACAATAACAACATTAAAATTCAAGGATTGTTGCCTAATGCCTTACTATATACATGAAAAAAATGTGCATACATCTAAATAAACATAACAAAAAAAAAATATATATCTGAATACATAGGCGCTTTTTAAGGGAACCAATGTTTTTATAAAAAAAAATATGACAACTGAGCAAGTTTCATTCCCCCCACGATGCAATCTCTGAAGACAAGAGTTGAACATAAAATTAGTGCGAGAAGCAACTATTTTATGTTAAATAAAAAGTGAATTGAAAAAAAGTATGGAAATGTAATTCATAATAACAGCGTGTACAAGTGTGAACTAAACCAGGCAATTTGACTGTCCTAAAACGGGAAACTTTCCTAGTTGGAGAGTCAAAGCTTCCTTACTATGTGTATGTTAAAAATTGTATCGAACAAATAAATAAATAAAAATAAATAAGATAAATTTATTGAGTACTTGATAATTTATCATATTCACTAGTTCGATGCATTCATACTGCATCGATGGAAGAACTAGTTAGTATACGGATTTTATCATCATCTATGATTATGAATTCATTTGGATATTAAAGCACTTCCGGATTCATTATGACGACGTCATCATCGAAAGTATTGTTTTTTAAATTTCTTCAATCTGAAACACAAAGTATAATATTTAGATTAAATATGTAAATTATGAGTAGATATGGTATGACACACACTTTTCTGGAAATGCGGAACAGACACTGAAATAAAAAAAATAAAATAAAAAATGTGCCGAAATTAAAAGCTACAAAAATTTCTAGTTTCCGTGAACGGGCCTGAAGTGGTTAGTCGTTTAAAACATTTCACGGAAAACACGTAACTGAACACCGTTTGTTCAACACAATTTGTTTATTGAACACATGAAGAGTTAACATAATATTTTTAATGGTAAAGTCCACAAATTGGTTAATTATATCTTTTGATATTAAAAAAACAAATTACGAATTAAAATAACAAGTTGATTATGACTTGTTTTATATAAAAGCACGCAAGGTGTTATAAATAGTTTAATTAATAAATAATAAATGAAGCATCCTGTGTATGTGCCTAATAAGTTCAAAAAGCACATGTAAAATATATGGAAAAGGCGAATAAATAACATAATTTTTAAACTTACCTTTCTTTTTGAGCCACTGGTCTTAAGTTTATTGATTCTGGAGCCGGTGAAGTCATTTTCACTTCAATAATAGCAGTATATTCACAATTAAACGTATTTTAATAGCACAATGCGCATCTCCGATGACAATTAGAAAACAGTAAAAAACCAACATGGCTGCTAACTAATCCTAAAGCCGTAACAAGACGACTCGTGATTGGTTGAAAGTGGATATTTAACATTTAAACACCCAACTTGCGGCAGGACGTTGAACAAACATGTATGAACTTTTTTTTAAACTATTCTATTCATAATATTGAATGTTTGAGGACTAACACATTGTTCAGTGAGTGGATATTGGAACTCGAGAAATGCTGAAAATAGCAGTTAAAAACCGAAAATGTGTTTTTTGAGCTACATTAATGTGTAATAGGCTAATGAACACATTGGCATTCATAACTCAGTTTTGCTAAAAATGGTATATTGAACATAGAAGTACTAGGACAGCGACGAGTGTTATTCCATGGCGTCGAAATAGGGTGCAGAATTCACGAAGCAACGCAATAATTTATTCAGAAAAATTACCCAAATATTCCAGCAATTATTAAAATTTTAATATAAAGCCCATTAGAGAGAGTGTTACTTTATAATTATTCGAAGTTGAAAATTGCTACATTTATTTTAAACGTGTTTCGACGGAGGTCTCCATTCGCCAGCAGTAAACAACATACGACCTTATAATATTAATTAACAAAGTTTATCCTACAATTTCGGCAACAGCAAACAATAAAATTTAATTTTATATGCCGGGGTTAGAGCGAGATTTGGATTAGGCTGAACGCCGAACAAACGTGGTGACAGGATTAGGTACTTCGTAATTACCTCACTCATGTGAGAGAAATAAAAACATGTTGTGCGTAAACTAAAGAAGAAAGTGTACAAGTAATTATTTATTTTAGCTTCACATACAGAAAAAAGGGAATGTTATCAATTATTTAATTGATACGAATAAAGAAATTTAAAAGATTGGAGACCGAGACTTTGAACGGGTAGGTAACCAGAAAAGAAATTGAGTTTAGAAAAGTTTCCAGTGATTTTTTTTACTTCTACTTATTTCTATAAAGGCATTATGTAAATATCCATGGATCATGTCTATAGTTAGAACAATAGCATATTATATCTAATTTTTCAAAAGAAGCAAACACATTGTGACTTGACATTTTAAATAAATGAAAAGAAAATACTTTGTTTTAAGTCACTTTATTTTTATTTTTCGTCTACCGGTTTCGGTACCTCCGTACCATCATCAGGACTGTTACAAAATAATGTCTAAAAATACATAAGTACACATAAATATACATAATGTTGTGAACGAAAGGGACAGTATACTAGAGTGGGACAGAGCATCAGTTGTTGGAGGGAGGAGCATATTATATCGTTCACGAAATTTTGAAATCCTGTAAAGGAAAAAAAGTTAATTGTTCAGGAGAGGGAAACGAAAGTTTTTTTATTAGTTCAGAAAATCATATCTGCTGTTTTTGTTAGATCGCTATTGATATAATATCGATCATGGAAAATTGAAATGCTGTAATGGACAATAAATCCAAAAATGAGTTAAGTTTTCTCCGTTTTTTTTCTCTTTCGATCTGCGTCGTTGAAATATTTCTAGAAAACTAAGTGCGTCTTTTACGACGCTGCTGTTTTTGTTAGATCGCTATTGATATAATATCGATCATGGAAAATTGAAATGCTGTAATGGACAATAAATCCAAACATGAGTTAAGTTTTCTCCGTTTTTTTTCTCTTTCGATCTGCGTCGTTGAAATATTTCTAGAAAACTAAGTGCGTCTTTTACGACGTGCATTTTTAAAAGATTTTTTTTCGGCAAAATTAAAAATAAATTAAATCTTTGAAAGATTTATTCTATGTTATTTTATAATAAAATATCATAATTTAAAATAGGTCTAAAAAACACAGAAGTTTTTTTCTTTAATTAAAAAAAAAAATTCTTTTCGCTCTCCTGAAAAATTAACATTTTGTCTTTTGCAGCATTTCAAATGTGTATGTGTGTTGTCGTGATCGTGATATGAATATTGAATATGTCGAGACCGAGTTGTATGTGTGCCGGTCTATCCTGTCTGCTTACCCCTGCGGGGAACCGCGTGATAGTTAGTTAGTTAAATATTCTTGGAACGGTGTGATTTGGAATTTAGTAATCTTCTAGTTCGTAACTCACTTTCACCTAAAAATGGTACAATGTATGTGCCAAGCTATCGATATGTGGTTTCCACTAACTGTGATACTTTACAAAGTAAGGTAAGTCAATCTTTTATTTGGATAAAGGTACCAACTATAATAATAATATTCTTCTTAGCACTATGTCCCTCTACACATCGGAAAGAGCCACCATTTAAATTATGTCGACCATTGAAACAGGCCAATCAGCTGTGCACAAGCTTAGTTCATTTCTAAATAGGCACGCACAAAATTATATGCAAGGTGTCAGGAGGTAAAGTGCAGCAACTTCGGGAGGTGATTCTACACGGCAGGAGTAAAAAAGATTAAAAAATAATTATATTTTGCGAAATTCCTTTTATTTCACAAAAATATTTTCCCTGGAAGGTTTTTTCCCACACTAATAATGAAATATTATTCCCTGGAAGATTTTTTCCCACACAAATAATGAAATATTTTAACCTGAAAATTACCTTAACGACTGAATCTCGAAAAAAGTTTTGGTAAATAAATATATCGAAAAGTGGGACACGGTCAATACATACTTAAAAACACACACTTTGTTTCAGTAAGATAATAATGAGAAGTATTTCAGTTTCCGGAAATGGAAATTTTAATAGATTTTCGTTAAAATTTAAATCGATTGTTCACCTGGCGGCCATTGTTACTGATGTGAAAGTTTTAAGGTTAAAAGAATTTAAAAAATAAGTCAAATTATCAAATTTTATATATGATAGCTGTGTAAATGTATCGTGTTCCATTTTCAGTTTCTTCTCATTGTTATCTTTTAAATATAATATGCCCTTTTTAACAATAGCTCACCCAGGATGCCCTGAGGAAAAAGATTTCCCAGGGCCTGTCATCTTTGGGAATGCTGTGTGGAGGGTTTTTTTAGGGAAAAGAATGAGAGGAAGTTTTTGGAAGGAAAGGGTATAAGGAGCGGGTAGGAATCTGGGAGTTAATGTGTTCAGGAATGACGAACATATAAAATCCACCCCTTCCACTGCGGTAAAAGGCGATGGGTCTTGTACCGCAGTAAAAGCTGGAAGAGTCCGGCTGGAGAGGTCTAGGTTAGGACAACCAGTCTCTTCTGATCTGGCCTGCCACGCAGTAGGTGTGCAAACGCATTCGCCGCCAAAATCTAGACAAACCTAACCCCTTGAAACCGGGCACCCCTGCTAAATCACCAAATGTAGCGAACAACTTGGGATGACTTATGGCAAGGATGTTGGTTATTCAATAAATGGTTCGCGGGGCAGCGGTAACCAAAACCGCCTAACAACCGTATCTCCTCAGTATATTTACTAAAGATTTCTATCGTGTAGAATCAATCACCACATACAGGGAGTCCGCCGGCAGATTTTATACTTCAAAAAAAAATATATGAATACAATGAAAGTTATTTATTTATTATCTCACATAAGAATAATGCGGATTTTAGTTATAAAAAATCATTACACTCAAATAATAATAATAATAACTTCTTTAAAACAAAATCAGGTAGAAATGTTAAGAATTTTTTTCCATAGAAAAGCTAATAGCTCAGAGCTGCATAAAATAATTTGCAAGGCAGACAGAAATATTTCACCTTTAAATTTATACGACGAGAATGCCAACATTTTTATAAATACCAACCAGGAATTATTAGATTCCTGGTCAAATAAAATTATTCACGCAAAACACTTCAATTATCTCAACCAAACGTATGTTGACAAACTTTCGTCAAACAAATGGTCGAGTATTGGAGAGTTGAGCGCAGAAATAGAAGGATTTATGCTTGCTATTCTAGATAGAGTCATTAATACCAAAAATTATAGGAAGCATATTATCAAAGATCCAAATCAAATTGATGATTTATGTAGAAAATGTATGGCTTTTCCGGAAACTATAGAACACATTATATCAGGATGTTCTATATTAGCGCCGTCTGAGTATACATTTAGGCACAATCAGGTTTTAAAAAGAATTCACCAAAGTTTGGTAATTAAACATAACTTGATTGACTGTCATAATATAGTACCATATTATGAATACGAACCAAATTCATTTTTAGAAAATAATTTCTTTAAAATTTACTATGATAAAACTATACTTACAGACAGACCAATTGGTCATAATAGACCTGATATAGTTTAACATGACAAAATTAAAAAAATAACTTATATCATTGATGTAGCTATTCCAAATTCCTGTAATATTAAAAAATCTGTTTCTGAAAAAATAAGAAAGTATACAGATTTAGGAAATGAAATTAAAATAATTTGGCATTCTCAGACTATAAAAATATTACCTTTTGTTATTTCGGCTACTGGCATTATACCTAGCTCTCTTATTAAAAATTTAGGCATATTAGATTTGTCAAAGAATTTGTATATAAAAATGCAAAAATCATTCATTTTAAATACATGTAGAATTACGAAAGATTTTTTAAATATTTATATTGAGGGATCAGTAGGATTTATCGGTCAAATTAGGAATTCCACAGAGCCGAACCCTCTGATATGAAAATATCTGGAGACGGTGAATTATATTCCCATTTAATAGTTTGGTAGATTAACGTGTTGTTCTTGTATTGTTTTGTATTAATTATACTTATATAATACACTTGCATAACGTGGATTTACTAGATGATCATTTATATGGAAAAGTGTATGAAAATATTGAATTTGGTTTGTATTCATAATATGGTACTATATTATGACAGTCAGTCAAGTTATGTTTAATTACCAAACTTTGGTGAATTATTTTTAAAACCTGATTGTGCCTAAATGTATACTCAGACGGCGCTAATATAGAACATCCTGATATAATGTGTTCTATAGTTTCCAGAAAAGCCATACATTTTCTACATAAATCATCAATTTGATTTGGATCTTTGATAATACGCTTCCTATAATTTTTGGTATTAATGACTCTATCTTGAATAGCAAGCATAAATCCTTCTATTTCTGCGCTCAACTCTCCAATACTTCCTGTAAATCTGGTGAATAAAAAATAATTGGATAATTTGTATAGCGCCGTTTTTTGTGAGAAATCACCTCAAGGGCGTTGTGGCGCAATGGCGTCCTTCTAGCCTCAAACATTCTTGCAATGAAGTATAAAATGTGCCGGCGGACACCCTGTATTTATCTTCTGAATACACAAAGAAACTCCGCCATTCGTCGTTCCACTGATTCACTCGATGATCTATTTACTTCGAGCCAAATAAGAACCAAATGCTCGACCAGTCAGGGCTACAGTTTAGGCTTCGAGTTTCTTATTCTGACTTACATTTTATTTAAGGAAACTCTTGAAAATCTAGATCGTATATTTATTTTTAGGCTATCTTTGTTGTCATTTGCGAGGGCGAGCGATGACAAAGCTGCAGACGAAGTTGCCAAAACGGTGGCCAAAGTAACTGCGAATGACGCCAAAATGCGTATTCGGTCGAATCGTTCGTTAACACATCTTTACGGAAGATAAAGAATACATAATAAAACAATAAAACGGAGAGATTTAGAGGAAGAAAGAAATAAAACTGGCAGTGTACGTTCAACCTCATACGCAAATAAAAATAAAGAATAAAAACAGAATATATATTTTTTTTTTATGTATTTATTTTTTATTTTTTATTTAAACGCCCATAGGGCTTTTACATATAAAACAATACATTTTTTTATTAATTACAGTGAAAATACGAGTAGATAAAATATAGGTAAAAGAAAATATAAGAAACAAAATTTAGGTTACAGGCACATAAAATATATAAGTTAACAAAATTTAGGTAACATAGAATATAAATGAAGTAAAAATAAATAGTCTGCAACTATCCTCCAAATCAAAAATAATATTAATAAAATCGTATAATATTGGTATTTGCAATAGATTATGAGATAGTTGGAAATAGTTCGCACATACGGCGTTTGAAGTTTGCCAAGTTCAAAGTATTGTCAAATACATCAATATTGTTTAAGTATTTGTTACCAAGGCTATGTAAACGTTGTATTGGAGAATGTAAGCTATAGTTGGAATGAGATGTGTGTATGTAAAATGTTGATGTTTGTCTAGTAGTTCTTGTAGGTACATGTATATTTATTAAATGTAGGAGTTCACAACAATCGAATTTAGAGTTTAATAATTTTAATAAAAAGGTTAGGTCGTTTATTTTTCGTCTGTTTTCTAAAGTTGGAATATTTAAAATATTCATTAATGACAGGTAATTTATATGCTCTAAAGGGATGTTAAGTTTAAAATTTATGAAACGTAGAAATTTTCTTTGAACTCTTTCAACATTATGGATGTGAATTTTGTAGAAGGGCGACCAGACTATGGAGTTATGTTCTATTAGACTTCTAACAAGGGATACGTACAACAGTTTTATGATTTGTAACGATTCAAAGTTTTTAATTGTTCTTAAAATAAAATTGACACGTTTGTAAAAACATGTTACATTTGGGTCACTTGCTTGATGTAATAAGATTCAAAATGGGACAAATTTGTATTGTGTTCTAAGAAACTTCTTAGTCAAATCAAAATTGTAAATACTCTTAGGATTTTATCAAACAAATTTAACAATTCATGAAATTTGTAAAATTAATGTTCACGTTCTGTATAAGTTCTGTTCAAGATTTGCTATTAGGTATATCGTTATAGGCCGGCTACTTCATGTAAAACTGAAATAATCACAGAACTTTGAACTTAGAACATTCACAGACGTAAAAATGAACTACAAATATTTTCGTTAAAATTTTTTGAAAGCACACACTCTTAATATGGCCCTGGTGAGAGACCACCCTTCAGAATATATAGCTTGAAATAGCTTTGCTTAGCTAGGCCTGTTTAGTGACTATATCTGAATACTTTGGTACTTCTTAACCTTCCTCTTCATTAACTTATCCTACCCTCTTCCTTCAGCCTTAAAACATACTCAAATTGAGGATGCAATAGATTAACTGGCTCAGGGCAATTGGGATTCTTGTGGGATAAACCATTTTTTTTGTTTATTTCTTTGCAGACAAACGCATAATTACAGAACTTTGAACTTAGAACATTCACAGACGTAAAAATGAACTACAAATATTTTCGTTCAAATTTTTTGAAAGCACACACTCTTAATATGGCCCTGGTGAGAGACCACCCTTCAGAATATATAGCTTGAAATAGCTTTGCTTAGCTAGGCCTGTTTAGTGACTATATCTGAATACTTTGGTACTTCTTAACCTTCCTCTTCATTAACTTATCCTACCCTCTTCCTTCAGCCTTAAAACATACTCAAATTGAGGATGCAATAGATTAACTGGCTCAGGGCAATTGGGATTCTTGTGGGATAAACCATTTTTTTGTTTATTTCTTTGCAGACAAACGCATAATTAAAAAATATTCAATGAGTACCGCACAAGATTCAATGCAATAAATTATTTTTTTTTGAAGAACATTGCAAAGTTAACGATTTGAATTCGGTTTAAAAGATATACGAGAAAAAAATAGTTGCCCTACTGATGAAACTAGCTCTACGCTACATGAACGTACCGTAAATATTCTATAATATATTATTTTTATGGATACATTGTGAAAAAGACACAAATTAATGAAATAAAATTTACTTTCTCACGCCGGAATTCGAACCCGCGACCTCCAGATTCTTAGCCAAGAATAGATTCCATTCAACCGCGGAGACCGTCGATAATTTTTAAAAATTGGTAGACAGTACGGAGTGGTTTAAAAAAATCATTTGTTTAAACTGCTGTTTATAATTAAAAATATTAAAGGCAGCAATTTCTTTTACTAGATTAATAAAAATTGTGACAACCCTGGCAAAAATTAATTACCTGGAGCATCTGGTACAAATGTACACCATTAAGATAAACCAGCGCAAGCAAGGTGGAATTTTAAAATATTAATATTTAAAAAAAAGAAATCCTAATATCTAAAAACCACAGAAATGTACAGAAAAATAATACCTCGAGCCATCTGGCCAATAAAATAGCAGGTGATTTGAGATCACGCGTTTTGGTTGAGAATTCAACATTCAAATATGTAGTATTTTCGATTTCATTTAGAGTGAGTAGCAGACAAGTTTGCTAATTTTATTACCTCGTGTCCTTGTGGCTTCCATAATTTAACTTGGCAACCGGTACAGCCCGGCATACCATTACACTATGCCACAAGTAGCTTTAACTGCTAGGATGGGCCGTCAGAGTTTTTATCTTTTCTAATAAGTTAGAGGTCAAAATATGTGCATTTGAAAACTGGGTTTGAGGTTAAACGAAACATACAAAAAAGTTAAAATGTACGTGTTCATAGATGGCGCTAATTTAATTAATTTAGGAAAAACACTATTTGCAAGGTATTTTTTTTTTATTTTTATATTAACTCCATACAGGAGGCCCTGAGGAAAATAATTTCCCTCGGGGCCTATGTCATCCTTGAAGATGCTGCGTGGAGGGTCTTTTTGAGGAGAGGAAGGAGTGAACATGGGTCTTAAAGAGACCCATGTTGTAGGAAGGAGAAAACACAGAGGCCGGCAAATCGTTTCACAGCCGAGCTGTTGAACTTAAGAACGAGTCGTAAAAACGACCAGTTCTCATGTGTCAAATGTCAACCGTGTACATATGTTGGGCGAGCGTTTGGCGTGTTTCCCGACTATGCACCGGTGCCGAGGGGATCAATGAGGCTAGTTCCTCGGAGCATCTTCCATTGAAATACAGAGTCGATGGTGTTTTTAAGGTACTTTGGGGCTCCAGACCAGAGGTGGCTGCCAAATTCAACCGCGGGGTGCACTTGCGATTTGTACAGGGTTAGCAGTTGTGTACTATGTATGCTTTAAAACTTTAAATAATTAAGAAGAATTGTTTGTTTGCGCTTGTACATATGCAATATGAATAAAAATAAATAGTTTTACCCGTATAAAAACTCAATTCCAACAATGCATAAAAATACAATAGTGATTTTGTAAAACAAAAATTATTTATTAAGATAACGTACGTACAGGTGCAAAAAAATTATTGTTGTTGTTTCGATTTTAATCTCAGTCAGGAAGAGCCTATGTTGGGGTTAATAATCTATAACCAAATAAAAATAGCACAAAATAAAATTTGGAGAGAACATTGCTCATCGTCTCATCAAAGTGAATTTTATTTCGAGTAAAAATGTTATAATTTTTTTTTTTCACAAATTCCTACGATTCTACCCAACCCTCATATATTTTTCCTTCCCAAAACTTCATCTCCTTCTCTCCTCAGAAACGTCCTTCACACAGCATCCCCAAAGATGACATAAGCCCTGAGGGAAATTATTTTCCTCAGGGCCTCCTGTGTAGAGCTAATGTAAAAAAATAATTCAGTATTCTTCTTCTGTCACCCTCTCCTGTCCGAGGTTGGCAATCATCAGGGTTCTTCAATCTGCATGCTGAGAACTGCACTCGTACCAATCACGTAGATTTCGTAGTCATAAAGTGCGGTGTCTGCCTGAGCTACTTCTACCATCAATCTTCCCCTGCATTATCAATTTTGTTTTTTCATTCCTTGTATTAATATTACCAAGATATTGGCGTTTTCTTCTTTATTATAGCTAGTATAAGTTCACCGTTTTATCCATAGAATTAAGAATATAACACTAGAAGTACCTTTCATACAAATTTGAATGTAAACAAATGTTCCATTTAGCCAAACGATAAATCCAAAATCTCCATCCCATTTGAATTTCGAAAACACAGTTTTGTAAGGAATTATAAGCCCAAATTGGGCAAATATTTGGATCATAAAAAAATGCCCACAATAATACGTCTTGTGTTATTCTTTTTTCTACGGTTCTATCTATCCACATTTCAAAGCTTTATATATTTCGTTTTGATGCTTGGTTTATTGCTCAGGATTCCACGCCGTACACAGAAAAAAAAATGCATTAGTATTATTAAAATTATAAGTATTAGGGAATGAATCTGAAACATTGAAAGGGGAGGTTACAATTCAAATACTATTTCGCAACATCAGCAACCCCTGTTAATACGATATACGAGTAATATTATAATACACAAGCTTCTTCCCGCGACTTCGTCTGCGCAGGATTTGTACTTCTTTTGGCCTATTTTCTTTTCCTAGGTCCATCTATGTTTTTACCAAAATTCTTAACCTATTTATTTAAAATATCTATAATTCTTGATTCGATTCAAAGTATTAGGCGAGCACTTCAAATAAATTCAATAATTTTTTTAATAGAATTTTGATTTAAATAAAACTTGATGGTTTTGCAAAATGTCATTCTCAAATTTTGATATTTTCTATTAAACAATTATTATTATTATTTATAATGTATTTATTTATTTATTTATACGCCTATTGGTCTTTTACATACATAATTATAAAAAATATTCTTAAGATTGTAAGTTCACAGTAACAGTAGTAATACAGTAGTATTGAAAATAGCTAGCTTTATAATGCCTATATGTTATTCTGACGTATGAGCTATATTCAGTAGTGTTTGCGTGAAAGAGTAACAAACATACATACATCCATACAAACTTCCGCGTTTATAATATTAGTAAGATTATCGGCCCATCCTAACATAGTTACTATGACACAGCTGCATTTGTGCTGATGAAGTTACTTTACTTACAACTTCCAACCTGTTAATGGCCAGAACTTGTTTCAGTTACATTTAAATACGCGCCAGTGAGTGAAAACATCTAATTTGATAACCGACATAATATTATTAAGTACGACTAAGGCGGAGGAAGTTACATGATGCTGTTTGCAATGCCTTGGAACTGTTACAAGTTACATACAACTGCAATATGCTACTCTGAATGATATTAATCGGGTTGGATTAGCAGAAACAAGACGCAAACACCTAATCTAATCATTTACCAGGTCTCATTTAACAGAAATATACATTAGTAGCTTTATCACCGGTGCCACGGGCGATTTGGATTACCGGTTATTAAAGTAAAATAATTTAAATGTAACTTTAAGAGCGATTGACCAGCGGCTGAGAATAAAAGTTTAAAAATGCTTGCAACTGTACAGTGAGGTTCCAATTAGAAAGATCGATTATTCCCCGTATCAATTTTTTTAAATTAAATATATCGATTTATTTCATTCATAACTTCTTTAATATATACCTACATTCAAGTAAGCAATAAAAATTTTCAAAACGCACGATGATAAATTATTAAATATCGTGTAGTCGACTACCATAATACGGGCATTTGCCTAGCTTGGCAGTCGAAAAGCCATGTAAAACAAACCTGTAACAAACAAAATGAATAAAGAAATATTTTTTTTAAAAAACTTCTAGTAAGTATTTTTTGATCAAAAGTATCTATTTATGATTTTTCAATAATGGCTAAACAAAATAAGTGCGTAATTTTTTTTTTAACATTTTAGTTTGTAAGATCTAAAATAAATAGAATAAATTGGGTATTTTTGTCACAAAACAACACGTTCTCGGATTTATTTTTTAATGATTTTAATTTAAAGAAAATTAAAATTCTGAAAACCGTGTCTACTAGATTATGTATTTATTTATTTTGTTGTATGATTATATGATTTTAATTTTGGATTAATATAATCTATCGTTTGAAAATTGAACAAATCTGCCAACGACCAACGGAATAACCTCAGCATATTCAAAATAAACTTAGTTTAAAAAAAATTAAAACTGCGTGTACCAGATGAAATAACAATAGTTCAAAATGAATTTGTTTTTTTGTAAAAAAGTGTCAATACGTCTAGAATTTGATTTAAAAAGGACTAATTTCCGGTATTCTCTTAACTATACTATAGTTTAAAGTGCGTTAGTTTTTCCCTTTCGCCAGTGTTTCACACAAGTGCAACGAAAGATTTAAACTTTTTAATTATTTAATATTCCCTAAAAAATCACTTGAGCAATGAAAAATTGGCAAGATTTTTTTATTATTCATTTGATGAATTGTTTTATAAAATCTTCTTGAACATTTGAAAAACATTTAACAAATACAATGGTGTCATGTCTTATTTGTCATGTGATATATTTTAGCTATGGAAGATGATGACAATGGCGTTGGAAGATAAATACAGTTGCTTTGACGTAGAAAATCCAGGCGCAAATTTTATGGCATTTGATTTAAACGATCATATTAACAAGTATTTATGGATATTAAAAAGAAATTATGTTTTTTTTTTTGAGAAATTGTTTTAAATTATGAGAACGTGAAAAAAATTTAAGAAACTGATTATGTTTGATAAGTGTGTAAAAAAAAATATTTACAAACAATCGTGAGATTCTCAAATTTTATTAGAAATTTTAAGAAAATTACGGATAATTCCAAAGTGAAAAATATATTGTAAAATTTGTGTATTTTGACAATTCTTTGTCCAATCGGACCAATTTAATACATAAAATATTTCTAAAATTTTCCACTTTGACTGCAAAGCCTTGTGGTGGAATTCCAATAAAAAAATATCTAATCATTATTAATATTATCCGTAGGCAGAAGTATATTCATAGCGTGTTCTTTCGTCAAAGCTTAGTGTTCCCATACTTACATTTGATCTGGCCTACTAGGTCCTTCAGTCCTGTTAAACCTCTCAGTTTTAATGTTTTACGCCACCTCAGCAATAATATAGTTCGATATTCCGAGTGGCACTTTGGGATGCAGCGACGCGTCACGCACACACCTCGAGGGGAGCCACTGGAAGGTGTCTCTTAATCCAGAATCCCACAAAAACCTCCTTAAGAAAGGACACTTTCACAAAGGGAAAACCTTAAAAGGACTCGTTTGAAATTTTCTATTTCGCTGGTATATCTTTCGATGCGGTGGTATCAATTTGCATACCTGCCAGGTGATTGAAGATCCAAGTTCTTGAGCCTGTGAGTTATGGTAATGGAAGTCAAACACTTCGCTTCGTGCTTACAGCCAGCGATGACGTAATCAACGAATTAATTTTGTGAATAGAACAATCAAAAGATATTTTGGACATGCCTTAAAAATTGCTCGAAGATCTTTTTAGGGACATTATGGTTTTTTTAACTGCCCGCAGTCAGCGGGTCTATGGTATCCCAAATTTGGGTTTTGTTATGAGGCAGTTGGTGGAGAAGGGAAGGAGAAGTGGAAGTAGAATTTAGTAATTACATGAAAATTCAAATCTGATCACCAAACACGGCTTAAGCCATTTCTAGTGATTTTTCCACTCGATTTGACGCCTCCGTGGTCGAGAGGTAAGGCTCTCGACTAGCTATCCGGAGGTTGCGGGTTCAAATCTGGGGGTGCGTGCATTATAAATGTATTAATTTGTTATTATTTCACAATTGAATCATATCGCACATCCATAATACCTGCTTATTTACACGATTCTCCTGGTAGTTTACCATAAATTATTATTTTTGCTCTTACTTAGAGCATCACTTACTTTTTATACATTTTAAACTTTATAGGTATTTAATACTGTTTGTACTTTTTTTGTAGACATTTTATAATTTATATATTCTACTTTTTACTATTTAATAAGCTAATTTAATTATGCTAATGGAACATGTGCCGTATACATTAAAATAAATAATTTACAATAATACAAACCTAATGTATTTGCGTGTTCCAGAGTGCAAGATACTATCAGTATCGCCCCGGTGTAAGACCACCATTCAGAAGTAAAATATTGATTGAAATGGCTTTAATTGGTTTTACTTTAAGGGTAACTCACCATCTTCCTCTTTCCCATCCCCATCCCCTCCCTCATATCTTCAGCCTCACAACACACCCCAATGGGGGATGCTATAGTCTTACTGGCGAAAGCAGTTGCGACTGTTGTGCGGCATTCACATAAAATAAATGGTGGTCATTTGCCTTGGCAACACTGAGAGCATCTACTACACAGATTTAAGCAGTGAAGCGGGTCTTATAAGAAACTTCGGAAACTTTTACAAAACCAATAAAAAATTGCTTGATTTAAATATCCAAACATATTTCAAAAAGTGTGTTGTTAGTAAACATGTCAGGCTAATTTGATCGCTTTTCGGAACAATTCATATAGGTCTCGTAGAAATCGTTGTGTCTCCCTTACTATAATTGTAAGAAATAAGATATAAACATTGTTAGAAAGAGAAAACACCACTCTTTATATTCAGATATATAAGTTAACCACAAAATAAGTAAAATGTAGACCTTTATGAAAATTTAATTAAACTTTACAAAATGTTTTTAATCCTTTATGTAAATGTCGTGTTTGCTACGTGTTTCAGATTTTTTACAACTTTTATTTTTTAAACATTACAATGACGCACCTAGGCAGAGTGATGCTAAAATAATATTTAAACAAATCCTTATTCTTACAATTTGGATATGTGTAGACAATGTGTGAATACCTAATATTGACTGTGAATAAACAGGTAGTTAGTCCATTGGCCTTTTATATCAACAGAATGAAATGCGAAATATTGGCGGCGAATGTTATTTTTTAATGTCATAATATCAGCGATAGTATTATAGATACGGTTTTTGGAATTCAGGGAAATATTTACATACGGAACGAAATAGGAAGAAAAATAGAGTGTGTTTGCTCACAGTGTCAGCCACACGCACTTCCTTCCTACTTTGGATTATTTCACTTGTTATTTTCAATGTTTATTATCATTATTTCAAAAATAATTTCCGAATTTGCCTCTAAAATCCTTAAATATCGATTTCTTTAATGGCCTATATTTTCTAACTTGAAACACAAATAGATAAAGTAGCACACATCCGTATTTGCTACACCTACTGATTTAAAAATAATTATTCAGTTTAGTGAAAAAGTCCGTGAAATCATAATAGGTATTACAATCAGAGTTAACAGGAATACAGTAGTTACCTATATGCATATGCACGTTTCAAACGTGTTCTTTTTATTTTTAAATAAAATAGGAAAAAGAAAACACTGTAAAATCTTTCGGTTAACAACAGTAAGTAGGCGCAAGCAAGACAAAATGCTGTTTCTTAGTGACGTTTCTCAAGAATCCTAGGTACGTGCTATTTGCTAAATTAAGCGAATAACCAACATGAACACCAAAATTATAATATCACACATCCCCTTAACACTTGGACGATGGGGAGTACAAAGATCCACAAAGGGTGCAGATCTACCTATATGTGGTTACTATATTCAATCATTTGAATGAAGCACATTAATTAATCGAATATTTTTTAACCGAGTGAGTGGTATTTTTTTACACATCTTAATAAAATAAATATACTATACTTTACCTTAATTAAATTATCTGTATCAATATTATTTTATACAGCGTAAATTGCAGCGTGGCCTCGCAACCGCGCTTGACGCATTTGTATTTCATGAATTTAATATGCTACGTGGGTATTAGTCAATATTGATTATTTTGCACTTCGATTCTTTCCGAATGACTTGGTCAATATTAAAGTTGTCAAGTTTGTTAACATCGATGTTACCAACAGAAGGAGCAGGAGATATTGATTCTCCATTCAGTTGTTCTATTGCGAGAAATTGTTTGACATTTCGCTGTGCCAGTTCTGTACTAAGACATCTTGGAAGTCCTTGGTTTTGAGATAGTTCCAAACAAAGGTTTGCATTCATGATTTAATTTTCAGTTTATTTCTTCATTCCTTGACACGAGTTTCTTGTGTTTCTAGTGTTCTTCGAACTTCTGAAACATTTTGTAACATTCATATTGAGTGAAGTCTTTTTGGGAGAAATTTCTCCCAGCCTCGGACTCGTAAAAGCCGTGCTATTAAATTTTGTATTACGGTGAAATTCATGATAACAGGATTAGAAATAGAGAACACCACGCTTTGTATTTGCATTTAAAATTTTGCCATAGACGTCCCAGAAAATTATGAGATAATTCTACGAAAACCATTTTCAGCATTTGAACAATATTTGTCAAGGCTTACAAATTTTAATGTTAATAAGTATTTTTATACAAAACGTAAAAAAGAGAAAAAACAATAACTTTTAAAATACATTTGTATAATTAAACAACGTTTTTTTTTAGTTTCGAATTTGATAATTTTTTTTAATTACAATTTACAATCATCGGTAAACGACTTTAAAAACTAGCCATGTTTGCGTTCAAAATTTTTAATTACATTTATTAATGTATTTTAATACGAAATACATTCAAAAACAGCGAATCTATTTAAAATTGAAAAAATAGGAATTTTGACAACACGATATTATTTTGTCAAGGTTCTAGTGGTTAATTGTATTTGACATGAATAACTTAGGGACAGATAAAAAATGCGTACGCTTTCTCATTACCTACGGATAACTTATTATAAATGGTTATCGAAATAAAGAAATTCGACACCCTTTACAAGATTCGAACTCGAAACGTCTGATTGCCAGCCGAGTATCGAACTGTCAACGTTTATCAAGGTTCATAAAATACAATACTTTTTTCTTCAATTTTATACTTATTTAATATTTTATACTTATTTAATAAAAATTATCAAACCAATACTTAATTACAATACTTTCTTATTACCTAGGGATAACTTGTTATAAATGGTCATCGAAAATAATAAATCGCTACCCTCTATAATAATCGAACTCGAAAAGTCCGATTTCCAGCCGGGTATCAAGCGATCAACGCTTCAGATTAACTTAATACAATACTTTCTCATTACCACAGGGATAACTTGTTATTGGTTATCGAATTAAATTAATTCGGTCGAATCTGTAAGATTCGAACTCGAAACCAGCGATTGCCAGCCGAGTATCAAGCGATCAACAATTCTTAAAGGTTGACAAATTATAATACTTTCTCACTACCTGGGGTTAACTTGTTATAAATGGTTATCGAAATAAATTAATTCGCTACTCTATAAGATCCGAACTCGAAACGTCCGATTGCAAGTCGAGTATCAAGCGATCAGCACTTCTTAAATGTACACAAAAACTTTGACAGCTTTCGGATTGCGCTTGTAAGGCACATTGTCTGTCATTATTAACAACGAACAAAAAATACGAAGAGTCTGAACGAAACGCTTATATGAGCAGAGAAAGTTTATTCAAAATCCACGAGAAAAAAAGAGAAACCGACACGTTCACGATGCCTTTTATTCAATTGTTTACTTGCATGCGACAGCGAGTCCGCCGAAAAAACTGCGTCACAACACTTTGCGGAATCGGAGAAAAGTGAAAGAACCCATCCGGAGTTATGTGAGACCGCGAAAGGAAACAATTACCAACAAGCGCAACGATGAACAGACGAAAAAATAAAGACACGCGATGAAATTGCGATCGAGAGTGTTCGGACCGTTGACAAACTGTACAATGAAAACTTACACAACCAAAAAGTACCTACCTACGCCATGGGAAAGCACTTTAATAATTATGGTCTGATTTAAGATTTTCACGTCCAAAATTATTTTGTTGTGTGTGTGTGTTGAGCGGCGACTCCTCCGACGAAAATGTGTAACATATTGATATTGGAGATAGTTTGGTCGGGACCACAATGTTTTTGCTTTCGTGGCCCATGGAAAACAACAAACGTTGTGGCCCTGCCCCATGCTTATGGTTATGTTCAGTGGCGGCTCGTGACTTTTGGTGAGCTAGAGTGCTAATTTTAACAAAAATGGCATTATAAATGTCGTTGTAGCCGAAATTTTTTTTTTTTTTTTTGATTTTTTTTTGTACGAAGATTTTCAGGAAATTTCAGTTTTGCTGTGAGCCGCACCGATTTCCTAAAAATCTTCATACAAAAAAAAATCGAAATAAATAAAAATTATTTTTCGGCAACAACGACATCAATAATGCCATTTTTGTTAAAATTAGCACTCTAGCTCACCAAAAGTCACGAGCCGCCACTGGTAATGTTTGAGGTATTGTTTGTGAAATTGGTCGCAAGAGACCGGCCTTTGCTTCCTGCTCCTTCAGTCAAAGTTATTTTTGTTAATTTATAAAATACCTAATATTTAACTATGGGGGTTTCTCACCATCCTCCTAATAGCTTATTCATACTACAACGAATATTATTCAAAATAAAAATAAAATACTCGCAGTGGTTAGAAAACTCGGTCAACTTATCCAATATATAGCCAATATTAATAGGTTCGAGTACCGAATTATAAACTCCAACTTAATAAATAAATAAACCGAAAATCGTAAATATTGGTTATTAGGGTATATCAGCAATTGGGAGGATGGTGAGAAACCCCCTAAGACATTTACATATCGTGGGGTAATTACTACAACTAGGTAACTCTGAAATCAGCTTTGTTGGGAAATTAAATAACAAGATGGTGATCAATCAAATAAATCGGCTGTTGTATATTTATACACGCAGAAAAATGTTATTCGGAAAAACCATAATTTTTAAAGTAAAAACGGTTAAAAACGGGACTGAAGTTCTTACGAACAAATTAACAGGGTTTAAATGTTTATTGGCGGGAAAATGTAAGAATAATTTGTTGGTATACGTAATTTCATACGTATACCAACAAATTATTCTTACATGTTCCAGCCAATAAACATTAAAACCCTGTTACTTTGTTCGTAAGAACTTCAGTCCCGTTTTTAACCGTTTTTACTAATAAAATTATCGTTTTTTCGAATAACATTTTTCTCCGTGTACTGATAATTGTGGTTAAATCATAGATTGACGTGTTGGGAACCGTTATACTTATACTTTAGTCGAGGGAGACCTTTTAGGCCACTCTCCAGGCGGACTATGTCGACCCTTCGCCTTGTTCCGCAGTGAGAGGGGTGGATTTATACGTCCTGGACACAATGACCTCCAGATTTCTACCCACCCCTCATATTTTTCCTTTCCAGATCTTGCTCCCCTTCCTTTCCCTGCAGAGACCCTTCACACAGCATCCCCAAAAATGGGGATTTGGGGATTTTTGGGGAGTTCAGCTAATTTAAAAAAATGAGGTCTGTACGGGTCACTTCTAGAAATAAGCTTAAAGCTCAATACTAGGAAGTTTTGAGAACCCTATTGGATTAAGTGATGTTTGTACGAAACGTTGAATCAATAAGGAGGATGGAGTACAGCATGCGTCAATACCAATACCTCAAAACTCAAACAACATTGTACCAAAAGAGATTCGTTCAAATGGCGGAGGCACAAAAAAACGGGATGCGAGATAAAGAGAAAGAAAAAAAAACACAATTATGATATAAAATAAAAAACTAATCGCATAAAATGTGGAGCGGTAACACAACTTTCTAAATACGTGAGCGAGAAATCGACCCGGGAGGTGAGAGAGCGACGTTTGGCGGGAAATGACTCCGCTAACGCTACAGAACCAGCTGAGATACCAGTTATTTCTATACGGGTACATCAGTGATTCCCAAAGTGGCTCCGAAGAGATTCATCGGAGCCCCTAAACATCCAGGGCGATAAGAAGGCATTCAAAACATTTGGTTTGAACTAAAATAACGCCGATAGAAGGAAAACTGCAGTTCTGATAACAGCACAACCTTCTTCCCGATATAATACCAAAAATTGTTTTTATGTTCCCAACAACTTCACAAGAGCGCGCAGGTACAAAAGTTTTGTTGTTCCGAGATGCAGAACTCACCTACCATTGGTAATGCCGACCGGAAAAATAATTCTGTTACTAAATTACTTGTCCCCTGACATAGATATTTTTCAACTAAATATACAATAATTTAAAAATGTTATTATTACTTAACAAAATACAATGTATGTTTATTATCTTTATAATAAAATCTCGCGTCACAATGTTCGTCCGAGGTAAACTCCGAAACTACTTAACCGATTTTGATGAAATTTGGCTTACTGTGTGTAATTTGGTCCAACTTAAAAGTTTGTATAGTTTTTATGTCGATTTTTGACCTCGATATTTATTATTGCGAATTAAATCTTTTTTACGGGACAATTACGTGAAATTATTTGTAAGTACCATGAGTTTCTGATAGATGGCGGTGTGAGTTTATTTATTGACAGAACACTCGGTTATCTAGGTTAGGTAATCATCCAATAGATGGCGTTGTGTTTCGTTAGCCACAGCAACGCGTGGGCAGGTCAGCTAGTTAGTTATAAATATTGAAAATTATTTTTGGTCTCACAGAAAGCATCATTTACTCTGCACTTTTACTGACGATGCACTAAGTGCGGAGAGACCAATAAGAAGTAGTGACACCCAAGTGGTTCGCTGCGTTTGGAGACTTACTTTGGCTCGGGTTCATGGGGTGAGGTGTATCCGGGTGTTGCCCTCCATTTGCGTGGCAGGCCGGATCGGGAGAGACTGGTTGTACCCCCCCACTTCCTGATAACTTTTTCTTTCACCGAACTTCTCATTTTATTTCTAAAAAGACCCAAAATACATTTGTCTCGACTGTTTTTCTTTACAAATTAAGGTGGTGAGGTGTTTTCGTTTTTGCACCAAAATGAATGTAAAAATATTATTCACTATTAGGTCGATCAATTCTATTTGGCCTAAGGGACAACAGGAAGGAATTAAAGAGCAATAAGAGGACGGCGATCCGAGAGTAAAAGACGGCGTTGAAAATAATGTTTCCTAAAATTCTATTCATAAATTTTTCTACTAAACTAAAGAGATAAATTTCAACACGCCTTACATATATTCAAAGGGAATAAAGTTATTATATCTACTAGTCAAAAAAATCAATAGTTTTTGCTTGTAGGGTGAGTGGGTGTTAAGAAAAATATATTTAAAAAGTTTCTGGTTAGCCAAATAAGTCTGGAAAACTCTGTAATAGACCAACGAACTTTATTATTTTATTCGTAGACTTATATAAATCAACAAGGCAGCGGCTGCGAGAGCTGATATCTGCTTTCATAACGTCCAACGCTCGAGCAGACTCGCTGGTATCCAGATAACCAGAATTGGTAATTAACAAAGCAGAAACAACAAGTATCACTCAAATAAACTTTGAAGAATAACACAAACAATAATGAAAGTTTTTATAGTAGAACTAAAATCTCTTCTCTTTGGGATTGTCCTCGGTTTCGATAGCCGTGCAATTATCTGAATTGAAATGTCGTGTATATTTTCCAAATTGGGAAGCGAAAAGACGAACCATTAAAGCAGAATATCTTCGAAATAAATAAAATGTCGGAATTAAGTCGGCCATTATGCCGCAAGCGTAACGATTCATAACCAAGATTTACGAAGTATTCCGTGCTTCCAATGCTCAGGAATCCATACAACAAAACAATCGATATGAATGGGACTACGTATTAAGATGTATAAAAACCACAGGCTAATAAAATGATTTACAAGAAAAGCAATCTAGTGTCCCAACTAAGCAATAATACAATAGGGTTAATAATAATACTTGTATGTTTTGACTGTCTGGAAAGCACCGGTGAATGTGTAAAAGAAGTGAGCTGTGCGACACTCACAAGATAATAAATAAATTGCTAAAAAAATGTTTCAGTGGCAGACGATTATAAAGAGACTTACTATTACATTACATATTTTTACCTATATTATTTTATGTTTTTTGAAGTATTATTTTTGATTTTCCTTTTGTGTTATTTTGTTACTTTAAGTAAATAATTGTTAACCTCAACACAGGCTTGTCCTAGTGAGGTTAAAAATTGTATTGTAAACTGTTATACCTAAAATGTGAAGAAGAAACAATAAACATATAGAAAATACATCTTGTTTACTATGACATCTCATTTTCGAAAAAGAAACACTTGACTTTAACAAACATTTTACATGTGCCTTTCATATCTCTCATGCTTTCCAGTCCCCCTCATTCTAATTCACACTTTTGGGTACCCTCCGTAAACCTAAACGGAGAAATTTTTTATTCTAAAATACGATCATTTTATTCGTAAAAACGGGACTGAAGTCCTTACGAACAAATTAACAGTGTTTCAAGGTTTATTGGCGGGAAAATGTAAGAATAATTTGTTGGTATACCTACGTACGAAATTACGTTACAAAAAATTATTCTTACATGTTCCCGCCAATAAACATTGAAACCCTAATTCGTTCGTAAGAACTTCAGTCCCGTTTTTACTATTAAAATTGTCGTTTTTTTAGAATAAAATTTTTCTCCGAATGTTAGAAACACCACATAATACAATTTAACACTCATTCCTAATCGACACAATTAGGAGAGTAATTGAATCCAATTTTATTGAACAAACCTAAATGTTTCAGTCTGACTCTGCGCCCGAACGGCAAACTGCACACAGATTGATATCGATCTTCCCCCAAACAATGAACCTAAGCCCTCGCATACACCCAACATAGAACATACCCACTGTCAGTGTTTGACAAAGACATTTTCCCAAGCGTCGATTTGGAAGGACGCAGAGTGGCGAATATTTGATCGGAATGGCACACAATACAATGCACGAGTCGTCTCGCTGAAGGTGGATGACCAAGCACGTGAATAGTGCCAACAAAGGAAGGCCTGTCCTTGAAAACGCCTCTAACGAAGGGGAAAATAGGCACTGCAGGTTTGGGTATCATTTCAAGCCTTTTCGGTTTGGAAATAAGACGTCTATGCTAGAACAATAGGTGATTGTTTACTATACTTTCATTGTGGATTGATATTATGAATAATAATACCTACTTGGCTGAGTTTTATAAAGCTATTTTTGTGGAATATCACCTCAAGGGCGTTTAACAAAGCTAGAAAGTAAATAACTAACTAACTAACCATCACGCAGTTTCCCCGCAGGTGTAGGCAGAGAGGACGGACCGCCAAATAACTCGGTCTTGGCACACACTCCTTGCTTCATTCACATTAATACATCTTCTCACACGTGCTCTTTTATTATTCCGACTCTTGACATGGCCCGACTCAAGTATCTGGTTCAATTGATCGTGCCATGTCTTCCTCGGGCGTCCACAACTTCTTCTTCCATTCACTTTTGCGTCATATATTCTCCTTACACAACTTTCTTCGTTCATTCGCTCTACATGCCCAAACCATCTGAGGGTCCCTTTTTTAATCTTACTCATTAAGCCTACATCAGTCTTGCATTCTTTGCGGATATCCACATTTCTCACACGATCATACATGGTTTTACCTCACATACGCCTCAGTGAACTCATCTCTACAGCATTCAGTCTACTTCCATCCTTCCTCTGCCAGTTCCATGCTTCACTACCATTAGGCTAGGTACCAGCACTCCATTGTGGACTGCTAGCTTCGCTTCTTTGGACAGCTTTTTGTTGGCGCCAACGGCGTTCAGTCCACCATTAATGGAGTTACCTGCATTGACCCTTCTTTCAATATCCTTATCAGCCTTACCATCTCTCGTAAACATACTTCCCAAATACACAAACTCATCCACCTGCTCCAAGTATTCATCGTTCACAACTATATTGCACACTGTTTTCGTACGCTCTCTTTAAAAAAAACACGTTAAAATGCTTTAGTTTACTAAACGATGTTTTATGAAATAAACGACAATAATCTGAAGGAAGATATGAAAGCGAACAATATATACAAAAATAAAAAGATAACGGTCGCAACTGGAACTAGAAAACAGAACCTCTCGTCTTACCGGGACAAACGCCTTACCAATTAGGCTACTGCCACCTTTTATTTAAACGTCATATTTATCAATCTCATATTTCAAATTTCAGTGTCAATTTTTCTGTTTCTTTTTCTCTTTCATACTTTCGTTTAGATTATTAGTGCTATCTTCTTCTTCAATGATATATTATGGGAATAATCTTCAAAATTTATAAAAAGAGAGTTGTTCTAATATAAATTTACAATATTATTGATTAAACAGATGTCACGGGCTTAGGATAATCTGTTTTTGCAATTAACAATTGCAAAGGCAGATTGTTATATATACTGCCCTAACAATTTGCAAAAAATTGCAAATTACAGAATAGCTAAATATCGTTAAACGGGAATATACTTACATTTCATAATACAATACTATAGGCAAAACGGGCTAGCTCTGAGAGTAAGATATTCTACTCAATTATGACGTTCTAGAGCTAGAGAGAAGAGTTTGAAGTCAACGTGGTCACATCAGTCATAGGTCATCCGGTTCATTCCAAGCTTTTTGGCCTGATGTTCCGAAGGCACGATCTCCGAACCTGGTGTCTGGTCTGCGCTTTAGTTCCTTCAACCTTCCGATGCCTAATGAAGTCGTCAGCAGAGCATTTATGAACAGCGCAATAGTTTAATGGCACAAAGCAGGTGGTGTTGTAAGAACAGTGCCTAAGTTTAAAAAGTCCCTAAGCAACAATCAATAGCATAAAAATACAGAGAACTCTTGGTGACTTAAAGCAACTAACGCACAGTCACAAAGCAAGTAGTGAATAAATTATAAATATTGAGACTAAAAACGTATCGAGTTCAAAGTAAATAAAGTACATTGTATTTCTTGTTTCTACATTGTACTGAGTTAGAAAGTTGTAGTTCACGAGATTAAGATACGGAGACAGATGGTAGAACAATGAGTATGTAGTGCGTATGTATGTAAATTCAAATAATGTAGGTAATAGTGGAGACGTAACCAGCGTTCGCTCAACGAGGGGAAGGGTTGGATTATTTGCATAACAAACAAACAACAAAGGTTTACTGAAAGCAGCAAATCTGACATGATCGTCTTATTATAATATCGGAACGGAATATTATGGAACAAGCGAATACGTACTCGTAGTATGAGGCGCACAACTTCAGCCTGTAAGAAAATTAAGATTACCAAACATAACAGAGTGATTTTTGGTAACACTCTCTGCCCTTGCGAAAGATCACCATTTAGAATCGAAACGTCTCTTAAGAGCGATTGACCAGCGGCTCAGAATAAAAGTTTAAAAAAGCTTGCAACTACACAGGGAGGTTCCAATGAGAAAGATCGATTATTCCACTATCATTTTTTTTTAATTAAATATTTAATATCTACTTATTTCATTCATAACTTGCGCTAATATATACCTTCATTCAAGTAAGCAATAAAAATGCTCAAAACGCACGATGATTAATTATTAAATATCGTGTACTTCTTGTAGGTATTTTTTGATCATAAGTATTTATGATTGAATAGACCAGATTTGAATAGCCAGGTACTTCTTCATCTTGCCTTTTAATTTCAGCTTCATTCAATCGTTTATAAGATGGATAAATGTGTTCAATTTCTTATACTAGTATCTTTTAATGACGATAATTAAAGAAATACAGTTTATTCTTCATATTTGTACGGCCTAGTTTAAAAAAAAAAACAGAAAGTCGTGTTGTCGAATGTACCCACGAACCAAAATAATAATAGACTTTCGTGCCTCATCGCGATTACTTAACCAATCGAAGGAAAATTAAAAAACCTATAAAATGCTGCTGCTATTTTTACCTGACCCTTAGCACATTAGTCGGCAAGTCAACACCTGAAGACAAATTGGATTGATTAACGATTTAGCAATTTAGATCCATTAGATCTGACATGACTGTTATCGCTTATACGAACTGGCCAACATCCTTCTTGGGCAACTTGGAGATAACCTACAGATAGCAGGAACGTAAATGTATTGGCAAGATGATGATTTGTACATATTTAAATGGCAAATGCATTCTATATATTGCTTTGAAAGAAACCATCTCGATTAAATGGCACAAGTATTTTTAGAATCGTTCCAGCCCAGCTCCAATATAAAAATATTTGCTCC
Organism: Limnephilus auricula; assembly: GCA_951813805.1. Classification (NCBI taxonomy): domain Eukaryota; kingdom Metazoa; phylum Arthropoda; class Insecta; order Trichoptera; family Limnephilidae; genus Limnephilus; species Limnephilus auricula. Next base: position 9,077,309 of record OX638403.1, read on the forward strand.
TGCTTCGCACAATTCCAAAAGAACTAAAAAAAAGTTGGAGTTACAAATATATATAATTTTTTTTTTCAAAAACTTGTAATGCGATATACGAAGCCAAAGAATAAAGAAGAAAGCTAAAAGTGCCTTTGACATAAATGTTCCATTCATCTGTCTCACTTACACTCACCGCACATCGTAAATCTCCATCGCATTTGAATTTCTTAAACGTTGTTTTGTACCAGAAAATTGGGCAAATATTTAGATCACGAAACACGTTCACAGGGCGTTTCTTGTGTTATTCTATATTATATGTATGAATCACTAAATACATTCAAAAGATGAGTTCTGGTGTCATGAAATTTGTCGAATTTTCTATTTTAAACTCGTAATGTCTAAATGTAATTACGGGCTTTGCAGTTCAGAAATATTTATAGAATGTCAAAATAATGAGATATTTCATTGGAAAACAGGTGACGGATTCAGGTTCAATAAGATATTTTTAAATGAATTTTTAAACTAGGGCGAAGATGGGAAAAACCACAAAATGCATTTTGAAATAAAGGATCCGTACTCCACTGCTCCTTGGCAAAGCCCTTTTTTGTGTAATTAATTTGCCATGGGACATAAGCATACCAAACTAATCCCAGTCACTAAATAATGCGATTAAAAATTCTATTAATTCTTAAAATCCGGGCGTTATGGGCGACCTAATTAGTGACGGTAAGTAAGCTACGTGAATTAACTTTAAAATTTGTAACGAAGTTTTTAGTCCATTATTTGAATTAAAAATTAAAGGAAACTCGCCTATATCAAAATGAAAATAATGTTTAAAAAACTTGTTACATTTGTTTATCTGGGATCACACCGGATTCACCATCCTACGAATATCTTTATACCGGTACACCCATTTTAAACGAATAGAAACACCACTCCGTTGGAGATAGCTGATAGGTGAGTAACGTCGTTGTGAAATGTATACGTATGACTGGAGTACTGATAATAAACTCGGCTTTAACTTCCAAAAGCATTCAGTTATGTGCATTACGAGTTCACACCAGACCGTATATTTTAATTACAAAATGAATGTCACGTCTCTGAAGCACACGGCGACTTGCAAGGACCTAGGGGTGTATTAAAAATCAGGCACAAAGATGTTAGGTTTGTCATACACAAATCAAAGGAGTTGTCCAATGCAGAAAGCTGCTTTAAGCTTAGTGCGTAGCATTTTCGAGAGTGGATCTCGGGCCAGAGGTCACCGTCTATGTGCTTAAAGATCAAGAAAACAAAAATTACGATACCTCAATATGAGAGAGTTAAATTTAAAAAAGAATTTACTATGAGAGAATTTTTTTTTTCAAATTTACGATACCTCAATATGAGAGAGTTAGATTAAAAAAAAATTACGATACCTCAATATGAGAGTTAATTTTTTTTTAAATTTACGAATCCTCATTATGAGAGAGTTAAATTTTTACTCATGGCTGTTTCCAACAGCATTTATCTCGGGAAAGCAGGTTATCTGCAGCCCTAGTTCTAGGAGGGATGTCGCATTACTGCTGATGGCCTGTAAGCCTTTGAACGATTTGTTAACAATACCAGAAATTCTCTCTAAAATACGATTCTGTGTCCCGGATAATTTCTCGCGAGGCCGTCAAAATATTGGCGTTTGATTTTTACCCGGTGCAGAACTAAATTTCCAATGGTGTAATGCTCTTGGGAAGACTCACTGGGTTAATTAACTGCCGCGCAGGAATTGTTGATATTTTCGCAAGGTGAATTTAAGCGTGAAATATTATTATTAAGTTTTTACTGGGGTACCTCCATGTTACCTTTTTTGTCTCACATTGAAATGTATTTACTATGCCAAAGAATTTTTTTGTAATTTTATTTATCGCTTTTGCAGTGTACTGGATTTTAGTGTGTTTTTTTTACATGTTTTTGCAAAAAATAAATAAATCTAAAACTACTTTTCTCGCAAACGAAGCACGTATCGGAAATATGGGTTATAATGGAGCTCTCAGCGGTAGGGCCACATACTAGGACACTTATAACAGGGTCAAGCTTGAAACCTCGAATCCGCACAATATTAAAATATTCGGAAACAAATTTTTCAATTTTATTATTCTAAATCGGTAAGAATCCCCTAAGCTCGTAAGTAACATTACAAGGAAACCGGTTTGGCCCCAAATATGCAAGTAAAATAACCGTTTGACCGGTTGCCCATTTGTCCGCTCAGCTACTAACCTGAGCGGACAAATGCGTTGGGTTCCCACCTAGGCGTCGTGGGTTCATTCTCTAAATCTCAATTCTCTATGATGGCAAAAGCAACATTTTCCGCTACGAAAGATGAGATTATTTTTAATAGAAATCTACGTCTAAGAAACGTCTCTATGTAAGTAGAAAATGTTATTATTTTGTATAACGTGCATACCTCTAACATAACAAGGTATTAAGATTCCGAAGTTTTTTTCTTCTGCGACGATGCATCGATGCACATCGCATTTTTTAAACTTGTTAGAAAAGGCTGAGAGAAAATTATTGTCGGTTCAACAGAAGAGCTCGTCGATTAAGACATTAAAATAAACGAGTTGTGGAAGAGATTTCTCGAGCGAGTGAAAGCGTACCAATTAACAGAACCTTACTTCGTGCAGGAAAATATATCTACGTGAAATCTGCTAGACTACAGCTACCTGCAGTATTCTGACGTGCAGAACATAAACCGGTAACATTTACCTGCTAGTTATTTGAATACCTTGGTCATGATTTCAGAAACCCTTTCTGTGCGAATCCAACAACATGCGTAACTAATACAAGATGTAATAGAACCACCACACAGACTTCAACTGGCGATTCCTCAGCGGATTTGGAGTAAAAAATGTACGTGTGATTTTGGTTACCATTTTTATTCAATAAAAACTATTTAAAACCGGTTACTCTAAAATACCAAGGGACTTCTCCTGGCACGCACACACGTGCAATGCTAAAACTACTGTTTACACAATTTGGGGGATTCCCTGAAATATAAACTCGCGACTGAATGAGTTTTCGCCTGGTCATTCGTTATTGATTAGTGAAAGTGTGAGGTGTAGACAAAATGTCAGGAAGAAAAAAGATGCTGTATGGGTTCATTATATATTTAAACCAATTTACACACAACCTTGACAAATTATATACCTAAACCTTCCTTATCACTCTGTTTGTTGAAAACCGCATGAAAATTCGTGCAGTGTTTTGAGTTTATCACGAACAGATATACATACATACACTGCTGAGGACTTTAATTAATAACATGTAGAGATAATTAAAATTAACAACAACAACACTGGTTTTCTTTTTACATAGACCGATTTCAGAGTTAAAATAGACGAAATATTAAACAAAAGCAGATTTAAATCAAATAAATCCCATTTAAATCAAATAAATCCAAATTTTTTTCGATTTTAAAAAGAAAACATAATTTTTATCCACCCTGATTACTATTCTGATTTAATTAACCTCATTGAATTTTATATACCTACGAGAGCTACTGGTTCCAAAATTCTTTCTAAATATAACAATACCAGGACAGAGCATTACAAACACTCGCTTGTACCTAGATAACATGTAGTTATTATTATTATCTAGGTACAAGCAAATGTTTGTAATGCTCAGTCCTGGTATTGTTATATTTAGACAGAATTTTGGAATATAATATTTAAATAGACACGCAGATGCACGCGGATCTGTTTAACTGCACAGAAGATATGTACAAGAGGCTATAGATACTATCATATTTTTTCAATCAATATTAATTCAACCTAAGACTACTTATATGTTTTATATCCTTCAATATCTTATATTCTTTATATACTTTCGGATGTAATTGTACGATCTAATGCCACATCAAATTGTTACTTTTAAAAATTATTTTTTATTATTTTCTTATGCTTGCATTGCAACCATTGTTTATGATATGTTTGTACCGTTGATATTAAATAAATTATGCGTGACGTATACAGTATCGGTTTATACGTTTGATGATTAATATTGAGAGTAACTCATTTACTAAACTAACCTAACTCTAAAATATTGCACTTATTCGTTAGTAATTAATCAATGTTACGTTTTTAATTTAATTGATTATTTCTACGGATGTTACCAAATTCATATACATAAACTAAACTGAAATTGAGGACAGAGCTTGATACCAGAACACCAACACTATTTATTTATTTATATTATTATACGCCTATACGAGCTTTTACAAACATGTCATATACACAATAATTTGGTGGAACAGTAATCATGAAGATGCTACTTAAATTATATGGAAACCATGCGGAAGAATAGTATTATGCTAACTTAGATTATTGAGGTATGTTATTATAGCCCTCTAGTAAGTATTTACCTTGTAGTTAAACATATCTACTACTTCCTAGAAAGTGTTGCCAGAATAACGAACGATTTATGAATGCGTAGTGAAAATAAATATCCATAAAACATTATGTCTAAAAATAATGTTCCGACCTAGAAGCGTCCCTTTTACGCGAGAAATGGGGCATTATTAACGAAGTCCTAAGCCTCATAAAGCGGTTATTTGTGGGAAATTCTTCTCCTCCGGTGCAAAAAGAGGGTTCCTACACGCGTATGACACACCTGTGACAAAGGAGACTTATGAACGTAATGTGACGTATTTTTAAGGTTATCATGAATTATTATTTTCTCAACAGCAAGAAGCTGCGAAAACTCTAAAATTGATTGTGCTTACTCATTTACAAATGTTGTACTGAAAAGCGATAACTCAACACATTCTGTGATTTTCGATATTCGATCCTTCCAGCTACTAGTCGAGCACCCTACCCACAGGGTTATATGAACCACCTTTAATTAAGTATTATCAATTATTAATATAGGAACGTAAAAACGACCAAAACAACAAGAGTAGTTTCGAAATTAGTAACTCAAGAATGATTTAAAAAGAAACACTGTAATTTAGCATACAATCACTTTAACTTATGTCTGTCCTGAAGAAAGTGTTATTGTGCTGAAACCGGTATGCATTTCATTATAAATTTAAGAGAGGTACACGTAGTTACATTGTTTCATTTAACTTTTTCAATCATTTTTATCTTTTACACTGACGTAAATTCTGTAATTCTCCTTTATACAATGACAATAATTATAATTTATAAACATCAGTATAAAGCGTGTATTAAGTACATGTAGATTGTATAAGTGTGATTAAATATTGGGATCATTTCATGCTGTGTAAGGGAAAAATAGTTCACAATGGTGGGAAAGAAAAAGCCATAAATATTATAAACGAGTTTATTTTCAACAATCGTAGGCAGCTCTGCACCGCCATAGTAAAAACATCAAGAAACAAGTTGCCTACTTTCGAAACACGGCGAACTAACATAATTTCTACATAAATCATCGTTTGAACAAATTAAAATCAAGTGGGTATCTATCTTGCCTTTCTAGATCGTTGTATACAATAATTTCTTGCAAAACATGCAAAATAAAGATATACCACACATACTGGTAATTTATCATACAAAATGGTTAGATCGAACGTTTCGAAAATGGGCACATTGTTCAATAAATAACATGACTTAGTATAAAAAAGATACAGAAACTAGATAAAAAAAAACATTCACCATAATTCGCCTGCCTGGTTGCTTAAGACAATTCCTTTAAAATCATGGAAGAAAAAAAAATTGATACTGATAGGTTTATTTCAAAATTTATTCGTGCATGATTTAAGCTCAGAGCTTAAAGCAACAAATCATTACAAATGCTAATCAACAAAAATCATAATTTTCATTAAGTTATATTACAACCAACCAATTGATTCACCTAAACAATAATTTTAACTTCGGCAAACAAGTAGTGTTCGTAGTCCTGTCCCTTTCATACACATTACAATAAGACGAGTGGAAAGAGACAGAGATACGAATGAGACAATATTATTTATCACGAAGAAATAAACAACAAAAAATAATAACACCATCACAGTGGTTAAGTTACTTAGTCGAATAAATTAATATTGAATTCATTATTTAACTTTAATTACCTATCAAAATTTGTCATGAAAATAATTTTAACATGTTAAAAATAAACTGTTTTACTTCTTCAATTATCGCAAAATCACTTTGTGGCGTCATTTTTAATTAAATGAAACAAATAATTTTGTGTTCTTATTATGATGCTGACGAAGAAATCATCGGTTTCTAAACATGTCGATAATTGTGATTATATAGTGGTGCACACAAAGTTATTTGTTTCATTTAATATACTGTTTTGATCAGAGAATAAGTAAGGTCAGACCAGGAGTTTGTCTTAGCAAGAGGCTGTTTCATTCATAATAATCAATTTAAGTTCACAAAGGAAAAGAACGCGAACGAATTTCGACGTGCGCAATAATAATTACATTCAAATTATTACACAAACATGTCAGGAATTAGTTTTGTGCGGGTCGCTGGTGCAATCACGCCTCTGTTGCAACGCCGATAGTACACAACTTAAATAATATTACCAAGCCAATGCAAACATTTTTAGAATAACGGATACATTTCCATTGCACAAAGTAACAAGAACGCCGACCCAACTGGGATGAGCTAAGCAATACGGCATGGGCGATTGCCTAAAATAATAGCGATGCACCTTAATGCACCAATGTTGCAGGCGCCAAATGTAGTCAAGAATAATAATTGTAAAAGCATAAAAACAGTGAATAAAATATGGTGACCCAACAGTTGATCCCCCTACGGTTGACCCCCTGACATTTAGCCCACCAGAATTATAATTTTTTGTGCATTATTTACCAATTTCAACCCTAAAATCGATTTAAAAAACACCTTTAATAAGATGGTATGCATAACAAACGAATTTATTTACGATGTTGTTTTTTGGTACTTACAAGCCGGTATATACAGTATGTAGACAATTAGCTTTATTCTTGATGCATTAGACCGGGCAGTGGCTGAGTTGGCATCACGTTTGGGTCCAACCCAGGCGTCCCTTGTTTAATTCCAAGGCTGCCCAAGTCCTCCATCACAACACAAGCAACATTTTCCGCTTAATGTGGTAGTAGTAGGAGATTTTCAAACATTGCCATGTTATTCCAAGAATTTAATTTTAAAATGTTTTTTTTTTTAATAAAATAAAAATTAGAATGAATACACGTTTTGTGCGGCACACCCTTTCTGGAAACCTCAGTTACATTCTGTGTAATTAGGTATATTTTATTTTACCTAAACGGACTGCATATTTTATAGGGGCCTAATGTCGGAGGTAATGTAGGAATTTCCTGGAGAGACCACATTACAAATGAGGAGGTTCTCCAAAGAATCGAAGGAGGAAGGCACCTGCTCAGAACCTTGTCCGAAAGGCGTGCAAGATGGATCGGTCATATAATACGACAAGAAGGCCTCTTGCATGCCATAATGGAGGGTATGACCGAGGGGACAAACTCTAGGGGACGCCCACGCCGAGAGTACCTGGAGGACCTGCTGGTGGACATGCGCTGCTCATCATATGCAGACCTCAAAAGAGCCGCACAAGACAGGGAAGAATGGAAGAAAAAAATAAAGGAAATTGCTGCAAACCAATCCCAGGATTGAAACCAGAGAGAGAATGTCGGAGGATCAACTGTCAAGGAATCAAAAAATATATAGATATTTATTAAATTTGTTTATGTATTAAAGAAAATAAGACGTTGAATAAGATAAATAACCTGATTAATGTTATTCAACACTGTCATTATTCGGCACATTTATTTTTAAAATAGCTCAAAAAGTTCCAGTGAAAGGGATTAAATAAAACAAACCGTAAATATCATCTCGCTAAGCGATTTAAGAAATTTGGTTCGTGGGAACTGTAACAAAGCACTACTTGACATTTGGACAAGAGAAAGTTGTGCATTAAAAGAAATAACGGTTTAATTTTAAAAGAGTTCCCATAGCAAAAGTGACAGACGATAATATAGAGACCCCACCAACTCCGATATGTTTGTAGGTTGGAAACCTAGAAAGTTTTATCGGAGGATATGACGACAAGTGGAAACGTATCCGTTGTTCCTAATCAACTAGACATCAGTATTTAACAATAGACAGCAAGCATCACTCAATAATCTCTAGGTTAGTTGAAGAGTATTCGCAGAATTATCGGGGAGATCATACTCGGTGAACGCGAGTTTTAAATTAATTATAGGAAAATTGGCCTCCGTTAACTTATTTATACATGTGACAAACAAAAAGCCAAGAAAAAGATTCTAAGTCATAAAATTATCAATAATACATAGATATAATACCAGTACATTACATACAATCATTATTGTACGATGGGACAAAAAACTATAACAGTTTTTTTTTTTTAAATAATAAGCTACTGGTTTGAGGCCGAGAAACGAATTGTGTAAAGAAAAAACATTATTTATACAAAACATAGATAAATTCATATTTTTTACAATATCACGATGAAATGAGACATCTGCATTGGTACGCCGGAATGTCAGAGTTTTAATTCTACATTTTAATTTTCGACAACATTTGTGATGACACCCACCGACATAATGGTCTGGGAAAGGTATAAAGTTAAAAGTAGGTAGAACTAATTACTTCCCAATGACAAGGAGACTTGTACTACACGATGCTCGATTAACATTTGCATTCCTTTGAAACTTGCGCCAGAGAAACTATTTACGTAACCAAACTGCTAAGGTAATTTCGTTTTATTTGTTTGAAGATTTATTTGGTGGCAAGGGGTGAGGTTTGTACAGGTCTTGGCGGCGATTGCGTTGGCCTGCCTACCGCGTGGCGAGCCGGATCGGGAGACTGGTTTAGGGAGACCTGACCTAGACCTCTCCAGCCGGTCTATTTTGATCCCATCGCCTTGCCCCGAAGTCGGAGGAATGGTTTCATAATTCCTCCACTCCAGCACTCCACACCTGACCTCAAAATTTTCCCACCCCCTTTTTCCTTCCCATAACTTCCTCTTCTTCCTTTCCCTAAAAGACACCCCACACAGCATCCCCAAAGATGACAGGCGCTGAGGGATTTTTTTCCTCAGGGCCTCCTGTGTATAGAGCTAATGTAAAAAAATGGAGCATAAACAGGTAATAATTGACGATAAACGGAAAATGCCCAGAATTACTCAAACATAAAGTAAGGTATCCTTAATAAAACTTTATTTAATTCGTATTAAAAATACGCAACCACATTCTGATTTTATCTTCTTGATCGTTGAAATTTACTCTGGTCGCGTTTTGCGGCCGCGTGAAATTAATAATTTCATAAATTTCGATGATAATAATTTTTCATTGTATCAATCTTATTTAACGTTTGTTATGAAAGATATCGATTGTATGAATAAATGCCTATTCTTACCTCAATCTGTCAATGTTTTCTTGACGATCTTAAATAAATTATAGTTAAATCTTCTAGTAACGCACAATCTCAGCAAGAAATTTCATAGAATAATTCTTAGTCTAGTGTTAAAGTTTTACTCAAGAAAGTCTTTAGCACATTTTACGATCTCTGACGAAAATTACATTGGCTCACAGTCAAAGGCGATAAACTACAAGGCGACCTCAAAAGCAGTAAAAAAAGTGTGAAGCGATTATTATTAATGGGTAGGTATTTAAAAAATAAATAACAAAACTAACACTAAAAAGGAAAAAATAAAAATAGGTAATAAAAATATAAATAAAAATGTTATTCCCTAAGTTTTTTTTTAAACGACTTTCCGTACCTTTACAATATTCAATCTTTATCGATGCATAATTTGTGCAAATGCAATATTATTAAACACAAAATAGACGCAATTCGGCGAATCGATATTTTCGCTTTATCGGCTCTATAAATAATTGGTATTCATTTAATGTAAACGTATCACTGCATTGTCGGCGTTAAACAAAGTGAAATGTCCGAATTAAGCATATAAATTCTTCAAACCGTTTAAATGAAGTAATTTATTTCCCAAATGTGGACAGCCGACAAGGCATGTGAAGCAGGACGAATGGCTCAAGACATTTCTATTCCGAAACCACTGCGCAAACCACAAGCGCCCGAGCCATCCGTTTATAAATTAAATACATAAATTTATTGTACATCACCACCCCTCTGTCAGGGAAATATCGAGATATCTGAAACGACCCGCAATCGCCATACATTTTACAATGTAACAGCGTTAATATCAATATTCTTGACGGATAGCTAAGTTTAGATATCCGAGGAAGGAATAACACCTTAGCTCTGTTAAAAAGTATGCATTTTAGGTTAGTCAAGTAATGTCAGATTCTCAATTATTCCAGTAACAGATAATAATACCCATCAAGACACCACGTGAATATGTGGAGACCGGCTCTTTCTGAAAGCATAGCTGATAATCCAAAGCACTGGAGTAACAATGAAACCTATTAGTCAATCACTGACTGCTCATTTGCCGAACCGCACTTAACTTTGTCCTCGGAGACTTCACTATTGCAAGATTTCTCATCACTTTCCTTATGATTAGGATAAACAAAAGAATCTGCATCTGAAACCACGGCTGGTGGAGATGTTGAGAAGAACTTTATCTCCAAGTCCCTGTGACCGTTCAATGAAGTCACAATAGCGGATGACACCTCCAAACTAACTCCGTGAGACGAAGAAGACTTGAACAGGGTTTCTGGAACGAGCTGCGATTGTGGAGAGGTGTTTTCCTTCCAATCCAACGTGCTGGGCGAGTCGAGTGATTTGGTGATTCTTCTTCCAGCTCCAATCACCCCAACGGATCTGGAAGCACCAGGATCTCCGGAGTGCTCCTGGTGACCCGAAGCACTTATGATATTGGGGTCAGAACGATGGGGCGTCGAACGTTTATCATAATCGGAAATACGCAAATTTTCAACTGAATATCCTGGACAGGGTTCGCTCCAACTTCTTCGTAGAAGGGAATCTTTATCCGCGAAAGGATTCTTGTCGCCGGATGTATCAAAACCCATGGGAGCTGTCAGCAGTGGGGAATAACAGTGTTGATCGATGTCCCATGTTTGTCCAGACGGGTCACAATAACGACATTGACAAATTGTAGGAGAACATCTGCTGATCGCTTCAAATAATGACGACGAATCGTCGGACTCATTATCATCAATATCGTCTACTCTGTGAATATTTCGTGTGTCCGAGATCTCGGAAGATTTCTGCGAAATGTTTCTCAACGACTCGAAACTTCCGTCTCCTATTTTACTATTAACGACGTCATTATTTGCACTATACAATTTCATATAGTCCAACAAATTAGAGTTGACCGTAACTGGTTTATAATTAATGGTCGCATTATGATTGATGTCTACTCTCTCGTGACATTTGGAAACAAAAGGATTCAGTGAAAGAAGAGTTGTGTCAGGTGTAAGTTCGTTGGACTCCTGTTTTCCGTCAGTTGCCGCCCCCTTTTCCTGTACATTGTTGGTCAACGGTTTTCTATCCTTTTTTCTTCTTTTTCTGGGTTTGATGATTCGGGGTAAGCATGTTTCCGAATGCGCCGAGCCCGAGCTTTCATCGCTTGTCACGCTGAGAGAATCCATGTTCGATACTAAATGACCATTCTGTATCGGAGTTCTCGAGACGACCGGATGATCTTTGTATTCGTAACGATTTTCTTTGGGGATGTCCTTGATCTTTTTCACTATGTCGGGAACAATGGGAGCACGTTGGTTAGGACCGAAGGGCGTAAATTGCCTAGAGTTGTTTTGATACTGCGTTTGTTTACGGTTTCCATTGTTATTGTATCTCCGGGAAAGAATCAGGGGAGCTCCTCGGGTATGTAAGGCCAGTTTAGATAGGGGGATTTGTTGGCCGTCCCCGTATTCCAGGTTGCAGGAACCATTGTTTACAACAGGAACTCGCTGCTGGTGGTACGGAGGAGAATGAGGCGCGGGGAGGTGGGGCTTCCCGCTTCTCCTGTGGTTGGCCGTGGAGATAAGCGGAACTCCGGCCCAGTTGTTCCTGTTCTGACAGAAGGGTGGCGGACAGAAGAGGCCATCTGCGGGAACGTACCCCCCGCGGTACACGTTGTGGCCGCCAAGGTAGTGAGGAGGTTTCGGGGACGCCTTCCCGTTTCCCCCGCAGCCATCGTAGTCGGGATGAATCTTGTGCTGGCCGTTCCTCGCAGAGTTGGAGATGAGGTAGCTGCCGATGTATCTTTCAACGTGGAGCCCGCCGGTCTGGGAGGCTGGGCTCATGGTTCGCCAGACACGTCAGGAGTCCGCTCTGCCGCACTCCGGGAAGCGCTGGTCGAGGTGTTGCGGCGCGAGACACTTAACCCATTTTCTGCAGAGCGCATCCGTCAGCGGGACCGGTGAGCGGCCGGCGCGCAGCGCCTGACCCACTGAGCGTCCCGTTCACTTTCGCGCGCGACAAGACAAGCACACGGATTTCACTAATTCCACTTTAGCGCGTATTAATATTACAGCTATTATTAATCTTTATTTAAATGTCCACTATAAGTTCCATATGCGAGTGTAATGGAACAACAATATGTAGAGCGAGCGGAAAAAGTTGAACGATTTGGTAGCGAGTTCGCGAGCCGAAGTTATTTGTCAGTCGGCTGTGGGGTATGAATCCGAATGAGACAGTTCACCGCACGGCGGCTGAACACTGACTGCTGACTGTCTGAATGGAGTATGGAGTAGCGGGTAGCGGTGCTGGCGGCGCGCGGCGGTAAGTGGGCCTGTCAGGCGGCGGCGGCACACTTTCCGCCTCCCCCCACAATCACACTTTCTTGCCTCTGCCTCCGCTGCCAGCCAGCCAGCCAGCCAGCCAGCCAGCCTGCCAGCCAGCCAGCCTGCCAGCCAGCCTAGGACAAGACGAGAAACATGCTCCGCGGACTGCGGACTGGGGGCCATCCACGGTGAAGATCAATCCGACCACGACAAAAACAAGTCTAAACTTTTGCGTATTGTAAGGAAAATCGATGACATCAACTTTTATTTTAAAATAAGAAACTTTCTAGTTTCTTTCAGAATCTTGTTTATTAAGAAAATAACACTAAAAAATATTATATAATTTTGGTAAATAACAATATTTAGTGAATTCAATTTAATCTTTGGAATAGAATATTATCTTTGAGTATTTAAATATATATGGATGGTTTTAAAAGATTAATTATAAGACCACTTCAAAAAATGCTGACTTTATAGATGACACATATATACTAAAGTTATACATTAGTTATCAAATAAATAATGTCAGATAGTAAAATCTTATTAGCATTAATTATCAAATAAATAATGTCAGATAGTAAAATTTTATTAGAATTGGTTATCAAATAAATAATATCAGATAGTAAAATCTCATTAGAATTAGTTATCAAATAAATAATGTCAGATAGTAAAATCTCATTAGAATTAGTTGTCAAATAAATAATGTCAGATAGTAAAATCTCATTAGAATTAGTTATCAAATAAATAATGTCAGATAGTAAAATCTCATTAGCATTAGTTATCAAATAAATAATGTCAGATAGTAAAATCTCATTAGAATTAGTTATCAAATAAATAATGTCAGATAGTAAAATCTTATTAGCATTAATTATCAAACAAATAATGTCAGATAGTAAAATTTTATTAGAATTGGTTATCAAATAAATAATGTCAGTTAGTAAAATCTCATTAGAATTAGTTATCAAATAAATAATGTCAGATAGTAAAATCTCATTAGAATTAGTTATCAAATAAATAATGTCAGATAGTAAAATCTCATTAGAATTAGTTATCAAATAAATAATGTCAGATAGTAAAATCTCATTAGAATTAGTTATCAAATAAATAATGTCAGATAGTAAAATCTTATTAGCATTAGTTATCAAATAAATAATGTCTGATAGTACTTAAATCCGGTGAAATCAAATCGATGGTTTCAACAGATTACTTATAAGAACATTAAAAAAATACTGACTTGGTATAGGTGATACATATATACCAAAGTTATATGTACATTAGTTAACAAATAATTAATGTCAGATAGTAAAATCTAATTAACGCAACATGATTATAACGAAGAGATTAATTTTTCAGGTGTGACTTATTATAATAATAATTAAAAATGTATCAAAATCGTTTTACAATAACATAATCACGTACTTCCCTTGTATTTATCTATTTCGTTTTTTTAGTGTATTTTTTATTATGTTTTTGATTTTGCATTAGATTGTTATTGTTTTTTGATTTTGTTCTTGATTTTGTTTATGATTTTGTTTTTGATTTTTGGTTTTTGATTTTGTTATTCTTATTGAGATGATCTTTGTGAATAAAAAATAAAATAAATAACACGTAAAAGCTCAGCTGGGCGTGTAATAGAAAATAAATTAATAAATATATATTTTGACAGAGTTACTAAAAATACACCGATTATTACATTTACAGAAAAAATAGAAAGATGAGATGTAAAAAGATAATAAAGAAAAATATACAATATCTTAAAGGACAAGCCACGGAAGTCCACTTTTGGGCGGTTTGTAGTTGAATATGCAGAAAATTGGTCTGTGTTTCATTACATTAGTGGATGAAACAATGAAATCCACAAACATTATATTAACTGATTTAACTAATTACATAACCCCTGGTGTCAAAATTTACTTACGAGGATAAATCTAAATATACTCATAAATCGACATATTTGTCTAAACTATGGCCAAAAACGAATGAAATTATGAAATTTACAATTCACTGATCTTAATTATCGTAGTAAGTAAAAACATTATAGACCTTCAAACATTTAGTTCGCAAACACAAAAGTCGGTTTCCTGAACCAAAGTCCACAGTGGACTTCCGTGGTTTATCATTTAGGTACAGAAATAGAGAATGCAAAGATTTTATTAATGGTAAAGATTTTTTTTTCTTTACAATGCAAAAATAAACCTTAGCTAATGAAATAAACACTATCGGAGCGTCTTTCTCTAATACTTTCTCCTTCAAATTGATCGAAAGGCCGGCACGAAAAAATGTTTAGAGAGACAGACATCGTGGATATTATTTGTAGAAATGCGCACAGCCGAAATCTTTCATTGGAAAGTTTAAGACAAAAGGCCACAGAGAAAGGACTGCTTAAAAGTTGAATGGTCAAGTATGTATTTATATAAATGAAAATTCTCGTCCAACGAATGACTTAAAAGAAACAAACTTATGTAATTAACTATTCAACAATTTCAAGACATTTTGTTTTTGACAAGAGTTTTTATTTCACAAGTACATTTGTTACTTAACTTTTTTTAACGGTATTACCAATTTAACATAGTGCTGGTGGCGTAGTACTTTAGTAAGATAAATCAATTCCATTTATAATATTTTAATACATTAGCTAGCAGTACCTGGTTATACAGATCTGGCCACTAAGCACGGCTAGAACGTTTTGATTCTGATATTTTGACAGTATATCTATAGTACTGGCAAAAGGGTTCCTCCGAAACCTTTCGACAAGAGAAATAAATTTTGTGGTTTAAAACGACGACCTCTTTGTTTAACCAAGTCTAGAAATGTAGTTATTTATATCGGGTTAACTCCAAGGGAGTGCCCTTTATTGTGAATTAATGGTATTCAATGACTATGCGGAATATAAAATAATTAATCAAAAATCTATTTACGCCCAGGAAACCGTTAGAAAAGAAGGCGTACAAAATATAATATCCAATAAAAATACAAACACACCAAACATCACGAGCATTGTCTTTTTACGGCCATATTTCACAATGCTCTCTGGGGGCATAAATCACTTGTTGGAGAATGATTAGGCACAATATTATTATTAACAATAACACGAAAGGTTTAAGTTACAATAGAGGCGGGACCGAGTCTTACAGTACCGAGTCGAGCAAGTGGCTTACCATCCTCCCACGGATCTGATATTATTAAACTGGTGTCGAAATTAAGAACCAACCGAGAGCCTCAATGAACATTCAAGACTGCCTTGATTTTAGAGAATGTGATAATAATCATTAGAATTTCAACTACGGCTTCACAAAACTTAAATTCAAACAAACATCTTCAACCGGTCAGTGGTTGAGTGGGCATCGCGTTTGGGTCCCACCCAGGCGTTCCGTGTTCGATTCCTCGGCTGGCTAAGTCCTCCATCAAAACACAAGCAACATCTTCCGCTTAGGGTAGTGGTAGTAGGAGATTTTTAAATGTTGTTGGGTTATTCGTAACCCGGGAATGTTTGTCTTTCTTTTAAGAAAAAAAAACTGTTGTATTGACACGTTCATGATTCAGTTTTGTAAGTCAAAAAAGTTAGATAAAATTACATTTCAAATCGAATAGATAGGGTAAATACCGTAAAAATCACGTCCAGGCATTGACTTTTAAATGTGCTAGAGTAGATAGAGTGCTAAAATAATTTAAAAAAAACGGTATGATGTTGATGTTGTAGCTAAAACTACTGTTGATATTGATGTTGTAGTTAAACTGAAAATTCCTGAAAATCTACGTAAAAACGAATTAACCAATTTAAAAAAAATCATTTTCAGCTAAAACAACATTAGTGATGTTGTATTTTTAATTCGCAGCAATCAATCATGCTTAGAAGTCAGGAGTCGCCACTAATTATTAATTGGGGGGGAGGGGGGAATATGATGTTTGCATTTCTAGGCAGCCATTTATGTATAATATTGATATTTCGTTGAATCACAAATTAGAGCTCTGCTTTTTCAGAGGATTAAATCTCAATAATTATTGCTACAGCTGTATTCATAATTCTTTGGTGATACAAATTCCGCTCCATTGCTTCATTCAATATTACAAGGGCTTCCCTTGGAACGAAGTTTTCGTAAGTAGCCCCACGAATACATAAGTATTTACAAACTAAAGTTCAACCTAAAATATACAAATAATTCAGAGTAACTTTTTTGATAGAATCTTCAGCGTGGGCACGACCCACAGCAAAAATAGGGCAAACAAACCAATTGATTCAAATCTTAATGCCGGTGTTTTTAGTGCCTAGCTTTATCTGCCTATTTCATATACCCAAGGTAACACCATGATGGGCCATCACTTTCTGTTCGAATTTGAATAGGGGGAATCTAGGGCATTTGACACCTAAGATTTTTGTTAAATAAAGCCGCCAAAATATGTTCCAAAATGGATCACTTCAACCCAAGTGATACGGTCACACCGTTCTGTACGACACATACGTAGATACATTTTATATATTTTTTAAATTCTGCATCTTAATTTTTTCAAGTATAAAGAGTATTTTACATGTCTGAATAACCGTCGAATGATTTGGTAAAAAATACATTGCAAATAATGCTTTCATTCAGTCAGAAAACATGTATTTCTAAAAACTGGTTCAAAACTTCCGGACTCCCCTAACGTCAGGGATCTGAAAAGTTGCTTATTCTAATACTGATAATTTAAAAAAATATTTGATAAATTATTCCGTTCTACGTCGTTTCAGTTCCAGGGACGAAAGTTTTCATAGTGAAATTTTGTTGTTATTCACGGAAAAAACTACAATTATATGATAAACATCTAACATCCTTCAGAATCCAGTACCCACACACAAAAAATGAATACAGTTCTTTGTCTTTTTCAGAACATAAATTTAAAGGTGAATAGTTGTTATAATATCGGTTACATTAATTAATTAAGTTAATTGCGAGCATGGCGATAGAAAACATGTGGAAAACACTTTGTTTGTGAAAATCGAGTGTATATTAACCAGACTTCATATATTCCACCTCCTTTCCATCCCCACTTTTTCATCTTTACAAGACACACCAAAATTGGGTGTGTAATAGTGCCACTGGCTAGAAAAAGAAAATTACTCTAGTCGGAATATCACCCCATTAAACCCACGGTTTTGGGCCTAATTTTAATTTAATCTGAAAAAAAATATAAGTAGGTACCTGATCATCTAAATAGTCGTACGCATCTTTCGATACCCCTGAGAAAGAAGGATATCCGTACAATAATAATACTCTATATATTGAAAATTTTGTATTTAAATTAAATTTTGTTGGGTGTAGCTTTTTTAAGGTTTAAGTTTTTAGTTACATTCTAGCCTTGTTTGCTATTGCACAAAAAAGACTATCAAAATTATGCATTCATTTTTATTAGATACTATTGATGACCCACCCTAGAGAACACATTCCTTATCTTGCTCTATAATCGCGCGTTGGCGGTAAAATCTCACCCATATTAAATACGCTTCAATTAACTCCATTATAATAATAATACACCATTTCCGAAATATTCACTCACCGGAGAATATCCATCGGGCGCACAATGCAAACGAACCATGTTCAAACGTATTTTAGTTTTAGAAAGTAATATTATCTGAAATGATAATGCATGGACATTGAAATGTGGCTACAACAGAAGCTGGGATCTGGTACGCGATAATGTTATACCGAAGACATTATAAATTGCAAAAATAATAAGTGAAACATTGAATTAATATTAATTCCTTGAAGAAGAAGACAACAATAATAATCTAAATTAAAATATGAAAATGTACAAGACACAGGAAAATAATAAAACATAATGGTCGCAACTGGGACTCGTATCCAGGATTTCACGTCTTATCGAGAAGGGCCTAAACAATTCAGCCATTGCGATATATTAAGAGACTGTCGTATTTGTCAATTCTTAATGGTGGTCTTACAACAGAGCGATACTGGGAGTATCTTCCACTCTGAAACGTGCCGCAAATATATTATATATTTTTTAACTAATAGGTAAAAACCTCAAATTATAATATTTTAATAAATGAAGACAATATCAAAAATATATCAATATTGAAACTGAATCAAAAATCTGAAAAAGACAAATCGGATAGGGACACATTAGCTTAGTGGTCAGAGCAGCTGACCGGAAAGCCGAAGGTCCTGGGTTCGAGTCCCAGATTCGAGACACGATCTTTTTCTTATTTTCTGTTTCAGATTTTCGATTGAGTTTCGCTAATATTGTCTTCATTAATAAAAATGTTATTTTTTTAAATTAATTAATTGTGAAATAACACAAATTAATAAAATAAAATAGTGAAATAACACAAATTAATAAAATAAAAAGCGACCTACAGAGTCGAGAGTCTCACCCCTCGACCACGGGGTAACATACAATTAAATAAATATCGTACCGTAAAACGTCCAGCATATTTGGAAATAAGACAGCACGGACATTTTGAAAAGCGTAATAGCCGGTTTCGACCCGAGATCAACTCGATACTTGAAAACATATTGACAAGTTAGCGTGAACGTTCTTTAAAAAAAGTTCAGTCAATAAACGTTGATCAACCAAAATTGAAACGTCTGACACCGCTATACGGAAAGTACCCGCACACAATCATGTACAACAAATGCATTACACCTTATTATACACATGTACATTCACAAATAATATTCTGAAGGGGAGGTCTTCCTTAAAGTGAGAAATTCACCCCGATGAAGTCGGGCAGGAATTGGATCAATGCGTCCAGATGCCATAGAAACGGAACCGGACACCTGGCTGCGCGATGTCGAAGGAAAATTGAACTGGATCGGAAGAATCTTTCAGAAGAATCTCAGGTAAAATATAAAGGAATTTATATTGTAATATTATTTCTAGCCTTAGACTTTATATGTAAAAGTGTTAGTGTACCTTATATCTGGTGCAGCAATCAGAATATTCATAAACACAACCAAATCAATACAGAAAAACTATATAAAACTGTATACAAAATAATCTTTAAAAGTATAGAAATATAAATATTAGGGGCCTCACTGATAAACGTGCTTTATATTTTACACAACTGACAAATGAACATCAATAGAAGTATGTTAAATTATTGTTCATCAATTGTGTAAAAAACAAGTTTATTAGGAATGGGGACTTTAAAAAAATTAGATATCTCTGAACAATGTTCAATGTGCCTAATAACACAATTGTTCACTTAAACATGGAAATATTTGAGATTTAAAAAAATCGAATTAGGTAACACGTTCCGCATGATTTATTATATGAATTACCCAGAACAATAAAGCGAAAAATACCATTAAAAGTTTTTTTTTAAACTAACCAATTGTGTAAAGATAAAAATAATACTACTGCACGAGAGAACGTCCTCTGGCCATAGAAACGCCTGTGATTTACGGTTTTGCGATTCGGCCAACTTTTGTACTAAAATGCCGTAAAAAATCGCTAATCGTACCATTCCACAGAATAAATAACACCCCAGAAGTGAGTGCTGTTCCGATAAATAATAAAAATTATAATTTGTAAAACGCCGTTTTAGTGAAAAATCACTTCAAGTGCGCTGTACAATTTATAATGAGTTATTAGGCTCTATCTGATTGTGTTATTTACAAACAGATACAGAAAATATACTTACTACCTGCAGGTCACTTCCGTAAACACACTTTTATTACGACGTCCCGAAGAACAATGTCAGATGTGCGATTTTGTTGTTTTGCAGTAGAACTGTTTTGTTTCTGCATTTTTACTGTTTTTGAGATCAATAAACATAGCATATAAGAATATATCCATATATATTTCATTTCTTTTCATCCATAATTCCGAAAATTCAGAAATATAAATAGCCGAAAAGAAATTAAAATAAGCCAACAAAACGATTTTCAATTTTGAGCAGATCCGACATTGTTCTTCGTGAACGTCGATTAAAAAGATAATGCTTGGAGAAGACACGACTTTGCACGCAGAGGACACTATATCTAAGAAAATTAATGCCGCCATTTCACGTAGATACATAAAATCTTTAGACTAGTACACCATCTGAAAATAAAATAAAAAAGATGATTTTCTTAAGAAAGAATTTCGTTATTTAAAAAAAAATACGAGTGTGCTTTAGACCACGCGACTGAAGTAAATACTTCTATAGCTCCATCTATACATCCGCATCCGCACCCGCATCCGCATACGCACGACTGAGATATTTCATGCACTGGCTGAGAGGAAGAGAGAAAGAAAATGTGCGCGCGCACTGCTCTCTCTTGCTTCTACAGAGTAATACAGCCCGTTCGCCTCGCAACGCATTTCACTTTTCGTAACGCATTCGCCAGCTTACTCCCCAAGTCAAGCGTACGTAAAGAAGTATTTACTTCAAAAATTCCAATCGAAAAAGTGCTAGTTATTAGTTAGATTTTAACGTTTAGAATGTGAGAAACAACAACACAACTATTGTCAGCATAAATGCCAGCACCCATTCCAAACGTCATTACTATGGATTTGAGCACTGTTGTTACGATTACATTGTGAGGAATGAACCTCAAAATTAATAAAAAATAATTATCGTTCGCCTCGTAACGCATTCGCCAGTTTACCCCTCAAGTCAAGCGTGCGTAAAGAAGTATTTACTTGAAAAAAATTGTTCATTTTTATCAAAAGTAAGGTAAGACTGATCTTACTTTGGGCACGCAGACAGGCCCACAACACACTTTTGTCGTTTTTTTCTCTGCAGTGTACCATTCATTGCACACCGCACTCATCGTGTGAAACGGATCAATGGATTCCGAAATGGTGCTTAACTTGGCGATTATAAGACAATGAAAGGTTTGGCGTAGGTGGTGTAGCTCAGAAATGCATTCAGACTAAGACATGGGATCTTAAAGTGCATTGTGCTAGTCAAACAAACGACAGTGATCTTATCTCAATTAAAAAATGAAAAAGGTCAATTTGTTAATCTTTTTTATTGCAACGCATTTAATTTATCTAGAATAGAATAGTGGCTTCGAAAACAATAAATTATCTTTAGATAAAAACAATATTGATAAAGTCGTCAAATTCTATATGATTTTTAAAAATAAAATACGTTTTGCTTTTCGAGTGAGAATTGGGCATTTTATCAAATAATAATGTATTTACTTCGTCAAACCAATGAAGGTGAATGTGATAAAGGAACCATTGGTTCGAAACATGTAGATAATTTTGTTTCAATAAGTAAGTGAGTAAGAAAGTAATTTTTTTAAATTAATGTATTAATTAAAAAAAAATTAAAACATAACGACTTTGTATTGGTAAACCCTTCAAGCCACATTTTTGGGAACGTAACTTTTCAGTTGTTTGATGTAGAATAGTCTTCAAAGCAATAATTATTTTTGCTGATTTAGGCATTTTTAATACAATGTGTAAATTTTTTTACACAATTAATGTGTAAATTTTTCTTAAGTTATTTCGAAAAAACTATAGATGAAATTATCCAAGACTCATATCTTTCATAATAGTTTATAATTTTGAAAAACATATAACTACTTTTATGTCCTTGGGATGGGATAACTACTTTGGGATGGTCCGACGCTCTGTAGGGAACCCGCTTGCACAGCGCAGATAAAAACTGTGTGACCTAAAGTTTAAGTTTAGACTTGTGGAATTCAATACTTAGTTTGTGTGAAAGCACTATGAAAGGATACATGATTTACTTCAATGGCAAGCCAGAGATAAACTTCGAGATTTTTAATTAGATTTACGAATTTGTAAATATTTGTTTTTGTGGTCTCCTGTAAAGTTTTCATTTAGTGGCTTGAAGGTTTTTTTTTTTACCAATCTCAAAAATAATAAATTTATTGAATGTCATAATTTACAAGTGTGTGAAATATTTGTTGAAGTCAAGGAAAATCATGAGCAAAGTTTTAAAAAAAGATTTGATTTTATAAAAGACGATAAAATGTTTTTTCACAAAATATCCGAAGCCATAAAAAATTTGAGAGAAAATTAAAATTTAATTTTATTAAATAACAAATTATAATTAAATCAATTACCAATATAATAAATAGGTCTGAATGTCTACAACGAAAGTCCTCCGATTCGACATACAAGAGAAAGTTCGGTCAAACCTGTTTCCCCACTGGAAACCCATTACAGAGGAAAACACTAAGAACAGATAACTTTGGTTAACCTTAAACTTATAAAATAATATTTAAAAAAGGGACCAATAGAACAAAAACATGAAAAACTCAAGAAATTTATTAAATGGGTGTCATGTTATCAGAAAACCCACTGTATTTGACGGACTATCGGAAAACAGTAACACAATAATATTATAGGCACCCACGCTACGAAACGGTATTATTCGAGGTAACGAATTCTTATCGGGCAATCGGTGGGCCAACCAAACAAACTGGCGTGTCGCTTAGCATTATTTGCATAAAAAAATGGTACACACAATAATATTATATGTATTCCCACACGAGTTGCTGTGCTCCTAATAGCCCGCGGGCTAAAAGCGAAAAACTGTTAAGGGAAAATATCGCAAAATATTTTGAATATAAAGGTTGTTAGTTGTTTTTAATACTCGGGAAGGATTGTTTACTCTACAAAGTCTAATACGGAAAACGCAACAGAAACACAATATTGTGGTGAAGCAAATATTATTTCAAATATTTCCAACATAGTCAAAATAGAAAACATTAAAAAAATATTCAGTGATGCAAGGCTTCATTTTAATTCATGGGCGAGTTGATACGCCAACAATTATTTCACAAATATAAATATGTCTGAAATTATTACGAATATTGAAAAAATAATATAATATTATTTTAACCTGTTTAAAAAAAATACCGTCGAACGGCGGGCACTGGCGTCATGAAATTTGCAAATCTACCTTTTAAGTTTTGCATCGTCTGGAATTTCAGTGATATATGAAGCTGTGAAATATCGGGCGAAGTTGGATAGTAACAAATCACTCAAGACAGGAATGATAGTCAAATACATTATTCACCTTTAATAAGGAAAAAGAATTAACGCAGTAAAAACTTGAACAGTGGAAGATGTAATTATACACGAAGGGTGTTGAACGGTTGTGTAAAATCAACAGCATTATTATGTTAGTGTTTCTGACAGTGATTATTGGCCGCTCGCCAACAAGTGTATAGAGACAATAATTCAGACGCGTCTCACGGTGAAAATCACGAGTGCGGTGCACCGATGTAATAATTTACCCGAGTAATGAGATACCACATAAATTACTTACGAGTTATAATGTTAAGAGTTAGTTGGGCGTGCGAGCAAAGATCAGCTCCATTATACAACCGAGACGTCAACACATCGTACGAATGGGGAAAGTTAGACACATCTCCATAGCATCTTGGAGAAAATACATGTTCCCACAAAATAAACAAAGCCACAGTCACTTTACTGTAAAATTGTCAGACGCGGCGGGGGCGGGATTCGAACTGCTTCCTTTTACGCACAGAGCTGAAAGAGATCCATTTAACAGTTACGATAATGTCTTAGGTAGGAAGAAAAACTTGCTAGGACCATAAAAGATCCACGAAATTGGACCGAAAAAAACTAGGTCTAGTACAAATCGATAAATAAATTAAATCAAAACGACGGTAACGGGAAATGAGAGGAAGGTATGTGACATCATAACAAATATAAACAACCATCAATTTAATGATGATAGTATTTTTTTTAAATATTGAACTCTGCTGCGCTTCCTCCTACTTCATGACTGTGAGTGACCTATTTAGCCCACATTGAAGAATATTGCTGATACCGTGACAAAGAATTATCGCTAAGCAAACAAGTTAAGAATTTTAAACACCCTACATAGCTGCTCCGATGGTGGACACCGCAAGACTGCGCGAAATGTTGGCTCTAGAAGTAGCAATTCAAAACCCCAGAAGTCAACAACATACCTAATTTGGTAGGTAATCTAATCCATCACCATTAAGAGCAATTATCGAGCAGCTGCAAATATAAGTTTAAGCTTGCTACTGTACAGGGAGGTTCCAATGAGAAAGATCGATTATTCCCCGTATCGTAATTTTTTAAATTAAAAATTTTGTATCGATTTATTTATTTCAAAACTTGCTTTAATATATACCTACATCCTACATTCAAGTAAGCAATAAAAATGCTCAAAAAGCACGATGATAAATTATTAAATATAGTGAAAACTTAAATTTCGAGAACCGTGTTGACTAGATTATGTATTGATTTATTTTGTTATATGATTTGAAAATTGTGTTGTTTAATAGAATCTATCGTTTGAAAGTTGAAAAAAGTATATTAAAAATACACTCAGTTTTTCAAAATTTTAAAACTGCGTGCACCAGATAAAATAACAACATTTAAAAATCAATTTATGTTTTTTTGTAAGAAAGAGTCATTACGTCTAGAATTTGATTTAAAAAGGACTAATTTCCGGTATTCTCTGGTAATACCCTCTTAATAAAACAGTTTTATTTTAGAATAAATCCAATTTTTAAGTTCTGCTACGTTCCTTGTAGCCTATTAACTGTTATGGTAGGTTCAGACTGGACGACGTACGTACGCATCGCTACTCAAACAATGCTTAGCAACCCATACATTTTCTATGAAAATGGCCACAGACATCGCACGTCGCGATGCGTGTGGCCAATGTGATTCTAAAACATAAATTTTCATTGAAAATCTATGGTTGCTAAGCAGTCCAGATATTGTTAGGCGTAGCGATGGGCACGTACGTTGACCCAGTCTGAATCTACCATTAGAATTCCATTTACAAAATATGCCACGTAATTAATAGACTTTCGTAGAACGGGCAGATTTTAGCATCGAATGTGCTTCATCCAACCATTTTGAAAGCTTCTTAATTATGAGTGCCAAGTTTTCCTAGAAAAAATTGTATATTTTTGGCCAACACGTGCGAGTTGTCTCTTGGACACTGGTAAAACAGTGACAGAAGCAAATCAGCGTTCTATATCCCAGTTCTGGTAGATGTATACGAGTATACCAATTTGGTCATCAATCCGTGTATCTGATGAGTGGACCCGATTTAATCTGTTTTCACCGTTGTAAAGCCGCTCTGAAACTGTTGCCGGTGGTTTGCTAAAGGCCTTTGTCGCGTGTCAATCGGAGAGACGAATCTATCTGCTTAGTTAAACGCGCAGTTGAGACCCGAGCATGTGTGCCTCCAGTAATTAACTGCACATGACATTAGCCATAAATAGGACGCGGGTCTTGCATGAATCGCGAACCAGGTTGACGTAGAAGGCCCACTTTTCGGTCCATAAGATGTGTTCAGTGCGTATGTTGTCTTCAGGACTGTTAAGAGAGCCCATCAAAACCATAAATAACGCTGCCTACCTGTAAAACTAAGCTATTTTATGGCAAGTGCTTAAACAGGGTATCCACACATGCAGGACACCTGCTATTAAATGCATAAAACAGCGTTCATTTACAGATATTTTGAGAGACAACAAGGCATCAACTCAATCTTCGAAGATATCAGCAGCTATGGCAAAATACACATACAAAAAAATAAATAAAAATATATTAACACGCAAAAAAGATATTAGAGACCTTGGCGTGATTTTTGAAGCAAATCTCTCTTCTCTCCGGCGCCAACAAAATGCTTGGATTTGTTCTTCGTAATGCGAGATCATTTACTAATGGAATTGCAATACGTCGCACATATGAAGTACTTGTTCGTGGCATCCTGGAATATAGCTCCATTATTTGGGCCCCTTCTGAACAAAACCATATCCGAGAAATAGAAAAAGTACAAAAAAGATTTTTGCGGGAATATACGTACTATCCATTCCTGCATCACAGGGATGCTCGATTTCAACACCTTAGAAGCCCGCAGAAAAATATTTTTAGGTAAACACTTTTTTAAGCTAATCTCTGGTATCATACTCAATCCGCCTACGTTAAAAGAGGTTAATTTTTACGTCCCTAACAAGTATACTCGTGGGAAATCCCATCCACTTTTTTATGCTCCGAAAGTGAGGACTTCTGCCTATCAGAACGAGCCAATAAACAGAGCGACTCAACTGCTTAACGATTCTGCATTGACCATCGACATTTTCAATGTCACTTACAGACAGTTCAGCAACTATCTTTTAGCACATGTCACTAAGTAGTAAAACTGCCCTTGTGTACTTTGTAATTTATAATCTTCTCTATGATATATTGGTGTATAACTGTTTTATGGAGAACATGAAAAAATAAATAAATAAATAAATAATAATAAATAAATACATTCCCAAGTGTACATTCCCAAAACCTATGAAAGCGTGCATGGAGCAGCAAAAACTTCAGCTTTTTCTATCTCTCATTTCTAAGTAAATGGAAGTATTTTCACCTCGAAACGAAAATTACATCGTGCACTTAGAAGCTTTGAAATATTTATCTAAAAAGCTGTGCAAACTTCAAGGCGCTCACGGTACGTAAGTTTTTGCTTTCGCGAACGGATTTTACATAGTTCAAATTACTTTTCTGAAAATGTATTAAACTTGACCGAAGTTCTAAAGGACGAAGACAAAAAACGTAAACTTATTCTTACTAAAAGATTTTTATTTTTATTATTTTATTAATTATTAACGCCCTTTTAGGGGTTATACATACGGGTAGTAAAATATAAAGTATTTATTGTACATAACTGAATTACTTTATTAGTATTTGTTTAGTGACAAATTGAAGATGTCCTGCGGAATTAGTTTAAATATTTCCCTCCATTAGAATTATGTTACAAGTATGGCAATGTTTATTAAATAGTGGTTTAAACAAAGTTCAGTATTTTCATTTAATTTAAATTATGCCACAAAGAATATTTGCAATTATTGAAAAGGTTTAAAAAAAACCGATATTATCACTCTGACAAAGGTAAGACACAGGAAAAAAGCACATGTAGAAAATATGGTATAATAAAAAATAAAAAAAATTCTGATAAGAGGAAAGTATAGATAAAGCACATTTAGCGTTTGGTTAAATAATATCGATGCATCAAGAGATACACAACTCATTTTAAAAGTAAAAGAAAAAAGGATCACTTTAAAGATCAGTGATAGGAATTACATTTTATGCATGGATGTTGCAAGCTTCACATCTTAGCAAAGCTCGGCTATCATGTGTTGTGAGTAATCTGTCAACTAACAAGTTTGCTACAATTTTAAAAAAAAAATTTTTTTTTTATTATTTATTAACCAAAAAATACATGTTATGTACATTATTTTAGGTATATGCCACCTAACTAGGCTGAGCCTGTTCCGAGGTGGCAGTAATTTAATATTTTTTATATCATTTTCAAAAGAAAGAATAAAATAAATTATTAATTAATAAATAGAATTTTGAAAAATAAACATAAAATGAAAATTAATAAGAGAAATAGAAAAGAAAAGAAAAAATGGAGAAGAGATGATATAAAGAACTTAAATTATTTGAAAAAAAAGAGAGATAAAATTTAATACAGGTAGCTATTATATTGAAGAAGTTATCATATGTCCGCAGTATATAATGCCCTTGTTTACAATCCATGTATGTATTTTGTGTTTTAGATTTACGCTTTTTATCAGGTGAATGTCTTTAATGTCCTTTTCAATTAAATTTGAAAGTTTTGGAGCCAGATTACGGTAATGTCTTTGTCCATAGGTGGTATTTATCTTCTTATTATTTCATTTTAATTAATGAAGACAATATTAGCGAAACTCAATCTAAATCTGAAACAGAAAAATCAGAAAAAGATCGGGTCACATCTGGGAATCGAACCCAGAACTTTCGGCTTTCCGGGCAGATGCTCTATCCACTGAGCTAATGTGTCCCTATCCGATTCGGTCATATATAACTGTATCATACATCGACTGCGACCTACCAATAATGTCGGTAAATAATGGTCCCAGGTGTGACCCGACTTTTTCTGATTTTTCTGTTTCAGATTTAGATTTAGTTTCGCTAATATTGTCTTCATCAATTAAAATGTTATAATTTGAGGTTTTGCCTATTAAGAGCCATTGGCCAGCGGCTGAGAATAAAAGTTTAAAATTGCTTGCAACTGTACAGGGAGGTTCCGATGAGAAAGATCGATTATTCCCCGTATCAATTTTTTTAAATTAAAAATTTAATAACGATTTATTTCATTCAAAACTTGCTTTAATATATACCTACATTCAAGTAAGCAATAAAAATGCTCAAAACGCACGATGATAAATTATTAAATATCTTGTACTTCTTGTAAGCATTTTTTGATCATAAGTATTTATGATTTTTCAATAATGTCTAAACAAAATATGTGTGTGAAGAAAAACAGAAATATTTTAGTTCGTAAGACCTTAAATAAATAGAAAAACTGTGGTATTTTCGTCACAAAACACGTTTTCGGATTTATTTTTTAATAATTTTAATTGAACTAAAATTAAAATTCTGAAAAATGTCTTTACTAGATTATGTATTGATTTTTTTTCTGTATGATTATGTCTAGAATTTGATTTTAAAATGACTAATTTCCGGTATTCTCTGGTAATAATACCCTCTTAAGTTAATAATAAAAAATTATTATTTCTTTTTTTAATCGATGATCAAACATTTTATCACTTTAAGTATCAGTGATAAAAATTTGACCGAATTTGACAAGTCTCGTATCTTTGCAGAGCACTGCTGTAAAATTCGTTGGAAATAATCCGCTAACTACCATGTTTGACTTCTTGACAGGTCGGTTGGGCTATCTCGAAGCTGGTCGATCAACTCTGAGCGGAGTCTGCCAGTCGAGGCGAGCGGCGAGTGAAATGCACGCAAGATGAAAAGGTGGAGTTATTAAAGAAGATGACGATTTCTAATGGAAGCACTCAAACAGGGGACGGGTCCAATAAAAAAGCATCGAAACGTCAATCAACACATTTCTCACTTAATAAAATGTATTATATTAGAGACGGTGATGGAATATAAACAGCAGCGAAGATATTAAAGCAGCCTGTTTGAGAGATGAATGGTGATTTATAAATCTTCACTTTAAATTACAATTGTAGAACACATAGGTACATATAGGCATCGTAACCACAGTCAGGTTGATCAGAGTATTTACACAGATGCATTGCATGCATACAAACTCGTTTTTTACTTCCGAAAAGAAAACTCCAGCGAAACAAATGAATGAACGCAATTGGAATGGCGTTGTCCTTTCTGGTTAGAACCAATAAGTAGGCGTAAGCAAAACAGAAGGATATTTCTCAATGACGATTGGAATTGACTACATACGCACCAATACACACAATTCTATGTTTGTGTTGATTGGGTCAACTCTAACCGAGCTATATAATCTACTATTTGTATTATAATAAAGGATTTCTAATTAATACCTACGACTATACTATACTGAATATGTATAGACTTGCCATACGACTAGATTATCGATTTTGGAATAACCATCACGCCGTTTTCCCGGATGTTTTTGCAGACAAACAACAAAAATAACAACAATTTTTTTCTTTATGTCCGCTTGGACACATAAGCTTGTTTTCACGATAATTTAACGTAGGTAGACATAGGAATGACGCATGGCCCGTACCTGAGCTATTAAAAAGCAATGAAGCAAAAACACGTTAAAACATTTCACAGCAAATTGAATCGAAATAATGATTATTTTCAAAAGCAAAACTTTCAAAAACATCCCTTCCAATTTCTGAAGAATTTGTTTGAAGTAATACTTTAACTTCTCTCCAATTGAGGCAAAGAATTTCCATTAGCACTTAACTAAACGATTAATAATTACGGACATGAAATTACCGCTTGTTTGAAGATTAATGTCAAAGTCAATCAAAGGTGAATGAAACATTCGAGCGACCTTTGACATTTACACCGAGATTCGAATTCAGCAATTTTACACGTTTTACAAATTTAGCCAAAACAACGCGCAATCAGTAAAAGAGATATGAATTACACTTTTAAATAATCGTGGTATTCTATGTATTATTTTTCGTTAATAAATTTTAAAAGCTTAGCGTTATGTTATGTTTAAATAATAAATAACTTTCCGCAACGTTTGAGAGCTGGTACAGATAGCAAAAAGATCTTAATGTGTTGGCAAAAACGCAATGTACTTAAGTACTTAGCAAAAAGTGTGGTAAAAACTAACGACAAGTTGTTATAATTTTTTTCAATAGGTGAAAAGCCCAACGGTAGAAATAACATTCAGTAAGCCCTTGCAAGCAATGGCCACAAGAACTATTCATCTCCCTTCTCTTATGCAGGGGTTTAGAACTTGACTTCATATAAGATTTTCCGGAGGCCAATTTTTTTCGATTTGAGCATTTCGAATTTATTTAATCATTTTTCTTTGATTTCGTTAATTAAGTCCCATTAACCAGCGGCTTCAAAAACGATTGCATCTCTACGGGGAGATTCCGATGAGAAAGGTGATTATTCTCCGTACCAGCATTTCTTACTAATAGCTCAGAATCAATTTTAATTCAATCAAAATTTGCTATAATATAATATATACTAATCAATCATAACCTGTTTCAATCGTCCCAAGTCTACCATACTCTTCATTTATTTTTATATTAGAGGTTCAAATCAATATAAAAGAATTATGTAAAACCAAAAATGTAACATGTAGACTTCAGAACAGGTATACAATAATACCAAGTTAAGTCTTAATTAATTAATAAATAATTAAGGTTAATTAATTAATAATTAAGGTTAATTAATTAATAATTAAGGTTAATTAATGTAATAATTGCTAACAATCTGTAAATGTTTCAAACAATAAATAAATAAATAAAAACACTTTGTTTTTACCACGATAATCTTTATATAAAAATCAACATCTTTCGAGAACGATGTTCTCTTCATCAGGACATTATATGTACTAAAAACTAAATTATCAAGTATAGAAAACGTGGAAGTAGTGGGGGGAGGTATCTTAGGTATCTTCTAAGCACCTCCCCTTTCCACCTCTCTCCGCCCACTACTTCCACGTCTTTCTATACTTGATTATTTCGTTTTTAGTACATTTAATGTCCTGATAAGAGAAAATCTTTACCGAAACAAGTTGGTTTTTATAATAAAGATTATCGTGGTAAAAACAAAGTGTTTTTAATTATTTCATTAAATAAATAAAAGTATATATGATAAAAAAAATTATCACTCTTTTCTTTAAGTAATCAATTAAAACCAAATCATGAATAATGATCTTCCACCAGTGCAATATCTACTGAGATATCTGTCACTTTGCAAGATTCAGCGAATGCGCTTTAACGAAGAAATATGAAATTATATTATTTTTAATTGATAAACTAATGTTTAAGACAAGATTTTATGCATAGCACAAAGGGTAACAATTATTATAAGCAATAATTATTAGCCCGAAACACTCATCCATATTGAAAAAACCTCCCGAGAAAATAAGACCCGTCGGCGGCATGTATCTTTTCTCGGGAGGTTTTTTCAATATGTATGAGTGTTTCAGGCTAATAATTATTGCTTACAATAAATGAAATTATATTTTTTACGTAGGTCATGAGGAAAATAACTTCCCTAAGGGACTATGTCATCTTTGTGGATGATGCGTGTGGAGGATCTTTTTGAGGTTGAGAAATAGTTGCGAAGCCCTGGGCGCCATTCCCTTCAGCCTCGCATGATGGATGTAGCGGGAGAAACTTTGTGCCTTTAAGACTATTATAAGAAAAGGGAAGTATTATTGTTGTTTGGCTTCACCCACGCTGTTCCGTTCCATAAATGGTCGCAGTTTATCATCGTTGATACGTGTTCGAGAGGCGCAATCAAAAGCAAATTGCCCGGCGATAAAACGCACCGAGCCGCGGTAAGAATGGCGAAGTAACGTGAAGTTAGCAAGACTGTGCGAAAGGGTTATGTTACCTAAAATAAACACTGCCACTGCCAATGAGAAGCGATGGGAGAAGCTTAGGTACTGTTTTTTATGAGCTCGATGGCAACGAGTTCGATTCCCGGTGTGGGCAAATAAAAGCATGGATCATTAAATGATAATATAACGTATACATTTTATAAGGGTTTTTATACAGATACAGAGTTAACCCCTCAGGAAAATTTGTTCGCTTTTAGGAACAACTCGTAGAGGTCTCGTAATCGTTGTGTCCGCCTTACTATCGTTGTGTCTGCCTTACTTTCATGGTGAGAAATACGTTAAGTTAAATAAAAATGTACAACTTTATGAAACCAAAGTTTCCAACCGCATATTTTTAAAGAAATTATGAAACCATGTGAAATGTTTTAGAATTATTTTTACATAAAACGACAAAAAAGTGAGGTGACGTTAACGTTTATATTACATTTGTCTAATGAAATATGTGTGTTTTTATCTTTTTCGTTATCGGTCATTTCAGCAATTTTGAAAACTAATTTTATGTTTGCAATCGAAATTTTAATATTTCAAAATTTATATATGTTTATTTTGAATTATAAAACATATTTTTTTATTTCTTCGTAAAACGGTCGTACGCTTAAATATTACGAGGATTACAATTTAGAGGTTCAACTAAGTTTAAAAAGGTCTAGGGGCAGTTAAATAATTAATTATTAGCTGCGTCAGGAATGAGCGGTATTGGCTCTTTACAACATTGCGCATTTATGACTAAGGGTCTGATATTGGCTCTGTACAACATTGCACATTTATGACTGAGGGTCTGATATTGGCTCTTTACAACATTGCACATTTATGACTGAGGGCCTGATATTGGCTCTTTACAACATTGCACATTTATGACTAAGGGTCTAATATTGGCTCTTTAAAACATTGCACATTTATGTCGAAGGGCCTGACTTACATTTTTTTAAATTTACGCAACTGTTAAGCATAAATGTATCGTAAATGGTTGTTTATCAGATTATAAATTTAAAATATTCTTACTGGTTAAGGGTTTTAGTGTTTTATTGGTGGCGGAGAGGATTCATTACGATTGTATTGTCATTTTGTTGAACGATGACATTTTTTTCAATTAAAAACTATAAAAATATCTTTTCCGTCACACGTCGCAACTAAGTAGTAGGGTTCAGTCAGCACGGATCACGTGAGTGAGAGAGGGAGAACGAGAGAGATTGGAATAATATAATTAGAGTGCGGGCAGACCAACAGTTTTCCCAGATCGAGTTTCCATACTATTCTCCCTCCGCATGCAGGCTGCTTTCAAATCGAGTCAATATCGTGTATTATGCACCCGCGTGCATTTCCCAGAATTTTCATTTCCATTGCAAAGGTTGACAATAAATTTCTATCGAATTGATGCACGTTATTGGATTCAAGTTTTTAGAATAAAGTGGTATTTAAATTGTCAACTCCAGAAACCAATCCAAGTCAAATATGTGTATTGGTACTTTAAAAATATACCCTGAACAAATAGTTTTCACATTACTTTCATAATTTTATTAGCGACTTACCAATTTATCGGAAAGGGTTTTCAGAGAAGACACATGGAGGAAACTTACCTGCAACAAAATAAAGAATAGAATAAATATTAATTAAATAAATCAGATGTTTAAACAAAGCTATATTGTTTTATCTAATCAGAATAAATGTCTTTATAATCGGAACATTGCAAATGTAGAAGGAAACTGTTGTAATATTGTAAATTTAAGCACCTTCTGCAGTTGAATTTTTTGTCAATTTTTTACATTAATTACGACCGAAGCTTCTCACGCAAATAAACGTTTTAATGTTAATGTCCCGTTTTAATGTCTTAAATAAACATTTCAATTTGATAAGAATTTTTAACATACATTTTTTCGTTTTGGATCAAACGCAACGACACAAAAGTAAATAAATATATAAAAAAAACTTATGTTATAACTCTAATTTTGTAAACAAACACAATAATGACGAAACGTGATCAGGCTTAGCTAATACAGGTTTTAATTTTCAAGTCGTAACATAATTTGATAAACGCTTTAGTGTTCCTACTCGACATTTCATTAATAAAAGTTTACATGTTAAGATCCAACATTTTGTAAATAAACGAAGGTTATTCAAATCCAGCTTTTTGTTGATATACATGTCAATATAAAACAAAAACGCATGAGGAACCT
The DNA here is from genome assembly GCA_951813805.1 of Limnephilus auricula. NCBI lineage: Eukaryota > Metazoa > Arthropoda > Insecta > Trichoptera > Limnephilidae > Limnephilus > Limnephilus auricula. Next base: position 9,111,996 of record OX638403.1, read on the forward strand.
AAGGTTTCTATGATTGGAGAAATCATTCAAAAAGTGGAAGAAATTAAATATCTAGGTGTCATTATAGACTCAAAATTGAATTTCTCAAAAAATGCAGACTATATATAGAATTTAAAAAATTGCAAAAAAAATATCATTTCCTGGTAGAATCAGAAACAAAGTAAATAAAGAAACATGCCATCTAGTATACAATACAATTATATCACCACACTGTTCAAGTATTCTATTTCTCTGCAATGTACACAGGGATAACAGACATGAAAGGAGCTGAATATTTTGACGGTGAAGCAAACTGTGTATTTGAATGTACTTATTTTTATACATAAAATTAACATAGGGATGATGTCTAAGGAACTAAAAAGAAAAATAAATTACAATAACGAGACACACGGACACGGGACGAGAAATTCAAAGCAAATTCGATTGCCAACAAGAAAAAAATCAAGTACCCAAAAATCTCTGATATACCAGGCCGTCCAACTTGACAACTAAAACCCCGAATGAAATTGCTTAGAAAGAAAATATTAATAAGTTTAAAAATGAATTAAGAAAGTAAGTCTACCTTAAATATTAATGTTTTTATTTATTTGTGACTGTATATGCTAATATTTAAAGAATGATTATGTTTGCCAAACAATGTAAATGTTATTAGCACACACGAAGATGTTAGCTAACTTAAGATTAATAAATAAATAAAAAATAAAATTTAATTTAAACAAATAACTTTGTATCAACCACTATTATATAATCACAATTACCAACATGTTTCAAAACCAATGGTTTCTTCGTCAGGGTAGTATTATTTTGTCACATCATACCCTGACGAAGAAACCATCGGTTTTGAAACATGTTGGTAATTGTGATTATATAATAGTGGTTGATATAAAGTTATTTGTTTTAATTTAATTAAAAATGACGCCACAAAGTGATTTTGCGAAGTTTGAAGAAAAAATAAAATATTCAGGATTGACAATATATTTTGTTAACAAAACTGTGAATGCTTCAGATTCCTACGAAGACCTTTAACTGACGAAGAAACCTTCGGTTTCGAAACATGTCGATAGTTGTGATTATATAAGTTATTTGTTTTCATTTAATTAAAAATGACGCCACAAAGTGAACTTGCGAAGATTGAAGAAGAAAACATTTAAACGTTTAATTTAAACATTTTGAAGTTTTTAGTTTATTTTTATTAACGTAATAGGCAAAACCTCATATTATAATATTTTTAAAGGCAAATTAAAACACTTTGTTTTTACCACGATAATCTTTATTTTAACACATCGACATGTTTCGAGAACGATGTTCTCTTCCTCTCTACATAAAATGTACTAAAACTAAATAATCAAAAATAAAGTATGCTAGAACATCGTTCTCGAAACATGTCGATGTGTTAAAATAAAGATTATCGCGGTAAAAACAAAGTGTTTTAATTTGTCATTAATAAAATGGTGCCACAAAGTGAATTTGCAAAATTTGAAGAATATAATATTTTTTATTAATGAAGCCAATAATAGCGAAACTCAATCGAAAATTTAAAACAGAAACATCAGAAAAAGATACAGTCACTTCTGAGACTCGAAACTAAGGACCAAGTTTTAAGGGTTTAGGCCTCATTTTTATGTTCAGATCAACATTTTTGTAATTAAACGTTTTAATGAACATGACTATACAAGTGCTTGAGTATGTTCTGTGCCTTTGAAATGTACTCAAGTGAAGGCCTATGAATATGTGGCCTGCGTTATTTCTTACTGTCTGTGTATTTTATGCCTTTGTATTGTAATCAGTTAATCACTAATCACTTAAAAGTTATTCTTATGTACACATTTTCTACATTGTAGTTTTTTTATTATAGATGTACTTTGGTGTTAATATGAATATTGTGAAATTGACCTGCTTACAAACTGCTTTGGCAGTTTAGCGGGTACTTATAACGAAGAATAAAAAATACAATATTCAGGCCCTGCTTTTAGATTGCGACTCGCGTTTCGGACGGAGTTAATCTTGTATTGTATTTTATACATTCATATTGATTGAAACCGGCAACAGCCGTAGGAGGCCATTGTTAATATGCCGAGGAACACACAACACACTACACCACTTTTAATTCCCCGGACCTATTAGATGCAATGGTTGCATTGTGTTGAAATAAGGTACCCGAGTAGCCCACGATTAAACATTAAAAAAAGTTCATACGTAGGCTCCTAAGTGTAACGGAAATAAGTAAGTACCTACCTAATATTTTCAAAAGGTTCTTAATGATATCATAATTAAAAGAGTTAATTTCAGAATTAATTCAATCATCTCGCTTCTCCGGGTGATGCGTTCAGTCACGTAGCATCTGTTATTTTTCAATGAGAATAAAATAAATCGGTATTTTAATCTCATCGAATATTTAAAAAATACTACATCCTTATTATTTCAAGTATGTGTCGACTGCCTGCTAATGACGATGCTGAGGACGAATTAAAATATGAAGATATAATATTGTAGTAATTAATTCATTCATTTTGAAAAGGAAATTAACAAGATGACTGATGAAATCTACCTATAATCTAAGTATCGGATGCCTTCGTAGCGAATTTACAAAAAACAAAAAAGTTTTTTACTCCCGAAAACCACTTCCTCCTTTAAAAAACTATTTGCAGAAACTATTTATCGAGAAAGAGATCACATTTTTTCGTTACCTACATAAGGATATAAACAGGAAATATTTATTATAAGCAATAATTATTAGCCTGAAACACTCATCCATATTGAAAGAATCTTCCGAGTAAAAATACATATCGCCCACGGGACTCGAACCCGCACCCTTTTGATTGCCGGTCAAGTGCTCTACCATTAAGCTACGGCGGGATACCTCCTACCCGCCAAATGATTCAATATATACCTAGTGTTTCATTCAACAATTATTGCTTATTACACTTTTTCACCTGCAAACAACCAACTTTATTTTTATATGGGAAAGGCATGTAAGTGCTAACTCTCCCACTAGATGGCGTCGAGACATATTATGCCTACATTTTTTGGTGAAATAATTTAACTCGTCAAATATTAATTATTATTTTTTAATTGATAAACTAATGTTTAAGACAAGATTTTTTATGCATAGCACAAAGGGTAATTATTGCTTATAATAATTGTTACACTTTGTGCTATGCAAAAAAAAAATTGTCTTAAACATTAGTTTATCAATAAAAAAAATAATAGGAAATATTTGGTTAGAAAAATCATGAAAAAACGGTTGGAGTTGGAGCACATGTATGTACCAAATAATATTGGACAAGATGTATAAAAAACGTATTAAAAAAAGCCGGCGTGGTCTAGAGACTTCCAATCTTGGTTTCGTACCCGGCGTGCGCAAATAAATTTTATTTGATTAATTTGTGTTGTTTCACAATTAATTGATTAAAAATAATACATAGTATATTTGCGGCACGTTACATAGTGGAAGATACTTTCAGTATCGCCCTGGTGTAAGAGCACCATTCAAAATGAAACCTTGCTTGAAATGACTTAACCGGAGTTTGGTGACCAGATGAAAACTCCATTCGAAGTATCTACGCTTAAAAATACGTTATTCTTTAAAGCAGTTAATAATATCTTAGTTATTTGCCCACAGAAAACTTTCAAGTACGAAAAACTTACGTCGTTGGCCTGGAGTAACGTTTCGCATTGACTAATCATGCGGAAAGTGGACACGTCACCGAGTTACGTGTGCACTCACCAAATGATAAGTACTATCACTTTCTAATAAACATTCATGGCTGGCGTTCTCGAAGAGAAATTAATAATTATGTTAACGGCATCGAACAAATAATATCGATGGTTCATGATGGTTCGAAAACGTTACGAAATTGCGACAATTTATGGCCTCCTCCTGAGACATACATAAAATATGAAACGTTTTATTATTCAAAATTCGAGACTGACAAGCTTATAAATAGCTGTATTCAAGTTATGATTAAGTTATTGAAGCTTTCACAATCATTGTAATATTTAATTGTTGTAATTAGTATCAACAACTTTAAAATATGAACCTAAACTTTTTTAAATTTCAAAATATATATTAACTCTATTTTTGGCACTAATCTTCCTATCAATGTAATAGGAAAAGCGGTAGGGGTAGCAAACGTTAAATCACACAATGTCCAATGTTTTAAATGTCCTCCGCGTGCAAAGTCGTATCTCCTCCAAGATATTTTTTTTTTAAATTTTATTTAAATTAAATTTAATAAGTTCTGCAAGTGTTATAATTTTTATTATTGTGTGTAAGGTTTTAATAAATAATATTAAAATTAAAAATATTATAAATTCTTCATTAGAAATTAGAAAAATTATATCGACATATGAATAAATAAGAGGTACGGGGTAATCAAACATTAGTAATTTTTACACACGCGTACATAAGGTTTGAATAAATAATAATAAAAAAATTGTATTGTCCAATGGACATCGTACACTCCAACCCTGATTTTTTGTAATTGCTATGGAGAATAGAAAGTGATGTTCAAAATGCAAGTTCCCGCTGAAAATGTGTTTTTTTTTGTGTGTGGATATAGTAGATAAAAATATGATTAATATTACTGCAATCACAGTTTTTTTTAAATACGAGTGTGCGTTAGACCACGCGACTGAAGTAAATACTTCTTTAGAATCAAATCTAATTTTCTTTCTGGCATCGAATAAAACCATATATTGAGATATGCCTTCAGAATTTCGGTTTGAATGCAGGTCATTACGACCTACCGGTAACAGAAACCTTTGTGAATCCACAATAAGCCCTTCAAATCGTGCCTACGCCACTCGACTGTGTAGTTAGGTTCGGTTCAAATATCGAAAACCACGCTCATTTCGGTTGTGATTTGCTTCAATAAACATACTGATTTCGACAATAATTGTACCACATACGAAATTGGAATTAAATTTGTTAGAATGAAGTAAAGCAATTTGTTTGCTGAATAAATTCAAAGAATTCCATGATTTCAATCAAATCTACACGAGTTAATGGTGACAAATTATCATTTCGAAATTTCATTAAACAATAATAATAAAACTATACTAACAGACAGACCAATTAGTCACAATAGATCCGATATAGTTTTTCATGACAAAAAATAAAAAAAATTGGCGTATTTTGTCAGAGGCTAAAAATATTCCCGCTTTGCAATAAAATCCAAATAAATGGAACATTTGTTAACGTATTCGAAAACTAAAAACTGTTTTCGAAAGGTGATGAAATAGGCTTTCAAATTTCTATATTCAAAATTACTATGTATTTTTTTATTGTAATTTTTTTTTACGAAAACTTTAAAAAGTTTTAAAAATGGCTCACTTTATTTTTTTTCTGACTAAAATTACTGATAATGAAAAAAAATAAAACACATACTTATTTCATTAGATAAATGAATTATAAACCTTACTGTAACCTCACTTTTTTTCGTTTCATGTAAAAAAAAATCACAAAGTTCCACAATTTTTTTTCAAATTGCTATCGGAAATTTTGGTTTCAGAAAGGGGTAATTTTTAATTTTTTTGTGGTTTTCTTTTAGATTTGAATATATAGTTTGTTGTATTCTCTTTCCAATACCGTTTAGATCACATTTCTGACTATGATAGTAAGGGAAAAACAACGATTTCTGTGAGACCTATGTGAGCTGGGACAAATATGGTCTCCTTTGATTAAACGGGTTAAAAAAATAACTTATATCATTGAAACTTCATATTCACATATAATCATGATTTACTACACGATTTGAAATAAAACTAATGCCGTCAATTTTCTCAAGATATTTAGACTCCTAGGGCCCAGATAGGGCAAATAAAATTATTTTCTGCTCACGAAAAAATTCTATACCTGAAAATTTCAATTCATTTCAGAAATAAAAATATTTGATCAATTTCACTAAGAGTGTGGAAAAATTGAGCTCACTGGGGGAACAATCAAAATTGGGCATGCGGACACGCCCACAACACACATCTCCATCGGTTTGCATTGTATCGGTACAGCACTGCCTCGTTAGAACCAGATACTCCAGATCCGCTCGCTAGACCCCAAAAGCGAGATCATTAGGTTATCGGAACACACTGGCCCGAGAAGATCTTATATCTAGTGCTCCGAGCTGCTTGTACCGCTTCCCACGCCGAAATAATAACACACACAGCCGAGATATTATTTGTCTATTGTGGAATATGGCTTGGGATAAATCACGGCGCAACTGGGCCACGCGCAACACACATTACTTTCAATGTACATGGTATATAATATGGTAAATTTTTAATCTATCGGTGATAGAAATAAGGCAATGAAACAAGGTAAGTGTTGTGGGTTGTTGTTGGTAATTGTTTTTGATAGATGTCGTTAGACTTAGAGCTTATGTCAAGTTTCGACATATGTCTAAACAGTTAAGGGTAGATTCACCCGGGCATAGTACCTACACACCCGGTCGACGACAGTTCAATCTCTCTGATTCAATTCCTAGACAGTTCTAGTTGGTCGTGAGACACAGAAGTATAATTTATTGTAAACACGAAAACATCTTACTAATATTATAAACGCGAAAGTTTGTATGGATGTATGTATGTCTGCTACTCTTTCACGCAAAAACCACTAAATGGACTTTAATGAAACTTTAAAATAATATAGCTAATACATCAGAATAACATATAGGCTATAATTTATACACAAAGCTTGCTATTTTCCATGTATTACAAATAATAATTATTGTTTAATAGAAAATGTAAAAATTTGAGAATGACATTTTGAAAAACAATGATTGCAAAAAAAATTCTATTTTAGAAAATATTTAAATTAGTGAATTTATTTGAAGTACTCACCCTCGAATCGAATCAAGAATTATAGATATTTTAAATAAATTGGTTAAGAATATTGGTATAAACATAGATGGGACATATGAAAAGAAAATAGGCTAAACGAAGTAGTAATCCTGCGCAGACGAAGTCGCGGGCAGAAGTTAGTTAGTAATAAACCAGTTTGTAACAAGGACCTATTTATTCTTGAAGAGCCAAAACACAACTACTGATGTATGTCTGTGGTAAGGCAAACACAACAGTAAGTAAAAATAATAAGCGCCAAGAAAGTTACCGGTATGACATATCAAATCTCAATAGGGTAGAAAGCAACTTAGGCATTTCCTGGCCAAGATATCTGTCAATCTTCGACTTCCTCAAGCTGTGACATTTACTATAATAACTACTGTATTATCAAACATTTCAGGCGATATTTCCGCTTAACACCCTTTCTACTTATTTTGTAAGTGTACTTCATTATACGAAAAAAAGCATTTAGTGTTGGGTTTGATACAATTTTTCAAATATTTCTTTACAATTAATTACATTGTCGTAGGGAACTTTAACAAAAAACGAAAAATCTTTCAAGTAGTATAAACCAACGGATTCCGGGACCCTAGAACAGAATCCTAAACAAAAATCTTGGTGATATAAATTATAAAATTTACCATCGACGAAATAAGCAGTCAGAAGAGAGCGATACCCAGAACCGAAGAAGCTACAACCTGAGAACGAGGAGAGCCGACCCCAACAGCCTACCTAGGCAATGAGTTGGGACAGTGCAAGGAAGAAGAAATAAGCAGTCAGATCGAAGGGATGCACATGAATATGATGAATCTAATTTATAACACCGACGGTCCCGAAGAACAATATCGGTCGTGTGAATTTGTAGTTTTGCAGTAAAGCTGGTTGAAGTTTCGTTTCTGCATTTTTAACTCTTTGAGATCAAGAAATAAGGCATATAAGAAGAAAAAAATCATTTCATAAAAAAACTAAAATACAGTCATTTAAATCAACAAAGGGAAATTAAAATAAGCCAACCAAATGATTTAAATTTTTAGCAAATCCGACATTGTTCTCCGAGATCGTCGATTCGATTTATGACTTTACGAATTTATCGAGTCACAATCATTATCATATTCCGAGAGAAAAGTAACAAAGTCCCGAAGGTGAATTTAAATGTCCCATATTTAAGAAGTAGGTGTAGTTATTCGGAAGTTTTTTTAGCACACCACGTACCTACCATTACACGTATTGTATCGTAGTTTGGTCCACAGAGAAGAGACGGAAGACTACGCCTTATTCCGGAACCAAAGAAGGTAATAACAGCCCAAATATAACGCGAGGCCAGGTGAGAAAGGTGGCGACATACTTTCCCTGACTGAACTGTGAACCGATCTCAAATCTCAGCAAGCCGCACAGAGGTGTAATTATTTTGAACAAAAGATCAATTTTATTTACTCACGCAATTAGATATCAAATATTAAGTGAACGCCTAAAATTTTTACAACTTGAATAAATGTTTTTAACGGGTATCTATCTAATTCCACACATATATATTTTGGATTAAGAATTGATGGTCTCTAAGCTTCAACAGAGTTTTCTAAAAGCGATACCTCCTTATAATATATCTCGTTCAGGGTTCAGAGGTTAAGCTCTGTCTGACTCACCAAGCTTGTATGACTACATTTATAATGTTAGATAGGGATTTAAACTATAATAATATTATAATATTTTAATTAATGAAGATAATATTAGCGAAAGTCAATCAAAAATCCGAAACAGAAAAATCAGAAAAAGATACGGATACATCTGGGACACGAACCCAGGTCCTCCGGCAATCCGGGCCGACGCGCTATCCACTGCGCCAACGTATCCCTATCCGATTCGGTAATTTTTAACTGTATCATACTTCGACTGAGAACCACCAACATTATTTTCATTTTTCTTATCGCATATTTTTATTGGCTGCTACCTTTATGTGTGATTGCAAGATTAAACTCGAACTAAATGCCCTCTAGATAGTGTCAGGATAAATTTTATCACTTTTTATTAATATGCTACATCTATTGACTTTATCTGCAAGTCTAGGATGAAATATTTTTATTTTTAACTTTTTAACTTAAAGAGTTAAACCTCAAATTATAATATTTTAATTAATGAAGATAATATTAGCGAAAGTCAATCAAAAAGTTCCAGATGTATCCGTATCTTTTTCGGATTATTCTGTTTCGGATTTTTGATTGACTTTCGCTAATATTATCTTCATTAATTAAAATATTATAATTTGAGGTTTAACTCTTTAAGTTAAAAAGTTAAAAATAAAAATATAATAATATTGTATGAATGGGATATGGCAATGATTTGCTAGATACGTTTGAATGCAGCGATGAAAACGCGAAAGATCGGAAAGCTTCTTGGCTCTAGAATCAAGAATTATAATAAAGATTATATTGTTTTGTTGATTAAAGTATCAAAAAATATATAAAATCGTTGTTTTATATAATACGATATTACTTTCCAAAAGATACGAGCAGAGGCTGTAACAAAGGAGTGATTTCAAAACTCGACTTTAAAGGTCGTTATTATTTGATGTCTCAAATATCAAAATATTGAAAAGATAAACATTTTTAAAAACGGATCGACTTTTAAAAACTTTAAACAGCGTTAACTAGTGCTAAGTTTATTTTATCCCGTAAATCAGCGCTGATTTAAACGAATTAAAATACTATCTACCATCGTTGGCAACACGCAATTGCCTATGCTTTATTGCAAAACCAACGGTCTTTATATACTTTATTGAAATATTACAGTAGTACAAGAATAACAATATTAATAATCGCCCAATTAGAGTCCATCAACACAATAACATTTATACAGTACAGCGAAACTATAACTTGCGGTTACAATCGACTTACTTTTGCGAAAGCAGATGGTAGTAGCTTAGCTACCTCAATTTAATAATCTATTTATGTTAGACAAGATGATTATTTTAGGAAACTTGATAGATTGACGGTTGTGATCATTGCTTTCACATACCATAAATACAAAGTCCCGGGTATGAAATCCATAGAAATGTTTAAAATATTGGCGAGTTTTCCTGCCAGAGTTTAGTTATCGTCAGGGAAACCCTCATCCTGCATAATGCAACTCGGAAGAAGTCATCAAATAATGAATAAATTATTATTTTTATTTCATTTAAAATCTAACATATTTTGTTGGGAGAATAATGGAATAGGAATGTATGTAAAACAACTTTCGTAGTTATCGCTGTACCTCACTAAAAAGAGATTGGCTCATGGGCTTGGTAGGGAATTTACAAGTGATTTGGTTTTTATACTTATTATCATCGACCAAGTATTATTATCTAGACAGCAGGTGTGAATACTAAAGTTAACACCTAAGAGTATTGATATTAGAGAGACGGCATGTAAAGTGTGCCCGCGCGCTCCAAGTGTGCCTTTTCGAGAATTCTACCCACACGGTTGACATTGGCTGTCACCATGTAATATGGCTGCTATCGGAAGGTATTAAACGACCATAAACCAGCAGCCAATGTAAGCCGTTTGGGTAAAATTCTCGAAAAGGCACACTTGGAGCGCGCGGGCACACTTCACATGCCGTCTCTCTAATATCCATACTCTTAGGTTAACACCGAAACCAAAAATATTTAAATATGTTTACGTAAAAGTACACTTTCAAGCCTTGCTTTTATTATTTAATGTCATTTATATGCACATTTTAAATTTCTATTTCTTTATTTACAAGATATATTTTAATAATTGCTGAAAAAAGAAACTTCTCATACGGTGTTTATCGCCTTGCTTTGAGAAGCATATAAATAAGTTTTTTTTAATACTGAAAGTACATAAATCGCAGCGTTTGCGCGTTATATTATTAAACCCTGATGTGTATAATAATATAACATTATATGCTTTTTACAGAGGAAAAGCCGATGATATTTAGTTTTCCCGATTATTTATACCGAGACATCCGATTCAAAATCTACTTAATAATAAATGTATTTAAAATTTTACCAAAACAAGCTTTAATGTAGTGTAAATGTTTGCTTATCAACTGTGTGAAGTTTAAAACACGTGTATTAGTAAGGGGGTAGTATTTTACCAAATGTAACGGTGGTCAGTCGAGTGATTATATAAATACGGTAGTGTAATGTAATATAATACACTACTTTAAACAGAAGGCCCCATTAGCGGCTACGCGAGGAGGAAGAGCAAACAAAACAAAAAGAAAGCTGAAACCTGTTGAGCGGCGTGGTCACGAGCGTCAATTTGGTGGTAAATTTTCTCTCGAATTTCGTTTTTGTCTTTTAAAATATTCGAATCTTTAAGTGTAGAGTTGGAATAGACAACTGGAAAACATGAAGCATTACCATGAAAAACTTGCACGATTTTGACTAGATCTACATAATATAAAAATATTTAAAAAAATTATAGTTTTGTTTGTTGATTTACCAAGAAATTATTAAATTCTGCAAAGAACTTTCTAGAAATATTCCTGAAATTGTGTAAAACGAGAAAATAAAAATGTTCAGCATTATAAACAACAATTATCGATTGTCAATATATATTTTCCCCAATTAATAGAAAAAACAACTTGGCATCTCCTGCTTTTTGTTAAAGTTAATTGATATTTCAAAGCTCGAAAACAAAGTGAAAATAAATTGCATTGATCTAGAAATTCCAGACGAAAAAAGATGTGCAAATTATATAATGCCTGACTTTATTAATATACTTTTATTCTAGCTTCAGAATTCTATTTCTGCAACGTAATACAAAAATAATCTAATTAATTGTAACTAACTAACTAACCGTCACGCCGTTTCCCCGCAGGGGTACAACTCGGTCTTGGCATAATTTATTGTACGTATGCATTAAGGTAGCGACAAACTCGCAGCTCACATCAAAAAGTTATTTATAACACAATAGCGCTCGCCATACAATCCCATGAGACCCGCCAGACGTAAAAAGATGATGCGCTGTGATCGCGGTTTGAATCTTCGCTAATTCGCGTTATTTTTCGTGACCGCTACGATCGCGAATATCAGAAAAGTTACGCGACCCCCCCTTCGCCGTAAACAGGAGAGGGGGTCATTTTTAATACACGGAGCATGCACGGAGCTGTCAAGTTGACATATTCAGTACAAAGAAATGATATTCTCTCGACCGCTTCCGATTTCAACTGACCCCTTCTCCTGCCGTAGGAAGGAATATTTTATAACGTAGTGTGTCGGTAGAAAAGATACTTATAACGCAGTATCTTTTTGATGTGAACTTCGCGTTTGTCGCCCGCTTTATAGATCCTGAATTAGAAAATATATATGAATGGTTAATAAGACGATTCATCAGGCATCACAAATCCTCCAATAGTAGTTTCATCGCTGAGTGGTAAATGTAAGTACTGTGTGCGAGTGGTGTGAGTCACTTGAGAGTGACGAGGCAGTTCCCCATCCGACACTCAGTGATAATTGCGACTGCACCATTTAAGTTCGCCTGCAGTCCTTTCTAGTCTTCTGTTCATAGGCTCGCAACGAAAATTGGTGTTACAAGGCAACCCGCAAGGATGGGACTTAAGTCCTGTGTTATTAAAAGTATATGCAAAACAGATAAAGCTAAGAAAATAGTCAAAGTCATTAAAATGGTAATGACATGAGTAAAACTACAGTTTAATATAATATTGTGGTCAAAGGAGTCAAAGAAAAACAACCTAGAAATTCATTGATAATGTTCATTTAACGCTGAAAGTTTCAAAAGATGGATGCTAAAAGAAAAAATCTTATTGCCCCGAGGCAACTTCTACCAAACAAGCGAGGGCTTAAAGTCAAACATCATTATTTTCAACAACATACAAATAATTTGAGGGCTTAAAGTCAGATAAGGTTATCTACAAAAAGACATACAAATTATTAGTATTGGCATGTCTTTTAAGGATAACGTTGACTGACTTTAAGCCCCTTGAATTATTGGTATGTTTTTTGTAGATAACAGTATTTGACTTCCAGACCTAGATTTTTTTTAGACAACGTTAGAGACTTTTTAAGTCCTTGAAGCACTATGAAATCTAAATGATGAGCGAAAGATAAAGGTACCGAGTTAAAATATTTCTAAAAAAGTGGACATTTGCATCACATATAGATTTATACATATAAGAGCGTTTTATCTACAACGTAAAAAAGTATTACCACACTACCACTGACTTCCTTAAATTAGCTTCCTAATATGCTAGAATTCAAAATGTAATGGTACAAAGAAAACGGTTCACGACGAGTTCATCGAAAACGAGTTTATCGAAAACGATTTCAACTAACTAAAATTCAACCTAACCTAAACTAACCTTTTTTGTGTATTTTGTAAATTTGCATTCGATGAATTGATTTTCGATGAACTCGTCGGTTACCAAATAAAACGTACATTCGAGAAGAAATCTCTCACACCTATTCCTGCAAATAGTTAATGAATAAAATCGAAACAACCTTCTAGTCAATTTATTTTGGACCTATCTCATCGAGTCGGGAATTGAGCCCGTCTTGCAATTGGAGCCCAAATCTCGGGTCATTACGACGAAGACCCGCCGAGGAAGACAGTTGCGCATGCTCACTGCACCGCTCCAAAACAACTTTCTTTGTTTGCGTCGAGTTCGGCCCAGCAGCGCGATGCTTTCCGGTTGGAGCCGTAATTTAGAAAGTTTCGTGTGAGTACTTATGAACACACACGAGATACCAGATACAATATTTACTGTGGTCACAATATGATTGCTGCAGCGAGAGAAATTCTCACTCGAAAACAACCAGTACGAACTAGAACGGTATGGGCACGAACAAAGTCTTTAGGGAATTATGACAAAAACATGTTTCAAACGTCCACAAACAATATTCTTAACCAAATAGGACTTTCGACGTCGGCGATTTCAAGAGTGAATAGTGATGTAGCAAACAAATGAGAATAATAAATTGGGGAACAATCAGCTCTAAACTAAACATATGTTCAAATTTGTCTCCGCGAACACTTATCGATGATAAAAAAATATTCGAGTTTATCATGGTATAAACGAATTTCTCTATTTAAATATTACCTATGTGAATTTGCTTTTATCTCCTATTCAGATTTTTTTAAAGCAAGATTGGAGATCTATACAAACAAGTTAAATTTTCTTTTTTAAGAATCTTTACAAAATTGAATGCAAAATTAAAAAAATCTCTGGACCCAAATAGAGAATTCGTACAAATAAATTCCACTTAGTGCTTGCTATAAATGATTTTGGGGAATATTTGCGAAATAAAAGACTTATAAAGTGCTAAAATATAGATTGGGAAGAATGAAAAGCTTAAGTTTATTCATGTAAAATGGAAAGTTTATTGGTGTGAGAAAAACTTATCAGGAATAACATTGTGCTTATACACATTTTACGCCTGCGGCTGTTAGAATAAATAAAAAAAACATATATTTAAAAAAAAATTATCAGGTGCACGTTAAAAGCAGAGATGTATGTTTAATTTTTCCAGATACCAGCTTTATTTTGAAGTAAACTTTTAACTGGCCGGAGCCCGTGGGACTATCACTTCTCCTAGTTCGAGTATGTTGTTAAGGAGAAGGAAAGGAGATGAGGAAGAAGGATGGAAAGTACCTGGCAATCCAGACCGCACTAAATTAGAAGACTACAAATTAAAAATTGCACAGGCGCAGTTTTACTGTTTTGTGACATGTGTCAAAAGATAGTTGCTGAATTGTCTGTGACATTGAAAATGTCGATGGTCAATGGTTAAGCAGTTGAGTCAGTCTGTTTATTGGCGCGTTCTGATAGGCAGAAGTCCTCGCTTTCGGAGCATAAAACAAGTGCATGGGATCTGCCACGAGTATTGTTAGGGACATATAACTTATTGAATATACCTAATACCAGAGATTGTCTAACAAAATGTTTACCTAAAAATACTTTTCGACTGGCTTCTAAGGTATTGAAATACAGAATTCCTGTTAAGAACAAGGATGGATACATGAATGGATAATATTTAAACTCCCTCATATACAGGTAACGCATAAAACTTTTTTCAGAAGAGGCCCAAATAATGGAGCTATGTTCCAGGATGCTGCGGAAAAGTGTTTCAAAGTTCTCGGTATTGCAATTCTATTAGGAAATGATCTCGCATTACGAAGAACGAAATAATCATACCAGTTTAAACACAACATAAAATATAACTAGGCATCAAAAGACACGACGACCAATTAAAAAAAACTAACAGAATAATAAGTTAAATATGGAGTGTGTATGGAGCGAGCTGCCCACGTTGCAGCAGTGACCTTTCTTTGAGATTTCACGTGTCGGGCCGTATGTAGGACCGTGTGATGCATTTTGGGGCGCAAGTTCAAGGATAATGCCTTTTCGGAGCGCAGTGCGGCGGGTGCGGGGGCACAGGGGGGCCGGTCGGCCCACGCGGCCTACGGAAGTGCATTCACTGATTCATTCGGTGCAGGGGAAGTGTGTCAGTGCACGTTTGTCCGAGACAAACGAAATCGTGGGGTTAAATGGGGCAGGATACATAAAGAAATATAAAGCAACCGTATAAATATTAAAGACGAATTTGGATCACGTAGATGATGCTCCATGGAATAACGGTTAGGTACCTACTCACCATTTTCTAAATGTTTGAATTCATTTTTCTGAGTGTTTAAATTGTACTGTAGACTGGCAACAGAAAAATTGGTGAATAAAATTTTATTCATAATTAAATTAAATTAACTCCTAAATTACAATTTTTTACATTAACTCCACACAGGAATCCCTGAAGAAACCAATTTCCCTCAGGCCCTGTGTCATCTTTGGGGATGCTGTGTGGAGGGTATTTCTGTTGAAAGGTAGGAGTGAACCTGGGCCTTGAAGAGACCCATGTTGTAGGGAGGGAGGAAAAACAGAGGCCGGCAAATCGTTCCACAGCCAAGCTGTTGAACTCAAGAACGAGTAGTAGAAAATACCCGTTTTCATGTAACAAACGTCAACTATAGACAATTGTGAAATTATCCTAACATTAACACTTAACATTTAAATACCGGTAGAACAAAGACACATTTTATGGGCGGTTTTTTTAAGTAAAGGAAAGACAGGAAGATCTAGGAAGTAAAAAGGAATGAGGAGTGCAAGAATAGGATAGTTAAATCGGCAATCTTACAATCTGGACTTTTAGCAGTAAATCTATTTCTACTTCTTCTTCTTCTTCGATGGCGCTACAGCCCATATCGAGCTTTGGCCTCCCGCAAAATTCGCCTCCAACTCCTCCTGTCCTCAGCAGCTGACTTCCAGTTTGTTACCTGGAGAAGCTGTGCCGCATCCCCTCTTACCTCGTCTTCCCACCTCAGTCTGGGTCTTCCCACTTTTCTCTTTCCACCTGGGTGTCCAGTCATAATTATTTTGTGAGAACTCTTAAAAGGTGAGTTCTGGCGTCAAGAAATTTACAGGTCAACGTTCAGCTCGACGTATTTTCAACTGTCCAATAAGAATGAAATCTCGGGCAAAACCAAGTAATAAAACTTGAATGAAAACCTTTCGTAAATTAAAACAAAGAAGAAGCTCAAAAGGGCCTTCCTGTGATAGAAGACCAAATAACCAATAAAGGCGAATCTACCTTATTTACCCGCATCCGCATTTTTCGCTATTGACCGCCGCAGAGAAGAAAGTACAAGTCCCGCAGTGAGTAATTCTCTCCTTTTCCTTGTGTGCTTACCTTCTACTTGTGCAGTGGTTCAAACACATAACATACACATTTCAAGGTCCTTCGTTTAAAAAACTACACAAAACACGCATCAACGTCTGTTCCTGCAATTCACAACGTATATGTAATCTTTTCGCGATTTCCGAGAATGTTGCTGACTATTTGTAAGGGGAATCTAAGTACGGCCAGGTAACAAAGGACACCGCTACCCCCCACACGAGATATCGAGTGCCATTGAACAATCCGTGCTTCGAATGACTCACATAATAATATAATGAGAGGTACTCTCCGGTACCTGATGCCATTACCGGCAAGACCAACGAGAGGTACTCTCCAGTACCTGATGCCATTACCAGCAAGTCCATTGGCAACCGTTCGATTTTTGTTTCGATTGAAGGTCAATATCAATACAATAGGCTTTTATGTACCTTCCTACACAATCAATAATATTATTGATATAGTATATTATAAATGGTAGAAGCGTACAAAAATTGATACGCTGTACATTAAGAAAGGATCCAATTTCACTCGCAATAATGGGCAATGAAATGTTTGAGTAAAGATTCGTTCATATATTTTTAAATCTCCCTACGTAGCAATCCCGGTGAGTTACATAACTCATTTTGGGGAGGGAAGAATTTAAAAAAAACATTAGTGGAGGTTTCAACGTGGGAGTAATTTAAAATAAGTAAAGCACCAAAAAAAAAGTAAATTATAATAAATATTTAAGTTAATAATCTGTTAATTTTATTCACTTATTGGATACAAATGTAAATTATACGTAAAGGTTTATAGTAAAGAGATCCTGGGTGAAATAAATCAATAAAACCAAACTGCGCTAGAGCCCAAAAAACTGTGAAAAATGTAAAAAAAAATACAACAAAAAAGATAATTTAAAAAGATCAGAAAACGCATTTATGCAATAATAGTGAAAAGTTCTATGTATAAATATTATCACCGTCTCCATAATAGGAATACACAAGCCAATAATTACTTTATAAGTGTGCCTTATACTAACACGAACATAGGGAATATGAATAAAAATCGCTTGGCAAACGGAGTCTAGAAACGGTCTATTTTAGCGCAAAATTGTGTTTTTTTTTTAAAATTTTTTTCGTGTATAATTAATTATACAAGAGAGAAAGAAAAAAATATCAAGGGAAACTTATCTAATAATCGTATTCATAAAGAAGTATTTTTTAAGTCATGACAATTTCATATTAATTATACGCATGCGAAACGACTGGAAAAGTATCAATTTAACCAAAGCTAATTTTTTGGTATTCATAATGTAAATCGATTCGCAATAAAGATTACTCAAATATTTTGGCTTCGCCTTAACACTGTTTATGCTTTAAAAAAACTGATTGTAAAAATTCATTAAAAAAATAAAAGTTGGTCCTTGAAAGTTGCATGACATCTGGATGACGTCAAAATGTAACATAGTTAAACTTCATGTCTGAGTCTCTATACGAAAAAAAGCAGGAAGAGTACATAAAGATCCGTGTTGGAGCAGACACAAACTATCTTAACCTAGCTCTATAATGGCTTAATTATCCATGAAGTTGAACTATTCCACGCATGCGCCCGCGTTTTGAATTTACAATTTTTTCAGATCTGCATTGGTAGACCTGAATGAAGTTAGCCAAAAAAGTTCCAGCAACGAAGCAAATAGAAATGTGGAAAGGAAAACATAATATTTTTGGAAGTTCTCAACGACACGCAATACAACAATATAACGATTTTGTGTTTTTACCACGTTGCAGAATACATGATAAAGAAATGTACGAAATAATCGTGGGGAAACTTATGAAACAACGAACAGAAAAATGGCCCATCGATGAAAAACAAACATCTGATAATCGAATAAATAACGTTATAATTGGCACTAATTGCGTTAAAATGTGGGTAATAAAATGAATACTACACGTTTCAATTAACTATGACGAAGATAAAATCTCACGGGCTTATTAAATTTAATTAGAAACAAAGTAAATGTTCGGAATGATTTTACAACACGCCATCAAAAACACGAACTGTTTGCTGCTCAAACATACTGAACGAATCCATGTTGGTAGGTACGTGATACAGGCTTCAGAATTCTTACTACGGCAATAAAAATTGTAGGTAGCTGAATTCACTCTCTTTACTTAAAAAAACGTAAATAATTCAGAAAGATTAATTGAAAATGGACATGTTACAGGAAGAAACAAGTGTTAAAATAGTCAGAATCGTTTGTGAAAAACAAATAAGAAAAGCGGTTCCAAATATTATTGTATTGACTGTAAACTTTCAAAGCAAATGGAGAAACCGACAAGATGTAGATTAATTTAATATTTGAGTCATTTATTCATTTTATTTTAGTTGTTTGTACAATTCATGTTTCTTATGCCTCTTGCCACTCATTGTAATGTATTACTTGAGTGAGCTTGTATATAACTTATTTTTTGTGATGTTTACTTTCCTAATTGTAAGTGTCTGTATTTAATTGTAGATTTATTTAATGTATCTGTATTTAATTGTATGTAATTGTAGATTTTTGTAATTGTATATTAACTGAGTTTCATAACTTGATAAAACTGTAAAACCCAGTATAAATAAATAAAGTACAGTTACAAATGACTAATTTATTATAGTAGGTATTATTACATATTCTGTTAGTTAATGTAGAACTACAATCCATCTCGAATCTATGAATTGGTGCAGAATTTATAGTTTCCGGCAGGGCATTATAATATTTCATCCCTTTGTAGAATTTGTATATTGGCTTTGTTCATAATTATTTATGTTTTAAGTTTTCCCAAATTTAGATAATGTTTTAACAGCATTTAATATTTTCCGTTATTTTATACATTGTATTGTTTTAATACTACGACTTATCTTATGCTCGTGCCCAGGATCAAATAAAATAGTTTTGTAAATCGGTACTCACAGAAATAAAACGTTAAAAAAGTAAGGCGTTCAAAGAAGCTAGACAAAAACAAAACATAGGAGATATCGATATCTTAAACCTACCATGTTATGGTTTAATGCGCGACAGGAACAGCTATCACGAGGAAGTGAATTATCTATAATTTTAATACGAACAGCAATGTTCGAAAAGCATTAATCGCTAAAGAGAAAGTAAAGAGATAAATGTTAACCTCATGTATTTTACCTCAACGCCTACATTTATTACTCTGTTCAGTATGTAGGTGTGCAGTTTGCAACGACGGACATAAAACTTTGAATTGATCGTCCGACATAACATTTCGATCACGTCCGTTGTTCAAACAAATTGGAAAGATTTCCGATATGAGCAAAGGAGGACAGAACTTGTTTGGATTAACAATATGAATCATGCAAGTAGTAGTGGTTACCAGGTAAAGGTTGGTTTCGGGGCCGGCGAACGAAAGAGAAACAGCCAGGGAAAGTGAGCGGCGCACGTCGCGCGGCGCGGCACAGGCGATAGAGCGGCCGCAAGGCGCAAGGATGTGCATACTGATTAGCGCAATACCTAGTCCGTCCACTGGGAAATACTTGGACTTACACTGGTAATGTCATGTTACTGTATTGTTATAATGCGCTCGGTCAGCGATGGCGAACTAAGACGATAGCTAACTTCGAATGCTGTGTAAAAAAAGGAATAAAGATTTCACTTTTCATGGTTCTACTATCGGAAGCGTCATAGGCCTTTATTGGATAGTTGGATGGTAAAACTGATCAGCTCTTAGTCAGCAGGACTGCCGGACGATTAGAGCCCACCCGTTTTGGACTTGCTTAACTGGCACTAACTCCCTCTTGGACCTAAAAACCTTTCTTCTCTTCCAGAAAACACTAGTGGTTGACATCAGAATTTGATACTAACACCATGTACGCGCTCGCATGCTGCCAGCTAACAATGTATGCACGGATATTGGGGGTCTAGAGTAGACTCTAGAGTCATTTGAAAAATAAGTAGCTTCCTCTGCAAACAAAAATTATAGTCTTGCCGTGCACGGTGAAGGAGGAAACCGTATGTTTCCTTAGAACGCCGTGGGCAACCTCCAATGGACCTTTATTCATCTGTTACTACGTGCGGTAAAATTCTCTGGAATTACAATCTCACTTGTATATGTCCACTTTCCACTCCTTCAGTCTCACAGCGTACTCCAATTGAAGATGCTATAGTCTGACTATATTCGGACAGTTGGGAATCTTGTGCGCCATTTACACATATATATTTATTATAAAGTGTAGGATTTTGGCAAAATGTGATGTTTTAAATCCCAGTTTCTTTTTGGGACTTACCGTATAGTCGACATCATTTACATAACAAGATTTTTATAGAAAATCGGGCATATTCTTCACAGTCGAAGAAGCAGATCTGCGATGTCTACTCTGGGAAAAAATGCCACAGGTAATTTTTACGTCTAGAGCAGAGCGATAGTCAAGGTAGATACTTGTGTAGTTATTTGTAAAGAAAATAACAAAACGAATCTGAGGAATAGAGTGGACGAATCCGGCAGATCTAAACACAAACTCGCGTACTATATAATATACCTTTAGAGCTATTTTTTTTTCAGTTATCAGTGATCTGATTTTGTTCACGAAAAAAGTTAACAGCCGCCACTGACTTTAGGACTTGTGTGTTGTTTGATTCGGTTATGAAAAAATGTAATGTGATATCATCAACGGTGTTCGGCTCATAAAGTACTGACAAATTGAAGAAAGTTTTTGGCGAAAGGAGCATGATGCAGTCATGAATAAGAACAGTGATACAACAGAAAGGGAAAATACGTACGGCCTCCGTGGTCGAGGAACAAGGTTCTCGACTAACAATTCAGAGGTCCCCGGTACAAATCTTAGCGCGCGCAAATAAATTTTATGTGTTTAATTTGAGTTATTTCACAATTGTATTAATTAAAAATAATATATAGCATAATTGCGGCACGTTACAGAGTGGAAGATACTCTCAGAATCGCCCTGGAGTAAGACCACCATTCAGAATATTAGCGACACGTTCCAGAGTGGAAGATACTCTCAGTATCGCCCTGGAGTAAGACCACCATTCAGAATTAAAACGTTGCTTAAAATGGCTTAAGCCGTGTTTGGTGACCAGATCTGAATAGCAAGATACTCATCCACCTTCCTCTTCCCCATCTCTTTCTTCTCCGTACTACTTTCACACCCCAATTGTGGATGTCATAGTCTCGCTGGCTCTAGACGGGAGCAGTGAGACTATAACATCTATGAATGAGGACTCTTGTGAAGGTATTTACATAAAAAACGTACAAATTAAGAATGTTTAATTTAATATGCCTTGTTTTCTACATTATACACATTGTAAAAAAATAATATTATGTTAATTAACTAATTTGAACACATTTATATATATAACCAACTGGTTTCAATGCAACCTGAACCTTCATCAGGGTTATATAAGCAATAGTATTACGGTTATGTTATGTGCTACCTAAATATATTACGTATACCTATATCCTTACATCATTAGACTCGTGAAAATATAAAAGTTAAAATACAGAAGAAATAAGCTCTCCCACTCTGTTTTCTATGCGGATAATAATTATGGTAGATGTGTGGGTTTCCGCAGAGGAAAATGTAAATGCGGTAACGAAGAAAATTCAGAACGGGAAATGATTCGTAGCGTGCAAAAGACGTCAGAAAGCTTGTATAATAAGATTTTTAGATTGAAAAGGGAAATAATAATAATTGACAAAGGTTTCTTTGACTTACGCTAAAATGAAAAACATTATATTCACAGCAAATAAATGCGAATGAAAAGGTCATCGAGAAATGCAAAGAAATTAACAGGTTTTTTTTTATAATCAGCACAAACGTCAGGTCCTAACTTCTTAGAAGCAGTAGAACAGAGATAGACGTTTTTAATCAATTTGTAAGAATTCAATTAAACGCGACTTTAAAAAGCATGGACAGTAAATCCCTGGTTCCCACGGAGGTAGATACTCGAAATTGGTTTGAATACTTGCGTTTGCTTTTCGTCTATTTCCCCAGCGCCATTTTTAATGATTGCAAAAACCGTCAGAGAAACAAACGACACGGGCAATTCAACGTGACCGAACGAAATAATTAAAGTTGTATAGAATTTCAAATGTAAAGTTTTAATTAGAATTTCATAAATTTAATAGGAAACAATGGAATAAACGCGTCTGTCAGTGGAGAATTCAATGAAACATGAACAATGTAATGAAAAATCCTTTCATATGACTGCGCTTTCAATTCGAAAACAACAATAACCATGCTGGGTTAGGACGGCCTCCGTGGTCGAGGGGTAAGGCTCTCGACTCCCAATCCGAAGGTCGCTGGTTCGAACCCGGCATGCGCAAATAAATTTTATTTTATTAATTTGTGTTATTCCACAATTAATTAAATAAAAATAATACATAGTATATTTGCGGCACGTTCAAGAATGAAATATACTCTTTAGTGTCGCTCTGGTGTAAGACAACCATTCACAATTGAAAAATTGCTTTAAATGGCTTTAGCCGTATTTGATGACCAGATTTGAATAGCTAGGTACTTCCCAACCTTCATCTTCTTCGTCTTCTTCGTCTCCTTCCCCTCCCCGTTACCTCCAGCCTCACAACGTATCCCGATTGGGGATGCCACAGGCTCATGGTGCTCCAGACGGGAGCAGTTGCGACTCTTGTGCGGTATTCACATAAAAAGATGACCAAATAGAACACCTAACCTCCCCAAACAAGAAAAATTTAACAAAATTAATAAAAAATAAAATAAAAACACGGTTATAAAATGTAATAACTAAAGTTTATTAAAAGAGTTTTGGTAATAAATAAATACTGTACTTTAGTACCATGTTCTTCTTGTAATAAATTGGACAATTCCCCGACAAAACAGAACATTGAAGAAAATTGAAGAAACAACAAAATTTATCTTACCTAATCTCACAATTTTTAATCGTGGTCTGTTTCATGCCCATTCCGTTTGATCTGGTTATCATTTCACAGAGATTATTCCAAGTAATTTTTAAGACCGGTTTACAACGGGCAGAGAAACCTGACGGCCCGAAAGTCCTTGAGGATGATGAACATACGCCCCAGGTGAAATGTTAATTATTGTCGGGTGTAATTCCGGCGTCAGAATCAACCGATTCTTTGCGAGGGCTGTCATTAAAAAAAAATTACCGTAATTTCAAAGTTTCACTTTTAAAAGACGACGAAAATCGACAGCGATTGAAAAAACGAAAAAAAGTTGAGGCTTTATGATAAAACTAGTCATTTTACTAGATGGATTTGTCACTCACAGAATTTAGCGTCTAATAATGTTGAAAATAAAATGGAAACTAGAACGCGATTCGATAAATTGTGCAGTGAGCAGCGGGCTTACCCGTCGCACTAAACACACACACACCTCAAGAGTATGTAAAAAGGTTTTTGTAATTATATTTACATTTTCACCTATATTTTCTTACCAATAAATGTACTTGTCCATTTTAAATACGAGTCGATTAGTTTCTTACCTGTTTTCTTCTTCACAGTCGTACAAATATGAAATATAGCTACCACAGGTAGATATTATGTGAATCCATGGCTCATGATAGAAATGACGTTTGGTGCTAAAAAAATAGTTGCATTAGCTTATTGATGCATTACAAAAAAAAGCTGTAAAAATTGTGCACCGATGAAGTGTTCTCAGTGGGATATATTATGTATATAAACGGATTTTTTTTTTCACAGATACGACTCTGATTTCTGCCTACCCCTCCGAAGAAACGGCGCACGGAAGATTATTTAAGGAAACTACTGGGAAACAATTAAAAAAATACAGGTTAAAATAATTATTTTTCATAGTCTAATATTGTACCTAAATAACAGTACGCCTCAAAAATGGACAAAATTTATTTTTTAACACTACACGGAGGCGTGCACGCGCTTTCAAACACGGCGTTGGCAATATTCATTCGGCCACTGCTACGGACGGACCTGCGTTACGCTTTAATCGAATAGCTGCATCATCTGTGTTTAGAAGTTTTGTTGTAAGTGTCGCAATGGAAAATATAGCTGAAGGTATGTGCATAAATGTATAATTTTTTTAGATAT
Organism: Limnephilus auricula; assembly: GCA_951813805.1. Lineage (NCBI taxonomy): Eukaryota > Metazoa > Arthropoda > Insecta > Trichoptera > Limnephilidae > Limnephilus > Limnephilus auricula. Next base: position 9,136,587 of record OX638403.1, read on the forward strand.
ATATTTTTTTAGTGTGTACGGTTTCTAAGGGTCACAAAATGGTGTTTTTAAAAATATTTTTTCAAACAATATTTGACGTTTACGAGAGTGAATCTTTTTTGGTTCAAAATGGTGTGTCGTCTCATGCACATTTTATTATTTGCGTGTTAGTTTTGTACTAAAAAAATACAATTTCGTAACCAACTTCAACCAACTCTTTAAAAAAACTTTTTTTTTTAGGGAGTCATCTACGAATTATTTACAGAGAGCTGTTTAACTTTTTACGAGAGGAGAGACTTTTGCACCCGAATTCACAGAGATCCCGAAGAGTATTGCAGGATTACGTCATCCGGAAGTTTTTTTTACAAAATTGTTCTCCAACTATGAATACGGCAGTCGCGCAAGCTATAACTTCGTTTACACTTGCACTTACCACGCGATGGAAATTTTTAAATATATTCAAAAATATTTTTTGCACAAATATACATTATGGATACAAAATGAAGTAATTATCAAAAACATCGACCTACCCAGCTCTAGTGACCAATCAGAGCCAGCCAAGTCTGCCGGGCGACCTGCAAAAGCTTTCGAACAAAGTAGCGAAAAGCCCAAACGCCAAAAAATTGAAACAAGACCAGATTGATACCATTAATCCAACTTCCGTACGTATCGGTAATAGGCATATGATTGTCAACCACACAATCTTGAGGACTATGGTGGATGGAAAAGTTTGTAATGCGTTTTCTTTAAATACCTATACGCAGCAATGCTATATTTGCAAAGCAAAAAAGACATGAATAATTGAGAATTTTCAAAAGGATGACAATGTATCACTGAAACTTTTTCGCTGGGTTTATCGACCCTGCATGCCTACATTGCCTACACAAGGTTCTTTGAATGTCTCCTTCATATCGCGTATAGGTTAGATATAAAATAATGACAAGTAAGAGGTATCGATAAAATAGAAGCAGATGCCGCAAAGAAAAACATGATTATTTCAAGATTTCGCACAGAAACTGGACTTTTAGTGGATCTTCCGAAGCAGGGCAATGGAAATACGAACGACGGAAATACTGCCCGAAGATTTTTTTATAATCCCGCACAATCTGCATGTATAACGGGCATTGATGAACAGTTGAAAAAAAAAATTCAATTATTTTACAAGTGTTATTCTGTGGGTATGATGTAAACACTGAAAAATTTGAATTGTTTTGCAAAGAGTACAGTTGTGCAAACTGTACGTTCAATTGTATAAATGGTTCCCAATGCCTGTAACTGTGCACAAAATAATAACCCATGGGACTGAAATAATATCTTCCTTTTTACTTCCAATTGGTCAGCTGTCGGAAGAGGTACAGGAGTCACGGCATAAGGAGTTTAAAAAAATTCAGAGAATGTTTTTCTCGCAAATCATCGAGGTGCAACACAAACGAAGATGTTTGCAGATTTTGACACAATTTGCTGATTTCATCAGATCCGGTCATTTCCAATGTGAGACCCTTACCTCGCAAAAATATGTTAACACTTAATGAAGAGGTATTAGCTTTACTGAAAGATCCCGAGTGAGGAAAATGAATCATTATGACCCACTCATTTGATACCGAAAAGCAGCACATTATATTTTATTTTTTAACACCGCATACATTAAAATTTGTTTAATTGAACAGATATTTGTAATTCCTTCAATATTTCCTTGACTTCCATAAAACATGTCTATTTTTCTATCTTTATAACTATCGTAGAGTATAGTACATACATATTAAACGATGGTTATATATTTGATTCATATGTCAGAATTCTTCTTTGTAGTATTGCCTTATGTTTCATAAATCCATCATTTAATATGCGTCTGCCATGCACCCAAGGCATCACATACAATTCTAAAATATATGTGTTTCATAAAAAATGTATAAACTTTTATTTAAAACCATAAAATAATTGTTTCCCTCTAGAATCGTTAATTAACCCACTGTGCGGCGTGATGGTTAGATAAGATCGTACAATAAGAAGATTACATAAAATTTCAAATATTTCAACAGTTCGATTCTTACAAGAAAATTCCATTATGATAATATTTAATTAAAAACTTTTGCGGAATGGATGCTTCGGTGATTCAATAAAATAAAAACTCGGAAATATTAATTTCCCCTCGATGAATGTTGAAAGTTACTGAATAATAATATTATCTACAATGTAAAGAAAAATATAAAGTGAACAAGATATCTTTATGCCTTTTCTTTTATTGCCGGCAAATATGTTCGACATAAAATATAGCGATATAAAAGCGAAAATCTGTGGAAAATTGCCTCAGACTGTGAGAATAAATAATAATACTAATAATAAACAACATCATTTCGTGAAGTATTCGGTGCCGTTTCCACGGGGCGAGTCGTTCCTGGTACGAAAAGAAAGTATGGAGTGCTTAACAGCCGAGCAACCAACCAACCAGCCAGCCAACCAGCCAACCAGCTGTCTCGCTTGTTTTATCGAATAATAAAAACCAGATAAATTAATAAGCGAGAGTGCAAAACTGCTACATTCGTCGTGAATTACTGAACGCAACTTTTAATGCATCGCTTGGTTATCAATCAAAACTGAAAAGCTTTTACATATAATATGTATATGGTCTGAATTAAATAACATGGCAAATAATGATATCAATGAACTAAAATTATGGTTTGATAAAAACCCATCGACTTTAAATTCTAAAAAAAACATTTTTTTACCATTTTTCATTAAAAAACAAGAAACACCCAAAGAAATAAACATAATAATCCACTCTGTAACAAATACAAAAAACCACAAATGCAGTATATTATGTACAAACATAGAAAGCAAGACCGTTATTAAATACCTTGGCATAACAATAGACCAACGTTTAAAATGGTCCCCACATATAAATATTCTGAACGACAGAGTAAGGAAACTAACATATTCAGGGTGTTAAGGTACGTACTTGAGTTACTTTAACCAGTAATTCCTGACATTATTTGGAGTAAAAAATGTAAATAAAATTTTGCTCTCCGGTGACTTTTTTTATGTAAAAAATTTTTTTTTTCAAAATATTTTTTCTTCAAAATCAAACAAAAAAAAAATCTTTCACATTACCTTATTGGTCACTCAGCCAAATTACCACCCCACCACTTACCCCGCCCCCAACTACCCAACACCTACTATTATTTATGTTTTTGTAGAAAAAAAAAAAAAAAAAACATCAAAAAGTCACCGGAGACCAAAATTTCATTTACATTTTTTACTCCAAATAATGTCAGGAATCACTAGTTAAAGTAACTCAAGTACGTACCTTAACTATATTTAGATGTTTAAGAGATATTTTAAACGAAAAATTACTTAGAACCACATACTTCGCGTTCTGTCAATTAATTATACAATACGGCATTATAGGATGGGGCGGTTCAAATAAAAATCAAACACAAACAATTTATATATCACAAAAACTAATAATAAAAACCATTTAAAAAAAACCCTATTCATATTCGTCAAAACTCTTATTCAAAGAATTTAAGGTCAGAAAATTAAGTGCATTATACTTCTACCATGCAAGTATATAAAATGTAGTTGTAATTTATGTATCTTTGTTGAATTATTAATAAAAAATAAAAATGTTGTGACAAAATGTCAAGGACTGCAATATAATAAACTTAAAATATATATATATTGTTTAAAATTATTTAGAATTTTTAATACTTTTTTTATTTTGTTGAGTAACACACTCTTACAGCTAAGAACTGACGCATGCACGTATTATAACAGCTAAATCACAATTAGCTTGCATAAATCACAATTTCACTAAAATTAAATCTGTCGAAAAACGTATCAACTGCAGTGTATGTAAATATTATGCGAACAGAACGCAAATATCATGCGAAAATAATATATTTCAGAGACTTTCTCTTATTGTCGTCAACTGAAGGTTGATGCAAAAGCCATATCATAGACCACATTTAATCCTTATAGTTATCTATTGTATTTTGTAACAATGACAAGAAATAGATAGACACTTCTAATATAAAATATTATTAATCTCTAAGTTATTATTTGACTCTTATAATAACAAATTATATTTTATAACAATGGCCGCACCATAGAATTAACACATCTAATAACATAATGCTAACTTATTTATATTTCATACTCACATCAAATTAACGACATACCAATTGAACAGTAATTTAAGCATATTATAATCACCGATATTGATAAATATGACACTAATACAATAGGAAAAATGATATTTAAAAGCGAAGACGACATAAGGCAAAGATGTAGAAAATACTAGTTTTTTTATAGTGAACACCTCACAAGAGTCCCAACTGCTCCCGTCTGAAGCCAGTGAGACTATGGCATCCCCAATTGGGGTATGTTGTGGAGCTGAAGTAAGCGGGGAAGGGAAGGAGATGGGAAAGAGGAACGTGGGGAAGTACCTGGCTATTCAGATCTAGTCACTAAACACGGATAAAGCCATTTCAAGCAACGTTAAATTCTGAATGGTGGTCCACCAGGACGATACTGAGAGTATCTTCCACTCTGGAACGTGCCACAAATATAGTATATATTATTTTTAATTAATTAATTGTAAAATAACACAAATTAATCAAATAAAATTTATTTGCGCACGCCGGGTTCGAACCCGCGACCTTCGAAATGGGAGTCTAAAGACTTGCCTTTGGACTACGCCGGCCGTCATTGAATTGATCTGCTCTTGTAATAATTGGTCATTTAATCATTTAACGTGTGAGAAAAAGTCATATTCAGATGCAAAACGATTTGCGAAACGAATAATTATAATGATGTTGAATGAATTGGCGAAATGTTAAGGTCATGGCCAAGGATATGCGACGAAGGTATCGAAACCGAGATTTAAAAACGTTTTGTAATTTATTGGTTACCTACTTTTAATTAATTAATTCGAACAAATGACGCATTCGATGCATTTCAATTTAAATTTATATTGAATGCGTTCTTCAAAATGTTTAAAGGTGAGAAGCTTGGATACAGTGAAGGTAAATATGGAAAACAGCTTCGATTTACGTATTTTTATTAGTTGGCCAATTTAACGCACCTGAACGCGACAAGTTTTGATGTACGCAATCATTTTAAATATAAAATTTTGAAGTGGTCGCTAGCTTGAAAAAGATAATTAACATATGTGAAATTCGAATTTAACGACAGCGAAATCTCGTGTATCATATTTGCGACAGCCACGTGTGGATTTGGTCATAATCTCACAATAAGATACAACAGCATCGAACAGGTTGACACGTATTTATTGAGTGTCATACAAACGCCCCATTCAGATGCAAATGTAATTACAAAAGCCAACACTGAATGCGATAATGAAAAGTCTCAAAGGTTAGGACCTCGGAAAGAAGGTGACGACGATCTTGTAGTTGGTGATTTAAAGATTTAGTGTGTCAGGCAACAGCTTGTTGGGCGCAAGCCATCAGCCTACCGCAACGACCGGATATTTTCGGTAAGAGGAGAAATTCGGTGGAGTCACGTGGTCGCGGTGGGAGTGGGATAGAGAGAGGTACGTGGGAGGGAGAGGTCACGGCTAATGAATTCATTTCCGGCAAAGAAACACAAAGGGGAACGGGAGAGATGTTTTCAGGTAACATAGCCTTTTAGATTGAAACTATCACACAGAACGAAATTGGTTCGTTTTCTGTTGATGGTAAATATAATAAAAAACGATATTTTTATTTATTTTTGATACGTGCAATATCTTTGAGGTATAATTACACATGCAAAATAGAAGTAACTTTATTAAGATTTCAAATACCGTTCTTGGTCTTTTGTGTGACTTTTTGAATAATCTTATTTATTTACAGCCGTAGGTTGTGAATTAAACATCATAAAGCGTAATAATTCAAAATAAACTCTTTGGAAAACAGTAAAAACAACTATTTGTGAACGTGTGTGGAGATATGTACAAAAAGAGTTAGGTTTTATCTTCAAATAAACAAGCTCTATCAGCAAAAAGCACCAAATAAAACGTGATTATATAACAATCGAAAATAATGCATTATAGAGTATTAATTAAATTTTATAAATTTTTCCTAAGTTAAGCAAAAACGCTCGGGAGTATAAATCGTGATACAAAATTGATGTATATATTTAATTTGCACTCTGAAGGTAATAACATTTTAAGCGAAATTGAGGTTTTGTAGTACCGCAAATTAAAAATGCATATGGAAGGCGTTACCTTCAATAATAATTAGAGATCACTGCTAGTAAAGGCTACAAAAAAACGTTAATATTTATATGTACTTAGTTGCAGGCATACTCGTGTTCACCAATTTGATTTAATATAAGTCAAAATTCATGGTGTTTGAAAGAGAGAGTACATAAACAATAATATTAGGATTTATTTTAAGAACAATTAAAAACTTTAAATCTTTACGAATCGTAAAATTGTTGTACGTATCCCTAGTACGAAGCTTAATCGAACATAACTCAATAGTCTGGTCGCCCTTCTACAAAATTCAAATTCATAATATTGAAAGAATTCAAAGAAAATTTCTAAGATTTGTAAATTTTAAACTTAACATCCCTTTAGAGCACATAAATTACTTATCATTAATGAATATTTTAAATATTCCAACTTTAGAAAACAGACGAAAAATAACTGACCTAACCTTTTTATTAAAATTATTAAACTCTAAATTTGATTGCTGTGTTTAATAAATCTACATGTACCTACACGAACTACTAGACAAACATTAACATTTTATATACACACATCTCATTCTTACTATAAAAATCATTCCCCAATACAACGATCACACAGTCTTGGTAACCAATATTTAAACAATATTGATGTATTTGACAATAATTTGAATTTGGCAAACTTTAAACGCCGTATGTGCGAACTATTTTTACTTAATTCATAAACTATTGTAAATACCAATTTTATACATTTTTAATAATACCAATTATTGTTGATTTGGAGGATATTGGCAGGCCATCTATTTTTACTTTATTTATATTCTGTATTACCTACATTTTGTCAACTCATATTTTATCTAACCTATATTATGTGTCTTTATATTTTCTGTTACTTACCTGTATTTTAATCACTTCTAACTCTTCACTGTAATTAATCGAAACATGTATTGCTTTATGTATGTAAAAGCCCTTTGGGCGTTTAAATATAAATAAAATAAATAAACAGAGTTCAATATTTTGTGAATGACGAATACTTGGAGCATGTGGATGAGTTTGTGTATCTGGGATGCGTGCTTATGAGAGATGTGAAGGCTGATAGAGATATTGAAAGCGGGATAATTGCAAGTAACTCCATTTTTTTTAAACTTTTTTATTTATTTAAAGAAGCATTCAAAAATAATACATTTAATAATAATACAAAAACAGAGAAAAAGTCCCAATAAACTACTTTTAAGTGGTTTGTCAATGGGTTCTTTTAACTTATACATTTTAACAAAAATGAAATTAACTATTAAAAAACAATTGCATACATTCATATAAAAAAAGTATTGTATACCTACATTCATATCATAGGAGATATAGCCTAAAGAGGTGTAACATGATAAAAATATATAAAAAAGTGTATGCACACGAAGAAAACTGTTATTCGAAAAATCGATCATTTAAATAGTAAAAACCGGACTGAAGTTATTACGAACAAATTAACAGGGTTTAAATGTTTATTGGCGGGAACATGTAAGAATAATTTGTTGGTATACGTAATTTCGTGCGTATATCAACAAAATCTTCTTACTTTTTCCCGCCAATAAACATTGGAACACTGAATTGGTTCGTAAGAACTTCAGTCCCGTTTTTAACCGTTTTTACCCAACCCTCATACCTTTTTCCTTCCCACAACTTGTTCTCCTTCCTTTCCTTAAAAATACCCTCCACACAGCATCCCCAAAGATTACATAGGCCCTGAGGTAAATTATTTTCCTCGGAGCCTCCTGTGTGGACCTAATGTAATAAAAAAAAAACCAAAGAATGCAAGGCTGATTTAAGCATAGTCAGTAAGATTAGAGAACAGACAACATCTAGTGAGGCGGATAACTTACTTGTTATAAAATGCTATATTACCTTAATAAACGCCCGGGTTGCCGGCAATGAAATTGAAAAAAAAATGAAAAAATTAAGAATGAACGAAGAAGGGAGTGTGCGGAAAATATATGACGCAAATGTGAATAGTATAGGAAGCCGGGGACCAGATACTTCAGTTGGGCGATGTCAAAAGTCAGAAAAATATAAGAATATGTAGGAGACAATGTACGAATGTGAATGACGCAAAGAGCGTGTGCCAAGACCGAGTTTTTTGGGGCTCCGTCCTCTCTGCCTATCCCTTCGGGGAAACGCGTGATGGTTAGTTTATTACCAATTTACAAGCTCACGAGAAACAATTCATTCTTTAAGGTAGCATTTCAACGCATGCCGGGTACCAGCTAGTAACTAATAAAAAATAATTTATAGTAATTTGGAAGATAGACGCAAAGACTGTGTGAGGAGACGGTCTGAAATGCAGACGCCAAGTTCCCATTGTACTACGCTTTATGGAAGAAATCGGACCTCGATCTGACAAGCAAAAAGGGATTGAAAAATATGATAAGATCAATTTGGAACTCTAAAAGTTAGAAATCAAGGCACGCCACGAACTTCTACGAAACAGAGAGCAAGTAAAATACGTATGTTAGTATGTAGGCACGATATAACAGCGACCAAATGCACGGATTTACCGACGTTTGAGATCCGTGTGATGAATAATAATTTGGATGGGATGCAAATAAGACGCTCGTGATCAGACGTTAAGTATTTTCATCAATTCGCCGATCAGCCCGTGCTCTGGTCTGCTCCAGTTAAGTCGGCTGCCAGCGAGAACACGGCACACGAAGTTGGACGAGTGGACACTTGAAGGTTTGCTTAAGGATTATCCTCAATTTCCAAAGCTTTTGGGCTTATCGGCGTGACGGTCGAAGGGAAATTCAATGGAAGTTTTGAGGCTTACGTTGAATTTGTAATTGGACAAGTAGGCGGTCAAAATGACAGTGAAAGCGATAATGGCCTAAAGTAGTACCTACCTACAGGGGAAGTCGTAGGTACTTTTAACTCGAAATATCAGTTAAAACGAAGAAATTTCTTAGTTCAGGGATTATCTTCACACAGGAAATGGTAATATTATTTTACTCATAGCCCAAGCCATCTATGTTTTTTTTTTTACACCGCCAAGAGAGTCCCAATTGCTGGCGTCAGTGAGATTATGGCATCTTAAATTGGGGTATGTTGGGACGCTGAAGGTAGTGGAGAGGGAAGGAATTTTTTTTTATAGTCTGGAGCCAGTGGGACTATGGCATCCCCAATTGGGGTATGTTATGAGGCTAAAGGTAAGTAGGGAAGGGAAGGAGACCGGGAAGATGAAGGTAGGGGAGTACCTGGCTATTCATATCTAGTCACTAAACACAGCTAAAGCCATTTCAAGCAACGTTTCAATTCTGAATGGTGGTCTTACACCAGGGCGATACTTAAGAGTATCTTCTACGCTGATGGGAAAGGAGATGGAAAAAATAAGGAGAGAAAGTATCTGGCTATTTAGTCCTGGTCACCAAACACAGCTAAAGCCATTTCAAGCAACGTTTGTTTTTTCACTTAAAAATAACCATAGCTTACAAGTCATTGCTGGTGGGTTTCAATAAAAAAATAGTTCATAGGCTCGTTTACTTGGTACCGGTGACCAGGGTTTATGGAGTGAGCTTTGTCTAGGTATTGGCAGCGGATGCATCTGCCCACCTACTGCGTGGCGGGCCGGATCGGGGGAGAATGGTTGTAGGAGAGCTTTTGACCGCTCCAGCCGGACTCTCTCGACCCATTGATTTGCATCGCAATGGGAGGAATGAATTTATGCGTCCATCATTCCTGGACACAGTGACTTCCAGATTTCTACCCACCCCTTATACCTTTCCCTAAAAAGATCCTTCGTAAAAGAAGCTTAAAATGGTTCCCTATATTTAAATTGGCGCCCAACGTGGGGAAATTATTAGATTTAACTAAAAATATATATAATAGAATTTCTTGTCAACTGCTATTGACATTGAATGCGTGTCCTCAACATTTAAAAAGTAAATAAAAACAATTTACATATATTTATATACAATTTAATATATAAATAATTTATCTGCCATTTCGCATCACTCCATCCAGCCTGCCCACGCGAGTCGTTTAACAGCCATCCATCATCTGCCGACGCCCGAGAGCGTCAGTCACTCCATCAGCACGCGGCCTGCCCGCAGACAGCGAAGTGGGGCAGCGCACTTTCTACCGGGCACGACGCGCGCCGGAGCTCAAATCTGCAGTCAACGTGGTGTCGGATCGGCTCAACTCGCCGGATAACAATCAATATTTATAACTCAAATTGAGTTTTACGGCGATAAACGAGCGACGTAAACCTTCTATAATTTATATTACTTCCTACATTCATAATTTTTATATTCATAATTTTTCCCTTTTCTAACACATTTCATTATAAATGTTACCGCCACCTCAATCTTTTGTTGTTTCATGTAAAAATCTAATATAATATAAAAATGAATGTTTGTTTGTTTGTTCGCATGTAATGCGCAACCATACCTACCGTTCATCCGATTGCGATGAAACTTGGGGATATGATGTGCGCATACCCAGGATGGTTATAGGACTGTGTGCTCTGGCGTTATGAAATTATTTCATATACTATTCATACCATTGCTATTAAAATTTCATCCGATTGCTATTATTTTTTTTTTAATTTGCGGGTAGAAACTTCGATATCATAAACTTTCAATTATTTTGTGATGAAATTTTAGATTTCAATATAAAGCGTTGTGTTTTCTCTTTCTAACACCGTTTAGACCATATTTCTCACCATGATAGTAAAGGAGACACAATGATTTCTGAGTCGTTTCCAAAAGCGAACAAATTAGCCTGAGTGGTTAAATTTGTTGAAATCACACGAGCATTTGTAGGGACCAGAATGTGCATTCCGTGTTAACCTCGTTTTCGAGTCAAACTTATGTCTTAAACGAATTCCACTGTATTTAAAATTGATAATCAAATTGAAGAAGTGAAAGTTGACGGCTTTGATAGAGGGGTCAATAAAATACATCATATTTTTAATACATGCAAAAAGAGAGTGACCAAATTAGGAACCTACGTAGATGGCTCTCGTGCAGTGGCGGCTCGAGCACTTCTTTGATGGTGGAGACTGACATTTTTTACATGTACCCGCACGTAATCTCACTACCCAAGGAATATAATTATTATTATTAATTTTTTTTATTAAATAAAACATACGACGAAGTTCATTCCCATGAGTTACCAAAACTCATTGAGGGATCGCCGATTAGTACTTTTGAAAAGTTAAACCCTATCCAACTTAATATAGTCACAAAATATGAAGAATCACTTTACAGATATTTCACAGAGACATGTCTTATAAGATTTTATGAATTATAACCAATCATTTGATTTGTGTACTGTTGGTGGTTGGTACAAGAATGTTCGTCAAATCACGCTAATGTCTAATAAAATATGTGAGTTTTATGAAAAAAAATATTATTATTAGTTTTAGTTAGAAATAAGTTATAAAATAATAAATATAGCAAATAATATAAATTACAGGAAGTTTACATCGCTCGATTATCGCCGTAAAACTCAATAAAAATAAAAATAAATTAAAATGTTTGTACATATATACCAATTTATAATACAGTTTAATAAAAATAAAGCAATATCTTGCAAGATTTTCATCGAACTTAATTTGAACGTGAACCCGAAACTACGTAATTTTCTTGAATTAAAACAAACGATTCAGTATTTTGTTACACGAAAAAAAATGTTATTAAAAAATACGATCATTTTATTCGTAAAACGGTTAAAAACGGGACTTGAAGTTCTTACGAACAAATTAACAGTGTTTCAATGTTTATTGGCGGGAAAATGTAAGAATAATTTGTTGGTATACGTACGAAATTTACGTATACCAACAAATTATTCTTACATTTTCCTGTTAATAAACATTGAAACCCTGTTAATTTGTTCGTAAGAACTTCAGAATAAATTATTTCTGCAAAAATGTTAATTGATTTTATGTAACAATTCATTTATTTTGGTGTAGGTTTCGGGAATGCATGGTGGGACCGACCCCACACGGAGAAAAATGTTATTCTAAAATACGATCATTTTATTTTATTTTATTAGATATATGTCTGTCCTGGAACGGGAAATTTTCCTAGTTGGACAGGCAAAGCTTCCTAATGTGTAACTTGTACTTTCTTTTGTATCTATAAATAAATAAATAAATAAAATAACACTTTTCTCCGTGCACTCTCCCCATGTGACGAGCCACCATTGCTCTTGTGTATAGAAAGAAACTAATCACGTTAACAACTTATGAGAGATTGATCGATTCTAAGCACAATCAAAGGAGAATAAAAAAGAGAAAATATTCCGACCCTATCTTGTCGCAAGCCAGAATCGAATGCGCAAGTCACGGAGCTATGTGATACTGATGTGCCTATTCAATTCCAAGCCTAGCCCACAATGAAATGATAATATAAAGAATGCATCGCTATTGAAGACGGGAGAAGGTTCGAAGTTGATACCCGATCGAATCCAATCAATTGAATTAAATCTCAGCTTAAATAACTCCGATGATTTATGTTGCACTCCAGAAAATGAACAATACCGGTTTTATAATAAATAAAAGTAGACTATTTTTCCGTTGGAATGAAGAGGTGCGGCATCTTGCGGAATATTTACAAACTACTATTATCGTGGTGGTTTGATTCTACGATAACTTCGTAAAAAGAAAACTATTTTAACAACCGATATCGCGGTTATGTACAAAGAAAATGAGCAAAATACCTGTGAAGGAAATAATATAATGCATCATATTATTAACGACTGAATGACAAGATTGTACAAAATAAGGAAGTTGAGTGAAAAATATTTTGACTTATAAAAATGACATGCAAACTTAAATTAACTCTACAAGTTTGAATTTTATTAAATCCGCGAAAACGCCCGGTAAGAGGCGGGAGGGAGAGTGTGGGACGTCATTTGTATGCTAGATTATATGAAAAATAAGGGTAAATATTTATAAAATCGTGACACGCTTAATATGGACTAAAAAAATAAATTTAAAAAATTGTAGTAGTTAGATGTTAGCTAGTACTAATTAATTCAATTAGCGGAATTTCGAAAAAAATGCATTTTAATGGTTATTTTTTTAATTTAAAAACATTTTAGAAACAATTTAGAAGCTTGCAACAGTTCCTAACATAGAGGTCGGTGAAAATGACATTTCGTGTTTTTCATTAAAATGCACTTTTTTCGAAATTCCCGAATTGATTAGTACTGGTTAATATCTAACTACTACAATTTTTAAATTTATTTTTTTAGTCCATATTAAGCGTGTCACGGTTTTGTAAATATTTACCCTTATTTATGAGTTTGGGAGGCGGGAATGGGTACCGCCGCCCCGGGAACCATTTTTTGGATAACCAACACCTCTGCCATAGGTCACCCCAAGTGGTTTGCTACATTTGGTGACTTAGCAGGGGTGCCCGGGTTTATGGGGTGAGGTTTGTATAGGTCTTGGCGGCGGATGATCTAGATACACTGAACCTCAGATTCCAACCCAACCCTCATATTGTTTCCTTCCCAGAACTTCCTCTCCTTCCTTTCCTTAAAAATACCCTCCACATAGCATCCCCAAAGATGACATAGGCCCCGAGGGAAATTATTTTCCTCAGGGCCTCCTGTGTGAACCTAATGTAAAAAAAAAAACAAGCATACAGTTGACGACACAGTCTCCCGAATCCTACTAGGTGTTTTCGCGGGCTTAATAAAATTCAAACTTGTAGAATTAATTTAATTATGAAAACGAACTTTAAACAAGCGGTTAATCATACGAATCCAGAGGTCGCGGATTCGAATCCCGGATGTCTCAAATTTTTTTGTTGTTGTTCTTAAATAAGAATTGTCATTGAGTTAGTGACATTTCTTTAGACAAATGGTATAATTTCTTATTTAAAATAATAATAAAAAGTGGTACACAAACATATAATAATAATAATATTTCGCTAATTTATATAGCGCCGTTTTCGTGAAAAATCACCTCAAGGGCGCTGTATAGTTTATATTAATGAAGTACGTAAGAATTTAATAATTTTTTTAGATCTACTACTACTGTTCACGAAAAAATGATTAGTAAACCTACGCATAAATATGTGGTATTTAACAAAAAAAAAAAACACAATAGTATCTTCATTTGTGTTACGTTCCAGAATTGTAGATATTCTCAGTATAGTCCTGGTGAAACCACAATTCAGAACGTTGCTTGAAATGGGTTTAGCCGTTTTAGTGACCAGATCTGAATAGTTAGGGAAACTTCCTCCCCCCATCCCTTAAGCCTGACAACATACCCAGAACCCCAACTGGCTTCGGTCAGTTAATACACTTGGGCGGTGTTAACCTAAAAACTAATATAAATTAAAAAACAAATTTCTCGATTCAGTATCAAACCCTTGACCCGAGGTTCAGAGCAACTTTGCACCGTTCAACATCAGGGGTGCTAGCACAGTCCATCGATAAGGATCGGTAGGATAATTGTCGGTAACTTCTCATCGTTCCCTAGGACCCTTGCAGATCGCAAACGAATAGGTGACAGTTTACAATGACTAAGTGTCCCTAATATATTCGATATCAACTGTTGTTTGTACCTTAGCGATCTGCAGTTGTCCTAGGGAACGATGAGAAGTTACCGACAATTATCCTACCGATCCTTATCGATGGACTATGCTAGCACCCCAGATAACACATTATTGGTTAAAATTGATCAGTTTGAGTGGAAACCGCACAATGAGCGAGCGACTCCTCGACAATTCACGATCTGATTGTGGCGCATAATGGAGCGAAAGCGGTGCAACAAGCTGTCAGACGCCAAACACCGCCTATCTAATATCAACCTACGCTAATTTCGTTGTTCAGTGCGCGTTAAGCCTAAGTCAAATTATATTTAGATCAACTAAATGTGAACGATCGGAATTACAACGAAATGAAAATAAAAAATTAAAGATTTTTCAAAATATTCACCTTATAATAATAATATGGTAGCATTTGAAGATATGTTTATCTCTTTTCGATAAATTAAAAATAAGTCTAATTTATTTATTAATTTAAATTGATCACAAAAAAATATTTGATTGTTTATATTATGCATAAGTAATATTATTCACGATGTATTGGTTGTTGTAATAAATTATTTAACTAGGTGGCTGTGGCTGTAGCTGCTAGACATCGCGTTTGGGTTTTCAATTCTCGGCTGGCAAAGTCCTCTATCACGACACAAGCAACATTTGCCACTTACTGTGGTGGTAGGAGTAGGTATCAAATATTGTCATATTAGTCGTAACCCGGGAATGTTGCCTTTTTTAATTTTTGAAGATAACTATAACGAATTGCAAAGAAAAATGCGAATGTAGGTATATATAGTTGATGTTATTTTTGATTATTTTTCGATATAATTTCTCAGTTCTTATTTCGTTCAATATAATAGGTAGATACTGTGTCCCTCCTGTGAACCACTGTAGACTTAATTATCATGTAACTAAAAGCCTATGACGGCGTTTAAATAAATAAATAAAATTATATATAATACATTTTCAGTAAAAATCTTTCCATTAAAGAAAGGTGAAAAATAATACATTAAAAATGGTGTGCTCTGGCGTTATCAAGTTTTGACAACTATAGTTAAAACTAAAACATTATAATAGGCGATTATTTTCAATTTAGAGCCACAAAATATAAAATTAACTCAAAATTTAAGAAAATACGCCATACTGTATCATTAACATTTTTCAGTTAGAAAATAGATTTAAAAGAGTGCAGAAATCTTGGACGAAACCGAACAGATATTAGTTAAATCATAAAATTATCAAGATTAAAGTTTTAATTTGATTTTATCGATAATTATCCAATATTTATTTATTACATTTGTTTACAGACTATTATTAACCAATAACAACACAGTACATAGCATGTAATATAAATTGAAAAACAGTTAAAATGAACGAAGAGAATTGTAGGTAGGTACCTTGCTATAAAATTGACAAATTGCATGAAACCATAGAGTAATTTTACGATTTCAGAAATGGTTTTGATGAAATTAATGATTCATGTAAAATAATACGTTTTTCTAGTTTTGGTGTAGTTCAGCCCTGATGAATTTGAGGCTATATAAATAAATAGTTATATATTTATCTTTCTAATTTTTAAATTCAAATCAACAATTTTACAACATTCCCTTGAACTAGGTTAAACAACATATCAAATTAACATTAGTTTTTTATTAGGTATTTGTGTGATGTAACACATCTACCATTAATTTTTCACCTTTGGATCATTATTCCGCTCGCGTTGAACCGAGCTTTCTTTTGTAGCTTTCTTTTGACCCGGTTAGATGGGAATTGTGATCAGCGATCACTTGGCGGTGTGCGCATGGGCATTACGAAAAAGAAAATCGAGAGCAATACTAAATGGTGGGGCAATTTGCATAATTTACCTATAAATAATAACTGCAGAAGTGCTCAATTAATTTCCAATTTAATTTCTAACTTTTTCATCGGAAAACATAAAAGACATTATGCGTCAAATATATGATCACAGTGTGTGTTTTTGTATTACCTGAACGAATTCATAATCCCCAATTGAAATAAATAAATAAAAATAATATATGGTGAAGGCAACTAGCTTCAGAATGGAAGATAATCTCAACATCGGCCTGGTGATTAATTAATTAGCCAACTTTGGTAAAAAATCTTTCTCTCCCTTACTTTTTCGTTTTCCCAAAATTTCGCAAATTGATATCCGCTGTGAGCGATTGGGACTTGACACACCTTTATGCCAATAGCCAAACAATATATTTGCCAAACAAAAATAATAATAAATGATGTAGGCACAAATATTAAACTTGACATCGTTTTACAATATAATAATAGTGTATCGTATCATTTGCGTAATGGAAGACTATTAAATTTAAAGAATACTATTACAAAACAGCATCAATCTAACTCAGTATTTTTCAACATTATTTTATGAAGGTGTTTCACAACTTAAATTGTTATTTATCTAACGCAGTTGTAGTTGCTCTAACGAAGGGCCTTGGTTTCAGATCGGACGATGAACACATTCTACTTGTAAAAAATGATACAATCTAATAACTAATAACATTGGTACCTGAGATATTGCGTTCATTGCCTAATCTGTTGTGAAAATTTTAAAAAAGTTAACAGGATTTCTCTTAGACCAGATAAACCTACAAGAATTATAGGTACACTACACCTACACAGTTTCTTTAACAGATTTATCATAAAACAACTAAAACGTTCGAGGTATAAGCTAATACATGAGCGGCTGTTAATACATGAATAAGAAATTTAATATCAATGTACGTTATATATTTTTATTGGTTCACCTCATAAGAGATTCTCTGACTATAGAGGGAAAGTTTTATAAACTATATGGATAGTATGATGCGGGT
This sequence comes from Limnephilus auricula, assembly GCA_951813805.1. Lineage (NCBI taxonomy): Eukaryota > Metazoa > Arthropoda > Insecta > Trichoptera > Limnephilidae > Limnephilus > Limnephilus auricula. Next base: position 9,154,141 of record OX638403.1, read on the forward strand.
TAAGATTATCTGTTAGTTACTTCGAAAAGGAATTTGTGAATGCGGGCCTTGAAGAGGCCCTATATGAATTAGGGATAAAATACAAAATGACGTTTTGTCGAGTGACTCCGAACGTCCTCGCTTTAAAATGTACTTTTTCACGATCTCATCGAGCATACTGTATGAAAAAAATACACAAGTTAAAGAAAATCGACGTGAGAAAAAATTGAGAAATTATCGATTCTCTTTGCTGCCTATCAAGCACAATACCTTCAGAAGATGAAACAGTAGCTGCCAAGCTTTTAAATAACTTTAATATATTGTCGAAAAATAACATTTAATATCTTGTCAAAAAATAACATTGAAACGGAATTCAACAAAATAAATAGTAAAAATACACTTTGAGATCTGTCAAAAGAAAAATATTGTATGCTTTACGTTCAAAGAACTATATTTTCTGCTTATCCTTTCTCAGAAATCTGTGAGATTTGCAGTTATTTGTCTCAGAAGTAGGTAATACTTTTAGGTGCAATCCACACCTGGGGTCTGTTCCATTCCCACGCAGTGTTATTCAAGTCCATCTTACCTAACTCAGGTACTTGGAAAGTACCCGCACTCGCTGACTGCGACATTAATAATATAGATTACACACACATGGATTTAGCCGAACAAAAAGTCTTCTCAAATTCAGGAATAGATTTGGAGTAGGCTAATTTTATAATTGCTCCACTCCTAACCAAAGCTACTTCAGCTCCATACTACAAAGATATTTCTTTTCAACTAGAAATTTAAATAGCGACTGGGGAAACTAACCATACTTTATACTGTAATGAAGCTGAAAATCTATTTGCGCGAAGTACGAAGAATCAAAAAAAATCTAAAGCTAAATTTGGTCAGGTTTTCCGGTCTGCAATATATAGGTTAATTTAACTATTTTAAGTTCACAAAACCATTTCCACCATGAGCTATATAATGCTTCGAAAATCACTTCACTGCCATTTTTTTATTAAACAATCATATTCTTTATTCTATAATTGAGCCCTTGCCCGGAATAATGTTGTATCCAACAAAACCATCAATGTTGAGTTAATGATGGAATAATGTTGGGCATATTATTACGCATCTTTTAAGATAGGAATTATGGAGGTGAAAATTTTTTTAGGCCTGTGGCAGCATTTTAAAGATTGTTTTGTGGAAGAATGTTGTATAAGACCATTTATCAAAATCGCGGATCGTGGTTTAATTCATGGGATTAAATGGAGAAAACGAATGTTTTATGGCTTTTTCGTTGTTTGTTTTTGGGGTGTTATGCCGTGTTGTGCTACCTCCTTCTTTAGCCGACGTTTCGGACAGCGTTGCAGTGTCCATCATCAGGGCAGATCCGGCATCAGATCTGCCGGATCTGCCCTGATGATGGACACTGCAACGCTGTCCGAAACGTCGGCTAAAGAAGGAGGTAGCACAACACAGCATAACACCCCAAAATCAAACAACGAAAATGCTTTTGGCCGTGAAAATCTAAAAACGTAACCGTTTTATGGCTTCATCTAGAAAGACTTTAAAGCCAAGAAGCTGAAGAATGCACGAAAGTAGAAATTTTCCAGAAAAAATATTGTTAAGGCTGCTTTTTAGCCGTTGAAACAGTTTTGTCGAATAATGTTGTATGTTGATCTGAAGACAATATCTCGAATGTACATGGTTTTGTTTATTCATATCATTTTTTGCTTTTTAAAAATGTAAATAGATGTTAGAAAAGCACTTGCACAGGCCAGCGATCTACGAATTCGTAGGTTAGAATCGTAACCACCCAACCACGAAGGCTCCATTCTTAATGGTGCTATCACATCGGGATGATTCTGAAAGTGTCCTCTGCCCGGAAAATAGAAATAGATAAGAATTATTCTACTAGTGTCCTTTCCTATCGGAGGTTGGTTACCATCAGGGCAATGTTCACCGTGTAGACTGCAACCAGGAACAATTCTGCGGTACTGCACGAATGCCAGCCATGTAGATTTCGATACCATGAATTGCGGCGTCTCCCGCATAATAATAATATTCGAATTTATAATGCTAACTTTTCTTTAATTTTCACACGTCGTGTTTTGAACCCGCGACCAATGGGTTCAGAGCAAAGAATTTTGCCACTCTTCCACGGAGGTCTGCTAATTTAGCGACAGAAAAAATGGAAAATTTGAAGTTTTCCTCACCAGGAAAAACATAGATTGGCGGGCTCTATCATAATCGACGTTTAATTTATCCAATGCATTTTTTTATTGGTGGTTAACGACGAATAAGAGACCTAACAGAATGGACGCCACTCCTCAAAGTAAAGAAATATCAAACATGTCGAGAACAAAAAATAACCACTTGTATGGATCAAAAAAACCAACCGTAGTAATTACCTGTTCGATTCATACATTCGATGAACCGAATAAAGTTACGAAAAAAAAACAAATAATGAATGCCTGCCTTTGATTGAAAACAATTATTTATGTAAGGCGAAGACCTTAATTATTTTCAGACAAAACCAAGCATCACGAAAACAAGCAATTATAAATTAATGACAGCGGAATTCATCGACCTAAGCGTTTCCACAAACATTATTTAAACGGATCAACGCATCGAAAAATAATACATTTACAAAAACAAACCAACGTTTTCCGTATTTAATAATTAATTAAGGAAATAATTTGAGATATTACAGCGAACAGCATTTTTTTAACTAGCGTGTAAAAAATATCTAGCAGGAGTTTTTGTTGGTAAAAGCACAGGCAAGTAACGAACTTTGTTTGTTTGGTAGGCTCATATTATAAACTAGATTTTACCCGCGGCTTCGCTCGCTTGGCATTGGGGAGAAATTACAGTACAAAGTATTTGTCCACAAAAATGAAATGTTTTTCCGGGATAAAAAGTAGCCCATGTTAATTTTCAGTCCTCTTAACTATCCATATGCAAAAAAATCACACCGATTGGTCGCTCCATTCCGGCGTGAAAGAAGGGCAAACAAACAAACAAACACACTTTCGAATTTAAAATGTTAAGATTAAAGCGAAAGTAAGCCATAAAATTTCCAGTAAAAAAAGTATTGGGAGCAATATAAATTGTAGAAATAATTTAATGACTCCAATTTTCTAATAAATTTTCTAAATAATTGTGTGAATTCAGACAAGCGATAAAATAGGTACCTACCCATCTATGTTCAGAAAATCTTTTATTTTCATTAATAATTATTTGAAATGTGCATTTCTTTTGATTACATTTTTGATAGATTTCGTAATTTTTTAAGTTAATTAATATTGATCAGTAGGAAGATAAATTTATGATCAAATCTGAAAAAAAATTGACAATATTTATTTTGTTTTTGTTATTTTTGAGGCAAATATTTTATAAATGCTTTCAGCTTCACAAATCCTACAATTATAATATCCCGTGATAATTCACGGGTCTGCGCTAGTTCAATAATAAAACAAACTAAAAAAAATCCTAACGTATTGTCATTGTTAGTTGGCTTTCATCTCGTGCAGTAATTATTAATGATTGAAATACGCATTTTGATTTACACAATATTTAAATTAATTTTGCTTGGCAACTATTTCAAGTGGAAACTGAAGGCATCGCTGCCACCGTGACTAAAAAATAAAAAAAGTCAAGCGATGCGGGCGTACTTCGTAAATAATTCAAATTGTCAAGTCGGTGATTACAGGTGATTATTCAACTCTTGTTTCTGAAGCAGTTTTGCATCATTATTATTTCCAGTGACTCGACAAGAACTTACGAACCACCCACCACCCGGTCGGTTCTAGTAATCCCCTTTTCTATGGATTGAATTAGAGAGACGGTGACATCTTGGACGTGTCAACGCTTATAGATAAATAAAGATACTAGAGAAGAGTGGAGGTATTTAGAATATTGTAAAAGAACAGCCCACACTATTCATAATGTGTGTCTGAATACGATTCTTGAAACGTGACCAAGAAGGCTTTTATTTTGTCGTGATTCAGTAGGAAGGTATGTACCTACTGATGATCACATCTTGGAATAATTAAAAAAAACCTGCACATTATTTATTCAAAGATAAGCTAAAAGTGTCCAAATAATAGCAGTTGCTACGTTAGTATTTGGGGAATGTCGGTTTATTTTATAAAACTCAGTAGTGGAATCTGTGAAACACTGGTCTGTATGATCCATGGAAAATCTTTTTATGGGGAGGAAGAACGTAACGGTCTAATGATGTATATGTTTACTAAACAGGAGCGTTTTCCGCCGATTGCGATTCCTTCGTTCCTTTCCCATAATTCGTGGTTTGGGTCGCCATTTTTTCTGTTGTTTATAAGCAGCATTAAAGACGCCATGTTGTTGAAGAGCATTCCAGAGTCAAGATACACGGAAGAAAACGTTATCAGTCTTCTTCTTCGTATGGTGGAGGAGAGTTGGTAAAAATGGGATGCTGACGATATTCAGCTAGTCGACGGCATCGGGAGTGACTTGGTTCTTGGAACTTCTGAAGGGGACATTCTTCTACTATGTGTTCTGTTGTTTGAATACGTCCACATTCATACAAATCAGAATCATTCATTTTACCATTTTCCTCATAACTTTTCGCCAGACGGCTGTCAAATGATGAATTAAGTCGATAAAAGCGGATTTTGAGTTACCTTTGGAAAACCTGCTTCTACAAGTATGTCTTGTAGGTGCAAGAACTTTATCACGACACAAAAGCTGCGTTCTGGCCGGAAAGCTGCTTTTTCACGGGGGTTGACCTTACCTAGTATTGGCGTTCCTCTACGCAATACACAGGAGATACTCTTTCTATGAGCGTGTATACTGTGCTAAGCAGAGATATGGGTCTATAGCATTTGATCTTCTAGAGGTTTGTTGGACTTCAGAAAGTCTTAACATTGGCCTTTTTTGGCCGAAAAATGTTTTGCAAGTAATTTTCTGACATGAGACCATACGTGCTTAAAAGAAGTCGTCGCAGCCAGCTGATTTCTCAGCCTCGTTCGAACGGAGCACCAAATTCTATTTCTTCAAAAGATACTGGTTCCACATTTCTCGCATTTTAGGCTTTATTAGCACTTGCTTATCGAACAGATTCTTCTGGACTTTGTTTTCACTTTTGCGTTTTTTAGAATTTGGTGGACTACTTCGTCGGGCGTTACTTACGGTCTCGACTTCTTTGGCGTTTCGGTAACTCAAAGTTTTTCAAGCATATAGCATTTTGTAAGGAAAGCGTTAAACGGAGATTGTTCGTTTAGAAATTCGATTCCTTGTACCAACGAAGTTTATTTTCGGTAGAAAAAAACTAGAAAACTGCTAAAATGCGAAAAACTACACGTCACGACACGCTCCTAGTAAGTGGGTCTCGTCTATTCATAATATTTAATTCATACGCTGCAAATAAAACCACATATTCATAAAAAAATATAATTTTCTTTAGAAACGATGTGGAGAAGCGATCCGAACGCACACGAACAATAACGCTGAAGACAATCGCAATAAAAATATCGTCGGCAGGAATCGAACCGCGAACTTTCTTCTGCAATGATATGGCAGTGACTAAGCCTCGTGATGACTTTGGCCGTTTTTCGTCACAAATCACCTGAATAATGTGGGTCAAGCTTTCAAAAGACCCGGAGAAAAAATGTATATCACCGTGACAAAAGACGTAGTTAGTCATTAATGTTGGTTTGTCGGCTGTGGGCATTTAAATGTAACGATTTTGCTTGATAATAATAATAAAAAACAAAAACAATTTCACTTCTTGACACTTCGCGCTCGGCGGATTTGCGGAACGCCAGGGGCTCTCAATGTCCACACAACAAACACATAACGCCCTGTTAAAAATGATAAATTATCTTTTGAGAATGTAAAAACAAAACACGGATGCCAACGCAACGGTAGTTAATTAATTTAGTGGAAAGTTTATTCGTTATTTGCATCAGTTACAGGCAAATGATTTATTTATCTCAATTTATTTGACCAAACAAACAACATGGCGACAGAAAATATTAAAACCAAATTTCCCGCCCATACCTACATTATATATATCTTTATGTTTTTCCATGTGCTTTTGTATTGTTATTATATCATAAGTTATTCTTCTGTACTTATTTTGCAAATTATGGTTTCTTGTAATATATGTACTTAATCATTATATTATAATTATTGTTAAATTGACCTGCTGACAAACTGCTTTGGCAGTTTAGCGGGTGTTCAAATGAAGAATAAAAAAAAAAAAAAAAAAAAAAATATCAATAATCTTAATATATAAAACAAATTCGGGTTAGTTACACCATTTTTAACTCAAGAACGGCTGGACCGATTTTCATGATCTTTGATTTGTTGGATTTGTCCCCGTCCCGATTAACAAAAATCAAAAATCGCGGGAAAAATAATTGTGAAGAAAATATTTTTTTTCATATATTTTGTATGGAACGGCTTTTCAAATAACGTGCGTTGGTCGACATGATTTCAATCAATTCGAACAGCTGATAAATTAAACACAACATTTATTGATTCTGGGGCGGTACGAAGTTTGTCGGGTCAGCTAGTATGAAATAAATCAAACTATCTAACTTAACTACAAAATGCTACTGCCAAAACATGAATCTCCGCCGAAATTTCCATGAAACTATCTGCAATTCAACAAGTCAAAAATATTCAAAATGGCGGACAAATGTTAAAAGGTGTATGAGTAATAATTTATGCAAGGGGATGGCAGCTGCGAATACTATTAGGTACCATGGGTAGTTTCTTGTTTCTCATTATTTTCGAGGGTGGAATGAATGCATTGCAGTGTCAATCTAGGAGGCGGTTATGGGCACCGCCGTCCCGGAAACCATTTATTGGATAGCCAACACCTCTGCCATAGGTCACCCCATTACAATGGCGGTCCGTGAGTTAGAGTGCTAAGATTGAAAAATACGACGTTATTGTGGTTGTAGCTGAAAATGATTTTTTTTTTAAATTTAAATTGTATGAAGATTTTTAGGATTCTTTCAGTTGGTGTGGCGCATCCCCAAACAGAAAAATCTTTATATGAACATTTGTAATTTAGAAAAAAAAAAATTTTTTCAGCTACATCAATAACGTTATATTTTTCAATCTTAGCGCTCTAGCTTACTGAAAACTCACGGACCGCCACTGCACCCCAAGTGATTCGATACGTTTGGAGATTTAGCAGGGGTGCCTGGGTTCATGAGGTGATGCATCTGCTCATAAACCGCGCGGCAAGCCGAATCGAGACTGACTGTTCGAGGGAGAATTTTTAACCTCCCCAGCACACTCTTTCGAAATATTGCCTTGCACCGCAGTGGGAGGGATGAATTCATACGACCTTACACATTGTTACTCCCGCCCTTCATACTTTTTCCTTCCCAGAACTTCTTTCCTAAAACGACCCTCCAAACAGCACCCCCAACGCTGATACAGACCCTCACGATAATTATTTTCTTCAGGGCCTCAAAATAATATATAGGTATGTATATTATTTTGAGCTATTATATATTTCTTTGAATATAACTTTTTCGGTGTCCTATGTCTCCTATGTCTGTGTCGACATAGGAATTTTTCCAGTGAGTCAGGCATAAAATAAGCATACATAAAGATAGCAGCCAATAAAATATGCGTTAAGAAAATGAAGATAATGTCGGTAGTTCTCAGTCGAAGTATGATGCAGTTAAATATGACCGAATCGGATAGGGACATATTAGCTTAGTGGATAGAGCATCTGCCCGGAAAGCCGAAGGTCCTGGGTTAGAGTCCCAGATGTGACCCAATCTTTTTCTGACTTTTCTGTTTCAGATTTAGATTGAGTTTCGCTAATATTGTCTTCATTAATTAAAATAAAACAATCAATTGTAATTAAGTTTTATAACGATAAATAAACAAATAAAAATTAAAAACCGCACTATTGAAATAAACACGACTTTTTAGTAAATTTCCAATATCATTGTAACGTTACAAATGCGACCTTTCTGTCTGCATTTTTTAAGAAACGTTTTCTAATGTAGACAAAAGTTATAACTTTCAGGTGACTTTGTTAAATCGGTTGGTTAAACAGTGAAATGCACGAATTATTTATTTGCCTAATTGCAAGGAAATGATTACGGAAGCCAAGTAGACCGGATAATCGGGGTCGAATGCAGCAACGGATGACACAACTAGACCAACCAACCTTAATTTACTGTCACGTCTCATTTGAATTCAGCATTAAGGCTATTGGCTGCGCGGCCTGTATCATAAAAAACGTAGTTTTGGATTTAAAGCCAAAATACCCAAGCAAACTGAAAAATTATTTTTGTAATCAAACGGTATGTCAAATGTCTCTCTGTCGGACAGGAGCTACTTTATTTATTTTTGCTTTTAATTATAAAATATAGGCTATTAAAGATTTTAATATTTCATGATTTTGAGACAACTTGGACATTAAATTATTTGCGAGTAAAAATTATGAAATATAAAATTAAAAATAAATATATTTTTTTTAACAATTTTTATGGGTGCAAATTTAAATTACAAATTACCTATTTACATCGGAACAAAAAAATGTCGTTTATATATTAAAATGACTACCCAAAGAAACGCATGTAAAACTTTTTTATTTAAAACCAAGCATTAGGCAGATTTTTTTTAAATAATTATAAATAACTCACAAAAAAATCCAAAAGTCGCTTCCAAAATGAATTTCCTGAATTACCTTTACGTCATCATTTATAAGTAAAAAAAAAAAAAGTAGCTCCTGTCCGAGATAGATATTTGAAATACATTTTTATTACAAAAATAATTTTTCTGTTTGGTTGGGTATTTTGGCCTCAAATCCAAAACTACGTTTTTTATGAAACCGGTCGCGCAGCCGTTCCTCTTAAATGGCATGTTAAATAGCGCTTCGGATAAACGGTCTACAGTCGCAATTTTTAACACAAGTATCGCAATATTTAATGTAGTTCTTAGAACACACCTCCACTGCCGAACTCTATCACACGATAGGATAATAATTTGTGTTATCCGTCAGGCTAACTTGTTCGGTTTTCGGAACAACTCATAAATAGGCTTTTGTTTTTGTCTTACACTGTCTTTCTTAAACTTGTTATTATTTTATTTGTTATGTTTTAATATTTAATACTGTACTATGTCTTTGTAAAAAAAAACTTATGCATGTAAATGGCACTAGTGAAGGAAATTCTAAATAAATAGGTCTCATAAAAACCGTTGTGTCTCCCTTACCATCATAGCAAGAAATATGATATAAGCGGCGTTAGAAAGAGAAAACACCACGCTTTATATTCAAATATAAAAGTTAACCACAAAAGAAGTAAAAGGTACACCTTTATAAAACAAAAGTTTCGGATCGGAATTTGAAAAAAAATCATGAAACTTTGGGAATTTTAGTTAGAAAGTTAAGGTGAGCATATTTTAAAACTTTTTTTTTATTTTTGCATTAAAAAATTATGTATTTTATTAGCTTTTAAAAACAGTTTTTAGTTTTCGGATGCGTTCAGAAATATTCCATTTATTTTATTGCAAAGCGGAAATATTTTGACCTTCCGACAAAATAGCGTGGAGTCCTAAGGGGTTGATTATTTGAAAAACAATAAAACAGGAGCGATGTCAAATAATCATCATCAAAACGTAACTTGTTGAATTTCACTTTATATTTCGTCTTTCTACGTCATATTTGGGGATGTCATGGGGGGCTTTTTGCGGAAAAGAAGGAGTGAACCTGGGTTTTGAAGAGACCCATTTCACGAAAAGGCCAATCGTTCCACAGCCGAGCTGTTGAACTCAAGAACGAGTCGTAGAAACGAAACGTTTTCATGTGACAAATGTCAACCGTGTACAAATGTTGCACGCGCGTTTGGCGTGTTTCCCGATTGTGCACCGGTTCCGAAGGAATCAATGCCGCTAGTTCCTCGGAGCATTTTCCATTGAAATACCGATAGAACAAGGACAGCACTTCCGACACCTGTACTCTAAAGATTGCAATCAGTTTCTTAAAATATGAGAATCTATAAAACGGTATTTTGGGGCTCTAGATCAGAGGTGGCTGCCAAATGCAAACGTGGGGCGCATGTATTACTTTTTGTTCAGCGTGTGAGAGGCTGTAAATCTTCGAATGTAAAACATATTATGCATTTTGTTTGTCTGACAAGCCTATCGGGATTATATGATATTGTCATTTATTGTACCGAATTAATTAATGAATAGAATCATTATTTGTGGTATTAATTCATATATAAATTCATCATAAATCAAATGCCAGCTTTTGAACAGTAATTTACTGTGCATGTACCTGGGAAAGAACGTGAAACATAAAATAATCATATTCACTGAAATTAAGTTTACTTTTTTCAAGAATCCCGGCTGCTCCCAGCCTTCTGGAGCTAGTGAGACTATGGTATCCCAAAAAGGGGTATGTTGCGAGGCTGGAGGTAGTGGGGAGGGGGAGGAGTTGGGGAACAGGAAGGTGGGGCAGTACCTGGCATTCAGATTTAGTCAAAAGCCATTTCAAGCAACGTTTCCAATCTGAATGGTGGTCTTACACCATGGCGATACTGAGAGTATCTTCATTCTAGAGCGTGCAGCAAATATACTACATATTATTTTTAATGAACCAATTGTGAAATAACACAAATAGATTTAATAAAGATTTGTAAAGATCTTGGCGTTTATCTTGATAGCAAACTTATATTTAATAAGCATATAGACTCAATCGTTCATAGATCATATAAAATGCTTGGCTTTGTTCTTCGTATAAGTAAAGTTTTCAGTAACCCGCAGACAATAATAATACTGTATTTTGCATTAGACAGAAGTACACTGGAATACGCATCGCCAATATGGAACCCACAGTATAAAATATACATAGATAGCATAGAACATATTCAAAATAAATTTATAAAATATCTTACTTTCAAATTCAACAATAAGTTTGAATTTACGTTTCAAACTTTGCAACAAAGGCGGGCACTAGCTGATTTAACATTTATACACAGAATTTTAAATAACAAAATCGACTGTACTGAACTTCTATCCTTAATTAATTTTAATATACCTGTAAGACGTACACGCCATACAGCACTATTCCACACTCTAAATTACAAAACAAATGCAGCAACTAATTCGCCGATTAACCGTGCTCTTCATACATTGAATAATGTTTGCCTAAACTCTAATATTGACATTTTCTCAGATTCGCTGCCCAAATTTAAAAGGAGCATCATGTCAATGATATAAGTGTTTAATGCGCATACATATCCCTTCACAGATCACCACTTCTCACACATACACACACACTCACACACTACGCACATCACCCGGTAGTTACTAATTATACATTCCACTCAAGACATTACAAAGAAACATATCAAAGGTACCCACCATGAAATATTACTTAATATCTGTAAACTCTGTCATCACACTGTAATCAATGTACTGTTTGTTTCTATAAAATAAATAAATAAATAAAAATAAGACAAATAGAAAAAATTTACTCACGCACGCTGGGTTCAAACCTGCAACCTTCGGATTGCTCGTTGAGAGTCTTACCCCTAAACCATGGAAGCCGTCAAATGTTAACAATACCCGGAATTAAACGAAAAAAATACTAGCAGAGCGGCTAAGGATATTAATGTCTTTTTTGTATTTCTTCGGCATTAACTATGTAACAATTTCTAGACATTTTGTTGTTTGAAAAGTTTTTTTTTCTATGTAAATATATTGTGTTATCTTATGCTATGTTACTTAAATTATAAATTCCAAAAGATATTAATGTCATTGCAGAGCAATTGCAAATTGGCCTGCTCCAAATTCCTGGAAAAAACTTAATGATGTCGACATTGCAAGACAAAATAAAACAACATAAACCTGCATAGATACTGCAGAAGTAATTATAATTCTTTTCAGAATTTCAGTAGAAAATAAATTAAATGGAGCAAGGAGAAACACAATTAACCAACAAAACAATTATAAATTATGCATGCTTATTATATTTTATCTTGTGAGGTCGAATTATGAGATGTCATCATAATAAAAAAGCAAGCCTCAACAATAAACAATAATAAATTAATCTTTTAAAATAATAATAAAGCGAAATTAAACTGATAAGAACTGCATGTGCATTGTAAACTTATCGCCAGTGACATTGTATTAACGTGCACAAAGGGCATAGAAAAGATAACAGTCTGATAAATTTGCCCCAGGCAAAAAAATATGTGCCAAGTGAAAATGACTTAGAATTGAGAATACATATGTATACTAAACGGCTATAATTAGTATCTAAAGAGAGAAGTGGAAACTAATGGATCCAGTCAAATATTTAAAAAGTTTTGGATTTGATCCCGGGAGTTGCAGATTAAATCCTCTTCAAACTAAGTATTCTTTTTCTTAGCACAAGCTAGAATAGAGTTGGAAATAGAAAGAAATGAGTAATCTCCATCTTAGAAAAAAGCTAGACTAGAGTTTGAAATACAATGAATCAAGTACTCTATCTCAGAACAAGCTAGACTAGAGTTGGAAATACAAAGAATCAAGTAATCTATCGTGGCACAAGCTATAATAGAGTAGAAAAAAGAAAGAATCTAGTACTCTTATCATATCACAAGCTAGAATAGAGTTGGAAATAGAAAGAATCACATAATCTATCATAGCACAAACAAGAATAGAAGTTGGAAATAGAAAGAATCAAGTAATCTATCATGGCGCAAACAAGAATAGAGTTGGAAATAGAAAGAATCAATTAATATATCATGGCACAAACAAGAATAGAAGTTGGAAATAGAAAGAATCAAGTAATCTATCATGGCGCAAACAAGAATAGGGTTGGAAATAGAAAGAATCAAGTACTCTATCATGGCACAAACAAGAATAGAGTTGGAAATAGAAAAAATCAAGTACTATATCTAGGCACAGAAAAAAAAATCAGCCCTAAATCTTCACTTTAACTTTCACAGCCGAGACTGAGTGCCAAGGCCCAATTTTAAAATCCCAATTTTAAAGCCGATCTAAAAAATTTAAAATTCATACTGATATTTTGTTTCTACAAAGTTGCAAAAATTGAATTAGCTAGTTTACTATAAGTATTGCATAATAATGTTACATTCAATTGGTGTAACGTGTTTTATATAGTCATTGCCAACGTCTGCCAGGCCAGCTGCCTGGGGATCCAGATGAAGGATCCAGGCCAGAATGTTTGAATAAAAAATAATATATAGGTATGCGTTCCAGATGCATGTATTAAAATTAATATGAACCACAAAATGGCTGGCAAAAAAACTACTACGCCTCGACAAATCTTCAAATTGAAATACACAGTGAAAGGGTGGGAGTTGGTTACTAAGCCAATGGAGTTAATATATTTTTTTAATACATATTATGAATTATTATTTAGGCACCGTCAAGGTTCATTCAACCTATTTGAGTTCAACAACCAAAACATACTATGGATCTATTGCCGAATAAACAAAAAACGCAACACATGATTATGCAACAGTACAAAAAATGGTACAAAGGATTTATTTTTCTGAGAAATTCGTTTGAAATTAACAAATGGATAAGTTAATAATTCAGTACTAGCAGGTAAAAAAACCTATTAAAACTGTAGGAGCACTTCTATTTGTACCTAGTATGTGGAGCGAGTGAGAAAGAGACGTTAGCGTATTAATAATATGTGAATTTCGGAAATTATATTTGTGACGATAAACATAAATACATATTGTTTCGTTACCAATAAACTTTACACATAATATTTGTATCTTACAACGATAACTTTAATCTTAGAATAATATTCATATTAACCCGTGATTTGCACATATACGAGGGTGGTCTAAAAAGTTTCCGACCTCAACACAAAGATGGCGGCACTCATCAATATAAGCTAGTGAATGTAGTTGTGAATCTTTCGACAGTTACTCACCAAAGTTTCAGCCATTTTGGACACGCAGTTTTTAGTTGACAGCCGTTTGAGTGAGTCGATGTGTGTTTTTGTGAAAATGGAAAAAATTGGAATCGAGCTGTTATTAAATTTTTGTTTTTGAAAGACAATACGCCTACGCAAATCAAAGATGAGTTGGACTATGTGTATGGGGACTCTGCACCATCATTTACCACAGTGAAATTTTGGGCAGCTAAATTTAAACGTGGCCGTAAGAGCTTGGGAGACGATGAACATTCGGGACGTCCAAAAACTGCAACTACTGACGATAGTATTGCTAAACTTCACCAAGTAGTGTTAGACGACCGCCGAATTAAAGTGAGAGAGAAAGCAGAGGTTATGAAAATGTCCAAAGAACGTGTCTGTCACATATTAAATCAAGATTTAGACATGAGAAAGCTGTCGGCGTGTTGGGTGTCCCGTTTGCTCACGTTAGACCAAAAACGTGTTCGAATGAACATTTCCAATGCTCTGTTGGCGCAGTTTAGGCGAATTAAATCCGAGTTTTGGCACCGATTAATTAGATGATAGATGAAACTTGGATACACCATTATACGTCCGAAACAAAAATACAGTCAAAACAGTAGACTGCCAAGGGGGAACCGGCTCCAAAAAAAGCAAAAACTGTTTTCTCGGCTGGGAAAGTGATGGCGACTGTTTTATGGGATAGTCATAGTTATCTTAATTGATTATCTTCAAAAAGGAAAAACCATTACAGGAGCATACTACGCATCCTTCTAAATCTATGATTGTTTCAGACGTACGGCCAATTAAATGGAAAATTCTTATTGACAAATGAAGTTAAAATTTTAGCCACTAAGAGTTTTAGAAAAACATATTTATTTCATGTTATTATTATCCTTGTCATCATCTTTTAGTAGTAGAATTTAATTTTAAAAAAGTAGATTTTACCAATTTCTGTAAAAATTCTGAATTTTTTCATTTTGTTATTCCTATACTAAATAGGGTATTTCTGTACCAAATTGATTGATTTTATTCATAATACTTTATAAAAAAAAACTAATACTTGGCTATTATCTATCCCATTTTAGTTATCAGTTTAGTATAAAAATATTAGTAAATCCTATTTTATATAACGACATGCCCTGCGATTAGCTTGCGCAGACAAACAGGTTAACACTTATTATTATATTAAACGGTTAACAATATTGCATGCGAATATTACCTATAATAATGATTTACGATCCTCAAAATGAAATATGTATTTGTTTAAGAATCGCTGCTCCAAATGCACATTTGGCAGGAATTTCTTCTTCTAACATTGTTGGTAATTTATAGATTAAATGTCATTTTAGTCGTATATATGAGCAGTTGCTATAAAAACATATAATGTTTTTTATGTTTAATATTGCTATTTTCGAAAAAAATATTATAATAGAAGTATATTAGTCAATAAATAGAGCTTTTTTCAATGCAAGCACATATAGTACATATAAGTACTTTACCACATATTACTTAATAATTTAAAATCCTTTTTTTTTTGGTGCTTTCAGTTGAACGGAACGAGCCGCATTGATTTGCGCATAAAAGTTTTGAAAACTGAAGGTGCTGATGCCGCAAATGAATCATTTGCAATAAAGAAGCAAGCAAAACTGCATGTATCCCAGATCCGATACAGCAGAAACAAATATTGCGTATGTGCCATAACTAATTTTGCATAGACGCTAATGTTAATAAAAAAAAAAAATTCTAATATAAAAACATGAACACAAAATAAACTGTATTCAATTTTGTTAAAATATTTTTTTATTGACGAAATAGAAAGAATTTTGGACTTATACGGATGATATATTATTATATAATTACATAATAATTATTTGAAGAAAACTTCAAATAATATTTGGCAATTTTTTATTCCCCTGCTTGTCACTGTCAATTATTGTGTGCAATTTGTTGATTGTTAAATGTTCAACAAAAGATTGCAGTACCATATGCAACAAAGGCAAGAGCTATATTTTGGAATGAGTTCAAGATATGAGATAAAAAAATATTATTGTTGTTATATTTATCAGCAGAGTAAATGATTTGTTTTGAATTGCGGAGCTACGGAGACATTATAAAGATATGTAAAAGATTAAAATCAATAAGCGAAATGGAGATAATAAATTTATCCAAATACATTTGTTTACAAAATTCAGTACATTCAGTATACATATTTTTTAATCTAAGATGAAAGTACAATGACCTCCAAGACGAAGTAGTCTATGCACTTGGCATTGAGCCGGAAGGTTATGGTTTCAATTACCGAACAGCATAAAGTGCATAATAAAATTTTTTTGTTGAATGTATTTGCGCTGCTAAGTTTTGATTTTGGAATGTTGACTGTACGGAATTTACAATAAGCTACACAACAATTGTAAGGAAAGCAGATAAATTGAACTTGAGTCTTTTTGTAGTTTTATATGTATATTCAAAGCTAGTATGCGTTGCGTGTTCTTTCTTACATTTAAAACTACAACATTTTAGGAAAATTCATTAAAAAAATATTTAAAATATATATCAAGGATTGCTCTTCTCAAGAAACAAATTTACTACTTTATCTTCAGATCGTCAAAATTGTAGAACAAAAAGAGGGAGAAGCAGATGGAATGTATTCGAAATGAGACCATTGGGAAAAAGTATTAATCTTATAATGCTTTCGAAGACAACACATTTTTCATGCGCTATAAATATAGCAAGCTGTCAAAACTGAGTTCTAAAAAGTAACTAGTAATGTTGATCAAAGAAAAACTTTAATGTAGGGAATTATATAAATTTTAAAAATTCACTCCAAATAATCACAAAATGCTTAATGTTTACAGGTAGTAACCGTACATACCTAAAGGATTTTAACAAGCGATTCCTGAGCATATTTGGAGTAAAAAATGTAGATGTCATTTTGCTGTCTGATGATATTTTTTTATTTGTTTATTTTTATTGTCTTTTAATAACTCAGGTACGGGCCATACGTCATTCGTATGTCTACCTACGTTAAATTATCGTGAAAACACGCTTATGTGTCCAAGCGGTTAAAATACATTGAAGAGTGGAGCGAGTTCCAAAAGTTTTAATTATCCCTTTATTAAAAAAAAGGAAAAAAAACTAAAAAATATCAATAATTTTGTTAGACAGAAAAAGAAAAGCTTTTATGGATTACCTATGTTATCTAGATTTACCAGTATCCCGCTTGTACGACAAGTTTCCGCACACTGTAATACTGTGTAGGTGATAATACTTGACAACTGCATGCTGTTTCTATCAGTAAGACAAGGACATGAAAAATATAACTATCAAGTATAATTTAAACTTGACACATTAAACCAGACAGCAAAGAGGGGCACAAAAAATGATATGATGTGCGAAGGAAGAATGCCAGCAGTAATGCAAATAAAGCATTTCAAGGTTATAAACTGAGGAGAGATTTCATGCACACAATCATTTATAACATAATAATATTTTAGTGAAATAAGAACATTATTTTACTTGTGTTAAACAATATTCTACTGTGGAAGAGGCACATTTGAGATGAATGTGTGTATTTGGACGGATACAGAGCGACAACTAAACAACTTCCTCCTACTCAAAAATTCCTTCCATAAACAATCTAAATTTACATTAGAGATCACTAATTCGATATTAACCTTTCTAGACGTAACATTGTCTCATTAATATTAAAAAAAATAATTCAATACCTTGCAAAAAAAAAACAATGTCTAACGATATTGCATTATAATTCAACATATTATGTAGTAATGACCATCCTAGTTTCCATAAATATTCCATCCCTTGCTGCACAGTTTCAACCCCATTATTTAATATAACAATTTTTTAAATAATTTATTCATACTACATAGCAGAATATTTAGAGTAAAAACAACACCATCTTTTCATCTCATCAACAAAATCTTTTCTAACCAATGACAATTATTAAAAAAAGTCACCATTGTTACACTTTTTTAGAGGCCATGTCACAGCCCAGAAATAGACTGCCGAGTGGTTTTGTGACTGCTGATATGGGAGCAACATTATCGTAAAGGCATCGGTAAGCAACAAGCAAGATAAATTGACTATTATTGCCTATTACTGAACAATTGTTTTGGCCATCAATAGTCTTGCAGGGCAAGGTGTTGGTCATCAATATCTTAGATAATATGTGTACACAATTCAATTGTTTTTGCATAATCTGCAATGTGATAACTAAAATATTCATATTTCAGTATGGTTCATATGAAATCTTAATATGCAGAATTCACTTGTTACTAAAAACGCTAAACACTGACCCAAAAACAATTTCACAGGCTTTTTGCAGTCTACTTGGATATCTCATTTAGTTATTGGCATTGATTTCCAAGGTGAGCCCACCTTGACCACCTGTGGAGATATTTCCTATCTTTGTGAAGATAAGATGGGGCTCTAGAAGCTGTGCGGAGTGTTCATCTTACTTTATGGTAATGCATACATGATTATTGCAGACAATAATTTCTTAGTTAGGGGCACTATCGGTATACACAGCATTGATCTTATTGGTGACACAAATTCTTATTTCAGACAAGTAACTGAGGCTCTACGATTTGAACACGGATAATCCAAGATTACATAAAAAAATATCTCAATCGATCAATAAACTGCAGGAAAAATATAGTAATTAAAAACTACATTAACATACTTAAACACAGTCATAAAGGAAATTATGATGTTTGAACCAATTTTCAGATCTCAAGAACAAAAGAAAAAGTAGTTTTGTCTGATTAGTAATACCTAATGCATAAAAGAATTAGGTATTTCAAAATTAAAAATATGCTTTATTGTAAAATTGGGGCAAACTAGAACATGTCAACGCTGATGACATATTCTAGTTTGCAGTACGGTATGTAGTAACTCCTTAAATAATCTTGTGAAATGTATTTTACTATTGTTGAGCCAGCAACGATTTCTGCTGGTATTGAAAAAGCAATGCGGTTTGCCAAATTTAGTGAAATCTGAAGTAGGCAGGGAAACAATGCAATAATAACGGTGTGTTTCAGATAATGAGTACAGCATATAATGATGGCTTATCAATCAAGTTAATTTAATTAATCAATGTTCTCGCTATGCAAAGCTCACTGCAGATCATATTCTAATTACAGTGAAACCCTCTTAAGAAGTTTTCCAAGGGACCGGAAAAAAACAACTTCTTAGGCGGGAAAACCTTATAAATGGGAAAAATTGGGCCATTTGGTCTTCAAAGGACCGAAAAAACCAAACTTCTTAAGCAGGAAAACATCTGAAGTGGGAACTTCTTAAGAGGGTTTCACTGTATACACAACTAAGTAGGTATTTTGTTTCTGCATAACAAGGCTCCATTATTTTAAGCATGGATGTGTGCTCATATTTATCCACTGGAGCGATTTAGGACGAAATTTGGACCGCTTTTATTTTTCTGCGATTGATATCGGTACAAAATTGGACCACATTTTTCTACCATTCGTAAAACATTTATTGTAATTATTTGAAACATTTTCATGGTCAGCAATTTATTCTATCAAATAGTTTATAAAATAGATTTTACGTCTATGGCTTTATCGATTGTCTTTGAATTCGTCTAGAATGAATTTTGGCAGTTGGAAAGCTTCAGTTCTACAAATGAACTTCAAAATAATTTTCAAACCAAACTTTTGATTTGATGTACACAAATATAAAATTGGCTTTCTAGTATATATTTGCATCTGTGATTATCAAACAGGCCATAGAGAACATAATAGCGTAGAACATTATTCAATATAGGTATTAAAAATATCCACTGGCAGCAATTTCAAATCTTCAAATCATTAAAGCCCAAATTTCGCGCATTTATAAAGTTAAAGATTATTAAATAATTTTTCTATCAATTTTAAAAGTATAGGATAGTTAGTAAAATATTGGTGAATTCATTGGCTGTATAGCACTATAATTTGTTTATATGTTTACATACACAAATGTGGAGTAATGATTTTTTTTAATGTGGGCGGGAAATTTTCAAAATAAAATATTCTAAAGTGGCAAGCACTCAAGGTGATTTTTTATAATTCTCTGTGTCGCTCCAGTGGTTATAACATGGAGATATTAGGAATAAACCTTTGTAATGATCAAGTTATGCACATTGACCAAAATCATCTACGTAATGAACTATGGGGAGGTGACAAATCAGAAAGGGTGAACTGCCTGCATCGGCAATATTCAATTGCGCATTGTTTTGGAAAATAATTACTGCACCCTGGATGGTCATGGCCAGTCATTAGTATACTGCAGTCATAAGCAAAAAGACAGCTGGAAATTTTCAGTGGTAACATTCTGATCTTTTATTATAATAGGTTGATAAACATGAAAGGTCTCGTACATCAGAATGTGTCCATTGAAAATTTCCAGCTATCTATTTGCTTACGACGGCTGTATACCGCTTATCCAACAAGAACTCCACTAACTCTAATAAACACAGTAAACAAAAGTTGGTCTTAGCACCACAGATATCAAATATAAACTTAATAAATGTATAATAAACTTATGATCTATTAGGAAAATTTATGTAAATATATATAAATTCTAATATGTAATTCTATCAAGATTATAATTTGTGAAGATTTCATACATTATAATATAAACATTTGTCAATATGTAAACAAACTTATGTTTCAAGGTCATATATAGAAAAATTATTCGCAAAGTTGTAAACAATTTTTTTAGGGCACTATTATAATAATATTGTTGGAGGCTCGTTAAACCTGTTAATAGAATGACAAATGACGATTTTACGTCACTGTTTCAAGGTAGCCCACATTTAAAAATATAACATTTGTCTCTTGTTATATACATCCTTCCACTGACAGACCAATATCAAATTATTGTATTAGATACATGTAATGCATCATCTTTCATTTATAGAAAAAAATAATTACATTAGGTGACATGGAAAAATTAGATTGACAATAAGATCATGTTACAGACGAGAGCTATCTCTTAGTTAAAATAAAAGGAAGAACAATTATTTCCATATCAAATTAGTTCTTCGTCATATTCTAAGAATTGAATACCGAGTGTTTTTTAATTCCAACGAACCTTGAACGCCCCAAACGATATCCACGAAGTAATTAATTTGTTTCCTATTACAGTTCAATGTGCTGGACATAAGATATTTTGTCTCATTCTGTAAAAGTGGTAATTGTAGACGGTAATAAAATACCGTAAAGACAAATTATAAGTATTTGTAGTTCCGCTACTATCATGGAGTGGACGAAGGTGGAGCATGTGAAAAATGCTGTCGAGGCATACTTTTCTAACGGTTGCTCAAACTTCACCACTCAACATGCATTCTGTACCCATTTCAATATTGCGCCCCGCGGTCGTGTTACTGGTCAGCAGGCTCTGCTTTCGTCCACTAAATGCTAACTAAAACAAGCGGAGCTACAACTTTACGCCCCATTCTCTCGAATGTGTCTATTCCTACCCTCCTCGCAGCAACCATCACTTCAGGGCACCGAATTCAAAATAAGCAAATTGCTTTGCCCCATCCTGTATAAAAGGATTTCGAAAGAAGATATTTACAAGTGTCATTTTACAGTCTTTTCTTTTCGTTTTGAAGAACGCCTTCATTAAACCACGATAACCGGGGAAAAATGTGTTGGAAGTGCAGAAAATTACGATATCACATAAAATTATTATAAAAAAATATAAAATGTAATAGAAACTTAATGACTAAAGAAGCACATAATAAATTGTTAAAAAAAAGATAGCAGATAATTTTGCAAAAGAAATAAGTCAGTAGAAAAATAATAATAATGCAATGCAGTGGTTAATGATAGAAGGGTGGACTTACCTTGCAGGTTGTCTAGCATGTAGGTGAGCAGCTTGTGGGTGCCGTTGTTCTCCCCGTAGATGGAGAAGATCTCCTTGGACAGCGGGTTGCCGTGCAGGCCCAGGATCTGCAGGTGGAACAGTTTTCCCAGTTCATACGGGAGCACTCGCAGGTAGTTGTGGTGGAGGAGCAACTCTCTGGAAAGTGATGATCAATTCATTAGTCATGATATATGTTCAAACATTTACAGTGATCACAATTTGGAGGACATATTATTAGTTTGTTTTGAAGAGTTTTATTTTGTAAGTACATTTGTTACTTAAACTTTTATTTATCTGTTACCGGCTTCGATGTTATTAATAATTCATATTTAACTTGTGCGCTTTAGAAATTAACAAAAAAATCAAATCAAAAATTAATTTAGTTAACAAAATAATAGTACCATGTAAATTGCCATTATTAACAATGTTCCCGAGTATTGCTGACTCCTCTCACCGTTTCTCACAATTTCTGCACGCAGGCATTGCAGCAATTGCAGTTATCTCGAGGCATAGACCAGGGACACGTCTATAACCAGATGCTGATTCACCACTACAGCAAGCCCCGGCAACAGAGGGTGCAGGTACAGAGAAGGGAGCAGGGAGAAGAAGGGTACATTACCTGAGTTGGATGAGGTCGCCCAGCTCGGCGGGCAGGCTGCGCAGCTTGTTGCTGGACACGTCCAGGGTGCGCAGCGAGCACAGGCGGCCAATTTCGGCGGGCAGGCGCTGCAGGCAGTTGTCGTTGAGGTAGAGCGCCGTGAGGTGCGCCAGGCCCCAGAGGGCGGGTGCCAGGCTGCGCACGCCGCCCGTCACCTCCAGGGCCGACCACTGCCCGCGCCGCCCGCCCGCCCGCTCCGATTCCGACATGATGGTGTGTGCCCGACGGTTGCCCACCTCATATTTGTCTTTGTTGCGGGACATAGTAGTACCTGAGGAAATAACAACCAACAAACTCATCATATATCATGTTTCAGTATACAGAACCATTCATAACATACTTTCGTGTTAGCGATTGTGGAATCAACCAACGGTTAAAAAGCTGATCGACGGGATAACTTAAAATTCTGAATGGTTGAATTCCATCTACTGTTAACGAGCATCAAACTCGAGAATCAGATCATATGATTTTGTAGATCCCAACATGGGAGGTAAGTATGGGTACCGCCGACATGGGAACCGTTTATTGGATTAATTTAGTGGTTTGCCATGTTTGGTGACTTAGCAGGGGTGCCCGGGTTCATGAGGTGAGGTTTGTCTGGGACTTGACAGTGGATGCATCTACATCAACTAATAGACTGGTTGTGGGAGACCTTTTGACCTCTCGAGCAAGACTCGGAAAATTGCCTTGCACCACAGTGGGAGGGATGGATACATACGTGTCCACTGACCCCCAGATTCCTTTATACCCCTCAAACCCTTTTCCTTCCCAGAATTTCCTCTCCTTCCTTTCCTAGAAAGACCCTCACATAACCACCAAAGATGATATAGGCCCTGAAGGGAATTATTTTCTTCAGGACCTCCTGTGCAGAGCTAATGTAAAAAAAAAAACAAACGTAATGGGTTGTCATGTGGAAAGAATGCCAGATGAAGGAATACCAAACTTCAAGAGCATTATTCAACAGGATAACTGAAGAACGATAATATCTGAATTTCATCTACTGTTAAGGAGCGCTGAATTCGGGAATCTATTGACTATAAAACTATTGGAATATACTGTAGAATCCAAAGAATACAATGTGGATGTACTGTGGATGCTGCGCTTCCCTTCTTTTCAAGGCTTATAATAAATATAATAATTATTTTTATTTATTTATTCCGAATTAAAAAAAGATTTGAACTTATTTTTTTCTAGCCGTAAACAGCAAAATAAATATCGCAATTTAACTTCACAGTCCCAATCTTAGAGACTACAACAAAACGCGAAGCGCACCGAAATATAATAACATGCTCAATGCTCGAATGTCGCCAAACACACCAATGCCAGCAACAGTGGATTCTCTGCTTCGTTCCGTATCCACAAAGCTAGAAGTAGTTTGATATTCGCGCCTGCGCATTGTGTCCTGCGTGACTAAGCTTGCTTGAAGCTGGATACGTTTTCGATAAGAGCATCTAACGCACAGAAAACTCTTGTATATTGTACAGAATAGCATAGCGGATTGTTTGCGCGATAATTTTTGACAGTTTGGTATGATTAACTGAAACCGATCGATGCGTTGAGTATCTTTCGAATACTTATTTAATTTAATTTTGGAACTGTAATAATTGATGTAAAGCGTAAAGGATTTGTAGAGCTTATCTGACATAGGTACTATTTTTATTAGTAATTGAATCTTGTTCGCGGGCCAGTCTATAGATTTTTATATTTGATAGTAAGTATGCATATACTTCAGCATCCCTTATACAAAAAGTTACCGACTGCCACTGCCGGACACGTGGAAAGAATACCAGATGGTAGGACATCGGAAAGTAAGACCGAAAGGGTGTCCCAGTGGAAGCAGACAGAGGAGAGATAGACTGAAGATTGAGGCAGAAAGGGAAGATCTGCAAACCGACAAATTGCTAGGGCATAGTGCTGGCGGAGAAGGCTAAACCCTATCCTGATCATCATGTTAAGCAGCAGATTTCCATAAAATTTGAATAAGTTACAATAAAACACATACACAGCAGCCTCAAAGGTCTCTTCATAAAGAGCATCTTTTCAAGGTCCAATAAGTTCTACGGTAATAATTCCCCATATCGGTCAATTGACTAATCAACATCTGAAGAATTTTAATAATATTGACAAGATCCCCATGCTGGAAATGGCTGGAGGTGTATGTGAATCAGTAATTGATTAGGCTTATCAAGAACACATGTACACTCATACCTATTTAAACATGCATTATTTTATGTAGGTCAAGGATTTATAATATACTACTTACTGAAGTCAATATTTGCGGGGCATGTTTATGAGCGAGAAAGATGGTACAGTTACGATAATAGAGGCTGTAAAATATTTAATTAAAAGTTTAAACTTTATGCAAAGACTAGGGAACATGCAGTATAAGCTGAAACTGTAGTCCATAGCTTTACAGTGTCACAAATTTAGCCTTTTCATGGCCAGAGTATTTTGCAATCTTCGGTGGCGACATTTATTAATGAAGGGTTGTTTCGCAGAATTTAAAGAATTCATCAAGTTCTGTTATTATTTCATCATGGGCCGGTTGTTTCATAGTTCTTGGATACTAACAGAACGTGAATAGGACTTTCACAGTGTGAATTTTAACTTTGAAATTTTATGAAGTGTTCAAATTCTGTATATTTAAAATATGAAAGTAAATTCTCTCACATCCCATCCATGAAAGAATGTTTTACCTCACACCTGCCATTATGTGAAACAGATTAAAAACAAAGCCATTCACAATATTGATAAATTTGAATTGGAGTCTCATAAGATTATCGATGAAACTTTTTTGCAACGAGTTTCATGAACTGCGACAAAAGTTTATCCTAAAACAGTTTTTTTTACTGCAACCCTAATAACTATCTACCTACAACATATTTTAAGATAATTTGGACATGTTGCTCGCCAAACTGAGGACTAACATGGAGAATCTCATAGTCACTGGTAAAGTGGAAGGCAGAAAAAGCAGAGGAAGATCAGAGAGCTGTAGTGCTATCTATGCTCTGGAGTGACCAAGTATTACTGGCGTTTACTACATCGGTTTCCTTGGCTCTCCACGCAGCGCAGAACACCGAGGAGTGGAGGAGTTTTTTACACCATGAAAATTGGAGTAGGGGTAACGATCCTCGGCAATGAGGAACTGACTTAAGAAGAAGTATAATTTTTATGAAGATTTCAAACAGTTTTCTCACTATACATGCCAAAAAATACATACATAAACAATGAACGGGTCAAAATATGCTGTAGGTAACGTATTATGTCGAGAAATACGATCTTTGGTTAACAGTTCTGATTTGCAATGCATTTTTACTGTCAATTTGTACATTAATGCTTTATTTAGGTCATCAAAACAAAGAGTCCAATCATTAAAAAAAAAATTGCTTTGAGTGAGGGAGGAAATATTGTTTTGGCATATTCAGTGCAACAAAATATTTCTTAGAAAAGTTCATATTACTTAGAATTCGCCTCCAGCAATTTTATAGGATTATCAACAGCATTCAACATTAAATTAGGTAATTGAAAAATTTCCCTTTTATTTTTGAAATAACTTATATTTAATACTTGCAGACAATATTATCAAATATTAGTGAATCTTAACGAATCGGTCGCATCCAGGCCTTGTCGGGGCTCTGCTCTACCACTGAGGTAATTCAATCCATACGTATAAATCTGTTCCGTTTACCAAGTTCAGACTGAAATACAGTTTAATTCTGTATACACAAGAAAAATCTCAATAGACTTTGAAATTCTGTATACACAAGAAAAATCTCAATAGACGTTTGGCCTTCAACGGAATCGAACCTGAATCATCCAGATCCAAACAGCGTGCTTTTACTACCACATCACGTAGGCAATCTGCATCGGATATTATTGTTCACAAACGGGGATCGAACCTGAATCATTCAGTTCCAAACAAGAGTGCTTTTACTACCACAACACGTAGGCAATCTGCATCGGATATTATTGTTCACAAACAGGGATCGAACCCGAATCATCCAGATCCAAACGGGGTGCTTTTACTACTACATCACGTAGGCAATCTGCATCGGATATTATTGTTCACAAACAGGGATCGAACCCGAATCATCCAGATCGAAACGGGGTGCTTTTACTACCACATCACGTAGGCAATCTGCATCGGATATTATTGTTCACAAACAAGGATCGAACCCGAATCATCCAGATCGAAACGGGGTGCTTTTACTACTACATCACGTAGGCAATCTGCATCGGATATTATTGTTCACAAACAGGGATCGAACCCGAATCATCCAGATCCAAACGGGGTGCTTTTACTACTACATCACGTAGGCAATCTGCATCGGATATTATTGTTCACAAACAGGGATCGAACCCGAATCATCCAGATCGAAACGGGGTGCTTTTACTACCACATCACGTAGGCAATCTGCATCGGATATTATTGTTCACAAACAAGGATCGAACCCGAATCATCCAGATCGAAACGGGGTGCTTTTACTACTACATCACGTAGGCAATCTGCATCGGATATTATTGTTCACAAACAGGGATCGAACCCGAATCATCCAGATCCAAACGGGGTGCTTTTACTACCACATCACGTAGGCAATCTGCATCGGATATTATTGTTCACAAACAGGGATCGAACCCGAATCATCCAGATCCAAACGGGGTGCTTTTACTACCACATCACGTAGGCAATCTGCATCGGATATTATTGTTCACAAACAAGGATCGAACCCGAATCAACCAGATCCAAAGAGGGCTTTTACTACCACATCGCATAGGCAATCTGCCGGGGATATTATTGTTTACAAACTTATTGTTCACAAACAGGGATCGAACCCGAATCTTCCAGATTCAAACAGGGTGCTTTTACTAGAACATCGCGTAGGCAATCAGCATCGGATATTATTGTTCACAAACTAAAAAAATACATTTAATATCAACAAATTCTGAAGGCCAGGTTAACAAAATAAAACTTTCGACCAGTCGCTCAGTTACAAATTACAAAATATGACCGACGCTCATTTGTTTTTTGTGTCCTTGAGTTACATAGATTTGCAATAATGGTATGGCTAACTAAATGCATTTAACTACAAGGAAATATCACAATAACAGACTAGCCGAAGTTGTTATTGGTTATTGCAGATGTGACAGTTTTGTCGTTTTGTCATTCACAATCAAACATTTAAATAGATATATGTATTATGAAATGGAAATTTTCACAAAATAACAATTATTTATAGCATACGATTTTTGACATACATTAGGAATTCCATTGATTTTATTATCGATGAGATAACAAATGGTGTTTGTGGTAAAATCTCAAGGTTCATTTTCGTTGAAAAGCGTAATTTACCAAAATACAGCGAGTAGAAACCTAACCTAAAAAACTAAACTCATCTGCCATGACGGTGAGTCAACATGTTCCGAAACAATGACTTCACATCTTTGACATGAAATTATTCTAAGAAAATGTAGAGAACAACAATTTTTTCAACTCTTATGTAGCTAATAGAATTCAGTTATTGCGAGTACTAAAAGATTTTAGTACTCGCCAAGTTGTATTTTTTTCTTCAAAATGCCAACAGGTTTGGATATGCTCCATGGGAACCAGGAATGGTTGGAACAAAAGAAGAAAGGAGAATAAATAACCGATTTGGTCACAGAGGATAGAAACGCATTAGAAAGTGATGTTGTGTTAGTAATTGGTTGTTTTACTATTTTTCAATCTATGTTCAATGGAATTAGAGAATCACTCCATTTCTTGCTGCAAATGACTTTTAATGACATTTGAACTGAAATTTAACTTACAATAAGTGAATGTAATATAATTTAACTTTATACAGTACTTTTAACTAGCACTCGTCTACACCAATTATAATGAGCGCTCACATTTAGTACTAATAACTTTTCTGACGGCGTCTAATAAAAATATAAACAATGTGTTCTTATGAGAAACAGTTGTCTAGATTCAATCATTTTAACAGTAAAAACAAGCTTCCAACTTCCATAACTATTATTCAACAACAGGAATATGAAATGCTACTTTGAGTAATAGTTGTAATGATTCAAAATATTGTATAGACTTTTGTCAATGATCTCATAAAATAAACATTCATGTGTAAATTGGGCAGATTTAACATAAATATTGCGCTTGTTTACCCAATAATTTATTGTAAACACACATGAATTAAAACATCATGAATCAAACAAACTTCAGAAATATGCAATCAAGTTGTTGACTTGTGGTTGTGTGCAAAATTTGGCAAAGATGCTTCACCTGAACACTGTGTGTAGGCGAGGAAAACATAACACAAGTTTGTTATATCTGGAGAAAAACAAATTGAGCCACAATCATTGTTTTTTATGCATAAATCTTAATACGAATAAATGCTTGCCTGAGGCACATACTGATAGAGACCAATGACCTGCAAGAGAAAGGTTAAGGACAGACAACATAACAAACTGTTGTCAAAAGTGTTGATGGAAGATAGAGGATGGAGACATACCTGGTGCAAGCACCCAACCTCTAGCTCGACCCTACAATACTTTCCAGGTCAAGGGATGGCATAACCAGTTGAAGGATGGGATGTGGAGCATTCCATAACCTCTGACAGGAGATGGCCGTTTCAAACATACGAGGGGCAATTAGTGGACAAGCGACTTGTTGGATGCAGCCACCCGACATCTGGCTTGACACCAATTATGTTTCTTTTCAGTGAAGCACTAAATGCTGAGGGCAACAGAAAGTGCGTATTCACCGAAACCGTACTACAGCTGACAAGAACTCCATACAACCAACACTGTTTTGGCCGAGGTTTTGCGGATCGTGCGAGTGATTTCTTTCAAAACAGAGTTTCGGAACACGTTTTATAAGATTTAACATACCTTCATCTACCCCTTAAATGCTTAAAACTTTTGTTCGGGAGGATATTATATAGAAATTGACACAGTAAACACACAACGGCACTGCCTTGACAAACACTACGCTAAACGTCCATTTACAGACTGGCGCGCCGCTCGGCCGGCGGGAGAACTACACTCGGCTGTGCGATCCACAATCGTTCAGAAAAAGTTCGCTCGTCTCTGAAATTATTTCTTGAATTTAAATTTAATTAATTAATTACAAGTTTCAATAATTTTATAAATTATAAAACAATTGTCTTCATCTTTAATGCGATATTGGGAATGCATAAGTTTTGGATCAGATGTTGGATTTTAGATTGTAGGGACGAAATCGGTATACCTTTCAGTCTTTTCATTTTTAGTTTTCAGATTCCCCATAGTAAATTTAGTAGGTCAAAATTATTAAAATATTGTGCAAATATTTATTTTTCATCAGTCGTGATTGTAGTACATTTTTAATGGTTTTATTGATAATTTTTGCTCTCCAATAAAATATAGGGGAAAGTGAAAAAAATGTTTCTAATCCTTTTCAAGTAACAAGTCAGTACCTAGGTAGCAGTACCATTGATGGTAGTTGTAGGTACCTAGTAGGTAGGGAGGTGAAAATTATTTTGAAATGGTATTATTAAAAAAAAAAAAAAAAAACTTTTTTTTCATGTTTTTTTTTTCTGTATTATTTTTATTATATTTTATCTTACTATGTGTGCAGTATTTCACAATATATATGTATATTTTTAATATTAATTTGATAATATGTTCTATGTATAATATGGAGCTCGTGGGATTGCACCACTCTCCCCGAGATCTGGAATAAACAATAAAAAAAAAATAAAAAATATTTTTATTCGCAAGGTAAATCATAGGTAGGTACATACTGGGTCGACGAAATAAATAAAGAGACCTTTGCTTGAATAGTGTTATTTAAAACATGATATTTATCTTTTTATCACTTGATATTTGGATACAAATAAAAAATTTCAGATCTTTATTTTACAAGCGTCCCGGAAAACATTGGTCCAAGGCAGTCAACCCTTAGATCAGCAACATCATCAGCTCTAGGTAGACTGATAGAACCTAAACGAAAGCCAAATACTAAGTTTGGAGATCGTGCATTCGAAGTATCTGGGCCTAAGGCTTGGAACAAACTCCCTCCGGAACTAAGGTGCATAACAAGCCCAACAGAATTTAGGTCAAAACTAAAAACCTACTTATTTAGGCTCTCATACCCTTAAATTTAATAAATCTATTTGTATTGTGTATTGCCTATAATTTATCTTAATCTATTTTCTTATTAGATTAACATCATTCGAAGCCTTCACAGCAATCCGTCGCTTAACGAGAGACTGAGACTTCATTTAAGAAAATAAATAAAATTCATGTACTACTCTGTACCGCCCATTAATTAATTTTGCTTTTCCCAAACACGTTCATTAAATAACATAATTATATATTAGTATTAAAAATATACCAGGATCAAATAATTACTTTTCCAAGAACATGTGTTCGCTATTATGTCCTCTGCGCGCAAACTGTATATAAATAAACATCTTTTAACATTAATCTCAAGTGACCTACCAGGTAAGTATGGTCATGTACATTTTCATTGAAATTTTTTTTTTTTTAAATAAATAAAAAAAAATAAAAATAAAAAATATATATTTTTAAAATACATGTACATTTACATTTTTAGGCAGCACCGCGCTAGTTGTTCAGATGCATTGTACATATAGTTTTGTATCGCTGATCAAAGAACCGGTGGATTTGCATCCATTGTTTTAGCCATAGGTTTTTTATATTTTCTAGTGTGTAGTTAGAAGTAAGATTGTAGAAATTATTGAAATTTGTACAGCGCCCTTGAGGTGATTTTTTTCACAAAAACGGCGCTATACAAGTCATCCAATTATTATTATTATTATTATTATTACAAATAAAGTATGAAGAGCAAGTAGAATAGGTTATAGGTACATCATGTTTTTAGTTAACCCAATAAACAATAAGTAAAAAATCCCCTTACTAATAAACAAGCTTAAAATTTTACACAACTGACAAACTACATGGTATGTAGGGTAAACGGTTGTTTGTTGTGTAAAATTAAAAATGTTGGGGGGAATTATGTATAAACAATGTGGACTTCAGTGCAAATATGCCTAAATTGAGATTCTAAATTTAAACAGATTACTCATGTAAGTACTTGAGTAGGTACTTACTGATTCTAGGTGAAAATAATTACAATATTTTAATTAATGAAGATAATATTAGCGAAAGTCAATCGATAATCCAAAACAGAAAAGATACGGATACATCTGGGACACGAACCCAGGACCTCTGGCAATCCGGGCCAAGATGTATCCGTATCTTTTTCTGTTTCGGATTTTCGCTAATATTATCTTCATTAATTAAAATATTATAATTTGAGGTTAACTCATTTACTTAAAAAGTTAAAAATAAAAATAATTACTTTTATTTAAAATATTATATTTTTACATACTAAATACCTTTCGACATTTACGGGGTAAGGGTGGACTGCATTCAGGTGTTCTAAACTAGTTCGAAAAACTTGATTGAAACTTTGGTGTGCACAAATACATTCAAACATCTCTTTAATGTATTTTTTGACAACGAAAAATTATTTAAATATTTATTTTGCTTACCTATCTACTCCAATACTTCCATTTTTGATTATGTTGATGATCTAAACATCTTTCAATAGGGACAATGCAAATAGATTTAAATACAATAATAATAATTAACATTATCGTTACCATAATATTTTTCGTAGATTACCAGTTAGATGGTTAGTGTGTTCACTTTTATTGGGGAGAATCTTCATTTTATGGGATATGAGAGTCTTCATTTTATGGGATATGAGAGTCTTCATTTTATGGGATATGAAGAGTCTTAAAAATACATACAAAACCTCTAGGATATGGAACAAAAAACACTTCACAAAAATTGAGCAATTTAAATAAGAGAAAATTAGAAACATACATTTTCGGATGCAAGGTCTATTGTTATATATGAATACCGCACAAGTCTGAGACTATGTGAGTCTATGTACCCAGTTGGGGTATGTTGTGAAGGTAGGAGGGGAAGGAGATGGGGAAGAGGAAGCTGGGGAAGTACCTGGCTATTAAGATCTGGTCACCAAACAAGGCTAAAGCCATAGCAGTACTATTAAATAATAGCTCATCACTGGTCAAATTACAAAAATTCCCCAATTTTTCTCAATATAATATATTTTTGCTCACGTTATAATACTGCGTATCTCATTTTACTTTCATATACTCATTTAAGGGGGCAGTTATTTGGAGAAGTAATTTTTTTCATTAAAAACATATTGTTAGGTATTTTAAATAACATTCGCGGTGTAACACACAAAAAAGGCTAAGAAATAATAAGATTCACTTGGCTCTAATACAACAATAATAAATAAGTGAATTAAAAAATTATAATAATTTCATTCTTATTACTAAATAAAACTTTTGTCTAAACATTTACTGTTAATTCATGGATGGTACCAATTATTTTGTTACGAGAAAAAAGTTTTTATAAAAGGAGCATCGATTGGTCAAAATCTTTGTTTATCGGTTTTAACGATGGCGCAACCCTAGTTTTAAAAAAAAATCATATTTTTTGAGATTTGTTTTATAATTTGAGCGATGATATATTAAAGTGCAGCTTACAACTGCGGTACAGATGCAGACCAATAACATAATCTGTTGGCCAGGGAATTTTTTATCGTGATTTCTTGGGTTGTACAAATTGTGTTATGGTATAATACATATTCCATTCGGTTACTCACTGCGTAAGATTTGTTTAAACTAAAAAAAAAATTATTAAACTTTTTAGAAAATTTATACAAAAACTGAATTTAAAATAATATTCGATTTGCCTTTTTTTATCTGCTCAAAAACAATTGAGAAAAATCAATAATAAACAACATCGTAATTAGGGATATCAGCGATATTGTAGGTTTCCCGATATATCGGAATAGGCGATATTAATTTGATGATACATTTTTGAATTTCGCACTATAGATAATCCATGTGTAAACGTGCCACAATACTGAATTCACAAACTATTTCACAATCAACGATGCCACAACCACGTACCGGTTTTGACCCATCTACGAGATGCGGGATATGAAGCGTTTGTGAAAAATTATTAAATAGGCTAATCAATATGAGCCTCTCTCTCTTTTGAGCACTTATTCTCTCAAAGAAGAACCAGAGAGATCACCCTATATATCAAGCGAAGCAAATCCTCTTGTTTTCTGGCGCAGTGATCTTCTGTTTTCAAATTTGAAAAAAAATGGCACACAAATATTTCAGTTTCCAAATGAGTTCCGTCGTATCTGAAAGGCTATTCTCAACGGCAGGTCTCGTCCAAACAGACTTACAAAATCGCCTTTCCGGTACCGAATTGCATAATTTAAGGATGTTGTGTTTCCTCAATAAAAATCTCATAAATCTGAGTTTAAATTATTAATTTCTAATCTGAAAGTAATATTATTTGGATCATGAAACACGTCCACAAGACACTTCTTGTGTTATTCTTTATTCTGTGTCATGTGTCAGCATCTCTTCACCTTTTCTTTTTAAATTAACCACCATTATTATTGAAAAGAAAACTTTTTAAAGAAGACCCAGTATCTATTTACCAGTAATTAATTACCGTGTGATTGCTTAGAAGCAGAAAAATATTAATTATTTATTAAAATTTTTAAGGAATGCAGTGAATCTTGATTTTTATTGAATTCACCATGAATGTCATTAGTTCTCACCCAGAAAACCAAAACCTATAACCAGGTGCTCAAAATACAGGTTTTAGCGCCTCCGCCCACTGAGGCAACTGAAAACTCTCAACTGCCAACTGTCTTTGTATGACAATGTGATTGCCCGCACACTACACAATCACTCAAAAACCCGTTGTCAATGGTAACATAAGCAGTGACTCGCGATTTGCACTGCTGATTGCCTTGGCCGGCCATTGCTAGTTGCCAGCTGTCAGCTGATTGTTCTTTGTATTTTTGACCAATCAAGACATAGAAATTAGCTGGTTTTAGTTTGTTTTCAGTTGCCTCGTCAGCGGAGCGCCTTACCCTCTCCTTAAAAGCTATTATTCGGGGTGATGATATTTTATGAAATATCAAATTTTTAAGAACTATAAAATTGAAACACAAGGTTTGGTTATTTTAACTAAGTCTATATTTTATTCTAATTACAATAAAAATGAATGCAGCTCGTTTCTAGTTTAGACAATGATCTACATTTGGGCACTCTTTTCCAATTCTGCCTTCTCATCATCCTCAGAGTCGCTGTCTTCAACTTTAGCATCAGCATTTTCTTTCACTCCGGAGTCAATATACACAAATGGATCAATTTTGTATTGCTGGGTGCAGGGTTCACTTGACAAGAATACTCTGAAAAAAATATATACACAATTGGATCAATTTCCCTTGATTTCCAAGAGTCAAGTCTAAATTGGTGAAACGCTATGACAAATGCTTGAATTTAAATGGTGACTATGTTGAAAATAACAGAAAGCTATAGTTATAAGAGGCAAGTAATAAAATATTTGCATTTATGCGAGTTTTTTATTTATAGCCAAATGGCAGTTACTTTCTGAACCGCCCCCATATAAACTATATTTAGATGCTGTTAACTCATAAACTTTGTAAAATTGAAATTTTATAACATAGTATGTCCTTTTTATTTCACATGAAGTATAGGTTGCGCAATTAGAGTTGAGGCGAACAACACATACTTAGGATTATGTGACTTCCGACAACCTTTTAAGTTAAGAGAAACGGACAAGTTTATACAATCATCGAATTTGAGTATTCGAAAAGTAACTTTCTTTTAACAGTATATTCTTTAAAGAATTAACCCTTTTCTTTTTCTTTTCTGAAGTTGAATAACAAGTTTGAAACATGCTGTATGACATAAGGCATCTGTGTAAGTACAGTGTTCGATTCAACTCCGGTTTGATACCTATATCATTCACTTATATACAAGGTGTCTGAAAACTAGTGGTAATCTGGTGAATTTAAGTTCAGGTGTACACAAGCAACTTTAGTTGCTTATTAATTTTTTTTTCATTTAATTCGTAGAACAACAATTAACTTTTTTAAAATTTAATGTAAATTAACAAAAGATAAAATTTTTTAAATTGTTGCGGTGACAGTTGGTGACTATTTTAAAATCCATACAATTTCAAAAAGTGTCGTCTACCAGGGGTGGTTTAAGACTTTTAGTCAGCTAGAGTGGTAAGATTGAAAAATATGATATTATGTGTGTGCCTCAAGTAGATCACATAGAGAACCCAAAAAACATTTTTTCAAACTGAGCATTTAATTTTTTTTTTTCTATTTTCGGCAACCAAAGAATAAAAAAAAAACTTTTGGAACAGTCTACGCTTTAACGCATTTTAAAAGACATTTAACAGCTGATATTAACCCCCTATGTGCGTATTTTTTCTAATTTGACCTAAAAAAATTTTAACTGAGGACCCCATTTCAAGAAAACAGAAGCTCAGATAAAAAAAATGTTGTACAACAAAATTGACTTCAAATAGATGTGATGTAGATTCACCAGTTTGCCCGCTTTTATCACACACCATGGACACCATGTATTTTATATCATTTTGATGGGAAAAACCATTCAAAATTCATACCTTCTTACAAATAGGCCATCTCGCTTCGGCCTCATAGAATCAATATCTTTTAGTAAAGACACTAAGTTTTCCTCCAACTGTTGTGTCTCCATTGTCAACTAGAAACAAGACAAAATGTTAAGTGGTTTGTTCAAAAGGAAGGTAAGCCAGGTAGTAATTATTAACAAATATCATCAAAAATTCGGTAAATTTTTGTTATTGGTGGCCACGGTTACTACGAATGATTTTTAGAAAAAAACTTTAGATTCGCCTTAATCACTATAAAAGGAAACTTTTTGCATCACGGCTAGAGGAAAAAAAAGCATTTTAATTTTCAATTGCGTAAAATTTCACTTCACTTCGCGAACCGATACGTCATTAGACCGCCGCCTGCCGCTGTCACTACTGTTATGTTGGTATCCCTGATACAAACAAGAGTATGCATACGACTGTAGCCGACTTCGTGGGACACATGAAAAGGCGCGTAATTGTGAAAAACGGAATAAATAATATAATGTAAACGAACCTCTAATCAGAATCACTTCAGAGTCTAGCTGAGGCACTGAAATCATGGAGGTTTGTGTAACATGGTTTGTGATACAAAAGAAAGTGCCCCCTTCGTAGCGCCTGCTCGCGTCAAGGCAAGAAAAACATCCCAGTTTTCAAGTTGTTTAGCGGCTACGCTAGGTTTGTGTAACATGGTTTGTGATACAAAAGAAAGTGCCCCCTTCGTAGCGCCTGCTCGCGTCAAGGCAAGAAAAACATCCCAGTTTTCAAGTTGTTTAGCGGCTACGCTAGGTTTGTGTAACATGGTTTGTGATACAAAAGAAAGTGCCCCCTTCGTAGCGCCTGCTCGCGTCAAGGCAAGAAAAACATCCCAGTTTTCAAGTTGTTTAGCGGCTACGCTAGGTTTGTGTAACATGGTTTGTGATACAAAAGAAAGTGCCCCCTTCGTAGCGCCTGCTCGCGTCAAGGCAATAAAAACATCCCAGTTTTCAAGTAGTTTAGCGGCTACGCTAGGTTTGTGTAACATGGTTTGTGATACAAAAGTGAATGTATTTTTTTATAAAAAAAATACGATTTATTTGGGTTGATTTATCGAAATCCATCGTCAAATGGCGGTGCCACGGAAACATCTTACTCTCCCCTTATTTCCAGTTTTCGCCAAACTAGTGCTCAAAACAGATTTTTAGGTAAAGCTTTTAACATAAAAAAATGAATGCAAAAAAACGTGCCTGAAGGTCTTTATTCATTTTACTGTATTTTATTTCCAGAATTTCGCCAAACTAGTACTTACCTAATTTGCATAGATTGCGTAGTAGTGTCATTTCTAGCTCCTCGTTATGTTGCGGTAATATATCGGGTATACCAACATAACAAAATGACAGCGGCAGGCGGCGGTTTAATGACATATCGGTTCGCGAAGTGAAGTGAAATTTTACGCAATTAAAAATTAAAATGCTTTTTTTTCCTCTGGCCGTGATGCAAAAAGTTTCCTTTTATAGTGATTAAGGCGAATCTAAAGTTTTTTTCTAAAAATTATTCGTAACAACCGTGGCCACCAATAACAAAAAATTACCAAAAATTCTAATCTCAGCTGCGTGTCCACATGTAACTTTGGTTCAATGAACTCCAGAACTCAGATTTGCTTTGAATTTAAGTGTCATTTTCAAAATTGGAGCTGATTGCAATAAAGTGACAAATTAATAAATAATAAATGACTGTCTAAAAATATGGTACTTTTGTAAAAACAGAAATACAATAAATTAACACAACATACTCTTCCAATGGCCGTAGTAATGGTTCCAAAAGTTTGATCTTGTTCATGTTTGGTTGCTTTGTACTCAACACCATCAATATGCATTCGCAAAATTTTGAGAAGATCTGCATCTATAGATCCGTTTCTAGGATTTGGAAATTTCTTCTTCAGAATTCCTCTGACAGGAACAATGTCCAGTAAGATGTTGGGGTGTGCAAGGACATAGTCATAATCCATGATATTGAGATCACCATTCTGAAAATTTTAAAAGTTAAAGATAAAATAAAATAATTTGGAGCATTTTGGAGAAACTCAAACCATCGGGATGGATATCTCCAAAGCTTTTGATAAGATCTGGCAACGGGCTCTTGTCGGAAAATTACCATCCAATCGTATGGGATCCACCCAACCCTGCATAGTTGGATTGCGGACTTTCTGAAGGAAAGAACAATTCAAACCAAAGTTGGCGACTTTTATTCCTCTCTGCACCAAATCAATGCGGGGGTGTCACAAGGATCTGTGCTGTCACTGATGCTGTTTTTATGGTACATCAATGGTCTTGTTTAATGTGCACCAATTCGTTGTTACGCTGACGACAACACATGTTCATGGGGGTTATCATTTGACAAGCCCCTTTCCAATTATGATGTCCAAAAAGCTCAGTTTTGTGACAAAAAGTTGACCACAATCTCGAGAAGGTTCTTGCCTGGGGTAAGGTCAACATGTAGTATATTTGCGGCACATTCCAGTTTGGTGACCAGATCTGAATAGCCAGGTACTTCCCCACCTTCCTCTACCCCATCTCCTTCCCCTCCCCACTATCTTCAGCCTCACAGCATATCCCATTTGGAGATGCCATAGTTTCACTGGCTCCAGACAGGAGCAGTTGGGACTCTTGCGCGGTATACATATAAAAAAATATTTTAACTTTTTAGGAGATACGACATTGTTCTTCAGTACTGTCGATATATTTACTAACATTGGCTTTCACACCTGCAATATCTTCCAGAGCCAAGGAACTTGATAATTATTGTGATTGGTGTGAATTAGCTAACCTGTATTTTCTTCACCAACTCCACGCCACCGACAAAAGTGGCACCGGCATCAATAAGGGCGTGGTGCTTCTCCTGCTCCTTGCAGAACACCAGGATGCTTCTTTTCTCCTTGCGTTCGAACCCGTGAGGAACCAAACAAATTCGGCTGAAGTTGTCCACAAACTTTGTCTGAAAGAATAAAATAAAATAAAATAAAACAAAATAAATAAAATAAAATTCATCTATGACCTTATTTATATTTTAGAACTATTTACAGTAAAAGTATTAAAATAACTACAAAATAAATTGAACAATCCAAACCCCAAACCAGGCGACATTGCATCGATGACTTGATACACAACCATTTATTCGACAACCAACACCTCTGCCATCGGTCACCCCAAGTGATTCGCTACATTTGATGATTTAGCAGAGATGCCTGGGTTCGTGGGGTGAGTTTTCACAGGTCTACGCGGCGGAAGCATCTGCCCACCAGTTTGGGAGAGACCCGTTGAGGGAGACCCTTTCACCTCTCTAGCTGGACTATCTCGACCCAAGCCTTGCACTGCAGCGGAAGGAATGGATTCATACGACACTCCTGGAGACACTGACCCTCCAGATTCCTACCCACCCCTCATATATTTTTCCTTCCCAGAACTTTCTCTCCATCCTTTCCTCCACACATCATCCCCAAAGATAACATAAGCCCTAAGAAAAATTATTTTGCATAAGTCGGAGACAGAACCGATCTCTGTAGGATGCCAGAATTTATTGAATGTGAGAAAGAGGTGAAAACAAACCTTCTGAATCGATCTCCCCTAAAAAAATTGGCAATCCGACGTACACAAGGATGCAAGAAGTCCATAAGAAAGCAGTTTGTTGACAAGTCTTCGGTGCCAGACTGGTGTAAGAGGTGGCAGACTGGATTTGCAGAAATTGCAACCTATTGAGCCCGCAAGCGATCGAATGCTTTGTTACCATGCGGGCAGACAGCCAGCTTTTTGCTGATCTGCAGGTCGTACTCGAATTTTGACCTATTTAGGATCCTCTTGCTATCCTTTACCTTTTTGTTATATGCTGATCTGTTTTCCAACGCTCGGGATGTGTGGTGGGCTCAGAAAGCCATGTTTTTTCGTCAAAGTGCTTTGGAGCATTGTCGACCGAACCATGGCTTTGTGCCCATACCAGTTTCTTTAACAGTGGAATGTATGATGAACAGAATAAAGCAAAATGGTATATTACCCGAGGAAAGCCAATGGAAGCCATACAAACCACCTTTTTATCCATCAATAATAATAATGAATTAAATAAAGACGGCCAGTGATTGACACTCCAAGACTGTAATGTTGATTCAAAAAGGAAAAGTAAATGCCACACCACTCAAGAACTCAAAAATAAACTAACATAATATGATTAAGTCAAAACCCAGACCTAAAATGAACATTGTACAAATTTGACACTAAACATTAGGATTTTATTAAATACTAGCTGACCTGGCAAACTTCGTACCGCCTCAGAATCAATAAATGTTGTAATTTTAAATAAAACAATAACTTTGTATACACCACTTTTATTTTTTTATACTTAATGCCGACCGGGTTTCGCTACAACCGTAGCTTCTTCAGGGCAGTATTAAAAAAATAAAAGTGGTGTATACAAAGTTATTGTTTTATTTTAAATTATAATGTCACATCACAAAGTAACTGCTTCATACGAACAAATAAATGTTGTGTTTAATTTATTAGCTGTTCGAATTGATTCAAATTATGTCAACCAATGCACATTATTTGAAAAGCCATTCCATACAAAATACATTTAATTTTCTTCATAACTATTTTTCCCGTGATTTTTTCCCATGTTTTAATAGTTATTCTGTTAATCGGGATGAGACAAAGCCAACAAATCAAAGATCATAAAAATCGGTCCAGACGTTCTTGAGTTATAAATGGTGTAACGAACCCGACTTTGTTTCATATATTAAGATTATATGTAAGTCTGTACCTTCCCATGACATCATCTGTTAACCAATACGAAAAATGTCAGTTTTTACCTTCTTGGTCAATGCCATATTTAGTTCAATATAAACATTCAACAAGGAATTAGGTAGATTGAACATAGTTGGATGATGGCTTTCTTTGAAACAGTTGATAGCTTCCGCTGCAGAGTAAACCTTCCATTTGTAATATTTAAGGGGCCACACATCATCTGGTGACACAAGCTTCAGAGAGTCATTTAATGGTCTTATTATCCTTACATGTTGAACCCTGTAAAAAAAAAATTACAAATACATTAGTATACTTGAGGTGAACTAAAACTTACGCATGGGCTTCCTAAGTTTGACAAGAGAAGGATCATAAGCAACAAAGATGACAAATG
The DNA here is from genome assembly GCA_951813805.1 of Limnephilus auricula. Classification (NCBI taxonomy): domain Eukaryota; kingdom Metazoa; phylum Arthropoda; class Insecta; order Trichoptera; family Limnephilidae; genus Limnephilus; species Limnephilus auricula. The sequence continues at coordinate 9,195,279 of OX638403.1, forward strand.
TGTCTAAGCAAGAGGGTTTAACAAGTTGCCTGTATAAAATCATCGTAATTATTCTACCAACTGCCGCACTTTTAGGCACAGATTATGGAAATTAAACTTTGTTTTAACAATACTACAAGAAACAACTATTTACATGCACAAAATAGGTAGTTAGGTTCTTAGTTTAGTTTAACTAAGTTATTCATTGAAACAAAACTCACGCAAATGTCAATCCATATAAAAAAATTATTAAAACGGCGGCAAAGAAGTAGTTTTGTATGGGAAATTTTGAACTTTGATTGATTAAACATGGAATTTCAATGCATCTTTTACCAACTATACAAACATAATTAGTAGTTTCTTGTAGTAATTAAGGTGAAATGTAGTTTAATTTTCAAAATCTGTGCCTGATAAAAGTGTGGCATTTAGTGGAATATTTACAAAAATCATTCATGAGAATATTAGACTAAGTGAACAAGTAAAATAATGATTTTAATACAAACTTTTTATTTCTTTGATTGTGCGGGATAAATCCAACTTTTTTGATTTCAACTTTCACCTTTTTCTTTTTAGCTTTCTCCCTTGTTCCCTTTCTGGCAGCGAAATCGACAGCTGAGACATTAAGTAACCTCTGAGGAAAATAAACCAAAATTAGTAAATAAATACCTACTGTAACTTGAAAAATTGTACAGTACTATCAAAAATGATAATTAAAATATTGTATTGTATCGCACCTGACATGTAAGTTGAGGTGTTGGAGAAACGGCGAAAGCCGATCTTAGCAATGAAGGAAATTTGGCTGAAAAATAAACTTCACTATTAAATTCGGCACCCTAGGGCTATTGAGCATGGCTAAGGATTTTAGTGTCTCATCGTGTGATTTTGCAGTAGAAGAAATAATGTCGACTAATGTATAGATTTTAATCAATTACCGAGTAGTACTGAAGTCATTTCTGTATTTATTGCATGAAATAGATTTTTTATTTTAACAGAGGTTATGATGGGTTATGATTTTGACGTTCCGCTTTCTTAAATAATTATATGGCTACATTCTACATTAGATGCTGGCGTACTGGCAACATCGGCTACTAAATATTATCGGTTTGGTACCTACGTGACGATTTTTTGTCGGTGGATCGTATTATATTTTATTATAATAATAAATTATCTCCATATATGTGTATCTCCTAGAGTGTTGGTTCATTTATGAGTATCTCCTGCTATCTGCTTTGCTCTCCTTCTTCCAATATTGCTGTCGGCGAAACCGAATATTTGAAGTCAGAGTCACTCATTTCATTTTTAACTGAGGAAAAACATTTACCTATAATCGGTTTAATTGAATTTGCTGCATCGCAAAACAATTTGAAAAAACTAAATTATTTTAATGTTTTGAGTTATGATTAGATACTGGAAAAAAATAAAGTGCATTTTTTCACCATTTTTCGTAAAACGAACATATTTCACTGAGCAACTAGCATTTTTAGCGTAAAACCGCAGTTTTTCCCGTGGTAAATAAACTTATTAATTATTTAAAGCTCTGACATACATTCAGTTTTAAGAAGACAAAATTCTAAATATTCAAAGAGGGAGGCAAAAATTAGACGAAGGAGACAAAAAACATGCGGCGGATCCATATGATATTTTTTTAAACATACCAATTTAGTGTGGTAGTCGAAAAGCATGTAAAAAACTGTACAAAAATAATTCATAAATAAATTTTTTTTTTTTTTAAATTCCCAACCACATCTCAATAAAAATAGCAACCGCTACCCCCAAACCAGAGAAACGGGGACAGATGTCGAAAAAATGGGGCGAAGGAGGCAAAAGAAAGCGGCGTATCCGGCTGAATTTTTATTTTTCCAAAAACGATTTTCAATACCTCATTTCAATAAAATATCGGAACAGCAACCGATACCCCCAAACCACAAAAACGAGCAGATGTTGAAAAAATGAGGCGAAGGAGGCAAACAAATGCGGCGGATCTGGCGTAATTTTTTTTTCCAAAACCAATCTCACAATAAAAATATTCAATAAAAATATCAAAACAGCAACCGCTCCCCCAAAATCCTGGCAGAAGTTGAAAAAATGGCTATAAGCCTGCTGAAAGTTTTTTTTTTTCAAAACGACTTTTACCATCACGTTTCAATTAAAATACCAAAACAGAGAAAACGCAGCAGATGTTGAAAAAGGTACAATGCAAATTTTTCATTACTGATTTATGTGTACTTTTTTTACTAAAAGCGCCATTCAGACGGTTCACTAATCGCTCATTTCCGCACTTCATTCGGCCTAGTTTACTCGGAATGACACGTCTGAACATGAAATGAATCGAAAGTGCCGAACACTGCCGAATGAAATCTTCAAGTGAACCGATCCAACAATGTTGGATATTTTCATTCGGCATCCTTCACTTGCGCGCGCATGCGCGCGGAAGAGAGCAAAGTGAAACGTCTGAACACCGAGTGAACTCTCAATCAGTTTGTCTCGCGTCCTGTACGGGAAGGACCATGAAAGGACGCTATCACATCGCACGCAAAACGTCAAAATGGTATTCGTTAGGCTAATTTGTTTGCTTTTGGGAACACCTCTCATATAAATTTTTGGGTCTCCCTTATTATCCATGTATTTTATATGTTTTTTAATATATGTAAGATTATTAATTTGTAGGAAAATGTTCGTAATAAAAAAGTAAAATTACTCCCTTCCCGATTCACTCGCGCCTGGGAATTTATGCTGGAATCAGACGGTTCACTCGAGGGAAGGTTTCCGCCGTGTTTTTTCGGCCTAATCGTCCATTTTGTTTCATTCCATGTTCACACGGCGCTATAGAAATAAGCGTTCACTCGTCCATTCCGACCACAGCGTCGCCGAGCGAGGTCAACCGCGCTGGAATTCGTTTGTTTTCCAGCGCGGTCCGGCCCCGAATTTTAAGGTAAAACATGTCAGATGCATCGATTTTGACGAAATTTTGTTGACACAATTAAATTAAATAAATATAAAAAACAGTATTGTTTCGTCTTATAAACCTTTTTATTTTTTATGACATAATAACACAATTTGATTTTACTTTTTTTATTACGAACATTTTCCTACAAATTAATAATCTTACATATATTAAAAAACATATAAAATACATGGATAATAAGGGAGACCCAAAAATTTATATGAGAGGTGTTCCCAAAAGCAAACAAATTAGCCGAACGAATACCATTTTGACGTTTTGCGTGCGATGTGATAGCGTCCTTTCATGGTCCTTCCCGTACAGGACGCGAGACAAACTGATTGAGAGTTCACTCGGTGTTCAGACGTTTCACTTTGCTCTCTTCCGCGCGCATGCGCGCGCAAGTGAAGGATGCCGAATGAAAATATCCAACATTGTTGGATCGGTTCACTTGAAGATTTCATTCGGCAGTGTTCGGCACTTTCGATTCATTTCATGTTCAGACGTGTCATTCCGAGTTCCGAGTAAACTAGGCCGAATGAAATGCGGAAATGAGCGATTAGTGAAACGTCTGAATGGCGCTTTACTTCCCTCACCTCCATAATCCAGCAAAAGCCCCTTTCTCAATCAAAACGACAATTATTTCTACAAAAGGGTTTATTTAGCATGTAGGAAGGTGAACACGGACATGACAATACAAATTGAACAGCTGAACACGAAATCACAGGCAAAAATGGCATGGCTAGCTAATCTCGATTAGGAATCTCTCTCTCTCTCTCACCTCTGATGGAGCAAATCACTAGATATTACGTTATTCAGAACACAGAAAAGAGGATTATGTTTTGAATCGTTGAGTTCCAAAACCCCCCTAATGGATTTTCATACTTTTGAATAAATCAAGAAAAACATGTGGGCTGATGAGTTTTCAAGATTCCAGTTTTTTATTTTTTTATTGAGAAATTAATAGAATAAGCATGACAAAAATCGACCATAAGACCAAAATTTGTATGGAAAGAAACTGGTGATCATTTTGAGTTAGTTGAAATACTGACTTCTGATTCAAAACACTCCGTAATTCGTCTCAATTACGGAGTATTTTGGAACTGAAAATTTTGAAAGGTGGATGTTTACACACGATGTATAAAGAAACTAGACGGAATTTGGAAATAATAATAAAGGCATTACATTCCTGGTTAGAAAACACAAAATATGGCATTCACAACTCATTTTCAACAAAAATTCATTAGGGAGGATATTGGAACTAATTTTTAATTTTTTTTTTTCACAGATGATGAACCGTAGTGGTTTTCAGTTGTAATCCCGATTATTGAATACATTATAATAATACAGTGGGAGACCACGTAGCGGTGGCCTGGTTACGACAGCCAAACGGGCCAGCGTGTGTATTATAAGAGATGCAGCTGCCGACTGCCCAAAGCAGCCGGCTTGCCCAAATCCGATGCGTGAATGCTCGCGTTGCCCGCCGGCTGCCGGGGAGTGAGTGGTGGTCAGACTGTAGCCAGATATTCTTGTATATTGAAAGATACTATTATCTTGTCGCGTAAGGTAACACCGCGTATAATATTTATTCACTTCCAAACGGCACCCTGGGGGGGGACCATAGCAAAACCCTCAAGGGGGCTTTGTTCGGTGTTAGGTATTATCAGCAGATCCACAACAACTCAACAAAGTAGCATTTCAACACCCCTTTGAAGTCATTAACCACTCGGAGCACATAAGCTTGTTTTCACGACAATTTAACGTAGGTAGAAATAGGAATGACGTATGCCCCGGACTCGGTTATTAAAAGTGATGAAAAATAAATAAAAAATTAACCCATAGGCCATAACCTATTTAACCTTTTTTTTCAATAACTTTTCTAAGTTGCGCATTGTTTAATTGTCTGAGGCCCTAGCACACTCAATCGATAGGATAACTATTGGTAACTTTTCATCTTTCCCTAGCATGATTACAGATCGCCAACGAATGAGTGACAGTTCACAATGACTAGGTGTCCTTAACATATTCGACATCAACTGTTGTTTGTACGTTAGCGATGTGCAGTTGTCCTAGGGAATGATTAGAAGTTACAGATAGTTATCCTATCGATCAAGTATACTAGGGCCTCTGGTCATCATTATCAGCACTTTGGCTAATTGGCGCGTGGGCAAGTACGTGCACAGAACGGACTGCTCCAATTATGCCAACACAGGACCAGCCTTGCGAATAACAAGTTGGAAACATGCTGTATGTAAGCAATGCATCTGTATGATTACAAATAACTTGGGGAATTATAAAACATATTGAAAGAACAATGGGTTTCAAAAGATTTTTATTAATTCATTATGACATTTTGGTAAATTTTATAAAAACAAGCTGAAATCCAAATTTTTGACACAGTAAAAAATTAGGCTACATAGCAAAAAACTTCTAAGAACAAATCATTATATCCCTTTTTGACCAGGCGTATTCTATGCGGATAGTAACATCTCTCTAGGATTTATGTGTGCAACATAAACATATATGCAAACAGTGTCTGGCAGATGAGGTATTCAAAAAGGATACAAATGTATAAGAATATACTTACACAACTATTATAATTAACAAATTACGAGGTAGATCAAGTTAACACTGTAAGAAACTATAGGCATGCTTCTATTCTTAACATCAATATACATTTAGTCATATAAACTGTGTAAAAATATTAATTACTATGTGTTACAACCGGAAGTGGACATACCAGATTAAAATTTCTTTGTCTTGGAAAGGATCTCAAATAATTTAAAGGCAATTGTCATATAAACGTTCTAATGTATATTGTTCGCCACTCTAAACGCAATTCTTTATTTTGTTCTATGGAAACAGTAAGGTTTCTTCGCAATTTTAGTAAACATTGCATTTATACACAAAATTATTTTAACCTTATCTATGCGGCTGTTGCGTATGTGATTCATTGGCAGCAACTCTTGTGGTTGGATGTTGCATATGAGATACATGAAGTTTCACTAAAACACATACATTACATCAAAAGTTGCTGAGTGATAGGATAGATTGCGTTGTAAATGTCAGCATTGTCTCCGTTTAATGAGATGAAAATTGGTGTAGAAATCTCCACCTTTGAATTATTTGAGTTTCCCGTTGACGACACTAATTATTTGAACTTGAGTTTAGGGTAAACACAACGGCCCCCTTTCTTGTTCCCACTTCCTTAGATTATATAAATGTGCATGTTATTTTATTATTTAATAGCTATTATGCGGTGTAAATATATCAAACATGTAAATTGAATTATTGATTGTATAAATATAAAAAAATTAAACATTTTATCAAAACTTTAACTTCAGCACTACTGTTTGTGTAAATATTGGAAGTTACTTTGAAGAGGTATTCGTATTATTGAATGCGTTATTAGAATCTGTACTGATTATCATTATAAAATATTATTGTTGATGGAGCCATGTGACGTAATGAGGTATCTGGATGCACTGACGTTAGAATGAAAGATCGGTTGGATACCAACGCCAGATATTTTATAACAAATAACAACGGTATCGCTTTACTTGATGCATCGAGCTATCACATGAGACTCCCCAATTCGTTAACAGTATCTTATAAAAATCTATTATATTTATTAACTATTGTATAAAACACATTGCAAATATGGAAGATGTAAATTACGTCACTGCGCCAGCAATATCTGCTAATATAAGTGATCAGTATTTGAATGACAAAAGGGCATTCAAGCTGTAATTTGGACTAAACTCCTGATGTATGAAGGGCGTATCACTTAATGGACGTTACTGACGCAGTTACAATCAGTTGGTTGTACAATACGTTTACTATAAAAGTGTTCTAACATAATGCCCACTTGAAATAATTACTAGATTGCCCAGAAAATAATATGTAAAATATTGATTATCTATTAGAAGATTTCCTCAAGATCCGACTGGAACAAAATTATTACAATGTATGCAGAATAATGGATATTTATACCCTTTTCAATTTTATTATAGTTTTATTTTTATATTGTTCACTATCCTGTTTTAACAGGATAGTGAACAATATATGCTTTCTATCCATTATAATATGGTAATTAAATTTATTTTTAGATGTAAAGATTATGCCAATGGATGGATGGATTATTTTTGCATCATAGTGTGGTTATTGGGTTAATAATGTTGCCTATCAGAACTTGAGGGTATCTTGAATTATTGAATAAAATGATAATATACCTATTTCTATTTACCGTACACATTATTTAAACCAGTTACCAAATTCAACACTCAAGCTTATGGGATTATTTAACTATGTATTCATTTGCAAGTGATTACAATACATATTCCTTTAACATAACTTACAAGAAACAAATAACTATCAATCCCAATAAGGAAACAAAATATATTATCAGTTACAGGTCTAAGGTAGAAGCAGCACACTTATTCTCTAATAGTACATCTCAAACAAACATGTCAATTGATAAAACCATTCAAAAAATTATTTATATCAATCAAACGCTGGTTATTGCCCGTTTAATGCGCTCTACACACGGTGCTGCAAACAGCCCAGAGTGGCTACAGATCGCAGGTTGGAGGTTGCCTCCAGACCATGCAATTTGCAGTAAGTTGATTTCTTTTGTAATACGGCAGAAGAATAATAACAATTCGGCAGCCAGTTGTGCCTACTAACGATGTAATTTGCAGCACAGTGTGTAGAGATTTTAAGACAGTAATATTCTGTTAGGAGAATGATTAATTGGAGCTGTCCTGTAGTGTTTGATAAAAGACTGAACTCTCTGGAGAATTCCTCCAGGAGGTAATCAATAGATAAAGATAATAAAAGAAGGTATGTAGGTAATCAATAAAAAAAATATAAACATGTTACAAATTAATCAAGCACCAGAAATGGTATTATAAGAAATCAAAATGCATTTACTCACTATATTGAATAAACTACAAACAAGATCTCAAAGCTTGTTTATTTACTAGAAATAAAAAGTTTTACTAGGCAATATCCAATTTTTTTGGGATACAAGAGGCGGCAAACATTAAAAGGGTTATCAAAATGAGACATCCTAGAAGCAATATATACAAATCGTCTATGTAAATTCAATACCGCATATGAGGCAATAATGTCAAAATACATTTTTTTGGCACTTTCAATTGAACAGCACAAGCCGCATTGATTAGTGCTTTCAAATTGTGAAATTGATCAATAGACTGCTTGTCCTTGGTTAAAATCAATACCACGAAAGAAACATCCCCAGTACATAAGAAAGCAAGAGTATATTCTTAAATAATTTTTTGTTCTTTCTAAAAATTATTACAAAAAGTTCTTCCACGGTTTTGGACTTACACCGACGATATGTATTGTCTTGTCCTATTTACCATCACAGAAATTGTATCTGTTAATGTTAAATTTGTCTTCTTTTTTGTTGTCTCTTGTGAACAAGTCAAAATGTAACTTAATACATTGTTTCAGCCGCCCCTTTAAACGTTTTTCATAATTTTTTCATGGATCACATTTAGAATTTATTAAACATAAAAAATAATTTATTACATTGATCGAAAACATGGAGAGCAAAAGAAAACATTTCGCTAGAAATCTTACAACTATGATATTTTTTTTTTGAATTGAACCGAAGTGGCTATTTTTTAGTTTTTTTTTTTTTTGAACACTTAATAAACAGTGTGTGATGAAAATTTATTTAGGAAAACACACACATGAGAAAAAATAAATGTTTGATAAGAAAAAGTAATTTTGGATCAGTAATCTCAAACATATGGCTGAAATTATCTACATACATACTACGCCAATAAAAAGTAAAATTTTGCATTAATTTGTGTGATTTAACAAAAGCAAAATCGAAAAAGAAAAAAGATAACATATAAATCTATAAAATGCATTTCAACAACATTACTAAATGCAACAAAATAGTAACACGAGTGACACTGAAATTCCAAATCTAAGTTGGCATTTTGTGTAACGAGGTATCATCGTGTGAAGGTGGGTTCCAATAACTAATATTGGGAGACCCGAGTTGGCAACACTGCGTCACCGGGCGGCGCCGGGCGTTACCGACAGATTTGTAGAATTTTGATCCTTTAGACTATTTCTGTGGTTCAAAAATAGTGGATATATTTTCGCGGCAGGTATTACATACCCGCTCAGGCGACAGGGGAGTATGGGGTGCCGTACTGCAGACTACACACCTGTCTGCCGGGTTAGTACCCCGCTCTGGGCGGGTGCACCCCTGGATTGACATATTTCTTTCCATCGTTGAGTTTCATCAGTTTTACATTATATCTGTAAGCTAATAAACATAGTGTTTGTGTAAGCTTATGAATTAGGCTGGCTTCTCGAATTGTCCGCAATTCGCCAGTGTAACCAGATTTTAGTATAATTGTCCAAATGGTTTCCGTTTTTCTTGTTTGTTCACTTTTATTTACGCCAATATTGTAAACTCGCATTAAAAATGTACATAGCACATTGTCCTTAACAAGTATGATAAACATACAATACAATACTGTTACCATTTGGGAAGACATTCACCTAACCTAGACCTAACCTAAGTGGAACCTACGAGAGCCCCCGAGGTGAGAAAGCTGATCCACAGTATAAAAATACCTCGCCATATAACAAGGGCTCACAAACCTTCACGGATCACAACTTCCGATGGCCCGAACCAACAAACAAACAGTACTATAGTAGCAATACTACAGGCGCACAACCTGGATCTGACCTGGTTAATTGACAACATGTGCGATTGATCTTACTTGTGAAGAAGGTTCTCGTATGTTCCCAACAGTATATAGTGTACATATATATTTATATAATCTTGTCAGGTCTGTATTTATAGGCACATTTAACATTTAATAACAGGACAACTCTTCACCTTAAATATTCATATGTATATAAATAAAATACATCTTTCATCAATGCAAATATAATACATAATACAAGATTATAACTATATCAAATATATATATATATAGAATTAAATAAAATATTTCTTAAATTATTTGTACTTCTTCATTTCAACAATAAATTGTCGTAATAAAACTATTTCTTAATTATATATAAATTATACAATACGACCAGATATACTCTCTTCCCTTCATTTTATCCCTGTATGTTAAAGGTACCATGTTACACATTTATAATTAGGTTAATTAACTCATCCAATGGTACGGAATGTCATTCAGTAACAATACATTTAACATGTAATCATTAACAGCTGCCAAAAGGCCCCCATTCCCTACCCCCATTCCCCCCCGGGTCCTAACTCATTTCACTTGAAATGGGACCCAAAGTCTAAATTATCTAAGAAACAATCAAACTCCACGCCGGTCAATTGAGTACACAATGATGGACTACGATTAACAATTCTTTGGTCAATTTGATTTGGCATAGCATGATTACTTAGCACTTTCTCCACACGGACTTGGTCCGCTAGGTACGGAGCTTGGTGGTAAAACAATTGGGGATTATCGAGAGTGTTTAGCTGAAGAGGTGAGCTCGGATTGTAGGTTGTATCATCTGGTACGTCATACTGAATACTACAGTTTAAATCTAAATCATTGGCATTGGCATTACATATTACAGGTGAGGTAGATAGGTTTACATTAATGGTAAGTATGTCATTGATTGCATCCCCCCACGGGAACTCTATTAACTCTCTAACGTCTCTGTTCACGGCACTTTGTTTAGTAGCGTTATTACCTGATAAATGTTCAGTGGAATGTAACATTGGATCGTTAGCATCCAATCGGGTTTGCGGTGATATGTGTGGTTCCTGGAACAATCCCAGTCCCGGGACAGGTTGGTCTGCAACAAACAGCACACGATATATTCATTACTCTCATCTCTATGTTATCACCAACTGGTAGATACTAGGACTACATTAGGAGTTTAATAAACTTACCCATTGTGGACAAAGTGTCGGCAGTAAAAGGAACCACCATGTCCAGGTGTTTAGAATACAGATGAAAAGCACGATTGTTCTCATCTTCTTTTTCCATATGGCAGTGACTTGATTCCTGGTCTTGAATACTTATATTCCTACTTAAAATCTCCTCAGTCTCAATTTCGTCATTAACATCTATATTTGGGGACGATTCCTCACCTTCGAGGAAGTCTACATTTTCCGCAAGCTCTTTCATTATTTCATTTTGAAATAATTCAATTTGGTTGCTGGATACCGGTTGGTTCAGTAGTGAGTTCGCTTCCTCATCGGTTGGGATTCCGCCCGACCAATAAGTGGGAAGCGAGTCTATCGGGCTGAGAAGCTGTGGTATGTACAGTTTGTCGCTAGAACTCTCTGTATTTTCTTGTGTTTCGACTCTCTCTTGGTCGAAGCGTCTGTTTCTGTTAGGGATATGCAGAGTGATATCGCGCAAGTTGACGACTGGCAGATCGTCACGAGGTAGGATATCATCTTGGCCGAGTCGCAGATCTCCCCCGGTGTCGGGGTAGTAGCGGTCGGCCACGGAGAATGTGTTTTCCATTATTTCACTGTACAAGCGTATACTATCATCGCATTCACCATCGCTAATGCGCAGATGAACGGCTAGTTGGGGAGGCCATTCCGTCCTCAACTTATTACATCTAATATCTTTATTTCTACTCTTAACCTCATTACTTTTTTTATTTATCACAGAATGTTTAAAATTTTCAGATGTAATTATCACAGACTGTATCGAATCATCTAATGCAGTAGTCTCTGGCTGCATCCAATTCTTATCGTATAAACTAGGATCTTCATCCGTGACGTTTTTTGGTTCTAAAATCAATACTTTTTTCATTTCCCGTTTATGCTGCCTTTTATTATGCTTTAACAAGTTGGAGGAGTCGTTGAAGGCCTTGGAGCAATAGGCGCACTGGTGGGGTTTCTGTCCCGTGTGGATGTAGGTGTGTTGACGCAGCTTGGCGGAAGAAAGGAATCTCTTGCCGCAGGTGTTGCATGCGTAGGGGCGTTCCACATGGACCAACGAATGCTTTTTTAGGCAGTACTCGTTCCTGTACCATCGCTTGCAGACGTGGCACTGCTTCCTACTCTGCGTGTGGCGCCCCAAGTGCTTGGCGAGGTGGGATTTGCGGCTGAAGCTCTTAGGGCAGTGGTGACAGGGGTGACTCTGGCGCAGGCGGTGACTGTTGTGCAGCTGCAGGTGCTGGATCATGTTGGCCTTCTGTTTAAAGTGTTGGCCGCACACGTGGCACATGAACTGCATTCCCGCTTTGTGGGACTTCATGTGGAGAAGAAATCCATTTTTTGAATGCAGGCTGGAAGCATAATAAATAATTGAAATTGATCTTATTCAAATTTGACCGAAAGATAAAGAGACTAGTCATTCATAAATTCTCAAAAAATATTGGAAGAAGTTTTTCTACAATAAACATAAGAAAACAGTGTTGGGAGGCCTAAACTTAGGTGGCAAAACAGTGTGACTGTGAATTGCACCCTTAAAGCCCATTCGGACTGGGCTAGTAGTTTAGTCAAGTAGCGAGAAATTTAGTAATTAAACGTGTACGAACACCATAAATTTAGAAAGAGTAGTTTAGTAGAGCCAATCCATTTGGTTTTATTTTTTCGGGTGAGTAGCGCCCCCCACCATGTGTCACTGCTCACTGGCTCAACCTAGCAGCCGGCGAGTTACTCGCAACTCGACTAAACTACTAGCCTAGTCCGAACAAGCCTTTAGACCAGTGGTTCCCAAACTCATTTGGCCCATGGACCACTTTTCATAGTCAAAATTTGCCCATGGACCCTGGGGTAGGGAATGAGTGATCCTGCCAAAATTCCTTTCTGAACGACCATCCATTCTGAGGGGAGGGGGGGGGGGGGGGCAGAGAATTGTAGGTTATGAATTCTATATTTTATCTAGGACGTAAAAATTGCTAACAATTTGTGCAGTAATATTTATAATAACTTCCATATTAATAAAAATGTGTCTACCCCCTGACATTGTTCAGGGGCTCCCTCAATGATCCCCGGGGACCCCTAGGGGTCCAAACGGACCACTTTACTTTGGGAACCACTGGCCTACATTGATAGGTAAAGCCAAGACAACATTTTGGTTCTTTACTATCGAAACCAGATAATTTTTCGTAGACCCCCACATACAACTTGTGGACCCCCATTTTTGTATCACGCCAACGTAGACCCCCATTGAGTCTCCCGTGGGATCGAGACCCCTGGAGGTCCACCTGGACCACTTTGGGAAACACTGCTTTAGACATAACGAAGTGGAAGTAGTTAGCAGAAGACCAGTAGAAGTGCGCCCAAGTTTCCAAGAAACGGCCATTTGTGTGGCGGTAATGGTGGTGGTATGATTAATGGTGATCTGTCTCATGTATTGTAGTCAAGGAGGTTGAGTGGTTACTTACACAATGCCACACAGCTTGCAGGTGTGAGTGCAGTGTGAGTCGGTGTGGCGAGAGCGGATGTGCAACTTGAGGCCGGGCTCCGTATGGTAGGCCTTGTCGCACAGGTGGCACGGGTGCTGCCGACCTTCGGAGCAGTGGTGGCGTGTCATGTGCAATGACAGGCCGCTGCGGAGGGAGAAGCGACTGGGGCACATGCTGCACCTAACAATTACAATCATTTAATCTTTTAGTGCTTTAACTAGCTTAAGGGCCGGTTTTATAAACGAAGTACCAAATTTCTGTTACATAACGAATTGGTTTTCGTTAACGGACCGCTATCCGTTCGTAATCTTATTTTGCGTACTATAAACAAATTTGCATCACTCGCGGTCATCGGTTACGTTTAATCTGAAAGTTTTTTTACTGGCAATGTTTTTGGTAAATAATTGTTTCTGATACTGTTTTTATCTAAGGCATATCGGGTTTAGTCAGCTGTCAAGAGTGCGTTGTTTCGAAGATCCTTGTTTTAAAAAGTTTAAATAACTTTATTAAGCTTGGTCTCCTCCGGGTGACCTAATTGGGAAACTCGCTATCCTGTAGAAGTCCTGAACTCCGTCATTATTCATGTTTATGTACACGTTTCTCAGAGGCTATTACTTGCGTCACTCTCTATACAACAATGTACGCCGTCAACTTGGCATTAATTGAGCTCCAATTGTGTATAAAATTAGAACTGAGGTCCTCTTTGACGAACGAAATCTCATTTTGAAATCAATGTCTGCAAAATAATTGAAATAGTCCAGTCTATGGATAAAAACACGCAGTTGTCTGCGTCTTGCAGCTTCATCTTCTACCACAATGCTACTTCAGGAACTATCTTTGAGGATTGTCAATCGCCCATCTTCACTTTCACTGCTTGATAAGGAACCCATTGCACAAACGCAAATTATATAATATTATCTCTTTAAAATAGTGTACGGTTCCAAATAAGCGAGCGCCGGGTACAACTACCTACTAACAACTCGCTGCCCTAGTGCTTGTATGTTCAATAGACCATTTTGCAAATTTTACAGGGGACGTTTTTTTTGTTTTTCACAGGCAAATTCTAAATAATTCTGACTCTAGTCATTTCGTTTTATACATGTTTTTTGAATACGGTATAAAACGAAATGACTAAAGTCGAGAATTATTTAGAATTTGCCTGTAAAAAACAAAAAAAAACGTCCCCTGTAAAATTTGCACTAGGGCAGCGAACTGTCAAAAAACATCAGTAAGTGGATTTTATCCATTTAACTGACCAAAATCAGTCTGTAAAGCATTACCGCTATTTTGCCGATGATGGTAGCCTGGTGAATGTTTATGAAACAGTAGACCAAATATTTGTTAAAAATGGTATCAAGCGTGACGAACGGATGGATATAAAAACGGTCCTTAAAAATCCCAAGCGGAATATAACAATTTATTTACTCTTTTAATACACCCATGGAGCTTTTACATTGGGTACATAATGTTTACAATTTTTTCAAGGGCCGGCGGCGGACATTTGAAAGACGTTATATTCTACACTTATTGTCATAAAATAAAAATTGAGTGGATGTCTCACACACTACTTGTTATATTTTTTTTTGAAATCAAGCGTCCTTATATTTTATTTTATAATGTTGTGTGTAACATTTTTCAAATTTCAAATAACGAATTATACAATCTGTCGAATTATACAATTATATAATATTGAAAAAATGCTAGTAAGAAAATTCAAATACACACAACGATTTCACATTAAAAAAAAAAAGAATCTTTACTGAACCATTAAAACGGCCACCATCTTGAAAAAAAAAACTTACAAACAGACAAAATTCAAAATGGTTGAGTTAAAACAGGACTTAGGTACTCAGTCAAATATTGAAGTGTTCTGATTTGTGACTATAAAATATTTTATAACATGTTGTTGAAAAAAAGTGATATAGAAATTTATAGGTAAAAAAGTAATAATTTCAAAAATATTAAAATTAAGAAAATATTACAACCACACTCAAAAAAATATTAACAATCTTAATGTTGTAGCCACAAACAAAAACACCCAACAACTTATAATGCGCTGTTAGCGAAAAACCGGTCCAGACGTCTTACATGGTGTTCGCTACCCTCAACTTGAACTGGCTTGGTTTGCTAACTTGTGAATTTCTTATCCAATTGATAAATGGGTAGGTGTTTTTATCTGTGTCCAGTAGTGGCAACAGTGTAAAAGCGAATTTGAAAATTGTAGATTAAAGTTATGTAATAATGAAAAGAAAAAAATTGGTAAAAAAAAGGTTAACTTACTTATATCTGCCCATATGTCGATAGTGGTGATTGTGGAAACTGTGGTACGTTTTATACTCACGGTCGCACACGGCGCAAGTGTACACCACCTCACCACCACTGTGCTCCTGCGCCAAGTGCCGATCGAATACCACCTTGCCGGAAAACAGCAACTTGCACTTGCCGCACTTGATCCTGTTACCATCCCGACTGCCGGAATTATTTAAGCTCGAAGCTGTACCGTCCCCCGGATACTCAGAGAGGAACTCTTCATAACCTTTATGCTGTTCATTGGGATATTGATGGATCGAGGCGCTTTGGCTTCCATCCAGGTTTAAACTTGACTTTGTCTTGGTTTCAAATGATATATTATGTTCCCCTTCGGTTAGACTGAAAGTAACGCTCGCTTGTCCATTAGCTTCATTGTGGTTTTGGAAGCATAACGCGCTATGCATCTGCAACTGATCGATGGAGCTAAACAGTTCATCGCATGTCCAGCATGAAAACACGTCGCCTGGACTCAAACACATCTCGTGCTTTATTTCGAAACAATTGTGATCCTGGTAATCGACAAAGTGTTTGAAGTCTTCTCCGCATAGAGCGCAATTGATTGTTTCTTTTCTTTCGAAGACTAGAGAATTCTGCGATGGACATGTGAGGAGATGGACGTTTAAATCGGAATCTGCGCTGAATATTTGATAACAAGTTGAACAAGATAGGGAACTTGTTCTTTCGGGCTGTTTGGTGTCTGGGTGAGTTTTTTCTTGATGTCTCACCAGCCTACAATACTTTGCAAAGCTCATTGGGCAAAAACGGCACCTGATAAAACAGATAAAAACATATTAATACTTCTTATTTTTAACTTATCACCCCAAAAGAGTGTTCTACTGAGTTGTTACAGACTGTAGCCTGCTAGTTGCCTTGATGACAATAGGGTACCAAAGAACTTACTTGAACTTTCCCTTGACATAATGCAGGTAACGGTGGTTACGAAAGTTCTCATAATTTTCGCAATCCTTTTGGCACAAAGAGCAGGAATAGACAGGTTTGCATTTAGAGTGACTCTCCTGATAATGCTTCCGGAAGAAATACTTGTTTATGAACTTTTGGTTGCATCTCCTGCAGAGGATGGCGTATCTCATCCAATCGTCAATCTTGGTGCGATGATAGCTGGAAAAATTGACAGATTTTATTAACCTTTGCCCAGTTTGCAATGTGACTAATGTATTTTAAATACAACATATTTGGCCCTAAGAGACTGGAGGGGTTCGGATATTTTGAAAATATAAAATAGAGGTAAAGGCATTTCGCTGACAGCTCCGTTCTAATTTCTTCTCACTTCTCATAAGTGACTTAGTAATAAATATATTAATAAAATGTACATTACCAATGAAAATCATTTTTATTTTTTTATACCATTTTCAAGAAGGGGAGTAATACATAATTTATAAACCCTCATAAAAAAAAATATATATTTACCTTCTGAAAAGATTAAACCTATTGCATTTGTGTTGAGTGAAATTGGTGTAAATATGGTCAATTCTTTCACACGTGGGGCATGCGTAAATAGGGTGCCATCCCGAATGTTTATTATTGAAGTGTTCATCAAATTCGGACTTATCGGGATATTTCTCTTTACACAAATGACAGAGTATTTCTAAACTACTTTTTTTAAGTTCATCAGAATTTTTGATTTCCGGGATTTCTTCTTCATTGTTGTCCTTTTTTGTAAATTTTTCCCCTTCTTGAGAAATGCAATCCATCTCATTGACTTTCTTGATCTTTATTAAGTCTGCATTGTAAAAACTGATGTTAAAGTCATTTCCGTTGATGCAATTGTTGTGATTTTCATCAGCAAAGATATTATCTTCACCCTCGTCGGCTGGTAAACATTCCGGTGTTGCCATTTTATCATTTTGTTCATCCAGGTTAATGGTGGTTTGCGCGGCATCCGCAACGTGCCTTTTGTCTGTGGCAAAAGCTTTCAAGTGAGCTTGGTATTGATTGTTGTGTGAAAATAGTAATGGGCAGTATTGGCACCTAGAAAAATAATTATAGTTAAAAGCAATAAAATAAGACAAATAATTTTATTTTGAATTGCATTGGAAATAATGGCCAGCATATATTATAATTTACAGATAAGATTGCCGATAAAGAAAAACCCTATTATATTATAACATGTTTATACATATCATTTTCTGCCCAATAACAAGATGTTAGTGAGAAGAATCACTGTTTAATCTGAATCTGGGGGTCAGTGTGTCCAGGAGTGATGGACGTATGAATCCATCCCTCCAACATCGGTGCAAGGCAATGGGTCGAGGAGTCTCGCTGAAGAGGTCAAAAGTCTCAGACTCGAGTTATTAAAATCATTTTACAGACGGATGGACACCAAACTTTTAAAGCACTGATTCTACAGTATTTAATGTGACAATGTGAAGACTTACTTAATTCTCCCCCTGACAAAATGACGGTAAGCATGACTGAGGAAACTGCGATAATGCTTGAACTGTTCAGTGCATACGGAGCATGTGTAGGTCACCTCATTTAGCGGGTGAACCTTCAGAAAGTGTGCGTCTATAAACTTCCTCCCGGGGAACTTCTGCTTGCATTTAACGCACAGAATGCCGTGCAGGTGAAGCCAATTAAAGCTCTTCCTGTCATTCTCACTAGGTATCTTATCAGCGTTACATTTAGAATTGTATATTTCTATGCTGCGATCAGTGAGAACGTCGCAACTCGACGATAAGATGGAAGAATTCTTATCATCACTGTGCAGTAGAAAGAAATCGCTTTTGGCCGTGCTGTTTGAAGAGTCTGTGTAATTTTCTATGGAACTTCCCCGCGATGCTTCTGATTTGGTCGGCGAGTTCTTGCGGGAACTGGCGATGCTGCTGCCGTCGGAATGGCCGCAGGAGACGGTGTGCTGGTTGAGGCGATCCTGAGTGAGATACACCTTATTGCAAAGCTTGCAAACGAAGCTGATTATATCTTGACTGTTTGCTGAGTGAATTTCTTTTATGTGGGCTGATAGGCTTCGGTACTTGGCAAAGCTGCGGCAGCACAACTTGCATCTAGAAAAGAAAAGATTGAATTAAAACACTGAAAGAGAAAGATTTCAAATGAAACCCCCTTAAGAAGGATCCAATCCAATCTCTGTAAAACACTCACTAAGCTACGGCTCAAAGCGTAGGGGGAATACATGAGGGCAATATCGGATGTTATCATTTTAAGAAGGATCTTTGGAGTTAAATATATATTATAAGCAGGGCAACCTAGCCTTCAAGGCATGGCATGAAGTATGGAAATAACTATTGTGTGGATGCATTTTTGGCCATAAGAACCTCCAATGTGCTGTAACCTCCGATGATATGCTCCCAGAGTCAGTGGAACTGGAATTTTGTGAGACTGGAGGAAGTTTGGGGTGTGGGGGACAGAAAGAGAATGGAACAAAAGAAGATTGACAAGTTCCTGCTACACAAATAGCTAAAATGAATAACAACTTACTTGTAACTATCCCTGTTGAAATGACGGCGACAATGGTTACTAAAACACTTGTAACTATCGTATTCTTGGCTGCAAAGCGAACAAGTGTAGATAATGTTGGTCTCTGAATGTTTTTCCTGATAGTGTGATTGAAAGGAAGCTTTGTCGAGGAATTTCATCTTGCACTTGCAGCAGAATATACCGTAGCGCGTGAGCCAACTGTTTAAGTGCTTGTGTCCCTTGAAGTCTTCAGTTTTGACCGATTGGCACTCTGACTTTATGTCGCTACTGTAGTTGGACTGTATGGACGGGGGGCGCCAGTTCAAGTCCACGCTGCCCGAGACACTCTTGTTGTCCACTATTTGGTCTAATAGCAGCCCTTCTGCCTGGTAGGACTCCGGGTGGACGGATCGAATGTGAGCTGACAGACGGTTGAGTTTCGGGAACCGGTTTGAACAGTAGCAGCACCTAATAATATAATGTTGCATTAGTAACACATAATTGTAGAATAACATGGTAAAAACCAATTATTACACAACACGACGAGTCATAGATAGGTAAATATTATATATTGGAATGAGAGTTTTTTTTTACAATAGCTCCACACAGGGAGGCTCTGAAGAAAATAATTCCCCTCAGGGTCTATGTCATCTTTGGGGATGCTGGGGAGGGTCTTTTTAGGAAAGGACGTAAAGGATGTTCTGGGAAGGAAAAAAAGTATGAGGAGTGGGAAGGAATCTGGGGGTCAGTGTGTCCAGGAGTGACGGACGAATGATTCCATCCCTCCCCCTACGGTGCAAAGTGATGTCCCAAGAGAGCCCTTCTGGAGAAGTCAAAAAGTCTCCCTCAACCAGTCTCTCCCGATCTGGCCTGCCACGCAGTTGGTGGGAAGTCGCAACTGCCATCAATACCCGGACAAAGCTCACCCCATGAACCTGGACACCCCTGCTAAGTCATCAAACGTAGCGAACCATTCGGGGTGACCTACGGCAGAGGTGTTGGTTATCCAATAAACGGTTCCCATTCCCAACTTGTGTAATATCAGAAAATGGACATGAATAATAAGAGAAGTTAAATTAATAATAATTCCAACATTTTTTCAACACTTCATAAACAGTAAACCCCACTAAACTCTGGCTACCGATAGCTTGCTAGAGTAGGAACTACAGGTTTAAACATACATTTTTAAATATTCAATATGTTTTAGTAACATACAAAAGTAACAGTTAATTTCACCGTTCGCAAGTTATTAGCTGAATTGAAATTCATGGGATGACAAAATGAACTTTTTTTAATTCGCTCTCGCCTAGTGCAAGAGTCAATTAGCTTTACACATCAAAAAAATGTAAAGATTTGATAGGTATAATAATCATTAGCTGGTTACCATTGATTCGATGTTTCATGGAAAAACATCGATTAAATCGGTAGCTTTTCAAAACATTGGATTGATTCGATGCATCATATAATAAAACATTGATTAATCCATGCATCGATGTATATCGAACATCCCTAACTTGATTTAACCCGTTTAATCACAGGAGACCATATTTGTCCCAGCTCACATAGGGCTCACAGAAATCTTTGTTTTCCCCCTACTATCATAGTCAGAAATGTGATCTAAACGGTATTGGAAAGAGAATACAACAAACTATATATTCAAATCTAAAAGAAAACCATAAAAAAATTAAAATTTACCCCTTTCTAAAACCAAAGTTTCCGATCGCAATTTGAAAAAAATTATGGAACTTTCTGAATTTTTTAAGAATTTTTTTACATGAAACGAAAAAAAGTGAGGTGACAGTAAGGTTTATAATTCATTTATCTAATGAAATAATTATGTGTTTTATTTTTTTTCATTATCAGTAATTTTAGTTAGAAAAAAAAGGAAAGTGAGCCATTTTTAAAACTTTTTAAAGTTTTCGCAAAAAAAAAATTATATTTTAAAAAAAACATAGTAATTTTTAATATAGAAATTTGAAAGCCTATTTCATCACCTTTCGAAAAAAGTTTTAAGTTTTCGAATACGTTAACAAATGTCCCATTTATTTGGATTTTATTGCAAAGCGGGAATATTTTTAGCCTCTGACAAAATACGCCAATTTTTTTAGGGGTTAATGAAAAATAGAAATGCAAAAGTAAAAGGGAAGTCTTAGTTTGTTTACAAACTCAACCTAATTCAGCTTGTTTTCATATAAACATATATGTACATCTACACATACTTTTATCGTTATAAGATGAGAAATAAGTTTTGCCGTTTAATTTCAGATTGGCAGCGAACAGAAAAATCTTTTTTCTGACTTACTGACCTCTAGATTCCTACCCACCACTTATGCCTTTTTTCCTTACCAGAATTTCCCCTCATTCCTTTCCTTAAAAATACCCTCCATTATTACTTTCCTCAGGGGGGTGTGTGGGGTTAATGTAATAAAAAAAAAAATGGCAACGTTAACGAATTAAATGGAATTGTGAGCGGGCATGTTGAGGATTACTTTTATTTAGTGATATTAAATGGGTAAACAAGAGAGAAATGTAAAAGTACTAACTTGAATCTTCCTTTGATGAAGTGTCTGTAGCAATGGTCACGGAAGCGGTTGTAGTTCTCATATTCGCTCTTGCACAACGGACACGTGTAGATAATCACCGTCATCTTATGTTCCTCCTGGTAGTGGTCATCGAACATATTCTTAGCGGAAAACTTCTGACTGCATTGTCCACACAATATCCCAATGTGGTTTCTCCAATTGTTGATTTCGTCCAAACCATCCACGTCTTCTACATTCGATATCAGATCAGAGATGTCGCTCTCCGATATTACAGACTGGGAGCAAGCCCAGCGCTCTTTTTCAACTTTAATAGCGAATGTGTGTTCCTTCATGTCTTTCTTGTAGAATCCTGGCCTAGTTATATTTTTCATTTGTAAATCTATATTTTGATTCTCATCCGAGCTAAATATATCACTAATATTCTCCAATTTAACACAGTTATCTATATTATTTGTACAATTTTTTATATCAACATTGGAATTACTCTTTTGTACTATATTATTTGTATCTTCAAATGCAGATTGGTCGCTTTGCATTGCGCAATCTTTAATATTCAATTTAGAAAACCAACTGTCAGGCTCAGTTCCCTGGTAATGGACTGATTTCATGTGTTCAGAAAGTAAAACCTTTTTCTTAAATTTGGCGGAGCAGTTGCTGCAACTGGAAAAATACACGGAACATAAAAAAAAAACACAATTACATATTAGGAGAAATAATAGCGCTTGAAATTAAATTGAAGACATGGGTGCAATAGCATACACGCGGGACTATGTATACGCTGTTTTAAGTAAAATGGCTTATTGTGTTCTACGGTTCCTTCTTAATCATAATAGTTGAAAAAGTTTCAATAACTGTCAAAATATGACTGTGAGGCTTGTTCTTTTAAGGGAAGGAAAGAGAGGAAGTTCTAGGAAGGAAAAATATATAAGGGATGGGTGTGGGAATCTAGGGGTCAGTGTGTCCAGGAGTGATTATAAATCCATTAATCCCATTACGATGTAAGGCATTGGGGTTGAGAGTCCGGATGGAGAAGTGCAAGGGTCTCCTTCAACCGGCCTCTCCCGATCCGGCCTGCCACGAATCCGCCACCAAGATATGGACAACCTCACCCTACGAACCTCTGCTAAGTCACCAAACGTAGCGCACCACTAGAGGTGACCTATGGCAGAGGTACTGGTTACTCAATGGTTCCCCAAACGGCACAAATTATAAATGGAATGTGTACATTAATCAAAAATTATTACCTAAATTTATAATCGTGATGACTGCCGCTGTGATTTTTAAAGGCATCAAAATCTTCGAAAGCATCTTTGCAAATTGTACAAGAGTAAATAATTTCAGAATGCGAATGTTTCATTTTAAAATGTTTATCGAAGAATTTTTTGCCAATGTATTTTTGCTTGCATTTGCTGCAAAATATATCTGTCTTGTTGCCAAGGGCTGAGGGATCCGCATCAGGACTGATCTTCAGGCCCGGCGGTTTGGGAACCAGATCAGCTTTCTGCGGTTGAGGAACCAGTGGCTCCGTTGGGTTTTCAGAATGAAACAATATGTTGTGTGCTTGCAAATGTTTATCCTGGGTGAAACGAATTGTCGGGCACTGGCTGCATCTGAAATTAAATAAAGCAAAAATTAAATTAATAATTTTTTGTGTTCAGAAGGACGTAACGGAAGTTTATGTTTACGTAACGCTCTAGACTCTCATTCCGAAGGTCGCGGGTTCGAACCCGGCGTGCGCGAATAAATTTTATTTGATTAGTTTGTGTTATTTCACAATTAATTAAATAAAAATAATATATACTATATTTGCGGCACGTTCCAGAGTGGAAGATACTCTCAGTATCGCCCTGGTGTAAGACCACCATTCAGAATTGAAACGTTGCTTGAAATGGCTTTAGCCTTGTTTAGTGACTAGATCTGAATAGCCAGGTACTTCCCCACCTTTCTCTTCCCCAACTTCTTCCCTTCCCCACTTACCTTCAGCCTCACAACATACCCCAATTGGGGATGCCATAGTCTCACTGGCTCCAGACGGGAGCAGTTGGGACTCTTGTGAGGTATTCAATATTAAAAAAAAGAGTAAGCCGAGATGCTAGGAAAATAAATAATTATCTCAATTCACGTTACTGTAAGACTAATGTGATATCTAATGTAAACTGAAATTGATTTTGTTAACGGTAAATCTAGCAACATATAACCTACAACAGAAGTGGGCAGGGGTCATGATAGAGGAGATACCCTTCTAGCCTAGAGTGAGATTGAAAAAAAAATCTTAATTTTTTTCAATTTCATCAACCCTATGCTATGGATAAATAGCTTTGAAAAATCTATAATAGATGTACATATTAAAATGGATCTTGAGATCTTGCATCTCATAATGCAGGGAAAGATTGCCGGAAGACGGGGTCCTGGAAGAAGGAGGACATCGTGGCTGAAAAACTTGAGACAGTGGTTTGGCCAGTCTACTGTAGAGCTATTCCGGGCCGCAGTAAACAAAGTCTGCATAGCCAACATGATAGCCAACATCCGTTGAACGGACAGGGCACGAGAAGAAGAATTAAAATGGATAATATAAATTTTGAGGATTTTCTGCTCCAGAGTTCAAGAGGTCTGTCGGGTACATCTGTATGCATTAACTAACCACTCGAGCGACGGGGATTTCTAGGAGTTGGAACCAATGAACTGCTTTCTGCGGTTTTACGGTGAATCTTATATTTTTAGGTTTTATAAACATATATTTTTTTTAAATCACCTATCCAAATTTAGATAGCCGTCGCTCGAGTGGCTAAGTAATGAAAATAATAACTCCCATTTAATCTAAGTTTAATAAAATACCAAATATAATATGAAAATCAGACTTACTGGAATCTGCCCTTGGCGAAATGGCGGTAGCAATGGTTACGGAATCGATTGTAATTGACATCTTCCTCGTTGCAGAGTGAACAAGTGTAGAGTATCTCCCTGCGGTCATGCGTCTCTAAATAATGGCTGTCAAAATCCAACTTATTGGGAAACTTCTTTTTACACGCGCTGCAAAAGATGCCACAGCGCGACACCCAATTGTTGTTTGACTTGACTCCATTGTCCGCATTCTCAGAGAGGTGACTTTTTAAAACAAAAAAATCATCAATGCTGAGTAATTTATCTGTGGTTGTAGAGTTGATTTTTTTAGATTGAAGATCTAAATCAACATTTTCAGTGGCGACGATGGCGTAAACAAAACTGTCGTCGGCCAATTTTTGTGGTTCAGAGTATTCTATTTCTTTTTCAGAATATAGAATATTCTGGTTGTTCATGAACTGGGTGATTTTTCCTGAGAGCATCGCCCATTCTCTGAAGAGACCGAATGTACCTGTGATGTCCGGGTTTAGGTGATCTGAAAATAAATAAAACATATTGTTTATTAGTGACTCTCAAACTGAAATTTCAAACAGAAAAGGATATGGTCCCATTTAGGAAGAATGTTATCTTTTATCATATTATGAACAGTGGTGGCTCATGACTTTTGGTGAGCTATAGTGCTAATATTAACAAAAATGGCATTATTAATGTCGTTGTAGCGGAAAAATAATTTTTTCTTTTTTATGAAGATTTTTAGGAAATCCGTGCGGTGCACGGCAAAACTGAAAGTTCCTGAAAATCTCCATACAAATAATAGATTTTCGAAAAACAAAAAAAAAATTTCGGCTACAACATCAATAATCCCAAATTTTTTTAATATTAGAACTCTAGCACATCCAACAGTCACGAGCCGCCACTGATTGTGAATAAAACAAATGCATGAATCAGATAGTTTTAAATGCAAATATACCGAGCCATGATCGCCAAAAGATCGTAACTGACAAAAACAAAATTTTACAAGATACGTTTTTTCTTCTCATTTTTTAAGTAATGTACTTATGGTACCCAACTTTATAGAGAATGTTTATTTTATTGATAACGTCCAACTTACATTATGGAAATAGTTAAATTGGCTCTGCTTTGGGGATAAATGGCGGTTACAATGTTTTGCCCAACTATTACTCAGTACATTTGTCGCTTACAATGTTTTACATATCATACAAAACGGCCCACTTTTAAAAATAATTTTAATAACAATTGGTAGGTTCATGTTTTGTTTGCAGTAAAATGCTAGAAAGTATTACCTACGCTCATTCATTGGTTCCATGACAACTCAGAATCATGCAACTTCACCACCCCTTTGAAAAATCGTTAAAAGTGATGAAAAAAACTGAAAAACAGCTCCTAACATAACCGAAATATATACATATATTTTTTTAAAATTTTTATTCACTTTTCACCGCTTGGGCACATAAGTTTGTTTTCACGACACTTTAACGTATAGACATAGGAATGACATATGCCCCGGACCTGAGCTATTAATTACTTTTTAAATGGGATTAGTAAAATTATAATTATCAAAAAACCTAATTATTATTAGCTATCCAAATAGCTAATAATAATTAGGAATCGCTGGGTAAAATCTCTCAGGTACGTCCTGTTACACCCTGTATAGTATATTTGCGGCACGTTTCAGAATTCTCAAAATCACTCTGGTGTAAGACCACCATTCAGAATTAAAACGTTGCTTAAAATGGCTTTAGGGGTGTTTGGTGACCAGATATGAATAGCCAGGTACTTCCTCATCTTCCTCTCCTCAACCACCATTTCCACCCCACTACCTTCGGCCTCACAACATACCCCAATTTTGAGATGCCATAGTCTCACTGGCTCCAGACGGGAGTAGTTGGGACTCTTTTTGAATTTACTTAGTGGGAGCTACAAAAATATATATATTTTTTAATTTTGCCGAATCAAGAGGTAATTGGCTTTTTTTATCCGAAAAGCAACCGTAGACATTTATAATGGCGCATATGTAAGCCAAAAATCACTCCAGTGGTTATGAAGATGGAATCGCCTCTGACTCCACCATCGCTACACAACGGTTTACTGTGTATCGTAAGCGACACTATAGTCGTAAGCGACACTATAGTCGTTTACGATAATTTGAGAGATCCTTATGATGTTTTGCCTTCAACGGTAGCATTCTTCCAAACAGGTCCTCCATTGATATGCTCGGTGTAACTCTAAGTGACCAGCTCAGGTACGGGGGCTCCATCGAGGCCAGAGTTAAGTTGGCCTCTCAGAAACTGGGCGTACTGTACAGGGCCCGCAGATACTTTAATTGTACACAACTGCTAACCCTGTACAAATCGCAAGTGCGCCCCACTGTTGAATTTGGCAGCCATCTCTGGTCTGGAGCTCCGATGTACCTGAAAAACACCCTCGACTCTGTGTAGAAACGGGTGGTCCGCTTGATAGATTCTCCTGTCTTAACAAACGGATTGCAATCTTTAGAGCACAGGCGTCGGGTGGGAATGCTATCCTTGTTCTACCGGTATTTCAATGGAAGATGCTCCGAGGAGTTAGCGTCATTAATCCCCTCGGCACCGGTGCATAGTCGGGAAACACGCCAAACGCGCGCCCAACATATGTACACAGTTGACATTTGTCACATGAGAACGGGACGCTTCTACGACTCGTTCTTGTGTTCAACAGCTCGGCTGTGGAACGATTTGCCAGCCTCTGTGTTTCCTCCCTCCTATAACATGGGTCTCTTCAAGACCCACGTTCACTCCTTCCTCTCCTCAAAAATACCCTCCTCACAGCATCTTCAAAGATGACATAGGCCCTGAGGGAAATTATTTTCCTCAGGGCCTCCTGTGTGGAGTTAATGTAAAAAAAAAAAAAAAAACTAAAATTTGAGAACAATAATATATGATAAAATATATAGGACCACAAAATCCATTTGGGTGGTGATTTTTGGTATTCTCGAATATTGAGGCGATGCATCTAGGCGTTTACTAGTAAAAAACGCTATTTGAGAAAAACTGTCGCTTACGATCTTTTAGCGATCATGGCTCGATATTGTAGAAGAACGTTCACTCCACCAAAAGTTTCAAAATTAGAAATACATAATTCACTCCGCCAGTTTTCCAGAGGTGTTTAATTAGGTGGCTCCCGATGCAGATGACCAGTTAAATAACCTCAGAATTGACCTCCACAATAAGAAGAAGTTAGAAGTATCGGAGAGCGTTGCAGTGTCCATAATCAGGGCAGTTGTGTGATGATGGACAATGTAAGGTTGTACAAAACGTTGGCTAAAGAAGGATGTAGCGCAACACGGCATAACACCCCAAAAATAAATAACAAAAATATGTTTGGCCTTGAAAATCTAAAATCATATCCACGTTAGATGTATATTTTTTTTAAATAATAAAGTCGTTGGAACACAATAATGGTTTTCTTTTGGCTGCCTGCCCAGGTAAATTAGTAAATATTTTCTATAATTATTAAAAAATTCAATTAATAGCTACTGCCTCTATTTTCCATATCCAACATTTTCTATTCATTTGTTTTCTTTACCATAGATAGAAAATAATTATATGACTTCAAATAGGAATTTCAAGTACTTACTTTGGGAAAAGGAAGAAGGGGTTGTTTAACTGTGAAATATGTATAAAAACTAACCAGTTGGAAGTTGCTGTTCGATATTAGGTACATCGATCTCTAGTTTTTGTATTCGGTTTTCGTTGAAGCAATTCATGGTTGTGTGTGGTGAAAGCTCAGAGTGGTTGAGGAATTATAAAACAAAACATCCTGGAACAAAAAATATTAATATTAATCCTTGGAACTTAAAAATAAATACTAGTCCCAGTGAGGCCGCACATGATGTCATCGTCCTAGTATCTTCTGTTTTTATCGCTTTGATACAAGACTTGCGAGAAGAAATAGGATGATCGTCGGTAACAATCATCGAAAACGTACATACGAATTCTCGCAGAGTCTAGCATAAACTCGATATTATACAGAACTTAAAATTAATTTGCAAATCTTTAACTGTTCTTATCTTTATATATAATGCTTTGTATATTATAGTTCATTGCAGGAAGGTTGGCAGCAATGGAATCAGGAACTTACAGATAAACATGATCGAAATATTTTTTAACGCCAAATTAATTTCAGTTCCTGATTTCGCTGTAGTTATCTTTCGGTGTAAGTCTTCTATTTTTTTTTTAATTTTTAGGAAAATGTATTATATTTAAAGAGTTATTAACACCAGTAAAGGCTGTAAGACAAGTACTCGCCAGCGGGCTTAAAGCATTGCCTTTACGTAAATTTGAATGAGATCGTACTTTATTTATTGTTATCAAGTTAAATTTGTAGAACTCCATTTATTTTTTTATAATATTATTATTTAATAATATTATTATTTAATAATATTATTATTTAATTTATAAACAAGTTCTGCCATGAAATACTTAATTGTTTTTATTTAATTTTTCATTATATCTCTGATTTGTTGTAAAGATTTGAGATTGATAAATTAAAACTTAAAAAAGAGCGTCATAACCTATAACTTTTACTTTAAGAAGTTTAAAAAAAAAATGTTTATTTTTATTTTCAACTAACCACTTGACAAAATGAATATATAAGGTCGACACTGCAAATGCCGTGCACCATACCGTGCGTAGGCATAATTCATCAACACTGCTATTGCAGGACTTCGGCTCCTAGGGGTTAAAGAAAGACAAATATTCCCAGGTTACAAATAACCTAACAATGTTTGAAAATCTCCTACTACCACAACCGTAAGCGGAAAATGTTGCTTGTGTTGTGATGGAGGACTTAGCCAGCCGAGGAATTGAACAGGTCCCACCTGGGTGGGACCCAAACGCAATGCCAACTCAGCCACTGACCGGTCGTTATAAGCAGGTTATAAATCTTGAAGGTTATTTTTTTCAAGAGTAATTGTTAAAAATGTGTTTATTTATTAATTGATTAATACAAATACCTGGGCTGGCGCAGATGGTTAGGGAGGTATCCGGCCAGAAAAACCTTCAGTGACATTTGAAGCCACTAGAAAAAAGATTTTAAAAAATTAAAGTCGGAACATAAGTCATTCCAATATATAAAAATTTAAGGGTAACAATGTGCGATTGAAAAATATTTTTTATAGAAAAAAAAAATCATCAGACAGCAAAATGACATCTTAATTTTTTTACCCCAAATATGCTCAGGAATTGCTGGTTAAAATCCCTCGGGTACGTGCTGTTACACCCTGTATAACCGACTTAACACACTCTGGCTTCGAACTCATAGAATAGTGAACGAATTAAATAAACATTATCGAATTGTTTTTTTTTATTAGCCTAAACAAAACATGCTGTATGTAAGTCATGTATCTGTGCGGGTACTGTGGTGAAGTCAACAAAGAATGATTGCTATACATTGATTTACGTAATTTATTTATAATATAGCGTATCGAAGTTACAAAAATTCAATACATATAATACAAGAGTTTAACATAAAAACCGTTGTTTTTGTTTACCTCTGTAAAATCAATATAAAATCTATGTGTCTGTCTGCTTATTGAACTAATTATTGTTTTGTTAATATTTTGAAGATAAAATTGATGAATTATTTTGTATTTACTACGCATGCTTTTTATTGATAGCCTGCATTTGAAATTAGATAGGTAACACTTTTATTATTAATGGACTACGAACTTTTGTCAATATTGTCGAGTTCAATAATAATTTCTAAGTTGGAATCACAGATGAAAGCTATCTAAAACAGTTCAGAGTATACATGAATAAATTCGAAACGTAAGAAATTTAAAAAAAACACCTTGTCAGCTAACAATATGTGAAAACAATATTGTGATATAAACAAAACATTAAAACTTACTTTTGCCGCATCGTGGTGCAGGCATTGAGCGAAGCTAACCTAAAAACATGTTTATTTGTGTATGCGTAAGGATTGGGAGACATTTCACATGAAACATAACGGAGGATGATTAAGGACCAGTATTAATTTGTCGATGAAATGCATTAAACTTTGCATTTCACGGAATGAATCCATCGCAAAACACACCGGACATCACATTTCACAGACTTTTTTCCTCCATATTGGAAAAAGTGCATAGACTAGAAATCACTAGCAATCAAAAAAAAAAAATCTTGGCTTTTCACCACAAGGGAGTTTTTGTCAATGGAAATATGCATAGACAACGTCAAATATCGGTACCAATCGGTACTTATTTTCTGACAGAATGGCAATACTTTTTTAAATGTCAAATTTGGCAATTGACAAATAATAATAACCTCTGTTTTGTCAATTAGGTAAACTGTAACAACCATTTAAATGGCACTGAATTATTGTTTACGTATAGCTCCCTCAATTTGTAAAATAACTGAAAGATGTTACCCTGTAAAAATTACAAAAATGAAGTATTCTTTTAAGACTATGAAGCGACCGGACCCAGAGAAACTAAAATATCCCGTTCAGAAAGATAAAGGTGTGTCGACGGCCGTTCAGATTGCTCAAAGAATTAAACTGTCTGGCGCCATTTCAGTGGCCGATTATATGAAAGAGGTCTTGACAAACCCCATGGCGGGCTATTACATGAATAGGGATGTTTTCGGGGCTGCAGGAGACTTCATCACGTCCCCTGAAATTAGCCAGATATTTGGTGACATCTTGGGAGTTTGGTTGATCAGCGAATGGGAGAAACTCTCAATGCCAAAACCGCTACAAATCGTTGAGTTTGGACCAGGGAGAGGTACTCTTCTATCAGACATCATGAAAGTAAGTACTAACGATTTTAATTTACACATTTAGGAAACTTTACCAACAGTTTTTATCAAGGAGAGAGTATATAAGAACCTACTGTTAGACTCCAATGTATAAGATATTTATGGCAACCTGATGAAAGCGTAAAAATGTTTTATTGTCCTGGTGGGTGTGTTGGAGACCTCCACTTAGAATTCTTATATGATATGTACAGTTGATTCTGCTTAATTGGGATACATCGGGCCTAAAAATTCTATCCCAAGTAAGCGAAGTTTATGGTGGGTAATAAACAGGATTGGGGAGTATTTGAATTACTTCCTAAAAATATAATTTATATTTCAAATATCTGATGCTGAGGTATTTTGTAATTAGTATTTTAAATACATGGCTTCAAAATACATTTTCATGTAAATACATTTAGCGATCTTATTTATGTTAATGAAAAATAAGCTGACTCACACGTAGACTAAAAACACTAGAATCCAGAGCAATATGTATATATTAATTAAGATTAAATAAGTTTTTTAAACTGTCACCTGAAATAAATAGACCCATATTGGCAATAAGTTTCCACCCTAGTTAAAAAATGCATTGGTTGACAGAAAGAATCACAACAGATGAGAGGCAAAGAATTCAAAATCTTGCAATTCATGCCTTAGATGCAAATTATAAAAATCACGAAATAATGCCTGAGAACAGCAGGAGTAGCAGTACTAGTAAAGAAGATGATGATTTTATTCAGGGACAGCGATCAACTGCAGACATCAAAAATGGAGTTAGAGTTAGTCAGATTCCTATTTGTGGTCAGCTTCAGATTGTGCTAATGGACCTGTAGAAAGATTGTTTTCTTTAGAAGGTTTTATTCCAACAAGAGGCTGTTTGTCTGACGATACATTTAAAAACCTAGTGTTCATGAAAGGTAATTCTTATTTTACTGATAAATAGGCTGGTCTGGATTAGTACTATTTACATTACCTAATATCTGGGTCCTATACCACAAAACTTTACAAGTCTACAAAGCTTAGTAGAGATGAGATGTGTCTTTTGAGCAATATGATTTCATCAATTTTTGCACGTCTCTGATTTGCTCTGCTCAGTCTTGCTTCTATGGAAATGCACCCTTATTTTAAATAAAAATGGTTAAAACACTGTATTTTGTATTTTATATTTCAAATATAAAATACAAAGCAGTGGGGCCAGACAATATTCCGAATTATATAATAGCCGAATTATGGAAAGAGTGTGGAGAAGTGGGACATAACTGGTTGTGCAACCTGTATAACAAAGTATTGACTGGAGAACCAATGCCAGAAAACTTTATCTCCTTCCATTTTACAAAAATAAGGGAGACTCTAGGAAGTGCGACAATTATAGAGGGATAAAGCTTATGTCTCACACCATGAAAATTTATGAGAGGATTATAAACACACGAATCAGGAATATTATAAAAATACACGACGATCAATGTGGCTTTGTATCAGGGAAATCAACAATAGATGCTATTCAAACAGTCAGAATCATAGTAGAAAAATATCGAGATGCAAAAAAAAGACTTACACATGGTATTTATAGACTTGGAAAAAGCATTTGACAGGGTTCCCCGAAGCCTGATATGGGCGGCATTGAGATCTCATAACGTACCAGAAAGATATGTGCTCTCCATACAAGATATGTATACAAACGTAGAAACACAAGTAAGATGCACATCAGGGACATCACCAACATTTCCAATTAAAGTGGGGGTACACCAAGGATCTGTCCTCAGCCCACTGCTATTCATAATGGTCATGAATTATCTAACAATCCAAGAAATGAACAACAATATTCTCAAGACTATGCTTTTTGCAGATGATGTAGTACTGATAGCAGATAATCATTGTGACTTACAAAATAGCCTGGAAAGGTGGAGAAAAATCCTAGAGGATAATGGCCTAAAAATTAGCAGGAAAAAGACCGAATATTTGTACTTGCCATTTGAAAACACAAATGCTGTAACTCCTTCGATGCAACTGGATGGAGTAACATTAGCTAACTGTGACACATTTAAGTATCTCGGCTCACTCATCCACAAAGATGGAGGATGTGCAGCAGATGTTAACCACAGAATAGGTGTGGGATGGAGTAAATTTAGATCCGTAACAGGAATCCTGTGTGACACAAAAATGCCTACAAAACTAAAAGGAAAGGTATACCAGACTATTGTTAGACCCGCGATAATGTATGGCTCCGAATGCTGGACCATGTACAACTCCTACACCAGGCAACTTGAATCAGCAGAAATGCGAATGCTTAGATGGTCGACAGGAGTGTCACTAAAAGATAAAATTAAAAGTTCACGCATTTGTGGTAGCCTGGGTGTCACAGACATAAACAATAAGCTAGAGGAATGACAGTTGAGATGGTATGGTCACATAAAACATTGACCACCAGACCACACAGTGAAGCAGGCAATGTCTATGGAGCTTCATCGACAGTCATTCAGAGGAAGACCAAAGAACTCCTGGATGACTCAATGCTCTAAAATTCTAAGTAGAAACGGCCTGGAAGAGAGCGATACCCAGAACCGAAGAAGCTACAACCTGAGAACGAGGAGAGCCCACCCCAACAGCCTACCTAGGCAATGAGTTGGGACAGTGCAAGGAAGAAGAAGACACCACTTGAAAGTATTTTGTACTAGCTTCTGCCCGCGACTTCGTCTACGCAGGATTAGTACTTCGGGTAGCCTATTTTATTTTTCTTGGTCCCATCTATGTTTATACTAAAATTCTTAACCTATTTATTTAAAATATCTATAATTCTTGATTCGATTCAAGCGTGAGTACTTCAAATAAATTCACTATTTAAATATTTTCTAAAATAGAATTTTGGTTTAACAATCATTATTTTTCAAAACGTCATTCTCAAATTTTTACATTTTCTATTAAACAATTATTATTATTTTCAATGTATTGAAAATAAATAGCTAGATTTATAAATTGTACCCTATATGTTATTCTGATATATGAGCTATATTATTGTGAAGTTTCATTAACATCCATTCAGTAGTTTTTGCATGAAAGAGTAACAAACATACATACATCCATACAAACTTTCGCATTTATAATATTAGTAAGAAGTAGGATTTCTTATTTTAAATACATGCAAAAAAATATTTTGCAATTAGTATTTGAATTACAGAAAAGCATGTATTTTGCCCAGCCCTGGTAGTAAATAAGAACAAAATTATAATTTTTTGAGCTGTTTTTTATGTATATAGCGCCCTTGAGGTGATTTTTTACAGCGCTATACAAATCATCCAAAAATGATTATTTTTAAACTATTATAGTGTAGGTATCTACATATTAAATCTATTTGATTTCTCTCGAATGTGTTTTTTAACTTTATAAAATTTTTGAAGAAAATATTTTATTACAGAAAAATAATTATGTTCTAACTATAGGTTCACAAAGAGTATGAAAAAATAAAATAATCAAATTATGAACAAACCGTTATATATAATATAAAAATTTAAGTTTGTTTGTTTGTTTGTGTGTTCGTATGTTATGCACGGCCATACCGTTCATCCGATTGCGATGAAACTTTGGGAATGTGATGTGCGCTTACCCGGGATAGTTATTGGACAGTGAGCTCCGGCGTTATGAAATTATTTCCAGTACTATTCTTGAGATTGCGAATAAAATTTCATCCGATTGCTATTCAATTTTTTTGAATTGTTGTGAACATGCCCGTGAATATTTCTATATATATGCTGGTGAGCTCTGGCATTATGAAATTTACGTTAAAAGATGAAATAGGTCACGCGAGCTGATGGAAAAATGGGTGTATTGTATGGAGTTAAGCGGCAGGGAAAAAAGGCTGCGGGGAGGGATATGCGGGAGGGTCAGATGGGGAATTAAGGAGCGGGACTTCGCGGGAGGGAAACGGGAAGGGGAAGGGGGGAAGACGAGGGAGAGGGGAAGGTGGAGAAGGTGGAAGCGGAATGCATGAGGGGGGATTTGCGAGAAAGAGGAGAGCGGAAGAGGAGAGGGATGATGAGGGGAAGGTGAAAAGGGAACGCGGGAGGGGAAGGGGATGCGGGAGGAGAAGAGGAAGAGGAGACGGACAAATGAGAAATGACACAAAGGGAGCAACAATTTATTTATTTATGTAGCATTCAACGCATGCCGGGTATCAGCAATAATAACAGTAATCAATGAAATGACTTCACATACACGCAGCAATGTATTGCTCAGTGAACAGCGTACAGCCGGTGTGGGCGAAGTCTACTGAATTACCGAATATGTAAGCTCGGAACTCCCTTGGTGTGGCACATCCCCTCCCCTCACCTGCACCGTTTACCGCATGCCAGCCTTTCTTAACTAAAATTAATTTACTAAGTCACGACTTCAGATTGGAATTTATCCCAAATAAGTAAACACAAAATAGTCTACTTTTATATGATCTTTTCAGTTAATACACGATTATATTAACACAACAAAACGAAACTTGCTTCAAAAACTCTTGCTAGTTTCCTCTTTCTGTCTCTGTGTTTTTCCGGAACAAAAGCCCCCCAATTTTTCAATCGCTGTTCCAAGTTCAAAATTTCTTTCAGCAAGTGATGTGGTAAGGATGGGGACAGGTAGGAACTGGGTAAGATGACACCCAGGTAGGAACCATGCATATTATCATTTCAAAACCAAACAAATTATGTGGAATCAGTATTTTACTATAATGTAATATATTTTGTTCATATCATTTGTTTCAGATAACAAACCAAGTAGAATTAAACAAAGACAATATGAGCATCCACCTCATAGAAGTATCCCCCACGATGCAGCGGTTGCAAGGAGACAGGTTATGCTTGTCTTACTCTACAAAGGATGACTTACCTCACTACGCCGAGGTGAGCTAATTTCTCCATTGATCATTTTGTTAAAATAATTCATTATAATAGTGGTGTAGTGACAATTAGGCAAGCCTATTTGCTGGCCCTGACTCCTTCACAACTTATAAACAATCTGTTCAAACAAATTTTATTTGATTAATTTGTGTTATTTCACATTTAATTAATAAAAATAATATATGATAAATTTGCGGCACGTTCCAGAGTGGAAGATACTCTCAGTATCGCCCTGGTATAAG
Source organism: Limnephilus auricula (assembly GCA_951813805.1). Taxonomy (NCBI): domain Eukaryota; kingdom Metazoa; phylum Arthropoda; class Insecta; order Trichoptera; family Limnephilidae; genus Limnephilus; species Limnephilus auricula. The sequence continues at coordinate 9,231,648 of OX638403.1, forward strand.
ACCACCATTTAGAATTGAAACGTTGCTTAATAATGGCTTTAGCCGTGTTTAGTGACTAGATCTGAATAGCCAGGTACTTTCCCGCCTTCCTCTTCCCCATCTCCTTCCCTTCCCCACTTACCTTCAGCCCCACAACATACTCCAATTGGGGATGCCAAAGTCTCACTGGCTCCAGAAGGGAGCAGTTGGGACTCTTGTGAGGTTTCTCTATAAAAAAAAAATGCATCTGTTGTTCCAAGTTATAAGACACCTTTAACCTGATCTACCGGGGCCGTAGCATATGGAACGTGCCGCAAATGTACTGTATATAATTTTGAATCAACTAATTGTGAAATAATACAAATTAATCAAATATCATTTATTTGCGCATGCCGGGATTCGATCCCGCAACCCGATTGTGAGTTGAGAGCCTTACCCCTTCTGCCTCCGCTCACGAGGCAACTGAAAAATAAAACAGTTTACAACTAAACTCGCTATCCTCTGTATGTAAACATGATGGTCCGCACACTATACAATTTCTCAATAACCTGTTGTCCATGGCAACGCCGGCAGCAGTTACTCGCGACTCGACACGCCATTTGCGTGACATGACAGCTGATTGTTCTTCGCGTATGGTTAAACAAGTTGAGATAATTATTGAAATCATAAAATTGAGTAGAAAGTTTGGTTGGAAACCATAGCAACAAACCAGTTTTAGTTTGGTTTCAGTCTCTTCTGTGAGTGGATCGCCTTAGGCCGTCAAAAAATTTACCGAAGTGTCAGTAAAACATCCCGCTTGATGGGTTAGATTGCGTTGAAACAGCTAGCATGTTTTTCATAAAGAGGCACCACCAACTATCCATTTATAAATGAATGTAGTGTCATAGCACAGCCGTGACTTTTGTGAATCATTCGTATTCCTTGACTTTTGCAAATCATTGGTATTCCTTGATCTTGCGAATCATTGATGGTCAGTGGCTGAGTGGGCATCGCGTTTGGGTCCCACCCGGGCGTTGTGTGTTTGATTCCTCGGCTAGCTAAGTTTTCCATCACAATACAAGCAACATCTTTTTTGTCTTGACTTCATTTAACAATGTATATATTTATCTTTATATTTTATGTATAAGCTGTCTGTCTCTTACCAATAAATAAATAAATAAATCTTCCGATTACTGTGGCGGTAGTAGGAGATTTTCAAATATTGTCAGGTTATTCGTAACCTAGAAATTTTGTCTTTCTTTAAAAAAAAATCATATTCCTTGATTTTGCAAATCATTTGTACTCCTTGATTTTGCGAATCATTCATATTCCTTGATTTTGTATGTTTTACAATGTTTACTTTTTGTTTTTTGCAGGGAGAGTCAGTCAGTGGAATAAAAGTTTATTGGTACAAGGATTTGAAAAACGTGCCAAAGAATTTCAGCCTGTACATTGCCCATGAATTTTTTGATGCTCTACCTATCCATAGATTTAAGGTAGGTGCAACAATATTATTAATCTATGTAATTAATTAAATCAGCATGGTTTCATCCAGCGGAACTTGGACATTGAATTCAACCATTCAAAAATTGGGCGTATTTTGTCAGAAGGTAAAAATGTTTCCGCTTTGCAATAAAATTCTTTTAGTTTTTACTAACTAAAATTACTGATAACGAAAAAAATAAAAACACATACTATAACACTTTTTATGTAAAGAGTTTTTATTGTGGGTCACTCAGACAATATTGTACAAAATACTAAGAGTACATATACTGATATAGCGATATTCTTTATACTTAGGTTACTATTTTACTAGGTAAGTATTTAAATTTGGTAACGACAAACGAGAAACGGAACCGAGTTGCGGAACTGGCCTATGGTTGCTTTGGGCGGATTACTGTCTTCTAAGGGCTGTGGAACACAGGTAACCAATAGAAGGAGCGCGCCTTAGCGAACCTAGGAATCTCTCAAGTCGGGTACTTCTTAGCAGCTGGTAGTAGATATCTGTCTTCTGAGGGCCGTGCGATGCACGGGTAGCCGGTCAGGAGGAGGGTACTAGCCAGAGAAAGGTTGACAGGAGAACCTTGTCGGAAACTGACGAGACGCTGCTTATAAGGGCTCCGTCAGGTGTGTGTGCGCCATAAGGTGTAGCCAGCCGCTTGGTAGGGATGCGTAGGTGTCTTCTGCGCATTGTGCAACGGGCATGAGATACCGCAATGTGGGTGAGAGAGATGGTGTATTGGGACAAATATTCTGCGCGCTACAATACATTATTTATTAAGCAAATGTATTATAAACATTATCAAACATTGTCAACTCACTTTTTTGTCATTTCATGTAAAAATAATTAATTAAAAAATTCTCAAAATTTCATAATTATTTTTCAAATTGCGGTCGGAAATTTTAGATCTATAAAGATGTACATTTTAATTATTTTGCAGTTAACTTTTAGATTTGAATATAAAGCTTGTAGTAGGAACCTCGATCTTACGAACGCTGGTGAGAAGAAATGTAGTATCCAACACCTTTGCATTATTTAGTTCCTACCTTTGATTCCTCATAGTAGTGCGGCACGCAACTATGTGGCGCGGGAGTTGCGGTTCTTAGTTTACTAGTTTTTAATGTGTAGATTGGTTTCTTGCAATAATTACATGTATTGACCGTCCAGTTCATTTGTCAGACATCTCCAAAAAATCGAGTTTTGGGTTGAGTATGCAGTTATATTTGGTAGAATACTCGGATTACTCATAAACACCATTAAGTCAATCATAATGCAGAAAAACTTGTGGTGAGTTGAACAAAATCTTGATGTTTTCTGGGTTACTATTAGGATATTTCAAAATGTCATGCTAATGTACCGGACCGTTATGCCTCCCAGTGTTATTATCCAGCATATTTAATATGTAAAACACAGACACGTGGAATAAAATTTCATTTCTAGTTAGTATTCGAATATTGCTGTCCTCATTATCTCAAAAACTTGGGCCGTCTGTTTCAACAGAAAGCTAAATCGAGAACTAAATTAAAATTTCAAGAGAAAATTAAAGACCGAGCATTCCTAATGGAAATGTATGGCGAGCGATATGCTGAAATAGGCCAAGCCAAATAACGCTAGCGCTTTTATAGCTAAGTCTTTCGGCCCCATTAAAGGCAACTTTACTAACGCTAAATATGTCGATATCTGAATTGATTCTACAACAAACAACAGCAAGATCTTTTCAAAATGCGCCTTGCCGAAAATTCGGGATCTTCCCAAATACCATATTATTTACATGGGGTCCAAATATTTTTGGTTTTCGCTGCAAAACGTATTTAATGAGGAATTCATCATCTTTAGCATCACCTTCTATAATATTAATCATGTTGAAGCACGCAATTTCGTACCATTCCTCCAACAGAACTGTCAAATGTGTCATAATGGCGGGGTAACTCTAGCTCAGAGGTTCCCAATTTTTTTTTTCTCGTAGACCACATTCAAAATTTTACTGGTTTGGGTGGACCCTCTGCTGCTACATTTCTACCATATTTTCGCCAACGTAGACCATAGTCGTAGGTCATTGAAAACTGTCGGTTTTCGGAAAATAAAAGCAAAAGTTAAAAATGACATAGAACAGGCGGTTGATTTGATTTAAAAAACATTTTTATGATATTTAACAGAAACAATTTCTTTCACTATTGCTTTTACTCTAGCAACTGTTAACTGAAACGGACGGCCCTTAAGCTGGAATCAGACGATTCACTCGAGGGAAGGTTTCCGCCATGTTTTTTCGGCCTAATCGTCCATTTTGTTTCATTCCATGTTCACGCTATAGAAATAAGCGTTCACTCGTCCATTCCGACCACAGCGTGGCCGAGCGAGGTCAACCGCGCTGGAATTCGTTTGTTTTCCAGCGCGGTCCGGCCCCAAATTTTAAGGAAAAACATGTCAGATGCATCGATTTTTACGCAATTTTGTTGACACAATTAAATAAAAATAAATAAAAAAACAGTATTTTGTCGTCTTATAAACCTTTTTATTTTTTATGGCATAATAACACAATTTGATTTCACTTTTTTTATTACGAACATTTTCCTACAAATTAATAATCTTACATATATTAAAAAACATATAAAATACATGGATAATAAGGGAGACCCAAAAATTTATATGAGAGGTGTTCCCAAAAGCAAACAAATTAGCCGAACGAATACCATTTTGACGTTTTGCGTGCGATTTGATAGCGTCCTTTCATGGTCCTTCCCGTACAGGACGCGAGACAAACTGATTGAGAGTTCACTCGGTGTTCAGACGATTCACTTTGCTCTTTTCCGCGCGCATGCAGGATGCCGAAGGAAAATATCCAACATTGTTGGATCGGTTCACTTGAAGATTTCATTCGGCAGTGTTCGGCACTTTCGATTCATTTCATGTTCAGACGTGTCATTCCGAGTAAACTAGGCCGAATGAAATGCGGAAATGAGCGATTAGTGAAACGTCTGAATGGCGCTTTAGGGTTTTGGAGATGTCTGACTAATAAACTGGACAATCTATAAGTAAATATTATTTATATTTTTATACGAGTGAGGTAGGTTAGGTGGTCCATATATGTCTGCATGGTCCGAACGCCTCTGCGCACCGCTCTGTTTTGCTCAAATAAAAAATATTATTTTATATGATTTATCATTTTAAATGACTTTTAGAAAACAGACGACGGCTGGAGAGAGATCCTCATCGACCTGGATCCCGCCTCAACAGACCCCGAGAACCCTCAACTCCGCTACGTTCTGTCCCGCGAGGAGACGCAGGCTTGCAAGCTCTATGTTCAGGCGGTCCTTGGAGACTCCTCCCGGGAGCAGTTGGAAGTCAGTCCGCAAGGGCTGAACATCGCCAAGGAGCTTGCCGCCCGTGTCGAGGAACACGGGGGCATCGCTCTGATTGTGGATTATGGACATGATGGGACCAAGACTGACACATTCAGGGTAAAAAGTTTTTTTAACCCATGGCATATTGGGCTTGTGTGGCAACTATGGTTATTTATTTGGTTGTTTATGCATGAGTGCGTAATTTCTAATTGTATTCCTGCTTAATGCGTAAAATTATTCAAGTTCAATAAACTTTTAATTTTCAAAATTGGAACTGATATGCATAAATCGTTTCATACAAGCGATAAAGTAGATACCAAAATAATTTTAATAATTAGTACTGACCCCCAGATTCCTACCCACCCCTCATACCTTTTTCCTTCCCAGAACTTCATTTCCTAAAAGTACCCTCCACACAGCATCCCCAATGATGACACATTCCCTGAGGTGAAATGTTTTCCTCATGGCCTCTGTATGGAGCTAATTTTAAAAAAAAATTCAATACTTCACCTTCCACCACTCATTTTTTCACTTTGAACACTGATTTAAAAAAAAAGTTTTTTTATTTATTTTGCAGGCATTTAGAAAACACAAGCAAACTGACCCCCTGAAGGATGTGGGGACGTCAGACCTGACGGCGGATGTAGACTTCAGCCAGCTGCGGAGAGCGGCGGCACAAGCCAGGGTCCTCGGGCCCGTCACGCAGCAGCACTTCTTGGAGGCGGCCTTCGCTCACGTCAGACAAGAGGCACGTACTGAACTTAAACTCGTCTGCTTATTAATTAATTATCCATGATTAAATTACCTACATATTTTTTCTTGTATAACTAAAAAAGATACATGGCCGGATCCTGTCACTAAAATTACGGATATATATTTTTAAAAGCTGCAGGACCTCGGAATTTTTTTTATTAAGCTTAGTACATTAGCTGCTGAATTATGCAAATTTTGCTTGGTGCTGGGTATGCGCCTAGCGCGTACGGATTATATACACAGTAAATGATAAGAAAACTTTGAGTAGAGTACAGATAAAAATATATTTTATATGATATAAAATAGCCTGGAAAGGTGGAGAAAAATCCTAGAGGATAATGGCCTAAAAATTAGCAGGAAAAAGACCGAATATTTGTACTTGCCATTTGAAAACACAAATGCTGTAACTCCTTCGATCCAACTGGATGGAGTAACATTAGCTAACTGTGACACATTTAAGTATCTCGGCTCACTCATCCACAAAGATGGAGGATGTGCAGCAGATGTTAACCACAGAATAGGTGTGGGATGGAGTAAATTTAGATCCGTAACAGGAATCCTGTGTGACACAAAAATGCCTATAAAACTAAAAGGAAAGGTATACCAGACTATTGTTAGACCCGCGATAATGTATGGCTCCGAATGCTGGACCATGTACAACTCCTACACCAGGCAACTTGAATCAGCAGAAATGCGAATGCTTAGATGGTTGGCAGGAGTGTCACTAAAAGATAAAATTAAAAGTTCACGCATTCGTGGTAGCCTGGGTGTCACAGACATAAACAATAAGCTAGAGGAACGACAGTTGAGATGGTATGGTCACATAAAACGGAGACCACCAGACCACACAGTGAAGCAGGCAATGTCTATGGAGCTTCATCGACAGTCATCCAGAGGAAGACCAAAGAACTCCTGGATGACTCAATGCTCTAAAATTCTAAGTAGAAACGGCCTGGAAGAGAGCGATACCCAGAACCGAAGAAGCTACAACCTGAGAACGAGGAGAGCCGACCCCAACAGCCTACCTAGGCAATGAGTTGGGACAGTGCAAGGAAGAAGAAGATAAAATATTATATTATAATATCCATAATATGGGGCTTGGTAGAAAGAAGTCCATGTCGGTGAGCAGCGTGTTCTAAGTGGGGACAGATATGCACCGTGTAAACAGGCCTGGCCAACCCAATTTGCACCACGATGACCTAATTTTCCAAGGCGCGCATGTCGAAACTGGGGGGGGGGAGGGGGCGCGCTTAACCAATTAAAAATAGAATAATAACTCAGGTCCGGGGCATACGTCATACCTATGTCTACCTACGTTAAATTGTCGTGAAAATAAGCTTATGTGCCCAAGCGGTTAAATTATTTACTCCAGATTTTTGTAACAGCTTTTTGTTTAAAAGTAAAAAAAGCAATTTTTTTGTATTTTAAGTACCGGGTTGCTACTTCCTTACTTTATTTATTACACGCCCTGATGGGCTTTTACATTCTAGTTTAATAGTAGAGTATCACAGTTATTTTAAATACTTCAAAATTAAAACAATAAAGAAAACATAAAACACTGAAAAAAATAAAATGTTACAACAAACCATATAATTAATAAAATACATTGGTAAAAATGATAAGTCTCATAAATAGATATTGAGTATAAACCAAAATTGCAGAAATTATATATGTATGTCTATTTGTGTCTCGATATATAAAAGAATTGAAATAAACAATATTTAAACTGATTACTTTTTAAGGTGAAATATCTATGTTATATGTTATAAAAAAATAATTGTCTTTCCAACGGTTGCTGAATTTTCTTTTTTCTTCTTTTTCTTCGAAATCATATTTAAGTGCTGAAAAATAAATGTACTAATTAATAATATATCACTAAGATAAGTGCAACTAATGCGATCCACAATTGCATTATTGTAAGTAAATCTAATTACTAATCTGCACTGATTGGTCCTTGTTACGTGATCGGACTATAGACACTAGACATCGAGACTATATTTTAAAGACATTCTGAAGTACCCGATACATTAAAAAAAAATTCTTCAAACATGACATTGGGTTGGCCAGGGCTGGTGTAAAGGGAATATAGAGTCTTTATTAATGTTGCGGAATGGTTTTGTCATACGAAATATAAATCCCAGCATTTTGTTGGCTTTGTTGATGACTTCGTCAGTGTGTAGTATAAAGTTTAATTTAATATCCGATATTATCCCAAGGTCCCTGATAGATTCTACTTCATTACAGTACAATATATTCGTTAATGGTAGTATAAATGCTTATTTTGTTATTATTTTCAGATGATTTTGAAGAATGCCAAACCAGAGGAACAAGAAATCTTTAAATCTGGCTATGACTTGTTGACAAATCCCGCTAAGATGGGGGAGGTGTTCAAGTTCATGGCTTTATTTCCCACCATAACTAAGGAGCACTATGAAAGATATCCCGTATTAGGTTTTCCCGGATTTCCTAAAGCTGCAAAATGAATTTAAAATGTGACTAGAAGAATTATACCTAATATTACTATGGTGTGTTATTTTATTTGCCTGTGTTTTCATTATTTACTTATTTAAAGAAAAAAAAATACATATCTTGTGAATAGGAAAACATTCATGGCTATAACAACTGTTGAGGTCGTTTTAGAGGAGATATGATATGACGCAATCTGCATATATATTTTGTTAGCAGCCTATTTAAATATTGTCGCCTCGCACGTTTGGTTCGCTCTTCCGCCCCCAGAGAAACGGCTTGTGCCCTGGCAGCCAACAGCGAAACTACTCCAGCTACTGCGGTCAGTAAAGAAGGGATTGACTGGAACTACTGACACTTGCAGGTTGGCAACACTACCAAACTACCTGGCCCGAACTACCAACAGCCAACGGCTGGGGAATTTGAATGACTCGACGTAATCTTGCCGAGTATTGGATATTTTTATTATCACCATAATAAATACACACATTTATTTATCATGGATATATATTTACATATTATTTCATTATAAACATTATATTTCAATATATTTCATTATAAACATTTACTTAGCGTTTTATTATTGCTAAAGATATATTAGATTGCTTCAAAAACGAAAATTTAAAGAGCAGATTATGAAATATTAAGTTCTTAGTTTGGGTTATATAATTTAGGTGAATTTCCTAACCTTCAAACTTAAATTTTATTTAGAAAAATGGAACTTTGATGCATCTTTTACCACCTACCCCCACTTATAATTGTTTCTTGTAGTATTATATTGAAACAAAGCAATGTTTTTAAAAATGCAGCGGAATTCGGCAATTTAACAAACATTTATTTAAAAATAGTAATTATTATGAGTTCAATTGTTTATAATATTGAAATTATAATAAAATATACGGCAGGGGGATAGCAAAGTAGTGAATCCATGTACAGGTAAATAAATCACAGACTAGTTAATCAGTAATCATTGACGTCTGGCAGCGCCGGATCTGCCATACGTTCAAAAACGTGCAAAAAACCTGGCGCCAACTCCGAAGGGGCGCCGTGATAAAATAAATATTGTTTTAAAATTTAATTAAAATATTCCCCGAATCGTTTAAAAATTACTCGTAATACGGAATTATTAGTATGCGCTAGCAACACTCACTTTCGAAATTTTTTTCCAAGACTGATGAAAATTTGCACACTCGACCTTCATAACAAGGGAAGTGTGCCTGTTCACACAAGATTTTTAAAAACCACCCCATCTCCTTTTCCACCTCTCAAAGCAGAATTTTGCACACTTGACGTTCAAAATGAGAGAAAAATTACAGAGTACATCTCATTTCAAAAAACTGGATTAAGCCCGGGCAATAATGATAACATTAGGATTTTTTTTTCTGTTAAGCGGGAATCAGACAGTTCACTCGAGTGAAGGTTTACGCCATGTTTTTTCGGCCTAATGTTCCATCTTCGTTTCATTCCATGTTCAGACGGCGCTATAGAAATAAGCGTTCACTCGTCCATTCCCACCACAGCGTCGCCGAGCGAGGTCAACCTAAAAAATCTAATGAATTCCAGCGCGGTCCGGCCCCGAATTTTAAGGAAAAGCATGTCAGATGCATCGATTTTTACGCAATTTTGTTGACACAATTAAATAAAAAAACAGTATTGTTTCGTCTTACAAACCTTTTTATTTTTTATGACATAATAACACAATTTGATTTTACTTTTTTTATTACGAACATTTTCCTACAAATTAATAATCTTACATATATATAATACATGGATAATAAGGGAGACCCAAAAATTTATATGAGAGGTGTTCCCAAAAGCAAACAAATTAGCCGAACGAATACCATTTTGACGTTTTGCGTGCGACGTGATAGCGTCCTTCCCGTACAGGACGCGAGACAAACTGGTTGAGATTTCATTTGGTGTTCAGACGTTTCACTTTGCTCTCTTCCGCGCGCATGCGTGCGCGAGTGAAGGATGCCGAATGAAAATATCCAACATTGCTGGATCGGTTCACTTGAAGATTTCATTCGGCACTTTCGTTTCATTTCATGTTCAGACGTGTCATTCCGAGTAAACTAGGCCGAATGAAATACAGAAATGAACGATTAGTGAACCGTCTGATTGGCGCTTTAGTATGACGAGAATTCGCTAATCTGAGGTAGTTGTTCTGAATCGTTACTAAGATGAGTTATGATGCTGATGAATTATCACATGAGTAAATTTAATCTGAAAACTCAGATGATGAGTTTCCATATTATTAGCTGGCTTGGAACCCTAAAAAAGATAGGCACAAAATAATTTCAAAACAAAACTGACAAAAAAATGTACTGACTTTTATTTTGTATGCTGGAAACCCAAGAGGCAAAAGCTAAAAAAAAATCCTTACATGGCAACATTATAATCAAATTATCTGTCAAATTGTGGCATGTCAAATTAATTTAACATAACTTTTATTTTGGATGTTACCGGCTATAAGCGTATTGTTTATCTGTTAAGAGTCTAAATAAAATACTTAAAAAATACAATACAAAATGAAGCATAAAGGTAAGGTCTTAAGTTGATGTCAGATGTTTGTTTATGATGAAATATTGTATAACCTCAATTACTTGACACTTAAAAACTTTTATTTTTCAGAAATTCAGGATTATTTTCTAAAAATCCTAGAAGAAGAAAAGGATGTTTCCGCGGGAGTAGCAGCTATTAGAACACTTCTAAAAGTATTGGAACAATACAATGGTAAATACAAAGTGCAATTTAGAAATTTTACATAAACATGACCTCTTTTCCATCCTTTCTAATGTATATCAATATTTATGTGGTTGAAAGTATTAAATATTTATCAATATTTATGTGGTTGAAAGTATTAAATATTTATCAATCTTTTTTATAGCTGCTACCGTTCAAGAATTAGACACAAACTTACAAAAAGCCATTGATGTGATGAGAAACACCGACCAGCCTATCACAGCTGTTTCTTCTGGATGTGAACTATTTCTTAGGTTTATTACACTGGCCAAACTGGACACTGAGGTAAGAAAAGTTGTCTTCAAATTTTATTTTTCTTTCTTTATTAGATTTATATTTACACTACTTTAATGCTGTGTTATGTTTCCTGTTGTCCAGTCCTTTGAAGAATGCAAACAAATTATGCTGGAACGTGGAAAGGTGTTTTTGAACCGCCTTTTGGAAACTAGGGGAAAAGTTGCAAGGCAAGCTCAACCCTTCATATGCGATGGTTGCGTAAGTACTACAATTTTTTTTTGAATTATCATAGAAATACAAAGTAGGTACTTTATGAAACTGGAGTTACGCCCTTCGTTCACGCAGCTACTTACAAGCGACTAAATCGCCGCTACCTGTCATACTATTTTCCTAGTTCTGCCCCAAGCGGCGTTTACAAACACTAAAATAGTAAGGAAGGTACAGACGAGCCGCGATTGCGTCGCTTGAAAGTAGCTCCATGGAAGAACAGCGTTAGAGTTATATTTTTTAAAATTTAAATCTGTGTTCTATTTTTCATTTGTAATTAAAAAAAAGTTAGTGTAGGCAGCGCCGGTTCTACGAAATCTGGCGCCCTGTGCAGGAAGTACCGATGGCGCCCCCCCCCAACATTTTTTTTAAATTCAGATAAAAAATTTATATACATATAAAAAAAAATAAAAAAATTTTATGCAATACGTTTAAAATAAATTAATATCCCGCCAACAAGAATCAAGAGTAACTTTTCCAAGTGACCTGGCGGTAGCTACCTATGACACTGGACAAAATAAGAACATCATAACAAAATAGAATATAAAACAGGAGGCAGTTTAGTTCAGAAATAATAATATTCTGATCAGTTTGTTTAATATGGTGCCAAATCGCGCGCGAATGGCAATATAAATAAACCAATAACGCGGCGAAAGCGACGAACTATCATCAAAGAGCAACTTGTAATCAACGAAGGGAGATCCGTACGAGAAGCGATCAATGAACCAATCACAATGTTTGTTGAATTTCGAACGATACAATGGTCGTAAGAGCAACAAGGAAAAATAGGTCTTACGTTCGTATGAAATATATTGTATTTGGAAAAAAATTCCTTGACGTAAGTCAAATCCGTATTTCGTTAAATTTTAACCACCGATGCGCGCGCATTAGGTTCACGCATATGGAAAGTGAGTGTTGCTAGCGCGAACTAATAATTCCGTATTACGAGTAATTTTTAAACGATTCGGTGAATATTTTAATTGAATTTTAAAACAATATTTATTTTATCACGGCGCCCCTTCGTAGTGGGCGCCAGGTTTTTTGCGCGTTTTTGAACGTATGGCAGATCCGGCGCTGAGTGTAGGTGAATTATCTAAGAAAAAGAAAAAATTGGTAGGGAATTAGAGAATCAGCGCATTTAAAGAAAAGTGCGAAGTTTAGCTGGAAACTAAAGTAGTGTCTTGTGAAAACAATTTTTTATATGAATTTCGCACAAGATTCTCAACTGTCCGGAGCCAATGCGACTATTAAATCCCTAATTGAGATATGTTGTGAGGCTAAAGGAAATGGTGAGGGTAAAGAGATGAGATAGCGGAAGATGAGGAAGTACCTGACTAAGCAGATCTAGTCAACACGGTTACACATTAAAAATGTAATTTAAAGAAGAGATAAATAACACTTAGCGACAGTATATTATGCTCCATTTATTTATTTTTTTATGTACCCAAAACTTATTGCTTTATAATATAATGTATTGTTATGTTTTTAATTTGATTTTTTTTTTCAGAAAATACTTACCCATTCTAAATCAAGAGTGGTCCTACAGACCATGTTGGAGGCTGCTAAAAACCACAAGAGATTTGAGGTTTATGTGACCAGATCTTCTCCTGATAATTCCGGGTACAGTCCGACAGTTTATTTAATAAAATTACAAAGATTTTTTGATATCCTGGTCATGAATAGACTTGTAGAGATCTAGATGGGGGTGTTTTTTATAAATTCAAATGTAACATTGCCACCAAGCGGCCAATAGAGTGAAAGATACTCTCAGTATCACCCTGGTGTAAGACCACCATTCAGAATTGAAACATTGCTTGAAATGGCTTTAGCCATGTTTGATGACCAGATCTGAATAGCCAGGTACTTCCCCACCTCCCTCTACCCCATCTCCTTCGCCTCCCCTCTACCTTCAGCCTCACAACATACCCCAATAGGGAAGTTGAGTGAAAAATATTTTCATGTAGATGTCATGCAAACTTAAATACCAGTATTTTTTTTTTAAAGTTCGTTTTCGTAATTAAATTAATTCTACAAGTTTGAATTTTATTAATAACTCAGGTACGGGGCATTCATAATTCCTATGTCTACCTACGTTAAATCGAAAGTGAAAACAAGCTTATGTGCCCGAGCGGTTAAAGCCTTTATTAAAAAAAAGGACTCAACTTCCTTATTGGGGATGCCATAGTCTCACTGGCTCCAGACGGGAGCAGTTGGGACTCTTGTGCGGTAATCAATAAAAAAAACGCCATTTTGTTTTTGATTTTTACATTTAATAACTCAGGTACGGGTTACAAGCGGTTAAGGTCCTTGTTAAACGCCGATTCTAGACCGGTTTCAGCTTTAGACAAATTGTGATAGCAGAAAACCATAACTGTTATGTTGTTATGTTTGTCAGCTCATCATAATTGATAGAAACCAGAAACAAACCTAGAATCGGCGTTTAAAGAGGACCTTTCAAATGTAAAAAAAAAAATTGCAATGGCAAAAACAAATTGGCTATTTGATGACAATGTTCCGTTTGAATTAATGCAGTACACTTGATTGCATAGTATCTTGCATTTGTCACCCAACCTATCCACCACATGGGAAGAAAGGAAGACTTCTGTAATGTATGTATAGGGTCTTCTGATAGGGACGCTCGAACTTTGTTAGGTTATAGCAGCCATGTTGTTAAAGTGACGTCTTTCAAATTTGTTGTTAATTGTTCAGTAGTGACCGTCCGTGGTCGAGTGGTAAGACACTTGACTCCCATTCGGAAGGTCGCGGGTTCGAACCCGGCATGCACAAATAAATTTTATTTGATTAATTTGTGTTATTTCACAATTAATTAATAAAAATAATATATGTTATATTTGCGGCACGTTCCAGAGTGGAAGATACTCTCAGTATCGCCCTGGTGTGAGACCACCATTCAGAATTGAAACGTTGCTTAATAATGGCTTTAGCCGTGATTAGTGACTACATCTGAATAGCCAGTTACTTTCCCACCTTCCTCTTCCCCATCTCTTTCCCTTCCCCACTTACCTTCGGCCTCACTACATACTCCAATTGGGGATGCTATAGTCTCACTGGGTCCAGAAGGGAGCAGTTGGGACTCTTGTGAGGTTTCTCTATAAAAAAATTTAAAAAAATGTACGGCAAATCACCATGGAAGGTTATAAGCATTGAACAACGTGTGCCAATCATTAAATTTGAGATTTGATCAAAAAAGGCATGGTTATCTCGCATGGCGGCGACGTGAACTGGCCACCGAGATTGTGTGATTCAGCGCATTTTAAACTTTTTTTTTGGAGCTAACTTAAATCGCAAGCCTATGCAAATAAACCACAAACAATTGTCGCCCTCAAAGTCAACATAACAGATATCATTCAGCAAACTCAGCCAGTTTTATCTGAGAAAGTCATTGAAAATTGGACCTCCCGAATACGTGCCACCAAGAAAAGCCGTGGCGGATATTTGAACGACGTTATATTTCACACTTAATGCCATAAAATGAACTTTCAAATAATAAAAAAAATTAGTGGACATCTCACACACAATTTGTTTTTATTTACATTTTAAAATCGAGCATCCTTATTGAAAGACCCTATATAACTATTCCTTTTCAAAGACGTTGACTAAAATATTGATGCCTTGACTAATATTGATGCGTTTAACATTGCAGGGAAGAAATGTGCAAGCTGCTAACTGCAGGGGGGGTGGGTTGCACTTTGGTTCTGGATGCTTCCATTGGCTATGTCATGGAGCAGGTGGACATTGTGATGATTGGAGCCGAAGGAGTTGTCGAGAGTGGCGGCATTATTAATAAGGTCGGCACTTTGATTTTCTTTTATTTAATACTTTTGTTAGATCCAACTAAACATCGACATAGCCCGTATCATGATATGTGTAATTCATTATTTAAAGCACATATTCTTTATTCTTAAAGTAGGCACATATGTATCGACGATCCCGAAGAACAATGTCGAATGTGCGATTTAGTAGTTTTGCAGTAGACTATTTAAAATTTCGTTTCTGTATTTTTACTGTTTTTGAGATCAAGAAATATAATGTTGTTTTGATATTTTGCATTTCATTCAAAATTCTGAAAATACAGGCTTTAAATCTTCAAAAGGAAATTAAAATAAACCAACAAAACTATTTTTAATTCTTAATTCGGGACTGTCGATATTATGAATGAAGACGATTAAGAAAAATGTATTTGGGTGGAGCGGATAGACGGAAAAAGGAGTTTCAAGAGAATATGAGGCAAAAAGTGAATCAAAGATGAAGTTGCGTCATGTAAAGAGTATGAATGCGAATAACGTAAGGCATGTATGTGAAGACATAAGTAAATGTCATTCCATTCTCTCTAACTTTCCCTACAATCAATTGGCTGAATAGTTAGTTAGTTAACGAGTGTGTTTTCGGGGTAATTGCTAACTAGTATTTCTGTGAACAGTAGACCTCGCATCTAAAAAAGTATGTTTCTAATTTTCTCTTATTTAATAAATCAAACCAAAATTTCCTCTGAAATCTTAAGTTTGTAAGTAGGTAGTTAAATTCCTACCTACTTAACCCTTCGCAGGCCGCAGTCCCCCCGGCGGGTCCGGATTTTTGAAGCGATTTTGTCCCTTATGTATAAAGAAATTGTATGAAGAACAAGGTCAGAATCGCTTGGGCCATTCTCGTTCTTGACGTAACGAAATACTGGATAGTGTCTAGCCACTCCGAATAATTCAATCTAATTCACAATGACACGCCGGGCATCAAAGATGGCGGTCAAAATGGCTGCCGCTTGATAAAATGAACGGAGTCGTATTCGAAGTCTATATTTTTTTCATTGTTTTTGATTTTTTTTTTTTTTTTATTATTTAAAATACATATACATAAGATTTAGAAAAATAAATACAGTTGGTTCTTAAAAGCTATTTACAAATAGATTTTTTTTAACAAACTACTCAACTCAACGGAGAAAAAATTTCTCGTGTTTGAGTTGGGGAGTGAAGCCTCTTAATTAAAAAAAGTTAGAAATTATAATGTTTTAATTACTGTTTACAATAATTGACTTAGAATCTACATGAATGAAAAATAAAAATTACAAATTGAAATATAAATGTACTAGA
Organism: Limnephilus auricula; assembly: GCA_951813805.1. Classification (NCBI taxonomy): domain Eukaryota; kingdom Metazoa; phylum Arthropoda; class Insecta; order Trichoptera; family Limnephilidae; genus Limnephilus; species Limnephilus auricula. The sequence goes on from OX638403.1 coordinate 9,248,021, forward strand.
AATAAACTTATATTAATAAATTAATTAATAGGTAGGTACATACAGTTGGTTCTAAACATTGAAATTGGCCTCAGCCGCTGATAAATATTTTATTTGAAGGTACATAATAATGAAATGCAACAATTATCGTTTATAATATAAATCCATTGTGGAAAGCATAGATTTGAGTGATTATTAGGAATTTTCGGTGTTTGTTTTTGGGGTGTTATGCCGTGTTGCGCTGCCTCCGTCTTTAGCCGACGTTTCGGAAAGCGTTGCAGTGTCCGAAACGTCGGCTAAAGAAGGAGGTAGCGCAACACGGCATAACACCCCAAAAACAAACAACGAAAATGCTTTTGGCCGTGAAAATCTAAAAACGTATCTGATTATTAGGAAGTTCGTTTTATCTACATTATTTTGATGTAATTTTTGTAATATAGCACAAAAGAAATGTTATAAAAATAGAGTTCGTAAGAAAGGTGAAAACTGTCAAATATTTTACGTCGTATTGAAAAAATATATTTTTCCTATTCTGGCTTCAACAAGTTAATTATATTCGTTGTTTGTTTTTGGGGTGTTATGCCGTGTTGTGCTACCTCCTTCTTTAGCCGACGTTTCGGACAGCGTTGCAGTGTCCATCATCAGGGCAGATCCGTCGATGTCGATGCAGATCGACGGATCTGCCGGATCTGCCCTGATGATGGACACTGCAACGCTGTCCGAAACGTCGGCTAAAGAAGGAGGTAGCACAACACGGCATAACACCCCAAAAACAAACAACGAAAATGCTTTTGGCCGTGAAAATCTAAAAACGTATCCAAGTTAATTATAAACTATAATTATTTAATGTTACTTTTTTATTTCAAATAAGGAATAATTACATATATACTTTGTCCAAAGAAATGTCACCATCTCAATGAGAATTCTTTTGTCAAACTTTATTCAGGCCGGTAGGTACTGTGTAATACAGTGGATCCAAATAATCAAATAATAATCTGAACTAATGAAAATAATACCTGTTTCTGACTCGCGAAGCTTTCAGATCGTACGATAGATTGAAAAATTAAATGAAACAGTTAGGGAAATTAAATCTAAATTAAAGCTAATCCAAGCAAATGTTCAGTGCTGATCTGGCTTGCGAAAGGGGAATTTTCTTGACATTTAGAGTAAGAGAATCGTCAATAGAAAACTCCTCATTCCCAGACTCGTAAGTTTGGCTATATCTAGACACGGCACAAGAGCTCTTACGTAACTACAGAAAAACATAGCGTTAGCGGCCTCAATCTGAGGAGACATGGGTCGTTTGGCAGTCCGGATTAGCCTGGGTACGGACTATCAAGGCTCTACTGTATTGATTATTCCGATTTGACAACTCGTAGTAGGAACCCCCATCAAACAAACTCTGGCGGGATATAAGGGTTGTATCCAACAAGGCCACCATATTAACTGGAAGTCAATTAACGTGCTGTGTATCTATTTTTATTTTCAGATAGGAACATACACGACTGCAATGTGTGCCAAGGAACTTAAGAAGCCAGTCTACGTGCTGACCGAGAGCTTCAAATTCGCTAGACTCTACCCCCTGAACCAGAGGGACCTTCCAAACGAGTTCAAGTACTTGTCTAGCACTCTCCAGAGGGACCTGGCCAAGGAACACCCACTGGTGGACTATACTCCTCCGTCCTACATCACCCTGCTATTCACCGATCTAGGAATACTCACCCCGTCTGCCGTCAGTGATGAACTTATCAAACTATACCTGTAATCGGGATTAATGACAATAAATTATTTTATAAATTTTATTGTTGTTTTTTCTCATCTCATCATTTTCCCCTTATCTTATTGGGGTGGGGGACTCATTTCAAAGACAAAGCACCTATCCTGCGCTACATCTCCGTCCATAGCAGGCCCGGCTTCTGGAATTGCTTCTCCCGACTTTGCCTGGAACACCCCTTGATTTATTAAACTATAAATTATTAATCTCTTGAATTATTCCTTCTTGAACAGCACTCAGTATTTCAGTGGAATTTGATATTCGGACAGTCTTAATATATATTACAAACCTTGAAGAGCCCTGGTGCAAGTCACACAATGCGGTGTTGCCCTTCACAATGTAGTCACCCAAATTTTAAGTCTCCCAACATTCCTTTGTTCTGCAAGTTCACACTGTCACATTATTTATGGATAAAAATCTTTTCAGTTAGAAGGTACCAATATTACGCGTGTATTAACAACATGGCATTGTATTGATTGTAACTGAGTAGCATATATACCATGAGGAAGGTATTTCCTTAATTCAATGTATGGAAAGAGATTAGGGAGTGCCAGTTAAATATTTCAAACGGAATTTGGTCCTTGCGCACTGCGGTGATACAAACAGTAAGTATCTACATATCATCTACTCCAGACGGAAATATAAAAGAATTACAGCGCTGATCAATTGTGAGATTCTTCTTCAAAATTCCAAAATAAAACTCTTCATTATTTTTATAATTTTATAATATACAAGTAATATTTACAGAATTTGAATGTATTATTTAGTTAAATACACATACCAATAAAGATATTTCAGATCCTTTATAAATTCAATTTTTTGTATAAAGACAAAATGTTGGGAGAAAAATAATACATGCTACTTAGATTGTATCTAAATATATTCAATTATTGCACTGTGTATGTAGACATGTTTTTATAGCGGAAAACTCCGATAAAAAAATCTAAAATGCTTTACAATGAAAAATGGTATTAAAATATAACACTTTAAAAACTAACATTTAAAATACTAATGGCGAAATACAGAGAAAGATTTATTTTAACATGGCATTTAAAATATAATAAATTAAATAATTGAATACCTGTATGGTTATTGTATGCATTTTTCAGTATTGATTTTCTGTGTATGTTTTTAAGTATATTTTTTTTTTCTTAAAACACTAAAAACTGATTTCACACAATAAATATAAAATAACCAAAAAAAAATTATATTCTGAAGTTTATTAGATAATGTTTTTAATGGAATATAAGAAGTAGAAATAAAATTTTTTTATAAAAAAGAAGATTTAAAAAATAAATACATTAAAAATAAATTTTTAATTACAAATAGCAGTATAATAATAATGAGACATATTTTTTTGGCGATACTCAGCGATTCTGTTTTTTTTATAAATTTTTTTTATATATTCATTTTAACCCGAGTTGATTGAAAAATATTAACGATATTGATTGCTGCAAATTTGAAAGGAAAATCCAGTAGCGCTAGTTTGAGAGTGTGAGTAGTGCAATGCCCGCGATTTGGACGCTGGCCCACCGGGGTTCGGACGATATCCCACCGGGGTTCGGCGATTCTGACGCTATCCCACCGGGGTTCGGCGATTCGGACGCTATCCCACCGGGGTTCGGCGATTCTGACGCTATCCCACCGGGGTTCGGCGATTCGGACGCTAGCCCACCGGGGTTCGGCGATGCTGCACGCGAGGGTGAGTCTCCGCAGTCGACAGCGCAGACACCACATCGTAAAGATTTGTCCCTTCTGTGGACACGGCAAGAAAAAGAGAGGAAGATCCCGTCGCAGAAGGTCTCGAAAAAGTAGGCGAAGAAGAAGGAAGTCATTCAGGCGAATGTCGGCAAGACGAATGATTGGAGTAAGAAGGTTCGGAAGTAGAAGATCACGAAGAAGCAGTTCGGGAAGGAGATCGATAAGAAGATCAGCGAGAAGAATGGTGGGAAGAGGAAGACCAAGAAAAGGAGTTTACAAAACACGCCAAACCAGACAAACCGTAAAACAAATTCCTGAAAATCCAAACCCAGAACAGCCCAATGCGCAGCCAAAGAAAAACGAAAACATCAAAGACACAAGACACGAGGTATCCACCACCTTTAGGTCCCACAGAGAAGTCGACCTGTCGCAACACAGCACGTGGGCTCATCCCAGGGCAGACTTCATGTACCTACCGTGTGCAAATACGTGCCAGGTTCCCGAGGGTGCAGCTCTAAAAGAGGGGCAGCCAAACACCGAGAAGAAAGATTCGGATGAAGGTCATCAAGACGATTCAAGTACTTTGTCAACTAGAGAGGGGAAAGCCAAAACTCCTCAGAACATTGATAAAGACAAATGAAGTATTCAACAGTTGTTAATCCAATCTAATTCTTGTTGTTAAAGTGTTTTCCCTGTCCCGTTCTAAACCACAATGTTTACTTATATGCACAGTTTGAAAAGACGATGCTTTTCTGCCAGATGTCCAATGGTTAGCCGAAAATCTGTCTTTAGAAAACCAGTGAAAGCCTTACAAAGATACCGGATCTATTAGATTCTTCATGAAAGATCATAAAAGGTATCTGCATCTTTTCCCATTCAATGGCCAAAGAGGACACTTTTAAAAATGTTATAATTGAATTCAAATAAATATAACATCAGGCTCAAAGCATATTGTCTTCTCAAACCATTAACCATGTTCAAAATTGTTGAATAAAATATGAATTGTTTTATAAAAAAAAAAAAAATTTAAACATAACTTGATTGACTGTCATAATATAGTACCATATTATGAATACGAACTAAATTCATTTTTAGAAAATACCAAATTCCTGTAATATTCAAAAATCTGTTTCTGAAAAAATAAGAAAGTATACAGATTAGGAAATGAAATTAAAAGAATTTGGCATTCTCAGACTATAAAAATATTACCTTTTGTTATTTCGGCTACTGGCATTATACCTAGCTCTCTTATTAAAAATTTAGACATATTAGATTTGTCAAAGAATTTGTATATAAAAATGCAAAAATCAGTCATTTTAAATACATGTAGAATAACGAAAGATTTTTTAAATATTTATATTGAGGGATCAGTAGGATTTATCGGTCAAATTAGGAATTCCACAGAGCCGAACCCTCTGATATGAAAATATCTGGAGACGGTGAATTATATTCCCATTTAATAGTTTGGTAAATTAACGTGTTGTTCTTGTATTGTTTTGTATTAATTATACTTATATAATACACTTGCATAACGTGGATTTACTAGATGATCATTTATATGGAAAAGTGTATGAAAGGGTTTAGTTTTTCCTATGGGAAAAACTAAACCCGTTCCTGTAAATCAGGTGAAAAAAAAAAAATTCTTTAAAAATACATCTTAATAAAACTTAATGGCATAATTTATAATCACTGAGTAATTAATTATCGAACAAGAAGACTAAAAATCTCACTTTTGGCACAAATTTATATTTTGATGTATTGTTTTGTAGGTACATAATAAAAGTGTTTTGAAAAAAAATTGCTAAACATGAATTAATAGTAATTTGACTCCAAAATAATTATTCAGCACTACATAATGTTCCTAATTTAAATAAAACATCTAAGTTTATTTGATAAATACATATAGATTTGGGAATAAATCACTATAGTAAAAGACACGATAATAACACTAGTCTATCTTCCATAAATAAGTCAATATCGTTAATGTGATGTTTTTACCTACCAAAATCAAAAAATGCCATTATAAAAACAATCCTATCTATTTTTTTTAAATAGATAGGATTAGGATTTCAAAACTTTAAAGTTAGGAAAATCACGAAATATAGACATAAATCGTTCCATTTAAAAAAAAAATGTTTCAATTAAAATGGATTAAATAATTAATTCAAACATTGAAAACGGTTAACCTTTATGTAACTGAAGGTAAAAATCACATGTCACCCAAAGGTTAATATTCCTTTTGCCCTTTCCAATAATACATTGAACAGGTTGTTTCACAGAATTTGAACAATTATTCATCAAATTTCGAAGTTAATTTTGAAGTCCTATCAAGTTCTGTTGTTATATCATTATGGGCCGGGTGCTTTACAGAACTAAAATAATAACAGAACTTGAATAAGTCTTTATCAGAACATGATTTTTTTTCCACAATTTTATGAACTGTTAAAATTTTTTTTTTTTTTCAAATTATACCTATTTATTTTAGCTGTCGTTTTAACAGGGCATGGCCCATTTTCACCCAGCAGTCGTTAAGTAATTTAAAATGGTAAAGGAGACGTAGAAAATCCAGAGGAGGGGAGGGGATAGCAATTTCGTCAGAATTGGATAGATATTATCTATAATATATTATGTATATTATAAAATCTGAAAAAAATGGTAACACGATAAAATTTTTTATTACCGAGTAATTTTTCTAAGATTATCTGAATTAAAGAGTATGTGATTAAACAACAACTTAAATATTGCACAAACCTCTCGTTAGGGAGAGGTGTATTACCCCCTTTGGTACTGGAGGGTTAAAATCACATTTACGTTATTGCACTATCTATGAAGATATGTTACAGGCAAATAATCACTTAAATTATTATTTTTACAGTATCACTCTTGCATGTTACATGCATAATATTATCAAAACCACACTCCTCACTATGTACAGAGATTATTATTTATAAAGTTCATTTGATTAACATAATTTAGGACTGTTATCATCATCGCATGTCGGAGAAGAGGGAGTCGACAGTGGTGTAGATCTGATCGAAGTGTGGCCTCAAATCTGGGTCATATTCCCAGCATCTGAGCATCTGGTTGTACATCTCTTCAGGGCAGCCTTCCGGAGCGGGCATTCTGTACCCTGGGGAACAAAATACAGATTATACTTGTATTTTTATTTTTAAAGAGTCATTTCCGGGTTACAAATAACCTGACAACATTTGAAATCTCCTACTACCACCGCAGTAAAAGAATAATGTTGCTTATGTTGTGATGGAGGACTTAGCTAGCCGAGGAGTTGAACAAGGGACGCCTGGATGGGACCCTAACGCGATGCCAACTCGGCCACTGACCAAGCGACTATTTGATTCACTCCACTGTCACCCTGATCAGTGGCGGCTCGTGACTTTTGGTGAGCTAGAGTGCTAATATTAACAAAAATGGCATTATTGACGCTGTTGTAGCCGAAAAATATGTTTTTTTTTTTTCGAAAATTTATTTTTGTATGAAGATTTTTAGGAATTTTCAGTTTTGCCGTGCGCCGCACATATTTCCTAAAAATCTTCATACAAAAAATAAATTTTCGAAAAAAAAAAAATATATATTTTTCGGCTACAACGACATCAATAGTGCTATTTTTGTTAATATTAGCACTCTAACCCACCAAAAGTCACGAGCCGCCACTGACCCTGATGAAAGGCCACAATTTAGAATTGAAACTTTGCATGAAATGGTTTTAGACGTCATGTTTGATGACTAGATCTGAATAGCCATTCTTTCAAAATTAATGGAATACTTAGTATTAACCATGTTTATTGTTTAAAAAACCAATATGTTTCGTAAGCAATGTTTACTTCATCAGGGTTTAAGTTTACGAAACGTGTTGTTTTTTTTTAAACAAACGTGATTAAAACTAAGTTTAATTTTGAATAATAGTGCCACAAAATAAGTTTGCTGTGTATGAAGAAGCCAATCTTTCTTCAATCCTAACCTTTCTCTTCTTTATTTTCTTCCCTTCAGCCTCACAACATACCACAATTGGGGATGCCAGTCATGTTTGATGACCAGATCTGAACCATATCTGGCACATAAGCTTTTTCCCAACCTTTCTCTTCCCCACCTTCAGCCTTACAACACCCCTAATTGGGCATTATTTGCAGATCTCCTCTTTTGTAATGGGGTCAAACATGGTTTTACATAAGTCATGTTTGCATTTTCGTTTTCATGCCACATTTTCGGTCCCTTGAAGACTGAATGGCCTAATTTATGCCACATATAAGGTTTTCCCGCTTAACCGCCCTAGGCCTACGAACGTATGTGATACGTTCATGTTGATTGTACCATTCTGCACTATCCTGTATCACATACGCATTTTTTTTTAAATTCAAAATTTTTTTTTTTTTTTTTCATAAATTTTTTTTATGTTTAAAAAACTTTTATTTTAATAAACCTATTGTAAATGCATATATTTTGGCAAAATCTTATCAGGTATGAGTATTTTGCAGAAAAAACCCGAAGGTAGGGCGGTTAAGAAGTTTTTTTCCGGTTCCTTGGAGAGGGTTTCACTGTATTATGTTTAGCATTGTTGACAAAGTGACTTTCACGATTGTCTACAGAAAGTATTAGGATGAAGATTTCATACCTGTGTCTATCTTCTCCCTGGCTTTGGAATTGGTCAATCCGGAATAAGGTGTGTCTCCCTTAGCAAAGATTTCCCACATCAAGATTCCATAGCTCCAAACGTCACAGAGTGATGTGTACTTTCCTGTAAAATACAATGAAAACATTCAGAACTGTAGCTGTCAACAGTTAGTAGACCAGGTGTGCTAGCACGGTCGCTCGATATGAAGTTACCGACTGATTGTCGGTAACTTCTCATCGTTCCCTAGGACAACTGCAGATCTCAAACGTACAAACGACAGTTGATATCGAATATATTAAGGACACTTAGTCATTGTGAACTGTCACCTATTCGTTTGCGATGTGCAGTTGTAGTAGGGAACGATGAGAAGTTACCGATACTTATCCTATCGATCGTTATAAAGCAAGCGTGCTAGGGCCTCTGGCATGCAAAAAAGTATGTTTTTATCCACTGGAGTGATTTAGGTCCAAATTTGGACCGCTTTTATTTTTCTGCGATTGATATCGGTCCAAAATTGGACCACATTTAACGAACCTACAAATATGGTATACATGGTGAAATGTAGGTGGATTCATTAGCTTACCACAGTAAATAGTTTATATGTTTCCATATTAATATTTTGAGGAATGATATTAATTATATCGAATGGCCAAATCAAAAACTGAACACCAAGAGTGGCTAATTTTCTCTTATTTTAAATCAAAACCAAAATCTCTTCTAAGGCTGTGTCAGCTAAAATAGAATTTATACAAAGTTCCATTGCCTCTCTTGAACCCGACCACTTTATAAGGGATCTTGGGAAATTCCTCCAATCAGTGAATTCTATAAATCAGCGTATTAGTGGTCACTGGCTTCTTAAGTTCGGTACAGCGTATCACTGATACTGTTTTATTGACAACCTAACATAAAAAAATAGTACATTATTACTTACCATAATTCAAAGCTTCAGGTGCCGTCCACTTGATAGGAATTTGTTTCATCCCTCCGGAAACAATATATTCCTCCTCCTCCCTCGACATGCCGAAATCTGAGATCTTCACAATGTGGTCCTTCCCTGTTGAACAACCAGAATCTTTAAATGACGGGTTAAGCAGGCCATCATAAATAATACAGAATAGGTTTGAGGTAGAAGTTGGGGCTGAGATTGAAGACTTACCAACTAAACAGTTTCTGGCGGCCAAGTCGCGGTGAATGCAGTTCTTGCTCTCCAGGTAACGCATTCCCGCTGCTGCATCACGACACATTCCAACTAGTTGCTTTTGGCTGAGTGTTGCACCGGGTTTTCTTAAGAATGTTAGCAGGGAACCACCTGGAAAATAAACATCATTCATTATAATAATGAAGCACGGTTCTTTCTTATTAATCCGACACTCCAAAAACGGGCAAGTATCCAATTAGTGAAAGCTGCAGATTATATGCTAAAATTTAAAACAGGTTTTTGTAAAAAAAAAAATAACACCTTTATCAATCTTTTGTAAACTTTCCATTTTTTAGTTTATAGTTACGACGTCATGTTCACACTTGAGAAGACTCAATTTTGTAAACCCATTCAAATAAAAAACTTTCAGAACGAAAGGAAGAGAAACACATGCAACAGTAAAGATGCTAGGATACACAGCACCAACTGAAATATTCTAAAACTACAATAATGAACCCTGGTGATAGGTAAAATGGTCGCCGGGAGCAAACTAGAAGGCGTTATAGTAACTGATTGTGTAAGAGTAAGATAACCCAACAAGTCGGTGTACAAAGCTTGGCGCTCGAGCCTAGGCACTCGGTGGACTACTGAATTTGACACACGAATACTGGAAATTTATTAAGGATTTTAGATGTTTCATAATGCTTGTTATGCCTCCCGCAAATGGCGAAGTCAGGATTTTACCAGTGAGGTTTGAATCTGCGCAATTTATACCGCCCAAGCCGTACTGTTATCGGCTGCGCTATTGATCGCCGCCAGCGTCAGTCTTGAAGTAGTTAATCCCCGTTTCGGTACACCGTACCACGTTTAACGCATGTTAATACATTAATATAATATATAATTCAGCATATATTTACCCCGCAGCATAAAGAGAAATTAGATTATAAATACAGCACTAGATTCACGCGCAACGACGGGTTAATAGTTTCGAAATTTAATAATAAGTACGGACAGAGAACGGTTGAATACAACATACCGAAGATATTTAATTTATTACATGACACTATAAAGCAATGTAATTCTATGAATAAGGTTAAATATATGGTGAAAAATTGGCTATCGGAAAAAAATATTTATATTGTGTATGAAAAATGTTATCTGTAAATATAAGATTTAAATTATGTGTATGTAACTAAATTATAAGCACCTGCTGACAATGCAATTCAATTGCCTTAGCAGGACTTGTTTATAGTTATGCTTTCAATAAATAATAAAATAAAATAAAAAAATGATTATTATCACCGTTAAAAGTACCTTCATTACTCAACCTCATGTTATCACTGTGAAAAGTGTAAATTATAGTAAACAATAGCATTGTATGAATAAAACGTCATAAGAATCCGTCTCATACAATAAAACTACCAGTGCCTGTAGTCAAACCTTAATCATCAAATAATAAAATTAAACATCGCAATATAACCAGCTATGAGTACCATTGTGAAATACTTTATTGTTGATTTTGGAGCATACAATTCGTTGGGGATCATAGGAAGTCGAACGCACATTCAGGACACCACGCTCCTTTCTGACCCACAATAGTAGTTCTCGGATAATCAAGCGGCCAATTATTGAGTAATCAATTAGTACCTGAAACCAACTCCATTACAATCATAATGGGTTGTTTCTGAACACAGATGCCGATCAGCCGGACTATGTTGGGGTGGTCGTATTGCTTGAGGATCCGGCCCTCTTGGAGGAATGTTCTCTTCTGTTCATCGGGCAGGGTCATTCTACAGGTCTTGACGGCCACCTCTTGCTTGGAGCTCTTGAGCTGGGCTTTATAGACGTCACCAAAGTTACCCTGGAAGAGATAATATGAAATATAAACAATAGTTATTTTTTATAATGCATTTCACAACCTCTGTATTCTGATTCAAAGGTTGCGGGTTAGAAACCAGGAAAATTGACAAATACATTTTAACTTAATAATGTTATTAATGCCACAGAAAATAAAGCACCCAGTGTTGCCTGTTGCTACAAAAAGTTGGACAAATCTCAGAACTTCTGAAGGCTGCTCGCCTATCTCAATTTGAGATTGCAAAGGCAGTTGGTGTCTCGAGAAGTTCTGTGAGAAGAATTTGAAGAAAAAACGAACTCTGGAGTCACTTTGAAACCAAGAAAAAATGATTCTTGTGGAAGGCGCTGCATTACTACCCCTAGGACTGTCAGGTATCGCAATACATAAATATTCGATGGCTGGCATGGTCCAGGGGCAAGGCTTTGGACTCCCATTCCGAAGGTCGCGGGTGCGAACCCGGCGTGCGCAAATAAATTTTATTTGATTAATTTGTGTTATTCCATAATTAATTAATTTAAAAATATATATACTATATTTGCGGCACGTTTCAGAGTGGAAGATACTCTCAGTATCGCCCTGGTATAAGACCACCATTCAGAATTGAAACGTTGCTGGAAATGGCTTTAGCCGTGTTTAGTGACTACATCTGAATAGCCAGGTACTTCCCCACCTTCCTCTACCCCATCTCCTTCCCTTCCCCGCTTACCTTCAACCTCACAACATACCCCAATTGGGGATGCCATAGTCTCATTGGCTCCAGACGGGAGCAGTTGGGACTCTTGTGAGGTGTTCACTATAAAAATAAAAATAAATAAAATAAAAAAATAATAATAATTTACATTGACTCTACCCAAGCAATTAAAGTAAATCTTTGTCATCATTTCGTCGCTTCAGTTCGTTTTTATCCAACAGACCAAAACGTAAATCGGGAGAAATTGTGATTTAATGTTTTTTTTACGATAAAAGCACATAAATTTTGGAGGACGTAAGACCAAGTGCGTTTTAAAAACCCCTTAATAACTCAGGTACGGGCCATACGTCATTCCTATGTCTACCTACGTTAAGTTATTGTGAAAACAAGCTTATGTGTCCAAGCGGTTAAATAATCTTTTATAATTTTTTTTAATAACTCAGGTACGCGGCATACGTCATTCCTATGTCTACCTACGTTAAATTATCGTGAAAACAAGCTTATGTGTCCAAGCGGTTAAACAATTATCGTATAAATAAAGGCTTTTTGAGAACAACTGCATACTTAACTCAAGTTCACGAAAAATGGTCTGTTAGACAAAAACGAACTAGAGCAACGATTTGGCTTGCTGCTTGGGGGGTCTTTTTGGGGAGAGGAAAAAAGTGTTGAAGGAGGGAAGCATAGAAGCTGGTAAATCGTTCCACTCCGAGCAGTTGAACTCAAGAACGAATCATAGAAACGACGAGTTCTCACGTGTCAAATATCAAATGTGTACAAATGTTGGGCACGCGTTTGGTGTGTTTTCCGCCAACTATGCATCAGTGAGGAAGGGATTAATGATGCTAAATCTTGGAACATGTTGAAATTCTGGTAGAAGAAGGACAGAATTCCCACCCGACGCCTCTGCTTTAAAGATTGCAATCCGTTAGTTAAGACAGGGGAATGGCGTAACTTACTCTTCCAACCTTCTCCAAGAGGACTACATCATCATTGTTCAGCTCCCACCGCTCTCTGGGTACAGGTCTCCTCAGAACTGCTCCGGACCTGCCGGTGACGGCCAGACCACTGTTTTGCTGGTAGAGGATTAGCTCCTTGACTGATGGGAAGGAGGGTCCCTCGAATCTGAAATGACCCTGAAGAAGAAAAAATATTATTTAATCAATCAGATATTCAAAAAATGTTATCAAATCGACCCTTCGGAGTAACAAGGTTTCATCTGTTGCGGAAACGTCACGCGGTTATGGGATCTTAGAGTTTATACTCTATAGTTTATGCTACCTTAGAGGATAAGCTACCTTAGAGTTCATTATCGCATGACGTTAAAGCAGCAGATGGAACCTTGTTATTCAAAAGGGTCGAAATTTAGTGCTGATTTTTGACTGAGCTTTAACTCAACCGTTTTGCATTTGGTCTGTCTGTAAATTGGTTTGCTACATTCTGGTTCCGGTTTAAAGATGGTGGTCATTTTAATCTGTGGTGCGCCGCACATATACTACATAATTTTATTATATATAATTTATAAACATGCAATAAAGGAAGAGTATGTATGAGACGATGATTTTTTTTTTTTTACAGGAGGTCCTGAGGAAAATTATTTTAGGTCATTTTTGGGAATGCCATGTGGAGGGTCTTTTTCAGGAAAGAAAGGTGAACCCGGGTCTTGGAAGGTGAAAAGGTGAAAATGGGTCATTGTTGTAGGAGGGAGAAACACAGAGAATGTAAATGAAGCAAGGACTGTGTGCCGAGATGAAGTTGTGTGGCAGTCTATCCTCTCTGCCTACCCCTGCGGAAAGGCGTAGGGTCTCATTAATTGAATTTCCTGCATTCATCACTTTCAACTTTAAAACTACATCATAAATTCATCCAGAGTTGCTCTCAGAAATAATTTATAATTCTTACTAATATTATAAACGCGAAAGTTTGTATGTATGTATGTATGTTTGTTACCCTTTCACGCAAAAACCACTGAATGGATTTTAATTTAACTTTACAATAATATAGCTCAAACATCAGAATAACATATAGGCTATAATTTATACCCAAAGCTTGCTATTTTCCATGTATTACAAATAATAATAATGGTTTAATAGAAAATGTCAAAACTTGAGAATGACATTTTGAAAAACAATGATTGTAAAACCAAAATTCTATTATAGAAAATTTTTAAATTAGTGAATTTATTTGAAGTACTCACCCTTGAATTGAATCAAGAATTATAGATATTTTAAATAAATAGGTTAAGAATTTTGGTATAAACATAGATAGATGGGACCTACGAAAAGAAAATAGGCTAATCGAAGTACTAATCCTGCACAGACGAAGTCGCGGGCAGAAGCTAGTAAATAATAAATATGAAATAAAATACTGTAAATTGTGGTAATAACAGAGGTGGGTGTACACTTGCTTCCCAATCTCCGGCTAGCCTTCCAATGCCAATCTACAAATATTTATAACGAAATCTCTAATATATAAAAATCTCATGTCACGGTGTTTGTGGTCGCACTCCTCCGAAACGGCTGGACCGATTTTAATGATTTTTTTTTACATATTTGGTAGGTATGAGAATAGGTCGTACAGTATATTTTATACCGCGAGCTATGGCTTTATGAAATTTGAATAAAAAAATTGAAATAAGTCAAAGAGTTTCGCGGCAGGGAAAAAAGTCGTAAGGGGGAGGGGCGGAGAGGAATTATGGAGGAAGGGTTCGTGGGAGGGAGGAAGGTGGAAGAGGTGGAAAGAGAATGCGTGGGGGGGAAAAGATCGCGGAAGGGGAAGAGGTGGCTGAAGGGGAACGGCACGAATGGGAGAAACAATTTTTTTATTTAAGTAGCATAATATAACATTATCTAATTTAACATGTGATTTCTCACAAAAACGGCGTTCTACAAATCATCCAATTATTATTATTATAAACAGTTGTTAGATCAGATCTCATGATATTCATTTGCAGGTTAATAATACAATTCCGGAGTCTTATTAGATATTTTAGGAATTTTATAAATTCCAGATTCCAGAAATCCGCTGCGACACCATGAATTTCTGTAATCAAGTATTCCCTATTTACAAGCCATTTATGGTCCTACCGCTGAGAATTCCATTCATTTAATTTCATTGCCGGCAACCCGGGCGTTTATTTAGTTACTTCTATTGTTACTTCTATTCCCATTATAATGCATTCATATGCTAATCTGATGTTTCAAAGACTTTTGTCATAAAACTATGGAAAAATGGCTTAAATTTCATTAAAAACCTTGTGCCTTTGTGTTTTAAATCGATGGATAGAGATGTCTATTACACATCTGCCCTGATGTTGGACATGCTGTTCGAAACGTTGGCTAAAGAAGGAGGTAGTGCAACACAGCACAATACCCCAAAAATAAATCACGATGATAGATATGTGGTATGAGATAGAAGAAGATATTACATTATATAATAACAGCTTTTACCCATAATACTGCATATCGTACTTACGCACAGCAGCGCCCCGCCTTTTTGTTTTTTTACCTACACATGCATACATAACTATGATAGTCCTTTAAGGTTGGTCATAGCTATGTGAATGTTGGTGTGCTTTCACACCATACCCTTGGCATCTATTATTTACTAGCTGACCCGGCAAACTTCGTACCGCCTCAGAATCAATGAATGTTGTGTTTAATTTATTAGCTGAAATAAATTAAGTTTTTATTAAGTTAAAAGAAATAGGTTCCTACTCTAAGTTCAAAAAATTAAATTGAGCTGTTGACTAAGCACGAAATGTTGGGCACACTACACCATTGACAGTTCGAATCGATTCAAATTATGTCGACCAACGCACATTATTTGAAAAGCCGTTCCATACAAAATATATGAAAAAAAATAATTTTCTTCATAATTTTTTTTCCTGTGATTTTTTTCGATGTTTTAATACTTATTCTGTTAATCGGGACGGAGACAAATCCAACAAATCAAAGATCATAAAAATCGGTTCAGCTGTTCTTGAGTTATAAATGGTGTAACTAACCCGACTTTGTTTTATATATTAAGATATTTATATAATCAATATTTGAATCTTACTTCGGGTGTAGTCTGCACAATGAAGTGTTTGTGTCCTCCCCAGCAGACTGACAGGACTGTTTGGCACTCATCGTTCCTTGTTGTTTCTCTGACTAGAAAATCTCCATCCACTCGCAGTAGTCGGACCACCTCTTCCCTCGGCAGGACTCCGTGGAACCATTCCTCATCCACCAGTGGTCGTGTTGAGGGCTGCAACTGTTATAAAAGGATTATTAGAAATGTCATAAATATATTATTGTAATATTAAGCAAATAATCCCACAACCTAAAACCTTACAAAACCTAAACAAATCTAACCATATAACACTGTAGAACGAGGGCGGCAGAATAGGTAGGAGCATTTAATGCCATAATATAATACAACATATTATTTATAAATGATTAAATACGGAAACGGTCTGCATAGTCAATTATATAGCTATCTCCTACTGTTTCACCTCATTCTCTCGACAGCAGCTCAGTCCTATAATGAAGTTGATTAGGTTTGTCATTGGATATGTCTCCTTCGGTATTTGAGCGTTCTTCCCATCGGAGTCGGACATTGGCACCATTGGTTGATCAGAGTTTGCTGAACAAATTATTCTTAGTGAGGTCTGAACTAAAAACCTTTAGACTTCTTATATTTTATTAAAATTGAAAATTTACAATGAGACCATTAGCCAAAGAAGGTGACAATCAACTGAGTGTTTTGTGAGTACGAACATATAAATATTGTTTATAATACAGCATTATGTGTTTGTGAAACAAAAATTATTAATGAAACAATATAACATTGTTAGAACCACTGATTTATTTAATTAACGTCGACCGGTTTCGGAACAACCGTTCCTTCCTCAGGGCAAACATATAATGATTTGACAATCACAAAACAGTGGGAGGGTACAATTTATTACTAAATGTTGTGGTAGGGATGGGGGCATGGCTAGGAATTAATGAAAATTATACAATGAGACAACACAAGAGTCCCAACTGCTCCAGTCTGGAGCCAGAGAGACTATGGCATCCCCAATTGGGGTATGTTATGACGCTGAAGGTAAGTGGGGAAGGGAAGGAGACGAGGTAGAGGAAGGTGGGGAAGTACCTAGCTATTCAGATCTAGTCACTAAACACGGCTAAAGCCATTCCAAGCAACGTTTCAATTCTGAATGGTGGTCTTACACCAGGGCGATACTAAGAGTATCTTCTACTCTGGAACGTGCCGCAAATATACTATATATTATGTAAAATAATTAATCGTGAAATAACACAAATCAATTAAATAAATTTTATTTGCGCACGCCGGGTTCAAACCCGCGACCTTCGGAATGGAAGTCTAATGCACTACCGGTGGACTACCCCGGCCCGACTACTTTACATTTTAAAACCAATTTTCAAAACAAATAATATTATGCTTCAATCCTTAAATAATCTGCTTTTAATCATGTTTACTTAGCTTTAATAACACTTGAAATTAAACAAAACTTAACACGTTGACAGAATGTTAATAAAAATTCAATTTATGTTATCGTAAGTAGCTTGCATTTCATAATGCAAAAATATTTCAAAGATTTCTGAAACACAAATTTCAAGCTAATTTGGAATATTTTTAAACATTCTTTCAAGGTCTTAAAACGCAAACTGTGTGTTTTAACAAAACTAACAAACCACGAAAATAAAGCTACTAACTGTGGTATAAATTTCTTTCAGTTTCTTTTTCTTCCTCGGCGCTATGACTGGGGGCATAATATGATTGCCATATACTGCATCCACCATCGTACAACAGTCAGGTAGGTCCTTTACTGAACCACAATGCAAACAATAACACGCACTTTGACAGAACTGTCTGCAAGCAAACTTGACACACAACCACCGAATTTTCCATTAGAATCTGCGTAAATGACCGACCAATGAAATAATTTCTTCTCAAGTGCGTGGAGAACAAATCTCTTGGCAAGGCTACAATCAATCTACTCCTCAATTGTAAACAGATACAAATACCAAACTTCTTTCAAGCTATTATAACCCTTACGCAATCAGGATTCTAAAAGTATATTGGCGAATACTATCATTCTCTTGAGACGTTGAGAATATTGATAGTTTGGGAGGTTTAATTATAGAATCAGTGGGCTAGGTGATTTTATTTTTAACTTTTATGTGACGTATTTCCTGTCAAGCTCGGCCTAAAAATGTGTGTTTATTATGCGTAGGTGTAATAAGTTATATTTATAGAATATGAAAAATAATTTATCATCTGCTAAGTGATTCTATTGGTTTGTCTAACCTTCACGGATTTGGTGCGAAAGTTTTAAATGAATAAATGTTTTGATACATAATTTTAAAAAATACATATAAACTATTCCATAAATTATAATTTAAACAGCTGGTATTGTATTAACCTTTTCCACTCTGACCATTTTTTCTCAGAACCAATTGGCTACTCTGGTTAAAAATTTTAACGGTTTAAGTTAAGTTTTTTATTTAAAAATGAAATTTTCGATACTTTATTTTCGGAGCACCCTATCTGATAATTCGTATGACCATTAGATGTTTGATAAATTTGGTACATATTTTGCATAAAGTACTTGCTAAATCACACATAAAGTAACTAAAGGATAATACATGTGCTTTTAATGTGTTTTATTTGCATAATTTCTTCTGCTGCGTAGCATTAATTTGTATAATATAGGTGAAATACACAAACAAACGAATGTAAATCCTGGTATTCATTCCTTTCTAATTGTCCTGTACCGCACAGGGGATGACCGGTGTCTACCTGAACTCGTGAACAATTGATTGGCTTAGGTTTTATAGCCAGTAAACGGGATCTTATTTTGCATTGGTGACTTTACTTTAGGTTTCGACCTTCATACAGGAAACAAAAGATAGACCAGCCCACAAGACATGCAATAAATAATAAGTTTCGATAACATTCTACACGGCGTTTACAAGGCGTGCAAAACTGTGTACACATCAATGTCACTTTCTGAGTATTTTTATCACAATAAAATAAGCTGACGATTGGGTCCAATGTTATTAAAAATTTATGTCTTACTTATGTATTGCATAATCACTTACAGTTTTTTAGAGTATGATATTTTTCAAAGCATTCTCCCACATGAAGTGCCGGTTTGTTGTCACAACTTTTGCAGTGATAAATTGTTCGTTTTCTTTGCCTTTCTTCTCTATCAGAACCGCAAACGACGCGATCCCTATACATTTTCTACGTATTAGGCGTTACGACATGATTTAACCGCTGTTCTGGGTCTACCGAATGTCTTCTTTTCTTGTATTTACACCTTCTCTATGATTTCCAACCAGCTAAATAATTAGCCTATCCACAAATTGAAGATTATTCATTGGGTTTTCATTGTTTTTTTAATCTTATTTTCCTTGTACAAAATATATGAATTTACAACCGAAACTTCTAAACCCCCTAATAAAAGCTTGCGCCACCATTGTATGTCGAAAAAAAATCTTGAAGATGAGGATGAGGTCTTATTATAAATAATAACACCATAAAATGCATTGAATACTTTCTCTTTCAAATCTCTCCACTTTTTTCACAATATTTTCTTCATCACTATTATCACCATCTTCGCTGAAATAAGCAAATCTCCTTCTTTTCGGCGGGATAACGTCACTTCCACTATCTCTATCACTTGGATTGTTAACGACTTCTTCACTATCACTTACTATCACACTATCATTGTCATTGAAATCAATATTATTAATGTAAAAAGGTCTTCATCATCACTATTATCTATACAATTACATGCGTCATTACAATTGAACTTAGAAGTAAAACTTTCATTAACTTCCATGACGGTTAATTAAATACCCATATTAAAAAATTCTACAGATTACTATTTTTATTATTTTCAAGTACTAATGTCAATATTGGGGCGATAAGAAATTTAATAGTTCCACAAAACGAAAAACTATGGTCACAGGGGGTGGGAGTAGCCTTGGAGATCCTTCATAAATGTAGGACGGACAACTGACTGATCCGAAAATATTGGAATATGACAAATAATCCATAAGTTAAAAATGATACGACTATGTTTCCAAGAGTATATCTAATTAAGGGTAAATTAAAATGAAGAAATTTTAATTTATCCAACATGTCGCGACGTTTCTTTGTACTTCTCGGAAACAACGAATCGAACAATATACCTAGGTAGATAGAAATCGGTGCTTAAACTTATTTCTGCGCCGGGCCAGAACCTCTGGCCCATGGAGCTGCCTACCAAAATCGTTTCGGCCAGAATGTCTGGCCTACAGAGTGGTAAAGGTTAAAGATGTTTTATATAACAACATGCATATATTTATGAAACATTTAATTAGCAAGATAATATTTACAATGCAAATTAATACAAACTTTGTATAAATAATGGAGTAATTTGTTAAAATAAGCATGAGATATATTATTGTCAAAAACATTACCTAATAATAAATCATCAATTTACAACAAAAACAAAAAAAGGGAAAAAGTAACTTTTCAGGCATTATTTTCTTACTTCTTTACTTACCAAATGTATTTTCAAAAGCGCAACATATACACACAGATAAGAGACATCACACTTTAGTTGCATAGGGTTCTAACTTCGCCTTACCATGTTCTGAGGTGTCAAAGTTGGTAAAGATAAACTCTCATAATCTATTTAACAATTTCTGATTTACGAGGCGCAGTGCCTCGTAAAAACGATCAACTGTCAAATACAAACAAAATGGCAAATGCAAAAGGTTCAAAGTAAAGTTAGAACCTTGTAAAATAAATGGAAGCTTTAAAAACATGATGTTAGAACTTCGTCAGACAAGTCTTAGCATCAGTTCATTTCTATCCAACAGACCAAAACGTAAATTGGGAGAAATGGCGCTTTAAAGTTTTTTTTATGATAAATTTTGGAGGACGTAAGACAAAGTGCCAATAATTTTTTTTTGAACGAGAATCGTATAAATAAAGGCTTTTTGAGAACAACTGCATACTTAACTCAATTTCACGAAAAATGGACAAAAACTAACTAGAGCGACGAAGTATCTACGGAAATACAACACAGATGGCTCTGAAAATTTTTCTGGTTATAGAAATGAGCAAAAGAAATGGTGTACATTCAAAGATCATTTGTGAAAAAATGGTCAGTTAGAACCTTGTCCAACTGAGGTACGACATGTTAAAGGAGCTTAATTTTATGACGGTTTATGAGATACACGGACACGGGAAGGAAAATGCAAAGCAAATTAGTTTGTCAACTAAATAATATTATGTAAATGATAATAATATTATGTTAAAATGATTATAAACCTACTAAACAAGTGGTACGAAAGAGATACCTTACAAATAATGATAATGTTCCAATATTAAATTATTAGGACCAGTTGTTTCGGAAAATTTCACGTTTGAATTTCCTTCAAATCGACATTCACCGAAAAATTGGATTGTTTCAACCTCCGTCAGAAGAAATTTCATCGAAAATTCCATAGGACCAGTTGTTTCGGAATTCCCTTCAAATTTGAATTTCCTTCAAATTTGAATTTTCTTCAAATCGTCATTCACCGAAAAATTGGGTTGTTTCAACTTCCGTCAGCAGTAAATAGCAACAAATAACGTTCGATAAATTTGAAAATTTTATTCAAGTGTTCCCTGCAGAATCACAATTTTGACTCCCATTATTTCGCTAACCGTCCGGACTCGGCTGATCACATTCACATCACATTTCTATAGTATTTTCACTGCTGACGGAAGTTGAAACAACCCAATTTTTCGGTGAATGACGATTTGAAGGAAATTCAAATTTGAAGGAAATTCAAATTTGAAGGGAATTCCGAAACAACTGGTCCTATGGAATTTTCGATGAAATTTCTTCTGACGGAGTTTGAAACAACCCAATTTTTCGGTGAATGTCGATTTGAGGGAAATTCAAACGTGAAATTTTCCGAAACAACTGGTCCTTAGTATTATTATTATTGAAATTTTTGAAATTTTAGTAATGTAATAAATTGATGTTTTCCCAGATAGGAAGATCAAGCCACGTGATATTTTTTTAAGAGCGAGATCTTATAAAAAAAGTGTTTGCTTCTGTAATGATTGTTGCTGATTTACAAAAAAGCTACGTTATGGCAAGTTGGTCTACCGAGAAATCAGAGGAATCAAGCTGCAACCGATACTACTAAATAAAATATGAAAATGATTGATAATTGTGAGCTACGCACAAGAGTCGCAATGGCTTCCAATTAACCGGATCCAGCGGGACTATGGTATCTCCAATTGAAGCATGTTGTGAGGCTGCAGGGTGGGGACATGAAAAGAAGATAAGGTAGGGGAAGGTGAGGAAGTATAATTTAAATGTGTGAATGAGAGTTGAAATATTTGCTCTTTTGTGTAAGTGCGGTGGTATCTCAGCCGTGCGATCATGCTGCATTAGTAAGGTCACTCACCACGACACTGTAGGTCGCGTCACACCCGTCGCTACTGTTAGTCGACAGGCTGTGAACATCGTCGTCCAAAACCCGCCTGCGAGAGAAAAAAAAACCCACGCCATTCTCCGGCACAACACACTTGTTAAGGGCAAGGTTAGATTTGCGGAAGTTCAAACGCTTCTTTTTTATGGCTCTCATCTTGGAGTTTACCGAGAGGTTGATCAGGGTAGATGGCCCTTCGCTGCCCCCTCGCTGGGCCCTCAGTTTCAGGGACGGTACCGGACTGCACGGGGCTGATTTGCGGCGTGAAAACGGACGTCCAAACGCTTTGAAGAGTTTCCTCTGCGGCAACACCGACGCGAGGTGTCGTCTGATGGCATAAGAAGCTGACGACGCTATTGAACTACCATCACCCTAGGGGAGTTAAGAACTTACTGTTGAAGAATGAAAACTCAAACACATTACCATCACCATAGATTATTTTATTTGTATTGGAATCATAATATGATAACCCCAACCAAGTTATATTAATATGAAATATGAGTATGTAAGTATAAAATATACTATCAATAATTGGATGTGATCAGATTAATAAAATAGATAATGTTTACAATAAGAAATAAAAACAAAGAAATAAAATAGGCAGTAGGTACAAAACAACTTTTAAGACAGTCGATACTATGAAAATACATTGCTTATTATTCAAATAAAAAATATATACACCACCTTTGTTGTGTTCATTGTCCTATTAAAGTTCACTATAATGGCAATCTCACAAAACTTCGGATCTACAAAAAATGTTGACAGCCGCACAGTGATAAGAACGCATGGGTACTGGTAGACGTTTAACACATAAAATGTTGACTCTTGGGTTGAATGTGATTGGACTGAAGTCCAGGTGTTGGATGACATACTTACAAACTTGTTGCATGATCGATCATTTCTTTCATTCTAAAATGAAGTAGTCCTATACCATAATGATTTATCGCAAACAGACCACTCCGGCAACTATTTTTTTCCAAAAGATCATTGGTACTTGCACTTGCATTATGCTCAAATGCTGAACATGCGATTTACTTGTCTTCCAGTGCAGGTTTCATAGAGATCAGTGATGCCAGATTTTTGCATCATCTTTCATTGTAAGGGGTGAACAGTTGAATTAACCTAACACAATATAATCTCACCTGACTACCGTCGATGGCGGGCGACCTGGCAGAGAGGCTTAGAAGCTAGGGCTGCTGGCTCGCTTATCAGCAACTGACTGCTATTAGATGCAACTAACCCAACATGACATAATCTCACCTGTCTATCGTCGTTGGCCGGTGATCTGGGTGGCGTGACATGTGGCGGGGTGGCGGGGTCAGGGCAGGCAGCAGGGGCCTCTTCGCAGCCTAGCTCACTTAGGGCGTGGCGCAGCAGCTCGGCCTGCCGCGTCCATTGGCGCTCGCTGCAGCGGAGCTCCGCCAGCTCACGCCCCCCCTCCCCCACACAGGGGCTTTCGGGGGTCGGGGAATTTCTAAATAATGATAGGTTATTTAGTTTTAATTCAAATTCAGGATAGAAACAGATTCGGAAAATCTCACATTGGTTTACAAGCTACACTTAACCTTTATAATGCTGGCTGTTTCAACATATATACCACCACGCTGCATGTTTTGACTATGTGTTTTAGTGAAACTCAATGTATCATATATGCCACATCCGCATTTGCGGATAGCTGCCAATGGATCATATATGCGAAAGCCGCAATTGATCAGTTTAATAGAAGAGACAAATGGGTCTAATAGCAGACTAACACCCAGTGCCAGATTTATATTATCATAAGTATAGGCCACTTCATTTGCGCCGCCCCTTCCTCCTTCTTAGAAGTTGCCACCTATCATAATCACTCACTTATAGGCTTTTATTAGGTGACACACAATTTTCAAAATAAGTATTCAAATTTAGGTTAAGTAGATATTGAAAAATAAAATAAACTAATGAATTAGTCCTAAAGTAAAAGTGTAATATGAAACAAGAATTAAAAATTTTACAGGATTTTTTTATTGACAAAATCATGTATAATATCTTCATAGTTTTTTGTATTCATTATGGCTGCTTCTATACATAGAAGGTACTTCCCACCTTCCTCTTACCCATCTCCTTCCCCTCCTCACTACCTTCAGCCTCACAACATACCCCAATTGGGATACCATAGTCTCACTGGCTCCAGAAAAAAAACAAAAAAAAAAACGTGGGTGATGTAACATCTAGGGTAGTGAAAAATCATTTTAAATGTCGACAAGATCTAAGAAAAACAGAGTCTAAAAATGAAATTTTCCACATCTACGAGAGATGGTAAATATCAGATGTCACCAGTCAAAGCCAGTTTTTTTTGCTTAGACTCTTAACATGTCTTGAGGTGAATTTTAAATAAATGTGGCCGATTGAATCATAATCCTACATGATATTATTTTCTAGCCGTTCATCTCATTTGTAAATATAGACTCATGTTCTGTCTGCGGAATTGACATGTTTACATCTACCGGACATCATCTACAGTTCTGTTTCACACATCTCAAAGATATAAGAAATTCCAGAAATAAATTTTTAAGGTTGAAATTTTGTGAAACCCAAGACATTGTGGCACACTTTTTTAATGTTTATATCGCACAAGGGTCCCAACAGCTTCCAACCATCGGGAGCCAGTGAGACTATGGCATCCCCAATTGGGATATATTGTGAGGCTGAAGGTAGTGGGGTGGGAAAGGAGTTGGGAAAATGGAGGTTGGGGGAGATCTGGTCACCAAACATGGCTAAAGCCATTTCAAGCAACGTTTCAATTCTGAAAGTTGGTCTTACACCATGGCGATACTGAAAGTATCTTCCACTCTGAACGTACTGCAAATATACCTTATACTATTTCAAAAGATTTAATTCTGAAATAATACAAAGACCTCCGGATAGCTAGTTGGGAGCCTCTTACCCTTTGACCACGAAGACCTTGTGAATGTGTGTCTAAATTTGGACTCTTTCAAATACAAGATACAAATACCTTTTATCTTTGTTATCGAACTATATTCTCTTTGTCTACAATTTTTTTAAAAATATTTATGATTAGAAAGAAATAGGAATAAGAAAGTCAGCCAGCAACGATCTTCGAATGGTGATCTCTCACCAGGGTAGTAGACCCCAGTGCCTGCCGGTGACTTTTTGTATAAGGGATGCTGAAGTATATACCTACTATCAAATACAAAAATCTAAAGACTAGCCCACGAGCAAGATGCAATTACTATTAAAAATAGTACCTACATATATCATATTAGCTCTATAAATCCTTTAACTTTACATCAATTATTACAGTTCCAAAATTAAATTAATTAAATAAGTATTCGAAAGATATTCAACGCATCAATCGGTTTCAGTTATTTAAGCCAAACTGTCAAAAATGATCATGCAAACAATCGGCTTCGGCTATGCTATTCTGTAGTCATTTTCTGTGCGTTGGATGCTCTTATCGAAAACTTATCCGGCTTCACGCAAGCTTGGGCACGCAGGACTCAATGCGCATGAGCGAATATCAAACTTCTTCTAGCTTCGTGGATACGTAACGAAGCAGAGAATCCACTGTTGCTGGTATTGGTGAGCATTGTTGTGTTTAGGCGACATTTGAGCATTGAGAATGTTATTATAATATGTAGGTATAATATTTCGACTCGCACTACGCGCAGCGTTTTGTTGTTGTTAGTCTCTGAGATTGGGACGGTGAAGTTAAATTGCGGTATCTATTGCTGTTTATGACTAGAAAAAAATAAGCTCAAATCTTTTCTTTAATTCGGAATAAATAAATAATAATTATATTTATTACAAGCCTTGAAAGGAAGGGAAGAGCAGCATCCACAGTATGTATGAAGGGACCGCGCCTGGTAGACCCTTGACTGCCCGGAGACAGTAGGTTTATTGTACTATTAATTAGGGGAAAGCTGTGAGGCAGAAGGAACTGAAGGTGGGAAAAAGGGGATCTGAATTGAGAGAATTAGAGCATTATCACCATTATGTTTAAAAGCCAAGGTACTGTCTCACCTCTCCATACTAAGTTATGAACAGTAAAGCATGACAAATAAACTGTACCTATTGCTAATTGGTTCAGGACTATGACATCCATTAACTCTGGTGCCATTAGTCTTGGGGCTTCCGCCATTCTTGAGGGTCCCGTTGGTTGTGATGATTTCGGGACCTTGCAGTCCGGTCTGTTTCTCTTTATTCTCCTGAATATTGGTTTCTAATTCCTGTAGTTTGTTTTTCAACCATTCTACAGTTAGGTTATCTACTGTGAGTTGGTTTGCTTGTAGTTTTCCGGACGTGTCTTCAACCAATGAAGGCTCGAAGGTGAAGGTGGCTGGTTCGGAAGGCGGGGCTCTGGAATAAATAAATTTGGTTGTTATTGTTTACGTGAGTATGTTGTTTCATTGCCAGTAATCTGTATTTTTTTCTTTAGTTTCATAATAATGTGTTTGTTGTGTGCCTACTCTGCCACTGAGTTACGATGGCTTCTAGATTCTAGGTACAGCTTGACATAGTTAACTCTGTAGGTTGTCAAAATATTTCTTTGTGCTTATTCAATGATTGCTTGTGATGATCAATGTTTTTGTTTTTATGAAATAAGGCGATAGAAATGGAAAAAATTGTAGTATATCGGCTCCACGGTAAATAATTACCAGTGAAAAGAGTTTTCGAATGGTTACTGGATTTTTATTAAATTTTCATATTTTATCCTAAAGGTGTGTTATGAATTAAATAACATATTTTAATATTTTTTTATTATAATTACAATTTCTAAGGCAAAATTTAATTAGAATATTTAGATAATAATTAATTTTTCTATAAAAACTATCCAACAGTTCGAATGTTACCTTTTTTATTATCTTATTTTTATGTCATATCGGATGTTTTAGGGATTAAAATATAAACAAAGAGCTTATTTGGTCATCTGAATATGCTTAAAAATAAAATAATCTTATTATGAATTGACTGAATTGAATTAGATGAATTGACTTTCCGAATGAATGAATTGACTTTCAGAATCAGTTAATTATTAACAATATGTCGCCTGCTAATTGTCCAAACGACCATTTGCAAGTTTTACAGGAGGAGGAGGTTTTCTTTCATTATTTCAATGAAACATTATGATAGGCGTTCAAGATGTAGCTATTTCCGTAAAAGTTAAGGTCTCGTTAGTTTAAATAATTCTTAGTTAAGTGATTAATGATCGTTTTTGATAGTTTATTTTTAATTTTAAAAGTAAGACTGAACAAAAACGAAAATGGAGATTGGAGAATTAAGCACTCAGGCGACGAATAGTGAACAAATTTATACACAAAACATTTTGGCGAAGAAGTTTTAAAAACACTGTAAAGCAAAATATTAAGTATTTGAATAAAGTTTTCATAATTTCAGAAACTCTGTTATCAAGAATCGACATTAAATGTTTACAGTTAAAACAGTAAATAATGGCTAATAAACGTTACAAATAACAATGGACAATTGAAATAAAAATTATTGTATAATTAAATGAAACAATACAACTTAGTTACAACCACTGATTTATTTAGTTACACGCCGACCGGTTTCGGAACAACCGTTCCTTCTTCAGGGCAAACATACAATGATGACAATTACAAAATAGTGGGTGGGTACAATTTATCAGTAGGTGTTGTGGTAGGGGTGGGGGCGTGGCTAGGAATTGATGGTTGTTCCGAAACCGGTCGGCGTGTAACTAAATAAATCAGTGGTTGTAACTAAGATATATTGTTTCATTTAATTATAAAATGGATAACCACAAAGTGAAAGCTAATTTCAAAAGTAAAAAATTATTGTATTTAAAATTTATGTTGAACCTTACATGAGTTTTTCATTGAAGTCTTTGTATTCATCTTGCGGTTTGATGTTTTGTATTATTTGTTCTATGGTTTTTTGACTTTCTCTGCATTCGTCTGAGGTATTATCGGTGCTTTTTGCCACATCAAGTAGAAGTGACCGCCTGCAAATAAAAAAATAATGAGTACATTATTGTTAAAGTAAAGTTAATACATTTGATAATAAAAAAAGTCTTGAACAGTTTTAAAAGTTAATATAATATATTCTCGAATAACTTCGACAGTTCTGAAAAACTGCCATTCATCAACTTTACCTATATTTTGCAAAGATAAACATGCAAAAAAGATTTTTTTTTAAATATACATTCAATTTTTAATTTCTTTAAAATTGATGTTGTTGGTATTGCAGCTAGAGTTGACACAAACACAGTGTGTACTAACACAGATGCTTTGTTTGCACACAGACATTTAAAATGCATTATTTGTTAGAAAAGAGAATTTCAGTGAAAATGAAAAAAGTTCATTTTTAACTTAAAATATTTCAATATTGATATTCAAACTTTTTGTCCCCTTTGCGCTATAAACAATAACAATGGCGGCTCGAGCACTTCTTTGATGGTTAGGACTGACATTTTTTACATGTACCTACTGTATTGTAATCTCACTTCCCGGAGAATATAATATAAAATTTCTCAAATAAAAATTTTCATGGTCAAATCATGCTATTCAGATGTATAAACACAAAATAAATAAAAATGTCTATAGATATTAATTATTATAAGCAATAATTATTAGCCTGAAACACTCATCAATATTGAAACCTCTCCCGAGAAAAGATATATGTCGCCGACGGGACTCGAACCCGCACCCCTCTGTTTGCCGGACAGGAGCTCTACCATTAAGCTACGGCGGGATACCTCCTACCCGCCAAATGACTCAATATATACCTAGTGTTTCATTCAACAATTATCGCTTATTATATTTTTTCACCTGCAAACAACCAACTTTATTTTTATATGAGAAAGGCATGTAAGTGCTAACTCTCTCACTAGGTGGCGTCGAGACATTATATCTACATTTGTTGGTGAAAATACTTTAACTCGTCAAATATTGATTATTTTATTAAATTGATAAACTAATGTTTAAGACAAGATTTTTTATGCATAGCACAAAGGGTAACAATTATTATAAGCAATAATTATTAGCCTGAAACACTCATCAATATTGAAACCTCTCCCGAGAAAAGATATATGTCGCCGACGGGACTCGAACCCGCACCCCTCTGTTTGCCGGACAGGAGGTCTACCATTAAGCTACGGCGGGATACCTCCTACCCGCCAAATGACTCAATATATACCTAGTGTTTCATTCAACAATTATCGCTTATTATATTTTTTCACCTGCAAACAACCAACTTTATTTTTATATGAGAAAGGCATGTAAGTGCTAACTCTCTCACTAGGTGGCGTCGAGACATTATATCTACATTTGTTGGTGAAAATACTTTAACTCGTCAAATATTGATTATTTTATTAAATTGATAAACTAATGTTTAAGACAAGATTTTTTATGCATAGCACAAAGGGTAACAATTATTATAAGCAATAATTATTAGCCTGAAACACTCATCAATATTGAAACCTCTCCCGAGAAAAGATATATGTCGCTGACGGGACTCGAACCCGCACCCCTCTGTTTGCCGGACAGGAGCTCTACCATTAAGCTACGGCGGGATACCTCCTAATAGTCTATAGATATATAATTTATAATACATTATAATAAAAATAATGCTTTATTTTGCAAGATTATCATTGAAGTTAATTTGAACGCGAGCGATTCACTCCCGAAACTACGCAACTTTTGTTAAGAGGAGATACAATGGATTATCCCCGCTGTATTTGAAATTCACATACTAGTGCGCATGCGGGGTTCTTGGATTGCCTACGATCGAGAACAAAATGCAAATAATGAACCAAAATGCTTAAGGTGATTGTCAAAAGAATTTCTACTCTTTCACAAATGGCACGTGAATAATTATTTTACTTATAAACGCTTTTTACAAGTTATGCTTTGAAATATTAA
This sequence comes from Limnephilus auricula, assembly GCA_951813805.1. Lineage (NCBI taxonomy): Eukaryota > Metazoa > Arthropoda > Insecta > Trichoptera > Limnephilidae > Limnephilus > Limnephilus auricula. The sequence continues at coordinate 9,278,180 of OX638403.1, forward strand.
GAAATATGGATTGAATCACCGATGCAAGGTATTGGTTAGCCTTTCTTGAAAGATTTGAGTTTTTTAATTGATAAAACTATTTATTCATATTCATATTGCTTGTGTACGTGCGCAAACCATTAATTTTTCTTAATATTTCAAAGCATAACTTGTAAAAAGCGTTTATAAGTACAATAATTATATGCAGGCCATCTACGAAAGAGTAGAATATGAATTCTTTTGACAATCACCTCAAAGGGACAATTCGGATTGTCCCCCAAGTGCGCAGTAGGTTCTGCGCACTGAGAAATGCACTCTGATGGTTCGTGCGCTGATCGATGCTGCTTTTGCATTTTATTTCTGCAACAAAGGTTGACATGACATATACATCCATCGGTATAAAAAAAATTATAACTTGTTTCTATTAACCCTTAAAAAAATTGGCATATTTTGTCAGAGGATAAAAATATTCCCGCTTTGCAATAAAATCCAAATAAATGGAATATTTGTTAACGTATTCGAAAACTAAAAACTGCTTTCGAAAGGTGATGAAATAGGCTTTCAAATTTCTATATTAAAAATTACTCTGTATTTTTTTAAATAAATTTTTTTTGCGAAAACTTTAAAAAGTGTTCAAAAAGGCTAACTTTACTTTTTTTTCTAACTAAAATTACTGATAATGAAAAAAAAAATAAAACACATACTTATTTCATTAGATACATGAATTATAAACCTTACTGTCACCTCATTTCTTTTCGTTTCATGTAAAAAAAATTCTTAAAAAATTCACAAAGTTCCATAATTTTTTTTTAAGTTGCTATCGGAAATTTTGGTTTCAGAAAGGGGTAAATTTTAATTTTTTTGTGTATTTCTTTTAGATTTGAATATATAGTTTGTTGTATTCTCTTTCCAATACCGTTTAGATCACATTTATGACTATGATAGTAAGGGAGAAACAACGATTTCTGTGAGACCTATGTGAGCTGGGAAAAATATGGTCTCCTGTGATTAAACGGGTTAAAGGTTTCTTTTACACAGGTTTCTTATTAAAATTAATAAAGAAATTTTAAAAGAAATACCATGAGACTAATAATATTTTGGTAGGTAAGTACCCACAAATCAATCTCTTAACTCTTAACATGCGGGTAAGTACCTGAACAAATTAACAGAGCAATACAGGTATTATCTGCACATGATTGATAAATATAATTCTAAGATACTATCAATACAGTTGGATAATAAACAATTTGTCAGTTTGTTTTGTACCTGGGTTTCCCGGGCACAAGATAACAATATAATATTGTGTAATTTGATCATATATTTTGATAACAAAAAGCATTATACTGTATACGTTTATAAACACCAACAATATTATGTGTTTTTGCAACAGGGGGGGATTAAAGGCATAATATATGGTATTATGTGTGGGATTTAGGAATCATTGAAATGGTTGGTTGACAACTGAGGGGGGTTTTCACAAACCCAAAAAAGCGTGGATTCGACTTTAAAAAGGGAGCCCGGACCTTATAAGGATGTTTGTGGTTCAAAATTTATAAATTCGTGATTTAATTTTCCAGGATTTAGACATTCATGATTTCGTCATTCAGGATTATCTCTATCACTCAGATTATACTCTCACTCAGGATTTCTTCATTCGTGATTTTATCTTTCAGAATTTGAGTTTTAATTTTAATTTCAGTTTTTGTATTTCAGGATTTAGTCATTCGTGATTTCGACTTCTAGGATTATCTGCCAGATTACTCTCACTCGGGATTTCTTAATTCGTGATTTCAACTTTCAGAATTTCATCATTTGGTATTTCGTCTTTCAGTATTTAGATATTCACGATTTCGTCATTCAGGATTATCTGCCAGATTACACTTACTCGGGATTTCTTCATTTGTGATTTCAACTTTCAGGATTTCGTCATAAATTTCGTATTTCAGGATAGTCATTCGTGATTTCGACATTAGGATTCTCTGCCAGATTAGTCTCACTAAGGATTTTTTCTTTCGTGATTTCGTCTTTCAGAATTTTTTCATTTGGGATTTTGTATTTCAGGATTTAGTCATTCAGGATTGATTGAGTACCAGGCCACGATGAAGGCGTCCTGCGCCGCCCGCTGTCTGGCCACTGCGGCCGGTAGCTGCACGCCCTTCAGGTCCCGCTCGCACTCCGAGGCCGCGGCCAGCAGCAGCACGTATTCGTTGTGCGTCAGGTGCAGCTTCCGGCAAGCCTTCTGGTACTTGTCGCGCATCTCCTCCAGCTTTCGCCCGCCTCGCCCAGTGGGAGCTGAAAAATACAATACCAAAATTATTGTAAAAACAATCAAAACATCGTAATGCATATTACTTTTATTTTATTACGCGCTAAACGTGCTAGCTACAAAAGGAAGTCTATCATTCTCAAATATAACTGTTGAAATCTTCATAAAATATTATATTAGTTTCATGTTCTGTGTAGATATGATTTTTCGGTAACCCGAAAGTTCGCCCCCTGACAGTTGTTCCTCCGTTCAGTTGACCCCCTTTTCAGTTAATCCCTCCGCCAGTTGATCCCTCGGACACTCCCAAAGTATTTTTTCTGCTGAACATCCTCATTGGTAAAGTAAGTAGGCAGAGAGGATATACTTCTATACATATAACAAAAGTCGATATACTTATATCTGCATATAGCTGGTGTCTTGAGTGTAAATCCGGGATACAAATATTTTTGAAAATAATAATGCTGTGTCTCTGAAGGAGTGTGCAGTGAGGATATTCCGCCGAATAACAAAATACTTATCTTTGCGGTTTATGGGGGATCTAGTGCCCGAGGGATCAACTTTCCGGGGGTCAACTCTCTGAGGTATCAACTGTCGTGGGGCCAATTGTCGGGGGATCAAGTGTCTTGGAATAGATTTTTCTCTGTGATAATTTTTGATTTTATTGAAAATTGGTATGGAAAAGTTACAGGTGACAGGAAAGCCGCCGCCTGAGCGCAAAAACGAAAATTCCTCCCTTATCAAAATTTTTTTTTTTATAAGGGTAAGCCACTTTTATCGCATTAAAATTAATTTATGCACATTGCTAGTCAATCCAAGGGAGCCTTTTATGCCTCAATACAAAGGACTACCATCAAAACCATGGTTTCAACAATTCCCCAATGTTTCCAAAAAAGAAATTTCCTCACTTATTCGAATGAGAATCGGACATTGTTCTGTTCCTTCTCACCTTTTTAAAATTCACGACCTTGACTCCCCAGATTGTGCATTCTGTGAACTAGAAGTGGGAACTTTGGATCACATATTGTTTGGCTATCCCTCTCTAAACAAATATCCTCTCTTCGTCTCTTCTATCAAGCCTTATCAAAAATTGTCCCCCTCCATCCAATATCTCTTCTAAGTCTGAACACGACTCCAATCTTCATTATAATTTTGAAATGTGTCCATTTAAATAAAATTAATATTTAAATTCACCTTTCATTTTCCCATAATTTTAACTGATGGCCTACAACACCCTTGAAGGGCGAAAGCCATAAATAATTGAAAAAAAAATCATTTATGTATTAGGTCGTCTTAAAATTAAATGAAATCATGGCTTTGACAAGCTGAAACTGGTTACGGTCAATAAATCAAAAGTGGAAAAAGTTTAAAATTTGTTTTATTATACTATTAAATGAAATCAGATTTAGAATTCTTCTAATAAAAATACATTCCACTTTTTCGTTGTTTGTTTTTGGGGTGTTATGCCGTGTTGCGCTACCTCCTTCTTTAGCCGACGTTTCGGACAGCGTTGCAGTGTTCATCATCAGGGCAGATCCGGCAGATCAGACGATGTGCCGGATCTGCCCTGATGATGGACACTGCAACGCTGCCCGAAACGTCGGCTAAAGAGGGAGGTAGCGCAACACGGTATAACACTCCAAAAACAAACAACGAAAATGCTTTTGGCCGTGAAAATCTAAAAACGTATCTACAATTTTATATGCATTTTGTAAGTATTTTTTATTATTATTAGACATGAGACATGACACATATACGATACGATACGATACGATTGTACCACCCCAGCCAGGAGCAATCCTGTCCCGGTGAGACCGGTACACCAGGGGGCACTGATTTGTTGGGACTGGAACACGTGCTCTAAGGATGGGAAGGAGGTTGGAGTTTAATCGACCGGTATACATGGCAACCTAATAAGCCAATATTGGAATGTAGGATGGGCAGGAATAAAGGAAGTGGTTGAGCTTTTGTTTTCGTTTCTCAAGTTCGCTTATTTTCGCTTCTCATTTCTTCTCTTCTCATCCTTCCATCTTCCCGCCTTTTTTGGTTGTTGCCTCCCGATGATTCTTGCTGCTCATTTATTTGTTTTATGCTTTCCGCTGCCAGCTTCCCTCCGCTTCTTCCTCCCCGTTTTCCGTTGCTTCGTGCTTTCGATTCTTGCTTTCTGCTTATTGCTTACGATCTCGCGCTTAGTTTCTTTTTTGCTTCACGCTGTTTCTTACTTCCTGCTTATTGCAACCTGGTTCCCTTTTAGCGTTACCCGCTACCATTACTGACTTCACGTTTCTCGGTGCTTCTTGCTTTCCCCTCCCGCTTGCTTTTCGGTATTCGTATCCTGCCTTATCACCGCGAGAAAAGTTTCAGTCTACTTCGACTACTTCCTGCTGCGCTATCTGTCAACAGCATTCGATCTTCTTATTTGTTCATATGGGGTTTTTTTTATTTATTAATTTTATTTGTTGAGGCGGTTTTATTGCTGGTAAGTGATTTCTGTCCCAGATTCCAAGGCTTCTTCTTCCAGTGTACGGTCAATCATTTTAGCGCTTTCGTGAATTACCTAACGGAATATATTAAAAAAAAAAAAAAAACTATCCTAGAGTGAAGTTGAAACGTAAAATTTAATAGTGAGATAATTGGGTACTCGACCAAGTAGACTAAGCTATGTCTCTTAAGCATTCCTAAAGTTTAACAGACCTCAGTGATCCACAACCTTTCCTGAAATAGTAGAAATCAATCAACCAGAGCCCGCCTCCGTGAATTCAATAATATTTCTACCATCGCCAATGGTTGTCGAACACCGTTTAGCATATTATTATGATGTGTTAGTTTTGTAAACGAAATGCTGAAAGAAATAAACATTTATTAAGTTGACAAGTGGAATACGCATTATTCATGTTGTGAGATGGCTATCCGAGTTAGGTGCTTTAAAATGTTATGAAAACATAAACCTCTTCCCCATCAACTAAAATATAAATAAAAGTGAAGTGGTTCTTATCTTGCTTGTGAGTATCTCTCATCGATGTGATGACGCCTTCGTTAAATCCTTTGTGTTCACTTTGAATTCACTTGCAAACTTTGTCATTTTTACCACTGTTGCAACAATGCAAAATCAATTTTCGTAATGAAATTATGAAGCTATAACTAAAACACGTATTTTGACACATTTTCAATGAGATTGGGCCATAGGGGCCACTGATATAAAATTAATTCAGAAGAGCAACAAAAACACGACTGGTCGGAATGAAATTCCCCCGAACTCCCTAGACATGAGACATGACACATTAGAATTTATTATCAAACTGGCTCGGCTATAAAAAGTTAACAGTAAACTTGTTCATATCATTTTTGATTACATGCTAAACCTATTTTAATTTTTTTTTCTGATTTTAGCTAAGCAAAACCTACTTAAATTTAAATATGTAATTTGATTAATATAGTTCTACAAAACCATACACATGACTAATATTTTTCTTTTGCAAATAATATTTTATTATGCGAATACCGCATAGGAGTGTCAACTGCCCGGAATCAGTGAGACTATGAACCCGCAATTGGGGTATTTTGTGTGGCTGAAGGGAGTCGAGGGGGGGGGGGGGAGATAAGGAAATGGAAAAGAGAAAGGTTGGATACACCTAACTATTCAGATCTGGTCACCAAACACGGCTAATGTCATTTCAAACACCAACGTTGGGCGATATTGATAGTATCTAGATTTTACAGAAATGTTTGGCGATGATAATCTTTTTGGATTCTCCAGATCGGATGTCGTTTTTTTTAGTTCTTAAATATTTATTTACTTGCACAGACGCGTGAAAAGCCACGGGATAGTCATAGAGGCGTTATTGCATACTAATATCGAACCGTATTCCACTATTATCACGCGAGTAGCTGTGTCTCATCTAATGTAATAATATTAATATAATGTAAATATAATACACCAATGGGGATAGTCTGAATTCTCGACAAATCAGTTCCAATTTTGAAAATGGCAATGAAAATAATTTTCTGTTATTGTACATCTTCAATTTGAAGCAGTTCAGTTATGTACAATAAATACCGTTACATGTTACATCCATATGTAAAAGTCCCTAAAAAGGGAGTTAACAAATATTATATTTTAGTTAGGTAATTAATTTACAAAATTTCCAATTTTCGGCTGGCTAAGTCCTCCATCACGACACAAGCAACATTTTCCGCTTACTGTGGCGGTATTGAAGATTTTAAAATGTTGTCAGGTTATTCGTAACCCGGGAATGTGTGTAATTCATAAAAAAAAATAAAGGAATCAAAAGTTCATTGAATGGAGTTACAGAGTCACAACCGAAATTAGTTGGTTAGGCATTATAATATGTTTTGTTTTGTTTGTTCGAAAAAACAATTAAATTATTTTTATGTTACATAAATGGTCGTTTGACAGTCTTTGTTGATAATAGAAACACCAATATAATGTATTGTAGTCATGGAAATTCTGTCTTGGAAACTGTTGTCATGGAAATTGTTATTATGAAAAAAAAAACACTCTCTTCATCATCATCACAACTTTTTGGATTGTGAATTATATTTCCGAAGTGTAAAGGTTGACTTCGGAACATTTGCGGATCAATAATATCAAGAATTGTGCTGATATTCTGTACCTCAATTTTGGAATAAAAAGGGAGGCCTCCTACTCTTGCAGAGAACGACAATCAAAGGTTAGTGTTTCTGTTTTTTTCAATAGGAATTATACAGTCAGCCATTCTTCTGTGACATATTGTTGGCGCAAATAAATTCACAATTATATATTTTTGAGTATTACGCTCAGAGAGATCTGGGACTATTTACACGTCCCAGACTCACATATTATAATACATTAGTATTTTTAATAATTTTACTTACATTTGAAATAATTTTCTTCAAATTTACTTCTCATTTGTTTATATACTTCTAGGTACTTTTGGTATTCTGCTTGCTTTCTGCTGACATCCTCAGAGAGCTGAAACAATAAGAAAAAATACATTAGCAAAACACTATTTAAAAGACAATATTATTTCTGTAGGGTTGCGTTCGATAATAATATTATATATCATCACCTACATAATGCATATTATATCTACGTAATACGTACAAAACATTTCGATTCAATATAATTTTAACAATATGCACTTGAAGAACGGTAGTGAAACTTTACACAACTTGCATTCAAAATATTAATTTAAAACATTCATGTTTTCTATTTAATATTTATTATGTGGCGACCGTAGAAAAGAAAATCACTAGAGTAAAATCTAATATATAAAAATTAATGTTTGTTTGTGTGTTCGTATGTTATGCCCGGCCACACCGTCCATCCGATTGCCATGAAACTTTGGGAATATGATATGCGAATACCAGGGATGGTTATAGGATAGCGAGTTCTGGCGTTATGAAATTATTACCTATACTATTCTTGAGATTGCAATTAAATTTTGATCCGATTTCGATTAAAATTTTTTGAATTGTTGTGAACATGCCCGCGAATATTTCTATAATATATTGGTGAAATCTGGTGTTTTGAAATTTGCATAAAAAATTAAATAGGTCAAGCGAGTTGTTGGACAAATGGGTATATTTTATGGTAATAAGCGGCAGTGAAAAAAGGTTGGAGGGGAAGGGGGATTAAGGAGGGGGAGTTCGAAGGTGGGGATGGGGGAGGGAATGACGGAGAACGTGAAAGCGGAATTCGTGAGGAGGGGGTCCGCGAGGAGGGGGACAGCGGGAGAGGGGAGGGGGAATGCGGGAAAGTTGAAAAGGAAACGCGGAAAGGGAAGAGGAGGTGGAAGGAGAAAGGGAACGAATAAGAAATGACACAAATAGAGAAACAATTTATTTATTTAAGTGGAATTGCAACGCATGCCGGGTATCAGCTAGTCCATAATAATTATTAGTGCACTACATTATTTTGCGTATGCGACATTTTATGCCAAGCTCAACCCAAATTTTTTTTGGGTGGAGGTTGAAAAATTTCTGGAGAAAATATACTTTGACTTTTTTTTACATTCACTCCGCACAGGAAGCCCTGGGGAAAATAATTTCCCTCAGGGCCTTTGTCATCTTTGAAGATTACAGCGCCCTTGAGGTGATTTTTCACAAAAACGGCGCTATACAAGTCATCCAATTATTATGATGTGTGGAGGATCTTTTTGAGGAGTGAACATGGGTCTTGAAGAAACCCATGTTTTAGGGAGAAGGACACACACACAATCAGTTTGAATTTTGAATCAGTGTGACTCTGTCAAACCTCACCCCACTTGAGATGGTACATCTTAAGATTTCTCAACTCAGCATTTGAGTAGGTACCTCATACAAACTCATTCTGAAATCGTGTCTTACCCAATACTAATTTGAAAGAAAATGTTATACAATTGATTGGTTTGCGGTTCATTCTTTCTGCCTACCATTCCAGGGAAACTACTTAGATATCAAAGGAAATTTAAAGCCCTCTTTTGAATTTGTCTAAAATAATTCAAGTACAAAATTATGCTAATTTATTTGTAAACAATTTCATATCGTTAAAAACAGAATTAATTATTAACGTTGCTTTCAGTATCATTCTGGGGGTGGTTACGTTTCCATGTAATTAGTAATTATTTTTAGAAATGGATATCACCATTTCGTTTAACGTAAAGGTGGGCAAAGTGCCGACTTGTGTGCAGTCGAACACTGAACACCTGCAAGAGATCGCGCAGAATCTAGCACGAGAAAGTGTATCACCTGTGATGGAATAACTACAGAAGATGTGGATATAGCTCACAAATTTTACGATTAAGGTGAATGTCAAAATAATTTATATTCTACGCTTTCGTAGATGGCGCGCATATAGTAGTTTTTTTTAACTTATAAACGCTTTTTACAAGTAATGATTTGAAATATTAAGAAAAAATTATTGTTCGCGGAAGTACACAAGCAATATGAATATTGATAAATAGTTTTGTCAATTAAAAAACTCAAATCATTCAATAAAGGCTAACAAATACAATATTTTATCGGTGATTCAATCCAATCCTTGGTGAGATTAAGTGAGATTTAGTGGGATCAGGGGAATCCCATAAAATCTCACTTTATATAATCTCAAATATCCGTCAGGGGAGGGGCCCCTCACGTGATAATTTTTCTTACTCTCGAAATAAATGTTTTTCACAATAGCCATTTTTTTTCAGCAGGCAAAATGGGACACTTCAAAAGAAGCGAAACTTTTTTTTTATTATCTCTATAATAATATATACTCTTTTAAAGTTGACGTGAGATTTTTATTGACCCCGCCCCCCCTTCCCCACGTTATAATGAGATTTGGTGAGATTTTACTGGATCCCCCCCTATTTTTTCTCACATAATTAATGTTTGCCCCCTTACAGCTTTGCATTCTTTGCGGATCTCCACTTTTCTCACACCATCATACATGGTTTTACATACATACGTCTCAAGGATCTAATTTCTAAAGCATTCCATACCATAGGTTGCGGCACAGTGATGCTGATTAGTAAGGAATTCTGGTAAATGGTGTGCATCCTCCACAAATCTATAATCCATCTAAATGTTTACAGATCACGGTTGCCCTGTATCCGCGAACCAATTGCTTGTAATTATTATGATTACTGGTAAATGATTAATGTGTATGCGCCGAATATTGTAATATGATGCTGCACTTATTTATATGCAAATAGATATACATTATTTGAATCTCTCAGTATTGGTGGAAGATTATATTGTAAACTAACGCTCTGAAGTAAATGATAAAAATGTGGTTAATTAACGAAAACTCCATGTATCTTTAAATATGTTGAATTGATTATCTTAATGTAGCTGCCTATATATCTTATTATTAGGCATGTACATTGAAATATCTTATAGATGTAATTCAAATAATCTAATATTATTACGTGATCTATCCTAATGTATCCTTAAAACTATATAATATGTATTAACAAATATTTCCTTATGTATAATATTAAGAGTTATAAATTGTAGAACCTACAGACAAGCTGCCATATGACAGCTTTGTGGGACTACCCTTATTTTGTAAAAATGTATTTTTTTGATAAATAAATAAATAAAATAAAAATTAAAAAAAAAGATAAATTCTAAGTAGATTATTTTTTTGATAAAAATTTTAATTTAAAAAAGGACACGAGCAAGGATAGAACCCCGATCAGCTACTTGAAAATCAACTATGGTGACCATTATACCACTAACCATCGTAAGAACGCCGGCATAAATTCATTACATGTAGGTACTGAAAATAACAATTCGACCCTTTGGAATAGCAAGTTTCCATTTGTTGCAGTAACATCATGCGATAGTGGGATTTATAGTAAACTACTTTAGAGTTCATTATAACATGACGTTACCGCGATAGATGGAACCTTGTTATTCCAAAGGCTTGAATTATATATTTTTGAATTTTAGAATGTTACGTGAGTAGGTAGGTACCTACCTACTCGCGTAACAACCTAAATTATATTATTTAATAATTAGTAATTAAATTCGTGTAGGTACTAAGTTCAGTTCGCGAGAAAAATCTATTGATTTCATACCTAAATGGCTCATCTAATTTTTTTTACAATATGCGACAGGTATTTATTTCTGTATATTTAATGAAGCTCAGAAAGTTTTGAACTTAGAATATAATCTCAATATCGCTCTTGATGAAATAAGGCGCTCCGCTGACGAGGCAACTGAAAACCAACTAAAACCGGCTGTTTTCTCTGTCTCGATTGGTCAAAAAGCTTGTTTAACCATAGACGAAGAATAATCAGCTGACAACTGGCAACTAGCAACGGCCGGCCAGGGCAAACAGCAGTGCAAGTCGCAAGTCACCGCTTGCGTTACCATTGACAACGGGTGTTTAAGTGATTGTGTAGTGTGCGGGCCATCACATTGTCATACAAAGACAGTTGGCAGTTGAGAGTTTTCAGTTGCCTCAGTGGGCGGAGGCGCTAAGACGATTCAGAATTGAAACGTTGCTTGAAATAGCTTTATACGTTTTTGGTGACCACATCTGAGTAGCCAGGTACTTCCTAACGTTCCTCTTTCCCATCACCTTCCCTTTCCCACAAGGATTCAGCCTCACGATGCACAATCTCACTGTCTGTTGCGATTTGCGATTCTTGCTTTAAAAAAATATATTCACTTTAAAAAACGATCTATATCGAAAAATATGTATTGGATTTTTCAATTATTCGAAATACGTAATATAAGTAAGAAAAGTAATCCTGTAATATTCATTCGAAACATTTATATTCTAAATGACATTCATTCGAATGAAAAATGAATTCATTCGTCAAGGACGATGGACGCCTAAAAGAAGGGTCGACGACATCAAAGTATGGCGTCGTTGAATTTATATTTTGATTTATTATGTAGGTGTACATTATTTACACGTATTCAATGAAAACAAACTCAACAAATAATAAATAAGAATTGATTTGAAGCTCACGACGTAAACTTGAAATAAATTGATTAGTTGGGGATAACGATTTTAACTTGACTATAACTTTTTATCATTATATATTTTACTACAATAATGTTAGACGTATACCAAAAAAAAATTAAATACACAATATTAAAATAGTCAATAATTGAATGTTAAAGTTTACGGAATCGAAAGAACCGCATGTCGGTCAGCAAAAAAAACAATAACTGTGATATTATTGATATTGACCGATTTCGTGACTTTTAATACTACTTATCTATTTATCTCCGTACCGGTCCGAGGTAGTTAGAGAATTAGCCAGTGTCCGTAGTCGAAGTTAGCGGACATTGTCTATGTTTTTTGCTGCCATAGACAAAAATAATACAAAAGTGAAACAGGTTAATCGCTTTATTTTTTGTCTGAGATTGTCTGGTTTATAAATAGAATTTGATCGTTTATTTAAGATTTAAGTAGATGGAGGATACTTTATTGAAGTATTTGTAACAGAGAAGAATATTTTTGAAATAGGCCACTTGCACGACATTTTTTTAATTTTTTTTCCGGTTTAGGAAAATATTCTAAGACATTCTGTATTTTTTTTTTTTTTTTAGTCGTATTTTTGAATCCCTGGCGATTTTTTGAAAATTTCAATCCGAAAAATCGGACCATTTTTTATAAACCGGAAGGACGGGACATAATTTTATGGGTGCGAAAAAACAATAATTAGATAGCCGAAAATCATTTAAAAAAAAACTGACGAATTCCAAACGCATGGCAGATGGGAATAACGAAGCATACCAACAATATTACAACTCATATATATTTTTTCCTTGAACCTCTTATTGATCATTAATCATTATTTATTTATTTATTTATTGGTAAGAGACAGACAGCTTATACATAAAATATAAAGATAAATATATACATTGTTAAATGAAGTCAAGCCAAAAAAGATATATATGACTTTTACAATTTGGGAGGTGGGTATGGGTACCGCCGTCCTGAAAATCATTTATTGGATAACCAACACCTCTGCCATAGGTCACCCCAAGTGGTTCGCTACGTTTGGTGACTTAGGAGGGGTGGCCAGATTTACGGGGTGAGGTTTGTCTGGGTCTTGACGGTGAATGCGGTTGCTTTGCGAGCTGGATCGGGAGAGAATTGTTTAGAGAGATCTAATCTCTCCAACCAAACTCATTTGACCCGTCACCCTGCATCGCAGTAGGAGGGATGGATTAGCACATTATTCGTCACTCCTGGACACATTGATCCCCAGATTCCTACCCACTCCTCATACCTTTTTCCTTCCCAGAACTTCCACTACGTCGTTTCCCTTAAAAGATCCCCCACACAGCATCCCCAAAGATGACATATGCCCTGAGGGAATTTTTTTACTCAGGGCCTCCTGTTTGGTGTAAAAAAAATCCAAATCCAAATATTTTACATAAACCAAATTAAAAATAATTATTAAAATTAATTAAAGGGAAAGGTTTATCAACAATATGAAACATGTAAACAAGTATGAAGAATGTTCACATGAAATTTATTTAGTTGGTCTATACCTATAGCATTTAGTATGTACCTCTTACTGGTTTTTGTTTTTGCAGTGAGATTATTTGGAACAGCTGAACATTATTGTTCTTAAACATATAACTTGTTCTTGTGCCTCTTTTTTGATATTATTCAAATGTTGTGATTTAAATTATACTTATAAAAATGTACTTGTAAAATATGATTATAATACATAATATATTATAAAATTTGATTTTGTTAAAATCGGCACCATCACCGTTATTGTCCTAAAACGCCGCTTCGGAACGGCAACGGCCTGCACGATGTTCATTCATAACATCAGATCTGTCAAAACGTTAACAGAGGTTATGCTGAGGTTCATTTGTGTGTCAAACCGAGTGCTTCAATATGAATTTTAGTTATTAATACTTAGAAAAGTAGCCATCATAAATGTATCTAATTTCGGCACATTGTCAGACTGACTCTGAACAAATCCTGTCCTATTTCAGCTGTTGATTGCAATAATTTCGTAAGTTTGAAGAAAAATTAATTTGACCCAGCGCATATGGGTCTCATAGAAATCGTTGTTTCTCCCTTATTACCGTAGTGAGCAGTATGATATAAACGGTATTGGAAAGAAAATACAACACGCTATATATTCAAATGTAAAAATTAACCACGAAATAATTGAAATGTACACCTTCAAGAGACCAAAGTTTTGAAAAAAAATGTTGAAACTTTGTGAATTTTTTATGATTTTTTTTTACATGAAACGTCTAAAAAGTGAGGTGGCAATAACGTTTATAATTCATTTGTCTAAGAAAAAATGTGTAAGTTTTAGTTTTTTTCGTAACCAGTAATTTATGCTAGAAAAAAACGTAAGGTGATCCATTTTGAAAACTTTTTGAAGAGTGCATCAAAAATTTTTATATTTTAAAATTTACGGGGTTATTTGTAGTAGTAAAATTTGAAAGCGTATTTAATCACCTTTCAAAAACAGTTTTTATTTTTCGGATACATTCACAATTATTCTATTTATTTGGATTTTATTGGAAAGCGGAAATATTTTTACCGTCGGACAAAATACGTCATGAAATGTCAAATGTGTCAAAAAAAATCGCCGGAAATCAAAGTGTTGCTATATAACAAAAAAATATCAGTGTGGAATTTTACAAAATTAATTGAATAAAATCGGGGACGGGACATTTTAATTTAGTGACGTCACGAGCCCAAAAAACGGATTTATTTATTTAAAAAGAAAAAAAACTAGCAATTTCTAAAAAAATTCATTATCATTTCCATAAGCTTAGTAGAAAAATCTATCCACACGATTTTTTCCAAGTCATTATGAGATCCGTGCAAGTGGCCTATTATAACTTGGCTGGTGGTAGGTATATATATATATTAGCGATGGGCACAATCGATGAATAATCGATTATTTACTCGATCTTTTTTACCATCGAATGATTTCGATCCATTTCCATAGAAAAATCGATTCTCGCTTCTCGATGTCAAATTCATTCGAATGCACAGTCCGAGAGAATCGGTTTGAAACGTCATCGAACTTGGAATCGATTCTCGCTTCTCGATGTCAAAATTCTTTCGAATGCACGGCCGAGACAATCGGTTTGAAACGTCATCGAACTTGAAATCGATTCTCGCTTCTCGATGTCAGAATCCATTCGAATGCACAGTCCGAGACAATCGGTTTTAAACGTCATCGAACTTGGAATCGATTCTCGCTTCTCGATGTCAGAATTCGAATGCATAGTCTTGAAACGTCATCGAAAGTGATTTTGCTTGTCAAACGAAATATTTTATAGGTACATGTTATAATCAACCTGATGTGTGAATTTTATATTATGAATGAATACTTTTAGGTAACGATTTACGTTTTCAGTATAGTTTATACGTAAAAGATTGCGATGGTGATAGCTTTCAACAATTTAAAAATGTTTAGTATGAGGTATTTGTATGTATCATCTATTTGGGTATTGTATATTTAATTTAAAATAAAACAATAACTTAGTATATACCATTTTTATATTTAATGCCGACCGGGTTTCGCTAAAACCGTAGTTTCTTCAGGGCAGTAAATAATACTCTACTAAAATCAGCAAGTAGGTAATATGTTTTCATATCTGCTTTATATGACCAAATATATTTAATTTATTTGAAATTAACAGGTGTTTCTTAGTTTGTAATAAAAATGAAACGATTTCTATAGTAAGAAAACTTTATTTAATGATAAACTACAAATATAAAAATATAAATACAAATAATTTCATACGAAAATGTGTCCATAACCTACATGTTATTTAGAGGTTATTTTTTAACAAAAACGACATAAAATTATTATCTTCGTATTAAACACAGACACACTGTCAATATTATTAATGGGAATTTGTACCAACCGGCTAAACTAAATATCTTATTAGTAATTTTATTGTTGTGAGATGCCCACATATTTGAAATTCGTGGAAAATGGAATAACACTAATGTTGCCATCAAACACAAAGGAATTTGCCAATTTGCCATTGCCAGGAAATAAAAACGGTGATTGAATTATTGTTGCAGTACTTACTTACTAATGTTGCGTTATTTAAACATGTTATTTAGAGATTGTTTTTGATCAAAAATGTCATATAATTATAATTATTTTCATATTATTAAACATACATAAATATTTTTAATGGAAATTTTTACCAATGGGCTAAACTAAGTAGCTTAACAATAATTGTTATGTTGTGAAATGCATACCAAAAAACAACAAATAAAATTACAACAAACAATAAGCGTTGCCATACATGATGCACCATAATAATTTTCTACTTCCTACCCCCCCCCCCCCCCCCCCACCGTCACAGACAAAAATCCTGCCCCTGACCGTAGCTATTGCTCCCGAACTCCGAGCAAAAAATCGATTAATCATTCGATTATTGTGATGTCTCGATTAAAAAAAATCGATTATATAAAAGTTTCGATCATTCCCATCGCTAATATATATCTATATTTTTTTAATTTTATAGTGCCTAAAATACTTAATTAAAAGTGCACAATTAATGTAAACTAATGACGTACAAGCTTTTAGAAGGTCCTATAAATGTGAATAATTAAAACGGAACTAGAGGTTATGCATGCATTATGCAATGGATGACATAGTATTATAGCAGAATGGCCTACAATCAATGTGAAGCTAATTCAACTATCAAAGATAAACTTTTTAATTAACAGTGGGAGTATGGGAGTGTACAGTTATTGTCGCGGTTTGTTTGAATAAAAAAATGCAGTCTCTTTCGTTTGCCAAATTTTCTAACTTTCAACCTTCAAAATAAAAAACCGAGAACTTTTACTAATCCTTATGTTTCCCCCCTAAAATGTGATTTCCCGCCAATAGTCCGACTACCCTATTCACATGTTACATATTATAATTTTAAAAAAATGGAACGAATTATATTTAAGTTAAATTTATAGGTTTGCACCTACCCCGATTTTATTGCAATCAATGTCAGAGTTTCTTCAAAATGAAAGAGAATTATTAGGTACATACATGTCATCAACAATAAAATAATAATAAAAATGTCAGTCATGCGATGGGTCCACGGTGTCAAAGAAAAGGACGAAGAAACATAAGATGCAGATGTTATTTTATTTATCGCCGAGAAAACATTAATTGAACTAAAACTAAAAAAAAACAAGATCGCTCTACTAGTCCAAGTATAAGATGCAAATAAATTATTGACTAGAGTAGGAAAAAACTTCCATGATCTGATGTAGGAGCCTACGTTATTGGTTTATTTATGGAGCCTACCTAAGAAAATAAACTGTTCGTTGAGTAGGTAGGTACCCTACCTAAGAATAATAAACGATATGGAGAGCAGGTAAGTGCCCTACCTAGTAATAATAAACGTTTGGCTGCGAGTAGGAACTCACCTAATAACAAATAATTATTGCAGTGTTGCCACACGGCCAGCGGTACCTAAACACACCAACAGCTGATAATAATATTGCGAAAGGTGGTTTGTTATTGAGTTCTGTGTCGGGACATTAGTTGGAGCGGGTATAATCTGCGATGGAAGAACTGGTAGATGTGTTACATTCAATAACTATTGGATAAAATTTTATTTAAGTTAGATTGTGTTCTAAAAGTTGTCAAACGATAAAATCAGTGTCTTTTCATCTAGTGGATTTTCCGGAAATCGATTTCTTCAAATTAAAAAAAAATCGGAAACCTGATTTGGATTATTTTAGTTTATAAATAAATTCTTGCTTACCAGTAATGTGAATATTATTTGTACGTAATGAATACTTTTGATAAAAGTTAAATAATACAAGTTACTAACGTATCTCAAGAGATAATCTAAAACAAGATTATTAAAAAAAAAAAAATTGTGACACCTCGGTGCAATATTATATTAGGTTTTTCACCAACAATTTGACTAAAATAAGGAAATATTTATATGGATATTAAAGTTTTCACGAGCCAAACAATAAAATTCACCAATATTTCATAGGCAGAGTAGATTATTGAAGAATTATGGATAATCACGCTAATCTCACACGGCGCTATACTATCACTGCGGAATTTCGGGTGTGGCCCATAACACCATATCGCGCGCTATAGAAACCCAAACAGTCGTCTCCCACGAGACAGATAATATTATACGCGTGTGCGTGGCCTAGAGGCCTGATCTGATAGTCAAGCGATATTTGAAAATAATAAAAATGGGGGTCAGATAAATTAGGAGTTGCCAAGGTGACAGATTCCGTAAAGTGAAACGATATTCCGTGCTTCCTCGTTCGCCCTCCACATTCACTCTCTCCCTGTGCTAACGGGGAGAGGAAGATTATAGCTTCCTCGTGAGACTAATGGGGCCAACAGACCTAGCTATAAAGCTCAAGCTTTATTTGGTTTGGCGTATTTCGGCATATCGGTTGCCGTACATTCCCAATTGGAATGTATGACGAGCAATATGCTGAAGAAGACCAAGCCAAATAACGCTTGAGCTTTTATTGCTAGGTCTGTTGGCCCCATAAAACATATATAGGCCACATGATGTATACCCCAGTGTCGTCACCCAGTGGGCTTCCGGAAACCAGTATTTAGATGTCTTCATAAAAAAATCGGTCACTTATATGATGATATATTGATATTTTCTTCGTTGGAAACTAGTTTTTGCAGATGTCCGAATACATCACTGCGTAAACCTGATTCGCACTTTAGGTTCGTACATAAGTTTTAGTTTGGGGCTATAATGTTGAAGACAAACTTCAATTATTGTGCTTAAACCCTTTACATTATGGGTACCTATATCAGGCCTCTGGCGACTGGCACAGTTTACAATGGGAGGCAGACACCAGACGTTAGAAAAAAACCATCGCATCGAAGCGGCTATATAGAAAGTCGCACACGCCGCACGGCCACCATTAATGGAATATAGTTCAGGCAATATCCGCGCTCAATAAGCTTTTCGAATGACTGCCATATTTATTGTCTATGACCAGCGCGAGGGCGGGTTGCAACACCCGTATTTTGATAATGGAAACACTGACCATATTATTGATTGTTATTGATCGGAATGAAATCTTGCGTTGTAGCTATCAAACACATTCATACTAGATGCCATAATTGAGGTTTTATTTTTCTTATGTGATACCCCATTGGCCCGCTCTGATGTTGGACACTGCAAGGTGTTCGAAACGTTGGCTAAAGGAGAAGGAAGCGCAACATTCTAAAAATGAATTACGGTAATACCTTCAGAGAAGAGTAAAGTTGTGTTTAAAACCAGTGTCAAAATGGTATACCAATTCAGAAAGTGGGAGGGACGGGAGAAGAGGGAAAGGAAGCTTAGGAATACCCGATTACTCAAATCTGGTCACTATATAGGTAAAGCCACTTCGAGTAACAAGTATCACTACAATTATGAATGTTGGTCTCCTAATAGGTTAATCTAGGTTCTTTCGTTTACTCGTTTTAATTCAGTAGTTATAATTATAATTTTTTAAATTATAAAGTTTTAATCTAGCTATACATGTAAGTCACTAGTTATAATTCTAATTCTTATTTGTAAGCCAGTTACATTAATTTTATTAATTCCGGGACAAACTACCAAATACATCCACGTATTTCGCTTTCACACACTTGGAAATACATAAATTCACCTCAAATATCGTCATGTTTAATATGAGTTACTGTTATTTAAGCGATACCTTGATGATATTTTTATGTAGCATATTTTTATAATGTAGGAGCTGTTGCATATATTTTTGTATTCTTTCTTTTAACCTATCTTTTTACTCTCTTTTGTTTATCTAGTTTGTGAACTTTTTCATGTACCTATTGCTCACCTGTAAATTTCTCATATTAACCTACACTATATTATTATTTTTATGCCATCTGCAATTTAAAAACTGGTTTCAGTTTAAGTTATTTTTATTTTTTCTCTTTTCTTATAATATAATATTTTTACTTACCTTTATACCTACCATTTTTATAATATTCATTTCTATGAGTTTATCTTTCTTATTTAAACATTGTATTACATATATATCACTGTATTGTACACTTATTATGTAAAAGCCCATCAGGGCGTTGAAAATGAATAATAAATAAATAATATCTTTATTTGTACAGAGCCCTTGAGGTGAATTTTTGACAAAAACTGTGCTATATAAGTTAGCCATATTCTTATTAAGGAAATAAATATAGAAGGATGAAGAGCAAGAGGAAAATCTGTTTGCGTGTTTGTTCTGAGGTAAAAAAAAACTCTCGAATGGTGAGGTCTCGAAGCATGAAATAGTACAGCTTTTCTGCCTCGTATTTAATGGTAATGCAAGTATTTTCAAGCAACCTGAGCTATTTAGCGTTCAATCATCCAGAATACTACAGAAAATAAGTGTTCAATTTATCTATACTGCGACAGGGTAATAAGAGTCGATAAGTTACTACTGGTAATGTCTTCAAGTTTTCCATTAATATTTGGATAATTGGTATAGATCCGTTTTTGCGAAAAATCATCTCAAGAACGCTGCTTGTCGGTAAGTTCGATGAAAACTACACAAATCGCTGTACAATGTACACCAAATATTTTTTAATAAGGCGTGATTTTAATCCGGTTATCATTAATCTAAACGTGTGATAATTGATTACTTTGATAAACATAACAACAATAACTAATAACGTATATTCCATTATAGAATACACGTTATTAGGGTAGGCAGAGAGGACGGACCGCCAAACAACTCGGTCTTGGCACACACTCCTTGCCTCATTCACATTCACACATCTTCTCATACATACTCTTCTATTATTCTGACTCTTGACACAGCCCGACTTAAGTAACTGATTCACCTGATCGTGCCATTCTTAAGAATCTGATACTTAAGTATCTGATTCACTTGATCGTGTCTTCTATTGTTAAATTACCTATATATATCTGATAGATCAAATCCTGTACATAACCGATTCTTCAAAATATAAACACTCGTATCAACATAACTATTCGCCATAGAGTTATGAATAATATCTAATATGTACAGATTGGCTTATTATTATCTATGCATTTGACCAAAAGAGAAATTAACGAACGAGCGATTTATTTTCATGCATATATTTTGTTTGTATTCACAATATCTAGAATGGCGACGCCCCCAACGGCATAGTTAAGTTTGTAGATGATGTTCATTCTGAGGTGAAGCACCTCTTTGATTGGCTCAAAGCAGCAAGGCAATGAAAACATAATATAACAAAATAACACTCGGAAGACTTATTTTCCTTATTGCAATAACTGCACAGATGCGTATCTCAGGTCACGATGAGATCTACCTAATTATAAAAGCACATTTGGCAATTTCAATAAATTATTTATCGAATGATGTTTTTTTGATCTCACGTCTTCAACTATTATGATCTGAACTTTAAATTGCTTAATGCTTTTTTAAGCAGTCGATTCTCGAAAGCAAATTAATAGAATCTTGCACTAAATATTTAAACACCATACATGCAAACATAAAATCATAGATAAAAAAAAAACTCTCGCCAAGCTACCAAACAAGCTACGAAAGCAGGGGAGCGAATATGAGTTTTGGGTTTGTAGATGAAAACAAGGGCGGGGCGCTGCTACAATGCTGCAAATCGCAAATAGCGATTTGCAGTATTGTGGGGGAAACATGGGACAACTAGAATCATGGATCTTCAACACCTCCTTTAAAAAGTCATTAAAAGTGATCAGATTACGTTAGGTTAGGTTATGGGCTATTTTTTTTTCATAACTCTTAATGACTTTTCAAAGGGGTGTTGAAATTGCATAATTCTGAGTTGTCATGGTACAGTTGGCGACACTTTTATGCGCGCGGTTTCATGCTGAAAATGGTTATTCTTATATCCCAAATGTACACTGTACAATATAACATTAAACCTTGCATGTCTGTTACAAGTTAAGAATGTGTAATAGTAATTAATAACAGGTGGTATCGTTGACCTGACCATGAATAAAACGCATGGTGCAAAAGAAAAACTGCACGCAATGCCTCAACTCATTTTCCCTTTATTACCAGTTCACCGAGTCACTTTCTCGCGACTTGGAGACATCGAGGTTCCTGCTGGCTTTTTGCTTTATCGACGATTCTAGGAAGTATTCAGACAATGAAGTCAGCGAACGAAGTGTATCTTGGTATCTGGTGTCTTGCATTCCTCGTATCTCTTGGAAAGACGATCAAAATATAGTATAACTATACCTACACATTATTACATTATTGGTACCAACCAAATACAAACCGATTTCTTTGTACTTTTTTGTCTTGTTTTGTATTGAATTCTTTAACCAAGATATTGTCAGTTCTGTGGTCAAAAGTTTCATATAATATTGCATTGCGGATTTCACCTAATATATTTTTTAAATGTGTATAAAGAAGTTTCGGAGACACCAAATAATACGGGTCGAGTGCATACAAATCATTTTAAAGACGATACTTTGAATATATTTGTAGGTACACACCGATAGTATCGAAAGTTTCAATTTTTTTTTCGAAATATATAATTATATAATTTCCTCTTGCCCCGTGATTGCTCAAAGATACTGGATGCGTAGAGACGTTTATCAATTCCGGTTAAACTCGCGATTCAATTCCACAATGTTTTTTTTTGTTTCATTCTTCAGGTTCCTAACATAATAATGCTTAATAATGCATAATAATGCATAATAATGCTTAATAATACTTGAAATAATGAAAACAAAATTATTATTACACTAGCTGACCCGGCAAACTTCGTACCGCCTCAGAATCAATAAATGTTGTGTTTAATTTATTAGCTGTCCGAATTGTTTCAAATTATGTCGACTAACGCACATTATTTGAAAAGCCGTTCCATACAAAATATATGAAAAAAATAATTTTCTTCATAATTATTTTTCCCGTTATTTTTTCCGATGTTTTAATAGTTATTCTGTTAATCGGGACGGATCAAAGATCATAAAAATCAAATCAACAAATCAAAGATCATAAAAATCGGTCCGGCCGTTCTTGAGTTATAAATGGTGTAACTAACCCGACTTTGTTTTATATATTAAGAATGCAATTTTTTGATCCACGCACTACACGAGCAAGGGTAACTTTAAAATGATTAACCTGTTATGAGTAACTTATCCTAACCTATCTACCATTGTACCAACGTAGTATTAAGTCGTACTAAACAAGAGAACTAAATAATCTCAATTTCGTTCTAGTGAAAGACCAGTATCCAGAATCAAAAGACAGGTTCTTCCCAACCATCCTCTTTCCCCCCTCCTTTCAGCCTCAAAACATACCCTCCTATTGGGAATTCCATACTCCTACAGGTTCCACACAGTTAATAGAAGGAGGAAAATGTGATTGAGGGCAAGTTGTTGCAGCATATCAAAAACTATTTTTATTTTTGAAAGTATTTTCGTTTGTGCAACAACCATGTACCCAAATATTAAATGGCCTGATATTTATTATGATATTAAATAACCTTCGAAGCAAGACGAAATATCAAGAAAGATCGACGGTACGTAATATTCCCAAATGACGCATGACTTATAATGTCAAATATAAAATAACACATTATTTAACAGGTTTGATAGATTCCATGTCGAAATTTATGTAAATATATTACTAATTGGCAAGCCCATCGTCCGATACCGGCCGCGTCGGGCAGAGATAGTGAACAAAGACAATGCAATAGGGACTAAATAAAAGTGAAAATAAGGTTGAATTGGTTGATAATCGAATTAAGAAGACAAAGAAGCTGAATAAAAGGGGCAATAGAGTAGAGGAAGAAGTGATAATGAACTAGAATAAGTTGAAAACGAGGTTTAAGAAGTTGTTGAATTTGATAATTCAGTAGCAGGATGGTAAGACGACGTCAAAATAACAAGGTAAGGAAAATTCGGAAAACTGTCTGGCTTAACTAGTTGTTGGCGGTGAATTCGTGGAGAAAGTAAATGAATTATTGTACTTAGAAATTGTGTTTGCGAGATAAGGAAGGAATGGTAAGGACATTGATAAAAGGGAGAATGCAGGAAATTCAATAAAAAATACTAGACTAAATGCAATCAATGGAAATGAGACCTCTTTGTTGAATCTCTTTGTTCATAAAAAAGTAAGAGTTGTAAAATTATGTGGATTAATGAGAAAATTCGAACATAATGCAGGGCCGATGTCAGAACAGTAGTAAATAGGATTGAAAGTGATATTTTAATGGGGTTTGAACTCGTAGACGTGATGAACGGAGGGAAATGATTGTTAGGAGAATATATGAATAAGAAGCCGGAATGTCTAAAGACGACATGACAAAATCAAAATAATGAAATACCGGCATAACAGAAGAGTAGGTATATACTATACAATGTATGAATGTGAACCGAGAAAGGAGTGTGTCAGAGAGACAGACAAATATATAACTAGAGGGACGAGAGGTGTGTGATGCCAACTCTCTGATAACATCTGCGACGAAATAGTGTGAGATTATAATATACGTATAACCAAAGTTTTTCTAATGAGAAAAAACACTTAGATACATTTGAGACGAGATGTTGAGTATCTCTAGGCTTCTGGCGGTGTCATTCGAGAAATAAGTAAGTAGATGGTCTTACATCAGTACACCGTATATCATTATCTGATCAAAACATACCGCGTTGAAGTGCCAATTAATTTTGCCAAGATATTATAAAGATCGCTTCCGTTATATAAAAAATCTCTTCGCTGTAAAGTAGATAAACTATTACCCGATTCGCGTAACGATTATAAAAATCTCACTCTCATCACGACAAGAAATAATTAGATAATGCGATGGAAATTATAAAATAGACATATTGGAATTTGGAGAATATTAGTATAAAGAAATGAATAAAAGTTTTTAGTGTCCAAAGAAATGTTATAAAATCTTTGTAAAACAACTAACGTAAAATTATTATAAGCAATAATTATTAGCCTGAAACCCTCCATATTGAAAAAATCTCCCGAGAAAAGATACATGTCGCCGACGGGAATCGAACCCGCACCCCTCTGATTGCCGGTCAGGAGCTCTACCATAAAATCAATTTACCGAGCTGTGGTAGATTCAGTCAGTACGGTCCCGATGAGACCATCATTAGAATCTAAATTGCTTGAATTAGCTTTAACCGTTTTTAATGACTAGGTCTGAATATCCAGACACTTCCCATCCTTCATCTTCGCAACCCCCTACATTCTCACATTTCTACATCTTTACATCAAAGTAATCCAAATTTCGCAATATTTCAATTCAGCTCTGTTGATTCCCCAAAGAATTCATATTCTACGCTTTCGTAGACGGCGCGCGTATAGTATATTTTACTTATAAACGCTTTTTACAACTTATGCTATACGCGCACCATCTACGAAAGCGTAGAATAAGAATTCTTTTGAGATTCACCTTAATAATAATATATAGATAATATCCGAGATCCTTAATTTTATATCTGAAATATCTAACATTATCACGATCAAGGGAGCTTTTTCGGTTATTAGTAAGTTAGTTATCATATTCAATTCTTGGTTGATGACATCTGATCCCGAGTGTTTGGGGCATTTCCTGCCGACCAGACGGACGCCATAAGCTTGCCAACACGTACTGCACGCCACACACCACACACAGGGGCAGACTGACCTTCGCCAACTGACGTAGATTGCCGAAGGTCAACTTCAGATGAACCCATATTTTTGACTGCTAGAGCAAGAACCAACAAAACATTGGAGAAAAGTAATAAGTGAAGAAAAACACCCTAACCTAACCTAACTTAAACTAGTATGTAGTTCTGTGAACAGTAGACCTCGCGTCCAAAAAATTATGTTTCTAATTTTCTCTTTTTTAAATCAAAACCAAAAAATCCTCTGAAATCAGAAGATGTGTAAGTAGGTACATAATTTCCTACCTAATAAACATGAAGTTTTGGAATTTGAAAAAAAATCTTTACTGAACCATTAAAACGGTCACCATCTTGAAACCGGAACTGAAACTTAACAAATAAATTTACAGACAGGTAAAATGTCAAATGGTCGGGTTAAAACAGGGCTTCGCTATGTTCAGTCAACTAATCTATTATTTTACGGAAGAAGTCAGGAACGGCTTGGGAAGACATGGCATCAAGGTGAATGTCAAAAGAATTCATATCCTACGCTTTCGTAGATGGCGCACGTATAGTATTTTTTACTTTTATAAGCTTTTTACAAGTTATGCTTTGAAATGTTAAGAAAAATTATTGTTCGTGGGAGTACACAAGCAATATGAATATTATTATTATTAACAGAACTTGACTAGAACTTACACAGAATGTTAAAAATTAATTTAAAATATTTGATGAATTGTTAATGTTATTTAAATAACCCGTCCTTAGTAGTATATCACCTTGAGGATAATTGACAATTTTTTCTTTCAATTTTGGGATTGATAATTTTGAATCTTGATTTTTTCAATTGGGTCATTTTCAATGTCATTCAAATCTCTCGAACCAAGGGACGTAAAAGGGGGTGCTTTTGAAATGTTACTTAACCTAATTTGGTTGCTAATCCGCCCCTGACTACGGACCACTACCGACAGTCGACCACAGCGTCCACAGCTACTACCGAAGTCGAAGACAGTCCCGCGAAACTCCACTGACTTCGGAGGTACACAATACTTGTTATAATATTCAGCAGCGTGCCGTCAGTCGGTACTCAGCAATAATTATTGGCTAATATTTTGTATCCTGTATAATAATTGTTAATCTCAATTGACCTACCAGGTATAAGTATGGTCCTGTTTATTTTCCTAAAAAAAAAAGTGAATATAAATTAAAAAATAAAATACATGTACATTTTTAGGCAGCATTGCGTTAATAAGTCAGATGCACTGTACATGTAAGTGTACATATAGTTTTGTATCACTGATTGAAGAACCGGTGGATGCAATGTTTTAGCCATAAATTTTTGTTTGTCTAGTCTGTAGTTAGAAGTAAGATTGTAGAAATGTACCTATTGAAATTTGTACAGTGCCCTTAAGATGATTTTTCACAAAAAGGCGCCATACAAGTCATCCAAATATTATTATTATTGTTAAAAATTTGATGGACTTTTCTAATATTAACCGAACCATGAATTATGAAAAAAGGAATGAAGCAACCGAAAAGGGTGCGAAACGCCACTTTACCATCATCAAAGATAGACCCCGCAATTTTTGGGGTGAGTTTTGGCACATTGCTAGTCAATCAAAGGAGCCTGCTATGCCTCAATACAAAGAACTATCACATCAAAACCGTGGTTTCAACAATTCCCCCATTTTTTTAAAAAGATAAATTCCTCACTTGACATTGTTCCATTTCTTCACATCTTTTTAAAATTCATGCCCTTGACCCCCCTGATTGTACATTTGGTGGTCTGGAAGAGGGAACTTTAGATCCTATATTTTTGGTTGTCCCTCTCTCTCTTCTATCAAGCCTTATCTAAAATTGTCTTCCCTCTATCCAACGTCTCTTCTCTTCTAAGTCTGAACTCGACCCTTATCTTCATTATAATTTTGAAATTTGCTCATTTAAAATAATATTTAAATTCACCTTTCATTTCTCCATAATTTTAAATGATGGCCTAGAACACTCTTGAAGGGCGAAAGTCAGAAATAATTGAAAAAAAATACGAGTGAGCTTTAGACCACACGACTGAAGTAAATACTTCCTTAGCTCCATCTATACATCCGCATCCGCATCCGCACGACTGAGATATTTCATGCACGGGCTATGAGAGGAAGAGAGAAAGAAAAAGTGCGCGCGCACTGCTCTCTCTTGCTTCTACAGTGTGATACAGCCCGTTCGCCTCGCAACGCATTTCACTTTTCGTAACGCATTCGCCAGCTTACTCCCCAAGTCAAGCGTGCGTAAAGAAGTATTTACTTCAAAAATTATTTACAAAGAGATTTAAATGATAAAAAATGAGGAACGCCTCTAAAATAAATTATACACGATGTTAACATGGCGGATTATTCAAGAGATGCGGCAGAAATCACAGCCGGCGCACAGTGGGCTGAAAATCGCCTTTCATAGACATAGAGACTTGAATTTTCAAGGCTCTTTTTTTGGCTAGAAATGGATTCTGCTGATCATTACTATGCTATAAAATTTCGTATGAAGCAATTGCGTGTACAAATGAGGCTATCTCTGGAATCATAAGGTTGGCCATTATATCCTTACAAACAGATATACTACTATTTATTTGTATTTTTTTGACTTGCGTTTTTTTTAAATCATCAATGTTGAAAAAAAAAACTTTTTTTTATGTTGATGATTCATTTTAATGCCAAATTTTGGTTTATAGTGTCAATAAAATATTGTAAACTAGACAAAGCATACTCATATTTAAAGCATTTAAGCATTAAAATGAATCATCAACATAAAAAAGTTTTTTTATGTTGATGATTCATTTCTCTGGAATCATAAGGCCAACCTTATGATTCCAGAGATAGCCTCAGTTTTAATGTCAGTGCCATATAATTTTTTATTTAAAAAATGATAACTCCTTCATTTGTACACGCAATTGCTTCATACGAAATTTTATAGCATAGTAATGATCAGCAGAATCCATTTCTAGCCAAAAAAAGACCCTTGAAAATTCAAGTCTCTATGTCTATGAAAGGCGATTTTCAGCCCACTGTGCGGCGGGGCTCACGTGTGGAATAAAATCCAGATAAAAGATCCGCTCGTTATTAGTTATGTTATTACTGCATTTGCATAACGCTTTCCCGGAGCCGCCGCCAGTTTGCTGGCTAAATTCTACACATTTCGTTGTCGGTGCTTTCAAAATACCATTCTATTTTGGACCCGGTGCATTGTGGGGAGTTGACAAAGCTCGCGGACCAATGCGTAGGTCCGGTTTAGTCACGAGTGTATGGTGTACCGCTCGTAGCTCCGTCGTAACTCTCCTGTATTAGTGCAGTTTTAGTGAAGAATTACCTCAAATTAATAAATTATTCATATAATAGAAAGATATATTACAACGGACTTCTCAACTCAGGATCATAGTTGTCTACATCTACGTCTATTTGTCTAAATCCAGTCTATCTTTCCGATACATATTTATGAGAATGATAACGATTTGCGCGAATAAGGACGAGTTCGAAACCCAACTTGCCCAAAAATAATCATTATTTTAGATTAATCTCCACTGCGAATCGGTTTACATTATAAAGCCAAAAAAATATGCTTTGGATGAATTAAAGCTTTTCTAATCATTTCGCTTGAGTAGAATTAATAAAATTGTTAATTACTTTATAAAAATATAAGCGTAAACTACTAATAATATATTTTTTTTAATTAAAAATGTTAGAAAGCATAGAGAAACTTTTAGAAAAAGAAATTATGGCTAAGATAATCTGTGACAGTTTCCCTCGATAGTTTCTTTTGTTTTTCTACAAAATTATTCACAAAATAAATAAAAACAACTTTTACCCAAAAATTGACAGTTTAAGGACTCCGTTTGCCAAGCAATTTTTAGCCTATTACCTATATTCGTGGTGGCAAGAGGCACACATTTTTGGCTTGTGGCTACCTCCATTTTTCTCTCATTTTTCTTGAACATAATTTTTCTTCTTCAAATTATATTCGTAAATTTATGTCTTTTATTTTACATGTATCGAATACAAAATACCTTCATAATATATATAATATTGGCAGAACGTTACATTGTTGATATCTTCAGTATGGACATGGGGAAAGAACAATATTCAGAATTGAAATGTTCCTTGAAATGCAAGTAGCTGTGTAGTGACCAGATTGGAAGAAGGAGACCAACCAACCTTCCTCTTCCTTATCTCATTCCAGCCTCACAACATGTCCCAATTGGAAATTCAGTCAACGTCACACTGGCACATATTCACAAAAAATACAAGTATGGTCCTGCTACTGAGAGCTCTGTTGTCACCTCCCTTTTGCACATGCGTCGTTTATGAGAAAGAGTGAGAGGTTAAAACTGAGCTATCAGCATCTGATACTGCTCCCAGAAGTAAGACCATATCGCAGTGTGATCTTAATGCATGTTTGAATTGATTTTACAACCAGTTTACGGTCTTTGAAAAATCGAAATGACGCTTTTATATCTTTAGTGCGACATAATTTTTTACAATGTACAATTAAAAGATAGATTTATGTAGAAATGCTAGACATACTAGTAACACCTTATTCGTGTGATACAGCGTGTGCTTAGAATACATATCAATAAACCATGGCTTTAGGCAAAGTCGTCAGTACAAAAAAAGCCCAGACTCTGACAGCCAAGATGGCCACCGACCTTTTTCAAACATAATATCTTGAAAACCAATTTGAATAAATAATACTCGTAAACACGATCGATGTACCTAAATATTTACAAATATATCTTTATTTGCCGCCATCAGAGTACCTACTACAGTTTGTATTTGGGTTCTGATACATGCCAGTGTTTGAGAGACAATTTTTTTTGTGAGAAAGAGACAAAATTATATGACAGCTTCACGCTAATGTAATGCAATTACATACGTAATATTATATATCGACGGCTCCGAAGAACAATGTCGGATCTGACAAAAATTGAAAATCGTTCTGTTGGCTTGTTTATCAGCTTATTTTGTTGATTTAAAAGTCTGTATTTTCGGATTTTTTAATGCAATGAGATGAAATTCCAAAGATCAAAACAACACTATATTTCTTTATATCAAAAACAGTAACAATGCAGAAACAATATTTTAAAAAGCTCTACTACAAAACTACAAAATCGCACATCCGACATTGTTCTTCGGGACCGTCGATATGTAGCTTTTGTATACAATGCTTGTTTACTTAGCAAGGCTTGATTAATATACCTTGAGGAGTTGTTTTCAGTCATAACTAACTAACTAACTAACTAACCATCACGCCGTTTCCCCGCAGGGGTAGGCAGAGAGGACGGACCGCCAAACACCTCGGTCTTGGCACACACTCTTTGCCTCATCCACATTCATACATCGTCTCATACATACTCTTCTATTTTTCTGACTCTTGACATGGCCCGACTCAAGTATCTGATTCACTTGATCGTGACATGTATTTTCAGTCATGCTTTAAATAAATAAATAATATATTATTGAAGAAGAAGAAGCTAACAATAATAATCTAATTTTTTTAAATATGAAAATGAGCAGGACACAGAAAAATAATAAAAGATAATGGTCGCCACTGGGACTCGAACCCAGAACCTTACGTCTTGCCGGGACATACACCTCTACCAATTGGGCCACTGCGATCTATTATGAGACTGTCGTAATTGTCAACTTCATATTTCAAATTCCAGAATTAACAATATTATCTTCGACTAATGTTTTTTTTCTTCATATTATTGGCAGCTACCTTTATTATTAAAAACATAACAATAAAAATAATAGGAATAACCTTCAAAAGTTAAAAAGAGAGTTTTTCTTATATAAAAAAATATATATTATTTAAGAAATCTACTGGGGACATTAGTTAAAAAATATATAACCGGATAATCTAGCAAAAATATCGCCAACGACTATATGGTGTACAGTGTGTTTAAGTACCATGACAAAAAATATGACTAAAATGTAACCATCGTTACTCGTATATTCGGTCGATGCTCGTAACTTTCTGAAAATATTTGAAAAACTATTTAAATTACAGTGATGATATATGTCGTGGAAAAATCAATATATTAAAGGATTTTTCATAGAAAATAGCGGCGATGTAGGGAAACAAGATGCGAAACTGTTTGTAATTGTTTGCAAAATTTTTGTTGATGTTTGTTTTCTTAATCTGAAGATCCGCTAGTCACGCAGCTATGGTAAAGCTGGCCTTTCTTACAGACAGCATTGGTTAGAGGCGGATGGTGGGAAACAAACTGGCATTAACGAAAATAACAAATCAATAAGACAAATTGGACACCTAAAACAGCTGGAAAGATTCTGAGAAAGTGTTATGGCCGGAACAACATTTAACATGGAGTTATGCTTGAGTTATAAGTGAAAACGGTCTTAAATGTATAGATGAATAAAAAAGAAAAATACTTTCAAACAATTTTTATTTTTCCACAGGTTCTTATCGAGGGTTGGCTAACAGCAAAGCAATCTTCCTAACAGCCCCGGAAGGTTGCAGCCCTGAACAACACAGCGGAACTCCGCCAGGTTGAAACCATGAGGGGCGGGGTTTTTTCTTTTCTACAATTTCCTCCGCCACTTCTTCATCTACTTCGTCATCATCTGCTACAATTTCCTCTAATACATTTTCCTCAACAACTTTTTCAACTACTACGTCTTCATCTGCTACGTATTCCTTTAATACAATTTTCCTCCGCTACTTTTTCATCTACCACATCGTCATCTACAACATCTTCATCTACTACGTTTTCGTCTGCTACATTATCCTCCGATACTTCTTTTTTTTCACAATTAATTAATTAAAAAAATAATATACAGTATATTTGCGGCACGTTCCAGAGTGGAATAGGAAGATACTCTCAGTATCGCTCTGGTGTAAGACCACCATTCAGAATTGAAACATTGCTTGACATACCTTTAGCCATGTTTTGGTGACCAGATCTGAATAGCCAGGTACTTTACCACCTTCCTCTTCCCCGTCTCCTTCCCCTCCCCACTACCTTCAGCCTCATAACATACCCCAATTGGGGATGCCATAGTATCACTGGCCCCAAACGGGAGCAGTTGAGACTCTTGTGCGGTATACATATTTAAAAAAAATCTGCTACATTTTCCTCTACTAATTATTCCTCTGGTACTTTCTTAGCTGCTACGTTTTCCTCCACTACGTTTTGCTCTAATGCGTCATCCATCAATCTTCCTTTGGATTATTTAAAAAAATGTCCACATCACAAGACCAAGAAATTAAAGTGTTCTTATTTTTATATCTACACGGAGAAAAATAAACTGTTAAAAACGGGACTGAAGTTCCCACGAACAAACCAACAGTGATTCAATGTTTATTGGCGGTAAAATACGTACGAAATTACGTATACCAACAAATGTTCCCGCCAATAAACATAGAAACCCTGCTAATTTGTTCGCAAGAACTTCAGTCCCGTTTTTAACCGTTCTACGAATAAAATGATCGTATTTTCTATTAAAATGTTCATTTTTTCAAATAACATTTTTCTCAGTGCAGTAGAACAGTTTTTAGAAAGTTCTTAACTCTAATCATTGTTAATATGTTTATTTTCTAAATCTCTATTATTTTTAGATTTTTACACAACAACATTCAAAATATCAAACCCATTCAACTGGTATAGAAATCAAATATTGAAACTGACTCATTTTTAATTCAGCTTGTCAGCAGTGGCGGCTCGTGACTTTTGGTGAGCTAGAGTTCTAATATTAACGAAAATGGCATTATTGATGTCGAGGTAGCCGAAAAATATTTTTTTTTTTTTTTTCAAAAATTTGTTTTTTGTATGAAGATTTTCAGGAAATCTGTGCAGTGCACGGCAAAACTAAAATTTCCTGAAAATCTTCATACAAAAAATAAATTTTCGAAAAAAAATTAAAAAATATTTTTCGGCTACAACGACATCAATAATGCCATTTTTGTTAATATTAGCACTCTAGCTCACCAAAAGTCACGAGCCGCCACTGCTTGTCAGGTCCATATCAGATCTTGATAAACTGGCAGTCAATCTCTTCCCGTGTTCCTTTGTTGTTTCATTGTTGTATCACCCCTTTTGGTCGGACAACGCGTAGTCCTTTTTCTAAATCATTTCCATTTATAACGAGCTGTAAACGAAGGAATTATTATTCGGTCCCAACCTGTCAGATTAGTTAACGTTTTAACAAATACGTCGACCCATATTTCATTTCTGTTCTTGAATGGGCCGGCAAGTCTTAGATTTTATCTTCAGAGGGGTAAAGGTTAGAATAGTTAAGCATTCCGGATGCATATAATCATGGTGGTGCAGTATCGGAAAATGAAATCAATTACAAAGCGACAACAACACAGGTTTATTGATCCGGAAATATTTAGATAATTTTGAATCACCTACATATTTCTAGTGATTTTCTTACAGAATCGTCTTTAAACGTTATACTAAATTTTAATACAAGTGCTTTATGTTACCAGGGATCAGATTTTGGCACGGATTTAAATACGCCAATCTTACTAATATTATAAACGCGAAAGTTTGTATGGATGTATGTATGTTTGTTACTCTTTAAATCGAAATTTAATGAATGGATTTCAATGAAACTTTACAATAATATAGTTCATACATCAGAATAACATATAGGCTATAATTTATAAAGCTAGCTATTTATTTTCAATATATTGAAAATAATAATTATTGTTTAATAGAAAATGTCAAAATTTGAGAATGACATTTTGCAAAACAATGATTGTTAAATCAAAATTCTATTTTGGAAAATATTTAAATTAGCGAATTTATTTGAAGTACTCGCCTAATACTTTGAATCGAATCAAGAATTATACATATTTTAAATAAATAGGTTAAGAATTTTGGTATAAACGTAGATGGGACCTAGGAAAAGAAAATAGATTACTCGAAGTACCAACTAATCCTACGCAGACGAAGTCGCGGGCAGAAGCTTGTATCTCATAACGCCAAAGTGCACAATCCCAGTTTCCACTTTCATGAAGTCACTAACTATACGGGATAGGATCGCGATACTACCAATTGGTTGAATAAATTACCAGTTATCAGTTTGACCAAACAAAGAGAATAAAGCATTATTTGTTAAACTCAAGGCTAACCACCTGTGTCTAAGAACACCTTTTAAGAAAATTAATGCACTACAAAAACGCATTCGTCATCGCGTAGAGGGACCGGAGCTTTCCAAGCTGAACTACAAAATCATAACCAAGATAGTTATACAATCTTTAAACCGGTTTTCTTTGACGTTGTTATAGGTAGAGACTAGTGACGGAGTGAAAATACTGAGTCACAAAGGGAATGGGGTCTTGAATGTATTGAATGTCTTGAACTTCGTGAACGCCTTGAATGCTTTCAACGTCTTGAAGCAGTATGAACATTTAGGCTACACATCTAGCAGTGCGTACAGGTTTATTTGTCAACATAAATGACGCATCAACCTGCTGCTTGGTTTTTCTTTTGTGTTTATCACTGCCTCGTGCATATTTGTGGTTTAGGCCAAAATATAACGACAAAAATGACATCGCTCAGGAGAACAGTTAGAAGCAATCTATAAAAGCATTGAAGAAGAAGATAATACTAATAAATCTAAACAAAACAAGTACACAAATAAATCTAAACAATGAAACAGAACAAGACACAGAAAATAAAAAAGTAACGATCGCAACAACAAACTCGAACCCAGGGTCTCTATCTTACAATTTTCAATAATTGTTCCAGTTTTAGTGTTTGGTTTTTGGATCGTTTGAGTATTAGATAAAATGTTCTGTAATAGCCTAACCAAAACATAATATACATTTCAATAGATTTTTCAGGTTTGCTTTACTTACTTAAAATTATGACTATTTTATTTTATTGCACTATTACGAATTGGCTTAATAATTACTTTATCAATATTAATCAAACAAAAGTTCAACATCAGAATGACACAGCGGACGTCTATGGACATCTTACGTCATGGTTCGACTGACTCGTCAGAGAATTTGATGGCGGGTATTTCACGAACAACAATGGTCAATCTTTTGCATTTTATATCGACATCCTCCGGAATTCACGCAGCTAAATCGTAGTAAACCTTGGTAATAAATGTTGGTAAGATTTTTAAGCAGCAAAACGTCTGCAATAAAATCTCAACTTTTTGTTGCCCAGTCAGGAGTCACGTTGTTTGGAGCAACGTAAATTTATTATTCATCATTATAAACTATACAGTTTGGTAGCTCAACCACTGAAATTCTGTTAAAAATGGGGAGGCGGGTATGTGTACGGTCGCTCAACCTAACCATCACTTTAGGTCACCCCAAGTGGTTCGCTACGTTTGGTGACTTAGAAGAGGAGCCCGGGTTCATGGGGTGAGGTTTATACAGGTCTTGGCGGCGGATGAATTTGCCCACATACCGCGTGACGGGCCGGATCGGGAGAGACTGGTTGAGAGAGACCTTTGGATCTCAGTTGGAGGGATGGATTCATACATTCGTCGCTCCTGGACAGTTTGACTCCTATATTCCTGTTTCCTTCAGGGAACTTCTTCTCCTTTCTTCCTTTGTACCCTCCACACATCATCCCCAAAGATGACATAGGCCCTGAAGGATTTGTTTTCCTCAGGGCCTCCTGCGTGGAACTAATGTGGCTTCTAACTCCTAACCTCCTTCCTCTTTATTGTGATAGATGCATAGTAAAAAGTGCTGTAAGTGTACAAAAGGTGAGGAATACCCACTCCCTGTCTTTTCAATATCTAAATATGGAAAACGAAAAATTAGGTCTGCAGTTTTATTAAAAGTTGTTTGGATATTGTGCTCTGTTTACACCGTTCTATTATTTCCGTTTTTTTTCTCTCAAACAAGTTGTCTTACTTCTAGTATTTAAAAATAATTAATTACAATACTAAGAATAAAGATAATTTAAACAACCATTAGTCAATTTCGTAAAATTCTTTCACGTCGGTAACGGGGAAAATCTATAGAAAAAATAATAAAAAAGACACTAACGGCCGTTGTTCCCAATCCTACAGATCAACTGTTGAGCCGAAATTTTGGCTCAACACTCCTCAAATACACAAAAATAAGCTCTTCCCAACGCAACTCTTCGATCAACAGGCGAATTGAGCGTTACTAAACAAATCACTTAGCTCATCAGAGACTCAGATTGATCGATCGAAAAGTTGGGAACAACGGTCGTAGGCGATGTATAAAGTATACTAAGAATAAAATGCCACCTTCAGTCTACGTTACAGTAACATTGAAACCCATGAAATAATCAACAATAAACAGAACGAGAAAAAAAGCCTAGTGAAGCCATGTGACGTGCCAAAACAGCGACACGTTCATCTTCTGCCAATTTCATGCCCTACTGCCGTATACACCGGGGTTGGAAGTAAAACACCATTATAGAGTACTGGCTTCGCTTCCATTGACAACTCTTCATAAGTGACTGCATATACAAAAATAAAGAACTAAAACAGGTCTCTCGAGAGGGCAAAGGTTTGACACAACAATGTTTTCCAGTCAGGTGATTTAAAACAAAATGTCGATACCATCAGATAACGAGGCGTGATTTCACCATGTTCATCTCACTGTTCTCTCGCATTGCGTTCGGTCCTGCTGTCAGTGCTGCCGTGTTAATTAGGACCTCAAGTGGAAACTGGGGCCAGGGCGGGATTCTCCAATGTCCCATAAGGGCCCGATGCAAAAAACCGGCCCTGAGCGACCACACGCGAAGGTATCCGCCTTGCCACCGCGAATTCTGTTTGGACCAGCTACTGAGACCTCAGTTGTGCGTCGTTCAT
Source organism: Limnephilus auricula (assembly GCA_951813805.1). NCBI lineage: Eukaryota > Metazoa > Arthropoda > Insecta > Trichoptera > Limnephilidae > Limnephilus > Limnephilus auricula. The sequence continues at coordinate 9,315,287 of OX638403.1, forward strand.
GGAGAAGAGGGAGAGGTTACCACAGCAGTACACCTATAGGTAGCTACGGTTATACCGCTAAGCATTCCGTTGTAACCTCTCTTTCTGTTAAATGAGTCGTTTACGAGAAAGAGGGAGAGATCATAATAACGAAGCTATCAGCGGTACTCCTGTAAGTAAGTGTAGTCATATCGCTGAGAATTACGTTGTAAGTTGTAACCTCTCTTTTTGATATACGCGTTATTTGTAAGAAACTGGGAGATGTTACCGGAGTATGAACAAAGGGTATGAGCGGTTTTAATACCTTTACTGCTTGACTTATCGGGTCTTGTACAAGTCAACCACCCTACTAAAAAAAGATTGCACGTAAATATTATGAAGGGTACGAGATATGGCAGAAAATTATAATGTACGGGGTAAGAAATACAATACTACCGTTTGCATGAAGTTACATTCTAGCCTCAGGTGACGAAGTTAATATGCAATAGGGATATTGAAACTTCTTACACTATTGAATCGGATGATGGAGTACCTACTCTAAACATTGTGCTATTAGCAGAGACTTGAAAAAAATCGCATTTGAACGTGAATTTTTCAGCAAATTCGTTATTTTTAATTTTGCCATTTTCACGGGATTAACGCCAAATTTGCAATTTTCGGGCAAATAACGTGATTTTTTGTATATTTTACGCGACTTTCTGATATTTAAAAATAATAAAGTAAACGTTGTCAAACATTACTCTCATGCGTTTTACGAACTTTTAACAAAACACAAAAAACGTAAAAACACCGTCCGCACGTATTTTTGCTGCAAAATGCCAAATTGTTACTGTATATTATTATGAAAGTGCGAATAATTCTAAGGAATACAATGAAAACAGATGTAATGAAACACGTCATAACAAATCCATCTTAAGATCGTAGACAAATTTTAGCTTCAACGATTTTGTGAAAAGATTGCCCGGCATCGTTGGATTTCAATTCTGCATTACGTTTAATATTTGATACTAAAGAATTAATAGAACAGACAAAATTCCCAAAGATCAGAAATCATATCGAGATAAAAACTAGCATAAAAAGTGTAGTGCTGTTCATCTAAGCTTTAAATTAAATTATTTAATAATTTTGAATTAGATCACATCTGCTTGTATGGAAGATGAGCTGAGAAATGAGCACGCAGTGAAGTGTTGAGGAATCACCCAGGTGAATGATGAAAGAAGGATGAGGTATAATGGTTCATTGACTTCAATCTGCAAGGAGTTCTTTATGTTGAAGCCACAGACCTAATGCTGTCACAACTTTAAGCAGTGTTTGACAGTTTTATGGGGCCAACAGACCTAGCTATAAAAGCTCAAGCGTTATTTGGCTTGGCCTACTTCAGCATATCATTGGGAATGTGCGGCAACCGATATGCCGAAATACGCTAAACCAAATAACGCTTGAGCTTTTACAGCTAGGACTGTTGGCCCCATTATTGCTGTAATCCGTGGCAAGGCGGTAAGATTCCTGGTTCTGGAACCACAGGAAGCGAGTTAAATCCCGATATACGTAAGAATTTAATGTCATTAGTCATTACATAACATGCGTTAATACACAAATATAATTTAAATTAAATTAAATGTGGTTGTAGTTCCATTCAAGTTTACGTACAAAAAATGTTAACTTGGGTTAGCGGTTTGGAAATTCACATTTTAACAGATATCATATTTATTTTAAGGAAAACTCAGAAAACTAATAATTAATAACATAACTGGACATATGAAAATAGGTAATGAGCTAATCAGAACTAATTCGAGCTTCAACAAATAAGAAACAACATAACATTATCTTTATTAGAACCGTGATATGTTTTCGCCTTTGATTTACAATAGTTATACATACGTAAAATGGTATCTGCTAGCTAGTAGACTTACTACAGTCTATAATATAGACGCCATAGACAATAGGCAGTGTATGTTAATATTATTTATAGCCACAGGGATTCCTGAATTAGATCTGACCACAAAGCAGACGGGTGAAAAAAGCGAGACGCCGAGAATTAAGACAATTAAACGAACAAAATGATTCTCTTCAGAGATGAGACACATTAAAACTAAAATAAACCCGGAAATACATCAGATGGGCAAGAAAATGTCCCCAGGATATTAATTCTATTAATTGCTTTACAGTACAAGAAATAACAAAAATTAAAAATCACTCGTGTAATAGGTTCTAAATTTTAAAGAAAGTCAAGATTTGTTTAAATTTTGTAGTACCTATCAATAATTATAGGAATAGCAATCAGAGTTGCATTCACACATTGCTTGCCTACAGCAAATTTAAAATTTTACAAAATTCCTATGAAAATGAAAAGAGTTAATTTATTAAAAAAAAACATTACGAAACCTTTCGAATAATGCTACTCTCACAAGAGATTTATTTATTTCTTTATAAAAAGGTTAAAGAAATGTTGATAATGTGGTTGGCCAATGTAGATATGTACACCACTTGGGTCGCTCTGTTGATTGGCATGGTCTGGCAAAAGTCTTGTGGGCTTGGCATGTTTCACTATACAGGATGTTAAGGTACGTACTTGAGTTACTTTAACCAGTGATTCCTGACATTATTTGGAGTAAAAAATGTAAACGAAATTTTGGTCTCAGGTGACTTTTTTTATGAAAAAAATTTTTTTTTTCAAAATTTTATTTCTTCAAAATCAAACAAAAAAAAATTCTTCCACATGACTTTTTTGGTCACTCAGCCGAGTTGCCGCCCCAGTATTTACCCCGCCCCCAACTACCCAACACCTACTATTTTTTAAGTTTTTGTAGAAAAAAAAAAAATAAAACATCAAAAATTTCACCGGAGACCAAAATTTCATTTACATTTTTTACTCCAAATAATGTCAGGAATCACTGGTTAAAGTAAGTCAAGTACGTACCTTAACACCCTGTATAGCTTGACGAAAAAAGAGTGAGAATGTATAGCAATAATAATTGCGAAAAGTCATTGAGAAACAAGTCCACATATATTAAAAGACTATAAGAACCAATAGGTCTCGTGTGAGACTAGCAAAACCCTAAAAAGATTTCGAAAATTCAAATTGGATAATCGTTTTCACTTGTTGTTAATTTCTCGCTAATCATAGTTGGAGTAACCAAGACAAACTGTTTTCTAATAAATATATGTATACTCGTATTGCGCAAACTATTCGCAGGTAGTATTTATAAGATATAATAATATATTCGTATTATAAGTGTATAAAAAAGATTTTTTAATTTATCAGTCTTAATACTTAAATGTAAACCCTTCTTCCATCCACAAGCAAATGATTTAATGGAAGACCAGTATGAATTAATACGTACCATGTACCAAATTTGTAAATAAAGTCTTGTATATCTTTAGCAGCTTTAATAACCATTGACATATAAAGCAATCTTTATCTGTACCTCTTGTATATCTTTCTAAATGTAATTATGAAATATTCTTCAACAAAATATATCAAGTGTGCCTAGTCTGTTTTATAATCTATGTACTTTTCATTGAACTCCCCTTTAAATTCGTGTTCTTGTGTAAAAATATTTTTATTTTTATTGTATAATGTTGTCCTTCCCAAAATGAGTTTTATTAAACTCACTGGGAATAATTTATTATAATTGTAATGTTGTAATATATTATCATAAAAAATATATTTTTTTTATCATTGAAGAAGAATATAACAATAATAATCTAATTTTTTTAAATATGAAAATGAACAAGACACAGAAAAATAATAAAAAATAACGGTCGCAACTGGGACTCGAACCCAGTACACCTCTACCAATTGGGCTACTGCGATCTATTATGAGACTGTCGTAATTGTCAAATATAAAAATATGGATGTCTGCGGTTGGCAGAGATCATTCGGGGAATTTATGTCGTTAAGACATCGTAATGGATTGATACATTTATAAAGTGCATACTTATAAAGAAGTTATGGAGCCACCAAGTGAATTCACATGTGAAGTGGAGTGGCCTGGAAATCAGAGTGAAATTATTCTTCCAATAGAAATAATGAATGTTCAGTGGTTGTGCACTTGGATGCATGTGCTGATAAAAATTAATAAATGCGCAAATGAATTTTGTTATTGCTTCCGACATTAAAAGTTGGTCAGATTGAATAATGAACCAATATGACTTATGATTTACGAAATAACTCAGTCTTATGAAAAAATGTCGCTTCTACGTCTCTTTCTTGTGGTCAACAGTTCGGCTGTGGAATGATTTGCGGAACTCGGTGGCACGGGTCTCTCAGACCCTAAGAGTATGGATATTAGAGAGACGGCATGTGAAGTGTGCCCACGCGCTCCAAGTGTGCCTTTTCGAGAAGTTTACCCATACGGTTGACATTGGCTGTCACCATGGATAATGGCTGCTGACGTAAAAATGTCGGTACGTATTAAACGGCCAAAAACCATCAGTCGTGTGGGTAAATTCTCGAAAAGGCACACTTGGAGCGCGCGGGCACACTACACATGCCGTCTCTCTAATATCCATACTCTTAGCTCAGACCCATGGGATCACTTCTGCCTTTCCTCAAATTTACCCTTTATACAAGGAGAAAAATGTTATTCGAAAAAAACGATAATTTGAATAGTAAAAACGGTTAAAAACGGGACTGAAGTTCTTACGAACAAATTAACAGGGTTTCAATGTTTGTTGGCGGGAACATGTAAGAATATACGGAATTTCGTACGTAAACCAACAAATTATTCTTACATTTTCCCGCCAATAAACATTAAAACACTGTTAATTTGTTCGTAAGAACTTCAGTCCCGTTTTTAACCGTTTTTACTATTAAAATGATCGTTTTTTCGAATAACATTTTTCTCCGTGTACTATACAGCAACCCCAAATATGAGATTCACAAAGAAAAAATGTTTCAGGACCTCCAGAATGGATTTAATATTTAAAATAATGTTTTATTATCAGCTAACACTGGCGTGGCAAAATCAGGTATTAACGATATTGTTTTCAAGTGACGTTAGGGTTGACGGTAAGGCTCTCCACTAGCAATCCGGAGGCCACGGACTCGAATTCTGGCGTTCGCAATTAATTTTATTTGTGTTATTTCACAATTCATTAATTAAAAATAATATATGTATAGTATATTTCCAGCACCTTCCAGAATGGAAGATACTCTCTGTGTCGCCCTGATGTAATACCACCATTCAGAATTCAAACTTTGCTTGAAATGGGTTTAGCCGTGTTTGGTGACCAGATTTGATCCACGTTCTTCTTCCCCATCTCCTTCCCCTCTCCCCTACCTTCAGCGTCATAACATACTCCAATTTGAGATGCCATAGTCTCACCGGCGACAAAAATAAATAAATAAATCACTATGAAGTAACTTGTCGATCTGTCCTTCAGATGTTCTGTGTTTCTGGCTAGTAATGTCCTTCAATGTTCAGATTCACTGAAATTGATTGAATTCACATTCTCTTCACTGCCTAAGAAGTAATTTAGAATACAACTATCTACACTATTTAGTCAAATGAACTCGGAAATATCTAGCAATTGTCTATGGGTAAAAGCGGATACAATAAAGAAGTAAAGACAAACATTACTTTCGAGAATTCTAAACTATGCGTAACGCTGTGATGTCCTCATCCGGTACATTTAAGAGATGTCCGGCAATTACCTGTGGGTAAACAACAATAATCATTGACGACTAACTTATTTCCAAAGAAAAAGTTTCTCTCCCAATCAAGAATCAATTTATGACTAGACTGCTGCTTCGCTCATTGATAACGGATGATGCGTCAATTTGAGAGAGATGGAGGAAAATATCAGAAGTCGGAGCAGAAGTTCAAATTCAAAACCATTTTTTCTAGTTATTTATTTTTGTGGTTACCTGCGCTACCTCCTTCTTTAGCCAACGTTTTGGACAGTGTCCATCATCAGGGCATATGTCATCACTCGTCACATATCTGTGGCGGATGTCGTCACACATATCATGACGATGGACACTGTAACGCTGTACGAAACGTTGGCTAAAGAAGGAGGTAGCGCAACACGGCACAATACCCCAAAAAAAAAAAAATAATCGAAAATCATAACCGTTTTTTTGTTTTTGTTTTTTTTTACAATAGCTCCACTTGGATGTCATCTTTGAGGATGTTGTGTGGAGGGTTATTTTTAGGAAAGGAAGGAGAGGATTTGATGGGAAAGAAAAAGGTATGAGGGGTGGGTAGAAATCTGTCTAGGAGTGACGGACGAACGAATCAATCGGTCGAGAGTCCAGCTGGAGAGGTCTAGGATAGGTCTCCCTCAACCGGTCTCCCCCGATCTGGCCTGCTACGCATTTGGGCAGACGCATCCGCCGCCAAGACTTGGACAAACCTCATCCCATGAACCCGGACACCCTGCTAAGTCACCAAACGTAGCGAACCACTTGGGGTGACCTACGCACGGAGAAAAATGTTATTCTAAAATACGACCATTTTATTCGTAAAAACGGAACTGAAGTTCTTACGAACACATTAACAGGGTTTCAATGTTTATTGGCGGGAACATGTAAGAATAATTTGTTGGTATACGTAATTTCGTACGTATACCAACCAATTATTCTTACATTTTCCCGCCAATAAACATTGGAACACTGTTAATTTGTTCGTAAGAACTACAGTCCCGTTTTTAACCGTTTTTACGAATAAAATGATCGTCTTTCTTCTTCCTTGCAAGTTGTTGGGGTCGGCTCTCCTCGTTCTCAGGTTGTAGCTTCTTCGTTTCTGGGTATCGCTCTCTTCCAGGCCGTTTCTTCTTAGGATTTTGGAGCATTGAGTCATCCAGGAATTCTTTGGTCTTCCTCTGGATGACTGTCGATGAAGCTCCATAGACATTGCCTGCTTCACTGTGTGGTCTGGTGGTCTCCGTTTTATGTGACCATACCATCTCAACTGTCGTTCCTCTAGCTTATTGTTTATGTCCGTGACACCCAGGCTACCACGAATGCGTGAACTTTTAATTTTATCGTTTAGTGACACTCCTGCCGACCATCTAAACATTCGCATTTCTGCTGTTTCAAGTTGCCTGGTGTAGGAGTTGTACATGGTCCAGCATTCGGAGCCATACATTATCGCGGGTCTAACAATAGTCTGGTATACCTTTCCTTTTAGTTTTATAGGCATTTTTGTGTCACACAAGATTCCTGTTACGGATCTAAATTTACTCCATCCCACACCTATTCTGTGGTTAACATCTGCTGCACATCCTCCATCCTTGTGGATGAGTGAGCCGAGATACTTAAATGTGTCACAGTTGGCTAATGTTACTCCATCCAGTTGCATCGAAGGAGTCGCAGTATTTGTGTTTTCAAATGGCAAGTACAAATATTCAGTCTTTTTCCTGCTAATTTTTAGGCCATTATCCTCTAGGATTTTTCTCCACCTTTCCAGGCTAATATGTAAGTCACAATGATTATCTGCTATCAGTACTACATCATCTGCAAAAAGCATAGTCTTGAGAATATCGTTGTTCATTTCTTGAATTTTTAGATAATTCATGACCATTATGAATAGCAGTGGGCTGAGGACAGATCCTTGGTGTACCCCCACTTTAATTGGAAATGTTGGTGATATCCCTGATGTGCATCTTACTCGTGTTTCTACGTTTGTATACATATCTTGTATGGAGAGCACATATCTTTCTGGTACGTTATGAGATCTCAATGCCGCCCATATCAGGCTAATAAAATGAATACAATGATAAATAAAAATGAACACGAATAAAATAAAAGATAATGAATAAAATGAACACGCATAAAATGATCGAAATTCAGAATAACATTTTTCTCCATGTGGCAGAGGTGTTGGTTATCCAATAAATGGTTCCCGAGGCGGCGGAACCCATACCGCCTACCAAATTGTTGTAATTGTTGTGTATATAATATAACTGATTAAAATAATATTTTTATCTTATTGCCGTTAAATAAGCGGTCGCATAAATATTATAATCATGTAAATCCACTTCATCTTGAAATATTATTAATTTAAAAAAAAAATCAGAACACGAAAAAAATAATTAGATCAGTTATCCGATCATTTCATTTGAAGACAGACAAGCTAACAAAAAATTTTAGAAGTATATTTTATGTGATTATTTGTTAAAGATGTGTAGTGTGTAGTAGACGTGGGCAAAATTGAATGAATGATTTGAATGAATCAATTCAATCTTGTAACACACTCGATCTGATTCTCATTTTCAGAAGGAATTAAATCTTCATTCCTTACAGATTTTTTAAACGGCACCATATTTTTATTTCTATTTATTTTACATTAAAAAAATATTTTATGTTAACGATTTACATATTTTAATGCTTCGTAGAAATTTTATTTAATATTATTCTGTATGTTTACTGCGCGGTTAAGTTACCTATAAGCGCGCGCCGCGAAGATACCGGAGGTAATGTGCTATATGCATTGTACTACCTCTATCACGTATAGTACATCCCGCGCCGAAAACCCATAGGTCAGAGAGTCCCCACACCTCCAGCCCAGGCGACAAAACGTTGCGAGTCGAACGAAGTATGTAGTTCCGAGTTCCGAGCAAAGCACCTCTCTTTTACAGTCCCATATGTCCCACTCATTCATTGAATTAATAAATGTATTCCTTATTCAGTTGTGTCGTCATAGTCATACAAGTCTCTCCGGACCGAAGCGGTCAAACCCAGTCTCTGCGTCACTTCTGTTCCACTAATTCAACGAATGAGCGAATTAGTATGATCGCCTCTTTTCAAATCAAGCTCCCATGATCGAGTATGTACTGCCTCTGTTGAAGTGAGTCGTTAGGTTCGCGGAACGCAAGTAAATTAAGTCACAGCAAGTCAAAAGACACTTGCTAGTCGGAAGTTCCTAATCCAATCCTTAACGACCGCTGCGAATCGGTTCGTCGTTAGTCCCCGCGCAGCGGAACCGTCAATTTAGTTCCCAGTCACAAGTCCCAGGCAAGACACAAGACACTGCTCAAAAGATACAATTCATTCTCAATGCCTGCCGCAAATCCGTTTGGGAGTGCAGTGCGATTTCCCCGTGGGCCGAGCCGTCAATTTAGTTACATCGTAGGTCGAAAACTTCCGATTTCGAGCCCTGCGTAAATTGGGTAGAATGTGTTTTATATTCGACCACGCGAGGCGGAACTATTTTAAGTTTAAAATAAATATAATAAAATTAGTAACTGTTTAATTTGATGATTTATTATATTCTGGATATAACTACTTATAAAAATACATTTTTCTATCGGTTTTGCTGTCATAACATCACATTAAAAAATTCAAAACCCCGTCGTCGTGGTTTTCGTCGATCAGTGTCTTTTTTTTTTTATTTTATTGTTATATATATATATTTTTTTTTATATATAGATATATATATTAATAAAATAAAAAAATTTAGACACTGATCGACGAAAACCACGACGACGGGGTTTTGAATTTTTTAATGTGATGTTATGACAGCAAAACCGATAGAAAAATGTATTTTTATAAGTAGTTATATCCAGAATATAATAAATCATCAAATTAAACCGTTACTAATTTTATTATATTTATTTTAAACTTAAAATAGTTCTATATTTTTTTTATTTATTATTATTATTATTTTTTTTTTTTTTTTGGGGATTTTATGAATTAAAGGATCGATTGAAAGGAATCAGATCAAAAGGCCGAGGGAATCAGACTGAATCGATTCACTACTGTGAATAAATCTGCCCATGTCTAGTGTGTAGGTCACAGTCGAAATAATTTTATCACAGTTCTATCTACTTCTTACCAATCGACACAAATACCGATGAAAAGTTGGAAACCACAAACCGACAAACCCAATTATTTTGCCTACAGAAACTACCGTATATTTTACATTTATTAGTTGAGTCGCAAGAGACAAAGTAATAAACTTGTGAAATATGGTGTAATATAATACATTTGTGTGAAAATCTGCCAAGCTGATATATCTGGTAATAAAATTTATGAGAAAGTTAAAACATATGATCTTAAAAATTACAATATCCGCGTTTACGTTGCATTTATGGATAACACAAATCAAACTTTTTTATAACGAGCACGAGGGGACCGACTAAATTAGCTACTTTTAACCACTATATCATTAAAATATACGACTGGCTCAAATGTCTTGAAAGAATCCAGTTCAAGCTCTGCTGGATGGTATTTAAGTCCCTTAATGGAATGGCTCCTGCTTACTTATCAGAAATGTGTATTCCAGAAAACTCCAATTCCCGACAGTCAACTCTTAGGTCAGTGGCATCATCAGCAACCGGAAGGTTGAAGGAGCCAAAGCGCACACCAAATACTAAGTTCGGTGAGCGTGCTTTCGGAGTGTCGGGACCTAAAGCCTGGAATGGACTGCCACATGACTTAAGAATGATCACAGACTCGGCGAAATTCAGAGCTAAACTTAAAACTCACTTAAACTTAGACAGTCGTACCCATAAAGCCAAAAACAAAAACCTTCACTTTCACCTTCTCAGCCCGCGACATAGTAAATAACTAATTGCATAAAAATGTTAACAAATTCTTAATGGTGAATTATTTGTACATCTAATTTCATTAAAATCCTCCAGTTCTAATGAGTCCTAAATTATCCTAAAGTCTTTCGAAATAACTTCAATTTATTAACTCCATTTTTGGCAGTAATCTTCTTATAAATGTAATATGAAAAATGATGGTGTAGCAAATGTAAAGTTATGCAATGTCCAGTGTTTTAATATAGCGTCCTCCGCGTGCAAAGTCGTATCTCCTCCAAACATAAACTTTCTAATTAAAGTGTGTTTATCGGAAGTGACCTGCCAGGTAAGTATGTTCTCTGTGTCCATTTGTAAATAACAGTTCTAGGTAGAGCCTAAGAAGTCATAATAAAATGTACAGCACCCTTGAGGTGATTTCTCACAAAAACGGCGCTCTACAAATTATTCAATTATTATTATTAAGTGTGTCCGGGAGTAAAGTGCATTAAATACAGGAGGTGATTCTACAAGATAGTAAAAGTAAAAAAGATAAATAACTTTTTTCGAAATTCCAACTTTTAGGGATACTTTTTGGTAAATGGTTATGTTTTTTTTAATATTGTATTATAAGTACACGGAGAAAAATGTTATTCTAAAATACGATCATTTTATTCGTAAAACGGTTAAAACGGGACTGAAGTTCTTACGAACAAATTAACAGGTTTCAATGTTTAAGGGGCCAACAGACCTAGCTATAAAAGCTCAAGAGTTATTTGGCTTGGCCTACTTCAGCATATCGCTCGTCATACATTCCCATTGGGAACGTCCGGCAACAGATATGCCGAAATACGCCAAACCAAACAACGATTGAGCTTTTATAGCTAGGTCTGTTGGCCCCATTATTGTCCGGAAAATGTAAGAATAAATTATTATTATTAACAATTAGAACACATTTCGTACGTACATTGTTGGTACAACGTCTTTTTTCGTTGTATCGTCATGTTGTATTATCAGGGCAACTAGATAAAACATTTCTAAACGAATGTTTTATAAATATGGCCTGATAAATTATCGTGAGGGTCAAAAACGATTTTTCTCCTTTTAGCTTTAAAATGGTTAACAAGTAACTAACAATCACAACAATAATAGCTCATGATGGAAGTGAGTTTGCAAATTCAAAATAGATGACTTGACAAAGAGCTTCCAGACTCTTTTCAGATATCACCGTTCCAGACAGAAAAAATCTACGCAAATTACACGTTTGAGACTTTTTATTCCTTTAAATCTTTACTTACATTAAAATATGTACATATTAATAAATATTCGTTCTGTCAGAAATGCAAGGCCGCGCCTACCTGCTCAAAAAGAATAAGAAGGAGAGATACGACAATACTAATAATGTTGGAGGGAGCACGCTAATATTAAAAACGATAAAATTCATGCAAAGATTGTGAAAATGTTTAATAAAACACGACTCGTTTAAAAAAGAGCAAAAATCTCGTGGGGGTAGTGTTAAGCAGCATTTAAAAAAAACATTGTAAATATTTTCATACATCTCTCTCTGGTTTCAATCCTGGGATTGGTTTGCAGCAATTTCCTTTAGTTTCTTCTTCCATTCTTCCCTATCTTGTGCGGCTCTTTTGGATTCTGCATATGATGAGCAGCGCATGTCCACCAGCAGGTCCTCCAGGTACTCTCAGCGTGGGCGTCCCCTGGAGTTTGTCCCCTCGATCATACCCTCCATTATGGCATGCAAGAGGCCTTCTTGTCGTATTATATGGCCGATCCATCTTGCACGCCTTTCGGACAAGGTCTTGAGCAGGTGCCTTCCTCCTTCGATTCTTTGGAGAACCTCCTCATTTGTAATGTGGTCTCTCCAGGAAATTCCTAATAGTCTTCTATAGGACCACATCTCAAAAGCCTCTAGTCTCCGTTTATCTCTTTCGGATAGGCACCATGTTTCGCAGCCGTACGTCAAGATACTCCATACATAGGTCTTGATGAGGAGTATTCTCAGTTTTAGGTCTATATTATTCGATTCTATTATTTTCGACCTTATACATATAACGTGTAAAATAACAGAAACTATATAATACTTTGCGATTTATTTCTATCGAGGGAATTTCAAATAATTACCGTTTCGGCGTGGGGAATGTATAGATACTATCTTAAAGAATAACATATATTTTTTTAAGAGCTTAAAACTTCAAAAGTTTAAGGAAAACATGTAAGAAATCGGTAGAAATCAGGAGAGCCTTAATCAGATATAGGATCTTAATTTGAGTATTTGCAACGTGTTCCCGATACCAAGCAGACAGTTGGACACGGAATATTATATGTGAGAAATAAGTCAGCATCTGTGGAGCTGGTTTGTGTTTAGGTCAAGTGTGCTCGCTAACCGGGTAAACTTGGTAAAAACTAACTCCTAGTTAGAGTGCCGGCAACAAGTTAAGTTGTAGTTAAGCAGGGATGGGAAAGAATTAAAATTAGATACTAATAAATCGACGCTTACAAAAGATTTATTATTATATCTATATAAATAAAATGGTTCCATGTCTAATCGGACTATGAGTTCTCAGCGTCTGAATTCACATAAAAAAAATATTCAGACAGATACTTCCTCACATGATAATTCATCACATCATAACTCACATTCATTAACCTACCATTGCATTTCCCCCCCTCCCCCCCTCACCTAACCTAACCTAACATAACCTAAGGTTAAAAACCCCAATTATCAGTTTTCGACGCTTCGAGACATGATGAATTATCATGTGAGGAATTAACATCCGATGAAAAGATTGTACTCAATATTCATACACTTAAAAAGTTTCCACTGAGTAGACCGGCCACCAAATAAAATGGAACGTTTATGTGGGTGTGTGTGTGTGTGTGTGTTGTGTGTGTGTGTGTTTGTGTGTGTGTGTGTGTTTGTGTGCTTGTGTGTGTGTGTGTGTGTGTGTGTGTTTGTGTGTTTGTTAATTCGGGTCTCCAGGGACCAAATGTTTACAAAACATTTGTCGGAGAAACAAAGTTTTTTGTTTTCCAACGACCACGGAAAACTAAAACATTGTTTCAGAGAAACAAACTTTTTTGTTTTCCTTCGACCACGGAAAACTAAAACATTGAGTCGGAGAAACAAAGTTTTTTGTTTTCCATCAATCACGGGAAACTAAAACTTGGGTGGGAGAAACAAAGTTTTTTATTTTCCATCGATCACGGGAAACTAAAACTTAAGTCGGAGAAAAAAAGTTTTTTGTTTTCCATCGACCATGGAAAACTAAAACATTGGGTCGGAGAAACAAAGTTTTTTGTTTTCCATCGACTACGGAAAACTAAAATATTGGGTGGGAGAAACAAAGTTTTTATGTTTTCCATCGACCACGGAAAATTAAAACATTGGGTGGAAGAAACAAAGTTTTTTTGTTTTCCATCGACCACGGAAAACTAAAACATTGGGTGGGAGAAACAAAGTTTTTTTGTTTTCCATCGACCACGGAAAATAAAATATTGGGTGGGAGAAACAAAGTTTTTTTGTTTTCCATCGACCACGGAAAATAAAATATTGGGTGGGAGAAACAAAGTTTTTTTGTTTTCCATCGACCACGGAAAACTAAAACATTGGGTCAGAGAAACAACGTTTTTTTGTTTTCCATCGACCGCGGAAAACTAAAACATTGGATCACATAAATAAAGTTTTTTGTTTTCCATCGACCACGGAAAACTAAAACATTGTGTCCCTGCGTCAATGTTTCATGTTTGCACAAACATTTGGTTCAATGTTTGGGGTAATAATGGCGCTGGAGAGGTGGCTTTATAGAATCAGCCAAATTAATTCGCAAAAAATTAGACGATACGATTCACCTTTTGTTATGGTTTTAACTGTCTCCTGCGCTTCTACGTGAATTATGGAAATGGGACAAATATCAAACCACTCGAAACTTGGGCGAAACCAGGTGATAATAACTTGTATTTTAGAAACCAATGGCATTGCAATACGGTATTGATGATTCCAATAGAAGTAAGGTAGTAAGTCGAGTCAACAGTTAATAAATACTACGCATTGATAGATGGTTAGCAGAAACACATAGCGGTTGCTCTAGTAATAGTACTCTCGTAGTCGGAATGGTATAATTTTAACGGAATATCGATAGCCTTAGCATTGATTTTATCGATATGATTTCTTTTAGAGTAATAATCACTTCAAAATTAATTATAACAATGTACCAAATGTCACTAACAAAGGAAAAACATCATTACACCTTTCTAATCTTGTATTTATGGACTTATTTAAAAAAATAACGCGTAGCTAAATCACTATATTAGATTAATTCTTACTACTAATCGGTTTACATTATAAATACAAAAAAAAAATATTTGGATTAATTGAAGCTTTTCCTATCGTTTTGCTTGCGTAGAATTAAAATAAAATTGTTAATATATAAAAACGAATGTTTCTTTGTTTGTCCCTTAGGCGTTTCTAAACCATTCATCCGATTGCGATGAAACTTTAAGGATTTGATGAGTGCATGCCCGGGATGGTTTCTATGTATAATAGTGTGCTCTGGCATTATGAAATTATTTCCTATTCTATTCATCCGATTGCGATGAAACTTTAAGGATTTGATGAGTGCATGCCCGGGATGGTTTCTATGTATAATAGTGTGCTCTGGCATTATGAAATTATTTCCTATTCTATTCATCCGATTGCGATGAAACTTTAAGGATTTGATGTGTGCATGTCCGGGAAGGTTTCTATGTATAACAGTGTGCTCTGGCATTATGAAATTATTTCATATTCTATTCATCCGATTGCGATGCAACTTTGGTGAGTTGTTAAGTGTACACCCGGGAGTTGTTGTGCGTACGCCCGCGAAGGTTTCTGTAAGGTGAACTCTGGCGTTATGACATTTGTGCAAAAAATTGCAATAGGTGGCACGCAAGTTTGTTTGAAAAGTGAGTAAATTTCATATAGCTTAGAAACAATTTATTTATTTAAATGGCATTGCAACGAGTCCGGGAACTGGATAGTTACTTTATAAAAAATATAAGCGTAAACTACAAAAAAAAATCATTGTATGACCCCATATGAGAAAAAACCATTTATTGAGAGAAGAAACCATTTAAACAGCTTCCTTTGATTAACTTTTTAAAAAAAATAAATAAACATCACTTTTGAAATCGTGATTTTATAGTCTAGATTTTTATGCCTATTCTATATTCGTGGCGTCATAAGGCACACCAAGAATACATACATTTTTGGCTTGTGGCTTCCTCTTAAAACAATAATACAAAAATACGACATCATAACTTCAACTGAAGAGATAAACCGTTAGAATTGTATTGTGGGCATTTTGAATGTTTGGACAAGTTATTTGACAATATATGGCAATCATCAACATTTCTTATTCTCTTTAAAAATATGATTGGTCCTAAATGTGACCCTTGTGGAACGCCACTCGTGGCAATGAATTTATATGATGATATGGCATCAATTTTAACAGCCAGTCTTGTGCACAAATAGTTCTTAATAGTTTTAACAAAATATTTTCTTCTCATAAGTATGCCCGTAGTAGGGGCAAATATTTTCTCTTGATAACACGATTTTTAAAAATCTATTATTTGCCTTTACATATATTTATCTACTGTTAATTATTAAAAATCCAAAGCATAGCTGAAAGCAGTGACGCTCGGTGAACTTTGCAGGAGTCTAGGAATTGTTGTTTACGTAGATATCGCATAGGAAACACTCACAAACGTAATCAAAAACGTAATAAAAAATTACACGTCAATGAAGTCAACATACTCTCATGATAACACTGATAACGTTGATTGTTGTTCTTCTAGGAATGAGTTTTATACAAAACTCTATGAAAGTATATTATGATATGAATCGTGCAATTAATTACTATCTTACATTAGGCCAATAAAAAAGATCTATGGTTAAAAAGCTTTATTATAATTTATTTCTAAAAACATATATTTTTTATAAGTCAAACACACACAGGAATGAGAGGAAGCCCGTTATTATAAGGTCATCAAGTTCCAACAACGTTTTAAAGTTTAATATCATTAAATAATTATTCTCTAGATCTGTGAATAATTGCCAGGTCAAATTTAAAGTGCTAAGTTAAAAAACAATGATAATATTGAATGAAGAATGATTGCTTCTTACAATACGGAATATCGGCATAAGGTAGCCGTACACATTAGAGAAAATTGAACATTTTATTTAACAGTACAATACTTATCCCCTAACAAAATACCAAACCACATGGCACAATAGTAAATGCAGAGGTGGACGTATTAATCAAATGAATTCAGTTTTTGTCTAAGTTTTAGTTTAAATCGTGATTTGCTAAAAAAAAATATTACAAACAACAAAAAGGCTTGAGTTCGATTCTGATAACATTTTGCGATATTAAATTAAAGCAGCCGTAGTGAAATTGTGTAATCCGAGTGATTTTTTATACTGTGTAGTCGTTTAAATTCTTCATTTTGATATTTCCACTGATAAACTTTATAGTATTTAAAATAACTACTAGGTCATGTAAAGTAATTTTCCGAAGAAAAACTTTATTTAGGGCCCAACGAAATTCTTAGACAAAAATCACAGGTAACAAAAAAAAACAATAACTTTAATTTTACCGGTCAGTGGTTGAGTGGGTATAGCGTTTGGGTCCCACCCAGGCGTTCTGTGTGCGATTCCTCGGCTGGCTAAGTCCTCCATCACAACATAAGCAACATCTTCCGCTTAGTGTGGTGGTACACGGAAAAAAATGTGACTCGAAAATACAATCATTTTAATAGTAAAAAACGGTTAAAAACGGGACTGAAGTTCTTACGAACAAATTAACAGTGTTTCAATGTTTATTGGCGGTAAAATACGTACGAAATTACGTATACCAACAAATTATTCTTACATGTTCCCGCCAATAAACATTGAAACCCTGTTAATTTGTTCGTAAGAACTTAAGTCCCGTTTTTACTATTGAAATGATTGTTTTTTCGAGTAACATTTGTCTCCGTGTAGTAGGAGATTTTCAAATGTTGTTGGGTTATTCGTAACCCGGGAATGTTTGTCATTCTTTTTTTATTTTATTTTTATATGTTATTCCCCAAAAGTATCCTTAAAAGTCTGTTTCGATATCTTATACTAAAATTGAAACTGAGAAATAAGCGAAGGTATATTTGTAACCCGTTGTTATTTTTTTTTTCGCAAGCAGGACCCGAAAGGGTAATTACCTCTTTCCAGACGAATACTTCGGCTAGAAGCTGATTGCAACAAAGCATGTATCTATTTTGTATCATCAACCTCTTTCGAAGGTACGGAAGACGCCAAGGTGAACGGCGAAAGATTAGGAAGGTTGACAAAATTTCCAGCGCAACAAAAAGGGGGGTTATTTTTTTGCAAGCTACAATTTTCCGGATTTAGAACACAACATGATCCGTTCATACCACAAGGTTTTGAATATGGGACATTGCAAGGAATGCATTGATCACAAATTGGAACGCAGCCAGGGAGCACCCTAGAATTACAAGAATATTGTGTCGGTGTACAACATACGAGTTCGCAGGAAGGTGTAAACGATTCAAAACATGGCCTAAATGGGACACTTGGAAACGAGTAAGGATTGCAAGGTCTATAACAAGGTGTGGACGTATCCGAACATATTCCACATGGTGTGCATAAATCACAAGGTGGTTTGCTGAGCTCAAAGGATTGTGTGCATGCAACACATGGTGTTATGTATGGTGTGTCCGGTTGACAAATAGGTACGCATGATCGACAAGGTAGAAATAGCTTACTCGAAGAACTGCAAGGTGCAGACAGTTGTTTATGTTCGGGAGGTGAGCTGTTGAATTCAAATGATGGTTGACATGGACCCGAAATATTACAGGGTACAAGATAATAACAGGGAACAGAAGGTTTGCACGGTGCAATAGGTATAGAACAAGGAACACAGTTTAAGATTGGAGCACAGGCTCTCTGTGAACCAGCAGATTCTAAACGCGCATCACGTTGGTTAGAAAGATCTGGCTCGCGTCCATGTAACTTAATAGGTAAAGAGGAACATTGTAAAACAGCTGTTTCACTTTGCACATTAGTTACGGGTGTAACAAAGGATCTACCCGAGGAAGAAACTAATAATATTTCTGAAGGTAGTTTCGATGGAACTCTTGAAGCCAACGGAGGTTGATATTTTGCACGACGTTGGATTCTAGTACCACAGATCGATTTAGATGCTTTATGTGGACTTGCTTCAATCGATGGGGATGAGAGGTTGCATAAACGAGGCTGGTGATTTGGCATTTTCTCAGATGATAGTGTTTTGTGACGTTGAAGAGCTGAAGGTGAAGTATTCAAAGTAGGTGTTTCACGAGATACAGAAATCATTTTGTGTTGAACTTGATCACGCGGATTAAATGCTTTGCACTGTTGAGAAACTCTTTCACTTGTACACATTTTGATGGTATGCAGTTAGGGTAATAACTAGTCCGATTGGTGTATAATCTTGACAAATATCATTTGACTTATTCAGCGCATATTTGCCGAAAAGTAGGAGATGATTGACTGGTCATCTTGACGAATCTTCAAATTAATTTCCAGCACATTAAATATATTACTTTAATCCGAATAACAGAAGCACACGAATCAAATTGTTATTCAGGAGTTATTAATTCTTATTTTATATTGACACCATAAAAAGCAGTGCCTACTTCTTGGAATCGATTGATCGAACGATGAAGTCAAAAAATTCTTCAAATATACATTCCGATAAAAGTATGAAAGATGCAATACTTCTAGAAATCCAAAAAGATGCAGATACGTCAAATTAGTGTTATAATGTTAGTAGGTAATACGCAAGAGCAATTATTCTGAAAAAAAAGAGATTGAAATTTGAAACATAGTGCCCCGAAACGTCAAAGACTGCATTTGAAAACATATAAATATAATTGAAATACCTGATATTTTGGCAGACCATCGCTATTAAATAACAAAGCAAGATGTAAATAAATAGAACAATGACCACATGCATGACAATTTTAGTGTTTTAAATTTTTTAAATAATAATTACTATTATATAATTTTAAAAACTATTTATTTACATCATATTATAATAATATATTTGGTTAGCGGTTATATTATCTGACATGCATGACGTTTGAACAAAAATGTCTATAAACAAGGAAACTATCTCGGTAACCACGGAAACGTTTTTAAAAAGGAATATCTTTTACAGCCGATCGCAAGGTTCGTATAAAATGTATTAAAAATTAATTTTGTTGTTGTGTACCCATTAAATTTTGTATTTAATTTATGTTATAAATATTTTCTACGAACCTATTAATTAAACCACAAAAATGTATTTGGTTATTAAGTAGTAATCTGCTAACTAACGAGGATATTATTAGAGAAAAAATAACCATTCATCGAACGTACTAATTTCGGTTTTCTGTGCTGTGCGTTAGTTAGTCCTGGGTGAAATCAGGTTGAATGAACTAAAATTTGCTTTGAATTCAAGTGTTATTTTCAAAATCGAAACTGATTGTTTGAAGAATTCAGACAAGCAATAAGGTATCTATAATGTAATATTTGACAGAAAATGTTTATTTTTTTTATTTGAGTAATATATTATATAAAAAAATAAGGTTTGCTCATTGCGGGAAAGACAACAATCTATGTACAATTAAAAGATTTTTTTTACATAAGGATACTATGCAAATATGCAACTAGCAATATAATGAATTAAGAAAAAAAAATCAGGTAGTTTTTCCAGCGAGAAAATAAGCCTTTTATCTGTAAAAATATTAACCCCAGAAACGGGACTGCCGTCTTTGAGGATACTGTGCGGAGTGTTCGATAATAAAGGAAGAACCTGCGTTTCGAATAGCCCTTGTAACCAGAGAAAAGAAATACAAAAGTCGATAAAACATTCCATAGTGATCTAGTGGTAAAAACGACAAAACACTTTTTCTCTTGTATCGTGATTTTGTCATTTTAATACCTTACACATGAAAGACACGAAGATAAGGAAGACTTAAGAAGAATGCATACAAACATCGAAATACCGATAGAACAAACATAGCCCGCCTGGTGTCTATGTTCCATATTTATGCAGGGTGTTAAGGTACGTACTTGACTTACTTTAACCAGTGATTCCTGACATTATTTGGAGTAAAAAATATAAATGAAATTTTGGTCTGAATTTTGGTGGAAGAATTTTTTTTTGTTTGATTTTAAAGAAAAAAAAATTGTCATAAAAAAAGTCACCGGAGACCAAAATTTTATTCACATTTTTTACTCCTAATAATGTCAGGAATCACTGGTTAAAGTAACTCAAGTACGTACCTTAACACCCTGTATATTGCAAGTGAGTCTATCGAACGGTTTGGCCGTTTTGCACAGCCAGCGCCAAGAGTTTTGCAGTCATTTCCAGCTTTACGATTTCCTTTCATGTCTTGCCAAAAATAAATTAATATGACACGCTTCTTTTTGGTTTCATAATTACAGTGGCGTATCTCGTTGCTCGTATAAAGGTGCTTTTTTTATAGGTTTGGTTTTTAAACTGACAACATTGTTTCTACAGTGTCAATTGACGTCTGTAGAAACGTACTGACTTTTTTTTCACCATGAATAGATTGACGTCAGAACAGCGCTTGAAAATTGTGCAAATTTATTTGTTGTCGAAAATTGGACTTCACGATTGCCCTTCATTCGAGCTAGTCGTGGCGCTCATATGCCCGAAATCACATTTAAACAATAATGGCATAAAATTATCTATTAAATATAGCCAATATCATAGACATTAACATTATTTTAATGTGTTTTTTTTTCATTTTGAATTTGTATACCTCGAAAAAAAACCTTTAGTAGCTTGTCCCTAAATAAGTAAAGGTAATATCTTCAGCAATTATCTTACGTTTTAACAAGACTTTAAAATACGACAATCACAAAAAAAGGGTTGATTTAAAAAAATATATATTTCTTATACATTTGAACAAATCTCATAGTCGCTGTGCACAAAGGTAGTAGTAGTCTGGGGCTACTAGTAAGTTTTGTATGAACCCAAGGAAAATGACAGAAGTACCATTCATAACGCACTTACGGGATTTATTTCGGACTCGCTTTTGGGCAGTACGAGTATTTATATGGGCGGGAGGATTTTTTAGCACGAAATTCTAATGGCGTTGTTTAAAGTGTGGTGAATTATATTAATATGCTAGTTTATCCTTTATTTTATTTTATTTGGAAAATCAACAGTTATAACATTTTATAAAGTATAACAAAACATGGGTAAATCATTTAACCAATAATAGGTTTCCACTGAAGTATCTTAATTTTTTAGTGTAAACAAAGAAAAATAGTTACATTAGCCTATGGGGATGGGATGGTGGGAGGGAAGGGAAAGGGATGGATCTATTCTGTATAATTAGTAGAGTGTACATAAGTTATGTAAGTAGTTATAATAAAGTAGCGAGAGATTGCCTGTGTGACTTTAAGGAGTGTGGTGCAGAGTTAAAAATGTCAAATTGTGTATAGTATGTATTGAAAGTGTGTGATGCACGATAAATGAAGGAGTTTTGCTTAGAATTGGTGTTGCATTTATTTTATTTAAATGGGAGTGCACTGCACAAACGCACCTTAGAGAAAAAAAATCCACTGCATGTTATTTATATACGATTATGTGGGTTTTTGAATGTATTTAGAGTCCTGTAACTGGATTGGTTGGCAGTTATAAGGTTATTAGTTCATAAAACGCAAGGCTCCGTTCGTGGGAAATGGTGAAGGCCCTCGGGCCTAGTCCTTTACAGCTAATTATAACCCAGGCCGAGACGGACCCGACAGCAAAAGGAGGGTTAAAAAATAAAAACAAAAGGCCACTTCAAACAGCGGCCAATTACAAAGCCGTGCAAAGCCTAATGCGGATATTTCTTTTACCCTTTGCGGTCGCAGATTAAATAATAACCATGATGGATTTGTTAAGGAAAATTACTAAACTACTTACTTTATGCTAATTTAATGAAGAGCTGACGAGAATAACGTGTAATTTTTATATTCGGAGTGCTCGCAATATCCAAAACAAGCCAAGAATTTCAACAATTTTGCATTAATGTAATATAATTTTGTTATTGCACAACGGATTTTTGAAGTAAATACTTAAGCTGGCGATTGCGTTACGGAAATTACAGCGTTACAAAAAGGCTGTAGGAGCAAGTGAGAGCAGTGCGCGCGCACATTTTCTTTCTCTCTTTCTCTCGTAGCCAGTGCATGAAATATCTCAGTCATTCGGATGCGAATGTATTGATGGAGCTAAAGAAGTATTTACTTCAGTCGTGTGGTCTAAAGCACACTCGTATTTTTTGATAAATTTTTTTGTGCAGATTTACAATATTGGCTTTAAAAAAATGCGAAATTTCCGGGGGGGGGGGGGGGGTCCGGGAAAGAGTCTGCGCAAAATTTTATAATAATAAAGAAGTCACAAAGATTTAGGTTAAAGTTCTGTTTTTTAGTTCAAACATCATTCAAAATTTTCAATTCAGTCTACTCGGTAAGTCATCAACAGCTGAGATGTTGAGAACAATGAATCTTAAAAACTACCAGTTCTTGTGGGGATAATTTTACTGAAAAGCTCGTCATGCGTTTTGCGAGACTTCCAGCTAAGTATTTTCAATTTAAATACCAGTAGAACAATCAGAGCATTCTCACCTGGCGTGTGCCTCGTGTTCTAAATAATGAATCCATCCGTTTAGATAGGGAAATGTACCACACGAATTACCCATTTCTGATTACCATTCTACAGTCGAGAATTTTTCACGGAATCGAGGGTTTTGGGAACAGAGAAGAGAACAAGGAGACAGGTGAGAAGAAAATAGACGTTGAAATTGTTCGTGTTACAAAACCACACAATTTTATTTCCGCATAATTCACAAAAACTAATAAGTGTTAAGGTAATGCACCAAGCCGTGTAAAATTCGGGATCAGGCCGCTAACAATAACAATCCTTATGTAGGTGGCGATAAGGGTTAAATTTCCGTTTAACACAAGCCGCATGTTTTGATTTAATCACGAGTTTTTAAAAATTTATTTAGCGAAGCTTATGTTTAAATGTTTTACGATCATTTGCTAAAAAAAATTATTTTTCACATTATACAATAAAACCATAACCGAAAAGGTGTTCGTAAGTAGGAGATTTATAAATTTAAAGCAGTTTTTATTGATAAATGCGATCTAATTTTCAAACCAAAATCACGTGATTTAGCACTGCTTAGTACTTTTAGTACTACAACACCTTAAACAATATTAGAAAAACAGATTAAGAGGAGACACCACCGCCTCTATCGGGAGTTGTTCAAGGCTCACATTTTAATTGATTCTAGTAATCTTGTTATTATGAATATATATTTTTTTAAAGCGGATACACACCGGATGTAAGTTATTTATATTTAAGATAAATAAAAACATTATCTTACCATTAAAATATTTTACGTAAAATGGTTTGAAAATTTTGTAAAACGTTTTTCAACTATGTTATAGCATTAGAGGTAAGATGTTATTGTTCTAGAAGTGAATTATAAACTTCCCCGGGGGATTCAGTATAATATGTAAAACATCTGAGATTTTAGTAATATGTTCATCAGAATTAATTAAAGTATACCTTTCGGAAAGATATATTTTCTAGGCCGCATATTTTTGTACATGCCTTCTTCACTTACGTCATTAAGTTTCCGACTTAAAATATTTTAGAGTATTGTGTCGTCTTAAATAAATTCAAGGTTGGGAAAATATCAATACAAGAATACTTTGATAATAAATAAATCGGTCGTAACCACACACGTGGCATAATCCGAAAGCTGTGAAAGTAGTGATGTAGCGACCATCGCGGCTAGCAGGAAACGTTGGCACCGTTCCGGAATAACGGCTACATCTTGGCAAGTGATATCATAAATAATGGGTCAGTAAAACGTTCTGAATACCAGTAAAGAATAGGTGAAATGGTGTATATAGGATGTATTATGGTTTATTTCAGTGACCGGATAACTCAGAACGAATTCAAATCAACACCTGCTTTGAAAAGTCATTAAAAGTGATGAAAAAATTGGTTAAACTGGTTAGGTTATGGGCTATTTTTCAATAATTTTTTCATAGATTTTAATGACTTCTCAAAGAGGTATTGAGTTGAGTCGATTAGTTATCATGGAACCGATTATTTCATAAGCCCATAAAAAAGTTACATTACAGTTAGTTAGATTTGGATGGTAAATAATTATAATTATGAAATATGCTTACACGAAGCTGAAAAGACTCTCGCTAGGAGAGCATTGGATGATGCAATTTAGACTTTTTTTTCTGCAAGAGTGCCAACTGCTCCAACGCCAATTGCCTGGAGCTAGTGAGACTATGGCGTTCCCAGTGAGACTATGGCTTTACTAATATTTTGTTAGGTGGGGAGGGGAAGGATATGGGGAAGAGGAAGATGGGAAAGTACCTGGCTAATCAGATCTAGTCACCAAACACGACTAAAGCTATTTTGGCGACCTTCGGATTGGGAATTGAGAGCCTTACCCCTCGACCACGGAAGCCGTCAATGACAATAATGTACTATTTCTTATCCGAATCAAAAAGATGCCGGTTAGAGTATTTATAGCTCAAATTAAAAAAATGTACGTAAATGTAGAAAAATTGTAGCTTTTATTCGAGCATAAATAATAAATACACCACTGGCTGCACTAATCTGCAACGCGTACTAACAGAACTCACCTACCTATATATTATTTAAAAATGCAAAATTCTCAACATTCCTCGCCATTCAATGTTCTCTTGGCAGAGTTCACAAAATTGTCCGCCGTTATACGTAAACAAAGCAGACTATTTACAAAAGTGTTACGGAAGATGTAATTTAACATAATGTTATTTATGTAGGAAGTAAGTGGTTTATTTATAATATGTATTAATATTATGTTGCATAGATAATAATAAAATGTAGTAAGTTATTATGCATTAAAATTAACAGTGTATATATTTATATCTACCTATTAAATATAAGTATTCTGTAGTTTAATGTTAATACTAGTAGTTAGTTTTGCAAAATGGTGATGCCTTATAAATAGTTACCAACACTTAAACTGGGCGAAGCAGAACGAAAGGCCGCCCGCAGGGCCTAGCAACAAAAACCCGCGGAGCGGGTTTTTCACTGCTAGATCTAATTAATGGTCTGTATTTTATAATTGAAAATATAAGTAAAAAAAATGCAAATATTATCATGTACTAGATTTATTACATACTTTCTGATTAAAAAAAAAAACTGTTTGGTTGGGTATTTTGGCACGTGAACACACGTGGACTAGAGCCGATGAAGAGCATTTTTTGAAGGATAATAATGATCATAGATAATAAAAAAGAACCTCGAAGGAGCAAAGATGTTCGTCCCACGTGTATAATTTCAGATTTAAAAATATTTAAAAAAAAAATTGACTTTTTTAAACTGAGTAATTATTACATGAATACTGTGAGAAAACCTGCTTCAAGCATTGGCATTAGACTAAGTAAGTGCTTTGTTTATTTTGGGTGACTAACGTTGACAAATTAAGAATATCTATTTCCAGATACATCAGATCTCGTTGATGAAAGTTTATAATATTACTTACCTGCTACATTAATAGCATAATTATTATAATTATTATTGGTGATTCATACATTGGGTTTTAGTTAGAATCCGAAATTACCCAATGATTTGACTGGTTTTTAATGGACAAAGTTTAGTGTATGTCTGACCTCGTTTGTAATTACTTTGTAGCTTCTATGCTTATGCGTAAAGTAGATAAAATAAAAGAGACTGTGTCTTTTAAAAAATGTATTATTGCATACAATGTTTTGTTATTTGAAAAAGAGAGATATTCTAAAAATCTGAAACGATGCGGAAATGATTTTGGCTCAAGTGATGATATTTTATTTTAAACTTAGGTGAAAAATCAAACAGTAATATGTACAAATTAATATTTTTTAAAAACTCACAAAAGTGATAAGTGATAAGTAAATGTGGAATGTAAAGTAAATTAATAAAATCTTGTCAAGTAAATTAATGCAACTATAAAGTTATAGAGTTCATAAAATGATACCTTGTACGTGAGATTTTTGGCAAATTAATTTTGGATAAAAAAATGGTAAGGGCTTAGTTTTTAGTTTTTGGTTACACAGTAATAGTTTGGGAACATAATTTCATTTATGGTCTATGTCATCATGCTGGAGGGTCTTTTTGTGGAAAGGAAGGAGTGAATCTGGATCTTGAAGAGACCCATGTTGTAAGAGGGTGGAAACACAGAGGCCGGCGAATCATTGTTGAACTCAAGAACCAGTTCTGATGTGACAAATGTCAACCGTGTACAAATGAGAGTATATACGGTAGATTACAAAATACAATAAATCGAATTTAAACAAGCGATTTATTTGTAATATTATCACTCTTTTAGTAACATCTCGTGATTTACAATATAAATACCGTATAACCTTTAAAATATTTGTTTCTGTATTAATTCTTTGTGATTCATTTTGTTGATATTTTGAACCTCTCAAAATGTTTTAACACCTGAGAAGTGAATAAATACATTGTCACTTATTCTTAAAATATAATTCTGTAATATATGCATGTTTAACTTAATTCTAGACGCACACAAACTACGTGATTATTTTACAGCCATAGAACAACTCGTTTGAGTCTGTCGGACGCAAACATTCATAATAAACTCCCCCGTAAAGACACACCTATTACTACTTATGCCACAAATAATAACCAAATAGTCGGATTATGATTCGGTATAGGCGGAGAATAATTCCTGGAAAACGGATTGAGACGATGTTAGTTCTTTTTTATGTCGGTGCATCAAAATGTTTACCGATTTAAGAGGGTATGACCAGACAATACCGGAAATTTGTCCTTTTTAAATCAAATTCTAGACATATTGACATTTTTTTACAAAAAAACATAAATTGATTTTGAAAGATTGTTATTTTATCTGGTAAACTTACTTTTTAAATTTTGAATAACTAAGTTTATTTTTAATATACTAAGGTTATACCGTTGGTCGTTGGCAGATTTGTTCAATTTTCAAACGAAATATTGTATAATACAACACAAATTTCAAATCATATATACAGCAAAATATATCAATACATAATCTAGTAAAGACACTTTTCAGAATTTTAATTTTAAGAAGTTCAATTAAAATCATTAAAAAATAAATCCGAGAAAGTGTTTTGTGACAAAAATAGTTTTTCTATTTATTTAAGGTCTTACAAACTAAAATATTTCAGATTCTTCTAACACACTTATTTTTTTTAGACATTATTGAAAAATCTCAAGTACTTATGATCAAAAATACATCATGCGTTTTGAGCATTTTTATTGCTCACTTGAATGTAGGTAGGTATATGTTAAAGCAAGTTTTGAATGAAATTAATAAATCGGTATTAAATTTTTAGTTTAAAAAATTTGATACGGGGAATAATCGATCTTTCTCATCGGAACATCCTTATACAGTTGCTCCCTATACAATTTAAATAATTTAAAATTGTGTACACATTGGAGATTTTAAATAATTTATTAAATTTACCAAATGATTACCAGCTTGCTGTCTGTAAACTGACAATAAATTTAATCTGTAGTAGATATTTTAATATACCTAAATTTAAATATAATTTTGGAAGATTTTAGGTTATTGCACGATTAAAAGCTGAAGGTTTTGGTTACGATAATGTATACCGCTAATTCGCAGATTATTTACAAGGACAGATAAATGATATGTTTTGTTAGAAAGAAGTTTTTTCAAGAAGAATTATCTATGGATTCAATGACGAATATAATAAGAAATCTTTAATTAATTGCAGACAGATGTTGAGTTGAATTATTACAGAGCGAAATAAATTAATGAAGAATGATAGTGGAATCGTATTATAGTAAAATATTTGGTACCATTCCAAAGATATTAAATAAAAAAATCTAACAATTATTATAAGCAATAATTATTAGCCTGAAACACTCATTTACATTGAAAAAATCTCGAGAAAAAAATCCCGAGAAAAGATACATGACGCCGACGGGACTCGAACCCGTGTTCTTCTGATTTCCGGTCAAATGCTCTAACCAATGAGCTACGTCGGCTTATCTCTTACCTGCAAAATAATTCAATAAAATACTAGTGTTTCATTCAACAATTACTGCTTATTACATTTTTTCACCTGCAAGCAACAAACTTTATTTTATATGAGAAAGGCATTGTAAGTGCTAAATCTCCCACTAGGTGACGTCGAGACATATTATGTCTACATTTTTTGGTGAAACTACTCGTCAAATATTAATTATTATTGCTTATAATAATTGTTACCCTTTGTGCTATGCATAAAAATCTTGTCTTAAACATTAGTTTATCAATTAAAATATAATAATCAAAAAATCTATTTGGCAAGGACATTATATTTAAATCGATGGACAGTAGGACAACAAAAATTATAAAATAATGGAAAAACCATCTCCAGAAAACATAATATAATGTGGATAAATGTTCAATAAAAAACATTCAGTGTGCAGATATTATGAAGTTTGTCGGTGGTTAGGTGGTTATTTTCCGCATTTTTATTCGTTGGACAGTGAGGCAACATGAAACTATAAAATAGTGGAATCGACCGTCTCCAGAAAATAGAACACTCATTACGAAGACATTTTATAGCATTAGCAGTTTTGAACTGATTTTGCAGAATATTATTTAAAGTGAGAATAGCCTCTTGATTCTTCTTCTGGTGTCCTCTGCTATCGAAGGTTAGCTATCATGAAGGCAATCTTCACTGAAGGTGAAAGGTTCTGGGCTGGAGCCAGAACAACTGAAAACAGAAAAAAGTGGAACTGTACTCGTAATAGTCGCGTAGGTTTCGAATATGACCAAGGTATATACTGAATAGACAAGTACTAAGAAGCTATTTATATTTTATGGCCTTTGTGAATTTTCGAAGCTGCCTATGTCAATACCCTCACTTCGAAAAAAAAGTTTTACTTTTTTTTTTTTTTGGTTGATAAATGCATGCTATCTTCTATTCAGTCAAAATCAAATATTAAAAAAAAAACATTTTTCTTACATTACAATCGTTTATAAAAGAGCTGTTCTAAATAAATCGTCAATCGACCTCTAAACTCTTTTCTTTTATGGTCATATACCTACAGGCAAAACAAATATCTGGAGCAAGTGAGACTATGGCTTTCACCGCTTTCCCACTTGGGGTATGTTGGGAGGCTGAAGGCAATGGTTAGGGGAAGGTGATACCTGGGTGGGAAGTACCTACTTGGCTATTCAGATTTAGTCACCAAACAGGGCTAAAGTCGTTTCAAATACTGAATTCTTCCACTCTGGAACGTGCCGAAAATCTAATATATAAAATCTTATATGTGTTTGTTGGTTCGTATGTTTTTGTTCGATTGCGATGAAACTTTGGGAATAGGATGTGCGCATACCTGGGATGGTTATAGGATAGTCAGCTCTGGCGTTATGGAATTATTTCCTATACTATTCATACGACTGCGATTAAAATTTCATCCGATTGCTACAAATTTTTTAAAATTTGCAAAAAAAATTAAACAGGTCACGCGAGTTGTTGGAGTTATGCGGCAGGGAAAAAGGCTAGGGGAGGGATACTCGGGAGGGTTGGATGGGGAATTAAGGAGGGAGCTTCCGGGAGGGGAAACGAGGGAGATGGGAAGGCGAAGAAGGTGGAAGCGGAATGCGTGAGGTGGGGGGTTCGCGAGAAAGGACAATGCGGGGAAGGTGAAAGGAAGGGGAAGATTAAAAGGAGGCGGAAGAGGAACGGGGACGAATGGGAAATGACACGAAGGGAAAAACATTTTATTTATTTAATTGGCATTGCAACGCATGCCGGGTATCAGGTAGTATATTATATTATTTTCAGTGAATTAATTGTGAAACAACACAAATCAATAAAACTAAATTTACTTGCGGACGAAGGAATTTCAATCCGCTACCTCCGGATTGCTAGTCAAGAGTCTTATTCGTCGACCACGCGGGTTGTGCTTTCGCCCTAATAATTATATGAGAGCGAAGTTTAGAATTCAAAGAGTTATTTTTAATTTTTATACAAAGTTACCATTGAATTCAACCATACGGGCATACCGCTAATAGCTCCGTTGAATATCTCCCCCTTTCTTGTAAACGACGTAACAGAAAACTTATAGGAATGTAACAGAAAGAGAGGTTAAAGTGTATATAAATATTGACCGGCCAGTGGTTGAGTGGGCTGGGCATCGCGTTCATCCATGCATCCACCCAGGCGTTCCGTGTTCGATTCCTCGGCTGGCTAAGTCCTCCATCACAATACAAGCAACATCTTCCGCTTAGTGTAGTGGTAGTAGGAGATTTTCAAATGTTGTTGGGTTATTCGTAACCCGGGAATGTTTGTCTTTCTTTTTTGAAAAAAAAAACCTCTCAGCGGCGGGACGTGGCTACATATTTTTAAAGATAAACGCAGGCCTTTAGTATGTTGTCAGTGTGAACATAATAATTTGAAAGGTGAGATCGTCTGATATACTCTTGTTTACAGGTTGATAAGCTGTTATAAAAAAACACAGGTTACTACTGTATAACGCACACGTGAGATTCCAGGTAAACTCGACTACTATGCTATTTTCTTACATTAGAGTGCCGATGCCAAGAGTTTTAAAAATAACCCGTTGTGTGATTTTATAATGTTTAACACCTACTTACATTAAATTTAGTGTTAAAAACCTTTACGGTTAAAAATCAGTTAGATAAGTTTTTTTTTAAATTTTGTTGGAATTGCTGAAAGCCTTATAACCTGCTACCGCGTTTCGCCCAGCTTTCAAAATACATTTGAAAAAAATATGCAACAATGTCCTGTCTTATTTTTTGACAGTTTCACAATTCAACAATCTATATCTATAGATATCTATATCTATAGCTCGTGATAGAAATGACGTTGGGTGTTCAAAATAGCATAAATATAAAACATAAACTTGACCTCTAAATTCAAGACAGAAAAAGCCGTACCTAAAAATTTTATGACACTAGGTAGACGCTGTGCTGTTTCACGACGTTTGGCAGGTTTTTCCGCCTCAGAACAACAAAAAAAGTGAGAAAACAAGTTTGTACTCATAATAAACTAAATATCTGTGGTCTAGTGGTCTACTAAAACAATGTGTAAATGTCCAAATTTTTCGTAAGTCAGTACCTATGTAATTTCATAAAGTTTTGCGTCCTCTTTCATTTGATATAACTATTTCATATAACTATTATAACTATGTATATGTTAAGCATCGTACTTGACTTATTTTAACCAGTGATTCCTGACATTATTTTAAGTAAAAAATGTAAATAAAAAATTTTGGTCTCCGGTGACATTTTTTTTTTCTACAAAAACATAAAAATCAGTATGTATTGGGAAGTTAGGGGCGGGTGAGGGGTTGGTTGGTTACTTGGCTTAGAGACCAGTAACGACATGTGGAAGTTTTTTTTTTTCTTTGATTTTGAAGAAAAGTTTTTGAAAAAATAAAAAAAATCTCATCAAAAAAGTCACCGGAGACCAAAATTTTATTTACATTTTTTACTTCAAATAATTTTTATATATTTTTTTAATGTTTCTTTATTCTTTGAATAGTAAATATATAACAATTGTGGAATTTATGGCCGCCATACTAGGCACATGCCCGTGTTATATATATATTTATTTATATATATTATTAATGTCATTATATATTAATAATGTCAGGAATAACTGGTTAAAGTAACTCAAGTACGATGTTTAACACCCTGTTATAACTATTTCACACAGGTAGGGTCCACCAACCCAAAAAAGCAAGCCAAACATAGACAGTTTCGATTTATAAGTAAAAATATAAATTTCTTCTGAGAAACCTCATCCTTATTGACCAGACCATACATTTATGATGAATTGTGCAAAGGGAACCACAATGAAGAAGTGAGCAAATTTGGAGTAGGTGCCTACATCTATCTTTTGTGAAGTTGAATGACTCTATTTTTATGTTATATATGAAGTTGAATGCCACTATGTTTTATGTTATATGAAGTTGAATGTCACTATGTTATATGAAGATGGAATGCATGTATGTTTTATGAAGTTGAATGCCCCTAGGTTTTGTGTAGGTTATGGTTATGCTAGGTTATGTGAAGTTGAATGCCTCTATGTTTTATGTTATATGAAGTTGAATGCCACTATGTTATATGAAGTTGAATGCCTCTACGATTTACGTTATATGAAGTTGAATGCCACTATGTTTTATGTTATATGAAGTTAAATAACTCTAAGTTTAATGTTATATGAAGTAAAAAAACTCCATGATTTATGATATACGAAGCTGAATCTATGTTTTATATTACATGAAGTAGTAAGGCTTTATGATTTATGTTATGTGAAGTTGAATACTACTATGTTTTATATAATGAAGTAGAATGCCTGTATCTTTTAACTATCTCTATGTTATGTCAAAGTTGAAATCCTTTATGTTTTATGTTCTGTGAAGCTGAAAACCTCATGTTAGTTACTGTGTTACTATGTAGATGTCGCAATGTTCTAAGGAGGATAATGTACATAGTTATTTGCTGTGAGTGTGAGCGGAAACGATATTCTAGAAAGTTAAATACCTCTATGTTTTATGTTCTATCTGGGTATCGCAATGTTCTAAGAAGCTAGGTAGATACTTAAGGTATGTTATGCACCGGGTTTAATGGACCCTCCATTGTTTTGTTTACCTCCTAATGTTGACAGTACGTACCTCCTACGACAGCTGTGCACATAATGGTACAGGCGAGTCGAATAACAGTTAAGTCCACAGCCAGTGTCGTATCCAGAGACCTGGCATCCAGCACGGGCGACCAGTGCAATCAAAAGTATGCATTCAAAATAATCGACATAGATACCTATATATCCATTTTATAGATAATTTTGTAATATTTTGGGCTTTATTTATTTATTGACGCCCTATTGGGCTTTTACATATCGTTACATTTTACACATTTTACAAATTTCATTTAAAACAACTGCATACCATAAATAAAAAAAATTACAAATTACATAAATAAAGCATAAATACAATATAATAAATAAGAATATATGTAATGCTAAATACAGTTGGATGACTTTAGAGAACTCGTAGGTACAATTCATATACCTACGGGCCAAAAATAAAAAATCAAAACACATTAGTTTTTACTCCATTACTCGTTGTTTGCATCTAGTTTATGAACAATAAAAAAAACAAACAAACGAAAATTGAAATAAAATAAAATGATTTCTCATTCATTATTTACATTTAGAAAGTGGTGGACTAATTTGACTTTGAATGTGTCGAAGTTTAAATTAAATATGTCAACGACCTCAGTTAGTTCATTGGCCAACCTATGTTTTCTTTCTAACACAGAATTCACAGCGAAGTTATTGTTGTAGAATAAAATATTCCGTCTGGTATATTTTGGGGGTATATGTATAGATAGCAAATTTATAGCGTCAGGGCAGTCCAACCTTGAATGAACTATTTTATATAATAAAAGTAGATCAAATATTTTTCGCCTTTCTGATAATTTCGATAAATTAAGTTTACTGCATAAATTGACATAATTGATTTCAATAATAGGAATACCCATCTTGAAATTAAGAAAAATTTCTGATCCTTATAATATTTACTATAACTAAAACGACTATAACCTCATACTGGTTAAGTTCTACATAACTATTTATTAATTTACTATTTAAAACACCATAACACGGGCATGTGCCTAGTATGGCGGCCATAAATTCCACAATTGTTATATATTTACTTTTCAAAGAATAAAGAAACATTAAAAAAAAAAATTAAAATAACTTGATTTTGGTATACAATATATAAAATATAAAACATATACAAATATATATTTCTTGGGGATAATCATTTAGAGCAGGGTTTCCCAAACTGTGTTCCGCGGAATAGCAGCGTTTCACTAAGTCGGAATAGGGGTTCTGCGACAATTTGCAGGAAAAAATTTATTTAATATAAAATACACATATTCATATTTCAACACTACTGATATTATTAAAAAATTACTAATTTTTGTATAAATATATCCCTATAGCTCTGAAGTTAGGTACTAGAGCCTTCCAGGTAGAGAGAATAAGCTTTTTGAAAATTGAAAGAGCTTATGCCTGTTATCGCAGTAAATCTTCATTTTACACACTAAAAAAAATGTCGGAAATTTATTACTGTGCTGTATACTGTGGTAAAAGTCAATAATATGAATATATGTGCGATGTGGAAACAATAACAACGGGATAACGAATCTGCACGTTTTTCACGAAATTTCTGTTCCCATGGAACCCAACCAAATTTGGTTCGAAATCGACTTTACTTGATAGTAAAATAATGTAAAAATCAGTCTTACTACATCCTTGTTAGAAATTAGTGAAACTATAAACGCGGATGGTGCCGTAAATGTTGGTAGGAAAAAGTATTACAATTTTTAAAACGAGAGATAAAATTGCATCTTTTGATAATAAATGAGCCCTTGCCCGGAATAATGTTGTATTCAACAATATTCTTGTTCCGAGAAAAATGGAAAAAACGAAACCGGTTATGTTTTATAACATTTTATATTTAAAATACAATAAACATACAATTCTTAAGACTTTTAAAGGAAAAGTCGTAGAAAAAGGCTATTTAAAAGACTATTACAAGAATTTGTGCTGATTTTGTGGAAAAATGTTGTATATAAAAATTTCACATGTAACATTATTCCACAAAATGGATTTTTTTAACTTTTCGTACCTTCAAGAAAGCACCATGCTCTTCTAACATCTATTTACATATGTCATTGATGTATTTTAGCTTAAAAAGCAAAAAAACGATATGAATAAATAATACCATTTACATTCGAGATATTGTCTTGAGATCAACATACAGCATTATTCGACCAAACTGTTTCAACGGCTAAAAAGCAGCCTTAACAATATTTTTTCTGGAAAAATTCTACTTTCCTGAGTTCTTCAGCTTCTTGGCTTTAAAGTCTTTGTAGATGAAGCCATAAAACATTAGTTTTCTCCATTTA
Source organism: Limnephilus auricula (assembly GCA_951813805.1). Lineage (NCBI taxonomy): Eukaryota > Metazoa > Arthropoda > Insecta > Trichoptera > Limnephilidae > Limnephilus > Limnephilus auricula. The sequence continues at coordinate 9,350,852 of OX638403.1, forward strand.
TTTCCATGAATTAAACCACACTCCGTGATTTTGATAAATGGCCTTATACAACATTCTTCCACAAACCAATCTTTAAAATGCTGTCACAGGCCTAAAAAAAAATTCACTACCATTATCCCTATCTTAAAAGATGCGTAGTAATATGCCCAACATTATTCCATCATTAACTCATCATTGATAATTTTGTTGGATACAACATTATTCCGGGCAAGGGCTAAAATATTACAATTTTGGATTTAATCTAATAATTTTGATTGTTTTCCTGCCTTACAAAAATGCGAAATTGCGAATGCCTTAGATTGACTGGCTCCTGGCAAATGGGATTATTATGACGTATGACATCATAAAAAAACAGTATGTAAGTTAGCAGATACTAAGCGTATAATTTATAAGGTAGGTGTACAAGTATACAATTTGTATATATTGAACATTACGAACATAGATACTAACGGTATATGTATGTATTATTATAATTTGATTTGTACAGCACTCCACGTGTCATAAAATAAACAGCGTTTGAAAGTTAGTGACACGTGGGCCGCCATTAGGGAGCTTTAACTACCTGCTACGTGAAATAATAAAGCTTTATGGTTCAGGATTACCATCTCCACGGGTAGAAGGGAACATGTTAATAGAAGCTTTTATAGCTCTTTTTTCTAGCTTGATGTTAGCTCTGGAAAATAATAATTCGTTTTTTTAGTAATTATGAACTAGGAATCATCTATTTCGGATTTATAAAAACACCGTTTTACTGGATATATTGAAAAATACGCCATTTTGTTTTTTTCTTACAGTTCAAAGAACTTGTTTCACGACAATTCAACAAAGTGGCATTTCAACACATCTTTAACCTATCCAAACGTAGCCTATTTAACCATTTTTTCATCACTTGTAATGACTTTTCAAAGGAAAAACCTAACCATTTTTCATCACTTTTCAAAGGAGGTGATGAATTTACATGTTGAGTTGTCCGGTCACCCAAAGAGCTATAACTATATGGAAATTTTGTTTATTTAGATGTATGCAAAATTTTGCATACATCTAGTAAGAAAATAAATACAATTTAATTGCTAGGTTCAATTGTGTCCAAATTTGAAATGAAATCAGTCACCTGTCTTTGAAGTTGGCTCACTCCATAAGTGGAAGTTAAAATGACAAGTATTTTCGTGAAAATAGGTTATATAGACAATTTTTAAATGGAAGGCTTTAATGTTTGCAATCAAACTAAAGATTATTTTTAACATATATGGCACATGTCCTATTTGAGGCTTCCATAACGGCATTCCTTACGTTATTATAAAGTTTTTGCCCCTTATAAAAAACGCTGTTTTGGGTGCACGAAAGTTTAGTTTTGGGAAGCCTAAAATCTCTGCTTTTTCTCGTTGGATAATTATGAACATTTTCATGGTACATAATATTACTTTCCAGATAACTTGGCAGCATATAATTTTTGAGCTTGTACAACATTGTTTATATATTATATGTTGTTCGGTTGTCATCATATTAAAATTTTGTAATACAATTTTAACTCTAGTAAACATGATGCACTTTAGAATCATCCTCATTCCCCTATTTTGTATAACCTATAGTTTCTTATTTTGGGCTTCGTTACCTAAGAATAAAACACTAGAACCATAATTTAAATGCAGAGTTACAATAGAATTGTAAACAAGGCGCGTTGTCTTGAGATCCAAGTTATTTCTGATCCTAAGGAATCCAACTTTTTTAGTTATTTTCTTTGTTATGTATTCTAAGTGTTCGTCGAATTTTAATTTATCATCTAATATTACACCCAGATATTTAATACTGCTAACTCTTTCTATATTTACGTTATCAATTTTTAGTATTGCGTGCTCGTTTCCTCCTAGACTTATCCACAATTAAAATAATTGTTTTCATAAACTTCAATTTTAGTTTATTTTGGTTTAACCAAAGGGATACATAATTTAAGTCAATTTGTATTTAGTTGTATAGACCTTGAAAAAGCATTAATTGTCGATCAAGTAACAAACATATGACATTTCTGTCCCCTGGAACAACAAGGTTCCTTCTGACTTAACAATGTTATGCGATAATAAACTCTAATGTAGTAATTCTCCCAATACTGTTATCGCACGACTTAACTTATATTAGACAGAAACTTGTTTTTCACTTTCTGGCACGATTTTTCAATGCCAATTAAATCAAAATGGCGCTGATCGTCGATCAAATGCGAGGTTCAAAAACCCCAAAATATATATATATATGTTTTATATATCGCCAATGTTAAACGTAGTGGTAGGTGACGTTCATGGCGGATGACCCACTTTCTAAAGATTTTTTTAATCAAAGTAAAACACTCTGAAATTAATCTTTCTATTATCCAACCAAAATAATGTTTTCTAGGAAGCGTGTTCCTTCTAATTGCCTGAGCAGCTTAACTCAACAAAAAACTTGATTTGACAAAAACCGTGAGCACGACAGCAGTCGTAAGTGACAATAATAAAATATACATCCAATGAATTACCGCGTTCTGGGAAGGAATCAGAGGCGTGCGAGATTATTCGGAACTTACTAATTAACAACAATAACAAAACACACAATATTATATTATAAAAATATAATTAAATAATTTAAATGATAGTAGGGAACTAAAAATGGTATTTCATTTGTGTAATTTGTACCCTCAATTTGGGAGGCGGGTAGGAGGTGGGAGGAGGGTATGGGTACCACCTCCCGGGTACCATTTATTTGAAAACAAACACCCCTGCCATAGGTAATCCCAAGTGGTAAGCAAAGTTTGGTGACTTAGCAGGGGTGCCCGGGTTCGAAGAGGGAGGTTTATCAAGGTCATGGCGGCGAATGCATTTGCCCGCCTACTGCATTGCGGGCCGAATCGGGAGAGACTGGTTGAAGGAGACCTAACCCCTCCAGCCGGACTCTCTCGGCCCATCACTTGCACCGCAGTGGGAGGTGATTCATACGTCCGTCACTCCTGGACTCCTTGACCCTCCGATTCTCGCAAGCCCACTCTTTTACTTTCCAGAACTTCATCTCCATTCCTTTCCTTTCCATTCCCAAAGATGACACAGGCGCTGAGGTATATGGTTTTCCTCAGGGACTCCTGTGTATAGCTAATGTAAAAAAAAATCTTAGAACACAGAAGGATTTGTACAACAAACTATCGATTATTAATTATTATTGTGACAGCTGTTTCGGCTTTTCAAAAAAAAGGAAAGTAAGCGGCATTATTATTTTATTTTTGGAGAAGATTTTGGATTATTTATTATCAACTAGCCACTTCTTAAATAAATTATACGATTGATCACGCATATAAAAGGCTTCAGCGATGTTCAGCACTTTGTAATCTACACATACGTATATTAACAGAGAATGTGCAAACGTCTCTGTGGAGTTCTTAGCTCTACTTAGGTCTGGATGAACCCGGTGACGCCCAGGTAATACTGATTCTAAAATAGGTCTTCAGATCTTACACCACTTTAGGCTCACCATTTTAATACGAACCCCACTCCATCCAGCACTCTCAACATACTTATTTATGTACTTGTGTACCAACATTATTTTGTTTTAACTGTGATTTTCAGTTGATCATATTTTAATAACTCAGGTGCGGGGCATACGTCATTCCTATGTCTACCTACGTTAAATTATCGTGAAAACAAGCTTGTGTGCCCAAGCGGTTAAATTAATTAGAAACTATTCATAAATCGATATTGAGGACATAAATAATGACGTGATTAGGCCGTATCAAAACCTGTGAGAGGTGGATTGGATCTTGAAATGGAATTAAATTATTGGAGATTATTAATTAAAAACGTCACGGCACGCCCCTGTCGCCTACTGCTTATTTGGTAAACTAGGCGTTATAGTCCAGTCAAGTTAAACATGAAAAGGGGGTCGTGCTTGCAAAAGGTCCGATCTTTCTGAATTTTTTATATGTTGTTAGGACCTAAACCAATATTAAAAAAACAGATTTGCAATTTCCAAAGTGCTGTGCGAGCGGCGGTGTACCCAAAAAACCATGAAATTTTCGGACTTTTTTCAGTTTTTGCTTAATATCTCAGTGAAGGAAGGGTCTGACAGGTATAGTTGTTCAACACTATTTTAAAGTAGACTAAATTTGCTACAATTTGAAACCAAAGGGAGTTCTACACAGCAATTGGTTTTTAAGATACAGTTCTTCGAAAATCAATAATTTTTTCCAAAAAATGATTTTTTCTCGAAACAGCCACTTACTTTGAGAAATATTTTCTAAAATACGATTCCCACCTCAAATATTATATGAAACGAAGTTGTAGCAAATTTAATTAGCTTTCATTTGAAACCAAATTGCTACCTGTAGGCCCAGCGGTTCTCTCAAAAATTGCAGATAACCAAAGTCAAAGTGGGTTTTGGGGGAAATGCAAATAAACTGATCCCACGTCTTTTTATGGCTTTACTTATCAAACAGTTACAATTTATTTATTTTTGTTATTGATAACAAATTGTTTGATAGAAAAAGAATAAGATAATTTACCTATCGGAAATTACGTGATCATCAAACATTGTTTTATATACCTACATACTAAAATACTTGTACAAAAATCATGGTACCTACTATGAGGACAAATTACATTTACTCAAAAAAGAAAACTAATATAAATCATGTAGGATTGTGTTTTGATGGCCAAATCATGCCATTCTTTTTATCTTAGATGGCACGGGCTTTGGCTCGCACGAAAGTGGTGTCTCGAAGGCTGTGATCCATGTATCCAGTCTGCAGTCGGGTCATCTTTATCGTGTGCCATGCACAATTTGCCAGAGGACTGAGCAGCGGAGTCCAGCCTTTCTGCATCTGCACAGCTCCCAGAGCACCCTTTCTTGCATTTACATGAAATTTTTCGCAGAAGTGCAGGAGGTGCGGGATTAACGGTGGTGGGGATGGGGGTGAGTCCCTGAGAAGAGAGCTTCCACCCCCAATCAGCGGGATTCTAGTTGACACACCGCTACTTCTGCACTTGGAGGTAGCACCTTGCTGCATGGTGGCCTGCGGCATATGGCCTGTGACAATGGGCGAGGTTTATGCTCGTTGAAGTGACAAACGTCTTATATCTCAGGAAATCCAAAGTATCCCTCGCGGTGTCACCCCCATATGAAGCCACAAAGCACTTGATGTCTGCTTCTCTCACGGCTTTTAGGATGGACGAAGGACGACCTCCACTTGCTCAGCAAGTGGTTAACTCTTGCTCAGGAGTGTGGTGATTTTGGTCTTTCCTTGGCCAAACGGTGCTGTGATAGTATCGCACCCGGTAAACGCTTGGGTGAATAGTATTTAACGTCCCTGCGCCCCTAGCACGGTCGATCGATATGAAGTTACCGACCGATTGTCGGTAACTTCTCATCGTTCCCTAGGACAACTGTAGATCGCAAACGAATTGGTGACAGTTTACAATGACTACCATGCTAGCACCCCTGGTGGTTGTAGCAGGTCGTAGAGTAGTGACAGGAACCAGCTTCGCCCTTCGTGCTCTTCTGTACGTAGACTTTTGTCTCTTTGACCTCCTCTCCTAAACCATTGAGAAGAACGAGCAGGTCGGCGTCTCCTTCCACTAAAGCGCCGTTTGTACTTCATTTGATTTGTACTTCACTGCTGGAGGTCACATTTTTTAGCAGAAACATAGTTCTGCATACGTGGGATGTTTTTGTCTCGCATTACTGCTCTCGGGCGGGTCACGCACATAATGCCTTCCATCTCATGAAATGTGTTATCACCATCTAGGGTGTTAACGTTCACCTCCGTAATGTCAGAGACAAATTGGATAAAATCTTCTTTTCCTATTGGTGGTGAGGATTCATCTCGCAAGATCGCCGAAGTTTCAATCTGCACAACTAATAAGAACAGTATAACCCCAGCGCAGCGCACATATTGTCGGTAAAAGTAGGTATTAATTCCAATCAGAAGGGAGGAAACAAAAGATCGAGTTCGTACAGCACTATCAGAGCATGAGAAAATATCACACACTTCTTCTTCCATGTTTCAAGGAGGCCACGCATGTTTTTGAGAACAACAGTCTCAAAAAGTAGCTGTACTGACTCAGGGATGACAGAATCAACATTGTTGAAAAAATCCTCCGAGGTGGGATACTGACTGGTTGTACACTTGTGTGCGGGTATCTTCAACGATGATTTCTGCTGCTGCCTTCACAACTCTCAACCGCTCTTGCTGCACACCGCCTTTTTGTTCCTTGTACCAATCATCATACAAAATTTTATGGCCGGTGTTTATGAAGCAGACGAGTGTCCCTTTGTTGGAGCTAAAACGTTTTTGAAGGTAAGTTTTCGCTGTTCTGACATCAGGGATACAATCACCCCTAATTTGCTGCAGAAGGTGTGATAAATAAAAATGGCATTCATCACTGTTTTCCAATAAGTAATCGTACACATACTCCATCGCTTCTTCAGAATTACTGGCTGGACGATACCCTCTCTTATTCCCAGGAGCAGGTGGTAATCTTAATAGGCTTACGTAGCACAATCTGTGGGTTCCGTCTGCAGCAACCAGGTCGCCAATGGCGAGGAGGCTCTCCTCCAATCGTCACCCCGGCGTTTAGCTGTATCTAAAATAGTTTGCCTCATGCCCAACTTCTCAACTGTACGGACCACATTCCTTCTTGCCAAGGGCAGTTTGCTTTGTTGCCCGAGAAATTATTCAGTGATAGCATCACCACACAAAATTCAAATCCCTCTCAAGGTAGGAGCCAGTTTACTTGATAATCTTGTCGATAAAGTCTTCGGTTGGGAAGCAGAATCCCTTCCTTCAACGTTACACACAGCTGTATATCTCTTCCTGGTTGAAATTTTAGAGGAAATTTTTATTTTCTGTGAGACCACTTTTTTGACTCACTTCAATTAGTGTTCGAATTCCTCGTTCTTTGATGATCATAACAGGACATGTATCGAGGTCCTCACGACACACAAAACAAACGCTCGGACGGATAGTCATTTCGCAACACTCTGAGAGCTGCCCTGGAAGGGCCGGGTGCAGGTAAGGAGGTCAAGGGAGGGGACAACAAAAACACTTGGGGAAAAATCCGTCCGTTATCTGCCATTTTTGAATTTTTGAGTGAACCGCTGGGCCTACAGGTACCAATCCGGTCTCTAATGAAAGCGAATTAAATTTACTACAACTTAATTTCTTGTATTATTTGACGTGGGATGCGTATTTTAGAAAATATTTCACAAAATAAGTGACCATTTCGAGAAAAAATAATTTTTTGGAAAAAATTGTTGATTTTCGAAGAACTGTATCTTAAAAACCAATTGCTGTATAGAACTCCCTTTGGTCTCAAATTGTAGCAAATTTAGTCTACTTTAAAATAGTGTTGAACAACTATACCGGTCAGACCCTTCCTTCACTGAGATATTGAGCAAAAACTGAAAAAAGTCCGAAAATTTCATGGTTTTTTGGGTACACCGCCGCTCGCACAGCACTTTGGAAATTGCAAATTTGTTTTTTTAATATTGGTTTAGGTCCTAACAACATATAAAAAATTCAGAAAGATCGGACCTTTTGCAAGCACGGATGTACATCTTGACTGGACTATTAGGTTAGCCCGAGAATGTCGACAAGCGATGGATCAACAAATAAAACATAAACACGACTATTCACGTTGTATCCGGTCCTCGTTTTTCTCAGTTGTGAAGTGTGATGCCCAATTTATGGTAGACAATATAACACCCAATCACTGTGCAAGTGTGCAAATTGACACAATTTTAACCAATGGTGAGTAGATATTCACGATTCTTTGATTGTGTAAGTGTAGTTTTATGGTAAACTAACGCAGACCTGTGAAAAATGACGGAATTTTATAATAATTGTAAGGTATTTATTTTAACCTATTTATTTTTATTTTTATTTGATGAGTAAAACCTCAAATTAATCACTGAATACAATATTAGCAACTCTAAATCGAAAATTTGAAACAGAAAAATCAGGAAAAGACACGGTCTCATCTAGGAATTGAACAGAACCTTAGCATTGTCAAGCGATACTCTATCACTGAGCTAATGGGATCATATGACCTTTAACTGTATCGACTATCATGTAACTTCCACTAAGAACTACAATTTTCTTAAGGGACCGCTCTGCCAATTTCTACCGATTTCTTACATGTTTTCCTTAAACGTTTGAAGTTTTTAAGTTCTTAAAAAAATATATGCCATTCTTTAAGATAGTATCTAAACATTCCCCAAGCCGAAACGGTAATTATTTGAAATTCCCTCGATAGAAATAAATCGCAAAGTATGCTCCGAAAATTATTATTTACACGTTTTTTTCTGTTATTTTACAAGTTATATGTATAAAAAAAATTCACAATGTTTCCTTAAATGCTACTTGACACAGCCCCCACGAGATTGTTGCTCTTTTTCAAACGAGTCGTCTTTTATTAAACATTTTCACAATTTTCGCATGAATTTTATGGTTTTTAATGTTAGCGCGCTCGCTCTCACGTTCATATTGTCGTATCTCTCCATCTTCTTCTTTTTGAGCGGGTAGCGCGGCCTTAAAGCTTAGGGCATTTCGGCCTCAAATCCAAAACTACGTTTTGTATGAAACCGGCCGCGCAGCCGTTCCTCTTAACACATATTTTTATTGGCTGCTATCTTTATGTATGTTTGCAAGATTCATCGCGAACTAAATGTTTAGTTATGGATGTTTTTACATTTAGTTTGAGATAAAACTTGCAATCATACATTAAGATAGCAGCCAAAAAATATATCTTTAAGAAAATGAATATAATGTTGGTAGTTCTTAGTTGAATTATAAAACAGTTAAATAAGACGTACTAGCTCGGTGGCACAACATCGCCCCGACAAGGTTAAGGTCCCGGTTTTAATTTCTATATGTGACCTATTATTTCTGATTTTCATGTATGAAATTTTCGATTAAGAGTCCGTCGCTAATATTGTATTCAGTGATTAAAAACCCCAAAAAAACTGTTTCCCTATAAGATTCCAGGCACTATAGGTAAGTACCGTTCCATTTAAACTTCTCAACTTTAGATGAGGAGGAACTGAGATATCGTATCTGTCTTTCCTTTGCTATTATTCCCATTCAAATGACGTAATTATTAACGCATTATCATTACCAGGAATCGCAGTTAGACGTCTTTATTTGATAATCACACCAAGCAGACGGTAAACGGTTAATGGAGATTTGGTTAAATATCTGACCATTAACCTGCTTTGTTTGGTAGAGCTAATTAGCAAATTTAGAGTGAGTTAGTTTTAAGCTGCTGTAACTTATGGAAATATATGCACTTTTTTAGAGTTTGAGGGTCAAGTGTTTGACGCATTGGTAGAAAATGTAATGCTACGTCCAGACTGCGGCCAACTTCCAACTTCAAACGTTTGGACGATTGTGTGTAGGGGTAGTTCGTGCGTTGGAAGATCGAGTTGGAAGGTTGGAGTTCGAGTTGGCCCGGGATCGCCTCCGAGGCGATCGCGACGGCCAACTCACACGAACCAGCCTGCCGCAGCCACTCATCAGTCTGCGAACGGCCGGCGATCAAGACACGTGTGCCGCGTACCATTAATATGAACATAATATTACGGGAGAGTGGTATAACAATTGTTTGAAAACACGTCGTGTATATACTTCCACGTAATAATTGTAGGCAACTGATAAGATAAGCGCCGAATCAGCTGTTCGACATCCGCCACGTTGAAATTCGGAGTTCGGAGTTCGAACTAAGTTCGGAGTTGGAAGGTTGGCTTCGGTGTGGAAGTACCATAAAAGATCTATTGAAAGAAACTGAATTAATTTATTTTTTGTTTATGACATAGAGATCAGAATAGAGAAATCAATTGACATTGCTTTCAGAAGATATTGTTCTATAAATAAGTATGTTAATTACGAGAACAGGAATTGAATATCTTTAGACGTACATTGAAATAAACATTTTTACATCGAATTTTGGCATGCGTCCAAGAGTATTTGCAATATAACTATCCATTTTCTCTTTTTTACGTGTACATGTCTGTTTTTTTAAATTCTCATTCAATATTCGACTTTGTTTACTGTAAATCTGCAATATTTTTCAGGGTGATAGAAATATAAAATATTATCATCATTCAGAATCAAAATGTAGGCAGAAATGTCTTTAGGCGTATTTAGTGACCATATCTGAATAGCCTGGTACATCCCAATATTCCTCTGCCCCATCTCTTTCATCTTCTGTCCTTACTTGAGTTCTAAATTCATATTAACTCTGCATTGGCATTAATCTTCTTATAAGTGAATACCAACAATGATGGGGTATCAAATATTAAATCATACTATGTCCAGTGTTTTCAATATAATGTCATGCGTGCAAATTGGTATCATCTCTAAGCATAAACTTTCTAATTAAAGTGTGTTTTTTTCTAATTTATTTTGGTTTTCATTCTTTTTTTCTATTTTATTTATTAAATTCAAAAGTGTTTATTATTAAGTTGTGCAGTTGTTTTAATTTTTATTATTGTGAAAGCTGTTTGGGCTTACAAGGCCATTTTCAAACTGTCTGTTCCTTTTCCTTGTAAGCCGAAATAGCTGTCACAATAATAAAAACTAAAACACTTTCAGAACTTCATAATACACATTTATAAATTTAATAATTTAAAAAAATTTAAAACTTTAAAATTTTTTAAATTTTTTAGTTCTACGAAATAAACACAAAACATGTGTTTATCGGAAGTGGCCTGACAGGTAAGTATGTTTCTGTCTCTATTTGTAAATAATAAACTTAGATAGAGCCTAAGAATTCACAATAAATTGTACAGCGCCCTTGAGATGATTTCTCACAAAACTGGAGCTTTAAAAATTATCCAATTAATACCTAATAAGTTATTAACTAATTAGTAATTACTCATAAGTAATTAGGGTAATTAGGTGTAGCATGACCCTAGTCTAGATAAAATATCTAGAAACCAGGATAGCATAAATAAAAAAGGGGTAATACATTATTTATAATAATATTATGCGAACCCTCAATAAAGTTAGTGATGTGAGTTCTATGGAACACCTCGCGGTCACGGTGACCGGGGAGCGGGCGGCAAACAACCGAAACACAATGGAATCAAAATACAAATTTGAAAAGAGAATAAAAAAACGCCACAAGAGAAAAGTAAAAAAGGAAATAAGAGGCAAACTGACGACGGGAGGAGTCGAGTTAACGGCCGTCAGGGTTCTCACTTTTCAAAAAAGAATTGTATTAAACAGATCTTTATCAGAATCATCATAAACGATATTAATTACACAAAAAATAACATGAATTTAATATTTGGCATTTAATTTGGGAGGCAAGAAAGGATACCGCCGCCACAGAAACAATTTATTGGAAAACCAACACCTCTGCCATAGGTCACCCCAAGTGGTTCGCTATGTTTGGTGATTTAGCAGGAGTGTCGCGTTCATGGAGAGGATGGTCTAGGTATGGCGGCGGAAGATCTGGACACACTGAATCCCAGATTCCTACTCACCCCTCATACATTTTTCCTTCTCAGAACTTCCTCTCTTTCCTTTCCTTAAAATTCGATTCGTATTTTTATATATTAAAAGATTTGTGTTTCCGGAAAAACATTAAAAAAAAATATATTGTGACCAAGGATTTTTTTTACGCAAATCAGTAGACAAATAATGATCTACGGTCATGTCACGAAATCACTTGTACCCATCTGACTATCAAGATGAAATGTTTTCCTCGAGATAGCGTTTTGTGTACGAAATTTATATATTTGCAATTCTAATAATTGCATTGCTTATAAATTCAATACCTTTATATTCAATATTTTTAGGTTTCTTAATAGATTGTGTTGAATGAATTGTGTTGGCAGCTGATTTATGAAACATATATTTTTCGCGACCAATTCTAAGTATGTAGGTAGATAGTATTATTTGAATGGTCTGTTTAATATAGGCTTCTGAGGAGGATCGGCCACAACATCTCGGCCGGGTTCCGAACACAAAACAAAACAAAAATAAAACCCGCCGGGCGGCGCCGCATTCAATATTCACAGATGAATGAATCTAAAATCTAGAACAGCGGAGAAACCTGTTTCGCTCTCCGCCGCTAATCTTCTCTCTTCTCTTGTCTTCTCGTCTCGAGACTAAACATAACCCTTTTCACTCTCACGGATCGAAAAACCCATGATGCCTTTGTTAAAAGTTTAACCGGAGTTTATGGCGATAATCAGTGATGAAAATGATCCGGAGCAAACCGGAACGCTGTGGCGCGCTGCTCCGATTCGTGAAATTATGATTTTGCCAATCCACTAATGACAGGTTGGTTTATAGATTTTTTTTACATTAGCTTTACACAGGGGGCCCTGAGGAAAAAAATCTTTGAGGATGCTACATGGAGGATATTTTTAGGGAAAGGAAGTTTTTTTTAAATTCGAATTGTTTCTGGCTTTCACTCTTCAAGGGTCTAGGCTATCATTTAAAATTATGGAGAAATGAAAGGTGAATTTAAATATACATTTTATTTAAATGGGCATATTTCAAAATTATATGGGTATATATATTATTTATATATATATAGTATATATATATATATTTATAGCATATTTCAAAATATTATGGGTAGGATTCAAGAAGTTAGGAGAAAAAGTAAGAGGGGATTTATGTGTCCAGGAGTGACGGACGTATGAATCCATCCCTCCCACTGCGGTGCAAGGCGATGGGTCGAGAGGGTTCGACTATTGTTTCAAGGTACTTGGATAATAACAGACCTTGAATAAGACTTTCACAGAACTTGAAAATTAATTTTGAAATTTACAACAACCCGTCCAAAGTAATTAAAAGAAGTTCCGTATCAGTTGAACCCCGACATTGGCCCCCCGGCATACACGAAGAAAAATAGTATTAGTACAAACGATCATTTTAATAGTAAAAACGGGATTGAAGTTCTTACGAACACATTAACAGGGTTTCAATGTTTATTGGCGGGAACATGTAAGAATAATTTGTTGGTATACGTAATTTCGTACATATACCAACAAACTATTATTACATTTTCCCGCCAATAAACATTGAAAATTGAAACACTGTTAATTTGTTCGTAAGAACTTCAGTCCCGTTTTTAACCGTTTTTACTATTAAAATGATCGTTTTTTCGAATAACATTTTTCTCCGTGTACTTATATATACAATATGCAGCCTGTTTAGGGAAAACACGGTATACCTACTAACACAAAATATAACCAAGTGTCTGGAAGTAGTGTGCAGAGAGGATGTACCGCTGAATAACAAATATAAAACATATTTTCATTCAAATGCATTAAGGAAAAATACTTGTCTAAATACTGAATATACCAGCGTGTAAGCACATAAAAATTGACACTGCAAGTAAATTCGTTTGAAATACATACCAACTTATTATTAAGTGTACTTTTGAAGTATATTTTAGGTTTTAGATTGGTAAATAATACACAAAAAAATATAATTTTATAATAATTATAATATCGAGGGATCAAATGTTGGGTCACCATTGGAAGATACTACTATGCTGCTATGATACCTACTGCTGTGAAGGGATGACCAGATGTGAATGATGAAGTATAAAAAGGTAAGTGTTTTATTACAATCATTTTAAAGCATAGGCAAAATTAAAATTTTAAAAAATGAATTGTTGAAAATATTGACTAAAAAAATAGTAGAATGCGTGAACGAGATCCCTGAGGAACACCTGTAAAATAATACTAGACAGCTAGACCTACAAATTATGTAGCGCGATGAATTAGAATAAGAAAGAAACTCTTACATAGTTTGGGAAATAAAATGACGAGGAAATGAGTGTTAGGAGAATATATTATTATTATGACAAGTACGTTAAAGAAGTAAACGGGTCCAGGAACAAAGTCCCAGGAAGAAATAATCGAGACTCGGAATAACAGAAGATTTCTAGAAAGGAGTGATATGCCGATAACACCTTTCTTTTTACTAAACGTAATATTACTTATCAATCGTACCATGAACAATGCACGACATCTTATCTTATCATGAATTATCTAATCATTGCAATGTAGGAAAATAAACAAGATATCGTACTGTAAAGCGGAGATGTAAAAATAATGTTTAAACTTGTCCAATAAGCAGTCTTCTTTTAGTTATAATTTAGGTTTTAAAAAACAACCAAAAATATCATCAAAAATATTCTTATTTTTGCGCCTGTTTTATACTATATTTTAGTTTTAATGTTTTTGTTTTGTCCTGTGCTATAATAGCGTTACTTTTTACTTATATTGTCCTACGCTATAACAGCACTCTTATTGTTAATTTTGTTCCCTTGTTATTGCCTTGTATACTCGTATACTTTATATTCTTTATTTAAAATTACTTTTCAATACTTTGTAAGCACTGAAGGATTATTTTTAAATTTTGTTATAGTTAAGCGCACTTGAAGTGAAACATCACAAAACTGCGCTATACAAATGCTTTGTTATTATTATTATTATCAGCCCTGGAGGAGATCCCAGTACAGAAAGGTAACGACTTTGAATGAATTGAATTTTGGAAGACTTGATGTTTTGTTGAACCGAGGCGAACTGTATTTTCAGGTGGTTTTTTATGTACTCTTATGTTTTGGATATATTCGGAACATCGTAGTAGTTTGTAGAGTCATTCTAATGTCAATTTTTAACATCTCAAAAATGTGATTGTCTTATATAATATAAGTGACTAAATTACTTAACTGAAACAAAAATAATACTAGATAAAAATAATAACGTAAGTTAGAACTACAATATTTGCAACGAAAAGGGGTAAAAATATAATGAATAGTACACAACTGCTAACCCTGTACAAATCGCAATTGCGCCCCATGGTAGAATTTGGAAGTCACCTCTGACACTGGACCCCAAAAATACCTGAATAATCATTTGACTCTGTGCATATATATATTATTACTACCATTATAAAATGTAGATACTAGAAATATGCATTAAACCTGTTTCCCTCGAAGGTGAAGTCCTGAATGGATGTTCATCAATAATTATGTTTACCTGAAACAAAGAAAAAAAACATTATTAAAAATATGAAACAATCAAATAAAACAACAATCAGACTTGAACAATTATTATCTAAAAATGCAAGGATTTGTTGTGAGTGCAAGTTTAACGTGTCGTTGGAATTACTGTAAACATTTATTGGTATTGTACAATTTATTGTATTTTTCGTAAAGACCCTCTCTAAGCAAATCTGTATCTGTAAGTGATCAAGAACTCTGAATTTAAAGTTTGTTATTATCTACTCTTTTGACTGCCTGCACAGATATATATTTGTGTTTTATTCAAAATAATAATATTTTAAGCCTAGGTAGGTACTTAGTAAGGCAATGGAGTTCCTGCTTACACCTTATTATAATTAATTGGCATTCTAATGGCAAGTTCACGGTGGCTATTTCTCTGTGCTTTATCGTGACAGGCATATTAAAGCCGGTTTTATAGTTATAATATACTGTAACATTATGTACACATGGATATTCATTGAATCACACATGTAACAAGCGATATACTACAAATGTAATGAGAGTTTTTATAATAATTTTACGTCGCATAATACTACAAAATTAATTGGGTGTCTCCATAGCCACCTATCATATGGTTAACGTAACTGTCAATTGTTATAAAATCAAATAATATCTGCAAGGTAAGGATAGTTTTTTTAATGAAATTCAAATGTAACATTGTCATCAAATCGTCAATCAGCTCCGTTTGTTTTTTTTACATTTGAAAGGTCTCTGTTAAACGCTGATTCTAGGTCCGTTTCGGCCTTTGAAAAAATTGTGATGAGCAGAAAAGCACAACCATAAAGAACAACTGTTATGTTGTTATGCTAGTCAGCTGATCGCAATTTGATAGAAAGCTGAAAAGGATCTTTTTTTTTTAAACATTACACATTTCATATTACAAAGATCTTTGGCTGTCCAACTAGGAAATTAACATGTTTTAGGACAGTCAAATGAGTTTTGAAATTTTGTCTATTGTTGACTTTTATTTAAATATTACACTTTATATAAAATTTTTTTTTTAAAAATTAAGAAGTATTAATAAAAATAAAAAAAATTTAAAAGTATTGATCTAGAATCAGTGTAAACGGGAACCATTAAAATTTCATAAAATGACGATGATTGGCAATTTGATGACAACGTTACAATTGAATTACAGTAAATTAATTATTATGGTTATTTTATAGGATTCGAAATTTTTGAGCCACCCTTGCGCAAAATATCAATTCAATAATATTATAACAAACACATTAAAAAAATCGGCTTCTTTAATAACAGACAAAATAAATACCCCGAAATCGCCATTAATCAAGCAGCATTGTGAATAAAAGCAAAGCTTTTGACAGACGGCATGGCAACACTCCGTAAGAAGTTATAAGTTTTCAGTTCCTACCTACATCTTTGAATTCTAAAACAACATTAGAATGATTTTTTTGTGCTTTTTTTCTCGCTAGCGACCACACCGCCGCGATATTTTCCCAGAAGGCCAGCGGCTGGTTTTGAGATTCCTAAAAATAGCCGCAAATTATAATGAAGCACAATAATAGGCAGTCTCCCGCCTCAGCTTTTTGTTCAGTTTATAAACATTACTAACGAGAAACGAGACAGGTTCCAAAGCTGTATAAATGTCAAAAATGGACGGGAAAGTTTTAGATTGGTGTTACCTGTGCGACTACGAGAATTAACGGCACTCAAATGCGGTGTTGCAAGTTGCTAAAATTCTTTGTTTATAATATTAAAATAGCCGTTTTTGAAGGTTAAATGGACGAGTCTGCCAGGGGAGCATTACGGACATAATTATAACCACTGAAGCGACAGCGCAACTTAAAACTTTTCATTTGAAATTTTGAAAATTTTTCGCCCAAATTAAAAAAAATCATACCTCCTAATTTTATTACGAAGACATACATAAACCTAATAAAGTGCTTTATAGCCGATGAATTCACCTATATTTAAATACTAATCCCATATTTTTAGGATTTATAAAAAATTATTAATATATCATAAACATTTTAAAAGGATATATTCTCTGGGTTTTCTAGTTATAAACTGCCATGGAAAATTTAATTTGGCGTCCACATTAAATATTTTCTATGAAGCTTTTTGTAAATGGTCTAATTAATGATCACATGTACAAATTCATAATATTACATATATATACATTCATAATAAAACTGAATGTTGATAAGTTCTCAAGAGTTGAAATGAGTCATATGAAAAAATATTCGCCAGAAATTTTGTTCGTGAAATGCACAAATTTCATTGGACTAAAATGGAATTTTTAACGCACTTACCAAAACTAACTGCAACACATCAGGTAGATATATTCATTATCTTTAATCCACAATAACAATTAACTCGATGAATGCTTTATTTATTGAAAATTATGGATTTGCAAACATAGTCATCCCGAACAAAGTATTACGTTGTAGAAAACCAACAAACACTATTTCGAACATATTCATTTTATTATTACGCTAGTAGACATATGTTAGAAAAATCGACTAAAACGCGAGAAAATAATATTTTAGAGGATAAGATTTTGACAGCCAGCCGTTCGTAATAATATTTGATCTGTACGCCGCTACAAAAACGAAGGATAGTGACATCTTTTGGTCAGTACCAGAAGTAGGTTTTCAGTTATCAAATAACGTTAACTGCAGGATGCGGGAATATTTGAAAAAAAAATGTTTTACGAATGATAGGACCACTGTCAATCACAGAAAAATAAAAGCGGTCCATATTTTGGACTAATTCGCTCCAGTGGATAAGATAAAAATATTTGTTATGATAATTTTAGAAGTGTCACTTATCAGTTTTTTTTGGTTTAATGTCTATATTTTAAGAATTTTTTTCTCTTTCAAAAGCGCTTTTCGGATAAAAAAAAATACAAAAAAATGTTGCATAGAAAATTGTAGGTAGGTACTGTTTCATATTTTGTAAAACATTTGACATGTTTATCAAATTTAGGTATCACTGAAGATTGCCAGTAAAATTGTACTTCCCAACTTACTTCTGTCAAATCCCCTTCCTTTTAGGTCCAAACCGCGCCTGGAAAAGCCATGTTGTAACACGTCTTTATGACCGCGTCTATCTCAAACTAAACACATAAATCAGCGCATAAAATGCCGCATTGACGTCACAAGCCACACACAACCCAAACTGCAACATTTCCCAGCCAAAGTCCCACCGCATTAACCTGAAAACATCTTTCAACTCACACATTATCGGTTGACTTCTATGCATTTTGAAGAGGTGCAAATGACCACACGTCGCTTTGTGTTCCATGGTCAATAATTCAGAATCAAAATTATTCGAGTATGCAGAACTGTTTAAGTTGACTGAGGGAGCATTGGCTTTGCCAGAATTGAACTAATTGGCAAAGTTGCAAATAGTTTTGCAGAGCACTTTGACTCCACTAATTAATTGCTCATTTCGAATGTGGAAACACTTGCACACATTCATTCAAAAATTACAGTTAAAACGTTTATTTGCAGCCACTTCTGGTCGGGAGCCCCAAAATACCTGAAAAAACCCTCGAATATGTGCAGAAACGGATAGTCGGTTTGATAGATTCTTCAATCCTAGTTTTTTAGTTAATCCTAATAATTTGGGAGGCGGGAATGGGTACCGCCGCCCCGGGAACCATTTATTGGTTAACCAACACCTCTGCCATAGGTCATTCCAAGTGGTTCGCTACGTTTGGTGACTTATCAGGGGTGCCCGGGTTCATGTGTTGAGGTATGTCTAGGTTTGGCGATGGATTCACTGAACCCAAGATTCCTACTCACCCCTCATACCTGTTTCCTTCCCAGAACTTCCTCTCCTCCCTTTCCTTAAAAATACCCTCTACACAGCATCCCCAAAGATGACACAGGCACTGAGAAAAATAATTTCCCTCAGGGCCTCCTGTGTGGAGCTAATTGTAAAAAAAAAAAAACTGATCGCAATCCTTAAATTCTTAGACATCGGGTGGGAATGCTATTCTACCGTTCTATTCTATTTCAATGGAAGATGCTCCAAAGAACGTCATTGATCCCCTCGGCACCGGTGTATGGTCGGGAAAAACGCCTAACATATCACATGAGAACGGGTCGTTTCTTCGACTCCTTCTTTCTCCTTCCTCCTAACTTTCCTCCCTCCTACAATACGGGTCTCTTCAAGACCCATGTTCACTCCTTCCTCTCCTTCAAAAGACCATAATAATAATAATAATAATAATAATTGGATGACTTGTAAAAAAAAAAAACGCCGTTTTTGTGAAAAATCACCTCAAGGGCGCTGTACAGATTTCAATAATTTCTACAATCTTACTTCTAACTACACACTAGAAAATATAAAAAACCTATGGCTAAAACAATGGATGCAAATCCACCGGTTCTTTGATCAGCGATACAAAACTATATGTACAATGCATCTGAACAACTAGCGCGGTGCTGCCTAAAAATGTTAATGTACATGTATTTTTATTTTTATTTTTTTTTTTATATTTGTATTTACCATCCACACAGCATCCACATAGATGACATAGGCACTGAGGGAAATTTTTTCAATCAATGTTGATCTGTTATTTAAGATTTTTTAATCATGTAAATTTACACAGTGTATAGTTTAACGCAATTTAGTAATTAATTTAATCAATCCAGCTTGTTGAATATTTTTTAACTTTATTATTCTTCTCTGTTGCAATCAGTTAATTAACTATCCCCTAGAGATCTAAATGTGATAATCTTCAAGCTAATATTTCAGCGTTGATAGATAAACTAACCTCAACAATAAATTACGTTGACATAAAGAAATTTGATTCAAGCGAATGAATTCTGAAATCTTTTGCGTAACATCAGCTGCGTGTTTTCCAGAAGTACAATAAATTATTCTAAGAAACCGACTATGGACCACACGGATGGATTAGCATAACCCGAATAGTATATATTATTTTCTAGTAAAGATTAAATCATTATTTTTATTTCGTTAAGCCATCATTTACCCTATAAATTTCTCTGTTGCTGCGTCGCCTATTATATTTTTATCGTTAATTAGACGTTACTATCTTTTTACTGTTTGGATGTCATGAAAGTTTTCAAGGTGAAAGTTTTTACGTTTTTGTTTTTTTGATAATTTTTGTTTATGTGATTTCTGCACAAGATAACGCAACTGCTTGAAGCCAGTGGAACTATGTCATCTCCAATTTAGGTATGTTGAGAAGCTGTTGGAAGGTTAGGTTATACCTACACCTACATACTCTGCCTAGCTATTCAGATCTTATGAATCGTTGTCTTTCAGTACGGTTGTTCTGAAAGTATCAACCACATTGAAGCGAGGAGTAAATATAAAATGGTCCGAAGCCAAGGAGCTCACTGATCAGCCACGGAGGTTGACAATGAGCGCTTTTATTATTACCGTGACGACCCGCGGAAACGGCACGGAGACGGTAATGGCTCGCGCAATCGCATTTGTTCGATAATCTTAATAATGTTTCTACTCCGAGTATATCAACGTTGGCTGGGATGTGTAGGTACCGCACCGTTCGAAACCGATTTTATTTTGCATGAAATACCCCATAGGTTTTTTAAATTTCATAAGTGCGTTCCGGAATCCGCACTCAATGGTAGATTTGTTTACCAAGGACTTGATGCTCAAGTCATTGGTACGGATGCCTTTTTTTACCATGGAGTGACGACGCGAATATGAGTTTTTTTCTTTATAAATAAATAATTAAAATTAATAATACGTGATACTAGATACGTACGCACTACATATCACTCTGCCAGTAATCGTGGGAACAATTTCTTGAACTACATGTCGCACTCTTATGCCTTGTTCTGACCTAACAAGTAGTAAGTCGAGTGGCGAGTAACTCACTACTTGACTCACCAAAAAGTGTTCGCACTGCTGTTAAGTAGGGTTCATTAGTAAGCGACGCAATAAAGTAAATACGCTAATTAAGCTGATTGTAATGCTTATTTTAGAAGAGGTGGAAAAATAAATTAGTGAAATGAAAATAAATCAACTACGGCCACGAAAGTAGATTAATAGCCGCAAAAAAGAAGAATTTTACAGTCGCTTTTTCCGCTTTTCCGCTCCAACTGCGCATGTCAGTGCGCAAGGACGCTTGGAGAAAGACTCTACTCGCCAAAAAATAGAATCAAATGCATTCATGGGGTTTCTCACCATCCTCCCAAAAGCTTATCTACACTAATAAACTAATAACGAATATTTTCGATTTATTTATTTATTAAGTTGGAGTTTATAATTCGGTACTCGAAACTATGAATAGTGGCTATATATTGAATAAGTTGGCCGAGTTTTCTTACCACTGCAAGTATTTTATTTTTATTTTTAATAATATTCGTTGTAGTATGAATAAGCTATTGGGAGGATGGTGAGAAAGCCCCTCAATCTACTAAAGAGCTGACTAGCCTACTCTCTACAACTCTACTAAAATTGTGGTGTTCGGACACGTTTAGTTACTAATATATTCGCTACTCGACTAAAATACTCTCCAAGTCAGAACAAGGCATAAATGATTTCATCGGTAACGATTGCGGAAAGAATAATAATTGAATATTCGTTCTTTTTAAGGTCTTTTATTTAGTCATTGATTTTATGTCGCTAAGATAAAGAATTTATTGTTTTGAAGAGATATAAAATAACGAAGGCATATAATAAGTCACCCTTTGAACTATGAATTACAAGCGTCACTGAAGTAAACCTTCATAATAATTACTTGTGTTTATTATTAAGCATTACATCATTCATATACAAAAAATATATAGCTTTATTGGTTTCAACCATTTAACCACAGAGTTTATTTGATATTTTTATAATTTGATATAGTTATGTATTTTTACAATAGATATCTTTATGTATAAAAATCTCGCGTCACGATGTTCGTCCAAGATTAACTCCGAAACTACTTAACCGATTTTGATGAAATTTAACTTACTGTGTTATTTTAACTAACTTTTATTTGGTCCAACTTAAAAAATAGGATAGTTTTTATCTCGATTATTGATCACAATATTTATTATTGCGAATTAAATGTTTGTTATGGGACAATTATTTGAAATTATTTCTAAGTTCAATAAGTGTCTGACATATGGCGGTGTGAGTTAGTTCATTGACACAACACTTGGGTAGGTGGCCATCCAGTAGATTTAAAAAAATGGCATCCCCAATAAAGGTATGTTATGAGGCTGAAGGTAAGTGGGGAAGGGAAGGAGACGAGGCAGAGGAAGGTGGGGAGGTACCTGGCTATTCAGATCTAGTCACTAAACACGGCTAAAGCCATTTCAAGCAACGTTTCAATTCTGAATGGTGGTCTTACACCAGGGCGATATATGTATTATTTTAAATAATTAATTGTGAAATAACACAAATCAATTAAATAAAATTTATTTGCGCACGCCGGGTTCGAACCCGCGGCCTTCGGAAGAGTCTAACGCCCTACCGCTGGACTATGCCGGCTGTCAGACGGCGTTGTGTTTCGTTAGCCACAGCAACGCGTGGGCGGGTCAGCTAGTTATTATATAAATATTAAGACTTAGACGTCTAAATATGTGTAAATTTGATGAGCCAGGTCTAACGATTCGAGAGTTTGTGCTGCTTCAGCAAATAGCATCGTCCTGGTGAAAGACAACTAACTATTCAGAATCGTAACCTTGCTTGAAATTGCTTTAACCGTAGCAAGTGATCACATTTAAATAAGCTAAAATCTAACAAACCCTATTTACATCACCTATACCTAATTCCTACAGCTACACAAAATATCAAATAAAGTAATCACAAACTAATCACATAAAAAAGATTTTTAAATTTTATTATGCACATGTGAAGGTACCTACCTACACAAGGCAAAGACGTATTATTCATCCATCTCAACAATATAACCTTTATATTATTAGATGTGCTGGCAAAAAAAATGTCAAGAAAAATGACATTCTACGAAGTCTGTAGACTGAGACAATTTAGCTTGGTGCCAAATGAGGTTTATGTCATGTTTAGAGGAATTTGCGTTCAGCGGTATGTACCACTGTAGAGAAATACATATAGAAGTGGTTTGTGGGCGTGTCTGTGTGCCCGAAGTAAAGTAAATGTTTTCTCACTTCAGGTGAAATTGATCAAACTTTTGCAAATATGATCGTTCTCTCTCGATAAATAAACATGGAATTAGTGTAAATGATGCTGAAAATTGGAAAAATTATAATAAAAAGCAGAAAATAGAAAAGAAAAAAAACAACAAAATTTGTAAGATCCAGCAAAGTGCTGGTATAGATTAGGTACCTACGCTTAATTCTACAAATAGAATCAGTAAATAATACATCAACAGAACTCCCAAACTTGTTGTCAGTAATGCATCCTATTGGTTTAGTGGTGTGTCTGAAAGTTAGTTGTGTACGTGTTGCAGAAGAATTTTGCATTTTTTCCTGTGTTCCTAGTCGGTACAAGGAATTTAATAGTGAAGACGATGGCAGGATTGTCAATTATGTTGTCAATGACTAATATTTAACAGAACCGGGTCTGAAATAATTCTCATGTCAAAACTACCATCATAATAAGCTCAAAATTTTGTTTGGGCAATGATAACTAGCAGAAAAACAAACCCGCGGCGCCGGGGTAGGAAGCCGACGCTTTGGACCACTACCTTGACAGATCTTCTTGGTCTTTTTTATGTTTAATACCGCAGTGTCCCAACTGCTCCCATCAGGAGCCAATGAGACTGAAGGTAGTATGGAGAGGGGAAGGAGATCGGTGAGAATAAGGTGAGGGGATACGTGTTGTGATATTCAGATCTGGTGACCAAACACGGCTAAAGCCATTTCAGGCAACGTTTCAATTCTGAATGGTGGACTTACACCATGAGGATACTGAGAACATCTTCCACTCTGGAACGTGCCGCAATATACAATACAGGGTGTCCGGGGGTAAACTTCGGGAGGTGATTCTACATGATTTTTTCAAAATTTCAACTATTAGGGGTACTTTTTTGGTGAAAAACATAAAATTAGTCCGGCGTGTTTGGCCAGCCCGTTATTTTTTTGCCGCTACGATACGGCCAATCCAACCTCGCCACAATCGCAGCCGGCAGACTCACAGCAAATTTATAAGTGTAAGTTTGTACCTTACACTAAGGATTTTTAATAGGTAGGTCTTTTTGTACGGGAAAAAAAGTTGGAATTTCGGAAAAAGTTGTTAATCTTTTTTTCTCCTACCATCATGTAGAACCAAACACCCTCTCGAAGTTAACGCATTTTACCCCCGGATATCCTGTATATTATTTTTACTTAATTAAATGTGAAATAAGACAATTTAATCAAATAAAATTTATTTGCGCAAGCCGACATTTGAATCTGCGACTTTCGGATTGCAAGTTGAAAGCCTTACCCCTTGACATCGGTCTATTTGGGGACTAGGATTTGAAAGGTCTTACGTAAAATGGCGAAATCAGTTTTCTTTAAATCGGTACCTAGTTCAAACTTCTAGGAATTTGCTATTCAGTGGAATGATCGCATGAACTATTGATAGTTCAGTACTTGGTAGCGGTATATTTCTGGTTCTGAGATCAGAACAAACTTCTATCATCAAATTATTAATATATTATAACATGTTACGGTCGGCGTCATGTGCGAATACTTAATTCTAATTTAAGTTCATACAACACATGATGTATTAACGATTAAATGTTGTTCGTGCATGCGATATAGGTCGATTTGAATAGAATAAAGCTCCGTGTGCGGTAGCGTCAAATGAGACAGTGATCAGATCTAAAGGGAGAAAACCGGGACGATGTTCCGGTATCTAGGTACATATTATAAGGGTCGATTTAATGAAAGCTCTGAGCTCTAGTAAGGCAGGATTGTATATAAAACAGTGCGTGGTTCAATCGAAGCAAACCGGAACGACGAACAATGACATAACAATACAAATAGACACGGTAACCGTTTTCTGGTAGCTAAAGCGCCTTGTGGATAATTTTATATTTATTAAAATTACCGGATGGAAAGAAACTCCATGAGATCTGTTTTTTGACCTTGAATGATTTTTGCACCTCCAAAAGTGCTAGTAACAACTGTACTAAACGCAGTAAATCTCAAGTATGTCCAATGGTCCTAGTTCATTGAAACCACGCGCGATGTTGATGGCAAAGTTTGACGAACTTATAAAAGGCTTTACAACTGTTGAAAACGGCAACGATGAAGCAAATAAAAAATATAAAAGCGAGATACATTAAAGTAACATGAAGGTGCATATTTCTGGCTACACGATTGAATTTTACGCCCTCCTGTATTAGCTCATGCTATTTGGTCCATACTTCAAAAGTATCCATTCTCCTCAATTAATTCCCTTTGTGCCTTCTCACGAACGCTATGTATGAAAGAGCACACCCGAACCGTGTAATTTTGGTTCATGACACGCGAGGCAGACGATGAAGAGATGCAGCGCAACTTAGAATTTGCTCAATCTAAACTAATTGACCCGGCAATTGACATCGCGGCCTACTGGCTTCCACAGTTTCTCTGGACCAATTACCATAAACTGTACACACCCAGGCAGATCATACAGTATTTGGAGATGTGGTATTTAATAATGCGATCACTTTAATTAAGGTATTTTGGAAATGTAACTTATAAAACGTGAAGGTAAAACGCAACAGGAATTGACTCTAATAAACAAGCATAACATTAGATACGTTTTTAGATTTTCAGGGCCAAAAGCATTTTCGTTGTTTGTTTTTGGGGTGTTATGCCGTGTTGCGCTACCTCCTTCTTTAGCCGACGTTTCGGACAGCGTTGCAGTGTCCATCATTAGGGCAGATCCGGCAGATCACACTTCCATCATCAGGGCAGATGTGTTATTTTTCGGACAACGTTACAGTGTCCATCACCAGGGCAGATGTGTTGACACAACAACACATCTGCCCTAATGATGGACACTGTAACGTTGTCCGAAACGTTGGCTAAAGAAGGAGATAGCGTAACACCGCATAACACCTAAAAAAAAATAACAAAAATACTTTTGACCGTGAGAATCTAAAATCATATACAATATTCGGTATATTAAAATACATTTCATCAAACGAAATAAATTGTATGTAAGTTATGCATCTGATGAGTTCAACTAAGATTGATAGACTAATGTATACCTACATCACTTTGATAAAGGAAACTACTAGATAATTTATGTAAAAGTAGTAGTAAGTCAAAGGATGTCATTATATCAAAAACATTAAAATATCAGAGTGGTAGATACTCTCAGTATCGACCTGGTGACAGACCAACATTCCGAGTCGAAACGTTGCTTGAAATAGAATCAAACGTGTTTGATGACCAGATCTGAATAGTCAGGTACTTCTCATCTTTCACCTTCTTCCCTTTCCCATTCCTTTTAGCCTGGCAACATAACCCAAATGTAGACCCGCTGGCTCCGGCAATCGGGAGCCTTTGGGACTCGTGCTGAATTCACATTTAAAAAAAAAAATAAAAGCCGCAAAGGAAAAATGACTTTTTAACAAAAATATTAAAATATAAGATAGTACCTTTCTCTGACCTTTGAATCGATGGCCAAATAAGAAAAAATAATATTGTGTAATAAAAGACATCGCGAACAATGGTTAAAATTTCAATTATTAATTGAGTTGCGAAATTGAACAAAAACTGTTAACGGAATTGATATCGACGTTGAAATATGAATATTGTTACTTGGTCCAAACATTTTCTCAGAATATGATTGGCGTGGCGACAAACTTCCTGACCGTGGGCAAAATCCTTCACACCAAAAGTGAATGCCAATAAAGAATAATAAATTCCTATTTCGAAAAACACATTTTTCGCGAGCACCTAAATATCTTATCAGTTATCGAGCCAGTGAGACTATGGCACCCTCAAGTGGGGTATGTTGTGAGGCTGAAGATAGTGGGGTAGAGAGGAGATAAGGAAGAGAAAGATTTAGAAGTATCTACCTAGCTATACAGATCTGGTCACTAAACACGGCCACAGCCATTTCAAGCAACGTTTAAAATTTGAATGGTGGTCTTACACCGGGGTGATACTGTACGTATATTGCACTCTGGATATGTAATATGTAATATGCATAATAGCATGTCCTATTCTTTTTTATTTTTTCATTTTACTGTCTTCTTTTTTATATTATTATTTTTCTACTATATTTTTTCCTACTTTCAACATGTTTATATATTTAATCCATATGTTTAATAGCATGTCTTATTCTTTTTTATTTTCATTTTACAGTTTTCTATTTTATATTTTCTATTTACATTATAATTTCTCAACTACAATTTATCATATTTTCAACATGTTGATATATTTAATCCATATGTTTACACTAGACCTCACAAAGTAACTATGTATATTCCATTGTCACCAAGAAACAGGCAGTAGCCTAGTTTGGTAATCTAATGTATCATATATGTAAATGTTATAATGTTTTATCCTGTACTTTATAAATAAAAATAAATATGTGCCCGTTCGTTGCCCAACCGGTCGCTGCGCCACTGATAACAATATACAAAGTGTAAACATACAAATTGGTAACAATGGCCCGCCTTTCGACATTACGATTTGACGTCGGCATTTCGTAAAAACGAGCCCGATACCAATAAAGTATAACACTTTAGCGTTTCGTGTGGAGAAATATTCATATTCATAATATTATATTGAGGGCAGTTTCGAATTCGAAAATTATTATATCAAATATTATTTAAAATATATTTTATACAGGTACCCGTGAAGTGAAGGAACTGCACATTCAAATAATGGTATTAACATTTAAAAAAATGCTCATTATGTATTATATAATACATAGGTTATTTCTCACAAAAACGGCGCTATACAAATTATCCAATTATTATTATTATTCTAACCTGAGCTTACGACTATAGCGCAATTGTGGTGAAAAATCGTTTAAATTACGTTAAAAACGATAATTATATAGACGTTCTGAACTGTCGTTAAGTTCAGAATTGTGTGATAAATAGGCAAGAATTAAAATTTTGTTTGGTAGTGCAAAAGAAAAAAAAAATTGATAAATGCAATTTATATCATTAAAAAAAAAGAACAGGAATTTGTAAAAACAAACTAACGGCTTCGGTAAACTTTTTTTAATGTAAATAGTGTTAATTATTATTTTTTTAAAATTGATAAACTAATGTTTAAGACAAGATTTTTTATGCATAGCACAAAGGGTAACTATTATTATAAGCAATAATTATTAGCCTGAAACACTCATCAATATTGAAAGAATCTTCCGAGAAAAGATACATATCGCCGACTCCGACCGGGTTCGAGTCCCGTCGGCGACATGTATCTTTTCTCGGAAGATTCTTTCAATATTGATGAGTGTTTCAGGCTAATAATTATTGCTTATAATAATTGGTAAATAGTGTTGTTAAGATTTCAAGTACACAGGTACTGGCCACCGTAATGGTTATGGCAACATTTGGATTTATTGGCGATTGCCGGGCAATTATGGTATTGCCACCGATTTGTGATTTTTTTTGTTCTCTTCTTTTCGCGAAAACGTCTGCTGCCAGGTTTTTTCATCGATGTGTGATTTAAAACCGCGGAGAGAGATTGCAATATGATATGAGCTGCCCTAAGGGTCTTATTACCAAAATAAAGACCAGAATACAAGTGTTTTTGGGAGTTATTATTGAAGTTTCTCCATCCTCACACACCCCCTTGGAATCCGGCGGGACCAGCGCCAGATTGCTCTTGTCAGGAGAGCGGGGAGATCAGGATCCTGAACAAGTGTAGTGATGTTTTGTGAACATACTAGGAGAACCTGTGCTAAGGTGTTCGCATATTATAGATAATATGTTATCGTATTAGGTCAGGAGCAGACAAAAGTACATCATAATAGGATATAGACGTAGAAACGACAATAACGTTCAGGGGGTTTTCACCATCCTCTTCAAAGCTTATCCATAGAATAAGATATATTTTCGATTTACGGTTTATTTATTTATTAATTCAGAGTTTACTATTCGGTACTAGAACCTATAAATATTGGTTATATGTTGGATAAGTTGGCCGAGTTTTCTAACTATTGCGAGTGTTTTAATTTTTATTAATAAAATCGTTGTAGTATGGAAAAGCTATGAGGAGAATGGTGAAATACCCCTCAAAATAATAATCCTTTAAAACCTTAAATAGTGTTTTTGTCAATGGTTTTACAAGTAAGTACCTACCTATAATATAATTTATTAATCTTTTGACAGGTCGTGAGATTGATAGTCTCTGGTCGCAGGTCAACTGCAGCAGTGAGGTAACTGAGGTGACTGAGGCAGGTATTTATGACCATAAACAAGTCACGTGAGCCGCAGAAGGGCGGACGTGGAATTCCAGCAATTTTAATTGGTTATGCAGACGGTAGCGCACTTCTTTATGAAATAAGCGAATGCGTTATGCTAATGTACTGCGAATGGCGTTATAACAACACAATATTGCTTGCGTATTCTTTTCAAATTTCTAGGTATCTAGGTATACGTGAGCAGATTATTTCACTCAAACACAAATTCGCATGATTTTCATCTTAGGAGATAATTTTTACATAAGTATAATGTATTCAAAAAATTGTATTTGGATTTGCGAAGAAAGAATAGAAGAAAAAAATAAACAGTAAGAAAAATCTCATCGTGGAACTCATTCAAGTATGGCATCACAACCAATAAATAAAAATAAAAAATACAGCTACAAAAATTTGGTGGACAGCATGCCGAAAACGATTAAAAAGAATATTCACCAAATACTAGTTATAAGTCATTAAAGTAACTATATGCCGTACTATAAATAATGCACTGTACAGATTCACAACGTTAACTTTATAGACGGTCAAATGGGGAACTTACGAACGAAAGAACTATCTTTCTTTTTTTTTTTAAAGAAAGACAAACATTCCCGGGTTACGAATAACCCAACATTTGAAAATCTCCTACTACCATCACACTAAGCGGTAGATGTTGATTGTGTTGTGATGGAGGACTTAGCCAGCCGAGGAATCGAACACGAAACGCCTGGGTGGGACCCAAACGCGATGCCCACTCAACCACTGACCGGTCATTTTCAAATCTATAGATTTTTTTTGCATTCACATAATTTCGCGTTTTTCCAGCGACGTCACCGATTATATTAGCTGCGTCACGCTTATTATCAACGTTATTGACAAAAATATAATCTTAACTTTAACCGCTTGGACACATAAGCTTGTTTTCACGATAATTTAACGTAGGTAGACATAGGAATGACGTTTGTCCCGTACCTGAGTTAATAAAGGGGAAATCTGATGTTTGAAACAGCCAAAATCTCCCTAACGTTGAACTCTGACAACGTGAAATTTGCACATCTTTTCTGTCTGGAATTTCTAGCTCAACAAAAGAATTTTCGCAACAAATAAAGCAAGTGCGATCAAAAAGACAAAATAGTGTCTAGTCTTATATTTTCACAATCAATGGAAGTCATTCAAAAATATATACCTAGCCCATGATGGAAATAACTTTGTGGGTTGAAAGTAGTTAGTTGCGTTGACCTAGAAATTCCAAAACAAGATGCGCAAACTGATGTTTTGCTTTATCAACCATGAAAACAATCAATACATAGATTTGGGAGAATTGTTCCTCCGAGAATATTATTATACGAAAGACAATAAACTAATTCGCAACATTTTGTGTCTTTTCATTTTTTGTATCGTTAGGTAATGAAAATTACTGCATAATATAAAATACAGTGTGCTATATTTAAATACACGCAAACGTAAATATTTATTATCTCCAATAGAAATGGACAACGGTAATAATTAAGGAGTGCCGTTTGGAATCACTTTCTTTTGATGACGTTACTGAAGACTGTTACCTTAACTCTCTCATCTCACGTGGGACTTTCAGTGTCACAGAGGACTACATAGAAATTCGAGATTAGGCCGCTAACAATAACACTTCTTATGTAGATGGCGATAAGGTTTAAATTCCCGTTTTATACGGGCCGCCCGTTTTAATTTAATCACAAAAAAACATCGCTAAAAAGTGTGTTTAATGTGTGTTTAATTGTGCGAAGCTCAGGCACAATTTTTTTTTATGTTTTACGACCACTGTCTAAGTATTTCATTTTTCACATTATACAATAGAACCTTAACCGAAAAGGGGTTCATAAGTAGGAGGCTTTGAACTTTAAAGCAGTTTTTATATCATATATCATGTTTTCTCCCTATGTATTTATACATAGGGAGACCACACACTATGCATTTCTTTTAGATATTAAATTAAACAATTTTTTTCACTCTGTTCCACTTGTTTATTTACACCAGGACCGGTTTCGTCATATTGCGGATATTTTCAGACTGGTAATTGGAATTCTTATGATACGGAATTTATACAAACTTAGGCAGGGGTACACAACATTGTCTCTATATGATGAATGTTTCTATTTTGTTAATTTAAGGTATTAGGTATAAGTTATTTTGTTAAGTTAATAATAATTGGATAATTTGTAGAGCGCCATTTTTGTGAGAAATCACCTCAAGGGTGCTGAGGTACATGTAGGTAATTATAAAGTTTATTATTAATTTTGTATAAATTCCGTTGCATAAGAATTCTAACTACCAGTCTGAAAATGTCCGTAGTAGGACGAAATCGGTCCTGGTGTAAATAAACAAGTGGAACAAAGTGAAAAAAATTGTTTAATTTCATATCTAACTAATCTAACTTAACAGTTTAAAAACTAGACTCAATGTATTTCTTGTTTATTTTTGTACCCTGATGATGCTTGAGCAAAGTGAACCCGGTCGGTAAAATAAATAAATTAAAACTCGCGGTTTTACACAAAATAAGTGTTTTATTTTTATCATCTAAAATGTTTCTAAGCGATCTTATTTTCAAACCAAAATCAAATAATTTTTCATTGCTTAGTAGTGCATCACCGCACGTGATACGGACTATTTTTCAGATGATTTACGGAGAAGTTGTTGATCTTGCTTAGAATCTTGCTTCGTGGTAAACTAACCATGAAATTGTTCATTACCTTGATTACACTAATGATTATTTCACTGGAAACGGTCATGTAATCAGAAACAATTACATGATGCTTTGTTGATTTCACGAAAGAAAACAGTGTTAATTTAAATATTTTAAACAATGAATTATAAAACTAACTGCTTCCATTCATAAAATAACAATTAAATATGTACGTAAATTCTGTATTTTCAAACGATAATGTCAGAGCCGTTGGAGACGGTGACGATAATATACGATGGAGACACTTTTTTGTTGACACAGATTTTTGTGTTTGTGAACAAAATTTTTGAAGGTCTATACTTTTTTACTTAGTGCAATAATTAAGATCTGTGAACGGTTTATTTCATAATTTCATTTGTTTATGGCCATAGTTAAGACAAATATGTCAATTTATGAATATATTTTGATTTATCAACGAAAAATAAAATTAGCAACCACTTTTTAAATTTTTTTATAGTGAATAACTCACAAGAGTCTCAACTGCCCCCGCCTGGAGCCAGTGAGACTATGGCATCCCCAATTGGGGTATGTTATGAGGCTGAAGGTAAGTGGGGAAGGGAAGGAGACGAGGAAGAGGAAGGTGGGGAAGTACCTGGCTATTCAGATCTAGTCACTAAACACGGCTAAAGCCATTTCAAGCAACGTTTCAATTCTGAATGGTGGTCTTACACCAGGGCGATACTAAGAGATCAAATAGATCAAAAATCGTCGCAATAGACGAGTTTAACGTAACGGGGCATGATCCAACGCCCACGCATTTCTCTGTCGCACGTATGTTTTTACGCATCTTTCTCTTTCGCTAAAATCAGTAGCTGCGCGAGAATGAAGAGTGCCTTGTTCAGGCCGATCTTAACGATTTTCGTGTACATAAAAGAATAAAATAAATATAAAAATATAATAAATAATAAAATACATAAAAGCTTAAAATAAGTTTAAATTTTAATTAAAGATTAAGGAGGGTTTGCAGGTTAACCTGGTGGTGAATTGCATTCTGCTTATTAGCTTAAACATAATTTTCCACACCATAAATATAGCACAATAACATAGTTCGACTCCGTTTTGTAAAATTGGCTGAGAATCAATGATTTATTCTCAATATTTTACGATTCCGAGAAATCAGTACACTGATCTGAAAATCGAGATGACGTTTGCCAATTTCTGGGTCATTCCCAATTTACATGGGCCAGCCAATTCGTACGCCATCTTGATCCATCTGTAGAATGGAAATCTTTTTAATGACTCCCGAACTAATAATGTATTTATTAACTTATAAAACTCTGAACTACGTCGGCGGGTTATTTCCAATTTTTTTCAAACTATTTCACAATTTCTTGTTTGTAAATGTCTACTAGTTTTTGTTAGTTTTATAATGCCTCGGTAAATCTAAATAAATATATACCGATATGGTTGACTAAACATACTTTCAGCAATCTTATTTATAAAGGGTTAAAACCCTCGAACATTGAGCTCTGGTGTCATAAAAATTGCAAAGCTAAATCTATATCATCGTTAATTACATTGTAAATTGCGAATATTTAAAATATCCGATAAGCTAAAACGTTCATTAAGAATTGAAACGTTTCTTGAATGGCTGTAGCCGTATTTTGTGACTTCATACCCTTCAGCCTCACAACACATCCCAATTGGGGATAATAATATAATATCACTGGCTCTGGTTTGCAAGAAGCAGTTGGAACTCTTGTGCGGTATTCACATTTAAAAAACCACATAAATAAAATATCGAACGAAGCAAGGTTAAGAGAGTTTCTATCTTTGGAATCACACTTGTGATGATAAGGTACGAGCTTAGATGGACCGGGCTGCAGTCTGCAAGTTAAACGATAGCCTACCTCCGATTAAGGACTCGA
The DNA here is from genome assembly GCA_951813805.1 of Limnephilus auricula. Classification (NCBI taxonomy): domain Eukaryota; kingdom Metazoa; phylum Arthropoda; class Insecta; order Trichoptera; family Limnephilidae; genus Limnephilus; species Limnephilus auricula. The sequence continues at coordinate 9,384,769 of OX638403.1, forward strand.
AGAAGCAGAAGAAAGTAACAAACAAAAATAATGCGTTTATATTATTGAGGGCGGTGGGTTTAGACATCAGACCATCAGCTTAATTGAACATAGCTCCAGGAATAATAATATCATCATTGCTGGCAGATGATGAATCGAAGCCAGACGCTCGCAGATTGCCGAAACTAAGCACATATAAAATGAACCAGAAGCGTCCGGAGGTAAATAAATAAATATATTATTAAATTGGCGTTTATACGTCCGTCAGATGCTGGATTCCGTGCTACCACAGAGAGATTGCGAGCGTTAAAATCAGGAAATAAAGATGTCAATGTAGATTCAAAAAAAGATTATTTTACAAAAATCATACTATTATTACTTGGTATTATAAATTGTTCAGTTGGAGTTAAATAAAAACGAGATTAGTAAAACGACAACAGAAGCACTAAATTAATAATGAATATCTCTTTTGGAACTAGAGCCTACAACTAACCACACCTATGCAATGACAAATTGCACAAAAACATACATCACACGGAGAAAAATGTTATTCTAAAATACGATAATTTTATTCGTAAAAACGGTTAAAATAGGGACTGACGTTCTTACGAACAAATTAACAGTGTTTCAATGTTTATTCTTACATGTTCCCGCCAATAAACAGTAAAAAAATGTTAATTTGTTCGTAAGAACTTCAGTACCGGTTTTAACCGTTTTTACGAATAAAATTATCCTATTTTTGAATAACATTTTTCTCCGTGCAGGAAGACAACTTCTGAAGAAGGATATGATGGAATACACGATTTAAGCAATGTCGTAAGTTTTTATAGTTACAGTGTAGTCCAGACCTGATGATGGTAAGGCTGTATACACAAGTAGTTATATATATATATATTATAGAAGGGCCTTATGAACTCAAGAACTACTTATGAACATTTGGCGCAAGTAAAAATCTCGATGGCGCTGTGTTAGGTGTTCTGTACAATCAGATTACAGCAGATTAGGTAGTTTTTAGCAGATTAGTTGCTGTGTTAAAATACTGCAAAGAGCCTGTTTACGATTATGAATGAAGCAAGGAGTGTGCCAAGATTGAATCATTTGGCGGTCCATCATCTCTGCATACCCCGTAAAAATGGTGATGTTTATGTAGTTACTTTGAAAGTACTTCATAGATAAAGCGTAAATGTGGTGTCATGAACATGTACTAACAGTGTCGGAAGACCGACTTTCGTATAAAATACTGTCGGAAGTTTCAGAGGGTGGACATCCATTGGGATGCCCCAGAAGACAGAGTTGGTGGATGTACTTGGCCTGCTATGAACGAGGCCTGTAGGCGCCTTGAAGAGATGGGACCCCGATAGTCCAAGGGAAAAAAATATGAAAATAATGCCACTCGAACGAATAGATACAACACGATTAGTATAATAAAGACAATCTGATGAAAATAGATCAGGAAAACATAAAAAGAAAAAACTATTAAAATTCTAGTAATATAGATAGTTAGCGTGACAGTGCTAACTTGCTGTTCTGTGAAAGAATTCGCACTCGTAATAATGATAATAATTTGACATTGACATTGGGTTCTCACTTCTCGTTTCTCGCACGGGACGGTTTGTTCTCACGCGAATAACAGATTAAATGTGATTGACAAACCATTTTCTCCGGAATAATTGAAAATGATATTTGAATATTATTTATCGTAGTATTAATTTTAAAAAATAGCATATTAAATGGAATAAAATAATATGTAATATTTCTAACATTTAACGAAGTGCAAGTCAAAAGAGTTTTCAAAGAAGTCGAAACAGTCAAAAGAGAGAGTACTGTGCATTGTGCAGCTCGAATCGTAGGAAAACGTCATCGAAATTAGAATTATTTGAAAAATATAAGATACAAGCTTCTGCCCGCGACTTTCGTCTGCGTAGGATTAGTTGGTACTTCGAGTAATCTATTTTTTTTCCTAGGTCCCATCTACGTTTATACCAAAATTCTTAACCTATTTATTTAAAATGTGTATAATTCTTAATTCGATTCAAAGTATAAGGCGAGTACTTCAAATAAATTCACTAATTTAAATATTTTCCAAAATAGAATTTTGATTTAACAATCATTGTTTAGCAAAATGTCATTCATAAATTTTGGTATTTTCTATTAAACAATAATTATTATTTTCAATATTTTGAAAATAAATAGCTAGCTTTATAAATTATAGCCTATATGTTATTCTGATGTATGAGCTATATTATTGTAAAGTTTCATTAAAATCCATTCATTAAATTTCGATTTCGATTTAAAAACTAACAAACATACATACATCCATACAAACTTTCGCGTTTATAATATTAGTAAGATTTATTCAGAATTATTATAAAGATTTTTAACATGAGGCATGAGGCGTGTAAATACTTTTATTTGCTGTTTTTTTAGATTTATCATACGAATGCCAAAAAAAATAAGAAATGAGATAATTCTGTCAGCATGGCCTACTCACACAGCCCACCCAAAAATGTGCTCAGAACCAAAAGGCAACAGGTCACAAAAATGTAAAAAAATTTTAAAGGCACATTGACACCTAATGTGACGCAATTTATAACTTTTCCTATTATGATGGCTAAATGGAAATGCTCCATAGCCCGTGATCGAAATGTAGAACTGAAAACAGTTGAGTTTATCTAAAAAATCTTTGACAGAAAATATTTAGCAAATTTCATGACGATAGATCTTATCTTTCGAGAGATTTTGTTGTCTCAGACTACCTACATACACAGAGATTTTCTGCGTAATATTGAAAACATTTTTCCTGGTTTAAGTGGTCTACACACTATACTGCGAACAGCCCGACATTTAGCAGCTTTTAGCAGCTGGCTAAAAATCGCAGGTTGGAGGTTGCCTCCAGACGATGCTTTTTGCAGTAAGTTGGTTTCTTTTGCTCTGTGAACACGTATTCACAGCGCTCCCGAACTCGGTCACTTTCGAAATGAATTTGCGAAATGCTTAAGCCGGGTCTCTTGCTTCAACATTGTCGCCTCCTGCGACTTTTTTTAAATAAGTTTTTATTTCAGTGAAAATAAAACTAATTGTTAATCGAAATCGACAATGGTTAATCGTTAATCGACCACACATACCTAATTAATTATGGGAATAAATTCATAACAGCAAAAATAATTAAACAATATTCATTCTTTAATCCATTGAGAAAAATATTTGCCACCGCTAATTTTCCTTTTAGACCTACTCGACTCCAAACACCTTTTTATTGTAATAACTCTGGGACCACCGCAGAACAAAATGCAACAATAAATCGCTTACACACTTTTGGCAATAAATATGCTAATATCGATCACGCCGGTAATCTGGCATCATACAAAAGATGCATTAAACAAAATTTGTCTTCTAGTACCATGTAAACATAATGATCATGTAAACATAATATGCTTACCAGTACTTGCAAAACATTAATTCATTAGAAATCATAGGTACTTGTAAAATTCATCATATCGGTTAATATTTATAATCCATAATATCGACCTCTTAACTATTCTATTTTATTTTTATTTTTCATTGCTCCTATGAGGACTTTTTTCTTTATATTTTATATTTAAATCATTGTACCTTTTAAAGATATCTTATATTTCTACTTTTTTTATTATTATTATTTTATTCTCACTTTTAACTTTTTTTATTTTTGCTTAATAATTTAAAGCTTGTACTTTATACTTATACTTATACGTTATACCATATTTTTCACTTTACATTTATATTTTACCCTTAACCTACTACTTATAATCTTACTACTTACTTTTTACATTTTTTTTCTCCTTATATTTAACTTACAAATATACTGTTAGTCATTCTTCATGTTGTTGTACTATTTATATTGTATGTCAATTATGTTAATGGCACATGTTGTGCAGTATATGTGTAAATAAATAAATATAAAAAAACCATGTACTCCAAAGAGCGTAAGCGACATTTCTAAGGGAAAATATCTGTCAGGGTGATAGGCAAAACAGCGTAACCGCCACTATCTCCACAACTGAAGGCATTCAGATAATTGCATTATCAGTTCTATACAGGCAGTAACCAAATATCAATAATCGTAATTAACCAAAATCATTTTTTGAATCAACTAAGAAAGTTATTTAAAAAAAAACCTTCTCCTGAACACTTTGCTGTTTGTCGCTTACGCTGTTCTGCCGATTATGGGTCGATATAATATGTGGGTTCGGCTACGCACTAAAATTAATATTAAAAGAGATTCCATTTTGACCAATTACACTATCGTCAGAATTTCTGCTAAAAGAAGTCAATTTCAGAAGACAAAATACTTGATACTGCTACCATGGAACATTTCAGGTTTAAAAAAATAATGTCAGATAAGGTACATACTATTACGGAAAGAACATACGAGTTCGATAATATAACATAACAGAGCATCTAATTATAATCAAATTAAAATATGAATAACAGTATATACGTCGTTAAAATATTTCAACGATAAACACGAATAGTTTTTGTAAAGTTTGTTTATAAATTATAAATTACAAACCTTTATCACGCTTTGTTATTACTTTATTAACCTTTGTTGAAGCAAAAGACCCGGCTTAATGTGCTACAGAAGTTCTGCAGATTGGTGGTTGCCACTAGACCATGCTATTTGCAGTAAGATCAGTGGCGGGTCGAGCACATTTTCGATGGCGGGGACCGTCATTTTTATGTGTAGATACTGACGTCTCACTGCCAGAAAGTAACGATACGAGACTCAATACAAATATAGGTATACCCAAATAGTAATAATATAATTTCTTACAGAAAATTTTATGAGGTACGAAGATAAGTCACGCACCTAACCAGAACCATCAAATAGGGTGCGTAAATAAATATTAAGTTTAAATAAAAATAAACACTTGTTCACAACCAAAAACTCGTGGTTTAAACAAAACAAGTGTTTTGTTTAAACCACGAGTGATATGTCAAACCACAAAGTGATTGCTTTCTACAATTATGTAAATATGAAGTTTAATAAAAATAGCACAAGACAAATTGTACTTCGGTTTGAGGTGTTTTAACCACGAGAACGGCGCTATAGAAATAATCCGATCAATCGATATCAATATTATTATTTTACTAAAACGTCATATGCAATAAATTATTATTATGCTACGAGGAAGGAAGGAGAGAAATTAAAAATTACTTAACCGAAGTAATTTTTTAGATTATATTTCTGCAATTACTTTTATGTTCAGAACGCATTCATTATTTTTGTGAACACGAAGAATTGTCAATTTTTTTCTTGTTAGGTTTCAGGAATAGTGTAGAGTATATGTAATAGTAGTTTATTTATTTCATTTCTACGGTATAAATATACCATTAACATTAAACGTTTATAAGTAGGGACTGTCCCCATGGTCCCCTTGTGAAGAAACGCCACTGAGTAAGTTGATTTCTCGGGCGCTGTGATCACGTGTACGGACCATGTCGTTCTGGCTGCAAACAGCCAGAATCCGTCTGCGGCAGCACCAATTCGGACGCCGCAGTAGTAAAATAATAATACTCTGCGCGCAAATGCGGCAGAAAGTGGAAACAATCGCTCCGGCAGTAAAGAAATAATAATACGGCAGACGAATAATAACAATTCGGCAGCCGGTTTTGCCTACTAACGATGCGATTTCTAGCCATCTGCAAAAAGCCGGCTGTTCGCAGTACCATGTGTAGTGGCCATTACAGTTACAACTGGCAAACTATAAGGCGGTAGAAACACCCATCCGCCCACGAAATGGTGTCACTTTTTGCGTTGTGTAAAAAAGCAAAAATTATAATTATGGCAGTGACAGAATCCACAATAGCGGCGGTTGTTAGTTGTTAGGTGGTATTCGAGCATCATCGCCGTGGGAGAAGCGAATGGCAAGGTGAAATCGCTGGCGCACGGTTGATAACCTTATTATAAAACGGGGCAAATCAACGATACGTTTGATTACTGGCACAGAGGTAGGCGTAACTGCCAGTTTTTTTTTTCAGAATGAAATCGGTTTTGTTTTGTTTTTGGTTTCTTTTTCAAGTTCTTTGTTTTTTAAACAATCATGATCACAAAACCTAAACAAAAAGGGAATGGATTAATTAATTCACGAATATAAGACAGGTACATAGTTTTAACCCTGGGGAACTCCTAACAAATCCTTAGTAGATATATACATGAAAACAAATCACTTCGTATACACCATTTTTATAATCAAAATTATCTAACTTACTTGTTTTAAAACCAATGGAATCTACGCCAGGATAAGATAAACACGTTAAGATGAACATGTTCATCTTATCTTGACGAAGAAACTTTTGATTTTGAAACATGTAGATAATTTTGATTTTATAAGTGGTGTATACGAAGTGATTTGTTTAATATAATTAAAAATGACGCCACATAGTGAACTTGCGAAGATTGAAGAAGTCCATAGTATTTATTTATAATTTTGATACTGCAAAAGAGTGGCACTACGGCATTCGTAATTCGGAGTAGGTACACGGAGAAAAATGTTATTCTAAAATAAATCATTTTATTCGTAAAAAAAAAAACGGTTAAAAACGGGACTGAAGTTCTTACGAACAAATTAACAGGGTTTCAATGTTTATTGGCGGGAACATGTAAGAATAATTTGTTGGTATGCGTAATTTCGTACGTATACCAACAAATTATTCTTACATTTTCCCGCTAATACACATTGAAACACTGTTAATTTGTTCGTAAGAACTTCAGTGCTGTTTTTAACCGTTTTTACGAATAAAATGATCGTATTTTAGAATAACATTTTTCTCCGTGTACGTTGTACGTCGTACAGCTGAAGGAAGTGGGAAAAGAAAGGAGATAGGAAGAGAAAGCTTGGGAAGATGTATGAATATTCAAATTTGGTCACTTAACACTTGAACAGGCTGTAAGCCAGTGATATTTAACAAAGTATAGATTTAGGATGGTGATCATTACACATTTCCAATTGGAGAATTTTGTGAAGGAGACGTAAAAGAGGTAGGGAAGGTGGAAAGATTTAGACCAGAAAGACCGCGGTGTTTGAGTTCAAAAATTACTAAAAAGTTTTTTAAAACGTTTCAAAGCAAAGTTTCTATTCCAAAATGTAGTCTCTCACCAAGGCCGATATCACATTGCACTCTGAGTGAAGTTCACATAACATGTATATAATTTATTTAAATTGTATGTGTCAAAAAATAATGACTCATGACTATCGACTTGTCGGACCAGGTATGCTAGCACGGTCGCTCGATATGAAGTTACCGACCGACTGTCGGTAACTTCTCATCGTTCCCTAGGACAACTGCAGATCGCAAACGAATAGGTGACAGTTCACAATGACTAAGTGTCCTTAACATATTCGACATCAACTGTTTATACGTTAGCGTGTGCAGTTGTCCTAGGGAACGATGAGAAGTTACCGATAGTTATCCCACCGATCGTTATAGAGCAAGCGTGCTAGGGCCTCAGATCCGAAACTCTTATTGCTTTGTCGAGGGGGCTTTCATTGAAGTCGTGTATATTTATTGACTGATTTGACAAAATCTCCACACGTAGTGAAATCATTAACATAATTTGAAGCGAGATTTCTTTACTGTACGCAACTTCTCGGTGAACGGTTGCAAAGAGATATGCAAGAATTGGAGCGAATTTCGCATAAATTGGAGAGTAGTGTCATTGTTGAAATACCTACCAAGGAGACGAATTAACACGACATGTAAGTAAATACGTGGGATTGTGGTATCAACATTTAAAGAATCGAAAATCATTTAAGAAGGTTTTTCAGCAATACAAAATTTACTAAAATAATTGTATGTATTGTGTTCCTTACAATCCTTACTATAACTTCCATAGAGGCATTGTCTAACTGTATGTAACTACGCGTGGTGCTATTTTTGTTTAGGGGCACAATATTGAATCGGAAAAAGTATAGGCTGTTCATAAAGTAAATGTGTATTTGAAACAATTTATATTAATGGCGTTCGTAAATGTTACTCCCAATTCAGGCTTTAACCAACATTAAGAGGGTATTACCAGAGAATACCGGAAATTAGTCTCTTTTAAATAAAATTCTAGTCATATTGACTCTTTTTTACGAAAAAACATAAATTGATTTTGAAAGATTTTTTGTTATGTTATCTGGTAAACGCATTTTTAAAATTTTGAAAAACTTAGTATAAATTTAATATACTTACAGCCTTACTAAAAAACTTTCTAAAAAAATTTAACAATTGTTAAACGACCGTGCATGAAAAAACCTTACTAATTAAAAACTGACAAAAAATTGTTCATGGAAAGATATGTACATCGCTTACACGGCTAAAGAGGGTAGTTTAACTGTTGTACATATCTGTTTTATTTGTATTTTTCAAATTTTTTCTAAGGTATTTTAAATGTCCTATATATTTCTTATTTTTCAAAATGTTGTAAAACCAAATACCATTTTAGAAACTAGATAAAATTACCTTTTAGATTTTTGTATTTTAAAATACACTTTAGTGTTTACAAATTGCAGTATTTTAAACTTCAAACGTGAAAAAAAAAATTACACCAAACATTTCCTATTAAAACGTCGAATTTTTTTTGAATATTTGAAATTAAAAAACACAGTCCTGTTATTTAATAAATTTGCAACAAAACTATCACTTCACTTTTTATCTCGTTCATACAATTAAAAATTATAAAAAAATAAATTAATAATTCCCCAAGAATAACTGAAAATACCTGACATTTTGAAGTTATTTTTGTACAACTTAGACCTTGATTCCTAAAATTTGTTTTTATTTACACACCCACCATACATTTTTGTTATTAAATAACATTACTTTTATTGAAGTTTTATTAAACTCAATCGGAAAAACAAAATTTTATAATTAATAACCTATATTTTTTATATTCACAGAATTAAATTACGAACATGACGTTATTAACGGACCAAAACTGACAAAAATTACACAAATAATAGTAATTGTGTTGAATAATACTATTATTATAGTGAATTGGTGATTGGGTTAGAAATTATCCATAAAAAGATTGTACAAATTGCACGTGAAATCTCATATGTCAAACTGTAATTTGCCTCCCGCGTTAGAAAAGAATATGGCGGACTGCACATGCGCAAATGGACTAATTTTCAGGGTGACCAACCGAAAAATTCATATATTTGTTCGATTTTGTTCGATTATTTTCGATTTGTTATTAGTAACGTTTTGTTTTAAAATATGTACAGACTTTACACATCGTGCAACAGAAACACCGTTTAACGGCCGCGGAGTGTTTTTTTTTTAGTAAGGCTGTAAGTTTATACCGTTTATCGTTGGCAAATTTTTTTAATTTTCAAACGACGTATTGTATTATACAACAACAATACAAATTTTAAATCATACATACATAATCTAGTAAACACATATTTCAGAATTTTAATTTTAGTTAAATTAAAATCATTAAAAAATAAACACGAGAACGTGTTTTGTGACGAAAATACCTCAGTTTTTCTATTTATTTAAGGTCTTACAAACTAAAATATTTCAGATTTTTTTTACACACTTATTTTGTTTAGACTTTATTGAAAAATCATAAATACTTATGATCAAAAAATACTTACAAGAGGTACAGGATATTTAATAATTTATCATCTTGCGTTTTGAGCATTTTTATTGCTTACTTGAATGTAGGTATATATTAAAACAAATTTTGAATTAAATAAATCGATATTAATTTTTTAATTTTAAAAAATTGATTTGGCGAATAATCGATCATTCTCATCGGAACCTGTACAGTTACAAGCATTTTTAAACTTTTATTCTCAGCCGCTGGTCAATGGCTCTTAAAAAACATTAGATCATTATCATAACCAATGATAAAAATAGTAAAAAAACAATCAAAATTTTTAATATTCCGTGTACGTGTCGAGTAGTTCGATTTAGGTATGCTAAAACTATATTTTAATAATATTTGATAAAATAGAAATATATAAAAACAACGTTGCCAGAGTCGTCAATCAAATGCATGTTTGCCTACCTTTATAATGAATACTTCTCTGATTGATATATCAGTGTAACAACTTCTTACCTGTAACAAAGAAAATACACATTATTAAACTATAATTATTTTATTATTTATTAATATTGGAAACAAACAGTCGAATTTTATAATTTTTTCAAAAATTGAAGAAATTATAGATTTTTTTATTGCTATCAAATTTTATTTTTAGAACTACATTTTAAGGTAAAGTTTTTCTTTTACATACTATAATAATACTAGCTAACACGGCAAATGTTGTTCTGCCATATAAACTATTTCTGATGAATATTTTGGTTTTTAAATAAAAAATAACAAATTTATTTTAAGTGTGTGGAGATGGGATCTATGACAGAAAGAGGAATGTAGACGATGACCGCCGATAAAAACAAAAAAAATAACAACTGAAAGGAGTAACAGAGTACCGCCGAATATTTTGTCGTTGTTTTTGGATTTGTTCGTCTGTTCTTTCTGTTCTACTATTTCGCATGTTTGTTGCTTTAATCAATTTAAAAAAAAAAAATGTCAAAAAAATAGAAAAAAACTCTGTATAAGGAACACCCTAATCACCTAGCGCTATGAAATATACTTTACAACCTATTCTCACTCACCTACCAAATATACATAAAAAATTTCAAAAAAATCGATCGAACCGTTTCGGAGGAGTGCGACCACAAACATTGTGACACTAGATTTTTTATGTATTAGATAAAAAAAGGATTTTTTATTAATTGAACAATAATTATAGATTTCCTTCTTATGATAAGAAATAAAGAGAATTAACAGAACATAATTATACAAAATAAAAACAAAAATCATAATAAAATAAGAGACAGGATATAAAACAAAATAAATTAATAACAGAGTAATTATATAAACAAAAAGAATAAAAATCACTCATGAGATGACAGAAAAATATTATTTTTATAAACTTTTCATATTTTGTCCACTTTTGAAATGTTTGCATTGATCTACTTTAAATCGGATTCAACAGCGTGTGGAGCGTGCAGGTACATTCAATTGAACCATAACATAATGCACTTTATATTATTAATCCATATAAATGATTGCACACATAAATATTTGGAGATCCAATTTGAATAGTGACGGATTCAAATCTTATATCAATCCAAGAATCCAACCACCTGAATAGGTGGTTGGATTGATATTACAAAATTAAATAATGAAAGACTTTTCAAAGATCTTCACAGAAGATATGATTGATACCTTTTTGATACTACGAGATAATATTTGAATTACTTTTGAATGACACACAATATAAGTTTTCATTAATCATATTTGCTATTCTAACCAATTTTTCATGAGCTAAGTTTAATAGCAATAACCCTATAAGTAAATGAGTTTCATATAAACAAACACTTAGTAATATCTAAAACTAAAACATTGATCAATTAATTTAGGATTGGTAGAACATAGAATTAATAAGATAAAACATTCCTCACACTCAATTCTTCCATTTCTTCTCTTCTCCGTTCGCTTCATTCGTTAAAGATAGTTTCTCAACAGCTTGCAAACAATGGCGAGACTAATTTAACATCTGCGCGATTGTTTCAACTACGCCATGTAATACAGCTTTGATTCAACAATTTGTTGATTTCACTATCGAAAACATTGAAAGTAAAAGCATTAAGCTGACATAATAATACACATCAATTTAAATAATTGTATGGTTGGTAAAATAAAGAAAACACAAAGCAGGCTAAAAATAAGTATACACCTTGATTAGTATAATAATAATATTCGGGTTCTAATAAGCAAGTATCCCCTGCTAAAATAACATTGGACTTCTTCCGATCTTTGAGAAATTGTTAAACAGACAGAATTATCAAAATACGGAAAATTATTAATTAATTAGTTAATTACCTTTATTTTGACAGTGTACGAATACATTGTCGAGAAAAACTACGATAAATGAATCTACATTATTTCTTTTAATTCACGACATCCAAATGTTTTACGAACGTAAATAAATAATCAAAAAACGAGTGTTAAATTACCTCACTAAGCAGAAAAAATATATCTTGAACAAATTAATAATAATCCATATCTACAACCCGGATCCAAATGCAAAGATTTCGAACGCTTTCCAATTTATTAACATTACGGGATTTCCTTGAAGCATTGAAATTATAACAAATAACCTTGCAAGACTAAAGCATTCGTAAAAACACATTTCGAGAAACAGATGTTTACCATTTCAGTAAAAGGATGTATATTGTGTAAAAACTGCAATCGAATCCATTCGCGGATATAAATTTAGTAGGCGTGCAATCAGTGATTTTATTGGTATCCAATTATGGGGTAATCAATGTGTCTGTCGGTGGGTAATTTACAAATAATGTCATAAAAAAAAGAAAACACTGCGGAAAACACAATAATACAGAAAACTGCAAGCAATTTTCGTGTACTTCTTGAAGTACAACAGGAAGCATTGCAAAAATGTTAAGAATTACCAGAAATGAAATTACAATATGTGCGGGAAAATATTTATAGTGATATTAATAAATTACAAGAATGAAGAACAGGGAGAGGAATTCTAATTAAAATATGTTATTATGCCTTCAAAAATATATTTATAAAATGATTAACTTTATGATGGAAGAATTGAGAGTAGGTACCTATTTATATAGAAAATGTGTGTACTACCTACTTACACAAATTTATTGTGTTTACAATTATAAAAAAAATATTTGTATATAAATAACTTGAATAGTCAAATAAGTTTCATCGTGTATAGAATCTCTACCAAGTAATAGTGCGGTCCGGGACGCATTTGGGAAAGAAATATTATTATTTTTACGTCAATGGAAAATTTAATATAAACCCACATATTATTAACCAAATACATATAATGCCAGCCTGGTACCTAATCGTTATTCGAATCGTTAATTAATTAAGTGGAACAAACCCAATATAGTATTGCCAATAATTGAACACAATATTGTGAATACAACTTGTCACTTGTTGTGAGTTGTGATCCGATAACTGGTCAAGCAGGAAGTTTATCTTAATTATTCTTAGTTGAATATAATGACATGCCTAAAGCATTTTTAAATGTGACTAAAATGAGGATATTACAAACTATGGAGACTTGGGGGAAAAAGCAATTAAAACTATAAATAAATACCGTTTGGCTGTAGTAATGATTATAATTAATATCGCCATATTGGTTAACACTTCATATCAAAGATATCAATATTATATCGTTTGGTAGGGGACGTAGAGTAACAGGCGATAAATGAATTTATTATAATGTGCAATAAAATCAAGCACCAAACTACCCTTACGGAATATATCGGGGGTTTGTGTCTGCCTCCCCGTCAGCATTTATTACAAGAAATAAAATGTTCCATAATATTATGTTAGTAATATTTCGAACTTTTGGGAAACTTTAATTACTAGTATTATTACTGAATGAAGGTAGGGACAGCACGAAGTTCACATCAAAAGATACTGTGTTATAAAGTATCTTTTCTACCGACACACTACAGAAGATTTCTTCCTACGGCAGGAGAGGGGGTCAGTAAAATTCGGAAGCGGCCGAGGGAATATCATTTCTTTGTACTGGAATTGTCAACTTGGCGGCCGACAGCGGCTTGAGCACCTCGCTCGGTGTATTCAAATTGACTCCCTCTCCTGTTTACGGCGGAGGGGGTAGCACAACTTTTCTAATATCGCGCCGCTAGGATGCCGGTTATGGAGAATAATAATAATATGCCGGTTACGGAGAATAATAATAAATAGCGAAGACTTGAACCGCGCTTATAACACATCTTTTTGCGTCTGACGGGTCTGAATGGGATTGTATGGCGAGCGCTATTGTGTTATAAAGTATCTTTTGATGTGAGCTTCGCGTTTGTCGCCCCTTTTATTGTGAAAATCTTCCCCATTTTATATTAACTCCACACAGAGGAATACCTCGTGTTCGGGGATGTTGTGAGGAGGTTCTTTTTGATGAAAGAAAGAGTGAGCTATACAGAGGCCCATGTTGTATGAGGGAGGAAACAAAGAGGCCGGAAAAGCATTCTACAGCTCCAACGGAACTGCTCCAACGCATCGGCGACATACAACATACAACAGGCAACATACTTTCAGATTACTCAATTTCGCGCCTAACCCTTCCTCTTTCAATTCTTGCATACAATTATCCATGTATAGATTGAATAACCACGGTGACATTACGCATATCATTACGCCTATGTCTTAATAAACAAATAAACAATTACAATAATTATAAAATTGTACTTAAAAACAGAGTTAAGTAATTAAAGAAAGTATCTATGTTAATAATTACGCTATTCAAACACCGATTCTAAATTAACATTGAATGTAATCAAATTACAAATGAAACACGATGACAAAACAACAAACAGGTGCCCGGGAAGGTACTGACACATAACGGGAGATAATAGATAGGCACTATGTAATGCAGGTAATGGCAAGCAATGCCCAGGTAGTAAGGTAAGCACCCGAACGTTCAGCCATGCGTTTGATTTTATTCATAATGCATAACAAATTGGTATTCATACTTTTCATTTCATTATCACTCGGAGGTAACGCTTTTAGCTCAATCACCTTTGCTTGCGCTTTTATTTTAACTATAATACGTGTGTGAGAAGTTGAAAATGCGCTTGGAGTATTAATGCTATGTTAAAATAATAGAATGGCAAATGAAATATAATGTTAGGGGGCAACCATTAATTACGTGAGCAAAAAATAGGGGCGGGGGGTCCAGCAAAATCTCATTAAATCTCATTATACCGAGGAGGGAGGGGTCAATAAATATCCATGTCAACTTTAAAAGAGTATATATTATTAAAGAGATAATAAAAAATAAAAAAATGTTTCAATTCTTTTGAAGTGTCCCATTTTACCCGCAGAGAAAATGGTTATTATGAAAAACATTTATTTCGAGAGTAAGAAAAACAATCTCACGTGAGGGGGGGGGGGGGGTCCCACTAAATCTCACCAAGGGTAAGAGAGGGGTCTATTTTTTTTTTAAACTGCTCACGTAATTAATAATGCATGAAATGATAAAAGATATTAGGTAGGTACATGAAATAGTAAAAAGGATATAAATTAATACAAAAGAGTGAAATATAAAGTGCTATAATTTTTTATGACGTGAAGTATTTAAGTAACCATTGAAGATAATACAACTTTTAAATCAAAAATATGAAACAGATAAATCGTAAAAAAGAAAGATTCGGGCACATCCAAGAGGTGAACACAAGTCCTCTCAGCCTTGCCGGGGCTTCGCTCTTACCACTGAGCTAATTCGACTATCTGTATGTCTCCTTCGGTCATGTTTAACTGTATCATACTTCAACTAAGTACTACCAAAATTATCTTCAATTTCTGACTCATTTTTAAATACATCTATTTGATCACTGAAGATGATAATAATAATAACTTTCAAAAATTGAATTTCGAATTTATTTTCTTAAATGAATGCAAATTTTGGAAGTTCAAATTAACACACTTCAACTGAAACTCAGCATAAAGACTTATTCTCGATGATAATTAATTCTATAAACTTTTGGTGGCACTCACGCACAGACACGAATTTCTGAAATTGGCTACTAGCCAACCCAAAGATGGCCCGAAAAATGGAAATAAATGTATTCTAGGAAAAAAAACTTTGTTTATATTGCAGGTGGATTCTTAACGATTTTAAATCATATATAAAGATAGCAGCAAAAAAAATTTTTTTTTAAGTTTTACTCAATAAGTTATTCTAGCTTACCTCATCAATGGTTTAACTTGAATATAGGTATACACACATAAAATTATGTAATATGAAGGTTTAATGAGTCATAAGGGTAACGAAAACGGATATAATGCCAACGAGAAAGTGCAGAACGATCTAAGAAAAGAATACCAAGATATTTCTGGCCTCCGAAATAGTTCCTAGTTCCACTTCCAAGCGCCATTTGATATACAGTAACTTCATGATCTCAACGATAGTAATCTAAAAAAATACATCAAGTAACATCACCATTCATCAAAAGATCCTTTCATGCAATTACAAACAGCTCAAGCCATACATAAAAGGAAAAACATTCTAATAAAAGTGTTAATTTAAGCAGTCAGTGTCCTGTACGCAGGATATTCTGCGGTCTTTGATCCTGAAACATTAACACCTGAAGAAAGAAGTGAATGAACTAAAAGGTGTTTTACATAGAATAGAGTGGTTTCGGGTTGCAGAATGAATGGTATTTCTTTGTTGTGGATGTGTATGTTTTAGCTGCCGTCTTGTTAAATGGGTCAGTCGTTGAGGACTCCTTATTTGCAAGCCTGAAGTACCGTTAGTATTGGCTGGGTGTAATGTCTTTGGGGGGGAGTGCCACAGAAAGGTGACCAACCAGCAGATAAAGTCAATTTAGACACGGGTGAATACTTTTATCTTATTTTACTTATTTATAACACTTCTCCTATTGGAGGTTGGCCATCATCAGAGCAATCTTCACCCGGTCAAAATAAGGTTCTGGATAATAGGAGTCATGTAAGAACCCATAAATGTGCACGGAGAAAAATGTTATTCGAAAAAAAACGATCATTTTAATAGTAAAAACTGTTAAAAACGGGACTGAAGTTCTTACGAACAAATTAACAGTGTTTCAATGTTTATTGGCGGGAAAATGTAAGAATAATTTGTTGGTATACGTACGAAATTACATATACCAACAAATTATTCTAATATGTTCCCGCCAATATACATTGAAACCCTGTTAATTTGTTCGCAAGAACTTCAGTCCCGTTTTTAACCGTTTTTACTATTAAAATTATTGTTTTTTCGAATAACATATTCGCTTATTATCCTTAATTAACACTTTGTATATGGGAAACGGAGATAATATATTTATTTTTTACACAATTTAATCATTCAAAATAATATAAGGTGTATTTGCGGCACTTTCCAGAGTGGAATATGCTCTCAGTATCTCCCTGGTGTAAGTCCACCATTCAGAATTGAAATGTTGCTTGAAATGGCTTTAGACGTGTTTGGTGACCAGATCTAAATAGTCAGGTCCTTTACCACTTTCCTCTTCCCCATTTCTCCCCCTCCCCACTACTTTCAGCCTCACAACATACCCCTAACATATCTGTGATGATAAAGCTTCAAGAAGAAAACGTATTACCCAAATGACATCAATCGAAACATAGAATAAACCATTATGAATTATGACATTCACAGTGTAACAACACCTGTAAGTGGAAATACAGAATGGACAAACAGCGGACGTCAACATTAATTTAGTAGTGATAACCTTTGAGTATTTTCAATGTACTATAATTTGTTGTTATTACCTGTGACGACCTCCGTAGCACAACGGTATACGCATTTAATTTAACGTTGGTTTCATATTTACTTAGTTATTGGACGATCTGACTAAGATTGTACAGTTAAATGAACCTTTTATATCTCCAAGACCAAATCAATAAATTGTTAGGGTCGATTTTTATCATTCTGAAATATTAAAGAACAAAAATACCTACTAGCAATTTTGGGCAACTGTTGATTTTATTTTTGTTGGAAGTTAAAAAAAAAATAGTCAAGAAAACTTCAGTATTTTATGATACGGAAACCTTTGAAATGCGTCAAAGATCTCAACAAGAAAAGAGCTGCGCTGCGAAGGTAAATTTTATACAGTCTTATTTTATTTTTACACTTGAAGTTGAACAACAAAATTTTGTCTTTATAAGAATTTGTAAGAAAAATCTGATTCAAAACTTTGAAGAAAGACTGAAGTTCTCCGCTCAACTCTTTTGCAAAACAAGAGAAACCGTTCTTTACCTCAATTTTTTGATATTTTAATTGGCCAAGTGGGTAGTATGAAAGGGCTAGAAGACCGCAAGAAATGAGCTGGTTGCTCATCACTGGACTAGAGGATCTAGGTTCTGTTCCTGTCGCGAACGTTATCTTTAAATATTAAATGTCCTATCCTATTTTCATTTTGTGTTCTTGACATTATTATCAATGATTAAATATATTTTTTTTTTGGAACTGGGCTCGAAAAACATATATTATTATATTGTATGTTGGTTGATTGTTGGTGTCCGTAATCAACCCAATTTCGTTGATTTACAGGTAACAATTAACAATTTGTTTTATAGGTATCTCATCAATTAGTTAGTTGATCAAAGTTCGTTCCGAGGTGTTTACGTGTACGCCAACAAGTCTGTAAAAAAGCTTCCCCTAAATGAATCCAAACCACGCACAAACGATTTTTGCAATACGACATTTTGGTTTCCAAAAAAGACTTAATAACAAAACAACAACGAAAAATGATACGCCCCAAATTCTTTTTTGGTATTTTTCTAAGGCCTTATTTATCCTAGATAAGCATAAAAACTTGATGAGTCCGTTTAGCTATGGAAACATCGATGCATTGTTGTAGATGCTACACTGGGTCGATGTATGCTTAAGATAGTGCATAGTTTCGCTCATATTTTTTTTTTACAAAATTTACTGCTCAGATGATCAAACACACAAAATTAGTACATAAAAATAATAATTTCGTTGGCGTTTCTCTACGTCTGTTCGCAATTACTTTTTAAGTTGTTAGTTATTATTCTACTAATACTGGTAATAATTTGGTTGGATTAATTTTACTAGTTTTCAAATCTCTCGCCCCTATAGTAAATATAAACAATCCATGCATCTATCTATATTATTAATACGCTAACGTCTGTCGTACACATTCGCTCAACGTACGAGATACAAACGGAAGTGCCGCCATCTATAATATTCAAATAGAACTATTGAAGTTTTCATAAAATAGTTTTCCTGCGGCAGCGGGTTTTTACCTGCTAGTCGTTAATTATTATAAGATCAATGCACAAAAAAAATGAAAACTCCTAGATACTTCTTGTGCTGGTCGCGATAATCATGATTTTTCAGTTCGCGAAAAAATTAATCTAGTAACACAGTTTAACACCCCAAAAGTTAAACAACGTAATACTATTGGCCGAGAGAACCTTTCATTAATTATTTGTCCATTTTTTTTTTAAAGAAAAACGCTCTTTTTAACTTTTGAAGGTTATTCCCATCAATGTAATATATCATTGAAGAAGAAGATAACAATAATAATCTAATTTTTAAAAATATGAAAATGAATAAGACAAAGAAAAATAATAAAAGATAATGGTCGCAACTGGGACTCGAACCCAGAACCTTACGTCTTACCGGGACATACACCTCTACCAATTGGGCCACTGCGATCTATTTTGAGACTGTCGTAATTGTCTATTTCAAATTTCAGAATTAACAATATTAATAAGGTTCTGGGTTCGAGTCCCAGTTGCGACCATTATCATTTATTATTTTTCTGTGTCTTGTTCATTTTCATATTTAAAAAAATTAGATTATTATTGTTATCTTCTTATTCAATGACCGTTTAAAATGACCAAAAATTAGATTATTATTGTTATCTTCTTATTCAATGTCCGTTTGTTTATGAAACTTACACGTGTATTTCTACAATTCTACGCAACGTGGCTTTCACATCGGTCGTTTCAATACGTTTACATGCATTTTAACCTAGATGTAAAAAAACACCTGTTTCAGTATAAACAGACGGTTATTAACAAAACACATAACACTAAATTTTCCATACTGAAGATTAACACAATTTGGCTGGCCAGGTGTGGCTTGCATGTATGTGAAAATACATACAATAATTAATAGTAAACCACAAACAAGAACGGTTTTCGGTTCTGAGCTCATCACCTTATAATATAAAAGCGTTGTGCATCAACAATAATTATTTCAAAATTGTTATCGAAACTGGTTTCTAAGAATTAAAATTCTTATCAACAAATTTGACGCCATCGATATTATTTCTTCAACACTTGGATCAATAAAAAGCAGCGGAGGTTCGTAGCATATTTCATTGGGAGTTCAATCAGAGATTAAAAATGGAAAAAATACATCTAACATGTACCATGCTTAAGTTAATAAAAAAAGAATATATATATATGAAAAAATCCTTTGTTGGGTTTTTCCATCGGTATTTATTTATAGATCTAAAAGAATTTTATTACAACACTGCACCAGAGATTAGCGAACGCAATAAGATACAATTCCTCGATTCACTAAAACGTCTGTGGCTGAAGAGCTATTGACCAGCAGCTGAGAATAAAAGTTTAAAAATGCTTGCAACTGTACAGGGAAGTTCCAATGAGAAAGATCGATTATTCCCCGTATCACATTTAAAAAATTATAAATTTAATATCGATTTATTTCATTCAAAACTTGCTTTAATATATACATACATTCAAGTAAGCAATAAAAATGCCCAAAACGCTCGATGATAAATTATTAAATATAGTGTACTTCTTGTAAGTATTTTTTGATCATAAGTGTGTAAATTTTTTCTTATATTTTAATTTGTAAGACCTTAAATAAATAGAAAAACTGGGGTATTTTTGCCACAAAATACATTCTCGGATTTATTTTTTAATGATTTTAATTTAAATAAAATTTAAATTTTTTAAACTGTGTTGACTATATTATGTATTGATTTATTTTGTTGTATGATTATATGATTTGAAATTTGTCTTGTTTAATAAAATCTATCGTTTGAAAATTGAACAAATCTCCCAACGACCAAAGGTGTAACCTTAGTATATTAAGAATAAACTTAGTTTTCCAAAATTTTAAAACTTCGTGTACCAGATAAAATAACAATCTTTCAAAATCAATTTATGTTTTTTTGTAAAAAAGCGTCAATACGTCTAGAATTTGATTTAAAAATGAGTAAATTCCGGTATTCTCTGGTAATACCCTCTTAATAACTCAGGTGTGCAATACGTCATTCCTATGTCTACCTACGTTAAATTGTCATGAAAACAAGCTTATGTGCACAAGCAGTTAAGATTACAAAAAAAAGTTTAAATGCAAAAATCACAATTTACACAAGAAACTGTTAGTTTTTTTATATAAAAAGTCACACCTTGAGTAATTAACTTATTTAAATAAAAACTTGAAACACGATAATCGCAGAAAAAATCCGTTAATGCTTGCAAAATACTATTCCGTATAAATTTGGGGTTAACAAATTTCATAGGTGCTGCACACTCAGACGGCTAGTAGATTCCCAAGGTTTGAAGATCTGCCGCTCTAGAGCCACTGGTATGTTTTGTATGAAACCAAGAAGTATGATGGAAGGTCCCATAGGTGCTGATATTAATAACGTACCTTTAGGATTTGGGTTTCACCTCGGACTCGGTCTTGGGCAGCATAGAGTATCATTGACGGGTTGATTTTTCATCAAGCAGAAAATTTTGTTGAGGATTGAACCAGCAACGCCTGGGTTAACCAAGCGCATTTGCCCACTCAGTTACTAACATTGACCAACATACGCATGAAGAGGCCTTATCGATAACTCTAGAGATAAGAGAAGAAGACGATTAAGCAACACAACGTATGTTATAATTTTTAAAGATTAGATTTATTAGGAACCTACTATAAAAAAGCACGTACAATCAACTTCTGTGCGTACAATTTAGGTTTTAAATTTACCTTAGTAATAAGAAACAAAACCACTTTGTAATAATTGCAAATCCCAATGTAAACTGCTTGCTTATATCAGTAGATTATTAAATGCTCGAGGCATTAAAACGTTATAAACATTAACGCCTAAGATTTTAACAATAAAACATAAACATTAACGCCTAAGATTTTAACAATAAAACATAAACATTAACGCCTAAGATTTTAACAATAAAACATAAACATTAACGCCTAAGATTTTAACAATAAAACATAAACATTAACGCCTAAGATTTTAACAATAAAACATAAACATTAACGCCTAAGATTTTAACAATAAAACATAAACATTAACGCCTAAGATTTTAACAATAAAACATAAAAATTAACGCCTAAGGTTTTAACAATAAAACTTAAAGTTCAACGGTGAAATAAAAAATTATCAAGCATTCGAAACAAAGCATTTAAAGCGTAGAAATAACCCGTCATCATCAGTAAAATTACTCAAGGATTCTAAAATTTATCATTGAGGCATAGAGCAATTTTAGAAACAATGACGAAGTCATACATTAGCGCTTGTCATGTTGTTTTATGTAAGTTTGGGAGAGGTAATGATGTAATCCTTAAATGCGAAGGTTACCTACTACTTGTAGATAGGTAGGTAAAAATGAAATATATTAACACGTTGACTTTAGGGGACCTAGTCTCGATCTTTCGGTTTCACAAACAAGCACGTTTGCCGTTTAACCTTTCTTGACGGTGCTGTCAACTAAGCGGTCATGGTTTGTATTTACTGAAATATCTTTGTAAATATACTAAACATAGAGTTAACATTTTAGGTATTCCTCCACAATACATTTATGTATTGGATTAAATAAATACATTACACTAATATTTACTGAGTGTACAGCATCGGAGCGCGAGAAAGTTTTTAGCACGGTCAGAGGAGGGTTAATACGGATTCGTGACGTAGCTAAACCCGCGTTACGGGCGCTGTGAGAGATATAGACTAAGCCCCTAGGTCATGTCAAGAGTCGGAATTTTACAATACGAGACGTTGGCGATGTACGAATTTAAGGCGAACCTTAAGAGGGTATTACCAGAGAATGCTAGAAATTAGTTGTCTTTAAATAAAAATCTAGACGTATCGACTCTTTTTTACAAAAAAAAGTAAATTGATTTTGAAAGATTGTTATTTTATCTGGTACACGCAGTTTTAAAATTTTGAAAAACTAGGAATAATCGATATTTCTCATCAGAACCTCCCTGTACAGTTGCAAGCATTTTTAAACGTTTATTCTCAGCAGCTGGTCAATCGTTCTTAATGCTAAATCACTATTTTTTAATAATTTAAGGTAGGTACCAAAAATATGCTTCGGATAAAATTAAGCTTTTCCTATCATATCCCTCGAGAGGAATCAAAATAAATATGTTAATTACTTTATAAAAATTAAATTAAAATTACTTTTTTTAGGTAGTTAAAATTTTTTCAGAAGGTAGTTAAAATTTTTTCAGATGATATTAAAAAGGTAGTTAAAATTTTTTCAGATGATATTAAAATGACTTTTGGTTTAGATACATGTAGAACGATCCATATAGAGAAAGGCAAAATTATAGATGGAGATGAGGGTATATTTAGAAATTTCAAAATTAAAAGTATGAAAGGGGATGAGGTTTATAAATACTTAGGATACCCGCAATCGAATAGATTAGATCATACTAGTATTAAAAATGATATTAGGATTAAATTTCAAACTAGGATAAGAAATTTTTTTAAATGCAATCTATCTGCTAAAAATTTAGTAAAGGCAATAAATAGTTGGGCAATACCTCTATTAACGTACTCATTTGGTATAATTAAATGGTCTAATACAGATTTAGATAGCTTAGAACGATTAATTAGAACTACGTTAACAAAGTTTAATTGTCATCATCCAAATTCAGCTATAGAACGAATTAATTTACCTAGAAATTTAGGAGGCAGAGGTATAGTCAAAATAACTTCTTTAAAACAAAATCAGGTAGAAATGTTAAGAATTTTTTTCCATAGAAAAGCTAACAGCTCAGAGCTGCATAAAATAATTTGCAAGGCAGACAGAAATATTTCACCTTTAAATTTATACGACGAGAATGCCAACATTTTTATAAATACCAACCAGGAATTATTAGATTCCTGGTCAAATAAAATTATTCACGCAAAACACTTCAATTATCTCAAACAAACGTATGTTGACAAACTTTCGTCAAACAAATGGTTGAGTATTGGAGAGTTGAGCGCAGAAATAGAAGGATTTATGCTTGCTATTCAAGATAGAGTCATTAATACCAAAAATTATAGGAAGCATATTATCAAAGATCCAAATCAAATTGATGATTTATGTAGAAAATGTATGGCTTTTCCGGAAACTATAGAACACATTATATCAGGATGTTCTATATTAGCGCCGTCTGAGTATACATTTAGGCACAATCAGGTTTTAAAAATAATTCATAAAAGTTTGGTAATTAAACATAACTTGATTGACTGTCATAATATAGTACCATATTATGAATACGAACCAAATTCATTTTTAGAAAATAATTTCTTTAAAATTTACTATGATAAAACTATACTAATAGACAGACCAATTGGTCATAATAGACCAGATATAGTTTTACATGAGAAAATTAAAAAAATAACTTATATCATTGATGTAGCTATTCCAAATTCCTGTAATATTCAAAAATCTGTTTCTGAAAAATAAGAAAGTATACAGATTTAGGAAATGAAATTAAAAGAATTTGGCATTCTCAGACTATAAAAATATTACCTTTTGTTATTTCGGCTACTGGCATTATACCTAGCTCTCTTATTAAAAATTTAGGCATATTAGATTTGTCAAAGAATTTGTATATAAAAATGCAAAAATCAGTCATTTTAAATACATGTAGAATTACGAAAGATTTTTTAAATATTTATTGAGGGATCAGTAGGATTTATCGGTCAAATTAGGAATTCCACAGAGCCGAACCCTCTGATATGAAAATATCTGGAGACGGTGAATTATATTCCCATTTAATAGTTTGGTAGATTAACGTGTTGTTCTTGTATTGTTTTGTATTAATTATACTTATATAATACACTTGCATAACGTGGATTTACTAGATGATCATTTATATGGAAAAGTGTATGAAAGGGTTTAGTTTTTCCTATGGGAAAAACTAAACCCGTTCCTGTAAATCTGGTGAATACAAAAAGCGTAAACTATTAGAAAATGTTTTTTTTTTAATCAGAAATGTATAAACGCATATAAGAAACAACTTTTAAAAATGTATGTATTATGGCTAAGATTATATGTGACAGTTTCCCGTGATTGACTTTTTTAATTTCTTTTCCGTAAACCGTATCGTGATGATTTGAAAGTGATTTTTTTAAATTAAAAAATAAACCTTATCTTCACTTTAGAATTTACGCATCAATTAATATTTTATTGCATTCCTTAACATAATTCTATATAAAGACACTACATGCTTTCTTGACAAAAAAATATTATCTATCTGAAATAAGAAAAAAAAACTATGTTGCACTGCGCGCAGCTTGAGTAAGATTATTTATTGCTTGCTTTAGTAAACATCGGCGAGTTGATAAACGCACAATGCAGTTAAAATCTGACCTACATTCCCTGCTGCAGTTCGTGAAAACCCGCCTTTAGAATGTGTACGAATTATTATTTCGTGTGGGCAGCCATGTTGGCATTTTTGAATAAGGAACGGAATAATGATTTCCGGTGGAATTTCGCGCGCTTGAGACTATTACCATTTTGTATTTACATATTATAAAACATTTTATGTAATTTATAGATTGCATATAATCGGCGAATACTATTGTAAGCTGTTTTTAGGTATGTTATTGGTAATTTTATGTTGTGAAAGCTCCTTTATGCATGTTATCGAAAAACACAAACTTAAATTTATTTCTAAACTAACTGGCGTCCGGACTTAGCTCAGGGAGTTGATATGATATTGTGTGGTATCCCTCTATCACCCACCCATACAAAAAGGCTTCGAATGGTCCACAATAATCCAGAACATTCCACAACATTCGTGTGTTCTGGAATGTTTCACAATGATCTGAGATGTTCCGGGATGTTCCCGAACATTCGAGAGTGTTCTGGAATGTTTCACAATGATCTGGGATGTTCCGGGATGTTCCCGAACATTCCACAACATTCGAGGGTGTTCTGGAATGTTTCAAAATGATCTGAGATTATCAGGGATGTTCCCGAACATTCCACAACATTCGAGAGTGTTCTGGAATGTTTCAAAATGATCTGAGATGTTCAGGGATGTTCCCGAACATTCCACAACATTCGAGAGTGTTGTGGAATGTTTTATAATGATCTGGGATGTTCCGGGATGTTCCCGAACATTCCACGACATTCGAGAGTGTTCTGGAATGTTTCACAATGATCTGGGATGTTCTGGGATGTTCCCGAACATTCCACAACATTCGAGAGTATTCTGGAATGTTTCACAATGATCTGGGATGTTCCGGGATATTCCCGAACATTCCACAACATTCGAGAGTGTTCTGGAATGTTTCACAATGATCTGGGATGTTCCAGGATGTTCCCGAACATTCCACAACACTCGAGAGTGATCTGAAATGTTTCACAATGATCTGGGATGTTCCGGGATGTTCCCGAACTTCCAGATTATTTCCGAACAGCCCACAACATTCCAGAATGTTCCGGGAAGTCTGGAATGTTGTGGAATACTTTCGAATACTCTCGAATTTTCTGAACTGTTCTAGAAATTTCTAGAGGGTGAAACTTGCAGCCCTTATGTCTTCGAAAGCACACCCTTCAGGAAAAAACGGGAATCTTCTGCATGGATGGGGGATAGAGGGCTACCACACAATATAACTCCTTTGATCGTACCGGGACTCATTTCCGAGTTGTAGCGGCGCGCACATTGTATACTTACTTTTATAATATATATATATATTGATTTTGTTCATTTCGCAATAAATGTAAAACGCCTTTCTCAAATCTCCTGTAAACTTTTCCCGAAAGTGTGTATAGTTTTGTGTCAATACATCGGAGACCGTGCAAATGCACATTCCCCGCCAACACGTAGGTACTGGGAAAATAAGACCTACATCTGCAACATTGAGATTTTAATAGATATAGTACACGACAAACTTTAATATCGGCCTGACGTCGATACAGAAATCGTCGCAATAGGCGAGCTTTTGGTGATTTTTTGCACGAAAACGGTGCTATACAAATCACCCTTTATTTTTACGCACCAGACTTTTAGGTCTGGGTTTAGTTTTCCCCATATAAAAACTAAACCCGGACCCTTTCACACACTTTTCCATTAAAATGATCATCTAGTAAATCCACGCTAAGCAAGTGTATTATATAAGTATAATTAATACAAAACAATACAAGAACAACATGTTAACCTACCAGACTATTAAATGGGAAAATAATTCACCGACTCCAGATATTTTCATATCAGAGGGTTCGGCTTGGTGGAATTCCTAATTTGACCGATAAATCCTACTGATCCCTTAATATAAATATTTAAAAAATCTTTCGTCATCCTACTTGTATTTAAAATGACAGATTTTTGCATTTTTATATACAAATTCTTTGACAAATCTACATTAATATTATTATTACATTAGAAAAAAAATCATGACTAGTTGTCAAACGCTAATTAAAAATTAAGGTTTAATAAAATCTTACACGATTACGGCGACAGTGAAAATATACAAAAGTTTCCAACAAATACAGTAAAAATGATTATATTTAAGTAAATTATTACAAACGTACATAAGTTTTTGACCGTGTGATATACGAACTACCAGCCACCAAGACGTAAGCTTAAAATGATACTTGAAATATTTCTAATACATACAATTCATTTCTAATGAATGGACATCAAATTGAATTGGGAGTTAAAAACTGTATCCACATAGCTACAGCCTACAACAATGTGTTAATTGATTTTTATTGCCTAGTAAACTGACGATTAAGTCTTGAAATCTCCACTTAACGCAGAAGGTAATAAATACACGGGAAGTTATTCAAATCTGAAGCCGTTTATCAAATTCTAAACAGACCTGTTAACCAGAAGATCGGAGTGAAGATGAATCAAAATGAAGCAATATCAGGGGTACCTCAGGGTTAGTGACCTGGGCCTTTACTAAACAACCCTATTCAATGCTCAGGGTTTGGGTCTATCCAGACGGAGGAATCTTTTTTGTTTTGTTTTTTTTTCTCACATACCAAGGGTTCTGTACGGCCATTACCGAAAACATATTTATCGATCCTTCAATCGAGGAAACTTGAGTCTGGGAGTGAATTTACATTGTTTAGAGATTGTTCTAGAATCCTACATAGATATAATGATCTCGTTTCTTGGACGGTTGATTATTGAATACTTCACACTCTTATATCGTACCTGAATGAATGTCGGGTTGAGTTTTCAACACTTTAAGAAATTTATTTGGGTTTTATAGATACGTGGAGGTATTTTTAGTGTGGGAACACCTCAAAATAATTACAAATTTTTGTACATATTCCTGTTGTGATGCGTAAGTGGTATATGGAAGCTTAACTCGTTCATTTTAACAAGTCACATACCTTAATTAACCAAACTAATGCAACTATAGTTAGGTACTCAATATCAGTCGGAGAGAATAAATAAATTCCATTTTGTAATAGAGAGAATTAAATTTCTGTTACGTAAAACCAAAGGTTCGAACAAAATACTCGTTTGTTTTACGTACCACTTAGAAGTCATAGCTTTGAAAAGAATGAATATTAAAACACTTCTGCTTACCCCTGCGGGGAAACGGCGTGATGGTTTGTTAGTTAGTTTAGTTATATGATGAAGCTTTAGTGAAATATCAACAGATAAATGCTGTACAAAGCAAGATAATAACTAAACTAGGGTTAGATATTTTTACCTTTTACATTATTCACATAGATCAAATGAACATATTTAAAGATGTCGCGGGTCGTGGGTATATGAGTGTCTAGATTTGTGGGTTTAACTGTCTAAAGAAGTCTGATAAAAGAAAAATATATCATTATATTACTCTTAGAATTAATTGAAAAAAATACCTTAGCATTTTATCCAGTTATTTACAGCTCACATCAATAAATTAATATGATCTGTTTGTTCAACTCGACATATTATTGTATCTTACAAAAAAATGTAGACATGGAATCATTAATCATATAATTTAGCAATTACCTTCGTCGGGTAAGGAACCTGTTGCACATTGAAAGAAAGTCACATCTTTTACTCTCTCCAAGCAGCAGACTAGAGAGTAGTTCAACTACTTTCAGGAGTGGATTTAAACAATGATTAACGTAGTCGCAGTGTCACGCGGATTACTGAAGAAAGACTGGGAGAAAATACCACAGTGGATAATAATACATTACTAGGGCAGACTCGTAAAAGATCACGGGATATTATAATTGTAGGAATTGTGAAATGAAAGTATTAATAAAAAAATAAATCAGGATTATTGGCTTTCAAAAGAAGAAATTTACTTTAAATTTACGTTTGTATGCGTTGTAGTTATCTCAAAATACCAAATTCCTGTCATAAATAAGTCGTAGAAACATTTTTGTAACAAATGGTATCGTGATAAATTGCTTAACCCTCGTCAATATTGACACCTCAAATCTTATCAGTAAAATTTCAGTTTTAAACAAAATTAAAGTGTTTACGTTTCCTAAAAAGTCAAGCCCTTTTACCTTGAATAATAAATAAGAATATTTTTACTCTACTCTAATGTACCGGGGAAGGAGTACTTCTGGCCGGGGTACATTCGTATCGCATCTTATTCAGAAAACAGATTTTTATAACTGCATCCCCACCACATTCACAAAAAACATATCATATCACTTTTCCCAAATCATTATAACACCAAACCAAACATAACCCAACCCAAACAATTAAAAAATTATATTTAAAAAAAAATTGTTTCTGGACAGAAAGTATTACCATAAGATTATTTATATCAGTGGTTTGTGATTCAAAAATAAACCTACCTGCTTTTGAAGACAATTATTTACCTAACATTAACTGCTAATAATCTAATATCCTTGTTCTTAATAGGGATGCTCGATTTCAACACTTTAGAAGCCCGCAGAAAAATATTTTTAGGTAAACACGTTTTTAAGCTAATCTCTGGTATCATACTCAATCCGCCTATGTTAAAAGATGTTAATTTTTATGCCCCTAACAAGTGTACTCGTGGGAGATCCCATGCACTTTTTTATGCTCCGAAAGTGAGGACTTCTGCCTATCAGAACGCGCCAATAAACAGAGCGACTCAACTGCTTAAGAGGCTAGACTTTGAACCACACGCGGAACACCCGCGTCTGTCATTCTGTCCCGCTCACAATAAGCTCACGCACACTTACAATACATGCAAATGCGAAATGTGCGAATGAGACAACGCTCAAATTTACCTACAGAAATCGCTCGAAAAGGGGTTTATGGAGAATACACTTTTCTACACCAAATCTTTCACAAAATTGAAATTAAAAAAAAAAATTTTTTTTGCATGTAAGCATGCAGTATAAAAAAAAAATCATTTTGTGCAAGTTTCGATGTAGAAAAGTGTTTTTTCCCTGGCGTCCTTTTTGTATGGGCCGAAAAGCGAAGTCTATCATCTTAATGATTCTGTATTGACCATCGACATTTTCAATGTCACTTACAGAAAGTTCAGTAACTATCTTTTAGCACATGTCACAAAGTAGTAAAACTGCCCTTGTGTACTTTGCAATTTATAATCTTCTCCATGATATATTGGTGTATAACTGTTTTATGGAGAACATGTGAAAGTAAATAAATAATAATGTATACGATACTGCCGCCAAGGTTTGAACCACAGGGCTCTTCTTGACAATATCAAGGAGGATACTGTATTTTTACTTATGTCGACAGAATAACACTTAATTCAAAACATGCGAACACCTCAGCACAGGTTCACCCAGTGAGTTATTCACAAAGTGCTATTACTTACCTTTTACATCCAGTTACCGAATATTAACATTTTTTGTCGAATTACTATGTAGACCACTGTAATTATTTGTAAAATGTATGTTCAAGAAAAAAAATATTAGTTGGTACAGCGAAATTCAAGCAAAGACTTTTTCAAACGCTTGAAAGCATAAAAATACGAGTGTGCTTTAGACCACACGACTGAAGTAAATACTTCTTTAGCTCCATCTATATGTATGTCTATGTACATATATTAATTTTCTACAAATATTTATTTAAATTTATTATCTTTCGCCTCGCCTGCTCAAGCCGTGCGCATCGACGTCCGCTCCCCCCCTTGTTTGGCGGGTCACTGGTCACTGGTATTTCAAAATACTGACTGAAATATTTCATGCACTGGCTATGAGAGGAAGAGAGAAAGAAAATGTGCACGCGCACGGCTCTCTCTTGCTTCTACAATGTGATACAGCCCGTTTGCCTCGCAGTGCATTTCCGTAATTTCCGTAACGCATTCGCCAGTTTATCCCTCAATTCAAGCGTGCGTAAAGAAGTATTTACTTCAAAATATGTACAAGGGTCGTGTTGACTTGTAAAATATGCAAGTATCTCTGATGCCTAGACAGCAGCCTGCATGTTAATGCAAACATGCAAATTTATGTGTGGAATTACGTACTTTCACTGGTACGAATAGGCTTTGCGCAATTAAATTATATATTATGATTGTTTTCATTCTTCCATAGCGGTGATATTACCCAGCGTTGTTTAACCGATCACGCCTTCCGCGTGTACAATTGTACATCATTCTTATTACCTACATTATCGTGGATAAAAGAGAAATTAACGGTTAACACCAATATCACTTTCAGTCGGCGTTCTTTCGTCGCGGGGTCAAAACGATCTAGGGAAAGAGCGCTAGTCTAAACGCAGCTTCAATCTGAACAGACACTGTTCCTTCACATGTTTGGGGTGGAAGGTAATCTAAAGCCAAGTTAAGATGATAGACTTCGCTTTTCGGCCCATACAAAAAGGGCGCCCGGGAAAAAACACTTTTCTACATCGAAAATTGCACAAAATGAATATATTTTTTTATACTGCCTTCTAGAGGGTGAAAACTATGTCGGTATGTTTTCGAATTTTCGATGCGTTTCGTATTAACGTAAACATTCACTGTCAAACATGTACGATTTATCAAAAAATATTATTTAAGGAAAAAGTGCTGCTAACTCAACTCTCATAAAGAATTATAAAATTATAAAAAGCTACCGACGTAGCTTCTTCTTTCTAAAAAAGATATATTTTTTAAAATTTCAATTTCGTGAATGTTTCGGTGTAGAAAAGTGTATTCTCCATAAACCCCTTTTCGAGCGATTTCTGTAGGTAAATTTGAGCGTTGTCTCATTCGCACATTTCGCATTCGCATGTATTGTAAGTGTGCGTGAGCTTATTGTGAGCGGGACAGAATGACAGACGCGGGTGTTCCGCGTGTGGTTCAAAGTCTAGCCTCTTAAGCTTGTCAGCTAAAAATTTTGATAGAAAGCCGAAACGCATCTACAATCGAGCAAAAATCGAAGAGCAGAGTTTGAGGCAGGTTCTCCATGTCGACTGGAAACAATACAATTACAAACATCGATATAATAACTCAGCCCTTGCCCGGAATAATGTTGTATACAACAAAATTATCAATGTTGAGTTATTTATGGAATAATGTTGGGAATATTATTACGCATCTTTTAAGATAGAAAATTTTTTTAGGCCTGTGGCAGCATTTTAAACCTGTGGAAGAATTTTGTATAAAGCCGTTTATCGAAATCACGGAGATTGGTTTAATTCATGGGAATAAATGGAGAAAACGAACGTATTATGGCTTCAACTAGATACACTTCAACCGAAGAAAGCATAAAAGTAGAATTCGTCCAGAAAAAATATTGTTAAGGCTGCTCTTTAGCCATTGAATCAATTTTGTGGAATAATGCTCTATGTTGACCTCAAGACAAAATCTCGATTGTAAATAGTTTCATTCATTCATAATTGTTTTTTTTCTTTTTAAACTCAAATGCATCAATGACACATTTAAATTGATGTTAGAAGAGCATGGTGCTTTCTTGGGGGTCAGAAAAGTTAAAAAAAACCGTTTTGTGGAATAATGTTGTATGTGAAATATTTATTGGTATACAACATTTTTCCACGAATTCAGAACAAATTCTTGCAGTAAATTCTAATTTAATAGCCCCTTTTCACGACTTTTTCTTTAAAAGTCTTATGAATTGTATGCTTATTGTATTTTAAATATGAAACATAACTGTTTTGGTTTTTTCCATTTTTATCGAAATAAGAATATTGTTGGGTACAACATTATTCGGGGCAAGGGCTCAACTATACATATACCGTCCGTGGTCGAGTGGTAACAACACTTGACTCCCAATCGGAAGGTTGCGGGTTCGAACCCGGCGTGCGCAAATAAATTTTATTTGATTAATTTGTGTTATTTCACAATTAATTAATAAAAATAATATATACTACATTTGCGGCACGTTCCAGAGTGGAAGATACTGTCAGTATCGCCCTGGTGTAAGACCACCATTCAGAATTGAGACGTTGCTTAATAATGGCTTTAGCCGTGTTTAGTGACTAGATCTGAATAGCCAGGTACTTTCCTACCTTCCTCTTCCCCATCTCCTTCCCTTCCCCACTTTCCTTCAGCCTCACAACATACCCCAATTGGGGATGCCATAGTCTCACTGGCTCCAGACGGGAGCAGTTGGGACTCTTGTGAGGTATTCTCTATAAAAAAAAAAAGCCCTCCCATACCCAATTTGAATCCAAAAGTAACATTACCTATGAGTAATTTCATAATACCAGTCGAATTCCGTCGCATCTCTTGGGTGACGTAGTTGTTTTGCTGGGAAGAAACTAACATTTGTTATCAAATGTTACTCTTCTCAATACGCTACCTCGAATATAAATATGTTACGTAAACATTTTTTTAAGTACCTATTCATATAATTGATTTGATTGTTACTAATAAAGTTCGTGATAAAATTAAATATTTTTTTATCAAATGTTACTTTTCTCAATACGATGCATCGAATCCATATGTTACGTAATATAGTGTAACAGGGCGTACCCGAGAGATTTTACCCAGCGATTCCTGGGCATATTTGGAGTAAAAATATTGATGCCATTTTGCTGTCTGATGACATTTTTTTTCTAATAAAAACAACTGAGTTTGTTTGTAGAGAAGCGCATATATATTCTAGCGTGTCTTGATAAGCGTTGTGTTTCATTTTAGCAGCATGTCGCATGCCCGAAACAGCGCGCGTATTTCCGATAGCGGT
Organism: Limnephilus auricula; assembly: GCA_951813805.1. NCBI lineage: Eukaryota > Metazoa > Arthropoda > Insecta > Trichoptera > Limnephilidae > Limnephilus > Limnephilus auricula. Next base: position 9,418,655 of record OX638403.1, read on the forward strand.
GAGATCAGTAGCGACGTGTGATCGAAAGTTTTTTTTTTGCTTTTAATAGAAAAAAAAATCATCGGACAGCAAAATGACAAATACGTTTATTACTCCAAATATGCCCAGGATTCTCTGGGTAAAATCTCTCGGGTAGTCCTGTTACACCCGTATACGGGTGTAAGGTACGTACTTGAGTTACTTTAACCAGTGATTCCTGACATTATTTGGAGTAAAAAATGTAAATGAAATTTTGGTCTCCGGTGACATTTTTGATGTTTTTTTTTTTTTTTCTACAAAAACATAAATAATAGTAGGTGTTGGGTAGTTGGGGGCGGGGTAAGTGGTGGGGTGGTAACTTGGCTGAGTGACCAATAAGGTCACGTGAAAGAATTTTTTTTTGTTTGATTTTGAAGAAAAAATATTTTGAAAAAAAAAAAAATTTACTTAAAAAAAGTCACCGGAGACCAAAATTTCATTTACATTTTTTACTCCAAATAATGTCAGGAATCACTGGTTAAAGTAACTCAAGTACGTACCTTAACACCCTGTATATATATATTTAGTATTCATATAACTTCGTATTAGTATTCATATAACGTTTTTCATATATTTTTAAATGTACTGTGTAAAAATTTAATTGTAGATAAAATGGAGGCCTCAGCACGGGTAAACCACCTAGTGAGGCCAACATTATTGAATTTTATTGTTAAATGTAAAAATATTGTATCAATAAATAAATTTAAAAAAAAAATGATTTAATTAATAAAAAGTCTGCGATAGCCCAAACCTAAAATATTTCTAACAGTCTCAATTTTGTGTTTTAAAAATAATTTTTACAAAGCCAGTGATTTCGTTGCCGCGAACTTGCTGAAAAACAAATTAGCTCGACGCAGACCAAAAAAAGGTAAAAACCAACGCTTCTTCCGTTCTTTTGACTGGGAGATAATGCACTTTCTTTTTGATAACTTTTTGTCATGTGTATATGCAGCCTCAGATCGGTTCGAAACCAAAGTCCAAGGAAATAAGATTTATAACAAACCTTTTCATTTTTTTATCTTCTTCATAGTTTGAAATTCATAAGTAAACCTGGCGATCCTCAAAAGCTGGAGAATTTACTAATCAAACTTCTGCGTTTCCTTTCTCCTACAACATGTTCACTCCCCCCCCTCCTCAAAAAGACTCTCGTCACAGCATCTTCAAAGATGATAGGCGATGAGGGAAATTATTTTCCTCATGGGCTCCTGTGTGGAATCAACATAAAAAAGTAAAGATTGCGTTATCATACATAATTTATAGTTCGTGCAGATTACCAGGATGTTATCCACCTTCGTGAGACGAACGCAAAGAAAGAGTTCTGTTCTGTAGGTTAACCACATTCTTATCACATAAATGGCCATACAAACAACAGTACTGCAACTCGTCCGATAAAGAAATCTATAAACGATTCGCTACGAAGTTATTGAATCCGCAACGAAAGAAAGATGTACTTATGTATATTAGATATTATCTTACTTATTGACTTATTATGGTATTCAGATGTCGGGTCATTTAACTTTATAAACGTATATTATCTTTTATATGTCAGCTAAAAGAAAAATTAAATTTATTTTTAACTTTGGGTAAAACCACAAAATATAGGTAATATTTTAATAATGGAGACAATATTAGTGCAACTGAAAATCTGAAAAAGAATAATCAGAAAAAGATACGGTCACATCTGGGACTCGAACCCAGGACCTTCGCCTTGCCGGGAAGCAGCTCTACCAACTACACCAGTGGGATACTGAGAGTATCTTTAACTCTGGAACGTGTTCCAAATATACCTTATATTATTTTTTTAAATGATTAAATTGTGAAATAACACAAATCAATCAAATAAAATTTACTTTCACGCGTCGGATTTAGAACCCGCGACCTCCTGATCGCTAGTTGAGAGCCTTACCTTTCGACCATTGTGGCCATAAAACTAAATAACTAAATAATAACTCACAAACTATCACACCGTAATCCACTCGAAAGCTTTTTGTCACATTATGGCACTATTTCCCAAGTCTCGGATTGATTTGTTGCCACAATGTGGCAAATATTATCTAGATTCTTTAAAATGTTTTAAAGTTAATTTTATAATATTTTTTTTATAAATTCTACGAAAATGTGATAATAGTCAAAATATAGGTGAATTTATTGGCTATGTAGAACTATAATCAGTTTGTATGTCCTTTTTAAATTTTAAATTTCCTTTCCTTTCCTCTGAGAAAAAAGTTCGCTCCAGTGGATATCATTTGTAGCATATATAATTTTTCAATAAGAAACGAGACTGTTGAAATCTTGGACAGAGCCACGTAGATAGTCCAAAAAATATTATGTATTTTTATTTATATAACATTGTTAACAAACTTAGACACTATGTTCAATTGTGTTTTAAATATAGGTATATAGGGAACAGTTTGTATACAATAGGAGCGACAAATACAAGAAAATCTAATTGTTATCTAGGGGAAGAATGACGGCAAACGTATAGCAGAGAAAAATACAAACTGCACGGCTTAGAAACCTGAGCAACTTGTAAGAGAGCAATTCCGGCTGCAGCTTGGAGGGTGAAGATTTCCCTGTATTAGAAGCATGTAAAGTGAAAACTAATAACGATGATTGAAATCCATGGCACAAAAATATGAAGAATGTGAAATATGATAGATTTCGTTATAAATTAGCTACAAACATAACATAACATAACATCTATATATACTTGTTTTATGCCCACTCGAAATTCCTCGATATCGATAACTGATAAACTGATAAGCTTCTTCTAACGGCCAAGGACAGATAAAATATATATGTGATAACAATGATAAATATTTTGATGAAAAATATGCGTAAAATAGTCCCAGCTAGAGCTGGTATGCAAGTCATCGGCAAGCCTTCTCACACGTCTTGTATAAAAAATCTTGCTGCTGAACAGAATTAATTCGGATATCGACATATTTAGCGTTAGTGAAGCTGCCTTTAAAAGGCAAGCTTTATTAATACTTGAATAGTTAGTATCATTACCACATATGAATTGTAATACTCTGTAATACAAATGTATTTTAAAAACGACTTAAAATATCAAATTTTGTAATGTTTTTAAAATAATAAAATGAATTGAATTGAAAACGAAAAAGACAGTAGAAGATACTAGAACGATGAACGATGAAAAACGTACTTATCACCACAGTAAGGAAAACATTTTCATGATCATATTAATTTACAAAATCATTTTCTAGAATGACGCCTTAATGTCATCCTTCAGGACAGAAAGGTACATGCCGTCATAAATCATAAAATAAATAAAGTTTTTTTTGCATGTCCCTGATTAATAAGTGCAGGCAGCCAAAAGAGTAAGGAACTTTTTCAACGTACAAGGTTCTCGTATCTTGAGCAATGAACTCAAATAACAATTGCAGGTGCTTGGGTATGTACCTCGAAAGCGTAATTACATTTTACAAGTTCAACCACATAAATTGGCAAAAAAACAGTAGGCAGAGAATTGGGTTGATGTCATTAACCTCCCACGTGAAAATTAATACCTAACAAAAATTTTGAAGGTTTTCGGTTGAAGTTCGTTATTTATAATTCTTAAAATATATTCTATACTTTTTAAAATGTATTTATCTTGAGATAACATTTTTATTCAATCACAATGTGTTTTTGCAATGTCTCCAGTAACTACCAGCGTTGAGACAGGTGTTGATTATGTAATTATTTTCGATCACGACAAAAAATAACATTTGCATAACAAATTCTTAGTATGGGTTGTTTAAATTTTTTTTAACAATTCATCAAATATTTTAAGTTAATTTTCACGTTCTGTGTAAGTTGTATTCAAGTTCTGTGAATATTTCAGTTTTATGAAGCAACTGGTCTATAATTATATGACAACAGAACTTAAATAGAACTTACACAGAGCTTGAAAATTAACTTAAAATATTTGATGAATTGATCTAATTTTTTGAAACAACCATCCTTAATATAAATAAGGTATATTATGCAGTATACAATTAAACACAATTATACAAAAAAAAATTATATACATAAATCTGAAATTTAAAAAAAAAAAGATTAATAATTGATGCAATCCTCTAAGTGAGATCGCAACAACTAAAAAAAAAAAAAAAAATTTAAAGCGATATTGTCCCTTATGCATAAATAAATTGTATCAAGAAAAGGTCAGAATCGCTTGGGCCGTTCTCGTTCTCGACGTAACAGAAAGCCGCATAGCGCCTAGCTTCTCGAAATAATTTACATAAAATGTCTATGATTCTATGGTGAACGCCGAGTCACTTTGGCAGCCGTTTTTACGTAATATCCCGATTTTATCATTGTTTTTGATATAAATTCATTGTGGAAAGAATAGATTTGAGGTATTATCAAGAAAATCATTTTATCTACATTATCTTCATGTAATTTTTGTAATATTTCACAAAATAAATGTCATAAATATTGGGTTCGTAAGAAATGTAAATTTTTTTACGTTGTAATGAATAATTATATTTTTAGCATTATTTGTTTATGAGTTACAAAAAATTACAAAATAATATTATTAGTAACATGTATAAAGTACCAAAATCTGAAAGAATTGTTACTGTAAACTTATAAAACGCGACACAAAAAAATTCTGAAGTGCACATTTGACGTTTGTTTTTTTTTAAATTTTTTTTTTGGCAATGCAAAGCCTTTAAAAGGTAAAAGGCTGAAAATATGTTTGTGTTCCGTTAAAAACTGAGTCAAGATATTTGCATTTTTCACCTTCAACGTCATTTCCATCATGAGTTGCTTTGAAGTACAAACTTCATCGTAAAAACCGAAAAGACGTCTTAATTTTATGAAATAAGTAAACCTCATAGACATTATAGATGAGTGACATCGTTTTCCATGAAGAATCGAATGGTTGTTAACTAATAAAAACGTTTTTCTAAATAAACATTTAGTTCTAACTTCTAAAGCGACATTTTGGTCCGTGGTAGAGACGAAGACAAAGACTGGGTCTGATTTATAATCCGCTATAAACTTGATTCAGTCTCCTGCATAAAATTAGCGGAGAAGTTCAACAACCGACTTTTGCTCACTGACGGAATTTTCTAGACCCGTGACTTTATAATCGGTGTACTTTATATTCCCACACAAAATCATTCACAAAAATAACCATCGGAAATCGAATAAATCTAAAGGGCCGTTTCAAGTGATAATATTTAGCTCGTATATATATTATAGTTATTGATAAAACCACGTATGACCGTACCTATTACAAATGCGGAGATCCGGAAATAATAGAAGGCTGATGGAAGCCTAATGAATACGTGGAGAGCATGAAGAAAGGGTTAGAAAGTGAATGGTAGACGAAGTCGGGGACGCCTAAGGTGAATAGTCGGGAATTTTTCAACATTCCTAGTCACATTTAATTATATTTTTTCCACTGCCTTCAGATGCCGTAATATCACTGGCTGTAGACAGTGGGGAGGAGTTGGGACTCTTATTTATAAAAAAAAACAAGATAAAAAATAATAGATATAGGTCATTTTGACCTAATACTCTGCTTAATAAGTCGTTACATTATATTTACTGTAACTTTTTACATACTGTAATTTAGCCTACTGTTTGTTTTACTTTGTATAAATTATAATTTAAAATTGAAAAATGTCCTCTACAACACAGGTGAACTCCTAGCGTGGAGGACAATATACTATACCTTTGTTATATAAATATATTTTTAAAAAAAATTATAAAAAAAAAGATTTTATATTTTCACGGCCAAAAGTATTATTGTGTTATTTTTGGAATATTATGCCGTGTCCATCACCTGGAAACATACCTAATATTGGGCTACTAGATACCTAGTTTTCATTAAAGTTTCCATTAAACTATTAATAACTTCCTTTTGTCACTTTTGATAACCCATTAGGCTATATGTTGGTTTTTTCCCAATTCATTTGTATTAATGTATCCCCACTGTTTGTAATAATTTTAAATTGTTGTCTCTTTCTATATGTATATATTGTTGTCTCTCTCTATATGTATATACAAGCACACATTTTGTAGTTATTGTTTAGTATTAATTTGTACCCTGAAGATGCTTGAGTAAAGCGAAACCGGTCGGTAAAGTAAATTAATAAATATCGTGGTTTTAAAACAAAAAAGTGTTTTATTTTTATTAAATATGTCAAACCACAAAGTGATTGCTTTCTACAATAATATATATGTAGATTGTTAGGGGCCTGACCACAGTTTGGTAAAACCTTCAGAAGGCAAAACAGCTATCACGCGTAATAATAATAATTACATTGCAGAACTTGTTTATAAATAAACTGTTTTTATAGATTAAATAATTATATTATTGAATATTTATAAGAAATAAAAATCAAAACAAACCTTCGAAAAGTAAATAACCAGTTTGACTAACGACTTTAACTGTACTAATGCAATACGTATGTACTAGGAGGGCTTTGATGGAAAATATTATTATCTAACAGTATTTCGTATTCAGAAATACGACAACATATTTCCAAGGTATTTCAATTATACGAAAGATTTACAATGTGCGCAGTACCTTTACCGTTAACCTATTAATTTTAATTAAAACTTTTCTTTATTTTACCGCTAAGCGAGTAAAAGTTCTCAGCAATGAAATTAGTAATTTAAACCCCACACAGGAATCCCTGAGGAAAATAATTTCCCACAGAGCCTTGTCATCTTTGGAGATGCTGTGTGGAGGGTATTTTTAAGGAAAGGAAGGAGAGAAAGTTCTGGGAAGGAAGAAGGTATGACGTTGAGTAGGGGTTTTACGAATTTAGAGGTTTTTAAGAATTTAGAGGTCAGTTTCCAGTATGACTTCAACCTTCCCCCAGTGCGGTGCAAGACGATGGGTCGAGAAAGATCATCTGGATAGGTCAAAGGGTATTCCCAAAACGGCATCTTTCGAGCTAGTGCATATTTCAAAATAAAATATGACAAACTCTCTTGACTCATAACTAATTAGAATAATTAATTTTGCTTTAAATACATAATATTATTATTTAAAAATTATTATACTACAAACTAGCTGAATATTCAAGGCACGTTATCCTTCAAGCAATGTTTATAAAATTACATACATTTTAAACATAAATAATATTTAAACCCAATTCCGTCAAACGAAGCAAATAAATCATTCCACATGTCTATTATTTAAATTATCGGTACTTCGTAGTGTAAATTTACATATATTATATTATCAACATAAACTAAGCGCAGACGCAATTTGCAATTTAAAAAAAATTATATTAATCTTTATGTATAAAAATATCACAATGTTCATCCACCGCGAAACTACTTAACCGATTTTGATGAAATTTAGCTTACTGTGTGCAATTTGGTCCAACTTAAAAGATAGGATAGTTTTTATCTCGATTATTGACCTCAATATTTATTATTGCGAATGAAATGTGTTTATGGGACAATTATTTGTAAGTTCCATAAGTTTCTGACTGGCAGTGTGATTTAATTTATTGACACAACACTTGGTTATCTAGGCTAGGTAACCATCCAGTAGATGGCGTTGTAACGCTTGGGAGGGTCAGCTATATAAATATATATATATGTATATATATATATATATATTTTTTTTTTTTTTAAATTGTTACGGTTGAGAATCGAATTGCTGATTAACTAACTAACTGCTTGGAATGCAACTATAAAAAAATTAAAAAAATGCATTGTCGTTTCGAAGAAACTCATTTCAAAATAAACTTAGAATTAATGATTTCGGGCGTTTTCTGCACAGATGATATAAATATTCTTATTTTATAGATTTAAAAGGTATCACTCGGAAGATGCCCATAGGAGGTAGAAATCGGTTCCAACCAGTTTCGCCCGAGATTAGTATTAAAAAATAGGAACAAACAAAATGACCTCTCTTCATATTTGCTTCATAGCTCATGTTGGAAATGACGTTGCGTGTAAAAGGTGTTTTGTCGATCCATGTATTCCAGAAGGAAACAGACGTAGATATAAATTTTATGGTTCTATGACAATTCAGAATCATGCAACTTCAACATCCGTTTAAAAAGTATTAATATATATTTTTCAAATAGCCTATAACCTAACCTAAAATAAAATACTTAAATATTTTTTTTATCATTTTAACCTCTTGAATGTCGGATGACATTTGCACACATATGGTCGTTTTCACAGAAAATTAATATCAGAGAATTCCGAGAGGCTACAGTGCTCACATTAAAAGCAATGTCTGGAATGATAATGGCGCAAGCCATTCTGATTTTGTCCTTGTACAGTTTCTTCATACATAAGGGTTAAAATCGCATTTTATTTTTTAACTCTCATCTGTCACACGCCCGCCGGCAGGATTACGACAAATGAGAGGTTAATGACATTTCAAAGGAGGTGTTAAAGTTGCATGATTTTGAGTTGTCCAGTCACCAAATTTTATGACCCCAGAGCTCATAGTTGGAGAGTTTTTGCAACGTTCATTTGTCGAGCTTTTCTAACACGGAATAGAGATGCAATGTTAATATTTCTAGAACAAGGACAACGACTTTTCATGAATATTCAACGATTATTGCGAAATCTTAGGTTACTGACATGGTAAAGTAATTTATGTAAAACAAAGAAATTATCGAAATTGTCAAGGGAGTTTGTCATAATTATTCTTTTACGACGGCCTTTAGAAAAAATTACAATAATTGCAATATTATTGTGAATCTGTTAAGAGTAACGACATGAAATGGCAATGGATGAAAAAAAGCCACTGCCGCGATATTGAAAATGACCTTGCAATTAAAATTGAAAGTATGATAACTAGTTTGTTGTTTACGAATTTGCAATCTGACAGATGCTGGATCTGTGGTGATCTGATAACAGATGATATTGGCAGACTTTCTCCGATTTCTTCTGATGCTCGCCTGGTAATTATTTCTGAAAGTGCGATGAAGAAATGCGAGGACACGAAGGCACAACAATCGAAACAAATCGTTCGATTCATCCATCGAATAAGAATAAGTATTGTGGGAATTTGATTGAATTCATACCTAAAGGAATAGCGCCGATAACTCCGTTGATACCAAACTTGATTGAACATAAACGATGATTGAAAATAATATATTAGGTATATATAATAATACAATATTCTCAGCAGCAAGCCCATACATATCTAATTTTACTATAAAGCTGTTGAAAACGAGTTGAAAAAATATGGAAAAACAATATGGCATCTTTTCTTACATTTATAAATCAAACTTTATGTTCCGAGATGAACAAATCGCACCCCATCAACAAACAGCAACAAATTCATCAATTTAAAAGTTAATTTTCAAGTTCTATGAAAGTTCTATTCAAGTTATGTCAGTTATATAAAGCAACTGGCTTAAAATGATATAATAACAGAAGTAAAATGGGATTTTCACAGAACTTGAAAATTAACGTTATAATTTGAATGGTAATAGTCTAAAACTAGGAGTGCGAAATGTGACTATGAATTTCCAGAAAGAAAGGGCTGTGCAAATTCCAAGACATCAGAGCTCGTAGTTGGAGAGTTATTACAGATACACGATACCGATACATATGTTTACGGTAGGTATAGCAGTCCCAGAGAGAGAGGTCGCCCATGACGTCATCCTTGTAGTATCCTTTGTCTTTTTTTATTTTTCATACAAGACATCTGAGAAGGAAGATTGTCGATGACACGTATGACCCATCTACTACTATATTCTAGATCTAGATTATAACAACTGTCGTGGACCAAAAATGAAGCATAAATACCTGTCTGTTATCTAAAATTGAGTGAAAATGACATGTGTGAAATGACACCTATATGGACGGGTGATGTAATATTATTATTTACGGTAGATTCATGCAATTGTTCGTATTCATACAGTCGGGTTATCAACGTACAAGCATTTCCACTTTTTTGCGCTATATTATAAGGGATAGGAACATAAATAAATTAAAATCCGTCATGTGTGAAAAAACGCAAGATCGGCGGCCATCTTGACTGTCTGTCAATGGCCAGGCATTATAAAGGTTGGTATTGGTTGAACATGTAACCCAGCGGGAAATCTCGCCATTTGAACTTAGGGAGTAGTTGCCTATTGCTTGTAGACTGTACAGTGTATACAGGTACAGCCATACGCGGAAGAAACAAGCCACCAAACGGGTATGACGAGAGCCACACATTTCAGGACCGAGTTCAAATGCAGAAATATTGCTTAGATAACCGAGCAGTTGTTTTACCGTACGAAGGTCAAGGCGTATTCCGGAGAATCGAAGTTAAACTTGCAAAGTTACCAGGAAGTAGAATCTGCATAATATCCTGCTCAGCCGAGGTAAAACTTGAAACCTATGCCACCTGAATTATCCTTGCGTATTTTAGCATGCAGTGGCGTACATATAGACAGCCGAACACCATAATCTTACAGTAAAAGTGTCACTTTAATGGCTGTCCGTTTGACAGATTCCCCTATCACTAATGGATTGTATAATCTTTAGATCACAGGCGTCAGATGTGAACTCTCTCGTTGTTCAGTCGGGATTTCAAATGGAAGAAGTGGCATTTAAATTTAAGCATACCTTTGAAATGTCATTGTTATTGTCAAAATAGTCAATGTCAAAAATAGTCCATAATAACCTAACCTACATATATCAGCATTTGTGATAAAACCTAGTTCTCTTTTTTTTTCATCATTTTTAATGATTCTTCAGAGCAGTCACACCTCGAAACTCAGTATTAAAAAGGTTATTACCTACCGCATTTAAAAAGGCTATGCATTACTTGATTAATTATAAAAACCTTTATTTTTAAGTTTTGTTATGAGATCTGATTGCTAATGTCTTCCACAGCCCTTTTAACGGGCTTTTAATTCCATTAAATTAATAAGGATCTAAATGCAAGGGCAATATACACTGTAAAGGGGATACAGCAAAGATCAAATGAAGCGGAAGCGATTTCAAGAGGCAGCTACGACTTTTATGAAGGAGTTAAACTACGTTTTTTAATGATATTTCGTGTTGCGCCCCTGTACGATACGAATGATCATATTGATCATGTTCTTAGTGAACTGGGGGCAGCAAATCTCCACTATTTAATGGAGTATTACAAACATGTGCAATAACTCATGTGATTATCATAGTTCGCTTAACGGACTCAAGGGAACAGTTGTGATGGTGAAGTTTCCTGCAGAACGTCTCATTACTCGCACTTTATTGCACGAATTACATTCAAACCCGTTAATGAACGCGTTATTTAATTGGACTGATATCATTGCATTATGATAGCTTAGTAAATAAATCTGATACCTTGAATAAATTTTGCCATCATCATTAGGCGACATCTACCGGCACACGGAAAGGCAATTCGTTCTGAACTCCAATCATGTGCACCTAGTATTTACCTCTGCATTTGTACAGATTGTACACTGTACAGGCCCGGATTTACCATACAGCTAAACTGGATTAGCCCAGGGATTCCAAATTCGTAGGGACCCCAAGGCGGATAAATAAAATGAAAGAAAAAAATGTGAAAACTGACTACGGACTCGTTAGTTTGAAGTCCGAAAAGGTTGACCACAATTTATTTATTTAGTACAGAAAAAGTTGATGTTCAAGTAGGAAGTTTTTCCGTTTTTAGAGAGTCGAAAATAAAATACTAAGCACTAAAAAGGGTAAATGCAATGCAAAGTCATCCATTTATAGCCAGAAGCTTCCCAACCTTTACCTCACCCATTTCCTTCCTCTCCCACTCCTTTCAGTTTAAGAGGAACGGCTACGCGGCCGGTTTCATACAAAACGTAGTTTTGGATTTGAGGCCAAAATACTCAACTAAACGGAAAAATTATTTTTGTGATTAAAAGATGTGTCAAATATCTAGCTCGGACAAGAGCTACTTTATTTAATTTTGCTTTAAATTATAAAATATAGGCTATTAAAGATTTTAATATTTTATGATTTTACAGGCAACTCGGACAATTATTTGCAAGTAAATGCAAACGTAAATAAAAAAAAAATTACTATATTTTTCTAGAATTTTTTTAAACAGTTTTGATGGGTGTAAATTTAAATTACAAATTACCTATTTACGTCGAAGTAAAAACTTGTCGTTTATATATTAAAACTAGCTGACCCGGCAAACTTCGTACCGCCTAAGAATTAATAAATGTTGAGTTTAATTTATTAGCTGTGAATTGATTCAAATTATGTCGACCAACGCACATTATTTGAGAAGCCGTTCCATATATATGATTTTTTTTTATTTCTTCATAATTATTTTTCCGTGATTTTTTCGATGTTTTAATAGTTATTCTGTTAATTTGAACGGAGACAAATCCAACAAATCAAAGATCATGAAAATGGGTCCAGCCGTTCTTGAGTTATAAATGGTGTAACTAACCCGACTTTGTTTTGATTACTACCCAAAGAAATGCATTATTTTTAATATAATTCAAAGATAAGGCAGATTAAAAAATATAATAATTATAAATAACTCACAAAAAAATTCCAAAGTCGCTTCCAAAATGAACCAAAACGATTTCTTTAATTGCCTGTACGTCAACATAAAAAAGCAAAAAAAAAAAAAAAATCATCCGTCCGAGCTAGATATTTGACATACCTTTTTATTACAAAAATAATTTTTCAGTTTGGTCGGGTAATTTGGCCTCAAATCCAAAACTAAGATTGTATGAAAATTGGGAATGACATAGGCTCCGGGCACTCAAAACTCTTGCGCAGTATTCACAGATTTTTAAATTATATTTTACGAATATGCACAATAATTATGAGAATGAATGAACATGCGTAAACCAAGAGAAGGGTTGAATTTTAAGTACACACCTTGCCAAAATTTATTAACACATTCAATTTTATTCTCAAAATAACAACAAACTGCAACTAATTGCCAATGAGGAAAATCTTTTGCGTAACGTAAAGAAATTATAACTTTCATATAACTGGATCCGTTTTTAGATTTTCACGGCCAAAAGCATCGATGTAGATCGACGGATCTGCCCTGATGATGGACACTGCAACGCTGTCCGAAACGTCGGCTAAAGAAGGAGGTAGCACAACACGGCATAACACCCCAAAAACAAACAACGAAAATTTCATATAACTCTTTAAACTTGTGTGTTCAATTCTATTGTGATGATGTTTTCCTTAAATTTTGTGTATGTGCACTTTTCTGTAATAGTTATTTATTACCACTATTCATGGTTTTTCCCTCTAAAGGTACAATAGCACTATTTATGAGGAAGCGGTATTTTTAATAGGACATAAACCGTATGCAGTTTATGGTAATTGTAGAAACAGTAAAAGCTTTTGATAATTATGTATAAGTAAGTAATTTGTAGTACAGCTAAGTAATTTATTGCACATTACTCGTAAATTACTATTTGCAACTGAAGACCTGATGATATAATAATAAATGGGAAAGAAACTAGGTTGTACAACAACAAAAAAATGTGTATTTATCTATACATAGTTTGTTTGATTACATAAATATTCTTATTTTTTATGCACTAGACTTTTAGGGTTAAGTTTTCCCCATAGGAAAAACTAAACCCTTTCACACACTTTTCCATAAAAATGATCATCCAGTAAATCCACGCTATGTGTATTATATAAGTATATAATACAAGAACAACATGTTAACCTACCAGACTATTAAATGGGAAAATAATTCACGACTCCAGATATTTTCATATCAGAGGGTTCGGCTCGGTGGAATTCCTAATTTGACCGATAAATCCTACTGATCCCTCAATATAAATATTTAAAAAATCTTTCGTAATCCTACATGTATTTAAAATGACTGATTTTTGCACTTTTTTATATACAAATTCTTTGACAAATCTTTTTATATATCTACAAATTCTTTGACAAATCTTTTTATATACAAATTATTTGACAAATCTTTTTATATACAAATTCTTCGACAAATCTTTTTATATACAAATTCTTTGAAAAATCTTTTTATATACAAATTCTATGAAAAATCTTTTTATATACAAATTCTTTGACAAATCTATATTAAATATTTTCACTATTATTTATTTAGTAACTATAATTAATTTTAATTTTTTTTTAAAGATACATGTTAAATGTATCTATGTAAAATAGATGTTGTTTCATTCGTAGTCCTCCTCTCTAGGCGATCCTGTGATGAGGGGGACTATGTTTTGGATAAGTCTTCATAGTTTTCTATGGTACAACTTCATGGTTTGAGTAAGGTTTTCCAGAAATTTCCACGACGATGTTTTAAATATACTAGTAAGTTTCTTTTTTCCTATAGTCCCTTTAATGTCCTCAATGTTGTAATTTTTTTATTTAAATTTGTTTGTTATTAAGTGGGAGTTTTTTTTATATACCTGTAATGCAAAAAATTCAGAGATTCTTTGTCGAAAGGTAGAGTTACGCTTTGGTAGCTATATTTAGTGTGTTTGTTTGGGTGTGGTTTTATAAGTTCGTGCGGTGTTTTTTCTTTTCTATTCTATTTCTTCTCCTATTTATTATCATGAAAAACATAAGTTCCAAACAATAAAACTCCTACCCTGCTTTTTCCCCCCCAAAACTATATTTTTCCTCAAATAATTTTCCTTGCCAGCTGTCCAAAAAAAAAGTGATTTTATTTTGTACATTTAAAAATGGAACTCATTTAAATGTTCACAGAATGTTATAAGTTACTTCATAACATTTCTATACCTACCTGCAGATAAAAGGGAATAATTGATGACCATACTTGCACTAGTGTATTATGCAGTAAGAGATGGATCAAAAACAATTGAAATTATTTTGAGAAATGAGTTGAACGTAACATCCTGATTTCCCAGAACCCTCAATTGCCTCTTTTCTGTCATAATACGGTATGTACTTCAATTTGTCCAAATCTGAGCCTCTTTCTAATGATTTCATCTTTCTGATCATCGAAAAGTACCCCATTAATTATGTAGTTCTATATAGATTAATGGTGTGTGTTCCATCACACCTGCGCAAAGAAATGACTGTAAATATTAGCCAGTTCCAACAGCAGATTCGCAAACAGAAGTAATGAGCAAACTAACGCCAACAGAAACACCTGCATATTCAGCTCCCGTTCTCAAATAAATGCTGCGGAATCCGAGAAAGCCAATATTTGATGACTTTAAAGTAAAAAAATTGTTTTTTAGAGGATGCTGAATTTTTTTTAGCCTTGATTCACATTTCATATTACCAAACCTTGTGTAAAAAATTAGCGAAGTTTTACGGTTTCCGCATTGTTTAAATAAAATGTATAATATGGAAATATATTTATTACATATTATATATATTACACGACCGGTCAGTGGTTCAGTGGGCATCGCGTTTGGGTCCCACCCAGGCGTTCCGTGTTCGATTCCTCGGCTGGCTAAGTCCTCCACCACAACACAAGAAACATCTTCCGCTTAGTGTGGTGGTAGTAGGAGATTTTCAAATGTTCTTGGGTTATTCGTAACCCGGGAATGTTTGTCTTTCTTTTTTTTTTTTTTTTTAATATATATTTGTTTGCACTTGTTTTAGAGCGAAATAATCCCTATCTATAGTAATTATAGCCTTTAAACGATTAATTCAGAAATGAAATGTTGCTCCTTCACGCGAAATAGCTTTAGATAGGTTTACTGACAACATCTAGCTCTTTTCCTTCCCACAGCCCGTCCGTCTAATAAAACTATTTGTTAATTGGTATCATATTCACACAAGTTTCGAAAAATGGGGATCTTGTGTGGTTTTTATGATTTAAAAAAATTGTATATAGTTACAAGATTAGTAAGGATAAAAAGGAACCGATCAGAACCAATGGAGGACTAATAACTATTGAGACTCGTAAAACACAACACTGTAAATCTGTACGCGCCAATAGACTAGTTGGCTTGAATAGTAAGATTCAACCCTGACTTCAAGAATTGGTTTATTTGATTAAAAACGATAAATTTATCAGATCCTCTCTAGTTATATCAGCATTTGTGATAAAACCACTCGGTCCAATGGCGATGTGCACATGTGTGGGAATATACAAATAGGGGTAAACGTCAAATAGTAAGCCAATGTTTATTAAAAAGCAATAAATAATCGGTTATTTTCCACGCAGCATGTTATAGAGGCGTGAAATAAACACGGTAATTGTTTTATTGGCCTAAAATTACTTTTTGCACGTCAGAGTCAGTAAACAATAGCGAAATGTGTGAGTTATTGCCTTGTTTTGATGATTTTTATATAGAGTTTTGGGCAAATTTCTCTTATAAAATAAAATATGAAATACCATTTTTAGTAATCTTTGGGACCTATTTCGAGGAAATTTAAAGATAACTTAATTCAATAGTTATCAGTTTATCATATATAATTTTCAGGTGAGATTTTCAAAATCACAGATAAAAGATAACTTATTTCTTTAATTATCATATATAATTTTCAGGTGAGATTTTCAAAATCACAGATATCAATGTACAATCACTATGTATTACAAATTTTAAGTTCATTGGGACTTTTGTATTTTGTTATATTATTATATAGTTTGTTACAATGTTTGCCGGGGAGACAGATATAAATAAAAATTATAAAGAATTACTTAATAAATATTTATTTTCATTATTATACAAGATACCCGTTTTAGTGCCTTGTGACTACTATTGCTTGCAGTGTCAGTGTCAAAATATCTTTTTGGATTTAAGAATATAATTTTGTAAGAAATCGCTTCCACTCGTAAGACTGCTTGCTCTCAGCAGTTAATGTCGACCCACGAATTGCAAGACAAGCTCTGGGAAGATAATACGCAATGATTGCGATTTTTTTTTCTCCTTTTTTTTAAAAATTATTTTTAGAAAATAATAATTTTTATATTCCGAATATTCGAATATAATAAACATATTTATTGTGTAATATAATAATCTAATCTATAAAGCAGATTATCTATTTTTATGTATAGTACACGCCAAATATTAAGACCGGCCTGAACATGGTACATTACATCTCGCGCAGTTACCGAATTTGCAATGAACGTAAGCGAATGAGAAAGATACATAAAATATATGTGCGACAAAGAAAGGGGTGACCGGGGGCATGCCACATTTCTGTCCTGAAACTCGCCTTTTGCGACGATTTTAACGTTAGGCCGGTCTTAAAGATTGGCGTGTACTATATCTACCTATAATAAGTGTTCCGGTTTGGTGTGTTTTATACGCAAATCTGCAGATTTATTCCGAGATTGATGAAATTTTGTACACTTGACCTTCAAAACAATAGGAAGGTCACTGTTCACATAATATTTTCAAAAACCACCCCATCGCCATTTCCCATCCTTATAGCGGAATGTTGACACTTCTTGCGAAATGGTAAAATGACTGTACATTTGATTTAATTTTGTAAAAGATAAAAGTTTATTTAATAATAAGTTTCAAATTCCTACCTGAGTGAAATGCTGTGCCACTCGGCTGGCGTCCTCCTGCGCCGCTTTGCGCGCGCGACGTCGCTCCGCGCCCAGAGCGCCGAGGCGCTCCAGTGCGCGCGTCTCGAGCGCCTCGGCGCCGCGACGCAAGCGACGTGAGCGCGACTCCCATTCGGCGCAAAGCTGGCGCCAGGCGCCCAGCACGACGCTTTCTGGAAACATTCAAAATATATTTAATCAACGGTTTTACTACATAGGTATACAAAGGTTAATAAAAATTAGGTAATTTTGGAAGGTGGAGTGGAGAGGGTCTCAAAAAACATAAACGTAGATATTTGTACTCTTCGTATAAAAAATATTGTTTTAAGATTAAAACTAATAAACATTTTTCATCAATGAACTTTTCCAAGACCTAAAACGAAGCATTAGAGAATGTTAAATGATGGAAAAAAGGGATTTTTTGGGGAATGTAGTGAATTTTTTCGGTATGAATGTGGCCGACAAAATATTGAAATTTTATCTTCGACTAAGTATAATTAATGTTATTGTTTATTTATAGCATTTTATGTTAAAAGTTGGACCAAAAACCGTAACCGCACGTTGACAGCATATATTTTTTTATTATTCTTTCCATGTCTCTAACATACTATTACATGTTTAATTAACTAATTTTTAAAATTTTTGGTTATTTATTTTATTTGGAAAACCAACATTTAAAATATTTTATAATGTATGTTAAAGGATGTATAAATTATTTAACCAATAATAGATTTTTTACTGAATTATTTTAATTATGCAGTGAAAATAATGAAAAATTTATTCATTGGCCTATGGGAATGAAACTGTGGGAGGGAGGGGAAAATGATGGATCTATTCTGTGTAATTAGTAGCGTGTATGGAAAGTACTATGTAGTTATAGTAAGGCATCAAGAAATCAGTTAATCGAGTTAAAAATGTCAAATTGTGTATAGCATGTGTTGAAAATGTGTGATGCATGATAAATGAAGGAGTTTTTCTTAGAAGTTGTGTTGCCTCGAGGGGGGCTAAAATTTTTTTGCATTGACTGAGGTGTTTATTTTTTCGGTTCGACAGCTCAGAATCATGCAATTTCAACACCCCTTTGAAAAATCATTAAGAGTTAAGAAAAATAATTTTTTAAAATAGCCCATATCCTAACCTAATGTTACCTATTTTTTTGTATATTTTATTCATCACTTTTAATGACTTTTCAAAGGTGGTGTTGAAGTTGCACAATTCTGAATTGTCCGGTCACCATTTTTTTAATAGTTAATTTTGGGGGTCTGCATAACGTTGGATGCGCCCATGCGTCAACAGTTCACACATCCTAAATAGGCAATTTAACAGTTCATACCGTCTAACCGCTAATAATAATAAATAATAACTAAGAATCCCACCAGAACTGAGGCCACCGACAAATTACATACATTACGTGAATGTGGGTTTTTCTTGTTGTCATTGTGACTTTGTATGGATTATGCAAAACGGTAAAATCCACGTATGTATTTTGTTCTCATTTTAATGTTCATAATTTTACAAAGAAATTAATGCAGCTGGGAAAATAAATAAATTTAACGGAATAATAAAGTTTGCGCTGTAAATATGGTTATAGACTATAATGCATAATGTTTCAAGCGAAAACAAAATAGTTTCAGTATCGTCAAAACTATATATTGCTATTTCTTCGTCGACAAAAGACTGCTTTGTTTTGTGACTGTAAATTTTTTTAGGAAACTTAACCCGGTGGTGGAGAAATTTGAAAAATAGATTTTTCTAAATTGTTGCTGTCACTGTTGCTCTTACTCCACCGGATATTGAGCGAAAGGGACAATGCACCTCGGGCTACTAATATGTAACTAAAATTTAAAAAAAATTTATTCCCCACTTTTCTCCTCCAAAAGTGCACTGATTTTCAATTTTTTTTATCAACTACATAAGAAAAAACTATTCTATGTCTGTACGTTTTGCTTTTTTAAAAAAACATTGTCTAGTTTGTATACTGAACGTCTTTTGACGGCGTTTAAACCAGTCAATTTTATTGATTTTTGGAAGGTCATAACTGCTATAAAAAGTAACTTATCAAAAAATACAAAAAGTACCGACACGCTAGTAGTTGATATCTATTTTATGTAAAAACAATATTTTCACTAGGGTTAAAATCCAGAGAGATAAATAGGGAATACGTTTGTATGGAAAAATCACCGCCGGGTATCCCCTTAAAACATCATTTTAGTTATTATTTCACAAAGTGCTGCGATCAGAAGACATCTTAGCCTTAATTCTAACAGATCACATGTATTTACATTTTTTTTCTTTTTTTTTAAAAAGAAAGACAAAGATTCCCGGGTTACGAATAACCCAACAAAATTTGAAAATCTCCTACTACCACCACACTGAGCGGAATATGTTACTTGTGTTGTGATAGAGGACTAAGCCAACCGAGGAATCGAACACGAAACGCCTGGGTGGGACCCAAACGCGATGCCCACTCAACCACTTGTTCATAAGACAGTACATTAAATAAAGTTGTAAGGTATGTTAAAAAAATTACATGGTTTTATACCTATTACGTAGATCTATAAAATGTCATTAAGTAATTTTGCCTGGGTTTTAAAACTTAATTATGATGAAACTCAAACATTGTTAATGAAAAGTTAATGTTAAACATGACTAATAATAACAATAAGGAAGAATGTGGGCGGAGAAAAAGATACGTTTTAAAATCAAAAATTAAAAATTATGTGCTCACTAAATTTAAATTGACTGTTTAAATTATTATTTGATTTTTTTTTTACATTAACTCCACACAGGAGGCCCTGAGGAAAATAATTTCCCTCATGGCCTATGTCATCTTTGAAGATGCTGTGAGGAGGGTCTTTTTGAGGAGAGGAAGGAGTGAACGTGGGTCTTGAAGAGACCCATGTTATAGGAAGGAGGAAACACAGAGGCCGGCAAATCGTTCCACAGCCGAGCTGTTGAACACGAGAACGAGTCGTAGAAGCGTCCCGTTCTCATGTGACAAATGTCAACTGTGTACATATGTTGGGCGCGCGTTTGGCGTGTTTCCCGACTATGCACCGGTGCCGAGGGGATCAATGACGCTAGCTCCTCGGAGCATCTTCCATTGAAATACCGGTAGAACAAGGATAGCATTCCCAAACGACGCCTGTGCTCTAAAGATTGCAATCCGTTTGTTAAAACAGGAGAATTTATCAAGCGGACCGCTTGATAGATTGATTAAAGTTTAATAAAAAGACAAGAAATTTAATAATTTGGTTTTGTACGTTTGCAATATGTTTTCATAAGCCTAGAAAAAAGACTTAGAAGGCCTGAAAACATTCTTTGAACAGTCAAATTTCCCATCAGCATTCTAGTGTGAATTATACACATCTCCTTCTCCTGTACACATACTACAATGTGGCAAACATTGTTTATTATCGTTAAACATTTTTAAAAAAATTGCCGAATTCTGAAAAAAATATGTAAAATATGACTTGGGCGTAATTCTAGAAAATGATCGACGCGATAGGCCAATTTGAAGCAGACGTGGGTACTCCAGAAGTCCAAGGTCATTTCTGAAAATGCATCGCCTTATTATTAAATCATCGCCATCGTTTCTAGATTATAGAAAATAACATAGAATAAAGAATGTAATACTAAAAGTTATTGTCTTCCATACAACATTGAATGGAATCATTTGTTTCATTTGGCGCAAGCCCCCAGCGTTCCGTCTCACTTACATACACTCGCCTGAAATCCTCCATCCCATTTGAATTCCGGAAACACAGTTTTGTACGGAAATATAGGCCCAAATTAGGCTTCTTGTGTTATTATTTAATATATGGACAACTAGCTTCTGCTCGCGACTTCGTCTGCATAGGAATAGTACATCGAGTAAACTATTTTCTTTTCCTAGATCCCATGTATGTTTATACCAAAATTCTTAACCTATTTATTTAAAATATGTATAATTCTTGATTCGGTTCAAAGTATTAGGCGAATACTTCAAATAAATTCAGTAATTTAAATATTTTCTAAAATAGAATTTTGATTTAACAATCATTGTTTTGCAAAATGTCATTCTCAAATTTTGACATTTTCTATAAAAATAATTATTATTTTCAATATATTGAAAATAAATAGCTAGCTATATAAATTATAGCCTATATGTTATTCTGATGTATGAGCTATATTATTGTAAAGTTTCATTAAAATCCATTCAGCAGTTTTTGCGTGAAAGAGTAACAAACATACATACATCCATACAAACTTTCTAATTTATAATATTAGTAAGATTTATGCTTTACGGTACCGACAGACATGCTCATTTCTAGCATGATCTATTGTTATTTTTATTTTTTTCTGTTTCTACCACTTTATGTTTTTGATACAAATTTTATGCGGAAACTTCGCTGGTTCATGCAAACATGTAACAGTGTAATTACTTTAATAAAATATGTATAACTGTGTGTTTCTCTAATAAACTAAAATAGAATTAAAAAATCCCTTCGATTTTCACGGGTCAGCGCTATATTATATAATGTCTTTGGTCAGCGCTATTTAAATAATGCTATTTTCCATGCGCAATGCTTGTCTGGGATTGTGACCTTGATTAAATTTCGTTAAAACTTGCAAAATGACTTTGCAGGAAACTGAGACAAAAATAAACTATTTCTTATGTCTCTAGCATTGTTAACCAAGTGATAGTTGCACCTTGCTACAACATGACACGATATTAGAGATAAGAAGAATCACCCAAATGAAAGATTAAAAACGCACAGACCAGGCGGAACCGATCATTGCGGAAGACAATTTGGAGAATGTTCCCAATACGAAAACACTTTCAATGAGTTGGAAGCCGAAATACCGCCATTACAATATACTTCTCGTTCACCTTCAAACTATAATTATTATTATGAATACTGATTGTCTCGTTCTATTAAAGTCGTCATCTCTGCTGTTGCGGAGATATTATTTCAGAATATTCAAATCTAGAGGGCAAATCTTTCTAAATAATCGCGTTGAGATCATTGGGAATCGTCATTTTGTTATTTTTAGACTTGAACCCAACAAAGGTTCATTCAAATGCCAAACGGTTTGAGGTCATTTTGACATTTTTATCTATTGTAAAACAAACAACTTAATTTGTTCGTATACTTCTTTTTAATAATTTAGATTTAGCACTGCAATAAATAACAATCAATTATTCTTTTTCTGAGACCCTCCAACATCGAAGGTTGCCAATCACAGGGTTAAAGTACACCATGCAGACAGCAGCCCGGAATATTATCACAAGTCAGCAACAACAAGAAAACCTATTCTTCTAAATCCCTCTCTCCCATTGTTCTTCCTCTACTGCGTCTTCCATCAGCACACTGAATTATCAATTCGGCTTATTGTATTTATTCGTATTTCTTATACCTTGTAAAATTTATAATTATTAGATATAACCATTTTTAAGGAGTTCCCCAGGGAACCAAATTAGGTACTTAGTTACCTGATCGCTGTCGAATTAATTAATTCACGCCTCGGGTAAGCACACGAACGTGGGAGTTAGTCACAGGACACGTAGGATGACTTACAATAAACTAGAGGAAACAGGTGGATTAATAAATTGTGTGAAGAACGACTGGACCTGCAGTAGAATCAAGGTGCCAAAGGATCAAGATTTTCCTTCATCTACCTGAATTAGAATTTTGAAGAAGCTTCAGCGGAACTCGAATTTCCGGGATTTTTTCTTAAAATTTCGAACTTCAAAAATAAAAAAAATTACTGATATTCAAAAATTTTTTATAAATATACATTTCCTTGATAATTTCCGGTTTTCCAGGTCTGTGGTCACCCTGATTTTCATAAAGAGAGTGTCTGACATGGGCGGGAAGGCGTGTTTGATTTTTATACTAATCAGCAGCTTTATTGACAGTGACCTTCCCAATGTTTTGAAGGAGTGCAAGTGTCAAGTGTGCAAAATTTCATCAACCTCGGAATTAAACTGTAGATTTGTATACAAAATAAATCCACGCCGCCAGAGACAGACAATTTGCTAATTATGTAATTATATTAGATAGATGAATAGTCTGAATTGAGTATATTTGTTTACAGAATGTTGACAGAAGCGACGCGACCCAGACGATTCGGAACTCATAGATAAAAGCACACACAAAGTCGATATGATAGTATAAATCTGAAACATTATGCAAATATAGGTTAGATTAAGTTTTGAACATGATTTTAGATAGTATATACTAGGGGAATGAGATGGGAGAGAAGAAGTTTACTGAGCACTTGACTATTGATCTGGTCACCAAACACGGCCAAAGCCATTTCAAGCAACGTTTCGATTCTAAATGGTCTTTCACCAGGGCCTCTAGCACGGTCGATCGATAAAAGATTTATCGATAATGTCGGTAACTTGTCATCGTTCCCGAGCACAACTGCAGTTCGTTAACGTACAAACAATATATTTCGAATATAAAAATAACAGTTCGTCTTCGTTAACCGCGGTTTGTTCGTTGGCGATCTGCAGTCAAGCTGAGGATCGATGACAATTTTCCTGTGGACATTATCGTTAAACCTCTATCGAACCTTTTGAACGCCTGCAGAGATAATAATGTCAAGCTGTACCTCCTAACCTAACCTAATTTATCAAAATGGTTCTTTAGTACCCTTTAAAACATTACAACTAAATAATTTCATCGTTGCAATAATCCTCAAGGCTATGGAAGTGTGAAAGTATAATGTTGCATGCACAAGAAATGACTGGTCGCTTGTATAACAATATAATATTATTTTTATTGTGCAACCGATAATAACTCACTACCATTTAAAAACATGCTTACGTACATTCGATAACGGAATGCACCTAATCTACTATTATGTTGAATTCGAGAAATGGCTATCCTATTAGAAAAACCAATAAATATTATTATTATTATTATAATGGTTGTTGGAGATATTTTGCATGTAATGTCGTTAGTTATAAATAAATGCATTACGTACATTTACGAATGTGAAAGTGGATAGGTACAATTTTTTTTTTTTTTTACATTAGGTCCACACAGGAGGCTTTGAGGAAAATAATTTCCCTCAAGGCCTATGTCATCTTTGGGGATGCTGTGTGGAGGGTATTTTTAAGGAAATGAAGAAGAGGAAGTTCTGGGAAGGAAAATGTATGAGGGTTGGGTAAGAATCTGGGGTTCAGTGCGTCTAGATCATCCGCCGCCAAGACCTAGACAATGAACCCCGTGAACCCGGGCACCCCTGCTAAGTCACCAAACGTAGCGAACCACTTGGGGTGACCTATGGCAGAGGTGTTGGTTATCCAATAAATGGTTCCCGGGGCGGCGGTACCCATTCCCGCCTCCCAAATTGATTGCAACAATATGTATTTGATTATAACGATATAGTGATGTGAAATAAAATCTTTTATATTTAAAGATTCATCCTAACCTAACCAAACTTTATCAGCTTGTACTTACACTAATATAACCATTTTTATTTAAGATGAAACCCGGTGGTGGAGAAATTTGAAAAATAGATTTTACTAAATTGTTGCTGTCACTGTTGCTTTTACTCCACCGAATATTGAGCGAAAGGGACAATGCATCTCGGGCTACTAATACCTAACTAAAATCGAGAACCTAACCTAATCAAATTTGAGGTTTTGTATTCCCCACTTTTCTCCTCCAAAAGTGGACTGATTTTCAATTTTTTACCAACTACATAAGAAAAAACTATTTTATGTCTGTACGTTTTGCTTTTTTTAAAAAAACATTGACTAGTTTGTATACTGAACGTCTTTTGACGGCGTTTAAACCAGTCAATATTATTGATTTTTGGAAGGTCATAATTTCTATAAAAAGTGACTTATCAAAAAAAAAAAAAAAAAGTACCGACACGCTAGTAGTTGATATATATTTTATGTAAAAACAATATTTTCTCTAGGGTTAAAATCCAGAGGGATAAATAGGGAATACATTTGTATGAAAAAATCACCACCGGGTATCCCCTTAAGTATCCGCATTCCGAATTTCTACCGATTTATAACATATTTCTCTTGAACACTGGCAACCTAAATGTTCATTTCTGAAAATAGCGGATAAAATTACGGTTTCACAACAACTGAAAATCATGCAACTTTGTTGAAGTGTCCCCCTTTGAAAAGTCAAATAATCGTACTTCACAAACATGTATGCCCTAAACTAAACACTTCTTTTGCATAATACCAAGGAAAATGTATCACTAATAAATTACCAGGAGAAATCACAAAGCATTGATAAAATACAATTATTGAACTTCATAAAAAAATATTTTAGAGAAATCAACACTCTAATAATCAATTCGTCGTTGCGTATATAATATGAACCATGTAGAGACTGAGTACTTTCTGAGAAAATCGATAAAAACTGTTTTAAAAAATGACGACACGGAAAATAACAATTCCATTTATGGAAAAATTAGGAAAAATATATTTCGTTCGTTGTAAGAATATATTTATGGCAAATATTAAATATTTTATCAATATTATATTCTAATATATCATATTCTATACACAGTTTTCGTCATAATTTTAAATACAACATTATGTCCAAATATTTCATTTAAATTTATTCAAATTTGACAGCTAGGCATCACAAAATGATGTTAATATTATGTTCATACTAAGGCAATTGAATTGTGTAGTGGTATGCAGAGTATATGACTTAAAACAAAAAATTATTATGAAGTATTTTGATTGTCCCCACATGGTTTATTTTCTATCACCTTAAATATTTGATATTTTTACATGGCTCATATTGTAGAAGATGGAGAGAAAAAAGAAAAATAACTGTATACCTATTGAAGTAACTGAATTTCGTAAAAATCGTCACATTGTTCGTATTAAATATGCAACGCCAAAATGCTCTATTTTTATCCTCCATAATAAATTCTCGTTTTTCGTCTAACTAACGTAAATATTTATGTATTTTAATTTCATTCTCAAGATTACGACGTAATTATATTAATATTATTAATTATTATTATGTATTATTACCTTACCATATTATTATCCGCATGTATATGTATTTTTATATCCTTTATTGTAATAACAGAAATTTAAACTATTTCACAAAAATTATACGTTTTTAAGTTTCTAATAAATACCTATATGTTATTTTTGAAGATAATATGTAGGTATACTTTTGTAGAGCCGAAAAGATAATTTTATATGAAATTACCTCGATAGAAATAAATCGCAAACCATCTAGGTAGGTACCTACGCCCTGATAATTATTAACAAGTTAGGTATTAAAAAAATCGCAGTGTATCTACTTACGCAACTTAGGCATCTGTCTAGATATTTTTTCTCTAATTTAAACGAGTCGTGTTTTATTAAACATTATCACAATTTTCGCTTAATTATTATCGTTTTTTATATCACCGAGCTCTCTATAATATTTGTATTTACATATTTCGCTTTAAACCACCTTCGTCTAACTTAAGAGAACTATAATATGTATAAACAAAACTGTTTTTAACGTAGGTATATATGTCGGTAAATAGTAATATACGTTTCGACTATGGAAGGGGCAGAACATTTAGACAGGAGATAAAATAAAATCCCACAAACACAAGAAATGATAAAAATAAACGCTTTCTATTTCAATTATTATTTTTAATTGATAAACTAATGTTTAAGACAAGATTTTTTATGCATAGCACAAAGGATAACAATTATTATAAGCAATAATTATCGGCCTGAAACACTCATCCATTTGAAAAAACCTCCCGAGAAAAGATACATGCCGCCGACGGGACTCGAACCCGTGTCCCTCTGATTTCCGGTCAGGAGCTCTAACCACTGAGCTACGGCGGCTTATCTCTTGCCCGCCAAATAATTCAATATGTACTAATGTTTCATTCAACAATTACCGCTTATTACATTTTTTTCACCTGCAAACAACCAACTTTATTTTACCTGACCGGCAATCAGAGGGCACGGGTTCGAGTCCCGTCGGCGGCATGTATCTTTTCTCGGGAGGTTTTTTCAATATGGATGAGTGTTTCAGGCTGATAATTATTGCTTACAATAATTGTTACGCTTTCTATTTCGACCATCTACACAAATTCAATGTAGCGAAATTGTGTTTACTAACAGCTAAGCTGTTTACTAAGTAGTGTGAACAGAAAAGTTTGGTGTTTCTTATTATATGGGTGTAAAATGTAGGTAAGTACGAGTATATGTGTTTCAAAGATCCATAGTTCATGATGCAAATGAAGTAGTGATCTATAATAGTTGCGTTGACCTATATATATTCCAGATAGAAAGAGCTGTGCAAATTTCTCGTCTTTTTGGACATCACGCTGGGTAGGTACCTACCTACCTACCAACTACATAAAATCAGATTTCATATTTATAGGATAAAATATTACGTGTAAAAAAATCAAGGTGTTCACTCCCACTATGAATGAGTATTGAGTTTAAAATGTACATAAAATATAAAAAACACCTTTTTTTAAATCGTTACAAAATTATGGTCAACCAGTGGCGTAGCGAAAAATTCACGGCCAGGACGGGTCTGTTGCTAAAACATGCAATTTTTTTTTTACAAAAATACAAGAACTTTTATTCCTTGGAACCAAACTCCTAGACATACAAGAAGACAACGCCAATGTTGACGTTCATATGAAAATAGTAAATGGTTACCTACATTGCAAATTCAATTCTATTTTTCGACGGCACCTACTTTTAGCAAAGCTACAGTAAAAAAACACAGAATCAACAAACATTTAATAGGTTATGAATCGGGTAAAAATTGATAGATTTTTTTTAAAATTATAAAATGAACAGGTAGAGAGGTAGGTACCTGAAAGTTCCTCGCACTTCTCCAACTTCTGGCCCTGCGTGGCCACGGACGACAGAGCGGAGGCATATTCCTTGTCGCACTTGACCTTGTTCGCCAGGCACCGCTTTATGTTCTCGAGGAGGCGGATCTCGGCGTCCTGCCGCGCTATCAACGCTTCGTGGGCCGCCCTGCCCTGCAGGGTGGGAGAGAACCCCATTATCCTGGATTCAGACCAGCCTGCTCATCAAACACTTCCACTAGACAAGAACTTGTCAGATGACACTGGTAACACTCGAAGAAATTACATTTTACCGCCACACAAGTTATGATAACACTTTTGACAGCCACAACACACGAAAAAAAAACAAGTCGCACACTAAACTTGTACGATTTTTTTTTTAGAGGTTAGTACCTACTTTCAAGCACGTCTCAAAGACAGTTTACGAAAAACTTCTAATCAATCTCTAAATAATTTGATTATAAAAAAAAGTCTTCGTGCGACGTTAAAAACTTAGCGTACAATACAGAGTAGTGTTAATTTGGCACTCTACCTGTTGTAGTTTTATCGGGTTCGACGTTTTGTTTATTTTAAGAAATGATCTCACAACTTTTTTGTTATTTTTTATGTTCGGGCATAACCGAAGTTAGCGAGAGGAGGACCAAGCGCACACACAACACGGCGATGTTTTTCGAGAAACTGTGTTAGTTTACGTCAAAATAAAAAAGTAAACATAACGCTATTTGAGAAATCGAACGACGCAAGCTCCCGCCACGATAGCTCTAAAATAACTGAAGAAAAGAAATGTTTGGAGACGGAGGCAAAGCGAACTTTTAAGTGATAGTATGAGACACAAGATTGTATTTCTGTAAGAAGAATAGAGAAAGCTGTCATGGGTCGCTATTGGTTCGATACGATGCCGACGCTTTTGCCGCGTAAATTCAAACAAAGATATTTCATGTTTTAAAATACCTATTTATTCATTTGCATAAAACGCGCTTAGTGAAGACCGATAATTCGAACATTTTCTTTTTTTTATGCTTTAGTATCCAGTATTTGAAGTAAGAACTCTTTAGGGGCATTACCAAGAGTAACCCAGATCTTTTTTGGACGGAAATAACGTTTTAAACCGGAAATGACGTTCGTTTTATATTTCATCATATTACCATCATACATATGGCAACAGTGAGTGTGACACCTAGCAACGACTATCAAAACATCAAATCAAACTCAAACGTCAGACGTCACACGTTTATCTTGTTTGTACAGGTTTTTGTTATGTTTTTTTGATTATTATATGATTTAACTAAAGATTTTAGATGAACATATTGGTTTGTCTTCTTTATCTCTCCGAATCTTGTGAATTCTAGCTATTGAAGTAAGAAGTGGCAGAAGTGTGACAATAAAAATAGTGTTGTTTATAATTCAAATGGTTGAATCGCAGAAATTTTTTACAAATTCGTCTATAAATAATAATAAACAACTAAATCATCTTCCTCCGCCTATAAAATGTAGGTTTTTTTCATTTAGTTTTTAGTCCAACAAGTTTTACTTCAACTACGCGTACAGGTTAGATACACTCAATTTTTTTTATTCATTATTATTTCCATTTCGATTGAGCTTATTTTTCTTCGTTATTGGAATTTTAAGTTTTAAATATTGTTTTTTTATTTTACCAATCTTATTACACCCATCTCATAAGTATTTTATGTATTAAATTTAGGCGCTTATTATATGTCAAAATGTATTGAATTGACGAGGTGTTTTAAATAAAATTGAAATAATAAAGATAGCTGGTACTGCCCGTCTGGGTATTGTTTATTGTGCTTGTAAACCTTACAAAATTTGCTTTATGATGTTATAAAAAAACAACACCAATCCTTAGTAGGTACCTCAGTAAAGATGAATGAGCCACCCCCTCCCCCCCCCCTAGTTTAAGAAGAAGGGTTAAAGGAGCCCCGAGACGTCTATTGCCTAGGGGCCCCGACTATGACACCACGTAAGGATTGTTTAATAAAGGGCCCCCTTCTATTTTTTTAAATTTTTATGAACAATAAAAATTTTCCATGAAAAAAACGAAAATAAAATTCGCTGGTCCACCATTTTTTCTTTTTTAGATATCAAAATTCCCCCTACATGGATTTTCGAATGGTTTGAACTGTTTGAAAATTTAGTCACTATGGCCAGGGCCGTATTATGCTAAGGCAGAGTAGGCAATTGCCAAGGGGCCCCCCCTCGGGTAGGGGCCCCTAGGGTAAAGGAACCCCGAGACGTGCATTGCCTAGGGGCCCCGACATGTTTAATCCGGCCCTGGCAGGGCGGTATTGTCCGTAACAGCGGGTTCAGACGGTTCAATTTTAGTTGATCAACTCGACACTTGAAAGCACATTGACACGTGTGAACCTTCTTTCAACGAACTTGAACAAGTTTTTTCAAACAATTTTTCACGTTCAATCAAAGTTGATCAACAAAAATCGCATCGTGTGAACCGGCTATAAGCCATTGCCTTGGGGCCACGCATCGGCTAGGGGCCCATAGGGTAAAGGGGCCCCTAGCCGATGGTAGCTAAAGGTAAATGGTGCATGCAAATCGCATGTATAGTTTGTTTAACATGTTGTCAACCAGGTTTAAAAACGTGTTAAAAAGTTTCGAGAAAAACGCATTAAAAGTTTTGCTGAAGGATAATTAAACATACAAACTGTTTCAAACGGTTTCACATAAAACGATCTATCTCCGTCAATTTTTCGAATTTCTCAAAAGCATTTGTGAGAGCATTCTTAAACAAGTACATCTTTCAAAAAATTAAATTTAAAAAAAGTAAAAAAAAAATTTACAGTGCTTTCCTGGTGCCTTAAAGCCTTGTTTAGGATTTGATCAAGGGAAAATGTAAGCGTTTGGGGGCCCCCAGGACCAGGGGCCCGGGCGGGCCTCCCCCCCCCCCCCCGCCGCCCGCCCTTCCTTAGTCCGCCACTGGGTACAGGCTTCGTAAATGTTTTTGCATAAACCAAAGCTACTCTATTACAGTCGTCACCGTGAATGAAATGGTGCATATACATATATGTATAGGCTTTGTAAATGTTTTTGCACAAACAAAAGCTACTCTGTTACAGTCGCCACCGTGATTGAAATGATATATAGAAAATTGTAAACAATGTGATATATGTATTATGTTAATATTTCTTTAAATAAAAAAATAAATATATATTCAGGGTGTAACAGGACGTACCCGAGAGATTTTACCCAGCGATTCCTAAGCTTATTTGGAGTAAAAAACTGTTTATCATTTTGATGTACGGTGACATTTTTTTTCAATAATAACATTTTTTTATGTTTTTCCACACACCGTCACTGATCGCATATAAACCCCGCGGACCCCTCCCCCTTTATCCGCCAGCCAACCCCCCCCCCCCCCCTCCCCACAGGTTGGCAGCGCACTCCCTTGCTTTCCATCGCGCGTTCGCTGCCTTTCACTTGTGTACACGCCACGTGCAGGTGTCGACTACGCCAATCATAATTGCCAGTGGCGACGTGTGATTGAAAAACTTTTTGTTTTTGTTTTTAATACAACAAAAATATCATCGGAGAGCAAAACGACATGTACATTTCTTACATCAAATAACCTCAGGAATCGCTGGTTAAAATCTCTCGGGTACGTCCTGTTACACCCATATATACAGGGTGTTAAGGATCGTACTTGACTTATTTTAACCAGTGATTCCTGACATTATTTGAAGTAAAAAATGTTAGTGAAATTTTTTTTATATATAAATGGTGACCAGGTAACTCCGAACGAATTCAACTCAACAACTCCTTTGAAAAGTCGAAATAGCCACCCAGACTACGTCTCACATCCAGGAAACCCCTTTAGACTGAAGGCATGTACTTACAAAGGCTTTCGAGCGATGCGTTCTTATCATTCCTCAAAACTGCTTACTACGGTTTAGCCAATGAATCCACCGTTTATACCATATTTTTAGTTTCTGTAAGTTTGGCGCATTATAGCAAGCGATCTCTCAAGATGTTTTGCAAATTTGCCATAATATCCCAAAAATGATATATATTTTTTTATTGACTCTACACAGTACAAAATAATTTCCCTCAGAGCCTATGTCATCTTTGAAGATGCTGGGTGGAGGGTCTTTTTGAGGAGAGAAAGGAGTGAACATGGGCCTTGAAGAGACCCATGTTGTAGAAAGGAGGAAAAACACAGAGGCCAGCAAATTGTTCCACAGCCGAGCTATTGAACTCGTAGTCGTAGAAGCAATCCGTTCTCATGAGACAAATGTCAACCATGTACATATGTTGGGCGCGCGTTTGGCGTGTTTTCCGACTATGCACGGTGCATTGAAATACCGGAAGAACAAGGATAGCATTCCCACCCGATTGCCTGTGCTCTAAAGATTGCATTCTGTTTGTTAAGACGGGAGAATCTATCAAACGTACCACCCGTTTCTGCACAGAGTCGAGGGTGTTTTTTAGGTACTTGCGATTTGTACAGGATTAGCAGTTGTGTAATATTAAAGTATCTGCGGGCCCTGTACAATACGCCCAGTTTCTGAGAGGCTAACTTAACTCTGGCTTCGATGGAGTCCCCGTATCTGAGCTGGTCACGTAGAGTTATACCGAGCATATCAATGAAGGGCCTATTCGGAAGAATGCTACCGTTGAAGGAGACTAGATTGTCTTTTTGATCCCTTTTAGACGTAATCAGACATGATTGGGTCTTTGAAACATTAAATTCGACGAGATTATCTATCCTTACCCCAAGAGAAAACACTCTTGAGGTAAGCGTCCATTCTTTGCTTCAATGTTGGAATTTGTGCACCCTTTGGGGGCTTGTCAAACAAAAAGCTATCATGGATTGTGCTGTCACCCGCGTAACAATAATTGGTGCACATGTCAAAAGGTCATTGATGTGCAAGAAAAACAAAGTCGGAGACAGAATCGATCCCTGTGGGACGCCAGCCTTTATCGAATGCGAGGAAGAGGTCAAACCGTCTGAATCGACTTCTCCCTCAAAAAGTCGGCTATCCACGTACACAAGGAAGCGGTATAATGAGTGGATAATAACGTAGTGGACAATGGAGTCATGTCACTCAGATTGATAGCAGAGCCAGTAAAAGAAGTCCCAGAGAGAGATTGTCCTTACGTCATCCTCTTCCTTCTATCACATCTCGCGTGAAAACGAAAAAGACAGAAGTTATTAGAACATACACCTCTCTCTGGGACTACTGTGGTAGACTTCTGACTCGGACCTGAGGAACATTAATCTTCGTGTGGATATAACTGTGAGGGTTCAAATGTCCTTCGATGACCTCATTACACTGCATCCAGGGTAGTAGACAGCCTCCGTGGTCGAGGGGTTCAAACCCGGCATGCGCAAATAAATTTTATTTGATTAATTTGTGTCATTTCACAATTAATTATTTAAAAATAATATACAATTCATATGACACACGTCCCAGAGTGGAAAATACTCTCAGTATCGCCCTGGTGTAAGACCATTCAGAATTGTAACGTTGCTTGAAATGGCTTCAGCCATGTTTGGTGGCCAGATCTGAATAGCCAGGTACTTCCCCATCTCCTTTCCGTCCCCACTACCTTCAGCATCACAACATACCCGAATTAGGGATGCCATAGTCTCACTGGCCCCAGATGGGAGCAATTGGGACTCTTGTGCAATATTCACACTAAAAAAAAAAAAAACCAAAAAAACCCAATGCATAAATAACATGGATTTGGCATTTTACACGATAAGCAGAATTCATTGCGACTCCTCCTGAGGTTCTTTCGGGGCATATCTGAAGTGACTTCTAAATTATACAATGGCTAACAAAACACAGTATCCGAAATAACCATTTGAAAGAAAAGGATACATAAAAACTTCCTTGATGTGCGTGACGGACGTACTGATGTAGTTTTGTTATTTTGTATTTGTTAGATTAAGATAATTAAGTATGTGATTGCTATGTGTTTTTAATAAATAAATCGTCGGGGTGGGGGTAGGGCTAGGAGCGCAGAGTGTTCTACCAGCAGGGGCAACGCACTCGAGTGCGTCGGTGGTACTGCCGCCCGCTATATATACGGCCCGTTTGGCCGTTTTCAAATCAGTCTGTCTTCAACCTTCTGCCCGTACACCGCGCCTTGCCAACCTCTCTGCCCTGCTCGCCCCGACCTCGCTTCAACTTGCCTCTTTTCTTCACTGACCCTCGCTCTACCCTGGACCTCGGATTACCTTACACCCTTCGGACCAGACCCAGCTACGTCAAAAGGAAACCTGTTGGAACAGCTCGACCTACTTACAGCGACAAGCAGACAACGTTCTACCTCCACACGTGGTGAAGGGAGCGACATCTTGCGACTCCGTGGATTGGGACCTCCAGCCTAATTATAGTTCTTGTGTATCTCACCACGTCTGGTACAATGTGTTTATTTTTTTAATACAATACACACATTTCTTTTTTAGGATACAAGGATAATAAAATACAAAGGTGTTGTAAATAGGTGTTAAATTTTTTATTTATCAATTGACCACTAAGTCAAAAATGATATTTAATACAGCGGTGACATGAATACATATAGTGTGAGCGTTAAAATGTTGTCTTACATATACGTATTAGCTTGTGAGACGAGTTAAAAAAATATATAAATTAAATCATAATAATATGTTGACAGCACCAACATAAGATTCAAATCACTGGATGTTGCAAAAGCTGAAGAGTAACCGTTGGGTGAAATAAATGCAAAGAATAAGTTCATCCGCACAAATTTAAAATACTTAAGCGATAATTTCAGAGATTAAAAAACATTTGTTCTGGTGGTTTAGCCGTCTAGTTCGCCGCTGTGGCAGGCATCCTCGTAGCTCCGACCGCCCGACTGTTCAGGGTTAAGCCTGATCATGTCGTCGATGCGGAGAATGGTGATGGCCGCCTCGGTGGCGAACTTCAGCGCCTTGATCTTAGAGATCTCAGGCTCCAGGACTCCGGCGTCTCGGTTGTTGACAACGATGCCCTTGTAGAGATCCAGACCGATCCACTTATAATCTAGTTGGTCCGCCTGGAATAACAAATATGATTACAACTTGAATTACTTGAAAGCCAATAATAAGTTAAGATTGACTTTTGTTTAGGTCTGAGCGCAAATACCAACCGACTTCCAATTCTAGAATAGAATAGGTGACTATTGTTGAGACCTGCTACTATTTGTCAACATCCAACTTTCATCTATATATGGGATATGAGAAATTACAGGATTATATTGAACACTTGGACGGATAAAAATTGGATAATATGCTTAAGATGTTTATAGACATAGCATTAGAAAACATGACGGTTTTCTACAACCTCACTTAGATTTGGCTAAACTTTCAGAAGAGTTGTTTTAGTGCTTTCAAGCATGGTTACCTTTGTCTGGCTTGCATTGTGGTAGGCTCTCAGCTTGGCTACGAGATCGGTGGCGTCCAGTGCAGCGTTTACAGCTAGGGTCTTGGGGATGACCAGCAGGGACTGGGCAAACTGGGCGATGGCCAGCTGCTCACGGGATCCCTAAACATGACATTGGCATATTATAAAAGATATTCACACTATACATAATGTTTTATCATGGCGCTACGACCCTCGAGATATAGCTTTTTCCACTGATCCGGCCCACAGCCATCAGCCTTGAGTGCTTAGACATTCCCATCCTGTTCCAGTTTTCTTCCTCGCAATTAGGAAAGAAAACCAGACTAATGAAAATGATAGGAGAAGATTTGGATAATCTGCTTTTAGTAAACTACACCATATCCTTAAAAACCTGAAGATACCTACATATAACAAAGCTGCTAGTACATACATACTAACTTTTAAACGTTTGGGGTGCAACAAATTTTCACTAAGAACTTTGTGATAAAAATGGGCACTATATAGTTGGTTGCCAAAGAGAAGCAAAGATCGCCCAAAAATGAGATGATAACTTAAAAAAAGGGAATCGTCAGAAATTTGCAAAGCTGGAGAAATTTGAGATAAAGAAATTAACGCAATGGTTGGCAATATTGAATCATACATTTGAGCAAGAGGAAATTTGAATAGGAAGTAGCATTATAAAGTAAGAAGATGTATGGAAGGTATGGTATACCATGTGGGGTGACTCACCAGTGTGGTTGCAAAGTTCTCCAGGTAGATGGAAAGGGCAGCCTCAACGCAGCCACCGCCGGGCACCACCTTCTTTCCCTCGAGCACACGCTTCACTACGCAGAGAGCGTCGTGCACGGAGCGCTCCATCTCGTCACAGTATGTGTCGCTGGGGCCGCGCAGGATGATGGAGGCTGCTGAGTGGGCCTTGGGGCTAAAGGAAAACAGATCAATACATATTAGTTTCCTGCACATGTCATCTTCATTTTGTGTCCAATTTATAAAACCCACAACCCAACTCCCGCAAAGCCCATGTTAACTAAGGCTGCCAATACATGCCTAGAATATGTGTACCAATAATCAACGTTCAGTGGTTAGCAGCATATGGGTTAAAACTATTGTACTCTTCATGGTGGGGTAAAGGCCGGTCTCTTGCGACTAATTTCACAAACAATACCTCAGACATTACCATAAACATGGGGCAGAGCCACAACGTTTGTTGTTTTCCATGGGCCACGGAAAGTAAAAACATTCCACAAAGTGTGTAAACATTTTTGTCGGAGGAGACGCCGCTTAATTGCCACAACTAGGAACTTCAAATCAGTGTTTTCGAGTTACAAACAAAAACTATAAATGTGGACCTTTATTTCCTCACCAATGTATACCAAACACATAATGCGACTTTGGAGTTGCCTAGTTGTAGTAATAATTATCACTCGATATACTGAAAAGGCAGGCAGCACAAGTTACTGGGGATACTCTAGAACTGTAATGTTCCAAAGTTATTCTGTTCTTGACCGGGAGAACTTACTTTGCAGAATATTAACTTTATTTCTATTTAACTGTCACTGAATAGATAGACAATACACAATAAAAATGTCTTCCATGTAGATTTGAATGCGATGTCATCACTAACTTAGTACGTTTTGGTTTTAGTCCATTTAGCATGCACTGTCTCTATTACACTGCCTGACATTGTGTATCGCCATTCCATTTGATCAAAATTAAAACAAAGAATGGTTAGACCTTTGGATCACAAAACATGTCCACATGGCATTTTTTGTGTTCTTATATATTCAGGGGGGTCCACGTGTAGTATTTAGGGAGACTATGAATATGCTTGTGTGCAAATCATCGAGGAGTTGGATTTTACACTCTCACAAAAATGTTTGTTTATATTAACTCACCCTTTAATGAGGACAAGCTCTTCATCACAGACGAGTTCTTGGACAACTTCAGCGGCTTCACCAATCATCTTGACATCAAAACTCTCCTCGCCTATAAAATATAAAAAAAAGATTAAATTATTAACATTTCATTGTTCTATCATAATCCCTTCTTCTTTAGCCAACATTTCAGACTGCATTCCAATGTACATCATCTGGGCAGATGTGACATCTTGACATTTTGGCCGTGAAAATGTGAAATCATACCATTAACCTCTTGGACACATAAGTTTGTTTTCACGATAATTTAACGTAGGTAGACATAGGAATGACGTATGTCCCGTACAGTGGCGGCCGGTGGTCAAAATATTTGGGGGTTCACCAGAGTCATTAAGTCAGACAAATAAATTTAGTAAAGGTACATACCTATTTATAAAGAAGTTCTATTCTCCGTTCCTTTTGTTTAGCGAAGACCTCTATGATCTTCTTGTTAAAATCAGGAATTGACTGAATTAACCTTTTTTCGATGCTTAACACTGATAGAGCATTCAGTCTATCCTGGCTCATCGTGTTTCTTAAAAAGGATTTTATACGTTTTAACGTTGAAAAACATCTTTCGCTTTCGACTGAGGTCATTGGAATGGTGCACACAAGTTTTAGTAACTTCACAGTCTCGGAAAAGTCTTCTAATAAACAAGTATTATAAAAAAGTTGTAAAATTGACAAAGCGCCTTCGGCATTAGAAAAATCGTCGCGGGCGTAAATTGCACAGAGTTCACCTTTTAACTGAACTTTATTTAGGAAGTCATACGTTTTTATCGTCACACTAAAATCATGTTCTGGGAAATTTGACCTGTACTCGCTGAATTTTTCGCAATCGAGTAATGTTGCTGCAGAAAGATGTTTATTGAATTCGAAGCGTTGTTTCATTTCAGACAGAATTGTATCGCAAACCTCTTTACAAATAATTGATTTCGTAGTTTTTATTCGTTTAGTAGGTGGATCAGGAAAATTGTCTGTGGAATTGCGTACATTTTGAATGGATTTTTCAAACTCATTGAGGTTATTTCGGATTACAACGGGATCTAAGCTTTTTAACTGCAATTGTCTGAATAAAATATCACAATGCGGCATAATTTTTTGAAAAAAAATCAACCAATATAAAAAGGTTTCATCATTGAGATAGCGTAATAGCATATCAGCTTGATTGATAGTGTTGCTATCATTGTCGGATTCTAAAATCGTCTCCATGCACTCAATGAGGGAATCGCGATTCGTAGCAACGGTTTTAATTGTTCTTATATTAAAATTCCATCTCGTTTGTGAAACAGAGGGAATTTTGCGTTTCACTATTTCACTTAAAACGTCTGTTCGCTTTGACGACCGCGAAAAAAACTTGGGGAATGTATGCAAATTCGAGAAAAACATTTTTACTTCTTTACTTTGGGATACACTTTTTTCCACAATTAAATTTAGTTGATGGGCATAACAGTGGACATAATGTGCATAAGGAAACACATTTTGAATTTTAGCTTTTACACCTCCAATTTTCCCACTCATTACTGACGCCCCATCGTAACACTGAGCGATTAATTGCTTCGAAGATATATTTAAAATGTCAAGTTCTTGAAACAGTGAATCGGATAATCCATCGGCACAATGGGATTTTGGTGTTAAATACTTCCAAAAACGTTCATAGATTTTTCAATTCCGTTCGTACCGAATGATCATGACCATTTGCATAACAGTGGATACATCAGTTGTTTCATCCGCTTGTATCGCTATGAAATCACAATGCAAAATTTGTGATTTTACTTCGTTGTAATACACTTCCAAAATTGCATCTAATATTTCTTTTTGTATTGTCTTTGAAGTACCCTTGAATAAAGAGTTTGATTCCAAATGTTGCTTCATTGCCATATCAATTTCTACCACAAAATCAATTAAACCACGATATACTCCGGGATTAACCGAGTCACTTTTCTCATCGTGTCCACGCATAGCTAATTCAAATGCACCACAAAATTTTACACAATCAATAAGTTTGGACAGAATGTATCGATTTTTATCAACTAGCTCATTATGATGTTTAACGTGTGCACGGTAACCTGAATCTAATTGCATTCTGATATCAACTTTTCCTAAAACTTTTAGGTTCAAAACGTTTTGTAAATGTATTTGACAAGAATTATGTTTTTTAATTTTTTCAGAAAGGTGATTTAAATCAGTTACACCGCTGATTGTCCACACCGAATCTGCACCATAAATTAAACAAGGGAAACAAAATAGACTATTAGATTTTTCAGATCCACAGAGCCAGGAAGCTTTATTATACATTGTTTTGTTAAATGATCGAGTAAACTTTTTAGATCCAGATTTACATTCTTGTTTTATTATGAGTTCAGGTTGAGCCGGACCGGCATTTTTTATTTTCACTTTGTTTTCAAAACTCGACCGATTGATCTTAATATATTCTACATTAAAACTCATTTTGAATGTATACAATGAACAAACGCAAAAGTAAACACAGGTTGACGTAACCTGCAATTAAACTCGGAAGAAATGGTCAGAATTCGACAGACAAGGGCCGACCCGGCCGACTACGCACGGCGACAACTAAATGAACTAATTGTATAATCTCAGCTATCACTCATCTCATCCCATTGTCCCGTAGTTTATGTTTATCATGTTTTGACTTGCGAAGAAAGAGTTCGTTCAAAATAGTAGCTCTGCTGTTAAATTGAAGACAAAATATCGGAAAAAACATTACACATTAGCGTTCTTGTTTAACACGCGACTGTGCAAACCGCTCCTTTCGACGTGAGGGTAAAACCCGGAACTGCGTTCGACGCGAGCTAAAATTTGCGAAGAATCATATGTTTTCACGCTTTCAACTGTTCAGTGAATGGCGAACAAAGTTAATAAAATATTGGAACGCAACCGAAAACGAACTGACATGAAGTTAGTCCTAGTCTCGTCGCCCTTCGAGATGGCGCGCATAATAGGTACCTACCTACCTACTGTACGAGATCTTCAGAAAATATTATAAATTATAACCGAACCGAGTTTCGTATTTATGATCTTTTTTTGTGGGTTGTTTGTTGTTCTTTTTTCGTATTTATGATCAGTTTTTGTGGGTTGTTCGGCGCACGGGAGCTCTTATTAACTGGCCGCCACTGGTCCCGTACCTGAGTTATTAAATTGTTTCTTCCTTGTTGTACTTACAATCTAATCAACATTGTATTGTTCCTTAGATTTTAATAAGTGTCATAACATCATTTTATTGGAACTCTGCCATTTCCCAATGATTATAAATTCCTTCAAATGCTCGTCTTTCAAGATAGACAGCCAGTCATTTTAGGTGGGGAACAGTAAGAATGACGAATGAAAGCAAGACATTGCTGACATGAGACTATGCTTGATTAACCATTGAAATTCAATGCAAACATCATCAGACGAGAGGCGAGCCCTCGCCAAGTCCAAAGCTGAATGCCAGAAGGCTTACAAAGACAATAATGAAATTGTACTGAATTAGATTAGAGTTTAATTCGTTGACCTACCTTCCAAATTAGTGAGAGAAGTAAGATATTTGGCTCCGGTTGCTTTGGCGATCCTCTTCAGATCTGTTTTCTTACACCTCCTGACTGCCATGGCTCCCGCCTCAACGAAGTACTTGAGACAGAGGTCATCGATACCTCCGGTG
This sequence comes from Limnephilus auricula, assembly GCA_951813805.1. NCBI lineage: Eukaryota > Metazoa > Arthropoda > Insecta > Trichoptera > Limnephilidae > Limnephilus > Limnephilus auricula. The sequence goes on from OX638403.1 coordinate 9,459,872, forward strand.
CACAGGACCACATTCACTCCGGTTGAGAGGATCTTCTCAATTCGCTCTTTGGTGATGTCCAGTTCACGCGCGCGCATGGCTTCCAGCTTCTCGGGGTCTGTTACCAAAATCTGCAAATAAGAATTTATAAAAAGAATTAAACTTATTTAGTATTTCCTCAATATTTTTATGAGATTATGATGTTATGCTGCGGCAAGACTTCATCAGCCTATCTAAATATTCCCATATTTCAGAGCATCTCAAAAAATCTTCACCGGCTCAAATGGCCCAATTCAAATGACCGGTCAGCGGCTGAGTTGGCATCGCGTTTGGGTCCCACCCAGGGGTTCAATTCCTCGGCTGGCTAAGTCCTCCATCACGACACAGGCAACATTTTTCGCTTACTGTGGTGGCAGTAAGAGAATTTAAAATATTGTCAGGTTATTTGTAACCCGGGAATGTTTGTCTTTCTTAAAAAAAATGACCTGAAAGAATCCAGTTCAAGCTCTGCTGGATGGTATTTAAATTACTTAACGGAATGGTTCTGGCTAACTTATCAACAATGTGTATTTCAGAAAATTCTAATTCTGGACAGTCTACCTTTAGATCAGCTATCGGAAGGTTGAAGGAAAAAAGCTTGCACCAGATACTAAGTTCGGTGAGCGCGCTTTCGGAGTAACAGGACCTAAGGCAGGGGATGGACTGCCATATGATTTAGGAAGGATCAAAGCATAAATAAACCACCCATTAGATTGATATCATCCGGCTTTTTGAATGGGGCAACTTTCGACACTATTTTACCATGGATATGGCAATAAAACGCTGTATTTGACGTCACACACCATAGACGAGGATAGAGAAAATTCAAAATGCCACTCAGTTCTTCCACGACATTCTAAGTTCAAGAAGATTTGACATCATACGTCGTTTTTATATGGTTGGCCAATTTGGTCGGAGTTATGTATACCCCCGAATCAAAGACTCGGCAGAATTTACAGCTAAACTTAAAACTCACCTTTTCAGACAGTCATATTCATGAAGAAACCATCCACCTCCACAGCCCGCAACATTGTAAATAACTAAATGTGTAAAAAAATGTATGCCACTAACAACTCAAAAACTTATTAAAGTCATTTGGTAAAAATTCTAAAGTCTAAAGAGTCCTTAATTTTCCAGTCTTTTAAAATAAACATCGACTCTACTTCTGCCACTAATCTTCTAATAAATGTAATAACAATAGTAATGGATGGTAGAATAGCAAGCCAATGTAGAATTGTGCAATGTCCAGTTTTTAATTTAGACCCTGTTCAGAAGCGAATCGTTACGCGCGTAAGTTTACATGCGTAGGCGAGGTACTTAGGTGCCAATACATCGCGTTTACGCGTGTAGCTCGCGCGAGTCGAGATACTACAAACTCCATGGTTGTGTCCAGTTTACGCGCGAATTGCACGCGTAACGATTCGCTCACTCTGAACGGGGTCTTAGTGTCCTCTGGATGCAAAGTAGAATCTCCTCCAAGCATAAACTTTCTAATAAGTGTGTGTATTGGAAGTGACCTGTCAGGAAAGTGTGTTTTCAGTATCTGCTTGTAATTACGTACATAATAAAATTAGATCCTAGAACTCAAATTATTAAAGACACGTGAGAAGGAAGAGGAAAATCATTGTTGACCAGAGCACATGCTCTCGCTGGGACTAGTATAGTACCTCTTGATTCCACCACAGTGTGCCCCTGCGCTCTGGCGAATAATCAATAATATCGGAATAATCCATTATGTCTTCTTGTAACAGAACTAATAGTATTTTATAGTTTACGTTTGCAAAGCTGCACTAATTTTAAGCTTGAAACTTATTGATAAAGATTTTAAAAAAATAATAAATAATCAACAGAAATACGAAGGAAGTTAATTTGTTATTATGAAACTACCTGTGCCAATTCATGTTACTGGAAATTTAGCTCTTTTTCGTGTTCACGGGACATTTTTTCCATCATTCAACAGTATTGATTTCCATTTGGTGTTCCATTATACCCCAAGAAAAAAGGATGTTTTGGAAACTGGCGTCTATACACAGTTGGTTTGCCCAGGTACTAACTAAAGCCACTGCGTCTAAAGGCTTGGCCATACTACCGTCCTTACCTCAGTCAAACCTTTTGTTCAATCCCTTTCCACGTTTTTTTTAAACAGGGCATTTAACATCATACATAAAGTAGTTTTTTCAGGATGGAAGGATTGGAGTGTATTGTACATAATAATGTAAATATTAAGACATATCAATGAACATACCTGGACTCCCATCTTCATCTTAGCCTTCTGCAGTGAGAAATCAAGGCAGGCGATTTTGGCATCTGTGACTTTCTTCACCATGGCTTGGGAGGCCACGGTGCAGTTGAGGGCGTAACCATTAACCAGGACACTCTCCCGAGTGCTTTTTCCATGGGCCTTGAGGACATTCACAGACTTGATGGGGTACAGTACGTTTCCTTTGGCGTCGGTCTGTTTCACGGCGTTGGCAGCATCCACAACCATCTCCGAGAAGAAGTTCATGTCAGCCCCAATGATCTTGGAGGACATGGAGGTCTTGGCACAGTTGATGATGCACTCCTTGCCGAGGGCTTCGGTGGGTATGGAGAGGTTGTCTGTGATGTATTTGCAAGCTTCCTTACAGGCTAGTCTGTACCCGGCAATAATACTGGTGGGGTGGATCTTTTGCTTGACCATATCGTCGGCATTCTACAAATAAATTCATTTACATCATTAGATACAGCTTTCTAAAACTTTAAACAGCACATCACCAATTAATAAAGATAAATATTAAAGTTGTATGAACAGCAAATAAGACATTTTGCAACAGTCAGGCTGTGTATATGCAAACTGGGCACAGCAAAAGTTAACACCTAGGTAGATAATTATTATACAAAAAAAAAAAAGGCTACTTAAAGAATATAATTATACCTTGAGGAGTTCGGCCGCAAGAATGACAACGGATGTGGTTCCGTCGCCAACTTCCTCATCTTGAAGTTGAGCCAGCTCAACTAAGACTCGGGCAGCGGGGTGTTCTACTTCTAGAAGCCTGAAACAGTCATAACAATAAATTATTTTATTAATGCACAGCAGGCAGACATTTGAAGCCAAAATGAAGCTACGTGTCTACACAATGACTTGTAATACCCAGTACCACAATTACTTGATCATCGATTGTCCTTCTGTCAGCTATGGGGCCATTCTTTACAAGTTCTATCAAACAACCAACTTCTCAACACCCCCAGTCCTGTGTACCTAGCACAGTCGATTGATATAGGATTTATCGATAATATCGTAACTATTAAGTAATTATTTTTATTAAAGTTCATCGTTCCCGAGCACGACTGCAGATCACCAACAAAAAACCACAGTTCATGTCAAATAAAACCTATTTCGATCGATAATGCTAGGATACCCTGGCAGTTTGAAGCCAAGAGTATAATAATAGAAATACAGCACTCATTAAATGGGCATAATTTCATTTCATGAGCAAAAATCTTTAAAAATAAAACCATTTCACGTAAAGTCTGATATAAACTCAAAAGAAGAATCCTACAGTCCTAGTTATTTTTATAGCAATTTGTGGTTTAGTAGAAAAAATAAGTTTCCAGAACATTCCATATTCTCTAGAATTGTTCTATGGAATGATTCTAGAAATTTCATCTGTAAACTGCTTCATGGGAATACCTGATGCGACAAGAGATATGGTTGAGTAACCGCAGTTCCAAAACGTTGAACTCAAAAGTACGCCGCTCTTGGGGCGGGTTGTAGATGAAAAAATGATGGTATTGAAACTGAAAATTTTGTTCGATTTACCAGATGTTTGCCTAGCAAAACTGTGCAATTATATTATTTAATTTGATAAAAAAAAAAGTAAGAATACCGAAACAAATGAAAATATATAAACTGAAGGTGGAAGGTTTAGAAGCATTGTTTATGTTGAATCCATTGGATTTAAATGTGAATATAATGACTCACTTTAAAATAGTAGCACCATCATTTGTGACAGTAACATCTCCAATGTCGTCAACAAGCATTTTATCCAATCCCACGGGTCCTAAAGAGCTCTTTACTATGTTTGCAATGGAACATGCTGCCATAACTGAAAACAAAAGAAACAGTTTTTTAGGTGTGACAAAATACAACGCCTACACAAAACAAAATAGGTTATGAAAATTACTATCACTATTATGAAGTTAGGAAGATTCTTAATCAGACAATGATGGTTCTTTACGATTATTTTGATAGAAGTACAAGTTTTGACGTCATTATTTTTAATTCAAAAGGTATATAACATCACGAGAATGACAATCGGCAAAGCATGTGATACACCGCGTGCATTATGGGAAGAGTTTCAAAGGTACAACTTTGTATGATTTCTTTAATAAGAAGCATTCATTTTACCATTTTGGGTCCGAACTGAGGCACCAGAAGTTCTGGTGCCTGCGACTGATAAAGCACTCGCAAGTGTCGACATTTTTTAAAAAATTATTCAAGAAGGTCTTTCTAGAAACAAATGCGGCGATGGAAACAAAACTCACAGACGAAGTATTATTACAGAAGTGAAACTTGTTTCTGTTTGACAATGCCAACCATAAACAATTCCATAGATAGACACCGGTACTTACCATAAACAATACGGCATTCGGTACTTACCTTCTTAGCAATAAAATAATGTTCCAATCACAAAGAAAATTGGATCCAAAATTATTCCGTGCCTTTATGAAAATTTATAACAATTCATATTCCACTTCCTTCATCTTCACCACTTGGAATACCTTGGGATACCATGGAAAAAATTTCGCCTACAGCGCTTTTCGGTGTCTTACGAATTATAACTAATTATCCACTCCCTTCGCTCTCGTCACTTACTCTTGAGGATGTCGTAGTCAGTCGTAGTTACACAGTTATCTATGTACCTAAATGGTATCAAATGTAAAATAATATTATCATAAATAAATAATTGTGTAATACACAATTCACAATGAGAATTGGGGTACTTATATTGAATTTTTATAATTATTTTTAACTTTTACATGTTCATACTATATCTTGTCTTGCTCAAATTCCTACATAAAAGTATAGAGGCATTATTTTGTGGGATACGTTTTTAGATTTTCACGGCCAAAAGCACATCGTCGGATCTGCCAGATCTGCCCTGATGATGGACACTGCAACGCTGTCCGAAACGTCGGCTAAAAAAGGAGGTAGCACAACACGGCATAACACCCCAAAAACAAAAAAAAAACAAAAAACATTATTTTGTGGTTTGTTTTCCTGGTGGTTTTTGGCTTTCGAAAAGGGCCCCCAAACTCAATGTGCCCATGGGCCTCTTCACGGCTTAAACCCGAGTAGTAGTAGTCCTACGATACAGTACACCACAACACAAGCTCTTAAAAAATGATTCCACTTGTATTTTTTTGCGCATGCATAATTATTAGAATAGGTAAGTACATGTACTAAGTAGGTATATAGGGTAAACTATCTCATCTGGAACCGAAGTTGTCAGATAGATAGAGGGATAAAATAAACATATAATTACCCCACAACTATATAATTACTTACTTGGGCTAAGGTACAAGTATGAACTTATTATCATTATTTTCTTTCACATAGAATAAGAAATAGCTTTCTTATTGTTGGTGTGTGTAGCTTTCTTATTGTTAACTGTTGTTTTTGCTCATTCATGTCATCTGTGTCTGTGAAATATTAACCGACTTACTTCAAACAACACACAATGTTAGAATAATTTTTATGTCTACTTGTAATATATTTTATTTTATTCGCCTGACAAAGAATACAGATCAAATAAACTAATTACAATGTGTTATATACTCGTAAGTACAAATAATTGTATTTTATTTATAAAATAAAAAAAATCACTGTATGAAATTATTTATTATGCATTACAAAACATCAATGTAGTCTTTATTTTGACCTTTGAAAACAGTAAAAGACCGCTGTTTTCCTGTATCCATTTTAAGTTGATCATTTATCCAAGTGCTAACAGCAGCAACTCGAGTCCAAACCCCCGGAAAGTCTGGCCTTGCGCACCCAATGCCCCAGGAAGTGAGACCGATCAGGACTCCGTTCCTCACGAGGGGGCCCCCCGAGTCACCCTGGCAGGCGTCTTTCCCCGGAGCCCCAGCGCAGATCATGCGTTCGGTGACCGTGGCACCGGCTCCGCTGTACGCCCTCTTGCACTCCTCTTGGTTTACGATGGGAATGGTCACTTTCCGGAGAGCGGTGACCAATACTCCCCCTTCCTGTAAATTAAATATAATTTAGTTTCTGGTCTACACTGCGAAGGAAAATTCTTAATATTATTTATGAATTTAATAACACTTTTTGGAATACATATAGGAAGGAATTTGAGCATACCTTGGTCCGATACTTATTAATTACATATTTTTCAAAATACCTCTGCCCTAAAATAATCTATCTAAGTAATAGTTTTCTCTTAAATTCTCAAACTAATAAATACAATTTCAATCATATTATTATATTCACCTAACTCGCTATTTTTATAACTTGTAGGTACAATACGCAATAAAAATAATGGGAACAGTATCAAAAACCCCGTTTAAATACTGTGGCAGATTAACGAGTTTGACTTTTTACCTATCCAGCCTGACTCTCTCGACCGATTGTCTTGCACCGCAGTGGATGGATGGATTCATACGTCCGCCATTCCTGACAAATTGACCTCCAGATTCTAATCCACCCTTCATTCCCTTTCCTTCCCAGAATTTTCTCTCCTTCCTTTCCATAAAGAGACCCTCCACACAGCATCCGAAGAGGTGATGTGAGCTCTAAGCGATTTTTTTCTCTTAAGGCCTCTTGTGTAGAGCTAGTGTAAATAAAAACACTTTTTTCGAAGAGAAAGAAAATCACCACTTTCGATGTTTACAATAACAATTAGATATTTTCAGGCAGGTCCCGTAAACGAACTTATTTATTATATCTGCCAAATACATTGATATATATCTATGGGTAGATACTTAAATATACCAAAATGGTGAAAAAAAGGAACGGGACCATAGTTTATAATAATAGGAAAAACCTTTTTTACCTGCAATGACCCCCAACCAGAAGCAACAGCCAAAGCACCGTCGGGAACAACGAAATCCTGTGTGGCTATTGCCACCGTGGCGATAAAAACACTATCTATCTTCAATGTTTCTGACAGGAACAGTAGTGAGACGTCGTAGTCCATCTCCTTGTTGTTGAATTTTCTGTGATAAATGGCACGACTGAGGGAGACCTCCTGACCTCCTCTGTCGTTGTTTGTGGATCCAACCCGAATTTTTACTACTGAAGGATCACGACTGGTAACAAACAACATTTTTTGTTATTAAAGCACAAATTCTTATTAGAACTCGTCAATGTTCTGTCTGGAGGAAAGATTTTTCGGATAAGAAAAATAAAACTTAAGAAAAAATAGGCAGCAGTTAAACATATTATTAATTTACGGGGTGATAAGGGATGTTCTTCTGACTTTCAATTTGTCACTCAGCTGAGAAACCACCCGACCTTTCACCCCGACCCTAACTGGTGAGTTTGTTTTTTTAAACAAATCTGCAGTTTTATTTCGAGGTGGATGAATTTTCCACAATCGACCTTCATAATAAGAGGAAGGTCACTGTCCACGCTTGCAATTTATGCAATTTAGATAACTATCCGATTCATCCCTCTAATCTAATCTCTACTAAGTACAAAAATAGAGCCTACCCGACGACGCAGTGGGCGGCGCTGATGACCGCCCTGGGTGTGACGATGGAACCTCCGCAGAATAGCATCCCAAAGTACAGCAGGGCGGCCTGGTAGGGCACATCCTGGATCTCGGTGGTCTCCCCACCCACTATGTAACTCGAAGAGGATCCTAGGGTGGGAAGGGCTGAACCTGAAATAAAAACCAATCTTGTGTTACCTGACGCTGGTCGCCAAAAACGTAATATCTTTTCAAAAAGAAAAAAAAAATAAAACTCATAAAAGTCAGTGAATAGTTATGCTTTTATTTAAAGAGCATCTTAGACCTTAGATGCTTAACCAATGGCTTTTCGGAATTGGCCAATCATTTTTTTGATAAAGATCATACCTTCAATCAAAGCACTGGTGCTAATTATTCTGCACCAAAATGGTCATGGCAACATATTAAATAATTTAGAAGCACTCAAAATAAAGAAAGCCGTTAAACCCAAAAGCTAAATTCTTAATAATCAAAAAATGTGCCCAATAGCCCAATATTAGGTATATTTCCCATAAAAATCCCATTATCCCTATCAACTGTACTGGTGATGCCTTGTATCTTTAGATATAACATGAAATTGATAACCTATTATGTACACATCTATCTCTTTCTCTCGGTTACTATGTTAGATTTTAATTTCATGCTTCTCTCTGTTCCTTTATTCTAGATTATGTTTTGTCTCATTTTTCGTATATAAGCACACAACATGCATTTTTTGATTTGTTTAATTTTATTAGTACCCGGCAAGCGTTGAAATGCCACACAAAGAAAGAGGGTTTGTGTTTTGATTCTGTTTATTAAAGTCCTTTTGGATACAAAATATTATTTGTTTTTCCGTCTGGTGCATACACGACTACATCAGTAGGTTTTCCGACCCGACAGATACAGCTGTCAGTATGAGAAGCATGGATTTTCCAAATTTACCACCTGCTTTCCACAACCGTTACTATATCTCCTTTGCAATCCCTCCCTCTGCCGCTCCCTCGTCCCACAACCCTCTGTCACCCCTCAGCTGTGTGTCATTTCCTATGCGTCCCCTTTCCCGCCCCCATTCTCCTCTCACGTCCCCTTCACTTCTACCTTCTCCGCCTTCCTCCTCTCCTATGCCCCTTGTCCCGTGACCCCCCCGACTTCCGCATTCCTATCTTACCCTCCCGCGTTTACCTTACGTTTTCCCCGCCGTCCCCCTTCCAGATTCCTCTCCCCCTCCCTATTTCCCTCCCTGTTCCAGATTCCAATTCTCATTGCTGTCCGTGTGAGACGAATGGATTTCCCAAATTTACCCCCGCTATCCTCTACCGCTACTATATCTCCTTCGCAATCCATCCCTTTGCTTCTCCCTCGTATCCCACCCCACCATAACCCCTTCCCAGCGTGTCCTTTCCCATGCGCCCCCGCTCCCTTCCCCTCCTCCCGCGTCCCCCTTTCCCGCGACCATACCTCTTGCGTTTCCCAGTTCCCGTTTTTATAATTTTCAAAGCTTACCTTGCGATTTTTTCTATCGAGGGAATTTCACGTAATTATACCGTTTCGGCTCGACATTCTACAGAGATTATCTTAAAAAATAACATATTTTATAAATCGGTAGAAAATCGGAATACCGGGTCTTAAGATTAAAAATAAATTTCGTCCCTGGTTAGGTTTTCGAGGTGATTGATTTTACACGTGTTTACATTTGACGATGTTAATTAAACAAACCATAGATTATGATTAAAACAAAAAAAAAAAAAAACAATTTAAATCAGGACATAAGCTCTGGCAATAAATGGTTTCCTCAAGGTGTGATTTGAAATTAAATTATAGTCACGAATGAAGAGTATTTCAATTCGATTGGAAATGTTTATTATGTTACCTGTTATGAAACTCACAGATAAACAATAAAATAACACTGTAAATACACCCATGTTTTGAAAATGCTGTCTTATCCCAAGGAATACCGACGACTTATAAATATGCACTAGCTTACGAATGAATTGAAAATATTAAATATTTTCCAATAATCTTTCATTTTGAGACACGTTAATCAAAATAATAAAAATGTCGAACATGCTTACTGAAGTAGACTTAAACAATAAAATTATTTGTTTATCTAATGATAGCTGATATGGGAAATTTCAAATTAGTTAACAAAAGATAAGTTAACAAAGTACCTTGTCAATAAAATCTACCTAGGATGTACTCCTAACTAGGAACTAAACCAGGAGTGTCCAAGCCAAATCGTTTGATGAACCAAAAAAAAATTACTGAACTTAAATACATCATTTATGTTCATAAACATATATTGGATTTTCAGTCTGGATGTTGTGTGATATCATTGTATAATTTTTTTATGTAATGTAGAGGATATGAATTAAAAATGTAATTATAAATACGTTACAGTTTCTTCGCTGGTATTATAATGCGTACAAGTGTGAGCTACTGTGATTCAACATCCAAAATATTGCGACATATAACAGTTGAGTTCAGATGGAAAAGTGTAAATCAACCAAACTAAAATAATATTCAATTGCGCACTGCTCTTCGACCTTTTGGTGCTAAAAATTACTATACCGGCTGCAGTTCCTGGGCGATAACATGAAATATGATATGTTTGTTTACGATATTTATACACGTAAATATAATGTTATTCTTGTCCCTTTCTGTTCAAAATAAAATATATGGAAAAAAAAATGAGACATATTATCGGCTTATCTTCTATAAAAGGATTTATTTAGGACCTAACTAGTGCATTAGAATGGGCAAAAAAACTAATTAATAATTATTGTAATATTTGTGCTGTATTTTAAAGAAGAAATATAATACTCTATAATAAATATAATACTATATAGGAAAAAAGAGACAGGAGACAATAGCCAGCTGCTAACAGCCCGATATGTCGGGCTGTTGGCAGCATGGTGTGTAGACTGCTTTGGCACGCTCACTGAAAACTTTTTTTTATTTGTCTACTTTATTTTATATTTAGCGGTCTACACACCATGCTGCGAACGGCAGCTGTTAACAGCTGGCTAAAAATCAAAGTTTGGAGGTTGTCTCCTGTCTCTTTTTTCCTCATGCGAACCCGTAACACTCTGTTTCACGTTGACTGCAAATTGGAAGAAACCGTCTGCCGCTAGTACCAACGATGCGCCGCAGTGAAATGAGATGGTGATATTGAATTTGTTGTGTTAATAAAAGAGACAGAAGACAACGTGAAACATAATGTTACGGATTCGCACGAGGAAAAAAGAGACAGGAGACAATAGCCAGCTACTAACAGCCCGATATGTCGGGCTGTTCGCAGCATGGTGTGTAGACCGCTATAGCCAGCTGCTAACAGCTGCTGTTCGCAGTACGGTGTGTAGACCGCTTGAGATTGAAAAAAACACGTTGTTGATGTTGTAGCTAAAAATGTTTTTTTTTTTGAAAATTTCAACTTTTTTTATGAAGGTCTTTCAGTTTATGGAGGCGGCGCATCCTCAATCTGAAAGAATCCGGAAAATCTTCACACAAAAAGTTGTAATTTTGAAAAAAAAAAAAAGATTTTCAGCTACAAAAACATCAGTAACGTCGTTTTTTTCAATCTTAGCACTCTAGCTCAATGAAAACTCACGGACTGCCACTGGTACTCTCGTTAAAATTATGTAATTTAGCTTGAATTATGTAAACGACAATGCTGGCGTAATTTTGAAACCGTGCTACGCAAAGTCTATTGATAATCTCCAATCTCCAATGAAATACCCAACAGTATCGGTAATACATTTATTGCAACGAACTAGTTTGCAGCAGTAATTTGATTAAAATCTAATAATAAAGTTATAAGCAGAATTTCCATTAAATAACGTTGAATTCAATATTCCGTCATAAGGGGTTTCCCCAGATTATGAATAGATCATGACGTGTGTTATAAATTAAAGGTTTTAAATTTTAACAAAGTAGGGTTTAGCGATCATCTAGCACCAACATACCGGCCGGATTCGGCCCGCCGAAGATTTTCATCTGGCCCTCCGAAAATTCCCGATTTTTTGCGAATAAATAATTCATATTGGATATATTAATTTAATGGAATTTTATTGTTTGGTAGTGAATTCATGGCAGCTACATTTCAATTCATCAATCGGAATTTGATTAGCTATAGGTAGTGGACCCAAAGTAAAAAAATGTTGGGTATTTAAGAGGGTAGATATTAATCATATACCAGAGAATACCAGAAATTAGTAATTTTTAAATTAAATTCTAGACGTATCGACTCTTTTTTACAAAAAAACATAAATTGATTTTGAAAGATTGTTATTTTATCTGGTACATGGAGTAATTTTGAAAAACTAAGTATATTTTTAATATTTTTATTTTTTTATTTTTTTTTATTAATAATTCAAAAAAGATACATAAATTTCTAATACATTTTATACACTAATTAATTATATAATATATATGTTTGATGTACCCCCATAAAAAAGCAGGGCTTGTGTGTATGGGGGGGAAGGGGGGGGGGGGGGGGGAGGGGTGTCATTATATAGTTTTTATTTGTTATGATTTAGTTCAGGTTTTGAGTGTGCTTTTTAAGGTGAGTATACTATATACTAAGGTTGTACCGTTGGTCGATGGCAGATTTGTTCAATTTTCAAATGATAGATTCTATTAAATAACACAAATTGAAAATCATATAATCATATAACAAAATAATTTAATACATTATCTAGTCATCACAGTTTTAAGAATTGTAATTTTAGTAATTAAAATCATTTAAAAAATATATCCGAGAAGGTGTTTTGTGACAAAAATACCTCAGTTTTTCTATTTATTTAAGGTCTTACAAACTAAAATATTTCAAATTTTTTTTACACTCTTATTTTGTTTAAACATTATTGAAAAATCATAAATACTTATGATCAAAAAATACTTACAAGACGTACATGATATTTAATAGTTTATCTTCGTGCGTTTTGAGCATTTTTTTTGCTTACTTGAATATAGGTATATAATATTCAAGCCAGTTTTGAATGAAATAAATCGATATTACATTTTTATTTTAATAATTTTGATACGGGGAATAATCGATCTTTCTCATTGGAACCTCCCTTTTAAAGCATTTTAAAACTTTTATTCTCAGCTGCTGGTCAATCGCTCTTAAGATAACCAGAGTTTTCGGAGAATTCGGTGTTGAAGGCGACCAGTTCATTATTTTTGTTTAAATTCTACGAACGTATTGCATGCAAGATAAAAAACGGTAGTTCAGGCAAAACAGAGGCCCAATCGAAAATATTTAGATGCATTTCAAAGTTTGCAGTGAACCTACACAACCCTTGATTATCATGATAGCTTTTAGTTGAATAATAAAAGTGATTAGCGGTGATTTCCTTATTTAAGTTGTTTCTAAAATTTCAAATGAGATCCATTAAATTATAGTGCCCAATAGGCGGTGATGTGAAGAAGCTGCTCGAAGAAAAGTTTTTTATAACAAATTTTTCGATTGCACTGGATGAGTACAGGTGTAAGTCACACAGCTCAATTGTTAATTTATATCCGACGCGTCAACGAAAAGTTTGAAGTAACAGAGAACTAGCAGGATAAAAAAGTTTGAAAGATAGAACTACCGTTGAAAAAATATTTTCATGTGTATCAGAAACTATTAATGACTTAAAAATTAACTGGAATCTATTATCAGCGGCTACAACAGATGGTGCTAAAAAATATGATTAGCTCAAATATTGAATTTATCGGCCAACTTAATGATTTTCTGGAAAAGAAAGGTATTAGAAAACCTTTGAATTTTCATTGCATAATTCATTATTTTTGGATTCTAATCGGAATAAGAATTTATTTTTCATCCGGCAAAAAAGTTGGTGACCACTGATAGCAGGATAACTAGCACGGTCGATCGATTTAGGATTTATCGATAATGTCGGTAACTTGTCATCGTTCCCGAGCACAACTCACCAAAGAACAATCAATAGTCCACGTCAAATAAATTAAGAATACTTAGTCGTTGTGAACTGTTTTGTATGTTCATTAGCTGTCTGCAGTTTGCTTGGGAGCGATGTCAAGTTATCGACTTTATCGATTAAACCTATATCGATCGACAGTGCTAGATACCTAATAATTTTGTGTCACGGCCAGTCAGAGAAGGTTAAATATTTATACAAAATATGTTTAATTGTTAAAATAATATGAATTAGAAAAGTTACATAGAAGGCGAAATATTAGGTTGTGACTAAAACAAGAACTTAAAATCTTTCAATTAAACTAACTAACTAACTAACTAACCATCACGCCGTTTCTCCGCAGGGGTAGGCAGAGATGACGGTCCGCCAAACACCTCGGTCTTGGCACACACTCTTTGCCTCATTCACATTCATACATCGTCTCATACACACTTTTCTATTTTTCTGACTCTTGACATGGTTCGACTCAAGTATCTGATTCACTTGATCGTGCCATGTCTTCCTCGGACGAATAATGAAGACAATATTAGCGAAAATCAATAAAAAAACTGAAACAGAAAAATTAAAAAAACGATCGGGTCACATCTGGGACTCGAACCTATGACCTTTCCAGGCTGCTGCTCTGACCACTGAGCTAATGTGTCCCTATCCAATTCGGTCATATTTAACCGTATCATACTTCGACTGCGAACTACCAACATTATCTAAATTTTCTCAACACATATTTTATTGGCTGCTATATTTATGTATGATTGCAAGATTCAACTCGAATTAAATGCCACCTAGATAGTGTCTTGGATAAAATAATCTATTTTTATTTTTAATATGCGACATCTATTGACTTCTGCAAGTCTATTTATTTTATGTTGTTAACTTAATGAGTTAAAACTCAAATTGTAATATTTTAATTAATGAAGACAATATTAGCGAAACTAAATAAATCGAAAATCAGAAACAGAAAAATCAAAAAAAGATCGGGTCACATCTGGAACCCAGGGTTCGCGTCCCAGATGTGACCCGATCTTTTTCAGATTTTCGATTGACTTTCGCTAATATTGACTTCATCAACTAAAATATTACAACTTGAGTTTTAACTCATTTAGTTAAAAATAAAAATCTTTCCTTTATCCGGAATGACACTTTTCAGAAGTGCTACCCAAACTAATCTACGTAGGTATATCTATTTTAGATTAATCTTCAATTCGAATCGGGTTACATTATGAATGCCAAAATATTGTGAATGAATTTAAATGAAAATGTTAATTACTAACAAAGGGGTAAGGGTAAACTACCAAAAAAATTACTTTTTCAATAGAAATGTACGAAGGATTATAAGGAACAACTTAAAAAATACAAAATTATAGAGCTACGATTATCTGTGACAGTTTCCCTTGATTACCTTTTTTTCTTTCTGTTGAAGTTATTCACAAAAAAAAACAAAAACCATTTTTGCGCTTGAAATCGAGCAATTCTAGATTCCATTTGCCAAGCGAGTTTTATGCCTTTTGCCTATACTCCTGGCTATATATAAGTCACACTAAGAATATACACATTTTTGGCTTGTTTGTGGCTTTTCACAATTTTAACAATCTCATATTTCTTGAACATATTTTTTTTCTTAATTTATATTCTCGAGATTGGCATCCACCACAATATTAGCCTCATGTACCTAATAGTTTCGTTGCCAATCCTTCACTCTTATCGTAAACTTTTCTGATGGCTTATTTTCTTATATAAATATAATCATTACGTCAGTACACAATAGATATAATCAAAACTCGCCGCATTTTTTTTATTTCAGCTTGGTTTTTTTTCCGTCATAAAATCTTCAATCTTAGGGGGTGGTTGGGCATTTACACAGCTACACTTACATACATACATCTATACAAAACTATACACATACATGAACTGCTGTACTTGTAGCTAGTATTGTCACATTTCCTTCCTACCCTTCCCTATAAACCTGTCACTTTCCTGTTACCCACATCAGTCCATAATCGACCATCAACCTGTGAACATCAACATTATTTATCGCATCCGCATTTTTTCGCTATTGACCGCCGCAGAGAAGAAAGTACAAGTCCCGCAGTGAGTAATTCTCTCCTTTTCCTTGTGTGCTTACCTTCTACTTGTGCAGTGGTTCAAACACATAACATACACATTTCAAGGTCCTTCTTTTAAAAAACTACACAAAACACGCATCAGGGGGTTTCTCTCCATCTTCCCAATAGCTTATCCATACTATAAAGTTTTTTTTCGATTAACGATTTACGGTTTATTTATTCATTAAGTCGGAGTTTATTATTCGGTAGGTACTCGAACCTATTATAGTCGGTATATATTGGACAAGTTGGCCGAGTTTTCTAACTATTGCAAGTATTTTATTTTTATTTTTAATAATATTCGTTGTATTGTATAGTATGGATAAAACTATTATGATGATGGTGAAAAACCCCCTTAATGTAATAAAACAAAGTCGGGTTAGTTACACCATTTATAACTCAAGCACGGCTTGACCGATTTTTATGATCTTTGATTTCTTGGATTTATCTTTGTCCCGAAAAGCAGAATAACGATATATGGTGTTATGAAATTTGCACAAAAAAATTAAATTGATCTAACGCGAGTTGTTTAAAAAATGGGTGTATTTTATGGAGTTTAGCGGCAGGGAAAGAAGACGGGGGAGGGAGGGGAATCCGGGAGAGCCGGAGGGAAATTAAGGAGAGGGGTTCGCGGGAGTGGCGACCAGGCAGGGGGGAGGTGAAAGTGGAACGCGGGAGGGAAATGAGATGTGGGAGGTGAAGAAGAGGCGGAAGGGGAAAGGGGACGAATGGGAAAATACACGCAGAAAGAAACAGTTTTCTTATTTAAGATGCATCGCAACGCATGCCGGGTCAGCTCTATAGGATAAAATGCAATGTAGTCGCGTAATGAAAAACCTCATTGTAAGATTACGAAATTTGGGGTTTATAAGGGAGTCAATTAGACATTTAAACTCCTTAAATCAAGTTTTAAAATTTGGAAATTCAAACACGTGTGCAATTTCTTAAAGGCTCCCGGAAATTGCCGATGTTTTCCGATGGCGGCTGTCACTGTGTCGGGGAACATTCGACATCCCTCTCATTCTGGCGCCAAAACAAACGCCAAGACGTGCTACTCTCCCGCCGTAAAGTAAAAAGGTCTTCACCATAGAGAAAATGCAACCAAAATTGATGCACGAATAACAATGTTCCTGAAATTCTATAGATTTATTAGTGACGGATATAAATGAAGTATTCCTTTTGAAGGGGGTTTAAGACTGGTCCATGTAAGGGAAGTTTTTTGGCGTGAGAGATGGGAAAAGCGGAAAATGGCGCAATGGTGGCCGCAGGCGCGGGAAGGGTGGGTGCGCCTGCGCCCTTTCTTCCTAAACGACCGCTCCCACTAAGCTAGTGCTACCAGGTGCATTCTTATTTATTATTTCTGGAATAAAAACAAAACTTTTTTTTTCTTACATTCGTGGCAGATTTTAGTGTCAAAATTACTAATGGAGGAGTTTTGATGAATTAATTTTGATAAAGGTTTGGTTTTACTTTTTATAATAAATTGTTATGGAAGATAACTGGTTATAATGCATAATGAATCTTTCAGTATAATTATAGTCTAATTGTGCCCAGTGCCATCATTTAAGTTCACTAGATCATTGCATGTCAACTACCTTCTACATTTCAAGGTTAAAGTTAGGTGAGAAAGCGATATTTATTATTTTGTTGTTGTGCAATTTCACATAACTTTCTTGGTCATGTTTAAAACAGGAAAAGAAAACAGAAAACTGGTTTTCTGGTTTCGGAGAGGAAAAAATGTTGAAGAAACTACAATAGGAATTCAGAAGCAATTTTACAATATTAAAAATATCTATTTTTATTTTCTTGTTTTTATTTTCAAATAATTTTCTTTGTTTATCTTTAAAAGCGGTAAGAAAAAATGAAAGGCATTTTCAAGTTGAGGGAAGAAATGATCCGCATTCTAAATTCACTTGCGATATGTGTTTGAATTCGGAATGCGATGCGGCAACTCGGGATGTGGGTCCACAGCGGGTTATTCCTCACACGCGTGCCGCCAGCGGCCGAGTAAGCCCGCGTCACGGACCGCCGCGGGGAAGGGAACGATAGATCCCTAGTGTTGTGTTGTCAGGCCCGTTGGGACAAACATTTCATCTCGAGAAGTGATTGCCGCCATTTTAATTGACTGTCACTGGCCAGCAAGAGGAACAGAAGGCCTGCCGCAGGAGAAAACAAACGCGGAGGCTGCGCTCGATGGGAAAGATGGCGTCTATACCGCGCGATACAGAGTGAGTTTTCCTTCCGTTTTTCCGTCCCCTCTGCAAGATCTCTATCTTAACCCGTCACGAATTTATCGCATATTGTTAAAACTAGCAAAATGATATGATAAACGAGTCGTACGCTGTTAAGGAAGGCTCGAAGATGCGGTTGTATTTGTTACATCACAAATCAATTTTCATCTCGTTAACGATGCATTTATCTCGCGTAGTTTCCTTGTTTTAAGGTGTGAAACGGCGTATTTTTTCGGTCTTGGTGATATTATTGTGTAGAAAGAAACGTTAGAGGTGTGATTAACCCTGTTCTGTGTAAATTAGGTTCCGTGGCAAGGGGCGTGGTACGACCCGATTCGCGATAGTCGCCCTTACGGACAGGGTCCTTGCAACGCGGATGGGTCCTTTTGGAAGTGGATGCGACAGTCGGGGTTGGAACACGTCCAAAGGGGATGGCCGCGCTCCGGCGGCCGATTGTTTGTTTTTTTGCACGTGCTTTAAACGAGCTCTTAATGACAGTATGTCCGCTATGACTGATCACTTTTTAGTCACACCACGACTAATTAACACGAACTAATATCCTAGAAATAAAGCCCTCTCTCCTGAGTGTTGACTTTATGTTTCATGATACTTATTGGTTACCTAAACACATTCAAATGACAGATTAAATAATTAAAATTATGGCTGAATGATGCAGATGTTGAAACACTTTTCATATGAGTTCTTTGGTAACTTCAAGACAAACTTTATTTACTTTCTTGAAACTATAACAAAAAATCAACAAAATTTTATGTTGCACTGTTTACTACAATACTTTCATAGATAACTATATTTCTAAACCATTTACTTAAATAATACGGAAAAATAAAAACATTAGTCGAAGATAATACTGTTAATTCTGAAATTTGAAATATGACTTTGACAATTACGGCGGTTTTATAATCAGACGCAATGGCTGAATTGGTAGAGCGCCGTCCCAGTAAGACGTGAAATCTGGGTTCGAGTCCCAGTTGCGACCATTATGTTTTATTATTTTTCTGTGTCTTGTTCATTTTCATATTTTAATTTAGATCATTATTGTTATCTTATTCTTCAATGATATATTTACTTAAATTTATTTTTATGTTTCACTGTTTTACTACAATATTTTCACAGATATCTACTTCTATATTTCTAAACCTTTACTTAAAAAATTACGTTTTTCACTTTCACTTATTGATGTAATATAGCATTTTTGTTTATATTATCCACACCTAGGCAGTGACCTAGTGGGTTTCCATTACCTACTTTTATATTTAATCATATATTTACTAATTGCTAATTTTTACATTACTTGTACCTTATGTTTTACAGCGTACAGTATTTATAAATTAAGGAAAATTACCTTTGAAATGTACGTATACTAATAAAATGGGAAAAAATAAAGAGATTTTTTTTTTAAAATTAATTTTGCCGAATCAAAGATATTCCTGGTAAGGAAATATCATCAAAACGCTTTTTGTAAAAACAAAGTAAGCAAGATAAAATTGGACAGTAAATAAATCAGTTTTCTTTAGTGCAATACGCAAATTTTCACACTCGATTTCGAAGATCGTTTTAAAGATCGTACATATTTTAAACTGAAGTGATGCTGTTATGTCTCCTCACGCAAAAGCTTTTACTAATAATTCTGGCATAAACTTGCATTTTCTTTTCTATACAATCAACATATTGATCTTTCTCATTATTATCATAATCGTACTAAATACATGTAAAATGTTTACTTATCATTTTCGTTGATTTGTCGAAATAACGAGGCGGAATGATAAAATAAATTTATATTTGATATGTCACTTGCTGAGGGTTGGTTTGTTCTACGTCCATTATGGTTCATTTGTAATTGCAGTAATATTAATCATATTTTTATCTACTATATCCACACACAATTTTCAGCGGGATCTTAAATTAAAAAAAAAACAAATTTTCAGCGGGATCTTAAATTTTTAAAATCACTTTTTGTTCTATCTCCATAGTAATTGCAAACAAGTGAGGATTGGAGTGTGACCATTGGCCAATACTATTTTTTTACTATTATTCATTAAAACCTTATGTATGTATGTATATGTAAAAATTACTAAGGTTTGATTACTCCATACATTTTATTTATTCATACGAAAATAATAAATTTTCTAATTTCTAATGAAGAATTTTTAATATTTTTTATTTTATTATTATTTATTAAAACCTTATGTATGTGAATGTTAAATTATTATTGTTTGATGTGCCATACTGTTGGTTAGGTCTATCTCCGCCCAGAGTATGGATATAGTATAAACCAATATTAAATATGTTCATGGTACAAACTAACATTAATTTGTTTGCTATTTTGTTTTAAAAAAGTGTCCTTTTACGTTCTTTATTATGCTTTTATTCAAATAAAAATTCAACCAATTATGTTGTTCTTTTACTTATAGGCAGATTGATTAACCCTTTCATTTTATATTATTATTTATAACAATTCATTTTAAGTAAGGGAAACAAAAATACAATTTTTTTAAACTTCAAACCTCGTTTTCTCAATACGAGTTTTGTGGACAAGCGATGTATTTGATAGAAGTAAAACGCATTGCCACCTACCAAAGATCTACGCCAAAAGGCGTAAGTCTCAAAATTAATGCATCTGTAAGAGGCTTTTGAATTTCAGTACTTGAGTTGTGATTCAGTTGTGATTTTTCAATTGTGAATTTCTTTTGAATTTCATTACTTGATTTCCTTTCATCCCAACACCAGTGAAATACTCCGGATTGCTTTATTTTCAGGTATATTTGTATTTAGGATAATACTAATATTCTGCACACAAGCCGACACATTTTCTGTTTTCTTTGTGTATCAAATCTGAATCAAGCCGCCCCTATCAAACTGGCCTTTATCCGAGAAGAACTCGTCAACTACTTTGGCCGGTCAGCTAGCGTAGCTGCTGGATACTTGAAAGTTGGTCGGTGGAAAGTTTCAAGGAAAACCCACTAACTATCGGAAGTTAAAGTATGTACGACGACTTGGAAGGGGGGGGGGGGGGTGCGAGGAATAAGGGCTATCAACTATCAACAATGCATGTGGCAATCCCAACCAGGGCCGTATTTATGCGCAAGCTATCAAGGCTGTAGCCTGTGGGCCCGCAACACAAATTGAAGTTTTGAGATATTTTGAATTAGTACCTACAGAGCATCATCAGTATGAAGTGCATGCGCAAATCATTAATGGTAAGTTCAGACTGGACGACGTACGTACGCATCGCTACTCAAACAATGCTTAGCAACCCATACATTTTCTATGAAAATGGCCACAGACATCGCACGTCGCGATGCGTGTGGCCAATGTGATTCTAAAACATAAATTTTCATTGAAAATCTATGGTTGCTAAGCAGTCCAGATATTGTTAGGCGTAGCGATGGGCACGTACGTCGACCCAGTCTGAATCTACCATTAGCCACTAAGCTACTTCCATGTTAAGTTATATGTAATTATTACATATTCTTGTATCATTGGATTTCTTTGCATTTTAATTCAAATATAAATATTTTCATATTTTTGATCCCAACTTTGTGTTATTATTGAAATAAAATAAGTTTATTTATATATTTGAGACACAAACAAGACATTTATAGATCATGCTTGTAGGTAACACAATCTATATTAGTATTCAATTATAAATGTCCCTAGACTAACGCGTGTGCATTCAGAATTGCATATTCGCAATAACAAACATATAAATAAAAATGGACATTTCTGTAAAGGCGGCGGGCCTAAACATCCATACGTACACTGTTTATAATATTATTTCTTAACATATATATTTATTAAGATAAGATAAAAATTATAATGTTCGTAGTGTAAATTAAAATTATTATTGTTTTTTAGGTACTGAAATCAAGGGAAGAAAATATAAAAAAATATCTATGATAGTGTGCGGTTTAGAAAGATCGCTGTATGACCGAAACACTCTAGAAAGAACGCTGTATGACCGAAAGATTCAACTTTTCCATATTGCTATATGAGTATAGATTTTTATTAGTGTTCATAGTGACATTTATAACTTTACACTTAGCTATATTCAGTTCCAATTCGTTCTGTCTGTTTACCAGGCAGATGATAAGGTGTTATGATCTTGTTGCAAGAGTTAAAAATCTTCTATAGATTTAATTGCGATATATAACACGAGGTCGTCAGCACACAGAAAAAAACTATAGCGGAGTTTACATGTAAGGTCGTTAATAAAAATTAACAAGTAAGAGTCCGAGATGCGATCCTTGTGGTACGCCCGACGTAACTAAAATTGGGGAAGAGCTAGAACCGAGAGAAACATTGACTAAATGACTTTTAAGGTAAATACGATTCTAACTAGCGAAGCAGATTTCCTTTTACACCGATGTTATCCAGTTTATTTAGTAAAATAGGGTAACTAACTTCGTCGAAGGGTTTACTGAAATTGGTTTGCACGGCATCTACTTGTGTTTTTAAATCACCGATTTACACAAAAATGTTTTAGTAAAATGTGGATCGTTTAGCTACAAAGTCATGTTGGAAAGGGCTAAGAATAATATACTTACCTCTTTCCATATATAATATGTTTAACATGGTTGAATATGGTTTTGTATAAGACAGATACAAATATTTTTAAGAAAATACTCAAAACAACTTATAAGGCAACTTTCCGCAGTTCCGTAACTACCCCTTCGTTCATACTTTTGAGTAATAGTTTGTGTAATGTATTGTAAGATGTTCTGCACAATTTTGAATAAATAGTGGAAGAATTTCATCTGCACCGCAACCCTAATTGATATCGAGAGATTTCAACTTCACCTTGACCTCGTCTAGGGTTATTTTGGTATTTGACAATGGATAATTATTAAGCTGGGAAGATAAATTAGAGTGAGTTTTAGAGTTAGATGGTGAGCTAAATACAGAAGAGAGGGAAATAGATAAGAAGAGTTCGCATGTTTCTTTAGAATTTAACTTCGGAATTAATGAGGGCTGATGGATTTTTGATACCTACTGGTAGGGAGAGAATTTTGAATACAAGGCAATTGAATTAGAGGATATGACTTGTACATTTTTTTATTATGTACTATTTGATTGTCCTCACATAATTTATTTTCTATAGCCTAAAATATTTGATATTTCTATTTGGCTTATATTGTAGAAAATGGAGAAAAAAAATCTATATATTTAACTCATTTTCGTCAAAATCGTCACACTGTTCATATTAAATATTCAACGACGATATTCTACATAGGCTTTAAGACAGGCTCGTGTGGTAAATTTTACCCCTAGCCCTTAAGATGAAAAACTATCATAGTCACATTGATGGCGGTACTTTTTCCATTTCTTTCTAAACTTTTCTTTTTCTCTGAACTGTAGGATCAATATACTGCTTTGGGGGCAGGTGCGTGATGTCCTGGATGAGGAGATTTGTGGGCCTCCAATTGATTGAGGAGATATCTGTGGATCGTGATATCTCCGCGCGTGCTGGTCGGAATAATAAACGCTGGAGGATGATTGTTGATGATGATGATGTATTTACATTAATTACATTATGCACTATATACAAATGAAGAGAGTATTTACAATCGTAGTAATATTATCCCGACCGAACCGCAGATTGCGAAGTTGGTGTTACTAGGCCGCTGGCCTGTCGCCGTGAAGACTGAGTAAGAACGACTGACTCGATTTGGCTTTTTTGCTCGAGTCCTTATATAGGCTGACCCGAAGGTAGGTCAAACATGCACACGCGAGAAGTTTCTCGATAGCGCTATGTATTGTGTGTCATAGAACCGAGCTCTTTCCAGAAGGTGGTCAGTAGGCGCGCAGTACTAAACATTGCGAGTGGCTACCTAAGTAGGTAGCGTATGCATCGCTACACTGCTAAACCAAATTTTTTATTACTGAATATGTATGTTTTTTATTTGATGGCCAATGGCCATAACAAGTTATAAAAATACAATTAAAGGTAGTATAAGATCATTTCTTTGCACTTAATGCTGTCCGTTTTTTTAAAGTCCTATTTGATGTGGCCTGGATTGTTGGGTAAGGGTCTACATTTAGACATTAAAAATTCGAATTCAATATGAGGATGACAGGAATCAACTATGGATGGCACATATGAAGCAATTTGAATGATCTAAAACTATATCTTTACCGCTAGAAATATGATTGAATTCATAGCAATTGTCATGAATACATTAATGATTTTCAATTATTTTCATTTTTAACTCATCATTTCATCAACTTCTAAATACGCTATAGTGACATTTTATACAATTTAACAATAAACTTTATGTATCTTTTTAGGTTTTTAGTTTGAAAATTACTTAAAAATGCAATTTTGCGGTTAATTTAAAAAAGAAATCCCGTAAAATCATTTTTTTGTTGCCTACCTACTCGTATAATACATCTATTTTTTTATTACGTAGTGGAACCGTTTCGATCTTCCGCCACGGTCCTACGCATCGAAGGAAGGCCACCAAAAGTTGATAAAATGCATTACCATCGACAAAGAGTCTGTCTACCGAGTTTAAGCTCGATCGGATGCTGGGAAGTGGGTTAATTTCTACTTCCAAGATTTCATTCCTTCATTCATTTATTTATTCATTTAATTATGAAAACAAAATCGAAATTCAAACGATGTATGTAAAAAGGGGCGGACCCTTGCTTAGTGCACCCCCCCCTCCCCCTCCCCACTTGATCGGTAGGTCCCGCACCACAGGTTAAAGATAACGCCGTTCTTCCATGGAGCTACTTTCAAGCGACGTGATCGCCGCTCGTCTGTACCTTCCATACTATTTAGTGTTTGTAAATGCCGCTACGCGCAGCACTAGCAAAATAGTATGACAGGTAGCGGGTAGCGGCGATTAAGTCGCTTGTAAGTAGCTCCGTAAACGAAGGGCGGAAGAATACAATGGGTCGACGTACGCTACGTAAGCAACACATTACGATATCTGGATTACATTTTACAATCTATATATACATTTTCTTTGGAAATAGATGCTTCAGAATCTCACGTCAGTAGTATTTACTATGCATCTTCGGTATTTCTGTGGTTATATTTATACATACGTGTCTTTGTGTGTCGCATTTAATAATGTTGTGAAGCTCGTCAAATTTCACTTTATACGGAAGCACGTGAAGAATCGTCCGTCATCAGATTTTAGTTTCTTTACTAGAGTATGGAACAGTCTAAACATTTGTCATTGTTTATTTATTTCGTTAATTCAAACTCTCCGTCTCACTTTTTATTTTTCTTTTCACGAAAATGTTCATGTAAAAATAATAATCTTAGTAAGTCAAAGTTGCTTTCAGAATCACAAGTCATGACAAAGCCATTAATTAAGTTTGCTGAGAAGTGAATCACATAAACATATAAAAAATGTCAAATCAGTTGAAACGCCTACGCAATAAAAAAAGACCATTTGTCATGTGTTCATACGCGATGCATGCGTAGAACATCGTGCACGTTGATGCAGGAACGTAGTATTGAGTGTATAGCATGCGTGGGCCCAGTGTACCTTAAGTTAGTACGTTAAGCTTTGGGGTCTAGAGATCCTAAATAAGGCCCTAATCCCAACTAACTCTCAACCAACTACA
Organism: Limnephilus auricula; assembly: GCA_951813805.1. Lineage (NCBI taxonomy): Eukaryota > Metazoa > Arthropoda > Insecta > Trichoptera > Limnephilidae > Limnephilus > Limnephilus auricula. Next base: position 9,485,476 of record OX638403.1, read on the forward strand.
GAATACCAACTTTTCTAAGGGATTCATTCATTAACCAACCTTTCTTCCACATTTTTTCAAACGTTTTACTTCGGTAAATTAATAGATTATAGAATTAAAGTTATTTTTTTTAAACTTACGGGGTATTAAGTTATGTTGGGCTTCGCGAGTCAATGTTTTGGATTGCATGTAGTCTCCATCATCAGAGCAGATGTATAAAATTATGAAAAATTAATGTATAACCACTGTAGCGACATAGCAATGTAATTTTTCCGCCCACATTAAAAAAATCATACCTCCGAATTTGAATATGTAGACATACAAACTGATTATAGTTCTATATAGCCAATGAATTCATATTATCACATATTCGTAGGATTTATAAAAAAATATTATTAAATCTTTAACCTTACAACATTTTTAAATAATCTAGAGAATTTGTATTTTGTAATATTTTGAATGTACAATATATTATATAATAGATTTAATAAATAAATAAAAAAAATGCCACATTTTGGCAACAAAGCAATCCGTGGTTTTGGAAAAAGCATCATAATTGGTTAACACAAAAGCTACTTTGTGTCCAATTTTTAAGATACCTATTTCCAGAAGCAACCACTACCTTTTTTAACATGAACCCCTCACAGTTAATGTTAAAAATGGCTTATTATTCTTTCTTGGCCTACGTCATCTTTAAAGATTCTGGTATGGAGGGCCTTTTTGAGGAGAGGAAGGAGTGAACATGAGTCTTGAAGAGATCCACGTTGTAGGAGAGGGAAAAAACAGAGGTCGGCAAGTCATTCCACAACCGAGCTGTTAAACTCTAGAACGAATCGTAGAAGCAACCCGTTATCAAATGACAAATGTCAACCGTGTGTATATATATATATATAATATATATACGAGGGGAGCGCGTTTGGCGTCTTTCCCGTCTATGCAACGGTGCAGAAGGGATCAATGACTCTAGTTCCTCGGATTCCATTTAAATACCGGTAGAATAAGGAAACCGAATCTACCTGATGCCTGTGCTCTAAAAATTGCAAGCCGCTTATATAGGGCAATCTATCAATCGGACCGCCCGTTTCTGCAAGAGTCAAAGGTTTTTCAGATATTTTGAGGCTTTAGATCATAGGTGGCTACCAAATTCAATTCAACATTATTTATCCAGGGCCAGCTCTTGTGTAATATTAAAGTACCTGCGGGCTCTGTACAGTACACTTAGCTTCTGGGAGGCTAACTTGACTCTGGCTTTGATGGAGCCCCCGTGCCTGCATTTAAAAGAGAGAAGCATTATATGACTTGTGACTTGAACCAACACAGCGTGGAGTCTAAAATATAATTAATAGACAAACCTCACAAGAGTCCCAACTGCTCCCTTCTGGAGCCAGTGAGACTATGTTTTTTTTTTATTATTCGCTGTGGACATTTGCTATTAGTGTTAAACGTAATTTAAACAATACAATGTATTCAAAATATTTCATTTAATACCTAATTCACAGGCTACACAGGATTGGAAATAAATTCAGTTCCATTGATATTTTCATTTGTTCCACACAATTTTTTAATTTTTTTTAATTTGTGTTAATATATTACAAAATTATACATAATATTAAATATAATATTTATAATATATTATTCCAATTGCGTTTAATAAAACTCATTTCGGGAAGGACAACATTGTACAATAATGAAAATTATTTTTACACGCAGTTCAATGAAAAGTTCATAGATATTAAAACAGACTAGGCACACTTGATACAGTTAGTTGAATATTTCATAAATACATTTAGAAAGATATACAAGAGTTAAATAAAAAATGCTAAATATATCACTGGTTAATAAAGCAGCTTGGTCAGGGATATGGTCTGACATGACTATCGAACAAACTTTGATGCTGATGATCAGTGATGATGCATAACTGTGGGGTTCTTACTCGTGGTCGTGGAATCCCACGATGCCACGTTTCAAAGATGTACAAGGCTTGCATTACAAGCACTACAAATAAAGATTGCTAAATATGTCACTTGTTAATAAAGCTGCAAAAGATATACAAGGCTTGCATTACAAGCATTACAAATAAAGATTGCTAAATATGTCACTTGTTAATAAAGCTGCTAAAGATATACAAGCGTTAGAAAAAATCATTGCTAAATATGACACTGGTTAATAAAGCTGCAAAAGATATACAAAGCTTGCATTACAAGCATTACAAATAAAGATTGCTAAATATGTCACTTGTTAATAGCGCTGCTAAAGATATACAAGCGTTAGAAAAAAGAATTGCTAAATATGACACTGGTTAATAAAGCTGCTAAAGATATAAAAGGCTTGCATTACAAGCATTACAAATAAAGATTGCTAAATATGTCACTTGTTAATAAAGCTGCTAAAGATATACAAGGCTTGCATTACAAGCATTACAAATAAAGATTGCTAAATAAGTCACTTGTTAATAAAGCTGCTAAAGATATACAAGGCTTGCATTACAAGCATTACAAATAAAAATTGCTAAATAAGTCGCTTGTTAATAAAGCTGCTAAAGATATACAAACGTTAGAAATAAGAATTGCTAAATATGTCACTGGTTAATAAAGCTGTTGAGAAAATATCATTTTAGAGCTTTTACCAATGTTTTTTTGTTTGATGCTGGAAGTTTTAGGTTACTAGGTAATGCGTTATATTGCATTATATTTAAATCAGCAAAATAAATAAAATTGTTAATATAATTTGTAACATACCTTTTTATGTTAATTTTTACCTTATACGACCTACCTATCTTACTTTATCTTTAATGTTTTTTTTACCATACACGAATGCGTACCTTCCTTTATCTTTTAATATTGATTTTTACCATATACAAATACGTACCTTACTTTATTGTTTAATGTTAATTTTTGCTATTTACTCCAGGCAGGTATAATTACGGTTTTTTCTCTTCTGTTGTAATAATAATAATTTGGATGATTTGTACAGCGCCGTCTTTATGAAAAATCACTTGAGGGGCGCTTTGTATTCGCTGTACTTACGAGTATTAGGTTGATTTATTTTGTTCCTATCTATTTTTTATCTTCTATTGTTTGTTAATGTGTAAATATGAATATATTGAATGATTTTAAATCTCAGTCGTCTAGCTGGGAATAAAATATTATTATTAAATAAATTTAATTTGATTTTAATGCTAAATACCTAATGTAAATAATTAAGACTTGGTTTATGTAAAAGCCCTAATGGCGTGAATAAATTTAAACATAGAACAAAAATATCCACAAAGTACCCCCACTTACTGTGAGATTGATGTGAACAATGAACCTTTTGTCGCAGAAAGTATAAGTTCGGCATGTACACGAGTATGAAAAACTTTATACTTTATTTTTGACGATTTCAGATTTTATTTTTCAGACACTCACCTCGACTTTCCACGGGCATCCCCAATTTTTGTTTTCTTTTAAGGGATGTTCACTATTATTTTCGTTAATGAAAAAGTAGACATCATAAATGATTCATATTATGTTAGAAGCTACATCAAACTGGAAAAAATAAAGTATGCAATATGTAATGTTATAATTAATTAGCAGTTTGTAAACTTTAATGTACAAGTTACTGAAATTAAATGAATAAATAAATTAGATAAATATTGTAGTAGCTACATATTTTGACTATTGGAACCTTTAAAGAAATAAACACAAAATGAAAGTGTCTATTGGCTTTTATAAAAAAAATATGTCTTTGTTATCTGAGATCTAGACTTAACCCCAATGCTTTTCCAAAGGCATATAGCATTGTTGTATTTTTCATTTCTCGAAGACCTTACAATTGATTCATAAATTCTTTCAACACTTTCGTCACAATACACTTCATTGCCGAATAGCCAACAAAAGCATCCATGTATTAATAATATACTAATAATTTTTGCGACAGTCATTCTGGTTGACTTTTCACAGCTTATTCGGATCATTGTAATAAACGAAGAATGCATTGCATTCATTTCCACTGTTCAGTAAACCGGACAAAATAACCGTCAATATTTTTTGTAGGCACAGCTCATATTAATTATCCAATTGAAATTTCGGTGATCGGAGTTTTTGTTGCGTTTTATACTGTTACGATTTTAGTCAAATTTGTTTAGCAAATAGATTGTAAGTCTAAACTTAGTTACAAAATGATAAATACGTTTCCTGTTTTAGAATTTTTATAAAACATGTGTTTTGTACTTCTTTCATCTAACAAATTTCGGCTCAATATTGCCCCTTTTCAAGTTCTTGCAATGTTATGCATAACATTTGTCCAGGAGTGACGGACACAAGATTCTACCCCTCCCACTGCCGTACAAGGCGATGTTGTTGGGAAAATTTAGCCCTCCCTCCCCTCACGAAAGCCCCTTTCTAAATAATTTTTGGCGCCAACCGATATCCACTCTTTTTACTTAATATTTGACACCCAACGTGGTTTAAATAAATTCCACATAATATTTGGGATAATTTACGTAATGAAATAGGAGTTAAAATGAAGCATTTTAAACTTGCTGTGAATGTTATAATTTTTTTTGCGAAGTTTTGTCAGATTCGCAATAAAATATGAAAGTAGAATGAAAATTTTAAGGTCTTAAAATATTTTAAAAGTTTGAGAAATTTTTTTATTTTTTTATTGGAACTTTAACTTTTTTTACTTTTGAAGGGAATACCGCTACTGGGCCTCAAAATTAGTTGAGGATAAAATTGTTAATTCTGAATTTGAATTGTGAGATCGACAAAAATAACAGAATATATATATGTATGTCCCAATGGCCGAGTTGCGTGTCCCGGTGAGACAAGAGATCCTGGGTTCGAGTCTCAGTTGCGACCTTCACTTTTTATATTCTGCATCTTGTTCTTTTTCTTATTACATTTAGATTTATTAGTATTACCGTCTTCTTCAAATAATGAAATAGCAAATACTTTGTTTATTTTTCAAAGGTAGATATATCTTGAAATATGTTGAAAAAGGATTCTTCCTTTTGGGTCACATATAATCAAATACGTCATACATATGATGTTTGTTAGCAAAAAACCAAGAAAACTATAATCAACAACAGTAATTATCAAAGTCAACATGGCATCATGTAACTAGGACTAATTCTCAGTCCAATGAATTGGTACCAGCCACAGTAGCGAGTGCAGTCAGATCTGTACGAACCAGCTACTCAAAACACTTGTATGAAATATGCAATTTAGTTGTCAAGTTTAATGAAGTTACTACTGCGTCTTCCGTTTCCCCTCGGGTTCGTCCTACACGAGTGCACTGCACAAAACTGCATACAACACTACCCACTGCACTTGGGTACCTATCATGATTGCATTCGTGCACTGGGTAAAATACACTTACAGTTTAATTAAACAATGAAGGACAATTTATTTTACTGAAACATGTTGGAATCATAATGATTTATTAGTTATTACTTTACAGATTTCATCTGACGGGTATTGTTTTTTTTTTGTAAAAGGAAGGATGGTAGGTTACCGTGAACTACAAAATTATTTGCAGGCCTTTGAAACATACTCGTATACAGGCAAATCATTTTATTTGAAACTAAATGTCGATAACTGCAAAATTATGTCCTTCAATAGAGCAAAAAATCCGATTGTTTTCGAATACTAACTAAATAATATTTGCTTAACAACTGTTACATCTGTAAAGACCTTGGTGTCATTCTAGACATCAAGATTTATTTTAGTTCGTTAGCTAATAAATCTATCAAACTATTTGGTTTCATCACTAGAATTACTTCTGACTTCAAAAATGTAAATACCCTAAGAACTCTTCACTGCTCCTTGGTTCGAGTTCATCTTGAATATGCAAGTGTTGTTTGGTCTCCTTTTTATGCTGACTATATTCGCCATACTGAATCCGTTTAATATCGTTTATTAGAAGGGATTGCTAGGAGGCTAGAATTAAAAAGAAGCGGTTGAAATTGAACTAATTGTAAACCTTTCTCCTTTAGAAGACCGTCGAATTTTTTGGTGATAACTACCTATCACCGTTTATTGAAAAATGAATATGCGACGAAACGAAGTTCACGTGAAAACCCAACGGATTAACTCAAGCACTAGAGCGGTTATTTATTCTATGAACAAAACAATTTTTTTTGCATATCGTAAAATGAAAACTAGTTTGAAAAATACTGAAATATGAGGAAAGTGCAACGTTTATTGACAGAATAACTGTGTTGATGATAATATAGATTTATTTGCTTTATAAACTATCATCGTCTTCTTATATTCATAATTTAACAGCACGCCTTCCACTGCGACCGGAAAATAGTTGAGCTAAGCGGGGTGAAAGATGAGCGAAATAGCTTTGACCTACCACCAAAAAAGTGTCACTAAGAAGATAGGGTACATATAAGATATCAAACTGACCGTGCGAGAACTGAACGGAGCGAACTCAGCGGAAAATAAGAAATTCAGCCCTTCCATTGAAAACAAGTCAGTATTTCGTCGTTTGTAATGAAGAAGATTTTAAAAAAACTCGCTTCCTAAACACGAGTTATTTTCAATAGGGTATTTTCACAAATGAGGGAATCTGTTGAAAATGAATGTTTGATTGAAAAAGAAAAAAAGATTGTTTTCATTAAAATTAATTGATTTTAAAAACGATCAAAAACCGACAAAACCAAAACGGCCCGTGATTGGCAATGGCACCAAATACGCAAGTCAACAAACAACAAAGTACTACTACTGTCAGAAATGTGTCAGAATTCGGCTAACGCTCATGACGTCACACGATAGCCCTGCCCCAAAATATCGTTTTGGCCTATTTCAAAAATGGGAAACTTAGACTCGCTGTAGAAAATTTATTCGTCAACATAAAAATTAAATAAAAATACCATAATCATCGTAATTTTTTAAGCAATAAAAAAGTGGAAATATCCTATGAGGGAAATATTAATTTACATCAAGAAACATATTATATACATAAAAAATAAAAATTACATAAAAAATTGTAAACAATGTGAAGTATGATAAATTATGTTAATTAAAAAAATTGTTCTTATTAGTTGCAATACTCTAATTAACTTTACCTAGTACTCAATATTAATCCCAATAAAACAATACAGAATAATAATATATAATACATAAATCTTTTTCTGTACTTTACTAAAAAAACTTATCTCAGATAGAATAAATTTTTCATTGGGTTTACATCTTGTGCCAAAGTCTAGAAGTCTTTGTCATTGTCTCTCAGTAAACCCCCGGCTCATTGACTGTAATATTTACACAGATGTCACATTATTTGCATCTAATATGAGCTACGTGCTCGTCCTTCCTCCTGCTCCTCTTCCCGCGTCGCGTGCCCCGCGGCTTGTCCTATTCATAGCCCTCTAACCCTGATATACTGTACTTCCACCGTAAACTATTCAACGTTATTCCACCAAAACTGCCCACACGTTTGTGCAGAGCCACATAGAAGGTAGTATAAGGTATCTACAAAAATTAAAGTTATGTTGTTTTTTGTTAGACCTTTTATAATTAACTTTTTTTTTTAATTTTCCACAACTGAGAAATAATACATTAATAATTTCCGTACATAAATGGTTGTGCATCAGTAGTTGGTGGAAAATTTAGAACCCGTTTATTAAGTAAGGGGGTGTTAATCAAATTGTTTGAAAAAATCATTTCGTATCATGTGAAAAAAATAACTACTGATTCGAAATATAAAAAAGTCACATGAATAAAACATAAAGTCAAAAGATACGTAAAATATTTCTGTAAAAAAAACGTATATTAAGAATTTGTGCATTATTATTTTTACAATTATTGTACCCGATATCAACAAATATGTACATAGAGTGATCTTCGTCGATTCGACCCGATGGATGCAAGAAAAATGTCATCAATCTTTACTATAAAATGCTGAATTAGTTTACAAAATTAAAAATCAATAATTATGCAAATCAAATTAATAAAGTTTCGATATTTTTTAACATAGGGTTAATATTTTTTTTCATTCAAACCATCTAATTCTAATACCTTTCAAGTTTTTTAATGGATTTTTTTAAAACTCTTTAATTGCAACAACAAAATCAGGACTGAGTACTTTAGATACTCGTTTGAACCATTGCATGCAGTTGGAAATGCTTTATCAGAAGCAGTAGATGTGCTCAACTGCACGAAACGTAGTTACAAAAAGGGCCCAATAAATTAATGTTACCATATTACCTACTATTCTTCTGAACGGTTTCTATATAATTTAATTAGCAGAGTTTATCTCATGATTGCTGTTCCACTATTATGTTTATTTTATTTATTTATTTGTATACTTGTACATAGATTTAACAAATAATTATAATGGTTTACAAAGTATTTTCGTTGTTTATTTTTGGGGTGTTATGCCGTGTTGCGCTACCTCCTTCATTAGCCGACATTTCGGACAGCGTTGCAGTGTCCATCATCAGGGCAGATCCGGCAACTACACATCGTCGGATCTGCCAGATCTTGCCCTGATGATGGACACTGCAACGCTGTCCGAAAAGTCGGCTAATTAAGGAGGTAGCGCAACACGGCATAACACCCCAAAAACAAACAACGAAAATGCTTTTGGCCGTGAAAATCTAATAACGTATCCGTTTACAAAGTAGTACAAAAAAAAGTTGTATATCACACGTTTTGTAAATGCCGGTATAGGCGTATATTATATTGAAAAAAAAATCTACATAGATTTGTCTTAGTATCATATCCAAAGATCTCTCGTTTGTGTGTGTGTGTGTATGTGTTTGTGTGTATGTATATACTTATGTACTTGTGTAAGTTGCGGACTCTGCCTTGATTTGCATTCAGATCACGCGCTGGCAATTGAGCAAGCAGCGAGTATGATGGATGGAGTCCTTAGTCCTTCGCGAGGATGCAATAAAATTGTGGATTACTCTATTCTCCAGTCGCCGGCCTTGCGAGTAGGTACAATATTTAAAGCTAGCTTGTTTTTTTCCATGCGTAGAACTTACATAATATTTTTTTGTGTGTTGTTTGCGATAATTCAGAGCTATATACAAAGCTAGGGTTTGGCGCGATGCAAGATGGCTTATAGATAACCCTGTGCTTCATTATATTTTCTCTGTGACAATTTTTTTATTTTTTTTTATTGTTTATTCCAGATCTCGGGGAGGGTGGTGCAATCCCACGAGCTCCATATTATACATAGAACATATTATCAAATTAATATTAAAAATATACATATATCTTGTGAAATACTGCACACATAGTAAGATAAAACAGAATAAAAATAATACAGAAAAAAAAACATGAAAATAAAGTTGTTTTTTTTTTTTTACTATGACATCAGGAGTTGGCTCCATCGCTTGTAAATAGGACCCTGCCAGAAGTGCAATGCTGCCATCACAAGACCGTTTTCACTCGTGGCTAGTCGCGTTCTAAAGCTGGTGATCCGTTTTTTGAGTAGTGCTCGGAATGCAGGAACACGCCCTTCTACAAACATCTCAGTGGCACTGCATAATACAAAACATAATAAAAATGGAACAAGCCGCAGTTCATTCGTTAAGTATAACTGTAAATTGATTGATCGATAAAAACATCAACGCCAAAGGTGTATAGTTATAGTATATAGATAATATTATCTTATACCCATTTATGTTTGGGTACCTACCTTTATTTTACTTTTATTTTATTTATTTCCGCCTTTCCATCAGCAACGAGGCGATCAGTATCGGAGTAGGCAGGTTTGGGGAGACCGTTTGGCTTCTCCAACTGGTGTCTCTCGACCCATCGTCTTGCAACGCAGCGGAAGGGATGGATTCATATTATGTCCATCACTCCAGAGGCCCTAGCACGCTCGTTTTATAACGATCGATAGGATATCTATCGGTAACTTCTCATCGTTCCCTAGCATGACTACAGATCACCAACGAATAAGTAACAGTTCACAATGACTAAGTGTCCTTAACATATTCGACATCAACTATTGTTTCTACGTTAGCGATATGAATTTGTCCTAGGGAACGATGAGAAGTTACCGATAGTTATCCTATCGATCGTTATAGAGCGAGCGTGCTAGGGCCTCTGGACAGATACCTATCTCTATTAGCTACTTAGACCTAGATTCCTACCTACCCCTCATACTTTCAAATCCTCTTTTCTTCCCAAAACTTTCTCTCCTTCCTTCCCTTAAAAATACCCTTTGCACAGCATCGCCAAAAGATGGCATAGGCCTTGAGTGAAATTATTAGACTACCTACCTACTTTTTAGATCATTACTAAATTCTCATAATTTTGATTCTCCGTATTGACCGTAAATAAATAGACCATCAAACAGGCAAATGTGTAAAAAAGTACGTTTTTTTGTGTGTAAATTATAAACTGGTACTAATGCATTCCTAATTTATTAAATAAATTAGGGAGTACCCGGCATGCGTTGCAATGCCCCTCAGAGAAAGTGTATTGATTCTGTTTATTGAAGTTTTTTTGGATACACAATATTTTTGTTTTTCGGTCTGGTACGTGTACGAATAAACCAGAATGTTTCCGACCCGTGCTGCCACACACAGTTGTCAGTATGAGAAGAATGGATTTCCCAAATTTATTCTCTGCATTCCCCTACCGTTACTATGTCTCCTTTCCAATCCCTTCCTTTGCCCCTCCATCACCCCCACCCCTCCGTCACCCTCACCGCTGTGTCCTTTCACATGCATTCTGCCCCCGTTCTCTTCCCCTCTAGCGTTCCCCTTCTACCTTCCTCGCCTTCCCCCTCTCCCGTGTTCCTTTGACCCCCAAACCCCCGCTCCCATCTCCGATCACGTTTCCATTTTCCCCTCCCGCGATCCCCTACATCTTCCCCCGCCTTCCCCCGCCTTCCCCCACTCGTTTTCCCTCCCGCGAATCCCCTTATTCGTTCCCCTCCCCTCTCTCGGATTCCTCTTTCCCTCCCTACTTCTCTTTCTGCCGCTAAACTGTATGAAAAATACAAGACTATATAAAAAAAATCAAGCTGTCCGCGTGAGACGCAAGGATTCCGCAAATTTTCACCCTGCTGTACTCCACCGCTTTTATGTCTACTTTCAATCCTTCCCTCTGCTTCTCCCTCCACATCACCCCTCCGTCACCCCTCCGCAGCGTTTCTTTTCCCATGCGTTTTCGTTCCTCTTCCGTGTTCCCTACCCCTCTCACGTTTTTTAAAATTTTCTTTCACCTTCCCGGCCTTCCCCTCCCCCATCCCCCTTTCCCGCAACCACACCTCCCGATTTTCCCTTCCCCCTCTTAAGAACCCCCCTGATGCGTGTTTTGTGTAGTTTTTTAAAAGAAGGACCTTGAAATGTGTATGTTATGTGTTTGAACCACTGCACAAGTAGAAGGTAAGCACACAAGGAAAAGGAGAGAATTACTCACTGCGGGACTTGTACTTTCTTCTCTGCGGCGGTCAATAGCAAAAAAATGCGGATGCGATAAATAATGTTGATGTTCACAGGTTGATGGTCGATTATGGACTGATGTGGGTAACAGGAAAAAGTGACAGGTTTATAGGGAAGGGTAGGAAGGAAATGTGACAATACTAGCTACAAGTACAGCAGTTCATGTATGTGTATAGTTTTGTATAGATGTATGTATGTAAGTGTAGCTGTGTAAATGCCCAACCATGCCCCCCGCCTGGAAGGGGATGAACGAATCCACTTCCATAAACCTTAAGAGTGTAGTACTAATCACTTTATAAACAAAATTTAAAAATTGGTGAAAGTTAAAGCTAAAAGAAGGGCCATAGATGCAATATCTGATGGCCAAGTCAACGGACTATGTTATTGCGAAGGTAAAGGGCAAAGTTTAACCACTGCCCTGCGGTATGTACCGGTGTTTGTTTTAACGTCGGCAACGCGAATCACTCCGTCTACACCGGGATAAACATTGACTATTATGCCGATGGGCCATTGAAGAGGCGCGATGTTGTCACACTTGATGATTACGACAGTGCCTGTAGTTACCGGATTGGCGCTCGTGTTCCATTTTTGACAAGATTGTAAAGTATTTAGGTACTCCATACGCCAACGATTCCAGAAAGTCTGGACGAGATGATCCACGAGATGCTTCCGTTGCAACAAGTTTACTGACTCGTTGGTTAAGTCAGCAGCGGGTAGAGATTTTAACGGAGTAAGAGTTAAAAATGTGCAGGAGTAAGAGGCAACGGAGCTGAGACATCAGTTACGCTCAGTACGGACAGCGGACGTGAGTTTAGAAGTGCTTCTATTTGAGAAAGCACCGTTTGCATCTCTTCATACGTGAGTAGACATGTACCCACTATTTTATTCAAGTAACTCTTCGCACACTTTATATTACTTTCCCAGATTCCACCAAAGTGTGGAGATTGACGAGGATTCATTTTCCATTCGATGCGGTTTTCCCGTAGATTATCTGAGAGTTCATTCTTAAAATTTGGTGACTCTATAAGTTCGAATAGAGATCTTAACTGGGACTTAGCGCCCATAAAGTTCGTTCCGTTATCAGAGTACATAACGCTCACAGGACCACGACGTGATAAAAAGCGTTTGAAAGCATTAAGGAAGACTTCAGTGGAAAGATCTGAAGCGAGTTCGATATGAACAGCGCGGGTCACCAAGCAAATAAAAAGGCAAATGTACGCCTTTTGACTTCGAACACCCCGACGTCTATAAGGGATTATTTGAAGCGGGCCCGCGTAGTCAACACCTGTGTGTAGAAAAGCTTTGGCTTCGCGGACGCGGCATGAGGGTAAATCTCCCATTATTGGGAATTGCGGTTTGGGATTAATCTTGAAGCACGTATTGCACCGATGCACGCGCTTCCTAACCAGATTGCGCGAGGAAAGAATCCAGAACCTTTGTCTTAGCAAAGACATGAGTAAGGTAGGACCTGTATGTAAGTTCTTGATATGATAGTAATCTATTATTAAATCGACTACATGAGCACGTGGGGGTAAAAGAATAGGATGCCGACTGTCAAATTCTAATTCAGCGTTTTTCAACCTGCCTCCTACCCTTAGAATACCTTCATGAAGAAACGGATTCAATTTTGCAATAGCGCGCCGAAGTTTCTTCCCGTCAGTCATTGCCTTCATATCTTCGAAAAAATGTTCTTGATGTACCGATTTTATAACAGCGAGTTCTGCAACGGCAGTATGACTTAATTCGAATGTTCGCGGTAGTTTCTTAATGAAACGAAAAATAAAAATTACAATTCGAATTAATTTCGGCCAAGAATTGACACGAGAAGCTAGTGCGCATAATAACGGTGGTGCAATCGTTTTGAGGCGGTTATTGTTTTGAACTGCCATCAAAATTTTTGTTTTCAGTTCGGGTGGTTCAGATACAGATTTTGAATCAAAACGTTGTAGAGGCCAATCACTTTTAGGTAACTGAGCAAATGCGGGGCCGTTAAACCATAATGGATGGTCTATTAGCTGAGCGGGGGTTAGACCGCGCGACAGGCAGTCAGCGGGATTGTCTTTACCTTTTATATGATGGAAGCATTCAGCCTGCAGATGATCTTGTATTTGTGATACGCGGTTGGCAACGAATGTCTGCCATCTAGCAGGTGGTGAATTTATCCATGCTAGCGCAACCGTGCTGTCACAAAAGGCTAAAGTCGTATGAACTATCGAATTTGATGCGTAGGTGTTACTGACCGTACGCATTAATCGCGCAAGTACCAGCGCTCCACATAATTCTAGACGCGCAAGTGAAATCGTCTTCGCAGGAGCGACCTTGGATTTGGCGCATAATAAGCTAATTGTGATTTTATTAGTATTCGGACAGTAAACGTGTAAGTATACAACACCTCCAAATGCGCGTTCGCTTGCGTCAGAAAATCCGATGAGTGTTAATACACATTGGTATTCGATACCTAAAAAGCGAGGAATTCTAATAGATTGCAATAATGGCAATTCCTTTTCAAACTGGCGCCAAAGCGTGACCACGGTGTCAGGAGGAGTATCGTCCCAATCCAGGTTGTACTCCCATAGAGATTTAATTATAAGCTTAGCTAATAAAACAACCGGTGCGACGAAACCCATCAAATCCCAAAGACGAGCAATCGTCGTTAGGATGTTTCGTTTGGTGCAAGTTTTTTCGTTAGCGTTTACAACAAATATAAAATTATCAGAAGCGGGTATCCAATGAAGCCCCAGTATTTTTAGGTTTTCATCGGGATTAAATTCCACATGTTCCTTGACACGACGATCTGAAGGAATTGTGGACAAAAAGTTTGGAGAATTACTAGAGAATTTTACAAGATCAAATCCTCCCGCGGCAAATAGTTGAATCAATTCCGTAGACAACTCGGTAGCTTCCTCGACCGACAAGCAACTGGTGACAAAATCGTCCATGTAGAAAGAGCCTTTTTCTACCAGGTTTGCAGCAAGTGGGAAACGAGGTTGTTCATGCGACGCAAGTTTGCGCAATGTACGCATTGCCAAGAATGGACTACAAGACATGCCGAAAGTGACGCGATTAAATTCAAACAATTGCAAAGGGTCACTATCGTTAAATCTGTACAGCATGCGCTGAAAACGACGGCATTCTTCTTGCACTACAATTTGTAGATACATTTGTTTTATGTCAGCGGTTATAGCTATGGGGAATAATCGGAAATTGAGGATAATGCGAAACAAGTCACCTTGTAAATTCTTACCGGTGTGTAGAATATCATTAAGCGAGTAACCAGAATCGGATTTCATACTCGCGTCCAGCACCATGCGAATTTTAGTAGTCAGTTTATCCTCGCGAACTACGATATGATGCGGGATTACGTAATGCGGTAAATCAGAATTGTCGACCGGGGAAATGTACCCTTTCTGAAGGTATTCGCGCAATATTTTGTCATATTCTACTTTTATGGCGGGTTGGGATTTTAAGCGGCGTTCGAGAGATCGGTACCTCTGCTCAGCTGTCGGCAACGACGCGCCAAGGACAGATGGACTTTTTCGAAATGGCAACGCGACAATATAACGACCTGTCGTGTCACGAGAAGTGGTGAGCTTGAATTGGTTCTCACATTCTTGTTCATCAGGCGTTAAAAACTTCTCATCTGGAATATCTTCCAATTCAAAGAAGCGTGAAAGACAAAAATCCTCATTTTCAGCGAACGTACAAAATGATTGCGTGACGTAGTTACTTGGGGTTTCAATCGTCGTCGGAGCAGTGCCTAAGATTAAATACCCTAAAGTAGTTTCAATAGCAAATGGCTGACCAGGGGAACCTGATATTTTGTTGGTCTTTAAAATGCGAGCAAACATGTCACATCCCAAAATAATATCAATCTCACCAGGCGTACAGAAAGTTTTGTCTGCTAAGGGTAAATTGTCGAGATATGATAATGAGGCGCGGTTTATGTTAACGGTAGGCAGTTCATTAGTGATATTTTCTACCACGTACGGTTGAATAGTATACGAGTGAGAGTCGTTATAATGGGAGAACAGTTTGAGACAAGTCATTCCCTTTGTTAGATTTCTTACGTCACCTATTCCCGTGACGTAAGTGCTGGGAGATGATTGTACCGTAAGATTCAAACGTGAACAGCATTTACGCGTAATAATGTCCCTTTGGGAGCCGCTATCGATTAGCGCACGGATAGATTGAACCTGTCCCTTAAGATCTCGAGTTAAACAGATGGCGGTTCCCAGAAGTACCGTAGAATTAGCACAAGAGTTTGTGTTTGTCACACACAGCGATACTGGATTCGGAGAATTTGAATTATTATTATCGGTACCTGCTTGTGACGCGGAAGACGGTATTGGGTCTGACTGTGGTTTTCGCGTATCAGTTTGCTTGAAATGCAATAAGGTATGGTGATTAAGAGCGCATGATTTACACGTACTCTTTGATTTGCATGATTTCGTGTTGTGCCTAGTACTGAGGCAATTTACACAAACTTGCGTATTGGATGACTTAATGAAATTAAATCGATTGCGTGGTTCTAGACTAATAAATTTAGAACATTGATATAAAAGGTGCGATCCCTTTTGACAACAAAAACAAATGTCAATGGAGTGATTGTCACTTTTCTCGACATTCATAAATGTCTTTGTGGAATTTGTCCTTTGCAGTTTAGCAGAAATATTAATATTTGAACCGAGGCGGCTGGATGTTGCTGGCGTAACTTGCGCACGAGTAAGTATCCTTTGCTGTCCTCTTACGAATTCTATTAATTCTGAGCTTGACGGAAAGCTTTCATTGTCTCGAATAGAAGATTCGAAAGCTTTTACTGTCTCTATATCAAAGCGTTTAAGACCCAGATGTAGCAACATAAATTCTGCGAGATCCTTGATTTGCAACTGTTTCAGCGCGGCAATGTTTGTCGCATACGTATCTGCAAAATTTTCTAAGGAAGCGGGAGTGACCGAGTTAACCACAGGCATTTTCAATAACCGGTCAAAGTATGATTCTGCGAGTACGCGATGATCGTTATATTTATTACATAAAGCGTTCCAGATCACCTGGTAATTTGTACCAGTGGGTGTGATCGTCTTACAAATAGTCAATGCCTTTCCCGTTAACTTGGACATGAGATATTGCATCTTTTCAGTGTTGTCTAATGAACTATTTAAATGAATAACGGAGACATAGGTTTCATAAAACAGAGGCCAATTTTCCAAATTTCTGTCAAAACATGCAATTTCTAAAGGCGGTAATTTGATTTGACGGTGCGGTTTCTCTACTGAATTTGACAGCATGCTTGACTCGGTAAATTTAATGACACCGTACATTTCCTCAAATGCGTTCAGTTGAGCGTACTCGGCGACCGCTTGAGGATTGATCTCAAGTTCACAATCGATCTTTTCGTCTAGAATGGTGATAAACTCCGAACGGATTCTCTCTACGGTGCCAGCGCCCGATAAAAATGCTTGACGATTTGTAGCGCTATCGGAAGATTTTTTAATTTTGTCAAAGACTGACTGTAATGTCGCAAAACTTGAAGCTAGTTTGGCATTTAAACGTTTTAAACGTCTGTCATCCCGTGACGACGAACCAGACGGTGCGGTAGCCATTTTCTTGTTCCGATTATTTATTAAATGTAACAAGAATACAGACCAAGAATATGCTTATAATATTTGTAATAAAATAATTTAATTAATATTCAATTTGCGCGCAGTACTCAGTGGGGTTATCTTTGACCCCGACAACCGTGAGGGGTTAACAACACTGAATTAAATTTAAAATTAATGTTTGCGGAATAACAAATTTATTATTTCAATTGATCTATCCAGTACTGGGAGTAGATTAAACAAAATAACATATTATTAGTAAAGACACGAGGTCTATGAACAATATACAATGCGGGTAGAAAAAATTTAAATTGCGGGTGAGCGTAATACACTCTGAAAGTTTATAAGAGATATTGAAATAAGAGTTATATATCTCCGGCTCGTTTTGGACCATGAATGATGCGTGTTTTGTGTAGTTTTTTAAAAGAAGGACCTTGAAATGTGTATGTTATGTGTTTGAACCACTGCACAAGTAGAAGGTAAGCACACAAGGAAAAGGAGAGAATTACTCACTGCGGGACTTGTACTTTCTTCCCTGCGGCGGTCAATAGCAAAAAAATGCGGATGCGATAAATAATGTTGATGTTCACAGGTTGATGGTCGATTATGGACTGATGTAGGTAACAGGAAAAAGTGACAGGTTTATAAGGAAGGGTAGGAAGGAAATGTGACAATACTAGCTACAAGTACAGCAGTTCATGTATGTGTATAGTTTTGTATAGATGTATGTATGTAAGTGTAGCTGTGTAAATGCTCAACCACCCCCCCTCTCTCATTTTCCTTCCATCTCTTGAATCGCCCCTCCCACTCCCTCCTTCCATAATTTAATGTAATTTTTTTATATAATAAGTGCCACTTATTGGAATTTTTTATACAAATTTCATAACGCTAGAGTTCCACTATTTATATACAAACATTCGCGGGTATGCGCATAACAACTCCCAAAGTTTCACCGCAATTGGATGAATGGTACAGGAAATAATTTCATAGAGCTAGAGTTCACCATTATGTGTAGAAACCTTCGCGGGCATGCGCACGACAAATCACCAAAGTTTCATTGTAATCGAATAAATGGTTTAGGTACCGCATAAGGGACAAACGGCGTAACTGTCCTTTTTATATATTAAGATTACGACCAAGCACGTGATATCACTTTTTGTGCGCAGCAAGTGATATCACTATTTTCGATAAATCTTTACAACAAATCGGTATACATTACGAATTCCATAAAGTCGACGGTCCCGAAGAACAATTTCGGATGTGCGAGTTTTTTATTGAGCTGTTTAGAGTAGTTTTGTTTCTGCATTTTTACTGTTTTTGAGATCAATAAATATAATGTTGTTTTGCATTTAACCACTTATGTCCACTTTTCAATCTACATATTTTAAAACTTCTACAAAAACTTTTCGACTCTACTTTACTACCCTTGTCTTAATCGCTGACCCTGTTTGATCCCTCTGGCCTGTGTTCCCAGTGCCCATGCGCAGTGCATCGTGACTCATGGATAAGCATAAAGGATTTGGTAATCAATGGCCTCAACAGCGGGATTTGTGCGACCCGCAGCATTTCCACATTTCTACTCAAAACAAACAAACACTTGACTGATTATCCCTTCTTCATTCAATTAGACCAGTGTTTCCCAAACATGTTTAATAAGTAGACTTCCTAGATACGGACCCAACGACCGTTTTTCCCGGTTCCTACTGATCAATGTTGAGCCGAAAATTTGACTCAACACTCCTCAAATGCACATATTTATTTATTATTAATTTTCAACGCCCTGATGGGCTTTTACATAATAAGTATATAATACAGCGATATAATATATGTAATACAATGTTTAAATAAGAAATATAAACTTATAGCAATGAACATTATAGAAATGGCAGGTATAAAAGTAAGTAAAAAATATTATATTATACTAAAAGAGAAAAAGTAAAAATAAATTAAACTGAAACCAGTTTTTAAATTGCAGATGGCATAAAAATAATAATATATAGTGTAAAATAATATTAGAAATTTACAGATGAGTAAATACAAGAAAAAGTTTACAAAACAGAAAAACAAAAGAGACAACATATATGCTCTTCCCAACGCAACTCTCTGACCAACAGGCGAATCAAGCGTTACTAAACAAATCACTTAGCTGATCGGAGAATCAGATTGATCGATCGAAAAGTTGGGAACAACGGGCTTATGGCCGGCGAAAGGAAGCGGATAGACACTTGAAATGTGGTGCTGGAGAAAAAAGTTCAGGATTCCATGGACCCCTACTCCAATTCCATTGTGAACAAATTTCCCGTACCCTGGTTTTGCGCTCCGTGGAGAGCCAAGGATGCCTACGTACCGGTCGCTAATCTTGGTCCCTCCAACGCATTCGTATCTTTCCCCTGTATCTTTTGCCTTCCACTTTGCCGGTGACTACGATTTTCTGCAATTTGAAGTCCTCAGTTCAGCGAGTAGCACGTCCAAATGATCTTAAAATACGTTGTAGGCTGATAGTTAAGAGCCTATTGCATTTTTTCCAGCATTACATTTTTCGAGCTTTCTTTCGCTGGCTCATGTCCATGTTTCCGCACCGTATAGAAATGCGAGTATGGAAAAAATCAACGCCCGGACGAGTCTCATCTTAGTGGTCTTTGTTATGCCTCTGTCACTCCATATCCTTTGCATTTTACTCATGGCATATTTTGTCGTGCAAATTCTTATTTTCCCTTCAGTTGCACAACCTCTTTCAACACTTATAGACGGGCCTAAGTTCGTGAAATCTTTCACTGTTACAATTCTGTGAGATCATTATTTATTCTTAGAAAGGTGTTTGCCCTGTCGATTACCATCGGTTTTGTTTTGGCATTGTTGATCAGTAGACCTAGATTACGGCTTTAGCAAAGAGTTGGATTCAAGGAGGTTCCGATCAGAAGGGAAGGCTATGCCTGCCACTACCTATGTGAAATAGTATTTAGTCGATGATATTTTTATGCCCATATTTTATTTTTATTAGACACTAATATAATATTTATATAAAAAAAGTAAAAATCTAGATTAAATATAATTATGGATGTACCTACCTATCAGCTTATCAAGAGGACAAGAAATCTCCATAGTGTATAAAATTTGAATAAAACCTACCTACCCAAAAATAGTAGGTACTCCATTGCTCACTAACAATTGTTTTTAATTACAGTTTTTTAAATGATTTATTTTATTACACGACAGCTTATTTATCCATTTACAGTAGAAGACAGGTATCAAAAAATTAAGGTTATTTAAATAGTAATTAAGGTTATTTAAATAGTAATTTAAATATGTTCACTCTTTTCGAAATTTCATTCTATAGCACAATTCAGGTAGATTCAGACTGGACGACGTACGTTCGCATCTCTACGCCAAACAATGCTTAGCAACCCATAAATTTTCTATGAAAATGGCCACAGACATCGCACGTCACGATGCGTGTGGCCAATGTGATTCTAAAACATAAATTTTCATTGAAAATCTATGGTTGCTAAGTAGCCCAGGTATTGTTAGGCGTAGCGATACCATATCGACCCAGTCTGAATCTACCATCACTCTTATCATGGCTATGCTGTGCTAAAAAATTGTTCTGCCATATGGTATTTTGAACTTTTTTATTGTGCTCCGATAAATTGAATACTTATGTTTGATAAACGCAAATCAACCATTATGCTCCAAATACTTTTCAGTTATATTTCTGAATAATTTTGTTATTAATGAAACCTTTACTTATTTTACAGGTGATCCGCACGGCGGGGATAGTTCTTGCTTATTACAAAGGAACTGACACTGACGATATGGTAAGTTTTATTATTAACTTTCACTAACTTTTTATAAGAGAAATGTATGAGTTTTCTGTACGTTAGTATTCTATCATTGTATCACTAATCAAATCCACTAAGTTCATAATTAATTTCAAACTTATTTTCAATATGCAAGAAATTTATTGACCTCCACGTGTCTTAAAATGTATACGATTTTAAGATAAGTATGACATGTCGAATTTTATAAAATACTGGTTGAATGTTTTACCCGGCTTGAGGCATCACTATTATAGATTAATATTACTACGAATGGCTTTACATTATAAATACAAAAAATATGATTTGAATAAATTTAATCTCTTCCTACCATGTCCATTGAGTATAATTAAAATAAATTTTATTATATATTTCATAAAAAATATAAGCGTAAACAACAATTTTTTTTATTAGAGATGTATGCACGGATAAAAGAAACAACTTTTTATGAATGCAATTTTTTACTAAAATTATCTGTGACAGTTTTCATAGATTTTTTTTTTCTTTCTTATAAAATTATTCACAAAATAAAGAAAAACAACTTTTGCGTTCAAGACTCCGTTTGCCGAGCGATTTTTATGCCTATTATCCATAGCTCATGATGGAAATGACTTACTGCTAACTGCATTCGACTAACATAATACGGGTACGTACCTAGTTGGGTAATCAAAAATCACCTGAAAAAACTTTGTACAAAAATGTCATAATGTTATATCTACTAAATATGATTTCAAACAGAAAAAATTGAACTCTTGAAGTTTCATGGCGCTAGAGTTTTTGAAACTTCAGATATAACAGAAAAGATTTGGTGCTTTATATTTAATTTAAGATGCGAATTCAAAGATTGATGTCGCTTTGCTCACAGAAGAAAATGGTGAAAGAAAAAAAACTGGGAGAAGCAGGAGGCACGATTTAATTTTGAGAAAAAGGTCTCAAGATGAAAATCTCATTTGTCGTTTATCAAAAAGAGACGATAATGACAAAAAAATGGCAAGATTTATGTGCGATTTGAGAGTGAAAAATCTCCCGAATTAAAATGTTTTCCTCCAACACCTCTGCAAGGGATTTCTTTTCGTATGGTAAAAATTTAAAAACAACATCAAGATACGAGTATAATGTCGTTTTTTAATGGTAAATCTTTCACGTTGACACTGATTTTTTTACTCCACGTTCGTATTAAAAAAACTTGACATTTAATTGTATTTTATTATTTTACGAAGTGTTTAATATTTAAAATTTAATTAAAATTAAAATAGTTTACAAACATAACTAAAAGTTAACAAAAATAACTTTATATTTTTAAATATTTTTTATAGACCTGTAATACCATTTTCCTAGCATAGGAAAACACTATTCACGTGCACGTGCACGTAGTTAACGTTGGAATATATTATTACAGATTGGGTTTCACGTTCTTTTTATAATAATCGATACGGTTTCGATTATTTGAGTACAATATAACAACTATGAACTCAATTAAAATTAATGAATTTTTACCGCATTATGAGTTTTTTGTTTCTAGATATATTTACCCACAAAATTCTTGTGAAAATATACGGGGTGTCATAACACGTACCCAAAGGATTGTAAAAAATGTCATCTTGCCGTTCGAGGATATTTAAAAAAAAATTAAAAACAATACTAATATTTCCGAACAACAGTTTTTTTCAGTAACACACAAACAAATGTGTAGGAATGTGATCAGTGGCGACGTATGATAGATTTTTGTTGTTGTTTGTTGTTTGTAATAGAAAAAAGATACCATCGAAATTTCGATGGGTATATTTTACTGCAAAAAAGCTCAGGAATCTCTAGTGCTGTTACACACATATTCTAAGTAGACATTTTTCAGCAAGCTTATCCCCTATAATACTTGGGCTGACGGTACATAGTTAGGTGCCTATAAGTCGTAATCGAATTTAATGATTGTATTGATTGTATATTAATTAAATAACGGAAAAAGTTTTAAAATAATTAATACCATTATTAAAACATTTTTTAGGTATGTTATCGTTGTCTTGAAAGTATCAAATTTTGTGTTGCGATATAAAATATAAGAATCGCCTCGGCCACCGTTAATTACAAATTTTGACCCAATTTTTTAAAAAGTAGGTTCTTATCTGCTATCCCATAATTAACTTTGAACATCTGGTTCATATTATTCACTGAATTTTTTGGGAAAATTTTAACCTTCTTTGTCTCGGCCACTAAACATTGAAAGGACTTTTCTCAGCTTAGACTAGTGGTGTTAAAAATTTTAGGAACTTTGGTATGCTTTAATTAATATATGTATAATAATCATCGAAGATGGGATTTGATACCCTTTTATGGTAATATCGGACTAACTTGAAAGACGTTCACAGTTTGTTGTTAACTTCTTATTATATCTTACTTTTACTTCTATTCTTACTTCTTATTATTATTCAATTGCGTGCATTTCGTAAAGGCTGAGAGTCGCAACTCGCCTTTGAAAAAATATTTTTGAACAATTAATTGCTTTACTAGCCGTTATTTTGTACTGCCTTCGGAACAAATGTAATAGGTATTCATTTATAATTTATTTATATTTTTATATGAATACCGCATAAGAGTCCCAACTGCTCTCATCTGGGGCCAGTGAGACTATGGCATCCCCAATTGTAGTATTTTGTGAGTCTGAAGGTAGTGGGAAGCGAAGGAGATTGGGAAGAGGAAGGTGGGGAAGTTCCTGGCTATTCAGATCTGGTCACTAAACTAGGGTAAAGCCATTTCAAGCAACTTTTGAATTCTGAATTGTGGTCTTACAGCAAGGCATTACTGAGAGTATCTTCCACTCTGGAACGTGCAGCCAATAAACCTACTATATATTATTGTGCTTTATTGAATGGAAGTGAATAAACTATTATTAGTTTCATTATTACGGCCTCCGTGGTCGAGAGGTAAGGCTCTCGACTACCAATCCGGAGGTAGCATGCGCAAGTAAATTTTACTTTCCAGAGTGAATGATACCATCGGTATCGTCCTGGCGAATGTTAAAATAAATAATGATAAGATCCATAATTGAAACATTGCTTGAAATTTAAATTTAACCGCTGTGTGGAGCTACTGTAAAAAATATTAAAAAATGACTTAAGCCGTGTTTGGTACCAGATATGAATAATTAAGTAACCCCCCACCTTCCTCTTCCTCATCTCCTTCCTCACTACATGACATATAAAATATCACAACATATCTCAAGACGGGTGAGAGCAGTTGGGACTCTGGTGCGGTATTTAATTTAAAAAATAAAATAAAAATCCCGCGGCACCCTGGTTGAGAACCAGAAAATAAGAGTGAGAGGGGAAATAGATGACCTCTACCGCTCTTTAAGGTTCCTTCACGGATGACTAATTCAGCTTCTGCAGAAAGGACATTATATACAAGGTCAGATTCTTTCTAATTATTTGCGATTAAAGGAATAAGGGAATCACAATTATTATAAAGGCCCAAGAGGGGAATGTTTAATAGTTTTTTCTCATATAAAAAAAAAAAAAATAAATATATATATATTTTCACATTTTTGTAAAATCACAGGGCCTTCTAATACAACATTTTTATTTTATTTTATTACGTTTAGGAATCAAACAGTTATTTATGAAATAATTACAAAAAATGGATACATGGTGTTTAATCGGGTTCAATCCAGAGTAAGGAAACTAACATATATATATATTTGGATTTTTAAGAGATATTTTAAACAAAAAATTACTTAGAACCATATACTTCGCTTTCTGTCGATCAATTATACAATACGGCATTATAGGATGGGGCGGTACATGTAAAAATCAGACACAAACAATTTACAAATCACAAAAATTAACAATAAAAACAATTTTAAAAAAACCCTCAGAACTCTTATTCAAACAATTTAAGGTCAGAAAATTAAGTGCATTATACTTCCACCATGCAACACTACAAATTTATAAAGATAATATTCAAAATAAAGCTGCACCCTTTAAAAATAACAGAATTCTTAGACAAACGTCAATACTACCTATTCCAAAATGTAAAAGAACAATAGGACAGATTTTTTTTTTTAATTCATTACCTGAAAAAATTAGAAAGATAAATACTAATATAAAAGAATTTAAAACTCACCTTAAAAATTATACTGAAAACTTGAATTGAATCTTAATAATAATACCAATGTAATTTCGGTTTTTCACCTCTTCAAATACAAACTACATGTTGTTTCCTTACAATCTAGTCTTCAATAATGAGCAGATCTTCAACAAACCTAACCCTTAACATCCCTCTAAAGCTCAAACAATACCCTTTAAGTACTATTATTCCATTAAACTGAATCAATGCAAAAAAGCAGTTCATAAATAAACTATTTTTATAAATTGAATAATAATATTAGTGAATATAGATAAAATAAAAAATAAAAATGGAGTTCGATACGTTTTTAGATTTTCACGGCCAAAAGCATTTTAGATGTGACATCGTCGGATCTGCCGGATGTGCCCTGATGATGGACACTGGAAGGAGGTAGCGCAACACGGCATAACACCCCAAAACAAACAAACAAACAAAAAAATTAAAATGGAGTTTTACAAATTGAAATTGACGACAATAAATGTATAACCGTTTGAAACAACGGATAATAAGGAACTCCAGTCCAATTATTTTTATTTTTTTTAGCCTTCTAACTTAAATAACTCCATATTTATTTTTATAGTTAGCTTTAATAGTTAAAATAATTGTCAAAGTTTTAATTTTTCAAGATAAAAACCACCCTATCTATGGAGAATCGTGTGATCAAAAATGGACTTTTTAATATATATTTTTAAATTCTACGTTTAATATTATTTACTAAAACTTATATATTCAGAATCAGCGTTTATTGGTCTATATGAACATATTTTTTTAAAGCCATAATTTTATCACTGGAGTGTTTCTTATTCACCAAAACATAAACAAAAAAACAAATCAAAGACTGGACCAAAATTAAAGTTACACAATTTTTCCAAAACCATTTAACCCAAATCAAAGATAACACAATTTAATTAGTATGTAAATAATGTAATTATATGTACTTAAATAGAGTACCTATTGTTAATTTAATTAATTATCATCTACTTTTATTTCTTTTCTCTTTTCGTCTTAACTGCTTCATTAGGTACAACTTCATGTCGTATACTTTTCTTTTCACTAAATTGTTATGTAATACTGTGATGTACTTTGACTGCTACTAACCTTATATACAGTACTGTCGTCGTGGGTGGAACCACAGTATCCTCCTTGAGAGTCTCAAAGACTATGCTGTGTTTTTACTTATGACGGCATAATTACACTTTATCTAAAACATCTAGAACACTCTCCCACAGCACAGGTTCTCCCAGTGAGGTGTTTACAAAACACTACACCATCCCATACAGTTATTGATTATTAACATTTTTTGGTAAAACTGGAACTTATGTAAACTGTAAGGCTAGCTTTACACTTGTAAGTTTTTTCGTAGATTTACGACTTCTGGCCAATGGGCACATTGGATTTTCAAAATGCCTTATGCTCATTGGCCAGAAGTCGTAAACTTAGGAAATGAATAAAAAATATACGTTATTTATACGTATTATACGTAATTTCGTACGTATACCAACAAATTATTCTTACATGTTCCCACCAATAAACATTGAAACCCTGTTAATTTGTTCGTAAGAACTTCAGTCCCGTTTTTACGAATAAAATTATCGTATTTAAGCATAATATATAATATATACTACATTTGCGGCACGTTCCAGAGTGGAAGATACTGTCAGTATCGCCCTGGTGTAAGACCACCATTCAGAATTGAGACGTTGCTTAATAATGGCTTTAGCCGTGTTTAGTGACTAGATCTGAATAGCCAGGTACTTTCCTACCTTCCTCTTCCCCATCTCCTTCCCTTCCCCACTGTCCTTCAGCCTCACAACATACCCCAATTGGGGATGCCATAGTCTCACTGGCTCCAGACGGGAGCAGTTGGGACTCTTGTGAGGTATTCTCTATAAAAAAAAAACATTTTTCTCCGTGTGGAATCGAATTTCGTTCGTAAATGACGTGACGAAATATTCTAATGCATATTGCAATTGTGTAGTACGTTTTCCTTATCTACATTTTTTCGGCTTTTTTATATAATTTTAAATATAAAAAGTTAAGGTACTTAAATCTATATTCCTTATGAGTAGGTAATATAACCACTTTAGTCACGTAATCAATGGAAATTATCTTATTATACATTTACTTTTAATATCTTAATTAAAACAAAATATCGAGAAAAGTTAGGATACGGGGAAAAACTAAGGCAAGGAAAATTCTTTTTTATTTTCCTTTTGATTTTCGAAGCTTTTTCGTCTAGTAAAGCAGAATAAAGAAGTAAACAAGTCAAAAGAGTAACGAAGTCTTAGGATGGTTTTGTATTTATCAATAAACTACGATAGAGGCCTGAAAAGAAAAGCACACGATTAAAAGTTAACTAATTAGGTACCTACCAATAAACTGGTTCGAACTAAATACTTTTTGCCACCCTTCGTAGATAAGACTCTCCTTAAGTTTATTTTCGGCTCTATTCAAGTCAAGAAAACTCATTAAACGATTTATTATTATAAAAAATAACGTTAACGTTATTTTAAAAACACATTATCCGAAAATCGGCGAGAAGTCCGAAGTAATCGAAACTATGTGACGAGCTCTATCTAGTATTATAAAATATTGTAAAAAAGACTTAACCCTTCATTGCTTAATGTGGACAATCGTCTACATACTACCAAAATGTGTATAAATTTATTTTAATAAATTCTACCTACTCGTCGCCCGCTGTATTATATAATATGTATTATCAACTACCGGCCTATACGAT
Organism: Limnephilus auricula; assembly: GCA_951813805.1. Classification (NCBI taxonomy): domain Eukaryota; kingdom Metazoa; phylum Arthropoda; class Insecta; order Trichoptera; family Limnephilidae; genus Limnephilus; species Limnephilus auricula. The sequence continues at coordinate 9,513,121 of OX638403.1, forward strand.
TTAGTTCCATAAACGGCCATCACAGGTAACTTCCATGTCAAAAAATATTTGAAACCTAAGTCTGTTAAAAGTGTGGGTGAGATTGGTGATTTCGGCTGGTGTATTATATCGTTAACATAAAAGTTTTTTTTTATTTATTTTCTACATGTTACATAATTGTGACATTTACATAAAGTTGATATATTAAAGCACCATACTAGGCGGCTGCCTGTATCATGGTGACCAATATAGTATAGTTACATTGTATGAAATATGAAGTCTAGTGTAAACATGGAATTAGTATAAATCATGTTAAATATTGGAAAAATTATAATAAAAAGTAGAAATAGAAAGGAGAAAAAAAGTACATTAGATTATATAAACAGGCTTCTAATTCTATCACATTCACTCATCAAAAAGTCTCCAAGCGTCTTCCTGAAAGTGTGATATTTGGTTATTGCCTTTATTTCAATTGTTAAGTTATTGAAGATTTTTGGAGCAAGAAAGTTAAACTGTGACTGGGCCATTGAGGTTTTTGTTACTGGAATTATATAGTTGCATTGGTTGGAATATCTTGTATTATATTTTGATTCAAAAACATGTTTTTTAATAAATTTAAATTAAAAATAGCAAGAAATGAATTTTACATATAGGGATTGTATATTAAGTATTTTAAAGTCTTTAAATAAGTCCTTTGTGGGATGAATGTAATGTACTTTGTAGATAGTCCGTATTATCAATTTTTGAGCCTTTACTAATGGATCTAATATAGTTTTAGAACACCCTCCCCAGACAACAATACCGTAAGACATAATTGATTGACATAGAGAAGAGTATACTGTTTTTAATGTATTTTTATTTAGTATATTTCGTAGTGATCTGAAGATATATGCTAGTTTCCGTATACGACTTGTTACATTGATTACATGATCTTCCCACCGAAGTTTGTTATCAATTATTACCCCTAAGTATCTAATGGAGTCTACGCGTGATTTTATTGTTTATTTAACATTTTTATTAGTGTTTGACTTTATTGAATATGGAAGTTGATTGTTTTTAGATTAAATGGTATGAAGCATAACATCTACAGTAAGTGTCAGTGACAGTAAATATTCATGCAAACCGTGGATATAATGAGGTACAAATATTGAGTTTATTGACAGATTGTAATCAAAGTGATGGCAAGTTAGACCATTCTGATAAAGAAGGTGACAACTTTATCGAAGATAAGTCAACGGAGCAAGACATTGATATTTAAACTTAGAAGTCGATATTTTTGAAGGAAATTCACTTACATTTCAAATTATTGAAGATATATTATGCAAGCATTAATTGAAGTAATTGCTGATTCCCAACTAGATATGATTGAAGAAGAACAGGAATAATATATTCCAAAGAATCTGTCAATTCAGGCACAAGGACAGATGGCATATATACATATATCATTGGCCCAGTTATGTAAATGATCCGTAAGGGTGTAAAATGCATCAATGCAAAGGATAGACATTTCGCTGCCCTAGTGCTTGTATGTTCAATAGACCATTTTGCAAATTTTACAAGGGACGTTTTTTTTTGTTTTTTACAGGCAAATTCTAAATTATTCTGACTTTAGTCATTTCGTGTTATACATGTCTATTGAATACGGTATAAAACGAAATGACTAAAGTCGAGAATTATTTAGAATTTGCCTGTAAAAAACAAAAACAAAAACGTCCCCTGTAAAATTTGCAAAATGGTCTATTGAACATACAAGCACTAGGGCAGCGATTTGTGAAATGTACCAGGTGTGCGGTTAATTTATGTTTGAATAAAGAAAAGTGCTTCCGTGCCTTTAAGTGTTTTTTAACTTTGGCCTGATGTAGCATATTATCTACATAACAAAAAATTGTAAATCACATTAAAAAATGTTTTCTCTTATTTTTCCCATAATCTATATATCAAAAATAAACGACAGCATATTTTAGGAAAGTAAAATCGGACTGTGAAGGGTAATGCAGTTAATGATTATATTAATTAGTACATAATTCTTTCCATCTCTAGTCTCATATTATAAAAAACCATAGACACAACAACAGAAGCAACACTATTAGATCTAATCTTTGTATATTTTTAGAGGTTTAAATCACCTTAGAATAATGTAAAACAATAATTATAATAAGTATGTAGACCTGACAATAGGTATACTACCTAGTGAGGTAACTCCGTCCCAAAACAATGTTATTTTCTACCACGATACAATGTAAGATGTGACGCGAAAACCCTTAAATTCCCAACCACTATTCTAATTCATTCACACTTTTCTTTGCAGTAAAATCATCGCCTTTGTAGTAAGTGTCCTTTGGTACACAGAGTGCCATTTCAAACGCCACCTTCAAGGCGAAATTAAACAGACACTTTCAGCTTCCACCAGCCTACTTCTCTGCGCCACCCTTTTAACACCCCCACTACCCCTCCCCTTTTTTTCACCCATCAACCTAGCCCTTCCTTACTTCAATACAATTCATATTTTTTAACAGCCTCCGTGGTTTAGTGGTTAAGATCCATGATTACGACTTCGGATGTCACGGGTTCAAATCTCAGCATGTGCAAATATTATTAATTAATTTAGGACGGAATATTTTTTTTCAACTGCTAAAAAGCATCTTTAAATATTTTTTAAGCATTTAAAAAAAAAATGTTTCAAAACTGTTGTATTTCCGTCCATTGTACTTTTTGTTAATTTACATTTTATCCTGACGAAGAATTTGATACAAATTAAAAATAAATTAAAAATTTTATAATTTTGATACCTATGTGGTGTATAAAAAATGATTTGTGTTCGTTTATATGTTCATAAAAATAATAATTACTAGCTTCTGCCCGCGATTTCGTCTGCGTATGATTAGAATTTCAAGTAATCTATTTTCTTTTCCTAGGTCCCATCTACGTTTATACCAAAATTTTTAACCTATTTATTTAAAATATGTATAATTCTTGATTTGAATCAAAGTAGGCGAGTACTTCAAATAAATTCAGTAATTTAAAAATTTTCTAAAACAGAATTTTGATTTAACAATCATTGTTTTGCAAAATGTCATTCTCAAATTTTGACATTTTCTATTAAACAACAATTATTATTTTCAATATATTGAAAATAAATAGTTAGCTTTATAAATTATAGCCTATATTTTATTCTGATGTATGAGCTATATTATTGTAAAGTTTCATTAAAATCCATTTAGTAAATTTTGCGTTAAAGAGTAACAAACATACATACATCCATACAAACTTTCACATTTATAATATTAGTAAGATTCAGTTCGGTTGGGTATATTATCTTCACCTCTAAATTAAATTTTTGTACGAAAAAGGCCGCGCAGCTTTTTCTCTTCATCAACGCACGCAGAAATACCTTGATAAATGTTTTTTTAACGTAAGTAGAAAATATTAATACCTAAATTAATGTTCGGACCTATTAAAATTGACTTGTTTCAAGCGATATCAGGTCCAATTATGTCAATTTCACCCCTGTGCCCCATCCAGCTATCAGCCATCAATACAGCCTGCGCTGCCTCATGTTATTGCGGAAGTTGTAACGAGCTCCTGATTCTACGACAAGACACCTCTACCCTCTACCTCCTCCCTACGGGCTACAGCCCCTACAGGCTACAGACCCCTGTAGCTAAGGGATGGTTTTTTTCAAATTTGGTTGGCGAACTCAAATATTTAATAATACTTGAATCACCCGTGCAGATATGGTTTTCATTTTCATGGTGATGATTTTTTGTTCAATTTTGAATCAGAATTATTGAGGCAGTTATGGACTGGTAGAATTTGAAGGTGATTTCTTCAGTAAACTGCATCGATAATTGTTGTAATTCTTGAAAGTTTCATACAAATTTACATCCTCACAAAATATTATTATACATATTCTCCGACATTATAATAGGTTTGATTTTAAATAAAGATACAGTGGTGGCAGGATTTTTAATAAAGAGACAGTGGCGTAAAGGTCGAATACAAGCGTCCAAAAGGAAAAAGATAGAAAGACGATTTGAAAGAGAGATACGTAAAAATGAATGACAGAGGGAGCGCGCTAATAAAAAAAAACATCGTAATTAATCGGCATAAGTGACTGTTGTGAAAATATTTAATAAAATCCGATTTGTTTAAAATAGTGAAAATGACATTAAGTAAAGTAGCGTTTAAAGAAACACTGTGATTTTTTTCATATTTAAATGGCATTTAGTTCCTTAAAACAAGGGAAACTGACGTGTTTTTATAATTTTCCAATTTTTTCGATTTGTGATTATTTCATTATTTGGGAATTTATTCTAATAAAATGTGTTTTCAATTCTTCAGATTCAGAAAGAACGATGCTCGAATTCCGATAAACCCGTTTAATCACAGGAGACCATATTTGTCCCAGCTCACATAGGTATCGTAGAAATCGTTGCATCTCCCTTACTATCATAGTGAGAAGTATGATCTAAACGGTATTGGAAAGATAATGCAACACGCTATATATTCAAATATAAAAGATAACCACAAAAAAGTTAAAATTTACACCTTTATAAAACCAAAGTTTCTGATTTCAATTTGAAAAAAAAAATTAAACTATGTGAATTTATTCAAAATTTTTATACATGAAACGACAAAAAAATGAAGTGACAGTAACGCTTATAAATCATTTGTCTAATGAAATATGTATGTGTTTTTATTATTTTTTTCATTATCAGTAATTTTAGTTTTTTTATTTTTTACATTAGGTCCACACAGGAGGCCCTGAGGAAAATAATTTCTCTCGGGGCCTATGTCATCTTTGGGGATGCTGTGTGGAGGGTATTAAGGAAAGGAAGGAGAGGAAGTTCTGGGAAGGAAAAAGGTATGAGGGTTGGGTAGGAATCTGTGGATTAGTGTGTCTAGATCATCCGCCGCCAAGACCTAGATAAACCTTACCCCATGAACCCGGGCACCCCTGCTATGTCACGTCAGATTTTAAATAAAGATAAAATGTAAAGTGAGGCATTTTTAAAACTTTTTAAAGTTTTTATCCAATAATTTTAATTTAAAAAATTACATTTTTATTTCTAATAATAAAATTTGAAAGCCTATTTCATGAACTTTCGAAAACAATTTTTAGTTTTTGGGTACGTTAAAAAATATTTTATTTATTTGGATTTTATTGCAAAGCGGGAATATTTTTAGCCTCTGACAAAATACGCCAAATTTTTGAAGGGTTAATATACCTTTAGTTTGTATTGTTATGACATGACCAAAGATGTGTATTCTAATATCTTTGGTTAGTGAGAAATAAACCTCACTGTTTATTATAGGTAATAAGTAATAAGTGAATATTCTATCTTTAATTATTAGCGATGAGCCGGTGAAATGTTATGAACTCGTAGGATCAGCAATGATCAGCTATAATACATAAACCAGTGAGTTCATAAGATACCCACTTGGCTAATTTAAAATGTGCCACTTCTATAAAATATCCTCAAGGGCGCTTCTGAATGTTTTTGGTATTTAGTATTTTGTAGCAAAATATGCACTAAAATGTTTATATATATATACCTACCTAGCTATTGCCAGTTGCTACGAATTGAAAATACACGCTTTCATATGAAGCTATCTGGTACTGTAGCTTCCGAAACGTTGGCTATCAGTTGACACAACTTCCCGTACTAAATCCGCAATGTCGTGCCGGTGTCGGGTGTCGGGTGCCGGGTGCCGGGTGTCGGTGTCACAGTCTCTGTGTTGGTGTGATAAGCCCTTTACTTCACGGGTAATGATATAATGAAGATATCGACATTCAGATACAGAAATTTAGTGGGATGTTAAAGAAATATAATGAAGTACTGGTTCAATACAAAAAATTTGAACCTTTGCATACCTTTATTATTTATCCAAAATACCGGTCAGTGGTTGAATGGGCATCGCGTTTGGATCCCACCCAGGCGTTCCGTGTTCGATTCCTCGGCTGGCTAAGTCCTCCATCACAACACAAGCAATATCTTCCGCTTAGTGCGGTGGTAGTAGGAGATTTTCAAATGTTGTTAAGTTATTAGTAACTCGGGAATATTTGTCCTTCTCTTTAAAAAAAGAAGTAAAAATCATATTAAATTTTTAAGGTCTTTCGAATTTAAAGTAGGTATTGATTTATATTTATATTAGATAAAATGTATTCATCGTGTTAATTTTATATTTTTTAATAAATTTCAATTACAGTAATGCTTAGTGACGGCTGAGTGCCTCCGTAGTTTGGTGGTTGTGATCATTGGATACGAATCCAGTGGTCGCGGGCTATATCCTGATTTTATCTGATTCATATGTGTTATTTGACAATTTATTCATTAAATTTTTTTAAATTTTTATTTATATATTTTATACGCTTTACAAATATAAGACAAAAAGTCCCGATAAACTACTTTTTAGCGGTTTGTCTAACGGGTTCTTTACATTAAAGATCTTATTATAGTGATTTAATAGTTACATTATTATATATAATAATAAACAAGTGTGGTAGATACTTTCACTATCGCCCTGATGATGATCTTAGACCATCATTCAGAATCAAAACTTCGATTAAAATGGCTTTAGTCATGTTTCTTGACCATTTCTGAATGGACAGGTACTTCACCACCTTCCTCACCCCCATTTTATTCCCCTTCCCACTACCTTCAGCCTCACAACCTACCCGAATTGGGGATGCCATAGTCTCACTACCTCCAGCTGATTAGGAGTAGTTGGGATGGTTGGGAACTTTTGTGCGGTGCCCACATAAAAAAATGTTTACTTTACAGTATACACTAATCTTTAAAAAAATGTGTCAGGAAACACGTCATCATATTCCAATATTTCCAGAAAGGTCAAAAATTTAAAACATTTCCCAGAGAGGAGGCAGTCTTAGTACAAGGGCCCGATTAACTTTTATGCCTTGTTGGCGCAACTATGCATGTATATACCTACCTTCCTTCCTTCCACCTACCTATCCCTTCTGACTACCCACCTGTGTACAATACTATGTGAGGGCAATAATAACCACATGTGTATTGTGAGTCTGTTTTTGTGCTTCATGCAATAAACATCGACCTTGTGAAGTCTGTTTTTGGCGATGTGCAGCGATGTACCTTCATCCCTCTTCGTCTTTTACATCGACTATTAACCCGTCTGCTTTGTATTGTGCAATGGTCGCTTGGACCTCTCATTACTAAACAACGACTTTATTGGAATCTATTATAGTGCTGTGCAGTGCGTGATTATTCATCCCTCGGCGCTATAATATCGATTAAACGGGATACTTGCGCAATTAATTGTACAAGTGATTACCAGTGACACAATAACTCCCCAAGAACGGAACCAGGAATTCAGGGTAAGTCAGATCCTTCCCGAAGTCCTAATTACCATCCTTATAGTTGTGTCACGCCACCTCATATTATTTTGATACAGTCCACTCGTCATGATTCGCATCTTTGCGATTACATGCCTTGTTCTGACCTGACAAGTAGTAAGTCGAGTGGCGATTAACACGCTACTTGACTCACTTTCATTCTAGACATTCGATTCCGATTTCAGATATGCGGGAGCGTCTATGGTAAATAAAAGTTTGCAAATATGCAAATAGAAAACTTGACGTCCTCCGTTTATATATATATTTTTATTTATTTTTTATTTTTTATTTAATTTTTTTTTTTACAAATACAGTTGTATATATATATTTTTGATACATTTTTTAAATATCGTGAATCACCTTTTTTTGAGCAATGCTCGTAATATAAGTGTGTTGTGGGCGTGTACGCGAGCCAATAATTATGTTAAAATTTTCCTTACTTCTGGTGAAATTGTTCAAATATTCTGAAAACCGTTAATTCTTTCTTTGACACATAATCAATTTCAGTGGTCTATCTGGGCCCAAGGAGTCGAAATGTCGACCGACGTCCTGGCAAAGCATAGCATGACGAGGGGAGTGGTGCTGTTAAATGAAGTAGCTAAGCATTTGGATGTATGTGACTGTTCTCTGAATGAAGTAAAACAATTTTTGAAGAGTCACCTTCCTAAATGTTGATATGACGATCGCTGAAATTGTACTATAATTGGGAAAAAAATTCTGTTGTAAAAAATTAAAAAAAAAAAATCAATTGTGTGCTCAAAAGGATAAAGTAACAGTTTTAATACAGATTTTCGTATTTATGCCTTAACCTATTAGCCACAAGATATCAATGATTAAATAATTACGACACTTTTACTTGAATCTGAAAGTTGTTGGTACAATTCCCAATTACTGAATTACGCAGATAAGCACGTTTCTGAGAACAACCTAATGGGAGATGGCAGCATTTGTATTGTATCGGTATTTACCACTGAACGGATATTCCCAAGAAGTGTAATCTATACCGATTGTAAGAAAACTGATGTCGTCAATTTAAATTAGACATTTCGACTCCTTGGGCCCAGATAGACCACTGAAATTGATTATCTGCCGAAGAAAGAATTTACGGTTTTAAAAATATTTTAACAATTTCACCGGAAGTAAGGAAAATTTTAACTTAATTATTGGCACGCGGACACGCCCACAAAACACTTTTATCGGGTTTTCCTCTTCAGTGGTATAAATCTAGTAGAAATACATCGCAAGCTATCTTCGAGGTGTTTCAAAGTGCCCTTTTGTTTTGTGACGAGTCACACAATATTGAAAAATTAACACAAAATATTGTTATAGATTGGGAACGGAAAATATTTCCTGAATCATCCTGATAGGGAAGACGGAAAAATAAACTTCTTTTCATGATGATGTCAACAGTTTTATAAACGGAGGACGTCCAGTTTTCCATTTTCATCGAATGTCAAGAATGAAATTGAAATAATTGAATGTGAAGCGGGAATATTTCTAAATAAATATTAAAGTTGTAGATTTGTATGCAAAATGATACAATATTGTCTGGCATCAACGGACAATACAACTTACTCGTACAAACGTATCTCTTAAATTAACTGTAATTGTTGAAAAAAGTGTTTTCCAAGTGAACTCTTCTGTCACTCTCTAAAGCTTTTTCGTGTAGCCGACCAAACACCCTCTACGCCAAGTTACCAATGTTACGTTAAGAAATTTTGTGCCTAAAAGTGTAAAAGTCAAAAAATGTAAGCACATCGCAGAAAGGTATCTTTATGAAAACTTGTAAATCACATTGGCATGTGGCGTGTCCCTGCATGGACCGAGAAAGGTAACAAACGCGAGGTGAATTTATATGTAAATTGAAGATTGCTTTTCAACATTCGCATGTTTCTATTTATTTTCATCTAATGCATATTTAAATTGTGCGGTGAGACAGACCCACGCGGCTAGTCTCCGTATAAAATATGCGTGTTCTAGGGTTCCCGTCAGCAGTCACCCCCTATCACCCACTTCTCCCACTCCCACCTTAGTTTTCAACCCCCCTTTCCATCCCTGTTTCTCCACCCGCTCTCATCCCACCCCGCCCATACTCGCTGCATATTTCATGGCGGCAGATTATTTGCCACCCTTGCATCTACAAGGAAACTATGCTTTAGAATTTTAGAATATTGTTTAATATTTACTGTACGGCAAGAAGCCCTAAGATGTGTAGAGTGGAGGTATTTCGTATTTAAATTTCACAACAAAAGCTCAAAGAAAGGCTTGAATCGTTCACCCAGCGCGAAGTTTAAAATATGAACGTCTTCTACGTAAAAATAACAGATCATGCAATTATTAGTAAATAATTGTATATTATAGTTTTAAAATAAACGTTATTATTAATTTAAGATTAAAAATCTTTTACTTAAAGTTTCTCTTTTGATCGATATTTCTACACGGTTTCGCAAGTATTTTTTAGACTACTTGTATTTTTTTAAACTTGAACAATAAAAAATATATAAAACCATGGATTTTTCTTCGAGCACAACTCTAGTCTTAATTTTCAAGAGTTAAATGGATATTTCAAGGTGTATAGGTAGGTCATTGCAGGAGCAAAAAATATTCCCGTTTACCCAGAAAATCCAGATTGTCAAAAGACTCATTTATTTATTGAATAACCGACACACAGGTGGTTAGCTACGTTTGTGAATTAGCAGGAGTAAGTGTTTTTTTTTTGGTTTGATGACGGTTTATATTTAAAAAAATATTTGGTGGTTTTGGTGGATATCTGTTTTTTTGTATTGATTATTATTAAATTATTAAATTTCATATATTTCTGCGTAAGATTTAAAGCCGATAATGACATTGCCGTAAGAGTTGGTGTAGAAAATTCAATGAATGGAGAGCTTGATGCAATATACGCTAGCATAAAGTTCTCAAAGGATCTGAGGTTAGCAATCCACAAAGATTTCTCAAACCGACCTTATTGCCTGGCAGTGAAGAACGGAACTGGCAGAGGAAGAACGAAATTAGACTCAATGAAGAAAAAAGATCGCCGAAAATAACGTATAACCGAATAAAAATTGAGGAGATCTAAAAATGATGCAAAACCGTAAGTGTATATATTTAAAAAAAATAGAGGGACATGAAGGTGTTATATTGCGGTATTTAATTATAGAACACGATTGTATTTGGAATGTTATTTATTAAACCACTCGAGCGGACAATCTATTGAACAGTGGTGACAGGAAGAGTTTATGCAGCACAGTCAATCCGGTAGAAGAAGGCATTATTATAATAATGCCCACAAAAGTTAGATGGGTTGAACGCGTCTAGTGAATGTTCGGAGAAAGAAGTGTCAGAGAATAATGCAAAAGCGATGTAAGTGTGTCTAATGAAAAATATTTGCAAGGGACGTGAAGGTTAGATGGTTTGAATACGTACAGTGAATATAAGGAGATAGAAGTGACAGAGAATAATGCAAACTGAAGTGTCAAAGAATGATGCGAAACCGATGTAATTTTATCTAATGAAAACATTTTAAAGGGACGTGAAGGTTAGATGGTTTGAACACGAATAGTGAATATAAGGAGATAGAAGTGACAGAGAATAATGCAAACTGAAGTGTCAAAGAATGATGCGAAACCGATGTAAGTTTATCTAATATTAGGTCCTTACTGGCAACTTTGATCTCAAATATCTTCTCTTTGGTTAGGAATTCCAAATTCAAATTTATACAGCTATTTACTCATGTAAAACTGTTATAATCCACTTGAAGCAAATTGGGAAGGTGAAAACCTTGAAAGGTGGGTACCTCACGAATTAAGTGAAGCAAATCAACAAACGCGCGTTGACTGCTGCGTTTCATTACTCAATCGGCACAATAATGAAGGGATTTTAAATCGAATCATTACCTGTGATGAAAAGTGGATCCTGTACGATAATCGGAAGCGCTGAACCCTGCCGAACCAGCCAAACCATGCCCCAAGCGAAAATTGACTTCAAAAAAGTTACTCGTGAGCTTTTGGTGGACTAGTACTGGTGTCATTCACTACAGCTTTCTTAAATCTGGCCAGACTATTACGGCAGATGTCTATTGTCATCAACTGCAAACCATGATGGAACAGCTAGCTGCTAAACAACCGACCCTGGTTGGCCACTGCTGCTTCATGATAACGCTAGACCACACACTGCACAACAGACGGCTATCAAATTAGAGGAGCTTCAATTGTGGAATGTCTAAGACATCCACCGTACTCTCCGGACCTTGCCCCAACAGATTACCATTTTTTTCGAAATTTGGATAACTTCTTGCAAGGGAAAAAATTCAACTCCGATGGGGCAGTCCAAACTGCCTTCAAAGATTTTATTGATTCCCGTCCGAATTGTTTTTTTAGTAAAGGGATCGATGAACTACCTATGAGATGGCAAAAGTGCATAGATAGCAATGGTACATACTTTGATTAAATAAATATATTAGACGATGTTCCTCCCATACAAAACGCCAATTTCATATGTAAGGTTATATGGTTTGAACACGTATAGTGAATAGGAGATAGAAGTGTCAGAGGATAATGCAAACTGAAGTGTCAAAGAATGATGCGAAACCGATGTAAGTTTATCTAATTAAAATATTTTAAAGGGACGTGAAGGTTAGATGGTTTGAACCATGTTTGAACATGTATAGTGAATGTAAGGAGACAGAAGTGTCAGGTAATAATGCAAACATAAGTGTTAGAGAATAACGTAAAACCAAAAACGATTCAAGTTTACCTAATGAAAATATTTGAAAGGGACGTGAAGGTATTGATTGCAATGGTCAAAGAATATTGCAAAACCGATGTACTCGTAAGTATATCTACCAAATGAAAAATATTTGAAAGAGACGCGAAGGTTAGATGGTTAGAACACGTATGGTGAATGTAAGGAGACATAAGTGTCAGAGAATAATGTTAGTATATGACGGGAAAGTGGATTAAAGGAAATGTCGGGGATGTCTAAGGAATAAATGTCTCACGGGACAGAGTCTGGATAACAGAAATACACTCGTGTACATTTTGTGAAGTTCCACTTCCCCTTTCGGAGAAAGTCGCTGTGTTTAGTTAGAATATATTTATTTGTTTTTATTATGAAAAAGTATCAATCGTAATATCAATAACATTTTATTTAATTATTTTTATTTATTCAACTATATTAATTACATTACATTGGTGTTGAACTGTAGGAAATCCTGTGTTGGGAGCAGGCACAGTTTATAAATAACATAAGCACTTTACAATAATAACACAATATTACAAACAAAATAAAAGATATCATTAATTAAATGAAAACAAACCACTTCGTATAAACTACTTATATTTATATAAGTGGTGTATACGAAGTATACGGATATGTTTTCATTTAATAAAAATGACGCCACAAAGTGAATTTGCGAAGATTGATAAAATAAAAAGAAATCATCGTTATACTTACCTTTGGAAATATATACTTAACATAAATATTCAGGTTTTAATAAAATCTTTGATGTTTGAACTGTCTTTGCTGATGATCCGAGACTTGCTGCAGTTGTTCCCAACTTTTCGTCATCAATCTCATGGAGTCTCCGATCATCTAAGATCTAAGTGATTTGTTTAGTAACGCTCGATTCGCATGTTGGTCGGGGGAGTTGCGTTGGGAAGAGCGTATTTATGCATTTGAGGAGTGTTGATCTAAATTTTCGGCTCAACAGTTGATCAGCAGGATTGGGAACAACGGCTGCAAGCCTCTAATTTATATTTAGAATAGTTTGTGTTTTGTCTTATGGTTAGTAGAAGCGCATTGTATAGCTTTATTGCAAAGTATCTAAAAAAAATTTTGGCCAAGAGTTATTTTAGCGAACGAGATCAGTAAGATTTAATTGCTTATTACATTACAAAATATAGTATGATAAGATAAAAAAAATACATATCTCCCATTCTGTCACATTCCTCTATCACTGTCGCAAAATGAATTAAAAATAGTTTAAAGAACAAATCATATGTTACAATTTTCACAATAGGTAGATATTTTAGAGAAATTAAAAATGTTAGGATAGGTTTAGGTTTAACTCGTTCAGTAAGTTTTGATAACATTTGGAGTATTAATATTGATGATTTCGGATCTAGAAATTTTTATTAAAGATTTATAAAACATGGTTTTCGAAATGTTGGACACTGGGGTTTTTAGCGGCAGAGAACCAATTTATTAATATAATGCACGTATTAATTCATCTCCTAATTGTTTTTGGAGACTTTGATGGTTTATATAATATTTCTACTTGTGTATTTACCTTCATGGTTTGATTCAATCACTTCACAACTGGGATCTCGTCTATCGTATTCTGGGGCAATGCGTAGAATATTTAAACAATAACTCCGCTATGGATCACGGTTTCGAGAGCAAGTCCCGGCATTATTGCTATTTGAACTCAGTCGGGCCATCCCGGCCCCATTTCAACTTTATAATTAGATATTGATCCGACTCTGTCTATACATGAACAGGGAACGGCAAACTTCCCAATATAAACTCATTTGGAGAGCGACAAAGCTTATCTGAACGTGCATACAATACATTGTTATTTATTACACAGCCTCCCATTGAGTTCTGGTTGATAAACAATGAACTACAAATAGCTTTAACAATATTCCCTTTAAACACGAGTCAGTATTTTATGAGAGAAATTTATTACACTGTAGTAGAAGTACAGATTTACAAACTTTACCATGCAGGCTCTCGAAATTCGATACATGAACTGACGAACGAATCTTATTTATTTTCACAGCGTCCAATGTCTACCACAATAACCGACTAGTTTGTACAACTGAAAAAAATTATGTTCAAGTTCAGAGTTTTTGGTCTATAATGTATACAATGTTTGAAAACTGAAACGGAACTTAAATCACCGATCAAAAAAAAAATTCCGATCTGAGCATTTCGATTTTAAAATAAAACTTTTTTCCTTTTTTTCGGCAAATTTAGACGCATTTTAACCTCTTGTTTGTCGTAAGCCCGCCGGCGGGCGCGACAACTTTTTTTTGCTCTTTTTTAAATTGCGATTTTAACCCATATGTATAAAGAAACTGTATAAATTGCAAAGTCAGAATCGCTTGCGCCAATATTTTTCTTGACGTAACAGTTGATTTGATTAATCTAGCTACTCTAAATATTTTTTGTAACATTCAGAAATCACGCTTTTTCCCGCTTTACCAGCTGTCAAAAAACACATTTGAATTGTTGGTTTTCATGTAGGGTGTATATTCGGGTTTGTGTAGAAACAATAAAAAATCAGTTCATATTCGTATAAATATAAATTTTTTTGATATATGTTTACATGGGAGAATTTTTTTTTTTGCTAAATTTAGCTATTCTTGGATAATTTGTAACGATATTATCATGTAATGTATATGAATAGTAAGATACATTATCTGGTAAACAGAAAACAATCGCAAAAAAAACAATTCCGTTGTTTTTATATGGATATTTGACCTGAAGTCATCAAGGTAATTTCCGTGCGGTTTTTCGAAATATCATTTGATATTCTCAACAGGTTAAAAGACAAAACAAGTGATGTTGACCACCCAGTTTTTTTTATTAAATTTGACTAAAAAATCCTAAATTTAACTCGATTTATTCGAAAACGATAGCTCAAATCGAAAAAAGTTTTTCTGCAAAATCGAGTCCAAATGACACGTAGATTGACCAGGACGAGTTTTCCGCTTATACTGCGAGTTTCTGGACACCGTGCATAATAGGTTGATTTTTCATTTCTACGGTTTTGTAACAATTTTGTAATTTTAAGTACGTCTTGAATTTTTACTAAATGTATCGATTTTCAGCATGAAACGTTGTTTTCATCGTGAGCTACGGAGCTTTTAAATATCAATTTATGTGCCCAAAATTAGGCAATACCTACATATAATGTTATTGGTTTTCTATTTCTCAATTCTTTAATATGAGCGTTGAAACTCACGCTGAACAGGTTAGTAACTGCTAGACTTAAAAATACATAAAAACAACTCACTTTATGCACATGTTTAAACCGGCTCAAATATATTTTTTTCGACTAATGCAGTATTTAGTGTCAATTTCTTATATTCATAAACGACCTCGGCTCGAAATTAAACTGTGATTATGATTTTTTAGCCGATCATCTAAAATTTTTTCGTAAAATTAAGTCTGTGTCCGATCATCAACTGCTTTAAAATGACCTCGACACATTCAATAACTGGTTTACTGTTAATGATATGCACTTAAATGTTGAAAAATGTTATGTTTTAAATTTCACTAGAAATTTTTTCAAAACGATTTTTCTTATGTTATTAATAATATTATTCTCAAAAAAGTGTCCCCAAGAAGAGATCTAGGAATCACTCTCGATTCTAAATTCATATTTGACGTACATTAACGACATTAGGGCAAATCATTAAAAATGATGGGATTTATTCACAGAATATGTAAACCTTTCAAAGATCTTCAATCAATTCTAACCCTTTACAATGCCTTAATTAGAAGTAAACTTGAATATGGAAGCACTATTTGGAATCCACATTATTGCAAATATGAAAACATTGTAGAATCAGTTAATTTTTTTTTCTAAGAATGTTATCCTTTAAATGTGGACTACATGGCCATCTTAGATCATACGACTTGCGTCGCAATTACTTTTAGATTAAAACACTTAAAACTAGAAGGTAATTGACTGATCTAATATGTTTACATAAAATTATTCACGGCCATCTTGATACTACATTATTCTTAGCAATATTGAAATAAATGTCCCCAATATATTTAAAAATAATATCGCCTACTTTAGCCCCTTGACCCAAATGTGTTGACTATATAACAAGATAGACTGTGCTGAAGTTAATATTTTCGTCGATAGTTTGTACGGATTCAGAAAAAAAAATTCTGGCGCTGTTAAAAAATATCAACTAATTATATTGTGTCAATTATCTCCCTATGAATGCCTCTCGTGTTTCTTGTACCTCTTGCCACTCATTGTAATTTAAACAAATTATCGCCCTACGATTGGTCAAACACACAACGAACCTGTCGAAACCAAAGAGGCTTTACGGAACATAATCTATATATATTTACAACATATTTTCAGCATTTTCTTTCCTGAAATTTCACTCAATCAAAAAATATTCCGACTATGTCAGAATTTAAACATCGTTTTCCCATTAGTTTTTATGAAATTCTAGGCTAATTTATCAATACAAAAATATCAATTGAGCAAATGCCGAATAAATTTTCTATAAAAATAAACTTGCATGCCAGACTGACACAGGATATCACTTAAGTGTTTCGTTTGAAAGCTTTTACTGGTACATTTAAATTTCTTCAATCGAAAACGTTCGTGTATCAGAAAAATATAAAAATCTATTTAGTACTTTGAATTAAAATCTTCTTCGTTTATAAACTTTTGATCATATTTAAAATAGTCTTAAAAACAAATATGCCACACAGCTAGTAAAGAAGAACTATCGTAAATCCAAAACCCTTCAAGGGGAAAGGATGCGCGGCCTTTTTCACACAAAACTTATATTTGGATTTGAGGTTAAAATACTTACAACCACATTGAATAATTATGTTTAAGGTCAAAAAGTATAACATATATCTAGTATAGATTTGTGCTACTTTTTTTAAGTGTTTTGAATTATAAAAATTTAGGGCATTAAGAAATTTAATTTTTCATTATTTTAGAGGAAACTTTGATAATTATTTTTGAGTCAGGTAAATATTAAAAAAAATAATCTTGCCACACCTAATATGCAAATATAACGAAATAACTAATAAAAAATCAAACATCATAAAAAAGCGTTTTTTCGGTCTAAATTTTAAATTTATGTAAAGGAAATGTGGATAGCCATTTAATTTTGGAAATCTCTTTAATTAAATGAAAATCCCTTTAATTTTGAATTGAATTGGTAGAGCGCACGTCCCGGTAAGACGAGAGAAATGGGTTCGAGTCCCAGTTGCGACCGTTGTCTTTTATTATTTTTCTGTGTCTTCTTCATTTTCATATTTTAATTTAGATTATTTTGGTTATCTTCTTCTTCAATTGATATAAATGTACTCATTTTCAACCGAACAACTACTGTTTTACTTACGATAGTTTTGCACTAATACATGAGATTGGAAGTATTTATTATAAAATTATTATAATATTCTGTAAATAACATAATATAATCCTTCAGCATTAGTCCTGTAAAATATTTGTAGAACATTTCCCATAAAAGGATTTCGGTGTATGATCACATTTAAAGGGTGGTTTCTGAAACAGCATAAAGCGGGCAGGGGGTGAAATTCACCCCAAACTGTAAAAATGCAAAACGATAATGCTATTTAAAACAAGTTTATTGTTCTTCTCGAGGAGGTCGTTGGGAGGCTGTTTCTTTAACTGTTAGAGTGTTGTGACAAGAGAGGTAGATTGAATTTAACTTATAAAGTTGGGCTAAAGTTCAGACAGCGCTAGGAAAATTTTACATGACAAAGAAGGAATTAACAACGTCACACGCGTCACAACGGATTTCCTTGAGAAATGCAATAATACTTGTTACATAATATTAGATCTGAGAAAAGATTTTCTCTGCATTTCCTTGCCTTTCATTACCGAAAATTGTCGGTCGATCAATTTGATTTTAAAGAAATATGTTTTCATTAAAATCTCCGTCTTTACACTTTAGTCACTTTATCACTCTGTCTTTATACATTAACTAGCTGACCCTCCCACGCGCTGCTGTGGCTAACGAAACACAACGCCTTCTATTGGATGGTTACCTCACCTAGATAACCAAGTGTTGTGTCAATAAATTAACTCATACCGCCATCTGTCAGAAACTTATGGAACTTACAAATAATTATCATTGTCCCATAACAAACATTTAATTCGCAATAATAACTATTGAGCTCAATAAACGAGATAAAAACTATCCTATCTTTTAAGTTGGACCAAATTAGACACATTTAGCCAAATTTTAATAAAAATCGTTTAAGTAGTTTTGAAGTTTATGCTGGACTAAGATCGTGACGCGAGATTTTTATATATAAGGATTATGTGAGTTCTTTTTTTTTAAATTTAGACTCCTCCCCTCTCCCTTGGTGAGATTAAGTGAGATTTGGTAGGACCCCCCCCCCCACCCTCACGTGAGATTTACACTACAGTAAAATAAACGTTTTTCATTATAGTCATTTTTTCAGCGGTCAAAATGGGACACTTCAAAAGAAGTGGAAGAGTTTCCTATTTTTTTTTTTATTATTTCCATAATAATATGTATTCTTTTAAAGTTGACGTGAGATTTTTATTGACCCCCACCCCTCGGTTTAAATGAGATTTGATGAGATTTTACTTGACCCCTCCCCCCATGTTTTGCTCACGTAATTAATGTTTGCCCCCTTATGTGAAAATTACAAATACAAAAACTTCTTTTAAATTGCTCAAGAGAAATGATCAATTATATTATTTATTGAGCGTAGCAATATCTATTTTAACTCAAACATTGGCATTTTATCTACCTGTAAATTTGTGTATTTGGTAGAATAGCCCATCTTCTACCAATACAAGTAAAGAGGGGATTATACTTTAGTTTAATTCATTCCCATCTTAATTACCTCATAGAAATATGGGGAAACACAAATATCACACTCTTAAACGAAATTCAAATAATTCAGAATAAAGTTATAAAAAAACTTTTTAACTATCGACCAGATACCCCCACCAAAAGAGTATACAAAGAAACTAACTTAATGAAAATCAGAAAACTGTACGAATACAACATATGCTTATTAATCTACAAAATTCAAAATGGCTTTATACACACAAATACTACATTTATGAAAACATCACAAGTACATGAACACCACAGAAGACAACGTAATAAATTATACACAAATTCAACAAAGACAGAGTGAGGCAAAAGAAACATAGGCTATGAGGGTTTAAACATATATAATCTCCTTTCTGATTTCTGAGCCTAACAACCGAAAATAAAATAAGTATATTTAAAACGTTCCTGTTCCGGTTCAAGAGGGTGACCGTGTTGGATACTACCTTTCCTACCTTTTATCCATCAGAGTTTCCATGATCGTGGTTACTACTACGAACTGTCAACTGTTTTTGATTTTGACTTTGATTTTGTTTATGATTTTGTTTGGATTTTAGATTCAGTTTTATAATTTTTATTTTTTACTTTTGCCTATTTAGATGTACTTTGCTTTTTGCTTTTTCATGAATTGTGTGTAATGTTGATTTAGATGTACTTTGTTAATAAAAAAAAAACATGTAAAAGTCCAGCAGGGCGTGAAATACAAATACAAATAAACAAAATTATGGTACCTACAGGCCTGAAAAAAGTTTGAAAAAAAAATTTGATATTGAAATGGAATGTCATTGACATTTCATTCATGAGAAATTATTTGAAATTTAAAAAAAATTACGTTAAATATGCGGTTTATACTTAATAAGTAGGTAGGTATTTAAATACTTACTTAAGTATCTACTCACTGTTTTTGGATGCGAGTACTACTGTACACATAACTACTAGCATAGACGTTACGTGCTCAAAGCAGATGAATCGCCTCGACTTAGAAATTCAAGACTGAAAAAGCTTTGCAAATTTCATAACGCCAGACTTCACCACTTGAGATTTTTGACTGCTTTAAACAAACATTCTGTATTTTTCTTTATGGCTAAGATATTTCTTTGATGTAATTTGACAACCCCTGCAGCAGGGGTTACCGCCCGCTGCAAACGCCGGGTCACAAACGTGCACCGGAAGACACGGCTAGGAACAGGAGCACAGGGGGTTGGGTTACGGGGTGGGGAGGGGGAGCAGGGGGCTAGGGGCGGGGCTAATATATGGAGCTTTTACTGCAGTTGTGAATTTTTAATCCACCGGCTGAAAGGTGAAAGGCAAAACGCCCGAGACAGAAAAAAGCCATTATGGTGGAGGGAAATTGGAATGAAGTGAAAGACGTTTTTGTGGTGGCATCGGCCGGCGTCGCGACGTCCGTACATATCATAATTTAAAGAGCAGTCATTGATGAAACGCCAAAATAAAGACATCAATGAATCCAACTAATGTTTTACTTTATACAAAAATGACTATGCCTTCCCGATGAGGTGTGTATTTTTTTAAGGTAAAACTCTGATGTGGGTGCTCTCAGGCATGGAAATATTTATTATTTGTGATATATGTAAACTAAGGTTTTAACAATATTTTTATTTTTAAATATATCTATTTGTTTTTCACTTTTGTTTTCTTGATTGAATGAATGTATGCATGAAGTGGAATCCTGGAAGTGGATATTAAAATACTTCACTATATCCGATCGAGCTGAAACTCGATACTCAAATAGACTCGGTGTTGATGATAATGCATTCTGTCATATTTTTTGATAGCAATCACGCTCACATACGTGGTCATTTAGGTACGCATTTCTTTGAAATTCGGTGACATTACAGCACTTAATATACCAAATAAATGTCGCTCTTATCAATCTTAACGTGGTTGATTCCGGTCACTGGGTAGGAAAGTTCAATCCTCAGCCAAACCAAAAGTGAAATTTATATATTTTTAAAAGTTTTATAAGACATTTGACGTAGTGTGTAATTTAGGTATATTTTGTAGATTAATATTGACTAATGAATCTTTGTACTGACGTATAGTGTGTTGTTTCGGTATATTTTACTGTAGGTTGATTATAGTTCTGGTGGTGTAAGAGTGGTGTTTTTCGTTGCATTTTTATATAAAATAGCATAAATTTTAGATTCAGTTGACGTGTGCTTTAGAACCATAAATGATGTACAGTTAAATAACTAAATGAAATATTTATATATCATTGAAGAAGAACATAACAATAATAATCTAATTTTTTAAAATATGAAAATGAACAAGACACAGAAAAATAATAAAAGATAATGGTCGCAACTGGGACTCGAACCCAGAACCTTACGTCTTACCGGGACATACACCTCTACCAATTGGGCCACTGCGATCTATTATGAGACTGTCGTAATTGTCAACTTAATATTTCAAATTTCAGAATTAACAATATTATCTTCGACTAATGTTTTTTTCCATATTATTTTCAGCTACCTTTATTATTGGAAATAAGTATTCAATGAATGTATTTGTTACCTAGATAGTGTCTCGGATAAATATATCCGATTTTATTTTTATGGAACACCTATTGACTTTTTTATAAAAGTCAAAATGAATATTCATTTTTTTTAATATAGGTAGCTGCCTAACTATATGGAAAAAAAAACATTATTCGATGATAATATTGTTAATTCTGAAATTTGAAATATGAAGTTGATAATTACGACAGTCTCATAATAGATCGCAGTGGCCCAATTGGTAGAGGTATATGTCCCGGTAAGACGTAAGGTTCTGGGTTCGAGTCCCAGTTGCGACCATTATCTTTTATTATTTTTCTGTGTCTTGTTCATTTTCATATTTAAAAAAATTAGATTATTATTGTTATCTTCTTCTTCAATGATATATTACATTGATGGGAATAACCTTCAAAAGTTAAAAAGAGATATTTTTTCTTATAAAAAAAAAGAAATATTTATATACTGATCATTAGAAGTAATATCAGATGTAGTTTGAGACTCCCCGCATAAGAAACCTTTAAATGGAAGAGCATTAATTCGTTTACTGCAGACTGCAGTTCCACATGAATTGTTTCAATCCATTTGAGTACAAAGCAAAATGAGAACATTCGGCGCTACGTTGCGCGTTGTGTATTTAGTGCTGTGATTGTGAGGAATTCAGGAACCGTTTTATCGCTTCTAAAAGCTTCTGTGCGCCAATTTAATAAAAGAGAGCCTCCTTCACACCATTTCTCTTTAGTCGCAATGTTTTTTGTGAAATATTTTGTATTTTGTATATTCATAAGGTAGACTGCAATCAAAAAGTGATACAACTGCAGGAATAGCGTATTGCTGTAAAATTGGGAAGGAATCTAACTTATTTTTATTTTTTTATTTTTATTTTTAACTTTTTAACTTAAAGAGTTAAACCTCAAATTATAATATTTTAATTAATGAAGATAATATTAGCGGAAGTCAATCAAAAATCCGAAACAGAAAAATCAGAAAAAGATACGGATACATCTGGGACAAAAAGTGATAAAATTTATCCTGACACTATCTAGAGGGCATTTAGTTTGAGTTGAATCTTGCAATCTCACATAAAGGTAGCAGCCAATAAAAATATGCGATAAGAAAAAATGAAAATAATGTTGGTGGTTCTCAGTCGAAGTATGATACCTACAGTTAAAAATGACCGAATCGGATAGGGATACGTTGGCGCAGTTGGATAGCGCGTCGGCCCGGATTGCCGGAGGACCTGGGTTCGTGTCCCAGATGAATCCGTATCTTTTTCTGATTTTTCTGTTTCGGATTTTTGATTGACTTCCGCTAATATTATCTTCATTAATTAGAATCTAACTTAGCTTATTTTTTTTACACTGCAGTTTTGGTGAGAGTCGATATTATGGTACTGAGGGATCACTGCGCAAATTTTCGTCTAAGACTGATTGGTACAATTGTTGCAAGGTCACTAACGTAGTAGCTATGTACTTCACACACAGGGATGGTCAGACAGTCAGACAGGGACAAGAAATGGACAACAGTTTGAGTTGGATATAGGTATAGGGTATTTCTATAAAGACGCTCTATTTTATTTTTTTTTCAAATGTCCTTGGTGGTGCACGAGCGATTTGGGGGCATGGTTATCTCGCTCGGCAGCGACGTGTACTTGCAGTCGAGATCGTGCGATTTTATGCCTTTAGACTTCTTCCTTTGGGTCAATCTTAAATCGCAGGTCTGTGCAAATTGACGGCTGGCGTAGTCTAGCGGTAGGGCGTTGGATTGCCATTCTGAAGGTCGTGGGTTCGAACCCGGCGTGCGCAAATAAATTTTATTTAATTGATTTATATTATTTAACAATTAATTATTTAAAATAATATATAGTATATTTGCGGCACGTTCTAGAGTGGAACATACTCTTAGTATCGCCCTGGTGTAAAACCACCATTCAGAATTGAAACGTTGCTTGAAATGGCTTTAGCCGTGTTTAGTGACTAGATCTGAATAGCCAGGTACTTCCCCACCTTCCTCTCTCCCCATCTCCTTCCCTTCCTCACTTAACTTCAGCTCACAACATACCCTATTGGGGATGCCATAGTCACACTGGCTCCAGACGGGAGCAGTTGGGACTCTTGTGAAAAACAAAAAAAAATTACGCCCTGAAAGTCAACATAACAAACGCCATCCAGCAAGTTTAGCCAGATTTTTATTTTTATTATTTATTGATTTGGATTATACAACTTGAATATAAACTAATACAAAGATACAAGATATTTCATTTTTTTACTTTAAATACTTTTACAATATACATAACATTTCTTATTAAATACCTACATTCATTCTTCAGACTTTCAGGTATTTGGCATTTCATCATACATTTTTAGTCCTCTAATTTATGTGACAAAGTTATTAAAAATTGGGCCTCCCGAATACGTGCCACCAAGCTAAGCCGCGGTGAACATTTAAAACACGTTATATTTCAAACTTATTATCATAAAATATACTTTCAAATAATAAAAAAATGAGTTAAATCTTGTTGTATTTACATTTTAAAATCGAGCGTCCTTATTGAAAGTCCCTATACTTGCGTTAACACCCCCCCTTCATCCTCACAACATACCCCATACTAGGCCCTACTCACGATCCACTGCTTGCAGGACTGCATGCAGATCGGATCGTTTGTAGGCAAAACCGCCAGCCTAAATTTTATTATTCCCTTTGTCGGGCCGTCGGAATAATATTAATAATTCGGTTTGGGATTCTCCATGCAGTCCTGCAAGCAGAGCTATAAATCGGATCGTGAGTAGCGCGTTTAAGGGGGTATTCTAGTCTAGAGGCACAAATTTCCGGCGTTTTTTCGAGCTCTGTAAAAAGAAAACGATGAATATTTATACCGTCCATTTTTTTATAATTTGTTTATTTATATTTTAATAAAAAAAAAATAAACAAAAAAATTCAAAACTCGAAAAGTAATTGGTTGGTAAAATGGGGGAAGAAAAATGTATGTCCTGGCGTGCATGATTGCAACCCATCTGATCATCTGTAAAAAATTATCGAACGGATTCTTAATCAGTCGCTATCGCTGGAACCTCGGAGGAGTAAAAAAAATTTTTTTTTCATAAAATATAATATAATTAAGTACCTACGTGTAATATGTATATATAGGATGTTAAGGGACGTACTAGACTTACTATAACGAGTGATTCCTGAATTTCCTCTGAAATCATAAGATTTGTAAATAGGAACTTAAATATTTACCTAATTATTTATAATTACCTACTTAATTAAAAAATATATATATTTTGTGTAACATTTCGGTTTATACATATTTTAAATAAGGAATTATACAATTTGCCTAAAGAAACGTCACTCTCAATGACAATTATCTTTTAAAACTTTCTTCAGGCAGGTAGAAACCATAATGTTAAAAATGTGCGAATAAGGCAGTGCAAATAAACACCACTATACAGACACACACAACGTGCAAACAAATTGGGCACATAAGCTTGTTTTCACGACAATTTAACGTAGGTAGACATATGAATGACGTATGCCAGGACCTGAGTTATTTGATAAAACAGTTGAGGTTAAGATATTTTCATAACAATGTAACAAAAAATATATTTGTTGCTTTTATGTTCAGTAGAACTCACATATCAAGACAAAATTTGTCTTATGTATACGACCCTTATTATACGTTATTAAACGAATACGTTACGCCGTTCTTCCATAGAGCTACGTTCAAGCGACGTGATCGCCGCTCGTCTGTATTATCCATACTATTATTGTGCCTTTCTTCCATGGAGCTACGTTCAAGCGACTATTTTCAATACTAGTATTAGTGTTTGAAATCATCGCTAGACGCTGCACTAGCAAAATTGTATGACAGGTAGTGGTAGCGTCGCTTGTAAATAGCTACGTGAACGATGGGCGTTACGCCGTTCTTCCACGTAGCTATTCACGAGCGACGCTACCGCTACCTGTCAAACAAATTTGCTAGTGTTGCACCTAGCGGAGTTTTCAAACACTATTAATAGTATGGAAAACACAGACGAGCGGCGATCGCGTCGCTTGAAGGTAGCACCATGGAAGAACGGCGTTAGTGTTTGAAAACGCCGCTAGGCGCTGCACTAGGAAAATAGTATGACAGGTAGCGGTAGAGTCGCTTGTAAGTAGTGACGTGAACGATGGGCGTTATTTTAATATTAATTATTTATATGAGTCTAGTTTTTTGACTGTTAATTCGCGGTGGAATTCCATTGTATTAGATATGAAATTAAACAATTTTTTCACTTTGTTCCACTTATTTATTTTCACCAAGACCGGTTTCGTCCTACTACGGACATTTTTAGACTGGTAGTTGAAATTCTTATGCTACATAATTATTTATCTGTTATTTTAACCATGTCACTGATATCGAAATATTATGTAAAAACTGATTTATTAATAAATCAAACGTTTAACGAAAGTCTTAAAATTATTTTAAAATTCTCAGAAGAGACAGGATTCTGCTAATCACGTTTTAACAGCAAACACTTACAGTTTTCCAGAAAATTCTGTCGCGACCCTCCTATTAAAATCGTTTCCCCGGCAAATTTTCCCGAAAACTGTCGCTTTCAACGATTTTTCCTCTTAACGATTGGCATTACCAGGAATGCATGTTGACAGTAGGGGTGGCTCTCCGGCCGATGTCATGCCCCCGCCGATATCTCCTCCCTGATCGATACCTAAAAGGTTAGATAAACCATTCCAATGGGCATTTAACCCCCGGAGACCTCTTCTCGAACATGGATATATACCAGAACGTAGCAAACTTTTCGCTGAAGGGACACATTAGGAATTCCAACAAAATGAAAGCGGGTCGGAAATAAAATACTGCTTTTGATGGTTCCATGATAAAACAGAATAATACAAAATATAACATTGAGAAAATAATGAAAAATAACTAATAGAATCTAACCTAACCTAACCTTTTATCAGGTTACCTTTTCAGATAAATTTTAGTAATTATTATGAAAAAGGAATTTACCCACAATAGATAAATAGATTCTCTAACAAACAACAATTTAGTAGGATGCATTCCATCGAACTGTTTTTACACACGCTCAATAGAAATAGAAATGTTCCCATATTGAAAGAGATTGACTTATACGTATCTATCAAGTTACTCGTGGGGCATCCCATGCATTTTTTTTTGCTCAGAAAGCCAGGACTTCTCTGATTGTCAGAACGCGCCAATAAACAGAGCGATTCAACTGCTTTATGATTCTGAACTGACCATCGACATTTTCAACGTTACTTAAGAGGGTATTACCAGAGAATACCGGAAATTAGCCCCTTTTAAATCAAATTCCAGACGTATTGACTCTTTTTTACAAAAAACATAAATTGATTTTGAAAGATTGTTATTTTATCTGGTACACGCAGTTTTAAAATTTTGAAAAACTAACTGTATTTTTAATAGACAATCGTTATACCGTTGGTCGTTGGCATATTTGTTCAATTTTCAAACGATATATTCTATTAAACAACAAAAATTTCAAATCATATAATCATACAAGAAAATAAATCAATACATAATCTAGTCAACACAGTTTTCAAAATTTAAATTTTAGTTAAATTAAAATCATTAAAAAATAAATCCAGGAACCTATTTTGTGACAAAAATACCTCAGTTGTTCTATTTATTTAAGGTCTTACAGACTAAAATATTTCTTTTTTTTTATACACTTATTTATTGAAAAATCATAAATACTTATGATCAAAAAATACTTACAAGAAGTACACTATAATTATTAATAATTTATCATCGTGCTTTTTGAGCATTTTTATTGCTTACTTAAATGTAGGTATATATTAAAGCAAGTTTTGAATGAAATAAATCGATAAATTTTTAATTTAAAAAATTTGATACTGGGAATAATCGATCTTTCTCATTGGAACCTACCTGTACAGTTGCAAGTATTCTTAAACTTTTATTCTCAGCTGCTGGTCAATCGCTCTTAAGCTTATTCGCACTGGGTAAGTAGTTTAGTCGAGTAGCGAGTAACTCGCCACTTGACTGACCAAAATGCTACAAAATTTATGGTGTTCGGACGCGTTTAGTTACTACAATACTCGCTACTCGACTAAACCACTACTTCCCCACCTTCCTCTTCCCCATCTTCTTCCCTTCCCCACTTACCTTCAGCCTCACAACATACCCCAATTGGGGATGCCATAGTCTCACTGGCTCCAGACCGGAGCAGTTGGGACTCTTGTGAGGCATTATCTATAAACATTATGAAAAGCTCCGTACCGGCCATTACAGACAGTTCAGCAGCTATATTTTTACGCATGTCACAAAATAATCTTTTAAGCAAAGAATAGTCAGATTTTATTCCGAAACACGCCCACATCGCATTTCTTTTGTTCTTCTTTATACTATGGTTTTACACCTTTTACCATTTTAAATAATTTCAGGTAGATAATTTAGTTTAAAAAAAAAATAATAATTTTCAAATTTAAATCTGGTTGTAAATGTTCATGAGTGAGGATTTTTTAATATTAGCGAAAAACCAGAGGAAAACCAGAGGAAAATAAATTTCCTCAGGACCTATGTTATCTTAAGATATGTTGTCTGGGGGGTCTTTTTAAGGGAAGGAAGTTCTGGGAAGGAAAAGGGTTTGAGAGTGTGTAGGAATCGGGGGTCAGTGTTTCCAGGAGCGACGGAAGTATATAGTCGTCCATCCAGGGCGGTGCAAGGTAATGAGTCTTCCCTCAAACAGTCTCTCTGGATATGGCCCTCCACGCAGTAGGTGAGCAGGCACATCCGCAGCCAGGACCTAGACAAACCATATGAACCTCGTTAGCAGAGATCTCGAAAGCCGGAAGTTCATTATTGATACATAACTATCATAATTATTACATAATAAGTGGTTCTTTGGGTTGATTTAGTGTGCATTAAATAATTTTCTATTACTATTTATTCTATTCACAAAATAGATATTAGTGTCTAGGTTCATGCCTATTAATGCCATGTTAATTACAGACAAGTTTTGATTATGTAGTAGCTAGACTAAAGCCTAAGCCTTTTGTATTACATAACGTTGATAATGAATGTCCCACTTTCCGCAGCACACATTTCCACGCGGCGAGGAAAAACTTTCGCGTTAATCGTTAACACGAAAATAAACAGCGACGTTATCTCCCCAGTGCATTAATATATTACCAACACGAACTGGGTGAGTACTGAGTTGGTTGAATACTGAATTAGAAGAGTACCTACGTATTGGCTTGGGCAAGAACTGATCTGGGTGAGTACCTACTGAGCTAGTTGAATACGAAGTTGGCTAAATAGGGGCTCTACAAATTCTATAAATTTAATATAATCGAACTAAAAATTTATTCATATTTTTATAAGAAAAACTCTCTTTTTAACTTTTGAAGGTTATTCCCATCAATGTAATATACCATTGAAGAAGAAG
The DNA here is from genome assembly GCA_951813805.1 of Limnephilus auricula. Classification (NCBI taxonomy): domain Eukaryota; kingdom Metazoa; phylum Arthropoda; class Insecta; order Trichoptera; family Limnephilidae; genus Limnephilus; species Limnephilus auricula. The sequence goes on from OX638403.1 coordinate 9,542,039, forward strand.
ATAACAATAATAATCTAATTTTTAAAAATATGAAAATGAACAAGACACAGAAAAATAATAAAAGATAACGGTTGCAACTGGGACTCGAACCCAGAACCTTACGTCTTACCGGGACATACACCTCTACCAATTGGGCTACTGCGATCTATTTTGAGACTGTCGTAATTGTCAACTTCATATTTCAAATTTCAGAATTAACAATATTATCATCGACTAATGTTTTTTTTTCATATTATTGGCAGCTACCTTTATTATTGGAAACAAGTATTCAATGAATGTATTTGTTACCTAGATAGTGTCTCGGATAAATATATCCGATTTTTATTTTTATGGAATACACAGGTGTTAAAAAACAACAACTACTTAAATTGCATTTCCTTAGAATATGATGTAGAATCATGTCATTTTAGAAAGTAGCACCAATTTCTCATGTGGAATCATGACATTTCAGGAAGTAGCACCAATGTCTGATGTAGAATCATGAGATTTCAGGAAATAGCACCAACTTCTGAAAACCGTTTGATATCAATGTGAAAAATATCCACTACCATAGTGCTTTTTAAAGTTTTTTTTTTCTTTTCAACCATTTTTGTGTTGAAAAGAAAAAAATTTTGAACGATCGCAGTGCCATCCATCCGTCTGTATCTTGTCGATGGACTGTACTGAATTCATGACGAGCAACGTGAAGTATTCCAACGTAACACGGAGATAACAGAAATATACCGCTGTTTGGATTAAGGTCCAACCCCTGAATAAAGGACCAAGTAAAATCGGTTAGATGTGTGGAATACAACGCCTTCATGCTAGTTTTAACACATCTTTTTGAACAGTTTATAAATGTGAAAGGAAAATTGTGTGTGTCGACCGGAAAAGTCAATCAAAATAAATACAAATTTTAAAGCGTCAAAACAGAAAAAACATACCATTAGATTTTTAGTGTCCTATTAATGGGAATTGGCATACATATTTCAGTCATACGAGAAAAATAAGATATTTTTTGATGTTAAGAGGAAACCGGGCTTCGTTTGGTCCATACAAACGAATTCCCCAATTTCCTCTCTGGATTTTGACACTAGTGCAATATAGATATCGACCACTACCATGTCGGAACATTTTGATATTTTAATAGGTTTCTTCTTACCACTGGTTTGAAGGACATCAACAAACGTTCAGCGTGCAAACTTAAAAATCTTAAAATCTTAAAATTAAAAAAAAAAAATCTTAAAATTCAGTCCACTTTTAAAAGAGAAAAATGGAGAATACAAAACCTCGATTTTGACAATTATCAGTTACCTGCATATCAGGCTGAAAATATTTTATTAAGTAATTGTACCTTTGCTCAGTATTCGGTGGGAGGGGGGGGGGGGAGTGGTAAATGACAGCAACAGTTTGATAAAATACCTATAATTCAAATTTCTCATCGACCGCGTTTCCTCTTAAAATATGAATAAGGATTCGCTTAATTTCGGAAGATATTTTGAGTAAGTAAACAAATACGCAATATTAAAAGATACCTCTTGACGTAAAAGCCTTCTTGATTATCTTACTAAACACTCCCAAACTGTGAAACTGCCGTCATGAAATTTGCACAGACTTTTTTGGCTGGGTTTTCTAGGCCAATATTATCAGCTAGCACAGTAATTTCCATCGTGATATTTTTCTTTGAAAGATCTTTTAATAAGTATTTGTATATGACAAGACGCCATGTTGTAATTTGATCCAATGTAATTGTTATAATTAGGGCTAAGAGCTCGCGAATTAAAATTATATTATAATATACTCTTTCACAACATACTTACCTTTATTTGAAAGACAGTTAAGTACGAAATCAGTGTCATTAGCACAGATGTACGTACTTATGTATTCTACCTTTTACTCATTTTGTCTGTCATTTACATGGTTGTTTATTGTTTAATTTATTATGATCTTTATATATAAAAATCTCGCGTCACAATGTTCGTCCGAGGTAAACTTCGAAACTACTTAACCGATTTTGATGAAATTTGGCTTACCGTATGTAATTTGGTCCAACTTAAAAGATAAAATAGTTTTAATCTCGATTATTGACCTCAATATTTATTATTGCGAATTAAATGTTTTTTATGGGACAATTATTTTAAATTATTTGTAAATTTCTTAATTTTCTGACGGCTGGCGGTGTGAGTTTATTGATACAACACTTGGTTATCTAGGTTAGGTAACCATCAAGTAGATGACGTTGTGTTTCTTTAGACATTGCAATGCGTGGGCGGGTCAGCTAGTTAATTATAAAACTTTCAAGTATTTAAGTTTTGGGCATCATGCCATTTTTATATACCTACTTTAATATTTATAAAATCAACCCGTAAAAACAAAATTCATTTATTATAATACATCTATTTTTATTATGTAGTGAAAAAGTTTCGACTCTTTGCCGAAGATGCGTGTATGTGTGTGTGTGCATGAGTGCCACTAAAAGTTAATGTCTGCCGAGTTTCAGGCCGAGCGGGTTAATTTTCACTTCCAAAAATTACATTTATTCATTCTACAAAATCGAAATTCAAATAAGATGCATTTAAAAAAATACCATTGTTAGCACTTGAATATTTTAACAACCCGCTACGTCGTTTTAACATTACAGAAAAATATGTAACAATTTGTTCGCATTCACTAGATATACAATGACATGACTAACCGTTATTTGGCGCTCAGAGCTGAAATTCAACCCTTCTCGTGGCTCGTTCGAGTTCCCTTATCTTTTCCTTTGGGAGGATGAAACATGAAACTACAAAAGGCTCCACCAAAACTCGTGGAAGTTCAAAAAAGGGTTAAACATGAAACTATGCTTACAAAATAACCCCTTAGAGTTGCACAGATATTTTGCTGAGGGAAGTTTACTGTTTGGTTGCATATCGGATGTAACGTTTGGATTAATTGTGTACGTCAGTTTTATCTGTGGTAAGCTTTCTGTTTTTGTTGAATTGTATTTTGTGCAGTTGTTTAAATTTCCTTTTTGTCGACAAAGTAAAAGCTATTCTTTTCCAGTTTACTATCATTCAACTTTCTGTCATATGTAAATAATTTTACATTCATATGATGTTCTTGATGCTTTACATTGAATATTTTTATTTATTACATAATTATGGTTATATGGTTAATTTAATGTTTGAATTTACAATGTAATGTTAGGTTAATGATTGAATTTACAATGTAAATTAGGTAGGTGGGTAGGCACTATCGATTAATTAGTTTGGTATGTAGGTAAATACTATCGATCAATTAGTTTTCTGCGGCTTAGTAGGTACCTACCTAGTTACACTACAGTTTTAAAACTTCGTACTATACGACGTAGGTAGAGGTAAATCATTTTAAAGACGAAACATTTGCACGTGTTTGTGCACACCGAAAGTTTCAAAAAAGTTTTTCTAAATAGTTTAGAACACCCGCAGTCCCCGCTTACCCCGCAAATGCCCGAAGATACTGGGTGCCTACCGACGTTTATAAATTCTGTTTAAATTGAGACTAGCGATTCAATTTCACAATGTTCGTTTCATGTTTTTTTAAATTTACAGGCGTACTGTACAGGGCCCGCAGATACATTAATATAACTGCTAACCCTGTACAAATCGCAAGTGCGCCCCACGGTTGAATTTGGCAGCCACCGCAATACTTGAAAAAAAAACCTCGACTCTGTGCAGAAACGCGCAATCTGTTTGATAGTTTCTCCCGTCTTAACAAAGGAATTGTAATCTTTAGAGCACGGCGTCGGGTGGGAATGCTGTCCTTGTTCTACCGATATTTCAATCGAAAATGCTCGAAAGAAATAGCACCATTGATCCCCTCGGCACCGGTGCATAGTCGGAAACACGCCAAACACGCGCTCAACATACGTACACAGTTGACATTTGTCACACAGGAACGGGTCGTTTCTACGACTAAGCAGCGGTTGGTACTTACCTCTAGTTCAGCGTTTTTCAATCTGTGGTACGCGTATCCCTTGAGGCACACGTACCACAGGTTGAAAAACTTTACTCTATGCGTTTATTGAAAATCAATGTCACAATCGCTTGAATGAGACTCTACCTACTTGAGGCTCTACCTACCTATGTGTAATTCACATTGACTGTATGATAATATGGTATGATTGATTATATAGGGTGTATCAGGAAATCACACTTTTATTTTAACTACTGATATGAGAAACTTATTTTTTCTTCGAAAATGTTTAAGGTTAAAAACATTCATCCCTAAATACACTTTGGGAGTTTGGAGTTATGTACGAAGAACACGAATATTTTTTCGTCGAAATAAAAAGACGTGGAACAATTTTTTTTCAGTTTCCAACGTAGAATCGCTGGTTAAAAATGTCCGAAGTCGTGTAACATTCTGTATAAAATTTATTGTATTTGTCTGACTTGATTGATAAATTCGTGTAATAATAAAAAAATACAAATGAAACATGTCAAACATGTCATGTCATACGTGTACACAAGATCGATAGAGGATATGGGATACAACCAATTTGTAGTAAGAGTCAAGAGGGTACGCAGGCTCAAAATGGTTAAAAATCGCTGCTCTGGATGGATACTTAATTACAAAAGTTAATTTTCGTTATATTTGAATATATTGCATAATTTAATAAAGGCTATTGAATCTACATCTTAAATGACGGCCATCGTAAGCATTCAAATTTAAATTTTTTTTTTTAAATTATAATCACAATCAAATTATAGGGACCATGAAGTAACTCAAGTCTTATCAAGGGTCAGAGGTCAGAATAATAAGAATAGTTTGATCGTCGAAGCAAGTAGTAGTGTGGCGGTCTATCCTCTTATCTGGTTCATATATGTTTTCAGTGAAGTTTGTGTCACCTCAAAGATGTGGATTTTACAAATATTTAGTTTTTATCGCGAAAAAGTATTCCAGTATCCTGGACGCCCCCAGGCCTTAGGGACAAAGTTGTGACAGTCCCACTCGAGACAAAGCGATTTTTTAGGTTTTCGTTGAAAGCTCAAGAAATGTTTTCACGAAAATAAATAATATTCGGGGATATAAAGGATGAACAACGATTTTTTAGTCCTGACAACACTTCTGACATTACATATTATCTGAAGAATATAAATAATTTTCGTCCTTCAAGTAGTTGTTTGACCTGAGGCCCTAGCACGCTTACTCTATATCGATCGGTAGGATAACTATCGGTCACTTCTCATCGTTCCCTAGGACAACTGCACATCGCTAACGTACAAACAACAGTTGATGTCGAATATGTTAAGGATACTTAGTCATTGTGAACTGTCACTTATTCGTTGGCGATCTGTAGTCATGCTAGGGAACGATGAGAAGTTACCGATAGTTATCCTACCGATCGATATAGAGCAAGCGTGCTAGGGCCTCTGGGGTGCTAGCTAGCATGGTCGGTCGATATGAAGTTACCGACCGATTGTCGGTAACTTCTCATCGTTCCCTAGGACAACTGCAGATCGCAAACGAATAGGTGACAGTTCACAATGACTAAGCGTCCTTAATATATTCGATATCAACTATCGTTTGTACGTTAGCGATCTGAGACCCTAGCACGTTCGCTCTATAACGACCGATAGGATAACTATCGGTAACTTCTCATCGTTCCCTAAGACAACTGCACATCGCTAACGTACAAACAACAGTTGATGTCGAATATGTTAAGGACACTTTGTCGTTGTGAACTGTCACTTATTCGTTGGCGATCTGTAGTCATGCTAGGGAACGATGAGAAGTAACCGATAGTTATCCTATCGATCGTTATAGAGCGAGCGTGATAGGGCCTCTGGACTTGTCCTAGGGAACTATGAGAAGTTACCGACAATCAGTCGATAACTTCATATCTATCGACCATGCTAGCACCTCAGATATATTAAGAACAATGCAGATAAATCAGTCTAAATAGACCGTTGCTTTTGTAGTGGTGTACTTGATGGATAAATTAGGTATTTACCTTTTACGCATGAAGTTTGGATGCAAAATTCCAAACCTCCCCTCGTACATTTTTCCTTCCCAGAACCTCCTCTCTTTCATTTCTTTAAAAAAACCCTCCACACAGATCCCCAAAAACGACAAAGGGAAGTATTTTTAAATTATTATTAAGGTTCTAAAAAAAATGTGGAACCATCTATTTTCAGAAAATATCACTACTTTCTAAACTAATTACAGTCTGTTCCGTTTAATTGATATACCGGTTTATCGAGACAGACGGTTATTTGGGCCAAGACCCAAGGAACGCAAACCAAATAAAGACACTTATGCTAATTTTCTTTGGTTATCTGGAACACCGAGGGACAAATTATAATCTGAAGTCGATGCAAAACGTGTCTCAGTAAACGAATTTTAGTTAAGAAGGGCGGACATTGGGTGATCTTTATGCCGGACGGCTTAAGGTTTAATTCTCAATTCCAAATTCGTTGGTTACCTTTTTGATTCATGACGAAAAAACAGCGCGAAATTGCGTTTTTTTATTATTTTGTGAAGTTTGGGCTTAAATATTAAAATGTTTTCAGATTATTTTCCAAAGACCTTAATTTTTATACATATTATTATTATTTTTTTATTTATTTATTTTTTATTGTTTATTCCAGTTCTCGGGGAGGGTGGTGCAGTCCCACGAGCTCCATATTATACATAGAACATATTATCAAATTAATATTAAAAATACATATATTGTGAGATATTGCACACATAGTAAAATAAAACAGAATAAAAATAATACAGAAAAAAAAAAACATGAAAATATATATATATTTTTTTTTAAACTATGACATCAGGAGTTGGCTCCATCGCTTGTAAATAGGACCCTGCCAGAAGTATTATGTATTATTACGTATTATTATTATTATTAAATATTATGCATATGAAATAAAACTTTATGCGAAAAGGGGTTCGTATGTAGGAGATTTAGCACTAGAAAATATTTTTTTAGACCTGTCTTTTTTTTTAGACTTTTAAATAAACTATATTAATTCTAAGGCCAAGGATGTGTTCTACACGAAGTATATAATTGAAGCATTTATATTATTTCTAAATGATCAATTTTTCAAAACTAAAACAACACGATTTTGTACGATTTTGCATTAATTCGGGCTTTAACTTAAATAACATTGGATTTCAGACATTATTAATTGTTTGCTTTGATAAATTTAATTTTTCATTTTTATATGTTGGTACCTATAGATGGTACATAACTATCTTTCAAAAATTAAAATACGTATTCGAGAGAACGCGAATAAGTGCAATATGTTTCCATATAAGAAAGCTCAATAAACTTTTTTTTACGTACTTCGCTTATTTGGGACAGCCGCTTATTTGAGACAAAATTTTAGGTCTGTTATGTCAATTAAGCGGAATCGACTCAGTATTTACGTGGAAAATATTCAAAAGCGCTATGCCTTTTTAAAGATACACGGTTTTTTCTTTAACCATCTTTGTTTTCCCATTTAAAACTCGGCCTCCATTTTTATCTACTTTATCTAGACACATTGAAAAGTGGTTTCTCGTTAGAAGCGCTAGGAGTAGAGAAGTATGAGGGAGCGCTAGGAGAATGAGTAGGTACCTTCTAGGAGAACAGGAGTGCTAGGAGGCTAGGAGTCTAGTTGGTGGGTTTTGAAAATCTAGGGGGGACCTTCCCGAAATTCGCCTCAAGCCTGTTCCAACTTCCGCGAACTATTTGCATTAAAATTCCTGCCGCATCTGAGACGGACGGGTATGGGGTGGGAGAGGTGAGAAACTTGCTCTCCGGGGGTGATAGGATAGAGATTATTTTAATCCGTTAATCTTATGAACACATTGACAATTTTTGTAAAACCTCTCTCACTGTATAATGGAAATATAAAAAAAAATATATGTTTGGAAGTAAATTACAAACAAAAAACCTAGGACAATTTGAAGGCCTTTAAAATGTAACTAGGGCAATATACACATAAATTTAAGAAAAAAATACACATTTCAAATGTAGAGGGTGTAACAGCACGAACCGAAGATTTTTTTCCTGAGCATATTTGGAGTAAAAAACGTATACAATTATGTAACCCATGATATATTTTTCTATTATTTTTTTTTTATAAATTTTCTATCACACGTTAACACTCATACGCATATTGATCACACTGATATGCATAGCGACGGGATAACGAGATATGGGCTCCTCTGTTAGTCTGTTATCGTGCTGCTAGAACGTGGTGATCGTACTTGGTTGCAGCGTGTGATGGAAAAATATATATTTGAAAGGCGGGAATGGGTACCGCCGCCCCAGGAACCATTTATTGGATAACCAACACCTCTGCCATAGGTCACCCCAAGTGGTTCGCTACGTTTGGTGACTTAGCAGGGGTGCCCGGGTTCATGGGGTAAGGTTTATCTAGGTCTTGGCGGTGGATGATCTAGACACACTGAACCCCAGATTCCTACCCAAACCTCATATACCTTTCTCCTTTCCAGAACTTTGTCTCCTTCCTTTCCTTAAAAATACCCTCCACACAGCATCCCCAAAGATGACATAGAAATTATTTTCCTCGGGGCCTCCTGTGTGGACCTCCAGTGTAAAAAAAAAAAATTGAAATAAAATATCACCGGACAGCAAAATGACATCTACATATTTACTCCAAATAATCTTCGGTACTTTTGTTACATCCTGTAGAATTGAACTATTATTAAAAAATGCATTTTTAAAATGACACTTAAACTCAAATATCTCGGATATAGAGTTCTTTGAATCAGAGTTACAGTCCGAGATAATTGTGTAGGTATTAATTAGATGGACTATTTAAAATACATGTAAGAAACATAAAATAATACACTAGAATAAAACACGTGAATTGGTCCCGCAAGACAAACAGCCGACAAATTTTCCGTGTGACAGCTGTTTAGCCATTCTTTCAAAATAATCAGTAAATCAACCAGTTTTACAATAATATTGAATATTAAGCCGCGGCATCCCGAAGTTCTACCGATGTTTCACACATTTTTCTTCAACATTTGAAGTTTTTATGCTCTTAAAAAATATATATTTTTTCAAAAGAAGCAAACACATTGTGACTTGACATTTTAAATAAATGAAAAGAAAATACTTTGCGTTAAGTCAGAATTTGGAAGCTTTAGAAATAAAAAAAATCAGTAAATTCAAAAGAAGAAATCATTAATAATCAACTAAATTTAACCTTCAGTCCAATTTTAAGTATGTTCCCCGTGTCTTCACTTATCCCCCATTCCCCTTCTCCCTCCAACAACTGAAGCTCTGTCCCACTCTAGTATATTGTCCATTTCTTTCACAACATTATGTATATATATATATGTATTTTTAGACATTATTTTTGTAACAGTCCTGATGATGGTATGGAGGTGCCGACACCGGTAGACGTTAGATAAAAATAAAGTGACTTAAAACAAAGTATTTTCTTTTCATTTATTTAAAAAAATATATGTTAAAAATATATCTATACATTCATTCCCCATACCGAAACGGTAATTTTTTGAAATTCCCTCGATGGAAATAAATCGTAAAGTATGCTCCGAAAATTATTATTTACACGTTTTTTTCTGTTATCTGACAAGTTATATGTACGAAAAAATTCACAATGTTTCTATTTTACTCAACTCCCACGAGATTTTTGCTTTTCTTTAAACGAGTCGTGTTTTATTAAACATTTTCACAATTTTCGCTCGAATATTATCGTTTTTAACAATAGCTAACATTCGTATTATCGTATCTCTCCTTTTTCTTCTTTTTGAGCGGGTAAAACCGGGTCTTAAAATACGCCCCTTTTAAATGGGTCAGTGGTGTTCATTGCTCTATGGCCAAAGGTAGTGTAGGTAAAACGAGCGTCGTTTCAAGTTCGGTGATGAATAATTGTGCATTGAATATTTGAAAGTGGCCATTTATTGCTTACCTTCCGTTGATTGAGATAGAAAATAACTGAAAAATTGAGATAGAAAATAATAAATTTATACATAAATTCTTACCGATTTCAAAGAATTTACGTATTGTTTTCGAATATAAAACTACCTAAATAATATTTGCTTAACAACTGGTACATCTATTAAAGACCTTAGTGTCTTTCTAGATAAGGTTTCTTTTCGGAAACATAATAAAAATGAAATTCTTAATAAATCTCAACTCAACAGAGTGGCATTTCAACACCCCTTTGAAAAGTCATTAAAAGTTATGATTTTTTTTTAATTGAAAAATAATAGCCCACAACCTAACCTCACTTAATCTATTTAACAAAAATTTAAAAAAAAAATCATCACTAATGGTAGGTTCACACTGGACGACGTACGTACGCATCGCTACTCAAACAATGCTTAGCAACTCATACATTTTCTATGAAAATGGCCACAGACATCGCACGTCGCGATGCGTGTGGCCAATGTGATTCTAAGCGCCTCCGCCCACTCAGGCAACTGAAAACTCTCAACTGCCAACTGTCTTTGTATGACAATGTGATGGCCCGCACACTTCACATCACACAAAACCCCGTTGTCAATGGTAACGCAAGCGGTGACTTGCGACCATCTTGCAACTGTCACGGCTGATTACCCTGGGCATTTGAGAGCTGTCAGCTGATTGTTCTTCATCTATGGTTAAACAAGCTTTTTGACCAATCAAGACAGAGAAAACAGCCGGTTTTAGTTGGTTTTCAGTTGCCTCAGTGGGCGGAGCGCCTAAAACATAAATTTTCATTGAAAATCTATGGTTGCTAAGCAGTCCAGATATTGTTAGGCGTAGCGATGGGCACGTACGTCGACCCAGTCTGAATCTACCATAATGGAATGATTTTTCAAAGGAGGAGTTGAAGTTGCTTGTTTCTGAGTTGTCCGGTCACCTAAAAAACGTTATTTACTATGAAGATATTAAGAAGTTGGAAATCAATCCTACACTTCTTTAAAAGCCAAACACTTGTCAAAAAATTGTTGTCTTATAATCTTTCCTCCCTTATATCTGTCCCACTTCGCTAAAATTCATCCCAAATGTTCCGCATTCAATTCGAGGAACCTAGTACGCATGCTTCTAGAAACGTCACCTACCAAAGAACCCACGCAGATGTTACGTAATTGTTTGGAGCCTACATGTATATATATAACGTAGCTGTATAGGTAAGTTTAGTAGGAATTAAATTGAGAGAATTCGAGAAAACAAAGATTTTGGTCCATCTTGGCGAATGTCGGAAAAGCACCCCTATCGGCAATCGAGTCCGTTACTTTACAACGTGCATTCACGGTACGAACACTATTAAATCTTCAGCAAGCAAATTGATCCCTTTTATAAAAAGTTCCTAGCATTTTTATCACAGTTTTATGTGCTTTTACAGATGTTCTAACACTTTTATCACCGTAAAGGTAGTGTCTGTCGCCTGTGCGCCTCTTTTAGACGAACCATTTGAAATAGTTCCCAATTTTCACCGCTAGTCGTCGCCCTTTTACGGTTATCAAGTTATCAACTTTCAGCACTACTCTTGCGGTTTGCCTGAAGGAAGAGAAACTCTTGTGAGCCATCTAGCGTAAATTTTCAAAAGCTTTTGCGATTTACCCTCAGTTTCCATTTTCGCCGGTAGATGTCAGCGAGAGGCGTGAATTTCAGAGAAGTTGAGTACACGGCTTCGTCCGTAACTGAAAAAGAAAAGCCATTTTCCTGTTTTAAGTTAACTTTTACATTATTTCAGTATTTTTTCCTCAGAAAAAGGAAGAGAAATTGGAAAAAAATTATATGACGAACTTACCTATATTTTATGGATAATTTAAAATTATTTGTTAACATTAAATTTGAATCACGCAGTTTCGTATTATTTAACTTCGAATGTGTTTTACTAATAAGTAGGAATAAGCTTCAAAATAATGAATTTGTAACTCACAGAGTTGATAAAATGAAGTAACAAAATATACATGTGCTAAATATAATATGGGTTTATATTTTGGGTTTCTTATTTACACTGAAATACCTGAGAATGCCTTTGAGAACACCAAACATGTCGCACGTACAAGCAAATGGGGAAATTCTGCTCATGAATAAACACGTCCCTTGTCATTTCTGATGGATCGGTTAGTTGACTTCTGCTCTGCCCCTGGGGTCCGAATTCTGCATATTTCATGAATAACTCCATCCAGCCAATAAAACACAACTTCAGTTGAGGTATCCATATAAGTTATATGCGAAAACATCGGTAGTGGAATGGTCTAATAATTTGACGTTGAGTCTGGAGGGTGAAAGATCGATTTCCGCAGAAGAGTTATTACATTAAAATTTGATAAATGTGTTTTTCATTTTGTGAGGTGATGCCACTTAAGAGAAAGCCACAAACCTAAAATGTATGTTTTTATGAGTGCCTCATTTCGCCACAAATACACAAATATAGGTGGCATAAAAAAAGCTTGGCAAACGGTGCCTAGACGTCACGATTTCAAGCCCAAAGGTGGTTTTTATTTTTTTTTTGGTTTATAATTTTATAAGAAAGAAAAAAGATAAGTTAATTAATGGAAACTGTCACAGATAGTTTTAGCCATAGATCTGTATTTTAAAAAGGTTGTTTCTTATATATATGCCTTCACACATTTCTAATATTTTTTTTTTTATAAAGTAATTAACAATTTTAGTTTAATTCTACCCAATCGAAATGGTAGGAAAAGCATTAATTTATCTAAAAAAAAAAATGTATTTATAATATAATAATCCTTTAGTAAAGATTAATTATTAATTAATTAAGCGTCGCCTCAAGGAAGTATGATTTTACTGCTAATGACAATATATTAAAATAGGCAACTAGCTGACACCCAGCATGCGTTGCAATGCTATTAAATAAATAAATTGTTTCTCCCTTCGTGTCATTTCCCATTCGTCCTAGTTCCCCTTTTCACCTTCCCTGCATCCCCCCTCCCCTCTCTCATCATATTCCCCTTTCTCGCGAACCCCTCCCACTTATGCATTCAGTTTCCACCTTCTCCGCCATCCCCTCTCCCTGGTCACCTCTCCCGCGAAGCCCCCTCCTTAATTCCCCATCCGACCTTCCCGCATACCCCTCCCCTCATCCCTTTTCCCCGCCGCTGAACTCCATAAAATACACCCAACAAGTCGGGTGACCTATTTAATTTTTTAATGCAAATTTCATAATTCTAGAGCTCACCAGTCATATATATAGATATCATATGTATAGAAATATTCACGGGCATGTTCACAACAACTCAAAAAATGTTTATAGCAATCGGATGAAATTTTAATCGCAATCGTATGAATAGTATAGGAAATAATTTCATAACGCCAGAGCTCACTATCCTATAAACATCCCGCGTATGTGCATATCATATTCCCAAAGTTTCATCGCAATCGGATGAACGGTGTAGCCGCGCATAACATACGAACACAAGAACAAACATTGTATTTTTTATATTAGATGTACGTTATGAGCTGCATAGCTACAGTAAGCAATCTGCTAATAATATTATAGATATAAGGTCAATAATTATTGTATTCTTATCTCAAAAATAGTACCCAATATTTTTTGACCTTATATCACTAGGATTATCGTTTATTGTTTTTAATAGGTGTTTGGCGATGTCTCTTGGTTCCACAACACGTGGCTATCTGTGCCCAGATATATTTGCAAGCCACCTTTTTTTTTTATTTTTTATATTAACTCCACACAGGAGGCCCTGAGGAAAATAATTTCCCTCAGGGCCTATGTCATCTTTGAAGATGCTGTGAGGAGGGTCTTTTTGAGGAGAGGAAGGAGTGAACGTGGGTCTTGAAGAGACCCATGTTATAGGAAGGAGGAAACACAGAGGCCGGCAAATCGTTCCACAGCCGAGCTGTTGAACACAAAAACGAGTCGTAGAAGCGTCCCGTTCTCATGTGACAAATGTCAACTGTGTACATATGTTGGGCGCGCGTTTGGCGTGTTTCCCGACTATGCACCGGTGCCGAGGGGATCAATGACGCTAGCTCCTCGGAGCATCTTCCATTGAAATACCGGTAGAACAAGGATAGCATTCCCACCCGACGCCTGTGCTCTAAAGATTGCAATCCGTTTGTTAAGACAGGAGAATCTATCAAGCGGATCGCCCGTTTCTGCACAGAGTCGAGGGCGTTTTTCAGGTACATCGGGGCTCCAGACCAGAGATGGCTGCCAAATTCAACAGTGGGGCGCACTTGCGATTTGTACAGGGTTAGCAGTTGTGTACAATTAAAGTATCTGCGGGCCCTGTACAGTACGCCCAGTTTCTGAGAGGCCAACTTAACTCTGGCCTCGATGGAGCCCCCGTACCTGAGCTGGTCACTTAGAGTTACACCGAGCATATCAATGGAGGACCTGTTTGGAAGAATGCTACCGTTGAAGGAGACTAGATTGTCATTTCGATCCCTTTTAGACGTAATCAGACATGATTGGGTCTTTGAAACATTGAATTCGACGAGATTATTCTTACCCCAAGAGAAAACACTCTCGAGGTAGCCGTCCATTCTTTGCTTCAAAGCCCTCCGAGCCGTTGGAATTTGTGCACCCTTTGGGGGCTTGTCAAACAAAAAGCTATCATGGACTGTACTGTCATCCGCGTAGCAATGAATTGGTGCACATGTCAAAAGGTCATTGATGTGCAACAAAAACAAAGTCGGAGACAGAACCGATCCCTGTGGGACGCCAGCATTTATCGAGTGCGAGGAAGAGGTGAAGCCATCAGCAACCGTCTGAATCGACCTCTCCCTCAAAAAGTCGGCAATCCACGTACACAAGGATGCGGGAAGTCCGTAAGAAGGCAGTTTGTTGACAAGTCCTCGGTGCCAGACCCGGTCAAAAGCCTTGGAAATATCCAGTGCGACCGTTTGGGTCTCACCGAAACGTTCCAGGCACCGCCCCCAAACATGCGTCACATACGCGAGAAGATCACCGCACGAGCGGTTCCGCCGGAATCCGTATTGACGGTCGTTAATAATTTTGTTCTTCTCGAGGTATGTGAGCAGTTTGTCGTTGATCACCCGTTCCATCACCTTGGATAGAACTGATGTGATCGCTATGGGGCGGTAGTTGGCCGGGTTGGAGCGGTCACCCTTCTTTGGGATAGGATGGATAACCGCTTTTTTCCAACCAGAGGGTACAGAGCCAGAATTCAGGGACATTTTGAAAAGCTTCGTCAAAATCGGAGCTATTTCTGCAGCGCACCTCCGCAATACCAGGGCGGGGATTCCGTCAGGCCCACTAGCTTTATTAACATCAAGCCCTCGTAAAACCTGGAGCACATCCCGATGCCGGATCCTCAGCTTTTTCATATAGAAACCGCAGTGAGGAACCGACGTCGGGACTGCACCTTGATCATCGAGGGTTGAGTTATCCGCAAACATTTTACCTAATAGGTTTGCCTTTTCGGTGGCGGTGTTTGCTAGTGAGCCGTCAGGTCTGGTAAGAGGTGGCAGACTGGATTTATTGAGCCCGCAAGCGACCAGAAGGCTCTGCTGCCATGCGGGCATGCAGCCAGCTTTTTGCTGATCTGCAGGTCGTGCTCGAACTTTGACCTATTTATGATCCTCTTGCATTCCTTTGCCAATTTGTTATATGCTGCTCTGTTTTCGGATGTTCTAGATGTGTTGTAGGCTCGGTAAGCCGCGTTTTTTCGCCGAACTGCTTCGGAGCATTGTCGACTGAACCACGGCTTTGAGCCCACACCAGTTTCCTTGACAGTGGATTGAATGAAGCCATCCATTGCGGATGTGATGACTTCACCAATTTCCTGGGCACATCTTGAGGGATCCGAAGTCCGAAAACAGACAGCTGACCACGGGAAAGCATTGAAATGTGCCCGCAGACCGAACCAATCTGCTGACCTATAGTGCCATACTTTTCTCTTCAGCCTCTCGTTTGGTGGTCTGAAGTTGACGGGGATTGAGGTCGTCACCAGGCAGTGGTCGGACGATCCTAAAGGCGCTGTGACCTCAATCTTGTAACCGTGTGGCACAGTGGTTAGAAATAGGTCTAACAGATTGGAGCGGTGAGTCTGGACATCAGGAACCCTTGTAGGCTCCTGAACCATTTGCTCCAATCCGTGGCAAAGGGCAAAGGATTCCGCCTGTCGGCCAGCCGAGTCTGTTGATCCCGAGAACTTCAACCATGGTTCGTTATGAACATTGAAGTCCCCCAGAACCACAAACTCGGCCGAGGGGTAGCGGGGCAAGAGATCATCAATAGTTTCGCTTAAATGTTTGAAGAGCTCGGACGTGTCTGATTCGCTAAGGTTCGGTGAGCGGTATAGACACGCATAGAACCTTACCGTACTGGCAAGATTGACGCGCACCCACATTACGTCAAATCTGGAGTTTTCCAGATTCAACAGTCGCACACAGTTGACGTCAGATCGGCTATAGAGACAGATACCTCCTTTGGGTCTGAACTTGCCGACGAGGGCGTAGCCCGGGCAGTCCAGATAGGAGGCATCTAGAGGCTGAGCTATCTGTGTTTCAGAGAGGAAAAGAAGGTTGGGACGTTGAGAATGGAGGTGGTGATGGTTGCACAATGACTCCATAATGCACCATTATCGAACGACCCGTTAGTAGCTAAGAGGACAAATGCAACGGGTTCCCGCCCGGGACTAGTGGCTTTAATTCCTCTGCTAGCTAACCCCATCATTGAACTAGCAACATTTACCTACAATAATGATGATACCTAGTAGACAGTGGCTTGCGTTCTTCTATGACTGTAGTCGAAGCACTCACTGTATTTGTTTGTGTAAGCGAAGTTGAACGGAATGGCATGTATAAAAATTCTGTCTTCACCACCTACAAAGAAAGTGCTTCATTCCATTAATCCACTAATCTAATCACCTTTGACGTTTACCTTCGAATGTCCTAATATAATTTAAAACGTAAACGAAGCCCGAAGATCTCACACTCTTCTCTATAATTCAATATTGATTTAGAATATTTTAAGCCGCTTTCTCTAAAAGGTTTCATACTCAGATATAAAATTTACGGGGTATACCTTTCATGGCCCAAAAACACAACAATGTCCCTTCTTTAATTTTTCTCCTCCGTTTACCCGATACCTTGAGATGAAGCTATACGCCAAATAACTATTTAAATTTATCTTTACTGCGAATCGGTTTACATTATGAATATGAAAAAATATGTAATGGATACATTGAAGCTTTTGATACCTTTTCAACGAATGGAATTAAAATAAAATTATTAATTACGTTACAAAAAATATAAGCGCAAAGTACTAAATAATTTGTTTTTTTTATTAGATAAAAAATATGAAGTTACATAAGAAAAAACTTTTTAAAAATACCCTTTTATGGCTAAGATTATTTTTGACTCGATCCATTTACTAACTTTTTTCAAAAAAAAAAAACAACTTTGGCGCTACTTTTTTGTGCAGATAATACCAAAAATACGCGGAGTTTTAAAGGTGTAAGAAGTCAAATATTTCTGGCGTTCATATTCCTCTTAAAGTTTATAATTAATTACATACAAAATAAATTTTCCTTTGGTACCTAATGCTCGAATACAAGATATTGTACTGATATAAGTAATACATACTTTTACCGACTGCATAAATAGAAAGAATTATGTACTGTATACGTTTAAAAAAATATGAATGTTTCTAAAAAAAAAAAACCTTCGCTGACAATATAAAAAGCCGATACCTGGCCTAAAACTATCTGCAAACACAATATGGTGTCCGGAAACTGATAGTTTAGGTACAAAGAAAAATTACTTCCTTGTATGTAAACATCTTATATTGATGTTACTTCCTTCTCTGTAAACTTACTTATATATTGTACTACTTCCTTCTATTTTTTTGTTTTTTGTTTGTTTTTTTAAAGAAAGACAAACATTCCTGGGTTACGAATAACCCAACAACATTTGAAAATCTCCTTCTACCACCACATTAAGCGGAAGATGTTGCTTGTGTTGTGATGGAGGACTTGGCCAACCGAGGAATCGAACACAGAACACCTGGGTGGGACATAAACGCGATGCCCACTTAAACACTGACCGGTCTTATTACCTATGTAAACTTACTTATATTGTATCACTTCCTGGCATGTATATTTACTTATAATAATAATAATAATAATTGGATAATTTGTATAGCGCCGTTTTTGTGAGAAATCACCTCAAGGGCGCTGTACTTATATTGTAACACTTCCTCCTGTGTATACTTCCTTATATTATATTACTTCCTTCTATGTAAACTTACTTATATTGTATTACTTCCTTCTACCTAAACTTACTTAAATTGTATTACTTCTTCTATGTAAACTTATATTTATATTACTTCTTTCTATATAAACTTACTTATATTGTATTACTTCTTCTACCTAAACTTACTTAAATTGTATTACTTCTTCTATGTAAACTTATATTTATATTACTTCTTTCTATATAAACTTACTTATATTGTATTACTTCTTCTACCTAAACTTACTTAAATTGTATTACTTCTTCTATGTAAACTTATTTTTATATTACTTCTTTCTATATAAACTTACTTACATTGTATTACTTCTTCTACCTAAACTTACTTATATTGTATTACTTCTTCTATGTAAACTTATATTTATATTACTTCTTTCTATATAAACTTACTTATATTGTATTACTTCTTCTACCTAAACTTACTTAAATTGTATTACTTCTTCTATGTAAACTTATATTTATATTACTTCTTTCTATATAAACTTACTTATATTGTATTACTTCTTCTATGTAAACTTATATTTATATTACTTCTTTCTATATAAACTTACTTATATTGTATTACTTCTTCTACCTAAACTTACTTAAATTGTATTACTTCTTCTATGTAAACTTATATTTATATTACTTCTTTCTATATAAACTTACTTATATTGTATTACTTCTTCTATGTAAACTTATATTTATATTACTTCTTTCCATGTAAACTTACTTATATTGAATAAATAAATCCTACAATATACCTATAATTTTTTTCTTGTACACTATTTTAAATCATTTTTTTATCAGGCCAACAAACGAATCTACTATACTGTTCATAAATATATTGTTTATACTCTGTTAATGTAGGATATATAAAAGCCTTTTTAACGGGCGGACATATGATTCTTCAGTGGATTCCAAATTCCGTTACAATGGTCAACCCCATCCCTATTTTTTCGTAGAATTTCCCTAAAGAAAACATACATTCACAAAAGACAAGAAGTTTTTTTTACGAAAGACAAAGAAATTTGCGGAGCGGACTTTCGTGTCCCTTCAACAATTCATTTTCATCCCCGCTGACATTTTGTCTCGGAATCGCCTAACAAAATGTTTTAAAGTAATAGGTTTTCCGGGACTTCCCTCTGTGAATAAAATTTCAACAAATATAATATTTTTTCACATGAAAAGGTTTATTCGGTTGAATTATTTGAGGTTAAAAAATTCGGGGGGGGGGGAGGAAAAAATAGAACTAATTTAAAAAAATTAAATTGTGCAGTTTTTTTCTGACGTATTTATATTAATTACATACCCTAAAACTGAAAATAATTAGCAAGGTTTCCTAATTTTTTTGTCTGATGGAGGAACATGAAATTCGTTTGAAATATGGTTATATGGAGAGTTTATTTGATGTGATTAAGACCAGTTTTGTATTACGATGTAAATACACTGAACATTATAAGAATGTTAAAGGACATACTTTGAACAGTTATTCATGACGTTATTTGGAGTAAAAAAACGTTCATGAAATTATTGTTTCGCGTGACTTTTTGACGTCACTTCAACTGGTCACTCAGCCAAGTAACTGCTCATCCCCTTACCCCGACCTCAACAGTTCAATACTTACTGGTTTTTAAAGTATTATTATTTTTAAAAAAGTGCCTGCACCAGAGACCAAAATTATATTTACATCTTTTTACACCAAATAATATCAGAAAATTGTAAGTCAAATACATTTTTTAACACTCTGCATATTAAGTATTCTTATGAGCTCTTAACATTTTATTTTTATCAATTATGTTTGAATAATAAACTAAAAAAATATTTTTTACCAATCTATAGATTATGTGGTTTTATCTGAGGATCCACGTTTGTGCAAAGAAAAAGAATCCCGATCGGTGAACACTGGCGTCATGAAAATAACACACGTATTTATGAAACAAAGAAATTAAAATTTCACTTGCGAAAATATAGCAAGTCGGCGTACTTACAATAATTATTATTGTCTAACTAATAATAAAAAAATGCTTCGATAAAAGTGTGTGAAATCTGCCAGTCGATGAAGACACATAGTAAAAATAGAATCAATGAGAAAGTAACACATTTTAGTAATATCTCATACGATTAGAGGTGAATTTTTTGAAAATTAGAGGTAAAAATGTCAATTAAACCTGTAATTTGAACTTTGTTTACATATGTGTAACTTCTCTTTAGCATTTTTGTTTTCAACACAAAATTTGGAATTGATACAATATGTTATTTATCGTGATAAATTTTAGATTAATATGTAGTGTTGCATGTATTCCTTCTTTAGTCAATAAGTTCCTTGTATGTGTTCTTCATATTTTGTGGGCGAATTTGGAAAGGATATGAAACTAATCCATTTAGTACCTACTTTGCAATAAAGTTTTTTTTTTAAGTACAAATTAAATTGATGTGTACCCAAACCCGACAACGTCTTAGACAATTTTGTGGAATTATTCTAATCTACTTATAATAAATCGTTCTGCACGCGAGAAGTAAACTATAATTCCTGGCACTGCCGATGTAACCCCTAAATCATCCCTTAGCTTCATCAATCACCGCTAAGGGCAGGTTATTCTATACTGAACCCTCCCTACGCCGATACGCCGATGTAATTCCACGCTAAGGCTTAAATATGAGGAAATTAAGTAAACCGTCTCATATTTCTCCTTGAAATATTTCCAAGAGACCCTCAAATACGTGAACGTAGTTTTATTAGAATATACACGGAGAAAAACGTTATTCTAAAATAAGATAATTTTATTCGTAAAAACGGTTACAAATGGGACTGAAGTTCTTACGAACACATTAACAGTGTTTCAATGTTTATTGGCGGGAAAATGTAAGAATAATTTGTCGGTATACCTACGTACGAAATTACGTATCCCAACAAATTATTCTTACATGTTTTCGCCAATAAACATTGAAACCCTGTTAATTGGTTCGTAAGAACTTCAGTCCCGTTTTTACGAATAAAATTATCGTATTTTAGAATAACATTTTTCTCCGTGTAGGTTTGGGCTCCTTCGAGAGTTTTTCTGTAAGCTATATTTAAAATTGTATAATAACAACACCGTGCTATTAATTAATTATTCAACATATTCCTAAGGCAGAGAAATAAAAAATGTTTAAAAAAAATCTGAAATGAAATCTGATTTCTAACAGGAAGGAAGATCTACAGTCTCCCGTGTCTAAGATGAACGAAGTACGGGTGAAGAATGAGTTATTGATGAATCTAAGTCTAAAGTGTTCGAAAGAGAGAGTACGAAAAAGGTGTGCAATACAGTTGTGAACGATGAATACTTGGAGCAGGTGGATGACTATGTGAATTTGGGAAATATGTTGGCGAGAGATGGGGAGGCTGATGGAGATATCGAAAGAAGGATAAATACAGATAACTCCATTATGGAGGACTGAATCCGAATGGCGCTAACAAAAAACTAACCAAAGAATCGAAGCAGTCCACAATGGAGTGCTGGTACCTGCCCTGATATGTAGCGGTGAGGCATGGAACTAGCAGAGGGAGGATAAAACAATTTATTTTCATAACATTTTTTCTTTTTTTTCCAGGACACAGTATGGCCCCAGAATATTGGCTCAACTCACACAGAAGCCTGTCCCTTTCGTTGCTGTGCCTGTTTGCTGCCTCTCTTCAAGTCACAAGTGGTGAGTCCTTCATTTCTATCTTCCCATTTTATAGGCGGAAAATAACCGGCTCGGGTAAGAAATCTAGAAACACGAAACAGCCACTAAATCGATTATATTCAAAAACGCCAAATCTCGAAACGATACATAACAATTGATTAATTTACACATTTGATAAATTATTTGAAGACTGGGAAATAATAGGTAAACATTACGAAATAAAGGTTTTAAAAAGAAACAACTTTTACTGATTTATTTGTGAGTACCTGTAACATGTAACACATTCGATTTCTACTTTAAAATAATAAAGTTTTTAATGACTGCTTAATTATTTCAAAGTATAGATTTTTAGGAAACGACATGCAGTCCGTAAAGACTGAATAGCTCTGCCTACCGTAAGAAAAACGAACCAACAAAAAAAAAAACGACAAATTTATGTTAAAAATATTTTTTTCGTCAATTTCGTAATGAAGTCGTGTGTGCCATTTGGCCACAAAGATCCAAATATTATTCAATACACTTATGAATAATTATATCCGAATTTTCCAAACTACACCACGTACACCTACCCAGTCTTAGAGCAATGCACGCTACTCATGTATGCATACCGAAGACAGAATTAACATTTTTAGATTAACGCTCTAACGCCGAATGACCGGAAACTATCGAAACCGTTTCCCGCGCACTCACGTGATAATAGTAGGACACGTTTCATATCCAGGTTATCCCGTCATTTTAGCAATACATAAAACCCAAAAACAAATACACCTGATTCTTAACAGGATCTTAGGTCACGGTTCTGTAACCGTGTTCTGTAACCTGTTCTGTAACTTCTGTGAGTAAATGTATAAAATAGCAAATGTATAAAATAAAGAAAACTAAAAATATAATAATAATTATATATATCAGCCTTCATTCGAATGGCAACATTGAACAATTAGCACGGAGAAACTGGAATATTATGACAAAATCGCACATAAAATTACTATTTGATCTTACTAAATAGTTTGGTATATTTCTTACGATCTGCGAAAGATTTCATAACAAATATATTAGGTATATAAAGAAGATATTATTCGTAGCATCCCTCTATATATATTATAATTACGCAGCATCCTCTTTTGCACGTGTTACTTGTATGGATTCCAATAACATTTGAGCGGATTCCCGATGTATTAATAACTTTGTAAGTACCGTCTTTCGCGATGGTTCAATTCGAGATAAATAATTATCTTAAAGCAACATCAAAAGCATTGATGTGTTAATGGAAATCGCCTAATTCTGACGTGTTATTATAATCTTACCATGAATTATTGATAATCGTATGCATCGAGGAACAATAAATTATTGTGAATATTCGCCATTCCCTATCCAAATATTTTTGTTTTCAAAGTAGGCTACCCGCCGGCACTAACTTTTTAGGAACAAGAAATGCGACGTGGGCGTGTTAAGTGATAAAAATGTCACATGCTGCGTATACATTTGCGAACCGAACCGCGAATCCTTTCCCATAATTCGTGGTTCGGCTCGCGTTTGTATACGCAGCTTGACATAGCACGTGCCAAAAAATGATCTAGTTTAGAACCAAAAGATAGATACCTAATAAGTTAGTGGCGACATCGGATTCCATGGGTTATATGGAAGCATTTTTGATGCGTATAGGTACTTATTAGGTGAATTTACGCTTCATTCCTTTACGAAAATGAATGAAATCTTGGAAATCAAACGACATACTAAATACCTCTTGGAGAGCCCTAACCATATCAAAGAGATGTCTCTCTTGTTGTCGATCTCTTCTTGTCTCTCTACTATTCCTTATTCCTAACAATGCTGTGTTCATATCGATACCAATAGGCCACCCAAGTTTGCTCAGTGGATCCTTCCCAGTTGGGAACATATTGTTGACGTCTCTTTAATCACGGTATTCTTGAATTAGATTTTAAATTGCGCCTTTTTTCGAGATTTGTTATTTTTGTTCTGACATTATTGTCTAAATTTTTTTGATACTTAACAGGCGTTCCGAAAAATGTTAAATATTTCATTCATGCTGTAAGGAAAATATGATTTATAGTAAACATACATTTTACTCTACTCCTTAAGGTCCTGAGATGCGTGTAAACCCGTGAGACTTGATGAGACTTGACTTACGCATCGATGTCCTACCTCAATTCCTCCTGCTATTTTATAAATATTAATTCCAAAGGTTGTGATGAACGGTTCCAACGCATCTATGATTAAGTACTAAAAAAAAAGCTTGTTTTGAATGCCTGGTACCTACCTAATACCTTTCAGAATCTATACGTTTGTAAGCTCGGCTGCAGAATTTTTAATTTTTTTGTCATCATCGTATATCAAACACTACGTTAGTCAAACTGTGTGATATTTTAGTATGGCCCCTGTGAAAGACACTTCTTCGCTTCAATTTCAAAGGCATCATAAACCCAACGCCTCCTTTACCATAAATACCAATGGGTATTATCACAGTTTTTTTTGTTTATTCTCGAAAATATGATGGTATTTTTATGATGACAAATACATTTTTTATAACGATTTCAAATCTGCCGTTTTTGATTTGCCGCCAAAACGACATGGTCGTTTACGTCGCGCCAGGAAAAGTCGGTTACAGCCGTCTTACCAGCCAGTGGCGTTTTCTATGTCACAAAGATGTTGTAGCCATTTGGAATTGTTTCGGAATGTGTGGTTTTTAAAAACAATAATTATGAATGAAAATATTGAAATTACACACTTTTAGTTTAATGATTAGAATTAGAAAAATTAACTTTAAATCTTCTGCACATTTTTTACGGTATTCATACCAATTGAATATAAATATGATAATCATTTTAAACCAGCCGGTTCTACATGATTAAATATCACACGAACGAGTAGAAATAATAAAACCCGTACGATTTTTTAATATTACCTGGGAATGGGAATATTTTTCCACGCGGATTATGAAAATGTCGGCCAGAATTATTATTACGGTTGGTGGTGGTTAAACCCCGATAGGAGAATTAAAAAAGAACCAACACACATTAGTATAATATACAAATACACTTGGAAACTGGGAGATTAAAGATTTTTAGAGGGTACATCCGTGAAAAGTGAACGGCAATGGAAATAATGAAGTATTGGTTAGCTTATAAATCTTAGCTCAACTTAAGCGTTTCACAAAGACAAATTATTTCAGCAATAAATACATAGCGCCCTTGAGGTGATTTTTCACGAAAACGGCGCTATATAAAATAGCCAAATATTATTATTATTATATGGTTTAGTTTTAACTTGATTGAGTTTCATTTGTACAAGTCTCGTTAACCGTAAGTATTCCACATTCGAAGAAAGCATTTAGTGCATAATTTTCCAGAGTTTGCCAATCATCTCATTTCCACAGATGATAATACTTTTATTAAGGATACAAGTGTTCAAATTCTTCACTAGAAATCACAAAAGTCCTAATTGATATTCTAGTATATCGAATAAATGATATTCTAGTATATCGAATAACCAATTAAAATCATCATAAAATCCTAACCTATGACAGTGCCCTAGAGATGGTTTTTCACAAAAAACGGGCGCTCTACAAGTAATCTGAATATCGTTATCATCGGAGTATATTAATACGGTAATGCCCGTACGGTTAAAATTAAGGAACCCGACTCCGAGTAAATCTCCACGCCACACTGTATGGACACCGTTCTGAGCCGTCCGTGAACGTGCATTTTTCCACGGAGCTGCTGCCGTCATACACACACTTAGATCTCGCCCATACGCGTTTTGCAAACAGAAGTGGCGCCATCCATAATACTATATTTAAGGAAAAAAGTATGAAGAAGAAGAAACATTTTTCGCTTTCATTCAATATTAAGAAGATTTATGTTCCTCTCATTATTCACGGTATTAATGTAAGAATGTCTACTATTATATATCTACCTATTAAATAAAATAAAATTAAAAATTAAAGTATTCTGTAGTTTAATGTTAATAATAGTAGTTAGTTTTGCAAAAGGGTGATGCCTTATAAATAGTCACCAACACTTAAACGAAGCAGAACAAAAAGCCGCCCGCAGGGCCTAGCAGCTAAAACCCGCGGGGCGGGTTTTTCACTGCAAATTTTTATTATTCTAGATTTATTTGCAGTAAACTGCTCTCTTCTCCCCGTAAGCCCTATAATTATCGGTTCCTCTTTGTTGACCTTCTATTGGCGGACGTAAATATACATATGTATATCTGTCAGTATTTTGTATTTTATTTTTAATATTCTCCTGATGAAGGAAAGTCTCGTGTGAAACCGGTACAGTTTTAATTATTAAAATAAAGTGATTTTAATCTATTTAAATAAAATATATATGTTTATATTATTGTAATCATTTTAGTTTTAATTTAATATTGTTGACTTTTTAACATTCAAGAACTGCACCGATCATGGGCCCTTCTAAAGATCAGTTTTATAATTATGCCTCCATAAGTCCAGGTTTGAAGATTTTTAGTGACTCTGTAACTAACTTTTAAAATTAAATCTTCTCAGTTCGCACATTCCATTAAAAATTGTTTTATCTCTGAAAAATAAAGTGATTGAGATTTTCTATGCCATACGAAAACCGTATATAATTGAGATCACATCATCCCCGCAAGATGTTGCTAGTACCTATCTATTTTCGACGGGACCGCTTGTTTCATTAATCATCATTTATTTTCGCTCTCCTGTGAAATTAACTTTTTTGACTTACGACTCTTTACGAAATGTAGATTTTCAAAAAGAACTACGCTAAAGTTACACCAGTAACAATAGGGATCCAAAAATGAGTCGTTCTAAAAAGTTTGGTTGCCGGTTGTCCTCTTAAGTTTATCCTCTTTTGTTTGTCAATCATTGGAATGTATATATTCCGGGGGGGAATACCCATTTGTTCGACTTCGCAAAGAAGCGCAGTAGGTACCATATTTCGTCTTCTGGGAATAAATATCGGAAAATTCACGACCCCCCTTTCAAACGGAAAACTGCTGAAAGTTATTTTTGCCTTTTCCATCAGAATTGATTAGTATTTCCTCCGTTTCGCCAACCTCCCTCACCGTAGCGGTGACGACTGTCGACTGTCGAGCTTTGTCTCCATAAAGTTATCTTCTCGAATATGCTTCGATCACGATTTCGTATTATTAAATGTCTCGAGTATTTTTCAATTCGATTAAATAGTATGAAAGTTAACACAATTTAATATTCTACTTATAACGGTCTTATCTTATCTCAGAGTCACGAAAAAAATTTACCCACAAAGGTGTATTTATTTATTTATTTTATTGAAACGCTAATAGGACTTTACATATTTTGATTAATTACAGTGAAAATAAGAGTTGATAAAATACAGGTAAGTAACAGAAAATATAAGGAACATAATATAGATTACATAAAATATATGAGTTGACAATGTAGGTAATATAGTATATAAATTAAGTAAAAATAGATATTCTGCTAATATACTCCAAATCAACAATAATATTAATAAAAATGTTTAAAATTGAAATTTACGTTAGTTTATGAACTAAGTAGAAATAGTTCGCACATACGGCGTTCAAAAGTTGCCAAATTCAAATTATTGTCAAATACATCAATATTGTTTAAATGTTGGTTACCTAGACTATGTAATCGTTGTATTGGTAGTTGGAATGAGATGTGTGTGTATATAAAATGTTAATGTTTGTCTAGTAGTTCATGTAGGTACATGTAGATTTATTAAATATATACTTATGTGTAGAAATAAAAATCATGAAATTTTACTCCGTTCTGAGATTTATGTAACTTAAGAGGTTTTTTATGAGCATTTTTTAAAATGTGGTTTAAATCCATTTTATTTTATTTTACTTGGTACCGCACAAGATATTAATTTCAACGGGGCCAGTGAAACTGATGCACACCCCTCGGGGAATGCAACAAGATTGAAGATAAAGTAGGTCGAACAAGCGAAGAGGAAGGTTGACAAGTATATACCCGGCGGTTCAGATCTGGTTATCAAACATAGCTTTCCACTGCACCGGTGCAATACCCTCGAGTACCTTTACCTTGTATCGGGGTGTTTACAAACCAGACGTCAAAATAATCATGACAATTTCACATTTGAAAAAATAATCTTTACTGAATCATTAAATCGGCCACCATCTTGAAACGGAAACGTAACGTACAAGAAAATTTACGAGAGACGAAATGCAAAATTGTCGAGTTAATCAACACTTCGCAAAGCTCGGTCAAGTATAAAAAATGTTTTTTTCCACCCGGATTTCGAAGCAGATACCTCTAAGTCTAGAGCAAAGTAGTTTATTTGTCATAAAATGTTATTGCGTAAATACTAGACACTCAGTGTGTAGGTATGAAAACTTATAATTTTTTGAAATTGGAACTATGGAAAAAATCTTAACTTTTATTATCTTGCCAATAAATTGAATTAACCTTTTATTTCTGAGGGCGACACTGAATAATTTTCACAGTGTATTTCTTCCTGCTTTTCGTAGAAATAAGGTTCTGTCGCTAGTGACACATGTCATCTTACAAACTCACGACGCAAGTAAATTCCACACCTTCGCACTTTCCATTACAGCTCTCACACGCTCAAAGCATCCCAAAATACTCTGTTTTCATACTTAACACGAGGAATGTAAATATTCCCGCGTACATTATTCTCCCCAAACATCGCATAGCGAGAAATACTGTGTCTATAATTTAATAAACGGCGTAACTGCATGAATTGAACATGACCAGACCATTGAACGGAACCATAAACTATCTGTTTCTAAAAGTTCATATATACACTCATAAAATGTAAATATCGAATCTGGAGGTTTAGGTTTCAAATCCGGGTAAATTTTACGTAATTAATTTGTCTTATTTCACAATTTATTCATTAAAAATAATATTTCGGTACGTTCCAGAGCGGTAGATACTTTTACTATCGCCATGGTGGAAGACTACCATTCAGAATCGAAAAGTAGCTTGAAATGGCTATAGCCGTGTTTGGTGACTAGGTAATAGCCAAGTACTTCGCAACCTTCTTCTTACCAATCTCCTTCCCCTCCCCAGAACCTCGGTTTTTTTCTATTAAGGGAATTTCGATTAAGTATTGAGATTATCTTTAAGAATAACATGATTTTCAAGAGATTGAAAACTTTAAGTTTTCATAGGAATAATGTTGTAAATAGCTAAAAATTCGGAATGCGGAAGAAATCGCGGATGTCCAAGATTGGATTGACATTTTGAGACAAGTCATGTTAAAATTGGGAATGATTTGTAGTCAGAATAACAAAAGAGTAGGTATGTTTGAATGCAAAAATTAATAGAAGTGTATATTAGGATGGATTGTATGACGGTTCATCTTCTCTGCATCTTTGCTGAGAAATAGCATGATGATTAGTTAGTTAACCTCGGACAGAGGCGAAGCCGTTGAAGTAAAGTACATCTATTTATCGTGGGATAAATGCTACATTAGAGTCGTCCTTTCAGCGCGACTCTTATAAAAGAAATGGCGAGCCCTTGAAGGGGTTTGTTCCGTCGTCTCCGCCCCCGCCCTAGAACCCGCCCTTGCGTCACACCTCCACCCCCTGCCCCTCCCGCCCACCACTCCCGTAGGAGCCAGATCAATAATATTCCATCCCTCGAGAGGACCACGAGCTAGTGAATGAACTCTGAAGACACGTTGGCTTTTTTTTCACAAATCAACTTTATTCGAATGCAATTTCGTCAGTTTACTTTTAGAAGTTTACGAATTGATGATGCACTGGCTAAAAGACAAGCTGAGACTAAATACACTCTGATTGCTGTTGATTTATCTTATCTATATAAAGCAGAAAATGTGTACTTATCTGAAACAGCAAAAACTTTTGTCTGTCCAGCAAATACGTGTAAATAAGTCGTTAGATACACGCAGCTCTTCCATAATATTGCTCAACTCAACTGCTTTCAGATTTTCAACGTTATTTTTATCATAAATATTCAAATATTAAAGCATTAGACTGCGCGCCATATCATTTTTTCAATTTTTTTTAATAATAATTGTTTGATCAAAAAAAAAGGTTGATGATAAATATTTTTTTCGTACTTTATGAAGCTAATGACAATGACAATGAAAAATTACCGTGACGACCCGCGGAAACGGCACGGCGACGGTAAAGGCCCGCGTCATCTCGTATCTTTAATACGAGCGAGGGAAAGGTAAGAAATGACTCGTATTAAATAAATGAGAAGGCGCGAGCACTGTTGCCGTGTCGTTTCCACGGGACGTCAAGGTAATAATAATAAAAGCCCCCACTCTGTCATAATAATTGTTATACCTTTTCTGTCTTACATTTAAAAGTTATATTTCAAAGTACAATAGAAGTAAGTAAATAAGTAGTAAGAATAAATTCGAAATGTCATTCTAAATAAACAAAATGTTAAAATTCAAAATTATTTCGTTTACCCAAAATTAAAGACAAAAGAAAAGTGTTCACACTCAATGGCGCCAAAGTTAACCCTTTGGGAGTTCCTTGCTATTTCAAAAATACATAAAAAAAATTAAAATTACAGTAACTAGTTACCTAATACCTACTCCTCCCACTTTAGATTTAAGCACCTAGGTAAGTTCTATCGTGCGTAAACGTGTAATATCCAAATCACCTTATTGGATTACGTATGCTCGTACGATCAAAACAAAACCATTTCAGAAGCGATAGCCCATAACTTAATCTAAGTTTACGGTGTTTTTATTGAAAGATCGAGGCTTAAGGGGTAAATATCACATTCTTTTCGCCTTATCTTCCCTCGGGAAAATGCAAAACCAAATTGAACTTTCCAAGGAAAAACTCCAAACACAAAGAGTAACAAATGAAGATAGTAACTTTATTTTGACATCGTACTTACCTAAATAATAATCATCAACCAAAATAATGTTTACACTTTAGACATAGATAACACGCAGTAAGAGAGTATTGTAAAATGACAACCATATATTTACATAATATATACGGTATACATACATTTGTTAGGCAAGTGAATAATAATTTCATTGAAGTCATTCTTTAATAATTTGAGGTTCAAAAAAAGAATTGGTTGCTTTGGTGAGGCTCTCTGCATAAAGGTCCAATCGCTGAGTCATCCTGAAGCCCCACTTGTCCTTGACCTGACGACACAGGTTCAGATCCATCTTCACAATCAGGAGGCCATCCTTCACCCTGGACAATCCGGGTGTCCTAGAACCGTCAGGAGCTGCGACGTAGGAAGATCCATAGAAGTGTCCAAACGTCTTGTGCCCAGGAGCTCCGTCTCCAGAAGTAAACTCATTTGGGAACGTTTCAGATCCAACACGGTTGATGGCACAAGTGAAATAACTATTGGCTATGGCTGCGTTTCTGGCCTCAATTCCCCACAGCGGCTCACTCAAGGCTCCCACCGTAGCAGATGGATTGAACACTATCTCAGCTCCATTGATTCCAAACATCATCCAGTTTTGTGGATGATGTCGCCCATAGCAAATGTTTACAGCGATGTTACCATACTTAGTAGCAAACACCGGATGGCCTGTGTTTCCCTCCATGTAGTAGGTGGACTCGTTGAAGTCCCCAATTCGAGGAATATGATTCTTGCGATGTTTTCCAATCACCTCTCCGGTGTGGCTTATCACAACGGCAGTGTTCCAGATGGTTTCACCGTGAGCGTCATCACGCTCGAGAATAGGTGAGATGATCACCATATCATATTTCTTGCAGTAACCACTGAGGAATTTCGTTGAAGGTCCAACCTCTGCCGACTCAGCAAACTGACACCAAGGATGCTTCTCACGCGTGCAGAATGCAAATGGCATAGTCCAAGCTTCTTGCAGACACAGAACGTTCACGCCTTCAGATCCAGCTATATCAATAAGAGCACCAATCTTAGAAAATATAGCGTCTCTTTGTTTCACGATGCTTTCTGAAGTTGGTAGAACTATAGTATTTTGGATAGCTCCTATCTTAACCTCCCTGGCTGGTCGGATCTGTTCCTTTAAAGCAGTGAAGGAATAAGCAGATATCTCGGCATCGTTTCTTTCGGCGAAGTCTTTCGTCTTAGTTCGCAGTTCTATGATATTGTCATCACTTCTCCCGTACAGAATTCTTTTCAACTCTGATTTGTCTTCGATGGTTAATTTATTAATAATATCTTCAACACTCGATATTTCTTGTTTTTCAGACATTTTGGAAGAAATAATTCTAGCTGCAATAGAATACTGTTTGAGTAATGAAACCCGACTGAAAAGTGATACTAGTAACAGCTGGTACACAACCTCACGCCGTTATCTGTTCATTATCATTTTGTTTCTTCTTGTTATTCAAATAAAACGTCAGCGTTACAATAGATAGCGTATTATACAGGCCCGTCAGGATTTCTTAAAATGACGCTTTAATTTTATGACTACTTTTTTTAATAAGAAGTGAATGAAAATAATAATAAGTAATTCATAGTGAACTCTTCAAAATGAACGCGATTAATTGATTAATTGCCTTCAATTTTAACCATTTTGGAAGTTTGTATGGAAGAGTCCTTGGTCGATGTAACGCCGTTCTTCCATGGAGCTACCTTTAAGCGACGCGATCGTCGCTCGTCTGTGTTTTCCATACAATTATTAGTGTTTGAAAATGCCGCTAGGTGCTACACTAGCAAATTTGTTTGACAGGTAGCGGTAGCGTTGCTTGTGAATAGCTACGTGGAAGAATGGCGTAATGCTACACCATTGCACATACCAAAGATAAAATTTCAAATACTCGTACGTATATCAACTTCCATAGAAAGTTCTTTCAAACTCATCTTTTTCATTATCGTTCAGTTTTTTATGAAACTTTCTATATCGGATGTTTCCTGTGTTAGCGGGTTTTACGCCATGATGATTTTTCTGCGAGCAAAATACCGACCAGTTTCAACAATATCTTACATCATATCTCTTTATCAATTATCTAATATTATTGTTTTGAAAGAAACTTTAATCAAGCGGCAATAGATAACATTTACATACATTTCTGGTACTAAATTCTAGCGGCCTACCTACATTATATGTATGCTGTACATGTGATAAGTATTTTAATCTTTATAGTGTTATCATTGAGGTCTATATATGAATACTTGGTTAATGATCATCACAACATACGTTGATATCAATTGACAATAATCAAAACACTAAAAATAACTACTAATAAACACTTTTAATGTAGGCTTTATTTACACCAAAAACATTATTGTATTACGATTTAACATACATCTATGCTAATAAAGTTAATAGATAATACGTATAAGCTTTAAAGATTATTGACTGCTAAATTAATAGATCGCATTTAGGTTTAATATAAGGTGACATGGGAAGTACTTGACTTACTTTAATGATTGTGATATTTGAAATTATTAGGAGTAAAAAGTTGTTAATGAAGTCATGGTCTCTGGTGCCAAGAAATCGATGAGTCAATCAAATCCTCGGGCGACGAACAAATTTGACACATGCACCTTTTGCTAATTCTAAAAATTCCAATAACCGATATTGGGTGGCCACCCCACCATTTTGTTACGTGAAATTTGAATGCGAAGTCAAAAATCATTAATTTAGGAAATCATTAAATTTATGAAATAACTCCAACGCAACCCACAGACAACAAACATAAATACTTTTTGCTTTATTTATTTTTTATTTTGTGGAAACCAAAAACTAGAAGATGATGAAATCATGATCAACACCTATACAACAACCTACAGTCCTCCTCGGAACAGGAATACCTACTGAGGAGGACTGAGAACAAACGATTTCACTTTACTTAATATTATATTTTTATTTTACTTTATATTGTCTTTAAATAAAAAAATAAACAAAATAAAACATTTATAATATGAAATTACATAATAAAAAGTGTTAAACAGGAACTTTGATTCTGTGTATAATTTTTTTTCTTCTTGTTTTTATAACTGGCAATAACATAATATTTCAACAATTCGAAAGAAACTTACGTTCCCGAAAGGTCTATAGGAAGACAATCGACATTCTAATAACTTCAGTCATCTAAGTTTTCATAAGAGGCGTGACAAGGAAGATTTTTTTGAAAGGCTTTTAGGAGGATCGTCGATGACGTGCACACCTTGATGATGTCCTTGGGACTAGTGTACTATCCAATTCACGGAATAAAACATTTTTCATATTCTTTAATGATTTTTTTCGCGCCTTTTCCTGCAGGTGACAGCCGTCATATTTTGGGTTACTATCACGTTTTGAACACTGGCTATATTTCCTCTCGGGTATATTCCACTCTTATCCACTTGTAACGTTAAAATAATTCCAACCCTTATCATACATTTCGCTCACTCTTACATAAAATGTTTTTTAAGCAATTTTTTCTTCATTTTTACTGTCGCCTTATAGATAATTGTCACCATTTTCGTTATTTATTTTTGGGGTGTTATGCCGTGTTGTGCTACTTCCTTCTTTAGCCAGCGTTTAGGAAGGTGTTATATTGTTGAACCATCAGGGCAGATGATGATGATGCAAGATGATGATGGCAGATGTAAGATGATGATGGATACTGTAACGCTGTCCGAAACGTTGGCTGAATAAGAAGGTAGCGCAACACGGCATAACACCCCAAAAATAAATAACAAATATATTTTTCGCTGTGAAAATCTAAAAACATATCCAATTGTCACCATGTTCACATTAATTTTTACAGGAGTATGGAAAAACATTCATGCCACAGCAATGCTTGTAGGTCCGATTATGATCTAACTTCGACCATCCGATAATATCGAGATTTATTGAGGGAACACAATGATTAAAGATCAATTATTATTTTTTAATTGACAAACTAATGTTTAAGACAAGATTTTTATGCATAGCACAAATGGTAACAATTATTATAAGCAATACTCGAGTCCCGTTGGCGGCATATATCTTTTCTCGGGACATTTTTTCAATTTGGATGAGTGTTTCAGGCTAATAATTATTGCTTATAATACTGATTAAAGATTACAACGAAGAAAACAATACAAAAAACTGGACACCAAAAAGTTGAAAACCAACGATTAGGAGTAATCACGGCCATCTGGATGTTCTTTCTAAAAAATATTAGAACTGGAATGACTCACCAAGTAAACAGAAAGCTAAATTCGTCGATCGCGTTGGCCAGACTATAATATTCTATTCAGAAGACTGGTCAAATCTCTTTTTCCAAGACTATCTCTATCTAATCAATGCGTTAGTGATAAAGACGTAATTGATACGATTTATATGCCTTTTGTGACGTGGGTTGAAACGTTGTGACTTCTCAACCCCGGCCCTGAGACAAGTGGCGCCTATAGCCGCTTGAAAAAGTATGCATCGCTTTATGATTACCACATTAATTTTAAAGCAAAGAGCGGTTTTCTAAATCAGCAATTGAAGTAGGCTCTTGCGTAATGAAATTAGGACAAGCTTTTCAGTGTGAAATCTCAAGTTTAACGCAACTGTTTTCAGATCACTACGACATTTTTGTAATGAGGTATGGAGCTTTGAAATATTAAACAAAAATATGAAACATCATTAAAAATCGAAATGGTTTTTGCCGTGTTTGGCGACCAGATCTGAATAGCCAGGTACTTTCCCATCATCCTCTTCCCCATATCAGTCCTGGATTTGTCAATACGCCGTATAGGCTGCGGCCTAGGGGCGGTAGACTTCAGGGGCGGCGCTCGGTCGCTTGGTGAGCCGTTAAGTTTGTGTGCGATTATAAACAAAAAACAAGTCATTGTGGATTCATTTTTAACAAGAATAGGTGAACTTTCTAAAGCTAATCAGAGAAAAAGATCAGTATCCTGTGCAATATTATTACAAAAATAATTAGTAGACGATTTAGTTCAGGAATTTATACACATTCACAGTATTGTTTCCTCTAATACGACGGCATAAAAACCTGAATCTACCTACATCAATACTGAATGTTTACGTTTTTGAGGAAAAGACCTCTGTGCAACGTTTACCCGAACTTGAATACAGCTCTCCGCATCGCACTTTGCACTTCGGTCACAAATTGTTCTGGAGAAGTGAGTTTTTCAAAGGTCTTCATTGTCTCAAGAAAAATTAAACCCTTTGGCTCTTCTATACATAGAAGCAGACATAAAGACAAAAATTATGAAGATATTATAGATGATTTCGTCAATAAAAAATCCCGTAAAAAATTGTAATTCTTTTTTTTTATATTACACTTTTACTTTATGACTAATTCATTCGCTTATTTCATTTTTCAATACCTTCTTAACCTATACTTGAATACTTATTTTTAAAGTTGGATATCACCTATAAAAGCCTACAAGTGAGTGATTATGATAGGTGGCAACATCTAAAAAGGAGGTAGGGGCGGCGCAAATTAAGTGGCCTACACTTTTGAAAAGTGTAAATCCGGCACTGCCCATATCCTTCCCTTCCCCGCTACCTTTAACCTCACAACATACCCCAATTGAGGATACCGTAGTCCCATGCACCATCTCCAGATGTTTGGGAGCAGTTGGACATATAAAACATCAAAACGAAGTAATACCATTTGTTTCACATTTCTATAGTTGTTAAATAAAAAAAGTACAAACCACTGACAGAAAACATACATAGATAAATGACCATATGCACAGTATGATATTTATAGATATACAAGAATTAATATCGCGGGCGACACCTACTACGTGCCCCGGGAACCATTTATTGGATAACCAACACCTCTGCCATAGGTCACACCAAGTGGTTCGCTACGTTCGCTACGCTACAGCAATAAATACATAGCGCCCTTGAGGTGATTTTTCACGAAAACGGCGCTATATAAAATAGCCAAATATTATTATTATTATATGGTTTAGTTTTAACTTGATTGAGTTTCATTTGTACAAGTCTCGTTAACCGTAAGTATTCCACATTCGAAGAAAGCATTTAGTGCATAATTTTTCAGAGTTTGCCAATCATCTCATTTCCACAAATGATAATACTTTTATTAAGTATACAAGTGTTCAAATTCTTCACTAGAAATCACAAAAGTCCTAATTGATATTCTAGTATATCGAATAAATGATATTCTAGTATATCGAATAACCAATTAAAATCATCATAAAATCCTAACCTATGACAGTGCCCTAGAGATGGTTTTTCACAAAAAACGGGCGCTCTACAAGTAATCTGAATATCGTTATCATCGGAGTATATTAATACGGTAATGCCCGTACGGTTAAAATTAAGGAACCCGACTCCGAGTAAATCTCCACGCCACACTGTATGGACACCGTTCTGAGCCGTCCGTGAACGTGCATTTTTCCACGGAGCTGCTGCCGTCATACACACACTTAGATCTCGCCCATACGCGTTTTGCAAACAGAAGTGGCGCCATCCATAATACTATATTTAAGGAAAAAAGTATGAAGAAGAAGAAACATTTTTCGCTTTCATTCAATATTAAGAAGATTTATGTTCCTCTCATTATTCACGGTATTAATGTAAGAATGTCTACTATTATATATCTACCTATTAAATTAAATTAAATTAAAAATTAAAGTATTCTGTAGTTTAATGTTAATAATAGTAGTTAGTTTTGCAAAAGGGTGATGCCTTATAAATAGTCACCAACACTTAAACGAAGCAGAACAAAAAGCCGCCCGCAGGGCCTAGCAGCTAAAACCCGCGGGGCGGGTTTTTCACTGCTAGTTTTTATTATTCTAGATTTATTTGCAGTAAACTGCTCTCTTCTCCCCGTAAGCGCTATAATTATATATATATTCTACCATAAATATTCAACTATTAAAGCATATTAGACTGCGCGCCATATCATTTTTTAATTTTTTTTTTAATAATAATTGTTTGATTAAAAAAAATTAAACAATTGCCGTTTCCGTACTTTATGAAGCTAATGACAATGACAATGAAAAATTACTGTGACGACCCCCGGAAACGGCACGGCGACGGTAAAGGCTCGCGTCATCTCATTTCTTTAATACGAGCGAGGGAAAGGTTAGAAATGATAATTGTTTACATCTCCCTTACTCGTATTAAATAAATGAGAAGGCGCGAGCCATTACTGTTGGCGTGCCGTTTCCACGGTACTTCAAGGTAATAATAAAAGGGCCCACTCTGTCATAATAATTGTTATACCTTTTCTGTCTTACATTTAAAAGTTATATTTCAAAGTAAAATAAAAGTAAGTAAATAAGTAGTAAGAATAAATTCGAAATGTCTTTCTAAATAAACAAAATGTTAAAATTCAAAATTATTTCGTTTACCCAAAATTAAAGACAAAAGAAAAGTGTTCACACATAATGGCGCCAGTGTTTACCCTTTGGGGTTAAAAAAATTTAAAATTACAGTAACTAGTTACCTAATACCTACTCCGCCCACTTTAGATTTAAGCACCTAGGTAAGTTCTATCGTGCGTAAACGTGTAATATCCAAATCACCTTACTGGATTACGCATGTTCGTACGATCAAAACAAAACCATTTCAGAAGCGATAGCCCATTACTTAATCCAAAGTTACGGTGTTTTTATTGAAAGATCGAGGCTTAAGGGGTAAATATCACATTCTTTTCGCATTATCTTCCCTCGGGAAAATGCAAAACCAAATTGAACATTCCAAGGAAAAACTCCAAACCCAAAGAGTAACAAATGAAGATAGTAACTTTATTTTGACATTGTACTTACCTAAATAATAATCATCAACCAAAATAATGTTTACACTTTAGACATAGATAGCACGCAGTAAGAGAGTATTGTAAAATGACAACCATATATTTACATAATATATACGGTATACATACATTTGTTAGGCAAGTGAATAATAATTTCATTGAAGTTATTCTTTAATAATTTGAGGTTCAAAAAAAGAATTGGTTGCTTTGGTGAGGCTCTCTGCATAAAGGTCCAATCGCTGGGTCATCCTGAAGCCCCACTTGTCCTTGACCTGACGACACAGGTTCAGATCCATCTTCACAATCAGGAGGCCATCCTTCACCCTGGACAATCCGGGTGTCCTAGAACCGTCAGGAGCTGCGACGTAGGAAGATCCATAGAGGTGTCCAAACGTCTTGTGCCCAGGAGCTCCGTCTCCAGAAGTAAACTCACTTAGGAACGTTTCAGATCCAAAACGGTTGATGGCACAAGTGAAATAACTATTGGCTATGGCTGCGTTCATGGCCTCAATTCCCCACAGCGGCTCACTTAAGGCTCCCACCGTAGCAGATGGATTGAAAACTATCTCGGCTCCATTGATTCCAAACATCATCCAGTTTTGTGGATGATGTCGCCTATAGCAAATGTTTACAGCGATGTTCCCATATTTAGTAGCAAACACCGGATGGCCTGTGTTTCCCTCCATGTAGTAGGTTGACTCGTTGAAGTCCCCAATTCGAGGAATATGATTCTTGCGATGTTTTCCAATCACCTCTCCGGTGTGGCTTATCACAACGGCAGTGTTCCAGATGGTTTCACCGTGCGCGTCATCACGCTCGAGAATAGGTGAGATGATCACCATATCATATTTCTTGCAGTAATCACTGAGGAATTTCATTGAAGGTCCATCCTCTGCCGACTCAGCAAACTGACACCAAGGATGCTTCTCACGCGTGCAGAATGCAAATGGCATTGTCCAAGCTTCTTGCAGACACAGAACGTTCACGCCTTCAGATCCAGCTATATCAATAAGAGCACCAATCTTTGAAAATATAGCGTCTCTTTGTTTCACTATGGTTTCTGAAGTTGGTAGAACTATAGTATTTTGGATAGCTCCTATCGTCACCTCCCTGGCTGGTCGGATCTGTTCCTTTAAAGCAGTGAAGGAATAAGCAGATATGTCGGCATCGTTTCTTTCGGCGAAGTCTTTCGTCTTAGTTCGCAGTTTTATGATATTGTCATCACTTCTCCCGTAAAGAATTCTTTTCAACTCTGATTTGTCTTCGATGGTTAATTTATTAATAATATCTTCAACACTCGATATTTCTTGTTTTTCGGACATTTTGGAAGGAATAAATCTAGCTGCGACAGATTATTGTTTGAGTAATGGAACCCAACTGAAAAGTGATACTAGTGACAGCTGGTACACAACCTCATGCCGTTATCTGTTCATTATCATTTTGTTTATTCTTGTTATTCAAACGAAACGTCAGCGTTACAATAGATGGCGTATTATACAGGCCCTTAAAATTACCGCTTTAATTTTATGACTTTTTTTTTTAATAAGAAGTGAATGTAAGTAAATAATAAGTAAATCATAGCGAACTCTTCAAAATGAATGCGATTAATTGATTCATTGCATTCAATTTTAATTATGTTGGAAGTTTGTATGGGTGAGTCCTTGGCCGATGTAATGCTACACTATTGCAAATCCCAAAGATAATATTTCAAATACCCGTACGTATATCAACTTTCATAGAAAGTTCTTTCAAACTCATCTTTTTCATTATCGTTCAGTTTTTTATGAAACTTTCTATATCGGATGTTTCCTGTGTTAGCGGGTTTTACGCCATGATGATTTTTCTTTGAGCAAAATACCGACCAGTTTCAACAATATCTTATTTCATATATCTTTATCGTTTATGTAATATTATTGTTTTGAAAGAAACTTTAATCAAGCGGCAATAGATAACATTTACATACATTTCTGGTACTAAATTCTAGCGGCCTACCTACATTATATGTATGCTGTACATGTGATAAGTATTTTAATCTTTATAGTGTTATCATTGAGGTCTATATATGAATACTTGGTTAATGATCATCACAACATACGTTGATATCAATTGACAATAATCAAAACACTAAAAATAACTACTAATAAACACTTTTAATGTAGGCTTTATTTACACCAAAAACGTTATTGTATTACGATTTAACATACATCTATGCTAATAAAGTTAATAGATAATACGTATAAGCTTTAAAGATTATTGACTGCTAAATTAATAGATCGCATTTAGGTTTAATATAAGGTGATTTACTTACTTGACTTACTATAATGATTGTGATATTTGATATTATTTGGAGTAAAAAATTGTTGAAATGAAGTCATGGTCTCTGATGCCAAGGAATCGTTGAGGCAATCAAATCCCCGGGCCACGCACAAATTTGACACATGCACCTTTTGCTAATTCTAAAAATTCCAATAATCGACATTGGGTGGCAACCTTACCATTTCATTACGTGAAATTTGAATGCGAAGTCTAAAATCATTAAATTAGGAAATCATTAAATTTATGAAATAACTCCAACGCAACCCACAGACAACAAACATAAATACTTTTTGCTTTATTTATTTTTTATTTTGTGGAAACCAAAAACTAGAAGATGAGGAAATCATGATCAACACCCATACATTATCTACAGTCCCCCTCGGAACAGGAATACCTACTGAGGAGGACTGAGAACAAACGATTTCACTTTACTTAATATTATATTTTTATTTTACTTTATATTGTCTTTAAAAAAAAAAATAAACAAAATGTAAAACATTTATAATATGAAATTACATAATAAAAAGTGTTAAACAGGAACTTTGATTCTGTGTATATTTTTTTTTCTTCTTGTTTTTATAACTGGCAATAACATAATATTTCAACAATTCGAAAGCAACTTACGTTCCCGAAAGGTCTATAGGAATATTATTAAAGACAATCTACTACAATATTTCAACAATTCGAAAGAAACTTACGTTCCCGAAAGGTCTATAGGAATATTATTAAAGACAATCGACATTCTAATCACTTCAGTCTTCTAAGTTTTCATAAGAGGCGTGACAAGGAAGATTTTTGTGAAAGGCTTTTAGGAGGATCGTCGATGACGTGCACACCTTGATGATGTCCTTGGGACTAGTGTACTATCCAATTCACGGAATAAAACATTTTTCATATTCTTTAATGATTTTTTTCGCGCCTTTTCCTGCAGGTGACAGCCGTCATATTTTGGGTTACTATCACGTTTTGAACACTGGCTATATTTCCTCTCGGGTATATTCCACTCTTATCCACTTGTAACGTTAAAATAATTCCAACCCTTATCATAAATTTCGCTCACTCTAACAAAAAATGTTTGCAAAGCAATTTTTTCTTCATTTTTACTGTAGCTTTATGGATAATTGTCACCATTTTCGTTATTTATTTTTGGGGTGTTATGCCGTGTTGTGCTACTTCCTTCTTTAGCCAGCGTTTCGGACAGCGTTACAGTGTCCACCATCGGGGCAGATGATGATGATGCAAGATGATGATGGCAGATGTAAGATGATGATGGATACTGTAACGCTGTCCGAAACGTTGGCTGAATAAGAAGGTAGCGCAACACGGCATAACACCCCAAAAATAAATAACAAATATATTTTTCGCTGTGAAAGTCTAAAATCATATCCAATTGTCACCATGTTCACATTAATTTTTACAGGAGTATGGACAAACATTCATGCCACAGCAATGCTTGTAGGTCCGATTATGATCTAACTTCGACCATCCGGTAATATCGAGATTTATTGAGGGAACACAATGATTAAAGATCAATTATAATTTTTTAATTGACAAACTAATGTTTAAGACAAGATTTTTATGCATAGCACAAATGGTAACAATTATTATAAGCAATACTCGAGTCCCGTCGGCGGCATATATCTTTTCTCGGGACATTTTTTCAATTTGGATGAGTGTTTCAGGCTAATAATTATTGCTTATAATACTGATTAAAGATTACAACGAAGAAAACAATACAAAAAACTGGACACCAAAAAGTTGAAAACCAACGATTAGGAGAAATCACGGCCATCTGGATGTTCTTTCTAAAAAATATTAGAACTGGAATGACTCACCAAGTAAACAGAAAGCTAAATTCGTCGATCGCGTTGGCCAGACTATAATATTCTATTCAGAAGACTGGTCAAATCTCTTTTTCCAAGACTATCTCTATCTAATCAATGCGTTAGTGATAAAGACGTAATTGATACGATTTATATGCCTTTTGTGACGTGGGTTGAAACGTTGTGACTTCTCAACCCCGGCCCTGAGACAAGTGGCGCCTATAGCCGCTTGAAAAAGTATGCATCGCTTTATGATTACCACATTAATTTTAAAGCAAAGAGCGGTTTTCTAAATCAGCAATTGAAGTAGGCTCTTGCGTAATGAAATTAGGACAAGCTTTTCAGTGTGAAATCTCAAGTTTAACGCAACTGTTTTCAGATCACTACGACATTTTTGTATTTTTGGTATTTTTGTAACCTCATTACAAAAATGTCGTAGTGATCTGAAAACAGTTGCGTTAAACTTGAGATTTCACACTGAAAAGCTTGTCCTAATTTCATTACGCAAGAGCCTACTTCAATTGCTGATTTAGAAAACCGCTCTTTGCTTTAAAATTAATGTGGTAATCATAAAGCGATGCATACTTTTTCAAGCGGCTATAGGCGCCACTTGTCTCAGGGCCGGGGTTGAGAAGTCACAACGTTTCAACCCACGTCACAAAAGGCATATAAATCGTATCAATTACGTCTTTATCACTAACGCATTGATTAGATAGAGATAGTCTTGGAAAAAGAGATTTGACCAGTCTTCTGAATAGAATATTATAGTCTGGCCAACGCGATCGACGAATTTAGCTTTCTGTTTACTTGGTGAGTCATTCCAGTTCTAGGGCGGCGCTCGGTCGCTTGGTGAGCCGTTAAGTTTGTGTGCGATTATAAACAAAAAACAAGTCATTGTGGATTCATTTTTAACAAGAATAGGTGAACTTTCTAAAGCTAATCAGAGAAAAAGATCAGTATCCTGTGCAATATTATTACAAAAATAATTAGTAGACGATTTAGTTCAGGAATTTATACACATTCACAGTATTGTTTCCTCTAATACGACGGCATAAAAACCTGAATCTACCTACATCAATACTGAATGTTTACGTTTTTGAGGAAAAGACCTCTGTGCAACGTTTACCCGAACTTGAATACAGCTCTCCGCATCGCACTTTGCACTTCGGTCACAAATTGTTCTGGAGAAGTGAGTTTTTCAAAGGTCTTCATTGTCTCAAGAAAAATTAAACTCTTTGGCTCTTCTATACATAGAAGCAGACATAAAGACAAAAATTATGAAGATATTATAGATGATTTCGTCAATAAAAAATCCCGTAAAAAATTGTAATTCTTTTTTTTATATTACACTTTTACTATATGACTAATTCATTCGCTTATTTCATTTTTTCAATACCTTCTTAACCTATACTTGAATACTTATTTTTAAAGTAGGATATCACCTATAAAAGCCTACAAGTGAGTGATTATGATAGGTGGCAACATCTAAAAAGGAGGTAGGGGCGGCGCAAATTAAGTGGCCTACACTTTTGAAAAGTGTAAATCCGGCACTGCCCATATCCTTCCCTTCCCCGCTACCTTTAACCTCACAACATACCCCAATTGAGGATACCGTAGTCCCATGCACCATCTCCAGATGTTTGGGAGCAGTTGGACATATAAAACATCAAAACGAAGTAATACCATTTGTTTCACATTTCTATAGTTGTTAAATAAAAAAAGTACAAACCACTGACAGAAAACATACATAGATAAATGACCATATGCACAGTATGATATTTATAGATATACAAGAATTAATATCGCGGGCGACACCTACTACGTGCCCCGGGAACCATTTATTGGATAACCAACACCTCTGCCATAGGTCACACCAAGTGGTTCGCTACGTTCGCTACGCTACAGCAATAAATACATAGCGCCCTTGAGGTGATTTTTCACGAAAACGGCGCTATATAAAATAGCCAAATATTATTATTATTATATGGTTTAGTTTTAACTTGATTGAGTTTCATTTGTACAAGTCTCGTTAACCGTAAG
Source organism: Limnephilus auricula (assembly GCA_951813805.1). Classification (NCBI taxonomy): domain Eukaryota; kingdom Metazoa; phylum Arthropoda; class Insecta; order Trichoptera; family Limnephilidae; genus Limnephilus; species Limnephilus auricula. The sequence continues at coordinate 9,586,709 of OX638403.1, forward strand.
TATTCCACATTCGAAGAAAGCATTTAGTGCATAATTTTTTAGAGTTTGCCAATCATCTCATTTCCACAAATGATAATACTTTTATAATTTTATTTTATTTTTATTTTTTTTTTTTTTTCATAGAAAAGCTAATAGCTCAGAGCTGCATAAAATAATTTGCAAGGCAGACAGAAATATTTCACCTTTAAATTTATACGACGAGAATACCAACATTTTTATAAATACCAACCAGGAATTATTAGATTCCTGGTCAAATAAAATTATTCACGCAAAACACTTCAATTATCTCAACCAAACGTATGTTGACAAACTTTCGTCAAACAAATGGTTGAGTATTGGAGAGTTGAGCGCAGAAATAGAAGGTTTTATTCTTGCTATTCAAGATAGAGTAATTAATACCAAAAATTATAGGAAGCATATAATCAAAGATCAAAATCAAATTGATGATTTATGTAGAAAATGTATGGCTTTTCCGGAAACTGTAGAACACCTTATATCAGGATGTTCTATATTAGCGCCGTCTGAGTATACATTTAGGCACAATCAGGTTTTAAAAATAATTCACCAAAGTTTGGTAATTAAACATAATTTGATGGACTGTCATAATATAGTACCATTTTATGAATATGAACCAAATTCATTTTTAGAAAATAATTTCTTTAAAATTTACTATGATAAAACTATACTAACAGACAGACCAATTGGTCATAATAGACCTGATATAGTTTTACATGACAAAATTAAAAAAATAACTTATATTATTGATGTAGCTATTCCAAATTCCTGTAATATTCAAAAATCTGTTTCTGAAAAAATAAGAAAGTATACAGATTTAGGAAATGAAATTAAAAGAATTTGGCATTCTCAGACTATAAAAATATTACCTTTTGTTATTTCGGCTACTGGCATTATAACTAGCTCTCTTATTAAAAATTTAGGCATATTAGATTTGTCAAAGAATTTGTATATAAAAATGCAATAATCAGTCATTTTAAATACATGTAGAATTACGAAAGATTTTTTAAATATTTATATTGAGGGCTCAGTAGGATTTATCGGTCAAATTAGGAATTCCACAGAGCCGAACCCTCTGATATGAAAATATCTGGAGACGGTGAATTATATTCCCATTTAATAGTTTGGTAGATTAACGTGTTGTTCTTGTATTGTTTTGTATTTACTTATATAATACACTTGCATAACGTGGATTTACTAGATGATCATTTATATGGAAAAGTGTATGAAAGGGTTTAGTTTTTCCTATGGGAAAAACTAAACCCGTTCCTGTAAATCTGGTGAATAAAAAAAAAAAAAAAAAAAGGATACAAGTGTTCAAATTCTTCACTAGAAATCACAAAAGTCCTAATTGATATTCTAGTATATCGAATAAATGATATTCTAGTATATCGAATAACCAATTAAAATCATCATAAAATCCTAACCTATGACAGTGCCCTAGAGATGGTTTTTCACAAAAAACGGGCGCTCTACAAGTAATCTGAATATCGTTATCATCGGAGTATATTAATACGGTAATGCCCGTACGGTTAAAATTAAGGAACCCGACTCCGAGTAAATCTCCACGCCACACTGTATGGACACCGTTCTGAGCCGTCCGTGTACGTGCATTTTTCCACGGAGCTGCTGCCGTCATACACACACTTAGATCTCGCCCATACGCGTTTTGCAAACAGAAGTGGCGCCATCCATAATACTATATTTAAGGAAAAAAGTATGAAGAAGAAGAAACATTTTTCGCTTTCATTCAATATTAAGAAGATTTATGTTCCTCTCATTATTCACGGTATTAATGTAAGAATGTCTACTATTATATATCTACCTATTAAATTAAATTAAATAAAAAATTAAAGTATTCTGTAGTTTAATGTTAATAATAGTAGTTAGTTTTGCAAAAGGGTGATGCCTTATAAATAGTCACCAACACTTAAACGAAGCAGAACAAAAAGCCGCCCGCAGGGCCTAGCAGCTAAAACCCGCGGGGCGGGTTTTTCACTGCTAGTTTTTATTATTCTAGATTTATTTGCAGTAAACTGCTCTCTTCTCCCCGTAAGCGCTATAATTATATATATATTCTACCATAAATATTCAACTATTAAAGCATATTAGACTGCGCGCCATATCATTTTTTAATTTTTTTTTTAATAATAATTGTTTGATTAAAAAAAATGGTTGATGATTAATATTTTTCCGTACTTTATGAAGCTAATGACAATGACAATGAAAAATTACTGTGACGACCCCCGGAAACGGCACGGCGACGGTAAAGGCTCGCGCCATCTCATTTCTTTAATACGAGCGAGGGAAAGGTTAGAAATGATAATTGTTTACATCTCCCTTACTCGTATTAAATAAATGAGAAGGCGCGAGCCATTACTGTTGGCGTGCCGTTTCCACGGTACTTCAAGGTAATAATAAAAGGGCCCACTCTGTCATAATAATTGTTATACCTTTTCTGTCTTACATTTAAAAGTTATATTTCAAAGTAAAATAAAAGTAAGTAAATAAGTAGTAAGAATAAATTCGAAATGTCTTTCTAAATAAACAAAATGTTAAAATTCAAAATTATTTCGTTTACCCAAAATTAAAGACAAAAGAAAAGTGTTCACACATAATGGCGCCAGTGTTTACCCTTTGGGGTTAAAAAAATTTAAAATTACAGTAACTAGTTACCTAATACCTACTCCGCCCACTTTAGATTTAAGCACCTAGGTAAGTTCTATCGTGCGTAAACGTGTAATATCCAAATCACCTTATTGGATTACGCATGTTCGTACGATCAAAACAAAACCATTTCAGAAGCGATAGCCCATTACTTAATCCAAAGTTACGGTGTTTTTATTGAAAGATCGAGGCTTAAGGGGTAAATATCACATTCTTTTCGCCTTATCTTCCCTCGGGAAAATGCAAAACCAAATTGAACTTTCCAAGGAAAAACTCCAAACCCAAAGAGTAACAAATGAAGATAGTAACTTTATTTTGACATTGTACTTACCTAAATAATAATCATCAACCAAAATAATGTTTACACTTTAGACATAGATAGCACGCAGTAAGAGAGTATTGTAAAATGACAACCATATATTTACATAATATATACGGTATACATACATTTGTTAGGCAAGTGAATAATAATTTCATTGAAGTTATTCTTTAATAATTTGAGGTTCAAAAAAAGAATTGGTTGCTTTGGTGAGGCTCTCTGCATAAAGGTCCAATCGCTGGGTCATCCTGAAGCCCCACTTGTCCTTGACCTGACGACACAGGTTCAGATCCATCTTCACAATCAGGAGGCCATCCTTCACCCTGGACAATCCGGGTGTCCTAGAACCGTCAGGAGCTGCGACGTAGGAAGATCCATAGAGGTGTCCAAACGTCTTGTGCCCAGGAGCTCCGTCTCCAGAAGTAAACTCACTTAGGAACGTTTCAGATCCAAAACTGTTGATGGCACAAGTGAAATAACTATTGGCTATGGCTGCGTTCATGGCCTCAATTCCCCACAGCGGCTCACTCAAGGCTCCCACCGTAGCAGATGGATTGAAAACTATCTCGGCTCCATTGATTCCAAACATCATCCAGTTTTGTGGATGATGTCGCCCATAGCAAATGTTTACAGCGATGTTCCCATATTTAGTAGCAAACACCGGATGGCCTGTGTTTCCCTCCATGTAGTAGGTTGACTCGTTGAAGTCCCCAATTCGAGGAATATGATTCTTGCGATGTTTTCCAATCACCTCTCCGGTGTGGCTTATCACAACGGCAGTGTTCCAGATGGTTTCACCGTGCGCGTCATCACGCTCGAGAATAGGTGAGATGATCACCATATCATATTTCTTGCAGTAATCACTGAGGAATTTCATTGAAGGTCCATCCTCTGCCGACTCAGCAAACTGACACCAAGGATGCTTCTCACGCGTGCAGAATGCAAATGGCATTGTCCAAGCTTCTTGCAGACACAGAACGTTCACGCCTTCAGATCCAGCTATATCAATAAGAGCACCAATCTTTGAAAATATAGCGTCTCTTTGTTTCACTATGGTTTCTGAAGTTGGTAGAACTATAGTATTTTGGATAGCTCCTATCGTCACCTCCCTGGCTGGTCGGATCTGTTCCTTTAAAGCAGTGAAGGAATAAGCAGATATGTCGGCATCGTTTCTTTCGGCGAAGTCTTTCGTCTTAGTTCGCAGTTTTATGATATTGTCATCACTTCTCCCGTAAAGAATTCTTTTCAACTCTGATTTGTCTTCGATGGTTAATTTATTAATAATATCTTCAACACTCGATATTTCTTGTTTTTCGGACATTTTGGAAGGACTAAATCTAGCTGCGACAGATTATTGTTTGAGTAATGGAACCCAACTGAAAAGTGATACTAGTAACAGCTGGTACACAACCTCACGCCGTTATCTGTTCATTATCATTTTGTTTATTCTTGTTATTCAAACGAAACGTCAGCGTTACAATAGATAGCGTGTTATACAGGCCCTTAATTTTATGACTTTTTTTTAATAAGAAGTGAATGTAAGTAAATAATAAGTAAATCATAGTGAACTCTTCAAAATGAATGCGATTAATTGATTCATTGCATTCAATTTTAATTATGTTGGAAGTTTGTATGGGAGAGTCCTTGGCCGATGTAATGCTACACTATTGCAAATCCCAAAGATAATATTTCAAATACCCGTACGTATATCAACTTTCATAGAAAGTTCTTTCAAACTCATATTTTTCTTTATCGTTCAGTTTTTTATGAAACTTTCTAAATCGGATGTTTCCTGTGTTAGCGGGTTTTACGCCATGATGATTTTTCTGCGAGCAAAATACCGACCAGTTTCAACAATATCTTATTTCATATATCTTTATCGTTTATGTAATATTATTGTTTTGAAAGAAACTTTAATCAAGCGGCAATAGATAACATTTACATACATTTCTGGTACTAAATTCTAGCGGCCTACCTACATTATATGTATGCTGTACATGTGATAAGTATTTTAATCTTTATAGTGTTATCATTGAGGTCTATATATGAATACTTGGTTAATGATCATTACAACATACGTTGATATCAATTGACAATAATCAAAACACTAAAAATAACTACTAATAAACACTTTTAATGTAGGCTTTATTTACACCAAAAACATTATTGTATTACGATTTAACATACATCTATGCTAATAAAGTTAATAGATAATACGTATAAGCTTTAAAGATTATTGACTGCTAAATTAATAGATCGCATTTAGGTTTAATATAAGGTGACATGGGATGTGCTTGACTTACTATAATGATTGTGATATTTGATATTATTTGGAGTAAAAAATTGTTGAAATGAAGTCATGGTCTCTGATGCCAAGGAATCGTTGAGGCAATCAAATCCCCGGGCCACGCACAAATTTGACACATGCACCTTTTGCTAATTCTAAAAATTCCAATAATCGACATTGGGTGGCAACCTTACCATTTCATTACGTGAAATTTGAATGCGAAGTCTAAAATCATTAAATTAGGAAATCATTACATTTATGAAATAACTCCAACGCAACCCACAGACAACAAACATAAATACTTTTTGCTTTATTTATTTTTTATTTTGTGGAAACCAAAAACTAGAAGATGTGGAAATCATGATCAACACCCATACATTATCTACAGTCCCCCTCGGAACAGGAATACCTACTGAGGAGGACTGAGAACAAACGATTTCACTTTACTTAATATTATATTTTTATTTTACTTTAAATAAACAAAATTAAAAAAAAACGTGTTCGAATTTAAAATGTAAATTTATAATAGAAAATTACATAATAAAACGAGTTATGAACTCTGAAAAAAAAATTAAATCATCCCGGACAGAAACTTTGATTCTTTGTACATAATTTTTTTCCGTGTTTTTTTAACTGCCAATACTACAATATTTCAACAATTCGAAAGAAACTTACGTTCCCGAAAGGTCTATAGGAATATTATTAAAGACAATCTACTACAATATTTCAACAATTCGAAAGAAACTTACGTTCCCGAAAGGTCTATAGGAATATTATTAAAGACAATCGACATTCTAATAACTTCAGTCTTCTAAGTTTTTATAAGAGGCGTGACAAGGAAGATTTTTGTGAAAGGCTTAGGACGATCGTCGATGACGTGCACACCTTGATGATGTCCCTGGGACTAGTGTACTATCCAATTCACGGAATAAAACATTTTTCATATTCTTTAATGATTTTTTTCGCGCCTTTTCCTGCAGGTGACAGCCGTCATATTTTGGGTTACTATCACGTTTTGAACACTGGCTATATTTCCTCTCGGGTATATTCCACTCTTATCCACTTGTAACGTTAAAATAATTCCAACCCTTATCATAAATTTCGCTCACTCTAACAAAAAATGTTTGCAAAGCAATTTTTTCTTCATTTTTACTGTAGCTTTATAGATAATTGTCACCATTTTCGTTATTTATTTTTGGGGTGTTATGCCGTGTTGTGCTACTTCCTTCTTTAGCCAGCGTTTAGGAAGGTGTTATATTGTTGAACCATCAGGGCAGATGATGATGATGCAAGATGATGATGGCAGATGTAAGATGATGATGGATACTGTAACGCTGTCCGAAACGTTGGCTGAATAAGAAGGTAGCGCAACACGGCATAACACCCCAAAAATAAATAACAAATATATTTTTCGCTGTGAAAGTCTAAAAACATATCCAATTGTCACCATGTTCACATTCATTTTTACAGGAGTATGGACAAACATTCATGCCACAGCAATGCTTGTAGGTCCGATTATGATCTAACTTCGACCATCCGATAATATCGAGATTTATTGAGGGAACACAATGATTAAAGATCAATTATTATTTTTTAATTGACAAACTAATGTTTAAGACAAGATTTTTATGCATAGCACAAAGGGTAACAATTATTATAAGCAATACTCGAGTCCCGTCGGCGGCATGTATGTTTTTTCGGGAGATTTTTTTAATGTGGATGAGTGTTTCAGGCTAATAGTCATTGCTTACAATATATGTTACCCTTTGTGCTATGCATAATAATCTTGTCTTAAACATTAGTTTATCAATTAAAAAATAATAATTAATATTTGACGAGTTAAAGTATTTCCCCAAAAAAAATGTAGACATAATATGTCTCAACGCCACCTAGTGGGAGATTTAGCACTTACAATGCCTTTCTCATATAAAATAAAGTTGATTGTTTGCAGGTGAAAAAATGTAATAAGCAGTAATTGTTGAATGAAACACTTGTATGAATTGAATTATTTGAGATAAGCCGACGTAGCTCAGTGTTTAGAGCAGTTGACCGGAAATCAGAAGGACACGGGTTCGAGTTCTGTCGGCGGCATGTATCTTTTCTCGGGAGATTTTTTCAATGTGGATGAGTGTTTCAGGCTAATAATTATTGCTTATTACTGATTAAAGATTACTTACTTTTAACAACACAGAAAACAATACAAAAAAACTGATCACCAAAAAGTTGAAAACCAACAATCAACCGGTACGTTTGAACGATTAGGAGAAATCACGGCCATCTGGATGTACTTTCTAAAAAATAATAGAGCTGGAATGACTCACCAAGTAAACAGAGAGCTAAATTCGTCGATCGCGATTCTATTCAGAAGACTGGTCAAATCTCTTTTTCCAAGACTATCTCTATCTAATCAATGCGTTAGTGATAAAGACGTAATTGATACGATTTATATGCCTTTTGTGACGTAGGTTGAAACGTTGTGACTTCTGAACCCCGGCCCTGAGACAAGTGGCGCCTAGAGCCGCTTGAATTTTGGCGCCTTTTGCAATAGTTCACCAAAGAAAGCAATTATTAGTCATCGCTTTATGATTACCACATGAACTTTAAAGCAAAGAGCGGTTTTCTAAATCAGCAAATGAAGTAGGCTCTTGCGTAATGAAATTAGGACAAGCTCTTCAGTGTGAAATCTCAAGTTTAACGCAACTGTTTTCAGATCACTACGACATTTTTGTAATGAGGTATGGAGCTTTGAAATATTAAACAAAAATATGAAACATCATTAAAAATCGAAATGGTTTTTGCCGTATTTGGCGACCAGATCTGAATAGCCAGGTATTTTCCCATCATCCTCTTCCCCATATCAGTCTTGGATTTGTCAATAGGCTATATAGGCTGCGGCCTGGGGGCGGTAGACTTCAGGGGCGGCGCTCGGTCGCTTGGTAAGCCGTTAAAACGATAGACTTCGCTTTTCGGCCCATACAAAAAGGACGCCCGGGAAAAAACACTTTTCTACATCGAAAATTGCACAAAATGAATATATATTTTTTTATACTGCCTTCTAAAGGGTGAAAACTATGTCGGTATGTTTTCGAATTTTCGATGCGTTTCGTATTAACGTAAACATTCACTGTTAAACATGTACGATTTTACCAAAAATATTATTTAAGGAAAAAGTGCTGCTAACTCAACTCTCATAAAGAATTATAAAATTATAAAAAGCTACCGACGTAGCTTCTTCTTTCTAAAAAATATATATTTTTTAAAATATCAATTTCGTGAAAGATTCGGTGTAGAAAAGTGTATTCTCCATAAACTATGTAAATTTGAGCGTTGTCTCATTCGCACATTTCGCATTCGCATGTATTGTAAGTGTGCGTGAGCTTGTTGTGAGCGGGACAGAATGACGGACGCTGGTGTTCCGCGTGTCGTTCAAAGTCTAGCCTCGTAAGTTTGTGTGCGATTAAAAACAAAAACCAAGTCATTTTGGATTCATTTTTAACAAGAATGTAGGAACTTTCTAATCACAAAGAGTCACAGAAAAAGCTCAGTATCCTGTAAAATATTATTACAAAAATAATTAGTAGACGATTTAGTTCAGGAATTTATACACTTTCACAGTATTGTTTCCTCTAATACGACGGCAGAGAAACCTGAATCTACCTACATCAATACTGAATTTTTACGTTTTTGAGGAAAAAACCTCTGTGCAACGTTTACCCGAACTTGAATACAGCTCTCCGCATCGCACTTTGCACTTCGGCCACAAATTGTTCTGTAGAAATGAGTTTTTCCCGTTTAAAACGACTGAAAAATTACCAAAGGTCTTCATTGTCTCAAGAAAAATTAAACTCTTTGGCTCTTCTATACATAAAAGCAGACATAATTAATACAAAAAATTATGAAGATATTATAGATGATTTTGTCAATAAAAAATCCCGTAAAAAATTGTAATTCTTTTTTATATTACACTTTTACTTTATGACTAATTCATTCGTTTATTTCATTTTTCAATACCTTCTTAACCTAAATTTGAATAATTATTTTAAAAATTGGATATCACCTATAAAAGCCTACAAGTGAGTGATTATGATAAAAGCCTACAAGTTGGTGGCAACTTCTAAGAAGGAGGAAGGGACGGCGCAAATGGAGTGGCCTACACTTTTGAAAAGTGTAAATCCGGCACTGCCCACATCCTTCCCTTCCCCGCTACCTTTAACCTCACAACATAACCCAATTGAGGATACCGTAGTCCCATTCACTGTCTCCAGATGGTTGGGAGCAATTGGGCAGATAAAACATGAAAACGAAGTAATATCTACCATTTGTTTCACATTTCTATAGTTGTTAAATAAAAAAAGTACAAACCACTGACATAAAACATACATAGATAAATGACCATATGCATAGTATGACATTTATAGATATACAAGAATTAATATCGCGGGTGTTAACAACCCCAGAATGCACCCGACCCTGAGATAACGCTGCACCTACTACACATCCGGCCCTGTACCTTATCTGTGGACAACAAACCAATAAACACTATCAACCACAATGGACTCGGACCTCGATCTACCCACGAGAAGAAGATATAAAAGGAACCACAACCCCTGAATAGCCGCTAATGTCCAATCTAGAGTTACAGAAGCAATATGCTTCTTTCGTTTTCTCCTTGAATACTATTGTAACTCACTTGTAATGTCCTTTGTTGTTAAATAAATATTAAAAGTTTATTGTGTATTCACTTTACGTGATTAACCAAAACCAACATAAGTTAACTCGGGCGACACCTACTAGGTGCCCCGGAAACCATTTATTGGATAACCAACACCTCTGCCATAGGTCACACCAAGTGGTTCGCTACGTTTGGTGACTTAGGAGGGGTGCCCGGGTTCATGGGGTAAGGTTTGTCTAGGTCTTGGCGGCGGATGATCTAGACACACTGAACCCCTACTTTCCTAACCCTAGATTCCTACCCAACCCTCATACCCTTTTCCTTCCCAGAACGTCCTCTCCTTTCTTTCCTTAAAATACCCTCCACATAGCACCCCCAAAGATGACATAGGCCCTGAGAGAAATTATTTTACTCAGAGCCTCCTGTGTCGACCTAATGTAAAAAAAAAAAAAACTAGTTTGTTAGGTTGGTTTATAGCTAGTAGTTTAAAACATTCATTCGCAGTAAATTTTGTTTTAAGTTTTTTTTTAATTTTGAAAACACATAAAGTCACTCTCGCTTGGTGCGTCGTTTTCACTCGGATTCGGAGGGGTCCGTTTTAATTGCCATATTTAATAATTTATCTCCCATGATAGGATGCTGTTATTCCGGATAATCCGAATCCGAATTCATTTTTCCGGACCATTTATCACCGCAGGACAGGTGAAACGGTGACCAAGGGGCTGGTGTATTTTGTTTACGAAATTTGTAGGCATCACGTGGAATATTTATATGTTGTACGGAAGGATAGCTTTGTTTGAGTCCCGGTAAGAGTTGATAAAACGTAAATGCTACTTTTGGAGATGAACCCCCTAAATTATGATTTTATTCACGTGCCCGTGGGAATATTTAAAACTGTTTAACCCAAAATAGAAATTCGTGAAGGTTTCCTGAAATTAATTATTCTAACTAGTGCTAGTGAACTAGAATGTTGGGTGAAGAGATTAAAAATAATGTATGCATACCTTTAGTTGTTAAAAATTCCGCGTACACAAAGAAATTTGATTGAATCTATAATATAATAGTTATTTATTAAAACAAAAATATGTGTTTATATTATGGCATAATATTTAAGTGGTAGTGGTGAAAGACCACCTTTCAGAATCGAAATGGTTTAAAGCTTTCCAGAGTGGAAAATACTCTCAGTATCGCCCAGGTGTAAGACATTCAGAATTGAAATGTTACTTGAAATGGATTTAGCCGTTTTTTGTGACCAGATCTGAATAGCCAGGTACATTCCCACCTTGCTCCTCCCAATCTCCTTCCCCTCCCACTACATTCAGCCTCACAACATACCCCAATTGGAATGCCATAGTCTCACTGGCTCCAGACTCTTAGGAGCAGTTGTTACTCAGTATTGATTTAAAAAAATAACACAATAATAAAAAAGGGGAGCAGTTGGGACTTTTGTGCGGTGTACACATAAAAAAGGGCTTGTTTGGTGACCAGATCTGAATAGCTATATACATTTCAACCTTCCATTTTCCCATATCTTTTATTTTCTTTAGCCTCACAACTTTCCGAAGCCAGTGCGATTATGGCAGCCCCATTTTGCGGTATACGGTTTGAAAGTACCAGGCCATTCAGATCTTGTCACTAAACACGTGAGAGTATATTGTGTTATTTCTACATGACTTTGTGTTTCCAATGCCAAAAACAAACCAAGCGTCGCAACTTAGTTTGTTTTTAGAGAAGCGCGTATATATTCTAGCGCGCCTTGATAAGCATTGTGTCTCATTCTAGCAGCATGCCGCATGCACGAAATCGCGCACGATTCACTAAAAACCCATCGCGACGCGGTATTTCCGATAGTTATGGGATCAGTAGCGACGTGTGATCGAAAAAAATATTTTTTGCTTTTAATAGAAAAAAAATATCATCGGACAACAAAATGACACATACATTTATTACTCCAAATATGCTCAGGAATCGTACATGTTGAACTTTTATTATGTTGTGTGTAAGGTAGGTTTGAGAAAGTGAAACTGCACAGACAAAAACGTTATTCTAAAATATGATCATTTTATTCGTAAAAACGGGACTGAAGTTCTTACGAACAAATTAACAGGGTTTCAATGTTTATTGGCGGGAACATGTAAGAATATTTAGTTGGTATACGTAATTTCGTACGTATAGAAATAAATTATTCTTACATTTTCCCGCCAATAAATATTGAAACACTGTTAATTTGTTCGTAAGAACTTCAGTCCCATTTTTAACCGTTTTTACGAATAAAATTATCGTATTTTAGAATAACATTTTTCTCCGTTTGGGTGTGGATGGATAATTTTGTATGTTTCGTGAACACCTCGCTAGGTTTATTATGTTAGTTAAATTTCAGAAGGATTTTTTGTTTTAAATATAGGTACAAAAGTCTTTGTAATATCTTCTCGTAGCCAATTGATTGCTCACCATATCGTGAAAGTAAGGTGTTGTTATCACGTTGTCATAAAGTGTGTTCAATGTATACTTGTGACGTTCCAATGAATTGACGTTTGTATACGCATTCGATTATAATTTTTTTGTATCTGAACTCACTATAACTAGGCCTGTATTGAAGTTACCAAAATTTAAAAAAAGGATTTAATTTCTGAATTTCTGGCTGCTTCAAAGAGCCTTATGTTCTGGAAACGGCAAGATGGCAAAAAGTACTTTTCGTGTTCTTAGAAAAATATTCGGCCCATTCATAAATCGTCCGTAAGGCAGTTTTATGAAGATTTGTGATTTATAAATATCTTAAAGTCTTTGGGTGAATTAAGTATCAGGCTTTCCTGGAAATTCTTCCCTTACTTCTGAACAATAATTTATTATAGGCGCTTCGTCCTAATTTTAGTATTGTTTAACTATATTTATTTATTAAAGCTTTCTCATTTACGAAAGAGATTTAATAGCAAACTTCTGATAGAAAATAAGAGATAATTATAAAACTTTCGATTTCTAAAGAGGCTTCCCGTTTAAGTATGAGCGAAGATCTGAACCACAAAGAATGGAGATTCTCTTCATAATTTCGATAAATTATGAAATAAATAATCTAATCTTAATCTTGTTCTGGAAAGGTTTTATCTTCTAATACCGTGAGAAATTCAATAATTTACCCACAAATTCATCACCGACTCCCAACAGCATTCCGACTGCTTTTTGCTTTAGATCTTGAAGAGAACCTGCATCTTGAAGAGAACCTGAGTCTTGATTGAAGAGTCTTGAAGATAACCTGCGTCTTAAAGAGAACCTGGGTTTTGAAGAGTCTTAAAGAGAACCTGCGTCTTTAATAGTCGTCGCGTCTCTCAGCGAACACGAACGGTGTAAATCAGTGTGCGATAAATAAATTGTAAAAGTGATTTAAAAGTAAACGAAAAACGCTCAAACTACTTTAAAATGGTGCAGTGTAAGAAATGTTAAAAATATGTTGCTAAAGACAGTGAATTGGTCAAATGCATCGACTGTAATGGAACCTTCCACAAACTATGTACAAACCCCGCCATTAACGTGGGCAATGCATTTATTTGTACAAACTGTGAAGTACAACGAACAGCGAACACAGATAACGCAACGGCCGGAGGCAGCGGGTCACAAGGCCCGAACCCAGAAAATATCCCAGAAATGAAACAAATTCTTAATGAAATAAATAATAAAATAAGCATAATGTACGTCATGAAAAAAGATATGGAGACTCTCACACAGTCAACTGAGTTTCTATCCAACAAATATGACGAACTGATATCGCTACATCTAGAATTGGGAAAAATACTAAAAGAAAACGAAAATAAACTCAACGAAGTTATAAACAAAAACACATACCTTGAAAAATGTAATAGAGCATTAGAATACAGGATCCAAGAAATTGAACAAAGAGAAAAAAACTACAAATTGAACTGTTTGGTATAGAAATTAAAAAAGACGAAAATATTGAAACCACTATAAAAACAATTGCAGATAAACTAAATACGAATGGCGAAAATATTGAAAAGGTTTGGAGACTTCCAAATAGAAAGGACTCAAAACCGGCAAATGTAATTGTGAAGTTCACTCGTCAATCTCATCGAGATGAATGGCTGCAAAAAAGAAAAAACATGTTAACGAACAACGACATTTACAAGAACGGAAACAACGACCGAATATACATAAATGAAAATCTAACAAAAGAAAAAAAAGATCTCCTATACATTACAAAACAAAAAATGAAAACAAAATTTAAATACATTTGGGTACAAAATTCCAAAATATTAATAAGAAGTGAAGGTGATGGGAAAATAATCCATATAAGAAATGAGAATGATATAAACAGATACATTTAAATAAAAAATAAAAATAAATCAAAACACCTTTTGACCCGAAACACTTACTTTATCAGTTACTAAATCCATGTCATGGAAGATTCTACACAATTCCAAACTCACAAGTTTACAAAGTGCTATAATTTGGATAACTGGATAAACGATAAAAGCATCAATATGAGGTTTGTGGCTATTCACCTAAATATAAGATCACTGAAAAAGAATTTTAATTCATTTATTGCACAAATAAATGACATTCTGCAGTTTATAGATGTAATTTTTCTAACGGAAATAAATATTACAAACGAAATAATAACTATGTTCAATATACCAAACTTCATCTCGATTGCAAATACTAGAGAGAATAGAAGAGGAGGGGGATTAATCATGTACTTAAAAAACCATCATACTTTTAAGAAAACAAACATTTCTTTTAAAAGCTGCGAGACAATATCTGGAGAAATAACCACCGTTCATCAAGATGTCATAAATATACTTCAGGCGCGGATCCAGCCCTTGAAAAAGGTTGTGGGCACAGCCACCCGAAAATCGAACAAGTGCGAGTCGGAGTACGAACTCGCCCATGAACGCCTTTTTAATTTGATTATTTCCTTATTTCCGCGCATCAGGACTTTGGCCTTAGGAATGGAAATGATCATTGGAGGAAGTCAGACCAGATACCATCCAATTAAACAGTCAAACAGTTTGGATTAAGTTCCAAACCAATTTCAATCAATACATTATTCTTTTTTCTAATACCCAGTAAGCCAATATAGGGACACTGGGTTAATAGGTATCTTGACGCTGTCTCGGGAGTCGTAAGTATGACCAGCAAGTGAGATGCACCAGGCGAGACTTATTAGGCTACCAATACCATTACAACTACTAAACCGATTTTGATAATTTTTTTACATCTTCAAAGAATATCAAATCAAATTAAACGCTAGGAAACAGTTAACATTAAATAACTTTATTTAGGTGCTTACCTAAATTACAAATTCAAGCATACGTTTCTTTTTCGCGAAAACGTTGATAATTTCATCGATATCCAGGTTCAAATCTTTGTATATATTTGGGAGAGATAGCCCGGATAATCTTTCCATTCACGCAAACAAGATTTTATTCTCGTCATTTCTCTGCCAGTATTTAAATTTTTATGTTAAGGTACAAATCTTGGTCGCATGCTTCAATGAGATGAGCTACTGAGTCTGGTATGGCTGAATTGTTTTCTCATTCTCTTTTCCATTTGGTCATCCAGAGTCGGAATTCATTTATAACAGTTGATTCAGTATTCTTTAATGAATAAGCGGTACATCTGGACCACTTTTTTCACTTTCACTGTCTCGATATCGATATCCCAGGTTAGGTTCCCTGACACTAACATTTGGTTTAGGTAGAAAAACTCCCAAATGAAATAGTTCCAGTACCTCCGGAGACAATCTCTCCTCCAAATCATTAATAATGGAATAGATATGTAAATTGATTTCCGAAAGTACTCTCGGCAATGAACATATCTGCGCGGGTGCACGCACCCGGCCAATAGTCATTTTTTAATATATGCTAAAGAAAGTATCAATAAAATTTTGTATGTGTGCTAAAGAAGGTATCAAAAAAAGTCAAATTTCTAAGAAGACTAAGAAATAAACTGAATGGAAACACTCCAAAGCTCATTTATAAAACTAAAGTTGCTCCGCATTTCGATTATTGCTCTACGATGTTATATTTGGCCAATAAAGGAAATTTGAACAAGCTAGATTTTATACAGAATAGAGCTATGCGATGTATACTGGGAAAAGGCAAATATGCAAGGGTTAATCAAACCAGAGAGCAGCTAAATTGGATTCCAATAAAACAGAGACTGTTATTTAATGTGTTAATTTTTTTCCATAAAGTCATGAACAACCAAATATTTTAAGGATGAAATTGTTTTTAATAGATATGTACATAATTACGAAACCAGAAGTGAAAATAGAATTAGATTTCCACATATGAAGAAATCCAAAACACAGAACTGTCTAATGTACAGAGGACTAAATATGTATGATGAAACCTGAAAGTCTAAAGAATGAAGGAAGAATGAATGTATGTTATGAAACAGAAATCTTGTGTTCATTGAAAAAATATTTAAAGTTACAAAATGAAATATTATCTTGTTTATATTAGTTTATATTCATGTTGTATAAAATAAATTAATAAATAATAAAAAAAAATAAAAATCATTATTGACGTGCCAAAAAGAAACAGATAATACATATATGTTTTCAAAAATGTGATATAACGTGTCAGCATATCGTCTATGGCTCTTTTCTGCGTTCCGAATTCATGATTCATTGTGGTTTTTTTAAATTTTATTAAGGCATAGCGTTTATTGTCATCAGCCCGTGAAAATGTGACGTTACAAGTCTATTAGGGTTGTGGGCATGCCCACCGTGCCCACAACGGTGGATCCGCCCTTGATATACTTGCAGTATATCGCCCGCCGAACAACAACAAGAATATATACTTGAAGGAACTCAAAGAAATATTACAATTAACCTCATCTGATTCAAATTACTTGTACTGTGGTGACATTAACTTAAATTTATTGGATACCAAAAATAGTGTAATTACAGAATACCAAAATCTACTCAGTGAAAATGGATTAGAAAATGTAATATTAGATGTGACCCGGGATGAAATTTTAAACGGCAAAAATGTTTATTCTTGTATAGACCATATTGCAATTCGTAACCGTAATAACACTGTATTTTCATGTATTGTGACTAACAAAATATCGGACCATTATATAACAGGAGTTGCGATAGGGAAAGAGGAACTTACAAAGGATTTTAATGAAAAAAGGGAAATTATTGATAATAAATTGGTATATTCCAAATTAAAACTAGTAAAATGGGGTAAATTATTACAAACTGAATGTCCCTCAGAACTGTACTATAATTTAAAAAATATTTTTGATAATATCTATGAATCCTCGAAAAAAGAAAAATCATTTAAAAATAATCATAGGCACAACAACCAATGGGTTACTGAAGAAATTAAGAACATGATTAAAAAAAGAGATTATCTTTACCGAAAATGCAAGAATAGCCCTAATAACCCTGTTTTTCGTTTAGAATACACGCGATATAGAAACAAAACAAATAAACATATTAATATTACTAAAAACACATTTCACAAAAACGTAATAAATAGTTTAAACGGCAACCCAAGGAAACTCTGGGACGAAATAAATAACCTAATAGGAAAACCTAAACAAAATCTAGATAAAATAATCCTTCAACATATGGGAAGTCAAGGAGACACAAAATTTTTATGTGATAAATTTGCTACAACATTCGTAAATGAAATAAAAGACATAAGACATAACTGTACTAAAAAATTCCTAGATCGTAACACGTATACAACTCCTGCTAGTATGTCAATGAGATTTAGACCTGTATCACAAAAAGATGTAAAAAAAATTATTAATGATATGGATGTTAAAAAATCAGAAGGCAATGATCAAATAAGAATTAAAGACCTGAAGTTAATTGCTGATAATATAATCCCAATATTGACTAAATTAATTAACCTTTGTGTAAGTAAAAGTATCATGCCTGACGAACTTAAAACATCCATTATCAGACCTATATATAAATCAGGAAACCACAAAGATTTCACAAACTATCGACCAATAGCGATTCTCTCATGTATTGATAAAATTATTGATAGAGCTATTTTTAACCAAATACAACTTTTTATAGAAAAAAATAAAATCATAAATCCCATACAATACGGATTTCAAAAAGAAAAAAGTACTACACAATTACTGTCTAAATTCACTGACCATAAAAATTGTCATTTAAATGAAAAATATTATGTTGGTATAATTTTTATAGACTTTAAAAAGGCCTTTTGTAATGGTTATTTTTTAACTATTATAGTAATACTTTATTGGGATTAGTAAGTAGTTTAATGGCAATTTTATGTAAAGTCAATGGTAATGCCTGTGTGCATTTATTATGTATGAGTTCCAAATTATAGGCAGAGCAAAGAGACAACTATTGAATAAAAGAAGGTTAAGATTAACATCAATATAAATTTATTATTTTATAAATATCAAGGAATGTTAAATTAAGGAATTAATTAATCTACAGGGCGTGGCATTTGCTCGAAGAAGACAAATGATGGTCATATTCTGAATAATGTCACATAAATTATGAATTTACATCTACTGAATTTAAGAGGTCAAAATTAAGAAACTAAGTTAAAGAAATATAAGTTGAGCGCCATCTTGTCTTTGAATGAACAAGAAAACATTATTTAAGTTAATTTAAAAGGAATTAAACCATAATTAAAATGAAGCTAAATCTACGTTACGAAATTGCGAAGTGCGCAGTGCGAAGTGCGAAGTGCGAAGTCTGAAGTCAGAAGTCTGAAGTCAGAAGTCTGAAGTCAGAAGTCTCCATAGCGCCGGCTTCCGTTCTCATTCCCAGTGCCCGTAGGTGTGTCTCTTTCAGGATGCCAAATTCAAACTGATTCATAATTGCTTGTGCCGCTCGCCTCTCCCGGTTCTGGCGATCACGTGGTGGACAGTAGTGATGTGCATATCAGTAGCGGTAGGGGTGTACTTTCTAAATCGCTACATTACCCCCTTTCCATGGAAAACATTTCCAGTAGGAAATGTAGGCCCACCTGGCGCCTATTACTGCAACTGGAATATTGATGAAGATCCCTTTCATTATAAGATCAGGAGGAGAAGGCCATCATCAATCCTTGAGGCCAGGGTATATACCAGAGGTATCCATCCCGAAAGTTGCATCAAAGGGTGCTGATCCAAGTAGTGGAAACCCGTATTCTTGACTTGAAAGGTCCAAGAAGGATGCAATGTTGCAATGGTATTCCATGTCTTCTTTGTTGAGAAGCCCAAGATATGATATGATGGACAACCAGCATAGTTAAAGAGCTGCTTAAAGAGTCCAAACTTCTTTGTTGAAAGCCAAAATATGACATGAGGAGGAACATCCAGTATTGTTGAAGAGCTGCGTGACTAGTCCAATCTTCTTTGATGTTCTCTACAGCTAAAACTGCCTATCTCATGGTTTATCAGCAAGAATATGAAAGCATTCAAAAGCAAAGAAAATTATTAGTATACAATTTAAAAAAATTTAAATACTCTTTTAAAGAACAAAATCAGAACTAGTTTCCAAATACAGGAAAAACTATATAAAACATTTGACCTCAACAAATGTGAAAAGCTACCAAGTAATTAAACTTAAGCAATGATATATCAAAATTACTAACGATTCAAAGTTTGAAAACTACAAAACTTTAAAGGTATAAAAGACCTTATGTCAAGATAAGAATAAAAGTTTTAAAGAATAATATTAAATCAAAGAATGATATTATCATCAGTACTAGGTATATAAAACCTTTTTACAGCAAGAGATTTTCAAAATAGAAAAATATAAGATGAGTGGTGAAACCACCGAGATTTCAATACAGAAAGTTAAATTAAAAGGGAAAAAAAAATTTAACTATTTAATAATAATCAAAAATTTATATGAAATTCAAAATAAATTGAAAATTTTCCAATCATTAAAATTTAAGTGTTAAATCCACTGAAAATATAAATATATTTTTTTAAAGAAAATTCTAAACGAAAATTTATGATTCTAAAAACGATACCAACAGTATAATAATATTGATTAATTTCAATAATCAATGAATTTTCTTTCTGAAGGAAATAGAAAATTATTTTTAAATTTTATGAAGCTCGTCAAGCAATTTCCTTTAAATAAGGGAAGTACTTAAGGAGGTGAACACGAAAACATGTAACACAAAGACTGTTCTGATAATTACCCAAAAACGTACATACAATTATGACGTCAAGTAAACTATTGAATACAAATATTCCAAATGTTAAATCTTAAGAAAATAAAACTAAATTTTAAATTAGAAAATCAATCACCAGAACAATGCTGAACAGACAACTGTTGAACAAAAAAAAAATTTGAACAACGATTCCATATAATATCCTCATAACGAGATGGAAAAATCGGATGATTCAACATTTCTTTAAATAAATCCCCAAAATAACGTAAATGTTATATAAAAACTCCCAAAATACGTATTGTTTTCGGAACAAAACGATTGTTGAACAACTACAACATGAACAAAATTTCCATTTAAATCCTCAAATTATAGATGGAAAACCACGAAAAAGTCCGGAAAATACCCAATGATAACGTAAACGTTATAATATAACCCAAAACTTCATATTTTGCTATACAAAAGGACAACAGCCCTCCCGCCTCTGTAGGGAAATCATCTACAGCAACAGGTCCTCTGTCTTCCTGCGATTGAAATGCAAAGGGTAAACCCAAAACCATTTCTGCGAAACGATTCAATTTCAAAAATTAAAAAAAAATCGCGAATGGGAACTCAGAGGTTTGAAGAACATAGAACCCGATTACTAAAAACTTACGCACGCAGAGGTTACTAAACATGTTACGCTCGTAATTATTCGCACCGCTCGCAAAATAAGGAAACTTTTCCCACCGAAAGGAAAGTTTTAAATTGTTGGCCCGAATTTAAGTTACCCCACGAAATGATGGACGCAATGACATGACAGACAAAACAAAACAAAACAAAACAAAACAAAATAAAATACCCATTCGAAGTTCATACTCGTGTTCACTTATGAACGTCGAATGTGTATTTCTTTTTTGAGAAGAAATGCATTCCACTAAGTGCCGGACAAAGCGAAACGCCCTTCCCCCAAGACAAAACAAATAATAAATAGTCTGCAACCGTTAAAAAAATATATATATTATAAAGTTTAAAGCGAGAAAAATAAAATTATCCCGAAATGCATGATGTATAACCAAACACCAACGTTAATTAAAGAATCCTAAATAAAACTTTTGAAAACCACAATGTCGTATCAACTTCCATATAAATCCAACCTAATTAGTTGATGAAAAGTTTGATAATAACAAATATTTGTGTTGCCGAAGAAAGGAAATAATTTTCCAAAAGAAGTTAAGCATGTTTACTTAACAAAATATTGATGAATGACTATTAAGGATGCGATAAGATCAATTACTTCTGAAAATATTACTTTAAAAAATTTGTGAAAAAAAGATTGGTGTATAAATCACTTCAAGGAGAAAAATGTTGTGTTGCCGAAAAAAAAATTCGTAAAATGAATCTAAATATGTCACTTATATGATTAAATTTTTTAAAAGGCCATAACGAAGAGCAATGATTCAATAGCTTCTGAAATATTTTGTAAACAACAGAAAAATTTGTATAAAGATTTTAGCAAGAAAAACAATGCTGTTAAAAAACTTCCATATGAATCCAACATGACAGTTGATGAATGTTCAATTAAAGCAAAACTTAAGTTGCCGAATATCAATAAAATTTTATTAAAAGGATAAGTTAAATGTGTCAACCCAATAAACTCTATTGAAAAGGTAATTGACGCGACGATAGATGTCGTTAATTGTTATTACAAAAAAGAATCACCATTTCCAAGCTAAGATGAAAAATTGAAATGACTAAACTGTCAAAATAAGGAATCTTCGCGGTACAAACAGACATCAAATTGACATATAAATCCCCAAAGGAATGTACAACTTAATACCCGAAAACACCGAAAAAAACGAATTAATCTGAAAGAAATTCCAAAAAATTTTTAAACTACCACTCCCAAAATATAATTTAGAAAAAAAATCAGGTATAGCTTCGCACCACCAATGAAATTAAGTTAAAATTTTTAACATAATAAACAGATCTAGTTCAAACCAAAACTCTAAATATGTATTAAATCCCTCAATCGAGGACAAAATCCAGAAAGAAGAAGGAACCAGAGTATACACTATGATAATCAAAAAAAAGTACTATTTTTTTTTTTAGTTTTTAATAGAGCGAGATGGTGATAAAAATTAAATTCTGAAGACAGACATTCAATTGATAATTAATTTTTAATACGTGCGTGACCAACCACAGTCAATCCGTAATAAAGCATGTGTGCTAAAAGAAAGTAAATTTACTGAAAAGATTAAAAATAAGTTATTCAAGCATTTTTATTTATTTTTAAATCTCATTACAGTGACTCCAAACCAACACTAAATGTTGTTAAACATAAACCGAATTTATTTTAAATATCTAAGTAAATCAATATGTAAGCATAACTTCGAAGCATAACTGTGTTATGATAATGATCATTGTTTATATGACGCGACGACGCACAGATGGCGTTAAATACGGAAAAAGATATATTTTATGTAATGAGCCAAGTGTATCAGCACCCGCATAGATGGCATTATTTGTAATAAATATTTAATAAAAATGATAGCGAAAACACAAATCCAAAAACTGTAATATCGAACTCGCATAAATGGCAATTATAAATAAAACTGAAATGCATTTTAAATATAATAAAATAATTTACCGAAATAAAATAACTGTATTTCATCTTAGATTCTAGATAAGTTTGAAAACCCTCTAAAGGAATATTATCCAAAAGAAAAAATGATGCAAATTATTTTATTCAATTAAGAACTATGTAAAATCCCAGAAAAAATTTAAAAGATAATTGAAATAAATATATCCGATTAATGAATTTAATTTTCTAGCATTCGAGAGGAAATAATTATTAAATATTAAACCCAAAATAACTGCTTGTAAAACAATAGATTGTACGTTATATAAATTTATGTAATTTATGCTATAGAATAATATTTGATTAAAGTGTTATTAAAACAAAAAATATTTTTAAAGTGAAATATCAGTTGAATTTATAGAATATAATGAATCTACTGTACGATAATCTTCATTTATAGATATAATGATTTGCTCAATTATCCCTGCAAATTGAACCACCATCAACAAATATAAAATGAATTATCATCCCAATCTAAAAATAATAATAATAAAATAATCCATTTAAATTTTAACGCAAGACTATAGAAACGACTTCGATAAAATTTCAAGATTACCGCAAAAGAATTCAAAATACCTAGACTCCTGATAAAATGAATTCACACGACAATTCAAAAGCTTTATCACCACAAGGAAAAAGTAATGCAATACTTCCATCAAATATCAATCATATTGAAAAGTATTGAAAAATTCAAGTGGAATTTACAAGGACATACAATATTTACAAGAAGTAAATAAATCCAGTCAAATTAATCAATTTTTGCACATGAAAAATAATTAATTAAAATAATGGGAACGACCTTTATCCATGTTGTCACATAATAATCTGGATACCTCATCAAGTCCATTGAGTATATCGTCACATATTCAACGTTCCGCAAGGAATACCAGCGACCACTGAAAATCACATTGTAACAATTTTATTTTAAAGAAACACAAGGATTATTCTTGTTAAAATGAAAATAAGTTTCGCAGATAAAGATTTTAAATGATTTCTGTGCAATTATTGTTAGCAGTAATAAACGTGTAAGGCGAAATGTAGACCCAATTGATCAAGTTAAAAATGTTTTTTACAAATGAAAGAAAAAATTGCCAAAATTTTATGAAGTGAGTATATATCAGTAGCATAGTTCAATAAAACTTAAAAAAAAAAACACAAACAATCTGAAACAAAAGTTGTAACATTGACATAGACCCCCCTGTCCCGCATTTCAAAAGGTTGTGTCGCATATCAAACGAACGCAAATTTTATCCTCAAAATCTTGCAATAATAAATGAATTTATAATTACGTAACGTAATTAAATTCAATATGACACTGTAAATAGAAATCGTATTTGATTTGGAACTTACAAATGAGTGATGCATTTTGGTGCGCTGAAGTAGGTAGCAAGTAGCAAGCAATCAGACCGCTAAGGAGTGTACTTGGTAGGTACCTACAACTACAATTGTTGCCCTCACGTACCAGCAATGCAACAATTTACAATCTACCGACGCGGAAGAAAGCATGTTATATCAATTTCAACATTTGCCTGTAAAATTTGTACCAAAAGACAGCCAAAATACACAACCATATTAATGATATCGCATTTAAAAGTACATTCTGAAATTAAATGGCAATTAATATAAACGGTAACAGATTATTTAAATACAATGAAATGAATTTGAATTTGGATCTCTGAAAGTGCGAATTTTGTGTGAGAAATAATAAAATTAATTACGTACAATACAATAATTTAAAATAGACTCACCAACGACCAGTCGAAATCAGAACGGACACTATGGAAACCTCGCAAACCTCAATAAAACTTGAAACACAAAAAATAACTCTACCTACAAAAGAATTTTGTGACACTAAACAGAATAAACACGTGTACTACCACGTTGTGCGCCAATGTAATGGTTAATTTTATAACTATTATAGTAAGTAGTTTAATGACAATTTTATGTGAAGTCAATGGTAATGCCTGTGTGCATTTATTATGTATGAGTTCCAAATTATAGGCAGAGCAAAGAGACAACTATTGAATAAAAGAAGGTTAAGATTAACATCAATATAAATTTATTATTTTATAAATATCAAGGAATGTTAAATTAAGGAATTAATTAATCTACAGGGCGTGGCATTTGCTCGAAGAAGACAAATGATGGTCATATTCTGAATAATGTCACATAAATTATGAATTTACATCTACTGAATTTAAGAGGTCAAAATTAAGAAACTAAGTTAAAGAAATATAAGTTGAGCGCCATCTTGTCTTTGAATGAACAAGAAAACATTATTTAAGTTAATTTAAAAGGAATTAAACCATAATTAAAATGAAGCTAAATCTACGTTACGAAATTGCGAAGTGCGCAGTGCGAAGTGCGAAGTGCGAAGTCTGAAGTCAGAAGTCTGAAGTCAGAAGTCTGAAGTCAGAAGTCTCCATAGCGCCGGCTTCCGTTCTCATTCCCAGTGCCCGTAGGTGTGTCTCTTTCAGGATGCCAAATTCAAACTGATTCATAATTGCTTGTGCCGCTCGCCTCTCCCGGTTCTGGCGATCACGTGGTGGACAGTAGTGATGTGCATATCAGTAGCGGTAGGGGTGTACTTTCTAAATCGCTACACTTTGACACATTGGACCACGAAACATTATTAAGGGCAATGGAGGAATGTGGTATTAGAGGTCCTTTAAAAAAATTGATTAAAAATTATCTATTAAATAGAAAAATTAAAGTTAAAATTGACGGAATTTTTTAGTGATGAAATGTTAACAGATACCGGAGTAGCAACAGGGTCAATATCGGGGCCTACATGTTATATAATGCAAGTTAACAGTCTACCAAACGTAATAAAACGTTGTAAATGCTACATGTTTGCAGACGATACTTGCATTATATGTGCTGACAAAGATCCACTAAAAATTCAGGAAATTTTACAAACAGACCTAAATAACATAATTAAATGGTCCCATGACAATGACATTATTATTAACGCAAAAAAAACCAAATATATGCTTATACACTCACCATATGCAAATTGTCAGGAAAAGGAATTGCATATAAAAAGTCATTCATATGATTGTTTGCACACAAAAAACCAATTCCAGCAGTGTAATTGCCCGAATATAGATAAAGTGTACCAATATACATACCTTGGTCTTACAATAGATGTCAACTTTAACTGGTCAAATCATATTGAAAATGTATGTAATAGATTAAGATCCATATTAGGAAAATTTTACCACCTAAAAAATTTTGTTAATAAAAATATATTATACTGTATATACAACGCATTAGCAGAATCAATTATAGGATACGGAATAAATAGTTACGGATTAACGTACAAAACATACTTAAATAAAATAGAACAATTACAAATCCGTTTCCTAAAATTGATATCAGGCAAAAAAAAAGTCCAGTTATGTGAAGGGGATTATAAAAAAATGTTCTCCTTGTGTAATGTCCTCTCTATACACAGTAAGGTAAATTACCAATTAACGCTAGATGAATTCTGGAGTACAGAATTCAAAAAACCTGTAAACCACAATTACCCTACTAGGCATAGAGAAGCACAAATGTTTATTATCAATAAATCTCAAAATGTATACGGAGATAGAACAAAAAGGCATAAAATTCCGGAAATATTTAACGCATTACCTGAAAATATCAAAAATGAGACATCTTATTCAAAAATCAAAACAAAAGTAAAATCTTTCTACCTCCAAAGAATATGAAATCAAATAATATAGTTCCTTTCTATTTTTTTCTCACCGTATGTTTGTAGGTACTGTGTAAAATATTTTTACTACAACGCAATTCATAAACATTATAAAAATTAGTTTGTCGTAATAAATAGTATTTTAATATTAAGTATTTTTATATTTAGTATTTACTATGTAAAACTGAAAAGTATACTGTATTAAATAATTAGAAAAAAATGAGAGATTTCTTACAATCAAACTGATTGATCAGTTTCGTAAGATTTGTAAAATAAAATATTGTAAAATTAAAACTGAATAAACATATTAAAAAAAAAAAAAAAAAAATAGAGAACCTTGGTATTAAAGATAATCGGTGTCTTGAAGAGAACCTAGGGCTTGAAGAAAACTGCGTCTTGAAGGGAACCCGGGTCTTGAAGAGAAACTGGGCCTTGAAGAGAACCTGCACCTTGAAGAGAACCTGGGTCGTGATGAGAACCCGGGTCGTGAAGAGAACCTGCGTCTTGAAGAGAACATGGGTCTTGAATAGAATCTGGGTCTTGAAGAGAACAGCGTCTAAAAGAGAACCCGTACCTTGAAGAAAACCCAGGTCGTGATGAGAACCTGGGTCTTGAAGAGATCCTGGGACTTGAAGAGAACCTGCATCTTGAAGAGAACATGTGTCCTGAAGATAATCTGGGTCTTGAAGAGAACCTGCGTCTAAAAACTAACCTGGGTCTTGAAGAGAACCTGGGTCTTGAAAAGAACTTGGTGCTTGAGGAGAATCTGGGTCTTGAAGAAAACATTAATCTAGAAGAGAACTTGGATCTTTAAGCGAACATATATATATTATATAGATCACACAAAAGAATCCCAATATATATTTTTTTCTATCTGAACATTTCGATTATTATTATTTTTATTATTATATTATTATTTACCTCTTCAATAAAACGTTAAAATACTTCTGGGGCCGAGTCTTCGCTTCATCGTATGTTAAATAGATTAAGCAGCTGAGATTAACCTCCTAGCGATCGATTATTTTCAAATTTGTCCTGAAAAATAACAACCTAATATATATTGGGGGGGGGGGGGGGTGACATAAATAACACATATCTACTTGAAAAATGGGTAATGGGCCCAATAAGGTTGGGAACCGTCGGATTTTTATCTAGTACTTCTGAGAGAAGATAAGCCACGAAATAGATAAACTTACTTAGAAGTTAGAAGTACTTCATAAAACATTGAAAGTTTTTTTCCTTAAACGGTAACACAATT
The DNA here is from genome assembly GCA_951813805.1 of Limnephilus auricula. NCBI lineage: Eukaryota > Metazoa > Arthropoda > Insecta > Trichoptera > Limnephilidae > Limnephilus > Limnephilus auricula. Next base: position 9,614,368 of record OX638403.1, read on the forward strand.
TAATAATAACAGATAATATAATAATAAATATTGTTTTGATTTTGTTCTTATAATAATCTATATACTGGATTACACGCATATTATTTCACAATTTTGTAAAGTACCTACTTACCTAGGAACTAACATAATAAAAATAAATTATTTACTTCAGTTCCCACTTCACAAGTTCCTTATCTAAAGTTTTTAATCTATAATATCTATTGTTGTTTATAAATTTCATCCAGCCTAACCAATAATGTACATACTTAATTACACAATATTACAGAAAAGATTTCACCTGCTAAGCTATATCAATTGAATATCAGCTGCGGAAGGATAAAGATAAAAAATATACGATGGGCACAAAAACCAGATATTAGGATTAGAAGTGTATGAATTACACAATGAACAAAATTTTAAATTGTGATTTTGAGAAAATATTATGAATATAAAATGTATTAAGAGACGTTCTTGACGTACCTACTTACCAGTGATTCTTGACATCATTTGGAGTACAAAATGTAAATGTAGTTTTTTTTCCATCTTAAAATTTAAAAAAATCAGTTGGTATTCGATGGTTACGGTTGGTGTTAGGAGTTGGGCGGTTGCTCGGCTGAGTGACCGGTGACGAAAAGTGGAATTTTTTTTTTAACCCACATAATTACAGGAATCACTGGTAGTAAGTCGAGTACGGTATACAGGTGTTAAGACCTGTATACCTGTAGAAGTACCTACCTATGTGTATTTTTTTTAAATTTCAATATTATCATTCCTTGAGTAATATTGTATGTAACGAAGATATACATATCTATTGTACATATTGATAGATACATATCTAAGGCTGGGGTGTTTCAACGAATTTGAATAATTCAACAATTTTCAAAGTTCTGTGTAAGTTCTATTCAAGTTCTGTTATTATTTCAATTTTTGCCGGTTGATAAAAACATTTCAATTTTTACTTTGAAATTTGATGAATTGTTGAAATTCTGCGAAACGATCCGCATTATTCATACCTTTTCAAATATTCGTCACTGTAACTAATTCATAACTAACAAATCTCTAGTATTTACGAGTAATACCGAATACAGTAAAATTATTTGCAAATTTGGACAAATCTCGAATTTTTTTCTTTCGCTCACATTAAAACCATACCCGACATATTTCGTCAGTTAGTACCTGGCTACCTACCTACGTACATACCGACTTTGTTTTAGATTATTTATCATTATATACTCATATTTTTTCCAAGTTCAACATAAAGAGTGTTATTAGTTATGTTATTAATCTTACAGTAAAATAGAGAACTCAGTCTTTAGAGTAGGGTTTCCCAAACTTTTTCTGCAGTGGAACACTTTGTAAAGCCGTAAATTTTAGCGGAACCCTTAGCTTATTTTTTAGATTGGGTAAATCCTAATATTAAAAATTATAAATTTTATTTAATTATATCGAACACATTATTTATTTAGTATATAAAAAAATTATATTACATAACAAAAATGGAATATAAACAAAAAAATGGAATATACACAAAAAAATGAATAAATAAAGCACCGGATGAACTTTGCTGATTTTGAGTCCGCGAATTGCATATCTTGTTGATATGAGGTACAATGTTGGTAAGTTGGATTCTAATATCTTTTATTTATTTATTATTTATTTTTTCACCAACATTTACGGCACGCTTAAAGTTTGACTAATTGCTAACAAGGATGTGGTAGGTTAGGTAGATTTACTTCGATAACAGCATAAACAGCTCTTTCAGCTTCCATAAAGTCTTTCTACCTGGAAGGGTCTAGTTCCTAACTTAAGAACTATTTTGAAATATAAATACAAATAATAATTTCTTGTGAATAATTTCAGAATATGTGTACATTATACTTAATGTAATTCTTTCGACAACTTGTCGCGGAACCCCTATTTGGGTTCTGCGGAACACCGGTGTTCCGCGGAACACACTTTGGAAAACCCTGCTTTAGAGGATAGCCAGAAACCAGGACCCAGGACAGGTTTATTGTAATTCTACAGAGACACCTAGTTTGGCAATACACCGTTCCAGGGCCAGCAAGGTGAGCAATGGGAAATATGGGCATATTGGCCAATAAATGTTATATTATTACTATTGCCCTGTTGGCGCCACATTCCTTCAAGGATGGCTGCGGACAAAAACACAACCATTGTGCCATAATAATATAATTCATATTTTATGACATGACCCACGCTCTTTCGCATACTCTTCGTTGAAAAGTTTTGCAAACAAAACCTATGTGACTATGGACCGGTATATCAGTCGGTCTAAAGCTCGGCTTTGACGGAATGTGGAGCTCAGCATGGCTTAGCACACAATCCGTTTATCAGTCGTAATCCTAAAGTTGACCAATTTTAAACGTTTAGTCTACGATAATTTAAGTCATTTCTATGCCGAACCAATCTATTTATGTAAGTATCTATGGATTCTGTGGTTATTATCAAACAACCAAACGTCAAACGATATCTAAATCGTCATCACTCGAAGAAAGTTCGAATTCCAAGTTGATAGGTACACTTATTCCTCCAATGTAATTTATTGCTTCCGTACGTAGCAGATCGAAACCGAAGCAATGTGAAATCTGACAAATGACAGATGTGTTTTTGCCAATAGCGCTACAGCGTCTGGCAAAGGAACTATTCTGCGGCTTACCACGGCTTAAGCGGCGGTTTAAGTTGAGCGAGGAATGTGCTCCTTAGCAAAGACTGATATACCGGCCCTATATGATGAAATATTCTGATTCCATGATAGACATGACAGTTGATAACATAACGTTGATTCCCGACAATTGGCCATTCGGCATACTTATGTAGATACTAATGTACAACCCTTCGGGTTGTGTTGGTTGAGACGCGTTTTTTGATACCCAGATCGCCTATTATCCTATTCCAAAGAAGACTTCTACCACTGATCCACTCTTAAAATGGCCCAGGGAGCTATATGCAGTCGGTTTAGGGAAAACACGCTATACCTACATACACAAAATATAACTAAGTACTATAACGAAGGGGTGTTCAGAGAGGATATACCGCCGAATAACAAAATTATAAAACATATGTTCATTCAAATGCAGCAAGGATAAGATCCCCCTTACTTATAATCGTAGTATAATCACCCGCTGGATGACCTCAAATAGATTAAAGCTGAATCCATCAAAGACTGAATTTCTCTGGACCGCCACAAGCAGACGTCAGCATTTTTTTTTTTTTTTTTATAGAGAATACCTCACAAGAGTCCCAACTGCTCCCGTCTGGAGCCAGTGAGACTATGGCATCCCCAATTGGGGTATGTTGTGAGGCTGAAGGAAAGTGGGGAAGGGAAGGAGATGGGGAAGAGGAGGGTAGGAAAGTACCTGGCTATTCAGATCTAGTCACTAAACACGGCTAAAGCCATTATTAAGCAACGTCTCAATTCTGAATGGTGGTCTTACACCAGGGCGATACTGACAGTATCTTCCACTCTGGAACGTGCCGCAAATGTAGTATATATTATTTTTATTAATTAATTGTGAAATAACACAAATTAATCAAATAAAATTTATTTGCGCACACCGGGTTCGAACCCGCAACCTTCCGATTGGGAGTCAAGTGTTGTTACCACTCGACCACGGACGGTCGAGTGGTAACATAACATCGATAACTCCCCAATATCCATTTCAGGAAGTGATATCACTCCTAAGACATGTATTAAACTACTGGGTGTCAATCTGGATGCTGATTTTTCCCTTAAAACTCAAGTGAACATACTATGTCAAGTTTTCCACCGTTACGACGTAATACGACGCATATAATATATATATACATTTATATTAAGACATTAAGTCAGATGGTATCGCAGTTCCAAGCTACCAAAAATGATTGGATCTATTTCTGGTAATTGTTCTAAATAACGCTTATCACACGATACGATTAAGTCAAGGAAGAAACGCTTATTTACCGGAATTAGCCGTAATGGGTTAGCCGTGACAGCTTTGAGCTTCTCCATTCATTCCGGAACGCCTATTAATAATATTGAAGTCAATTTATGATAAGTATAATATTTCTTCGCTTCAATTTAAATGACTCACTTAATGATGAAGGAATCAAGGAGGATTTTGTAAACACGTTATCGAACTAATTTAATAAACCTAATTCGGATATCTAAGATAATTTATTCAATTTTTTTTTAGTTTTTCATTTACGTTAACTCCACACAGGAGGCCTGGGGAAATGATTTTCCTCATGATCTATGGGATGCTGTGTGAAGGTTATTATTTATTGAAAGGAATGAGAGGAAGTTCTGGTAAAGAAAAATGTAAGAGGGGTGGAAAGGACTCCGGGGGTCAGTGTGCCTAAGAGTGATGGACGTATGAATTCATCCCTTCCACTGCGGCACGAGACAATAGATCAAAAGTCTCCCTAGATCGGACTCTCCCGATCCGGCCCGCAACACAGTAGATAGCCAGACGCATCTGCCACCGAGACTTAAAAAAAAAAAAAAAATCACCCCCCATGAACCCGGTCACCCCTGCGAACTCACCAAACGTAGTGAACCATTGAGGATTAAACCTTGAGAACCTTGAGGGTTAAATCACTTGTGGGGTTGACTTATGGCAGAGGTACTGGTTATTCAATTAATGGCTTCAAAGACCGCAGTATCTGTGATATCTGTGTGAATATGTATGAGAGCAAGCGAGACAGTATGCTTGCGAGAATCTATAAAAGGCGATGCGTGCTAGAAGTATGTCTCTTTTGTTACAAGCAGCTCCTGAATAAATACCTGTACATAATACTTACTCGCTCTTCATTGCGTACTACTACCGACTCCACACATATCATGCAAATGTATATTACAGTATCCATACCCGCCTCCTGGACCTTAGCCTTGCCGGGGCTCTGCTGTAACCACTGAGCTAATTCACAAGACTAAGGTCCTGGATTCAAGAATATGGTAATTGGCCAGGCTAAGGTCCTGAGTTTTATTTTTAGATGCATCCAAAACTTTTGGATTTTTACTGTTTCAAATTTTCGTTTGAGAGTCGCTAATATTGACTTCGATGGTTAAAAATTACGATTTGAGGTTTTACTCATTCATCACGCTATCCCAAAAATAAAAATATAAAAATTCATTTGCTTATTATCATAAAAACAGATTCAAAGTTACGTGCCTACGCCAAGTTATGGGGGTTTCAACATAAAGATTTTTTTTTTTTAAATATTAATTTTTTTTTTATCGAGTCCCAGATGTATCCGAATCTTTTTCTGATTTTTCTGTTTCGGATTGTCGATTGACTTTCGCTTATATTATCTTCATTAATTAAAATATTATATTCATTTTTTCATCAACGTGCTCCATCCTCCATGTGTACATTATATTGGAAGGTTTTATCCATATCTACGAAGCTCTTAATGTCAGGGGCTGGGGTACATTTCCTCATTTAATGTGATATGTTGCTCCATCGAAGAATATAATACTAGAAGACCCCTACGAAAATTATCTAAAACTGATCGAAAAATGTGTTTTATGAAGTTTTTTATACTAAGTTTAGTTTAAAAAATATTCCATTCAATGAGCCAAATGTAGTTATAAATTGTAGAATGTAGACTGTATTTATGTTATTCGTTTGACTTTTACATCTTCGTTTGTATGTCAAATTGTGTGATTAATTGCATATTAACGACGGCATCTTGCTCCTTGTGACTACAAAATTTAGAAAAGAAATGTTGTGTGAATTATTTTTTAGCTACTCCGTTGCTATCAATTTCTCCCTCCAATTCGTTCGTCCACAAGAATATCAAATAAACGTCTCAAATAAATAAAGAGATAGGTTTTGTCTCTCGCGTGTGACGAGCTTTCCTATCTCAGGACTGTGTAGAATCTGCATGATATCAAAATGAATACATTTATTTGGTAATTTTGAGCGGAGCAATCTGTAAAGCCTTATATCAATGGATTAGTAGATTTCGCTCTGGATCTTAATCCGTTGATAGGATAAGTCCAGGATTTATTGGTGTATCGAGATTATAGGTAATTTGACGCATAGTATAATGAAAAATGTTCATCGAAGCTTCTAAACTTACCCGATAGACGTCAGCATAAGTTTAACTTTCCAAACTTGAGATTTTTACATGTGAAAGATTTGCGTACATATGAAAAATGAAAAAAAATCGGTTCCCTCCCACAACTTTCCATTAATTCCTAGCCACGCCCCCATCCCTACCACAACACTTAGTAATAAATTGTACCCTCCCACTCTTTTCTGATTGTCAAATCATTATATGTTTGCCCTGAGGAAGGAACACATTAATTAAATAAATCAGTGGTTTTAACATAGTTATATTGTTTCATTTAATGACATATTTCAATAAGGAAAGCAATATTCTTAATAAAATTGTTTTTTTTTCTTCTTCTTTTTGTATGCCCTCTTATATCAATCACTACCCTTACATAACAACTGCCGAAGTCATGAATGTGATGTTGATATTTCTGTTTTTTATATTTGGTAATTCGTGGCGGAATTCCATTTAAAAGAGTTAATTTTTTTTTTTTACTTTTCCTGTATTATCTATTTGGCCTGGATTATCAGATTCGTTACATTATTTTTGTCGCTTCTCTTGATATGCCATTTTTTTCTTCTTCATACACGGAAATCGGAAACTTGTAGTACAAGCGAGAAGCACTATACATCAATACACCACTGCTTTTATTCCATTTTTATAGGTAACTAAAGAGTTTAAAGCTTCGACGCATTTTTATACAGCCAGAAATTAATCCTAGAAAGTTCTAACTTCGGACTCAATTTACACGAAAACGAAAGCTGAAATCAAAAAATATTTTAGCCATCTTAAAGCACACTCTTACTCTTAATATGAATTCCATTTGACGTTTTTCCAAGTTTCGAAATTCATGTTGGGAAACAAGTTCTAATATGTACAGGATGTTAAGGGACGTCCTTGACTTACTTTAACTAGTGATTTTTTAATATTATTTGGTGTAAAAATGTGAATTATGTTTTGGGGTCTGGTGATTTTTTTACGCCTTTTAAAAAGAAAATCTTTTAAAACAAACAAAAAAAACCACAAGTCATCACTGGTCACTTAGCCGAGTAACAACACAACTACTCATCACCCCGCCCCTAACCATTCAATACCTAGTGATTTTTTTAAATGTTTTAAGTTAAAAATGAAAATTTAAAAAATTTTAAAATGTCACGGTAGAAAAAAAATTTATTTACACTTTTTGACTCCAAATAACGCCAGGAATCTAGGTTAAAGTAAGTCTATACATCCCTGATAATTTACAAGCACGAAAAGACTAATTATTCCTACTTCTTCTCCACAAACAGGTGCACAACTTGTGTAAGACCTTGAATAAAGACTGGAATCAATAAAATAAAATAAATAAATAAAGACTATTGTTCTCAGCAGTTAATTAACGCTAAGGTGGACCGGTTATAAAATTCATCCCTTTCTGTCACGCATTAAAAAATCTTATTCTCTAGTTCTCATAAACTTCTTGTTCTGGTCATGAATTCCACCGCACACGGTGGCAGCGGGCGGGTAAATAACGCGTGATAACATCATTGATTGGTTAGGCTATTAATATCGCTTTCAATTAAATATCGTGATCAAATAAGTAGCAAACAGTGAGTACCGTAGATGATATTTGCTTTCTTTAAACCAATAGAATGATGAATGATTGGGTAAATATAAATGTAACATTACGTAAAAAGGAAATAATGTTCGGAAGTATCTAACAAAGAAAAGGTTTCTAACATTTATTTTCATCTTTGTCTTTTTAAAATTAAAAGCGTAATATCTACTTTCTATTATAATTTCTCCAATGTTCATTATAATTTTTCTACTATAATTTTTTTTGCAATTTTCAGCAAGTTTATATATTTAATCCATATGTTTACACTAGGCTTCATAAAGTATATTCCATTGGTCACCACGAAACAGGCAGCCGCCAAGTAGATTTTTTTTTTTTTATTTTTTTTTTTTATTAATAATTTTTTTGTTACATACATGTTACAATAAAAGTTTTATTTTATTTTTATAAACAGTAAAAAGCAAGAGCAATGTATTTGTGTAGACAAAAGATTTAAAAAAATATAATAAACTAAATAGACTTAAAAAACAGAAAGATATAAAAAACAGAAAAATATATGTACATATGTATGCATGTATATGTATATATATATATCTATATATACAAATATCTATACATGGTGCATTAGACGCTATATATCAATATACACACACACACACAAACATATATACATATATTTAATATAAACATAATATAATAGTATGCATAAATGTACGATACAAAAAAATCCCACATAGGCATCGCCAGTTCGTGGGTATACTTGTGTTTTTTTAAAGCAGTTTAGTTAAATTTACTCTATATATGTATATTATCTTTGTATAAATTGCAAAAAATAAATAATAATATAGTAAAATCAGTATTTACGGAATTAAAATTTAAAATACGAGAATAAAAGATTACAAATTTGTTCAAAGTTAATAGAGCTAAAGATCAGATGTTACAGCAGGTAAATTTTAATATCAACACTATTTATCCAAGACTTTATTACATTTTTATGTTTGCTGAAGGATGATATATTTTCACATTTGATTTCGGTAGTCTTATAAAATGCATTATAAATTATCGGTGCAATAAAATAAGCATGTCTTTGAGCAAGCTTTGTTTTGCACAGTGGAACTTTAAAAACATTATTTGTCCTATTACTAAATCGATTTTCATTTTTTGTAAAAAGATTATTTCGGGTAAATATATATTTTAAACATTGCATATAGTAAATTTTTCTTATCTCGAACAATTTAGCTTCTTGGAATAATTGCAAGGAGGGGTAGGTCATATTTTTACGCAACATTATTTTTAGTATTAATTTTTGGGTTACTTCTAGAGGTTTAACATGAGTGTTATAAATACCCCCCCAAGCAATCATTCCATAAGATACTGACGATTGAACCAATGCATGATAGACCAAGTTCATTCTTTTGATATCAACTGTGTTATTTAAACGTTTAAAAATATAAGTTAAATACCTAAGTTTGTTTACAAGCTTTTCTACGTGATTTGTCCATTTGAGTTGGCTGTCTATTATAATTCCTAAATATTTAACTGTATTCCCCGAATTCATTTCTGTACAGTTAGAGCACGAGACAGGATTACAAGTATTTTTGTGAAATCTTATATTTAGGTGAGTTAAGGGAGCCGCTTTTTTGGTATTATAAAAAGGAATATAAATTGTTTTTTCACAGTTCAGAGTAAGAAGGTTTTGGTTGAGCCATTCTTTGACAATGGATGTGCACTTATTTGCATTTTCAGAGACTTCATCCCAAGATTTACCATGAACTGTGATTGCAGTATCATCAGCATACGAGAAAAGTATTCCCGGAATACTAATATTGCATAGGTCATTAATATATATTAAAAACAATAGCGGCCCTATAACTGTTCCTTGCGGAACACCATGTCTCACAGATGATGGTTTACTAATACTTACACCAATTTTTGTGGATTGTCTGCGATCATGTAAATAATTTGTTAAAAGAGACAGACAATTATTTTTGATTCCCATATTATTAAGTTTTATAATCAGTAATTTATGATTGACGGTATCAAAAGCCTTTTTTAGATCTAAAAAGATAGTTAAACTTTTCATATTTGAATCTAGATTGGTGTATATATTTTTTGTTAGATTAAATAAAGCATCATCTGTACTAAAACCTGATCTAAAACCATATTGGTTTGGGGACAAAAGTGCATTAGATTCTAGAAACTCTAGTACTTGTATCTTTATGATTTTTTCCAATATCTTTGCAAGTTGGGATATCTTTGCAAGTTGGGATTGATTTAATGTATCATAAATAGGTAAATGTTTTGGTGTATTATCAAAACATTTATTTGGAGTATTGATTAACTTTAATTAATATTAATTATAAACCAAAAAACTTGTATATATAGCTTAAAGTTAGAATAAAAACAGATTTTCTGTTTTATAGTTAAGTTACCGTGTTTAGCCCTGTAATGATCTAGTTCAATAGGCACAGTTTTCCGATGCACAAATCTATTATTTTGTACGTTAAGCTTCTGCGTTTAACCCTGAAATGATCTAGTTCAATTGGCATAGTTTTCTGAAGCTCAAATCTTCTGTGTTTATTTCTCCATTTCCCTGAAATTATCTAGTTCAATAGGCATAGTTTTCCGATGCACAAATATATTATTTTGTACGTTAAGCTTCTGCGTTTGGCCCTGAAATGATCTAGTTCAATTGGCATAGTTTTCTGAAGCTCAAATCTATTATCTTATAAATTAAGTTTCTGTGTTTATTTCTCCATTTCCCTGAAATGATCTAGTTCAATAGGCACAGTTTTCCGATGCACAAATCTATTATTTTGTACGTTAAGCTTCTGCGTTTAGCCCTGAAATAATCTAGGTCAATTGGCATAGTTTTCCTAAGCTCAAATCTATTATTTTATAAATTAAGTTTCTGTTTTTATTTCTCCATTTCCCTGAAATGATCTAGTTCATTAGGCACAGTTTTCCGATGCACAAATCTATTATTTTGTAAGTTAAGCTTCTGCGTTTAGCCCTGAAATGATCTAGTTCAATTGGCATAGTTCTCTGAAGCTCAAATCTTCTGTGTTTATTTCTTCATTTCCCTAAAATGATGTAGTTCAATAGGCACAGTTTTCCCATGCACAAATCTACTATTTTATAAGTTAAGTTTCTGCGTTTAGCCATGAAATGATCCATTTCAAAAGGCACAGTTTTCCAATACACAAATCTATTATTTTATAAGTTAAGTTTCTATGTTTAGCCCTGAAATGATCCATTTTAAAAGGCACAGTTTTCCAATACACAACTTTATTATTTTATAATTTAAGTTTCTGGGTTTAGCCATGAAATGATCCAGTTCAAAAGGCACAGTTTTCCAATACACAAATCTATTATTTTATAAGTTAAGTTTCTGCGTTTAGCCATGAAATGATCCAGTTCAAAAGGCACAGTTTTCCATACACAAATCTATTCTTCTTCTTCTTCCTTGCACTGTCCCAACTCATTGCCTAGGTAGGCTGTTGGGGTCGGCTCTCCTCGTTCTCAGGTTGTAGCTTCTTCGGTTCTGGGTATCGCTCTTCTTCCTCTGGATGACTGTCGATGAAGCTCCATAGACATTGCCTGCTTCACTGTGTGGTCTAATGGTCTCCGTTTTATGTGACCATACCATCTCAAATGTCGTTCCTCTAGCTCAGTGCTCCGCAACCTTTTCTCACCTACGACACACAAAAGTTTTTTCTTGAATTCCGCGGCACATCAAAAGTATTAATATAAAAAATATTAATACAAAATACACAGTTATTACGTTGATACCCAAATTTTACAATAAATTATCGTTTTTTATTTGAAAATTTTTACTTTCATGCAATCTTAAAAATTATTATAAAATAGTGACCTATTGGAAAAAGTTTTGGAAAGGAAAAAGGTATGAGGGGTGGGTAGGAATCTGTCTGTCCAGTCTGTCCAGGAGTGACGGATGTCTAAATCCATCCCTGGATGGCGATGTATTAATTGATACCTTCACTTGTTTCAATGAACACAAAAGTTTAATATTCGGCTCGATATTTGACAGCTCAACCCGAAATTCTTGGTCAAGACTTTTAAAGCATGATCGCTTAAAAGAAAAACTTTGTTCACACGAATATGTTGTCAAAATTGGAAGTAGGTTAGGATGGCTTTGTCGGAAATGCGGGGATATTCGTTATTAACGTAAATCCAGAAAACATCTAATGGAACTTCGGCGAAGTGAAGTTTTAACATCCTGTCGATTTATTGCATTGGTCGCAAAAAGATTTCGATTCCCATCATATTGTTCCATATTAATAGAATAAAAATAGTGATCAAATTTCTGCTGAATCTGTATTTGACCGCGTCACTCGTCCTCGTCCTGTATACGACTCACGGTACATCAGTGTGCCGCGGCACACCTGAGTCCGACTCATGGCACACCAGTATGCCGCGGCACACCGGTTGCGGAGCACTGCTCTAGCTTATTGTTTATGTCCGTGACACCCAGGCTACCACGAATGCGTGAACTTTTAATGTTATCTTTTAGTGACACTCCTGCCGACCATCTAAGCATTCGCATTTCTGCTGATTCAAGTTGCCTGGTGTAAGAGTTGTACATGGTCCGGCATTCGGAGCCATACATGATCGTGGGTCTAACAATAGTCTTTATTGTTAGACCAAATCTATTATTTTATAAGTTAAGTTTCTATGTTTAGCCCTGAAATGATCTAGTTCAGATGGTGCAGTTTTCCGATGCACAAATCTATTTGAAAGACGTTTGCTGTAATAAACTCGCCAAACACACCAGTAATGCATGCCATAACGTTGGTATTATCTGTATTGCACCACCAGCGAGTGGTATTTATTAATGGGCAATGCTCCACGTTGATTCATCCGCAATCTACTTCAATCTATTCAATCAGCCGGAGTAACGAGATTTTATCCGCCATAAAAATGCTGCATTGATTTTCATGCCAATACATTTTCCGCTGGCATCACTAGAGTTCAGGTGACGTAGTAGGGATGTGGTTGCATTTCATGGAAGCATTACATTTTATGTGCCATTTAATTTGAATGTTATTTTAACAGGTTGCCTTCGATGCTAAACGTGAATAATCTTAGATTCAATAACGATACGTGATGACGTGAAGCTAGGGGTAGGGAAGAAGATGGAAGAGGAAGGTGGGTAAGTACCTGGCTATACCTTCAAATCTGTCATCAAACACGGCTAAAGCCATTTCAAGCAATGTTTCAAATCTGATGGTTTTATGAATGGTGTCCGAAAACTAGTGAATCTAAATCACATTTGAAGTCTATTTTGTGGTATATATATTTTTTGATGAGAGCTTTGGTTTTCGAGTAAACCGAGTCCGAAGTTGGATTTTTTATAACAACACTATCGATTTGAAAATTTCTAGCGGAAATAAATAATGTCCTTTGTTGGGGATATTGAAGGCAATACCAGCTTATGATTTGTTTTCTGTAAATAAATATAGTGATCTAAATAAAATAAAAAATTAAAAAAGAGTAACTAGTGTAGATCTTTGGGATGAGGAACACATAATGCAAGACTTTTATTAATATTAAACCCATTTGTCTTTGAATATAGATTTTGGGTATTGCAACTTGCAACCCCTATTTGCAGGCTGTGGGGGTCAAGTCCTCTCGAGCGCCTCTCACCTCGATTCCGTCCTTCACTCTTTATCTACATGCATTGAGCGTCAGCTGTTTTCCATTGGGTGACATTGGGAAACTAGGCTAGTTAATGCACCGACAGGTACATTGAAGTTGCCCCGAATTTGAGTATCGTAAAAATATTTTATCCAATTATTTTATTGCACTTTATTAAAAATATTTTTTCAAAGAGACGAAACATTTCATTGTAGTATCGGAACTTAAGCACTCGAACTAATTTGTTTGCTTTTGTTGTCTTTCTGAAAGTGTTGTCTTCATTACTGTCATGGTAAAAAGAAGATTTAAATGGTGTTAGAAAGAAACACTAACTTCATAATCTAAAAGTTAACCAAAGAAAAACTCAAACGTGTACCTCTACGAACCAAAATTTCCGACCGCAATTCGAAAAATTTTACAGTGTTTCAATGTTTATTGGCGGGAAAATGTAAGAATAATTTATTGGTATACATACGAAATTACGTATACCAACAAATTATTCTTACATGTTCCCGCCAATAAACATTGAAACCCTGTTAATTTCTTCGTAAGAACTTCAGTCCCGTTTTTAACCGTTTTTTTTAGAATAACATTTTTCTCCGTGTATTGAGTCAATGATTGCGGTTAATGTAGCATGTGTATATAATTTAATTAATGTAATAATATTATGCTTTCTTATAATTGCAGTTTTACATGATACTACCTACTTTTAAAGAACAATAAAAAAATGCTTTGGAAAACAATGATCAATTTGATCAATTCCCAAAGCTTTTAAAAGATGATCCTAGTTCAAATGGTGTATTATATTTAACATTGACGGTTTATTTATTTATTTACGCCCTATTTGATCTTTCACAATGAAATTTACAGCTATACATAAATTTCAATAGAAGTGGGTATTACAGATAAATCATTTTGAAAAGTGCACGTTTGAATGTATTTGCTCACACTGGTGCAAACCAATAGTATCGCGAGCAAACTGGTTCGAAACTGGTTCGAACTAGTTTGGAACATCCACCCCTACTACACTCTTACCCCGAAGTAGTATTACGATGAAGAAAATCACTTCAAAACCAAGAATCTCTTTATTTTGATTTTTCTGTAGATTCTTACTTCCAATTTAAATGCCCAATACATTTACGAAAAAAAACAAATTTTTTGTTTTAAATATGAAACTATGTTAATTATAATATTTTAGCAAAATCTCGCACAGTGACATGACCTGTAATTCAACGTTTCCGTTTTCAGTCTATGGCGTCTTTTGCATCATGTTATGAAGTAAACATTTAAATGTTGTTCAAAAATAATACAAGACGCCATTATTGTTTTTTCCTAAAAAATTTGAAATCTCGGGCATATACGGGTAGCAATACACGGAGAAATATGTTATTCTAAAATACGATCATTTTGTTTGTAAAAACGGTTAAAAACGGGACTGAAGTTCTTACGAACAAATTAACAGTGTTTCAATGTTTTTTGGCGGGAAAATGTAAGAATAAACATTGAAACCCTGTTAATTTGTTCGTAAGAACTTCAATCCCGTTTTTACGAATAAAATTATCATATTTTAGAATAACATTTTTCTCCATGTAGTAAAATAATCAGATAAACAAATAAACTCAACATTTAATAAATACGGATATCAAAAACACACTTCCCATATAAATAGCATCTAACTTATTATGAAAAGTATTGATACACAAAATACCCACATGGAAGCTATTTTCTTCACATCAAGTGAAACAACAAACTACTCCATTTGGGGTTGAGAAACAACGAAGTTTAAAATAAAAAAAATACTGCCAAGATAAGCAAAGTTAAAGTAGCTCTGACCACAATGCCAATTGAGCCGGTCCAAGGGGATTCCAGAAAGCGGAAACTTTCTGGGGTCTGTTCTGGTCTGGTTTACCGGATGTGGCGGGCGAGAGGAAAAACGGAAATAGTCAAAGAGATAAGAACGGTCTCAGAGCGGGAAGCCGACAAAGAAACTTTATTAGAATTTTTCGGAGCATGTGTGGCATCTAAGTTCAAAATATAAATGCTTTGTGCCAATATTCAAAATCAAGAAAACTTTTATATCTTAATATATAAAACAAAGTCGGGTTGGTTACACCATTTATAACTCAAGAACGGCTAAACCGATTTTCATGATTTTTGATTTGTTGAATTTGTCTCCGTCCCGGTTAACAGAATAACTATTAAAACATCGGAAAAAATCACGGAAAAAAAAATTACGAAGAAAATAATTTTTTTCATATATTTTGTATGGAACGGCTTTTCAAATAATGTGCGTTGGTCGACATAATTTGAATCAATTCGAACTGTCAATGATGTAGTGTGCCGAACATTTCGTGCTTAGTCAACAACTCAATTTCATTTTTTAAATTTAGAGTAGGTACCTATTTATTTTAACTTAATAAAAATTTAATTTATTTTAGCTAATAAATTAAACACAACATTTATTGATTCTTAGGCGGTACGAAGTTTGCCGGGTCAGTTAGTATATACCTATATAAATATGAATCCCTGTTTCCTTTAGTCACGCCATAACTTCAGAACGACTTTACCTATTTCATTCATCTTTTTTTTAAAAGTTTTCTAGTACTTTGTAGAAGGTTCTTACCGAAAGAAAAATTAAGAAAATTGCGCAGAAAGTTGGATAATTTCAGTAAACTTAACGATTATTTTAACTTCGTACGTTTGACAGTTCGCGCGTTTGATATATTTAGAGATTTTCCTATACTATTCATCCGATTGCGATAAAAAATTGGTGACTTTTTGTGGAAATCCCCGTGCAGGTTTTTATGTATTAGTGAGTTCTGGAGTAATGAAATTTGTAAAAAAAAATGCAATAGGGAACACGCAAGTTGTTGTTGTTTTTTTTTTTTTAATTTAATAAATTTTTAAGAATTACAATTTTTGACATTTTCTTAACTACCATACTAGGCTTGCCCGTGTTGTGGTAGTCACTATTTTTCAATTATTACTAGTGTTAGTAGAAATTGAAAAATGAGTGAATTTGATGGAGTTTAGCGGTAGGAAATAAAGGCGGAAGGGGGGGGGGGCTATTTTGGGAGGGGCGGAGGGGAATGTAGGAGGGGTGGTTCGAGGAAGGGGGAAGGCAGAGAAGGTGGAAGTGGAATTCGTGAGGGGGGAGGTACGTGAGAAGGGGGACAGCGGGAGAGGGGGGGAGAACACGGGGAAGGTGAAAAGGGAACGCGGGAGGGGAAGGGGACGAGGGTGGGAAAGAGGTGGCGGAAGGGGACGAATGGGAAAGGACACGCAGGGAGAAACGATTTCTTTATTTAATTAGCAATTCAGATGCATGCCGGGTATCGGCTAGTAGTGTCATAAAATTCGTATTTATTCTTTGTTTATGATATCAGGTATGTAATCGAACGAAGTATATGATTTTAAAATAAAAAGGATATTTCTCTTTTTGAAACTGTATTCGTGATTCTAATATGGTTAATTTGAAATACTGTTTCAATATTTTTAGTAGGTAGGTAGTTTAAAAATGCCCCCCGGGAAAGCAGAGTGACACCTGTGTCATAAAAAATGGAATAAAGTTGTTTACCTACAGAATGTTAATGATATTTTAGAGGTCAAAAATATTGTTTGGTGACGAATTAAAAAATAAAAGCATGCAGAGGAGATATTGCATTCACATTTTGTGAACGGAATTCACTGTAAACAAGGTACCCAAAATCTAAAATAAAAAAATATCAATGTGAATTTTTCACATTATCAATCTTACATATTGAGTGACAACTACGCTCCACGGGTTGTTTAATCCAAAAACTTTAAAAAAACCTACCCACGATGAAATAATAACAAAAATTGAATAGAACTTTCACAAAACTTGACGAACTGTTCAAATTCCGTGAAACAATCCATCCAGAGAGAAACTCTGTCTTCAAAAAATTTGGCTAAAAATTACAACTGCGTTTAGTGACCAGTTCAGATTATATCCGTATTTCCTAAACCCAATTTCTCTTGTCCCTTTTTCACACAAAGAGGGTACCTATCATAAATTAAATTCTCACCCCATCCCTATTAAATAACCTTTTTTTTCAGTTGGCCTGAAAAATGGCATTAAGGCTTACAAAACTACCCCCTGTGAAGGCGTGGGCGCGGGCAGCCACAGATAAGTACTAAGTCTTCTTATCAACTGGACTGCAAACCCCACAAGCAGATTTCCCTTTAACTTTACCGTTCTTACGGTCGCATCGCTGAAGATAACTTGCAACCAGTGGCGGCTCGTGACTTTTTGTGAGCTAGAGTGCTAATATTAACAAAAATGGCATCATTGATGTCGTTGTAGCCGAAAAATGTTTTTTAATTTTTTTCTAAAATTTCACAGATTTCCTGAAAATCTTCATACAAAAAAAAAACATTTTTTTCAGCTACAACGACATCAATAATGCCATTTTTGTTAATATTAGCACTCTAGCTCACCAAAAGTCACGAGCCGCCACTGCTTCCAACTCAATATAAAGTAGCTTCGTCACCCTAACCTCTCATGCCTAGGGCCTATTTTGTTGTATGGTCAACATATTCCCGCTTCGCAATAAAATCCAAACAAAAACTAATACCTGTTTTTTGAAAGGTGATGAAGTAAGCTTTCAAATTTTATAATTCAAAATAAACATAGGTATATTTTTTGAAATATTTATATTTTTAATGCAAACATAAAAAAGTTTTAAAAATGGTTCACCTTACGTTTTTTCTAACTAAAATTACTGATAATAAAAAATAAAAAAACGCGCTATTGTCAACTCACTTTCTTATCGTTTCGTGTAAAAATATTTAATAAAAAAATTTCCAAAGTTTCATCAATTTTTTTTTCAATTTTAGTTTTTTTTAGAAACTTTAGTTTTGTAAAGGTGTACATTTTAAGCTGAACTTTTTGATTTGAATATTGAGCTCGGTGTGTTTTTCTTTTTAACACTGTTTAGACCAGTGATTCCCAAAGTGGGTCCAGGTGGACCCCCAGCGGTCCACGGGAGACTCGATGGGGCTCTACGTTGGCGTGAAAAATGGTCTACGTTGGCGTAAATAAGGTAGAAATGTAGCAGAAAGGGGTCCACCGGACCCAGTAAAATTTTGAAAGTGGTCTACGAGAAAAAAGTTTGGGAATCTCTGGTTTAGAACATATTTTTTAACCATGATAGTAAGGGAGACAGAGATTTCTATGAAACCTACATGATTTGTTCCGGAAACCGAACAAATTAGCCTGACAGGGTTAGAGAGCTTCTTCTGAAGTGTTTCTTATACTACTCCATATGTTTATTTGTCTACACCCTGCTTACGTCGATACTGAAATGTAAGCGCACCTGGTAAATGGTTTATTAGATTTTATGGGAGTTTTATGATTTCTTTTTGGATTTCAAGCAAATAATCCATTTTCGAGATACCTAAACTTTTACGACTGAAGTTGATAGCATTACTTCTAGCGATGACAACAGAATCTACATTTAACGACAACGTGTTTTCAGAGTAAAATATATAAAATAAAAGATTTTAAAATTGATGCAAAATAAATTACGTATTTAAAAAACAACATTTTGCTCGACATAGTAATTGTGTGCGAGATAAAATTTTCCATTTTTCTTAAGTATCGTAAAATTGTTTTCACACAAAATAATATATTACAGCTTTTGTTGAATTACAATGAAATCGACACATTTAAAACAAAGCAGTATAAAAATAGTTTGGTTGAAAGTCAATTAAACAATTTATTATAAAAAATTTAAAGAAAATGATTTTAAAATTTTTATTTCGATTTCTTGTTTATTATTTCGATTTTTTTACATTAACTCTACATCTTTGTCGTCATCTTGTCATCTTTGGGAACGCTGTGTGGAGGACCTTTTTAGGGAAAGCAAGGAGAGGTAGTTATGGGAAGGAGTGGTTCAGTGTGTCCAGGTCATCCGCTGATCAGACCTCAGATAAACCTCACCCCATGAACCCGGGCACCCCTGC
The DNA here is from genome assembly GCA_951813805.1 of Limnephilus auricula. NCBI lineage: Eukaryota > Metazoa > Arthropoda > Insecta > Trichoptera > Limnephilidae > Limnephilus > Limnephilus auricula. The sequence continues at coordinate 9,633,605 of OX638403.1, forward strand.
TAAGTCCCCAAAGGTAGTGAACCACTTGAGGTAGAGGTGGTACCATATGGCAGAGGTATTGGTTATCCAATAATTGGTTCCCGGGGCGGCGGTAGCCATACACAAATTGAAAGCAAATTACGGCATAATATTATTGGTAATCCTAAACTTACCTCACCCCATTATGATAATAGGATGCAAGCAATATTATTGTCTTTCCGCTGAGTAGTGATGTTAGTTACGTGCTCTGTAATGTCGATATATTGAACTACGCGAATATTAATTAACTACAGCGGTTAACCTGAATTTGAAATTCAATTACTCAGGTTGTGGTATTGATGTTGATAAGATTGTCTATATTACTGGTACTAGGTACATAATACATATATGCATTACATTTGATCTTTGTGCTGACTTACGCATGCGTAAGTTATCAGATGGAGCCCCCGTACCTGAGCTGGTCACTTAGAGAATCATCAAGCATATCAATTCATATGGAGGGCCGATTCTGAAGATTGCTTCCGTTGAAGGAGACTAAATTTTCATTTCGGTCCAATTTATTCGGATTGATTTTGGAATCGATTTTGGACAGGTTGTCTTTTTTAATACGGAATTTGAAGAAATTGTAGCGTACGCATTGAATAGCCGTTTAAATATTTTACTGCACGGGCAACACCAAAAGGCCCCGCGCCATACGACTGCAAACTTGCCTGTCATTCTAGTTTTCACGTACCGATCGTCGAGTCGCTTCATTGCGTACGCTACCTTTGTTAAATCCTTCTGATATTAATTTAATAACGTGTGTCGGTTTGTGGAGTCAATTAATAAATGCGAATTAAACGTTCACCATAGTATTCATTTAAATACCGACCATCCTTTTGGTAACATCAAAGTGTCTGGAGTCCACGTGTGGATCCGCCAATGGATCCACCAATATACATCATCACTCTCCCAAATTGGTGACCCCGACGTGAGGTTTATTTTATTTTCTTATATTTTATAAAAGAACTGCATGAACTAACCTTAGAGAAAATTGCCACTGATCACAAATCACAGAGGAATAATAATAATAATGAATTACGACAACTGTACTAATTGATCTTACCTTTACATTTCAGTTAAAAGTGCACCAGCAAAAATCAAAAACACTTTTTCAGCAATTTTTTTAGGAACATATTTAAATTTTATATTCCCATTATGATTGGAAAAACCCAAGCAGTAAATCACCAACCCGGGAATGAAAGGCCCATACGTTAGATCACGTGTCCTACTTCCATGTGTTCGTGGAATTCATCGGACTCATCGGAAGGCAATTCCGGAAACATTTAATTTAACGGACTGTATCTGCTCTAAAAGTCAATCGTGACGATTAAATGAACCAAGGATAAGTGCAAACTGAAGTGTTGTTGAAATGTCCGATCCGTCATGCTTATTTTTATTTTATTTTTTCAGCGCCTCACGTAATTAATATACATTTTTTAATTGTAGTAATATAATACCTGCGAAGTGTTTTACGAGATAGACTGGTAATTTATCATCTTTCCGTGAAGCAGTTTCGTTTAAAGAGCGTAAAATTACTATAAACCCAACAAATTTAAGCCTCAGTTAATCCAAATCGTTAAATCTGAAAAATGTTTCTTGCTAAAAAAAATCCAGATCATCTCGCGTACTCCAATTAAATTGATGGCATAAACACAAAGAAGTATGCCATTTCGGGAAAGATACTGTTTTCTTAACCGTTGTTGGTATGTTAATTAAATATGACTGTTAATAGACATTTCCCTGGATTTTATATATTCAAACATTTTCTTCTGACGAAAAAAGGCCGGAAATTTACCAAAGATGGAAGAAAAGCGGGCAAAGAATAGATGATATTCCCAATGATTTATAGTCGCAAACAAAGGGAAATAAGGACTTTGTTTACTGACAGGATGTTATCCTTGACACACTTTTAATTGAACAAAGATAAAATATTCAATTTAAATATTTTTAGGCTGTATGGTGCCAGGGGTGTTTTTGAAGTTGAAACGTAAATAACGAGGGGAGAGTTACAATTATTATCACCTCGATACGCCCACAAAAAATATACCAAGAAATGAACACATCGAATGTTAGAAAATTGTAAGAATATAACAAATGCCTTTTAATATGCAAAATAAAAAATGTACTTACACACAATCACGAAAACTATATAAGACAACATAATAAATTATACACTTTCATTTACATAAGGTACCCATACGAGCTGTGTGGAGGGTCTTTTTTAGGAAAGAAAGGAGAGGAAGTTCTGGGTAGGAAAAAAGTGTGAAGGTTGGATAGGAATCTGGGGGTCAATGTGTCCAAGAGTGTTGGACGTATGAATCTATCCCTCAAACTGCGGTGCAAGGCGATGTTCCGAGAGTGTCTTTCTGGAGTGGTGAAATTTGAAAACGGAGAGAAACTCCCGATCTGACCTGCCACACAGTTGGTGGGCAGACCCATCCGCCACCAAGTCCTTGACAAACCTCGCCTCTTGAACCCATGCACTATTTTTTTTTATTTTTTATAGTGAATACTTCACAAGAGTCCCAACTGCTCCCGTCTGGAGCCAGTGAGACTGTGGCATCCCCAATTGGGGTATGTTATGAGGCTGAAGGTAAGTGGGAAAGGGAAGGAGACGAGGAAGAGGAAGGTGGGGAAGTACCTGGCTATTCAGATCTAGTCACTAAACACGGCTAAAGCCATTTCAAGCAACATTTCAATTCTGAATGGTGGTCTTACACCAGGGCGATACTAAGAGTATCTTCCACTCTGGAACGTGCCGTAAATATACTACATATTATTTTAAATAATTAATTGTGAAATAACACAAATCAATTAAATAAAATTTATTTGCGCACGCCGGGTTCGAACCCGCGACCTTCGGAATGGCAATCCAACGCTCTACCGATGGACCACGCCGGCCGTCAACTGCTAAGTCACCAAAAGTAGCGAACTACTTGTGGTAACCTATAGCAGGGGTGTTTCAAATTCACCAATGATTAATCAAACCATATGAGTTACTTAACTTGTCAAATTTAGATTTTCATTAATTCATATAGCTTTGAACATATATGATTCATATTCGGTAATCATCTAATTTGTTTTTGTTTCTGACAGCATCACTTAACCTATAAATCTGTTCATCTGTGTACGGCCTCAGGCCTCAGGCCTCATAAAACATCCCACGTAATACCCGACACACCTGAGATCTGAAACAGTCACCAGTGAAACAGTGAATGTACCATGTGTTTGTGTATGCTTGTACGAGTACAGTTCAGCAGTACAATAAGGACACATCACATCAGAATCAGACCCGTAAAGGCAAATTGCACGGGGAAGAGTTGAATGGGGGACTGTTTTTCAAAATGAGCTTGATTAGATTATTTTAAAAAAAATGTATATTTTATCAAATTCCGCACTACTACAGCAGCTTTACATATATCTTTTTTTTTTTTAAATTAGCTCCACACAGGAAAAATATTCCCCAGGGCTTGTCGTCTTTAAGGATGTTGTGTGGGTGGTCTTTTTAGGGGAAAAAATGAGAGGAAGTTCTGGGAAGGAAAAAGGTATGAGGGGTGGGTAGGAATCTGGAGTTAATGTATCGTATAAATCAATCCCTCCCGCTGCGATGTCAGGCAATGGATAGAAAGAGTCCGGCTGGAGAGGTCTAGGCTAGGACTCCATCAACCAGTCTCTCTTGATCCAGCAGGTGGACAAATACATTCGACGCAAAGACCCAGACAAACCTCACCCGAGAGACAAGAAGAGGCAATAACATCCAAGAAGCAGCAAGAGAAGATGCACTAATAACAAGGGTAAGTTAAGAAGAGTGAAGAAGAGACAATAAGAGACATGAACATCAAAGAAGAGCCAAGAAGAGACAAGAATAGACGAGAAGATCTAAAAAGAGATAAGCAGAGACAAGAAGAGACCAAAAGAGCCAAGAAGAGTCAAGGAGAGACAAGCAAAGGCAAGAACATCCAAGAAGTAGCAAGAAGAGTAAAAAGAGATGAGAGAAACCAAGAAGAGGCGAAGAGATCCAATAAGAAGCAAGAAAAGTCGAGATTATCCCAGAAGAGACAAGAAGAAGCAAGAAAATACAAGAAAAGTCATGAAGAGACAATTAGAGCCAAGATGAACCACTTCGGGTGGCCTTATTTCATTTAAATAATAAAAAATAAAATCATATCATTAGCTTTCAGAAGATGATAGGAACCAAGTTAAGTTTAGATAGGTGGTATAAAATACAAAGTATGTATAATGCACTTTCATAGTATCTATTATAAATTATACATCATCCCCCTTTTTAATAAAAGTGTTTTAAATTTTACACTACTGATAAACAAACTATATGAATTGTGTAAAATTTTTCTAACTTAGTAAGTCCCCATATCTGTAAACTTTTGTATTTTATCCTACTAATCAGAATTATTTTCACAGCCTCTCACGCTGTAAAAATTTATTTAACTACAAATAGTGAAAATATTTTATGTAAAAATGGCAAAATATTTAGCAATAAAATTGCAAACTAAATGGAGTAGGTATTTAAAAATAACATATTAAAAAAAATTATAAATTACGCTTTGAATATTTCGTTACTTTAAATTTTTTTTTTACATATTTTCCTTACTGTATTGGTCGTTATTTCTTAGAACATCAAGTATAAACATCGTTTTTTCTTTTGTAAAATTCATTTTATTAACTATGTGTCTACCTTTAAGGTTATTTAACCATAATTTAAAGTTGTTTTCTAGCATTCTAAAAATCGTAGCATTCTTTTATCAATATTATTTGATAACATTTAGCGCCTCCGCCCACTCAGGCAACTGAAAACTCTCAACTGCCAACTCTCTTTGTATGACAATGTGATGGCCCGCACACTACACAATCACACAAAACCCCGTTGTCAATGGTAACGCAAGCGGTGACTTGCGACCATCTTGCGACTGTCACGGCTGATTACCCTGGGCGGCCGTTGCTAGGTTGCGAGCTGTCAGCTGATTGTTCTTCATCTGTGGTTAAACAAGCTTTTTGACCAATCAAGACAGAGAAAACAGCCGGTTTTAGTTGGTTTTCAGTTGCCTAAGTGGGCGGAGCGCCTTACTACAAAAAAAAAACCATAAACAAAATATATTTCTTGTCGAAGTTCAACTTTGTAAAAAGTATCTGAACAGTTGACATCTGTTCCATGCGGCCTCTGTGTGCTTTAAAGGGCTTTTACAAATTTAAAAGAATAAATCATCGTTATTACTGAGACCCTTTTGAGAGGCCTGTTCCAAAGAGCTTAAATTCACAACTAAATAAGTTTGATGCGTACCGTAATTTATTTTAGGCACCTGCCTAATGTAATTCTTTAAAATCCAATAAAAACAAATTACGTGGAGTTTTTCTGATAATATTATCTCCATAAAAAACTTTAACACCACTTTTATAATAGTGCTAAAGAAGGTATCAAAAAAGTTAATTTTCTTATAAGACTAAGAAATAAACTAAATTTAATATAAACACTACAGAGCTCACCTTTACTACTATAGTTGCTCCACATTTAGATTACGATAACATATTTGGCCAATGAAGGAGATTTGAACAAACTAGAAATTATACAATGCAGAGTATAGGAGAGGCAAATATAAGAGTTATTCAAATGAGAGAAGAAGTAAATTGGATTCCAATAAAAAAGAGACTGCTATTTAACGTGTAATTTAAAAAAAATATAAAACCATGAAAATCCGAATGCCAAAATACTTTACAAGTATGAAATTGTTTTTGATGAAAAAATATACACAGTTATGAAACCAGAAATGAAAATAGAATTACATTGCCGCTTATGAGAAAATCTGAGTCACAAAAGACTAAAAATGCATGATGAAATTCCGTAAACAGTCAATGTCTAAGGAATGAAGAATGGTTGGAAGTATTTTTAATAGTTTTTATGGTTACTGTAAAATATAATTTCATAATACGACTACCATAATACGGGCATTTGCCTAGCTTGTTAGTCTAAATACCATGTAAAGCAAACCTGCAACAAACAAAATGAATAAAGGTAACTAAAAAAAATAATAATATTTAATTTTAACTTGTGCACTTTAGTTTCTTTGCGAATATAAACTAAATTAATAAATAAAATAGCGACAAAGGAGATAATATCATTTTTATCATTGATATAAATCCGTCCTAGGATTTAAGCGCCTGCTAACCTACTTGCGTAATATAATGTAAAATTATGTTATTAAATAAAAAATCTGCTCATGCAGAGTTTCTCAGATTCGTTCAAAATTGACACAGAAAATCGTCTGGATAAAACCCATTGATATCAATATTACTTTTATCACACCTCCAAATCTGCGAATATCATTTTAATCATTGATCTAAAAACCTGTTCTAGCATAGGGATGCGGGGCACCCCCGAAGGGATGTGGTGGGGGTGTGGGGCTTGAGGTGGGAGGTAGGGGCAGGGGTAGGGCGGACGCCAGCAGCGCCGCGACGCTGAGAGACGCCTGTCCGCTCTCGCCCGCCGTGCCGCTTGGTCGCTACTAACTAAACAAACAAACTCAGTCAATCTATCTACAGTGATTTCTATCAAAGATTCAAAAGTCTTTCTATCTAAAAAAAATCTATTAAAAAAAAGTTTTTGCATGTATTTTGGTTTTGCGCGCAGCTTTTGCGTTTGAAGTTTGAATTCGCGTCGCGTTCGAAACGTTTGAGTGTTTTGGCGGGACGCGTCTGTGTTTTCAAGGGAGGTGATCGACGCTTTAATTTATATTTGAAGTTAAATTGAGTGACAATATAATTGTATTATTCACTATCTGAGTTTCTATTCGTCTATGGTGAGAGTAAGATATTAATTTTTCTTTCAGGACTCCAAGACTTTTTAATTTGTGAAACGTTTAATTACGAAAATGTGCATTGTTCTTAATCTCTAATATTTTTTAAATTAAATATTTATCCATTCGTTTATTAGGTGACTACCTAATAAACGAATGCAGCCTATTAATGGAATTCTTGAAAATTAGAACATAATTTGAAACCAAAATTGTAACTTCATGGAAATACGAGTATATCTACACTATTTTTCATGTTGTAAATTTGTAGAAATTTTTATTTATTAACAAGCTTCTGTCCGCGACTTCGTCTGCGTAGGATTAGTACTTCGAGTAATCTATTTTCTTTTCCTAGGTCCCATCTATGTTTATACCAAAATTCTAAACTTATTTATTTAAAATGTGTATAGTTCTTGATTCAATTCAAAGCATTAGAAGATTATTTCAAATAAATTCACTAATTTAAATATTTTCTAAAATAGAATTTTGATTTAACAATCATTGTTTTGCAAAATGTCATTCTCAAATTTTGACATTTTCTATTAAACAATAATAATTATTTTCAATGTATTGAAAATAAATAGCTAGCTTTATAAATTATACCCAACATGTTATTCTGATGTATGAGCTATATTATTGTAAAGTTTCCTTAAATTCCTTTGCGCGAAAGAGTAACAAACATACATACATCCATACAAACTTTCGCATTTATAATATTAGTAGGAATAGTAAGATTTCTGGAGACATGCATAATTTTAAATTTATTACACTGGACATTCGTGCTAAAATATAACGTATGTAGGTATAATATACCAACTCGTACCAAGAATTACAGTTATTCTTTAAATCAGGTTTAAAACCTCTATATAAGAAATACTGAAAGAAACATTAATCATAAAACACAGTAATCAGTAATTTCATCGAAATAATCTAGTACTTCAAAAAAACAATCTTGCTAATATTATAAACGTGAAAGTTTGTATGGATGTATTTTTGTTTGTTCATCTTTAAATCGAAATTTAATAAATGGATTTTAATGAAACTTTACAATAATATAGCTCATACATCAGAATAACATATAGGCTATAATTTATGAAGCTAGCTATTTATTTTAAATATATTGAAAATAATAATTATAGTTTAATAGAAAACATAAAAATTTGAGACTGACATTTTGCAAAACAATGATTGTTAAATCAAAATTCTATTTTAAAAAATATTTAAATTACTGAATTTATTTGAAGTACTCGCCTAATACTTTGAATCGAATCAAGAATTATACATATTTTAAATATTTTGGTATAAACGTAGATGGGACCTAGGAAAAGAAAATAGATTACTCGAAGTACTAATCCTACGCAGACGAAGTCGCGGGCAGAAGCTTGTATAAAATATGCGTAAGTACCTACGAAGTTTAACTACAAAAAACGTGTATGAATTATATAAAACTGCTATTACCTGTCTTGTTTCCTTGTTAAAACCTTCACGTATTTTTTGTATTCCGATGTCGCAGGCTACATTAATTTGGAGCAAGTTACGTGCTGACATGTTTTTACTCAGCCCCGAAATAGACGCTCAGTCGTGAGGCGCATTAGGTAAAAAATAAAGTAAAAAACTAATGATCATTAACCCCCAGCTGCCCCGAGTGAGTGAGCCAGGACTAATTAGTCACCATTCAGGGGTTAACCGAATAAAATTATCAATCAATATGATTTTACCTATTCCAATTAATTACTTTTAAATAACTACAATTTTTTTTCAACTTAAATTAAGTTTATATCTGTTTATTTATTAATATTACATTCGTGTTTTGTTAAATTCGAATAAGAGTATATCTATTACAACGGCTGATAGGCCACTGTTATAATTTAACTGTATACACCTGATACAATATTTTAAAGATAGAACTGAAAAAATTTCCGACGAAGCCACAAAAACTGTGTAACGCAAGGAGTGGCGTGATGAAATTTGCATAGAAATTTACGAACGGATGTTTTAATCTAACCTCACCATTCTTATTGTTCAATGTTATTTTCATCGTGAACTATGGAGCTTTTAAGTATTCATCTAAAAATAATAAAAAGGAAATATATGTTCATCTATACGCCCCGATATATTAAGGCGCAATTGTTTCGCATAAATTCACGTGTGACAAAGTCATCAAATAGATACACAGCGCCATTTTTTTTAGACAGTTGAAAGGTTCGCGTTAAATGCCAATTATAAGTCCGTTTCAGCTTTTGAACAAATAATGATCAGCAGAAGAGGACCTATCATGTTGTTAAGCTTGTCAGCTTATTATAATTTGAAGAAAACTGAAACGCACGTAGAATCGGTTCTTAACGGGGACCTTTCAATTGCCAAAAGAAATTGGCGCTGAATGGCCATTTGATGACAATGTTAGATCTGAATTTCTGCGAAACATCTTGCCTTTTTAGTATTTTACAATATTAGTCCTCTGTTAACGGGGCGATCCGATGAATAGATATTTCTAATAAAAAATCCAAAATGACAAACGATGTTGTCAACTCCTAAGATAAATGTCACATTGTCAAATAAGAAGAAAAAACTTTAAAAAAGAATACCAAACCTCAAAGTTCGTGAATAGATATATAATTTTTTTATTAGAACAACTGTATTTTATAATAACTTTTGAAAGTTAGATACGTTTTAAGATTTTCACGGCCAAAAGCATTTTCGTTGTTTATTTTGGGGTGTTATGCCGTGTTGCGCTATCTCCTTCTTTAGCCGTCATCAGGTCAGATCCGGCATATCACCCCAAAAACAAACAACGAAAAAAAAACATTTGAAAGTTATTCTAGTGTTCTAGTCAGAGTTGCCACCGTTAGAATTTTAGTTTTCTATGTTCTTTTTCTTTCAAGTTTTTTGTTTTTATTTTTCATGTTTTCGTTAATATTTATTAATATTATCTTATTATTCAATGATATATTATTTATTATTTCAAATTATGATACGTCAATTTGTTTCCGTTTAGAAGGGCGTTTACATTTTCTTTCTAAATCTAAAAATATTTCTTGAGAGATATTTCGAAATTTAATAAAACAACTCTGTTAACGGTTGACTTTAAATTAAAATTAAGGGAAAACAACTGTAACTGAACCATTTATGTCAATTAAAATTAATATGACGACTGCGATTTAATTGGATCTACGTACCTACACGAGATTGAATTTAATTGGGATAATCTGGTAGAGGTCCAATTAAAAAGTGCTGAAAATACGGCTTTGAGCTCAACAGCCTTTTGTGCACTGTAAATAAAGGTTCCACGGGAACTAAACCTGGTCGTGTGTAAGGGTGGAAAGCTTACCCCTATAAGCACATATTATATAAATATAAAAGCATCTGTAAATTGTATGCAAACAAACGTACATACAAGAAACACAGAGTGTGTATTTTTTGTTTCATTTTATTTAATTTATTTTCTTTGTTTGTAAAATGCAATGTACGCAATATATTATTTCGGTTATTAGAAAAACGAGATGCGCCCTTACGACTCCGCAAGAAGATGGTTTAAATACAAATGTTAGAGGAAGCGCGTTAACCGCTTGGGCACATAAGCTTGTTTTCACGACAATTTAACGTAGGTAGACATAGGAATGACGTATGCCCCGGACGTGAGTTATTTAACAATAAAAATAACTATTATAATTAATAGGCGTAGGCGAAAATATTTAATAAAAAGAGCAAAGCTCTACACAAATATCTTAAGTAGCATTTAAAAAATTTATAACATGTTCAATAACAGAACCAAATATGTTTTTTCTAGTTTTCGGAGCAAACTGTTCGTTTTTTTTCTATCGAGAGAATTTCATATTTTGAGTCGGCAAATATATATACTTTTTTTTAAATAACATATTTTTATAAGAACTTAAAAAGTGTTACAGAGGAAAAAATGGTATAAATCGGTAGAAATCCGGAATGCGGGGTCTTATTAGCTAAATATTTATAATTTTGAAAGGATCTTGTCATACAGCTTTACGTTAAATGTGTGTAGGTAGCATAAAATGAAGAATTTCTCTGGAGAAGTAAATATATGTGAATCCGGATAAGGAACTGAGTAGTAGATAACACGAAAGGGATGAGGGATGGAACTCCAGGTGATTAATGGAGACAAAATATATCTGATAGTTGCACATTTGTAAAGTAAACGTATTTATTCTTCCACGATGAATCTCCAAGTAAACACGTCGGTGGTACGTGCTTTCAGGATGCAGGTTTTAACTTTTCGGTAGAAAGTCTTCTCTTTTCCAACTCTAGACATCATTTGGTTTATTTTCAACTACTCAATCCGAAAAAAATGTGTTAAATTACAAGTGACAAAACGCCACGTTATAAAGATATCGTATAATAAATCACATATGCTGTTAGTACGTGCCTACATATTTACAGTGAAATTATATCGTTTATTGAGTCCTCAGATCGCATACCTTAAAATTAGATTATTTTTTAACTTACATTTCACTTGGTATCTCCGAACCTCGTTTTTGGTGATAATTTAGTAAAGAAAAACTAAATAGTGAGCCCAATGACATAGCATCATACAATTTTTTTTTGACTGAAATAATTAAAATTTTATCGTGGTGAAAAGGGTTTAGGGTTGTATTATTTATGAAAACGTTCCCTTTTCATGCGATACTCGCATTTGCAGACCATTCTCAATTGCTAGCGACATGTTCAATGTTCATCCGATGGGAGGCTTTTCATCTCGTGTTTTTGTATGGAACATGGCCGGGAATAATATATATTCAAGTGGAGGTAATTTGGTCACTCGCTTCTTTTGCCATAAACTCAAAATTCAACAAATCATAAAAAAAAATGGTGAATTCTACGAGGCATGACATGTTTCGATGACTATATTGGCTGAAAGTTCGAATTATTTGAAATTGAATCTTCTTCACCCCAAAGTGGAAACCCTGTGAAAGAAAAATTCTGATTTTACATTCAACATTTTTGTTTTTGTTTTTGTTTTGTTTATTTAGATGTATGCACATTTTTTTCATACATCTAGTAAGAAAATACAACAATACAATTTAATTAATACAGTTTAAAAAATACAAATTAAAAAATACAAAGAAAAAAATGCAAATTAAAAAATACAAATTAAAAAATACAATTTAAGAGATTAATTTAAGATTATTAATTTTTTTTTTTATAATCTAATCAATGATTGTTTTTAATATATATAGCACATGTCCTACGAAAAGTGCTAAGGTTTGAGGCTTCCTTAACGGCATTCGGTAGTTTATTATACAGTTTTTGTCCTTTATAAAACACGCTATTTTGGGTGCACGAAAGCTTAGTTTTGGGAAGCCTAAAATCTCTGCATCTTCTCGTAGGATAATTATGAACATTTTCGTGATACATAATATTACTATTCAGATAACTTGGCAGCATATTATTTTTGAGTTTGTACAACATTGTTAAGGTATTATATATTATATGTTGTTTGGTTGTCATCATATTTAAATTTTGTAACATAATTTTGACTCTAGTAAAAATGTTGCACTTTAAAATGATCCTCATTCCCCTATTCTGTATAACCTGTAGTTTGTTATTTTGTGCTTTGTTACATAGGAATAAAACACTAGAACAATAATTTAAATGCGGAGTTACAATAGAATTGTAAACAAGGCGCGTTGTCTTGAGATCCAAGTTATTTCTGATCCTTCTAAGGAATCCAACCTTTTTAGCAATTTTCTTTGTTATGTATTCTAAGTGTTCGTCGAATTTCAATTTGTCGTCTAATATTACACCCAGATATTTAATACTGCTAACCCTTTCTATATTTACGTTATCAATTTTTAGTACTATCTGCTCGTTTCCTCCCAGGCTATCCACAATTAAAAAATTGGTTTTCATAACATTTAATTTTAGTTTATTTTGGTTTAACCAGAGAGTTACATAATTTAAGTCAATTTGTATTTTCTCAATGGCGTCCTGTAAATTTTTGCTGGCTATGTATAACAGTGTATCATCAGCAAAGAGTTTAATTGAACAATGCTTTAACACTTTGATAATGTCATTTATATATATAATGAACAACAATGGACCTAAGACAGAACCCTGCGGAACACCTTTATTAGTACTATGTGGTTCAGATGTTATCCCACCATATTTGGTGACTTGTGTTCTTTCTGACAGGTAATCAGCAAACCACTTATTTTCTTTGCCATTAATTCCAATATTACTTAATTTTTTTATTAATCTATCTCTATCGATTGTTTCAAATGCCCGTTTTAAATCTAGAAATACTGCAATAATTTTACTTTTTTTATCTCTAAAATTTTTCCACTCATCTATAACATAGTTGATAGCGGTTTCACAAGAATATTTGTTTCTAAAACCAGATTGTTGTCGAACTAATATCTGCTTGGCATCAATATATTCAGTCAATTGCTCCTTTACAATGTATTCCAATATTTGTTCATATTTGGGTAAACAATTTATTGGTCTAAAGTCGTCAAATTTTTTTGGGTTGTCAATTTTTGGAATAGGAGTTATTAAAGATGTCTTCCAAGTTTTGGGAAAAACTCCACTATTCAAAGACTCATTGATTATTTCGACCATCGAGCATTGCTTGTGTTGTGATGGAGGACTTAGCCAGCTGAGGAATTGAACACGCGACGCCTGGATGGGACACAAACGCGATGCCAATTCAGCACTGACCGGTCTTTCGTATTGTGAAATTCTAAAATAAATAACAAATCTGTTTTTGTGCTTTCCTCCAGATAATTTTTTTTTTTAACTTTGCTTCCGGATGTTTCATCAATCCGTTTACAGTTCTAGAGTATGTGAAAGGAGAAAAAAACTATTTTGAACATTAATATTATTTTTATTTTGAACATTAATATTATTTATTTAATAATTTATTTGTCTCCGGTTTGCTGAATTCTCGGATTAAGAAACACAAAAATTCTCATCTAGAATCCCATAATCGAATCATGATTTGTCTCCCGAACCGTGATATATAGGGTGGCTACTGCTGGGAGGTAGGCAGGTGGATACAGGGTGAGGGTTGATTTGTAGGTCACGTAAGAAGGAGGGAAAGAAAGTAGATAATAATTAAATAGGTCACCCTTTATTACAAAACAGCCGGCTGAGGTAGAATGTTTCTCGCGACATAATTCATTAAAAAACACCTTTGAAATTTGTGTATGTATCTCCAATTTTCTTTACCCACAATAAGAAGTTAGTAGTAATTTTTTGAAATAACTTTCAGAACATTAAAATGAAATTCCTACCAAATGTTTCACTTATTTAGTAGGTATTATACAATATTCCACTAATGATCAGTTGCCCAATCCAAAAAACCACTTGCAATTTCAGAGATTTTCGTCAATAATTATAAGTTTTATTAATAATAATTTTATCAAACAAAATAAATTGTATTTATATATATATATTATCAATAGCGACAATGCCGTAACGGCCATTAAATCCAAAAATGACTTTTAGTTTTTCTCCGTTTTTTTCTTCTCTTTCGATCTACGTCGTCGATATATTTATAAGAAAAGATGTGCGTCTTTTACGACGTGCATTTTAAGAGATTAAAGTTTTATTAAACAAATTTACGAAAAATGTCAAGTATTCTAAAGATGTATTAAATTTTATTTTATAGAAACAGAAGGCATGATTTTTTTAAAAACTAAAAAAAACTTTCTTTTCGATCTCCTGAACAATTAACATATTGTCTTTTACAGCATTTCAAATTTCCGTAATCCTTATATTTTTCTCATTTTAGAATAATTTAGAACTGTTTAAAAATAACGAACAATGGCATAATTTATCAGAAAACAGTGTCTTCATTCAGAACAATTTAGTATCACCACAATCTTTGCAATTTCTTTTTATTGAATCCATTAAGTAATCGGATCACCAATCATCGTTTTAGAGCATATTTTAATTCTTTAATCTGTACATCTCCCACATAAGTAAAGTATTATCAACTAATGAGCAATGGTACTTTTCACTTACAGAGCATTTTAGAGTTTCATTAATAAGCAACTTGTACAAATTTATGGTCTAGATCCAATTAACCCTTCCGAAACACTCACATTACCATTACTTTGTATGACGACCAACAGAGAGTAGTGGTCTATAATACATTTGAGTCGTGTGGTTGCGGTTTCCGAACCAAAGTTCTCTTTCAGAGCGAATGAGTTTCAAGCCTTTTTCGTTTTAAGTTATTTTAGCTTTAATTCTCAGACCAGTCATTAACATTATATGGATCAATTCATCTTAAAATAAAGAAGTTTGTTTTCGTGTAATTATTACACCGTACATAATTCATATATACCTAATACTCTTTTTTGGGTCCGAATGTCACAAAATGTAAATTCACGAATTTCGCCATGAAGGCAAAAAAACGAGACACAAATATTGGCAGGGAATATTTAAATGCGTGACCCCTGAGGTACGGGAAGGATAGCGGGAGGCTATTAAGAATGGGGATTAACCGCAATTTTCAATTTATTTTCACAGAGTCAGAGTTCCAAAATAACTTGAAACGCAAAAGCGGCTAAATAATATAATATCTGCGCGGCGGCCAAGCCAGGTGTTCGTTTATTACGTCCTAAATTAAATGATGTTCACCCAACAAATGTACGACGAAATACGTAGACATGTGCATAGTAGAGCTACAATACAGAGTGAATGTATGTAGGAAAGATATGGATGTTAGTAAAATATAATGATAATAATTATTGTTAATTGTACACGAATTTCCACTATTAACTTCAATAAGTGACACCGAAAAAAGCAGATACGGTCCTACCTGAGAATAATATAATACGGGGTGGCGCAAAAGTCATCATCCTTTCGGAAGATGCCATAATTTTTGCAAATGGCGGTAAATGTCAGTTCTGCTTAAACATTTATGAAATAAACAGATACAAAATATACGTCAATAAGACATGAATCGCTATATCCCTCAAGAACGCAAAAAAATGTTTTTTTGATTTTTTTTCCGGCCAATGCAAATCATCAAAACTCTCGTTTGGTGAGTTGCACTAGCCGGCAAGATAGCCTGATTTAACCGTTTCAGACTTCTTATTGTGGGATTTCTTGAAATCACGAGTCTATATTAATAAGCCTCAGACTTTTGAAGCCCTCAAAAAGAATATCCGTCAAGAATGCGAGATCCTATCGCTGCAAGGGTGATGGAAAATGACATAAATCTGGCCCGTATGGTCACAATTCTGGCGGCGGCCACTTAACCGATGTCATTTTTTCGACTTAATAGAAAAAAAATTAAGACATCAAATATAATTAATCCAAAAGCCGAACTAACATTTTTTAAATATAAAAAAAATTACAGCTAAAGAACATCGGGTGACAACTTTTGCGCCACTCTATAGATTCTAAGGATATTTTCGAATCTTTGAAAAAGTTTATCTAAAGTTGATTCAAGATAATTCCATAATATTATCTTGAACTATTTTGCAAAGTTCGTAAGAAAAGGGCGATTTACTAAGCTGAAATGCCAAAAGAAAAGTTTTTATTACCATAATATATGTGCAAATGAGTGTTCAAAAGAAATTACGAAGTTTTCGTTAAAGTGTTGTCGCTTGTATTATCCTCTTATAAAAGTGCTTCGGGCAAGGCCCATGTTTGCACCGCTAAAAGCTTCCGCTAATGTACATTCCAGATGTCAGTAAATGAAATTATAAACTTTTACCTAACGTCATTTATAATATTCTTATTAGAAAAGAGAAAGTGTGTGTTTGTTTGAGATCCGTAGCAACTATTTTTTGAACACGAGGACGAGTAGTTACACTTTCTTTTCTGCGTGGAAAGTCTAGTTCAATACTATTTTCAGCTCATGATTTCAATTCTATCACAAGCCATCAAACTTCGAAATAGCCATTAAAGACAATGCACCATATTGTTTGCGACACAGTTTTCAATTGTTAAATATCTAATAATAATAACACATTTCGAAAAACATGATTGTGTTGAAACTTCGGTTATAATCGAGTAGTAAGGACCAGCACAATTGACGTCAGAAGAAGGTCGACACTCAAAACGGGCTCCAAACGTCTGCTGTTAGTCTTAGTTTTCGGTGTCAAAAATCCTCGTACTTTAATATTTTAAATTCTCTGATATACATACTAAAATGTGTGTAGGTGCAGTTTAAGAAAAGAAGGTGAAGGTAATTTCAAACGTTTCGCCTAAATTTAAATCTGTATTTCATACAGAACTTAAAAGCTAAGGCGTTCCGCTCACTGAGGCAACTGAAAACTGTCAACTGGCAACTGTCTTTGTATGACAATGTGATGGCCCGCACACTACACAATCACTCAAAAACCCGTTGTCAATGGTAAAGCAAGCGGTGACTCGCGACTCGCACTGCTGATTGCTGTGGCCGGCTGTTGCTAGTTGCCAGCTGTCAGCTGATTGTTCTTCGTCTATGGTTAAACAAGCTTTTTGACCAATCAAGACCTAGAAACCAGCCGGTTTTATTTTGGTTTCAGTTGCCTCGTCAGCGGAGCGCCCAGTCCACAAACGTTTTTCACTTGAAATCCTTTACATTTTTCTAACTATTCGTGTGGAATTTAGTTTAGTTTAGATCATTCGTAGTATTTAGTACGTTAGTAGACTACAACATGTGTATTGTTGATCGTTGATTTTATGCTGACAAATTTCACTTAATTTATCAGTCTTTGTTCAAATTAAGAACAAATTAAAAAATATCTTTACAATACGTTAATTTTCCTTCGTGTTAAACGTAGGTTATATGTTCCACTTTGTTTTTTTTCTTCTAAAATTGAGAGGAAGGTAATGAGAACAATAGTATAAAATGGCATCGGAAATAAATTTAGCTAAAATTAGTATTTTATGAATGAATCCGTAACAGCGAAAAGTGAAAAAATTATTGAAGCGGTTCCACTACCATCACTACCTTCTGTAGAAGTAAACATATTACAGGAAATAGCCTTTAGATTGGCGTGCAGGAAATGTTATTTTCCCGAAATAGCCTCCCTGTCTCGGCATTTTGGTGATAATCAAAGTAATAGCTCGGGCATCATTCCTAACTGAGTTTCGGCGGCTTCCATTTTAGAATGTAGATGTTAACCCTGGCAGAGTCCATAGCGAACCTTCTGATAAAATAATGTAAAACCACAATCAGATTGGTAGTATTATTGTTTTTTTTCTGGGAAGCTAGGTAACGTGATTTTGAAAGATTTTTTTTGACACTCGTCAATAAATTGGCGCATCAGATATTCACGTTTTCCGATCTCTATCCAAAAATATCCCAGATGCATGTCTCCTTTAAACGAAAAGCTGCCCTTTAAATGTGACGCCTTTACGACCTGACTTCCTGGTAACATTATAGAATAGGAGAGTATAATATTATTTATACACATGTTTATATCATACCACCGAATCATTAATATATGAGATATATCATTAAAAAAAACGTTCAGTTATCAGACTTCAAGTTCATAAAAAAATATGATGTATTATGTTTTCTATGGGTTGATAACCGCCTCAATTTATAAACTTTTTCGTATAACTTCTTTGAATTCATTTGCAGATTCTTGGAAAAAGTAACGTAACTTAGAAACTGATATTGATTGGAGATGACAGGGGAAATGTTATTTTTATTTATTCACAGCCGGTGGCATACGCAAACTTTTACCATTAAAAAAGTAGGAATATTTTCTGCTATCGACCGCTGGTTACTTTATTTGACAATATCTTTGAAACGCCAATAACAATTCACCGTTAAGGCTTTTGGGGAATAAAAAACAGCTGTCCAAACCATTATCCCTTTTTGCCATCGGCGAGTTCCAGTAGCCTTGAGATTATATATCGTCCAGAATACATCAGTGTCATAGCCATGCAGAACAGTACAGGTTATACTAGAACTGATTAGAGATCGTTAATGTTCACCGTAATGTATACATATCAAAACAATCATTAGTTCACCAATGATTTTAGGCATTTTCGCCGATGTTTATACATTTCGTTGTTGACAAGTCACACGATTTTGATTGGATTTTTCATAGTTATGTGTTAGTTCTACTGGAAAGTTATACATTTTTTAATATGAAATTTCATTAATTTAATTTATTTAGTCAGTTAAATACAACGGTGAAACCTGCATATATTTTTAACTAGCTGGGGTACCCGGCTTCGTTCAGGACAACATTCAAGAGTGTTCTAGAACGTTCCACGATGATGCTATTGATTTCCTTTTCTTGAACATTCATCCAGAACATTCTGGAATGTTGTGGAATGTTCTGGAATCTTGTGGAATGCTTTCAAACACAGAGTTGATATGAGATTGTGCGGTAGTTGGAATAAAAGGATAAACATTAAAATAAAAGAGATAATTTTTTTTATTGTAAATATATTTTAACTACTTACAATTCTTGTTTATAAACAACATTTTTCATTTTGTTTTCCGGGGTATATATGTACAATTTTTTTAATTTCCTAATCGAGAGCAAGCTATCTATGAGTAGTATGGAAATCCAATTTTCAGTCAAAGGCAGTGAAATAGCATTCCTGGTACTTGCAAAGAGTTTAAAATTCTGTAGGGAAGTTGACACTGTCGTCAGCGTTTACCATCGTGTTGATCAATTTGCATATTCACTCTTTGATTCTTATTGTCGACCATATCTCAAAATTGATAACGTCGACAATATTATTTTTAGTTGCCAAAATTGCCATTTGAAATAGCCACTCCAGATTGGTATAGTTGTAACAATGTTTGGATAAATTTGCTCGATGAGTTCGTTTTCAGTAGTGGCTATGTTGCAGAAATCACTGTTGAGTTCAATGAGGCTGGTCAGTATGTGCCTTTCCTATATGTAATAGTTTTTGAGCAAAATGTGCTGTTTCACATTATTATTCCACATTAATAATCCACAATATTCGACAGTGTAGTGGGATGTTCCCCAATTATGTACTTGATTCCCTATTCTTGAACATTTCACAACATTCCAGAATGTTCCAGAAATACAATTCTGGGATGTTCTGGAATGTTGTGGAATGCTCTCGAAAACTTATTTAATAATATATATTGATCAAAAAATTAAGATTATCGAATCTTTTAGAACTTTCCAGAACGTTCTAGACTCACCGCCACATTCAGTTTTTTTTTTAAACTTTCTTTTATAATATTTATTGATTAATTTTTTAAAGTAAGGAAGTTCGTTTTTATCTAAAATTTCTGCATTCAACGAAACGAAGTCTGATTTCGAAATTATTTTAATTTTAATTAAGGGCGTAGCTATAGCACTCAAATGTGGGGGTGGTCCCTATAATATGTGGAGTTTGATCCTGGGAGTGTGCTTGGGGAAAGGGAGAAATCGGGGGTGGGGTGAAAATTTATTAGAAAGTTATTTGGGACCTCTGCTTACTACATATTATTTACAACACATTGATAAACGTGACGGTGCAAACAACATTGTTGTGTTTTCCAGGAATGTAATCTAGTGCTTTGAACTAGTGAAAAATGTGGAACACATAATATGGCGTCTTGTATTTTTTACGGTAAAATTTATATTTAAAAACTATTTCGATGCAAATGAAAATACAAGGAAGTAGCCAGCTGAAAAAAGTTCTTAATTTCAATCATAAAAAGCCTTGTAAACCACTACGCCGAGTTTTTACTGTTTGATTCCCACAGATTTACTGATTTATTTAAGATAGACAGATTTCATGCACAAATATGATACATGTTGTAAAAAGGTACATTACATTTCTAAAAAACAATCTCCTCAAATAAATCATTATCCATCGTTATTGCAGATCGAAACAGAAACACCTTAAAAATGTTTATATTCATTTAACAATTTATCGAACATCACTCATGGCTTCATGTAATCACGTAAAATTTTGTTTGAGTTTCAATTTTTTCTATTATTTACTTCTTAAAAAAAAAACAAAATATAAACCTGGTTAGCGAAAAACACAATCGTAATTCATCAAACGTAAACAAACACTTGTTTTCCGTGCTGATACAATTATCATATCCCGAACTTTTTTAGATTTATGATTGCCCGGAGTTTGGTCGGCCATAAACATGAAAGCTCGCGAAGCCCGACGGTAAATATTTATGTCTATATTTCATGGATTTATTCGAACATGGGTTTTATATTGTTCAACGCCTTTTACAAAACTTTATACTATAGCAAAAAAATGTTTTGATAAACGTGATAAATATTGTGTTACCATTTGTATGGATCGATGAACGCTCTCGAAAGGTGAACTCTGGCGTCATAAAATTTTCTGCTCAGAGCAGAACCCCGGCAAGGGTTCAATTCCTAGATGCAACCGATTCTTTTTTTTCTGTTTCAAATTTTCGTTTCT
This sequence comes from Limnephilus auricula, assembly GCA_951813805.1. Taxonomy (NCBI): domain Eukaryota; kingdom Metazoa; phylum Arthropoda; class Insecta; order Trichoptera; family Limnephilidae; genus Limnephilus; species Limnephilus auricula. The sequence goes on from OX638403.1 coordinate 9,654,772, forward strand.
ATCCTTTTTCGTTTCGTTTCGTTCCTAATGTCTTCAATGATTAAACTTTATTTTGTTCTTGTTTACCTCATGAAAAGATATGAAAAAGTGTAATGTTCTTGTTTATAGAGAGCTTTTTCCAAACAAGCAGTGTGATTTTTGAAAAAAAAAACCTTTCGTCAGTAAAAACACCAACCAATGTACTTGTTCTGAAAAATTGGAACAAAAGTCATGGCAGTAATAAGAAAATCGTTCAGTAATCTGAGAAAACAGATAATTCAGTTCAATTTAGAATCAGTCTTGTGAAAAGACCAACATTTCACCAATCTTCTTACTAATATTATAAACGTGAAAGTTAGTATGGATGTATGTGTGTTTGTTACTCTTTCATGCAAAATTTACTGAATGGATTTTAAGGAAACTTTACAATAATATAGCTCATACATCAGAACCACATATAGGCTATAATTTATAAAGCTAGCTATTTTCCATATATTACACATAATAATAATTGTTTAATATGAAATATCAAAATTTGAGAATGACATTTTGCAAAACAATAATTGTTAATTCAAAATTCTATTTTAGAATATATTTAAATTAGTGAATTTATTTGAAGTACTCACCTAATACTTTAAATCGAATCAAGATTATAGATATTTTAAATAAATAGGTTAAATTTTGGTATAAACATAGAAAGGACCTAGGAAAATAGGCTACTCGAAGTACTAATCCTGCGCAGACGTAGTCGCGGGCATAAGCTAGTTCTTAATAAAACCGTTGCGCTATATTTTGATGGTGAATATCCAAGTTCTTTCAGCCTTCCTCTCTCAGTTATTTGGGCAATCGCATAAAAAGGCATAATGTCCATAAATTATGAAGTTTAAGCCGTGTTTATATTTTAAAAAAGGTTCTGCATAAGCGGAAAAGGAATACAACGGAAAAAACTTTTACAAGTTCCCCGAGTTGCGCCGGCCTGCGGGAAGAAATCATCTCATCTTGGCTTCTAAAGGTTCATTTGCTTATTTTGCTTTCGTTGTCGCATTTTCTATGGCGAAGTTTCATTATAACTTCCAGGCAAAGTTCCAGCTAAATTCTGAATATTCCAGCCTGACCGTTATCGGCTGTTTACTCTTCGGGCAGTAGTGCCCCATCTTATCATCTTATCATCTTCTTTTTTTATTTTTTTGTTGTTCTATATTAGTTTAACTTTTGTTCAAGTTATTGGCCAAAGCAAGCTCATATCAAACGCAAAAGTATTCGTTCATAATATACTTTTGTACGTATGCTTTATACACTTCATTCTAGTTTGATGGTTTAGGAAATTACAAACAAGATGTTGTGTCTTTGTATTTTTAGGGTTGAAAATAAGTTTTACATTTTATATAACCAGCTAAGGGATGTCAGTCAACGCAGAGGTCACTTAACTGTGGGCGAAAATAAACTGATATTTTTGACGAAATTCGCGTACGTGAAAAAAAATCATTTGTCTGTAATAAACTCGGTGAATCAACTCAAAATCATGCAACCTCAACACCTTCTTTGAAAAGTCATTAAAATTGATTAAAAGTCATTAAAATTAGTTTTGAGTTACTTTCTTCTTATGAGTATACCTCCAAATTATTTCGGTGATTTTCATTTGGCTTTAGGATTTTCAAATTGGGAGGTTTGTATGAATGCCGCCGCCCCGGGAACCATTTATTAGATATTCAATACCCCTGCCATAGATCACCCCAACTGATTCGCTGAGGTGCTTGGGTTCATAGGGTGAGGTTTGTCTAGATCTTGACGGCGGATGATATTAGAGCACCTACTGAATGGGGAACCGGATCGAGAGAGACTGGTTGAGGGAGATCTTATGACCTCTTTAGTCCGACTCTCTCAAACTACCACATTCAGATAGCATTTACAAAGATGATATAGGCCCCGAGGAAAAAATCCCTTTATGGAGATACTAACACAATGACCCCTGATTCCTACCCATTTCTCCTTCGCAGAACTATCTCTCCTTTTTTATCCATAAAAAGATTCTCCTCACAGCATTCCCAAAGATGATATAGACCCTGTGGAAAAAAATTCCTTTGTGGAGATAACGTTTAAAAAATAGAGTACGAATAGAACTGGTATGCAAAACCCCATTAATCAAAAAGTAATCGATGATGCCAAAATGCCTTTTTAAAAAACAAAAAACGAAAAAGGTGATTCTTTACACTTGAGAGCCTCTGTAGGTCTACCCTTTTCAGATCGTTACAAACGACACCTATCAATCTGGAACGTAGTTAGCTACATAATGCCCAGTTTGATGGGACAGCCGAACTGGGCGCCATCTTGAACAAACTGTCATTAATTTGCAAAGTGCCTCGATTCTTTATGGGAAGAAATGTTAATATTTACAAGAAATTACTTTATGAAGATAATTTTCTTCGCACAGTTTGCCACGCAATATTCAGTAGGTTTGACATAAGATAATTTTACACGTGTTCCATAAATAATTAGTTTCGAAGACGACATTAAACACATAATACAAGGTGGCGCAGAAGTCATCACCCTACCGGAATATGCCATAATTTTTGCAAATGGCGGCAAATGTCAGTCCTGATTTGACATTTGTTAAGTAAACAGATACAAAATACACGTCAACAAGACATGAATCGCTATACTATTCAAGAACGCGAAAAAAATTTGGAAAAAATGCATTTCCGGGTCGACTAATCACTCGTTTTGATGATTTGCACTGGCTAAATCACTGGCTGGCGAATGTTTAAATCGCCCGGCTTAACCGTTCCAGCCTTCTTTTTGTGGGGTTTCTTGAAGTCACGAGTCTATGTCAACAAGCCTCAGACTCTTGAAGTCCTCAAAGAGAATATCCGTCAAGAACGCGAGAATCTATCACTAGAAGTTCGGTAAAGAGTGATGGAAAATGTCATAAATCGGGCCCGTACTGGCGGCGGTCACTTGGCCGATATCATTTTTTTGACTTAATGGAAAAAATAAAATAAAATAAACACAATCCAAAAGCAAACTAGTTCATTTATAAAAAAATTACAGCCAAAGAACATTGGGTAACAACTTTTGCGCCACCTTGTATTACGAAAATAATATATTAATATCAAGCTGCGGCTAAATATTATCTGGACAAAATACCGTGGAATTACATGTTTTGGTACATTTTCCTACAAAACTAAAGTAATTTTTATATATCTGTTAATTTACATTCCAGTGTACACACCTAAAGTTCCTAATTCAATGACGCCCCGTAATTATTATTTATTTTGTAAAATATTATTTAAGTGTTTTTTCTTATGGATTTAGTAATGACAATGACCTTTGGGATACCATCGATACCCTTCGAGGTGATGGCCCAAACTGCCCAGCTGGTGGCGTCTAGGTATTTGTTGTACCTAGTTTTATCAGTGGCGCGCATGACATATACCCTTTCCCTTTTGACTTGAAGAAAATCGAAATATCCAATTTCCACCGTTAACTCGTTCTTGCTAAAGTCAAAATAAATACTCACATGGAATTTCATGAGATGAAATCAATTCACAAGTAACAATAAATTATAGCTTTTACAAGGTGGCGCAAAAATCATCACCCTACCGGTGTGATGCCATAATTTTAGCACACAGCGGCAAAAATGTCAATTCTGCTTTGAGATTTGTTAGCAATATGCTCATAAACAAGACAATCGCTGTTTACACTTCGGGCGAGAACGCAGAAAAATTTAGAAAATACGCATTTCCGGGTCGCCTAATCTCTCGTTTTGGTGATTTTCACTGCTCGGCAAGATCGCCCGATTCTACCATTCCAGACTTTTTCTCAGCCTCAGACTCTTGAAGTCCTCAAAGAGAATATCCGTCAAGAATGCGAGAACCTATCGCCGGAAGTTCTGGAAAGAGTGATGAAAATTGCCATAAATCGGCCCCGTGGTCATCAATTCTGCCGGTGCGGTGGCCACTCGGATTTTCACACATTTTCTCGACTAAATAAAACATAAAAAAATAAATACAATCCGAAAGCAGAACCAATTTTTTTTATTTATTAAAAAAATTACAGCCAAAGTACAACAAGTGATAACTTTTGCGCCACCATGTATAATATTTTTTTTATATCTCGAAAGATTTCTACGAGATCAGTCTTAGCTTTATATGTAGGTACCTATTACATATCATATTGATATTGTTTTGATACCATATTTGTATATTATTCGAAGACAAATATCATAAAACAATGGGCGTGATCGCACTTCACTAACATGTATATCCATAAATTTACTCCCGGTGGCCATGCTTAATGAACTCGAACAATCGTCCGCCCAATTCTAAATCAAATTAATTACGAAACTCGTCAGCCTTGCCGTTTCAATCCGCAGTTCTGTCGCGTGGGATGTGCAGAACTTAGCATTGTCTGAGGAATTCACTAACTTACAATGGCATATGATAAAGCAGCGGATTCTTCTCGCTAATGGCGCCGCTTCCACTGTTATTTCGTTCTCCATCTCGCTCTGGTGAAACAATCGCTCGGCCCACAATGGCCGAAGAGTTTTCAACAAAAAAATTAAAGAAATCAACGGAACGGAAAAATGCTGCACCTTCACCCGAACGGAGACTCTTCTTTCTTCTGCTAGCATTTGAATGAGTTCGCCAAATGAAAAGCTAATGAATGGATGCCCTACATTTTTTTTAATCAATGCACAGATATTTTCATGAATTTGCGTCGATATTTTTACGACTGTGTAATATTAAAATTCCGATTGAAAAATATTCTAGGTATTTATATTTATTTTTAAGTAAATGAGTAAAACCTCAAATTTAAATATTTAATTAATGAAGACAAATATATAAATAAAAATAATAAACAGAAAAATATATTAATATACTTAAAGAAAAGTCAATAGATGTCGCATATTAAATAAAAATGGATAAAATTATCAAGACACTATCAGGATAGCATTTAGTTTAAGATGAATCTTGCAATCATACATAAAAATAGCAGTTAATAAAATATGCGTCAATAAAATGAAGATAATGTTGGTAGTTCTTATTCGAAGTATGATACAGTTAAATATAACTCAATCGGATAGGGTCACATTAGCTCAATGGAAGAGCAGCGTCCCAGCAAGGCAAAGGTCCTGTGTTCGATTCTTAGACGTGACCATATCCTTTTCTGATTTTTCTGTTCCAGATTTTCAACTGAGTTTCGCTAATATTCTCTTCATTAATTATATATTTTAGGTACCTACCTATCTAATGTATAGGACATTTCCACACAAGGCCGCCAACACATTTTTTATATGCATCCTAAGTGCAGAACCACTTAACAATGCTGATGCCTCTGGGAAAATTTATTAATTCGGTTAAACTCGTGACCTGTGACGAGTTTAAGTGCAAACTCTCGATTAAACCTTTAATGTGTTTTTTTTTGCATTTTGTTATCGCTTTTACAACCTTTTTGTTTTTTTGGAAAATAAATAGTAAGTAAAAATTAAATAATGTTTACCGCAGGTACTCAGAAAAAACATCGTAAAAGCAAAGTCGTTTTATGCGGGTCCAAAGTTATTACTTTTTAAGGGTAACTTTTTTAGATGTCATTTTAAGAGCGGAACGGAATAAAATAGTTTGGTAGTTACTGCTTTGTAAATGGTTTCTATGTACATAATATTAAAAGAGATGTACATACATATTTTAAAGGGGTTTCTCACCATCCTCCCAATAGCTTATGTACACTAATAACGAATATTTTCTATTTACGATTTACGGTTTATTTATTTATTAAGTTGGAGTTTATAATTCGGTACTCGAACCTATGAATGGTGGCTATATATTGGATAAGTTGGCTGAGTTTTCTAACCACTGCAAGTATTTTATTTTTATATTTAATAATATTCGTTATTAGGGTAGATAAGCTATTGGGAGGATGGTGAGAAACCCCCTAAGTGTGATAATAACACAGTGATAGTCGGCGGTACAATGACATTTTAATGAATTAAATTAATTAAAGAAAGGAAAGTGGAAAGGATAATGTTGGGGGGAAGTATTTGAGAAAGTTGAGCTGTTAAGAGCTTTGTAAAATTCTTTTTTTAGTTGTTAATTAAATTTTAATTTTGTTGACCGCTGATTGCCCTTTCACAGTGATATCATAACTTGGTAGTTGTAAAACAGAGTGAACATTGAAAAATGCAAACATATAACTTTCTTATGAAATGTCAAGCAATATTTCTATAATAACAATAATCAATCTGATTACGTCCTCTACTGAATAATCTATTTTCAAAGACCACCCACTTCAGCAATCAATGTTATCCAATATAATTATATTGTGAATGAGAGTTTCTAGTTGTCAATAATGGAAACGTCGTAAGAATCCTCCTTACGTAGATGGGGTAAGGTTTAAATTGTCGCTTAACACCAGCCGCCTGTTGTGATTTATGCAAGAAAAAAACGTCGCCAAAAAGTGTGTTTTATGTTATTTTGCGAAGTTTGGGCAAAAATATTTAAATGTTTTACGATAATTTTCTAAACTTAATTTACCACATTATACAATAAAACCATAACCTAAAAGAGGTTCGCAAATAGGAGATTCAGAATTTTAAAGCATATTTATGGGCCTGATACTTTATTTTTTCTAGGCTTATAAAAATACTCTTCAAAATGCTAGATCATTTCAAAGGCCAAATATGTGTTCTATTCGCGACCAAATTTTCAAACCAAAAACACGTAATTATCCATTACTTTGTACTTCTTTGCCTTTACTTTAAAAATCAAAGTAAAACGGTGCGTAAATATGTTATATTCCATTCGTTTTTAGAGGGACATACAAATTATAGAAAAATCCAGTTTCATCTATAACTCTCGAAGAGAATAGATCATTTTCAATAATGAACGAATCATTTGATGAAATACCAACGTTAAAATTGTTTATTATAATTAAAACTATTCGATGTTAGTTTGTATTAATTTTCTGTGACTTAACTTGTGCTACCTGAAATCCCCGGCGTTGCCCAGGCTTTATACGAAGTTTTTCGAAATCAGACTTGGTCCGTAATTTTCCTCTAATCTTTGAAAGTCAAGTGTGCAAGATTTCATTACTCGAAATAAAACTGTAGATTGGTATAAAAATCAAACCCACGCCGCCCGCCCGCCAGACTTTTAAAAAATGTATAAATAAATAAATTAGAAAGTATAATATGGATGGATAGACTAAATACAAAGAATAACCAGATAACTTTCCTATATATTATCGTCTAACAACTACAGTTAGACGGTAATAATAAAATAGCACGTAATAACGTGAAAATGAAGTGCGAGTAGTAAGCAATTGAAAAGGAAACAGCAATTCTAACCACTTATTTATTTCCGTTTACGAACGTTATTAATTGTCTTTCTTCTCTGTGAAGTGGGTAAGTTTTTTTTATGAAAAATCTGTGGTCCGCTCGTTATGAACCTCTCACTCAAGGCAGTAGGTTTTTATTCAGAAACTATTTAAGGTCGTTTCATTTTAATGGGCTAGAAGCTGTTAGTGGTGTATGTATTTGAAACAGTTTTATATCCCAATATCTGAAAGGAAATCGCGCCAGGCGAAATACTTATGGAATAAAAATTAATGGGTATATTGCGAACCGATTTATGGCCTGGAAATAAAGTTCTGGCACCAATCAGATTGTGCTTTACCCCGGGGAGGTATAGGGATATGTTGTGTAGGCCCAAACTAATCTAAATTATTAGGGATAGGTTTACTATCCGATGGAAGTTTGTTAAATATTGATAATTTTGTAACGATATAAATGTATCTAAATTATTAATATGCTAACGTCTGTCGTACACACTTGCTCCACGTACTAAATACAAACGTAAGTGGTGCCATCTATGAAATAAAAAAAAAACTAATGGAGCTTTTCATATTATAGTATTAATAATACTAATCTAAATTATTAGGGATAGGTTTACTATCAGATGGAAGTTTGTTAATTATTGATAATTTTGTAACGATATAAATATATCTAAATTATTAATACGCTAACGTCTGTCGTACACATTCGCTCCACGTACTAGATACAAACGTAAGTGGTGCCATCTATGAAAAACAAAAACTAATGGAGCTTTTCATATTATAGTTTTAATTTACTAGTTACGGCATTATTGGGCAGTACTAAATTGTTGTTAAAATACTGTGCTAAAAAGCAACACGTTAATCCTATAAAATAATGTGAAACTTTTTATTTAGCATTAATGCGAAAAAGTAACGGTGTTGGATCAATTGAAAATTTCGAAAAGTATTTGAAAACACCGATTTATTATTTAATAATTTTATTATTTAATTCAGCGGAACAGTGGTGTGTGCAATGCTTTGTTTGCCATATACATAAAAATAATATATCAAAAAGTGAATGTAAAAAAGAAAGAAATGACGTATACCTATAATAAAACAAAAATAATAAATTGCATATTCCTGTACATTTAGCACTACTTGTATTACTATGGTTGTGTGATTTGAGGGAAACTCTCCATCTATCGTGTAAGGGTACGCTGTGTTACTGGACTACAGCCTGGACTAGAGTGTTCTCGGATTACCCGAGGTCGGAAAATCAATTAAATTAATTTATCCATTTTCGGAAAAAATAGGAAATGACCCCATCGTGATTGTTCCACATTTTTCAATTATTATAATCATGAAAAACAGTCAGAACGTAATGAAAAATTTCGGTAATTTAAAATTTTATCTTTCCCGTTACGATGCTGGGTTTTCTTTACCCAGTTGTTTTCGGCCATTTTAAAATAAAAACAAGATTTCTTAAAATAGTTGGTTAATTTCAATAAACTAAAACACTAAATTCAAGTAGTAATAAATTAAAACAGTTTCTAAATGTAATAAAATACTTCCTAATGCATTTCCAAGGTTATTAAGATAAATTTTATTAGTCAGCGGACTTTAGATTGACTAACCAATAAAATTAAAATACATCAAATTGCTTTAAACTAAAATGATTTACACAGAGCTAGGTTTAATGCTTTATTTTCAAATTTTCCATCACAAACTTAAAAACTTCCAAATTATTTGGAAATTCGTTTACATGATAACTTCATTTATTAGCAGATGTGCTTTGTTTGCTTTGTGGTAATGCAGGTCTTCTTACAAGCTTTAGGCTTTTTTTTTCTTTATCCTATTTAAAATCGACTGAGTGATTTTGTCATAATTTTATCCCCGTTCTTTCGAGTATCTTACCACCCCAAACGCAAAACAAGCAAACTCTCAAAAGCAATATTCGACTTTGGGTAAAGTTTGGGATTTAGCCGTGGAAAACCCGAATTAGTGGTGAAATCACGCGAACTTTCAAGCCCTGACAAGACGTTTTCTAATAAATTTGAATTCCGCTCAGACGAATCTCTTTCCATAAAAGAAATGTCCAGGAAAAAATATCACTTCATGGTATGTAAGAATCACAATATCGTAGGAAATGACAGAAAAAAATTATTACTGTAAAATAAAGCAACTGATATAAAGTAATAAATTTAAAGAAAGAAATACTAACTATTAAGTAATTTTTCAACACATTTAAAGAAAGACAACAAACCAACACAAATAACTGTCATAATTGTAAAAAATCTGTCAAAATTAAAAGCGGTAAATGTTGCTTGCGCAATGATGAATAATTATGCAAAAGATAGCGATTATTTTACTAAATAAATATAGAAAACAATGATTACCGAACCAAAAAAATGTATTAACGAAACTTAAGTCAACAATAATGACTTATTATTTACCTTATATATATATTTCCTGATCCGTCTTTACTGATAAAGGCTTCGTCAAAATATTCATCAATTTCCAAGCCCTAAAAGTCTTGCTTAACATCAAATATCACACCATTCAGTCGAGAAAAACTGGCAGCATCTCTCCGAGTCATAAAAGAAGATTACAGTATCTTTACCTCCATGTTGGAGCGCATAATCGCTTTCATTCACTGAAGACTTTCAAAAGACGTTGGATGTTTGAACAAGAGTATTTATTTCGACTTTTCAATATTCTTTCAGATTGATATTTGTTACTGCCCGCCTTTTGCATGATGTTGGGGATTGCTTATTTAATAATAATACAGTATATGAGATATATTTCTATTTCTATGAGCCCTTATTTGCCAAGTCATCTAATCCCACACAATAGGAAATAATATCGAGCTTTGCGTTATAGCTAAATACCAAAAAATATCCATTTGATGTTGAATGCAATAAGAATGAATTCAATTTTCCCACACGGCCACCGTTCCAAAAAGAATTTCCTTTATTTCAGTAAGCCAAATATAATAGAAAAGGATCCCTTTTAATATTACCCTTGGGATCGTAAACCTACAAGGCATTACTTAAAGTTGCTGTTATTTTTCTCTTTTGGTTTGCCCCTTTTTACAATCACCAAAAAGGTTCAAATTTATTGATTCGTTGAGTTCAATCATATTCACATTATATTCCTACTCAAAGGTTTTTACACGAACACGCGATGTCTTTAAAAAACGCTCGTCTTCCGAAGCCACCAAAAATAATTGGCATTTTAAAGAATGCGCACTTTATACATTTACGAAGAAAATACAATTTCCTTTTAAAAATGAGAGCGGGCATTTAATGGGGATCGAACATTTTAAATCGACGAAAAGTTGTCAACGTGAAGGAAATATGTTGACTTTTTAAGATCATTTCGCTGATCAAGAATAAGAGCGTTTAGCAGTGTACAATGGAGCTTCTAAAGAAGTGTGTGTGTAAATGGAAAAACCATTCACGACCGTAGTATGGATTGAAGAGATCAGATGATAATGCGAGGTAAATGTAAAGAGATTAAGGGGATACCCGGCTTTAATCTCTGGATTTTAACCCTAGAGATAATATTGTTTTTACATAAAATAGATATAAACTACTAGCGTGTCGATACTTTTTTGTTTTTTTTTATAAGTTACTTTGTATAGAAGTTATGACCTTCCAAAAAATCAATAAAATTGACTGGTTTAAACGCCGTCAAAAGACGTTCAGTATACAAACTAGGCAATGTTTTTTTTTTAATCAAAGAATATAATAATAAATTTAATAACAGACATAGAATAGTTTTTTCTTATGTAGTTGGTAAAAAAAAATTAAAATCAGTCCACATTTGGAAGAGAAAAGTGGGGAATACAAAACCTCGATTTTAGTTAGGTATTAGTAGCCCGAGGTGCATTGTCCCTTTCGCTCAATATCCGGTGGAGTAAGAGCAACAGTGACAGCAACAATATAGTAAAATCTATTTTTCAAATTTCTCCACCACCGGGTTTCATCTTAAGGCCCGGTAGTAAAAGCGCTCAAAAAGAAGAAGAAGGGGAGCTGCGTAAATACGAATGTTAGAGGGAGAGCTCTAATATTGAAAATGATAATATTTAAGCGAAAATTGTGAAAATGTTTAATGAAAGATTGTTTTCTATCGAGGGAATTTCATATAATTACCGTTTCGGCGTGGCAAATGTATAGATATTATCTTAAAAAATTACATATATTTTTTTAGAAATTTAAAAACTTAAAGTGATTACGTATTATTAAGTATTTAAGGGAGCTTGATACGAGAAAGGATTATTAGGATAATATACGACGAGCAAGTAGATGAAAGAAAAATTCGGCCTCGCCCCATGAAATGTCTGTCATAAGTCGGTATAATAGAAGTGCATGTATGGGAAGATCCCGACGATGTGCGTATGTAAATGAAGCGAGGAGTGTTTGTTGAGCAATATGCCTATCGTTGTGGTAAAATTGTGGTGGTTAGTTAATTGATTTTTCGAAAATGCCAACTTTTTAAAAACTTCGAGAAATGTTGCTTTAACAAAATGTTTTAAGTTTAGCTTTTTTTCTACTTACAAATATGGCGTGGTGGCACAAGATACGATTATATTATTGTCGCTAAGGTACTTGGAACCAATTTAATATCTCAGAGTTCTGCGAGGTTCATCTATCAAATAAATGGAAACGTCAATCTGGCTGTCAATTTCGGTCATGATATTCCAAGGCATATCATTTGATAACGCCCCTCCCGTTTAATCCCAACAATAGCGTGTCTCTGAAATTACCGACAGATTCATTAGAAATACCAATACGTTGTGACATATAGTAGTACCATCACGTGAAAAAATTTATTCGAAACTCGGTTCTTTCCATAATGAAGGAAATTTTGTAACAGTGGCCAAGTACCTTATTTGTGTAACAACGTGAAAAATTGAAATATTGGTTCTTGCCAAAATGGAGGCATTTTTGTAAGAGTAGGTACCCTATTTGTGTGCCACGTTTCCACGGTGGGGGGGAAATCTTGTGGTTCCATCAACCCCCAATATTGGGGAATGTTCTGTGGTGGAGTTTAGAGTTGGAGGAATGAAGGAGGCATCTATAAGAATTCGTATTTTGTTTCTAAATGTAGCGCATTGCAAGCGAGGTTCAATTTTAAATACGGTGGAATTTGAATTTTTAAAATATCTTCCACAAGATTTAAAAAATAAAATAAATCAGTTAAAAATAAATTGACCACTTGGCGTCATCGTCATTATCATTGGTGATAATGAAATTTCAAAAAATGCGATATTATTTCGATTCTGCATAGAGATAATATACTTGTTTAGAAAACGCGAGTTACAAATTACAACACAATCGAATAAATTTTAATCGAAAAATTGTAATTAAATTTTCGAACACTTTATTTCGTCTCTTAGTAGATGTGTACACACTCTTTTTCTGAATTTAATGCAACTTTAATAAATAAGTTTTTAATATGAATGTATACAATAGTTTTTTAATAGGTAATTTCATTTTTGTTATAATCTATTAAGTTAAAAGAACCCATTGACAAACTATCTTAATAACACAGGTACGGGACATACGTCTATTTCTATTTCTCTGTTTTTGTATTATTTTTATTTGATATTATACTGTATTACTTTTGACTGTTTCTTTAAATAAAAAAAAATAAAAATATAGAAACATTTATTTCAGACATTTAAAGCAGAGGGCTCTGCTAATTTTGTGAGGCCCTGTTTTGAGAATTTTTAAAGTTTCATTTAAACATTATTTCTGCTTTACCTACCTTGTCGAGATCTGTTATTTTTTATCGCGTAAATTGTAGAATAATGTAAACCGGGTTCACGTTTGACTAAAGCTATTTGAATTACAAATCCCAAGACATCAGTTCCATTAAAGTCCGCAGCAAAATCAATATGGCTCGTTTACCCTTCTCCATAATCCGCCCTTTCTATATTTATGACAATAGCAACCTATCTGTATAAACTCACACCTCTAAACAGCCTCCAGTAGGTTATCTGAGTGCGAATGTCGTTTGATAATCTAACCCTTTATTAAAATTTATCGCTTCTTTTTGCGTACGAATATTTTGAAATCATTTTTGGGTTGAAAAATCATATTTTTTGGCGTTCAACTTACTTTTTTGCTAAGTAAATTTTACACGTACAAAAAAATTAAAAAGTGAAGTTTAATAATTTCTAAGCTTTTTGATCTTTTCACTCACGTTGAGGATAGCAGCACGTTTGCAAATAGCGTAGCATCAAAATTGTAATTGACGACCGGCGTGGTCGAGTGGTAAGGCTCTTGACTCCGAATCCGAAGGTCGCAAGTTCGAACCCGGCATGCGCAAATGAATTTTATTTGATAAATTTGTGTTATTTTACAATTAATTAATTAAAAATAATATATAGTGTATGTGTCGCACGTTCCAGAGTGGAAGATACTCTCAGTTTCGCCCTGGTGCAAGACCACCTTTCTGAATTGAAATTTTGCTTGAAATGTCTTTAGCCGTTTTTGGTGACCAGATCTAAAAAGCCAGGTACTTTTCCACATTTCTATTCCCCATCTCCTTCCTCTCCCCACTACCTTCAGCCTCACAACATACCCCGATTGAGAATTCCATAGTCTCAATGGCTCTAGACGGAAACAGTTGGGACTCTTGTGCGGTATTCATATTGAAAAAAATGATGTATCATGATGGTAGTATCCACATTTTCCGATTAGTTGGAGTGTCTCCCAACAGTGCAGAAATTATACTAAAATCATAGACTTTTTTTAGTAGGTGCACACTGAAGCTAGTAGACAGATATAACGGGACATAATACGGTTCCTCACAAATGCGCCGCTCGAACCGGTGTGCTCCAATTGCGCCTAGCAAAGACCGGCTTGTTCACAAATTGAACTTTGAGCTTAATCCGTGCAGTCGGGCATGCAGGGGTGGCGCTAGGCTTTTCGGAACAATGAGGCTCAATGACACCCCGCACAATGGTACAATCTACGGTTCACATGACTAGAACAAAACACAAGAACAAGGTGAAACTAAACGGCATTATTGTTTTTTGTATTTCTTGGACATTAACTATGTAAGAATTTCTAATGAAATTTCTATTCCCCATGGCTGGTTAATGGGTCTTAAATTAAATTATGTACATAAAAAAATGTTTTTTTTTATTTTATTTTATTTTTGTTTTTTTCTACGGTTTCTAAATCGCACTCCGCAAATTCACCCATCTTACTGCCCCCGCCTAATAACGTATTCGTATAATCATTTCTGTAATTGTATAAATTTAAAGTTAATTTTAAGTTTGCTTTTACTATAATACTAAATACTACTTCAACCGCTTGGACACATGAGCTTGTTTTCACGATAATTTAACGTAGGTAGACATAGGAATGACGTATGTCCCGTACCTGTGTTATTAAGGTAGTTTGTCAATGGGTTCTTTTAACGTAATAGATTATAACAAAAATGAATGACACGGATGTGTATAAACACAAATTTTAATAAAAAAAATTGAAGTGAAAAATGTACATGGAAAGTAAAACTCTTCAAAACAAAATGTCTAGAAATTGCTACATAGCTATTGCCCAAGAAATAGAAATAATTTATTACAATCTGACCGAGTTCTTCTCTTGTCAGACTTCTTGCTCGTGAAACCAGACAGTCCATTGGCAGTGAACCACCGTTTATTTCTAATTGCTTCCCTTACGACCGTCGTAAATAGTGCTAGCTGGCTTTCCCGGCCAGCTCTAACTTCTAAGCTCAGCACCCTTAGTATTGCACTAAGCTCAGCACCCTTAGTATTGCAGGCAGCGGTGCACCATCTGTTCAGACCCGTCAAGTGAATCGTGCGCTCTCTATCACGTAGTTCGTCCCCGGTAACTGAATAAACTCAGGTGGGCGTTACAATTTAACCCGTTTAATCACAGAAGACCATATTTGTCCCAACTCACATAGGTCTCACAGAAATCGTTGTTTTTCCCTTACTATCATAGTCAGAAATGTGATCTAAACGGTATTGGAAAGAGAATACAACAAACTATATATTCAAATCTAAAAGAAGACCACAAAAAAATTAAAATTTACCCCTTTCTGAAACCAAAGGTTCCGATAGCAATTTGAAAAAAAATTATGGAACTTTGTGAATTTTTTAAGAATTTTTTTTACATGAAACGAAAAAAGTGAGGTGACAGTAAGTTTATAATTCATTTATCTAATGAAATAAGTATGTGTTTGATTTTTTTTCATTATCAGTAATTTTTGTTAGAAAAAAAGTAAAGTGAGCCATTTTTAAAACTTTTTAAAGTTTTCGCACAAAAATTTTATATTTAAAAAAATACATAGTAATTTTTAATTCAGAAATTTGAAAGCCTATTTCATCACCTTTCGAAAACAGTTTTTAGTTTTCGAATACGTTAACAAATGTTCCATTTATTTGGATTTTATTGCAAAGCGGGAATATTTTTAGCCTCTGACAAAATACGCCAATTTTTTTAGGGGTTAAGGACGTACTTACCCACACTTCAGTTTAGAGACATCTGAGAACTATCTGTACAATATTTTATAATTGACATGTTTCTTTAGGCTGCTTCAAACCGTCACGTTGTCCGTAGTTGTCATGTACCTAACTCGTAGGTACTCGTAACTTAGAGACTTCTAAAAACGTTCAGCACAAGCTTTTTAGTTTTATATGTGAATATGAGGCGTATGCTCATAGGCGTAAAACAAAGCGTATAAAATATTTAAGATCAGGTTAAGTTACTTTCTCCATTCATCTATCACAGTTTTTTTTTAATTAACTCTACACAGGAGGCCCTGAGGAAAATAATTTCCTTTCGAGCGTACGTCATTTTAGGGGATGGATAGGGGATCATCGCGTGGAGAGTCTTTTTAAGAAAATAAAGGAGAGGTGATTCTGGGAAGGAAAAAGAATGAGGGGTGGATAAGAATCTGGGGGTTAGTGTATCCAGAAGTGACGGACTTATAGATCCATCCCATCTTTTGTTTGCAAGGCGATGAAAAATGAGAAAATAATACAATATATTATTATATTTTCTATTAACAAAACAATGCCAATTTTCGTTTTTGTGAAAGTTAAGAAGCATTTTTCAAACTATACACGTTAAAATAAAACTAATTTAAATGTTTTCGTTTTCTCTAGAAATTTCTATTTTCAAAAAGTTATCGAAAGTGAAGTGGATTAAAGTGGTGCTAAGTTTAACCTCCTGTGATTACGATTGTGGCCTTTTGGCAAATATCTACACCCAGAAAAGTGTTATAGAAATTGTAATACATACTCGATTTTGGAGGTTAATAAATTAAATAAAATTAAAAATATATTTTTGAAAAACCCGAAATATTAAGAGGAACATTATTTAAAGAAACTTTAAATTCGTGAACATATACTTTTTTAAATAAACCTGTTTCTGGAAATATATATTTTTTGGAATTTTATTGTCGAAAACAACATACATAGACTTAGCTGTGCCAAAAAACTTTTAAAATTCTAATGTTTTAAAGCATCTTTTTCTTGTATATGAAGAGGCATATCGGAGTGCCAAATAAATTCTCACACAGCCAACAATAATAAACTAAATTTTAAACATATTTACATTTACTCTACAATATCTCCCCTCTAAATCCAAATATCTCCAATGTCAATGTTTTATGGTAATTTATAAATAATATAGCATTTATTTTCTTAAAACCAAACCTTCGTAAATACTATATGAATAACCAAGCGCGGGTGTACCACAAGGATCTCCTTTAAGTCCTTTGTTATATTGATATACCTATCAAAAGCAGTTTTTGACATTTGAAATTAAAACGATTCTACTTTAATTATTAAAATAAATTACTGACAAGATAAAATAAGTGGGAATCGTAGTAATAAAGCAAGTGAAAAACGATAAGTGAAGTGTTAACATAAAGTAAAAATAGTGAATTGTTTTAAGTGTTTGTAAAGGTATATTTTTGAATCAAGGTAAAACAAGTGTAAGGTTTTATCAGTGTTAAATAAGTAACCGGAAGTTGCCGGCTCGCGCCATTTCCGTTTCCGTCGGGTCGGGGTTCCGGGTCCGCCGTGGGCTCCCACACAGACATGGTGGCTGTAGCCATCTGCTGCATCCTCGTGCTTCTCGTGGTGTTCATCGTACTCATCATCGTGGTCGGACAAAACATGGGGGACGTCAAGCAGAGCACCTAGGAGGAACTGAATAGCGTAAGTTTACGGTTTGGGGGATGGTTTCGATGTTGACAGCATTTTACATCAATGTAAATTATACAGGGTGGGGCAGAACAACTTGCTTATTTGAAAATTGGCGTCCTGAAGCGATGGTTGCTGCAAGAAGAGGGGGGATAAATAAGCAAGTTGCTCTGCCCCACCCTGTACATACTGCCTGAAAATTTTCATATCTAGTTGTATATAAATAATTATTCAATTTGGGTTCATCATCAAAAGTACTAAATTCAGCTGTGTGTCTGTCTGCAAATTCAAAAAGTCTGGATTTAAAAAAATTTAAGCGGAATTTTTTAAATTGGAACTTATTTTTAATAAAGCGATGACCGATAAAGTACCTACTTAAAGAATAATATAATTGTGCCAGATTTATTTTGTTCAAATTTCTTTAGTAGGTACCTAATAATAAATTATTTATTGAAATGTGTATTTATTTTTAAAAAAAATCTTATGTTTATTACATTATTCAAATATATGATAAATTCGGAACTCTGGCAGTAGTTTGTTGTTTAAACATCTTGATTATCTTTTGATAGTTTATATAATGTAATTTTTTCATATTCTAAAATAATTTTTGTATTTAATTTGAAATAATTGTTTTTTACGATATTTTTTAATTAATTAATCACCTCTCTCTATAATATTTTTCTCCATAGTTCTTTTTAGTCTATACTTGTTTGTTTATTTATTTTTGTAATGCTATTACTACTCTGACTAAGAAACCATCGGTTTCGAAAGATGTAGGTAATTGTGATTATATAATAGTGGTTGATACAAAGTTATTTGTTTCTTTTAGTCAACAAAATAAACTTATAATTCTGTCTAACTATTCACCGAAAGTTATACGCGTTGTGTTCGTTCATATGCAGAACTTTTATCATTATTTCACAGACCGCAGACCGCAGTGGTACCAACCTGGAACATGTTTAGTAGCTGTAGACTGAAGTGGACTGCAGCAGAAGTTTTGCATTGTTTCAAATGCAGCAAATTCTGAAGTTGCTCTTTTATTCTCTTGGCTTAGCTGCACAGTGAACATATTGCACAAACATATTAAAGTGGTAAGGTACTATATCTTTCACCCACGAACCCTTTTGACAGACCGATAAGTACCTAAACATAATGTTCTCAAAGAGCAGAATGTAACATTGTTATAATAATATAATAAAACTTATTTCCACTTTTATTTATTTGACCGTAACCGGGTTCAGCTTGTTAAAGCCATCTTCACACTGTTACAAATTATTCTTAATCTACGGTTTATATACATAACATTATGTTATTAACATATGATGGAGGGGGTAGAGGGGGGGTCTGCGAGGATTTCATTCAATTTTTTTTTTTTTTTTACTTTAAAAAGAAAGACAAACATTCCCGGGTTACGAATAACCCAACAACATTTGAAAATCTCCTACTACCACCACACTAAGCGGAAGATGTTGCTTGTGTTGTGACGGAGGGCTTAGCCAGCCGAGGAATCGAACACGGAACGCCTGGGTGGGACCCAAACGCAATGCCCACTCAACCACTGACCGGTCGATTATATGGGTTTTCTTACATTTGTTGCTATGTCGTCTTTGTCTGTCGAATTTCTAATTATTACGGTTATTCCGAGTAGGTAGTAACTATAATACTGTTTGAGGAATACCTTACATGTAATATGAATTATTAACAACCTAATTTTATTGTTGTAATGTCTATTAAAATCGTTATTATAATTATGATGATATGGAATTTTTGATTAATCGATTGATTGAACATTGTTGCACATTTTAATATTGTTGTAAAATTGTTTATTTTCTGTCACTTAACAAAATTAGTTAAGTTTAAGTCATTTCCACATTAAAAAATCTTCATTTCTTCATCATGTAATCCAGAAATGAAAAACTTCGTGTGTGAAATATGGGTAAGTAGGTACTTGCGTAGCTAATATTATTATGTCCTAATGCGAGCAATCCATAAATGTCTAAAAATTATATTTAATCCTGGAAGGGTTTTAGTGAGTAAATTTTTGTCTGTTCTTAAAATAAAAGCCAATAATGAGGATGCGGCCACCCCCATTGCTACACTTCCTTCACTCGGTTGTGCCCCAATCGGTGGCGGATTAATCACCTGAACCGCTGAACCGTACCAAAGCGACTTGCAAAATTACGTGATTATTTCTTACTCACAAAAACGCATGAGCTTATATTATGAATCCGTTTAATCAAAGGAGACCATATTTCTCCAGGCTCACATATGTCTCATAGAAATCGTTGTGACTCCCTTACTAGCACAGTGAGAAGTATGATTTAAACGGCATTGGAAAGCAAATACAATATGCTATATATTCCAAAAGTAAACCACAAAAAATTAAAATGTACACATTTTTGAAACCAAAGTTTCCGATCGCATTTTAAAGAAAAATTATGAAACTTTTTTAATTTTTTAAGATTTTTTTTTACATGAAACGACAAAAAAGTGAGGTGACAGAAACGTTTATAGTTCATTTATCTAATGAAATATGTATGTGTTTTTATATTTTTTCTTTATCAGTAATTTTAGTTAGAAAAATGTAAAGTGAGCCATTTTTAAAACTTTTAAAAGTTTATATCCAATTTTTTTTATATTTAAAAAATTACATGGGTATTACTAATAATATAATTTGAACGCCTATTTCATCACCTTTCAAAAACAGTTTTTAGTTTTCGGATACGTTAACAAATCTTCCATTTATTTTTATTTTATTGCAAAGCGGGAATATTTTTAGCCTCCGACAAAAATGACCAAATTTTTGATGGGTAAGAAGGTTCACCGCAATCTACTGAAAAAGTGCAATAAACCTATTTATGGGGAGCATAAAAAAATTTCAACGTCCGCTGAAATCTTAGAAAATATTATTGTTTACATTGTTTGTATAATTATAAAGATGCTAAGAATTTTTATTGCTTTATTAATTGCTAACCATAAATTACACAGGCAATTAAGAGGCTAGACTTTGAACGACACGCGGAACACCCGCGTCTGTCATTCTGTCCCGCTCACAATAAGCTCACGCACACTTACAATACATGCGAATGCGAAATGTGCGAATGAGACAACGCTCAAATTTACCTACAGAAATCGCTCGAAAAGGGGTTTATGGAGAATACACTTTTCTACACCGAAACTTTCACGAAATTGAAATTTTAAAAAAAATATATTTTTTAGAAAGAAGAAGCTACGTCGGTAGCTTTTTATAATTTTATAATTCTTTATGAGAGTTAAGTTAGCAGCACTTTTTCCTTAAATAATATTTTTTGGTAAATCGTACATCTTTGATAGTGAATTTTTACGTTAATACGAAACGCATCAAAAATTCGAAAACATACCGACATAGTTTTCACCCTCTAGAAGGCAGTATAAAAAAAATATATTCATTTTGTGCAAT
Source organism: Limnephilus auricula (assembly GCA_951813805.1). NCBI lineage: Eukaryota > Metazoa > Arthropoda > Insecta > Trichoptera > Limnephilidae > Limnephilus > Limnephilus auricula. The sequence continues at coordinate 9,675,690 of OX638403.1, forward strand.
TTTCGACGTAGAAAAGTGTTTTTTCCCGGGCGTCCTTTTTGTATGGGCCGAAAAGCGAAGTCTATCGTCTTAATACAGCATTTTAAAATTATTTATTCTTATTATTGTTATGCCCTTCAAGTACCTACAAGTCAATAATACACTTCTATGGTTAATGTGAAAACATATAATCAAAATTATCAACATGTTTCGAAACCAATGGTTCCTTCGTCAGGATGCAGTTTTTCATTTTATCCCGGCGAAGAAATGGTTTTGGTTTTTAACATTGGTTTCGAACATTTTGATATTTTTTATTAAAATAGTATTATAAATAGATACTGACCGGTCAGTGGTGGAGTTGGCATCGCGTTTGGGTACCACCCAGGCTTCATCGGCTGGCTAAGCCCTCCACCACGACACAAGCAATATTTTACGATTACTGAGGTGGAGTATGCAAAGTGATTTGTTTTCATTTAATTAAAATGATGCCACAAAGTCAATTTGCGATTATTGAAGAAGTGATTTTAAATTATTTGTGAAAGAAATTCCTAGTACCTACGCTCCAAATTGCCGGTAACATTCGAGTGTCAAAGTCATTCTGGCTGCCATGGAAGCCACCAAATGTACATTTGAGAATAAACACCATGCTAACAAAACATGACACGTAACATTAATATGGACATCGCTAGCATTAGGCTGCCAAAAGTGCAACTGACAACGTTCCAGCTGATTTGAGAAACCCCAAATAACCTCCAGCAACAGAGCAACAGAGGATAGAGACTGGCGTTTGTGACTCATCCGACCCACATACCAAAAACATTACCACTTGCACGTAATTCCAGAGTAATAATATTATCTAATGGCTTCCGAAGTGTGGGTTTACAGATGCATTCTCAAATTAGCCTGCCCTGCTGACTAGGTGACTAATGATGTCAAAACGTTTTAAATAATTTCAAACTATAACGTTGAGTCCAAATACTTATAGAAAGAAAAACCACACAACTGCCTAAAAAAGCACTACATAATATATTTGTAAGAGGGTTTCTTACCTTCGTTCTAATAGCTTATCCATACTTTATAATTTATTAAAAATAATAGTTATTATACAAGTTTCGAAACCAAAGGTTTCTTCGACAGGATTATATGAATATATTATAACATATAATATTAATATATTTATTACTCCAGCACATTTCACAGACCGATTAAAAGTTAGTTCACTCTGGTTGAAGACTTAGGCAAGTTGGTTCAAAGTTGGTGCACTTTGGCTTGTTATATTATGTGATTGATGACTAATCTCTTCCATTGAACTCATAAAGTGAAGTAAGTGCATTCTTCACAAAATTCGTCGTCTGGAGCAAATTCTGTGCCATCAACATCTATATCGCTTACATTTCCTGAATCTTCATTTGTACGCAACTATGTCACTCGAAATTTGTGTTCTGTAATGCCGAATGGGTTGTCATCTCTCTAAACAATGTACATTATTGCCGCAGCTTCTTCGGGATCTTCAGGATTCTTTCAGTTTGGGGATGCGCCGCATCCATAAACTAAAACAATCTTCATACAATAAGTTGAAATTTTGAAAAAAAAATAAAATTCATTTTCAGCTTTCAATAACATCGGTAACGTCGTTTTTTTTTCAATCTTGGCACTCTAGCTCACTAAAAACTCACGGACCGCCCCTGCTGCTTTGCTCTTTCGTGTAAAGCGGCATTAGTTGCCAGTGGCAATACGTTTCCTCTAGGGAAGTGGGGAAGCACTCGCTGTCTTGTCGAAAGCCGGAAGTGCTGGGAACTGTGGTGTGGGAACTAGAAACAAAAAAAAGTATTTTTATAAACAATTTTTAAGTAAAAGCCCCTAAAAATGGTATAAAAAAATAAAAAATATGGTCACTGAACTAACGTATTCTTTACTAGAAATGTTAAACGTGAGTTTTTTCAATATTAGTAGTAGAAATTTACATAACTATTTTTTAGTAAGCAATTTAAGAAATCACCAAATTAATCTTTTGCAGCTAAAATCAATTAAATTTTATTACGAAATCAGACTTTATTTCATTGAATTTCCTGGAAATGGGACATGCTAGTAACACATACACATAACTGTTTGATGTAATTAATTCTAAAGTGTTTAACTAACTAAATAAAGTAAATTAATACATTTGTAATGTATTAATGCATGTAAAATATATAATTTTCAAATATTCTATAATACGTAACTACAAAAAAGCTAATTAAAATGTTGGGACATGACAAAGACATTTCACAAACTTAGGCAAATACCCATGAGTAAACTTCGTGCGTCAGCAGTCTGTAGGGTGGTTGCTTGCAGTAAGACACGACACCAGAAAAAAAAGTTGGAAAAATGTACTGAAGGTGAATCTATAAATATTTAAATATAATTACACGCTTATATCATATTCGATATGATCAATAACATGGATTTCGCTGCTTCTATTTTGTAAATACACCCTCATAATGTGTTTGGTCATCAATGACTGCCCTACATCCAAAGGTTCTGACGTTGAAATAAATCCATTGATCTTAAGTAATCATCTCCATAGATCTATTCTAGAGCCTGGTTTTGTCTGTTGGTTCGAGAATGGAACAAGTTATAATTAAAGCAATGACCTTTAGAATAATCGTACATAAAGTTATATTGGCTTATCGAAATATACGTCCATAGGCCTGTCAAAACAACAAATATATTTAACCAACGTTTCTAAATTTTGTGTTGGCTTGTTGAAAAAGCACACTTTGCGGAAAAGTGTGAAAACAGAGTGCTGGTTTCACATTTTGCTGCACTAATGTGCAATGAAAACACAAATGTTTGAAGTAGATTGTTCTCTATCTATTTTAAAAGGGTGGAAAAGAAAACAACCTTTTTAAGTGACGAGAGGGTGTGGGTACTCTACACGAGAGGGTATTACATCTTCACCCAAGTGCCTACTTGTAAATTGATAAAGTGACGTCATTGAAAATACGTTAAAATGAAACGTATACTAACGCTACTTGGGGTTATTTCCACAGTTTTGCGATTTCTTTCCGAGAATTTTCCAGGAGTTCCATTTTCCAAAGCAAACATTTCCACTGTTTATTTTCTCAGCTTTGAGTGAAGTGAACTGGAAATGCAAGACAGGTGCTTGCAGTACTTCTACTGGCGATGCATATTATTTTTCTATCTCTTTGTTTTTATTATTTTTAAAGCATTCAATAGTTGTTATTATTGTGACAGACGTTCAAGGCCATTATTAAATTGTGGTAAGGTCACATTGAGATGACTTATTTATTTATTTATTTATTTATTTGTTTATAAGATTTACACAGTACATTAAATATAAGTTGTAAGGTATTTTAAATAAATTACATGGTTTTGTACCTATTACGTAAATCTGTAAAATATCAATAGGTAATTTCGCCTGGGTTTTAAAACTATATTATGATGAAACTAATGAAAAGAATCAAACATTGGTTGACTAATAAAACATAAATGAAAGAGTATGGGTGGAGAAAATTTTACATTTTAAAATCAATAATTATTTGCTCACTAAAGTTTAATAAAATGATAAGAAATTTAATAATTTTGTTTTGTATGTTCGCAATGAATCGTGAAAAATGTCTAATTGTAATAATCTTTCATAATGGGTATAGGTTGTGATTGCGCGAGTGATTGGTGAGTTATTTGCTGCATTGGTGTTGTGGGCTTCTATATGAAGAAGAGAAGTGTGCCTATTTATACGATATAATTTACCCCTACCATATGTTATGTCTTATGTTGTAAAAATGATTTACTTGAAACCAAAATTTATTCAAATTCATTATTCTTTGGGGCACTTGACATTAAAATCTACGTTCCCCATTTTCATGGATTTGTGTAAACCTGCCATCATCTGAGAGGGATTCCTGGTACACATGGTTGATTAAGAATTATTTGGAATTAAGTTCAGAATTTTCAAGTATTTTGGGGCTCTAACCAGATGTGGCTACTAAACTCAACCGATTTATATAAGTTTACCAGATATAAGTACTAATCACGTTGATTAAAGACGTCAACAGGAATTTTGTTTCTCGTAAATCGGTTTTTTAAACATACTTGGCATTCCGTGGAGAATTGGAAAGTATAAAATGTTTCGTCTCATTGGAAAAGCCAATCAAGTAAATAATCGTTTTATTTTTATATTTTGTTATTTCTGTAACATTGGTGTTTACCAACAAACTGTAAACGCGTGTTTACGTCAAGAGCTTTTAAAATACTACTAATAACTTGCCTGAACTCTGGAACATTCAGTATGTCAGTATGTGGGACACCTGGAGAAATAAAATGTTTTATTTTCACCGTAAAACTTTAATTAACTCTCGGTTCCGACCATAAAATTGCCAATATAATAAAAGAACTAACCACTCATTGGATTGCCTTCTTTACTTTGCTAGCGCCGCGCCGTAAAGATTTAAGCTTCTTATATTCATAGCATAAATGTATTGTACTGCCCATCTGGTCAAGGGTACCCATTTCATATAAATATCAATATTTTGATACATACATTATACAAATAAAATTTGGAAAAATAATAGGGATTATATACATTACCTGTCTATTTCAAAGTGTTGTTTTTGAAAACAATAAAATCAACTCCTTTTTGGTCTGATCATAAAAAAAATTCTACTTTTTTAGGGTCACTTTATCCAAAGGCAAAGTAGCCACCGTCTAGGGATAGGTAGGTAACCAACCTTTTAGGGCAAAATTAACTCCATCGTGAGTTATTTGGCATCCACTTCCGGACATAGAGCCTTCCTCAAATGTTTCTAGTTTTGCTAATTTTTTTCTAATTTTCAACAACGAAACTGGCAATATTGCTCACAATCAATATTTACGCAATAAACTGTGCCATAATTTGTAAATGTAGATTTTATTTTGTTTATTAAATTGTATTTATTATAGTGAAATGCACACGGCCGTATGGTAAAAAAACAACAGTCTATTATTTAATAATAAAAATAACAAAAGTCTGGGAATGGTATTCAAAGTCCACTCACTATACAAGGTGTTAAAAGACGTAGATGACTACCCCACCCCTAACTGTCCAATACCTACCAATTTTTATGTTTTTAGTTGAAAAAAAAAACAAAAATATCACCGGAGAACAAAAGTTCATTAACATTTTTTACTACAAATAATGTCAGGAATCACCGGTTAAAGAAAATCAAAATGGTCCATTATCACCCTGTATATTATGAATAGTTTTTGTTTACCATTTTTCTACTTTGCGATATTTTTTGAATTCCAATTCTTTCAAGGAAATACCCAGAGTTGCTCTTTGTGTGGCGGGAATTTTGGTCATAGCTTATTCATTATTTCCAAACGTAATGTATGTAGGAACTGTTAGTTTGCGTTCACGTTGCATTTATTTAGCACGGACAAATAATAATATTAAATTTTTTGTAAAGTGCACTATATTTTTCTCATATGCTACATGGAATAAGCTTAACAATGGTGCACCCATGGGGGGGGCCCGGTCCCAAGTCCCAACCCCTCCAAAAATCTATGGAAGTTTTTTCAATAAGAAGTTTATTTATATTTCGAATACTATAATACAGACGTGTCCCTAGTTTGGTAGTCGAAAATCATGTAAAAATAACTTTTTTAATAAAAACATTACCCAATTTAAAAAATATATTTATACTTTATACTTCCAGTGGTTTTCATTTAGTTCCATTGTTACTCACTGAAGCACAGTATATTATGGGAGTTATTATTGTGTAATTCGGTAACAATATGCGTCAGTAAGACGTCATTAGGCAACCTTACGCCATTTAAAACCTGTTATCACCTGACCCAAGGGGCGCTTTTAATATTCCTATGACGTCGGCACGGCAACGGCACAAAAACTTGTAACATATGTTCTTTATCACAATAATTCTGCGTCTTTTTCCATCACATTGCTACCGTTTATACACAGTGAGAACAATGTAACCACCAACGAAGATATTTTTGCTTCCAAGTTATCAAAAAATATATCGATCGAAATTAAGCTTATCGAAAAATGTACCTATTCTTAAAATAAAATATTTGTAAACTAGCCTGTCTCGACATAGGATACTGTCCTAGTAAGATAGGCAAAGTAAAAAACATGTCAAAACCTTATTTAATTGACGTAAATGAATAAATAGATAATTTTAAGAACTTTCTATTTCTGGTTGCTATTATCAAAATGTTAATCGATTTAATTTCGAATTTTCAAAATAAAATAATAATTTCACGACAAAATGAAGTCGTCTAAATTTACGTGCTTTTAATATGTTCTTTAATATTTTAGGCTGATTAAAACAAGAGATTTTATGGGTGCTTCTGCAGCGCTTTTTCATGATATAACGTTTAAAATATTTTTAAGATTTCTCAATCGACAAAATTTATTAGTTTTACTGTGGACAATGAAAATTATAAATTTAAAAAAATCTCCTGCGGCGCATTAAACCCTATGTTTCCTGAATGATAATTTCATTATTATGCCACTTCAACATATTATGCACAACCAAATGTTATATTTTATTGGTTAATTTGGATAATATTTAAATAACAATGCAAAAAAAATTACATTCGGTCTATTATAACATTATACTAATTTCGGATGTTTGTGCGCCCTTCTTAACTCTGGTTCAATTAACACAAATTTGCTTTGAATTTTAGTGTCATTTTAAAAATTGTAACTGATAATAATTCAGACAAGCGATAACTGAAACCTAATATTTTTAACAGAAAATAATTTTAATTGTCATTTTTCAAAATGTGAACTGACTTATCAAAAATTCTGACTAGCTCGTGATTTTCATGGGTATTATATAGTATTATATAATATGATATCTAACTCCAGTTATCCTGTAGCAGCGTCAGAAATAAGATGAAGGATTCCGATACTGCCTACTACGGAAGTTGTAAATCATGTAAACTTGCAAACTTCATGCCTACTAACGAATTTCTTGAACTAATTACCCCTTGCAAGCATCTATAATATATTCATCTGATTTGGGAGCCATCACCTAACTTTAGTTTTCGTATAATTTTACACAGATATGCCGACACAGCAATTTTTTTTTCTTCCAAAATATATTTTATTATTATACGTAAAGCATTGATGACACGGGGCTAGTTTACAAGCTACTAGCCGGCGAATTCACTATCTGCTGGTAAACTTCGTTTTGTTCACAATCTGCTAGTAAACTTCGTTTTGTTCACAATCTGCTAGTCAGCTAGTAAATATGATTATGTTAGTAAATTCGCCGGCTAGTAGCTTGTAAACTCGCTCAATGTAATCGAGGCTTAAAACAAAAAACTTGTTTTTAGGCTATTTCAGCGTGTCGCTCGCCTTGTATTCCCATTGGAAATATATGGCGAGCATGGTCGAAAGATGTGCTGAAATAGACCAAGCTACGAGAGTATAGCAATTTTTTTTTTTTTTACGCACCAGATTTTCAGATCCGGGTTTAGTTTTTCCCGTAGGAATAACCAAACCCTTTCATACACTTTTCCTGGATAAATGATCATCTAGTAAATCCACGTTATGCAAGTGTATTATTTAAGTATAATTAATACAAAACAATACAAGAACAACACTATTAAATGTTGTTATAACTACTAAATGGTAATATAATTCACCGACTCCAGATATTTTCATATCAGAGGGTTCGGCTCTGTGGAATTCCTAATTTGACCGATAAATCCTACAGATCCCTCAATATAAATATTTAAAAAATCTTTTGTAATCCTACATGTATTTAAAATGACTGATTTTTGCATTTTTATATAATTGCGCCCTTGAGGTGATTTCTCACAAAAACGGCGCTCTACAAATTATCCAATTATTATTATTATTATTATTAAATTCTTTGACAAATCTAATATGCCTAAATTTTTAATGAGAGAGCTGGGTATAATGCCAGTAGCCGAAATAACAAATGGTAATATTTTTATAGTCTGAGAATGCCAAATTCTTTTAATTTCATTTTCTAAATCAGTATACTTTCTAATTTTTTCAGAAACAGATTTTTGAATATTACAGGAATTTGGAATAGCTACATCAATAATATAAGTTATTTTTTAAATTTTGTCATGTAAAACTATATCAGGTCTATTATGACCAATTGGTCTGTCTGTTAGTATAGTTTTATCATAGTAAATTTTAAAGAAATTATTTTCTAAAAGTGAATTTGGTTCGTATTCATAATATGGTACTATATTATGACATTCAATCAAGTTACGTTTAATTACCAAACTTTGGTGAATTATTTTTTAAACCTGATTGTGCCTAAATGTATACTCTCCGGAAAAGCCATACATTTACTACATAAATCATCAATTTGATTTGGATCTTTGATTATATGCTTCCTATAATTTTTGGCATTAATTACTCTATCTTGAATAGCAAGCATAAATCCTTCTATTTCTGCGCTCAACTCTCCAATACTCAACCATTTGTTTAACGAATTATCATTAACATTAACATTACTGTGATTAGTATACTTTTTAGTATCGTCAGGTTTTTGGTATAGTACGTTTTTTTAATGTCATTTGTGTTGATAGATAAATTAATAGATAAATTAAATTAATATTTAACTATTCGACAGACAACAAAATAACATTTTTAATAGGAGACTAATTCACAAATTGACGCTTCCACTGCATATCCTATTAAGAGAGCGACCCACGCCTACGATTATCACTGAGCCTTTAGTCCTTCAGGCATGCGACAAATTCTCCAATGCATTCGACAGCCATTCCAATATCCTGTCTGCATAGAGAAAGCAATCAGCGATTTCAGTGTAATTACTTGATCCCTCATGTAGACACAGCGCCCTGCCGTGTCCATTGGGTGGGGCTGGACTGGATTGGGTTGGGTTAGGATAGGTTGGGTTGCATTGGGTGCCGTAAGGGTTGTGGGCTAAACGGGGATGAGTTACATCCTGCTTCGGAAACAATCCGTGCTTAATATACATATTGATCTTTCACCTGACTGCTATTATTGGGCTGTCTTGTATCAGCAAATATACGAATGGGACGTAGATATCTGTGCAGGTATGTGCCAACGTATGTGAGGTTTGTATCCTAAATAAATGGATACTGTGAATAACACATCCATCTTAAATGGTATTTTCCCCAAAATTTATAAATTTTAAGATCTTTGTCTAAAAAAATTCGGTTTTCTAAAGAAGTGAAAACTCGTAAACCGTGAACTCTGGCATGATAAATTTTTCACATTATGTCTGTAATTCATATAGACCAATACAACAATTAAAATAAATTAGACAATATACAATACGGCGTCATTCGTATTTTTGATTGGTAAAAGGTTCATTTATAAAAAAAGATTATTGAAACTCTAACGAGGCCGGATAGTACCCATAAAGGAATACTGCAAAATTTGTGGTGGTCAGCATTTTTTCGACATTTGAAATTCTCATGCAAACAGAATTCAGGAAATTCTCGTGCATAACTCTAATGTTAACGTCCACAAAGGATACTTTCAAGATATGCGTCCTCCTCGAATGTAATCCCTCTAAAATCCGCAGCGGTAGGTACTCAACCTCATATAGGCAACACGGATATTTCCACTTATCTCATCTCAAAGAACCTAGGCGATTGAAAGCGATCGTTGGAAATCAGGTCAAGAACTATAAAATACCTTCAATATAGGGGTAGGTCCAGAACCCCCCCCCCCCCCCTTTTATCCCCTGAACATCGCTTCTGAGGGTAAAACTTCCCCAGTACACAAGATGCAAGCCCCATTTACCGTTACATACTTACTGGGTAGGTAAGTTCAATGGTAAAGCCTACCGATAGTTAGGCAGACAACTAACATTCAGATAGATAAGTCGCTTGCAGAGGGTTAGTTTGTATGTATTATGTCCATTATGGTTCTTTTTAAACTGTAAATGCGGTAATAATAATCATATTTTTATCTCACAAAAAAAAACAAATTTTCAGCGGAAACTTACATTTTGAACATCACTTTTTGTTCTATCTCCATAGTAATTACAAAAAAATAGGTGTATGTAAAAATTACAATGTTTTATTACTCCTTGCATTTTATTTATTCATACGACAATACAAAATTTTCTTATCTCTAATGAAGAATTTTTAATATTGTTTATTTTATTATTATTTATTAAAACCTTATGTATGTGAATAATAAATTATTCTTGTTTGACCTGCCATATGATGAAATTACTGTTAGTTTGGTCCATCTCTACTCAGAGTACGGATATATTACAAACCAACATTAAATATATGGTTATGGTACAAACCAACATTAGCTTTTTTGCTATTTTGTTTAAAAAAATGTCCTTTTAAGTTCTTACTTATGCTTTTATTTAAATAAAAAATCAACCAATTATGTTGTTCTTTTCAAACCTCGTTTTCTCGAACCGAGTTTTTGTGGACATGGTACAAATCAACCTTCAGCAAGCGAAGTCGCTACCTTTGAGCGGGCGACAAATGCGAAGTTCACATCAAAAAGATACTTATAACACAATAGCGCTCGCCATACAATCCCATACAGACCCACCTGACGTAAAAAGATCACGTGTTATAAGCGCAGTTTAAATCTTCGCTAATCGGCGTTATTTTTCGTAACCGCTACCGTCGCTATATCAGAAAAGTTATGACACATTTTGAATCCACGGAGCATGCACGGAGCCGTTAAGAGGCTAGACTTTAAACGACACGCGGAACACCCTCGACTGTCATTCTGTCCCGCTCACAAAAAGGTCACGCACACTTACAATACATGCGAATGCGAAATGTGCGAATGAGACAGCGCTCAAATTTACCTACAGAAATCGCTCGAAAAGGGGTTTATGGAGAATACACTTTTCTACACCGAAACTTTCACGAAATTGAAATTTAAAAAAATATATCTATTTTAGAAAGAAGAAGCTATGTCGGTAGCTTTTTATAATTTTATAATTCTTTATGAGAGTTGAGTTAGCAGCAGTTTTTCCTTAAATAATATTTTTTGATAAATCGTACATGTTTGACAGTGAATGTTTACGTTAATACGAAACGCATCAAAAATTCGAAAACATACCGACATAGTTTTTACCCACTAGAAGGCATTATAAAAAAAATATATTCATTTTGTGCAATTTTCGATGTAGAAAAGTGTTTTTTCCCGGGCGTCCTTTTTGTATGGGCCGAAAAGCGAAGTCTATCGTCTTAAGTTGACATATCCAGTACAAAGAAATGATATTCCCTCGACCGCTTCCGAATTCAACTGACCCCCGTCAGTAGAAAAGACACTTTATAACACAGTATCTTTTTATGTGAGCTTCGAGTCTGTACCGTGCTTTAAGCCTTACACAAGATGCACGTCCTCTTTACGTTTACATACTTGGTAGGTTTTAGGTTGGTACAACATACAGATAGTCAGATAGCTACCTAAAGCTTCCTGTAAGCTCGGCATGGGGAGCAAGTGGGCTTTACTGTCTCATACTTAACTCATAGACTGGTAGATACAACCTTCCGATATATAGTTAGTTATGTAGGTTTGGTAGGTCATCCCTATATATAGGGTCTTAAGGGACATACCTAACTTTTATCAGTGATTCCTCACATTATTTGAAGTAAAAGCTGGTAATGAAATTTTGGTCTCCAGTGACATTTTAGTATTTTTATATCAATTTTTTTTAAGCTTACAAGAAAATCTTTCTTTATTTTGACCTCAAGTATTCGCCCAACCGCTTACCCCGTCTCTAACTACATACTGTACAAATAAATACTGTATAAATATGCCAAACTGATTTTTTTGTTATTATATGAAGAAGAAAAAAATTGTCACCGGAGGCCAAAATTTCGATAACATTTTTTACTCCAAATAATGTCATGAATCACTGGTTAAAAAAGTCAGGTGTGTAAGTCACCTTAATATTTAAGTATCTACCAACTTAATGGCTTGCCAGATAAGATGGCGGTTTTCCCCCTCTGCCCCCTGTCTCTGTATCACTTTGGACCACGTATTTATAGAATAATACAGATATGTACATAATAGAAATTTTTACTACGAAAATTTTCAAAAACATTCAAAGTAAATCAAATTCTCCGAAAAACGTTTCAAATTTGAATTTGAAATATGTTAATTTTAACACCATCACAATGAGTAAAATGATAATTATTTCTGAAACAATGGTTTATGTGTCTCTAAAATTCGCCTGGAGAAACAAAAACTAGGTTATCATTATTAAATCATAATACACATTGTATGTTTGTACAGCAATTTCATTATTAAAAAGCGACTATCAAGCCTTCTACCCGAATACAGTTTTGAAATATACCATAATTATTCACGTTTTATTTTCTTTGAAGATTGTATTACTTATCTACTTTCCGTTTTCTATTATATTATAGACATTACAAAAGTCTTGTAACCGCCATTTTATTTCAAATATGCTATGTCATTATGGGCTTTATTGTGTTTCTAGTATCAGGCAGGTGTATCTACGTATTTAAAATGGATGTTCAAAAAACATTTTAAATTCTTGTTCCAAAACGAACACAACGTTGTTCGGGAAAGACAGAGTTTTAGATTGCGGGGTTCATTACGTGAAAACCCTTCAATGAAGGCACTCTTTATTTGCATCCCTTTATAAGAGCTACCTGAGAGGACCGGAACTGGATAAGGGTTGGCCGGAAGTAATATTTCAAAATTACGGGGGAGAATCCAGTGCTTAAAGCCCAATGTTCTTTTATCGTTCTCTTCCCTTTCCTTCTCCCTTTTTATATCGTTCTTTTACTTATATTTCTCTTATCTGTATCTCCCTATAAGCTCCGTTTAATAGGCGAATGCGGAACAAATTATTATTCCAATTTTCAAGGTATATTGTAGACGTGCGATAAAATTCTTGCCACATTATCAAGAATTCTGTAACAATTTTTCGGAGACATGATGTGAGAGCTTTGGAGATAATGCGCAGTAAACATTTGTGTAACCCATTTATTTCTTTCTCAACCTCAATTTAATAATTAATAACGTTTTAGCATGACACCCGTGGAAGTGAACATAATAATTCATCTTAATAAGTCATTAAATTAGAGCCATCTACGAAAGAGCCAATTATTAATTATTTTATTCGTAGTTTATTTCTCTTTTCTATTTTCCTTTCTTTTAAATTTAAAGTAAATCAAATCAAGTATAAATGCCGTAATAGCTGTCACAATAATGAAAACTAAAATACTTGCATAACTAACAACATTAATAAACTTTATTTATTTAAATATTTTATATTTATTGTTATCTAACACCTGTATTTAAAAAAGGTGATATTCATTATGCCACTAGCGACCCATCCGCATGCCCTGAACTATCCCCAAATTGTTTGAAAAACTTATTCTTGACAAAATCTCCATACATATTAACAATATCATTGTACCTAATCAACATAGCTTTATGCCCACTAACAAATCCCTTCTTGTATGGACAATTTATAGCATGTTCACTTGAAAACAAAACACAAGTCCTCTCAATATACAGGGTGTTAAGCATAGTACTTGGCTTTCGTTAATTAGTGATTCCTGACATTATTTGGAGTAAAAAATTTAAATTAAATTTTGATCTCCGGTGGCTTTTTAGATTTTTTTTTTTTCAAAAACTTTTTCTTTAAAAACAAAGAAAAAAATTCTTCCACATGTCGTCACTGGTCTCTAAGCCAAGTAACCAACCAACCCCTCACCTCGCTCGAAACTTCCCAACACCTACTGATTTTTATGTTTTTAGGGAAAAAAAACTTCAAAAATGTCACCGGAGACCAAAATATTATTTACATTTTATACTTAAAATAATGTCAGGAATCATTGGTTAAAGTAAGTCAAGTACGATGTTTAACACCCTGTATACAGACTTTGTAAAAGCGTTTAACAAAGTTAACCACAAAATTCTTCTCAACAAACTTAGTAAAATCGGAATACAGGGTAAACTATTGGAATGGATAAAGAGTTACCTAACTAATATAATTCTTTAAGGGTTTACTCCTAAACTTAAAAAAAAATGTGACTTTCATTGTTTTCTCCGGACGCCTTTCAAATTTATTTAGCAAGTAAAATAAATTTCACATTATTTTAAGGAAATTGTCATGGACTGGAAATATATGTCTAGGTGCTTGTTTTATTTTCATGCTTGGAAAATAAATCAAATATTTTCAAATCATCATAATCTTGTTTGCGTATACTGAATAAAGGCTAGATATGCAATCCCTTTCACTATCATCAAGATATCGCTAACCAACAACCCTTCATTCACTGAAGCATAACAGGTAAAAGAGCTCAACTTTTAATTAAAATACCTGAGATACTCGCTGTTACTCCTCGGTCCTGTAAAAGTCCTCAAATAACCCTTCTCCAACCCTCTGCCATAGTAGGCAAATTCCAGAGAGAGTAGGCACCGAGGTAGAAACCAGGGAATGTTGCTACGAGAGACAGAACGTACCAAAATGGCTGAAATGTAATACACACTGGTGACTAAGCACCAGGGGGAAAGCACCCTTTTAGGAATAAATACGTTGTGAATTGACTCGCGTAAATTTGACGGAATTCATAATTTTCATATATACTAATATATTATCGTGTAACGGGTAGACCCGCGGCAAAAGCGGAAAACGAACAACATGAAACGATCCATCTTCTAACCGTTCGAACGCTTCTTGCCACAATATGGCACTATTTTCACAACCACGCATTGCTTTGCTGCCAAAATATGGCAAATATTCTCTAGATTCTTAAAGTTTTAAAGTTAACGAATTTTTTTATTTTTTTTTATAAATCCTACGAATATGTGATAATAGATACAAGATAGGTGAATTCATTGGCTATTTGAAACTATAATCAGTTTGTATGTCTCCATATTCAAATTCGGAGGTATGATTTTTTTTATGTGGGCGGAAAAATATCCTTTAGAAATCAGAGAAAAAGTTTTGAATTGCTCTGTTGCTCCAGTGGATTCGTGAATAGTTATGAATTCTATCAAATCATCAAAGTGTCTCAAAAAAAATTGTTCCTTGGTTTATGCTTACAATGTTCTGCCAATCTTTTCGGATTTTCTCATTCTAATTTGGTAAAACATAGTTTAATAGCATAATATATTTTATATGTGCCTCATGGAACTCATTTCGACTGCATTCCATCTACTTTCATTTGACAGAACTCGCTACTTTTTATGAATGTTATATGTATTCGTATAAAAAGGGTGATAAATTATTATTATTTTTTAAATTTTTTTATTTATTTATTTATCATAAATACATTTGTACAAAATAAGGGTAGTCCCACAAAGCTGTCATATGGCAGCTTGTCTGTAGGTTCTACAATTTATCACTCAACCGCTTGGACACATAAGCTTGTTTTCACGATAATTTAACGTAGGTAGACATAGGAATGACGTATGTCCCGTACCTGAGTTATTAATATTATACAAATAATGTTTATATATAATGTTTCTATAGTTGTAGAAAACAGCTAAGTAGGTAGGTACCTACCAAGTCCTTTTAATTTGTAGCAAATTAATACATCTGACCTCGATTCCCGTTGATCAAATCAACAATCGATCTGCTAGCGGTCATCAACTACGTCATGCGTCCGTATGACAGCCAGCCGCTCGGAACAAACATCTATTCTCAGATTGCTATCTTGGAAATAAGCAGGGTCCAAGAAGGGACGTACTTGCAGCTCGAGATCAAACGAATGGCGGAACTTCGTAACACGTAAACCAAATCATATTATGATAATACTTATTTAGTTCCTAAAGTAAATAATTTCCTTTTCTTTAATATTTGGTCGTAAAGCTGAAATGGCCTGGCGCTGGACATATCTTAAATTTCTACTTAACATTAAAAATCATTTTATAATAAAGATAACATTTAATAATTTAGCCAATGAAGTCTCTTCGAGCTTCATACATGTCTAGTCTAATACTTATAAGATAAGTAACATTTATTTATCATGAGTCCTTTGGTTTCTCTTTCATTAAGTAATTAAACATACTTTACATAATCATTAAGTATACTTCTTCAAATTTTGCAAATTAAGTATACTTTCATTAAGTTTGTGGGGACATTTTTATTTATGCTCGCTTTTGATAAAAAATCATTAGACAATATTTAATTGAGCAATTCACTTTAAAGGTTACATATTTTGTAAAATGATAAAGTGAGAGCCAACGGAATTAGACAAGCAAAGGAAAAAAAAACCGGGGTAAGTCGGCATTCCTGATTATCCTCCGTTTCTTCCGCTTTGAGGGTATTTTTTTGTCCCCAACAATATTCAACCTTGTTCTTTTATGTCCATAATATTTGACTGCGATTCAAAAACCCATTTTATAAAATTCCAAATCAAATGGAATGACAATTTTCAGAGATATGCAACCTTTTAGTTTGACTAGGTTCCGCTTGGACGAAAAGATTCTAATGTTATTGTCTCTGTTATCATAAATATGTCCCCCTGTTGGGAATTTGTAGAATTTCAGTGATCCTCAGGTCTCGGGAGACCACCTAACTTTATTAATCTCTGGATTTAGGAGTTTGTTCCAAACCTTTACACATTGTTCATCCCACAAAACCTTTATTAATTGTGTTGGCCCTCGGCTCCTCCCTCGACTTGAAGTAAACAATCGCCTAATTGTTATGTGAGACAAACATTTAGCGGGACCCAAACTTTTATCATTTCATTATGTAGACGGAATACTGAAAGAAAAGTTACCTAAAACAAAAAATCATCTCTTAAAACATTACTCTAGAATGACAACAAGTATCATGTTTTAGCGGTGCTTAATTTTCTTTTGGTATTTATATATTATTTTAATTGTCTGAAAATTGATAGATAAAAGAATTAAATTTTAGCTATGTACCTACATTGTAATATTATGAACTAAAATCGTCAATTTGACTGTCCTAAAACGGGAATTTCTTATGCTTGGTTGTTTTGACAGTTGAAAGATTCCCGTTAAATTCCAATAATTTCAACAATTCATCAAATTTCAAAGTCAATTTTCAAATTCTGTGAAAGCTCTATTTAAGTTATGTTACTATATAATTATGGGCCCTCTCTTTCACAGAACTGATATAATAACAGAACTTGAATAAAGCTTTCACGTAAATAAACTTTGAAATTTGATGAATTGTTGAAATTGTGTGAAACAATTGGTCCTACGACCGTTTCAGCTTTTGAACAAAATAAAAAAAAAAGCATTTGAGAGCCATCAGAGAGATTGTTACTATTTAATAGAAAGCTGAAACGCATCTAGAATCGGCGTGTAACGGGGACATTTTAAATGCCAAAACAGCGGTAAACGGCCATTTGATAATTTGATTTTCTGCGAAACAACTGACGGTGAACGTCTCAATATTTTGTAAAATAATTTCATACTTTATAACCTCTAAATAGTGTGAGAAATGTGTGCTGAAAAATATTGATAATTAATAAACAACAGTCAATGTTTTTTTTTAGCGCAACACGGCATAACACCCTAAAAACAAACAACGAAAATGCTTTTGGCCATGAAAATCTAAAAACATATCTAACAGTCAATGTGTTTGTTGGATTTTAATTTCCGTGCACTTTAAATAATATAACATAGTATCAACGCTAGCTACCTGAGAACTCACATATTAACAGGAAACATAAGTAGATTTAGGTACACCCTTAGCAAGATGGGTAGATGGATTCTCCGTATCTACGGAAACCATCTCGGCACAATGCGGTTTCCGTGTACAGTACACGCCATATTACACATAAAGCATTATGTACATGCCAGTATTTAGTATTTAATGTCCAATGATAATAATTTAAACTGACTTCAAGTTATCCCTTAAGGTGAATGTCAAAATAATTCATATTCTACGCTTTCGTAGATGGCGCTCGTATAGTATTTTTTACTTATAAAAAATTTATGGTTCGCGAAAGTAGACAAGCAATATGAATATTAACAAATAGTTTTGTTAAATAAAAAACTTTAATCGTTCAAGAAAGGCTAACAAATACAATATTTCACCAGGGATTCAATCCAATATTGTATTTGTTAGCCTTTCTTAAAAGATTAAAGTTTTTTAATTAACAAAACTATTTGTTAATATTCATATTGCTTGTGTACTTTCACAATAAATTTTTCTTTGCTCTACATCAATGACATAAGTTTTTTTTTAAATTGTTTAACTATTACGTTCGTTTGTAATATTAAAATCTGTGAGAGTCTTTCAACTGCTTTCAAAATCATTAGTGCACCTGAAACTACTTTGCTTCTTTTTTAGCCTTTCTCTGTCTTTTGCTGGGAATAAGCCTCTTCTATGTCTATCATTTTTTCTATTTTGCCCCGAGGCCTGCCATTTTTGATTTGCCATTTTTGGTGATCCCTTTCTTTTGTTCTCTAGCTTTTTAGGTTTTTTTCTCAAATAAAGCACGGAATTAAAATATCTGCCACGTGGAAATAGTCTCTGAATCATATATTTATTACATTACGCATACAAAGTTTCCCTCGTTAGCATGTGGGTGATTATGAGTTTATTGAAAGCGATTTTTGTCAGAACTGATTTAACTGACAAGAATTAATGAGTAGAAGGGTAGTGTACGAAAAAACAACGACGGTACGAGGAAATTTCTCAATAACAAACAACAATGAATAGAAACATCTTTAACTACCACAAACTGGTGAAACGTGGGGAAATTAGTGGAACATCAAATAAAAATAAATTATTGTAGATTTCTGCGATCTACAATCTACAAGTGTCAGCCGGTAATGTAATTATTTATTAATTAAAGGGTTTAGTTTATTTACAAAACTTTAGAGTTTGATGGGTGTTTGCACATTGTCTCACTACTCTGGAGTTTGTGATGGCAAATACAACACTAAACCCGAGTAAACACTAGCCATCTTATTTGTACACAACTTCACAGTTGATGTGTTTATAGTCCAGATTAATTAATTGTATTGCCACCGAAACAAAACACATCAAGTAAGATAAAGGGTAATAATTCATTGTATATGCTCGGAGCTTGGAAGAGTAAACATACTATCAAGAGGATTATTGTAAACAAGATACTGAAATCTAATTGAATCAGGTGTTTTATTATATCCGTGTTTTGTACAAGGGTAATCGATGAAATGTATAGATTTATTATATGTTTTTCATCAGTTCAAAAATCAGAAGTATTTTTTTAATCATTTATGTAATAGCTGTTAGGTTTCAATTTTCTTGAACAATAGGGAAGTTGAATGAAAAATATTTTGATTTATAAAAAATATGTTCATGTAGATGACATGCAAACTTAAATACCAGTATTTTTTTTTTAAAGTTCGTTTTCATAATTAAATTAATTTTACGAGTTTGAATTTTATTAAAGCCCGCGAAAACGCCGGCAAGAGTATAATACCGTGCGGGAGAGTTCGTGGCGTAACCCGGTCCTTGATTGTGTGAAATATAAGGGAAAACACACGAAATGTGGACGAAAAAAATAAATTTAAAAAGTTGTGGTAGTTAGATATACCTATGGCCTAAGTGCTCACGGAAACTGCTTGTAAACTATCTCCGCCTTAAAAAAAATCACATGAAAGCGATGAAGAGGAATAAACGGAGATGAACTTGCAATGCCTGGTCCATCAGAAACAGCAAAGCGAAGAAGATTGCGCTAAATTTCGAACATGTGGATTAGGCCTACAAGGGGACAGATACCACGATAAAAAAACTCGACGCTTCCTCTACTGTTTTTTTTAGCCAAATCGCATATTAAAGAATACTTTGCGGCGCTCGTACGCCAAAACTATTGATGTTACAAAAAAATTGTTAATACGTAAATTGTAGCTAATTTCTATTTTATTTAAGTACATTTTTTTATCGTAAAAGAAATATTGAAATAATAAAGAAGATATTGTCAAAAAACTGCTATTGGGCGCAATTTTTCCAAAATGGCTGCGCGAGCGGCAAAGATACGAGGTGGCAAAGTTGAAATTCGGAAAGAGCAAATCGAAATCTAAAACCAATTTTCGAAAATCCCGGATAAATTTCCAGGTAACCCCCTTTTACCGTCCCAAATGACTGGACTAAATTGTCACACTCAGTTGGAGCTGATTGAATCAACAATTCAGAAAAGCGATAAAGTATAGTAAGCACCAAAATTTAATGACTACCTGTAGTTGATACAGAAATCGACACAATAGGCGAGTTTAAGGTCTGAAAAGCGACATGCCCCCCTGCTAACGCATTTTTTCTGTCGCACATGTTGTTTTACGCATCTTTCTCTTTCGCTTGTTGTGATTTTAAAGTCAGTAAAGTGACTGTGCCTGTGCGAGAATGTACCTACCTACATAATATAATATTTTAACAGAAGATTATTTTAATAGTTATTTTCAAAATTAGAACTGTTGTGTCAAGAAATTGTATAATCGACAAATTATTTTAATTCTATATTTTAAATTAAATTTATTTTGTTTAAATTTCTCGAGGTTAACTTTGACAAATAAAGTCAGATTTTGTGATTTTTCAAGCAATGATATGCAATAAATTATCAATACTAAAATTATAATATCCCGCGTATTCCAGAGGTCTGTTTTTTATTCTGAATTACTCGCACATTCAAAAGAATGGTCGATGAGCAAATAAACAAACAAAAAATTACGGTTAGTTTGCCAATCTCCGTTTCCCGAAATTTATGCAGAGGGGATTTGAATGAAAATCTAATCTGCGTAGAACCAGAAGGAACTATTTTCAGGAACTAGCGACGCCAAGTTGGCGCAAACTCTCCCACGGAATATATTAGTGGCGCTAACTAGGTGCAAACTCATGTTAAATTTCAGCAGACACCAATTATTAACAATTAACCTCGGGCATCGGGAGGAGGGCTGACAAACAGACGGGGCCGCCACTGCGATACTATGAGCCACTTGCATGTTTTTTTAAATGGCTTTGAAGAATTCATGTGAACATATTTCTCTACTGAAAATAAACTTTAAAATATATATAAATTGAACAAAATGCCTTTGAAATTTGCGTTTATTTATATTTTACGATTGTAGTCTGCGCATTTGGTTTAACGAAATATTGTTAAATAATCCTCAATCACTTTCATTACGGGTATTTCTAAAATCTGGAAAACTATGTCCACGTTTAAAAATCGGTTGTAATTATGCACATTCTTGGACAAAAAATGTATACGTATCTATATGGCTTTTAAAAATTAAATAAATATTAGGTTCAGAGGCCCTAGCACGCTCGCTCTATAACGATCGATAGGATAACTTTCGGTAACTTCTCATCGTTCCCTAGCATGACTACAGATCGCCAACGAATAAGTGACAGTTCACAATGACTAAGTGTCCTTAACATATTCGACATCAACTGTTGTTTGTACGTTAGCGATGTGCAGTTGTCCTAGGGAACGATGAGAAGTTACCGATAGTTATCCTATCGATCGTTATAGAGCAAGCGTGCTAGGGCCTCAGGTTATATAAAAAATATGTCAATTTCACAGGTAAAACCGTAAAAGTTTTAAAAATCACTGTGGGTTTTAAAATTATTTTAATTTTTTTATGTACATATTAGACATTTTCCTTTACCGAAAAAAATCGTAATGCAAGTGGCTCGCTCTGTTTTTGAAGCCCACTTTGTTTTAACCGTCTGATTCACAGTACGGCCGTTAAAAACAATGTTCCACGTTAATATAAACGCTAGCGAAAATCCCTGATTTCTGCTTTCTCTGCTTATTGTTTGCTCTTGAAAACGTAGAATTTCCAGAATTAGACGAAAATTCACAAAATTACAGTGTAAACGAAATTCAAACCATTTTCAATATCAAACATAATAAAACCGTGGTCTACTCTTCAAATGAATAGGCGAAGTGTGGTTGTGACAAAGGCATCATTTCGCACTTAACAAAAAAATATGTTTTCATTCCTCGAATCGAATTATTAAAATCATAACTTGTCACAGCTTGCCACCATTGTTACACGGTTTGTGTTCGCAATTAAGAATTTGAATCACAAAATAAAGTGCTATTTAATTAAATTTAAATGCATAAACGTTAGAGAACATTCCTTTATTATAGATAAAGTTATAATTTATAATAAACATTTCAACATTCCCAGCAACCTCGGAAAGACGACTGAAAAAGTGTCTTGCAAATATACAAATATACAAAATACGAAATAAATTATGGAAATCGGTAGAACGGTGTGTTTATGTTTTGGTAGCAGAGAAACTATTCTTAAAGCTTAAGAGCGATTGACCAGCAGATGAGAATAAAAGTTTAAAAATGCTTGCAACTGTACAGGATTCCAATGAGAAAGATTGATTATTCCTGGTATAAAAATTCTAAAATGAAAAATTTTATATCGATTTATTTCATTCAAAGCTTGCTTTAATATATGGGCGTTTTCCAAAAAAGATGTCGGTGACGTAATAGGAATTCCACTTAAGTGAGATGCTGCATTTCGATTAAAAATATACGTAAATTTATTAAAGAAAGTATGAACTTCATGACAAAAAGTATTTAAATAGAAAATGTCAATAAACTTCGAAAATAATTGCAATTTAAGTTTAATACTATTGGTAAGAAATTCTTTTACGTCACTTTTATCATAAAGTTTATAAAGAAAATTAAAAGAAAATCATTATTTCAGATTTTTATTTACAAATTGAAAACACAATCAGTCTCCTAAAAAATATGAATAATCAAGCTTATTGAATTAAATATTAAGTTTTTAAATTCTTTTACAATATTAATATTCTTTTACGCTACTTTTGGACACTTTCTACTGTATATTTTGCGTTCTAGAAAGACGAATATAAGTTTTTGTTTTACGAATGTTTAATTATAACAAATTTAAAATTAATCATGAACTATATCTATAAAAAAAAAGAACAAATTTCTTTGAGATATAATAATTGATCTTAGAAAATAAATCACAGCAATAACAGGACAGTGACGTAAAGGGAAACATTTGGTAACGTTTAGGAATTCTAAGGCCTCGGCCAGACTGAGGGGCTTGCCCGGTAGCGACAGCGGGCGCGAAATATCAGTCGTATGTGTACCCCCGTTGTGGCTACACTGCTGAAGGCGCGACAAGCGACTGGTATGGGAAGAGTGGAAGATACTCTCAGTATCACCCTGGTGTAAGACCATTATTCAGAATTGAAACGTTGCTTAATAATGACTTTAACCGTGTTTAGTGACTAGATCTGAATAGCCAGGTACTTCCCCACCTACCTCTTCCACACCTTCCTCTTCCCCATCTCCTTCCTGTCCCCACTTACCTTCAGCCTCAAACATACCCCAATTGGGGATGCCATAGTCTCACTGGCTCCAGACGGGAGCAGTTAAGATTCTTGTGAGGTATTCTCTATAAAAAAGGGCGATTTTACGTACTACCGCCACCGTGGAAGGCTCCCCGCGCAAGTACCTTTTCTTCCACTTGCTCTTTTTTATTTTCTTTTTATTTTCGTTTCTGTTCTCTCCAACGTCTTCTTTTTTCTATTCTTCTTTGTTTAGCTCTCTGATTTTATTTTGATTTTATTTTTGTCTTTGTAACTCTTTTTTCTTAAAGGCTTCATATTTTTCAGGGTCGTTTTTAATTTTGTCTCTGTACCTTTATGATTTTTCTGCATCGTTTTTAATTTTTCATGATCGTTTTTAATTTTGTCCCTGTACCTTTTTGATTTTTCTGCAGCTTTCAACGGCATATTTGAACATAAAATTAAAATAAATTATTTATAAAAATGCACAAATAATTAGATATGTAATAATGGGCTACACGTGCATACCGTGTATAGCCTGAAATAGGGAACTAAGCTGAAAGGGTATTAAAGTACTTGTTAATATACACAACTTTAATTACAGGATTAACTAAAACACACAGGAACATAAATCATGCTACATTTTATACTTACTTAATCAAAATTGTATGAACCAGCTGATTTTATACTCAATTTCAGAGTTGCCTCTACAGTAATAGTTGTTCACATTGCTGTCTATATTAGTACTTTGACACCATTTCGACTCTTTCAGAATTAATCTTTAATAATCTTAATTAATAAAAAAAATAAAAAAATTGTACACATAAAAATCAAATATTTTTTTCTTTTTAGCTATGTTGTTCTTTTTTTTAAATGCTACATATATCACTCAACCCACATATCTACATGTAATAGTTACATTTTGAAGGTACATGCAAAATATAAATTTAATTAGAAAATTGTAACGCACCCAAATACACTAAAAGACGGACAGAGTGAACCGACCTTTAGAATTCCATTACGTCACTTTTAAGTTCCATTCACGAGACTGTAGCGTAAGAGAAGTAGCGTAATCGCGTCAATATTTTTTCAAAATGTATTTATCAATAAATTATGAAACTTCTGTTTGTTCTAACTAAACATTTCATAAAACAATAAATTAGTCACTTTAATACAAAGTAGAGTCTAATACATGCTGGTAAATTACCTGGAGAAATACGGAATCGTTGGTGGAACACTTTTTTAGTACAGCCGAGAATGACCACTTTTGTTACGATTTCTTGGCAAACTGGCTGTCAAAAACCAAGCATAGCCGCCCCTCATAGACTAAATAGGGTTGCTATTTTCGAAAATATTCATCGATTTGGTAATATTTTTATTGGAAGACGTCAATAATGTGGTAGCGTAGGCGGAAATTCCACCATACGCTATTTCGTAGGACAACTCAATATCTGGTATTTAAATTATTTTGCACGATAATTAATCTATATTGTGGTTGCAAATCGAAAATATTAACATATACTATTAGTAGAATTTGAAATAAATACTGGGATAACATTAAATAACATTAATTTTTGAACTTTTACTGGTAGTGGTAGGTGTAGGACATACCAGAAACAGTGACCTGTAGTCTTACTTATTTTGAAATAATATCGAAGTTTAATAGATTTATTCATTATTTTTAGTCCATAAAGGTATTTATTTGTTATTATATTGGTAAAATATATGGTTGGTCATTAAAACCGACACAACAAAAGTTACTGATCCTGAAAGTGATGGGACACTGACTTTTATCTATGTACACTTTTTTTGGAAAACGCCCATATACCTACATTCAAGTAAGCAATAAAAATGCTCAAAACTCATATGATAAATTGTTAAATATAGTATAGTTGTTGTAATTATTTTTTGGTCATAAGTTTTATGATTTTTTAATAATGTCTAAACAAAATAAGTGTGTAAATTTTTTTTTTAATATTTTAGTTTGTAAGACCTTAAATAAATAGAAAAAGTGAGGTATTTTTGTCACAAAACACGTTCACGGATTTATTTTTTAATGATTTTAATTTTACTAAACTTAAAATTTTGAAAACTGTGTTGACTATATTATGTATTGATTTATTACATTGTATGATTATGATTTGAAATTTGGTTTTTTAATAGAATCTATCGTTTGAAAATTGAACAAATATGCCAACGACCAACGGTATAACCTTAGCATATTAAAAATTCACATAGTTTTTCAAATTTTTAAAACTGCGTGTACCAGATAAAATAACAATCTTTCAAAATCAATTTATGTTTTTTGTAAAAAAGAGTCAATACGTCTGGAATTTGATTTAAAAAGGACTAATTTCCGGTATTCTCTTAAACACAATTGCAAAAATTTAGATGCTAGTGTGGGCTTCCCTTCTGGAACTCTTTCGTTGCTTCATCCACATTCACATCAGCTCACGCATATTTACACTGTTAATCTCTTGACATCACCCGACTGATGTATTGACCGTACTGTCTTCCCAGAACTTTGACTTTCAATTCATTCGCATTACGTGTCCAAAATATCTACCAAGCGAAGATTTCACCAATAAACTCTGATAAAATGCGTGTGATTGTAAAAATTATTGGCTGAATCAAAGCCTCCCAAGATTAAAAAAAATATATTTATAATCAAACCATGTATATTCAAGGTAAATGTACCGTAGCGATCTCTTTTCTACTGCTTCCAGCATAGTACATAAATGCCTTAGTTTTTCCTTTGATAGTTCCATATCTCACTATCAACCATGAAGAGTGAGTGGGTATTAAAATTTATTTGCGGAGCGCTCGGCTCGTTTCCTTTGACAACCAATATTAGCAACTAGTGCATTTGTTCCTACGACAATTGAATTTCCTGCATACACCGATCTGTCGAATCAGCTTTCACAAGTCCACAAACTCATCCACTTGCTCCAAGAATTTACGGCCGTTAAATGGGCTTTGTTATGGTGGAGCTACTTGAAATTTTTACCGCGGGTAGACTTTATAAACGATTACTCAAAGATTATACATAATTTATACGATCTACAAATCATAAAAAACAAAATTTCGTCACTGAAGCGAATGGTAAGCTCCTGCGTGATTTACACAACTAATAACAATTTTTAAATCATTTACGTTAGGCACTTTTAATATCCCTACGCTTGCGGCACGACGACGGTACAAAAAAGGCAATAAACTTTCGTTTCTTATCTTAAAAATGCTGCAGCTCTTTCTTACATATTAAATAATGGTGAGACACACCACTGTGCTTCTTATCGAAATTGTAATTATTATATCTCCCTCACTCGCATTAAAGCAATGAGATGCCGCGTTCCGTCGCCGTCGCCGCATCTCATTTCTTAAATACGAGTGACGGAGATGTAAGAAAATTATTACCTTTTTCCTTTGGAGGAAGTAGATATACGTACATTGTGTATCACATCGTTTGTTTCACCATTATTTAGTGTTTAAGAAAGAGCTGCAGCATTATTGTGGTAAGGAACGTACGTTTATTGTCTTTTTTTATGACGTCGCCGTGCAGTAACCGTGGGAATTATAAAAGCGCTCATTCTGAATCACAGAGTTTTTATAAATTCAATTAGCTGTCAAGCAAGAAGACCAAATTTGATTGGTTTCATATTGAACAATTATAAAAAGTCTTTGAAAGGAACGTTTACACGGCCTTTAAAAGAAAATTGTATAACCTTAATTTTCTATTTGAGGCCTAAACATCTAACCAAACTGATCAAATTACCTTTATAATCTGTATAAGGCCGTGCAGCCGAAAGACGGGCTAAGGCAGATTGCAGTTGTTCGTAATAAATAAAATATACCTTTTACAGTTAGTTTTAATAATAATAAGCACTTTGATTATTAATATTACCGTCAATTTACAATATAAAGTTACTTCAAGTTACTTTGAGTAAATTGCAATAAATCTGACTTGGATAGAATTTCTTGAATAACTTGGCAAGTTTCAGCTTCGTGGGTAACGAGTTATAAAACAATATAGCCTACGTTATTGGATTAGTAGGCATAATTATGCCATCCGGTATTATCCACCCATTCCACTGATAAATTATTATTTATTTATTCATCCCGTTCATGAATTCCTGACAAAGATCTTGGCTGTATTTCGAAAATTTAAATGAAGTTAGATCAAAGTTGATCAATTCGAGATGCTCCGGGGATTGAAGTATCTTGGGATACTTTTCCGAGGTGGCGAACTTGTTAATTTGCATTCGTGATTAGATGTTTTTTTTAAATAAATAAAGGAATCTTAATATATAAAACAAAGTCGGGTTAGTTACACCATTTATAACTCAAGAACGGCTTAACCGATTTTTATGATCTTTGATTTGTTGGATTTGTCTCCGTCCCGATTAACAGAATAACTATTAAAACAACGGGAAAAATAATTATGAAGAAAATTAATTTTTTCATATATTTTGTATGGAACGGGTTTTCAAATAATGTGCGTTGGTCGACATAATTTGAATCAATTCGAACTGTCAATGGTGTAGTGTACCGAACATTTCGTGCTTATTCAACAGCTCAATTTCATTTTTTGAATTAATTGAGTATTTATTTTAACTTAATAAAAACTTAATTTATTTCAGCTAATAAATTAAACACAACATTTATTGATTCTGAGGCGGTACGAGTTTTTCCGGTCAGCTAGTTAATAATAATAATTAATAATAAATTACCAAAATTTAAATATGTAATGTCAAAGATGTGTCTTTTTCTCCATCCATTGAGGTGATAAAACTAAACGGTGCTATATAAATTGGAGCGATAGTTAAAAATACAAATTTCTCTTTTGATTTTGACTAAATTCTAACTCCGGTTCAGAACTTGGATTTACTTTGAATTTAAGTTTATTTAGTGTCATTTTCAATATTGGAACTGATTGTGGGAACAATTCAGAAAAACCATAAAGTTAAAAATATTTTATTTCAATAGATTAATTAATAATTCGATACTTCAAATGTGTATTTCTTTTGTAAATTATTTGACAAATGTCAAATGACAACTTGATAAAAGGTAAATTTCTGATCGCCTCTAAAATTGAAAATGTTTGTTTTTGAAAAGCAACGATTCCGAGGAAAATATATATATATATATATATATATATATATATATATATATATATATATATAATATATATTATAGTTTATTTTATATTTTTCATGGTCTTGCTAGTATATAATAACTGCCATATTTTCGTGGTGTTTCATAAAAATGTTCAGTTTCTTAAAAATTCTAATAATTAAAAACTGTGGTTATTATAGTACAAAAAAATAACATGTTAGTTTTTGTATTTTAGTATAATTTTTTTTTTATTTAAATGCCATTCAAGATTTCCAACTGCTACCAACTTTCCGGAACCACTAGGACAATGGAATCCCCAATTATTAGGGTATGTGTGAGGCTAAAGGGAGATGAGGTGAAATAAGGTTGGGAAGTATCAGGCTATTCAGATCTGGTCGTCAAAAACCCCTACAGCTATTTCAAGCAACGTTCGATTATAAATTGTGGTCTTTCACCAGGGCGATACTGAGAGTCTTACCTCTCTGTTTCGTGTCAAAATGAAGAATCAAAAACAAGTTACGTTTTTAGATTTTCACGGCCAAAAGCATTTTCGTTGTTTGTTTTTGGGGTGTTATGCCGTGTTGCGCTACCTCCTTCTTTAGCCGACGTTTCGGACAGCGTTGCAGTGTCCATCATCAGGGCAGATCCAGCAGATCCGACGATGTGTCGTCTGTGTCGTATCGTCGGATCTGCCGGATCCGCCCTGATGATGGACACTGCAACGCTGTCCAAAACGTCGGCTAAAGAAGGAGGTAGCGCAACACGGCATAACACCCCAAAAACAAACAACGAAAATCAAAAACAAATTCAGCTATAC
This sequence comes from Limnephilus auricula, assembly GCA_951813805.1. NCBI lineage: Eukaryota > Metazoa > Arthropoda > Insecta > Trichoptera > Limnephilidae > Limnephilus > Limnephilus auricula. Next base: position 9,704,853 of record OX638403.1, read on the forward strand.
CATTCGCGTGTTAAGACATAAATAACCTTATTTTTATTTAATCGATAAAATGCAATTATACCCTTTTTAGAATAGGGATGATTTTTCACATAATGCTTATCACATTCTGTGTTCTTTTAGTCAATATTTTGCAATAATAGATATACTAATTTATTGTGTAGTATCATAAAAGGTGTTCTTTTATATTTGGAATCTTATTGGTACAATTAATATTATTAAATTCAATAAAAAAAATCCATAATTTCAATTTTGCCATTTCCAAAAGTGCTCAAATCCTTTTGAATTGATTAGCGATAGAGTTCGCTATGGCGGGGTCCCCAGGATATTGTGTTGTTTGCATGTAGTATTCGTGATTAGATTGCTGTGATTGTAACGAGTGTGGTTGGTGTGTGCAGGGTCCCAGGGGCAGGGCGAGCAGGCCGCGGGGGAGCGGGGTGTAGCGGCCCCCCCCGCACCCAGCCCCACCCCCGCACCGACCAAACCGCCAAGTACGTGACACTCACTACATTTTAATAGCCTTAGTTTAGTAGGCATGCCAAACTTTAATACCGCACAAGAGTCCCAACTGCTCCCGCCTGGAGCCAGTGAAACTACGGCATCCCCAATTGGGGTATGTTGTGAAACTAAAGATAGTGGAGAGGGGAGGGAGATGGGGAAGAGGAAGGTTGGGAAATACCTGGCTATTCAGATCTGTCACCAAACACCGCTAAAGTCATTTCAAGCAACTTTTCAATTCTGAACAGTGGTTTTAGACCAGAACGATACTGAGAGTATCTTTCACTCTGGAACTTCCACTACTACATATTATTTTTAAATGAATAAATTGTGAAATAACACAAATTTCGGGTTCGAACCCGTGACCTTCGGATTGGGAGTCGAGAGCTTTACCTCTCGACCACGGACGGCCATGTAAATCGTCGCAATTTCTACAATTTTTTAGCCCTCCCTTCTACCTCGCAACTTTATGCCGAGTGTCCCTCAAGGGTCCAACTTTAGTACATTGCTTTTAACATCATTGGTATGTTAGAGATTTAATATTGTTCATTCATGTTGTTTGCCCTTTGAACAGGCAAATATTTACTCCGTGCCGTAAAGCATAATGCATAATCTACATTAATAATAAATATTCTTAATTTTATGCAACCAAAAGATTGGGAACTAGCTAAACTATTATAGGCAACCTATCCAAATTATAAAATAGAACAGTTATTTTAAAGAGACATGGGTTCGATTGAACGATTTTACACGTAATTATATTCAAGACTTTAAAAATAAGTTATCTACAGTGAAAGCTGACTACGTATTAGTTATTAACCCTATGAATTAGTGTGATGTATTTCGTGGTTCACTCTGCCATAATTATTTAGCCTTTGGCCGCAATGGCAACATGCTAAATTGCCTCGACGGCGATGGCTAGATAGCTGATGTATTTCCTAACTTCGAATACTATACGTACTCATTTGCCAAATATCTGCTATAACTATCGGGCTTAAATCTGGTATTGAACGTCCTTTTAATAGACTTCAGTTTGTCAGCAATGTGTTGAAAGTTATAAAGATAAATTAAAATATCCCGGTAAACTTGCTTATTATAATAACGTTACTAATTGACTTACAACACTGCATTAAAAAAATCTGTATAAAAAAAGTATTGCCCAAAAATGTATCAAATTTTTACTATGTAATGTGTATTATAATTGGTACTACGTGAAAAAAAAGTATTATTATTGAGAATTAAAAACTAACGGTTTCAGGCAGTGGTGTGCTAGAGCTGTGGTCACCATTTTTTTTGTGAAAAGGGCCGGATTGATTTTTTTGAAATCTTAAGGGGCCGGATAAAAAATAAATTCTTATTGCGATTAGAATCCAATTAGAATGAATTGAATGAACTTTTTAATCCTACTAGTTCTTTCTTCTGTTACTACAAACTTTTCGTTTAAGCCTCGGATATAAATTAACAATTGAGCTGTGTGACTTACATTTTCACTCTCATCCAGTGCAATCGAAATTTTTTTTTAATTTCGGTTTTTGTATGAAGATTTTCAGGATATCCGTGTGGATACGGCCAAACTTTTCCAAAAATTTCCTGAAAATCTTCAAACAAAAACTGATTTTCGAAAAAAAAATCGTTTTCGGCTACAACATCAGAAATGCCATTTTTTTAATATTAGCACTCTAGCACACTCAAAAGTCGCGAGCTGCCACTGGTTTTAGGTAAGTAACAGTATATTAGAACAGAAATATCATCCCACGACTAAATTGCAACTGGAAAGTTTTCAATGCGTAACACCATGGTAACCATGGAGGAAAACCTCATTTTACGAGTTGTATGCGTTTGTAAAATTCCACCCAGGCGTCTTGAGTTCACCAAGACTATGATCACGACACAAGCAACGTTTACAGCAGTGATAGTAGGATATTTTCAAATATTAAATTTCAATTCAATTCAATTTCATTGCCGGCAACCCGGGCGTTTATTGAGATAATACATTATTTTATAACTAGTAAGTTACCCGCCTCACTAGACGTTGTCTGTTCTGAGACGGGTATTGTCATGTTATTCGAAAATTTTGCAACGTGTATATAAATTAAATTAAAACAAATAACTTTGTTTAAACCACTAATATAATCACAATTACCTACATGTTTCAAAACCGATGGTTTCTTCGTCAGGGTAGTAATGTCATTATGTCATTACTACCCTGACGAAGAAACCATCGGTTTTGAAACATGTAGGTAATTGTGATTATATTAGTGGTTTAAACAAAGTTATTTGTTTTAATTTAATTAAAAATGACGCCACAAAGTGATTTTGCGAAGTTTGAAGAAATGTATATAAATTAATTAACGACTACCATAATACGGGCATTTGCCTAGCTTGGTAGTCGAAAAGGCATGTAAAACAAACCTGTAACAAACAAAATGAATAAAGAAAAATTTTAAAAAAAATTGTATTTTTTTGGGAGAAATTCATTATTGTAGGTACTGCCCAAGTATATTTTCTAAGAACCTTGGGTACTACTTGTTTAATTATGCGGTAAGTACCTAACAATACCGGGAGGTGTTGTTCATAATAACGTATTAAGTCAGTGCTTATTAACGCTCATAATGTAGTTTCCCAGAAAATTTCCTCCTTCTAGAATGTCAGAATTTCCTAGATTGAATTGCGAAATCATAAAACGATTAAAACCTTCATGGTAAATTGACTTTTCAGGTCAGTTTTAGAAAAGCGAGAGGCTTGTCGGTCTTGGAAAATTCAGAAGGCGCCCGGCATGACTTCACATGATGTTTTAGTTCCTCGTTATAACTTGGAAATCTGGAATATTTCATGCTCATGAAATTTTTAAACTTTCAAAACTAAATTACAACAGCCTCTACTGCCTGTTGGTGTATTTACAAAGCCTGTACCATTTCAGTCATGTTGACGGTGGATTATTGGGCAAAATCAAATTACACTGCACACATGAATTCGGTTCCAATTAGACCCATAACTACCGTGATACAATCTGATGTTTAATTAGAATCAGGTGTTTAACAGGTCCCCGTTAATCGAATGTAAATAAATGACGCTAAATGGCCGTTTGATGATTTTTTTACATTAGCTCCACAAAGGAAGATCGAAGGAAAATAATTCCCCTGAAGGCCTATTTCATTTTTGGGGATGCTGTGTGGTGGGTCTTTTTTTGAAAGAAGGGAGAGGAAGATCTAGGAAGGAAAGAGGTATGAGAGATGGGTAGGAATCTGGGTTCAATGAGTTCAGTAGTGCCGGATGTATGAATCCATCAGCTGCGGTGAAAGGCAATGTTCCGAAAGAGTCCTGCTGGAAAGGTCAAAACGTCTTTCTCAACCAATCTTTCCGGATGCAGTTGGTGGGCGAATACATTAGCCGCCAAGACCCTGACAAGCCTCACCCCTATGAACCCGGGCACCCCTGCTAAGTCACCAAATGTTGCGAACCACTTGGGGTGACCTATGGCAGAGGTGTCTATTATCCAATAAATGGTTCCCAGGCGGCAGTGCTATATTTGCGGCAGGTTCCAGAGTGGAAGATACTGTCAGTATCGCCCTGGTGTAAGACCACCATTCAGAATTGAAACGTTGCTTAATCGTGGCGTTATCCGTGTTTAGTGACTAGATCTGAATAGCCAGGTACTTTCCTACCTTCCTCTTCCTTATCTCTTTCCCTTCCCAATTTTCCTTCAGCCTCACAACATACCCCAATTGGGGATGCCATAGTCTCACTGGCTCCAGACGGGAGCAGTTGGGACTCTTGTGAGGTATTCTCTATAAAAAAAAAACAAAACAAAAACAAAGTGCCCATACCCGCATCCAAAATTGAATTTTCCCTGAATTTTTTTCCTCAAAACAACTGGCCCTTAGTATTTCAGTTCTAACACAGATTACTTATTTTAAAAAGCCTGTAAAAAAGCATTTTATCAAATAAAACTACTTCCCGCCAAACTAATGGACGGTTTTACAGCAAGAGCTGGAGGAGATCTCGTGCGAAATCTGAAACGGGCAGAGATAGCACGAGGCATGAGGCACGAGCGCTCACTCTACTGTATCTCCGGCAGTTTTTCATTCTGAAAGTTACTTCTCGTGTTCCACCTTCCATCATAAATGATGTTAGCAGGGCCGGACGAGCGGACTGATTTAAATATTAAAAACCTTCAAGATAAAGCTAATACATTTTACACGATGTTCTATTTTTAAAAGGATTACCAGAGAATACCGGAAATTAGTCATTTTCAAATCAAATTCTAAACGTATTGACTCTTTTTTATAAATAAAAACATAAATTGATTTTGAAAGATTGTAATCTTATCTGGTGAACGCATTTTTAAATTTTGAAAAACTAAGTTTATTTTTAACATACTAAGGTTATACCGTTGGTCTTTGGCAGATTTGTTCAGTTTTCAAACGAAATATTGTGTTTAAAATAAATTTCAAATCATATAAATCATACAGCACAATAAATCAATACATAATCTAGTAAACACACTTTCCAGAATTTTAATTTTAGTTCAATTAAAAAAGTTTGTTAAAAATAAATCCGAAAACGTGGTTTGTGACGAAAACACCTCAGTTTTTCTATTTATTTAAGGTCCTAAAAATTAAAATATTTCACTCACCCCTTTTTCCGTCCCAAAGCTTGATATCCTTATTTTCCTTTAAATGTCCCTCCAAACAGCATCCTCTGAGGTCCCCAGGGAGATTATATTTCTTATGGCCTCCTCTGTGGAGTTAATGTAAAAAAAAATCAAATGCATGTTGTTATGGATTTAACCCTGAAAATAACATTTGACCTCGTCCAGATGAAGCGTTTTCGTTTTCATTACTGAAAAGTAGTTCTTGGAGACCTGGACCCCTAGCACGGTCAATCGATAAGGATTGTATCCTGTTCCATAAGACAACTGCAGATCGCTAACGTACAAACAACAGTTGACGTGGAATATATTAAGAACACTCAGTCATTGTGAACTGTTATTTATTCGTTAGCGTTAACGATAAAATATTTATCGATTGGTCCAGGTCACCAAGAACTACTTTTAACAAAAGCGCGTTCGAAATCGCTTCATCTGGACGAGGTCAATTGTTATTTTCAGGGTTAAATCTATAACTACATGCAAGAATAAGGTGTTTGTCTTCTTCTTCTGGTTCCTTCTCCTATCTGAGTTAAGCTAACATCGGGTCAATCTTCACCCTACAGCTTACAGACTTGCATCTCGGAACAACTCTTATCTGCGGAACTTGTGAAATCAAGACAACCCAACTCTAAGTCTAAGGTGCTCTATTTGAAATTTCCATACTTGTATTAAACTTATAGTTCGTCCCTGGCAGCAATGGTTTCAGGATGAAATAATTCCTCTCCCCCGGTGCCCGCTTATCAGATGATTTTCTGCTCGCTGAGCCCCGCGCTGCTTCGGGATCTATTTCTAAAATCTCGGATTTCTTGATGAAATTAGTTAGACCTTACAAATCTACTCGAACACTATCTATAATAATCCACGACCCTCGCGATTGAATGATCAATCTCTCAGTCCTGATACGTTGTTAAGTACAGCCGGTAGATATTGAATAATAGAGAAAACTCCATAGTACAGGTACATTTTCAACTTCTATAAATCTCCAGAAAAAAATCACATATTCTATATTTGTGGTCGATACCTATATGAATTCGCAGCCGGGCGCACAAACGCAAATGGGTAGGTACCTGAGACTTTTATTTAATATTTTTTAACGTTTACACACTGAAAATACTTTTTATTTGGCAACATCCGATGCTTAGCCTCGAACTTCGAACAGAAAACCGCATTCGCGCTACGTTCGCGCTACGATCATTATTATCATTAGTTCATTTTTTTCATCGCACTCCTCCCTTGGGATGGTCAGACATTTTTCTCGTTGTTTAAGCAGCTTGTTGTTTTTTTAGACGGGAGCTTGTGAGAGGTATTCACCCACCTAAAAATAAAATAAAAAAGTATATATAGTATCGTATGAATAACTTGGTAGATATAAATTTCATCGATTACTATAATACATATAATAATGTGACGTAAGTTTTATTTCGTGCGTATTATGAGATGGTGAATTCTTTCTCCGCTGGAAAGATGATAAGTAATTCATTTCCCGAAAGGTTTTACTGGTTACGTAAGAATTTATGCGTTGAATCGATTTCAAAATTTCCGCTTTATTTGGAAGAACAAACAATACCCGTCAACTACTGGAAACCGCCTTTCAGGATGTCAGACTGAAACCAGCTGAAACTGAATGATATATAACCAGATGTCCACTAAATTACTGTACGAATTTCAAAATACATATCTTTCGTGTGTCGACGTCAACAATTGTTTACAGAAATTGTGTAATTCGATTAAATTTATTTACGGAGTTCTCCCTATTCTAAATTTCTGCTTGTAAACTGAGAATCTAAGCACGTGCTTTAGTAATTTTATCATACCAGTAGTTGCATACTTATCTTTGCAGATAGCCAAAAGAAAACTAACCAACTTTTTTGCATCTATGGTAGAGATATATATCTATGGTAGAGACACCTCCGAATGCCAAAAAATAGTGTATGAAAAGCCGGTTCACACGATGCGATTTTTGTCGGTCAACTAGACAATTGAAAGCTAATTGACACGTGTGAACACTTTGTCAACAAAGTTATCAACTTTTTTGTTGGCTAGCGAAAGTTGATAGCCCGTCTACTTTTGTCGTTCAAGTATGACTATCGCCATTTTGGTTTTACTAATCGTTCGAGTTTTACACTGAATCGTCGCGTCTGAACACATGTTTCAAGTCGCTTATCATTTTTAGTTACTCGCGGGAAAAAGTAAACGTCAGGCGTTTCATTTATTCGGTACTAGTTCCTACCGTCATGGAATCCGTTTCAACCAAAAAATATCTGAAATGGTCGGACGATTTAATATTCAGATTTATGGATCTGTACCAAAGCCATCCCTGTCTTTGGGATCAAAAACAAGAAGTATACAAAAATAGAATATTATTTTTGAAATGTAAATAATATTATTTTGAAAAAAATTGTGTTGGATGCGCCTTATTCACTCCTTCTCATGATCCATTTTCTCACCCAAGTACGACGTTTTTTTATATTTTTTCATAATCTCCAGCTCCTCTCGCAGAAGATCAGAAATTAGATAGACGCACGCACTAACAATTTCAGTTGACGCCATTTTTAATGTCAAAATCGGTTCTACTTAAGTTGAAACGTGTGAACAAAATCTTGTTAAACTTTTTTCGTAAAATAAAAGTGGGTCAACAAAAATCGAAGAGTCAGAACGCTGCTTCTGTACTACGCGCTTTCGACCGCAGACAATTGAACAAAATGTAACAAACAATTATAATTATAATCATTGAAAAAGAAGATAACACTAATAAAGCTAAACGAAACATGAAACAGAACAAGAAACAGAAAAAAGGGAACGATCGCAACTGAGAATAGAACACAGGATTTCTGTCTTACCGGGATAACGCCAACCACTCGGCCATTAGGACCATTTTTATTTACGTCATTTTTGTCGATCTCATATTCCAAATTCAGAATTAATATTACTATCTTCAACAATTTTTTTTCAATATTTTGTTAGCTTTCTTTTTGAATGATTACAAAGTTCTAAAGAATTCATTTGTTGTTATTTATTTATTTGTAACCTACGGGGTGTTAAGATGATAGTCTTCGCTTTTCGGCCCATACAAAAAGGACGCCCGGGAAAAAACACTTTTCTACATCGAAAATTGCACAAAATGAATATATTTTTTTTATACTGCCTTCTAAAGGGTGAAAACTATGTCGGTATGTTTTCGAATTTTCGATGCGTTTCGTATTAACGTAAACATTCACTGTCAAACATGTACGATTTATCAAAAAATATTATTTAAGGAAAAAGTTCTGCTAACTCAACTCTCATAAAGAATTTTAAAATTATAAAAAGCTACCGACGTAGCTTCTTCTTTTTAAAAAATATATATTTTTTAAAATTTCAATTTCGTGAAAGTTTCGGTGTAGAAAAGTGTATTCTCCATAAACCCCTTTTCGAGCGATTTCTGTAGGTAAATTTGAGCGTTGTCTCATTCGCACATTTTGCATTCGCATGTATTGTAAGTGTGTGTGAGCTTATTGTGAGCGGGACAGAATGACAGTCGAGGGTGTTCCGCGTGTGGTTCAAAGTCTAGCCTCTTAAGCATCATACTTGACTTACTTTAACCAGTGATTCCTGTGTGGTGTTAGGGGCGGGGTGAGGAGTTGTTTGGTTACTTAGCTTAGAGACACGTGGAAGAAAAAAAAAACTTTGATTTTTGAGAAAAAGTTTTTGAAAAAAACATCTAAAAAGTCACTGGAGACTAAAATTTTATTCACATTTTTTACTCCAAATAATGTCAGGAATCACTGGTTAAAGTAAGTCAAGTACGATGCTTAACACCCTTAACATAGTCTCTCGGATACATACTCGTATATCCGATTTTTATTTATACGGAACAACTACTGACTTCTTCTGCAAGTCTATAATGAATATTCAATTTTATTGGAATAGGTTTTGAATGACTTTTAAGGTTACACTTAATGTATGTAATATTAATCATCGAAAAAGAAGATAAAACTAATAAATCAAGAAACAGATCAAGACACAGAAAATTTAAAAAAAGGTAACGGTCGCAAGTGGGAATCGCTATATTATGCTAACGTCATTCTGTTGTCTCGAACAAGTAGGCGTGCATGGTGACGACTACGGTCGAAGTTTTCAGGACCGTATTTAAAAGCCCTATGATACTAGTTATCAGTTATGATAATATTACTTATTTTCGGAAACGGTGCAAAAGGCCCAGTAGAAATTGAAGGCCATTAAAAAATCAATGACGCCAATTAGCCCAAAATTTATAAATGACAAAAGCCGTCGATGTATAGTGACAGCTTTTCAAGGGCAGTTACGTTTCTTGCCTTAAATTTATTACCCCTGGAAGGGATTAACGTTTACGCGGTACGCCCAGCCAGAAAGTGATTTACAACCCCTGGCCCTTTTTGGAGTAAGTGAAAGGAAGGGTTTGGGGAAAGCGATTTTTTTCTCCACTGAACTTTTTGCTCACCCAAGACATGATAATATATCAAACGCAAATTAGATGCTTAAAATGCGAGTAGATAAAGACGCTTTTTGGCAAAAGGTTCTCGAATTTACAATTCGACATGTTGTTGGTTAGATATTGACGAAACCCTTATTTCGTTAAAACTGATATGCAATGATATGCAAGCTTTCCCACCTTTGCGGAAAGCTTTTACAATAACGAGACTGACGCTGTTGCAGAAGAAGTACGCATGTGCCAAACGCCAGCGACCAACAGCTGGTTAGCGTGAAGCCTTCTATTACGAATGCAGTACCTTTAGCTTATGTAAACAAATCCGTACAGCCGTAGCCTTCGTTCGCATTAGAGTTTTTTTTGTTTCGCTGAAAAAATGTTAAAAGCGTAGCAATAGACCAACGAATTTTTGTGAAATTTAACATGAAATTTGGAAAAACCGCTACTATAATTTAGTGAAATAAATGTATGATAATGAATGTTTATCTCGTGCACGTGTTTTTGAGTGGTTTAAGCGTTTTCTAGACGGCCGAGAAGACGTCAAAGAAGATTCACGCCCGGGTCGTCCTTCCATGTCAAAAACGGATTTCAATATCGAAAAAATTGGTAATCTGATTCGATCAGACCGTTGGTTAAGTATTCGTGTAGTTGAAACTGAAAGGAATTGACAAATAATGCTTACGTCCATTTTTACATAACAAATTTTATCATGCAAAAAATTCTCACGTTTGTACTTCGAAGCTCGCAAAAAATTTGTACTGACACATTACACTGCCTTTGATTTTGCACGTTGCAAATTCTATCTGTATCCTAAGGTGAAATCTGCATTAAAAGGAAGAAGATTTGCGTCCGTTGAAGCCGTGAAAGAAAAAGTGGCAAGCATCCTGAAAGAGCTGACAGAAAAAGACTTCCAGCCCTGTTTCGAACAATGGAAGATTCGCATAGAACGTTGTAGGGATAGAGGAAAAATATTAGCTTCTTAACTATTAAGGCAGATCTCAAAACGATTTAACATTAAAGGATTAAAGAAAACGTATATAACTTTAAAATATTCAATGTGTATATATATATCTGCTTTATCGAATCAAAAACCGTGAATTAGAAAAAAAGATCTTTATAAAAGTGGAATGGCCTGATTTTCATCTAGGAATTTCGAGACACGGTGTTTAAATTATTACCCAATTAACGCAACGGCCGCCAAAGGCTGTGAGCCGTGATCATCTGTAATCCAATAACTCAAAAATAAAACAAATTGCTTTTAAAGATTTATTATTATTGTGGTTCATTTTCATTTATTATTTTGGCGGTTCAATAACCCAAAGGTCGTGCCTCTTCTGAAACTTTAATGTCACGGCTCCGGCTGTTGCGGGTGTGACTCAACGGACTAATAGTCACTCACGGGAATTTATAGGGGTGGTTTCTCAATATGCGCGTGCATTGGTACATGGATATGTGTATATAAATGGGGAAGCCCGATTTAGATCGGGGAATACTCGGGACAGTAACCTGACCATGGAAATAGGCAGTATAGACTATAAACAGTAGTGTTGTAGTAAATAATAGTGATGGGATTAATAAAGTTATCGGGTTTGAAAGATTCGAATTACGAGATTTACATTCGAAATCAATTCCGATTCAGTCGAATAAATAATTTATTTATTGGCCATGGTCAAAAATCTATTCGATTATTTCAACGTTTCAGATTGGATGTTTCTATTATCAAAATCTTTCGATCTTGGTTAACTAGGTTAGGACTATAGAATCGTAGCCCTGTGCAAAAATATTATAGTCAATTTGTAATGAACAACTACATAGGTATATTATAGGTATACATAATTGAAATTGAATTGAAAAAAGCATAGTATTTCAAAATATGTAACCTACCTAATAGAATAAATATTTAGAAGGCGAAAGATGTAATAAAAAGGAATAAATCGCACTCATACAATCAGAACTATATCTATTATCAATGAACAGATACTAATATCTGTTTATTTTAGACGAAAATCACGATTTGATTCATGATTTAGAATATTAATCATGAATCAATTGGTCGGTTGAAACCAATGCAACACGGCCATTTGCCTAGTAGCATGTTGGTGGGTTGAAACCAATGCAACACGGGCATTTGCCTAGTAGCATGGTGGTGGGTTGAAACCAATGCAACACGGGCATTTGCCTAGTAGCATGGTGGTGGGTTGAAACCAATGCAACACGGGCATTTGCCTAGTAGCATGGTGGTGGGTTGAAACCAATACAATACGGGCATGGTGGTCGAAAAATTCTCAACTATTGATATATACAAAGCACTGAATAAAGAAAAAAAATTGATTCGATTATCATGTTTTTCGGAAACACCTGGTATTTGAAGGACATAAGGCTTTTTTACGTTCTCCACACAGGAGGCCCAGAGGAAAATAATTTCCACCGTAGAATCTTTAGGGATGCTCTGTGGAGGTTTTTTTTTTTAAAGAAATAAAGTTCTTGAAAGAAATCGGGTATAAGGGGTGGGTAGGAATTTGGTGATCAGTCTGTCCAGGAGTGATGGACGTATGAATCTATCCCTCCTACTGCGGTGCAAGACGATGGGTAGAGAGAGTCCGGCTGGAGTGGTCAAAGGGTCGTTCTCAACCGACCTTTCCCGATTTGGTCCATCCACGGTTGATGGGCAGACCATCCGACACTAAGATCTGGACAAACTTCGCCCGTTGAACCCGAGCCCCTCTGCTAAGGTTCAATGAATGGTTACCCGGTCGGCGCACAGTGGGCTGAAAATCGTCTTTCATAGACATAGAAACTTGAATTTTCATGGGTCTTTTTTTGGCTAGAAATGGATTCTGCTGATCATTACTATGCTATAAAATTTCGTATGGAGCAATTGCGTGTACAAATGAAGGAGTTATAATTTTTTAAAGAAAAAAATGTATGGCACTGACATTAAAAATGAGGCTATCTCTGGAATCATAAGGTTGGCCATTACATTCTTACACACAGATATACTACTATTTATTTCTATTTTTTTGACATACTTCGTATTGTGACGCAACTTGCGCGTTTTTTTTAAATCCTCAATGTTGAAAAAAAAACTTTATTATGTTGATGATTCATTTTAATGCAAAATTTTGGTTTATAGTGTCAATAAAATATTGTAAACTAGACAAAACATACTCATATGTAAAGCATTTAAGCATTTTGGAAGTTGGCCGCAGTCTGTACGTAGCATTATGCTACGTCCAGACTGCGGCCAACTTCCAACTTCAAACGTTTGGTAGATTGTGTGGAGGCGTAGTTCGTGCGTTGGAAGATCGAGTTGGAAGGTTGGAGATCGAGTTGGCCCGGGATCGCCTCCGAGGCGATCGCGACGGCCAACTCACACGAACCAGCCTGCCGCAGCCACACATCGGGATTGGTTTATTTATGCACACATCATTCTGCGAACCGCTGGCGATCAAGACACGTGTTCCGCGTACCATTAAAATGAAAATATTATTACGGGAGAGTGGTATAACAATTGTTTGAAAACATGTCGTGTATATACTTCTACGTAATGATTGTAGGCAACTGATAAGATAAGCGCCGAATCAGCTGTTCGACATCCGCCATGTTGAAATTCGGAGTTTGGAGTTGGAAGGTTGGCCGCAGCAACCACACGACCGGCCAATCTTCCAACTCTGAACTAAGTTCGGATTTGGAAGGTTGGCTGCGGTGTGGAAGTACCATTAACTTGACTGGACTCAGGAGTTCGCAACAGTCGAGTTCTGTATATTTTTATGTTTTTAGAATGATTTTTATATGAATGACATTCAAGTCATATTGGTGAGGGGAAATTGCCTGGCAGCCATCTTGTGTGACAAATTGGTGAAATGATTTATATGCAAAGTGGTAGATAATATTGGTAAAGTTTCAATTTAATTTTCATATTGTTAAAGCAATTTTAACAATTTATTATTTTTTTAGTATTTGATGATACAGTGTCTACGATAAGTCAAAAACTTGAGTAGGTAAAGCCATTTTTCATAAATCTTTCCCCTCAACCCGCGGCTTCAGATTATTCTCGAATAGTTCCGTCCAGGGCCTATTAGGTTCATGCTCTACCCTGACCCCTGACCCTATCCTCAATGCATGCCAGCTAATGTGACCGAATGTTTTTTCAGTTTGACTATATTACGTGTTTGGTTTGTTGCAGAGTGTGATCAGACGTTTGTGAGCAGTGGCGAGGAGGAGGGAGGTACCTTCTCGGCGCCTGAGCTGCTGAACCCGGGCAACCACTCTCGCCAGTGCCTCTACACCTTCCTCGCCGGGCCCGGCCAGCGCGTCGAGATCGTCTTCACGCAGTTCAACCTCCGGGGCACGCCGCAAGAGTTAGTCATTACCTGCTCAACATTAACCTCCATATTATTAATTGTTTTCTATTTAATTCATGGAACTCCATTTAATTTTATTTTAAATTAATGTAATTAAAATTTTTAAATGATATTATTAGATTCTGCAAGTATTTTAGTTTTTTTATTATTTTGACAGCTGTTTCGTCGTTCAATGCCAGTTTGAAAAAAAAACTAAAACACTTGCAGAACTTAATAATAATGACGCTAGAAAGGAAAAATGGCTAAAGTGCCATACAACTGTGACATTAAAGATTTATTTTATTTTATTTTATTTATTTAGGAAAATTAACAGATTATTTACATCTATTACAATAAATATATAATAAAAATAAAATCTAATAACAGATTTTCACATAACTTAAAATTGTAATAATAATAAAAATAAAACTAAAACTAAGGGTTCTGTACCCGTGGGCTGACATATTTACAAAAAATACAATATTGTAAATATTAAATAAAAAATAACAGAAGATGTAAGAATACATTTAAATAACAATTTAAAGGTAACTAATATAACCAGCTAAATTTCAAAACATAATGTATTGTAAAATTTATCTTCACTACACAATAGCAATAATAACAATTATAATATTATAATAAATAGCAATAATAACAAAATATAATAAAATATTAAAATTGATACTATTAAAATAATAATAAACCATTTGTTATTTCGGCTACTGGCATTTGTCAAAGAATTTGTATATAAAAATGCAAAAATCAGTCATTTTATATACATGTAGGATTACGAAAGATTTTTTAAATATTTATATTGAAGGATCAGTAGGATTTATCGGTCCAGTTAGGAGTTCTACCGAGCCGAACCGTCTGATATGAAAATATCTGGAGTCGGTGAATTATTTTCCCATTTGGTTCTCTGGTGGGTTTAACATGTTGTTTTTGTATTGTTTTATATTAATAATACTTATATATGTAGTACATTTGTATAGCGTGGATTTACTAGATGATCATTTATGGAAAAGTGTGCGGAAGGGTTTAGTTTTTCCTGTGGGGAACCCGGAGATAAAATCTGATGACAAATATGTACCTGACTATATAAATTTACCTCATCATCCAGTTATTTTCCTGTGCTTCTCGAAAAGCTTTCTGTAAGGTTCATAGCATACTCCATATTCCATCTCATATTTTACAAGATATCCTGAAAGTTTTATAGAACATACTTTTTTACTAAGTTTCTCCAGCTTCCGTGTAGTGGTCAGAGGGGAATTTATGTCAGAGTGTGTCAAAGTACATAGTGTAAAAGTAGTTATGCATGGAAAAATCTTCTGATACATATCTGAAGTACATTGTCATTGACTTTCACTTATTCAAGGAAATATCCTATAAATTTTATTTATTTTCTCCTGTGTAGAAAAACTCTGATACTAATCAAAACTTATATTTTTCAGTGGAGCAGCGGTGGGAGAGCTTCCAGGGTGAGTACAATCAAAAACTTTAAATAATATATAATCTCAAATTTCCTAAAAATATTTAATGAAATTTTATAATTGATTAGTTAGTTATGTATTACAATTCCTTCACTATAAATGCTTTACATTCTTGGAACATTAAATAAAATTTGAAAAACATATAGAAAAACAAAACGTATTTTCATGTTTATTTTCTGACTATTTTCCTGTTTTTATCTTTTTTAATGTTCTAATTATTACCTTTTTTTCTGTTTATTCTGTTTATTTTCTGACTATTTTCCTGTACACCTTTTATCTTTTTTAATGTTTTAATTATTACCCGTCTCAGAACAGACTACGTCTAGTGAGGCGGGTAACTTACTAGTTATGAAATAATGTATTATCTCAATAAACGCCCGGGTTGCCGGTAATGAAATGAAATTGAATTGAATATAGTGTACCTCATGGAAGTAAGAAGCTACGGAATGACAGTCTGTATGGAAAGTATGGTAAGCAGCTTTTAGACTATACTTGTGTTTGAAAATTGTGACGGAAAAACTTGTACAGACGTCATTTGCTCACAGTTGGTCTTCACAAAAGGTTGCTCGAGTCGTCTTCTGTATTTTATTCTTTTGAGTGAAAAATGGTTGTGTTGAGTGATTTCATGTTCCCACAAAACAATGAATTAAATCAAATAGTGGTGTTTCATTTCACAAGCAAGTATTTTGAATATATTTCCACAACAATAGACAACAGGTATTGAGGGTGGAGCTTAACTATCAGGTGTGCTATCATGGTCGATCGATATGAAGTTACCGACCAATTGTCGGTAACTTCTCATCGTTCCCTAGGACAACAGCAGATGGCTAATGTACAAACGACAGTTGATATTGAATATATTAAGGACACTTAGTCATTGTGAACTGTCACCTATTCGTTTGCGATCTGCAGTTGTCCTAGGGAACAATGAGAAGTTACCGACAATCGGTCGGTAACTTCATATCGATCGACCATGCTAGGGGTGCTGGTACATTAAACATATTCTTCATTTTGTAGTATGGATTCCATTGCCGTTCCATGGCTTTCTACTTCCATGAGTGTAACTATATTTTTTAGACTCAAATACCATCTCCATCCAATGTTAAACCAGTTTCATTCCGAAAAATGCTATTAATGTGTATTCAATTAAAATACTAATTCCACACTAATTTATTGTTTCTATGCAGATGCGTGCACGAGTACATGGACGTGTATTCGGAGGCGGTGAGCGGGGAGGCTGGTGAGCTGGTGAACAGCCCCTTTGGCGGGCGCTACTGCGGGCCCATCCCGCCGCGCCGCCGCGTGTCACTACACCGCGCAGTGGCACTGTCCTTCTTCACCGACAAGCCGCACACGCTGCCCACTCTGTTCCAAGGCACCTACAAATACATCAATGACTGTAAGACAGATAGATACCATGGTCTCATTTATATATACATTATTATAATATAATATCCCCCTTTAGTATTTTACTACCCTACCGAATAGCATACACTACAGCAGTAACACCACTTGTGAGATCTGATTCAGCAGGAAGGGTGGCAGTCTCCTACACCTTATTCAAATTCCAGCACCGGAAGTATTGGGAGAAAGCAAGAGGGATAAGATGGTTCAAGTGTTGCAAACAAGCCAGGAAACTGCTCAATCTAAATAGAATCTCAATTAGGAAGCTAGTAGATCTCTTACAGAACACATACACATGGAGACATGCGGTATTATGGTAATGGTCCTATTCCTCCATTGCGTTCCATTTCATATCAGTGGCAGTGTTGTCTTTGTTGTCTTTTCACGCCCACCAGCAATTCGAACTCTCGTTGAACACTTGGAATTGATTAATACTGGACACACTGAGTTAAAATAAAGTGTAAAAATGAAGCGTCCTTTCATTATAATGTAGGTAGAGATATCGCATGAAGGACGAGTAAAAACTAAGAGAATGGTGCAAAGAAATAGGGAACTCAATAATTGTTCTTCCCTATCCTATCAACACACGAAGTGTTACTACAATGGGGAAGTTCAGTTTCCTACAAGACGACAAGATTGTTGTTAGAATTGTTTGTTTTTAGAAATGTTTGTTCACGATAAACAAACCAGAGATAGAAAAAATATATCTCTGTAAAGCTAGAGATATATTTGACACAATCATATTTTGGTTAGCACGCTATAGTAATATACCCAAAATCTACACAGAAACTAACTTTATGTATTTGTAATTTGCAGCAGAGTATTTTGTGGGTACGGTCGTGGAGCAGGCGACATGCTCCTTCACCGTGCATGAATCCAAGCGGAGGAAGGGGGCCCTCCTGTCGCCTACCTACCCGGGCGCTTACCCCAAGGGGCTCAACTGCGCCTACCAGTTCCTCGGGCGGCCTGGCCAGAGGATACGCATTGAGTTCCGGGACTTTGACCTGTTCTATGGTGGGCCACAGTAAGCCAATTCTTCTATTTGTTGACATCTTTATAGTTGGCTGAGCGTAACGGAGTCCTGGTTTAACTCGATAATTTTTATCTGAACTTTATTTGTTTCCCTGGCATCCAAGAAAACCACCAACAAAAACAACAATCTACGTGGACACTCAAAAAAAATTTACAAAACACCTTCTGCACCCAATCCTAGAAAACCCCCATCATACCCTTTTCCTTCCCGGAACTTCCTCTCCTTCTTTTCCTAAAAACACCATCCACAAAGCATCTCCAAAGAAGACATAGGCCCTGAGGGGAATTATTTTTCTCATGTGTGGAGCTAAAGTAAAAAAAAACTCTTTTGGAAAATTCTCTTGTTGCACAGGCAATGCTGTACAATAGCTCCAGATGGGGTTGGTGCAGTGGCGAAACTACAGGGTGGCAAGGCTGGCAAAATGCCACGGGCCCCGCGGGGGTTGGGGCCCCCCCGCGAGCTCAGAAGTACTCTAATATTTTTAACAAAATTTAGTAAAAATTATAAAGTTGGACACAACTAAAGACCAAATATAAATTCAAATAAATTATTAAGATTCAAACGCATTCACAAGAAAGGGATGTCGTTCAATTTTAGAACGCATCCATTTGTTGCTGAATTTTTTGCCGGGGGGGCCCCATCCAATGGATTTGCCACGGGCCCCCGATGGTATAGTTTCGCCACTGGATTGGTGCACAGTTTTCGGCTGTTTTACATTAAATGAAGAGATATAAAAAATATTTTACCAAAATAGATTGACTCAATGCTTCATTACCTTATTTAATAATGATATGTAACCAGGATAATGACCCATGTGCAAACAAAACGAGCACACATTGTTCTCTGCAAACATTAGTTACAACAACAAATAATAATGCAAGGTAGATTATAAATTCACCACTCATAAAACCCTTTCTAACCGGCTTCATATCGGTTTGAGTTGAAAAAATCCTGAGAGAAAAAAATCTGTTTTTGGGAACGGAACCGGTGTCGATCGAACGTGCGGGAGCTGCTTCTTAGTAACTCCGGTTACGCATCAAATAAAAAATATATTGAGACATAGAAAATTTCTATGTTTACGAAATGTGTTTGATGGTAGGTACCCTTATTTTTTTTTTAATATATGTGAACTAAATACTTGTCATAGACACGATGTCATAGACATTTTTGTATGTCTTTCCTTTTATGTATCTGTCACGGTTCACTAATCGTTCATTTCTGTATTTCATTCGGCCTATTTTACTCGGAATGACACGTCTGAACATGAAATGAAACAAAAGTGAAACGAAGTTGGGAACATATGCTCGAGCAACCATAGACTAAAGCTTCACTCGAGGGAAGGTTTCCGCCATGTTTTTTCGGCCTAATCGTCCATTTTGTTTCATTCCATGTTCACACGGCGCTATAGAAATAAGCGTTCACTCGTCCATTCCGACCACAGCGTCGCCGAGCGAGGTCAACCGCGCTGGAATTCGTTTGTTTTCCAGCGCGGTCCGGCCCCGAATTTTAAGGAAAAACATGTCAGATGCTTCGATTTTTACGCAATTTTGTTGACACAATTAAATAAAAAAACAGTATTGTGTCGTCTTATAAACCTTTTTATTTTTTATGGCATAATAACACAATTTGATTTCACTTTTTTTATTACGAACATTTTCCTACAAATTAATAATCTTACATATATTAAAAAAACATATAAAACACATGGATAATAAGGGAGACCCAAAAATTTATATGAGAGGTGTTCCCAAAAGCAGAACAAATTAGCCGAACGAATACCATTTTGACGTTTTGCGTGCGATTTGATAGCGTCCTTTCATGGTCCTTCCCGTACAGGACGCAAGACAAACTGATTGAGAGTTCACTCGGTGTTCAGACGATTCACTTTGCTCTCTTCCGCGCGCATGCGCGCGCGAGTGAAGGATGCCGAAGGAAAATGTCCAACATTGTTGGATCGGTTCACTTGAAGATTTCATTCGGCAGTGTTCGGCACTTTCGATTCATTTCATGTTCAGACGTGTCATTCCGAGTAAACTAGGCCGAATGAAATGCGGAAATGAGCGATTAGTGAAACGTCTGAATGGCGCTTAAGCGCCTCCGCCCACTGAGGCAACTGAAAACCAACTAAAACCGGCTGTTTTCTCGGTCTTGATTGGTCAAAAAGCTTGTTTAACCATAGACGAATAACAGTCAGCTGACAGCTCGCAACTAGCAACGGCCGCCCAGGGCAATGAGCAGTGACAGTCGCAAGATGGTCTCGCAAGTCACCGCTTGTGTTACCATTGACAACGGGGTTTTGTGTGATCGTGTAGTGTGCGGGCCATCATATTGTCATACAAAGACAGTTGGCAGTTGAGAGTTTTCAGTTGCCTCAGTGGGCGGAGGCGCTTAAATTCACCCGCCATAACACAGGGTCATCAATTCTTTATTCATTTTAATAACATTACAAAATTTTTAAACTTCAATTCGTTAATAAAAGATAATAATTAAGAATACAATAATAAGATACAATTTTAAAGGAAAACAATAAGTTTAACCTAACTTTTACAACTGCCAAACAACCATCAATGTGTCGTAAATGGCCGTTTATCAGCCATGCAAAATTAAAAATACATAATACAAAATACATACTGTTGCATAAAGCTGTCTCCATAATTACTATAAATTACATTGTAAGTAAAAGAAACCACTTTAACCTAAAAATTGACTATTTCTAGCTGCCCATTCGACTACGTCCGGGTATATGATGGCCCGGACAACTCCTCAGCCCAGGTGGGGACATACTGCGGCCAGCAGAGGAACCTCGTCCTCTACTCTAGCGACGAGAGACTGCTGGTAGTATTCTACACCTTGCCCAGGACGGCCAACACGCAGAACAGGGGCTTCAAGGGCATGTTTGAGTTTTCCGAAAGTTTTGTTAAGCTTGGTAAGAGACGCTAATTATTTTTGTTACGGTAGATACCTTCCTGAATGGTCATTAACGCTTGTTTGTCTTGTTAGCGACTTTCTTGAAAACAAGTCAACTGGAAGATCTCTTGTATTATTATCTCATAAACTACTGATATTTTAACACTTTAGTTCCCTTTATTCCTTTGAGATATGCAAATGCATATTTCAGTTTTCAATGTTTTATTAATATTATCAATATTTTTTACATAAGGAGGTTGTGGTTATTTGCTAATTCCGTAAGTCATCAATGATCGCCTTTTTTTTTGTTAGACATCTTGTATGACAACAAAAAAGACAAAAGATATTAGAAAGCTGAAGTCATGTACAACCTCTCGTTGGGACTAGTGTAGGGTCCAAGGCATGGTAAAGCACCCAGTGAGGCCCATATTGTTAAAAAATGTTGTTTTCTTTTTAAAAATTAGTGTATCAAATGAAAAATAAAATTACAAGTGGTTCAAAATATTTTTTATCAATATACTAATAGAATTGTGCATTCTTTCAGATTTTATAAGTAAAAATGATGCAGAGCATATACGAGGATCAGAATGTGACCAAAAAATCCTCAGTAGAAAGGAGTCTACGGGTTTTGTTTTTAGTCCTAATTATCCGTTTCCGTATATTCCAAAAATTGTTTGTAGGTAAGTTATACACAAGTTATTAAAATTTTGAAATTAGATTTGTAAATTGGGAAAAAATTATGAATTTCGCATTACAGGTTCTCCATACAAACAATAATAATATTTTATATAAAAAACTTTTGCACTTCAGTAAATGTTTGTTCTTTTCTTTTCAGATATTTTATTTATGGGATGCAAGATTCACAACATTTGGAAAGAGTGCGATTGGAGTTTATTAAATTTGAAATTCCTAAGGGAGAGAAGGTGGGAGAGTAAGTACTGATATTATTTCAATTCTTATTTGTATTTACAAGAAAGTAAACACAGATGGACAAACTTATCTAAGCAGTCAAGCTCATTAGTACTGTAAATAGTCAAGTCTTTTATTATCCTTTATCCCTTTTTAAAAAGCATTAACAAAAAATTGTGTAGTTCCTTTGTTCATTAGTTTGTTTTTTGGCTACCAGCGCAGTTAACTTTGTACATCTACATTTAGGTAAATATTATTGGGAAGTATTTTTAAAAGTATTATGCTACATATACGGAATTATTGTATCGTATGATAATCAATCAGCAAAAAAATGTAAGGGACAAATATTCCTCAAAACTCGCAATGAATTATGAAAGTTTGTACATAATATGTAGTTTTACTTCATCATCCAAACCAAAAATCTTTACTACTTATTTACTTTCTAAATTGCGGCTTTTAATTCCCAGGACAGGGGCAGCTTGCACCGATGGCTACCTGAAAGTCTACCTCAAAGGCCAGGAGGCCTCGGATTCCTATGACAAGTTCGACATGGATCTGTGTGGGGAGGTGGCACCCCCTATAGCCGTATCTGATGGGCCAAGACTTGTCCTCGTCTTCTCTTCCGGAGATCTTTGGGGGCGGGGATTCAAAGCCAAATATTCCTTTGAAACAGGTAAACTGACCAAAGATCACAATGATTGTCTTGTACAACCAACACAGAAGTTACCACATGAAATACTAATCTGCAAATTCTTCTTTGCCAAAAGTATTTTTCGTTGACCATCATAAATTTTAAAAACTGCAGTTATTAATATCTAGACAACTGTGGGGGTTTCTCACCATCCTCCTAAAAGCTCATCCATATTATAACTATTATTATTAAAAATAAAAATTAAATACTTGCAATAGTTAGAAAACTCGGCCAACTTATCCAATATATAGCCACTATTCATAGGTTCGACTACCGAATAATAAACTCCGACTTAATAAATAAGTAAATCGTAAATAGAAAAAACTTAATAACGGATAAGTTAAACCTAAATAATTAATAAGCTATTAGTGAGAAACCCCAATAATACAGTGACAAAAAATACAGCTTTTTTAGATTAACTCCACGTAGGAGGTCCTAAAGTTTCTCTCAAGACCTATGTCATCTTTCAGTATGCTATATTGAGGGTTTTTTTAAGAATAAGAAGAAGTGAATCATGGTGTAGAAAGGAGGAAACACGAAAGTTGTATTTCCCTCATGGCTGTGTAGCATATTACAATGTGTATTACAAAATCACTCAAAACTTCAATCTCTTTGAATCATAAAATGCTTGTTTCCTATATCCCAATAGCATTAAACATAATGAATTCAGCTGCAAAACTTTCCCCAAAGTCTTGTTACTATCATTTTTCATCAAACTAATATTATTTACTGTCTAATTCCAGAATACCGTATCCCCGGAACCGCAGCGCCCGATGGCAGTTGCTCCTTCACGTATCGCAGCTCCTCGCGCAAGAAGGGAGAGTTCAACTCCCCCCGCTACCCCTCCAACTATCCTTCCGAGACCAACTGCACCTACATGTTCCTCGCCACCCCCAACGAACAGGTCACCATCGTGTTCGAGCACTTCAAGGTCAAGGCAGATTCTGTTAACAGCACCACTGGTGCCTATGGGTGAGATTATTCAACCATTTTAATTCAATGTGGTTTTAATTTATACTTTAACTGTATCTAATGAAAACAGCACTCAGAAATTTTGATAATTCACAGTTTATTGATTCGGGGGTCACTAAGTTGAGCCTTTCCATATCGTCACAAGCAAGTGATACTGCTTGAAGCGTCACTATCATTCTACATTATTTCATAAGGAACTTTTTACTGTATCAGTGTATCCGGGTCCTGTAGTTCTATGAATATTTATCATGAACATACATAAAATAATGTTTTGACTGTTACGACAGTACGGCTTTCTTGTTACGAATGGAATGACAATATATTGTTAAAATAATACACATATTATTTATTTATTAACGAATTTATTTTAATTAACTTCTCACGGTGTAAGTATAAACAAATCAATAAAAAGATAAATAAAAGCATTTTTCCGGCAGATAAAGTTTGTGGTATCCATAGGCATTAAAATCAATAGATAAGCCAATCAGGGAAAGGGGAACTTTCTGTGATTTATCAATAAATGAACCTGACAGTATACAGGCAGTTAGGCTGGAATCAGACGGTTCACGAATCGTTCATTTCTGTATTTCATTCCACCTATTTCACTCGGAATGACACGTCTGAACAAGAAATTAAACAAAAGTGAAACGAAGATGGGAACATTCGCTCGAGTAACCATAGAGTAAACCTTCACTCGAGTGAACCGTCTGATTCTGATTCCAGCCTTAATAATATCACAATTCGGTCCTCGAAAATAAAAACGTGTAATAATGGCGCGCAAATTCGCTTGCTGATGGTTGGTTTGTACTATGTCCACAAAAACTCGTATTTAGAAAACGAGGTTTGAAGTTTAAAAATATTCTATTTTTGTTTCCTTTACTTCAAACTAATTGTTATAAATAATAACATAAAATACAAGGGTTAATCTACCTATAAGTAAAATAACAACATAATTGGTTGAATTTTTTATTTGAATAAATGCATAATCAAGAACGTAAAAGGACACTTTTTTTAAACAAAATACCAAAAAAATTAATGTTGGTTTATACCATGACCATATTTTAATGTTCGTTTATACTATATCCATACTCTGGACAGAGATAAACCAAACCTACAGTAATTTTGTCCTATGGCACATCAAACAATAATAATTTAAGATTCACATAAATAAAGTTTTAATAAATAATAATACAATAAAAAAAAATTTGAAAATTTAGTATTGTCGTATGAATAAATAAAATGTATGGAGTAATCAAACATTAGTAATTTTTACGTACACGGACACAAGGTTTTAATAAATAATACTAAAAAATTAGTATTGGTTAATGGACATAGTACATTCCAATCCTCATTTTTTGTAATTACTATGGAGATAGAACAAAAAGAGATGTTCAAAATGTAAGTTCCCGCTGATTTTTTTTTTGTTTTGTGTGTGGATATAGTAGATAAAAATTTTACTGCATACACAGTTTAAAAAAAACCATAAATGGACATAATACAAACCAACCCTCAACAAGCGGCTACACGTCCCAAGTCAGGTAAACAAAAGTTCAGGCTTGTTATCAAAATTCAATATTTTGTTACACTATACACTTTTACAAATGTTCCTATTATCATAAATAAAACAATAACTATATTGATAACTTCGGGCTTTTACTACACAGAAATTTTCGACACTATTTAACGATTTTTTTTTTTGTTCTTTTTTTTTTTTCTTCCGTGACATCATACACACACCATAGACGAGAATAGAATAGAGGAAACTAAAAAAGGCGCGGCTATAGACAATAAAATTTTCTTTCGGAGCCTATCCAATGCTACTATTAAAAAAAATATTTTTCTCTGCTTAAAACAGAAAAATGAAAAACTCATTACATTTTTTAGTTTTTTATTATAAACAGGTGGAAACAGTAAATACAAGAATATATAATTAAAATATGATTGTGCTTTTTTCTGCTCTTACTTTTGTCAGGTCTTAAATAAATTTACCATATTTAAGACATTCGGTCGCACTAGATGTTTGATGCTTCATACGGGGCCCATAAATACATTATATTTGTATTGAAATATTTGTACTTGTAGGTTAGTTTAGCTCAGCTCATCATATTTATGCTGAAATCATAAAAAATGGGACTTATGAAGCTATATTTTCTAAAAACTAAATTGGATCAGTGATGGGAATTTGTTAAAGTATGCAATTTTTATTGTATTTGTATATATCATGTATTATGTAACAGGAGACAGATCATTTCGACTGCTCCAAGGAAGACTGCAGTAACTCACTATTTGGTGTTTTTGAGTTAGTTACATTTTCGGGTTTCATAAATAATTATCTACCTCCCAAGAAGACATTCTGTACTCTAACATTTATACACCCCGAGAAAAAACCATTTCAAAATAGTCGTAAGTCACGAAGTCATTAGTTTTCCATGTACTAAAGAAGTAAGTTGAGTTACTGCCCTTTTCTGCGGAAATATTTTTTTTGTCTACGGTCGTAAGTCAGACTTACTTCTTTTATCCACGGAGAAATATCGATATTATCATTTAAATTGCGTTTGATCGTTGATTTTACAGTCATTGCGGTTTGCCTATTGCAGTGATAAAATGGAAAATATTTATTTATTTGTTGGCTTTAGCTTATAAACAAAAATATAAAGATAAATATATACATTGTTAAATGAAGTCAAGCCAAAAAAGTCTCCTATGTGAAAGTTGATTGGAGATGGAGTTTTATTACATATTAAAATAAGTTTTGGGTGAGGAGTAGAGGTAGAGGAATATAGGATGAGGATAGGAGGTGCACCGGATACATTTCACACTCTTGAATTAATTTTCGATCGTACGTGTTACTGCTAATCGATATTTAAAGTGTATTGTTAAATATGTCTATATTTTGAAATTTTGTGTTATATTGTGCACATACATGGGGAATTGGGGAATTTTTTCTAAAGTTAGTTCTATATGTAGGCAAATGAAACAAATGGGATTGCCGTGTTGATCTCGTCGGAATATGAATATTTATTAAATTGGTTAGTTCTGTCGAGTCCAGGCCATTATTAAGAATTTTAAATAATAAGATTTGGTCAAAAATTAAACGTCGTGTATGAAGGGAGTTGAACTTATGGTAATTAATAGATTCGGTGTAATTTGAGAAGCCTAAGTTTTGTTTATAATTTATGTGTTTAATTTTGTTTTTAATTCTTTCGATTCTTTCGATTCTTTCAATGTGAGTTTGGTAAAAAGGAGTCCAGAGGCCCTAGCACGCTTGCTCTATAACGTTCGATAGGATAACTATCGGTAACTTCTCATCGTTCCCTAGGACAACTGCACATCGCTAACGTACAAACAACAGTTGATGTCGAATATGTTAAGGACACTTAGTCATTGTGAACTGTCAATTATTCGTTGGCGATCTGTGGTCATGCTAGGGAACGATGAGAAGTTACCGATCGTTATAGAGCAAGCGTGCTAGGGCCTCAGATCGGTGTGCAGTGTTCTAAGTGGGGACGGATGAACGCTGTGTATATAAATAGAATTTTACCGTGAAAGTGTTAAAACATGAGAATATGTAGTAGGACATTATTAGTAGGTAGAGCATTATCGTCTACAATGCAGTCTAGTAAGTCTAAACATACGAGTATGTCAGACATAACCAAAATTTTTATTTAATACCAAATTTTAAAGCCTCAAAAAATTGGCCTTTTAATACTTATTCTTTACAAATTGTTATGAGTCTGATTACTTATTAGGTCCTTCATCAGCAGGATTTTAGTGGAGTGAATTCTGATGACTTTTGGAAGCCTGATAATTCAAGATCCATATAATTGAGTGTTTGTTGACTAACTTCTCCTGATTGTATGTTGCTTCTTAATTAGGAAAGAGGATTGTTCTATCGTTCTACTAAAACAACTGATAATATGGATATTCCGAGCACAGCATGTAATTCATAAAAATGATAACGTTTTCAAATACTTCAAAAAATTATTTCACTGTTTTAATCAACCTACTTTTTTTAAGAGCGCAGCAAATTTAAATGATACTGCAGATTAAATACAACCACATTCGGGAAAATGGGGTCAGGTTGCACATGAACTGCCACTTTAAATGCAAGAATACTTTGCGCGAAGAATCGCGAAAAAAATGTTCTGGAAATTAGGATGTCATGCCATGCAGTCGAATTTTATTTGTCAATTCGTGGAATTAGTGCCAAAAAAAATCCTGCTGCAAAGCATAACAACTCCAGGCGTGAAATTTCGTGAGAATATTATTTAAATGTGAATCAGCGTAATAAGTAATAAGCAACATATTTGCCAAACAATGTTTTTGCAAACATTAAGGATCTCTGATAGAATGATAACCACTGCGTGTGGAAAATTTGACGAAGGAGGTGCGGTAATTCCTGATCAGTCTGGGAAACATCTCACAAGACCTAATAAAATTCTCCCTGATATCAAACATTCGGTACACGAACCCATATGAGCCTTTCCTGTAGTGGAGTCACACTACACCAGGAAATCATCCGAGAAGCTTTACCTAAAAGAGATCTGAGTATTTCCAAAATGTACAGGCTGTATTGTCAGAAAGAAAGAAGCGTTCAAACATCTGCTTCACTGAGACAGTATTCAGATGTTTTTAATTTCCATTATAATTACGCTTTTCACAAGCCTAAAAACACCCGTATGAGGTGTGTGAGAAATTTAAAATAGCCTCAGAAGAAGATAAAATACAGAGATATAATTAAACATAAATATCTGCTAGCATTACGCAACAGCCTACTGATTCCAAAGTCTTACCATAATTTCTATCTTTCACTAAATTCTTCCATTGAAGACACATGGAGATTCTAATGCCAGAGAAGGGGTATTTGATGATTCAGAAAGCGAATGAAACTTGATAATGTTCTTTTTATTCTTTCATTGTATGTAATTACCTAAGAATCTCTTCTATTTTATATAGGTAATAGTTTCTAAATAAATATATTATTTTTCCAGTTGATCAAACTAAAAATGTTTTTTATGTTGCTTTAAAACACTGAAACACCGCAACTAGGTAATGATAAACTCTCAACTGTGTATTTTTAATGGGTATAAATTATGTTTTATACTGTTAAAATAAAGCAGCTTGTTGCTACTTCTATAATTTCTTTAATTTTTCCCTGTAAAAAAGAAGTAACTCAACATACTGTATACTGATATTATATAAACCCCGAGGAAAACAGCAGTAAGTCCTAAAACCCTAAAAATTTGTATGAATTCGAAGAATATACTAAGAAAATACTATACAGTTAGAAAGAGTATTAACCAACAATATTTATTCAATTTAAATAAAATTCAAAACCCTCATGTTAGATTATGCAACATTTTTTGAACTTTAAAATCGCTCTCCTGCAAAATGATAAAAAGTGAGTTACTGCAGTCTTCCTTGGAGCAGTCGATTTCCTCTCATGCCTTTTAATTTATGACTCCCATATTAAACCAAGTTCTGATATACCTACTTATATTAGGTCATTACATATGAAATTGGTGTTTTGCCGTACTGGCAACTTTGATCTCAAATATCTTCTCTTTGGTTAGGAATTCCAAATTCAAATTTATACAGCTATTTACCCATGTATTTGTGTTTCGAAAATTATAATTCATTTGTTTTTTCCGTAATTAAAGTTCCACTGTGGCACCGGTGCTGCAGAAACGGCTCGAAGGATTAATGATGTGTATGGCGACGGTGCCGCAAAAGAAAACACAGTTTTTGGTTCCAACGTTTTCGTTCTGGAAATTTCGACCAAAGAACAAGCCCCGTGGACGGCCGGAGACCAAAGTTGATAATGAAGAATTGAAGGCTATTGTGGAAGCGGATCCATCGCAAACCACGTCCGAGTTAGCTGCAGGCTGCGGTGTTAGTGATAAAACTGTTTTAATCCACTTGAAGCAAATTGGGAAGGTGAACAAGCTTGAATGGTGGGTACCTCACGAATTGAGTGAAGCAAATCAACAAACGAACGTTGACTGCCAGCGTTGCATTACTCAACCGGCACAATAATGAAGGGATTTTAAATCGAATCATTACCTGTGATGAAAAGTGGATCCTGTACGATAATCGGAAGCGCTCATCGCAATGGCTGAACCCTGCCGAACCAGCAAAACCATGCCCCAAGCGAAAATTGACTCCAAAAAAGTTATTTGTGAGCGTTTGGTGACGCAAAGAAAAAAACAATTAAGGAAAAAACAAATGAATTATAATTTTCGAAACACAAATACATGATTAAATAGCTGTATAATTTTGAATTTGGAATTCCTAACCAAAGAGAAGATATTTGAGATCAAAGTTGCCAGTACAGCAAAACACCAATTTCATATGTAATGACCTAATATAAAGAAACCTACTCAAATGCGTTAAATTTATCTGACATTATTTGGTAATTGTAATATGAAATTAATAAAAATAATAATTACCTCTGCTCGTTCACCATGACTGACAGTATTTCCCTCAACCTCTTGTATCCATCTCCAGAAACAGAAGTTCTTTCTTCTTACAGCATCGATATTAACAAAATCAATGAGATTCCGGGTGTAACCTTCTGAAAACGAAAATAGATAGTTATACAACACGGATATACAATATATCAGGAACATTGAAAGAACAACCAAAGAAAGATTTCCACCTGCAATTTTCTTCCAATCACGGGTCCTGTTTTTGCATTCGATCGCTAATTCTCAAAGTTTATAATACTTATTAAACTATTGCGTAGCAAGCGTAAATTTCAAATGTGGAATATTAAATGAAGTTATAAACCACAGAAACATACAGAAATACGAAAGTTTTTCCATAGAAATTAAAAGTTTCCTGAGTTTCCTATTGGTTGCCGGACTCGTATTGTCACAGAATCATGGATATTTTTTGTTTTTAATTCTGTTGAAAATTTGGATTGGAGTTATACCCCCCTGCTTATTATAATTTACCCATGACACTCATTGTTAGTGTTGCCAGAAGATGCGTTGGTCGACAGACTGCTCTGCAAACCTTTGCCCTAACTACATATAGCAAACATTACTTTTTTGCACGGGGTCTGGTTATTTCAATGTGCACTTTTCAGTGGTCAAAGTACGATCAATGTCCATAGTTCGTTCAAAGCATTCTCAAACTCTTCGGCGGTTATTTCCGGAATAAAGTTACATGTCGAGTGATGAAAGGACCAGTGTGGTAAAGGTTAATAAATTGCATCCGATAAATTCAACATGTTTACGTTACAGTTCCCTGACATGTTACGAAGACTGGGTGGAGGTGTGGGGAGTGGGGCGGACTGGGTGGTCCCCCCTGGGCCGGTACTGCGGTCTCACAGCCCCGGGGCCCCTGGTGTCCCCCCGTGGAGCACTGGGGCTGGCTGTATTGCTGCACGCTGATGACATCGGAGTTGCCAGTGGATTCAAAGCACGTTACAACTTTGAGGTAGGATAGCCGTCAATTCTTAGTGTTTGACCCACATCTATTCATCAGTCCTCCTTCTTTAGCGAACGTTTCGGACAGCGTTACAGTGTCCATTATCAGGACAGATGTGTAATCGAGTGTAGATTGTGGTAGAGTGTGTGTTTATGTACGTATATGCGATATTTTGTTGCCAGCTAAGAGGTGGTCTTCTAAGAGCTCCCATTAATATCAATCCTTTCCAACCAGCTTCATACGAGCGTGAGGTTGAGTTGAAAAAAATCCTGACAGAAAATAAATCTGTTTTTGGGAACGGAACCGGTGTCGATCGAACGTGCGGGAGCTGCTTATGTAGGGTACCTTTAAGCGCGTGTTTCGAGCAGTAAGTCGCCCAGCCCTATGGGATCATAATTATGATGTTTACTAGTGTGGCCCATCAAATATCGGACATTTTTTCTCAGTCGGAAAGGGATAATAGAGATGACGGGGCTAAGATCAATAATTCTTGGCAATTGACGACAACACGAAAGCTAAACGCAGAAAACCATTTTAATTTATACTATAATACCAGCTTGTAGAGAATTTGAGCTGGCAACACTGGCAACACGCATTTACATACATAAACACACACTTTACCACTATCGATTACACATCTGCCATGATGATGGACACTGTCACGCTGTCCGCAACACTGGCTGAAAAAATAAATATGTTGCTTTAAGATAAGTAGTTAGAGTTAAAAGCCCAAGACGCAGTTTCAAAAAAAAATTTTTTTTTTTGCAGTATAATATGAAATAACAACTAAAAAACGCATATTTTCTTTCATACCGTAGACTGGAAATTACCTACATACTGGCAATTATCTACCAACGTTCGGAAATTCTAATTTTATTCAAATATTGGAACATGAAACAAAAGATGGCTAAGAACAAGAACATTTTCATTTATTCCTTCCCTGCTGCTTGTCGAGTCCTCGTCATTTCATTTAGTTTGTTTCCATTATCATATTTATAATGTACCATTCAATAGTAAATAATATCTTTTCACAACAGTAGTCAAGCTCATAATAATGAATAAAACCGTCTTCCAGATTGCTAAGTCCATTTTTGGAGACTGCGGTGGTAACATGTCGGGCATGGAGTACGGAGTGATCACCAGCCCCAACTTTCCATCAAACTACGACGGGCCCGGCAGAGGTTTGGCTTCCAAGACGTGTAATTGGTTCGTTTCTGTTAAGCCCCTACACAAGATATTGCTCAATTTCGAATTCTTCGCCGTGGAGGGAGATCCTTCAGGTAAGCGTTTCACTTCAGTGTTCATCTTTATATATAAAAATCACGAGTCACAATGTTCGTCCAAGGTAAACTCCGAAACTACTTAATCGATTAATTGACGAAATTTGGCCTACTGTGTGTAATTTGGTCCAACTTAAAAGATAGGATAGTTTTTATCTCGATTATTGAACTCAATATTTATTATTGCGAATTAAATGTTTTTTATGGGACAATTATTTGTAAGTTCCATAAGCTTCTAACAGATGGCGATACACTTGGTTATCTAGGTAACTATCCAGTAGATGGCGTTGTGTTTCGTTAGCCACAGCAACGCGTGGCCGGGTCATATTTTTATATAAAGTAATATTATAATAAATTAGAATTGGTGACATGCAATTTCATGCGGATGGTAATAATCTAATATAAAATATATATTCCCGTGTTACATAACTAAATTTACATATTATACCAACTCATTAGAAAAGCTTCAATTAAACAACAAAAAAGTGGAAAACATTTTATGCGTACATGTCTCATGAAAACATTTTATGCATACATGTCTCATGAAAACATTTTAACCTACATGTCTCATGAAAATATTTTATGCATAAATGTCTCATGAAAACATTTTATGCAACATGTCTCATGAAAACATTTTATGCATACATGTCTCATGAAAACATTTTATGCATACATGTCTCATGAAAACATTTTAGGCATATATGTCTTGTTAAAACATTTTAAGGCCGGTCTCTTGTGACCAATTTCACAAACAATACCTCAAACATTACCATAAACATGGGGC
The DNA here is from genome assembly GCA_951813805.1 of Limnephilus auricula. Classification (NCBI taxonomy): domain Eukaryota; kingdom Metazoa; phylum Arthropoda; class Insecta; order Trichoptera; family Limnephilidae; genus Limnephilus; species Limnephilus auricula. The sequence continues at coordinate 9,737,693 of OX638403.1, forward strand.
AGGGCCACAACGTTTCTTGTTTTCCATGGGCCACGCAAAGTAAAAACATTGTGGCCCCGACTTAACTATCCACAAAGTGTGTAAACATTTTTGTTCGATGATACGCCTCTTTAGATCCACACAGGAGGCCCTGAGAAAAATAACTTCCCTCAGGGCCTGTGTCATCTTTGGGAATGCTGTGTGGAGGGTAATTTTAGAAAAGGAAGGAGAGGAAGTTCTGGGAAGAAAAACGGTATGAGGGGTGGGTAGGAATCTGGGGGTCAGTGTGTTCAGGAATGACTTAGGAATCCACCCCTCCCTCTGCGGAGCAAGGCACTGGCGCTAGCTAGTGAGAGTCCTGCTGGAGAACTAGAAGGGCTCCCTCAACCAGTCTCTTCCGATCCGGCCTGCCACGCAGTTGGTGGACAGAGATATCCACTGCACAAACGTCAACCCATGCACCCTGGCTAAGTCACCAAACATAGCAAACCACTCGTGGTGACCTATGACAGAGGTATTGGTAATCCAATAAATGGTTCCCGGGGCGACGATATCCATATCCGCCTTCCAAATTAATGTGTATGAAAGTAAAGTGAGAATAATTTTAATGGTTTCAATTTTTTTTCTAAAAGGATCATATTATTTTTAATTGATTTTACTGATGTTAATTTTTGCCTGTCGTCAGTAAGGATTAATTTTTATGAACGATAAAAACAGTTTAAGAATTCATTTAAATCAGCCATTCGTTCAATCAATCAATAAAAAATATATGATAAATTTGTAATTTCAGGTCGAGGTTGTCCAGCAGCAGTGGTGAGGCTGTGGCACGAGTCGGTGGGCCCTCCCATAGAACTGTGCGGTGAAAAGGCGCTCACTGACAAATGGCAGTACATCACTGAGACCAATACACTGAGGCTGACGTAAGTATAGACAATAGTCATGGATAATACCAATACAATTAATTAATTATTTTCATTTTTAGTAATACCTAAAAATGTATTTTTAGTTCTTTTGCCGTACTATATTGTTTCCATAGGTTACACTGTATATTTTATTGCGATTAAATGGTAATTTATTTAGTTATTTTCAATTAATAGATGTAGATTGCCGCTTTTGTTCTGTCTCTCTGATTGGCCCAAAGGGAGACTGCCGTTTTTGTTCCGTAGCCTGCATTAGCCTAATGGAGATTGCCGTGGTTGTTTCAGAACTAAATACATTTATTCAAAAATGTTTGGGATACTGTTATTTATGCTCCGAACTCTTTGCAGCTGTCAATAGTATTATTGTTTCTCTATCCATGGCCATATCTAACTCATTTTAGACCAATTATGGAGATTGCCGTCATTGTTTGAACACGCCTCATACAAACAAACAATTATACACGGGCACTCATGGTTATTTAGTCGATGTATATACATACTACAATGTAAACAGAAACAAAAAATAAAATAAACAATAAGAACAGTAAAAATAAGTACTTATCTATGTATATCTAAAAAAAAATTATCAAGAGATAGATTCAGTCAGTTTGATTTTCGATGTATTCAAGATACAGTAGGGTGTGTAATGTTTTGCAGATGTAAGGCGCTCCGCTGACGAGGCAACTGAAAACAAACTAAAACCAGCTGGTTTCTATGTCTTGATTGGTCAAAAAGCTTGTTTAACCATAGACGAAGAACAATCAGCTGACAGCTGGCAACTAGCAACGGCCGGCAACGGCAATCATTAGTGCGAGTCGCGAGTCACCGCTTGCGTTACCATTGACAACGGGCTTTTGTGTGATTGTGAAGTGTGCGGGCCATCACATTGTCATACAAAGACAGTTGCCAGTTGGCAGTTTTCAGTTGCCTCAGTGGGCGGATCGCCTTACATCAATGAATTTTGCCCATACTTAGACTTATAATGTGGTATTCTGAAAATATTATTATATTAGTGTGGCATTAAGGGCAATGAAATGTAATCCTTTCTAATAGATATGATGAATCAGAAATACAGTTCCCAGACCCCCTGATACTACTTTTCCCTGCGGGATATTATAGAGAAACTTCTTTAGTAGTTGATTATCTTCTATTCTTGCTACGTGTCCTGCCAAGCAGAGCCATTCCAATTTCATTTATATTCTTATTGATGGCCTGTATTATGATCGTATTAACATAATGTGCTTTATTTTCAGATTTATTTCCGCCGACAAGTCGGTGGGTGCCCAGGGCTTCCGGGCTGTGTGGACGGAGGTCCGGGAGGTGAAGGTCGACAACCCGTGCGATCAGTTCACCTGCATCAAGTCCGCACTGTGCATCTCCGACAAGCTGGCCTGCAACCGGGTAGACAACTGCGGGGCAGATGACAACAGTGACGAGACCCATTGTAGGTTCTAATACATTACAGTAGCTAGTAGTCAATAGTTATTTTCAGTTTTTATTAGATATAATTAACTATTTACAATCCATGCCTATTTACAGTTACTTGCCCCCTGAAGGCTACCCATTAAAGTGGAAGATTATCTTGCCAGGAAATACACAATATTATTACGAAATTATCAAATCCTTTTTAACTTGCTTAAGTCATGTAAAATTATTACGTTCACGTACCTAAATACAATAAATTTTAATGGTGCGTTAATTTTTCACTGTTCATAACTCATGGCAATTACACCTAACAAAAAATGTAAGCAACACTTAGTTTCAACCTATTTTGTGGCTGTCATTGGATGAAGCGTTTTTCTAAAACTGAATGCCGCATACAGGCAAACAGTTAAAATATTATCTGACATTGTAATGGCTTATTTCTTGAAAGCAGAACAACTACCTTTACCAAACAACTCCGGTTCTTGTAATAATTCCTCTCACCGTAGTTCTAGATAATTAATCACACTAATTTTAGTTGTTTGTGCATGGGTAAGTAATGTAAAATATTGCTGTGTAAAGCGCAACTTTATTCAAATTCAGTGAACTTTAAGGGCGCCCGCAGAAGAGAGACTTAAGGTATTGGATTTCCTAGGAATTGTATATAATTCCAATATCGTATTAGGAAATGTATAAAAAGAATGCTTTCTGTAATAAAACACGTTGTTTTATTTATAGCTCTGTTTTTCATGAGTTGCACAAACCTCAAACCCTCACTCCAATGTGAATTATCATTGTGGCCACGTGGTCAACATATTTTCAATTTCCTGATTTGCTCTTTCCACACTCCCCTGACTTTGCGAATGCCTGGGTTTACCTAACCTAACCTAACCTGACTGTTTACGCGGCACTAGCGCGATCGCCTGATCAGACGATGCAATACCCTCCCCGCTATCCCCGCGTACCCATTGATATCTTAAATGTTTTACATTTCCGATTGCTATTTAGGAAGTGTATAGATTTCCTAGGTAATGTGTCTAATATAATCTATTTCACACATTTCCGGGCGATTTAAGGAACTACATACATTTCCTAGGAATTGAATACAATGACGGATTACATACATTTCCGTTAACATTTACATATTAAAAAATGCATGTTCGAATTTAAATTTATATCTGTGACTATCAACTAGGGCATAGACCACACACAAAGGTCATAATATTTAATATTGCTTCAAGTAGATACCTAAGGTAAGTGTTAAGTACATAATATGAAGAATTCACATGTTTATAAATTTAATGATTTTTTAATATTTTTTTATGAATCCTAAAAATATGGAATAACTGGTCAAATAAAGGTGCATTCAATGGCTATCTAACGCTATAAGCAGTTTATATTTCTCCAGATTAAACTTACGAAGTATGATTTTTTTAAAGAGGGTGGGAAATGTCCAAACCGAACGCTTATAAATTTCCGAGCGCTCAAGGCTGAAATTGATTTTATAGTGGAATGCTCCAGTTGATAGGTACCTACAGTAAAACCTGCACATAAGGGGACTGGCTGCGTGGCCTTTTTTATACAGTTAAAATTTTTGGATTTGAGGCCAAAATACCCAACCAAACTGAATATGTGTGGCGGAGTAATTAAATAAAACCCACAATTTTATACGTAAACACAACAAGTCTTTATTTTGGGAGCAGGTACAATCAATTGGCAAGAATGTAACAGTTCAATAATCGTAAATCAGTACACTTCACAAAAAGTACTTTACAATGAGTACTTTAAAAACAAAGGAACTTAACCGCCCTACCTTCGGGTTATTTCCGCAAAATACTCATACCTGATAAGATTTTGTCAAAATATATGCATTTACAATAGGTTTATTAAAATAAATGTTTTTAAAAAATTTTAAAAAAAATTAAAAAAAAAAAAAAATTTAAATGCGTTTGTGATACGGGATAGTGCTGAATGGTACAATCAACATGAATGTATCACGTACGTTCGTAGGCCTAGGGCGGTTAATTGTTCTCTCAACTGCTCGTTAACCCTTTTAACAAAAGGGTTTCTCAATCTGGGTTAGTTAAATCTCACAAGGCGATTTTACCTACGCGCCTCTGTTGTTTAGACCTGCCAGAGTTCTTTTTCCTTGAAGTTTGCATTGTGCGAACCCGGGCGCAAAACTTAACCTTTCTTCCGTTCACACATGGTATTATATCAATCGTGTCAGCTGTGAGATCCCTTCCCGGGAACACATTTGAGCGTTAACTAATAGCATTCCTCGCACCTTATTAGTAAGGGACAACGCGATGCGGGAATGGGAGAGTATTCGGGATAAGATATTTATTAATTACGCTCACTATTTATTGATTATTGCTACACTTGTAATATATCCATTCTAGATATTTGCTAAACCTTTTGATAAAAATATTATTCTGAAAATAACTGAATAACTGAAATAACTGGCTTAGGTCGGTTAGGGTAGTTTCACAGAATTTGAACAATTCATCTAATTTCAAAGTTAATTTTCATGTTCTGTAAAAGTTCAAGTCAAATTCTGTTATTATTTCGGTTCTGAGAAGCAACTGACCAAAAATGATATAATAACAGAACTTGAATAGGATTTGCTGAATTGTTCAAATTCTGTGAAACAACCCTTCCTTAGTTTGGAACCCGAACCCAGGAACAAAATACATAGGATTGTTTCTAAAAGTTTTTTAAAAACTTTATACAAGAAACTCACTGTAGTAGCGTAGTAGTTAGAATTGTTTAATAAAAGGAGAGTATTAAAAAGAGCCAGAGCCTACTTACTGAGACACAGGTGACTGATTCAGGTCCCAACCTGGGCAAGAGCGAGAGCAGCCTGGTGGAGTCGGAGTGGAGCGGGTGGCTGGTGTGGGGCAGCTCGGCGGCCGGCGGCATTGTGGTGGTAGCGCTGATGTGGTGCCTGGTGGGCGGGAGGCGGCGGCGGCGGAGGTCCCGCGCGCGCCTGCTGCCGCCGCCCCCGCCGCCGCGCCCGCCGCCGCCCCCACCGCCCCCCGCACACCCGCGCTCGCCGCCCCCGCCCCCGCACTGCGACCCCTGCGGGGAGCGCCTCGCCAATGCCGACACCGTCTGACACCAATCCTACCAAATTATAACTAATTACATTATTAACTACCTACACATTTTAGGGCACTAATTCATTTGACTCCTACTACAAACTAGATGAAGTCTGGCAACGGTTATGACATTATAAATAAAATACAGTAGCTTTGATTAACATCAATATTTTTTATTAATATGTTTTGTGCCAACCAAATGGTTGAACGTTAGCTTCATCAGCTTAATTTAAATTTTAACTAATTATGGCCCCTGTTTCCCAGAATTTTAACTTCATCAAATTTTTAAATTTAATTTCAAAGTTCTGTGAAAGTTCTATTCAAATTCTGATGTGAAACAACTGGCCATAATGATATAATAACAGAACTTGAATAGTACCTTTATAGAATTCGAAAAATAACTTTAAATTTTGGATAAGAAAGAGTCAAACACAAGCCCAAAAAATCTTCATAGATATTGCCTGAAAAACTTTGTTGGTAGTCAGTTTCAATAAGGCTGGAATCAGACGGTTCACTCGAGTGATGGTTTACTCTATGGTTAATCGAGCGAATGTTCCCAACTTTGTTTCACTTTTGTTTCATTTCATGTTCAGACGTGTCATTCCGAGTAAAATAGGTGGAATGAAATACAGAAATGAACGATTAGTGAACCGTCTGTTTCCAGCCTTACTAGCACTGTGTGGGTAAATGTTTGCAATGGTAGCCATAGCCCTATGGTGATGGTGATCTTATTGACTAAGATTGATCAATTACAAAATATGACCTGCATCTCCATGTATTCGCCGCTAGTGAGAATGGGGCCTAAAAAACATGTTTACAATTGCAATGCGGACATTAATTTGAAGGTTATTATTGTTATGCATATGACCTGCATCGCCGCTAGTGAGAACTGTGAATGGGGCCTAAGAAATATGTTTACAATTGCAATACGGATATTGATTTGAAGGTTATTATTGTTATGCATATGACCTGCATCGCTGCGAGTGAGAAGTGAGAATGGAGCCTAAGAAACATGTTTACAATTGCAATACGGACATCGATTTGAAGGTTATTATTGTTATGCATATGACCTGCATCGCCGCTAGTGAGAAGAGAGAATGGGGCCTAAGAAACATGTTTACAATTGCAATGCGGACATAGATTTGAAGGTTATTATTGTTATGCCCAGTTTGCATTGTTGCCAAACTTCCTCGGTCTTTTGGTAGGTATCAAATCTAAAATGAACCCATTGTTGTCTCGTGGAGCCCTGAATCAAAGATGGTCACATCATTTCTTCCCAGTCCATTCACCCATATTGTAAATTGTATTGTTAGTGTTGGCTGACCATCCGCCTGTTTATTATTTTTGACCACAATAATAATGATTACATTTACTAAATTGTAATAAAAATTCACAAATAATAGCACAATGATACACAGTTCTCCAACTGCCATCGGTCTCATAAAAGAATTAACAATTAATTAATCAATCAGTATTATAAATTATTCATTACATATTCATATAAGTATGTTTTAAGCGTAATATTTTGTAAAATTAAAATAAATAAAAAACTGAGATTTCATTAGTAATTGCAACATTTTCAAAATGCATATTATTAATGCACAGATGATAATATTATAAATCCTTCGATTGTTTATGAATGTTGTTTTAGTGCATATAGGAAAGGATAAAAAAATTATTTGTATTTTTTTGATTTTTAGTTAGTTGAAAATCGAGGAATCTCAACTAGAAAGTAAAGGATTCATTTTCAATCTTCTGTATAATACTATAATGTACTTGATTTGTTTGAAAGGAGGTTCATTAGACTTGTTCATTGTTTAAATTCAAGACTTTGTGGAGTGACAAAACATACTGAATGGTACCAAGCAATGATTCTAAGAAGAATTAAATTAAATTGTTCGTTGTTTGCGGCTAGCTGTGATAAAATACTATTTACTGTCGAATGTACTTAAAAAATATTTGTGTGGGGAATTTGAATACCGAAAACACCAGCACCAGCTTTGGTTCTGGACTCCAGTAATTACTAAATGTTACCAGTGATGGTTTTAGACAGGTGGGTGGAGTGGTTGTGCAATATAGTGGATATATATATTCTGATTGTTCACTGGTCACCCATTACAATTTACAATTGGTAATTTTATCCACATTTTACACTTTTAAGATGAACATGTCAACAACTAAATCGTCCAATCAGCCAGCTGTTTTCTTTTTTAAATCTACAAATAATATAATAACTAAATTTATCTTGTGGAAACCCACAAACTGATAATACTATTGTATTATGTTTAAATAGAGCTATCTTCATTTTATGTAGTGATAATGAATAGTAATGATTGGTCTTAATACTGATATTGTGTTTTTTACTGGTTAACTGACAAACAACTAAAGTATATTGATAATAATATTATATTGTAACACGGACAGTTTAAAGTGAAATACACACGCGATACACATTTGGACATACAGTTTTTCATTGGTCCCTGAATGCTTGCCACTAGTCACTTGTCACTGGCTAGAGGAATGAAGATATCAAGATAGCAGAGTGTATGTAGCATAGCACCACAGCCCCACAGCCCCATAGCCCACACGCTGAAACCATCCCTGGCTAGTTAAATCCTCTCAAGTATGTATAAGCGTTAGCTGTTACTGTATATAGAAGTATGATAATTGTAAGTCACCCAAATAATAATATGATCGATGTTAGTAATTTTATATGATATATTGTTCTGGAACGCCTGTGGTAAAGGCGCTACAGCACTTATCGTTTTATACATGCTCACAAAGTAACATACATACATAATATGTAAATGATTAAAACAGAAGTTTCTAGTTAAATGAATAGGGTGCGGTGCAAAGGCTTACTCTTTACCTTCATTGATCATTTCCACTTCTTCAGCTTTCATATATATTATACTACATTTACTAGATAATGTAAATTTGTAAGGTTAAATTTTGTACATCTGTCGATTGGCTAAACATTAGTTTGTTGGAGATTCGGGCCGCACCGCCCCTCTCGGTGGACTGTACAATACGCACACAAATAGGTATTGTAAGATACAAGTAAGCGCCCGTTACCACTTATGTTTAAAAATCGGATGCCCTGGTGACTGTAGATGACATATGGAGCTGTTCACACTTATCCGACACGATTAAAGTCAAATCTGGCACATTTTGTCGTATGAATGGCCAGCGCAGGATTCAGGTTTGGATGAAGCTGTTCACACTCGCCATCTTGACATTCTAGCTATGAGCCCCACTACACCCCGACCCCTCAGCCCGCCCACTCTCTAATTGCAAGGAAGCTTGCACGCAGCATGTGTGATCATCCGATTTTTTACATTCCATTTTCTAAACGGAAGTGTGAACAGGATGTCCGACATCCAATTTTTTTCCAATCACTTTTTTAAACGAATGTGTGAACAGGGCATCCAATGTTCGGTTTTTAAACGGAAGTGAGAACGGGCCCTAAGAGATGCAATGTCATGTAGCGGTGGTTGATGGTCCCTCTAGGCTACTATTGTTGAGCAGCCACACAACCCACTGCCGTTGTTCTGTTACAGTCAACCAACTTCTGTTAACTTCTCTTCAGTGTAAGGATAAGGAAGGAAGAAGGAATGTTATATCTTCAAATAAATAATACAATGAAATTGTAGTCCACATAAAAACTGTTTTATTAAGATAATGGGTAAATCCAAAAAAGAAAAAAGACAATCATTATTGTCAATGGCCGGAAACATTACTATAATATAGTATAAACTAAATTTTCACTCAGTGTATCCTTATTTCTCTTAATAAAACGGATAATCGGGCAAACAAGATTAAATTAAGCAAAAGCAGGATAACATTTTAAAATAATTACAATAATAATTTGCTGAATTAGTGATATTTTAGCTGTAAATGGTTTGTTTATTCCATTAGTTAACATGAAATTCATTTTTGTACATTTCAAACATTACGTTATCAACAGTTTACAAGTGAAACACCTTACATGATCTATTTACTGCTAAAATACATCACATCGCAAAATGCATTGCCAGGAATAAAATATATTTAATAACATATATTTAAAAAAACAGACATTGTCTCGAGCAACAAAAATACTCTCAACTAAACAGTTTAGGAAAATATATTCCTTGGGCTGGATAGGCCGACACAGCCACCCACAAGCAAAACAATAATAACCTACAAGACTTGGGTGATGACAGATGATAGGGGACAGGGACAGGGACAGGGGGCGCATCGGCTTTCCGTTTGCAGTCTGCAGTCTGCAATGTGCAATGTGCAGTCTGCAGTCTGCCGTCTGCCACGCACTCTGGATACTATCGTCGGCATCAGTATCGGTACCACTCCACCCGCCACACTAACAACACAACACAACAACTATCCACTCGCTCCATATGTACTATACATACATACATCACTAAGTTTATGAAAATTTAAGCATAACAGGACACTTACAATCAAAATACTCAAATGGATAACATCCTACTAAAGATTTTTATCAGAATCAAATACAAAATTGAAAAACATGAAAGTCAAATGAATAAAAACACATAATAGAAAATAGTTCCTCTCCAACACGAGGAACCGCAATGTAATGTAACCATGAACCAAAGATTGATTTATTCCCCCTGCGCAAGTGTAGTATCCTCCAGAACAAGGGGTGAACCAAACACAACTACTAACTCATTTACTATCCGTGTCCGCGCGGGACCCGGTAACATTGCGCCGCGTGCACATACACACACACACACGCGGTCACAAGTAGAGATCATTATAAACAGCGACGGCTTCTAGCCTGTCCATCCATGAAAGGTGCCCCAAATATAATTATAACAGCCAATAAATACTTATCAAACGAAAAATATTGCAACAAAATTTGTTAAAGAAGTAATTTGCTCTCCATCTATATTTCAAGCACATCATGATTTCCTTCTCACGAATTACGTTATGTACAAGCCGGAGTCACTACTCCGGCTGTCCTAACCAACCAATCCTTCTCATACAGCACAGCATCGCACAGCACACTACAGTGACAGCTCTCAGTCCCAACCGACTTAATAAAACAAACACATTTAGAATACGTTCACTTACTTAAAATGGGTATCAGCCTTAACAGAAACGTTAAAGCCCTTTAAAGCTATCACAATGACCGCCTTGGGTCGTAACAAACACTTCTGCTATCCATCCTAAAGTCCGTCTCGCTTTAAGCCAAGCCCTCTGGCATAACAAACAAACAAACAACACGCACACACTCTACTCTCTTTCCCTAATATTTACTATAAACAAACTCAAATCATTTCTCTCAAAGGCTGTGTTTGACACTAGTACGGAATTAAATATCGTATAACATGTAAATATTACCAAAATTACACATCTGAATACAAAATTGAGCTTCTGCAAAATTACAGCAATGGACACGAGTAAATGTATATTATATAGGAGAATTGCAGAGGGGAGGAGCTTCGTAGAGATTCTACGTCCAAGAGTGGCAGGAGTCCGTCTCCCAGCAGCCCTCATCCGCGGGTAGGGGCTGCGACAGATGCAGCAGCTGGTCTTCCTTGTCCCACACATTCCTGCGGCGCTTCCCGGCCCCTCCGGCCCCCCTAGGCCCCCCTGGCCCCCCTTGGTTCTGGTGACTCCCGTCCCACTTGCGTTTACCTGCCACAGAATACACTCAAGTTGATACTAGCTCTTTCGGGACTCGACTACATACAAAGGATATGGAAAGGAACTGGAAGGAAGGGTACCTTCTTGATGGTACTATTCAGGATGGGCTTGGGCTTGGACTTGGTCTTGGACATTAAACACTCACTTGCAAGTAAACTGAAAGCAGAAAAGTCACCGTTATAAATATGTTATTAAGTATTGTCATATGACATTTTATATTGTAGGCATTAGCCCGTCCTTGTGACAAACAAAAGGTGACATCAATTTGATTTTATTTCAAAGGCACACAATCATTTTTAAAGTTTTCTTTTAAATTGAGTTGCACAGACACAAAGCTTAGCTTTTATTTTAATGACCCAAGAGGGTACTTTGTTTTGTAAATCTTATATGTATTAATATGGATAGATTGGTTTACCTGGTAAACTTCCCTTGGCGCGTGGATTGCCAATGGTGCGTGCGGTAGTGGGGGCCGGCAGGCCACGATCTACGCGGGGCCCCCCAGGGCTGCGCCCCTCCCCCGCCTGCCCCAGCCCCGCCGGCGCCCCACCTGCCCCACGGCCCGGCCTCGCCCCAGCCCCACGTCCACCCTACACAACACAACACAACATACATTACAACACACAACACTACGCTACACTTACTCTACATACTACACATACACTTCTGAATAAGATCCCCCTCATTTAACTAACATTTGTGACAACTTCACTTATCTACCATTAATAGTGAAATCACAGTGGTTAACAGTATTGCGTATTGCAATCACAGTGACAACTAACAAAACCTTCGATAGAGATCAAATCCATTTAGTACAAGAACATTATATCTGTAGAAAAATATTTTTACATTCCATTGCAATATTGTCAGTTCAAACTTAAATCCTGAAAATACAAATATAAATGAAAACATTACTCACAAGTTTTCCTCTGAAAGATTTGTTTTTATAAAATATATTTAAAAGTTAATAGAAAAAAACACACAAAACAAAATATTGTTTTTAAACTCTAAATTAAATCATGTTTATTGAGAACACTGAGACTTCTCACTAGTAAAAATATACACATAATTTATCATTATTAGGATAGGGAATATCAAAACAATAGAAAAAACAAGTATTAATTGGTTATCAGGAAACATAATTTCATAAACAAAGAATCCATTAGTAACAAAAGGAAAGAAAGCAGACAATTTAATAAGCAAAGCGGGTTAGTATAATCTAATAAGCGTGGGAATAATGAAAAGCAAATGTTAGAAAAGCATTAGATATAATAAATAATAATTATAACATCCACTTGGAAAACATACAAATAACCCATTTCATTTTACCAAAAAACAATTTCTGACTGTGATCTTAATATATGTAAGCAATTTCATTATTATTTGTTTTCCAAGTTCAAGATAGATTCATCTCGTTTCTATTTCCTCTGGAATGTTTTTCTCATCAAAGACAAAAGATAAAACACCAAAGTAGAGTAATCTTCCCCTTACATGGTTAGCGCAGAATAAATATGAAAAGAGTTGTTTACTCTATTCAGCCAATATTGATATAATTGCATTAAATGAGAGTAAATGTTTAACTAGATATGTATTTAGAAAGCTTGAATCGGATGTCGAGCGAGATGGTTGATTGTGTTCAAGTTACATAACGCTGAAGGCTGATTGTTCACAGTGCAATTGCTAATTCATGGTTCACAACCACCGGCGCTGACAGCCGACCTGAATGCCGCAGGGCCAACACAAAAGAATGTTACTTAAAACTATCCGATTAAATTTAGTAGGCCAATCATTAAAAATCAACAATGATAAATAAAAGAAGGATAAATAAATTTTGCAAATATAACAAAGTGAAATGAAAGTATTATAGATTATAGGGACATACACCCACCGGTGGAGGTCTGTTGCGGGCAGGCTGTCCCTGTGCGGGGGCCGCGTAATCAAAATACAACTCATCGTAGCCATAATAGGGCTCCGTGTAGCCACCGCGGTACCCGCCGTACCCGTAATAGTCGTAATCATAATCTATAAACACACACAATTAATACGGGCCCATAGCACTGGCACCCTGTCTTATTCAAGTTGCTAAGGATATCCTTCCTTCCTATCCATATCCACTACTTTATCAACAAACACACATATAGGTATAGATTTATTACATTTTAAGAAAGTTTCATCTTAAATTACTATTGAGTTATTTCAAAAGGATTAGATTTAATTAGTACATCAAACAATCCCACCACGAAAAAAAAAATTAATAAACAGAACAAAAATCATGCTATTTAAAACTGATGAGGCATGTTATAAAATCCAATATAGTTGGCAGCTTGCACTGTGGGTAATCCATAAATTGACTGCATGAAACAGTGATCACAAAGAAAGGTATGGTATGCAGTGTGGGATTTAATCACTATTATTATAGACCAGGAACACATTACTATCCAGCCACTGTCCAATTTCACTCTATATAATATATATACATATGAGCCACCCATTGAAGATCCTCCAGACAAGTGTTATGCGCTTTCACTAGATAGCTTCTAAACTTTTTTTACACTGTCTTTCATTACACTGTCATATTGCCCAACATCATAAGTCGAAAGCAAACTGATTGAAAATGGTAACTATGCCACTGATGTATGTTCTATGTAAGTATTTATGTAGCTGGTTTGTAAGACACAATACATAGGGAATACCTCGGGATCCATCACCACTCCAACTAACACACACTTGTACAGACAACAAAACCACACAAAATATTTTTCAATTGGGTTTCAACCGACATGCAACATTAATCTTTAGAGAAAAGGATTTTTTTACATTCCAAAAATCTAAAATTTGAAGTAACCTACATCACTTAATGATAGATTTTTACAGATGTAACAAAAAAAGCTTTTCAGTTCAAGTGTTAATTTAGTTGACTAGGACTAACTCACACGGGTTTATAATGTTAAGGGAGTTACTGTTATATTAGCATAGATATAACAAAAGCGAGCAAACAGCGTTGGAGAGAGATCAATTGAAAGGGCCCTTCATCTGAAAAAAGATGGTTAAATAGGTAAAGAAAAGTCCATTAGTAGGCTGTGAGTGAGTGAGTGAGTGAGTGAAGGTAGGTGGTTGGTTGGTCGGAGAGAAGCCACTAGGGGAGGGCGAGTTGCAAGGAAGAGCACTTACCATATTCCTCACGCTCCAGGGGTCCGCGGTTATTGGGGCGGCCTCGCCCCACCGGCCCACCCACGCCGCCCACTCCCGACGGGGAACACCTGCAATACACAACACACGTTACAATGTAGTTCAGTGTAGTTATAGTGCAGTGATACTGGCACTAATGGTGTTAATGGCACTCACCCCCCGCCTCGGCCGTGCAGCATCTGCATCATCCTCCTCTCCCGGGCGCGCAGCATCTCCTCTTTCTTCTTCTTGTCGGACGGGGGCTTGGCTAGTGACACCTCTATGTGTGCACCACCCATATCCTTTCCATCTAGATCTCGCATTGCCTGCAGACACATACATACTACTATTCAAATCTTTCCTTTAGAATATTCTCCACTTGATTCATGATAATGACAGACTTCATTTTAACAATTTTACCTTCACTGCGCAATCCCTATCTTCGAAATGAACAAAGGCGTAATCTTTTAACTTTTTTACTCGTTCTACTTTTCCGTAGCCTTCAAATACATCTTTTAATGTATCTTCTGAAGTGTCCTGAGTTAGATTCCGCACATAGAGCACTTTAACCTGTGAACAAGTAAGCGTACAAGAGATATGTTACATTTTAATTGAAGGTCATATGAATGGGATTTATTTAGCAAATTTAATAATGAATACCTTGCTCATAGTCTGTTCATCGGGTTCTTCCTGTGGATCAGCCCAATCTACGATAATATCACAAGTCCAAACCTGGAAATTATTGTAACTCTGATTATACTGCACACACATATTATTGTACATTTATATCCCGAAGGTATGGTAAACAGATTCATATATACTAGAAAATAGACCAATTGCATGCTTCCCTAATACGTTTTCACAATAATAATTAAAATAATTTACAAGGCATATGAAATTAATTTAGCAAATAAACATAAAAGTGAAATGATATTATTATAGATATAGGGACATACATCATCCGCTGGATAGCGCTTGACGCGAGCAGGCTGTAATGATAAGATCCCTCTTCATTTAACAATTTAACTTATAATAGGGGAAAGGGTAGAAATATTTTTAAACACAATTCACCTTGAATCTGCCAGATCCCAGCCTTCTCTTAGCCAAGGAAGCTTGTTTATGTGATTCATACTCGAGGAAACAAAAGCCCCGGTTCTTCTTCTTATCATCGGGGGAACTGTATATTATAACATCCATCAGACCAGCTGCAAACAGTTGTTACACAATACAGAAACAAACACATTGAACATTGAGTAGTCAGCACACCACTCTTCTATCAATCAGCCATCAGCCAACCAAACAACCCATTGCATGGCTAATTTGTCAACAAAATGATGAGACATGCTATGGGTGCTACCATAATCAATAACATCAAAGATGAGAAAATCTTTAAATTAAACAAAATTACTTTAAGTAGAATGTAATTTTAAAATCTAGTGCTAACTTTTTTTTATTAAATACAAATACTATATGTGGTAATATGCAGACCTTTCATAAATATCAAAAGCTTTGCTACCCATTTTGAAAAGTTTTGTTTTATTCTCGAAAATTCAACAATACAATAAAATTAAATACATAATGAGAAAAAATAATACTGATTTAATTTAAATTAAATAAAAACAAAAGGATCAACTATGAAATTAAATTTAAAAAAAAAACAAAAACTTTAAAAACATAAATTATGTAGGTATATTGAAATGTAAAATTACTGTGGGCATTTAAGAAAGTTTGGGAACTGAAGGTAATTCAATAAAAGGGGCGACAAACACGAAGCTAACATCAAAAAGATACTTATAACACGATAGCGGTCGCCATACAATCCCATACAGACCGCCAGAAGTAAAAAGATGATGTGTTATAATAAGTTTTTGGGGTATTATGCCATGTTGCGCTACAGCGTTGCAGTGTCCATCATCAGGGCAGATCCGGCAGATCGTCCTGATGCAACGCTGTCCAAAACGTCGGCTAAAGAAGGAGGTAGTGCAACATGGCATAACACCCCAAAAACAAACAACGAAAATGCTTTTGGCCGTGAAAATTTAAAAACGTATCTGTTATAATAAGGTTCTTCTGACCCCCTCTCCTGCCGTAGGAAGAAATCTTTTATAACGTAGTGTGTCGGTAGAAAAGATACTTTTTAACACAGTATCTTTTGATGTGAGCTTCGTGTATGTCCCTACCATAAATTGTAAACATTGCCCTAGTTTTAGAAATTCTCTTTGTTTTTTTAAAAATAATTATAAAAAATATCTGAAATATTTAGTAAATGAAAGTAAAGCTGACATAAGTCTGTGAACCAAATAAAAGTGGCAAATCATAATACGTAATAAGAAAAAGTGATATTTACCATAAAATCAGTAAATGTGAAATAGAAATATTTGTGTATAATTCAAAGACTCTAATGAGAAAAAACAGAGTAAAATAATATAGCCAGAATACTTTTTGCTGCTGTACGGAAAGGTAGATCTGATGATTTAAAGAATGAAATGGCAGCGCCAAAGATAATCTAGCTATAAAATAAGAGATCAAAGAATTTCTTATTAATTACTGAAAAACTTACGTGCATGCCTAGTAAACTCTTCAAATAAATCATCTCGATCTCGATTCTTAGGGATATTTCCCACAAACAAACGGTGGTTGTTAAATGAAATTGTAACGCCAATCTTTTTGCCCTTTCGAATTTCATAATCATTCAGCTGTAAGAATAATTTGGAAGGAGAACAGCCAATTTAGACGGCTCGGTAGAGATCGGGTGACAGCCACCTGCAGCCAGGGAGCGGGGGAGTGGGGGAGCGGGAAGCGGGGTAGTGACGGGGGAGACAAGCCGGGTGCAGAGGGTGCACAAGGGAGTGGACAGAGGTAGCCCGCAGCCCGCAGCCGGGCCCTCGCAGCTACTTGTTAGTGGCTCCCAACACCGGCGGGGGCCCGGCTGGGGCTGCCGCCAGTCAGACAGCAACCGGCCAGCAACCAGCCAGCCAACGGAAAGAATTAAAGCACGGAGCAAGGAAAGGACAGACGACCAAACTGATCAGTAATAGTTTCAATAATTTAGATAAACTTTACCTGCTAATTTACCAAACTCCTCCAGTATCTCCTCTTTGCCTTTCGACTTGGGTATGTTTCCCACGAAAAGTCGTAGATTTGGAACGCTAATGTTTATTTTCAGACTCTTGCCCGGCTTTATTTCGTGATTATCGAGCTGTGGGAAAACATAATGCCAAATTTCCTTTTAGTAAATTTCATAACTCAAAAGCTACAGTTTAATGTCAATCAAACAAAACGTCCCACACACAGTGATGACTTAATTTGCTTGTGTTCCACGCCCCACACCCAAAGAGAGCAAGATCTTTGCAAATAAACGGTACCATATACCAATATTAAAGACTGTTCATTTCAAACTAAAACATGGGACCAAAATAACAAAAATATATACGGTTGTGAGATACTAAATAATTTCATTATACATACATAAAATATTATAAACAAATAAAGGAAGGGAAGATTCGAGTCTTTAATTTTGATACGAATACATAAGTATAGTTGTACCATCCTAGAAGATGAAATTATTGAGAATCAAAATGAGACGCCGAATTAAGCCAAATGGCCTTATGAGCAAAGAGGAGAGCCTGTAAATAATTTATAATGAAACTGCGAGCCAGTTTCAAGTCAATATGTCAATATTGCCAATTACCGCAACAGCCTGGAAACTTAGGATCAGTTTGCTAGTGAAAAGATTAATAATAAAATACAATCAACACATTCACAACATAAAATTATAAACAAAAGATGGTACAACATAATAAAAAGGTTATGTGGGGCTTTTGGTTGGGACTTTAGAGGAGGCAAGCGAGGCTATTGTTTATACAGTGGGAGATTATACATTATAGAGACATTCTGGTGGAACCAGTTTAACCATACACATTACAAACAAGTCATATTCAATCAGTCAATGCTACAAATGTTTTACAAAACAAACATCTTCAAAAATTATAACAAATTAAATTTTAAATTAAATCTAAATATTTTGCAAAAAAACAACGATAATGTAGATTTTAAAGAATTTAAAATAGTTTTATGCATAAAATAATATACATCAATAAAATAAAATGAAAAATAGTTTGAAAATGCCATAAACAATAAACTTAACCTTATTTTAATTTTGTAATAAACATTCAACTGACACAACATGTTGCTGTTGTTCTAAATGTCAAATTTTGTCAAACTAAAATCCTAACAACAAGTGAAATAGCAGGTGTGGGAAAGATATAGATTGACTTAAAGATTCAATGTGTTTTTTTCTGAATATTAACAGAAAATCATCATTAATTGTACTGTGCACTTTCATAAATAAAAGTATCTAACAATATCCAATGCAGTGCATGAATAATCATGTCAAAAAACATTTAACCATTTTATTTTCAAAGCTAAGTGTTTTCAAAGAAATTCATTACATTCAAGTATTCTTCGAAGGCAAATGCTGAATTTATTTTCAAACATGGGATAATTGATCTAGTGTACTGTTATTAAAATCGTTGAAATACTCAATTCGATAAATGTAATTTTTTTTGTAATTAAACAAGTGAAACATTCGTAATTCGAAAATTCTGTGAAAAGTTAACAAATTATGCACCACCATTATAACAGTCATCTTGACCATATTACCAGTAAAGCTTCAATGTATAAAAGGAATACCCAATGAAGTGGTCCTTAATGATTTGAAAAAATAAATCTATTACCAGTTTCAATTTTGGCTAACACTATACAGCTTTGTACCAAATGAATGTTGTGGGTACACGAAAAGCTGTCGGGATACAAAGTATAATACATTACCTCTCTGACGGCATTTTGGGCTGCGTCACGCGTAGTAAACGTAACAAATGCATAACCTCGATTGGTCCCGGTCATGGGATCCATCATGAGGCGCAGGTCCCAGATGGCTCCGCAGTTCTCAAAGAGAGGAATCAGTTCATCCTCATACATGTCTTTGGGGATCTTCCCACAGAACACCTCGCATCCTGCCCCGGGGGTGTTGCCCTCCCAGCCCGGAGGGGGGCCCCCGTACTTGCGCTGCCCTGCACACAACCAAACAACCAACTTAATAACATAACACTACTTGCTAAATATTCTATACACACCTGCTGAGTTAACATGATTTTTGGAAGAGTGCCATTTATTTTCTGTGATCAGTAAATACAATGTTGGCAGTTAAACATAAGCCGATAGAATGCGGTAAACATGCTGATGGAAAATAACAGAAAACCTTAGTGACAATTTGTTATAATTCAGCAATCTTCAAATTACTTTTGCATCGGCCCAATTTATGTAAACGTTTTAAACTGTAGAAACTTAAACTTAAGAATTGTTACCTGTCGTCACATCGAGTGTATATCCAGTGCGCTGGAGAATTAGTTTAATTTTCTCATCATCGGGTCCCTTGGCGGGCTGCACAATGGCTGCCACTGGCCCTCCTTGCTGTACAGCGCGGGTTTTTTGCCTGCAGTGGAGCATCATTCATTCATTTGTGTTCAAAATAGCGTATTACATTACTTACACAACAAAAAAACAAAGGGATAGTGGTTGGTGAAGCCATATCAAAATAATTTTATTTTCCATTCCCCTTAAAATATATGTACTTGCAAATCGTTAAAAATAACATGAAAGTGACTGTGATGGAGTTTCTTACCTATAAGTTTTCATCACACCGCAGAGGTAGGCACTTTTATTGGACACGTGTTCGAGGTTAGAATCCAAGAACTGTCCGAGGACATTCAAAGCGCCTTCCACGGGAAACTCTATCAGTGCATCTAAAGCTCTCTCATCCAACTCAATGTGAGCTAGCTTACCAGTCTTATAAATGTCATCTAATTTTATAGCCACCTAAATAAAAGAAAATACATTATTATATTATTGGATTCTAATAGGAATCTTGTTGGATTTATTGCAATTTATTGGTGATTTTCAGTTTCTCGTCTCATTAAGTTTTTTGAATAAATTAATGATTCTTAATTATTGTCTCGTGGATAAATTGGATGGATTCAAACAAATGGAATTCATAATTTAATTTCACATAAATTCATCACTTTGAAAACGAAAGCAAGCAGCACCTAAAGCAAATTTTTCGTCTCCCATGCAAAAGAAATCTTTAAAATACTAGGTACATAGAGTGGTAGATACTTTCGAAACGCCCTGGTGAAAGACCACCATTCAGAATTGAAATGTTGCTTGAAATTGTTTTGGCCATGTTTGGTGACCAGATCTGAATAGCCAGGTACTTCTCCACCTTCCTCTTCCCCAACTACTACAATACCTTCAGCCTCACAACATCCAATCGGGGATGCCATAATCTCAGTGACTCCAGACAGTTGTCGGGAGCAGTTGGGACTCTCGTGGGGTACTCACATCAAAAACAATAATAATAATTGGATGTAAAATAGACATTTTCAGAGCACCGGAGTTTTCAAATGATTTGGTAACCATATAAATGCTGGACCTTCCGTGATTAATGAAATATCTCAGTGCTGAGCAAAGCTTATTGACCATGGTAAAGTATTGGGGTCCCCTTGGCGTGGTAGAGATATCTTATCAAAATAAGAAAACATTAAAATGTACAACATACCTTACTGTCTAAGCCATACTCTAATAGTTTGTGAAAGTCTGGAGTGCGGGTATCACAGTCTTGTCCAGTTACTTCTAAGGACACTTCTCCATTACCCTCCGCCATAGCAACTGCAAACAATAAAGAAAATGATTTTATTTTTCAACAATATTTTTCATAAAAATCTTAGCAGTTATTGCGAAAAAAAGCGAGAACTTACTAATTGGATGGGGCATATAAATAATTATTGAAGGTTTAGTTCGAGAAAGATGTTTTCGGATTTACTGGCCTGAAGTGATGCACGGAAAATAATAATTTACGTTACTTTACTTTCAGGAATAAACCCATTTCAAACAAAAAAAATACTAATGCGAAAAACAAAAGACATGAAACCAAAATAGAACCGTTCAAAAGTAGATCAAACTTCGAATGCAACATAGAATACAAGTACTTTTGGGAATCACGACAAAGTAGGCAAATTCGCACAAAAATACATTTATAGGATTGTAACTAAAGGAGCCTAACAATAGACACTGGACGTAGGTATAAGATTAAAGAAGCTATTTTCGCGGTCATTGACCGGAACTGCAAACGAGTAAACAACGACTGTCTGCCCGCCAATAGTCGACAATCATTTTTTGCAAAATTGCACTTTTTTCCAACTTGAATACTTATTGCAGTTAAAATCCACTTAGTTCTGATAAAATATTGCTAATTATTTTATGTCCGCGGCGGAAAATGCACGACGTTTAAAAACTGCATGCACTGAATGCAACTTCGATCGACACCAACCGGCCGGCGGATGCACCGAAACTTTATTCAAAAATATTTGTGTAAAGTAAGTATTTAAGAACGACACTAATATATTAAACGATGTAAAAATATATAACACACAAAAAACACTGTACGTTGAATGTATAATTAAAACATAGAATGGCATATTCACCTAAAAACCTATCTCTATCTATGTCAACCGTGCACACAAATGGCGGCACCGGACAACGTCAACGTGATCGGCGCTACGGGGTTCTCAAAATGACGCTCAAGGTGCCTTGCGATTTCAGTGCATTCTTTCCAAACTTTGTTTTAATACTTTGACACGATGTGATATTTTTAGATTTTATTTGTCTCTAGCACTTTGTGTTTGCAGAACTTTTTGATTAAATTAAGACTATTGTCCGAGAAAATTCGCGTAAACTTTAAATTCGCAACACATATTTTTCACTATTTCGCACAAACTACATACCGTTAATATTCGCGAACCATTCCCATTATCGTCCGATCAGAAACTAATAAGTGCACTGTTTAAACATAATCTTTAATAATTTAGCGAGTTAAATAATGTAGTAATTTAAGCGCGACTGTACAGCAAATAACTTTCTCTCCTATTGAAATGAACTGACGATTGAATTTAAAAGCGCGGCAGAAATCCGGCGACTATTGGCCTCCACCTATATGCAAATTATTTATCTTAGGTACCTGCCGACATGCTTGTTCATTGTCTGCTTGCAAAACGCAGCAGTTGTACAGTACTAGTGTACACTCACACTCTGCTGTTGTACGCTTGTACAGATCTGTACGAGGGGGACGTGAGATATTCAAATTTTAGGGTGGAGTCTCGTCTCTGCAAACGCTTTTGTTGCATGAAGTGCAATGTCTGCAGCTAGATCTTGTAGACATGGAAATTTAAATACCTACATTACTACTTACTACATCGGTGCTATCATCTCTTCACGATACACTTTGCACGATGCGCTATGCATTATCACATATTATGGTGATGCATTTTGTCTGACCGATCTTATTTTTCATACTACATACATGGCTTAAAAAATAATCAAAGCTAAATTTATTTTAATCCTCTGTTATACCTATTATTATTATTTTTTTTTAATATTATTTTAAACATTGTGCCAAACAAACAAAAGTTATTACTTATCTTTTAAACTATTTTTTTTATGTTCTAATTTTTTAAAATTATTTTTATTCTTTCCATTATTTTTATTTCGTCCATTTCTTTTTGTTTGTAAACATGTTCTGTATATTTCACATATCATCGTAATTTGACTGCCCTAAAATGGGATTCCTCCTAGTTGGGCAGTCAAAACACCAATGTATAATGTAATATGTATAATCTTTTACTAAATAAAAAATATAAAAAATTCATAAATATTCATTTAAGATTTTAAATTTATTTAAGTTGTACTATTATGAAATAAAATACAAGTATAATATAAAATATACATAAGTTGTACTTTTAGGTACTTTTAGTTTACCTACCAACAATAAAAAAATATTTTTAGATGGATATTATTATTTTAATGCTCTCTATGTAGGAGAAAAAAAATCACTAAAAATACCTTATCTACCTAAAAAGATATATTAATTTGTTCTGTTTTTTTTTGTATCACAAATATTTTAATATGTACTATATTGTACTAATAGTTTACTGACAAAACTAAAATAAAAAAAATAACCATTCGAAATGTGGACTGCTTTTTGAATTCGTTAAAAATATTAAACGCTACGGTCATCTTATTATTATTATTTCTCCAACTTGGGGTTGATATTTTTTTTGCTAGTTCACACAGAATCCGGTTAGGACCCCTCGAGATGAAACTTTAAGCTCATAATGACTGCATTATCTCTCTGCAATTCATTGCGCTGTAAATACGTAAATAGCATTATCGGGAAACTAAAACATTATATTCAGCCTTCAAAGTGTAAAAAAACTCATAAAATAATATTAAACTTATTCAACATCGAAAAATATCACGATGTTACAATACTCAAAAGTAATTTTTCTGAAATCTAAATCAGTGTTTCACAAACTGATTGGATGCACGCGAATGATTCGAAGGGGTAAGTTATGAGTTATGAGGTTAGTTGTGAGGTTATTGAGGTAAGTTACCCATTTAAATAAATTGAAGCTGTTCCATACGGTATATACGGTTGCAATCGTTTTATTTTTTCAACGCACTAACAAAATAATAAGAAAATGTAACCCAAATCAAAGGAACTCAATTCCGGACATGAACCCGTTGTGATTATACGTATATAAAGTGCAATTGTCATGATTTCGTGGAACAAAACAAAGGTTTTGTGATAACAACTGAAAAAAATTCATCATTTCTTTCGACTTTCAAATTATCTAACGAGAGATTTTTAATGTTTTAATTTTTATACAGCAATAATTATATATACTTATTACTATAAAGTCATTGGTTACAATCCAGCTTTGCCCTTGGCACTTGTTTTTCGTAATGCGATTTTTTTATTTTCTTTTTAGTTTTTATTGATACAATATATTTTTTTTAAAGATTACTTGAGGGGTCTCTCTAGGCGGTATTGAAAAATAGGCAATATATTATGAGGTACGGTTATTATGTATATCTATGTTCGTAGGTTAGTTTTAAAAAAATAGCTAATAATTAAATAAAAAAAATAAATGGATGAAACAGTGCGGCCGGCGTCTTGTCTTATTTTTATTCATTTAATAGACAATAGCACAACCAAGGCCCTAGCACACTTGGTCGATAAGGATCGATGAGGAATGATAAGATAACTTTCGGTAACTTCTCATCGTTCCCTAGGAAAATTGCAGATCGCTAACGTACAAACAACAAATGATGTCGTATATATCAAGGACACTTAGTCATTGTGAACTGTCACTTATTCGTTGGCGATTTGCAGTCATCCTAGGGAACGATGAGAAGTTACCGATAGTTATCCTATCAATCCTTATCGATCAAGGGTGCTAGGGGGACAGGACTCGTAATGGAAATGACGTTGCGAGCTGAAAATAGCGTTAAAATAGAGAAATCTATGCAGTAGAAATTTCATGACAAGAGTTTTTAGATATTCTGTTGGTTAAAAAATATATCTAATGCTACATAAAGAGTATTCTCTTAAAATATGCATTGACCTCGTCAGATAACAAAAACAAATATAATTCCATGTAAAGATTAGACCTAGTCAATATAAAGTTTAGTCATGAATAGTGAACAATTTGAGGAGCGACGCAGCTGCTGGTATAATATCGTTGATCGGCGTGCAACACCGCCTATCTACAATTTCGCTTAAAATTAGATTTTTGGTGGATAACGTTTCTTTTTCCTTATTATATTCACATCACGCACATTTAACTAATATAAATCCAGTATTTGAAAGAATTATACAACCGCCGATCTACTTGTTAACAAAGAACAAAGTCATCCTTGTAAACCGCCTACATACAAGTTGTTTTCTATGAAATCGGAGCCCGTGATCGAAGGAGAAATGTTGTACTTATTTCTAGTAAATTAAAACACTCATGAAAGGTTAGTGAAACCTTGCAATTTTATTTTTCGATTGTAATTGGTTAATTAGACGGATATAAATTTATTTCTTATTTAGTTGTAAGTTTAAATTTGGGAACCTCTCTTCCGATGTTAATAAAATGCACACCAAAAATGATATCAGAAGATATCAGAGAAGTATCAGAGAAGAAAAAGAAATGGCCAACAAATATGCCTTTCATGGTGGTCTGCCCGTACTCACAACGAATGTACAAGAAGTGTAGATAAGGTGATAATGAATACGCTAATTTACCAGGACCCTCCAAGCCATTTCCAAGAGACTACAATTCTAAATAACAACACCAACACCCCCATTCTATTCCTAATATTAATTACCAACCCTTGCAAGATCTAAAATTAGTATTACCACTTTATTGCCGAAACACATTTCTTACTTAAAATAAATTATTTATATTTTTACTTTTAACTTTTTAACTTAATGAGTTAAACCTCAAATTATAATATTTTAATTATTGAAGATAATATTAGCCAAAGTCACGTCCCAGATGTATCCGTATTTTTTTCTGTTTCGGATTTTCGATTGACTTTCGCTAATATTATCTTCATTAATTAAAATATTATAAAATAAATTAACTAGGTACATATTTACAGCATAAGGGTAGAAACACAAAGAAAGCGGGTTTCGTATTCGTATTTCAGATTACCCGCGCTCAGCGCCCGAGTATGCCGGCGGCATTTTGTACCGAGTTGTGGACATCGGAAACTGACTTTACTGTGTGCGGTTTCGTACATTTACATACAAACATTCTTGTCCTTGCGCCGACTCGGAAAACCCGAGTTCTACGTGTTTCGACCCCAAGGCAAGGTGGCAATTGGCAATACCGCCTAAATGCCAAAATGGGATCTATATTGCCGTGCTAATCGCCTATCTGACATTCAAATCCGAAATAATTAAATTTGAAAGGAAAGGGGACATACCTACATTAATTACGTGAGCACAAAAAAAAATTAGACCCCTCCCGCCACTTGGTGGGATTAAGTGAGATTTAGTGGGACCCCCCCTCCCCCTTCCTCAGAGATTTTTTCTTACTTTCGAAATAAATGTTTTTCATAATAGCCTGTTTTCAGCGGGTAAAATGGGACACTTCAAAAGAAGTGAAACATTTTTTTTTTTTTTTTTATCTCTATAATAATATATACTCTTTTAAAGTTGACGTGAGATTTTTATTGACCCCCCCCCCCCCACTAAATGATGGTGGCCTTGTTAGATAAAAAAATGTTTATTCCGTCAGAGTTTGCATAATCGTTCCTACTACGAGCTGTCAAATTGGAAAAATCAATATTATGGTACCTACCTACCGGCTTGAAGAGTTTAAAAAGAATCGTCATTTAGATGGTAACATTTCTTGGGATGATTTGTTTAATTCCTTATTTTAAATTTTAAAAACAATGTAAATGGTTTATAATTAAATGGATATTTATTTACCTTTTTACAAATATTATGATTTCAGGTTTTGATTTATTAAATATGGTAAAAAAAAATGGTTTTGATTTGTTATAATATAATATTCGATTTTGGACGCGAGGCTACTGTTCACAGAATATTAGAATTACTAGTAAGTATTTATATACAATAGTTTCTTGTTTTAAATTTGTAAAAATAATAAGTAGGTTCACTGATTTTAAGGGCAAACAAACGTCATACAGTTTTAAAAGCTCCGTATTCCTCGTTAAAAGGGGTAGATATTTGTATGCGGGAAAAATCTGTCTGCGAAGGGGTGAAAACTTGTGTTCAGTTTGAGAAACCCTGCTCTAAACTATACAATTCATGCGAATCAAGTTAAACACTTTTATTTATAAATAATCAAATCGGGATGCAATTTGCGTTACTAGAATATTAAAACAGTTTTTAGAATTTGTTTCGATACCGCATTACAACTATAATATTATGTAGGAATTCGCAAGTTCATTTTTAAATACCCGTCTCCCATTGCGATTAGGTACCTACTTACATCTTGCATGCAAATATTGCAAATATGCAGTTAAAAATAAATTACCGCACGGAGCGGAGGTACAGTCCCGAGTTCCCTCAGTCGGGCTCATTCAAACTATTTTTATTATTTATGCGAAGCTTTTTACTTTTTCATTTAGATATATTGTAAACTTAACTATCAAACTAATGTTTTTTATCATTGCTGTAAGCTATAAGCCGTCAAGGTATACAATCTACAGTACCTACACGACAGCTATATTTTACCTCGGTAATGCATGTACCCATGTACATACATAAAACGAGTAGGTATGCGTGGAAAGTACCTATGCGAAAAACTATCGAGCGAAAAAATCAGGTTTCCCTAGTAAACCGCCAACATTTTAGTTATATAATTTTCTATTTCTGTCCTGATAATGCCGCGGAATATTTTGCAAAATAATTGCGACATAACCTATCTTCGCAGCTTTATCGCCATGGAGCTAACTGGAAACGGTGCCACGATGCGCTATTATTGCATGTTTTTTATCCTAAAGGTGCATTAGTGCACTCGCGCGCACCTGATTACACATTGTTTAGAAATTTTAATTTTTAAACGTTAAGGTGGTAGAATTGCCATTGAAATTAATGTTACCCGCCAAAAAAAAGTTTGCCATATTTGGCGAATTTCCTGAAATAATGAATTGACCCTATAGTAGAGTAATAATGACGTTACACAAACCCAATCTATACATAAACATTAATTTTATAATGTTGGAAAAAGGAAGGCACAGGCATATTTTTGCACCACTATTTTGCTTTATAATTTTTACAACATATACAGTATAATTCACAATATCTCAAAGCATGATTGACCGGTCAGTGGTTGAGTGGGTATCGCGTTTGGGTCCCACCCAGGCGTTTCGTGTTCCTTGGATTTCTGGCTAAGTCCTCCATCACAACACAAGCAACATCTTCCGCTTAGTGTGGTGGTAGTAGGAGATTTTCAAATGTTGTTGGGTTATTCGTAACCCTGGAATGGTTATCTTTCTTTTTAAAAAAAAGAGATGAATTTAGGAAATGTTGTTTCTTCAAAAATATTTAGGCCGGAACTTGCGAATGTTGCTGTTTTTAATCTAAAGGGATTTTTTTTATTAAATGATACCACGCAATATATCTGTTGCGGGTAATGGTAGAATACGAAGTAAACTTAGATTTATCCGAGTTAACTTAGCATTGCCCAATTCTGTCGGGTAAACTTCGAAAACTGACAAAAATAAAATTAATAAAAACCTAACCTAACCTAACGTTACCCGGCCAGTACTAGGTAGACCTAGGTGTACACGGGTAAACTGCGAATTCTATTCTATTTTTGTCAGTTTTCTAACAGTACCCAACAGTAACCCGGATAAACTCTTCTTCTAGCATTAAGCACGGTACAGAGTAGAAGCTCACATACAAAGATACTGTGTTATAAAGTATATTTTCTACTGACACACTACGTTATAAAATATTTCTTCCTAAGGCAGGAGAAGGGGTCAGTTGAAATCGGAAGCGGTCGAGAGAATATCATTTCTTTGTACTGGATATGTCAACTTGACGGCTCCGTGCAGGCTCCGTGTATTCAAAATGACCCCCTCTCCTGTTTACGGCGAAGGGGGGTTCGCATAACTTTTCGGATATCGCGACGGTAGCGAATATAAAAAATTACGCCGATTAGCAAAGATTCAAACCGCGCTTAAAATACATGACCGGTCAGTGGTTGAGTGGGCATAGCGCTTGGGTCCCGCCCAGGCGTTCCGTGTTCGATTCCTCGGCTGGCTAAGTCCTCCATCACAACACAAGCAACATCTTCCGCTTAGTGCGGTGGTAGTAGGAGATTTTCAAATGTTGTTGGGTTATTCGTAACCCGGGAATGTTTGTGTTCTTTTTTAAAAAAATTAAAAATTATATATGATATTTTTACGTCTGGTGGGTCTGTATGGGATTCTATGGCGAGCGCTATTGTGTTATTATAAGTATCTATTTGATGTGAACTTCGCGTTTGTCGCCCGCTTTACCCGTAATTTTGTTCAGGCTAATATCCATATTCTTGGGTTCGGGCTTCAGGCTCTATCAGACACCATGGCGTTAATAAGTATGACCAATACATATTTTCTTTGAGTAAAATCAAAGAAACGTTGTTAAATAATTATAGGCATGTTGTATCCAATCTTCTTAACGTTTCTTTCACTTTTATTTTTTCTTGCTGCCACACACCATTGTGAGGTGTAAAAGAGATTCTGGTTTGACGGGACGCTCACATGATGTTCTTATACGTAAAAAGTTTTTTTATAAGAACGGAAATAGTTTATATAAAAAAATTCTTCAGAATTTCTTGGAATTGCAATGAATGTGATATTAAACCTAGTCTAGACTTTGGACAATATTTGAAATACTTTTGTTTCGATCGCAAAACTTGTTTGTGAAAATAATGGAGGCTCGGTTCTTTCAGCTGACAGGTCTGACCAGCACGTTTTCATCGCACTCTACTTACTGGTTCCCAGGCGACGCCCCCTTAGAGCTGGCCAGTGCTCATTTTTTAAATTATAGTATCAAAGACAATCAAAGCCTAAAAAATCAAAGCAATAAAGCAAAGTTAATTAAAAATATGTTTTACGTTTCTCTCAAATATGATCAATAACCGACCTCATTTTAAAGTAAAAATAATAGTCAGGTACTTACCCTTTCTAGCGGATAAACGTTTTCCTTCGTATTGTAAAAACAAGACCATTGATAACGGTTAGGGGTGAGCAGCTTACAGAGGTTGAAGAGCCACGCATAACCCAAGAAAATCAGACTGAAGGAAATCCTCATACATACATTTGTAATTATTATAAATGATTGGCTTTCAGCCACTGTGGAATACGCACCCCGTCAAAACAGGGTAGTAATTTCAACACTGCTGGAGAGATGGATTATACTAACATCTAACTGATCTAAAATGGAGTTGCGGACGAATACCGAGGAAGTGAAGGAAGACACTGGACTAGCAGATGTAGGATAAGATAAGCCAAGAATATGATGAAAAAACAGGATTCAACCGTGAGCGGTAGTTTACATGCCTACCATTTTTTGTAAAATTAGAAGCATTTATAATTTATATCTATTTATTTATTCGCAACGACACCAAGTAAAAGAAACCGAATAGGTACCGTCGGCGGGGATGAAGTGGTACCATCTTTCGAGGTTCTTTTTATTGCCACGAGCTTATTTTATAACCAAAAATATTCTGAAAAAAAAAATTGTTGATTTGACCCTTTATTGAATTTTAAAAAGCATTTTCAGAAACCTTTTTATCATACATAGTTAAAAAAATAAATTTAAAAGCTGTTCTCTTCACCCCGCACTGGAGGTGAAGACGATCACAGTGTTTGTTTAGCTTAATTTTCATGTTTATTTATTTAAAAACCACTACACTTCATTAAAAAAATGGTTCCATGTCTGGTCGTAATATGGAATCTCACCATCTGAGTTCTCATAATAAATTTACTCATAAACGATACTTCCTCATATGATAATTCATCAGCATTATAACTTATCTCGGTAACGATTCAGAACAAACTACCTCGGAATATACTTTTTATTATGTAATTTCATATTTTAACTAACTAACCATCACGCCGTTTCCTCGCAAGGGTAGGCAGAGAGGACGGACGGTCTTGGCACACACTCCTTACCTCATTCAGATTCATACATACCCTTATATTATTCTGACTCTTGACATGGCACGACTCAAGTATCTGATTCACTTGATCGTGCCACGTCTTCCTTGGGCGTCCTCGGCTCCTTCTACTATTCACATTCACGTCATAAATTCTCTTTATACTCCTTTCTTCATTCAATCGCTCAACATGCCCAAACCATCTAAGCGTCCCTTTCTTAATCTTACATATTACGCTTACATTCTTTTCGGATATCCACATTCCTCACACGATCATATATAATGTATATTATATATATACATGGTTTTACCACACATACCACTCATTTCTACAGCATTCAGTCTACTTTCATCCTTTATCTGCCAGTTCCATGCTTCAAATGTTATAATATGCACTTACATCAATTGCAAAGAATGTGAAATTTGAATATTCTTAAAATTAAAATTATCGGTTTTAATCACAATCGTTCTTATTTATTACCATGATAAATTATGACAATCTCTACGGTCGTATTCTTAGACCAACATTACGAAAATTCATATTACTTAAAAGTTGCCACTGAGTAGATCGGTCACCTAAAAAAAATAGAATGGGTACGGATTATGTTTTCTTTTTTTTTATAGAAAATGTATTAAAAAAAGGATTTAAATAAAACAAAGGTAGACAAATTCACAAAAAAGGAATAATGAAGGGATCGTATTCACAATATTTTCGATCTCCCAGTTGTTTTTTGCACGTTCATGGCAGGTGCCACTCCACCCCTGAAAAATCAGTTTTTTATAAACGATACACTAATTTTTCTAAAAGCAATAATGCAGCAATTTTTTTGGACTTACGTAAGATACGAGTAATACAATTGGGTTTAGAATACAATAGCCTTTTCACGCTCTGATGTGCAGCAGTTATAAAACCGGATTCACAAAATTAAAAAAAAAATTATATTATCCGAAATTTATTTGAAATATTTCGCGCGGGCACGCAACACAACCCACCGCTACATTATAGGCAAGTATAATCATTCTGAGAGACGTATGGTACGAAGGGAGGCGTCTACTAATATCTACAGGAATTTCAAAAACTGAACAAATCGGACTAATATCTATGAGAATCCATGTTCTGACTAAGGCGCTCCGCTGACGAGGCAACTGAAAACTAACTAAAACCGGCTGGCTTCTATGTCTTGATTGGTCAAAAAGCTTGTTTAACCATAGACGAAGAACAATCAGCTGACAGCTGGCAACTAGCAACGGCCGACCACGGCAAACAGCAGTGCGAGTCGCGAGTCACCCCTTGCGTTACCATTGACAACGAGTTTTTGAGTGATTGTGTAGTGTGCGGGCCATCACATTGTCATACAAAGACCGTTTCCAGTTGACAGTTTTCAGTTGCCTCAGTGAGCGGATCGCCTAATATCTATACGAGGTATGTTGGAACAATATCTATGGGAACCAAAGTGAGGACGAATATCTACAGCTCAAACTGCTGACTAATATCTACGGAACAGGTGATGTAGACGAATATCTACAGTACTGGCAGAGGTTGGATTTGCAATTATGTACAGCATATTGGCATAACATAATATTGCGTATGCAGTTTAAAGGACTTTCTTTTGTATCGCAAACCATGTTATACAAACCTAGCGTAGCCGCTAAACTACTTGAAAACTGGGATGTTTTTCTTGCCTTGACGCGAGCAGGCGCTACGAAGGGGGCACTTTCTTTTGTATCACAAACCATGTTACACAAACCATGTTACACAAACCTAGCGTAGCCGCTGAACTACTTGAATACTAAATGTTTTTCTTGCCTTGACACGAGCAGGCGCTATGCCAATTTCAACATTACAGCAAAATACGTAATATTATGCAAAAACTTCATGTACGTACTTTAAACGTTTAAGGCTTTACGTGATTGAAGTAATTTATGCTTTTCCGTACAACCTCTTACTCAGCTGCCCTCTGTAGATATTAGTCACACCTACGCTCCATAGATATTCGTCACCACTGGTACCGTCATAGATATTTATCCGACCATCTCTGTAGATATTAGGCGATCCGCTCACTGAGGCAACTGAAAACTGTCAACTGGCTACTGTCTCTGTATGACAATGTGATGGCCCGCACACTACAAAATCGCAAATAACGCAAGCGGTGACTCGCGACTTGCACTGCTGATTGCCGTGGCCGGCCGTTGCTAGTTGCCAGCTGTCAGCTGATTGTTCTTCGTCTATGGTTAAACAAGCTTTTTTTCAAGCAATCAAGACACAGAAACCAGCCGGTTTTAGTTTGGCTTCAGTTGCATCGTCAGCGGAGCGCCTTAGTCTTCACTCTGAAGTTCATAGATATTTGTCTAACATATGAGCTGCAGATATTCGTCCGACATACAGGTTGTAGATATTAGTATCTGGAGTCGTACGAAGTAGGGGTGTAACTTTGTTGACGAAGCTATAGCGTTCGCAATACAATGTAAGGTCGATAGTCTTCACCCCACCTGGTTCCCTTCACCCCAGTTGACAGTACCTATCAATTTTAGTTTGGGTATAGAAAAATAATATAGATGGGTTGTTTTATTAAAAAAAAATTTTTTTTTTTAAATGATCAATCTTTCAGAAATGCGAAGTATTTTTTGATAAAATGTAACACTTGGTTCTTATTATTATTGTGTGGCAAGGAATATTAGAAAGCACATGAATATAAATTTGAATGACTGATTAATAGATTTTGAACACCCAAAATAAAGTTTTGCGAACCGATGCATTGTACCTGTGAGAGATATTAATTTCGATCAAATTTTATAAAAAAAAATCTTCTCCTTAGTGAGGCAGAGTGTGTTTTTTCACCTCATTTTGGCATCCCTGGTACCTGAAATATGAGGAGCAGCACCCTACACCTCCCTTTAAGCCGCCGCTGACCAAGTGAGAACCTGAAAAAATAATTGAAAATTAAGCATAGACTTTGAACTCTGATTAGGAACACCATCGTACGTCGTGAATTTTCTGACAGTCGGCCAATCTAATATATAAAAATTAATGTTTGTTTGTTTGTTCGTATTTTTTGCGCTGTCGTACCGTTCAACCGATTTCGATGAAACATTTGGGATTTGTTGTGCGCATGCCCGCGATGGTTATAGGATAGTGAGCTCTGGCGTTATGAAATTATTTCCAATAGATACTATTCATTGGAATGTGATTAAGTTTTTTAAAAATTGTTGTGAATATGCCGGCTAAGGTTTCTATATATACTGGTGAGCTCTGGCGTATATGAAATTTGCACAAAACATTTGAAATAGGTCACACGCGAGTCGTTTGAAAAATTGGTGTATTTTATAGAGTTTAGCGGCAGGGAAAAAAGGCTACACGGGGCGGAGGGGAATTAAGGAGGGGGCTCGCGGGAGGGCAAGACGTGGGAGGGGAGAAGGTGTGACGGCGGGAGAGGGGAGGGGGTAGTGGGGAAAGTGAAAGGGGAACGCGGGATTGGAAGAGGAGGTGGAAGGGGAACGGAAACGTACGGTTAATGGCAGGAGACACAATGTATTTATTTAAGTGGTATTGCAATAAAAAAAAAAAATTCCTTGGTATATGGCTTTTTTAAGGGTTTTCTAGGACATCATTTGAATTTATGGAGGGAAGAAAGACGAAATTTATATTTAAAAAAATTAAAAGATGCTGAACAGAGGGGAGGCAATTTAAAATAAGGCTTGATAGAAGAGAGGATATTTATTTAGAGAGGGACAACCAAAAAATATGTGATCTATAGTTCGCACTTCTAGACTACGGAACGTACAATCTGGGGAGTCGTGCATGTGAATTTTTTGAATAAGGTGAGAGGGAATGGAGCAATGTCCAATTCTCATTCGAATAATATTAAATCTGGTAAATTTTTTTCGACAAAAAAAATGGATAATACAATGATAATGGATGTACAACCAATTTTATTTCCTTTAAATTTAAATCACATTTATTGGAATTCCCGATAATATATTTATTTACCTACTTTATAATGTTGTCACATGTATTTTCCATTTACGTAAATTTTATGTTGGTGGTCCAGTAAGAATCTAACTAGAAAATATATTTCGGTATGTTTTTCTTACTTTTTACATATATAAGTATCTACAGGACTCACATGTTTTCTATTACCCCAAACATATAAGTAAAGCTAGTAAAATTTTTAAAAGATTAAGTAATAGTATTTCAAGTTTTTATTGTTATTACAGGTGGGCAAAATAATATGGATCAAAATTGAGGGGGCTGTATTTTACAATAATTTTGATGACTTTGAAGAAATGATTTGAAATAATGATCGAAAAATCTGGTATGTAATGATTGCAAGTAACATAATATTATTCAAACCGCAGAATGCAAACGAAAACAGTTCTTACGGAATCTCGTTATACATGAGCACAGAGCACATGCACGGTATGAAAATGTTCATTACGTAATTGTGCATTATTCAAAATTGACTTTGGTCTCATTTAAATTCAGCCTACCATTATTATAAAAATAATCTTAAAGACATAAAAATGATTATGTTAATTTATGCCATACACATTCATTTCGTATGCCAACAGAAGTGGCGCCATCTATAATTTTTGAAGAGAACCATTGAATTTTTAATAAAAACATCATTAGCCACTTAGGCGATCCGCTCACTGAAGAGACTGAAACCAAACTAAAACTGGCTGGTTGCTCTGATTTTCAACCAAACTTTCTACTCAGTTTTACGATTTCAATAATTATCTCAACCTTATATACATACAGGATAGCGAGTTTAGTTTGCAAACCGGTTTTTTTTCAGTTGCCTCGTCAGCGGATAGGAAGAGGCACTAGGTCATCAAACTACAAAATCACAACGTTTACGCATTTGAGCTAACGTATTCTAGCGAGTAATACTTTTAACTACTGGCAACATTTTGCAGGGGTGTGTCAGGTGTGTCAGTTATTTATCTCTGATTCTGATTCATGTTTTCGGTTTGCGTTGTTTGGTGTTTGTGAAAATTGTTTTATTACTCGTGGTGAAAAATATGTATGATCAGGTTATTTTTAAAATAAAATAAGTTTACCAAAAGTGCAATGCGCAAGCAATAATTTGGTTTCCTTTTGTTAATTCCTCGTGAGAAAATTATCACGATGGAAAGCCTAACCGTTGTTTTAATTTGTTTGTGTTGGATGGGCGTAAGTGGCCAATTTGAATGGCAGCCCAAAGACAGTTTCGATGAAGTGCAATACAGAATGGACAGGGTTACGGCAGATAATTGTCCCATTATGCACTTGGGAGATCTCTATTTGCCTGAAGATTCTCTGTCTCATTTACCGGACATCAAAGACATCAATATTAATCCGGTGTTCCCGAACAGAACCGCCTTGCTTCATTTACACAATTTAGCTCTTAGTCGGTCTTTCTTCTGGAGTTATATTTTACAGTCCAGGTTCATTCGTCCAGCGATCAATGATACATACGATCCTGGCATGATGTACTATTTCTTGTCCACTGTAGCTGACGTATCCGCCAATCCGCACATCAACGCTAGCGCGATCTACTTTTCTCCGAACATGTCTTATACATCATCTTACAGAGGATTCTTCAACAAAACCATGCCTAGGTTTGCTCCTAGAACATACCGTGCTGATGATTTCAATGACCCCATCCATCTACAAAAAATTTCTACACTCAACACCTTCACAGTTAAAGATTTGGGTGGTATTCCTCCGGATACCTTGTCTGAAGATTATACGTCGGATTATTATAGAATTAACGAATGGTTCAAGCAATGGCTGCCTGACATCGTGGCGAGCAGACACGACACCAAGACGACATATCAAGTGGAGATCAGATATGCCAACAACACTAACGAGACTTACACGTTCCACGGACCTCCTGGAGCTGATGAGTTCCCGGGACCTGTGAAATGGACCCGCCCTTACTTTGACTGCGGAAGATCCAACAAGTGGCTGGTGAGCGCTGTGGTTCCCATTGCCGATATCTACCCCAGACACACCCAGTTTAGGCATATTGAATATCCCACGTAAGTTCTTTTATTTCTCTTTATTCTTATTACTTATGAGTCAAATACTCGAGTGACTTAATACTTGAGGATTTAACAACAAGTCAACTAATTTACACCTGAGTTACATTATTTCTAACCGAAATAGTTTCTATATTTTCCAGGTACACAGCCATTGCCGTTCTCGAGCTAGATTATGAACGAATAGACATAAATCAGTGTCCAACGGGCCAAGGCAACAGTGGGCCCAACAGATTTGCCGATACTGCTCGATGTAAAAAGGAAACAACCGAAGTAAGTGCATTATCATCACCACACAGGCCCGAACTTAGGGGCCCAGGGGCCTTAGGCACAGGGTCAGGGCTCCCCCTTTTTTGGAAATTTGACAGGAAACCTACTTTGCTTTTTTCATTAACCTTTGGCAGGCCAGGTTTGTTTTAAAAAAAATCAAACGTCACCTCAGAATTTTTTTGTGTCGCATTTTATAAGTTCACAGTAACAATTCTTTCAGATTTTGGTAGTTTATACAACTGTTAATAATAATAATAACAATGTACTAATAATTAATCAACGTAATAATATTTTGTAGTAGAAACTCGTAAACAAATAATGATTTAAAAAAAAAAAATTAATTTTCACCGGTGGGCCAACGGCCAATTAAAGGTTAAAAGTATAATACATAATTTTTATTTGGACCAGTTCAATTGTGTACAAGGGGTGAAACGTACTTACATAATGATTTTGAAGAATGAACTATAAAAATAAAACACCGTGTTATTCCTGAGATTTTGATTTCTTTCAGGAATGGAAATCTTATTTTATTTTTCTTAAATTAGTGTCATTTTGTCATCTTCTGTCACCAGTGAGGTTGGGGCCATCGAAAAAAATATTATTTTGTCCTGTGTCCTTAATATTGTCCTATTTGGCACCTAGCAGGGCCACCCTTCATATCGGGGCCCCAAGGAAATGTGTTGAAATATTTGTAAAAAAAAAGATTCTTGGCCGGGAACCTACCTGATGTTGGGGCCCTAGGCCCGGGCTCAGGCCTAGGGCCCCCCAAGTCTGGTATTGTCACCACCGTATTAAATTTTACATTTAATTTATTAATTAAGTTTGAATGTCTTGACCACTTAATGAGAGGTACAGTTTTGAGTTGTTCAGATTCATTATATTACATAAATATTTGTTTATTTATTGATATTCCTTACAACAGCAAATAAAGCTAAGCATGTATAAAAAAGTAATAGCCTCTGTTGCTTTATAGATCTGTGCATGTACGGCAGCCGACAACAGGATCGGCACAGGATTATAGACAAAAGCGTCAGTGGCTTGACAGGAATTTTGTTAACTGTAGCATTTATATACATTGGAAGTCTCGTTATAATATTAGGTCCTGCTTCCCATTGTCTAATCTTTGAACTGTTATCATGATTCCAGTGTGAACCTTTGCACGGCTGGGGTTACAGAAGGGGCGGCTACCAGTGCAGATGTAAGCCGGGCTGGAGATTGCCTAATGTAGTTAGAAGACCTTACCTGGGGGAGATAGTAGAAAGAGCTACCGATGAACAATATTACAACAACTTTGATTGCCTCAAAATTGGATGTAAGTCATACATGTTAAAATAATAATTACAATTTAATTTAGGTTACAGAATAATTATTATTATTGCAAACTCGTCACCACTTCAGGTCATCTTAAAGGCCATAATTTGGTGTCGGCAATAGTTCTTCATCAGTTCAAATGAAATCAGATTTTCTAACGATAAAAATATCTGAACTGTACGAGTTTGAAGTAAGTTTTTTAAAAATCCTGGAAAGTTGCCAAATTTGAATTATGCAGATCTGTTCTGATTGACGTTGCTTTGTTAAATACATATATTATTATTGATAAAAAGATGGTTTCCATAGGTCCCGTAAAAACGGATGTAATAAAAGGTAATATGTAGTTACAAAGGTGGCGACAGCAAAATTTTGAATGAAAATTTCTTTAATTGTTTTCGAATCTCAAAAATGCCATTTTGAATGCCGGATGGTGTTCAATGATGACTCCACAATCTTCATTTTCTCAGGCTGTGTAAAGTTCTTTCTACATTTTGGTTTGTTTTGTTGTCCATGTTGCCTGGTTTCACGTGAACACACGGCAGAGAAACGTCAAATGTACTAATGTACTTTCGCTGCATCAGTAAATGTCAAGCTAAGGCTTTATTTTTAATATACTTAACTTGTTGAAAGCCAGCATACAAAAAATGTAATTTTTCAATGCGACGTAAAATAGTTCCTCACCTTTCTTACGAATTCAATTTTTATAATATTTCTTTTGTGATATTACAAAAATTACATCAAAATAATGTAGATAAAACGAACTTCCTAATAATCACTCAAATCAAAAAATCAAGCGATTCTGATCTTCAATTTCTTTATACATAAGGGGCAAAATCGCTTCAAAAATCCGGACCCGCCGGGAGGACTGCGGCCTGCGAGAGGTTAATAATTCTATATATTTACATTATTTACAATAACAAAAATATATTTACATTGTTTAAAAAATATAAAATGTCGGTTTATATATGACAGTATTTAAAACAAATGATGTGCTTTAACCTCTTGTGCGTCAGCGTTGCCTATTGGCTTGTACCTTGTGGGATTTTGTACCGTAAAAATGCTCCTAGCGTACTAACAGCCGTTGTTCCCAAATTTTCCATCAATTAATCTGAGTCTCCGATCAATAAAGTGGTTTGTTTAGTAACGCTCCATTCGCCTCTTGGTCGGAGAATTGTGTTGGGAAGAGCTTATTTGTGCATTTGAGGAGTGTTGAGTCAAAATTTCAGCTCTACAGTTGATCAGTATGATTGGGAACAATGGCCTTAACCACTGGAGCGATTGCTGTTCAGTTTTTGATTTGGCCATTCGATTTAATTAATATCTTTCCTCAAAATATTAATACGGAAACATGAAAACTGTTTACTGCAGTTTAAAGCTAATGAATCCACCTACATTTCAAAGTTTATCCTATATTTGTAGGTTAATAAGTAATGTTTGTAGGTTAATAAGTAAGTCAATGTAGAAAAATAAAAGCGGTCCAAATTTGGACCGAAATCGCTCCAGTGGGTAAAATAATCATTTTTGACTGGCAACAGAATAATAGCCACGCCCCTGACATTCCAAAGTAAATAATAAAATCTTGTGTATTAAAATATTATACTCGTATATTATACTATAATCGTATTATGTTATACTATACTCGTTTTATATTATACTCGTATATTAATTTAACATTGAAATTTTTCCCTTTTTTGTCATTTTATTGTTTATGTAAGAGGGTGGGGTCACTCAATATGATCAAGATGGTTGGAAACAAGCGAATAGAGCGTTGCTCAACAAACCACTCAACTCATCGGTGCCTCAGGTTGATCGATGGAAATGTTGGGAACAATGGCCGTTAGTTGTGTTGAAATATATATTTTTGTAAGTTTATCACTAGAATGTATGCAGAAGTTTTATCTGAATGGTTTGTTTAATTCTAACAGGGGTGCAGAAGATGCCGGTGCAGTGGGAGAAGGCTCACCCCTTCATCAAGATGCTGTATCTAGACCGCTTCTACGAGTATCAGAACTACACCACTGGCCCGGCCTCCCTGCACGGACACAAAATGAACATTGACCAGGCGCTGAGGTTCATTCACAGCGTGCAGCCGCACAACTGTACCAAGTATGTTTAGTTACACTTAATTCTATCTATTCTATAGTTTTTCTCAGTTGAATGAATATTCCAAAGTTCCATAGTTCATGACGGAAATTATGTTTCCTACTAAAATAAGTTGCTTTGACCTAGAAATTCAAGATAGAAAAAAGTGCCAATTTCATGATGCCAGGGTTCACCGATCGGCAGATTTTCTTTTCTGGGGTAGATCTTGGGTCTACAAAAATTATACAAGTATTATAAGTAAAAAAAAAAACAAGGGTTCCCAATCTTTCGATCGCGGAGCAAATATGGTAGATGGCGGAGCAAAGTTTGCTCAGTCTTGGAGCAAAGTTTTGCCGATTGTGGAGCAAAGTTTGGCCGATTGTAGAGCAAAGTTTGGCCGATTGTGGAGCAAAGTTTGCTATATTGCGGAGTGTGGTTTTTTTCCCAACAGTAACGATTGTCAATTTTGAAAACAATTATTATTTCCATAATATTTTTAATTTACGCATATGGATGGAAAATTAATATCCTTGTCATGGGACAAATTCATTTTTCTAGATTCATGCTTTTCTGTTAACAAAGCGGTTAAAAAAAAAAAAAAAAAAAAATAAAAATAAAAAATACATGTACATTTACATTTTTAGGCAGCACCGCGCTAGCTGTTCAGATGCATTGTACATATAGTTTTGTATCGCTGATCAAAGAACCGGTGGATTTGCATCCATTGTTTTAGCCATAGGTTTTTATATTTGTCTAGTGTGTAGTTAGAAGTAAGATTGTAGAAATTATTGAAATTTGTACAGTGCCCTTGAGGTGATTTTTCACAAAAACGGCGCTATACAAGTCATCCAATTATTATTATTATTATTAAGGGTTAAAATCTTGAATAACTAAAATGAAAGCAACAGAAACACTCCTTATGAGATTCTTGTTAGAAGTCAATCTTAGTGAGAAATTAAAGAAATAGCTCCTGACCTCAAAAAGGTTGGCAACCCTTGCTTAAAAATGTCATGTACCTGTAATTTAATTAACTACATTACTTTTTTCAGGTACAATAAGCAGGATCTAATTTTGCACGGAGATATTGGCTTTGGTGCCCGTGAGCAATTTGAGAATGAAGCTAAAATGGCTGTCAGACTGTCTAACTTCATCAGCGCATTCTTGCAGGTAACACATAATAATTAAGCATAAGGCAATAAAAATATGATCATCGTGTTGTTTTATTGTATTTAAAATAACTTTTTTACTTTTCTTAGGTGTCCGATCCGAAAGAGGTGTACTCCGGAAAGCGGGTGGCCGATAAGCCCCTCTCAGAGGACCAGATGATGGGAGAGACCCTGGCTCTGATTCTCGGAGACACCAAGATCTGGTCTGCGGGAACCTACTGGGACCGCAACAAGTTCACCAACCGCACCTTCTTCGCCCCTTATGCCTACAAGCTGCAGCTGAACACCAGGAAGTTCAAGCTGGAGGATTTGGCTAGACTTAATACGACAGGTAATTAATGCTTTTATTGGGGTCACATTATTTTCAAATATTGTCTGTCTAGAAGATCTCGGCATATTATCATCGCTACACCCACACTTGTAACATCATCTTTCTGGTATGACAAGTCGTGGTGTGATTGTATGCCGAGCAGTATAGTGATATAGACCACGCTCAAAAAACGCTTTCAGTTTGACAGTACCATTAATGTTTCCAGAGGATTTGTACACCAACAAGGACTGGTTCCAGTTCCTGAAGCAAAGATGGTCAACAAACTTCGATTCCCTCGAGAAGTTCTACATGAAGATAAAGATCCGCTACAATGAAACCGGAGGCTACATGAAGAAATATGAACACTACCCCAACTTCTATCACGCGGCAAACTTGGAACACGGATATTGGACTAATCCGTATTTCGACTGCCTGGGGAAGGTACCCAAATGGGTAATCACTTACGCAGTTCCTTACTTTGGATGGGATAACCTGAAGGTTAAACTGGAGTTCAAGTAAGTTGCTTACAAATATATTCCTGCGTAGCTTCTGTAAGCACTCATTTTTCTTATTCCATATTTCTCCTTAATCCTTTGATAGTAACCCAGTTCCTTTTTATAAAGTTCACGATGTCTCCTGGTTCCACAGCTTCCCAAGTATCTTCTTCCTATCTAAAGCCAGGCCAATAGCTGTAGGAAATTTCTTCATCCTTCATTTCCTACAGCTATTGGTGTTTTCCACTCCCAATGTTCTCTCTGCATGTTCTTCTGTAAGGACCCCCCTTCACTTTTTATCCATACTGGCTCTTTTGAGGTTGGTTTCTTACAATACTAATTAATATATCCCGTTAATTCTAAATCCAATCAAAAACCACAATTCGAGTTAACTAATTACCGCATAAATCGAGATCTTAAGAAGAAAAACATCCGCTGCCGCCCTTTCAAATTCAAGTAGGTATTCAATGTAAATTAATAAAAATATGACATTTTTCTGTGTAAATCGAAATTTCACAGCCGATTACCATTACCGTTGCGGCAGAGCCTTCAAATTGAGATATTCAAAGTAAATTCGTATGTACAATTCACCTGTAAACGGAAAAAAATTATATCTATTACTGGTGTAGCCGGCATGTCAGATTCAGAAATGATAATACGAATTAGGACATTTGTATAACGCGTAAATAACTGCATAAATCTGAGTTTAATTTCTATGGCCGGCGGCCTGACTGAACAGATTTACAAAATTATATGATAAATTTTTTTGCAAAAATTGAAAATTTTCAAATTAAACGGATAAATTCTCATGTGTGAACCAAAAATATTTCAAATTACGAGTTATCAAATTTCCAATAAAAAAATTGGTACAAAAAAAAATGGCGGTGACTGGCTTAAATTTTGAATTACTCCTTTTACAATTATTTACAAATAATAGAACAATAATTTGTTACAAAGTGAAAAAGCTATGTATTATGTATCTGAAATTACACTGATGGGATTCTAACTATTGTTTTTATTTATAGGGGAGTTGTGGCTGTCACTATGGACCTCATGCAGCTGGATCTGAACCAGTGCCCCGATGCCTACAGTGTTCCCAATGCCTTCAAGGGAACACACAAATGTGACAAGAAGACATCCTATGTAAGTTTTCAATCTTTATTTTAAACTATATTTTATTTATTTTTTATATTCCTTTGAGGGGGTCATTAAATAATTGCCCAATTTACACTGTGAACACAATTAGTATTTATTTTGGATTCAATTATTTTGCAAGTATGACACGTATTTATAGGAGTTCAACAATAGTTAAGATAGTTAATATACTTATATGGGCTCACTAAGAAATAGGTTACACCTGTGTCTAATACTATTTGTTCCCTTAACCTTTCGTTTTACCAAAAGGGTTTCAACCAGAATTTTTTCCCTCTGGGTTA
Source organism: Limnephilus auricula (assembly GCA_951813805.1). Classification (NCBI taxonomy): domain Eukaryota; kingdom Metazoa; phylum Arthropoda; class Insecta; order Trichoptera; family Limnephilidae; genus Limnephilus; species Limnephilus auricula. The sequence goes on from OX638403.1 coordinate 9,781,608, forward strand.
GCTGAACTCCGAAGTAGACAGTTTACGAAGCGTCACTTCGATCAGTTTTGTCAGAGGTTCACTTAAAGTAAGCACCGGGAAGCAACTTGCTCTCTAAGAGCTAAAACATGACCCTTTATCGGTCATCACAGCTTTGACACTCCTTCCAGGAATAACATCTTTAAGCCTGAACTGCGGGTGAAAACTGACCAATAGCATCCCTCGCCCTAATTAGCAAGGGACGAAGCTATCCCAGAATGGGAAAGTATTTGAGATCAAAGAACTAATCAATATTAGAAATCTACATCATAATTAGATGGTTTGTTACTTAACTATATATTTTTAATTGTTCCAAAGCAACTCAACAAAGTGGCATTTCAACACCCCATGAAAAACTCACATGAAAACACATATGAACTGATTACTGCGGTTTGAAGCCAAAAAATCTATCAAAATTTCGCTATTTATTCCATAATTTTAGGTTTTACAAAAACTTTCAAAAAACTCATTAAATTTATAAAAATTGCCTACCTAAATTTGGGTCACTATCGCCCGAGTGATTATTCAAGAAATGTTTATCAGTCTTTATTTCAATACCATTTAAATATGCACATAACTTTCTAATCTAAGGACGACTTCCGAGAATTCCGAGAAGCTACATTACTGAAATTAAAAGTAATGTCTGGAATGATATTGGCGCAAGCGATTCTGACCTTGTATTAGTACAGTTTCTTTATACATAAGGGTTAAAATCGCATTTAAAAAATAAAATAAAAGACGCCGTCATCCAAGCGACAGATGACATATCAATGCAGTAATTTATTTATTTTTGCATGTGATTCATTTAACAATTTGCTGTTTTCAGTGTGTTCCAATCCTGGGCAGGGGCTTCGACACAGGTGGATACAAGTGTGAATGTCTCCAGGGATATGAGTACCCCTTCGAGGACCTGATCACATACTACGACGGGCAGCTGGTGGAGGCCGAGTTCTCCAACATCGTCCACGACCGCGAGACCCGCATCGACATGTTCACTTGCCGCCTGGCCGGGGCCGCCGCTATGCAGACCTCAGTCACTGTCTTCATCGCCATGATCTTCGCCATCTTCAAGTTCAGATAGTCACTTCCGCCCTTGGAGAGTGTTGACCCTTTTCAGTCGCAACACCTCCATTCCTGCATTGATCTTGTGGTGTTTCCCTGCATCCACTTCACCTCCCAACACTCCAATTTTTGAAAAAATAATAATATTTACATCTTTGACATTCCATATTCTTTGCGTATTGAAATGTTTTGAACAAAGCCTGACAAGTTCATAACCCCTCAGGCTATTTTGTTCGCTTTTGACATTGTTGTATCTCCCTTATTGTCAAGGAGTATATTTGTTTCAAGAGGTTAACTACATAAAAATTAAATTGTGTCCTTCCATGAAACCAAAGTTTCTGACCGCAATTTGAGAAAAATTTATGGAACTTTGTGATTTTTTCATGAAATGACAAAAAAGTGTCATTTGTCTAATAAAACATGTGTGTTTTTCTTTTTTTTCATTATCAGTAATTTTAGTTAGAAAAAACGTAAAACTTTAAAGTTTAAAACTTTTCATGTTTGCATTCTAAATTTTAATATTTCTAAAATTATATTTTTATTTCTAATAATCAAACTTTAAAGCGTATTTCATCACCTTACCAAAACAGTTTTTAATTTTTGGATACATTAAAAACTATTCCGTTTATTTGGATTTTATTACAAAGTGAAAATTTTCTGATCTTCTGACAGAATATGCCTGAAATCTGAGGGGTTAAATCTTTTTTATTTGTTGATTTTACAACAGTAATTATATTCATACATAATAATTACGTAATATATATTATTAAATAATACTTATGTACGTACTACTAAAGTACACATAAGAGATGATATGGAAGAATTCTTGATTTGTTTATTGAAAATTATGTAATATTTTGTGCAAATGATTCATGTTTCTATAAATAAACTCTCCGATAAAGATGACTGTTTATGAAAGTGCTGTGTACGTTTATTGTTATAGTATGCATATGTTGGAAATGGAGTAAATTTTTAAAGTGTAGTTTTTTTTAAATACTTTTCCAAAAAGCTATTGTTTGAAATTGTAGGACAATGTTTTGTATTTTATGATTTCACGTCTACCAAACTCTCAAGTTTTTCGAAGCCATAAAATTATCAAGTCATAACTACAAAAACAGTTGGTGGTTGGCAGCAATTGTGGGTGAAGTAATTCTAAATTTTGCATATTTACTTGACATAAGAAGCTAATACGAATTCAAAACTTTGTACAAATTACTTAGGATAACTCCTCAAACAATAATATTATTTTTTTGTTTCCAATTTTACAAAATAAGGGCCCATTTGTATAAGTTAATTCTTTTAAAACTTTGATAAGAAAATTATATACGTTAATTTAATAAATACATTATTATGTATGAATGTTTTTTTGTGTTGTTTTTACAGTCTACATTTAAACACGTCGTTTATGTGTATTTATTTCTGTTTTACTTACTGTATTTGTACAAAATAATTACATAATGATATTAACTTATATTTGATGCTTTGTTTAGATGCAATATGAAAAATGTGAGAATGAATAGCACTCTTAGTCTAAAGCTAAGTACCCACACTCGTTCACACTGGTTTTACATGTCTCAACGTGTGTACCATCAATGTTTTTTTGTTCAAAATCAAGCAAGTGGCTCGATGCGAAAAAGATTCAAGGGCCATAATTCTTTCTTGATGTTTGACAGAAATTTACGATTTGACTGAGAATCTTGGTGGTAATCTGTCTCAGCGTCTGTCTAGTTGCTTGAGCGCGTGTACACAACGACGAACATGGTTCCAAGTCAATATGTTCGATCGAGCCAAACCGTCAAACATATATGATACATAGATTTAGAATCTATACGTCAAGATCTGATTTATTGATATTAAGTTTTTACAAAATGCCTTGAATCTCAGACGCTTTTGAAATTATTTATGTACATATTGACACTTTGCATTTAATTTTTTTTAAACTGCATACTTATGTATTGTGAATTGAAGGGAGTTCTTCAATTATGTGTTGTATTTTTAAAATAAATTGTGTCGTCCATTGTTTGAATAACATTTTTGACCAATATCATTATGTAGCCTTAAAAGTATGTATTAACATATCATTTTGTGTTGAAATTTGTGTGATTCGATGCATTCCACATTTCTTGTGTATAAAATTAATGAAATTTGCCACAAGCGATTTGTCAAATTATGAAATGAATCACTTATTGCCTGTATGTAGCAAGTAAACTGTTGTGGTTACAATGTACTCTGTAGATAAATTTACTCATAACTCAACAGATAAACTCCCTGTTTATAGACCAGCCAGTCCATTAATTGGGGTGAGTCATTGCTAAAATGGACACATGTTTATCTTCTGTCTTTACTGATTTGAGTGCGGTTGAACGAAATGACAAATTTGAATCGTTTAGGATATTCAGAGTAAAGAAAGCGTTCCATTGTTATGAAAATGTACAACTTTAATTTGAACGTTACTCAAATGAGAATTTTTGTTTTCAGTTTTCAGTAACATTGTTTGTGATTTTTTGGTGGCAAAGATGTTTTCCAAGGAATGCATTAGTTTTCTATTGATTTTGAAATGCGATCTGTACTGCTTCCGTCCTTTAAGCATTTAATGTACAAATATTGAGTTATCTCAAGCGTAATTAATTATTGTTATTTTTTACATTTATATTTACCATATAATTAAGTACTGTAGAATGATAAGTATAGTATTTTATAGAAAATGATATTAAGTAGTGCCTTATATTAAGTATACTCCACCATAATACATTTCTACCGTCCTTGTTGCAATTAATTTTATTAAATCTACAATTCAATTTATCAAATGTGGTCAAAGCAGCATTTTTCATTTTTGTTTTATAATGTTTTCACAAAATTTAACGAAATATTTGTTTATGCCAGTTGTATACACATTTAGGAAATCCCTTATTTTGGTACTTTATTTAAATTGATTATATTTTATTGCATGATACACAAAATAAAACTTTAGTGACAATTGGGTTGTATATCATTGAAGAAGAAGATAATAATAATAATCTAATTTTTAAAAATATGAAAATGAACAAGACACAGAAAAATAATAAAAGATAACGGTCGCAACTGGGACTCGAACCCAGAACCTTACGTCTTACCGGGAAAAAGGTGTATGTCCCGGTAAGACGTAAGGTTCTGGGTTCGAGTCCCAGTTGCGACCGTTATCTTTTATTATTTTTCTGTCTCTTGTTCATTTTCATATTTTAAAAAATTAGATTATTATTATTATCTTCTTCTTCAATGATATATTACATTGATGGGAATAACCTTCAAAAGTTTAGAGTTTTTCTAATAAAAATACAATTAGGTTGTACTGTTCGTACCGTCCATTTTTGTGAGTTGTTATTTTATATCTGATTTTTATTAAAATACATTGTTTTCTATGATTCACGATTTTTATTTATTTTTTACTCAATGGCAGGTAATCTGAAGTGCTTGAATCAGCCGTTAGCGCTGGTGTAGTTGGATATCATGGCAGTCTATGCAAGAATGAAAGTTTTTCTACAAAAGTTTAATAATACATAATAGTACCCAATTAAAATGTCTGTGTTATATTGTGCCTTAAGCTCCCCGAGAACGTTTGGACATCAGGCGCAGTATCCCTTCATACATACTGTGGATGCTGCGCTTCCCTTTCTTTCAAGGCTTGTAATAAATATAATAATTATTTATTTATTCCGAATTATTAAAAAAAGATTTGAGCTTATTTTTGTCTAGCCGTAAACAGCAATGGACAGCGGTGCGAGTCGAAATATTATAGCTACATATTATAATAACATTCTCAAGGCTCCAATGTCGCCTCAACACACCAATGCACACCAATACCAGCAACAGTGGATTCTCTGCTTCATTCCGTATCCACGAAGCTAGAAGAAGTTTGGTATTCGCGCATGCGCATTGAGTCCTGCGTGCCTAAGCTTGCATGAAGCCGGATACGTTTTCGATAAGAGCATCCAACGCACAGAAAACGACTGGAACAAAGTAGCATAGCCGAAGCAGATTGTTTGCGCGATCTTTTTTGTAATAATTGAATTATTGATGATGCGTTGAATATATTTCGAACACATACTTATTTAATTTTGGAATTGTTATAATTGAAGTAAAGCGTAAAGGATTTATAGAGCTATATTTAATTTTGGAATTGTTATAATTGAAGTAAAGCGTAAAGGATTTATAGGTACTATTTTTATTAGTAATAGGGAAGTTGAGTGAAAAATATTTTGACTTATAAAAAATATGTTCATGTAGATGACATTCAAACTTAAATACCAGTATTTTTTTTTTTTTTTTAAAGTTCGTTTTCATAATTAAATTAATTCTACAAGTTTTAATTTTATTAAAGCCCGCCAAAACGGCGGCAAGAGCACAGCAGAGTCCGTGACGTAACCCAGTCCTTGCTTGTATGAAATATAAGGGAAATATTTACAAAACCGGGACACGCTTGATACGGAGGAAAAAAATAAATTTAAAAAGTTGTAGTAGTTAGATATTTACTAGTACTAATCAATTCAGTTACCGGAAATTCAAAAAAAGTGCATTTTAATGGTTATTTTTTAAATTTAAAAACACGAAATGTCATTTTTCACCGACCGCTATGTTAGGAACTGTTGCAAGTTTCGTTGAAAAATGACATTTCGTGTTTTTAAATTTAAAAAATAACCATTAAAATGCACTTTTTTCGAAATTCCAATAACTGAATTGATTAGTACTAGTAAATATGTAACTATTACAATTTTTTAATTTATTTTTTTCGTCCATATTAAGCGTGTCCCTGTTTTGTAAATATTTTCCCTTACATTTAACACACGCAAGGGCCGGCTTACGAACTCTGCGCGCACGGTATTATGCCCTTGCCGCCGTTTTCGCGGGCTTAATAAAATTGAAACTTGTAGAATTAATTTAATTATGAAAACGAACTTAAAAAAAAAAAAAAAATAGTGGTATTTAAGTTTGCCTGTGAACATTGATAAAAAAAAATAAAAAAAGGACTCAACTTCCTTATTGCATCTTGTTCGTGGGCTAGTTTAGATTTTTACATTTGATAGTACCTAGGTATATACTTCAGTATCGCTTACACAAAAAGTCACCGACCGCCACTGCTGGACATGTTTCCAAGTGATTACAACAGTTAGAAAAAAGTGGATTGTGCCTTAAAAAAAACAAATAAAAAAATTCTCATGTTTGCAATGAACATTTTGTTCTATCAGACTATGTTTGACACCTCTGGAATCTGTTATAATCGTCATTATAATCTGATTTGAGCAAATAGCTATTTTAAGGGGGTATTCTAGTCTAGAGGCGCAAATTTCGGGTGTTTTTTCGAGCTCTGTAAAAAATAAACGAAGAATATTTTTAGTATCCTTCTTTTAATGATTTGTTAATTTATATTTTAAGAATACATAAACAATTAAACAAAAAAAAATTTCAATACTCGAAAAGTAATCGGCTGGCAAAGTGGGGGATCCAAAAAAAATGGGATGCCCCGTCGTGCATGATTGCAACCCATCTCGTCATCTGAAAAAAAAAAATCTAACGGATTCTTAATAAGTAAAGAAGTTGCTATCACTGGGACCTCGGAGGATTGAAAAAATTTTTTTTTCACAAAATGGCAGCCGTTTGGTGAAAAATGTTTTTTACGTCTTTTTTGCAGTTTAAATAGTAAAAATTAAATTTTTTCTCTGATTCTGCTTGGAGCTATAAAGGGATGTGTAGAGAAGGTTCATACCAAATTTCAAATAAATCGGTTCAGTTGACCACTGGATAAACACGCCAGCTTGAAAAAAGTAGTTTTGAGAAAAATGCGTTTAAAGTTTTGAGAAAAGTTTCAGGCAGTTTTATTCATATAATGGTACGGTACTCTTACGTGACGTTATTAGGGTCTTCAGTTAAAAATACATTATATTTGCATTATATATATACATTATATACACTGACTGATATTTGCATTATATACACTGACCGGTCATTGGTTGAGTGGGCATCGCGTTTGGGTCCCCACCCAGGCATTCCGTGTTCGATTCCTCGGCTGGCTAAGTCCTCCATCACAACGCAAGCAACATCTTCCACTTAGTGTGGTGGCAGTAGGAGATTTTCAAATGTTGTTGGGTTATTCGTAACCCGGGAATGTTTGTCTTACTTTAAAAAAAAAATATTCAAAATTAAATATAGGTATAGAATATAAGAAAATTTTTATGGGGTAATCCATCGGCACATAGTCGGGCAACGTCTACCTTCTTTTGTTCCGGCCAGACCGGTTTAGTTAACGCGCAACAAAAATAGCTGTAACTCGAAAATTATTCAAATTTTGAAAATCCTTTAAGGACATATTTTTAAAGATCGAAACATTGAAAATATGTAAAAAAAAAATATTTTTCGAAATTCTAGACTAGAATTACCCCTTTAATAGCAATATAAACATAACTAAGGACTATTTCAAAACTTGAGTTATCCTAACTTTTCAACATTTTAGCTAAGAAAGTCGTCTGAAAATTATTATTTCTGTTTCAAGCCACCAATCTGAAAATACAGCAAACTTATTTCTTATCTTATTTTGTTAGTATGTAGATACATACATTGTTCATATGAAAACATTCTGAAATGGGTTGCGGTTACAAACAAACCAGTCTTAAAACCTGGAGCGACAGAGCAATTTAAATCTTTTTCTTCGGATTGCTAAAGGATTTTTTTCCGCCCACTCTAAAAAAATCATACCTTCAAATTTGTATATGGAGACATACAAACTGATTATAGTTCTATATAGCCAATGAATTCACCTATCTTTTGTCTATTATCACATATTCGAGGGATTTATAAAAAAAATTATTATTAAATTGTTAACTTTTTTAAAACATTTTAAAGAATCTAGAGAATATTTATTTTGTTATATTTTGAATGTACAACATATTATATAGTCGCTTTAAAAACAAAAAAAAATAATTTGCCAGATTTTGGCAACAAAGTAATTTGAATAATGGAAATGGAATGCAAGACTACAATATTTCCTGTAGATTTCTGACATCTATTGACTAATAGTGCTAGTATTATAAGCTAGTAACCAAACCATTAAAATAAAAATGGTTTGCGTCTTTATCAAACTGCTTTAACTGCTTCTATTCATTCAAAGATGTCTCTAGCAGTCAGACCAGTTTTTCGTGTTCTTGTATCATAGACATCTGTTGATGGGTAGTAATACTAGTAATTAGCCAATAAGCAAACCATTATAATACAAATATTCCATTTTACAAATGGTTTGCGTCTTTATACCATTAATTTCTTTCTATTCACCTATAGATGTATCTGCTTTCCAAATCCACTATGCCAATTTTTTCGCAATTAGTTTTAGGGGGTTTCTCACCATTCTTCCAATAGCTTATCTACCCTAATAACGAATATTATAAAATATAAAAATAAAATACTTGCAGTGGTTAGAAAATTCAGCCAACTTATCCAATATATAGCCACTATTCATAGGTTCGAGTACCGAATTATAAACTCCAACTTAATAAATAAATAAACCGTGAATCGTAAATTGAAAATATTCGTTATTAGTGTACATAAGCTATTGGGAGCATGGTGAGAAACCCCCTTAGGGGATTTCTCACCATCCTCCCAATAGCTTATCTACATAATAACGAATATTTTCGATTTACGATTTACGGTTTATTTATTTATGTTGTAGTTTATAATTCGGTACTCGAACCTATGAATAGTGATATTGGATAAGTTGGCCGAGTTTTCTAACCAATGCGAGTATTTTATTTATATTTTAAATAATATTCGTTATTAGCGTAGATAAGCGGGAGGATGGTGAGAAACCCCCTTAATTTTTATTCGTTGTGACTTTTCATCGTGATCATCGAAGGAAGATTATTTATTATCTCAAAACATAAGTTTGGTTTTCAGTTTTAGGCATAATAAAAAAAAAATATTTGATCTCCTAAATTGAAGAAATGCCTTGACTTTCTGATATCTTTCCTAGTTATATATTTCCTATATTTATTTTAGGGGGTTTCTCACCATCCTCCCAGTAGCTTATCTACCCTAATAACGAATATTTTCGATTTACGATTTACGGTTTATTTAATTATTAAGTTGGAGTTTATAATTCGGTACTCGAACCTACGAATAGTGGCTATATATTGGATAAGTTGTCCGAAGTTTCTAACCACTGCGAGTATTTTATTTTTATTTTTAATAATATTCGTTATTAGGGTAGATAAGCTAACGGGAGGATGGTGAGAAACCCCCTTAAAGTCATTCAAATGAAAAATTTATCAGTAAAATTTGGTAATAAGGATTTTATTTAAAGGGTACTTATTATTCCGGTCACGAAAAATACCCACCCATTATATATTTGCTGTTGTGAGGGGCGCCACTATCACGCATTATTGAAGCAAAGTAAACGTTAATATTGGTTAATTTTTGTTATTGTATGTATGTATTGTAATAATTTTTAATCATTATATTATTATTAAGAATTCACACTATACCAAGAATGCGAGAAGTAAAGAGGTAGCAACCCGGTACTTTAAAATACCCGGGACTTGCTAAATAAAAAGCTAAGAAATATATATTTTTTTTTTTAATCGTACTTGAGGTATACCATAAATATATCCATCCTCCAAAGTTTGGTAATTAAACATAACTTGATTGACTGTCATAATATAGTACCATATTATGAATATAATTTCTAGAAATAATTTTTAGAAAATAATTTCTTTAAAATTTACTATGATAAAACTATACTAACAGACAGACCAATTAGTCACAATAGACCCGATATAGTTTTACAATACAAAATTTAAAAAAATAACTTTGATGTAGCTATTCCAAATTCCTGTAATATTGAAAAATCTGTTTCTGAAAAAATATGAAAGTATACAGATTTAGGAAATGAAATTAAAAGAATTTGGCATTCTCAGACTATAAAAATATTACCATTTGTTATTTCGGCCACTGGCATTATACCTAGTCCTCTCATTAAAAATTTAGGCATATTAGATTTGTCAAAGAATTTGTATATAAAATAGCAAAAATCAGTCATTTTAAATACATGTAGGATTACGAAAGATTTTTTAAATATTTATACTGAGGGATCTGTAGGATTTATCGGTCAAATTCCACCGAGTCAAACCCTCGGATATGAAAATATCTGGAGTCGGTGAATTATATTCCCATTTAATAGTTTGGTAGATTAACATGTTGTTCTTGTATTGTTTTGTATTAATTATACTTCTATAGTACACTAGCATAATGTGGATTTACTAGATTATCATTTATATGGAAAAGTGTATGAAAGGGCCTGAAAATCTGGTGAATAAAAATATAATGATAAAATAGACAAAATGGTACTTTCTTTATAGCACTGGCCCTTACAACGTATTTTTATAATATATACGTGTTTAGCGTTGATTTTTCTATCATTATGTCGTTACGCTGTGTCCCATGTTTACCTCTGCCCAAACAAATATTAAAAAATACACTTACATATCTAGGAAAATAAAGACATTTTTGGCTTTTGTAAATATTAAAATATCAAAGAGACATTTACGAACAAATAACATAAAGGTTGGCCGCAGTCTCAATTCCCAAAACACAGTTTGTTTTGTTATTACGAAGAGCCTTTAAATGTCGAATAAATAATAAACGATCATTAGGCCGAAATATGATGAGATGTTTTTTACCAAATTGTTTGGATAATGTCTGTATAAATATGTCGCGGCTACATTTTAGGTTCCAAGTGGGTTGCTATGTAAATGGATCAGTTGTCGTAAACACAGGGCTTGCGAGCAGTAGGTTGTACCTACGATTAATTTAGTTTATTTAGTACCTACCTAATCATTAGCACTGTTTCAAAACAAACTTATTTTATTTATTTATTTATATTTCACGCCCTGTTGGGATTTTACATGTTTTTTTTTTTAATTAACAAAGTACATCTAAATCATAAATTACATTCAATTCACACTTAAAATTAGTTGGCTCTTTTACACACAAAAGCAAAAAAAAAAAATTATAAAACTGAATCTAAAACAAAATCCAAAGCAAAATCATAAACAAAATCAAATACGAGTTTGATAAAAGCAGGATACCCTACCATGCAAGGTAGAGAAACAACAGAATGGGATAAGTACAATTCGTAGATTGAGTCAAGGAGAACTATGTGGTATATTCAATTAAATATTATTGATCTTTTTTCCGATAAACATCTTACTATGAGGTGTTTATACTTAATAAATGATGTGTCAAACATATCCGCAATGTCCTTATATTCATTTCCCAAATTCTGAATTCGGCGAATTGGAGTACACAATTGTGATTCCGTGTTGGAGTTTTCACAATAAAACGGAAGATATTGCCTCGATGTTGGTTTGCGAGGTATATGGAAAGAAAGGGCTGTTAATTATTGAATTTACGATTTTATACAAACATGAAGTCATTAACTATTCTACGTTCGGACAATTTTAATAAATTAAGTTGACATAGTAGATAATCATAGTTGACACATTCTCTTGTTATGCCCATTCTGAAATTAATAAATCTTAAGAATTTTTTTTGGATTCTTTCTAATGTAAATTAGGTATTTTTAGGTAAATATAATAAAAATGTAAAGAATTTTTTTAAGTGTTGAAAAAATATCACACCATGTTGGTAATTACGGTAGTTGAGTACGTTATCATGCCGTATCTGATGGCAGGAAATTGATGTTTCAAAGATTTCACGACGCCAGAGTTCATAGTTAGTTAGTTTTGTGTTTCACGAAAATGCTGAAAAATGCATAAAAAGTTTATTATTATTTGCTGTTAATAACCAGTAAAAATGCTTCATATTAAAACATATGTTTAAGTAGCTACTAATTTTCAAGGTAATTATCGTAAGATTCAATGTTTTTTTAAATTTTATTAGAAATACCAATGGACAATCCACTTTTTACAAAAACAGTAAATAATAAATAAATTAATAAACTTACAAGGAAGTTACAAAAAAGTTATTGGTATAATAAATATATAAGGTTATATCTACATGTGAGATAAAAGTTTATACATAATTAAAGGTTAAATAAGAGATAGTTCGTGCTTAAGTTCGTTGGAGGACATGTGGAAAATATCCATTTTTCCTGCGAGGGAGTTAATTAATCTTATAAGTACAAATAAAAATATATAAATTTGTTTTAGACCACTTTAAATTTGAATTAAACCTCTATAATATTATCTCGAATAATTGTTTTTATTTAACAAAGTGCAGCACTTCCAAAATTCATTTAAAGCAATCCTGATGGGTTGTGCATCCCTGACAAACCGGTGCACTTACCTAAATACATTCTCGTATTTCTGTAGATATCTAGTTAAGTGAACCAACCTATTACTTGGCTATTATTAAGCTAACCACCATAAAACATCGTTAAACTCGATTATTATAAGAGATATTTACTCGAACACTCTATTTGACAAAGCCGCGCCTTTATGACCGGGAAATGTCATGTTGAAAATATTAATAATATAACATTATTCAGAAGGTCAGAATTCGTAATGTAATGAATAATTTCCTTCATTACGATAAAAAGCACTTCGGCTTTTGTAGAAATATGTGGAAAGTATAGTAATATTATCATAATTAATAATATACATTTCATAAAATCAATAGCTGTATTACCGGTTTTGTTAGAGTCTTAAATTTTTAAGGTGAATTATATATGTAATTATTTAGTAATTGATTGGGACCTAAACATCTAAGGTATCACGGAAAAACTCACAAGACTTATACATTTCTTAAAAAGTCTAAGAAATGTGGTAAATAAAAAGGATATTAAAAAAGTATACTACATGCCATTCTCGAATTCTCGAATCGAATATGGAAATATAGGTTAGGGATCTGCTACACGGAGAAAAAATTTATTCGAAAAAACGATCATTTTAATAGTAAAAACGGTTAAAAACGGGACTGAAGTTCTTACGAACAAATTAACAGTGTTTCAATGTTTATTGGCGGGAATGTAAGAATAATTTGTTCATATACGTACGAAATTACGAATACAAACTAATTATTCTTACATGTTCCCGCCAATAAACATTGAAACCCTGTTAATTTGTTCGTAAGAACTTCAGTCCCGTTTTTAACAGTTTTTACTATTAAAATTATCGTTTTATCGAATAACATTTTTCTCCGTGTACCCACAAAAACATACGCCCCCTAGATATGATTAAAAAAAGAATTATAATGACTAATGAACATACTAAAAGTACCCTTTAGAACGCCTTTGAATGAAATTTTCAGTAGCTTTGACGTACCAAATGTAGGCACAAAAGCCAAAAAAAATTTATGGAAACGTGTATCCATCACACTAGATCGAATAAAAATGACGTAAAAACATTCCAAGTTAGAAAACCACGTTCGGACAAAGAAACTACATTTATATTGTAAAAAAAAAACTACTACAACCTTCTCCAAGACATATAACTAATAAGTACAAATAAAGAATAAAAATCTGTCTGAAAGGGGTCAATTCTAAAAAAACGCAAAATACGACAAAAAAAAAACTAAAATCAAATAACTTTAGTCTGTCTCAGCATAGAACCCCCTAGTGAGAAGGACTAAGGCGCTCCGCCCACTGAGGCAACTGAAAACCAACTAAAACCGGCTGTTTTCTCTTTCTTGATTGGTCAAAAAGCTTGTTTAACCATAGATGAAGAACAATCAGCTGACAGCTCGCAACTAAAAACGGCCGCCCAGAGCAATCAGCCGTGTCAGTCGCAAGATGGTCCCAAGATGGTCGCAAGTCACCGCTTGCGTTACCATTGACAACGGGGTTTTGTGTGATTGTGTAGTGTGCGTGTTATCACATTGTCATACAAAGACAGTTGGCAGTTGAGAGTTTTTATATGAGTGGGCGGAGCGCCTAAGATATACCTAACATTACTATATTTAAATTCACCATTATATTTTGTATGTACATTATTTGTAAAAGGAACAAATTATTAAAATGACGTTGCTGGCTAAAATATTTTCATTAGGTAGATTCCTACTCATCTTAGAACTTGCAAATGGAATAAGCTTTGCTAAATTCATTCTCCAAGGTTTGAGAGTTTTGATGATTTATGCGCTCCACACACGATGCTGCAGACAGCCCAGCATGCTAGGCTGTTTGCAGCATTGTGTGTAGTGCGCATTAGAATCTAATTTAAATATTACAATAACAGATTTTCCGCGTTATAGTTCAGCATTATGTACTTACATATTATGTTTTCATAATATTTTGAGGGAAAACTTTATTTATTTATTTTTCATGCGAATTAAGGAAAGCACACAGGAGTAAATGAATTGGGATACATGTGTAAATAGTTTTCTATAAAAATATTATTTAAATAGATGAGAATTCGGAGAATCTTTTATAATGGGTATCTACCTATCTAGACATAAGAAGATATATTATTTACTGTTTGATGGGTATCACATTTTAAAATGAATGACCCGAATTGAAAACATATACCGTAAAAATGAAGAGATTTATTTCAATAACGATTACAAGACGTAATTCTAAACTATTCACAGTTTACATAAAGCGCCGCGGGATTACATTGTGTATATTTTTTACAAATCCCAAGACATGATATTCCCTAGAGGCGAATAAAGAAAGAACCGACGGAAGATGGCGTATATAATATTTTGTATGGGCCGCAACGACCAACTTTCGGCTCGTCTAACAATCTAACAATCGAGCCTGTCGCTTGCATCTCAATTAGCATTAATCATCTTTTCAGAATGATTTTCCGGGCCGCGAGAAACAATCCACGGATTATGGCCGCGACTCGCCGCGCTCATCTCTCAATGGGTACCCGTACTGTTACAGTGTACAGCTTCCTACAGAAGACTTCTAGAGGACTGATGTGACCAGGGCCGCCGCGAGAAACAATCCAAGGCTTATAGCCCAGTCAATGAAGGTTTTATGTCGGAACTAATTCCCCGGAAGCTGAATTTTCCACCGACGTTAAAACACCTTTAGATATGTTTAAAAATAAAAATCCCCGGTTATCCCCCTATATTGTGCTTTCCTCCCCATCCCCCTTAAGTATATTTTGCAAAGCCTTTCGGAAAACGTTCATATCTCCTTAACCGCTGTATGAAATTACACAATGTTTTTTATTTATTTTAGTTGTAAATTAGTTATTCTAAAAATAGTTTCTTTTCAATTTTGTGATAATTTATTAATTTATTAATTAAGTAAGAATATCAGTTTTTAAAACAGTATTTCTGAAAATATTTGCGTATAACTTTTTTCTGAGCATGTTAAAGAAAAAATGGATCAACAAAACTTGTAGACAATGTCCGTCACTCCTGAACCCACCGACCCCCAGATTCCTATCCACTCATCCCCTTTTCCTTCCCAGAATTTCCTTTCCTTCATTTCCTTAAAAACCCTCCAATCAACATCCCCATAGATGACCCTGAAATAAATTATTTTCCTATGTGGAGCTAACGCAAAACAACTCTCAAAAATAGACAACTAAAAATGTATTATTTTCTGGAGTAGGTAAGTAAGTTTTGAAATTTTAATAGATGTAAAACGATGAAAAATCCTATTTCTTGGTCACTTTATGAAGGGCGACAAATGAACATTTCTTCATTTGTCTTTTTCCGGACGCCTTGGAAACTAGATCAGTTTAACTCCTCAGTAAAATTTCTCTGCTTCACCTGCCTTCTACTTTGCCGAAGACTATGAGTTTCTCCAGGTTCGAGTTCTCAGTTGAGTGAGCGGAGTGTTCAAAGTGTTTCAAGATTCATTTCAGGCAGTCAGCTGTCATGCTGCTTTGGAGTGCTTAACTCTTAAAGAATGGAAATATAAAAATAATAATTAACTAATAATTCGGGGAAAGATTAATGGAAGACGTTGGTGTGAAGGAAGATGCTGAACTTCATGACTTCGAAACCCCCATGAGTTGTTCCGGTCTACAACTTACATGGTTAGGATTGATGAAAGCACCAGAAAAAATGTCTTGGTATCATGTATCATATTATATAATATTGTACTTCAATTCCTTTCAATTTGTTGCTACATTGCTACGTAAAAACAAAGAAACGACAATTAAGTTTATTAAATCAATTTCCATTTACGGTTTATTTTAACAATCTATATTCTTTTGATTATGTTTTTTTTTTATTTTTATTAAATATGTTTATTTAGTTTTAATTTTACATTATTTTTTTTTACAAATCTTACGAAACTGATCAATCAGTTTGATTGTAAGAAATCTCTCATTTTTTTTTCTAATTATTTAATACAGTATACTTTTCAGTTTTACATAGTAAATACTAAATATAATACTTAAATACTAATTATTACGACAAACTAATTATTATAATGGTTATGAATTGCGTTGTAGTAAAAATATTTTATACAGTACAGACATAAGGCGAGAAAAAAAATAAAATAGAAAGGAACTATATTATTTGATTTCATGTTCTTCGGAGGTAGAAAGATTTAACTTTTGTTTTGATTTTTGAATAAGATGTCTCATTTTTGATATTTTCAGGTAATGCGTTAAATATTTCCGGAATTTTATGCCTTTTTGTTTCTCCGTATACATTTTGAGATTTATTAATAATAAACATTTGTGCTTCTCTATGCCTAGTAGGGTAGTTGTGGTTTACAGGTTTTTTGAATTCTGTATTCCAGAATTCATCTAGCGTTAATTGGTAATTTACCTTACTGTGTATAGAGAGGACATTACACAAGGAGAACACTTTTTTATAATCACCTTCACATAACTGGACTTTTTTTTTGCCTGATATCAATTTTAGGAAACGAATTTGTAATTGTTCAATTTTATTTAAGTATGTTTTGTACGTTAATCCGTAACTATTTATTCCGTATCCTATAATTGATTCTGCTAATGCGTTGTATATACAGTATAATACATTTTTATTAACAAATTTTTTTAGGTGGTAAAATTTTCCTAATATGGATTTTAATCTATTACATACATTTTCAATGTGATTTGACCAGATAAAGTTGACATCTATTGTAAGACCAAGGTATGTATATTGGTACACTTTTTCTATATTCGGGCAATTACACTGCTGGAATTGGTTTTTTGTGTGCAAACAATCATATGAATGACTTTTTATATGCAATTCCTTTTCCTGACAATTTGCATATGGTGAGTGTATAAGCATATATTTGGTTTTTATGCGTTAATAATAATGTCATTATTATGGGACCATTTAATTATGTTATTTAGGTCTGTTTGTAAAATTTCCTCAATTTTTAGTGGATCTTTGTCAGCACATATAATGCAAGTATCGTCTGCAAACATGTAGCATTTACAACGTTTTATTACGTTTGGTAGACTGTTTACTTGCATTATATAACATGTAGGCCCCGATATCGACCCTGTTGCTACTCCGGTATCTGTTAACATTTCATCACTAAAAATTCCGTCAATTTTAACTTTAATTTTTCTATTTAATAGATAATTTTGAATCAATGATTTTAAAGGACCCCTAATACCACATTCCTCCATTGCCCTTAATAATGTTTCGTGGTCCAATGTGTCAAAGGCCTTTTTAAAGTCTATAAAAATTATACCAACATAATATTTTTCATTTAAATGACAATTTATATGGTCAGTGAATTTAGACAGTAATTGTGTAGTACTTTTTTCTTTTTGAAATCCGTATTGTACGGGATTTATGATTTTATTTTTTTCTATAAAAAGTTGTATTTGGTTAAAGATAGCTCTTTCAATAATTTTATCAATACATGAGAGAATCGCTATTGGTCGATAGTTTGTGAAATCTTTGTGGTTTCCTGATTTATATATAGGTCTGATAATGGATGTAAAAATGTAAAAATAATGTAAAAATCTTTCGCAACATCTCCATCTTGGTTTTCTGTTATATCTTCCACGTCGTACACTATTTATAGGTAAGTAAATACTGGATCAACGTACGCTACCTAGGCGACACATTTCGATATCTGTACTACTCACAATATATATATATATATTTTCTATGGAAATCGTTGCCTCAGAATCAAACAATATGTGGCCAGAGTGATTCTGAAGCATCTTTTCCATAGAAAATGTAGATATGTATTGTAAGGAGTCCAGATATTGAAATATGTCGCCTACGTAGCGTACTTCAACCCAGTATGTAGGTACTTATCTTATCAGTTTTGAAGTCTACATTCTAACTGTGAAGCACTGCATTATCGACAACAAATGCAAAATTTAAGAGAATACATTTCCTTTAGGCGATCCGCCCACTGAGGCAACTGAAAACTCTCAACTGCCAACTGTCTTTGTATGACAATGTGATGGCCCGCACACTACACAATCACTCAAAAACCCGTTGTCAATGGTAACGTAAGCAGTGACTCGAAACTCACCATGCTAGTTACTACAATGACAGCTGATTGTTCTTCGTCCATGGTTAAACAAGCCCCAAACCTGCGGCGCCCCTGTCTCTGACAGCCAGAACTAGAAGCAGGAGGCAGGCGGCGGCCACAAGGCGGAAAAATACTCCTGTCTAAAAATTAGACAATGACATTTGAAATGTTTGAATGACAAGTAGAACCTCCTCGTTGCGGCGTCTTCTACAGAACAGATAACCAAACCATTGGTCTACTCTCTGCCGTGCTCTACCTCACTGGCGGTGCCGACAGGTGCGATTGTCTATTCTACTTTATACGCTTCATACTAAATATTCCATCTTAACCCTCCCTCACCAAAAAGGGAGATTTGTGTGATATCTAAGTTGTTTTTTACATAACGTATTCAATAATTTAGGTAATCCCAGAAAAAACAATTCGGTACCTAATCGATGTACACGGAGAAAAATGTTATTCTAAAATACGATCATTTTATTCGTAAATACGGGACTGACGTTCTTACGATCAAATTAACAGTGTTTCAATGTTTATTGGCGGGAATATGTAAGAATAATTTTTAAACGTTTTCAACCGTTTTTACGAATAAAATGATCGTATTTTAGAATAAAAATTTTCTCCGTGTACATTAAAAAATGTATGCCATTGCCATTTTTAAGATATTAAATATTTCTATCCGATTCCGTCGAAATTACACGGAGAAAAATGTTATTCTAAAATTTTATTCGTAAAAACGGGACTGAAGTTCTTACGAACAAATTTACAGTGTTTTAAAGTTTATTGGCGGGAAAATGTAAGAATAATTTGTTCGTATACGTACGAAATTACGATGATGAAGTGTCGTTGCCTAGAAAAATAATCAAGGAGCCTTTATTAATTAACTTTCTTTGTGAACCTGGCAATTAAATTATAATATACCTAACGAGGAAATAATTCTGCTCTAAATTATTGCCATAATAATAAATAAATTATTGGTATAAAAAATAAAGCGCAGCATGAAACTAGTGGGGTAAATACGAAAAGAAAATGGTCAAATATTGGACTATACGGATACCACCACAAAATTTGTGACTTAGAAACATGAGTTTTTACTAATACACATAAATATAAAACGGAAATCTTTCCATCGATAGAAACAAGGTAGAAGTAAAAAAAGCGATCGACATTAGACCAAAAACAAATAAAACATTTAGAACATTGGTTCCCAATTAGTGGTACGCACACCCCCAGGGGTATGTGAGGTGTGAGGTTACGCGGCGTGCACGGAGAAAAATGTTATTCTGAAATACGATCACTTTATTCGTAAAAACGATTAATAACGGGACTGAAGTTCTTACGAACAAATTAGCAGTGTTTCAATGTTTATTGGCGGGAAAATATAAGAATAATTTGTTTGTATACGTACGAAATTACGTATACCAACAAATTATTCTTGCGTGTTCCCGCCTTCAGTCCCGTTTTTAAGGTTTTTACGAATAAAATGATCGTATTTTAGAATAAAATTTTTCTCCGTGTAGGCGCTCGCAAATACTAAAATCGCCGAAATATATTTTGAGTCAATCTGTGTAAGTATGACAGCGTACTTTGCGAAAGCGGATTTTCGGCCTTGACAAACATAAAAACTAAACATCGTCACCAACTAGGTACAACTCGAGATTTTTGAGAACTGTGCAAAGAGAGACGTGCACAAGTATCACATTTAACTTAAATAACAACATGTGATTTTCATTATTATTGTGCCATCAATAAAGATTAAGGATGTAATTTTTTTTTAAAAGCAGTTAAGTCGAAAAAATAATTTAATTTTATTCATAATTTGGCTACTAATTTGGAATCACTGATTTAGAGTGACGTTACAGACATCACCAAAATGAGACACTTACTTGATAGTAGAACAATGTAAGTGTAACATTCAGTTTAAGATGATCCACTAGTCCTTGACTCATTCGGAATTGGGCGGAGCGAACGATTTTTGGGCGTTTACCAATAAAAACCCTAATCTCTAGCAAACAACAGTGTTTTGTTATTCCGCAAGTATATTTTTAAAGATCGAAGCGCCGCGTAGACTAAGGCATGTCCGTTTGCCCCGGGCCCTGGGCGTAGAATGAGCGACGGGCTAAAATCCTTCCGTACATGGCATAAGGATGAAATTCGCACTTACAAATTCGTTGGGTACCGCCTATTTTTATTCACTGAAAAGAAACGTCGCCAAAATGCACTTTTTATTTTATTTTGTGAAGTTCAGATACAAATATTAAAATGTTTTCCGATCACTCTATAAGAAACTTAATTAGCTACATTATTCAATAAAACAACACCAGAAAAAGGATTTGTAATAGGAGATTTTTCACTTTTAACCATTTTTTATAGGTCAGACGCATAATTTTTTTCTAAGCGTATTAAAAAGCTTATCAAAAAATACTCGATCACTTCAAAGGCCAAGATGTGTTCTACTCACAGTATTTAATTGAAGCATCTATATTATTTCTAAGCGATCAAATTTTCAAAACTAATGCACAAGATTTTATACGATTTTGCGTTTTTCCGCATGTCTTCACCTTAACCAAAATATATAAAAAAAACTCAATTTTAGAGATAGAGCGGCGATCTCAAAAGAATTGCACGGAGAACTCATGAAAAATAATGGAAGTGATAAAAAAATAGGCGTAACCCAGCAATAGGTACACTATAATATAATAATAATAAGATAGAAAAAGTATATTTATCAACATATCTTGTCCAATACTTACCATCTCATGATTGGAGGATTGTAGATCAGAGATTGGCAGATCATCTCACTCCAGTGGAGACCAGGAGAACAGGAGATCAGAAGAGCAGCGGGACACAAGACCACAGCATCTGATCCGATAGACATTTCAGATTGTAACTGTCTAGTAATGATGATTATATTGATTATAATTCCGTGGTACAATGAGCCTGTTTTGATGACCTGCTTCTGGCACTACCGTAACACGGAAGCATGGGCTGGGCATGACTCGGATCGATAATAATAATTCTACTGCGATCAATTTCTTACCTATTCATTCAATTGATGTAGTAGATCATATAATTCATGACTCGGTACTTAAATTAATTTTAATTACATAAGCGAAAAAGAAAAGCTGGCAAGAGGCCCACATTATAATATAATGTTTGAAAATACAAAATATTATTGTATCAATAACAACATCATTTAAAAAAAGACATCTGAAGTATCTATAATACTAGCAACGATATTCTTATTTTTCGTAAATAAAGAAGGTCTCAACAACTGTTCCTGGGAGAACTTAACTTGCGAAATGCATTTTCAGACTCGTAGTAAAAATCTAGAATAAGCAATGGTTGCAAGCTGGGATTGGTTTATTTTTAAACAGGGCTTTAACATTCAGAAGTTCTGCTAGGTCATGTTCTGTAAAGTCAATAGATTTAGGGAAATTACAGTGAGAGAGCGATTAGGTATTTTAGTCCAGGTTCAGGCATTTTTGAGAGATGATTTGGGAAACATTTTCTCTATTTTACGCATTTATATTTTCAAAAATAAACGAAATGCAGAGAAACAGAGCAAATAAAGAGCTGTTTGAATGAAGCGAACTCTTGAACGGTGAGCTACGGCAATTTTATAATGGGTAATGCACACTTTCATCTATCTGGGATGTATCAATGCATAATTTAACGATTTTATTTGATATTTTTTCTTTCTTTTGTTGTTGCTCGCCCACGCAGCCATTATTTGTATTAAAATTAAAAATAATGATTTTTCTTCGGTAATAAGTTCAGTTGCCTCCGCTGACGAAGCAACTGAAAATAACTAGTTTGCAACTAAACTCGCTATCCTGTGTATGTCAATGTGATGGTCCGCACACTACACAAATTCTCAAAAACCCTTTATCAATGGCAACGTAAGCAGTGACTCGAAACTCACCATGCTAGTTGCTACGATGGCAGCTGATTGTTCTTCGTCTATGGATAAACAAGCTGAGATAATTAATGAAATCCTAAAATTGAGTAGGAAGTTTTAGTATTAAAAATATACCAGGATCAAATAATGACTTTTCCAAGAACATGTGTTCGCTATTATGTCCTCTGCGCGCAAACTGTATATAAATAAACACCTTTTAACTTTAATCTCAAGTGACCTACCAGGTAAGTATGGTCCTGTGCATTTTCATAAAAAAAAAATACATCTCATTTACATTTTTAGGCAGCACCGCGCTAGTTGTTCAGATGCATTGTACATATAGTTTTGTATCGCTGATCAAAGAACCGGTGGATTTGCATCCATTGTTTTAGCCATAGGTTTTTTATATTTGTCTAGTGTGTAGTTAGAAGTAAGATTGTAGAAATTATTGAAATTTGTACAGCGCCCTTGAGGTGATTTTTCACAAAAACGGCGCTATACAAGTCATCCAATTATTATTATTATTATTATAATTCATTTTAATGCTTAAATGCTTTACATATGAGAATGCTTTGTCTAGTTTACAATATTTTATTGACACTATAAACCAAAACTTTGCATTAAAATGAATCATCAACTTAAAAAAAGTTTTTTTTTCAACATTCAGAGAGTTGGAAACCATAGCAACCAGCAAGTTTTAGTTTGGTCTCAGTTTCTTCTGTAAGCGGATCGCCTTAGGCAATAACTTCAAACCTTCAGGGAGGTACTTAACCAGACAAACTCTTTTTGAAAAATAGAATGTCACCTCTTAAAGTCACTGGTCCATTTTATTGGCCGCTAAATAGCTAGCGGGTGGTGGTGATATTAAAATAGGTAAACGAGTATACATATAATATAGTAGGAGAGGCCGTGTGAAGACCCGAGCGGCGAATTTCCGAGACAAAGAAGTCGAAAACGGCGCGAATTTCCCCCAAAAGAGAAAAAAAGCGCGCGAAGGCGCGCTAGTCCTTTTCTGGCAGATTTCTGTGAGCAGTGGATTTCCCAAGCTGTCGGGATGACTGTTTTTTTGTTCTCTCTTTCCCCATTCTATTCCCCTTCCCCCTTTATTCTTCCTACTTCTCTCCGCTTCTCCCTCTTTCCCCATTTCGCCAGTGCCGAGACCTTCCATGGGAAACGGTCCCGCTGGCTGATGGGGCAACGGCCGCCCAGTGGCGGATCAAATAATTTTATACCTACGCGATTGAAATAATTTTGTGTCGGCTTGAAATCAATCATTTCGTACAATTTAGATATTCCCAATATTTCGTACAATTCTTCACGTGATTTTTAAACTTGGCGTATGATGATGATAGCTACTTTGGGAATTAAACTTGCTGCTTAGGTGTAATATCTTATCAATCATGTCGTGCACATTCATTGAAACGTAATAATATATATATTCTTGACTCGAAATAATGACATATTATATATACACGCGTGCGACTTTATTCGATTAATAGCTTATGTTTTTGAAATTGTGTATTTTTGTGAGAATTTTGTGCAATGATTGTGAGGTCTCCTTACAAAATTTGAAAACCGAAACTTGCAGTAAAGGCTTTAAAATTTTGATGCTTTTTGAAAATACCAGCTTAAAAATGGTTTGTTCATAGAAAATATCTCACATTTGACTTAATTTAGACTGAAAATTTTCGTAAGACCAAAAAACTATCCTGTATTAGTAGTAAAATATTATCTAATTTTCAAAAAAGGTGTCTCTAAACTTTCGAAAAATCAAAGTTTTCCAGTCATTTTTGACGGTGGCTAGTTACTTTTGATTAGTAAAAAGCTAATATGATATGCAAATTAAGATGAAGCCTTGCAAAATAATGTAAAATCATACAACATCATGTATTTTTATATATACTGCGGGTAGAACACATCTTGGCCTTAGAAATAGACGAGTATTATTTTAATATATCTTTTTGTGAGTCTAGAAAAACATAAAATATCAGTCCTATTAAAAATACTTTCAAGTGCAAAATCTCCTACTAATGAACCCCTTTTCGGATAATGTTTAGGTACTGTATAATCGGGCAAATTAAGATCTTGAAAATGATCTGAAAGCATTTTAATTTTGGTGCCAGAATTTCACAAAATAAAACAAAATGTTTTTTCGGAATGAATCAAAATGAGTGGCGTTCAACGAATTTCGAATTGAGAATAAAACTTTAATGGTAGATTCAGACTGGGTCGACGTACGTATGCATCGCTACGCCTAACAATATCTGGGCTACTTAGCAACCATAGATTTTCAATGAAAATTTATGTTTTAGAATCACATTGGCCACACGCATCGTGACGTGCGATGTCAGTAGCCATTTTCATAGAAAATGTATGGTTGCTAAGCATTGTTTGGCGTAGCGATACGTACGTACGTCGACCCAGTCTGAATCTACCTTAAGCCGTTCGGCATAAAGACTATTTGCATTTCTTATCAATTAACGCCCCATTTCGGTAGCGGACGGACGTCTCTAGACTCTACGTTCCGTGAAATCGATTTTAAATTTCCTTGTATAAATAGTGCGTTTGAAAGAAGTTAATTTTTTTACAGGCAAATAAACATATAAAAAACAACTCTCAAATACCTTCTCCAACCTTTCCAAAAAACGTCTTGTTAAGTATTCCCTCCAAAAAAAAGGCGGGGATTCCGATTTCAAATTTTTAAAGGACTATGGGATCACCTTAACGCAGATTCATTTAAACAATATTATAAACGTGAAAGTTTGTATGGATGTATGTGTGTTTGTTACTCTTTGACGCAAAATTTACTGAATGGATTTTAATGAAACTTTACAATAATATCTTACTAATATTATAAACGCGAAAGTTTGTATGGATGTATGTATGTTTGTTACTCTTTAAATCGAAATTTAATGAATGGATTTTCAAATGGATGTCAAAAATTGAGAATGACATTTTGCAAAACAATGATTGTTAAATCAAAATTCTATTTTAGAAATTTTTTAAATTATTGAATTTAATTGAAGTACTCGCATTTGAAATACTTTGAATCGAATCAAGAATTATAGATATTTTAAATAAGTAGATTAAGAATTTTGGAATAAAGGTAGATGGGACCTAGGAAAACAAAATAGATTACTCGAATTAAATCCTAATTAAATCCTAAGTCAGACGAAGTCGCGGGCAGAAGTTTGTAGCTCATAAATCAGAATAACATATAGGCCATAATTTATAAAGCTAGCTATTTATTTTCAATATATTGAAAATAATAATTATTGTTTAATAGAAAAAGTCAAAATTTGAGAATGAAATTTTGCAAAATAATTATTGTTAAATGAAAATTCTATTTTGGAAAATATTTAAATAAGTGAATTTATTTGCAGTACTCGCCTAATACTTTGAATCGAATCAAGAGTTATAGATATTTTAAATAAATAGGTTAAGAATTTTGGTATAAACGTAGGTGGGACCTAGGAAAAGAAAATAGATTACTCGAAGTACTAATCCTACGTAGACGAAGTCGCGGGCAGAAGCTAGTAATATTATAAATGTGTATCACCTAACTAACAGTAAAGTTGGACTCTTCTCAGCGCGCCACTGGTTCTCTAGAAATGGTACATCATTAATCATGCGAGAGTTTTACTCCACTGCACGCTGTTCTCCGTATACCCCGGTACGACCCGCTGTAGATGATGCTATTCCGTCTCCCTCTCTCTTTCATCGGCTCCTTCTCATCTTATTCCTAGGCACGCCACGGGTACAATTTGAACAGGGTGAGCTAGGAAATTGTCAAAAGTTATCAAAATAACGGTAAATGGATAAATAAGAACAGTCACAAATCAGAACACTTTTGAAAAGTGATACTGTCTAAGGGATGAAAAAAAAGATTATCCAGGTTTGGTGTTTATTATTTTATTTTAATCACTTTTAATGACTTTATATCTCTTTTAATATTTTTTTAAATTTTGAATGGAATCAATTATAACTCGCAGGCTCGTCCATAAGTGACGAAGGAGGTTGCATGTGAAGCGAATAAAAGTGAAAAGAAGATTTTGCATTACAAAAGACGCCATTAGTAAAATGCAAAAGATATAGGAGTGACAGAGAAATAACGAAAACCACCAAGATGAGACTTGTCCGGGTATTGATTTCCCGCATATTTTTGTACACGGAGAAAAATGTTATTCTAAAATACGATCATTTTATTCGTAAAAACGGTTAAAAACGGGACTGAAGTTCTTACGAACAAATTAACAGGGTTTCAATGTTAATTGGCGGGAACATGTAAGAGAATAATTTGTTGGTATACCTACGTACGAAATTACGTGTACCGAAAAATTATTCTTACATGTTCCCGCCAATAAACATTGAAACCCTGTTAATTTGTTCGTAAGAACTTCAGTCCCATTTTTAACCGTTTTTACGAATAAAATGATCGTATTTTAGAATAACATTTTTCTCCGTGTACGGTGTGGAAACATGGTCATTTAGAGCCTGCGAAAGAAAACGGATGACCTCGAAATGTGGTGCTGGAGAAAAATTATCAGGATTCCATGAACAGTTAGACGCACAAATGTGTCCATTCTAGAAGAGCTAGGCATCCACACTAGTCTTTCAACTATCTGCCTACAACGTTTCTTAAGATAATTTGGACAAGTTGCTCGCCAAACTGAGGACTCCAACTATGGATAAACTCATAGTCACTGGAAAGTGTATGGCAGAAGAAGCAGAGGAAGGTCGCCAATGCGCTGGAGTGACCAAGTACCACTGGCGTCTAATACTAGGGTGTCCGTGGCTCTCCACACAGCGCAGGAACGCGAGGACCGTTGTCCACCATGGAAATTGGAGTATGGGACATCAACGAGGAACCGATTCGCATATTACTGTACCCCCAAAAGCATAAAAAAATAAATAAATGTCAGAGGGTACCTACATACTTAACGTTTTTTGATTTTTACTTTTATTAAAAGTTTTTGATACGTTGGAACAGTTATAAAATATAAGCATAGTATTAAATAAAAATTTTATATAAAAAAGTTACAATAAAATCACAGAGACAAGGCCTGAGGAGCGTGGTATAATACTATTTTTTACCTCCCCCAATCGCCCCCACCTAAGTTGAGATTCTCCCTCCCTCTTCTAATTTTCTTCTAAATACCATGTATATCTGTATATTTTTATTCATCCCTAAGGAAGGTTCAGGTCGAACCGAAACCGGTTGGATAAAGATATAATAAATTGGAATTAAAACAAAGTATTATTGTGTTTATTATAATTATGTATTCCCACAAAGTGTTAGCTACATGTGAAAATTTAATATTTTTATCTTAATTTTAGTGATTTAAGATTTTAGAAAAAAAAACATAAAATTAATGTAATGATAGATAATAACTAATTATCTTAGGTTTATCCACACATAGTTGACATTGTAAATAATTGAGGAACATTTGTATTATTTAATATCTAATATTACTTCGGATTTACCGATTAAAAACATCCCAAATAAGCGTTTTATTTTCATTACATTAAAATGACGCCACAGAGTGAATTTGCGATTATTGAAAAAATTAAAATGATATTTAAATAACTCTTAAAGAAAGTGGGTATTCATTTTCATTTTAAAGGTAAAATGATATAAACTTATGTTATACCTAAGCGAAATAAAAACATAAAATAGGTAAATTGACGCATACATATTTTTGCATTGACTTTTTTAGTTGAAACTTTCCCTTGCTAAATAATTGATATATAGATAGATACACACATAGTATGGCCGAAATCTCCA
This sequence comes from Limnephilus auricula, assembly GCA_951813805.1. Taxonomy (NCBI): domain Eukaryota; kingdom Metazoa; phylum Arthropoda; class Insecta; order Trichoptera; family Limnephilidae; genus Limnephilus; species Limnephilus auricula. Next base: position 9,809,769 of record OX638403.1, read on the forward strand.
AAAACATTAATCAGCGTTCTGAATCGAAAGATTGCTTTAAATGGCTTTTGTGGTGTATGGTGACCAGATCTAAATAGGATAGTACTTTTAAACCTTCATCTTTCTCAATTCCTCTCTTCCCCCATCCTCTTATTCCTGCAACACACATCAGGGATGCCATAGTTCCACTGGCTAATTAACATCAATAATAATACTATTCAAAAATACCAAAGAGTGATGTTTGAAAACTAAATTTAATGGGCTATCAAAAATGTCACCTTTATTTCCAGACTGCTTCATAAAACGTGTTTTTGAGGTTTTATTAGTCACCCATCACATTTTCCTGTTAGATGTGTACGTTTTGAGTACACAGGTAGGTGCCAAATCATACGTAGGCAGTCTGCTATTTTCCTACAAGTACCTACCTAGGTTCCTACGTGGATTGCGTTTCCGTTTCCCTATTATACGTTTCTAGAATTCGGGCTTTAATACTTGTCCAAAATATGAAGATAGGAACCCTTGTATTACAGACTTCGTGTCATCATAATATTGCTCTTGGTGTTGAAACTGTTGACTAACTAAAATGAAAGTAGCTTAGCGGTTATAAATTCCCATTGTAAGCCATTTTTTAGGAAATCAAAAGAAAATTTCTCCCTAAAATTTTCCATGATTAAATTTCTATGCGATTTGTTATTGTGGAGATATGAGATCAATTCCGCAAAATATCAAGAAGATGTTAAGATCGATGCAAAACACGAAAAGCTTAGCAATGCAGTTCTTAAGCAATTTGTATTTGAGTTGAAAGGATACAGGTTTGATACTTGCCACAACCCTAAGATAAATAATATTTATAATAATTATTTTTTAAATTATTCTGCGTAGAATTAATACTTCGAATAATCTATTTTCATTTCCTAGGTTCTATCCACGTTTATACTAAAATTCTTAACCTATTTATATAAAATATGTATAATTCTTGATTCGATTCAAAGTATCAGGCAAGTAGGTACTTCTAATAAATTCACTAATTTAAATATTTTCTAAAATATAATTTAGATTTAACAATCGTTGTTTTGCAAAATGTCATTCTCAAATTTTAACATTTTATTATTATTATTTTCAATATATTGAAAATAAATAGCTAGCTTTATACATTATAGCCTAAAAGTATGTTATTCTGATGCATGAGCTATATTATTGTAAAGTTTCATTAAAATCCATTCAGTAAATTTTGCATGGAAGAGTGCTAAACACACATACATCCATACAAACTTTCGCGTTGATAATATTAGTAAGATAAGATAAGATATGCACTTTTGCCAGCAGGTCAATTTCTATATCATTTCTTAGATGGATAAGATGTAAGTATAATTTTTATGAACCTCAAAAATGACAAAAGCCCTGAAAACATAAGTATAGATATCAAATAGATACCCTAGGAGGGTAACAGACGAGTTCATCGAAAGAAAATTTACAAAATACAAAAAAAAGGTTAGGTTAGGTTAGGTAAGGTAAGATTAGGTTAGGTTAGGTTGAATTTTAGTTAGTTGAACTCGTTTTCGATGAACTCGCCGTGACCCCCTAGGAGTAGGTGCCTACCTAAAAATCTTTCCCTACAGAACTGAGGAATCGACTAGACATCTAAAGTACAATAATATAATATTTTATTCTCGTTCTAACATGTTTAGTACATAGTTGTAGAATCCATTTCCCAGAACAGAGGCTTAGCAAGTAGTGCGGTAGTGGCCGGCTTGTCGCAAGGCTTTCTTTGATCGGAAATACGTTAATCATTTATTAAATCAACAATAGTAAGCAGTTCCACCTACTCAGCAATACAGCCGTTAGGAGGCGATTAATTACACGAGCCGGGGGGTTTGTGGAAATCCAAGGCGATTTGTTAAAGTTGTTGTCGATAAAATCAGAACTCGAATGCGGCTGGCGGTTCCATTTAAAACACCTCCAGTAGTTTATTTTGCTGGGTTTTGATTGCGTGCGTTTTTTATTGTTTTTTATTTCTACAGTGACAGCTTTAAATCCATTATATTTTACATGAGTATTGAGTAGGGAGGTACCTAATAAAACTGTTTTAACACAAAATGAAAATACTGAATAAAAAACTTATATTTATTTGTTTATAAGATATACCTACACAGTACATTAAATATAAGTTTTAAAGTATGTTTAAAAAATCACACGTTTTTGTACCTATTAAGTAAATCTGTAAAATGTCATTAAGTTATTTCGCCTGGGTTTTAAAACATAATCATGCTGAAACTAATGTTAAGAATCAAACATTGGTTGACTAATAATAACAAAAATGAAAGAGTATGGGTGGAGAAAAAGTTACGTTTTAAAATCAAAAATTAAGTGCTCACTAAAGTTTAATAAAACGATAAGAAATATAATAATTTGGTTTTGAATGTTTGCAATGAATCGTGAAAAATTTCTAATTGTAATAATTTTTCGTAACGGGTATAAGTTGTGATTGAGCGAGTGATTGGTGAGTTATTTGCTGTATAAAATACATTAAATATTAGTTATTATATAAAATACTTGACGTAATGATAGACAGATGATAGTTTGACTGATATTTGATCTCCCAAAATCCCCCGATATTATAATTATTTTAAAATTATATTTTTTTGTGCATTTTTTTACCAATATTAAACCTAAAATCGACTTCAAAAATACCTTTAATAATAAGTTGGTATGGATATGAAACGAATTTATTTACAGTGTCTTTTTTGTACTTGAACTTTTTTGTGTATGTACAGTGTGATGACCAGACAACTAACTCAGAATCTTGCAACTTCAACACCTACTTTGAAACGTTAACGTTAGGTTATGGACTATTTTTCAATTTTTTTTTCATAACCACTAATGAATTTTCAAAGGGGAGTTGAAATCGCATGATCTTGAGTTTTCACGGAAGCGTAGTAAATAGGTACAGTAAATAGGTATAGACAAGTAGTTTTTTTTTGTAGTTTGCATTTGAAAGAAAATGTAATTTTGTTCATAATTTGGTTATCTGGCGGTACGTCCTCTCTCCACACCCCTCCGGGGATACTTAGATATATTTTGTGCATGTAGATACAGCGTATTTTTGCTAAAACGACTGCATATTGCAAGTAAATTTTATTTGATTAAGTGGTGTTGTTTTGTTAAGAGGAATATAAACGCCAGAAATATTCGACTTCTTACCCCTTGAAAACTCCGCGTATTTTTGGTATTATCTGTGCGAGGAAAGTAGCGCCAAAGTTGTTTTTATTTTTTTAATGAATAATTTTAACTAACTAACTAACTAATTAATTAATTAAGGTTTCTAAAATTGTGATTAGTAATAGGCATATATTTTACATTATATTTTAGTGTTACACGTTGAACTAGGTGGATATTTAACATTTTCCTCAATAAAACCTAGGAGTTGGAACGAAGCCATTAAATTTCTCGCACCAGGCAGAAAATTATATAAAACGCGGAAATCAATGAACCGTGAAACAAGTGAAGATAAAATGTTACGATATATACGAGATATTTCAAAAACTGTTGAACGACATAAGTCATTGCCAACTCAGCTGTGATGGTGTTTATGGCGATGTCTGAGGGTTGATGAAAATTTCACACGAACAATAACACCATAGTTTTACTCAATTGCCATTCTGTTGCCGATTAAAAGTGCATGCGGAGACATAATGTAAGTAAATATTTTTACTCAATGAATGCAGTTTATTTTCAACACATATAAATGAATTTAAATACTTTTATATATGTGGTCCAGTTGTGGTTTGGGATAATAGTTATAACACAATATGGAGAGATGCCAGTAAGTTTTGTTATCATTGTCCTTCGTAGCTATTTTTTAAAAATATTTTAGGATGACGAGGAAGTACTGCCGAAGAAACAATAATATCGGGGAATGTCGGACTGATATAATATAATGCTGGTCAAAGAAAGACCATCCAGAAAGAAAATACGGAGAGAAAATATGTAATTCCTATTCGCAACTTAAAACGATGACTACAGTATGAAAATCACACCAGTTCCTCCTACTAATGCTCTAATGTTAAAAAAAAAAATTCTCCATTCGGATTTAGATCTGCCCAATCAGGGGATTCTGCGAAACCAATTACGACACTGTCAAAATGTATTGTTAACGTAAGCAAATAGCTAATAAATATGTTGACATCCCCAGAAAATTTAAGGTATAACAGACGATATCAACAAAGAGTCCAGGCAAAATTCCGAATCTGGTTGCATCAACTTCTCACCAGGATACTTCAGGGTTCATTGAAGAAGATTACAATGTGCGAATTAAATGTTGAAAAATTATTGCGAAAAAAAAAATTGCCATTCTTCCAAAATGGATGGCGTCCCTCCTACTTTTACCCTAACAACTTTTACATTGTACGTACATTAATAATTAAAAAAAACCTACCCAATTTATATAATAATAATAATCTATCAATAGGTAGATCCCTTTTTATCATTAGTTTTGTTATGCAAAATATACCTACCTATGTTAAGCAAAACACGATATTTTAATTTTAGTTACTACTTTTTTTTTTTTTATAGAGAAACCTCACAAGAGTCCCAACTGCTCCCTTCTGGAGCCAGTGAGACTATAGCATCCCCAATTGGAGTATATTGTGAGGCTGAAGGTAGGTAAGTGTGGAAGGGAAGGAGATGGGAAAGAGGAAGGTGGGAAAGTACCTGGCTATTAGAAAAAGGAAAGTACCTGGATCTAGTCACTAAACACGGCTAAAGCCATTATTAAGCAACGTTTCAATTCTGAATGGTGGTCTTACACCATGGCGATACTGAGAGTATCTTCCACTCTGGAACGTGCCGCCAATATAACACATATTATTTTTATTAATTAATTGTGAAATAACACAAACTAATCAAATAAAATTTATTTGCGCACGCCGGGTTCGAACCCGCGACCTTCCGAATGGGAGTCAAGTGTCGTACCACTCGACTACGGACGGTCGGACATTACTAGTACCGAGTGAAGTTATGCACGTGGCTAATGAAAATTAAATATAATATACACATATTTATTTATGATTTAAATAGTAAATAGTTCGTATTTTATTATTTAGTTACTTACACCTCTCAGAAAGTTGGCGTTCTGATTGGCAATTGAGCGAGAGTCACTTTGTCCTTTATGAGTTATTACAATGATTACCGATTTGTCCACCAAAAACAAGTAGACCAGTAAGTAGCCAGTAGCACCGTGCTAGCACCTCATCTGGCCCGCTGGTGCTATGTGCCACGGCAGGGATACAGAACCTTTTCTCTCCCACACACCACAAAAAAAACACATAAATTTAATATACATTTGGCCCCCTTATATATAAACATGTTTAAAATTTTACACAAACAACAATTTACCCTATATTAGTAAATGTTTTTCAGTTGTGTAAAATTTAAAACACGTTTATTAGTTAGAAAAAAGAAGCCTATGTGACTTTCCAGTCCTCTAGTCATCTCTGTGCATAAAATCAAGTCGATACGTTGTGACCTGAAAGGAGGACAAACAACACACTTTTGCATTTATGTATAGTATTAGTTGGGATTCATCACATCTACAAAAGAAAATATTACTTTTTTACTGTTTCTCTGGGTAGGTAACAAAATATGGATTTGATTTCAAAATTGAGAATTAAAAAAAAAAGTAATACAAAAAATCCTAATTTAAAACACAGTAGTGGAGTAATATTTCACATCAGCGAACACCTCACTAATAGAACCTGTGCTAAGGTGTTCGCATGTTGTAGAGTTGTTGTATATCGGTTAGTAGCACTTAAAGTGCCTACATCATATTAGTACAATAAATATAGTAACAATGTGGTAACAATACAGAGAAAAAAAGAGCTTTACACGCTTTTTTCTTTTTGCTTTTTTCACGGCACGTTTTCACAGCTTTTTAGCTGTAACGTTGGCTAAAGAAGGAGATAGCGTAACACGGCAAAACACCCCAAAAATAAAATAACAAAAAAAAGTTTTTTTCTTTAAATTATTTGAATTAGAAATTGAAAAATGATAAAGAGGTTGAAATTATCATTGCGAGTACTTACCTATAATTTTCACATATGGCCATTTATTTTCTTGAAAGCAAAACAATGAAACACACCTAGCGCGGAATGAAATAATCTCACTGCACACCGGTTTCTTAACCCTGTGCTACCGACTTGCGGCAGATTGGCCCCCGATAGCTGCACATTGGTCGCATTAGCTTGACTCGCGTCACGATCTGACTTCACGATATTTCATTTCAAATAAGAGCCCAGGGCTGTTTTCAGGAAAAAAATAAACTAAAAAAAATCTATTAATTATGTTCCCAGATACATCAGGCCGTGACAGGATTTTATTTCACGAATAGGAAATTAAGAAAATATCGATTAAAAACGGGCAGCAATGAATTTTTGATGAGGATGTGATATATCTTTGACATATTAGTGTAAACATTGGCACAAATTAAGCAGAGTTGCCCTTTTCAAACTAATAAAATTATTTTGACTAGCCTGGATCAAATCAAAACCATGAATTTTGGTGTAAAAGTAACTAACTAACCATCACGCCGTTTCTCCGCAGGGGTAGGCAGAGAGGACGGACCGCCAAACAACTCGGTCTTGGCACACGCTCCTTGCCTCATTCACATTCATACATCTTCTCATACATACTCTTCTATTATTCTGACTCTTGACATGGCCCGACTCAAGTATCTGATTTACTTGATCATGCCACGTCTTCCTTGGGCGTCCTCGGCTTCTTATACCGTTCACATTCGGGTCATAAATTCTCTTTACACGCCTTTCTTCATTCATTCGCTCAACATGCCCAAACCATCTAAGCGTCCCTTTCTTAATCTTACTTACTATGCTCACATCAGCCTTGCATTCTTTTCGGATCTCCACATTCCTCACACGATCATACATGGTTTTACCACACATACGCCTCAGGGATCTCATTTCTACAGCATTCAGTCTACTTTCATCCTTTCTCTGCCATTTCCACGCTTCACTGCCATACATCAGGGTAGGTACCAGTACTCCATTGTGGACTGCTAGCTTCGCTTCTGTGGACAACTTTTTGTTGGCTCCAACGGTGTTCAATCCTCCATTAATGGAGTTACCTGCATTCACATTTCTTTCGATATCCCTATCAGCCTTCCCATCTCTCGTAAACATACTACCCAAATATACAAACTCATCCACCTGCTCCAAGTATTCATCATTCACAACTATATTGCACACCGTTTTATGACTTTCTCTTTCAAACACCATGACTTTAGACTTACTTACATTCATCATTAATTCATTCTTCATACATACTTCGTTCATCCTAGACACGAGAGACTGCAGATCTTCTATACTGTTAGCAATCAGCACCGCATCATCAGCATACAACAGGCAACATACTGTAAATTTTTACAATATTATTATTTGTCATTATTATACATATTTAAAAATATTACATTAATTGCAACAAGCTCTTTTAGATACTCCAATCAAATAGAAATATGTTTTTCCCGACATGACTCCATTTTACAATTTTTTCCCCAAAGCAATTGAAAGAAAATTCAATTTTTATTGGAACAACTCGCTTTTTATAATTTTTGAAGGTTATATATCATTGAAGAAGAAGATAACACTAATAATCTAAACGAAAATATGAAAAAGAACAAGACACAGAAAAATAAACGATAACTGTCGCAACTGGGACTCGAATCCCGAACCTTTCGTCTTACCGGGACAAACGCCAAACCAATTAGGCTACTAGCACCTCTTATTTAAACGTCATATTTGTTAATTTCATATTTCAATTTGAAAATCGAAATATGAGATTGACCCTGTATTAAAAGTTGGTCTATTTCATTCGGTAGGTCACTTGTGAAAGGATTATCTAGTATTTTCTAAATCAATATGACGTGTGAAGTATTTCACAAATGAACACTACTAAAAGGTTAACGGAAATCATTATCTTTTTGGCAGTTGAGCAACATTCTATCAATATGCATATTCACATGAGTAATAATAATAGTAATAGTTATTACAATTTTGCAATAGAGGTCAAGTGTGGCGTCATTTGGTGGAAATTATATACGCCACTCATGAAATAACGACCCATCACTCTATATTTTTTCAAAATGATACACGTTTTTCTTTGACAATCAAAGGAAGAAACAAATAGAACACATATCAATATTTTGGACTGGTCGACATGAACAGGTAAAAAAGGCGCAAAAGAAGAAATCAAATTGTTATTAAACACTTAGGAAAATTCAATATCCCTAGATACTCACTTTAAGGGTCAATTTTCCCATTTTCTACTGATTTATAACATGTCCCTTGAACACTTTAAGTTCTTAAAAAAATATATGTTAAATTAAAACAAATAATTTTGTATTAAACCACTAGCAATCACAATTACCTACATTACAATTACTACCCTGACGAAGAAACCATCGGTTTCGAAACATGTAGGTAATTGTAATTATATAATAGTGGTTTAATACAAAGTTATTTGTTTTAATTTAATTCAAAATGACGCCACAAAGTGATTTTGAAGAAATGAATATATGTTATTTTAGAAGATTTGTAGAGCCGAATCGTTAATTACATAAAATTCCCTCGATAGAAAAAAAAATCGCAGAGTATGCTCCGAAAATTATTATGAATACGTTTTTTTCTGTTATTTTACAAGTTATATGGAAGAAAAAATTCACAGTGTTTCTTAAAATGCTACTTAAAATGATGAAGAGAGATTTTGGCTCTATTTTAAACGAGTCGTGTTTATATTAAACATTTTCCCAATTTTCGTTTTTAATATTAGCGCGCTCTCTCCAACATTCGTATTGTCGTCTCTCTACTTCTTCTTCTTTTTGGGCAGGTGTACTACGTTTATATATTGCATGGTTTGACTAAAATATTATAGGTATATAATATTAGTCAAACCATGATAATCATAGAATAAAGAAGAAAACTAGAAGTGCGTTTCATACAAAATTGAATGGAAACAAATGTGCCATTGACTTAGTACCTTTTGGATCTAGATCATTTATCACTCTGTCTCTCTTCCACTTGCCAGAAATTGAATATCGCCATGGTTTTATATGGAAACGTAGGCCCAAATTGGGCTTATATTTGGATCCACAAGGCATATCTTGCGTTATTCTTTATTCTATATTGATAACCAAATAACATAGTTGTATATATTAGGTTACACAAGGTGGTGCATAGACCTTAGTCGATTTAAGGCAGTACCTAACTTTGAGAATAAAAATAATTATTATAACGCAATTATTCTGCATTCTTAAGGAGTATAATAGCGATCCATGATTTGTCAACGTGTAATCTGCTTCTGCTTACTTCACAAATATCCAAGTCGTGTTGACATATTAAGACGCCATTTGCAAAAATGAGAGCATTATTCAACACTGTGGGGATTTTTGCGTCACCTTCTAGAAACAGCACTGTGAGATTTTTTCTTTTTAAGGGGTAGGTACCTACCCTGAAAATGTTTAATTAAAATATATCTATTATATATTATATGCAAAGCTATTTACAGTGTAGCCCATTCGGGGTAAACTATCATTTAATTGTTCTATTTATTTAATTATAATATAGTTTAGTTTTTACAATTTATATTGTTAATTTTGGCCTCTCTGAGTGGCTTACCAGTACTGAGGCCCCTATTTTAGAAAACAATAATTACATAAGTAATACAAGTAAATTGAAGTAATACAAAAGTAACACAATAATTCAATAAGTAATAAAATAAAATAAAGTAAATAATTTTAATAAAATATATAGTTACGATTGTGTTAAATGTGTGTTTTATAATGGTATTATGTGTTGAGTGTATTTGTTTAATTCTTTTATATTATAATTTTTTTGCAATATTGCTTTTTGTTCTTTTCCACCTTTTAATTTTATATCTGAATTTATTTTAGTTTTCCTCGTTTTTATATTAAGTGAAAGATTGTTTCTATATATATATAAACTAGCTGACCCCGTCACGCGTTGTTGTGGCTAACGAAACACATCGTTATCTAATGGACGGTTACCTAACCTAGATGGTGTGTGTCAATAAATTAACTCACACCGCCGTCTGTCAGAAACTTATGGAACTTGCAAATAATTACAAAGCATTGTCCTATAACAAACATTTAATTCGAAACAAATATTGAAGTCAATAATCGAGATAAAAACTATCCTATGTTTTAAGTTGGACCAAATTATACACAGTAAGCCAAATTTCATCCAAATGGATTAAGTGGTTTATCTCGAACAAAAAACATATATATATAAAGATAATGCCCGAAATATGATTATCCAAATTTTATATTATTCAAAATATCGCAATTTCCATTATAATATCTTGTATTAAATTCACCCTTCTGCAAGTCAGTCTTACTGATGCATCATGATAACGTTTCAAACTTGGCGTGTCTCTTCTTCAGCGATGTTTCATTACATCAACCTCCCTCGCATCTGTGCCACCCTTATTTTCATCACTCCACCTACTTCAGTTCTCGCCGTTTCCAGGGGTGCTGGGTGGTGGGTGGGGCTGTTATCTGACTTGAGGGTAGAGAGAAGTTCTGAACAGACTGAACACTGACGGGGGATGTAGAACCCCTTATAGTAATGGAACGAGGATTAGAATTTAACATCCCTTAGAAAATGGCTCAGAATATAATATATTTCAGATTTCTTCTAAATATCGGATGATTATAATTATTTTGTTTTTTGCAATACCTTCCCAAGGGAGGCCCTGAGGAAAATTATTTCCCCCAGGGCCTATGTCATCTTTTGGAATGCTGTGTTATTTTACTTCGAGTGTGAAATAATAGAGTTATTAGTTAATACTTGTAATTATTTAACCCATTTTAAATGACACGAAGAAATTTAAGTAACCGTGAGTTTTCAGGAAGCTAGAATGATAAGATTGAAAAATACGACATTACTGATGTTGGTGTAGCTGAAATTTTTTTTTTTTTTTGTACACTTTTACAGCTTATTGAAAACTTACCTACCGCCACTGGTAAATACATATACAATTAAATAATTCGTAGTAGGTGTATTTGCATTTGCAATACATAATAGTTAAATAACACCATTTATGACGACCGTCCGTGGTCGAGTGGTAAGACACTTGACTCCCATTCGGAAGGTCGCGGGTTCGAAACCCGGCGTGCGCAAATAAATTTTATTTGATTAATTTGTGTTATTTCACAATTAATTAATAAAAATAATATATGTTATATTTGCGGCACGTTCCAGAGTGGAGGATACTCTCAGTATCGCCCTGGTTTAAGACCACCATTCAGAATTGAAACGTTAATAATGGCTTAATAATGGGTTTAGCCGTGTTTAGTGACTAGATCTGAACAGCCAGGTACTTTCCCACCTTCCTCTTCCCTATCTCCTTTCCTTCCCCACTTACCTTCAGCCTCACAGCATACTCCAATTGGGGATGCCATAGTCTCACTTGCTCCAGAAGGGAGCAGTTGGGACTCTTGTGAGGTTTCTCTATAAAAAATAAATAATTATAATCGAAAGCTGCTTGAAATGTCTTTAGCCATTTTTAATGACCATATCTGAACAGCCAGGTACTGTAAAGTGAATAGCTCGATTCTTGTCAACTTCCTTCTCCACCTCCCCACTCTTTTAGTCTCACAACAAACCTCAAATGAGGATCCCATATTCTCACTGGCTCCGGGCAGTTGGAACCCTCGTTAACCAGTTTTTCCTTAGAAATAGATTCGATAAACGAAAAATGTTTAATTTAATTAAGTAGGCAATTTCCTAATCCAGCCCCTGCAGTGGACGAATCGCATCTCCCCCAGACGGGAACTTAATGCAATTTTCCTGTGCTTTTCCTTTCACAATATTCGGTGAATAATATTACAGGGGTAGGTACGATAAACACCATGTTATGGGAAATCTATTAAAACGTATTTTATTCTTACTACACGGAAAAAAATGTTATTCTAAAATACGATAATTTTATTCGTAAAAACGGTTAAAAACGTGACTGAATTTCTTGCGAACAAATTAACAGGGTTTCAATGTTTATCGGCGGGAACATGTAAGAATAATTTGTTGGTAAATGTAATTTCGTTTTTTTATTTTTATTTTATTTTATAGAGAAACCTCACAAGATGCCATAGTCTCACTGCTCCCTTCTGGAGCCAGTGAGACTATGGCATCCCCAATTGGAGTATGTTGTAAGGCTGAAGGTAAGTGGGGAAGGGAAGGAGATGGGGAAGAGGAAGGTGGGAAAGTACCTGGCTATTCAGATCTAGTCACTAAACACGGCTAAAGCCATTATTAAGCAACGTTTCAATTCTGAATGGTGGTCTTACACCAGGGCGATACTGAGAGTATCTTCCACTCTGGAAAGTGCCGCAAATATAACATATATATATTTCGTACGTATACCAACCAATTATTCTTACATTTTCCCGCCAATAAACATTGAAACACTGTTAATTGGTTCGTAAGAACTTCAGTCCCGTTTTTACGAATAAAATTATGATATTTTGTAATAACATTTTTCTCCGTGTACATATTTCCATATTGTATACGGATATTAATATCACTTACCATTAGGTACTTATTTATCACTGCTATGACAATTTTGGGAAAGAACGACGAATTATGTGTAGAAATTTTCAGCTTTTATAGCAACCTATTGTTTTTATGATGATGTGTCAATTTATTTCTATTATTACCCATGAAATTTTACGGAAAAGAATTTTATGAACATCACGTGACTTATTTTACCTGATTTCAATTTCAATCCATTTATTGTGCTACATTAGTACATTTATGTACTACATTCTTTACCTTCCAACTCGTATGCAGATAAGAAAATGCTGATCCTGTATAAAGTTAATATTAAAAAATATGGGTAATTACCCAATGAGACTTTTGTTGAAGCTTTTCGAAATGTGCTCTTGCAAAAATATATCAGTTTTGTTCTTCTTTCATCTCGAGTCAATTGTGTCAATCCGTCATTTACATGTCGACGTTGCGAAATACGAGAATGGGTTGTATTTTTCCAGTATTTAAAGCCAACGGTACACAGTTTTGCAATGAAAACACACAAAGAACCGCCATTAGCGACACGTCTCAAAAGATTTAGGCTAAACTGAAACAAAGGCGCTGAGAGTCAAAAGTTGGTAAAAAAAAACGCCACCATATTTCTGCCAAAAGCCGTATTTCGCAAGAGAACCGCACAAAAGACGGACACAAAAGGAAATTTGCAAAAATTGCTTTGAGCTACTAGTAAAAGGGTTAAGTATGATTTTTTGTATACCCCATCGTAAATTTTAAATAGGCAAATTTTTCGGTTGACAGAGCAACGCGTGTGAAAGTTTTTTCGAACACTAAAATTTCGAAATTTTCAATCTTTTGTTTATATTTTTTTTTGTAAACAGAAGCCTAAAGGGTTTGGACTGCACCGAATTCGTTGTGTACAGCATATGCAAATTAGGTTAAGTTGTACAAGTACGTTTTTGATTAATCATCACAACTTGATGGATATTAATATGCAAGCTAGTTTCAGTAAACAAGATATTTAATTAGTTGTTTAGATAGGAAATACACTCGGGTTAAAACACACATAAACTCTCTAGTAAATTAAAAGTGGCTACTGTAGACATCGGAATCTAAAATTTGACTAGGTACCTGTATTAGATTTGTTTTAAAATAATTACTCCGCACAATTAATTATAAAAATGTAGACGTGTTTTGTTCGTACCTAATTACAAGTCGGCATATAAATGAATTAATATTAAGATACGAAGATAGTTCCCACCTTCATACTTGTTTTATGAACTAGAAATTATTAGATGGATGGAACTTATAATTGAAATAAATTACGAAACTTATTTTATTAAAATATCAATTAAGTTGAACTCGTAGGTTAATAATTTTTAGATTACCTACACCTTATACAAACTAAATTATTAATAACAAAAACAAGCAGTAGTTATAAATTCAAATTAAACTTTTTTTGCTTAATGAACAACTGAAAAATATTGATCAAATATATGGTGTAATGATTTATATGAAAATGATATTGGAAACCAAAAATTATCATTGCAGACTGAAGATAGTTGTGTTGACTTAGAACCTTAGACATTTTAGACTGAAAAATCTGTACAAATTGCATGACGTTAGTTCACTCACCGTTCGAGAGCTTTATTTGCTTCAAGCTTTCATACAACCAAATTAGCTTCTTTGTAATGAAGGTTACATAAACTTTTTTTTTTTACACTTTATTTGTTCTCATTTCTTTGTACATATAACATAATATAATAACAAATGGTATAAACAAGAAACGAAAACCCACTAAGGCACTGCCTGAGTGTGGGTAATATAAAAATAAATACTAAATTTCTAAAGTATACAATAGACTTACAAAACATATAAAAAAGAAAAGTTAGTATTACATAAGTAGAATAAGTAAGAAAGTATTTGTTTTTGTTTTTAGTTAAAAGAAAATATTGAAAAAAACATATTATTTTTTTTTTATATTTTTATTTATTATATAAAATTAAGAGAAAACATATTGTACTACAGTTTAGAATGTTGCAGAAAGTGAGTTGTAGAAGGATAGATAAATTTATAGAAAACGCGTTTCAATATCTGCATCATTCAGCCTTAATTTTACCTCTTTTACATATTTTATCATTTTATTAATTATTTGAGTTTATGGTGGTAAAACGGTTGAACCAATGAAACTGCTATGTGTCTGCATTAATTTACTATTAGTTTGTGGAGTGTAAAATATATTACTGATTCTTTTGCTCTTTCTGTTTTCATTTATTTCGAAATTATTTTTATTTTTAAATTCATATGTCATGGTTTGCAATATAAAAGTTTACGAACATTAAATATTTTAGGTTTTTGTATAATAAGTCTGTCGAGAATGTTTTTTTAATGAACTTAAAACTAGGTTCGAAATTTATTAACTTTAAAATTATAAGCTTTTAAAATTAGGAAAATTGGGGCAAATTGAAAAAGGTCGGAATGTAAATTGAATAACAGTAGATATAAATTAATTAAAGAGAAGTTTAAAATAAATGCACCAGTTCGCCACCCATCAGGATCACTGCGCGAGTATAGATGAATGTATAATTATATAGTAATCAGGTTTAACCCAATTACAGTTAGTTTCTAAGAGTCAGTTAGTTGTTGATTAATAACCTCCTTGGCAGGCAGCGGTACAGTGTTTAGAGCCTTATTGTGCCCCAAAACACATGAAAAGGATTCTGGTCCTTTTGACTCGGGCCCAGATGTGACACGGTCTAATTTTGAAAAGGTACATTCTTATCTTCCCGTGATTAATTATCTTTCCATCCTGGCGAGCTTTAAAATGGCAAGAAAGACATGTGTGGCTCATGGAAATATTCCGTATCTTTTTTTTTGTGGATGGAATCATTAATTATATACTACCGAGTAAGGACGTTTGGAAATTTCTCAAAGGAAAGAAATTTGAATGCCTCGCCGGTTTCTCTCGACTGGCTGAATAGAAAAAACATTTTTATTATGCCAGGCAGCGGAGAGGGCATGAAGAAGAAACACACAGCTCTGACTATTATTACTGTGCCGATTCGGGCTGACTTTATACTCAAAATTCACCAGCTCTTGTAATAGTTGTGCCTAACCCATACAAGAAACAAATCTTAAGGTGAAGACATGCGGAAAAATGCAAAATCGTATAAAATCTTGTGTATTAGTTTTGAAAATTTGATCGCTTAGAAATAATATAGATGCTACAATTAAATACTGTGAGTAGAATACATCTTGGCCTTTGAAGTGATCGAGTATTTTTTGATAAGCTTTTTAATAAGCTTAGAAAAAAATTATGCGTCTGACCTATAAAAAATGGTTAAAAGTGAAAAATCTCCTACTTACAATTCCCTTTTCTGGTGTTTTTTTTATTGAATAATGTAGCTAATTAAGTTTCTTTTAGAGTGATCGGAAAACATTATAATATTTGTGTCTGAATTTGTAAGTGCGAATTTCATCCTTATGCCATGTACAGAAGGATTTTAGCCCGTCGCTCAGTCTACCCCCAGAGCCTAGGGCCAACGGACATGCTTTAGTCTACGCGGCGCTTCGATCTTTAAAAATATACTTGCGGAATAACAAAACACTGTTGTTTGCTAAAGATTATGGTTTTTATTGGTAAACGCCCAAAAATCGTTCGCTCCGTCCGATTCCGAATGAGTCAAGGGCTAGTGGATCATCTTAATCTTACGCCTCGGTGTGGTATAAGGTTCTCGTGGTCGAGCAAGTGCCTAGTATACAATGTTGTATCTGGTGGAGATTTCAAGTGAAGAGAGACAATGGACAACTTACATCCCTTCTATAGTCATACATGCTGTCTCTTTCACGCATACGATCTCTCTCATATCATCATACATACAACAATCACCACAATAAATGTATTCTAAATCCGCAATCCTCTTCATCTCTTCAAATCTAATCTCCATATTCCCTTACAGTCAAATCATTAATAATAATCAGATCTACACCCTTAATATCCTATTAAAATATACCACCCACGGATATGGATTTTACTTTATTATATTTTGTTACTTAAATCCTAATACTTATAATACAATCGATTTACAGCAATACTACTTATATCAAAATCACAACAAATAGGCACAGGTTTGTGTTCACGAAACAGTAAAATAAATAATTTAAAGTAGCTACATAAATATATCTATATTATTTTACACTTCCTAATATTATATACATTCTATATAATGTATATACCTACCTAGATAGTGAAATATCATTAGTTAAACTTTATAACAATTGCATTAATTTAAATGTAAAATAAATGGATATACATAATAATACTACAACCATTACGTCTGTGAACAGTAGACCTCACTTTGAAAAAATAATGTTTCCACTTCTCCCTAATTTTAAATCAAAACCAAAATTTCTACGGAAATCATAAGATTTGTACTTAAATTCCAACCGATTTTATTAATAAATACAACGATTTCATATTTGAAATCACCGTGTTTAAAAAAATTACTTTTATTGAACCAATAAATAGCCACAATCAAACAAATAAATATACAGAGAAATAGTTAAAACAGAACGTCGCTATACGCTCAGTCCAATACGTAAAATATAATACATTTATAAAAGCTGCTTGCTGGAGTCAGTCCCTGCAGTTGGATTGTGCCACCTTAATATTGGGGGAAAGTTGCTGATCGTGAGAATAGGTAGAGAGTGGCTTGATCAACCTTCCTTTTCAGATCTTATAACCTCTTCTATTGGCCCTTTTAACAGCCAAGGGATTATTTTCCACCTGCACGTTGCAGGCCCGAATAGGGTTAACAGATGAAAGGAATTTCCCTGACATGTCCAGAATTTTAGCTGTCTGTCAGGGAAACAAAGAAAATTGGAAATGGTCAGGAATTTTGAAAAATATT
Source organism: Limnephilus auricula (assembly GCA_951813805.1). NCBI lineage: Eukaryota > Metazoa > Arthropoda > Insecta > Trichoptera > Limnephilidae > Limnephilus > Limnephilus auricula. Next base: position 9,827,227 of record OX638403.1, read on the forward strand.
AGAAAAAATAAATTAAATATAATTTCCTTTCAGAATTGAATAAAATGACAAAAAAACATTATTATAACCTGAAATCCTCTAAATTTATTGAGTCTAGTTTTTGCACTGTTAATTCGTGGTGGAATTCCATTGTATTAGCTTTGAAATAAAACAATTTTTGCACTTTGTTCCACTTATTTATTTTCACCAGGACCGGTTTCATCCTACTTCCTGGATGGTTTATGGATCCGTTAAGTTCACAGGAATTTTGATTTTGTCAGGAAAACTCATGTTCACAACCTAACCTAACCTAACCTAACTTAACCCTTGCCACGAACGACGTGCAACTCAGCAATGAAGTGCAGCTTCTTCCTCTATTACATCTTCCATCAATAATTTCCCGGATTATCAGCAAGATATCAACTATTTGCCGCGCATTATGACATGGCCAAAATAATAGAGGTTTCCTCTTCCTAAATCTTGTAACTTCAATCACAAAATTCTCGGATGCTTCTGAATTTACATTTTGAAGATGCATCCATAAACCAACACTTCAAAAACAAACAAAAAAATATTTAGAGCCAATGAGGGGTTTGTTTAGTGTTTCTGATCGCAATCAATTCTAAATAGTGATTCAAAATAGCTTTACTGAAAATGTATTTAACTTTAGATATTGTGTACTTGAAAGCTCTTTTGTGTTGGTTCTTATATTATGCTTATAAAGGTTCTTATATTATGCTTAGGGGGTATCTCACCATCCTCCCAATAGCTTATCTACAGTAATAACGAATATATTAGATTTTCGGCTTATTTATTTATTAAGTTGGAGTGTATAATTCAGTACTCGAACCTATGAATAGTGTCTATATATTGGATAAGTTGGCCGAGTTTTCTAACCCACTGATGCGAGTATTTTATTTTTAATAATATTCCGTATTAGTGTAGATACGCTATAGGGAGGATGTTACCACCTCTTAGTTATATTTTTTTATTATTATTGACGTAATATCAAATGCTTCTTGTCGCTGGGCCATTTTGTAATCTCCACACTTTTGAGTTTTAAAATCTGATACCTTTGTAAAATATAATCCAACCATGATAAATTTTACTGGGAAATCATCAAAAATTATGTTAGAAGTATTATTATACAATGTTCCATTTTTTTAATGTCCGTGCATATATTGGGTTTCACAGGGGATTGTGTTTAAAATTTATTGAAAAGTTCCTAGGGCTTAACACTCCAAAATGAGTAAGATTAATTGTGTCCGAAGTTGCAGATGTCAAGTAGTGAACGTTTATTTAAAGTAGATATTCATAATGAACATACGTGGTAAAAAATGATGGTCCCCCAAATACCTTTTACTCGCCTTTTCAAAATGAAGTAGTTAACATGGTTATACAATTGTGTTTCTATAAATGACTATAGGAAGTTCTAAAAAGAGCCAGCATGCAATACACTTGGGTAGACGTCTGAAGAAAATAATTTATCATTGTACAATTTTGGGAAAAAACGTTTTCTAAGGTGTCGGGTAGGAACCTCCCTAGGTAGTTTCCAACCCCCTTTCAGCTGATTGTTATTTATAAGGTAAACAATTTAAGTCATGATTGTCATAAGGCTCCCAAATAATTTAAGATAAAGGTTTTGTATGTTAATTACACATGTAAGATTAAACCTAAACGATCTAAACTATGCATGACTATGCATTATCAGTATAATATCAGGTAAATAATTTAAGGAACATGAATTATGGTATATTTATCAAGGGGTAAGCAAGTTAAACAATTGTCAAGGGGTACACGAAGAAAAATGTTACTCTAAAATACGATCATTTCATTCGTAAAAACGGTTAAAAACGGGACCGAAGTTCTTACGAACAAATTAACAGTGTTTCAATATTTATTGGTGGGAAAATAAAAGAATAATTTGTTGGTATACATACGAAATTACGTAGGTATACCAACAAATTATTCTTACATGTTCCCGCCAATAATCATTGAAACCCTGTTAATTTGTTCGTAAGAACTTCAGTCCCGTTTTTAACCGTTTTTACGAATGAAATGATCGTATTTTAGAGTAAAATTTTTCTTCGTGTAGCAGCTACCCAGATTACCAATTAAGCACATTTATTATCATGAACATTAGTTATTGTTATGAGTAAAACTAATTTACGCATACTTGTTACCAGGTAAATTGATTGAACTTATTCGTCATTAAGTAAATTTATACATGGTTGTTTGTGTTGCCATTAGTTATTTTAAAAGAGTTTTTTTTATGAATTACTAAAAATGATTCAATAAAGACAGTAAGAGTTGTTTAAACGGCCACAGTACCCTTAAATTTCGAAAATATTGTGAGATAGTCTATAACGAGATTGTGGATTGTGGTTGAAGAAATAGTAAAGGAGTATAAGAAGAAGAAAACATTTTTTTTTAGCTTTCTTTATTCATTTTCATTGTTACAGGTTTATTTTACATGGCTTTTTGACTACCAAGCTAGGCAAGTGCCCGTATTATGGTAGTCGAATTGAACACTGGTTACCTAAAGCTATTTACAGCACAACAGAGTGCTATATCGATACAGCTTCGTAATTTAATCTACGTAATTTACTACCTAAGTTGGTAATACACGGAGAAAAATGTTAATCGAAAAAACGATCATTTTAATAGTAAAACCGGTTAAAAACGGGACTGAAGTTCTTACGAACAAATTAACAGTGTTTCAATTGGCGGGAAAATGTAAGAATAATTTGTTGGTATACGTACGAAATTACGTATACCAACAAATTATTCTTACATGTTCCAGCCAATAAACATTGAAACTCTGATAAATTGTTCGTAAGAAGTTCAGTCCCGTTTTTATTATTAAAATTATCGTTTTTTCGAATAACATTTTTCTCCGTGTAAATAGCTAAATTACCTACCAAAAGTTACAGTAGTTTATGTAGTTACGTCTTAGCCAATAACATTAGCCATCTGTAATTAAACAGTCTGCTTTGGAATCGTAATTCTGAAGTATCTCAATTGAGCAGCTATCTATTTAAGCTTTTTTTGTATGCTTCCACCTAATTAGCGATTTACTTCTCATGCATCATTCGAAGATAAATTATAGTATAGTGTAAATAACATATTTTTTTAAAACTGCATAATATGCTTTCATGTTATCACAAAGCAGCTATTGGGTATTTTTTTCACGTATTTCAATTCGGTAAAACGACTTGGACAAAAGCTCGCGAACTATCGTAATTCTCAGAAAGTGTTAATATTATTTGGTTTGATATTACTCGATTCCACCATCTTTTCCACCGTGACAACCGTAGCACTAGCATCAAAGCAAAAATAATTCAGTATTTTTTGTACCTACTGATACATTACATATTATGTTCTGATATATTTTAACTTATTACATTTCTAGTTTATTTCTCTTTATCGTAGCTAAAGCATTCACATTAGAGGGAGGGGGGATTCGACCTTAAAGCAAAAGGGGGGGGGGGGAGAGGCGGTTGTAGTTGAAAAACTTATTAGAAAGCTTTTCGGGACATCTACATCTACTACCACATTGATTAAAGAGGTGGTGCAAATAATATTGTTGTATTTTCCAGGGATGTAATCTACAAGCACAATACTGTAGCCGATACACATTTAACTACAAGTTAGTTTATATTATGATACCCCAAAAAATGTGATTGAGATAAATTGAAGCTTTTCATATAATTTCGTTTGAGTAAATTACAATAAAATATCTAATTGCTTTATAAAAAACTATAAGCGTAAACTACTATAAAATGTACCTTTTCTTTAGAAATGTTTGAACGCATACAAAACAACATGATTTATAATTTTATGGTTAAAATACATGTGACAGTTTCCTTTAATGATTTTTTGCTCTTTCTTATAAAATTATTTACAAAATAAATAAAACAACTTTTGTGCTAAAATCGACCGTTTCTCGACTCCGTTTCACAATCGATTTTAATGCATAGGTATTATGTATTCATCATGGTAGTATATAGGCAGCTCTCCTCCTACAAAAACACGTGCACATTTTGTGGATTGTTAGATCGGGGCCACAATGTTTTTGCTTTCCGTAGCCGATAGAAAACAAAAAAATGTTATTGATCTGCACAATGTGTGTCGTAATGTTTGATATGTGAAAAGGGTCGCAGGAGACCAACCTTAAGGCAAACAAAAATACAAACATTAATTAACAAAAATACAAACCCTTAAGGCAAACAAAAATATAAACATTAGAAGAAACATTTAAAAAATTTCAAGTCTACGGTGTACAGAAAATATTTGAAAAAAATTTATTTACACATCAGGACAACAAGCCAAAATATAGGTACTACTTACTCCCAGTTTAAATACACCTTTTGGACAGAGATATATTAAATTCTATGCTACAAAACTATAGGTAGATACAATGCTCTACCAAATATAAAAAAAATATATATTTATTTTTTTATAAGAAAAACTCTCTTTTTAAATTTTGAAGGTTATTGATAATGAAGATAATATTGTTAATTCCGAAATTTGAAATATGAAGTTGACAAATACGACAGTCTCATAATAGGGTGCAATAGCAAAATTGTTTAATGCGTACGTCCTAGTTAGACGTGAGGTTCTGGGTTCGAGTGCCAGTTGCGGCCATTACATTTTATTATTTTTCTGTGTCTTGTTTATTTACATATTTAAAAAAATTGATTATTATTGTTATTTTCTTCTTCAATGATATAAAAATTTTTTTTTTATTTAAAACAAAAGTAAAAACACGGCTGAGAGAATAACGTGATAATCAACTTACAAACATTATAAAGACAATATAAAGGCAATCTAAAATCAAATAAAAAAATTTAAAAAAAAACTAGATGCCGCCTCAGAACAGGAAACCCTAGTGCGAGGAGGACTGTGAAAAAATTCGAATTACCTAATACTTATATTATACTTTATAGCTACATCATGTAGGTACAAACTTTGACATTAAATCCTTTATGCGATCGATATGTCGATATGTCGGCGACAGTTCTGAAATATTGAGTTACTCGGCTACTGGTAATAATAGCCGGGTAATAGTGATCTATCCTCTGTTAGGATACAATATACAATATACCAAATAGAACGGAAATGGTTAAGAGACATATGGGAGTAGGTACATTTCGGAAAACTAATGTATTTGTCAGGTTTAGTTAAGTAAGTACCTGCCTACGGAAATTATTTATTAATTTCCCTGTTATTATTGACGGCTTTCAACTAAAATTTAAATAGATGTACCTACCCACTTTTGTACCAAAGAAGAGATTCGTGAGAGTTTCACATTTGACAGATTTGACGTAGATTCCTGCAATATTCCGGCTAGAGGGCCGCATAAATTGGCTATATTACATGGGTCATTGTTCCACACTACATTGTTTGGCATTTTCATTGTTACATTTTCCACTTTCGTAGCAAACACGAGACGTCGCTTTCGTCGAATGAACGCCCAGAATATGCTAATGCCATTCAATCCACCCAAAGCCCGGTCCGGAGTGTCCAGGGGGTTCGGTGGGGGTGTATGGGGGTTTAATGGGGGTTCAGGGGGGTTCGGGGTATATTGGGGATGAATCATTCCCGAACTAACAAAAAGGGGTTGGTCACTCTCGAATATTGCTCCGGCCTAAGCCACCGTTGATCCGCCCAATCAACACGTAGCCTTTCTGTATTATCTAGGAAAATCCACCCCAATAGAAAGCATTCTCCGTAGAAATAGAATAATTTTTGGATCCCTTCTACTTAAAAAGAGTAATTAAAACAAACAAAAATATGTAAAGGTGGGTACTTACCTAGGTACAATTAATTAATTCACTGTTCAGGAGAATGAAAATAAGTTTTTTATTTTTTTTAAATTCATTACTCGTGTTTTTGTTGACCTATAATCATGAATTTTTTTACAAAATAACATTGCATATATCATTCTGAATACTTAACATTTTTTTACATTATTTAATTTAATTTTAATTAAAAAAAAAAATTGTAAAAGACGTACTTATTTTCCCAGAATTATTTTGACGAGGCAGATCAAAAGAGAAAAAACGGAATTAACGGATTTAACTCATTTTTGGATTTATTGCCCTTTACAGCATTTTAAATTTTATCGCCCGTTACAATAATAAATATTAATAATAATATTTCGTGTATTATACAGCGCCGTTTTTAAGAAATCAACTCAAGGGTCTTCTTCAAAGCTCTATTAGTGCTCTTTCAATGCAGCTTTCCCCAAAAGCTCTGTCTTGTACTAAAGCTTTATTCTGTATCTGCTATAATATTATGCATGTAGGTTTAAGTATTTTTTTAAATTAACGCCACCGACTGCTCGCAGCTGCCAAGTTTAAATACATTAACATAAATGTCATTAATTTTTTGATATCATGTTGAGGTTAAACACATTTTTTGTTCTCTTATATGCGTTACAGGGCCTCTAGAATAATTGGCTTGCCATAATGTGGAACGCTAAACTGAAACACTGAAAATTATGTGATAAATAAAATTATGCCTACATTTATTTAATAAATTAATTCCAATTTAAGTTTTTATAGCTCATTTATTTCCCTAAAAACCCTCCCCACAGCATCCTCAAAGACAATACAGCAACTAAGGAATATTTTTCCTTAAGACTACCTGTGTGGAGATAATGTAAAAAAAATTGGTTCCACGTTAAATATAACACTTTTAAAAAGTGATATTTTAAAGCCATATTTTTTTTTTAAAACTAGTCTAAAAATATAACCTATCATAACCTAGTAAACCTAAATTTTATTTTTATTTCTTTGCAAGACTTTATATCACTGTTTTGCATTGTCCGTTTATCGAAAATTTATATAGATATTTTAAATATTATTGTTTACAGATAATAAAAAAAATGTTACTTCCATATTTAACCCACTTGTTTGTACATGATTTAACTGAATCATGTACAAACTATTGAAAGAAAACAAAATAATTTTTTATGCTCTCTAAGCTTTAATTAGTACATAGGTCTGTGAACAGCTAAATATATCTCACGTCCAAATGAATCTGATTTTTCTCTCATTTTAAATGAAAACCAAAATTTTCTCTGAAATCATGAGATTTGTAAGCAGGTACTTATATACTTACCTACTTAATTAAAATTAAAAATATAATATTTTCTGAACTGTTGAAACGGCTATAATCTTGTCTTCCTGTTCTAACCTAACAAATAAATTTACAGACGGATGAAATGCTAAATTGTAGAGTTTAGACAGACCTTCGCTATACTCAGTCAAAGAGGGTATACCAATTTCATTGAAGTAAAACACTCTTTTTAATAAACTGCATAAAATTAAAAAACAGAAAGAGTTTTACTGACTTGGTATTTATACGTAAAATTCTTTATTATGCTATTATCGAAGTAAGCAAACACTTTGTGGCTTGACATTATACCAAATAAAACAAATAACTTAGTTTTAAACCACTTTATTTTTATATTTGTCGACCGGTTTCGATTGGACTCAATCTTCAACAGGACAATAAAATAAACTGATTTTCTTCTTTTAAGTTTATTTTATTGTTTTATTTGGTCTTTATTATTTGTTTTATTTGGTCTTTATTATGCATTTGATAGTCCAGAATTTCTAGCATTGGCTTACGGATTAAATTAAGTACCTAATTCTAGATATCGGGATTTATTTCTGCAGAAATTCTTTGACTAACTACAATTTTATACACTCCTCATTGCGTAGAATACTAATGGAAGGTAATACTCGTAATTATACCGAGTCAGTGGACATCTACAATTTATCACTAAATAAATACAAAAGGATGTTACTGGGGCAGTTCTGTTATATATAATTATGTAGGTAGATGTAAAAAGAAGAAAAACTGTAATTTACTATTCAATTTAAAAACTAAACGCCCTAAAATTGCGTTAATAATAAAAAATACAAATTTAACACCCCAAAAACAAACAACGAAAAAAAAACAAATTTTTATACTCTTTTCTTAGCTGATGGCGAGTATTTACTCGATATTTTACTTGATATTATCTAAAAATCTTTTTACATAAATGAAATTATAAAAATGGCTATAAATAAACATTAAGTTAGGTATAAACCAGAAATGTTACTGTGCTTTTTAAGCTTTAATTTTTATACTGCTAATTTTATCGACTTCAAACAGATTGCATTGTGCATTTTTTCTTTATAACAAAAAAATTAAAATTAATAACAAAAATATAAATAAAAGCTATTAATAAATAAATATATTGTGAATTAATAATAGATTTAATTGATCGTTTATAGAACCTTTTAAAATAATTCAACCTTGTCTAATTTAGTGGGATGGTTCAGAATACAAAAATCAATTTATAAAACATTATTTTCGCCAAAGGGGAGTAGAAAAATAAAAGAATTTGAGGGTCTGAACGCATTTGAAGGAATGGTAGCAGACATTTCTGTTCGGTTTTTTATGAGCAGTCATTTATAACCAAGGTAGAAATGGAAATAAAATTGTAAAAATAAAAATTGGAATACTACGGTTCTTTTGTTGAAATAAAACTACGTTCCAAGTTAGCAGCGGGGTTTCTTTTGGTAAATTGAAAAAAATACGATATTTAGAACCAGTGCCGGTATCTAAGGCTTAGGTATAATAATACCCATGTAGAATGTGGAACACCTAACAACGTAAATAATAATGGGTCGAAGGTACCAAGGCATACATGTCAATGTATACCTTATAATTTGGGAAGCGGAAATGGGTAACGCCGCTCCGAGAACCATTTTTTGGATAACCAACACCTCTGCCAAAGGTCACCCCAAGTGGTTCGCTACGTTTGGTGACTTAGCAGGGGTCCCCGGGTTCATGGGGTAAGGTCTGTCTAGGTCTTGGCGGCAGTTGATCTAGGTAGTTGGTCTAGGTAACCCTAGGCAGTTGATCTAGGCAGTTGATCTAGGTAACCCCAGATTCCTATCCAACCCTCATACCTTTTTCCTTCCCAGAACTTCCTCTGCTTTATTTCCTTTTAAATACCCTCCACACAGCATCCCCAAAGATGACATAGGCCCTGAAGGAAATTATTTTCCTCGGGCCTCCTACGTGGACCTAATGTAAAAAAAAATGTGTTGAAGAAGTGGATTGAATACAATCATAATTATAATTTGTTGTGCTTTATTTACCAATTTCAAACCTAAAATCGACTTCAAAAATACCTTTAATAAAAATTTGATATTTATATATTCAAACTAATTTATTTACATTATCGATGTTTTGTACTAATACGCTGCTGTATACAGTATATTACATACACGTAGTTTGATCCTAGACGCATTTGAATGAAAATATGTTTATACTTTTATTATTTTTTTATTCACCAGATTTACAGGAACGGGTTTAGTTTTTCCCATAGGAAAAACTAAACCCTTTCATACACTTTTTCATATAAATGATCATCTAGTAAATCCACGTCATGCAAGTGTATTATATAAGTATAATTAATACAAAACAATACAAGAACAACACTATATATTATATATTATCTTACTATTGTATTTATATTTTATATTATATTTTTATTATAATATTATATTTTATCTTACTATCTTCCTAATCTTACTTCTTACTATAATATTATAAACGTGAAAGTTTGTATGGATGTATGTGTGGTTGTTACTCTTTCACGTAAAATTTACTGAATGGATTTTAATGAAACTTTACAGTAATATAGCTCGTACAACAGAATAACATATAGGCTATAATTTATAAAATTAGCTATTTATTTTCAATGCATTAAAAAAAAATATTGTTTAATAGAAAATATCAAAATTTGAGAACGATATTTTGAAAAAACAATGATTGTTAAATCAAGATTCCATTTTAGAAAATATTTAAATTAGTGAATTTATTTGAAGTACTCGCCTAATACTTTCAATCAAATCAAGAATTATAGATATTTTAAATAAATAGGTTAAGAATTTTGGTATAAACATAGACGGGACCTAGTAAAAGCAAAAAGGCTACTCGAAGCAGGTACTAATCCTGCGCAGACGAAGTCGCGGGCAGAAGCTTGTTTTGTATCAGCACCCTTGAGGTGATTTCTCACAAAAACGGCGCTCTACAAATTATCCAATTATTATTATTATTATTATGCCGGAGGGCGAACTATCGGGGTATCAACTGTTATGGAATCGAAATTATTTTGAGAGCTGAAAACATTGGCGTTAACCTAGACATTTCAGAAAGAAAAGATCTGCTCATTCACAAGAATTTTTACTGCTACGATATATCATCTAGATATTGATGTCAATCAAAAGATAATGCAATATTAAAACTCCACAACTCATGGCTCCGAAACTTAAGAAGCTGATACGAGTGCAGTTTCACTTTCAAATATTCCTAAGCTGCAATCCGCAGGGTTAATATCATCTTCTGATAAGAGGTTAATATGGTTAACAGTTTGATTGACAATAAGCAGAGATAGGTACATAAAAAGATAATAAATTGAAGTTTATTCGTAGCTTCGTAGGCATTACTTACACTTCACAGGTTTAATCACCAATATAACTATTCGCACATTCTATATGCGTACGTTGCGAACACAATATTTTGACAGGTTGGATTTTGATATGTTGTCGATGGTGTCTGAAGGTACCGGTACCATCTTCTGATTATTGATTAAGGCACCATCTTCAGGTAGATCAACTCAGTGAACACAGCTCCTTCTTGTACTTTTGCCTGGTTTTGTATGGCTATCGTCAAATCTTGTTTTGTATCTCGCGGAACATCCATGTGCAAACTGGTAAGGAATAGTAATGTATCAAAATCACTGAAGAACATGTTACCACAAACTAACTGCTAACTCTAACTATCTACGTACTAAGATTTACGTAGAGTAATTCAAAATTATTTTTAATTAAGTAAAGATCTTAACAATTAAAGACACAAGGTACACATCGACCAAGAATGTCTACATTAAATAAAAATGACACTGAAACCGAAATTAGTGCACGGAGAAAAATTTTATTCGTAAAAACGATTCAAAACGGGAGTGAAGTTCTTACGAACAAATTAAAAAGGTTTCAATGTTTATTGGCGGGAACATGTAAGAATAACTTGTTGGTATCTATACGTAATTTCGTACGTATACGAAAAAATTATTCTTACATGTTCCCGCCAATAAACATTGAAACACTGTTAATTTGTTCGTAAGAACTTCAGTCCCGTTTTTAACCGTTTTTACGAATAAAATGATCGTATTTTAAATAACATTTTTCTCCGTGCCGTATTGTTTAAAGGAAAGGGTTATATAACAAATGAAAAACTACCTATCCTGCCGTCATAACATAAGTAAAAAGGCAGCTGGAGATTTTCAATGGTCACATTCTGATATACTAGACATTTCATGTTTATCGACCTATAAATAAATAAATAAACAGTACATCAGAATGTAACCATTGAAAATTTCCGGCTGCCTTTTTGCTTTTGACTTCAGACGGCCGCATCTATTGCCTATGCTTGTAGGTATGAACTCAAGCTGTGGGTAGTACCTACCTTCCTATCAAACAAATCACAGGTAGTTACAATCTAAGATCGAAGCATCAAGCTGTTTTTGATATATCACATTATGTCGGGGAATAGAAGATACAGATAAACGATTATTGATAAATTACTTAAAATCGCATATTTATTACACGGATCAGATCTCGAGGAACCGGTTCACGTCTTCTACAGGAGGCTGGGTTGGATTGACAGGCGACTGACATATCGGAGGTTCTAGATGTAAATAAACGATTGGATCGACAAGATTGATAATAATAATTCTTGGGCATTTTTCTTAAACGTCGGGGATTCGTTTCTCGTTTCTGTTGGAAGTGTTCGTTTTGTTTTAATAAACCACCTATCAATCGGCTAATCACAATCATTTCTAGGTAGATATACCTAGTACCCACAAAACAACGTACAAGTATAGGATATGTACAAATAGTAATAATTAAAATCAAATTTAAAAAAAAAACCTCTCGATTACACTTGGATCGATTGCTTGAAGAATTTCAATTATCTTCATTTAAAGATCTGTACATTACAAAATCAATAATTTAAATCATAAAATAAAAACAAAAAATACCATTTTTAATTGAAAATTGAACTCGACTTATCCTCTCAGTCTAATTTGTTCGTTTTTTGGGCATAACATCACATATAGCACAGCGCCCTTGAGGTGATTTTCTCACGAAAAATGCGCTATATAAATTATCCGAACATTATTATTATTATTATAGATCTCATAGAAACTGTTGCGTCTCCATTACAATCTTCTTCTTCCTTGCACTGTCCCAACTCATTGCCTAGGTAGGCTGTTGGGGTCGGCTCTCCTCGTTCTCAGGTTGTAGCTTCTTCGGTTCTGGGTATCGTTCTCTTCCAGGTCGTTTCTACTTAGGATTTTGGAGCATTGAGTCATCCAGGAGTTCTTTGGTCTTCCTCTGGATGACTGTCGATGAAGCTCCATAGACATTGGCTGCTTCACTGTGTGGTCTGGTGGTCTCCGTTATATGTGACCATACCATCTCAACTGTCGTTCCTCTAGCTTATTGTTTATGTCCGTGACACCCAGGCTACCACGGATGCGTGAACTTTTAATTTTATCTTTTAGTGACACTCCTGCCGACCATCTAAGCATTCGCATTTCTGCTGATTCAAATTGCCTGGTGTAGGAGTTGTACCTACATGGTCCAGCATTCGGAGCCATACATTATCGCGGGTGTAACAATAGTCTGGTATATCCTTTTAGTTTTATAGGCATTTTTGTGTCACACAAGATTCCTGTTACGGATCTAAATTTACACCATCCCACAGCTATTCTGTGGTTTACATCTGATGCACATCCTCCCTTACAATCATAATGAGAAATATGACCTAAATGGAAAGAAAAAAAAAACACAATTTATATTTAAAAGTTAATCGCATAAGAATTAAAACACCTCTATGAAATCAAAGTTTCTGACATCAATTTGAAAAAAATTATCAAACTTAAATTTTTTTTTTAAATATATTTTTAAATGAAATTTTCTGTTTCAAATTTTCGTTTGAGAGTTGCTTATATTGTCTTCAATGATAATAATGATAATAATAATTGAAAAACTTGTTGAAAATACTTACGCCATTAGGTACGTGTAGATACTTCTATCCAAAATATTTTATTATTTTCTAGATCTGAACTTATGAATCAAAAATAATAATCTTATAATTCAGCAATCCTTTTACAAATAATATAATTATTAGATATTAATCGGTTTTCGGTGCATGGGTGCTGCGTGAAGTGAAATTGTTTTCCTGAAATTTATTAATTGGATTTAATGAAAAGTATAATGAACTTGACTCAAGTATTCGATTCACTTGATCGTGTCATATCTTCCTCGGGCGACCTCGACTTCATCTACCATTATAATTCGCGACACTATTATCCTTGCAATCCTTGCTAATCTTACTCATCCTAGCATTCTTTGCGAACCTCCACATTTCTCACACGATCATACATTGTCTTACTCCACTTCACAATTCTCAATTAGTTATATATCATTAAGTCTATTTTTATCCTTTCTCTACCTGTTCCAATTCGCCACAATACTCCAGGGAAGGTACCAGTAGGTACTCCATTGTGAACGTCTAGCATTTAGTACATTTTTTTGTTAGCGCCTATAGGTCAGTATTTATCTTCTACCAATCTATTCCAAAAACCCTATTACATGTCCAATATCCATGTCTACTTCATAATAATTGCCCATCTTTCTTAAAAAGTCTAACAATTGAAACACAGCAAACAAAGAATATTTTAATTTGTAACAACTTCAAAAGCAAAAACATCCCAGATAATTACCGAGATGACCTTACTAGTAAAAATGAGATATGTCCATATCTGAATTCCGCAATCTAGTTTCTTATGAATTATAACGTGTTATTGTATGCAGAATCTTAATCAGTTCCTTTGTTCTCTTTTCAAGTGTGGAGGCCATTTAATTTTTGAATTTAGAATAATAAGGCCGGCTGGCTATAGCCAATCAGAGAGCGAGCGGGCTGAAAGGGATTGGCCTCCCTTTCATGTGGATTGTGGTATCGTGTGTCGCTGGCTTTACGTGTGTTGTGTTATTGGGTCTGCGTGTTTGTGGAATGAGTCCATGTGTACGTTGTAAAGCCAGCCGCACATGAAACATTGATTTAATTTTGCAATTTTTTTATTTATATAAAAGACTGTTTGTTGTCTTTAGGTTTTTAATGACAAATAAAACAATGTGTTGCTCTGGAGTATAAAGAAACGACAATTAAAGTTTATTTGTCAGGTTGTTTATTTGGTTACACATAACATCATGTGTAACCAAAGCAATGACATTTGAAAAAAAACAATAGAATGAAATAAAATTCATAATTCAAATATAAAGGAATCCTAGACATTACTAGGCAGGTACTTAAATACTAGGTAGGTAGGTAGGTAAATAAATATAAAGGAATCCTAAACATTTCTAGGTAGGTACTCTTATTCCTTTACATACATTATATTATTATCGAATTTATTAATGTTGCAAAAGCATACATAATCTACTTCTATTTTTGAATTTAGGTCCTGTAAATATTAGAAAATTAGTGAGAGAAAAAATCTACCAGTAAAAAATAAAGATATTTATGTTATCTATTTTCATTTTTTTTTATTTGTTTGAGGGTTGTATCTTCCTCCCCAGAGACTGGCTGCTGTGAGATTTTTAAATATTTTTTAAAACTTTAAACAACAACAAAAAATGGTTATGCTGCGGATTGAACTTTCCTCCCTAGGGATTGACTAAAATAAGTAGACACCGCTAACGGCGCTGATAACTGAGCCATAAACCTATAGGATAAACCGTGTATATTTTTAAATACAACGTCATCCAAATTCAGGAAAAAAAAAATTAATTGTGACAGAGCAAAAGTTACTTGATAACTATTCCGCAGTGATTAAGGCCTGGTGCACGGAGAAAAATGTTATTCTAAAAAACGATAATTTTATTTGTAAAAACCGTTAAAAACGGGACTGAAGTTCTTACTAACAAATAATAACTCAGGTACGGAACATACGTCATTCCTATGTCTACATACGTTAAATTATCGTGAAAACAAGCTTATGTGTCCAAGCGATTAACAGGGTTTCAATGTTTATTGGTGGGAACATGTAAGAATAATTTGTTGGTATACGTAATTTTTCCGGCCAATAAACATTGAAACACTGTTAATTTGTTCGTAAGAACTTCAATCCCGTTTTTAACCATTTTTACGAATAAAATGATCGTATTTTAGAATAAAATTTCTCTCCGTGTGTTACCCGCTGTAAAATAAGAAGAATACCAAAATACGAATGTTAGAGGGAGCGCACTAATATTAAAAAAGATAATATTCAAGCGAAAATTGTGAAAATGTTTAATTAAACACGACTCGTTTAAAAAGAGATAAAACCTCGTAGGGGTTCTGTTAAGTAGCATTTAAAGAAATATTGTGAATTTTTGTAATAGCAGAAACAAAGTCTAAATAATAATTATTGTCTAAATATTAGTATACTTTGCGATTTATTTCTATCGAGGGAATTTCAAATAATTACCGTTTCGGCGTAGGGAATGTATAGATACTATCTTAAAGAATAACTTGTATTTTTTAAGAGCTTAAAACTTCAAATATTTAAGGAAAATATGTAAGAAATCGGTAGAAAGTACAGCATCAGTAGAAAGTTGTGATAGAGCAACAGATGCTTGATATCTGAATAATAATTATAATTATTGGATGATTTGTATAGCGTCGTTTTTGTGAAAAATCACCGACGACACAGCGACGACTGGATGGTTCCTAAACACGATACCCACTCACCGGTCTTTCGAGATCAACGCATTCCTAAAAAAAAAATTAAAAAAGATGCATTAATTCAAGAAGTAAAATTTGTTTGCGAAAGTAATCAGGTTTGGTCCCTATAAACCCGGCTTTACATATGTAGGCATTAACGATGTGTGTGTTCCACTAGAGTAGTGGCACGCATTAGTATGAGTGAGTGCATGTTTCACGATACGAGTGGATAGTGTATGGCTCTCGCTATTGGTGGGAAGGCCGTGACTGACTCTAGAACGCATCATTGCACTCATTAATAGCAGCCATGTTTTTATTGGAGCAATTTTGTTAACGTTGGTAAGATAAAGTTAGCTTTATCACAATTATGTGTTTTCCTTCCTCGTTACATCTATCTAGCATATATCATCAGGGCAAAAGCGTTGCCTTGTCAATATTCGGTCACGGTAAAAGCTATAGTAAATATCTATATGTGGTTATAGTTATAGTAAAAGCTATAGAAAAAAAAATATTTAGGTAAATGCAATCAGAGGGTTTGAAGCCAACCAAGAACTTTATTATGTTAAAAGCATTTTTAAGAATATTTCGTCAATCGTAACTGTAACTCGATGGATGAAGCAGTACCCACAACATTTAATTTACGTAATTATAATGTTAAAATGGAGATTAAAACACATTTAAAAAAAAAACGTATTATGAAAAATTATGTATATCTACTATTTGAAATTTCATCATTATTTCCTTGATATTTAAATTAGTTTACTAGACTTGTCAGAATAATAATTATAATGAAATGCAGTACTGTACAAACAAAATTGTGTTTTATTTATATGATAAAGTAACAAATGATTGTTTTTTTTACATTAACTCCACAAGGCTCTGACGAAAATAATTTTACTAGCCCTTGACATCTTTGTGGATGCGGTATAAAGGGTATTTTAGAGGAGAGGAAGGAGTGAACGTGGGTCTTGAGGAGACCCATGTTGTAGAAGGGAGGAAACAGAGAGGTATTTTTGCCCCACGTGTCCAGATATGAAGAAATAAATGTCAAGCCAATGAATAATAACCATGGTTGCGGCCATCTTAGCCGCCATTTGGTTCCTAATTTTCTATAAAATGTTGTTTTATTGGCTTGCCAAGTCCTTCTCTTATGTATTTTATTTAGTCATTAAGAAAATATGGTTTATAATTAAGTAAATGGGTACTTAAGTACATACCTGCTCACCTAACAAATTTTATTATTTCAGAGGAAAATGTGGTCTTAATTTATTAAATAAGAGAAAAATAGAAACATAGTTTTTTGGTTCATAAAACTAGGTGGTTTCATAATAAGTAATAAATCGTAACACGTGGAGCAAATACTATGACGTCGGGCTTACCTTTGGCTGTTAAATTTAAAAAATGCATAGCTCACGAAGGAAATAAATATACATGTAAGGTAAAAATAGAAACCTCAACCCCTCAGGCCTCGGGCATATTTTGTCAGAAGGTCAAACTATTTCTGTTTTGCAATAAAGTCCAAATTAATGGAATGTTTCTGAATGTATCCGAAAACTAAACACTGGCTTTAAAGGTGATAAAATACGCATTTAAGTTTTATAATTCGATATATATATATACATAGATTAAATATTAGAAACACAGTTCGCTGACCTTCAGACTCAACATACAATAGGGAAGAAAACATTGAAAATATTGAATACATCTGCAAAGAATCAAAGAAAATTGCAAAGGAAAAATTCAAAGAAGAAGGAATACTAAACCTCATGGTGGTAAGAAGAAATTACAAAAATCGAAACATGGAAGAATACAAAAGAATCCAAACGGAAATTCGAAGTAAAATTAGGAAAGCAAAAACTGATTGGCATATTCAACAGTGTGCTATAATTGAAACCCACAATGACAATCGCGATATATTCCAGGTGAACAAGAAAATCAAAGAAGTGACTGAAATCAGCCGTAAAATTGACATAGGGCAACTAGAGGATCGAGGTGGAAAATTTTTAATCGATATAAACGAAAAAAATAAAAAGATGGAAAGACTACATCTCAGAACTTTTCGATGATAATAGAAGCGCAGAATATGATACGGGAAATACTACAACAGGCCCACTAATCACAACAAAGGAGGTAGAATATGCAATTTGTCTCTCTAAACCCGGGAAAGCAGCGGGCCCGGATGGAATACAGGCTGAAATTCTTAAACTTATAGGAAATAAAGGCATCCGGTTATTGACAAGTCTCTTTAATTCAATAAATAATACAGGAATTATCCCACTAGATTGGCTTCGATCCACTTTTGTCACTCTCCCAAAGAAAGCAAAAGCAAGAAAATGTAGTGATCACCGCACAATTAGTTTGATGAGCCACTTATTAAAGATATTTTTGCGAGTTATACATGGACGCATATATCGCAAAGTAGAGGAAAATATAGGTGTAACACAATTTGGCTTTCGAAATGGGTTGGGTACTCGGGAAGTTTTATTTATATTCAAGTACTAATCCAAAGATGTAGAGATGTGAATACAAATGTACACGCATGCTTCATTGACTTCCATAAAGCATTTGATAGAGTTAGACATGACAAAATGATTCAAATTCTGAAAGCCTCTGGGGTGGACAATAAAGATATAAGCATTATAGGTAATCTTTATTGGAACCAGAAAGCTGCACTAAGAGTAGAGCAATGTCTAACAGACGAAGTAGAAATAAAGAGAGGCGTGCGACAGGGATGTATTCTCTCACCTATGCTGTTCAACTTATATTCAGAAGAAATATTCAATGAAGCTCTGCAAGAAGCTACTCAAGGACTTGACGTCATAAATGGGAAGATTCTGAACAATCTGCGTTATGCAGATGATTTGGTACTTCTAGCAAGTAACATTGAGGATCTACAACTTCTGCTGAATCAAGTAGTGAAGACTTTTGAGAATTTTGGGTGAGAACTGAATATAACTAAAACAAAATATATGCTCATAAGCAAAAATAACGCAGTTGACATGAATGACAATCTTTATATTGCTGGAACGAAACTAGAGAAGGTACAAAGTATTGTTTACTTGGGCTGCAATTTAAATCAAAGATGGGATCCTTCGGTTGAAATCAAATGCCACATTGAGCAAGCTCGTGAATCTCAAGCGAATGCGAATGGTCAGATGCTATGTGTTTTCAGTATTATTTTATGGAATGGAAGCCTGGACACTTACTGAAGAACTGATAAGGCGACTTGAGGCATTCGAAATGTGGATCTACAAAAGAACACTCAAAATAAGCTGGATGGGCAGAGTTACGAATGAAGATGTTATGGTTCGGATGAAAACAATAAAAATCCGAAAACTTCAATATCTAGGACACGTGATGAGACATCCGGAGAAGTACGAGATCTTGCATCTCATAATGCAGGGAAAGATTGCCGGAAGACGTGGCCCTGGAAGAAGGAGGAAAAACTTGAGACAGTGGTTTGGCCAGTCTACTGTAGAGCTGTTCCGGGCCGCAGTAAACCAAGTACGCATAGCCAACATGATAGCCAACGTCCGTTGAACGGACAAGGCACGAGAAGAAGAAGACGAAGATAAATACATAATTTTTTAATGCAATTATAAAAAAGTGGCTCACTTGACGTTTTTCTAACTAAAATTACGGTTACTGAAAAAAAAGAAACACATTAGATAAATGTGTTATAAACCTTACCGTCACCTCATTTTTTTGTCGTCTCTAGTAAAACTTATTATTAAAAATGTTGCGAGATTTCTTAAATTTTAAATTTAAAATACTAAATTTAGTAATTTTAATTACTAAATTAAATTTAAATTACGGTCGCAAAATTTGGTTTCATAATAGTGTGTATTTAACTTCTTTTGTGGTTAGCTTTTAAATTTGAATATATAGCGTAGTATTTTTTCTTTGTAACACCGTTTAGATAATATTTCCCACTATGATAGTAAAGGGGATACAACGATTTTTATAAGTCCTGTATGAGTTATTGATTAGCCTGAGGGGTTCACCCAGAAGCTTCAAAGAAAAAAAGAACTCACGAGTTTTCACCATATTTTCACTGCCTCAGACCAA
Organism: Limnephilus auricula; assembly: GCA_951813805.1. Taxonomy (NCBI): domain Eukaryota; kingdom Metazoa; phylum Arthropoda; class Insecta; order Trichoptera; family Limnephilidae; genus Limnephilus; species Limnephilus auricula. The sequence goes on from OX638403.1 coordinate 9,847,114, forward strand.
CATATATCAACTATTTCTTGTAAATATATATATTTATGAAACAGGTTTAGAATAATTATTTCTTAGAATATTCAAATAAAATATGAACAATACGAAAAAGCTTAAGTATCACGTCCATCACAAAAATCCCGACTGTACCGAATCCAGAGTAATATGGGCTATAAGCACAGAACTGTGGAGAAGTGTCCATTTTCATTATATGGAAAGAATTACAACAATAAATCATAATGACGTTTGATTTGGTTCAAAGTGAAATATTTCAACGACGTACAGATTTTATTATTTCGTTTTGTTATTAGCGGAACCGTGTTTTTGTTACAAGCTCTTTTCTTCTTTTCCGAATCGTATAGCCAAGAGATTACAGCGAAGAAGGCTTTGTGTGAAGCTCGCCATATCGTTATGTAATACTATACGTATATGTAGAAAATTATCTAAGGAGGTGGACAAAAGAGGTAGGTACTTTTTACAAATTTTTATAATAATTTTTATTAATAGTTTCATACTCCGCCTACTGGTTAATACGGAATATTTTTTATTCAAACAGTTAGATTTTGCTTTATATTTACGAAATAGGAGTATTTATGTCGGGGGAGACGAAAAAACATGCATTTTATATTTCAATTTTATAAGATTATTTCACTTACGCGAAGTGTTTGACAGCCAAGTTTGGCCAAGTGAAACGGGACTTATACAACTTCAATTACTAGAATATACAACTATTTACGTGCAAAAAATAGGTTATTAGGTTCTTAGGCTGGGTAACCTAAGTAATTCGTGTGTATTTAGATTGAAAAAAATCGCAAATATCAAATCCAAAGAAATGGCGGCAAAGGAAATGTTCCGCTCCGTATTATCCGTGCGTATCCGTGTATCGAAATTCGAATTCCGTATTATCCGGTAAGCGGAGTAGTAAACATTTACAAATTTTTTTTTTATTCACAGTTTTTGCGTTGGCTACACCCCAGAATTTACAGAAAAGTCGTGTTTGATTACAAAAATGTGACCTGGGAAACTTCCCTGCACAATTGCCAATTTCGTGTCCTATTCCGATTTCCGGTACGAAAAAACAATGTCATTTTCAGGTGGTAACCAAAATAATTTCGCTGTTTACATTCATGGAAATCGTTATAGCTATAGTTACATAAGTAGTACACATAACAGTGGCACGCATTGTTCTTATTTGACCAAAGTTATCTTTAAAAATTATTTAAGGAGGTGGGCAAAAGACGTAGGTACTTTTTACAAATTTTTGTAATAATTTTTTTTATTCCAGTTTTTGCGGTGGCTACACCCCAGAATCTACAGAAAAGTCATGTTTGATTACAAAAATGTGACTTGGGAAACACAATTGCCAATTTCGTGGCCTATTCCGATTTTCGGTACGAAAAAACAATGTCATTTCCAAGTGGTAACCAAAATAATTTCGCTGTTTACATTCATGGAGTTGGAAATCGTTATAGCTATAGTAACATAAGTAGATATGTACACATAACAGTGGCACGTATTGCTCTTAATTGTTCTTATTTGACCAAAGTTATCTTTTAAATTTTCTATTTAACTTAATAGGTAAAAACTCAAATTATAACATTTTAATTAATGAAGACAATATTAAGACAGCAGCCAATAAAATGTGCGTTAAGAAAATGAAGATAATGTTGGTAGTTCTCAGTCGAAGTATGATACAGTTAAATATAACCGAATCGGATAGGGACACATTAGCTCAGTGATTAGAGTATCTGCTTGGAAAGCCGAAGGTCCTGGGTTCGAGTCCCAGATGTGACCCGATCTTTTTCTGATTTTTATTTCCAGATTTAGATTGAGTTTCGGTAATATTGTCTTCATTAATTAAAATGTTGCATTTTTTAAAGTCCTTGTATCATATTATGCGTTAGTATTTAAAAATGGCCAATATATCGTTATCTTCTGCTGATTGTTGTGACCAACTGAATGAATAAGCCTACAAGGACTTATACCTAGATTTCTTAGATTTTTTATTTATTTTTTATTACTATCACTTTACAATCACGTTCATTAATATTTTAAGGTACACGGAGAAAAATGTTCTTCTAAAATACTTCATTTTATTCGTAAAACGGTTAATAACGGGACTGAAGTTCTTACGAACATATTAACAGGGTTTCAATGTTTATTGGCGGGAAAATGTAAGAATAATTTGTTGGTATAATTATTTGTAATAATAATTTATTCAATAACCATTGAAACCCTGTTAATTTGTTCGTAAGAACTTCAGTCCCGTTTTTAACCGTTTTACGTATAAAATGATCGTATTTTAGAATAACATTTTTCTCGGTGTAGGCACAGCTTTTCAGCAAAAACATGCCTAATCAACTTTGGCTCAGGGCAATTTAAGATCAAAAAAATATTTTGCAGATCAAGTCAATATTTGCGGTTATTATTCACTTGTATCTAAATTAAAGATTGTATTTTATTCAAAATTACCACTTCTAGAGTTTAAAAGAAAAAAAACAAAAAGGCTTCGTAGGCAATACTTTCTACATCAAGGTTTACTGGTCAAGTAAAGTCTGATGAAGTACCTAAATATTGCCTGGAAAATTCTTGTTTCTTTTAAACAATAAAAGTGGTTAAAACAAAATTTTAATAAGTTTTTAATTAAATGATGCCACAAAATAAGTTTGCAGTGTTTGAAAAGTTCTATTTTATTGTTTAGATAAGTACCCACCTAACTGAATAATGTAGAACAACACTAAATAATAGATTTGGTGGGACCACATATATTCACAAATAATACAAATAAAAATAAATAATTTATTTGTATATCTAGCGTGGTTAAAAGTTTTACCCCAATAGATAGAGGTGATGGAGTGAATTGTCTGCTAAGAAATAAATCCCCCAATAAAGTATTTACCTTCCTTTATCCAATATAGATTAAGACATCAGTCAGTACCTTCCTACCTACCCTAGTTACAAAGTGTTCAATGTTAAATTGGCGGAATCAGCTTTCTTCAATTACATTTTAGTTATGGTATATTTTACACTGAACGGCCGTAGAGAACATACATTTTTCAAGAATGCGCAGAAACTTCCTATAATAATAATAATAATAATAGAATTAATAATTAAAAGAATTAATAATTAAAAGAATTTGGCATTCTCAGACTATAAAAATATTACCTTTTGTTATTTCGGCTACTGGCATTATACCTAGCTCTCTTATTAAAAATTTAGGCATATTAAATTTGTCAAAGAATTTGTATATAAAAATGCAAAAATCAGTCATTTTAAATACATGTAGAATTACGAAAGATTTTTTAAATATTTATATTGAGGGATCAGTAGGATTTATCGGTCAAATTAGGAATTCCACAGAGCCGAACCCTCTGATATGAAAATATCTGGAGACGGTGAATTATATTCCCATTTAATAGTTTGGTAGATTAACGTATTGTTCTTGTATTGTTTTGTATTAATTATACTTATATAATACACTTGCATAACGTGGATTTACTAGATGATCATTTATATGGAAAAGTGTATGAAAGGGTTTAGTTTTTCCTATGGGAAAAACTAAACCCGTTCCTGTAAATCTGGTGAATAATAAGTATAAGCATTTGTATAGCGCAGTTTTGTGATGTTTCACTTCAAGTGCGCTTAACTATAACAAAATTTAAAAATAATCCTACTGTGCTTACAAAGTATTGAAAAGTAATTTTAAATATAGAATATACAGTAGGTATACGAGTATACAAGGCAATAACAAGGGAATAAAATTAACAAAAAGAGTTCTGTTATAGCGTAGGACAATATTAGTAAAAAGTAACGCTATTATAGCACAGGACAAAACAAAAACATTAAAACTAAAATATAGTATGAAACAGGCGCAAAAATAAGAATCATTTTGAGTGGACATAAAAAACATTTAAATTAAATTAAATTAGAAAAAAAAAAAAAAACATAAATATACAGTAAGGAGGAAACCGAAACCAAACAATTTCCAGAGACTTAAAACATGTCATTACAATACATTGAAAAGAGATTAAGGTTAAGACGAATGGTATGCACTTTTCAATAATGTTCAATTTAGGCGAGTGTGAGTACCGCCGCACGGGGAACCATTTATTGGATAACCAACACCTCTTCTGTAGGTCACCCCAAGTGGTTCGCTACGTTTGGTGACTTGGCAGGAGTGTCCTGGTTCATGGGGTAAGGTTGATATGGGTCTTGGTGGCGGATGTGTCCGCTCAGGTTGAGGAAGACCTTTTGACCTCTCCAGCAGGACTTCTCGGAATATCGCCTATAGCACCGCAGTGGGAAGGATGGATTCATACATCTGTCACTCCTGGACACCCTGACCCCCTGAATCCTACCCACCCCTCATACTTTCCACTCCTTACTTTCCTAAAAATTCCCCTCCATACAGCATTCCCAAATATGACATAGGCCCCGAGGGGAATTATTTTTTGTGGGCCTCTTGTAGAGATAATTTAAAAAAATAAGCTTTGAAAAACTAGTAAAAATAGTTTAACCAAGGGGATATGTTATTGCCGAAATACAATTATAAAATAAGCTTTTTTATATCTATTTTATTAGATTACATTTACTTTTGTTTATAAGAAAAACTGTCTTCTGTAACTTTTGAAAGTTATTCCCAAGAATGTAATATATCATTGAAGACGAAGACAATAATAATAATCTAAATTAAAATATGAAAATGAACAAGACATAGAAAAATAATAAAACATAATGGTCGCAATGGCGGGACTCGAACCCAGATCTCACGTCTTACCGGGACGGAACTGATTAGAGTAGTTTTCATAAACAGAAAAAGTTAAAAAAATATATCCATCATTTACATATATCAACCTATGCAAAACAAACTAGCTACGGGCGAGGACGCTGTAGTCGCCAATCGGTAGTCGAGATTTGGAAACAAGGAGTGATGCACGCTATCGGCCCGCCTTCTCTGTTTTCTATGAAAAAATATTCATTATGGTCTACATTTATTAGAAAATTAATTATGACTTTATTTATCAAACGATTTTAATAATGACTACTGAAATATGTTGAATATACTTCCCTCTAATTAATACCAAAACAAATTTCAAAGAATTATGTCATCAACACCATTTAATAAGCAAAACAATTTGGGGGATTGAGTGACCCCTCTTCGGATCCAATGTGATTTTTTTCATTCCGGTACGAAAAGGTTAAAGAGTATCATTGAAGAAGAAGATAACACTAAAAATCTAAACGAAAATATGAAAAAGAAAAGAGACAGAAAAATAAAAGATGGCGGTCGCAACTGGGACTCGAACCCAGAACCTCTTGTCTTAAGCTGGAATCAGACGATTCACTCGAGGGAAGGTTTCCGCCATGTTTTTTCGGCCTAATCGTCCATTTTGTTTCATTCCATGTTCACACAGCGCTATAGAAATAAGCGTTCACTCGTCCATTCCGGCCACAGCGTCGCCGAGCCAGGTCAACCGCGCTGGAATTCGTTTGTTTTCCAGCGCGGTCCGGCCCCGAATTTTAAGGAAAAACATGTCAGATGCATCGATTTTTACGCAATTTTGTTGACACAATTAAATAAAAATAAATAAAAAAACAGTATTTTGTCGTCTTATAAACCTTTTAATTTTTTATGGCATAATAACACAATTTGATTTCACTTTTTTTATTACGAACATTTTCCTACAAATTAATAATCTTACATATATTAAAAAACATATAAAATACATGGATAATAAGGGAGACCCAAAAATTAATATGAGAGGTGTTCCCAAAAGCAAACAAATTAGCCGAACGAATACCATTTTGACGTTTTGCGTGCGATTTGATAGCGTCCTTTCATGGTCCTTCCCGTACAGGACGCGAGACAAACTGATTGAGAGTTCACTCGGTGTTCAGACGATTCACTTTGCTCTCTTCCGCGCGCATGCGCGCGCGAGTGACGGATGCCGAAGGAAAATATCCAACATTGTTGGATCGGTTCACTTGAAGATTTCATTCGGCAGTGATCGGCACTTTCGATTCATTTCATGTTCAGACGTGTCATTCCGAGTAAACTAGGCCGAATGAAATGCGGAAATGAGCGATTAGTGAAACGTCTGAATGGCGCTTTACCGGGACAAACGCCATTCCAATTAGGTCACTGCCACCAATTAATTAAAATATTTATCAAGTTCATATTATCTTACACTAAATAACAATATTATCTTAGACTATTTTTTTCCCATATTATCGGCAGATACCTGTTTCATTGGAAACAAGTGTTCTATGAACGTGTTTGTTACCTAGATAGTGTCTCGGATAAATATATCTGATTTTATTTATGTGGAACACCTATTGCCCCTTTTTGTCTAAATGACAATTCTTTTTTTTACAACTTTTAAAGGTTATTCCATCAATGTAATATATCGTTGAAGAAATCAATGTAATATATAATTTCTTCAATGATATTTGATTTCTACACGGAAAAAAAAGTTATTCTAAAATATGATCATTTTATTCGTAAAATTACGAAAAAATTAACAGGGTTTCAATTATTATGTTTATAATTTCAATGTTTATTTCAGAGAAAATGTAAGAATAATTTTTTGTATACCTAAGAAATTACGTATACCTACCAACAAATTATTCTTACATGTTCCCGCCAAAAAACATTGAAACCCTGTTAATTTGTTCGTAAGAACTTTAGTCCCGTTTTTACGAATAAAATGATCGTATTTTAGAATAACATTTTTCTTCGTGTAATATATCTAATATTACATTGTAATATACCTATAATTTCTTTAATGATATATTACATTCATGGAAAAACCTTACAAAGTTATAAAAAGAGAGTTGTTCTAATAAAAAATAATAAATATTTAAAGATTATTTAAATGCATTTATTTACTATTTTAGAAAATTCAATCAATATCATCATTCCTCTTGTCATGCTTTGCTGTACCAGTAAATCTGTTATGCTGTGTGGTATCTTGCATTTTTTTAGCCCGCGCTGCGTCATATTCATCATTGTTTAGGGAGCTTTGAAAAGTTAGGTAGGTACTTATACTTAAAAAAATAATAAAAAACGCAAACAACGGTTTTTATTTAATTTGAGTACCTACCACACAAGAGATGATAACACAGAACCTGGGGGATTTTTTTTCTTCATGGCCTCCCGTGCAGATCTATGGAAAAAAAAATTTTTTTGATTTCCTTAAGATTATAAATAACATCTTCGTTATTTGAATCTACTGTAATATCACTGGTCATGTCTTCTAGATTATTATCTAAACTATCTACATTCAATTCATCTAATATAACATTATTACTTGTATTAAATTGTTCTAAATTATTTCCCTGTTGCAATCTATCTGCTACATCATTTTTTATCTGATCTAATGTAACTACAGGAATTAAATTATTTTTTAATATTGCCCGTTTTTGATCTGCTAATCTTTGTTCATTTACTATGGCTAACGGATATTTTTCTGAGAAAAGTAAATGTAATTTTTTTCTATACAACAGCATATCTGTTTCTACCTTGGTTACATAAAAATATGAACGGACGACGAACATATTGACATCGTTCGTCCATTTCAATAACGGATAACCATTTTGATCCGACTTTTGATTATGATATTCAAAATAAAGTTCACTAGGTTTGAAGGATTATAGTATTTATATTCAAAATTGAATGATTTTTCATTAGAAAATGCGTCTAAAAATAAAGGAACGCATTCCTAAGGCAATATTACCTAGCGCAGTAAAAAAAATCAATGGATCCCAAAAATGATAAATCTATGAAGCACGCACATGTCATATTGCATATACATAAACAACGTGTTCGTGCGTGATGTATTTCTTATTATATATATTTTAAAAAACTAACCCACCCATACAAGCCTAGTTGAGAAAATCTCCAGGGAGGTTTTATATTTTATCCTGCGCATAGTGCCTACTGCCGACTGGTTTGTGGGTAGGAACTAGATATGGGGTAGGTACCTAGCTGGCTAAGTTATACAATACTGGCCCTACCCATATCTGGATTAGGTATCCTGCTACCAGCTCTCCACAAATAATGTAACAAAGCAACTCTGCGCAGCTTGGTATTCTACCGCCAGGGCTGTAGCCTGCGACGTTTAATGTTTTTATCGTTTTAATCTGCCTATGTAGATACTCTTCACTTTAAATCTCGTATAGGAAGGAGACCACACGGTATTATCTTAGTGAAGTGTTTATTCTATTGTTATCAAAAATATGCTTTATTTAAGGCTCCGTTCAAAAATTAGAACAAGATTACTGAAGGTAGTTTGGAAGGGAGATTTGTAAATACGAATGATAGAGGGAACGTGCTAACATAAACAAAACGATTATTATAATTAGGCGTAAAGCGACTGTTGTTAAAATATTTAATGATTGATTTCAAATAGAGCAAAAAATTCTTGATACATTAAATGAGCGGCTGTTGACGGCTCCATGGTCGAGGGGTAAGGCTATGGACCCCAAATCCGAAGGTCGCGGGTTAGAAAATAAATTTTATTTGATTAATTTGTGTTATCTCACAATTGATTAATTAAAAATAATATATAGTGTATTTTCGGCACGTTCCAGACTGGAAGATAATCTCAGTATCGCTCTGTTGTGCGACCACCATTCAGCATTGAAACGTTGCTTGAAATGACTTTGGCCGTGTTTGGTGACCAGATCTCAATACAAAGATACTTCCCCACCTTCCTCTCCCCCATCTCCTTCCCCTCCCCAATACCTTCACCCTCACAGCATACTCCAATTGGGGATGCGATAGTGTCACTGGCTCCAGACGGGAGCAGTTGGGACTCTTGTGCGCTATTCGTATAAAAAGAGAGTAGCATTCAAAACATATTTTTACTATTGATTCAGCGATATTTTTACTATTGAAGAAATTTCATATAATTACCTTTTTAATTTGGCACTTGAATAGAGATTTTATTAAAAAATAACATATTATTGTTATTTTTTAATAAAATTATATTAGGTATTCAAAAGAACGATGTTACATGTCGGTAGAAAATCTGAATTCGGGTTTTATAGGTGAAACAGGTTTCAAAATATCAAAATACATATCACAGGACTACAAAAAAACTAGTTTAAATCATAATAAAAAATATGTACCGTTTAGTATGTAAGTGATTATTTAAAAATAATTAAAAATAGGTAAAATAAACTAATATAACTATAATAAGTACCTACCTTCTCGCCTTTCTAAATATTTTTGTCAAAGTCAACATTATTGGATTATGATTTTTTTTTAAAAAGAAAGACAAACATTCCCGGGTTACGAATAACCCAACAACATTTGAAAATCTCCTACTACCACCACACTAAGCGGAAGATATTGCTTGTGTTGTGATGGAGGACTTAGCCGGCCGAGGGATCGAACACGGAACGCCTGGGTGGGAGCCAAACGCGATGCCCACACAACCACTGACCGGTCAATTTATTTTTAATTTTTTTTATTTACAACATTATTGTGCTGACTTCAGAAACTCCATTCAGAAAAAGTATTGTATTTATTTAATGACACCAGAGTTCACTGTTCACGTAATTTTAGAGGGACACAATAAAAGTTTTTCCGCTTTATAATTATGACGGTGCTATTAAAATTGAATAACATCGCATTTTACAAAATGAATATATTTAGTAAACACACCATCATTATGTGTATGTACCCAAGTTTACTATTTGAATTATCCTTAGTTTGACTCTGCAATCGCTCCAATAGGAAGGTACCTCAAAACGCTCTTATTTGGCAGCCATCAACAGTATCACATGCTCTCCCCTCCTACCGCCTTTCTCTTTCCCCACTCTTCGCCTACCCCAGTCGCCCCACCTCCCTTGGTGAAACCCCCCCGATATACTATAGGACTATACTCCCATGCTGTATATCCCAATTCACTCGCTGAATTATCAGAGATGGATACATTTTTTTAGTATTAATTTTTTGCTTATTGAAAACCAAACATGATTTTGATTTTGGAAGCTCAAAACAATGGATAAAACAACAAATTAAAAACCTTATTATGTTAGGTCATCTTCTAAAAGTTTTTTTTATAAACAAAATAATAGATATAGATATTAGAATGAAATAGACAGAACATCATGCAATTATTTATTTTTTATTTGATTCAGCAACTTTACACAATTTAAAAACATTATTCGATAATGTGGACCTCACTGCGTGCTTTATTCAATAAAATATGAAATAATTAATTTTAATAAAATACAAAAAACTAAGGTGAAATAAAATAAAATACATAAATGCGGCCGGCGTAGTCCAGCGGTAGGGCGTTGGACTTCCATTCCGAAGGTCGCGGGTTCGAACCCGGCGTGCACAAATAAATTTTATCTAATTCATTTGTGTTATTTCACAATTAATTATTTAAATAATATATAGTATATTTGCGGCACGTTCTAAAGTGGAAGATACTCTTAGTATCGCCCTGGTGTAAGACCACCATTCAGAATTGAAACGTTGCTTGAAATGGCTTTAGCCGTGTTTAGTGACTAGATCTGAATAGCCGGGTACCGGGTACTTACCTTCAGCCTCATAACATACCCCAATAGTATCACTGGCTCCAGACGGGAGCAGTTGGGACTCTTGTAAGAAAACTGTAAAAAAAATAAATAAAAAAATAGAAAAAATATTATGAGGTACGTAAGATTGTACCTACATTATGATGTGTGTTTTGTAATGGTAATGTGAAAAACATATATAGGTTTTGTTCTTTTACATTATAACATTTTTGTAATAGTGCCCTTTTTTTCAATTCATCTTTTAATTTTGTATCTGAAATTTGTTTTGATCCTCTCATTTTAGGCATCGAGTAAAATATTGTTAAAAATGCTTTTATTGACTGGTATTTGTGTACCTACGAGTATTTATATTTGCATTTGTATTTGCCTCTATTTTACATTGTTGAAGTTTTGCTTTTAAATTCTACGTTAATTTTATATTTTTATTTTACTGTCTTCCACAGTACCTACCTACACTCTAAATCAATTCCATGAAAGTTAATAAGTTTAATTGTATTATATGTAAGTAGGACCTAGTAGCGTTTTTTTTTCTAAACCCACTGAAGTATAAGTATTTTGTTGTTCAGCGGTATATCCTCATTTCATACTCCTTCAAGACACTCCATTATTGTTAACAAAAATATTGGTATAGCGGATTATCTGGCAGAAAGGAGGAATAAAAAAATCTTGTTTAAATTTTAATTATAATGTATTTAGTATTCTAAAGCTATCACTATAAAATAAAGAAGAACACAAGAAATGTGATGTGGGTCAAAAATCATCCAAAAGTCAGACCGTTCTTTGCATAGGTAGATACATTTCAAATATAGAAATTCGTTTCATAATCATTGTAAAATGATTTCGATCAAATGGAATGGCGATATACAATGTCAGTGAGTGTAAGAGAGACAGAGCGCGTGCTAAATAGGCTAGATTCAAAAGGTATTTATTTTGTTTATTATCTATTCAGTGCATATAATTAAAACTTTCCTCTTCCCGTTTTTAAAACTCCCCTCACACTTCAATCAGCCTCATAACATTCCCCAAACAGGAATTCTTTACTTCCACCGGGTCCGGGCGGTTCGGACACTTGTGCGTTATCCAGAAAAAACTTTTTATTTTTATATGTCACTTCTGGTTGAGCGCCCCTTTGCGCTTGTAATTTCGTAGAATGCCCGGCGGTAGTCGGGCTGTCGAAAACTTTGAGTCTTGCTGTTAATACAGGGGTCGCTATTTTTTGTCCCCCGGGAGGCCCCTTGCCCGGCCTTTCTACCTTCTCTCCTTCCCTCCCTTCGATATACTTCCCCAGAACACAACACATACCGTGCAATATATAGCGGGAACGGAGGGGAACCCAATGGGGAGAATATAATAATACGTCGAGGGGATAAAAATGTTCAAATCCCTCGTATAAATCTACTAACGTATCACTTCAACGGACTTCCAATCTTCCAACCTACCCCAGTCGTATAATTCCTGCATTGGTGCACTTCGAGTTACTGACGTAAATAAAGTTTTCTAGCAATATATTGCACTTACAAAAAATAAGATGGTGGTTTTGTCTTTTATTGTACGCATTTCACACAAACAAGCTGGAATAAAAACCTTGCTTTTTTTAATTTCGAAGCCTTTAATTCATGGAAGAATTTAATTTTAATAAAAAATACCTTATACATTTTTATTAATAAACTAGCACATACCCATGTAAATTTGTTTTGCAAAAAATGTGGTTAAAATTGCTCGCTGTGTGATTTTTAAAAACTTCTGTCATTCAAGAATAAAAATTCTTGACCAAAAGAAATCACCCAATTATATTTCTGTGCTCCTGGTATTATAATCTTGTTGGCAGATTAGAATTTTTACGTTTTTCATTTTATTTTGAGTATTATTTTTATTTTAAGTAATTAATATCTTTATAATTTAGTTTATGGATATTCAGAAATAATCCAATTTAGCTATTACTAGATGTATACATAGGTATAATATACACATATATTTTATATTTATATTATTATACACCTATACGGGCTTTTTCAAAAGTGATATAATGTTAATTTAGTGGAACAGTAATAACTAATAACTAAGTATAATATGTTATTAAAATTACATGGAACCAATGCATAGAATAGTATTATGCAAACATTGATATTTATTATTGAAGTACGTTATTATAGCCTTCTCATACTACTACTTATCTACATCTGCTGAGAAAGTATCGCCAACTTCGTGCAATCTAGATACATGCAGTTTCTAAATGACAAAATGACTCAGTCCGTTGTTGCAATTAAAAATAATTTACTTCTTCAATTTGCAAAATTACTTTGTGGCATCATTTTAATTAAAGAAAACAAATTACTTTGTTTAAAACACTAATCACATATTATAATATCTACATGTTTCAAAACCTATAGATATTATAAAAATAAAAAAAGATATTATAAAAAACCTGTTTCGAAACATGTAGATATTATAATATGTGATTAGTGGTTTACACAAAGTAATTTGTTTTATTTAATTAAAAATAATTTAAATAAAGTAGTTCTTGTCGATAGGTATGTGGATGGTAATTAGGCGTAGATAATAAATCTAGGCTATCTACAACACCAAATAAATTTTATATTGAAGCACATACATGTCTCGCATCTACAATAGTCGCTCTAAAAAAAGGATAATATGTTAAAATTATTTTACTTATAAAATAAAGCGAAGTGAATTAAATATTGAAAATAACTTTCACTAAAAAAATATTTGAAAGATTTATAAATTATTTGTTTAAAATTATTTACGAAGGAACCTACAATAATTAATCAAGGAAAAAAATATTTAAAAAAACCGTTTGCCCGAAGACCTTAAGCGGTCAAAATATGGAAAAAGTAAGTATGCAATTGTAATAGCATTAATACAATCGAGATTCTACTAAACCAATATGGTAATCATGAAAATTGATCCATTTTCATACCATTATGTCGGTATGTCGACATGCCTTTGTAAATATTCGATTGCAGAATGCATTGTTATTTCGCATTCACTATTGTAGGTTATGGTAATAAAGGTTTCATATCGGAATAATAATGATTTTCCGAAACAGCAAATATCCAGAATTTGGAAACCGATTCAAAAGATTAATGGTACGGTATCTACCATCAGTTACCGGGCAATGGTAATATCATTGTACAGATTAAAATATTGTAAATATCATTCAGGTACGATTTAGAAATCGTTATTTAATTTGTAAATTATCTTAAATAATTTTAGAACATATCTCAATTAGATAAATAGAAAAAAAATTACGGAGACATTGTTCATCTTCACCTAAATCAGGCCTGTCCAACCCAAATTGCACCACGGGTCGCATTGACGACGGAAAATTTTCCAAGGGCCGAAGAGGTTATTCTGTTACTGGGGGGTGGGGGGGAGGGAATCTTAATCCGTCGAACTCCGTCAAAACTAAGGATTTTCAAAAATGACCCGCGTTTGCTCTTGGCGACGCTGCAAGCAGATTGCGAGTTCTCGAACGCAGAGTTCTCAAGGAGCGAGAAGTTATGCGCTCCATCTGTTGTTAAACCGGAAAGCGATTTGCGAATGCGCGGTAAATATAAATCAATAGAGTAAGAACATTTGGTGTAAAACAGGTTGGCCAGGGCTGACCTAAATGTAAAATATAGTCAGACATGTTTTGATAGTACCTAGGTCGACAAAAATATTGATGGCGCTGCGGTTAAAAGGTTTTAAATAGCAACTAGATACATTATTTTTATTGGAACCGGATATGGGTACTGCCGCCCCGGGAACCATTTATTTCATAACCATCATCCCTGTCAAAAGCCATCCCAAGTGATTTCCTCCCCACAACTTCATTTCATTAAAAATTCCTTCCACACAACACCCCCAAAGGTGATATAGGCCTTGAGGGATTTTTTAAAATGTAAATTAAGTATGGGTACCGTCGCCCCATTTATTGGATAACCAACACCCTTGCTATAGGTCACCAACTTAGCTCGGGTGCCCGGGTTTGTGAGGTGAGGTTTGTCAAGGTCTTGGCGGCAGATGCGTTTGCCCACTTACTGCGTGGCGGGCCGAGGACTATTTAACCTTTGAGCTCTCCAGCCAGAATCTCTCGACCCATCGCTTTGCCCTGCTGTGGGAGGAATGGATTCACACGTCCGTCACTACTGGACACAGTAACCCCTTTTTTTGACCCCCTTATACCCTTTTTACTTCCCAGAACTTCCACTTATTCTTTTCCCTAAAAATACCCTCAACACAACAACCCCAAAGATGACAGAGGTCCCGAAGAAAAATTGTTTTCCTCAGGGTCTCCTGTGCCAAGCTAATGTAAAGAAATCATATTTGCAAGGAGAAAAATGTTATTCGAAAATACGATCATTTTATTCGTAAAAACGGTAAAAAACGGGACTGAAATTCTTAAGAACAAATTAACAGTGTTTCAATGTTTATTGGCAGGAAAATGTAAGAATAATTTGTTGGTATACGTACGAAATTAAGTATATCTACCAACATGTTACATGTTCCCGCCAATAAGTATTGAAACCCTGTTAATTTGTTCGTAAGAACTTCAGTGCCGTTTTTACTATTAAAATGATCGTTTTTTCGAATAACATTTTTCTCCGTGTGGCTCAAGAGTTTGAGGATTATAAGCTATGTACTTACCAACTATTGCTTGAAGAGTCGTCACAAAATTTATTTATACCTACATCTAGGAACTTAAAATACTCACTTGGGAAAAAACTAAATACATAAAATTATGCAAATAGTATGATAATACACAAATTTATGAAGAATATTTGACCGTCTCCCGTCTCCAGAGGGCCATCAGGGGGACTCCATCCAGGTAACCATGGCTTTGATGATGGCATTCTTTGATTGGGATAGTCTGCGCCATAAGATTCATATGCGGTGGAGGATAAGTGCTCTGAAAGAGTGCACTTCTACCTGTGCAGAATGCGTTGGATGGTATCATTTTTGACGTTTGTACTGCAAAAGTAAAAACGATTCATAATATTTTTAAAACTTTATATTATTAGATAGATATGTTAAATTTCCAACAGCAACTGTTTTTTATTTTTATTTATTTTTTAATTTTTTATTTAATGACAATACATATAATGAAATTAAAATACAATATTAAGTAAATTAAGAATACAAAGTGAAGTATTTTATCCTCAGTCCTCCTCACTAGGCATTACTGTTCCGAGGTGGACTGCAGGTTGTTTTATGGTGTAAAAAGCAATGATTTAATACAATTGATATTATGATGTTATTTAACCCTCTTACTCGTAATCGTAATAAAACTAATACGCGTCGTATTACGACGTACCAGTGAAAAACTTGGCTTATTATCACTGAGTGTGCATGGTTAAAACGGTTTTAAACCAGGTTTAAGGCCAACTTTACAAAACCAAGGATGACTCGGCGGATACCGCTATTATGAGTAAAGGGGGTAAAATTATAGATTTTTTTTCGCTGTTAAAAAAAATTAATAAATCGAAAATATTAAAAAAAAAACACTCAGCTACTAACAATGTTTAAATTTATAATATTTATATAATTAATATATGTAATATTAATTTGTTTTTTCAATCGAGTTTTAATTTTGATACTTTCCGTCCTACCTATTTGTGTCTATTTTTATAAAAAATTCTTTACCTTACATAGATACAAAGAAATGCTAGATAAACATCTAAGAGATTTTTTTTTTTACAGAAAACATATTTCAAATTAAATGCAGGCACTAAAATTAGTACTATCTATTTAGGTAGGTACCGTTTATCTTTTTCTAAAATGGCTCTATCATTTTTTGCGTCACTCGCATCTTCTTCATTTGGCCGATTCATTTCCCGCCCATTTTTTCATCTCCCCAAAGCCCAGAGCAATGTTACAAAAAGCACCGAAAGAATTCTTCCCTGTCCGTATATATTTAATAATACCCCGGAGAATTTCGGCGAATTACTGCCCGGGGAATAGAACCGGTACCCTATCGTTACAGCGGGTATATTATACCTAATACCCCCGTGTCAAGGTAGTGGTGAGGTCCCTTGGATGCTGAGGTCTGCCTAAGAGATCAAAAGCTCTGCGGATTTTGAGAATTGTTTCAAACCAATAATGGTAAAAGGAAATATGCCGCAAACAATATACATATTTGATAAAACTTTAGAAAAACTGACAATATTAATGGTAATGTTGCGTTATTTTTTTTTCTAAAACCTTAATCGCGATAAAAGCTTTGGGTAAGAACTGTATATTGGTGTACCTATCTATGTATGATTAGGTACATTTACAATAAGGAAGTTAAATCCTTTTTTTTTAAATTATCAATGTTCACATGCAAACTTAAATATGTACTAGTATATATATATATACTTTTTTTTAAGGTTGGTTTTCATAATAAGGGAAAATATTTACAAAATCGAGACACGCTTTATATGGACGAAAAAATAATTTTATAAAGTTGTAGTAGTTAGATATTAACTAGAACTAATCAATTCAGTTACCAGAATTTCGAAAAAAGT
The DNA here is from genome assembly GCA_951813805.1 of Limnephilus auricula. NCBI lineage: Eukaryota > Metazoa > Arthropoda > Insecta > Trichoptera > Limnephilidae > Limnephilus > Limnephilus auricula. The sequence goes on from OX638403.1 coordinate 9,864,165, forward strand.
GCATTTTAATGGTTATTTTTTCAATTTAAAAACACGAAATGTTATTTTTTACAGAAACTTGCAATAGTTCCTAACATTCACGGAGAAAATGTTATTCGAAAAAACGATCATTTTAATAGTAAAAACGGTTAAAAACGGGACTGAAGTTCTAACAAACAAATTAACAGGGTTTCAATGTTTATTGGCGGGAAAATGTAAGAATAATTTGTTGGTATACAATAAACATTGAAACCCTGTTAATTTGTTCGTAAGAACTTCAGTCCTGTTTTAACCGTTTTTACTATTAAAATGATCGTTTTTTTAATAACATTTTTCTTCTTGTAGCGGTCGGTGAAAAATTACATTTCGTGTTTTTAAATTGAATAAAAAACCATTGAAATGCATTTTTTTCGAAATTCCGGTAACTGAATTGATTAGTACTAGTTAATATCTAACTACTACAACTTTTAAAATTTATTTTTTTAGTTAATATTAAGCGTGTCCCGGTTTTGTTAATATTTTCCCTTATTTTTCACACAAACAAGCGAACAGATGACGTAAGACGAAGTCACACACTCTCGCGCCTCTTACCGGGCGTTTTGGCAGGCTTAAGATTCAAACTTGTAGAATTAATTTAATTATGAAAACATACTTTAAAAAAAACTGGTATTTAATTTGCATGTCATATACATGAATATATTTTTTATAAGTCGTAATATTTTTCACTCAATATCCTTATTGCTAAAAATAATATCATATTTTGTGAATAGTTCAGTAACTTTTCGGTGAGTACCTATACTGCCGTAATAAGTAAGAACGCAGTATTTTCTTTCCACAGAGGAAGACATCGTGTTTTCACTTATCATGGCAGTATAGGTACCATACTTTTTAATAGCTTTAGATAGCACCTGATCGCAAATGTACGTCACAAAAAAGTCGATTTATAAAAAATAACTAAGTATTATTACACAAAAGAGTGTTTCACCAAACTCTTTGTAGAATATCCACACGATATCGTACAATTTCGATTAATTAAACACGATTTATTTATTTAAAAAGTCCGAGTTCATTATTTGATACTTGAACCTATGAATAGTGCTATACATATAAAGGATAAGTAAGCCGAGTTTTTTTTACCTGTTACGAGTATTTAATTGTTTATTTATTAATATTCAATATCGCAGAGATAAGCAGGAGGATGGTGAAATACCTCTTAAGTATATTTTATTACATTTATTTAAATATTTTAAAATTAATCTACTTCTTATTTTAAGCAAATTTTGGGAGCTCTAACTTTGATTATTATAAAATCAATCACGGAAGCTGATATTCAACGATAAATTTTTAGACACATTCAAAAGCATGTCTAAATTTAAACATTGACGAAGGCCTCGAAGAAAATGTAGTATTTCACACTTTAACTCTGGCTTTACATTTAATGGTAAAGGCAAAATCTTTAAATACCTACCATTGCATCAATAAAACTATATCTATATTATTAATAGGCTAACGTATGTCGTACACAAGTGATGCCATCTATAATATTCAAATAGAACTATTGAAGTTTTAGCACTAGTCTCTTATTCGATTTCACTAAGATCGTATTTTCCCACCAACATCGCTTGAATCATTATTTAGCCAATACATAGTATCTCTTATCCCTTTTTTAGTGAGATTATTCTCCTTTTGTATAAAATCACCTGTTGCTAATGACTAATGACTGTGCGCCCGATAAATCTACCTGAAGTATCCTGGAGCCTAATACGAATAGCTATACCTTTTCTTCAAACCAAAAGGCAAACCATTTTTGGTGTTCCGAATACCAATTTAACAATTCGTCAGAACCAACCATACCGCGTGCAATATGATTGACATCTAATAAAATATTTAATCGTAGATATAAAACTCTAGAGGAAAATCTGATCCTACAGTTTTTTATAATAGGATGGAGACGAAATAGAATATAAATAAAGTTTCTTAGGTAAGGTACATAGTGTCTAGAACTGTAATAGATTTATGATGGTAGGTTTTCCGTGAAAAAATTTGGAATGATCTTAAATTCAAAGTAAAGATCCGCATGCTACAAATAAGTTTTGCTATTATCTGTAAAGATATTAAAAAAAAAACTATAAATTCATTTCGAAATTAATTTACTTTGATATAAGTAAGATTAAAAAAGGGACGCTTAGATGATTTGGACATGTAGAGCGAATGACTGAAGAAAGGAGTGTCAAGAGAATATATGATGCGAATGTGAATGGTAGAAGAAGTCGAGGACGCCCGAGGAAGACATGGCACGATCAAGTGAATCAGATACTTGAGTCGGGCCATGTCAAAAGTCAGAATAATAGAAGATGATATGATAAGATGTATGAATGTGAATGAGGCGAGGAGTGTATGCCAAGACCGAGTTGTTTTGCGGTCCGTCCTCTCTGCCTACCCCTGCGGGGAAACGGCGTGATGGTTAGTTAGTTAGTTAGTTAGTTGATAGTGTTTTTCTTCTAGATACAAGGAACTTCAGAATTTAAAAACATGCGTCAATCTTGTTAATTAAATATCACACTCGTGAATCAGTTTCTTACATTATCTAACATATTATTAAATATTTCATGTTCCAAAAGTATAATTGTAATAATTTGTTGTAGATAGGTATGTGAATTTAATTTAATATAAGTTTAACAGTCTTTAGGAGATGCTTAAATGATATTTTTACCTTACAATATTAGTGCAATGGCATTGGAGTTACTGCATACATTTTTATATTCTTTCTATCTATTTACAATGCAAAAACTACTTGCTCCGCTCTTTTCTTTTATGCACTTTGTTGTGAGTTATGAATATATACTTGTGAATTATGTATTATGAACCTATGTACGTTATATTAGTATTTTATAATGTTTTTCATGCTATCTGCAGCTCAATAACGGTTTTTCTTTTCTTTCTTGTACATTATGATGTATAGATACACTTAAATGAATAACTAACACAAATTAAATCAATTTTTAGAGTTTTAAAACTTTTATTCTGTTTTCTGTTCACTAAATCATGTAAACTGTAAAAATATGTAAGGGCCACCGGAGCAATGATGATGCCGAATGATGATGATGATAAGTAAATAAATAAATAAACATGGTTTAATGAAATATTGCTCGAACGAAGTAATTCTCAATTTCCACGACCAATGGTGCAGAAAATATTTACGCTATACAATAAGTAAGCACAAGCCAAAAATGCATGTATTCTTAGTATGCCTTTAATCGCCACGAATACAGGCATAAAAATTGCTTGGCAAACGGTGTCTAGAAATCACGATTTCAAGCGTACAAGTGGTTTTTATATATTGTGTTATTATTTTTATAAGAAAGAAAAAAAGGTTAATCAATGCAAACTATCACAGAAAATTTTAGCCATAAAATTACTTTTATTTTTTAAATTGTTATGTGGGCGTTTTTCAAAAAAAGTGTACATAGATAAAAGTCAGTGTCCCATCACTTTCAGGATCAGTAACTTTTGTTGTGTCGGTTTTAATGACCAACCATATATTTTACCAATATAATAACAAATAAATACCTTTATGGACTAAAAATAATGAATAAATCTATTAAATTTCGATATTATTTTAAAATAAGTAAGACTACAGGTCACTGTTTCTGGTATGTCCTACACCTACCACTACCAGTAAGAGTTCAAAAATTAATGTTATTTAATGTTATCCCAGTATTTATTTCTAATTCTACTAATAGTATATGATAATATTTTCGATTTGCAACCATAATATAGATTAATTATCGTGCAAAATAATTTAAATACCAGATATTGAGTTGTCCTACGAAATAGCGTATGGTGGAATTTCCGCCTACGCCACCACATTATTGACGTCTTCCAATAAAAATATTACCAAATTGATGAATATTTTCGAAAATAGCAACCCTATTTAGTCTATGAAGGGCGGCCATGCTTGGTTTTTTACAGCCAGTTTGCCAAGAAATCGTAACAAAAGTGGTCGTTCTCGGCTGTACTAAAAAAGTGTTCCACCAACGCTTCCGTATTTCTCCAGGTAATTTACCAGAATGTATTAGACTCTACTTTGTATTAAATTGATTCATTTATTGTTTTATGAAATGTTTAGTTAGAACAAACAAAAGTTTCATAATTTATTGATAAATACATTTCGAAAAAATATTGACGCGATTACGCTACTTCTCTTACGCAACGGTGTCGTGAATGGAACTTAAAAGTGACGTAATGGAATTCTAAAGGTCGGTTCACTCTGTCCGTCTTTTAGGGTATTTGGGTGTGTTACAATTTTCTAATTAAATTTATATTTTGCATGTATCTTCAAAATGTAACTATTACATGTAGATATGTGGGTTGAGTGATATATGTAGCATTGAAAAAAAAGAACAGCATAGCTAAAAAGAAAAAATTATTTGATTTTTATGTGTATAATTTTTTTTCTTTTTTTTATTAATTAAGATTATTAAAGATTAATTCTGAAAGAGTCGAAATGGTGTCGAAGTACTAATATAGACAGCAATATGAGCAACTATTACTGTAGAGGCAACTCTGAAATTCAGTATAAAATCAGCTGGTTCATACAATTTTGATTAAGTAAGTATAAAATGTAGCATGATTTATGTTCCTGTGTGTTTTAGTTAATCCTGTACCTAATTAAAGTTGTGTACATTAACAAGTACTTTAATACCCTTTCAGCTTAGTTACCTATTTCAGGCTATACACGGTATGCACGTGTAGCCCATTATTACCTATCTAATTATTTGTGCATTTTTATAAATAATTTATTTTAATTTTATGTTCAAATATGCCGTTGAAAGCTGCAGAAAAATCAAAAAGGTACAGAGACAAAATTAAAAACGACCCTGAAAAATATGAAGCCTTTATGAAAAAAGAGTTACAAAGACAAAAATAACATCAAAATATAATCAGAGAGCTAACCAAAGAAGAATAGAAAAAAGAAGACGTTGGAGAGAACAGAAACGAAAAAAAAAAGAAAAGAAAAAAGAACAAGTGGAAGAAAAAGTACTTGCGCGGGGGGCCTTCCACGGTGGCGGTAGTACGTAAAATCGTCCTTTTTTATAGAGAATACCTCACATGAGTCTTAACTGCTCCCATCTGGAGCCAGTGAGACTATGGAATCCCCAATTGGGGTACGTTTGAGGCTGAAGGTAAGTGGGGACAGGAAGGAGATGGCGAAGAGGAAGGTGGGGAAGAGGAAGGTGGGGAAGTACCTGGCTATTCAGATCTAGTCACTAAACAGGTTAAAGTCATTATTAAGCAACGTTTCAATTCTGAATGGTGGTCTTACACCAGGGTGATACTGAGAGTATCTTCCACTCTTCCCATACCAGTCGCTTGTCGCGCTTTCAGCAGTGTAGCCACAACGTGCGTACACATACGACTGATATTTCGCGCCCGCTGTCGCTACCGGGCAAGCCTCTCAGTCTGGCCGAGGCCTTAGAATTCCTAAACGTTACCAAATTTTTCCCCTTACGCCACTGTCCTGTTATTGCTGTGATTTATTTTCTAAGATCAATTATTATATCTCAAAGAAATTTGTTCTTTTTTTTATTGATATAGTTCATGATTAATTTTAAATTTGTTATAATTAAACATTCGTAAAACAAAAACTTATATTCGTCTTTCTAGAACGCAAAATATACAGTACAAAGTATCCAAAAGTAGCGTAAAAGAATATTTTTATTGAAAAACTTAATATTTAATTCAATAAGCTTGATTATTCATATTTTTTAGGAGACTGATTGTGTTTTCAATTCGTAAATAAAAATCTGAAATAATGAATTTCTTTTAATTTTCTTTATAAACTTTATGATAAAAGTGACGTAAAAGAATTTCTTACCAATAGTATTAAACTTAAATTGCAATTATTTTCGAAGTTTATTGACATTTTCTATTTAAATACTTTTTGTCATGAAGTTCATTCTTTCTTTAATAAATTTACGTATATTTTTAATCGAAATGCAGCATCTCACTTAAGTGGAATTCCTATTACGTCACCGACATCTTTTTTGGAAAACGCCCTTATGCGTTCATTCATTTCTAATGAAAAAACAAATATTTTGAAATTTACGTTTAAATTTTTTATTAAGTAATTAACGATTTTATGTTAATTCTATCTCATGGAAACGATAGAAAAAGCTTCAATTTATCTTAAGAATATTTTTTTGTTTTTATAATGTAAACCGATTCGTAGTAAAGATTAATCGAAAACAGTGATTAAGCATTAATCATCGTATCCTAATTATTCATAATAAGTATCTAATAAGCAAAGCTGTTAGATATTACCTACACGAAGAAAAATGTTATTCTAAAATACGATTATTTTATTCGTAAAATGGTTAAAAACGGGACTGAAGTTTTTACGAACAAATTAACAGGGTTTCAATGTTTATTGGCGGGAAAATGTAAGAATAATTTGTCGGTATAAGTACGAAATTTGTTGTAATAATTAATAATAATCATTTATTCTTACATTTTCTCGCCAATAAACATTAAAAACCCTGGTAATTTGTTCGTAAGAACTTCAGTCCCGTTTTTAACCGTTTAACGAATAAACTAATCGTATTTTAGAATAAGATTTTTCTCCGTGTACTAACAAAGTACGAAAGTATCTTTGTATAATTGTATATTTAATATAATTTCAAGTTGTTGTTGATACTCGTAGAGACGGCATTTGATAAGGCAGATTATTTATGTGACATCGGGACACCGGGACAGGTGCATTGATTTTTTCAGAAGCAAGGCGTGGCAATGGAACTTATTCGGGATTATGATAATGCTCTAACTCGAACTCTCAAGTCATTGCGCAGTGTGTAGTGCGCACTGTGCACAGTAGGCTTTATAGAGATGACCGGCTGAATTTATTTATTGTGTCAAGTCGACATTATGCTACCAGTGTGCTGGACCCAGTGGCGCAACTATTGCCTGGGGGCAGAAGATCTTGCCGATAAAGAACAAAGCAAACTGTGTAGGTACATTATATGTATGTATCACATTACTGTATTGGTATAGGGGTGAGGAATTAGACTCTGCTGGTGGTAGTAGGCACACGGAGAAAAATGTTATTCGAAAAAAATATCATTTGTATAGTAAAAACGGTTAAAAATGGGACTGAAGTTCTTACGAACAAATTAACAGGGTTTCTATGTTTATTGGCGGGAACACGTAAGAATAATTTGTTGGTACACGTAATTTCGTACTTAAACCAACAAATTATTCTTACATTTTCCCGCCAATAAACATTGAAACACTGTTAATTTGTTCGTAAGAACTTCAGTCCCGTTTTTAACCGTTTTTACCATTAAAATCATAGTTTTTTTCGAATAACATTTTTCTCCGTGCATGAATACAGGCTTATTTGTAAATTCACACACCTTTGAAATATAAAATAGTAATAATTCGTTTACGTGGTTAAAATAGACCCATCTATAATATCATTTGGAAAGTCATTTAAAGCCATGTCAAAAAAAAGAAAAATAGCCCATAATCTAACTTAACGCAACCTTTTTAACCATTTTTTTTTATATATATATTTTTCATCACTTTTGAATGACTTTTTAAAGAAGGCGTTGAGTTGAATTCATTCTGAATTTTCAGGTTAACAAATTTACAGATGAAATGTCAAACGGTTGAGTTAAAAACAAACACTAAATAGTAGGTAGGTAGGTAATAAAGTAGAGAAGTATTATAGCACATAGATATAGCAATATAATACTTACCTCTTCCCACTCATCTTGGTAGTAATTACCTGTTATTCAAATCAAATGTCGATTCATTGATATTCTTTGCCTGAAACTAATCGAGAATGTCTATTGATGATTATTTGATCATGATTTTTATCTTAATATTAAAAAAAGATTGAAAAACCCACAAGCTTCTGCCATATTTATTCTTACCTACACGATTCTGATTGATAGGGAGATGATGTCGACAGTGCAGACAGTAGGTATAGTAAGACCTATGAAGGTAGCCATTGTAACGGACAGCATATGGATGTGCCGTCGCCCATTTCTACAATGAATCTTATTAATAAGATTTTTATGACTGTACACGTGTCATATTGCTTTGCAGGGTTGAATTACTCTCACGACAAACCGTGGGACCTTATCAGTTAAATTTGCGAACTATAATGCATGTATTGTTTGATACAGAATCCCATGCATTCATTTCTGGATAAGAAATAATTAACCTATTAACACGTGTAGCACTGTATACTTTTTAGGCTAATAAAAAGAGATGTAACTGACTAAATCAGTTAGTTGTCCTGTGACATTCGTGAAGTCTGTGTTTCATTTTGTAAAGCCTTACCCAAGGTACCCTGAAGAGGAAGCCGGCATTTTTATAGTCAATGCTACTGGCGTGAGCGTCCAGTACAGCCATATTTAACCTTAGTTTTTGTCAGGCTAATTTTTTGGTTTTGGGTACAAGGTACAACTCACATAGGTATCATAGATATAGTTGAGTCTCCCTTGGATACAAATATGATCTAAATGGTGCTGGAAAAAGAAAGCACCACGCTTTTTTATATTCACATATAAAAATCACACGACAAAATAATTAAAATATACATTTTTTTTTTACAATAGGTCCACACGGGAGGCCTTGAAGAATATAATTCCCCTCAGGGCCTATGTCATCTTTGGGGATGCTGTGTGAAGGGTTATTTGTAGGAAAGGAATAAGGAGAAGATGTGCTGGAAAAGAAAAAGGTATGAGGGATGGGTAGGAATCTGAGGGTCAGTGTGTCCAGGAGTGACGGATGAATGATTCCATCCCTCCCAATTCGGTGAAAGGTGACATTGCGAGAGAACCCTGCTGGAAAAGTCAAAAGGTATCCCTCACCCAGTCTCTCCCGATCTGGCCTGCCAAGAAATTGGTGGGAACGAACGAACATCACCCCACTGCCCGAACGAACATCACCCCACGAACCAGGGCACACCTGCCAAGTCATCAAACGTAGCGAACAACTTGGGGTGACCTATGACAGAGGTGTTGGTTATGCAATAAATGGTTGCCGGGGCGGCCCACGCACCTGCCTACCAAATTGAAAAACTAATATATCAATGAATCCAAAATTTCCAACCGCAATATATAAAAAAAAAAACTTTGGAATTTTTTTATTATTTGGTTTCACATGATGTAACAAAAAGTGAGTTATTGACGATAATGTTTATAATACTTTTGCTCAATATCGTATGTACCTATGTGTTTTTATTTAGTTCTTTTTATTTAACCTTACGTTTTTACTGACTTAAAATCAGTAATTTAAGTTAGTAAAAACGTAAGGTGAGACATTTTTAATGTTTGAATTAAAAATTTTAATATTTCAAAAATTATAACTTTCTTTCTAATAATAACATTTTTAAACGTAGTTCATCACCTTTGTCTACTACCTATCTAATAGACAAATGCAATACAGACTGAGTGAGAAATAATATTTTTAATGGGTACCGCACAAGATGTTGTGAAGTACCTGGCTATTCAGATTTGGTCATCAAACACGGCTAAAGCCATTTGAAGCACTATTTTGATTCTGAATGGTGGTCGTCATTTTTAAAACTTTTTAAAGATGGTATTGAAATATTTTTTTTTAAATTACATAAAATTTTGAAATCGTAGTATTTACTTATCGGATGCGTTCAGAAATATTACATTTACATATTTCGATTTTATTGCATAGCGGAAATATTTTGACCTTCCAAAAAAATAGGCTGAGGGGTTAAATATGTGCAAATTGTGGTTTTTATTAAATAATCGTATAAAAATGTTTTTGCAAAAAAATATCACAAATGGCAGAACATCCCAGTTTGTGGCGGCTACCAGCGTTTGGTGTGACCATTCCCCGAGGACGAAGTGTCACGGGCGCGGCAACCCAGCGGCAGAATGAACACTGAACAGTGGACAATACTACACTGTGAGCAGTGAACACCGCAGTCTGTAGAGGTGATCTCATGGAGGATGGGCTGGAGACTGGGGAGGTCCCCGCTGGGATTAGGTCCGCACCAGGGTCCGACATTGTCTGGTCAGTTGGTCAGTCGGGTCTGTAGAAGCCGACGCTAACCCTAAATGTGTAAAAAGAAGTCTGTCAACGAGGATTTTCTCTCTACGTTGAAAATAACTAACTTTAATCCATTTGGTGTAGGTAATACAGCATTTGAGTTCTGATTGTTCATGCTCGAAGCCAGCGGGACTGAAATGTTTAACAAATGTGGGAATGTTGTAAAATTTAGTTACTAGCAACAAACCATTTCCCCGCAGGCGTAGGACACATACATTTATTATTTTTTTTATTTAAGGAGAAAACTCAGATAAATACTGTAATAAACAAGACAATATAAAACACTAACTGGATAATAATTGTCCTGCATCCTAAGTATTGAAAAAAGAGTCAAATTAAATTTAAATAAAATAAAGAGTCCATATCTAACTATTATTATTATTTCTTTCAAATCCTTTATTGATAAATCTTGCATTTTCTTAATTATCCCTTGTTTTTGCCATATTGTATTATTTACTTTCACACATGATATTATATAATTGAACTAAAATTCCTTCATCAAACACAAGAGCCTCGTCTCTTTATGGTGAGGAAAAGCTATTCTTATCTACAATTTTACCACTGTATAAAATGTGAAAATTGTGTATTTATTGTAAAAAAAAAACTATAAATATTAAATAAATAAAAAATAAAAATTCTTACAGATATTTTAACAAAAAATTTAAAGGTAAATTATTTTTAATCTAAAAATTGTGTTACATGGCGAAATTAAAAACAAGCATTGTAGAAAAACAAGCTTTATAGAAATGTTCAAGGTGAAAAAATAGTGTATACGGAGAAAAGAGTACACAAGGTAGGTATAAAAACGTATGTCGAAGTTTTTATTTTTATGGAAAAACCGTTTTAAATTTTCTACCAAAACGCACACAAAGTGTATTAAAGAATATAATTTTTGTATCCTTCAGGTTTTGATGAAACAATTCGCATATTCTTCTGATCTGTAAGTTGTTCTGGTGTAAAATGAGATCAGGATAAAAGTAAGAGATATTAGTACTAAGAAACAAGTTAGAATGTATATTAAGTAAAGTAGACTTAGATTAAATTAATATTGGTTGAAAAGATTTGCCTTCTTATACAGATCTGATTACCAAAATAATGATGATAAGCTTCATTTCTGGATGGTGGTTTCTCACCAGGGCATTATCGAGAGGATCTTTCATCTTGAACTAACGAATCTTTCACGATTGAACTTCTTTTGCTATCGCCAGGATTTGAACCAGTTATTCCCGGAAATTACTTAATCATCCACCAACAAACACCTCTTTATTATAGCTACATCTAGAAATAATATTTACACACAAAACCAGAAAATGCACGAGTAGGTGGTAATATTAAAGATATAATTATTTAAATGAATAAATTTGCAGCTCTAAGATTAAAATCAGCAGCAGTATCAAGTCTCCAGTGTACCGTGTATGAAAGTGAAGTAGCCGCCAATAATTCTCATAACCCTAAATTGAATGATGATTAGGAATACTTGCCAAAGTAATTGAATTTAAATATTATCGTTTTTATAGTCGACGCTACAACCTTTAAAAATTGTCTTCACTCCCTTCAGTCACCTGCAGTCTCCTTCTAGTTGATTTTTCCCAAGATAGCTGGAGTTGCCTTCATGTCTTCCATCATTGAAACCTACATATCCTTTCAGAAGATCTGTACCAATATACTTTATAATTTCTGTTTCGACGACTCTTCAAACAATACTTATTTTTACCTACCTTATCCACAATGCAAAATTTTCTTGAAGGGCTCCTAAGATTCACCTTAAAAATAATAATATAAAACTTGCGTAGCAAAGTTTTGTGCTATTTCACTTCAAGTAAGCTTTATTATAATAAACTTAAAAATTGTGATTAAATCCCTACTCATTTTCTTAAAATCACTCCTGCAGTGCTCCAATATAAAATTTAAAAATATGTATATAGCAACAATAAGGAAATAAATTAACAATAATAGTGCTATTTTAGATTGTAGCACAGGACAAAATAACACAATTAAATATACTTAATATAAAAGAGAAAAAAATCAGCAAAACATAAACTGCGGATATACCTACACTGTCTTAAGTGACGTATTTAACATACCTACTATAAGTATTTGGTTAGGCATTATAATATGTTTTGTTTTGTTACATAAATGGTTGTTTGACAGTCTTTGTTGTTAATAGAAACACCGATATAATGTATTGTAGTGACGGAAATTCTCTCTTGAAAACTGTCGTCCTGGAAATTGTAATTATGAAAAAAAAACACTCTCTTCATCATTGCTGGATTTTGAGCTGCTTTTTGGATTGTGAATTATATTTCCGAATTGTAAAGGTTGACTTCGGAACATTTGCGGATCAATAATATCAAGTATTGTGCTGATATTCTATACCTCAATTTTGGAATAAAAAGGGAGGCCTCATATACTTGCAGAGAACGACAATCAAAGGTTAGTATTTCTGTTTATTCAATAGAAATTGAACAGACAGCCATTCTTCTGTGATATACACATTGTTGTTCGCGTAAATAAATTCATAATTATATATTTTTGGGTATTACGCCCAGAGAGATCTGGGACTATTTACACGTCCCAGACTCATATATTATAATGCAGTATTTATGTAAGTACATAAATAAAGAAAGAATTTATGTATACAGGATATTCAAGGACGTACATGACTTACTTTAACGGTTAAAGTTTAACTAGTGATTTCTGACATTATTTGGAGTAAAAAATATATAACGGATTATAGTCTGGTAAAAACCCTGGATGTAAAATGTTTACTTGCTTTTTCATCCGGCATTCAAAGGTTAAATTAAAAACATGAGGCGGTGCCAACACTGCCAACATACGCGGGGCATAAAATACATTCCGACTCGGCGGCGAAATCAAATGATTCTTCTCAATGAGAATAAAATGGAGCTACATACATCCTCCGCCATAGGAACTCCTACTTAATGATATTTACATTTAAATCTTTCAATTCGCTGGTAGCTGAGGGCGTCTGATCTGTAGGACTTTGCATATAATATTCTTAGAAATACACGCACGAGTTACGAATAACAGAAAAGAATTTGCCCACCAAGAATATTTATTTTGAATTGGTTTGGCCAACAACAAGTCTAGTGGAAAAAATTTAAATGTTTTCAGTCAGTCTTTTATCAAAATGCATATTTAAGCATAGTAGTGTTCAAGTTTTTGCAATGCAACTAATTGTTATGTAAAAATACCAAATTTAGATATTCCAACCTCAGTTTGGCAATTTAACAAAACATTTAACCAAACTAGACGTTTAGTCAAATTTAGCTAAATACTTTGGGAAGTAACAAATAAACTTAAGATGATCCACTAGTCCTTGACTCATTCGGAATTGGGCGGAGCGAACGATTTTTGGGCGTTTACCAATAAAAACCCTAATCTCTAGCAAACAACAGTGTTTTGTTATTCCGCAAGTATATTTTTAAAGATCGGAGCGCTGCGTAGACTAAGGCAAGTCCGTTTGCCCCGGGCCCTGGGCGTAGAATGAGCGACGGGCTAAAATCCTTCCGTACATGGCATAAGGATGAAATTCGCACTTACAAATTCGTTGGGTACCGCCTATTTTTATTCACTGAAAAGAAACGTCGCCAAAATGCACGTTTTATTTTATTTTGTGAAGTTCAGATACAAATATTAAAATGTTTTCCGATCACTCTATAAGAAACTTAATTAGCTACATTATTCAATAAAAACAACACCAGAAAAAGGATTTGTAATAGGAGATTTTTCACTTTTAACCATTTTTTATAGGTCAGACGCATAATTTTTTTCTAAGCGTATTAAAAAGCTTATCAAAAAAATACTCGATCACTTCAAAGACCAAGATGTGTTCTACTCACAGTATTTAATTGAAGCATCTATATTATTTCTAAGCGATCAAATTTTCAAAACTAATACACAAGATTTTATACGATTTTGCGTTTTTCCGCATGTCTTCACCTTAAGCTACTAAAGTGATATAGTAGTATAATAAAACAAATTTAAAACTTTTTCCACTTTTAATTTATTGACCGTAACCGGTTTCAGCTTGTCAAAGCCATCTTCAGACTGGTGAAAAATATTCTTAACCTAGGGATTTTATACAAAACATATTAGGGAGGGGAGAAGGAGGAGGAGGGGGGAGGGGTGGTCTACAGGGATTTTATTCAATTATGGATTTTATTACATTTGTTGTTAAGTGGTCTTGAGTGTCCAACTATCTAATTATTTTTTTGGTTATTCCCAGTAGGCTAATTACATAGGGTTGGTAGCTTACATACTTTAGTATTGTTTGGGAAATACCTTACAAGTAATGTGAATTATTAGCACCTAATTTTATTGTTGTCAAGTCTATTATTAATTACAATCTCTATTATATTTATGATGTTATGGATTTTTTTTTGATTAAACAATTGATTTTATAAAAGGGGATAGGTTGGAGTAGGATTATTCTTATAATGGACCTAATACAAACAAAGTGCATATTTTACTTGGAACATGTGATAGAAAATTACAATGGATACAATAGTGGAGATTTTGCAAATGATTCTAATTTCTTATTCATTAGATACAAATATAGGGTCTACTTTTTTTGTTAGGCGGGTTATTTCTAATGATTCTAGTTTATCAAGTTTATGACCCTTATTACAAGTGCGGAGGACTTTAATATCTCTGTCTTTATCAAACGAATGTTGGTTTTCTAATAGGTGTGACGCAAAAATAGAAATATTAAACAGTGCAAACGCAGCGACACTGAAGAGACTCTACAAAAAACTCATTCTTATTCAAAAATAGAAATATTAAAAAGTGATATAGGTTTAGTAAATTACTTTAGGTAAATTAACCAAACCGATTATTTTGTTTAGGTAAGTAAGCTTTTAGTATGCTATTATTAAAGTTTAGTTGTAGTAGCTCAAGCACCTTTTACTAAACAACGACGGTATCTGCACATAAAGTAGTTTAGGAACTAGTAGCTGAAGTTTAGGCGATGGATACACAACTTCAATTAGCTCAACACTTTAGCTAACTCATTTTTTTCATTGTATGTTGCATTCTTAGACTATTATGGAAGTTTACACAAACTTTTAGATATTTTAGGAGTTATTTATTGCCTAATTGTATGTGCACATTACTGGAGAAATTTGAATAAAATGCGTTACATACAATTTACGTCGTCAATACAATGAAATTCAGAATACTCGAGGATCAAGGTTCTTCTTGATTTCACATGTTGCAAACAAAAAAGAGTTTGAATTGATTTCTTGGTGTGTATGATCCGTTGACGATTAACGATATAATAATATTATCGTCATGATACTGACGATTCAGTATTTTAAAAACGCGGCAAGGAGAATGGATTGTTTTCGCACGTTTTTGGTGCCGCATTTTAAAAGACAGCCCCAATCCATTGGGAGAACCCTCATACAATTTCGTTGCCATTTGAGACAATTTAAAGTTTTTGTCATTATATCATAACAATTCCGTCAACTTTTTATTGTGTTCAAATAAAAAAATAATTTGGGTGATCATTAGTTTCCAAAAGATAATTTTACTATTCGAAGGCGAAATAATGGATTAATTCCATCAACCGTTTGAAGTAGATAAGCTTAGATGAATTGAGTAACCATTCATCTGTTATAGTCTGTGATTATCATTTTTAGTTATTTTTATCAAAATTTAATCCCGAATATAAAGAATAAATATTATATAATACTATATAAATATAGTATAGTAGGAACATATTAATAAATATTTTGCGTTATCTGCACTATAAAATTGTCATTCGAAATGCATCTGCCAACATTTTTGTTAAATAATTGTCAGAAAATTGTTGAAAAATATTTGTCAGAAATAATTATTTCAGACATTTCTGTATTATTTTTATTCATGACTTAGGAATCAGAAAACAACGATCAATCGAAAAAAGTGTGTATAGGTTATAAACAAATTAATCAAAATTAGGCGATCCGCTCACTGAGGCAACTGAAAACTGTCAACTGGCAACTGTTTTTGTATGACAACGTGATGGCCCGCATACTACAAAATGTCGTCTACAAAACTACGTCAATGGTAACGCAAGCGGTGACTCGCGACTCGCTGACAGATGGCAACGTTGCTAGTCGCCATCTGTCAGCTGATCGTTCTTTGTCTATGGTTAAACAAGCTTTTTGACCAATCAAGACATAGAAACCAGCCGGTTTTAGTTTGGTTTCAGTTGCCTTGTCAGCGGAGCGCCTTACAGTCCATATTCCATAGATTTCAATAGTTACCACACCCAAATTCATGACAGGAGGACCGCCCGTCAACGGCCAATTGGTTTTCTGTTGGTACCTACTCTTTTCTGTAGTTGTTTTTAAATCATCTCCCCTTTTTTCCATTCGGAATCACGGTAGATATGGTGGTTGGAATTAGATGCCTACTTTAATTCTATATCCAAGGCCATATTTTAAAATTTATAAATATATTTTTCGCACACTCTTTAAATTCTTCAATCTCTAATCCAATTAAAGCGTGAGAATTGTGCATTGTTACCAAAGAACCGTTAAAATTTAAAAGATGTTACCTTAAAATCACTGTACAGCTTCTGTCATTCTTGAAGGTTTTGAAATACTGTCAATAAATAACTCAAAACTCAACCCTTTACACGGCATGCAAATACTCTGTCAAAGGGCCATAAATTTAGGGATACAGTTAAATTATCAGCAAGTGTTTTGACAAAGAGAAAACATTCCTTACCCTTTGTCTAATCTGCGCACCGCATTCTATGCGAGCTACTGTTTTCAATCTTGTATTCAACTTCCGTTAAAACTCAAGGGATTTGAAACAATAATTGTCATATTTTGCAGTATTTTTATTGCCTTTTATGTTAAAACCTTTTTTTTTAGTTCCGTTTACCTACATTTAATGTAAATTTGTGTGTATTCGACAGGTCGAATGTATCTAAGTGCATGCGGTTTTGTTTCAGAAAAATCTGTTATTGACGAGAATCCTGAAAAAAATACACCTAGATTTTGGCAAAACATATGTAGGTTTTATGGTAGATTCAGACTGGGTCGACGTACGTGCCCATCGCTACGCCTAACAATATCTGGACTGCTTAGCAACCATAGATTTTCAATGAAAAATTATGTTTTAGAATCACATTGGCCACACGCATCGCGACGTGCGACATCTGTGGCCATTTTCATAGAAAATGTATGGGTTGCTAAGAATTATTTGAGTAGCGATGCGTACGTACGTCGTCCAGTCTGAACCTACCATTATTGGTTTGTTGCCCGTTTAATCACAAGAGACCATATTTGTCCCAGCTCACATATGTCTCATAGAAATCCTTGTGACTCCATTACTATCATAGTAACAAGTATATGATCTAAACGGTATTGGAAAGAGAATACAACATGATATACATTCAAATCTAAAAGTTAACCTCAAAAAAATTAAAATAAGTATACACCTTTATGAAACCAAAGTTTCCGATAGCAATTTGAAAAAAAAAATTATGAGACTTTGTGAATGATGAAACTATGAACTAATGATACATGTATGTGTTTTTATTTATTTTTAATTATCAGTAATTTTAGTTAGAAAAAACGTTAAGTGAGCCATTTTTAAAACTTTTTAAAGTTTTCATCCAAAATTTTTATATTTAAAAAATTACGTGATTTTTCCTAATCATAAAATTTGAAAGCCTATTTCATCGCCTTTCGAAAACAGTTAGTTTTTGGATACCTAAAGGTTAACAAATATTCCATTTTTTGAAGGGGTAATACTCTGACTGCAGCTATAAAAAATGTCAACCAAACGTATTTTAAAGTAGTCCCAGAGAGGTCGTACGTGATGTCATCGACGATCGTCCTAAAATGCTGACGTAAAATTATTATCTTCTTCTTCAATGATTAATAATAATTACAGTGATGGGTATAACCTTTGTAAATTATTCCAATAAAATTGAATTAAATAATAAGTTAATGATAAGGATTTGTCAGCTATTATGATAAATCTAGTCATGCATTATATAACAATGGTGACCGGACAACTCGAAACATGCAACTTCAGCACCTCATTTGAATTTTTTTTTTTTTAATTATTAAAGACAATATAAGCGAAACTCATTAAAAAAAATAATAATTAGAGGTTTAAGTCAAAAATTAAAATAGTTTTTTTTTTGTTTTAATTGGTTTAATGGGTTGCGTTACGTTAGATTAGGGAAGGTTGGCTATTTTTATTTTTTTTTCGTAATTTTTAATGAGTTTTCAAAGAGGTGCCGAAATTCCACTTTGTTGAGTTGTCGTGGAATCATAGAACAATATCTTGGTGGGAAAAGAATAGACGGTGTTATTACTGACATTTTTATTTATTACAATAGATATTTACATAATTTTATCTTATCCATAATGACAAGCTCTCTTCAAAAATATATAATGTTTAATTTTATTTCTACAAATTACACATTATGGAGAAAAAAATCATATACGATTCGATATAATTCAACACTAGACCATCCTGTAGGTACATTGATTTTGTTTGCACGAACTCTTTTCAACAGAATATAAATTAAGTATTACTTTATTATAAACATTTATACGCACATTGCAATTATATAATTATTTTAATTAACACCAGGATGTTAGGAACTTGATAATGAGAGAACTAATATAATGATTGTTTACACATAGTTTTGGGAAGGTTTGATTGGTAAAAATATTAATTTTAAATTAGAGAAATATTGCAAAGGTAGATAAGAACACATTATTAAATGATTTACGGAGGTTTTTCATTTTAAAGAGGAGATATTTGTACGGAAATTTATTTGCATGTTTTTTTAGATTAACACCGAAAATAATTGATTCTAAAGGAATAATTCGCACGTATTTACATTACACGTAGTTTCCTACCGAATATAATATGGGTAGATATTGCTTTAACTAATATTTTTCATAGGTAGGTTAATTCTGTAAGCTTCTGGAATAAAATCGAAACAAAATATGTGATACTCGCTTCGGTACATATCTACCACCAAAAAATACATAATATTCACTAAAAAAATTGTAGTTGATGAAGATATTATAAGATCGATTTCATCGATTTGCCTCAATTTGGGGAGCGGATATGGGTACCGTCGCCTCGGGGATCATTTATTGGATAAACCAACACCTCTGCTATAGGTCATCCCAAGTGGCTCGCTACGTTTGGCGACTTAATTCTGGCGTCCGGGCTCAGGGGGTGAGGTTTGCCTAGGTCTTGGCGGTGTATGCGTTTGACCTCCTACTGCGGTGGATTGGGAGATAGTGAGTATTCATACGTGCGTCACTTCTGGCCACACTGATTCCTATCCACCCCTCATACCTCTTTCCTTCCCAGAACTTCTCCTTTCTTTTCTCAAAATACCCTTCACACAGCATCTTTAAAAAAGACAAAGGCCCTGGGGTATCATTTTCCTCAGGGCCTCCTTTGTGGAGCTCCAAAAGCTGGAGTAAAAAATAGATTAACCAATGAAAATAGAAAAATTCCCCAATAAAAAGTCATAGGTATCTAACAGGGGTTATATTACGATTAACTGTTAGTTATATTACGATTCGTGGCAGTTATTTAACCATTTTGTTTACAACACTGTTCGCTTACTGACTACGCTGGGGAAAAGCAGAACAGGTTTTGTTAAAGTACGTAGGTACCCATATGAAACGCATTTTCCAAAACAACCAACCATACCAAGAAGAAAACTTTAATCCCAAAATGACCTCCCCATAATCAAATAAAAAATGTATCTTTTGCCGTATTACAACCCTGTAATCTGCAATGTAATATGATTAAATAATCGACATTTATTTGTAATAAACCTAGTACATGTTTTACTTACACAAATAATCAAAAGCATCGGGTAGATTCTAATATTGTACACATTTTTTAAAGACAGAAAATAAGTTAAAATGGTTCTGGGACAACAAAATACACAAGTTTTTCGCTTCTTATACGAAACATTTAAAATGACACTATAACTCTTAAACATCTCAATTAAAATTAATAGGTATTGTCACACGTTATATATATACTGATGATACAAAAATAAAGCTAAACACATTTATTTCATTAAACTATTTTCCACCCAAATCAGTTTTTTTTTCAATTTTAATTTAGTACAATAATTAATTGGTAGAGTTTAAAAAAAAATCACATAATTATGCACTCAAACTTCTCTCATTAAATAGTCATATAGTGTCATTAACACATTAAAATAAATGTCACTAACAGTTTTTTTTTCACTTAGGTTTTAAAAATAGCACTCACTGTTTGTATGAGTTATTTGTTTTTTAATGGTTAAATAATAAGTAAACTGAAATTTCACGGTCAATCTGATTTTTTTTGTTGTTGTTATTATTGGTAGATGGCGGTGTAATCAACAGGACAATGTACGCCTGAATGAATTCAAGTGTTCGATCACTTTGTTAAAAATAAACATGTCCGAAGCAATTTGAATGAACATCACAATTGATTGTTAAAAGTGCGCGGTCATGGCACGGACTTAGCTTCTTCTGAAGTTCTATAGCGCCGTCAGTCCGTAATCCGATTTGATAACAGGTTGGTTTGTTTGGCCCATCCCCAGGCCGCAGCCGGCTTGGTTCATCGGGGACATATGGCCTTCTGGGTGAGTTCCTGTGTGGTTTGGGTAACCTGATAGCCCCATGTGTCCTGCCATGGGATGCTCCATCTTGGGGTGCATGCCCATGCCGTGGTGAGCCATCTGGTGAGGGTTGGCAGACATGCAGCTCCCGTGGGTGGAGGAAGGACTAACGCTCGGGTTGTGCTGGGGCTGGTGCAGGCTTTGGCTGTGCATATCCGTCATTATGTTATCTGTTACATTTTCTATACTATCAGGTCTTCCGTGGTTAACACTCTTCTTCTTGTCTTGACTATTGTTCTTACTTCTACTCTTTGGTGTGGATCCTCCTTTAGTGGTGGTGACGCCGGCGGGGTTGGTTTTCCGTCTAACGTTCTTCGTGTTGGGGAGTTTGTTGTCTTTCTTCCATTTCATTCTTCTATTTTGGAACCATATTTTGATCTGTCTCTCGGAGAGGACCAGCGTGTGGGCTATCTCTATTCTCCGTCTTCGGGTGAGGTATCTATTGTAGTGGAACTCCTTCTCTAGTTCTAGTATCTGGTGTCTGGTATATGCTGTCCGCTGTCTTTTTGGCTCCATCCCTGGTTGAAAAGAGCCATTCGCTGGAAAGAAATAATAAAAAGAAGTTAGTAATGGTACCCGTTTAAAAATTCTTCTTCATCAAGGATTTCCCAGATAAGCTGATTCATTGGGAAAGAGGAATAAAGATTGCCTACAAATGAATGGCCTGACGATAGTGACAACCCAAAGAAAACTGCCGAACTTGGATTGGTATGACTGGAAACATCTGAGGGAGCTCCATATCAAAAGATGGACACCAGAAAGTGGATTAAGAAAAGGGAGGAGAACTCAAAAAAAGAGTTTGCTTTCAAAAAATATTTGTACAATAGTATCTACACCTACAGAAATCCTTAGAAGATAATATTTAGGTAGAATAGAAACACCTTTGCCTATATCATAATATGGGCATATAGGCTATATGCCAAAATTTCAGTGATAACTCAAATCTACATAAAAGTGGTTTTGGTTGCCTACCTATGAAGGTACTGAAGGAATGTGGACTTGGCTTTAGATACAACCAGAGTAGATTGTTTGGGTTTGAACCTTTTTTTCTCCCAGACCATCGAATACAGTTTGACCCCTGCACAAGTACACAAGTGTAAAATGTATTTTCAACAAATTCCAAGGGTCGCTTGAAATATTGGTCTGTCCGAGGCCGGTGAGGGAATGCTGCGGTAACAGTGATTGGTTCACCAGAAAAGGGGTCAACGTGCATTATTATTATATTATATAATTCTACATAATATTTCCTGGTAAAAAAACACACAGACAACAATTTTTATTATAAAATTTACAAGAAAAAGATTAAAAAAAACGTTTGTCGTTAATAACCTTCACTTTTTCACAGTTTTGTGCAAAACTAACAAATTCGTGTGAATTAATATAAGTACGTACTCATTAAATTCAAAGTCAAAGTTTAAAAAAAAATATCTTCGTCTTCCGTATTGCGTTAACATTGTTAAATTATTGTATAGAATTAGTTGCTATAGCTGAAAGAAACCGACAAAGTACACATACGCATATGGCTGTAACTTACATGTGTGTAAGTACCTACAGATGAAATGAATAAAATTTTCCAACATAGCGGCGCATTGCTATTACATTTGGATGCCGCGCGTCATCGATCAAACGATTCAAAGAACCATTTTTTCACAAGTTCAAGTGTGAAGGTATTAGTCAATATCTCCAACAATGCAAACGACAAAAGATTAATTTATTACCTCTTCAATTCAAAACTGCTAATAAAATAAACGAACGTCTTTTATCTGCAAGATTAATCGGTAGGTAGGTATCTAAACCACCCCGAAGGGCAAAAGACGAATTGATTTGACATTATTTACAAATTTTGGAGAGTCCTACTTAGGATAATGAGCTGACATTAAGGACACAAAGAGGAACCCTTGAAATCAAAGGACCGAAAAGTATTTCACGGGTCTGTGAAATCCCTAGCACGAAGTCGAAGGGTTTTGAAACAAATTACCCCAATCAATTATATGCAATGTTTGTTGTCCCAAACCGCAAGGAAGTTTTGTTCGCTCGGTGTTTTGACATTTTACTAATGTCTTCGGCTTTTGCTGAAAGCACACAGATTTTTTCTAGATTCCTGCACATTTATTTTGCGTTTTGTGGGAGCGATTCACATTAGAATATAATAAATTGTACAGCAGTAAGAAATGCACAGAGGTTTGATCGATCGGCGCCAGGGGAACGGTTGTTTGATATTTTGAAAATCGTATTAGGAATGCTCAGTCACGATTCGTGAAATTTGAATTATATTCGTTTTTAAAATACATCAATATTGGTAGGACAACAAACTGACTTGAAAGAATTCTAAATATGTTTTGCTTGTTGCTTGATGGCCGTGAATATTTATTTTGGAAGGTTTCAACCACATTGATGAAATAGATTGCAGACAATAATTTCAAATAGAGTTTATTTTGAATGACAAGTGGAAATTGCCTATCCAATATTTAAATTGTAAACGATAATGTTAGTAGGTACCTAGTAGGTAGTGTACCTACTAGCAACCTATGGATTCTTAAACATCAAGGAATAAAAAAATAGAATAACAATTTTTTTAATTATGTCACATTAAATGTTACAA
The DNA here is from genome assembly GCA_951813805.1 of Limnephilus auricula. Taxonomy (NCBI): domain Eukaryota; kingdom Metazoa; phylum Arthropoda; class Insecta; order Trichoptera; family Limnephilidae; genus Limnephilus; species Limnephilus auricula. The sequence goes on from OX638403.1 coordinate 9,887,522, forward strand.
TACTTAGGTACACTACAAAAAAGGGCCCATATAAAAAAAAAGGTTTAGGGGGTTCAACCCCCCTCCATTGATTGCACAGTAAATATGGATGGAGGTACCTAGTATACTCATGTAAATAATACGTTGTGATAAGTAGAGGTCTTCAAAAACAAAAAAAAACACATTTTCCAACCACTCTACCTATTTCTCCCTTATCACTCTCCAGGGTCTACCCCCCCCCCCCCTTAGGGTCAACCCCCCGCCCGGGGAATGCTATAGCTACGCACTTGGTTACAAATATTTAATCATCATAGGTTTGGAAGTTTAATGTAGAAAATATGTCTGCTGGATTTTGTCTTGGTATCGATTGCTCAGACAAATTTCCCTATTTTCCTATAGTAAGATTCAACTTGATAATGCTCTACGTTAGGAAAAAAAGGGTTTACAATAAAAAGTGCACAGAAAGGTCGGATCTACTATACAGTACATCAACACCTACAGATCACCAATACAGTACAGCTCCTTTCTTCTTATTAGATTTTTAAAAAATTGTGTAGGTATATATTTTTTTAAACATAGTAACAAATTATAAGGTTAAAGGATTATTATTTATCTCAGTCCTCCTAACTAGGTGTTCATATACCTACATAATTATCAGAATATATAATATTTTATAATGTAGGAAGGATTAAGGATACACGGAGAAAAATGTTATTCTAAAATACGATCATTTTATTCGTAAAAACGGTTAAAAACGGGACTGAAGTTCTTATTATTGGCGGGAAAATGTCAGAATAATTGGTTGGTATAAGTACGAAATTACTTATACCAACAAATTATTCTTACGTGTTCCCGCCAATAAACTTTGAAACCCTGTTAATTTGTTCGTAAGAACTTCAGTCCCGCTTTTAACCGTTTTTACGAATAAAATTATCGTATTTTAGAATAACATTTATCTCCGTGTAGTTTCGGAAAATCTGAATAATTCTTCCGATATTTAGAAACGATGCCACATTTTTATAATTTAAAATAGATTCTAAATTCACAAAAGTTGCAAAAAATGTGCAATTGGATAACAAAATGTGTAAAAATATCGAGAATAATAATATTTTAATACATTTTGACCAGACCAAAAATACATCATTTTTATAATATTCCATTATTTTGTGCCTTTCATTTCGACCTGCAATTATTACATTTTCGAAGTCATAGTAGATACTTACCTATTCGTATACCTATGAAAAACCTAATAAACTAGGTTCAATGTCCCACAAATACCTATTCTTATAGGTACATAGGTATTATTAACTACAATATAGTTAGTACCTACCCTTCTGGCTTCATGAAGGAATGTTTACACAGTAAAGTGAGTTCATCCTGTAATTTAGTGCGAGTGAAATAGAGACCGTTTATTTGGATCAAGGCTCGGACGTGTGTAGTGTGTAGGTACCTACCTAGGTAATTCGGTTAGGTGTCGAATTGCGTGTACTGTGAAAGGAAACGTGTGAGATGAAACGCCTTTGGTAAACTGAAAAGACCTTCAGCCTTGCGAACGTAGGCCGCTAATTATGCTATAATTTGGCTTTTGCGAAATATGCCTAGTAATGAGAAAATAGGTTTTTAATGAGCTGATGTTGAAAATGAAACATTAAGGTATTTCTTACAATTTAAGGGGTGTCTAGGTACCCATCTACCAAGAGTACATATTGTGTAAGTTCATATTAATAATTCTTGCTCATTGATTATAGAGTCATTTTTGATAACATAACAGCAACATATTATTATTCTGCACTTTTAAAAACTACAAATCTATGTAATTACCTGGTAATAGTTAAATAACTTGTATAACGCCGTTTTTTTGAAAAATCACCTCAAGGGCGTTGTAAAATTATGTCTCCAAATAAAAAAAAATATCCAAAACTGTTTATATATATCTACGATTATACCTATAGGTATATATATATATATTTATAATACACTAGCTGTCCCGCCCAAGCCTTGCTGTGGTTAAAGAAACACAACGCCATCTACTTAATGGTTACCTAACTAACCTAACCAAGTGTTATGTCAATAAATTAACTCACACCGCCATCTTTCAGAAACTTATAGAACTTAAAAATAATTTGAAATAATTGTCCCATAAAAACGTTTAATTCGCAATAATAAATAATGAAGTCAATAATCGAGATAAAAACTATCCTATCTTTTAAGTTGACCAAATTACACACAGTAAGCTAAATTACATCAAAATCGGTAAGTAGTTTCGGAGTTTACCTTTTTATACATAAAGATTAGCTCCAGAGGCCCTAGCATACTTGCTCGATAACGATCGGTAGGATAATTATCGATAACTTCTCATCGTTCCCTAGCATGACTACAGATCGCTAACGAAAAAGTGACAGTTCACAATGACTAAGTGTCCTTAACATATTCGACATCAACTGTTGTTTGCACGTTAGCGATGTGCAGTTGTCCTAGGAAAGGATGAGAAGTTACCGATAGTTATCCTATCGATCGTTAAAGAGCGTGTGTGCTAGGGCCTCTGGAAGTTCTGAGAAAAAAAACATTCAAAGTTTTTCGCCGCTAAAAATATTTTTTGATTGTGAATTATAAGTTTGTTAACTTTTTTTGTGTACATTGCACTGGAAAATAATTTTCTTTTTCTTTAATTTGTTATTCTCCTTTTTTATTATACTTACGCGCCTAACTTAGAAAACAATTGTGTTTAATTTTCTTTTACGTAAAAATAAAATAAGTTTGTATAAATACCTTTAATTAATTGATGCAATGAGTTTGGGGGTAGGTATTGTTTTTCATCTACCCAGCTCTTCCAATACTTTTTCATTATACATGGTTATGAAAGAGCCTAATCTGGAGGTTTTTAAAAATAAAAAATATTAGCATTTCAAAAAAAAATTAGATGCAAACTATGTTAAGTATTTCTTGTTGGCAACTTATTTTTCTTAAAATATAGGGTATTATGACATAGGTGTCAAAAAATATATTACGACGTTTAGAAAAAAGCGGTTCATTCATGCCACCTCTCCCCCACGTAAATACCTAACAACCTACTATATACTAACTTCAATATATATGTGTAAGTATACCCACGCAGCATAATAATTTGATAATTTTGACATAATATTTCATACACTCTCAATAGTAGAGGACAACATGCAACTACACGGAGAAAAATGTTATTCTAAAATACGATCCTTTTGTACATAAAAAACGGTTAAAAACGGGAGTGAAGTTCTTACGAACAAATTAACAGTGTTTCAATGTTTATTGGCGGGAAAATGAAAGAATAATTTGTTGATATACGTACGAAATTACGTATAGGTACCAACAAATTTTTCTTACATGTCCCGCCAATAAACATTGAAACACTGTTAATTTGTTCGTAAGGACTTAAGTCCCGTTTTTACGAATAAATTGATCATATTTTACAATAACATTTTTCTCCGTGTACATATTTGGAAAGTTACAGAGTGAAGTAAAAAAGATTTATTAATTTTTAATTTGAATTTCTAATCTAAAATTACATTTTACATGGCAATAAAGGATACAACATATTCGTAAGAAGAGATTTGGTAATTTACATGAATAGGTAATGAATTAGAAAAATGGGATTTTAGCCATATTATAGCAATAATATTTTCGTAGACGAATAAGAAGAACCCATTTATAATTCATGAAATCAAACACACATTATCAGTCTTCGTTACGCTTTTACAAATAAGTTATTTGTACTTATATGACACAAATTGCCATTTATCGGCCATCGCTAAACAAAGAAAATTACTGGCGCCAAAATGGACCACGTGATCGCAAAACAAAATGGTGGCCCCGTCGACTGGCGCGAGTCTCCTATGACGTTAGATATTAATAGGCGGTTATTAAAATAATAATATTTCCTGCATTCCTACCTAGTTTCTACTAATTGACGCCTGACACGTCTGAGAAGCGAGCTTTGAGCGCACTGCGTTTGTAGTTTCGTACCTAACTAGATACCTACCTACTACAAACCTTTGCTATCAAAATTTTGAAAACATGCACATCTTTATTTAATTTAAAAATAGATTTTTGAAGTTAAACTTCTTTACGCACGGTTGACTTGGGGAGGTAAGCTGGCGAATGCGTGACGAGAGCGTTATATAAACGTGTAGTCGGGCGAGGCGAACGGGCTGTATCACACTGTAGGAGCAAGAGAGAGCAGTTCGCGCGCACATTTCTTTCTCTCTTCCTCTCATAGCCAGTGCATGAAGATTATTCGTAATTTCATTTCGTTCTTGAACAATTTTATAAATACTGTAGGAGCAAGAGAGAGAAGTGCGCGCGCACATTTTCTTTTTCTCTAGAAGTTTTATTTCAGTCGTGTGGTCTAAAGCACACTCGTATTTTTTAAAGGTTAGGTTAAAGAGATATTAAATGAAAGTGCTGGTAGGTACTTAGGTATCTCCCTGTTATGTAGGTACCTATTCATAATTTTTCCGTAGGTAGGTGAATTGAAATGAATTTTTCAAATAAGTGGGTAGGTTCCTCCTAATGTTTTTTTTTTATACTAACTTAAATTTCATTGGTCTGCGAGGCGCCGAGGAATTAAAAGGACTTAAGCCCCCGCATTCCGAATCTCTACCGATTTAGGTATAACATATTTTTATGAACACTTTGAGTTTATAAGTTCCTAAAAATATATACTTGTCATTTTTGAAGATAACATAATATATACCTACATTTGTCGAGCCAAAACTTTTATTAGATACCTATATAAATATTCCTAGATTGAAAAAATTTATTTATTTATTTATTATTTATTTATTTATTTTTTCATGTTCTCTATAAAACAGTTATACACCAATATATCATAGAGAAGATTATAAATTACAAAGTACAAAAGGGCAGTTTTACTACTTAGTGACATTTGCTAAAAGATAGTTACTGAACTGTCTGTAAGTGACATTGAAAATGTCGATGGTCAATGCAGAATCGTTAAGCAGTTGAGTCGCTCTGTTTATTGGCGCGTTCTGATAGGCAGATGTCCTCACTTTCGGAGCATAAAAAAGTGCATGGGATTTACCACGAGTATACTTGTCAGGGACGTAAAAATTAACCTCTTTTAATATAGGCGGATTGAGTATAGTAAAATAAAATAGCAAAGTATGCTCTGAAAATTATTCAAAATTCATTTTCTTCTGTTATTTAAAATGTTATAAATATGAAAAAAATTCACAGTGCATCTTTAAATGCACCTCAAGTATTTGTCGAGAGATTTGTGCTCAACTTTAAACGAATCGTGTATTATACAATATTTTTACAATTTCCTTTAATTATTATCGTATTTACATATCTCTCCCTTTCAAACCATCTTCTTATTATTTTTGAACGCTTAAGGCTATTGGCTGCGTGGCCGGTTTCATACAAAACGTAGTTTGGGATTTGCAGCCAAAATACCCAAACAAACTGAAAAATTATTGTTGTAATCAAGAGGTATGTCAAATGTCTCATTTAATGTTTCATTTAGAGGTATATGAGTTATCCGATGAAATTTGTAATAAAACATGTGTGGGACTAATTGAACCATTTGGTTCCACTTGCTCCGTTCCGATTTCTTACTGTAATTGTATACGTAACGTATATATTTATTTCGCTCTTCAACACATTTAAAATATCGATTTTTTTCTACTTTCCAGTTGCGCAGGTACCTAAAAAAAAGATGGATCCTGGGAGGCAGAATCTGAAACCGTCTTTTTATTCAATTGACGAAAGCGACAGATTCAGTTATACATCAAAAACAGAGGATCCGATCTGCAGCCAAACAGAATGATGTAAAACGTAACATACCGATAAAATTTAACACTATGTTTAAAAACCAAAGAGAGGCCGCGACAATGGGATACAAAACTCCGCAACAACTATTTTCTAGGAAACAAGAAAAATAAATCAACAAATGCTCGATCGTCAATCATGATAGCGTCATCAAACACAAATTTTCTGTATTCTTTCATTATTTCAATAAATTTAGTTTAATAACTTAATTTGTTAAATTAAAGCATAAGTATGAATGATAATAAATATTTTACACTATGTAGTTCAACAAGCCCCATGGGGTGGTTCAACTAGCCCCACCTACCAATCAAGTTGAAACATTTCTCCTTCTCCGTGATGATGTAAATATCTTGCATAAGGTCAACGTATTACATAAATTCGTAGATATCAGTATAAAGCCAGATAATGAAACTATCATAAGTTGAAAAAACAAAAATAACTATGAGAGGTTCGAACTTGGGGTCAAATCAGCAAAATCGTGTTCGTCTAGCCCCACCCTACCCTTTCTACCATTTAAAAAAAACATTTGAAAAGAAATTCAAATAGGAAATAATATAATTTTTCTAAATACCTAAATGTCACCATTTCAATACAAGTAGGTAAGTACCATAATGTAGATTATTCTAATTTGACAGTTCGTAGTAGGAACCACAAGCATGTAGTATCTAACACCCCTTGAGCCACAATTTTGAACCGGAACCGAAATGTTTCAACCAAACAGTGTTACAGACATATGAAATGCCAAATGGTCGAGTTAAAACAGAACTTCAAATTGACAGGTAGGTACCTAACTATCGATGAAGGTATTTTTTTCATTATTTAGGGTAGGTGCCTATCAAGGTAAAGGTCTAGTGCCAATATTTTTAAATTATCCAAATATTTTTTTTAAAAATACGTAAACCAAAGCTAAAAACCAACTAAAAGCAGACGATAATATTATTTTTAGGTTTTAACAACCGAGTGTTTTTCTTTCAATGAAATTATTGAAGCCAAGAACTCACATAAATATTATTATTGTTTGAACAATTAGAATAGACCACGCTTTGTTGAAATTTGGAAACAATCATCCAAAAATACCCACGACGAATGTTAATAGTTGCACCTGTCATAGACAAAATTATTTTAATCAAGTAATTAGTTCTTGTCTACCTCTATGTTTATATTTCTCACAACTAATTGACCTATTTTAGATCTCAGTCCGCGTGTAGGTACACGGAGAAAAATGTTATTCTACAATACCATCATTTTATTCGTAAAACGGTTAAAAACGGGAATGAAGTTCTTACGAACAAATTAACAGACTTTCAATGTTTATTGGCGGGAAAATGTAAAAACAAATTATTATTATTAATTATTAGAACAAATTTCGTACGTATACCAAAAAATTATTCTTACAATTTCCCGCCAATAAACATTGAAACCCTGTTAATTTGTTCGTAAGAACTTCAGTCCCGTTTTTAAGAGGCTAGACTTTGAACGACACGCGGAACACCCGCGTCTGTCATTCTGTCCCGCTCACAATAAGCTCACGCTCACTTAAAATACATGCGAATGCGAAATGTGAGAATGAGACAACGCTCAAATTTACCTACAGAAATCGCTCGAAAAGGGGTTTATGGAGAATACACTTTTCTAACTTTCACGAAATTCAAATTTAAAAAAATATTTATAGCAGCACTTTTTCCTTAAATAATATTTTTTGATAAATCGTACATGTTTGACAGTGAATGTTTACGTTAATACGAAACGCATCGAAAATTCGAAAACATACCGACATAGTTTTCACCCTCTAGAAGGCAGTATAAAAAAATATATTCATTTTGTGCAATTTTCGATGTAGAAAAGTGTTTTTTCCCGGGCGTCCTTTTTGTATGGGCCGAAAAGCGAAGTCTATCGTCTTAACCGTTTTACGAATAAAATGATCGCATTGTAGAATAAAAAAATTCTCCGTGTAAGTAGGTACATACACACCAACCTATTTTACCAAAACACATACATTCATATTTTGTATAATATAGCTAAGGTGCACGGAGAAACATGTTATTCTAAAATACGATCATTTTATTCGTAAAAACGGGACTGAAGTTCTTACGAACAAATAACCTGTGTTTCAATGTTAACTGGCGGGAAAATGTAAGAATAAACATTGAAACCCAAACCCAAAACATTGTTCGTAAGAACTTCATTCCCGTTTTTAACCGTTTTTACGAATAAAATGATCGTATTTTAGAAAAACGTTTTTTCTCCGTGTGTCTAATCAAGTTATGTACCTACCTACCTATCTATTCGTCGTACCTATGTAATTAGGTGCGAAGTGGTATAAATATCTACTAACCTACGTAGAGTAGGTCTACTGAGTTAGATAGGTAATTAACGTTAATAGAACTCAATTATTGTTTTCTGCACGCTAGATTTTCTTTTAGGTTAACAAGGCAAGAAGAAAATTCAAACCCACTTCTACTCGGCCCATACACGCATCGTGAGATAATTTAAAATAAATTTTGTACCAAGAACGAGCTGGTACGTTGTGGTTCCACTTTCCACGAATTTCAGTAACAAAATGGTGTTGTTTGGCATTGCTAATATTGCTGGATTTTTTTATACACTATGTAGTTAAATTTCAACATTTTCAATAGTCCCACAACTTGCAGCATACCCCAAGATACCACAGGCCTGAGGGAAACCTCTGAGTCGTTCGGGTAAAAAAATATTAAAAAAAATTAGGGCTACGAATGTCTTTTTTTTAAACGTTAGGTCCACACAGGAGGCCCTGAGGAAAATAATTTCCCTTAGGACCTATGTCACCTTTGGGGATGCTGTGTGGAGGGTATTTTTAAGGAGATGAAGGGGATGAAGTTCTGGGAAGGAAAAAGGTATGAGGGTTGGGTAGGAATCTGGGGTTCAATTTGTCTAGATCATCCGCCGCCAAGACCTAGACAATGAACCCCATGAACCCGGGCACCCCTGCTAAGTCACCAAACGTAGCGAACCACTTGGGGTGACCTATGGAAGAGGCGTTGGTTATCCAATAAATGGTTCCCGGGGCGGCGGTACCCATTCCCGCCTCCCAAATTGAAAATGTCTAAATGAATGAAAGAGAAAACCGAGTATGAATAAGACAGCATGCTGGTGGGTAGGTAGATAGTTCCTAATAGGTACCTATGCTAATGAAAGAGTAGTTATGTCTAATGTTCTGCATTGTCTTTATCAGCTTAACTTGCGAGTATTTAAATTCTCAGGTTTTATACCAGATAAATTCTATACACCCACTTGAATTATTTTTTTCTTTATCTCAAAGACGAACAATCTCCACATAAATAAATTGATGAAGTGCTTTTCTGATAGGTATTCTTTCATATACATATATCACATTCATATTCGTTCAGTAGTAGGTAGGTAACTAAGTAAAACTAATTAGTAAAAACCCCAAATAAAGATTTTGTCACGGAAAATCACGAAAATTAGATGAAAATTCACTGTAAGATTTTCGTATATGCCTGAGGTAATTGAAAAATCTAATGTTAGTCTAAACTTAAACATTTGTGGGCGCACATTTTACACCCGCGCTGTGCAAGGGTTATAACTACAGAGCGTACGTTCGTAACAACTTCAGTCCCGCTTTTAACCGTTTTAACGAATAAAATGATCGTATTTTATAATAACATTTTTATTCGTGTAGGATCATCCCAACATAATATAACATATTAATTCACAGCGTTGAAATTTGTTTTTTAGTTTTATTTATCCTTAAATATGTATTTTTCTTTTCTGCTTTCTTATTTTTTATGATTTATTACCATAGTTTTTATTATCTGTTTCTATAAAATAATATTTTTAAGTTCTTATATAGATATGTATCTATGACTACCACAACACGGGCATTAGCCTAGTATGGTAGTTAAGAAAATGTAAAAAGTTGTATCATTTAAAAATTTATTGAAAAAAAAAAGTTATTTGCTGAAAGAACCGGCGGTCGACTCATGACTGCGGCAAACAGAGCTTTTCTTCTTAGCTTAAAGATTTTCTGTTATTATTTGTGAATATCTTTATACCTACTTGCTAAATAACAATTTATATTTATTTACTCTCTAATGGGCTTTGAGATGAAAAATATTAACACTGTTAATTTACCTATGTGTTACAAACCAATATAACAGGGTAAATGAGAATGTAGGCAATAATAACAACATTTAAGAATTGATGCATAATATCTGCATACATATACGCGTTTTAAAGGAACTGATGTTTTATGAAAAATATGTCAACAGAGCAAGTTTCATTCCCCACACGATGCAATCTCCGAAGACAAGAGTCGAACATAAAATTAGTGCGAGAAGCAACTATATTAAATTGAGCATGGAGTCTTGTATTGATTGGGTACCAACTCGATAATTTATCATATTCACTAGTTCAGGGCTATCCAAATATCCGTTTATGATTTTAAATAATATATAATAAAACATTACAGATTTTTCTTCCCTGTGATAATTAGTTTGTGATTGCATTAAATAATTAAAATTTAAATTTTCTATTGAAACGCGTTATTTATATTCTATATGCCTTACAAATTTATGCTGTAGGTACTCTTTCAATTTTACTCTTTCTCTTTCAATTTTGTGAATATTTATTATATTATTATTTTATTATATTCAAAAAAAATTCTGACTAGTGTTATCTACCTACAGCGTTTTGAGTGTATTAGTAGGCATACATTAGATCTTTGGACGATCTTAATACGAAACCAAAACCGAAATTTATGCCAAGATGTTGGTTTGGTATAGTTAAAGAATACCTGGCATTTAGAATAATCTACAACCATAAGTAATAAATTGTTTTCACAACAATATTGATGGCTTATCACCATAATTTCATTCAATTTGGGAGGCGGTTATGGGTACCGTCGTCCCCGGAAATATTTATTGAAAAACCAACACCTCTGCCACTCGTCACCCCAAGTGGTTCGGTGATTTTGGTGACTTTAGCACGGGTTCCCGGGTACGTGGGGTGAGATTTGCCTAGACCTTTGCGGATGCATGTGGATCGAGAGACTCTGGACTTTTGGCCTCTCCTGACGAACTCTCTTGATCTGCAGATCTGCTGCAAGGCTACATGTCGCCTTGCAGCATAGTTTGAGAGATGTATTCATACGTCCATCACTTCTGGACACACTGACCCCCAGATTCCGAATTAGTAACTACCCCTCATACATTTTTCCTTCCCATAACTTCCTCTCTTTCATTTCCTAAAATATACCTTCCACATAGCATCCCCTAAGATGACGTAGGCCCTGAGGGAAATTATTTTCCCCGTGTGGAGCTAACGTCAAAATGTACTAATGAGAAATACCTACCATTACATTAAAAAATAGGAGATTTGATAAGTTTATTAAATTGCTCGTGCTATTTATTAAACTATTATACCTACCTGTAGGTATACCTAAGATAACACTATGAAACAATTCAAAGCTACCTATTATTACCCTATTAGTAGATATGCTAGACCATGATTATTAACATTATATCTATTTGCCGTGCGAATCAGTTTACCGGAGTTAATTTTTTTTTCTTTTTCTTTATTCGTAACCTATTTTTTTATACAGTTTTTTATGCGCTTTTCGACTACCACACTAGACACATGTCCGTATTATGGTAGTCAAAATTTGATAATAATAGATCTACCCAGATTGCACGAAATTAAAGAAAAATGTGTTCCTTTATAATGTTGACTACCTACCTAGGCTAACGTAATTCGGACGTAAACAAAAAAAATACATTGTTTTACTCACCGACACCAGCAACGTGGATCTTCTTCATCCAGGGATAGATGATCCTATCCCCGTTATCCGATCCTTCATCTTCCTCCTCCTCGTCTAACTCCGGACTGCCATCCATCATCAGTCTATCCTCATCGAGCTCAGACCTCTCATCTACAGACCCTGAGTCCTCCAGCCGCAGTCTCAACTCTTGCAGCTGCTGGGCTGCCGGAGCGGCCTCTTCAATTCGCTTCTCAAGTCTAAGACCAAGCTCAGTAAGTCCAGGAAGTCCGCCTTGCACCCCCTGGACTTGCGGAAGATGTTCTTCCACAGGGGGGTGTTGGATCTGTTGAGGGTAGTACGCGTAGTTGTGATATAATGGTGCAGAGTAGGCATTGTGGTGATGGTACCCGTATTGGTGGTGATTCTGGAAGAAGTCCGGGCCTGGGAGGTAGTCAGGTTGGTATTCTTCGGTGGGAGGGAACTTGGGTTCCGGCTGCAGGTGGTGGTATCCCGCGCCGCCCCCCGGCATGAGGAAGGAGCTCATAGCCCCGCCCCCCGGAGCTCTGCGGCCAATGGCGGCCGCCCGGGCGTCATGGAAGCGCTTGCGCCCACGCTGCTGTCACTCCAGAAACGGGACCGAAACTCAACTAAATACTATTTGTGTCCACACAAATAATAATATTCTTCCATAAAAATTGATCACAAAAGCTTGATAAAATTTTCTTTTATGTATGAATAATTTTGATACACAAAAACACTTGTCCAATAATGTTTGAAATGTTGTTTCAATTGATCAAAAAACTATGTTTATTATAGTCATTATACACTTTAAATTCAACTACGGATCTTTATTGATGACCTTAAACATTTTTAATGTGTTATAGTCATTTAGGTACCATTAAAACAACTTGATTCGATGCAACAAGATGAATTGATTCCCCGGATAACAGAAACATGCAGAAATGCATCTAACATTCGAAGGTTTCTTTAAACAAGCTGTTTTTTGTGTCGCTATTGACTGCAGCCTGCATTATCTCGTGTATTGGCAAGTGCATCTCAAGGAGAACCGCTTGTCTTCTGTGCATCTGCAGTCTATAATACAATAACAATGACGTTGCAGAAATGACGACTGTCCGTACCTTGGACGACAGATTTTTTGCTGCACGACGCGCCAGACTCTCGATCCTATAGGCACGTTGTCAATTGCCGCTGTTTTATCATTTTAAAATTAATTTTATTAATTTGGTGTTTAAACTGCTTTACTTTATCTGCTTGTCCTTTTAAAACAATATGTTAATTATTGACCCTTTTTGACTATAAAATGTCTAAAATGCCTTTACACTACCCCTTTTTGAAAAATGTACTTATCGGTTTTCACAGGGTTGTTATTCAAACCAACAAAATCGATCGTCTTTTCACTTTGCACTAAACTTCATATTTTTCTTCTACTAATTTGGTAGGAAGATAGTACACTCTTTGTGGAACTCTTGATGGAACACATGAACGTCTTTCACTGGGTTTATATTATTGTGTCACTGTTTATTGGATTGTCTGTTTGGTTTATCGATGTCTAATCTGTCAATTTGTGGTATTTGACAGTTGTCGAGGAACGTCACCACGCTCCAACCGCCACAGGACGAGTGCCATTGCTTCTCTCAGATCCTACCCCACCTCCTTCCCACGATCCATCCCCCCTCCTCTTCTCCCCGGTACCTACTTATACCTGTATCGCTTCGCTTCAAGACAGGCACATTTTTTCCGATACAAAATATCAAAATGCAACGAAAAGAATAACACACAATACCCGCAAGCAAAAATAGACTTTAAAAATATTCTACCCAAATGTTATAGTGCCTTCAACAAAAAACTTTAAGAGCTTTTATGCGCTGCGTGAAAAATACCATCTCTTTCGTTTGCGTGATTTTTCATGCACGCTAGAGTGAAACAACAATCTTTCCTATACGATTAAAGAGATTTTTACTGCCAGTATATTTGTCTCTTTTGCGCTAGTGATTTTCGCGTGCTTGTGAAAGGGAGGGAACCTTTTTGCTGCCTTTTATTATTTGTTAACAAAGCTTTTTCATAATACATTTTCTAAGAAGCTTTTAGGTTTTCGAGTGAGGCGTGTTTATGTATTTAATTTTGCTGTGGTGGAATGAATAAAAATTATTTTCCTCGCGAAATTTATCTGACATTGGTAGGTATCTTTCCTTGGAAAATATTAATATCACTAAGTGCTCACAGTTACAGGTTCAAATATTTTAATTTTTGCAATGTTTTTTGGTGGTAGATTATTTTTTAAAATAGAGATATATTCTAGGGGAAGATTTTCCCAGGATATCATGAAACGGAGGTGCTACCTGAAGCATATGTCTTGGAAAGCATTTAAGGGGTGGAAAGTTAGGTAGTGTGGAGGCTAAAGCGTATATTATTTAAACCACATTAAAGTGATTAGTAATATCTACGTTGCTTTTTGAACCACCTCGGTAGGAGCCCATAAAGGGTGGACAGATAAGAGATTAGATAGGTACTTAAAACTAAATTATCCACAAGATATTTTAGATATTTTGTGCAATTAGTAGGAAGAATTAGGAATAGGTAATTATCCCACCAAATCTGTTTTATTCATAGAGTTTCAGTTTCAGAAAACTTGCCTTTAAAAATTATTGTATTCTGTAAGTACGTACCTATGCAGGTAGGTGTTTCAAAATATACCTAAGTACCTACTTACAATACAATATGAGTAGATATAATTTAAATTTCAAAATTTAAATGCAACATGGTAGTTTTATTTTTTATATGAATGCCTGACTAGAGTTTTAATTGCTCCCAACTGCCTGAAGCCAGTGAGATTATGGCATCCCTAATTGGGTAGGTATTTTGTGAGGCTGAAGGTAATTCGGGAGGTAAGGGATGGGGAGAAGGAAGGTGGGGAAGAAACCGGCTATTAAGATCTAATTACCCAACACGGCTAAAACCATTTCGAGCAACGTTTCAATTATAAATGGTGGTTAACACCAGGGCGATACTGAGAGTATCTTCGGCTCTTGAATTCACACTTTTAATTTTTTCTATTGTTGGTTTTTTTTCTTTTTTCTTTTGATTTTTTTTTCTTTTGTTAACCTTTACCACTCTGTGGGCCAGACATTCTGGCCGAAACAATTTTGGTAGGGAGCTCCGTGGGCCAGAGGTTCTGGCCCGGCGCAGAAATAAGTTTAAGCACCGATTTCTATCTACCTAGGTATATTGTTCGATTCGTTGTTTCCGAGAAGTACAAAGAGACGTCGTGACATTTTAGATAAATTAAAATTTCTTCATTTTAATTTACCCTTAATTAGATATACTCTTGGAAACATAAATGTATCATTTTTAACTTTTGGATTATTTGTCATATTCCAATATTTTCGGATCAGTCAGTTGTCCGTCCTACATTTATGACGGTTCTCCGAGGCTACTCCCACCTCCTGTGACCATAGTTTTTCGTTTTGTGGAACTATTACATTTCTTATCGCCCCAATATTGATATTAAGTACTTGAAAAATAATAAAAATAATAATCTGTAGAATTTTTTAATATGCATAGATAGTTAACCATCATGGAAAATAATGAAATTTTTACTTCTAAGTTCAATTATAATGACGAATGTAATTGTATAGATAATAGTGATGACGAACTTTTTGCATTAATAATATTGATTTCAATGACAATGATAGTGTGATAGTAAGTGATAGTGAAGAAGTCGTTAACAATCCAAGTGATAGATATAGTGGAAGTGACGTTATCCCGCCGAAAAGAAGAAGATTTGCTTATTTCAGCGAAGATGGTGATAATAGTGATGAAGAAAATATTGTGAAAAAAGTGGAGAGATTTGAAAGAGAAAGTATTCAATGCATTTTATGGTGTTATTATTGATAATAAAACCTCATCCTCATCTTCAAGATTTTTTTCGACATACAATGGTGGCGCAGCTTTTTTTTAGGGGGTTTAGAAGTTTCGGTTGTAAATTCATATATTTTGTACAAGGAAAATAAGATTTAAAAAACAATGAAAATCCAATGAGTAATCTTCAATTTGTGGATAGGCTAATTATTTAGCTGGTTGGAAATCATAGAGAAGGTGTAAATACAAGAAAAGAAGACATTCGGTAGACCCAGAACAGCGGTTGAATCATGTCATAACGCCTAATGCGTAGAAAATGTATAGGGATTGCGTCGTTTGTGGTTCTGATAGAGAAGGAAGGCAAAGAAAATGAACAATGCATCACTGCAAAAGTTGTGACAACAAACCGGCAATTCATGTGGGAGAATGCTTTGAAAAATATCATACTCTAAAAAACTGTAAGTGATAATACAATACATAAGTAAGACATAAATGAGTCTAGTTTTTTAACTGTTAATTCATGGTGGAATTCCATTGTAGGGTGCGCCCCTGCCTAAGTTTGTATAAATTCCGTAGCATAAGAATTTCAACTACCAGTCTGAAAATGTCCGTAGTAGGACGAAACCGGTCCTGGTGTAAATAAACAAGTGGAACAAAGTGAAAAAAAATTGTTTAATTTCATATCTAAGACATAAATATTTAATAAATAAGTGGACCGAATCGTCAGCTTATTTTATTGTGATAAAAATACTAAGAAAGTGACATTGATGTGTAGACAGTTTTGCACACCTTGTAAACGCCGTGTAGAATGTTATCGAAACTTATTATTTATTGCATGTCTTGTGGGCTGGTCTATCTTTTGTTTCCTGTATGAAGGTCGAAACCTAAAGTAAAGTCACCAATGCAAAATAAGATCCCGTTTACTCTCGGTTACTGGCCATAAAACCTAAGCCAATCAATTGTTCACGAGTTCAGGTAGACACCGGTCATCCCCTCTGCGGTACAGGATAATTAGAAAGGAATGAATACCAGGATTTACATTCGTTTGTTTGTGTATTTCACCTATATTATACAAATTAATGCTATGTAGCAGAAGAAATTATGCAAATAAAACACTTTAAAAGCACATGTATTATCCTTTAGTTACTTTATGTGTGATTTAGCAAGTACTTTATGCAAAATATGTACCAAATTTATCAAACATCTTAATGGTCATACGAATTATCAGATAGGGTGCTCCGAAAATAAAGTATCGAAAATTTCATTTTTAAATAAAAAAACTTAACTTAAACCGTTCAAAATTTTAACCAGAGTAACCAATTGGTTCTGAGAAAAAATGGTCAGAGTGGAAAAGGTTAAAAATGGTAAGTATTAAGTACCTACCTAATGCCACAGTAAATAATAATATTTTGTTTGATCTTTTGATCTTTTGATCTTTAATATTATATAATACGATATTTTAATTGTAAAGAAATAATAAATTAATACATTGGTAAATTTAAAAAAAAATTGTTAAAACACAAATCATTCAAATAAAATTTACTTGCGCATGCCGGGATTTGTATTCTTCTCGTCGACCACAGATGTCGTCAGCTAGATGTTGTTTCAGACTTTTCGAGGGAAATTTCCTGCTTGTCATTGTGGGATAGCACGAAACAACATTAGGAAGAAGGTAGACATAAAAACATGATATTAATTAGGTTAATTTGGTACTATGAAACTCCGTAGGTTACTTCTTACTGTCCACATTATTTATAATGGCTGTTTAAGCAGATAGATAGATACCTACCTATCTAGGTATTATCCTTTTAATAAAATCATCCAGTTGATGAGTTCAACAGGTCGGCTGTGGAGTGTATTGCCAGCCTCTGTGTTTCTTCCCTCCTACGTCATGGGTCTCTTCAAGATTCATGTTTTCTTCTTCCTCTCCTCAACAAGACCCTACACACGGCATCCCCAAAGATGACAAAGGCCCCGAGGGAAATTATTTTCCTCAGGGACCGTTTGGAGTTAATTACAAAAAAACTTTATTTTTGTTCATGGCGCTTAAATTCCTCTCTACCTACTCTTAAAATATATTTTAAATAAATTTCTACCTACCTAACCAGGTAGGAAACTAAAATATGGTTAAATATTTTCAAAAAATTAATAATAGTTCCTATGTAATACCTACCTACTTAATATTTTTTTTAGGAACGAAAACTTATATTTTCTAATTTAAGAAGTTATATAGATTTTATTATCAATATTGCAGTAGGTATCTATCTATCTACTAATATTCAACTATTTTCAACATGACATGGTAGGTAGGTAAGCATCTAAATTTCTCAAAATGTTTCTGAATAAACAAAAAACCGTGTTCATTTATATTATTTGTAATTTAATTTATTTTAATTTGTATAATTTAGTTAATTATAATTCAATTTATCAACCATACTATGTAACTTATAAATAAATTATTATTTATCTGTAACTCACATTTCCATAAATTCATTGTTATATTATCTGTAAACTACACTATCATCAATTATTATATTATCTGTAAACTTCGTTAACATAAATTCAATGTTATATTATCTGTATACTTCATCTATCAATTATTATTTTATCTGTAAACTTCATTGTCATAAATTCCTTGTTATATTACCTGTAAACATCATTATCATCAATTACTATATTATATGTAAATTTTATTATCATAAATTCATTGCTGTAAACCTCATTATCATTAATTATTATATTATCAGTAAACGTACTTCATTACCTTAAATTATATAACCTGCAAAATTCACCCACCATAACACAGGGACATCCCTAGCAAGGCGGACGAAATAACACAATATCTACACTATGTATAAAATTCTTTTAATAAATAAATCTCAAGTGACTTCCCATGTAAGTGTGGTCCCGTGGCCTGCACAGAGTATAAATAACACAATATATGTAATTTTTACGCAGCATCGCGTTTATTGGTCAAATGCATGATAACACGATGGAAGTAGTCTTTTAGCCATAGGTTGTCATAATTTTTTGTCTAAGTCTGTAGTTGGAAATAAGATTGGTGGAAGTAAGATTGTAGAAATCTTTATATATAAAAAAATCTCACGTCACGATGTTAGTCAAAGATAAACTCCGAAACTACTTAACCGATTTTGATGAAATTCAGCTTACTGTATCGTGTAATTTGGTCCAACTTAAAAGATATGATAGTTTTTATCTCGATTTTTGACCTCAATATTTATCATTGCGAAATAAATGTTTGTTATGGGACAAGGATTTGAAATTATTTGTAAGTTCCATACATTTCTGACAGATGGCGGTGTGAGTTAATTTATTGACATAACACTTAGTTATCTAGGTTAGGTAACCATCAAGTAGATGGCGTTGTGTTTATTTAGCAACGCGTGGGCGGGTCAGCTAGTATCTATATAAAAATCTCGCTTTACGATGTTAGTCCAAAATAAACTCCGAAACTATTTAACCGATTTTGTTGAAATTTAGCTTACTGTGTGTAATTTGGTCCAACTTAAAAGGTATTATAGTTTTTATCTTGATTTTTGACCTCCATATTTATCATTGTGAATTAAATGGTTGTTATGGGACAATGATTTGAAATTATTTATAAGTATTTGTATTTGTAAGTTCCATAAATTTCTGACAGATGGCGGTGTGAGTTAATTGATTGACATAACACTTATTTATCTAGGTTAGGTAACAATCAAGTAGATGGAGTTGTATTTCGTTAGCCACAGCAACGCGCGGCCGGGACAGCTAGTGTATTATAAATTTGTACAGCACCTTTGAGGCGATCTTTCACAAATATGGCGCTATCAAAATATTATTGTTACAACAATACGGCGGAAAATTTCGTAAGTAAATATGTAGGAAATTATTGAGGTAAGTAGTAAGTACCTACCAATAAGTATTGGTAGGTACCTACTATAAGTAGGTACCGACTAACTTATAAGATAAGAAAGGTATATTAGATATAATTTATTTATTTATTAAACGCCCTTATGAGCATTTACATTTTGGTTAAATAGATGAGTATAACAGTTATTTAAAAAAAAAATCTAAATTCAAACAATAAACAATGCATAATAAAGTGAAAATAAAAGTAAAACAAAAGCATATACGTACAACAAAATATAACAATAAATGCATATAATAAAATTAGATACATAGGTAAAAAATATAAGAAGTTTCACAAAAAAAAGATATTCAATATAGACAAAAATTGTAGAGATTATAGACGTCTATTTATGTCTAAATATAAGAAAGAATTGAAATAAAAATGTTTATACTGATTGTTTTTAATGTGAAATATATCTCCCAGATCAGAATATTTATTTCCGAGACTGTGAAGTCTCGGTATCGGGGAATTTTGATAAGAGAGTGTCCTGGTGTTATTAAAATAAAAGGGTAGTAAATTTCGGCTCAGATCTTTTAGGCATGTGGATATTGATTAATTGAAGCAATTCAGGACAAGTCAGTTTTGTAATGCAGTATTTTATGTAGTAGTATTAAATCTGTGATTATTCTTCTTTCTGAAAGTTCTAATAGGAACATTTTATCTAGTAGGTAGTTATAATCAATGTTTTCTACAGGAATATGCAATTTATAGTTTATATATCTCAAGAACTTATGTTGATTCTTTTCAATGTCGGCGGAATGAATATTGTAAAAGGGAGACCATATCGTAGAGTTATACTCTAGTTGGCATCTAACAAGGGTTTTGTACAACATGATAAACGTGCCTAAATTATTGAAGTCTTTTGAAACTCTCAAAACAAATCCAAGAGTCTTAAGGGCCTTATTAATAATAAGAATATAATAAGACAAACATTTTTCTAGATCCTGCCTTTCCTACCTATTGAAATATTGAATAAAAATAATCAATATATCAAACGGATATGCATCCATGACATCTCAACACCAAACGAAAGTAAAAGTAATCCGCACAAATTCTTGAGTCTAAGTAGGTAACTGTAGGTACTAACGAGTACCGGCAGTATCGGGTATTCTTCTCTTCGACAGTTACTCGGAGGCACCTCTCTGTCCAGACACGATGTGGTGGTCCTTATTAAGTAATCGATCAACGCTTTGCCCGTTTACTAACGGTGCATCGTTTGACCTTGACGAAAAAAACAACAATACACATTTTCATAGTCACCGTGTTCATTTTGTCGCGTCATTGCCATAATGTTGTCGGAATTAATGTACCTACAGGGTTATTGGGAAATGATTGCACTCAGTGTCTTCAATGAATTCATTTAATTTATTGTTATCAGGTTTAATTTGTGGAACTCAATTTATTTTAATTTAATTTAATATTATTATTCACGTTGTAAAAACAGTGTATTTATATAATTACAAGGTCTGCTATGTAATTAGTATTACGCATGACCGCTGTTTCGCCTGCTGAAGGCATTATCAAAATGTGGTTAGGTCACTTACAGGCGATATATTTATCTATATTATTTCTGTACAGGCATGTACTTATAATGTAATATTGATTGCTTTAATTTTTATTTTCTACCTATGTCCTTATTGATTTCCGAGTAAAATGTCTGAAAATATGTTTTTCCCAATTACTGCATTGATTAAATTTGACTGAGATGTTTCCAAATGACGACTCACGGGTTTCTTTTTCCATTTTTTTAGTTAATTTCATTTCGTTTTTATCATTGTATATGCTATATAGATACATAATATAAGCATCTGAGACCCCTAACCTAAAAATGCAATTTTTCTTCTGAGTACCTACCTGCCTGTGACGCGTGACGTATCGTAATAAAAATGTGGCTTGAAACGGCTTTGTTCGTGTTTGGTGGTGGCCGTGTAGATCTAAATAGCTGGTTACCCAACTTCTTCTTTCCCATTTTCGTCATTTTCCCCATTTCCTTCCGCTCCAATACATACCCTAATCGGGGATACCATAGTCTCATTGGTTGTGAACTGTTGGAACTCTGCGGTTTCACATTCCGGTTCGAACCCGCAACCTTCCGATTGGGAGTCAAGTGTCTTACCACTCGACCACGGACGGTCGTCATGATAAAGCATCTTTAAATTTAAAAAGTATGCATATTTTTGGCACTTGCGCCATAAAAATGACACTTGCGGTAGGTACTGAGTGTTCTTGTTGACCCTGTACCACAGTTCATTCACTACAAGACGAGCGCAATCATCAAAATATACTCACTTATAAACGCGCACACTGTCATTAATTATATCCTAACTCGGCCTGAATGGGTTCAGTTTCATACTGAATACCAACACTGTTTGTTTAACACGTTCAGATTATTATTAATATTAGGTAGGCACTAACCGACTTATCAGTTAAGAGGAAGACAGCAGCCAAAAATGTATGCATTCTTTGTGTGCCTTATATCACCACGAATAATATTTTTTTTAAAGAAACAAACTAGAGTAGAGAGAATAGAGAAAGAGTAGAGAGTTGGGCATACAAATTGGCAAAAGTTGTCTAAAGGTCACTATTGCAAAAGTGGTTTTATTTGTTTTGAGAACAATTGAAACATTTGAACAAAATCATCTGAAACTGTCACAGACGAATTTATCCATAAAGTCATATTTTTAAAAGTTGTTTCTGTATTTGCGTTCATACATTTCTTATGAAAAGATCCGTTTTTTAATGATTTACCCTTAGATATATTTTTTAATAGTTTAGCCTTATATTTTTTAATAGTTTACCCTTATATTTTTTAATAGTTTACCCTTATATTTTTTAATAGTTTACCCTTATAGTTTTTTAAAAATATTTGAGAATTTCATTTTAATTCTACTCAATGGAAACGGTAGGAAAAGCTTCAATTTATCTAAAGCATCTTTTTTGTATTTATAATGTAAGCCGATTTGTAGTAAAGTTTAATATAAAATAGTGATTTAGCATCAAGCTTCACAAAAATATTATATATATAAATACTAGCTGACCCGACCACGCGTTGTGGCTAACGAAACACAACGCCATCTACTGGATGGTTACCTAAACTAGATAACCAAGTGTTGTGTCAATAAATTAACTCACACCGCAATCATTTTTCCGTAAGAAACATTTAATTCGCAATAATAAATATTGAGGTCAATAATCACACACTTAAAGTTGGACCAAATTTCACACAGTAAGCAGAATTTCATCAAAATCGGTTAAGTAGTTTCGGAGTTTACCTTGGACGAACATTGTGACGCGAGATTTTTATATATAAAGATATCAATCCTCAATTGAGATTCGCTTCAGAGGCCCTAGCACGCTTGCTCTATATCGATCGGTAGGATAACTATCATGATCATCGTTTTAAAAATCCGTAGGTACCTCGTGATGAAAATAATATCGTGAGCTGAAAATAATTGCGTTGGTCTATAAATTCCAGTAGAAAAACCTGTGCAAATTTCACGACGACGAAGCTCTTCTAAGTCAACACTATAAAAATCTGCTTCTTGCTAGAGAAGATTACCTAGTAGATTTAGATGAAAACCACACAATATGTTGAATGTATTAACATAAAAGTCTTCGTAACAAAATTTTTATTCTACTTAATTCGCTTTCAATACAATGGATTGCCTCATGCCTTATACATTTTTAATCGATTTCCTACTTTCTACCTCTCTTTAGTTGAATTTCTACCCCCAACTCGCATTGTTTCTCGCTACAGTATTTAGTGTTCAGTAACTGCTCCGTTTTCTCCCTGGCAACTTAATCGAAGTTAAATGAACAGGAGGACAGGCGTTTTAATCAAACTTTGCGAGAAACAACTGGATTTGGAGGGGAGGGGAAGGAGTCTGCCTAAAGTAGATGTATTTAGTACACTCTGGATTCTACCCACAGAAAAATAATGTGGGTAGATAGCAGGGGCGGTCCGCGAGTTTTCAGCGATCTAGAGTGCCAAGATTGAAAAAAAACGACGTTCCTGATGTTATCATAGCTAAAAATGATTTTTTAATTTTTTTTTTTCAATTTTTTATATAAAGATCTTTCTGTATGTGGATGCGGTGCATCCCCAAACTGAAAGAATCCTGAAGATATTTATACAAAAAGTTAAAATTTTGAAAAAAATAAAATTCATTTTCAGCTACAACAACATCAGTAACGTCGTTTTTATCAATCTTAGCACTCTAGCTCACTGAAAACTCACGGACCGCCACAGGTAGTTAGGTATTTACAAATTTATATATTTTATTGTAAATTATGGCGAGCCACAACGTTAATGCTTATTACAATTGTGGCAATGTGGTTAGGTATTTATTTACCTTATTAGAGGCGCAAGTTAAAAATATTTTTTTTATAGTCTTTTCATTTTGACACATTTCTTTGTTAAATTTAGATGTGTGAATGAATAGATCCCAATGGCCGAGTTGGTCAGGGCGCCGTGTCCCGGTAAGACAAGAGATCTTTTTATTACCTTTATATTTTTCTGTGTCTTATTCTGTTACATAGTTCGTAGGTATATCGGACGTGCGTCAATTATTTGTTGTGTTTTGAGATAAAAAGTTCTCAAATTTTTATTACGACATGATATATATTACTTAATATTATAAACGCGAAAGTTTGTATGGATGTATGAATGTTTGCTCCTCTTTAAATCAAAATTTAATGAATGGATTTTAATGAAACTTTACAATAATTTAGCTCATACATCAGAATAACATATAGGCTATAATTTATAAAGCTAGGTATTTATTTTCAATATATTGAAAATAATAATTGTTGTTTAATAGAAAACGTCAAAATTTGAGAATGACATTTTGCAAAACAATGATTGTTAAACCAAAATTCTATTTTGGAAAATATTTAAATTTAGTGAAATTATTTGAAGTACTCGCCTAATAATTTGAATCGAATCAAGAATTATACATATTTTAAATAAATAGGTTAAAGGTAGATTCAGACTGGGTCGACGTACGTACGCATCGCTACACCAAACAATGCTTAGCAACCATACATTTTCTATGAAAATGGCCACAGACATCGCACGTCGCGATGCGTGCGGTCAATGTGATTCTAAAACATAAATTTTCATTGAAAATCTATGGTTGCTAAGTAGCCCAGATATTGTTAGGCGTAGCGATGCATAACGTACGTCGACCCAGTCTGAATCTATCATAAGAATTTGGATAAACGTAGATGGGACCTAGGAAAAGAAAATAGATTACTCGAATGCTCGAAGTACTAATCCTACGCAGACGAAGTCGCGGGCAGAAGCTTGTATCATACATTTAGATCGTTTAATTTTTTTACTAGGTGTCATCTTCTTCTTCATCGGGTGTAGTTTTTCCAATAAAAATTAATCACATATTTTTGCTTTACGATCTGTATTTTTTCTTAGCCTCTACCTATATAATAATATTACCTATGAAAAATAATATATCAAACCCGCGATAATATGGAATAATTTTAAGAAAGAAGTTAAAGTTTTAAACGAAAAATATCCCCAAGCTTCAGCTGCGATCATGTACACGGAAAGTTTTATGAGGTTGACTAAATTATTCAGGTTCACCTTATCCAACGGCAAATCTCCGAAAAAGTTTTAATTGAGGTTTTATATTATAATATCTACCCATCCACGAGCATCTAGCCGAGGCCTCGACCCAACTTAACCTAACTACTTACCTATGTGTGTATAGGAGAATATTACCATCTGCATATCTACATAGTAAACTAATATCAATGTGTATGTATTGCGTATGTATCTACAACGATACCTATTTTTGTCTACACGCTGCACACTAACGCAATCTATTATACTCAATTTAAAACAAAAAATAACCATTCCTTTAGATCCCACCGACTTTTATTTCTTTTCCAAAGGCCGCATCTTTCATCCCCTCTCTTCATAACATCCCTACCTTCCCTTTATCCCTCTCTCTACCCGCCTACCCCTCGCGAGAGCCTGCCGAAATAATAACCAATCTATTCAAAGTATTTTTCTTGTCTGGGGGTATTATATCTTTTAGAATTTATCCCGAGGACTACCTACCTACTAGTTCCTACCCGCTTTCGGGTCTCCGCCACTATATAGCCATAAAAACTGGCCGAGGAATAAAAACAGCGCGTCAAGACATTTACTGACAAGCAACCTTGCCAGAGAGAAATAATCGGCTTGCCCTAGAGCCACTTTAATGAAAAAAAATTATGCCTATTGGTACATACTACTCCTCAAAAATGTTTATGGTAAAACGTTTGCCAGTTCTTTTAGATTGGCTGTAAAATGTAAAAATATTAAATATTTAAATAATTTATTTGATAAGAAAAAAAATAATTAAAAAAAAACTAAGGCAGGTATCTACCTACTTTTTGAAGAGTTGCTGTGAATAAATTTGGAAAAACTATATGAGAATAAGTATGGAAATAATGAAGGCTTTGAATTTATTATACATAATAACACTAATATAGGTAGGTCCCTGCCTAAATTGGCACATATACGTAACGGCATTATATTATGTATAGGTAAATAATACAAATTTTCTAATTCTGGCTTCTGAACAAGCTTTATCAGTTGGTTTTAATGTTAGGTAGATTCTTACAAAAATAGACAGGAATATTCAGTAAGTAAATTGAATCACTGATTATTTAAAGATACCTAAGTCCATAAAAGCACATTCTGAGATAATCAAAGAAAAATGTCTAGTTTTTGTCCGAAAATCAAAAAAAAAATGTGTAAATGGAAATCAATACATAAAAATATAACATATTAGATATTTTTGTATTTTTTTAATATAAAAAAAATCAAGAGTAAGAGCTGTTTAAAAGTGTTGGACAGAGGGTGTTTTAATAATCAAGCAATAAAAACATTTCAATAATTAATTTTTTTAATCAAAAGTATCACTTTCATTAGTGTTTTCGCCTTCTGTAGTTTCCGAGTGGGTTATTTGATTGTAAAAATGAGAGCCGATGGTTTCTTAGAACCTTAGTCCAGGATTTAGGTTATTTTAAAAATCAACCGATTTTTCATCGATTTAATTTTGTACCGCAGATGTGTATTCCAGACAATGCTTTTGTGTCAAATAGTAGATAAGGTAAAGAAAAAAAGAAAAAATTAAACGAAAATTTTAATTTATGGACTTAAGTATCTTTTAATAATCGGTGATTCAATTATAGGAATATATTACACTTTATTCCAATCCGTCGCAGACATCTAATTATTTTTCTGCATAAAGTGTTTCTACAAAAAAAGATTTTGGATCTCAAAATGGGCGTTAGCGCAGCCCCGAATGCTCGTATTCAAATAGCAACCGTTTCAAAAAAATCCCATTATATTTCATTTTAAAATGCACCATTTTGTAAATTTGTGGGTCGGGCCATTTTAGCCATTTCGACATTTGAGGGGAAGAATATCCCCATCTCATAATATTTTCAAAATCGTAAAAAAAAATATTCACGAGAAATCTTTCATAATGTGCAACCATTATGTAACCAATGCAATTTATTATCATATTAAAAAAACATACTGAAACGAGAAATTAGTTGAGTAGGTAGGTAACTAGGTACGTCTTGTAAATATACACGGAGAAAATGTTATTCTAAAATACGATCATTTTATTCATAAAAACGGTTGAAAAACGCACGGAGAAAAATGTTATTCTAAAATACGATCATTTTATTTTATTCCCGTTTTTAACCGTTTTACGAATAAAATGATCGTATTTTAGAATAACATCCCGTTTTCAACCGTTTTACGAATAAAATGATCGTATTTTAGAACAACATTTTTCTCCGTGTATAAAGTAAGGTAAATGTAAAAGGCCTCTTCTTTCCTCCTACAACATAGGTTATCTTAAAGATTCCTTCCTCTCCTCAAATATACCCTCCACACAGCATCTTCAAAGATGACGTAGGCCCTTAGGAAAATTATGTTCCTCATGGCTTCCTGGGTGGAGTTAATATTAGAAAAATAGCGAATACTTACGTTTGATTTTCGTAGTAGAACACGTTTTGAAAACGCTGATTTTTGTAAAAAATAACATATTTTTTATCATTTTAAAACAAGTAGAAAATATACCTATCAAAAGCAGATTAATCCGTTCTCGAAAATATTATTTATTTCACCGTTTTAAGTTTTCTAATACCTCTTTAGATGAGAAATAATATTATTTTTGTCGGTACAAACATACCCACATAGTTAAAGTTTGTGGATATATATTTTTTCATGTTTTCAAAAGGGCCCTGATCCTTGCAATTGCGTCACGAATTCACACTCTGAAGCAGAGTCATAGCTACTCACATAGTCACAGAGCTGTGCGCTGCAAATAGGGGTGGCTTACCCTATTCGGAAAACTTTCAGCCCCTTGGCAACTCCTCGACTGCTCAGAGTGCTTACCGATCTCAGATGGGTTGGATTACACACTCGTATGTACAGCGCCGGATCTGCCATACGTTCAAAAACGTGCAAAAAACCTGGCGCCCACTACGAAGAGGCGCCGTGATAAAATAAATATTGTTTTAAAATTCAATTAAAATATTCCCCGAATCGTTTAAAAATTACTCGTAATACGGAATTATTAGTTCGCGCTGGCAACACTCAATTTCCATATGCGTGAACCTAATGCGCGCGCATCGATGGTTAAAATTTAACGAAATACGGATTTGACTTACGTCAAGGAATTTTTTTCCAAATACAATATATTTCATACGAACGTAAGACCTATTTTTCCTTGTTGCTCTTACGACCATTGTATCGTTCGAAATTCAACAAACATTGTGATTGGTTCATTAATCGCTTCTCGTACGCATCTCCCTTCGTTGATTACAAGTTGCTCTTTGATGATAGTTCGTCGCTTTCGCCGCGTTATTGGTTTATTTATGTTGCCATTCGCGCGCGATTTGGCACCATATTAAACAAACTGATCAGAATATTATTATTTCTGAACTAAACTGCCTCATGTTTTATATTATATTTTGTTATGATGTTATTATTTTGTCCAGTGTCATAGATAGCTACCGCCAGGTCACTTGGAAAAGTTACTCTTGATTCTTGTTGGCGGGATATTAATTTATTTTAAACGTATTGCATAATTTTTTTATTATTTTTATATGTATATAAATTTTTTATCTGAATTTTAAAAAAATGTTGGGGGGGGGGGGCGCCATCGGTACTTCCTGCACAGGGCGCCAGATTTCGTAGAACCGGCGCTGCGTATGTAGGTAGCTACTAGCTACTCGTTACCCATCTAGTAGCTAGCAGCCAGTACGGTGGCTTGTACCCAACCTAACATACATATCTGTATAGGTGTAGGTGGGTACTCGTACAGTGCAATATTAAGGTAAAGCATGTATTATAATTACTTAATAGTTTTTAGATACATTATCTGGAAGAAGTTTGATTTTAAAATACCGATTTTTGATTAATGATAAACGTGTCTCCTGTTTATTAATTTATTTATGATTTCGAAGAGAAGAATAAGCTAATGAGAATGTAAGAATAGAATTATTGTGATGAATCTTTAATATATAATTAATTAAATACTTAGTACCAACCACTTTTATTGTTTTAAAAAACAACATTTTCCACAAAACAAGTTTGCTGTATTTGAAGAAGAAAATCTTGAATTATTCATTTATTTTTCATCATTTTCATAAAACGGTAATACACCAATTAAATAGATATATTACAGATAAGATAATACATTCAGAATACATAAAAGGTAAATGACAAATGGTAAAAATGAAAAATATAGGTATACATACGAAAAATGTTATTCTAAAATACGATCATTTTATTCGTAAAAACGGGACTGAATTTATTTTTTTCGTCCATATTAAGCGTGACCCGGTTTTGTAAATATTTTACCTTATATTTCACACAATCAAGGACCGGGTGACATCACGAACTCACCCGCACGGTATAATACTCTTGCCGGCGTTTTCGCGGGCTTAATAAAATTCAAACTTCTTCTTCTTCTTCTTCTTCCCCTTGTCCTATTCGGGTCGGGGACCCACTGCATCGACAAGGCTCCTCCATACGTCCCTGTCTTGCGCCGATTGATCGGCCTCCGTCCATGGCAGATCCATCCTCTCCTCGCACAGTTTTTGGATTTGCCTCGCCCAACTGTGTCTGGGGCGGCCTACTGGACGACTTAATTAATTTAATTATGAAAACGAACTTTAAAAAAAAATATTAGTATTTAAGATTGCATGTGAACATTGATAAAAAAAGGACTCAACTTCCTTATTGTAGGACAAAAGGGATTCTATTTTAATTTTATAAGAATTTGGTATTTTTATTCCGAAAAATATTTGTCAGTGATCAGTGTTATATATATATTTTTAAATTGCTTTAATGAAATTAGTTTGAAAGACCTAGACCCAAAACACTTGACAAAACTTAATCTCACAAATCAAATTTAATATAAAACTTTTGTTTTAATAATTCTTTTAACATAAAATTAATATTAAATATAATTTTCAGTTCATAATCTTTATTAAAGTTGCCACAATCGATTTTTAAAATTAATGAAAGAAGCCTACATTGTAATTTTTAACATTGAGCATATATATTTTCCTTAGTCAAAATTTCTAATATTATGTACATTGCTCTTACACATATCTTGTCTACAGAATACCCTCCCTCATGTGATCACAGCTCATCTGAATCGCAGTTCCACCCTCTCTCGTCACCCCCACCCCTATAACCTACAGTTCTCCACTCTCCACACTGGAACACTAAAGGGGACGGGTGTTGATGCTAGTTATAGTTGCTTGTTTCGAGTCTACTCTCGAAAATGGTAGACAGGCTTCAAGGCGTTGGTGGAAGGGGTTGCAATACACGAGTATATGTTTATAATTATAATTAGATATTTTGTAATGGCGATATTCGTAACACATAAAAATTAAAATAACACTTGCAATAACCTCAATATTTTGAAAACAATAAACCAATATTTTTAAAGGCTAATTAATCCTAATGTCAACTCTTTCAACTTTTTGTTTTGAAAATTTGATCGGTTAGAAATACTATGGATACTTCAATTAAATACTTTGAGTAGAACGCATCTTGGCCTTTGAAGTTATCGAGTATTTTTTTGATAAGCCTTTTAATAAGCTTAGGAAAAAATATTGCGTCTGACCTATAAAAAATGGTTTAAAGTGAAAAATCTCCTAAATATAAATCATTTTTCTGGTATGGTTTTATTGAATAATGTAGATAATTAAGTTTCTTAGTGAGTGATCGAAAATCATTTTAATATTTGTTGCTGAACTTCACAAAATAAAATAAACCGTGCATTTCGGTGAAGTTTCTTTTCCAACCAATTTATTACCGCGAATTTCATCCTTATGCCGTGTACAGAAGGATTTTAGCCCGTCGCTCAGTCTACGCCCAGAGCCCGGGGCCAACGGACATGCCTTAGTCTACGCGGCGCTTCGATCCTTAAAAATATACTTGCGGAATAACAAAACACTGTTGTTTGCTAGAGATTCGGGTTTTTATTGGTAAACGCCCAAAAATCGTTCGCTCCGCCCGATTCCGAATGAGTCAAGGACTAGTGGATCATCTTAAGCGATACTTGTGTGTTGGAAAAAGCGTAGTTGTGCACTAATCAATTATTAAGGCAAAATTTTGGCTTAGTAATTGATTAGTAGGATTGGGAAGAGCGGCCGTTAGTTTTTCAAAATTTAATAAGTGCGTTTAATTTATGTTTTTTGTAAAAAAGAATCAATACGTCTAGAATTTGATTTAAAAAGGAATAATTTACGGTATTCTCTGGAACACTCTTAAAACTCAAACTGTATGAATGAATGGAGAATAGTGGAGTTCGGTTCAAATAAATATCTATATGTACTAATTTTATTGATATATATATATATATACAATAGGCATTCCTGCTTTATTTTTATTTTATTTTGCTAACCGAAGCCAGTGAGACCAAGACATCCCCAATAATTGGGATATGTTGTGAGGATGAAGGGCATAAGGATGGGAAGGAGATGGGGAAGAAGAAGGTGGGGAAAGCTACTACAAGTAGATTCCAAAGTGTTTTTTATTTATTTTCGTAGGTACCTACTTATTTTTTCACGTGAACATTTCTGTAAATTTACTATTACATATTTTTGTTATTTATTTTTGGGGTGTTTTGCCGTGTTACGCTACCTCCTTTAGTCACTGTAACGCTGTCCGAAACGTTGGCTAAAGAAGGAGGTAGTGCAACAGGGCATGACACCTCAAAAATAAATAATAAAAATACCATTTGCCCTAAAAATCTAACATCATATTTGATAAGATACGCCTTATATATATATATAATATCGTAATATTTCTTTTTTACAGGCATCTGGAAAGTTTTCAAATTAAAAATTTCATAAATAATGGTTTTCGGTACGATTTTACGAACCGGTATTGTAAATCGTACCACCGGTACATAAATCGTATACCCAGACAATTATTTCAATTTACATTCAAGAAAATATGGACGTTGTCACGATGTTGAAATTGAACCCAAAATCGAATACATGGACACTGCACTCCACAAGATTTCAAAATGTGTCTATAGGAAATGTTTAAATTAGTTAAAGAAAAATAGGTAAAGAAAAAAATATACGGAAATGCGGAATAAAAATATTTGAAAAACATTAAAGAATAAATAACCAGACCTTAATTTATTTTAAATTGAGTCCAGATGGTGGCTATAAATACGAGTAAGCAATCAAAATAATAATTTGAAATGATTGCAAAAAATAGGAGTAGGTACCTATATCACTTATCATCCCTCGGTATTCTCACACCACCCCTTCTCACTCTCCCCATCACGTGTCATCATCCCCCCGACGCCCGCCCCTGGACTCGAATCTGAAAAGAATTGCAGCGCCACTGCTTTGTGTGAAGGAGGTGGGACCGATGGAAGGGAGGGAGGGGGGGGGGGGGGGGGGGTTGTGTAGAAGTAGACATTTGGAGGAGGACGAATAGTTGATATTTATATAGTATGTACGAATATAATATAAAATGATTGTCGATTAGAAATTTGAGGAATTCGAAAGCAGATACGGTGATTATTTTTTCAAATTAATTTATATGAAAGGTCACATTGCGGGTTATTAATTTAACATATCTATATCAAAAAAATATATATATATATATATATTTTCATGCAATGGGCATTCCTACCCGCTATGCTATATTTTTATTTTATTTTACTAACCGAAGCCAGTGAGACCATGACATCCACAATAATTGGGATATGTTGTGAGGATGAAGGGCATAAGGATGGAAAAGAGATGGGGAAGAAGAAGGTGGGGAAAGCTACTACAAGTAGATTCCAAAGTGTTTTTTATGTATTTTCGTAGGTACCTACTTATTTTTTCACGTGAACATTTCTGTAAATTTACTATTACATATTTTTGTTATTTATTTTTGGGGTGTTTTGCTGTGTTACGCTACCTCCTTTAGTCACTGTAACGCTGTCCGAAACGTTGGCTAAAGAAGGAGGTAGTGCAACAGGGCATGACACCTCAAAAATAAATAATAAATATACCATTTGCCCTAAAAATCTAACATCATATTTGATAGGATACGCCTTATCTAGATTTAACAATCTTCTGTATTAACATTACACAAACGTAACCAAAAATATCCAAAACTTGATTTGAATAAATTCTAAGCGAATTTCTTAGTTCACGGACAATCTTATAAATATCAATTTCCTAAGCAGCATCCCTTCCTCCTGAGGAGAGGTGACCACCCCATTTCATCATTCCTTCTCTCCAAGTCCCCCCTAACCCACCCTATCCCCCTAACCCCCCCCCCTCCCCGGGACACGGGACCATCAATCACTGGCGAAGCGCGACACTGCAATTCTCGACGTCTCTCCCTACAGCTGAGGAGAGTATTTTATATGGAAAACAAAGATGTGTCTTTGAAAGTGCGTTATCGAATTAATAAAACATTATCTATATTATTACATGATTAAGGTGAAGACATGCGGAAAAACGCAAAATCGTATAAAATCTAGTGTATTAGTTTTGAAAATTTGATCGCTTAGAAATAATATAGATGCTTCAATTAAATACTGTGAGTAGAACACATCTTGGCCTTTGAAGTGATCGAGTATTTTTTTGATAAGCTTTTTAATACGCTTAGAAAAAAATTATGCGTCTGACCTATAAAAAATGGTTAAAAGTGAAAAATCTCCTATTACAAATTCTTTTTCTGGTGTTGTTTTATTGAATAATGTAGCTAATTAAGTTTCTTATGGAGTGATCGGAAAACATTTTAATATTTGTATCTGAACTTCACAAAATAAAATAAAACGTGCATTTTGGCGACGTTTCTTTTCAGTGAATAAAAATAGGCGGTACCCAACGAATTTGTAAGTGCGAATTTCATCCTTATGCCATGTACGGAAGGATTTTAGCCCGTCGCTCATTCTACGCCCAGGGCCCGGGGCAAACGGACATGCCTTAGTCTACGCGGCGCTTCGATCTTTAAAAATATACTTGCGGAATAACAAAACACTGTTGTTTGCTAGAGATTAGGGTTTTTATTGGTAAACGCCCAAAAATCGTTCGCTCCGCCCAATTCCGAATGAGTCAAGGACTAGTGGATCATCTTAATAATTATACATGTGGCGTTATGTCAAAAACATCGTTCTTAATTATTTTGACAACCTTTGTATATAGCTAAGTGCGTTGATTCTCTAATATATGCAAACATATTTTCATGATATAGGTAATTAAAGATTTGGCAAACACAAAATAAATTGCCAGTAGACTGGGGCATGACGGTTATGGTACCTAACCCAAATATTTTTTCAAAATATGAAAATTATATGATACTAGATGAGGCTGCGTTGCCCGGGCTTTAAATAGATTTTTTATCAAGTGAATATCAATTTTGATCAAGTGTGCAAAATTTCACCAAGAAGAAATCTGATATAAGGATTTGATTAGTTTTTCTCTTGTTTTGAAGGACAAGTCCGCAAAATTCAATAAATCTCGGAATTAAACCGTAGATTTGCATAAAATGAAAGCCACGCCGTTCACATACACTCTTCTGTATATATTAGAATATATTGGATAAACTTTCACACACGTTGGATCCTAAGAGCATGGATAATAAATATTAGAGAGACAGCATGTAAAGTGTGCCCGCGTGCTTCAAGTGTGCCTTTTCGAGAATTTTACCCACAGGACTGACATTGGGTGTCATCGAGGAAAATGGCTGGCGCCGTAAAAAATTCGGAACGTATTAAGATGATCCACTAGTCCTTGACTCATTCGGAATCGGGCGGAGCGAACGATTTTTGGGCGTTTACCAATAAAAACCCTAATCTCTAGCAAACAACAGTGTTTTGTTATTCCGCAAGTATATTTTTAAAGATCGAAGCGCCGCGTAGACTAAGGCATGTCCGTTTGCCCCGGGCCCTGAGCGTAGAATGAGCGACGGGCTAAAATCCTTCTGTACATGGCATAAGGATGAAATTCGCACTTACAAATTCGTTGGGTACCGCCTATTTTTATTCACTGAAAAGAAACGTCGCCAAAATGCACGTTTTATTTTATTTTGTGAAGTTCAGATACAAATATTAAAATGTTTTCCGATCACTCTATAAGAAACTTAATTTGCTACATTATTCAATAAAACAACACCAGAAAAAGGATTTGTAAGTAGGAGATTTTTCACTTTTAACCATTTTTTATAGGTCAGACGCATAATTTTTTTCTAAGCTTATTAAAAAGCTTATCAAAAAAATACTCGACCACTTCAAAGGCCAAGATGTGTTCTACTCACAGTATTTAATTGAAGCATCTATATTATTTCTAAGCGATCAAATTTTCAAAACTAAAACGCAAGATTTTGTATGATTTTGCATTTTTCGCATGTCTTCACCTTAAGAGGGTATAACTAGACAATACCGGAAATTTGTCATTTTTAAATCAAATTCTAAATATACCGTTAATCATTGGAAGATTTGTTAAATTTTCAAACGAAATATTGTATTATACAACACAAATTTCAAATCACATAATCATACAGTAAAATAAATCAATACATAATCATGTAAAAGTTAAGACACTTTTCAGAATTTTAATTTTAATTCAATTAAAATCATTGAAAAATAAATCCGAGAACGTGTTTTGTGACGAAAATACCTCAGTTTTTCTGTTTATTTAAGGTCTACTATATACTTTTTCAAGTAATGCACGTGTTCGGATAACAAAATAGCCACCCTCACGGTGATCCCCCGGTCCTTGAAAAGTTGGACATCGGAATCCCCGCTTCTTTTTGGAAGGGATTTAAAAATAGTTGACAATAATCTTTTGGAAAGGATGGAGAAGGTATTTGAGAGTTGCTTTTTACAAGACCATTTCGTAAAGGCCTGAAAAAAAACAAAATTTATTTCGCATTGTTTATTATAACAAAAGTAAATTTAAAATTGATTTTACGGAACCAAGCGACGTTTGTCTAGAGACGTCCGTCCACCCACCGATAGAGGGCAGTTACTAATGTAAATGTAATTGCAGTGGGAGGGATGGATTCACCAGTCCGTCATTCCTGGACACATTGAACCCTAGATTCCTACCCACCCCTCATACCTTATTCCTTTCCAGAACGTCTCCTCTCCTTCCTTTCCATAAAAATACCCTCCACACAGCATCCCCAAAGATGATATAGGCCCTTAAGGAATTTTTTTCTTTGGGCCACCTGTGTGGAGCTAATGTAAAAAAAAACACAAAAAATAAACAACAATAGTCACACTATTGTTGTTTATGAATAAAAATGAATTATTATTTTTTTTTAATGTCACACATTTTTTTCGTTTTTTATATTATCTGGAAGGCAATTATACTAAAATTGCGCCCCTCGTAACCAATGGATTCCTTATCTATGGTTTTTAAGAGGCTAGACTTTGAACCACACGCGGAACACCCGCGACTGTCATTCTGTCCC
This sequence comes from Limnephilus auricula, assembly GCA_951813805.1. Classification (NCBI taxonomy): domain Eukaryota; kingdom Metazoa; phylum Arthropoda; class Insecta; order Trichoptera; family Limnephilidae; genus Limnephilus; species Limnephilus auricula. The sequence goes on from OX638403.1 coordinate 9,923,858, forward strand.
GCTCACAATAAGCTCACGCACACTTACAATACATGCGAGTGTGAAATGTGCGAATGAGACAACGCTCAAATTTACCTACAGAAATCGCTCGAAAAGGGGTTTATGGAGAATACACTTTTCTACACCGAAATTTTCACGAAATTGAAATTTTAATAAATATATATTTTTTAGAAAGAAGAAGCTACGTCGGTAGCTTTTTATAATTTTATAATTCTTTATGAGAGTTGAGTTAGCAACACTTTTTCCTTAAATAATATTTTTTGATAAATCGTACATGTTTGACAGTGAATGTTTACGTTAATACGAAACGTATCAAAAATTTGAAAACATACCGACATAGTTTTCACCCTCTAGAAGGCAGTATAAAAAAATATATTCATTTTGTGTAATTTTCGATATAGAAAAGTGTTTTTTCCCGGGCGTCCTTTTTGTATGGGCCGAAAAGCGAAGTCTATCATCTTAATTTTCTACGCACAATTTTTAAATCACGCACATTTATTATCATAAAGTTATTTGAAATTTTATTGTATGACGCACGTACAAAAATACGTCAGTCCTTCGAAAAAAGCATTTACTTCATGCCCGGTCGCTTCTTTCTTCGCAATCTTTCCCACTCTGGGGGGGCTGGCATATCAGACGCCGGGGGGCGTCTTTGGATTGGCGGTCGCAGGGGGGATGTTAGGGGGAGGGGTGGTTGTTTGGGGTGGAAAGGGGAGGGGGAGGGGAGGTGGTGAATGGGCAAACGGGGGATCTATCTGGCACCACTCTAAATTTGGAGGAATTGTCAATTTTGTTTTCTCATTTTTCGTCATTTTCTCGCGTGACAGTGTCAGAGGACGTATCGGAAATGTGAGAGATAATAGTGCGGTGGGTTGGAGATGAAATATTGAGTCGTTTGAGATTTGTGATTTAGATGAAAATCTTATGAAATCAGAACGCGTTGACTCCCGTCCTGTTTTATTAAGGGTCTCTAAGTAAGCTGCTCTTACCAAGATAATTTATTTGGTGAAGAAATTCTTTGTTAGATGATAATAAATATTACATTAATCACTGGAGAGAAAGAGCAATTTTAAACTTTTTTCTCGGATTGCCAAAGGAATTTTTTCCGCCCACATTAAAAAAATCATACCTTCGAATTTGAATATGGAGACATAGATACTCATTATAGTTCTATGTAACCAATTTACTCACCCATCTTTGGTTTGTTATCACATATTCGTTGGATTTATAAAAAATATTATTAATTCGTTTACTTTAAAACATTTTATAGAGAATGTTTGCCATATTTTGGCAACAAAACAATCCGTGGTTTTGGAAATAGTGCCATATTGTGGCAAAAAGCGCTTGAATGGTTAGGAATCTTTTAAACTCCAGAAGCCAAATTTAAAAAAAAATAAAAATAAGTAATGAGAAAAAAAAGCAACGTTGGCTTTTTTACATTAGCTCTATACAGGAAGCCATGAGGAAATAAATTCCCCAGGGCCTATGTATTATTTGAAGATGCTGCGTGAAGGGTCAATTTAGAGAAAGAAAGGAGAGGAATTTCTGGGAAGGAAAAATGTATGTAAAAGGGTTGGTGGGAATCTGGGTGTCAATGTGTCCAGGAGTGACCGTCGTATATGAATCCATGTTTCCCACTGCGGCGCAAGGCGATGGGTCGAGAGAGTCCGGCTGGAGAGTTCAAAAGGTCTCCATCAAAGAGCCTCTCCCGATCCGGCCCGCCACGTAGTAGATGGGCTAACAGCATCCGCCGCCAAGACCCGGACAAATCTCACCCCATGAACCGGGACACCCCTGCTAAGTAACCAAACGTAGCGAACCACTTGGAGTGACCTATGACAGGGGTGTTGGCTGTACAATAAATGGTTCCCAGGGCTGTGGGACCAAAACCTCCCTCCTAAATTGAGTTGGCTTAAGACAATGTTAGGTCACATTAACATGTTAGGTATCCTAATCTTGTTTGGAAGATACATATGTATTATGAGCCTTCCTAATAACGAGTGAACAACCAATAATGAAGACGCTCGAATCGAACGCTCTTTGCCACATTATGGCACTATTTCCAAAGCCTCTAATTGCTTTGCTGCCACAATGTGGAAAATATTCTCTAGATTCTTTAAAATGTTTTAAATTTTACGTATTTATATTATTTTTTTTATAAATCTTTCGAATACGTGTTAATAATTAAAATAAAGGTGAATTCGTTACACAGAACTATAATCAGTTTGTATGTCTCGACATTCAAATTCGGAGGTATAATTTCCTTTAGCAATCCAAGAAAAATGTTTTAAATTGCAATGTCGCTCCAGTGGATATATGTTTTTTCTTTATTTTTTTAAAATTCATTTCTTGGTAAGTACATAATTTGTGGGTTTTACGACTACCATGCTAGTAGGCACACGCCCGTTTTGTGGTGGTCGCTTGTTTTACAGTTGTGTAAAATTTAAAACATGTGTATTGGTTGGGGGGTTATATTATCCAGTTACGACAGTTCACCATTTACCACAGAGATATAGGCACTTTACGTAAAAAAAAATTATATGAATTTTGATAAAAAAACTTTTATAACCTTCTTTCACGTGTTTATTTGTGACCAGACCAGTTTCACTCTAAAACACGCTTCAGACTGACAACTTAAACTAAGTCCATAAAAAAAATTATTACGGTAACTTTTTATCAGGAATGAGACCTATTGTCTCTACGCAATATTGCAGATTATTTATGAATCTGAATAATTTGCAATATCGCATTACTTATAATTAATTATGAAATAACACAAGTTAATCAAATAAAATTTAATTATTATTTTTAATGAATAAACTAATGTTTAAGACAATACTTTTTATGCATAAACACAAAGGGTAACAATCATTATAAGCAATGATTATTAGCCTAAAAAAATCTCCCGAGAAAAAATACATGCCGCCGACGGGGCTCGTACCCATGTCCTTCTGATTTCCGGTAAACTGCTCTATCCACTCAGCTACATCGGATTATCTCTTACCCGCCAAATAATTCAATATATACTAGTGTTTTCATTCAACAATTACTGCTTATTACATTTTTCCACCTGCAAACCACCAACTTTATTTTTTATGAGAAAGGCATTGTTAGTGCTAAATCTCCCACTAGGTGGCGTCGAGACATATTATGTCCACATTTTTGGTGAAATACTTAAACTCGTCAAATATTAATTATTATTTTTAATTGATAAACTAATGTTTAAGACAAGTTTTTTTTATGCATAGCCAAAGGGTAACAACAATTAAAAGCTATAATTTTTAGCCTTATGTATTGTAGTTGTAGTTGAGGTTATAACAAAAAATTCATACCTATATTTTTGTATTTACATTTCTTTCTGTGTATTTTAACGTCACGTCATTTTCTCCATAATTGAATACAATATCCACCTCCCTGTTCATGAGTTATGAGCGATTACAAAAATGCCATTTTCCTCCCACAGTTGCCATTTCCTACTTCCATGTAACACGAAACGACTTCCTCACGAGATATTTCAGCCACACATCCACCCACATCGCGTGCAGTGGGACTATAAATTGTGGCACACCCTGTAGAGGGCACCCTGTAGCCTGTAGGCTTTATTCACACAAAAGTTTCTTGAGTGTTACCTTAATGTACGATTAATGAATAACCTGGGCTTGAACGTTATTTTTGATACTGATCGTAAAAGTGATTCGTCTTGAACACTCTTACGAAACGCGATAATTTTAATAGGATTTTTGTAGAAAGACGTAGGAACATGTGTAATAATACATATTCCATGTTAAGGGGACATAATTTTGTATATTATGCTTACATTATTGCCCTTGAGGTGATTTCTCACAAAAACGGCGCTCTACAAATTATCCAATTATTATTATTATTATTATTATTAACCCTTCAGGCCTTGGGCCTATTTTGTCGGAAGGTAAAATTATTTCCGCTTTACAATTATCTCCAAATAAATTAAATATTTCTCAACGCAACCAAAATCTAAAATCTGTTTTTCAAAAGGTGATCAAATTTTATAATTCTAAATAAACATTTTTTAAAAATAATAATTTTAATTGCTTACATAAAAAGTTTTTATAATTATTAATTTAACGTTTTTTCTAATCGAAATTAATGATGACGAAAAAAAATAAAAACACACATTTATTTTTTTAAGCTTTAGGTATAAACGTAATTAAGTATTATTAACGATATCGTCTAACTCACTTTTTTGTCGTTTCATGTACAGATAATTAATAAAAAATTCTCAAAGTATCATATATTTTTTTTAAAACGCGTTCTGAGATGCGGTATTTTTAATATAAAGCGTGGTGTTTTCTCTTTCTAACCCATATCGGATGATCCAAAAACCGAACAAATTATCCTGAGGGGTTAACTTTAATTAAATCTTGATTCTCTACTTTTCGTTGCTCTAGTTCATTTTTGTCCAACAGACCATTTTTCTTGAAATTGACTTAAGTATGCAGTTGTTTTTTTTAAAAAAGCCTTTATATATACGATACTCGTTCAATTTAATTTATTATTAATTAGTTAAGGGGGTTTCAAAACGTACTTTAATTTATATCCTCAAAAACGTATCTGTTTTTTTCGTAAAAAAAACCTTAAAGGGCCATTTCTCCCTGTTATTTAAATCACGCATTTATTACCTACTGAAATATTGAATTAATTTTGGGGATTAGCTATTTACGGCACATGTTGCCTTATAGCTCAATGATTTAGATCGGTTGCTCGTAGTTATGGAAAGTCCAGAAGATTTAATAATCCAGAAAATTTCTTCAGATTTATAACATACTTCTGTTAAACACTTTCGGTCAGGGTGAAAAAGGTTAAAAAAATAGATATGTCATTTTTTGTCGAGCTGAAACGGTAAAAGTATTTGAAATTCACTCAATAGAAAAAAATCGCGAAGTATGCTTCGAAAATTATTAATAGACACATTGTGTTCTAATATTTAACTTAGTACAGCTATGAAGAAATTAACGGTGTACCTTTAAATGCAATTTAAGGATTTATCGAGAGAACACTTTTACAACTGTAGCTTGAATATTATCGTTTTTAATAATCGCGCGCTCCCTCTGACATTTATATTTACGTATCTCCCCTTCTTCTTCTATTTGAGCGCCTACTACAGAGCCTTAACCACTGGAGCGTCAGAGCAATTTAATATATTTTTTCTCGGATTACTAAAGGAAATTTTTCCGCCCACATTAAAAAAATCCTACCTCCGAATTTGAATATGGAGACATACAAACTGATTATAGTTCTATGTAGCCAATGAATTCCCCTATATTTTTTCTATTATCACATATTTGTAGGATTTATAAAAAAAATATAATTAAATTATAAAAAAATATCTTTAACCTTAAAACGTTTTAAAGAATCTAAAGAATATTTATTTTGTTATATTTTGAATGTACAATATATTGTATAGTCGTTTTAATAAAAAAATAAAATAATAATTTGCCACATTTTGGCAGCAAAGCAATCCGTGGTTTTGGAAATAGTGCCATAATGTGGCAAAAAGCGCTCGAGTGGTTATAATAATAATTATATATAGTTTATTATAAAGGTTATAGCTCTTGTGTCATAATAAAATTCTACAATATACTGTTGATTTAAAAAAAAAAAAAAAACTGTAAAAATTATTAAAACCCGAATCTTATCATCAACAAGACGTTTGTAGGTATATTTCGTTTGCATTCAGATTGTGTGTATTATTAATTGTAGCATTTGGTGGAATTTCTCCCCAATTAAAGTAATCGCGAAGTGCGATCTCCCTCTAGTTTGATGGCAAGACATCTTATTCAATCGATTCCCCCCGTCCCCCGTTTCCCGCCTTTCCCGCCCTTTTCCAATTTTCCCGCGCTCCCTGTAACACGGTTCCGGCAAGACAAGGAAAATAAACTAACAAACGAATACAGGCTTCTCAAACTTCAATAACAAAAATAATTCATAAAACAAAATATAAGTATATTTTATTGCTACCCGGCTTCATCCTGGATTTCTACCACGGTATATATTCTATAAAGGTTACATCGATAATATCGGTAACTTGTCATCGTTCTAGCGCATGACGGAAGATCGCCAACTAACAAATAATAGATATGATTTTAGGTTTTCACGGCCAAAATTATTTGTGTTATTAATTTTTGGGGTATTATGATCTCTTTCTTTAGCCAACGTTTCGGACAACGTTACAGTGTCCATCATCAGGGCAAATGTCGTCGCTCTGGTTCGTTTTTGTCCAACAGACCATTTTTCGTGAAATTGAGTTAAATATGCATTTGTTCTCAGAAAGCCTTTATTTTTACGATAATTGTTAAAGAAATATATAAATAATTATTTAAGGGGTTTTCAAAACGCACTTTGTCTTACGTCCTCCAAAATGTATGTGATTTTTTCGTAAAAAAAAAACTTTAAAACGCCATTCTCCCAATTTACGTTTTGGTCTGTTGGATAAAGACGAACTGAAGCGACGATGTGTTGTACTAAACGTTGGCTAAAGAAGGAGATAGCGTAACACGGCATATTATCCCAAAAATAAATAACAAATAATAGTTTATAACGACTGTTATTAATTTATTCTGATTAATGACTGCATCGCGTTTGGATCCCTCCCAGGAGTCGTGTGTTCAATTCCTCGGCTGGCTAAGTGTTCCATCACGATACAAGCAACATTTTCCGCTTACTGTGTGGTAGTAAGAGATTTTGTTGAAATATTGTCAGGTTATTCGTAACCCGGAAATATGACTTTCTTTTTTAAAGAAAAAAAAATCTACGTGAACTGTAGTTTGGATCTAGTAGAAAGTAAAAATCCACATTTTGACGTGTGAAAATCAAAAACCATGTTTCTTACTGAAACGAATATCCGGGAAAACTTCGCATTATAATGATTAACTTTAGAGTTGTTATATCGTGTTGCGATTCCTCCTTCTTTAACCAACGTTTCGGACAGTTTTGCAGTGTCCATCATTAGGATGATGTGTAGATACCTGCTGTAGATTATGGTGAAGTGTGTGTTTATGTACGTAGAAGTGATACTGTGTTGCGCGCGTTAAATTGTTAAGAGGATATTACCAGAGAATACCGGAAATTAGTCCTTTTTAAATCAAATTTACAAAAAAAAAATTGATTTTAAAAGATTGTTATTTTATCTGGTACACGCAGTTTTAAAATTTTGAAAAACTAAGTGTATTTTTAATATACTAAGGTAATACCGTTGGTCGTTGGCAGATTTGTTCAATTTTTATATGACAGATTCTGCTAAACAACACAATTTTCAAATCATATAATCATACAACAAAATAAATCAATACATAATCTAGTCAACACAGCTTTAAAATTTAAAATTTTAGTTAAATTAAAATCATTAAAAAATAAATCCGAGAACGTGTTTTATGACAAAAATACTCCAGTTTTTCTATTTATTTAAGGTCTAACAAACTAAAATATTTAAATTTTTTTTTATACACTTATTTTATTTCGACATTATTAAAAAATCATAATTACTTATGATCAAAAATACTTACAAATAGTACACTATATATAATAATTTATCATCTTGCATTTTTAACATTTTTATTGCTTACTTGAATGTAGGTATATATTAAAGCAAATATTGAATGAAATAAATTGATATTAAATTTTTAATATAAAAAAATTGACAGGGGAATAGTCGATCATTTTCATTGGAACCTCCCTGTACAGTTGCAAGCATTTTTAAACTTTTATTCTCAGCTGCTGGTCAATCGCTCTTAATACATCACGATAATATTTCACCGTAAAATTATTAAATCATAAATTAGCTTCACCTCCGTTTTGTTCGTTGAAGGTGGTCATTTTGGTTTGTTTTTTTTTTGTTGAAGATAGGTAGTTATTTAATAAATTTAACTTCAAAGTTGGACATTCTTGGTAAGACATTTTCTGTAGGTGCAGCTGTTGGGCGGAAATAACGAGACGTGGAAAACTTTATTTTGTTCCGAGAAAACTTTTGATGAGTTTATATCTTCTGGCAGTCACTTCAGAATGTCCGACGGGAGGCCCCTACCTATCTATGTACGTACTGCTAGTACCTATATCGCCTTACGGTTTTGTTTGTGTTGTTCATTTATACCTACACCTTGTAGTCTTCTAGACGGGTGCGAACAAATACTTAAATATTCCAAATTAGAGAGTCTATTTAAAAAACGAAAAATAAATGACCTCTTAATGCTTTATAAAATTGTGAATTATCGAGTAGATAGTAACTTAGTCAATCAGGCCTAAATCTACCAGAAACCTTAACACATTTTGGACCGAAATTATTACCATATCTACTAAATATTTTAATCTTACACGGAGCAAAATGTTATTCTAAAATACGATAATTTTATTCGTAAAAACGGGACTGAAGTTCTTACGAACAAATTAACAGGGTTTCAATGTTTATTGGCGGGAACATGTAAGAATAATTTGTTGGTATACGTAATTTCGTACGTATACCAACAAATTATTCTTACATTTTCCCGCCAATGAACAATGAAACACTGTTAATTTGTTCGTACGAACTTCAGTCCCGTTTTTAACCGTTTGTACGAATAAAATGATCGTATTTTAGAATAACATTTTCTCCTTGTATATAAGCTGTTTGTTTCTTACAAATAAAAAATAAATTATAGTCTAGATACGAGTAATTTCGTGGTATGTTTTACAGAGGTTGTCCAAAAAGTGAACCAAATTTTTATCTTCAAATGAAAGATACCTCTTATGTATAAAAAACCCGATTCATACATACTACATTGAAGAAATATAGCTAATAAGAAAGTAACCACACCATAACATAACCTTTTTGACTAGTTATTCACAGAAATTAGAGACGGGTGTAAGCAGATAATATTACGTTGACTAGCAAGATTATAACTGACCTACCAGAAATTATTAACGAATGACCAACATACATTATAAAGTGGGCGCTGGGTGCCTCCACCTTTGATTTCAATATCACAACAACTCAAACAAATAATATTAAACAATGAAATGTCGCCAAGAAAAAAAATCTTACAATAACTAGGTACCTACCTACCTATACTTACCTTCATACATTAATACATGGTTTTCTTTACATTATTAAATTTTGTGTCAATTACTTTTGTATGATTTATACCTAGCAATTTATTATTGTTTGATAAGGTTGTTAAATTTAATAAGATTTATAATTATTTCTTCAAGCTTCGCAAAATCACTTTGTGGCGTCATTTTGAATTAAATTAAAACAATTTGTTTAAACCACTAATATAATCACAATTACCTACATGTTTCAAAACCGATGGTTTCTTCGTCAGGGTAGTAATAATATAATAGTACGTAATTTCGTACGTATACCAACAAATTATTGTTACATTTTCCCGCCAAAAAACATTGAAACTCTGTTCATTTGTCCGTAAGAACTTCAGTCCCGTTTTTAACCGTTTTTACGAATAAAATGATCGTATTGTAGAATAACATTTTTCTCCGTGTGGCAACACAATAACAACAGTAGTTTTATATACGATTTAAAAATAAGTTATCGTGAAGCTACCAAGACCTAGAAATTTCAATGCAATTCAACCTCACCATTCCAGGGGTTTACTGCTACATACTAATTTTTTTTAAATAAAAGAAAAATGTACCATGTTTTTATACCAGTTCAAATCATGCTGTAATTTTTTTTTTTTTTTAATGTTTCTTTATTCTTTGAATAGTAAATATATAACAATTGTGGAATTTATGGCCGCCATACTAGGCACATGCCCGTGTTATGGTGGCCGTTATAATTTATACCTGACATTGAGGTAGATATACCTATCGCACACCATTCAAGAACGTAAGTAAATATTGCGTAACTTTCGTATAATATAACATAATTTTTGATATTAGAATATTCTTAGAGTTCTTGCCTAGTCTGCCAAGACGATCGTTAAGCCACTGGTAAGCTCATGAATGCAATTTTGCTAAGTCATGTAGAAGCTGACAGGCAACAGTTGGTATTTCCTGCGGTAGCTGAGACAGGGCTGGATCCGTTTTATTGGAGAAGGAATCCTCTTCCATGGAATACCTAGACTGTTTCTCTGGATTGTGCAATCTGTTATAGGCAGCTACCTGTACAGTATACCTACAGTTTGAAATATGGAAATTGGAATTAAAATGTAAGTTGGAACTGAATACACCACTAACATTTACTATTTAGGTACGTGCCTATAGTTTAAACAAATATTTTCTGCCTGTCCTATGTACCCACTCGGTTATAAGATACCTATACTTTTATATGTATCTACACGGAGAAAAATGTTATTTGAAAAAACGATCATTTTAATAGAAAAAACGAATATTTTAATAGAAAAAACGATAATTTTAATAGTAAAAATGGTTAAAAACGGGACTGAAGTTCTTACGAACAAATTAACAGGGTTTCAATGTTTATTGGCGGAATAATTTGTTGGTATACGTAATTTCGTACGTATTTTACCGCCAATAAACATTGAATCACTGTTAATTTGTTCGTAAGAACTTCAGTCCCGTTTTTAAAAGTTCATTTTTCTCCGTGTACACTCTAGCTCTAGTTCCATGACAATTCAAAAAAGTGGACCTCCATAACTCATTTGAAAAACTATTAAAAGTGGTAAAAAAAATATCTAAAAAACTAACCTCTATTTAAATGATTTTTTATCACTTTTAAGGGCTTTTAAAAGAAGTGATGAAGTGCCACTTTGTTGAGTTGTCCGGCCACCCTAAACTCTACACGGTTCTATGTATCTAGACCAGTCTATGTACCTACACGGTCGGGTACACGGAGAAAAATGTTATTCGAAAAAACGATCATTTTAATAGTAAAAACGCTTAAAAACGGGACTGAAATTCTTAAGCGCAAATTAACAGAGTTTCAATGTTTATTGGCGGGAACATGTAAGTATAATTTGTTGGTATACGTAATTTCGTACGTATACCAACAAATTATTCTTACATTTTCCAGCCAATAAACATTGAAAAACTGTTAATTTGTTCGTAAGAACTTCAGTCCCATTTTTAACCGTTTTTACCAATAAAATGATCGTATTTTAGAATAACATTTTTCTCCGAACGCTGAATCTTTTCACGGTGCTGGGAACCCTAAAAAGGTCCTACCTGCCTATACGGTTCTATGTAACTAAATTGTGAATTTATGAATTCATAACCATTAATAGGTAATATCATCATTACCTACAAACCTTAGTAATATACACAATCACGTACTATCTATGCATAATATAAATTGTACACTTACATTTACCACTAGTATGTTGCCTGTTGTATGCTGATGATGCGGTGCTGATTGCTAACAGTATAGAAGATCTGCGGTCTCTCGTGTCTAGGATGAACGAAGTATGTATGAAGAATGAATTAATGATGAATGTAAGTAAGTCTAAAGTCATGGTGTTTGAAAGAGAGAGTCAGAAAACGGTGTGCAATATAGTTGTGAATGATGAATACTTGGAGCAGGTGGATGAGTTTGTATATTTAGGAAGTATGTTTACGAGAGATGGGAAGGCTGATAGGGATATCGAAAGAAGGGTGAATGCAGGTAACTCCATTAATGGAGGATTGAACGCCGTTGGAGCCAACAAAAAGTCGTCCACAGAAGCGAAGCTAGCAGTCCACAATGGAGTACTGGTACCTACCCTGATGTATGGCAGTGAAGCGTGGAAATGGCAGAGAAAGGATGAAAGTAGACTGAATGCTGTAGAAATGAGATCCCTGAGGCGTATGTGTGGTAAAACCATGTATGATCGTGTGAGGAATGTGGAAATCCGAAAAGAATGCAAGGCTGATGTGAGCGTAGTAAGTAAGATTAAGAAAGGGACGCTTAGATGGTTTGGGCATGTTGAGCGAATGAATGAAGAAAGGAGTGTAAAGATAATTTATGACGCGAATGTGAACGGTAGAAGAAGCCGAGGACGCCCAAGGAAGACGTGGCACGATCAAGTAAATCAGATACTTGAGTCGGGCCATGTCAAGAGTAAGAATAATAGAAGAGTATGTATGAGAAGATGTATGAATGTGAATGAGGCAAGGAGCGTGTGCCAAGACCGAGTTGTTTGGCTGTCCGTCCTCTCTCTTCCTACCCCTGCGGGGAAACGGCGTGATGGTTAGTTAGTTAGTTAGTAGTTAGTTACATTTACCACATCAAAAAAGGATTAATAGGACTCTAGTTTTGACCCATCATGTCATTAAGAAATTCACGTTTACTGAGATAAATGTCACATTTTCCAAAAAAGTTTATATATGATATAAAAGCTACCTACCTACATTTAAAAGAAAGAAGACGACCTTTAACACACTTTGGTAATTACTACTAGAAAGTAAATTTTTAAATTATTTTTTTTCATTTTCTTTAAAACAACATTACTCACCAAAAATTTGTCATTTTTTTGCAATAGTTTGCACCTAAATACAATCTACCTAAATATATTTTGTACGCTAAGGTTATTGAAAATTCAAAGCAACACAAAAGCTCTACAAAAATGTTGTCACACCATTTTTTCTATTTGGGAGTTGGTGTACCACCCTTCTTTGCCTGGCACATTCATGCTCATAAATTCAGTTTCTTGACAATACCCGACTCAAGTATTTGATTCACTCGATCGTGCCATATCTTCCCGAGTCACCCCCTACTCCCCCTTCCATCTGTATATTCTCCAGTCACTTTCTTCGTCCATTTGCTGTACGTGTTCAAACCATCAAAGAGAAATTGGAAGTTTTCCCCTCCTTTGCTTGAAATCTTGTCCTAAATATTCATTACAGTCACGCAAACTAAAATATATTTAACATTAAAATATCATCACCAATTCAAATGAACTAACTCTCTTTTAGTAAACTATCTTAAATTAGGTAACCACACGGAGAAAAATGTTATTCTAAAATACGATCATTTTATTCGTGACAACGGTAAAAAACGGGACTGAAGTTCTTACGAACAAATTAACAGGGTTTCAATGTTCATTGGCGGGAACATGTAAGAATAATTTGTTGCTAGGCATACGTAATTTCGTATGTATACCAACAAATTATTCTTACATTTTCCCGCTAATAAACATTGAAACACTGTTAATTTGTTCGTAAGAACTTCTGTCCCATTTTTAACCGTTTTATACGAATAAAATGATCTTATTTTAGAATAACATTTTTCTCCGTGCGATTTGAAGAATTGGTAGATAGTTTTAATCTATACGAAAAAACTTACAATAAAGCATTTCACACATTTAATTAAATAAAGACAATATCAGCGAAACTCAATAAAAAAACCTGAAAACAGAAAAATCAGAAAAATATACGGTCACATGTAGGACTCGAACCCAGGACCTACGCCTTGCTGGGGAGATCTTTCTACTGAGCTAATGTGTCCCTATCCGATTCGGTCTGAATCCCACTTAAACTAAGAGCTAGCAATATATCTTCATTTTCTTAACGCGTATTTTTATTTATGTATGATTGCAAGATTCAAACCCGAACTAAATGCTATTTAAATAGTGTCTTGTACTAAATTTTTAAATTTTCGATTGAGTTTCGTTAATATTGTCTTCATTTAATTAAATATTACAATTTGAGTTTTTAATCAGTTAAAAACTGTAATTGAATCGTTGAGTTCCAAAACCCTCCCTAATGGATTTTCATGCTTTTGAGTAAATCAAGAAAACGTGTTGAACTGATGAGTTTTCAAGATTTCAGTTTTTTTTTGTTTTATTGAGAAATTAATAGAATAAGCATGACAAAAATCAACCAAACGACCAAAATTTATATGGAAAGAAACTGTTGATCATTTTGAGTATGTTGGAATACTGACTGACTTCTGATTCAAAACACTTGGTAATTCGTCTCAATTACGGAATATTTTGGAACTGAAAATTTTGGAAGGTCGATATTTAATCACGATTTATAAAGAAACTAGAAGGAAATTGGAAATAATAACAACAGAATTACATTCCTGGTTAGAAAACACAAAATATGGCATTCCCACCTCATTTTCAACAAAAATTCGTTCGGGGTGATATTGGAACTCAACGACTCAATTAACATTTCACATATTTTAAAAAAATTTATTAGTTTACATGTTTTCTGAAACCTCATTGTTAATTTTTATTAATTTGAATCAAATTAACATCTTACTAATATTATAAACGCGAAAGTTTGTATGGATGTATGTATGTTTGTTACTCTTTCACGCATAAACTGCTGAATGGATTTTGATGAAACTTTATACATCAGAATAACATACAGGTTATAATTTATAAATCTAGGTGTTGTCCATATATCACAAATAATAATTTTATTGTTTAATAGAAAATGTCAAAATACGATAATGACATTTTGAAAAACAATGATTGTTAAATCAAAATTCTATTTTAAAAAATATTTAAATTAGTGATTTTTTTCAAGTACTCGCCTAATAATTTGAATCGAATCAAGAATTATAGATATGTTAAATAAATAGGTTAAGAATTTTGGTATAAACGTAGAACGGACCTAGGAAAAAAAAATAAGCTACTTGAAGTACGAATCCTCCGCAGACGAAGTTACGGGCAGAAGCTAGTGCATAATATTTCTGTAATGTTTTTCAACACAAATTGATCTATTGTGTGTATTTAAAGGTACTAAATAAATAAATAAGTAGACAAATTAACTAATTGTTTGCTTTAAATCTTGTTCTAGTGCAAATATCGTGAACTCAAAGCAAAGAAATCATTTCAAACTAAATGTATTTAGTCTGCAAGACAAGTAATTAATAATGCAGCATCCCTTAAATATTCAGATGCATCTGTCACCCACATCTGTTTTAGACGATACAAACTCAGAACAAGTTTACTTATTATATCAGTTTGGAAGAACAGTAAGCCGGGCAAACTTTGTGCTAATATCGCACAGCGAATCGCAGGCAATTAATCATTGACAGAGAGTTGTAAGAGTTTGAAGAAATCAATGTGGGGGATGTAGGTCACTACCCTTCCGTTATTGTAGATGTTCCAGGAAGGGTTGATTGTGCCAACTGCCCCCCAGTTTACCGTTCTCTTCTGTTTGCTGAATGCAGTCGTTTGAATAGGCTGCTGCGTTTTGACTAACAAAAGAAAAAAATAATAGGCTTAAATGTAACTAATGATTCGGTAGGTTTTTAGGATGCATTGAAATTATAGAGTATTTTAAATGGGTCGTTGCAGGGCTATCGTCATTTCTTTGGGAGTGAAATGGTAGTAGAAGCAAAAATGGTTTGTAATGAAGTTTGGTAAATAAAAACGGAAGGCTGAGATGTCAAGTTATAATAATGTATTTTGAAGCAATAGGAGAACCATTATTTATTTATTTGTTATCAAGTTTAAGATGATCCACTAGTCCTTGACTCATTCGGAATCGGGCGAAGCGAACGATTTTTGGGCGTTTACCAATAAAAACCCTAATCTCTAGCAAACAACAGTGTTTTGTTATTCCGCAAGTATATTTTTAAAGATCGAAGCGCCGCGTAGACTAAGACATGTCCGTTGGCCCCGGGCTCTGGGCGTAGACTAAGCGACGGGCTAAAATCCTTCTGTACATGGCATAAGGATGAAATTCGCACTTACAAATTCGTTGGGTACCGCCTATTTTTATTCACTGAAAAGAAACGTCGCCAAAATGCACTTTTTATTTTATTTTGTGAAGTTCAGATACAAATATTAATATGTTTTCCGATCACCCTATAAGAAACTTAATTAGCTAAATTATTAAATAAAACAACACCAGAAAAAGGATTTGTAAGTAAGAGATTTTTCACTTTTAACCATTTTTTATAGGTCAAACGCATAATTTTTTTCTCAGCTTATTAAAACGCTTATCAAAAAAATACCCGATCACTTCAAAGGCCAAGATGTGTTCTACTCACAGTATTTAATTGAAGCATCTATATTATTTCTAAGCGATCAAATTTTCAAAACTAATACACAAGATTTTATACGATTTTGTATTTTTCCACATGTCTTCACATATGTAGAACATCATTTCATTTTAAACTTTGTATATTTTTTATAATACTATATTATAACAACTCTCATATTATAATCTTATATCTGTTGGCATATTATAGTGTTTAATTTTTTTGTAAGTAAAATTTTTAAGATATTTTTAAATAATGTGAAATACCAGTCTTGGTACTCTGGTTTTGGGGCCTATCTGAAATATACATACTCGTAACTTCTAAACAACGCTATTTTAATGAATTGCAAAAAATTGTAACTATATATGGTTATTTTTGGTCTTTATATATTTAGACACGAAATTTTTTTGTATATTAATTGTTGAAAAATATAATTTTGGTACTGTTTCTGTACGTAGATAATATTCTAAAGTGTTAACATATTTAAGAATGTTATATGTACGTCATTCTAAATATAATAATAAATTTATCCCGCCGTTCTTACAATAGTTGGTGGTGTTATACTTAGCATAGTTGTTTTCCAAGCAGTTGAACAGGGTTCGATATTTGTCATTTTTTAAACATTTTTAAAATTTACAGGGTGTCCGGGGGTAAAGTGCATTAACTTCGGGTAGTGATTCTACATGATAGTAGGAGTATAAAAGATTAACAACTTTTTTCGAAATTACAACTTTTTTCCCCATACAAAAAGACGTACATATTAAAAATCCTTGGTGTAAGGCACAAACTTACCCGATAAATTTGCTGTGAGTCATCCGGGCGCGTTGTGGCGACGTTGGTTTTGATTGGCGCGTATCGTAACAGCGGAAAATATGTAATAGTGCACGCCGTACTAATTTTATCTATTCACGAAAAAAGTACCCCTAAAAGTTGGAATTTCGAAAAAAGTTATTTTTCTTTTTTAGGTACTTACACTATCACGTAGAATCACCTCCCGAAGTTAATGCACTTTACCCCCGGACACTTTGTATATTTCCCGTGATGTTACACAGGTCTGCGATAGTTTTTTTATAAAAAAAAACAACAACAATTCTGTTCACTATCCAACGGCGCACGATGATTCCCGATGCCAAGCCGATGATATCCGAAAGCCTGTGTACAATAACATAGGATAGCCGGTGGTCTGCATATCAAATGATAACCCGCCTCACGTCATACTGTACCCAGTACGATCTCCACCTACCACACCTACCTGACCGGCCCAACAGATATTCCCAAAAGACGACTATCAAAATGAACGGCACTAAAAAAATAATTTAATCGGTTTATATCATTGTGATTGAATAAATGACCGAATGACTTGAAAATTGAATGATTGCCTTAAATTCTTATCTTCTGTGGTTTTATCATTTTGTAGCTTAATATCTCTGCTTTTACAATTTATGTAAATTGAAGATGCGCTTTATCAAAATTGTTTTTATTAGGTACTAGCTGATACCCGGCATGCGTTTTAATGTCACGTGAATAAATACATTGTTTCTCCCTTCGTGTCATTTTTCATTCGTCCCCGTCCCCCTTCCGCCACCTCTTCCTCTTCCCCTCTTGCGTCCTCTTCCCCTCCCGCGTTCCTCTTTTACCTTCCCCGGGCTTCCCCTCCCCTCTCCCCTTTCTCGAGAACCCCCCCCCTCCCTCACGCATTCCGCTTTCACCTTCTCCGCTTTCCCTTCTCCCTCGTCCCCCCTCCTTAATTTCCCATCCGACCCTCCCTCATACTTCTACTCCAAGACTTTTTCCCTGCCGCTTAACTCCATAAAATACATTCATTTTTCCAAAAACTCGCGTGCCAGAAAAATACCAGAGCTCACCAGTATATAAGTAGAAATATTCACGGGCTTGTTCACAACAATACAAAAAAAAATTATAGCAATCGGATGAAATTTTAATCGCAATCGTATGAATGTGTAGGAAATACTCACTATCCTATTACCATCCCGGGTATGCGCAGTGCGCACATCATATTCCCAAAGTTTCATCACAATCGGATGAACGGTATGGCCGCGCATAAAATACTAACACACAACAAACAAACATTAATTTTTATATATTAGATATTGTTGTGTATTTTTCTATTATGATCTTAAATTTAAATGTAGTTATTTTATTGGTCAATGGCATAAACATACTTATCACTGTCATATATGGATGTATAAAGACTGTTTAAAATGCAAATAAATAATATAAAATAAAAATAACGTAATGGTGCTGCAAGCTGAAAATGTGTACTTGCGTTATCCCGAAAATTCACGATAGAAAAAGTGTGCAAATACGTCGTGCGACTTACTTCGAGAATGAAATATTTGGCACGAGAGAACGAGGAGAAAGATCCATGAAATAATGTGAACGGTTGTCCAATGTATATTCTTCATTGTTTTCTCTCTTAGATTGTGTTAATTACAGTCTATTGAATATTATTCCCGATTCGAAGTAGGCATATATAATGTTAAAAAGAAATTTAATTCAAGTGATCTATTTTTGGGTTATTATGCCGGGTTGCGCTACCTCCTTCTTTAGTCAACGTTACGGACAGCGTTACAGCGTTATCTGTGAAAAAGTGCAAATCACTTATCAAATCTCCTAAGTTTTCATTTTCTAATGTCATATTACTGTGTTGATTTACAGGAAAGCCTCATTTGATTTATTTGGCAAGAAAATATAATAACTCTTTTTTTTCATTATATTATTTTTTTATAACATTAGAGAGAAAACAAATTTTCTGAACTGATCTGGGTAGTATTGGTTAAAAAAAATTATAAACAACCTTGAACCATTGTATTTGTGTAAAATAAATTATTATAAATAACCGAATTTTAAAAATAATAGCTATCTTGGGGTAAGTACGTAGGGGGCAGAAATTAAATAAAATTATTTATTTATTTATTATTAATTTTCAATGCCCTGATGGGCTTTTACATAATAAGTATATAATACAGTGATATAAAATATGTAATACGATGTTTAAATAAGAAAGATAAACTCATAGCAAAGAACATTATAAAAATGGAAGGTATAAAGTTAAGGTGAAGACATGCGGAAAAACGCAAAATCGTATAAAATCTTGTGTATTAGTTTTGAAAATTTGATCGCTTAGAAATAATATAGATGCTTCAATTAAATACTGTGAGTAGAACACATCTTGGCCTTTGAAGTGATCGAGTATTTTTTTGATAAGCTTTTTAATACGCTTAGAAAAAAATTATGCGTCTGACCTATAAAAAATGGTTAAAAGTGAAAAATCTCCTATTACAAATCCTTTTTCTGGTGTTGTTTTATTGAATAATGTAGCTAATTAAGTTTCTTATAGAGTGATCGGAAAACATTTTAATATTTGTATCTGAACTTCACAAAATAAAATAAAACGTGCATTTTGGCGACGTTTCTTTTCAGTGAATAAAAATAGGCGGTACCCAACGAATTTGTAAGTGCGAATTTCATCCTTATGCCATGTACGGAAGGATTTTAGCCCGTCGCTCATTCTACGCCCAGGGCCCGGGGCAAACGGACATGCCTTAGTCTACGCGGCGCTTCGATCTTTAAAAATATACTTGCGGAATAACAAAACACTGTTGTTTGCTAGAGATTAGGGTTTTTATTGGTAAACGCCCAAAAATCGTTCGCTCCGCCCAATTCCGAATGAGTCAAGGACTAGTGGATCATCTTAAGTGAAAATATTATATTATAAGAAAAGAGAAAAATAAAAATAACTTAAACTGAAATCAGTTTTTAAATTGCAGATGGCATACAAATAATAATATAGTGTAGGTTAATATGAGAAATTTACAGGTGAGTAATAGGTATATGAAAAAGTTCACAAAATAGATAAACAAAAGAGAGTAACAAGATAGACAAATAGAAAGAATTAAAAATATATGCAACAGCTAATACATTATAAAAATATGCTACATAAAAAAATATTATCAAAATATCTCTTAAATAACAGTAACTCATTTTAAATATGGCGTTATTTGAGGTGAATTTATTGCCAAGTGTGTGAAAGCGAAATAGGTGGATGTATGTAGTAGTTTGTCTCGGAATTATTGTGGCAGAATAGTTATTTTGCCTAGTTGCTCGATTTGGTACGAACTCGATGAGATGCAGGAGTACAGTAAAATTATTCAGAGTGAATAATTTTAAACAAAAAAGTTAAGTAATTTATTTTTCTTCTATTTTCTAAGGAATGCATGTTAATGCATTTTTACCATCTTGTAAGACAGTGCTATTTTTGTGCAAAAAACAGGATATCATGAAAATAGTGCGTAGGCGCATGGCGGGCCGCTCTGCATTTTAGCTGACACAGTAAGGACGGGTACATTCGCATGAATTTGAACTTTTACATGTTTCTAGTATGTAGAAGGAGTATTTTAACAAATATTGTCTGGTTATTCTTTTTTTCTTTATTTCAAAAGGAAAATATATCAGGAATCTACATACCTTTATACATTTATCTACACATTCTTTACGAAGAATCATTATTGCTTTATATTTCATCTTGAACCTCCCCTCAGTCCAGATCGTCATACAAGAAACAAACAGGTTTCCATGCTCGTCGGGCATTATACGGAATCCTATAAACAGTGTTTCTCAACCTTATTTTCGCCTGGTCCCACTTCATCGCTTCAAAAATCTCCAGTGGAAACCTCCCCATCATAGTAGGTACTAATTGTAACAAATCCCGAAAAAAATATTATAGTCACTTCAAATATTTTTTTTTTGTACTTAGATAATAATGGGGTATGTTTTGGGGCTGAAGAAATTGAGATATTAATTGCAATTCTCACAAAGAAACGGAAGAAAGCGAACATTTTGGTCGGTTAAAAAGACAATTAAAAATACTGGCGATTTAATAATATCCATATAAGTAATAGCCAAAAAAAATATTATTGGAAACTTTTTAGAAATTTATAAAATATTTCAAACGCAGAGCACAACTAAATGCGCGAAATTTTATAATTTTATTGTAATTTTTCCCCATTTTTTTAAATGAAAATATTAGTGTATTTTAACAGCGCCGGTTCTACGAAATCTGGCGCCCTGTGCAGGAAGTACCCGTGGCGCCCCCCCCCCCAACAACAATTTTTTAAAAATTAAATAAAAAAATTATATACATATATAGATATGCATATCTATAAAAAAAATAATAATTTTATGCAATACGTTCAAAATAAATTAATATCCCGCCAACAAGAATCAAGAGTAACTTTTCCAAGTGACCAGGCAATATCTATGACACTGGACAAAATAAGAACATCATAACAAAATATAATATAAAACAGGAGGCAGTTTAAGTTTAGAAATAATAATATTCCGATCAGTTTGTTTAATTGGATTCCTTTTTATCTTTAAATGCATGAATATAAATCGAATTATAACCTAAAATTCTTACCTTGACTTGACAGAGCTGTATGGTGCCAAATCGCGCGCGAATTGCGGTAAAAGGCATAAATTGTAACGAAGGGTATCCTTCGCGAGCAGCGATCAATGAACCAATCACAATGTTTGTTGAATTTCGAACGATACAATGGTAGTAAGAGACAAGAAAGAAAAATAGGTCTTACGTTCGTATGAAATATATCGTATTTGGAAAAAAATTCCTTGACGTAAGTCAAATCCGTATTTCGTTAAATTTTAACCATCGATGCGCGCGCATTAGGTTCACGCATATGGAAAGTGAGTGTTGCTAGCGCATACTAATAATTCCGTATTACGAGTAATTTTTAAACGATTCGGGGAATATTTTAATTAAATTTTAAAACAATATTTATTTTATCACGGCGCCCCTTCGGAGTTGGCGCCTGGTTTTTTGCACGTTTTTGAACGTGTGGCAGATCCGGCGCTGTATTTTAACGAATTTAAGATATTCAAATGTGCGCCCTACTTTGAGAAATGTTTGTATAGAACCTACCTCTTCCCATAGTACCTATCTACTGCCTACTGAACAACCCACCTCCATACAATAAAGGTGGGCACGGGTACCAATAGATTCCACAGACCGATCCGTCTATATAGGTATATATTACACACTGAGATATAACTTTATAGTAGGAACCTTAGTCCTCAGAAGGACTTAGGTACCTACTTTCCATAATTTTAGGTATGCATTCTATTTTTCTTTATTTATGAACTCAAAAGTTATGAAGAGAAACGACATTTTCAAGTAGTCCATGCATTTAATATTGAGAATGTCACTGTCATATCTTTTATGTGAACACGGCAAAAGAGTCCCGGCTGCTCGGAGCCAATGTTACTATGGCATCTCCAATTGGGTATTTTAACAATATTTGACTGCACTTAAAAATGTGTGAAAGATTTAAATCTTATTTTTCTGATTCTGATGAACATAGGTAGGTACAAAATATTATGCTTGATTCAATCTAAATCCGGATATTCATTAACGGTTCGAGCTAGCTACATCGTCATTATGATATAGAAAACGCTACTGGCTGGTAAGGGTACGACCATAAAGAAAGCGGGTTTCGGCTTTCGGACTACCCGCGCACAGCGCCCGAGCGCGCCGGCGGTATTTTGTACCGAGTTGCGGACATCTGAATCTGGCTTCACTGTGTGCGCTTTAGTACGTTTACATACAAACATTCTTGTCGGCCGTCGGCTGCCCATGCGCCGACTGCTTTACCCGCGTTCTACGTGTTTCGACCCTAAGACGTTGACACCAACAACGTTGGACCGCGTGACGTCAACAACGCCGAATTCACGAACAAAAACAAATATCGGTGACAATTAAAAAATTTAACATTTTATATACCTAGTAATAAAAAGATTATATGTCAATACAAAAAATTATACAAAAAAGCCATCATTCGGTATCGCAATTTTTCTCGGCAATAAAAAAATACCCCATTGGATTACACTATGGGACTGAATGGAGTGGGAAAAAAGGAAGTAGATGGGGAGGAGGAAGGTTTAGAAGTACCTACCTGGCTATTTAAATCTGGTCATCAAACACGGGTATGCCTTGATCTTTCACCAGGGCAATACTGCGAGTATCTGCCATTTTTCAAGTGATGTAATGTAATACGTAAAGCCTTATTCAGAAGGGAGCATAATGTTCGGCGCCAGGAATTTTTTATGGCGTAGGAGTTGATGTTCAGCCATTCACACTGAGCGCCAGGCCTTTTTTTAATAAACGGGCGCTGTCAATCAAAATCGATATCATGATCGAATTCCATATTTATTTACTTCTAATCACATAAGTACCTACCTATTATAAACGATAAAGATGAAATTTGGATGGTGGCAATATTAGAAGCTAAAGCTCGAAGAATTCACTTGACTGTACAGTGATATACGTATAAGTTGGCGGTGGCGTAAATATGAACTAAAACTATATCTTAACACGACTGCAGATCACCAACAAACAAACAACAGTTCACGTCAAATAAATTAAAAATACTTAGTCGTTTTTAACTGTTGTTTGTTCGTTATCTGTCTGCAGTCATGCTTGGGATCGATGACAAGTTACCGACATTATCGATAAAACCTATATAGATCGACCGTGGTACATACCTACAGTTATAAAATAATCAATTCCATAATTCAATAAATGGAAGATACTCTCAGTATCGCCCTGGTGTAAGACCACCATTCAGAGTTGAAACGTTGCTCGATATGGCTTTAGCCGGGTGTAGTGACTAGATCTGAATAGCCGGGTACTTCCCCACCTTCCTCTTTCCCATCTCCTTCCCTTTCCCAGTTACTTTCAGCCTCACAACATACCCCAATTGGGGATGCCATAGTCTCACTGGCTCCAGATGGGAGTAGTTAGGACTCTTGTGAGGTATTATTCACTATAAAAAAAAAATTAATCAATACCTAAAAATATATTTTTTTATAATTCAGTTAACTCAACTGAATGGTGGTCTTACACCAGGGCGATACTGCCAGTATATTCCAATCTGGAACGTGCTGCAAATATACTAAATATTAATTTTAATGAATTAATTGTGATATATCGCACAAATTAATAAAATAAAATTTATTTGCGCAAGCAGGGTTCGAACCCGCGATCTACCACGAGGTAGTAGGCTTTATAGGTATTATCGTGAGCCCAACACAAATGACAACGTTGATTATTTGTCAATGTTCCCGAGTACGTTCACAGGTCGTCAACGAACAAACGTTCATGTCGAATAAATCTGTTTAATTTGTGTCACCAAATACCGGTATAGTTGATAAAACTTTTATCTATCTTCTTGGGCTAGGGGCTCTTTTCCAGTGACGCTCGCAATCGATTCCTTACAAATAGATACAATTCGCACCGCGTTAAAAGACTTCTTATTTGAAGGAAGCTTCATTCCTCATGTATGTACCTTTCTAGTTCCTAGGCATCTGATAGCTAGGGCAGGCCGGGTCAGGCAAGATCATGCCGGTATTGTAAAGGGATATCATAAACTATCGCCTATCAAAACGTGACTGCATCCATCCATGGACGTTGCAAGTATACGGTTATTATTTTAAAAATCACGGGAAAATAAAATATATGTGTTTGAGTATAAAAAAAACGATAACGGCCGAGAATCGAACCCCGATCAACAGCTTGGAAGGCAACTAAAGGTATGCTGACTATTACACCTCCAACTATTTTAATAACGCGCATCAGTATTCGTAATTCGTAATAATATTTACAATAAAGTATATAAATTTGTTTTAGACCACTTTAATTTTAATTAAACTCTACCGGTTTCGGAAGAACCCTTCCTTCGTCAGGAGATTATTAAAACTAACCTATGATACAAAATATTGATAGATATATACCATCAATATTTGGTATATATCTATCAATATTTTGTATCATAGGTTAGTTTTAATATTCTCCTGATGAAGGAAGGGTTCTTCCGAAACCGGTAGAGTGTCATTAAAATTAAAGTGGTCTAAAACAAATTTATATATTTTATTGTAAATTATGGCGAGTCACAAAGTTAATGCTTATTACGAACACGTTATAATATTATTCGGTTACTCTGTCCCTTTGTCACGAAGGAAAGTTTCGGAAAGCCACGCAACTTCAAATCTAGAGAAAAACAAAAAAAATTCCTAGTACCCCTTCAAGGTCATACATATTTATAGAATTCACAAAATGGGCGGAGGGGGGGGGGTGAAAGGGAGAGGGGGGGGGGGGGGGGTGTCGGAAAATTTATTAGAAATTTTTTGGGACTTCTACTTACCTACCACAATCTATTATTTACATCACATTGATGATAGTGATGATGCCAATAAAATTGTTGTATTTTCCAGGAATCTGCGATTACTATTTTCATTTTTCCTACGAAACACTTATGACAATGAGGGGGGGGGGGGGTCAAATTCCCTGGAACACTCCTCCCCTCTTAGATATGCCCTTGTACCCATCAATTCAGTAATTTTAAGCAATCTCCTGTAAATCCCAGACCATATACCAGTTTTGACTGAAAATATCACGGTTTCTAAGCAGTTTACCTAGGCCAAAACCCCCTTCTGACTATTAACATATCTTTCTAGATCCGATATTACGATAGGTACGGTAGAAGCTGGGTTGTAAGTTGTCTCCAAATGCCGTAAGATACAAGCAATCGTGTTATAAAACACTTCTTTACACTAACTTGATTTCGGAATATTGATATTTGAAGATATGTACCTACCTACCTATTGCTTGGCGAGATTTATTGCCCGAGGAACAGCGTTACTACATTACGTTGTGTTACGTTAGGTCACACCTTCTATGCGTTTAAAAAAGTAAGTGTTTTTAAGAGTGAAACTGAGTGCTTATGCTAATCTAGTCATGAAAACGTTTTCAAACTGAATCAATTATTAACAGAGGTTGTGGAATGTAGGACAGCGATAGTAAACCTTTTTATGGCAAAAAAACAAATCGGCACTTTTAATTTAATAAAAGTATATATGATTGTAGCGTGATATATGTATTTAATATTAATATTCTGAGGTGTTCGCCAGTGCCATTGCCCTTTTATGGAATCCACGTAATTTGTTGAGAAATTCTCGAAAAAATCAATTTGCGAGAAGTAAACGTTAAAACGAACACGTCTCACCAGATCAGATTTTCCTACAGAAAATATATAAGTTAATATTTTTAACATGTAAAACCCGGAGGCTCAAAACACGTTACAAGCAGCAGTAATGGGAACATATACCCACACCCACCTAAAAGTAAAATCACCCTAAAAGTAGGTATCCCAGTAAGTTGACATTAATTTCGACTTTACCTATACTATATAGATTATACCTATGCGTGGCTATCTGTATTAATCCGTGATATATCATAAAACTTTATATCCGTGATATATCATAAAACTTTGTATTATGATATCCAAAGAATGAGGGTAGATTTGTTTTCTAAGTTGGTACCTAGGTACCTACTAATTCAAACCATAATTTTTTATGTGAATTTTTTGTCAGAAATCATCGTATTATTTAATTATATTTACCCATATCAATGTAAGAACAAGTGTCAAGAACAGAGCATGAATATTCACTTCTAAATTTACACTGATATTATCAACCTATTTATAATATATTATATTCGTCATTAATTTCCATCGAACAACTCTCAATTACCGACAACGATTGTAACCTTTGTTAAGCACAATATACTATTCAAGCATTTCAGATCAATTAAGATACTCAAAAGTCACAGGCATCAAGATCGCTCCGATCCGAACAACGACTCAGATATCCATTCATATTTGCATTGTCTCACACGACAAGATCATATCAAAATCTGTCACACAGGCTCACAAAATTGGACCAAATTTTACCCCGAGAGCCACCCAAGTGTCGCCGGCTTATCTGCTGCCCGCGCTTGGAACTGGAATCCGGTTGTTGAAAGGTGTCAGCTCATTATTGATTGTCTGTCGGGGGCAGTACAGGCTCACTGCATAACCCGGTGGAAACATGGACTGAATGTCACGCGCTGCGATTCAATTGATAATAATACATTATGCAAAGGATATATAAATAGATTTGTTGAAAGTTCTTTGTGCTTTTTTGTAGTGAGGAATGCACAAATGTATTAAGTATAACGAAGAAAAACCACGCCCAGAGAAATGATTGTAATAATTATGAATGTGCAAATTCAAGATTAATATAGTTTCTTAGTAATGAATATCCCACCGATATCTGAAGGAATTAAGAGGAACAAACGTATTCCCCTATTTACTCAATGGATTTTGCCACTAATGCCAATATTTTAAAATATAATTTAGATATCTATATATATATATATTTTCTACTTTTTATTATAATTTTTCCAATATTTAACATGATTTATACTAATTCCATGTTTACACTAGACTTCATATTTCATACAATGTAACTATACTATATTGGTCACCATGATACAGGCAGCCGCCTAGTATGGTGATTTAATATATCAAATTTATGTAAATGTCACAATTATGTAACATGTATTAAATAAATAAATAAATAAATATCAAACATCTAATTCTACAGTCTCTACATTTTGCTTCTTTTATTTATTTATTTAATACATGATTTATCGAAAGTACATATAGTTTATTGTGATATTTCACCCTCCATGCTAGGGATAACCATGTGTTATGGCGGGTGAATTTTACAGTTTGCGGATATACATTCATTAGTATTGGTTGATAATTTTCATTAATTAATACTATGCACACAATAGGGAAGTTGAGTGAAAAATATTTTGACTTATAAAAAATATGTTCATGTAGATGACATTCAAACTTAAATACCAGTATTTTTTTTTTAAAGTTCGTTTTCATAATTAAATTAATTCTACAAGTTTGAATTTTATTAAAGCCCGCGAAAACGGCGGCAAGAGCATAATACCGTGCGCCAGAGTTCGTGACGTAACCCGGCCCTTGCGTGTATGAAATATAAGGGAAAATATTTACAAAACCGGGACACACTTAATATGGACGAAAAAAATAAATTAAAAACTTGTAGTAGTTAGATATTTACTAGTACTAATAATTAGAACCATTAAATGCTTGTATTTATGTTTTAGTAAAATGGTTTGCATCTATTCTATTATTTATTTGTACAGGTAGGTATGCTTACAATTTCTTGTGTCTAAGTTATAGTATACTACGGGAAGTTTTGTAGTACTCGCAGATGCCAGTGACCTTATTAAAATGCATAATGTATTTTCAAGAAGATGTTATTGATAGCGTTCTTGTGTGGCGATTGATATTGATGATACTAAACAACGGAATGTTAACATCGAGTTGAATAATAACTGAAATAAATTCGCTGCACCCAATTACACCAAGCATGTAAAAATGAATGTGTTTTTTATTTGTGTGATTTTCCAAAATAATTTGGTTGCTGAAGGTGCCAGTCGAATACAACTTAAATAAATCAGAAAAATATATTAAAAATTGAAAAACCTTGATAAAAATTTACTTAATGCTTATCTTACGCAAATGTGTAGATACATAATCTCGGGATATAGGTATGGAAGTTCTAAATATGAGACGAAAATAATGATGTCTCAATCGCTCAGGAAATAATCTGGGCGGAAAATAAATGACATTAGTCCTTTGCAGATGGCATAAGTATTAAATTTGCAGTTACAAATTCGTCGGACGCAGCCTGCTTTAATTCAATTTAAAAAATAGCCAAAATTCGTTTTTTATGTTATTTTGTGAAATTCAGGCTAAAATATTACAATGTTTTTTGATCATTATCTAAAGAACTTAATTTGCCACATTATTCAATAAAACCACATCCGAAAAAGTGTTCGTAAATAGGAGATTTTGCACTTTAAACTATTTTTTCTATGCCAAATACTTTATTTTTTCTAGGCTTATTATAAGATTTATCAAAAACATGCTCGATCATTTTGAAGGCCAAGATGTGTTCTAAACGCCTCATTTTTAAGGGATCAAATTTAAAAAAATCAAAACACGCGATTTTGCATGATTTTGCATTGGATCACCTTAAAATATAGGCCAATGCACGTTACAATTTCCTCGGTTATGGGATGGTTCATATAATTTTTGTTTAATAAATATACCTACTAACTGATCAAATTGATTTTATTGTGCGGAATTCGAAACCTATTTTTTTTATAAGCACTCAAATATTTCGCGTAGGTAAAGAAATGGCTTCATAAGATTCTGAATAAAGATTTTATAAACATGCGTTGGCTCTAACTACCCCTTTGGCTGCGAGTGAACGAGCGAAGTTCTCGACATTCGTTGAACACCGCCCACTTTGATTCGTGCCGTAAAAAACAGTGCGAAATTGCAGTGTTTTGTTTTATTTTGTGAAATTCTGGCACTAATATCAAAATTATTTCCGACCACTTTCTAAGGTAATTAATTTGCCACATTATACAATAAAACATCATCCGAAAAGGGGTTCGTTGGTACTAGATTTTGCACTTGAAAGCATATTTTACAGGCCTGATATTTTATTTTTTTCCAGGCTTACAAAAAGACTGATTAAAAAAATACTCGACTACTTCCAAGGCCAATATGTATTCTACTCGCAGTTTTTAATTGAAGCATCTAAAATATTTTTAAGCGATTAAATTTTCAAACCAAAAACACATGATTTTGTATGATTTTGCATTATTTCGCTTGGCTTCGTCTTAAGACAACTTAAGATGTTTTGGTTACCACACAAATAAGTTATAGATTCGTTTGATTTAGTGAGTTATCGTAAATATTACAATGAATATTATACTGGACAGACGTCCTTACTAGACTGGAGGAACCCGCCCAATCTCGCCGATGCCTTAGGCAATCACCGTAACTATTCGTTTCTAAGATACGAACGACGAATGATGGTACTTATCTGATATCATACTCAACAGTCATCTGTTGGGATATAACCGAACTTTGTATCATTAACTAAGCTATCGACATCTATCGAGGGAAACTGAAACTACATGAATAATCAATACACTAATACTAATTAGTAAAGGCACCATGAGATGGCGCCGATTGCTGCATTTAAGGCGCTCCGCCCACTGAGGCAACTGAAAACCAACTAAAACCGGCTTTTTCTCTGTCTTGATTGGTCAAAAAGCTTGTTTAACCATAGACGAACTACGAGACAGCTGACAGCTAGCAACTAGAAATGGCCGCCCAGGGCAATGAGCAGTGACAGTCGCAAGATGGTCGCAAGTCACCGCTTGCGTTACCATTGACAACGGGGTTTTGTGTGATTGTGTAGTGTGCGGGCCATCACATTGTCATACAAAGACAGTTGGCAGTTGAGAGTTTTCAGTTGCCTGAGTGGGCGGAGGCGCTAACAGTGGCGGTATATTATTATTTGTACCCAAAAGGCACGGCCTTTTTCGGCACTGACACAAACGAACCGTCCCTTGAATGCGTATTACACACAGGGGCTTTCTCATCATCCTTCCAATATCTTATCTACACTAATAACGAATATTAATAAAAATAAAAATAAAATACTCGCAGTGGTTAGACAACTCGGCAAACTTATCCAATATATAGCCACTATTAGGTTATTATAGGTGGATTATAATATGTGAGTCTGATTTAGATTTAAAGATAATTGATGAAAATTAATTTCGTCAATAATGCTTTCAAACTGAGTATACGTTTGATCAATTATTTCTGATTGAGCCATAAACATTTCGTTATGCCTTAATTCAATATTCGAAATCTTATTGGCTAAAATGAACAAATCGTTCGTACATGAAAAAAGCCTTTCGTTTTTGATTTTAAAAGAATCAATTTCTCACTAATTAAAGACATTTTGAAAAATAATTTAAAAAATATATAATAAATATTTTAGCTCAAGTTTTTCAAGAATAAAAAATATTTTATATTTTATATGTAAGTAGCCTGTAAGTATCTGTAAGTAGCTCAAATTTTAAAATAATATAGAACGTAGGTACTTCGAATATTTACAAAAAATACGTAAATTCGACAATCCAATAGTATTCTAATTATGAAAATAAGCTATAAACAATTGCTTTGGAGTTTAATGCGATTTGTCAAAGATTACACAAATTCTCGCAAACATCCAGGTTTGAATCAGCAATATAAGATAGGTATTTTGATATTTACCAAAATTACGTAACTCGAATATCCAAATTATCTAATAATATTGCTAGAACCTATCCGTGATCAAAGGACTATAATTATAAAAGATAGGTATTTTGATAATTACCAAAAATACGTAACTCGAATGTCCAAATTATCTTTCATAATATTGCTAGAACCTATCCGGCTCGAAGAACCATCATTATGGATTATAATATGTGAGTCTGGGACGTGTAAATAGTCCCAGATCTCTCTGAGCGTAATACTCAAAAATATATAATTATGAAATTATTTACGCGAACAATAATATGTCACAAAAGAATGGATGCCTGTACAATTCCTATTGAGAAAACAGAAACACTAACCCTTGATTGTCGTTCTCTGCTAGTGTAGGAGGCGTCCCTTTTTATTCCAAAATTGAGGTACAGAATATAAGCTCAATTCTTGATATTATTGATCAGCAAATGTTCCGAAGTCAACCTTTACACTTCGGAAATAAATTCACAATCCAAAAAGCATGTGTGCTCAAAATCCAGCAAAATGAAGAGAGTTTATTACATTATACATTATATTAGTTTTTCTATTATCAACAAAGACTGTTAAACAACCACTTATGTAACATAAAAATATTTTAATTATTTTTTCGAACAAACAAAACAAAACATATTATAATGCCTATATATAAACCAATAGGTTCGAGAACCGAGTTATAAAGTCCAACTTAATAAATAAATAAATCGTAAATCGAAAATATTCGTTAGGTATTAGTGTAGATAAGCTGTTGGGAGGATGGTGAGAAACCCCCACAATGTAGTAGAATACAGTGAACGCTAATACTATTAAAATGATCGTTTTTTCGAATAACATTTTTCTCCGTGTATATACAAAAAATAGACATTTGAGTGGGGGGTTAACAAAGGGGGATGGGTAATTGCGGGAATTCCGGCAATAACAGGGCGATTTATTGGAAATATATCTAGAATGCGACTAAACGATAAATTAATTTGGTTATTCAATATGCTAGCGTTAATATTTATATTTATACGGTGAAAAATTTTAGCCCCTGTGTCCTTATTAAAAGTAGATATGATTGGTCCACCAATAATATAATAAATAATATACAATATATCTGTCAATATTTTGTATCATAGGTTAGTTTTAATATTCTCCTGACGAAGGAAGGGTTCTTCCGAAACCGGTAGAGTTTAATTAAAATTTTAAGTGGTCTAAAACAAATTTATATATTTTTATTGTAAATTATGGCGAGCCACAATGTTATGCTTATTACAAAAATATTGAATACGAGTATTTATATATTTTTGTTAGTAAGGTAGGGTAGACAATCCTTATGACATGACTTTACATGGAAAGCATGCCTCTGCTGCAGACAATACAAATTGTCACAGTCTGACTGTGGTAGTTTCGGGTCCCGGGAAGAGTCATCGAGGCGACAACCACTTGTGACATGTGACATTTTTGGCCACCTATCGCCGGTAGCCGGGATGACATTTTGTCTGACACGGACATCTATTTCGTTATCGACAAGCGATTACATACACAATAAGCGCATTATAAAATGAATACACTTAATGAGGATAACACATAACACACAGTTGATATTATTCTTTTAATAAATCATGGAGACCTTTGGTTTCGTGTAATATTAGTTATACCATTCAACATCCGCTGAGATTTGGATTCTTGGATGTATCTAAGTACTAAGTTTATGGAGTTCACATTTCCATCATTGACTGTGTCTACCTGGGTACCTAGCGATTTTTTAAAATTAAAAATCTAAAACAAAACGTGTCGAAAATTTATTTCTACTTTGGGCAAATTGATTCTCGGCACAATATAAATATTTTGTGTAGGTAACCTACGTATACCTGAGGCCCTAGCACGCTTGCTCTATAACGATCGATAGGATAACTGTCGGTAACATCGCTAACGTACAAACAACAGTTGATGTCGAATATGTTAAGGACACTTAGTCATTGTGAACTGTCACTTATTCGTTGGCGATCTGTAGTCATGCTAGGGAACAATGAGAAGATAATCCACTTGACTCATTTGGAATCGGGCGGAGCGAACGATTTTTGGGCGTTTACCAATAAAAACCCTAATCTCTAGCAAACAACAGTGTTTTGTTATTCCGCAAGTATATTTTTAAAGATCGAAGCGCCGCGTAGACTACGGCATGTCCGTTGGCCCGGGGCTCTGGGCGTAGACTGAGCGACGGGCTACGAGCGTTAGCTACATCATTCAATAAAACAACACCAGAAAAAGGATTTGTAAGTAGGAGATTTTTTATAGGTCAGATGCATATTTTTTTTCTAAGCTTATTAAAAAGCTTATCAAGAAAATACTCGATCACTTCAAAGGCCAAGATGTGTTCTACTCGCAGTATTTAATTGAAGCATCTATATTATTTCTAAGCGATCAAATTTTCAAAACTTATACACAAGATTTTGTACAAGTTTTGAAAATTGGAAAATTTGAACACCTTAATCGAAAATCAGAGTTGAATTATTTGTTATGTTTTAAAAAATCAATTCGTCTTGACAGCAGGTGACACTAATACATATAATTATAATTTGATGATTTGTATAGCGCCGTTTTTGGTAAAAATCACCTCAAGGGCGCTGTGAATATGCCTTATAGATATATAGTGATTCTTTCTTAATTCGTCGAACGTTTTCCCTTTTCATTTAAAAAAAGAGATAGATATGAGTATAAATCATAGGTATCTTACCCAACGAATGATTTTTTGAAAAAAGCATTTAATAATAAAGCTTTTAACAGTTTTACTTGGTCGTGACTCGTGACGTATTCCGATAGGGAATTAAATATCAGTTAGTTTTGTTGCAGTGCGGTAATGGTAGAATCGTGGACAGATCTTGTGCCCACGTACTGACACAGGAGGATTAATGATCCGCTGTTTAATAATTGAAATATTTCCTGATAAATAATTGAAAATCTATCTGTTATTTCCGCTCTTTGTAGGAACAGTTGTTAGGCTTGATGTACGATTACCTAGCCTAAAGACGAAGGAATATCGGATAAACTACTCATTTGATAGATATGTATTCTACCGCGCGCCTGCTGTAAGACTAATTATAGGGTTTCTCACCATCCCCCCAATAACTTATCTACACTAATAATGAATATTATTAAAAATAAAATACTCGCAGCGGTACGAAAAATCGGCCAACTTATCCAATATATAGTTACTATTCATAGGTTCGAGTACCTACCGAATTATAAACTCTAACTTAATAAATAAATTGTAAATCGAAAATATTCGTTATTAGTGTAGATTGTTTTAAACCAATATACCTTTGAAAATAATATGTACATTTGAATGAATTTTTATAGTAATACTCACTACACCACAAGTATAAAAGTGTTGTCCAAAATTATAACCTGCTTTGTAATAGGACTCCATAAATAGAAGTTGAAGTCGCCATTTAATGACGTCTTATGTGTAAAAAAGTACATATTATTTTACATTTAAAATAATTGGTTTTTACTTTGATAAAAACCATTCCAAAAACTACAATTTGCGCATCTCCAGTGCCAAAGTGTAAGTTTCCCTTTTGTAAAATATTCTTCCACACAGATGACAAGGAGACAAGAATTTAATATATTTAAAAAAAAATGGTTTTCACTTTGGTAAAAACCATTCCAAAAACTACAATTTGCGCATCTGCCAAAGTGTAAGTTTCCCTTTGATAAAATATTCTTCCGCACAGATGACAAGGAGATAAGAATTTAATACAATTTTTCAAAAATTGGTTTTCACTTTGGTAAAAACCATTCCAAAAACTACACTTTGCGCATCTCCAGTGCCAAAGTGTAAGTTTCCCTTTGATAAAATATTCTTCCACACAGATGAAAAGGAGATAAGAATTTAATACATTTAAAAAAATTGGTTTTCACTTTGATAAAAACCATTCCAAAAACTACACTTTGCACATCTCCAGTGCCAAAGTGTAAGTTTCCCTTTGATAAAATATTCTTCCACACAGATGACAAAATGAGATAAGAAGATAGGGAAAACTTGTACCACTTATACGTGTATTTTTATACGTATATATATATTATTTTTTTTTAAAAAGAAAGTCAAACATTCCCGGGTTACGAATAACCCAAAAACATTTGAAAATCTCCTACTATTACCACCAAACTAAGCGGAAGATGTTGCTTATGTTGTGATGGAGGACTTAGCCAGCCGAGGATCGAACACGGAACGCCTGGGTGGGACCCAAACGCGATGCCAACTCGACCACTGACCATACATGTAGTTGCGACCCTTACGAAGAGATTAGTGTACAATAATCAAATAAAATTATTTGACAGCAATGCCTTTCCAGGCATTCAAGTAGGACGGTTGTAAAATATAGAACTACCATTCCCGCTCAAAGTGTGTTCACATAAAAATATCGTTAAAATATAATAATAGCAACACTAAACAATTTAACTAATCACAGTTCAAGGATACATTGGTATTAAAGACGTGAGAACTTCGCCAATCAATATAAAAGCTCTACTTCAAAAATACTAATAACTAAAAATTCTATAAAAATAATTAATAGCCATCATTAAAGCGAGCTTCTTTCTATACCCAAAGCACAAATGACAACCAGACTCTGATCCTATCAGCAGAAGCAATACAACCTCCCGAGGACTGACCATTTCCATCCGACTACTGTCTTTAGCTGCGTGGGTTACAACTGATAAACAGGAGTATAAAAAGTCTGCTGTCTATTAGCTGATTACGACGTGAAGTGGGGTCCTGTGTACCGATACATCAAATTTTTAAACTTCTTTTTGTTTTGGACGGTTTTTTGTCCTGTTCAAATTATTCACTTGGAATTTCTTGTGACATTTTTTCATAATAACATGTTCGAGTTGATAATTTGAAGAGGGCTCATTATTTTATAGTGTTTTGATGGAGTAAAATATGGGTTTTAAAACACAATTCAACATGAGTTAGCATATTTTTTGTTGGATATTTGGCATGACGAAGAAAATGCAATGTTTATTTATTTAATTAAATAAAATGCATATATTTAAAGTTCTGTTATTAAGTTATTTTGGTTTCCAATGGCATTGAAAAATCGATTACGATTATATTTAATTTAAATATATACGTAGGTATACTATAATCAGTGAACATTTATCTACATATATTATAATAATGAGGGAACGCGTTAGGTTAGGCTAAGATAGAGCCAAAATTTTTTAAATTACTTATATTCGTAGGGTTTACCGTTAGGTTACATGAAATCTTTCAAACCATATACTTTTCGCAAGAATGGAGCACGGAGAAAAATGTTATTCTAAAATAAGATGATTTTATTCGTAAAAACGGGACTAAACACAAGTTACTAACAAATTAACAATGTTTCAATGTTTTTTGGCGGGAAAATGTAAGAATAATTTGTTTGGTATACCTAAGTACGAAATTACGTATTTCAACAAATTATTCTTACATGTTCCTGCCAATAAACATTGATCCCCTGTTAATTTGTTCGTATGAACTTCAGTCCCGTTTTGATCAAAATGATCGTATTTCCAAAAAATTGTCCAAAAAACGGTGACATCATTTTACTCGGCTTTTCTTTTGACGGACTAGCAATCCGGAGGTCACGGGTTCAAATCCCTGCTTGCGTTATTTCACAAATTAAACCCAAGTTGTGTTATTTCACAATTTAATAATATAAAATAGTGCATAAAATATTTGTGACGCATTCCAGAGTGGAATATACTCTCAGTTTCGCCCCGAAACGATTGAAACGATCTTAAAATCTTATGGAATCAATATCCACCACCGAACTAAAAAAAGCTGAAAAAATGGTTAAAAAATCTTTTATTTTAATATTGATATTGTTTCTAAGCACCTATACCAACATTATTGTCAACTGATTGTATTCATGATTTTTTATATGTATAAATATGCCTTTGATTATGTTTAAGTATATTGTGTACCTTTGAGTATGTATGCCTAAGAGAATGTTGCCTGAGCTTATAATAATAATAATTGGATAATTTGTAGAGCGCCGTTTTTGTGAGAAATCACCTCGAGGGCGCTGTTTGTTATATCTATATATCTATGTATGTTATGCCTTTGTATTGTAGTTACCTACTTGAATGTTATTCTTCCATATTTTTTTCTATATTGTGGTTTCTCGTTATATATCTGCTTTAGTGTTATTATTGTAAAATTGACCTGCTGATAAATTGCTTTGGCAGTTTAGCGGGTGCTTATAATGAATAATGAAAAATAAATAAAATAAATAAGTCATGATTTCTACATTTCTAAATTTTAGTTAAATTTGCACCAAAGGAAATATATATCCAACATCTATCCAGTTGTTTGCTGCTTGGCGTGTATCGAACCCGCGGCCGTTGTTTGTGCCGTGGCATTATGTTATAGGTATTATATTAGCCCGAGACTGGCAAAGTGGCAAGGTGTCATGACTCAGCCATATCGCCAACAGTAACCAGCAACTGTTTCCACGGTGGATGGCGGCACCATGGCTTCTACCTTGTACAACCGATACCATACCTAATACCTAATACCTAATACCATAATAACACCGACATAATAAATTTAAGGATGTGTTGGCAGTTTTGGAATTCCTGTCGTTCAACCAGAAGTTATAAGTGATAAATAAAAATAAAAATCTTTCAAATATTATGTTGACTATTCACAGTCCTCTATAGTAGTAATTTTGTTGGAAAGGAAGGTTGTTGTGTTGGTGTTACATCATGAGTTCATTTCATTTCTTCTCCTTTACACGGAGAAATATGTTATTCTAAAATACGATAATTTTATTCGTAAAAACGGTTAAAAACGGGACTGAAGTTCTTACGAACAAATTAACGGGGTTTCAATGTTTATTGGCGGGAAAATGTAAGAATAATTTGTTGGTGTAGGTACGTACGAAATTACGTATACCAACAAATTATTCTTAGATGTTCCATATAAATATTGAAACCCTGTTAATTGGTTCATAAGAACTTCAGTCCCGTTTTTACGAATAAAATGATCGTATTTTAGAATAACATTTTTCTCCTTGTTCCAGAAGACCCACCTTTAAGAAAATTATAAGTAAGTATATAGAATTAAGGGAGTTTCTCACTATCCTTCTAATACATGGGTGGCCAACCTTTTCAGCAGCCGGGCCAGATTTAAAAAATGAGATTTTCTACCGGGCCGTACAACAAAATTTCTTTTATTATTCCAAGCAAACAAGAAATATATTGTTTTTTTAAGAAGATATAACAAAAATGAGAATCAAACATATTTATTAGTGTTAGGCAATACCAAAAATAATAATAAAAAATTAACAAAATATAATAAATTTTAGTGAGATGTCTGATTTAGTTTGTCAGAACTAGGGGCATCAATTTTGATAACGATTGATGTTGTTGCTACACGCAAACAGTTTTCCAAAGTGCTCATTAGTGATTTATGTTCTCATTTGAGATTTAATATGTTTCATTCCACTACAAAGCTGTTCACACGTGTTTCCAAATAGCGAAATGCGGGATATTTCTCCTTGTCAAAATATGTTTTTTAAAACTCTTCCAAACCAACGTGGTTGAATTTCTCCTTTAACTGTGCATCACAACATATTTCACAATGTTCCATTTGTAAAATTGCAGCAAAAATCACACGATGCACTCGTATTTTAAAATCTTGAAGTCAGTTTTCAAATTCCACGTTCAAGTCGGATATCAACGAAGCATATTTATCCGCCGCCATTTATGTGTCGTCTGGCTGCAATAACAATGTAGGAAAGTGAGTGAAGATTTTTGACCTTACCTGTTGTTCCCGAAGCCCTAGTTTCATTTGGAATGCCGAAATAAGATCATACATGTTATTAATTAGTTGATCTTTCCATTGTAGACTAGTATTAACAACATATGTATCCTTATCGACCAGAAATGCAAAGTCACTAACCCACTCCTTGTCTTCAAATTCTGGGATACTTTTTGACTTGCTTTCAAAAAAATGATGCATTTCTTCTTCAAATCAAACACTCTTTTCAACATTTTGGCACGGGTCAGCCATCTTATTTCCACATAAAATTATGTAAGTCACTATACTGTGAATCCATATACTTGAGAAACTCTTGGAACTGACGCTGATTCAACACTTTCGACTTATTACCGACTTTGCAGGCCTCATTTTCAATCAATTTTACCAAACCTTCGTATTTCCCAACCAATGCTGAAGCACCATCTGTTGTTAAGATAGGTTGTTGAGTTGTAACGAAAAGCGATTCAATGTCTTTGTAACAGCTCCTAACAAATCTCGTGAGCAAGTAGTATCTTTGTGTGGATACAGTGCCACTAATTCTTCTATTCTGTTAAGATGGAAATCAACACCCCTTTTAAAAATAGCCACTTGGGCGATATCTGTTGGTTATGTGCTTTCATCCAATGCTAGAGCATAAAATATGAACTTGGATGCTCGATTTTTCAAATTATCTTCATTATGGTTTCCAAGTCGTCGACACGCCTAGTAATAGTTTGACGAGACAGGCTTACTTTTGAGAAATCCTTTTTTTCTGGGCACAGAATTTTAACTACACTCTCCAAACATTATTAAACCATTTCACAATCTAAATATGGCTTCGATTTTTTACTTGTATCATGGCTACTGCATAACTAGCTTTTACATAGCATGCTGACTCTTGAGCCGCTCTAGTAAATATCCGACGTTGTGCAGAACGTTTTCTTTTTAATCATTTACTTGGTCTTGTCAAAATTGTCCTTCGTACTTTCAAATTTATTTGCATGTTTAGCCTCGTAATGTCGTTTAATGTTATACTCTTTCAAGTCAGAAACAGAATTATTGCATATCAAGCATAATTACTTTGTTTTAAATTCCACGAAAAAAGAATTCAATTTATGTACTGAGATACTTCCCCATACATGATACGCACTATGGAATGTTCTTTTGGTGGTTTCATATACACTAAAAGACATCATATGCTCCGCGGGCCACAAGTAAAGGCCGAGCGGGCCGCATGCGGCCCGCGGGCCGCGGGTTGGCCACCCTTGTTCTAATAGCTTACCCATACTATAAAGTTTATTTTTGATTTACGGTTTATTTATTTATTAAGTCGGAGTTTATTATTCGGTACTCGAACCTATGAATAGTGGCTACATATTGGATTAGTTGGCCGAGTTTTCTAACTATTGCAAGTATTTTATTTTTATTTTATATAAAAATACATAATATATGCACAATATATATATAATTAAATATAAAAATATAGCTTTGTATTAGCTGCAATACACATGAATATATTAACGCCCATTCAACGTTATTTGTTTTTCTAGGCAGTGCCTATTCTAAGGAACTAATCTGGTGAAATAATTTGAAAAATCTGAATTCATCGTAGTGCACCATCCTCTCAATTTGATAATGATTCTGAGCACACTACATGGAATGATACAACAATAAAAACAGTCATGCTTTCCACCCGTTATGCCGTATATATTTTTTATTTCTTTCAAAAGTGTCTTCTTGGGTCGATTTGCCTGTGTGAAAATAACAAGAATGCGAGACGGGTGGGCGGCAGGGCGGGCGGGACGGCGGGGATGTCGATATTATGAACAGGACAATGATTTTTAATTTCAAAGAAATTTGCCTTTATTTGTTCCAGATAATATCTTTATGTTATCACAAGAATAATTAATAAATATTCACTAATTGCTTCGTTGTTACAACCCCGCTTTGCTTACATTTCCTTACAATATTTATGTGCGAAAGTGCAAACAATATGACACGACGTCTTAACTAGACATTGACAGTAAAATAATTAGGGGGTTTCTCACCATCCTCCCAATAGCTTATCTACCCTAATAACGAATATTATTAAAAATAAAAATAAAATACTTGCAGCGCTTAGAAAACTCTGCCAACTTATCCAATATATAGCCACTATTCATAGGTTCGAGTACCGAATTATAAACTCCAACTTACTAAATAAATAAACCGTAAATCGTAAATCGAAAATATTTGTTATTAGGGTAGATAAGCTATTGGGAGGATGGTGAGAAACCCCCTAAAATTAATATAATATCCAAAAGTCCAAGGTGCGTGATAGAAATTACACTTCGAACTGGAATGAAAGGTTGCGCTAAATTGTAAAAATAAATGATTATGCAAATTTCATGACACCATTTAGACTCATACTAGAGCAGAAAAGATATTGTCAGTTTTATAGTCAAGATAGATAGATGCCCACCGGAACATAACCTAACCTTACCTAACAACCTACTCTTAAAACAACATTTTTTAAACAACAAAACTAATTTTTTTGGAAAATTGCTTAGATTTTAAAATATTATCTTATACAAATGAAAACTAGTTCAAATTATTTTATTTGTGTAAACACAGAAAAGGAAAATTGTATTACAATTAATAAATATCATATATAGGGGGTTTCTCACCATCCTCCCAATAGCTTATCTAGGGGGTTTCTCACCATCCTACCAATAGCTTATCTACCCTAATAACGAATATTTTTAAAAATAAAAATAAAATACTCGCAGTGGTTAGAAAACTCGGCCAACTTATCCAATATATAGCCACTATTCATAGCTTCGAGTACCGAATTATAAACTCCAACTTAATAAATAAATAAACCGTAAATCGTAAATCGAAAATATTCGTTATTAGGGTAGATAAGCTATTGGGAGGATGGTGAGAAACCCCCCTACACTAATAACGAATATTTTCGATTTACGAATTTCGGTTTATTTATTTATTAAGTTGGAGTTTATAATTTGGTACTCGAACCTATGAATGTTGGCTATATATTGGATAAGTTGGCCGAGCTTTCTTACCACTGCGAGTATTTTATTTTTAATAATATTCGTAATTAGTGTAGATAAGCTATTGGGAGGATGGTGAGAAACCCCCATATTGTCTTTCCCTTTCAATTTGGTCAAAGGCACGGTTATGCACGGTTTTATTTCAAAATCATTCAAGAAAATTTGCTAGTGCCATCTATGAACGAGTAGATTCCACATACTTCATTGGTTCGGAACATAGATCATTGAAAGTTCTCATGAAAGAAAATGGAAAAAATTGTAACTTTACATATATTGACATAGATGGCGCTAATTTTGAAAAGCTTACCTCAACTCCTTTCCTGCACAATTTTTCCATTCCATTTTCAGAAGATCTTCCTAAAATTAAATGTAAAAGATGAAAGAGAAGGAAAATTTCACTTGAAATATATAAAACGTTAATATTAAATATTGTTTTTTTACAAAACGGCGGTATGTGACGTCTGTGTGTTGTATAATAAGCATGTAATAGGTCTCTGATTCTTGAAAGAATCCATTCCTCTAATTCTTTTCTTACCAAGTTTTCTTTGCTTAGGCTAGAAATTATCTAATGAGAATCTACCTACTTACAAAAATCGTTACAAATTTCGTTATTACAAACCCACGAGCTCCGTTTAGGGTTGGTATTTCAGTTTATTCTAAAAATTTATTCGAAACGTCTAGAGAATAGTCATATTTTAACTTGAATGCTGTTACTAACTCTATCTATTATTCTATTTGTACATCATATGTTTCCTTAAACTTTATGTTTTATTTTACTTATACATATAAACCCTGTACTTATCTTTATATTCTGTGATTTATAATTTTTGTTATTTTTTATAGTCATTAATTTTTCGAAGAAAAC
The DNA here is from genome assembly GCA_951813805.1 of Limnephilus auricula. NCBI lineage: Eukaryota > Metazoa > Arthropoda > Insecta > Trichoptera > Limnephilidae > Limnephilus > Limnephilus auricula. Next base: position 9,966,561 of record OX638403.1, read on the forward strand.
TTCTTCGGGAAGGTTTTCACTTTGTGGTGTCATTATTTATTTTAATTAAAAGACAAAATAGCTTTGTAAACAAAGTTATTTTGTCTTATAATCATTGTTACTCCGTAGTGAAAGACAATTCTTAGTGCTGTGCATGCTGTGAACATTTTTAAGTGGAATATTAACGCCTACGCTCTCAACAGTGCTTATTCTATAATTTTCATGTTAATATTCTGTAAATTATCCAAAACAATAAATAAATTCTGAAATATTTAAGTCGGATTGGGTAAAGAAACCTTCCCGATTAAACTTTAAAAATGTAAATTAAAAAGCTACTGAAATACCGTACATTTAATATTCAACTGATTAGAGTGATTACACGAGAGTTTCATGAATTTTTTTCAATAAGTTATTTTTTTAATAAAATTACTGATTTGGATCAGGTTTATTTTTAGGGTATTTAATTTACCCAAATAAATGCATAATATCTGCATGAGAAATTGCAAATTGACGTCCAATATATAATTTTTTTAATTTACAACTAATTTTAAATAATAGATAGGTACGTTTTCGTTCAGTTTAGTTCAGTTCAGTATATCACAGAAATTATTTGGAGATTTGTTAATTTTGCGAATATTGCATAAAGAACATACATCTTATCTCTTCTAACTCTGAACTCGACTCCAATCTTCCAAGTGATTTTGAAATTGACCGTTTAAATAAAATTAATATTTAAATTCACCTACTCTCTTTTAATGATTTGAAATGATGGCCTAGAAAACCATTGAAGCGTGAAAGCTAGAGAAAAAAATGAAAATATTTTTTTTCAAATTCGTACTACTAGAATTGGCCCTGGTCTGAACATTAAGGCAATAAAAACAAAATCTTCTTTTGGTCAAAGAAATTGTTTATATACTTTATGTACCTAAAAGACTTCCAGAACATATTAAGTTATCTAATTCATTGTGTAATTTTAAAAAGATTGTTAAATCTATGCTTTTTTCATCTCATCCTTTCTAAATTAATAGCCTAATATATATATTATTTTCTTTTCGTCTTTGTCTTTTCCAAATTAACAGCATTACATATTATTTCACATCAAATGCCAACACATGGTCACCCTACGTGTATATTCCATTACAGTGTCAGTTTAGTTGTTACATTATATATACATACTGCAATATATTATTTTGTGATATTTTTATTATTTTTTAATCTCAACACAGGCTTGTCCTAGTGAGGTTAAAAATTGAAATGAAACAAAAATACCACGTAAAGAAACAGAATCCTCATAAGAATCTCATTTAAAAATTATAATAATTATTGATCTCTAATCTTTAATGTGTTTTCCACAAATTTCTTGATTTCATCTTGTACCTTTGTACACCTCAAAAGGTTAAAGAAAATTAAATTGAAAGTATCTTTATTATTGAGGATAACTGGGACGAAATCACTTAGATATAAGATACCACTGGTATATAGTCACAGCACACGTCTTACAGAAAAAAAGTACTGTGTACCAATGATTTTTAATAAGATCAAAAATAAATTTGCTTTTGAGGAACATGAAAGTTTAAGCATGAGAGTTGTAAAAATGTGGCTTATAAATGAGGGATATATGTATCTGTAAAAGACAGTAAACAAGGGAGAAAAGGAAATATATCATAAATAAGCTTTACTTCTACTACTTAGCACTCATTTTGCATCGGACATAACAGCAACCAAAATCACTCAAGAATAGGAACTGGAATCTAAAGTAGGATATAAAAGTGTCTACACGGAGAAAAATGTTATTAAAAAAACGATCATTTTAATAGTAAAAACGGTTATAAACGGGACTGAAGTTCTTACGAACAAATTAACAGTGTTTCTGTAACCTGTTTCTGTAATTTACCCTGTTAATTTGTTCGTAAGAACTTCAGTCCAGTTTTTACTATTAAAATGATCGTTTTTTCGAATAACATATTTCTCCGTGTAAGTATAGTTTAGATATGTCTGATTATCGCATTGGATGAAATTGCTCAAATTACCAAATTTATGTATTTTTAAATGAATGTATTTTTTTTTATCACCTTTTAAGTTTTAATATCATCTGGAAGGCAATTATGTAAATTGCCCCCCTCGTAACAAATGGATTGCTTACCGTAGAGTATAATTGGTGTTTAAATATATGTTATCGTGTTGTGTAAAATGTTTGAGTACTTGGTACCTTTTGCGGACTTTTTAATGATTTCTGTGTTTGTGTGTATAACTTTATTTTTCATCTTGTAAAATTTCACAAAATCACACTTGAGACATATATTGTATTCTTATTGCAAATAGAGGTAGACTGCAGACAAGCAACCACGTGGCGGCTTCGCGGAACAACTTATTTATTATCTAAACTGTGTATTTGTTTTTTTAGAAATAATAATAATAAAAAAAAAATGTTAGCGACTTTCAACCGAAAATTTGAAGCAGAAAAAAGGAAATGTACCCAGCCATTTTAGCCTTGCCGGAGTATATACTGCTCTATATACATATACCACTGAGATAATGGGACCCTATGCCCTTCGGTCTTATTTAACTGAAATACTTCGTCTAAGGACTGCCAACATTATCTTCATTTTTTTAACGCATATTTATATTGGCTATACTATCTTTCTGTATGATTAAAATTCATATCGAACTAAATGCCACCTAGAAAACGTCTTGGATAAATTTATCGATTACGCGACATCTTTTGACTTTTCTGCAAGTCTAGGATGGATATTTAAAAAAAACTCAAGTTGTAATTTTTAATCACAGAATACAATATTAGCGACTCCCAATCGAAAATTTTAAACAGAAAATCTCACATCGAGGACCGTATCTTTTTCTGATTTTTCTGTTTCTAGTTTTCGATTGGGAGTCGTTAATTTAGTCTTCATAATTAACATATTACAATTTGATTTTTATAGAAGTTAAAATATAAAAATATATAAAGGCAAGTGTTACTTCTGATTAGCGGGAGAACTGAGAAAATTACCACAATTCATATTTTTCATAGCTTAATTTCAACACCTTAATCTTACCTTTCTTAATCTTACCACATTACCATCTTAATCTTACCATGATAAGTTTCATCCTTCTGGTAGGTGTCATCCGTCGGATATGTCGGAAATAATAATAAAAATGCATGCTAATGGGAAAAAATTACAAAAAAATCAATTCGTCAGGGATTTTCAAATAAATCATGACATTCCATTTCGCATGAAATTACTCATGTACGCGGCATACGTCATTCCTATGTCTACCCACGTTAAATTATCGTGAAAACAAGCTTATGCGTCCAAGCGGTTAATCTGTGATTATTGGGTCACTTGGACATACACATGTTTTTTTTAAACATATCTAATATCTACAAATCTATGTACATACATAAATGTACAAGGGGTGCTAGCATAGTCCATCGATAAGGATCGGTAGGATAATCGTCGGTAACTTCTCATCGTTCCCTAGGACAACTGCAGATCGCTAACGTACAAACAACAGTTGACATCGAATATATTAGGGACACTTAGTCATTGTGAACTGTCACCTATTCGTTTGCGATCTGCAGTTGTTCTAGGGAACGATGAGAAGTTACCGACAATTATCCTACCGATCCTTGTCGATGGACTATGCTAGCACCCCAGAGAGGAATTTTTAAATGATTCTTATTTAGGACTCAATTCAAACTAGTATCTCTTTTTCTAATTGGAAATAATTATTCAATTAAACAAGAAATTAATACTGCTATCATATGAGGTGGATAGAATCAAATACAGTAATCTACACTTTTTCCAAAAGCGATCTATTAATGCAACTTTGTTAATGATTCACACATTTATCTACAAAAGCAGTTATTTGGCATTAAAACCAGTTTCCCTTTGTGAATAAAATTATCAACTTATAAATGCATGAGAATTAACTGAAACTAAAGGCTTTCTCAAAATAAATAGACTTAGTATTCTATTATTTTTTATACTTATTTATGTTTTTATTATGTATTTTATTAAATTGCATTTTTTTTCTTATTGTATTATACTTGAGACATTTAAATTGTACAATGTTTTGTTCACACTGTTTTCCTGCAGACAAGCTACTTGCAGTAGCTTTGCAGGTATATTGTTAACATGAAAAAAAAATCTGTTTTTTCTGTAGTAAAAAAAAAAAAAGCATTTTGGAGATTGCTGCATTTGATTCTACCTACGTCATATAAGCAAAAAGACACTCGTGAATTGGCAAAAGTCACATTCAGATTACTCTTTTTTATAATAGGTGAAAGATCTCTTATATCAGAATGGAACTTGAAAATTCCTAGCTGCACGGAGAAAAATGTTATTCTAAAATACGATCATTTTATTCGTAAAATCGGGACTGAAGTTCTTAGGAACAAATTAACAGGGTTTCAATGTTTATTGGCGGGAACATGTAAGAATAATTTGTTGGTATACGTAATTTCGTACGTATACAAACAAATTATTCTTACATCTTCCCGCCAATAAACATTGAAAAACTGTTAATTGGTTCGTAAGAACTTCAGTCCCGTTTTTAAGCGTGTTTACGAATAAAATGATCGTATTTTAGAATAACATTTTTCTCCGTGTGCCTCTTTGCTTATGACGCCAGAAAACCGAGAAAACCTGTTCTAAATCAACTTTTAATAGAATTTATTTTCTATTTGGATTTTTAAAAAAGAAGTTTTTAGTATTTATAATACAATGAATTGTGTATCTTATTCACGTTTTATTTATTGCATTTGGGTTAGGGAAGAAATTGGGATTAGAAAATGAAGGATTAGGCGACATGGTAATAATTTATTTCTCATAACAAATAGTAATTTTTTGGTAGGCACGATATATTTTAAATAATATTTTATGATGAGTGTGTTTATTAATAGGTGCCCAAGCGCACAATGCATGTATAGTACGAGGTTAATAATACAATAAACAAATACTAATAATATAATTAAAAGATAATCATTTTCAACATGAACGTCAATAATATCTATCTATCTATCTCTGTTTCCTATTAGGTATATAATAGGAAACAGATATAATAGAATCTCTAGAATTCTAGAATAATGACGAGGCAAGTAGTGGATAAACATTTAAAAAAATATATTTTGCCTTTTAGTTACTTGTTTATATTTTTTCCACTTTTTAAAATTACGAATTAAACTGGGCACTTAAAGTGGAGAGAGTTTGTGGAACTGAAAGAGGCCAAATCCCACAATGTTAAACTTATTAACGACTTTAACGTTAACAGTGTTCTGAGGGGCGATTCTAGTTCTTAACTGTGCATCCTTTAAATGGCGGATTCCCGTTCTCCATCTCTAGCAGAGGACATGTCCCCAATACACACATTCAGGGCCGGTCTTGTGCGGGCGAAATTGGAACAGCCCGCTCCAGATGCTGAATTGTCAAGGTGCTGATCTAACACCTCACATCACCCTTGAGATTATTTTTCTTGAAAAGGGCGAAATATGAAAAAATATTGATAACAGTGATCACCTACCTAGGCTACTACTGGTTCACGGAGAAAAATGTTATTCTAAAATGCGATCATTTTATTCGTAAAAACGGGACTGAAGTTCTTACGAACAAATTAACAGTGTTTAGATATTTATTGGCGGGAAAATGTAAGAATAAACATTGAAATCGTGTTCATTTGTTCGTAAGAACTTCAATCCCGTTTTTAACCGTTTTTCCGAATAAAATGATCGTATTTTAGAATAACATTTTTCTCCGTGTTTGATCAAGGGGCACAAAAAATCACTTGCACCTTGCGCCGTTTGGCTCAGGGCCGGCCTTGCAAGGAGGCAAGTTGCTGATAATAACATAACTCCTAACACAATGCCCTTGAGGTTTTTACTAGCACCAGGCGCCATTTGGCTCCGGGCCGGCCCTGTATCCACCCCCATCATTTCAGTGAGACAGCTGGTGTAGCGTTTGCTATTGCGTCGCTATGCCTATCGAAGTCTACATTATGTTAAAGCCAAAATGAAGGGGTAGGTACACTAAGGATATGACCCTAGCCAATTATAAACGTCGGCGTATGCTAGGAGTCAGCATGTGTCGCGCGTGCAAATTTTGCAGGAAATGTATGGATCTGTACGAAGCATGTCTGGCTCTCAGCATACGCTGTTTCATATAAGTCCATACATTACAAAACAAATTCTGCACGTGTGACACATGCTGACTCCCAGCTTACGCCGACCCTAACGGGAATCCGCCTCCTGGAATCGCAGTTAACGAAAAGTATTTAATTTTAAGGATGAGGACAATTCGTTATCTGGGATATATATAGGGTATATTAAGGCAGCCATGGGGCTTGTCCGGCAGGTGTTCAGAAGATCAGGATACCAGGTTACCAGGATACCAGGAGAACAGAAGAGGATTAGATTGTGAAGAAGTAGCAGATCCAGCCGTGTGGTCTTCCATCCGTGAGATACCTGTAGAGACGAGCTTCTGATATCAAAAGACAAAACTACAAAAGCCCGGATCTACAGGGTAGATCACGGATGTGCCATATAATTATCTATTATTTGTGGATCTATATTTCATCTCCCCCAGGACTCGATCTGAAATCATAACATAACTGTACATTATAATACAACTACATTTAAGTCGAATGGAGCACAATTCTCCCGTCTGGAACCCACATGACATTATTCGTACATCAGGCTATTGAAAGAACACAGCATAATTTTTTTACTCTTTCTGAGTATTCCAGAAATTTTGTTGAACTAGCAAAAACACTCTTTCAATTAATCTGATTATGCTGAAATTTTTAGAGAGAAAAAAATTCACTCTCGTGATACTTCGATGCGAATTTGTTGGAATTGATATGCTTTCGGATTCCATTATATAACACCAGAAGTCGGAATTTATTTCAGTGCAAACATTTTGCGACTAACTACCACATTGTACTGATTGCTCAGAATTCCATTGGAGGAAAATAATTATACCTACCGGGTCAGTGGACATCTTCAATTTATCACTAAATAAATACAAAAGATTGTTGCTGGGGCAGTGCAGTTATATAAAAAGAGAAATGAAAAACTATATTATACACAATTTCTATGTAAAAGCCCCTAAAGAGTAGGTTAATAATTAAGTTATTAATTCATTAAATAAGTGAAAAATAATATCCTTCCATAATTAAAAAAAAGCGGTCGAAAAAGTCACCGGAGACCAAAATTTCGTTTACATTTTTTAATCCAAAGAATGTCAGGAATCACTGTTAAAGTAAATCAAGTACGTTCCTTAACACACTGTATATGTTTGAACCAGGCTTTATTTTGACCGAGAGTTATTTTTGATGACCTCTGTGGTTGAGTGGTTAAACTACGAATTCAGACGTGGACAAATAAATTTTAATTAATGAACATATTTTTATTAATATTAAATCCACATAGAATAGGTAGGTAAGTTTAATATATATTTGCAGCACGTTCCATAGTGGAAGATACTCTCAGTATCGCCTTGGCAGTAAAACCACTATTCGAAACCCTAACATCCTTGTACAATGTGACCTTAGAACGGGGTACCCCAGTACGGTCACATTCTTTTCAGCTTTTGAAAAAAAAATTAAAAATAATCATTAAAAAAAAAAACGCTGCTTGAAATGGCTTTAGTCGTATTTGGTGACCATGTATAAATAGCCAGGTACTTTCAACTATTCTCTTCTCCACACGGAAAAAAATGTTATTCTAAAATACGATCATTTTATTCGTAAGAACTGAAGTTCTTATGAACAAATTAACAGGGTTTCAATGTTTATTGGCGGGAACATGTAATAATTTGTTGGTATACGTACGAAATTACGTATACCAACAAATTATTCTTACATGTTCCCGCCAATAAACATTGAAACCCTGTTAATTTGTTCGTAAAAAACTTCAGTCCCATTTTTAACCGTTTTTACGAATAAAATTATCGTATTTTAGAGTAACATTTTTCTCCGTGCACAGGCTTTAGCTTCACAAAATACCCCAATTGGGGTGGGGATGCTATATGTCCATTGGATTCGGACAGATGCAAGCAAGCATTTGTGAAATACAGAAATTTTTGATTATTCAATTTTACAAATTAAATTACCTAATTTAAATGCAGCTGATGGATGAACGTATAACGAATGCTGTAGAAATGAAATCCCTGAGGTGTAAGTATAACCGTGTACATATATCGTCGCTTCCACCGCAAAATTAAAATTTTCCCTACTGGGTTAAATGATGCAATATTGTCTTCAATTATAACTATTAAGTCCATACACAATTATACGATGAACAAAAATAAGGTCAAATATATATTTTTTTTTAGTTGTATAATTTTGTATGGACTTATGGACAATATTGCATCATTTATCCCAATAGAGAAAATTCTCTTTGCTTTGGAAGCGACGATATATGATCGAGTTGAGGAATGTAGAGATTCGTAATGAATGCAAAGCTGTAAGCGAAGACGACCTTAGCTGGTTTGAGCATATAGAGCGAATGAACAAATAAAGTATTGCAAGGAGAATATGACACAAATCTGAATGATAGAAGAAGTGGGGGACGCCTGGGGAAGACATGGCACTATCAAGGCAACTGAGCCAAAAACCTACTTTAGTCGGGCCATGTCACGATACAGAATAACAGAAGAGTTTGTATAAGACGGTATATGAATGCGAATGAAGCAAGGAATGTGTTCCAAGACTGAGTTGTCTGCACAAAATTCACAAATTTATTTTAATCCATTTAAAAAATCTTACATTGTTCCGTTTATTTCGAGCCTTATCAAAAAGTTGAATAATGTGTTTGCCAAAATCCTAAAATTAATATTTTCCTAACACGTTTCGGTTTAGGGTGGCCCCAGCAGCTTGTAGGGACCAACAGGGGACGCGCCGATATGCCTCGCCGACAGCCAAAGGCAAAATTAGAAAAGACGACATCATTAATCTTGTATGGTTCAAAACCAACAATAGATTTCTCAGCGCCAAGCGATGGGGTATTATTCGAGATTTAATTTTGCCAGTTTCACGAACTTATTAAACCGAGGTACGGATTTCAGCGAAACGTTGATCGATAGTTAAAATATTATTTTATAGGTAAGTACTTATAATATTTAATAATAATAATAATATTTGGATGACTTGTATAGCGCTGTTTTTGTGAAAAATCACCTCAAGGGCACCGTACAAATTTCAATACATTTTACCAAACTTACTTCCAACTACACGGAGAAAAATGTTATTCTAAAATACGATCATTTTATTCGTAAAAACGGTTAAAAACGGGACTGAAGTTCATACGAACAAATTAATAGTGTTTCAATGTTTATTGGCGGGAACATGTAGGAATATTTTTTTGGTATACGTACGAAATTACGTATACCAACAAATTATTCCTACATGTTCCCGCCAATAAACATTGAAACCCTGTTAATTTGTTCGTAAGAAATTTAGTCCCGTTTTTAACCGTTTTTACGAATAAAATGATCGTATTTTAGAATAACATTATTCTCCGTGTACACACTAGACAAACATAAAAAACTTATGGCTAAAACATTGCAACCACCGGTTCTTCGATCAGCGATACAAAACTATATGTACAACGCATTTTACCAATTAACGCAATGCTGCTTAAAAATGTACGTGTACATGTATTTATTTTTCTTTTTTTTTATTATGAAAAACTGTGCATCTTCAACCAGCATTGGATATATCTTCAATCTTTAAATATTATTTATATAAATTTTATTATTCTAAATAAACACAATTTTTTACACATTCAAATTTTGAATGCAATCGTAAATGGCTTCCTTTCGTTTTTTCTACTGATAAACAAAAAAAAAAACACTTACATATTTTATTAGACAAATTTTTATATATAAAAATCTCGTGTTACAATGTTCTATCTAACTCTGAAACTACTGAACCGATTTTGATGAAATTTGGCTTACTGTGTGTAATTTGGTTCAACTTAAAAGATAGGATAGTTTTTATCTCGATTATTGACCTCAATATTTATTATTGCGAATTAAATGTTTATTGTGGACTTATAAATAAGAATTATTTATAAGTTCCACTAGTTTCTGACAGATGGTAGCGTGAGTTAATTTATTGATACAACATATAGATTAGGTAACCATACAGTAGATGGCATTGTGTTTGGTTTGCCACAGCAACGCGTGGGCGGGTCAGCTAGTGTCTTGTAAATGTTATCGTCACCTTCCTATTTTTCGTTTCATATTAAAATAATTAATAAAAAATTTCCAAAGTTTCATAATTTTTTTTCAAATTGCTGTCGAAAACTTTGGTTTCATAAAGGTGTAAATTTTATTATTTTGTGGTAATTTTTTAGATTTGAATATAAGATGTTGTAATTTTTATTTTTTAATGCCACAACGATTTTTACGAAACCTATATGAGATGTTCCAAACTTGTTAAGAGGCTAGACTTTGAACCACACGCGGAACACCCGCGTCTGTCATTCTGTCCCGCTCACAATAAGCTTACGCACACTTACAATACATGCGAATGCGAAATGTGCGAATGAGACAACGCTCAAATTTACTTACAGAAATCGCTCTAAAAGGGGTTTAAGGAGAATACACTTTTCTACACCGAAACTTTCACGAAATTGAAATTTTAAAAAATATGTATTTTTTAGAAAGAAGAAGTTACGTCGGTAGCTTTTTATAATTTTATATTTTTGTATGAGAGTTGAGTTAGCAGGACTTTTTCCTTAAATAATATTTTTTGATAAATCGTACATGTTTGACAGTAAATGTTTACGTTAATACGAAACGCACCGAAAATTCGAAAACATACCAACATAGTTTTCACCCTCTAGAAGGCAGTATAAAAAAAGTATATTCATTTTGTGCAATTTTCGATGTAGAAAAGTGTTTTTTCCCGGGCATCCTTTTTGTATGGGCCGAAAAGCGAAGTCTATCATCTTAAATCGACATCAACTTATTTTTGTTATGGATATTTTGTTATGCTATGGATAATCTTTATGTTATATACTGTAGTCTTAAACATATTCTCTGTTTTCACCATCCATTTCTAAGATTTTAACTGATTTGAGTGTTCCGTGGGATCGGAGGTAATGGTTATTGATGACGTTGCTTTAAAACGTGAATATCATTCTTCTAGAGAGCTGTGATTCTCACAGAATGGAACTGTTACGTTGTATTATATTGAATATAATATGTAGGTACCTAACTATTATATAATTAACTAATATTATTACCTAACTTTTTTTTTTACAGTTAATACATTATAAGAGTCCCAACTGCTCCCGTCTGGAGCCAGTGAGACTATGGCATCCCCGATTGGGGTATGTTATGAGGCTGAAGGTAAGTGGGGAAGGGAAGGAGACGAGGAAGAGGAAGGTAGGGAAGTACCTGGCTATTCAGATCTAGACACTAAACATGGTTAAAGCCATTTCAAGCAACGTTTCAATTCTGATTGGTGGGCTTACACCAGGGCGATACTAAGAGTATCTTCCACTCTGGAACGTGGCGCAAATATACTATATATTATTTTAAATAATTAATAGTGATATAACACAAATCAATTAAATAAAATTTATTAGCGCACGCCGGGTTCGAACCCGCGACCTTCGGAATGGAAGTCCAACGCCCTACCGCTGGACTACGGACTACGACTACTATTATATAATTAACTGTAAAGAATCGAATAATTTATTTTGACAAGCCAACAGATTATTTTTATTTCCATTCGTCCAAGAATTTTGATTTATTTAAATAAACTTAAATATTTTTCCTAATATCCTTTTCGTAATTTAATTTGATAAACCAAACCACCAGGGGCTGTAAAAAGATTCTTTGATACAAAAACATACTTACCTGAAGAAACTAATTTGCTGTTACAGCCAAATGCCATGATCTCCAAATATGTCCAAATCCGATCGTCAAACCTGAAAAAAAAACTTTTTGTTAGCTGGATATTAAATACATATATGGAGAAGAACATACCAAATCAAATATTCCTATATTCTTTTGTTGTTGTTTACAAAAATCTATGCTCCACACAGGAAACCCCGGGGAAAATAATTCCCCTCAGGGCCTATGTCATCTTTGGGGATGCTGTGGAGGGTATTTTTAGAAAAGGAAGGGGAGAAAGTTCTGGGAAGGACAAATATATGAGGGGTGGGTAGGAATCTAGGGGTCAGTATTTAAGAGTGATGACGTATGAATTTATAACTGCCGCTGTGATGCAAGACGATATTCCGAGGGAGTCCGGCTAGGGATGTCAAAAGGTCTCCCTTAACCTTGGGTAGACGCATCCACCACCAAGATCTGGCCAAACCTAATCATATGAACCATGGCGCCCCTGTTAAGACACCAAACGTAACCAATGAGGTGACCTATGGTAGAGGTACTGGTTATCCAATAAATGGTTCCCGGGCGGCGGTACCTATACTTGCCTCGCAAATTGTGTAAATACAATTTTGAAAAGAGAATTTCTTTGCAGTTAAGGTGAAGACATGCGGAAAAATGCAAAATCGTATAAAATCTTGTGTATTAATTTTGAAAATTTGATCGCTTAGAAATAATATAGATGCTTCAATTAAATACTGTGAGTAGAACACATCTTAACCTTTGAAGTAATCGAGTATTTTTTTGATAAGCTTTTTAATAAGCTTAGAAAAAAATTATGCATCTGACCTATAAAAAATGGTTAAATGTGAAAAATCTCCTATTTACAAATCCTTTTTCTGGTGTTGTTTTATTGAATAATGTAGCTAATTAAGTTTCTTATAGAGTGATCGGAAAACATTTTAATATTTGTATCTGAACTTCACAAAATAAAATAAAACGTGCATTTTGGCGACGTTTCTTTTCAGTGTATAAAAATAGGCGGTACCCAACGAATTTGTAAGTGCGAATTTCATCCTTATGCCATGTACAGAAGGATTTTAGCCCGTCGCTCAGTCGACGCCCAGGGCCCGGGGCAAACGGACATGCCTTAGTCTACGCGGCGCTTCGATCTTTAAAAATATACTTCAGAATAACAAAACACTGTTGTTTGCTAGAGATTAGGGTTTTTATTGGTAAACGCCCAAAAATCGTTCGCTCCGCCCGATTCCGAATGAGTGAAGGACTATTGGATCATCTTAAGTAGATATTAATGGAGAAAGCTGATTGTGAGGCAATTGTGTAAATTGACGAGGAAGAACATTAAGTTCTCAAACTTGTTGAATAAAAACAAACTTTTGCATTAATATATCGCAAAACATTTGTAGGTCAGTTGTTACTCAGAAGTTACAGAAATATATTGAGTTGTTGAGGTAAATGACCTTTCTTGAATTTCCGATAAACACTTTTATAAAAGGTGGCGTAAAAGTCATCACACTGTAGGAAGATGCTCTCATGTTTACAAATTGCTTTTCATGTCATCACGACTTTGACATTTGTGAAGTAAACGGATACAGATTACACGTTGGCAAACCATGAATCACTCTTATAATCCTGAAGAACGAGGATGATTGGGTTATGATAAATTTTTTTTTTTACTAACAAAGTTACAACCTTTGAAAATCAAGTAAGGACGTTTGCGTCTCTTTGTATCATTAGAATTAGAGAAAAATGAAAGAAAAGAGAAAGATTTCAAGATAGGCCGATACGAAGTAATAAGCTTTTATGGATATTATAATGGTGTTACCATAGACATATTATGTATAGACCTGCCCTAAGTGATAAAAGCGTATTATTTCCCCCTCCTTAATTCTGGGTTCCATGGAACCGGCCGGTCTGGCGTATAGGTTCGCGTGAATCTAGAAAATGTGACGTCATCATTCTTGTGCGGACTAGCGTCGAGCTCTCATCGGTACATTTTACGACATAACACGGCAAAAATGGTAACTTGTGCTATTAAAACGTGTAAAAATAGAAGTGAAAAAGAGTATAAACCCAATTGTCGTATTACCTTCCATAGGTAGGCATTATTTGGCTTTATTTTAAGCTTATTTACATCATATAATATGATCAGTTTTATCACACCAAGAAAAATGAAGCGTTGGCAACCGAAATTCTCGGTCCCGTCGTGTGCACGTTGCTGTTTACTGGGATAAGTAAATTATGAAACATTTGTAAAAGTGTCTTAACTAAACACGGTAACAAAATATTCGACTCTCAAAACAAGCGAACCTTTCTTCCCTTTATATGGATTACACAAGTTTGTTCAAACCGGGCGAACAATTCGCGCTCCCATGTGAAAAGTTCTATTCATTCAAAAGAAGATTTTACTTTTAAGAACTAAATGGTGATATTATAATGTGAGATACCTATATACTGTCATATTGAAGTATTAACAAATCACATATCGTTACGGTCAACTCATCCCTCTGCGCCCCGCTACAGTTGTTTTTTACCCCTCTCCCTGATTCTCTGGTCTATGAATATTCATATGTCTATGGGTGTTACCTACTGAAAATCTGGATAGTTTGTTGAAAACTCCTTCAATAAAATTGAAAGCCGACAAACGTGCTAAAGATTAGATGAGAGAAAGATATTTTATGTGTCGATAATGCGGTAAAATGTTTTAGTATAACAGCATTGTCCGATTTTCGTGTCCCAGATATTGCAAAAAAGGGGCATATATTTCAAATTGGAAAGGGGAGTTCAATAAAAAAAAATGGTTGTGCAACACCCAGTAGAAAAGATGCCACTCGATGAAGAAAACACGGAGAAAAATGTTATTCGAAAAAACGATTATTTTAATAGTAAAAACGGGACTGAAGTTCTTACGAACAAATTAACAGTGTTAAAATTATTCTTACATGTTCCCGCTAATAAACATTGAAACTTTGTTAATTTGTTCGTACGAACTTCAGTCCCGTTTTTAACCGTTTTTACGAATAAAATGATCGTATTTTAGAAAAACATTTTTCTTCTTGTATATTACACACAATTTCTATGTAAAAGCCCATAAAAGTAGGTTAATTATTAAATTATGAATTAATTAAATAAGTGAAAAATAATATCCTTCCATAATTAAAAAAAAGTGGTCAAAATTTCATTTACATTTTTGACTACAAATAATGTCAGGAATCACTGGTTAAAGTAAACCAAGTACTTCCTTAACATCCTGTATATGTTCGAACAAGGCTTCATTTTGACCGAGAGTTATTTTTGATGACCTCTGTGGTTGAGTGGTTAAGATCCTAAACTACGAATCCAGACGTGGACAAATAAAGTTCATCTAATGAACATACTTTTATTAATATTTAATTAATAGAATGGGTAAGTTTATTATATTTTTAACCGTTTTTACTATTAAAACGATCGTTTTTTCGAATAACATTTTTCTCCGTGTAGCAGTGATGTAGCGATGATTTAAAAAGTTGCAAATAGTTAGAATGGTAGACAATCTATCAATACAGGAAGCATACATATCCAGCAAGGCCATAGAAAAGGAAATGAGCATAAGAAAAAAATTATTCAAAATAATCTTCGGGATATAGCAGAAAAACTTAATGATGTTGGTAGGACGTTTCAATTACAACTAATTATAATAAAGGATTCAAATTTCCTTTATTTTTAACGGTATGATTTGGTACTAAAAGAAGAGAACAGAAATAAAGTCTTGCTTGGCTAATCCCATGCCTTTATTAACTTCTAATCTGCGTTCCTTTAACTAATCGTAGGTTTGCTGAATTTAAATGCAGATTAGCACCGCGGTACGAATACCAAGTTGGCTAAGCCAATTAAAACTTTTGGAAGGTCGGGTATGAAGTGTGATTAAAATATATAAATATTACAGTTCTCTTTTATTTAATTTAACTCTGGGATCTTTAGATCATTAGAAATTATATTTACTGGTAATCATTTATGAATTTTCAGATCGTTTTCTGAAAACTCAATTATTAAAATAAATTAAAGTGATCCCCTAGTCCTTGAAAAGTTTGATATCGAACTCTTTTTGGGAGAGATTTAAAAATACTCAAAAATATTCTTTTGGAAAGGTTGGAAAAGATATTTGAGAGTTGTTTTTTACAGGTTGCTTTCGTGAAGGCCTGTAAAAAACATTAACTCCTTTATTTCGCATTGTTTATTATAATAACAAGGAAATTTAAAATCGATTTCACGGAACCAGGTGTCTAGACTCCATCTAGAGACGTCCATCGGCCACCGAAATCGTGCGGTAACTAATGCAAAATGAACATAGTCTTTATGCGGATGGCATAAGGTTTAAATCTCAATTCCAAATTCGTTGGTCTTTTGTTGGGTAAAATGGTTGAGGATCTTATTGAGAACACTTTCATTAATATTTTATAATGAAGATTTATTCACGACTTGCTGGATCAGACTTCGACACAGAGAGAGAGCGTACACCATAGACATAATAATCACAAGTACTTTCCACTAGTGATGTGACCTACCTTACAGTAGTGATGTGACAGTTGGATGCCGCCCATTTTAATTCATGCCGAAAAAACAGCGGAAATTGCATTGTTTTGTTTTATTTTGTGAAATTCTGGCACAAATATTAAAATGTTTTCCAATTTTTTTCTACAGAACTTAGTTTGCCACATTATGCAATATGCAATGAAACTTTATCCGAAAAGGATATCATAAGTAGGAGATTTAAAAGTATTTTATTTACAGGCCTGATAGTTTAGTTTTTCCAGACTTACCTACATAAAAACTTATTAAAAAAATACTCGATTATTTCGTAGGCCAAGATGTGTTCTACTCGCAGTATTTAATTGAAGTACCTATCTGTAATATTTCTAAGCGCTCAAATTTTCAAACCAAAACCACATGATTTTGCTCTAATTCGCACGGCTTCAACTTAGAGCCAAGAGCAAAAAATATCACGTTCGCATGAATCTTGATGTAGCTAAAACTCACCAACAGCTTTATTTAACATTGATGGCGCTTTGAAATTTGCAAATATGTTCCATATTTTTTAATAAAAATGTTCGAAAGTTTTTTCTTCTAATCTCTGGTGTCGC
Organism: Limnephilus auricula; assembly: GCA_951813805.1. NCBI lineage: Eukaryota > Metazoa > Arthropoda > Insecta > Trichoptera > Limnephilidae > Limnephilus > Limnephilus auricula. The sequence goes on from OX638403.1 coordinate 9,983,518, forward strand.
GCTGTAAAACTAGTAATATTTAACAACCGTGGCGAAATACGTTTAGGGCCAGTTGTTTTGGAAAATTTCACCGAAAAATTGGGTTTTCAACCTCCGTCAGAAGAAATTTCAACGAAAATTTCATACGACCAGTTGTTTCGGAAAATTTCAAGTGTGAATTTCCTTCAAATCGTCATTCACCGAAAAATTGGGTTGTTTTAACTTCCGTCAGAAGAAATTTCAACAAAAAAACAGTAGAAATGTGATGTGAAATTTTTAAAATGTGATCAGTCGAATTCGAACGTTTAGCGTTTAGTAGGAGGTACATGCGCAGACGTCAAAATTGTGATTCGGCGGGAACACTGAGTGAAATTTTCAAATTTATCGAACATTATTTTGGAGTTGAAACAATTCATTTCGTATTTGAAATGAAGGAAGACGTGATTGCGTGACAAATTTGAAATGAAAAAAAGAATCTTTTCATTTTTTGAAACATTTCTCTGAAATTTTCGTTGATATTTCTTCTGACGGAGGTTGAAACAATCCAATTTTTCGGTGTATGACGATTTGAAGGAAATTCAAAGGTAAAATTTTCCAAAACAACTGGTCCGGTTTTTGTCATAATTTCCCATTTTCAAATATTTTGTTTCCATGTTAATATTTTGTCTCCTAAATGGGGGCACCGTAAATAACAATTACATTCCGAAGCCATTAATACGACACGGGGCAAAAATGCCATCCGTGAGCCGCGACACTTATTAAAAAGGCAATTTTAATTTAAATAACAAGTAAATGCGGATTACTGCGTAGTCGTTAACACGCCGGGGTCAGGCGGCTAAATACACTCCCAGGACATATTCCAGGACTCGCTATTATAGCCAAGAGGTATCCAGGATATACCGGGACATTACAGGACATACCAGGGCACATTACGGACACCAAACAGGCGTTTACCCGGGAACGCTGCCAAATCGGGTCTTTTTATTTGCTTCCTGAGCCCTGGTAAGGAGATCTAAACTTTTGGTTAGCGAACTAAAATCAAAATAAATGTTTCAAAATGCTAATAGTTGTATTGAAAAATAAATTATTCATAATATTAAGAATAAAATAACTTACGTAGTTTGAATACCACTTTATTGTCAGGGTGTCCGGAGTACAAGTAAAAAAAAGATGAATAATTTTTTTTTAATTCTTACGTTTAGGTAGCTTTTGGGTAAAAAAAATGGATTGTTTGTATGGAAAAAATAATATTCTTCTATGGAGAAATATTTTTGTATGGGAAAAAATTAGACCTAAAATAGTTATTAATCTTTTTTACTTCTACCATCATGTAATGACCTCCAAAAGTTAGCGCACTTTACCCCCGGACAAGTATGTCTCTCTTTAATGTATGGCATATACATGATGAAGGTTCAGGTTGAATCGAAACCTGTTGTTTTTATATATTTAAGATATTTGCAATAAAGTGATATTCAAACTAAGTTATTTTACTTCTTCAATCTTCGAAAATTCACTTTGTGGCGTCATTTCACCACTTATGTTCATATTATTCTGACGAAGAAACCTATGATTTCAAAACATGTAGATAATTGTGATTATATAAGTGGTGTTTACAAAGTGATTTGTTTTCATTTAAACAAATAAGTTATTATATAATTATTATTATAATTCTGTATAGGTATCCACAAAGTGTTTCTACATGTGAAAAAATAAAGTAACTATAAGTTTTTTTTATAAGTGAGCTTAGATTTTTTCTCGGATTGCCAAAGGAAAATTTTCCGCCCACATTAAAAAAATCATACCACCGAATTTGAATATGGAGACATACAAACTGATTATAGTTCTATATAACCAATAAATTCACCTATCTTTTGTCTATTATCGTATATTCGTAGGATTTAAACAAATAATATTTTTAAATCGTTAACACTTTAAAACATTTTAAAGAATCTAGAGAATATTTGCCACATTGTGGCAACAAAGCAATCCGAGGCTTTAGAAATAGTGCCATAATGTGGCAAAAAGCTTTCGAGTGGTTACGTACCAATTAAGTGACGTAGTTGTTTTTTATGCATTTTACTTAACCAATTGCGAACATTTAATGTTAATAAAACTCATAACCGATGTATTTTTTAGTAGAATAATACAGATTGAACAAACAGATATATTTTTTAAATCCTGTTTATATAGTACGGTTTTAGAGACTATACTGTTATATTCACCAATTCCCAGAATTCATAGTCTGGTGAATAAATATTGTGAACTTATAGATATTTTCTGTACTGACAATCTTGCAAAGTTTTAAAAGGCAACTAATTTCAATTCTATCTGCTAATAATTAATTTTTCTTAGTTTTATTCTTTTATAACATATTTCATTCTAAACCTTACGTGTAAATTATATTCTTATTTTTTGTTGTATTTTAAATAATATACACAAATAATTTTATGCTTTTACCTACTAACTAGCTTTTATGCATTACCTACATTACACTCTGTATTTATATATATTTTGCTAAATTGTATTAGGTTTTTTTTATAGGTACAACTCTTATTATTTTATTCTTTGCTATAATGTTTCTTACCTCACAAGTAAAGTAAATAATTACTAGTTATACTTAATTACTGTTATAATTTTTATACTATATAACCTGATATTCTTAATTAGTGTAATCATTATATAAAATGTTCATGTAAAAGGTTTTCATTATGGCGGAAATAAATATGAATAAAAAAGTCTTAGTAATGGTGTTAAAAAATTAAATTTTAAAGAATATCTGCCAGTAATTTGAGTGGGTACCTTTTTGTATCTATAAATGTTTTCTACCCCTTCCTCGTTGGTTCACTCACTATGCCAGCCCCTGCTTGAGGACTGTGTATATTGTATATATTGTATGTGGTATGCATATTATATACACTGCGGAGGACAAATTCAAGAGCGACACTTTATCTGGCTGGATGATAATTTGTTTTTTATTTCATCCCCTTTTCAGGAGGGTAGAAGTGTTATTTCGCGATCCCTTAAGCCCGGGTCACATGTTCCGAATAAAATATTACGAGGGCAGTTGGAAAATTGACTTATTTTAAAATCGGTTGGAAATATTAAGGGTAAGGTGTCCACTGTTTTTGGTTGTTTTACGTTGTACCTATTTATGTTTTTGAAAATTAAAAACTCCTAAAGAAATACCCATTTGGTTGACTTATTATATAAGATAAATAAACATTTTATTTTTATATTAACTACAAATAGGAGACCTTGAGGAAAATATTTCGTTCCATCTTTGTGGATTTTGTATGGGGAGTCTTTCGAAAAGGAAGGAGAGGAAGTTTTGGGAAGAAAAAAGGCATGAGATAGGAATGGGTAGGAATCTGGGAGTTAGTGTGTCAGGTGCATGCACGGAGAAAAATGTTATTCTAAAATACGATCATTCTATTCGTAAAAAGGGTTAAAAACGGGACTGAAGTTCTTACTAACAAATTAACAGGGTTTCAATGTTTATTGGCGGGAACACGTAAGAATAATTTGTTGGTATATGTAATTTCGTACGTATAACAACAAATTATTCTTACATTTTCAGAATAATTTGTTGGTATATGTAATTTCGTACGTATAACAACAAATTATTCTTACATTTTCCCGCCAATAAACATTGAAACACTTTTAATTTGTTCGTAAGAACTTCAGTCCCGTTTTTACGAATAAAATGATTGTATTTTAGAATAACATTTTTCTCTGTGTGGTAAAGAAAGTACGGCTGTATTTAGTGATCAAATGGTCTCTCTCAACCGGTCTCTTACGATACGGTCTGCGACACAATTGATGGTGAGACGCATCCATCGTCAAGACCAGGACAAACCTCGCCCCATGAACCCGGACACCCCTGCTCACCAAACATATGGAACCCCTTGGGGCGACCTATAACAAACTCGCCCCCAAAATTGTCACAATGGAATCTTAAAAAATATGTCTCATCATCGATGTGGTGAAAATTGATATCACTATACAGGTTGTCTGGGGGTAATGTGCATTAACTTCGGGAGATGATTCTACATAATGGTAGGAGTAAAACAAATAAATAACTTTTTCTGAAATTCCAACTTTTTTTTCCCATACAAAAGACGTCCCTAAAAATCCTTAGTGTACGGTACAAACTGAGTCATCCGGGCCCGACTGTGGCGGTTATGATTGTTAAGCTGGAATCAGACGGTTCACTCGAGTGAAGATTTACGCCATGTTTTTTCGGCCTAATCGTCCATTTTGTTTCATTCCATGTTCACACGGCGCTATAGAAATAAGCGTTCACTCGTCCATTCCCACCACAGCGTCGCCCAGCGAGGTCAACCGCGCTGCAATTCGTTTGATTTCCAGCGCGGTCCGGCCCCGAATTTTAAGGAAAAACATGTCAGATGCATCGATTTTTACGCAATTTTGTTGACACATTTAAATAAAAATAAATAAAGAAAACAGCATAGTTTCGTCTTATAGACCTTTTTATTTTTTATGACATAATAACACAATTTGATTTTACTTTTTTTATTACGAACAATTTCCTACAAATTAATAATCTTACATATATTAAAATACATATAAAATACATGGATAATAAGGGAGACCCATAAATTTATATGAGAGGTGTTCCCAAAAGCAAACAAATTAGCCGAACGAATACCATTTTGACGTTTTGCGTGCGATGTGATAGCGTCCTTTCATGGTCCTTCCCGTACAGGACGCGAGACAAACTGATTGAGATTTCACTCGGTGTTCAGACGTTTCACTTTGCTCTCTTCCGCGTGCATGCGCGCGCAAGCGAAGGATGCCCAATGAAAATTTCCAACATTGTTGGATCGGTTCACTTGAAGATTTCATTCGGCAGTGTTCGGCACTTTCGATTCATTTCGTGTTCAGACGTGTCATTCCGAGTAAACTAGGCCGAATGAAATGCGGAAATGAGCGATTAGTGAACCATGTGAATGGCGCTTTACGTATCGTAACAGCGGAAAATAATAGTGTTGGCTGTACACGCCGGAGTAATTTTATCTTTTTACCAAAAAAGTACCCCTAGAAGTTGGAATTTCGAAAAAAGTTATTTATCTTTTTTACTCCTACCATCATGTAGAATCACCCATTGAAGTTAATGCACTTTACCCCAGGATACCCTGTATAATAATGATATGTTAAAGTACTCAAAAACCAGCAATCACATTTTACATAGAAAGAGGTATAGGTAAATATAGGTATTCTACTTTCAAACAACAAAATTATGTAATTTTGGTAGGTGTAATAGAAAACGTTAGATATTAACATTTCCTTCGAAAATTTTAAGTAAATGGAATAAAGTATATTCTTCTATGAAACTAATTGACAAATTGATCATTTTTTTAATTTTTTTTTTTTAATTATTTATTAACCAAAAAATACATGTTATGTACATTCTTTTAGGTATATGCCACCTCACTAGGCTGAGCCTGTTCCGAGGTGGCAGTGATTTAATATTTTTTATATAATTTTCAAAAGAAAGAATAAAATAAATTATTAATTAATAAATAGAACTTTGAAAAATAAACATAAAATGAAAATTAAAAAGAGAAATAGAAAAGAAAAGAAAAAATGGAGAAGAGATGATATAAAGAACTTAAATTATTTGAAAAAAAAGAGAGATAAAATTTAATACAGGTAGCTATTATATTGAAGAAGTTATCATATGTCCGCAGTATATAATGCCCTTGTTTACAATCCATGTATGTATTTTGTGTTTTAGATTTACGCTTTTTATCAGGTGAATGTCTTTAATGTCTTTTTCAATTAAATTTGAAAGTTTTGGAGCCAGATTACGGTAATGTCTTTGTCCATAGGTGGTATTTATCTTCGGAGTCATGTGTTGATGTCTATGTCTTGTACAGTAGTTGTGTTGTACAGTATGTTGGTTTAGCTTGTCTTTTTGGTAATGTATAGATATAATTTTGATGTACAGTTGCTGTATGTTCAGTACTGCGAAGTCCTTAAATAACTGTATTGTAGAGAATCTATAAGGTTTTTTTGTGATAACTTTAATTAAGGCTTTTTGCGCTTTGACGAGAGGGTCCATGATAGTCTTAGCAGCACCACCCCAACCAATCATACCGTGGGTGATAACCGATTGGCCTAACGCGTAGTATATAGTTTTTAAAGTCTTCATTGGCATTATGTTTCGAATATTTTTAAAAAGATATATAAGTTTTCTGACTTTACCCGCTGTTTTATTTATTTGTTCTGTCCACCTGAAATAGTTGTCAATGTAAATGCCTAAGTATTTGATTGTCTGAGTCCGCGCTAGTGGGTTGCATTGGCAGTTTTTTTTAGATGTGCAGTCGTGTATGGTTAAGTTTTCATCGAGTCTTGGTTGTCGTCTGGGATCTATACTAAATGTCATGTACTTTGTTTTGTCTATATTTAGTGTTAGCAGGTTATTGTCTAGCCAATTTTTAATCCGGTTGATTCCTTCAGCAGCTTTTTTATATACATTTGTCCAGGAGTCAGAAGTGAAAACAAGAACAGTATCATCCGCAAAGCAAATAACTTCACCGCTAATGTCTAACTGACACAGGCAATTTATATAAAGTAAAAACAGGATGGGTCCTAATGTACTTCCTTGGGGAACTCCGTAGGTTATGTATCTGTTTTGGCTTGTTACGTTGCCTAATTTTAGTGCATGACTGCGTTCAGTTATATATGATTTGAACCAGTTATATGCAGAATTTTTAATACCTATGTTATCTAATTTTTTAAGGAGGATTTTATGGGACACTGTATCAAAAGCTTTACTTAGATCAAGAAAAACCGCAATGCAGCTTTTTTTTTGGTCAACATTATTTATAATAGTTTCGGTCACTTTTAATATTGCATCCTGTACTCCCATATTCTTTCGAAAACCATACTGATTTTCTGATAAAATTTTATGTTTGTCTAAGTAGTCTACCAGTTGGATTTTCATTAGATTTTCGAGTACTTTTGTGAGAACATTTAAAAGTGATATAGGCCTATAGTTAGAGGGATTCTTTTTATCTCCGGATTTGTAAATAGGTACTATGTTTGCACTTTTAAAATGGCTGGGAAATATACCTCTAGCAGTACTCAGATTACAGATGTAGGTGAAGGGAAGGGCTATTTGGTGTTTTATTTCTTTTATTAGTTTAGTGTCAAGTTCGTCGGGTCCAGTCGCACAATCATTTCTCAGTTTATTTATGTGATGTATTATGTCTTTAGTTTGGAAAGTTTTTACTCTAAATGTATTGTTATCGTGTGCATTATTAGTATATTTATCAGCAAGTGTATCTTCGTCAGTGTTCGTTTTATTTAGTAGTGTTTGGGCTAGTGTTTGTCCAATGTCTGCAAAGTAATTATTTAATGTGTTGGCAATATCAGTCTGATCAGTTATTACTGTATCCTTAACTTCTATTTGTTGGAATTTGGCTGCTGGCTTCTTATTTACATTGTTAATTTCCTTTACTGCGTTCCATAATACTTTCGGGTCATCTTTGTTTTTTTCAATTTTTCGTCTGTAGTATTCTTCTTTTGTTTGTTTCACAATTGATCGGCAGATATTCCTATATTTTTTGTAATAATTTTGGAGCTTAATATTATTCGGTGAGTTTGTAGACTGTTTGTGCAGTTTATCTCGCTTATGCAAACATTTAACTAAGTTTTCATTGATCCAGGGTTTAATTTTTTTGTTTTTATGAACCAATTTTCTAAAGGTTGTGTATTTTATAACACTCATATTTATTTTTTCAGTAAAATTCATCATCGCGGTGTTCACATCTGTTTCATTTAAAACATTTTCCCAGGATATGGAATCGAGAGATGAACTAATAGCTTCATAATCTGTGTATTTTAGTTGCACTGTATTTTGTTGATTGTCTCTCTTGTCAATATTTTTTTTTTTTTCATTTGCTAGAAGAATTTAAAAAAAGGGTGAGAATTATCTAAACTCATATGACTCCGTCGTCGAGAGGTAAAGCTCTCGTCTAGCAAACTGGAGGTTGCGGGTTTTTATGAATAAATTGTTAATGTTTTTTCACAATTTATTCATTTAAAATAATAGGTAAGTATCTAGACGGAGAAAAACGTTATTAAAAAATACGATCATTTTATTCGTAAAACGGTTAAAAACGGGACTGAAGTTCGTACGAACAAATTAACAGGGTTTCAATGTTTATTAACGGGAAAATGTAAGAATAATTTGTTGGTATACGTAATTTCGTATACCAACAAATTATTCTTACATTTTCCCGTTAATAAACATTGAAACCCTGTTAATTTGTTCGTAAGAACTTCAGTCCCCTTTTTATCCGTTTTAGGAATAAAATGATCGTATTTCTGAATAACATTTTTCTCCGTGTAGTATAATTACGGCTCATATCAGAGTGGAAGGTACGCTCAATATCGCCCAGGTGTAAGACCACCATTTAAAGTTGAAATGTTGCTTGAAATGGTTTCAGACCAGATCTGAATATCCAGGTAATTCCCCACCGCTCTCTCCCCATCTCCTTCTCTTCCCCACTACCTTCTATTTCACAATATAACACAATTGGGGATGCCATAGTCTCACTGGTCACAGACGGTTGGGAGTAGTTGGGACTCTAGTGCGGTATTCAGAGTTTAAAAAAAACTATTTTGCTACATATTATTGAAGTGCGTAACCGGGTTAGTGTAATTTTATTGAACTACACAAACAGAAAAGCCGCAATGTATTTGAATCGTCCAGTGTTTTGTGGTTATCTCAAAAAACGTCATCGTTTAATTCTATTTTCAGGTAACTGTTACCACAAGTGTTTTTTCAATGTTTCAATAAGGTAACTAGATTTAGCCGGTGGTAGCACTAATATTGAATTTGGATTTGGATTTGGATATTATTTATGTTCAGAGTTCCTAAACATGAGTTTACTGACTCTAACGTAATTATAAATTGGATTATCTAACGATACTTTACATGGAATTTTTTATATTATTTTAAATGGTGGGGAATGAAACTTAATAAACTACACTGCAACTTTAGGCAGGATTTCACTCCTTGCGGAGGATTATCTTAGGTTTTTTGTATTTAAAATTTTCGTTCTCGCTATACGTAGCGAGAGAGTTAATGGTGGGATTTTCATGTCGGGCTAGACCGCCATAAAAATTTTCAGATTGTTTAACAATTAAGTCCTTTATCAGAGGAATGTTTGTGTCATTGTGGAGAGTGGAAACCCTGATCCACTTAGGCGCATTCAACGCAAGTCGAATGGCTTTGTTTTGCAGGGTTTGTAGTTTGTTTATGTGTGTGTCAGCTGCATAGCCCCAAATAGGTGCAGCGTATGTGAAGCCCGGCCTAATGGTCGTCTTGTAGAGTAGTAATTTATTGTCTGATGATAATCGACTATTTCTACCTAGCATCGGATAGAGTGCGGCAATTGACTTATTTGCTGATTTTACTTTTTCATTAATGTGTTTTTTCCACGTTAGTTTGGAGTCTAAGGTTACTCCCAGGTATTTTATTGATTTCTCCCATGGAACTTTTTCCCCAAACAGTATTATGTTCGGGGGTAGTTTTGGCCTTCTACGTGAAAAAATAATCGCGGCACTTTTTGTGGGATTTATCGAGATTCTCCACATTTTACACCATTCTTGAACTAGAATGGCTTGGAGCTGTACGCGCCCTGTAGCAATGTGCGCGACAGTCGAGCTTGACATGATATTTTTATCATCGGCGAATTGTGTGATTTTAACATTATGATTCATTGGTTTAGGAATATCGCTAGAATAGATATTATAAAGGGTTGGAGACAACTGACCTCCTTGAGGAACTCCGGCTAATAGAAGACGTACCGAGGAGAAAATATCATCAATTTTAACTTTAAATGTACGGTCAGTGAGATAACTATGAACGATTTTTATAAATGAAATGGGGAAGCCTAGAAGGAACATCTTATACAGTAGGCCATAATGCCATACTCTGTCGAAAGCTTTGCTTACGTCGACCGAAAGTATCACTGTATGTTTGTTTATATTGAATCCGCCCGTGATGTGTTCCACCACACGGAGAAGTTGATGGAGGGTCGAATGACCAGCTCTAAAACCATGTTGAAAGTCTGGTAAGATTTTATTTTCCTGAACAAAAGCATTTAGTCTTACTAGAATGATTTTTTCTAAGATTTTACCTAGGCAAGGAAGGAGGCTAATAGGTCGATGATTTTCGGTTAATAATGGATCTTTGCCTGGTTTCGGAATCAATATAACGTTTGCTTGTTTAAATTCTTTTGGAAAACATTGAAGACGTAGTGATGCGTTACAAATAGCTGTTATGGCGCAGATGCCTTTAATCGGGAGACTTTTAAGTACTTTATTTGAAATGCCGTCAGGACCAGCTGCTTTTTTAATTTTAAGTGAAGTAATTATTTTTTTAATTTCTTTAGGTGACGTGAATTTGATAGGTGAGTCATCAGATTCTGTATTTATAATTGAATTTACTTTTGAATCCACCATTGAAACGAAAGTCGGGTCATCGTGGACAGTATTTGGGGAGAATTGAGCTTCTAGGCTGTCTGCAAAGGCTTCAGCCTTATCTGCGGACGAGTATACTACTCCATTTGGGCCTTGAAGGGGAGATATTCTTGTCTTTGGTCTTCTAAGCGTTTTAGAGAGCTTCCAATAAGCTGCTCTGTCATTATCGAGAGATGAGATAAACTCGTGCCAGCGCTCATTGCGGTATTCGCTTAGAGAGTCTCTCACTTGGCGGGATAAACGATTATAATGCATTTTGACGATTGGGTTGCATGATTTTTGCCACTCTTTACGAATATAATTTTTTTCCCTAATAAGATCTTTGATCTCTTCGGGAATTCCGTGACGGCTTGAGTCGTTGGGAATTTCAACGGATGCCTCGTTGATGCACGATTTTATTGAGTTTATTAAATTTGAAGTGGCTGTATTAAGACTAGCTTCGTCAGGAATAGTGGTTGGAACAGTTGTGTTCGTATTTAAAAGCTCACTAAGTTTGTGCCATTTGATTTTTGTCCTAGTTGGCTTATGAGGGACCAGAGGATTTGAACCTCCTGATAGTGATAATAGAATAGGATTATGATCAGATGCGAGATCGTTTAGTACTCGTAAGGAGTGCAAATGGCTGGTGTCTTTGAGAATGACAATGTCAATAACATCGGGCCTCCCGACGTGGGGATGTAGAGTGGGGATGTCCGGAGCATCTATGACGATTGAGTTAGAGAGAGCGTACTTGGCTAGGTCCCTACCCTTTTTATTATCGTATCGGCTATGCCCGGAGCCATTTTTTGCATTTAGGTCGCCAGCTATCACAGTGGGGACGTTTTCTGAAAGGAGTGAGTCTAGTTCGGAAGGAATTAATTGGAGTTTGGGAGGACTGTATACTGAAATGAATTTTAACGGACCGGTAGAAGTATTGATTTTAACCGCGGTGGATTCAATATTAATGTTAGAAAATGAATGGGCTAGACAATGGTCAATGTTGCTCTTGACTAGAATGGCTGTACCGCCTCCTTTGTTGGTAGTTCTATCGTCACGGTATATGGTATAATTAGGAATTCTTAGATTACGTGATGGTTTTAACCACGTTTCATTTATAAGAAATACATCTAGATTATAGTCGTGGAGAAATTCAATAATCTCTTCGCGGTACGCTAGAACTGTGCCATTGGCATTCCAATAAGCCGTCTGTAGGTTAGAATTATTGACGCGTTGTCTATCCATTGTGTTTATTAATGAAGCTCTGGATGGAAGTCAGCTCTTTGGCTGCATTTTGAATAAGAAATTTGAGCTCAGTGGCTCTTTCTATGAGGGTTTGTAATTCAGAACCCGTGGGTTTCGGTTGCGGTGGAGGAGGAGAAGGCAGGGAGGTACCCTGAGGAATATGCGGGGACTCGGGATGGCGTTCAAGCCGGAATTGTTGGCTGAAGGCCGGGGTATTATGAGACCGTTGTTCTTGTTGAGAAGAACGGCTTTTGTAGAAATGAGGTGCGGGCCAGGCGTTAGGCGCAGGAGGAGAGCGGTTGGGGGGCTGCTGATTGGATGTGGGTTCAGGCCTAGGTGGCTGACTTTGTTGCTGAGGCTGAGACGTGTGGTAAGAAAAATCATCGTTTTGACGGTGACTTTGGTAGTTAGACTGCCTACGATTCATATTGTACGCTTTCGTAGATGGCGCGCGTATAGTATTTTTACTTATAAACGCTTTTTATAAGTTAGGCTTTGAAATATCAAGAAAAAATTATTGTTTGCGGAAGTACACGAGCATTATGAATATTAACAAATCTTCTTCTTCTTCTTCGATGGCGCTACAGCCCATATCGAGCTTTGGCCTCCCGCAATATTCGTCTCCAACTCCTCCTGTCCTCAGCAGTTGACTTCCAGTTTGTTACCTGGAGAAGCTATGCCGCATCCCCTCTTACCTCGTCTTCCCACCTCAGTCTGGGTCTTCCCACTTTTCTCTTTCCACCTGGGTGTCCAGTCATAATTCTTTTTGGGACGCGTGTGTCCGGGATTCTCTGTACATGCCCAGCCCATCCCAACCTGAGGAGTCTCATATGGGCTGAGATGTTGGGGGCCTGATATATATGAATATTAACAAATGGTTTTGTCAATTAAAAAACTCTTATCTTTCAAGAACGGCTAACAAATACAATATTTCAATCCAATATTGATTAAAACTGAGGATTGTAATTTTATGAATATTAATATTTAAGACTCTGCCATTGACGTAAGTGCATATTATCAACGTACTAAACGACACTTGTCAAAATTTCTAACATGAATATATCAAATTACATAATAAAAGTGTATCCTGAGGTAGTTTGTTCTGAATCGTCACTGAGATAAGTTATGATGCTGTTGAATTATCATGTAAGGAAGTATCATTTATGAGTAAATTTATTATGAGAACTGATATAGTGAGATATATTACGAACAGACATGGAACCAAAAATGATTAGCCATTTTCTTATTACAAAAATGGTTCCCAACACACAAATCCACCATTTAACCACACTTATCATTTATCAGATTGACTAGCATCTTTCAATTCAATTTCCCAACAAAGCTGATTTCAGAGTTACCTAGTTGTAGTAATTACCCCACGATATTTGCGATAGTCACGTATGGGACACGCCACCCGAATCACATATACGGTACAGCGGCGTTCATCGGGTTAATAAATAAACTATGATGTAAAAGAGATTTAATATTAACGATATTTCAGATAGATTTTAAACATTTCAATTAATCAATATCAGATACAAACAAAAAAATAAAATAAAATAATAGAAAACACATAGAACAAAGTTGGAACCCGTTTCAATCAATAATCGGAATCAAAGTAAACCGCCGACATTTTTGTAGCAAAGCCACGGCAAACAGGCAATCGACTGGGCTAGGAAAATAAGTGTACTGTAGTGAAGGGAAATACTAAATTATTCGAATGGATTAAACGTTTCTGATTAACGCTGGAAAGCGCTGAGTATATTAATCATCGATCAGACTAATAGCCAGCAGGGGCTAGCCGGCGCGATGAAGAAAAGTTAGTTATTTTTTTATCTTTGACAGTTTATTTATTTATTTATTGTTATTGTTACAGAGTGATAACAAGTTTACCTATTATATTTTTTCTTCAGCCGATTGCAATATAGGTGATCCCCCGACTGCTGGTCCCCCGACAGTTGTTTCCCCGATAGTTGGACCCCGATAGTTGGTCCCCCAACAGTTCGCCCCCGATATTTGTCCCCCCCCCCCTAATCTTCGAAAGTTAATCCCCCGTCAGTTGGTCCCCAGTCAGTTGGTCCCCCGTCAGTTGGTCCTCTCGATAGTTAGTCCCCATACATTTAGCCCCGCGAAGACATCATCTTAATATATAAAACAAAGTCGGGTTACTTACACCATTTATAACTCAAGAACGGCGAGACCGATTTTTTTGATTTTTGATTTGTTGGATTTGTCTCCGTCCTGATTAACAGAATAACTATTAAAACATCGGAAAAAATTACAGAAAAAATAATTACCAAGAAAATAATTTTTTTCATATATTTTGTATGGAACGGCTTTCAAATAATGTGCGTTGGTCGACATAATTTGAATCAATTCGAACAGCTAACAAATTAAAAACAACATTATTTATTGATTCTGAGGCGGTACGAAGTTTGCCGGGTCAGCTAGGTAGTTATTATTAAAAAAATGCTTTATTTAACAATTTCAAACCTAAAATCGAATTAAAAAAATACCTGTATTAAGTTGGTGTGGATATCAAACGAATTTATTTCTTGGGTCGATTTTTAGTACTTAACCGCTGGTATGTACAGTATCTATATAAGCAAACAGTTTTATCCTTGATGCATTTGAATGAAAATATGGTTTATATTTTTATATTCGGTTGTAGGTAATACATATTTCTGCACAACCCTTCGGGGATACTTAGTTGAGATTCTTGAGTGGCATTTTGAGACTAAGGTAATATTTTTCTTGACATTTCAATCATCGTACATTGCGGATTCCATGACAGTTGGTCGATATTTGGCCCCCCGGCACACTGATATACAATATGCAGTCGATTTAGGGAAAATACGGTATATCTACTTAAACATAACATAGCTTAGTGTGCCGAGAGGTGAGCAGAGAGCGTATACCGCCGAATAACAAACAAAAATTAAATATATGTTTATTCAAATGCATTAAGAGTGATTGACCAGCGGCTGAGAATAAAAGTTTAAAAATGCTTGCAACTATACAGGGATGTTCCAATGAGAAAGAATAATATTTTGATGTCGATTTATTTCATTCAAAACTTGCTTTAATATATACCTACATTCAAGTAAGCAATAAAAATGCTCAAAACGCATAATGATAACGTGTACTTCTTGTAAGTATTTTTTGATCATAAGTATTTATGAGTTTTCAACAATGTCTAAACAAAATAAATGTGTAAAAAAAAATTGAAATATTTTAGTTTGTAAGACCTTAAACAAATAGAAAAACTGAGATATTTTCGTCACAAAACACCTTCTCGGATTTATTTTTTATTGATTTTAATTTAACTAAAAAAGAGTTAATACATCTAGAATTTGATTTAAAAAGGACTTTTTTACGGTATTCTCTGGTAATAAACGCCAAATCAACATTTGTTTTTATTCGTGAATTCGGCGGCGCTGACGTCACTCCATACGGCCGTCTCCCTTTTATAGGCGTTTTCTATGTTAAAGTGACGTTTTAACCAAGTTATATATATCTACAAAAAATTCGCAGTGTTTCTTTAAATGCTATTTAAGGTGTTGAGGATAAATTTTTGCTCTATTCTAAACGAGTTGTTTTATGAAGCATTTTCCCAATTTTCGTCTGAATTTTATTGTTTTTAATATTAGCGCGCTCCCTCCAAAATTCGTATTCTTAATTCTTCTTGGGCAGATACTACCGGCCCTTAACCGATCTGGCACAAGTTTTTTTTTTAAAATATTTTTTATGTGACACCTCACAGGGGAGCCCCTTTCTGCGCAATGTAAATTTAGGGGAACCATATCGCCACCCGTAGGGGCTGTACGAGGGCATTTATAACTGTGGGTCTTGAAGAGGACCGGATTACACGAAGGAGGAAAATCAGGCTGCATGGCGAAGATTATACTGATGATATCCAACCTCCGATAGGATAGGGTACCAAAATAAAAAAAGTGGAAAAATACTTAAAGACATTTCATAACGATAATGTCAATTTTCAATGTTGGTTTGGATTAAGGTCAAATTAATTGTTTTTATTATTTACGTGAAAAAAATTATTTGAAAATTATTTTCTTCGAATCTTTATATGGAATTTTTGGCTTGTTAATCTCTGAAGAAATCATCAGACACAATTATTCTTACATTTTGCCGCTAATAAACATTGAAACACTGTTAATTTGTTCGTAAGAACTTCAGTCCCGTTTTTACTATTAAAATGATCGTTTTTTCGAATAATATTTCTCTGCGTACACTCTTTTTAAAATACTCAAATTTTATTGTCGTTTAATGATTTATCTGTGTATTTTATACCCACGGATATTTAGGATAATATATAAGATTTCCAGTGAAATAAGTTCTTAGGATGTAAGATTTTAAGTTCTATATGGAATACGTAATGGTATATAGGTAAAATGGTTGAAATTGTCATCACTGGTTTTCAAACACAGGTCACAAATATTTTATTATATATTTAATTTTTTTTTTTAAATAGGTATAGTTTGATGTTTAGATTTTAAAGAAAAATCATTTGTAGTATAACATTTTTACACTCTTGAAATTCCCATCCACGAAAACGCGTCTATAAATTGCCTCGTCCGGTACGGCGAAAACGTGCGTAGAACACCAAGCAAATCCTCCGTCAAGTCTAACCTCCCACTGCAGCCATGTTCTCTAGCAAATAATTTTAATAACCTCCAAATTATATCATTTTCCAAAAACTAATTAATATAAACTAGTGAGGAAAGAGAAAGAGGCCTTTTTGGCCCGAAGTCAAGGGTTTTTTCATGTACTTTGGGGCTCCTGACCAGAAGTGGCTGTTAAACTCAACCGTGGGGCGCATCTGCGATTTGTACAGGGTTAGAAGTCGTGTACTGGCTGCGATGGAGCCCCCTTATCTGAGATGGTCACTTAGAGTTAAACCTGCCATATCAATGGAGGGCCTGTTCAGAAAAAATGCTACCGTTGAAGGAGACTAGATTGTCATTTCGATCCCTTTTAGACGTGATCAGACATGATTTGGTCTTTGAAACATTAAATTCGACGAGATTATTCTTACCCAAGAGAAAACACTCTCGAGGTAACCGTCCATTCTTTGCTTCAATGCCCTCCGAGCCGTTGGAAATAGTGCACCCTTTGGGGGCTTGTCAAACAAAAAGCTATCATGGACTGTACTGTCATCCGCGTAACAATGAATTGGTGCGCATGTCAAAAGGTCATTGATGTGCAACAAAAACAAAGTCGGAGATATAACCGATCCCTGTGGGACGCCAGCGTTTATCGAATGCAAGGAAGAGGTGAAACCGTCAGCAACCGTCTGAATCAACCTCTCCCTCAAAAAGTTGGAAATCCACGTACACAAGGATGCGGGAAGTCCGTAAGAAGACAGTTTGTTGATAAGTCAAAGGCTTTGGAAATGTCCAGTGCAACCGTTCAGGTCTCGCGGAAATGTTCCAGGCACCGTCCCCAAACATGCGATTCCAACGGAATCCGTATTGACGGTCGTTAATAATTTTGTTCTTCTCGAGGTATGTGAGCAGTTGTCGTTGATTACACGTTCCATCACCGGGCGGGAGCGGTCACCTTTATTTGGGATAGGATGGATAACCGCTTTTTTCCAACCAGAGGGTACAGAGCCAGATTTCAGGAACATTTTTGGAACAAAAAGCTTTGTCAAAATTGGAGCTATTTTTGCAGCGCACCTCTGCAATACCAGGGGGGGGATTCCGTCAGACCCGCTAGCTTTTTTAACATCAAGCCCTCGTAAGACTTGGAGTACATCCCGATGCCGAATCCTCAGCTTTTTCATATGAAAACCGCAGTGGGGAACCGACGTCGGGACTGCACCTTGATCATCGAGGGTCGAGTTTTCCGCAAATATTCGATCCGTCGATGTCGACATCGACGGATCTGCCGGATCTGCCGGATCTGCCCTGATGATGGACACTGCAACGCTGTCCGAAACGTCGGCTAAAGAAGGAGGTAGCACAACACGGCATAACACCCCCAAAACAACTAACGAAAATGCTTTTGGCCGTGAAAATCTAAAAACGTATCATTTTAGATTTCGTTTATTCGTAAATTTGTTTATAAAATCCATTTTCGTACCTACATAAACATTGAAACACTGTTAATTTGTTCGTAAGAACTTCATTCCCGTTTTTAACCGTTTTTACGAACAAAATTATCGTATTTTAAAGAAACACTTTTCTCCGTGAATGCTTGAAGAAAGTTTGAAAAACTATTATTGTCGATATAGTGAAGTTTCTTTAAGTAAATTGTTTAATTCCTAATTTGAATTAAAAATGATCTGTTTCATAACATCTATGGTTTATAATTAAGTTGGTGGGTATTTATGTAAATATCACAAATCGTTTGATTTCAGAAGAAATTTCGACTTTGATTTATTAAATAAGAGAAAATTACTGCCTCCGTTCACGATGCAACTAAAAAAAATAGTTTACAACTAAACTCGCTATCCTCTGTAAGCAAATATAATGGTCCCAAATGGTAAATATAATAACCCGTTGACCATGTCAACGCAGGCAGTGACTCGCGACTCGACATGCCAGTTGCGTGACATGACAGCTGATTGTTCTTCGTCTATGGTTAAACAAGGTGAGATAATTATTGAAATCGTAAAATTGAGTAGAAAGTTTGGTTGGAAACCATATCAACAAGCCAGTTTTAGTTTGGTTTCATTCTCTTCAGTGAGCGGATCCCCTTAGAAGCACACCTTTTTTGGGCGTGAGATCTTTCGTTCACAGAACCACTAGCGTAATCTTTATTTAGAATTAGTGTTAATAATTACTGTATTGTAATATAATCGAATATTTTTTTTGTTCAACTTACAATTTTTTTGTACAACTTTCGTTACTAAATTGCCTGCGTACATAAACATGTTTCTTTAAATATATAATGGCCGTATAAAGATTTATTGTTATGTTGATGTACCGATAAACAAATCTGTACTGTAAACATTTGTGTTACCTTACAAATCTCATAAACAGAAAATGCATGAAAAAAAATCAAAACTGTTGGTAGAATAGATACAAATGATTGTAATTACTTGCGTGATAATAAATGTTTGCAATATTATTTTTAAATCGACTGAACACACCCGTAATCCATGGAATTTTTGAACAATTCATGTGATCGGGACATCCTTGTAACGGATTTTCGGTAAAATTTATGACTTTTCTTTGTTGAACTCCGAGGCGTTCGGTCGAGGATTTATGTAGTGAGAAATTGAAAGAACTGCCAACAAAAGATATTTTTCGAAAGGCAAATATAGTAATGGGTGCGAGATTTGTGCTAATTTATTTAAAATCATTATGTTTGTTGCGTGACGTTTGAAAGATTGCAAAGATTTTGAAATAGAATTTTTATTCACTGAAAAGAAACGTCGCCGAAATGCTCGTTTTATTTTATTTTGTGAAGTTCATCAACAAACATTAAAATGTTTTCCGATCACTCTCTAAGAAACTTAATTATCTACATTATATCAATAAGACCATGCCAGAAAAAGAATTTGTAAGTAGGAGATTTTTCACTTTAAACCATTTTTATAGGTCAGACGCATTATTTTATTAATACTGGAAACGCACATTTTAAATCGTTATGGAAACGAAGTGACCTCGGAATCCCAGCCAGAAAAAGTTGTGCATATTTCATGACCTCATAGACTTTATTTTTTGACGTTGCTGCAATACCTACAACCTAATACAGATAATAAATAACACAGTGAAATTTGTTCCTAGCCAACGGAGCAAAACTCTGAAAAATTTAATTACACAATTTAATCTGTAAACCGTCTGGACTCCTGGGACATTAGTTGCATAATTTCGCACCCTAACTAATAGGAGCGCAGCAGGATATAGGAGTAACTACCAACTAGATCTACTACTGCAGCTTGTGGTAGATATTAACTGGTACCTATTTGAACTCATCGGGTAAATGTTCCGCTTGGTTCGGGTGATTGTTGCTGTATCCTATATTCCCATTAAAAGTGCATTGACCCCAACAGATGGGATGGGGTAGAATATACCCCGATTTGCACGGTGGTATATTGAAATGCTAATAAATAGTTACGTATTACTGTTGTAATTTGACGACTGGATATAGGAGAATAAAAAAACAACCATAGCGACCAGTTTGTAAAAAGTTATAGAGATATCGCGGGGTTGAAAAAGATGAAGAAGATCGGTGTCCACGGTGGTGCCTAAATTAAAATAATAAAGTATGAAGTGAACGCGATGAGACTTGCTGGGATCGATGACAATAATATCGCCTGACTCAGGACACAAACGATCAGGACTGAGTTGGCAGTCCAGTGAAAACGCTCCAAAGTCCGACCGAGAAAGAGGTGATAGCTATAGTGATCGTCTGAAACTCGTAATTATTTTTAGCAAAAGAACATCCGAATCTTTATCTTAGACAGTAGCCATAAAATAATAACTAGTTATTATTATTTAAGCCAGTGATAATTAACTTTTTATTTCTATCAATTCACGTAAAAACGGATAAAAACGGGATTGAAGTTCTTACGAACAAATTAACAGGGTTTCAATGTTTATTGACGGGAACATGGAAGAATAATTTGTTGGTATTCGTAATTTCGTACATGTTCCCGCTAATAAACATTGAAAATTGAAACCCTATTAATTTGTTGGTAAAAACTCCAGTCCCATTTTTAACGGTTTTTACGAATAAAATGATCGTATTTTAGAATAAACATTTTCTCCGTGTACAAATAAGTCGTCTCAAAGTGGTACAACCACAGTTTGGAAATGGCCGTGTAAGCCGAAAAAGCTGTCACAATAATAAAAAAAAAACTAAAATACTTGCAGAACTTCATAATAACATTATTAAATAAAAAATTTATAACATTAAATGGAGTTCTACGAATTAAACACAAAAACAAAAACAATTAATAACTCGATTTTTATCATTCAGAAATATTAAAGAACATATAAAACACGCCTATTTGCAATTTTGTGATACTGTTAATTTGTATCGTTCGGAAAGTTAACCGCTTGGGCACATAAGCTTGTTTTCACGACAATTTAACGTAGGTAGACATAGGAATGATGTATGCCCCGCACCTGAGTTTTACTAAATAAAATTTTGTAAAGAAAACATTTGGTATATCATAAAATGGAGAACAAAATAGCCTCAACAAGGAGCGTTGCACTGCAAAGGTAAGATTTCATCACTGATTTCAACGAAAATATAAATATAAAAGTCAAGTTCCAGTGATTTTCAATAAAATAAATAAAAGCTTAACATTTGAAAAAAATGGGAGATCATGCCCTAAAATGATAAAGCTGTGGTTAATTAGCGGAAAGTTCACGTATCTTTGAATATCTTAGTGTAACTGCCCACATTATATTGTTATTAGGCAGGTATATTGAGATATTTTGTAGATTTTATAGATGTGATTTTAAATTATCTAATATTACTGTATTGTGATCTATTATAATGTTTCCTTAAAACGATAAATGTGTTTACAAATATTTCCTTAAATGTATCATTTAATCGGTAAACCTACAGACAAGCTGCCAAACGACAGCTTTGTGGGACCACCCTAAATTTATACAAATGTTTATCTACTAAATAAAAAAAGTAAAGTCTAATGTGATCCGACACGTCCCGAACGCAGATTTAAGCTGAGCCAAGTTTCGGAGAATTTGTGACCGAATCCAATACCGCGGCCGAAACTCGTTCACTGGCCGAAACTGAAACATAGGTCGGTCACTACGTAAGCTAGTTTAATATTGGGCTATGATTGGTGATCCATGCAATAAACTAAACACAACAATAGTTAATTAGATGTTATGTAGCTAACTAACGACCACGCCATCATCCCTAAATCTTGTCTGAATGTCCTAGAATTCCCACTGATCCATATAGTAATAAAACTAATATGAGCTACCTTTAAAAAATATAAAATATATAATGATAAAGAAATTTCAAAGTATACTAGCTATCTACCCAAAAGAAAATACTTATCGATAAGATTCCAGTTAGAGTAATAAGTACCTATCTACTAATACTTAGTTATAAAGTAATCCGAAAGTAGGTACTAACCTACCAAAAATACAAGTATTGTCACTATACCCGAGGTGTTGTTTTATTGATGAAAAAACAGATACATATAGGTACAGTGATACACTTTTTTAAATGTTAGATGTGCAAAGTACCTAGGCGGTATCTGCGTATAGACATCGCTGAAAACCAAGTATACAAAGCTTACTAAGGGCCGTCTGTTTAAACGCGAGCTACAGTAAAAGTTAAACTGGCTAGGATTACACTTATAAGTTTTTTTGTAAGTTTACGACTTCTAGCCAATTGGCACATTGGATTTTCAAAATGCAATGTGTTAATAATCCACTGGCCAGAAGTTGTAAACTTAGGAAAAAACTTACAAGTGTAAAGCTAGCCAGTTTAACTTTTACTGTAGCTAGCGTTGAAACAGACGGCCCTAAGAGAACATAAAGAACTGTAAGTTGCTATTAGTTAGTGTTTTAGGATAATCTAAGTACGTAAGTAGGTACTGTGTGCCGACGTTCCAAGTAGGTACTTACTATTAACTGTTGGTGGGTAGGAACCTACACAAACATCCGCAAATACTAAGTATGCAAATGTATGGGTACATTAAATGTAATGGCTGTAACCTGCACCCAGTATCTAGGGAATTGTATGGAAATGCACAGGCGTTTATGTAAATCCTGCTACTGGATGTCGAGATAGTACTTGAACAAAGCCAAGTGAGAATGCATCTATATAGCTGTCTGGCCTCATCCCTTTGTGAAGGGGCTCCTAAAAAGCAGAGATGAGGTTCTTCATCCAGAATTCAGCCAGTATTCGTTATAATTTTTATTAATATTGTTTAAGATTAGGTAGACGACAACAAAATAAATTATATCGATTTCCTTGCTCATAATATTTTACACTATAGTGGATACTTACTATTCAGAAAAATCGTAGATATTATAAAATTTTAAAATACTATTGTTTTTTTTTAAACAAGGAACTGAGACTTTATCATATTATTTAAGAGTGATTTTAGAGGTGTTGAGCCGTATTAATATTCTACCTTCTCCTCCTACAAAATTTGTTTTTAGTGTAAATAATAAATGATGGAAGATGTTGTTTAAATTCTACATATTTATTTATATTGTACAGAAAAAACTCTTTTCATATTTTATAATTTCATATTTTCAAGGCCTTTTAAAAATCTAGAAACTTACAACCATTGACAAATTGATGGGTCATGTGGGTTCAAATTTGATAAACTACAGTATAAAACTTCTGCCATTTGAATTACAAAATATAAAAATAAATTATTTTTAATTTAATTTTAAACTTAGAGAAGATCATATTATTGAAAGGGGAAACGCAATCTCTGACAAAATATTATGAAAATCAAACAATTAATCAATAATATACATTTTGTTGAGAGTCTTCAATCATATTTTTGATCAGTTAATAGCACAAAAATATGAATTGAAAAAACATAAGATCTATTAATTTACACGGAATTTCGATATGGTAACCCCTGAAATTGAACTACCCACCATTCGCAGTCACCCCTTTGTCTATCTAATTATCCCTATGTATAGCCCTGTCTGGATTGCAATACCAACACACCTGTACACTATACACACCTATTCAATATACACACATACTGGGTACCTATATCTACACTCAGTACTAACACTGGGGCAATTCCTTACCTACCCCTTGTCTGGTCAGGGGATGAACGTTACAATAGGATAAATACTGTGAAGGTGTGAGTTTAAAGCCTTTATGTATGTGTGGCTTTATTCAAATACTGGGATTAGATAGGGGAGATGAGATTGCGCGAGTATTGGTGTGAATCTAGTATTCGTGCGTAAAAAACTACGCCCACAAACAAATTTGCAATTCAATTCGATTGTGCCACAGGTGTAAGAAGTGTTTGGATATTGCTTTTTTGCAACATAAAGTAAAATACGTATACATTCTGCCTCATCGAGAATGAATCAATTTTATGAACAGATTTCACAAAAAATACCTATCGATTTGCAATAGAAAAAATATGTTTGTCATATCAACTTTTGTGGTTAGTAATGTTATTATGATAAAGAACTTAAACAGATCAAAAATTAAATTCATCAAAATAAATGTATTGGTTTGTATTTACAAATTAAAACGGTTCTCAAGAATGATGCGATGGCTCGGTGGGCTAGTTTCAGCGTTCGAAAGTTGGCTGCTGAAGAAACGTTTTTTCTAGAGCATTTTCTAATTTGGATTGCAAATAAAGACTCCTAACTAATTATTATATTATTTGAAATATTATGTGTATATTCCTTTAACTCTGCTAGATTTGTTGTAGAATTTTGGTAAACTAGTGCCAGCAAGAGATCGTGTGTGACGTCATCGTTCTAACATCTTCTGTCTTTTTCGTTTTCAAACGAGACGCGTGAGAAGGAAGATGACTCACGTGGGTGAAGTCAGTGCGAGCTCTCGCTGGGTCTAGTTTAATTAGGTCAGTTTCTAAGACTACGTATGTATGCATGCAACGTGATGCGCATAGAACCACGAATTATGGGAAAAGGATAGATGGGAAAGGAATAAAGCAACCGCAAGCGGCGCGAAACGCCACTCGCGGTTACTCTGTTCCTTTCCCATAACTCGCGTTTAGGTTCGCGTCATGTTGCATGCTTGTATACGCAACTTAGCCACTGAAGCGATTTCGGTCCAAATTTAAACCACTTTAATTTTTCTAGGATCGCTTTCGGTCTAAAAATGGACTGATTTTCGTACCATTCCTAAAACATTTATTGTAATTATTTGAAACATTTTCATGGCCAGCAATTTATTCTATCAAATAGTTGATAAAATAGACTTTATGTCTATGGCCTTATCGATTGTCTTTGAATTCTTCTAGATTGAATTTTGGCAGTTGGAAAGCTTCAGTTCTACAAACGAACTTCAAAATAATTTTCAAACCAAGCTTTTGATTTGTTGAACACATATAAAAAAAATGATTTTCTTGTATATATTCATATCTGTGATTATCAAACGGCCCATGGAGAACGTAAAAACGTAGAACAATATTCATTATAGATTTTTAAAATATCCACTAGCGGCATTTTCAAGTCTTTAGATCACTAAAGCACAAATTTCGCGTATTTTTAAAGTTAAAGTTTTTTAACATTTTTTTCTATCAATTTTAAAACTATAGCAGAATTAGTAAAATATATGTGAATTCATTGGCTATATTGCACTATAATTTGTTTATATTTTTCCATACACAAATGTAGAGTAATATTGTTTTTAATGTGGGCGGAAAATATTCAAAATTAATTTTAAAAAGTGGCGAGCCCTCAAGGCGATTTTTGATAATTCTCTGTGTCGCTCCAGTGGCTAAGATGAACACCGATGTGGTACAATCCTCATGATATCGACAATTGATCACACGACAGTTGGTCTCCCGAAATTATAAATATTATACAGTTATTATAATTATTATTCAGTGGTTGTGTGGGCATCGCGTTTGGGTCCCACCCAGGCGTTCCATGTTCGATTCCTCGGCTGGCTAAGTCCTCCATCACAACACAAGCAACATCTTCCGCTTAGTGTGGTGGTAGTAGGAGATTTTCAAATGTTGTTGGGTTATTCGTAACCCGGGAATGTTTGTCTTTCTTTTTGAAAAAAAAAAAAAGTTATAATTTTCTGTGCATTATTTACCAATTTTAAACCTAAAATTGAATAAAAATACCTGTAATAATAGGTTTGTATGGTATATCAAGTGAATTTATAAATGCTGGTATATACAGTATATATACAAGTAGTTTTATCATTGATGAATTCTAATAAAAATATATTTTATACTTTGATATTCTGCGGTACATCGTCTGTGCACATCCCTTTAGGGACACTTAGTTATATTTTGTGTAAGTAGGTACCTACACCGTATTTTTCCTAAACCGACTGCATTTTGTATATAAGTAAAACAGGGAGCCAACTGTCAGGGGATCACCTGTCATTTAATTAAGGTAGGTACCTACAGCTTTTCAGCCTTTATCGACTAACACTGTATATTTTTAAATTAGCCTATTATGACTAGATATTTATAAAGCGCCGTTTTTTTTTAAATTTATTTCTTTGCACATATCTGACAAAAATATGAATTTTTTTGTAGATACATGCAAAAAGCAGTTGATATATTTTTTTAAATGTACATCAAAGTTTTAAATCAATATTATAGAGTTGGTGTGATGTTTTGTTAAGTTTAACCCAAGGCTTCTTCACATCTTTAGACTTATAATAATTTAGACATTATTCGATGTTAAAACCGTGCGGATTTTATAGCAAGAAAATAAATATTTTTTTTAAAATTAAAATTTCTCATCGATAATTAAATCGACCTCCATTTTGATAATCAAATAGACGTGTGATTCATTGATAAAATTTGCCATAGGTACCTACTTGTATTCAAATGTACTCGGTACTATCAAAAGAGCTTCTAAAGAGTTATTTCGGATTTACTTACAAAAAATTTAACATGAACTTGGAGAATGACGGTAATAATGAAAAAAAATAAAAAAATGGAAAGAAAGACAAACATTCCCGGGTCTATAAATAAATTATGATAACATGTATATAAAAAAATTATATATAAATTATATTATAAATTATATTATTATATTATAAATTATTATATATAAAAATTCTTTTAATTTCATTTCCTAAATCTGTATACTTTCTTATTTTTTCAGAAACAGATTTTTGAATAAAATTATGTAATTATTATCTATTCATTTTTTATTATTATAGATTTTCATTAAGTTCACAAAATTCTTGTAAGAAAATCCGAAATAGCTCTTTAGAAGTAGGTGTGTACCAACTATGACCGTATCACGTATATTTGATCATGCCTATGGCTAAAGCAAACATAGTATTATAGAAACGAAGCTTATAAGAGTACAGATTATACACACGGATTAGGTAAACAGGTATTGTAGGTAAATAAATCCCGCCCACGACTTGTAAGTAACCTGTGGTTCCCAAACTGTGATCAAAAAATATCACAAAAGTTTTGTCTTAACCTTTTCTTTTACGGCGCACTTTCTTTTGTCCTAAAAAAATCTACGAAACTGAGGAATATTCCATTTAGCACAATTTAAAAGGATAATTTTATTTTTTGAAAAATAAGCATCATAGCATAATGAAATATACAAAATGGAAACAATAGAAAAAATAAGAATCGTGTGTTAGAAGTTGTTTATACACCACCATTTACTGTATAGGTACAAGGAGTCCGGGGGTAAAGTGCACAAACTTCAGGAGGTGATTCTACTTGATGGTACAAGTAAAAAAGAACAAAATCCTAACTTTTTAAGGTTGTTTTCGGGTAAAAGAGTTGAATCATTTGTACGGGAATAATAATATTCTTTTATGGAAAAATATTTTTGTAAGCGAAAAAAAAATTGAACTTTCTAAAAAAGTTATTTATCTTGTTTACTTCTACTATCATGTAGAATCACTTGCAGAAGTTTGTGCACTTTACCCCCGGATACCCCGTATGTAATTTTTTTCTTTAAATAGTGGTGTGCACAGAGTTATTTATTTTCATTAAATTAAAATGAGGACATAAAGTGAATTTGCGATTATTGAAAAGTTATAAAATTTTTAATGTAAGTTTTTCGCAACCCACCGATTGAGAAGCGCTGAAAATGATAGATTCGGTCTATTATCAAATTTGAACAAAGAAGCATGCAATCGATTTTAAATTCATCGTTCACAAAAAGTGCAAATAAATTGGAATCAAAGAGAAAATTCACACAAAACTAATGATAATCTTAATAATTTGATAAGTTTATTAATCAGTTACTATATATGGCTCGAATTTTATGTAAGAAATTACATTTAAATTGAGAAATTTCTACTAGAATAGCCATAAGAGTGTATTTAAAAATTGATCTTATTTTCTACATGCCATTATATGCGTCACTATAAAGGAAAATTCCACGTTCCAAGTATTTGAATATTCTCACTTACCCCCTCTCTAGAAATCTCTTCACACTCTCTGACACGGGTTTTAAAATATAAGTGGCGTCTTTGTCGTCTCGGGGTCTTCCTTCCCGGGTCACGCCGGGTCCAGTCCCGGCAACAAGATGCAGATACAATAATATATCTAATTTTCCCCAAATATGATGAAGGAATAAGCGACATTTGAGAGAATTGGAGGCGACAGATGAACACCGGTCCGAACCGCACCCCAGTCTTTACACTAGTACGCAGAATCAACCAGAGTTACCCCAATTCTCTACTCCTCCGGATCACGGGTCCACCCCGAACGACGCAACCGCCAAAAGCCACCCTAAAGCACTCCGACCTCTCAAACAATGAGCACAGCGTTCATAAGAATGAATTCCGCTTGAATCAACCGAGACTTAGGTCGTTTTGGTTGTAGGTGGCGCGAGATGTTCCCGGGGATGCTGCGCAAAATAGGTGGTCGAAATATGAACGAGACTGCACGGCGCTGGATGTGGGTGGGGGTGTGGTGGTGAGGACGTAGGGGTTGGGGGAGGGGGACAGGGCTGCCGACGAGGGAGGACGGAGGGGGAGGGAGAAGGAGGATGGGCTGCTCTCCTTGCTCGGAAAACGTGGCTACAGAGTGTTTCGAGACCATGGAAACCTTATTTTTATTTTTTAAATGATTGGTCGCGTAAAACAGAACAATGTTTTTGCTTTTGTTTTTAATGTCCCACAACAAAGTGTTAGTTAGCATAAAAAAAGTTATTATAATTTTTCGGTTATCGATTTGAATTAGCTATATGAAAGTAAATTAAAGGGTAAACGTTTTGGAAAAAAACATTATTAATTTTCACTTGCTATATTCTATTTTCACACCGATTTTTTTTATTGAAGGATATGATATTTGTTACTTCTGTGGTATCTTTGTCCATTGATAACAATAGGTATGTTAGGTACACGGAGAAAAAATTTATTCGAAAAAACGATCTTTTTAATAGTAAAAACGGTTAAAAACGGGACTGAAGTTCTTGCGAACAAATTAACAGGGTTTCAATGTTTATTGGCGGGAACACGTAAGAATAATTTCTTTTTACGTAATTTCGTACGTACACCAACAAATTATTCTTATATTTTCCCGCCAAAAAACATTGAAACACTGTTAATTTATTCGTAAGAACTTCAGTCCCGTTTTTAACCGTTTTACTATTAAGATGATCGTTTTTTCGAATAACATTTTTCTCCGTGCACGCTTGCAGATCTTTTCTTGGATTCTTACAATATTTCTCGACTACTTCCTTGTTCGAGAGATTATTGAATAGCAACTAGATTTGATAATTAATTTATTAAATGTAATATTACAGCTTCGATAGTGAAAGATACACTCAGTATCGCACTGGAATTCAGATTTAAAACGTTGCTTAAGATGGCTTTAGCCGAGTTTCGAGATCAGATCTGTATAGACAGGCAGGCACTCCCACTTTCCTCTTTCTCATCTCTTTCCACTCCCCATTACCTTCACCCTCAGAACATATACCAATTGGGGATGCTATAGTCTCACTGGCTCCAGATGGTTGGGAGCAGTTGAGGCCCTTGTGCGGGATTCTCAACAAAAAAATTATTTTGTCAGAACCTAAAACTAGATTGGTAAAATTTTGTAGGTGTCCAAAGCGATGCAGCCATTTCAAGATGGTGATTGTTATTGATTTTCATAGTGATGATTTTTATCAGTCATGTAAAATTGTCGTCTTTCAAAACTAAGATAATGCTATGAAATATATATTTTTACGCGGTTCCATGATAAATCAACAAAGTGCCATTTCAACACCCCCTTTACAAGTCATTAAAAGTGATGTTTTTTTTAAAATGGCTCATAACTAACCTAACATAACCTACTTAATGAAGTTTTTTGTGCACCACTTTTAATGACTTTTCAAAATAATGATGATGTAGTTACACACTGCTGAGTTGTCCAGTCACCGTTTATGCATGTGTTAAATGTCTCTCCCTCATAAATACCAATCCTACAGCAGGGTAAATAACCACATTGGTTGGGCATTTACACAGCTACACTTACATACATACATCTATACACACCTATACACATACATGAACTGCTGTACTTGTAGCTAGTATTGTCACATTTCCTTCCTACCCTTCCCTATAAACCTGTCACTTTTTCCTGTTACCCACATCAGTCCATAATCGACCATCAACCTGTGAACATCAACATTATTTACCCGCATCCGCATTTTTTCGCTATTGACCGCCGCAGAGAAGAAAGTACAAGTCCCGCAGTGAGTAATTCTCTCCTTTTCCTTGTGTGCTTACCTTCTACTTGTGCAGTGGTTCAAACACATAACATACACATTTCAAGGTCCTTCGTTCAAAAAAACTACACAAAACACGCATCACACATCAAAATTATTATTACATTTAATTAATAAATTCTAGGTTTGTCCATGGTTAACATTTGGCAGGCCAGGTTTTTTTAAAAAACAAATCAAACGTCACTTCAGAATTTTTTTGTGTCGCATTTTAAAGTTTAAAGTATCTAACAATTCTTTCAGATTTTGGTAGTTTATACAACTGTTGTTACTAATAATATTATTTTGTAATAGAAACTCGTAAGCCAATAATGATTTAAAAAAAATAAAAATAAATTTAATTTTCATTGGTGGCCGGTGGCCAAACCGGTGGGCCAACGGCAAAGAGAAAGCACACAGGAATTAAATGCACTTTGTTAAAAATCCTGTAGCAGGGTAAATAACCACATAAAAAATATTAATAATTTTAATTAATAATGCTGGGTTCATCCACATTTCAAGAGGACGCATTCAAGAATTTGATGTACTGATTTGTTATATTTAAAATTTAAATTTCTTGAACCGATCAATTATTACTGAGTAACCCTACTGCAGTGAATGCACTGAGCTCCCTCTCCGGAATATTTGGCATCGAAATGTTTGTTCAATTTGCTCTACCATGAAAATCTCCACAGCATCCGGGCTCGGGCTATTCCTCTCAGCCACTTGGGCTCTAGATCGTTGAAACGTTTTCCCTGAAATAGACGGAGAGTTTTCCCAGCTAGATGACTTGGCGAATCACATTTGGAGTGCACTTCGCCAAGACGTAGAAATGGATTTCCGATAAGAGGTTTTCAGTTTTTCTCTTCGCTGAAAACTTGAGATATTGCTTGTGTTTGTGAAAAAATATTTCAATATCTCTCCAATCATTGAAATTCTTAAAAAATATTCTGCCACTCTTTGAAATCTCCTTTAAAATTATTTTATGTTACTTGCGTAAAATCCCGATATTGAATTTGTATTGATAAATAGTGATTGTAAAACAACCCGTGTAAAAAGAAAAAGAATATTCATTCGTTTCTGCCTCTCAAAACTAGCAAACGGTGAAATATGTAATTTTGTTACGAAATTTTGATTCTGGATATGCTAGATCAATGCAAGTATTTTCAGCTTACAACGCCATTCCTTTATCAATTCAACGGTCGTGAAAGAGACGCTATGTACACGGAGAAAAATGTTATTCGAAAAAACGATCATTTTAATAGTAAAAACAGTTAAAAACTGGACTTAAGTTCTTACAAACAAATTAACATGGTTTCAATGTTTATTGGCGGGAACATGTAAGAATAATTTGTTGGTATACGTAATTTCGTACGTATACCAACAAATTATTCTTACATTTTCCCGCCAATAAACATTGAAACACTGCTAATTTATTCGTAAGAACTTGAGTCCCGTTTATAACCGTTTTTACTATTAAAATGATAGTTTTTTCGAGTAACATTTTTCCCCGTGTGGTTTCTACATTTTTTGTTACAATTGTGCAGAAAGGGATAAAAAACGTGGAAAATTAGGTGTCACCATAAGTAATTTTTATACCAATTCGATATTTAGATACATTTTCCCATAATTTGAAATAAAATATAAACTTTGACACTTTTTCGTATAATCTTGAGCAGCGCCCTTGAGGTGATTTCTCACAAAAACGGCGCTCTACAAATTATCCAATGATTATTATTATTATTATTAATCTGCCCGTTCTCATGAAAGCAAGGGGTAATTAATGCATTAATTAGGATTTTGAACTACGCCATTTTTTACGGCCCGTTAACAGCTTTTTAGCGCAATTATTTAAAATCTTTTAAAGAAGTTCCAGCGTTTTATTTTCGTTTTTGTGAAGCCACTGACAAAAGACATTTAAATCTTCCACTTGAGATGGGTACCTCGCGACATAAACATTATACGCTTTTGTTCTCTGCGAAATGTCTTATTTTTACAAGGTATATCCAGTAAGCTCTCTGATTCTACAACA
Organism: Limnephilus auricula; assembly: GCA_951813805.1. Lineage (NCBI taxonomy): Eukaryota > Metazoa > Arthropoda > Insecta > Trichoptera > Limnephilidae > Limnephilus > Limnephilus auricula. The sequence continues at coordinate 10,015,597 of OX638403.1, forward strand.
GCGATAAAAAATACAAAAAACTTATGCTCGTCGTAAAAATAAGTTGCCCATAAAACCAAAATATTATTCAGAGCTGTGACTTTTCATGATGCGACTTGGGAAGGCTAATTTTTAATGTTTACAAACATTATTTCTTTGAATTTATTATGTACTTAAGCTCTTACAGTCAAAATAAGAACGTGAGTCTCGGATAAAATGATTATTCAGGATTGAAATGGCTTTAGTTGGGTTCGGTGAACATTTTTGAATAGACGGGTTCCATTAATGTTCCTCGAATACTTCGTTCTGATGTTGGGGTGCCACAACCCTGCATGGTCTGAGGTATTTAGACTATTGAGGTCATCGGCACTTATCTAGATATACGTACGAGTAGTAAGTATAAAATAGTGGTGGAAATTTGTTTCTTCCGCAAATGTTCTGCACTGCCTCATGTCCTTAGCCATTCTTATCTAGTCCTCAGACCTTCTCATCCTGCTCTAATCTTCTTCTACATAGTCAGTTCACCTCTTATTCTATCTGCTTCTAGATTGCTTTCTTGGGACACAGGATTTCGAATTCCTGTCACCCAGAGTGTACTTTATTTCAAATAAATCCATTTCAAATATAAATGCAAAATGGGTATTTTGAATTTTAAATGGTTTTCTTTTTCACACATTTCCATTTTCATTTTAAATGCTTTTTCAATGCATTTTGCATTTAAATGCATTTTTGTAACATTCTTACTCTAATCTCAACACATTTTTTTTCTTCATATTTACGTCATGTAGATGCCTTGAAAAATAAGTAATACCATTACAAAAATGTGCCATAGACGCTCATAAACTCATAATATTACATTTTCGATATTAGATTATATTTTTTTAAGCTGGCAACATTAGTTCCGCTTAAAATTTAGCGGTTTTTGTCAAACTATTTTTTTTCTGCTTTTCATTTTTTTCTGCTCTTAATAATAGTAATTGATGCATATTTAGACTGTAAAAAAAATCACATATATCAAATCTAAACAAACAAAAAAGTGGCAGTAAAGAGATCGTATTATATAGGAAATTTTTAACTTTGAATAAAAATGGAATTTTAATTCAATTTTTACCACCTTTCCAAACATAATTACACAGTTGTTTCTTGAAGTAATTAAGTTGAATCGTAGTATTATTTTCAAAATCTGTTTCAAAGTCTATTAAAAGTGCGACAGTTGTGGAATATTTACCAAAACCGATATATGCTAGAATAGAATATGTTAGATGTTAGTTTATCCAGCATTTTACTCTTTTATTTTTTGATCTGAGAATCCATTTTGCATTTTGAAAAAGCATTTTGAAAATAGGTATTACATTTTGCATTTGAAATGCTTTTCTAAAAACCATTTTGCATTTTGCATTTTCAAATGGAAAAGTTTTGACCCATATCCATTTTGAATTTCAAATGGTTTTGGGGACCCATTTTGTACATCTCTGATGTCACCTTGCATTCAGTCCACAAAGCAAGTCCATCACAGTCTATAGGAACTAGAAAATCTACCAATATACATATTCGATTAGATCTATTCGCCATAATCTTTTTTCAATAATACAGACTAACATTAAGGAGATACTTTAACGAATTCACAATCGTCGTCTCCTTCATGGATGGCGCGAATTTAATTATTTTACGTAAAAACGCTTTTTACAAAATATACTTTAAAATATTACAATGAATTAATTGTTTGCGCCCGTTTACACGCAATATGAATAAATAGTTTTGTCCATAAAAAAAAACTCAAAACTTTCAAGAAAGGTTAACATCGCATGGCATCGGGGATTCAATCTGATATTGTATTTGACCTTCTTGAAAGATTTGAGTTTTTTTATGGACAAAAGTATTTTTTCTTATATTAATATTGCGTGTGTAAGAGCGCAAATAATTAATTCATCTTAATATTTTAAAGAATAACTTGTAAAAAGCGTTTTTCCCTAAAATAATTATACTCGCGCCATCAATAAAAGAGTAAATAAGAAAGTATAAATAATAAATAAATAATAAATTTTCTGAAAAATAAGAAAGTATACAGATTTAGGAAATGAAATTAAAAGAATTTGGCATTCTCAGACTATAAAAATATTACCTTTTGTTATTTCGGCTACTGGCATTATACCTAGCTCTCTTATTAAAAATTTAGGCATATTAGATTTGTCAAAGAATTTGTATATAAAAATGCAAAAATCAGTCATTTTAAATACATGTAGAATTACGAAAGATTTTTTAAATATTTATATTGAGGGATCAGTAGGATTTATCGGTCAAATTAGGAATTCCACAGAGCCGAACCCTCTGATATGAAAATATCTGGAGACGGTGAATTATATTCCCATTTAATAGTTTGGTAGATTAACGTGTTGTTCTTGTATTGTTTTGTATTAATTATACTTATATAATACACTTGCATAACGTGGATTTACTAGATGATCATTTATATGGAAAAGTGTATGAAAGGGTTTAGTTTTTCCTATGGGAAAAACTAAACCCGTTCCTGTAAATCTAGTGAATAAAAAAAAAAAAATTCTTTTGAGTATCACCTTAAGAGGTAATATCCAGCAATCCATTATTCCGTTTTTGTTAACAGCGCTGCGCGCGGATGTTTTTACAACCATGAAGCTAAACGGTATTAGTTTTAAATTTAAAGCAAAATGTCGTCATTATGAGCGTCGCGAACACAGGACCTCGCACGGCCGCATCTCAGCGGCTAATGAATCGGAGAATTTATGTATTGAACTGCCATAAAAATGATCAAACGGGAGATGGTAAATGAATGAAAATTATATACTTCATAAAATTAATTTTTGATCAAAATAATTTATAATTTTTCAATAATGTCTACACCAAATTAGTGTGTAAAAAAATCTGAAATATTTTAGTTTGTAATACCTTAAATAAATAGAAATACTGAGGTATTTTTGTCAAACACGTTCTCGGATTTATTTTTTAATGATTTTAATTTGTCTAAAATAAATATTTTGAAAACTGTGTTGACTAGATTATATATTGATTTATTTTGTTGTACGATTTTATGATTTGAAATTTGTGTTGTTTAATAGAATCTATTGTTTGAAAATTGAACAAATCTGCCAACGAACAACGGTATTATAAATACTCTTAGTTTTTCAAAATTTTAAAACTGCGTGTGCCAGATAAAATAACAATATTTCAAAATCAATTTATGTTTTCTTGTAAAAAAGAGTCAATACTTCTAGAATTTCATTTAAAAATGACTAATTTCCGGCATTCTCTGGTAATATGCTCCCCGAGTGCTGAAAAATATAAAAGTTGTAGATTTATCAAAAACAGTGTCTACATGAAATTTTTATTTAAATTTTTTTTTATAATTCAATTTCTTCCCAACATTCAATAACAATACAGCATAGACAAAAAAAACAATGGTAGTAGCTATCCTTCATCATTCTTTGTATAGAAAAGCACACAATTAAATACAATTTTTCATTGCCAATCAATCAAAGTCGTGCCTCTGAATGAAACCATTCAATCTATTTGAGATGCGACCTTCCTAAGCGACACGTTCACTAAACGTACACGTACGTACAGCGTACATGCGCGTTACAACACTACGCTCCCATTCTCTTACTCACAGCCAGAAACAAACTAGGACAATCAATGGTGAGGTTTGTTCTAGAATTATGGAGGATACGTAGCTTCACCTACGTAAGATACGATACATACTATGTTGTTATTTTCTAATGATAAATTAACTTGTTTTAATAAGGATTAGGTAAACGTAGCACGTGTAAGTTCTTGGGTTGAGAGAAGGCCACAAGCCGTCGGTAGGTTCCTTACATCCTTAGTCCCCAGCAGGAAAGAGCAAAGAGGGACTTATGTTTGGAAAATTTACGATGTACAAAAGAAGAAAAAAAAATTATGTATTAATATTTTAAGTGAATGGCTCACAAGAGCCCCATCATTTCTTCCGTCTGGTGCCAGTGAGGTTATGGCACTCCCAATTGGGGTGTGCTGAAGCGGGGAGTAAAAGGAGATGCAAAGAGAAAGGGGGGAAGTGTCTGGCTATTCTGATATGGTCATCGAATATGGCTAAAGCCATTTTGGTAAATGTTTACTACTCCGCTTACCGGATAATACGGAATTCGAATTTCGATACACGGATACGCACGGATAATACGGAGCGGAACATTTCCTTTGCCGCCATTTCTTTGGATTTGATATTTGTGATTTTTTTCAATCTAAATACGCACGAATTACTTAGGTTACCCAGCCTAAGAACCTAATAACCTATTTTGTGCACGTAAATAGAGTAATTGAAGTTGTATAAGTCCTGTTTCACTTGGCCAAACGTGGCTGTCAAACACTTCGCGTAAGTGAAATAATCTTATAAAATTGAAATATAAAATGCATGTTTTTTCGTCTCCCCCGACATAAATACTCAATTTTCGTAATAATAAAGCAAAATCTAAATGTTTAAATAAAAAATATTCCGTATTAACCAGTAGGAGGAGTATGAAACTATTAATGCCATTTTAAGCAACGTTTCAATTCTGAATAATGGTCTTACACTAGGGCGATACTGGAATGGCTTCTAAACGTGGAATGAATTGGTAAACATTGATAAACTTAAAGTAATGATGTGACAATGATTTTGCATAAAAAATAAAGCAATCGGGTTGTTTTGACAGGAAAAATCCGTAGACAAAATATAACATAAACAAAGATTGCATAGAAAGATAAATGAAAGGTGATACACATACGCGAATTTTAATGTAAAGGAGTCTACACATCGAAGCTAGAAAAAATGAAGTTAAATTTTAAATGATAAATAAGGCGCTCCGCCCACTCAGGCAACTGAAAACTCTCAACTGCCAACTGTCTTTGTATGACAATGTGATGGCCCGCACACTACACAATCACACAAAACCCCGTTGTCAATGGTAACGCAAGTGGCGACTTGCGACCATCTTGCGACTGTCACGGCTGATTGCCCTGCTAGTTGCGAGCTGTCAGCTGATTGTTCTTCATCTATGGTTAAACAAGCTTTTTGACCAATCAAGACAGAGAAAACAGCCGGTTTTAGTTGGTTTTCAGTTGCCTCAGTGGGCGGAGCGCCTAAGAGAACATGAAATGAAATATAAAATAGGACAACACAAACTCAACAATAGTTTCGTAAATCATCTATGAGTACGTTTTAACAGGATGATATTTATCATCAACGTTTTATTCTCTACCTGATGTCCGTTCCTCATTTTGTCTGAATCTACTTTCGTACGTCGTCCTAATGCCTCATGAGCACGCTCAATATTAGGGGTGCCCCAACTACAGGATCTGAGCTCTTTAGGCTATCGTGAAATCATCACATAAAATGAAGTTTATTGAGCACTACTACATATCTAGATATGTTGGTATGCATACGTATATTATAGTAACTCGTGGTGGGATTGAGTTTAGTCGATGTCTCTATGTATCTTCTGTCTACCAGTGCATTCTCTACTAGTTTTCTAGTTGTCTACCCCAGATTTAGACAGATTGCTACTGGCCGGTTTTGAGTGTCTGTTTGTTGTTGTCTATTCAAATAACGTGTCTGATGAAACCTAATTCTAAAATAGTACACGGAGAAAATTTTTATTCTAAAATACGGTCATTTTATTTGTAAAAACGGTTAAAAACGATATTGAAGTTCTTCCGATCAAATTAACAGGATTTCAATGTTTATTGGCGGGAACATGTAAGAATAATTTGTTGGTATGCGTTATTTCGTACGTATACTATTCTTACATTTTCACGCCAATAAACATTGAAACACTATTAATTTGTTCGTAAGAACTTCAGTCCCGTTTTTAACCGTTTTTACGAATAAAATAATTGTATTTTAGAATAACATTTTTCTCCGTGTACAGTTTCATAGTTATCCTTAACTTCTCTACAGTATAAGATTCATCTTCAAAGTGTCATTCTCTATTTGATATCCGCTACGTTAACGTTACGCTGACGGGTTTATGACTCAATGTATCTACTACGTACTGTCTACTTGTCCACCATTGTTTAGCATGTGCTACAGTTATATTTGATGAAAAACTGGAATTTGTACGCATAAACCACATTACTTATAATAATATGAAATATTTAGGATTTTTTCTGAGAAGCTTTAATAACTTTTATTCGCTTCCTGTCATGAAAATTTTACTTCTCTCATTAGTTTGTAGCCAATTAGAGTATAATTCTGTCATTTTGCCACCTCACCATAAAATTTATGTAAAACATTTCGAAAGAATTCAGCCTTTTTCAACTTTCAACTACACTTTTTTATTAATTACCTTAAAAATACACGCACTTGATCAGGTGAAGATAAGCGATCAGGGTCGGCGAAGGATAAGCGACCTATGTTTCTTTTTTAATTTTTTAAATTCGGAGTTCGTCGATTGTTATTTCCATTGTAATTTTTTGTCTTTGATGTTCTAAGCACCTCCCCTTTCCACCTCTTCCGCTCCCCCTCCCCACTCTTCCCTGTTGATTTTCTAAGCACCTCCCTTCACCACCTCCTCCCCCCACTACTTCAATTTCTACCCACGCATAGCTTTGTATCCTTGATTATTTAGTTTTTAGTACATTTAATGTCCTGAGGAAGAAAACATCTTTCTAGAAACATGTCGATTTGTTAAAATAAAGATTATCGTGGTAAAGACAAAGTGTTTTAATTTTTCATTAATAAAATGGTGCCACAAAATGAATTTGCAAAATTTTAAGAAATAATTTCTTTGTTTAAAACATTTTTAATCATTTCTTTTCTGATAATTTTATTATTGTTACTTTTTATTAAAATTAATCCAATTGTAAACCACTGTAATGTAAGAAATATTTATTTGCAGCCTTTTATTTATTACTGTGTAAAAAATCTAAACATTATGTACCTAATGTAAAAGCCTTACGGGCTTATAAAAGAGTAAATTAATATTATAGTTGTCTACACCTAATTTGTACAGAACGCTGCCGGCAAATTTTAGACAAATAATAAGCCGGATGAGATAAAATATAAAAGTAGTATAGTTTTCCTCTATGTTTCTGCAGTATTACCATAAAAGTTTTATTCTCTATCTAATGTCTATTATGTCAACGTCACGTTGGCGTGTCTATGTCTCTATGTGTCTACTGCCTCCTGTTTTCTTGTCTACCACTGTCTAGTCTTCTATTGTAGTTGTCTAGTTGTCTACATCAAGTTTGGACAGATGCTGCTGGTCGGCTTCAGACAAATAATGTGTCTTTTAAAACCTAATTCCAAAGCAGTATAGTTTCATAGTTATTCTATACTTTCTACAATATGAGATTCATCTTCAAAGTGTCATTCTACGTTCATTACGCTGACGTTTTTACGACTCAATGCGTCTACGTAGTATCTACAGTCTACTTGACGAACGCTGTCTAGCGTCTAGCATGTACTAGTTGTCTACACCAAATTTGGACAAAAATACTTTTTAAGACAAAATTTGATAGAGGTAAAATATAAAAGTAGTATAGTTTTATAGTATCCTCCACGTTTCTACAGTATGAGATTTATCATCAAAGTTTTATTCTCTACCTTATGTCTATTATGTCAACGTCACGTTGGCGTGTCTATGTCTCTATGTGTCTACTGCCTACTGTCTTCTTGTCTACCACTGTCTAGTCTTCTTCTAGTAGTTATCTAGTTGTCTACACCAAGTTTGGACAGATCTCTGCTGGTCGGTTTCAGACAAATAACGTGTCGGATGAAACCAAAGTTAAACTTGTTTACGGTGGCAATCTTTCGCTGTGGCGTGTTTATCAACGGTATAACGCCTGTGATGTGAGATACATTGGGTTAGGAAGACCATTTTTCTCTGAGATCAAATTATATCGTATATTATTTCGTAAGACTTTGAATTAAAAACATTGGGTTACATTTTTAGCCCAGCCGTTGGAACCCTCATCATATTTGACGTTGTCATCAAATCAACACCATTTTAATTTGTTTGAAGTTTGTCACTTCAAAAATGGCCCCGTTACTCGCCGGTGCTCGTTATGAGTTTAATCATATTTTGTTAACAACGAACTAAATAACCTAACTCAATAGTATTGGGAAGATTTTTTTTTAAAAACGACTCTATACAAATCATCGAAATTATATTAAAAATTCCCATTGCTGACAAATTTACCGGGGTTAAAACAACTTGAGTGTTAGTTGAGTCTTTTTTATGTGATTACAGCACAAGAGTCCCGTCTGCTCCCAACTGTCTGGAGCTAAAGAGAATTTGGCATCCCCAATTGGGATATGTTGTATGGCTGAAAGTAATGGTAAGGGGGGGGGGGGGGATGGAGAAGACGAAGGCGGGAACATTAAACACAGCCAATGTTCACTAATGGCCAAAGCCGTTTACCAGGGCGATACTGAATGGGAACCATGTATATGAAATAACAGGCAAATATAACAACACTGCAGAAATATTGCAAATAAATGAATTGGAACAGCAAAATACATCTCATCATTTCACATTGAAAACATCGAAGGCATTTCTAATTTTATTCAATTCGAAAAGCCCAAAAATTCTAATTTCAACAAGCGCCATTTTGGTCACAGGTCTCATACGTAATAATAAAAATATATTGATATACATAATTTTAATTATTTATAATATTGTATAATCGATATTTATTTCACTCAGTGAAAAGATTTGAGATCAAATTTCGACAAGGAAACTGTGTTTTGATTTGGGACAAGAGATGAATGAGATATTAAAAGCCCTACGAGTTGTTTTCATGGACAAAATCTGAGGAACCCCCAGCTTTAGTGACTCAGCGGAAAATATCGTGATGGAGGGTAACAAAGGCCCTCTTCACGATGAAAATGAAATCATCTTGTATTTTATTTATACACGTACACACAATAAGACGTGTTCATGTTTTTTCACGTGAATGCAAAGATACTTAGTTTTTTATAATAAAAAATCATAATTATAAGTCTACCTACTAAAGCAGAAGAAATATTTAAAAAAAAAATAAACTTTTCGCTCTCCTGAACAATTAACATTTTGTTCTTTACAGCGGCGTTCTCAACCTTTTAGACTTTGCTGACCGGCAAAAATAACTTATTAGACCTAAGACTAAAAATTGCACGCTTTATCTTTGTAACTGTTGTGGTTGATTTAGGTATTCAACCTGTTTCCTCGGGCAATTCTCATGTTCTGACTACAATTTTAAATTACACGAAATACGAATTAAAAGCGGGTTCTATGTAATATCGCAGCACATGAACCATTCTCGTGTTTTGACTGCAGATTTTGTGTTAAAAAACAGGCATTCACTGCTAAGAACCAATGCAATCATAAGTTTAGGCATCAAGAAAGCTTAGCTTTCAATCGAGCTCGAGAATGAGAATTCACAATCGAGGGATTCTGTTGAAAATATATTGATTATTTAATGGTAATTTTTCTGATTTTAATCATCTTATTATCATCTTATAATCTTATTTCTGATTTTAATCATCGTACTAAAAATGTTTGTTTTTTACGTTTTCATTCTAATTTATTCATTTTAAAAACGCTTAAAAACCAACGAAACCAAAACGGACCGTGATTGCCAACGTCGCTTCGTACGCACGTCATCAAACAAACAAAGTAGTACTGTCGGAAATTTTTCAATAACGAGTGACCATTATGACGTAACACGTCGAAAATGCCGTTTTAGCGGGATTACAAAAATGGCCAACTTAAACTCGCTGTAGAAAATTTATTCGTCAACATAAAAATAAAATAAAAATGCCATAATAATCGTAATTTTTTAAAGCAAAATTTTTTTATGTGGAAATACCCTATTGTGGTATCCACCGACTCATCCTTGGTTTTGTAACGTTGGTCTTAAACCTGGTTTAAAGCCGTTTCAACCTTGCACACGCAGTGATAATAAGTCAAGTTTATCACTGTTACGTAGTAATTCGACGCGTATTAGTTATACTACGATTATGAGTTGAAGTCTAAATTATTATTGTACCTGTACTGAACAACAGCTACGTAACATTGTCGCGTCTATACTTTAACAGAATAGCGACACAATAATGGTGTTATTACACTATTATTTCCTCATTGCCGGCAGTTTGAAGAATTTTATTAAAATATTTATAAATCCGATGTTGTTTCGATCCGGTGTTTGGTCACAACACGAACATGTGATCGATCTCGACCAGTTCCGTGTTTTGGGCCACGAGGCCAGGGCTCAAGTAGGCCCCGGAGACCGATTGTTCCCGTAAATGGAAACTGTAGTTTCCCAAAAAACACAATTGGGCCTCTGAAGGCTGCCGGCCCTGCTCCCCGAAAATTGATGGGCTACAGGAGTTTCGGTGACGTTTTACATTTTGCGGCCGTTGAAAGGACGATGAAGAGAGAAACAGGTACAGGAAGACAGGAAAAGTAAAGAAAATAATAATCAAACTATATCATGAATATATGTTTTTTAATTTCTATAACACAAACTTTCACAGTATACTTATTTTTAGCAATTAACTTTCAGAAATCTTACTAATATTATAAACGCGAAAGTTTGTATGGATGTATGTATGTTTGTTACTCTTTCACGCAAAATTTACTGAATTGATTTTAATGAAACTTTACAATAATATAGCTCATACATCAGAAGAACATATAGGCTATAATTTATAAAGCTAGCTTTTTATTTTCAATGTATTGAAAATAATAATTATTGTTTAATAGAAAATGTCAAAATTTGAGAATGACATTTTGCAAAACAATGATTGTTAAATCAAAATTCTATTTTAGAAAATATTTAAATTGGTGAATTTATTTGAAGTACTCGCCTGATACTTTGAATCGAATCAAGAATTATAGATATTTTAAATAAATAGGTTAAGAATTTTGTTATAAACATAGATACTGCGCAGACGAAGTCGCGGGCAGAAGCTTGTATCTAATAAAAGTAATGCGTACGATCGAAATTTAACACGAGAATGGAATGTATCAGGAGCATCTCATATCCTTATTCTATATTCCTCTTAGAGAAAAAGGTACCTTTTTTATTTTTATGTGAATATCACACAAGAGTCTCAACTGCCCCCGTCTGGAGCCAGTGAGACTATGGCATCCCCAATTGGGGTATGTTGCGAGGCTGAAGGTAAGTGGGGAGGGGAAGGAGATTTAGCAGAGGAAGGTGAGGAAGTACCTGGCTATTCAGATCTTGTCACTAAACACAACTAAAGCCATTATTAAGCAACGTTTCAATTCTGAATGGTGGTCTTACACCAGGGCGACACTGAGAGTATCTTCTACTCTGGAACGTGCCGCAAATATACAATATTATTTTTAATTAATTACTTGTGAAATAACAAAAAATAATCAAATAAAAAATATTTGAGCCGGGTTCGAACGCCGGGTTCGGACGCCAGGTTCGAACGCCGGGTTCGAACCCGCGACCTTTGTCGACCTACAGGAAGATAGGAAATGCAAAGAAAATTCCTTATCTATTTCACGAATAGATGTGTTTTCAATTTGTATAGGTAAACACAACATATGTGCGTGTACCCCAAATCCCCATATATTTGAATAATATAACACAAACTTTCACAATAAAGACATTTTTAACAATAACCTTCAGAAATATCAAATTTTGGTTTTACAATCATTGTTTTTCAAAATGTCATTCTCAAATTTTGACATTTTCTAATTATTATTTGTAATACATGGAAAATAGCAAGCTTTGGGTATAAATTATAGCCTGTATGTTATTCTGATGTATATGAGCTATATTATTGTAAAGTTTCATTAAAGTCCATTCAGTGGTTTTTGCGTGAAAGAGTAACAAACACACATACATCCATACAAACTTTCTTGTTTATAATATTAGTAAGATATTGATGTGTGCTGTAAGTAAATGTTTTTTTTTTTTAACTTTGTTTTAAGAGAAATATAAACGCCATAAATATTTGACTTCTTATCCCTTTAGAACTCGCGAGGAAAAATAATCCTAGCCATAAAGGGGTATTTTAAAAAAGTGGTTTCTTATATAACTTCATATTTATCTAATGAAAAAATAAATTATTTAGTACTTTGCGCTTATATTTTTTGTAACGTAATTAATAAATTTAATTTAATTCCATTAAATTGAAAAGGTAGGAAAAGCTTCAATGTAACCATAAAATATTTTTCATTTTTATAATATAAACCGATTCGTAGTAAAGATAAATCTAAATATTGATTTGGCGTATAACTTCATCTTAAGAATACTACAATAAACTTCAAAATACAAATGTTCTAATAATGTATACCTACACATTATCACCCATACATAAACTATATTGATAATGGATCTATATAATTTACTAAAGTAATTTATTTTAAAAATATCAATATAATTTTGGTAGTTTTAATTTCCAAAACAAATTTTTGTATTATTTAATTTAAAAAATTTCTATAATAATAGACCGAATTTATATTATATAAAATTTATCCGCGTTTTCTTAAGGCACTTAAAACGTATCCTTTCAATATCACAAGGCAAAGAAAAAACATGTCCTTCGTGTATCGCTGAAGTTAAACGGAAAGCGGACATCAATTTTCAAAGAATAATGGTGTATGTGAATCAAGGAATAAAGCGCGCAAATGGATATCAAAGCGTAATCACCGATTGGCTAAAATCCCTTGAATCATTCGCACTGCTTATGACCTTTATCAATCAAAGCCCGATTATATTTTCCGCAAGAGCTTCAAGGATACATGGCTATTTTAGAAATGCAGCGCAAATGAATTTGAACCTTATCGCAAAAGCTTTTCCTTGCTACAGAATGTGCACCCGTCGAACCATTTTCCTTTGCCATACGTCATTATGACGTCACGCCGCGAAATCATTATGGCCGCCGTCGCGAGAGAGAGACGCCCCTATATAAAGGAGGGAGAGAGCAGAATAGTCTGGTACAAAATATTGATCCTTAAGGGCCGCTTTGTATGGGGCGAGTCCATCTCGCGCCGAGGGGTGCTCGATTTCATTATTCACGAAGGGGGTTTACGCGTGTTACTGGCGTAAATCTCGAAATACCGGAATAATTCAGCGGGTAGTACGGCGTTTTTCGCAGCTGACTATGAATAAATGCGCGCAGCGTTCCTTCTGGGAAAAATGTCGGGTCAGGAAAAACGTGTTCAAAATGGCGGCGTCCTACATAAAACAGCGGCTTCCACGGCTGTTCGACCGTTTTGAGGCCGTGATGAAACGCTGTCCGCTGCCTGAAGTCGTAAACATATTTTATTGCGATATATGTTATCATTTCATACGACAGAGCTCAGGAGAGGAGCTTGCTTAATTCCGGCCGAATACGGCGGATAAAGATGGCGCGGGGTAGATTGGGGTGAATTACAAATACGGCCGGTCGGAGCTTGTCGAAAGATAAAACATGTTTCTCATAAAAAACATTAAATTTTGAATTGGCATACTCGAATGGAACACCTTTTTAGACGAGCTATTTGATGTAATTTTGCGTAGCGTACAATATGGGCAAAGAATTATGTGTTTAGTTTTTAGTGTCTACACTAACACGGGGGAAGAGGAATCAATACCGTATGGTTAAATTTTTATTTTATTTTTCTGTTCCTCGTACAGTCCAATCTTGCAGGCACCAAAATGTCAAATATAAAATAATATAATATTTAAAAATATATATATAGATATAATTATTTTTATTTTTAAACTTTGGCAGGAATGAATCACATTTAGTATATTTTTTAAATGTACATTTCTCTCTCTATGGTTTCAATCCTGGGATTGGTTTGCAGCAATTTCTCTGTTTTTCTCTTCCACTCTTCCTTGTCTTGTGCGGCTCTTTTGAAGTCTGCATATGATGAGCAGCACATGTCCACCAGCAGGTCCTCCAGGTACTCTCGGCGTGGGCGTCCCCTAGAGTTTATTCCCTCGGTCATACCCTCCATTATGGCATGCAAGAGGCCTTCTTGTCGTATTATATGGCCGATCCATCTTGCCATCTCCTTCGATTCTTTGGAGAACCTCCTCATTTGTAATGTGGTCTCTTCAGGAAGTTCCTAATAGTCTTCTATAGGACCACATCTCAAAAGCCTCTAGTCTCCGTTTATCTCTTTCGGATAGGCACCATGTTTCGCAGCCGTACATCGATATACTCCATACATAGGTCTTGATGAGGAGTATTCTCAGTTTTAGGTGTATATTATTTGATTCTATTATTTTCGACCTTTTATTGAATGCAAGCCTAGCCTGTGTATACGGCTGTCGACCTCGCTCTTAGGCCGACCGTCCCATGTTATTTTGCTCCCGAGGTAGACTAAATCCTTGGTGTTCTTTAGTGGAACTCCTGACATGTACGTATATACCCCGATTAAAAATAACGGATGAAAAAAAACTGATTTATTTCTAATATCTATTATTTATGCGAACACACGATGCCCGCACATTAAATGTTTCAGTCAAACATAAAACCATAATGTACTGTTATTAAATTGTCATTGTATAAACAAAATTGAACATCGCTTCGCATTGTGTTTTATGTTTTTACGCTCCAATCCTTAAAATTATCACGAAAAGCCAATACCAATGAAATAAATCAACCAAACTGCTTGTTTGTTATTAATACGCGAATTTAACAATTTTCGCATTTATTAAAATGGCTTCAATATTACGAGCTTTTAGGCTGCTACTGGAGGAGGGGGGGGGGTCGAAAATTGTACAGTATACAGCTGTGCTTAGCAAAACTAGCCATGTAAAACACAAAACAATATAAAGCAAAACATTATCTAAAAAACAGAATAGTTCTGTATAGCATTCTGTATTTTTTTTTATATTTTTTTTTATAGAGAAACCTCACAAGAGTCCCAACTGCTCCCTTCCGGAGCCAGTGAGACTATGGCATCCCCAATTGGAGTATGTTGTGAGGCTGAAGGTAAGTGAGGAAGGGAAGGAGATGGGGAAGAGGAAGGTGGGAAAGTATCTGGCTATTCAGATCTAGTCACTAAACACGGCTAGAGCCATTATTAAGCAACGTTTCAATTCTGAATGGTGGTCTTACACCAGGGCGATACTGACAGTATCTTCCACTCTGGAACGTGCCGCAAACATAGTATATATTATTTTTTATTAATTAATTGTGAAATAACACAAATTAATCAAATAAAATTTATTAGCGCACGCCGGGTTCGAACCCGCAACCTTCCGATTGGGAGTCAAGTGTCTTACCACTCGACCATGATATGAACTGATCAAATGATGTGCGTAAAGCAGGCAGCTTATCTGGACTATAGTTTAAATAAAAGCTGAGCTTAAAAAAGACTAGTTGCGGAAAGAATTAGTTGTATAAATCAGAAAGCTGAGCTGAACAAAACTAGTTGTAAAAGCAAGTATCTGAGCTGAACAAAAAATAGTCGTATCAATCAGAATACTGGGCTGAACGACATTAGTTCTGGTAAAAGTTGAACTGAATACTTACAAGTAGAACTTGGATTGTTCTTACGTAAGTGCGAACGTCTGTAAAAACGCAGTATAAATAAATGAATAATAGAAACTGCTCAAACGGGATGAGTCGATATAAACAAACCTCTGAGGTGAGCTGAAAAAAACCGACTGAAGGTAACCCTGCATAGAAAATGTGAGTATCTACCTACTTCAAGGTTGAAATTTCTACAAATCTTTACGATCGAACTAAAATACATTATACTATGTCATCGGATAAAATTTCAGGATTGATATTAGGAACCTTACGTATAGCAAAAAAATCGGGAAGAAATCTTCAGCAGAAAATCCATTTGGAGAATAACCAAAAATTCTCAAACGATAAAAAGCCACTCGGAGAACAATGTTATTCTAAAATACGTTTAAAAACGGGACTGAAGTTCTTACGAACAAATACTGCGGGAACATGTAAGAATAATTTGTTGGTACGTAATTTCGTACGTATACGATCAAATTATTCTTATATTTTCCCGCCAATAAATATTGGAACACTGATAATTTGTGCGTAAGAACTTCAGTCCCATTTTTAACCGTTTTTACGAATGTGTAGAGTGTGCAGAGTATACAGAAATTTACATTATCGTTTCTGTCTAGCCATTGCACCCATTTTTAACCTCAAAATATTCTTTCAACTATTAGAGTTGCGATATATGTTTGTAAACTCTATCTACCAAAACCGAACATTTCAATAATTATTTTCCTGGTGGTAGATTTTTATAATAACCTACACCTTTAGTCCATGTTGTTCGTGGTTAGACATGTTGGGGCATGTTTAGGCAACCCCTTTCAACATCCCTTACCGGCCCTGGCCAGTATAGCGCGTGCCAAACATGAGCAGCTAATTGGCCAGACCCCGGCGGGGAGGGGAAGGGGGTTGAGTACCACCTACTTCCGTGCCTTTACTATACTCCTACCTATTGCGTAGTGTAAATACTATTTAGTACTTTCCCGTTACTAGGAGGTTAAACTATAATTGTCATAAATATATGATATTTCAGGGATATCGGAATTTTTTTATTTTTTTTATTTTTTATTTATTATATGAATCTATATCATAAAGTTTAAATTTTTTTTGGCCTTGCCTGTCTCACTAGGAAATCCTGTGTCGAGACAGACTAGTTTACAAATATTTTTTAATTATTAAATAAAGTACATTTTTCAATAAAGCAAAAATATTTGACAAGATTTTCAGGTTGGTAGGTAGTGGTAACAATAATGAGATATACGATTATATTTGGGTGAGGTGACTAATTATTGACTTTTTTCGATGATCCATTGTTTGATCAGGATTTTGTATTTGTTAATATTATTCGATTGTCTTGTTTTGTCAGGTAGGTTATTGTATATTTTAGACGCAATGTATTTGAAATTTCTTTGACCAATGAATGTACCGTATAGGTAATATATATACTATATAACTAAGATATTTTCGCAAACAATCTCGCATACTAAAACCAAATTAACAATCTTTTACTATGATGTCTTGGAGAACAGTTATGTAATTCTTTTATTATTATGATGAAAGTGTAGAAATGATATCCCTGAGGCGTATGTGTACAAATATCATGTATGCAAATGTCAGATTTGGCATATGACTGCTAGCGCCTCGGCGTCTAACAAAGGAACCATTCTGCGGCTTATCTTAACGGTAATTTATAAATGCGGTAGAATTAGCACGCTTAAATTGGAGGTAGGAGTGTCGTACATAGCAAGGATACGGACTGTTAGCGTTATGCAATTATGTGTAAGTACTTGCATACTGCTTACTAACCTCGTATGCGTGGACGTTGGAGGGTCTAGAATCGTTCAAAATAAATGTAGCTTCGTTCAAAAAAAAAAGAGTCTTGACGTGTGCGGTAAAGAAGGAAACCATATGTTTCCTTATAATGCCGTTGGGAAAGTGGTGGGGTCTACTCCAATGTTAGCGTAATGCAGTAGGTAGTTAGTGGGGTGTTAATTCTCGGCTATTATTTTGGAACCGATCTGACACCGTTCAGATAATTGCACCGATGAGAATAAACCTTTATTTAATGTAGAAAAACGTCACTCTGACATATACGCCGTCCAAAAACCCAATTAAATTCAATTAATAAATGATGAAATAATGTCATCGATGAAACTCATTAGGGACCTCGGGGTCATATTTGATCCCATACTTACGTTTTTAGATCGTATAGTGGCGTTGGCATCATCGGGTTACAAACTTCTTGGATTTGTGATAATTTATTGGTAAGAGACAGACAGCTTATACATAAAATATAAAGATAAATATATACATTGTTAAATGAAGTCAAGCCCAAAAAACAAGTAAACAATGTTCCACGCCCGAAGCGATGGCATCGATGCTCACCTCCATGTTACGATCAAAACGCGAGTACACGATTCTGCCCATACCAGCAAAAATATGAAGAAACGCTAGAACAAATTAAAAATTAAAACAAATAAAAAAAAAAATTAATTGTCTTTTTTCTTTCTATTAGATTGCACGATGAATACCCACGATTTATGCATCACATGGATGTGCTCTCTGAAACGCGCTTCGAAAATCTCCAATCTAGAAGAATGGGACCCTTACGCTGTTCTTCCATGGAGCTACGTTCAAGTTCCGCTCGTCTGTATTTTCCATACTATTATTAGTGTTTGAAAACGCCGCTAGGCGCTGCATTAGCAAAATAGTATGATAGGTAGCGGTAGCGTCGCTTGTAAGTAGCTACGTGAACGATGGGCCTTACCGTAACAGCTTTTAAAATAATAAACTATTTTATATTATTATTTTATTTATTAAGTTTAAAGAAATATACATATTTCGCTTTGTTAACTTAAGTATACATTGATACAAATAATATTAATAATGATGGTTTACTACCTAACACCAAGTAACACATTTTTTTAAGTAAGAACATTTTGGTTTTGCTCATTAATCTTGAGAACAAACAGTTTTTTTTTTAAATATATTTTATTTGATTTTCGGTTGTCAGGAAGGAGATTATATATGTTTTTACCCTCATAGCCTATGTTTCTTTTGCCACACTCTGTCTTTGTTGAATTTGTGTATAATTTATTACGTTGTCTTGTGTGGTGTTCATGTACTTGTGATGTTTTCATAAATGTAGAATTTGTGTGTATAAAGCCATTTTGAATTTTGTAGATTAATAAGCATATGTTGTATTCGTACAGTTTTCCGATTTGTATTGAGTTAGTTTCTTGGTATACTCTTATATTGACAGTCCATATCTCCTGGAATGCTATAAATTGTTCGTACATGACTTGCTCTTGGCACAAACGGATGTTCTGGTCCATCATAGCATGACAAGAGGTATAGTGCTGCTAAGTGATATCTCATTATTGTTCATGCTGAACAAAATTACTGTGCGGGGAAAATGATCTAGAAAATCGAATCTGAATCGGCTATTCTGCAAAAACTACAAACTTTTACAAGCTCTTTCAGAAACTTTTATATTTCAATGAGGCATAATATTTTCCATGAATTGTATTTTTAACAATTTTTCAACTTGCGTTGATTCTCAGTTTGATAGCTTACCTTAAATAATATGTTTGTTTTCGCTAGTGGTATGCCCTTTAGTCTGTATCTGCGTCGAGGTATGGAATGATCAGATGGGGGAGAACTTGTGATTTACATCTTCACCGTAAACACGTTTAATCCCGGCGCATGGCGTACGGAAATACATTCTACGTATAAACATATATGCAGATCCGTGCGATTAGGGATGTTTTTACCTTAAGTACCTACGTATTTAAAAAAATGTACATTATTATTTTAATATGTTATTATAAGCTATTGTTTTACTCGGTGTCTCATTTTGACGTTGTTACAATATGCAACAAAACAAAAACAAAACCCTACACAGATATATGGCAGTGAGGCATGGAACTGGCAGAAGAAGGATGGAAGTGTTCATAAACACAAGCAGCTGCTTTATTAGGAGAGTGATACAAATGTTATGTAATATAAAGTTTTAAATATTGTAACTCTAAATATAACCATCTTCCTTCATTTTAACGGCACATAGCACTCTTCTTATACACAAACAAATATATATATCCCTGAGGCGTATGTGTGGTAATACCAATGTACGATCATGTGAGAATTGTGGAGACTGTAAAGCTGATCTAAGCGTAAAGCTTATAAGATTAAGAAAGGAATCCTCAGATGGTTCAGGCATGTAAAGAGAATGAACGAAAAAAGGGGTGTAAGGAGAATATGTGACGCAAATGTAAATGGTAGAAGAAGTCGTGGACGCCCGAAGAAGACATTGCACGATCAAGTGAACCATAGATGCTTGAGTCGGGTCATGTCAAGAGTCGGAATAATAGAAGAGTATGTATGATTGAGATTGAAGATAAGATGTTTGGCGGTCCGTCCTCTCTGTCTACCCTGCGAGAAGCGGCGTGATGGTTGGGTTGTTAGTTAGTTAGTTAGTTGAAACAAATTTTGTAGGAGTTTGGGCGATAGGTGGATAAACAATGCGAAGGTAAAAACCGCAACCTTAGTCATAAGTCACTGGAGTGAGTCGACAGGAGATAAGGAGTTTTAAAGGTTGCGGTGCAACTTAGTGAAAAATAGATTCTAATATTTTGAAAATAAATAACAACGATAACAATTTGGGAGGTGGGTATGGATACCGACGCCCCCGGAAACCACTTTTTGAATAACCAACACATAACCAACGAGATAAAAAACAAAATGTTTCTTAAAGCATTATCAAACACCATTTTTGACTGTTTGTGTGATAAAAGGATGTGCAAATTAAATAATCTTCAACTAAAAATAAAAACACCACATTTTACTGGTACTCTTATCGTAGGCACGTTCATAAATCCCATTGTATTAATAACTTTTTTTATTCTCCAATTCTGGTAGAAATCTCTAAAGAGCCAATAACGCTGAAATAAATCATCTTAACTGCGTATTTGATTAATCAGCGGAAACAACGATTTACGAATATGTTTTTCGTTTATTTCCAGAATTTCAGACTACAAGGGGGTTATAATATAACTGAGACACGATAATATTTAACAAAAAAGTTAAATAAATACTTAATATTACCGTCATTAGATTTTCCCAGAGGATAGGGAGTGGGGACGGAATGCGCCAATCCATTCCATAACCTCAAAGCTTCAAGCTCCAATCTTTTAGCATCAATGTTTTAAGCTCCGAGCTTTTAGCTCCGATATTTGAACTCAGAGCTTTTATCTTAGATCGTTCAGCTCCCAGCTTTAAGTTCCAAGCTTTCAGTTCCAAGCTTTAAGCTTCAAGCTTTAAGCTTCAAGCTTTAAAATCCAAGCTTTAAAATCCAAGCTTTATTTCCAAATTTAAACTCCATGTTTTATTTAAACACAGCTTAAGATGATCCATTAGTCCTTGACTCATTCGGAATCGGGCGGTGCGAACGATTTTTGGGCGTTTACCAATAAAAACCCTAATCTCTAGCAAACAACAGTGTTTTGTTATATTTCGCAAGTATATTTTTAAAGATCGAAGCGCCGCGTAGACTATGGCATGTCCGTTGGCCCCGGGCTCTGGGCGTAGACTGAGCGACGGGCTAAAATCTTTCTGTACATGGCATAAGGATGAAATTCGCTCTTACAAATTCGTTGGGTACCGCCTATTTTTATTCACTGAAAAGAAACGTCGCCAAAATGAACGTTTTATTTTATTTTGTGAAGTTCAGATACAAATATTAAAATGTTTTCCGATCACTCTATAAGAAACTTAATTAGCTACATTATTCAATAAAACAACACCAGAAAAAGGATTTTTAAGTAGGATATTTTTCATTTTTAACCATTTTTTATAGGTCAGACGCATAATTTTTTTCTAAGCTTATTAAAAAGCTTATCAAAAAAATACTCGATCACTTCAAAGGCCAAGATGTGTTCTACTCACAGTATTTAATTAAAGCATCTATATTATTTCTAAGCGATCAAATTTTCTAAACTAATACACAAGATTTTATGTATACCTAAAATAGATTTTGCATTTTTCCGCATGTCTTCACCTTAACGCTTAAAGTCTAGAAGTTACTGCATTTCCCAGACACCTTGTATAGTTTTATTCCCTAACAATCGAGATTTGAAGAGTATATTCACTCTATATTTTACCGATATTACAATGCAAGATACATCGAGGAAATTGATCCCTTAGGCCCGGTGCGAGGTCGGGAAACACGTCAAACGCGCGCCAACGGCTTGATATTTGAATGATATTGATTGATATTTAATTCAAATAAACAGTTGATATTTGTCACATCAGAACGGGTCGTTTTTACGATTCTTTTTGTATAACTATGGCCCGGTATATCAGTTGATTTGAAGCTCGGCTTGGTTGGAATGTCGAGCTTAGCACAGCTTGGAACATAATCCGTATATGGGTCGAAAGCCTAGATGTCACCAAAATTACATGTATTATCTATGAATTTAACAGAAGAATGTGTTTATTTTTTCCTTACAAATCCACTGTCCATGCTCTACTGCATATATTATGCACGATATTTAAAAATATATTTTTAGGGGGGTTTAATTTATGAATTCATTTTCGATAAAGTTTTACACTTCAATCAGCATTGCTATAAGTGAGTACACTAATTTTAATAAGTATTTGTAGTGCTAGAGGCAGTGCATTGAAATAAACTGCTGAAAACAAACTGTTCTGACGTTGAAACTTTTAAAATCTTTTATCAGACTATTTTTGATTGATTATATATTAATTACATCGTCATTTCTAATTGCTCGATGAATATAATAGTCCATACTTGTAAAATTAGGCAATTTACGTAAATTTCGGGGGGAAGTATTCAAATAATAATATTTACATAAATGTCAGATTTGGCGTTTATGTAAATAATACTGCTAGCGCTTCAGCGTCTAAAAAAATAACTAGTCTGCCGCTTATCGAAGCTTAAGCGGTAGATTTAGCACGCTTAAATTGGAGCAAGGAATGTCGTACAGAGCAACGATACGGACTGGCTGATATACCGGGCCTATTTCCAACATTTAATAAGACAATTTATCGCTATTATTCTCATATTATTTTTCGTGTGCTTCAACATAAACGGCGATTAAATGACAAACTACAAAGATTCCGAGTCCCCCGAACCAAAACTAATTTATGGCCCAGACTTTCAGCGAACATTATTCGTTCTGGGAGACAATTTTAATGGTACAAATAAATTAACAAGTTTCCTATCTGCTATCAGAACGTACTTATCTGCCGCCGTACTTGTCCGGTAGATATACATCTTTCTGTACTTCGATTAAAAAGAAGATTAATATCCGTACTTCCGATGTTACTTTTGAATTTATTTACCTCATACATTAAAGCTCACGTACTCCATACTTAATGTTGTATCTACGAGTACGTAACGAATTAATAGCTCTTATATTTCATGTTATTTTAAGAAATACTCTATTATTAGATACTCTATTATCTAAATATTAATTGTTCTAATGGTGACTCGACATTTGATCCTCCGACAGTTGTCCCACTGAAATATAATTATTGTAAATTTATAATATTTTGTGAATTATTCATCAATTGTATACCTAAAATAGACTTCAAAAATATCTTTAATATTAGTGGTATGTATATTAACCACTGGAGCGACAGAGCAATTAAAAAAAATCTCGGATTGCTAAAGGAAATTTTTCCGCCTACATTAAAAAAATCATCTCTCCGAAATTGAATAAGGAGACATACAAACTGATTATAGTTCTATATAGCCAATAAAATCACCTGTCTCTTTACATTAAACATTAAACAGCTGTGAACTAGACTGATCAAAATCAGTCTAGTTCACAGCTGTTTAATGTGTAAAATTGTTGAGAATAGCGAAATACTTCGAAAATGCTTTGTTCTACTAACGTCGGTAAAGCATTATCACATTATTCGTAGGATTTATAAAAAAAAATTAAAACTTTAGTTAACTTTAAAGCATTTTGAAGAATCTAGAGAATATTGGAGTAATAATAGTGGAGAAAATGGAATAATAGTGGAGATTCGAAAATAATGAAAGGCTGATGTAAGCGTAATGAGTAAAATTAAGAAATGAACCCTCAGATGGTTTGGGCATGTAGAGCGAATGAACGAAGAAAGGAGCGTAAGGAGAATATAATATGATGCAAGTGTGAATGGTATAAGAAGTAGGGGACGTCCGAGGAAGACATGGCACGATCAAGTGAATCAGATACTTGAGTCGGGCCATGTCAAGAGTCAGAAAAATAGAAGAGTATGTATGAGACGATGTATGAATGTGAATGAGGCAAAGAGTGTGTGCCAAGACTGAGGTGTTTGGCGGTCCGTCCTCTCTGCCTACCCCTGCGGGGAAACGGCGTGATGGTTAGTTAGTTGGTTAGTTAGAGAATATGTGCCACTTTGTGGCAACAAAGCAATCCGAGCCTTTGGAAATAGTGCTATAATGTGGCAAAAAGCGTTCGAGTGGATAAACAAATTTATTTACAGTGTCGATTGTTTGCACTTGTATGCTGGTATGTACACTATGGAGTACCTATAAATATGGACATTATTCCTTGATGGAATGGAATGAAAATATGTTTTATACTTTCGTTATTCGGCGGTTCATCCTCTCTGCACATTCCTTCGGGGACACTTACTTATATTTTGTGTAAGTAGGTATCTATACCGTATTTAGTAGGTATAAGTATGTCGATGGTAGTAAGGAAAGAGAGAGGGAAACTATCGGGAATCAGCTGTTATGGAACCATTCTAAATAATTTGTTTGTAGTAAACGGTTAGAATTATATTAGATATTTAATAATAATTATTAGTAAGTTGTTAAAGATAATAGAAACAACCTTTTTTTATTATACATTATGATTATGTTTGTTGCAGTTTTAAATATTGTCATGGTGTACTAATATATTACAAAACTCTTCAACAATTTATTTAATAATCTGTTCAAAATATTCAAGAGGTGTAAAATTCTACAAGAGAGCGGGAATAAATAATTCGCTGCCTCCACACGCTAGCCAAGCCTCGGCAAGCGTTTTCTAGAGGTGGGCGTTTTTGTTCTTTAAAAAACGAAAATAACTTTTTCGTTGTTTGTTTTTGGGGTGTTATGCCGTATTACGCTACCTCCTTCTTTGGCCGACGTTTCGGACAGATCCGACGATGTGCCGGATCTGCCCTGATGATGGACACTGCAACGCTGTCCGAAACGTCGGCTAAAGAAGGAGGTAGCGTAACACGGCATAACACCCCAAAAACAAACAACGAAAATGCTTTTGGTCGTGAAAATCTAAAAACGTATCTCACGAAAATAACAGTTTTTTTATAAAACGTTTTTCAAATGTTTTCCCAAACTGTTGGAAAAAATGGACAATGGTGTGAAATAAATTTGTTTACTCCACTCTAAGGTAATAGGTTACTAGCTCATTTCTATTTCAATTAAAATGCCTCAAAACCGCCCGATTTTTACCAAGAGTTTGGGAAAATTATGGACGATTTGTGAAAAAAACAGTCCTTTTTCATTTTTTAAAAATAACAAAAATGCCCACTCTAGTGAACACTTGCCGAGCGTGTGGACGCATCATTACTTCAGTTAATTAAATACATGAAATTTATTATACTTTATAACGTTGTCGTTATTAAAACTTGAAATAATAACGCATAATTTGCAAAATATTGTTAATCATCATTTCTTGTCGAATGTTTGTTTAGCCAATTGGTATCGAAATCGCAAAAACAAACATCTTCTTTATGTCAAATTATATTTGAAAGTAATTGACTGAGAGTAGCGATGTCCTGTTTTAAACCGGAAATTTTTGCATTTCGTCTTTCTGTAAATTTGTTTGTTGCGTTCCGGTTCCGTTTTAAGATAAATTTTAATATTATTTTTTCGAAGGTCAAATCGGCATTTTAATTATTTTTGTAGGTAGGTGGGTATTTAAGTACCTACTTACAAATCTTATAAGTTCTGAAGAAATTTTGGTTTTTATTTAAAATAATTAGAAACTTACTTTTTTTTTTTGGATGAGAAGTATACTAACTGTTTTTTTTGCATTGTGCTCCACAAACGAAACCCTTAGGAAAAATAATCCCTCAGGACCTATTTATTTTTGGGGATTCTTTGTGGAGGGTCTTTTTAGGGAAAGGAAGGAGAAAACTTCTGGGAAGGAAAAGGGTATGATGGTAGGTTAAAATCTGGGGTCAATGTGTCTAGGAGTGATGAACGTATGAATTCATACTTCCCACTGGACCGATTAATATTAGATCAGATTATGTCTTTCTCAGCTAATCTCTCCCGATCCGGCCCGCCACGCAGCAGTTGGGCAAATGCATTGGCCGCCAAGACCTATAAAAACCTCACCCCATGTACCCGGGCACCCCTGCTAAGTCACCAAACTAGCGAACCACTTGGGTGTTTATATGCAATAGATAGTTCCCGGGTGGCGGTGCCCATACCCGCCTCCTAAATTGAAATTGAAACTGTTAAAAATAATCGTATTTACTTTAACATTTGAGTATATATAAACATTGTTATTTTTGTTAAGATCCTCAAAAGACTGAAAATATAGTGGTGATGTTATGCACAACGTAGAATTATCTCGCTCTACAGTGTTACTTCACACTAGACATGGGCAATTTCATTCATTACTATGAATCAATTCAGTCTGATTCACCTGGTCAAGTGAAGCAATTCATTCAAATCTTCGATTCGAAACTTCCAACATACCCGATTGCGTACCTCACTGGCTCCAGGTGGGAACAGTTGAGACTCTTGTGCGGTATTTACATAAAAACACATTATTTGAGTGCTTTGACATATCCGATCCAGTCTCTTGGAATAAACTTCATCAAAAAACGTTTTTTTTAAATGTATGGTACCTACCTCAATGGTTCCTTTAAAATTGTTAAATTTCTTATCTCAGTATTAAAAAACCAAAAAGAAACTGGAATTATGATTTATTATAGATAATATACCTACCTACTTTTTTTAACAAATATAAAACCAGCAAGCATTTTCTAACCACTGGCTAACATTTAGATATCTTTGTTATTACGCCCTTATATATTATATCACCTTTCTACATTACGAAAAAATCTGAACCAGCATGAATAGATTTCTCACCTTAGAACACTTTAATAAGAATACTTTTGAAAGTAACCTACATAGGTATAGATATTTGACTTACTACAAGCAAGCATGATGGTAGATTCAGACTGGGTCGACGTACGTATGCATCGCTAAGCCTAACAATATCTGGGCTACTTAGCAACCATAGATTTTCAATGAAAATTTATGTTTTAGAATCACATTGGCCACACGCATCGCGATGTGCGATGTCTGTGGCCATTTTCATAGAAAATGTATGGGTTGCTAAGCATTGTTTGGCGTAGTGATGCGTACATATGTCGTCCAGTCTGAATCTACCTTTATCGTTCACAACACTATTCACAGAATATTTTGGCACTCTATCTTTAAAAAATCCTGGCTTATGTATGAGTTATCGCGCTTTCATATTAAATCCGACCTAGTTACAAATAGTTAAAAAAAAAAAAAAAAACTAATTGAATGTCTGAAAGTGAGCGACACACGTTATACAATTTACTACAAAAATAAAGGAATAAATCACTCGATATAATCACGGTTCGTCGGCCGAATTTTCTTGTTGTTTGATACAAGTAGGTGGGTAGATACATAACCATAAAAACAATAATATAAATAAATATAATTTTGTTTCTAAACGTTTTGCATAATTTTCACACGTAGAAGGGAGAAAAATATGGGATTTACTTTCGCTTTTTAGTATTTTTACTAGCAGTAGCTCAGGTTCCGAAGTGGGAAGTTTTCGTGCCATCAGTTAATTGACGGTTTGGCCGCGCGGACACTAACGACGAACCGAAAAAGAAGCAAATATACTAATTCCTTAAATAAGTGAAACCAAGATTGGAGTGAAAAAGAGTTTGTGTTTGAGCGCTCCGGTCCGAACAGACCTGTAGGACTATGACGACACACCTGAATAAGAAATAAATTTATTGATTCCCTGAATAAGTGGGACCTGCGGGACCGGTGGGTCCTGCGAGACCTGCGGGATCTGCGGGACTGTGAAAGAAACGCGATACTCGGAACTACGTGGCTCTTGGCTGACTCGCAGCGTTTTATCGCTTGGACTGGGGATGTGGGGACTCTATGACCTACTGGTTTTCGGCGCGGGATTACGTGATAGAGTGCACACTGCACAGTGCACATAGCACATTACCTCCGGCTTCTTCATGGTGCGTCGTTAATATTAGGTTCCTATCCGGGCAGTAAATGTCCAGAATAATATTTATATAAATTTCTACGAAGCATTGAAATATTTAAATCGTTTACAAAGCACATTATTATTAAATCTAATTTATACTGTAAAATAAATAGAAAAAAAAATATTGTGCCGTTTAAAAAATCGTACAATGCAGGCCAGATAAGGAATGACGATTCAATTCCCTTGCCCTGGAAAGAATCTCAGACTTGTTATCTCCCGAAAGAAACCATTCATCTGTTCTGTATGAAATTACTAATGTTATCCAAAATGACCCTGGTAAAAAATTACATCTTGGCGATTCTTTCAAGGATAAAGAAACAATCACGTCACTACGAATGCAATTACTAATGTTCACAAAAGTTGTGTTGACAGAATCGCCATTCCATAGTAAGAATATTATGTACTAAATACAAAATTTGGCTGTCCTGAAACGGGAATCCTTCTCAGTTGGCCAGACAAAGGATTATTTTGTACTGTATTGTTGGTAATATATAAATAAAATAAATAAATAAATTTCTTTTGAAAATGGGAATCAGATCGAGTGTTGTTATTATATTATTGAATGTTACAAGTGTGAATTGATTAATTTAATTCATTCATTCAATGCCCACGTCTACTTCACATTGCCTTGGGGGTTTATCGTTTCACCTGCGTCCATCGAATTTACTACGATACCCGTACGCTGTACTATTCAGATACTACGTAAATACTATTTACAACTAGCGAAAAGGTCTTGCGTACAACTGGTTCTTAGCGCAAAGGTTCAATGGTTGTGTCTCGATTGTAAGAAAAACTTATTTTATCTACCCACACATTTTGAGTAAAAAACATTTAATTGGGGTAATTATAAAACAATATGAATCAATAATCATTTTCAAAAATACACTATCATTAAGGTGAAGACATGCGGAAAAATGCAAAATCGTATAAAATCTTGTGTATTAGTATTGAAAATTTGATCGCTTAGAAATAATATAGATGCTTCAATTAAATACTGTGAGTAGAACACATCTTAACCTTTGAAGTAATCGAGTACTTTTTTGATAAGCTTTTTAATAAGCTTAGAAAAAAATTATATCTGACCTATAAAAAATGGTTAAAAGTGAAAAATCTCCTATTTTCAAATCCTTTTTCTGGTGTTGTTTTATTGAATAATGTAGCTAATTAAGTTTCTTATAGAGTGATCGGAAAACATTTTAATATTTGTATCTGAATTTCACAAAATAAAATAAAACGTGCATTTTGGCGACGTTTCTTTTCAGTGAATAAAAATAGGCCGTACCCAACGAATTTGTAAAAGCGAATTTCATCCTTATGCCATGTACAGAAGGATTTTAGCCCGTCGCTCAGTCTACGCCCAGGGCCCGGGGCAAACGGACATGCCTTAGTCTACGCGGCGCTTCGATCTTTAAAAATATACTTGCGGAATAACAAAACACTCTTGTTTGCTAGAGATTAGGGTTTTTATTGGTAAACGCCCAAAAATCGTTCGCTCCGCCCGATTCCGAATGAGTGAAGGATTAGTGGATCATCTTAAGCAACTTTTTC
Organism: Limnephilus auricula; assembly: GCA_951813805.1. Taxonomy (NCBI): domain Eukaryota; kingdom Metazoa; phylum Arthropoda; class Insecta; order Trichoptera; family Limnephilidae; genus Limnephilus; species Limnephilus auricula. Next base: position 10,044,907 of record OX638403.1, read on the forward strand.
TGTTAGTTTTTTTAAATTTATTTACCGGGGAATCTACATCACATTTGGAGTCAATTATTTAGTATAACTTTTTTTTATTTGATCTTTCCTTTTTGAGTAAATCGACTCAGGAATTGGATTTTTTTAAGGTCAGAATTGAAAAAATCGGTAGTAGTGGGATGTCAGCTGTTTAATTTATTTTTAAATTCGTCGAAGCGTAGATCGTGTCCAAAACTTTTAACTTTTCGATACCGAAAAAAATTTAAGAAAACAAAAAAAGCGAAATGCTCAGAGAGAACTTACAAATTTGCTTTATTTGTGTTCTAGGTATGTCTGATATAACAAAACAAAACTTACTTTTCTAGAATTTAACTTTCCGAATATTTATAACAGGAATTGTTTTATTTAATGTTTTGTTACATTTTTTACAATAATGTTTGTTTAAATTCATTTTGAAGGCGGTCATTAAAAAAATGGCTGTTTGGAAAAGATCCAAGTAGCTAATATTTTGTTTATTTTCGCAAAACTGTTTTTTTGGTGTATTTAGTTTAAAATACTACCCACATGTAGTATTTTAAACTAAATACGCTGATAGATAGATGTCTGAGATGATGGGTAAATAAGAAGCAGTTTACAACAAAATAAAACCTTTCACTAATCAGATAAATATTGCGACAAATCAAATAGTTATATCATTGAAGAAGAAGGCAACAATAATAATCTAATTTTTAAAATATGAAAATGAACAAAACACAGAAAAATAATCGCAACTGGGACTCGAACCTACGTCTAATATTTAAAATTGTTAATTCTTAAATTTGAAATATGAAGTTGACAAATACGACAGTCTCATAATAGATCGCAATGGCTGAATTGGATAAAACGTATGTCCCGGTTAGATGTGAAGTTCTGGGTTCGAGTCCCAGTTGCGACCATTATCTTTTATTATTTTTCTGGGTTTTGTTCATTTTCATATTTTGAAAATTAGATTATTATTGGGTACGATTATTATTGTTATCTTTTTCTATAATGATATATATATTACATTGATGGGAATAACCTTCAAAAGTTAAAAATAGAGTTTTTCTTATAAAAAATTAAATAATTATATGTCTTTCTCGGCTATTCAAAGAGTGAATATTATTTAATAATATTGATTTACAAATGTATACCTACAATTTATTCCCGATCTTATAGTTTACAAGTTGAATAAAGAAATATTTTTATAAAGTCCTGAATATTACCTACAATTCAACTGGTAGGCTTTACGTTATTCAATCCAAAAGTTTCTAAGGACTGCAGTGTCATGAAGGCATCTGTTTTATTTGTCAAGAGCCATCTAGGGGTGTATTTTCTTATGAGAATATTCTAGTTGGGAAAAGGTTTACTCCATTTTGCTGGAAAAGCTAGAGCTAAAACCCTTCCATTACAGAGCTTCCACTAAAAACGCATATTACGTAAGTACCACTGTTGTCCACAGTGTGATTTTGTGTAACATTATAATTAATTAAAGTTTTTTTAGTAAGCATAACAATAAGAATTTTGATCTAAATAATAATGGCCTAAAATAGAAAGCACTTTGAAGAAATCTTTATAATAATTTGATTCATCAAAATAAAGAATCCATTTTGAAACTAGAGTCATCTAGCGGTAGCTTTCCAAACTGTTTGAAAGGCTTTTACGGAAATTCGAAGTCTCAGTTGAAATAATCCAATAAGAAAATTCTAACTCTTTTATAAACAAGCAATGGCGATTGTTTTAAATAAATTTCATTCGGAAAACTTCTGATAAATGCTGTTTTTTGCATTATATATTTTCACGAAATTAATTACAGTAATTATTTTTAACTATGCATAGGTTTTGCCTAAACATCTCTTCAAATAACACATGTCTATTTGTTTATTAATTTATTGTAAAGCAGTTTCCTTTTTGCGTGAAAATCTCTTTTAAATGTTTATTTGGAAAGACTCTATGCGAAGAAAATAATTCGGAAACTTTTTGAAACAGTCAATAGGTGACAGATAGCAGCCTACTTTTCAAGAGCCTTAACACAATTATAATTATTAATAAAAATATAAACATTGCAAAGATAATGTATATTATAAGTTAATTTAAAATAATAAAACAAAAAGGTTTACCTACCTTCAAATTCATAGATATGAATAAGATATGAATGATGCCCCACAGGGAACCATTGTTTGGATAACCAAAACCCCTGCCAATGGTCACCCCAAGTGGTTCGCTCCGTTTGGTGACTTAGCAAGGATGCCCGGTTTCATGGGGTGAGGTTTGTCTAGCCTTGGAGGCGGATGCTTTTGCCCACCTTCAGCGTGGCGGGAACGGGAGAGACTGGATGAGAGAGATATTTTGACTTCTCCGTCCGGACCCATCGTCTTCCAACGGGATGGATTCATACGTTCGTCACTCCTGAACACATCGACTCCCAGATGCCTCTATTATTCACCACCCATTTTATCTTTTTCCTTCCCAGAACTTCCACTCCTTTTTTACATAAAATAGCCTCCACAAAAGCATCCCCAAAGATGACACAGACCCTGAGGAAATTTTTAAGTTGACCCAATAAAAATCATTGACAAATTATCAAAAAAAAACACCATTCTTTCAAAAGTTTTGGAAATTTTAAATGCTTCATAGTTATGTATTTAAATAACACTTTAATCATATTGTATGTCGTTAGGAAAACTTATTACATTTATAACACATATAATAATGGCAATCATTGCCAACCTCGGATAGGATATGACCTTAAAATAAGAAGAAATCACTTATTAACGAAATTTCATAAAATTTTGTATTCTTCATATTTTCTCGTAATTTTTTTCACAATAATGTCAATTTCAATCAATTCCACAATCAATTTCAATTTCACAATAAAATAAACAGAACGTTATCCTCAAAATTGCTCAAAAACTGGCTTTCGACACTACTATCACAAGCAACTATTCCATACTAAATACTAATGAATCCACAACATACCCCTCGGCCTGGTTATAATATGGTTGGGGTGATTTTTTCCAGCAATTTTAACGACCGGCCTTCAACGGCCCCGAGAATGGAGAGTGTGACTTCAACAATATATTCGCTAGAATTGTTGTTTATGACTACTTTTGTTCGACGAGTTAAAATTTTAAAGAGAAAAAGTCATTCATTTCAAAGGAATCAAAAGAGGATTGCTATGACTTTGTTGGAGCAGGGCTGTGCAGTGTGCGAAACTGAAAATGTTTATAGAATTAACTGTTTTAAATACAACATTGGTATGTTTTTCACGAGAGAAATAAGAATACGTCTGTACTTAATTGAGTGAATGCTCGCGTAAATGTAAATGTAAAAGTAAATGTTGGCAAAAAATCAAATATATAACCGGTTTGTATCTACACATTATCTCCCACTAAATTCTTGAAGGGTAACTTCATTAATGTAGGACTGAACGCGGTAACAATAACTGTCCAAAGAAGAAAAGCTACCAGTCTTTAATGGAGTGCTGGTACCTACCCTGATGTACGGCAGTGAGGCATGGAACTAGCAGATAGAGGACAAAAAAAGACTGAGAAAAGAAAAGAGACTGAATGCTGTGTAGTTGAGATCTCTGAGACGTATGTGTGGTAAAACCATGTAGGTCAAATGTTAATTTTATTTTATTTTTTTTTATATAATAAATATATCAATATTTTTCTATAAGCCAAATCACGGGCAAAGCCGGATAGTAAACATAGTATTAGTATTTCAATTTTATATCTTATATACTCAATAATATCTATTATTATAAAAACAGTTTATTCATAAACAAGTTCTGCTGTATAATTATTATTACGAGTGAAAGCTGTTTTGTCGTCTGAAGGAATTGTAGATAGCGAAACAGCTGTCACGCGTAGTAACAATTACACCGCAGAACTTTTTTAAATAATAAAATGTTTTTAGAAATTCAGTATCTAATAATATTATTGAATATATAAAACAACTTAAAAATAAAATGGAGTTCTGCAAATTAAACAAGATAAACGATTAATAAAAACGGAGTTTTAGGACATACATAATAATAATAAATATATAAAAAAATTCTAATATTAATTCACTGAAGATTTGAAAAAGATTAAGATACATTTAAATTTTTTTCTTCTTTAAAATTGCAGCTCTGGGGTTATAATTTCTAATAAAAAAACTCTATAAAAAAATACTCACTGTTGACGTTACATTACATAATATTTTTGTATATTTAAATTTATACAAATTTATACATAATCGTTGCATATTGAATATGAACAATGTGACGATTTTGACGAAAATTAGTTAAATATGTATACAGTTATTTTTCTTTTTTTCTCCATCTTCTACAATATGAGCCATGTAAAAATATCAAATATTTAAGGCGATAGAAAATATATCACGTGAAGACAATCAAAATAGTAGGTACATAATAAAAAAAATAAAAAAAGTCATATCCTCTGCATACCACTACACAATTCAATTACATTGGTATGTACATAATATTAACATCATTTTGTGATGCCCAGCTGCCAGATTTGAATAAATTTAAATGAAATATTTTTATATTATTATGGTATTATAATTATGACGAAAACTGAATGTAGAATATGAACCTTATGACACAAACTGTGTATAGAATATGAAGCATGTGAAAAATTTCTAGCATAAAATAACTAATGTTTGCCATAAATATATTCTTATAATGAACGAAATATATATATTTCCTACTTTGTCCATAAAAAGAATCGTTATTTTCCGTTTCGTTATTTTTTAACTAGTTTTTATCGATTATCTCGGAATGTACTCTGTATCACATGGTTTATATTGTAAATGCAACGACGATATCCTGATTAGAAAACACACGGATGAAGATTTTAGGCAACCCTGTCTGCATGCTATCCAGGATTATGAGTTTAGAGGGGCGACTTAGATCATCAATCATCGGGAAGACAATCGGAAGCGGTGTCGGCCCGCAGCTGCCGTCCCACCGGTACCTACCTACCCTCACCTCCCCATTCCCTGCACACTCAGTTACACACTCCACACTCTACACTCTACATACAGGATAAGGGATAAGGGACAGGCAGGATCAGTCGAATTACATGTTGCAGTCGTCAGGATCAAAATCGGGGATGTAACCGTCTTGTATTACCTTAATTAGATTCTGTAATTATATCTCAGAATTGGAGGACTTATGTATACCAGAAACTAGATGGTAAAACTTGTTATGTAATAATCATTGATTATAATCTCTCAAATCATTTCGCTTACCTATATATATGTGGAAACCTGTAAATGGTACAATAATTAATGTGACTTAAATACTATTATGCTTTGTTATTATTGTAAACTGTTGGTTTACCGCATAAAATAGGGTTTTAATGGCGCATTATTACCGATATTTATTTATGATGTTAATAATACATAATATTAATAATAAACAATAAAATCAATCATTTTAAATACATGTAGGATTACGAAAGATTTTTTTAATACATATTTATATTGAGTTATAGGAGTTCTACCGAGCCAAACTCTCCGATATGAAAATATATCGAGTCGGTGAATTATTTTCCCATTTGGTGTCTGGTGGGTTGACGTATTGTTCTGGTATTGTTTTGTATTTATTACACGTAGTACAATTGCATAGCATGGATTGAATAGATGATCATTTGTGGAAAGGTGACATAAAGTCGCAAGACAAATAAAATATTTGGATGACTTGTATAGCGCCTTTTTTTGTGAATAATCACCTCAAGGGCGCTGTACAAATTTCAATACATTTCTACAATCTTACTTCTAACTACAGACTAAGACAAACATTATAAAAACTCATGGGTAAAAATTGCATCCTCCGGTTCTTCGACCGGTGATACAAAACTATATGTACAATGCATCTGACCAATTAAGGCGACGCTGCCCAAAAACAAACATACCTACATGTTTTGGTTAAAATATTAAAATTTTGGTTCTACAAATTTATTATTTATTTCTATTCTCGTACATGCAGTTTACATATACATATTTACAGTTTACTTACAGGTAAAATAATAAGTACTAGTAATAAAATAAAATAAAAAATAATTTATAACTGTATGTAGGTAAATAGATAAGTAGAAGTATTTTATGTACACCTCACTAGGAGAACCTGTGCTGAGGTGTTCGCATCTTTTAGATAAAGTGTCATTTATGACCGCAAAATAACACTCCTTGAGACCCTTAAATGCTGTGATAATATTATGTACACAAAATGTTGTTAGAGTGTAGTGAAAAGAAAAGAAATCATCTTACATAATTTTATCCAAATCAATAATTATCCCTATAAACCATGTTAATTCATAAAATATCGAAGATTTATTTTATTTTAAAAGTGTTTACAAAGTTATTGTTTTAAATTATAATGTCACATCACAAAGTAACTGCTTCGTATGAACAAATATTTTAATAGACTTCAGGAACCTATAACAACAGAGAAATCGGAAAACGGTATTTATGAAGAATTGCTAACATAATATATGTTTACACCCATCAACAGTTTGTACTTGAAGAAAATACAGAAAATAATAACGAGATGAGAATCACACTCCACGGATCCACAGGCAGATGATCCATACAATAAACTCTAGATATGTTTATAAATAAATCAGTGAACTTATGTAAAAGAGTACAATTACTAATTCTTTGACATTATTATATTTCTTTATTTCACGATAAAATATTTGATGACGGCCTTCGTTGTTTTTTTTTATGTGAACACCTCACAAGAATCCCAACTGCTCCCGTCTGGATTAGTTAGTCTATGGCATCCCCAATTGGGATATGTTGTGAAGCTGAAGGTAAGTGGGGAAGGAAAGGAGATTTGGAAGAGGAAGGTGGGAAGAACCTGGCTTTTCAGATCTAGTAACTAAACATGGCTAAAGCCATTATTAAGCAACGTTTCAATTCTGAATAGTGATACTACACCAAGGCGATACTGAGAGTATCTTCCACTCTGTATATACCTGTTTAACACCCTGGATGACGCCGGCCATCGTGCAGTGATGATTTGATTATCATTGTCCGGAAACTAGTACAAGCAGGAAACTGGTGAATCTACGCCACATAGAGAACACAAAAAAACTTTTATTTTAGATTTAAGCATTTAGATATTTTTAAGACTTTTCCATTTTTAGCAAATTGTTGCAACTAAAATGTTAAAAAAAACTTTTGTAGCCGCGTCTTTTTAAAAACATTAAACAACCGATATTAACCAACTGGCAAAACCGATTTTTTCGAATTTTAACATAAAAATTCTAACTTGGGACTCAAAAATGAATCTCGAAAATAAAAAAAAATCAAAATCAAATGAAATCAAAAAAACAATAAATTTCAAAAAATCGACTCTAAATTTGATGTAGATTCATCAGCTGGTCTCATTGTTTTCTGAGTTTGGTATACTTTAGAAAAACTTCTGTACAGCGGTCGTCACGAAAAATGGCCAAAATATTTATATCAATATAATTTGCCAGCGAATTTCAAAATAATCTTTTTATTTACAATACAATATATAAATTTGTTTTAGACCACTTTAATTTTAATTACACTCTACCGGTTTCGGAAGAACCCTTCCTTCGTCATGAGAATATTAAATCTAACCTATGATACTAAATATTGATAGATATATATCATACATTTAGGTGCTGGAGTGGGGGGTAAAAGGGGGAGGGTGGGGGGGTAGTTGCGGGAAATCCAGCAATAATAGAGCGGTTTATTGGAAACATATCTAGAATGGGACTAAACGATAAATTAATTTGGTTATTCAATATATTAGCGTTATTATTTAGGGATTTTTTAATTTCAAGTGCTTCCAGGTTATCTTATTTTTTACTTTTATTATTACGGTGAAGAATTTTAACCCCCGTGTCCTTATTAAAAGTATGATTGGTGGAAATAAGATGATTGGCAAACTTAGTAGTAGTAATCTAATTTTTTAAATATGAAAATGAACAACACAGAAAAATAATAAAAGATAATGGTCTAATATTTAATATTGTTAATTCTGATATTCGAAATATGAAGTTGAAAAATACGACAGTCTTATAATAGACCGCAATGGCTGAATTGGATAAAGCGTATGTCCCGGTAAGACGTGAGATCTGGTTCGAATACCAGTTGCGACCATAATGTGTTATTATTTTTCTGGGTCTTGTTAGTTTTCAGATTTTTAATTTTTAATTAAATTATTATTGTTATCTTCTTCTTCAATGAAATAACAAAATAGTCCACAACTACCAATGGATAAATACCTACCACCAAAAAATATAAAGTAAAAAGCATAAACTGCACTCATTTAATTCAATATTCAATGCAACCCCTTCCCTAAACAGAGGGTGCTGGGGTGATCATCCCCCTTACCGAATTAAAGACGGGAGGGGGTACTTTGATAGGAAGGGATGAGGGGGAGCTTTTTCCCTTACGATCGTTTTGATAGGCGAAAATATCACTTATGTTTTTGTCAAGATTTTCATGACCGCTTTCAAAAATCACAACTGAGTAAACGCAAGTTACACAAGTAAAACGGTATGTTTAAAGGAGCACACTGAGAAAAATGTTATTCTAAAATACGATCATTTTATTCGTAAAAACGGTTAAAAACGGGACTGAAGTTCTTACGAACAAAGTAACAGGGTTTCAATGTTTATTGGCGGGAACATGTAAGAATAATTTGTTGGTATATACGTAATTTCGTACATATACCAACCAATTATTCTTACATTTTCCCGCCAATAAACATTGAAACACTGTTAATTTGTTCGTAAGAACTTCAGTCCCGTTTTTAACCGTTTTTACGAATAAAAATATCGTATTTTAGAATAAAATATTTCTCCGTGCACTCCTTTTAGCAAAGGATAATTAAAAAAATAAACAATAAGTGAAATTTTTTTTGAGTAATTACATTGGATATAATAATAAATATTCACAGGAGTTAACAAAATATAGGAAACAGAAAGTATAAATCTGAATAAAAATGTGAAAAATGTTGAAAAAAAATTATTAGTTAGATGGAAATAGTTCGCACAAATGGTCTTTGACGTTTGCTAAATTAAATTTATTATTTTAAGAAAGTCGGAGGGTTGTTTTAACGCTCCATAGCTTACGATGGAAATGACACTGTGAGCTGAAAAGCAATTAAATCCAGAAATAAATTGCTTTAGGTATATTGAATAATAAGAAATGATTTATTATTTTTCTTTGATGAGATTACGATATCGTCTCCGAGATCTCCGAGTGACGATATGGACGCTGAGGATTTCATTACAATAACCTTCATTGAAGCAACGCTCACCGTTCAAGACAGTTCTGCTTATTGGTTAAGTCATCTACTAACATAACTCATTCTATTACTTTGCATTCGTTCAATCAACTGTTAGAAATATAAAAATTCTATTCTCTATGCATATACTTTAAGTATACTTTTAAAAATACCTGTAGGCATCAACCTAGCTTTTTATGGAAAATACCTATGGTTGATTATATACAATCTTTATAAAAAAATATATTAAACACGTTATTTCAATTATTGTTGTATTATTATTTTCTGTGGAACTAATCTCCTGCTACTTGCAGTAGCTTAGCGGGTACAAATTACCATTGTATGCCAATTTTTTATACAATAAATAAAAAAATAAAAAATCTGGTAACGCGCTTCCTTTTGAGTTCAGCTAACCTAGAGTGATAATAGATTGGTGTAACCCTTTCAAAAGGTTTAACGAGCTGTTGAGGAAATAACAGAGTTCTTTGGGTTGTTGTTACTGTACCCATAAACTTATGGTAAGACAAGTACAATTTTCAAAAACTTCATTTTGCAAACAAAACAAGTTATTACGAAAATAGAATAATCAGAAAATTTATCGTTGACCCACGGGGTTGGTTAATGATTCGAAAAAGTATTTTTTTTCAAATAGATATAAATTAATTATTTTAATTAATTAGTTAGGTATAAGTATCTACCTACTTACAAACTTATGATTTCAGAGATATTTTGGTTTTTATTTATTAAATCTGTTCAATTGTTCAGTATTTACAGAATTAAGCTAGTACACGATACGTTTTTTTTTTAAAACAATTATAGAGAATACCTTACAAGAGACCCAACTGCTCCCGTCTGGAGCCAGTGAGACTATGGCATCCCCAATTGGGGTATGTTGTGAGGCTGAAGGTAAGTAAGGAAGGTAACGAGATGGGGAAGAGGAAGGTGGGGAAGTACCTGGCTATTCAAATCTAGTCACTAAATACGGCTTAAGCCATTTCAAGCAAAGTTTCAATTCTGAATGGCGGTCTTACAGGGCGATACTGAGAGTATCTTCCACTCCGGAAATATAGTACTAGTTTTGTTGTATTCTGTCTGTATTTTTACTTAATCCAGTACACAATGTAATATATCCCTCCAGATATTCATCTCCCATAATATGTAAAAGTAAAATATAAGATGATAGCTAGATGAAATGCTGTGTGCAAAAAAATGTTCCATCGGATGGGGCGATATTACCCCACGGGAGATAAATGATGTACAACTGATGTCGCACGCCTCTTTCATATTCCATATTACGTCAAGTCAAGCAATATATTTCATATTCCGCTACGAGAGGGATAGGCCACCATTATATTATTATTTTAAAACGAATTGATGAATTACAACTACAAATTACAAATTTTTATAACAATCTGCACTTGGGCGTTTTTCAAAAAAAGTGTACATAGATAAAAGTCAGTGTCCCATCACTTTCAGCATCAGTAACTTTTGTTGTGTCGGTTTTAATGACCAACCATATATTTTACCAATATAATAACAAATAAATACCTTTATGGACTAAAAATAATGAATAAATCTATTAAATTTCGATATTATTTTAAAATAAGTAAGACTACAGGTCACTGTTTCTGGTATGTCCTACACCTACCACTACCAGTAAGAGTTCAAAAATTAATGTTATTTTATGTTATCCCAGTATTTATTTCTAATTCTACTAATAGTATATGATAATATATTCGATTTGCAACCATAATATAGATTAATTATCGTGTAAAATAATTTAAACACCAGGTATTGAGTTGTCCTACGAAATAGCGTATGGTGGAATTTCCGCCTACGCTACCACATTATTGACGTCTTCCAATAAAAATATTACCAAATCGATGAATATTTTCGAAAATAGCAACCCTTTTTAGTCTATGAAGGGCGGCCATGCTTGGTTTTTTACAGCCAGTTTGCCAAGAAATCGTAACAAAAGTGGTCGTTCTCGGCTGTACTAAAAAAGTGTTCCACCAACGCTTCCGTATTTCTCCAGGTAATTTACCAGCATGTATTAGACTCTACTTTGTATTAAATTGATTCATTTATTGTTTTATGAAATGTTTAGTTAGAACAAACAGAAGTATCATAATTTATTGATAAATACATTTCGAAAAAATTTTGACGCGATTACGCTACTTCTCTTACGCAACGGTCTCGTGAATGGAACTTAAAAGTGACGTAATGGAATTCTAAAGGTCGGTTCACTCTATCCGTCTTTTAGTGTATTTGGGTGTGTTACAATTTTCTAATTAAATTTATATTTTGCATGTATCTTCAAAATGTAACTATTACATGTAGATATGTGGGTTGAGTGATATATGTAGCATTGAAAAAAAAGAACAGCATAGCTAAAAAGAAAAAAATATTTAATTTTTATGTGTATAATTTTTTTTCTTTTTTTTTATTAATTAAGATTATTAAAGATTAATTCTGAAAGAGTCGAAATGGTGTCGAAGTAATAATATATACAGCAATATGAGCAACTATTACTGTAGAGGCAACTCTGAAATTCAGTATAAAATCAGCTGGTTCATACAATTTTAATTAAGTAAGTATAAAATGTAGCATGATTTATGTTCCTGTGTATTTTAGTTAATCCTGTACCTAATTAAAGTTGCGTACATTAACAAGTACTTCAATACCCTTTCAGCTTAGTTACCTATTTCAGGCTATACACGGTATGCACGTGTAGCCCATTATTACCTATCTAATTATTTGTGCATTTTTAAAAAATAATTTATTTTAATTTTATGAAAAATGTGAAGCCTTTATGAAAAAAGAGTTACAAAGACAAAAATAACATCAAAATATAATCAGAGAGCTAACCAAAGAAGAATAGAAAAAAGAAGACGTTAAAGAGAACAGAAACGAAAATAAAAAGAAAAGAAAAAAGAACAAGTGGAAGAAAAAGTACTTGCGCGGGGGGCCTTCCACGGTGGCGGTAGTACGTAAAATCGCCCTTTTTTACAGAGAATACCTCACATGAGTCTTAACTGCTCCCGTCTGGAGCCAGTGAGACTATGGCATCCCCAATTGGGGTACGTTTGAGGCTGAAGGTAAGTGGGGACAGGAAGGAGATGGGGAAGAGGAAGGTGGGGAAGAGGAAGGTTGGGAAGTACCTGGCTATTCAGATCTAGTCACTAAACACGGTTAAAGTCATTATTAAGCAACATTTCAATTCTGAATGGTGGTCTTACACCAGGGTGATACTGAGAGTATCTTCCACTTTTCCCATACCAGTCGCTTGTCGCGCCTTCAGCAGTGTAGCCACAACGTGCGTACACATACGACTGATATTTCGCGCCCGCTGTCGCTACCGGGCAAGCCTCTCAGTCTGGCCGAGGCCTTAGAATTCCTTAACGTTACCAAATTTTTCCCCTTACGCCACTGTCCTGTTTTTGCTGTGATTTATTTTCTAATATCAATTATTATATCTCAAAGAAATTTGTTCTTTTTTTATTGATATAGTTCATGATTAATTTTAAATTTGTTATAATTAAACATTCGTAAAACAAAAACTTATATTCGTCTTTCTAGAACGCAAAATATATAGTACAAAGTGTCCAAAAGTAGCGTAAAAGAATATTTTTATTGAAAAACTTAATATTTAATTCAATAAGCTTGATTATTCATATTTTTTAGGAGACTGATTGTGTTTTCAATTCGTAAATAAAATTCTGAAATAATGAATTTCTTTTAATTTTCTTTATAAACTTTATGATAAAAGTGACGTAAAAGAATTTCTTAGCAATAGTATTAAACTTAAAGTGCAATTATTTTCGAAGTTTATTGACATTTTCTATTTAAATACTTTTTGTCATGAAGTTCAACCTTTCTTTAATAAATTTACGTATATTTTTAATCGAAATGCAGCATCTCACTTAAGTGGAATTCCTATTACGTCACCGACATCTTTTTTGGAAAACGCCCACTTACAACTACAAATTATAAATGAATATAACAATCTGAGGGCAAGAACTGAAAGACGGGACAAACAGAGGAAGATTACCGATGTGTTCTGATCAAATATCACACATGTCTGGAACGTCCGTTTCCGCCACTCTCCATGAAGGACAGGAACTCGAGGAGTGGAGGAACCTGGTTCACCAGGGCACTTGGAGTGGTATCCCCAGTAATGAGGCAACGACTTAATAAGAAGAAAACAATATTAATATCAATCTACATATTATGTAGATATTTTTTTTCTGATCTGCTCTTCTATCAAAAGTTATATATTATCATCAGGGCAGTGGTGGATACAGAAAAAACCCAAGGGTGGTGAGGGTGGCGCAAAAAAACTCACTGCCTGGCAGCGACTCTGCTTCCCTTATATATATAGCTCGGTTGTTTCGAGAACATTCGGTGCCAGAATGTTCTCTTCCAGACTTTCATGGAGTGTGAACAAATACAAATAGTAGAATATTCGCGACTTTTCTCGAACAAATGCCAGACAGAATAATATCACTAGAATGGTCCCGACTTTTCTCCTGGTTTAGCAATCTATGTGCCAGACATAAACGTATAAAATACGATGACGCGGACGCACGCGCGTGCTACATAAGAAGGTACAACTACTCGATAACTCAACTCAGAGTCGACTGACGAAAGAAACGAACGAATAGCGTGCGGGCTGGCGGCCCCGCAAGGGGAGGGGCGCGCGCCTTCCGCGCGCCCCCGCGCCCCCCGCGCCCCCGCTGTCTGTATCCGCCACTGCATCAGGGTATTTCTTCACTAGGAAATAGTGTTTCGACATCTAAATCGTTACTCTAAATCAATTTTTCGAACTTTTATACATATAATTATAGTACCTAAAATACGTTATTTTTGGTACTGAAAATCGTAGAATGGACAAGATTTTCATCGGCTACTTATAAGTTTTGGTTTAGGAAATATTATTTTGTAGTTCTTAGAAAATTTTGGTCAAGTCATCAACCTACTAAAAGCATTTTTAATTATGACTTAAAACACGTAAGTAGACCACTGGTTCCGTACACCTATTCCACTGCAACAAGTAGAAATATGAGTAAAATTTCGTAATTTTTTTTTCCTTATAACTCAATATTGCAGATCTTATAAATATGGTGATTTGTCAAGTTAAAGTAAACCTTCATCTCTGCCTATGTTTGGCGAAATGAGAAGAAATCAGAACGAGGGTGAGGCATTTGGTTATTGAACGTGTAACATCTGAAAGATTTGATTAATTCCCCGAGAAGCTTTTTTTTATTTGATGGATATTAGAGTGTTTGTTGACTATAAAAAAAAATCTGAATAATTTGTAATCATTTTGACACGAGACTTAACTCACGCTAGTTCAACAGTGATATTTTGACAGAATATCAGAAAAAATATATTTACTTACTAGCTTCTGCCCGCGACTTCATCTGCGTATGATTAGTACTTCAAGTAATATATTTTCTTTTCCCAGGTCCCATCTACGTTTGTACCAAAATTCTTAAACTATTTATTTAAAATATCTATAATTCTTGATTCGATTTTAAGTATTAGGCGAGTACTTCAAATAAATTCACTAATTTAAATATTTTTTAAAATAGAATTTTTATTTAACAATCATTGTTTTTCAAAATGTCATCCTCAAATTTTGACATTTTCTATTAAACAATAATTATTATTTTCACTATATTGAAAATAAACAGCTAGCTTTCTAAATTATAGCCTATATATTATTCTGATGTATGAGTTATATTATTGTAAAGTTTCATTAAAATCGATTCAGTAGTTTTTGCGGGAAAGGGTAACAAACATACATACATCCATACAAACTGACGACCGTCCGTGGTCGAGTGGTAACAACACTTGACTCCCAATCGGAAGGTTGCGGGTTCGAACCCGGCGTGCGCAAATAAATTTTATTTGATTAATTTGTGTTATTTCACAATTAATTAATAAAAATAATATATACTACATTTGCGGCACGTTCCAGAGTGGAAGATACTGTCAGTATCGCCCTGGTGTAAGACCACCATTCAGAATTGAGACGTTGCTTAATAATGGCTTTAGGCGTGTTTAGTGACTAGATCTGAATAGCCAGGTACTTTCCTACCTTCCTCTTCCCCATCTCCTTCCCTTCCCCACTTTCCTTCAGCCTCACAACATACCCCAATTGGGGATGCCATAGTCTCACTGGCTCCATACGGGAGCAGTTGGGACTCTTGTGAGGTATTCTCTATAAAAAAAAAAAAAAAAACTTTCGCGTTTATAATATTAGTAAGAAGTAAGATTTATACGTAAGTAATCTTGAATTCAATTCGAGGCTACTGATGGTCAGTAGGTAAAACTTTATCAGTACACCTTTATTTAGCCTCTCTGCATCAGTTAGTTTTATTGTCGCTTTCTTTTGTGTTTATAATTAGATAATTAATGCCAAAACATTTGAACGCTAACTTTATTATATACCTGTACAATAAATAATACGTTATAAAATAAAATGTGAAAATTATAACGGAAAATTACAACTCGGGTAAAGGTTTGAGCCTCAGCTAAATATTTCAACACAGCCTACAAGTTTTCATTAACCTGCTTTCAACAAACCAACGTCAGATGTCGGTAACGCCATCTTGTCATTATATCTAGCTATTTGTTTATGCAAAATAAACCATATTCACAAACATATTAGATACATGTTACACTTTCATATCAAAAATGCAAAGACTAGGAAAGGTACCTACTTAATGACTTATAAGTTTGATACTGTAAAAGCAGATTTATCAACATATTGTTATTAATATTGTGTTCAAAGTTCCAAGAATAGTTTCGGTCGATTTTCTCATAGCGTCGTCATGTCATCGTTTTGAAGCATCCTTGTTCCTTGAACTGTGACCTTAGTGTCTTTAGGGAACAGGTAGGTATTGGGAACAAACAAAGATCTGGGGGACGCTTCCCCTCCTTTACTACTGACATCATCAAGTCAACCGGCGGTGTCCATTCAATGGCTGTTGTTGTTGGTTGTTCATCGTCGGTTAGTGCCACCCAAAAACTTGCGGTGGACTAAAGGAACAGAGTTCATAGAATGTAAATTGGAATTATTAGAAACTTCGCGCACAGTTTGGAAAGTTATGTGGGTAAGTTTGTAAGTCAAAGTTGATCTCATAGGACACTTTCGAAACAGACAATTTAATAAAGATTTTAAAGAAAGTCAAGTATCTAATTTGATGTCCGTGGTACTTACATACGTATACATTGCACGATGTGTCAAAGCGTTGCAAATTTCAGTAGGTAGGTACGAGTAGGTAACGGTAAATTTCTTACAAACAATTGACTAAAATTTTATAATTGTTAGAGTATATCAGACGATGACAGAAAGTCAGGAATTTGGTATTTTTATAGCTATTGTAGGATGTGTGTGAAATTATATTAGTAGATAGATAGGTACATTTACTAGGTGTACCTATCTATCTAAAAATGTTATTCTAAAATATCATTTTATTCGTAAAACGGTTAAAAACGGGACTGAAGTTCTTACGAACAAATTAACAGGGTTTCAATGTTTATTGGCGGGAATTTTTCTCCGCGCAGGATTAGTTTAATATCAGTACTTTCCAATTATTGGCAAAGTGATATACCTAATACCTTGATGTCTAGATGTCTGATTTTGATAAAAGTCTATTGAGAAACAACAATAAAACAGTTGTTTGAGGTGTTTGCAATGTCACCCTAGTGACCCCTGATGCCTGATGTCATTACGGATCTCGGTGTACATTCGCTGTACGGTGCTGGACAAACGATAATGTTGCATACTTTGTTTTTTTTCCCTGTTATTTTTCTAAAAAACACAATAAAGTAAGAAACTTCTATTGCTTGACATAGAACAATGATATGAATAAAAAAAACACGAAGACCTCTGCTATATCCCATAACTTGCCTATAAAATAGAATAGGTACCTACTCACATATTCCGCCTTATTCGAACTATTCTGAAATGTCTATTAAGGCGAAGCAATGCAAAATCGTGTGTTTTGAAATATTTTAGATACTTTAATTAAATATTACGAGTAAAGGTAGCGACAGACTCGCAGCTCATATCAAAAAGATACTGCGTTATAAGTATCTTTTCTACCGATACACTACGTTATAAAATATTAGTTCCTACGGCAGGAGAAGCGGTCGAGAGAATATCTTTTCTCTGTACTGGATATGTCAAATTGACAGCTCCGTGCATGCTCCGTGTATTAAAAATGCCCCCTCTCCTGTTTACGGCGAAGGGGGGGTCGCATAACTTTTCTGATATCGCGATCGTAGCTGTCACGAAAAATAACGCCAATTAGCGAAGATTCAAACCGCGATCACAGCACATCATATTTTTACGACTGGCGGGTATGTATGGGATTGTATGGCGAGCGCTACTGTGTTATAAGTATCTTTTTGATGTGAACTTCGCGTTTGTCGCCCGCTTTAAACACATCTTGGCCTTTGAAATTATCGTAATTTTTTTTGATTAGTCATTTTATAATCCCTGAAAAAAAATTAAATATCAAAATCTCGTACTTACAAACCCCATTTCACATGAAAAATTAAGTTTGTCATTTAAATATTTGTGCCTTCGCAAACTAAACAAAACAAAAACACTTTCTGGCGATGTTTTGTTCTTGCGCGTGAATATACCTCATCGACATCTACGAGTGTTATTGTTTGCAACCGATTCCAAATGTTACATAACACATCGCCTTAAATGAGAAAAAAGGACGTTATTTTATTCCTAGATTTTAAAATACAGAAAAAAATATTAGCTAAAAAAGGTAACAGGGCTACTGTTTTATTTTAAAATATAATGTCACATCACAAAGAATATGATTCATATGAAAATATTGTTAAATTTCAGGAAGAGCCGGGTAGTAACTGCAAAATATAAATATAATCTTAAAATTAAAGAAATTTCTAGAAATACATACCAATACCAATTTATGTGTGTAAATGGGTAGGTACCTACCTAGCAATATTCGTAAGAAATGTATCATTTTCGATAAGTACAAATAAGTTACCCATTGCCTGCTGAAATTTGAATCCCGTTGATTGATCTTATCATATTATGGAGGAATCAATTAAACAAACGGTAAAAAACGGAACGTCCAAATAAATTTACAGACTGAAGAAATGCGAAATGGTCGAATTAAAACAAGACTTTCGTTACGTTACGTTATTGTTCTAGTGTTTCATTAGGTAACGAAGCCCAAAATAATAAACTACAGGTTATACAAAAAGGGGGGATGACACAGACATACATATTCATATGTCTATGGGGAATGAGGATGATTTTAAAATGCAACATTTTTACTACAGTTAAAATTATGTTACAAAATTTAAATATGATGACAACGAAACAACATATAATATATAATACTTTAACATTGTTATACAAGCTCAAATAATATTCTGCCAAATTATCTGCTAAGTAATATTATGTACCATGAAAATGTTCACAATTATCCTACGAAAAGACGGAGAGATTTTTGGGAAAAACTTTATAATAACCTACCAAGTCAAGCCTTAGCACCTTCCGTATGACATGTGCTTCATATGTGAAAAATAATGTTTGATTTAATTTAATTTAGATTTTTTTTTAATGTATTTTTTTAAATGTAATTTTTAAAACCTATTTTAAATGTAACTGTATCTTTTAATGTGTATATTTTATATTTTACTTACTTGATGTATGAAAAAATTTGCAGACATCTAAATAAAAATTCGAACACAAAAAAACATTCAGTCAACAAAATAAAAATGATGCAAAATACATTTAGGTATAGACAAATATTTAGCAATTAAGCGAAGTTTTCTTCACCAATTATTCAAACTGATTGCAAAAAACACTGTTCCAAAATCTGTTAACATTTGCGTTTTTGCCAAATTCGCTAAAGACTACAAAGAGCCGCTACCTTCAAAATCTCTCTCTTAATAAATCACAAGGCGAAGTCACCCCGCGTGGCCCGTCTCCCCCATCTCCCCACAGAGCCACTTCTATGCTATAAATCAATTTCTCCACTAACCGCAAGTCTTGTAATATCTCTGTTGATATACTATCACTTTTGAGACCATAACTTCATAAGGCTTGTAATAACACCCCCGTATTTGTTTTTAAAGACAAGTAGAGTAGAACGGGGTGAGTGGGTGCACTCGGGGGTGATCTGAGGTTTTATTGAGTGTTTTAAGCATGCTGATTTATTGTATTTTTTCTGAACTGGTATCTATACGATTTTTTTAGAATTTAGATGCACGAAATATTTGCACTTATTATGCAATTAATGTGAAATGATTGCATATTTCAAACCTCTCAGAGTTATAGAATGGAACTCATAATTCTATCTATTGTTTCTGTATAACCTGCTTAATAATACTATTGATAGTCCAGAATTACTATGCGTCATTGGTTTAAATGCTCCAATGCGGCGTACCAGGCACACTTCTCTTTTTTATATAGAAGCCCACAACACCAATGCAGCAAATAACTCACCAACCACTCGCGCAACACAACTTATACCCATTACGAAAAATTATTACAATTAGACATTTTTCGCGATTCATTGCAAACATACAAAATCAAATTATTAAATTTTAATCAATCAAATAACTCAAACAGTCAATTACATTTAGTGAACACATGATTTTTGATTTTTGATGTTAAAACGTAACTTTTTCTTTCATTTTTGTCATTATTAGTCAACCAATGTTTGATTCTTTTCATTAGTTTCACCATACGAGTAATTAAGTTTTAAAACATAGGCGAAATTATTTAATGACATTTTAAAGATTTAGATACAAAACCATGTAATTTATTTAACGTACCTTACAACTTATATTTAGAGTACTGTGTATTTCTTATAAATAAATAAATAATTACGTGATATAAGCACATGAGACGAACAACACAAAACAAATTAGATTATACGTTACCGGACAGTAAAGTCGTCCTAATATTTTTTATTCGAAATATGCTCAGGAATCGCTGGTTAAAGTTTGTCGGGTACGTACCGATACAACCTGTATATATAAGAACGTACATAATAACATAAGAGATTACTTAGTTTCAATCACGTTTATTGTTAATAAAACCTTCATGTTTCTTAAGCAATGTTTATACTTTATACTTCATCAGATTTACTTAAAACTAATTACAACAATAGACATAGTCTTAAAGGTGCCAATGGATAGGCGGGGGTGGGAAGGGGGAAGGGGGAAAGTATTCATTTAGATAAAATGAGAGAAAGAGCGTTAATATTAATTCAAATATTATTAATAAATCAAAAACATTTGTAAATTATGCCCTATTGTCCCCCAGAATAAAAAATGTGGCACCGTTCATAAACATGATAGCCATTACTTAAAAAATTATGTATATGAACGGCCAGCTAAAGAATGAATAGAAAAATTTTCGAAGAAAATTGAATCGAAGAAAACATTGTTTCGAAACATGTCGATTATTTTGATAAAACACTTGTGTTACAAAATATTTAATTTTCACAAGAACAGTTATTAATTTTAATAATTTTCGTAGGTACCTACTTTATTGTTTGTCTAAGTACTTACAATAAGTAGTTGCAATTTAAAAAATCAAAAGTTCATTGTACTTGAATAATGTTACGCATTACGCAGGAAAATTTCACATTACTTACTCATGAACCGACAGTATGTTTAATAAATGAAGAATATTTTTTATAACCTCCTATGAAATATTTAGTGCTGTAAATATTATTCATAAAATATATCAATCGATCAGTAGATAAATGAGTGACCAGAATGTTCAGTGGAAACTTTTTAAGTCTATGAATATTGAGTACAAACTTTTCATCGGATGTTAATTCCTCACATGATAATTCATCATCTCTCGAAGCGTCGAAAACTGATAATTGGGGTTTTTAACCTTAGGTTGGGTTAGGTTAGGTTAGGTTAATGTGAGTTATGATGTGATGAATTATCATGTGAGGAAGTACCGTGTCTGAATAAATTTACCATGGGAATCCAGACACTGAGATCTCATAGTCCGATTAGACATGGAACCAGATAAATGATATTCATAAAATATCTCTGCATGGAGCACTCCGTTTATTATTTTACCCAAAAAATTTGAAGATATAATGTGGACTATTGCGTGTTTTGTACCGATTTATATAAAAGGCTTTTGCATTGTTAATACGACCTCCAATAATATAACAATATCATTTTCATTAGGTGAGACGGCATTTTGTAAAAAGAACGCTTATAAACTACGTTAAAATAAGAAAAACAATAAAATTTATTCACGCCTTTTTAATGGGTTCTTCATTTTGCAAGTATTGTACAAAGGTATTATTTAGTTACGCAGGGGATTCTGACGTCATTCGTCATTCAACATGGCCGGCGTATAAAAATCCGACTTCAAGGGGGTCGATTAATGATGCTGAACTACGGTAAAAAAGTTAATTCTGAACTAAGAAAGCCTTCGTGTGCAAAACATTCAGATTGTTATTTATAAGTTTATAATGCACGTGTCGATTGTAATAGATTTCCATGGTATGAGTTAATAGTTTATTAGAAAAATCGCAGCTGAGATGGCTTGGGCATGTACTAAGAATGTCTGATGACCGAATTCAGAGTGCGATTCCTGAGGGTAGAGGTCCAGTGGGCCGCCCCAGACACAGTTGGGCGAGGCAATTCCAGAAACTGTGTGAGGAGAGGATGGGTCTGTCATGGACGGAGGCCGAACAATCAGCGCAAGACAGGGACGTATGGAGGAGCCTTGTCGATGCAGTGGGTCCCCGACCCGAATAGGACAAGGGGAAGAAGATGATGATGATGATGAGATAATAAATGAATTTGCTGAAAATCTTAATGAAAAACATTTAGATAAATAATTTCATTTTTTTACATTAGGTCCACATAGGAGGCCCTGAGGAAAATAATTTCCCTCAGGGCCTATGTCATCTTTGGCGATGCTGTATGGAGGGTATTTTTAAAGAAAGGAAGGAGAGGAAGTTCTGGGAAGGAAAACAAGTATGAGGGTTGGGTAGGAATCGGGGGTTCAGTATGTCTACATCATCCGCCGCCAAGACCTAGACAAACCTTACCCAAATGAACCAGGATACCCCTGCTAAGTCAAGTGAAACTTTGAGAATGACATTTTGAAAAACAATGATTGTTAAATCAAAATTCTATTTTAGAAGATATTTATATTAATGAATTTATTGAATATGTACTCGCCTAATGAGATACGTTTTTAGATTTTCACGGCCAAAAGCATTTTCGTTGTTTGTTTATGGGGTGTTATGCCGTGTTGTGCTACCTCCTTCTTTAGCCGACGTTTCTGCGGAATTGACGGATCTGCCGGATCTGCCCTGATGATGGACACTGCAACGCTGTCCGAAACGTCGGCTAAAGAAGGAGGTAGCACAACACGGCATAACACCCCAAAAACAAACAACGAAAATACTCGCCTAATACTTTAAACGGAATCAAGAATTATAGATATTTTAAATAAATAGGTTAAGAATTTTGGTATAAACGTAGATGGGTCCTAGGAAAAGTAAAATAGATTACTCGTAAGTATTAATACTACGCAGACGAAATCGCGGGCAGAAGCTAGTAGTTCTATAATTATTCTCATTAGTTTCAATTTAAGCAGAGTTTGTACATGATTATGACAAGGCAATGCAAAATCATGCGTTTTGGTTTTGAAAATAACATTGTTTAGAAATATGTTTAATGCTTTAATAATATAATGCGAGTAGAGCTCATATTTATTTACCTCTGAATTAATCGAGTATTTTTTTATTAGTCTTTTTATAAATCCAGAAAACATAAAGTATCAGGACTCTAAAAATGCGTTAATGTTCAAAATCTTCTAGTTAAACCCTTAAACTCTTTATTATGGTTTTATTGTTGCATAATGTGGAAAATTATGTGATTTTGAAAGATATCATAAAACAAATAAATATTTGGGAAATGAACTCCGCAAATTGAAAAAAAAAACACGCTTTTGGCGATGTTTTTTCTTGCATAAATCAAAAACACGCAAATTTCAACCTAAGGAGTGTTATTAGCGGACCGATTTCGAATTTTACACGACGTGGTACATCGCTATTGATAACTACAGTAAGTAAAAGGCGAAAAGCACACGGAGAAAAATGTTATTCTAAAATACGATCATTTTATTCGTAAAAACGGGACTGAAGTTTGAAAATTAACAGTGTTTCAATGTTTATTGGCGGGAACATGTAATATAAGAATACTTTGTTGGTATACGTAATTTAGTACGAATACCATCAAATTATTCTTACATTTTCCCGCCAATAAACATTGAAACACTGTTAATTTGTTTGTAAGAACTTCAGTCCCGTTTTTAACTGTTTTTATGAATAAAACTTCAGTCCCGTTTTTAACCATTTTTACTATTAAAATTATAGTTTTTTCGAATAACATTTTTCTCCGTGTAGGTATTTCAAAATCATTATGGTATAATCAAAAAAAAAAACATGTGTTATTGGTACAAGCTCACAAACAACATTACTATTGCAAGGCTACGTATAAATGTTTATCAAAATATCAAACTTTTGTAATGTTCATATTGAAACTATTGTATCACGTATCTCTTAGCTACATCAATGAAAGTTCTATTAAATTGGTTCCCTCTTCGACCATCAGGAACATAAGCTACTGGATAAATATTTTAAATTGTGTGTTTTACTGCTCTTACAGTTAAAGAGTGTCATCACAAGATGCAAAGTGTGCAAAAATGAAAGGGGTGGATTTCGAGAGGGAAGAATATTCCGGTGAGAGTAGGCAGATGAAACTAGGTGG
This sequence comes from Limnephilus auricula, assembly GCA_951813805.1. NCBI lineage: Eukaryota > Metazoa > Arthropoda > Insecta > Trichoptera > Limnephilidae > Limnephilus > Limnephilus auricula. Next base: position 10,069,010 of record OX638403.1, read on the forward strand.
CTAGGAGGCTAAGGGTGGATGATAGGAATAACTAAAGGGTGTCCTAGAGTCTCCCCGTTACACCCTTCCGTAAAAATATGATTTTAAAATCCATTATTTGCGAGAATGGTAGTTACGAAGAGAGTGATGCTAAAGCGTCACTTAGCTAGGTATAATTTAGACATAATATTATTCGAATATTATATTATAATTTTTTTCTGTTATGTTGGTAGTAATACATAACTGCTTTAAGCTTAACGAATTAGGATGTGTGAGTCTAAAGATATATAGGAGGAGGAGATGGGGAATAGGAAGGTAGGGAAGTACCTTGAAATTTAGGCCTGGTCACTAAATACGGCGGATACATTGTGAAATAACACAAAAATAATTTAATAATGACGCCGGAATTCGAACCCACAACCTTCGGATCGCTAGTCGATAGCCTTACCACGGAGGCCGTCAAAGTAAAAGCAAACAGAAAATATTTAATTATAAAGAAGAAAGTTTGTAAACAGGTCAGGTACCCTTTGAAATGAAATTAAAGGTACCTTACTCACCTTGTAGCTCATAATATTTTATAATATTAAAATTTTCAGGTACAATTATTGTACCGGAGTAGGTTGACGCCAAATTACGTAATTTTCAGGTATATTTTAACCGCATGCATTTGGATAGATAATATTTTACATTAAATGCAATATGCATTTAAAAAAATCCAATATGCCAATTGGCCAGAAGTCGTAAGCCTACGAAAAAACTTACAAGTGTAAAGCCAGCCAGTTTAACTCGTAGCTAGCTTTGAAACAGACGGCCCTAAAACTATCAAATTAACACTAACTTGTAAATCGATTATTTAGCTTCGAATGCAAATTATATTCAATTTTATAATTACCGATCCATTAATCTTTTAGCTGGAACGATCACACCGATTTAGTACCCATAATGGAAAGTAATAATAGGTATTTAAATATAAAACATATCGATGCTTATAACCTTAACTGAACCAATTTAAACCGTCTCACACGGAGAAAAATGTTTTTCGAAAAAACGATCATTTTATTCGTAAAAACGGTTAAAAACGGGACTGAAGTTCTTATGAACAAATTAACAGGGTTTCAATGTTTATTGGCGGGAATATGTAATAACAATTGGTTGGTATACGTAATTTCGTACGTATACTAACAATTATTCTTACATTTTCCCGCCAATAAACATTGAAACACTGTTAATTTGTTCGTAAGAACTTCTGTCCCGTTTTTACTATTAAAATATACGTTTTTTCGAATAACATTTTTCTCCGTGCAGCAGCGAGATGGTTTCCATTTGACTTTGAAGAAAATGTCCGGTACGATTTCCATTGCAGGCTAGATTTATTTATTTATTCTTTTTTTATTAAGCCCACGGTGTTTTAACATGGGGTACATTAAAATGTTAACATTTTTTACAGCATTAAAAAACACTGGTTATTTAAAAAAAAAAATTGAGTACCTATGTTTTATTACGTTCGTAGATATGTGCATTGTACATAATAAATGTTTGATAATTTTATATATATTGGAGTAGTAGAATAATTAGGAATAAATAATAAAATAAAAATTTAAGTATTTCTTAAACATCTAATTAGTTAGGTATACATTAAAAATGACCATATCATAAGTATATTATGTAGGCGAGGACAGGCGTGTTTGATACATAATTTGTTTGTGAATGGAGACATTGAAATATGTATTTAAATGAAACAAATTACTTTTGTGTAAACCACTATAATCAATGTTAAAATATCTACATGTTTCAAAACCGATGGTTTCTTCGTCAGGATAATAACATCAATTACGAACAAATATTATATATACAAATATATTATATACAGGATAATAACATCAATTATTATCCCGACGAAGAAACCATCGGTTTTGAAACATGTAGGTATTATAACATAAATTATAGCGGTTTACACAAAAGTAATTTGTTTCATTTAAATAAAATGATGCCACAAAGTGAATTTGCAAAGATTATAGAAATAATTGAAATATTTCTTTACGCCTAGTCTCTCGAATAAGTGCTCTTGAATTTACAATACTCAGAAGATCATAACCACATTAATAAATTCATGATCTCTCGATCTATTTGGTTGAGTGGTAAAGATCATCGCCTAGGAATTCAAAGGTCATGGGCTCCAGGCCAGGCGTGCACATAAAAGTTTTTATTTTGTTTACGTGCGTTGTTTCACATACTAATTACAATGACAAAAAAAAAATATAGATACCTACAAATAGTATTTTTGCGACCCTTTTCAGAGAGGTAGATTATGGTGCCTAGATGCTACTTTAAGTATTGCCCTGATGAAAAAACCACAATTCAAAATCGAAACGTTATCTGATATGGCTTTATTCTGTTTGATAGCCAGATCTGAATAGTAAGACACATAAAAGACCACCGGCCCCGTACCGCATCTCCTTCCCCTCCCTACTACCTTCAGTCTCGCAACACACCCCAATCGGAGATGCCATAGTCTGACTGGCTGCAACTACACTGAGAATTTTTTTATTCTAAAATACAATAATTTTATTCGTAAAAACGGGACTGAAGTTCTTACGAACAAATTAACAGGGTTTCAATGTTTATTGGCGGGAACATGTAAGAATAATTTGTTGGTATACGAAATTTCGTACGTATACCAACAAATTATTCTTACATTTTTCACGCCAATAAACAATGAAACCTTGTTAATTTGTTCGTATGAACTTCAGTCTCGTTTTTAACTGTCTTTACGAATAAAATGATCTATTTTAGAATAACATTTGTATATCGTCATCTCTTTTGTATATCGTCATCTCTTTTGAATTTCATAATGATAATGAAAGACAGTTTTGTAAATAAAATTTAAGCGGAGAAATCTCAGACTTTTGCATCACGAAACACGCCAACACTTGGCATGTATTGTATTATTCTTTGTTCCAGACGGTTGGGAGCAATTGGAACTCTTGTACAGTATTCACATAAAAATATATTTGTCTGTATAACACGTATCTCGTTAGTTTGCTGGCCACCGTGGTTAGGTAATACCAAACTATTTGATAATATTATCAAATATATAAGAGGAACCATGTAGCGTGCATTTGTAGTACAAATAAACCTGGCCGATAAAACCACTCTTGGACTTTGATTATCTGATGCATGATGATAACTAATTGAATTTTAATGAGAGTGTATGTGGGTACTTATCTATTCATATCTTAGCATTCCTTTAAAATAGTAGGTTACCTACTGAAGCGATCTTCACAACTGCCTGAAATTTTTTGTTCTTCGTACCAACACCGGAATTTTTTTTTGCTAATTTAAAGAATTCTCTTCAAATTATTTGTAATTCCGGCCAAACATGGGATTGCAGGCCTTACTGACAGATAACCAAAATTAGTATGTTTGATTATTGATAAAGGTAGATCATTTTTTGACACTAACAAGTACCTATCTAAAAATGGTTTTATGTAATACCTTCACAAATAATCTAGGTGCGGTCCCTTCATACATACTGTGGGTGCTGCGCTTCCCTTCCTTTCTAGGCTTATAATAAATATAATAATTTATTTAAATTAAAACAAATAACTTTGTTTAAACCACTAATATAATCACAATTACCTACATGTTTCAAAACCGATGGTTTCTTCGTCAGGGTAGTAATGACATTAATAACAAAATAAACAAACAAGTATAGACTAAAAAGAACTATGGACAAAAATATTTTAGAGAGAGGTGATTAATTAATTAAAAATATCGTAAAAAACAATTATTTAAAATTAAATATAAAAATTATTTAAAAGTTATGAAAAATTACATTATATAAATTATCAAAACATAATAAAGATGTTTAAGCAACAAAAATAAATTATTTTAAATATAATTATTAATAAGAAAATAAATTTAAGAGATGACTATTTTTAAAAAATATTTGGTTATTAATAATATTTAATTTACTATTAACACTTTTTCTAATTTCTAAAATTTCTAAGTTTGCTAATTGTAAATCTGTTGAGTTTGTGTGTAAAATTTTTAACCCTTTATTTATATCAAAAGAATGATTTGTTTCTAAAATGTGATTGGCAAATTCAGAATAATTATTATTATTCAAACACCTTAGATGTTCTTTAACTCTAATATTAAAATTTCTAGAAGTCTTTCCAATATAAAAAAATTTACAATCATTACACATTAATTTATACACTCCAGATTTGTTCAAATAATCACCCTTATCCTTGTTATTTAAAATATAATTTTTTAATTTGTTATTTGTGTAAAAGGCTGGGTTAATATTATCTGGCATGTTTTTAATTAATAAATTTGACGTATTTAAAAATAATATTTTTCTTCAATTATTATTATTGTCAATCACATGTGGATAAACATTAGAGTTAATAAACTTTTTCTTATATTTTTTGTTTAACATATTGTCTATCAATTTAGTATTATAACCGTTATTGATTGCAATTTGTTTTATAATATTTAATTCTGTGTTAAAATTATCAAAAGATAATGGAACATTAATTAATCTGCTAAGTAAGGTATGAGAAGCTGCAAATTTTTGTGAAATTGGATGGTTCGATGTATTATGTATAACGATATCCGTATATGTGTCTTTGCGATAAATATTAAAATCAAATTTATTATTGAAAATAGAAATACTTAAATCTAAAAAATTTAAGCTATAATTTTTTCCAATTTCTAAGATAAATTTTATTTTTTTGTGAAGTTTATTAATGAAATTTAAGAAAATATTTAATTGTCTAATAGTGCCAGTCCATATACAAATTATTATTTGTTTTAATTTAATTCAAAATGACGCCACGAAGTGATTTTGCGAAGTTTGAAGAAATAATAATTTATTTTTTCCGAATTAAAAAAAAGATTTGAGCTTATGTTTTTCTGGCCATAAATAGCAATAGATACCGCAATTTAATTTCTCCTTCCCAATCTCAGAGACTAACAACAACAAAACACGGCGCGCGGTGCGAGTCTAAATATTATACCTACATATAAAAGAACATTCTTAAAGTGGTCTACACACCATGCTGCGAACAGCCCGACATTTAGCAGCTTTTAGCAGCTGGCTAAAAATCGCAGGTTGGAGGTTGCCTCCAGACGATGCTTTTTGCAGTAAGTTGGTTTCTTTTGCTCTGTGAACGCGTATTCACAGCGCTCCCGAACTCGGTCACTTTCGAAATGAATTTGCGAAATGCTTAAGCAGGGTCTCTTGCTTCAACATTGTCGCCTCCTGCGACTTTTTTTAAATAAGTTTTTATTTCAGTAAAAATAAAACTAATTGTTAATCGAAATCGACAATGGTTAATCGTTAATCGACCACACATACCTAATTAATTATGGGAATAAATTCATAACAGCAAAAATAATTAAACAATATTCATTCTTTAATCCATTGAGAAAAATATTTGCCACCGCTAATTTGCCTTTTAGACCTACTCGACTCCAAACACCTTTTTATTGTAATAACTCTGGGACCACCGCAGAACAAAATGCAACAATAAATCGCTTACACACTTTTGGCAATAAATATGCTAATATCGATCACGCCGGTAATCTGGCATCATACAAAAGATGCATTAAACAAAATTTGTCTTCTAGTACCATGTAAACATAATGATCATGTAAACATAATATGCTTACCAGTACTTGCAAAACATTAATTCATTAGAAATCATAGGTACTTGTAAAATTCATCATATCGGTTAATATTTATAATCCATAATATCGACCTCTTAACTATTCTATTAAATTTTTATTTTTCATTGCTCCTATAAGGACTTTTTACTTTATATTTTATATTTAAATCATTGTACCTTTTAAAGATATCTTATATTTCTACTTTAGACTTTTTTTATTATTATTATTTTATTCTCACTTTTAACTTTTTTTATTTTTGCTTAATAATTTAAAGCTTGTACTTTATACTTATACTTATACTTTATACCATATTTTTCACTTTAAATTTATATTTTACCCTTTACCTACTACTTATAATCTTACTACTTACTTTTTACATTTTTTTTCCTTATATTTACTTACAAATATACTGTTAGTCATTCTTCATGTTGTTGTACTATTTATATGGTACGTCAATTATGTTAATGGCACATGTTGTGCAGTATATGTGTAAATAAATAAATATAAAAAAACCATGTACTCCAAAGAGCGTAAGCTACATTTCTAAGGGAAAATATCTATCAGGGTGATAGGCAAAACAGCGTAACCGCCACTATCTCCACAACTGAAGGCATTCAGATAATTGCATTATCAGTTCTATACAGGCAGTAACCAAATATCAATAATCGTAATTAACCAAAATCATTTTTTGAATCAACTAAGAAAGTTATTTAAAAAAAAACCTTCTCCTGAACACTTTGCTGTTTGTCGCTTACGCTGTTCTGCCGATTATGGGTCGATATAATATGTGGGTTCTTAACATATGTATAATTTCTATGTGTTGAATACATAGCGAAATTGATTTAAAACAAAAATACACACTACCGACTTGCAACGCACTAAAATTAATATTAAAAGAGATTCCATTTTGACCAATTACACTATCGTCAGAATTTCTGCTAAAAGAAGTCAATTTCAGAAGACAAAATACTTGATACTGCTACCATGGAACATTTCAGGTTTAAAAAAATAATGTCAGATAAGGTACATACTATTACGGAAAGAACATACGAGTTCGATAATATAACATAACAGAGCATCTAATTATAATCAAATTAAAATATGAATAACAGTATATACGTCGTTAAAATATTTCAACGATAAACACGAATAGTTTTTGTAAAGTTTGTTTATAAATTATAAATTACAAACCTTTATCACGCTTTGTTATTACTTTATTAACATTTGTTGAAGCAAAAGACCCGGCTTAATGTGCTACAGAAGTTCTGCAGATTGGTGGTTGCCACTAGACCATGCTATTTGCAGTAAGATCAGTGGCGGGTCGAGCACATTTTCGATGGCGGGGACCGTCATTTTTATGTGTAGATACTGACGTCTCACTGCCAGAAAGTAACGATACGAGACTCAATACAAATATAGGTATACCCAAATAGTAATAATATAATTTCTTACAGAAAATTTTATGAGGTACGAAGATAAGTCACGCACCTAACCAGAACCATCAAATAGGGTGCGTAAATAAATATTAAGTTTAAATAAAAATAAACACTTGTTCACAACCAAAAACTCGTGGTTTAAACAAAACAAGTGTTTTATTTATATATGTCAAACCACAAAGTGATTGCTTTCTACAATTAAATAAATATGAAGTTTAATAAAAATAGCACAAGACAAATTGTACTTCGGTTAAAAGCGTCTTTGAGGTGTTTTAACCACGAGAACGGCGCTATAGAAATAATCCGATCAATCGATATCAATATTATTATTTTACTAAAACGTCATATGCAATAAATTATTATTATGCTACAAGGAAGGAAGGAGAGAAATTAAAAATTACTTAACCGAAATAATTTTTTAGATTATATTTCTGCAATTACTTTTATGTTCAGAACGCATTCATTATTTTTGTAAACACAAAGAATTGTCAATTTTTTTCTTGTTAGGTTTCAGGAATAGTGTAGAGTATATGTAATAGTAGTTTATTTATTTAATTTCTATATGTATAAATATACCATTAACATTAAACGTTTATAAGTAGGGGCTGTCCCCATGGTCCCCTTGTGAAGAAACGCCACTGAGTAAGCTGATTTCTCGTGCGCTGTGATCACGTGTACGGACCATGTCGTTCTGGCTGCAAACAGCCAGAATCCGTCTGCGGCAGCACCAATTCGGACGCCGCAGTAGTAAAATAATAATACTCTGCGCGCAAATGCGGCAGAAAGTGGAAACAATCATTCCGGCAGTAAAGAAATAATAATACGGCAGACGAATAATAACAATTCGGCAGCCGGTTTTGCCTACTAACGATGCGATTTCTAGCCATCTGCAAAAAGCCGGCTGTTCGCAGCACCATGTGTAGTGGCCTTTCTCGAATATCGCATAAACACACCAATGCACACCAATACCAGCAACAGTGGATTCTCTGCTTCGTTTCGTATCTACGAAGCTAGAAGAAGTTTGATATTCGCGCATGCGCATTGAGTCCTGCGTGCCTAAGCTTGCTTGAAGCCGGATACATTTTCGATAAGAGCATCCAATGCACAGAAAACGACTGTACATAATAGCATAGCCGAAGCGGATTGTTTGCGCGATCATTTTTGACAGTTTGGCTTGAATAACTGAAACCGATTGTTGCGTTGAATATCTTTCGAATACTTATTTAAATAATTTAATTTTGGAACTATAATAATTGATGAAAAGCGCAAAGGATAGAGCAAATTTGATATAGGTACAATTATTATTAGTAATTGCATCTTGTTCGTGGGCAAGTCTATAGATTTTTATATTTGATAGTAGGTATATTTCTCAGCATCCCTTATACAAAAAGTCACCGACCGCCACTGCTAGGTTCCCGTTCTTATTCGTATCCCCTTTCCATACCTCACTACCTTTAGCATCACAAATGGGGATGCCTTAGTCCCGCTGACTCCTGACAATCACTCAATTTAATTAAAGCATCTGAAATACTTCGAAGCGATAAAAATATCAAACCAAAACACGTGATTTTGCATTTCTTCGTAGTGCTTCGACAAGAATAAATGTGAAAGACATAATATTGTGTGGCGTTCTTCTCTTTATACCTACCGAAATATTGTAATCGATAATGGTTAGTTACATAGATTCAGAAAACTCACTAGAAATGCCATGCGGGCTGTTTCATCATCCAAAAGACTTTAGTCTGACCATTCTTTGCTTAAATTTCATCCACGGAACGAATGTGTTTCACCTTCAATATGAATTATAAATGGGATAGCGATATACGATGTCAGTAAGAGAGAGAGAGAGAGATAGAGCGGATCCTAAATTGGCTACAACCAAAATATACTATTTAAATGAAACAAATTACTTTTGTATAAACCACTATAATCAATGTTATAATATCTTGACGAAGAAACCTTCGGTTTTGAAACATGTATATATTATAGCATTGATTATAGTGGTTTACACAAAAGTAATTTGTTTCATTTAAATACAAAGATGCCACAAATTAAATTTGGAAAGATTGAAGAAACAAAATATACTAACTAGTTCAGTGATGAGTGATGACATTTCCATTAAAATCTTTACCTATGGTAGACAAACTGTACTAATTCAGTGGTGATATTGGTTTCCATACACATCTTTTATATCCAAGTTAAAAAAACACCTTTGGACAAAGAAACTAGACTTATTTTCTTTTCACAATAATAAAAACTATAACTACAGCAGAACTTTATAATTAAGTTAACCTTATTAAATTAAATTTCAAAAAAATTAAATGGAGTTCTACGAATTAAACACAAAAACAATAAATAAACCTGACTTACTTTGCAACTCCACAACATCCTTCTCCAAGATATAAAACTAATTAAAATAATGAATGAGTAAAAATCAAGAATAAAAATTAATTAATTAATTAAAAGTGAGGAGGACTAAGAAATACAATATCTATACTTAAATTCACCATTATATTGTATACGTACAATTATTTTATATAGTCGCTAAAAAAAAAATTTTAATTTCAAAAAAAATTGGAAGGCTCCATTCATTCCAGCACAATATCTTTATGACTCACAAACTTCCCCACTTAGGGATTACCATAAATGGAACACGAATCAAAAATACAAATACAATTAAAAATTAAAAATTATAATATACAATACCTACATTTACTTCTGATATAAGAAATATTGTTACTCGTAAAGGTGACTCGCCTAAATAGTGTAATTAGGCATTTCCTGTATTTTATTACCTACCCCTATACAGTGGTTGTTTTTAAATACATCTATTATTTATTTATTGATGGACTTGCCAAAAGGGTAATTAAAAATATTAAAGATTTCGGTTTATGCTTTGTGAGTCATCAACTGTGCGGATGTTCTTTAAAATGATTCGTTCGATAGTCAGTTTGTTATGAAAATAATTACCTATTCCTTTTTACATACACATAATTATTTTCTACCATTTATTTAATCAAAACCGTTTCATCGTCAGGATAAGATTAACATTAATTAAACATTTTAGATAATTGTTTTTATGATACCTTCGAGTAAGTAATCGCTACTCTTTGTATTGATTTTTGACTATATTGTATTTTGGTAATGTTGTTAATTTTAATTTTTTACTGACGAAGGAACCTTTGGTTTTGCAAAATGTTGATAATTTTGTATAAATAAGTGGTGAACACAAAGTGATTTGTTTTAATTTGCGAAGAATGAATAAGTAATTATTTACCTAACTAAAACCCACAAAATATTAATTTATATTAACTAACTCCGGTTAGTTTTATTAAGGTATTAATTATTAATAAATATCTGACCTGTAAGTAATATTCTTTGAGTATCTGGTGGGGAAGTACCCGTCTGTTCAATTCTGGTCACCAAACATGGCTGAATCCATTTCAAGCATTGTTTCGATTCTGAATGATGGTCTTTCACCAGGGCAATACTGAGAGTATCTTCGAATCTGGAAAGTGCCGCAAAAATATTATTTACCTACTACATTTGATTTACAATTTACAAGGCCGCTTTGGGAACCTTTTACTGGATAACCAACACCCCCGCCATAGGTCATTCCGAGAGACATCTACTGCGTGGCGGGCCGGATCGGGAGAGAAGTTGAGGTATTTGAGACCTGTTGATCGCTGCAGCGGACTCTCTCGACCCGTCGACTTGCACGACAGTGGGAGGGATAGATACATTAATTCATACACGGAGAAAAATGTTATTCGAAAAAACGATCATTTTAATAGTAAAAACGGTTAAAAATGGGACTGAAGTTCTTATGAACAAATTAATAGTGTTTCAATGTTTATTGGCGGGAAAATGTAAGAATAATTTGTTGGCGTACGTACGAAATTACTTATACCAAGAAACTATTCTTACATGTTCCCGCCAATAAACATTGAAACCCTGTTAATTTGTTCGTAAGAACTTAGGTCCCGTTTTTACTCATTTTTCTCCGTGTACACTCTATACTCCTCAGTAGTCTACAACGCAGTTCTGATATCTCGCGAGAAATACATTACTGGTGGCTGCCCCGCGGGGATATCGCTTCGTGGAACCTCCAACATGCTTTTCTGTTTTGCCTATCAGCTATGTTATGGTTTGCTCGAAATGTTGACAGAAAATGGAATGTTGCCACAACAACAAGTACCTACCTGTATCCTGTATCTAACACAAAACCTATGCAGAAAAACATTGAAAAAATATATTTGCTTTTCAAAGTTTTTGCAGTAAGAATGTAAGACGAATTATTGTAGGGTATTGGAAAATAATATCAACCCTTTAAATTTAGGTCCAAAGAAGTATTTTATTACATTAGCTCCACACGGGAGGCCCTGAGGAAAATAATTTCTATTCGGGCCTATGTCATTTTAGGGGACAGGGTTTTTTAAGGGAAGGAAGGAAAGTTCTGGGAAGGAAAAAGGCATGACGGGTGGGCAGGAATCTGGGGTCAGTGTGTCCAGGAGTGAAGGATATATAAATCCACCCTGGGTCTAGAGAGTCCGGCTGGAGAGGTCAAAAGGCCTTCCTAAACGAGTCTCTCTCAATCCAACCCGCCGCACAGGTGGGAAGATGCGTCCACCGCCAAGATCTAAACCAACACGGAGTTTCCGGGGCGGTACCCATACCCGTCTCCCAAATTGTTATTACTATAAACATAAAAAAAATTGTTACCTGGCTATTAAGATCTAGTCACTAAACACGGTTAAAGCCATTTCAAGCAACGTTTCAATTCTGAATGGTAGTCTTATACCAGGGCGATACTGCAAGTAATATATTATTTGAAAAAAAATAATTGTGATATAACACAAATTAATCAAATAAAATTTATTTGCGCAGCCGGGTTCGAACCCGCGACCTTCGGAATGGGAGTCCAAAGGCAAGAAAGAATAGAAGCCTTTGAAGTCTTAAAATATTTATGGTCATTGAAATGATTTTTAAATAGATACATAATATTTATGCAGAAAAGTATATTTTTATTTGTTTTAGCTGGCGGTTTAGTAAATGAATTATTTGCATATATTTTTTCAGTTATTAGCGTTAGTTGATGTAAACCATCTTGATATGTTGCGTAGCCACAACAAGTTACCTGAACGGTCCTCATCTTTCAAAGTATAAAAATTTTCCTACCGATAAGTTATTCCGCAATGATGATGTAACAATATATATGACCAATAAATATATTTTAAAATTACAGTTCTTGATATTACTTAACAAAATGTCACACACAAACAGATATGGACTTCGAAAACGCTCCTACCTCAACGTAGTATTGAGGTGATTATTTGCTTTGGAAAAATGTTGAAAGACAATACCTACTGTATTCCAAGACGAGTTTCAGAACCGCAACCTATAGGCAAGGAGCCAAGGATCTCACAGCTCCGTCACGGAGATCGTAGAGATATCTATTACTTCAGAGGCCCTAGCACACTCGCTCGATAACGATCGATAGGTTAATTATCGGTAACTTCTCATCGTTCCCTAGGACATCGCTAACTACAAACAACGGTTGATATCGAATACGTTAAGACGATAGACTTCGCTTTTCGGCCCATACAAAAAGGACGCCCGGGAAAAAACACTTTTCTACATCGAAAATTGCACAAAATGAATATATATTTTTTATACTGCCTTCTAGAGGGTGAAAACTATGTCGGTATGTTTTCGAATTCTCAATGCGTTTCGTATTAACGTAAACATTCACTGTCAAACATGTACGATTTATCAAAAAATATTATTTAAGGAAAAAGTGCTGCTAACTCAACTCTCATAAAGAATTATAAAATTATAAAAAGCTACCGACGTAGCTTCTTCTGTCTAAAAAAAATTTATTTTTTAAAATTTCAATGTCGTGAAAGTTTCGGTGTAGAAAAGTGTATTCTCCATAAACCCCTTTTCGAGCGATTTCTGTAGGTAAATTTGAGCGTTGTCTCATTCTCACATTTCGCATTCGCATGTATTGTAAGTGTGCGTGAGCTTATTGTGAGTGGGACAGAATGACAGACGCGGGTGTTCCGCGTATCGTTCAAAGTCTAGCCTCTTAAGGACACTTAGTCATTGTTAACTGTCACTTATTCGTTGGCGATCTGTAGTCATGCTAGGGAACGATGAGAAGTTACCGATAGTTATCCTATCGATCGTTACGGAGCAAGCGTCCTAGGGCCTCAGGTATCCAACAAACCTAATGTAACGTAACGTATTTACGACAATATTCTATTTTTTTCCATCCGCCTATATTTTGATAATCGCTCATTTAGTATACCCACTGATATGACTCTTGGTATCTTTAAATTTTTTTTTTATTTATTAAAGGATTATACATAATATTATATTATACATTATTTAAGTGTTTTGACTACCCAACTAGGAGGAATCCCGTTTTAGGGCAGTCAATCTAGCGCCCACCTTGTTGCTAGAGCTCCTGAAGCGGTGCCAGTATTTGGAATCAACTTCCAAGGTTCACGTTTCAGTGGTTTCAGGTGTTTCAGGCCGGTTCTAGACCGCGAGACCAACTGCCGGGGCGCCACCTTCACCGGCTTCTGGTGACCTTCAGGGGCCAGGGGTGATAGTTTAATATAAGAATTTATTATAAAACAATATTCCAATATAATAATAGAGTGTAGTTGGTAATATATCCGTCCATTGATATAAAATATACAAGATTACACAATGAGCAGCGTAAAACGTTTACTTTGCTTGAGATTTTTGACCAGCATAAAAAGTAAACATTCTAAAACATTAACCAACAACACATTGGCTCCACATAAAACCTGCTACAACAATAGTGAGAAAGTTCCCTGTTACCTCTCCAATGGCTAAAAAATATTGTATCTCCAACGTTAGCCGAAAATGAGTTAAACGTACCAGAGGCCCTAGCACGCTTGCTCTATACCGATCGATAAGATAACTATCGGTAACTTCTCATCGTTCCCTACGACAACTGCCGATCGCAAACGAAAAGGTGACAGTTCACAATGACTAAATGTCCTTAATATATTCGATATCAACTGTCGTTTGTACGTTTGAGATCTGCAGTTGTCCTAGGGAACGAAGAGAAGTTACCGACAATCGGTCGGTAACTTCATATCGAGCGACCGTGCTAGCACACCAGATACAGCCTGCAAATATTATTTGGTTCAAATATTACAACCCCTAAACATACCGTTCAAAAGTTATTAATTTTTTTTATAGTGAATACCTCACAAGAGTCCTAACTGCTCCCGTCTGGAGCCAGTGAGACTATGGCATCTCCAATTGGGGTATGTTATGAGGCTGAAGGTAAGTGGGGAAGGGAAGGAGACGACGAAGAGGAAGGTGGGGAAGTACCTGGCTATTCAGATCTAGTCACTAAACAGGCTAAAGCCATTTCAAGCAACGTTTCAATTCTGAATGGTGGTCTTATACCAGGGCGATACTAAGAGTATCTTCCACTCTGGAACGTGCCGCAAATATACTATATATTATTTTAAATAATTAATTATGAAATAATACAAATCAATTAAATAAAATGTATTAACGTAACATATGTAACGCGGCCTTCGGAATGGGAGTCTAACGTCCTCCCGCTGGACTACGCCGGCCGTCAAAATATATTTTAATATGTACCTACATATTAAAATATATTTTAAATCCTACTTTAAATGTTTTTATGAGCACAGAATATATATTGTATCTTCTAAGCAACAAAATAAGGACATACTCGTATATATTGCATTTACATCATATACAGATAATATAATACGGAACTCTAAACTTATTTTTATATCGTGACATCTCAGTGAATCATTTTCCCAAGTACCTATGCCTCCTGTATAGAGCTAATTTAAAATATATAATTTTATAAGGTTTTCAAACATTCAATTTCATTTTTCTCAATATTTTGATTCACGGAGATACAATACTTAAACAACAAACTCTTAAAAAAATTATATAAATAATAGCCAAATGATTAAAAAATTTTGCACGTCAAATGGTTCATGACTGATGGTTGATGGACTTCTAGTAGGAAGTATATCGATGGGCAGTGTAGGTAGATACGGTGGTAAAACCTGAAACTAACCCTGGGGCACATGTCACTTCTGTACTATCTGCAATCCTGTACGAATGCACTATCACTAAAGCAGTGGCGCACCTATATTCAACTTTCGGACTCTGATTCCCAGCGCAGTTTTTGAATCGATGGTATATTATTGTAATTGTTATTTTTTAATTGATTCAATAAAAATAATAATAATGGTTTATTCCAGAATGTATGTAGGCGTAGTGCAATGCAATACATTCCTAATTTCAAAACAACAAAAGAAATTAGGTAAATAATAAGAATAAGGTAAAAATAAATAATACTACATAACAAAAAAACCTGAAAAGAAACGGGCACTTCTACCAGAATGAGTTCTAAATTAGATGATTAATCGAAACAGGGTGACATTATACAATATTTTTTTATACTAGTGTCAATCAGGGATGCAATCACCTTAAGCTGTCACTTTTCAACATGGTCGCATTTTTTACAGATTTAATTTGTGGCTGAGTTATTGATATTTTATTATTAGGGTGAGGTATTAATGAGGATTTGATATTTTATTATTATTTATTTACATACATTTGTTTGTTATGTTCCGGTTACGTTTTAAGATGGTGGCCCCATTGTATACTACCTTTTTATCCCGCCAGAGTTCGCACGTTCCTACAAGCTGTCAAATCGGAATAATCAACAGTATTGTAACTGCCTGAAGATCGTTATAAAAAAGAACTTTCACTGAGATAGTGACATTTCTTTCAACAATTAGTATAATTCCTTAATAAAAAAATAAAAAAAATTATGATAAATATTTATTGTTTATAATTAATCAGGTAGGAATTTACGAACCTACTTACAAATCTTATGATTATATGAAAAATATTGATTTTTTAAATAAGAGACAATTATACACATACTTTTTGGACGCGAGGTCTACTGTTCACTGAACCAGTAGTTCGGTGAACTTATGAGTTCACACGGAGAAATTTTTTATTCTAAAATACGATCATTTTATTCGTAAAACGGTTAAAAACGGGACTGAAGTTCTTACGAACAAATTAACAAGGTTTGAATGTTTATTGGCGTAACATAAAATGTAATAAGAAAATTAATTACGAAATTGTAAAAAAATGTGCAGATGAATTACTGATTTATTCAAAGAGGGAGAAAAAACTATGGCAGGAAAAAAAGGATTTTCTGAAATTAATCGCTTCTTATCAGTCGGTACATGGAGAAAAATGTTATTTTAAAACACGATCATTTTATTCGTAAAAACGGTTTAAAACGGGATTGAAGTTCTTACGAACAAATTAACAGGGTTTCAATATTTATTGGAGGGAACATTAAGAATAATTTGTTGATATAGGTAATTGTGTACTTATACCAACAGATTATTATTACATTTTCCCGCCAATAAAGAATGAAACACTGTTAATTTCTTCGTAAGAACTTCAGTCCCGTTTTTAACCGTTTTTACGAATAAAATTATCGTATTTTAGAATATCATTTTTCTCCGTGCAGTAAAACAGATTTATGTAATTGAAAATTTCCCGGTAGATATATACATTATGTCACTGTCTTACCTTCCGTCATTATAGAATCGAGCCTTTTAACTTGACTTTTGAAAATTTTATTAGACAGTTTTTTTTTCTAATATGAGTTTGAACATGAAGAATATAAATTATTAGCACTTCAGCCAACATATTTTTATTAAAGTCACGAGGCGCTTATGGCATATATAGACATGTCACCGGGCTGTTTTGAAAAATATCTACGATTTGTAAGGTCAGTGTCTCTGAAACCTGTCTTGTCCGAGCCGTGTGATACCACCAAAGTAATAATACTTCTTTTCTCCAAATAGTTTGGTCGCTTTGTTTGACAAGGTGAGTCTTGTGATATATTGGGAAACAGTCCATATACAATCAGCAAATCCAAGTAAAAACATAGGATTCTATAGACAGAGATGTCGAAAAAAGTGATTTCTTAATAAGTAAGCAATTTAATCATTCTTAGTGTGAAAAGTGTGAATAGAGAACATTTTGATTGAAAAATAATACTGGATTTGATTAGCTTGTGATAATTTAAAAAAATATCAATCGATAGTGACGAAAAAAATAAAAAATTCTTGTGTATATTATATGAAGCCTATGAACGATAAATATTACTGAAAAATAATTGAATATTTGCCTTCAAGGAATTTCGTTACAAATTTTGAGAAATCGGTTTGCAATTCTTGGAATAAAATTGGTAGTATTCCAACTATTTGTATGAATGAATGCTCCCCATTCATAAAATTATCTACAATATTTACTACTGAAGTCGAATTTTACTTACTCAAAAGTCATGGTTTTAACAGTATAGTTATTTATTCGCTTTAAAAATCACTTTTTTTTTTAAATATACCTTCCTTTTTAAAAAAAACTCGCTAAGTTCTCAATTGTAACAAGGTTTAGTACACGTCAATATTTAAATCAAAATAAATATCACGAAGCAGAAAAGTAAAAATGTAATTTTTAATTGATAATCCCAAGGAATGATGAGTCATACGTCTAACGTATAAACCAGCCCAACGAAAGTAAACACCTTGGTGTAATTACTATCACTCATAACAATGGAAGTGTGAAATAGAAATAGGTCATTAGATGTCACTTCGGCTAATCCTTTCGGTGACGAACAATCCTCGATCCTTATTGGCCGAAAATGGCTCAAACCCAGGAAGAAGTGGAAGTGGTAGGGTCAAGTCGCCTGTTAAATACTCTGGTATCAGTCGAACCGAATCTGTTATCAATACAACACTCTGAGGACACCATCTCAAGGACTAGTGCGGATTTCTACGCGAACAAAAACAATAACATTACGCACAGTGTCGAAGATATACTATCAGATAATAACCAAGTGAATTATACAGTGGAAGACGAAGAAGCCTTCAACCAAACACAAGAAGATTACGTTGCTTATAGTTCAAGATTCATACCGGAGTATCAACAAAATTTGACAGATTCAAAAGACTCTACAGGATTCAGTATACAAGAGATCTTAGGTATTTCGCAGCAGTACGCAGAGCACGAAGATCAGATGCCTGTGAAGCAAGAATATCATCCCCATTCTCCGAGTGAATACGACCTGAAGATGGCTCATTCTTCCAATCTCCAGGTGCTGGGCCCTCCTCGGCCTGATGTCACGTATTCAGTTTCTAATCTAAGTGAAGATGGTTCTCCGACCTATGGACAGTATGTTGATATGGGGGTGGGCTACCCTCCTCATATACCCTATGGGGGTGGTTATATCAACAACTACCTGCAGCACCAGCAGATGAGACATCCAGGGCTCTTCCCGACATATTATGATCATGTAAGTCTCGTAAAGTTTTGTAAATACTTGTTTTGTTTATATTTATTCTTTTTATAATTTTTTTGCGCCAATCGGAGCTTTAAACAATTTTGATAGTTAAAATTTAAAACAGATTATCATATCTGAAATGTAAACAAATTCAAATGATTTATTGTAAAATTTAACTGTTTTGATTATTTTTATTGTCGCATATTTGGCAAGTAATTTCAGAGTGGCAATATAAAACGATGTATTGAATGTTAGCATATTTTTTTGTAAAAATCATTATTTCGTATTGAATAGTGCGTGTTCGTCAAGACTCATTTTTATTCCTTTTGTGAAGTAAAGATTTTTACCTATTTAGTTGGATTAGTATGGATCCGTTTTCATTGTGGACAACGTATTTACTACGGCTGGTACGAGTATATTTTGGTTCAATATTATTTATATGCGATTTTAACCTATTTAATGTCTATAACGAACGCAATATTTTGCTTTAGAATCTAATCAGTTTTATTTTCATTTTAGCATTCTGTCGTCATAGGTTTTATTATTCAAAAATAAAGTCCTCCATTGAAGCACAATACATATTTTACATTTCAAAATTATATTAGATAGAGTGATAGAAATATGTTTTAAAAAAAAACTTTGTCTCACTGAGAACTATTAATTTATGAGCTCTGGTTCTTTAAATCATCTCTGTTTGCAATTTTTTAGACATTGGACTTATTTTTGGTGGTGACCAGAATGTTCAGTTAAAACATTTTAAGTGTATGAATATTGAGTACAAACTTTTCATCGGATGTTAATTCCTCACATTATAATTCATCATGTCTCGAAGCGTCGAAAACTGATAATTGGGGTTTTTAACCTTAGGTTAGGTTAGGTTAATATGAGTTATGATGTGATGAATTATCATGTGAGGAAGTATCGTGTCTGAATAAATTTACTATGGGAATTCATAGTCCGATTAGACATGGAACCATTTTAAGTAGGTACTACACATTTTATTTTATTTACAGATTCGTGTTATTTCAATCAGAATCATTTCTATGTAGCTCAGATATTTCCACGTAGTTAACTAAAAAATTATATTTTGTACTGTGGTTTCTTTAAAAAAAAATTCAAACTTCATATATGCATTTTAATAAGATGAAATAATGTTGAAACTCAGGTGAAGTCAAGCCTAGTGCCTAGATCTTTTTTTTTAAATAGAGAAACCTCACAAGAATCCCAACTGCTCCCTTGTGGAGCCAGTGAGACTATGGCATCCCCAATTGGAGTATGTTGTGAGGCTGAAGGTAAGTGGGGAAGGGAAGGAAATGGGGAAGAGGAAGGTGGGAAAGTACCTGGCTATTCAGATCTAGTCGCTAAACACGGCTAATGCCATTACTAAGCAACGTTTCAATTCTGAATGGTGGTCTTACACCAGGGCGATACTGAGAGTATCTTCCACTCTGGAACGTGCCTAAAATAAAATATTATTTTTATTAATTAATTGTGAAATAACACAAATTAATCAAATAAAATTTATTTGCGCACGCCGGGTTCGAACCCGCGACCTTCCGAATGGGAGTCAAGTGTCTTACCACTCGACCGCGGACGGTCGTCTACTTGTAAATTGTTGTAAAATGTTTTATTTAACCCTAGTCAGAAGCAAATCATTCCTAAAGTTAACTCATCACAACACAAACCTTATATTTTTATAGATTTATTTGTAGGTTAGGTTAGGTTAATATTCGTAATAAAAATCTTCATGGTTGGCGGAAAATAGAACGAATTAAAAACAGCGTAAAACGCCACTTGCGGTTGCTTCAGTCCCTTTCCCATATTTCTTGGTTCGATTCCTGCATTTGTTTGCACGTTTATACGCAGCATAAGTCGCTTCGGACATTTCATATTCATCTTTGGTAAAAACAAATACCTACATAAAAAAATCATAATCAGCTTCCCCTATAATTTTTTTTAAATCCCCTAATTTTTTAAATTTTATTTCATTTCAGCTGACACCGCACAACTTCACTTGGAACCAGGCAGACTTATCAACCCTTGGCTCCGGAGTGGGTGGTGGGGAACTCCCCAGTTCTACTTCTTCCCAAGGCTGCCACACGTCCTGTTCTTCTTCATGCGGCCCTCCCAGCAACAGGGAGGGGCATAACTACCCTGCCAGCTCTACTCCAGGTAGATCCAGTTGTTATAATTATTATCAATTATGTGCTATACATAATATAATTTTCAATCTCCTACGACTTTGATATCGCAATGGAATATCAAAGTCGTAGCATTTGTGAAGCTGAAAATATATACGAATTATTAGTAAACTTATAAAAATTAACAATAAGTGTCAAAAATTAAAAAAAAAAAGAAAAAGAAATGCACATTTTTAATATAGAACTATTACTGAAATAAAATCATTTTCGGACATCCCTCCTTCATAGCCTAGGTACCACAATCAGTCAATTTTGAAAGTTAAAAAGATCATTGAAAATAAATAATTTTACACAAACAGTAATTACGGGAACATTTCACATCATCGGGAATGCTTCACCCATGCACCGACAATCGAAAATAGTATGTTAAATTATATATCTCACACTAAGTCACAGTTTTTTTTTTAAAGTTAATTTCAGCCCTAATTCATTTTCAAACCTGAATAGTCCATTATATAGTAATATTTATTATATTCTCTATAAATAATTATACCAAGTCAGTGAATATCTTCAATTTATTACTAAACAAATGCAAAATGTTGTTACTGTGACGGTTCAGTTGTGCTTAATAAATACTGTAAAGTTTTTATTATTCAGCCCCTGAAAAGGGCGTTATTAAATGATAAATAAATAAATCAATTGATTCTCATGAAAACATAGCAAATGATTATAACTTCTTAGAGACGATTACAAAGATTCTAATTTTTATATAAAACTAGCTGATACCCGGTATGCGTTGCAATCCCAATTAAATAAATAAATTGTTTCTCCCTTCTTGTCATTTTCCATTCGTCCCTGTTCCCCTTCCTGCTCCTCTTCGTCTTCCCCTCCCGCGTCCCCTTCCCGGCCCGCGTTCCCTTTTCACATTCCCGCGTTCCGCCTCCCCTCTCCCGCTCTCCACTTTCTCGCGAACACCCCCCCCCCCCTCACGCATCCCGCTTCCACCTTCTTCGCCTTCCCCCCTCCCACGAAGCCCCCCTCCTAAATTCCCCAACCGACCCTCCCGCATACCCGTCACCACGCCTTTTTTCCCTGCCGCCTAACTCCATACAATACACCCATTTTCCAACCACTGGCGTGACTTATGTATATTTTTTGTGCAAATTGCATAATGCCAGAGCTCACCATTATGTTTATATAGAAGTATTCACGGGCATGTTCACAACAATTCAAAAACAATTTATAGCATCGGATGAAATTTTAATCGCAATCGCGTGAATAGTATAGGAAATAATTTCATAACGCCAGAGCTCACTACAATATAACCATCCCGATTGCGATGGTTATAGGATATGCGCACATCATATTCTCAAAGTTTCATTGCAATCGGATGAACGGTATAGCCGCGCATAAGGTACGAACACGCAAACAAATAAACATTTATTTTTATTATAGAATAGATAAGATAAGATAGATAGCTTTCATAAAATACAAAATCTATCCAAATATTTTAAATCACGTCAGGTAATTCAATAGACAGAGAATTTTTTCTTTTAGAAAAAAATTGACAAAAAATTTTTTTTTTGCAAAAATTTGAAGATTTTTAAATCCACATATATAATAATATTTTAACACTGTTTTATCTTGGCTACTTTACATTTTATCATTTCACATGTCAATTCTAAATTTAATCGTAATTTGTTTTATCCATGTTTAAGAGAAACATCTTCCTTTCATTTTATACTTTCTTCAATTTGATCAAATCTCCATAGTCGGTGACTGTTTAAAAAAAAACAATTTAATGTTATTAATTATTACAATAATAGTTGTGGTTAGCTATTAAAACTTGCAGTTAGGTCGACTGATACTTGAATCGGATACGATTTTTAAAACTAGTTTACATTACCATCCTGTTAATTCAACAATAAATTCAGCAGGTGTTCCGTTGTACCGGGGTTACACCTCTAAACCTTAAGGTCTATGACGTCATCACGCAGTTCGTCACATAATATGCAACTAGGTATAAATAAACCAATAGAGCGACTTTCACCAGTACAAAAAGTGTATGCTTAGGTAATTTAACGCCGGATTATTGCTATGAAGGGGCCGTCATTGAGCTAAAGTAAATAAATAAATGGACAAAATTTTAGTTATTCTAGCAAGCTGCAGAATAACCCTTAAAAAATTGGCCTATTTTGTCAGAGGCTAAAAATATTCCCGCTTTGCAATAAAATCCAAATAAATAGAACATTTGTTAACGTATTCGAAAACTAAAAACTGTTTTCGAAAGGTGATGAAATTGGTATTATATAACAAATTTCTATATTAAAAATCACTATGTATTTTTTTTAATAAATTTTTTTTTGCGAAAACTTTAAAAAGTGTTCTCACTTTACTTTTTTTTTTAACTAAAATTACTGATAAATAAAAAAAAAACGCATACTTATTTCATTAGATAAATGAATTATAAACCTTACCGTCATCTCACTTTTTTTCGTTTCATGTAAAAAGAATGCTTAAAAAATTCACAAAGTTCCATAATTTTTTTCAAATTACTATCGGAAACTTTGGTTTCAGAAAGGGGTAAATTTTATTTTTTTTGTGGTTTTCTTTTAGATTTGAATATATAGTTTGTTGTATTCTCTTTCCAATACCGTTTAGATCACATTTCTGACTATGATAGTAAGGGAGAAACAACGATTTCTGTGAGAATTATGTGAGCTGGGACAAATATGGTCTCCTGTGATTAAACGGGTTGTCGTCACAAAAGGAAGAGATACCTATATCTTTGTTTGTATTTATACTAGTTCTAGTAGACGGTCTCACCGGTAATTTTTAAATATTGTTGCTGCTTTATATTACTTTGATGTGTACCTATTTCTCTGAAATGTTTGGTTTCAACCTTCTTTATTGAAGTAATCTGCTGATTGCGCTCTGTCGTCACGAGGATTAAGGAAGATGTGTGTTCTTTTTGTAGTGTTTTTCTCCACTCATCTTTTTCAACAAGCAACGTAATTTGCTATCTAGCTACAAAGCATTTAAATATTCACAGATCTCTCATAAAATATGAAAAAAGTTGACAAACTACGGGTCGAAAACGGGTAGAAACCACTATTGTAGATAAAATATAAACTTGAAAATTTTACGAAAATATTTTACAGATATACGCACGTAGTTCAGAAACTCATAGTACAAACATGTAAGTGGTGAATCTCCAGCACCCAAAGAACCCAAAAAAATTTTTTTCGATCTGAGCATTTCGATTTTATTTTTAAAATTAATAATTTTTTCCTTTTTTTCGGCAACTAAAGGGTTAGAAAGTATATATTTAAAAAAAAAATTGAATCCGGTCTACGCTTCGACGCATTTTAAAATACATTACACAGCTGATATCAACCCCCTAACAACTGATTTTTATTAAAAATATGTATCCAACTTTGAATTCGATTTACTCGAAAACGAAAGCTCAAATCAAAAAAAGTTATACCACAAAATCCAAATCAAATGTGATGTAAATTCACAAATTTCCCACTTGTGCTACGATTTGCCGGTCACCGTGTATACATATACCAAATTTATGACGTTTGAAATTAATATTTTTAATGGAGCTAAATACATGTTAAATTAACTAAATAATTCTATTAACTCACTGCCAGTACAGTACAGAGTAGGTAAAAATCCACTATAAAGTATAAGGTAGGTAGCTAATTGAATTATATATTCAATGGCATCCATATGGTGATGTGGCAGGACGACGCTCGTAGAATTTTATTACTTCATTATGAAAACAAATAAAAATGGGTTAAATATTTGAACGCTTTTCGATTTGTAATACGATCCCATTGCCAATAAGCCGATTTTACCATTAAAAAATATAGCGGCAAAGAACTATAAAGAACTTGTTACATTAACGTACCTCCCAATATTATTAACTGAAGTCACATAGATAGTGTTACGAAATTAAAAATTCAATCGACTTTCTAAGCTTAAATTACAAACATTGTAATGTGCAACTGCATATTTAAATATATTTTTTTAATATTCATTTAACCACTGGAGCGACCACGCGAAATAAATAAATTTACTTCGATTGCTCGAGATTTCCAGACGATCATTTTTTAAATTTTTCGCCAACATTAAATAAAATCATATCTTCAAATTTTAACATAAAAACATAAAAACTTATTAAAATGCTATATAGCCAATGAATTAACCTCTATTATACCGTTTATCTCATATTTGTAGGATGTATAAAAAAATATTAAAAAATCGTAAAGTTTATAACCGCGCGGTTCCTGCGTGTTTGATACCTTGAATCTGCCGTCAGAGGTACTTATTCGAGTCAATATAGAATATTTTAGATTTCTGTATGTTCTCTGTGGTATACTTGATAATGAAAGGTACATATCTTTGAAAAAGGGACTTAATTTTAACCATAAACAGCTGATCATAAATTTTGCGCCAAAAAAATATTTAAAAAAACTATTTTTAACATCGTTGTAAAATCATCTACGAAGTTCGAATTTGCAACATCTACGGCTATAATAGATAAAACATTTCAATAGCTTCGTTTTAAGACCAAAATAACAATCGTGTAAGCTACACATATTTTTTAAATCTTTTTTTGCCGAATCAAGAGATAATTGGCTTTTTAAACCCGTAAAGCAATCTTAGACATTTAAAAAGGCGCATAAATAAGCCAAAAATCGCTCCAGTGGATGTAATATTTTAAATAATGATAGGGTGAAATCTTTTCGGTATAAAATAAAAGAATTCCACAACGAATGAAAATTAAAAACAAAAT
Source organism: Limnephilus auricula (assembly GCA_951813805.1). Classification (NCBI taxonomy): domain Eukaryota; kingdom Metazoa; phylum Arthropoda; class Insecta; order Trichoptera; family Limnephilidae; genus Limnephilus; species Limnephilus auricula. Next base: position 10,094,453 of record OX638403.1, read on the forward strand.
TACTTAAGATTAATTATTGCGGTGTTAAATCGTTTGATACCTCGTAGGTTTTACAACAAATGCAAACACTTTGTGGCTTAACATTATCTATACAAATGAAAAAAGCTATTTTTTAGTTCGTAGTAGTATAGGACTGTAAATTAGTATATATTTTTATTGTCCCCATGAAGGTTGAGATTAACCGAAACCTAAAACTTTTTTATATTTGTAAATTTTATTTGATTAATTTGTGTTATCTCTCAATTTATTATTTTAAATTAATATATAGTATTCCACAATGAAATGTTGCTTGAAATGGCCTTAACCGTGTTTGGTGACCATGCCTAAATAGCCAGGTACGTCCTTAACAAAGAAATATTTTTTATTTGTATTTTTTTTATTTGACGCACAAACAGGATATTTGTAGAACATTCTTGTGGGTAATATATAACAAATTAAAATACAAATATAAATATCCCTAGACTAATGCGTTTCCAGTAAGCACATTTGCATATTCACAGAAGCTAACACATGAAAAACAATATCAGTATTTTTAACTTAAAAACTTAATTATATCCAATAAAAAAAACTTATTTGTAAATTAATTTTGAAAAACTAAATTAAAAATTTAATTACAAAAATTAGAGTATTTTTATACAAAACTTAAAAACTTAATTACAAAGAAAATTACAATAAATAGTAATTTAATGACTTAATTACAATTTTGAAAAACTAAATTAAAAATTTAATTACAAAAATTAGAGTATTTTTATACATAACTTAAAAACTAAAATATAATAAAAAAATTATTACAAATTAATTATTAAAACCAAATTAAAAACTTAATGACAAAAATTAGAGTATTTTTATACATAACTTAAATACCTAATTACAAAATTATAATTATATGGAAATTAACCAAAATATTGAGAAATTTACCTGCAGTATAGAACATTTTATACGAGATGTAGGTATCTAATTTTCTGTAGTATGAAAATTTATTCCAGCGCTTTCTTTCTATTGAAAAACTTTATATTTTTAATTTCAGACCTCAATTAGACGATTAAAAACATTATTTTTGTTTTGTTTTTCCGATTAAAAATACTCTGATACCTTAATTTTTTTGTTTTGTGCGTTTTGAGAGATTTAGTAACTGATGTCTAGGATTAGCTGTTTTTCGTATAGTTGTACTGCATCCGTTTCAGTTATTCAGTCATTTTTAATATTAAAAAACCCCTCTATCGAACAAAGGGCTGTGGACAAACAAGATTTGATTGCAAATTGGCAGATTTGAATTTCAAATACGCGATTTGATGGAAATCCGGTGACGTTTCGGGTAATAATTATTCAATCGGGATTTTTGATTTGAAAAAAACAATTAAAATGTACAGGTGAATACATCCTGAACAAAATAGGTATTTATACGAAATGCGGTATAATTACTTCATTGGTAAAAGTATTAGACCGTTTTCTTATTTTGTTCCCCCCCGTCTTTCTTATAAGAGACGTACGAATCAGAAAGAGAGATGATTCACAATGAACCCAACATTTAATATTGTCATAATATTTTTAAAATGTGACGGTCATTAAAAATCGCGGAATTGTAAAACTTCTGTAATTTCAGGTCCTAGTTTGTATTAATTTGTACGACTAAATGTAGGTAATGCGCACTTCTACATGCAGGATTTATCATATTAGTTTGTACATGTATACTTATTGATAAAAATCATTTCAAAACTCGCAACGACTTAAGGGACCAACACCAGTTTAATCTCAATGTATTCCGCTTACAGAAATACTGCTTTCATGGTAATATACCAGCCTTTGGAAAAGTAAAAAAAATAAATTGTTGCGCATATGAAGTTACTTACATTCCTTGAAATCTATAAAAATAGAGAAACTTTCAGAATATTGTTTGATTAGGATAAAAACTTTAATATAGCCATTACAATAGTAGGTTTTGTGACAGTGTGTTGTTTGTTTAATGCGCTCTGTATTTCTCTTTCGCGGGCATCTATTCGAAAGCACATACATACACTAACGAGACAGGAAATGTTCCTACCCTATTCATCTTTCAACTTGTCTTTCATCAGTACATGTTACCGGATTATGTACTTCTGCACGGTTTCACCGCCGCGATCAACTTTACCCCGATCGACGCCGCGAACAGAGCGAGACAGAGATATCATTGGCGCGCGCGCGAGCGGGACGGCGATATGTAGGGTAGCGGCGGGATGCTTTGGTACTCGTCCGTTATTTTGACGAGTGACGAATGAGTGACAGTTCGGGGGCCGGTTTGACAGTTGCGGGGGTTTGGGAGGGGGGAGTCAGGTTCTCAACGTCTACATCCAGTTTTGCTACAGAATATTGGCCAATCGTAACGCCAGCCTGTCAAAGTTTTGCTGGATGGCTGTCATTCTGCTACGGGGTGGTTGTCTTACTTCTGACTGCCTCTTACCCTGGATTATAAAAGTGTACAGTACAGAATATGACCCACTGATGAAATATTTAACCCATTTTATATGTTTCATACGTTAACATGGTTGTTATTTTTTTAAAACTACGTATCTTTTTACGAATTTTTTTGTAGTTTAATAGATTTTCTATTTTGCTTAGTCAAACTCACTGTAACACAGTGTGAATTAATATTGTGATATTTTAATGGGCTGTTGCTAAAATTTTAACCTTTTACGACGAAAAAAATTTTGATCACCAAAAGTAATGCAGCAATAGGTAGATTTTCAATATAAAAATATTCCTATCAGAATATATATTATATATATCATTTTACATCAGACACACAACAATATATTAGCAACCAATATTGGTGCTAAACATACGTACCTAATGCTTTATATCTGCATATGGTTCTAATTTGTAACTAGAACTTAATAACATACGAACCTCTTCATGAAAATAATATCAATTTTATTTTATTTTATTTTAAAAAAATTTTTTTATTGAAATTTTTTTGATACAATGGTACATAAAATAATAAAAGGTATATAACATACTTAAATATAATATTGTATGAACAAAAAAATCCCACAAAGGCAAATGCTGAGCGTGGGTATAATATTGAATTTATTATAATTTTATGGTTAATAGGAGATTTAAGAATTTAGTTTATTTTTAGGTATAAAAAGAGTAAAAGTAAAAGAGTAAAAGTGTCTTAAAACATAGAGCAAAATAATAATAAATATAAATGTAGTTTTTTAATACCTAATCAATTTTTTGGCAATTCCATATATTAATAACGTTCTGAAGTTCATAAGGTACCAATGTTTTTTATCCAATTATTTTTAAAGTTATCGATTTATTTTTATATAACGTCTCTTGCGTGCCTAATTGTCCAGACGACCATTTGCAAGTTTTACAGGAGGAGGAAGTTTTCTTTCATTATTTCAATGAAACACTATGATCTGTGTTTAAGATGAAGCTATTCGTGTAAAGGAAAAGGTCTTGTTAGTTTAAATAATTCTTAGTTAAGTGATTAATTATCGTTTTTGATACTTTATTTTTAATTTCAAAATGGAATTTGAACGAAATGGAGATTATTAAGACAACAGAGAATTGAACTCATCGCGATCGAGTGGGTAATGCGATGCCAACTCAGCCACTGACCGGTCGTTATCTCTGCCATTCTTCCATCATTTCCCTGTCACACGTTAGTTGTTGATGTAAGGTAGAGTAAGTAAACACGGTTTCAGAAAAATCTTTTTCTAGTTTATCTCAAAGTCACAGTTTCACGGCATCCCTTTTCAGTTTATCTCGCCTTCCACTACTTAGGCAGAGCTAGGTGTAAGTAAACGTATTTTTCTCCGAAAATGTGAATTGTGAATTGTGACGAACCACTTATTCTGAATATACATGAATCCCAGCTCGCTCGAGTGAAAACACTGATTTTGAGTCGCTAGTGTAGTCTGGTAAATGGATATAATAAAAAAATATTTATCTCTGTCATAATATTCGAACAACATACGTTAGGTATACATTAGGTAAAAGATTATGTCAGAACTAGAAGTCTTTTCTTAGCTCTTTATGTAAAAGAGCTAAGAAAATTGTTGTCAAGGCACTTATTAAGAAAATAATTGTACCTGTTACGTATTATCTATACAAGGAGAAAAATGTTATTCTAAAATACGATCATTTTATTCGTAAAAACGGATAAAAACGGGACTGAAGTTCTTACGAACAAAATTAACAGGATTTCGATGTTTATTGGCGGGAACATGTTACAATAATTTGTTGGTATACGTACGAAATTACGTATACTAACAAATTATTCTTAAGTTTCCCGCAAATAAACATTGAAACACTGTTAATTTGTTCGTAAGAACTTCAGTCCCGGTTTTAACCGTTTTTACGAATAAAATGATCGTATTTTAGAATAACTATTTTCTTCGTGTAGGTACTCAACACACATAATTTGATTTAATTATTGAAGAAGATACATAACATATCAAATGTCGATGAAAAGATGATACTAAAATAAAAATGTAACGGTCGTAATTGGGACTCGAACACAGACCCTCTATAGTCTTACAGGGACTGGCGTCTCTTCCAGTTGAGCTATTGATGGCCTCCGTGGCCGAGGGTTAGGTCGCGCGATCCCGGAGCGCGCAAGTAAATTTTTTGTGATTGATTTGTTATATTTCACAATTTATAAGGAGCCATTGACCAGCGGCTGAGAATAAAAGTTTAAAAATGCTTGCAACTGTACGGAGAGGTTCCGATGAGAAAGATCGATTATTCCCCTTATCAATTTTTTTAAAATAAAAAAATTAATATCGATTTATTTAATTCAAAACTTGCTTTAATATATACCTACATTCAAATAAGCAATGAAAATGCTCAAAACGCACGATGATAAATTATTAAATATCGTGTACTTCATGTAAGTATTTTTTGATCATAAGTATTTATGATTTTTCAATAATGTCTAAAAAAAATAAGCGTGTAAAAAAAACCTGAAATATTTTAGTTTGTAAGATAGTGGAATAAATAGATAAACTGAAGTATTTTCGTAACAAAACACGTTCTCTGATTTATTTTTTTAAGATTTTAACTGAACTAATATTAAAATCCTGAAAAATGTGTTTACTAGATTATGATTTAAAATTTGTGTTGTATATAACAAATCTGCCAACGACCAACGTTATAACTTTAGTATATTAAAAATATACATAGTTTTCAAAATTAAAAAGTGCGTTTACCAGATAAAGTAACAATCTTTCAAAATCAATTTACGTTTTTTTATAAAAAAGAGTCAATACGTCTATTGACTCTTTTTCATCTCTCTTCTTGTTGACTCTCTATCAATTGTGCTAGTTGCAATATTTTCAAGTGTACGATTTCAATTAATTATCGAAAAAGTTGTTTCAATAGTTTTTAGTATAAGTAATATTTGAGACGTTTGAGTCAATGTCCAACAATAATAATAAATAATGTTCGGATAATTTATATAGCGCCGTTTTTGTGAGAAAATCGCCTCAAGGGCGCTTAATAACGTAATCTATACATTCAACATTTGCGTTATAACTAAGATTGATAAATATGACTTAAAACTAAAACTTATAACTAGTGACATAACATAGTGACTTAAACAATGCTTAGAAATTTGATTTATTGATCTATAGAATTGATCTTGGCGCCAGTTTGCGAAACTTTCACTCAAAAGCTTTCATCAGTAGTCCCAAAATTTTATGCAGTATTGTCGTTGTAAGATCAAAACAAGGCATTATTAATAGAATGGTGAAATACAAAATAGTAGAAAAACGCGCCAGTGTTACAAAAACCGCGTGGGTATATCTTATTAATATTATCAGGTATCTGGCTACAGAGTCGAAAAATCAATCGCGGTACTGCTCGTCGGAATCACTTTAAACTTTTTAGAATTTTTCCTCTACAATATCGTCACGTAGGGTGCCGTGCTTCCCCCACCGCCTAAACGAACCTCCCCGCATTTGGGGGAGTGATGGGAGAATGGGAGAGTGGGGTTGGGGGTTTCAGGGAGTCCCCCCGAGCGGTTGCGCGCCGCGTGTCATTATTTCGCGATTTGGCAACTCATCCCTCCCACAATCCTACCCCATCTCCCCGTTTCACCCCCTCCCCACCAACACGGAGAAATTCTACTATTCATGTTTGGAACTGCTATACTATGTTTAGATTTTAAATGTTTAATTTACACACGCGATGTCGGAAAAATATAAATTATTGTTTATTATATTTCCACGTCGCCAAACTAAAAAGAAATCGAAACTACCCTTATATTAGATAAACAGGTTTAGTAGCGGGCGACATGCAAAATGGACATTATTTCAAAAGGGGGGTAATTTCGAAAACTTTCTACTTCCATGCATCATCTAGGTATTTACAACAACGACGGTTATTTTACGATCGTTAAATGTATTATTTTGTAACAACTTGACAAATTCTTACTTCTATCCGTAATCTCATCTTATTCTCTCAGTTTTTATGTATTCCTAGGAATATATAGATCGTTATTTCACGTTCATAATTTAATAAATTTCTTCCAACAAATACAATTTTAGAAAACGAAGGCGGGGTAAAAACATGGAGCATGTTTATAAGAATTATTAAATTATATGTTGATATACTTTATATACTATTCATTTGAAAGCATCCTTCACAGAAAGCGATAGTGTCATATAAACACATCTATTTCATTGACAAGTTCAGGCGTCCTTGGTTTTTATCATCCTTTAGACTTTTTTATATGAAAGCTTTATAGGTGGGTTACTTATATTTGAAAAAAATCCTGGCAATACAATAATTATCTTCTTCGTATTTATATATAAGAAAAAGCTGTGGCACTTTTAATAACTTATTCGCAGACGTCAATGTATTTTATTCAAGCCTCACTAAATTATTAAATATTGTTTATAACGCAAATAAAAAATAAAACATTTACATGGCGAAAGCATCGCTAGCAAGTGTTTAGTAGGTGCAATTTAAAAAAATCCCTGTCAATATATATTATTTGATTTAGTAAAAATTGGGTTCAGATACACAAATTGATGAAATAGGAAAAGTATAAAATTTTTAGAATAATACATTTTAAATCGACACTTCCCTCGATTACCTACTACAAAATTCTTTTCTATAAATCACGTATCACATTTGGTAGGAACTGAAATTTTTTTTATTGACAAAATACAATTGCAACCTTAGAGATATTTCAAAGATTTATTAAAGTGCGTTTCAATTAAGCTTTGCCCCATCCTTCAAACAACCGAAGCTTTCCATATTTCTTTAGCTTATGTGGCTTTCCCTCACTCTTCTGCACCCCTTTCCAATTTCATATATAAACGTAGGTATATATCTCGAACCTTTAAACTGTGCATTATATTTAGAAATTTAAATAAATAATGTATTCACCCTCGTTTGGATTGAATCGAATGCAAATCGAAGCTTCCCAGTGTTGCGTCTAAAGAGACACCCGTGATGAATGGCTTCTCAACATATATACTCAATATATTTTAATATTTTAATCATTGATAAAATACTCAAAACTACTTCTTCAATTCACAATTTTTTTTTTTACTAAAAAGTAGTTTATTTGGACTTTTTTGTCTTTAAAAAAATCTTTTCACAATACTAGAGCAAATGTGGCTGAGATGGTTAGTAGATGAGTTGAAAAATGTATCGGGTTCCTACCCAGATGTCGCCTGTCTTGTATTCAATTCCTCACCTAGCTTAGTCCTCCACTAGTTCACAAGCCACATCTTCCGCTTATAATGATGATAGCAGAAGTTTTTCAAATATTGTCAGTTTATTCGTAAAAAAGGAATTTTTAGTTCTAAAATTTAGTTAAAAATAAATAAAAAAATTATAGTTTTTCCATTTATTTCGGTAAATACACATTTTATGCAAGACTATAAAAGTCAATATAAATATTTTTTCATAATCCGTTAGTTTTATTTCAACTTATCCATCAGTTATCTAACCTTTCATATATGTTATAAAACTCTAACGTCGTGACATGTCTTTTTCTGTCAAGAATTTAAATGAAATTGCATATTTTTTTCAATGTGAAATCATTTAGTATCATGAAATTTGAACGTCATTTTCCGCCAAAAATTTAATTAAAATTGCACCTATTTTTAACTTAGAATGTCATTTACACCATGTGCTATGGAGCTTTGATATATGCATTTCCTGACTGCCTAGTTTCTAATCATTAAACTAACTAGAAATATATAGATTCCAGATAGATTCTACAACATATCGCAATGTACCTTTTCTTACTCGAAATTTGTAGGACTTCAAATCCTATAGAAGCTAATAATTACCTGCAATAATAATAATACGGGCCTCATTTACATAATTGCACCACTTTAATAAAATATCACAACAGAATAACGGTAGATTCAGACTGGGTCGACGTACGTATGCATCGCTACGCCTAACAATATCTGGGTTACTTAGCAACCATAGATTTTCAATGAAAATTTATGTTGTAGAATCACATTGGCCATGCGCATCGCGACGTGCGATGTCTGTGGCCATTTTCATAGAAAATGTATGGTTGCTAAGCATTGTTTGGCGTAGCGATGCGCTCCGCTGACGAGGCAACTGAAAACCAACTAAAACCGGCTGATTTTCTCTATCTTGATTAGTCAAAAAGCTTGTTTAACCATAGACGAAGAACAATCAGCTGACAGCTGGCTGGATTGTGTAGTGTGCGGGCCATCACATTGTCACACAAAGACAGTTATCAGTTGACAGTTTTCAGTTGCCTTAGCGCCTCCGCCCACTCAGGCAACTGAAAACTCTCAACTGCCAACTGTCTTTGTATGACAATGTGATGGCCCGCACACTACACAATCACACAAAACCCCGTTGTCAATGGTAACGCAAGCGGTGACTTGCGACCATCTTGCAACTGTCACGGCTGATTACCCTGGGCGGCCGTTGCTAGGTTGCGAGCTGTCAGCTGATTGTTCTTCATCTATGGTTAAACAAGCTTTTTGACCAATCAAGACAGAGAAAACAGCCGGTTTTAGTTGGTTTTCAGTTGCCTCAGTGGGCGGAGCGCCTTAGTGGGCGGATCGCCTAACATTACCAAAACACAAAGTTTTTATTTTTTTTAGATGCTTAAATACTTTTAAAACAATCCGAACAGTTCCGAAACAATCTTGTTACCCCGATTTTTTGTTTTTTTTTTTTTATTTTGCATCATCAATTAATATTGCTTTATAAATTTGAATATCTTCGATTCATTTCAATGTTTCAATAACGCCAATTCTCAAACAAGGAAGCGCGAACCAATTTGCTCAGGGATTAAAAGGGACCCAGGAACAAATCCAACACAAAAGTTATAAGAACACCTCCCCCCACAATTGTCCCCTCAATCTCTTTCCACTCCCCACCTACACTTTTCCGTTAGGCTGTTTCCTCGATGCCTTCAAGAGGGAAAATAAATAATAGGTACTGAAACTAAATACGTACTTTGCATGTGGGCGATGAAATTTTTAGTCGTTGGAAGGATACAGCATTAGGATTTGCGCAACATAATTTCTTGTATTTCAAAGATGGCGACTTATTCAATTTTGCTTGACTATTTTCTACACTTGCTAAATCACTATTTTAAATTAATCTTAACCACGAATCCGTTTACTTTATAAATAGATAAAATTATATCAATTAAATAAATTGAAGCTTTTCCTACCGTTTCCTATTAAGATGATCCACTAGTCCTTGACTCATTCGGAATTGGGCGGAGCGAACGATTTTTGGGCGTTTACCAATAAAAACCCTAATCTCTAGCAAACAACAGTGTTTTGTTATTCCGCAAGTATATTTTTAAAGATCGGAGCGCTGCGTAGACTAAGGCAAGTCCGTTTGCCCCGGGCCCTGGGCGTAGAATGAGCGACGGGCTAAAATCCTTCCGTACATGGCATAAGGATGAAATTCGCACTTACAAATTCGTTGGGTACCGCCTATTTTTATTCACTGAAAAGAAACGTCGCCAAAATGCACGTTTTATTTTATTTTGTGAAGTTCAGATACAAATATTAAAATGTTTTCCGATCACTCTATAAGAAACTTAATTAGCTACATTATTCAATAAAAACAACACCAGAAAAAGGATTTGTAATAGGAGATTTTTCACTTTTAACCATTTTTTATAGGTCAGACGCATAATTTTTTTCTAAGCGTATTAAAAAGCTTATCAAAAAAATACTCGATCACTTCAAAGACCAAGATGTGTTCTACTCACAGTATTTAATTGAAGCATCTATATTATTTCTAAGCGATCAAATTTTCAAAACTAATACACAAGATTTTATACGATTTTGCGTTTTTCCGCATGTCTTCACCTTAAGGGCATTCTTAAAATTTATTTAGAAACTTTTCTCCGATAGATGGCGTTATTTTCAATATTGTCGAATAATGCACTTTTAACGCGTTATGCTTTTTAATACTGAGATAAATTATTGGTTCGCGAATGTACATAAAATATGTTTATCTGTATAAATTATTTTTCGTACCTATACTTTTATAATTTTGGAGAACGGCTGAAAAACAATAATTTTTTTGTAAAGCCAACACCGATATTATAAGTGATGTAACAGTGAAATTTGCGTTCGCTACTATCTCATTTTTAGTATTATTTTTTGGTACTAAAATAAATAAAATACTATCTGTAGATTTCGAATGGGGCATTCAAACAGATTGTACGAGAATTGTCGCTTACGTTTCACCTTAAGATTAAATTTTTAATTACATTATGAAAAATATAAGCATAAACTACTAACAAATGTATTTTATTATATTTTTTAGGAAACCACTTTTTAATAATACAGTTTTATGGCTAAAATTATCGGTGACAGTTTCCATTGATCATTTTTTTCTTAAATTTTTTTTTTATGTTCTAATAAAATTAATCACTTTATTAGAAAATTTATGCTTGGATCACCACATTTAAAAAACTTAATATTGCATGAATTTAGAAGTGGTTTTTTTTCATGAAATGACCTTAGAAGTCTCCGTAGTAAATGTTCAAAAAGAAGAAGAAGATGGGAAATATGTAAAACCGGTTATAATTAAACGAAACTTGTGAAAATAATTAATTTAAAAACGGTTTGTTTAAAATAGAGGAAAAATCTCTTGACAAATGTTTAAAGTAGCTATTAAAGATAGACTGTGAATTTCAAATAAAACGTCAAATAACAGAAAAAAATGTGTTTTTAATAATTTTTGGAGCACATCACAACTCGTTATATGAATAGATATTATCTTAAAAAATAACAGTTATTTTTTTAAGACAATAAAAACTTAAAGTTTTCCAGAGCATTTTATTATAAGTCGGAAGAAATTCGGAATGCGCAGGGAGAAAAATGTTATTGACCATTTTATTCGTAAAAACGGTTAAAAACGGGACTGAAGTTCTTACGAACAAATTAACAGGGTTTAAATGTTTATTGGCGGGAACATGTAAAAATAATTGGTTGGTACACGTAATTTCGTACGTATACCAACAAATTATTCTTACATTTTCCCGCCAATAAACATTGAAACACTGTTAATTTGTTCGTAAGAACTTCAGTCCCGTTTTTAACCATTTTTACGAATAAAATGATCGTATTTTAGAATAATATTTTTCTCCGTGCGGGGGCTTAAAAGTCCTTATTAGATTCCATTTTTATACAATTAGTTATTTATGTTACAATACAATTAGTTATTCGCGGTTTGTTATGGTAGAGTTACAATTTTCTTTTGTTACCATTGATACGTCTTACTGAATAGGTGAGTTTTAAGTTTAGCTCATATAATATATATTTTTTTTTTATTTTTTTATTGTTTAAAATACATATACATAAGATTTAGAAAAATAAATACAATTGGTTCTTAAAAGCTATTTACAAATAGATTTTTTTTTTAACAAACTACTCAACTCAACGGAGAAAAAATTTCTCGTGTTTGAGTTGGGGAGTAAAGCCTCTTAATTAAAAAAAGTTAGAAATTATGTATAATGTTTTAATTATTGTTTACAATAACTGACTTACAATCTACATTAATGAAAAATAAAAATTACAAATTGAATATAAATGTAGAAATAAACATATATTAATAAACTAATTAATAGATAGGTACATACAGTTGGTTCTAAACATTGAAATTGGCCTCAGCCGCTGATAAATATTTTATTTGAAGGTACATAATAATGAAATGCAACAATTATCGTTTACCAATATGACAGTACATAAGTATAGTACTGGTAAGGTAAGGCACTGTCTCAAAAGATTGATATAATATTTGTAGAGGATATGTTCAAAAAAGGAAAAATATGAATATTTTAAAATATAAATTAGTAATTATGTTAAGTGATTAATTACATACTAATAGTTACATATTATAGTTAATACTTAATCAATTATCACTAAAAAGTGTACATACAATAAAAAATATGTAGACTTTTTTCTATGAAATTAAAATTTGTAATTAGTGTTTGGTTTATCTAATAGTTGTTTGATTTGAGATTTGTAAACTTTATACTTTTTTTCTGTTTTGATTTTATCTGGAAGGGCGTTGAAAAACTTTATACCTTGGTAAGTGTAATGGTGATGAGAAGCAGTAGTTTTACTAACTAACTAACTAACCATCACGCCGTGTCCCCGCAGGGGTAGGCAGAGAGGACGGACCGCCAAACAACTCGGTCTTGGCACACGCTCCTTGCCTCATTCACATTCATACATCTTCTCATACATACTCTTCTATTATTCTGACTCTTGACATGGCCCGACTCAAGTATCTGATTTACTTGATCGTGCCACGTCTTCCTTGGGCGTCCTCGGCTTCTTATACCGTTCACATTCGCGTCATAAATTCTCTTTACACTCCTTTCTTCATTCATTCGCTCAACATGCCCATACCATCTAAGCGTCCCTTTCTTAATCTTACTTACTACGCTCACATCAGCCTTGCATTCTTTTCGGATCTCCACATTCCTCACACGATCATACATGGTTTTACCACACATACGCCTCAGGGATCTCATTTCTACAGCATTCAGTCTACTTTCATCCTTTCTCTGCCATTTCCACGCTTCACTGCCATACATCAGGGTAGGTACCAGTACTCCATTGTGACTGCTAGCTTTGCTTCTGTGGACATATATTTAGGAATTTCTAAGTTACCCCGGGATCTAGGTCGATTACTTGTTTTTGCGGAAATTGTTGTATTAAAATAGTCTTTGTGAATTTGTAGCAATGCAATATAAAGCAATATAAATGCAAGATAGCGGTAAACGCTTTAAAACTCAAACATTTTTAACCATATCCAGTTGTTCTATAATCTAGGCTAAATATGCATACAGGGAGGAAATTAATATTTCCCCTACCACAAATTGGATTCGCAAATAATAATATCGAATGGTATCTTCTTATATATATTTTAATATCTCCCTCACCATCCCTCCACACCGCGGGTAGCATGGGGGCGAGAGGGACGGCGATGTCGCCGGGGGTAGCATTCTATACCGACATGTTAGAGCGAAGTGGCTGCTGTCAATCATTTTGTAGATAGGAATCCATTTCCATTTCACTCACACTTACAAATGATATACGTATTTGATTGTATTCTCACACATTTATAAAACACGATATGCATGTATTTGTTTTTTTTTATCTATTCGTCTGAAAGTGGTTTTAATATGAAATATTTTTTCAGGTAAACTTTTTGAATAAATACGTTTAGTGCGAAGCGTTCAACAATTTGAATTTTTATTATAGGTACCTTTATTTTGACACTTGTACTTTTTCGTATATTATATTTATAGATGTAGGTATTTAATTTAGACCAGTGAAAATACACGATATATATTGTTTTTAAATAAATCAATACTTATTACACAAATATATAAAATAAAAATAAAAGTAAAAAAATATCGGTTTGCAGGCATAAATTTTTAAAATAAAAATCGAAACCAACATAACAGTTATAATTTTTTTTATGTGAATACCGCACAAGATTCTCAAGAAGACTTTCTGGAATTGGAGTATATTGTGAGACTGTAGGTAATGGGGAGGAAAAGGAGATGGGGAAGAGGAAGGTGGGGATGTACCTAGCTATTAAGATCTGGTCAATAAACACAACTAATGTCATTTCAAGCAATGTTTCATTAATTAAATAATTTATCATTTATACTTCTTTCCGTTAACTGTTCTGAACGTTACTAAGCTTGCGTAAAATCTGGCTGCTTGAAATCTGGTTCAATGAACTCAAATTTCTGATAAAAATATGAGCGGAGTTTAGAAATGCTCGACTTAAGTGCATGGGTGATTTTTCTTAATTTTGTTTATAATTTTATAAAAATTAACAGGCACTATCATAATAATAATTAAAATAAACAAATTATTTTGTGTAAACCACTACAATCACATGTTATAATATCAACATGTTTCAATGGTTTCTTCGTCAGGATAATAACATGAATGATAATATGATAATTTAGTAATTTAAAAACATTGATTCAGGCGTATGCATTCATTCTAATTAGTAAATTAATTTCTTCAAACTTCGCAAAATCACTTTGTGGCGTGATTTTGAATTAAATTAAACAAATAACTTTGTATTAAACCACTATTATATAATCACAATTACCTACATGTTTCATTACTAACCTGACGAAGAAACCATCGGTTTCGAAACATGTAGGTAATTGTGATTATAAAATAGTGGTTTAATACAAAGTTATTTGTTTAATTTAATTACTTAGTAATTTATACTCGAAATTAATAATTAATTAATAACGTTACTTTATTTTACCGAAACTTTTCATAAAGTAAACCAATTCGGCCATTAGTTTCACAGAATTTGAATATTTTTTCGATTTCAAAGTTAATTTTCATGTTCTGTGAAAGTTATATTCAATTTCTATCATAGAAATAATAGCAGAACTTTATTGTTTACGTTGAAATGTGATGAATTGTTCAAATTCTGTGAGACAACCTATCCCCAGTGAAGATTAATCGGAAATAGTTATTTCACTGATAGCTTCTATTCAATTTTTTCTAAACGTTTTTTATCAGAAACTGAAAATTAAAACAACTGTCAAATCCAAATTTATATAGATCAATCATTAATGATTATTATATTATCTCATAATTGATATTTAAAAAGTTTTTATAACCCTAAGAAGGTCCAGACTTCCATCATTGCATTCCCAACAAAGTATTAAGTCCTGCAATGATAAAGTTCAACAGTTAGTTTGCGGCAACAATGCGAACAATACGGCCATAAATTTGTCAACAGTTTGTCACGGGAGCGATGAATCACATCGGGCCATTGTTCTGCGCACTTAAAGGGTTGACATGTTCGGGATTATCATTCATAACTCATAACTGTAACCATCATGAAGCTTATCTTCTCTTAGCTTCTGTACTCCGGGTATTTTCTGTCTTGTAATTTTGTAAATAATCATTATTTTGCCCGTTTTGAGGTGCGGGTGTGAATGTGCGGGTGTGAGTGTGTGCGATCGCAGTAGGTATTCGGTAACTAAATATATATTTTTACATTTCATATGTCATCGGTTATCGACGATTAAGTCCGTTGATGGTATGTCTAGGGAAATTTCCTTCAGGGAAAGGGTAAAAAGCACAAATATCTAGGCAAGTTTCGAAATTTATAATACCTAAAATATTACGTCTGTAGAAATTCCGAATTATTCTGGGGAAATTTTCTAACCTCCATACTAGGGAGAAAAAAATTGGGCGTACTGTGACTAACTAATGATTTTAAGTATCAGAGGCCCTAGCACGCTTGCTCTATATCGATCGGTAGGATAACTATCGGTAACTTCTCATCGTTCCCTAGGACAACTGCACATCGCTAACGTACAAACAACAGTTGATGTCGAATATGTTAAGGACACTTAGTCATTGTGAACTGTCACTTATTCGTTGGCGATCTGTAGTCATGCTAGGGAACGATGAGAAGTTACCGATAGTTATCCTACCGATCGATATAGAGCAAGCGTGCTAGGGCCGCTGGTGTTCTTTACAATAACGTCCTTTCTCATGTTGCCATTTTTTATAAAATGTTTCCATTATAAAGGACATTGTAAAGAATACTGATATTAAAAACATCAATTTAGAAAAATGTTAGTAACTCGTTGCTCTTAACGACGAAATAGTATATATAATATCAGATTATACAGTGTCCATTCCATTAAGGAGGAGGGGGATTTCTAGTCTAAAATTTCGAAAAAATGTTTTTGAAGTAAATACTTCTTTAGGCTCGCTTGACTTGAGGGGTAAACTGGCGAATGCGTTACGGAAATTACAGCGTTACGAGAGGCGTAATATCAGGCGTTACGAACGTTACGTTAACGATAATAAATTTAAATTAATGTTGAGGTTCATTCCTCACAATCTAATCGTAACAACAGTGCTCAAATCCATAGTAATGACGTTTGGAATGGGTGCTGGCATTTATGCTGACAATAGTTATGTTGTTGTTTCTCACATTCTAAACGTTAAAATCTAACTAATAACTGGCAATTTTTAGAATTTTTAGAATTTCCTGCTGCAAATGTGAATAAACGTCGCTCTCTAACTAGAATCCGCATAAAAAGGGTTTAATTTAAACTTTGTAATAATGAAGTCAACAATCCCATTCTAAACGTAATTCCCATAATAAAATTAATCATGTCTTCGTTTAGAGTGTGCGAACTCAGTGCATTGAAACGACTGATTTGTCACGATCATTGGTAACAATCCAAACGAATCTTCAATATAGATTCTTATACACTGATTATTGGAATGGTTTTATTCGAATGCCAGAAAGAAAATTAGATTATTTCTTCAAACTTCGCAAAATCACTTTGTGGCGTCATTTTGAATTAAATTAAACAAATAACTTTGTATCAACCACTAAAAAATTAGATTAGATTATTAAAGAAGTATTTAATTCAGTCGTGTGGTCTAAAGCACACTCGTATTTTTTTAATATATTTTCAAAGGTAAGGTTTTTAAAAATATGTCCTTAAAAGGATTTTTTGAAATTCGTATTATTTTCAGAGTTATAGCTATTTTTTTGGCGCGTCAACTAAACCGGTCTGGCCGGAACAAATTGAACAATACATGGTAGACGTTGCCCGACTACCTGCGGATGGATTACCCCATAAAAGCATTCTTATATTCTGTACCTATATAATGTATACATAATGCACATATAATGTATTTTTAATTGAAGGTGCTTGTAACCGTAAAAAAAACTTCCTGAATCTTTACTCAAAACTTTAAACGCGTTTTTCTCGAAACTACTTTTTTCAAGCTTGCGTGCATGCTATTTAGAGTTCTACTGAACCCATTGGCCAGGTGACGGTAGATATCTTCAAACTGAGAGTATAAACTAAAGTGACAGATAGTTTCTTGCTAGTTGCTATTAGAATATGACAATCTTGTCAAAGATTACGCGGTTTCATTTTTAATGTACCTAGGTAGGTTTGTTCCTATTCTATAAAGTATAATCGACATTCATCGACATAAAAGTATTTACGTGTTTTAAATTTTACATTACTGACAACTGGTAAGCAACCATTTATGTATGGTAAACGGTTGTTCATCAGTTATGTAAAATTTAAAACACGTTTTTTAGCAAGGCGGATATACGTATACAGTGTATTTGACCAATCGGTCAATATGAAAAGAGGAATATATCGGTAAAGATCTCGCGCATGGATTTGGCAGATGGGGAGGTGGCTTCATGAATAAAACAAAACCACGACGGTATAATACCGTGGAGGTCTCCACTTTAAACATTGAAGTTTTTTGCATAAATAACTCTTAAATCTAGAGCAAATCATTATTTGTTTTAAATCATTAAGATTTTTTTTCGTTATTTAGGTTAGATTCAACAAAACGCTTTTATATTGGGTGCTATAACAAAATATCTATTTCTCTATAGACTCTCGTTTTATTTTAGAATATTACCTAATGGAATCTAACGGCAACCCATTTCTTAAATTTTAAGGTAGATAGGTAACTACCTGTCTTTGTGTTTGAAATACCGGTTCCATGTCAACTCAGAATCAACTCATCTCAATAAGCGCCTCCGCCCACTGAGGCAACTGAAAACTCTCAACTGCCAACTGTCTTTGTATGACAATGTGATGGCCCGCACACTACACAATCACTCAAACACCCGATGTCAATGGAAACGCAAGCGGTGACTTGCAACTTGCACTGCTGATTGCCCTGGCCGGCCATTGCTAGTTGCCAGCTGTCAGCTGATTGTTCTTCGTCTATGGTTAAACAAGCTTTTTGACAGAGAAAACAGCCGGTTTTAGTTGGTTTTTAGTTGCCTCGTCAGCGGAGAGCCTTACTCTTTAAAAGTCGTTTAACACAACCTATTTAACCAATTTTTCATATATTTTTTTCACAACTTTTGATGACTTATGTTGAGTTAAGATGTTGAGTTATCCTGCCACTGAAATACCATGTTTTTTTGGGTAAGCCCGAGGAAGATATGGCACCACAATTTGGGAGGCGGGAATGGGTACCGCCGCCCCGGGAACAATTTATTGGATAACCAAAACCTCTGCCACAGGTCACCCCAAGTGGTTCGCTACGTTTGGTGACTTAGAAGGGGTGCCCGGCTTAATGGGTTAGGTCTTGGCGGCGGATAATCTAGACACACTGAACCCCAGATTCCTACCCAACCCTCATACCTTTTTCCTTCCCAGAACTTCCTCTCCTTCCTTTCCTTAAAAATACCCTCCATACAGCATCCCCAAAGATGACATAGGCCCTGAGGAAAATTATTTTCAGGGCCTCCTGTGTGGAGTTAATGCAAAAACAAAAAAAAACTAGGTGAACCAGATACTTGAGTCGGTTCACGTGAAGAGTCAGAATAACAGAAGAGTACGTATGAGACGATGTATAAACGTGAATGAGGCAAGAGGTGTGGGTCAAGACAGAGATGTTTTCCCATCCCAGTCTATAGGTATCGCACTTGTAGGAAAAGTTCTCAGAATAAACTAATCCAATCGTTTTTCTGACGTCATTGTTAAATTGTTTCGGAATTGTGGCTGCCGAAATGTCTTTATTACCTATCATTGTTGCAACCGGCAGCATATGATTGATTAGTGTTTATCATTTTATTCTCACATCTTTGAATAAAACCCACCTTTTCGCACACAAAGACTCCAATCCGGCCGTTTCTTTACAGGATGAAATAACTTTTAAAAAGTTTTATGTATTCCTCGGATCGTGTTTGTATTCTGATCTAATATTCCGGGGGTGGCGATGAGAGGAGGGGGGAGGGGATGGGCGAACAGATAAGCAAAGGTGCGGCGTAGGGAAATCTTCGATTTACGTCGGTGAATATGAATTACCAACCATCGACGATTCATCGATTGTGAATCGCCGGTACTATGTCACCAACACTATGTTCACCGAGAAAGAGTCATTATAAAAATGAACAGTTTATTTTATCATTCTTTCTTCACTTGTGATTGTGATTTAAATGCCACTTGTGATTTTAACAATGAAGTCAAATCTTACTTAATTTTTATAAACGCGAAAGTTTGTATGGATGTATGTATGTTTGTTACTCTTTCACGCAAAAACTACTGAATAGATTTTAATGAAACTTTACAATAATATAGCTCGTACATCAGAATAACATATAGGCCATAATTTATAAAGCTAGATATTTTTAATATATATTATGAATAATAATTATTATTTAATAGAAAATGTCCAAATTGGACAATGACATTTTGCAAAACTATGATTGTTGTATCATAATCCTATTTTAGAAAATATTTTAATTAGTGAATTTATTTGAAGTACTCGCCTAATACTTAGACGAGTACTTTGAATCGAATAAAAAATTATAGATATTAGTTAAGAATTTTGGTATAAATATAGATGGGCCTAGGAAAAGAAAATAGGCTACTCGAAGTTACTAATTCTGCGCAGACGAAGTCGCGGGCAGAAGATAGTTTATAATATTTGTTCCATTAAAATAAGAACACCTTTTTATTCCTGAAATTTCTAGAAAATTATTTTTACACACTATGAGCTAAAGAGCTTTGTAATAACAAGTTTCTCGCTTGTTCCATATTATTAATTAATTTATTGTTAATATGATATACAGGATGTCTGGGGATAAAATGCATTAAAAGGATATTACCAGGGAATACCGGGAATTAGTCCCTTTTAAATCAAATTCCAGACGTATTGGCTCTTTTTTACAAAAAAACATAAATTGATTTTGAAAGATTGTTATTTTATCTGTTACACGCAGTTTTAAAATTATGAAAAACTAAAGTTTTAATATACTAAGGTTATACCGTTGGTCGTTGGCAGATTTATTCAATTTTCAAACGATAGATTCTATATAGATTTGACCGGTCAGTGGTTGAGTGGGCACCGCGTTTGGGTCTCACCCAGGCGTTCCGTGTTCGATTCCTCGGCTGGCTAAGTCCTCCATCACAACACAAGCAACATCTTCCGCTTAGTGTGGTGGTAGTAGGAGATTTTCAAATGTTGTTGGGTTATTCGTAACCCGGGAATGTTTGTCTTTCTTTTAAGAAAAAAAAAAAAAATTTATTAAACAACACAAATTTCAAATCACATAATCATACAATATAATAAATCAATATATAATCTAGTCAACACAGTCTTCAAAATGTTAATTTTAGTTCAATTAAAATCATTAAAAAATAAATCCGAGAACGTGTTTTGTGACAAAAACACCTCAGTTTTTCTATTTATTTACAAACTAAAATATTTAAAAAAAAATTTACGCACTTATTTTTTTAGACATTATTAAAAAAATATAAATACTTATGATCAAAAGATACAAGAAGTACACTATATTTAATAATTTATCATCGTGCGTTTTGAGCATTTTTATTGCTTACTTGAATGTAGGTATATACTAAAATAAATATTGAATGAAATAAATCGATATTAAATTTTTAATTTTAAAAATTTGATAAGGGAATAATCAATATTTCTCATTGGAACCTACCTGTACAGTTGCAAGCATTTTTAAACTTTTATTCTCAGCTGCTGGTCAATCGCTCTTAATTATCTAAGTAAAAAAGATTGACTTACTTCGAACTTTTAGGGGTATTTTTTTGGTAAAAGATGAAATTACTAATTTTAGGTATTTTAACACTATTAGGTATTTTCTGCTATTACGATACAGGCCAATCAAAACCAACGTCACCACAATCGCCCCCGGCTGACGCACAGCATATTTATCGGAAAAGTTTGTACCTTACACCAGGGACATCTAATAGGTTCGTCTTTTTGTATAGGAATAACGAAAAAAAGTTGTTAATCATTTTTACTCCTACCATCATGTAGAATCACATCCCGAAGTGAATGCAACTAACCCCCTGACATCCTGTATAATATATTAGACAAAAGTTGTAGCTGTAGTCGGTAGTTAGTTGTATGTCGCATTGGGTTGCCAATGCTTAAGTTCTAAAATACCAGCAACGAATGTTCCAAATCCTTAAATCCGGGAGAGCAAAATGACAAATTCCCCGCAAATTCCCCACAAGATCCTTTAAAATTCTGCCTTCAAAATAATACAATATTCTATGGAAATTAGCATTTTTTATTGATTTATTTTATTTTATGTGGAACATTAACATGATTAAAACATATTGTTACATACATAATATAAGATGAAAAGATAGATTATAACCCAATAACCAAACATATATATAAAAAATAAATTCAAAACGGTGTGCCAATAAATTGTAGAAAAAATATGGCTTTTTTAACCATTTGTCCATTTTGAAAAAGACTCTCACAAAGCTCACGTTATTACTTATTATAAAACAAACTTTCCTACAACAAGCCACCAATTCATCAAAACAACAAGACGTACGTAAGAAAGAATCCTTCTATCATAGAAATTCTATAACTAGCAAATTCATGGGTCTTCGAGTTTGGGTCCCGAACTTCAGTAATCCCCCCCGACTTTATCGTTTAGAAATATATATATTTTTTTTTTTTAAAGAAAGACAAACATTCCCGGGTTACGAATAACCCAACAACATTTGAAAATCTCCTATTACCACCACACTAAGCGGAAGATGTTGCTTGTGTTGTGGTGGAGGACTTAGCCAGCCGAGGAATTGAACACGGAACGCCTGGGTGGGACCCAAACGTGATGCCCACTGAACCACTGACCGGTCAATGCTACAATGCTGCCATAAAATAAAGTACGAAATCTTCCACCGAGTGTGCTCATTTCTCAATATGGTTGGATAATCAAGAAATGCCCAGAATTCCCGCATTTTCCCCGCAAAATACCCAATTCTTGAAATATCTGAAAAATTCCCCGCATTTTGGGGAATTCTCCGCAAATCGGCAACCCTGGTCGCTAGTAAAATAAATGTAGATGGAAGACTGCAGACACATTAGTCTAGGGATATTTGTATTTGTATTTTAATTTGTGTTATATTACATACAAAAAGTTCTAGAAGTATCCACTTTGAGTCTCGAATAAATAAAAATAAAATAAAAGACAATAGATAATTTAGAAAGGTCTTAGTGATACGTTTTATAAAGGTTTAAGGTTAGATTAAAAAGTGTGTTTTAAGCGCACTTTTGGCGATTTTCTCACTAAAATCCCGATATAGAAGTAATCCAATTATTATTATTATATTCCCTCAATGCTTTAATCATTTACTTTCACTTCAAATGGTTTTACTAAATTAGTGTGTTCAATCCTAAATTACTGTTTGACTGGTAACCACCATTATAAAAATATTAAGGGCTAACACATTTCTTGACCAAATAAAGCCATTATTACTTTTCAAATTACTCTTCAAAATAAATAAAACTAATATACACCAAAAACACTTTATTACTCTTCTGAACAAATTTACACTGTACTTATTTACATGATTCGTAAGAACATACTTTTTAAATAATAATTATGGTTGATATAACATGTGTTGTATTACGTAATTAAGTTTCTTACACAGAAAAAAAGTTACGATAAACTAAAGTTTTTTTTTCTTTTACAGAAGGCCAAATTCCTCGTGCTGACGTCAATAATAGCCTGACTAATAGCAGTAGTGGTAGCAGCCAGTCCGGCTCTTCTGGAAAGCGAGCAAGAACAGCTTACACTAGTTCTCAGCTTGTGGAACTCGAAAAGGAGTTCCAATTTAACAGGTATCTCTGCCGCCCTCGCCGCATCGAACTGGCAACACACTTGAACTTATCTGAACGTCAAATCAAGATCTGGTTCCAGAACAGGAGGATGAAGTACAAGAAAGAGAATAAGGGAGCTAATTCAGACAGGATGGTTTTATCACCTGCTGCTTCGAGTCGTTCTGGCTCGGGGTCTCCTGGAACAGAGAAAGATCTCAAGGTCCAACAGGCTCTTGTTGATAGGCTGATGGCTCATGCTCCTCATCATCAGAACGGAGGCAATCCTGGTTGGTCTAGGGGACCTCCGGCTCTGAAGTACATATCTGCTCCTTACACCGCTACCCCTCCGCAGAACAACACTATGATGTGGTCAGATCAACCCGATGCGCAGTTATAAGTCAAACATATTTATATTTTTTTTGTAGATTTTATTTATTGTTGACTTAAAATAATCATATTTATTCTGTGTTGGTCGATTTTTATAGTGTTGGAGATCCTGTTAAATTAAACTTACGTATCGGACAACTTTGGTAAGGTTGAATATTAGGACAGGCTCAACACTAAAAATATCAATAATCACAATACATTTGCCCGTGATTTTTTTTTTACAATTATTTATTTAACGAAAGTAATTTTTTGTACATCACTTTCTTTATAGTGTTCACTGTAAAGTGATGTATACAAAGAGGTGATTTCCCTGCACACAGTTACTACCTACTTAATATTTAAAAAAAAAAAACGTTTATCAAATATTTATTCATATAAAGAAACAATGTACATTTGTGCTATTTCGCTTTGTTTATAACATTTTTATATACACAAAATTATAGCGTTTCGTTTAATAATGTTCCTACTTTAAAGTATACTACTTTCTTATATTTATTGTTGTTAAAGTGCTTGAATGAATTTCAATTCCTAAATGTTGCTTTCCTTAGATTTTTATGATTAAATAATATTTAATTTAGCTAAAAAAATTAAATTAAAATTTGGGTAATTGTAATAAATAAACTAAATACATCTTAAGGACAGTCATTCCTGGTCACAAAGGACTAATTGTACTGTTTACATTCCTGTTAAAATTTATCGGTGGATGAATGAATTACCAATAAAGGTCAACATATATATGTGGTCAAGGGCCAGTTGTTTTAAAGAATTTGAGCAATTGATGAAATTTCAACGTTAAATTTCAAGTTCCGTGAAAGTTCAATTCAGGTTCTATTATTATGCCGTTGTGGATAAGTTGTTTCACAGGAATATACAAAAAATTAGAACAATTCAACAAATTTCAAATTTTTTTTGTTCACATTAATGTTATGAGTTTTCAAAAATGGTATAAGAACAATTATAAATTTTTAAGAATTTAGATAATTTTGTTGAATTTGATTTTGTTACATTGGCAATATTTCAAAAGATTTTAATAACTTCATTTCTTAGTTGATATTGCAATAATAAAAACGGGCAAACCGAAATATTTTTATAATTCCCAAAAATGTATTTTTTTTTCGTGCTGGTAATTCATTCTTTGAGCGATAAAATTTCAAAAATAGGAAGAAATATTTATTTGTACGAGAGCGCCATTAATTTTTATGAACTTAAAGCCATTAGAAATTTGTTAAAAAGAGTAATATATTTTTAGATTTAGTTCTACATAAATAAATTATATAAGTAAACGTAAATATAAACAAAGCAAATGATTTTTTTTATAATGAAATCTGCTTAATTTTAATGTTTTGTGTTGTTACGACAGAGCGAGTAATAATTTATAGAAAAAATTCTATACTTCGCCCAAAGTTTGAAGATTTCTTATATTTTAGATATCTACTACTTTTAAGCTTAAGGTCCGAATATTTTTATTAGAAATTCATTATAACAGAAGTTGTGGGCACAAAAAACTAAAATTACCTACATACTGCTGTGATTAAATTTTTTCAAAAGTTTTCAAAATTGCAGTAAAAAAATAGCGAAAGAAATTATTTTCGAAAAGTTAATTAAAATAAAAAAAATCTAGCTCCACCTGTCAAAAGTGCCTTAATCGCTTAAAAGCTAAGAATACACAAATTCATAGAATAATAAGTATTTATTAATTTATAAATCTAGGATAATGTTACTTTGTTTAATACATTATTAATATATCCAATCAAAAACAGTGACTATATTGTTTCGAAAGCATTTCCATCAGATTCTTTACTGAAGTGACTTTAGATATCTACCATTAATTATTATGTCAAAATTTAAGCTTTTTAGCAGTATGTAAAATAACTAAAATTCAAGCAATATTGTTACTGTATTTTGTTTGATTAGATACTGTTTTAAATCGGTATTACAATGAAATATAAATTAGTTTTAATTATTTAGAATAAGTTTATCACAAGCTAAAGTTTATTGTAATAATAATTATTAATCAATTTTTATAAATATATATGTGATTTTCAGTTTACTGGTAGGTACTTATTATTTATTAATAATAAAAATTGTACTTAACTGATTGATGATATTTATTATAAAAATATTGCCAATATTAATTTTATTATGAACAATGTATTTTACTTTTGAATGATATTTTTAGCAATAAACCTATAAACCCAAATCTATGTTTTTATTACAATTTTTTTAATGTTTTTCTTAAATTTCTTGTGTTTTCATTTGATGTCCACTGCGAATCCAAAATAATTGTCTTGGTTAGACTTTTGTTTACAAAATGTTAGTAAATTATATTTTAGAGATCGACAATTTAAATATTATGTCGGTGATTATCTCAATTTGGGAGGCGGTTATGGTTACCGCCGCCCAGAGAACCATTTATTGGGTAATCATTTAATGAACACCCCGGCCATAATAGGTCGCCCTGGTGTAAGACCACCATTCAGAATTGAAACGTTACTTGAAATGGCTTTAGCCGTGTTCAGTGACTAGATCTGAATAGCCAGGTACTTCCCCACCTTCCTTTTTACCTCGTCTCCTTTCCTTCCCCACTTACATTCAGCCTCTTAACATACCCCAATTGGGGATGCCATAGTCTCACTGGCTCAAGACGGGAGCAGTTGGAACTCTTGTGAGGTATTAACTATTTAAAAAAAGTGGTTCGCTACGTTTGGTGATTAAGCAGAGGTGCCCGGGTACATGGGATGAAGTTGGTTTAGGTTTTGCATATGCTGGCCTACTGCATGGCGGGCCGGATCGGTGGAGACTGGTATTTTGGAAGGGATGGATTCGTACGTCCGTCACTCCTGGGCACATTTAATTCCAGATTCCTACCCATCTCTAATACCCTTTTCCTTTCCAGAACTTACTCTTCTTCCTTTCACTAAAAAGACCCTCCAGACAGCATCCCTAAAGATGACATAGGCCCTAAGGAAATCTTTTTTCCTCAGGGCTTCCTATGCCAAGACCGAGTTGTTTGGCGGTCCGTCCTCTCTGCCTACCCCTGCGGTGAAACGGCGTGATGGTTATTTAGTGAGTTAGCCACCTATGTGCAGCTAATGTAAAAAAATATATATATCATAAAGAAAACTTTTAAGAAACCAATTGAAAATATTTTGAAAGCCAAATAACAAATTCTCTCCTCTTTCAAAGTTCCTCTACTAGTCGCCTGTAACACCCATCTATTTACCTGTCATAATATTTTGCTAGTGCAGCGCCTGGCGGCGTTTTCAAACACTAATAATAGTATGGAAAATACAGACGAGCGGCGATCGCGTCGCTTGAACGTAGCTCCATGGAAGAACGACGTGTCTGTGTATGTAAAGCAGTAGACAGTAAAGTTGATGCTTGTTTAAAGAATAACTCTGTGCAGCTACCAATATAGTTTTAAAAAAAATATTGTAACCATCGATATATGAATGCAACACATGGAAGGTTTAATACTTTTGCCTTGTAATTGTGAAAACCTTATTAGGCTCGTAGCTATGCATGCTCAAGCATGTGTGCATAATGTAAGGGTGAATGTGCGTGTGTGAGAGGGTGTGTTGTGTGTTTGTGAATGTAAGTGTTGGGTGATGCGACCCCTAGTTGCCGATCTGTCTGTAGGTAACTGTTAGAAGAGTACGTTGACATGGTCGCCCAGAAAATAGGCTTCCTCGTAAAAAAATTTTGTTTGCTTTTACAAATGGTAGGTAGTATTAATAATTGAATACATTCTTGAAATTTTTTTTTCTTCATTTTATTACATATATTATAAATTATAATACATATGAAATGCTATTTAATATTCCTTCGAGTTTCATGAATAAATAGAATTCCAATATTTTGTTTGTTTATACAGGTGTATTACTACTCATCACGTACTAGTAATTGCTGATCTTATTTATTTCAAGTACCTAATAGATGTAGATTAATTTTGTTGTCGATGAAATTTTTGTTAAATTAAAAACAAAAACAATATTTCTACATCGCTCGTCGCCACTGGATACAACCTAGCAAATCACGTGATACGCATTCCGTTACGTTCCAGTAGCACCGAATAGATGAGATAGCGCCTATCGCGTGATCTTTTGCGATGTGTGGCTCTGTGAACAGTGGCGTACTGTAATAGAAAAATATATTTGGTTGTTTTACGCTTATTTTTAATTATATATATTTAAGTGAATCAAAATTACGTTTTCATTTTTTATTCCAAATATGCTCAGGAATCGCCGATTAAAGTCTTCTAGGTATGTGCTGATAAATTTTGAATGCTTACAACATAAGTAGGTACATTATAACATACATCTATTCATCATGTGCTCTATAAATTATGAAGATAACTTTATGAAGAATTATGAGATCTAGCTGTGACTCGAATACATAGCAGTTGGTGGTTTTGAGGCGAAATATCACAAAAAACGTCATTATTTTCTAAAAATTATTTGGATAGCTTCATTGGATGTAAAATTTAAATATTGATTTGTCTTGAATATTGATTTGCTGAGAGCTGCGGAGATGCACCTTTGAACCTAGTGACTAACGGCCAGTTTTTTTCTGAATTTGGATCAAAGTTAAAATTCTGGTTCCATGAACGTTCTATTCAAGTTCTGTTAATGCATAATGATATAAAGATAGAACAATCACAGAAATTAACCTTTAGAACCTTCCGAAGTGTGCGGAGTGTAAAAATTCCAAGAACAAAATGTATTGCCAAACATTTGTACACTGTTGACATTTTGTCGCAAGAGCACGGGTCATTCCCACAAGTTGAGTTCAACAACACGGCTGTGGAACGATTTGCCGACCTCTGTGTTTCCCCCTTCCTACAACATGGGCTCTCTTTAAGACCCATGTTCACTTCTTCCTCTCCTCTAAAAGACTATCCACAAAGCATCTTCAAGAAAAATATGACGAAGTCCTGAAGAAAATTATTATTCTCAATGCCCTGTAAGTTAATGAAAAAAAATTCCATGTCAAATATAAGCATGGATACGCTGGCGCTTAACGTTTTGAATTTTTTCGTATTCAGTGTCCAATTTTGCCACTTGAGGAGTTACATAATATTAACTTTGAAATCAGATGAATTATTGAAATTTGTGAATCTGGCACTAAACAATTGGCGTAAACAAATGGCTGAAATGAAAATTGATGAAATAATTGACAGTGGTAATAAATGTACGGCCGTATTAACGCGCCCATCATAGGTCTGCAACATCCCCCTTCAGATTTCCATCGTCAGGTCATCCATCTTCCTCCGTCGGCGCCGCCTGACAGCTAGCCAGGCCCGGCCCGGGACCGCGGGCCTGACTTGAAGGGCCTGGGATTGAACATTAAAACTGAACTTAATTTTTTTACCTAGTTTTTTTAACACAATTTTTTTTAAATTTTTATGTTTTATATTATTTATTAGTATTCGGTACTTACTGCTAGTCAGCACTCAGCAAGACTATAGCAGTAGGAACATAATGCTTTTTTAAATATATCTTTTTTTGCTTGTTTGTGTATAAGGCAATTCACCCTAAGAAGAGTGCTATGTGCCGTTAAAATTAAGGAAGATGGTTATAATTTAATGATTAACATATAAGGGAATAGGAAATCTCAAATATTGAAGTCATTCAAGTCTACGGACTTGTATAGAACTGAGAAAACGCGAGAATTGTTGAGACAAAGCAAATATGGAATACTAAGAGGAGATTGGTGGGTGATTTTAATAAGTAAACGGTAAATGCCTTTGAAGGACGAATGATTTTTACAAGAATACATGGTCCAGAGTCTCATTTTCTACGCCGCACTGGCAGAGTGGACTATCTAGGACCCGGATTTTAAACAAATGGGATGCAATAGAGCACAGTGACCAATTCTCATTCTCGAGATACATGAAATAAATCTTTTGGATTTTTCTTGCCTTGAACCAAGGTTTACTTGGATAAGTATATCTTAGTTCTAAAGCACTACTTGGAGCAGGTGAATGAATTTGTGTATTTGGGAAGTATGTTTACGAGAGATGGGAAGGCTGATAAAGATATTGAAAGCAGGGTGAATGCAGGTAACTCCATTAATGGTGGACTGAACGCCGTTGGTGCCAACAAAAAGCTGTCTAGGGTACCTACCCTGATGTATGGTAGTGAAGCATGGAACTGGCAGAGGAAGAATGAAAGTAGACTAAATGCTGTAGAGATGAAATCCCTGAGGCGTGTGTGTGGTGAAACCATATATGATCGTGTGAGAAATGTAGATATCCGCAAAGAATGCAAGACTGATGTAAGCGTAATGAGAAAGATAAAGAAAGGAGTGTATATGACGCAAAAGTGAATGGAAGAAGAAGTTGTGGACGCCCGAGGAAGACATGGCACGATCAAGTGAACCAGATACTTGAGTCGGGCCATGTCAGGAGTCGGAATAATAGAAGAGCATGCATGAGAAGATGTATGAATGTGAATGAAGCAAAACGGCGGGATGGTTAGTTAGTTGGTTAGTCTAAAGGCATTACCTCCGTAATCGAGGGGTAAGACTTCGCAATCTGAAGGTCGCGGGTTCGAACCCGGCGTGCGCAAATAAATTTTATTTGATTAATGTTTGCCATTTCACAATTAATTAATAACATAATATAATATCCTTCCCCAAGACATAAAAATAATTTTAAAAATTAATGTGAGTAAATCAAGAATAAAAATCTGTCTGAAATTGTTCAACGAAAAAAACCTTTAAAAATACACTAATAACGACATATAAGACAATCAACTAATATAATTAAATAACTAGTCCGCCTTGGCACATCAGGATCCCCTAGTGAGGAGAACTATGAAATACCATACCTATACTTAAATTAACCATTATATTTTGAATGTACACTATTTCATATAGTGGCTAAAATATAAGATTAAAAAAACACCCTGACGAAGGTTCAGGCTGAACCAAACTGGTGGGCATAGAGTTGGGTAGGTATGTAGTGGTATTTGTAAAAAAACTTTTATTAGAAATAATAAACGATTTGATTTGATTTTTCGTAATAGGTACAACTCTCCAATTTCCCGCATCCTTCAAACATTCAACACAATTCAAAAAGGCACAAATACCGATATATTTTTTGATTCCCTCCCCCTATTTAAGAAAAACTTTTCTACCATACTGAATTCGCACACATAACACACACATCCACACGCACACACACACACACACACACAAACACTATTCCCTCTCTCCTTCCATAATATACTAACTTAATTTAGGTATAATGTATAATATATCATATATATACATATAACAGCGACATGTCATTGGTACCTATTATTGTATTATTTTCTATAGCTTTGTAACTATTTTCTTAAATGTAATTATATACTGTTTGTTTCTGCAAAATAAAATAAAATAAATATTGCGATAATGCTTCAGTAATATTATTTGTTTCAAATTTATTCTTTTCAATATTTAGTCAATAATTGTAGGCATTGGTGGGTTTCTCTTAATTTTCACCCGGTATCTCTTCTATGAAATATTTTTAATATAAACCCGCCTGACAGGCGCTCGTGTTGTCGATTTTGATAAATCGTATGCAATATGAGAATCGCAATAAACATCGAGAATATCGATACTCGAGTGGGTATCTACAGATGATGAAATAATTAATAGAGGATTATACATCTCCCATCCTCCTTTCATCTAACAAAATACCGCAATTGGGCACTCACTGGCTACACGGAGAAAAATGAACTGTTAAAAACGGGACTGAAGTTCTTACGAACAAATCTCTTGTACGATGTATAGTGAATTGGCATTGACCATGACCGTTCAGTGGCCGAGTTACACAAAGAAATTTTTTATTCTAAAATACGATCATTTTATTTGTAAAAACGGTTAAAAACGGGACTGAAGTTCTTACGAACAAATTAACAGTGTTTCAATGTTTATTGGCGGGAAAATGTAAGAATAATTTGTTGGTATACCTACGTACGAAATTACGTATACCAACAAATTATGCTTACATGTTCCCGCCAATAAACATTGAAACCTGTTAATTTGTTCGTAACTTCAGTCCCGTTTTTAACCGTTTTTACGAATAAAATGATCGTATTTCAGAATAACACCAAGGTGTCACGAGTTCAATTCCTTTGCTGGATAAATCCTCCATCACGACACAATCAACATTTTGCGCTTACTGTGGTGGTAATAGGAGATTTTCAAATATTGTTGAGATATTCGTAACCCGGGAATGTTTGTCTTTCTTTAAAAAAAAATTAAAATAATAAAGAATCGCAGGTGGCCGATTTTCTTTCTCGTACAGTTCTTCCTGATTCTATACACTTCTCTTATCTAGAATAACCCGCACGTAACTCTGTAGATGTAAGTACGCATGTACGTTGTACGTATGTTATGATTTGGGGTGAAATGTTACCCCGTCGTCACACAAAACAATGAAACTGCAATAAAAATTCAAAGGTGTGCCTACAGTAGGGTGCTCAATAAATCCCGGGAAAAGGTTCAAATAATGTGATATGTACCTACCTAATATATTATCATAAAAGCCAGTCTTCAGTGCTACCTACAAAATTTTGTATGAAAGTCGTGTATTCGTAATTAAAATGTGTTCCTGTGAATTTTAAAATATGTATAACATAACATAATATTATAATATATTATATATAATATATAATATTATATTATAATATATTATATATAATATTATATTATAATAAAAAAATTAATTACGAAATTATAATAAATTGGCAGATGAAATACTGATTTGTTCAAAGAGGGAGAAAAAACTATGGAAGGAAAAAAAGGATTTTCTGAAATTAATTGCTTTTTATCAGTCGGTACACGGAGAAAAATGTTATTTAAAAATAAGATCATTTTATTCGTAAAAACGGTTTAAAACGGGTTTAAATTTCTTACGAACAAATTAACAGGGTTTCAATGTTTATTGGAGGGAACATTAAGAATAATTTGTCGGTATAGGTAATTTCGTAGGTATACCAACAAAGCGTTGGGGACGAGAGAGTCCGGCTATAGATGTCATCTCGCTCATCTGATCTTTCCCGATCCAGCCCGCTATGGAGATCGTAGACACACTCGTCACCAAGACATTGACAAATCTCACCCATTGACCCTGCTAAGTCACCAAACCTAGCAAACCATTTAGGGTCACCTATGGCAGAGGTGTTGGTTGTCCAACTAATGGCTTCCGAGGCGGCGGTACACATATTATGTACCCGCCTCCCTATTGCCTTTAAAGGAATACATATTAGTAATTTTTTTATTTCGATAATGAATTGAAAAAATAAATCAAGAATTACTTTACCCCTTTAATTACTTTTTATACTTTTATTACACAAACTAAAATAATAATTTTTATTTTTTTTATCATAATTATTTTGGGAATAATAGGAAGGCTAAAATGGGTCAGATCGTTAAAATAAATGTTTCGATTTATATCACTTTGCACCGTTTTATGCTTATTGATAGTTATAATGGCATTATTAAATGTAAAAAACGGTGTTATAAAAATAACACCTTCTAACATCATATTAATGGGGTATTTCACCATCCCTTGTAAAGCCTATCCATACGATAACGATAACGAATACAAATAAAAATAAAAATAAAATACTTGCAAAACACGGCCAACTTATCCAATATATAGCCATTATTCATAGGTTCGAGCACCGAATAGAAACTACGTCTCAATATATAAATAAACCGTAAATTGCAAATATAAGTTTTCCTATTGATAAGCAATGAAGAGGATGGTGAAAAACCTCCCTAATATCATAGGATTTTAGACAAAAAAATAGGTTATAATCTTCTAAACGGAATCTAACTAGAAAATATGAAATTTTTATTTAAGTAAATTAGCATTTGTTTCCATTGTCTATTTTCTTATGCAAAATTTAATTTCATATAATAGATAGAGATGCTATTTGAAATAATAAAATAACTCTGAAAGAATTCTATATTTTTATCGTAGTGCATTTTGATCGTTCCTCTAGAAATAGTTTGCTTGTGGCGCCATCTGTTACCCTGGGCACGCTCTCCGCCCCGGCTGCTGGTTGCGGGGTTTGTGTCTCCGCTAAATGTTAAAAGACTTACATCACATACGTACAGTGGAAATGTGCATACGCAATACGGTATCAGGGGTGCAAATCATTGGTCTGAGCAACCACCTATTTTTTTTAAAGTATCTTAGATCTGCGTTATAACATTAAATTATCGAACATACATATTATAATATTTGAACGAAAGCACAACTGCTGTGAAAATCTTAAGGTGAAGCCACGCGAAAAAATGAAAAATCATACAAAATCTTGTGTTTTGTTTTGAAAATTTGATCGCATAGAAATACTAAGGATGATTCAATTTATTATTTTGAGTAGAACACATCTTGGCCTTTGAAGTAATCGAGTATTTTTTTATAAGCCTTTTAACAAGCTTAGAAAAAAATAATACGTCTGACCTATAAAAAATCGTTTAATGTGAAAAATCTTCTACTTACAAATCGTTTTTCTGGTATGGTTTTATTGAATTATGTAGCTAATTAAGTTTCTTAGAGAATGATAGGAAAACATTTTAATATTTGTGGCTGAACTTCACAAAATAAAATAAAACGTACATTTCGGCGACGTATATTTTCAGTAAATAAAAACAGGCGGTACCCAACGAATTTGTAACTGCGAATTTCATCCTTATGCCATGTACCTACAGGAGAATTTTAGCGTGTCGTTCAGTCGCCGCCCAGTATTGGAGGCGACCGGACATGCCTTATAGTCTTCTTCTTCTCTTAGTCTACGCTGCGCTTCGATCTTTAAAAATATATTTTCGGAATAACAAAACACTATAGTTGGCTAGATATTAGGGTTTGTATTGGTAAACGCCCAAAAATCGTTCGCTTCGCCCGATTCCGAATGAGTCAAGGACTAGTGGATCGTCTTAATATATAAAAATGAATGTTTCTTTGTTTGACCCAGATGCGTTCCTAAACCATTCATTCGGTTGAGATGAAACTTTAGTGACTGTTTTGCATATGTCCGCGGGGGTTTCCATTTACGCTTTAATTTTTTAGGTGAGCTCTAGTGTTTTGAAATTATTTCCTATATTATTCATCCGATTGCGAGGAAGCTTTGGTCAGTTGTTGTGCGCA
This sequence comes from Limnephilus auricula, assembly GCA_951813805.1. NCBI lineage: Eukaryota > Metazoa > Arthropoda > Insecta > Trichoptera > Limnephilidae > Limnephilus > Limnephilus auricula. The sequence continues at coordinate 10,129,127 of OX638403.1, forward strand.
TGCCGGCGAAGGTTTCTATATATAATGTAGAGCTCTGCCGTTATGAAGTTTGTATACCGTTATGGTGGCTCGCAATTTGTGTTAAGGTGTGTGTATTTCTTTCGGTTGAGCTGCAGGGAGAGGCACGAAAATATTAAGGGTATTTTAGGAACTATGCTTGAAATAGGAACCTGCTTATTTAACGGAATTATCGCTTTCTGGGCCTGATACTATCGACGAAGACTATGTAGGTCCCAAATAAAGCTGCGAATTCAACATAATATGGTAATGCAGGATGACAGGAGAGCGAAAGCCATTTCAGAGTAGCTATCCAAGTAGAAGCGATCCAGAGACAGATCAAAAAACTGGAGACGAGTTAATGACCAAGAACTGGAGTCAGCAGAGTAAATTTGAAGAGGACGCAAAATCTCACTCTGAGATGTACCGTCGCGATATTACGCTGAGAATGAATAAGAAAACGTAGAACTATAGAACTAGAATCTGTTAGTTTCGCAAGATTATTTTAAATAGTTAATAGTTTTATATATCAGTGTTATTTTTGTTTCAATCTTTTTAGTATAATTTGATTGCAATAACTTTTGAAGGTTAAACACGTCAATGTATATCATTGAAGAAGAAGATAATACTTATACATCTAAACGAAACATTAAGCAGAACAAGACACAGAAAAATAAAATAGGTAACGGTTGCAAATGGGAATCGAACCCAGGATCTCTTGTCTTGAAACGGCGCAGCGCCCTAACCAAATTGGTCATTGGAACGTCATTTCTGATCTGACGATCTCATGTTTCAAATTCACAAAGGTAAGTACATACCAGGGGCGGTCCGTGAGTTTTCAGTGAGCTAGAGTGCTAAGATTTAAAAAAATGACGTTATTGATGTTGTTGTAGCTGAAAATGATTTTTTTTAAATTTCAACTTTTCGTATGAAGATATTTAAGTTTATGGATGCGGCGCATCCCCAAACTGAAAGAATCCTGAAGATCTTCATACAAAAAGTTTAAATAAAAATTAAAAAAATCATTTGCAGCTACAACAACATCAGTAACGTCGTTTTTTTTTAAATCTTAGGACTCTACCTCACTGAAAACTCACGGACCGCCGCGGGTACATACTGGGTCGACGTACGCGACATAAGCATTACAATATCTGGACAACTTACAATCCCTACATTTTCTGTGGAAATAGATGCTTCAGAATCACACGGGCTACACGTTGCGATGCGTGTGGCCAGTGGGATTCTGAAGCATCTAATTCCTTAGAAAATGTATGTCCAGATATCGTAATGTGTTGTTTACGTAGCCCCAGTTTGTATGTACTTACCTTTATCCTCACCTAATTTTTCCCATATTTGGCTGCTACCCTTATAGATGATCACAAAGTGTAACGAAGTAATTTCGATAAGTACCTACACCAATCTATTAAAGTTTCTATATAAAATGACATAATTAAATGACATTATTACTTTTATAAGTTATACTGGAAAGAAAATAGTTGGGTTTTGACTAGTTCAAAAAGACAGAATAAAGCACAAAAGTCACCAGGTTGTCGATTCCATTTTTATGGAATGATATGAGTACGAGAGGGCGCCCTCTTCACCTAACAAAACGTGCTACAACCTTCAGGGGTGACCCCACTGTCATACCCACACACCGGAACCCGGGACTACCGAGATGTGCCCTTATCCGCCACCACTTTTAACACGGGGATGTTTTTATTACGAATAAATGTACTGCAGACAATCCAAAATATGGTCGCATGAACCCTTAAGATTTACGGCCAAGGTGAACTTATGCAATAGTTACCTACATAGATGTTTCATAATTTTAAGAGAATTATCATAAATTTATTCCCATGTGGTTTTCACAGGGTTTTTAAGGGGTTAAGAAGCACCTACCTATTCAGAACGTTAATAATACCTAATACGCCACTATTTTAAAATACCCGTTTAATCACAGGAGACCATATTTGTCCCATCTCACATAGGTCTCATAGAAATCGTTGTATCTCCCTTACTATCATAGTGAGAAGTATGATCTAAACGGTATTAGAAAGATAATACAACACGCAATATATTCAAATCTAAAAGTTAGCCACAAAAAAATTAAATGCACACCTTTATGAAATCAAATTTCCGATCGCAATTTGAAAAATGAAAGTTTATAATTTTTTAAGAATTTTTTTTACATAAAACGACAAAAAAGTGAGATGACAGAAACGTTTTAATTCATTTGTCTAATGAAATATGTATGTGTTTTTATTTTTTTTCATTATCACAAATTTTAGTCAGAAAAAACGTAAAGTGAGCCATTTTTAAATCTTTTTAAAGTTTTCATCCAAAATTTTTATATTTAAAAAATTACAGTGTTATTTCTAAAAATAAAATTTGAAAGCCTGTTTTTTCACCATTCGAAAACAGTTTTTAGTTTTTGGATACGTTAACAAATATAATTTTTTTTTGGATTTTATTGCAAAGCGGGAATATTTTTTGCCTCTGAAAAAATACGCCAAATTTTTGAAGGGTTTACAATATGTACTTCGCCTATTTTGGTGGTAAATTCTAATTTGTGAGTTCTGGATTCATGGAAATAGCTTTGATTTTTCTGTCTGTAATTTATAGGTTTACTCAACTACTTTTAGCTCATTACGTCATATCCATCATCAACAATGAAGCTAACTACCGACATATTGTAAAAAATTAGGAAATCCGCTTTTCTTGTTTCAATAAAATGACGATTTAGAAAATTAGCCCTAAGTAAGTAAAGCAAGTTACGAAGCCTTTGAAAAAAATCTCTGAAACAGTTGCTGAAATTTAAAATAATCCCCTTAAAAATCTGTTTCTTTTACTATTCAACCGTTATTGCTTTTTCTTCGAAGAGGTATTTTCCTTGTGCATTATTTTGTTTAGCGTATAATCCCTTTTTCTGTCCGAATTCTCGTTCTATAGTACCTACCGCACGATTCAGTTCAGTCTTCCGAAGCACTTTGCCCGCAAAGGGAGTAAAACTCTAAAATTGAAATTGCTTCGAGTATAAAAAAGAGGGCAGTAAAAACAATTGCAGGAGACTTGTTAGAGACGGGGGCGTTTAACTCTTGCAGGGACTGGGGGGAAGGGGGAGGGATTGTAAAGGGTGCATCGCACCCTGTGGAAGGTTAACTGTCAGCTTGTGAAAAATAAACAACCCTTGAGTTTTCGATAAAAACTGATTTATCTACAAATCTGACCACTATGAATATAAAAGATACGTATGCATATTATTAACCTGTAAATTCGCAAATTAGCACCAGACTGGTATTTTTTATCGTATTATTATTATGTATTTGATTACATATTTTATTTTAATGATCCCGTATAATAGTCCCATGTCCCAATTTCCCAAAGTAAGTGATTTTAATTTTGAAAATGCTCTAAAATTCCTAGTAACTTTTTGTTTGTTCCATGTTGTAATTTATTATCTTTATATATAAAAATCTCGAGTCACAATGTTTGTCCGAGGTAAACTCCAAAACTACTTAATTGATTTTTATGAAATTTGGCTTAATGTGTGTTATTTGGTCCAACTTAAAAGATATGATTTTTATCCCGATTATTGACCTCGATATTTTATTAATTTTTTTATGGGACAATTATTTGTAAGTTCTATAAGTTTCTGACAGATGGCGGTGTGAGTTAATTTATTGATACAACACTTGGTTATCTAGTTTAGGTAACCATGAAGTAGATGGCGTTGTGTTTCGTTAGCCACAGCAACGCGGGGGCGGGTCAGCTGGTATAATATATATGATTTGTTCTGACATTACTTTAGTTATCTATGGGCTCTTCGGGTGACATGGTTTCGTTTGTGAGATGTGCCGAAGGTAACCTAAGGTAGATGTACAGTGTCATTTTGAATATAAACCTCCGTAGACAAACCCTAGCTTTCAGTCAGAAACGACGTTAGTCCTCCGAAATATAATTACAAATTACGATACGTCATTATACAGTCACTGTCATTCAAAGAACCTAATTCCAATAAACGTCCTGTAGTACTGGAGAATACTTACGAATAAGGAATGTCTCTATATAAAACATTGGTGATATTACAATAATGTACACACAAATAACTTACTTTCATTAGGTTTGTATGTTTTGCTTATTTGCATTGCTGTTTATACGCAGTATATTCTGAAAAGCATTTAACAATAATTAAAATTCCTAATAAATTTGAAGAAATGAATACCAATATAACCTTAATAAACAAGAACATAATCAATACAGAAAATAAACATCTTATACGGACAAAAATGTTATTCTAAAATACGACCATTTTAATCGTAAAAACGGTTAAAATCGGGACTGAAGCTCTTACGAACAAATTAACAGGGTTTCAATGTTAATTTTTTTATTTTTTTCTTTATTCGTAACATATTTTTTATACAGTTTTTTTTACATGATTTTCGACTACCACACTAGACACACGTCCGTATTTGGTAGCGGGAACATGTAAGAATAATTTTTTGGTATTATTCTTACATTTTACCGCCAATAAACATTGAAACACTGTTAATTTGTTCGTAAGAACTTCAGTCCCGTTTTTAACCATTTTTACTATTAAAATGATCGTATTTTAGAATAAAAATTTTCTCGGTGATAGAGAACTAATTTCTCCACTGTCTCTGGTTATTTGAAAGATCGTGGACATTTTCACATATATCTTATTTCAAATGTTTTTTATTAATTTTAAAATTAAATAAATTAGATAAAAACAAACTTCAAAATGAATACGATTTGCGAATTTTTATTCCTGAAATCTAATGGAGAAACTCCCCGCACATTTGTCTGTAGTTAAAATGCATAATGTACTGGTACAGTACAGTATGTAGGGTTTAAGTAAACCCCTTACCCTGCTCGTTGTAAATCTCACCCCCGAACCCCTGGTGTGGTTTAGACGTTCGTGTAATATAACTGGCTTCCTTATTCCTTCTTCTAATAGTGTGGGTGTCTCCAAGGCTGTAGTACGTGTCTCCATTTATTTATTTTCCTGGAAAACTCGTCGATATATTGTACTAGTAATTACTACCTGACTTTTTAAAATTATTTTTAAGAAATAAACATTCCGAGATTACGAATAACCTGACAATATTAGCAAATCTCCTACTATGATCACAGTGAAGTAAATGTTGCTTGAAACTTAGCCAGCCAAGAAATTAAACTCATGATGCCTGGGTAGGAACAAAACATAGAAAACACAATCAGTGATTGTCTTTCAATGGGAATTTTAATGTCCCTTAATGGAATAGACTTGCGAAAAGATCTCGAAAGTACAAACAGAAAAGGCTGAAAACATAATTTTTCTGATGATGTTCTTTTGAATGGGCATGTTCTTTTGAACAATACCTATTTGGATCGGTGTGCTAATATATTTTCATCTCAAATATCTTCACGACACACGCAATATTTCGGCTTACTGTGGTGGTAGTAGAAGATATTCAAATATTGTCTTGGGAATGTTTGATCAACTTGAGAAAAAAAAATTGAGATTATGTACTTGTGAAAACGGCCATGCATTTTCAAATAACCAGAAACAGAGGAGAAATCAGTCTTCTTAGATGTCTGTATTGGTTGTGTTCTTATTAACTAAGATTATATTGGATTTCATTTCTTCAAGTTTGGATGAATTTTCACCAAATATAATATATTATTTTATGTTATTTTATCTTCACGCTGCACATGAATAGCAATAGAAATAAGCAAAACATACAAACCGAATAAAAGGAAGTTATTTATGTGTACAATATTGTAATATCTCCAATGATCTCACCAGAGACATCCCTTATTTGTATGTATTGGGACCAGTAGTCTATAGTACTTACTACAGGATAGTAGTTGATACCAATGTACATGGTTAATTTAAGTTGAATTAGGTTAGGTCTTGTGAGTTTATACCAATATATACAATTAGTTTAAGTTGAATTGGGTTAGGTTAGGTGAGGTTACACCAATGTACACGGTTAGTTTGGGTTGAATTAGGTTAATTACTAGTTAGTAAGTTAGGTAAGGTTGCATCAATGTATACGATTGGTTTAAGTTGAATTAGGTTAGGTTTAGATGAGATTTACCAATGTATGCAGTTGGTTTATGTGGAGTTAGGTTAGGTTAGGTTAGGTAAGTTTTGCATCAATGTATTCGATTGGTTTAAGTTGAATTAGGTTAGGTAAGATGAGATTATACCAATGTATACAGTTGGTTTATGTTGAATTAGGTTAGGTTATGTAAGGTTACATTAATGTATACGATTGGTTTAAGTTAAATTAGGTTAGGTTAGATGAGAGTATACTAATGTGTTCAGTTGGTTTATGTTGAATTAGGTTAGGTTATGTTGTAGGTGCTAATGTTGATTTTTCTTTTAAAGTTTTCGTAAATTTCCCAAGCGACTACAACAGTTAATTACGTTTCCTGAATAAGGGAAGCATCTCGTATATATAAAACAATGACAACGTGCAAATAAACAAGTCATCTAACTCGCATTAACTACTTATAACAATAATAAGCCTTTTATTCTGAACTTCTGTTAAGTATATGAATATTAGATATGTTTTGTTATAATATATCCCGAAGCTCAGTTTGCCTCTTGGCATAGGCCTCCTCTAATTTCGCATTTAAAGTTGCAATATTGAGTATTTTGTTTCTTCTCGTTGTTAAAGGGTGGTGGTCCCGCTCCCGCGGGGACCAGCCGAATTGGGACTAAAAAAATTGGTCTGATAAAAATTTGCTTCATCCATTCCCGAGTAAAAAAAAAATTTGCAAATTCTTCGCTAAAATTACTATTAGAGGAGTTAAATAAATTGAAAATTTAATGAGGAATTTAAATGAAAACTGATGCTCTTTACACAATAAAACCATTTATTGTGTATGATAAAGGAAAGAGAAAAAGCTGTAACGCTACGAATTTCCTGATTGTTTTGATTTAGCGAATCAAACGTAGGTATGTCGACGTTGATTTTGGTGTTTTTCCTGTTTTTTATAAACTCCACTGAGGTGAAAATAATTTCCCTCTGGGTCTTTGTCTTTTGAAGAATATGAAGAAAAAAAAGTATACTATATACAAAATTATAATTCAGCATATATGTACCCCGCAGCATAAAGAGAAATTAGAACATAAATATAGCAATAGATTCACGAGTTAATAGTTCTGAAATTTAATAATAACATACCGAAAATATTTAATTTATTACCTGACACTATAAAGCAATGTAATTCTATGAATAAGATTAAATATATGGTGAAAAATTGGCTATCGGAAAATAAATATTTATATTAATATGTATGAAAAAATGTATGAAAAAATGTATGAAAAAATGAATGAAAAAATGTTGAATATGTAGATGTAAGATGTAATTTTTTTTTAAATGTATATTAATGTAAAATATAAGCTCCTGTTGAGAAGCCAATTGAATTGGTTTAGCAGGACTTGTTTGTTGATACTATTTATTCAATTATTCTTTCAATAACAAAAAAATAAAATTCTAGGGCCTAGAAAGTCCTGCTTGAATGGTCTTTTTATAATTTTAAGAGAGACAGGTCTGACGGTTGATGCGATAGGTCATTGTCTACGCAGAAGACACCTAGGTGGCGAAAGATCCCAAGGTTAAATAACAAACTTATTTCTTGTGATAGTTTTTGAAGATTAGTTTTACAGGGTTTCGATAATAATCTCTATTATTATCATCATCAAAAGTATTAATTTATATTGTTTGTCTGTCTGTTTGCGTAACTCTGGTTCAATGAATTCAATTAAGCGATATTAAGACATATAATAAATTTCAATTTGGGAGGCGGGAATGGGTAACGCCGCCCCGGGAACCATTTATTGGATAACCAACACCTCTGCCATAGGTCACCCCAATTGGTTCGTTACGTTTGGTGACTTAGCAGGGGCGCCCGGGTTCATGGGGTAAGGTTTATCTAGGACTTGGCGGCGGATGATCTAGACACACTGAACCCCAGATTCCTACCCAACTCTCATACCTTTTTCCTTCCCAGAACTTCCTCTCCTTCCTTTCCTTAAAAATACCCTCCACACAGCATCCCCAAAGATGACAAAGGTCCTGAGGGAAATTATTTTCCTAAGGGCCTTCTGTGTGGACCTAATGTAAAAAAAAACTACCTTTAAAATATTTTTTTTTACCAGAAAACTATTTTAATTTCATATTATAATACATAATGGACCATATTGGTTTTTGATAGGCATGGATGCTAAATAAAATATTTTATAAAAACTTTCAGCTTCAAAAGCATAAATTATTATATCCCATAATTTTTCATTTGTCTGAGCTAGTTGAGGATAATAGTCAACCTGACAATCTTACTAATATTATAAACGCGAAAGTTTGTATGGATGTATGTATGTTTGTTACTCTTTAAATCGAAATTTAATGAATGGATTTTAATGAAACTTTACAATAATATACATCACAATAACATATAGGCTATAATTTATAAAGCGAGCTATTTATTTCAAATATATTGAAAATAATAATTATTGTTTAGGTAATAGAAAACGCCAAAATTTGAGAATGACATTTTGCAAAACAATGATTGTTAAATCAAAATTCTGTTTTGGAAAATATTTAAATTAGTGAATTTATTTGAAGTACTCGCCTAACACTTTGAATCGAATCGAGAGTTATACATGTTTTTAATAAATAGGTTAAGAATTTTGGTATAAACCTAGATGGGACCTAGGAAAAGAAAATAGATTAGTCGAAGTACTAATCCTACGCAGACGAAGTCGCGGGCAGTAATTAATACACAAAATATTCTAAACAGTTAACTGACACTAACATTATCGTAGAGTATATTAAATTTACACATTCGTTATTACGTAAAATATTGCGTATGTAGGTATATTCTTTACATCCGAAGCTGACAAAAGAAAGATCCGAAACATCAATATAGTCCTTTTATTTGAGATTCACATTCCTAATGATGAAAATATCTGGCGGCCTTAAGAGATAAAACATGATACAAAGGAAACCTTCGCATCAAATATGTTATGAAAGCTCCGAGGCATTTTCCAATAAAGCTCGGAATATCTGAAACACATTTCGCCGAAAAAGCTTCGGGTGATTTTCCGGACGAGGATGGAAGGTTTTTGCGTGAGGCGCGGGAATATATTCGCATTTTAAAAAGTCAGATATTGAAAATGATGAAATTTATTCATCTGGGGCTATCAAAGGCACCTGCCACGCGAGGGAGACGGGCGATGGGGCCGGCACGTGTCGGAGCGAGCCAGAGAATGAATTCAAAGATCGTGATGGGAAGCCGTGATAGGTTATAAGTTTTCTATGAGAGGAACCTGTGTGAGAGATGGGAATCAGGAGTTGTGTGTAGAAGTGTGGGACCAGGTTTCTGTTACTAGCCGAAGTCGGAGTTGGTACGAGTATATCTCCTCTGCGTTATGCGCTCCCGATACTTGTGCGATCTAACAGTTTCAAAACAAGTAAAAATCAGTCATTTTTTATAAATTATTTTTTATAACAAAAGTAATAAATTTATAGATAACAAAGTAATTGAAGATATTTAAGTTTTTTGTGACGATTGCGATTCTATCGTGGAAGTTTTCCCCATCCTTTTGTAAATAAGGTAAAAAAAAACAAACTTGATTTGAAACAAAATCTTAGAGGATGAGAAATGTCCAATAGTGAGTGAGGTGCGTCACAAAAATTGAACATCCAATAGTTCATCAACTCACTTCGTTAATTCTATCATGAATCATTTTAAAAAATATATATTTTTGTGAATACTGCAGTCCCAACTGTCTGAATCCAGTGAAACAAATGACCTCCACAAATGGGGTAAATTGTGAGATTTAATGGAGTAAGGAGAGGAAGGAGATGGTAAAAGATCTTGCTATTCAGATACGGACACCAAACACCATTTAAAGCAACGTGCAACTTTTCGATTCTGAATTAATTTGTTTTTCATTCGAATGATTCTGAAAGTAGGAACCAATCCATCTGTATAAAGGGAGTAATTAATACCTATATTATCTACACAATATAAGTCCTTACATGCCGACATTTTTTCAAATTCCACATTGGGTGTCCGCAAAGATATTTGTATTCTATTATCTATGGGTATACGATTATAAAACTTATCAATTATACGTTCAATGCAATTTAAAGTTATTGGCTTCATTTAAAAAACAAAACTAAAAATCGGTCGTGCCTCTGTGTCGCGCCGGTTCAATGAATGACATTTTCAAATTTAGAACTGCTAGTGCGAACAATAGAGAACCAATAAACTAAAAAAAATATATATATTTTTTTAATTACTTTTTATTAATGATTACAAGAATCCCAAATACTCCCAATCGCCTAGAGCCAGTGAGATTATGGCATCCCCAGAGAGACCTAACTATTCAGATCTGGTCACCAAACATGGCTAAAGCCATTTCAAGCAACGTTTCAATTCTGAATAATGGTCTTACACCAGGGCGATACTGAAAATATCTTCCGCTCTGGAACGTATAACGCTAATAACGCGAATAACGCTCTGGGTTGAATATTGTAAAATAATTTACTAAAAAAAAAAATCTTAACACGCCGGGATTTGAATATGCGACTTCCGGATTGCAAGTCAAGAGCCCTACCCCTCGATCATGGAGGCCGACAAATTAAAATATTAATTTTAAATTAAAAATAATATGTGTTAATTCTGATCGTCTCTAAAATAAATCGATAATGAATGTTTTTAAAAGGCAAGTAAGGCTAAGTTAAGTTAGGTTAGGTTTTTTTTTTTAATAGTTGCTTTCAGCTTCACAAATCTTACAATTTTTGTATCTAGCGTTTTTTCACAGGTCTGCGCTAGTACTAAATATATTACAATTATTATTATAAACATTGAAAAAATCTCCCGAGAAAACCGACGGGCCTCGAACCCGTGTCCTTCTGATTTCCGATCAACTGCTCTATCCACTGAGCTGAGACACAAACACAAAAAATGATTAACCCTACGAACAAAACAAAAGATAAATGAAATTTTTTAGAGGAGGCCTTCACCTTCGCCTGAAAGAAGGGTTCTTGCTTATGAAAAACTTAAGATATCTAAATATTACATTTTTCGCAAATAGCATTAAGATGATCCACTAGTCCTTGACTCATTCGGAATCGGGCGGAGCGAACGATTTTTGGGCGTTTACCAATAAAAACCCTAATCTCTAGCAAACAACAGTGTTTTGTTATTCTGCAAGTATATTTTTAAAGATCGAAGCGCCGCGTAGACTGAGGCATGTCCGTTTGCTCCGGGCTCTGGGCGTGGAATGAGCGACGGGCTAAAATCCTTCTGTACATGGCATAAGGATGAAATTCGCACTTACAAATTCGTTGGGTACCGCCTATTTTTATTCACTGGAAAGAAACGTCGCCAATATGCACGTTTTATTTTATTTTGTGAAGTTCAGATACAAATATTAAAATGTTTTCCGATCACTCTATAAGAAACTTAATTAGCTACATTTTTCAATAAAACAATACCAGAAAAAGGATTTGTAAGTAGGAGATTTTTCACTTTTAACCATTTTTTATAGGTCAGACGCATAATTTTTTTATAAGCTTATTAAAAAGCTTATCAAAAAAATACTCGATCACTTCAAAGGCCAAGATGTGTTCTACTCATAGTATTTAATTGAAGCATCTATATTATTTCTAAGCGATCAAATTTTCAAAACTAATACACAAGATTTTATACGATTTTGCATTTTTCCGCATGTCTTCACCTTAATTACACTTTTTCTTACTTTTCACAACTCTGTAACATACCTAACTGCAAGAAATAAAAGGCTTTTATTTTATTTTATTATTATTGTAACTAAATATATTGCCTGAATCCATAATCACAGAGATATTGAGATAAATAAAATAAACCAGTTTTCATTTATTCCCCCTACCGATGGACATTAGCATCTTCCGCTTTCAAACATCTTGCAAACAAAGTGCCTCAAATCGAATCTCCCAACGAAGCGCGACCATTTATTTCCACGAAGTTGTTCTCCATAATTTACTTTTATTTTTGCGAGCTCCATTCTCCGCTCCGTTTTAAAACTAATACTTTTCTTCTTTCATCTTTTCTTACTCTCTCCACCGCGGACAAGTTACTCGTGTAGATGTTGGCCAACTTGGCTCTAGAAACTAATAAAAACGAGATTAAAAAATATGGCAGGAGGATCAGAAGGAAAATTAATAATAAGGTTAAAAAAAGTTGTCCACAGAAGCGAAGCTAGCAGACAATGGAGTACTGGTACCTACCCTGATGTATGGCAGTAAAGCATGGAACTGGCAGAGAAAGAATGAAAGTAGACTGAATGCTTTAGAAATGAGATCCCTCAGACGTATGTGTGGTAAAACTATGTATGATCGTGTGAGGATTGTGGAGATCCGAAAAGAATGCAAGGCTGATGTGAGCGTAATAAGTAAGATTAAGAAAGGGACGCTTAGATGGTTTGGGCATGTTGAGCGATTTTTTTTTTTTTACATTAACTCCACGCAGGAGGCTCTGAAGAAAATAATTTCCCTCAGGGCCTATGTCATCTTTGAAAATGCTGTGAGGAGAGGAAGGAGTGAACGTGGGTCTTGAAGAGACCCATGTTATAGGAAGGAGGAAACACAGAGGCCGGCCAATCGTTCCACAGCCGAGCTGTTGAACACAAGAACGAGTCGTAGAAGCGTCCCGTTCTCATGTGACAAATGTCAACTGTGTACATATGTTGGGCGCGCGTTTGGCATGTTTCCCGACTACGCACCAGAACAAGGATAGCATTCCCACCCGACGCCTGTGCTCTAAAAATTGCAATCCGTTTGTTAAGACAGGAGAATGAATGAAGAAAGGAGTGTAAAGAGAATTTATGATGCGAATGTGAATGGTAGATGAAGCCGAGGACGCCCAAGGAAGACGTGGCACGATCAAGTGAATCAAATACTTGAGTCGGGCCATGTCAAGAGTCAGAATAATAGAAGAGTATGTATGAGAAGATGTATGAATGTGAATGAAGCAAGGAGTGTGTCCTCTCTGCCTACCCCTGCGGGGAAATGGCGTGATGTTTAGTTAGTTAGGCTTTCTAATTGGACAGATTTATCAAGAAAATTAGATAAACTTTCATTGAAATTTGCATCTTATAATTATTACGTGAAACTTGTTATCTACCGAAAGAAACTATTCATCTGTTCTGTATAAAATTACTAATGTTATCCAAAATGACCCTGGTAAAATAATTACATCTTGGCGATTCTTTCAAGGAAAAAGAAACAATCCCGTCACTACAAATGCAACTACTAATGTTCTCAAAATTTGTCTTGACAGAATCGCCATTCCTTTCCATTGTAAGAATATGTACTAAAACACAATTTGGCTGTCCTGAAACGGGAATCCTTCCTAGTTGGACAGACAAAGGATCATCTTGTATTGTATGTTTGTATTATATAAATAAAAAAATAAAAAAATAACCAAGTGAAAATCACTTTATTTATGACTACATGCCATTCGGTTTCGGTAGATACGTTAGTTTTTATATGATTGGATTAATATTATTAAGTTGTTCACAAAGTCGGAGTTTTTATTCGGTACTCGAACCTATGAAGAGTGGCTATATATTGGATATATAGCTTGGATAAGTTGGCCGTGTTTAGCAAGGATTTTATTTTTATTTTTATTTGTATTGGTTATCATATAGATAAGCTTAACGGGGGATGGTGAAATATCCCATTAATAGGATATTAAAAGGTGTTATTTTCATAACACCGTTTTTGACATTAATTTAATAATGCGATTATAACTAACAATAATCAATATGCATAAAATGGTGCAAAATGGTATAAATCGAAACATAAATTTGAACGATCTCACCGATTTTACCTATCCTATTATTCCCAAAATAATTATGATAAAAAATAAAAAATAATTATTATAGTTTGTATAATAAAAGTATGAAAAGTAATTTTATGATTTATTTTTTCAATTCATTAGGTTTGATGACTTAGCAGGGCTATCCATGTTCAAGGGGTGAGATTTGTCAATGTCTTGGTGACGGGTGTGTTGACCATCTCCATAGCGGGCTGGATCGGGAAAGGTCGGATGAGCGAGATGACATCTATAACCGGACTCTCTCGTCCCCAACGCCTTGCATCGCAGTGGGAGGGATGAATTTATATGACGTATTAATCCATCTCTCATTGACACTGAACATCTACCGATCCCTAAATTCCTACCCACCCCTTGTAGCTTTTGTCTTTCTAGAACTTCCTCTCCTTCCTACCCTTAAAAAAATCGTCCGCACAGCGTCCCCAAAGATGACAAAAGCCCTGAGGAAAACCTTCTTCTGTGTAGAGTTGTAAAAAAGACAGAATAAAACAATTCTAATTGTTTGGGTAATCTCTTCTCCAAATTTGTGATACGTAGAATTATTTACATGTAATTTAAACGAATTTATTTCGCTTCCTGTGCATTTGCGAAAATGTAGGGTAATTTCTTTTCAATTCGCAAAAAAATATCTACAGGGTTTCAATGATTATTGACATGAACACGTTGTTGGGATTCGTAATTTCGTACGTATACCAACAAATTATTCTTATATTTTCCCGCCAATAAACATTGAAACACTGTTAATTTGTTCGTAAGAACTGCAGTCCCGTGTTTAACCGTTTTTACGAATAGATTGATCGTATTTTAGAATAACATTTTTCTCCGTGTAGTATTTTTCAGATCAAATACCTTAGGTACACTTATATGTATGTAAATATTTTTTTGGCATGTCATCACCCGAAGTGCGTGGTTTTTCAGTTCTTGTCATTAAACAGTGTTTCACTTTATAAATGTTATAATATTCGTATTCACACAGGCACACACCTTTGTTTATACAAAAACATTTGAAAGCTGTTTTCAATGCCAACATTAAGAAATAAAATTCCAAAATAATTTCAATTCCAAGAACGCGGGGCATATTTAAAGAAATCGTTAATTACAAACTGCCACCTCAAGACCGCAGCTCGTATTTAATTTACCCGAAAAAAAACCCAACCACCCTTCGCTTTGGCGGGAGCCGAGCCCCTTCCCCTCCCCACTTCCGGGTGGAACGCACTGTTCTAATTTCAATTTTAAAATACCCGCACAAATAACAGGCCGCGAAGAATCGAAGGCTCCCCCGCTCCGCCCACTTCCGGTCGGGGCTGACATCCGGAGAGAGAATATCGCGAAGTCAAACGTAGGAAGATCCGGTTGAGAAAGTATGTTTTGTGGTGTTGCTGATAACATATCAGTGTTGTGACCGCGGCTTGTGAGCTTTGTGACTCTCCCTTGGAGAATTTAGGCACCCTGCTTTGTGAGGGTAGTTTTGAATAATATATGTTTCTTACAGACATTTTTTGAATTATTTTATTTATTTAGTAAAAGCTTATAGATACATAATAAAAATATTGTTATAGTAGTTTACACAAAAATAATATGTTTCATTTAAATAAAATGATGCCACATAGTGAATTTGCAAGATTGAAGAGATTATACATAATATTATATATTATTTATAAAAATTTTTGACTGCCCAACTAGGAGGTCTCCCGTTTTAGGACAGTCAAATTAGGATGATATATGTAACATATGGAAGATATTTAAAAAAAAAAACTACTAGACAAACATTAACATTTCATTTACACACATCTCATTCTAACTATAAATTGCATTCCCCAATACAATGATTACATAGTCTTGGTAACCAATATTTAAACAATATTTGACATATATATTTGTATAATTCATAAACTATTTTAAATACCTATTATTGTTGATTTGGAGGATATTGGCAGGCTTTCTATTTTTACTTTATTTATATTCTGTATTACCTACATTTTGTCAACTCATATTTTATCTAACCTATATTATGTGTCTTTATATTTTCTATTACTTACCTGTATTTTATTCATTTCTAACTCTTTACTGTAATTAATCAAAACATGTATTGCTTTATGTATGTAAAAGCCCAATGGGCTTTTAAATAAGAATAAAATAAATGTTCTGTACACACAAAAATAAATGGAGGAAAAAAAAAGGGAAAAGAATAATTATTAAAAAAGATATAACATAAGAATAAAAAAAAAGTTATGTTTAAAAGATAATAAGTGTTGTTTGTTTAGCACAGATATTAAAATAATATAAAAAATAATAATAATAGGTATAAATACTTAATAACAGAGGATTAAAACAAATTATAACAAACATTAAAAACAAACTAATGTAAGCATTACATATAGTCCTACATACATGTGTTGTATAAAATAAGAAAAAAAGAGAGGAGACCGAATAAAATTAAATAAAATAACCAAATAAAACATAAATATACCTAACCGTTGTTTGTTTACCAAAGTTATTTAAATAATAATAACAATACAATAAAAGGTTTTTTTACCTAAAAACAAAGGATTAAAACAAAAAACTAATTGGTGTTTGCATTGCATATTATAGTTCTACATACATATTTTGTATAAATAAGAACTGGAATGAGGATAACATAAGATAACCAATTATGCGTGAATATGACTGTTGTTTGTTTAGCAAAGCCATTGAAAAAGTAATAAACTAAAAGATATATATATACTTAATAACCAGGATTAAAACACAAAAATAAAGATAACTGGTGTTTGCATTGCATATTATATGCCTACATACATATTTTGTATAAATATGTGTGTAAACATGTTTTCATATTTGTAAAATGTGGAATATGTATTTGAAAATTTAATAAGGAACACATAGGCAACACTTATTATTTGAATTATCGCATAGGAACGTACCTACCTAAATATTCGGTAAACGACTATTACTTCAATTAGAAATATTGAATTAATGTCATGACAAAAATGACATCAAATTCTTTTTAAAAATTATAAATAACCACCTAGAATCTTCCCTCTTGGTCACTATCAAACTCAATATCTATCACCGTCCTCCAAGAAACCCAGAAACTTTCTACATTCCTTTTTCTTTAACCAACTTAACCTTTTCCCAGTTATATTATTGCGGATGCCTTGGCAAAACAAGGAGCGTCCAATCGTGTTGTTACTATCGTAAACTACATTCCCCTATCTGACATTTTTTCTATCATCAAAGATAGATCCCGCAATATTTGGGCAGAGTATTGGAACACTGCTAGTCAATCCAAAGGAGCCTGCTATGCCTCAATACAAAGGACTATCCGATCAAAACCGTGGTTTCAACAATTCCCCCATTTTTCCAAAAAAAGAAATTTCCTCACTTATTCGAATGAGAATCGGACATTGTTCTATTCCTTCTCACCTTTTTAAAAATCACGTCCTTGACTCCCCTGATTGTACATTCTGTGGTCCAGAAGTGGGAACTATAAGATCACATATTTTATGTAAAGTCCCTCTTTAAACAAAAATCCTCTCTTCTATCAAGACTTATCAAAAATTGCCTCCCCTCCATTCAATATCTCATCTCCTCTAAGTATGAACTCGACATTATAATTTTAACGCCTTCGTTCACGCAGCTATTTACAAGCGACTAAATCGCCGCTACCCGCTACCTGTCATACTATTTTGCTAGTGTAGCGCCTAGCGGCGTTTACAAACACTAATAATAGTTTGGAAGGTACAGACGACCGGCGATCGCGTTTTTGTATATAAATATATAAAAAAGATAATATTGGCCATTTTATTATTTACAAAATATAGGTATTACGGTTCCCAATACATCAATCTATGGTTCAACAATACTTATTAGTACAAATATACAACCACCGATTTATCCAATTAATTACCATTTAATTACTCAATTTCCCAAAAAACTGATTTCAGAGTTACCTAGTAAGTAGTAATTACTCCAAGAATTTATAGTTTACATTAATTAATATTTTACCCTTTTTAACATATTACTTTAACAATGGTGTCAATTGATGACAGATTTTGGTGAAAGGGGGGGGTGAAAAATAAATCTGAAGGGTGAAAATAATAGAAAAATACTTTTCTGCCTATTTTCTAAAACAATCACAATAGGCTCTGGAAGTTTTCTTTCTCAAACAGGGCCAAGAAAAAACAAGGGAGGATTTACAAAGATTTTATTACGGACGATGATTAAGACCAAAATCTTCCTCGAATTACCAAAGCGAAGCTCTGTGGAATTAAAAATCCGTAAACAAATAATACTTTAAAATTTAACCAACTTAAAATCATGCTATTTTTACGTAGGCGAAGGCTAATATAATAGAAGGCCGCATAACTTTTCTTGGTAAGAAGGTACTCACTCCTTTCTTCATCCACATTCATATATTCTTCTAATTTCTGCTGTCACAATTTATCATGCCTTATCTTTCTGTATCTGCGATTACTTGTTTTACCCCTTTTTAATGTGAATACCGCACCAAAGTACCAATGTGACCTAACTGTCCAAAGCAAATTGGACTAT
Organism: Limnephilus auricula; assembly: GCA_951813805.1. NCBI lineage: Eukaryota > Metazoa > Arthropoda > Insecta > Trichoptera > Limnephilidae > Limnephilus > Limnephilus auricula. The sequence continues at coordinate 10,147,574 of OX638403.1, forward strand.
GGCATCCCAAAATGGGACAAGCTGCACGGAGAAAAATGTTATTCGAAAAAACGGTCATTTTAAAAGTAAAAACGGTTAAAAACGGGACTGAAGTTCTTACGAACAAATTAACAGGATTTCAATGTTTATTGGCGGGAACATGTAAGAATAATTTGTTGGTATACGTAATTTCGTACGTAGTGAGACTGAAAGTAGTGGGCAGAAAAGGAGATAGCGAAGATGAGGGTGGGGGGTACTTGGCTATTCAGACCTGATCACTAAATATGGTTAAATGCATTTCAAGCAACGCTTCGATTTTTTATGGTAGTAGGTATCTACCTCTCTGGTTCGTCAATTCTTTCGCAGATCTTTTTAAATTTCCAAGCAATCTAAACACCCATTTCTTTTTGATGTACTATATGCTGTAATGTAGATAATAGGGCATGTATTTTTGTATTTCACTTATACTTCAGGGATTTGATATAATTTCCAATGCTTTTTTATTTACAATAAAATATATAAATTTGTTTTAGACCACTTTAATTTTAATTACACTCTACCGGTTTCGGAAGAACCCTTCCTTCGTCAGGAGAATATTAATATTGATAGATATATACCAAACATTTAGGTGCTGGAGTGGGTGGTCAAAGGGGGGGGGGGGGGGGGTAGTTGCGGGAAATCCAGCAATAACAGAGCGGTTTATTGGAAACATATCTAGAATGGGACTAAATATTTTTTATGTGTCTGGGGACAGTGAGACAATGGCATCCCAAATTGGGGTATGTTGTGAGGCTGTAGGTAGTGGGGAGTGAAATGAGTCGGGGAAGAGGAAGGTGGGAAAGTGCCTGACTATTTAGATCTGGTGAACAAATACGGCTAAGGCCATTTCAAGTAACGTTTCAATTCTGAATGATAGCCTTACACCTTGATGAAATCTTTAAAGTAAATTAGAAATTAATCAAATAAAACTTATAATATGAACTCGCTACCTTGAGATTGCTAGTCAAGAGCTTTACCCCTTGGCCACGGAATCCGTCAAACTACCGCTTAACTCGCGAAGTTCAAATTTTATGGTACGTATGCTAATAAAATAAAAATAAAAATGAATCTCATCACACCACTCTAGATGTCTGTCCTTTACCTTTTTTTGCATTTGATACATTATACTTATAAATATTTTCGGATATTATCGTTCGTCTTACGGCCATAAAACAGTTTCACTACATACACACTTCAGGGTTTTCATTTGAGTCCTTTTTGAGTCCAAACACCATAAGCACACATGTATCCAAATCAAATGATAATTGAATCATATCACAACCACCACTATACTCCAATAATTCATCTTATTTACAAAGGCAATCTGGTGCCGTGGGGTAACTTACAACTTGAAGGGTTAGAATTATCCTCCCCGGAGCGGGGGTAGTATGCAGAATAAGATATCACTTCTCGCTAACTAACCACGTGTGGGAAGAGGGGGAGGCTGAGATCTTTGCCGCTCTCCTTCACCGTGTGTAGTAAGTGTCGTACAGGGGCGTCATTAATGTTGTGCAAGGTGTGTGGTGCACACGGGCGGCCGAACTAAGGGGCGCATCTGGAAAGCTGCGTTGCAGATTTTACATCTGATAGTATTATTGTTCTAATGCCCGTAGGCAAAATTTGAGAATCCCACTTCGATGACATCTCTGACGTCGCGGGTTACCAAAACCCTCTATTCCATCTCTGTACGTAAAAGTTTGGGACAAACTACTGCTGTGATTTATCATAACGCCTATTCGGTTGAATTTAAGAACCCCACTCTAATTACATTTCTGACGCCGCGGCTTATCTGAACCCTCTCTTCCGTCGCTGTGCGTTAAATTTTGGGACTAAGCTGCTTTTGTGATTTGTGGCCGCACGTTTTGCGTAACTGCCGTATGGCGTTTGGGCGCTGCAGTCGTGTTGGTTTATTTATGCTCAGTCGCTGTCAGCGGATTGTCGGAGATGGTCGATCATATTTATGTGGTCTATATTCCTGTCACGGTTACTTCGATTTATTATAAAAGTTGAATACATTGTAGGAGAATAGATTTGCTTTTATAGTTTTTTGGTAAAATCATAATATTATTTCAACCAAATGTAGATTTTTTATATATTTAAAAAAATGCATTTACTTTGATAATATTTTGGTAAGAGTAAGTTTAGCTAGATTTCATGTAAAATTATTATGTTATTATTATTATATAATATATATATATTTTAATTTCCGTGAACGTTTATATAAATTTTACAAATTTATTTCGATAAAAAGAAATCATTTCAGAGGTATTTTTTTTAACATTAGCTCCACACAGGAGACCCTGAGGAAAACAATTTTCCCTCGGGGCCTATGTTATCGTTGGGGATGCTGTGTGGATGTTCTTTTTAAAGAAAATAAGGAGAGGAAGTTCTATGTAGATTTTTTATATATTTAAAAAAATGCATTTACTTTGATAATATTTTGGTAAGAGTAAGTTTAGCTAGATTTCATGTAAAATTATTATGTTATTATTATTATATATATATATTTTAATTTCCGTGAACGTTTATATAAATTTTACAAATTTATTTCGATAAAAAGAAATCATTTCAGAGGTATTTTTTTTTACATTAGCTCCACACAGGAGACCCTGAGGAAAACAATTTCCCCTCGGGGCCTATGTTATCGTTGGGGATGATGTGTGGATGTTCTTTTTAGAGAAAATAAGGAGAGGAAGTTCTGGTAAGGAAAAAATATGAAGGGTGAGTAGGAATCTGGGGGCCGATGTGTCCAGGAGTGACGGACGTATGAATGCATCTCTCCCACTGCGCTACAAGGCGATGGGTCGAGAGAGTCCTGTTGAAGAGGTAAAATGTCTCCATCAACCAGTCTCTACCAATCCGAACCGCCACGCAGTAGAGGGCAAACGCATGTGCGCCAAAATATAGACAAACCTTACCCTATGAACCTGGGCACCCCTGCTAAGTCACTAAACGTAGCGAACCACTTAGAGTTACCTATGGCAAGGGTGTTGATTATCCAATAAACGGTATTGGGAAGAAACGTTTGTCTCTTTCATTCATTACTAAGAAGATACAATTTATTATTCGTGTTTTTGTTTTTGATTTGATTTGATTACTACATTATTTATTTTGACTATATTTTATACTTGACGATTTTATTTTGAGTTTTAATTGAGAATATTTTATTCGAATTGATTTTATTATTTTTTTGAGTTTTAATATTAAGATTATTGCCTTTAATTTGAATGCCGATTTACATTATTAATTTATGGTTTTTTATATATTGTATTGTGTGTATTGAATTAGAGATTTGATTTAATTATTTTTATGTAATTTAATTTAATTGTAATTATTTTATTTTGCTTAATTTATTTTCTGTTTTATACTGGAGGCACTGCTGAAAACCAACTGCATTCCAGGAGAAATCCTGAATTGTAGCTGAACAGTGACCTTTACGCTAATAGAATCAATGATTAAGAACAAAATGTGTAATGTTGTAATAAATCAATAATGAATAAATATTTTTATTATTATCAATTTTCTTTTTTTGTCATTGACGTGGATGAACGAGATTTAGGTATGCTGAGTTGATTCTTTTCCGAAATTCTACTCACTGTCCGCGGTCTTATAATACAGAATGTCTACTGTTATATATCCACATATTAAATGTAAGTGTTTTGTAGTTTTATATTCACAGTTGTTATTTTTGCATAAGGGCGGAGCCTTATAGATGGTCACCAACACTTGGCGAAATTGGGCGAAGCCCGAATAAAAGCCGCCCGCAGGGCCTAGCAGCAAAAACCCGCGGAGCGGGTTTTTAACTGCTAGTCGATAATGGATATTTGATATGCTGTAAAAGACAAAAATGTTAATTGCTCAGGAGAGCGAAAATAAAGTTAATAAAGTGTTTATTTTTTTATAAAATCGTATCTCCTGTTTTTGTAGACGTGTAATAATGTAATTTTATTACAAAATAACATTGAATAGATCATTCAGAATACTTATCATTTTTTGTAAATTTCTTTAATAACAGTATTTAATTTGATTTTAATTTTTCGGAAAAAAATTCTTTTAAAAATGCACGTTATGATGCACTTAATTTTCTAAAAAAAATCAACGACGCAGATGAAAGAGAAAAAAAGACGGATAAAAATGACATATTTAATTCATTTTTGATATGTCTGTTATGAAATAATATTTTATACATATAAATTATGTACTATTCAAAATATTAATTGTTAAAATGGCAACACAGAGAGAGGTGAAGAAGTGGATAGGGCGGGCTTTTCCCTCTTAGTAGGAGCTCAACACGGGGACTTTAAAATTTTAAATAGTTTACAATTATGTAGTTTTACAGTCAAAATATTCAGGAGAATATATTCCCTGATGATAAAATATATGTGTGGTTTTCTAAACCTTTTCTGCCGTTCGGGATTACGTGGTTATTAGGTAGGCTCCAATTTCATCAATCTAGAGCACCTGACATTAGTTTTTATAGCATTTATGTAAGAACAGTTTATATATTTATAGTTTTAGAATAGTAATTTCTGGTACCTATGTAAATCTATTTACCAAAAACTGACAAAGACACTTCTATCATTAGCACATATATAGACTTTTTAATTTTAAAAAATACCTGCCATTTTTGAATCTTGATTCAGTGTAATTAATACTCACCTGTTACTTACCGACATCGTCTTATAATCTCTTTCCGCTTTCAACTATTCCTACAAATATCTGGAACCTAATGCTAGAAGTGCCCATGTCAAATTTGTGAATGGCTCAGTAATAAAGATTTTTTTTTATTTTGACTTCTACATTAGATAGGGTACAATTTCATCAATCTAGAGCACTTGACAAAGTAAGTAATTCATGTAAGGATAGTTTTTAAATACTTTCTGATACCTATGTAAATCTATTTACCAAAAACTGACAAAAACACTTCTAGCATTAACTGATAGAAATATAGAAATTTTTAATTAAAAAGTATGTAGTATGTAGTATCTTTTTATCGCGTTCCAGTAAATTTTATTTCCATCTATTACTTACATGCCATGGGTCCACATTATTTTCAGATCTCTTAGGATTGTGATGAATTTGAAACCAGGTCCATACAAATTCTTACAATTAGACAATTTCTAACTTGGGCGGCATTCTCGTTAGGCTGTACTTCTCGTTGCGGCCCTGTTCTGATGCGTACCCCCTTGTAAACATACTAGTGCCTTCCCCGGGAATGTGGCCGGCCGCAAAATATGTACAGATGCCTCCGCGCGACGTTCATGCCGCTTGTAGAAATGTAATCTTAATACGGGAGCGGCTTTAGATTAATGCGGGATGTGTTTATGACAGCCGGGCGCTATTTTCTGCCGCGATTCTAATGATTCTAAAATGGGGTTGCAAATTAATAATACGAAGCAGAAAAGCCTTGTAAATTGAGCTGATACAACAAAATCTCCTGAACTATGTTGTCTGGCACAAGGCCGACCCTAAGCCAAACGGCACCTGGCGTTCGAAAAAAATGAATGGGCGCTGTATTAGCTATTGATGTTAGGTATTATCAGCGCCTTGCTCCTTTGAAAAAGTACACCTCCGACTGCGTCCGTATAGAACCGGCCCTGCAGTCTAGCGCCAAGATAACTACCTAATTATTTTTTAACCGTAAAACTTTTTTTTGGTAAATATATGTAGATACCAGAAAGTACTTTAAAACTAACCTAATTTGAATGCTATAAAAGGTAATGTTAGGTGCTCTATTGTGATGAAATTGTGGCCTATCTAATGTAGAAGTCAAATATTGATTCAGTATTTTTTACGTCGATAAATCAATAAACAATCCTTATTCTTTATCGACTCACAAATTTGTCATAGGCACTTCTAGCATACGGCTTCATCAGATATATGTATATTTGTCAAGGCACTTTAATTATTTTAAATTTTCTGAATTACACTATCCTTCTAGTCATGCTCTATTGAAAATTAAAAATAATTCCAGTTAAAGAGTGATTGACCAGCGGCTGAGTATAAAAGTTTAAAAATGCTTGCAACTGTAGGGGATGTTCCAATGAGAAAGAACGATTATTCCTCGTGTCAAATTTTTTAAATTCAAAATTTAATATCGATTCAAGTAAGCAATAAAAATGCTTAAATCGCACGATGATAACTTATTAAATATCGTGTACTTCTTGTAAGTATTATTTGATCATAAGTATTTATGATTTTTCAATAATGTCTTAACAAAATAAGTGTGTAAAAAAATTTGAAATATTTTAGTTTGTAAATAAATAGAAAAACTTAGGTATTTTTGTCACAAAACAAGTTCTCGGATTTATTTTTTAATGATTTTATTTTAACTACAATTAAAATTCTGAAAACTGTGTTTACTAGATTATGTATTGATTTATTTTGTTGAATGATTATATGATTTGAAAATTGTGTTGTTTAATAGAATCTATCGTTTGAAAACTGAACAAATCTGCCAACCACCAACGGTATAACCTATATTAAAAATACACTTAGTTTTTCAAAATTTTAAAACTGCGTGTACCAGATAAAATAACAATCTTTCAAAATGAATTTATGTTTTTTTGTAAAAAAGAGTCAATACGTCTAGAATTTTATTTAAAAATGACTAATTTCCGGTATTCTCTGGCAATAACCTCTTAAGAAAAATATCCACCATAATTTATCGTAAAAAAGTGTATGCGAGCTCTGAAGTAAAGCAATCTTTGTACGTAAACTCATTATGTTACTTATAAGTTAGTACCTCCCTAGAAAAGTAGGTACGTAACATCGATGTTTTCTTCCTCCCATTTTGATGGTTAAAATTGCGCGTACTTCACATATTTTAAACACAGAATGACTTCATTCTGTACCTCTAAAAGGATCAAATGATTTTCCCCGATTTTACAGCGGTTGTAATTCAATTTGTTAGGTGCGTGGCTGCCTTCGATAAGGCAGGTATCGGAAGGCTTCGATGGCCGTTACGGAGGCTCGATGGGTAACGGCGCTGACGCCGCGACGCCGGCACTTAAACCGGCGCTATCAAACGCCGTAGCGCCGTTACGCCGCAAATGACGCGTCTTAAAACACCTTGTTAATACGATGAACTTATGCCGTTTCATTTATTTATTTAGAAGATACCGGTAATAAAACGGAATCGAAAGTGATAGAAGAGAAGTGGGAACTTAAAGAGCGGAGTTTAGTGAGTATATTGATGGAATCTTTCGTAAATTGGTCTTTTTAAGATAGGATTTTTTATCTTCGTATTTGAAATTTTAAGTGCCTCCGCTGACGAGGCAACTGAAACCAAACTAAATTCAATGGCTTCCAAACAAACTTCCATCAAACTTCTTTGACGGCTTACTAAATTTTACAATTTCTGTAATAATCACAGCTTGTTTAACCATAGACGAAGAACAATCAGCTGTCATCGTAGTCATCTGTCGCCGTCAAATTGAAAAAACAAGAAAAAAATAGAAAACTGACACGGCAACTAGCAGGGCGAGTCGTGAGTCACTGCTTGCGTTGCCATTGACAACTGTTTTTTGAGAACTTGTGTAGTGTGCGGGCTACATTGACATACATAGGATAGTGTGTTTAGTTGCAAACTGTTTTTTTTTCAGTTGCCTTTGACAAGTGCACTCTGAGTGCGATTGACAAGTTCTAATGGATAGAGATTCCATAAAGAAAAAAAAAGCCAATTGATCGAAATATTTAACTGCTCAATCAAGTATTTGATTCACTTGATCGTACTATGTACTACGTCTATTTTCATCTAATGGAAACACTTTACTTTTCATTTCTGTTTAAACATTATTTCTAATATAAATAATCTAATATAAACCAAAAGAGGAAAAAAGTGCGTATTGCAAATTACCCATTAAATGAACATACAACAATTCTAAAATGCAAAATTGGCAACGTGGGGTATTTTTTGTAAAATAAATCATGCAATTCTTGTATTGTGAAGATAATGATTTTGCTTATATTAAATCACACAGCTATGGTTGCAGAATGACAACTACAATATGATGCTGGAGTGTTAGATACATTGAAATAGAATTAAATGGGTAAATCTTCAATATGTAAAAACTCAACTTTGGTACTGTGGGTTATAACAATGATATCAATAATAAGTGGCTACCTACCTATGATTATTCTAGTGGAATTAATGCCGTGCAGTCTGCCTGAAAAGATCTTTTAACACTTACGAAAAACTTGTCGATCTGAAAGGAAGTTTCTTTATATGCTTGGAAAATATTTTTTTTATTATTCTTCATTATAAGTGCCAGCATAAACAATTGGTCAGCAGGTCAATTTTACAATATTGATAATAACACTAAAGCACACACATATCGAGAAACCACAATATAGAAAATTGATTTAGAAGAGTAACATTTCAAGTGATTACAATATAAAGGCATAAAATACATGGATAGATATATTATGTAACACAGGCAACATACTCATAGAAATACACACACTCAAAGGCACTAACCATAATTAAACACTTTCGTAGGCACATCAGTATTTATATTAAATATGTACAAAGTTTTCCAACTGCAATAATAAAAAATGTCACACTGAATTTATACATTCAAACACATTTTTCGGTGCTGAGAGTCTCCTTTCAATAAAAGGTCTCCTTTATATATAACTGTTATGGACAATGCGGAAGGAACTTTTTCGAAAAGCCAGAACAGCTAAAAATGACACACCACAAGATTTACAGAAAGAATAGGCCTAAAACTCCACTAATATTAAATAAGTTTGGAGGCCGCACTGTTGAATACATAAAAAAATATGTATTTATTTATTTATTTGTATAAACAGTGTATCGTAGGTTTTCAACACACAAACTCAAAGTCATCCTGTAACTTGAAAAAAAAGAAATCGAGTTATCTGAATACTTCGTTTATATTCTTTCACATTTATACAGGTTAAAATTAAATATATAAATAGTACCTAGACTTAAAAAATTAGCAGTTCATTGTTTTCTGGGCACATGAGTACAAATACAAATACAAGTACAGCAGTTAATTTTTTTTAGATATAGGTACAAATTCCTCTGATATTTGAATACCCTAATACATAAATAGGGTTGATACCTACCCCGTCAGATTTTTTTGTTTATTGGGCAGTACGAATTAATGCTATTTTTACAACCTCTATTTATTTGAACATTGACCCTAAAAGAGCAGACAGGTATTCACAACAATTAATTGACAGAAATCACTAATCCAAATACTGGTTATTCAATTGGCCACCTAAAAAAACCTACGAAAAATGAATACGACAAGGTAGTCTGGTTTACAAATCAACTAGACTCCTCATCAATGATCTTGTGTAACCTATGTGAATGTCTGAGTGCCAGCTTGTTGCAGATATGTGGTACCTACACAGTACACATTTTATGATATTCTTATGAGGGAAGATATCATTTCTGGTGAAGCTGTACTACTTTGTCCGCAGTTAGGCGCTTTCCGCGATATACCGGCATCTATCTACCAGCCACCATTCTGCCACCTACCATCTACCGACTAACATCTACCAAACGTCCATCATTAATCACGTGACGCGAAACGTTACCAGGGGGAGGGGTAGGAGGGTAATACCGCTGCAGGGGTGACGCGAGATCAAAGGACTTTTGGTACGTTTTTTTGATACATTTTTATTGTTTGAAACATTTACAGAGTGTTAATAATTATTGAAGTAAAACTTCTTTACGCACGCTTGATTTTGGGAGTAAGCTGGTGAATGCGTGACGAGAGCGTTGCGAAAAGTGTGATCGGGCGAGGCGAACGGAAGTTAAGAGGGAGATATAAGTTAGTGAAGATAGAAAGAGAGAGAGATACGTTTCGTATATTACTGTAGGGGCTTTCTCTCATAGCCAGTTACTTTTCGTATATCTAAGACACAGTGCAGGCCTATTATCTGTATCACACTGTAGGAGCAAGAGAGAGCAGTGCGTGCGCTTAAACTTCAGTCTTTAAGCACTTTAAGAACTTCAGTCCCGTTTAAAAACGGGACTGAAATTCTTACGAACAAATTAACAGGGTTTCAATGTTTATTGGCGGGAAAATGTAAGAATAAATTATTATTATTAATTATTAGAACCAATTTCGTATGTATACCTACAAATTATTCTTACATTTTCCCGCCAATAAACATTGAAACCCTGTTAATTTGTTCCTAAGAACTTCAGTCCCGTTTTTGACCGTTTTACGAATAAAATGATCGTATTTTAGAATAACATTTTTCTCCATGTACGCTAACGATTAAGTAACAGTACACAGTGACTAAATATTGTTGATATATTCGACGTCAACTGTTGTTTGTACTTTAGCGAGTTATCCTAGGGAGCGATGAGAATTTAGAGACAGCTATCTTATCAATCCTTCATGATCTACTGTGCTAGGGGGCCTGGATACATTGAGCCATAGATTCCTACACATTTCTCATAACGTTTTCCTTCCCAGAACTTCTAAGCTCTAATTTAACTAATAAGACCCTCCACACAGCATCCCCAAAGATGACATAGGCCCTGAGGATTTTTTTTTCTCAGGGCCACCTTTGTGTAACTAATGTAAAAAATATTTTTCTTAAGATGGTATAACCAGACAATATCGGAAATTTGTCCCTTTTAAATCAAATTCTAGGCGTATCGTCAATGGGTCTTAAAGACAATCTTCAATTTTCTCAATTTATTGTCACCCCAGTCCAGGAAGAAATGCAAAAAATGGTGTGTGTACGTTTGATACGACGTTTTGGGTTTGACGGGCGGTCGGAGCAGGCAGTGTGGGAGGTGGTAGAGGTGGGGGAAGGGGGTCTCTACCGAATGGCGGTAAAAAAAAAGAATTGTCATCGCTGAAATATCTTGGTGTCTTGTGGGGTGGTGGCGGCCCTCCCCCGAATAGATGAATCTCTGGAAGAATGGACCATGTACCAACTATCACAGGAAATATATTTTATAAATTGAAATTTATAGTGGAGAACTCTTACGATGGAACGTTCGACTTCATTGATAGTATTAGAAAAAGGTCGGGTGCTGTTTCGATTTCAATTTGTTTGTAGTGTATTGTACTAGCAGGTTAAGCAGGTTAGCCATAGATGGCAGGAGTTATTTTGCTTTGACTGGTTTCCGTCAGATGGCGGGATAATAGATTTATCAATAGGATCGCATATAGCCGTTGCGCAGGGAGCTGAGCGCCAGAATTTATTTACCAATCGCCATTGTATAGTCGCATAAGCTCAGAGTTATTATTGTAAATAAACAGTTTGTAACGAACCAAGTATTTATTAAGAAACTCTCAACTGTGTTTGAACGTGATAAAAGCAAACATAACATTGTTCATCCTTTATCCTTTTTTATTTATATGTATTGAGGTGATCCACTAGTCATTCATCCACAGTTTTTGGGAGGGATTTAAAAATACTTGAGAAGACTTTTTTGGAAAGGTTGGGGAAGGTATTTGAGAGTTGCTTTTTACTGGTTGATTTCTAAAGGGACTGCTAAAAAGCATTAAATCCTTTATTACTCCTTGTGTATTACAATAAAAGGGATATTTTAAACCGATTTCACGGAACCAAGCGACGTGGAGTCTAGTCGCTTGGTCCGGCAGGGCGTTAATTGATGCAAAATGCTCATGGTCTTTATGCGGATGGCATAAGGTTTAATTCTCAATTCGATATTCGTTAAAAAAACAACCCATCTTGATCCATGCTGAAATCAACAGCGCGAAATTGCATTGTTTTATTTTATTTTGTAAAATTCAGGCACAAATATTAAAGTGTTTTCCGATTTCTAAAGAACTTAATTTGCCACATTATATAATAAAACTTTATCCGAATATGGGTAAATTAGTGGGAAATTTTGCACTTTAACGTATTTTTATAGGCCTTATATTTAATTTTTTTCCAGTCTTACAAAAAGATTTATTTGAAAAAATACTTGATTATTTCCAAGGCCAAGATGTGTTCTACTCGCAGTATTTAATTGAAGCATCTATAATATTTCTAAGAAATCCAATTTTTAAACCAAAAACACACAAATTGGTATGATTTTGCATTTCTTCGCATGGCTTCATCTTAATATAAGTGAATCAATCACAAACTCAACATCAATGTGGCAGACATAGATACCTCCTTTCGTATTTCCTTTTTAACATTAAACATATTTTCAATCGCAATAATTTCTTTCGTAATTTTCTTATATAGTAAAATGACCAGGTACCTTCGACCAAGTGTATCAAAAATATTGGTTTAAATACAAAATTATCAAAAAGTAGTCGCACTATCTCGAGAAGATCGCACGAAGCATTGGTTTGTACCCTTTGTTGGCCTGCGTGGGCCAAATTTGTTTTCCAGCAAGTTCGCGGCTAGTTTTGTGAAGATCATTTTACAAAAAACAATATTAAGGCAGTTAGAAATGTTTTAGGTATAGGCTATGGCGGAAAATAATATTATCAATTTAATGACTTATATGAATACTTAAAACAGTAAATAAGTAACATATATATTCGAGGCAGTATCGAGAAACGTAACATTGATAAAAAAAAAATCTTTCTAGCAAAACAACTACGTCACGCAAGAGATGAGACGCAATTCGATGGTTAGTTTGTTCTTTAATTACTCGGAGATGGTGATACTTTTGGATTGAAATAAGGTATGGGAGGGCTAATAAAAAATTGAGGAAAACCAAAATAAATTCCGACACAAAATAACAAAATGGATTAAAGAACAAAAAAGACAATATTACCAAAATCTCGTAGCATAACATAATAAAACATATACGTAACACACAAAACCAATATAAAACACAATCGCCCACAAACACACAACACATAATAAAAATATACTATTTTAACCTTATATAATATTACTTATTTTTTAATTTTACTTTAATTTTAAATCTCTGTTTTTAAGTTTATTTTATCTTAATCTTATGTTTTTCATATATTTTTAAATGTATTGTGTAAAATTTTTTTTAGATAAAATGGAGGCCTCAGCACGGGTAAACCACGTAGTGAGGCGAACATTATTGGATTTTATTATAAAATGTTAAAATATTGCATCAACTAAATAAAATAATCTATAGTTATTTTCGTTTGCGATCTGCAGTTGTCCTAGGGAACGATGAGAAGTTACCGATAGTTATCCTATCGATCGTTATAGAACGAGCGTGCTAGGACCTTTGTTGTACAGAAAAATTTCCGGGTGTTTGGTTTTGGAAATCTAACTTGTTTTTACGTTTCTCGTCCCGTATCTCGTGATTATAATTTAGTTGTATTTTGAGTTTCTGCGAAATCATCCCTGCGTTAATTTTATTTATTAATTGGAAGACGAATTTAATTGTAGCCGTTAGTTATAAAGTAATTCATTTTTACCATTGGAGACTCGTGACTTATGATTGTGCTAGATCCTAAAATTTAAAATAACGACATTATTGATGTTTCTGTATCCGAAAATGTTTTTTTTTTCCTAAATCTTTTTTTTTTTTATGAGCACAGAGAAAAATGGTCGAAACCCGGTCGCCTAAAAATTTGAGCAATACACGGAGAAAAATGTTATTCTAAAATACGATAATTTTATTCGTAAAAACGGTTAAAAAGCGGACTGAAGTTCTTACGAACAAATTAACAGGGTTTCAATGTTTATTGGCGGGAACATGTAAGAATAATTTGTTGGTATACGTAATTTCGTACGTATACTAACAAATTATAATCGTATACCGTTTTTAACCGTTTTTACGAGTAAAATGATCGTATTTTAGAATAAAATTTTTCTGCGTGAGGATTTTCAGGAATTTTTACTTTGGCAGTTCACTCACTGCACACAAATTTCCTAAAAACGTACACACTAAAAATATAAATTTCGAAAAAAAAAATTTTTCGGCTGCAACAACATAAAATAATGCCATTTTTAATATTAGTACTCTAACACGCCCAATGAGCCGCCACTTAGTAGGTACTTGTTTACAAGTTATAAGTCATTAATTAATATTGAAAAATACGCAAAAAATGTTTTTTATATGAATACCGCACAACATTTCTAATTATACCTGACTGCCCATGACCCGATTCCAATTGCACGGAGAAAAATGTTATTAAAAAATACGATCATTTTAAGAGTCAAAACGGTTAAAAACGGGACTGAAGTTCTTATGAACAAATTAACAGGTTTTCAATGTTTATTGGCGGGAAAATGTAAGAATAATTGGTTGGTATACGTACGAAATTACGTATACCAACAAATTATATTTACATGTTCCCGCCAATAAACATTGAAAACCTATTAATTTGTTCGTAAGAACTTGAGTCCCGTTTTTAATAGTTTTGACGAATAAAACGATTGTATTTTTTAATAACATTTTTCTCCGTGTGGACTATGACATCTCCGATTTAAATTGTGAAAATTAAGGGATTACGGCGAAAGGAAGGAGATAAGGACGAGGAATTTCAAAGATCAACAATAGATAAATATAATTTGTACTTGCATCATTTTGTTTAAACTCCAATTCTACAAGGCAACTTTACTTTTCGTCTCAAAACGGGCTCTTTTTTCAGCAACAATCCTCCGGCACAATTGGATTTGCCAAAGGAGAAGAGGGATATAAGCACGGTGTTACTATTTCCATGGATATACCAACCAAATCTCAGCCATCGCCGAAAGGGAAGGGCTTTGGTTTGAATTGGAAAAGATTTTTTGCAATTCATTGTGTTTGATAACCTGAATGAGAAATAGCTCTTCGAAATGGTAATGTATTTTTGGAGGATGCGATTTTGCATTTGCTTTCGACATTTTTTCAGTTCTGTCTAAATTACTAATTGTTTGCCATCTCCTATCGGCACACGGAGAAAAATGTTATTCGATAAAACGATAATTTTAATAGTAAAAACGGTTAAAAACGGGACTGAAGTTCTTACGAACAAATTAACAGGGTTTCAATGTTTATTGGCGGGAACATGTAAGAATAATTAATTGGTATACGTAATTTCGTACTTATATTAACAAATTATTCTTACATTTTCCCGCCAATAAACATTGAAACACTGTTAATTTCTTCGTAAGAACTTCAGTCCCGTTTTAAACCGTTTTTACTATTAAAATGATTGTTTTTTCGAATTACATTTTTCTCCGTGTACGTGCTTTGACTCAGAAACATCAAAGTTGTTCGATATGATATAAATATTCAATATAATAATTGTAAATTTAAATGATTTTCTCACAATGAAAATTGAATCAAAATTAATGATAAACATAAAAACATTTCTTAACAAAGAAGAAAAAACTTCAAGTCTTTCGTTTCATTACCCTGGTTAAAGACCAGTATAGAAATTTAAAAAAAAATGTGAATCTATATCGGATGCGTCTGCTCACTAGCTGCGTGGCGGGTCGGATTTAGGGAGACGTTTTGACCACTCCAGCCCTCTCTTGACCCACAAAAGCAACCGTCGCGACCCACGCGACTGACACTACCAACGCAACCTACGCTACCGACACGACTGACACGACTTACGTGACCCACGCTACCGATACAACCGACACGACTTACGTGACCCACGTTACCTGTACGACCGACACAACCCATGCCATTGACACGACTTACGTGACCCACGTTACCGATACGACCGACACGACTTACGTGACCCACGTTACCTGTACGACCGACACGACCCACGCTACTGACACAACTGACGCGACCCACGCAACCAACACGATCCACGCGATCCACACGACACACACAACCGACACGACCGAAAAGAAAAAAATATTAAAATACGTACGTTACTACTGAATACACTGACCATAAATTTGCACCCATACCTCATACCTTTTTCCTTCCCAGAACTTCCTCTCCTTAAAAAAACCTTCCGTACAGCATCCCCTAAGATGACATACGCCCTGAGGGAAATTATTTCCCTCGGCGCCTCTTATACTAATGCCACTCTTCCCTGTTGATCTTCTAAGCACCCACCCTCACCACCTCTCTCCCCCCACTACTTCAATTTCTACCCACGCATATCTTTGTATACTTGATTATTTAGTTTTTAGTACAATTAATGTCCTGAGGAAGAGAACATGGATCTCGAAACATGTCGATTTGTTAAAATAAAGATTATCGTGGTAAAATAAAAATGTTTTAATTTTTCGTTATTAAAAAAAAACATGTAGAATTTTTTTGCACTCATCCCAAAAAATCATCGTTCCGATTCATCCCCAACCATCTCCGGTTACACAATCCAAGACTTCGCCTTCAACTCCCGAATGGATGTTACGAATACCAAATATAATATTTTAGCACAGATTTTATATGGGTTTTATTGTAATTGAAGTCCATTATATTCGCACGATAATCATGATCTGGGATATTGGACATAAAGAGATCTAAGCGCCATTGTGCGGTACGAGTAGATCAACGAATTCTATGCCGTAAAATATTCAATCTTATGGTGTCATATTTTATACGTTTAAGGTTTTTAGGTAAATATTTTAAGCCTCTGCCAAATTCCTGCTTAACAAACATCTCTATCATTATTTTCCATTATGTCATTAATGTCCACTCAAAAGCTTTAAGTAGTTATATAATTAAGTACCTATTTTGTATCTATATCATTAAAAGCGTCACCGGATTCTATGAGGTTTCTATCTTGTACATTCTAATGTATTTTGAGTGGGAGAAGAATTTCTTCAAAATGTGAACCTTGAACATTAATCTTTTAATTAAATGAAACAAATAACTTTGTGTAGACCACTTTTATAATCACAATTCATGTTCTTATTATACCGACGAAGAAACATTCCGTTTCGAAACATGTCGATAATTGTGATTATATAAGTGGTGCACGGAGAAAAATCGATTTTGACCCTCACGATAATTTATTAGGCCATACTTTAAAAAAATCGTTTAGAAATGTTTTATCTAGTTGCCCTGATAATACAACATGACGATACAACGAAAAAATACGTTGTACCAACAATGTATACGTACGAAATTTGTTCTATAATTAATAATGATAATTTATTCTTACATTTTCTCGACAATACACATTGAAACTTCAGTCCGTTTTTAACCGTTTTACGAATAAAATAATCGTATTTTAGAATAACATATTTCTCCGTGTGTACACGATATTTTTATTTCATTTATTTAAATATGACCCCACAAAGTGATTTTGCGAAGATAGAAGAATTAATCTTTTAGTTTATAGTAATAAGTCTAAATTATGAAACATGGTAAAGATTACATTAAAAAATACACCCTATAAGTAAAATTCTTTACTTTTTGTAAACACTCATGTTAGAACAACCCTACTGAAAAACTTAATCTATCATCATCATCACATTTGGCTCTACAACCCCTAATGTGTCTTGACATCCTCAAGAGTCTTCCTCCACTCATCTCTCCTTTGTACCAGCTCTCTCTAGTGTGGAAGCTCGAAGATAGATAGGTATTTGAGGACGTTGTCGCTCCATCTTCATCTTAACCTTCCCAGGCTCCTTCGCCCTATAGGTTTAGAGTTTAGCAGGAACTGGTGCTTGATGTTCGGTCATTCTCTCCACAAGACCCAGCCACAGAAGTCTACCCAATTTTATACATTTGTGACGTTTGGTTCATTAAACTGTTCATTAAAGTTAATGTAAATAACTGTTTAAAATAAAGCACTATTGAATATGTATGTACCGAGATCAAAATTTAGTATATCCCAATCAAATACTTGTATTGTTCAATTCTATCAATTATTTATACAATAACTGTACAAGGGACAAACAATTTCAAAGTTGTATCAAATAATTTAAGGTCAAGGATACATTTTGTACAAAAAAAATGAAAATGTTCATTGAAAACCAAAAAGAGCCATGAAAGAGCTGATTTTATTTTGGATACAACGACAAAAACACAAAACAGATATGAGACCATTGAACAAAAACACACAAAGGAAATAAATCCACTCTGAGCATAAAACAACCAATAACAGCAGAAATCGACATTTGGGACTATTGCTGACGGGGCCTTTTGATGATTGAAGGTTGTTAGATAGGTAGGTTGGATTGCAGACGCATTTGTCCGGACGGTCAAGTTGCTTATTAGCGCTTGACGTACGATTTGTCTAAGGAAGTGGGCGGCAACCTTCCCCAGGACTTTTAGGAAATACCCACTGTGATAGGGATGGATGAAGAAAATTATTTGTAATTTTGTTATTTTTTTATATAAATTGTATTTTTTTCGTTTGTAACGCTAACATGGACTTTCAACATGAACGAAAATGGTTTTTCTCATAAATTCATGGAAAAAGCCGTTAGTTTGCGAGAGATACTGATTGGTGGTTTAGAAGCAAGACGAATGTTTTGGACATTACCGTTAAAATCTCCACACTCATATTATTTACCTATGTGATTTTAGTAGCAACGAAGAACGACTTATTTACTTACTATTTTAACCGCTTGGACACATTAGCTTGTTTTTACGATAATTTAACGTAGGTAGACATAGGAATGACGTATGTCCCGTACCTGAGTTATTAAAATATTATAAATATATCTTATCTTACTAATATTATAAATGCGAAAGTTTGTATGGATGTATGTATGTTTGTTACTCTTTCACGCAAAAACCACTGAATGGACTTTAATGAAACTTTACAATAATGTAGCTCATACATCAGAATAACATATAAGCTATAATTTATACCCAAAGCTTGCTATTTTTCGTGTATTACAAATAATAATTATTGTTCAATAGAAAATGTCAAAATTTGAGAATGACATTTTGCAAAAAACTGATTGTCAAATAAAAATTCTATTTTAGAAAATATTTAAATTAGTGAATTTATTTGAAGTACTCGCATAATACTTTGAATCGAATCAAGAGTTATAGATATTTTAAATAAATAGGTTAAGAATTTTGGTATAAACGTAGATGGGACCCAGAAAAAGAAAGTATATTACTCGAAGTACTAATCCTACGCAGACGAAGTCGTGGGCAGAAGCTAGTAAATCATATTTATGAAGAAAATAAAATAAACAAGGTGAAAGGGAATTTGAGGTAAACTATATTTGTAACCAAAGACGCTCGCGAAGAGGCAATAAAGGAGAAGAAAACACGCTTTGTTTTAGAGCAACCACTCTAATGGAAAAAAAGTCACGAGTCCAGTTTCCTGGCTAAGTAATAATCCTTATTTTTTAGCAGAACTTTGTTCTGAATTTTTTAAGTGATATTTCATAAGTAGGTGCGAGAGAACGGTATTATTAGTAACAATTATTTAAAACAATATTTCTTTTCACAAAGGACCTAGGGAAATAATAATACACCTCTAACCTAATCACTGAGCCTCGGGGCGTCCCTACGCGTCGTTCTAGTACTAGATCCTAGGAGAGAAGTTACATTTTGTATTCATACTCTACGAGTGTAATTAGATTAGTACAGAGGGCGAAATATATCATTTAATTAAGATTCTCCATGTTAAGAGGGAATACCGGAAATTAGTCCTTTTTAATTAGTTACCAGAGAATACCGAAAATTAGTCCTTTTTAAATCAAATTCCAAACGTATTGACTCTTTTTAACAAAAAACCATAAATTGATTTTGAAAGATTATTATTTTAACTAAAACACGCAGTTTTAAAATTTTGAAAAATTAATTTATATTTTAATATAATAAGGTACCGTTGGTCGTTGGCAGATTTGTTCAATTTTCAAACGATAGATTCTAATAAACAACACAAATTTCAAATCATATAATCATACAACAAAATAAATCAGTACATAATCTATTCAACACAGTATTAAAAAAATGAAATTATAGTTAAATTCAAATCATAAAAAAATAAATCCGAAAATGTGTTTTGTAACAAAAATACCACAGTTTTTCTATTTATTGAAGGTCTTACAAACTAAAATATTTCAAAAATTTTTTACACACTTACTTTGTTTAAACATTATTGAAAAATCATAAATACTTATGATCAAAAAATACTCACAAGAAGTACATTATATTTAATAATTTATCATTGTGCGTTTTGAGCATTTTTATTGCTTACTTGAATGTAGGTATATATAAAAGCAAGTTTTTAATGAAATAAATCGATATAAATTTTTTATTTTTAAATATTTGATACTGGGAATAATCGATCTTTTTTATTAGAACCTCCCTGTACAGTTGCAAGCATTTTTAAACTTTTATTCTCAGCTGCTGGTCAATCGTTTGATTTGAGAAAGTATGTTTTCCGGGAAATAGTTCTATTTGTATTGACTTTTCAACTACAGCTGTTTTGATGGTCTTATAAACATCGAAAATAATGAAAAGTTAGAAGGTAGGTGTATAGCAAATACTATTTAGTAATTGTCCTTCAAAATCTGTGCCAATTGTGGTTAGAAATTAAAAATGAATAGGGGAAATCTTGAGGTAAACTCCGGGGACTTCAGTGGGAAGTAAAAATAAGAAATTAATAAAAGCAGAGCAGTTAGTGGTAGGTAAGTATTGTGGGAACAGTCGATTTATGAACAAAACCTTGAACAAAATCATTGCAAAATTTTTCAAATGTGCTTAGAACGAAAGCTTTGACTTATTATTTGACCGTTAGAAAAAATTACGAATAGTCCTGGCGAAAAAAGCTCCCCAGAACATTATTCCATAGCTTTAAGGCGTGAATCTCGCCGCGGTCAGTCGAATCAATCATGATCACTCGTTGGTTGGTAGGTTAGCCGACCACTTTGATTAGTTCAACACGAACTTCATTATTTACTGGCCGGACGGGGAGTACCATAGCTTTTTATGGCGCGATCGAAATGACTTGAGGAATTAATCAAAAAACGTATATTTTAATCAAAGATTATTTTTGAAAATCTTTGTGGTTTTGTAGAGGTTGATTAAATTTTTGTTAGGCGGATTGATTTTGTGATTTGAGAATAAGGCTAATTTATAAATTAAATTCATTATGGATCCATATGATTTCATACAATGAGTACAAAAAGGGTCCGACCGCTTATTATTGTATATGTACTTATTTGTCTATTCTTATCTCTTAATTTTCAGTACATTATAGACTTTGTATCCTGATAAAAAAAATCCTTTTGTTTTAAACCTTGTTGATGATTTTTGTTAAAAATAGTGGTGAAGTCGAGGTATGTTTACGAGATATGGGGAGGCTGATAGGGATATTGAAAGAATGTAAGTAAGGTAAATAAGGCAGGTAACTCCATTAATGGAGGACTGAACGCCGTGGGAGCCAACAAAAAGCGTCCACAGAAGCAAAGCTAGCAGTCCACAATGGATTGCTTGTACCTACCCTGATGTATGGCAGTGAAGCATGGAACTGGCAGAGAAAGGATGAAAGTAGACTGAATGCTGTAGAAATGAGATCCTTGAGGCGTATGTGTGGTAAAACCACGTATGGTCGTGCGAGGAATGTGGAGATCCGAAAAGAATGCAAGGCTGATGTGAGCGTAATAAGTAAGATTAAGAAGGGGACCCTTTTTGGGCACGTTGGGCGAATGAATGAAGAAAGGAGTGTAAAGAGAATTTATGTCGCGAATTTGAATGGTAGAAGAAGCCGAGGACGCCCAAGAAATATATCAAGTGAATCAGATACTTGACTCGGGTCATGTCAAGAGCCAGAATAATAGAAGAGTTTGTAGGAGAAAATGTATGAATGCGAATGAGGCAAGGAGTGTGTTTTAAGACCGAGTTGTTTGGCGGTCCGTCCTCTCTGCCTACCCCTGCGGAAAATGGCGTGATGGTTAGTTAGTGAGTTAGTCAAAGTTGGCCATTTTAATTTTAACGAACGTGATGAACTCACAAAAAATTAAACGAATCAGTTATTCCAAAACCTAAAGATAGTATAAAGCATGTAAACTCTAAGCTCCTGGAAAAGCAGGATACAAATTTAAGCGTGTATTCTCATATACATGCCGAAGAATGTTTTTAAGTGTAATACTAAAATTTTCAACTCATTTTATTATCTAAAACTAAATTTTATTTAAAAAAAAAAAAAAATTTCACGCTGTCCGAAAAGCTCTACCTTTGAACATTTCAAATATCAGTTTTGATTTTAAGGGAGGTTAGTAAACCACCGAAAATGGTCAATTATGAAGATTATTCAAACTATTTCTTAAAAAAACAACATTTTTTCGTGCAAACAGCCCATGTCAGATAGATGGCTAATATTTAGAATTCTCTCGAAGGTTGGAGATATGTGAAAAAAGTCAAAATTGACACCTATAGCTTGATTGTCAAAGCTACTTAGGACTTTCATTCGAGATGTTATAGGTTCGTTTTCCTTGCATTTAAAACACGTATAAATTCTTTTAAATCTCATTATTCATTTGGGTGTTCGCAAGTCCAAGCGTTGGGATGTTACTGTCAAGTTTTGGCGAACATACAAAGGCTATGCATTTATGTGGGTGAAGGAAGAAGGTTTATTTTATAGAACTTAACTAGTTAGATTTAAGCACAATGTTAATTTTAATTTGCAGTCAGAAATAATTATCTATACTTAACTGAACACACTTTAAAAATGGTGGTAACTTATCCGGTAGCACATTTTTTCGAAAGTTGCTTAATTTCTTGATCGCTTGACTATATTGACTCTTTCTATTTTTTAATAACGTTCAATACTCTGTCAACCTCTCGGTTTATTTAATTTAAAATCACACGACCCGAATTAATAATTAATAATTGTTAATAATTAATAATTGTTTCCTCGTTCCAAAATATTCGGGCGGCGATTCTCAGACGAAAAATTAAAAATAGTTATAGGCATCTATCTAACTCTCTAAATAGGTACCTATCTACCTCTATATCGGCTAGTTCAAGCGATATTACATAATAGCATTACCTATAGGTACGTATTATGTAATTTATAACAATATTACATAAGTCAGGGGTTCGAAACCTTTTCAAAATCTAATATTGAAGCATGTGTTTGACGGCCTCCGTAATCGAAGGGTGAGCCTCTTGAGTTGCGACCCGCAGGACGCGGGTTCAAATTTTTCATCCCAATTTTTGTTTGATTAATTTGTGTTAATTCACAATTTAATCATTTATAAAAATATGTAAGGTAAATATTGTACGTTCCAGGGTGGAAGATAGTCTCAGTATCGCCTTGGTGTAAGACCACCATTCAGATTTGAAACTTTGCCTGAAATGGCTTGTAGCCGTGTTTGGTGACTAGATCTGAATATCCAGGTAGTTCCCCGCCTTACTCTTCCCCATTTACTTCCCCTTCCTCTATCTCCAGCCTCACAGTATACCCCAATAGGACATTTCACAATAATAATATAAACATTAAAAATAAATAAGAATAAAATAATTAAAAATAATTAAAATAATTAAAATAATTAAATACATATTAAACATATATTATATTAAACATATATATATATTATACAAATATTACGGGTTTAGTTTTTCCTATGGGAAAAACTAAACCCGTTACTGAAAATCTGGTGATTAAAAAAATTAAAATAATTAAAATTAAAATAAAAAATAGTTATAGGATTCAAGTATACAGATTTAGGAAATGAAATTAAAAGAATTTGGCATTCTCAGACTATAAAAATATTACCTTTTGTTATTTCGGCTACTGGCATTATACCTAGCTCTCTTATTAAAAATTTGGGCATATTAGATTTGTCAAAGAATTTGTATATAAAAATGCAAAAATCAGTCATTTTAAATACATGTAGAATTACGAAAGATTTTTTAAATATTTATATTGAGTGATCAGTAGGATTTATCGGTCAAATTAGGAATTCCACAGAGCCGAACCCTCTGATATGAAAATATCTGGAGACGGTGAATTATATTCCCATTTAATAGTTTGGTAGATAAACGTGTTGTTCTTGTATTGTTTTGTATTAATTATACTTATATAATACACTTGCATAACGTGGATTTACTAGATGATCATTTATATGGAAAAGTGTATGAAAGGGTTTTGTTTTTCCTATGGGAAAAACTAAACCCGTTCCTGAAAATCTGGTGCGTAAAAAAAAAAATTTAATAAATAAGAATAAAATAATTAAAAATAATTAAAATAATTAAAAATAATTAAAAAAGTAATAGTTACCTACCAACGTAATCATTATTACAAAACATTTTTTTTTAGTTCTGCACTTTGGTTCTCGAATAAAAATAATAATTATTAAAACCATTTGCCTGAAAGAGTCAAATTTAACTGAATGAATTTTTTAAAATATGTGCAACTATTTTCAGCT
Organism: Limnephilus auricula; assembly: GCA_951813805.1. Lineage (NCBI taxonomy): Eukaryota > Metazoa > Arthropoda > Insecta > Trichoptera > Limnephilidae > Limnephilus > Limnephilus auricula. The sequence continues at coordinate 10,171,790 of OX638403.1, forward strand.
GAAAACGTCATTTCCATTACGTTTTTTTTCGCATCCGAAACAGAACAAAATAACTTCATTTTATTTATTCCATATTTTCCGATTCTTCATTTATCAAAAAATATTTTCAATAAAATGTATTACAATCTCATAGCCGAGTGGAAAAAATATTTAAAATTAGAATGATAACAAACGTAATTAGAACGTTCGGAAGATCAAAATCTTTTCTAATCACAATTTTTGTTTTCAAACGATAATGTTTCGTGCATCGATAGGTTGTGATTGGACAAATAAAAATGTTTTAAATTACGGATGTTTGATACGTATGAGAATGAGGCGGGTATGGGTACCGCTGCCCAGGGAACAATTTGTTAGATAACCAACACTTCTGCTACAGGTCACACTAAGTGGTGCCCGGATTCTCGGGGAGAGGTTTTTCTAGGTTTCGGCGGCAGATGCGTTTATCCACATACTGCGTAGCAGGCCGGACTCTCGACCCATCGCTTTGCGCCACGATGGAATGGATGGATTCATACGTCCGTCACTCCTGAACATACTGACCGTTCGGATTACTACCCAACCCTCATATCCTTCTCATAACTTCCTTACTTTCCTTGGCTCGGGGCCTTCTCGAGCTAATGTAAAAAAATATTTTTTAAGAAACCTCATATCGTTCCATATAGAATATGAACCATGTGATACTGAGTACATTCTGAGAAAATCGATAAAAACTGTTTAAAAAAAAAAAACGAAACGGAAAATAACAGTTCTATTTATGGACAAAGTAGGAAAAATATATTTCGTTCATTATAAAAATATATTTATGGCAAACATTATTTATTTTATGCCATAAAATTGAATTTTTACGCGTTTTTCTCACATGCATCATATTCTATGCGCAGTTTTTCTCACATGGTTAATATTCTATACACAATTTTCGTCATAATTTAAATACCGTCATAATTTGATAATGTCAAAATATTTTATTTAAATTTATTAAAATTTGACAGCTGGGCTTTACAAAATAATGTTAATATTATTAACCTAGCAAGGCAATTGAATTGTGTAGTGGTAAGGATATGACTTTTTCTTTCTTTTTTTATTATTTAGATACTATTTTGATTGTCCTCACTAAATTTATTTTCTATCGCCTTAAACATTTGATATTTTTACATGGCTTATATTGTAGAAGATGGAGAAAAAAAAAGAAAAATAACTGTATATTTTTGACTAATTTTTGTCAAAATCATCACATTGTTCATATTAAATATGCAACGGAGATATTATGTTCATCAACCACAGTTTGCCCATCCCACACTAATCGGCATAACTAGTTTAGGCCCGTTCCGCCCCTCTGTCGAATATTCCGAAATGGATGATTATGTAATTTGGTTCAATTTTTCAAGATGCAGCCCATCGCATAGGATCCAGAGAACCCATCGGCCATACGCTATTAAAAGGCAATCTGCTTGCTGATTAGCCCGGTCCGGACTTGCCTTGTCTCGATACCCGATGGCACGCCTTCGTATTATTCATGCCACAGGGAAATAATTGTACAATCTATAATAATTGGAGACACGATAAACGTTACGATTATATTTTGTAGGTATGCCGGGCTTGAGGCTATGTGGTTGGAAATTCTTGAACTAAATAAGGCTTTCAAGGCCGTGTAGATAAGGCTTATAAACTGTCGTTTTTCATGTATACTTATTTATTTATTTTAGGAACTTCGTGGTCTTAATAATACAATATTCAGAGGAGGATAATAAAAAAAACAGACCAATTTTTAGAAATATAAAACTAAATATAAAACAACTCGTAACAATTATCTTAATATACTAAAAAACAAAATAAAGCTAGCCTACATCTTCAAGACTCTAAGAAATATTTTGGACAAAATTACACTAAAAACTGTATATTATGCTCTTGTTCAATCAATGCTTTCACATAACGTCATTTGTTAGGGTTCTTCTCACAAGACTAAACTAGAGCCTTTAAATGTTGCGCAAAAATTAATATTAAAAATAATGTTTAATAAAAGTTTTCTCTAATATTCACAGTTATTAAATAGTGAAAGCAAAATTATGACAGTAAAGGTAGATTCAGACTGGACGACGTACGTACGCATCGCTACGCCAAACAATGCTTAGCAACCCATACATTTTCTATGAAAATGGCCACGGACATCGCACGTCGCGATGCGTGTGGCCAATGTGATTCTAAAACATAAATTTTCATTGAAAATCTATGGTTGCTAAGTAGCCCAGATATTGTTAGGCGTAGCGATGCATACGTACGTCGACCCAGTCTGAATCTACCATAAGACACTTGTACATAATACAGGCTGTCTGTAAAATTTTCAACAATATTAGTACTGCCAAAAGATCTCAACAAGTGCGCAACATTAGAATGGATTCTTCTTTAATGTATCAGCCGGTATATATCAGAACATCCTTTGGACAAAGGAGTTTTTCATATAAAGCTCTGTTGCTTTATAATATGCTCACTAAATATTTTGAAAAAAAAAACTAAATGAAACAAATTAATTTGTGTGAACCACTATAATCTCATGTTATAATATCTACATGTTTCAAAACCGATGGTTTCTTCGTCAGGATGACATGAAACATGTAGATATTATGAGATGTGATTATTGTGGTTTACATAAAGTAATTTGTTTCATTTAATTAAAATTATGCCACAAAGTAATTTTGCAAAGATTGAAGAAAAAAAACTCACTGAATTTCTTAGAGGAACGTTTATTGTAACTGGATTCCACGACTTATTCTAATTTCGTGTACTACTTTTATCCTTGCTTCATAACTTGCTGATACATTGGTACCAGCAAGTTATTGAGGTGGAATTTATTTTATAAGACACAAACATATGAATAGATACTCTAATAAAGTCAATAATCAATAATAATTATGAAAAACGTTCGTGAATTTTGCAAGAGCAAATCAATATCATATAGTGTCGTCGACTCTTTCTGAAGACTATTTTATCGGCTCTTTTTGAATTTTTATGTTTATGATTGTCTAAGGAACCTGTAAAATAAAAATGCTTATTTTGGCAGAACTATCAAGTTCTATTCCTTTTTAAACTATACTGATGGATTCAAATCTCAGCGTGCGCAAGAAATTTTTATTTGATTGATTGGTGTTTTGTCACAAATTAGTAATTTAAAAATATTTTTGAGTATATTTGCGGCACATTGTAGAGTGGTAAATACTCTACTCTTGTACGGACCGCCATTCAGAATTGAAACGTTGCTTGAAATGACTTTACCCGTGTTTGGTGACTTCATCTGAATATCCAGTTACTTCCCCACCTAACTATTTCCCGTCTTCTTCCTTTTCCCAAAATATTCAATCTCACAACATACTCCAGTTTGTGATGCTATAGTCTCACTGGCTCCAAGCGGTTGGGAGCAGTTGGGACTCTTGCGCGGCATTCACATTAAAAAATGTATATATTTTTCTAAGATAACATAATGAAATTTCCATACTTTGAAATATTTACTACCGGGAGCACATAATACAAAAGTAATAACGCTAGCTTCTCACTTCAACAGGAAGCAGTAAGGAAGCGCCTTACAGAATGTAGAACCTACCTACCAAGGAGCAGAAACCACCCCCTACCCCCATCTCGATGGTATCGTGTAAAGAGCCTTCTGAGCTCTGTGCTGAGGGGGTGGTGGCTTATTAAGCCTCCAATGAGAGCCAATCAACGTCTTGTCAACCGGATGAAAGGGTAACTTACAGGGATGATTTTGAAAGGTTGTTTGTTTTGGAAAGGGTGGTTTTAGATGACTAGAGACTTCTTGACTGAAAACATCGTAATAATTTTGAATATTATTACGTATTTGGAATATTTATGATTTTATTATTTAATTGAGAGAAAAAATATATCTTAAATATACGGTAGTATTTTGATATTTTTTAGCGTCACATTCGTTAATATAAAATCAAAGTTGAAAAGCTGAAACATTATATAATTAATTAACAGATTAACTTAACATATATGTATCTGTTATTAAGTCGCGGGCTGTGAAAATTTTCATGTATTTGTTTAATTGACAAAAAACTTGCAAAATGCAATAATCATATTTGGAGTTATTTATAATATCTACTGGCAAACTCAGGAGTAATGGAATGATTTGAGATTTTCGTAAAAATTATCGTAAAATATTTAAATACTTGTGCCTGATAAAAATAAAATAAATCAAAACCGAAATTTTAACCTTATCACCATCATAAGGAATGTTATTTTTTAGCCTCCTGTTCCCGAATTTTACACGTAGTGCATCGACTTAAGGCAGCATTACGGTGTCCATCATCAGGTCAGGTAGTGGTTGGTAGATTTTGTCAGACATACATAATGTTTTTGAAACATTTTACTAATGATTTTTGCCACAGGTGTAATTTTTGACACTAGTCTAAAACAAGGCTAACATATTTCCTTTCAAATTACGTTAATATTTGACAGTCAAAATCCAAATTATCACAGCACTTCCAAATAATGTAATAAATTAATTTACGCAAATACACCAGATGAAATTCCAAGCTGAGAATCTTCTGAAATAATCTGAGGGTCCAACACCCACAATAAGCCTTCTCACATAAGCGAGTCGTGTTCTGGCGGTATGACTTCCTTGTATGACAACGCTATCCTATCCTCCCATTGTGATAAATCGCTTTTGGTTTCCGACAAACATTCTCGCACATATTATCTCGGCTTCATCCCCTCATCCCTTCTGCTACCCTGCTACCCCCTGGTGCCTTACCGCTGCTACTTGCTATCTCTCCCGTTTTGCTACCCCTGTGTCCTTCCCCCCCCCAGAGCCCGACAAACTTCCGGGATAATTGGTGTCAGCAAAGAATATGTTTTAAGTTGGTTATGTAATTAAAAAATTGCATTAAATTAGCTAAATGGGAATGTACACTTTCCATGGTAGATATCGTAGGAACCTTAAACTAAAAACAATTCATAATCAGTTTGTTCATAGATGGCTGCGATTTAATTAGTTCAGGAAAAAACGTTTTGTAAGTTATGCTATAAAACATTAAGATGAATTGGATATAAATAAATAGTTTTGATCGTATAGCAAAGCATTAGTTCACAATCTAAATGCTCTAGAAATAAGTTCCCTTTTTTAAAGTGAACACCTCACAAGAGTCTCAACTAGAGACTACGGCATCCCCAATTGGGGTATGTTGTGAGGCTGAAAGTAAGCGGGGAAGGGAAGGAGATGGGAAAGAGGAAGGTGGGGAAGTACCTGGTTATTCAGATGTAGTCACTGATCACGGCAAAAGCCATTTCAAGCAAAGTTTCAATTCTGAATGGTGATCTTACACCAGGGCGAAACTGAGAGTATCTTCCAATTATGGAACGTGCCGGAAATAAAGTATATATTATTCTTAATTAATTAATTGTGAAATAACACAAATTAATCAAATAAAATTTATTTGCGCACGCCGGGTTCGAACCTGCGAATGGGAGTCCAAAGCCTTACAACTTGACTACGCCGGTCGACTACCCTGAGGCGTATGTGTACTAAAACTCTGATATGCTCACCTTATGAAAAAATTGAATCCATAGTCAAAAACCTTTCACCTTCATATTCACAGCCCCTCGATATTGCAAATAACTAATTGTGTGTAAATTTGAGCAATTTCTTATTTGTAAGCTTTTGTAAAAATCATTTTTATAAAAATTCTCCAGTCAAGTATCGGCTCTAAATTGGATCCCAAAAACTACTAATTAATAAAATTGTACTATTGAAACCAAAGATTTCTTCGTTATATGTTCTTTATTATCCTGAGAAACCTTTGATTTTGAAACATGTATTTAATTGTAATTATATACCTTAATGTTGTGAACAAAGTTATTTGTTTTCTTTTAATTAAAATGACGCCACAAAGTGAATTTGCGAAGATTGAAGATTATTTAAACTTTATTTTTTTAACCGGAACGCTAGTGCCAAAGATTTTCACGATCCGGGACAGCGTTCCGGTTGAATCCATCCTCCGCCCTCCCTCCTCGCGTGACGTCTCACTAGTCAGTGTCAGTGGTAGTTCCCTCAAGGCGCAAGGCACAAGGCAGTCATGAGGATGGCAAATTTCCACTTGCTCTTTATGCATAGTTAATGGAATATGAACATCCCGAGCAGGGATGAAAGATAAAAGTCGGAACAAGCCACCCCAATGACTTTGCTGGATGCTGTAAACCAGTGGACTTACGTAGCTTTTGAAATTGTTCATAATGTTTTCGTGAGAAAATCACTCAAGGGTGCTTTGAAACTTATTTATACATATAATATGAAGAGGGAACTACCACTGACATACTTACTACAAAATAATCATTTTAGATGTCCAAAAAGAGTTACTCGATCTATGGATACATTTTATATTCCTAAGAGCAAAACGAATTACCTTGAAAATGTATTTATAAGATGAAGCTGTAGCACATTTAATAGATTATGCCCAAACATCGATGTGTTTAACACGAACCTTGTTAAATTCACAACATTCATAAAAAAATGACATTCCATCGAATGCCATATTATGTTTAACCAAAAACTTAATTTCATTGATTTCTTTTTTTTTTTAGTTCCTCACGTTTTCTCTTCTACTTTTAGTAGTTTGTATTTTAATGAAATCTTTTCTTCAAAGATATTATTGATATCCATTAAAATTTAAGTGTAAACCTTAGAAATATATATCATAAAACACTTTGTAAATTAAAGATGCACTTAATCAGAATTGTTTGTATTAGGTATCTATATTGTTGTTTTTTTTCAATGTGGATGAGTGTTTCAAGCTTGCTTATAATAATTGTTACCCTTTGTGCTATGCATAAAAATCTTGTCTTAAACATTAGTTTATCAATCAAAAATAATTAATTTTTAGTGACTACATAAAAACTTTTACACACAAAATATTATGGTGAATTTAAGTATAGTAATGATATTTCTTAGTCCTCCTAACTAGGGGGCCCTATGCTGAAATACGAGACTAAAGCGATTTAATTAGAAAAATTAGAAAAAGATACAGTTACATCTAGGACTCGACCTAGGAAAAGACCTATGCCTAATTTCAGAACTCGTGATGTTTTTGGTTGGCTCCATGAGTTCATTGAAAATGTTACATATTTACTTTTGCTTATATTAAGAATAAACGAGGTCATTTTCTTCCAATTTTGATGCGTACTAAACCTTTGTTCAGCCACATAAAATGTTTCCGTCCTGTTTTCTTCTTTCAATAATGTTACGGTATCATCAGCAAAACTGATTATGTCTCCGATAAGACAAGGTAAGTGATGTCATTTATGCATCGTTTGTCTCAATATTATTTAGTGTGGAAGAAAGAGCTGCAGCATTATTGTGGTAAGGAACGTACGATTTTTAATTTTGTTAGAATACTTAAAAAATGGCCCTTTCGATTCTTATTTGGAGAGAAGAAAGGATTAACTTGTTTTAAAATTAAAAATTACTCAATTACTGTTAAATTTATTGTGAAAACAGAATTAAGCGCATCAGCAGAATGATGCCTGCCCTGAAACAATAATAATAATTCGAGCTCATATATATAATATCCCACCAACTCTGAGTAAATAATTTACTCAGAACAGAGTTATACGGGTAATTCTACGATAAGAGGTTTAAGGTCCATGACGGATACGACCAAAAAAAAAGTTGAAGTTTTATATTATGACTTTCGTCCCGTTTATGAATCTTTTCACTTAAGAAAAAGTCACTTTAAACACATCAGTAATATGGCAGTTATCTTGACAGGGGAAATACGGCAGGGGAGAGACGTTTTCATGACAAATTCAATTGTTTTAATTGACATTAGAAATGTTTAGGTTAATTATATATCATTCTTTAACTATTACAGTATTATTAAATTAGGGCAGTAAAGATAAAATAAATTAAGTTAATATAATAACCTTTATAACTTACCGGGGGAGAGACACAATCATCTTGCGGATCCACCACACCGTATTGTCGCATCGCAACAACTAACAAATGGCGGGGCACCGACGGTTCGTGTGTTTGATATTGCTAACTTCACGCCTTTAGATGTACTTGAGATCTATTTGGAATATGGCCGTCTTATATTTATGTTTGTAGTAGCAGAACTAAATGTGCTAGGGTAGATACACAAAAAGCGGGACAGAAGTTAGGTAAAAAAATGATTGAAAACAAACAAATATTGTTGTATTTTTCCTGAATAATACTTAAGTATAGTTATTTAAATTGTGCTTTAAATGTTTTTAAAATTTTAATTGTTTAGTTTAGCAACTAATACAAAAAAAAAGGTATATACAATCTGCAAGTTAAACTGAAACTGACAAACGGGACAGGCCAGGGTAGAGACTTTTTTAGACTTTTTTTGGAAATTCAAAAAATGTGCTCTAATTGGACGTTTGATCGTGGAGTATTTTATAAAGTACCGTTAATATGTTATTCATTGCAAAAAATAACAACATATAGATTAAAAAATCTATTTTAAACTGATCGCCGCACAAGTTACCTTTTATCGTATCTTACCCATACACAAGTTCACTGTGTTTACCGATTCCGCGATCTCCTGGAAGGATCCGCGCCAGGCAGCCTCTCTCGGCGTATATTAAATGTTTCTCCTACAAATGATACGTGTTTCTATTATACGGGATAAATGATTTGCGCTGTCAAATATATTTTAAAGCATCGTTCTTATGTGCGTTTATATTATCGCGCGCCTTCAAAGATGACTGAGTATGGCGCTATAATGCCTTAGAATTGTGGATTATTTTATTACGATGTATTTATTTACTTTGATATTTTTTACTCTGTGAAAAGCTCTGCGATTCAGAGTTGTTCAAAAATTGCCATTTTAGTCACAAAATCTTACGAAATCACAGATTTTAACAATTCATTAAATTTCGAAGATATTTTCAAGTTCTGTAAAAGTTTTATTCAAGTTCTTTTATTATTTCAGTTCAGTGAAGCAATTGACCCATAATGATATAATAACAGAACTTGAATATAATTTTAAAATAAACTTTATTGTTCAAATTTTATTTACTATACATATATATACTTCCACGTATCAATCAATGTTGAGGGGTATAAAGCGCTCGACTTGCAATCCGTAGGTCGCAGGTTTAATCCCGGCGTGCTCAAGTAAAGGGTGTTAAGGAACGTACTTGAGTTACTTTAACCAGTGATTCCTGACATTATTTGGAGTAAAAAATGTTAATGAAATTTTGGTCTCCGGTGACTTTTTTCATGACAACTTTTTTTTTTTCAAAATTTTTTTGTTCAAAGTCAAACAAAAAAAAAATTCTTTCACATGACCTTATTGGTCAGTCTCCCGTGTTACCGCCCCACCACTTATCCTGCCCCCAACTACCCAACACCTACTATTTTTTATGTTTTTGTAGAAAAAAAAAAAAAAAAAAACATCAAAAATGTCACCGGAGACCAAAATTTTATTTACATTTTTTACTCCAAATAATGTCAGGAATCACTGGTTAAAGTAACTCAAGTACGTACCTTAACACCCTATAAATAAAACTCTGTGTTTCACAATTCAAATTCAAATAACATATAGCATTTTTGCGGCACGTTCGAGAATGGAACATACTTTTAGTATCGCCCTGGTGAAAGACCAACATTCAGAATTGAAACATTTGCTTGAAATGATTTTAGCCGTGTTTGGTGACAAGATCTGAATGGATATGTACGTCTCCATCTTACTTCGCTCCACCTTCCTTCTCTCCACCTTCTTCCAGTTTCCACAAATAATCAGCCTCATAACATACCAAAATTAGGGATGCCATGGTCTCACTGGCTCCAATCGGATGGGAGCAGTTGGGACTCTAGTGCCGTATTCACATTTTTAAAAAATCTCGTTTCTTACTAAACTATTGAAAAGAATATATGGAAAAAACGCTGAAGAAAGCTTGGGGCTTCCTGTATTTTTTTTAACACTTCACGGAGAAATTTTTTTATTCTAAAATAAGATCATTTTATTCGTGAAATGGTTAAAAACGGGACTGAAGTTCTTACGAACAAATTAAAAGGGTTTCAATGTTTATTGGCGGGAAAATGTAAGAATAATTTGTTGGTTTACGTACGAAATTTGTTCTAATAATTAATAATAATAATTTTTTTCTTACATTTTCCCGCCAATAAACATTAAAACCCTGTTAATTTGTTCTTAAGAACTTCAGTCCCGTTTTTAACCCTTTTACGAATAAAATGATCGTATTTTAGAATAACATTTTTCTCCGTGTTGAGTAATTGAGGGCCTTAGAAGTAAAAACGCCACTCTCCAAAAGTATTGTTTTCTGTAAATGACAAAAAACCAATCAAAGAATGCTTCGCATTTTTAATGCGATTTCTTAATAAAATGTTAAAAAGTATAATTCAAAGTGAAATATTATAATAAAAAATATTGTAATAATGTGTTCATTGGTCATGTTGAATTTATTTTGAATTCAGGCTTGTGATTGGCTTTTGTGGAAAGTGGTTATTTTGATTGTTAATCGCTGTGGAGAGAGGTGATTTTCATCCAAACCCTATTTTCATTTCGATTTTTCTATGATTTGCAGTTGATTTTTCTAAGAATCTCAAAAACCATCTTGTAGCTACGGACATTGCGCATAGATTGGCATTTATAACTCAATTTCGTCATTTATGGAGAGTGGCGTTTTTGCTTTTAAGCCCCACAATTGTTGTTGGGGAAATATATGATGATCCCAAAAATATACAAAAAATTTATACCAAACACATCCTGACGCCTGAGCTCACTGATAATTTAGAGTTACGTCAAATTCTGACCGAAAAATATTTTTGTCGTTTAGAATATAAATATAAATGAATAATTTAAGAGCGAAATAGAAAACAAAAAACAAAGTAGCTTGGGTGGAAGCGAAACCGATAAGCAACGTAAAATGAATTAATTCCATAGACAAAATGCGAGAAACAATTTACTAAAAATCCTGCCCGCCTAGTCAGGTAGGCTATGCACAACTTAAAATGTGTTTATTATAACCGTTCTATTTCTATATAATCGTTCTAACGATATGTCTATAGTTCTAACATTTTTTTTCTCCTATTAGATACTGCTTTAGTGACATCAATTATTGTAACATTATTCTTATAACAATGTTATTGTTATTAACTTATAATTATTAACTGACTAATGAATATGTTATTAACTTTTTAATTGAATGTTATTGTCATTTTAAAATATTATGTTATTAACATTACTGTGTAAAAGAAAAGGAAGAAAATAAAAGATAAAAAGGAAAAATATACTCAAAAAGTAACCAATACGATAAAGTAGTAATATGATATTATATATATATATTCATGTTTTTTTTTTTTAAATGAAATAAATACTTTTAAAAAAAATAAAAGATAACCATAGTGATTGTTTTAAATTTGCCATTGCATTGCATTGCCAACTATTAAAAGTAATTTTTTAAATTTTGAAATAACTTCATGAGTAAAGCATCAAATTGTAATATTTAATCATTTAAGAAAATATTAGCGATTCTAAAACGAAAATTTGAAACGGAAATCAGAAAAAGCTACATCGCATCTAGGTAAAGATAGAAGCCAATTAAGAAAGTGAAGAAAATGTTGGTAGTTAAATGTAACCGAATCGGATTGGTCCCATTAGCTCATTGGTTAGAGCAGAGTCCCGGCTTGGTTAAGGTCCAGGGTCGTAGATGCGACCGTAACTTTTCTGATTTTGTGTTTCAAATTTTCGTCAAATGGATGTTTCCAAGAAGAAAAAATAGGTTCCATTGTTTTTTTTGCTTCCTTAAAACTGTTCGCATAGTTTATTTTCTGAATAATCTTAATAATTTAACTGCTGTACGTTATTCTTATAATTAGTTTTTAAGCACATCTATTGCTGCCTAATATTTAATCCCGAGCAGGAATTAACATTTATTTGAATAATTTAATGCAATAAAAAAAAACTAAAAAATATGCAAATCAAGAACGACGGTAGGATAGTTTGGTGGGTGATAAAATAAAGGGGGATATATATTGTGGGGGTGCATTTTAGTGAAAAAACAGAGTTGGGGCGTTTTTTCATGGCAATTTGTTCGCAATTAGCTTACAGCGGCACGTCCAGTACACGGCACGCCATGTGGCCGCTGGGATTAAAACTGAAGCGCCTTTTTTATATGCGGGTAAGAAAAAAGGAATAATAACTATTATGTATGAAATGTCACCCTTCTGGCCAAAAGGGTTGCTTGTCTCAAAAAGGTAGGCAATAAAAAAATATCATTAGTTATTTAATTGCTGAGTTGTTACGTACTGCAGGTTCCAGGGTGTAGAATGCTTTGATGTTAGCTAACCTACGATAGGAAAGGGCACCAATCCCCCTAGCACACTTTATGGATAATTGTCGGTAACTTCTCATCATTCCCTAAGGCAAATGCAGATCGCTAATGTACAAACAACAGTTGATGTCGAATATATTAAGGACACTTAGTCATTGTGAATTGTCACTTATTTATTCGTTTGTGATCTGTAGTCATGCTAGGGAACGGTGAGAAGTTACCGATAGTTAGCATATTAATCCTTATCGATCGAGTGTGCTAGGGGGCCAGAAAAAGAAACATATCCCGTGATTATGTTTGTTTTTATATTACTTTAATTTTTCTTTCTCTCCTCAGGGCCTATGTCATCTTTGAGGATGCTGTGTGGAGGACTTTTAATAAAAGGAAGGATAGGAAGTTTTGGGAGGGATAAATGTACGACATGTGGATAGGAATCTGGGATCAGTATGTCCAGAATTAACTTATGAATCCAACCCTCCCACTGAAGACGTCAAGACCCAGACAAACCTTAACCCATGAACCCGGACACTTCTGCTAAGTCACCAAACATTCAGAACCACTTGGGGTAACCTGTGACAGAGGTGTTGGGTATCCAATTAATGGTTCCCGGGGCGGTGGTACCATATCTGCCTTCAAATTGCTGATCGATAATTGACTCAAGGTTTATTTTTAAAACTCAAAATTAATTGAGTTAGCTCCGCCCACTGAGGCAACTGAAAACCAACTAAAACCGGCTGTTTTCTCTATCTTGATTGGTCAAAAACCTTGTTTAACCATAGACGAAGAACAATCAGCTGACAGCTGGCAACTTTCAATGGTCGGCCAGGGCAACCATCAGAGCAAGTCGCAAGTCACCGCTTGCGTTACCATTGACAACGGGGTTTTGTGTGATTGTGAAGTGGGCAGGCCACCACATTGTCATACAAAGACAGTTGGCAGTTGAGAGTTTTCAGTTGCCTCAGTGGGCGGAGGCGCTTACTCTCCACATTAAATTGATGATATCTGAGAAAAATAGTTTTAATTTTGTTTTGTTAAATTACTTTAAACGTAGATAGCTAGGTACTTAGTTCTTCACTGTTGTTTTAAAATTGGAAAAATCGGTATTTTAATATTTATAAGTTATGCGAAATGTTAATAAAAAGGTTCAGATTTGTGGGAAAACCTGACAAGAATGACCAAGAAATAGGTGATTTATTTATGCCCAAAAGTTTTAATAGAAACCGTTACGTAATATAACGCAACACGAGCACCTGTAAATAGACTGATTAGCGGATATAAATTATAGATTTTTATTTATTTATTATTTAAAAGTATTTTGTGTGTTGTTTATTTATTTGTTTCTTGTCTCGAACATACATTTTACAAATTATTACAGTAATTAACATTGATAACAAGTTCCAGTAATAAAAAAATAGGTTAATAATTAGTATGTAGACAGTTAAGTATTAGTGTTTTTTGTAAACACATCACTAGGAGAACCTGTGCTGAGATGTTCGGAAGTTTTAAATTGAGTATTATTCTGTCGTTATATCCTCCTTGATACCTTGCTTTTTCTTTTGTCAAGAAGGGCACTGTGGTTGGCACCCATGGAGGCAGCATCGTATACAAAAATATAAGATTAGTAGCAGTTAAAATTAGGGGTCATCTGCTTCAACGCTAGCTAAAGTTAAAGTTAGACTAAAAGCAGTTACTAAAGTTAAATTTCACCAAAATTCGTTTTTCAATCAATTAGATTGCTTGTTTTACGTTACTTTTAACCTTTGTTTTTACTTTCCGCAAACAGACAGTTACTCTATAGTTATTCCGCCATATTGGCATATTTGACAGTTCTGATCAGATCGGTTGGAGGAAGCTACGAAATTTCGCGCTTCGAAATCTATTACTAATCATGATAAATATCATAGAAGGTGATGATGTATACGTTCAATGGGTATTACATTACACCCTTGTGATAAACAATCATTCAGAATATAGGTCAGTGGTTGAGTGGGCATCGCGTTTGGGTCCCACCCAGGCGTTCCGTGTTCGATTCCTCGGCTGGCTATGTCCTCCATCACAACACAAGCAACATCTTCCGCTTAGTGTGGTGGTAGTAGGAAATTTTCAAATGTTGTTGGGTTATTCGTAACATGGTTGTCTTTCTTTAAAAAAAAAAATAATAAAATAGGTAAACATGGTAATTCCTGCATTTATATTATTATGTCATGTGAAGCGAATACCATATACATGTGAATCGCTAAGGGGCCTCTGTTTCAACGCTAGCTACGAAATTTCGCGCTTCAAAATCGATTACTATTCATGATAAATATTATGGAAGATGATGATGGTGATGATAAATTCCTCATCCAATATGTCTTGCCAAAAACCAAAAACATTTATTTGGGAAGGTCTCGAATTTTTGGCGCGGCATTGGGTGTCGAAAAATCTCGTAAATTTTTTGACATATCAAATACAAGGAGATATTGCAATTGCTGGAAAGTAAATTATTTTTTTTCGTATAATATCGTATATATATATTAAAAGACCGTCATTTATTTCTAAATACTAATACAAATATTTTAATCGGAACAAAGCTGTCAGATCCTACGGCGCGGAACAAAATAAAGCCAGATATTTTGACATTGTTTTGACAGTTCTTCTGATTTTCAAATATAATTTACTATCTTTTATTTGATAATTTTCTACAACATTACAACTTTGTATGCAGGTAGGTACCTTCTATTCATAGTTATTCATAGTAGGTACATTAACAGTATATTTATTTCTTCTATATATTTAAATCATAAATATCTCGGAGTAATTTAATTTCATTCATTATCACAAAAAAATAGAAACAAGAATACTAATATAAAAAAATTAAAACTGACCTTAAAAATTATACTGAAAACTTTAACTGAATCATGTAAAATAAAATCAATATAATAACATCCCCCATACACACTTTCCCTGTTTATTTATGGGGGGTACATCAAATATATCTATTATGTAATTAATTATTGTATAAAATTTATTTGTAATTTATGCATCTTTTAGTGACAAAAATAAAAAATAAATATATATATTTAATGCAACTTTTTTCCTAAACAATTAAGAGTCCCGTCTTAATTCTGGGATACATCAGCTGTCAGATATTTAAATGAACATAGATTACTATATATCTCAACTATTCTAACGTGAACTCATTACTGTATTATCACGTAGACAATTTAACCACATGCCGTAAGCCACGTAACGCAAGTCACAACACACTCGTAACTAGAATGTAATGTTTAATGTAACCGAGCTTTTTGAAATGCTACCGGCGAAGTCTAGGCTGCCTAATTAGCCCACCTCACTCCTCCCCGTTATAGTCACAAACAGGTAGCATAACGAACGAACAAAAAAATCCAAATATGACATTGTATGTATTTTGTGAGAGCTTTTCGCGCTGAATGTGCTTTCCAATATTTAGTATTTTAGTTTTTAACTCCATCAGCACCGCATCACTATGTATATAAGAGAATAAAAATATTCATTCAATTACTCCTTGATACACGAAGAGAAAAACTACGAACTTGTGGTATCACCATATAATTTTTACTTTTTCTTCGATGTATTATTTCTAATGTATTTTGTACATCTTATCTACATTGTTTAATTCTATTATATTTAACTGTCTTATAAAATTATCATATACGACCGGTCAGTGGTTGAGTGGGCATAGCGTTTGGGTCCCGCCCAGGCTTTCCGTGTTCGATTCCTCGGCTGGCTAAGTCCTCCATCACAACACAAGCAACATCTTCCGCTTAGTGTGGTGGTAGTAGGAGATTTTTAAATGTTGTTGGGTTATTCGTAACCCGGGAATGTTTGTCTTTCTTTTAAAAATAAAAAAATCTTCTTATGTATACGTTGTCTTCTTTATTGTCATCTAAGACGGTTAAATAACCACCGGAGCGACACGGAGAATTATAAAAAGTCGCCTTGAGTACTCGCCACTTTTTAAAATTAATTTTGAAAATTTCCTGCCCACATTAAAAAAAACATTACTTAACATTTGTGTATGTAAACACATAAACAAATTATGGTACTATACAGCCATTGACCTTGGTCGAAGTATACAGCCAATGAATTCACCTATATTGTACTAGTTATGCTATATTTTTAAAATTGAAAGAAACATTATTAAAAAATCTTTACCTTTATAAATGCGCAAAATTTGTGCTTCAGCGATTTGAGATTTGAAATTGCTGCCAGAGGATATTTTTAATATCTATATTGAATATTGTTCTACGTTTTTGTGTTATCTATTGCCTATTTGATAAGTTTGACAAATATAAGCTAGAAAACATTTTTTTTATATGTATAAAATGTATACATCAAATCAAATGTTTGGTTTGAAAATTATTTTGAAGTTCATTTATATATTTACTGAAACTTTTCAACTGCCAAAATTCATTCTAGAAGAATTCAAAGACAATCGATAAGGCTATAGAAATATAATCTATTTTATCAACTATTTGATAGAATAAATTGCTAGCCATTAAAATGTTTCAAATAATTACAAAAAATGTTTGAATGGTAGGAAAATGTGGTCCAATTTTTGACCGATATCAATCGCAGAAAAATAAAAGCGGTCCAAATTTGGACCAAAATCGCCCCAGTGGATAATTATATTATTTTGTCTAATTAATTATAAAATAAAAATTCACATTAAAAATTAATAACAATTATTTCTCCTCTTCTGAGCACATGCAAATGCTTTATTAAAAATAGGAAATTATGTAATAAACTGTACATAAATATATAAGAAATAAATATTAAATATGTTGTTATTGAAGAACGTACCTACTAGATTAGATGCTTACGAATACATTTAAGTACTTGATAAGTTTTTTTTTAAATATAGGTACTAATTCATATTTATATGAATAAAAACACATCAAATTATATTTTTTTCTACGAACAATTGAAAACACTACCTACTTATAAATGTATTATCATGCTCCCGTCACCACATTGTAGCACTAGAGTTCTAACTATAGGAATCAATGGGATCATGGCATCTACATCTATTTGGGGTAGGTTGTGAGGTTGAAGGGATTAGGGAGAGGAAGTGTGGGAAATACCTGGCTATTAAAATGTTGTGGTTTTATCAGTTGGTGTTTGGAAAGTTTAGGAAATGTGAAAATGAAATTATATTTATTTTTCCATTTTTATACGACATAAGTGAATCAAATCCAGCTCTTCAAATTATCTATTTACTACTTTATAGTCCAGTCAAGTTAAACATGAAAAGGGGGTCGTGCTTGCAAAAGGTCCGATCTTTCTGAATTTTTTATATGTTGTTAGGACCTAAACCAATATTAAAAAAACAGATTTGCAATTTCCAAAGTGCTGTGCGAGCGGCGGTGTACCCAAAAAACCATGAAATTTTCGGCCTTTTTTCAGATTTTGCTCAATATCTCAGTGAAGGAAGGGTCTGACCGGTATAGTTGTTCGACACTATTTTAAAGTAGACTAAATTTGCTACAATTTGAGACCAAAGGGAGTTCTATACAGCAATTGGTTTTTAAAATACAGTTCTTCGAAAATCAACATTTTTTTCCAAAAAATGATTTTTTCTCGAAATGGTCACTTATTTTGTGAAATATTTTCTAAAATACGATTCCCACCTCAAATATTAAATGAAATGAAGTTGTAGTAAATTTAATTAGCTTTCATTTGAAACCAAATTGCTACCTGTAGGCCTAGCGGTTCTTTCAAAAATTGCAGATAACCAAAGTCAAAGTGGGTTTTGGGGGAAATGCAAATAAACTGATCCCACGCCTTATTATGGCTTTACTTATCAAACAGTTACAATTTATTTATTTTTGTTATTGTTAACAAATTGTTTGATGGAAAAAGAATAAGATAATTTACCTATCGGAAATTACGTGATCATCAAACATTGTTTTATATACCTACATACTAAAATACTTGTACAAACATCATGGTACCTACTATAAGGACAAATTACATTTACTCAAAAAAAAAAAACTAATGCAAATCATGTAGGATTGTGTTTTGATGGCCAAATCATGCCATTCTTTTTATCTTAGATGGCACGGGCTTGGGCTCGCACGAAAATGGTGTCTCGAAGGCTGTGATGGACGCTGGGAGAGGCGTCCAGTCTGCAGTCGGGTCATCTTTATCATGTACCATGCCCAATTTGCCAGAGGACTGAGCAGTGGAGTCCAGCCTTTCTGCATCTGCACAGCTCCCAGAGTACCCTTTCTTGCATTTACATGAAATTTTTCGCAGAAGTGCGGGAGATGCGGGATTAACGGTGGTGGGGATGGGGGTGAGTCCCTGAGAAGAGAGCTTCCACCCCCAATCAGTGGAATTCTAGTTGACAAACCGCTACTTCTGCACTTGGAGGTAGCACCTTGCTGCATGGTGGCCTGCGGCATATGGCCTGTGGCAACGGGCGAGGTTTATGCTCGTTGAAGTGACAAACGTCTTATATCTCAGGAAATCCAAAGTATCCCTCGCGATGTCACCCCCATATGAAGCCACAAAGCACTTGATGTCTGCTTCTCTCACGGCTTTTGGGGTGAACGAAGGACGACCTCCACTTGCTCAGCAAGTGGTTCACTCTTGCTCAGGAGTGTGGTGATTTTGGTTTTTCCTTGGCCAAACGGTGCTGTGATAGTATCGCACCCGGTAAACGCTTGGGTGAATTATATAACGTCCCTGCACCCCTAGCACGGTCGTTTGATATGAAGTTACCGACCGATTGTCGGTAACTTCTCATCGTTCCCTAGGACAACTGTAGATCGCAAACGAATTGGTGACAGTTTACAATGACTACCATGCTAGCACCCCTGGTGGTTGTAGCAGGTCGTAGAGTAGTGACAGCAACCAGCTTCGCCCTTCGTGCTCTTCTGTACGTAGACTTTTGTCTCTTTAGCGCCTAAACCATTGAGAAGAACGAGCAGGTCGGCGTCTTCTCCCACTAAAGCGCCGTTTGTACTTCATTTGATTTGTACTTCACTGCTGGAGGTCACATTTTGAGCAGAATCATAGTTCTGCATACGTGGGATGTTTTTGTCTCGCATTACTGCTCTCGGGCGGGTCACGCACATAATGCCTTCCATCTCATGAAATGTGTTATCACCATCTAGGGTGTTAACGTTCACCTCCGTAATGTCAGAGACAAATTGGATAAAATCTTCTTTTCCTATTGGTGGTGAGGATTCATCTCGCAAGATCGCCGAAGTTTCAAGCTGCACAGCTACTGAATAAGAATAACCCCAGGATAACCCCAGCGCAGCGCACATATTTTCGGTAAAAGTAGGTATTAATTCCAATCAGAAGGGAGGAAACAAAAGATCGAGTTCGTACAGCACTATCAGAGCATGAGAAAATAACACACACTTCTTCTTCCATGTTTCAAGGAGGCCACGCATGTGTTTGAGAACAACAGTCTCAAAAAATAGCTGTACTGACTCAGGGATGACAGAATCAACATTGTTGAAAAAATCCTCTGAGGTGGGATACTGACTGGTTTTATACACTTGTGTGCGGGTATCTTCAACGATGATTTCTGCTGCTGCCTTCACAACTCTCAACCGCTCTTGCTGCACACCGCCTTTTTGTTCCTTGTACCAATCATCATACAAGCAGACGAGTGTCCCATTGTTGGAGCTAAAACGTTTTTGAAGGTAAGTTTTCGCTGTTCTGACATCAGGGATACAATCACCCCTAATTTGCTGCAGAAGGTGTGATAAATAAAAATGGCATTCATCACTGTTTTCCATTAAGTAATCGTACACATACTCCATCGATTCTTCAGAATTACTGGCTGGACGATACCCTCTCTTATTCCAAGAAGCAGGTGGTAATCTGAATAGGCTCACGTAGCACAATCTGTGGGTTCCGTCTGCAGCAACCAGGTCGCCAATGGCGAGGAGGCGCTATTCCAATCGTCATCTCGGTGTTTAGCTGTATCTAAAATAGTTTGCCTCATGCCCAACTTCTCAACTGTACGGACCACATTCCTTCTTGCCAAGGGCAGTTTGCTTTGTTGCCCGAGAAATTATTCAGTGACAGCATCACCACACAAAATTCAAATCCCTCTCAAGGTAGGAGCCAGTTTACTTGATAATCTTGTCGATAAAGTCTTCGGTTGGGAAGCAGAATCCCTTCCTTCAACGTTACACACAGCTGTATATCTCTTCCTGGTTGAAATTTTAGAGGAAATTTTTATTTTCTGTGAGACCACGTTTTTGACTCACTTCAATTAGTGTTCGAATTCCTCGTTCTTTGATGATCACAACAGGAGTCCTCACGACACACAAAACACACGCTCGGACGGATAAAGATTTCGCAACACTCTGAGAGCTGCCCTGGAAGGGCTGGGTGCGGGTAAGGAGGTCAAGGGAGGGGACAACGAAAACACTTGGGGAAAATCCGTCCGTTATCTGCCATTTTTAAATTTTTGAGTGAACCGCTAGGCCTACAGGTACCAATCCGGTCTCAAATGAAAGCGAATTAAATTTACTACAACTTAATTTCTTATAATATTTGATGTGGGATGCGTATTTTAGAAAATATTTCATAAAATAAGTGACCATTTCGAGAAAAAATCATTTTTTGAAAAAAATGTTGATTTTCGAAGAACTGTATCTTAAAAACCAATTGCTGTATAGAACTCCCTTTGGTTTCAAATTGTAGCAAATTTAGTCTACTTTAAAATAGTGTTGAACAATTATACCGGTCAGACCCTTCCTTCACTGAGATATTGAGCAAAAACTGAAAAAAGTCCGAAAATTTCATGGTTTTTTGGGTACACCGCCGCTCGCACAGCACTTTGGAAATTGCAAAATTGTTTTTTTAATATTGGTTTAGGTCCTAACAACATATAAAAAATTCAGAAAGATCGGACCTTTTGCAAGCACGGATGTACATCTTGACTGGACTATTAAGAAGGTAATAAAATTCTTTAGGTAGGAACGAAAATTCTTTAGGCAGGAACGAAAATTCTTTAGGTAGGTACTCAAATTATTTAGGTGGGTACTAAAATTCTTCAGTTAGGTACTAAAATTATTTAGGTTTAAATTATTTAGGTAAGTACTAAAATTCTTCAGGTAGTAACTAAAATTATTTAGGTAGGTACTAAAATTCTTCAGGTAGGTACTAAAATTCTTTACGTAGGTATTACAATTCTTTAGGTAGGTACCTACTAAAATTCTTAAGGTACGTACTGATAAATCAATTAAACAGATTAACTCTTTTACCTTAACACCTTCAGACACAGGTAGCTATTTTTTAATCAAAAAATCGTTAAAACAGGCCATCATATCTGCCTGAACCTAAAATAATACGTGTAACTAAATGAACCGAGCGTACTTAATTGACGCTTCAACTCATAGGAGAGCATCATTCACTCAGTTTTTTGTGCAGATTTTGTAACATTTAGATCGTTGATTGCTTCTGTGTCAAAACCGTGCATCGGTAATAATACTAACAACTAATAAGCAATCCCGACTATCTGAGCCGTCAACTAAATGAGTAGGAACAACACAATATTTTTCTTTTTTTTTTCATTTTCCATGTGTTCTAGTAGATTAATTGTATTGTGTTTTAAAAATGACGAAAGAGCGATTGATTAAGTAAGAAAATCCATTGCTTCGTAAAGCCAAAAATCGCAGTGGTACAAAGTAAAAAAAAACGCGTATAGTTCCTACCCCATGGCGTCACGTCGCGCCGTGAATTCAATTCCTCGGTTGGCTAAGTTCTCCATCACGACACAAGAAACAATTTCCGGTGACCATGATGGAATACGTATAAGGAGATTTTCAAATATTGTAAGGTTATTAGTAAATTGGGAATGTAAAGATGGTTTGTTTCACAGAATTTGAACAATTTTTCAAAGTTAAATTTCAAGTTCTGTGGTAGTACTATTCAAGTTCTGTTAGTTTTCAAGTATTGTGAAACAATCGGCCAATGATAAAATAATAGAATTTTATCTTTGAAATTTGATGAATTTTTCAAATTCTGTGAATGAACTCGTCCTTTAGTCTTTCTTTAAAAAATATATAATATCTACCCCAGGAATGGTAATTACGGAAACCACATTTAGGAAAACGTTGTGAGGCCGAGGGCATTAACGAAGAGGAATGAGGAAGGTAAGGAAATGTCGGCTTTTCAGATGTAGGTCCTAAACATGGCTAAAATCATTTCATTACGTTTCTAAATATGGTATTTTACGGTGCTACTGATTGATATTTATCTTAAATATTCATAATTCTGCTTTATATTATCTGTAATATCATCACAGCACTTACCTAATATCAACTTCTGCTTAAGGTAACACGCTACTTCAAGGTTCAGAGCTAAATAGCTTACAAAGAAAGGACATAATAATTCTATAATATTTAAATTAATGAAGATAATCTCTCGAACCCAGGACCTCTGGCAATCCGGGCCAACGCGCTATCCACTGCGCCAACGTATCCCTATCCGATTCTGTCATTTTTAACTGTATACTTACTTATATATTTACTTCGACTGAGAACCACAAACATTATTTTCATTTTTCTTAACCACTTGGACCCATAAGTTTGTTTTCACGATAATTTAACGTTGGTAGACATAGGAATGACGTATGGCCCCGTACCTGAGTTATTAATGCATATTTTATTGGCTGCTTTCTTTATGTATGATTGCAACGTTCAACTCGAACTAAATGCCCTCTAGACAGTGTCAGGATAAATTTTATCACTTTTTTGTTAATATGCGACATCTATTGACTTTATCTGCAAGTCTAGGATGAAATATTTATATTTTTTATTTTTAGATTTAGCCCGGATTGCCAGAGGTCCTGGGTTCGAGTCCCAGATGTATCCGTATCTTTTTCTGATTTTTCTGTTTCGGATTTTTGATTGACTTTCGCTAATATTATCTTCATTAATTAAAATATTATAATTTTATGTTTAACTCATTAAGTTAAAAATAAAAAAATATAATAATTCTAGTTTACCTGATCTAGAAGCCTACAAGCCACACCTAGGTAACTATGTACTGAGAAATATTTGACGAAATTCCTAATACGTACACGTATAAAAAAAAGGTACCTAAAATTAACAGATAAAACATAAATGTTTCAATCTTGAAGAAATCTTTTCATGGCTTTACTGCATCCATTAAGCCCTGTAACCTTGCTATTGTGTTCCGTTAATGATTGGAAGAAAGTGTTATTAGTGGCGATTTCACAGCTACTGCCCCCGGGGCGATCTGTCAAAATAATATCCTACCGATAAAATGAACGCGGTGCGGACGTTATATATCGCGTTCATCAATACGCGTCCGGGACCTGTCAGTCGGGACCCGTCACGCGTCAGTCCGGTCAGTCGCGGTCTCAATGATTCTTGATTCCGAATTGTTTTTTCGGGAATGGTTGCCGAGTTCACTTGGCCACTAACGGAGGTTGTTGCGTGCCGATGATTTTGGCTTTCATCTTAATTATTCAATCATTAAGGGCTAGTTGTTTCACAGACTTTAAACAATTGATCAAATTTCATAGCTAATTTTCAAGTTCTGTAAATATATTATGTTAGTAGGTATATCATATCATTATTAGCCAGTTGTTTCACATAACTAAAATAAAAACAGAACTTGAAAATTATCTTTGAAATATGATGAATTGTAAATTTTGTGAAACAATTGGCCCTAAGTATATAAGAATAACAAAATTGATGATTTTGTAGTATTTAAATGAAAAAAATCTGCCTTATTTATATTGATGTAACTTAAATTTACTAGGAGGGAAATGTATACTTATTTTTTCCTACAAATTTACAATTAGCAAATTTTTTTTTTTATTTTGAATTTTTTTATTCTTCTTACAAGCCCTTGCTGAACTGCCAAAGCAACCGGTCAGTTTAACAAATTTAATATAACACTAATGTACAACAGTAGCGGTCGGTGACTTTTTGTATAAGGGATGCTGAAGTATATATAAAAAAGGTGAATCACGATATTTAAAAAATGTATTAAAAATATATATATACAATGTATAACAACTGTATTTGTAAAAAAAAATAAAATAAAAAAAATATACCTACTTTCGATTATAAAAATCTATAGACTAGACTATAGACTAGCCCACGAACAAGATGCAATTAATAATAAAAATAGTACCTATTTCAAATTAGGTCTATAAATACTTTACGCTTTACATCAATTATTACAGTTCCAAAATTAAATTAATTAAATAAGTATTGGATATATATTCAACGCATCAAATCGGTTTCAATTATTCAAGCCAAACTGTCAAAAATGCTTCGGCTATGCGATTCTGTACAGTCGTTTTCTGTGCGTTGGATGCTCTTATCGAACACGTATGCGGCTTCAAGCAAGCTTAGGTACGCAGGACTCAATGTGCATGCGCGAATATCAAATTTCTTCTAACTTCGTGAATACGGATCGAAGCAGAGAATCCACTGTTGCTGGTCGCCTAAACACACCAATGCATTGGTGTGTTTAGGCGACATTCGAGCATTGAGAATGTTATTATATGTAGGTATAATGTTTCGACTCGCACCGCGCGCCGCGTTTTGTTGTTGTTAGTCTCTTGGGACAATAATAAATATAATAATTATAAATAATTACAATTATTGTATTTATTATAAGCCTTGAAAGGAAGGGAAGCGCAGCATCCACAGTATGTATGAAGGGACCGCGCCTGATCTACACATATAACTCCGAGATGTAAAATTATTAAAATGTATCATGTAAAACATATTGTTAAAATATAAAAATCATAAAAAAAAACTAAAAAAAATAACGAAAAACCACAAAACGTATAAAAAATACATATTGGAGAATAACATTTCTTCAAGTAACTGCAATACGAAGTCATAAAATATATACATAGATACGTATACAGGCACAAAATCTTAGGGGGTTTCTCACCATCCTCCCAGTTGCTTATCTACCCTAATAACGAATATTTTCAATTTACGATTTACGGTTTATTTAATTATTAAGTTGGAGTTTATAAATCGGTACTCGAACCTACGAATAGTGGCTATATATTGGATAAGTTGGCCGAATTTTCTAACCACTACGAGTATTTTATTTTTATTTTTAAAAATATTCGTTATTAGGGTAGATAAGCTAACGGGAGGATGGTGAGAAACCCCCTTAATCTATTAACCAATTTTTCAGCTTTTTATACTTTGTACAATTTGATTCGCTTTTTATATGTAATTTTGGGGGATAAACATGTCAATCCTAGTGTTTCTCTATCTACAAAAACTATTGCTGTGAGAGATCAAATTATTATACAGATGTATCTACATAGGAACCTAAAAAAGCCTGTAATTAAAATAAGCCTGTAATTTTGGGTAACGAACGATATAATTCAAATATATGTGTATATTGATAGTTAATCGAAATTTATCGGATTCTATGGAGGCCGGGCTAAAAGTTATCAATGTCGCGCGTCGGTCGGAATATCTCTTACAAATAATTGATCGTGATCGCAAATATTGATAACTGACCATAGATGGCAAATTTGGCCATTATCGGATTGATATAGGATTTTATCGATCGTCCATGCTGGGTACCCTGTTAAGATGAAGCTATACACCAAATCACTATTTTTTTTTTCTAAAAGAAAGACACACATTCCCGGTTACGCATAACCTGACAACATTTGAAAATCTCCTACTACCACCACACTAAGCGGAAGATGTTTCTTGTGTTGTGATGGAGGACTTAGCCAGCCGAGGAATCGAACACGGGACGCCTGGGTGGGACCCAAAAGCGATGCTCACTCAGCCACTGACCACTGATCATTAGATTTATCTTTACTATATACGAATCGGTTTACTTTATGAATATTAAAAAATATTTTATGGATACTTTGAAGCTTTTCTACCTTTTTAGTTTATTGGAATTAAAATAAAAATATTAATTACGTTACAAAAAATATAAACGCAATTTACTAAATAATTTATTTTTTCATTAGATAAATATGAAGTTATATAAGAAACAACTTTTTAAAAATACCCCTTTATGGCTAAGATTATTTTTGACTCGATTGATTGACTACCTTTTTTCGGTCTTGTAAAATTATTCATAAAAAAAAATAAAAACCACTTTTTCGCTTCTTTCCTCGCGCAGATAATATCAAAAATGTGCGGAGTTCTAAAGGGGTAAGAAGTCAAATATTTCAGGCGTTTATATTCCTCTTAATGACTTAATCTTGTATATCCAATTATACATTCCTAGATTAATTTTTAATCTAAAATGAAATATGACAGTCGGTTCGAATGAATATGAATACATTTATATAAAAGCAATTCGATTAAATTACTCCGAGTATTTTTAGTAGATACCTATCTACTCAATGACAGTAAGTTGTGGATATCCTACCCATTATGTATGTAAAACGTTTTAACTTTGTTTCAAGATTAATTGACTAATCAAATCATATAAATGGAAAACATTTTTTTTGGATTTGTTTTGGATCGTGCACTATTATTATATGAAAATGTTACTATGTTTTATTGATCAATGGCGTAGCAGCTAACCTCCTTCCTCAAGGCAATTTTAACTCCCTTCACAACAAATTCTATTGTTTTTATTTCTTGCTAAAGCAATCCCGATGAGTTACAAAACTCTAAAGACAGGAGGAACTTACAGTTCATAGGTAGGAGGTAGTAGTTACAATTTTATAAAGGTATTATGATATCAACATATAAGTTTTACATTCAGTACAGCATATAAATAAAGACGGGTTAAGTAGAACAAACAACAAGAGAAAACAAGTAAAGAAAGAAAAACAAGGATATGAGTACATAAGATAGAACAAAAAATTACAAGACAATTACATATTTTCATTTTATTATTAAGTATTAAATTTTTTTTTTAAAGCATTGCTTTGCAATTTTTTATTATGCTGGATGTTTTTGTACATATATGGAAGCGAATTATGTAGTGTATAGTGTATAGGCAATATAGTTCAGAGATTTTATCCCATATTTTGTAGTGTGTGTTTGAGGAACGCGGATTTTATTGTTATTTCGAGTATTGTGGTTGTGGATATCCTGATTGTTGTGAAATTGACAATATTTTTAGGGAGTTCTCAAATACATGCAAATACCGTATGAAAATCATTGCATTAAAATAAATTGCCTCGGATATAGAGGGTTTTAAGATTTTACATATCATCATCATTATCATTATCATTTGGAGTAAAAATGTAAATGATTTTTTTATCTCCGGCGGCTTATTTGATTGATTTTTTTTTCAAATTAAATCATAAAAAAAATAATAGGTATTGAAGGGTTAGGGTCGGGGTGAGGGGTTGGGCAGTTAGTGATGACAAATGGAAGAATTTTTGGTTATTGTTTGGTTTTGAGGTTTTTTTTTAAACATAAATGATCATAGATGATCAAAATTACATGTATCATTATTACAAAATTAAATGATCATAGATGATCAAAATTACATGTACATTTTTTACTCCAAATAATGTCAGGAGTAACTGGTTTAAGTAATTCAAGTACACCCCTAAACACCCTGTACCTATTTTTTTTGTTTAGTAACACGAACATGATTGTGTCAACATGTGAGCTCCGGTGTAATTATTTTGCACACATTTTTTTCACTGAAATTTCTAGGACAACTCAACTATTTCCAATTAAAAAAAATTTTAACCATCTAAAAATAAGGCAATACGCATCTACTTAATTTTTTGCAATATTTATGAAAAAAATATGACATTGCTTCAAGATCTTCATTCAATTCAACAACCCTAACTAACTAACTAACTAACCAGCACGTTGTTTTCGCACAGGGGTACCACGTGCGGACCACCAAACAATTCGGTCTTGTCACAATCTCCTTGCCTCATTCCCATTCATACATCGTATCATAAACACGATTCTATTATTATAACACTTGACATGACCCGACTCAAGTATCTGGTTTACTTGATCGAGCCATGTCTTCCTCGGGCGTCCCCGACTTTTTCTACCATTCACATTCGTGTCATATATTTTCATTATACTCCTTTCTTCGTTCAATCGATCTTCATACTCAAACCATCTAATCGTATCTTTTTTAATTTCACCCATTACGCTTACATCGGCCTCGCGTGTTTTGCTAATCTCCCCATTTCATACATATTTTTAACACACATATACCTCAGGGATCCCATTTCTATAGCATCCAGTCTAGCATAGATACAATCTATAGATAAATATAAAAATGAATCCCTGTTTCCCTTGGTCACGCCATAACTCTAAAACTACTTTACCTATTTCATTCCTCTTTTTTTTTTAAGTTTTCTAATACTTTGTAGAAGGTTCTTACGGAAAGAAAAAATAAGAAATTGGATAATTTCAGAAAAATTAATGACTATATTAACTTCGTAAGTTTGACAGTTAGCTCGTTTGATATGTTTAGAGATATTTTCTATACTATTCATCCGATTGCGATAAAAAGTTGGTGATTTTTGGACATGCTCATGAAGGTTTCTATATAGCATAATTTCTATATTGATGAGTTCTGGAGTTATGAAATTTGCAAAAAAATTTATTTGAAAAATGAGTGTATTTTATGGAATTTAGCGGCTGAAAAAAAAGGCAGGAGAGGGAGAAGAATCCGGGAGGGGCGGAGGGGAATGAAGAAGGGGTGGTTCGTGGGAGGCAGGACGAGGGAGAGGGAAGTGGATGATGAACGCGTAGAAGGTGAAAAGGGAACGCGGGAGGGGAGGGGACGAGGGTGGGGAAGAGGTGGCAGAAAGGAAACGGGGACGAATGGGAAAGGACACGCAGGGAGAAACAATTTCTTTATTTAAGTGGAATTGCAACGCGTGCCGGGTATCAGCTAGTTTTTAATAGTTTTTAATTGAACGACCAAAACTTGACAACGTCTGGCGTTATAACTATTTTCCACCGGACTCGAATAAACATTCTAAGATATAACTCACGTTCTACCTCTCGGCAGTCCGCTCCCGCAAGCCTGTCAAACCTGGCGTTGAGTAATTATATTTCTGATACGGCCTGTCAGATAAGGTCATCTAATAAAACATTAGAGGCACCGCTCTGCCTCGTCCTGTACCTATGCGCGCCCAAAAAAAGTAAAAAAAGGCAAGAAAATAGGCAGGTAGGTAGGTACTCGTAACATAATAATAAACCAAAGTAGACGTGACGAAAAAATGTGTCGAATATTAATGCTGACCGCGAGAATGTTGGATTAGTTAAAGATGGAGGATGCTTCGAAAACTTAATAAAACAAGATATTATGGTAAAGGGGAACAGTTATGAAAACTGAACTAAAATTCATTTCATAGTTTTTGGGTAAAGATTATAGCACTTTTAGCTTATTTTTTAAAAGCAAGATGTTTTTTAAATACTACCTGTGACGGTGGTTTTCACTAATTACGACTCACTTAATTACGGCGATAGCTCAGTTTCTTTTATATAATACTAGCTGACCCGGCAAACTTCGTACCGCCTCAGAATCAATAAATGGTGTGTTTAATTTATTAGCTGAATTAAATTAAGTTTTTAATATAAATACTCTTAAGTTCAAAAAATGAAATTGAGCTGTTGACTAAGCACGAAATGTTCGGCACACTACACCATTGACAGAATTGATTCAAATTATGTCAACCAACGCACATTATTTGAAAAGCCGTTCCATACAAAATGTATGAAAAAAATAATTTTCTTCATAATTATTTTTCCCGAGATTTTTTCGGATGTTTTAGTAGGTATTCTGTTAATCGGTACAGAGACAAATCCAAAAAATTAAAGATCATAAAAATCTGTCCAGCCGTTCTTGAGTTATAAATGGTGTAACTAACCCGACTTTGTTTTATATATTAAGATGTAGTTACCTTCAGTAGAAGACCAAGCGAAGAACTGTTTGAGTAATTTTTTTTTGCTAATCGTTAGCACAATTTGAAGAGACAGAAGATAAAGACAGTTTTTATTTTATTTATTTATTGATAGGAGCCTTTTAATTTAATATAATTACTATGGCTGTATAAAACGATGTCTTTGTATATTTGTTCCACCCATTACGCAATTTAATAAATTTCTTAAATCCCACATATATTCACATGGAAAATATTATCCCTCGTTCAAGTGCACTTCATTACCAACAATTTAAGGGCATTAAACTAGTCGCCACCAAATCAGTCTAAAGCAAAGCCCAGTGCGTACAAGCGAGGTGTACATATTACTTAAGATAAATAAATTAAAACTATACTTATTATTAAATAATTATTCCTAGTACATATTATTTCAATTATCGTCCATGAAATACAAATAAAAAACTGTGAAAGTAAATAGATGTATTACAAGAGTCACCTTCTTAAGCTTAAGGTCATTCGTACCCAATATCCTTACTTACGTCGCAAACAACTTGTCGCCCATAGTCCGTACAGGTCGCTACTGAAATCACGAGATCCGTGTCTCTACCAATCATTGTTGAATCCTCGAAACCTTAAAACTAGAATGCTGTAACTTCATTAACAACCAAACAGTGGTGCAGTTGGCACTTTTACATCCTGTCATTCTTTGTTGACTGTTTTGTTCCTAGCAAATATAGCTTACAAAATGTCTGCCACAAGACACGAGTTATGTTTAAAGTCTCGAAGACTTTGCATGGCTGGTTGCAGGAGACTGGCGTCGCCGACGAGTTTACAAAATATCGGAAACGTCTGCCATTGTACGAAGCTCCGCACCTTACAGCATCGTTAGGCAAACGTTAAGCTAACGCTTAGCTCGACGCGACGGCCGGTTTGTTTGATTGGGAACAGCCACCATCAAAGCCATCTGTCCCAATGAGAAATAATTATTAGTAAAATCGTAACTCAACCAGTGGTTCTTTCATCTTTGGTCAACTCCAAAATATAATAGGAACCGCAAGTCTGATGTCACCAACGGTGGCCTTTACTTTACAATAAAAGAAAAATGACCAAAAAAGTATTAAAATGACTATTAAGTCATTTCACAGACGGATCCTCTTTGTCCGTCATTGTGACCGGGCACAATGGGCCTTTGATCATAAATAATATGGCGGTTTTGATTTTTGACTGATGCGGATGAAAAGCTAAAGGTACTAGGCAGATATATTATTATTATTAAAATCTGACGGTTTTGTCATTGTATTTCTCATTCGGTCTCCGGGCGGGAGAGATTTTGGGTTTTGTTATGTGGCCGTATTCTGCAATATTGTCTGATTATGCCTAGAATAACTATTTGCTTTATCCACGAATAGATAGTTTTACAATTGAGTGATGGAAGGCGTTGTCTTTGTTATGAATTGACATAATTAACTTTACAGTAGATAGCGTCACTAACGTAGATTATGTGAACTCAAAAATTCAATAAAAAAATCGAATCTGAAAAAAAAAATAACAAAATTAGTAGAGGAAAAATGTTTTTTTGGTATTTGAAAACAATTTCAGGAATAATAGGTTAAAATAAGTCAGAAATTAATCAAAAATGGAAATATTTTTATTTTTTAAAAGCAATGTTAAAGAAAAACATTCTAAGACTGTGTGGGGCCTAGGAGTCGAGAGATTTTAAGTAAATTGGCGATATCACTTTTAAATAGATAGATTACACTTCTAGGATTTTCAGCGGAAAAATACTTTTCTTAAAGCAAGACGATATGTTGGAGCGGAGAAGTGTGGTAAAATGTGTTATTATTGTAGTCTTCTATGACCTCCACGGAATTTATCAAGTTTAAATTTAAATTTTTCCATTTCGATTTTAACTGCTTTTTTCAATGCAATTTGCATTTTAAATGCATTTTTACAACATTCTTCCTATTATCAAGTAATTGAAGAAGCCCTAGCTTAAATTAACTAGCCCTAGCTTAAATTAACCTCAAATTAAATAATAGATACCATTATATAAAAATGGGCCATAGACGCTCTAATATTACATTTTTGACAGTAGTTTCTATTTCTTTAATACGGCAACATTAGATCCGCGTAAAATTTGGCGGTTTTTGTCAAACTGTGTGTCTTTCTTCTGCTCCTAATAATAGTAATTGATTCGTATTTAGATTTTTTAAATCTTTTTATTGAAATTTTTTAGATACAATGGTACATAAAATAATAAAAGGTATATAAAATACTTAAATATAATATTGTATGAACAAAAAAATCCCACAAAGGCAAATGCTGAGCGTGGGTTTAATATTGAATTTATTATAATTTTATGGTTAATAGGAGATTGGAACAAAACATCACAAATATCCATACCAATAAAAAAAATGGCGTTAAAGGGATCGTTTTATACCAAGGTCCTTGGTTTTAAATGGGAAATTTTGTACTTTGATTGAATAAAAATGCAATTTTTAACATCTTATCTATCCAAACATAATTTAATTACATAGTTGAAGTCATTAAGTTGAAACGTAGTGTAATTTTCAAAATCTGTTTCAAAGTCTATTAAAAGTGCGGCAGCTGTGGAATATTTACCAAAACCGATATAATATATCGGTTTTGGTAAAAATGGTAAAATAGAATATATTCGTTAATCCAATATTTTACTTTTTTTACTCTTTTATTCTTTGATCTGAGAAACCATTTTGCATTTTGAAAAAGCACTCTGAAAATAAGTATTTTGCATTTGAAATGATTTTTGAAAAAGCATTTTGCATTTTAAAATTGAAGAGTTTTGACTCATTTCAAATGGTTTTGGGTAGGTACCCGTTTTGCACATCTCTGCTACCTATGGTAGGTATAATTCATTCGTTCCCAGTTTTACATATAATTTGGCATTTTTTAAATAATCCGGAAAATCACGAACCACGAAAAATCTCCGAATAATAATATAATAAATCAAACTACGAATTTCATATTCTAATACATTTAAGTTTCTCACGCATGGCCAGGAAGGTAGGTAGGTACCTACGTTCCAAATTTCCAGGCACGTTTGAAATTCGAACACGAACCATAGACGACGGACGGAATAAAGAATAATATTCGATATTTGAATTTGAATGGAGGCCCCTCCCACGGGTCACGCAATTCGTTTTTATTTTAATGTACGTATGTATATAAAGCCCGGTTTATAATACGATATACAACATGGCGGCACAATGCTGATAAATATAGGGTTGTCGTAAAACAATTGGCTGGCATTCTATTAAAAATGCTGATTTAAATTATGCATTTAGTAATACTGTTGTAGTGGACATGCAATCAGCGTTGCATTGCTTGTATTGTAATCATATTTTCTAAACAGAAGCCGAAAATTTGAATATAACATAAAGCAGTCTGGAATTTCTAGGGCTATTTTCAACTAACTTCAGTTCCGTAATGAGCTTTGCATAATCGGTTTAATTTTTTTAAATAGGCATGATTCCATAATTTTGTTCATTCCACATGTGGGTCTCTTACCCCCATCTCGGCGTTTGTGGGTGACCTCAACGAAATTTTCATTAAGCCACACGGAAAAAATGTTATTCTAAAATAGATAATTTTATTCCTAACAACGGGACTAAAGTTCTTACGAACAAACCAACAGGGTTTCAATGTTTATTCTTACATTTTCCCGCCAATAAACATTGAAACACTGTTAATTTGTTCGTAAGAACTTCAGTCTCGTTTTTAACCGTTTTTACGAATAAAATGATTGTATTTTAGAATAACATTTTTCTCCGTACATTATTTAGTCCAAGCAAGGTGCTATTTGACTCTCGAAGGTATCATTAGTATTTACTTTTAAAAAATCGAATCCATAAGGAAATAATCCCCTGTTAAGAGACAGATATCAAGGAACAGTTAGCTATATTAGACAGCTTGCACAAGACAGCGAACGAGACAATAATCATTATACAGCTGGCATGAAGCAACTAATATTAGGAAGCAACTAATAAGAGACAGCTGTCACGATATAAGCTAAAACGATATATAGATATCAAGGAACAGTTAGCTATATTAGACAGCTTGCACAAGACAGCGAACGAGACAATAATCATTATACAGCTGGCATGAAGCAACTAATATTAGGAAGCAACTAATAAGAGACAGCTGTCACGATATAGCTAGAACGATATATAGATATCAAGGAACAGTTAGCTATATGAGACAGATTGCACAAGACAGCGAACGGATACAAACTTTCATTATACAGCTGGCATGAAGCAACTAATATTAGGAAGCAACTAATAAGAGACAGCTATTACGATATAGCTAAAACGATATATAGATATCAAGGAACAGTTAGCTATATGAGATAGCTTGCACAAGACAGCGAACGAGACAATAATCATTATACAGTTGGCATGAAGCAACAGATATGAAAAAGCAACTAATAAGAGACAGCTATCACGATATAGCTAAAACGATACATCTGGTATGAGACAACTATCATGAGACAGTTAGCATAAGACAACTTGCTTGATAGCTTTAGTATTATTATAGAGCTGCCATGAAGCAACTATCATGAGATAGACACTGTTATAGAGACAGATATCAAGAGCAGCTAGCTATATGAGACACCTTTTTTAAATTTAATATCGTTCATACGTATCGTATGTACGATAGGCATTCCCAATTGGGGTATGTTGTGAGGCTGAAGGTAGTGGAGAGGGAGAGGAGATGGGGAAGATGGGGATGTAACTGGCTATTCAGATCCGGTAATCAAACACAGCTAAACCCATTTCAAACAACTGGCGTAATAAAATAATAAATCCGGTAATCAAACAGAAAGGCGATACCGAGAGTATCTTCCACTCTGTAATGCAGCACAAATATACCTTATATTTTTTTAATTAATAAATTGTGATATTACACAATTCGTCGGGATTTGAACCCCCGATCTTCGGATTGCTAGTCGAGAGCCTTACCTCGCGACCAAGGAGGCTTATCTTATTATATTGAAACTAAGGTATGTATGGTAGGAACTCGAAAGTACGTATGTATATAGAAGTTATGTAATAAATGGGTTTGTATCGAGATTGCGGCCTGAGATCAGGGTTGCCCGCAGCGCCCCTGACTGTGGGCGTCACCACCCGCCCATAGAGCGATGTGCTCCTCACGAAGTCAGGGGTGTTCAATATTACTTTAAAGTAAGATAAAAACAACACTTGTGAACCCAGAAATTCATAAATAAGTCCCTAATTGTATCACTGTTTAAAAAGTACCTTTAAGAAAACAATTTCCCTCAGGGCCTGTGTCATCTGAATTTTATAGATATATTTACAAATGAAATAAGTTACGTATACTATAATATGATAATGATGCTTATTTCACCTGAAAATGTTAATTTATTTATTGTTATAAAGTTTAGTTTGTAGAACTATTTTTTTTTTTTTATATATTCAGTAATATTAATATTTAATATCTGAAAACAGTTTATTTTAACAAGTTCTGCTATGAAATTATTATTACGCGTGATAGCTGTTTCGCATTAAATTTTTACAGCTTTAGATACCTACTGACTCGGCCAAAAATTTGAATGTAAAACATGGAACAAACCTTAGCATGGGTTGAGTACTATGAAACAATAAAATTTTGAATGTTTGTAAATATATATAAATGTATATTTTTAAATTTGTTTATTCACACATGAAAAAAATAATTATAACAGGTTATATTTTTCAGATGGGTATAGTCTTACAAAGCTGTTATGAGACAGCTTGTCTGCAGGATCCAACAAATAATAATTATATTTTATTAAATACAATATAACGAATTTGTTCCGTTCTTTCAATAGTTGTTTTATTGAAGTTTCAACTTTATTCAAGTTCTTACAATAGTTGGTGGTCTAAGGTAAGCATAGTAGTCTTCCTAGCAGTTGATCGGGTTGGAGTCTCGCCGTGGGAATATTTTTTCTTTTATCTTTTAAAATACATTTTTTTTAAATTATTTATATCCCGAGATTATTCTCAAAAATGTGCTAGTTCAATATAAAATATTATAATTATACAAAAAAAAGTGTTCATTCAAGAAGTGTTAACTGACGACTTGTTATGGGAAGATTGCGCAACTTATGGCCACGAATCAACCATCTCTTATGATCAACCTTCTTTTATAATCAATCTTATCTTATGATCAACCTTCTCTTTTGATCAACCTGCTCTTAATATCAACCTTATTTTATGATCAACCTTCTCTTACGATCAACATTCTCTTATAATCAACCTTCTCTTATGATCAACCTTCTCTTATGATCAACCTTCTCTTATGATCAACCTTATCTTATAATCAACCTTCTCCCATGATCAACCTTCTTTTATGATCAACCTTATTTTATGATCAACCTTCTCTTATGATCAAACTTATCTTATAATCAAAATTCTCTTATGATCAACCTTCTATTATGATCAACCTTATCTTATAATCAACCTTATCTCATGATCAACCTTCTTTTATGATCAACCTTCTCTTAGGATCCACCATCTCTTATAATCAACCTTCTCTTATGATCAACCTTCTCTGATGATCAAACTTCTCTTATGATTAAACTTCTCTTATGATCAACCTTACCTTATAATCAACCTTCTCCCATGATCAACATTCTTTTTTAATCAACCTTCTCCTATGATCAACCTCCCTTGTGATCAACCTTCTCTTTTGATCAACCTTCTCTTATGATCAACCTTATCTTATAATCAACCTTATCTTATGATCAACCTTCTTTTATGATCAACATTCTCTTATGATCAACTTATCTTATAATCAACCTTCTCTTATGATTAACCTTCTATTTTGATCAAACTTCTGTTATTATCAACCTTATGATCAATGACTCCTAAAATAATTAATTTTTGTGTTTTTTGTGACGGATTCATCTGTCCTCACAAATGTATAGAAAACTAAACTAATCTACAAATGTATATGTACAAAATATGTCGTGCAGTTACTAAATATAACCCGCCTGAAGATATACAATACTTCAACACACCCCACGCCTGCCCTTTCTGAACAAAACCTACCATTAGGTACAGTAAATGGGCATAGCCATAGACGAAAAATTATAATGTTCTATTATTACCTATTTACTCCCTTCCCGAAAGCCTTCGTAGGCAAATTGGACAAAATTAAAGGTTGCTCATACATTATACACCAACCATGGCTTATACACGTAGCTCTGTATGTATTTCGGAGCCTCGTGGTGAGTAAGTTCAGACGTATAATATAAAATGAAAATTGAGATGGGGTGTTCACAATCAACCAATATTTTTTTGTATTTAAAAAGAACCTCTTAATGTCTAATAAATAATTGTTTAATATTCCAATTACATGAATATAATAAACTTCATTCAGCGCCAATGTTCATTTATTTATTTATATGCTTTTACATACAGTTTTCACGTTGACGGATGATGCAAGTAATAATTTTTTTAAAACAATTAGAATTAATAGAATGTTAAAAACAATCATATACCTATTTTCTTTCGGGATTTTTCTGGTGGGTACACGGAGGAAAAATGTTATTCGAAAAAACGATCATTTCAACAGTAAAAACAGTTAAAAACGGGACTGAAGTTCTTACGAATAAATTAACAGTGTTTCAATGTTTATTAGCGGGAAAATGTAAGAATAAATATTGAAACCCTGTTAATTTGTTCGTAAGAACTTCAGTCCCGTTTTTAACCGTTTTTACTATTAAAATGATCGTTTTTTCCAATAAAAATTTTCTCCGTGTAGATACAATATATCGTAAAAAATGTGTGAGGGACGGGTAGAAATCGGGGGGCAATGAGTCCAGGAGTAGTTTTTCCACTGCAACGCAATGTCCCGAAAGAGTTCTGCTGGAAAGATCAAAAGGTCTCCCTTAACCAGTCTCTTCCGACCCGGCCTGCTACATAAGTGGTGGGGCATACGCATCCGCCGACAAGTTCCAGACAAATCTCACCCCATGAACCGTGCACCCCTGCTAAGTCACCAAACGTAGCTTGCCACTTGGGGAGTATTGGCAGAGGTGTGTTGGTTATCCAAAAATGGAAGTTTTTCAATTATTGTTAGCTATTTTTTTAAACATATGAGCTTGTAGGTAGGCAGGTACATAGATAATAAAATGTGCACTTTCGTCAAATATTTTTTTTTAAATTTTACGCAATCTATCAAAAAAATATTTTTAATGAACAATTTTTCTAACAATTCATTGAACAACCTCAAAATCGTTTTCTGCGTTGATTTCATTAATAATTGACCTGAAACATGTTTATAGAATCTTTGATCACCATACATGCCAACAGAAATATTTCAAAGCCGCCTTTATCTAACTATATTTAAATATATAGACTCGTGATTTGACTTCTAGAGCCCCATTTAATTTTGAAAATTAGTAATAGGAAAAGTTTATGTAAACTCACGTTTCTTTTGATAAACTAGATGACAAAAATGTCTTCACGGCAAATCATTTCCAGGAAGAAAAGTTGAAATTCGTTTGGGATGATTCGACATTTTTTGACAAAATTTATATGCGGCCTTCATCTTATCGGTGATATTTCGTTTTTTTATGATAAAATGATCAGTGCGTTTGGGGAAACAAATTTGAAAAGTTGAATTACTTTGTTAAATAACTTTATAAAATTATGATAATAAGCAATAGATTATCGAAGTATAAATTGTTTGACAGAGCATAAAAAACTAGCGAATCCTTGCTGACCTACCTATATTGCTGAGGTATAAATATTTTTAAGGCAAGATTTATGATCAAACATACTAATTTCTGGTGAATTGATGTGAAATATTCTTTCGTATTCCTGTGTAATGAATATTATAACTTAATCATTTAACGGTAAAATAAAACAATTCATAATATATGCTCAATGATAGATGGCGGAAATTTAATTATTTCAGAATAAAAACCATTTTTGCAAGTTATGCTTTAAATTAGCAAGATGAATTGTTTGTTTGCGCCCTTAAGGAGATACCCGGCGGTGATTTTTCAATATAAACGTATTCCCTATTTATCTCTCTGGATTTTAACCCTAGAGAAAATATTGTTTTTACATAAAATAGATATCAACTACTAGCGTGTCGGTACTTTTTATAGAAGTTATGACCTTCCAAAAATCAATAAAATTGACTGGTTTAAACGCCGTCAAAAGACGTTCAGTAAACAAACTAGACAATGTTTTTAAAAAAAAGCAAAACATGAAATAGTTTTGTCTTATGTAGTTGGTAAAAAAAAATTAAAATCAGTTCACTTTTGGAGGAGAAAAGTGGGGAATACAAAACCTGGATTTTACAGTTATTAAAAGTCATGAATAAAAAAATAATAGCCTATAACCTAAGCTAACGCAACCAATTTTTTGTTTCATCACTTTTTATTTTTAATAACTCAGGTGCGGGACATACGTCATTTCTATGTCTACCTACGTTAAATTATCGTGAAAACAAGCTTATGTGTCCAAGCGGTTAAAGGAGGTGGTGAAGTTGCATGATTCTGAGTTATCTGGTCAGTGAATAAATGATAATAGTTTTGTTCATATAAAAATCCAATTCTTTCAAGAAAGGCGTACAAATACAATACTGTATCAATGATTCAATCCATGTTTAAGAATGCCTTTCTCGGAAGAATTGAGTTTTTATACGAACAAAATTATTTATTTATATTGTAGCGTATTTATGGCCGCAAACAAAAAAAACATCATAATATTTAACAGCGTAACTTGCGAAAATGGTTTTTTCCTAAAATAACTTAATCACCGCCATCTAAAAGCGAATGGATTAAGGCGATCCGCTCACTGAGGCAACTGAAAACTGTCAACTGGCAAATGTCTTTGTATGACAATGGGCCGGTATATCAGTTGGTCTAAAGCTCGGCTTTGAAGGAATGAGGAGCTCAGCATGGCTTAGCACACAATCCGTATATCAGTCGTAATCCTAGAGTTAACCAATTTTAAAAGTTTAGTCTATGATAATTTTAGTCATTTCTATATAAAACCAATATATTTATGTAAGTATCTATGGACTCTATGGTTTTATCAAACAACCAAACGTCAAACGATGTCATAACTCTAAGAAAGTTCGAATTCCATGTTGATAGGTAAACTTATTCCTCCAATGTAATTTATTGCGTCCGTACGTAGCACGTACGTAGCAGATCGAAACCGAAGCAATGTGAAATCTAACAGATGACAGATGTGTTTTGCCAATAGCGCTACAGCATTTAGCAAAGGAACTATTATGCGGCTTACCACGGCTTAAGCGGCCGATTTCGGCGGTTTAAGTTGAGCGAGGAATGTGCTCCTTAGCAAAGACTGATATACCGGACCAATGTGATAGCCGCACACTACACCTACACAATCACTCAAAAACTCGTTGTCAATGGTAACGCAAGCGGTGACGCGCTACTCGCACTGCTGACAAAACGTAAAAATCAAAGAATTTTATTTAACAAAATCCAAAATTTCTTGCAGAATTCTTGCACCTCAGGACAGTAGATGCGGAGCGTGTTCTTATGAATATTGGTGATGCTATTAGCTGCTCGCCTGATGATGGCGACGGTGGGTCCCTTACCCGGTTATTAGGCCCCATTAGGCCTTTATACCGGCGTCAATAAGTCCACGAGGTAGCATTGGAGTGGTGGGCCACCCTATACTAAACACAATCATAGCTGTATTTATTATATTATGTAGATTGCAAACCTTTGAGAATTACTACATTAAAAAAAAAAACAAAACATACATATCTTCTCATTTTTAAATTCACTATGATATCTAAGGCGCTCCGCCCACTGAGGCAACTGAAAACCAACTAAAACCGGCTGTTTTCTCTGTCTTGATTGGTAAAAAAGCTTGTTTAACCATAGACGAAGAACAATCAGCTGACAGCTGGCAACTCTCAATTGCCGGCCAGGGCAACCAGCAGAGCAAGACGCAAGTCACCGCTTGCGTTACCATTGACAACGGGGTTTTGTGTGATTGTGAAGTGTGCGGGCCATCACATTGTCATACAAAGACAGTTGGCAGTTGTGAGTTTTCAGTTGCCTCAGTGGGCGGAGGCACTTATCTTCATCACCTAAATATAAATATGTAAAATTGAATGTTTTTTTGTTTATTTATTATTATTTCCAATACCATACATCTGATTGCGATGAATCTTTGGTGATTTTGAATCTTTGGTGATTTGTCCGTACGCCCGCAAAGGTTTCTATAAATAATGGTGAGCTCTGGCATTATGAAATTTGTAGAAAAAAATTACAATAGGTGGCGCGCGAATATTTGTTTAAAAAACGAGTGTATTTAATATAGTTTAACGGCTGAGAGGGAAGGTGGAAGGAATGAGGGGAATCAGGGAGGGCTGCAAAGAAGGGGGTTCGCAGGAGGGGCTCGAGAGAGGGTGAAGGCGTGGAAGTTGGGAGGGGACGCGGAAGGGAAGGGGAATGCAGTGACGGAAAGAAAGGGGGGGGACGGGGGCGGGAACGGGGACGCATAGGAAAGGACACGCAGGGAGAAAAAAATCTTTCTTTGAGTGGCATTGCAACGCATGACGGATACTCGCTAGTGTCTTACAGAGGACGTATTTAAAAGAAAGAGAAATTTCAACAAAGCTCTCACGGGAAGACATCATTTAACATGAATCATGATTGCACTTATATTTTTTACGCCTACCTATTCGAAGGTAGCAACGATTGCAACAGGGAATAAATAATAATGTCAAGTCTGCAATCGTGAGAAATAAATATAATATTAAGAATCATAACCGAACACAGATTTATTTACATGTGCTTTTACAGATGTGCTAACGTGGATACGTGAGAAGAATCCTGTTTCAAAATATCATGTTATTTTACACAATGTATACAACAATCTACTCAGTTAAAGACCTGCATAATCTTAATATATAAAACAAAGTCGGGTTAGTTACACCATTTCTAACTCAAGAACGGCTGGACCGATTTTCATGATCTTTAATTTTTTGGATTTGTCTCCGTCCCGATTAACAGAATAACTATTAAAACATCGGAAAAATCACGGTAAAAATAAAATTATGAAGAATATAATTTTTTTCATATATTTTGTATGGAACGGCTTTTCAAATAATGTGCGTTGGTCGACATAATTTGAATCAATTCGAACAGCTAATAAATTAAACACAACATTTATTGATTCTGAGGCGGTACGAAGTTTGCCGGGTCAGCTAGTATCTAAATAAAATTACAAAATTATAAAATAAATTTACTCAAATGACAAAAATACAAAGAAATAGTATGTAAACTGTTTAAATAATCGACGAAAATATCTACTACATCATTCGCTATCCTAATTAAAAGATGGAGTGTGTATTTTATCTATATTCCAATTTACATTATTTATATGTTTTTATATCTATTTCTATTTCTTTTTTTATTATTTATATTGAGTGTGTTGAATTTGAGATTTGGTTTGATTATTTTTATGTAATTTAATTTAGTTGAATTTATTTTATCTTAATTTTATTTTCTGTCTTTTCTTTTATTGGAGGCACCGCTGAAAACCAGCTGCATTCCAGGAGAAATCCTGAATTGCAGCTGAGCAGTGACCTTTTCGTCAATAGAACCAATGTGTAATCAAAAATGTATATATATATTGTAAAAAAAAAATCTATTATTATTATTAATCTATTAATGAATAAACGATTTTATTATTATTATTATAAAGCACATCAAATAATTGAGATAGTCCAACACAAATTTTAAAGTTT
The DNA here is from genome assembly GCA_951813805.1 of Limnephilus auricula. Taxonomy (NCBI): domain Eukaryota; kingdom Metazoa; phylum Arthropoda; class Insecta; order Trichoptera; family Limnephilidae; genus Limnephilus; species Limnephilus auricula. The sequence goes on from OX638403.1 coordinate 10,214,769, forward strand.
CATCAATTTCAAACTATGTATACCCATTGAACAAAATAATTAAGTTAATTTAATGAAAATACTTGATTTAACCAACTTACATTCCAGAAAAACCGTGAAACAATTTGGTACTTTTATTATACTGCGCCTTTCAGCACCAAACGCCACTCGTGGATGAGCGCTGGGCCCAAGCTCACTCCGGACCACGTCATACGTAACTGATTATTATTTTATAAATTTTGATTATTAATTCTATACGATGTACTCGTTTCTTTACAGAATACATACTACTCGTTTTTTTACTGTGATATGCGCGAGATTACACTACCCTCCCCACCCAGGAAAAAACATTATAATAATTTGTGTATTTATTTTTTGGTCGTGTATACATTGAGCCCCATGTAGAAAATAAAAATTGACAGGTAAATTTATTTTTATCATGGTTTTCATACTTATTTACCCCTGTTGCCGATGGGTGCTTTTTTTGCCAACCAATGCCAAATATTCTACAAAGAGGCGATTCTCCCACAGAAAATCACTAATCGGTTTTTTAAGTTGATTTAATTTTTTCGAGATGGGGTAAGTGTACGCAGTTTTGTATGAGAATATTATTCACTCTTAAACATAAAAATGATTTCCTATTTTTACATATTTTATCTCATGTTTAATTCTCACAGTGAAATATTACGCTTATAACTAATAAGAAAGCATCCGGCTTGATCATTTTCACTCAAGTGCAGATTAAAGGCAGAGTGCGTACACTTACACTTCGTTAAGCAGTTTTCACATGGGTTGTCTTTTCATAATGGATTCAGGATGAAAAAATGACGGTGTTATTTGGCATATTCCTATAGTCTGGCATTGTTTTACGTAATTCCTTTTTTTGTGGAAATGCTGCACGTTTATTTAGTTTTACATTTAAAATATTGATAAAAATACTATAATAACATATAAGGGCCTTTCCAATAAACGTGTTTTAAATATAAAACAACTTATAAATAACCATTAATGCATTGTAAAAGGGTTTTTTATGTGTTTATCAGTTGTGTAAAATTTAAAACACGTTTACTAGTAAGGCTGCATGTGTTTATTAATGTTCGATTACCAAAACAGGAGGCTCCGAGGAAAATAATTTCAGGGGTCCGTAACATCTTTGGAGATGGGGGTTTTTTTTAGAAAAGGAAGGAGTTAATATGGGTTGGAGGGAGGAAATAAAGATTCCTGCAAATCGCTCCTCAGTTGAGATGTTGAACCCAAAAACGTGTCGTGGAAATTACACATTTTTGTTGACGGCAACGGCAACGGCAAAGGCAAATGGTTATGTTCAAGGTTTTGCCTTTTTTGACGATTTAATACCGACTCGTAATTCATAATAACATTACTTCTTCAATGAATTCTATTATAATTTTTTTATTTATTCTATAATCTGTATGAAATAAGATCGTGAAAAAATTATAACAAATATTATAATAAAAATGTTGTTCTTGTATTGTTTCGTATTAATTATACTATATAATAACCTTGCATAGCGTGGATTTACTAAATGCTCATTTTTATGGAAAAGTGTGTGAAAGGGTTTAAACTAAACCCGGACCTAAAATTCTGGTGCCTAAAAATAAAACTCTCATTAAAAATTTCGGCGTATTAGATTTGTCACAGAATTTATACATAAAAATGCAAAAATCAGTCATTTTAAATACATGTAGGAGTACAAAAGATTTTTTAAATATTTATATTGAGGGATCAGTAGGATTTATCGGTCCAATTAGGAATTCCACCGAGCCGAACCTTCTGATATGAAAATATCTGGAGTCGGCAAATTATTTTCCCAATTGGTACTCTGGTAGGTTAACAGGTTGTTCTTGTATTGTTTTGTATTAATTATACTTATATAATACACTTGCATAACTTGGATTTACTATATGCTCATTTGTGGAAAAGTGTGTGAAAGGGTTGAGTTTTTCCTGTGTCGAAAATTTAACCCGGACATTAAGTCTGGTAAAATAAAAAATTAAAATGTTTTTTCCATATTTTATGTGTTCCTATATAGTTTGCATACGGGATCGGTATTTAAAAAAAAGTATCATGTAAACCGCCAAAAAGAATTCCTTCTTTTCTTTTATTCCCCCACTTCCATTAGCTTTACATCATTCCCCAATATTAACAATGAATTTATATTTAAAAAAAAAACGCTTGTCATATTTACTATGTAGGAATTGAATAACTTCATCATGATACTGTCGATCCTTCGGAAGAACACTTGCAATAAAAAGACTAAATAAGAATAAGAAACGATTCCGTATTATTACAAGTATTTACCAGAGAAACTGGTATTATTTCCTCCATCAAAGTTATTCAAATGCAATTATTCTTTCGAACTTATGTACACATTAAGGCCTTCCATGCTTCAGTCCCATTAATAGTTATATATTATTACGTCCCATTATAGGCCATAACGTATCGTGCGATAAGAGCGAGAATAACGTATCATTAACCATCTGATAACACGTCCTTTAATGCTAATTGCGCATTACGCACGAATGTTGGAGAACGGAATTAAAAATATAATAAATGGTTGGCGGTTAAAATACCAGTACCTGGATGACGGGTTATGAATGTGAAGGCTTCTTGTGGTGGATAGAACCTAAATGCCGCGAGGGCCTGAGGGCTTAGAGATGCTGTGAATCTTAATAATTAATAGAAATTGACTCAAATAATATGGTAAATGATAAAGAACTAATAAAACCCGATTATATAGAACTGAAAAAAACACAGGATCTTATTTTTTTATAAATTGGTTTTTGTCAGCAAAAAAAATATAAGGTGATTGTCAAAAGAATTCATATTCTACGCTTTCGTAGATGGCGCTCGTATAGTATTTTTACTTTTAAACGCTTTTTAGAAGTTATGCTTTGAAATATTAAGAAAATTTTATTGTTCGCGAAAGTACACAAGCAATATGAATATTAACAAACAGTTTTGTTAATTAAAAAACTTTAATATTTTAAGAAAGGCTAACAAATACAATATTGGATTGAATCACTGATGAAATATTGTATTTGTTAGCCTTTCTTGAAAGATTAAAGTTTTTTAATTAACAAACCTATTTGTTAATATTCATATTGCTTGTCTACTTTCGCGAACCATAATTTTTTCTTAATATTTCAAATCATAACTTGTAAAAAGCGTTTATAAGTAAAAATACTATACGAGCGCCATCTATGAAAGCGTAGAATATGAATTCTTTTGACATTCACCTTAAGTGTGTATTACATTGCTTGCAGTGTGAAAAAATAATTGTTATTTCTTATATGGAAATTTTTTTATAACTCTTTTTAATTAACGAAGACAACATTAGCGAAACTCAATCTAAATCTGAAACAGAAAAATTAGAAAAACATCGGGTCACATCTGGGACTCGAACCCAGGACCTTCGGCTTTCTGGACAGATGCTCAAACCACTGAGCTGTGTCCATGTCCATATCCGATTCGGTCATATTTAACAGTAACATATTTTGACTGAGAACTGCCAACATTATCTTCATTTTCTTAACGCATATTTTATTGGCTGCTATCTGAGTCTCTACCTACTAAGGTAAAAATAAGAATAAATACAAATAACTCTGTTTACACAACTTATTTAATCGATATTATCAAATAGTTTCGTAACCAATGGTTTCTTCGCCAGAATACAACAAAATAAACACAAATAACAATAGACAACAAGTTTAGACAGACGGCCGGCATAGTCCACAACAAAATGGACACAAATAACAATAGACAACAAGTTTAGACAGACGGCCGGCATAGTCCACAACAAAATGGACACAAATAATAATAGACAACAAGTTTAGACAGACGGCCGGCATAGTCCAGCGGTAGGGCGTTTGACTCCCATTCCGAAGGCCGCGGGTTCGAATTGATGTGTGTTATTTCACAATTAATTATTTAAAATACTTTGTAGTATATTTGCGGCACGTTCCAGAGTGGAAGATACTCTTAGTATCGCCCTAGTGTAAGACCACCATTCAGAATTGAAACGTTACTTGAAATGGCTTAAAAAAAAGACAAATAAGTATCTATATACAAAAAAACATTACAAAGAGTGGAGATTAATTAGTAACAGCGTATCATAGAAAAGAATTACCTATCTAAAAGCTATATAATATATATTTTAGAGTAGGTAATATGTAATTGCATTTATACAGGGTGCTAAGGTACGTACTCGACTTACTTTATTAACAAGTGATTCCTGACATTATTTGGAGTAAAAAATGTTAATAAAATTTTTGTCTCCGGTGACATTTTTGATGTTTTTTTTTTTCTACAAAAATATTTAAAAAAAGATGGTGTTGGACAGTCAGGGTAAGTGGTGGGGCGGTAAATCGGCTGAGTGACCAGTGACGTCATGTGAAAGATTTTTTAAATTTTATTAGAAAATAAAATTGTCATCAAAATAGTCACCGGAGACAAAAATTCCATTTGCATTTTTTACTCCAAATAATGTCAGGAATCACTGGTTAAAGTAAGTCGTAGTACGTACCTTAACATCCTGTATATTAAACATTTTATTAAAAAAAAAAAAGAATAACCAAGATATAAAATATTTAAAAAAAGTTTAAATTTAAGTGGTTATTAAAACTTTTTAACCTTTTTTGTTTCGTTGCCATGCCGTCATTGCCATAGCAATATAAAAAGCGCCCATTCGGTCACATATAATGGCAATATCGTGCCTTCGATAAGCCTTGACTATAAACTGGTGGCTACAAAGGAATGTCATTAAAAACGTCATATGTCATACACGTTTCAACCATTTGGATTAATTTCGTAATTTCACGCACATATGCTGAAAATTGTTTTTACTCAATTTCAATGGCACTTCCAAATTGTATCAAGAAATGTTTGTTTTTTACACGTAGGTATAATGTTAAACATTAATATTGCAGCTATGGTACCTTCCCATTTGTTTGAAATGCGACTAAGAAAATGAGTTTTTTCTCACTTGCAAAATTCCTTTGTGTGCAGTAGATAAAATTGAATAAAACATAATTATTTTGATTGTTTTAGTTGAAAACATGTTTCCTGCAGATTTTCTCAAGAATAAGAAGCATCTTACGTCATCTCTCGTCTCTGGAGTTTGCCTCCTTACTGTATTTTTTTTTTCTTTTTTAATGTTTTTAATGTCCACTCAGAATGATTCTTATTTTTACACCTGTTTTATACAATATATTAGTTTTAACGTTTTTGTTTTGTCCTGTGCTATAATAGCACCGTTACTTTTTACTAATATTGTCCTATGCTATATCAGCACTATTATTGTTAATTTTGTTCCATTGTTATTGCCTTGTATACTCGTATACTGTATATTCTTTATTTAAAATTACTTTTCAATACTTTTGTAAGGACTCTAAAGAGCACTATAGGATTATTTTTAAATTTTGTGCATTTGAAGTGAAACATCACAAAATGTTTTGTTAAATGTTTTTTTCATTTTTTTTTTCATTATTATTATTATTATTAAAGGGAACTCCTTGTATGACGTCTTTTGTTTTCCAAAAAAAGGGATTGTTTGCACAGACATTTTGAAGGCTACACTTGGAAAGAAAACACTTGTGTTCATTTACTGGAATATTGGTTGATTGCGTATGCAAAGTTAAGATAAACTTGCAATAATGTGAAATGATTTTTGATACTGGTTGTAAGGCTCTTAGAAATAGAATGATGTTGTAGTAAGAAATAAATGCCAATATTCAATTTTTATAAGAATAACTCTCTTTTTATAACTTTTGAAGGATATTCCCGATCAATGTAATATATCCTTGAAGAAGAAGATAACACTAATAATCTAAATGAAAATATGAAAATGAACAAGACACAGAAAAATAGAACCCAGAACCGAAGTTAATTCTGAAATTTGAAATATGAGATTGACAAATATTTTGAATAATTGGTGGCAATAGCCGAATTGGTAGAGACGCCCGTCCCCGTAAGACGAGAGGTTCTGGGTTCGAGTCCCAGTTGCGACCGTTTCTTTTATTTTTCTGGGTCTTGTTCATTTTCATATTTTCATTTAGATTATCTATTAGTGTTATCTTCTTCTTTGATGATCACAGACTTGGCGGAATTTAGAGCTAAACTTAAAACTCACCTTTTTAGACAGTCGTATCCATAAAGCAAAAAAAAACTTTACCTTCACCTTTACAACCCGCGAAATTGTAAATAACTAATTGAATACAAATGTAAGCAAATTCGTATTGGTAAGATTAGTAAATGTAATTTCGTACAAATTCTCCAATCCTAAAGAGTCCTAAATTCTCCAGTCTTTCAAAATAAATATTAACTCTATTTTTGGCAGTAATCTTCTTATCAATGTAATATGAACAGCGGTAAAGGAAGCAAATGTAAAATCATGCAATGTCCAGTGTTTTAAATGTACGGTCCGACGCGTGCAAAGTCGTATCTCCTCCAAGCATAAACTTTCTAATTAAAGTGTGTTTATCGAAAGTAACCTGCCAAGTAAGTATGTTTTCTGTATCTATTTGTAAATAAAAAAACTAGATAGAGCTTAAGAATTCATTATAAATTGTACAGCGCCCTTGAGGTGATTTCTCACCAAAACGGCGTTCTACAAATTGTCAATTATTATTATTATTATTGATGGGAATAACCTTCAAAAGTTATAAAAAGAGACTTGTTCTTATAAAAATTGAATATTTATTTAGACTTTTACAAAAAGGTTAAAAGGTGTTGCATATAAATAAAAATCGGATATATTTATCCGAGACACTATCTAGTTAGGTAACAAACACATTCATAAAAATACTTGTTTCCAATAAAAAAGGTAGCTGCCGATAATGAGGAAAAAAAATAGTCGTAGATAATATTGTTAATTCTGAAATTTTAAATATGAGATATACAAATATGACGCTTGAATAATTGGTGGCAATAGCCTAATTGGTAGAAGCGCCGCGCCGCACAGTGGGCTGAAAATCGCCTTTCATAGACATAGAGACTTGAATTTTCATGGCTCTTTTTTTGGCTAGAAATGGATTCTGCTGATCATTACTATGCTATAAAATTTCGTATGAAGCAATTGCGTGTACAAATGAAGGAGTTATAATTTTTTAAAGAAAAAATTGTATGGCACTGACATTAAAAATGAGGCTATCTCTGGAATCATAAGGTTAGCCATTACATCCTTACACACAGATATACTACTATTTATTTGTATTTTTTTGACATACTTCGTATTGTGGCGCAACTTGCGCGTTTTTTTTAAATCCTCAATGTTGAAAAATAAAATTTTTATGTTGATGATTCATTTTAATGCAAAATTTTGGTTTATAGTGTCAATAAAATATTGTAAACTAGACAAAGCATACTCATGTGTAAAGCATTTAAGCATTTTTGCATTAAAATGAATTATCAACATAAAAAAGTTTTTTTTTCAACATTGAGGATTTAAAAAAAACGCGCAAGTTGCGCCACAATACGAAGTATGTCAAAAAATACAAATAAATAGTAATATATCTGTGTGTAAGGATGTAATGGCCAACCTTATGATTCCAGAGATAGCCTCATTTTTAATGTCAGTGCCATGCAATTTTTTCTTTAAAAAATTATAACTCCTTCATGTTTACACGCAATTGCTTCATACGAAATTTTATAGCATAGTAATGATCAGCAGAATCCATTTCTAGCCAAAAAAGACCCATGAAAATTCAAGTCTCTATGTCTATGAAAGGCGATTTTCAGCCCACTGTGCGCCGTCCCGGTAAGATGAGAGGTTCGGGGCTCGAGTCCCAGTTGTAACCGCTATCTTTTATTTTTCTGTGTTTTGTTCATTTTCTTATTTTCATTTAGATTATTAGTAATATCTTCTTCTTCAATGATAAATGCCAATAGTTTAGAAATGAGTTAACTTAGTGCATTCGCTCACGGGGCAACTGACAAAAAACAGTTTGCAACTCAAGTCGCTAACTTGTGTATTCAATGCGATGATCCGCACACTACACAATTTCTCAAAAATCCGTTTTCAATGTTTTGATTTTTTTGTTTGATTTAAAAAAAAAATTAAAAGAAAGACATTCTAAAAGTCCCCGGAGACAAAAAATTTCTAAGCCCTTCCTTGTTGATACGAATTACTTGTTGAAGTATGTCAAGTACGTACCTTAACACCCAGTATATCTCACAAGGACGATCTGAGAGTATCTAAATCTGTCAGGGATATATACAAATTATCTTAAATATTTTTTTTTTAAATCACCTTTCTAATCATAAATCTTTGAGAGGGCGGGTCAATAACAAAATATTAGCACTCCAAGAGGCATTCCATAAATCCATTTTGATAATAAAACAATGATAATACTAATGTACAATCAATAATCAATGGGGATTGGTCGATCAAACGCTATAAATCAATGAAGGCTCTATCATCCATACAGCCTTATCGATATGAGCTCCCATTGGTCGAGCCCGGACCAACCACATGCCTTCATTTCACCATCTGCATTCAACCGTATCTTCTGATGCCATGAACAATAATTATACCCAATTCTTGTACCTGATTTTTTACGGCCGAATAAACCGTAAATAATAACTTGTAATGACAATAATCACGCTTAAATGGATGCATTTGTTGCGCTTTGACTTCGATGTGTTAAAGCTGCAGACTGGGTGCATTTCAATGTATGGTTATCTGCGTGGCTTAGTGGTAAAAGTGCCGACTGTGGTTTCAGAAGCTTCATACCTAATTGAAGCAAAGCTCTCTAGCGGTGAGCTCTGGCGTCTTGAAATTTGCACAACTATTTGTGTTGATTTTTAGCAAGCAACGTAAATTCCATAGTGAGATGTGAAGCTTTCAATTTATTTGAAGTGTTTTATTTATTTTATTATTTTATTTTTCAAATATTGAAAAAAATACATTTTAATCTTAAAATTAGGTTGATGTTAACTTGCTAAATTAGTCGTACGGTATAGGTAAAGGGTGTTAAGGGACATATCTGTCTCGCTTTAATAATAATAATAATAACATTACATTTATATAGCGCAGTTTTGTGTGATTTCACTTCAAGTGCGCTTAACTAAAATAAACTTAAAAATAATCCTATAGTGCTCCTTACAAAATATTAATAGAAATTTATAATTAATTTACAAAATATTAATAAAAGTCCATTACTAGATAGAAATAACGAATACACAAAACAAAACAAAAGCAGAGATTGTTTTTTAACAATAACAGTGCTGTTGTTATAGCACAGGACAACAATAATAGACAATAACAAAAATATTCCAGTGATTTCTGATATTATTTGCAGTAAAACTTTGAAAAAAAAAACTTTTATGAAACTTTGGTCGCCGCAGATATCATTGTGTTTTTTTTTTTTTCAAAAACAATCAAGCATTGATTTCTCTTGTCGTTACTGGTCACTCATCCTAGTAACCACCTCTCTTTAAATTTAGGAATCACAGATTAAAGTGGGTTGTCTCTTAACCACTCGAGCGCTTTTTGAAACATTATGGCACTATTTCCAAAACCTCGGATTGCTTTGTTGCCAAAATGTGGCAAATTTAAAAAAATATATATATATTAAAACGATTATATAATACATTGTACATTCAAAATATAACAAAATAAATATTCTCTAGATTCTTTAAAATGTTTTAAAGATAATTTTTTTATTTTTATAAATCGTACAAATATGTTATAATATACAAAAGATAGGGTATTCATTGGCTACATAGAACTATAATCAGTTTGTATGTCTCCATATTCAAATTCGGAGGTATGATTTTTTTAATGTGGGCGGAAAAATTTCCTTTAGCAACCCGAGAAAAAATATTTTAATTGCTCTGTCGCTCCAGTAGCATACTTATTATTATATTTTAATTTTATTTCTTCTTAACGTGTTCATTACTGAGTTATACATAAACACATTTTTTTAGTTTATTCAGATCTTTTCAGTTTCTTATCCTATGGGTAAAGATTATGAAAATTGTAAAAAAATCTTTCTAAAGTCATGAAAAAATAATCCGAATTAATCTTTTGGTATTAGGTACCTACCCTGCCAAATACCAATTCTAACAAAAAAACACAATCAACAAAAAACACACCATAGACTATAATATAAAATGGCCGTCTCCGAACAAGGCGGGAAGGAAACCCGTTCCAAACCTCGACGAATAAAAACTCCGCGGCTCGGGCAGTGTTGGAACACGTATCACGTCCGCTGGCGGCTCTCCATAGTCCGGGTCCGCTCCAAGCCTATACTTATGATAAATTGGTGCCGCGGCTCCGGGTTGCCAGTTCTTGCCCGGTAGGTTGGTAATTCCATATTACGGATGGCTGATGTAATAAAGTATTGAGCCCGTGGCGGGGGAGGGGAGGTCGTGACTGGGCTTCTTAAATTATGAGGCGGTAACATTTATAATAAATATATATATATTTTTAAAGATAGATGTTTATAAATATAACTACGAACTAGTGTACAGATATATTATGTTTGGTTTTGAAATGAGAAAATGCTTAGTTCTTGCCGGGAAGTCATTTATCCAGTTCCTACCTCTCCCCAAAAATAATGACGAGAATAAGACGGAAGTAGTTTCCGAGAGAACTTAGGCCATAGGCCCATTGTGCTATCTCCCATTTTACCTCAATCGTTTAATAACAACCCAGTCCCTTTAATAAAGTTCACCAGGGTTGTCATTGGATATGTGGCTATGTCTTCTGGTTCTACTGTATGTCTCCCCAGGTATCTAAGCATAGTTCTCACCAAACATAATATTGCTGGAAAAGTATTTGAAATTTGGAACAATGGACAGAAACATAGTGAAAATTTGAGTGCAGTTATTTTGAAAACAGAAGAAGTTTTTGAATTTCCTTGGAAGCAAGTTTTGAAAATGATTTTTTCGTCTAAAAAAACGTCTTCTAAATAATCTAAATCATGTGTCGGTAACCTGCGGCCCGCGGGGCCGCATGCGACCCGCGAGGCGTCTTGGTGCGGCCCGCAAGCTTCTCGCCGCAACGCACGTGTCAGACGATATCATACACAACACAAAAGGGAAATACACGAACTTTCCAACAACCGGTGGGTTGTAGATCTTGGGTTTTTGACTGATTTGCCTGCAAACTGAATCTACTCAATACACGTTTACAGGGGAAAAAATGATATGCAATATGTAATCAGATGTTACATCATTTGAAATGAAACTACCATAATTTATCAAGAATATCGATAAAAGAAAACTCGATCATTTTCCAAATTGCAAGAAAGCAATAAAAGAAGCTGGGATAAATTTTGTTTGGCAAAATACTAAAATAAAAGTGAATTAATACAACTTGAAACTGAGTTTGAAAACCGGTTTGCTGATTTCAAAAAGTTCTCACGTAAGATGGAGATTTTCAAAAACCCCTTCTGAGTGGATATCGATAATGTACCAAGTTATTTGCAAATTAACGTGATAGATTTGCAAAGTGATACTACACATAAAATGGCTTTTGGAAAAAAAAATAACTTGGTGGAATTCTATGGGAATTTGCCTTCTAAAAACTACAAGGAGTAAAAAAGGTTTCATAAAATACAATACAAGGGTGCATAAAAAGTTATGTAAGTAAAACACATGTTTTTTAAATCAAATAAAAATTTTGGTAGATCAAGATAATATTGTGGGTGGATAGATAATTTTGAAAATAAAAAATCAAATTATTGTTATAAATGGAGGGGGTAATTATCAATTCATACATTCAAGATAGAATCATATTTCGAATCATATTACCCGAATAGAATTTATAATTTTTTCTCTTAGATCTAAGCCCACTTCTATGACGCAAAAATAATAATAATAATAAATAATGAAAATTAACAATAACAAAAAGAAAAATCGTACCTAATGATCACCCAACCAAATATTACAAACAACTTGTCTTGAGTCTTGGTAAAGCTTTAAGATCAAGATCTAAAGATCAAATAACGCATCTATTAGGTTGAACCTCCCATTTTTCGTGCTATATTTGGCAGCAAACTTCATTCATTTCAGCGTTTTTCTTTCAGAATCCAAGAGGAATGAATCATTTTGAACACGTCTCCCTATGCCTATCGCCAGGTAGTTAGATTATTAGATGTTATTCAAAGTTACTTGAAAGAACTAGCTATATTAGTATGCAATATCGTTGGAATTTTTGGTAAAATTTGTAATTAAGGGGGGGATATCAAAACTCGGCTTCACTGCAGTTAGGTATTTTTGGTACTTGTACGGCCCCGCTAGCGAACCACAATTTTTGCCGTCTATGGGGCAGACTCGGGTAAGATTGACACCAAATTGGTAAACCATTTAGCATTTTGATAAAGTACGAAATAAAAAATACACTTGCTCTATAAAATTTAAATTTGTTTACTAGATAATGGATACAGCTAGACAGACATATTAGCAATGGAATGGATAGATAGAAACATCTTTTACGCCCTGAACCTTTTTTGACGTCTCCGTTTTTTACTCAATGAGACTTTGAATCTAATGGTGTTTTGACGTAGATTGTATGGTTTATAAAATGGTAATAACTGTATTTATAATATTACCGGAAAATAATGGGTGTGAATAAAGGGAGATCATAAAATAAAGTTGGGACAAATATTTTAAGTACGTGCAATAGAAATGACAAAAGGTGGTTTTGTTTTTGAAAGTTTATTTCGACAAATTTTTTCGTACTCAAGAAAGAATATATTTCAAAATATTAGCTCAGATAAACAAAAAGTAGAATGACGCACATAAACGAAAAATCACAAAATTTTATACAAATTGATATAAAATCAACTAAATGTAAACTTGGTATGCAAATATTCAGCATAATATCCTACAAAAATTGCCAAGACTTGTGGATTTTAGAATGATATTAATTTTATCTTTAGTACTTGTACAGTGTTAGTCGTACGGAATTTTTAAACTTCTCAACAATAATGGTCGATTTATTTTTATTTTTATATATAACTTCGCATCGGAGGCCCTGAGGAAAATTGTCTTGAAGAGACCCATATTGTATGAAGGAGGAAACACAGAGGCCGGCAAATCGTTTCACAGCTGAGCTGTTGAACTCAAGAACGAGTGGTAGAAGCGACCCGTTCTCATGTGAGAAATTTCGACCGTGTATATATGTTGGGCGCGCATTTGTCGTGTTTCCCGGCTTTGCACCGGTGCTGAAGGGATCAATGACGCTAGTTCCTCTCTGAAGCATCTTCCATGTCTGAAATAACGGTAGAACAAGGATTCCATCGCGGTAGACGACCCTGAATAATTCTTGAAGCACGTGTGCTCCTGAGGCTGTTCCTTCTTATTGGCAGCTCGTGTACAAATTACCCAAAATTTATTTGACTCTCTCGACTCATCGCCTTGCCCCGCTGTGGGAGAGATGGATTCATACATCCGCCACTCCTTTTTTTATATGAATACCTTACAAAAGTCCCACCTGCTCCCCTCTGGAGTCAGTGAGACTATGGCATCCCCAATTGGGGTATGTTGTGTGGCTGAAGGTGAATGGGGATGAGAAGGAAATATTGTAATTATTTCTACAAATCTCATGACGTCAGAGCTCACCACTATATGTATATAGAATCCTTCGCGGGCGTGTGCACAACAAATCACCTATTGTTTCAGTGCAATCGAATGAATGGTATAGGAAATTTTTTATAACGCCAGAGCTCAGCACTACATATAGAAACCATTACAGGTATGTGCACAACAAATCACCAAAGTTTCTTTGCAATCGGAGTAATGCTTTAGGTACCGTATAAGGAATTACGAAGGTGTGCATTTAACAACTTACAAAAGTTTCATCGCAATCGGATAAATAGTACAGGAAATAAATTCATAATGCTAGAGCTCACTTGCACTATAATATATATAGAAAATTTCAAAGGCATGTACACGTAGGTACACGAAAAATCCGCTAAAGTTTCATCGCACTCAGATGAATGCTTTAGGTACCGAATAAGGGACAAACAAAGAAACATTAATTTTTTATGTATTTTTTTTACAAATTTCATGACGCCAGAGCTCACTATTATTTATAGAAACATTGGCGGGTGTGCACATAACAACTCACCAGAGTTTCATCACAATCGGATAAATGGTATAGGAAATAATTTCATGACGCTAGATAGTAAATAATTTCATACACGACAAATCGCTATCGGATAACTGCTTTAGGTTCCGCACGAGGAACAAACAAAGAAACATTCATTTTTATACGATAAAATAATTAATTATTTAATTTATACATTGCTTGTATAACACCTATTTCCCCCATTCATTGCTTGACGGAACTGCAATGCGAGCGCGCGACCTCTCCCCTCAAATGTCCACTCATTACTGAATAAATTTCCAAAATGTTACCGTAAAACCTGCGCCTTAAGTGAAGGAATGCCTGGTAAAAGAAAAATAAGTTTTGACTAAACTCATTGGTACACTGTGTTCATTGTTTTCTAAACAACTTCACCTGTACAAGTGCTTAGCAATTCTGCACGAAAATAAAGAAAAAAATGTATTTTGAATTCTTGAATAATTTATTTATTTTTATAAAGGGGTATCTAGCAAAAAAAAGTTGTGCATTCGCTGGTCCGGTCATGTTTGATAGGCGGCTGTTCCCGGTCGGACGGTCGAGACGGCTCCGATAATAATTTCTCATCGAATATCATGAATATTTTTTATACAACCCCATAATGAAGGCTGTTGGAAAAACGAAAACACCATTGTAATGCCACGCTCTCAAGATGGCGTCGATAAAATAAACTAAAATGATTACAGGGACGTAAGTGACCCGAGAAATACCTGGTACGTACTGCCAAGTATAATATATAATAATAGATATGGTAACATTGTAACTGTGTGAACTCGGTTATAGCGATATATTAAACATTTATTTGAAAGAAGCTCAACATATTGAATTCACCCTTTGAACTTGGCTTGCTATATTGACCTGCGCCACATGAGTGCAAACCTGACGTTTTGGATATGCGCTGTTCATTGTTGTTTTATGGTATAAACCATTTTTTTCTTTTTGTATGTTTTTATAATTTTTTGTTTTGTTTATTTTATTTTTATTTATTAGCGCTATAAACAGTCTTTATCGATTCATACACGACAGTGTTAAGAATGTTTACGCCATTGACCAATAAAATAAAGACACTGAAATTTAGGACCAAAATACAAAAATACATAACAATATACCTAATATAAACAATTCTGATAAAGTACAACTTCGTACTTAAGAGCGTATAACCAGAAAATACCATAATTTGTCCTTTTTCAATCAAATTCTAGACGTATGGACTCTTTTTTTTAAAAGATTGTTATTTTATCTGGTAAACGCACTTTTAAAATTTTGAAAAACTAAGTTTACTATTAATATACTAAGATTATGTTGGTCGTTGGCAGATTTGATCAATTTAAAAAAAATATTGTATTATACAACACAAATTTCAAATCATATAATCATATAGCAAAATAAATCAATACATTATCTAGTAAAGACACTTTTCAGAATTGTAATTTTAGTTCAATAAAAGTATTAAAAAAATAAATCCGAGAACGTGTTTTGTGACGAAAATACCGCAGTTTTTCTATTTGTTTAAGGACTTCCAAAATAAAATATTTCAGATTTTTTTTACACATTTATTTTGTTTTGACATTATTGAAAAATCATAAATACTTATGATCAAAAAATACTTACAAGAAGTACACGATATTTAATAATTTATCATCATGCTTTTGAGAATTTTTATTGCTTACTTGAATGTAAGTATATATTAAAGCAATTTTGAAGGATATCAAATTTTTTGTTTAAAAAATTTGATACCGGGAATAATCGATCTTTCTCATCGGAAACTTCCTGTACAGTTGCAAGCATTTTGGAACTTTAATTCTCAGCCGCTGTTCAATGGGTCTTAACTCTACAAACGTTTAAATTTGATTGTATATCAATAATATATTTGAGGAACTGATTTTATTCAAATTCGAACTGCTGCTCAAAGCATAAGAGAAAAAATGTAATGAGTTAAAAAAAAATTATTAATTATAAAGGTTTTGATTAAATATGTGGCATTCGAAAGATTATTTTTTTTTCTTTCTTAAAAACCGCACAATCATTCCAACTGCTCCCAACCGCGTGGAGCTGGTTAGATTATGGCATCCCCAATGAGGAAGAGGAAGGTGGAAAAGTTCCTGATGCAGAGATCTGGCCACCAAACACGACTAAAGCCATTTCAGGCCACGTTTCAATTCTTAAAGTTAAGAAAGTTATTGAGAGTATGTTCCACTCTGGAACTTGCCCCAAATGTAACTCATATTATTTTTAAATGATTAAATTTAAAAAAAAAACTTATTAATCAATCAAATAAAATTTTGGGATTTGAACCAACGATCTTCGGATTGCCAATCGAGAGCCTTAACCCTCAACCATGGAGGCCTATTCCTATTTATATTGTTTGAAAATAAATAAATTGCGCATAACCTACATGTTACGTCACATACGTAATATACATAGAAATAATATATGTATTAACATACTGGTATATATCGCTTAAATATTCCGCTGTGCCGGCAATACAGGAAAAATAAACATGAAAATCCGTGTTCTCTAGGAACGAGGGCGTTTCTAATACGATATGAAGGCTGTCGGGCAAATTTGTATGCAACATTTCATATAAGGCGAAGGAAAGGCAACGGCGATTTATCCTTGTCGCCTGCACAAGGAAATAGCGGCCATTTAATAAAAACATACCCAACCTTGGTACTTCCTTGGCGTACCGAAAAACCTACACCACTACTAGATACATACGTGCAATCATAGATACCCACATATTATTATTTGAAACGACATGTTTTATGGGGATTAGCCGTCAAACGCGGTTGACCAGCAGTTGAGAATAAAAGTTTAAAAATGCTTGCAACTGTACAGGGGGGGTCCAATGATAAATATCGATTATTCCCCGTATTAAATTTTTTGAATTAAAAATTTTATATCGATTTATTTCATTAAAAACTTGCTTTATTATATACCTACATTCAAGTAAGCAATAAAAATGCTCAAAACGCACTATGATAAATTATTAAATATCGTGTATTTCTTGTAAGGTTTTTTGATCATAAGTATTTATGGTTTTTTATTAATGTCTAAACAACATAAGTGTGTAAAAAAATTTTGAAATATTTTAGTTTTAAGACCTTAAATAAATAGAAAAACTGAGGTATTTTTGTCACAAAACACGTTCTCGGATTTATTTTTTAATGATTTTAATTGAACTAAAATTTAAATTTTGAAAACTGTGTTGACTAGATTACATATTTATTTATTTTATTGTATTGATTTGAAATTTATGTGGATTAATAGAATCTATCGTTTGAAAATTGAACAAATCTGCCAACCACCAACGGTATAACCTTAGTATATTAAAAATAAACTTAGTTTTTCAAGATTTTAAAACTGCGTGTACGAGATAAAATAACAATCTTTCAAAATCAATTTATGTTTTTTTGTAAAAAAGTGTCAATACGTCTGGAATTCGATTTAAAAATGACTAATTTCCGGTATTCTCTGGTAATAACCCTCTTACAAGTTTCTAACGCGTCGGTTCTGCTTTGGTACAGTTAAAGTCTACTAGCCCTTTAAGGTGAAGACATGCGGAAAACTGCAAAATCGTACAAAATCTTGTGTATTAGTTTTGAAAATTTGATCGCTTAGAAATAATATAGATGCTTCAATTAAATACTGTGAGTAGAACACATCTTGGCCTTTGAAGTGATCGAGTATTTTTTTGATAAGCTTTTAAATAAGCTTAGAAAAAAATTATGCCTCTGACCTATAAAAAATGGTTAAAAATGAAAAATATCTTATTTACAAATCCTTTTTCTGGTGTTGTTTTATTGAATAATGTAGCTAATTAAGTTTCTTATAGAGTGATCGGAAAACATTTTAATATTTGTATCTGAACTTCACAAAATAAAATAAAACGTGCATTTTGGCGACGTTTCTTTTCAGTGAATAAAAATAGGCGGTACCCAACGAATTTGTAAGTGCGAATTTCATCCTTATGCCATGTACAGAAGGATTTTAGCCCGTCGCTCATTCTACGCCCAGAGCTCGGGGCAAACGGGCATGCCTTAGTCTACGCGGCGCTTCGATCTTTAAAAATATACTTGCGGAATAACAAAACACTGTTGTTTGCTAGAGATTAGGGTTTTTATTGGTAAACGCCCAAAAATCGTTCGCTCCGCCCGATTCCGAATCAGTCAAGGACTAGTGGATCATCTTAAAATTCGAATTCAGAATCCCCGCCTCTTTTTGGGAGAGATTTAAAATTACTTGACAAGACTTTTTTGGCAAGGTTGGAGAATGTATTTGAAAGTCGTTTCTTTATCCACTCGAGCGCTTTTTGCCACATTACGGCACTATTTCCAAAACCTCGGATTGCTTTGTTGCCAAAATGTGGCAAATTTTCAAAAACAATTTTTTATTAAAACGACTATATAATATGTTGCACATTCAAAATATAACAAAATAAATATTCTCTATATTCTTTAAATTTTTTTATTTTTTTTATAAATCCTACAAATATGTGCTAATAGACAAAAGATAGGGGAATTCATTGGCTACATAGAACTACAATCAGTTTGTATGTCTCAACAATCCGAGAAAAAATATAATTTAATTGCTCTGTCACTCCAGTGGTTATAGGTCGATGTAGAAAAGGCCTGTAAAAAACATAAACTCCTTTCTTACGCATTGTTTATCATAATATAATGTCGTTGCATATTTAATAAAAACAATGTGACGATTTTGACGAAAATTATTCAAATATAAAGTAATTTTTCTTTCTTTTCACTTAATTAATAAACACGACGGTAAACACCATCACTGGAACGGATACATTACAATCAAATTTACTGAAAGACAATTTGAAAAATGCTTGATTAATCCGAGGAAATATAGGACAATAATATACCTGTATGTCGTAGAGATTGCCAGGACTCTCTTGCAGTAATAATGATGAATACGAGGTGAACTGATTATCCAAGAAAAAGACAAGACAAAAAGCCGAGGACTTTGATGTTCTCAACTGTTCATTGACTCAAGGAGAGCTGTAGACAAATAAAAACATTTCGTTAAAATATATTTTAAAATAAACACAGTAGAAACATAATTTATGAAATAATATTTCACCACTACCAGGCTAGCATACATAGCAGGGTATATTTTTTAGCACACAAAGGATCGCGGATGTTCTCTGTTCTAGTGGGATGATGTGAATATAATGGCTCACCTGTTGTGGGGTTCGGGGAATAAACCTTTTTAAATTTCCTTTCCACGTACCTTGGCACCTACCCGTAATTCTTTATGCTGCCCGGGTATTTTGCATAAAATTTTGCCGAAAGGTATTTTTTCTTCCTTCATTTTTTGGAATATTTTAAATAGCTCTGACCGGTATTAACTCTTACCAGACGAAAATTTTCGTAGCTTTATTAGAGTAAACGAATTCTAAAATTTAACTTTTTTTACTACCAGCTTTTTCCGGTGATATCATTATTATTCTATGTGATGTAAATAAATGAAAGAATTTGCATCACTTTTCAATCAAATCTTTAATTTGTCACAAATCCACATAATGGATATCTCAAGGGCTCACAAGTGTTGGCGTTTATAACTAGGCCAACTAGATATTTAAAAAACACGGAGATAAATGTTATTCTAAAATACGATTATTTTATTCGTAAAAACGGGACTGAAGTTCTTACGAACAAATTAACAGGGTTTCAATGTTTATTGGCGGGAACATTTATTTATTAAAATAATTTTATACATAGTGTAGATATTGTGTTATTTCGTCCGCCATGCTAGGGATGTCCCTGTGTTATGGCGGGTGAAGTTTGCAGATTATATAATTTAAGGTAATGAAGTACGATTACTGATAATATAATAATTAATGATATTGAGGTTGACAGTTAATGCAGCAATGAATTTATGATAATGAAATAATATAATTTACATGTTAGAATAATTTCGTACGTATACCAACAAATTATTCTTAAGTTTTCCCGCTAATTAACATTGAAACATTGTTAATTTGTTCATAAGACCTTCAGTCCCGTTTTTCACCGTTTTTTACGAATAAAATGATCGTATTTCAGAATAATGTTTTTTCGTGAAGTTTAAGCGTATTAAACTGTTATATTTTGGATACTTTTTTTTTTTTTTTTTTCCTTTTTAAATTTTTTTCCTTTGTTAAAAGTTAACTTGACCAACATTATTACTATTGAAATAATACAAAATAAATTCTTATGTTTTCTTAGTTTTAAAATGGATATTCTAACAATTTTGTTGAACTACAGAAGGATTTTCACTGCCTTGGTATTTCTATATAAAATTTTAAAAGGTGCATTTGATGGTCCAGAATTGCTTGCATTGATAAACTTTCGGACACTATGTAGTATGTCGGGATTTATTTCAGTACAGAAATTCTAAGATTAACTGCCAAATGTATTCCTCTTGGACCAGAATATTGGGTCATTACATTTGAAATTGGTGTTTTGCCGTACTGGCAACTTTGATCTCAAATATCTTCTCTTTGGTTAGGAATTCCAAATTCAAATTTATACAGCTATTTACTCATTGTTATTTACGAGTACGAGTTCCACCGTGGCACCAGTGCTGCAGAAACGGCTCGAAGGATTAATGATGTGTATGGCGACGGTGCCGCAAAAGAAAACACAGTGCGTTTTTGGTTGCAACGTTTTCGTTCTGGAAATATCGACCTGCAGAACAAGCCCCGTGGACGGCCGGAGACCAAAGTAGATAATGAAGAATTGAAGGCAATTGTGGAAGCGGACCCATCGCAAACCACGTCCAAGTTAGCTGCAGGCTGCGGTGTTAGTGATAAAACTGTTTTAATCCACTTGAAGCAAATTGGGAAGGTGAAAAAGCTTGAAAGGTGGGTACCTCACGAATTGAGTGAAGCAAATCAACAAACGCGCGTTGACTGCTGCGTTGCATTACTCAACCGGCACAATAATGAAGGGATTTTAAATCGAATCATTTTACCTGTGATGAAAAGTGGATCCTGTACGATAATCGGAAGCGCTTATCACAATGGCTGAACCCTGCCGAACCAGCAAAACCTTGCCCCAAGCAAAAATTGACTCCAAAAAAGTTACTTGTGAGCGTTTGGTGACGCAAAGAAAAAAACAATTTAGGAAAAAACAAATGAATTATAATTTTCGAAACACAAATACATGAGCAAATAGCTGTTTAAATTTGAATTTGTAATTCCTAACCAAAGAGAAGATATTTGAGATCAAAGTTGCCAGTACGGCAAAACACAAATTTCATATGTAATGACCTAATAATTAACGTTAACTTAACTCTCCTTCCATTCTTTCCCTCCATAAAGTTTCCACAAAGATGACATAGGGCCTGAGGTAAATTATTTCCCTCAGGGCCTCCTGCTTGGAACAATTTTAGTGTATTTTTGCCGAGATTTTATATATTTTTATTATAATAGTTAGTCTCTTCAAAGATACATTAATAATAATAATTACGAAATGAAACAAATACTTAGTTTTAAACCACTTTATTTTTATTTATATTTGTCGACCGGTTTCGATTGGACTCAATCTTCATCAGGACAATAAAATAAACTGAAATAAAGTGGTTTAAAACTAAGTATTTGTTTCATTTGGTATAATGTCAAGCCACGAAGTGTTTGCTTTCTTCGATAATATAATAATAATTGTTTATTCCAGAATGTATGCAGGGGTCCTTATTAAAATAACAAAAGAAATTACACAAATAATAAGATTTGGTAAAAAGTAAATAACAATACACAAATAAAAATTTAAACAAAAAACAAGAATGAAAAATATGTGAAATGAAATTGAAAAAATATTTATCACTAAAATGAATTTTAAACATTAAAACATAAAAAAGCACGTACGAAATAATACTATTTAAAATATATATATTTACAATTTACCCTCTTCCTAAAGGTATTCACGTCTTACTTACAAGGTGTCACAAAATCACGGGCCTCTCCTGCACATAGCATTTTTATGGACTACCTCCGATAAAAGGAGCCATAAACTCAGTGGATCGACCCCTAGTAACCATTTCTCAGCCCTTCGGCCATCAGCGTCCGAAGCTGTGACCCTCGGCCCTATCCCGGGGGTTGCAGACTGGGGTGAAAAGTCACACAATACTTGGGGAAACTAAAGGGAAGATTGTTAAGACAGTTTAGGGATTCTTTTTATGGTTTAATAAGAGGTTTTATTCAGTGGATTTGGATTTGAAAGGGGTATTTTTTCAAGCAGAAGTATATATAGAAATATATATATATATCTAAACACTGTTTTTACAAGTTACTCAAAGACGTATTAAATATTCTTTTAATTAAATTCGGAAATTTCGAGAAATTATATAGCATATTTCTTTTACCAAAAAAGGAAAACTCAAAAATTCTGAAAAATTTGTGAAAATATAATAGATAAGAAAGAGTATCATTTGTTGGTCTCGTTTGTACCCCAGGCCCCCTAGCACACTCGATTGATAAGGACCGTATCGGTAACTTCTCATCGTTCCCTAGGACAACTGCAGATCGCTAACGTACAAACAACAGTTGATATATCATATATTAAGGACACTTAGTCATTGTGAACTGTCACTAATTCGTTGGAGATCTGCAGTCATGCCAGGGAACGATGAGAAGTTACCGAAAGTTATCCTGTCAATCCTTATCGATCGAGTGTGCTAGAGGCCCTGGAACTAAATGGCTCTTCGAAACGTTGGATAGAGAAGGAGGTAGAAGAAAACAACCTAACATCCAATTCTTAATATATATGTATATATATATATATACAGATATTTTTTAGTAAAAGAAAACAAATATTCCCGGATTACGGATAACCTGACAATTATTTGTAAATCTCCTACGCCACCATAGTAAGCATAAAATGTTTCGTGTCGTGGTGGAGGACTTAGCCAGCCGAGAAATTGAACTCACAACGCCTGGGTGGGACCCAGATGCGATAAATAACGTTAAAACCCTAAGGTAAACAAAATCATCGAATTCGAACTTGATTCATATTAGGTATATGGTATAAGGTACCTACCTAATTAATTCGAAGGGTTTTCACACATTTTATGCATTAAGATGATCCACTAGTCCTTGACTCATTCGGAATGGGCGGAGCGAACGATTTTTGGGCGTTTACCAATAAAAACCCTAATCTCTAGCAAACAACAGTGTTTTGTTATTCCGCAAGTATATTTTTAAAGATCGAAGCGCCGCGTAGACTAAGGCATGTCCGTTGGCCCCGGGCTCTGGGCGTAGACCGAGCGACGAGCTAAAATCCTTCTGTACATGGCAGAAGGGTGAAATATTATATTATTTTATATCATTTATGCCTATTTTTATTCACTGAAAAAAAACGTCGCCAAAATGCATGTTTTTTTTTTTTTTTGTGAAGTTCACATACAAATATTAAAATGTTTTCCGATCACTTTATAAGAAACTTAATTAGCTACATTATTCAATAAAACAACACCAGAAAAAGGATTTGTAAGTAGGAGATTTTTCACATTTAACCATTTTTTATAGATCAGACGCATAATTTTTTTCTAAGCTTATTAAAAAGCTTTTCAAAAAAATACTCGATCACTTTAAAGGCCATGATGTGTTCTACTCACAATATTTAATTGAAGCATCTACATTATTTCTAAGCGATCAAATTTTCAAAACTAAAACACAAGATTTTGCACGATTATGCATTTTTTCGCATGTCTTCACCTTAAGAGATAATTTTTTAAGTGTTTATTTAGATATCTCAAGAGCTGAGGAGTGAAAGGGATAGATTTCAAAAACCGTAACGTCGGCGTCGTTCCGGTTTTCACAAGTTAAATTCAAGCACTCTAAAATTTATTAATACCAACAGAATATATTAATATCCCTTCAGTGTCCCAGTATCCCAGTGTGCCAATAAGTAAGAATGACGCTGCACCCTCGGGCGCAGGGTTGCCACTATTCGGTCAATTGAGCCGATTACCCCACGGGGCATTGCGCCCCCACACCCCTGCGCCCTTGTGCACAAACCTATAAATCAGGCCCGTGACAAGTAGATTTGACGTCACATAATGGCGTGATTTGTTTTATTTGCTTTTGTTTCGTATTTTTTTTTAAGGAGGACGCGCACAACGAAGACAAATTTGACGTGATTGGTGACAGCGAAATTTTCTTGTTGAAAGAATAACGGAGATACGGTAGGTAGCGTAGAAATTAATAATAAGATTCTTTTATATTATTTTACAATATAGACGACTTCACTATTCAGATCTTGTCACTAAACATTGCTAAACATAAATCAAATCTGTCTTTTCAATTTTCCAGTTTGGAATAAGGTGTTAGTATCTATTTAAAATAATGAAGATGTAGGTACTTAGCATCAATTATGTGTGTAATAACAAGGAAATAACCGGTATTTGATACCCGTGTGGTTTTGAAGATTTTGATCGACTCACAACAGAAGCATAATATGAAAAAAATCATTTCTTAAGATAGAAAATATTTTCTACGATGGTTCGAAGAATACATGGCATCCATCTGTCTATTTACTACATAAAAAAGAGAATGCATCACCAAGTTAATGCTAATCTCTTCCTAATCGATAATTTCTCATCCTTTATTTACACATGTTTTATTTCCAATTATAGAGATTTATTCTTTCTTCCTATTGATTTACTATTCTTGCAACTTGTATTTTCATGTTTATTTTCTGACTATTTTCCTGTTTTTATCTTTTTTACTGTTCTAATTATTACCTTTTTCTGTTTATTTTCTGTTTATTCTGTTTATTTTCTGACTATTTTCCTGTACACCTTTTATCTTTTTCAATGTTCTAATTATTACCCGTCTCAGAACAGACAATTTCTAGTGAGGCGGATAACTTACTTGGAATAAAATATTATATTACCTCAATAAACTCCCGGGTTGCCGGCAATGAAATTGAATTGAATTGAATTAAAATTGAATTGAAAATTGATTTATATTTTTACGAAGAATGTCTGTAGCGGAAGGGCAGCGTTGCTTTTGATTTGTATACTTATCTACAGTTTTATTTAGATATTAATGAAAAATTGCACTCGTGTGATTCATAACAAAAAGAAGGTCACTGTTTACAAATTATATCGAAAAACTTTGTGTAAAGCCCGGAAAACGCCACGAACTAGCTAGTTCTCTAAAAATATTTCATCCCTGCCTTAACTGCGTTAGAAAATGCATTATTTTGTAAAGAGGCGTTTATACTGAGGATATTTCATTCTCGTGTTATTAGTTACCCACATATTTTTCTTGAACATACGCAGTTTCTTGTGTGTGTAATTATTAAGAAAACGTTTGTTGATTAAATAGGTAGCCAATCATGATAATAATACGAACACACAAAAGGTCCGAATCAAGGCCCTAAATATTAGAGATTTTTTAACGTCATAATGAAAAAAAGAGCTCAAACTCATTAGTCAACTAAACATCAACTATTTAGCAACTGAATATATTTACGGCATCAATAAGAGAAGAGAGGAAGCGAAGAGAAAGGATAAAGGATTTCTTTTCATGTTTTGTGCCGTCTTGTCTCTTTCTCTTTAATTGATATCATCTATATTTGTACCTATGTAAATTCTCGTTATATTTTTCTTTACTTGTTTTTTCTTGTCGTTTGTTCTACTTATATATATATAACCTGTCTTTTACTTTTATTTTTATGCTGTACTGAATATGAAACTGATATTTTTGACATCAAAATACCTTTGTATAATTGTACCTATTACCTCCAAACTATGAATTCTAAATTACTCCCTTCCTAAAATGTGTTTTGTAACTTATTGAAATTGCTATAGCAATAAACAATTTTAAAAAAATTCTAAGAGTCCGGCTAATTAGATCAGGCCCCCTAGCACACTCGATCGATAAGGATTGATAGGATAACTTTCAGTAACTTCTCATCGTTCCCTGGGATAACTGCAGAATGCTACCGTACAAACAACAGTTGATGTCAAATATATTAAAGACATTTAGTCATTGCGAACTGTCACTTATTTGTTTGCGATCTGCAGTTATGAAAGGGAAAATGAGAAGTTACCGAAAGTTATTCTATCAATCCTTATCGATCGAGTGTGCTAGGGGGCTAGGTAACGCAAAAATTAAGATAGCTTAAATTATTTAAAGGAACATTAATTCTTTGAAAGATAATCCCTTCAATTTCAGAGTTCTCACAAATGTGTTCCAGAGTTTTTAGATCAAATGCCTCGATTTTCTTTTTAATATGTATACCGCACAAGAGTTCTAACTGCTTCCAACCGAATGGAACCGGTGAAACTATAGCATCCCCAATTAGGGTTGTGAGGCTGAACGGAGTAGGGAGGGGAAAGAGATGCATATAGTGAGATACGTAGGGGAGTACTTGTCTCTTCAGATCTGCACGGAGAAAAATGTTATTCGGAAGAACGATCATTTTAATAGTAAAAACGGGCTAAAGTTCTTACGAACAAATTAACAGTGTTTCAATGTTTATTGGCGGGAACATGTACGAATAATTTGTTGGTATACGTAGTTTCGTACGTATACCAACAAATTATTCTTACTTTTTCCCGCCAGGTAGGTCAGTACCTGTGGGAACGAAGAGAGGGTCAAACAGCTCTGGGAGAGCGTTCACTGGAACACTCGATTAGATTCCATTTAGCCAGCTTATAGTTAGGTCGATCAATGAGATCTACATTGTAAAACGCGAAGTGTATAATAAAGCAGATAACAACAAAGTATCTATATTATCCCTGAAAGTAATCTCCAAACAAAGTATTGGAGAATCTGTAAGTGTCTGTTGTAATTAACAGAACGCTACATATTTGTTTTGATAATGTGTATGGGATGACATTTTACCAAAACATTTACAAATATATAATAATTTTATCTTCTTCTGTGATATAAGGTAACAGATACTCCTGCATCTGACTCTGGTGAAGGCGAGAAACCATTTTTAAAGTAGCGAAGTTATAAATGAGTGGGAGTATCAAATTTCCAGTCCACTATTTGAAATATTTTATAATACAGGCGAGTATGAACCAAATTCTGACATAAACTATGATTAAAAATGCCATGAAAAATCACGAAAATTAATTATTTGTTTTCCTTCGTTTTGTATTTTAGCGATTTCTCTACAAGAGTTTTTTAATTGTGTGTATTAGTTACAGAAGTTATGTTTCTAATTTTATTTGAGGCAGGCCTTATTAATTTATTTCTCGTATTTCCATGTGAAAAGGGGTGTGTTTCAAATATCGCATTACCTAAGGTAATTTTTATAAATTATGTATACACACAATTCATCAAGACCAAAAGGACTGGGCAGAGTGGACAGGTTCCAACATTACATACAAAATTGCGTATCTTACACACGTAAACACTTTATCAATGTGTTGATTCAAAATTGCATGAATTATTATAAGCAATAATTTTCAGCCTGAAACATTCATCCACATGCAAAAATCTTCCGAGAAAAGATACATGCCGCCGACGGGACATAATTGATCAGGCTAATAATTATTGCTTATATATAATAATTGTTACCCTTTGTACTATGTATGAAAATCTTGTCTTAAACATTAGTTTATCAATTAAAAAATAATCAAAATTTTATTCCTATCCTTTTAAGGCAAGAAAAAATTTCCCCCGTTACGAATAGATTTTTATAACACCTACTATCTTCTATACTAGCTCAAAATGTTACTTGAACCTTGAACTTTGGGAACCTGACGCATTTGTCCACTCATCTACTAACCGGCCATACTATTACTTATACAACTGTAAACATATAGGAGCTATATACAAGCTAGTTATCTATAAGAATATTAGTAATTTTAAGATGCAGTATTTCATACTTATTATAAATCATAAAAACTTAATACATACAATTTTGGTTGTCTGTCTGTAACGCTGGTTCAATGAACTCTAGAACTCGGATTTGCTTTGAATTAATGATTACATAAAAAAAATCAGTTTTTCCATGGAGCTACGTTCAAGCGACGCGGTCGCCGCTCGTCTGTGTTTTCCATACTATTATTAGTGTTTGAAAACGCCGCAAAAACGCAAAAAACAACGCTACACTAGCAAAATAGTATGACAGTTGCCCAATTGGGGTATGTTGTGATGCTGGAGGTAGTGGGGAGGGTAAGGAGATAGGGAGAGGAAGGTTAGGGATGGCTAAATTCATCTCAAACAAACTTTTCAATTTTATTTGTACGGTGAATCTAATGAGGATATAATCAATATTTTAAATATAAATTTTTTCATAAATATACGCGATACTACACGGAGAAAAATGTTATTCGAAAAAATGATCATTTTAATAGTAAAAACGGTTAAAAACGGAAGTTCTTACGAACAAATTAACAGTGTTTCAATGTTTATTGGCGGGAAAATTAAGAATAATTTGTTGGTATACGTACGAAATTACGTGTAGGTACCAACAAATTATTCTCACATGTTCCCGCCAATAAACGTTGAAACCCTGATAATTTGTTCGTAAGAACTTCAGTCCCATTTTTAACCGTTTTTACGAATAAAATGATCGTATTTCAGAATAACATTTTTCTCCGTGTAAACATAATAAGACAATAGAGTTAAATTACTAAAAAAGATTTAAAAGAAACATGTATGTGTATGCTTTTTTCCAGCATTTCTCAATTTGAATAAATAAATCCCAAATGTTATATCCAGGGGAACATTTCCATTTGACCCCCATTTCCCAAGTTAAACAACCCTTCAGGGTCCGAGCCGCCCCACATCCCCTAGGACTTCATAACCGCCGGAAGTGTCCACAAAGGCAGAGAGGGAAGAGGAAGTGACCAGAAGGTAAAAAGGACACAGAAGTAAGCGAGGGGTGATATAAAAATACCGAAGGTGAGAGATATATTATTCTTGTATGAGAGACATACACAAAATACACACAGGTAAAATACTTTACAAAAACACGTGAAGACCCGAGCACAGGTTCTCCTGGTGAGGAGCAAACATTTATTTAAAAATAAATTCACCAAACTAGTCGAGTGCGCGTATTCTAGTGATAATATACAAGGTGTTAAAAACGGGCTTGACCTTACTCTAACCAGTGATTCCTGACATTATTTGGAGTAAAAAATGTTAATGAAATTTTGGTCTCCGGTGACTTTTTAGGTGTCTTTTTTTCGAAAACAAACACAACAAATTCTTCAACATGACGTCTCTGGTCACTCAGCCGAGTAACTATCTGTCCAATGTAATGTTTTTAGTTAAAAATAAAATAAAAAACATCAAAAATGTCATTTACATTTTTTACTCCAAATAATGCCAGGAATCACTGGTTAAAGTAAGTCATGTACGTCCATTAACAACCCGTATAATGATGAAATAATACAAAAAAACTGATTAACATAATAATGTTGAAAATAATAATAACAACAACAACAAAATAATATTTTTTTGGCAATATTTATTTATTTATTGTTGTTATACGCTCATATGAACTTTTACATAGATTATAAAATAATATTTAAATTATCGAGGATTACACATAGGTACATAGATTTTATACCGAAAGTTAATATTAATATTATTCGTTCATTTATTTTTTGTTATTTATAGCTGACGAATAATATGGGTGCCTAAGTTGTGGGCATGTAATTAAAAAGTATTTTTAAAAATATATACAAAAACCATTGACAGTACCTACCCAAAACAACGTAATGAAGTTTGCTAAATTTGTGATTGTGGAACATTGAACACTACAAGGGGCCGCTCTGCCAATTTCTAACGATTTCTTACATGTTTTCCTTAAACGTTTGAAGTTTTTAAGTTCTTAAAAAAATATATGTCATTCTTTAAGATAGTATCTAAACATTCCCCAAGCCGAAACGGTCATTATTTGAAATTCCCTCGATTAGTAAAAATTATTATTTACACGTTTTTTTCTCTTATTTTACAAGTTATGTGTATAAAAAAAAATCACAACGTTTCCTTAAATTCTACTTGATACAGACCCCACTAGATTTTTGCTCCTTTTCAAACGAGTCGTCTTTTTTAAACATTTTCACAATTTTCGCATGAATTTTATGGTTTTTAATGTTAGCGCGCTCGCTCTCATGTTCGTATTGTCGTATCTCTCCATCTTCTTCTTTTTGAGCGGGGTAGAAGAAGAAATGTTATCATAACTGCATTGTACATAACTAATAATAAATATATAATAAACAAATTCTAAATCAACAAAAGTAACCTACCTCATGTTTCCACTGTCTTAAGAACTACTGATTTCCAGATATAGACACATAAAAATTTGTCTTCATTATTAAATAAAAAATCTTGATTCCCCTCCGAAGCTCCCGGAAAGGTTATTTTAAATTGAAAAGTGATTAACCAACAACAATAAATCATTGGGTCACTCCCATCCAAAAATATTTTTATCCGAGCAGCAGGAAGTGGAGGAATAATTGAACTGCATCGAGTTTTTTTTAAATATATGTTTTTTAATGAATACCACACAAGAGTTCCAACTGCTCCCGTCTGGAGCCGTGAGACTATGGCATCCTCAATTGGGGTATGTTGTGAGGCTGAAAATAGTGAGGGGAAGAAGATGGGGAAGAGAAGGTGGGGAAGTACCTGGGAAGTGGTGGAACGTGTCGGAAATATAGATACTATATATTATTTTTAATTAATTAATTTTGGAAAAACAGAAATTAATCAAATAAAATTTATTTGCACATTGTTCACGTCCAGTCAATGCTACAGTGATTGCAATAAAATATGCACATAAAAAAAGTAGTTAAAAAGTAAAAAGCTAAGTGGAAATTTTTTAAACTGTACCGTTAATAAATAAAAGACTGTTTGTTGTCTTTAGGTTTTAAATGACAAATAAAACAATGCGTTGCTCTGGAGTATAAAGAAACGACAATTAAAGTTTATTTGTCATATTGTTTTTATAATGTTTTAAAAATATCAGCCACATAACATAGCGTAACCAAAGTAATGACATTTGAAAAAAAACAATAGAATAAAATAAAATTCATAATTCAAATATAAAGGAATCCTAGATATTTCTAGGTAGGTACTTAAATACTAGGTAGGTAGGTAGGTAGGTAAATAAATATAAAGGAATCCTAGACACTTCTAGGTAGGTACTCTTATTCCTTTACATAAATTATAAATCCATAAAGTTGTGTTAAATTTCAAACTTCGGATTTCCAACGAAAGTTTTAGTTTAGTTTCTAACTTGAAATTGAAATATTTCAAACATTATTTGAGCCCCTCCATCGCATACATGGGTAATTGACCAGTTAATTAAAGATTTAATTGTAAAAATAACCCTATTTCCATCGGTTTAACTCCAGAAAACATTTTTAGATTTATGTAGGTACACGGAGAAAAATGTTATTCGAAAAAACGATTATTTTAATAGTAAAAATGGTTAAAAACGGGACTGAAGTTCTTACAAACAAATTAACAGTGTTTCAATGTTTATTTGCGGGAAAATGTAAGAATAATTTGTCGGTATACGTACGAAATTACGTACACCAACAAATTATTCTTACATGTTCCCGCCAATAAACATTGAAACCCTGTTAATTTGTTCGTAAGAACTTTAGTCCCATTTGTAACCGTTTTTACTATTAAAATGATCGTTTTTTCGAATAACATTTTTCTCCGTGTACCTATGTCAAAATTACCCCCAGAAGTTACAAAGCACTTAGCTAACCCAACGTATATAACCATTAAAATCATACTAGTTTTTTTTTTACATGTTTTTAAAATAGTAACCAAACTTATAACCTAAACTTCTAAATGTCAATGTTTTTACTAGATTGGTTAAATGAAAAGATTATTGTGTTCTCTTTCTTGGAAGTTAACCTCCAAAGTGACCGCAAAAGCAAGAAAATGCAATCGGAGACTGCGATTCATCAATTACCACGAAGTGCCCTTTGAAGTTGGCGAAAAAATTGGCATATGATAATTGATGGAACGGGTTGGTTTTGAATGACCGCTGAACCCTTCCTTCCCCGGTCAGGTTAGGTGGTCAGTGTGGGTCCATAAAACCTCCCTTAGGGGCGGGGTGCTAAGACAGAAAGGAGAAAGATAGAGTGATCTCTGGGGATGTGGAGATGGCTCCCTTTTCTCAGGACACGAGGGATTGTGCCACATGTGACAACTGAATCCTTAAATCTTATCAACTATGTTTTTGTTACTTGGTTGGTTCTTGACCACAGAAATTTGAGCATAGTTGACCAGTATTTAAATGTGATATTTTTTGCTTACCTATTAGTATTGAAATCATTGTTTACACCTATACTACAACCATATTATATTTAAACACATTATGTCCTATTGCGTTTAAACCAGTCTATTTTTATTTCGTAAGTATTACAAAAACATTCCCACATTCGTAACCAGAATTTATTTAGCATTCTGAGATTTGGGGTTTCCCTTTTCAGAGAGGTAGATTAAGGTGCCTAGATACTACTTTAAATGTCGCCCTGATGAAAGACCACGATTCAAAATCGAAACGTTACCTGATATGGCTTAAGCCTATTTGATGGCCAGATCGGAATAGTCAGACACAGAAAGACCTCCGGTCCTCTACCGCATCTCCTCTTTGAAACATTTTCATACGATGTAATACATCCCTGATTACTGAGAATAACACTACTAAAGCTCTTAGGTAAATTATATTTTAAAGATTGACATCACACCGTAGAACGCTTATTTGCATTTAGGCCCAAATGTTTGCTCGTCGACTAGGGCGGCGAGGTTGGGTTTCCCTCCTTATTTATTAAGGCTTATGTCATACTTCCGAGAGTCAACAGTAAGAGGCAAAACACACACTCCAAACAACGGAATTACAGGTGTGTTTTGTTTTTTAAATCATTAGGAAAATATTTTGACCCGTTTCATCACGGAAATTTGTTTTTTTTTGTGTAAGGGTTCATGTCTCGAGAAGGTGGGGTCTAAGTTAATATTTAAGTTAATGATGTTTAACGAAGTAGTACAATTAATTAGATCTTTTAATTGAGAAGGAATATAACCAATCCTTCGATAATTATCTATAATAATAAATATATATTGATAGAAAATTCGGCTACCTTATTCGATTTTGAAATATATTTTAGATTAGGTCTATATAAGAGACTCTGAAGAAAATAATTTCCATCGGGGCCCGAGTCAACTTTGGAGATGCTGTGAGGGGGCTCTTTTAAAGATAAACAAGGAGAAAAAGTTCTGGGAAGGAAACAGGTTTAAGTAGTGAGTAGAAACTGGGGGATTATTGTGTCCAGGAGTGATGGACGTATGAATCCATCCTCCCAACTGCGGTGCAAGGCGATGAATCGAGAGGGTATGGCTGGAAAGGTCAAAAGGCCTCACTCAACTACTCTCTTTCGATCCGGTATCCTTCAAAACAGGTGGGCAGGCGCATTCGCCGCTATAGACCTGGAAAAACATCACCCATGAACCCGGGTCCCCTTGTCAAGTCACCAAAGGTAGCGAATCACTTGGGTTGACTTATGGCATATATTTCACATTAGAAAAAAGAATCCTTACTAAACCATTTTAACGGGATCCATCTTGAACTAGAAAAAGAACGTACAAACAAATTTGCGGACAGACAAAGTGCAAAACGGTCAAATTAAAACAGTTCATAACTGGGTAATATAAATGTATTATTGGAGAACAAAATGAAGCCATCGCAGGTATAAATCTTCAATCTTAGAAATTTAGGTACCACAAAAAAACCAGAGAACAACACTGTTATCATTAATCTAAGGCTTCATCTCGAAATTTAAATAGTAGCTTCTGATTACTGATGCGTGGGCAGTAATTAACAAATGAGCGCCGGTATTTCCTCCCGGCCATCATTCTATTGTCATATTTGACCGAACCTATAAACAGATGGAAGATTTCAAATTGCAGAGTTCCCAGTAAAACTATGATTCTTTCAGGATGATCACAACTTAAATAGTAAAAATTGATTTTTTTTCAGGATGATCACAACTCAATTATTTTTTTTTCAGGATGATACAACTCAAATAGTATCTAATAATTGATTATTTTTCAGGATGATACAACTCAAATAGTATCTAATAATTTATTATTTTTCAGGATGATACAACTCAAATAGTATCTAATAATTTATTATTTTTCAGGATGATACAACCCAAATAGTATCTAATAATTGATTATTTTTCAGGATGATACAACTCAAATAGTATCAAATAATTGATTATTTTTCAGGATGATACAACTCAAATAGTATCTAATAATTTATTATTTTTCAGGATGATACAACCCAAATAGTATCTAATAATTGATTATTTTTCAGGATGATCCAACTCAAATAGTATCTAATAATTGATTATTTTTCAGGATGATACAACTCAAATAGTAAAAATTGATTTTTTTTTTCAGGATGATCACAACCCAAATAGTAATAAATGATTTTTTTTTCAAGATTATCACACCTCAAATAGTAAATAATTGATCATACGAGTAATATACAATTTTGTTGGATTGACTTTTTTATAATTTAAGGTTTATTATTATTTTTATCAATTTACCTACTATTAATCATTAAAGAAGATAAAATAAAAAAATCCCTTCAAAATTAAATCGTATTAATAAAATTCGGATATGTTTACCCGAGATTATATTTAGGTTAGAAATAAATTTGTTAGAACTTCGTAATCATACAAAAAGATAGCAGCCAAAAATATTAGAAAACTAGTTGAAGATAATATTTTTAATTTGAAATATGTGATCGACAAAAAACCTAAAAAAATTAGGATGCAATGGACGAGTGGATTTAGGCAGATAAGACAGAAATCCTGGGTTCGATTCCCAGTTGCGACCGTTATATTGTCTGGATCTTATTCTGTTTTATGTTTCGCTTAGATTTAGTATTAACTTCTTCTTTAATGATTAATAATAATATCTCTTTAAGATGATCCAATAGTCCTTCACTCATTCGGAATCGGGCGGAGCGAACGATTTTTGGGCGTTTACCAATAAAAACCCTAATCTCTAGCAAACAACAGTGTTTTGTTATTCCGCAAGTATATTTTTAAAGATCGAAGCGCCGCGTAGACTAAGGCATGTCCGTTTGCCCCGGGCTCTGGGCGTGGAATGAGCGACGGGCTAAAATCCTTCCGTACATGGCATAAGGATGAAATTCGCACTTACAAATTCGTTGGGTACCGCCTATTTTTATTCACTGAAAAGAAACGTCGCCAAAATGCACGTTTTATTTTATTTTGTGAAGTTCAGATACAAATATTAAAATGTTTTCCGATCACTCTATAAGAAACTTAATTAGCTACATTATTCAATAAAACAACACCAGAAAAAGGATTTGTAAATAGGAGATATTTCACTTTTAACCATTTTTTATAGGTCAGATGCATAATTTTTTTCTAAGCTTATTAAAAAGCTTATCAAAAAAATACTCGATTACTTCAAAGGTTAAGATGTGTTCTACTCACAGTATTTAATTGAAGCATCTATATTATTTCTAAGCGATCAAATTTTCAAAATTAATACACAAGATTTTATACGATTTTGCATTTTTCCGCATGTCTTCACCTTAAGGTGTTTATATTTCGTGTTCTTTGGTTCGCTTCCCACTTTCCTTTTGAAATCTTTTCACTTTTAATTTCTTTACGTGTTAAACCGTTAACCGTTTTTTCCAACTTAAATCATGAAAAAAAAATATTGGACAGTTAGGGTCGGGGAGAGTGGTTGAGCGGTTACTCAGCTGACTGACCAGTGATGATGAGTGGAAATTTTCTCTTCAGACATTAATTTTCGACAAAGTAAATATTATGAATGCTCATAAATTAACAACATTCTTGTGGTATCTCTCGTTTTTATTTCGAATCTATAATTTTATGAATGTATACAAATGAATAAAATATTATACATTGGAATCATCGATGCAGATACTAATTGATATTCCGTTATTAAATATATCGTTCAAGTCGCGAATTGACATTTTTGCCAAATTTGATTTAAATACACCAAAATTAATTCGGGACTTGGCATTTACTCGACGATAATAATGTATTGTAAAGGTCCCGTCAATTGAGGAAAAATGGCATTTGTCACCAATCAATATCATAAGACGTAAGTTATAGACCTCTGCCTGGTTTAACATTATATTATTATATATCCTCTATTTTTTTCATCATTGAAACAGGCATGTACTTATGTAGTCAGAATGAATATAAGTATTTTCTCTATGACTCATTTAGCGTAACAAAGCGTGTTACTCAAAATACGTAAGGATAGAAGCCAGGAGCCAACCTACGTGAAAACTCGTGGTCAAGGTTGTTGATTCTTTGTCAAGATTTCATTCAGGATTTCCTTAAAATTAACTGGAAAAACGTAATGAATATGTATAGCGAGTGGTGTGTGACTTCACCCGTCCCCTCTTAAATACACACTAATCAGTCTAATCACTAGCAGTAAAGTAAATTATTAAATTAAACAACTAATAAACGTATTCTTCGCCAGGTGTGTTGTCATTGTGTTTTTTTCTGAAATGCTAAGACAGCAGCTGATGCTATCTCGGTACTAAATATAGAAGGCAGTGCTCAAATAAATAAATAAAAATTTTAAAAAATATATAGATATAATGCAATTTGCTGATTTGCCAAAAATTCTTCTTCGATAATGGCTTAGGATACAGAGAGAACGCGGGTTTCGGATTTCAGATTACCGGCGCTTAGCGCCTGAATCCACCGGCGGCAGTTTGTACCGAGTTATGGACAACTTAACCTGGCATGATATTGACTAAATCCGTCATCCATGGTCAATTATTAATATTTTTGAGCAAGGTCAACAATTGTTAAGAAAAATTCCGACCGACGATTGACAAATTTTAGCGCGGGCTCCTGAGTGGTCAGTACAGAAAACATTTTGAATAACATTGTCCGTTATTCACAATACTGTTATGGCCATAAGGAGCAAATTTATTCGGTCCCCTCGTGCTCGTTATAACCAAGTTTGACTGTAACTGGCTTTTTAGTGAATGGAGGTGAACTAACGAAATTTTTTGAATTGGAAGAAATCGTAAACGCAATCCATAGATTTAAATAATTTTTCTAAGACGCTATCAATTTATTCCGTTCGATCTTAGTGAAAAGAAAGTTGTTTAAATATGACTAAAGATCTCATTAACTAATTAACTCACGTTTAATGTCAAAGAATACTTGCGAAGTGCTGATGTATATTAAAGTTAGTGTATCAATTCGAAATTGTCAATTTATTAGTATTTTTAGTTGATAATAATATATCAATTTTTATAATATATCAATTTCTTATTTATTCCATGTCAATATCGGTCTGAATATCAAAAGTGGACCGTGCTCGAGAAATCGGTATAACATCGATCCGATATTGTAAAATTATCGATTTCACTGTGCTAGACCACTGGTCTGATTAATCTGAATAAGAATGACAAAAAAATGACTCGGAAACAGCTGATAGGAATTGTAAAAACACCCTTTACGAAAACGTGAGCTAATATAGCCCCATGCCATCCCAGCTGTTGATTCAAGAAGAAGAAGAAGAAGACGAATTTCTTCATCCACCATTTTCCAGCGTACTTTACAACCTTACAAGACTTAAAACTCTGAAATTTTCCACATTTAATTCAATATAATTTTCCGCCACATCTTGCTGGGCCGGCCCCACTTGCTTGTGAAATATGCTGCGGTGTTCGCCGATAAAGTGCTTGCGGGTGTATAAATTACACGGGGCAGGGGCCGCGGCGCCACTGCGTCTCAAGACAGGTTTATTGCCCCGGGTGAGGCATGGCCACCCGCAGGGCCACGCCACTGACCAGTGACACACGTGGCTGCGAAATAGAGGGTTCTCAAACTGTATGTGTTGATTTTGACCGTGTCTTATGTATTCTATAAGTATTAACAGTAACCATTAGTTAAATGACTAGCCAAGTATAAATTCGACAAATTCTAAATTAGATCAAGTTAACCGCTCTTTTTCATAGAGTCTATTGAAAAAAAATGATTTAACAAAATGGCATCTTATTATTTGGGCACGAAATTCATATTTCCTTTTTTTAATAGAATATTTTATTTCGCTATAAATTTTTTACATCTTGTTTCTAGTCTCAAAGCATTGAGACGAAATCCCCGAAAAAATGCAAAACTTTTAGCTTTCTTAACATTTTAAAAACTTATATATTATTATATTTTAAAAAATGTATATTATAATTTAATATTGTAATGTGTTCGCGATAAATTTGTTTTAGAAAACCTAAAATCGTTGCAGTTTCTCGTAGGATAGTAATGAACCGTACTATTAATACTAACATTATTTAACATTTTATCTGGAAACATATTATTTTTTTTCTCATAAATAAATACTACGGTATTATGGACCAATTTTTATTATGTATTAGTTTTCAAGCGCCATAAATGTATGATAACAATAAATTTAAAGGCTGATAATTCTTGCGTTGACCTTATACATTTCTGAAAATAAAAGATTTTTATTTTCTATGATGCCGGAGCTCATCGTTAGAGAGCTCTTATGCCTTGTTCTGACCTGACAAGTAGTAAGTCGAGTGGCGAGTAACTCGCTAGTTGACTCACCAAAAAGTGTTTGCATTGCTGTCAAGTAGAGTTCATTAGTAAGCGACGCGATTAGTAAATGACGGGCTGCAACGCAATAAAGTAAGTACGCTAATTAAGCTGATTGTAATAATTATTTTAGAAGAAGTGGAAGAACAAATTAGTGAGATGAAAATAAACAAAATATGGTCACGAAAATAGATTAATAGCCGCAAAAATAAATTATTTTACAGTAGAATCTTCGCTCCAACGGGACCGAACGGGACGACATATTGCGCGTGTCCGCGTCAATGAATGAACTGCGCATGTCATTGCGCAGGTACGCGAGGGGGACTCTACTCGCCGAAAAAATAGATTCAAATGGATTCAATCTACTTAAGAGCTGACTAGCCTACTCTACTAAAATTGTGGTGTTCAGAAACGTTTAGTTACTAATATATTAGCTACTCGACTAAAATACTCTCCCAGTCAGAACAAGTCGAGATAACAGTTGTTTTGCTTTATTGTTAAGATACTGCTTCGATGGTTACGATTTTTACCTTGTTATTAATTATTATCTATAATACTTTGATCAATAGATGCTAAGAGTTTTGTTTAATGTTTGAGAGCTTTTGGGGTGAAATTATGTCGAAATTGATTATTTTGTAAATTTATTTAGAATATTTTATTATCAACTAGCTGACCCGGCAAACTTCGAACCGCCTCAAAATCAATAAATGTTGTGTTTAATTTATTAGCTGCAATAAATTAAGTTTTTATTAAGTTAAAATAAATAGGTAACTACTCTAACTTCAAAAAATTAAATTGAGCTGTTGACTAAGCACGAAGTGTTCGGCACACTACACTATTGACAGTTCGAATTGATTCAAATTATGTCGACCAACGCACATTATTTGAAAAGCCGTTCCATACAAAATATGTGAAAAATATTATTTTCTTCATAATTATTTTTCCCGTGATTTTTTCCGATGTTTTAATAATTATTCTGTTAATCGGGACGGAGATAAATCCAACAAATCAAACATCATGAAAATCGGTCCAGCCGTTCTTGGGTTATAAATGGTGTAACTAACCCGACTTTGTTTTATATATTAAGATTATTATCGAAATTAATACAACTAAGTCTTGTTGATAGAGAATTGAGAAGCGCTGGTACTTGAGGGTTATAAAGCCAGCCTCTGCGATTCTCGAGTTTTAAGCTTAATACTTTATAATGTAGTGGGACACAGTTTGCTGGGAGGGGAAGAAGGGGTTCGTTTTACATATACACGTGCACAAGCCACACACCTATACCACTCACACCCACACATATAACATGCCTACTGTATACGTACACATCCAATACATGCCTAAAGTATACTTACACATGTATTGTACGTGTACGTATACTATAGGCATAGATTGGTAATATTAATAGAAAGGTGTATCTTGGCCTCTTGATATGTCGTACAAGATATTATATTTTTATGTAAATTGTGGGTAAAACAACATTGCTTCCGTTTTAGCTGGATTTCTCGGAGCCGGTGGATCTATCGGGGTTAAAGGAAATGGTAGGGAAATGAGACGGAAGTAAGTTCAATTTGGGAAGCCAAACAAAATTAATAATATAATAATCATATTTGGATGACTTGTATAGAGCCGTTTTTGTGAAAAATCACCTCAAGGGCGCTGTACAAATTTTAATACATTTCTGCAATCTTACTACTAACTACAGACTAGAGAAACACTATAAAAGCTTATAGCTAAAACATGCTGCTAGAATGAGACACAACGCAAATATGAACGCGCTCTCTAAAAAAACAAACTCAGTTGCGACGCGTGGTGAAAAAATATTTTTATTAGAAAAAAAAACGTCATCGGACAGCAAAATGACAATTATTAGTCCAAATATGCTCAGGAAACTCACTGAGCAAAATCTCACGGGTACGTCCTGTTACACACTGTATACACTGTAAGCATGTATGTACACTGTTTGTATGTATGTATGGGACTCATGTAAGAGTTGGTCAGGTTTCAGGGTGACCACTAATTGTTTAGGGTCCGGCGGTAAGATATATCTCGCAGCCGATTGCAGCGACATCTATGGCCGGTGGGGTGACAACAAATGTTGCGAACAAGTGGGACTTTTTAGTTCCGCGGTAAGTGCCCGGACACTTTAAGTGCCTTGTTGAATTATTTCGGCCGGACCCTTGGTGCGATTTCATATCAGATATATCTACTCGGAATATTACATACCCACAAACCCAGTACACAGTAGCCAGCACGTAGATATACTAGTTGGAACCTACTCAGTACGTGTTGATATTTCCATAAAATAATAATTTCATATATCAAAAAATGAAAAAATTTTGCGCGCGTTCTAGTTAAGAACTTTGGTACTCAAAATATCTACCTGGCATTTAAAAGTTTTTGTCTGCGTGATCCTTTTGTCGATTGTAAAGCGAGCTCCTTGTATGACTTATTTAAAAAAAAACTTAACTTAAAAAAAATAAAAAAAATATTGGTGTTTAAGTTTGAATGTCATCTACCTGAACATATTTTTTATAAGTCAAAATATTTTTCACTCAACTTCCCTATTGTGTTTAAAATTTCAGATAACCTAGCAATGATGTGAAATGATTTTTGAAACCGGCTGCAAGGCTTTTACAAAAGAAAGGCACGAGTTTTAGAAAGGAAATGATAACAGTAGTTTCAGAATGGATTGACCACAAATGAAGCAACACTGGGTTGACACTTTCGCTTCTAATAAAATCATAGACAATACAATAAAAAGACAATTTTTCGTAGAATATTGAGATAAAATGCGACACTGTTAAATTAAAAGGAAAAGGGTCCATACATGAAAATGAATCAAAATGAATGACAGCTAGACAGCAATGACAGCTAGAGAGTGAAATTAAATATTTCAAAATAGGACAACACAACACTCAACATCATCCATAAAATAAACAATGATTTTTTCTTCAAACTTCGCAAAATCACTTTGTGGCGTCATTTTGAATTAAATTAAAAGAAATAACTTTGTATTAAACCACTAATAATGAAGCATTTTAGAAACAAATCATTCTTTTGATATAAATAAAGGGTTAAAAGTTTTACACACAAACATAACAGATTTACAATTAGCAAACTTAGAAACTTTAGAAATTAGGAAAAGTGTTAATAGTAAATTAAATATTATTAATAACCAAATATTTTTTTTAAATAGCCATCTCTTAAATTTATTTTCTTATTAATAATTATATTTAAAATAATTTATTTTGTTGTTTAAACTTCTTTATTATGTTTTGATAATTTATCTAATGTAATTTTTCATATTTTAAAATAATTTTTATATTTAATTTTAAATAATTGTTTTTTACAATACTTCTTAATTAATTAATCACCTCTCTCTATAATATTTTTGTCCATAGTTCTTTTTAATCTGTTCTTTTTAGTCTAAATGTGTTTGTT
This sequence comes from Limnephilus auricula, assembly GCA_951813805.1. Taxonomy (NCBI): domain Eukaryota; kingdom Metazoa; phylum Arthropoda; class Insecta; order Trichoptera; family Limnephilidae; genus Limnephilus; species Limnephilus auricula. The sequence continues at coordinate 10,256,893 of OX638403.1, forward strand.
TATTTTATTATTCAATGTCATTACTACCCTGACGAAGAAACCATCGGTTTTTAAACATGTAGGTAATTGTGATTATATTAGTGGTTTAATACAAAGTTATTTGTTTTAATTTAAACAATGATTTATTCAACCAGAACAGAATTTTAATTAAAGACTTTCAACTAGAACAGAACGATTTGTACTCTGAGATAAGTCAAGATTATGTATGGCCCATGGGTAGGTACTACCCAGTTTCTCTAGTTTTAGCATCATTTTTATGAATTTTTTTTCCACATAACGCAAATAAAAATATGTTTTTAGCAGTCTTGTACTTGGAAACCTAATGCGTGGGTAATTCAGAGAACCAAAGCTCACGGTGGAAATTATATTACTAACTGAAGAAGTTGGAGTTAACTTCGAATTCCAGAAAATTCTGATAGTTAGATGGTTAACCTTTACTTTGATTGACGAGATTTGAAAATGAAAGACGAATAGAGCAGAGATAAAGGCATATCAGAAAAACAAAGACATCTAGCCTTACATATTGCTTGATAACCGTTTCAGGATTGAATCCACTATCAAACTGCGACTATAGTGCAGAGGAATCCTCCTTGAATTCTACAAGTGAAAAGGAAAAGGCTATGAAATAAGCAGGTGCTAAGTCAGCTTGACAATGTAAAAAAGTTGAGTGATTTCCTGAACGGAAAAAATAATGAAAATTGCATGTATCAGACACAAGCTGCGGAACATGCCAATTTGGTCTCGGATGTAGCAGTGGAAGGTCAAAGAGGTGTAGGGCGTAGAACATTTTCGTGGTTGAAGAACTTTGTGGACAGGTGTTCAGGGAGGGGCTCTTTCGGTTGGCCGGTTTCAGAACCAAAAGATATTTGCCATGCTTTATATTAAATAAAATAATATTTCAGTTGACAAAATTTTACTATATACTATATTATTACGATAAAAGGTAGAGTGACATAAATGATGGAATATATTTTTGTTATGAAATGATTGTCTTACGTAGATTTATTTATAAGATAAAATCAGTGTTTTTTTTTAATGAAATAAGTTGAATTTTTTAATGAAATAATTTTTTTTTATAAATTGAACAAATTTCGTTAAAATTCAAAAGTAAAAATCAATTTCTGTTATTATTTTTTTCATGGTACCTACTTCAATAATAGAACTTGAATACGACTGTCACAGAACTAGAAAATGAACTTTGAAATTTGATAATTGTTCAAATTCTGTTGAAGAACCCGTCGTAGGCAAATAAAATCTAATTTAAAAAAATAATCCTTTCCTGATCAAAAAATTCTGTAGTTTTTAATACATATATAATACATCAATACAATAAATAAGTTACCCACTTGATATTAATTTTAAAGTCACGTCTATCTTTATCTAGTAGTATTTTAGATTTTCACTCAGGATCGCCAAACTCGATCACCTAACGATAAAGATTTACCTACTAAAGTATTTAATTCTTTATTCACATAATAATAATCATTGAAACCACTTATAATGGGATATTTTCACGTTCATGTAACACAGAACATGTTTTGAAATATGGTTTGTTTTTATAATTCTGATCACTGTACTAAATATGTATGCAATTTTAATATTTTTTTTATAGAGAAACCTCACAAGAGTCCCAACTGCTCCCTTCTGGAGCCAGTGAGACTATGTCATCCCCAATTGGAGTATGTTGTAAGGCTGAAGGTAAGTGGGGAAGGGAAGGAGATGGGGAAGAGGAAGGTGGGGAAGTACCTGGCTATTCAGATCTAGTCACTAAACACGGCTAAAGCCATTATTAAGCAACGTTTCAATTCTGAATGGTGGTCTTGCACCAGGGTGATACTGAGAGTATTTTCCACTCTGGAACGTCCCGCAAATATAACATATATTATTTTTATTAATTAATTGTGAAAAAAACACAAATTAATCAAATAAAATTTATTTGCGCATACCGGGTTCGAACCCGCGACCTTCCGAATGGGAGTCAAGTGTCTTACCACTCGACCACGGAAGGTCGTCATATTATGTTCATTAATTAATCATTGATTCGATCTAAAACCATGCATTCCTAAATGGTTCGAACAACGTCATTATGATGTAGAAAACGCTACTGGCTAGAGTGGTTTGTAAGACGGCCGTCACCGACGTTGGCCGGCGTGACGTCAATTGCGCCATATTCACGAACTAAAAAGTAACATATCGTTTTAGCAAAAAACAAAAATGACGCTTTTAAATCCTCATTAAAAATATATTTGTCAATAAAAAAAAAACACATTAAAATGCCATTTCAATTATTGTATTATTGTCCTTCATAAAAAAAAATGCTAATCAAAATTCGCCCAGAGCCTTTCGATATTTCTTCATAGCTTGTTGACATATTAATTTAAATAATCATATAATAACATATAAAACTAATTAGGATTTTATCTACCAAGCTATACATTTTTAAAAACTTCAAACTTCCAATCTTTATTGTTTATTTTATATGTACCCATTTATTTGCATCGATAGCAACGCCATGCCATTTATTAACGTTGCATGCTCTGCACTAATATAAAAAATGTCCCACCTATATAATTACACGAGATTGTGAGCATGTAGGCTGTAATAATAACTACTGCCGCGTTTTTCCTGCCATGTTAACATAACCTACTCATTACAACATTATTACACGGCGGTTTTTTCAAAAGATCATTATTCGATCCATTATTAACATGTTTAAGATAAACACGTGTCTGCGGTACAAAGCAGTGTCTTAAGTTCTAACCTTGTAAGAAAAATTTAACAAAGTTATTATCTAATTTTAAATGATAAAAATCTTGTTCAAATATGATTTTGTAAGAAATATGAATCACACTCACTAAAATAATTACCTATTCCTCTAATGGTTTTTGACGTTTTTTCAAAAGTGTATAAAAGGTTTGTAAAAAAATCTAATCTCAGACTTTTAGCTATTTTTTATCTTAGGGGTTATTTTATTTTATTTTACTGATTTATTAATTTATTTTTTCTTCACGTTTTAGGTACCTATAATAGTTTACAATACAATTTCTAACGTCACTATGACAAGCCTGTGTTGAGGTTAACAATTATTTACTTAAAGTAACAGAAATAACACAAAAGGAAAAACAAAAATAATACTTCAAAAAAAAAATTTAAGTTCGGACTATTGAGTCATTTTTTTCTTTATTCGTCTTTATTTTTGTGATTTTTCAATAACGTCTAAACAAAATAAGTGTGTAAAAAAATCTGAAATATTTTAGTTTGTAAGACCTTAAATAAATAGAAAACGTGAGGTATTTTCGTCACAAAACACGTTCTTGGATTTATTTTTTAATGATTTTAATTGAACTAAAATTAAAATTCTGAAAAGTGTACATGAGGTATTTTCGTCACAAAACACGTTCTTGGATTTATTTTTTAATGATTTTAATTGAACTAAAATCAAAATTCTGAAAAGTGTACAAATAAGTAAGTGTAAGTAAGTAAGTGTATAAATCAATACTAGATTATGTATTGATTTATTTTGTATTATACAATATTTCATTTGAAAATTTAACAAATCTGCCAACGACCAACGTTATAACCTTAGTATATTAAAAGTAGTCTTTTTTTTCCAAAATTTAAAAAGTGCTTTTACCAGATAAAATAACAATCTTACAATATCAATTTATGTTTTTTGTAAAAAGGGGTCAATACGTCTAGAATTTGATTTAAAGGACAAATTTCCGGAATTATCTCGTTATACCTACCTCTTAAGGGAGTGCGGAATGGAAGGAGATAGGGAAAAAATGAAGGTTGGTAACCAAACACTACTAAAACTATTTCAAGTATAGTTTTGATTCTAAATGGTGGTTTTGGTTTTCACCAAGGCAGTACTGAGAGTAACTACATACATATCTGGAACGAAGCAAAATTTAATGTACATAAAAATAATATCCATTATTTTTTTTATTTTTTGCTTTCTACTTAATTTACCAACAATGTAAGCAGGTTCACTATTAATTCGTTGGATAGGTACCTACTTTGGTTCTATCATATATAATATTTTTCTCACCTTAGCCGTCCTTTGTGTTCACCGGCCGTCCTTTTCGCGTCACTTCCGGCCCGGATGTTGGCGCCATTTCCTGCAAGGTGCGCGGGAATGAATTATTATTATATGGTTCCTTTTTTTAAACCTGCGCCGCCATCTTCCATCATGGCTGTCGGGGATGATGTCGAATTTATAACTACATTCTTAATTTGATTTTTTATTTTTAATTTATAAAAACATTTAAGTCTGTAGAATTGTAGATATTCTCAATGCCTTATGAGAAAACACAATTCAATTTGAAAATATTGTTTACGAAACCAGTTAGATAATTTAGTTTAATGAAGACAATATTAGCAAAATTCAATCAAAAATCTGAAACAGAAAAATCTGAGTTGATACATTTATCAAAAAAGTTGGATTGTTGTGTGTCACCCGTATCGTAACAGCGTAAAATAGTACCTGGTGCTGGCCGCATATGACGGACTGATTCTATCGTTTTACCTAAAAAGTACCCCTTAAATTTGGAATTTCGTTACGGGACTGAAGTTCTTACGAACAAATTAACAGTGTTTCAATGTTTATTGGCGGGAAAATGTAAGAATAAACATTGAAACCCTATTAATTTGTTCGTAAGAACTTCAGTCCCGTTTTACGAATAAAATGATTGTATTTTAGAATAACATTTTTCTCCTTGTATTATCATGTAGAATCACCTCCCGAAGTTACTGCACTTTACCCCCGGACACCCTGTATAAAGACTAGCTGACCCGCCCACGCCTTGCTTTGGCTAACGAAACACAACGCCATCTACTGGACGGTAGCCTAATCTAGATAACCAAATGTTGTATCAATAAATTAACTCACACCTCCATCTTTCAGAAACTTACAGAACTTACAATTAATTGTCCCATAAAAAACATATTTTTGTTTTTGTTTTTGTTTTTTTTTTAAAAGAAAGGCAAACATTCCCGGGTTACGAATAACCCAACAACATTTGAAAATCTCCTACTACCACCACACTAAGCGGAAGATGTTGCTTGCGTTGTGACGGAGGACTTAGCCAGCCGAGGAATCGATCACGGAACGCCTGGGTGGGACCCAAACGCAATGCGCACTCAACCACTGACGATTAATTCGCAATAACAAATATTAAGGTCAATAATCGAGATAAAAACTATCTTATCTTTAGTTGGACCAAATTACACATATTAAGCCAAATTTCATCAAAATCGGATAAGTACTTTCGGAGTTTACCTCGGACAAACATTGTTACATGAGATTTTTAAATATAAAGAAGAAGATAATGGTTGGGAATTTAGGAATGCCGAGAAGAGTTTGGAACATTCAATAATCAGCTCGAATATAATGGCTTCATAGTCCAGTTTGTTGTAAAAGAAATGGAAAAATGGCAATAGTAAGTGTAGGCACCTATATATAAGAAATAAGGGTAGGGGGTAGAAACTAGGTGGCTACTCACACAACAACCCCCGTCATCGAGATGCGCATTTTCCGGCGGGGTGTTCACCTATCAATCATAGCTTTTTTGAATTTAATAAAATAAAATTTGTATTTTGTCGCAGGATGGCGTTCAAATCTCGCAACCCCTTACAATGTGCAGGGAGGAACTGGAAAGCTGAAATAATAATTATGTGTAACCATATACTAGTTTTTGACAAATAAGGTATCATGCATTAAAGTACCTACCTAACTTCCAGATCCAACATTAATATTCATTTATTTCGATACGTTTTTAGATTTTCACGGCCAAAAGCATTTTCGTTGTTTGTTTTTGGGGTGTTATGCCGTGTTGTGCTACCTCCTTCTTTAGCCGACGTTTCGGACAGCGTTGCAGTGTCCATCATCAGGGCAGATCCGGCAGATCCGTCGATGTGAATTTGTAGTGTTAAGTGTGTGCTTATTTAGTTGGAAGCGATACCGTGCCGTTAGCCTTATTTCAGAAGAAAGTGAACTACTTTGAAAGGGAAATTTGGTGAAAGCGCAGTATTTACGTTAGCCTGGGGCCCGTCCACGGAGAAATGTAACGAAATTTCCAAACGAAAGTAGTGTCATCTTGTGGCGAATTCTAGAAATAGAAAAAAAACCAATCTGAAGCGAATGTAGCCAATATCAAGGTATAAACAAATGGTTTTATACTTTTGTATTGAATTATTATATGTTATTAAAGTATACTTAGACATGGTTTTTTGCGATTAGCTTTGGTGTAGCCGTCAATTACCGGATACCAAGAGCTGTTGAGCTTAGCTCCGTCGTCTCTATTAATATTAATTGGATTTTTGTAGATTTCAATTGCCTCCGTAATCAGGCGTGATCTATAAGTTTTAGGTCTTCCCAGGACCTCAGGAACAAATCCAAAATAATGGCCGGTTTCAATTAAGTGCTCGGCGATTGCCGATTTATCAGGATGGCCAAGTTTACAAGCACGAAAGTGTTCTGCTATCCTCTTGGAAATCGTCCGCTCTGTTTGGCCTACATAAACCTTGTCACATCCGGAACAGCTGAGTTTATACACTCCGTCTGCTTCCAGAGGAAACTTAGTTTTTGCAGACCTCAGTATGTCTTGGATTTTGGTTGTGGTTCCGAAGACAGTCTTGATGCTTTCTTTTCTCAACATCCTGGCAATTCTGTCTGTCACATTGTGAACGAAAGGAAGGAAAGCACAGCCTTTTGACTCTTGTTCAACTCTGACTTCCTTCGGTGTAGATTTGGCTCTTATAATTTGCCTTGTCTGCCTTGTCGGGTAACCGTTGCGTTCCAGTGCATCGGTCAGCTTTATAAGTTCTGTTCCGAGTTTTGTTTCTTCGCATATTCTGGTCGCTCGGGTCACCAAAGTATGGATAAGACCTCTCTTCTGCGCTGGGTGGTGATGCGAATCGGCATGTAGATACCGATTTGTGTGCGTAGGTTTTCTATATACTGTGTGTCCTAGATTACCATCTTCTTTTCGCGTCACCTCCACATCTAGAAAAGGCAGGATTTTATCGTCGTTTTCCAGCTCCATTGTGAACTTAATTTTACTATGGAGTGAATTTAGATGATCCAGAAATTCGTTCAATTTCTCTGTTCCATGAGGCCAAATGGCGAAGACATCATCGACATAACGCCACCATACCTTGGGAACAGCCGAAGCTGTGTCTAGTGCCACTTCTTCAAACTTCTCCATGAAAAAATTGGCTAGTACTGGCGACAATGGACTGCCCATCGCAACTCCTTCCACTTGCTCAAAAAGTTCATCCTGGAATGCAAAATAACCCGTTTTGAGGCAGTGTTCAAAAAGTTTGCAAATGTCTTCCTCATAGATCTCCCTGAGCATTGTCATGGAATCTTCTAGTGGCACATTTGTGAAAAGGGACACTACGTCAAAACTGACTAGGATATCTCCTTCCTCAGTCTTCATTTCGGAAAATTCGGAAAATTCATTTATTTCAATCGAAACTTGCTTTAATATATACCTACATTCAAGTAAGCAATAAAAATGCTCGAAACGCACGATGATAAATTATTAAATATAGTATATTTCTTGTAAGTGTTTTTTGGTCATAAGTATTTATGATTTTTTAATAATGTCTAAAAAAAATAAGTGTGTAAAAAATATTTGAAATATTTTAGTTTGTAAGACCTTAAATAAATAGAAAAACTGTGGTATTTTTGTCACAAAACACGGTCTCGGATTTATTTTTTAATGATTTTAATTTAACTAAAATTAAAACATTCAAAACAGTGTTGACTAGATTATGTATTGATTTATTTTCTTATATGATTATACGATATGAAATTTGTGACACTTGATAGAATCTATCGATTGAAAATTGAACAATTCTGCCAACGACCAACGGTATAACCTTAGTATATTATAAATAGTACACTTAGTTTTTCAAAATTTTAAAACTGCGTGAACCAGATAAAATAACAATCTTTCAAAATCATTTTTTTTTTTTTGTAAAAAAGAATCTATACGTCTAGAATTTGATATAAAAAGGACTAAATTCCGGTATTCTCTGGTAAATACCCTCTTAACAAGTGGCGCAACCATCAGCTGGGCACAGATTAATTGTTTGTAAATCTTTTTATGGAATTTTTTGTATGCAAATAATGTAACAGAATTTTTAAAGATTCAATTTTCAAACAGAGTTTTATTCTTATTTTTATTTTATGTGTGATATATTATACATTTTACCTAAATTTAGTTAGTTAGTGCCTATATTTTGGAAGGAGAGAGGAGTGTGTGAGTGTTTGTGTGTATGTGTGAGTATGTGTATGTGTGTGTGGATGTGTGTGTTATGTTTACGAATTCAAAGTGCTAGAAGAGTTTTTCTTAAATAGAGGGAAGGAATCAAAAAATATATCATTATTTTTGCTTGTTCGAATTGAGTTAAATGTTTGAAGGATGTAAAATTATAGAAAATTCAGAAGGTTAAAAAGATGTCAAGCATAGTAAAACATTTTTCTGGAGAAACATTGTAGAATTCCTTCTGATGATTTTGTAAAACATAAACTTAAACATTATTTGAAATCTATTTATTTGTAAAAAATATTTTTTTAATAAAAACACGAAGAATATCCAACTAACTAACTAACTAACTAACCATCACGCCGTTTCTCCGCGGGGGAAGGCAGAGAGGACGGACCGCCAAACAACTCGGTCTTGGCACACACTCCTTGCCTCATTCACATAAGAATATCCAACAGTTGCATAAATATTATTATAAGTAGGTACTAGTGCAGACCCGTGAAAAATAACGAGATATCATTTCTTTGAGTTCCAAGTTATGGTTTTTATAAAGGAGAAACTATGTTTTTTTTATTATATTTAGGAATCAAACATTGATTTATAAAATGAACACATGGTACATCAATTAAATTCTATTAATACCTGGGTATATCTATGGCATTTATATAAACTACGGTTTGAATAAAAAAAAAAAAAAAATAATAATGGGAAAATATTATGAGAACAGTGAAAACATTAAAAATTAGTATAAACCTATCATTTTTGCAACTTAAATAATATTACTGATTTAACGAAATTAAATCTATGTTTTCAAGCTACAGTTGAATATAGTCTACATCTCGTAGGGTGTTGAATGTTTTGCAGATGAGTCCCATTAAGAGGGTGTTACCAGATAATACCGGAAATTAGCCCATTTAATATCAAATTCTAGACATATTGACTCTTTTTTACAAAAAGATGTAAACTGATTTTGATAGATTGTTATTTTTTCTGGTACACGCAGTTTTAAAATTTTGAAAAACTAAGTGAATTTTTAACATATTAAGGTTATATTGTTGGTCGTTGGCAGATTTGTTCAATTTTCAAACGATAGATTCTATTAAACAACACAAATTTCAAACCATATAATAATAAAAAATATATATTATAATAATTATTTCAAATCATATAATAATACAACAAAATAAATCAATACATAATCTAGTCAAAACAGTTTTCAAATTTTAAATTAATATCATTAAAAAATAAATCAGAGAACGTGTTTTGTGACAAAAATATCTCAGTTTTTCTATTTATTTAAGGTCTTACAAACTAAAATATTTATATTTTTTTTTACACACTTATTTTGTTTAGACATTATTAAAAAATCATAAATACTTATGGTCAAAAAATACTTACAAGAAGTACACTATATTTAATAATTTATCATCGTGCGTTTTGAGCATTTTTATTGCTTACTTGAATGTAGGTATATATTAGAGCAAGTTTTGAATGAAATAAATCGATATAAAAATTTGAATTAACAAAATTTGATACGGGGAATAATTTTTAAACTTTTATTCTCAGCTGCTGGTCAATCGCTCTTGATGAATTTGGCGCATTAGTAGTAGTCACAGAAAAAACATTGTGTGGCATCAGGACAACAAAAAACAATTCTTTCCAGCCAATATTATGAATCAACAAGTTACAAATTAACCATTACCAACACTATTGTTATACATATTTCAGACAGATACATCGTATCATTAATTTGACACGAGCCCAGTCAAATCCGCTTCTGCCCAATGTCACGTCAAGGATAGGATATGCACTACATCTGTCGTTTCCCCTCCTCCTCCTGCCTCCCTCCCCTCCCCTACCCTATTAAACTCCACTGCTCTCCTTCCTCCTTCCACCCATCTATCGCACTGCTGTCACGTCACAACTGTCTATTTGCTGCTCGGTGTTTTATTTTTTATGCGAATGGAAATATTCATGGAATCACTGTGGCTACGTGACACGTGAAATATGCGTAAGGTCGAGATGTTACATTACTAAAATCTTACATACCCTTAAGAGTTTAAGAGGAACGACTGTGTGGCCGTTTTCATATAAGACTTAATTTTGGATTTTAGGCCAAAACACCCCAACCAACTAAATAAGTTATTTTTTTAATTAAAAAAATAAAATTATTATCTGGTACGGAAATGAGTTGTTTTATGCAGTTTTCTTTTGTCTTTTTTAATAAAAATCAATAAAGTAAATCTTAATATACATATCGAGCCGAACCCTCTGATATGAAAATATCTGGAGTCGGTGAATTATTTTCCCATTTAATAGTCTGGTAGGTTAACATGTTGTTCTTGTATTGTTTTGTATTAATTATGCTTATATAATACACTTGCATAGAGTGGATTTACTAGATGATCATTTTTGTGGAAAAGTGTGTGAAAGGGTTTAGTTTTTCCTATGGGGAAAACTAAACCCGGACCTAAAAGTCTGGTACGTAAAAAAAATATAACAGTGAATGTTTCTTCGTTTGCCCCTTATGCGGTACCTAAAGATTTAATGCGACTGCGATGAAACTTTGGTAATTTGTCGTGTATATGCCTGTGAAGGTTTCTATATGTAGTGCAAGTAAGCTCTAGTGTTATGAAATAATTTCCTAAAGCATTTATCCGATTGTGATCACACTTTAATGAGTTGCTGTGTGCACAACCGCGAATGTTTTTGTATATTAAAGTGAGCTCTATGAGAATGTATGACAAAAAGACAAGGTACTATAATATTAAGTGATTGGGTGAATACTTGAGCCATGTACAGCAGAATAGTACGTTTTAGCGATTGTATAAAAACTATGAAACATTGAAAAGGTACATTCAAAATATTATAGTGCGTCTAAGTATTGTAATCTTCCTCACTAGGTAGTCCTATGCTGAGGCGGACTGAAGTGATTTAATTATATTTTATTTGTCTTATATGTCGCTTTTAGTGTATTTTTTGAGTTTTTTTATTGAGCTCTTTCAGTTATATTTTTATGTTTGGTTTGTACCTACTCATAAAACATGTATATTTGTTTTAGATCTGGGGATTATGTTTGAATGATAATGAAGCCATGAATGCGCATGTAACAAATGTCAGGCGATCCACTAATAGCTGCGAAATCAGGCTGATTCCCGTGTTTCGTTATTTATTCAAAGACACAAAGTAAAATTCAAACGATACGTAGGTACTTTTTCTGCCCAAGTACAAGCAAACGACAGCCAAAATTGAGAAACAATCACTTCAGATTGATAGGTAGTCCGATTCCCACGTTACGTTGCTCCACTTTGGACTTGCTCCACTCCGTTGCTCCACTCCAGTTCCGTTACGACGCAACGACCGCATTTTGCAAAAGTTCGGGTATGAACATAGAACATGCCACTGAATGCTGCTGTCGCTGGAGGCGTCAAATGTCCCAATCAATGGCCTGTAATACATCAATGATACGTAATACTTGAACAATGAGTGTAAAAATGGGCGAAGTTATTTTGCTACGGAAATACAGCGAAACATGTAGAAGAGGATGTGTCACAATAGTCAATACTGAAAGAATATTGTGAAGCAGAGATCGGTGAGGTTTTATTACCCTAAGCGGAAATTCGTTCGAGGTAACCATCCGATCTCAGTTTCAAAGCTTTTTTGCAATTTTTATATCATTTTGGGGCCTCTAAAATTAATGCAAAGTTATCAAAGACTACACTGTCATCAGCTTGACAAAATATTGACGGATATTACACGTGATTAATGAGCAGTCAAAATAAAGTTGGAGACAATTCAGATCCCTGTGGGACACCAGTATTTATTGAATGATGTGCAAAAAAAGAGGCGAAACTGTCAGCAACCGTTAGATTCAAATTCATGAGATGGTTGTCAAGCCCTTGGTGCCAAATACCGTCAAAGGCCTTGGAAACAATCTACCTAAAATATTCCAGACAATATTAGCTTCCATGTGTAATATTACATAGTTGTTCCCATGGTCGTATGAGAATGGATGGCAAAAGCCACCATTGCAAGCCACCATATTGTAAAAACAATTCATCCATTTGTAGGTATTGGAGCGGAACGCACGGAACTCAAATTCTTATACTCTTGGTAAAACCATGCCATCCGTATAGAATCATCAATGATGACATTGACATCGTAATCTTTATAAAACAAAGTCTGGTTAGTTACACCATTTATAACTCAAGAACGGCTGAACCGATTTTTATGATCTTTGATTTGTTGGATTTGTCTCCGTCCCGATTAACAGAATAACTATTAAAACATCGGAAAAAATCACGGGAAAAATAATTATGAAGAAAAATAAATTTTTATATATTTTGTATGGAACGGCTTTTCAAATAATGTGCGTTGGTCGACATAATTTGAATCAATTCGAATTGTCAATGGTGTAGTGTGCCAAACATTTCGTTCTTAGTCAACAGCTCAATTTCATTTTTTGAACTTAGAGTAGGTACCTATTTATTTTAACTTAATAAAAACTTAATTTATTTCAGCTAATAAATTAAACACACAACATTTATTGATTCTGAGGCGGTACGACGTTTGCCGGGTCAGCTAGTAGGAGATAAAAGATAAAATATATTCTTTCAAAGCTGTTCTGTATCCTGTGGAGTTATAAAATCAAGGAAAGTCGAATACATCCGATCAGCGATCAGCAATCAATCAATCTGGCTTCATCGACAATAGACGGCGGTTCAGAGGGCAAACTGCAAACTGCTGACTGGCGATTTGCTATTTGTGAGTTGTGATATGGGCTGTGTTTTTAGATACATATGATTTGTTGTTGTGCTATCTCTTAGCCTTGGTGAGCAGGAAAAAATTGGCACAACGCATTAGGGTCAGACAATGCATTTTTTATGATTGAAAGTTGTTGTTTGTATGTCAGCTGGTAGAGCACACCGCGGAGCCTCACTGTGTTCAATCAGATCAATTACTGTGTGAAAATTATAGAATAAATACTGCGTTTTGAAATGCCATTTAAAATTTTTATAAAGAAGATAAAACGGTAATATTTTTTACATGTTTTTAAAACTGTAATCAAATGACTGGTTTTAAAAATCAATACCTCATCACTTCGACCTGGCACCGCTTTTGTATATCTTAAGAAAATCATACGAATATGTTTTTTTAAATTGCGTGGGATTCATATCTGACTCTTCTGACTCGTAGACAAATTCTTATTCTATTAAATTTACTAATCTTTGTATTTACGGCCGCGCTACCACGTTCAAAAAGAAGAAGATGGAGAGATACGACAATATGAATGTGAGAGCGAGCGCGCTAACATTAAAAACCATAAAATTCATGCGAAAATTGTGAAAATGTTTAATAAAAGACGACTCGTTTGAAAAAGAGCAAAAATTACGCGAAGGCTGTGTCAAGTAGAATTTAAAGAAACATTGTGATTTTTTTCATTCATATAACTTGTAAAATAACAGAAACAAACGTGCACGGAGAAAAATGTTATTCGAAAAAACGACCATTTTAATAGTAAAAATGGTTAAAAACGGGACTGAAGTTCTTACGAACAAATTAAGAGGGTTTCAATGTTTATTGGCGGGAACATGTAAGAATAATTTGTTGGTATACGTAATTTCGTACGTATGAATAATTTGTTGGTATACGTAATTTCGTACGTATACCAACAAATTATTCTTACGTTTTCCCGCCAATAAACATTGAAACACTGTTAATTTGTTCGTAAGAACTTCAGTCCCGTTTTTACTATTAAAATTATCGTTTTTTCGAATAACATTTTTCTCCGTGTGTAAATAATAATTTTCGGAGAATAATAATATATATTTTTTTAAGAACTTAAAAACTTCAAACGTTTATGGAAAACATGTAAGAAATCGGTAGTAATTGGCAGAGCGGCCCCTTAAACCTTACAAACAGATAATTATGGAATTAAAATTCTCATGAAACAAATATCAAAAATGACACCAGAAAACATTTGAAATGCCTCAATATTTGTTTTTACAAGGTAGCACAAGTAAGCTAAACAAAGGAAGAAACATAATAAATATCACAATACCAAATCGACCTTCGCATAGTAACCGGCAGATCTTTGTTTTAATTATAACATTGTTTATGAGCTGAGATACAGGTAAAATAGGTAAGGGAAAACTCGCTCCTAAGAAGTAATATTAAAGAATATTAATCAACGTCTGGAAGGTTCACACCAAATATTACGTTCACACCTCTAAACCTCGAGTCCGGGGGTCAGGAGGAAACATCTGACCTAACTCATTATAAGAAGTCTTATTTTACGGAGTTTAAACTGTTAAAAAATAAATGTTTTAAAAATAATATATTATAAAAATTACTCTTCCTATTTCTCTCTAAATAATCAGCAAAGTATTTTTATATTTTCGATTTTCCAATATTTAACCAATCTAAGTAAGAATTGTGGCTCCCTTATAAGGCTCTTGTGCCCTCTTTTCTGACGTGACTAATATTAAATATTATGTAAAAATGTAACCCATATTTTTTATAATTAAATTAAAAAATATATTTATTTTTAAATGCCATTCTAAAAAGAACTTTCGGGGGACACACATTTATAATTATCACCTGTATAATTTAATCATCCCTTTAAATTGCCTATAGATGCGTTTGAATGAATAGCTTCTTCTTCCTTAATATACCTTAATTAGGGATGCAATAGTTTCACTGGTTCAAGACGTCTGGAAGCAGTTGAGGCTCTTGTATAAAATAATATAATAAAAATAAAATATATATATTTAAAATACATAAAATAAAAAGTTGTTTGATACTTGCCATCGTATAATATATAATGTACATTATATTTTTTTTAATTCATAGATTTAAGATTTATATGTGATTTTGTTTTCCCATATAACCTGCCACTGGCCGGTCTATTAATGGATTTAACATTGATTTTATCAAATGGATATCAAAGTTGCCAACTCTGCCACTGGCCGGTCTATTACATTAATAATATTTAAAATAGTTTAATAATGTTAAAAAAGACCGGCCAGTGGCAGAGTTGGCATGGCGTTCCACCCCAGGCGTCGTGAGATCAATTCCTTTGCTGGGCTAATCCTCCATTAAAACATAAGCAACATTTCCCCTTACAATTATGGTAGTAGGAGATTTTGTTATATTGTCAGGTTATTCGTAACTCGGGAATGTTTGTCTTTATTTCTTATTTTTTTGTGATAAATAGGAATATGAACAACAAAAGTGTAAATAATTCAATAAAAAAACTAGTTATGTTATTTAAACGTCCCGTAATGAGCTTTGAAAACCTTTCAATTCATCCTACAAATAAAGTCAACCTATTTTTAATTCGATTCGTTTAAAAAATAATACATCAATCCATATACAATAAAAACTCGACCCCATTAAAATATAATTTTGAATTGTAGCATATTTCCACAGAGACCACACTATTGATTTATCTATGCCTATTGCCATAAACAACTGTAAACTCCCACTGAATGCATAAAGCTGAATTAAACGATTAATATCTATTCAATTGAAAAATAACTCCATTCTGAGCTCATCCTTTCAACCGTGATTCAAGTCTATGGCTACCACAAACGAGAGATCTTTAGATAACTGACGCGAATGCTTAAAGATATTGTTGAACAGTCACACATCACACAGCAGTCATCAGCTATGCAATACGATTATAAATGCATATAATAAATCACCTTAATAAGCTACACATTCAACGAGAATGCGAACAAAGTCAATATGCCTTTTCAATTATTACTTGTTACAACAGCGATCCAATATATTTATATTGATGCGACTTTTCAAGTGAACTGTGGCTACTACATTCTAAATTAAATTGATCATTTAAAACCACTCCAGCGCTTTTTGCCACATTATGGCACTATTTCCAAAACCTCGGATTGCTTTGTTGCCAAAATGTGGCAAATTTTCAATTTTTTTTTTATTTATTAAAACGATTATATAATATATTGTATATTCAAAATATAACAAAATTAATATTCTCTAGATTCTTTAAAATGTTTTAAGGTTAAAGATTTAATCATATTTTTGTTATAAATCCTACAAGTATGTGATAATAGACAAAAAAATAGGGGAATTCATTGGCTACATAGAACTATAATCAGTTTGTATGTCTCCATATTCGAATTCGGAGGTATGATTTATTTAATATGGTCGGAAAAATTTCCTTTAGCAATCCGAGAAAAATATTTTAAGTGCTCTGTCACTCCTGGGGTTAAATAAGGGGCAGAAACCGAGATCATTAATAGAATACAATTATAAAATAGGTAACCCGATGAATGACATTAAAAATAGCAACACAATCAAAGTAAATGAAACAAAGTCAATGTAAGTGACCTTTTGATTATTAGTTAGCCTGCCAATTTAACAAACATACTAACGAAGATATTGAGTGAATGTTTCAAAAAGTGGCAACCGTGTAATAAATTATAACAAAACCTTTTAGAGTTGTTTAAACAGAATACAATACGATACAATAAACTAAGTCAAAATGCCAATATTTTCAAATCGAAGCCATGACAGTGAACCAATACACATTTTTTAACAAATCCATACGCTAAACTTTAACCGAAACTTTTTATATGTTTTATTTTTCTTATAACAGCTGCTCAATACGATTATAAATACATACCTACGAAAGCTTAAAAAGTCTCCATGTCTACATAATATTTATTTTTATTTTTATTAATAATTCAAAAAAGATACATAAATTACAAATACATTTTATACACTAATTAATTATATAATATATATGTTTGATGTACCCCCATAAAAAAGCAGGGCTTGTGTGTATGGGGGGGGGGTGTTATTATTTAGTTTTTATTTGTTATGATTTGAGTGTGCTTTTTAAGGTGAGTTTTAAATTCTTTTATATTGGTATTCATGTTTCTAATATTTTCTGGTAATGAATTAAAGAATTTTACTCCGAGATATTTATGATTTAACTGTCCTATTGTTTTTTTACATTTTGGAGTAGGAAGTATTGATGTTTGTCTAAGATTTTTGTTACTTTTAAAAGGTGCAGTTTTATTTTGAATATTATCTTTATAAATTTGTAATGTTGCATGGTAAAAGTATAATTCACTTAATTTTCTGACCTTAAATTCTTCGAATAAGAGTTTTGACGAATATGAATAGGGGTTTTTTTAATTGTTTTTAATATTAGTTTTTGTGATATGTAAATTGTTTGTATTTGATTTTTATATGTACCGCCCCATCCTATAATGCCGTATTGCATAATTGATTGACAGAACGCGAAGTATTTGGTTCTAAGTAATATTTAATTTAATTAATGAATGTCAATGCTCCAATTACAGAGAATCAATACACATTTTAATAATAATATTGACAAGACTTATTGTGTGAACGTTTCCAACTGTGGCTACCACATGCTTAATTCCAAACCTTTTTCGTTGTTTATTAATTTAGAAGCAGAAACAAAGCGCCAGCGGGCAGAGAGAGCTTCGAGCCTAGAGCCAAGACGAATCGACAACAGTTATGATATTTGCGGGAAGTTATAAAGTATAAAGGCGAGGGAAAAAACCGAAGCGAGTCATATTGAAGAATGTTGTTTGGTCCAAGTCCCGCCTAGGCCTTTCGGAGGCTGGTAATCTCACGGAGCCGAGGACCGGACCCGCTTATTTGGAATCATTAATCATTTATCTCGACCGGGCGGCACAGTTTTGAATTGGAGGAAACAACCCTTTTTTGTTTTTCCCCGTTTTTCCCTTGCCGCTGCGGATTTTTGTTTCCTTTCTCTTCTCTATCTCGGCTCCTTCTTTTTGTGTTTTGTTCTCGGACGGGCGGCCGGACCATGGGCGCCGTTTAAATGCTTTTTTAAAATATTAATATTGTGATTTTATTATTGAAGAAGAAGATGATAGTAATAAATCAAAACGAAATTTTAGAAATAACCAAACACATAAAAATTACAGTCGCAACTGGGACTCGAACCCAGGTCTCTCGTCTTACATGGACGAGCGCTTTAACAAATTCGGCCACTGAGACCTCTTAGTTTTACGTTAATTTTGTCAAACTCATATTTCATTTTCAGAATTAACATATATTTTATTCTCATATTTTTGGCAGCTATCCTATTTAAACGGTACTGGTTTGTAATAGTCTAAATAGCGTCTAGGATAAACATATCCGATTTTATTTATATGGGACACTTTTGACCTTTTTCTTGAAGTCAAAATTAAATGAATATTAATTTTTTTATTAGAATAACCTTCTTTTATAATAACTTTTGAAGGTTTATTATTTTGATTTTATTTTTAAAGTTACTTTTAGCTGCCGTTCAATACACATTGCGATATCACTTACATTCTTACTACAAGTTATAAATTACGCAGTCATGTGTTTTTTGGTTTTTTTTTAACATAATCTATGTATTATTTTAAAATGATCGATTATTTCAACAATTTAATTCGCCAAAAAAGTTCATTCCAACATTTGTCTTTCTTTAATAAAAAAACTAAAAAAAAATGTCGACTCTGTGGCCATGTGAGTTAATTCCACGTCATTCAACTATGAAGTAGTGAATTGTAATCGAAAAATTCGTTTTTCACGAATTTTCGGTTATGCCAATTTGGAGAAAAATATTACCTACCAAATCCTTTTTGGAAATCATATACATATTATGAAATCGTTGTATATTTGATAATAATAATAAGGTAGATATGTATTTCCTACTAAAACTAAAGCTCCGTATATATAATTTGGAAAATGGGTACCTACTAATCCGGAGATGGATTGACATCAAAGAAGTCCTACTTAGAATTAAACCCCTGATTATTAATAAAAGGCATAAGAAAATAATATACTATGTAGACCACCATTAAAGTTAGGCGGATGTATCTTGTTTCCATTCACATCAGAAGGCTGTATTCTTAATTATTAACGATTAATAAATTGAGATTTACATCCGCTAACTAAATTGTTTTGAATTTCAAAGAAAAATTAAAAAAAACTCTGCGGCGGAAATCCTCGAATACCGCACATTAGAATAATAACACTTATTAAGTTTCCTGTTTTTTCTTTATTTAACACCATGATACATGCCTTGTTTTGAGGTATGAATAAGTTAGTACTAACATACATTGAACATTCGAATACATACAGATATAACTTTGTATAATTAGTATAGAGTACATCGCAATCTCGGTAACTATACTGAAAGACTTACTCACTTTAGAGTACATCGCAATCTCGTTAACTATACTGAAAGACTTACTCACTTTAGAGAAGTCTCACTCGCCAAAAGAAGAAACGTATCAGATATAATCTCTCTGTTTAAAATCATTAACAATGTGTATGATTCATCTTTAATTAATCAAATTAATTTTAATATAAGGCCGAAATCCACAAGAAATCCGGTAACCTTTTGGATCGACACTTGTCGTAGTAATACAAGTTTTTTCAAACCAACATCAAGAATGACTCGATTGTACAATAGGTACTGCAATCTTCAAGACTTAGATATATTTTCAAACTCAATTAATACCTTCAGAAGGAACTTACACATACTTTTACCAGATGATCTCCTTACTTAAGCCATTTTTTTTTTTAAATTTCTAACAATTACTACTTGTGCATTGGCTCCGCAAGAAATGTATTTGTATGTCCAAGTGTAAGTACATGTATGCATATACATATATATATGAGTACGTTGTGCACATATATGCATATATGATTATGTGAGTATATTTGTGTGTGTATGTATGTATGTATGTGTGTGTATGTATGTATATATGTATATTATATTTATAAGTATGTATGCTTTTTTTCTTCCTAATAACTGATTTCGATCCTCCTTATTTTTATATATATATATTTGAAATTAAATTTATCACTCTTGTAACTAACCAATCATTATTACATAAAGAATATTGAGATGAATGTTGTGCTCACCTATAATTAGAAACATCATTACAACCATGTATAAATGTACTTATTACTGTAAAAATTATGTGATGTATTCTGTTGGCGAGCCAATAAATAAATAAAAATAAAAAATAAAAAAAAATAGATGAGTGGAAAGCCTTCGGACACAGCCATGCTTTTTTTTGGAAAGGTATTAGTGATTTATATTATTATATTTGTCTTGAAGATGACACCGTAAAATTGCAAATGAAACTATAAAAAAGTGGTGTTTTAAAAGATGAATCTTAAAAAAAAAAATTCCAATATTTAACCTCAAAGTCATGTATTTAAGTGTATTTATCACGTGGCATTAAAAAAACCTTGAAAAATAAACCTTTTAAGATTCGGTGAGTTCAAGGAAAACCATTTTAATAATTAGCTATTAATTTATAACCGTAATTTTATTTTTTTTACGTTTTCATTAAAATGAAATAATGTAAACAGAGTAAATGCAATCAAGTAGGTAGGTAATGTGTGAATTACTTTTTAAATGTTTACTAATTTTATCGTGATTTATTTTTGGAGATGGCGTGTCTATCTACCCAGCATCCATTAGACGCTTTACATATTCTCACGTTTACGAAATGGCGACGATACAAAAAAAGACAATAAACATACGTTCCTTATCACAATAATGCTGCAGCTCTTTCTTACTTACGTTAGATAATGGTGAGACAATGTACGTACGTCTGTTTCCTCCAAATGATAAAAGGGAGTACTCTGGACTTTGGAGGAAACAGACATACCTACGTGTAAGAAAGAGCTGCATCTTTATTTTGACATAGGAACGTACGTTTATTCCCTTTTTTGTATCGTCGCCATTCCGAAAACGTGAGAAAACTAAAAGCGCCTATTAGTGTGGGTAGTACTCATATTGTATAAAATTCTTTCTGGTGATATATTTTTTTTACTTTGTCTCTTTCATTTGAAAGTATGCATAAAATTTTATTTTATCAAATGATAAACAATTCCAATTTTTTTCCTCAATTGTTTTTCATCCCCGTCACTGCGTTGTTTAGCATTTGTACCGTTGAACGTGTTTTATTATGGCTGTGTATACTTGTGCTGTGTAGATTCTTTCGACTTCTTTTTCGCAAAAAGAAAATAACTAACCGCTTGAATGCGGCGGAGAAAATCATAAATATGCAGCGTTCTGGAAAATAAGAATTCTTGCCAAATTTCACGGGAATATTCTAAATAACAATGGAAGAAGAATTTTCTTCATTAAATTTTATACTTAATGTTTTCTGTTCCCAACTTATAAAGATATTTTCGAATTTTTACAACTTACAAGGTTGTTTGAGATTATTTGTATTATGTTCTCTTTTATTTTTTTTGTAATAATGGATACGTATAACGAAATCATATTTTGTGCAAGATAAATATATTTTTAAACTATGCACCACAATTTTTAATTAAAAAACTTAGGTAGGTATATGTGAGTGCGCTTATATGTAAACTACACTTTTGTTAAGATCAATCATATTCATGCTTCATTCTGTTTTACAGTTAATAAAGTTGTTTTAGGTATCTAACAGGCTCGTCTGAAAAGTCGTTAGGAATGCATGCTTTTGTATATTTGTACATCATTTTAAACTTATAATTTACAAGGTGTTAAGGGCAGTGGCGGTTTTCTCTAAAGTGCGGTTGTGCGGTGAACCCCCATTAAAAAGATGATAAAATAAAACAATATTGTTGTATAGTAATATAAGCGCACCACAGATAGCTCGACATTAAAATTCCATCTTTAAAACTCGCGCCACCGAAAAATACGGTATCTATTCCCATTTTGTGCGCGTTGCGATCCGCACACATTTGTCCATACGAAAAAATCATAGCCGATACGAATCGCTGTGCCGGTAGAATGGACAAAACTACGCAGCTTGGTGCGCCGATCACGAGTCAAGATCTCACGTGACCTCCGAACTTTGACGAGTCTCGCCGAAACGAAGCCCGAGATTGTCGCAGGATGACCGGCTGACGGTCGACTTTTGCACCGACGGATGCAAGTTAAATGTTATATATTATGGTATTTAACTTTGTAGTCATTTTTGTACATTTTTATTTTCTTGTTTCTGCATTTCTCCAACCCTTTACTAATGGCATTTATAAATCTACTATTGAAGTGGACCGATTTTGACTTCTGTTTTTTTTTTTTATAGATAAGTCGACTTATATTTACTAAAGTTTCGGCAAACAACGTCGCTAGTTATGCAATTTTGTGTTGAGCTTTCCCAATATTATTTCGGCTTTCAAATTGAAAGTGGTTGCATTTATCGGTTGTCGCGAATATTCTGTCCTAATTTTTTCACACAATGACAGTGTTATATACAAAAAATAACGCTAATGCTTATGAAAAAAGTTTGTAAATTGAATATAATTATTTTTTTTATACGTGTATAATGGATTTTTTGTGTAAATGAAAAAAGCTCATTTTATTTCGTGCCACCTTTATTTGTGTTTCTTGTTTTTTTTTTATGTTTTAAAATATTAATTATATTATATTCTACATTCTACGCAATTTTTCTTATTGAAAAAAACAAGCATAATTAGCAACGTACATTGAGTGTTGTAAAAACCATTAAACAATTTAAATCCTCTAAAACTTTTTTTGGTCGTTTAATAATTGTGTCGAGGAGTATCAAGTTTTTTAAAAACAATAGTACCTATTTAGGTACCCCTCCACTAACTTTATTTAATTTGTATGACAAGAGTAAATTTTGATTAGACAATATACCTTCTCTTGAATTTCTGAACCCCCCGTTAAAAAGACCACGAACCGCCACTGGTTAAGGGACTTACTTTAACCAGTGATCCATGAAATAAATTTTAGAAAAAAATATAAATCAAATTTAAATCTTTGGTGACTTTTGTGTCTATTTCTTCAAGGCCAATAAAAAAACAAAATCTTCCACGCGGCATCACTGGTCATTCAACCGAGTAACCGTCAAACCCTCACCCCGACCCTATATGTCTAATACCTACCTACTGATTATATATTTATATTTATTTATTTATAAGAAAAAAAAATATTTATAAGTTTTACATTACAAGTGAACATTATGGAAAGTTATACAATTATTCATCATTATTCTACTACTCCATAAGTTGAGCTCTAGGAGCTCGTGTTTATGGGAGGAGTATTTACATGCAAAAAAAATGTTCTAAATAAATATGTAATCAAAGACTTATGAAATAAATACAAACATTATTTAACATAAGTATACAATTTAGGAAAAAATATGTTTTTGAATGACAATACCAATAAACTAGTATATTTAAACTCTCAACATTGATAATACAGATTAAGTAAGGGTAAACTAAGGGTACAATATATCATTATCCAATTTCAGGGATTTAATTTGCTTTTTGAATTGTTCATATTTCAAAGTTTCAGTTACACTAATTTTGTTTTTGGACAATAATATATTGTACCATCTCACACCTAAATACAAGTAGTGATGCTGAGCCGTAGTCGTATATTGTTATATTGTTTAAAGTCGAAAAAAAACACCAAGAATGTCACCCTAGACCAAAATTTCGTTTACATTTTTTCCTCCAAATAATGTCAAAAATCCCTGGTTAAGTCAAGAACCTTTCTTAAAACTCTGCATATAATGTATATGTTTTTATCATTTTACATATGGGATGCATTGTTTTGTTGGTATTTAAGTTGGGTCTGTATAACCTTATTTTACCTATTGGGATAGCATCCATTAATTGCTATATATTTCTTTAATGTTCTTCTGTTGTTATTCCCTATCGGATGTTGGCTATTTTCAGAGCATTTTCATCATGCAAACTGAAGCCTTGTGGAACTGAATTCATCATCATCATCTTCTTCCTCTTGCCCTATTCGGTCGGGGACCCACTGCATCGACAAAAGGCTTCTCCATACGTCCCTGTCTTGTCACCTCAGTTGCGATTTTTCTATGAAGAGTAGCCAGTGGTTCAATGCGATCATCTCGGACCGTCGAGTTCAGAACTGAATACATATTAGTAATTTAAATTTCTATGTAGGCAATTACGTGCTCTGTCTTCTTCTACCACACATAATTATACCCCTGGACGAACAACAGAACTGATAAATATTGTACTTAGTCATATAATCTGAAATGTCTAGATTATGAAAATTTCCATAGCACCCACCTAGGAAGGTAGCTATAATTAACTTTAATAATTAACATGGCTCAGAGTGGTCAGAGTAGTCATTAAAATTTCGTATATTAGAATACTCGTACAAAATCTACTTTGATCAAGTCATGGAGAGTTTGAAACAAAAAATTTTTTTTGCGTAATTCCTCCAACATTAAAAAAAAATCCCCATTTCTCTACGTTCGTATCTCCAACCAACACCAACGACGTCCCCATTTTCAAAGAAATTTGAAAAAATAAACTAAAAAACCGTTTAATGTAGATAGATAATAAAAGCAAAGGTGACTCATGAAAATTATACTGAAAATATTAGACGGAGAAAATATATTGCCTCCTTTTACAAGAAAGTTTTGAATGTTTTGCTAGGTTTTCACCTACTCGTATCTACATCGGTCTTATATGGGTAGGTACCTACCTAACTATAAATTTTCCTACTATATATAAAACAGGTTTTAATTTAAAGTATTGTTTAGGTACTTACATATTGAACTTACAATAAATAATAAGCAATATAGGTACCTACCTAATATTATCAAAATTTAAATGAAGGAGGTATACGGAGAAAAATGTTATTCTAAAATACGATCATTTTATTCGTAAAAACGGTTAAAAACGGGACTGAATTACTTACGAACAAAAACAGGGTTTCAATTTTCAATGTTTATTCTTACATTTTCCCGCCAATAAACATTGAAACACTGTTTATTTGTTCGTAAGAACTTTAGTCCCGTTTTTAATCGTAATTAGTAATTAGACAATTATAAGAAGGTATTATAGTTATTTAATTAAAAAATAATTCTTTTATTAAAGAAACTAACTTTAGGTACAGGACATGTAGGTAGTTTTTTAAAAATAATTTAAACATTGGAAACTGTTGTTCATATTGTATTTGAGAGAGGTCAGCCGTTGATATCTGATATGGTATGATGCCGATGATATAAATACTAGGTAGATATTTAATATCTAATTATTTATTTGTATCATTAATGCATTTTGGCTTTTACATAAAATATCATTTATATTTTAACTAATAAGATAAACAGGCAATCCGAAGGTGACGGGTTGATATTCCGGCAGTTGAAATCCAATAGGACGGGCAAAAATAAATGTATTTAATTAATTTGTGTTATTTCACAATAAATGAACTAAAAATAATAAATAGAATATTTGCGGCACGTTTCAGATTGGAAGATATTCTCAGAATCGCCATGGTGTAAGACCACCTTTCAAAATTGAAACGTTGCTTGAATTGGCTTTAGCCGTGTTTTCTTCTTCCTCACTACATTTAGTCTCACAACGTCACAATATTACCCAATTGGAGATTTCATAGTCTCACTGGCCCCAGACGGGATTAGTTGGGAAACTCGTGCGGTATGTACAAAAAAAATAACATTGAAAATGTTTAATGGTAGGTACATTATAGGTAAGTAAGATAACTTTTAAAAGTTGAAAATATATCTTCATATTACGATAAGACATAAATATAATTTCTAATGAAACAATTAAATTAAGAATATGTATGTAAATAACAAAGCAAGAATAGCCCCTTTTGCAAGTAGGTAATAAATAACTTTAAAAATTTTTAACTGATTATTTTAAAATTATTTAATAATACCTACTACAGGTTGTAAGTGTTTATAGTTAAATTATCCAATACTTTTATAAATCATTAATTTAATTACTAAAATACATTATTATCTACAATATTTAGTGATAATATCTATCTATCGATTGCCATTATTTAAGCTTTGTTTATCATCTTTAGATGTTCGTTCAAAAATTACATTTCCTAAATCAGTATACGCAGAAATAATAATCCTAATTGAAAAAAAAAAAAATTATAAATTCGTATTCATAATCCAAACGTCCACCTCTCCAAATACCGTGAGCTTACGAGAAAACCCACGGAAAATAATTCTCCTCTTTGCAACTGCTGTTGTGAGATTCACGCAGAAGGGTGGAGGGAAGGGGGAGAAGGGAAAGGAAAGGGACGTCGCGCGCAGCCTCGCCCCGCCTCTAAAATCCGCCCAACGTTCCTATTGGCCGGCACGATCCCACGTGATCGCTAGACGGAAAATGCCATAGAAAAAAAAACAAGACAGAAAACGCCTACTAGCGACGCGCCAGTCGCGGGCAGTTGATCGCCGCATTCGGCCGGTTAGGTCACATACCCACAGATAAATATATAAATAGACACTGCAGCAGATCCAAAACGTCAAGTTGACAGGTGGCGTTCTGAATTCGAATTTGACATCTGTCAAATAATTACATAATCGCGGAATTTCTCAATCGCGAGTACTCGACGATGAAAGTAAGGAAATTATAGTGTACCATCGATGGTGAAACTTTTATTGTGGGATTCGTCGCCGGCGGTTTGCGACAACTGTTTTTGTGTGTGGGACCTTCAAGCAATTACATTTAATTAAAAAATTTAAATAAATCGCAAAACAAAACACGAAGACAAACTAAAAAGTGCTAAAAATACTGTTTATTATAATATATTTTAACAAATGGATCCCTTATCTACCGCATTAGTGTGTTAACAATCATTTTTGAAAATAACTAATTAAAATAATTAATAAAATTGTGTAAAGTGTTGTTAGTGCTCAAACTATGATTTTAAGTTCAAAAGTGGTTTTAGCGTTAGGTACCTACCTACCTAAACGTTTTACCTACCTACCTTCATAGCTAGGTACATGCCTACCTGTAAAGTTACATTCATCTATGTACCTTATAAAAAAAGTTGTTTCGAACATGTTTTCAACGGTTTAAAAAATTAATACTAAACCGATTGAAAACTGATTGGTTAATTTATAGGTAATTTGAATTTTCTTTATCTACCTGTGTACCCCTTTTCACTGAAAGTATAAACACTTTCTTCTTTTTATATGATGCTATAGTATGTTAGGGCCTACGATACGCCTGTTTTGTGAGGTTCTATGTACCCGACACGCCCCTTTTGAATAAAACAGATTTCAACGCGTGGTGCACTCGGCTGAATTTAGTTTGCATTGAAGATAAAGGTAGCAGAATATGAGATGTTTAGAAATAATATTTCAATTTGAGAGGAAAATTTTCTATAAAAATTGCAATTAGTTTTGTATAACAACAATTATTTTTTATATCTTACCTACCTACATATCGATTTAGTATAATTATTGAACGTTTTTGATTTGAGGGTAGGTACTAGGTACCTATTCAATTAATATAGTATATTCGTATAAGTAGACACCTACCTAGAGACCTACACCTATGTTTATCTATCTCTATGCACATATATATATTTTGAAGTTTCATTTTCCTGAAAACGTAATGTATTTTTAAACTCCAAAAATGACATAGGTACTTAATAATAATACTGGTAATATATTTGTATTGTAGTTAAATACTAGTAATGTATTTTTTTAACTGGTGGGTAGGTATGTATACATATAGTTCTTACCAATTTTTTAAATCAGCTGTAAAAAACACTTTAAAATACTTCCTTGTTTGAAGTATGGAGAGATTCTGAAATTACAAAAATTAGTATCTATCGAATTTATGGACTTATTGTCACACAATCAATATTCATGATTCAAAGTAAATATGATTGACGCCCAAGCGAATGAAGAATTTGGGGACGCCATGCTACACGGAGAAATTTTTTATTCTAAAATACGATCATTTTATTCGTAAAAACGGTTAAAAATGGGACTGAAGTTCAAACGAACCAATTAACAAGGTTTCATTGTTTTTTGGCGGTAACATGTAAGAATAATTTGTTAGTATACGTACGAAATTAAGTATATACCAACAAATTATTCATACATGTTCCCGCCAATAAACATTGAAACCCTGTTAATTTGTTCGTAAGAACTTCAGTCCCGTTTTTAACCATTTTTACAAATAAAATGATTGTATTTTAGAATAACATTTCTCTCCTTGTACCAAGTAAATCAAAGACCTAAGTCGGGTAAATTCAGTAATAGTTTTTTTTATTTTTTTTTTATTATTTAATATACATATATTATAATTACATGTTATTTTTTTCAATGCCTGTCTCACTAGGGTAAACCTGTGTCGAGATAGACGTAGAGTTACATAAATTGTATACAAACATGGTTATTTGAATATGAAGGTTAATTACATTTTAGGTCCAATACAATAAAAGGCAGTTGATTGGAAGTGTGAATTAATTCTCTAAAGAGTTTGATCTTACAAATCACAGGAAAGGTTATTAAACATATATTACATACATATATTAAAATAATATTACAGTAAAATGAATTGGAAATGGAATAAATTGATAGAAATATACATGATATTACATACATATATTAAAATGATATTATTGTAAAATGAATTGGAAATGGAATAAATGGATAGAGATATATATTAAAATGAAAATTATGTTAGTTTATTTGTCGGGATTCTATTGTTTTTTATTTTATTTATTTTTTATAGTACCTGCCCGTCTATGATTGTAAATGAACCAAGAAGTATACCTAGGAGCGGTCTATCCGCTCTCACTACCGCTTTCAGGGCGTGTTAGTTAGTTAGTTTTACGAATATATATTTTCAGGAATATTGTTGTAGCATAGGTATAAAATTAAGTAGCTACGAAAACCTTAGTCGCGGATAGAACTAATTTAATATTTAGCTAGGTAGGTTCCTACCTACATTTAAACATCAGAGAATTTTTACATGGAACTCCACTGCCCCTTTTTATAATTGCCCATAATTTGCCGTAATAATAAGTCTAGAAATAAAAATAGGGTTCCCTGAAATTCGTCGGTCGCCCCTCCCAGTCCTATCTCACATCTCCAATCTACTCGCGACAGCCATATACCTAGTATAAATACACTGGCGGCCATATGTTTCATGTCGAAAATTACACGTAATTCCTGTGTGTGGAATAAACACGATAATAGCATGTTTCGTGCATGCGATTACCATCTCTGCACGCTATGTACCCTGAGCCGCGTATTATATACAGGCCACATGGGCAGTGTTGCGATAGTTGAACAGAAGGCCCTGGTGAAGCGATGAAACTTTATAATTCGTACATTAAAAAGACTGCGTTCTAATTTTTTTTTATTTAACCACTGGAGCGACAGAGCAATTTTTCCGCCCACATTAAAAAAATCATACCTCCAAATTTGACTATGGAGACATACAAACTGATTATCGTTCTATATAGCCCCCGAATTCACCTATCTTTTGTCGATTATCACATATTCATAGAATTTATAAAAAAATATATTAAAAAATCGTAAACTTTTTGTGGTTCTGGAAATAGTTGCCATTGTTTTCTTAAGTATGCTTCATTTGATGTTTTTTTATGAATGGGAAACATCTTGCAGTTGTGTAGGCATATCACAATAAATTATAACTACATGCCAACCGGTTTTGGTACAATCGTGCCCTCGTGGCTGATTTAAAATGTTTTTTCTATAATTAATAAATATTATTGTTCATAAAACGCATTAAAAAATGTACCTACAAATAAAACTTTAAGGAAATGTTAGTAGGTATACATAATTTTACAAATAAATGCTGATGAATTTCACTGGTTTCTTACGAATAATCATATAAAATATGAAGTTTTTCCAATATATTTGTAAAAATTATTAAAATCATTTTCTCCAATCTCTATACCATAAAGGTAAATAATCAATTCCAGGGAAAAAATATTTTTAAAAAAAAGTTAGGTTAGGTTAGATTTAAAATAGTTTATAAATTTCCTATATATTGGATACGTTTTTAGATTTTCACGGCCAAAAGCATTTTCGTTGTTTGTTTTTGGGGTGTTATGCCGTGTTGCGCTACCTCCTTCTTTAGCCGACGTTTCGGACAGCGTTGCAGTGTTATGTTAACACTAACAACTACACATCGTCGGATCTGCCCTGACGATGGACGCTGCAACGCTGTCCGAAACGACGGCTAAAGAAGGAGATAGCGTAATACGGCATAACACCCCAAAAACAAACAACGAAAATTCCTATATACATTCCATACATTCCGATGCCAAAAAAACTCTTGCTACTATATAGCGTAGCCTGATATAGGAATTACATAAATAAATATGCGCCTGTGAGTAAGCATTAGGTACCTACCCACTAGGAATAAGAAAATTAAAACAGTTGTTTTAATTTATTGGACAGTTTTCTTTTAGCGCATAAATATAACTCTTTCATCTTAGGACTGCGTATAATAGTTTCTATAGTCACCCGGTTGTTATTATAGCAAGTAGTTATTTAGGTGGTTGCTATCCTCCGTTGGGCGGCTTCAGCGGAGGGCGGGCTGGTCGGATTCGTTGCTCCCGCCCCGCCCTACGGAGATCCGCCCCTCCCACGACACACGGAGCCCCACAAGGCCTTAAACCCGTACATAAGCCTTCATGCTTTGATTATTAAATTGATCCCAGGACGGCCATTTTAATTTTGGACGAATTAACTGGTTTTCTTGGTAGTTTATGAATTGGATTGACGACTGTGTTATACTATTTACAAACACTAAATAGATATGTAATTTCATATGCATGACCGATATGAGGAATCTCGTTATTCATTGTAAATCTAGTTTCTTTCTTATATTTTTTTTATTGTTTGAAATAATTACAGATTGTAAACAATTATTACATTAATGATATTGCCGTTGTAAATGTGCACAGATATTAACACTCCAATTAAAAATGTTCGCAGCATGCGTAATCAAGTTTTAGTTGTTACTAGGCGAAGATGTTAGAAGTGAAAAATCAAAATGAATACATAACATGAGATATAAAATGTAGTAAGCGTACAGTAGGTACCTATAGAGAAAGAGAAAAAGAAAAAACATAAAAATAAAGTAATTATTATAAGCAATAATTATTAGGCTGAAACACTCATCCGCATT
Source organism: Limnephilus auricula (assembly GCA_951813805.1). Classification (NCBI taxonomy): domain Eukaryota; kingdom Metazoa; phylum Arthropoda; class Insecta; order Trichoptera; family Limnephilidae; genus Limnephilus; species Limnephilus auricula. The sequence continues at coordinate 10,288,155 of OX638403.1, forward strand.
GAAAAAACCACCCGAGAAAAGATACATGCCGCCGACGGGACCTTTTCTCGTGATGTTTTTTTTTATGGATGAGTGTTTCAGGCTAATAATTATTGACTATAATAATTGTTACCCTTTGTGCTATGGAAAAAAAAATCTTGTCTTAAACATTAGTTTATTAATTTAATAATAAAATAAAGCAATTAAATAACTGTTCTCCATGACTTATCATACATTGTATCTTAAATTATAACTTTTTTCTTATACCAGATCGATTCCGACGGTTTTTGCATACTCATTTGAATGGTGGGCAGATAGGTACCTACATATCTCATGCAATACCGAACTAAGAGAAAAATAATACCTACCTTATTCATTCTAAAATGTTTTCAGAGAAGGATAGTTACCTACAACTACGTGTATTTTTTAAAATTAAATCTTAGATTGCTAATAATCGAAAGGAGACTTATTTTTTATTTAGTTATGTATCACGCCATAAAATGATCAGATCATAATGTGCTATTCTCATATTCTTATGATAACTCTGTTTTAATCATAGATAATAAAATATGTTAGTACTGTAGTGTTTTGTCTCACCACAACAAAATAAGTAGGTATTAATACACGAAGAAAAAATTTATTCGAAAAAACGATCATTTTAATAGTAAAAACGGTTAAAAACGGGACTGAAGTTCTTACGAAATTAACAGGGTTTCAATGTTTATTGGCGGGAACATGTAAGAATAATTTGTTGGTATACGTAATTTCGTACGTATACCAACAAATTATTCTACGTTTTCCCGCCAATAAACATTGAAACACTGTTAATTTGTTCGTAAGAACTTCAGTCCCGTTTTTAACCGTTTTTACTATTAAAATGATCGTTTTTTCGAATAACATTTTTCTCCGTCTAGACGCCTACTTATTTTATGAAGTGGAAAAGCTAACACAGGTTACAAATCTTTTGAACTGGCTATAAAAATGATCGTCGGTAATAAAATAACGCATCCCCTAACAGATGAACAGATCCCAAGTGAGCTACGCCACAGTAAAGGCTGTAGAGGTATAAATAGAGGTACAGAGGGAGCTTCCGGCGGAAGGCGGAGGCTTCGACGCCGCCTGAATGTTAATTGGCGGCGCTACCGACGCTATAAAGTCGACGGCGACGCCTCACGTCGCTAAACCTCGGCATTTCCAGTGCTTCCCTCGCATTCCATTCCCCGTTAATTGGCGATAATTTCACCCCTTCTCCGTGCGAATTGCACGGAGCTCATTGTCACAACCATAATTAACATATTTTCTAAATGATTCCCTCTCTTTCCAGATGATAAACGGAACTTTATAAACTGTAATCTAGAATATAAAACTCTGAACAATTTCATTAAGGAATAATATCATGTGGTGAACATTCAACATCGTGAAAAACTTCATTATTAAAAGTACAGCAGTGTTTTAATTAAAATTTTAAAATGCAAGAGATCTGCAATACAGCTCCAATGCCCTTGGAGGCAAACCCGCTAACGAGGAAAATAAAGTGTGAAGAATTTAGCAATATGCGCGGGCAGCAAGTGATGGGGCCTGAAGACATGGGAGAAGAGGACTTCGTTTCGATGAAGCCCAGGAGTCCGAATGGGGGGCCAGGACCCGAGCCAGGGTTCTGGCTAGCCGCTGTGGCTGGGGGTCCAGGGTGTACGGAGACAGGGTTCATAAACAGCCAGCCCTCGATGGCGGAGTTCATGACTGCGCTCCCGCCCTTGCCGCCCGCCCTGAGAGGGGGGCTCAGTCCTAGCAGATCCCCGCCCCCCAACATGTACCCCCATCCGCACCAGATGCAGGGCCCAGGGTCTCCGGGTCTCCCGGTGCCGGAGTACCCCTGGATGAAGGAGAAGAAGACCACGAGGAAGAACAGCCAGCAAGGTGAGTGATCAATTTAAATCTATTCTATCTGCGTTGACAGTTGTCGTAAGGCAGATTTTTCAAAATAAATGTTTTTTTAGCATTAGGAAATGAACTAGTTGTGGTGTGACAATTTAAAAAAAAAAAATATTTCGTTTTGCCCTACTATTTGCCGATAGTAATGTAATACAAAGTTTACCGATAATCAGGACTTATCATTAATAAAAAATAATTCACTTCGAACGTGCTTTCAATCGAATGTCGTGTTTGCGAAGAAATTAGAGAAAACTTGTACAGTATCCTACACCTACTAATAAATACCTAATATAGTAGGTACTAGCTACGTATTTAAAGCATTTTTTCACAATCCATAAAGAAATCGATAGTGTATTCTCATTTCGGAGCTGCATGTAGGCATAGAATAAACTATCACACGAGAAGTGCCTTGTTAGCGTGTTTCGTGATCCAATTATAGGCCTAATATCCTCCTATATTTCCAATCAAAACTGTGTTTCATCATGATTACAAGATTCAAATGGGATGGTGATCTACAATTTCAACAAGTATAAGTGAGACAGACCGTTCTAAATGGTCAAAAACAAAGGGTACTTATGTCATTGGCACATTGTTTTTCTTTGTAACTTATACAAAAGGCACCTCTAGTGTTATATTCTTTATTTTATAGTTATTAGCTCATAACTGAAAGTAAATATTGCAATGAAGATACGGAGGTACTAAAGTTGCATTATCCCCTTTTCCTGAAGTAGGTACTTACAGTAATTGAATTTCTCAACAATCAGTCATACAATCGACTCTACCCGTGATTATTCAACAGCAAAATACACTTTTCAAAACGGTTGTGGTACAATGAAAAATGGGAACAATCACTTCGTTTTGACCTCCGTCCAATTATTTTCAATCATTATTTCCATGGTGCTTAACTTCGGGAACCGGAGTCGATTCTTCTGTTTGTATTCCAAACAACTGTCCGTGGGAAAACAATGGATCCAATAACAATCTGCCTCCACAAATGCCATCCTGCATGTTTATTTGGAAATGGTCAAATTTGATTCGCCTTTTATTCGGGTAAATAATTTGGAATGGCTAAAATACATACATACACAATAATAGGCGTACGTAGATATCCTATGTTAAATTACATTCTATAAAATAATTTTAAATTATTTAATTATTTAATTTAACAGGAAAAACTAAACCCTTCCATACACTTTTCCACAAATGATCATCTAGTCAATCCATGCTATGCAATTGTACTATTTAAGTATAATATTTATTATGAAAATTTATTATTTATTATGGGAAAATAATTCACCAACTTCAGATATTTTCATATCAGAAGGTTAGGCTCGGTAGAACTCCTAACTGAACCGATAAATCCTACTGATCCCTCAATATAAATATATAAAAAATCTTTCGTAATCCTACATGTATTTAAATAGACTGATGTTTGCATTTTTATGTATAAATTCTTTGACAAATCTAATAAGCCTAAATTTTGAATGAGAGAGCTAGGTATAATGCCAGTAGCAATGAGAGGGCTAGGTAAAATGCCAGTAATATTGATTATACTTTATAGTAATATTTATATTTATTATGTAGGTAATTTATGTAAAACAGTGCATAAATCACGTAGATTTTTCTATTTCTATTGGGTTTGCTGTAAGAAACGGGAAGATAAACAGAAGGTATGTAGAAAATGTTATACAATTTCTACATACCTACTCGTAAAACATTTTTCTACCTTGAGCTAAACCCGTGTTGTAGGTACCTATCCACATTGCAGAATAATTAAAATAGTGATCTAGTGCCATATAATTTTTATTTAAAGAAACTACACTTACTTTGCAATAAAACTCCACAACATCCTTCCTAAAGACATAAAACTAATTAATACAAATTAATAAGTACAAATCAAGAATAAAGTAGGTATAGCTGAAAGAGGTAAATGAAAAAATCCCAATGAAAACACTAAAAATTACGCAGAAGTCAAATAATTATAATTAAAAAAGTTTATTTTTATTTTTAACTTTTTAACAATGAGTAAAACCTGAAATTATAATATTTTAATTAACCACTCGAGCGCTTTTTGCCACATTATGGCACTATTTGCAAAACCTCGGGTTGCTTTGTTGCCAAAATGTGGCAAATTTTCAAAAAAAAATTTTTTATTAAAACGATTATATAATTACGGTTTAATTATATTATATTTTTTTATAAATCCTACAAATATGTGATAATAGACAAAAGATAGTGGAATTCATTGGCTACATAGAACTATAATCAGTTTATGTCTCCATATTCAAATTCGGAGGTATAAATTTTTTGATGTAGGCGGAAAAATTTCCTTTAGCAATCCGTGAAAAAATATTTTAATTGCTCTGTCGCTACAGTGGTGAAGATAATATTAACGAAACTCAATTGAAAATCTGAAACAGAAAAATCAGAAAAAGATACGGATACATCTACGACTCGAACCCTTTATACCTGCACTCTCTATATGGCATTTAGTTCGAGTTGAATCTTGCAATCATACATAAATATAGCAGCCAATAATAATATGCGTTAAGAAAATGAAGAATATATTGGTAGTTCTCAGTCCAAATATGACACAGTTTAATATGAGCGAATCGGAAAGGTATACATTAGCTCAGTGGTCAGAGCGAATGCCCAGAAAACTGAAGGTCCGAGTCCCAGATGTATCCGTTCCTTTTTCTGATTTTTCTGTTTCAGATTTTCGATTGAGTTTCGCTAATATTATCTTCATTAATTAAAATATTATAAATAACTTTAGTCCGCCTTGGCACAGGACTTCATAGTTAGGAGGACTGAGATATACAATATCTATACTAAAATACACCATTATACAATGTTGTTATTATTATGTTTATATATTGTTGTTCACCGTTATTGGACGGTTGGTATTCATTCTTTGTTATTTCTGTGTAATTTTTTTGTTAACCTTTTGTCTGCTGTGCACATAATGAAACTAAAATAAAATACATCATAGAAGGGTATTGCATTGACTGCTCTATGATCCACCAATAACCCAACAATCTGACATGGTGTTCTGTGGTGACTGGTGATGCTCACAACAGATGCCACAGACCACTACTACTGGCAATAATAACACCTCACAGCTAGCGGGAGGCACAAAAGCCAGGACTAGTCGAACATGGACAGGGGTTGACAATATTTGGTCAAGCACTCCATTATGATTATCACAATTGTATCTGAAAAGCATTTTTTTCTTAAACATCTTCGTAAGGGCGCTTGTCAAAGCTTGAATGATTACATGACGAAATTACACAGGTTCCATTACATTACATTACGAACGTACCACTGCCAGAATTAAACACGGACGGAGTCCCACACGGTAGAAATTACACGTGGAGATAATAAAACCTACAAAATTACACACGTCAAAAAAACTAAATCTGACAGAACCTAACCGAACTTTAGTTTTTATTTAATATGTAAGCGTTTCATCATTCTGAAATTTTAAATCGTCAAAAATAGATTTTTGGATGTGTGTTATTCCTATTATTAATTTTATCTTAGAGCTAGCTAGAATATTATATCTTTAGTTTACTGATCCATGCTGAGAATCGATATTTAATCATAAGATTTTCTACCGGCCTCTTATAATGCGTGAAGAAACGTAGTTATATCTTAAAATGCCACCTCTTTCTAATTGCCAGGTATTAAATATCTTTCTGATGTAAATGGCATTGAAAATGAACAGGTTATCAAAATATTCAAAGAATTGAAACTATTGTACGTACTAAAGAGTGTAACAGCATGATTTTAACCAACGATTATATTTCAATTAAAAAATGTACGTGTCATTTTTTTGTCCGATAATTTCTTTACAGATTAAAGTAAAAATTTAATTTTTATTGGAGGTATTCAATAATTTTTGGAGGTTATACCTCTCAATGTAATCTATCATTGAAAAAGAAGATGATAGTAAAAAATCTAAACAAAAAAAAACAGAACAAGACACAGAAAAATAAATAGGTAACGCATCCCACGATCTCTCGTCTTATAGGGACACAGCGCCTTAATCAACTCGGCCATTGACCAATATTTTTTTTCTGTAATTTTTGTCGATCTCATATTTTATATCCAAAATTTGCAATTTTTTCCAGAACGGCGATGTGTCCCAGTAAGACAAGAGATCCCGGGTACGAATCACAGTTGCGACCGTTACCCTTTTATTTTTTAGTATCTTGGTTCTGTTCCATGTTTCGTTTTGATTTATTAGCATCTATAAACTTCTTCTTCAATAAAGTAATATTTTTTTATTTGTTCATTTTAGGACCGGTCAGTGGTTGAGTGAGCATTGCGTTTGGGTCCCACCCAGGTGTTCCGTGTTCGATTCCTCGGCTGGCTAAGTCTTTCTTTAAAAAAAAAGAAAAAAAGTAGCACCTAGGAATATGCATTTTAACTTGACATCACTTGACCTATACTGATATTTTCTGTTGTTTTTTGGTGTCATTGTTTTACGCACGTGTGTGTTATGTATTACTTGTTTTAAGTTTACACATTGTTGTACAGCATCGTTGGTATTAATTATTTGGTTTTTTTTTGCTAACAATCTGTCTTAACTAAAATGAAATAAATAATAAATTCTTTAAAAAATTCTCGAAGTGGTTTACCTCATATAATATCTGAGTTTTTATGATGCTTGTATGTGAAACGTTTATATTATATAACATCTTCATTAAATCGTGCTCTTCTATTAGGTATAATATAATTCTATTTATTTTCAAAAATTGTTTACACTCGATCAACAATCTTCTTCAACACTCGATCAACAATCTTCTTCAACAAGCTTACAAAGATTATCAACCCCTGTACACTTTAAAAGCAGTAAAACAAGCCGACAGAATAATCTCTGGCTTAAAGCTACAACACCGCTCGACCCCCGCTGTTCGGTTAGCCACTGAACCCAAAATACCCACTAGAAGCAGTATACCCACCAGAAGCAATATACCCACTACAGGCAATACACCCACCAAAGTCACTGCCACCGTAGTCTGGAAGCCTGACAGTTCGCCGCGAGCTAACTGCACGAATAAATTAAACCTGAACCCAAGTGCACAGGAAAATAAATTCTTAATTAGAAGTCGGTAATGAGAAGCTTTTTTCTGTACGGCGGTGATTGGTTATTATTTAACGCCGGGAGGTACTACTGACTCTGTTGTTTCCTTGAAGTAGTCTGGTAGTTGAGAGTGTATAAATTTAATTGTTCATTCATCATTTTAATCATACCATTTGAATGTATCTATTTAAAGTGTTGATTGGTCTTGAAAGTAATCTTCCATTATCTGTACAAAGTTAACCTACTTATATTTTGTACAATAGCTCCACACAGGAGACCCTGAGGAATATAGGAAATGATGTTTGAAAGAGAGAGTACGAAAACAGTGTGCAACATAGTTGTGAATGATGAGTACTTAGAGCAAGTTGATGAGTTTGTGTATTTGGGAAGTATGTTTACGAGAGATGGGAAGGCTGATGGGATATTGAAAGAAGGGTAAATGCAGGTAACTCTATTAATGGTGGACTGAATGCTGTTGGCGCCAACAAAAAGCTGTCCAAAGAAGCGAAGCTAGCAGTTCACAATGGAGTGCTGGTACCTACCTTGATGTATGGCAGTGAAGCATGGAACTGGCAGAGAAAGGATGAAAGTAGACTGAATGCTGTAGAAATGAGATCCCTGAGTCGTATGTGTGGTAAAACCATGTATGATCGTGTGAGGAATGTGGAGATCCGAAAAGAATGCAAGGCCGATGTGAGCTTCATAAGTAAGATTAAAAAAGGGACGCTTAGATGGTTTGGACATATAGAGCGAATGAACGAAGAAAGGAGTGTCAAGAGAATATATGATACTAATGTGAATGGTAGAAGAAGTCAAGGACGCCCGAGGAAGACATGGCACGATCAAGTGAATCAGATACTTGAGTCGGGCCATGTCAAGAGTCAGAATAATAGAAGAGCATGTATGATAAGATGTATGAATTTGAATAAGGCGAGGAGTGTATGCCAAGACCGAGTTGTTTGGCGGTCCGTCCTCTCTGCCTACCCCTGCGGGGAAACGGCGTGATGGTTAGTTAGTTAGTTTTTTTTATAAAAGGATAGGGAGGAGAAGAAGTTGTGAGAAGGAAAAAGGTATGAAGGTTGGGTAGGCATCTGGGGGTCAGTGATTCCAGGAATGACAGACGTATGAATCCATCCCTCCCGCTGGTGTAGAGCGATTAGACGGAAGAGACTAACTGCACGGAGAAATTTTTTATTCTAAAATACGATCATTTTATTCGTAAAAACGATTAAAAACGGGACTGAAGTTCTTACGAACAAATTAACAGGGTTTCAACTTTATTGGCGGAAACATGTAAGAATAATTTGTTGGTATACATAATTTCGTACGTATACCAACAAATTATTCATACATTTTCCCGCCAATAAACATTGAAACACTGTTAATTTGTTCGTAAGAACTTCAGTTCCGTTTTTAACCGTTTTTACGAATAAAATGATCATATTTCAGAATAACATTTTTCTCCGGTGGAGAGACTACATGGTCTTTCTCAACTAATCTTTCCCGATCCGGCTTGCCATGCATTAAGTTAGCAGACACATCCGCCGCCAAGACCGTCAGACAAATCTCATCTTATGAACTCACCCTTGCCAAGTCACCAAACACAGTGAACCACTTGAGGTGACCTGTGACCGAGGTGTTGGTTATCCAATAAACCGTTTCCAGGGCGGCGGTACCCATGACCGCCTTCCAAATTGAATGCCACCATCTACTTAAAAATAGCAAATAGGTGAATAAATATGGAGAACGGAACACATTACTTACTGTTTTAATTAATTCTATAAGGTTTTTTTGCAGCCAATTTGGCTAACTTTTTGGTGTAAGAGAGAGCTTAAATTTACTTTAAAATATTATGTTGCATTTAAAATCAGAAAAATCTGATGACATAAAACTATAAAATGCAATTTTTTGAAACGTGAAATAAGAATAGAGCAAGAGTTTATATGGTAATTGGTTGGTACTAAGTACCTACTTACTTATCAATTCCTAAATTTTTATTTTATTTTTATATTTAATTTTTAAAAAGAAAGACCAGGTTACGAATAACCTACTAAAATTTGAAAATCTCCTTCTATTACCACAGTAAGCGGACTGACCGGTCAAACACCTATAATACAATATAGAATATCTGCTTTACCAAAACTTATGTAAATATTTTAATTTATTGTTTGAAACATTAACAGAGTGGTAAGCATTTTTACATTGATGATTGTGACCTTGGAATGTGCACAGCTATCAACACTCCAAGTAAAAATGTTCACAGCATGCGTAATCAAGTTTTAGTTGTTACTAAGCGGAGATGCACGCATGATTTAGTAGTGAAAAAATAGAAATAATAATAATCAATATTAAATATAAAACACGAGATATAAAACATAGTAAGTGTACATTACCTATAGAGAGAGAGAGAGAGAGAAGAAAGAAAGAAATAGAAAACATAATAAAGCAATTACATAACTGTTCTCCATAATAGCTGATCATTGAAAAAATAAGTTAGAATAAAATACTCGCTGAATAAAAAATAACAAATAAAACAAAAATGATATTGAAAATCCGCTACTCACCTATTTGGGATTAATCCATTGTCCCACTTCGAAGCCTTTCCGATTTCCAACGCTTCCATTTCCAAATATTATTATGATTTTCTTTTATCCTCCTGCGGATGTGGATCGAATAAGTATAAAGGGTTTCGATAATCGATATAAGGGCGTTAAAGATTTGGACCCCAGAGATAAAGGGCTCCCTGGGGAGCGACACGGGACCCTTCGCTTCAAAATACTCCTCGGTAGGAGGTAGGAGTACCCTACGTCGTCGCATTTCTAAGGACCGAGAGGAATGGACGATTTCCTTCATTTTTCGGAGATTTTATTGTTTGTTGATGTGAACTGTGCTTTCATCTGTGAAGCTTTGATAAATGGAGTTTATTTGAAGGTACCTATCTACGTCTCAATTCACGAGTTTATTGTAGAAGAGAAGTGTGGAGTTTTTGATCGACCCATTTTATTTTTATTTTGAAATGATACTTGACTGAATCCGTATATGCATTGCTGAATTCACATTTTTCACTTGATTTGATAGGTACCAGATAGATACCAGGTATTGCTTTGTTTTATTTGAAGAGAAAAATATACGAAAAGCAGTTCTAGTTTTGTTAGCATGGGGTTAGGTAACGAGTATATTGGTAATTTACGTATCCGACCTACTTTTCTATATCTCTAGGCTTAAATAACTCTAAAACCATAGATTACAATATACCCAGGCGGTATACAGGGAGAAAAATGTTATTCTAAAATACGATTATTTTATTCGTAAAAACGATTAAGAACGGGACTGAAGTTCTTGCGAACAAATTAACAGGGTTTCAATGTTTATTGGCGGGAACATGTAAGAATAATTTGTTGGTATACGTAATTTCGTACGCATACCAACATTATTCTTACATTTTCCCGCCAATAAACATTGAAACACTGTTAATTTGTTCGTAAGAACTTCACTCCCGTTTTTAACAATTTTTACGAATAAAATGATCGTATTTTAGAATAAAAAATTTCTCCGTGTAGCTAAACTTAAAACACTTCCATTTTTTTTCTGTCATACGTATCTGTTGTATATTATTGATATTTCATGGGGGTAATTACTAAAACTAAGTAACTTTGAAATCAGCTTTTTTGAGTTACACATTAAAATCGTCACTCTATTTCCTCGTCTATGAATGTTACAAATAGAAAAGTCGTAACGTATTGGAATCATCAAGGTATTTGAATATGTTTTTATGGGTATCTCTTAAATCGTTTAATCCTATAATTAGTTAACTCTAGTTACCACGAGTGTTTTTCCATGTTTCAATTGGGCAACTAGACTTAGCTGGTTGAAGCACTAATTTCTATATAATAGTGAAGTCATTCCATTTTTGGAAATAAATACATGAAGAAATGATTAGCTATTTTCTTATTTCCAAAATATAAGCATTACGGTTCCCAAATGCCATATAAGTAATATGTTCCCAAACATCAATCTACGATTTAACCATACTTTTCAGTTTAAATACACAACAACCGATTTATCAGAATGATTGCCATCTTATAAATCAATTTCCCAACAAAGCTGAATTCAAAGTTACCGAGTTGAAGTAATTACCCCACGATATGGAAATCAAGAAATTTCTCACCAAATGATCGCCTAATAATCTTAGCTCTGGTTTTGGTTTCACTGAGCATGCCTTTCTTCTAAATATTTCAATATTAGCTCTTTTTCGTCAATATCATTTAGTTACCTTTATTTCGGACCCAACTAAATTAAAACGACTACCTATTTAAGAGCGATTGACCAGCTTCTGAGAATAAAAGTTTTAAAATGCTTGCAACTGTACAGGGAGGTTCCAATTATTTTTTGATCATAAGTATTTGTGATTTTTCAATAATGTCTAAACAAAATAAGTGTGTAAAATAAAATTGAAATATTTTAGTTTGTAAGACCTTAAATAAATACAAAAACTGAGATATTTTTGTTACAAAACACGTTCTCGAATTTATTTTTTAAGGATTTTAATTTAACTAATATTAAAATTATGAAAACTGTGTTTACTAGTTTATGTATTGATTTATTTTGTTGTATAATTAAATGATTTGAAATTTGTGTTGTTTAATAAAATTTATTGTTTGAAAATTGAATATATCTGCCAACGACCAACGGTATAACCTTAGTATATTAAAAATAAATTTACTTTTTCAAAATTTTAAAACTGAGTGTACCAGATAAAATAACAATCTTTCAAAATCAGTTTAAATTTTTTTGTAAAAAAGAGTCAATACGTCTAGAATTTGATTTAAAAATGACAAATTTCCGCTATTCGTTATCATGATAAGCGTTATCCATGTACCTGTAGGTACATAATAGATATTCGAATAAGGAAATTTCGGTTTTGTTTTAAAATTGAATTCGGTTTCAGACTCAACTGGATTATATTGAAACATAGAATATCATAGTTTCTGTGGCTGAATCCAAAGTGCCATCATAACTTTGTCTCCATTTATGAGACGACCGTACATTTTATAATAATACAACAATATCTATATTAAAAATCATCTCCACAAAAATGCACTTTGTCATCACGCCAAAAAAACCTTCGGAATATTTTAGATTTCCCACAAGGAAGCAAGGAAGCAAGCACAGTTCACAGTGGCATCGATTTCCATATGAAAGGTCGATACCACAAAGGGAGCAACAATCGATTGGCGCGACCCCGCTCCCTGTACCCTGTAGGATGTCACTTAATTTGTGATGAGCCCTTTAAAAAGGTCCGCCGGGGCCGCAGGGCGCTGAGGGTAGGGGGGCGCAGTCGGGGGAGGGCCACCTCATCAATCAACGTCACGCCGTCTCCAGGAACATGTGATCAAAATGAGATCCGCAAACAGACGCGGAGCAACGGTATCGCGGCCAAACAATGCAATTTGGTCGCACGATTGATACGGAAAAAAACAGATTGTGGATTACGACTGCGAAAATGACAATCCTTAATCTGAAGGTATCTCTCCGAATATATCCCTGTGATTTAATAATTATATTAGCGAAGATCACGGATATTATAAGAATTGTAGGATTTGAGAAGCTGAAAGTTGATTTATAACGTATAAATAATATAGGTTACTTTTGAAGATAATATCTGTACAATGTCAAGCCGAAACTGTAATGAAATTCACTCTATAGAAAAAAAGCGCAACGTATGCTCCAAAAATTATTAAAAACACAATTTGTTCTGTTATTTAACATATGGAGCTATGAAAAAAATCACATTTTAAAACTATTGCTCTATTTAAAACGAGTCGTGTTTTATTAAATATTTTCGCATATAATCTTTTTTTTTAATATTAGCGTACTCCCTCTTACATTCGTATTTACCTATCTCCCTTTCTTCTTCTTTATGAACGCTTATTATGGGGCCAGTAATGGACGATAAAACAGCAAAAGTAAATATATAGAGTATTTTTTTTAATATAGTGTCTCCTCTGCGTGCACAGACGTATTGTATCTTCTCCAAACTGTGTTTACCTGAAGTGACCTGTTAGCTAGCTATATGTTTTCTGTAACTATAAATAATTAGATGAAGCCTAGGAAGTCATATTCATACACCGCCCTTGGGGTGAGTTTTCTAAGTGAGTTATTTAATTAACGAAGTATATTTATACGGTAATGCCCGTACGGTTCAAATTAAGGAACCCGACTCCGAGTAAATCTCCGACGCCACACTGTATGGAAACCATTCTGACCCGTCCGTGTACGTGCATTTTTCCACGGAGTTACTGCCGTAATATTCACACTTATCACTCGCTCACATGCCATTTGTAAACGGAAGTGGCGCCATCTAGGAAAAATACTTTTGAATGTATAAATAGTTGTGTTATTATTATTATAGACGAACAGAAATTTAACTTTCGAATTAACACCGTTAGTAAACTTAAAAAATCACGAAATCTGTCAAAGCCTACCTACCTATCTCAGTTTTAATTATTCCTTTCTCAGTTTCTTCCAATTTTTAAATTTTTAAAAGCAATTTTGAGTTCATTAAACGTGAATAATTTCCCGCGGGAATATAATCAGATTCCTAACCATCCCGCATAATGTTTCCTTCCCAGAACTCCTCTCCTTATTTCATTTAAAATACCCACCACATAGCATCCCCAAAGATGACATACTTACTTGAGGGAATTATTTCTCTGAGGGCCTCCTTTTGTGTGAAACTAATTTTAAAAAGATTGTGGGTACCTATGTTGAGTTCATAAATGAATATATTATAATGAATATATACATAAATTCATAATGCAGTTTTATATCACACGAGTGAGGCAGACGATGTGGCCCGGCAATTATTAACGGTATACTGAGAGAAAATATTGTAGTTAGTACATTCTCTATCCCTCTACACAGAGAATAATGTTATTCGAAAAAACGATCATTTTAAGAGTAAAAACGGTTAAAAACGGGACTGAAGCTCTTACGAACAAATTAACAGTGTTTAAATGTTTATTGGCGGGAAAATGTAAGAATAAACATTGAAATCCTGTTAATTTGTTCGTAAGAACTTCAGTCCCGTTTTTACTATTAAAATGATCGTTTTTTCGAATAACATTTTTCTCCGTGTACTATTCCCGGGTTACGAACGGGTTCCCGGGTTTAAAAAACTCTACTACTATCAAACAATACTGAAATAATGTTGGAAATGCCCTAAACATAATTCCACCCAAATTAAAGCGAAATGCTTAATTACTTCCGTTACATGTACTCAAAAGTGGTATCAGTGGGTTCTCTAGTTAATTCTATATCAACCGTTGAAGAGTGTTGCTCGCAATGCTTACCGTAGCGTTACAAGCAGTGGAGACGTTTTGTCAACCGGACGGGAATGTGATTGAACTGTTTTGGTTGAATGAAAGGAATTATCTAGTTTTTTTCACAAAAAATCCACACATGCAATCACAACGAATTGAACCGACATCGTGTTTTTTGGTAATTTGTTGCAATATGTAGTGCGATCGGGAGGGGTTTTTCACCCTGTAATACAGAAACATAAAAAAAATCGATCGATCTTTTAAAATAATAACATAACTCCAGGGTGTTAGATTTTCAAAATATACAACATTTTAGTGCGCTCAACAAAGAGATATACATATAATAATATATTTTAAAAAATTAAGCAGTAAGCTTCTACACGGAGAAAAATGTTATTCTAAAATACGATCATTTTATTCGTAAAAACAGTTAAAAACGGGACTGAAGTTCTTACGAACAAATTAACAGTATTTCAATGTTTATTGGCGGGAAAATGTAAGAATAATTAGAATAAAATGTAAATAACAAATTATTCTTACATGTTCCCGCCAATAAACATTAAAACCCTTTTAATTTGTTCATAAAAACTTCAGTCCCGTTTTTAACCGTGTTTACGAATAAAATGATCGTATTTTATAATAACATTTTTCTCCGTCTAGGGCGAGACAAGGCTTCGTTGGTTTTCCAAATAAAATTCATTAAAATACCTAAAGCCTGAAGCTGGGCGAGTATTGAATTATTGAATTGCGCGGTAAGCTCCCTGGGTCGTTTTAAAAGTATCGGCGATCAAAGGGGTCAGTGGTAGGAGTCTTCTTTGGAACAGGAAAGTAGGCGACCCGGGTATCAAACTACGCGTATCAACCTACACAATCCAAATGGCACAGTTTATAATATGTTAAAATCGCGAATAGTTACACACCTACATTTTTTCTAGTGGTCGACAGAATTGGCTCACTAATCGCAAGGATATTTGTTTTTTTTTTCTCTTTACTTCACGAAGGCCAATACTGTCCTTCAAATATAAGTAGATAGATTATATTACTATATATACTTTAGTCATTTATTATTTGTTTTCAAATGTTCATTCTGAACAGCTAAGACAAGCGGTGCCTGGAACGACGTATTGTTTGAAATAAATAAATGACTTTAATATTTTCCATATTGCACCAGAGTTTTTGTTGAATATGTAAGATACTCTTATTATTTATTTGGTTTTATATTTTATTTAAACGCCCGTAGGGCTTTTACATATAATGCAGTATATATATTTTTTTTAATTAAAAGAAAATAAAGAGTTGACAAAATACAGCTCACATAAAATATGATATGCTAAAAAACATGAAATTTCATTGTAAGAGACGACCTCATTCTCGACAAATGAGTTACAACTTTGAAAATGGCATTGAAAATATTTTTTAGAGCTTCAAACGCCTTGCTTACCGTAGCGTTAACCGAAATAAGTATTTAAATTTTTTTTCCTAGAATATTTTAAATCTATTCTCACGGTTAGCTACCATCATCCTACTGGAAGCTAAATCCTTTCAAGTAAGTGCAGTAGACTCAACAAGCGAAGCAATACACAGCAGAATAACACCAATTATAAATGTATATATAGCCCAAACGTGAAAGAATACGGTTTAATGCATTCTGCAAATCGCTGTATACGTCGGAACTGTGGGTTGACTATACTGCATCGCAATGGCAAAAGCTAAAAGTCGCCTACAATAATAACTCTTATCGCCAACTTTTCCGCCTACCGAGATACTGCAGTGCTACGGAAATGTTCCTGGAGGGACGAGTGAACACTTTCAGAGCGCTTCTCCGCCACCGCATGGGAAGCTTATGGCGCACACTGCGCGAATCCAAGAATAAGATCATCAGTGCCATGATTGCCTGGATGGGGTCCCCCCTGAAGATCCTCTGGAGATGAGAGACAGTGAAATATCCTTTCATAAACGGCTGCTTCCATTCATTTTTAGTGTTAAATATTTTTCAATTTCATTTCTCGTATTTTTCATGCATGTTTGTTTTTTTAAATTTTTTATTTTTATTTATGTTTTTTATTTACTTTTTACCTAATTTTATTATTTGTGTAATTTATTTTGTTATTTTTAATATGGAATGTATTGCATTGCACTACCCCTGCATGCATTCTGGAAAAAAACTACTATTATTATTATGATGGCTAACGCAAGCTTCTGTATTCTGCTGACCGGCCACACGTGGATAATAATAAATATTATATTGTAATAACGGGGTTATGAGAACGATTCTATTGCCAGTCCAGTCATATTCTAATCAACGTTTATAAGGTACAGTGGTATAATATTTTGTAACATAGCTGATATACTATATAGGGGGTATGGTGTGTTGTTGAATATGAAAAGGTTTCACTTCAAACATATATTTTAAAACGGATGGTGGATTAGATATACAGGGTGTTAAGCACCGTACTTGACTTACTTTAACCAGTGATTCCTGACATTATTTTAAGTAAAAAAAAATTGTCTCCGGTGACATTTTTGATGTTTTTTTTTTTTTTACAAAAACATAAAAATCAATAGGTATTGGGAAGTTAGGGGCGGGGTGAGGGGTTGGTTGGTTACTTGGAATAGAGACCAGTGACGACATGTGGAAGATTTTTTTTTCTTTGATTTTGAAGAAAAAGTTTTTGAAAAAAAAAAAATCTCATCAAAAAAGTCACCGGAGACCAAAATTTCATTTACCTTTTTTACTCCAAATAATGTCAGGAATCACTGGTTAAAGTAACTCAAGTACGATGCCCTTGATGAAAAGCATTTGATGAAATTATGCACAAATTTTCAAAATCATAGGAAAATTTCTGTCTGCATTCAAAAACTGAGTCAACAAAGTCAAAGCAAAGTCGGGGAATTCAGCTAGTGAAATATAAAATAAAAAAAATAAAAAATTGTAAGTTTAAAAAAAATTCTTTTTAACACTTGAAGCAATATAAAAATCATTCATTGATTGTAACTTGACCGCATGATCCTCTGCCACCGCCTGCTTGGCACTTCACACACGCCGTGACTCTGCACAACCTCCAATCCGTACAACAATAATCATTTTTGTGTGTGGCCCCTTTTATCGCCAGTCATCGCCTCTGTGTAATCCCACCCGCCCTATTCACGCCGGAAGGTCTGTATCGATATTTTAATAAATGAATTTAATCTTTTGATTCATAGGTGGCACTAATTCAAAACCGGTAGCCGCGCGAGAAGAACGGAAAATATTATTTAAATATAATTTAATTCAATTCAAGAATATTATTTTTTGTTGTAGGTATCTAGTACCTGTTTGATTTTTATTAATTTTGTTTTGTATGTTTTTTAAAGGTGAGAGGAAATGAGTAAGTAAGATTTTGATGTGTTATAGAATAAGATACCTACATAATATTGTGTATTTAGAAGACCACAGTGGTGTAGGACTTGGCAAAAGCTACAGTAAAAAAAATATTTGGTACATCTGTTTACGAAGGGTTTACAAACATTTTTGACTTTGCCTGTCTTACTAGGGAGTTTACAAATATTTGGATTTAACAATAGGTACATTTTTTGATATGGTTGCTCTTTTGACGAAATGCTGACTGGCCGAGAATCGACGGTTATAAGAAGAAGCCACAAGACAAAAATGTGTATATTATAAGTAATATTAATAATATTATAGGTAATATGCATAAAAATCGCATGGCAAACGGAGGCTAGAAACGGTCAATAATTTTATAAGAAAGAAAAAAGATAATAAAGGCAAACTATCACAGATAACCTAAACATCACATTGTATTTTTAAAAAGTCTTTCCTTATATGTGTTCATACATTTCTGATGAAAAAAATTAGTTAGAAGTTTACGCTCATATTTGTTAAAATTAGTAACAATTTTTATTTGTATAAACTTGAAACTTCTTAATCTGTTCACTTTTGGGGACAGCTCACATAGGTCGGTAGGAAATCGTCGTGTCTCCCTTACTTTATGATGAAAAATATGATTTAAACAGCGTTAGAAAGAGAATATACCACACTTTATATTTGTTAAGCTTTGTGATTTTTTTATTAAATATTTTTACATGAAATGACAAAAAAGGAAAATAATAATAACTTTTACAATAAATTTATCTAATAAAATATCCTTTTTAAGTTTTCATTAAAAAAATGTATTTAATAAATTATTATTTCCAGTAAGAAAATTTGAAACCATATTTCACCATCTTTTAAATACAGTTTTTAGTTTGCGGATACGTTCAGAAATATTTATTTTAATTTGGATTTTATTGCAGAACGGAAATAATCTAGATCATAATATATCTTAAAGATATTTTGATTGGTAATAATTCGAAACACAGCTAGTACAGTTTAAATTCAAAGTGTAACTAAAACACTGGTTTAACGGTTAGGAAGTGTTTTTTTCTTAGTTAGGCTAAAAATACACAATATAAAACAACACTTACCCAATAATGATATTCACCGAACTATGTATATCACATTATTTATAAAAAATTCTGCGAAAAAAAATTTCTTTCTAGTTTCCTACCAACATAATATATGTGTAATTGCTACAATTCTTCAAATTACATTTTCCGCAAAGCCGCACATTCTAGATCTGAAATCGCTGGTAAGCGTCGAAACAAATTAAATAATTATACATACAGGAGCTGATCAAATCTGGTATATTGTGTAGTTCGTGCTACGTTTACGTGTAAAACCTGCCGCACACTGTGAGAGCTATCGTCAAACAAGTTGGATGATACTTTGGACTTGGTTTTATCTGTTCCTATTAGGACAACGTTTTCAAATTACTATCTACTGTTTTATATATTAAATTCTAGGAAACTTATTCAATACTAATAGGAAAGCATTTAAATGCTAGAAAAACTCAATTTTTAGCCTGATTACACAGAAATGAAGTTGAAATATTTTTAATTAATTATTTTGATAATTTGTAGTTTTTTTGTGAAAAATAATCCTGAAACCCTATGTGCCTACATTAGATACGTTATGTATAGGTGGTTCGATGAAGAAAAGAGTGCAAAGAGAATATACGACGCAAATGTGAATGGTAAAAGAAGTCGAGGACGCCGAGGTGAATCAGATACTTGAGCCGGGCCATGTCTAGAGTCAGAATAATAGAACATATGTATGGGAAGATGTATGAATGTGAATGAGGCAAGGAGTGTTTGCCAAGACCGAGTTGTTGGCGGTCCGTCCTCTCTGCCTACCCCTTGAAAGGGCGTGATGGTTAGTTAGTTACATTATAGGTAGTAGTACGTCAACCGGTTTCTACAAATCCCGTCGTCATCGGAGGATATATAATGAAGGTTTTAGGCATTTTATAAATAAAAAAATTAAAAACACTTGGACCATCAAATAAAAAATGTGTAAAACCAATGGTATTTGTAAGAAGAAACTGATGTACATTTATTATATATATTTTAATATCTATATAAGTGCCTGTATGAAGCTACAGTATTTTGTTTTTGTTTAACTCTCACTTACAGGATTCTTTCTGAAGTTCTGTAGCTAATGCAGTAAACCTAATACACTTACTTTAATGCGCGACTAAGTTACAACAGTCCTTCTTGTTGGACAACAAATCACCAGGTGTATACCATACTTTACGCGTATCGTGACAACCAGTAGACCAGTAATTATTATTACCACGTGAAGTTTTACGCCGCTTTGATGTTTTGAACGATCTTTCGAGAAATCTCGCGATTCAAAATTTTGATAAAAGGCCCCATTCGCATATAATTTCAGAATACGAAATCAACCAATTGCGTGCTGCGAAATATTAAAATAATTTTTCCAACCTAATTTTCTTTTGTGAGTTATTATTATTTTGAATTTTTCGTGTTGCTGGGCTTTGAAATATTATTAACCCATGGTATATTCTGAAATTAAAATTAACAATTGAATTTCTTAGCGGTAATGTTATTTCGTATTCACCTAATTTGAAAGGATTATAATGGTTCCCAAAGTTCGTAGATAAAGCATTATTAAATATTAAAAAATAATCGTATTTAGGTACCTGTAGCAACTTAGGTAGGTACTACGTTATTATAATTATGGAAAATTCTAGTTAAGCTGTTTGTGTGGTCGATTCAACATTGTAAAGAAAAAACAAGTCCAAAAAATGGATAATGGTAATAAAAGCAAATGCGGCTTGGAAGCTTGCCGACTGTGACTACGAACAAACCACACAGACCATCAATACGACAGAGCCAATAAATGATATGCACTTGGTGTGTAGGTAGAAATAAAGGCGGGGTAAACGATGTTGGCCACACTTTTCCTGAAAATAATGCTACATTGACATTGAATAAAAAAAAAAAAAGTTGTGGGCGTAGTTTTGTGATCCAGCATATGTAAAAAAATAGCGGAGTTATTAAAAAATTGTTAATTACAACATATTTGTTAACAACAATGACGACTTTATGAAACTACGTACGTTCTGTAATTTAAGGACTTTCTTTTTATTACATATAATATTTATATATCATCATTTCGGTAACCTGGCCTGGTGAGCTGCCCCCAAATCTATAATTATATTTATTTTGCAGTCCCCCCGGCGGGTCTTTTGAAGCGATTTTGCCCCTTATGTATAAAGAAATTGTATGAAGAACAAGGTCAGAATCGCTTGGGCCATTCTCGTTCTTGACATAACGAAATACTGGATAGCATTTAGCCACTCCGAAAAATTCAAATTAATTGCCAATGACGCGCCGGGCACCAATTATGATAATATGAACGCTGTCATATTCGAAGTCTATATTTATTCATTGTTTTTGATATAAATCCATTGCGGAAAGCATAGATTTTAGAGATTATTAGGAAGTTCGTTTTATCTACATTATTTTGATGTAATTTTTGTAATATATAACAAAAGAAATGTTATAAAAATTGAATTCGTAAGAAAGGTGATAACTGTCAAATATTTTACGTCGTATTGAAAAAATATATTTTTTGTATGCTGGCTTTCAACAAGATTTATAATAAGTTGTATGGATATCAAACGATTTTTTTTTACAGCGTCGATATTTGCACTTATACGCTGTTATATAAAATATACAGACAAATAGTTTTATCCTTGATGCACTTGAAATAAAATATGATTTAAAATAATTTTTTAATTCGGCAGTACATCTTCTCTGCACACCCTTAGGAACACTTAATTATATTTTGTATAAGTAGTTATGCCGTATTTTCCCTAAACCGATTGCGTATTGTGTATAAGTATTTCCGGGAGTTAACTGTCGAAAGATCATGGAATCCTTTATTTCTGTGACACAAAGGTAAACTATTTCAAATCCACATTTTAAGAATTTTGGCTTTTTGGTATTCGCTCTCCTGCAAACAGTATTTTTTATTTTTATTTTTTTTTATTTATTTTTTTTTTTAATTTAATTTTTTTTTTTTGTTATTTATTGGCTCGCCAACAGAATACATCACATAATTTTTACAGTAATTTACATATATAGATACATGGTTGTAATGATGTTTCTAATTATAGGTGAGCACAACATTCATCTCAATATTCTTCATGTAATAATGTTTGGTTAGTTACAATAGTGATAAATTTAATTTCAAATATGTATAAAAATATAGGAGGATCGAAATCAGTTATGAGGAAGAAAAATGCATACATACTTACAAATTTAGTATACATACATATATACACACACACACACTTACATGCATACATACACACACAAATATACACACATAATCATATATGCATATATGTGCACGCCGTACATGTACTTACATTTGGACATACAAATACATTTCTTGTGGAGCCAATGCACAAGTAGTAATTATTAAAGAAATTAGAATAATAAAATGGCTCAAGTAAGGAGATCATCTGGTAAAAGTATGCGTAAGTTCCTTCTGAAGGTATTAATTGAGTTTGAAAATATATCTAAGTCTTGAAGATTGCAGTACCTATTATACAATCGAGTCTTTCTCGATGTTGGTTTGAAAAAACTTGTATGACTAAGTTAGTAACGATCCAAAAGGTTACCGGGTTTCTTGTGGATTTCGGCCTAATATTAAGATTAATTTGATTCATTAAAGATGAATCATACACATTGTTAATGATTTTAAACAGAGAGATTAAATCTGAAATGTTTCTTCTTTTGGCGAGTGAGACTTCTCTAAAGTGAGTAAATCTTTCAGCATAGTTACCGAGATTGCGATGTACTCCAGATTTGTAAGCTAGAATTCTTAAGTACTTTTTTTGAACGGACTCCACTTTGTTGTATCTTTATTTGTTTATTTATTTATTTATTAAAGAATTTTATACATAGTGTACATATTGTGTTATTTCGCCCGCCATGCTAGGGATGTCCCTGTGTTATGGCGGGTGAAGTATGCAGATTATATGGGTAATGAAGTACATTTACTGATAATATAATAATTATGATAATGAAATTTACATATAATATAGTAATTGATGATAATGATGTTTACAGGTAATAAATATAACAAGGAATTTATGACAATGAAATTTACATATAAAATAATAATTGATAGATGAAATTTACAGATAATATAACATTGAATTTATGTTAACGAAGTTACAGATAATAAAATAATTGATGATAGTGTAGTTTACGGATAATATGACAATGAATTTATGGAAATGTGGGTTACAGATAAATAATAATTTATTTATAAGTTACATAGTATGATGGTTGATAAATTGAATTATAATTTACTAAATTATACAAATTAAATTAAATTAAATTACAAATAATATACATCGAGGTTTCTAAATATTTTGATAATAATAATTTATATTAATAGGTTAATTATAATATTGATAGATATTAGAGTTATACAAATTAATTTAAGTAAAAAAAAAGATTATATATCATAGTTCCTAAGTGTGACGATCCATAGAGATAATTGTTTTTTAAAGTTATGGGGTTGGGTTTCAGTTTTTAAGTTGTCGGGGAGAAGGTTAAATATTTTTGGAGCTAGGTACATGAAGGTACATACTAGTGCAATAGTTTGTTTCTGAGCCCTAGATTTAATGAATTTCATTGGTTAAAATCACTATTTGAACCATCAGATACATTTTAAAACCACAAAACATAAAATCGTTACAAGTACAAAAACTGCATGCGATGGGCGGGCCCGACTGTACTAATGAACGAAGCAGAATATAGTATGCGTGACCAGTGCTGTACTGGGCTCTGTGGGCGTATAATCTCCGCCTACTTTATGATGCATTGATATTGGATATTGCGAGGAATATTCGTATTGTTACATCATGTCGAATGGCCCGGGAAATTTGATAGATGATGAAATTAAGTTAACAGACAACGGTTTAATATCTTCTGTTAGAAATAATAAGTCCCCCTGTAACCATATTGATGAAACTAATGTAACAAATTTTGAGAAATAGTAGGTAGTTGTAAAGACCCAGCATTACTAAATTCTATCGAAATCCAACATGCTTTCCTTAAACAATTGTTATGTTATTTTTAAGATAATCTCTATTCAAACGCCGAGTCAAAAAGTAGTTACATGAAATTTAGTCGAAAAAAAAATCGCAATGTATGCTCCGAAAACTATAAATACAAAATCTTGTTACGTTATTTAACATTTAACATAAAAAAATATGTTTATTTAAAGTCAAGAGATTTTTGATCTACTTTAAACAATCGTGTTTAATTAAATATTTTCCCAACGCTTTTGTGTTTTGAAAATACGTTTTTTAATTAGTTCCACGAAAACTCAACAAAGTGCAATTTCAACACCGCTTTTTTTATTTTTTTTATTTACAAATTGTGCATTCCAATTATTCATCTAATTGTTAGTTACTTGTTTTACGACCACCATTTTACGACCACCATTCTAGGCACACGCCCGTGTTTTAGTGGTCGATGGTCGGTGGTGTTTGAGGATTTTACGCCCACCATTCTAGGCACATGCCCGTGTTGTAGTGGTCGATGGTCGGTGGTGTTTGAGGATTTTACGACCACCATTCTGGGCACATACCCGTGTTGTGGTGGTCGATGGTCGGTGGTGTTTGAGGATTTTACGACCACCATTCTGGGCACATACCCATGTTGTGGTGGTCGATGGTCGGTGGTGTTTGAGGATTTTACGACCACCATTCTAGGCACATGCCCGTGTTGTAGTGGTCGATGGTCGGTGGTGTTTGAGGATTTTACGACCACCATTCTGGGCACATACCCGTGTTGTGGTGGTCGATGGTCGGTGGTGTTTGAGGATTTTACGACCACCATTCTGGGCACATACCCATGTTGTGGTGGTCGATGGTCGGTGGTGTTTGAGGATTTTACGACCACCATTCTAGGCACATGCCCGTGTTGTGGTGGTCGATGGTCGGTGGTGTTTGAGGATTTTACGACCACCATTCTGGGCACATACCCGTGTTGTGGTGGTCGATGGTCGGTGGTGTTTGAGGAATTTACGACCACCATTCTAGGCACATGCCCGTGTTGTGGTGGTCGATGGTCAGTGGTCGAACTTTGAAAAATCATTAAATATTATGAAAAACAATTTTGGAAAGTAGCCCAAAACATAACCTAACATAATCCATTTAACCATTTTTTTCATAATTTCAAAGGAGGTGTTGAAGTTGCATTTTGTTGAGTTTTCCGGTCACCTTTTTAATTATAATCGTATTTTAATGTTAGCGGGCTCCCTCTAATCATCTTACTATCCTTAAAAAAGCCTCCAGACAGCATCCCCAAAGATTATACAGGCCCTGAGCAAAATTATTTTCTTCAGGAGCTAAGGTAAAAAAAAAAAGTTCAAATTTGACTAACTACAATATGTAAAAACCGTGCGACTGTCGTCGAGTATGAAAGAGACGGAATGAGAGTGCAAGAAGAACATAGTTACCATGAAAGAGTGTGACTTATGTCTTATCTTATATGTTGCTCACGGTAATACATTGTTTTATTTAAAGTCAATTGTCTAGTATTCCGCCATCCTCATCTCACTACACACTATGTTTTTTTATTTTATTACAATCCATTACAAAAAGTTTATCACCATGAAATAAAGACTGCGATATAGGTATGAAAGATTTATTTATTTATTAAATGAATGTTGTACATTGTATAGAGTGTTATTTCATCTGCCATGCTAGGGATGTCCCTGTGTTATGGCGGGTGAAGTTTACAGATAATATAATTTATGGTGATGAAGTATACTGATAATATAATAATTGATGATATTGAAGTTTACAGTTAACGCACAATGAATTTATGATAATTAAGTTAACATATAATATGATAATTGATGATAATGAATTTTACAGAAAATATAGCTATGTATTTATGATAATTAAGTTTACATACAATATAATAATTGATGCTAATGAAGTTTTCGGATAATATAACAATGAATTTACGTCAATGAAGTTTACAGATAAAATAATAATTGATGGTAATGAAGTTTACAGATAAAATAATAATTGATAGTAATGAGTAATGAGTAATGAAGATTATATAACAACGAATTTATGACAATGAAGTTTACAGATAAAATAATAATTGATGGTATTGAAGTTTACAGATAATGTAACAATGAATAAAAGAGAGTGCAAAATTGTCCAGTGTATCTTCGTTATCCGATATAATATTCACTAATATTCCACCATCCCAACATCCTAATGTAAAAGTGGAACTTTTAAATTTTATCCTTGATTGACGTAGTTTGAATAAATTAGCATAACACCAAAACTGAATCTTGTACGAATAACAACCAGTAACTGGAATGACTGTGAACACGATTCCAGCAATAATATACCGTATTTAAACTGCTTTGTTTCGGCGCACGAAGGTCTTGGTTTTAAAAACTTTCCGCGTTGGAAATCTTGATTCCCCCCTCTACGGTAAAAAAAAATAAAGAGCAGAGTGAGGAGGGTTGTACCCTCGCGTGGCTGCGGGCGATTTACCCCAGACACGAACTTGCCCCGGCCCAATCATATAATAAGGAAACATAATCTAAAGTTTGTAGCGACTGATACGACGCTCGGAGTCTGTTGCTCCAAGATTTATGTATGGTGGAAAATGCATTTAAAAAAGTTACGAATTTCAAAAAAATCTTGGTGAAGAGAACTTGTGGCTACATCGCATCAATTTTTTTTTCGTTGGGTCGTCTTCCGTGCTTAATTATGTTTTAGGAAGGTACCTACATATTTATAATATCTTTTAGAAAACATTAAGTTAGGTACCAACCTATTTAATAAACAATTTATGTACGATCAAAAATAGTAACAGAGATTGAAATCCCACTGAGAATTAAGAGCGATTGACCAGCGGCTGAGAATAAAAGTTTAATAATGCTTGCAACTGTACAGGAAGGTTCCAATGAGAAAGATCGATTATTCACCATATAAAATTTTTTAAATTAAAAAGTTAATATCGATTTACTTCATTCAAAACTTGCTTTAATATATACATACATTCAAGTAAGCAATAAAAATGCTCAAAACGCACGATGATAAATTATTAAATATAATGTACTTCTTGTAAGTATTTTTTGATCATAAGTATTTATGATTTTTCAATAATGTCTAAACAAAATAAGTGTGTCAAAAAAATTTTAATATTTTAGTTTGTAAGACCTTAAATAAATAGAAAAAGTGCGGTATTTTTGTCGCAAAACACGTTCTTGAATTTATTTTTTAATGATTTGAATTTAACTAAAATTTAATTTATTTAAACTGTGTTGACTAGATTATTTATTGATTTATTTTGTTGTATGGTTGATTTGAAATTTGTGTTGTTTAATAGAATCTATCGTTTGAAAATTGAACAAATCTGCCAACGACCAACGGTATAACTTTAGTATATTAAAAGTACACTTAGTTTTTCAAAATTTTTAAACTGCGTGTACCAGATAAAATAACAATCTTTCAAAATCAATTTATGTTTTTTTTGTAAAAATGGATCAATACATCTGGAATTTCATTTAAAATAGACTAATTTGCGGTATCCTCTGGGAATACCCTATTAAGTGTACTAGAGCAGACCCTTAAAAAATCAGGGGATATTAAAATTACAATATTTAAAAAGAACAATTAAAATAGTTTTATGTTATGGGTAGATTTATGGAGACTTATTTTATTGCTTCTCTGTATCCTTCCTTCATAAAATGAGTTACATTTTTTAATTTTATTTTTTATTGGATCTCATTGAACCACGTTTCACAGGGACGCACAGACAACCGAAATTGCTCTTTTTTATGAAGTTTCAATAGTTAATTAAAATATGTATGTACATAATTTTTAACAAATATCTCACACGACTTAAATATTTTTTCATCACAAGAATTGGAATGAGAACGCATTCTAAAACTGAACTGTGAAATTTGTAGTAAATCAAAAGCAAATATATGTTTTAAATTGCCACTCTTTCAAAAACCACTAAATCAAAAAATTGCTACCGAAAAATCATAACAATATTTCACATAATGCCTCCATTACGCCTCAATAAATATTATTTATCCACAATATAAACACATAAATAATATGTTTCTCACTTCTCGTAAGCATAACGTGCACTAAATCAAGAAAAGTGCAAGGCAATGGTTAAAAAAAACACCATAAATTTTGGACCATTGAGGTTTCTATTGACTAAATTAGGCTTATTGAGGCCCAACGGTTCGGGTCCTCCCAATCAGACCCAAATTTATGGCCATTTTTCAAAAATAAATCAATGTTACCTGTCGGACGTTGATTCATGAAGTGCGGACCCTAAGGTCCAAGGGATCGGGCCTTTCGTTTTATCTTTAGAGGAGCCGAAACAGGATGAAGGACTTGTAATATTTACATGTGATAATTGAATTTGCTGTTTTACCCACCTATCTAAAATATCTTATTATAGAATAACTAATTATAGAATAAGTCATGAATTGTGTGGAATACGTCATGAATAAGTCATAAAATTATTAGTAGAAAGAATAAGTAATGAAATTATGTGTGGATAGAATAAGTGATGAAATTATTTGTGGATAGAATAGGTAATGAAATTATGTGTGGATAGAATAAGTGATGAAATTATTTGTGGATAGAATAAGTAATGAAATTATATGTGGATAGAATAAGTGATGAAATTATTTGTGGACATAATAAGTAATGAAATTAAGTGTGGATGGAATAAGTCATAAAATTATATTTGGATAAAATAAGAAATGATATTAAATGTGGATAGAATAAGTAATGAAATTATGTGTGGATGGAATAAGTCATGAAATTCTATGTTGATAAAATAAGAAATGATATTAAATGTGGATAGAATAAGTAATGAAATTATATTTGATACAATAAGAAATGATATTAAATGTGGATAGAATAAGTAACGAAATTATGTTTTGAATAAATTTTAAAATTATGGATAGACTAGGACCCTCGACCACAGAGGCCGTAGTCGAGAGGCCAAACAACCTCATATAAGATAAAAAAGTACAGGTATATCCGATAACGATAAGATACGCACACTCATATTTTTTAATTTTAAAAATTACCTGCGTGCATTAGATTTTTTAAATTAAATATCGTAAGTATTTATTATTATATCACAGATGGCCGTACGTCTGTTTTAATATTATTTTATTTCCGAAATATTATTAATAAATATTAAGCAATGTACATAAATCAATTCATTAAATAAGAACCATCTACCCACGATTTCACTACTAGCAGGATCGAATAAAAATGTGATGTTTGGTCCTACACTGCTAATCAATGCTCCATTCAATAAACTGCTCGTAAATAAACTACTATAATTATTCTTACCTAACATTGATTCATAAATTATGTAATTTACTATGCTAAAATCTTCGACCAAGTATTATATAGACGAGCCTTGTGGAACTTAAAAATGACCCCTAAACCAATCGCCCAGACCATTTATGAAAAAGCGCGTTCATTGTATCACAGTATTTAGATCGCAATATGCATTGTGTTTTACCTTTTGTTGGTCTACAGTGGAGCCAATTCGTCGCCCAGCAATTACGAGCGAGCACATTTTTTTCAAACACAAAAATGATCCACTTCCAAACATTCGGGAGGACATACACCGCGGACTTTATTTTAGAAAATGTAATCAGCTATCTGAATACAAAAAAATATATATGCCTTACAGATAGTTTAAAGACAGCGTAACAACAAATGTAAAAAAATGCGACAATCATACATGTCAAGCAAAGTTTCTGACGTCACTCCGCGAAGCTTTACTAACACATCCATACATGATACATATCGACGGGCTGAACAAAATCTCTATAGCTACACGTCATTATCGCGTGATAAATTTTGTTGATGTGTTGGTTTAGTTTCGTTCCGGGAGTTACAATACTATTGAAATGTACGTGGTGATACGGAAACGCGTCACAAACTGTATAAGTGTGTGTGATTGTTTTGGTAATCAGGGTTGTATTTTGTCGACTTTGCCCAGTGGGAATTGTTTCGGAATGTGCGGTTTTAGATCGTTTTGGAAATCAATAATTATGAGTGAAAATATTAAAATCACGTCTTTAAGTACGATAACCAATCAAAAAAATAATCATTAAATCTTCCACACATTTTTAACGGTATAAGTTTGCGAAAATGCCCGATTATTACTATTGCTATAGAGTTAGGTGAAGTCAGTAGAGGATATGTTATATATGAACAGGTAATTACATGTAGGCTTACAATATTTTCAGTGAAAGAGTACAGGGATAAATATTTTCGATATAAATTCTGATAATTATTATTAAAATGTCTTATTTTTTATGATTTATAAATAAATTATTAAAAAATCGTAAACTTTAGAAAATGATTTATTCTCTTGGTTTTCTAGTTGTAAACTGCCGTGAAAAGTTTAATTTTAACGTTAAATGTTTTATATGTAGTTTCATGTAAATGGTCTAATTAATAAACACATATACAAATATCTATAATAAAACTCAATTTTATAAGTTCTCACGAGTTTAAACGTTTCGTATGAAATAATTTTGTCAGAAATTTTGTTCGTGAAATGCAAACACTTAATTGGATAAAAATTGTATTTTTAATACACTTACCAAGAACACCTGTGTTACACCAGACAGATATATTCATTATCTTTAATCCGCCATAAGTATTATTTTGATTAATGCTTTATTTATTGAAAATAAGGCATATGAAAAAATAATCATCTTGAACAAAGTATTACGTCGTAAAAAATCAACAAACGCTATTTTGAAAATATTCACTTGAGATTTAATTGTCACGGCATTTAAACACTTTAAATTCATTAATAAATCTATTACTATTACACCAGTTTACAGACATGTTAGAAAAATAGGCTAAAATACGTAAAATATCACATTTTATAGGATACAATTTTGACCAAGAACTTGCCGCCATTTTGAAAGCCCCGAATTCGACTGACAGCTTGGTTATATTGTCATTTATTAAATTAAAAGTTATCTCAACCAAATGAGATTTATATGTATCATTTTGTTAAGAATCACTGTAATTGAATAACTATAGTCAAGTGCACATGACAAAATGATGACAAAAGAACTGGACAGTCAATATGACCATTCAAGACTATGGGTCATCGATATGATATTTCACCAAAATGGCGCTATAAAAATAAACCGAGTAGGGAGTATATGCCAAAATACGCCAAACAAAATAAACTTTTTTGTTTAAATTTTATTTATTCTAAGTCACTTCTTGCACAATCTTTCAGGCAAATATTAATTTTAAACTTACTATTTTTCTTTAAATGCCCACTGTTATTTTTAAGTACAAAAATAAAATGTTTTATTTTTTATTTTTATAGAGTACAAGAGTAACTGCTCCCATCTGGAGCCAGTGAGGCTATGGCATCCCCAATTGGGGTATGTTGTGAGGCTGAAGGTAAGTGAGGAAGGGAAGGTGATGGGGAAGAGGAAGGTGGGGAAGTACCTGGCTATTCAGATCTATTAATTAAACACGGCTAAAGCCATTATTAAGCAACGTTTCAATTCTGAATGGTGGTCTTACCAGGGCGATACTGAGAGTATCTTCCACTCTGGAACGTGCCGCAAATATAGTATATATTATTTTTATTAATTAATTGTGAAATAACACAAATTAATCAAATAAAATTTATTTGCGCACGCCGGGTTCGAACCCGCGACCTTCCGATGGGAGTCAAGTGTCTTACTTCTCGACCACGGATGGTCGTCAAATACTTACATTACCCACGCACAACGGTCTTACAACGGTGCTCACTGTAGGTTATAATATGTCAAATGTAAAAATTGGGAAAAAAAAAATATATATAAACCATGATAAATGTACATATATATAAATATTTAAACCATGTAACTCCAAACCTCCCTTGACCTCACCCACACCATCTCTAAAGCTCTGTCCTCATTTAACGTGATTTTTCTCTTTCTTTATATTAAAGTTATTTTACATTTAATGTACTGTGTACTTAGGTTAGTGTACAATAATGCTTTCGTGAAGAAGGTCGATTATAAACACAATAATAAAAATAATAGTTGGCGCAGTGTATTAATTATAATAAAGTGGTTAAAAACAAAATAATTCTTATTTTACTTTGTCAAGCCACAAGTTTTCTTTAATAATTATTTTATATAAATACTTTTATTAAAAAAAACCATTGCACAAAAATAAAAATGTTTACGTTTACAGAATTTAAAAACTAGAAATGAAAAATATTTTTTGTTATTTATTATCTTTACCTCATTCAACCCTTGTTTTCCCGAATGAACGTGTATGTATGTATTTGTTTGTTGTGACGGCACCGAGTTCAAATTCAATCAGCACCTCAGATACAATGCTCGCTCCATTTGTTTCGCATACAACTTTATGAACTCGTACGACAACTTTACAATAAGTCGGATTGTTAAATTCATGTCAATAAATTGTGACGTATGATGTTTTAAGCTGTCTCATTGGTCGATAGACGAAAAAACTACATCATGGATTGAAGGCTAACTTTGTGCTCTGTTTTGGATCGTGTGTTTATATTATCTAAGTTTTCTAAGCGAGGCGGCGGAATTGTAACAGGAGTTGTATTGTGAAGTTACTCTCAGGAGGTGTTATTTTTAATAAGCATGTTTGTATGGTAGGCCCTGTCTATATTATACTTCGTCAATGGCTAAAATCAATCAATGAAATTTAATACACAATCAACGTTGAATATAAATCTAATGAATGAAGTGATTCCTACCTATATATTGTTTCTTTAGATTATATTATTATTTACATGTTAATTATTAAACCTCACTAGGAAAAGCCTGACTTAAGGATAATGAGTTCATAAAAAAAAAATTTAAAAACACAAAATAATATAATGAAAGAACAATTCTGCCACACGAATGCTTCTCACAAATAAACCTGCCAAGCAGAATTAGGAGGGTATTACCAGAGAATACCGGAAATAAGTCCTTTCTAAATCAAATTCCAGACTAATTGACACTTTGTTGCAAAAAAAACATAAATCGATTTTGAAATATTGTTATTTTATCTGGTACAAGCAGTTTTAAAATTTTGTAAAACTAAGTGTATTTTTAATATACAAAGGTTATACCGTTGGTCGTTGGCAGATTTGTTCAATTTTCAAACGATAGATTCTATTAAACAATACAAATTTCAAAACATATAATCATACAACAAAATAAATCAAAACTACAAGTCAACACAGTTTTCATAATTTTAATTTTAGTTTAATTGAAATCATTAAAAAATAAATCTGAGAACGGGTTTTGTGACAAAAATACCTCAGTTTTTCTATTTATTTAAGGTCTAACAAACTAAAATATTTCAAAAAATTTTTGACACACTTAGTTTATTTAGACATTATTGAAAAATCATAAATACTCATGATCAAAAAATACTAACAAGAAGTAAACAATTTTTAACAATTTATCAATGTGCGTTTTGAGCATTTGTATTGCTTACTTGGGTATACATTAAAGCAAGTTTTTAAAGAAATAAATTGATATTAAATTTTTAATTTAAAAAAAATTTGTTACGGGGCATAATCGATCTTTCTCATTGGAACCTCCCTTACAGTTGGAAGCATTTTTAAACTTTTATTCTCAGCCGCTGGTCAATCGCTCCTAATCTAGTACATTATATTAGAGTAAACGTGTAGAATGAACATGATTTGAAATTTTATTTATGTATATATATTATTTTATTAATATATAAGTAAAGGTACATTTTTTTTGGAATACATACATATAACAAGATTTACAGGAGAATACATATGTTACCTAAAAACTAATTACAATAAAGTAGTTTCTTTTTTACGAAACTACTTAATTCAATAGACAAAAGTTTCTCGTGTTTGAATTGGGGTACTACATATAGGTACTACATATATATATACATATATATATCTTCCATTTTCTTCCAATAACCCTATCCACATGTATTAATTGTATTATATATCATACCAAGTATTCTTGATATATGTGTAAAAGTATTCTGTAATATGATTGTAGGTGTGTAGATTTTAGTAAAGTTCTATTTGTTAATTGTTGTATTGTGGCACGTAATACCCATGTAAGGAGATCGGGCGTATTTAACACAATAGAAAACAGGTATAGGATCCGAGATGAAAAGGGGGCGGATAATCCTGTTTGCGCCGCAGGTAAATCATTTTAAATTTAGCTAATTGCTGTAAAAATCCCGCAACAATGGACCGAATAAGAGCGTTACGCAATGAAAGGAAGCCGCCCGCGCCGATGAGCCACAAAACCCAACAAAAACCACATTGAAAAACCAACTCAACTTCTTCTGTTTGAAAAGTGAAAGTGATTTATTGTTGCCAGGTTTGGGTATGACCTGCCGTGGTTTTTTTGGCATTTTTTTACCTGGCAACTAATTTACGGTTCGATTTTTAATTTGGACGAATATTTAAACTAATTCGGCGGGTAGACCGAGTCCAAAGGAGGCGCCGAACTAGGAACTAAATAAATTAGCTAATCAATCAGAAACGATTATAATATATAAAGGAATATGTTATTAATTATTTTTCTGATTTCCCTGTGCAATTTATTATTTGATTTTAAATTATATATAGTCAAAATTATCCGACTGTAATGCTTATATGAAGGTATGTTTTTGAAGGTTGTAACTCGTTCTAGGCTGCAGTGTGTAAGAAAGAAAAACATTCCCGGGATACAAAAATCTCCTACTACCACCACATTAGGCGGAAAATATTGCTTATGTCGTGATGGAGGACTTATCCAGCCGAGGAATTGAACACATGATGCCTGGGTGGGACCTAAACGCGATACCAACTCGGCCACTGACCAGTTAATTTGTGCCTACCTAACTAGCATAAATACGACCAGTGTTTGACGGTTAAAAAGCCCTGGTTATAAAATACGAGTACCTACCAACAAGTAACAAAAAGAGCTAACTCTATTCATCTAAACTCCTGGACTTTTACATCTAATTTTCAATTAAAAGATTGAAATGCCATCTGCTGGTCAAGTGCATCTCTTCAAATTGTTATTTTGATAACAACTAAGATTTAAAATCAGATATTTAAATAATTATGTACAGACTCTGAAGTTGTTTTTATTTCTTATTATTTTTTAATTGATAAACTAATGTTTAAGACAAGATTTTTTTATGCATAGCACAAAGAGTAACAATTATTATAAGCAATAATTATTAGCCTGAAACACTCGGCGGGTAGGAGGTAACCCGCCGTAGCTTAATGGTAGAGCACTTGACCGGCAATCAAAAGGGTGCGGGTTCGAGTCCCGTCGGCGATATGTATCTTTTCTCGGAAGATTCTTTCAATATTGATGAGTGTTTCAGGATAATAATTGTTTTTATTTCTTTTTGTAATTTTTATACGTCTGTTATTCTAACTCTTCCCTTGACCATGTTTCAAGTTTTAGAAATACTCGTACGTCACCTAACGTAACACAAACTACTAACTTTATCCACTTGTGCATCTTACATAATCTACTTGTATCACATTCTCGTGATACCTTTTTCTTCAGAATTAAAAAGCACTTTTAGAAATCAAGTAGGCATTTGATGGTAGGAACTTGATAATTCCGAGAGTTCATTCCTTATCAACCAGTTGTTCATCAAATCCACTCTGAAATTGAAACGCCAAAGAAAACGAATCAATCCACCCGTTGTAAACAAGGCAAATTGGGATAGATGCAAATGAGGAATGTGGCTAATGAATGGCCACGACCTGTTGTTAACCAGGCAAGTTATTGTTGGAGCCCGGATCACACAATATATCACCCGGGATCCCAAACAGGGTACTGGATACAACAACGAGGGTGGGAAATGATGAAAACTGTAGGGGTTGGGGGATATCGGTCACTTTATCAGAAAACAGCCGTTTTCCTTGTGTAGAGAATTTGTGAAAAACGCATTTTTTTATTTTAAAACTTCAAGAGTCCCAACTGTCGCAAATATTTGGACTATGCACGGAGAAAAATGTTATCCTAAAATACGATCATTTTATTCGTAAAAACGGTTAAAAACGGGAATGAACTTAAATCTTACGAAACAAATTAACAGGGTTTCAATGTTTATTAGCGGGGACATGTAAGAATAATTTGTTGGTGTACGTAATTTCGTACGTATACCAACAAATTATTCTTACATTTTCCCGCCAATAAACATTGAAACACTGTTAATTTGTTCGTAAGAACTTCAGTCCCGTTTTTAATCGTTTTTACGAATAAAATGATCGTATTTTAAAATAACATTTTTCTCCGGGCAGTAAGCCTAATTTCATAAAAATCGGTTAAGTAGTTTTGGAGTTTACCGTGCACGAACATTGTGATGCGAGATTTTTATATATAAAGAAGATGTCTTGTAAATATGGTTTATTACTAGCTTATGCCCGCGACTTCGTCCGCGCAGGTACTGCGAGTAGCCTATTTTCTTTTCCTAGGTTATTTCTATGTTTATACTAAAATTTATTTAAAATATCTATAATTCTTGATTCGATTCAAAGTATTAGGCGAGTACTTTAAATAAATTCACTAATTAAAATGTTTTATAAAATAGAATTTTGATTTAACAATCATTGTTTTTCAAAATGTTATTCTCAAATTTTGACATTTTCTAATAAACAATAATTATTATTTGTAATATATGGAAAATAGCTAGCTTTATAAATTATAGCCTATATGTTATTCTGATATATTAATGTAAAGTTTCATTAAAATCCATTCAGTAGTTATTGCGTGAAAGAGTAACAAACACACATACATCCATACAAACTTTCGCGTTTATAATATTAGTAAGAAAATTAAATGGATAGGTAATTAAGTAGCGATATACTTACGAATGTTGTAAATTTTTGTTATGATTTATTAAATAATGCAAAATAAGAAAAAAAAAATTGGATGCGAAATTTACTGTTCACAAAACATACTAGTTATAAGAATCATTGTGAAGCCTAGAGAGTAGGAAGGTTATTCTTCTCGGGAATTCTGTGTTCGGTACAGCCTTTCATATTTGCCTTGCATCCCCTTCAGCTCATTCATCGGAGTTTGGGGGTGAGTGTGCGACCCCAGCCTCCAGTCTACTAGTGCGCTAATACTTACACTTTACGAGTTTACAGACCTCTTCTTGGCGTTTACAGCCCTCGGCGGGCGACTTACTAAGATGAATCTCTAGAGGGTTGATTTCAGACACTTTATTTGCTGAAATATTGAAATAAAATAACCAAAACATAGGTTTATTAAATGTATTTTTTATATATTTTTTTGAAATTCATTTATTTTAATTTTATTAATGAATATTTAAAAAATACAAACTAAAGTGGTGTATTCACAGTCCTCCTCATAATAATAATAATTGGATGACTTGTATAGTCTTTGTGAAAAATCACCTCAAGGGCGCTGTACAAATTTCAATAATTTCTACAATCTTACTTCTAACTACCTACCTTCTATCTACACACTAGACAAATATAAAAAACCTATGGCTAAAACAATGGAAGCAAATCCACAGGTTCTTTGATCAGCGATACAAAAATATGTGTACAATGCATCTGAACAACTAGCGCGGTGATGCCTAAAAATGTACACGTACCTAGGGATTCCTGTTCTTAGGCGGACTGCAGGTAGTTGTATTGATGTAATAACAAGATTTTCTCATCTTCATGTTTGTTGACTATTTTTATTTCTTTCCTCATCTTCATGTTAAACGTAATGAGTAAAATTAAGAGAAAGACCGTCACATGGTTTGGGCATGTATAGCGAATGAACGAAGAAAGGAGCGTAAGGAGAATATATGACGCAAGTGTGAATGGTATAAGAAGTAGGAGACCTCCGAAGAAGACATGGCATTATCAAGAGAATCCGATACTTCAGAAAAATAGAAGTGTATGAATGAGACGATGTATGAATATGAATGTGGCAAAGAGTGTGTGCCAAGACCGAGTTGTTTGGCGATTCGTCCTCTCTGCCTCTGTTAGTTGGTTACTTAGTTTATCTTCATTTTTGTTGATTTCCACAGCTTCGTATGTTGTTTGTACATTGTGTTAATGTTACTCCATAAACATTTCCTCATCTTCGTGTTTACTTAGGAATATTTTTAATTTTTAATTGATAAACTAATGTTTAAGACAAGATTTTATGCATAGCACAAAGGGTAATAATTATTATAAGCAATAATTATCAGCCTGAAACACTTATCAACATTGAAACAATCTTCCGAGAAGAGATACATGCCGCTGACGGTACATGTATGAAGATTGTTTCAATGTGGATGAGTGTTTCAGGCTGATAATTATTGCTTATAATAATAGGAATATTTTGATATCGTATTTAAACTTGTCATTTTTAGTTTCATTTGGAGAGGCATTAGTATATAATTTTGTAACCGTGAATTAATGGTTTTTCTGGACAAAAGATATATTTTATTTGGGATGTTCAGTAGATTTCAGGTTTTCTTCCTTGTAGTGTAGAGTGTAGGTGTGTTGGACTACTGAAGAAAAATTGAGTACCTTGCCAGGTAATAATCTTTGTCCTTAAAAATTGAGTAGAGCACTTTTTGGCTTATTGTCTTGGGAGTTTCCTGTTACTAGTTGTAGACGGAAATTTTATGCACACAATTCCTTTACAGTAATCGGCACGCGACTAAATAAAAATTATGAGGATAGGAGAGCTAACAAAGAAGATGTTTCTTCTACAATACCCGGCTATTTCTTTTTTAAAGAATTAATAAGCACAGCAAACACCCTAACACCTTCCATATTATAAGAAAATAAAAATAAACACTTTTAATTAATTATTAAACTATGAAACGAAGTTATAATTTATAAATGGTCCTATTTTAAAAATAATTTTGGTTTTACGGCCCGTTTAAATTCAGACGAATTCTGGAGAGAGTTGAAGGAAGTTTATTCCGAATAAGAGGGGCAGTTACACGAAAAGAGGGATTATAGTAAACGGCTCGATTTGACCTAGAAAGTCGAACAATTAGTAACATCTAGATCTGCTGACCTTAAAGTAAGCCGACTATCGCTAAAGTTTTGTCGAACACAAGTTCCAATATCTTGCAATGCTTTGAAGGTCATTATCAGATCGTGAACGCTTTTCCTTCATGGTACCGAAGCCAATGAAGGCGATCTCTTAGAAGTGGGGTAATACGACAATAACTAGATTAACTAAAAATCATTCTCGCTGCAGCAGTGAAAACGGACTGGATTTTATTGAATTGTTTCTGAGCTAGGCCAGCATTAGATGCTCTATTACAATATTCCATACGTGAGATCTTAGTAGAATTTATATCGGCAAGCAGAGTAACAAATTTATTTGAACAAACTGCTTCGACTTACTTTCATTTATTTATTGCAGTATTCCAAATCTATTAATTTTCCATCTTGCATTGTAAAGAATTTTTTATGTTGTCGTGCTAATTTAAAAGTTATTTGTTTTAAAAAATGCAGTGTCCTTGAATGGCATACAGCTTCAATGGGTTTTGAAAAATGGCAGTAAGCTTGAAGCTTACGCCAGTTACCGGCAGATGTCGGGAGAAAGCAGCTAATATAGCCGATCAAAGGGAGCTCTACTAAGCAGATTCATTTCCAAGCCGTTAAAAGCCGGTCGCAAGACCCAGAAACATTTATTTATTGGTAAGAGACAAACAGCTTATAAAATATAAAGATAAATATATACATTGTAAAAAGAAGTCAAGCCAAAAAGTCTCCTATGTTAAAGTTGAATGGAGATGGAGTTTTATTACATACAATTAGTTTTGGGTGAGAAGGAGAGGAAGAGGAATATAGAATGAGGATAGAAGATGCTCTGAATACATTCCACACTCTTGTATTAATTTTCGATCGTACGTGTTACTTCTAACCGATATTTGTGAAGTGTATTGTTAAATAGGTCAATATTTTGAAATTTTGTGTTATATTGTGCACATATACGGGGAGGAATTGGTGATTTTTTTCTAAAGTTAGTTCTATATGTAGGCAAATGAAACAAATGGGATTGCCGTGTTGATCTTGTCGGAATATGAATATTTATTAAGTTGGTTAGTTCTGGCGAGTCCAGGCCATTATTAAGAATTTTAAATAATAAGATTTGGTCAAAAATTAAACGTCGTGTATGAAGGGAGTTGAAGTTATGGTAATTAATAGATTCGGTGTAATTTGAGAAGTTTAGGTTTTTTTTATAATTTATGTGTTTAATTTTTTTTTTTTGAATTCTTTCGATTCTTTCAATGTGAGCTTGGTAAAAAGGAGTCCAGATCGGTGTGCAGTGTTCTAAGTGGGGACGGATGAACGCTGTGTAAAGGGAATATAGAGTCTTAAGGTTGCGGAAAGGCTTCGTAATTATAACAATTATTGTAAACAGGTATTCTTCTAAGGACCTAATCATATTTATTGAAGAAGCCCAATACAAAGTCTGTCTGTGGATTAGACAAACGCTACACAAAATAAACATGTAAAAGAACGGCAAGATTTCAATTGTTCGGATGAAATATTTTGTTGGTATGTGTCTCCCTTTATTATCTGTGTTATTATATATCGCATCAAGTAACAGCCACCATGTAAAACAGTCCATGCGTGTCCTTATTTAAACATTTATTATAAACGGACTATCCCACTATCTGTTTCCATCCACATATCATTACATTAATATGAATGAAAGCACAACCAACCAACATTAAATACAATAATTTTGTTATAATGTAAATGGCATCAATTTATTCCACAGCGTATAATGTAATCCCAAAGCTATATTTTATATATACAAAGCTATGTATTTTTATACCGCTGTTTTCTACAACTGTAGGATATCCTCACTTATTCCTTTGTTTCTCCGTGGATGTAATGTTAAACACGTTTTTACAATAATTACTATTCGTAATTTGAAGTGGGAAAATTTACCATTTGGTTTCTATAATAGATAAACTAAGCGTATGGATTATTTTTTTTAATAAAAATCTTCAGCTTTATTTCGAAAGTACAGAAAATTTTGATCTTCAAAACAAAAGTAAAATTATATAAGGAATCGTACTTGATATTATTTTTAATTATTACTTATTGAGCAGCAGAGTCAAGGGGTCAGGATCTCGACTCCCAATCCGAAAGTCGCGGGTTAGAACCCGACGCGCGACGTGCGCAAATAAATTTTATTTCTGTTATTTCACAATGAATTAATTAAAAATTATAAATTTTAGATATATTTGCGGTACGGTCGAAATTGGAAGATACTCTTAGTTTCGCTCTGGTGTAAGACCACCATTCAGAATTTAAACGTTGCTTGAAGTGATTTTGGCCGTGTTTGGAGACTAGATCTGAATACCCAGGTACTTCTCCATCTTCCTCTCCCCCATTTCATTCCCTACTTTCAGCA
This sequence comes from Limnephilus auricula, assembly GCA_951813805.1. Lineage (NCBI taxonomy): Eukaryota > Metazoa > Arthropoda > Insecta > Trichoptera > Limnephilidae > Limnephilus > Limnephilus auricula. Next base: position 10,329,337 of record OX638403.1, read on the forward strand.
TCACATCATACCCTATGCTGTAGTCTAACTGGCTCCAGGCTGGAGCAGTTAGGACTCTTGAACGGTATTCATATAAAAAAAAATATTTAAAAAACAGGAAAAAAAAGATTTATTTTATTTAATCTTGTGACGTTTAAATCTAAACGTTTCAAATTTGAAATTCCGATCCCTTCCGGACGTGCGCCCAGTTCCCAGAGGTGTCGTGCTGACCCCTTACGGGTGACAAAGTGGTTAGTTTGGGAGGGCGCCGTACAATAAACAGGGTACAGTTGTTCGCCCCAATTCTCCCACATAAATAACTCTAACAGACTCTCTGGGCTGTCAACCCTCAGGACCAAAATGGTAAAGAAACGGCTCACAATTGTGGAAAACTGGACAAAAGTGACAAGTGTTTGAAGGTTTCTTTTTGAGATTGCTTTGAAATGAGGTGAGCTTTTTAATCAGACGTTTGCTTGTTTCTAAATGAACAGCAAGTACCTAAAGTTTTCATTCTTCAAATGATACATGAATGTAAAATAATTTATTTCTGTTTTTGTACTATATTCTTAATAATTTTAATACCTATTGGTAATTCATACGGAAAAAACACGTAACATTGGTAGTGCCCTACACCTATAATATTTTTAGTAATAAAATCGTAAAATCCACTGATATTAAAGTATTTCTTCATTTTACACTCAGATTTCAAACTTTACCACTATGATTTCCGTCAGCTGAAATTTAAAAGAATTTCGATTAGAATAATCATTTGTTAAACAAAAAAGAAAAAATTGTATTTTGTGCTTATTCCAATAATTAATTAATAAATACAGTTGGCCCACATTATGTTCTAACATTTGGGAAGTCAGCTATTCAGGTAATTTAAGTGGCATTCTTTCAAAAGTGATTAAGTTTTTCAAATTCTAGATTCTTCCAAGATTCTTAGATGTTACAACTGAGAATGTGGACCAGTTATGGAAAATATTGACCAATACTTTATGAGGTATGTAAAAGCAAAGGCAGCAATCTCCATTTTGGACAGATTGCTATGTTTGCTTTTGAAACGACATGGAGATTACTATCTTTGTCAATATCAATATTACATATTGTATGTAATATTCGTGTTTAAAACGTTTGAATGTAATATTGTACGTAAAAGCAACGATAGCAATCTTCAGGTCATTTCCAAAGCAAACATAGCAATCTGGCCGAAATGGAGATTGCTGCCTTTGCTTTTACACACCTTAATTTTCATTATAATATTTGGGAAGATGCACAAAATTAATGCAATCTTATAAGAGTGACTGTTTTATATAATTTGATCAATATTATGTAAGGAGCATTGAAGGAGTTATTTTAAGAATCCGAACAATTATTATTTGTAGGTATACACTAGAGCGACAGAGCAATTTAGGATTTATAAAAAAATATTATTAAATCTTTAACCTTAAAACATTTTAAAGAATCTAGAGAATATTTATTTTGTTATATTATGAATGTACACTGTATTATATAGTCGCTTTAATAAAATAAATTTAAAAAATTGCCACATTTTGGCAACAAAGAAATCCGTGGTTTTGGAAATAGTGCCATAATGTGGCAAAAGCGCTCAAGTGGTTAAGCGCATTTGAAATGAAATATCACAAAACTGCGCTATTAAAATATTAGTTATTATTATTATAAAAAGCTGTTATATTTACTGATTATGCATTAATTATGTCAATAACAACATTCCTATAATTATTAAACGGAGAAAAACATTATTCAAAAATACGATCATTTTATTCGTAAAAACGGGACTGAAGTTCTTATGAACAAATTAACAGGGTTTCAATGTTTATTGGCGGGAACATGTAAGAATAATTTGTTGGTATACGTAATTTCGTACGTACACCAACAAATTATTCTTACATTTTCCCGCCAATAAACATTGAAACCGTGTTAATTTGTTCATAAGAAAGTACCGTTTTTAACCGTTTTTACGAATAAAATGATGGTATTTTAGAATAATATTTTTCTCCGTGTACCCTAATTCTGTTATTGATCTTATAAGAGTGACTGTGTTGTTCAGGTTTTAGATTCTTCCAAGCTTCATTATATGTTACAACTTAAGGAAAACAGCGAGCAATACTTAATTAATTATAAATATTTCAAGTTTACAAAACACCAGTCCTAAAAATGAAAATCCTATACCAAGATATGCAAGACTTGCCTATAATAAAATGAAAATTCTCGGTTAGTTTCTGGCCAACCCCAGAAGGGTCTGTAGAGAAAATCCCCTCAAAGGAATGTGGTCGGTCCTCGGGTGTTTGTTTGTCTCTGACCCGCGTGGTTCTGTGGGGTCACGTGTTGCAATCATGTCACTACTGCGGTAGATCACGTGATATATTATTACGGAAACCCATTCATGGAAATTTTCATTTATAATAATGTAGCAAAACATTTGATATTGTTTATTTTATCATTTCGATTTTTTGTTATCTGCAGCAAATGGGAAGGACGCTAGTGGAAAAGGTAAAGGGAAATGAATATTGGGAAGTTCGAAGCCTTCAGATCTAGTCACTGAATTAACATTGTTGAATTCAATATTGTTTTTGAAGTAAAACTTCTTTACGCAAACTTGACTTGGGGGGTAAGCTGGCGAATGTGTGACGAGAAACGTTACTAAAAGTATAGTCGGGCGAGGCGAACTGGAACGGAAGGCTGTATCACACTGTAGGAGCAAGAGAGAGCAGTGCGCGCGCACAATTTCTTTCTCTCTTCCTCTCATAGCCAGTGCATGAAGATTATTCGTAATTTCATTTTGTTCTTGAACAATTTTATAAATACGGTAAGTTATAAATGCTGCAAGAGAGAGCAGCGCACATTTTCTTTATATCTAAAAGTTCTACTTCAGTCGTGTGGTCTAAAGCACACTCGTTTTTTATATAACAGTCTATTTGCGTCACGTCCCTGAATGGAAGAAACTCTCAGTATCGCCCTGATGTATTCAGAATTGAAACGTTGTTCTAAATGTTTGGTGACCAGATCTTAATAGCCAGTTACTCCCCACATTTTTCTTATCGATCTCCTTCCCCTCCCCACTTCTTTCAGCCTCACAACATACCCCCATTTTGAATGCCATTGTCTTACTGGCTCCAGATGATAGGGAGCAGCACGGGTTCTTGTACGAATTACTGTAAAAAAAGTATAACACTAGATTTGGAGAATCGGATTTCTTTATCAAATTGTTTCATATTATTATCATAGTGCTTCCACACAAACGAAGTATTGAATCATCTCAACTTTAGAAACCAACATCAACTTGCAATTTTATGATATACAATAGACAAAGATTCTGTTCGTAAAAGACTTATATATCAAAGACATGGATATCTCTACAAATTCCCCATTTCCTACATCCCTGTTTTTCTTCCTTATAATTTTTTTCTCCTACATACGTCTTAATACTTCTTCATATCACCTATCCATCCCCATGACGATCCGGAATATCATCCCTTTAAGGGAGCCCTAATGAATCTTCATCCCTTAACATGACTACCCAGAGGGGAGGGAGGGGGAGCATTTAATCTGGGAAATAAATGAACAGGTTTTGTCAAACTGCAACCCCCGCTAATAGAGCCTACGCCTTATTGGATACTTAAGACAAAGCATTTAGCCACAATAATACCATCACTTCTATCATTAATATAAATTCACTAGTACCTATGAGCTTGGATAAATGATCCTATTTTTGGAATGATGATTTTTATCTATTTATTTATTTATTTACACATATACGGCACAACATATGCCATTAACAAAATTGACATAACATACAAATAGGACAATAACATGAAGAATAACAGTATAAATGTAAGTTAAATATAAGAAAAAACGTTAAAAAGTATGTAGTAAGTAAGGTAATAAGTAGTAGGAAAAGGTAAAATATAAAGAGAAAAAAATGGTATAAAGTATAAGTATAAAGTGTAAAGTACAAACTATGAAGTATTAAGCAAACATAAAATGTTAAAGGTGAGAATGATATGATTTTAATGCAATTTATTATTGTTTGTAAGTTGATGTATTACATTTAGAATAGATTAGCAGCGGTGCTGCATGGTCGATCGATATGAAATTAACGACCGATTGTCGGTATCTTCTCATAGTTCCCTAGGACAACTGCAGATCGCAAACGAATAGGTGACAGTTCACAATTATTAAGTGTCCTTAATATATTCGACATCAACTGTTGTTTGTACGTTTGCGATCTGCAGTTGTCCTATAAAACGATGAGAAGTTACCGACAATCATCCTACCGATCCTTATCGATCGACCATGCTAGCACCCCTGAAAGAATGTTGTATAGTCTTGTCGTCAGATTTCTAAAGTTTCGTTGACCAAAAGTAGTATGCGTCACAGAAAATTTTCTTATGTGTAAGTCTTTATTATTGTTTCGAGTACAGCGAGTATTTAGTATTTTTCATTATAGTATTTATGTAATACAACATACAACATAAGCAATATCTACAGCTTTCACAATGAACTTGAGCTCTTTACAAGGACAAAGTTATAATAAATAATAATATGTAGGTAGGAGTATGGTGGGTGGGTGGGAGAAGGTGTTAGGGGGTTGTTTACCCCATGCAAGAGAAGTTGCAATATTAAACACCGCAAATGACCGGCATCTGAGCTCTCCCACAACCCGACGCACCACAACACCCAGAATCCACCCAGTATCCACACAGAGCCACCCTTAAACACCCACAAAATATCCCTCTACCAAGGAGCTCTGGGCCAGGGTTTCAAACATTTTAAGAATAAAAATTCATATGTGTTAATTCGAAAAATATCCTATCTATCCCCTGTAAAATCTAATTTTTGTGAGTCTTGAAAATTTCAGAGTGTTACAGCACACAATGCAATTTTTGTATTGAGCTCTAGTACACGGAGAAAAATGAAGTTCTTACGAACAAATTGACAGGGTTCAATATTTATTGGCGGTAACATATAAGAATAGTTTGTTGGTATACGATACGTAATTTTAGTATACCAACAAATTAATCTTACATTTTACTGCCAATAAACTTTGAAACACTTTTAATTTGTTCGTAAGAACTTCAGTCCCGTTTTTAACTATTTTTACCAATAAAATGATCGTATTTTAGAATAACATTTTTCTCCGTGTATTATTGGGGATGCTATGTGGAGGGTCTTTATATATCTTAGGAAAAGGAGATAAAGTTCTGGCAAAGAAAAAGAAATGAGGGGTGTGTAGGAATCTGAAGGTCGTTGTGTCCAAAAGTTACTTATGTATGAATCCATTAAGCTCTCTATGGTGTAAGGCGATAGGTCGCAAGAGTCCGACTAGAGAGGATAAAACTCATATGGTTTCCCTTAACCAGCTTCTCCCGGCAGACGCATCCTCTGCCCAGACCCGAACACAACTCACCCGATGAACCAGGGCACCTCTGCTAAGTCGACAAACGTAGCGAACCACTTTACGTGACCTACGGCAGAGGGATTATCCATTAAAATACCCAGGTTGGCAGTACCCCTTCCAAATTAAATCTCTTCCTTTACAACCAGTAAACCCGTTAACAAAGTATACTGTAATTATTGATGGTAAAGTGTATAATTCTTTCCTAACATAATGTAAAATGGGATATACAGATAGAAAGCAAGATCATCACATTGTTTACAAACCTTTAATTGGCCGTTGGCCCACCGGTGTCCACCAATGTAAATTAAATTTATTTTTTTTAAATCATTATTTGTTTACGAGTTTCTATTACAAAATAATATTATTAGTAAGAATGGTTGTATAAACTACCAAAATCTGAAAGAATTGTTACTGTAAACTTATAAAATGCGACACAAAAAAAATTCTGAAAATTATTTGTTCCATTTTTCATTTAGTACTGAACATAGTATCAAAACTTTCACTGTCCTGCATCAAAACTGATAAAATGACCATATTTATCAGATCTACATAAAATAGTATAAAATAATTATTATTTTTAATTAATTGTATCACCCCTGGTTGTCTGATTCCACAGGCTCGTACGCCGCTAACCACCTACCCCGTGGAAAGACTAATGATGGAATGCACTAATAGTCAGCAGGGTTGCCCCCCGCCCTCTGCTCGCGGCCTCTGGGGGAGGCGACTAATGGCTGAACGGCACGACACTATTAACCTTTTCCACTCTGACCATTTTTTCTCAGAACCAATTCGCTACTCTGGTTAAAATTTTTACCTGTTTAAGATAATTTTTTCATTTAAAAATGAAATTTTCGATACTTTATTTTCGGAGCACCCTATCTGATAGTTCGTACGACCATTAAGATGTTTGATACATTTGGTACATATTTTGCATAAAGTACTTGCTAAATCACACATAAAGTAACAAAAGGATAATACATGTGCTTTTAATGTGTTTTATTTGCATAATTCCTTCTGTTGCATAGCATTAATTTGTATAATATAGGTGAAATATACAAACAAACGAATGTAAATCCTGGTATTCATTACTTTCTAATTGTCCTGTACTGCGCAGGGGATGACCGGTGTCTACCTGAACTCGTGAACAATTGATTGGCTTAGGTTTTATGGCCACTAAACGGGATCTTATTTTGCATTGGTGACTTTACTTTAGGTTTCGACCTTCATACAGGAAACAAAGGATAGACCAGCCCACAAGACATGCAATAAATAATAAGTTTCGATAACATTCTACACGGCGTTTACAAGGCGTGTAAAACTGTTTACACATTTATGTCACTTTCTGAGTATTTTTATGACAATAAAATACTCTGACAATTCGATCCAATGTTATTAAAAATTTATGTCTTACTTATGTATTACATAATCACTTATAGTTTTTTAGAGTATGATATTTTTCAAATCAAACTCCCACATGAAGTGCCGGTTTGTTGTCACAACTTTTGCAGTGATACATTGTTCGTTTTCTTTGCCTTCCTTCTCTATCAAAACCGCAAACGACGCAATCCCTATACATTTTCTACGCATTAGGCGTTATGGCATGATTTAACCGCTGTTCTGTGTCTACCGAATGTCTTCTTTTCTTGTCTTTACACCTTCTGTATGATTTCCAACCAGCTGAATAATAAGCCTATCCACAAATTGAAGATTACTCATTGGGTTTTCATTGTTTTTTTAATCTTATTTTCCTTGTACAAAATATATGAATTTACAACCGAAACTTCTAAACCCCCTTAAAAAAGCTTGCGCCATTATTGTATGTCGAAAAAAAATCTTGAAGATGAGGATTAGGTCTTATTATCAATAATAACACCATGAAATGCATTGAATACTTTCGCTTTCAAATCTCTCCACTTTCTTCACAAAATTTTCTTCATCCATATTATCACCATCTTCGCTGAAATAAGCACATCTCCTTCTTTTCGGTGGGATAACGTCACTTCCACTATCTCTATCACTTGGATTGTTAAAGACTTCTTCACTATCACTTACTATCACACTAGAATTGTCATTGCAATCAATATTATTAATGTAAAAAGGTCTTCATCATCACTATTATCTATACAATTACATTCGTCATTATAACTGAACTTAGAAGTAAAACTTTAATTATTTTCCATGACGGTTAATTAACTAACCATATTTAAAAATTCTACAGGCTACTATTTTTATTATTTTCAAGTACTAATATCAATATTGGGGCGATAAGAAATTTAATAGTTCCACAAAACGAAAAACTATGGTCACAGGAGGTGGGAGTAGCCTCGGAGAACCGTCATAAATGTAGGACGGACAACTGACTGATCCGAAAATATTGGAATATGACAAATAATCCATAAGTTAAAAATGATACATCTATGTTTCCAAGACTATATCTAATTAACGGTAAATTAAAATGAAGAAATTTTAATTTATCCAACATGTCGGGACGTCTCTTTGTACTTCTCGGAAATAATGAATCGAACAATATACCTAGGTAGACAGAAATCGGTGCTTAAACTTACTTCTGCGCCGGGCCAGAACCTCTGGCCCACGGAGCTCCCTACCAAAATCGTTTCGGCCAGAATGTCTGGCCTACAGAGTGGAAAAGGTTAAGAAACATCAGCTGTTTGTATCTCGTGTCGATACTGGTTCGTCTCATGGACTTATGATCCTACTTACAAATACAAACTAGTAGTTCTGTGAACGGTAGACCTCGCAATATGTTGATTATTCCGATTTGACAGCTCTTAACGCTCATATGGACTTTGGCGGAGAAAAAAGGTACTACGCAAAACGGCTACCATCTTGAAAGGATTGACCGGATACGAAAACACAGAAAACAGGTGTTTGCTACGCTCAGTTAATTAATATTGCATAGTACTTACAATTCTATACAATTTGAATAGATATTATCTTATTAGAACCTATTGTATTGTATATTGAAATAAATATATATTAGGGGTCGAAAATACAACTATCGGCGAATATATAAAAGGCGAATTCTTGGCACCGTTGTTCTGGATTTCTCTTTCATTTCCATACAATAATGTTACGAAGCATTATTTATTTAAGAAACATCACAAAATAATGTATAACTATTAGTTTTGGAGAAATAAAATTTGCACAGAAGTTTAGAAAGGTTGTTTTTTTTTTTATTGTTCAATTAAAAATAAATCATAATACGTGTTGAAACTTGGACGAAGCAAAGTAGTAAATATAAGTATCTACATATTGTTTTATAAAAAAGGCGATTTAGTGCCAATGTAAAAAAAAAAAACAAATAACGAAGCACTCAAAAATATATAGTTCGATGCTATTACCATTATGAAAAAATAAAATGCTCACCGTCATTATAAGCATGCTAACATAAATTATATACGTCACTCAATTGAAAAATATTATTCATAGCACAATTAACAGTAAAATCATCAAATAAGAAAAATATATCTGCATCCAGAATATGTTACGTAAATCCTTTCTAGGACCACTCCTTAACCCGCCTCACAACGCTTCCCAACCTGGTGGCGATATAGTTCCATTGTACTCTATCGTGAGGAGTAATATTAATAAAAATAAAACAATTTTAATAACATTTTATAAATAAATAAAAAAATCTTATTACCGCTGAAGCAATTTTTGGCATATATGTGCGCCATTTTAAATGTCTCCTATTGCCTTTCGGATAAAAAAGCCAATTATCTCTTGATTCAGCATTTTTTTGTATATTTGTAGTTCCAACGTTTTTTATTTTGGTCTTAAAACGAAGCTATTGAAATGCTTTATCTATTATGACCACAGATGTTGCAAATCCGAACTTCGTGGAAGATTTTACGGTTAATTTTATTTTTTTTTACATTTAAAATTAAGTAATTTTTGCCATAATTACCTTTCATTATCAAGTATACCACATACAACTTACAGAAATCGAAAATATTCTATGTTGACTCGAATAAGTATCTACTTCTCACGGCAGTTTCAAAGTAACAAACACTGAGGATCCGCGCGGTTATAAACTTAGCGATTTTTTTATATTTTTTTTATAAATTCTACAAATACGAGATAAACAATAAAATACAGGTTAATTCATTGACTATATAGCTCTTCAATATTTTTTTATGTCTTCATGTTAAAATTCGAAGGTATAATTTTTTTAATGTTGGCAAAAATTTAAAAAAATGATCGTCTGGAAATCTCGAGCAGTCGAGGCAAATTTATTTATTTCACGTGGTCGCTACAGTGGATAAAGTTTTGGAAATAGTAGTAAAAAAAAAACTCCTCCTAACTACTTGTTAATTTATGTGTAGAAATAGTGTACAAAATTTCAAAAGGATCAGTCAAGTAGATTTTGAGTAATAATGATATTCACGAACTTCAAAAATTTGTTTACCTACGAGAAAATCTAATTAAAGTTTTTTGTACTCGAAAATCCGGTTGAAAATCGAAAATATCTACACGCTTGAAACGCTGTATCTACGTTAGTTTTGCTCCGATTTACTTTAAATTTTGAGGAAGTACTCTCGACATGTTGTAAATTCAGAAAAAAATTGGTTTTAAAAACTTACGCCCCCCTTAAATTAAAGTGTATTTTTTATTGAAGAAATAATTCCGATTTAAAATAACGCAAATATTGAGCTCAGAGAGGCGCACCGAGTCGCCTCATTTCATTATTCCTCTTCGCTTACTTTAAATGTTTACCCATTACAAAGAACGTTAAATCTTACATTGCCTTCCGTTATCTTTATTCAAAGTGGGAAAAGCCAATCAGAGAAAAACCCGATTTCTACGGCTGTGAGGAAACCAATTCGGGAAGTGGGGAAGGAAAATGGGAAGGGGATATTTTAATAAAAAATTCAATGGGGACAAAATAAATTGAAGGTTTTCTTGAGTAACATAGTGTTCATTAATAATTTTATTTTATATTATTTGGGAGACCAACATAATTAAAAAATAAATTAAACTGTGATGGAGCTTAAAAACCTCGAAAATATATTTTTAACTCTTTTTATTTCATTTTACAACCCAAAAAACTCGACATAAAAATTCGAATGAAATGAACTAAGTAGGAACTTATAATTTTCAAACACCAACCACATAGGTACCTAATTATTTTTGCCTACAGATAATAAACTCCAAGTAACACATTTTTTTAAGTAAGAACATTTTGGTTTTGCTCATTAATCTTGAGAGCAAATAGTTTTTTTTAAATATATTTATTTTATTTTCGGTTGTCAGGAAGGAGATTATATATGTTTATACCCTCATTGCCTATGTATCTTTTGCCACACTCTGTCTTTGATGAATTTGTGTATAATTTATTACGTTGTCTTGTGTGGTGTTCATGTACTTGTGATGTTTTCATAAATGTAGTATTTGTGTGTATAAAACCATTTTGAATTTTGTAGATTAATAAGCATATGTTGTATTCGTAAGTTTTCTGATTTTCGTTAAGTTAGTTTCTTGGTATACTCTTTTGGTGGGTATTATTATACTCTTTTTTTTATCTGGTCTATAGTTAAAAAGTTTTTTTATAACTTTATTCTGTATTATTTGAATTTCGTTTAAGTATGTGATATTTGTGTTTCCCCATATTTCTATGAAGTAATTAAGATGGGAATGAATTAAACTAAAGTATAATCCCCTCTTTACTTGTATTGGTAGAAGATAATTAGATAATGTCATATTACGATTTTTGCTAAGTGTACTGCTACTATATTTGAATCGTTGAGTTCCAAAACCCTCCCTAATGGATTTTCATACTTTTGAGTAAATCAAGAAAAACGTGTGGGCTGATGAGTTTCATGATTCCAGTTTTTTTTTCGTTTTATCGAGAAATTAATAGAATAAAATCAAAAAAACGATTCAAATTTGAATGGAAAGAAACTGGTGATCATTTTGAGATTGTTGAAATACTGACTTCTCATTCAAAATACTCCGTAGTTCGTCTCAATTACTAAGTATGAATTTTGGAAGGTCGATATTTAAACACGATTTATAAAGAAACTAGGAGGAATTTGGAAATAATAACAACAGCATTACATTCCTGGTTAGAAAACACAAAATATGGCATCCACCACTTATTTTCAACGAAAATTCATTAGGTAGGATATTGATACTAAACGATTCATTTATCTTGCTATAGGAACTTAATACAATACTGTAACAAGGATGTAAAAGTTCTTTTAGGGCGTTAATAAATAATAAAAATCAGAGTAATAATATTAAAAATATCAATATCACTATATAAGTGTTGATTTAATATCATTCTTAAATAATTATATTTTATAAAAATAAAGATTACCTTTTTTTCTCCCATGAAAATATAGCTTTATTGAACTTCTGTAAAAAAAATAAGACATTTTTGAGATTGGCTTTTAGTTAAGCTTCCCAATAGCCCATTTGAATGGGAACTTCTAAACCCCCCGTCTCTGATCACTTTGATCAGTTTGCTTTCTCCCAAACCTTCCCTTGTACTTCTCCCTCGCCACCCCACGCTGAGTCTAACCTTCCCTCTACAAATAACGGTATCAGTTATCAGCGAGGTGCTACAGCCTATAATAAACCCTTGTGAACATTACAAAAACAAGTGTTGTTTTGCATATAGGTGCACTTTAGAAATTTCATTTAAAATAAATGTTTTTTTAATCTCATATTTCGGGGTCACCAATTAAAACAAGAATATAATTAGTTATGTAGATGTTTTGTTCACCATCAAATCAGGGGTAAGATTGTCGTAAAAACATGTAAATTGCATTATCATTCTAGGTACTATTTTATTATGTATTAGCTAATTAATACAAATAAATAAAATATTTTTATAATGGAATAACTTATTGAGTGAATCCTCAAATTGTAATATTTACAGCCGTTGTTCCCAATCCTACTGATTAACTGTTGAGCAGAACTTTTGCCTTAAGACGATAGACTTCGCTTTTCGGCCCATACAAAAAGGATTCCCGGGAAAAAACACTTTTCTAAAATAATTATTATCAAAAATTGCACGAAATTAATATATATTTTTAATTGCTTTCTAGAAGGTGAAAGCTATATCGGTATGTTTTTTAAATTTTCGATGCGTTTCGTGGTAACGTAAACATTTACTGTCAAACATGTATAATTTATCGGAAAATAAAACTTAAGGAAAAAACGCTGCTAACTTAGGCGCTCCGCCCACTGAGGCAACTGAAAACCAACTAAAACCGGCTGTTTTCTCTATCTTGATTGGTCAAAAAGCTTATTTAACCATAGAAGAAGAACAATCAGCTGACAGCTGGCAACTATCAATGGCCGGCCAGTGCAACCATCAGAGCAAGTCGCAAGTCACCGCTTGGGTTACCATTGACAACGGGGTTTTGTGTGATTGTGAAGTGTGCGGGCCATCACATTGGGCGGAGGCGCTTAATTGTTATAAAGAATTACAAAATTATAAACACATGGCTTCTTCTTTCGAAAACATATTTTTGTTTTTAAATTACAATTTCGTGAAAGTTTGGGTGTAGAAAAATGTTTTCTCCCGAAACCCTTTTTCGTGCGATTTCTGTAGGTAAATATGAGCGTTGTCGCATTCGCACATTTCGCAATCGCATGTATCGTAAGTGTGTGTGAGCTTATTGTGAGCGGGATAGAATAATAGACGCGTGTGTTCTGCGTGTGGTGCAAAGTTTAGCTACAAATGCACAAATACGCTCTTCCCAACGCAACTCTCCAACGAATGGACCCATCGAGCATTACATAGGTAAAAGATATAAGAAGTTTCACAAAAAAAAAGATATTCAATATAGACAAAAATTGTAGAGATTATAGACGTCTATTTATGTCTAAATATAAGAAAGAATTGAAATAAAAAATGTTTATACTGATTGTTTTTAATGTGAAATATATCTCACAGATCAGAAATAATCGTCCCACGATGAAATAATAACAAAACTTGAATAGGTCGTTCACAAAATTTGAATTTCAACACCGAAATTTGATGAATTGTTAAAATTCTGCGAAACAACTCTTCCTTATTGTAGTAATTTTTCGTGGTGGTTTCGTTGTGATTGCGTAAGTAATTGGTGAGTTGTATAATATGACAGATATAAATGTAGATAAATAAGATCAAAGACAAATAAAACCATAATAAGAATAACAGTAATCACATCAAGGCGTAGTACCTGATAGATATTCCGGTATGTGAAATGAACTTCCTACCTTCCGCGAAGGACCAGCGAATAAAGAAAGTAGATGCTCCCAGTAACCGCGCCGTAAATACACATTGAAACGTTTAATACTCGTAATTCGTTATCTGCGACGGATACCGGGGGTAGTTTACACCCTCGCGGTCTCTCTCGCACTTCATCACCCTCCTACAGGAAGGGGGAGGGGGGTGGGGGGAGGATGGGAACCGATTTTCCCGGTTTTCATGTATCTTAACGAAAGCGATAGATTAGACGCGAGATAGAAATTCATTTTGTTAAGTTCAGAGGTGCGGTGATGACAGTTCGTTCAGATAATGCTACCCTTATATTATTTAAGTCGTTTCTTAAATGTATTCACGTGTGGAAAACGTTTCATAAAATATGTACCCGCAGGGGTAGATTTGAGGAAACTAGATGTCCCGAGGAACAATACCCGATCTGCTTAATATTGAAAATAACGAAAATACAAAATCGCATATTTGACATTGTTCTTTGGGACCATCGAGATGAATTGCTTACATACCATCATGATTCGGCACTAATTATTTTTTAATATTTAATAATCGTTAATTTCTTTGCTGACTTTTTCCAAATGTTTACGATAAAGATATCCCAAAAGTTCTACTTCCATATTTTCATCCAAAATAATCGATCTACATTCCCGCCTTACATATAAATGTTCCTAATGTTGTACGCAAAATAAAATCACTCGACATAAAGAAAAAAAGCGGGTCCTGACAAAGTTAGTCCGGCCTTTCTAATTAACTGTGCATCAGTAATAGCCACGCCACTATCTTAAATATTTAACCAATCAAAAATTCTGGCTGCTTCCCCGATATATGGAAAAACTGTTAACTAACACCTGTATTTAAAAAAGGTGATATTCATGACACTAATTACCGACCCATTTGCATGCTCTCACCTATCCCCAAATTGTTTGAAAAACCTATCCTTGACAAAATCTCCATACATATTAATAACATCATTCTACCTAATCAACATGGTTTTATGCCAGGCAGATCTACACTAACAAAACTCTCCTTGTATTAACAATTCAAAGCATGTTCACTTGAAAACAAAACCCAAGTCGACTCAATATATACAGACAAAGTTAACCACAATTTTTTTCTCAATAAACTTAGTAAAATCGGAATAGAGAATAAACTATTGGAATGGATAAAGAGCTACTTAACTAATAGAATTCTTCGCGTAAAATATAATTCTAACTTGTCACATAAATTCATGGCTACTAGCGGTGTACCTCAAGGGTCGCATTTAAGCCCAATACTGTTCCTACTTTTCATAAACGGTATTGTCACTGTTTTTGATAATAATGTTGAAGTGTTACTTTTCCACCGATGACTTAAAACTATTTAAACTTATAAAAACAATAAATGACTGTATTCACATTCAAATAAATTTAAATAAACTACAAGATCAGTGCAAAATTAACAAACTTTATCTAAATATTAGTAAATGCCACATAATGAGATATTTTCAGAACAAAACAACCCCTTAACTATCAATATAAAATTTTATAACAATATTTCCCTCACCTCTGTAAGTGAAATTAAGGATCCCGGCATTATTTTCGATTCCAAATTTAGCTTTCTTTCACGTATAAAAATACAGTTCCCAGTAAAGAATTTTAAATGCTCAGCTTCATTCTCCGAAATGGCAGAGATTTTCAAAATATGTCAACACTAAAAATCTTATAATCCTCTCTTGTTCGAAGTCAAGTCGAATATAATTCTTCTATTTGGTGCCCTCATTTTAAAATCCACTCCGATTCCATTGAAAAAATTCAGCATAAATTCCTAAGATTTATTAACTATAAACTCGGCCTACATGTAGAATCAATAAATTACAATCATTTAATGAAAGAATTAATCTTACTAAAACTCTCAAATAAAAAACTTATTTCCGACTTGATTTTATTTTTAAAATTGTTAATGGTATTGTAAACAGCCCTTATATATTAAGCCTAATTACCTTCCGTATGCCTACAAGAACTACTCGATCCAAATTCTTTTTAATTGCAACAACAATATCACAACTGGGTCATTTAGATACTCGCTTATACCTAGATTGTATGCAGTTGGCAATGCTTTTTCAGAAGTAGTAGATGTGTTCAAAAGCACGGAATATAGTTATGAGAAGGCTATAATAATACACCTCAATCACAATAATCACAATAGGCATAATACCATACTTCCATATGGCTTCTAATTCATTTTTTAACTACTGTATCTAAACTACTTACTTTAAATAGATATCTTACACAGAAGAGTGTTAAGAGGGTATTTATTACCAGATAATACCGGAAATTAGTCCTTTTAAATCAAATTCTGGACTTATTGACTCTTTTTACAAAAAACCAGAAATTGATTATGAAAGAGTATTATTTTATCTGGTACATGCGCCGTTTTAAAATTTTGAAAAATTAAGTTTATTTTTAATATAGATACTAACGTCCGTTGGTCGTTGGCAGATTTGTTCAATTTTCAAACGATAGATTCTATTAAACAACACAAATTTCAAATCATATAATCATACAACAAATAAAATCAATACCTACATAATCTAGTAAATACAGTTTTCATAATTTTAATTTTAGTTAAATTAAAATCATTAAAAAATAAATCTGAGAACGTGTTTTGTGACAAAAATACCTCAGTTTCTCTATGTATTTAACGTCTTACAAACTAAAATATTTCCTTTTTTTTACACACTTATTTTGTTTAGACATTATTGAAAAATCATAATTACTTATGAATAAAAAATACTCACAAGAAGTACACGATATTTAATAATTTATCATCGTGCGTTTTGAGCATTGGTTTTGCTTACTTGAATGTAGGTATATATTAAAGCAAGTTTGAATGAAATAAATCGTTATTATTTTTTTAATTTAAAAAAATTGACATGCGTAATAATCGATCTTTCTCATTGGAACCTGCCTGTACAGTTTGTATAGTTGCAAGCATTTTTAAACATTTATTCGCAGCCGCTGGTCAATCATTCTTTATAGTTAAAATAGTTAATCAAAATATGAAGTGGATGATACAGCTATATAAAGCATGATAAGATATATATTCATAGAAAATCAATGGTGAGCGCAGATCAAAAAAAAAAGGTTTAATTTTTTGTTTCATATTTCCGAAAAAAAATCATGTTAACATTTATGCTATATGTACCAATATTCCTCATTTAAGTATTTATTGGTAATGGTAAGCTATTATCTTTCGATAATGGGAATGTATGTGTATATGTTTTCACTAAATAGATCATTCGTCGCTGACTTCAACACTGCTGGAAACCAGCTGTCACGCACAAAACTTGTTTTTGAAAAAGGACCAGTTTTTTTACAGAAATACAAATGTAACATTGCCATTAAATTTGTTTATTTTATATTATTGTAGAAAGCAATTACTTTGTGGTGTGACATATTTAATAAAAACAAAACACTTGCTTTGTTTAAAACCACGAATACATATTTTTTTATGCCGATTGTACAAGGTAATAATTACTCTCCTTGAATATTATCTGCATGCGCAGTCAAACCTATTTATCTATATTATTAATACGCTAATGCCTGTCATACACACTCGCTCCATGTACAACATACAAACGGAAGTGATGCCATCTATAAAATCAAATAGAACTATTGAAGTTTCGATACTATGGTTTGTAATAATATATTTTGAGTAAAACTTGCTTAGATGAATTTACATTTTTCACAAAATAAATATACGGGGGGATTCTATGTCACTGTATTACTCTAATCAGTTAGTTACTTAAATGATGGCAAATTAATATACATATACAATCATTTATCAATAATCATCACGTAAAATTATTTTGAGCACTAACGCTGATCTCCTAATATCGGTAAAATAGACATGCTTAACACAATGGTAT
Organism: Limnephilus auricula; assembly: GCA_951813805.1. Taxonomy (NCBI): domain Eukaryota; kingdom Metazoa; phylum Arthropoda; class Insecta; order Trichoptera; family Limnephilidae; genus Limnephilus; species Limnephilus auricula. The sequence goes on from OX638403.1 coordinate 10,346,878, forward strand.
TATTCTGTAAAATTGGTTGTTTAACATAATTTGAACAATTCATCAATGATCTAAGAATAAAGAAGGAGCGTAACACAAATACTTTTGGCCGTGAAAATCTAAAATCATATCTCAATTCATCAATGCTTCAAAATTAAAATTCAAATTCCGTGAAGTTCTATCCAAGTTACATTATTATTTCCACATAGGCCGGGTCTTTCACTCAGTACTTGGGTAATAACAGAACTGGAATATTACTTTCACAGAATTTGAATATTAACTTTGAACTTTGATGAATTGTTCGAATTATGTGATTAAATAAAACCGTCCTAACAAGAAAATGATAAAATAAATACGTAGCTGACTACGTTAGTTTAGGTTGGATTAGTTTTTTTCATCATTTTATATCTGTTTTGTTAGTGTTCTGTTTAGTCATGAAACCAGAATATTGTTTTATCTTATGTGTTGAAAAGTGGGGTCATAGTAACTTGGAATCTACTGTGACATTCGATTAACGTCAATCTGACTCCCGACAACGAATCCTTCCCACCAGGCACACTCATTAGTCAAAACAGCCGAATATCAGCAATACAACGATTTAGATTTTCTATTGAGAGTCATATTTCTTTACAAGAACCCTGTTTTAAGAAGTCGGTTAAAACCAAGTATAATGAATTAAACTATTTATACCTATATCATACATTATGATAATCTTATTTAATTAAATTATAAATATTACTATTTTCGCAATAAAATGAAAAACTCCAAGTAAAGAAATGTATAAGTCACCAGTACAGTTCTTAATTTACACGACACAGCATGTGCCATTAACATAATTGACATAACATATAAATAGTATAACAACATGAAGAATAACAGTATAAATATATGTTAAATATAAGAAAAAATGGTAAAAATTAAGTAGTAGTAAGGTAATAATAATAGGTAAAATTAAAATATAAATATCAAGAGAAAAATGTGGTATAAAGTATAAGTATAAAGTGTAAAGTATAAAGTACAAACTATAAAGTATTAAGCAAAAATAAAAAGTTAAAAGTAAATGAAAAATTATTTTAATAAATACATTTTACACACGTCGTTTGTCGACGAGCCGCACTCAAGTAGCCGAAGAACCGAAAGTGGCTCGCGAGCCGTAGTTTGCGACCACTGTACTAGGTTATAAACAATGCATGATTATCAAAGATTATAAAAAAAATACTTTCATGATACGGGCAGTTCACGGTGATTTAAATCCTCCGAAAAAACTTATGCAGAAAGGAAAAAAATCATTGTTTTTAAACAAATACGAGTAGTGTATTTAAATGTAATGGTTGTTGTTTTAAAAATGTTGAACGGATGTTCAGAATTTATGCGAAAAGCACAATATAATATACTTAATATTTCATCCAAGTTTCGGTAAATAATAAAAATATTCTAGCGAAGGCGAGAACCATTTAAAAATAAAAACAAACACAGAATGCAGTAATTTTACCGATATCCGAACGTCATTTCCGTCCAAAAATCATCTGAATTACTGGTCATATCGTTATCGTTTTACTTCAAAAACAGTTTTGAAATATTTGATTCGACTTAACCGTAGAAATTCTAAAAAAACAATACCATCAAAGATTTCCAACTTAGTTCAACCACCACTGATCCATATACCACCAGTGAACTGAACAGTGGGTAGTGAGCACCCTCCGCTAGCAGCCCAGTACCGCACAGGAACCGCGCGGCTGAATTTCTTTTCGGCAATTTAGCACCAAACAGATAATAAAACGCTTTTAATGCGGTGAAGTCGCTGTACGCCACCGGGGGGCTCTTTAAATTTAAAATACTGCGCCTAAATGCCCCCGCGCTAACCCCCTTCACAAAGGGGAAACTCCTTGGCTTGTAGGAAAGAGGTGTTGGATCTGGGAGGATGCTGGATTTAAAGATTTGTGAATGCTAAAAATTGACTCTAAAATACTAAAAAATTGTTAAATTTACTAACATAGATCTGAAAAGAAATTGTCACAATCATTTTCTGATGAGGCACAGTAATGTTCAGTGCTGTGTGAAACGGTGACCGGACAACTCAGAACCATGCAACTTCACCACCTCCTTTGAAAAGTCATTAAAAGTGATGTCAAAAAATAATACATAAAAAATTGGTTAAATAAATTACATTATGTTAGGTTGGGGGCTATTATTCAATTTTTTCATAACTTTTAATAACTTTTCAATGGGGTGTTGAAATTGCATGATTCTCAGTTGTCGTTTAACCGTATGAAACGATACAATGCTGAAAACACGAATATCTAAAATGAGACAAAATTAAGTTAAAAATGCGCGGTAACGCTAAAACCGACGTACGTTTTACGAATTGGACAATAAATGAATTAAATAAAAATAATGGGATTCTTACTTCAGAGTTATATAACATAAACATGATGCTTTCGGTTCGTTTTGAGCCGCGTTTTATTTGAAATATTTGTGTGACTTTTACTATCCAGTGTATATAACATAGTCGATCGATATAGGTTTTATTGACATCGTTCTAAAGCTTGACTGCAGATGGCTTACGAACAAACAACAGTTCAACACGACTAACTATTCTCAATTTAGTTGAAATGATGAGTTAGTTCGTCTGTTTTTTAGTTAATCTGTAGTCATGCTCCTTAACGACGACAAGTTGCCGACATTATCGAAAAATCCTATATCGATCGACCGAGCTAGGTCCCCATGATATAAACCTAAAAACTTCTTTAACAATAAGTGGTACGATATTTTCATGACGACAAAGCTTACATTTGAGAGTTTTTGCTCTTTTAGAAACAATTTTGTTTTCTGTAGAGGTACACAAATAATGCCTAGGAAAATGCCATTAATTTTAATTATTTATATACCTACTACATATGCGTCGATACATATCAAACTCGCCTTAGTCCCATTCAAACATTTTTCGCATAATGACAATCTTTTCTAGTAAACACACCTGTGAATATTACATTATGTTGTGAATATTGTACTTGGGAACACAGAAAAATATAAATTTCTTGAAGTAAATATGCATTTTTTAATGGACTGAGGCGCATTTGATATAATACCTATGGACTTAGTCGATATTGAAATAGAAGGCATTGGACTTAGGTGTGTTTGAATTAAAGAAATAGGACTTGGGTGAGTTTGATATGGCTTGTCTAACACAAATGGTGAGAGTGAAGACGACGCGTGGTTGGTTATAATGGACTCAAATGATTTGAAGCGGGTGTGGGACTTAGGTTGGATTGAAAAAAATCTATCAAATTTCACCCTTAATTTATTTGGGAAGCCGTGGACTTCGATTAGATCGATCTAAAGGAAAAGATTGTTTTTTTTTTGAAATATAAAAAAAAAAACAAAAATGGTCGCTAGTGTACTTTAGCGAGTTTGATATGTATTGACACATATATACCTGGTTATTTGATAAAATATTTGTCACTGAATGCATCCATTTATTTTTTATCCTCGATTTGAACTCATTCCTCTTATCTAAATGCAGCTATTGAGGATTATTTTTCTTAACCGCCATTATCGCCGGATTTTGGAGGAATGGCTGCCGCTGAATTTATGCTGATAGATTTGGGAGATTTCTCCCTTTAGCTGGCTTCTTGCAGTTTAGTGGAACATTTACCTGCAATCAGTTAGACATGGCTGATAAAGACCAAACTTCCGAGAAGCTTTTTCCAACAGGTACTGCGAGTTTTACGGAAAAGATGCTTTTTGTTTCTTGGATAACTTTGAAAATAATTTTGAATTTGATAATCTGCTCTTGCAGAATTTCTTCATTTCTTAATATCCACTGGAGCAACAGAGCAATTTAAAACTTTTTTCTCGGATTGCTAAAGGAAATTTTTCCGCTGAAGTTAAAAATATATTATAACCTGAATCAGTTGATTCAAGTTAATAATTAATTATTGCTCCATCTACATTAAAAAAATCTCCCGAGAAAAGATACATGACGCAGACGGGACTCTAAATCCGTGTGCTTCTGATTTCCGGTCAAATTTTGCTTATAAAAATTGTTACCCTTTGTGCTATGCACAAAAATCTTGTCTTAAACATTAGTGTTTCAATGAAAAAATAATAATTTATAATTTTATTTATGTGTCTGAATCTGAAACAGTAAAAACAGAAGGACACGTGTTCGAGTCCCGTCAGCGTCATGTATCTTTTCTCATTTATTTTTTCGGTGTGGCTGAGTGTTTCAGGTTAATAATTTTAGCTTACTTTTAATAAAAAAACATTATATAACATACAAACTGTGTTATAATGCATATAGTTAAACAACATTACAGAGTTAGATTGTCCCAAAGCGAGAGTAGAACATGCGTAGAACCTGAACAGTGTAGAACCTACTTAAAGTTCGGTAAACCGGATATTGATTTTCAATTTTCTTCGACTTCGTTTCGCAAAATGGGTCAGGAGCCCTCTGAACAATTATTTAATGGATATTACAATATTGTAACAAGTACAAGATCTCCGGGAAATGATCTCTATTTTGTTTATAAAAGCATTTCACTTCGTGGAATATGCTTCCTCCTGCATAGTTTCGCATTTTATATTTGTGAAAAACTCATAAGAATGACATCGATCAATGATAGCTGGACCGGGGAAATTATGCATGAAAACTGTCAAAGAGAACACAAAGTATCTGACCACTCGGATAAAATATAGCTAAAGCTGTTATAGATGTTTATATCAGTGACTACGAGGTGAAAGGAAGTAGGGGGTGGCTCCCTCTATGGATAATTATGATTTGGAAGTACCTGACTGTTTATTTAGATGTGTAATAGAGCGACTTAAGCTAGTTTAAATACCGACTTTTCGATTCTGAACGGTGGTTTCTCACAATAACGAATCAGTGACATCTGTGCCCAGAGCCAAAAATCTTTCCACTCAGCCACAATTGTAGCTTTTTTTTAGTCATTCAGAATTGTATCACGGAAGAACTGACTCGTTGTCAAGCACTTGGGCTAGGATTTGACAAAATAATGTTCCTTGAGACCCCGCATTCCGAGTTTCTATTATAATTCCCTTAAACAAGTTTTTAAGTTCTTAAAAAATACATGTTTATTTATTTTATTTATTTATTTATTTATATAATACATGTTACATAATTGTGACATTTACATAAAGTTGATATATTAAATCACCATACTAGGCGGCTGCCTGTATCATGGTGACCAATATAGTATAGTTACATTGTATGAAATATGCAGTCTAGTGTAAACATGGAATTAGTATAAATAATTATTAATATAAATGTTATTTTTGAAGAAATATCTGTACATTTGCCGAGCAGAAACGGCAATTATGTGAAATTCCTTCAATCGAAAAAAATCGCAAAATATGTTTTTAAAAACATATTATTATTTGTTCTGTTATTTATGAAAAAATCACAGTGTATCTTTCAGTGCTACTTTAGACATTTGTCAAGAGCTTTTTGCTCTATTTTAAACGAGTTCTGCGTTTAAATAAATATTTTTACAATTTTCGCTTAATTTGAATTATTTTTTTAACATTAGCGCGTTCCCTCTAAAATTCGTATTTACATATCTCTTTATACTCGTATCTTTTTGTACTACATGGCCTAAAGTGTTTCAAAGAAAATAACCAATTCAATATGAAATAGTAATCCTAAGAACCGAGGCCGATGTTTGTTTTGACATTTAAAAACCTCAATCCCCGCTCACGACTACATGGCTTTTTGCTAGGAGATTCTTCTCCAAATTATCCCACAATCCGTTCCGTACTAATATAATAATTATTTGAGTGTTTCTCCGCATATTTCAGCAAGAGCAGAGTTCATTCCCTCCTCCCATAGCCTCAATCCTCTCCTACTCCCCTCCATCTCTCCCTCCCAACTTCCCCTCATCTCCACATTTCTATTTCCCTCCTACCTCTCTCCTCTCGTCTGAAAAAGCTCCGGCGTGACGGAAACCTGTCCGAACGGAAATCTCAGAATTACGTGCTTAGTTACAACATAATAAAATATCAATCTTATAATCACAATTTAATCGGCTGTGGGATAAACTCATATAGAATTGGGACAACAGTATAATTCATACATGAAATATGTACCTACGTGATTTTTATTCCTTTTATTACTTTTCTATTTTATTATAACAAATATAACTAAGTTTTTTTACATAATAAACATAAAAGAGTCGGGTTTTGTCAAGAATAATAGACCAAAACAAAAGACTATAAGACGATGAATGAATTTGAATTCTTTATTTTTTACTTCAGGGCCTATGTCTTCTTGGGATGGTGTGTGGGGAGTTTTTGTAATGAAAGGAAGGAGAAAACGTTCTGGAAAGGAAAAAGATATGAGGGATTGTTAAGAATAGGTGGTCAATGACGTATTTATGAATCCATCCCTCCAATTGCTTTACAAGGCGATGGGTCGAGAGAGAGCAGCTGCACGGAGAAAAATGTTATTAAAAAATATGATCATTTTAATCGTAAAACGGTTCAAAACGGGACTGAAGTTTTTACGAACAAATTAACAGGGTTTCAATTTTCAATGTTTATTGGCGGGAACATGTAAGAATTATTTTTTGGTATACGTAATTTCGTACGTATCTATAGCAACAAATTATTCTTACAAACACTGTTAATTTGTTCTTAAGAACTTCAGTCCCGTTTTTAACCGTTTTTACGAATAAAATGATCGTATGAATTTCAATGAATAACATTTTTCTCCGTGTGGAGTGGTCAAAAGACCTGGGCATCCCTGCTAAGTCGCTAAACGTAGCGAACCACTTGGGGTGAACTCTAGCAGAAGTTTGGGTAATCCTAAATGGTCCCGGCGCGGCGGTACCCGTCCCCTCCTCCCAAATTAAAAATAAAGCAATAACATGTGTTATTAAAAAGTTGTGAGAGTTTCATCAATATGGGTTCATTAAATGTTAATCACTTTTATGCATTAACCTACTTTTTTAAAAATTATTTTTAAACTTTTCAAAAACTAACTTACCTATACCTAATTTGGGAGACATGGTTTGAAATTTTCAATGCCAAAAATATTTCATGATTTGTTTTTGGGGCATTATGCCGTGTCCACCTCCTTCTTTCGACCTAATACTTCATAAACAAATCATGAGAATTTATAATTTGATTCAGTTATTTTAAAGAGTTCCAGGACCCCAGTCGGACTATTTCTGTTTAGAGTATCTGAAAACATTACTTTGACAATGTTAGATTTTAATTTAAAATAAATAAGACTTTTCAAAAGGTAATACCTATTTTGAAATTCCATAATTTTCATTTATGCGTCACAACAATGTCGTAAGATATTTTTACCCGTGGAGTAGGCGCCACCTGAAGAAAGAGCTATAGATGAATTCGTTGAACTCACAGCCGGAATAATCACTGAAAGAAACCAGCGACAAAAGAGTTGGTGAGGAAGGCGGCCACACAGAAACCACACCACACACCACACAGACCGCATACCACACGGTCTGACGTGGTCCGATGTTACAGTCAAAGTCGCTTTAGGCGTTTGAGCAAGTGACCTTAGTTCCCATAACCACACAGAAGCCAATTTACAATGAACAAAACCCTGCGGAAAATGGATCTAAGGATTTAAATGAATTCTTACAGAAGAAAATGCTTGACACTAAACTTGATGTCTCGTTCCTATCTAATACAAATAATACTCCGATAATAAGTAATATAATTAATGACACAAACTGAATGGTGGTTAAAAATGAAAGAGACCTTCAAATACTCTTGCAGGCCTTTAAACCTTCTTTCACATCCGTGCAAGTTATTCACGGGCATGTTCACAACAATTCAAAAATTTTTAATCGCAAACTTATGAATAGTATAGGAAATAATTTCAAAACGCCAAAGCTCACTATCCTATAACTATCCTGGGTATGTACACATCATATTCCCAAAGTTTCATCGCAATCGGATGAACGGTATGGCCGCGCATAAGGTACGAACAAACAAATAAACTCACAAACAAACAAACAGACAGACAGACAAACAAACAAACAAACAACCAAACAAACAAACAAACAAACAAACAAACAAACAAACAAACAAACAAACAAACAAACAAACAAACAAACAAACAAACAAACAAACAAACAAACAAACAAACAAACAAACAAACAAACAAACAAACAAACAAGCAAACAAACAAACAAACAAACAAACAAACAAACAAACAAACCGACAAACAAACATTAATTTTTATACTAAAGATTGCAAGCAAACACAGCTTTTTCTACCTAAAATGTCAGGATCAACACACCATTTTTTAGTCCGCAAAATTACAAGTTACACACTATTTTCTTGGTTATTCGCTTTCATCGTACAATTTTAACCGACTTACGAAAATTATTAAATATTTAAAATTCACTGCTTTTTCCCGGATGTTCATTGTCTAAAAAGAGGCACGTTTTCAATCCAAATATTGTTCTAGAACAATGCTAGTCTCAAAAGCTCCATCACAATACTCCCACCGCCAAACTGAAAGAAGTGATCCATTCACACATCCCACCAAACAGTCACAAGAGATACAAAACCATCTTTATTTATATTTCATTCTCAAGCACAACATTCAAAGAGGAAGCCGCTGTTGGAAAAACTACGAAAAAGCAACGACAAAGCTACAAAAAGTAAAAAAAGCGAGGCACCACGAAAAAACAGCCAATCATCAAAATTAGATTTGAAAATTTTTCAACGTAATGCTTTGCAGTTTTTCATTAGGTGCCGCCTTGTAAGCTTGCAGCGTGTGGACGGATTGTTTGTGTTAGTATTGGTTCTGTGTAATAAAGAATGCCTCACTAACACATACGCAGTGGCGATACCCTCCCCTCCCGCGGTCATTAGTACCCTCTCCTTCCTTCCAACTTCCCCTTTGCACAATCTACTAAAGCGTCAGTGCTGTATTATATACGTATTATGCTATGTACGTGTGTGAGTGTTTGTGAGTGTGGAAGTATAGGGTGTCTATAAAGTTGTGTTGTTTAAAACTTCGTCTTGGGTAGTTTACTTTTGACGCTGGGAAAATCGATATTTTCACATTCACAAGGGATATTTTTGCAGCTGACCGTACACAAAGCAGTTTATTGTAACGTTTTACGGTGATGAAAATACAAGAATCTTTTATAAGGGGTGAAACCTGTTTGTGTACCTCATTTGGAATGAGATCTGGTGTCATGAAATTCGCATGGTCTAAAACCATGGATCGTAATTTCAATGCACGGTCTGATAAAACTCAAATTTTTTTCTTGTATCACGGAAATATGTTAGGAATATAATTTCTATTTTTCAACTCTTCTTCAAAATGCGTGCAATGTTTGTGTTTCTGGTTCATTCCTTTAAAATGCGTGCCATGTTTGTGTTTCTGGTTCATTCCTTTAAAATGCGTGCCATGTTTTTGTTTCTGGTTCATTCCTTTAAAATGCGTGCCATGTTTGTGTTTCTGGTTTATTCCTTTAAAATGGTGCCATGTTTGTGTTTCTGGTTTATTCCTTTAAAATGGTGCCATGTTTGTGTTTCTGGTTCATTCCTTTAAAATGCGTGCCATGCTTGTGTTTCTGGTTCATTCCTTCAAAATGATTCTATTTATTAAGTAACAGTACAACTGTTAAGGGATTTTGACTCTTACAGATAGGAGTGTCGAGAGATACATTATGGTAGGCAAGCTAAGGGAAAATGAAGTCGTGGACGTCCCACAAAGACAAAGCACTATGAAATTAACTAAATACTCAACTAGGATCAAGACGTAGGGCGATTAAAATAAGAAAGTATTGTGGATGAAGCGACAAACTCAAAATAAAATGATTGTGAGTTTGTTAGTTAGTTCCATACATTGAATGATTTAAAGCACCCCTTATAATCGCTTCGCATACAAGTAAAATCCAGCGATAGAATTGAAAAAAATATGGAATAAATCCGAGCTAGAAGGAAAAAATTTAAGTCAAATCCGGTGCTAGGTCGGGATTTAATACCGGCAAAGGACGTTGGCAAAAAAAAACAGCTTTTGGCGAAACAAATTATATTATTCGGAAATAAGCGGAGTTTTTTTGTACCACGCTACCCCCGGGCAAGGGTAGATTTATTAAAATGGGGAAAAAATTACGTCGGATTTCTGTAGTTTAACATTTTTTGGGTTTAAATTTTAATTAAAAATTTCTTCAGGTTTTGCGGTGATGGATATTTGTTTCACGACCTTTAATTTGAAATCATTTGGTATTAAAAAACATAATGTTGTAATGTGATAGATCTTTGCTTAGGAGATTGGTTTAGGAGTAAAATAAACGCTGTCGAATATTACAACTGTGATGTCTTTTTCTCTGTAATCCTTTACAGAGAAGTATTGTCTATGGTATTAGTACTGGACCTTATCTCAGTATTATGGTGTTTCATTGAAAGACTGTGGATCTTTGAAATTTCAGTGACTGTTTATTGATTTACGCACAATGAAAAATGGTTTGACAGGACACACGTCCTCATAACTCGCTAGATTTTGTCTGATGAGCTCTTGCAAAATTAATGACTTTCAGACACTTTCAGATCGGCTATGCTCGGCACACCGAGACCTTGTGAACCGATCATAAGTTTTTTTGGTTATTTATTTTTGGGGTGTTATGCCGTGTTACGCTATCTCCTTCTTTAGCCAACGTTACAGTGTCCATCATCAGGACAGGTGTGTTATCACATCTGCCCTGATCACATCTGCCCTGAAGATGGACACTGTAACGTTGTCCGAAACGTTGGCTTAAGAAGGAGATAAGAAGGAGAGACAGCATAACACCCCAAAAACAAACAATGAAAATGCTTTTGGCCATGTAAATCTAAAAACGTATCTATTTCAATTTATAGTTTTTCAATTCTTTACATTATTTTTCTATCTATAGTTAAAAAAATTAAATAAAGTTGGTAAGTATTTTCTATAAAAAGGTGATTCTTCGTATTTTTATTATGTGTTTATAAACCTGCAGGGAAAAATATCTCCCGCGGAATCGTAGAAAATATATTAACATACGTTTCTCCTATTTCTTGCTCCTGAATTCTTCTTATCTATTTTACTACTTGGAACCTCCCACGTCCCTTATTCTTCTCTCCAAACACTATTTTCCTCCTAGCATTTACAATTTTCCATTTGGAAACGGTGAATGCGCGAAAGCGTTACTGAATGGTAACTTTTTTTGTGAAAATGCATTTCAGTTAAACGGCAGTTTAAACCCTTTGACTGCAAACAGTTTAACAAAGAAGTACATAGTTTTATACAAAATGAGAAACAAAATATCTTGATTATTTTATAAACCATCCAAAAATTAAGTCCATTCCTCAAAATACAGTCACAATACTCAGTATTCAGGATTACGAGCCATTTATGTGATAAGCTGCGGAATACAAAGTATTGAAATCGAAAAAGGTAGACATGTAAAAAAAAATTTGGTAAACTGTTACTATTCAGGCTCGTGCTTTTTATGCATATGTGTATAATTCAAATAACCTGACGACCTCCGTGGTCGAGGGTCAAGGCTCTCCACGTCGAATTTGATTGATTTACATTTTTTCAAAATTGTAATACTTTAAAATTACATATTGCATATTTCCGGTACTTTCAGAGCGGAAGATGCTCTAGATTTATAATTAAAACGTTGCTTAAAATGGCTTTTATCGTGTTTGGTGACTAGATCTGAACAGCTAGGTGCTTCCCACCTTCTTCTTCCCATCTTCTTCTTCTCCCCAACCTTCAGCCTCAGATTCATACAACATACCCCAATTCGGGATATAATAGTTTCCCTAGCTCCAGACGGGAGCAGTTGTGACTCTTATTCACTGGAGCGATTTAGGTCCGTTTTTATCTTTCTGCGATTGATATCGGTCCAAAATTGAACCACATTTAACATACCTACAAAATTCTGATAAACGGTGATATCTAGGTGGATTCATTAGCTTTAAACCGCAGTAAACAGTTTATATGTTTCTGTATTAATATTTTGAAGAATGATATTAATAAATCGAATGGCCAAATCAAAAACTGAACACCAGTTAAGAGGTATACACAGAAAAAAACTGTATATAATTCTTCCGAGGAAGTAACAAAAACAGAAACAACTCAAAATAATTCGTAAAAAACAATATTTGGTTTTTAGGTTAGGTGTTTTCAATAGATTAATCAAGATAGGCTTTGCATATTACATTATTATGAATAATGAAACTTTACCAAAATATGAATACTGCACAAGAATGTTCGAAATAAGGTATTGTGTGAGGCTGACAGGAGTGGGAAGAAGAAAGAGATGGGAATAATAAATTTTAAAAACCCATCCACAATAACTGAATTAAAATTGACATCGGAATACCCAATTTTAAAATACTCATTTTTGACAAAAAAATTATCTTAATATGTTAGATTTTCAAATACTCTTTTAAAAACACTAAAATAATTCCCAACTATATATTTAAAATTCTTGGATTTTGGTAGATGCGAAAACATAATTTAAAAAAATTATTGTAATTATTTCACATACCTATGTCTGCTCTAAATTTTAAATTCGTCATATTTTTAATACAAAATTTCAACTGCCAAGCACGATCACACATAACAAATTTTCAAAATTAAAAAGCCTGAAAAATTTCTGCAGCATGCTAAAAAAAATAATGACGATAATGTCGATAAGCAGGCCTCGTTCAACCCCGTCAGTTTCCGTCCCATCCGGGTTCGTCATAATATCGATTCGTCTGAGGGTGCATAACTCTCCTTGCCTGGAAATTGTGTCATCTGCAGCACCCTGCTTTAATACTCCTGCTCGTGGCCATTTTTACTCCGCTATTTGCATAAAACTATGATTAAATTATGGGTAGGTGTGCCAGAGGTCGGCAGTTTAAATGCAGATAAGCTAGAGTGGTGGGGGGTTGGGGAGGAATGGAACTATTTATGTGCGGTGGAGGACGTTCAAAACTAATTTCTTCTACCCCGGCTACCTCACACACAATTGCCGAGCAAGGAAACGTCTTACAAGTATAAGAAGTGCATTTAAAAGGGGTTTCTAAATCTCAATGCTTTTTTTTCATTTTATCAGTAGGTTCTAAATTTACTCCGCTTCGCCCGAGATGTGCAAGTAGATAATGAAAAACAAAAAAAATCTACACATTTCTTAAAAAACTGGTAACACTATTTTCACTTTAATTTAACCCTTCTAATCCAGGGCATATTCTGTCAGGTCAGAATATTTCCGCTATGCGATAAAATCCACATAAATGGAATATTTCTGAATGTATTAGAAAACTAAAAACTATTTCTGAAAGTTGAAATAATATGCTCTCTAATAAAGTTATTAGTAATAAACTTACAATTTCTGAAATATTAAAATTTTAAATAGAAAAACACAAAAGTTTTAAAATGGCTAACCTAACGTTTTTTTTAATCTAAAGTTACTGATAACGAAAACAAAAATAAAAACAAAAACATTTTTATACATGATTTTATTTTTTAAAGTTAAAAACAGAGATTTTCTTATATAAAAAAATATATATTCATTTAGACTTTTATAAAAAGTCAATAGGTGTTCCATAAAAATAAAATCGGATATATTTATCCGAGATCTAGGTAATAATAAGGATCTAGGTAACAAATACATTCATTGAATACTTGTTTCCGATGAAAAAAGGTAGCTGCCAATAATATGGAAAAAAACATTAATCGAAGATAATATTGTTAATTCTGAAATTTGAAATATGAAGTTGACAAATACGACAGTCTAATAATAGATCGCAATGGCTGAATTGGTTAGAGCGCCCGTCCCGGTAAGACGTGAGATCTGGGTTCGAGTCCCAGTTGCGACCATTATGTTTTATTATGTTTGTCTTGTTCATTTTCATATTTTAATTTAGATTACTATTGTTGTCTTCTTCTTCAATAAATAAAGTAATTTATAATCTTGACGAACTTCTACCTTTATTTCCGAACACATTTCCAGTAATCTCAATCACCTTAATGACCTTTAAATTATGGATATGGAAATGTATGCAAATTTCAGGCCAGCAGGGTGAAAAATTGAAGTGTTTTTGCTACTCAAAACAAACACATTTCTTATTTACGTCTTTCGATATTTCCATCGTAATTTCCGTAGAATAAGCTCAAAATTATATCTTTGTAGGAAGATACTACATGTAGAATATCTATCTACAAGCTACAAGTAGTATCTTCCTATGATCGGTCTCAGTTTGTTCACAGCATTAGAATGAGCAGTTTGGCTCCTCTAACATTAGTGACTTTATCAGCTGAGCTTAGCTTAATACGACTTTTCTCTTCCATTTCTCATTTGGCTGACAGATGTAGATTTCCGTTTTCGATAGCCGGCTAAAGCAGGGTTGCGCTAAAAGAAATCTGAGCAAACCAAAAAATTTTAACCCAGGATGAGAAAATTCAATCAATGACAAGTAATTGGGCATTGTGTTTGTCAGTTTTACTGTCAAATTTTGCTTCTTCGTACATGTGTGTAAATTAAAAGCAATCGTATTTGGTTAAATGATAAAACAGACCCCTGCTTCCGAATTTAGAGTACAGTTGTGCATTTAATTTTTTTTAACCATCGATGTTTTTAAAATTTTGTTAAATCTTCATTTTTTTATAAGAAAAACTCTCTTTTTAACTTTTGAAGGTTATTCCCATTAATGTAATATATCATTAAAGAAGGAGATAAGAAAAATAATCTTAATTAAAATATGACAATGAACAAGACACAGAAAAATAATAAAACGTAATGGTCGCAACTGGAACCAGAATTGGTTTTATAATCGGACGCAATGGCTGAATTGGTAGAGCGCCGTCCCGGTAAGACATGATATCTGGGTTTGAGTCCCAGTTGCCACTATTGTGTTTAATTATTTTTCTGTGTCTTGTTGATTTTCATATTTTGATTTAGATTATTATCGTTATCTTCTTCTTCAATGATATTAGTTAAATATTTTTTAACAGTTTTGTTTTCTGACATATATATATATATATTTTATTTTTTTGGCAAGGGTAGTTTAAAATGAATACCGCACCACAGTCCCAACTGCTCGAGTCTGGCGCCAGTGAGACTTTGGCATCTCCAATTGGGATATGTTATGAGGCAGAAGGTAGTGGGAAGGGGAAGGAGATTGGAAAGAGGAAGGTGGGAAAGTACCTGGCTAATCAGATTTGGTCACCAAACACGGCTAAAACCATTTCAAGCAACGTTTCAATTCTGAATGGTGGTCTTATACCTGGGCGATAGGTACTGATAGTATCTTCTGCTCTGGAACGTGCCGCAATACACTATATATTATTTTGAATTAAAATATTGTGAAATGACACAATTTATTCAATTAAATTTTATTGGCCCACGCCAGGTTGGAACTGGCGACCTTCGGATTAGGAGTCGAGAGCCTTACTCCACGACCACGCCGGGTATGTTAGGTTAGGTTAGGTTAGATGTAGACCAGTGATCCCCCGCCCCTTGCGTTTGATTCGTGGATGCGACCGTACCCTTTCTGATTTTTCTCTTTTCAAATTATCGCTTGAGAGTCGCTAATATTGTCTTAATTGATTAAATATTTGTAAATATTGTGATTTATGCAGTATTGGTACATCCCTGTACTCGTCAAGAGACAATGCACCAACGGTAAGACCAATGCTCTTTTATTGCATGCAAGATCACCCGACCTAAACCTCTCATACAATGTTGACGCCATTTTGTACATCACGTAATTTAATATGTTTAACGTTTACACCAAGCCGTGTAAAGAAAAACTGCACACAAATTACAGACTACGCTTTTTGCGATTTCATAAATGAATGTTGAATGTCGATATCAGTAATTAAAATCTACACGCAAGTTCATTACAACAATAAGAAAACACGTACATGCAATAATTATTATTTATATATATATTATAAAATGAAATACCTCTATTTATAAAAAGTGTTGTGTTTTATTGACTTGTTGAAAAACATTACTGGATACTAGTGGGTATTTTGAACGTGATTGCTTTTCATATTGATTGATTCCTTTATTACACCAATTGACGTGTATATATTAATCATTTTGTCTACCTATTGCTAGGAGTGATTTTGATATAAGTGATATTCACCATATTGCAAATAAATTATATAATTACAATGTTATTTTAAATCCTTGTTGTAGGTATTAACATATTTAGACCATTTTTTTAATCTCTTTTAATTATATTTTGTTTGGAACATTATAACATAAGTACACGCGTCATAAAATTCGATTAACAATTTCGGTTTGGGATTATTTTTTTTATACTGTGAGAGAAACAGTTTTATACTGTAAGACAAATTTATCATTTTCTTTAGAGATATAAAACATACATAAAACTCTGTATGGCTTGTTCCATGTTTTTAAACGGTTAAGGTTACTAAACGAGTAAAAGGTCGAATGGAACAAAGTCGGCAAATAACTACAATAATTACCATTATTAAAAAATAAACAAAAACAATCCGAGGATTTATTTTATTATGAAAAGAATACATAAAAAATTATATTCTGAATACATAAAAAAATTATCACTAAGATAATACTAACAAATCTGAACGAAAAGTGAAAGACACAGAGAAATAAAAGGCTAACACTCGTAACTGGGACACGAACTCAGGATCTCTCGTCTTACCCCTTAACCAATTCGGCCAATGAAACCTTTTATTTTCAACTTATTTTTGTCAATCTCTTATTTCAAATTCAGAATTAACAATATTATCTTCACCTATATTTTTTCAGCTCCTATTTTAAACGTAAATAAATGTTCGAAGAACTGGTTTGTAACCTGGATAGTGTCTCCGATATATAAAAAATTGAAAAAATCCACAAATAAATATTTATCCAAGAAAAATACTATAACGAAAAAAGCATTCAACAATTAACCGAAAAACCGCTGTGAAATTGGGGAGAAAAATATTTGACATCGAAGCTTCTTTAAAATAAAACAAAGGCAAGGTCCTAACTCTGAGAACAGATTGACGAAAAACTAAATAACAAAGGCTGTGCTACAGTTGCTGTGTAATCTCTCGGAACATAATAGGGTTGGTTTTATCTGGTATGATAGTATCTAGGTACTCTGTTTAAAAATAGGGGTCGAATTTTATTTTAAATCAGAGCTTATTAATCGAGTTTTCTTACGACTGCTGTACAGCCATTTTTTAAGGTTTTTCAACACCCATATTTTTAAGCGTTGGTAAATTGTAAATTTCTTAATGTTCTAAAATGAAATAAAAATTGGCCCAGGGCCAGGGAGACTATGACTATGTAAGTATATTATAATGTGAGGATGAAGGAAGTGTGGAGGGGAAGGATACGTGGAAGTTTTAGAGTATCTTGTTATTCAAATAAAATAAACATGGCTAAAGTCATTTAAAGCAACGTTTTGATTCATTACGTGGTCTTACACGGGAGCTGGTATATTCTAACGCCCATCCTTCACGTAGCTATTTACAAGCGACGCTACCGCTACCTGTCATACAATTTTGCTAGTGCAGCGCCTAGCGGCGATTTCAAACACTAATAATAGTATTGAAAATACAGACGAGCGGCGATCGCGTCGCTTGAACGTAGCTCCATGGAAGAACGGCGTAACACTAAGGACGTTGCATAACTTTTTATAACAGAAGGGTACGAATGCGATAAAGTAATTAATTTTAAACAAGGATTATATGCCAATGGGCGTTTTCCAAAAAAGATGTCGGTGACGTAATAGGAATTCCACTTAAGTGAGATGCTGCATTTCGATTAAAAATATACGTAAATTTATTAAAGAAAGAATGAACTTCATGACAAAAAGTATTTAAATAGAAAATGTCAATAAACTTCGAAAATAATTGCAATTTAAGTTTAATACTATTGGTAAGAAATTCTTTTACGTCACTTTTATCATAAAGTTTATAAAGAAAATTAAAAGAAATTCATTATTTCAGATTTTTATTTACGAATTGAAAACACAATCAGTCTCCTAAAAAATATGAATAATCAAGCTTATTGAATTAAATATTAAGTTTTTCAATAAAAATATTCTTTTACGCTACTTTTGGATACTTTGTACTGTATATTTTGCGTTCTAGAAAGACGAATATAAGTTTTTGTTTTACGAATGTTTAATTATAACAAATTTAAAATTAATCATGAACTATATCAATAAAAAAAAGAACAAATTTCTTTGAGATATAATAATTGATCTTAGAAAATAAATCACAGCAATAACAGGACAGTGGCGTAAGGGGAAAAATTTGGTAACGTTTAGGAATTCTAAGGCCTCGGCCAGACTGAGAGGCTTGCCCGGTAGCGACAGCGGGCGCGAAATATCAGTCGTATGTGTACGCACGTTGTGGCTACACTGCTGAAAGCGCGACAAGCGACTGGTATGGGAAGAGTGGAAGATACTCTCAGTATCACCCTGGTGTAAGACCACCATTCAGAATTGAAACGTTGCTTAATAATGACTTTAACCTGTTTAGTGACTAGATCTGAATAGCCAGGTACTTCCCCACCTTCCTCTTCCCCACCTTCCTCTTCCCCATCTCCTTCCTGTCCCCACTTACCTTCAGCCTCAAACGTACCCCAATTGGGGATTCCATAGTCTCACTGGCTCCAGATGGGAGCAGTTAAGACTCATGTGAGGTATTCTCTATAAAAAAGGACGATTTTACGTACTACCGCCACCGTGGAAGGCCCCCCGCGCAAGTACTTTTTCTTCCACTTGTTCTTTTTTCTTTTCTTTTTTTTTTCGTTTCTGTTCTCTCCAACGTCTTTTTTTTTCTATTCTTCTTTGGTTAGCTCTCTGATTATATGTTGATGTTATTTTTGTCTTTGTAACTCTTTTTTCATAAAGGCTTCATATTTTTCAGGGTCGTTTTTAATTTTGTCTCTGTACCTTTTTGATTTTTCTGCAGCTTTCAACGGCATATTTGAACATAAAATTAAAATAAATTATTTATAAAAATGCACAAATAATTAGATAGGTAATAATGGGCTACACGTGCATACCGTGTATAGCCTGAAATAGGTAACTAAGCTGAAAGGGTATTAAAGTACTTGTTAATGTACACAACTTTAATTAGGTACAGGATTAACTAAAACACACAGGAACATAAATCATGCTACATTTTATACTTACTTAAGATGATCCACTAGTCCTTGACTCATTCGGAATTGGGCGGAGCGAACGATTTTTGGGCGTTTACCAATAAAAACCCTAATCTCTAGCAAACAACAGTGTTTTGTTATTCCGCAAGTATATTTTTAAAGATCGAAGCGCCGCGTAGACTAAGGCAAGTCCGTTTGCCCCGGGCCCTGGGCGTAGAATGAGCGACGGGCTAAAATCCTTCCGTACATGGCATAAGGATGAAATTCGCACTTACAAATTCGTTGGGTACCGCCTATTTTTATTCACTGAAAAGAAACGTCGCCAAAATGCACGTTTTATTTTATTTTGTGAAGTTCAGATACAAATATTAAAATGTTTTCCGATCACTCTATAAGAAACTTAATTAGCTACATTATTCAAGAAAACAACACCAGAAAAAGGATTTGTAATAGGAGATTTTTCACTTTTAACCATTTTTTATAGGTCAGACGCATAATTTTTTTCTAAGCGTATTAAAAAGCTTATCAAAAAAATACTCGATCACTTCAAAGGCCAAGATGTGTTCTACTCACAGTATTTAATTGAAGCATCTATATTATTTCTAAGCGATCAAATTTTCAAAACTAATACACAAGATTTTATACGATTTTGCGTTTTTCCGCATGTCTTCACCTTAATCAAAATTGTATGAACCAGCTGATTTTATACTGAATTTCAGAGTTGCCTCTACAGTAATAGTTGCTCATATTGCTGTCTATATTAGTACTTCGACACCATTTCGACTCTTTCAGAATTAATCTTTAATAATCTTAATTAATAAAAAAAAGAAAAAAAATTATACACATAAAAATCAAATAATTTTTTCTTTTTAGCTATGCTGTTCTTTTTTTTCAATGCTACATATATCACTCAACCCACATATCTACATGTAATAGTTACATTTTGAAGATACATGCAAAATATAAATTTAATTAGAAAATTGTAACACACCCAAATACCCTAAAAGACGGACAGAGTGAACCGACCTTTAGAATTCCATTACGTCACTTTTAAGTTCCGACATTCACGACACCGTTGCGTAAGAGAAGTAGCGTAATCGCGTCAATATTTTTTCGAAATGTATTTATCAATAAATTATGAAACTTTTGTTTGTTCTAACTAAACATTTCATAAAACAATAAATGAATCAATTTAATACAAAGTAGAGTCTAATACATTCTGGTAAATTACCTGGAGAAATACGGAAGCGTTGGTGGAACACTTTTTTAGTACAGCCGAGAACGACCACTTTTGTTACGATTTCTTGGCAAACTGGCTGTAAAAAACCAAGCATGGCCGCCCTTCATAGACTAAGGAGCAGTTGTTTCAAATAATGAAAATATTCTTTTAATTCACTTCAAACTAGATTGGCAATCACGTCTTCCATCATTTCAAATACCAAATGGGTTGTTTCAACTCCGATCACATTCCAATCCACGTTGAAAATTTCACTGAGTGTTCCCCGCCGAATTAGGCATTTATTCCGCAGAATTATTTATTTCGAAGACCGAGATATTTTTATGATGGCAACACTTATAAAATTTCTATGGATGCGCATGCGCACGCCGACCACGGCCGTCAGAATTTTACCGCTATTTTGTTTTGTTGCGGTCAGTAATATTTTTCTACGATATAAAACGTAAATGATTGAGAATGAGTGTTGTTTTTATTCGTATTCAGTCAATTACATACATAGTAAAGTTAATATGGTAACTTTCAATCGTATTATTTGTATATTATTTAATTTTAGACCGATTTTCCGGAATGTGACCACTTCAGAGATGTAACCTGAAAGCAAGGTGGGAAAAGTGCTAAAGAAAACATAAAAATATATGGAAAATGAATTCAACGTGCCCATATTTACAAGCTACGTTTAACAACATAAAACGTCGTACATTAGAGGTTACTTGTATTATTAATAATGAGTATTTTTTATGTCCGAATTCCGATAATTACGTATCTACTAAAGTTTATTTGGTATCCTACAATCGTATAACTATATTTGCAACTAACATTATTAACAATGAATGACGGACATCTCATTTATTGTTATTATTTGATATAATATTAAGTTTGTCTGTTTTACTTATCAGGTACCAACGGATGAAGTAAAATATGTTATAATATTGATACTTCTTTTAGCGGCATTGCAGTATGGGAGAGAAATATATAATGGAGGATTGCAACTGAAATTATGACAAGTCTGTGTTTTGGATAAAGGCTATCTCCAAACAGAAACCAACTTATCTCATGCGAAAGATATGGGTACAAAGGAGCAATAATCACGAACAGATAATTTTAACATTGTTCTTAAGTCGCCAATTAAACATACAAGTGAAATGAATAAACAGTTTTTTTTACCCACATACAACTGTGTACAAATACTGACTTATATATACGTGTACTTATTCTTATAACTTATATGACGAGGAAGTTTTACGTGTATAAATAAACATTTGAATAAAGATATATATTGAGCACAAAAGGATTTTTATTATAAAATACTATTAATTTCCTATCTTGTACGAAATCGGGAGTTCCTCAGTTGTATCCATGTACATGAACCTATAGCTCCATGCAGCTCCGTGGTTTCAAGGTAAATAATCAGTAAAATAATTTGACGGGGATATGTCAATCATAAAAAAGAGGTTTCTTATATATTGTAGATTCATAATGTAAGTATTACAGTTGACAATTATTGTGATACCATCGGTCAATAAGAGAAAACTTTTATTTTGTTCAATGTTTTCGCCAGTTTTTACGTCATTTTCAATCTCTGAAACTGACGATTTTCGACAACTATATACTTTGAGAGGATATCTAACTTCTTATACAGAATTACTTTGAGAGGATATCTAACTTCTGAAGTTTTAACCATTGTGCATTCTTTACGTTATGTACAAAAATTGTCCAGCCATATTTAGTTAAAAATATTACAGACATTCCCGCCACGACCTGTCAGATCACAATATTGACGTCTGCGCATGCGCCATTCAAGCTTAATGGTTCGAACTCGGCTGATCACATTAAGGTGATGTCCAATCACATTTGTATGGAATTTTCGTTGAAATTTCGTCTGACGGAGGTTGAAACAACCCAATTTTGCGGTGATTGACGATTTGAAGGAAAATCTAACGTCAAATTTTCCGAAACAACTGGTCCTAAATAGGGTTGCTATTTTCGAAAATATTCATCAATTTGGTAATATTTTTATTGGAAGACGTCAATAATGTGGTGGCGTAGGCGGAAATTCCACCATACGCTATTTCGTAGGACAACTCAATATCTGGTATTTAAATTATTTTGCACGATAATTAATCTATATTATGGTTGCAAATCGAAAATATTATCATATACTATTAGTAGAATTAGAAATAAATACTGGGATAACATTAAATAACATTAATTTTTGAACTCTTACTGGTAGTGGTAGGTGTAGGACATACCAGAAACAGTGACCTGTAGTCTTACTTATTTTAAAATAATATCGAAATTTAATAGATTTATTCATTATTTTTAGTCCATAAAGGTATTTATTTGTTATTATATTGGTAAAATATATGGTTGGTCATTAAAACCGACACAACAAAAGTTACTGATCCTGAAAGTGATGGGACACTGACTTTTATCTATGTACACTTTTTTTGAAAAACGCCCCAATACAAGCTGATGGTCTTAATAGTTAACAAATACAATGAAAAATTAAACTAAAAGATAGGAAAACGTTTTTTTTTTAAATTGTGAGTAATTTCCACACAATAAGTTAAATTCTAGTAATAAATCCCTCCACCAAACATTGTGCAATATAATTCTTACTAATTCATAGGAAAATACTTGGAAGAATGAACATGATTTTTTTCCCAAAATGGCATAAGATTCCAATCTTTTTCAAAAAAACGTCAAATGACAAGTACTTACGCACGTCAACATTCTTTCTTCCATTTAATTCGTATTCATTTATTCGTCTCCGTATTTCCTCTCATTTGTATTAAAAATGATGTGTCGGCTGCAGAATGGCGTTCCACCCCCAACCTCCCTCTCTGACTTCTGCGTTCCGGAGAAAATATCGCCATTTGGTTGACATTTTCCTCGACTTTCTTGGAAAAGTCGACGCTTTGTCCGTGTATAGAAGGTTACAGAAGACTTAAATGTTATTGCACTCAAGATACTAACTAACAAAAATAAATATGTAGACTTATATGGGCGATCCACTAATCCTTGAAAAATTCGAAATCCAAAGGGCCCGCCTCTTTTTCGGAATAAGTATCAATGACATATTCAATAAATAAATTACTTTAATGGTAACCTAACAATATGGTTTCTTCAATCTTTGTTTTTTTCATTTAACAATATGGTAATTAAAAATACTCATATTTTCAGTAATATCACTTTAATTTTTTTTTGGTTAATCTAATTTAAGACAAAATGGCGGAGTTGTAAATTTTGTAATCAATTTGTAGAATCCCAGGAATTCCTTACCGAACATTTTCTCTAAAATATTTTGGATTTGTAATAATTACAGGGCACTAAAATAGTTACTGTCCGGTTTCACACGAGCTTTATCCCTTCTTTTTATTTACTATTTGAAAAACATTGTGGTAACAAAATTACATCATGACTTTTATACAGATAAATGGATAATTTAAAGCTTCACAGCTCATGATCGAAATGATATTTAGGGCAAAAAATTTCAGATAGTATAAGATATTCAAATTTCAAGATGCCAGAACTCAAAGCTACTTCACAAAAATAATGTTCAGTTTTATAGTTAAGATATATCTAGTTACTTTTTAATTTTAAGTTAATGCACGTAGAAAAATGTTATTCTAAAATACGATCATTTTATTTGTAAAAACGGTTAAAAACGGGACTGAAGTTCTTACGAACAAAATAACAGGGTTTTAATGTTTATTCTTACGTTTTCCCGCCAATAAACATTGAAATACGGTTAATTTGTTTGCAAGAACTTCAGTCCTGTTTTTAACCGTTTTTACGAATAAAATGATCGTATTAGAATAACATTTTTCTCTGTGTAAAATTGGGGAAAATGTGAACTTAAAGTCATGAAACCATTTAAAGCAGTTTAATTGTAAGAAAAATATATACCTGCCTTTAATCGTATAAAGCTCGTTTTACATGTGTCCTTCTTGCGGGACCGAGCAGTGGCACATCACAAGACGGATGGCCCCCGCACCCCCGCAGTGCCCCGCTAATGTGACCCCATTTGTAACCCCACAATATAGAATGGACATATTATGTCGTTCGCCCCCGGTCCTGAAGTCACATTCCGAGATAGAATGTTGATTTTTCTACATTTTCCTCGGAAAATGGACAAGGGGTGGAAATATAAAATGTCACCTCCAGATTTGTGGCCAAGATGAATTATTACAGTTTCTCAAATTTGCATGTTAGCTCCAAATAGTTTCCTAAAGTTTTCCTTAAATGATTTAATCCCTTACAAAAATACAAATAAACAACAGTGTTTCAATGTGTTTACTTTTTATCGCCATGGGACGGATTATAGGTACGAGTGGTAATTTTTTTCTATTTTTGGGAGATATGGATTTTTCAAGCAATTTTCTATAATAATTTAAATCGGTATAGTTTACAACTATTTGCACCTCGTCGCGGAAATACAAACTCAACACCTAGGTGTCAGAAAACCAATCAGAATGGAAGCTTCGTTTGAAAGCTGTATTTAGGAATTAACCAGAACTTTTCAGCATTCTAAATTCCCTTCTACTTCCTATGATCTCCTTTTACTTCTTTATACTATTCCCTAGCCAAGGAAATCTATCGTATCCCTTAAAAGAGAATGCAAAACATCCATTTGCTCTGGGCAATCATTTAAACTCTTTTTCGGTATCTATAATATGTCATAATTAGGGTATGAATAGCTTTCAATTTTAGTGGTTGTATATGGTCTCTTCGGGTCACATGTTCTTGTTTCCGAGATGTGCCGAAGGTAAATGGACAGTCTTAATAATTCTAGAGCTCCGCAGACAAAACCTACCTCCGAATTATAATTATAAATTACGATAAGTTAATAAACAGTCATTGTGATTCAAAGAACCGTCTTTCAATGAGAATCCTGTAGTATTGGAGAATTCTGGTCCCTGTAGGTACTTACAAATAACCAATGTCTCTGGAAAGAACATTGGAAATATTATAAACTGGCGCAGCCGGTGTGATAACACATACATTTTTTTAAATTTACAATGATACAGATTTCTCAAAAAAAAAATTAACATTGTAAAGAAAGGTGCTAAATACTGTATATTTAAAATAACATAATAAAATCGACATTCAATAGATATCTACCTACATCTTGTAGAATAAGTAGGTGGATAATAAAATATTTTAAATAAGACACGTAATTACTTACATACATATATTTCACATACATATTATCAAATGCTTTCTCCCAGTGCCCGAGCTTGAGATTAAATATGTTATTTTATGAATGCAGCCTTTTCTGGGACCATTTTCTATCAAAGGGGTTATTACTCAGCCCATAATGAATGACAAACGTTAAATACATGCAGCGCTGACATCTGTGTGCCTCACAACATACCACATTACCATTTTTGAATACGAAGAAGCGACTCACGAGGATTTGATAGTGATGGTAATCGCTGAAATTGAACGCCGTAAAGCTGAAAATTTTATAAAGTGCATAACCTTATCAGGTGTATATTCAAATGTACACAATTTTTTTTCTTTTTACTTACTAAAATACAGTGAAAAATAATGAAATTACTATTAAAAGTTGGCAAATTAGATTTGATGTGATTGTTTTGACATTAGTTTATAGTTTTAAAGTTATAATTTTTAACACTGCGTATGTAATTTAATCTCGTTAAAAAGACACGATAAAGTAAGGTAGCGTCTTCTTTTGGATGATTAAAAAAAATATATATAGAAAGCTCCTTAGCACACGACGGAAAAGAGAATGCGAACTGTTGGTTCTCTGCATTACGTCACCTTAGTTAGATAAGGTTAAGATGATCCACTAGTCCTTGACTCATTCGGAATGGGCGGAACGAACGATTTTTGGGCGTTTACCAATAAAAACCCTAATCTCTAGCAAACAACAGTGTTTTGTTATTCCGCAAGTATATTTTTAAAGATCGAAGCGCCGCGTAGACTAAGGCATGTCCGTTGGCCCCGGGCTCTGGGCGTAGAGTGAGCGACGAGCTAAAATCCTTCTGTACATGACAGAAGGGTGAAATTCGCAGTTAACAATTCGTTGGGTACCGCCTATTTTTATTCACTGAGAAGAAACGTCACCAAAATACAAGTTTTATTTTATTTTGTGTAGTTCAGATACAAATATTAAAATGTTTTCCGATCACTTTATAAGAAACTAAATTAGCTATATTATTCAATAAAACAACACCAGAAAAGGATTTGAAGGTATGAGATTTTTCACTTTAAACCATTTTTTATAGGTCAGACGCATAATTTTTTTCTAAGCTTATTAAAAAGCTTATCAAAAAAATTCTCGATCACTTCAAAGGCCAAGATGTGTTCTACTCACAGTATTTAATTGAAGCATCTATATTATTTCTAAGCGATCAAATTTTCAAAACTAAAATACAAGATTTTGTATGATTTTGCATTTTTTCGCATGTCTTCACCTTAAACGACCTTCGAATGCAAAACCATTTATTTCACTCATGTCTATAACCTAAATAATTTCCAGAGTCATTTGTGTTGTATTTGTGTAGGTATTTGTATGACGAAGTTTTGACATCAAGTTTCTAAAGCTTCCATTTATTTATTTAATAATTTTAATATTACATTTATATATAATAAAAATTGTATTTATTTTACGAGATTCTAACATCACTTTGAATCTTTTGCAACTGATATTTTGTTTATTACTGACAGGTGATCGTTTTTACAAGGCGCAGTATTATAGTTCATCACTTTGGTTGGTTAGGGTTCTAACCTCGTCTTACCATGTTCTGGGTGTCAAAGTTTGCAAAGACAAATATTTTCCTTCAAAATATATTAAACTAAAATACTTTAGACTAGATTTAACCTCAAAATCAAAAATCGGTAAATATATTATAAGAAATCGTCTATCCAAACTTTGATACCTCATAATTCAGAACAACACATAAGATGGGAAGACGACCTAAAACTCACGGCTGGACATCAATGGAGAAGAGTAGCGCGTGACAGGTCACAATGGAAAATGTTAGAGGAGGCCTATGCCAAGAGGCAAACTGAGCTTCGGGACATACTATAACAAACATATTATAAAAAACAAAAAATGTTTAAATTCATGTACCTAACCGAAGTCCAGAATAAAAGGCTTCTTATTATTATTATTATTATAATTCAGAACAAGGTTAATGTGAAGTTAAAACCCAACAAAACTGACGATTAGCTCATAGATTTTCTTCTTTCTCTTTGTATTGATAGTTACCATGCTTTACAATTAAAATTTACGCAAATTCATATTTTATATTGTTGCTTCCATTAATTTTTTGGTATTAATTTTTTTTTTCGTTTCATATTACGTATTTTTCATGCTTGTTCGTTTATTTAATTTTTTAAAATTTTTATTTATGTATTGTTATTTACTTTTTACCTAATGTTATTGTGTATTTTCTTTTGTTATTTTTTAATATGAAATGTATTGCATTGTACCTCCCCTGCATACATTCTGGAATAAACAATTATTATTATTATATAAAGGCTGAAAAAGTCGATTACACCACAATATTCAACAGTG
Source organism: Limnephilus auricula (assembly GCA_951813805.1). Taxonomy (NCBI): domain Eukaryota; kingdom Metazoa; phylum Arthropoda; class Insecta; order Trichoptera; family Limnephilidae; genus Limnephilus; species Limnephilus auricula. The sequence continues at coordinate 10,374,767 of OX638403.1, forward strand.
TGCTTTCTTTGAGGTTTAATCGGATTACTTTTGTATCTTTGTCGTGAGTAAATGCTCAATAAGTTAACTTCCAAAAATTATATTATATTTTTAAAGGAACCACTAAAGCAATCCTTTCCCTCGCCATCCCAGTAACATAGGTACCTATAGAATCCAAGCCATAAGGCAGCGAATAAATAAGATGGCGTACCCCACCTAAGTGACAGATGTGATTTTTCATCACGGTCATTCCATCATATTTCATCATTTATCTTGTCCGTTTCGGTTGAACACGATGCCGTCTCGGTCGGGCGGTAAAGGTACCGCCTCGTGACCCCGGGTTCCTGGTTCCGTGCCTCGAGCGGGCCTATTAATTGCTTGCCCGTGGAACGATTTTGGTTGCGGTCAAAAATCATACTAATTCCAAATTCATAGGCAATGATAAAATAAACCGAAAGAAATGTGTCATGGGCGTATTAGTGTTCCCAATACAAAGTAAGCTCAATTTATTCTTACATCAGAATAACATACAGGCTATAATTTATAAAGCTAGCTATTTATTTTCAATGTATTGAAAATAATAATTATTGTTTAATAGAAAAATTCAAAATTTGAGAATGACATTTTGCAAAACAATGATTGTTAAATCAAAATTCTATTTTAGAAAATATTGAAATTAGTGAATTTATTTGAAGTACTAGCCTAATTCTTTCAATCGAATCAAGAATTATTGATATTTTAAATAAAAATGTTAAGTATTTTGGTATAAACGTAGATGGGTCCTAGGAATAGAAAATATATTACTCTAAGTACTAATCCTATAAGCAGACGAAGTCGCGGGCAGAAGCTTGTTTTTTTTGTAAATCCTATAAATATGTGATAATACTGATAATAGACAAAAGATAGGGGAATTCATTGGCTACATAGAACTATAATCAGTTTGTATGTCTCCATATTCAAATTGGGAGGTATGATTTTTTTAATGTGGGCGGAAAAATTTCCTTTAGCAATCCGAGAAAAAATATTTTAATTGCTCTGTCGCTCCAGTGGAATGTTCGTCTATTAAAATGAGTTACGCCACATTAACTACTAATCTTAATTAAAAATCAGATAGTAACGTTTGTATCTCTTACTAAAATTCTAGACCGAATAAGATCTGGCTTTATGAAATTTTCGCATTAATTTCAATCTTTAATATTTGAGGAAAAGCATTAATTTTTTGTTCGCAATGTCTTTTCTGTTACGCAAAGTTAAGAAATATCCATTTCACCGTTTAAAAAAACAACTCTTTCATTCGAACTTATAAAAGAATTCCATATAGTATTAAAATTCGGGTGAAATCGGGTGAAGAAGTAAATAGTAATCATTTATAAACTATTTTCTAAAATATTTAAATTATTTTTAATTTCCTACACTCCAGAGGCTATTTTAATCAATAAAAAAACATACTCTCGAAGAGTTCTACAATCGTAATATTACCATTGATTAAAAATACGCAGCAAAAGCGAATCATTTTCGTAAAAAGCAATAGTGACGCTTTTCTCAATTAGGGGTTTTCAAAAGAAACTTAAACGTTTTTCTTTCGGCCATTTTACGATTTTGATTCCACCCCTCTGCGAAGGGGTGGCGAAATGTTTTTTTAAGAAGCCCAGTGACATACAAATGATAGACACATTTTTCGTATTTTTATTTTTAATCTTTTGATTTCACAACGTGTCCTTACTTTCAAAACTTTTTCGGCCAACTCATCAATTATTTTTTTAATTAATGACAAAAAACCTATTTTTCTCAAATGTTAATAAGTAAAAGTGTTTTTATATATTAAGGACCAACTAACTTGTCATATGCACAAATGCACAAATAAGCAGAGATATTATTATCAGAGTGTCACCGAAACCTCAAGCGGTGTTGGACGTAAGTGAGCGGTGAAATAGTAAAAATAACACCTTCAAACCAAAGCAAATTAATTTTAAGAAAAATATTGAAATAAGTGAAAAAATAAAATAATCTTAACTTCAGAAAATGGAGGAAGCGGTTGATCCGCACGCCTATATTACAAAGGCTAAACAAAATATAGCCGATCTACTCTCAATCATAGAAGAAAATGGTACTAAACTCACCAAAGAAACAAAATCAAAAATGATGAAAGGAACCAGCAACATTATGGAAATGATTTCACATATGGCCATTGAATTAGCAACATTAAAAGAAAAATGTGAACTTCAAAAAAAAAACGAAATACAACAAAACCCCATATTTTCATACTCTTCTGCTGTAAAAAACTTAATACCACAGACACACGAAAAAAGATTTCCAATAATAATAAAAAGCTTAAAAGAAGAAAACACTGAAAAAATAAAAGAAAAAATACAGAAAATTAAAATATCACAATTGGGTATCCGAGTATGCGATATTAAAAAAACAAAAAACAAACTTATAATAACATGCCCCGAAAAAGAAGAAGCAAGAAAGTTAAAAGACAAGATAAATGAATTCGACAAAACCATAACAGCCGAGGAACTTCTAAAAACGGAACCGTGCGTAATATTCAAAGGTATTGATAAGGACTATACCGAAAATGAATTCCTTGAAGACATTATTGAGCAAAATAGCGACATAAAAATGATTTCCGAAAAATACCCAAACACACAAATACTAAAAGTTAAAGCCATAATTACAAACAAAAAAACAAACAATAACAACTTTATTATCCAAACAAACGCTGAAATGAGATTACATCTTATAAATAAACAAAAAATTCATCTTGGATTTATGAGAATATATGTAGAAGACTGTAATCCTCTTACCCAATGTTTCCACTGCCAAAAATTTGGACACACAGCTCAAAAGTGCTACTATAAAATGGAAAAACCCACATGCAAACACTGTGCAGAAGATCATCCCATCTCCGAATGTAAATCCCTGGAACTTCCACCTAAATGTGCTAACTGCTACTCAGCTAACAAGAAGAAAGAAGCAAACTCCCTAAACAGCAAAATGAATGAAATAGACCACCGGACAAATAGCGAAACATGTAAGTTCCGATCTTACATGCTTAAATTAGCCAAAGAAAGAATAAACTACGACATTGAATAAAAATCTTAAAATTAATTTTGCAAAATACAACCAAAAAAGCATTAAATGGATGATTTCATTAATAACGAATTAGAAAGAAATATTAAAATTCAAGAATATGAATGTATATCCACTGACTCATGCAACAAAATTATTTCTAAAAACATCAATGATATATTTATTATGCACCTAAACATACGTAGTATTCAAAAAAATTTTGAAGAACTAATTCTAAAAATAAATAATTTAATTAAAAAACCGGACTTCATAGTGTTATCCGAAACATTTACGACCGCTGAGTCACCGCCTTATCACATACCTGAATACAATTATATCTCTACCAACATAGACATCAACAAAAATAGTGGACTAATAATATTTGCGAATAATAAATTTAGTATTGTTAAAATAATTGAACACCCAATACACTTAGTAAACTGCATCGAAATACATTTTAAACTCGGCAAATCAATGTACCATCTAATAGCTATATATAGAACGCACGGCTCGAGTATTATTCCTTTTATTAATGACCTCAAATACATATTATCGAAATTCAAAAATAAACTTTGCTTTATTGTAGGTGATTTTAATTTAAACATTAATGAAAAAATAGAAAACAATAACAAAAATGAATACATCAATTGTATGACTGAACAAAATTTCATATCTTGCATAAATAAAAATACTCGAGAAATAAAAAAACATACTCCAACTTGTTTAGATCATATCTGGACAAACGTAAATATTAAAGACCTTCATAAATTAAAATCAATTGTTTGGAAAACCGACATAACCGATCATCATTCATGCTTACTTCTGTATAATAACAATATTAAACATAAAAAACATAATATAATAAATAAAAAATCCACCATAAATATGGCCATTCTCTCTGAAAAGTTAAAAAAGGAGAATTGGAGCAATGTCTTAAACAGTGACGATACCGAAATATGCTCGACTAACTTCGAAAATTTACTATCAGAACACTTTAAAAATTCAACAACTGAAATAACAACTCACATAAAATCAAAATTACGATGTTTAAAACCTTGGATTACCCAAGGTCTTATAATATCTATCAGAAACAAAGAAAAACTTTACAAAACAACTTTAAAAAATCCCCAAAATGAAAAAGCCTATATTTTCTACAAAAAATATAAAAATAAATTAACAACCTATATTAAAAAAAGTAAAGAAGACTATTTTAAAAATAAAATATTATCTTCTGAAAATAACCATAAACAAATGTGGAAAACAGTTAATTTAGCCTTAGGCAATACAAAAAAAACACAAAACATAAAATACATTGAGCAGGATAACAAAATTATAGACGCCAATATACAGCCTAAACAATGCGCAAACGTATTTAATTCCTTTTTTGCTAATGTTGGAAAAAATCTTGCGAAAAGTATACAAAAACTTTCAAACCCTGAAAACCATATAAATGAAAACTTACAGGAAAGTAATATACTCCCAACGTTTGAAAAAACAACAGAATGTGAAATCATAAAAATAATAGATAATATGAAAGGAGGTTCTTCTCCCGGATTTGATTCTATTACGGCAGACTTGTTAAAATCTATGAAACATTATTTAATAAAACCCATCACTCATTTAATAAACTTAAGTTTAACAAATGGAATATTTCCAATGAACTATAAGAATACAATAATCTCACCTATTTACAAATCTGGAGATCCACATCTAGTAACAAATTATCGCCCAATTTGTCTAATTTCTAATATAGGAAAAATCTTTGAAAAAATAGTAAAAAAACAATTGGTAAATTTCCTAGATAATAATAAAATACTTCACAAAAATCAGTTTGGTTTTATAAAATCACTTAGCACACAAGACGCTATTTCCAGTGTAACTTCATATATTTACGAATCATTAGATAATGGTAAAAAATGTGCAGGTATATTTATTGATCTTAGAAAAGCCTTCGATAGCATATCCCATAAGATTCTAATGAAAAAATTAAATAATATTGGTATAAAATACAACGCAATTAAATGGATTTCAAGCTACCTAAAAAATCGACAACAAGTAGTAAAAATAAATCAGATTAATAGCGATAAAGACACATCAGACTTTGGAATTCCGCAAGGTACAGTGCTCGGACCAATTCTTTTTACCATATATGTTAACGACATTTTTTTTCAACCCCTACACGGCCAAATTACTTCGTATGCCGACGATACGGTACTAATAATAAGCGAAAAAACTTGGGAAAATGTAATATTAAAAGCCACTGAAGACATAAATACTCTTAAGAATTTCTTCGACATTAATTTACTATCACTAAATACTGAAAAAACATATGTAATTCCATTTGCAATACAGACAAATGATACCCCTAAAAACTTTAACATTATCATTCATGACAACTCTAAAACGCACAATAAAAATTACTGTTTACAAAACTGCTCAATATTAAGAACCACAAACACAATCAAATATTTAGGAGTAATTATCGACAAAAATTTAAAATGGAAAGAACAAATATGTGAAGTTGTAAAAAAAATTAGAAAATTTATATATGTATTTTTAAGAATCAGAAATTTTCTATCGATAAAAAATCTATATTTAATCTACTATGCCTTAGTTCAATCCACTTTACAATACGCCATTATAAGTTGGGGATCCGCATATAAATCTAACCTTCTTCCAATAGAAATTGTACAAAGAACAATAATTAAAATTATATTAAAAAAACCTTTGGACTACCCAACGGAACGATTGTTTGACGAATTTCAAGTACCTACATTTAAAGATTTATATATTAAAAATTCATTAATTCAAATTATAAAAGAAAAACACAAATATCAATTTTTAACTGAAAACCGAACTCGTCTTAAATATATTTTTTTATGCCCAAAATTAAATACCACATTTGCACAACACCATTATACTTACCAGGGAAGAACCTATTTCAATCAACTACCGGAAGAAATCAGAAGCATTAATGATAAAATTCAAATGTTGCACTCTATTAAGAAACATTTTAAAGACAATCTTAAAAAAAAAAAAAAAACCTAAATTAAATTAATTCTTGCAAATATCTTTTATTCTCCATAACATTCTCTCTTTTTTCAAAATACACACATCACAAATATATATATTTATTACATATAAAAAAATATATATATATTTATTATTTTTAATTAATATTTTCTATTAAATATAAATTCAACTTTATAACAAAAAAAAAAAAAAATTATTGTATATCTTTATTATTTTCCATCATAACATGTACCAACTATAGCACGCATATACATATATGCGCATAGCATGTAAAATTAAATATCTAAGTAATAATTAATAACATCACCTATGTACACTCCTCTTCCATACACAAGCAAATGCTTTAAATGGAAGAGTAGTAATTTAATATAAATGTTAAATAAAATATATTTATAATGTTATAATTAAAATTTTCACAAATAAATAAAAAAAAAAAAAAAAAAAAAAAAAAATATTAACAGAGAATAAATTCAATTTATCTGGAATACATAAAGATACAAAAATACTGGTTACAAAATATTCACCAACAAGTTAGTAGTGGGAATAACAAATTATAGAAGAATATATAGATACATAAAATATGTATTATAATGATTTCAAACAATTCTCGACATTAGAATCTGTATCAAATATTCAAAAAGTTACGTTCTTCTGCTACGATGTTACAACTAGAAAAGGTCGATAGGAAATATACTCGTACAAATAAATTATATAAATCCACATACTTCGACAAGCAGTGATGATCATAGTGACAGACACATATCCATGCAAAAATAGAAAAAGCAGATTAAAAAAAAAAAAAACAAGCAAAATTTTCATGTATACATTTAAACAGACAGAGATATTAACACCCATCAACAATTTTTTAAATAAAAAAATTAACAAAATTCGGATACGATATAATTCCATAGAGTAGACTTGCCTGTCTACATACAGTTGGTGATTAAGTATTGAATCAAAATTAATTAATCTCAACCAAACGTATGTTGACAAACTTTCGTCAAACAAATGGTTGAGTATTGGAGAGTTGAGCGCAGAAATAATTCCATAAAGTAGACTTGCCTGTCTACATACAGTTGGTGATTATGTATTGAATCAAAATTCATTAAGGTCACACAAGACCCGTTTTTTGGCAATATTTCTTAGTTAATGTACCTATGTTTTTTTGTTGTTTTGTTTTGATAAACAATTTACATCATTAAAACCATTCAGGTCTTTGTTTCTCTAAGCCAAAATATAGTCAGCTTCGCAGAATATTTTTTAACGTTACCCACGCCTCTGTGTTAAACATGGACTCTGCAACAGAGAAATATGATGAATGGTTTTGCGGAGAAAAGATTCTATGTCTATGTAGTGAGATATTGTAGCTATGGGTGGAAAATTTGGGGGGTAGTTAGGGGAAGCGAAGAATTCCTTTTTCCACCCGACAGTACCAATGGAGACATCTTTTATGGCATTACATCTTTTTATACCTTGTTACACTCATTTAATTGTGGAAATAGGGGAGCTTCTGCATATTTTGATGTTGATATCATGAAAATGACGTATTGTTTGTAGTTTTAGTAAATATTCAAATTTCATTATGGATTGCTAATGCTTTTCACTATTTTTATTTGTGCTTTATAGTTGACAAACAACAGTTGACGTCAAATATATTAAGAACACTTAGTCATTGTGTACTGTTACTTATTCGTTGGCGATCTGCAGTCATGCTAGGGAATGATCGACTGGGCTAAGGGGCCAGGAATTAACCTTTTGAATAATACGGCATATGTTAAAAATTTATACGAAGGAAATAAACATTTTAAATAGTTTACAGAATACAGGTGACTCCGTGTTCGAGGGGCAAGGCTCTTGAATATCTGGAGGTCTCGGGTTCAAATCCCGGCGTTTATTTGATTGATTTTTGTTTTCACAAATGAATCATTTAAAATAATATGAGATATATTTGCGACACGTTCGAGATTGGAAGATACTCGCAGTATCGCCCTGGTGTAAGACTGAACCATTCAGAATTGAACCGTTACTAGAAACTACTTTAGCCATGTTTGGTGACTAGATCTGAATAGTCAGGTACCTCCCCACCTCCTGCTTTCCTATCTCCTTCCCCTCACCACTTACCTTCAGCCTCACAACAAACTCCAATTGGGGATGTCATAGTCTTACTGGCTCCAGACGGGAGCAGTTGGGACTCACGCATCAAAAAAAAAGAAATTAAAATAAAGTATTTTTGGTACCTACTTAATCTGAAGTGTTCCCAGAAGCTACAATTTTTTTTTTAAATGACATTAAACATGAGTTACATCAGAATCACAAACGACAATAGTATTTTGTGATAATTCTTTCATTAGAGCTATTTCCAACATCGTTACCGTTCTTCCTATATATTTCTATTGGATTGTTCTATAATATTTCTTATACAAAGTACATACAGAATCACAACCAACTTTGGTATATATAAGAATTCTTACGTTAGAGCTATTTCCAACATTGTTTACGTTCTTCCTAAACATTCTCTATGGGATTGTCCTATAATATTCCTTCTACAAAACACATACAGAATCACAACCCACTCTGGTTTTTACAAGAATTCTTACATTAGAGCTATTTCCAACATTATTTGCGTTCTTCCTAAACATTCCATGTACTTTGTAGAAGGAATATTATAGAACAATCCCATAGAGTCTATGGGATTGTCCTATAATATTCCTTCTTCAAAGTACATACGGAATCTCAATCAACTTTTGTATTTATAAGAATTCTTACATTAGAGCTATTTCCAACATTGTTTTCATTCTTCCTAACATTTTCTATGGGATTGTTCTATAATATTCCTTCTACAAAGAACATACATAATCAGGACCCACTCTGGAATTTATAAGAATTCTTACATTAGAACTATTTCCGACATTGTTTACGTTCTTCCTAACATTTCTATGGGACTGTCGAATAATATTCCTTCAAAGTACCTATATAACTACGTTGATTAGGTGGATCGATGTTTTGATGTATGTCCGCCGCAATGGTTGGCGTTGAGGCAGTGACCCGTGGCTAATTCCCTTCCTCCTCCCCTTCACCCCCTTTCCCACCCTCCACCCCTTCCAAACATCCCTCTGGACCAAAAACATAATACACCCCATCAATGTGATGTCAGCATTCACTTGGACGGTGTTTGATGAAATGTCAGAAATAGGGATTTAAAAAAATATATTCGTGTAAAATAAATTTTAACCATAACAAATTTATTTATCGCAATTTTACGATATTCCTATAAAAGTAGATACAGGATAATACTTTCAAATATATTTTTATAACATTGCTCAACAAGTGTAATTATTGACAAATAGTGACAAATATTTTGACAATGCCTTTGGATGAAGAAACCGCTTGCCTCCTTGGTCGAGGCGTAAAGCTCTCGACTAGCAATCCAAAGGTTGCGGGTTTAAATCCCGGTGTGCGCAAATAAATTTTATCTGACTAATTTGTGTTATTTCACAATTTAGTCATTAAATTTATAATAATATATGGTTTATTTGTCGCTCGTTCCGGAGTGGAAGATACTCTCATCATCGCCCTGGTGTATTAGAATTGATATGTTGCTTGAAATCGCTTTATCCCTGTTTGATGACCAGATCTACTACCATAATACGGGCATGGGTCTAGTGTGGTAGTCGAAAAGCATGTAAATAAACTGTAAACGAAAATATTTTATGAATAAAGTAAAAAAAAGATTGGAATAGCCAGGGACCTTCTTCATCCCACAACCTTCAGCCTCACAACATATCCCGATGAGGGATACCATAAACTGATGAGGAATACCATAAACTGATGATGGATACCATAAACTGATGAGGGATACCATAAACTGATGAAGGATACCATAAACTGATGAGGGATACTATAAACTGATGAGGGATACCATAAACTGATGAGGGATACCATAAACTGATGAGGGATACCATAAACTGGTGAGGGATACCATAAACTGATGAGGGATACTATAAACTGATGAGGGATACCATAAACTGATGAGGTATACCATAAACTGATGAGGGATGCCATAAACTGATGAGGGATACCATAAACTGATGAGGGATACCAAAAACTGATGAGGGATGCCAAAAACTGATAAGAGATGCCATAATCTAGACGGATAAAAAGGTGGCGTAAAAGAAAAAGAAAACCAACTTTCCGGAGCCAGTAAGATTATGGCACCCCAAATTTTTATTTTTATTTTTTAATTAAATAGAAAAGTCATCTTTAGGAATGCTGTGTTGGGTATAATTGGGATATGTTGTGAGACTAGAGGGAATGAAGAATGGAACGAAATGGGGAAGAGGAAGATGAAGACATACCTGGCTATTCCATTACTGTTACCAATAACGGATAGAGCCATTTCAAGTAACGTTTCCGACCTGAATTGTGTTCTTTCCCCATAGTGATGTTGATCGATTCAATAAGAAAAATTGTTATAATATTTCACATATAGCACTTTGTGAGCATACATAATTATAATAAAAATACCTTAGTTTGAACACCATTTTACTGTATGAATCTTTAATACATAAATCCAACCGGTATCGATCCAACTAAATCTTCATCAGTATTCCATAAAATCATATTAAATTAATTACAGAGAAATGATCGATTCTCGTAAAGATTCAGTCATTTACTGATCTTAAAGCGACCATAATCGAAAGATAAATATGCTTAAAACATACGTGCAACAGAGAAAGGTGTGATTGCGATACATGCACTTTTCGGACCCTAAATTCGCCTTTTGCGACGATTTCTTTATCAACTTCAGATTACTTGTGTAATTAATTTAATATAGTTTTATAGAACCCTGATAAAAGTGCTTACTATACAATGTATTTATATTGAACATAAAAGAGGTAGAGAGAACATCAACTTTGGAGGGGGAGCAAGAGGGAGGTAGGTAAGAGAGAAGGGGTACAAGAAGGTGTAGGGTAGGATTATACATTCGAATTGGTTCTCAAGGTTAGAATTCGACAACAATATATGAAGAGCAAGCAGAAATATGAAGAGCAATAAATTAAATAATTATTTAGGTATTTGTTCATAATGTTTTGACAGGAGGGTCTCGGTAGCTACTCGTACCCAATTCCGTGATGAATTGTTCTGTGCCATGACCAGCCGAAACATCACTCTAAATAAATTCAGGACTAATTTTCTGCTGTCTGAGATCGGAAATTTTGTTTATTTTTTAACCCTTTATTTGAATAATGTTTTTACTCTTCCAAACTGGTTATAATAATTAATTTACTTTCTTAAAAAACAAGACAGTATTTTTTATTAAATTATGCAAACTACATTACGATAATAAAATGTAAAATAAAAGAATAAAAAGTATTTTTATAAATGTTAACTAAATACCAATTAACTGATGGAGCTCAAATTTGTCGTAGTTATAAAGAAATTAAAAGTACTATCACCAAAAAAAATTAGTTTTTTTGCTTTATTCGTTTTTTAGATTATTTTTTAATTATATTAAAACAGTAGGTTACGGCAAGATTATTTTTTAATATTATAATTAACTCACAAAAATGCCAAAGTTGCCTCTAAAATCATGCATCAATGAATTTTTGTTGGCCTTTATGTGAAAATTTAATACACAAATAAATAAAATAGCACATACACTAAATATTAGCTGTATTTTTAAATTAAAAAAATAATTTTTCAGTCTTGTTGGATATTTTGGCTTAATCACAAATGTTCGTATGGAAAAGGCCCGCGCATTATGTATGTAATTTAACAGTAAGTATGCTCTCATTAGTTAATAATGTACCTACTTGCTAAAATTATTTAATTTGAGAAAAAAAATTCTGTATTACAATTATGCATAAAAAACTTTCAAGGTGCACTGCTTAAATCTATATAATACTAATGTTTTTCGTGTAAAACCTCCCTTCTGTCGAAGTCTAAAGCCAGTTAAAATTACTAATTTCCTCTCGGTTTTCTACACTTTGGGGCGTTTACACAACAGGGATGTTAGCAGTGGCGCAGAAGGGGAGGATTGATAAATAACTATTAAAATAAATCAAAAAAAAGTTCTTATAATTATTGAAGAAAAAAATAATATTAATAAATATATAGCTTGGTGGTTAGAGTGCTGTAACGACAAGACAGATGTATATGCCTGGGGCGTGTAAATAGCACAAAAACTACGCAAGCGTTCTATCCTCAAAAATAGTGATGTATGAATTTACTTCGTGGACAATATATATAAAAAATGGTTATACGAAATTGTGTAAATGTGTAAAAACGGCACCAACCTGTAAAGTGAACGTATTTCTGTAAAAACTGCTCTTTCAGATGGCCAATTCTTTTATAATTAGTATTCACCTTTCTTTTTTCTTCTGGTAAAAAATTAAAAAATTTAGTCTGAGATATTTATGATTTAATTGTCCTATTGTTTTTTTACATTTTGGAGTAGGTAGTATTGACGTTTGTCTAAGGTTTCTGTTATGTTTAACCTTTGGTAAACCATTTTACCATTTTATAAGTTTACAGTAACATTTCTTTCAGATTTTGGTAGTTTACAAAACTGTTGTTATTAATAATATTATTTTGTAATAAAAACTCGTAAACAAATAATGATTTAAAAAATATATAAAATAATATTTTTCATTGGTGGCCACCGGTGGGCCAACGGCCAATTTAAGCAATTAAAGGGTGCAGCTTTATTTTGAATATTATCTTTATAAATTAATGTGTAGTATTGCATGGTAGAAGTATAATGCCCTCAATTTTCTGACCTAAAACTGTTTATAATATATTAGTTTTACTGCTACTTTGAAGCAATCACTGATTGTCAACATTTCAATTAATTTGCCCTGGCGAAGCAGTTGTTGAAAAAAGGCAGCATTAAAACTCAAAAAAAATCTCTAAAAATTGACTAATCGTCGAGTTACATCTTCATTATATACCTACATAAAAAGTTATAAGTATGTGCGGGTATTTTGGTATATCAAAATGGTCGTGAAATAACTTTACAGACAAAAATAAATTAAAAAATTGTATAATTCTTAACTTACGGATTTAGCATATATTTTCTATATGAACGGGCACAGCTGTGACAAGTTGAAAAGTAGACGGTTAGCTCCTCACCTAGTCAAGTCATCATGTAATCCTCGGATCACACCGAGGAGGACCACCACTGCCTTCAACACCATCCCTTATTCCTAAAGAGGAGAGGGGTGACTTTCGCAAGTCACCTTCAGAGGTCGATACTTTGATTATTTTGATGTTATCATCATCCGAGACCACAGGAGCCTTTAGTGGGCTGGGAGGGGGTTATGTTGCGGGGGTTGGGGGTTTTCATCCCCTTTGGGATGATCATGGTTGATTTTGAAAAAGCAAACACACTTTTGTTTGCTGGGTGATATTTAATCAATGGGATGCGCTTGTGGGTGGATATAGATACGTGGGGTGTGATGTCAGATATCAGGTTATAGTATTCAAATTATGATTAAGTTTATTCTGTTAATTTTTAAATTATCCTTGCCTTGGAATATTTTTAAGTTTTTTCTATAGACCATAACAACTTAATTCTTTTAGCTTGCGTGTGATACATTAAACAATTCATATTATTTTTTTTAAATAATTTTCCATCAGTGTGCACGTCGTCGTCATATGACGTGTTAGCATTTTATAAAACAATGTTTTATCGTATATTATGGTATTTGTTGTATTTTGTAAATGATGGGTTTATTTTTGGAATTTAGCTCTTTCTATATTTACAAAATGGCTTGGATTTGGAGCAGTTTTAAACCGAGACTTACCCCAATTTTTTTTTTGTTTTCTTACTTTTTTTAATCAATTCACTTTGTATCACCAGGTTTCGCTTTTTATCTGAATATCTCCCAAGAGTCCCAACTGCTCCCAGCCTGCTCATTGAACAATATAGCTAGTGAGACAATGAGGCTGAAAGTAGTGGGGAGGGGAGTTAAATGGGGAAGAGGGAGGTGGGTAAATACGTGGCAATTCAGATCTAATCACCAAACGCGCCTAAAGCCATTTCAAGCAACGGTTTAATTATGAATTGTGGTTTTACACCAGGGCGATACTGAGAGTATCATTTACTTTGGAACATGCACAAATATACCTTATATTATTTTTAAATTAATAAATTGTGAAATAATATAAATCAATCCAATCAAATAAACTTTACGTACCTACACGGAGAAAAATCGATTTTGACCCTCACGATAATTTATCAGGCCGTATTTATAAAACATTCGTTTAGAAATGTTTTATCTAGTTGCCCTGATAATACAACATGACGATACAACGAAAAAATACGTTATACCAACAATGTATACTTACGAAATTTGTTCTAAAAATTAATAATAATAATTTATTCTTACATTTTCCCGACAATAAACATTGAAACCTGTTAATTTGTTCGTAAGAACTTCAGTCCCGTTTTTACGAATAAAATGATCATATTTTAGAATAACATTTTTCTCCGTGTCTCACGCCAAGATTTGAACCCGCGACGTTAACCCTTCGACAATGGAGGCCGCTATAGAGAGCATAGATTTGATAATATATAAAACGTTAAAATGTCACATTTTACTTCACATCAAACTTCTCGCTTTGCACCAAAAAGTAAATTAAATAAGATTTTCTCAAAGATGTCAAAATTTTATCGTTTCTGAAGACGTAACTTGCCAAAATCTCTGACTTTATCGACGTTCGTTTTATACACAATGTAGCTACAATCCACAAAAATACAATGCCCGTATGAAGGAATATGAAGCATGAAATTCCTGAGTAGATGTGGAAGTAGTAACCATCACTTCGCTTTTCCGGATATTGATACGGCTGACTTGCTATTTTGAAACCCCTCAGAAGCCCAAAATTCAACACTAACACCGGCTTAACTAATACATACTATCGATGTCTACTAGTAATGCATTGGATAACACAAATCTTAAGCGTTATCCCAGATATAGGGTACTTATACATATCCACTAATTATATAACATCGTGAATATATTGGATTTTGTTTCCTTGCTGATCCATCGAATAAAAATAACACAATACAGATCGAGATTTTTCTTTCACATTAGCTCCACACAGGGCTCTGAGGGACATAATTTCCCTCATCATATTTGGGAATGTAGTAAAGAGGGTATTTTGAGGAAAGAAATGAGATGAAGTTCTGGGAAGGATAAATGTATGAAGGGTGGGTAGGGATCTGGAGTCAATATCTCCAGGAGTGACGGACGTGTGCATCAATCTCCCCCACTGCAGTGCAAGGCGATGTTCTAAGATCTGGTGGACAGATGACATACGTTCACCTATAGCCAGACAAACCTCTCACCCTTTGAATGTAAAAAAATTTGAAGAATGTAGTTAATTCTTTAGAAAATAATAGTAAAACATTTAAATATTTGTGCCTAAACTTCTAAAAATAAAATAAAAAACGCTTTTTGGTGATGTCCGATTATTGATTCTTGAATAAATCAAAATAGGCGACTGGTGTTAAACGGGAATTTAAGCCTTATCGCCATCTACATAAGGATTGTTATTGTTAGAGGCCTGAACCCCAATTTTTTTATTTATTTATTGGTAAGAGACAAACAGCTTATACATAAAATATAAAGATAAAAATATACATTGTTAAATGAAGTCAAGCCAAAAAAGTCTCCTATGTTAAAGTTGAATGGAGAGAAATTACACGACGTGATGCATCGCTTTAATATGTTGCTATCTACTTGCACATTTATGTATTTAATTTACTTTCATTTTCCGCCTGTAATACTCGTATATAAGCAAAATTAGGAAATAATAAAATCGCATAGAAAAGTGTCGTAAGTCAATTTTTTTCATTTTACATTTCATTTCTAAAAAGTGAAGTGATTGGGAATATCTATCTTTGCCCCACGAGAACCGTGTTTAAGAGCCATTGACCAGTGGCTGAGAAAAAAAGTTTGAAAAAAATTGCTTTGAACTGTACAGGGAGGTTACGATGAGAAAGATCGATTATTCCCCGTATCAATTTTTTAAAATGAAAAATTTAATATTGATTTATTTCATTCAAAACCTGTTTTAATATATACCTACATTTAAAATGTAATATTAAGAAATAAAAATGCTCAAAACGCACGATGATAAATTATTAAATATCGTGTACTTCTTGTAAGTACTTATGATTTTTCAATAATGTCTAAAAAAAAAGAAGTGTGTAAAAAAATCTGAAACATTTTAATTTATAGATCTTAAATAAATAGATAAACTGAGGTATTTTCGTCACAAAACACGTTCTCGGATTTATTTTTTAATGATTTTAATTTAACTAAAATTAAAATTCTGAAAAATGTGTTTACTAGATAATGTATTGATTTATTTTGTTGTATGATTATATAATTTTAAATTTGTGTTATATAATACAATATTTCGTTTGAAAATTGAACAAATCTGCCAACGACCAACTGTATAACCTTAGTATATTAAAAATGAACATAGTTTTTCCAAATTATATAAGTGCGTTTACGAGATAAAATAACAATAGTTTTTTTGTAAAAACGAGTCAACATGTCTAGAATTTGATTTAAAAATTACTAATTTCCGGTATTCTCTGTTAATACCCTCTTAAATTAGATCACTCCATCTCCACAAGATGTCGCTTGTATCTCATTTGTTGTGAAAATAGCATTTTTGATTTAGGACACTTTTCTATGGGATGTGCGATATTTCGCACAAATATGCGTCAAGAATATATAACATTACACCCGGGCATCATAAGACCCAGGACTGTCGCATATCGCCCAGAGAAGCTTGTGTCTATAATGTTTGTTGACAAACTCCAGCACATAGCGTATTGTCTCCTACATCTTCTGCTACCCGGGCAGAGTTAGAGTTTCAGCGTCGTTACGTTCTGGGGTAGGGGCTATTTCTTAACCGTCTTCTTCTTCTACTATCCCAAACCTCCCCTACCCCCTCAAGCACCGCTTGTGTATAATAGACTTGCACCGCTTTAACTTTAACTTGAGGTTCCCACCACCGCTGCTTTGTAAACAGTCTTTCAATCTTCGTGAACTTTGAAGTCTTAGGTTTTAGTCATTAAGTTTATGCAGTGTCTTTTGTAGAATGCATTAATCAATAAAGTTCATGCTAAAATAGATATTCGTTTACCAAGATTATAACTTCGATCAGTTATTAAAAATTTAAAACGGCTCGGTTCATCTTCTTAATTTATTTGACTTCAACCACTCAAACCCATAAGCTTGTTTACACGCAAATATAACTATAGCAGTCAGGTCCCATGAGCTTGTTTTCAAGTTAACGCGTGCGTTTCCACAGAAATCGCTATAACTCAGTTAGGCGCTCCGCCCACTGAGGCAACTGAAAACCAACTAAAACCGGCTGTTTTCTCTGTCTTGATTGGTCAAAAATCTTGGTTAACCATAGACGAGAAACAATCAGCTGACAGCTGGCAACTATCAATGGCCGACCACCGCAACCAGCAGAGCAAGTCGCAAGTCACCGCTTGCGTTACCATTGACAACTTTTGTGTGATTGTGAAGTGTGCGGTCCATCACATTGTCATACAAAGACAGTTGGCAGTTGAGAGTTTTCAGTTGCCTGAGTGGGCGGAGGCGCTTATTGTTCTAGTTACAACCCTAAAACCAAATGAAGACTATCTATAATAAACCACGCTTCACGTCTCTATTAAAAGTTGTCCATAGAAATTGATAAAAAATACTAATTTTATGGAATCTGTTTTCCATTGCCAAAACGTAAAACGCCACCTTTGAGTGACATTTTTAAAGACTAGAGCTAAAGACGTATGTAATTGAGAGTTATTTTGAGCATTTTCATGTTTTTCCTTGTCAATGTCATGGTTATTGACCTTGCCGAAACCGTTTGGCATTTCGATGTCAATAGTTATGTTATTATAGTAGTATTGCAATTAAATTTTACTGGAATAACTTTTTTTTATAGTCTTTGAAAGTTATTCCCATAAATGTAATATACATATATTATTGAAGACAAAGATAATACTAATCAATCTGAACGAAACATAAAACGAAAACAGAGCCAAAAAATAAAAAGTAAATGTAATACTTTAATATAAAAAACAGGCATAGAAACTATAAATATAGTTTCTATGCCTCTCAACAGATGTCGATAGAGTGTGTATTTTTAATATCTCTCTACAGATGTCGTTAGTATACATTGTTATATGTAGTTTTAATATATCATATTAGGTGTCATTGGTAGTTTTACATGATAGAAAAAACTGCTGCACGTTTGGGTCTAAATCAGGAATAGTTATAAAGATAGCCGATCATATCCGAATTCTTTAGAACGGACGTTTATTCTAGTTAGATATTCATTGTAATTACAATACGATAATAACAAGACTCATAATCTAGAATTTGGACGAACCAAAGTATTATTGAGAACTCCCGATGATCAGAGTTATAATGCTAATCAGAGGAATTAACAGAACACCAAAGTAAATAAATAATTAGTTGCGAACGATATCTTTATTTTTTTTTTGTGTCTTGTTCTGTTTCACGTTTCGTTTAGATTTATGAATATAATCTTCTTCTTCAGTATTACAATTAGTTGGAATACGAATTAATCTAATAAATTAAGAAGTCCTTCAATGAGAGACCATAATAATAATAATAGTTAATATTTTAATGATTTGTATAGCACCGTTTTTACGAAAAACCCTTGAGGTGATTTACAAATTTTAATAGATTTCTGCAATCTCACTTGTAACTACAGACTAGATAAACATTATAAAAACTTATGGCTAAAACATTTCAACCACCTGTTCTTCGATCAGTGATACACAACTATATGTACAATGCATCTGACCAATTAACGCTATGCTGCCTGAAAATGTACATGTATTTTATTTTTTATTAATTTTTTGCCATGCACCATTCCCCATGCAATGTTCAATAAAAAAGTGGCTTTAAATGAATGTATCTACATTAAATTTAATGATCATGTGTACACGAATTATATAAAAAATCACATATTTTCTTAATATCTTTATAACTTCGATCAGTATTGTTATCGCTTAAGATGATCCACTAGTCTTTGACTCATTCGGAATCGGGCGGAGCGAACGATTTCTGGGCGTTTACCAATAAAAACCCTAATCTCTAGCAAACAACAGTGTTTTGTTATTCCGCAAGTATATATTTAAAGATCGAAGCGCCGCGTAGACTAAGGCATGTCCGTTAGCCCCGGGTTCTGGGCGTAGACTGAGCGACGAGCTAAAATCCTTCTGTACATGACAGAAAGGTGAAATTTGCAGTTACAAATTCATTGGGTACCGCCTATTTTTATTCACTGAAAAGAAACGTCGCCAAAATGCACGATTTATTTTATTTTGTGAAGTTCAGATACAAATATTAAAATGTTTTCCGATCACTCTATAAAAAACTGAATTAGCTACATTTTTCAATAAAACAACACCAGAAAAAGGATTTGTAAGTAGGAGATTTTTCACTTATTTTTTTTAGGTCCGACGCATAATTTTTTTCTAAGCTTAATAAAAAGCTTATTAAAAAATACTCGATCACTTTAAAGCCCAAGATGTGTTCTACTCACAGTATTTAATTGAAGCATCTATATTATTTCTAAGCGATCAAATTTTCAAAACTAAAACACAAGATTTTGTACGATTTTGCATTTTTTTTGCATGTCTTTACCTTAAGATACATGTCGCCGACGGGACTCGAACCCGTGTCCTTCTTATTTCCGGTCAAATGTTCTATCCACTGAGCTACGTCGGCTTATCTCTTAGCCACCAAGTAATTCAATACATACTACTGTTTCATTCAACAATTACTGCTTATTATATTTTTTCACCTGCAAACAACCAACTATATTTTATATGAGAAAGGAATTGTAAGTGCTAAATCTCCCACTAGGTGGCGTCACGACATATTATGTCTACATATTTTTGGTGAAATACTTTAACTCGTCCAATATTAATTATTATTTTTTAATTGATAAACTAGTGTTTAAAACAAGATTTTTATGCATAGCACAAAGGGTAACAATTATTATAAGCAATAATTATTAGCCTGAAACACTCATCCACATTGAAAAATTCTACCTTCGGGGGACTTCGATCAGTAAGAATCTTATGAGTGATCAGAAAAAGATTGCTTTGATTTCTTTTGTATTGCACGTACCTGCAGTACATCGAGAGATTTAGGCCCACCCCAAACTCAAACTTACCTCCCTAACTACACCAAGGCATAAACATCAAGTATCAAGTAAGATCCGCTGTAACCATGACGAAGTTTCAAACGATGTTTAATTATGTATTAGCTTGGATAGTTTGGCTGTAGTTAGCTCCTGACGACGCCCAACTTGCCGGCAAATTCCGGATCAAAATGCCAACAGACGCTATCTGCTCTTTGTTATCTATCCTCCGCTACTTATGTTTTCCTGCCCTTTCACACACCACATAAGGACAATAAATGCGGACATGTTTGGATGAAGAGGGGTTTACGGCAAGGGCTGAATCCGGTTTAAACACAACATACCCAAACCCGATGAGTCCGCCTAGAATTACACAGGAATATTTCATGAGCTTATATAGTTCGATTATATTTCCTGGGTTAGCTCTAATTATTTTATTTTTGAAGAGTTTTATTTTACATGTACATTTGATACTATTAAGTTTTATTATTAATTTTTATTATTTATTTATCTGCTGCCGCTTTTTTTACTTGTATGGTTATTTTTTTTAAATTTTATTAACTTGTATGGTTATTTATTTATTTTTTTATTTTAGGAAAATCGACAGTTTCCAATGTGGTTTATTTATACATGTGTAATTCACCTAACTGAGTTTTTAAACCAACCAAGATTTCCTCATTATACTAATGTATTATGTACCTACATCTAATGTATTAAGAGCGATTGACCAGCAGCTGAGAATAAAAGTTTAAAAATGCTTGCAACTGTGCAGGGAGGTTCCAATGAAATATCGATTATTCCCCATATCAAAATTTTTAAAATAAATTTTAATATCGATTTATTTCATTCAAAACTTGCTTTAATACCTACATTCAAGTAAGCAATAAAAATGCTCAAAACCCTCGATGATAAATTATTAAATGTCGTGTACTTCCTGTAAATATTTTTTGATCATAGGTATTTATGATTTTAAAAATAGTGTTAAATTTTTTTTAAATATTGTTGTTTTTATGACCTTAAATAAATAGAAAAACTGAGGTATTTTTGTCACAAAACACGTTCTCGGATTTATTTTTAATGATTTTGATTTAAGTAAACTCTTAAAACTGTGTTTACTAGATTATGTATTGATTTATTGTGTTGTATGATTATATGATTTAAAATTTGTGTAGAATCTATCATTTGAAAATTGAACAAATCTGCCAACGACCAACGGTATAACCTTAGTATATTAAAAATACACTTAGTTTTTCAAAATTTTGAAACTGCGTCTACCAGATAAAATAACAATCTTTCAAAATCAATTTATGTTTTGTTGTAAAAAACAGTCAATACGTCTACAATTTGATTTAAAAATGACTAATTTCCGGTATTCTATGTTAATACCCTCTTAAGTATAGACTTGTGGTTACCTCTAATTGTATAATTTTTAAGATAGTTTTAAGTTTGCTAGCACATTTTTATTTTTTCACTAGTTCCACACGGGAGGCCCTGAGGAAAAAAATCCCCTCAGGGCTTATGTCATCTTTGGGGATTCTTTGTGAGCGTCTTTTCGGAAAGGAGGAGAGGAAGTTCTGTAAAGGAAAAAAGGTAAGAGGGGTGGGCTGGAATCAGGAAGTCAGTGTGTCCAGGAGTGACGGATATATAAATCCACGCCTTCCACTGCGGTGCAAGGCGATGTGAGAGATTAAAATATCTCCCTCAACCAGTCCTTTTCGATCCGGCCTACCACGCAGTTGGTTGGCAGACGCATTCGCCGTCAAGATCCGGACAAACCTCAGCCCCATAAACCCGGGCATCCTTGCTAAGTCACAAACGATGCGAACCACTTTGGGTGACCTATGGCAAAAGTGTTGGTTATCCAATAAACGGTTCCCGGGGCGGCGGTACCCATTGCCAAATTGGATGTGAATGAATGACAGGGATGTCTCAAAACCAGTAAACCAACAAATGTGCATGTGAAATAAAACTCTTCAAAAATAAGATATCGAGAAAATTTTACATAGTTAATGCCCAAGATATACAAACTAATACACTAAATAGAAACAATGTAGCGCTAATTAAATTGATATTTACAAAAAAAAAATTACGCAGGTAATAAAATATTTATATTTTTATGCAGTATTCTGAAGACTTTATGCCTCGCTACAGGTCAATAAAATATGTATCTCCAAGATAACATAATAAAAATTATTCCAAGAATCACCACAGAAAATTTTATTAGATAAAAATACCATCAACCCTCACGTAGAAGTTTTCATATCTGGGGGAACCCCTCCTGTGAGGATTGATTAATAATATTTCGCGCCTGATTTCTCGCGACGATTTTTCCCGCCAATATCCGCCATGTTGTTTTATAGCGGGAACAAATGGCGTGTGGCCGAGACGTCATGACGTCAGATGGACGGATTTATTGATATGTGCGCGCGTGATGCGAGTGATGAATAAAAACTTAGCCGTGCTTCGATAAACACAGAAATATTCTTTTCGGGCACATTTTTCCGAAAGGAACTAATATTGTCGTGGGATTTTGGTCTTTCGCGATGATTTTTGGATTGTCTTATTTTTTTAAAATCCAAATAATATTACCATAAATCAGTACCTATTCCGTTTGTTTTGAGAAGCAGTAACTCTGATGGAGCGGTGATTCCTTGTGACGTGAGCTTTTTTTTATTTTTATTACGTACCTCTGATTTTCCTCCCTCCAACATGGTTCACTCCTTCCTTTCCACAAAAAGACCCCCTCTCATAGCAAACCCAAAGATGACACAGGCCTTGAAAGAAAATATTTATTTTATTACGCCTAATGTGTGGAGTTAATGTAATAAACAAAATAAAATAAAAGCCTACATTGTCAATAATGTATGTCGCATACAAATTGATCTTAGGCTGTTTGTGTCAGTTTGTTTTATTTATAAAACAGAAAAAAACTGTTTATCTCACAAAAAAACTTTAGACTGGTGAGTTCTGAAATTTACATATCTTCGATTTGCAGTGTTTTTTTTTTTACATTAGGTCCACACAGGAGGCCCCGAGGAAAATAATTTCCCTAAGGGCCTATTTCATCTTTGAGGATGCTGTGGGGGGGGTATTTTTAAGGAAAGGAAGGAGAGTTCTGGGAAGGAAAAAGGTATGAGGGTTGGGTAGGAATCTGGGGTTCAGTGTATCTACTTCATCCGCCGCCAAGACCTAGACAAACCTTACCCCATGAACCCGGGCACCCCTGCTAAGACACCAAACGTAGCGAACCACTTGGGGCGACCTATGGCAGAGGTGTTCGTTATCCAAAAAATGGTTCCCGGGGTTACGGTACCCATTCCCCCTCACAAATTGAAGAGTCATTTCCATCGTGGGTTGTGAAGATGTTTAATATCTATAGACGTTATGATTTACGATTTTCACGTCCCAAAGTATTTGGGTTATTTATTTTAGGGATATTATGCCGTGTTACGTTACCTCATTCTTAGTCCGAAACTTTGGCTAAAGAAGGAGGTAGCGTAACACGACATTAAATCTAAAGATGTACTCAAGTATATGTTATAAAAAAAAATTTAAAAAATTGTTCAATTCTTCGATATGAAAAATAGCGGCATTTAATTGACAGATAGTTTTGAGAGAATTTGCTTCGATAGTTCAAATATTTCTAACTCGTAGTTTTAATTCAATAGATACACATTTAGACATTTACGCATCTTTTGAAATATATCTAGGTACTCTCCATCAAGTTTTCACTATTTCCAAATCCCAAGAAAGAATTCAAATGGATTACCAAGCTTAAATTTTGCCACAATGTCTGGTTTCAAAAAAAGTTCACAAAACATCTTCCAACGTAGCTGAGTCAGAAAAAAGAGAGCGAACGAAAGACAAGTGTGACTCAGACAGACAAATCACAAAACGTGAGTTTTTTTTCTGAATTATGCAAAGGTCACGTTTAAGAATATAACATCCACGTCAACGACTGCCTGAGAAACAAGAACGCACTTAAAATAAATATACTATGACGTAACGTGACTATAGACAAAACAGTTTACATATATTTTAGCCAAAGCGCTTTTTTATTGTTGTGCTATGTCAAAATTGATAGAAAGATAGGTACCAAACCTAATTTAGATTATACATAAAAAATCGCAGTTATTCGCCCTTCTTATTCTGTCGTTGTCTCTTATAGAATGTTTACTATCATCGAGGAATTATCCTACAAACTGTAATAATTCTATACAAGTTTTCAAAAGTAGTTAAGTGTTTTTTTTTTGTTTTTGTTTTTTTAGTTTATTAGGGAAGTAAACAGTATGTATATATTTTATTGAAATAATTTCATGTTACATATTTGCATGAACGATTAAAGTTTCCGCATAAGATTCAAATTGTATACAAAAAATCATTACGATTAAAGATAGACATAGAATTTTTTAGAAATGGAAAAGCATTAAAAAATCACATATTAAAAGTATCTATGTTAAGATAAACAAAAAAAAGAAATAAAAACAACATATTGAAAATAAGAAAAATAACTCAAAGATCATTCATTACTTCAGTAACCCGGAAGCCGCGGGTTCAAATGCCGTCGCATGAAAGAAATTTTTTTGGTCGTTATTTTGTTGTTATTTCATAATTAATTAATTACGAATAATTTAGGGTAGATATATTTGCGGCACGTTGCGGAGTGAAGAATTCTTTCAGTATTACCCTAGTGAAAGATTTTGTAATTTTTCAGATTCAAAACGTTGCTTGAAATGGCTTTAACCATGTTTGGTGACCAGATCTGAATAGCAAGGAACTTGCCCACCTTCTTCTTCTCGATCGCCTCCCCGCCCATTACCTTCAACCTCATAACATACCTACCCCAATTGGTCATGGCAATAGCTTAGCATCAATGCCATAGTCTCTATGGTTCCAGACCTTAAACAGTAAACTCTTTAAAGGTATGTAATTAGCTATACTATATATCTATATTTCTAATAATAGTTTTTACTTTTTACCGAGCCTAAAATCCAAAAGCACTTCATAAAAGCTTCTTATATCATTTCCCCCCCCCCCCCTCAAACTCTTTCTCAACCTTTAGTTTCATCACCCACCTCTTATAGCTTTTTCGTTCCCGGAACTTCCTCTCCTTCCTTTCCCTAAAAAGATCCTCCACACAGCATCCCCAAAGATGACATAGGTCCTGGAGGTTTTTTCCTCAGGGCCTCTTGAATAACCAGGTAAATCATCTTCCCATCCGCACTTTCTACAACCTAACAACTTTCTTCTTTGCAATTTTATTAAACTGCCGACGTAGTCCAGCGGTAGGGCGTTGGACTCCCATTCCTAAGGCCGCGGGTTCGAACCTGGCGTGGGCAAATAAATTTTATTTAATTGATTTGTGTTATATCACAATAAATTATTTAAAAAAATATAAAGTATATTTGCGGCACGTTCCAGAGTGGAATATACTCTTAGTATCGCCCAGGTGTAAGACCACCATTTAGAATTGAAACGTTGCTTGAAATGGCTTTAGCCGTGTTTATTGACTAGATCTGAATAGCCAGGTACTTCCCCACCTTCCTCTTCCTCTTCCTCGTCTCCTTCCCTTCCCCACTTACCTTCAGCCTCATAACATACCCCAATTGGAGAAGCCATAGTCTCCTGGCTCCAGACGGGAGCAGTTGGGACTCTTGTGAGGTATTTACTAAAAAAAAAAATTAACTCCGGACATTCCCTACATTATATTTCACTATGTTAATCTACTCTTAAATATGACTTAGGCCTATAAGAAGAAACTATTCTCTCATTGATTTAACCCACACAAAATTATTAAAAAAACTAGCATAATACATGAATAATTGTGCGTACACTCCAGTGTTCATACGTGTTTTTTTTGTGTACATCCTACGTACCATTCAATAAAACGGAGATTATGTAAATACGGGTGAAATATGCAAATGAGCAGTAGACAGATTCGTCCCGCACACCCTGTGCCCAAAGCAATCAATCACCCAGTCGGCGGAACTGTCCGCCACTGTCTCGTGTCTCGCTGAACTACAGGGTATTCGGGAACTGGCTAAGCTTTTCTGGAAAATAATAATGTTCGATACATATTTTTTGGCATATTGACCTATTTGGATGAAAGCCACGCAGTTTTTGTGCCAAAAGGCCGTTGTTTTTATTAGTGATGCAATGATTCTTGGGTATTGATGTTTTTTCAACTGTCAATTCTGGTGGTATTCTATCGTAATAAAACCAAATTTAAAACTGGTTACATTGTATTTATTATCTATCAATTGTATCTTTATATTACCTATCAGTTGTATGTACTTATTTTCTATCAATTTAACTTATAACCTATCAATTGTATCAACTTAATACCTATCAATTGAATCTACTAAGTACCTATTAATTGTATCTATATATTACCTTGTATTTACTTATTTCCAATCAATTGTACGTATAGTCTATCAATTGTAGCTATTTAATACCTATCAATTTAATCTACTTAAAACCTGCCAATTGTATCTATTTAGTACTTATCAATCATACCTACTTATTACCTATCAATTAAATCTACTTATTATCTATCAATTGCATCTACGTATTACCTATCAATTGAATCTACTTAATATATGTCAATTGTATCTATTTAGTACCCATCAATTATACCTACTTATTACCTATCAATTGTATCTACGTATTACCCATCAATTGTATGTACTTACTACCTATTAATTATACTTATAACGTATCAATTGTATCTACTTAAAAACAACCAATTGTAACTACTAATTACCTAACAATTGTATCTACGTATTTCCTATCAATTGTAGGTATTATAACCTAGCAATTGTATCCACTTATTACCTAACTAATCAAGTTATTACCTAACCATTACGCCGTTTCCCCGCAGGGGTAAGCAGAGAGGACGGACCGCCAAACAACTCGGCCTTGGCATACATTCCTTGCTTCATTCACATTCATACATCTTCTCACACATGCTCTTCTATTACTCCGACTCCTGACATGGCCCGACTCAAATCAATTGTGTCTTCTTAGTACATATCAATTGTATCTACTATCAATCATATATTTGTAATCGTATTTATATGTGTTTATCCATTAAATAATTGTTATCATAAACATACGTTTATTTTTAGAATTATTGAATTTTAATTAAGAAACTTGTTTATTACAATTTCACGTTTTTATTTTGTTATTAGTTGGTTCCTACCAATTATGTTTTATTTGTCTTGATATGTAATACATAATTGTATAGATTCCGTGTAAAGCAGACTGGAATTGCACCATCCACCCAGTGTAGCTGGCTTAAAAACTTAAATAAAAATAACAAAGAAATACTGAAAAATGTTTCAAATATTTGAAATACCATTTTCATACTGATACTAAGTTCATGTTAGTTAAAGTGACGGAAATGGTGTGTATTTTTTTATCAATAATTTAGTTATATTGAACCGTTCGTAACTTTATAAACGCCCATCAAATATATCTGTTCGTCCCCTAGGGCACATCTAGAAAACCATTTCCAACGCTCGTGTTCCTTCGGTGAATCCGTTGCAATGTTGTTCAAATATTGATTTCTGACTTATGTATATTTTAAACTCCTCACAGCTCTTATCTGATCTCAAGTTACAGTCAGCTCAAATATATATGCTTCTTTCAACAGCTTTTCAAAATTAAATTGTATGTTTCATTATATGCGTTTCATATACTCCATTAATTAAAGAAATTCGACGTTTGTGTTTGTTTTCCGAACAAACCTCAACCCATGAATCCGGGCACCTTGGGACTTGGGGTGACATAATACGTTGGTTATCCGATAAATGGTTTCTGGGGCGGCGGTATACATACACGCTTATTTCAATTAGGTTGATTCCTACAACGAAATTTCATGTTTTTTTTTGATGTATCATATTTAGAGTGTGCTGAAGAAAAAAGACCTTTTCGAATTATTGGAAGAATAATACATAGCTACCAGCCGGTCGAAAATCGTGCACGGAGAAAAATGTTATTTTAAAATATGATATTTTATTCGTAAAAACGGTTAAAAACGGGACTGAAGTTCTTACGAACAAATTAACAGTGTTTCAATGTTTATTGGCGGGAAAGTGTAAGAATAATTTGTTACTATACGTACGAAATTACCAACAAATTATTCTTACATGTTCCCGCCAATAAACATTGAAACCTTGTTAATTTGTTCGTAAGAACTTCAGCCCGTTTTTACGAATAAAATGATCGTATTTTAGGATAACATTTTTCTCCATGATAATTGAAAGCCACATACTGGACCAGACGACATCGCCAAGCATCCAACGAATAATCCTGATTAATATAAATTATAATATGAAAATGAACAAGACACAGAAAATGATAAAACACAATGGTCGCAACTGGGACTCGAACCCAGATCTCACATCTTACCGGGACGGCGCTCTACCAATTCAGCCATTGCGATCTATTATGAGACTGTCGTATTTGTTACTTGTCGTATTTGTCATTTCCGACTAATGTTTTTTTCCATATTAGAAAAAAATTAATATTCATTTAGACTTTTACAAAAAGTCAATAGGTGTTCCATAAAAATAAATCAGATATATTTATCCGAGACACTATCTAGGTAGCAAATACAATCTTTGAATACTTGTTTCCAATGAATAAAGGTAGCTGCTAATCATATGGAAAAAACATCAGTCGAAGATAATATTGTAAATTCTGAAATTTGATATATGAATTTGACAAATACAACAGTCTCATAATAGATCGCAATAGCTGAATTGGTAGAGCGCCGTCCCGGTAAGACGATCTGGGTTCTGGTAAGTGAGATCTCGGTTCGAGTCCCAGTTGCGACCATTTTTTTTTTCTGTGTCTTGTTCATTTTCATATTTTAATTTATATTATTATTGTTGTCTTCTTCTTCAATGATATATTACATTGATGGAAATAACCTTCAAAAGTTAAAAATAGAGTTTTTCTTATAAATACATTCTTTGAATAGTTGTTTCCAATTAATAAAGGTAGCTGCTAATAATATGGAAAAAACATTAGTCGAAGAAAATATTGTAAATTCTGAAATTTGAAATATGAAGTTGACAAATACGACAGTCTCATAAGATCGTAATGGCTGAATTGGTAGAGCGCCGTCCCAGTAAGACGTGAGATCTGGGTTCGTGTCCCAGTTGCGATCATTATGTTTTATTATTTTTCTGTGTCTTGTTCATTTTCATGTTTTAATTTATATTATTATTGTTGTATTACATTGATGGAAATAACGTTCTAAATTTAAAAAGAGAGTTTTTCTTAGAAAAAGTGGCCCTGAGGAAAATAATTTCCCCATGTACCTACTTGGTCATCTTTGAGTATTCCAAATGGTATTTTTGAGTAAAGGAAAGTGAGGAAGATTTGGGAAGGAAAAGGGTAAGAGGGATGGGCATACGAATACAGTTTGAATCCGAAATAGTGATCGAGAGAGTCCGGATGAAGAGCTCAAAGGGTCTCTCAACCGACCTCTCCCGATCTGTCCCGTCATGCATTTGGTGGACTGACGCATTCGTCGCCAACACCAGGACAAACCTCACTCTATTAATCCGGGCACCGCTGCTAATTCACCAGACGTATACTTAGCGAACCACTTTGGGTGCAGAGGTGTTGAATGAGAGAGAGAAAGATATTGAGAGGTTATCCAACGAATGGTTTCCGAGGCAGCGGGAAATAGAGAAAAAATGTTGGACTACTGTTAACGGAAGACCAATGCCTTGCTTTTGGGAGCAATGCAGACAGTCTTCACATCAAAAACCATAGTAATACTCACAAAACATACAAATTGTTTTCGCTAATGGTTCCGAAACATCCAATAAATAACTAAAGCTTTTTCTAAGACCGTCTAAAACGCTTCTCACGACTCCGGCCTGCTATACCAAAGTTGGTGGTATTATTACATTACCGCAATGTGACCTCTGGGGAATGAACATGTATTAGAGGCATGGTTCTGGCTGCGGCAGCTGAAACAAAAACTACGGATAATATTGTGGTTTCCGTTGCCGTTGAAACAAAGCTAATGCCACCTGTATTCCTAACACATGTGTTCATCGGGAGGACACATTGATTGGTTATGTTTAAAAAGAAATTGGTTTATAATTTATGTAGAATGTAGTAGATTTGTCTATATTTTAGATAGCTAGAAAAGTGTTGGATATGTTGAATATTGGGAAAACGAATTGCTAATATTTTATTAAATTTGTAGAAACAACAACAAAAACACACGGAGAAAACGTTATTCGAAAAAACGATCATTTTAATATTAAAAACGGTTAAAAACGGGACTGAAGTTCTTACGAACAAATTAACAGTGTGTCAATGTTTATTGGCGGGAAAATGTAAGAATAATTTGTTGGTATACGTACGAAATTACGTATACCAACAAATTATTATTTCATGTTCCGGCCAATAAACATTGAAACCCTGTTAATTTGTTCGCAAGAACTTCAATCCCGTTTTTAACCGTTTTTACTATTAAAATTATCGTGTTTTTCGAATATCTGCTTCGTATTTCTATGAAAATAAGTGCGTTATTTACGTCAAGCATTTTAAGAACATTTTTTTCTGAAATATTAAAATGAAATTAAAAACTATTAGTAAATGAATTTTACAAAAAATGTGAAGTGTTTAATGTTACTTTATAATAAAATAAAAAAACATAATTAGGGGTCTAAAAAAATATGAGAATGATTTAAAAAAAATAATACATTCTTTTCCCTCTCCTGACCAATTAACCATTACCATTTCAAATTTCCGTGATTAATATAATATATTAGTGGTTCCGTAAACAGAAAGACCTCGCGTCCAAAAAAGTATGTTTCTAATGTTTTCTTTAAATAAAATCAAAACTTCCTTTGAAATCATAAGATTTTTATGTCGGTTCTTAGGATCAGTTGTTTCGGAAAATTTCACTTTTGAATTTCCTTCAAATCGTCATTCACTGAAAAATTGGGTTGTTTCAACCTCTGTCAGAAGAAATTTCAACAAAAATTTCATAGAAATGTTTAAAAAAATTAAAAGATTTTTTTTTTCATTTCAAATTTGACACGCAATCATGTCTTCCTTCACTTCAAATACGAAATGGGTTGTATCAACTCCAAAATAACGTTCGATAAATTAAGTGTTCCCCGCCGAATCACAATTTTGACGTCTGCGCATGCGCCTCCCATTGAACGCCAAACGTTCGAATTCGGCTGATCACGTTTAAAAAATTTCACATCACATTTCTTGTATTTTCTTGTGAAATTGAAATTTGAATCTTCGTTGAAATTTCTTCTAAAGGAAGCTGAAACAACCCAATTTTTCGGTGAATGACGATTTGAAGGAAATTCACACTTGAAATTTTCCGAAACAAGTGGTCCCTTATACTCTCAGTTATATATTTTTTATTTTCAAATAAGGAATTATGCAATTTAGTCGGAGGAAATTTCACCATTTTAATTATAATTCATTTATCAAACTTTTAGACCGGTACTTACTATATATTATTAAAATTAGATTAGACAGCTCGTGGTGGGAACCAAGATCAAGCGAACTCTAGCGGGATAAAAATGTAGTATCCAACAGAGCCCATCTGGAACCGAACCGGATTGTAACAAGCAAATTTACAGATGAAATTCCAAACTGTCGACTTAAAACAGGACATCGCTACGCTCAGTCAAAAATTTCTTTGATCTTGCCTAAACACCATCATCTTTGACAAATTCTTGTATAAAATTGGGATATTGAAGTACGCACTTTTCAACGTACCTATTTTATGAGAACTTGTATTTTTTAAAACAATCTAAAAATGTTCTAATAAGGTGTAGATAAATATTAATAATCAGGATTATATATTTCCAGTTCTTGATAAAACAAAATGAAATAATCAACGTGCTTTTCGCCAATCTTTCACTGCCATTGTTGTAAGTTTTCTAAGAAATTACATAAAAAATAACAATTTTTAGATCGTTCTATCGTTTGCTTCACCATAAAAACAGTTTCATCTAATTATTCAATTAATTATCGCAGATAGATAAACCGTTATCGATAAGATTATAGTTTTTTTCCTAAAGATTTTGTTAATTTTTTTGTTCAAAAACATCCACATATTGAAATTTGTTCTACACAGGTATTGTTTGAAGACTTTCCGAAGTTTTCTCTGATCTTATTGAAATGAAAGCATAAAGAACGGGACCCGTACAAGCCTAATAGTGTTCACACTATGTGTTTTTATTCACTGGCCTTTATACATACAGGGTTGCCACCAACCACCGTCATCGTGATTTACCCATTTCAACTACCGTATAATGCTCACGATTTTAAAACTATGTTATTAAAATATGTTTCATATAAAAAATCTGCAGTTGCGTCGTAGTGCCATAACATGCAACAAAAATGTTGTTTTACAGAATTTTAACAATTCATCAAATTGCGAAGTTTTTTTTAAGGGAAACCCACTAGGGCGCAGCCTGTGCGTGGGTAATATAAGACTTTACATATTATTTTTGTACCTAAAAATAATAGAGAGCATCTAAAGAATATACCAAGATTAATATCTAAAAAATAAAAGAGGTAAAATTATAATTAAAAGTTGTCTAAAGATTGTACAAGACGTAAATACTTTAAATATATCGAAGTAAAAAAATAAAAATTTTAAGCTACTAAAAATGTAGTAAAAGAAAAGAAAGTAATATATACAGAAACAAAATTAATACAGAAACAAAAATGATAATTAGAATGAAGTAAAGATTAAATTAATAATACTTGAATATCTACATTACTCAGCCACAATTTCAACTCTTTTAGATATTGAGCTGGTTTAGTTGCTTCTTGAATTTTTTTTTGGTAATAGATTAAAAGTGCGAGGTGCAATAAAACTACTGTGAGTTTGCATTAGTTTGGTATTTGTTTGGGGGCTATAAAATACATGATTTTTTCTAAAATTGATTCTGGATTCACATTTTTGGAATTTGCTTTGGTTTTTAAAAATATATTTCATGCTTTGTAGTATAAATAATTTACGAAGACTAAATAGTTGAGATTCCTTGTACAATTGGTCTGTCGAAAATGTCCTCTTTCTATTATATATAACTTTGATAATATGATTTTGGACTATTTGTAACGGTTTTATAAATTTATCAAGGGCGCCACCCCATCCTAATCTACCATACATGATTGAGGATTGCACCAAAGAAAAATAAATCATTTTCAATTTGTCAATATTGAGTACTTCCTTAAGTCTGTAAAATATGTACGTAAGATATCTTAATTTTGAAACGGTAATTTTAATTTGTGATTGCCAGTTTAAATTTGTGTCAATATATATACCCAAATATTTGATCTTATCAACTCTTCCAAGTTCAAAGCAAGAAGTGCATGTTACTTGATTACAGTTAGCATTATGTATTCTAATTTTAAGGTTATTGGGAGATTTGTTTTTACTGTTTTTATACAAATTTAGGTAAAATGTTTTAGTATAGTTTAAAAAGAGTTTATTACATGTTAGCCATGATGAGACATGTGCAATACATTTTGTTGCCTTTAAAAAAGTTTCAGGCCAGGATTTTCCATTTACAATTATTGCTGTATCATCCGCGTAAGATACAATATTACCCGGGATAACAACATTACATAAATCATTTATATATATTAGAAACAGAATTGGGCCAAGCACAGTTCCCTGTGGTACTCCATTTTTTATCCCTGTTTCTGTGCTATAAGAATTCCCTATTTTTGTTTTTTGTTTTTTGTTTTCTGTCTTTGAGAGAGTTAGTGAGAATTTTGAGTGTATTTTTTTTAAACCTATTTGATTAATTTTTTTATGAGTAGATTGTGATTTACCGTATCAAACGATTTTCTTAAGTCTAAAAATATAGCTATACTTTTTTTATTTTGATCAACAGATGTGTATATTTTTTTTGTCAGATCGAATATTGCATCTTCAGTGCTTAATTTACTTCTGAAGCCATATTGATTTTCAGACAGAATTTTGTTTTGTTCCAGGCATATCATTACTCTATCTTTGATACAATTTTCAAATATTTTTGAAAGGTTTGAAACTAAGGAGATAAGTCTATAACTGTCTAATGTTTGTGTGTCACCCGATTTGTGAATTGGTATTATAGTGGAGATTTTAAATTGTTCAGGAAAATGTCCCTCTTTTAGGGATATCTTATAAATATGTTGTAAAGGAGTTACACAATAAATATGCAATATACGATTAATATGCAATTACACAATAAATATGCAATATAAAAACTGGGAGGCATAACGGTCCATTACCTTAGCATGACATTTTGAAATATCCTACTAGTGAGCCGAAAAATATCAACATTTTCTTTAACTCACTACAAGTTTTTCTTTCTGCATTATAATTCATTGTGTGGTGTTTCTGAGTAATTATTGTACCAGATAGAGGACATACTTTTACATTTAACTGCATACTTAACTCAAATATAGATTTTTCGGAGATGTATGACAATCGATATTCTAAATATTATTTAAAACTAATAAATAAGTCAATCAAATAATATTTACTTGAGCATGCCGGGATTTGAACCCGTGAACATCGAGTTGCTAGACGACATCCTGACCTCAAAAATAAACTATTAAAAAATATGTTCTCTGATAGTGGTCAACCCTGCTCGCCTTGTCTCACGGACGCGGTACGGTCATCACATTGGATAAAAAATGACTTGACTATACGCGACTATTTATCATACGGCTTATTCAATAAGCATATTGTTCGGCTACCGGACAGACTTTCATTCACCAGAGGCAGAGGTTTCCATACAATCATTTCTTTAAGGCTGTGGTCTGTAGGCACTTGCAACGGTGGCCAACGACCGGCCAGTATTAATAATATAGCTCACAAAGAAGCCTTCAAAATGTAAGGCTTTTTAAAATGTATTTTTATTCATCTTTGATTGACTCTTATTCATAAATTTATAAACGTTATCGGACTGCTTTTTGAATAGAGCATACATATTGGATTTTATTTAGTTTTATATCATTGTTCCATTTGAGATGTGAACAGGTGTACCTAAATATTTTTAATATTAATAAATGGAATTTTTTTATAGTCCTGTTTTTTATGAGCCAGTATAAACTGAACATTATTGAAGAGTTTTTAATTTAATACGAAAAAATTCAAGAAATAATTGAGAATAACATAAAATTGGCATTAGCGACAACTCGACCGTTAAATTATTGTAATTTGTAATTATTCGTACCGTTTCTCTAGAGTCGAAGATTTTTTAATGAAAAGCGAACTTTCAAGATTTAAAATATTGGTTCAAAGATTACAACTTTTGTTTTTTATCGGGTTCAAATAAATAAATCAAAATAAATAAAATAACAGATCTTCATTTCGAAATATTTCCGATTTCTTTTAAGCTAAGTTACTCTCTATTTGTGAGTATGTCTCAATTCAAAATAACGAAATACCTAACAAAACTTATTAAAATTATAAATGCCATGTTTTGAACATTTTCGTTACTGTCATTCAATTGTGATGGAAGATATGAGAGTAGGTACTGTGGGATATTTTTTAACGAGAACACGACAATTGAAAACTCTCCACAAATAATATATATTTCACACTATTGTCCACGAAATGGAAATTCATTTGAAATATTGTAGTAGAAATTTCATAATTATTATTTTGCTTGTTGCTGGTAGGAAGGTAATTTGACAGCCTCCGTGGTTACGATTCTCGGCTACGGATCCGGAGGTCACGGGTAGAAATCGCGGGGCGCATAAGATTTTTTTAAAATTATTATTTTGTGTTATTTCACAATTTATTAAATTAAAAATAAAATATAGTATATTTGCTGCACGTTCCAGAATGGTGGATCATTGCAGTGTCGCCCTGGTGAAAAAAGACAACAAGAAATTGGTGACCAGAAATAAAGAAGGAATTTTACAAAACTTTTCAAATACTCACGACAATTTAAATGTTTCATATAATCTACGATTTTTTTTTGATGACGATACAAAATACCCATTTGTTCTGAGCCGATGGGACTATGGTAGCCCCAGTGTTAGGTTATTCTGTGGGGCAACAAATGCGGAAGAGTATGAGTACTTAGCTATTTAAAAATGATCACGAAATGTAGATAAAAGCATTTAAAGCGTCACATGGCATTAAATTAAAGGTTATTTTTTAATTGATAAACTAATGTTTAAGACAAGATTTTTTATGCATAGCACAAAAAATCTTAATTAGGTAACAAATATTATAAGCAATAATTATTAGCCGAAACACTCATCCATATTGAAAAAATCAGAGGGGTGCCAAAAAATTATAAAATAATTTAGAGTAGACAGTTGCTTTGACCTAGAAAATCCTGCTAAAAGGTCTTAAAATTACAGTATGCCAGAGCTCACCGTTCTCAAGTTTTTTCCGACTGCGTGCACTATAATTTTATAATTTTCCGCATTATTATTATGATTATTTAATGTAGTTACTTTATTTTAATTTTTATATTTATAGATGATACATATTAAATATAAAAATAAAATAGTTGTACATCATTTTCGTAGTCCTCCGCACTAGGAGATCTTTTGCTGAGAGGGAATACTTTTTGGACAAGTTTTAAGTGACTTCTATGTTTGGGTAAGGTTTTTTCAGAAACTTCTATGACGATGTTTTTAATATATTATTAGCAAGTTATTTTCAAAAATATCAAAGTAGTATTTAATAAGGTTCCATGTCTAATCAGACTATGGGATCTCGGCGTCTGAATTTCCATAGTAAATTTATTCAGACACGATACTTCCTCACATGATAATTCATCAGATCATAACTCACATTAACCTACCCCCACCCCTCATCTAACCTAACCTAATCTAACCTAAGGTTAAAAATCCGAATTATCAGTTTTCGACGCTTCGAGACATGATGATTTATCATGTGAGGAATTAACATCCGATGAAAAGTTTGAACTCAATATTCATCCACTTAAAAAGTTTCCACTGAGTAGACCGATCACAAATTAATGAAACGATTCACCGAGAAAGCCTTTACAAAAGATCTGTGTAAATTTTATTACGCCACAACTCACCGTTCTAGATTTTTCCTACTGCATCCACTCTGATTTTCTGCTATGAGAAATTAAATTACTATCTAATAACATAATTTATTTTAAAAAAGGCTTTAAAACTGTTGCAAGAGTAGGTTATTTGAATTCACTAAATGAAGACGGTCGTTTTATAGAGCTAAAATTAGCTTAAGAGGGTATTATCTATAAAAGAGTATTTAAAATCTGCATTCAAGTCTAGAAGCCAGCCCCTTGCGGCACAACTTAAGGGGGAGTTATACGAGCCATGAAATTAAAAATATGT
Source organism: Limnephilus auricula (assembly GCA_951813805.1). Lineage (NCBI taxonomy): Eukaryota > Metazoa > Arthropoda > Insecta > Trichoptera > Limnephilidae > Limnephilus > Limnephilus auricula. The sequence continues at coordinate 10,412,414 of OX638403.1, forward strand.
CTTAAGGGTAATTAGCTCCAACTTTTACGGCGTACCTAGGAAGGATAAAGGACTTTTTATAGTGGAAATGTTTACTTCATATCTCAATAAACTTTATATTACAAGCGGTATATGCAAATAGGGGAGACTTTTTCTACCCTTATTAAATCGGCGTTTCGGTTAAAATATGGAAAGTTAAATTACAAAGATAAGAATCGTATTAATTTCAGTAATTTTTGGTACATATTCGATACAGAAGCAAAGGCTAATTTTTTTATCATAATTTTTTAGCATCGTATTTTTCAAACCTATATAATGTGTGTGATATTATGTATTTTTTTTAAATTTTAATAAAAATATGACAACTACAATAATCTAAACGTTCATAATTATTAATTATGGAATCTGCTTAATGCTAAGAGGAAACCCGGTCGCCTAAAAATTTGAGCAATACACGGAGAAAAATGTTATTCTAAAATACGATCATTTTATTCGTAAAAACGGTTAAAAACGGGACTGAAGTTCTTACGAACAAATTAACAGGGTTTCAATGTTTATTGTTACATTTTCCCGCCAATAAACATTGAAACACTGTTAATTTGTTCGTAAGAATTTCAGTCCCGTTTTAACCGTTTTTACGAATAAAATGATCGTACTTTAGAATAACATTATTCTCCGTATAGATCAAATTGTTGCTCTCACCGTCACTCTTACTCCCCGAATAACTGAAAGTGAAAGGGACAACTGTACCTCAGACTGATAATACCTAAATAAAATCATTAAATTTGAGGTTATGTATTCCCCATTTTCTCCTCCAAATCTGGAACTATTTTTTAGTTTTTTTTACTAACTGTTTTAAAAGAAAATACTCTATGTCTCTAAGTGTGCTGTTTTTCAACAATACGTTGTCTAGTTTGTACACTGAACGTCTAATGATGGCGTTCAAAGAAAGCAATTTTAACGAATAAGAAATAAGTAACTTATTTAAAAAATAAAACTTATTTTAGACATAATATCTATATTACGTTAGGAAATATCTGCACTAGTTTCAAAATTTTGTGAGGAAAACGCGGAATACGTTTGTATGGAAAAAACACCGGCCGGTTCCCTCTTAACTTACCTCAGAATTCTGTTTTATGATGCACTAAATCTTCCGGGTTGTGAACTCTAGCTTCACGAAATTTGCACAGATGCGAAATTCTAAATCAATTCGGTTACATTTAACTCGAAAGTCATTGCCATCGTTAGCTTTTATTTTTAAAATATCTACGAAAATTTAAAAAAACTAGACGCCTTTTTTTGTTTCATAATAATAAGATGTGAGGTTTTGCAAGAGGTTGTCTGAAATTTCAAAGTAAAAGAAAAGATACATTTTATTGCTAGATAATTACTTTTCTATTTCATTGAAGACCAAAATAAATTCCGTTATATATTTATTTATTAATACTGGGTTTTTACAGATGTTCGCAATTACGTGAGAACATCCAGTTATAAAAACTCAGTTATTGTACAAATAGAGACATAAAATTACAAAAAAATCTACAATTACATACAATTAAATACAGACACATTCAATTAGAAGAACAGAAACATCACAAATAATTAAAATAGAAATAAGTAATAAAAATAAAATAAAAAACAAAATTATATACAAGCTCCTCAAGTAACACATGTTACAAGGGGAGGCAAGAGACATAAGAATCACGAGAGGCATGCAAAGAGACAATTGACACAATATAATTTAACAACGCCAGAACTTTTTTTCTGAATCCGTACAAATTATCGACGAAAATATCTACTTCGACACACTCTAACTTGTTTTATAGTCGACACATCTGGGTCAGAGGGCTAAAGTAGGCGATATTATTTTTAAATGTATTCAAATTTATATTATCTTATGTCAACCAAACAAGACTTTTTTGATTATATGATTTTTAACTTTGCACCAAAAGCGTAGAATGTGACCTATGCATCATATTAATCCAGTGTAGGCTTTATTGAGCGGCATATTTTCATTAACACCGCGGGAAAAATAATGCAATCTTCACCCCCACCTCCATCCCCTAGCAAATACTACCTAAACATTTGTACACCCGCGAATTTCTTATCGCCAAAGGGGATTTTTTATTTCCCCAACTGTAAACCAAATTTAATTGTGCGTACATTTTTAAAGCACTGCGCTAAATAGGCTCCGGTGTCAAACTTTTGTTTTATAGTCCTGGATCTATGATATCACTAAGGGTAACCTTTCCGATTTTAGAAGAGGAGGATGAAGGAATTAATAGCTGAGTCTTTTAAATCCCGGTGGGGAGATTAATATGTTAACATTTTTAAATGTTTTTATGTTCGATTTAAATTTAACTAAAAATATATTTATAGTAAACATTATGAAGAAGATATATAACAAGTCACTGTATTCTAGGGTAAAGAGGGTATTACCAGTAAATACCGAAAATTAGTTTTTTTTTTAAATCAAATTCTAGACGTATTGACTCTTTTTTACAAAAAAACATAAATTGATTTTGAAAGATTGTTATTTTATCTGGTAAACGCGTTTTTTAAATTTTGAAAAACTAAGTTTATTTTTAATATACTAAGGTTATACCGTTGGTCGTTGGCAGAAAACCAGGGAGAAACATTTTCTTTATTAAATGGCATAGCAACGCATGCCGGGTACCAGCTTGTTTTAAATGAAATTGAATTAATTATATCATAACAACTCATCAAACATTGCGAACCAATTGGTGTTACCCATGGCCGAGTTTGTTGTTGGTTATCCAAAAAGTTGGTTCACGTGGCGGGGAACCCGTACCCTCTTCCCAAAATGATCTCATTATTATTTACAAACCGTGTTGCACCTTTAAAACTTTAGGGGATGATTTAGTATCTAAGGAAAGAAGCGCCTTTTTCATTGACATTTAATAGTATCTTTTTCTCCAGTTAACAAAGAATGCCAATGAATGTGAATTTTTAACAACTTTAAATGACTATGTGACAAAAAGGTATGGACAATCTTTGAATAATGTTTTTCTAGATTAAGATTTGCTCTTTTAGAAATAATGTATTTAAGATATTAATAATAAGACCTAATATACTTAGAAAAATCAGTTTAAGATTTCAAAAAGAAGACCGTACTCAATTGAATTATTACATATTGAATATAGTTACATTTTTTTAAAATAACAATCTTCATTCACATTTTATTCCCAAACCTACTTCTTCTTCTTCTCGTGCCCTGTCCTTTCAACGGGCGTTGGCTATCATGTTGGCTATGCGGACTTTGTTTACTGCGGCCCGGAACAGCTCTACAGTAGACTGGCCAAACCACTGTCTCAAGTTTTTCAGCCACGATGTCCTCCTTCTTCCAGGGCCCCGTATTCCGGCAATCTTTCCCTGCATTATGAGATGCAAGATCTCGTACTTCTCCAGATGTCCCATCTGTATCCAAAGTATCTTAGAGTACGGCTCTGTGGTTTGGTCACCACACTATGCAATTCATAGCAACAAAGTGGAGTCCGTTCAAAAAAAATACGTAAGAATTCTAGCTTACAAATCTGGAGTACATCGCAATCTCGGTAACTATACTGAAAGACTTACTCACTTTAGAGAAGTCTCACTCGCCAAAAGAAGAAACGTATCAGATATAATCTCTTTGTTTAAAGTCATTAACAATGTGTATGATTCATCTTTAATTAATCAAATTAATTTTAATATAAGGCCGAAATCCACAAGAAATCCGGTAACCTTTTGGATCGACACTTGTCGTAGTAATACAAGTTTTTTCAAACCAACATCAAGAATGACTCGATTGTACAATAGGTACTGCAATCTTCAAGACTTAGATATATTTTCAAACTCAATTAATACCTTCAGAAGGAACTTACACATACTTTTACCAGATGATCTCCTTACTTAAGCCATTTTTTTTTTTTTTTAAATTTCTAACAATTACTACTTGTGCATTGGCTCCGCAAGAAATGTATTTGTATGTCCAAGTGTAAGTACATGTATGCATATACATATATATATGAGTACGTTGTGCACATATATGCATATATGATTATGTGAGTATATTTGTGTGTGTATGTATGTATGTATGTGTGTGTATGTATGTGTATATGTATATGTATATGTATATTATATTTATAAGTATGTATGCTTTTTTTCTTCCTAATAACTGATTTCGATCCTCCTTATTTTTATATACATATTTGAAATTAAATTTATCACTCTTGTAACTAACCAATCATTATTACATAAAGAATATTGAGATGAATGTTGTGCTCACCTATAATTAGAAACATCATTACAACCATGTATAAATGTAAATTACTGTAAAAATTATGTGATGTATTCTGTTGGCGAGCCAATAAATAAATAAATAAAAAAAAATAAATCACGTGTCCTAGATATTGAAATTTTCGGATTTTTATTGTTTTAATAACTTCTTTTTCTTTATTCATCCGAACCATAACATCTTCATTCGTATAAACCTACAGGCCCTTCTTTCATCGATTTATTTTGTATCTTCCCGATGACGAACGACGATAATGAGTGTCGGTGAGGAGCGCGGAATCTAGATTTCCCGCCCAACTAATCCGCCCTTAATTGATGTGTCACGTGGTGGATCTGCCGCCCACAGCTGCAACGAAGCTAATCCAGCGAGATATGCAGCAGAAGCTGTCGTCTTAAACTAAATACGAAACGCGTTTCTTCATTATCATTGAAAGCTTTGAGTTGATCGAATCAAAGAAGTATTCACTCTTTCAGCTGAAAAATTTATAACATTATTGAAATGTATTAGAACAGATTTTGAGCTCTTTTTATTAGGTCTATTTTATCAGGTCGTATCACATAAAATATCACATATTTTAAGAAAATTATATTAGTATCTGAGAACAGGTGTTCACGGAATTTTGTGTTCCCTCCGTCTTCCAAGAATTTATTGTTGGTAGATTGTAATTTGAGAGACGGTTAAGGGTAACCATGTATTGGTTACCCAACACCTCTGCCTTAGGTGATTCAAGTGATTCACTACGTTTTGTGACCTAGCAGGGGTAGCCGAGGTTTGACTACCACTCACTGCGTTACGGGCTGGATCGTGGGAGACTATTTGAGGGAGACCATTTAACTTCTCTAGTCGGACGTTTTAAACCAATCGCCTTGCACCGTCATTCCTGGACACCCGGACCCACACCCACCGCTCCCCAGAACTTTCTCTTCTTCGTTACCCTTAAAAATATCCTCCACACAGCATCCCCAAAGATGACATAGGCCCTGGGGCATTTTTTCCTCAGGGCCCCCTGTGTGGGGCCAATGCAAAAAAATTAGTTATATTCCATAATAAATAAACGATGAATATACAAACACATCTGTAATCTCAGAAAAAGTTTCAATCTTTGAACTGTTCCTCTAAATATAAAAATAAAAAGTTTCACTGGCTTGTACCTTATAGTACGTGGCCGTAAGTAGGTAGGTGTCAATTTCTAAGACTATAGATCCATGTTGTAATGAGAGAATATAGATTCTTGTTGTAATGAGAGAATGTAAGTATGCAGCTACTTTGTTTCATTACAATTTCTATTAAAAATCGTCTGCTCTATCGCCAAATTACCATATTTGTAACCCTCGCGCAGAAATACATTTAAATTGAATAAAAAATAAACGACTTACAATAAAAAAACGTAATAAATTCAACACCACACCTTCCTTCGCAATAACTTTAAATTTCACCCAGCGTGATATCGAATATCGACGCGACATAACAGAAAGAAAATAGGTACCTACCAGAAGACCATAAAATAGGAAGCATTCGATCTGGAAGGAGCATTGGAAGGTATTTAAAGAACGGTACCACATTTTTCTTCCGCACTCATTTATTATAAACGTGGGAGGAAGCGACTGGGGTGCTTTCTACTTTTTACCCCTATAGAATAGGAGGGGGTAGGAGCCAGGGAGGATCGTTTATGGTTGTTAGGATTTTTAAGGGTAGGTGGCGCAGTCTTAACTTTGCCCCTTTGTCGTTTCATTTTCGCGAATCGAGAATTTACGGCGGCATTCCTATAAATATTTACAGAATGCGGACTGCGCGATGAGGTGTATAAATGTCGCCAAAAATGCTAATGTCGGCATTTCTCATTCGTTTTATATTGAAAACTCGTTGGAATTTTTTCGATATTATTTTACCATTATATGGTAATGAATCGCTTGGAAAACAAATACATTTGAATTTATTTTTTAAAAATGAAATAAATTTTTTTTACCTAAAGAATCGGCTTCGCCCGAGTTCTAACAATTTAACCTTTAATTATTTTTAGTAGAAGCGTGCGAGTCTACTTTTCAAAAATTACGATATTTGGAAGCTCTATGTATAGCAGCTCATGACGGAAATTAGTTTGTGAGCTGAAAATATTTGTGTTTTTGTATAAATTTCACACAGGAAAAGCTATGCAATTTTCATGATGCCAGAGATCTTTTCCGTGATTGCACCAAAATGTTGTAGGTACCTACCGTTTTTGTAAAATTTACTGTTTGTCAACTGCATTGGCTTCACGTGTCCATCACTTCTGGACATATTTATCCCCAGATTCCTACCCACCCCTCAAACCTTTTTCCTTCCCAGGACTTCCTCTCCTTCATTTCCCTTAAAAAACCCTCAACACAGCATCTTCAAAGATGACACAGGGCCTCCTGTGTGGAGCTAATGTAAAAAAAAAAAGTTGGTTTATTTAGAAGGCATGAAACAATGTATGTGTAAAATTTGGAGATATCAATAATTGAGCCACTTTATTTCCTGATTTCCTAAAAATACAGTTTGCCTATTCTAAAGATTATGTTAAATTAGGCACCTAATAATGCTAAACTTTATAACATAAAATGCCATATTTACGTCTGTTTTCTTAAAATATTCAAAAATCTAACATACATAAAATACGCAAACAAGCATTAATTTAAACAATCGCATCCATTGCACTCGAAAGTTTCCTACAAAATATTATGGTAATAAATTCACTGTAGGAACATAACGATTGTATCAACACTTGCAAACATCCCCCAGCGAGATGTAAAAATATGATAAACTACCTCAGACGCATCTAATGGTTGAAAAAATATACTGCCAGTATTTCCAGGGAGCTCTCGTAAAATCTTATTACCCATATCATTGAAATCCACAGGAAAAACTTAGAGGCGCCCCGGAGCGGCTTGCAAAATCTTATGAAAAATGATGCGAAAATGCATTGGAAATCTTTCCTCGTACGAAAACAAGATTATTTATTGGGAGAGCATATTTTCTTGATATTTGCAGTTCGATCGAGGGAGAAATTTGTATGTTTATGTTATTATTTGCGACCCTATAAAACACGTTGGGAGTTGAGAACAGCGGGTTCTTGATACTTTATGTTGTGTGATAAATGAATTTACATATTGAACATGCTTGATCATATTTTATCAACGATTTGAAAATAAGGAAGAAAATTGCACTGTGAAATATTATTGCATGAGAGCTTTTATTGATTGTACTAGTTAACAGTATTTGATAGCATGAATATTTACAAGCATAAATCTTGTTAGAAAATTTTATTATAACTTTTTAGAGAAAAAGTATAAATTATTTCAATCTGTCCAGTTTAAATTGTGTAATATTATACAGATACAGGTTGTCAAAAAATTATCAAGTATGAATGACAAATTTTAAATCAAACCTTTATTATTCTTTTTTTTTAAACCTATATGACTTTCTTTTGTTTATAAAAAACATGTTATCCAAATAAAGAAATAGAAGAGAATTATAATTTTTTATCACTCAAAACAATATTAGCGACTCTATCTAGGAATCTGACCGTATCTTTTTCAGATTTTTGTAAATGTAAGAAAACCCATATAATTAAATAATATCCTTAAAGACCACCCCTCTTCCCCTCCCCCATATGTTATAAACCGTAGAATAAGAATAATTGTCCCAGTTTAAAGATGGCCTTAACAGGCTGAAACCGGTTAGGATCAAATAAATTAAAGTGTAAATAAGATTTAGATTTGTATGTATTTGTATGTATGTATTTACCATGTCAGGCGTGCTAGCATGGTCGATCGATCTCATCGTTCCCTAGAACAACTGCAGATCGCTAACGTACAAGCGACATTTGATATCGAATGTATTAAGGACACTTAGTCATTGTGAACTGTTACCTATTCGTTTGCGATCTGCAGTTGTCCTAGGGAACGATGAGAAGTTACCGACGTTCGGTCGGTAACTTCATATCGATCGACCATGCTAGCACGCCTGGAGTCGGAATAATAGAAGAGCATGTATGAGAAGATGTATGAATGTGAATAAGGCAAGGAGTGTGTACCATGACCGAGTTTTTTGGCGGTCCGTCCTCTCTGCCTACCCCTGCAGCGAAAGGGCATTATTGTTAGTTAGATTTGTTTTATTAACTTCAAGCCAAGTTCAACTAAATTAAGTTGATTCTTGAGAACTTTAGAAAAACAGAGCTAACATCTGTATTTTATAGGATACGTCTTTTTACATAAGTACCTACTGAATCTACCCCATGCAGTATTGTGTAAAGTAGGTATATCTCACGTTTAGATAATGGCTGCGGTCGGCGGCCCCAGTGGCTTTAATTCCATTAGCGCGAGCCCCCGAGCCAAGTTTCCTTTAGAGTAAAGAGGTAAATTCACTTATCGAATTCCACTGCACTGCCCCCCATTAGTTTTGTTTAATATATCACGGTTCCATTTACACCCGTCGCGGCTGTAAGCAACCTACTGCTGCTCTTATTTATTGGGTATTTCAACTTAATGGAATTAAAATGGAAATTTAATTCTTAGATAATAGGATAGTTCATTAGATATTATGCACTATTGCTGCATTTATCAGGAGCTTTTCCAAATTCTTCAAATTCAAGAACTCAATGTTCACAAATATACTGATTAATGACGACATCATCCGGATGGAGGAAATTCTTAATTCGCCGACGATGCAATTGAGTTCAATAGATTCGATACAGTCCTCCTCGTACTGCAAAATATTACTGCACACTTAGTAGACTTTCAGTTCTCAAATAACGTTTTTTGCAGGACGCGGGAACATTTGAAAAAAATTCACAAAATGTTTTACGAATGGTAGGAAAATGTAGTCCAGAAAGATTTTTTTATATTTTGTAAACGAATGCTTTTAAAATCACTGCATCACAAATTTATTTTTAGACAGGTAATCTATAGCAAGGTATCATTAACGTTGATAACATCATGATTATAACTATAATAATATTATATATGTATTATTGGCTGTTTTTAACTGCAAGTGAGGAGACAAAACTTGGTGCTCATTTTTGCAATAATAACTACCAAAGCAATATATTTAAAAAAGGTAATTTTACTATAACTATAAAAGTCTGCGATCATACTAGTTTTGTATAATCGATCATGATAGTTTTTTTTTATCATCTGTCAATACAGTTAAATTGGTGTGAATTCAAAGCTCCATAGCTCGTGGTAGACCTTATGAACTAAAAAAAATTTCGTTAACCCGTTTAATCACAGGAGACCATATTTGTCCCAGCTCACATAGGTCTCACAGAAATCGTTGTTTTTCCCTTACTATCATAGTCAGAAATGTTATCTAAACGGTATTGGAAAGAGAATACAACAAACTATATATTCAAATCTAAAAGAAAACCACAAAAAATTAAAATTTACCCATTTCTGAAACCAAAGTTTCCGATAGTAATTTGAAAAAAAATTATGGAACTTTGTGATTTTTTTAAGAATTTATTTTACATGAACGAAAAAAAGTGAGGTGACAGTAAGGTTTATAATTCATTTATCTAATGAAATAAGTATGTGTTTTATTTTTTTTCATTATCAGTAATTTTGGTTAGAAAAAAAAGTAAAGTGAGCCATTTTTAAAACTTTTTAAAGTTTTCGCAAAAAAAAATTATATTTAAAAAAATACATAGTAATTTTTAATATAGAAATTTGAAAGCTTATTTCATCACCTTTCGAAAACAGTTTTTAGTTTTCGAATACGTTAACAAATCTTCCATTTATTTGGATTTTATTGCAAAGCAGGAATATTTTTAGCCTCTGACAAAATACGCCAATTTTTTTACGCCTATTAATACGCCTATTAATTCTCCGTTTGAGAGTTTTTTTCTACTTCCGCATACAGATTTTATACTTTAAAGTTAAGATTTACTATCTGCATCTTTTTATTTGATCTCTGTGTCATTTTAAGAAATTTTGTTACCACTTGATTTTGGATCTGCTATATAACTTTCACTGTTAACAATATTGCTTTCCAGCGTTGACATCTTAAATCTACACACTAATAATTTATGTAAAGAAAAATGTTCAAAGTTTTGAGGGTCCAGCCACTTATTAAGCACCTAATTCTCCACAAAGCCCGTTGAGCGCGTTAAATTATTACTTAAGGGATGTAGGGCTAAGGTGTAGGGTGCTACCGACATTAATCTGCACCAACAGTTAGCAAGGCACTTACCCCCGACAGGGCCCTCGGACAAGCGCAAACAACCCTTCGCAACCACCCCTAACACTGGCCACTTGCCACTGCAGCCCTTTATTCCCTTGTTCAAATACCTTTGCATGATTTTATCTGTGTACAAATCATCAACTTAGTATAGTAATTACTTTTTTAAATACTTATGTACCTAAAAAAAATATTATAAATTATGTAGTAGTGATTAGTAGATCAATAAATTTTGGTCTCATTTAGGATACTGAAACCTGTGTCTAATTTATTAACCGATCCATATCAATTTGGAATTTAAAAAATGCTCTATCGATTTGTCACCCCTAGAAGCGTTTATTGCACATAACCGACATCTCTGCTATAGGTCGACAGTGGTGCAGATGAGGTTCATGGGGTGAGGTTTGTCTGGACATTGGTGGCGAATGCGTCTGTCCACCATCTGCGTGGCAGGTCAGATCGGGAGAGACCGATTAAGGGAGACCTTTTGACCTCACCAGCAGAACTCTCTCGGAACAACGCCATGCACCGCAGTGGGCGGGATAGATTTTTACGTCCGTCACTCCTGGACACACTGACCCCCAGATTCCTACCCACCCGTATACACTTTTCCTTCCCAGAACTTTTTCTACTTCCTTTCCTAAAAAGACCCTCCACAAAGATGACATAGGCCCTGAGGGAGATTATTTTCCTTGAGGCCTCCTGTGTGGAGCTAATGTAAAAAAAATCAAAACTTTTATCTGATAAATTTTTGATTTTCCGGACTGCAAATAAAATACCTGTTTTAAGCCACATAACTAGAATTTGAAAAGATACAATTAAAATAAGTATCTTACGACTAGTCAATTTTATTCAACATCTTGTTAGATAGAGAATTTAAATTTTCTCAGTTAATTTGAAATAAGGTAAATTAATGTTAACTCTCATTATTTTAAGTTCTTCCTTAGCTTTGGAAGCGTTATTGTGCGAATATAGTGATAGTTGGCAGAAATGACTCAAAACATAACCATATTGCTCCAGGCAGTTGTGAACAGTAGGGGCTCTTGTGCAGTATTCACATAAAAAAATATTTAGGCAGATAAATTAATAGTATTGTCAAATAGTGCTGTAAGGTAGTAAGGTTTTCAACGCAACAAAGTCCTTGCATACTTATAGAAAATTGTCTATTAAAAATGATCAGATTTTAATAAGAAACCTAAAAAACACGAGTATTCTCAATATCAGATTCTCACTACATTAGGTTCAGTTTAAATGTCAGTAATCCTTATAATGTGTTGTACGTAAATTTGGGCACCTACGAAAAAAAAAACTCTAAATTCGATGAAGCTTTGAACGTTTCAATGTTCATAAGATTACCTTTTGACTAGGTGGTATAATGAAGTAACTTTCCAGTTGCGTCCCTGAATGACCAATGTCCTTCTTACCCGGATAGCGGATGTAAGACAACTTTGCACATTTTCCAGGGTGTAATCGCCATTTCCGGGCGCAGGGCTGTCCAAAGCGGACAGCATAATTTATATATTTTTAAATTTAATTCACCATCTTTTAAATTTATCTGTTAAGAATTTCGATGAATTAAAATACCTTCTATATAGATATAGTTAACATACCTACCATTTAAAAAAAACATTCTTGCCATAAATGAAGTAGTTATATACAATAATGGAAATAAATATGTAACCGTAGATTTATAATTACATATATCCCTTTTTGCAACTTCTAAGCCTGCCTGAATACTGTAAAATATTTTAAGGCTTTTGTGGTAGGTATCTACGTTTTGAATGTTTTGGTCAAGTTAACGGAAGTCAAGTTTAAAAATAATGCTAATATTTTGGAAGCATTATTTTAGTTATATCCATTATGTGTGAAAATATTACGCATCTCCTTGTTTTTATTGATTTGTGTCATAAAGTGCGCATCAGAATTCAGAAATCACAAAACATTACAAGTTCATGAACAAAAAAATATCAACTAACTATTCGTTAAATAAAAATTTTCATGTGACATGACAAATCATTTACTGGAGGACACTCTTTGAATGTATTTATGCACACTAATAGTATCAGTTTCAAAAAGCTTTTCTAACTAGTTTGAAACACCTGCCCACAGTCCCCTCTTACCCCGCATAGATCTAGAAACGTTTATTAATTCCGTTTAAATTTGCACTCACGATTCAATTCGACGATGTTCTTTTTATGTATTTTTTTTAAATTTTATTTCATTCTTCTGCTTTCTATGAAGAAAAAAAAAGATCATTAAACTAAATTAGTTTTTTTATAATTATTAGAACACCACACAAGGAAGGATATCTCTAAAATTATTTATCTGTACCTATCTATCAATTATTTTTTTGTGTTTTAAAAGTAATATAATCATGTCATAATTAACACAAAATTTTCTGAATTTTTTCATTTTTTAAATTCCCCGGTTTCCTTTTATTTTAGAATAAATTTATAAAATTTACAGAACGAAATAGTTTTCATTCCCTTGTTTTGAATAATTGAACATAAATATTAAAAATAAACTATTACCTTGAACGTAGATACAATCATAATGTAGCTCTGTGTTTCACCCTTGCTAAAACACCGGAAATTAGTCCTTTTTAAATCAAATTCTAGACGTGTTGACTCTTTTTTACAAAAAAACATAAATTGATTTTGAAAGATTGTTATTTTTTCTGGTACACGCAGTTGTAAAATTTTGAAAAACTAAGTGTATTTTTAATATACCTACTAAGGTTATACCGTTGGTCGTTGGCAGATTTGTTCAATTTTCAAACGATAGATTATATTAAACAAAACAAATTTCAAATCATATAATCATACAACAAAATAAATCATTACATAATCTAGTAAACACAGTTTTCAGAATTATAATTTTAGTTAAATTAATATCATTAAAAAATAAATCCTAATACGTGTTTTGTGAGGAAAATACCTCAGTTTTTCTATTTATTTAAAGCCTTAAAAACTAAATTATTTCAAATTTTTTTACACACTTATTTTGTTTAGACATTATTAAAAAATCATAAATTCTTATGATCAAAAAATATTTACAAGAAGTACACGATATTTAATAATTTATCATAGTGCGTTTTGAGTATTTTTATTGCTTACTTGAATGTAGGTATATATTAAAGCAAGTTTTTAATGAAATAAATCGATATTAAATTTTAAATTTTTAATTTGATACGGGGAATAATCGATATTTCTCATTGGAACCTCCATGTAGAGTTGCAAGCATTTTAAAACTTTTATTCTCAGCCGCTGGTCAATCGCTCGTAATATATATCGCACATCACATAGAAAAGGGTTGTAAGTCAAAATTTTCTATTTAACGTTTTATCTCTGCATAGTAAAGTGATTCTAGTCATCTATGCGCCACGAAAACCGTATTTAAGTGAGATCCCTCAATGTTTGCAAGACGTTGTTAGTTTATCATTTCGACGTTCTTCGTTCATCAATTGACATACAACTATAAAATTAACCCATTTTGACAAACAACTTTTTCTATTGCGATACATAAAACCTATATAATAGCTGACTAGACTATGGATTCGTAAATTCAATCAAATAACTTTAAAATATAATATATTCCTCAGCCCTACCCCATTCCCAACTTTGAATGCCCATTAGCGTGCCCCATAAAAGTATATCCCCATCCTTAACAAGTAGCCAGTACCTACCCGAATGCATGCAAAACCCAGCGCACAGGGCACAAGGCCCCTGGAGAGGGGTCGCCGGGAATTGAACCCGAGCCCCGGGCTAATGGGGCAGCGGGGCGTACTAAACGCCACTGGACAACTGGACCACCGGACACAAGGGATCTACGTTAGGTGGCTTTTTTTATTAGATGCGATTAATGTTAAATGTAATGTTTTAACAGGACGTGAAGATGATTTTGAAAATAATTTGAGGGTCAAAAAGTGTGATATTTTTTTGATTGAAGTTAGAAAAAATTGAAATAAAAATTGTTTTTATAATGAGATACATGAACAGGGAACGAAAATTTTTACATAAATCAATTTGAGATTCGGGTATGGATACCGCCGCCCGGGAACCATTTATTGGATAACCAGCATCCCTGCCATAAGTCACCCCAAGTGGTTTACGTTTGACACAGGCGCCATTTGAAAAAGTTTCCATTTTACACAGGCATCATTTAACATAGGCGCCATTTGACCCAGGTGCCATTTAACACCGGTGTCATTTTCTTTAGGTGCCATTGACTTCAGATCCAGTTCGTTTAAGGTGCAATTTCCTTCATGTGTCATTTTCTCATGCGCCTTTTCAGCACAGACGTCGTATTTCGACGGGACAAAATTTGTTCTAGGTGTCATTTGTTCAGATGCTATTTAACACAGGAGTCATTTGACACTGACACCATTTGACAAAGGCGCCAACTAACACAGGCATCATTTAACGCAGGCGCCATTTGACATAGGCACCATTTGAAATAGGCGCCATTTGAAATAGGCGCCATTTTACATAGGCGCCATTTTACATAGGCGCCATTTGACATAGGCGCCATTCAACCCAGGTACCATTTGACACAGGCGCCATTTTACCAATGTAACATTTAACCCACAACCGTGGCTGATATACCTAATATCCTTTACATCTTCCGCACCCATGCATCTTTACAATGTTTTACTTATTAAACTTTCCCAGTCAGCAAAGATCGCTTTCAACTCCAGAGATTATACCAACCGGGGTTATCCAGGGGCGTTCAACCGTGCCGTAAAGCGGGGTGTTTCTCTCGGTCAGGGGGTGGCCGCTGACCAGGGGCGGTCAAGAACCCCCCGGGAACCAAAAGGACCCCGCAAATGTAAATGTAGTACTTAATATCTCGATGATTTCTGTTAACTCTCCGCACTTAATTTTGTTTGATAAATGAATTGCATACTGTTTGTGAGAACATGGACTCTAGCACCCCTTTAAATGGATTGTGTTGAAGTGTAATAGATACAAGGGCGTGAAGTCTGGGTGTATTGGTTACCAAACTGCGTGTGGACTTCTCACTATTAATTAAATTATTGTTTTAATATGTGATTTATTTTTTTAATTAGAAATATTAATAGTGGCAGATGTTAGCCATTTCAAAGAACTAAACTTATTTAAATGAAATTGTGTAACAATTATTATAAGCAATAATTATTAGCCTGAAACACTCATCAATATTGAAATCCTCTTTACCTCTCCTTTGTGCTATGCATAAAAAATCTTGTCTTTAACATTAGTTTATCAATTTTAAAAAAATAATCAATATTTGACAAATTAAAGTATTTTCACCAAAAAAATGTAGATATAATATGTCTCGACGCCACCTAGTGAGAGAGTTAGCACTTACATGCCTTTCTCATATAAAAATAAAGTTGGTTGTTTGCAGGTGAAAAAAATATAATAAGCGATAATTGTTGAATGAAACACTAGGTATATATTGAATCAATTTGAGGGTAGGAGGTAACCCGCCGTAGCTTAATGGTAGAGCTCCTGTTCGGCAAACAGAGGGGTGCGGGTTCGAGTCCCGTCGGCGCATGTATCTTTTCTCGAGAGAGTTTTTCAATATTGATGAGTGTTTCAGGCTAATAATTATTGCTTATAATAATTGTTACCCTTTGTTCTATGCATAAAAAATCTTGTCTTAAACATTAGTTTATCAATTTTAAAAAAATAAGGAATTGTGTAAGTTTATTGTAATAATCCTTACAGTTCACTGAATGACAATCCAGTTGGTTTTAATTAAGCCGATAAATTTCAATTGCCTACAAATGTTATAGACACGAGTTTTATGCATCTTTGTGAATGTGTGAACCAATCACGAAAAAATCATTTTTTTATGTGAAAACCGCACAAGAGTTCTAACTGTGAGACTACGGCATCCCCAATTGGGATATGTTGCGAGACGTAAAATAGTGGGGTGGGGAAGGAGATGGGGCTCCCAGGAGGAAAGTGGGGGAGTTCCTGCCTATTCAGATCTGGTCACCACACACGATTAAGCCATTTCAAGAAACTTTTCAATTCTGAATGATGGTTTAATACCAGGAAGATACTGAGATTATCTTCCACTCTGTAACGTGTCGCAAATATAACCTTTATTATTTTATTTTTAACTTATTAACGCGGGTTTCTCACCATCCTCCCAATAGCTTATTCATACTGCAACGAATATTATTAAAAATAAAAATAAAATACTCGGAGTGGTTAGAAAACTCAGCCAACTTATACAATATATAGACACTATTCATAGGTTCGAGTATCGAATTATAAAGTCGAACTTAATAAATAAATAAACCGTAAATCTAAAATATTCGTTATTAGTGTAGATAAGCTATTGGGAGGATGGTGAGAAACCCCCTTAATGATTTAAACCTCAAATTATAATATATTATATAATATTATATACCGTCCGTGGTCGAGTGGTAACAACACTTGACTCCCAATCGGAAGGTTGCGGGTTCGAACCCGGCGTGCGCAAATAAATTTTATTTGATTAATTTGTGTTATTTCACAATTAATTAATAAAAATAATATATACTACATTTGCGGCACGTTCCAGAGTGGAAGATACTGTCAGTATCGCCCTGGTGTAAGACCACCATTCAGAATTGAGACGTTGCTTAATAATGGCTTTAGCCGTGTTTAGTGACTAGATCTGAATAGCCAGGTACTTTCCTACCTTCCTCTTCCCCATCTCCTTTCTTTCCCCACTTTCCTTCAGCCTCACAACATACCCCAATTGGGGATGCCACAGTCTCACTGGCTCCAGACGGGAGCAGTTGGGACTCTTGTGAGATATTCTCTATAAAAAAATATTAATTAATGAAGATAATATTAGCGAAACTCAATCGAAAATCTGAAACAGAAAAATCAGAAAAAGATACGGATACATCTGGAACTCGGACTTGGCTTTCCGGGTGGTCTCTTCATTAATTAAAATTTTATATTATTTTAAATGATTAAATTGTGATATAACACAAATCAATCAATAAAATTTAATTTCGCCCTCCGGGATTTGAATCCGTGATCTTCGGATTTCTAGTCTCCTCGACAACGCAGGCCATCAGTGATGATAATTGATGCTAACTTTGGCAGCAACTTCCATTTAAATAACGGTTGAATGAACACAGCATTCTCACTTGAAGTCGATGTTCTAAATACCAATCCATCCATTTAAAAAGCTAAATTTATTTAACAGATTACTATAGTTTCTCCACAGAATGAAGTGTTATTTTTAGGGAAATATGGTAGATTAAGCCTTAAGAAAAAAGGGTACCTACTACCAAAATATTTACTTTTTTTGTCTTCTAAAGAATTCCCGTATTTTTTCTTTCGTTCCTTATACAACATAGTATCTTCAAGATCTAATTTCTCTCCTTCTTTTCCTTCAAAAGACATCTCCAAAAATGACCTAAGCTATCCAGCTAAAATATATACACTTAAACGTTGAGTACACAATATGATATAAAAAAGATTCGGTCGCATCCGAGAATTGAATCAATTTCCGAAAGGTGTTAATTTTGTACAGAAATATAACATTAAGATTATATATTACACACATTATATACATTGCAGATTTATAACATATTTCTCTTGAAAATGTTTAATTTTTAAGTTCCTAAAAAAATATATGTTTTTTTAAAGATAATATCTGTACATTTGTACAACCAAAGCGGTAATTATATGAAAAAAATTAAAGCATTTCTCGAGAAAATGTTTTCACATTTTTTTTAAAAATATTAGCGCTCTCCCTCTAATATTCGTATTTGTACATCTCCCCTTTCAAACTACATATATTCTTCTCCTTTTTGAAAGCTTATTACGGACCTTAATTTATTCCGAAAAATAAAACAGACAAAGTGATAAAAACTTGTTTAAATTCGAAGCCATGCCTTTGTCTATTTAGTAAATATTCAAAATTACCTGTTCCACAGCCCGATCGTACAGAACCAGCAAAAACCCTTCACCTAACTAAATCATTCTACGAAACTAGTTATCGGCCACCCACTAGCAGTAGGTACTCTATTTGCTCTATTTACTTGGGAAAACTCGTATCGGGCGGTGCCGGCCATAGAAACCGACATTTCTCAAAATACCGCTTTCTGACGAAGGTGTTTAATTTTATATTTTCTTCGTCACTAATTTAAATGTGTCATTCACAGACAGACACACGTCTCGACTGAAAGATAAAATCCACGAAGATACCAGCATCCTACATATTTCAAAAATATTTTTTTTACACAAATCCTTGAGATATTTCAGGGCAATTTAATACCTACCCATTCATATCGTAGTAGTATGTATACAGCTCGACATGGAAAACTTTGCAGTCGATGTCGTCCAGTGATAGGGATTCGTCCTAATTTTTTAAACTACTAAAATAGGCCTTAAAATAGGAGGCAAGGTGAATGTCAAAAGAATTCATATTCTACGCTTTCGTAGTATTTTTACTTATAAACGCTTTTTACAAGTTATGCTTTAAAAATTAAGAAAAAATTCTTGTTCGCGGAAGTACACAAGCAATATGAATATTAAAAAATAGTTTTGTCAATTAAAAAACTCAAATCTTTCAAGAAAGGCTAGCAAATACAAAATTTCATCGGTGATTCAATCCAATATTGTATTTGCTAGCCTTTCTTGGAAGATAAGAAAGCTGCCTGGGTAGGAGGAGAAAAGACTGAGGCCGGCAAATCTATCGTTGGCAATAAACCGTGTACGTTGGGTGCGCGTTTGGTGTGTTTCCTGAGTAAGTGAAGTACCTACTCCAGACCGGAGGTGGCCGCTAAATTCAACAGTGGGCGCACTTACGATACGTATAGGGTCAGCAGTTATGTACTATTAAAATAAGTGCGTAAGTTCATGAATGCGAGAACCTGACATTATGTTTTGTGGGTCTTTTTTCATAAGTTTTCTAATTATTGGTTTTGCTTGATAATATCATAAACGCTAAAACAACTAAGTTTGGATAAATCCAATTGAAAATAACTTTTCGGCCGAATAACTAAAACCTAGCTTCTTTAATTTCTCTTCTGGCCGCCTGCAAAGATATCCGTGTCAAGTTGTCTATAATATAATATGTGAAATGCATGTAAGCAGTCCTACCTAAACAGAAATGTGACGAAAGAGAGATTTTTAAAAAATTATATCATTTTAGAACCAACGAACATAAGTACCTAACCCAGTTTGATATTTCGTGGGCGCACTGCAATCTAGCGGCGAAAGTCGTAAGCTTAAAAATATCGAGCTTTTCATCAAGTGAGTTGAGACACGGGAGACATCTTGCATGACGAATTTTGTTATTTTCCCATGTTATTATAAAATATTTGATTTCATTTTGTTACATAACGTCTCTCTCACGTCAAAACATCGCTTAAATCGTCGATTCGGTGGAGAAAAAAAAACACAAAATTAAACGCGGGGGATTTCCTCATCCGTCGTCGCCGACTAAAATGCTCTGAAGACGTGGATTGGTTGTTTTCGTTGCACGGCATTTTTTGGAAAATATTTGAGAGTTCTCGCTGAGTGAGACTCTTCATAAAAAAATGTTACATTTTAACTCGAAATCGGTCACAGTGCAACTAGTGCTGACGGACGGAACTGTCTATTCTGTATTATAATATGTCTGTTATATGCAGGGGCGCCGCATTTTCAAAAAAAGGGAGTTCATTGGCAGCGACGCACACGGGCGGGAGAACTTGGAGGCGGCAGCAACCCGCTATTTATAATTTTATCAAATTATTTTTAATATTTGGTTACATATTTTCATAACAAAAGAAAGATTTTAAACCAGCATCCTTGTAAAATTTCAAATGTACTGCCAACCTACATTTATAACTTTTTCTCAGATTACAAATACACAAATTACAATACACCAATTTGGGCTACTTTGTGAGGCTGGAGGAATTTGAGGGAGGAAATAGATGGGAAGAGGAAAGTTGAAAAGAAACTGGTTATTCAGATCTGGTTACTAAACACATTGCCATTTCTCTCAAAAGCAAAAATAAATAAAGTAGCACCTATCCTAGATAGATAATATATATTTTGATTACTAAAATAATATTTTTTCAGTTTGGTTTTGTATTTCGGCCTCAAATCCAAAATTATGATTTGTGTGAAATGGTCCGCGCAAAAGTTCATCTTCAATGAAAATATGAGAAAAAATTCAATTAGTCTGATTGTGATATGAGTTTAGATACAAGCAGTGGCGGCTCGTGACTTTTGGTGAGCTAGAGTGCTAATATTAGCAAAAATGACATTATTGATGTCGTTGTAGCCGAAAAATATTTTTAATTTTTTTTTCGAAAATTTATTTTTTGTATGAAGATTTTCAGGAAATTTCAGTTTTGCCGTGCGCCGCACAGATTTCCTGAAAATCTTCATACAAAAAATGAATTTTCGAAAAAAAAATAAAAAATATTTTTCGGCTACAACGACATCAATAATGCCATTTTTGTTAATATTTGCACTCTAGCTCACTAAAAGTCACGAGCCGCCACTGGATACAAGTTTGTTTCGTTATATTATATATTTCTTGGCGTAGGTAAAAAAAAAACAATAAAAAATACATGTAATAGATATATACAACTACGAAATAAAAATCAAAAAAGTTACACAACTCTCTTCCTAGTCGAATTATTCGCTGTTAGAATACAAAAAAGTTCGAGTTCATAACTTTTGGTACAGTAGGTATATGGTAGGTACCAAACCTTACAAAAGGAACAGTATCCTATTTTGGACTTTATATCATCCTGAAACTTTCCACAACCTGTTCCACAGACGCTCTCATCTTTTATATGGTGTTTCTCATTTTCTCCGCCTTCCCTCTCCCTCGTTCTGCCTCCTTCATTCTCCTCCGCCCCTCCCGGATTTTTCCCCCCCTTTCCCCTCCCGCCTTTTTCTCACTAACCTCCCTCCTTTCTTCATGAATTCCCCTTCCACCGTCTCCTCCTTCCCCCCTTCCTCGTCCTCCTCCCACGAACCAACCCTCCTTCATTCTCCTTCGCCCCTCTGGGATTCCCCTCCCCCTCCCGCATTTTTTCCGGCCGCTAAACTCCATAAAATACGCTCACGTGTCCCCTATTGCAATTTTTTGCAAATTTCATAACTCCAGAACTTACCAATATAGAAATATTGCTATATGGTGATATCACAACAACTCGCAATCGGATGAATTGTATAGGAAATATCTCTAAATATATCAAACGCGCGAACTGTCAAACGTACGAAGTTAAAATAGTCGTTAAGTTTTCTGAAATTATCCAATTTTCTGTGCAATTTTCTTTTTTTTTTCTTTCCTTAAGAACCTTCTACAAAGTATTAGAAAACTTTAAAAAAAATAGATGAATGAAATAGGTAAAGTCGTTCTGAAGTTATAGACCAAGGGAAACGGGGATTCTTTATATATATAAATAACCACAAAATTATAACTACATTCCAACGTGTATTTTTATCGGATTAACAACGTAACTAAGTTTCAAACATCGCGGAGTAACTTAGTATCAGACTAAACTCACCCAGGTTTACACTACGCCGGAATAAATGACCTCTGTACATAGAGATATACTTAGAGGCGCTATGTCATACACATTCCCCCAAAATTCGTGTTCAACAAATCCCGAAGAGGTGTAAGTTAATCACTCGTTCTAACTGAAGCCACCACATCGAAAGGTTCGGCCGTCAGACCCTTCGCGTCCTTTTAGTAAAGCCAATTGCTTGATCCTTTTCCACATTATTTTGACATGTCACCCGTCTGCTGCGGTCGACGGTTTAAATCTACTAAAGTGGTGAAATAGAGACTTGGTTGCCTGACCTCCAACTCCGAAGACCATTTTTTTCCGCTTATGTCTAATCTAAATATATATCAATGCCTCTGTATGCGGACCTAAGGAGTTTGCCGCTCTCTCATGAAGGATATTCTCCAGCATTTAAATATATGTTTCCATATTGAGACAATTGTATTCCTCGCGACGGCCCTGGTTATGTCTGTTCTATGAGTCCGACTGAGTATGTAAATAATGATTGATGGATATTTCTGGGAATATGGACTACCGACTACCGTTTCGTGAGCTTAAAAGATACAAAACAAAACATGTTCAGGATGCTCTTTTGTCTCCGTTGCTTATTTTGATGTAAAGGCAAATAATCACTTCTAATTCTTTGTGTTTTTGCCGCCACCGAGATTCTAATATCTAAAACACGACTTCTTCGACATTCAGACTTTTTGACACTTTATACTTTCCTGTTCTTTGTTTATTTTTCTATAATTCATCATAAGAATCATTAGTCATAACCAGTAATATGGCTTCTAGCTTGTCCCTTTACATATCATGAATCTGAATACTGTTTTAAAATGGTCAAGAAAACTCTTTCAACTTTTCTCTGTGAAACTTTGAAGGTACGGTATTCGCAGGATAGGTTGCGGATTCAATTCCCGGCATGCACAAGTAAATTTTATATGAATAATTTGTGTTATTTCACAATTCATTCTTTAAAATACAGTGGTGCCTCGCATAACGAACGCTTCGCACAGCGAACGCTGCACACAACGAACTTCCTTTTCGTTCATTTCACGATTCATACAACGAACTTCGCTTCACACAACGAACTTCGCTTCACACAACGAAGTCGCCCACTTCACACGATCACTGCCGATTTATTGCATCCTTCCGCGCAGGCAGTCGTTAGTCACTGAGCAGTACGCTTAACTTACGCACGTGTCGCAGCAATCGTTCATCATTACAACGAAGTCGCCCGATCTTCTACGATCACTGCCGATTAATTGCATCCTCCCGCGCAGGCAGTCGTTAGACTCGTTAGTCACTGCGTAGTACGCTTAACTTACGCACGTATCGCAGCAATCGTTCTTCATTACGAATTAAATCGCACACGTATCACGGCAGTCGTCCTTTTAAGATAAACTCAACATTTTTTTTATATGATGGGTTCTAAAAAAAGCAGGAAGGTGATTTCTCTTGAAATGAAACAGGAAATAATTAGAAGGAGTGAATGTGGTGTAAAACAGTGTGACCTCGTCAAAGAGTTTGGACAGGTTTTTCACTGCACCATCGGCCAAAAAGCGGAAAATGGATGAAGATGTGCAAGATTCGATTATTTCTTAAAATTAAAAAATGTGTGTTTTTTTCATTATGTTTTTAGATGTATCTAAATAAAAATAATAACAAAAAATTTATCTTTTTTTTATGTCATCTTACCATATTTTATGCTACAGAACGAATTATTTTTTTTAACATGTATTGTTATGGGAAAACGCGTTTCACATAACGAACTTTTCGCATAACGAACTTGCTCCTGGAACGAATTAAGTTCGTTGTGTGAGGCACCACTGTATACATCTGTAGTACACCTACCAATATTTGCAGCACATTCCAAAGTGGATGATACTCTCAATATCTGATGCATGAAAGGTCATCATTCAGTATCAAAATTTGCTTGAAATGGTTTTAATCGTGTACCTCTTCTACACTTCCTTCCCCTCTGTATTACCTTTATCCTTACAACATTTTAATTAAATCTTTTCCTTAAAGATATTATTGATATCCATTAAAATTTAAATGTAAACCTTATAAATATGTATATTATCATAAAACACTTTGTAAATTGAAGATGCACTTAATCAGAATTGTTTGTATTAGGTATATTGTTGCATATTTTGTTTTATTATGGTCCTGTATCTAAATGTCGTTATTTTATTGGTCAATGACATAAACATACTCATTCACTGTCATATATAGACTGTTTATAACGGAAATAAATAAAATAAAAATAAAAACATACCCCAATTGGAGATGCCATAATCTCACTGCTCCAAACGGGAGGAAGCAAGTGGGATTCTTGTGCGGTACTAACGTTAGTTTTTTTTTTTGGTTTAAATGCTAAGAGTAAGCACCGTAGTTGAAATGTCTGGTCAAAGCTTAGATAAATGACCCATAATCGTGTAAGAATGCACTTAAAAACGGTTCCACAACAACTCAAAAAAGAGGCATTTCAACACCCCTTTGAAAAGCCATTTTCAAAGTAAAAAAAAAGAACAGCCCACAGCCTAACCTCACCTAACCTAACGTTGCCTATTTAACCAACTAAAAAAAATCATCAACAGCCCACAGCCTAACCTCACCTAACCTAACGTTGCCTATTTAACCAACTAAAAAAAATCATCACGTTTAATGACTTTTCAAAGGAGGTGTTTAAGTTGCTTGATTCTGAGTTGTCCGGTCACCTTCAAAGTGTAGTCAAAATTATATTTTGAAATTACATACCTACCTACTACTAATTGTCTAAGCGTAGCGAAGTCTTGACTATTTGAGCGTTTTGCATTTCGTCTTTCTGTAAATTTGTTTATTACGTTCCAGTACCGGTTAAAGATGGTGGCCGTTTTAAGCTGCAGTGCGCCACAGTAGCCGATAGGTACGATCAATAAAATCATTTCACTGCATACAAGTAGTAATTCTGGGATAAAATACTTATGGTATATTTATACTACTTTTTATAACAAAAATATATAAACACATTACATGTAGGTAAGATGGTACAATATACAAAAACATAATTCTGCCATAAACAATTATGTTGTAATTACAATTAAGGCTAAAATTTAGCGTAAGCACATCAACAATGTAAACAAATGTGATCAATCGTTGAATCGTAGTTTTTATTAATTTAGTGGTTACTACCTACTTACAAATCTTATGATTTTAGAATTTTGATTTTGATTATTAAATAAAACAAAATTAGAAACGTGAGTACTTTTTTGGACGCGATGTTTAAGTAGGTACTGTTCACAGAACTACTGGTACTTTGTAGATTTTGTTTTTGTGCTTGGATCTTCATTGATATAAAGGGGTTTAAAAATGTTGAATGTAAAACAAACATCCAGTCCCCCGTTATTCGTTAATCCTACCGAGAACCGAAAGACTTAAATTGGTTTCTCAAAAAATGACACGGGATACTTTATAAGCAGAAAATAATTTAATTAATTTCCTCAAATAGACGGCACAGTCGAGTCACCCGGAGCTGTCACTCTCCAATATTGATCAGGCGAGCTGCCATAATGTTGCCAGTTGCCAGTAAAGTTGCCGGTACCTACTCACTTCTCAGTGTTGGCTGTTCTCTGTTCGTCCCATTGAACAAAGAAACTTTTAGGGTGGTACGTTTGTACACTTTTACTATACCTACCTACTTACATGTCTTGGTATATA
This sequence comes from Limnephilus auricula, assembly GCA_951813805.1. Taxonomy (NCBI): domain Eukaryota; kingdom Metazoa; phylum Arthropoda; class Insecta; order Trichoptera; family Limnephilidae; genus Limnephilus; species Limnephilus auricula. Next base: position 10,438,099 of record OX638403.1, read on the forward strand.
GGTACTGAGAGCTTTAGCAGACAGGTAGTAAACATCTAAGCTTAAATATAACGATACTTGGCTTTTCATATTAACAAATTACCATATATCATATAATAATATACCTACTAATTTTGACCCGTGGGTGGTTCGATCAGAGAAAAGAGGGATAGGTGTTGGAAAATTTATTAGAGAGTTTTTCCGACCTCTTCTTCTTCTTCGATGGCGCTACAGCCCATATCGAGCTTTGGCCTCCCGCAACATTCGCCTCCAACTCGTCCTGTCCTCAGCGGCTGACTTCCAGTTTGTTACATGGAGAAAAATGTTATTCTAAAATACTATCATTTTATTCGTAAAAACGGGACTGAAGTTCTTACAAACAAACTAACAGTGTTTCAATGTTTATAGACGGTAAAATGTAAGAAAAATTTGTTGATATGTACGTACGAAATTATGTATACCAACAAATTATTCTTACATGTTCCCGCCAATAAACATTGAAACCCTGTTAATTTGTTCGTAAGAATTGCAGTCCCGTTTTTAACCGTTTTTACGAATAAAATGATCGTATTTTAGAATTTAAAAAATTCTCCTTGTACCTGGAGAAGCTGTGCTGCATCCCCTCTTACCTCGTCTTCCCACCTCTGTCTGGGTATAATTCTTTTTGGGACGCGTGTGTCCGGCATTCTCTGTATATGCCCAGCCCATCTCAACCTGAGGAGTCACACATGGGCTGAGATGTTGGGGGCCTGATATATATCATATAGTTCTTTGTTGTCCCGGATGCACCTCTGATCCCCCTCTTTCACGGGACCACATATTCTCCTCAGCACTTTTCTTTCAAAAGTATCCAGCATTTCAGCCATCTTTGCCGTCAGTGTCAGCGCCTCACATCCATATGCCAATACAGTTCTCACAATGGTCTTATATATGGATACTTTGGTTTTCCTGTGGACGCTACGTGACTTAAACACAGGCAGAAAAGAGAAGTATGTTTTGTTGGCTGTTGTGATTCTCCTTCTGATTTCTACTGGAACCTCATTGTTCTCTGCCATGCAGACTGGAGCTCAGGTAGGTGAATTGATAACCACTTCGTATTAGTAGCTGTCTTTAAATTGTGCACTACTTCTTCTTCTACGTGAAGGACTTCTGCTCTGTATCATCATTTTCGTTTTGTCAACATTAATCCGCAGTCCTACTTCCCGCGCCGCTATTTCTAAAGGGTCGAAGACAGCTGAAATTGATCTTCCGACAATGTTAATATCATCCGCACAACCGACAACTTGACTACTCTTGAAATAAATGTTGGGGCCAGTGTCTTTTAGCGTCTACTTGCCACAATTTATTATTTATATCCCATTATAAAAGAGATGGCGAAATTTTAATATGTAGATACTATTTTCAAGAAATGAAATCCACGAGTACTATTCTCTTTTTTTATGTAGGTTCCCCAAAAGGCCACCATCTTGAACCGGAACCGGAACGTAAAAAACTAATTTACAGACAGATGAAACTCTATAATATACTACGCCAAATATACTCTAGGTAGAGAAAAATAGGTATTATATTCCCTAAAAGCATCTCAATTACCTTAAGTCACGACGTCAAATCGGCGGCGACTCGACGCGACGGTGCTGCATGTCACGGGCTTGCACCGTGGCAGCAGAAAGGAAGGGGGTGAAGGCAGGGGGTAGAGGGTGTTTGATTGACAACCACCTCATCAGTATTCTGGCCCCACCATTGGCCAGACCGGAGCTGTCAATCAAAACCCTGCCCTGCCCTTTTGGGTTCCGAACCCTGTCGAAGGGTGAGAAAAAAACCAACACAGAGGGAGATAGGTAGTATTTATTACATGCGTATGTGTGCTGTGTTTATAATATTTTAATAAACAACACAAACCCCTTTTTAAAAATAGCGTTGTCCGTTTACCCGTGTTCTTTCTTGCGTGAAAGGTAGGTACCTACCTTGTTTAATATCTAGATACTCGTTCAAAGACATGACAATATTTTTATGACCTCCAAATAAAATCGAGCGTTTTTGTGGCCAGTTAAAAAATATTTACGGTGGATAGGCAAGTACAATACAATTTTCACACAATTAGATTATTTATACAGTATCTAGCGATCATCTTTTCAAATTTAATCTATACAATTTTTTGTTCCTTTTATAATGATATGCACGTGTAACGTATCGGTAATTATTAATACATATGTCTATCATACATAATAGGCACGTGTTTCCAAATAAATCATGATTTAAGTAGATAAAATATAAATCACCAAGCATTTTTCCATTTATGGGTGGGTTTATCTACTTGAGTAGGTATAGGTACCTACATTAGGACATAGTACACATTATTAATGAATAATTCAGTCAAGTTGAAGAAATAGGTACAAAAGCAAATAAATACGAACTAGGTGTAACTTATATTTAATGGAAAACAACTTGTTATCTAATATTACAGTAAAATAACTAGATTTTGTATGGGTAATAAATACCTACTGGTTTTAATAGCCCCTTTGCTTAGAATTTGGTATCTCGAATTTCTCCAATCAATGTAAATTGCTGATATTCCAATATTTTATAGATCATGATTGAAATTTAGCTTAATTGAGCTGAAACTAGTTCTGTTAACTTTGAAAATGCAACTAAAAATTGCATTTACTGCTTGTTGAAATTTATTTTATATCTTTCAATTTCTTTCTCTAGCTAAGAAATCTGCCAACTACGTCTCGAAAAGAAAAAAAAATGTTTTTAATTTTTTAACTTAATGAGTTAAACCTCAAATTATAATATTTTAATTAATGAAGATAATATTAGCGAAGGTTAATCGAAAATCCGAAACAGAAAAATCAGAAAAAGACCCGGATACATCCGATTCGATCATTTTTAAGTGTTTAACTTCGACTGAGAACCACGACATTATTTTCATTTTATGGCTGCTATCTTTATGTATGATTGCAAGATTCAACTCGAACTAAATGCCATCTAGATAGTGTCAGGATAAATTTTATCACTTTTTATTAATATGCGACATCTATTGACTTTTTCTGCAAGTCTAGTATGAAATATTTATAACTTTTTAACTTTATGAGTTAAACCTCAAATTATAATATTTTAATTAATCGAAAATCCGAAACAGATAAATCAGAAAAAGATACGGATACATCTGGGAATCATACATAAGATAGCAGCCAACAAAAATATGCCTTAAGAAAATGAAAATAATGTTGGCGGTTCTCAGTCGAAGTATGATACAGTTAAAAATGACCGAAACGGAAAAGGATATGTTGGCGCAGTGGATATCGCGTTTGCCCGGATTGCCAGAGGTCCTGAGTTCGAGTCCCAGATGTATACGTATCATTTTCTGATTTTTCTGTTTCGGATTTTCGATTGACTTTGCTAATATTATCTTCACTGAAAAAAAAATTTCTTCCAAATCCTCAAATAAAAGCTTCTCTCGCATTCGTACCAGACATCGTGGCAGGTATCAAATAAAAATACAAATTATTCACTAATTTTCAATCAGATCAACAATGGCATCTGAAGTGTGCGCCGTTATCCTGTGTATTCACTTGCGAACATAAGCACGAACCGAGCCACGAATTATGGGAAAATTTGTTGCAATTGTTTGCTTTGTTCCTTTCCCATAATAGGGTATTTCCAACAAAAATATTTATTACTTAAAAAAATTAAGCAAAAAATTACGATTATTATGGCATTTTTATTTTATTTTTATGTTGACGAATAAATTTTCTACAGCGATTTTAAGTTGGCCATTTTTGTAATCCCGCCAAAACGGCATTTTCGACGTGTGACGTCATAATGGTCGCTCGTTCTTGAAAATTTTCCGACAGTACTACTTTGTTTGATGATGTGCGTACGAAGCGATGTTGGCAATCACGGGCCTTTGGTTTTGGGCCCCCGGTTGGTTTTATATCGTTTTTAAAATGAATAAATTAGAATGAAAACGTAAAAAACAACCATTTTTAGTACGATGATTAAAATCAGAAAAATGACCTTTAAATAATCAATATATTTTCAACAGAATCCCTCGTTTGTGAAAATACCCTATTCGTGGTTCGTCTCTCAAGTTCGGCTGGCGTATGTATACGCAGCCTTAGACTCGGCTCAGTTACCCAAGTTTAAGGGAGGTGTTTGTGGGTGTTGGGGTAGTGGAGATAAGAGGGTGGGCCTTTAGGGTGGCCTGATATTAAATTTCACCTGGCTAGGCGTCAGTTGGCGACAGTACTTTGTCACTTCTGTATCTAATCGCTTCTTGTCTATGGGTGGAACTCGAAATTTGTAATAAGTTTTTCGTGTAGTTTTTTTTTATGGGTTATGCTTTCAATATTTTTATTCTATTTTTCGCAAGATTTGGGGGCCGCAGGAAGGGTTCCGGATTCAAATTAATATATCTCTACACACCTTACCGCAGTGGAGAGATGTGAACAGTGTAATTAACTCGTATATCCTTAATCTTTCATGTGGTTGCATTTTTTATGTAATATATCTACACAGCATAAAATAAAGAGGGTAATGTCAACAAAAAATATTTATTTATTTGTATTTCACGCCCTGCTGGGCTTTTACATGTTTTTTTTTATTAACAAAGTACATCTAAATCAACATTACATACAATTTACACAAAAGCAAAAAATAAAAATAAAAAGCAAAGTACATCTAAAGCTTTGGAGTTAAACTCAAATTAAAAACATTGACAGACGGCATAGTCCGGAGGCAAAGCTTTGGACTCCCATTCCGAAGGTCCCGGGTTCAAATAAATTTTATTTGATTAATTTGTGTTATTTCACAATTAACTAATTAAAAATAATATATACTATATTTTCGGCACGTTCCAGAGTGGAAGATACTCTCAGTATCGCCCTGGTGTAAGACCACCATTCAGAATTGAAACATTGCTTGAAATGGCTTTAGCCGTGTTTAGTGACTAGATCTGAATAGTCAGGTACATCCCCGCTTTCCTCTTCCCCATCTCCTTCCCTTCCCCGATTACCTTCAGCCTCACAACATACCCCAATTGGGGATGCCATAGTCTCACTGCCTCCAGACGGGAGCAGTTGGGACCTTGTGAGGTGTTCACTACAAAATTTTTAAAAAAAGTTTTTTCTGCGTACATATCAATTTCCACAATGAGCTACGGAGCTTTAAAAAACAAGTTAGGCACTACGTCAAATTGTTAATATTAGCTCTACATAGGAGTGCCCGATGAAAATAATTTCCCTCGGGACCCGTCTTAGTATTGGGGAAGCTGTGTGGAGAGTTTTTAAAAAGGAAAAAGAGGAAGTTCTAGAAAGAATTAAAGTATGAGGGGTGGGTAAGATTCTGGAGGACAGTGATATGAATTCATCCATCCCTCCTTACATCGCGGTGCAAGGTCGTGAGAATCCGGTTGGAAGGGTCAAAGGGTCACCTGAACAAACCTCATCCAAAATGCCCGCAAACCCTGCGTGGTCACCAAACGTAGCGAATCACCACTGTAACATTTGCAAAGGTGTTGGTTATGCTAATGATTGATTCCCGGACAGCATCGGTACCCACACCCGCCTCCCAAATTGTTAAAAATAAAAAAAAATAGTTTTGAAACTCGGACCAAAACTGATAGGTAATGTGAAAGGTCAATGATATCTTTTAATGTAATATATCATTGAAGAAGAAAATAACAATAATAATCTAATTTTTAAAATAAGAAAATAAACAAGACTCAGAAAAATAATAAAAGATAATTGTCGCAACTGGGACTCGAACCCAGAACCTCACGTCTAACCGGGACATACGCTTTATCTAGTTACGATTAATATTGTTAATTAATAAAATATTGTTAATTCTGAAATATGAAGTTGACAAATACAACAGTCTCATAAAAGATCGCAATGTCTGAATTGGATAAAGCGTATGTCCCGGTTAGACGTGAGGTTCTGGGTTCGAGTCCCAGTTGCGACCATTATATTTAAAAAAAAATAAAAATTAGATTATTATTGTTATCTTCTTCTTCAATGATATATTACATTAGTGGGAACAACCTTCAAAAGTTAAAAAGAGAGTTTTTCTTATATAAATTCAATATCTTTAAATTTGAGAAGGTGAAAAAACAAAGATAAGAAAAAATCGAAAACACCTTACTATGGACTGGGTAATGTTGATCTTCGAATCTTCAGAATAACTGTGGGTACTTTAAATAAAAAATAATCCAATCCCACCCTGTATTTCTGTAGACGTAGATGCCTATGACAGTTCAAATTGAACCAAATTACGACGTCAGATGAAATATAATTTGAAACTTTAGGATCCTCGGAACTCGGTACGATTCCATATAATGTTAGTCAGAGAAAACTTTGTCAGCGAGAAAAGCACCTCCAATAGAAGTTAGACAAAAGAGTCCTTGAAACTATTTTCAAATCGCAGTAGACGAAAATTAATGATAATAATAAAAATAACTAAGAACCAACGACAATGTTAATAAAATCGTTACTAGATACTCCAAATTTGAAGAATAACCGATCATAAATAAGGAATTTTAGTAAAAAAATATATACTGAAATTTTACTTTACTTGTAGATACATATTAATTATTGGTAGTTTTATACTTAAGTGTCCCAATAGCTAGAGCCTATGAAACTATTGCATCCCAAATTGCGGGGCCGCCAGCCCACACGCTATTTGTAGTCGAGTCATCGATTATATTACTTTCTTATGTAGCACGCGCGCGCGTCCGCGTCATTATTATGTATATATATAGTAGTTTATGTCTGGCACATAGATAGCTAACCTACTACTAAAGTAGCGGCCATTCTAGTTATCTAGATTATTCTGTCTTGCATTTGTTCGAGAAAAGTCGCAAATATTCTACTGTTTGTATTTGTTCTCGAAACAACCAAGCTACATATATAAGTTTGTTTTGCGCCTCCCCCCCCCCCCCCCCCCTTTGAGTTTTTTCTGTATCCGCCACTGGCCGAGAAGGGATGGATATGGGGAAGAGGAAGGTGGGGAAGAGGAAGGTGAGGGAGAGAAAGGTGGGGGAGAGGAAGATGGGTATCTGGGAATTCAGATCAAGTCACCAAACACTGAAAAAGCCATTATAAACAACGTCTCAGTTCTGAATGGAATGGCTGTTACCTATCCGATTCTGAAAATATATCTTCCGCTATGGAACGTGTCGCAAATAGATATACTAAGTATGCATTATTTAAAAATAATTAATTATAAAACACAAATTAATTCATTAAAATTTACTAGCTCGCGCCGGGTTTTACAAGCCCGCAACCTCCAGATTGCAACCCGAGAGCCTTACCCCTCGACCACGGAGTTTATCTGAACCGCGGCACTAGCTACGGAGTTGAACCGTAAAATGATTTGGATAAATGTGATGTCGCAGAATCATCTTCAAATTAGGCCGTTTGGAAGGGTTTAAAATAAATTGTAAAATAATTTATTTAACCTTGGAAACGTCAAGCAAAAAAAAAATACCCGTTGAGCATGGAATTCCTAATTGCGTAAAAATAATAGATCTAGAAGGATAAAAAAATATGGTGAATAAGATTTATTTTTTGTCCCTAACGAATATTTTTTCTTTTTTCCCAGAAAATGGACTTCCTCGTCGCTTACGCACCGCATATACCAACACCCAGCTACTCGAGCTGGAGAAGGAGTTCCACTTCAACAAGTATCTCTGCAGACCCCGGCGGATAGAGATCGCAGCTTCCCTGGACCTTACTGAGAGACAGGTAACTATTTTTTTTGATAATTATGGGCAATCAAGCGAAAGTTTTTCAGCACGACTTTATAATCATTTCCAGTCATTTCAAAGACTTGTGGGTGTAGTTCAATATTTGCATTAATCTGATGTAGTTTTCTCCAATTATTTGTTTTTGTTTCCAAAAATCAAATAATTTTAGTCGTCAGCGACTGTAATAATAAATACTCTGTTTTAAATTGCAGGTCAAAGTTTGGTTTCAAAATCGGCGTATGAAACACAAACGCCAAACGCTGACCAAAGGAGACGACGGGGATGACAAGGACTCCACAACTTCGGAGGGAGGTAAAAGCTCGAAGATGTCATCCGATAAATTCATGGATGAAGATGGACCAAGCAGTAAAAAGAGTTGCCAGGGATGCGAGATGCCCCCAGCAGGGCTATTAGGACCAAACGAAGAACTTCCCGACATGAATGCTTCTAGAGGCAACAATAACAACACTCCAAGTGCAACTAACAACAATAACACCAATTTCAACACCAACAGCAATGGAGCTTCCAGTATCACCAGCTCTGGGTCATTTGATAAACTAGGAGGAGAGGAAGATTCTAGATCGAACGAATCCAGCGGTCTTCACCTCACGAGCCCTCGCCTTCCTGGTACCAAAAAAGTAAAACAGGAAAACCGAAGGAACTCACCAAACCTCGAAAATATCGGATTATGTAAAACTTCTCCGCAATCGAGTAAAGAAGGACACGCGTCCAACTCCATGCCAGGAATTCTAGATAATATGGCTCCTGGAAAAGGGCTTTCTTCAATGAGTCTGACACCTTCATCCACCCCGGGGACTCCCTCCACTATGCACCCAAGTCCCCTTGGGGCTCCTCCTGGGGCACTGTACCCTCGGCCTTCCCCCCCTGCGGCAGCGACCAACGCCGCCTCAACAGTCACTGTTCAAAATGTGCCTAATGCTATACCCCCTTACATAATAAGAGGTGCTCACCTTAACAATTTACCCAATAATTATGCTGGAGCCCACCCTGATTATAGAAATGACGTCGTGGCTCCACCTTTAGGCCGTACTGGAAGTAAGCAATCACAAGCGCAACAATTCCAACAAATGCATCCAAACTACGCTCATGAAATTTATCACACTGGTCAACAAGGAGTATCGAGTATGGAGCCGCATCATTTCTCTAGAATCCCAGCCCACGGTAGGAGCCACGAACTTGCGCCACGAGGAGTTGCTCCTGCAAGAGGAGCGACAAGACACAACTATAGTGGCGCATTGAACCAAGTATATCACCAACAGAACTTTAACTATAACACTTATAAAAACCACCACGATCAAGGGTCCTATCATCACAACCCCACCAACTACGCGCAGGCACAAGCGTACGCTTCTGAACATGGTCCGTACCATCCAAACAATCACTTTGGGTATCATCACTACTCTGCTGAAATGGGTCACGCTATGAATGTGGCAGGTCCTGTGCAGAACGAGTCCAGCGTTATACCGCCTTACTACAATGCCGATCCTCTGCAGCATAAAAATAACCACAATATGGAATACTCTAGCAAGCACGGGTACTATGAGGGTGCTGCTTACAATCATGCTCCAGCCCACAGCGCTGCAGAGGCCGCTCCCATAAACGCAGCTGCTTACAGCAACAGCGCTAACGAGACCTTCCCGACAGCGAACCCCAGCGCCAACCACGTCACCAGTGTGATGACACCACCCACGAGTGTTCAGACAGACTCCAGTGATAATTACAGTTCATTCCACCAATTCTACGAGGCGTCTCAAGTGCAGCCGGCTTCCGCGGGGGACAATAGCAACAGCTCCTCCGACTTCCACTTCCTCAGTAATTTGGCAAACGACTTTGCTCCAGAATACTACAGCATTTGAGTCGAAGAATACAATGGGATTTTGGTTGATAACCTGTTCCCATAGACATTTTTCCCACTGCCGTGATTAATTAAAATACCTACATAATTATAAGTGCTCTCGATAGTGCCTCAGTTTTAATTTTAAAAAATAATAGCTATGTCGTCCTTTTTTGGAAAAGTTACAGAACACAAAATTTAAGATATTTATAAAAAAAAAACATTTTTATTCAATCGATTACAAGTTCAAAAGGGAAAGCATTCAAAATGTTACCCTTCTCGGAATAGGAAATTAATTTATTTCAATGTTTTATTATTGCAGTCAATGATTTAATACATAAATTATGTTACAAAAGTTATTTTACTGTTAAAACGGTGATATCTATGTTTTTTCATTTAAAAAAATTATATACAGTTTAAAAAAGCACAAGATTATTAAAAAAAAAACACATTTTAAATATTATTAATTGCAAGAAGGGCACTTAAAAAATCATGCAAATTGCTATTTAGACTAATAATAATGGTTCGGTTGTAGCTAAATTCTAAAATTATTCACGTAGATAGTAAATAGTTTAGTTTTAAGATTGTTCATAAATACTGAATCCTTTATTTAGTTTAATAGGCATTGCATTCATGTTAACATTACGAGCTGTTTATAAAACTTGTACATTTAAGAATATACAACAATAAGAAAATATGGTTTCATGGCATTTAAAAGTTTTTGATAATAATATTATGCATTATAATAAACTAATATGGTTAGGTGCAAATATTAAAGCTTTATTTCTCGACGAACATAATTCAATATGTGAATATACGAGTATATTTATATTCTAATTTATAGAAATAAAATTAATAATATCTACATTAGGTTTTTTAACTACATTATATAAATATTATAAAAATAAACATTTTTTGATTTCAATACGATTTAATGTCCCATTTTTTACACTATAAATAATAGCAAAATTGATTTTGTTCACAGAAAGGTTTATAACTTTAAACTAATATCAAATATAAGATTATCTGGTTTTAAAATATATATGTTTACTTTTAATATAAAAATACGATAATTATTATTTTAAATGCTTCCTATGACAGTTAATATAAAAATTGCACTGTAATTCTCACATATTTTCACACAAAAATAACTCATAGCTCAGAGAAAACCTTGTAAAATACTTTAGAGCACTAGTATTTACAAAAAATACGGTTATGTTTTTGGTTTTATGTACATAATTATTACAATATTCATACATATTTCTTTATTAATAACTGTACAGTAAAACGTTCGATAATATTATATTAAGCAAATTTTTTTATGTGTTTTATTTTTCCTCATTTTTAGAACCCCTCAAAAATGTCTCAATGGGGATCCGAGATACTAAACAATAGTGCCTGCCTATTTAATTCATTTTCTTAGAATGTTTCGTAACTTGTAGATAGCGCGTATCATAGGTTATAATAGGTTAAATTATATAATCTGCATACTTCACCCGCCATAACACAGAGACATCCCTGGCATGGCGGGCGAAATAACACAATATCTACACTATGTATAAAATTATTTTAATAAATAAATAAATATAAACGGCCTCTTCACGATCCGATATAAAGCAATTTCTGCAAGACTGCATGCAGTAGTACATACCCTCAGCCGAAATATTAGAGAAAAATAATATTTTGATCTTGCCCACCAACGATCCAATTTGCAGAGACTGCACGCAGCCCTGCAAGCAGTGCTTTAAATAGGATGGTGTGTTTTAGCCACTAAGGGGTTTTAGTCAGCAAAGTTATCCAAGTGGCATAAAAAGTCTATTTTGAATGTGATATTTCATACAAAACTTAATTTTGGATTTGAGGCCGAAATAAACAAGAGCACACTGTGTTTGGGGACACAGTTTGGGGGCACATTCACAGCCATAAACCTACAGGAAATCAGTAATTTTTATTGAAGGGGTTCCTGCAAGACATAACACCTAATCGTGATTTGGAGATATATTTGAGCCTAAAAGTTAAATATCATTTAAAAAATTCAAAATACTGGATTATTATTTTGAATTATGGTATGAAAATATATTTTGCATTTGGAAAGGCCGAATAAAAGATATTATTAAAGATGTTTTTTTATATGTAGCTGATTACCTACAGAGATATTTAAAAAAACGTAGGTACAAAATTGCGAATACCGCACATTAATCCCAGTTCTTCAATAATCTCGGATCTATGGCATACCAATATCAATATCCCAATAATCTGTGGAAGTATGGCATCCCCTATTGCAGTAGGTAAGTAATGAGAGTGAAAGGGGTGGAAAATTTGTTATAACTTTCATAAAGACACGTAAAAGCGCTGCAGGCGAAGTTTTTTCTAGGTCGTAGGGCAAAGCAATAAATGCATTCGTTTTTTGTTATTCGGCAACTCCATGGTTTCCCAACAATATTTAAACGGAAATCTTTCAGTATTTTCTTAAATATAAATCTTTTAGTATTGTTCAGATATCGAAAATCTTTCAGTATTTTCTTAAATATAAATCTTTTAGTATAGCTCAGATATCGAAAAAGATTAAGTAGCCAGCTGGTTTTATTAAGAATTATGCCTATGTCAGACCACACTATACTTTCGTAGCTTGGGAATGTCTTATTGGGAATGTATAGCGAGCGATTTGTTAAAATAGGCCAAGCCCAGAAAAGCTTGCTATTTTATGGCGTAGTCTGTAGCCTTTATACGGTTCCATGTCTAATCGCACTATGAGATCTCAGCGTCTGAATTCCCATAGTATCTAATTTTTTTAAGACACGATACTTCCTCACTTGACAATTCATCACATCATAACTCACATTGACCTAACCTATGAAAAAAAAAACAATTTTTTAGAACGACTAATTAACTACTAAAAGAAAAATAAATGGTCTGATTTCATACAGCGGTTAAGGAGATATTAGCGTATTCCGAAAGGCTTTGAAAAGTATATTCAAGAGGGGGTGGGGAGGAAAGCACAAGGGGGATATCCGGGGATTTTTAACCTAACCTAACCTTACCTAACCTAACCTAAGGTTAAAAACCCCAATTATCAGTTTTCGACGCTTCGAGACCTGATGAATTATCATGTGAGGAATTAACATCCGATGAAAAGTTTGTACTCAATATTCATACACTTTAAAAAGTTTCCACTGAACATTCTGGTCACCCCTTTATACATGTGTGGTGTATCAGGACGTACTCGACTAAATTTAACGAGTGATTCCTGAGTTTATTTGGAGTAAAAATGTAGATGGCAATTCGGTCTCCGGACTGCTCAATACAAAATGGTAGCAAAATATTAAATATATTTAAAAAAAATTGTCTAGTTGTTTCCAATTAAATTCTACTGAATCTTTGTTCTGGACCATCTCACGACTTTTCTAATAAAACTTTGGGACATACAATATTTGCTGGCTCATAATAATAATACACAAATAACTAATATTAAATCAGTAAGGTCTATTTTGAGAAAAAATATAAATCATTATCAAATCAGTAATTTATTTCAAATGCATGTCGTTATTGCAGCGCTACAATCTAAGTACTTAAATTATGATATCATATTATCATGAACGAACCTAACCTAACCTAAACTAACCTAATCGATTCTATGAGTTCAGACCTTTCAATTTTAATTGACTGAAAAACTTCAAAAAATTTTAAAAAAAAAAACGTTTTCAGTTACAAATACATCAACAATGTCCAATTTTCAATTTTAGCAATCTAGCTCACATGAAAGTCATGGACCGCCACTGGTCGATTTATAGAACAAAAGTAAAGTTGAAGTGCATTCAACTATAGTTTTTTAATTTCACAGAAAAGCCTATTCTCATAGATCTAATTCACGGATTCTAAGATTCTAAATAAATCAAAGATTAGATCAGGTGAGATCCGGGCTAAACAAGGATGTGGAACAATGTAAAACAATAAGATGGACGGTTGACTCATAAACGATATTTCCTCACATGATAATTCATCATCATCTCAGGAACGATTCAGGACAAACTACCTCAGAATACACTCTTCTTTACGTAATTTCATATTATAAATATTATAAGATGCACTTACGTCAATGGCAAAGTATGTAAAATATTAATATTCTTAAAATTACAATTATCAGTTTTAATCACAATCATTATGAATTATGACAATCTCTACGGCCGTATTCAAAAGACCAACACTACGAAAATTCATATTACTAAAAAGTTGCCACTGAGTAGACCGGTCACCAAGTAGACATTTTTTTTTTTTTTTTTTTTTATTAATAATTTTTTTGTCACATACATGTTACAATAATAGTTTTATTTTATTTTTATAAACAGTAAAAAGCGAGAGCAATGTAGTTGTATTCAATGTAGTAGACATATGTAGTAGACAAAAGATTTAAAAAAATAAAATAAACTAAATAGACTTAAAAAACAGAAAAATATAAAAAAAAGAGAAATATATGTACATATGTATGCATGTATATGTGTATATATATATATTTATATATATAAATATCTATACATGGGGCATTAGACGCTATATACCAACATACACACACACACACACACACACACACACAAAACACATATACATATATTTAATATAAACATAATTTATAATAGTATGCATACATGTACGATATCAAAAAAATCCCACATAGGCATCGCCAGTTCGTGGGTATACTTGTGTTTTTTTAAAGCAGTTTAGTTAAATTTACTCTATATATGTATATTATCTTTGTAGAAATTGCAAAAAATATATAATAATATAGTAAAATCAGTATTTACGGAATTAAAATTTAAAATACGAGAATAAAAGATTACAAATTTGTTAAAAGTTAATAGAGATTAAGATCAGGTGTTACAGCAGGTAAATATTAATATCAACACTATTTATCCAAGACTTTATTACATTTTTATGTTTGCTGAAGGATGATATATTTTCACATTTGATTTCTGTAGTCTTATAGAATGCATTATAAATTTTTCTAATATTTAAATTTAATAAATTGAATTCTGTATTTCTATCAATTATGTGGTTTTTTAAATCGTTTCCTTCTTCACATACCTTACTATCTGTAAACATGAAATCGTCAAAGTAATCCATTTTTCCTTTTTTTTTTTTGTAATCCAAAAGTCTTCTTCTTGTCTAGTATGTGATTAGTTCGAAGGTATGTCCTTAGCATCGTTTATTCTAATTATTGGGGTATCGTCGCTCTTTCTCAGTAACACATTGCCATCCTTGGTCCAGACGTATTTATAACCTAATGTTTTTGTTGATTTTGTTAACCACAGAAGTTGTTTATTTTTTTGTGTTAGTTTTTCGTTAATGTAAATTTTTTCTGTTGAGTCTGAGTACTTTATATCCCTTGGAGTGAGGATTCCTTTATTTTTTTTTTGTTTAATTATCTTGTCCTTAGCTTCTTTAGTGTTAAATTGGATGCTAATTAATTGTTTCGTCGGGTTATTATTGTAGCTCACCATAGAGTTGATCAGGTCCCTGCAGTCTATGGCTGACATCAGCATTTCTATTGGTTTTCTGATGTCATCGTTCTTCGTTAACGCAATTCCTTGAATTTCAATGGATGTTTCTAGCGAGCTCTGTTGAAGATGGTTTACTGACAGTTTAAGATTTTTTATTTCTTTTTGTAGTTCTTCAATTTTCGATTCATTTTTTTTTTGGTGTTCATTGGTTTTTTTTAATTCATTTTCGAAATCATCAATTTTATTCGAGCAGAATTCTACGCTCTTAACTATGTCTTGAATTTCTTTTTTAATGTCTAAGAATATTTTATTGACATCTTTTTTTAGAAAATTTTTTAGTTGGAGGTCAATTCTGTCGCTCATTGTTTGTAACAGTTGATCTGTGAAAATTTCAAATTTTTGTTCCATTGTATCACTTTTGGGGGGCATTTTTAATGATTTTTTATTTATTTTAGATATTATTGAAATTAAAGTATGCACTGGAGTGACATCTATCGGCAGAAAATTATTTTAAAGTGGTTCTGTTGTAGGCAACAGATTAAGCTTCGTCTGGTGGTCGATAGATGTGGTATTATTAAAAGATAATTAATAACGATATTAATTTTAAAGAATATAGATATTTATTTATATTTTTCAAAGTTTATTTATTTTTTGATGAATAAAACCACCGATGATTTAAATGTTATATGATTGTCTTGAGTATCACTTTTCGTATTCACTTTTTACTGTCCAGTTGTAATTAACAAATTTTAGGTTAGAATAAGGTTTTTAACTGATTTCTGTTGCTTTATGTTGAATTAATTAGCTGATGGTTATTATTACTCAATCGCTATGAGAATTAATTTTTGATCACTTTACATTTGCACTTATTGAACACTGAAAAATGGTTTTGACAAATTCTAGTCAAAGTCAGTTAGGTTTTGTCAGATAAAGTTTGTTCTGTTGTGTTTATTTTTATTTAGGATTCACTAACTTGCGTATCAATTTGGGATTAAATCACTAAAACAGTTTTCTGCTTCTATTTCTCTTAAAATTATCAAAGATTTCAAAAAAATATCGGAGAATACTTTGACAGCTGGCAACTGCACTGAAGGTAGATATATCTATCACCGCACATCCCTGGTGATTATGCGGGGGAACGGTTCCATGTCTAATCGAACTATGAGATCTCAGCGTCTGAATTCCTATAGTAAATTTATTCAGACACGATACTTCTTCACATGATAAATCATCACATCATAACTCACATTAACCTAACCTAACCTAACCTTACCTAACCTAAGGTTAAAAACCCCAATTATCAGTTTTCAACGCTTCGAGACATGATGAATTATCATGTGAGGAATTAACATCCGATGAAAAGTTTGTACTCAATATTCATACACTTAAAAAGGTTCCACTGAATATTCTGGTCACCCAGAGGAACATATATTATTGTCTATGATGCTTATTGCTATTGCTTATGCTCTGGCATCCCTGGCAACTGGCAACACTAGTGGTCTACGTGATTTCGTTCTTTGCATCAGGGGGGTATAACTCCGAACAAAATGGCGTACCGGCTCAAAAACGTTTATCTATGGTTTGTGACGTCAGAGCGTCCATCCAATAGGAAGCTTTTTAGCTTTATATGCTAATTCTATGGTTGCTCACCTGTCAAAAGTCAAAACGGGTACACGATTCGCGAACGACGATTTCCCGGCGCGAACATATTTATCGAAATACTTGATAATGCAGTGTCAAAGGCTCTACAGATTTTGGTTCAAGTCACATAATAAGGGACACACAAGATTATGAAGGTATACATCGGTTTTATATTATGTGAAAGGAAATATTTTACATGTTTTGTTCGCGAAATTTGGTTAATGTATAATGTTAATGTTTCAGAGCGCGACAGTGACTTCAGAGTCATGCACTGTGTCGATTGCTGCCAGAAGGATTACAAAAGATTACGAAGCAAATCTGTGTTTCATTTTCCATACACATGCATCGGCTCATTCCAGGATTCATCGTTGCAGCATTTTTGTTTAAAAGGTATTACAGACTACCGGACGTTCTGAATAATGTTAATCATCTTGCTTTGGAGATCCACGATCACATGAATTCATTCATATTCACTAGCTAATATCGTCCCAAAGAGAGACTGCATCAATATTCTTGTATTTCTTGTTTCTGTGTTAGGTATCTATATTAATATATAATAAAATTGTTAAACATACTATTATGAGTTTTCATTTTTCTGTTTTAGCAGAGGAATGTCAAAATTCGATAATATCGCAAGAACGACCAATTATATTTGAAAATATCCTTTTACAGGAATTGAAATTTCAAGTATTTTAAGGTTAATTTAACGATATCTCGATTTCTTTACAGAGCAACGGGTTCCTATCTGACACAGCGTTATTCTGAGAATATGAGCTGTAAAGAAAGATACTTTAAAGCTCATTTTCTCAGGACAGCACTTTGTCAGATGAAACCTTCTTGTCCTGTAGGAACATTTTGACATTTCATTTTTAAAATAATATTTTAGGCTAATGGATTGGGTATGTTCGGAAGCAGGATTATATTGTCTATGGTCGTGCTTTTTTGAGTTTCCTCTATCCTCGTCTATGGTGTGTGACGTCAGAACTTAGCTTTATTGCCATATCCATGGTAAAATATTGACCAAAGTTGCCAAGTACAAAAAGCCCGAAGATATCAATCTAATAAGTGGTTTATTTATGCTTTGCATTTGCTTTGCCAAAATCACCCGAAGCTGGCAGAAATCGGTAAACTCAGAAACTGGTAGAGCAAGTCGTACTTTGATAGCAGGATTTTACCGCATACTATTTGAAATAGTTTATTGAAAAACTCAGCAATAATGTCGGTGGTAAAGAATATTATCTCTCCGGATGAGTTCAGCAAATTTATAAGGTATGCATTGACTCATTTCTTGAATTATAATTATTACAAATAATAACAATAGGGTTAAGTTGTTTGTATGGCACAGTTTTACAGGTAAAATGTTCTTTTTCATGCATTCCTATCGTTAATTATTTTCCTTATCTCTGCATACTCGAGTTAAATTACAGGTAAATTATTTGTGCCATAGTGTTAACGGGGGGATTTCTCTATTTTATGTAATATTTTAATTAGAAACATGAAATTTTATTATCTTGGAACGTAGTTTCAGTATGTAATTACTACTTGCATAGAGTATTATGTTGTTATAATTGATTAACACCTGCTTTATTTGATATTTCAGCTCGTCCAACTTGTCAGTGGCACATTTTGCGGCAGAATGGGCACCACAATGCAAGCAAATAAACGATGTGATGTCCGAATTAGCAAATTTGCCTGAATTGAAACCAAGTGGTACACAGTTCTGTGTCTGCCCAGCTGAGGATATGCCGGAGATATCTCTTAAGCTTAAGGTATGAATTGGAAAGTTTAATCAATGGAGTTACCAAATAAAATAATAGTTTGAGACTCATTTCATGAGCAATACTAAGATTACAAATCGATACGTTGTATAACTAACTTCCTGTTCAACAGTTCAAATTCAATTTAAAAACTGTTGTTTTCTGTATTTAGAAACTCGATCTCCTTGGAATAGCCTATCATGTGAACTAATATATAAAATAACAGAATTAAGAGCAAAACTCATCTCCAGATTCTTACAATTAAAGCCCCTTTTATAATAGGAATAAGCAATAAGAATAGGCCGGTTGTCGAATAGGCGAATAGGAATAAAATAGAATACGCACATTGAAGTGACTATGCTGCTGTAACTTGTTTATGTCAAATGACCTAATAAATCAATTCCCCATCATTTATATTCATTATTATATATTAGATCATTTTCGTCTTCAGCAAATATATATAAAATTCGCTATAATATCCAAATTCCGCGTAGATATTTGTTCAATACCATAGAGTATCGACTAAAATACATACATCTCAGCATATATCTAAGCTTTCTGTAATCCATAACCATAAAAGATAAAGTTGGACCATCTTTTCGGTTATAGAAAAAAATAACAGATTATTGCCATCTATTATAAACGGATACACAGGTTTCCTATCTTCCAACTTCTACGGCCTAGGGCTTATCGAATACGGATTACGGACTATTCCTATTATAAAAGGGGCTTAACAGTTGAAAACCTTCTTCCAAAGCTAATCCATACTACCTACCTACTCAGAACTATATCATAAAATATACTTTTTGCACTATTGTGCACATTTGGATTGACTTTAAAATTGTTCATTTTGTCAATTTATTCCACAACTGTGAACCTTTTACCTTTAGCTCTTAAGATCTAACCTATTCATTACGGTCCTACGGAAGAATGTCATACCTTCGAAATGGAAAACAAAAATTGCATGTCTCACACACAATGCAGATAATGTACTATAAAAATGAACACTGTTATGTCCGTGACGGCAAAGGTACATTAACCGTATATTACCGGGATCCGCATCGAATTGGTTAAAATCATTTCATGATAGCTTGTTCAATCTTAAAGTCTACCTAGAGCTGAAATTATTTTCTGTAAAGCACCCTTTACTTCATTTTATTTGTCCTCTCAAAAACATTACAAAATTTAACATTTTTATGCGTTTTTAAAATACAATTGTAAGAGTTGTACATAATTAAACATAACAGGTAAGGATATACAAGAATACAAGAATTAATAGAGCTTGCCTTAGAGCAAGAAGGCAGCTTTACCAACACTAAATATGTCGATATCCGAATTAATTCTGTTCAACAGCAAGATTGCTTTTCCGACTGGCATGACCATTGGCAAGTTAGTCCTGCAGGCTGGGAGATAAAACAGTCTATGCTGTTGGTGGCGAAGATAACCATCAGGAACATAGAAATGAATGCTCTCCATGTCGAGTTTTCGAACCATCCACGAATCAATCTGAAGAAATGCATGGCAATGTGTATATCCCTTCTGACCCGTAGATGGTTCATTCCGAGCATACCCAAAAGAAATTCGGTAGGATAGAGCCACGGGTAGTAGTCATACCCCCTCGTGTAGATAAATCTCAAAAAAAATTTCTGAACTCTCCAACATGAGGGAATATTTGACTTGGTTTGTACTCCAAATTACAGACCCACTTTCAAGTCTACTTCTTACTAAGGAAATGAATAGAATTATGTGAACTCGGATATCTCTAACATTCCTTGCGCAGAACAAATCACAGCATTCTCAATGAAGTGCATCAATATGAGCATGAAATGTCAGCCCACTATCAAACATGATTCCATGGTCCCTTCATGGAGGAGTCACGTTTTAAACTTTGTTTATGTTACGTTTATGTATTACTTTTACAGATTGAAGCCGTTCCTACCATCGTATTCATAAGAAATAGCAAACTTGTGGACAGAATAGACGGAGCGGACGTGGTCAGCCTCACAGCTAAGGTAAAGCACCTCAGTTCCGTGTCCGCCCCGCCCAAGGAGCCCCTGGAGGAGAGACTGAAGAAGCTAATCAATAAACACAATGTCATGGTGTTCATGAAGGGGAACAGGACCACTCCCAAGTGTGGATTCAGCAGGACACTCATACAGATCTTGCAGGACACAGGGTAAAACTATTGATAATATTGTTATTACCGGGTTTTTTTTTAAAGAGGGTCAGTCAAAAAGTAATAATGCCTCCCTATATTTTTCTCCCTATTAGTTCTGCCACCTGTTGATGCAGAAAGTTACTACTGCAGTAGATTGTAGAAGAAGGTTGGAGGAATAGAGCCAAATTTTTCACTTAACCTTTTGGAAGCCAGCATAGGAAAAATATATTTTTTAATACGACGTAAAATATTTGACATTTCTCACCTTTCTTTTGTGATATATTACAAAAATTGCATGAAAATAATGTAGATAAAACGATCTTTCTAATAATCACTCAAATCTATGCTTTCCACAATGGATTTATATCAAAAACAATGAAAAAATATAGACTACGACTCCGTTCATATTATCACGCTGCCTGCCATTTTGTCGGCCATCTTTGATGCCCGCCGCGTCATCGTGAATTAATTTGAATTATTCGGAGAGGCTAGACGCTATGTAGCATTTCGTTACGTCAAGAACGAGAATGGCCCAAGCGATTCTGACCTTGTTCTTGATGCAATTTCTTTATACATAAGGGACAAAATCGCTTCCAAAATCGATGGTACACCGGAGTACGTACGGCCAATGACAGGTTAACTAACTTTATCTAAGTATAAAAAAAATAGGAGGCATTAGTTTTTTACTTACCCTAGTACATATATATCATTGGCGTTACAAGTTTTGGAGAGTCCTGGTCGACTCTAGGATTCTTCTTGACTCCTGCTGTTATCCTTGGTTCCTTATACCTAACAATAGATTTCAGTGTTGATTAGCACAACATCTAGGCTATCTACATTTGTCAGTGGCTAGTTTATCAACATATTATCTTTTGACGTAAAAGAATGATGTGCCTCTTGTTATTCTGTATATCGATAATCTCTGAAAAATCGAAATTTGAGTTGAGGCATTTACATGTAAAATACATGTACCCTCTATTTGTTATATTCGATCAACCGAATCATTTATAGTGCAGAAGAACTTGTAGTGAATTAAACAAAATGTGGATGTTTTCTGGGTCACTCGTAGGATATTTCAAAATGTGCTACTAATTTACCGGAGCGTTGCGCCTCCCGGTGTTATTTTATAGCATATTTAATCAGTGGCGGTTTTCTCTAAAGTGCGGTTGTGCGGTGAACCCCCATTAAAAAGATGATAAAATAAAACAATCTTGTTGTATAGTAATATAAACGCATCACAGATAGCTCAACATTAAAATTCCGTCTTTAAAACTCGCGCCACCGAAAATACGGTAGGTATCTATCTGTTCCCATTTTGTGCGCGTTGCGATCCGCACACATTTGTCCATACGAAAAAATCATAGCCGATACGAATCGCTGTGACGGTAGAATGGACAAAACTACGCAGCTTGGTGCGCTGCTCACGAGTCAAGATGTCACGTGACCTCCGAACTTTGACGAGTCTCGCCGAAACGAAGCCCGAGATTGTCGCAGGATGACCGGCTGACGGTCGACTTTTGCACCGACGGATGCAAGATAAATGTTATATATTATGGTATTTAACTTTGTAGTCATTTTTGTACATTTTTTATTTTCTTGTTTCTGCATTTCTCCAACCGTTTACTAATGGCATTTGTAAATCTACTATTGAAGTGGACCGATTTTGACTTCTGTTTTCGTATTTTTTTTATAGATAAGTCGTTATATCCCTTAGTTAAGAGTACATTTACTAAAGTTTCGGCAAACAACGTCGCTAGTTATGCAATTTTGTGTTGAGCTTTCCTAGTATTGTTTCGGCTTTCAAATTGAAAGTGGTTGCGTTTATCGGTTGTCGCGAATATTCTGTCCTAATGTTTTCACACAATGACGGAATACAGTGTTATATACAAAAAATAACGCTAATGCTTATGAAAAAAGTTTGGAAATTAAATATAATTATTTTTTGTATACGTGTATAGTGGATTTTTTGTGTAAGTGAAAAAAGCTAATTTTATTTCGTGTCCACCTTTATTTGTGTTTCTTGTTTTTTTAGGTTTTAAAATATCAATTATATTATATTCTACATTCTACGCAATTTTTCTTATTGAAAAAAAAATAATCATTAGCAACTTACATTGAGTGTTGTAAAAACCATCAAACAATTTAAATCCTCTAAAACCACTTTGGTTTTTTAATAATTGTGTCGAGAAGTATCAAGTTATTTAAAAACAATAATACCTATTTAGGTACCCCTCCACTAACTTTATTTAGTTTGTGTGATAAGAGTAAATTTTGATTAGACAATAATATATCTTCTCTTGAATTTCTGAACCCCCCTTTAAAAAGACCACGAACCGCCACTGTATTTAATATGTAAAACACAGTCACGTGTAAATAATATTTGATTCATGGTGAGCATTCGAATATTGCTTTCCTCATTATTTCAAAACTTAGTATTTGGAGAAGTCTGACTAATCAACTAAAGGGTCGATTTATCAGAATCATGATGAAAAAGTAAAAAATGAAATCGTTATTTGAAATATGTAATACATGTCAGTTTCACACAGAATATGAGCACATTGTATTGTCAAAATTTTATTATTGAGAGGACAGATTGTTTCGATTTTATAGTGCTTCATTTGATAGCCACGATAACCCCTTGTTGACCTCTTGGTCAAGTCTTGGATTAAATTTATATAATTATCTCTCATCGATCATAATATTATGTATATGTAAAAATAAATTGATGTCCAACAAATCTGTAGCCTGCTTATTCCTCAATATATTTACTTCCTTAATTTGCTATGCTCCAGTAAATCCTGAGTTGAATGAGGAAGTGTGAATCTATCTAAACCTAAAGTCGAATCATTTTGATACTTCACCGCATATATATTTACAAAAACAATATCTGCCATTTCACACAAAGGAAAAATGATAGAGAATACATTCATTTCTGTTATATTGATGACTCCCCACAATGTTGACTGGTATGAATGTACATATTGCTTATTAACATAATTCATAAACCGGACTTTGATAGTTGAAAGCCAGCATACAAAAAATATTTTTTTTCAATACAACGTAAAATATTTGACAGTTCTCACCTTTCTTACGAATTCAATTTTTATAACATTTCTTTTGTGATATATTACAAAAATTACATCAAAACAATGTAGATAAAACGAACTTCCTAATAATCACTCAAATCTATGCTTTCCACAATGGATTTATATCAAAAACAATGAATAAACATAGTCTTTGAATATGACAGCGTTCATATTATCAAGCGGCAGCCATTTTGTCCACCATCTTTGGTGCCCGGCGCATCATCGGCAATTAATTTGAATATTCTGGAGTGGCTAAATGCTATCCAGTATTTCGTTATGTCAAGAACGAGAATGGCCCAAGCGATTCTGACCTTTAATTGACCATATAATTTCTTTTTACATAAGGGGCAAAATCGCTTCAAAAATCCGGACCCGCCGGGGGGACTGCGGCCTGCGAGAGATTAAATTTCTCCACCAATGTCACATGAACGGATGAATCACAGTTTTTCATTTTGTGAGAATGCATTTGGCAATTGTTTAAACTTTTTTTTTCTATTTTGCAGTGTGGAATATGAAACTTTCGACATTCTAAATGATGAAGAAGTACGTCAAGGACTTAAAACCTACTCGGACTGGCCCACGTACCCTCAGGTCTATGTAAAAGGGGATCTGATCGGAGGTCTCGACATCATTAAGGAGATGCTAGCTGCCGGAGAATTGGAATCCACACTCAAATCATAATATCGTTTTTACATCTATTATGTACCCATCTTCCATTTTGACATCTATATAGTGATCAAACCATGTACACGAAGTAGATATTTTTATTTGAAATAAAATAATTTTTTATTTATAATCCTGCTGTGTTATTTTTATTCATTGTTGCTAAATATCAAAAGGATTTGCAAACTTCAATCGATGCGATAAAACTACAAAAGTTTATAGGGAATCCAGTAAAAACATATTGTTTTAGGTTTGTATGTTGGTCTTTGACCCCCTTTTTTCACATTTGAATAAATGTTTATTTAGTAGTAATAAAATGAGATCAAACGACTCTTCAAAATGCTAAACATAAGGTAGTACACAAATAACACTACAAAATGTGTATGTTACAAAAAAATCAACTGATTATGTATCTACGGTTTTTAACAACATTTAGTGCAGTTGAAACCGGACTGTATCATCGAGCTTTACCAGACGGTTCTATGTTTTAAACGGTGACCTGTCTACCGAGTGAAAACTTTTTGAGTGTATGAATATTGAGTATACATCAGATGTTAATTCCTCACATGACAATTCATCATGTCTCGAAGCGTCGAAAACTGATAATTTCGGTGAGGGGAGGGGGGGAAATGGAAGGGTTGGTTAATGTGAGTTATGATGTGATGAATTATCATGTGAGGAAGTATTTATTTACTATGGGAATTCAGACGCCGAGATCTAATAATCCGATTAGACATGGAACCGTTTTAAACAAATTTATATTTGTACCTATCTTTGATTATTTAATTTTTTAATATTCATATGTATCTAAAATTAGTAACTAATTATTATTCTGTAATACAATATATTTTTCAAAAGAATAAAAGTAATATTTGTACATATGAAAAACTCAATTCATAAATTACGTACCTTAAACTTCACTTATTGAGAACGCTGCTTAATTGGGACAAAATGAACGGACCCCAATATGTCCCATTAAAATTATAAAAACTAAGAAAATTCAACTAACAAAAACTAAAATATAAACTTTTAAACTATTTACATGAATAATTTCACTCTAATATTTCTAACACCAAGGCATCAGCTGTTGGGAGTGCTATAAAATTACTGATATAACAGTTACTTTACTGGCTGAATCAATTGATGCTGGGCACTACATATCGGATAGGAAAACCAACAAAGACATCTAGCAGAAAGATACGTAACCAAAATACCAAATCAGAAATTTCATTCACAAAGTATAAACTGTTCACCAATACTGCTAAAAAAAATAGTGCACTGCGTTGAATAATATTTGCATTTGGAACTGTTGGAAGAGGTTCCATGTCTAATCGGACTATGAGATCTCAGCGTCTTGAATAAGAATAGCATTCCCACCCGACGCCTGTGCTCTAAAGATTGCAATCCGTTTGTTAAGACAGGAGAATCTATCAAGCGGACCGCCCGTTTCTGCACAGAGTCGAGGGTTTTTTTCAGGCACATTGGGGCTCCTGACCAGAGATGGCTGCCAAATTCAACCGTGGGGCGTACTTGCGATTTGTACAGGGTTAGCAGTTGTGCACTACTAAAGTATCTGCCCTGTACAGTACGCCCAGTTTCTGAGAGGCCAACTTAACTCTGGCCAAAGTAAATTTATTCAGACACGATACTTCCTCACATGATAATTCATCACATCATAACTCACATTAACCTACCCTTCCATTTCCCCCCTCCCTCCTCATAAAATATTATCTCATTAGTTTTGGAACACAATTCCATCAGCCTGTCAGGCTGCCCAATGGAATCCAAAGACACGAAAATACTAAGGACGGGTTGTTTCACAGAATTTGAACAATTCTTCAAAGTTAATATTCAAGTTCTGTGGAAGTCCTATTAAAGTTATGTTGTTATCTAAGTACTAAGTATTATATGAATGGCCCATAATGAAATTGTAACTCAACTTGAACAGAACTTAAATATAATTTTCACAGACCTTGAATTTTTACTTTGAATTTTTTTTTTACATTACTTTCGCACAAGAGGCCCTGAGGAAAAAAAATCCCCAAGGCCTATTAGGGATGTTATTCGGAGGGTCTTTTTAGGAAAAGTAAGGAGAGGAGGTTCCAGGAAGGAAAAAGGTATGACGGGTGCGTAGGAATCTGGGGGTCAATGAGTCCAGGAGTGATGGATGTACGAGTTCATATCGGCCACTGCGGTGAAATTGGATGGGTCGAGAGTCCGGCTGGAGAGGTCTCTCAACTAGTCTCTGCCGATCCGGCCTGCACATAGTAGGTGGGCAAATGCACTCACTGTCAAGACTTAGATAAACCTAACCCAATGAACCCGGACTCTTGCTAAGACACCAAACTTAGCGAACCTTTTACTAAGGCCCAGTTGTTTTGCAGAAATTCACGTGTGACAAAGTCATCAAATAGCTGTTCAGTCATTATTTTTTTTTTACAGTTGAAAGGTTCCCGTTAAATGCAGATTCTAAGTTTATTTCAGCCTTTGAACATGCTGTGAGCAGAAGAGAACAACTATACTTGTCAACTTATGAAAATTTGATAGAGATACGCACCTAGAATCGGTTTGTAACGTAAACAGCTCTGAACGTCTATTTGATGACAATGTTACATTTAAATTTCTGAAATAAACAGATGGGCTTAACTGACTAATATTCAGTAAAACGAAAGAAAAATGTTTTATAGTTATTATTTATGCAAAAAGGGGTTAAAAAATAGCAAAAGCAGACGTGAACATAAGACATTAAATAACACTTTTATAAATTAATGAACAATAATTTGTTGTGTGGATGAAATTTGTTCTCGCTAAAAACAAAAATGAATTAGTATCATTAAAAATATACCGATAAGGTGACAAAGAAAAAATAATACGCATATTTGATATAATATGTACTGATATTAAAGCAAACATAAGTTACATAATTTACTTGTACGAAATTTTTGAAAGATTGTCACTTTGTATGAGGAGAGTTGGCAATGTAATAATACATAATAAGTAATCCATATTGTTTATAACAATGCAAACGCTCCCTCTAGGCCAGCGGACTCTACGCCCAACAAAGTAGAATCATGCGAGTAAGGGGGACCGTACAACTCAACAAAGTGCAACTTCCATCACTGCCTTGAAGTCATTAAAAATGATGAAAAAAAAATTACACCTAACCTAACGTTATCTATTTGACCATGTTTTATTTTTTTCTTTTTTCATCACTTTTGATGACTTTTCAAAGGGGTGTTGAATGCCACTTTGTTGAGTTGTCTTGGAACCACGAGTAAGGTAGGGTAGGCAGTGCTTACGTGCCTATATGCACGGGATTACTCTGAAATATTTATGCCAATGAGTTGAACATTAATACTCAGACCCCAGAACTTGTTTTCACAACGATATAACGATAGCAGTTAAGTCAAGCTTGTTTTCAAGCTTACGTGTTCGCACAGAAATCGGTATAACTCCATTGTTGTTCTAGTGACAACCCTAAAACAAAAAGGAGAATATCTATAATAAACCACGCTTCATATTTCTGTTCAAAGTTGTCTATAGAAATAGATAAAAAAATACTTATTTTGTAGCTACAGTTTCAACTGCCCAAATCGCATGACTTTCTGTTAGACTTAGTTATTTTTTTAATTAAATATTTTTGTATGAAATGGTTGAAAACTGAGGTGATAAAATTGTTTATTTATACATTTGTAGTGTTTTTTTATGTTTTCTGTGATTTTAGTACCGTTTCCACATAAAAACATCACAGGTGTGTCGTTATTACAATTTTTTATGTTTGCATTCTAAATTTTAATATTTATTTGTAATTATATAATTTGGCATATTTCATCACCTTTCAAAAACAGTTTTTAGTATTCGGCTATGTTCAGAAATATTTCAATTATTGAGCAAAGCGGAATTATCACAACATTTTTATTTGACTGTTCATTATGAACAAAAACCAACACAAAAGGCGATAAAAATTTGTGCCCTGCAGAGTGAAATTAATTCTGTGGTAATATTATAGAAATGAAGCTCAGAGGGAACTCAAATTGTACAAATTAACAAACCCATCTACTCAGGCGGCCAAAACAAAAAAAATAACTATCTCTTTTTTTAACCTTATCTGACGCAAATGTGATCCATCGACGGCTATTTCCGTGCGCAGTAGTTTTTTTTTTACATTAACTCCACACAGGAGGCCCTGAGGAAAATAATTTCCCTCAGGGCCTATGTCATCTTTGAAGATGCTGTGAGAAGGGTCTTTTTGAGGAGAGGAAGGAGTGAACGTGGGTCTTGAAGAGACCCATGTTATAGGAAGGAGGAAACACAGAGGCCGGCAAATCGTTCCACAGCCGAGCTGTTGAACATAAGAACGAGTCGTAGAAGCGTCCCGTTCTCATGTGACAAATGTCAACCGTGTACATATGTTGGGCGAGCGTTTGGCGTGTTTCCCGACTATGCACCGGTGCCGAGGGGATCAATGAGGCTAGTTCCTCGGAGCATCTTCCATTGAAATACCGGTAGAACAAGGATAGCATTCCTACCCGACGCCTGTGCTCTAAAGATTGCAATCCGTTTGTTAAGACGGGAGAATCTATCAAACGGACCGCCCGTTTCTGCACAGAGTCGAGGGTGTTTTTCAGGTACTTTGGGGCTCCAGACCAGAGGTGGCTGCCAAATTCAACCGTGGGGCGCACTTGCGATTTGTACAGGGTTAGCAGTTGTGTACTATTAAACAATATGTAATATGTGATCCATGAAGTTATACTAAAAGGCAGGTTCAAAGATGGGATAGATTGTGTTGTTAAGCTAAGAAGCCATATATGTTTTTCCTATATCCGTGATGTCTATGTTATTTATGATGGGTACATATGACCAAATAGGTTTGTAGATCAGTAAGAGTTTATATGAGGTGATGGGTGATGTAGTGATGATCTTATGAAGCAGCGGGGGACTTTTGTGCGGCCATTTGTCCTTGCAGTTTGCGTTCCAGCACGTCGCAAATGGCATCTCGGATTTTGGATCGCTCGATGCCCAAAGCTTGGATTTTCTCCATTTGTTGAGTGAGGAATTCAACTTTTCTTTTAAAATAGTCTTTGGCGCTGGCGATTCCCTGGAAAAAAACAAAAATAATTAGAAAGGCATGATAATATAATATTATATTATGAAACATTCCATATTTTTATTTATTTATTTATTTACATTTGATACATTTAAAGCCAAAATAACAAATAATATTACATAATAAGAGAATATATTTAAAATGAATACAAGTGTTATTACGTTGTTTTAGGTCGATATTAGTTCCTAGCTAGGCAGATTGCCTGTTCTAAGGAACCAAAGTGTGTAAAGTGCCAAATGCAATTTAAATTATAAACAAGTCATTTAAGAATATGGTTTTTGAAGTCACTATTTAAAATCGACAGTCCCGAAGAACAATGTCATTCAACAATTGAAAATCGTTTTGTTGATTTAAGTCCGTGTTTCTGGATTTTTTAAATTAAATAAAATGAAATCCAAAATGGCAAAAATAATACTACATTTTTGATCTCAAAAACAGTAAAAATCCAGTTACGAAAAACAGATCTACTGCAAAACTACAAAATCGCACATCCGACATTGTTCTACGAGACGGTCGAAATACTCTGTTCATTTGCAAAAGGGCACTTTAAAGTAGTTTTATCATAAAACTGAACAATTGATTTCAAAAACTAATTTTGTATTTGGACATGATTTGAGATTTTAACAATTTATTTTTGGGGTTCACAATTTATTTCACAATTTATTTTTGCAATGTTGGGCTACCTCCTTTTTTAGCTAAGGTTTCGGACAGCGTTACAGTGTCCATTATCAGGACAGATGTGTAATCACAGCTGCCCTGATTACACATTTGCCTTGATGATGGAAAATGTAACCAGAACGGGCCCTATGCAGATGCAATTGGAGGATTCTGCTTCGGGCGCCGACTTGCATAAGCGAAGGAACAAAGGAGCCAAGGCGCTGATTATACCTAATTTGAGTTTTTTATGGTACTTTGAAGAGGGCCTGTTGTAAAAACTATTTCTATAACCCAAAATCAATTAATATAATTCATAAAGTTGTTATTCTTATAAATGTCCTATATTTAATAATTACTTGCCAAAGGGCCTAATCATTGGAATATTAAATTGCTCGACAACTAGCGAGCTTTCCGAGTTCTCATGTTAAATTAATGGTTTTTTTAAGTTATCAAATGCCGCCCATTTACTTCCTATGTATGTTGCAACTAAACAATAAAACAAAAACAATAGTCTTACCTTTTCAGCGTAATAACCAGTTCCAATATCTATGATAACATTTTCTGTATCAGTAATTGTTCCAGGGACGTATATCGAGCCGGTCAACGGCACCATAATCGTCTTTCCTTTTGTCGCTGGAGTTATTTTTTCAACACTCTCGCCGGAGTCTATGAACTTAGTCTGGGCTAATTTCAATGTTTGGAGTGAGTCCTGGTATAAATTTAGTTCCTAAAACAGATAAGTTGGAATAAATTCACTTTCAAAGCACCAGAAGGTAGGCATGTATAAAATGATTTCCTAACATCTTTTTGTTTCAAGTTGTCATGCAATACTATGTAGAATCATATCAGAATATAGATGAAAGTGTGACTTACTTGGTCGACTTGCTGTTTCAGCTGTGTTAATTGCTGTAAGTTTAGTTTGGTTAAATCTATTTGCTGCATACCCTGGCCGGGGGAAGATGAAATTGTGTCCATTTTGAAGTGTGGGAAAGGGGTTTGCGTTTGGTTAAAACGGGTGGCAAATTCCTTTGTAATTTGTAAGGTATCTTGCGGGAAATAAGACCCACTTTCAACAATAAACTGAGATGAAGAAAAATCGGCAAATTAAACACGCTTTTCACTCAGTGACATATATGGTTATATTTTTTCATGTTGTCATCTTGGACATCTTGGATTTGTGAAGTGCCTGAAGGTTGTCAGAATGAAAAAAAATCCATTTCCGCATACTTTCATTTATTGATTAGTGTGAAGTTAGATTATTATAAAGTGAGGGGGGAAAAGTCATGTCAGATGGTATTTTAATAGAAATATACTAAAGGTGGCATACGTGTCGAAGGAAATTATTGGAATGCTAATTAAATAAAACAACAAACATCATTTTTAAATATGCTTTTTCTCTTGAAAACAACTGCAGAACTTTAAGGGAGAGGTGTTTTGAACATTTTCTTTAAAGATTTTTGGGACCTCTACTCAAAACAAAATTATTTAGATCATATTGATGAAAGAGATAAGTGCAAATAATTAAGAAATACTCATTTTGGTTGTGAGTTTTCTGTCTGCTTTGTAAATTTGGTTTAATAAACTTTGATTATATTTGATTAAAGTGTCATTTTCAAAATTAAAATTGATTGTGTCAAATGATAAAGTACCCGCCCATATGTAATATATCAATAAAAAAAAATTTTGAATTGGCATTTTAAAAATTGATTCTCATGTGTCAAGAATCTTAGATTATTCTGCTCTAGTATTATTGTATTTTTCATAAAAGGTGAAGTTCACCTAAGGTTATACCAACCATGCCAATGGAAGGCTTAGGAAGATAATATAATCAATAATAGTTATTTTGAAAAATTTTATCCCATAGAGCAGGGTGAGGAACATTTTTATGGACTCGGGCCGCACTTTGATTTTTAGGCACGGGGGTGGGGGAAGAAGGATGTCGAAATCCACAATATAATTTTACCAAATACAGTTTTTTTTTATATGTTACTCCATATTAATAAACTCTACAACTAGAATTTCATAACTGCACTTGGAAAACGTTAATGGTTTCCTTCGAAATGCATTTTCGTGCATTCTAATGATAATACTGGTTTTAACTTAAGAATGAATTTGCGTCCACCAGCTTAATTTATAATTTCACTTTATTATTTCTTATAATTGCGCAACGATCACGAAGATAATTTTATATTTATTTAACTTACTTATAATGTATCAAAAATAACATTAACTTACATAATGTGTCCAACATAACATACACTTACTTAATATGTATCCAACATAACCGTTCTCGCGTTCTGAATGTAATTTTTTTTTGTTATTTCAGAACGACGCACCAAAAATTCCAGCGGGTTGCAACAAAAAGCCTAATGTTTCGTGATCCAAAGTCTGATCAATCGGGTCTTAAATTTCAAATAAGGATCTGTAGGTATTGCATCTAATCATCATTGTGAAATTCAAACGGGATAGCCCTACCTATACGCCGTCAGGCAAGTATAGAGGGATAGAGCGCATGGTAAATGCACTAAACCAAAAGGTACTCAGTGGCGACATTGGTTTCCATTCAAATCTACATGGAAGTAGTGTGTATTACTTGTAGGCATTTTGAATTGTCGAAATGTTATCGAGGAGGAAAATAGAAACAACATTTTCTTATAATTTATTTATTTATACATACCTACCTAAATATTTCTGGTATATTTAAAAAATAAATTTTCGTCTGTTTTATTATATTATTATAATGTACACACACTTACATATTATCTATTTATAAAATAATTATATAATTCAGTTAGTATCAAATTTAATAATAATAGGTAGTTTTGTGAAAGTAATTTATGTATTTTTTTATTTGGTACCTAAGTACTTTCATTCTTGAGAAATAAATTATTTCTCACCCAGATATTAAGTCGGTTTTTAAGACATTTTTAGCCTCACTTAAACATAATATTATGTAAATAAACATTAGTAAGTACCTAATGTTCTGAGTAAAACTTATGAATATTTCTCTTTATTTAAAAAAAATCTATGAAATTACATGCTAAATAATATTAAAATGAAGCAAATACATCTCTATCTACAAAGTAACTTACGATATATTGGAAAAAGAACAGATGGGCCATAATTTATAAACCTACTAAAAACCACACCATCAAACTATTACATATTACTTAGAGATATAATATGGTAAAAATTGCTTAAGTAATAATTCATGGTAAGCAGATATATTAAGATTGAATTAGGATATGAACGAAACATTCCAACAGTGGGTGAAGAGTGAACGATGATTAACCTCCCTCCTTTGACAGAATCCCTGAATATTCCGTTACCTATTCCGTTTAGAGTATTTCTTTTATCAGGTGCTGATAATATCAAAAAGATACTTTTTTGTGTCCGTACCAATCCCTCCTCTACGTAGTTAGTTAGTACACAATTCTATATTTCGTGTCAAGTACAAGACACCCTATACAACATATATAATTATTATTTTGTGTCCGTACCAATCCCTTCTCTAGTTAGTTAGTACACAATTCTACATTTCGTATCAAGTAAAAGAAACCCTACACAACATATATAGTTATTTTTTTGATAACTAATTTATGCAAACCGCTTATTTATTTAAAATAATTTTCATGGAATTTAACCCACTGGATCATCTTCTTTAACATTACTCTAATATTAAGTTCAATAGGGGTAAAAGCATCATATGAGGCAATTGTGTCATTTTAACTCTTTCATTCTCTTTCTTCGTGCGGTGGAGAAGAGTTGGTGGAGTTTAAAGTGGGATGCTGAGGTTATTCAGCCAGTCAACAGCATTGGGAGTCACTTGGATCAGCACATATTTGCCTCCGGTGAACCGATAAAAAGGAAAGCCTTTTACAATGTCTTCTATTAGTCTACATTCATACCCTTTAGGCCCCATTTGTGCATTATATGCGCACACCGACTGTGACTACACCGGTTGAGATTTGGTGAGATTCACGTCTTCCGAGGGAGAGAGAAACCTGATAGTTTATGTAATATATAGCTATAAGCATATACCTATTTAACAGTCCACGTTCATTCGGGGATGATCGGCACAGCCGAAGATTCCCGAATGAACGCATTGGCAAACAGTCACTGTCGGAGCGCGTCGCGGCCGCCAGATCAAAATAGAGCATACCTGTGATCAGACGTTACGTACAATACCATTGTCTTTACGATCATTCGCAATAAACGAGTAAACGAATTTACGTTGTTATTAATAAGAAGACATCGTGGGCTAGCAGAACATAACAGTTTAGTAGTTGGGTCCTCAAACAACTCCTTAGCTTGATTTGCCGTGATTGCCTCGTAAGACGTGTTACCCATTTGACTTTATCAAAATGTACTTATTATTTCAATGCAAAACAAAATTATTAAATCAGTTCACTCCGTTGATGACGGTGTTTGCATTAAAGTGATTGCGTAAGTGGCAGCGAGGTGTCCTTATTTTCTCCCTCTCCGAATTTCCAGCGATGAATAGAGCTAACTGCTCCTGAAATATTCAAAGATTACAACAAATTGATTAGTATTAGAGACAAAAAAACTGCGATAAAGAGTCATTCCTTGCGAGATAGAAAGACAAATGAGGGGATTGGGAGAAGAGAAAGGTTGCCAACATTACCGTCACAATAGTCACACTCAAGTGGGACCATGCTGGGCACATAGCACGACTAACAGGCTTCGGATGAGTGAGGGGGGTAAATTCCAAAGCTGAACGCCAGAAGGCTTATGAAGATTGACATGAAGAACTGCAGCAAATATTAAATTAAATAATCACAAACTAAGATATGGTCTCCAGCGACCAAATGTTTTCAAAACATCCGACAAAAACAAAAATATTGGGTCGGGATCAAAATGTTTTTATTTTTTTTATTTCCGTCATTTTGACGAATTTCAAACATGCCAGTGTTTTTATTTTTGTCGGATGTTTTGAAAACGTTTTGCCGCAGGAAATGCGCTTTTGAGAATTCAATATTCTTAACCTAAGCATCAGCTTTTGGTACCCTGACTAAATATTCATAGAATCTATTATTCAAACATTTTTAAATATTGTGTTCGTTTATCATAACTTACCAAAACTTTCATGGAGTGTACTTGCAATTCTTGTAAAAGGATCTGAAATTTGCCCTTTAATTCCAATGTCTTCTGTGAAACATTCTTCTTTATTTCTTCAAAGGGAACTTTCTGCAATAAAAAATTAAATGTCAAGCATTTTTGTTTTGTAGGCAATAACTTTTGTAATGTTTCGATCTCGATTTATGAATTTGTCACGATAAAGTTTTTAAGAGATTTAATTTTCAATTTTTAGTGGAATAACTCTTGTTTTTGATGGTAATAACTTTTGAAAGTTGTTACCATCAATGTAATATATATCATTGAAGAAAAAGATAAAATTAATAAATCTAAACGAAAATATGAAAAAAACAAGGCACAGAAAAATAAATATCAAAAGCTGGATAAGAAGACAAGAGATCCTGGATTCGAGTCCCAGTTGCGACTGTTACCTTTTTATTTTTCTTGTTATTTATCATATTTTCGTTTAGATTTATCGGTATCATCTTCTTCTTCGAAGATAGATCTAATATTATAAAATAATAGCTTTACAATTTAAGTTGATACGACGTGTCTTTGATAGTCTTTCTTCTTTTGGCATGAAATCTTTAAAACTTTATTCTTTAGAAAATGATAGGTATTGTTTTCAAAATTAAGAAGATTTATTGTATTTAAAAATATTTATTAAAGAGATAATTTTACAAAAATAATAAATCAAGAGAGATACATAAATAAATATTTTAACTACCCTAAGAAACATTAACACTAGAAAATGATGTATTTGACTAAAATGAAATAAATTTTATAATAGCTTTTTAATACAAAGTGCGCAACATTTTTGGTGGAAAAATAAGTATAATATCAATATTAGATAAGTAAATAAACAAATGAAGGTGTTTTATGTACCTACATACATTTAGTACAATAGCCAATGTTTTCTTAATAATTTATATAATATATTATTTATTTATTATTAGATCCATTCACCCTCCATTTTGTGTCAATTCCATGAGGATGATGAAATTTGATAAGTAAATAAACAAATGAAGGTGTTTTATGTACCTACATACATTTAGTACAATAGCCAATGTTTTCTTAATAATTTATATAATATATTATATTTTTATTATTAGATCCATTCACCCTCCATTTTGTGTCAATTCCATGAGTATGATGAAATTGATGTTCAAAATATTTCTGAATCCCTCAGTAAACATTTGATTATGGATTATACTCTCTCGTCTCTGTGTGGTGAACGCTGTTAGCTGAATGTTGGTAATTCTGTTAGTTACCTGAATGAGAGAGCTGGCCACACCGAGGAACTGACGGGACGTGTTGCGAATGCTGCGGACGGCACCCCTGGAAGAACAGAAAAGAAATGAGTGAATACAAAATACTTGGATACTGGATATAGTCCAGTCAGTGGGGAATAAAAAAGGCCTGTACCTTGCAAAAGGTCAAGTAGTAGCGATTTTGATATATGTTGTTTAGATTGGGACACTAACGAAAAAAAGGTGTCGACCTCGGGGTGGATATATTAAAGAAGATAAAATTTTTAATATATCCAGTATTTTATTATTATTATAATAATAATTATTTTTTTACATATAAACACATAAAAAAGAATAAATATATAAATAAACATATAAATACATATAAAAGTCAGAAGTACACTGGAATATGCATCACCTGTCTGGAATCCCAAATACACCTAATACGTTAACAACATAGAGCGCATACAAAATAAATTTATTAAGTATCTTGGTTATAAATACAACAATAATTATATCTGCACTCTACAATCCCTGAAATCCAGGCGAACGGTAGCTGACATGACATTTATCAATAAAATAATACACAACGAGATAGACTGCCCAGAACTTCTATCCCAAATAAATTTTAACATCCCATTTAAAAGAACTCGACACACCAACCTTTTCTACACAGTTAGTAATAAAACAAACGCTGCAGGCAACTCCACAATTTCCCGCATCCTTCAAACATTCAACACAATTCAAAAAGGCACAAATGCCGATATATTTTTTGATTCCCTCCGCTTATTTAAGAAAAACTTTTCTAGCATACTGAATTCGCACACATAACACACACATCCACACGTGCACATAATATAAAAATGAATTTAGGTATAATGTATACTATGTCATATATATATATATATATATATATACCTATATAACAGCGACATGTCATTGGTACCTATTATTGTATTATTTTCTATAACTTTGTAATTATGTTCTGTTTGTTTCTGCAAAATAAAAATAAAATAAAATAATCAACTCAGATTTCGATTTTTCGGAAATGTCTGACTAATCAACTGGAATGTGCTAACTACGTCAAATCCTCGTCTGAGTTCTCAATTGTCCAAACGACCATTTTAGTTTTTGTTAAATCTACATTTTAAAACTAAAAATAAAGTATCAAAAACGACAATTAATCACTTTACTAAGAATTATTTAAACTAATCAGACCTTTACCTTTACGGAAATAGCTTCATCTGAAACACCTTTCATAATGTTTCATTGAAATGATGAAAGAAAACCTCCTCCTCCTGTAAAATTTGCTAATAGTCTTTTGAACAATAGGGTATTTTCACAAACGAGAGATTCTGTTGAATATCTAAAAATCATTGTTCTGATTTTTCATCCTACTAAAAATGTTTGTTTTTTTTTTATTTTCATTCAAATTTATTGATTTAAAAAACGATCAAAAACTGACAAAACCAAAACGGCCCGTGGTTGGCAAGGGCACCTAATACGCACGCCAACAAACAACAATGTACTACTGTCAGAAAATTTTCAAAGCAGGCCAACGCTTAAAACGTCACACGATAGCCCCGCCCCAAAATATCGTTTTGGCGGTATTTCAAAAATGGGAATCTTAGACTCGCTGTAGAAAATTTATTCGTCAACATATAAATAAAATAAAAACGTCATGATCATTATTATTTTTTTTGCTTCATTTTTTTAAGCAATAAAAAAGGGGAATACTCTATTAAGAACTAAGGCGACGAGATGCCATTTCATAAATGTTTCATTATAAATGGTGGTCTCTCACTAGTACCATTCGACTGAGAGTATTTTCTACTCCCTACATTATTCATAACATGTCATATATAGGTACGTAACTCACTTTGGTAGCTTCACAACACCGCTGCTGGTGAAGTTGATCAGGTGCACCAGCCTCCTGGCGGACTCCCTGGTCAGCAGGACTATGAGCTGTTCTAGGGTGGCGGGGCTGGCCTGGTTGTCAGGCTCGTCCTTGCTGAGATCCTTCCACAGCTCACAGGCCTTCACATAGGCCAGCTTGGGGTCTGTCACCACCTGGGATTACAGCACATCATTCAGTTAATACAATATAAATGCAGTGCAACATATCTTTGTTTGAAATGCAATACTGCGGAAGCAATATGAAAATAATTATTTAGCAGCGAGAAAAAACCATGACACATTTGCGTCATTATCTTAGTAATATTCACATGAGAAAATATCAACACATACACCTTACATGTATGCAAGGTGTATGTGTTGATATTACAAACCATTTATTTTCAATGGACAGAATAGCCTAGTTACGTAGGCTGTCTTCTGTCTTGTCACATTGAGTTTCTTAAATAGGTTTTTTATTAATTTTAGTCACGAAAATGATCTTTCGGCACTATCTGTAGTCACAGGAATTGCAACAAATAACATTAAATACTTCAGGATAGCTGGACGACATAATTAATAAATCAGAAGTTCTCTAATACACTAAGCCTTTTCCATTTCGTCTCTAACAGTGGACCGAAAACTGAGAATTTCCCTGATAGAATTAAGAATTTTTCCCCCTATCGAGTAAATTACAAAATTACCAGTTTTCGTTTTTCAATTGCTCGTATAACAAGCTTTGCGCACTATTTTTCTTATGCGCAGGGTCTTATTGTGTAACCAACTGTGTCAGAGCGATGTGGTCTATGATCATTTTTGGTGAAATATTGTTAGTTACACGGGTGCAAAGTGGTAATTCTAAAAAAGATATCCACTCATCTGATATTTAAAGTTTATTGAATTTTGGTCTGATGGGGTAAGTGTGCTGGGGTAAGCGTGCGCAGTTTGGAGGAGTGCAAACACTGACCCATATACATAAAATTGATTTTATAGCATAATATTTCGAGGCTCGTTATTTTTTTACGGTGAAATATGCCGCGTGTGTATGTGAGAAAGCACCCGAAAGGTCAGTGGTCAGGTCTCCCAAGAGCAGATTGAAACTGCAAAAAGGCTTATGAAAGAGGGGAAGAGTCAGCGGGTTGCTGCACATATTGTTGGGATCAGTGAAGCCACTCTGCGCATGGTGGCATGAGAACTACACGGGCTAAGATAATGGGCAATTTAAGTGTGATATTGCAATGGAGGGTAACTGTTCGTGGTGCGAACACTTAGGCTACGGTATGCGAATACTTACCCCGCACATGGGGTAAGTGTTCGCAATCGACATGCATGTAAACTTTTTTATGTAACTTTTTGATTTATGAACCTTATGAGATGTTTATGTTTGTTTGAGATGCCTTAATAATCAATCATATTAATAAACAAAAAAATTAAGTAAAATACCTAAAGCTTTTTAAGACCAAAATCCAAATGTAAAAATTGCGTACGGTTACCCCACGTGACTCTACCTATGTATGGATGGTAGATATAATATTATTATTGTTATAACAATATAAAACTAATATGACAAGATAATTTTACATAAAAACCACAGGTAATATAAATTTAAATGAAAATTACTTTACTACTGTCAAATCCATCTGATGTAAACTTTTGAATTTGAACCATAGCATTTTACTTGACATATTTTTGAAAATTGCCATGCTGGTGAAAAAAGCAGAGGTAGGTACCTACCTAGACACGTATTTTTTTCAG
The DNA here is from genome assembly GCA_951813805.1 of Limnephilus auricula. Lineage (NCBI taxonomy): Eukaryota > Metazoa > Arthropoda > Insecta > Trichoptera > Limnephilidae > Limnephilus > Limnephilus auricula. The sequence continues at coordinate 10,478,239 of OX638403.1, forward strand.
TAGGGTCAGTTTTTCATTTGTCCAAAAATTCAGCGAGATAAGTGCCTCGTTTTACGTTCTTCGGGTTGCCATCAGGTGCGAATCCTGGATTGTTTGTTTCATTGGTAAATTAAGTTATTATTAATAATTACCAATTCAGCCACATAAACCAGGACGTGAATGGCCTCCGTGGTCTGCTCCTTGAGAGCCCTGGCCTCCATCAGTGTCCTGCGGGACAGCCTGCGTCCCAATTTGCGGGAAAACCTATCCGCGTGTTGCAGAGTGTGGACCACTGCGAGCTGCTTGGCTCCATTCTCCTCCACCTTGGCTGGTTCAGCTGTTGAAAGTGAGTTTCGGTTAGGTTAGGTTTAGATTTACAGATATTCAGTGAGAGCCCTGGCCTTCATCAGTGTCCTGCGTGACAATGGACAATAAAGATTTGCTGTATTACAAACATAGTTTATTATTCAAATGTTAAACAATTCACAAGTATGCATGATTATTTTTATAATAATGAAAAACAAATAGCTCAGTCATTACTTACTTAGTACCTACTTATTTCTTTTGGAACTACTATTGTTATTTTACAAACTAATTGAACTCCTTTGCGAAACAACAAACTTTTCATGATAATGTAACTACTTACTTACATTGTACATATAAAGGCCGGTCTCTTGCGACCAATTTCACAAACAATACCCCAAACATTAGGTACCATAAACATGGGGAAGGGCCACAACGTTTGTTGTTTTCCATGGGCCACGGAAGTAAAAACATTGTGGCCCCGACTTAACTATCCACAAAGTGTATAAACATTTTCGTCGGAGGAGACGCCGCTTAATATATACAGTCGATTCCGATTAATTGGGATGCATCGGAATCCAAACATTTGGTCCCAAATAAGCGGCGTTCCGAAATAAGTGAATTTTAAAAGGTAAAAATCATCGTTAGGGCATAATACCTCAAATGTGAAAAAAAAACTCTCAGGAGAGCGAAAAAACAGATTTTTAAGCAGGAACGTGAAGGTGACTTCCATTTATTTTTATTTGTTGTGTATTGTTTGTTTGTTTGTTTGTTTGTAGGTTATGCGCGGCCACAACGTTCATCCGATTGCGATGAAAGTTTGGGAATATGATGTGCGCATACCCGGTATAATTATAGGATAGTGAGCTCTGGCGTTATCAAATTATTTTCTATACTTTTCATCGGATTGCGATGAAAATTTGTTGTTGTGAACATGCCCGCAAAGGATTCTATGTATATATATCTATACATATATATATATATAAAAGGGGAAGAGGAATGCGGGAGGGGAATTAAGATGGGGGATTCGCGGGAGTGGGGAAAGGGTAAGGGGGAAAGCGAAGAAGATAGAAGGGGATAGAGTGAAGGGGGGTTCGCGAGAAGGGTGACAGCGGAATAGGGGAGAGAGAGCGCGGGGAAGGTGAAAGGGAAAGTCGGGAGGAAAAGGGACGCGGGAGGGGAAGAAAAGGTGGAATGGGAACGGGGACGAATGGGAAAGGACACGAAGGGAGAAACACTTTATTTATTTAAGTGTCATTTCAACGCATGCCGCATATCAAGCAACTAGTTATTAATATAAATACATATTATTTGGAGGACAGCCTTCATATTCAAGCTCATGTTTTTCACTCTTTTTTCAACCAATCCCGAAAAAATAGCATACCGCATGCCCTCTCTTCACACGTTTTGCATCGAATTCACATCGGAATTTATCGGTATGGTGTCCCAGATAACCGAAGTATTAGTTTCATTATTTGATTTCTGTTCCTTGGATTTTGTCCCAAATAACCGGCTGCCCCAATAAACCGGGGAATTGACTGTATATAAACAAGTAGATACGGCAATAACATACAGTAGAATCAAGTAATAACGTATTTATATTGAACATTTATCCATTTTAATTTTAAACCATAATATACGACAATATCAAATAAACATGCCAGAGTTTTTGCTGATTCATGGGTACAAATATAATAATATTTATGTTTTAACTCCCGACTCAAAGTCTCAAAGAACAATGCCAATAATATTATACCTGCGCTAAGGAAAGGTCATTTCAGCTGCCGTGTGTTATATTATAAAATGTTGTAAGTAGATAATTGTTAGAAGTGTATTATTAAATAATAAAAAATCATTGCCATCGAGGTTTACAAAAATCTGTTGTGGGAAACGTTGATGTAAAATTAAATAATAACCAGTTCATACAAAAAATCAATGGCGGAAAGAGGTTTCTGGTTCTCCAGAATAATCTAGATTCTAGACTGTAGAATGAAAATGAGCTCATATATAAGATAAAAAGCTTAACTCCCTTCTGGCATTAAAAACAATTATTTTGGATTCGAAATTTTTAACGAAGCTTGGCTATTAGGCTGTTAATTTATTTATCTTTAATTTATATTATCTATAGAAACATTGCAGGTACATTGGTGATAGTGAAGAAACAATAAAATTTACAGATATTATCCACTGGATCGACAGAGCAATTTAATACTTTTTTCTAGGATTGCTAAAGGATATTTTTCCGCCTGCATTAAAAAAATCATACCTCTGAATTTGAATATGGAGACACACAAATTGATTATAATTCTAAAAAGCCAATAGATTCTAAATGCTACAGCTACGATGATGATACCTTGATGCCATTGTATGAAATTTCTAAAACAGTGGATATATAAAATTTCTATTTTATTTAGGTACAACATTTAAAATTGTTTTTTTTTGTACAACTATCTTCCCAAATGTTAAGTCTGTCGTACAATATATGTATATTTTTTTAAAGTCATTGACAACAACTCTACTGACATTGATGGTCTCCGAGGCGCTTAATAAAATAATATGTTTTCTTTGTAGGTTTGTGTCCAACAGACAGCGCATTTTGATCCGGATGTAGATAGGTAACATAAATCATAATAAATTTAATTATTATGAGGCAATAACCATGTATGTACACTTCATACATAGTGTCCGCAGTCAAGAGGTCACCCTGGTTCACGGATATTCCAATTTACCACGAAATCAAACTCCATGTGTGATAAGACGAATGCGGACACAGTAGACAGTGATAATAATGAAGTCATTAAAACTGGCTAGACAACATTACAAGAATATTTTTAATCGAAGAACTTAAACTGTGATCAAAAGTCGTAGCCCTAGTTTCAGGGACAGAAGACGTGGAAATAACACTACTGTACCCTGTACCTACCTATCTATTTATAATTAATAACAACGAATGACTTTATAATGTGTTTTAGACTTGGTCGTAGGTTTTATGACAATACAAGACTGTCTGGTACCAATGGGTCAGAGTTAGTAGGTAGTTCTGAGATCGTAAGACAATATTTGTTTAAGACAAGATTTGTATGCAAAGGGTAACAATTATTATAAGCAGTAATTATTAGCCTGAAACACTCATCCACATTGATAAAATCTCTCGAGAAAAGATACATGACGCCGACGGGACTCGAACCCTGAAACACTCATCCACATTGAAAAAATCTCCCAAGAAAAGATACATGACGCCGACGGGACTTGAACCCTGAAACACTCATCCACATTGAAAAAGTCTCCCGAGAAAAGATACATGACACTGACGGAACTCGAACCCGTGTCCTTATCCTTCCTTATTCTGAATCCTTATCCTTCTTTATTCTGAATCAGCAGGACACGGGTTCGAGTCCCGTCGGCGGCGTCATGTATTTTTTCTCGGGAGATTTTTTCAATGTGGATGAGTGTTTCAGGCTTATAATAATTGCTTTGCATAAAAATCTTGTCTTAAACTTTAGTTTATCAATTAAAAATAATAGAAAAAATGTCTTTGCCACAATGGGTTTTTTTTTCGAAAAATTACAACCGTGTTCTAGGGCTCTGTAAAAATTGCTAATAATAATCTGAAATTGAACTTAAGAACGAAATATTCAGGACCTCGAGCAAAAGCCGCCATCTTGACATTTTTCTCGCTACATATATTTTTTTTCATAGTAGGTACCTACTACTCACAGATATAAAAAAATTGAATATCAAAGAATCCAAAGGCAGGTTTCAATAAAATAAAGCACGTTGCTTTTTCGTAAAAATGGTTCCAGCATTTATTTTAAGTATTTCAAATTTATAAGATTTTTTAAATAAGTAGGTACCTAATGCAGTGACGAGCAACCCGCGGCGGGCGAGCCCTTTTCATGAGGCCCGCAAACCTTTTCGAACTGCTCACTTGACTAAATAAATAATCAAAACATTTGCAATAAACAACATTCAACCGTTTCTGTTCTGTCTGGCAAAAGTGTTTAGCTGAAAACATCAGTCTTTCTAAGTTTAAAATCAACTGCTCAAAATAATAAGATTTTTCTTTTTACAGAATACCTAAGTTTTCTTGACTAAGTTTTACTTTCCGAACGATAGAAATCAGCACTTTCCAAAAATTGCAAGTAGGTATTTTTTTTTATGATAAAAAACGACAATATTTGTTGGTTTGGCCTCTGCATCTATATCGCCTGCAGCGCGTATACAGCGTTCTATAATAATTGTTTTATAGAAAATACCATTTTAGAAAATACAAAAGTAGGTTCGAGACATCACCTCCAAATTTTATTAATAATGTCAATTTGTACGAACCAGTTTAGATAAATTATTGGCCTTCCAGTTAAAAAGGTTGATCATCACTGTCCTAGTGTATTATTTACTTTACGAAATTTAAATATGACAAATCACATAATTACAGATCACGTATTAAATCATCGCTGTATAATGAGACATGTTTACCTCTTATTGTAGAGCTAAAGGTTAAAATAAATAATACATAATATTATTATAGAAGGAAAAATCACGACACCGAAGAATGGCATTATTTGCGTGCAATTTACAATTTTATTGTATTAAATACTGTACTTTGCTTGTCAAAGAATTTCTACAAATGCAAAGTATTTCAAGAGACGACTTTAACCACTGGAGTATCAGAGAAATTTGAAACATTTTTCTCGGATTGCTAAAGGAAATTTTTCCGTCCACATTAAAAAAATAATACCTCCGAATTTGAATATGGAGACATAAAAACTGATTATAGTTCTGTATAGCCAATGAATTCACCTATCTTTTGACTGCTACTCGTAGTATTTACAAAAAAAAATTATGAAATCGTTAACTTAATTTTTTTTTTTTTAAATCCAGAGAATATTTGCCATATTTTGGCAACAAACGGTGGTTTTGAAAATAATGCCATATTGTAACAAAAAGCATTCGAGTTAGGGAAATATTTCTTACTGAGAATAATTGAAAGAATTTAACGATTGTTCCAACGAACACTTTTATTTTGATTTTTGTTGGTAATAACCTTTGAAAATTATACTTTGAAGGTTATCAATGTAATATATCACGAAGAAGAAAATATTACTAATGAAACTCAACGAAACATGAAACAGAACAAGATACAGAAAAATAAAAAGTCGCAACTGAGACTCGAGTCCATTATCTCTTGTCTTACCGGGACACAGCGCCGTAATCAATTCGGCCATTGGAACCTATATTATTTTGGTCATTTTGGTCGATCTTCTATTTCAAATTCAGAATTAACATCCCAATTGCGACCGTTACCCTTTAATTTTTTTGTATCTCGTTCTATTTCATGTTTCGTTTAGATTCATTTGTATTAATCTTCTTCTCCAATGAATTTTTCATTTTGGAATGAATTTTTTTTCAAAGGCGATATGATAAATATTATTATTGTGATGGTAAATGATTTTTCGTTTACGTGACGACTGATCAAAATTGGTCACACGCTTAAGAGGCGGCTCTCCGAATTTATTATCGTGATAATAAATGATTTTTCGTTTACGTGACGACTGATCAAAATTGGTCAAAAGCTTAAGAGGCGACTCTCCGAATTTCTAAAGATTTCTTACATGTTTTCCTTAAACGTTTGAAGTTTTTAAGCTCTTAAAAATATATGTTATTCTTTACGATAGTATCTATACATTTGAAATTCCCTCGATAGAAATAAGTCGCAAAGTATGCTCCGAAAATTATTATTTTCACGTTTGTTTCTGTTATTTTACAAGTTATATGTTTAAAAAAAATCACAATGTTTCTTTAGATGGTACTTAACACAATCCCCACGAGATTTTTGCTCTTTTTTAAACGAGTCGTGTTTTATTTACCATTTTCACAATTTTCGCTTCAATTTTATCGTTTTTAATATTAGCGCACCCCCTCCAATGGGGTTATTAGTGTTGTCGTATCTCTCTTTCTTTTTTTTGAACGGGTATAAGCGCGGTCTTAAATGAGTCGATAATAAGTAATAAGCGATTAATGGCACGGTTCAAATATTTAAAAAATCAACATAACGTTAATTAGTAATCATTGTAATCAGTAATCACTGATCAAGTCATCATACATAAGAGCGATTCCATGACTGTTGATTTCTCTGGCGTACTTATTTATATACAGTTGTATGCAATAGGTGAAAGAAAAATACGATATACCTATTTATACAAATAAATTTTGATAGGTTCTTACCTAAGAGTATGGATATTAGAGAGACGGCATGTGAAGTGTGCCCGCGCGCTCCAAGTGTGCCTTTTCGAGAATTTTACCCAAACGGCTTACATTGGCTGCTGGTTTTTGGTCGTTTAATACGTTCCGACAGCAGCCATTTTACATGGTGACAGCCAATGTCAACCGTGTGGGTAGAATTCTCGAAAAGGCACACTTGGAGCGCGCGGGCACACTTGGAGCGCGCGGGCACACTTCACATGCCGTCTCTCTAATATCAATACTCTTAGGTTCTTACGTTCTTTGGCGTCCTGGACGTCAGGCGGAAGGTACTTGTCGACATAAAGGTCGGCCCTGTCGAGCATGCTGTCGACCTTATCGGCAGCCAATGCCGTCATCTTGGAGTCCAACACTGCAGTACCTAGTTGCTTCACGGAGTCAGCACGTCTCAGGACAGGCTTCACGATGTGCGAGCTCATGTAATCCTGAGCGTTAGAGTACATCTGGAAAGGAAAAAAAAATCGTGAAAGTACTCCTCTTAATAAGGTTATTAAATACATTTTTACATCGAAAAAATAAATAAAAAAATTACGAAAATAAGCGAATTTTTATTTTATTTTTTCGTTGAAGAATAAAGCTTTCTACAACGATTTGCAATATATACACAATTTTTTGTTTGCCACCAAAACCAAACGTTAATTTATGTTCTTGTGAAGGGCGTTCATGACGTCACGGCCAAAGTTGGTATTTGGAAAGGGTTGCGGTTTAGCCAGTTGCATTGTCTATAGGTAGATACGTCATAATGACGTTTGGTAATTTGTTGTTTTTAAAGTGGTAGTGATGAAAGAAATAAAAATTACTAATTTTAACGCCAGTTCTATCTTTCATTGAAATACCGGTAGAACAAGGATGGCACTACTACCCGACGCCTATGCTCTGAATATTACAATTCGTTTATTAAGACCGGAGAATCTATCAAACCGACCGCCCGTTCCTGCACAGAGTCGAGGGTTTTTTCAGGCACTTTGGGGCTCTTGACCAGAGGTGGCTGCCACATTCAACTGTGGGGCGCTCTTGCGATTTGTACTCCCAGTTTCTGAAAGGCTAACTTAACTCTGGCTTCAATGGAGCCCTCGCACCTGAGCTGGTCACTTAGAGTTACACCTACGTATTTAATACACATTTTTATGTAGGTGTGTATAGGTAAAACAGCGAGAGTTGAAAGCAATAAAAAAGCTTAAAATTGAATGTATTTGTGCATCGGTACACACTTTCACTGTTCCTCACCGCGGTGAAGAACAGCCCTTTTTCTTGTTTACGCCTACTTATTGTCACCAGCGGAAGAAGGACAGCAAGTTTATATTATGGTTGTAAAATAATATTATTGGAAAGCTTACAGCGTGTCCCATTCACATCAGATCTAGTTCGATCGGGTGAATGTCATCGTGAGTGAAATAATCTCAGTTTTCAATATGTTTAGTGCGCATGGTTATTAATAGATTTATTTGTTTTAATATGATTTAAGATTTTCACGGCCAAAAGTATTTTGGCCGTGAAATCAGGGCAGATGTGAACACACTGTAACGTTGTCCGAAACGTCGGCTAAAGATGGAGTTAGCGTAACACGGCATAACATCCCAAAAATAAACAACAAAAATTATTTGTTTTAGTTTTTCTGCTACAATTTTTTATTGTTTTACTTATCATCGCATTTATTCATTGGATGAACATAGATTGCTAGATCCATGCCTTCGTTGGATCATCTTTGGGACTTCAATCAATGGGCAGATAAGTGTTGTAGGTGAACTTTTAGATGATTCTGACTAATGTGCTAAAGGTCCAGTGAGATATTCTAGGAAATAATATGTCTTCGGAATTGTGGGTAAATCAGTTATATATCCAGCAAATTAACAATTAACATTTAACATGCTTTGTAAAATAAATATTTTCAGAATAATAACTATTCCCCGAAAAACAGTTAGGTATAATTTCCAATTTCCGGAAATTCCGTGAATTTCCATGAATTTCCGAGAACTTCCGTGAATTTCTGTGAACTATCAATGGAAGTTTGTTATTTATTGCATTCTTAAATAAAAAGTTAAGATTTCTTCAAACTTCGCAAAATCACTTTGTGGCGTCATTTTGAATTAAATTAAAACAAATAACTTTGTTATATTTTTAATTAATTAATCACCTCTCTCTAAAATATTTTTGTCCATAGTTCTTTTTAGTCTATACTTGTTTGTTTATTTTGTTTTTAATGTCATTACTACCCTGACGAAGAAACCATCGGTTTTGAAACATGTAGGTTATTGTGATTATATTAGTGGTTTAAACAAAGTTATTTGTTTTAATTTAAAAAGTTAAGAATTATTAGCATTACCGTTGTCTTTATTTACCAATACCTATTTGAATTCAATCCTAAAGATTATCAAATTTAATTTAAAACATATATTTTGATTAACTTCAGTATTTAAAAAATATATTTTGATAACCTTCAGTAGAATGTTGTAAAACAAAATGAGTTTTATGTAACCGACTTCAACACGCTCTGGCCTCGAACTCTCAATTGTGAAATAATCATTAATTATTTTTTTTAAATAAAACGAAACACTCTGTATGAAAGTTTTGCATCTGTGTAAATGATCACTGTGATGAAACCATCTTAAGATGCTAGATCTATACCGATGTGTATATTTGAATTCATCTAATGTGAAAGTAAGAGTAGTCCATCACTTACAATCAGCCCCTGCTCGGAGACAAGTGGCGCCTGGAGTAGTTTAAACTTAGGCTCCTTATGAAATATAAAACAAATAGTAAAAATATCTTTTTCCATATATAATGAACCCACGAGGTATTATATATAGCTTTTCAGGAGGTGATGTTTTGAGAATTATGGATTACGTCCACTCTATTCGCGCAATAATTAAAGATATACAAAAAAACTATAAATGCATAACATATAAACACAGGGAGATACGGCATAGAAGCATGACGACCTAAGAGTAATCGTAATGAGAATGAGTAATTAGACTAATTAGAGTAATTAGTAATCATAGTTCCACGATGTCGACTAACGCCGAGCTATGACAAAATTGCACGAACAATCAAAATGGCCGCGGCACGTGATATTTTATGCATTTGTTGCAGAAAAGACGGAGCGCTATGCGATTTGGGGTAGTATGACGCATCTTTCTATTTTCTATTCTATGTTATGAAAGTAATAAATGTAGTGTATTTATATTATAGAAAGAAGAAAATGCTTACCATTTCGGGGGGCAGGTACATATTCGGTACCCTTTGCTCAACAATATCTAGGCTTTTACATAGAAGTTTGTCCAGGGTAGAAATCGGTCCGGTGAACATGTTTACAGCTGGAATGGCGAGGCTCATGGAAGCCTGGAAAGAATGCTCAGCCTTGGTGAGGTACCACTTCGTTATCGAGTTTGAATCCTACAAAAAAGATTAAAACCTTAGTTTCGTTTATTTTGTTACCAACATATTATTGTTACTTTCACGTCAGTGATCGACTTCATAAACCAAAGCTCGCTGAAACAGAAGTGAAAAGAAGGATTTGAGTTACTTTCACAGACTTCGGTGACCGACATAGTATACCTAGGCTCACTGAAACAGAAGTCAAAATACGCGAATACAAAAGACGCTATAAGCAAAATGCTAAAGATATGGAGTGACGGAGACACAACGAAGCCGACCAAGATGAGACTCGTCCGAGAGTAAATTTCCCCACATTTCTCTAAGGGGTGGAAACATGGACACTGGAGGACAAAGGAAGCGGAGATATGCCCTCAAAACATGGTGCTGCAGAGTTATGTCTGGAGGAGTTAAACATTCACAATAGGTTATCAACCGTCTGCCTACAGCATATTCTACGGTACTTTGGACACGTCCAAAATTGAGGGCTCCAACTTGGAGAAACTCATGGGAATGTGGAAGGCAGGAGAAGCTGAGGAAAGTCACTAGCTTCGTCATTTGGAGATTGGAATGGAAGTCATTATCCTCAGCAACGAGGAACCAACTCACGAAGAAGAAGATGATTGATTTTCAAATTAAGGCCACTAAACTTAACACATATCAGTCTTTTGCATCGCCCTTTTTAAAGTTTGCTATGTATAGTGTAGGCTTTCTGCATGTCTTTCTAATGTTTCCTTTTTTGGGCCAGTACCTAGCATTTAGCCCAGCCCTGGCCAACCCGCGGCGCTCTCACGTGTGGCTTGCGGTCATGTATGAAATTTTTTGTTTTTTTTTGTGAATTAGTAGAGCTCTGGACACGCAACTTGTCCGATCGCGTAACAAGGACCAATTAATGCAGATTACACGGAGAAAATTTTATTTGGAATAACGATCATTTTAATAGTAAAACGGCTAAAACCAATTAACAGTATTTCAATGTTTATTGAGGAAAACGTATGAATAATTTGTTGGTACACGTACGAAATTACGTATACCAACATATTATTCTTACATGTTCTCGCCAATAAACATCGAAACCCTGTTAATTTGTTCGTAAGAACTTCAGTCCCGCTTTTAACCGTTTTTACTATTAAAATGATCGTTTTTTCGAATAAAATTTTTCTCCGTGTAGTATTTAGATTTACTCATGTTGCGTATCCACAGATAAACTTATTTCAATGATAAATTATTAATACAATTATTTTTCAGCCATTAAACATGATTTCGAAGAAAATGAAACTCGTTGAAGAAAAAAGAAAATCCAGTAACCACCGTTGGGAAGACGATACATTTAAATTATTTTATACTAAACTATTACTAGAATGTAAAAGCCCACTAGGGAGTTTAATAAATAAATAATGTGAGGAAATAGCAATCCCGGTACTTAAAATATAAAATAATTGCTTTTTTATCTTGCTAAACAAAAATCTGTACTAAAAAGCTATATATTTTTAATAGTTGAGCGACCCCTCCCCCCCCCTCCCCCCCGTGCAGCCCTTGGAAAATTGTAGGTCGTCAATGCGGCCCGTGGTGCGATTTGGGTTGGCCAGACCTGATTTAGCCCTTTGAATCTTCTCTTCTCTAGAATAGCGGGGTGATGTACTAACGTGTTTTAACCAAAACAAACAGACTATACGACCAACATAATTCTTTAAAGTTAATTTACTGCTCCCCTTATTAAGTATTTAAAAAGATATTTTTGAATTTTCACTGCTATCTATTTACAGAGGTCAAATTGTCAACTGCCAATTGCCAAGAACACAGTGATTGTTTTTCATAAACAATACGTAGTCTATTTTTATACAATAATCAGTGGCTACTAAAAGCTAAGTCAATCGTTATGTATTTGTCTGGGTAAGTTCTTATAAAAATGTTTATAATGAGCAAATTAAAATCTTGATCATTTCGTCATCAAAAAACTTTATGGTAATCCTGCAAAAATTGACATAAGTGCAACATGTTTCATTCTCTTACTAATTAAATAATATTTTATTATATTTTTATTAGAAAAATTCTCTTTTTAACTTTTGAAGGTTATTTACATCAATGTAATATATCATTGAAGAAGAAGATAACAATAATAATCTAATTTTTTAAAATATAAAAATAAACAAGGCACAGAAAAATAATAAAAGATAACGGTCGCAACTGGGACTCGAACCCAGAACCTTATTAAACCTTGACAATTACGACAGTCTCATATAAGATTGCAGTAGCCCAATTGGTAGAGGTGTATGTCCCGGTAAGACGTAAGGTTCTGGGTTCGAGTCCCAGTTGCGACCGTTATCTTTGATTATTTTTCTGTGTCTTGTTCATTTTCATATTTAAAAAAATTAGATTATTATTGTTATCTTCTTCTTCAATGAAATATTTTATTAATTTTATGTGTCATTGGTACACTAAAAATATCATGTAAGTTCTTATAATCTAGTTGGAGAGAAAAATAAAATAATATGTATTTCCAGGTAGGCAACCACACAGACTAGAAGTAGTATATATCACAAAAGGTACTTACCAACCTACTTTATTTTCAACAAGTAGGAAAAAATTAGACAAATTTATCGACAAATTAATAGAATTCGTGTTTTGTCAGAGGCCCTAGCACGCTCGCTCTATAACGATCGATAGGATAACTATCGGTAACTTCTCATCGTTCCCTAGCATGACTACAGATCGCCAACGAATAAGTGACAGTTCACAATGACTTAGTGTCCTTAACATATTCGACATCAAGTGTTGTTTGTACGTTAGCGATGTGCAGTTGTCCTAGGGAACGATGAGAAGTTACCGATAGTTATCCTATCGATCGTTATAGAGCGAGCGTGTTAGGGCCTCAGGACCATATTTAATTCACTTAGGCCCAGTTGTTACGAACAAATTCACATGGACCAGGGCAACAAATAGCCATTCAGTGCCATTACAGTAAAAAGGTTCCCATTAAATGCCGATTCTAAGTCCTTTTCAGCATTTGAAAAAATTATGATAAGCAGAAGAGGACAACTGTCAGCTTATAACTATTTTATTACAAACTAGAATCGGCGTTTGAAGGGGACCTTTCAAATTTCAATAAAAGAAAATGGCACAGAATGGCCATTTGAAGTTGAATTTCAATGCAACATCGAAATACTTAAACGATTTGTAGATACTACAAGGTGGCGCAAAAGTCATCACCCTATCGAAAGATGCCATAATTTTTGCAAATTGCGGCAAATTTCAGTTCTGCTTTGACATTTGTGAAGTAAACAGATACAAAATACATGTCAATAAGAGATGAATTGCTATACTTCTCAAGAACGCGGAAAAAAGGTTTTTTTGGGTTGAAACCGGCCAATGCAAAAGCACCAAAACTCTCGTTTGGTGAATTGCACTAGCCAGCAAGATCGCCGGATTTGACCACACAGACTTATTTTTTAAGGGTTTCTTGAAATCACAAGGTATATCAACAATCTTCAGACTCTTGAAGCCCTCAAAGAGAATATCGAATATAGAAGGGTAATGGAAAATGCTTAAAATCGGGCCCGTCACAATTCTGGCAGCGCCGCCAGAATTGTGAATTTATTTATGCAATTGCAATTTTTTTATTCATAAAAAAAAATTACAGCCAAACAATATCGAGTGACAACTTTTGCGCCACTCTGTCTATACACGGTGTCCGGAAACTCGTAGTACAAGCAAGAAACTGGTGAGTCTATATCACATAGTGAACCCAAAAAATACTTTATTTTTTCGATCTAAGAATTTTGGAAATTTAAAAAAAATAAAAAAAAATTCGGCAAACAGAGGGTTAAAAAAACTTTTAAGCAGGGTCGATGCTTCTACACACTTTAAAACAGCTGATATTAACCCCGTAACAACTATTTTGACCATTCGACATTCAGATTTGACTTAAAAAATTCCAACTTTGGTCTCGATTTATTCGAAAACGAAAGCTCAAATCAAAAAAAATTATACCACAAAATCGACTCTAAATGTGATGTAGATTCACCAGTTCCCCGCTTGTACTACGAGTTTCCGGACACCATATATATATATTCAACACAAAAATTAAAAACATTTTTTAAATATTACAAACATACCTGCAACTTTTAATAAAAAAGAAATATACATATATATTCTTAATACTTACTCTCAGTGTGGTGTATAATTTTTCTCCAAATTCAATTCCGGTTTCCACGATGGGTATGGAAGTAATTCTGGCCACAGACACTAGTTTCGGAAATTCTTTCTTGTTGCTAGTTTCATTTTTACGCGCCACTGGAAACACAAAAAGAAACCCATATTTTAAACATAACACAAAAAGGAATAATTCTTCAAAACACCTAAATAAGATACTAATTGATTCATTATTAAAATAAAATATAAATAACAAATAATTTAAACGAAACTGAATTAAAAATAAGACAATATTATGAAAGTTATATTAACTTTTGTTTTCGTTGCACGCAGCTAAATATACTTGAGTTTTGCTCATGACCGCCCCATTTCCTTTAGTTTTCCTCCCAGTTGAAAAATTATTGTAATAATTCCTTTGCGAGCTTTTCAGACTTGAATTCGACATAATTCAAAGATAAACTAAGACCGACTGAATATGTATAAAAGCCCTTCAAAAAGTTTAAAAAATTCCACTTTTCAAATAAAAAGAGGCCAGCCCAATCTATAAAAAATCTTGTTCTATGTTTGGAAAAGATCCACTTTTAAAAAATGAATTTTTAAAATTTAAATGGAATTGAATTTGATTCGATCTTCGCAGTCCCCGATTGCAAATGTACACCGATCGATGAGAAAAAGTACACTGAAGTTGATTGTCAACCTTCGCCCCGAAACCCAGACAGAGTGCAGATAACAGAGTCATTTAGTAATAATTTAATTATGTTATTAATTTTAGATAACTTCAATCGATTATTGTGTTTTTTACCGACGCGCGACGGATGTTTACACAAATCAGAATTTGTGAATATGAAAATTATATCAGAATTTTGTGAGGTTGAATTATGTATAAAACAAAATGTTTGTATGACGTTTTATTATTTTAGGGTGATTGATCTATATTTTTGTTCTGAGCTTTACGACTTCGGTAAATTAACAGTTGGAGCTACAGAGCAATTTAAATCTTTTTCCTCGGATTTTTAAAGGAAAATTTTCCGCCCACATTTAAAAAATCATACCTCCGAATTTGAATATGGAAACATACAAACTGATTATAGTTCTATGTAGGCAATAAATTCACCTATCTTTTGTTTATTGTCACATATTCGTAGGATTTATAAAAAAATATTGTTAATTCGTAAATTTTAAAACATTTTAAAGAATCTAGAGAATATTTATTTTGTTTTATTTTGAATATACAACATATTATATAGGTGCTTTAATAAAAAAAAAATTCCCACATTTTGGCAACAAAGCAATCCGTAGTTGTGGAAATTGTGTCATATTGTGGCAAAAAGCGCTTGAGTGGTTAATAAAATAGAAATACCATTTTTTGTACACGGTCTCAATATATTATTCAAATATGACTTATCGAGCTGAAAATAGTTGTGTTGACCTAGAAATTCCTTAAAGCGAAGTTGACCCCCTGGCATACTTATACATAAAATGCAGTCGGTTTAGGGAAAATACGTTTTACCTACCAACACAAAATGTAACTGAGTGTCTCCGAAGGGATGTGCAGAGAGGATGTACCACAGAATAACAAAAGTATAAAACATTTTTTCATTCAAATGCTTCAAAGATAAAACTACTTGTATTGTATTTACCAGCGTAGAAAAATTCGACACTGTGAATAAATTCGTTTGATATCCACACCAATTTATTATTAGGTTTTTGGAAGTCGATTTTAGGTTTGAAATTGGAAAATGGCACAAAAAACAAGTATTATAACTTTAATCGTCGGGGGACCGATTGTCAGGTCACCACCTTGAATCACTTTTCAGTAGGATTTGCTTTAAAGATATATAGGCATATTATTGAATAATTATGATTTCATGGTTTATTACCTATTATGCCTTTCGCTTCCTTTACACACGTAAGTTTTTCCTGGAAGACGCTCACGTAAGTAACTTATGGCCAAAATCCCATGTGCCCTTTGGCCAAAAATCGCTTACGTGAGCGACTTACGGGAAAATATTTCAATGGTTTCATAAAAGTCGTAGATGTGTTCAACTGCACGGAATATAGTTATAAGAAGGCTATAATAACACCATACTTCCATATGGCTTCTAATTCAGATTTTACTACTGAATCTAAACTATGTACTTATTTCAGATATCTTAACCATCACACATAAGAGTGTTAACTAATAAATAATGTTTAATGTCATTCAAAATTATTATTAAATCTCTAACTGACAACCCTGATTTAATAATAGAGCAAAGCAAAGCATTAGTTATCCAATTCAAACAAATATAATTTTGAAGGTAACAATAACTCACTACTAAAGTTTCCTACGAATTGCAAATAAAAATGAGAATGTATATTTATATACTCGATGTTATTTTTTATTATAATTTGATATTATTTCATGATTCTTATTCTACGATCAGAGATTTATTTATTTATTATTAATTTTCAACGCCCTGATGGGCTTTTACATAATAAGTATATAATACAGTGATATATATGTGTAATGCAATGTTTAAAAAAGAAATATAAACTTATAGCAACATTATAAAAATGGTAGCTATAAAAGTAAGTAAAAAATATTATATTATAATAAAAGAGAAAAAGTAAAAATAAATTAAACTGAAACCAGTTTTTAAATTGCAGATGGCATAAACATAATAATATATAGTGTAAGTTAATATTAGAAATTTACAGATAAGTAATACAAGAAAAAGTTTACAATACAGAAAAACAAAAGAGAGTAACAAGTTTTTACATTATAGATAAATAGAAATAATACTAGAGATGATCTAAGCATTCAACCATTGCTACTCTTCATAGAAAAATCGCAACTGAGGTGGCTTGGGCATGTACTAAGAATGTCTGATGACCGAATTCCGAGGAAAATACTGAGTGCCATTCCAGAGGGTAGACGTCCAGTGGGCCGCCCCAGACACAGTTGGGCGAGGCAACTCCAAAAACTGTGCGAGGAGAGGATGGATCTGCCATGAACGGAGGCCGAACAATCGGCGCAAGACAGGGACGCATGGAGGAGCCTTGTCGATGCAGTGGGTCCCCGACCCGAATAGGACAAGGGGAAGAAGAAGAAATTCTTATTTTGTTCAATATAATGTATACCAATGTAAACTTAATTCTCATGTAACACATTACTGCAAAAGCCATTTATGGCGTTCAAATAAATAAATAAAAACTTACGTGTGTAAAGGCAGCCTTAAAAGGAAGTGGTAAATACGATATCATAAATTACTTATTTTAATTATTTAAACAAATAAAATATTCATGAAGCTTATTCTAACTTTGGAATATTACTTTAGTAAGGGTTATCTCTGTTTTGATACTGTGTATTAATGATTTATTTATGAATTGTTTATATTTTCAATGACTGAATCATCCAAATCAACTGATGTTTCTGGAAAGTTTTAAATCTTTGAAAACACATTAACTTGATAAATCGCATTTGTTATAACAATACAGGTTGGTATATAGCAGTGGCGGTCCGTGACTTTTCAATGAGCTAGAGTGCTAAGATTGAAAAGTACGACATTATTGATGTTGTTGTTGCTGAAAATGAATATTATCTTTGTATGAAAATTTTCAGAATTATTTCAGTTTGGGAAAAATTTACGAAATATTGAAAAAAATTACATTTTCAGCTACAAAAATCTCAATAATCTCTTATTTTTTACTCTTAGCACTCTAGCTCATTGAAAAGCCACACGGAGAAAAATGTTATTCTAAAATACGATAATTTTATTCATAAAAACGGTTAAAACCAGGACTGAAGTTCTTACTAACAAATTAACAATGTTTCAATGTTTATTGGCGGGAAAATGTAAGAATAATTTGTTGGTAGGTATACGTACGAAATTACGTATACCAATAAATTATTCTTACACGTTCCCGCCAATAAACATTGAAACCCTGTTAATTTGTTCGTAAGAACTTTAGTCCCGTTTTCAAACCGTTTTTACGAATAAAATGATCGTATTTTAGAATAACATTTTTCTTCTTGCACGGACCGCCCCTGGTATATATAGGTACAAAAAACAAAATGGTTTATTCCGCACTGTAATTCTGAATAGATATAGTTACTTACATAATTTTATTTATACGAACATGCCAACCGGTTTCGGCACAATCGCGCCTTTATCATTGCATTATAGATGTATACATATTTAAAACGAATGTACCTATGCTTATTACGCGTGTTCGTATGAATAAAGTGATGTGCACATAGTTACAGAGTTGCATTTAATACTTTCTTCTGTAACCGTTTGAAGCCGAATGGTCCAAACCGGTGGTTTCCTACGCATGCGTCGCGCGTTCCATCCTCTGCACACTACTGAGTCGTCCATACTTGCACAAGCAACAATATCAGCTGTTTACGATAGGAGTACGGACAAATCAAATATTTTCAGATTTTTAATAAGCCGATTAAATTTGTGTATCTTTTTTTAATCCGAAATATGTTTATTTTTCGGTGCACTTTCGTAAGGAAGCGTATGGATGCACTTAAGTGCATAATCTATCTCAGACTGCATTAACTTCTTCACAACCTTTCACAGAAGTCGTGACCTTTGACATAACTATCTATATCGTATCAAGTAACGAACAGGGCATTATGAGCGCAGATACATGTACGAGAAACGTGAGATTAATATGTAAATTATTATCACTGCTTTGTTTTTTATTTATCAATTTCCTTAAAAAAATAAAATAAAACATTTCTCTAATTTATTTAAATTAAATTGGTTCACATAGTAACTTATTACAGGAATTATGGTATATTTACAATCTACATATTCGACTCTGAGTTGGGAACTTACGGGTTTGTTCAATTCTATAAATAATTTTTAATACACCTACTATTTAAAGTAATAACAATAATACTTGGCTAATTTATACAGCGCCATTTTTATGAAATATCACGTTCAGGCCATAAAGTGCTTATACAGGATGTAACAGCATATACTGAAGATGATAAGTAAAATTTTAATATTATATTTTTAAAGTTTAATTTTAAATTAAGAGCCATTGACCAGCGGCTGAGAATAAAAGTTTAAAAATGCTTGCAACTGTACAGAAAGATCGATTATTCCCCGTATCAATTTTTTAAAATTAAAAATTTAATATCGATTTATTTCATTCAAAACTAATATATATTAATATACCTACATTCAAGCAAGCTATAAAAATAACGCACGATGATAAATTATTGAATATCGTGTACTTCTTGTAGGTATGTTTTTATAGTAAATATTTATGATTTTTCAATAATGTCTAAACAAAATTAATGTGTAAAAAAAATCTGAAATATTTTAAATAGATATGATTTAAGATTTTCACGGCTAAAAGTATTTTTGTTGTTTATTTTTGGGATGTTATGCCGTGTTACGCTATCTCCTTCTTTAGCCAACGTTTCGGAAAACGTTACAGTGTCCATCATCAGGGCAGATGTTTTGCTTTCAAAAACATCTGCCATAATGACGGACACTGTAAGGTTGTCCGAAACGTTGGCTAAAGAAGGAGTTAGCATAACACGGCATAACATCCCAAAAATAAACAACAAAAACTGAAATATTTTAGTTTGTAAGAAGACCTTAAATGAATAGAAAAACTGAGGTATTTTCGTCACAAAACATGTTCTCGGATTTATTTTTTAATGATTTTAATTTATGTAAAATTAAAATTGGGAAAAATGCGTTTACTAGATTATGTATAGATGTATTTCGTTGTATAATTATATTATTTGAAATTTGTGTTGTGTAATACAATATGTCGTTTGAAAATTGAACAAATCTGCCAACGACCAATGCTATATAACCTAAGTATATTAAAAATAAACTTAGTTTTTCAAAATTTTTAAAATGCGTTTATCGGATAAAATAACAATCTTTCAAAATCAATTTGTTTTTTTGCAAAAAAGAGTCACTACGTCTAGAATTAGATTTAAAAGGGACTAATTTCCGGCATTCTCTGGTAAAACCCTCTTAACAACACGTTTATACAAGCATAAAACATCGGCATATTTGGCAGCCTATATTTTGCTTAGACTCTCACCAGCTTAGTTAGGATACTATTAAATAAAATTTACAAAACTATCAAGTAATATTAGGTATATTACTAACAAAAAAATTGTAAGAGACACGTTTTATAAGAGACGGTAGGTACATACAACTTATAATACCTTAAATTAACAAAATAGAAACATTCACAAAACAGAGAAATTGTTGTGTACTCCTGCCTAAGTTTGTATAAATTTCGTAGCATAAGAATTTCAACTACCAGTCGGAAAATCCCCGTAGTAGGATGAAACTGGTCCTGGTGAAAATAAATAAGTGGAACAAAGTGAAAAAATTATTTCATGTCAAATCTAATATAATACCTAGTTTGTAAACATATATTTTCCAAAAATTCCCCCCTCCCCCTCTCTCTACGGACTACCGATCTCCATTCATACTGGCAAGATTACAAAGTTTCATGGATGCACGAATTTTGACATTTATCTAACAGTTCAGGAAATTTCTGCACAGATAAGCAAATGTCTCATTATTGAACTCAAAACAACGAGAAGGATTTCCTTAGAATTATTAACCTCTTGAAATTCGGATGACAGATAAGAGGTTGTAAGGCCGTATTCCATAGAAAATTAACATCAGAGCATTCCGAGAGGCTAGAGTACTGTAATAAAAAGGAAAGTCTGTCCTTGTACAGTTTCTTTATACATAAGCCATTTAACCTCTCATCTGTCACCCGCCCGCCGGTGGGCTTACGACAAATGAGAGGTAAATAAATGAACAACATTATTCCTTGATGGCGGTTAGCATTACATAATGGGGCACCGTGAAGCCAATTGAAGGTGATTACATAATAATAGTTGTAAGTTAAAAAGGCTAACCACTCGAGCGCTTTTTGCCACATTATGGCACTATTTCCAAAACCTCGGATTGCTTTGTTGCCAAAATGTGGTAAATTTTCAAAAAAAAATTTTTTATTAAAACGACTATATAATATATTGTACATTCAAAATATAACAAAATAAATATTCTCTAGATTCTTTAAAATGTTAAAGATTTAATTATATATTTTTTATAAATCCCACAAATATGTTATAATAGACAAAAGATAGAGGAATTCATTGGCTACATAGAACTATAATCAGTTTGTATGTCTCCATATTCAAATTCGGAGGTATGATTTTTTTTATGTGGGCGGAAAAATTTCCTTCAGCAATCCGAGAAAAAATATTTTAATTGCTCTGTGGCTCCAGTGGAGAGAAGAATTCTTGAAAATACCAGCAAACTAGCTATAAAATCAGAATAGCATTATTGCAATGAAAAACAGCATTTATCGCCAACATTAAAGACTCTGGGGAACACAAATCATTTGCATACTATTAGAAAAGAAAGATTGGATTAATAAAAGTAAAGACGTGGTGATGAAGAAGAAATCTTGCAATAAATAATATCTAATAACTAATTGTTTTAATGAAATGGTAGCTACATTATTAATATACTATACGTGGTATCGTGACATATACGTGCTTCATAGAATCATATCTTGTAATATTTGTACTATACACAATATGATATCATGAAGTATTCGTGCTATACATAATATGATATCAAATTACAAAAAACTAGAAACGGAAAACTCAGAAATGAAAAAATCACTGGAGTTTATCAGTTCTAAATACGATGATCTTATCAAAAAAATAGAGGTGCTACTAACTAACAACAAGAAATTGGAAGATAAAATAGAAACCATGGAAAGTACGATGACAAATTTACAAAGCCGCATCCAGTCATTGGAGATTGACGCGGAACATAAAAACAGGGAAGCAAACTTAAAGTGTCTGGAATTTCGCGGAATTCCTGAAAATCAAGGAGAATCACCAGAGATGTTAAAAGGCATTTTATACAATATCAGCAAGACAACAAATTGCGGTCTGGGGTCAAAGGACATCGAAGAGATTTACAGAGTCACGCGAAGGGAAAAACCTACTCAACCAAAGGACAACAAACCAAGGACAGTGATTGTTAAATTAACTTCAGTAACTCATAAAGAAAATCTGCACTCTGCTATTAAAAAATTTAACCATTGTGAAAATATAGAAGGCAAAATGAATACAAGTGTTATAGGTATGTCAGGTCCCAAGAACCCAATTTATGTTTCGGAACTCCTAACTTTCCAAGCCAAACGATTATGGTTCTTAGCCAGGCAGTTAGCACGGGAACGCAGTTACAGGTACGTCTGGACAAAGGCTGGGCGAATTTTTGCAAAAAAGGACGACAATTCACGGCCGATACTGATTGATTCAGAACAAAAGTTAACAGACATTAAATGACTAGAAGGTATAGTTTTTCCTATTTTACTTAAATTATTTTCAGCAATAACCAATAAAAATCAATCTCACTATCAGATCATCCCATTTATCGCCATATTTTATACAAAGTATTTAAAATTATTTTTAATATTGGACAATATGAACCAAACACGAGCATTATCTCCATCTACTTCCATTAAACAACATAAATTACCTTATTATTATTGTCTAATCTCCCTCTTTGCAATTGTAACTATATACCTAGTACTCTTATCTTGTCTCTGTGATCTTAAGATACATAATATCTCTAAAGTAAAATGGTTTTAAACGCATATTTAGAAATAGATAGTATTGGAGAATCAAACACTGAATTTACCTTAGATGAATTTGATAAAGTCAAAGAATTTAAGTGGAGTTTAAACAAAATAAATATTATACATCAAAATATCCGTACAATGGAAAATCTTGATGACTTTCTTTTATTTTTAGACAGTATTAGGTCGTCTGTGAGATTTCATATAATAATACTAACAGAATGCAGATTGAATGACTCATATCTCACAAAACAAATTGCAGGTTATCATGAATATCATACAACACAACAATTAAATCAAAACAGTGGAGTGGTAACTTACGTTCGCGACGACATCCACTCTCATGTTAATGAAATTCGTATCAGTCAATCAAATTGTCTGAAATTAGTCATTAATGGATATTTATGTATTTTAGCCATTTACAGATCACCATCATTCTACGATATTCACGAATTTCTGGGTAATCTCCTATCTGAACTCAAAAAATGTAGTAACTTCAAACAACAAATAGTAATGGGGGATTTAAATATTAACACACTTGGAAATATACACAGACAATGTCACGATTACCTCTGCGCCATGGCAGAAAACAACTTCAAAATAAATATTAAAGGTCCTACCAGGGTTCAAGATAATAGCATATCATGTTTAGATCACATAAATACCAAAAATATTACAGCCTCTAACGCATTTGTTATTCACAATACAATAACTGATCACTATACAACCGCAATAAGCGTTCCAGACACATCTCTTAAAAAACAAGTAAAAACTAACCACTTTACACCATCCATCTGCTTTGAGGGGTTAATTAAGGATCTAAATGGTGAAACATGGCAAGATGTATGTAGAGAGACTGAAGTTAACAATGCACTCAACTTATTTATTAACAAAATCAACATGTATATATCCAAAAATTCAAAAGATAAACTCACTGCACATAAAAAAATACAACTTACTCCTTGGATTAGTAGTGGTATTGTAAAAGCTATACACAAAAGAAATCACTTACATAAAGTGGCAACAAAGGACCCACAAAACACTCTTAAACAACAGAATTACCGTAGATATCGTAACATCTGTAAAAATGTTATGCGTAATGCAAAAGAAAGGTACTATAAGCAACAGCTCGACCGAGATCCATCCAGTAAAAATATGTGGAACATCGTTAAACAAATTACCAATGCTAAACATAAAATTGACTCTGATATTAACGAACTTCTGATTACAAACACAGCCACCAGTGATTTGGACATAATTGCTTGCCACGCTAACCAATATTTTACGACAGTTGGATCTAAGCTTGCGGAAAATATCCTAAGTTTCACCAAGGAAACTGAAGATTCATTGGCATCTGCAATAGAACCAAAACAAATTCATTTTTCGTTTAAATTCCCACCTACGTCAAATGAAGAGGTCATACAAATTATTGACAATCTTAACACTACGCATTCAAAAGGTCCTGATAGTCTTAACACTCATATTCTAAAAATCATTAAACACAATATCGCATCGCCTTTGTCGAACATTTTCAATAAAAGTTTTTCTTCTGGGGTTTTTCCTGACCATCTTAAAAAATCTATAATAGTACCAATCTACAAAAGTGGACCCAAAAACCAAGTGGGCAATTATAGGCCAATATCCCTGCTGAGTGCAATCTCAAAAATTATAGAAAAAATCTTTAAAAATAGATTAAGTAATTATGTAGAGAGCCGAAAACTTTTAAGCAAAAATCAGTTTGGCTTTCGGCCGGGGAGAGGAACGGACGATGCTATAGCGCAACTTACAGAACATATTTCTGGAAATATAGATCGCAGAAAGAAAAGCATTGCACTGTTCTTAGACTTAGCCAAGGCTTTCGATACAATTTCTCATAAAATACTCCTCAAAAGATTACAAAATATTGGTGTTGTAGGTATGCCTTACGAATGGTTAAAGAGTTACTTAACGGGTAGAAGCCAGCAACTCAAAATAGGCAATACAGTGAGTAACTCACTAGACACCAACTTTGGTGTACCACAGGGAAGCACACTGGGACCTCTTCTATTTATAATTTACATCAATGAGTTATGCAATCTACCAATAGGCGGAAAAATTATTACGTTCGCGGACGATACGGTAGCTATATTTGAAGGAGAGGATTGGGCTGAAACTCATAAACATGCTGAAAGTGGAATCAATGCGATAAAACAGTGGCTTGACAAAAATCTACTAACACTAAATATAGCAAAAACTAAATACATAAGATTCAGCTCAACCATAAAGGGACGACCTAGTACATCGTACACAATAAAAACTCATAAGACTAATTGTATTTCCTATAATATGGACTTTAACTGCAACTGTGAAGCTTTGGAATGTGTGAACAACATCAAATATCTAGGTGTTATCATAGACAATCATCTTAAGTGGAAATATCACATCGACAATCTTTCAAGTAGGGTAAGAAAATTGATATACATTTTCTTTGCATTGCGAAACATAATTAAACAAAAGGACCTAAGAAAAATATATTTCGGACTGTGCAACCCCATCTTAACGTATGGTTGTATTGGCTGGGGAGCGTCAGGAAGAACGATTTTAGATCCGCTTGTAAAGGCCCAGAAATCCATAATTAGAGTCATTATGCGTAAACCCTACAGGTTCTCAAGCGACAAACTCTACAAAAAATTTAACGTTCTTGATGTTCGTCAAAACTTCATAAAAAAGATTATTATCCATGTACATAAAAATATAGAAAATTTTAATAAAATTGATCACAAATACAATACAAGAAGTCACAACAGAAAGGATCTCTTCGTCCCAGGGAGCAATACGGCAAAGTATCAAAAGACGTATGCGTATCTGGGACCGAAATTATACAATAAAATCCCCCCAGACTTAAATATTAAAAATTGCAAAATGTCCTGCATTGGTTCAATAATAACTAAATGGTTGATTGGCTTGGGTAGGGAGGAGTCTGAAAAACTATTACATACTGTGACTTAAAACGATACATGGTTACCTATGAATGGCACATTTAGTAAAAACTTAGTACATAGGTATTAATTAAAAAAAAAATATAATAATTTAAATTGCATTTGGCACTTTACACACTTTGGTTCCTTAGAACAGGCAATCTGCCTAGCTAGGAACTAATATCGACCTAAAACAACGTAATAACACTTGTATTCATTTTAAATATATTCTCTTATTATGTAATATTATTTGTTATTTTGGCTTTAAATGTATCAAATGTAAATAAATAAATAAAATAAAAAATAAAAAAATGAAGCATTCGTGCTATACATAATATGATATCATGAATTATTCGTGCTATACATAGTATGATATCATGAAGCATTCGTGCTATACATAATATGATATCATGAATTATTCGTGCTATACATAGTATGATATCATGAAGTATTGGTACTATACATAGTATGATATCATGATATATTTGTACCATATACATAGTATGGTATTCGTGCCATACAAAGTATGATATCATGAAGTATTCGTGCTATATACATAGTATGATATCATGAAAAATTCGTGCCCATGAAACTTGGTAGAGATTTAAACAAATTTCTAATGATAATTTCTTAATATAATCAAACGGACTATCTTCTTAGTATTTTAAGAATTCTATTACTTTTTATTAAAAAAAATTAACTATTTAGAAAAACATTATTTATATTTTGCCGTGTTAATAATTAAAACCTGGCCCACTAAAAGCAAATATGCACTTTAAAAATTAAAAAAAATGTAGTACCTAGTTATATAATAGTAAGTGGTAAGTAATTCAACAACCGGAATTGAATAATAATGCATTTTAATGGTAATTTTTTAAACTTTTACCATCGTAATATGGCGGTCCTTGAAAAATAATATTTCGGATTTTGAAAGTTAAACCAATAATTTAGTAAATTCCTCTCTTTCGACAGGTCAAAAGTAGTTTTGTAACAAATATAGAAATATACAAGCTTGACTTACTTTAACCAGTGATTCCTAACATTATTTGTAGTAAAAAATGTAAATTAAATTTTGGTCTCCAACGACTTTTTTGTTGACTTTTTATTTTTTTTTTCAAATTTTTTTTTTTCAAAATCAAACAAAAAAAATTTCAAGTCAAAGTCACTAGTCACTCAGCCGAGTAACCGCCCCACCACTAACCCCGCCCCCAACTGTCCAACACCTACTATATTTTATGTTTTTGTAGAAAAAAAAATCAGAAAAAATGTCACCGGAGACCAAAACTTTATTTACATTTTTTATTCCAAATAATGTCAGGAATCACTAGATAAAGTAAGTCAAGCACGTAACTTAACACTCTGTATAAGTAGGTGGTATTAGATACCGACAGATTTCTGTGTTACCTACGTTATTCTACGGTTCCTTCATTATTTTACACAAAACTAATGATTATGTCTGGTATTAGTATTGCATTAGCAATATTAAAAATAACAAGTTTATGCACTTACTTTTTTGTTTCTCAGCATTATTTACTTCCACCATTGAAACTAGCTTCAAATCACCGTGTAAAGTGCTGATACCGCTGATTCGTCAAACGTTACAAACGACACTCCGGTCAGAGTTGGACTGCGCTACTGATAAAAGATATGTTCAACAGTTATTACCGTTATAACTTATTATCTACATACTTACCATTTACTTATAAATTACATATTATGGGTTCCGTAGAATTAAACTTTGCCTCTTAAACACGAGTATTAACATCTCCCTGAACGTGTAACAAATGCGCAAGATGTAAGACTATGGTCAATATGATTATAGTAGTTATAAATAACAAAATAACTGATCAGTCAAATTTTCATTACTGTTTTTTGCAAGGGCCTACCCTTTTATATTTATTAAAGATTTACAAATGTGTATGTTCTTAGTAAATGTTTATCCTAGTCTGTTCTTGCAAATTATTTTGGTGGAAACAGTTGTGTTTGCTGAAATTTAGTAGAATGCTCGTTCGTTTAAAGCATGGGTCGGCAACCTTTTGTTGTAAAAGGGCCAAATATTAGACGTGAAGATTAGTGCGGGCCGCACTTGGGTCACATATCATTACAGTATACATACAATATTTGTGTACAAGTTTTTTTTAATAGTTTTTTTTTAAAATAGAGACGCGCAGTATAGAGCACAAATATATGTACCTACTACCAAACATAGTAATTATTATACTTTTGAAATTAGCTATCACTTTGTGGTTTATATGTTTGCCCTGAAGAAGGAACGGTTGTTCCGAAACCGGTCGGCGTTTAACTAAATAAATCAGTGGTTGTAACTAAGTTATATTGTTTCATTTAATTATATAGTAATTATTTGCGGAGCCAACCTTTTTAACTCCTTGTTGTTTTCAGTAGGCAAACTCCCTTAGAAATCCACCATGTTAGCTTTTTTTCCTTAAAAGCCATTTTAAGTGTGGTATCACTTTGCAAATCTACCACGTTAATTTGCAAAGAGCTTGGTACATTATCGGTTTTCAAAAATCTCCATCAGACCTGAGAACTTTTTGAAACCAGCAAACCGGTTTTCAAACTCAGTTTGATGTTGTATTAATGCACTTTTCATTTTAGTATTTTGCCAACAAAATTTATCCCAGCTTCCTTCATTGCTTTCTTGCAATTTGGAAAATGATCGAATTTCATGGATATGCTTGATAAATAATGGTAGTTTCATTTCAAATGATTTAACATCCGAATACATATTGCATATCAATTTACTTTTTCTCTGTAAACGTGATTCAGTTCGGCAGTCAGATCAGTCAATAACCAAAGATCTACAACCCGTTGTTGGAAAGTTCGTGTATTTCCCTTTCACTCCGTTTTGTATGATATCGTCTGACACGTGTGTTGTGGCGAGAATCTCGCAGAATCGCGTTGCCGACCCATGGTTTAAAGTAAACGCCGAACAGTTACCTAGAGCATTCCTTCGTGATTATGGATTGGAATGTGATTAATGAAAAGTGTCTACAAATGATAGAAGCGTACAAAAATTTCAGATGTCTGTGGGATCCAACTTATGGAAATTATAAAAATATAAAATATTTTTTTATTTGATTAAAATAAATGGCACCAGGAAGATGCTTAGCGGGAAATCGCAACTATAATTATATTAAGTTCACCGCCGACCAACGTCTATTCCTTCTTTTCTTTTTCGGTAATTGTCAAGAGTTTCGATAGTCATAACGATAAATGCAGCACTTGAAATCATAATATTGCTCTCACTGTCAGTCATGGTGTAGTGAACACTACCATTGATTGTTGAAGAATGAGCCACCTCATCTAAAAATCCCTAGAGCACATGCCAGAATTCTCGTTCTTGTTTGTTGGTATTCTTTTAGTGTAAATTTTCTCTCAAAGATTCTATTTGTTCTACCTATATAAATGCAATTACAATCATTACAATTGATTTATAAACGCCCGTTTTTTTTGTTTTAATGTCGCTATATTTGTTGTTGATGTATTTTCTGTAAAGATACGTACCCCGATATTGTTATACATAATTCATCAAATCATTCTTTCCCTCAAAAACTCGCGGCCTTTCACTCTATGATTAATAGATTAATTATTACGATTCCTTTGTCTGTTCCTAATTATACGTTGGAATTAAATAATGGTTATTCTACTAAATTAATAGATCAAATACTAAATAAAAACAAAATAAACTGGATTTCTCAAAATTATATATCTACCCTTTTTCTAAACATGTAAATAATAAATGGCGTAGAATTCTATTTGTTAATAACGATATGTCAAAAAAAATAAGTAAAAACATTCCCGGGACTCTACAACCAGCATTTTATATAAATAATAAATTAAAAAAATACATCCTTAACAACAAAGATACAACATGTTAAAAAATCGGGCCTTTATAAACTCAATTGTAAAGATTGTAATTGCTTTTATGTAGGTAGGTAGGACAAATATAAAATTTAAGGTAAGGGTTAAAGAACACTCAGGCCACATGACAATAGCGACTCTGAGTTCGCAGATCATTTGTTAAAAAATGATCATACTTTTGACAAAAACTTAGGACTTAAAATACTACATACGGGTTATAAGGTATCGCAGATTAATAATTTTGAGATTTTAGAAATAAGAAAAAATGTTAATAGTAAAGCAGATATAATTAATAAGCTGCATATTTTTATAAACCCCCTTTTGAACCTTTTCCCACATAACCGATTTTTCCCTTCTAATGACTTTGAAATCCCTAATTCTAATAAACTTCCCCCACTCTTACCACTTCCCCTTCGTTCTACCCCTGCCTCCCATATGTGATGTATATTTAATTTTTAACTTTAGTGTACATTTAATCCTGATGATGTAAACATCGTTCACGAAACATGTTGATTGTGTATAAATAAAAGTGATGTAAACAAAGTTATTTGTCTCTTTATTAAAATATTTTTTTTTAGTAGGACGATTAAAATCAGAAAAAAGATCTTTAAATATTCCATACATTTTCAACAGAATCCCTCGTTTATGAAAATACTCTTTTACCATTTACACTAAAGATTAAGAAACAACGCTCTTGTTCCAACTCGCTCTATGCTAATTTTGTCTAATCCTACCTCCATACCACCAAGAATATAGATAATATGCAATATGGTATAAAAATCGACTGGCAAACGAAGTATTGTTTTTACTTATTATGACAATAATTATTTTAGAAGTATAGAGGGAATCTATCCTAAATACTCTTAGGGGGTTTCTCACCATCCTCCCAATAGCTTATCTACCCTAATAACGAATATTATTAAAAATAAAAATAAAATACTCGCAGTGGTTAGAAAAATCGGCCAACTTATCCAATATATAGCCACTATTCATAGGTTCGAGTACCGAATTATAAACTCCAACTTAATAAATAAATAAACCGTAAATCGTAAATCGAAAATATTCGTTATTAGTGTAGATAAGCTATTGCGAGGATGGTGAGAAACCCCCTTAGACAAAAAAATAATGCTTTCCTTTGACTCCGGTACCTAGCCATTATGGTCTATTCCCCAGATCTTTCCACTCTTCTTTAATCTTCGTCCCAGTGGTAAGTTCATCCCGTCCTCTGCCTACCTCTGGGTTGCTTCCACTGATTTTCGTTTGGGTTCCCCAGTGTAGTCATGTTTTTCGGTATCATCTCTTTTGTACGGTGATCGGATAACTAAGAATGAATTCAACTCAACGCCTCATTTGAAAAGTCATTAGAAGTGAAGATAAAAATATGTAATGAATTGGTTAAATAGGTTACGATAAGTTGGGTGAAGGGCTATAATTAATTTTTTTTTCATAACTTTTAATGACTTTTCAAAGAGGTGTTGAGTGACTCGATTGTTAGTTATCATGAAACCCTTTTTTTCGGATACCCGGCGGTGATTTTTCCATACAAACGTATTCCCTATTTATCTCTCTTAACCCTAGAGAAAATATTGTTTTTACATAAAATAGATATCAACTACTAGTGTGTCGGCACTTTTTTTTGGTAAGTTACTTTTTATAGAAGTTATGACCTTCCAAAAATCAATAAAATTGACTGGCTTAAACGCCGTCAAAAGACGTTCAGCATACAAACTAGACAATGTTTTCTTAAAAAAAGCAAAACGTACAGACATATAATAGTTTTTTCTTATGTAGTTGGTAAAAAAAAATTGAAAATCAGTCCACTTTTGGAGGATTAAAGTGGGGAATACAAAACCTCGATTTAAGTTAGGTATTAGTAGCCCGAGGTGCATTGTCCCTTTCGCTCAATATCCGGTGGAGTAAGAGCAATAGTGACAGCAACAATTTAGTAAAATCTATTTTTCAAATTTCTCCACCACCCGAGTATCATCTTAACTCCACACAGAATGTTTTACATTTTGGATGCTGTGTGAAGGACTTCTGATGAAAGGAGTGATATAAAGTTCAGGGAAGTAAAAATGTATGCGGGATGGCTAGGAATCTGGGGGTCAGTGCCTCCAGGGTTGACGGAGGTATGATTCGATCCCTTCCACTGCGGTGATGTTACGAGAGAGTCCTGCTGGAGAGGTCAAAAGATCTCTATCATCTCTATCAGTCTCTCCCGATCTGGCCTGCCACGCATCTGGTGGACAGATGCATCCACTACCAAGACCGGACAAATCTTTCTCCACGAACCCGGGCACCCCTGCTAAGTCAACAAACCTAGTGAACCACTTGGGGTGACCTATGGCAGAGGTGTTCTTTATCCAATAATGTTTTTCAGCAACTTAAGAGGAAACCGGGCGGCATTTTTTCCATAAAAACATATTCCCCAATTTTCTCTCTGAATTTTGACGTTACTGCATGTGCTTTTTAATATAATATATATATCGACCACCAGCGTGTCGGTACATTTTGATTTTTTTGATAAATTACTTATAGGAGCCAGGGATGCTAGCATGGTCGATCGATATTAAGTTACCGACCGATTGTCGGTAACTTTTCATAGTCCCATTTCGACTTGACGCATTTTAAAAGAAAATCAACCCCTCGCAACCGATTGGTTTTCAAATCTAATATATAAAAATTAATGTATGTTTGTTTGTTTGTGTGGGTGTTCGTATGCTATGCGCGGCCATACCGTATGTGTGTTTAAATTTCTACAATCTGCGCATACCCGGGATGGTTATAGGATAGCAAGCTCTGGCGTTATGAAATTATTTCCTATACTATTCATACGGTTGCGATTAAAATTTCATCCGATTGCTATTAAAACTTTTTGAATTGTTATGAATATTTATATATATATATCTACATATATTTTGGTGAGCTCTGGCATTATGAAATTTGC
Source organism: Limnephilus auricula (assembly GCA_951813805.1). Taxonomy (NCBI): domain Eukaryota; kingdom Metazoa; phylum Arthropoda; class Insecta; order Trichoptera; family Limnephilidae; genus Limnephilus; species Limnephilus auricula. The sequence continues at coordinate 10,510,738 of OX638403.1, forward strand.
ATAAAGAAATTAAATAGGTCACGCGAGTTGTAAGAAAAATGGGTGTATTTTATGTAGTTAAGCGGCAGGGAAAATGATGGGCGGAGGGGTATGCGGGAGGGATGGATGGGGAATTACGGAGGGGGGCTTCGTGGGAGGGGGGACGAGGGAGAGGGGAAGGCAAAGAAGGTGGAAGCGGAATGCGAGAGAGGGGGAAGGGGTTCACGAGAAAGGGGTGAGCAGGAGAGGGGAGGGGGAACGCGGGGAAGGTGAAAAGGGGGCGTGGAAGGTGAAGGGGACGCGGGAGGAAGAGGAAGAGGAGAAGGAGGCGGAAGGGGAACGGGGACGAATGGGAAATGACAAAAAAGGAAAAACAATTATTTATTTTATTGGCATTGCGACGCAAGCTAGTCTGATATAAAAATTTTGATCTCGATTTACTTGAAAACGAAAGCTCAAATTAAAGGTAAATTACTGCTAAATCATTAGCACACGTTCATTAAACGTTTGATTATTTTACCCCGTCTTATGAACGCGTGGTAATTAATACATGCAAAGGGTCAATGGAGACTATAATTATTCAAATAAAACATAGATGTACATAATATTCTTCAATTTTATTATTTTTGAAACAATATTCGAACATAATCCAAACAACAATATTTTCCATAAATAAACAACTCATATATTATTTTCCCTCGGCAGATACACATATATATATACACAGATAAAAATGATGCCACAGAGTATTTTTAAAATACGTTTATAAAGTAACAAAAATCATTTAATAAATGTTTTTGTTTTTGTCAATAGATGGGAGTATTGCTTACAGTAATCAACAATATAACACCCCACAATTAAACAGCATCCACACTAATTATGGAAAACAATCCATTGGTTACGAGTGGGGCAACTTATATAATTTCCTTCCAGACAAAATCAAAAACGAAAATAGATTGGATAGTTAAAAAGATTAATTATAAAATTTAATTATAAAAAGGATCATTCATTTTTATTCTTAGTAAATAAAATAGTGAAACAGAATAATATTGTATCTATTACCTAGAGTAATGTAAAATGTATTTACTTCGAAATCAAGTAACATTTATTTCTAGTCAAATAACAAAAAATGTCATTTTCTTCTTTTCTGGAATAAAAACTTAAAAAAAAAAATTATTTAAAATTATTTACTCATTCGACTTTCTTTTCATATAATGCCGTATTTGATAATTTTCTGTCATTTCTGTATAAGCTTGGACGAGTGAAATCTTCTAAAAGTGTTTAATAACTCCAGGCGTGCTAGCATGGTCGATCGATATGAAGTTACCGACCGATTGTCGGTAACTTCTCAACGTTCCCTAGGACAACTGCAGATCGCTAACATACAAACGACAGTTGATATCGAATATATTAAGGACACTTAGTCATTGTGAACTGTCACCCATTCGTTTGCGATCTGCAGTTGTCATAGGGAACGATGAAAAGTTACCGACCGATTGTCGGTAATTTCTCATCGTTCCCTAGAACAACTGCAGATCGCTAACGTACAAACGACAGTTGATATCGAATATATTGAAGACACTTAGTCATTGTGAACTGTCACCTATTCGTTTGCGATCTGCAGTTGTCCTAGGCAACGATGAGAAGTTACCGATAATTATCTTACCGATCTTTGTCGATCGACCATGCTAGCACCCCAGAAATGGCCTTAAAATAACGACTTACATCCGAGAAAACTTGCAGTTAACGAAAAAGTCATTAATTTTAAGGTTAAGGACAAATCCTTATCCTTAAGCAGATACGAAATCGTCAAACCAAAAATTTATTAAATTAGAAATAAAATTTTTAATTTAATTTTTGTGAGTTTGTCAAAACCATATCATCATCATCATCTTCTTCCCCTTGTCCTATTCGGGTCGGGGACCCACTGCATCGACAAGGCTCCTCCATACGTCCCTGTCTTGCGCTGATTGTTCGGCCTCCGTCCATGGCAGACCCGTCCTCTCCTCACACAGTTTCTGGAGTTGCCTCACCCAACTGTGTCTGGGGCGGCCCACTGGCCGTCTACCCTCTGGAATCGCACTCAGTATTTTCCTCGGAGATCATAGACATTCTTAGTACATGCCCAAGTATGTCACATCTTATCATTTAATATATTTCTGTTTATGTCAATATAATATAATTATTTAATAAATGTACATTTTAGCTTATGTGTGATCATGCCAATTTTTTAAATGTCGTTCTCGGAAGGGCCATGGTGAGTATTCCACTTACTGAAACAAAATTGACAAGTTGTTAAAGCCTATACACTATATTCATTGATAATTTGATCAAGGGTGCTTTTTGTCGCTTATTGGAACAGAAAATAGCCGGAAGCTGAAGATCAATTTAGGTAAAATAAAATAGGAATCGATAAACGCCATATGTGTGAGAGCTTCTTGTGAGGAAAAGAGATAAGCTTCACAACCGTCTCGCGCAGAAAACGTTCGCATGCGACACTACAGGACCTCTATTCCCGAGCAACGATTAATCGTTGCTCGTTATGCGCCACCTACGAGCGAAAAATTACTCGTCGTCGCGACGAACTTTGTCGAATGTTTCAATTTTACGTATTCTTGAAAGTCGAACGGTCGAAGAGATGATTATATTGGCAGCCCTATGAAGATTGTCTATGTTTCTGATGTATTTGAAGTTTCTATGGCGCGAATTTTAAATTACGAGCGTGTTGAGAGTATATTACTCAAAACCCAAAACAGTGAAAAAGGGAAAGGGAATTTATTGCTGCTAACTCCTGCAAAACGATATTGCAACAGATTATTTAGGAAGTTAATTTTCATGTGAAAACTACCTACCCTCCGGCGAAACATTATGCCAAAGCATCTGCTTCAATTTGCTCTACATTACGTATTGCAACTAATATCGCATGCATAAATGAACCAACACTGTCGCCGGTAAATCAGCCATCATATGGAATTTTGAAACAACTTTGTATAAATATAATACTTAGTATTATTATTGTGAGTATACGCACACAATTACTTTTATATAAAGATTGTCTTTCGGAGAGCGCGAAACGATCTTAGGTTAGGGTGTGATGTACTAGATTTTGACAGTTTGGACCGTTCGTTGGTGGTCCCCACCACTCGTTGTTCGAGTGGAATGACTTTTGACGTTTGGCTATATATAGTATGTACCTATATTGTTACTCTAAGGTATGTACCATTGACGAGACTCGGGAATAACAGAGTCGACCGGTGTACGTACTTTCGGCGGCGATTACGAGCGCCCTCGCGTTGAGGATGGCGGCCCAGTACCACGACAAAAAATCTTATGGGAATTTCTCTCCCACACAATATATTATACATATATAAATACATCGGTATAGGTACAACAAATTGACAATAATAACATTTATTTTTAATTTAACTCAATGAGTAAAACCTTTAAATTAAATATTTAATCACTGAAGACAGTATTAGGGACTGTCAATCGAAATTTTGAAATAGAAAAAAATGAAAATGAGACCGTTGAATCTAGGAATTGAATCCAGAACCTTAGCCTTGCCGGGACGCTGTACATACTTCTACTACGAACTATTAACATTATCTTCATTTTCTTAGGGCTTATTTTTATTGGCTGCAATCTTTTTCTGTATCAAATTTTCGATAGAGAGTTGCTTATATTATTTTTAAGTGATTAAATATTACAATTTGATGTGTTACTCATTAAGTTAAACTAAAAATAAATATTCATCCTAATTTTGCATAAAAGACAATAGATGTATTAGTTTTACACAATAGTGAAGATAAATTTATCCAATACACTATCTACATAATTCGAGATATAACTTGCAATCGTAAAAAAGATAGCAGCAAATAAAAATACGCGTTAAATGTGACCGAGAGAGATAGGGTCCCACTAGCTCAGTGGTAGAGCAGCGACCCGGTAAGGCTAAGATCATGGGTTCAATTCCTAGATGCGATCGTATCTGTTCCTGATTTTTCTATTTCAAATTTTTGATTCGCTAATTTTGTTTTCATTGATTAAATAATAAGATTGTTTAATTAGCGGAATAAAATAAAATTATGACATAAAGCACATAAAAAAAAATCAAATGTGATGTATGCAGGTATATTTAAATTTAGTATTTTAAAAAAAAATAGGAGGATATAGTAGGATCATGAGGAAATAATTTTCCTCAGGGCCTGCGTCATATTAGGAGATGCGGTGTGGAGGATATTTTTTTAGGAAATGAAGTTCTGGGAAGGAAAATGGTATTTAAAATGGTGTCCACGGTTGCAGAAATATAAATCCATCCGTCCCGCCGCGGTGCAAGACGATGGGTTGAGATAGACCAGTTGAAGAGATCAAAGGGTCTCCCCAAATCGTCCACTCCCTATTCGGCCTGCCACGCAGCTGGTTTGCTGGTAGGCGCTTCCGCCGCGAAGACCTGTATACACCTCACCCGATGAACCTGCTAGGCACCAAACGCAGCAAACCACTTGGGATGATGGTTATCTAGTAAATGGTTCCTGGGGCAACGGTACCCATACCAGCCTCCTAAATTGAATCCGTCTCATTAGTTGAAACTATAACTCTGGTGTGAAGGAAGCTCTCCACCTATGGAGTCTACAAGACTACAGCCTGGATGAGAGTGTTCTCGCATTTCCAGAAGAGAGAACATGTCAAGATAATGTATAAATAGTAAGAAATTGGCACGTAGCACCTGATATGGACGAAAGAGAAGATTTAAGATTACCTGTTAAAACTGTTGCAATGGCCATAAAGGGAAAGACACAGCCCGTCTCCAGCATGTAAGGGAAGGTGATCCCTCCGAGAACTGTGCCCATTCTGCCTGACATCATCATGATGGCCACGGCCATTGCCCTAAAATACCCCAATATTTAAATTAAATAGAGTAAAATGAGGCATTGTACAAGACACTTAGGAACAACAATACAACACTCCATGAACGTTTTCTCTATCTTTCTGAAGAAGAGTTATTTCTTTGTTCAATTAACGAGAGAAAACTAGATATACACACCTACCATTCTACAATATTAAAGTTGGCAAAGAATTATTTGAAAGCAAATACAAATAGATAATAATAAAAAGATACCCCCAGTTTGATTTATTCTGGACATATCACCGGAGAACAGTACAGTATTTAGGAAGGACTAATAGACCAAAAGAATTCCGTAAACAATTTTTTTATTTTATTAATAATTTTTTTGTTACATACATGTTACAATAAAAGTTTTATTTTATTTTTATAAACAGTAAAAAGCGAGAGCAATGTAGTTGTGTAGACAAAAGATTTAAAAAAATAAAATAAACTAAATAGACTTAAAAAACAGAAAGATATAAAAAACAGAAAAATATATGTACATATGTATGCATGTATATGTATATATATATATATACAAATATCTATACATGGTGCATTAGACGCTATATATCAACATACACACACACACACACAAACACATATACATATATTTAATATAAACATAATATAATAGTATGCATAAATGTACGATACAAAAAAATCCCACATAGGCATCGCCAGTTCGTGGGTATACTTGTGTTTTTTTAAAGCAGTTTAGTTAAATTTACTCTATATATGTATATTATATTTGTATAAATTGCAAAAAATAAATAATAATATAGTAAAATCAGTATTTACGGAATTAAAATTTAAAATACGAGAATAAAAGATTACAAATTTGTTAAAAGTTAATAGAGCTAAAGATCAGATGTTACAGCAGGTAAATTTTAATATCAACACTATTTATCCAAGACTTTATTACATTTTTATGTTTGCTGAAGGATGATATATTTTCACATTTGATTTCGGTAGTCTTATAGAATGCATTATAAATTTTCGGTGCAATAAAATAAGCATGTCTTTGCGCAAGCTTTGTTTTGCACAGTGGAACTTTAAAAACATTATTTGTCCTATTACTAAATCGATTTTCATTTTTTGTAAAAAGATTATTTCGGGTAAATATATATTTTAAACATTGCATATAGTAAATTTTTCTTATCTCGAACAATTTAGCTTCTTGGAATAATTGCAAGGAGGGGTAAGTCATATAAAATACAATATGTTATCTTGTATTTTGTTCTCTAGCAAATAAATTATGATATTTCAAGTAAAAAATATGAATGAACCAACCTTATAGACGTGGGAAACAAATCAACTGCAATACTTGACAGGACACTCCCAGCAAGACTTGTTATGGACAGGAAGACGGAGAATAATACCACAATTTCAGTAAGACTGGTAGAAAAATAGATGGCCACTGCGCAGGCACCACTCCCGACAAGACCCAATGCAGTCAACTTCCTCTTGCCGATGGTATTTACCAAAATACCACCGAAGAGGTAAGCGATGAAGCTGGAGCCGCCAATGATCATACTGTTGACGTATGTGTCATTTCCAGATTCCAACTGAAAGTCAAACAGACAAATACTTTAATAGATTGAACATGTTGAACAGTCACATAAATATAAAAAATACTGAAAATTAGTTGAAAAACCAATAATCGACAATTGAGCTTGGACTATAACCTGAAAATACGTACATAATTAACATGGTAGGCTCCGTGATAAGGAAGAAAGTTAAATATTCTGACATTATTTTACGTATATTTTATAGCCAGCGATAAACCTGAGTCTGATAAAAACTATCCATAAACATGCCATGTTGTCGGCTGAGTGAGAACAAATCGAATGAATCTTATCTTCAACATTTCTTAATAAAAACGGACGCTCTCTCAAACAGTTCTGATGGCCTTTGCAAGACCCGCAACAGCAAATCCCTTCCCGTGGGCCCCTTCCTCCAGTATCCTTTAACCTTTCGTTTTTCCTGATTTTATAGAATACAAGGTAAAGACGCCCACATAAAGGAATGCTTTTATGTCTAATAAATATAAACACAACCAGAAGCACAAATACATTATATTCGATCCTATTTGATCGCGCAAGATTGACAACGTTGAAGAAAATAGGCAAATGACCTACTCACCACGACACATTCAGCATTTATCTCCTCAATAACTTGTGTCGTCTTATTGGATACGTAGGCTTCGAGAACTTCACAGAGTGGGGCGGTGTCTTCGTGTTTTGAATCATAATCCTCAATAATTGTGGCCATTTGTGGGAACCACAATCTCAGGGTGTTAGTTCTGAAAATGAAATATATAATTATTTTGATTTTTTTATAAGAAAAACTCTCTTTTAACTTTTGAAGGTTATTTCATTTATTTTATTTATTCCAAATATTTTTAGTTCAACCTATCAGAGTTATCGTTTGCAACCACTATTGTATTAAAATAATTATTGATTATAAGGAAATTACAAGCATAGTTCCTGTACGCATTCAGGTCATTGGATTTTGTTTATAATAATTGTTGGAGTTGTCACACCAAAGGAGCAACAGTCGTTGTTTGGCAATTTTTACCTACCCTGTTTAGCCTAACATTATTATGCATGTTACACTAATACGCTAAGGATACAATGAAACAGTTTATCTCAATATGTATATTTTCTACACCCAAGCAAAATCTTAAAATAGAAAAGAAGTTGTTTAAAATACTAGCAAAAGATATAAATGAAGCGCAGATAGAGAACTCACCCAAGCATAGCAGCCATCATGACAAAGCACACCAGGAAGAGATGCACCACGTAGGGTGGGGTCATCAGAGGCTTTAATTGCTTCAACCCTCCTTTGATGGCCGCCCACCCTTGCGGAGCCTGCTCGTTTCCGTCTCCAGAGACACTCCTTTCATTCACCAGTAATTTAATCTAGAAAGAAATAGACCAAGTCACTAAAAATAGCAATTCATACCAACTGGGTTATCAACAACATATGAAACATATTAAGGTGATTGACAAAAGATTTCATATTCTACTCTTTCGTAGATGGCGCGCGTATAGTATTTTTTTTACTTATAAACGCTTTTTGCAAGTTATGCTTCGAAATATTAAGAAAAATTATTGTTCGCAAAAGCACACAAACAAAATGAAATTAATAAATAGTTTTGTCAATTAAAAAACTCAAATCCTTCTGAAAGGCTAACAAAAATACAATATTTCATCGGTGATTCAATCCAATATTGTATTTTATACCTTTCTTGAAAGATTTGAGTTTTTTAAATGACAAAACTATGTATTAATATTCATATTGCTTGTGTACTTCCGCGAACAATAAATTTTTCTTAATATTTCGAAGCATAACTTGTAAAAAACGTTTATAAGTAAAAAAAAAAAATACTATACGCACGCCATCTACGAAAGCGTAGAATATGAATTCTTTTGACATTCACCAAAAAGCCTTGCCTAATATGTCTCATGGCAGTTCAAAATAATTAGTTTTGTGGTTCGATCTGGTTTTTAAAAATGAAGAGCAAGAGGTTATAAAAGCACAAACTTTTTTATTAAACAAATCTTACGGGGTACTGGTCCTCTGGAAGTCCTTTGTTCATCGCAAACATCTTTCTGAATACCTGCAGCGCCTCATCGTTCCTCCCCCTCGACATCAGGAACTTTGGACTCTCAGGAAGAAGCATGCATGCGAATCCAGTAATCATTGGGGGAATACTGAATAAGGCAAGGAAAATTTGCCAAGAGTGAAGAACTGGAATTAAATAAATATCTTGTGGAACCAAAATTGTGGAACTAAAATGATTTTGGAATTTAAATCGCAAAATGTGATTGTGTAGATGTGGATCTCAAATTGTGACTCGAATATGTAATTTTAGAAAAATTTCATCAATTAGACTTAGAAATTTAGGAGCGACATTTTCGAAAAATTGAGATTTGATTAATTTATTGTTCTTAAAACTTAAAATTCATTGCGTTGCAATCCATTTAACCGTTGCAATTTCACAGATTTTCTATTTTTACTCCAACCCTCTTACATACATTAAACACCTTCAATGAGCTTACGGCAACTTTTTGGATTATTATTGGAGACAATAAAAGCTTTTTGTCCTACATTTAAATTTTTTTTCGATTATCCCGTCTTAACGAACGGATTGCAATCTTTAGAGCACAGGCGTCGGGTGGGAATGCTATCCTTGTTTTACCAGTATTTCAATGGAATATGCTCCTAGGAACTAGCATCATTGATCTCCTCGGCACCGGTGCATAATCGGAAAACACACCAAACGCGCGCCCAACACAGGTTGACATTTGTCACATGAGAACGGGTCGCTTCTACGACTCGTTCTTGAGTTCAACAGCTCAGCTGTGGAGCGATTTGCCGGCCTCTGTGTTTCCTTCTTCCTACAACATGGGTCTCTTCAACATCCATGTTCACTCCTTTCTTTCCCCAAAAAGACCCTCCTCCCAGCATCTTCAAATATGACATAGGCCCTGAGGGAAATTATTTAATAAATAACACCTGTGTTGAGTTAATATAAAAAAATGATTTATTAACCAAGATAAATTACAATAATATATACAAATACTTTTTAGGTAATACCTCCTCACTAGGCTGTGTGTTTTCTCCAATTTAAAAAAAAACACGTCATGACCCTGACCAAAACTTTTCAAAACGCGGAAATGATCGTGAAATCTGTTTTCAGTCTTCAACTTGAAAATTTATATATTTCTTACCATATGCTCCATCGAAGAAAGAAATGGTCCAATCTTGAGGTATAACTCCCCAAGCTATGAGTGGGAGATTCATGTTACCGAATGAGTAAAAAGCCCCCATGTAGACCAGAACCTTAGCCCGGATGGATGCTGCGTGCATCTCAGAAACATAAGAGATCATCACCGCAAATGGACCATTGAAGCTAGAAATATTTTTTAAACTTATAAACCACTCCTTATTTATTTCGAGTTTAAAATTTGTTTTATGAAAATGAAAACTAAGCTAAAAGCACATCATTAAAGTTATGAATTATGAATTGGGAAAACTCTTGCAAGACAAATATAGGGTACATTAAAACAATCCAAAAATCTACGACTTAGCTTTTGACATGCAAAATTATTGATGCACAAAGAAGAGATATAAAATTAATAAATGAGTCAGTTAATATATTACCTGTCCGAGGAATGTTATGGTTTAAAATTGTATGCCAAAACCTATCGTCGGATTCCAAATAAATAAAAAGAAAGTAGACCACGCACATAACACAAGACTAGGGTCTCTCACCATCCTCCCAATAGCTTGTCTACACTAATAACTAATAACGAATATTTTCGATTTACGGCTTATTTACGGTGGAGTTAATAATTCGGTACTCGAACCTATGAATAGTGGCTAGTTACTGGATAAGTTGGCTGAGTTTTCTAACCACTGCGAGTATTTTTTTTTTAATAATATTCGTTATTAGTGTAGATAAGCTATTGGGAGGATGTGAGAAACTCCCTTAGTCAAAATGTAGATATTCCCATTCCGAAAAATATAAACAAATACGGGCAATGGACATTGGATTATCTTGTACCTACTATATTTAATAAGATGCCAATGCATATAAAATGCCACACAAATTCAACCACCAATCTCAAAAAAAATCTAAAATGGTTAACAGATAGGGATTTTTTTAAATTGATATTGTTTGTAATATTTTGTATAAATATGCCTATGGTATATTGGTCTGGCTATATTTATTTTTTACACACATAACAGCAATTTAAAAATAACAATGATATATAAAATTTGTAGAAAAAAATAATTAACAACATAATAATATTTTATGGCTTTGTATTGTAGTTATTTGAAATGTTAGGGGGTTTCTCACCATCCTCCCAATAGCTTATCTACACTAATAACGAATATTATTAAAAATAAAATACTCTCAGTGGGTAGAAAGCTCGGCCAACTTATCCAATATATAGCCACTATTCATAGGTTCGAGTACCGAATTATAAACTCCAGCTTAATAAATAAATAAAACGTAAATCGAAAATATTCATGGTTATTAGTGAAGATAAGCATTTGGGAGGATGGTGAGAAACCCCCTTAGTCTTCTGTATCTACTTTCTATGTTGTGGTTTCTAGTTATATGTGTGATTTAGTGTTATATTAATATTGTTAAATTAACCATTTAAAAATGATAATATGTAATCGTCTTGTCTTTTTTTGTACTATCTTATATACTCGTATCAGTTTTTTTCCGTCTCTTTACTTGTTTTCTCTTGTTGTTTGTTCTACTTAACCTGTCTTTATTTTTATTTTTATTTTTATGCTGTACTGAATGTAAAACTTATATAATGATATCAAAATACCTTTGTAAAATTGTAACTACTACCTCCTACCTATGAATTGTAAGTTCCTCCTGTCCTAAAATGAGTTTTGTAACTCATCGGGATTGCTCTAGCAAGAAATAAAAACAATGAAAATGAATGAAAAAAAACCTGATGACAAACAGCTTTGGCAGGTTTAGGGGATGTTTAAAATGAAGAAAAAATGTAGTTATAGAAATTAATGTATTACAAATTAACAGATGATATGTAGTTATATATATTGGTTAGCAAATAAATGGGTTTAATTTCCAATACTTACACAAATCCTGCAAAATATTTGGCCATGGAAAGAACTAAGTAAGTCTGACTTTGAGCAGCAATTAATTCACAAAGAGTCAGAGCTAGGTAGCCCCAAACCATTATTTTCTTCCTTCCGAGAGTGTCTGATAAGAATCCCCACAATAAAGCTGAGGACATCATTCCTGTAATGTTTGATGACAAATTCTTTTAACAAAATGATATTTATTAAAAAAATCAAATTGTTATAAACATTGGAAATCAAGGCCAAATGTGTACTTATCCGGGACCTTTAGGGTCAAAAAAAAAAAAATTTATACACGGAGAAAAAGATGCTCCAAAATTCTACATACAAACGGCCTGGATGAAAGCGATACCCAGAACCGAAGAAGCTTCACCCTGAGAACGAGAAGAGAAAACCCCAACAGCCTACCTAGGCAACGAGTTGGGACACTGCAAGGAAGAAGAGTCTAAGGCGCTCCGCTTACGAGGCAACTGAAACCAAACTAAAACCGGCTGGTTTCTATGTCTTGATTGGTCAGAAAGCTTGTTTAACCATAGACGAAGAACAATCAGCTGACAGCTGGCAACCAGCAACGGCCGGCCACGGCAATCAGTAGTGCGAGTCGCGAGTAACCGCTTGCGTTACCATTGACAACGGGTTTTTGTGTGATTGTGAAGTGTGCCGGCCATCAATTGTCATGCAAAGACAGTTGCCAGTTGGCATGGATTTATGAATAAGCCTTTGAGACCGGGGCTAGCAGGTTGCAAACTCGCAGCTCTAGATTCTGCTGCATCACTGCCTACTAGCCACATTATCAGAAATTAACACAGAATAGAAACGATTCCAGATTTACGGTGAAAACACGCCGGCCTTCCACAGCTTCCAGAACTGTCGGAACTGCTCTCAAATGCTGCCTATACACATGGCAAAAAAGCGCGAGCCGAGCCACGAATTATGACAAAGGAACGGACAGCACAAGACACCGCACGACGAAAGCACCAATCAGTAGGTACTAATACAGACTCTAACTAAACTCTCAGTATACAATCTCCGTAACGACTAGTACGAACTCAGTAAGGCGATCCGCTCACTGAGGCAACCGAAAACTGTCAACTAGCAACTGTCTTTGTATGACAATGTGATAGCCCGCACACTACACAATCACTCAAAAACCCGTTGCCAATGGTAACTCGCGACTCGCACTGCTGATTGCCCTGGCTGGCCGTTGCTAGTTGCCAGCTGTCAGCTGATTGTTCTTCGTCTATGGTTAAACAAGCTTCTTGACCAATAATAATAATAAGACATAGAAACCAGCTGGTTTTAGTTTGTTTGCAGTTGCCTCGTCAGCGGAGCACCTTATTTACGAACTCTCTCACAGTCAATAGGGGATTGGTTTGTTTATGGTAAATAGCTTATAATCGCCGGCAGTGATCAAGGAGACCTTCCACATCTCAATCTTTTAACATATTTGTAAATCAGTAAATAAATGTTCTGATATAAAAATATTAAAAATTAACTTGTATTCATCTCCCTACCACTTATAAATAACTAAATAATTATAAGGAAGAAATATCTAACCGACCTGCATAAGTAAAAATATTTAATCTTCCCATTTCAGCCATAGTCATCTTCAGGTCACATTCTGCGCTCGTCATTATGAAGGACAGAGATGAAGACACGTAGACAGCAGTCAAGAACCCCGGGAATGAGCACAGAAGTATCAGAATATGGAACTTTCCGTAACCGGTTGCGGTCATCGCCTCTTCGAAGTCGCTTCCGACTTCTTTTATTGGAATACCTGAAACTAAATAATAAAATATTAAAAAAATAATATTTATCTACATATACGAGATAATGGTCGCGGGAAATACCGTCGTGTGCAAGTAAATTTTATTAAATTAATTTGTTTAGCTTCACAATTCAAGTTCCTGCGTCGAAGATAGTCTCAGGTCCCCTAGTAGAAGACCACCATTTAGATTTGAAAAGTCGATTTAATTTAATTTCTTTGGAATGTTCTCAATACTCCTCCCATAAACACTAGCTCCTGGAGATCAGCTATTGGAGTAGTAGAATAATAATGAAAAAATGGCTTCATCAAAAAAAGAAAAAAAAAAAAAAAAAAAAAAAAAAAAAAAAAAAAAAAAACAAGAGAAAGTAAGTAAAATAAATATGAAGTAACCTTAAAAATGCAAATCCTCTCAAAATCCTCACAAAATCACTCGGAAACCATTTTAAATAAATAAAGAATTCCCTTTTTCACTATATTTTTCCTTGTCTGAACTAGGCTCGGAACCAAGTTCCTAACTTTTCCACGAATGTTTAGTCGTGGTTAACCATTTTTTAAACAGGTCTATTTTCAAATATTCATTCTTTGACACATGCATTTACATTATGCATTGACATAAAGATAATGTCTTGTGTTTTATAATTTATTTTATTTTATTATAGTCATTTTATACAATTTTGCTTTATATCTTTAATTAAAATGCATTTTGAAGTCGTGTCGGTGTATTTCTTTGTGTTTATACTACATAACAGATATTATGAAGTGTTTAGTGCCACGGTGGACTTTGGACCAAACAAAACAGCTATAGTTTCAAGTAGTGAATGTAGAAGTGAGGACTTTAAAATAGACAAGTATGAAAACTACCAAAATGTATGTATCATTGGTACCTGAATTAGAATATTAAACATAATACACAAACACATCACACAACAATTTTTTTTTTTTTTTCGTTGTTTGTTTTTGGGATGTTATGCCGTGTTGCGCTACCTCCTTCTTTAGCCGACGTTTCAGACAGCGTTGCAGTGTCCATCATCAGGGCAGATCCGGCAGATCCGACGATGGCACATCCCAAAAACAAACAACGAAAATGCTTTTGGCCGTAAAAATCTAAAAACGTATCTAATTATTTTTGCTTTGATGTGGGACGGAGAGGTTCTTAAAATATCGAAAAGGTCTGTAAATGTATTAGCGATTCGGTGAAATCGCACTAGCGGTGAATAATATGATTACATAGGTACATGCTATGGTTATCATAATGTAAAGGATGGTGGAATCAAGTAGATTTAAGAGTCGTTGACCAGCGGCTGAGAATAAAAGTTTAAAATTGCTTGCAACTGGACAGGGAGGTTCCAATGAGAAAGATCGATTATTCCCCTATCAAATTGTTTTAATTAAAAATTGTATATCGATTTATTTCATTAAAAACTTGCTTTAATATATACCTACATTCAAATAACGACCAACGGTATAAACCTTAGTATATTAAAAATAAAGATAGTTCAAAATTTTTAAAAATTCGTTTACCAGATAAAATAACAATCTTTCAAAATCAACATATGTTTTTTTGGAAAAAAGAGTCAATACGTCTAGAATTTTAATTAAAAAGGACTAATTTCCGGTATTCTCTGGTAATACCCTTTTAACCCCGTAACATAACCAAATCCGCATATTAGAAAATTTGTATATTAAAAAGACTGAGATTCTTTGCTATTTTTAAAAAGCAATTTTAGCATGTACATGGAATGCCATCAGCTTAGGTAGATCAAATTTAAATTTAAAGACATTTTTGGAAACAGTATCTCTAGGACTAAAAAAATTTTTTTGTATTTTTTTTTCATTAGACACAAAAAGATACTTACACAAATTACAAATACATTTTATACAGTAATTAAATACATTAGGTGTATTTGATGCACCCCCATAAATAAGAAGGTTTTGTGTGTACAGAGGGGTGTTATTATATTGGTTTTATTTGACATGATTCAGTTAAAGTTTTTAGTATGATTTAACTGTCCTACTGTTTTTTTTTTACATTTTGGAGTAGGAAGTATTGACGCTTGTCTAAGATTTCTGTTATTTTTAAAGGGAAATTTCTGTTATTTTAGAAGTATAATGCACTTAATTTTCTGACCTAAATTGTTTGAATAAAAGTTCCGACGAATATGAATAGGGTTTTTTTTTAGTTGTTTTTATACTTGTTTTTTGTAATATGTAAATTGTTTGTGTTTGATTTGTATGTGTACCGCCCCAATATACAATGCCGTATTATATAATTGATTGACAGAAAGCGAAGTATGTGGTTCTGAGTAATGTTTCGTTTAAAATATCTCGTAAACATTTAAATATATATGTTAGTTTCCTTACTCTGTCGTTCAGAATATTTATATTTGGGGGCCATTTTGAACGCTGGCCTATTGTTATGCCCAGGCATTTACAAACAAATACTTTTTTGATTTTGTTCAGATGACGGCTCCATTTGCGTCGACTGGCTACTTCCTTAGGGTGGAAGACTCGGGGTGTTTCCTGACAAACTCTTATCACTTTGAGAACGACTCCCAGATCTTGGTGATATATCGGGTCATGTCTCCGGGAATCAAACTGAAGATATTCATCAGGACAAATGTGTACGAGCCGCCCACAGACTCCAATTCCTGGGAAACCTTCGTCCAGATAATCAACAATATCTCAGGAAACGCACAGGTAAATGTAAACTTTTTAAGAAGGTTTCAGCCCGGAAAAAGTGTACTAAATTCAGTAGAAACCGGGTCACAGTTCATCTTGATACAAGTCTATTAGATTCTTGTCTAGGCTGATGATAAGAATGGAAGACATTGGCAATGGTTTAAATTGGAGGTAATTTGTAAATCTAGTTACAATTTTTTTTCAGATGAAATTCGTAGCGGAGCGAACATCGGATGAAAGCAGGAGGCCACTCATTATAATTGATCGGTTTCACATTATGCCGCCTCTTCATTCTGTGTTCACGGTGTCTTTTGATCCAATAGCTAAAATAACACGGAAACCAGAAACACCTAAAAAGACACATAAACCTGAAACACCTAAAATGAGAAAGAAACCAGAAACACCGAAAATAACAGTGAGATCCAGCTCTGTAAAACCGCCAACCCCAAAAGTACCTATAGCTAAATTAGGGTCACTAAAATCAACGCCGTTCACACGCTCAGTGGCGAAAACTTATAAAATATCAAAAAAAATAACAATGAAAGAGAGAAAACTTAAGCCAGCTGAAAAACCGACCAAAAAAGTCGCAGCCAAAATTTTTAAATGGAAACATGGACAGTCGGAGAAATCGATAACTCACGGCATTATGTTTAGGCCATTCGGCGCCAACGAATCAACAACAACAACATTCACAATTTCGACTTTGAATATTACTGAAATATTAAATGAGACTTCAACGCCTAAAATTATACCGCCAGATTTAGACGAATTAAAAGTTTTTGCGGCAGTGTCAATCGGTGTATCTGTTGCAGCCGTCACCTTGGTATTTTGTATTATTATTTTTCTCTGCAATCTCAAAGACACGTGCAAGGTTAAAAAGGTGAAACAAGAGTGTAAAAAGACGTCTTCTCGTGAAGCGGCGCATATTAATGAATGTAGTCTCCCTAGAGGTAGGTGCTCGTAGCGGGGAGGAATGTAGAACTTCAGGAGCCCTGAACGATACACACAGAAAGCTTTCAATTATGCTCTATGATGTTTGAAGCTTCGTTAATAACTAATTCCGATTTTTTTTTTACTTATTTTACATTTTCTTAGTGACTGCAACTGACTTTTTAGCAAACTACAACCTTTTTTAAGTATATATTTTTAAATATGACATCAAACGTACAAGATTATTACTATTTATACTCGTTTCTTTTAAAAATAAAATAGTTAAGGGCGGTCAAAGGTATGCAATTAACTGTCCTCTAAAAAATATAAATAAAAATAAGTAGGCAGGTCTTACAACAATTGTTCAAAGTTAGGTACTATCTACACAATTTTTTCGAAAAATCTATAATTTAAAAGAAATATGTTTTCTTTTGTTTTTCAATGAAATAAATAGTATCATTTTCGAAATGTAATTTTGTTGAAAGTTTATGAAGTTTTCTTTAAAATAAAGTGATATTACTTTTGCAAAGATGTTATTAATGTATTTAATTTTATACCTTATCTGTGAAACAAATTGCAATATGAATGTCGATGTTGATTCCGAGTCCACTGTAGTGAAACTGACATCTGTTTCTATGACAAAAATTCCGAAGTCATCCAAACCTGAACCAGCAAAAGTTGGCAACTTTGAAGCAATGCACCACTTACGGCCCAATTTTGGGTCTGCAGTCATCCAAAAGTCAGCCAAATCGATGGTAACTCCAACAACAATAACAGACAACAAGCATATAGAAAAAGCGAGAGCAGTCACAACAGAAAACATTCAAATGAGTCCTCTAATAAACTCGAGAAGTTTATCAAACAGCAGAAATGCACCTACGATACCCGCATCTAAAAGAAGAACATACAATATTGGCCCACAAAAAACCGGTCGTCAAACAATTCTACAACACGTCTGGCCTATAATTGTGTCAAAAGTAACAGAAACATATTTGAAAGCTGTTCATATGAACAAAACAGCAATGGATAAAACAATTGTAAAGACTTCTTCAACAACAAAGGGACGGAACTTGGGGCGGAAGCTATTTCCCATGAAGTTAAAAAATTTAAAAAGTTTGATCCCATTCACAGAAGCCAAAAGAAAGAAAGAAGATTATTCTGAAATGGCGGTTATAAATTATACTGAGCGATCAGACGACGCACACAGGAACTCAAGCCATATACAAACAGATACACACCGGAAAAAAATGATTCTAAATAAACTGCTTTGTTTCTGGAGAACTATTTACATTGCTTGCTTTGTAGTTTCTATCTTATTATTAACTTGCTTGATTTCTGTAACCGTTTATCTAATAAGTAGTAGGTGTGTTAAAGTAGTCCCTTCGAAGCAAAAACCAAAGCCAAAAAGCGTGTACAGGACATGTTGTATTGTAGTATAGTGGTTGCAACTAACTATCGGAACCATAATTATTACTAAATAGCGTATTGATAGGTGATGTGAATAAATACATTTTGAAGATTTGATTTTTATAGTAGTTGTATTTAATTTATATTATTTAAAGTTTGAACATATTTAAAAGAAAAGGGTATGTAATTTTTTCAACGTTATTCCCAATAAGTTACAAAAAACTTATTATTAGGTGAAGGACAACATTATAAACTAAAGGCCAGTTGTTTCGCAGAGATAAAACATTTCATCAAATTTAAAAGTTAATTTTCGAGTTCTGTGAATTTTGTATTCAAGTTTTGTTATTATTTCAAAAACAACCGGCCAGTAATAGTATAAAGACAGAACTTAAATAGAACCTCTATAAAACTTGAAAATTAACATTGAAATTTGATAAATTGTTGAAATTCTGTGAGACCACCCGGTCTTGGGAGAAAACATTATTAGAGTTGAAACGGGAGACACAGAAACGGCATTCGAAAGAAAGGTGTATATAAAAGTTTATGTTTTATTTGCATAGGATTAAACTTTTGTCGTTGTGCATATTTGAACCATTTTTCATCATCAACACATATTTCAGCTTTTTTATTCTTCTAAATAATGTGTCCATTTCAAATTATAAATGGTCGACATTTATTTTATGTTATGAGGAAACGGGCAGAGGTGAATTTTGGAACGATTTCTTTTATTTATTTGGAATTTACGACACTAGTGCCATTTACAAACATTTGTTTTTTTTTTACACAGACTATATGATGAGTGAAAAATTATGGGAACAAAGAAAATAATATACATTTGTAACAGTGAAAATAAACATAAAAAACTTGCTACGAAGTGAAATATGTGGCTTGTTTAGTGTTTAATCAGTGCAGCTTTATACTTCATAAGAATCATATTAAAAACATCAGCGATTTTAGCATATATAGCTTCCCAATGGTATGTAATCTATTTAATACTGAATTATATCCTGAGAATGTGGTTTAATTGTCACAATAATACATACTAGGGGACCTTGATCTTATGGTGTATCCTTAATCAACATTAATATATCAGGGTTATCCAACAGAATCTTTACAATCTTTATATATAAAAATCTCGCGTCACAATGTTCGTCTAAGGTAAACTCCGAAACTACTTAACCGATTTTGATGAAATTTGGCATACTGTGTGTAATTTGGTCCTTTGGACCTCAATATTTAATAATTAAGAGTTTTTTGTTTTTTATAGGACAATTATTTGAAATTATTTGTAAGTTTGATAAGTTTCTGACAGATGGCGGTGTGAGTTATTTTTATTGACACAACACTTGGTTATCTACATGGGTTAGGTAACCATCCAGTAGATGACGTTGTATTTCGTCAGCCACAGCGACGCGCTGGCGGGTCAGCTAGTTTTATATAAAAATATAAAATCAATCATTTTTCTCCTTTCACATAACATCAGCAATTTCAATGAATGTAATAAAAATCATAATCTATTGTTTCCATAGGAATTCCGAGTCTAAAACTAATACACCTCAAATTTTTTTAGAAAATTTAGAAATAAAAGCTATTTGTAGTAGAGATGGTCGTGTTAGAATTTCGCTGTTTCTCTTTCCCATCTTTCCATTTTTTTTCTTGCTATTTTTCCTTAACAATTTCGCTTACTCTAATGCACCTATGATTGGTAGCTACTAAAAAAATAATAATATCGAAGCGCTATTCAATTTCAAATACATTTTGTTTTTATGTTTGAAAAAAATTTCAAACGTCACAATCAGTCACAATACTCGCAGGGCGTTTGTTGAACTCTTTGGTTGTGATTATTTTTTAGAAATTGTAAAAAAATGTCTTCGTGGCACGAATTTATTTTTATATTGACTTTTGTGATGCATTTCACGGGCGAATTTTGCCAGATGGTGGAAGATTTTAGTGGGGAAACGTCGGTGTTTGTAACAGAAGGAGAGTGTGCAGTTGATACATTCGCCGTAGAACAGTATAAAAAGTATCCAAATATAACTGAACCGCACGGATCTAAGGGTAGTTTTCTTAGAATCGACAAGTCTGGATGTATGATAACCAGGCCGTTGGCTTTGGAGCCAGGATCGCAGTTTATCATGATCTATTTGATGGTGGTTCCGGGAATAGAGCTCCAGGTTATTATTGGAGATCAGGCCTTTACACCTGACACGACATTCACTTCCTGGGGAAATTTCATTAAGAAGATTGATACGGTAACAAGTAATAAGCAGGTAAATATCACAATTCTTGGTGTTCAGTTTTTGATTTGGCCATTCGATTTAATTAATATCATTCCTTAAAATATTGATACCGAAACAAATAAACTGTTAACTGCAGTTTAAAGCCAATTTTTGAGGCGGGAATTGGTACCGCCGCCCCGGGAACCATTTATTGGATAACCAACACCTCTGCCATAAGTCACCCCAAGTGGTTCGCTACGTTTGGTGACTTAGCAGGGATGCCCGGGTTCATGGGGGTAAGGTTTATCTAGGTCTTGGCGGCGGATGATCTAGACACACTGAACCCCAGATTCCTACCCAACCCTCATACCTTTTTCCTTCCCAGAACATCCTCTCCTTCCTTTCCTTAAAAATACCCTCCACACAGCATCTCCAAAGATGACATAGGCCCTGAGGGAAATTATTTTCCTCAGGGCCTCCTGTGTGGACCTAATGTAAAAAAAAAAATGAATCCACCTAGATTTCATCGTTTATCCCATATTTGTAGGTTCCTTAAATGCGGTCCAATTTTGGACCGATATCAATCGCAGAAAAATAAAAGCGATCCAAATTTGGACCTAAATCGCTCCAGTGGTTAACCTTAACCCTCTTACTAGTAAACGTGTTTTAAAATTAACGCAACTGATGTACAACCATGTACGATACATCAATGGTTGAAATATTTAAAACTTAAAACACCTTTATTAGTACCTAATTCCCCAAATCTGTACTCTTTGTTTTAAAAATAATTTGTATTTAAACAATATACTGTTAGAAAAGCGATCGGTAACAAAACTACCTATATTATTTATAACTACTGTTTTGGATCCATTAGTCAAATATTGTAGAAGATAGCCGATTACATGACAGTCCCTCGACAGTTGTCCTTCGGCGTACTTCTATTCAATATGCACTCGGTTTAGGGAAAATAGTGTCTCCGAATGGTTGTGCATAGAAGATGTACCGCCGAATAACAAGTGTATAAAACATTTTTTCATTCAAATGCGTCAAGGATAAAACTACCAAAAGTCTATTTACGGTGTAGGTATAAATACAAAAATCGACACTGATTAAAATCGTTTGATATCCATCTCAACTTTGAGTCTATTTTAGGTACGAAATTGGTAAATAGTATCTAAACCAAAAATTATAATTTTATAAAAATTCTGATTTCGGGGAAAGAACTTTCGGGTCACCAAGTTAACCAACCGCCCATAGAGGCTTCTCTATAATTAGTTTTATTGAGCAGTTAAACTTTGGGAGACCTAAACTTATGGTAGGTATAGGAAGGTGCGGAGGTAGATACCGCATCCTTGCATATTCAACTGGAGGGATCCACCGGCAGTAAATCAGACTTATCGAGATACAACCAGGACTTAATTGTTTTAGCTACCAGCACTATTATTTTTTAAAATATTTAATACAATACAGTCTTGTACTCCAAAGACTTAATAAACACGTAGATTTTAATTATTCACATCGATGGTACTGAAGAACATTGTTGGGTGTGTGCTGCTTTTACTGTTTTGTAATCAAGAAATTTAGGTTGTTTAGATATTTTACATTTCATTACTCGAAATTCTGAAAATACAGACTCATCAAAAGGAAATTAAAATAAGCCAACGATTTTCAATTTTAAGCAAATCCGACACTGTTCTTCGGAACCGCCAACATTATTTGTAAATGCACCAAACTACAAGTCATTCAAAATATGTGTTGGATTGTATATTTCAAAAATAAATACCTACCTAAATCTGTACAAGGATTAATTTTTTACAGGTAAAAATTACGGCTCAAGCCCTTCATGGTAAGCCTCTACTCATAATTGACAATTTTCGAATAACACCGCCCTTGCAGAAATTCACGACATTAGTACCATTTCCAAAGCATCAACCAACATCTACACCAAAAACCGCAGAAAAATTGGCTAAAGTAAAACCGATGCCCAAAGCATCATTAGTAGACATATTTAGAGAAAAAACTACAGAAAAAAATAGCCAGGCGATATCAACAGAGATATCTAAAGAAAGCAATAGTCGCGGGATATCAAATGGGATTTTTAAAGATACCAAAAGTCGGGAGATATCAACAGAGATTCCTAAAGA
This sequence comes from Limnephilus auricula, assembly GCA_951813805.1. Taxonomy (NCBI): domain Eukaryota; kingdom Metazoa; phylum Arthropoda; class Insecta; order Trichoptera; family Limnephilidae; genus Limnephilus; species Limnephilus auricula. The sequence continues at coordinate 10,533,388 of OX638403.1, forward strand.
AGGTACGAGTTGGGAGATATCAACAGGGATTTCTAAAGATAGTAAAAATAGGAAGACATCAACAGGGATTTTCAAAGAAAGAACGAGTCAGGCAATGTCATCGGAACAAAATGAATTAAAATCAATAAAATTGTTAATAAAAAAGATAATGCAAAAGCCTACATCAATAGTTGTTTTCAAACAGAGAAAAGACAGGGAGCGTGATGTTGCTGATACTGATGAAGAGTTCGACGGAAAAATAAAAAAATATCGAATTAAGGACGAGAAGGACACCGCTAGACAAAAGCCCCCCTATATGACGAGGGGTGACGAAGAAAACACGAGCCCAAAAATATTTTACTCTGAAAATGAGTTTATAGATGAGACGACTGGAACTTCGGTAGCATTTTGGACAAATTTGGCAATTGCAAGTCTTTTGTTAGTATTGTTATTGTTGATACTAATTATCTTTATGAACATTTTTTTGGTGCGTTCAAATTGCGTTTAGTTTACAAGGTTTCAATGTTGTGCAAATGTGGTACGTTTTAAAATTATTGGATACGAAACCCAGATTTATATAAAATATATTTTTGATGGTATTTTAAGTTGATAGGTTTATTAATGATTTTTTTAATATTTTGCACATTTATGCCCACAGTATTTTATATTATATTAAATAATAATATGGATTACTTATTGAGAACATTTATTTATGAAATTGTATAAAATTTACTGATAAAAAAGGAAATGCCGTTAGAAATGGACTTTACATCAACATATTAATAATATTTGCAGGTACTACTTTTAAAAACTTAGCATGGCAATACCTTGTTTGCAGATTTAGGATCAATGTTTATTGTGCTTTCAGATTTGCTTGATTTCTGAGTTTCACAAAATAAACGACAAACTTAACTGTTTTATTATTATTTTTTTTATTTCTCTTATCTAATGTAGGTTACCTACGCGTGTTTTTTTATTCATCTGACGCTGTGTATAAACAGGTAGATATTACCGCGAGCCGAGCCACGAATTATGGGAAAAAAACGAAGGAACCTCAAGCACTTTGCACCGCCTGCGGTTTACCTGTTTATATAGGTATGCATTTTTTTTAACTCAGCTCCACACAGGAGGCCCTGAGAAAAAAAATCCCTCAGGGCCTATGTCATGTTTGGGGATGCTGTGTGGAGGGTCTTTTAAGGGAAATGAAGGAATGGAAGTTCTGGGAAGGAAAAGGTAAGAGGAGTGGGTAGGAATCTGGGGTCAATGTGTCCAGGTGTGACGAATGTACGAATCCATCCCTCCTACTGCGATGCAGGGTGATGGATCAAATTAGTCCGGCTGCAGAGGTCTAAATTAGGTCTCCCTAAACCGGTCTCTCCCGTTCCGGTTCGCCAAGCAATAGGTGGGCAAACGCATTCACCGTCAAGACCCAGACAAACCTCACCCCGTGAACCCGGGCACCCCTGCTAAGTCACCAAACGTAGCAAAAGGGTAACCCATGGCAGGGGTGTTGGTTATCCAATAAATGGTTCCCGGGCGGCGGTACCCATACCCGCCTCCCAAATTGGAATGAGAATAATATGATACAGCATAATATGAGAATCACTTTTCCATACAATTATCTCGCTTATAAAGAGTTACTCACCTCAGAATATCATATAGAATCAACTGCTTTCGCGAAAAAATAACTAATTACTGAAAGAATTTAATGATACCTTAATATAATGATTAATTGATGATAATTTAATAAAATCATAAAAGTGTTAGGCTCTTTTACATTTCAATACTAATCCATCCATTCTTGTTGGGTTGTTATCATAGAAAAGAGAAGAATGGGCATTAAATCTTTGATAAGTCTCGTGCTAGTAAATAAAGATCTTTCAAAATATTTTGTTTTGAAAAGTTTTATTTTATTTGTACATTTGTTACTTAAATTTGTATTTATCTGCTAATGGTTTCGACACATCCGTGCCTTTCATTAGCAAACTTAAAATACTATTTTTAAATAAAAGAAAAGAAAATACTTTGTTTTAAGTAGCTTTATTTGTATTTAACGTCTACCGGTTTCGGTACCTCCGTACCATCATCAGGACTGTTACAAAATAATGTGTACAAATACAGAAGTACACATGTGTATATATATATTTAGTGAATAGCGAATTGTGAGATTTTTCCATTTTCCTCTAATAATAATAATAATAATAATAAATAGAAGGTTTTATGCTTGCTATTCAAGATAGAGTAATTAATACCAAAAATTATAGGAAGCATATAATCAAAGATCCAAATCAAATTGATGATTTATGTAGAAAATGTATGGCTTTTCCGGAAACTATAGAACACATTATATCAGGATGTTCTATATTAGCGCCGTCTGAGTATACATTTAGGCACAATCAGGTTTTAAAAATAATTCACCAAAGTTTGGTAATTAAACATAACTTGATTGACTGTCATAATATAGTACCATATTATGAATACGAACCAAATTCATTTTTAGAAAATAATTTCTTTAAAATTTACTATGATAAAACTATACTAACAGACAGACCAATTGGTCATAATAGACCTGATATAGTTTTACATGACAAAATTAAAAAAATAACTTATATTATTGATGTAGCTATTCCAAATTCCTGTAATATTCAAAAATCTGTTTCTGAAAAAATAAGAAAGTATACAGATTTAGGAAATGAAATTAAAAGAATTTGGCATTCTCAGACTATAAAAATATTACCTTTTGTTATTTCGGCTACTGGCATTATACCTAGCTCTCTTATTAAAAATTTAGGCATATTAGATTTGTCAAAGAATTTGTATATAAAAATGCAAAAATCAGTCATTTTAAATACATGTAGAATTACGAAAGATTTTTTAAATATTTATATTGAGGGATCAGTAGGATTTATCGGTCAAATTAGGAATTCCACAGAGCCGAACCCTCTGATATGAAAATATCTGGAGACGGTGAATTATATTCCCATTTAATAGTTTGGTAGATTTACGTGTTGTTCTTGTATTGTTTTGTATTAATTATACTTATATAATACACTTGCATAACGTGGATTTACTAGATGATCATTTATATGGAAAAGTGTATGGAAGGGGTAATTTTTTCCTAAAAAAAACTAAAGGGAAAAACTAAACCCGTTCCTGTAAATCTGGTGAAAAAAAAAAAAAAAAAAATATTTTGTTTGATTTATATAGCGCCGTTTTTTGTGAAAAATCACCACAAGGGCGCTGTACAAATTTATAATACATTTCTGCAATCTTACTTCTAACTACAGACCAGACAAAACGAAAGAGGTACTAGAGGTACCGAAACCAGTAGACGTTAAATAAAAATAAAGTGACTTAAAACAAAGTATTTTCTTTTCATTTTTAACTTTTTAACTTATTAATGAGATAAACCTCAAATTATATTATTTTAATAATATTTTCAGATGTATCGGTATCTTTTTCTGATTTTTTCTGTTTCGGATTTTCGATTGACTTTCGCTAATATTATTTCATTTATTTAAAATGTCAGGTCACAATGTGTTTGCTTCTTTTGAAAAATTCACTATTTTTAAGTTTGTTAGTGAATGACACGATGCGCGATGTGTCGAAACCGGAAACAGATAAATAAAAATTTAAGTAACAAATGTACATAAAAAAATATTTCTAAACAAAATATCTAGAAATTGTTACATACAAAAAATAAAAATTAAATTACATGCCCAAGAAATACAAAAAAATTCTTTCAGGATATAGAAACAAAATAAAATCATAAAATATTATATGTATTAAAATATAATATTATATTCATAAAATCGAAGTACATATCGGTTATTTTGCTTCTGCCTAGAATCTTGAGCAACGGCTGAGGTAGTACAAAACATAATACTTATTTAAGATGAAACCCGGTGGTGGAGAAATTTGAAAAATAGATTTTACTAAATTGTTGCTGTCACTGTTGTTCTTACTCCACCAAATATTGAGCGAAAGGGACAATGCACCTCGGGCAACTAATACCTAATTAAAATGGTGGTGGTTTTGTATTCCCCACTTTTCTCCTCCAAAAGTGGTCTGATTTTCATTTTTTTTTTACCAACTACATAAGAAAAACTATTCTATGTCTGTACGTTTTACTTTAAAAAAAAAAACATAGTCTAGTTTGTATACTGAACGTCTTTTGACGGCGTTTAAACCAGTCAATTTTATTGATTTTTGGAAGGTCATAACTTCTATAAAAAGTAACTTATCAAAAAAACAAAAGTACCTACACGCTAGTAGTTGATATCTACTTTATGTAAAAACAAAATTTTCTCTAGAGTTAAATCAAGAGCGATAAATAGGGAATACGTTTGTATGGAAAAATCACCGCCGGGTCTCCCCTTAATATCGTAATTTATGTTTAGGGTATTATGCCAGTTTATACATCTGCCCTGATCATGATAATGATAATAATGTGATATTGTTCGAAACATTGGCTAAATAACGAAATAGCGCAACCCTGCATAATACCCGAAAATAAATCACGATAATTCTTTTGACCGTGAGAATCTCAAATAATATATTACTTACTAGCTGACCCGCCTATGCGTTGCTGTGGCTAACGAAACGCAACGTCATCTACTGGATGGTTACCTAACCTAAATAACCAACTGTTGTATCAATAAAATTACTCACACTGCCATCTATCAGAAACTTATGGAACTTCCAAATAATTGCAAATAATTGTCCCATAAAAAATATTTAATTCGCAATAATAAATAGTGAGGTCAATAATCGAGATAAAAACTATCCTATCTTTTAAGTTGGACCAAATTACACACAGTAAGCCAAATTTCATCGAAATCGGTTAAGTAGTTTCGGAGTTTACCTTAGACGAACATTGTGACGCGTAATTTTTATAGAGATACCAGCTGACCCGCCCACGCGTTGCTGTGGCCAACGAAACAAACGCCATCTCCTGGATGGTTACCTAATCTAGATAACCAAGTGTTGTGTCAATAAATTAAATCGCACCGCCATCTCTCCGAAACTTATGGAACTTACAAATAATTGTGCCATAAAAACATTTAATTCGCAATAATAAATACTGAGGTCGATAATCGAGATAAAAAACTATCCAATCTTTTAATTTTTTTTTTTTATAGTATACCTTACAAGAGTCCCAACTGCTCCCGTCTGGAGCCAGTGAGACTATGACATCCCCAATTGGGGTATGTTATGAGGCTGAAGGTAAGTGGGGAAGGGAAGGAGACGAGGAAGAGGAAGGTGGGGAAGTACCTGGGTATTCAGATCTAGTCACTAAACATGGCAAAAGCCATTTCAAGCAACGTTTTAATTCTGAATGGTGGTCTTACACCAGGGCGATACTTAAAGTATCTTCCACTCTGGAACGTGCCGCAAATATACTATATAATTTTTTTTTAAATAATCAATTATGAAATAACACAAATCAATAAAATAAAATTTATTAGCGCACGCCGGGTTCGAACCCGCGACCTTCGGAATGGAAGTCCAACGCCCTACCGCTGGATTACGCCGGCCGTCAGTTCGACCAAATTACACATATTAAGCCAAATTTCATCACAATTGGTTAAGTAGTTTCGGAGTTTACCTCGGACGAACATTGTGACGCGAGATTTTTTTATATATAAAGATGTAATTATATTTATCTATGTAAATGAATTATTTTAGAAAAAAAAAACTCACCATTATCTTTCGTAAATATAGATGACTTCCGAGATTCAGATGGTTCAATTTTAACCGCGAACAAGTCCTGGACACACACTGAAGTCCTGCGGGATCCCGTCTTTTCAGACGATTTGGTAATAATCTCCACCATTTTTATTCAATTTCAATAGGTCAATGTCTAAACCTGCTTGATTTCACTAAATATGTGAATATCAAAACTATGCCACAGAAAATATCACTTAAGACAAAAGTCTTCTAGGAACAATGATTTAAAATCAATATCACCCTTCGAAAATAGTAAAATACTAACAAAAGTAAAATGAAACCGTGTAAAAAGAGTTTATGTAATTTAACACTAGAATGAGATACCTAATCCTTTGTCGAAAGGTGGACAAGGTTTACTGACACTTTTGATTGATTTCATCGAAGTCCTTTTACTAGAAAATCTCTTGTTGGATCTGTAGTTGCAAAATTGTTCAGTACTCATTCTAATCAAATAATTAAATCAACTGAACTTTTCGTATGGCAACGGTAGCTTTTATAACGAATTGTCTTCGAGAGTGACAGGTATCACCATCATCACACAAATACTGCCATCTTTGTTGATTTTGTTTGTGATGTCACGCGAGGAGTCGACAACATTTGACTATCGCGATACCAACATTTTCTGGAAATGGTTTCAACAAGAGCATACACGGAGAAAAATGTAATTCGAAAAAAACGATCATTTTAATAGTAAAAACGGTTAAAAACGGGACTAAAGTTCTTACGAACAAATTAACAGGGTTTCAATGTTTATTGGCGGGAACATGTAAGAATAATTTGTTGGTATACGTAATATCGTACGTATACCAAAAAAAATTTCTTACATTTTCCAGCTAATAAACATTGAAACACTGTTAATTTGTTCGTAAGAACTTCAGACGCGTTTTTAACCGTTTTTACTATTAAAATGATCGTTTTTTCGAATTAAATTTTTCTCCGTGTAGAGTGAATTTCTATATCATGTTCAAGAAAATCGCATAAGCAAATGATTTCGCTTGTGTAAATCAGTTTGATTTGAATTTAGTGGGCTTCGCATTTGGGTCCCACCCAGGCGTTCCGTGTTCGATTCCTCGGCTGGCTAAGTCCTTCTTCATCTTAATCAAGCAACATCTTCCGCTTAGTGTGGTGATAGTAGGAGATTTTCAAATGTTGTTGGGTTATTCGTAACCCGGGAATGTTTGTATTTCTTAAAAAAAAAATCATTGGCGAATTCGAAAAATGCATTTACAGATCTACCAAAAACTCGTCGGTTCAGTTTTCGAAATCGCTGCAGTAAATGTCAAAATCGGTGCAAAGATTTTTTGTTTGTTTATTTTCCATTTACTTTTTTGACACACATGCACGCATCACTTTTTTTTACGGTGGCCTAAATTGGGTTTAAACCCAAATCGAAATTAGCAAATTACAAACGTTATCCTTAAGAGTGATTGACCAGAAGCTGAGATTAAAAGTTTAAAAATGCTTGCAACTGCACAGGGAGGTTCCAATGAGAAAGATCAATTATTCCCCTATCAAAATTTTCAAATTAAACATTTAATATCGATTTATTTCATTCAATACTTGCTTTAACATGTACCTACATTCAAGTAAGCAGAAAAAATGCTCAAATCGCACGATGATAAATTATTAAATATCGTGTACTTCTTTTAAGTATTTTTTGATTATAAGTATTTATGATTTTTCAATAATGTCTAAACAAAATAAATGTGTGAAAAAAATTGAAATATTTTAGTTTGTAAGACCTTAAATAAATAGAAAAACTGAGGTATTTTGGTCACAAAACACGTTCTCGGATTTATTTTTCTATGATTTTAATTTAACTAAAATTTAAAAAATTAAAACTCTGTTGACCAGATTATGTATTCATTTATTTTGTTGTATGATTATATGATTTGAAATATTATGTTGTTTAATAGAATTTATCGTTTGAAAATTGAACAAATCTGCCAACGACCAACGGTATAACCTTAGTATCTTAAAAATACAGTTACGTTTTCAAAATTTTAAAACTGCGTGTACCAGATAAAATAACAGTCTTTCAAAATCAATTTTTTTTTTTTTGTAAAAAAGAGTCAATACGTCTAGAATTTGATTTAAAAATGACTAATTTCCGGTATTCTCTGGTAATACCCTTTTAAATCATCCAAGAGAATCAGTAAATTACTTTGTTTTGGGGAAATGTTTCAATACACTAGGAACATGCCAAATACTTCAATGCATAAATCCTCTGCGTAGTGTGATGTAATCCGAATATTTCCTTGCTCAGTTAGTGGACATGGCTACTTCTGAAAACAACATTAACACACAGAATGTCGTAAATTTAATAATTTCTCTAATAAATCTCTCTGGATCAGAACCTGACGGTCTAGTTAAATAAACAATGTGAACGATAAGAGATTGTTTGCTTTAATGTAGGTATTTAATATTTTATTTATTTTTAAACCTTTGGTTGGGAATTTTCCTAAGATGTCTATTTTTGCCTCAAAAATACAAACAATAATTGTAGATTATTCAACTCTACTTTTTTCTAAATGGTTTACAGAAATTCCTCAGGGCTCTTATCTTGGGCCATTCTAAAGAAAATCTTTCAACATTTTAAGAAATTACTTTTCGGATATGGTTGCTCTTGGGTGGCTAAAATAAGGAAGCTCTTACCTACATTAGCTTCAACTTACTGAAAGAGTTCAATTTAAAAAATTCTTATAGTGTATAAGGCACTGAACGGGCCGGTATCACCGTGAGAAACAAATTTACTTAGAGGAAACTCACGCTCAGGTCAGCCAGATCTGATGCGTCAAACTGACTACAAATTGGGGGACAGAGTTTTCAACATAAATGACCTTATTCTTGTGATGACCTTCCATTTATTAATGAATTAAAAGGAAATTCTTCCCCTGGTTATGACAATATTTCTGTAGAAATACTTAAAAGAAATTCAAACTCACTTTGCAAACCATTGGCACACATCATAAATACAAGTTTCGAAAATGGCAACTTTCCCTTAAATTACAAAAAAACTATTATTACCCCAATTTTTAAATCTGGGGACCCCCATCTAAGTAGTAACTATAGGCCAATTTCTCTTACCTCAAATATTGCAAAGATATTTGAAAAAATTGTAAAAAAACAAATATTTAAATTTGTAAAAGAAAATAATATATTAAATGCACATCAATATGGGTTTAGAGAAAATTTGAGCACTCAAGATGCGATTGTAGATTTAACATCTGAAATATATAAATCTTTAGATAATAAAAAAAAATGCATTGGAACATTTGTCGACCTAAGAAAAGCATTTGACAGTATATCACACTCTAATCTCATCTCCAAACTAACGAAAATTGGTATAACTGACAATGCTTTAACTTGGATCAAAAATTACCTATTTAATAGAGAGCAATTTGTTAAGTTAAATGGCTTTCTGAGCGGTTCACAGACCACGAATTTTGGCATCCCGCAGGGAACTGTACTGGGACCAATCCTTTTTTATCATTTATGTCAACGATATGTTCAAACTCAACATAAGTCTAAACTCATTTCATATGCAGACGACACAGCAATTCTAACCGAGGGATTAACTTGGAATGAAACCCAGAAAACAGCAGAGTTAGACTTAAACATACTAAAAAAATGGTTCGATAAAAACTTGCTGTTACTTAATACGGAAAAAACCTTTGTAATACCGTTCACCATTAATAAACATGCATTCCCTGAAAATTTAAAGATTAGTATACATTCATATAATTGTAATAGAAATTTAAATTCATGTAAACCTGACTGCTCTGTACTCACTGTTAAAACTAATGTAAAATACCTCGGTGTAATTATAGATAGTAACATAAAATGGAAACTACAGATCAATGCAACAGTAGAAAGATTAAGAAAATTATTGTACATTTTTCTTAGAATCCGAAACATATTAAATTTTAAACTATTAAGAATCATTTATTTTTCACTGATTCAATCTGTATTACAATATGGAATTGTTGGCTGGGGTGGTGCATTCAAAACTTCTCTCTTGCCTTTAGAAATCATCCAAAGAATATTAATAAAAATAATTTAAAAAAAACCATATGATTACCCCACCATAAGATTATTTCAAGAATTTAAAGTCCCTTCACTACACATTATTTATAAAAAAAATTCACTTTTACAAATACACAAAGATTGTTTCAACAACGATACCTCAATATCTATTTCAAACAGCAAAAGACCAAGTATTCTTGGCTCTATAACTATCCCGCGTTGTAATACCACCACAGCCCAACAATTTTATAAATATTTTGGAGTCAAATGGTTTAACCAATTACCCCTTAACTTAAGATTGGAAACAAACTATAAAAAATTCAAAAGGTTAATTAAAACAATATATCAATAACATATTACAATCATTGTGACTGTGACTTTGGAAATCCCTTTACTTTTATACTCTTTTTTATTTTCTCTCTTCCTCTTCTTTTATATCTTTTCTTTACTCAATTCTGTTTCACGTATAATGTATGATATACATATATAAAAAAATTAAATATTATAATTTTCATTATCCTTACTACACATTTTAAAAATATATGTTGAATTGTTTTTCGCTGCTCCACCTTTTTTACACGAGCATTGCTCAAAAAAAAAGGTGAATCACGATATTTAAAAAATGTATTAAAAATATATATATACAAAAAAAAAAAAAAAAAAAATTGTTTGCGGTCGGCAAGTAGGTAACTTTAAAAAAAAACTAACGAAATGTAAAGTGCCGTTGTGGTAATTTAATTTATTTGTGTAAACATAATATATACTTTGGAAGCACCATAATTCATGTTAACAGAAATTTTTGAGTAAATTATTTGGTGAAAACCGAACCGATTATAAGACATTATGTACGTCATACTGTCATAGCCGAGAGTACCTGGAAGACCTGCTGGTGGACATGCGCTGCTCATCACATGCAGACTTCAAAAGAGCCGCACAAGACAGGGAGGAATGGAAGAGAAGAATAGAGGAAATTGTTGCAAACCAATCCCAGGATTGAAACCAGAGAGAGAGAGTGAATCAATTCTTTTTATTTGATAATTTTTTTTTTATACGAAAAATCTTTAAATACCCAGGAATAGAGATTTTTTTAAAAGAATGTGTTCATTTATATATATGACAAGCTTCTGCCCGCGACTTCGTCTGCGCAGGATTAGTACTTCGAGTAGCCTATTTGCTTTTCCTAGGTCCCGTCTATGATTATACCAAAATTCTTAACCTATTTATTTAAAATATCTATAATTCTTGATTTGATTGAAAGTATTAAGTGAGTACTTCAAATAAATTCACTAATTTAAATATTTGCTGAAATAGAATCTTGAATTAACAATAATTGTTCTTCGAAATGTCATTCTCGAATTTTGACATTTTCTATTAAACAATAAAATTATTATTTGTAATATATGGAAAATTGCTAGCTTTATAAATTATAGCCTTTATGTTATTCTGATGTAAGAGCTATATTATTATAAAGTTTCATTAAAATCCATTCAATAGTTTTTGCGTGAAAGAGTAACAAACAAACATACATCCATACAAACTTTGCGTTTATAATATTAGTAAGATTTGGTAGAATAAATAAACCAATCATAACATTGTAATAAAGCTCAACAATAACATTTTTGGTACTCTTGCAAATATTGATCTACGCATTTTTCTGTCCTAATTCTTTCCGTTCTGACAAATTTGAGTCTTCTTTGCACAATTAGGTATTTGCTTTTACTCTTGTTTGAAGATCGGCCATATTTTATTCACAAAGTACACAAAGACAGAACACAAACAATACGATTATAGTATTCCTCGTGATCGCGTGATTTAAAAATTGTATGGTAATTAACCAAACAATGCTTCCTTTATAAATCATTTGTTGTTACGGAGAAAATTACTACGTGAAATGAAATAAGTCATTTTTACCAACATTTATGCGTCATAATTATTATCATTAAAACATTACAGCGTTCTTTAAATTATTAAAATAAAGCCATTTCTTAGCAACTAAACTGGGAATTTTAATATTTACAATGACGTCATTCTCCATCTTGACACAAGGGGAAAAATTGGGCTCGGTAAACATGAATTTGTGGTTCATTGTTATTTATTTTGATTTTATTCAGTGTCCAGTCCTTACAAGATAAAAATGTAACATTTTTCGCCTGACTTAAGACAGCGAAAGAATTGTCTGAGATCTTAAACTGAGTGTTTAAATTACCATTTAAGAACATCTTTTCATTCATCATTCTTCAGCAATAAAACCGTTTGGCGCAATAATTCAATTGCAATATATCGTAGAATCGTAGTCAACCTGTATGATCTACTGGATATCTCCGTCTATCGATTCAATCAGTTTTCAGTAAAAAGTTCTTTGCAAACAGCGTAACGCTTTGAACTTTCCGGTGGAATTGTCTTTTTTTTAAAATTTTATTGAGGTGACTGGAGAGTCGAGTGCACCTACCACAATCCCGAACCAGATCCAAAATGTCCTTTTATCGGTCTTCACATCAAGACTCTACTATTTTTTTAAAACAAGCTACTAATAAAATTCTAAACGCCCGACTGTCCCTACACCGCACAACACAAATTTATACATACAATGCTACACGTATAAGTTAACAAATAAAGGGCACTGTTGTTTATGGCATAACGATAGTAGGTGTGGTTGCCAGTTTCAAATATAAAGATATAGCGTTAATTCATGTTTACGCCAACCGTCAACTTAATACGTGTAGCATTGTACCATTAAAGACCGGTCTCTTGCGACCAATTTCACAAACAATACCTCAAACATTACCATAAACATGGGGCAGGGCCACAACGTTTGTTGTTTCCATGGGCCACGGAAAGTAAAAACATTGTGGCCCCGACTTAACTATCCACAAGACGCCGCTTAACGTATTCTCATCCAAGGAAGTTTGTTCTAGTTCGTGGAGCTAGTGGAGTGACAATATTTAAATTGAGAAAAGGAAAATAGAGAGGCAAAACATATTCAAACACATTTCCATGGCAGCGTACAACACGAGAATAGCATTTACAGATTCCGGCAAACCACAGGCAGTCCTGACAAGAAGCAGTGAGCAGTGGGACGACAAGGTTATTCTTCTAACCCTTCACACAGTAGCCAGACGTGACTCCTATGAATACAATGGGATAATGGAAACGAGTTTTCGGAAGAACGGAAGAACCCTGGGGAGTAAATGACTCACTCCAGCCAACAAGTGGCAGGACAGTGTGACAAGCAATATGTCCTTAGGCACATGGAACTGGGAAGAGACATCAGGAGAGGAGGTTTAGGAGGCAATGATCATGACAATCGAATCTGGAATTCCTTTGCCCTTGTGATCTTGAACAAATTTAAATTTTAGCCTGTCCCTTGCCTTCCAAAGGGTAGGCCTCGATTCAAATAAGTTCGATGGTATTATTATGGTGTACATTATGAACGCACGTTTAATGCCTGATGATTTGCTCATGGCAGAGGATAATTTCTCTCCTATACTAATCTAAAATCTCATCCATCTCTCTATTTTCCTGTTAAAACTATTTGAAACATTGCAATATATGTGTGTACCGAGTACATACCCACTGTTAACATGAAATACATACGTACCACATAGCAACCACATATTATTTATTATACGAAGAGATATGCATATATAATAGCATATAATATTATGGAGTTATAATATCATTTACACACAATCTCAAAGTCATTGAAAACCTCATGCAAGTTTGCAAAGGATTAACCGTTTTCTGTAAACAAGCAGTAAAATGATAATAATATTATGATCTGAGAGTTTCACGGCCAATGGCCTTTATAGTGATTACGCTAAAACCTTCCTACCTAAATGACTTACCTAACCGTTCTTCTTCTTATTCATTTGGTGGAGGAGAGGTTGTGGAAGTTATAATGAGATGTCGACGTTATCCAATCAGTGGGCGGCTACGGGAGTCATCGTCATCATCAGCAGTGACGTGTCAAGTGAAGGGGACTTTCTTCTACCGTGTGTATTGTTGTCAACTACTGTGACCGAATAGGATCTAATCAGGTTATCCAAGAATTAAAGACCTTTACTCATTTTCGGCGACGCGGACGTTGTTTCTCAAAATATGGCAGCACTTACCTTAGCTCAGACTTTTCGGTATACTTTAGTGAAACCTTTGTTTTGAGATGGAGGCTCCGCTGTTGAATTCCGCCGCCGGCGAGGAATTGTTCGCTTTATCAACCAGGAAGTCCCCTTTGAAGTCCGTGAGAGGGCAATATTGATCCAGGACATCTATGAAGGCAGATACGTACTGTATATACTGTATCTGGACTACTTAACAACCATACATTTTCTATGGAATTAGATGCTTTAGTATCTGACGCAACTCTTTCGATGGAAAATGTATGGTTACTAAGTAGTCCAGAGGCCCTAGCACACACGCTCGATAACGATCGATAGGATAACTATCGGTAACTTCTCATCGTTCCCTAGGACAACTGCACATCGCTAACGTACAAACAACAGTTGATGTCGAATATGTTAAGGACATTTAGTCATTGTGAACTGTTAATTATTCATTTGCGATCTGTAGTCATGCTAGGGAACGATGAGAAGTTATCCTATCGATCGTTATCGAGCGAGTGTGCTAGGGCCTCTGGTATTGTTATGCGTAGCGTAGCGTACGTGCATCGACCCGGTATGTATCTACCTTAAGTGTACTGTACAAACAATTTTTATGGAAAAAAATGGCGTATGTAAAGTGTATGTTCGTTGAGTGCCCAAAATGCTGACGGAAGCTCACGAGCAAAATTATGTGGAAAGCACTTGGGTCTTTTTGAACCGTTTTTCCAACAAAAGTGAGTCTTTTTTGGGTGAACTCGTGATGGTTCACCACCTCCTCCGGAATCAAAAAGTCAATGACATGATTTCCACGTTTTTCTTCAGCTGAAGCAAAATTTGGCCAGAAATTGTTTGGAGAACGACGAGGACGCGAAGTTCTACTGGGACTCTGGCAGGTAGGTAAATAGAACCCTGGCAGGTAGTTGAGTTACGACAAGGTGCTTGTTGTTTACGTCCGAGTTCTGCCACTGAGTTAGCCACAACTCTTCAGAAGAGTATCTTGATGCAGTCAGTGATCCAGTATTGGATCCACGACCACCGGATCCAGAGCCAATGAGCATACAGCTCTGCTAGGGAAGACGGCAATGTGACATCATTTAGCTATCACGTCATGTTGCTGATATCATAATGATAATTAATATTGTTGGCAGTTGGGATTGTATTATTTGTTGACAGTATATGTCTGCAGGGGGGCAGAGACATATATATGGCATATTTGCACAAAGTGCCATCATTGCGACACCCAATATAAAACAAACAAAAGATAATAAAGTTGTACCACGTCATTATTCGAAATAAGAATGCGGATGTTCAATATTTACGCTGTTCTTCCATGGAGCTCCTTTCAAGCGACGTCTGTACCTACGTCTGTACCTTCCATACTATTATTAGTGTTTGTAAACGCCGCTGCGCGCAGCACTAGCAAAATAGTATGACAGGTAGCGGGTAGCAGCGATTAAGTCGCTTGTACGTAGCTCCGGGCGTTAGGGCGTTATGCTCACGCGATGCGAGCTTTTGTGTTTATTTTGGAACCATTTTTAAAACGAAATCAATAAACTTTTACCAGAGGTGTGACAAACCTATTCATCCGATTATCCGGAAGAAAATTTATTCTTTTAGATGTTTTTTAACTTCCGTCACCTTGACATCGTCATATTGAATGTTTTGACAATTGAACGTCCTCGATAGCAGCAGATTCTCGGCCTGCCAGTGCGTCAATGTCGTTGGAAGTCATTATGGTCATGTCACAATTTAACTGCGGATAATGAAATAGGCCTAAAGAGTCACATCAAGTGAGTAAAAATAGAGCGATTGACCAGCAGCTGAGAATAAAAGTTTAAAAATGCTTGCAGCTGTACAGAGAGGTTCCAATGAGAAAGATCGATTATTCCCCGTATCAAATTTTTAAAATTAAATATTTAATATCCATTTATTTCATTAAAAACTTGCTTTAATATATACCAACATTCAAGTAAGCAATAAAAATGCTCAAAACGCCCGATAATAAATTATTAAATATCGTGTACGTCTTGTAACTATTATTTGATCATAAGTATTTGTGATTTTTTAATAATGTCTAAACAAAATAAGTGTGTAAAAAAATTTCAAATATTTCTGTTTGTAAGACCTTAAATAAATAATAAAAAACTGAGGTATTTTTGTCACAAACACGTTCTCGGATTTATTTTTTAATGATTTTAATTTAACTAAAATTGAAATTCTGAAAACTGTGTTTACTAGATTATATATCGATTTATTTTGTTGTACGATTATATGATTTGAAATTTGTGTTGCTTAACAGAATTTATCGTTTGAAAATTGAACAAATCTGAAAACGACCAACGGTATAACCTTTGTACATTAAAAACTAACTTAGTTCTTCAAAATTTTAAAACTGCATGTACCAGATAAAATAACAATCTTTCAAAATCAAATTATGATTTTTTTGTAAAAAAGAGTCAATACGTCG
Source organism: Limnephilus auricula (assembly GCA_951813805.1). Lineage (NCBI taxonomy): Eukaryota > Metazoa > Arthropoda > Insecta > Trichoptera > Limnephilidae > Limnephilus > Limnephilus auricula. Next base: position 10,549,687 of record OX638403.1, read on the forward strand.
AGAATTTGATTTAAAAATGACTATTTTCCAGTATTCTCTGGTAATATCCTCTTATGGAGAAGACCAATCAAAAATACTCCATCTCAAAAAATACTCGCAGTATTTAATTAGAGCACCTAAAATGTTTCTAGGCAATCTAATTTTCAAACCAAAATCACCTTAATAAATTTTAATCTCTTCATAATTTTCCACACTTGTGTAAGAAAAACACGAAATCTTCTAAATTAAGTTTATTCAAATATTATTTTGAGGGTGAAAACTTATAAAACATAGTGAATGTTTTTTTATGAAACAAACATTATACATGGTGTCCGGAAGCTTAGATGTAGGTACAGGCGGAATACTCGTGAATCTACGCCACATTTGAAATCGGCCAGTGGTAAAACTTTTTGATTTAAATGTAATTGTAAATCGAATCTATGGGGATAGTATCAGCTATTTTTTTTAAATGCGTCAAAGCGTTGATACGGCTCCAAAAGTTTTATAAAACTTTATTTGCCGAAAAATTATAAAATGCTCAGATCGAAAAAAAAAAATTTTGGGTTTTATGTGATATAGATTTACAAGTTATTTGCTTGTACCGCTAGTTTACCGACACCGTGTATAAAGAGGGGTACATGAACACACATTATCTAACTTAATAATAAGAAATGATTGGTTTATATAGTAAATAGTTTAAATTTACGCGCATAAAATAAAGTTTATGAACAACACAATAACATTTTTACAATCATTCATTAAAAAATATATCTACAATGTTGCTAGCATTTATAATATGTATGTACTATTGTTGAATACTATACAAATACATTCAATATATATATAAATATTTGTAATATAATTTAGTGGAAAAATTAAGGCCAATACATTATTTATAATTAATTTTATTTCATATTTTTTCTACTATCAATGTTAATTGAGGACTATTCTTCATATAGTCCCTATCAAAGGGATTACAAATTTCAAAAAATTACAAACAAGTCACTGTTTTTCAGTCAAAATCCAATAATATGCCTAAACAATTTAAGAAAACAACAGAAAATTAAAAACAATAATATAAATAATTATTATCAATTTTACAAGTCTCCGGAAATAAATACCTACACGTTGAAATAAATGAGCAGAAAAATAATACTAAAATTATTATAATAAATAACATTATTATAAACATCACAATAATAATGACACATCTTAATTTTATTAAAATAAAATGAAGCCACTTTTTCACTTATTGTTTCGAGTTACATGTTTTGGCAACCATAAGCAAAGAAGACCACTTGCTGTAAAAAAACACAAATAAATATATTAGTGGCGATTCAAACTATTAAAACTGAAAAAAAAATAAGAATACCAATAGACACAAGACACCTTTTACCAAAGCTGGATATCAGAAATTGGCGTAGGAAACGAAAAAATGCATATAAATGATAAACAAACCGGTTAGTTTATTAAATTTTCACATGTAGCACACTTTGTGGGAATACATAATATCTAATTATAATAATCACAATAATACTTTGTTTTAATTCCACTTTATTATTTCTTTATCCAACCGGTTTCGGTTCGATCTGAACCTTCCTTAGGGGTGAAAAAAAAATTGAACATGATACATATATGCATGGTATTTAAAAGAAAATTAGAAGAGAGAGAGAGAGAGAGAGATAGAACATCAACTTAGGTGGGGGCGATGGGGGAGGTGGCTATGTTGGGAGAGAGAACATCAACTTAGGTGAGGGCGATGGGGGAGGTGGCTATGTTGGGAGAGAGAACATCAACATAGGTGGGGGAGGTGTCTATGTTGGGAGAGAGAACATCAACATAGGTGGGGGCGATGGGAGAGGTGGCTATGTTGGGAGAGAGAACATCAACATGGGTGGGGGCGATGGGGGAGGTGGCTATGTTGGGAGAGAGAACTTCAACATAGGTGGGGGTGATGGGGATGATGGCTATGTTGATAGAGAGAACATAAACTTAGGTGGGGGCGATGGGGGAGGTGGCCATGTTGATGTTCTCTCTCGATCTTCTACTTTTCTTTTAAATACCATGTATATCTGTATCATGTCGAATATATTTTTATTCACCCCTGAGGAAGGTCAGGTCGAACCGAAACCGGTTGGATAAAGAAATAATAAAGTGTTGTTAAAACAAAGTATTATTATGTATAATTTATTAGTTGGGTAAGCAATCATCGTCATTTAGTTAAATTCAAATTGACAGCAAACGATATATAAAACAAACTCGTATTTAACAAAAATATCGATGAACAAAATTTGAAGCAATAACTACAGGGTGTTTCAATAAGGACGCACGATTTTAAAATGTAAATAAAACAAGTTGCGTATGAGATATCCACAATTTTTTTATTTGTTAGAAAGTTTACTTTACGGCAATAAGTGTGAAATATAACATCATTCAAATGTCCACCGCGGCTTTGCTTGAAGGCACGTATTCGGGAGGCCCAATTTTCTATAATTTTGTCGCATAAAACTTTAACTAAAACGCTAAAGACTTTAATAACATAAAAACCATAAAATTACTATACACGTCTCTGGTTAGAAGTCGGGTTGAATACAATTCAATCATTTGGTGTCCTCATTTCAACTCTCATTGTTTACAAATTGAAAAAAATTCAAAATAAATTTTTACCTTTTATTAATTTTAAAATTGGAATTCCTAGTATTGAAATCAATTATGTCAATTTACGCAGTAAATTTAACTTATCGAAATTATCTGAAAGGCGAATAATATTTTATTTCCTTCTATTATATAAAATTGTTCATTCAAGGTTGGGCTGCCCGGACGCTATAAATTTGCTATCTATACATATACCTCCTAAATATACCGGACGGAATATTTTATTCTACAACAAAAACTTCGCTATGAATTCTGTGTTAGAAAGAATACATAGGTTGGCCAATGAACTAACCGATGTCGCAGACATATTTAATTTAAACTTCGCCACATTTAGAGTCAAATTAGTCCACCACTTTTTAAATGTAAATAATGAATGAGAAATCATTGTATTTTACATGTTCGTAATAAGCATTAACTTTGTGGCTCGCCATAATTTACAATAAAATATATAAATTTGTTTTAGACCACTTTAATTTTAATTACACTCTACCGGTTTCGGAAGAACCCTTCCTTCGTCAGGAGAATATTAAAACTAACCTATGATACAAAATATTGATAGATATATACCAAACATTTAGGTGCTGGAGTGGGAGGTCAAAGGGGGAGGGGGTAGTTGCGGGAAATCCAGCAATAACAGAGCGGTTTATTGGAAACATATCTAGGATGGGACTAAATGATAAATTAATTTGGTTATTCAATATATTAGCGTTATTATTTAGGGATTTTTTAATTTGAAGTGCTTCCAGGTTATCTAACTTTTTGCTTTTATTATTACGGTGAATTCATTGTATTTTATTTCGATCAAATTTGTATTCGATATGTAAAAGCCCAACAGGGCGTCAATATATAAATAAATCTTGACAGGGGGCGTCAATTGTTTGCGGTTTATTCGCATAGACCTGCGATTTAAGATAACCCCAAAGGAAGAAGTCCAAAGGCGTTAAATCGCAAGATCTCGGTGGCCAGTTCACGTAGCCGCCGCACGATATAACCATGCCTTTTATGGTAAAATTTCAAATTTAATGATTTTCACACGCTGTTTAAAGCTATAACCTTTTATGATGATTTGCCGTATACCAATAAATAATTGACAACACATTTTACAGATGTCACATTAACAATAAGCCTGCTACAACGTAAAAACGAGCGTTCCTATTGAAAGATCCTATATAACAGGACAACAGAATAAAAGTGTGAAAGACATTAACACGAGTTCAATTATGTAGATTTTGAAGGCTGTCAATTCATGGATTTAAATAGCAGATCTTTTTGTAATGAGTTATTATAATAATGTAGATACTTACTGATCAATAAAGCTCCAAATGTATAAATTGGTATAATACAGTTGAGATCTATCGTAAGACCAAATATGACGTTGCCGACAATAGCTCCAATCCTGCCGCACGTCACTGTCAGTGACATTGCTGTTGCCCTAAGAAAAATGTAAACAACGTAATAAATTTCAAATAAATATCCAGCTTACTACTAGGTACTATGTGCATTATATGTTTAGAAATCCAAATATATATATATATATATATATATATATATATATATATATATATATATATATATATTCCATTAAAATGGCTCACGCAGGTAATATGTTGTGTGCTTATTCATTATTTAAACCCCCCAAAAAATACCAATTTCTTTAAGTGTACATGGCTCAGTATCAATTTTTTTAAAGAAAATAATTTTCCATCAGAGCGATGGGTCGATAGAGTCCTACTGGAGAGGCCAAATGGTCTCCGTCAACCAGTCTCTCCCGTACGTAGTAACTGGGCAGACGCATCCGCCGCCAAGACTTTGACAAACCTCACCCCTACTAAGTCAACAAATGTAGCGAACCACTTGGGTTGACCTATGGTAGAGGTATTGGTAATCCAATAAATGGCTCCCGGGGTGACACCGGTACCATTACCCGTCTACCAAATTGGTAAATTATTATTCCATTTCCATTACTGAATTTCATATGCAGGTAAACTCTGGGCTCTGACTTCTGAGAAACGAATTTGAGGCTTTTTACTTTTTCACAGTTTTAGAAATATATCTACGATAATTGTACGGTAATTGGCAATCTTCGAAAATATATCAAAGTATTTTACCCTAGATGTGTAGGGAAGATCTCAACTATGACACAAAAGAGCACAGCTTCGGTGCAGCTAATGATGGCCTCAAATATACAGGACAGTATCAAGTTCTGGAAGGAGCTGTTTACCCAGTTCAAACCAACCGCTGCGCAGCCTGATGTTATCAGCATGAACACTGGAAGGAATAAAAAGCACGCATGTACATCTACAAAACACACCTTCATACGTAGAAATTTTTGATTATTAACATCTAGAACAAGTGTCATTTTTGTAGAAAAAGAGGTGCGGTGTGGTAAATTCGTATTAAAATTTGTTACATTATTGTCTATACATGTATTATTAATTGTCTATCTATTTTTCCCCATGTTAAAGAGCAATTTCGCAATCTTCTTTTGATCTGCTTCAACATCTGCGCCTGCCGCCATTACCTAAATATACTTCAAAACTCTGAATCAATGACTTTCTTTCTGTTGGTTTGAAATTATTCATTATCCTTGGGTCGGCGACACGTGTTTCCGCCATTTTTTCTTGGTACGAGTATTTTTCACTTTTAACGTGGGTATTTTTGATAAATAATTGTATCAAACCACTTCTGACACCATGTTTTCTTGTGTGCCAATAGTTTTACAATCAAAGAGCAGTTGATTATTATGATTAACTTTATTGTATTACAATCGTTATCAGTTATCATATCACTTATCAAAGTGACATGTTGTTCGGGCCAGTATATTTTACAGAGAGTGGGCGGATGTGCTTACCCGGAAACCACTCTCTTTCACATACACAATAGATAGGCAATGGTTAGACAATAGATAGACAATAGATATACAATAGATAGAAAATAGATATACAATAGATAGACAATCAATACATGTATAGACAATAATGTAACAAAATTAAATAATTCAAATAATACAAAAGGTGAACAAAGCTTCACAAAACATCCCACAAATCTTGGATCTATGAAACATATTACTTGGGGGGCTTCCTTCCTGCTCGACAAAGATGGTCGAGATTCGACTATCTTTGTCGTACACGTTTTTTTTTACGTTTCTCTACATAAAAGGTGAAGCACATTCATTCTAATGTAATTATTTCTCGCTACGCGTATGCAATGAGAACAACAGCCATAATGAGATGATAACAAATTTGAGATATTTCAATTTCGTATTGACAGTGGATAAAAACCTACCAAGTAAAACTTTCTTCCCCAGCTTATCAATGGTCAATCCAACCAAAATGGATGTGGGAAGGCAGGATAATCCAACTATCAGGGTGTGGAGGAAGACCTCTGAATTCACGGGAGAGATGCATTTTTCAATATCAATCTGAAAACAAAACAAAAAATGTCTGTAAGTGGTTTTAGATACAGTTGTTCAGATTGTAGAAGTACTTAAATTCCACACGCAGTACCAACTTTGGTATTTCGGAGTGAAGCTTGGAATTGGCAGAGAACATCCTTGGGATGTTTTATGTGTGTGCTTAAACCATGTACGAGCCTATTACTAGAGCCTAGTGAGCAGGCAGTCCGAAAATAATGTAAGGATAATAAGCATGACGACCATGATTTAGAAAGGGAAAACAATGTTCGTTATAAGTTTTAGTGATCACAAAAACTTCCTTAATTATAGTTGATCAAAAGAAAGCATTAAAGTAATAATTTAAAAACAATGAGAAAAGAAACTTAGTTAAGAATGTGCAAATTTACCTCTCCCTCCAATGCAAGAGTGACAACTGATGTAACTTGACAAACACCGGCAGACTCTCCGGGGTGCATCTTGCCGAAGGCACCAAACCGTTCGAAAAGATCAGGAAACCACATCATCAGAGTATAGTAACTGAAAAAAAAATTGCTTTTTTACCAAAGATGACAATGATAACTACACCCTGGACAGATGAAATTATAATATACTCTTTCTATTTCTTGATTTTCCTCTACGCAAGGTTTTATCTTTCTGAAAAATGTCTATCATCAATCTTCTCCCGGACTACCGTCAGTTGAATAATCCCTCACTTATTACCGTTCATGATATGTCCAGTTTATTTTGCTTAATTTACGTAGAACCATTTGTACTCTGGTTATTTTAAAGAATAACCTACGTATGTCCATATTTCGATAATTTCTTCTTTGTAAAAGCTTGGTTTAGTGATAATGTTTCCAAGCCATGCCGAATACAAACCAAGGAATACGTCTTAGCAAATTTGTTTGTTAGGTCACGGCTGCAGAAGAGTTTCTTAATCAATGATGGCACTCATAGCCATCTCTCTATAACCCTACTTTAGATGGATCCAAATTGTCAACATCGCATATTATTTATGTACACGTTGAAAAGACAAAATAATTTGATTATTTTTTTAAAATTGATAAACTAATGTTTAAGACAAGATTTTTTTATGCATAGCACAAAGGGTAACAATTATTATAAGCAATAATTATTAGCCTGAAACACTCATCAATATTGAAACCTCTCCCGAGAAAAGATATATGTCGCCGACGGGACTCGAACCCGCACCCCTCTGTTTGCCGGACAGGAGCTCTACCATTAAGCTACTTAGCATTAACCAAATGCAAAATCCACGAAGCACGCCAGAAGATTACGCCGTAGGTACGGCGGGGAAAACAGCAGTGTCTTGCTCGAGGCCAGCAGATCCCCGAGTTTGCTTCTCAGTGTGGCTATCTTTGAAGAAGTTCAGGACCTATCCATCCGAAGCACTAATTACTATGTAAAAGGTGTATTCTTTACCAGCACATCAATCCAAAATCAATATACCGCAAAAACAGATTTTTTTTCAAGGCCAGTAGATCCTCGAGCTTGCTTCTCAGTGGCGCTACCTTTGAAGAAGTTCAGGACCTCTCAAAGCACTAAGCACTATGTAAAAGGGGCGTTCTTTACCTGAACATCAATCCAAAATCTACGAAGCACACCAGCAGAATATACTGCAGGTACGGCGGAGAAAACAGAGTCTTGCTTAAGGCCAGTAGATCCTCGAGCTTTCTTCTCAGCGTGGCGCTGCCTTTTGAGTAGTTTGGGAGCTCTCCATCCGAGGAGCGCAACATGGTACTGCGGGACTTAGACTTTGGTCTGAAGCTCGGGGGGGCCGAGGAAGAGCGGCGCTGGGACGGTGGGCTGTCTCCCTCCTTGCCGCTGCGGCTTAGGGAGGTGACGCGGAATGGTACCTGGAAGAGAAATTATGAAAAATTCTAACTGCACCGAAATAATATTACTAGCGATATCTCGAATTTTTTTTTGGGTTAAACGAACGTTTTTATGAAATCAGAAACTTTAGGCTTGCAAACAAGTTATCCAGTAAGTAGTGGGTAATATATCAACTGGAATATATTTAAAATATGTTAAGGAATCTAAACAAATTGTGATCTTGATAAATTGATACTTTATTATTCAGATGATATATTTTTTTTATTTAATTGAAAAGACAAATAACTTTATTTACATCAATTTTATTAATACACAATCTACATTTCAATTTTACATTTAAATTTTAATTTTTATGCTACCGGTTTCGACACATCCGTGTCATTCATTAGCAAACTTTGCTTGCTAGTGAATGACACGGATGTGTCGAAACCGGTAGCATAAAAATTAAAATTTAAGTAACGATAGTACATTGAAAATTAAAACTCTTCAAAACAAAATGTCTAGAAATTGTTACATAGTTAATGCCCAAGAAATACAAAGAATTCCGATAAATTTGTAACTGTAATATCTTTTTTTAAAACGGATGCATAAGATTAGTAAAACCGATTTGAAAAATTTGTACAACGTTTTTAAAATATTAATATCATTAGCGGTAAGAATCAGATTTTATTTTTCCAGACGACGAATTAGATGAACTTTCTGAGGCTTTCAGTCTAAAACATGTAAGATTTTAGTAATAACTTGGTCAGAAAAAAATAAAATATACCCATCAGAATAATACATTTTTTAGGACCGCATGGGCAAATTCGACATTCATATTCTTGTACACGTATTTTCAGTTACATCGTTAAGATTCCGACTTTATTTTAGAGTAGTGTGTCATCTTCAAGGTGATTATTTATCGTGATTGAAAAGATAAAGGGTTGTGTATGAGTACCTCCTGGTTACCTTAAAATGGCTCCTGTTCTTATTAGCCGTGTGGATATTCTTAATGACGTTGAGCGCCGAGTCCTTGCGGCCGGCGTCGAGCAGGAAGCGCGGCGCCTCGGGCAGGTGGACCAGCGCCGCGGCGGCCAGGAGCGGCGGGACGGCACACAGCGCTACGAATGCGCGCCACGGCGCTACGGGCGCCGCTGAGGCGCCGAACCACCACCATGGTGAAGGGATCACTGCCCAGGCTAGACCTGGATTGGATCAAATGTTTAAACCTCATTAACCTTTACAGATAAACTATTTGAAAGGATATTAAACCATTTGATAAAATATTCAAGTAAATTAAAGGATCTAAAACTATTTGAAAATTTGTTTTTTTAAATGTGAATACCGCACAATCCCAACTGCTCCCATCCATCTAGAGCCAGTAAGACTATGACATCCCTGATTGTGGTATGTTGTGAGCCTAAAGCTAGTCGGGAGGGGAAGAAGATGCGGAAAGAATATGAAGGCGGGAGTACCTGGTTATTCAGACCTGGTCACAAAATACGGCTAAAGTCATTTCAAGTATCGTTTCAATTTTGAATGGTGGTCTTACACTAAGGCGATACTAAGAGTATCTTCCACACTGGAACGTGCTGCAAGTATACACGGAGAAAAACATTATTCTAAAATACGATCATTTTATTCGTAAAAACGGTTAAAAACGGTTCTGAAGTTCTTATGAACGAATTAACAGGGTTTCAATGTTTATTGGCGGGAACATTATTTTTTTTTTTATAGAGAAACCTCACAAGAGTCCCAACTGCTCCCTTCTGGAGCCAATGAGACTATGGCATCCCCAATTGTGGAGAATGTTGTGAGGCTGAAGGTAAGTGGGGAAGGGAAGGAGATGGGGAAGAGGAAGGTGGGAAAGTACCTGGCTATTCAGATCTAGTCACTAAACACGGCCAAAGCCATTATTAAGCAACGTTTCAATTCTGAATGGTGGTCTTACACCAGGGCGATACTGAGAGTATCTTCCACTCTGGAACGTGCCGCAAATATAACATATATTATTTTTATTAATTAATTGTGAAAAACACAAATTAATCAAATAAAATTTATTTGCGCACGCCGGGTTCGAACCCGCGACCTTCCGAATGGGAGTCAAGTGTCTTACCACTCGACCACGGACGGTCGTCGAACATGTAAGAATAATTTGTTGATATATCTACGTAATTTCGTATATACACTGTTAATTTGTTCGTAAGAACTTTAGTCCCGTTTTTACGAATAAAATTATCGTATTTTAGATTAACATTTTTCTCCGTGTAGATTGTAGTATTTAAAATGATTAAATTGTGAAATATCACAAATCAATCGAATAAAATTTACTATTTACCCTATACCATAGGTATTTCAGCCTAATGCCGTGGAAATACCGGAAACCATAATTGAAGTTTCTTAAACATTTGTGTATAATCCTTTCTGAGATCATGCCATCTCAATGATTTTGTGTCCTTGTTATATAAAGGCTGCGCGGCCTTCTTCATATAAAACTTAAATTTGGATTTGAGGCCAAAATACCTATCGAAACTGAAATTATTTTTTTAATCGAAAGGTACTTATAGCAAACATCTAGCGTTGTTATGTTCTACTTTCTTTATTTGTGTTTTAAATAATGATATACTCGTATATGTAAGTCATTAAAGAATTCAATTTTGCGTGATTTGAAACAATTTTTTTAACTTTGGCATATTTGTTGGTTTTAAATTTTTTTTTATTCATGTGTTCACATTTAAACCCGCTAAATTACTTATGTAATTTGTCAGCAGAGACATAGAGACAACATTTTATACAATAACATGATACAATTTAAACGGTATAATATGATGATACACGGAGAAAAACGTAAATCGAAAAAACGATCGTTTTAATAGTAAAAAGGGTTAAAAACGGGACTGAAGTTCTTACGAACAAATTAACAGGGTTTCAATGTTTATTGGCGTGAACATGTAAGAATAATTTGCTGGTATACGTAATTTCGTACGTATAATTTGTTCGTAAGAACTTCAGTCCCGTTTTTAACGTTTTTTACGAATAAAATGATCGTATTTTAGAATACCACTTTTCTCCGTGTATGAGACCACGCTGCTATTTCCCTTAAGTGAATCCTGCCTCCTGCCTTAACCCGATTATCACCTAAAAACCATGTTCTAACCTTTTTGCTAATTGATGAAACTAAATTTTGATACCCAGAAAAACCACGAGCTCAGGAAAACGTATGTATACAGTTTCACTTCTGATCCCCTTGACGTGTTTAGACATTATTCAATGCTGAATACACTTAATTGATTGTGACAAATTAGAATGTACCTAGATGCTGATTGCGAACGAGTGCTTATGATAATCTGTTGTCGCATTTTAATTCACTCGCCGCTAAACGCGATGCGGTCGAAAACTTTCCACCTTGGCAAGAGCTCTGAGAAATATTTGGCAGAGATTGTATCCTCGTGCTGATCGTCTTCCGCACAAATGTCACATGCAAGTCTCATGTCTAATGTCTGGATCTAATCGATTATTTATGAGTATATAAATAAACAATCAAGCTTCAATATTGATGTCTCGTCTTGTCGTCGCCTGCACGGAGAAAAATGAACTGTTAAAAACGGGACTGAAGTTCTTACGAACAAATTTACAGTGATTCAATGTTTATTGGCGGTAAAATGCGTACGAAATTACGTATACCAACAAATTATACTTAATGTTCCCGCCAATGAACATTGAAACCCTGTTAATTTGTTCGTAAGAACTTCAGTCCCGTTTTTAACCGTTTTTACTATTAAAATGATCGTTTTTTCTATTAAAATGTTCGTTTTTTCTATTAAAATGTTCGTTTTTTCTATTAAATTAATTGTCGAAAAGACCATTTTAGTTTTTGTTCAATCTCCATTTTAAAATTAAAAATAAAGTATCAAAAACGATAATTAGTCACTTTATTAAGAATTATTTAATGAGACCTTTACCTTTACGGAAATAGCTTCATCTTAAACACCTATCATTTCATAATAAAAAAAAATATTTTTTTATTTCGAAATAAAATCTCCTCTTCCTCTAAAATTTGCTAAAGGTCGTTTAGATAATTAGCTACATTAGCAGGGGAAGATTAGCTACATACAGATGCTATTCCGTCAGAACTTTCTAAAGTTTTGTCGAACCTTCTAGAACTCTCCGGAAGACTGTTCTTATAATTTTTTAGAGAGCGAAACTTCCAACCCTTGTATCTCCAAAAGCACGCCGTTTAGGTAAAAATGGGAACCTTTATCCTGGAGGAGGATAGAGATCTACCACACCATATAACTCCCTTGATCGCACCGGGACTCGTTTCTGAGTTTTTGCGGTTCGCACTTTTTTTTGGACTTTATTTTATAATATATATTGATTAGCATGTAAAGTAAGCGAATAACGGAGCGCTTTCACCAATAGCTACCACCAACAACGGGTGCCGAACTAAAATGCAATTTATTCCGTTTCCGATTGCCGTCGATTTGACCGTTCACGAATAGCTCAGTGATCGATTCCCACTTTCTGATAAATAATCTTACACAAATGTAAATTATGTTGTTGTATAATGATTAATAAATCTGTAAGTACAAAGTAATGCTCATTTGATTTACACAAGCAATTCTACAATTATATACATAAGCCAAAATATAAATTACCACGGTCTTATGAAATCAAGATTACCTGGTAATAATATAGTCCCCATTGTCCAGAATACCTCAAGTCGACACAGCATCACATCTCGATGTCTGATAGAGAGGAAATCTCCAAAGTAAGGAAAAACTAGGCTGGTAGCCCCGATGACTCCCATTCCGTTGAAAAACCTGAAAACCCAAGAGAGGACTACAAAAAATATGCCAGCTTTACAATTATTTCGACTGGTTAGGTAGCGTAATCTACTAAGCAAAAAAATATTAATAAGGGCCAGTTGTTTCGGAAAAATTCACGTTTAAATTTCCTTCAAACCGTCATTCACCGAAAAATTGGGTTGTTTCAACCTCCGTCAGAAGAAATTTCAACGAAAATTTCATAGGACCAGTTGTTTCGGAATTCCCTTCAAATTTGAATTTCCTTCAAATCGTCATTCACCGAAAAATTGGGTTGTTTCAACTTCCGTCAGAAGAAATTTCAATGAAAATACCATAGAAATGTGATGTGAATGTGATCAGCGGAGTTCGGACGGTTAGCGAAATAACGGGAGGCGCATGCGCAGACGTCAAAATTGTGATTCGGCGGGGAACACTGAGTGAAATTTTCAAATTTATTGAACGTTATTTGGAATTGAAACAACCCATTTCGTATTTGAAATAAAAGAAGACGTGAATGCGTGACAATCTTTTCATTTTTTGAAACATTTCCATGAAATTTCTTCCGACGGAGGTTGAAACAACCCAATTTTTCGGTGAATGACGATTTGAAGGAAATTCAAACGTGAAACTGGTCCTAAAATGTGAAATCTTTTGTTTAGAAGGGTTTTATTTCACAATGCACACATTCGCATTCGCTCACAGGCAACTGAAAAAAAAAACAGTTTGCGAGTCAACTCGCTATCCTGTGTATTTCAATGTGATGGTATGCACACTATACAACTTCTCAAAAACCCGTTGTCAATGGCAATGCAATCAGTCACTCGCAACTCGCCGTGCTAGTTGCCGCTAATTGCCTGGCTGCATGGTTTTGCCAGTTTCGTTGTCAATTTTCGAGTTTTTTTTTTTTTTGACAGCTAAGGTGTTAATCTTAATCTTTTTCTGATTTTACTGTCTCAAATTTTCGTTTGAGAGGAGCTAATATTGTCTTCAATTATTAAATGTTTAATTACTATGCTCGATTATTACAAAAATATGTAAAATTAATGTTTTTCTGTCCCCTATCTTATTATTTTAGTTTTTTTAATGAGACACGATAAACAGCTAAAACAAAATGTTACCAATCTGAACCAATCTTTGTGCACCCTATAAATTTGACGTTTTTTTTCTGGGCCGCTGAAAAACCTGCATGGATTTTGGTATCGCAGCTCCAATAAGGTTGTGGAACGCTTTTCCCATAAAAATATCGTAATTAAAATCGTCTCATTTAATTATAACTATGAAAACATGAATACCTGCAGGCCAAGAACAGAGGGAAGCTATGTGCTACTGAAGAGGAGATGGCAGCCAAAGCATCCAACAGAAGAGCGCACATGATGGCGGTTCTGCGACCTCTTGCATCTGCCATGGTGCCCCAGACGAAAGAACCGAATATCATCCCTGCACAGATAAAATAAAGCATGGTTTTTTTTGCAATGGTAGTACAAATACTAAATACTAGAAACAAGAAGAAACATGAATACTAGAAACATGAAGATGGGCATGGACCAGTATTAGTAAGAAACATTGCCAACAAAGGAATTGTCAACATCATTCACCCAGATTACTGCAAATCGCATTTACACTTTTGTTTCTACCTGTACGACAAACGCATAAAGGTAGATACATACTGGGTAGACGTACGTCCGCGTCGCTACGTCTAACAATATCTGTACTACTCAGCAACCATGTCGACGTACGTAAAAGTAAGCTACGCTACGCATAACAATATTTCGACTGGTTAGCAACCCCACATTTTCTATGGAAGAATCACACTAGCCAGACGCTTTGCAAACCCACGTGCCCATCGCGACGTCTATCTGGGCCGGCGCAGTGGTCCGCTGGAAAGTATATATATAAACATAACCTAAAAAATAAATGTCAAATAGACTGACATGGGTTGCCAATGCTAATGTTCTAAAATAAAAAAATAATAAAAAAATCGTGCAGTTTCCCCACAAGTTCCTTTATAATAAATACTCCCCCAAAATAAAACGAAATTCTATTGAAATAAGCCTATTTTATTTGAAATATTTAGAGGATTTAAACATATTATTACATACATAATCCAAGATTAAAAAATAGTTTACAACAAAAAAAAATCAGCACCGTATGCCTATTTCTGCGCTTTCTATTTTCGAAAATGGGTAACGAGCAATGACTTGAGACCATTTGTCACGTTGCCACAAGCCATGCGTAGGTACTAGCGTACGCTCGACCTAGAAGCGTGGTATTGCGTGTATCGTGTACGTCGACCCAGTATTTAGAATCACACTGGATACACGCAACGCAACGTGTAGCCAGTGTGATTCTTCTGATATTTTCATAGAAAATGTATGGTTGCTAAGTAGAGCAGATATTGTTAGGCGTAGCGATGCTTACGTATGTCAACCCGGTATGTATCCACCTTAAGTTTCATTGACTCCGCCGCTTAAGATAGTCCGTATAGTTTGGTCATAGTTGGCGACAGACGGCACCCTACTATGCTATATCTCCCATTATTTATTTAACAAAAATATAAAACATATTTTCATTCAAATGCATCAGGATAAAATAATGTTTTATGACATTGTTGAAGAGTAAAAATGTAAATGAAATTTTTTATGTTTTTTGTTCTTGTTTTCAACAAAAATATTTTAAAAAAATCTAGGTATTGGACAGTTAAGGGAGGGGTGGGGGTTGGACGGTTACTCGACTGAATGACCAATGACGACGTTTTGTTTTGAAGAAAAATATTTGAAAAAAAGACATCGTAAAAGTCACCGGAAAAAAATATTTAAATTTTTTACTCCAAATAATGTCAGAAATCGCTGGTTAAGTCAAGTACGTCCCTTAACACCCCATATACTGTATACATACCAGCGTATAAGTCCAAAAAATCGACACTGTTAATAAATTAGTTTGATTCTAGATTTATGATGGTTTAATATTACAAAATTATCTTTAATGTATAAAAATCTCGTGTCACGGTGTTTGTGGTCGCACTCCTCCGAAACGGCTCGACCGATTTTTATGAATTTTAAAAAATATATTTCGTAGGTATGAGAATAGGTCGTAAAGTATATTTCTTACCGCGAGCTCTGGCTTTATGAAATTTGCATAAAAAAATTTGAAATAGGTCAAAGAGTTTAGCGGAAGGGAAAAAAATCGTGAGGGGGGAGGGGAATCCGGTAGGGCAGAGAGGAATTAAGGAGGGGGGGGGGTCACGAACATGAGGTCAGCGGGAGAGCGGAGGGGAAAGGTGATAGTGCAACGCGGGAGGGGAAGGAGTCGCGGAAGGGGAAGAGATGGTGGAAGGGGGACGGGACGAATTGGAAAGGAGACGCAGGGAGAAACAATTTATTTATTTAAGTGGCATTTCAACGCATGCCGGGTATCAGTTAGTAATTTTATAATAATTAAAATTTTGGGGGCCCCTGTCGAGGGATCAAGTATCAGGCCAACAGAAAAATCATAGCTATGTTATTAGGTCACCACTTCGACCAAGATTATACTTGGCCAATGGGTCACCATAATGCTTTTCAGCTTTCGTAGATTGCCTTTCGACGTAGAAAGGTAAAATGGTGGAACACCGATCGACACTCTAAGAAAACCGATAAAATTGCCCGAAGTCTTCTAGCAGCAATTTCGGGGGACTTTGCATTTGGGCAAAGAAGTGGTCGATTTATCTGCGATGATCTTGGATATCTGGAAGAGTTCAAAGGTAAATTTAATAAGAAAGAAAGGCAAATGGGATACCTATCAGAGGGGTGGCATTCAGTTTCCCCTTGTCCCCGGAGGTAAGGCTGAAGTCACACTCAGCGGAGGGCAGCACGAAGCTGAGGGTGGTGGTAGACATAGCGCAAGTGGCATAGATGATGCCACACACGCACAGCAGTCTTGCTTGGTAACGTCCATATCCTGAAATATTTATTAATAAATATAACAAAATGAACATAATATATTGAGGAATTATAATATGAGAAAAGGGAGGTATTTTTTTTGGTACACGAATGCCATTGTTAACGCTTTGCAAGAGACACCACCCAACAAATTTACATTTATAAAAGTGATTGAACAATATGGTATTTATTTTTATCAAGTTTAATTTGTAGAACTCAATTTTTTTTTATATTTTCAATAATTGTGAAGGCATTATGAAACTACATTTGATAATGCTTTCAGACGGCGAAACAGCTGTCACGCTTAATAATAATTACACACAGAACTTGCTTATAAATAAACTGTCTTTATAAATTAAATAATAATACTATTGAATGAATAAAAAAAATGAATAAAAAGTATATATACATATACAGGGTGTAACAGGACGTACTTGAGAGATTTTACCCAACCATTCCTGAGCATATTTGGAGTAATAAATGTATTTGTCATTTTGCTGTCCGATAATTTTTTTTTCTATTAAAAGCAAAACAAAAAAAAAAATCGATCACACGTCGCTACTGATCCCATAGCTATCGGAAATACGGCTTCACGATGGGTCTGAGTGAAACATGCGCGGTTTCGTGCATGCGGCATGCCGCTAGAATGAAACACAACGCTTATCAAGGTGCGCTAGAATATGTGGAATGGTGCATGGTGGAAAAATATTTTTAATGTTTTTATTGGAAAAAAAAGTCATTGGACAGCAAAGTGACAAAAACATTTATTACTCAAAATATGCTAAGGAATCGCTGGGCAAAATCTCCCTGCATAAATCAATATGGTTATCAAAATTTTAAAATGCTGGACTGATGATGATGGACCCTGCAACGCTGACCTAAACATTGGATAAAGAAGAAGGTAGCGCAAAACGGCATTACATCTCAAAATAAATAACGAAAAATTTCGAATGTCTTTCAATTTCAATATTTAAAGAGTTTTCTTTTTTATTTATTGGCAATTGTTCTATTTCTTTTACATAACTATAGATACATAATTTCCACCAAAAAAATGCGGAAAAAATCTGATAAAAGACTAAGAGCCATTAGTTTTTTATTAGTT
Organism: Limnephilus auricula; assembly: GCA_951813805.1. NCBI lineage: Eukaryota > Metazoa > Arthropoda > Insecta > Trichoptera > Limnephilidae > Limnephilus > Limnephilus auricula. The sequence continues at coordinate 10,567,378 of OX638403.1, forward strand.
CTGTTATTATCTCAGTTCTGTGAAGCAACTGGCCCATAATGATATTTATTATACCTAACAGAAATTGAATACAACTTTCACATAATTCGAAAATTAACTTTGAGATTTGACAAATTGTTAAAATTCTGTAATTGACAATTATTTTATTGAACAATTATTTTAGAAATACATGAAATCCCTTAAAAGCCTTTTCATCGCATTTTCGTCGCATCATTTAATTCACTTTAAAATATAACTGGGTTTGTTACCTTCAGGTTTGAAATTAATGGTTTTTTATTATTTTTGTGTGAGGAATTTGTAAGTTTTTCTGTATTTGAGTTGTCTCAATAATTGAAAATAAAAATAAAATTTTATTCCGAACACATCTTTTTATTATCCAAATTGATTTAATTCAGACAAAACTCACATTGTATCTCTCTTCCTTATTATTGACCACATTATTTATTCTGTACTATTTTAAGAAATGCCAAAGTAAACAACAACAAAGAGAGGTTTGGTAATATTGTCGTTTTCTGTTTATGTTCATACGAAAACAATCGTCTTTAGATTTGTCAACGAAGTCTGATGTTAATGTATTTATAAAGAGATGGGTAGGTATGTATTATTTGTATTGGAAAACAATAAAATCTACTCGCCTGCATGTTGAATTGCCGTCTCAAAATCTGCTCTCTCGAACTTCTCATGGTCTGCCAAAAGACAAAAATACATTTCAATGAACATGGACTTGAGAATTAAATGAACATTGCAATGCTAATGTGGAAGTCGTATTAAAATAGTTCTAGGTTAATTTTTGATAAAAAAAAATTACATTAGTTCCACAAAGGTGGTCCAGACGAAAAAAAGTCCCTCTAGTTCTGTGTCATCTTTGGGGAGTGTGGAGGGTCTTCTTATTGAAATGAAGTAGAGGATGTTCTGGGAAGGAAAGGAGTGAGAGGTAGGCAGGAATCTCTCGTCAATGTGTCTGGAAGTTATGGATGTATGAATCCATCACTCCTACTGCGGTGCAAAGCTATGGATTGAGAGAGTAGATACGATTGGACAGGTCAAAAAATCTCCCTCAACCAATCTCTCCAGGTCCGCCCGCCACGTAATATTTGGGAAAACGCATCCGCCGCCATTACCTAGACAAACCTCACTACATGAACCCGGGCACCCCTGCTAAATCCAATCCTGCTGGTTATCCAATAAATGGTTCTCTGGGCGGCAGTACCCCTACCCGCCTCCCAAATTGAAATACAATTTTTTAAATACAAGCTCATTCCATACCTAATTTTTTTGTCTTAATTATATGAAATCGAATAAAAAGTTAATAAAAAATATTATAAACTAAAATTATATTCCAAGCCTCATCGTGGATGGAAATGAGTCAATGTGTAACAAAGTTTCTTTAAAGGCTGGTTGGTCTCTTGCTACCAATTTCACAAACAATACCTCAAAAATTACCATAAACGTGGGGCAGGGCCACAACGTTTGTTGTTTTCCATAGGACACGGAAAGTAAAAACATTGTAGCCCCGACTTAACTATCCACAAAGTGTGTACACATTTTCGTCGGAGGAGACGCCGCTTAAAGCAAACAATTCTCTATCAACAAACTAGCATTGAACATAAAGAAATGTCGGTTCATTAATTTTTACAGAAAAAATAATCCAATATTTTTTCAATATACATTAAATGATAAAAAATTAAATTGCGTCAGTGAAATTATTGACCTAGGTATAATCTTCGATAGAAAACTAACTTCCGTGTGTCATATTAATAAGGCCATTAAGACTCTTGGTTTTGTTTTGAGAGTTTCAAAAGACTTCAATAATTTAGGCACATTTATCATGTTGTAAGAAACCCTTGTTAGATGCCAACTAGAGTATAACTCTACGATATGGTCTCCCTTTTACAATACTCATTCTGGCAACATTGAAAAGATTCAACATAAGTTCTTGAGGTATATAAACTATAAATTGCATATTCCTGTAGAAAACATTGATTATAACTACCTACTAGATAAAATGTACCTATTAAAGCTTTCAGAAATAAAATACTGAAATACTGAATTACAAAATTGACTGTCCTGAAATGATTCAATTAATCAATATCCACATACCTAAAAGATCTTGTCGAAATTTACTACCATTTTATTTTAATAACACCAGGACACTCTCTCTTATCAAAATTCCCCGATTCCGATACTCACAGTCTCAGAAATAAATATTCTGATCTGGGAGATATATTTCACATTAAAAATAATCAGTATAAACATTGTTTATTTCAATTCTTTCATATATCTAGACATAAATAGACTATAATAGCTGCAATTTTTGTCTATATTGAATATCTATTTATGTGAAACTTCTTATCTTTTTACCTACGTATCTAATTTTATTATATGCTTTTGTTGTAGGTATATGCTTTTGTTTTACTTTTATTTTTTTCACTGTATTATGTTTTGTTTATTGTTTTAATTTTGATTTTTTTTAAATAACTCTATAAAACTAAAATGTAAAAACCCATTAGGGCGTGTAATAAATAAATAAATAAATCATAATCATTTATTTTTCAAATTGTAAATTTAACGTTTTGTCATTGAGTAATATTTTAAATTTTCCTAAGATCAGAAATCCTTAAAAAATTTAAATTATATAAATTTGCTTACCCATTCTGATTAGTTATATTATTCAAAACAGATTGATAAAATAGGCGTTTAATTTAAAGGCACATAAAACCAACTTAACAAATTAATTGTAAAGTTTTTATAATAATTAATTTCACTTTATTAAATTAAATTAAATCACTTTTTAAAAAAGAGTTCTTACGTTATCGCACTAATAAATTTATTTCTCATATTGCAAGTATTTTTTGTTATTTATACAAATATAATTTGGTTTGTCCTATTAATGTCAAAGACGTCATAATTTTTTTTGACTACCCACACACATTCTTATTAATTTATTTAGTTGATTATTTTAACATTTATAATACATTTCTTCCTTCTTTTTCGATGCACAGTTTTAAACTTTTTATCCGTTTTAATGTTTAACTATTGTTAGAACTTTAAATTAGAAGCCAAAACACAGACTCAACAAAAATCTCGTAAATGCCAAAATTGAACAAATATTTTTTTGTAATTAAAAAAATATTTTTGTAATTTGTTCAATAATATTAATCATACCACTTACGTATGATCTTAATAAAATACTGTTGGCTTGTTAGACTGAAAGTCTAAGCCACTGCCCTTGGATTATTGACGAGTTTAACTCATAGACAATATTTTGTCTCTCTTCAAAATTCCAAAGGCGGTTCGTATTGTATTATAGAAAAAATAATTGAAGATTTTTAAAAGTTGTTTGTTTGCTTGTTCAAAAACTAAGTTGCTTTTCATCTATTTTAAAATGGCTACTAAGGTTATATTCAATTTTATGTTGCCAAAGTACACAATGTTCTATGAAAAATATCATATTATACTAAGAACCCAGTGGCAGATCGGTGAGCTATTTGGATCTGAAAACAAAGGTTTTAAACTTCGGTTTTAATATAAATGTCAAGTCGATTTAAATTTAATTAGTTAATGATTAATGTATTATTATTTGTTTAATAATAAACATTTCATCATCCTTCTTTTTTGTAACAAGTTGATATAATATCGACGATGGTAAGGAAGAGTGGCTAAAACGCCACATCGGGTGAATATGAGTTAGGATGGTCCAACCATAACTTTTTACAATTAATTGTTTATTTACAATTAATTGTAAATAAAACAAAAAGTTTTCAGAGAATTATATTAAATTTTTTTATTATGATAGAAAGATCTATGACAATTATGTGTGAAACAAAATATCGGCCAAATGCTCGCCACGGCTTTAGTGGCATACCTCAATTATATATCCATTTATCCCTTCCAGCGTCGATATATCTTCACTGGGATTTCCTGTGCTGAGGATTTATAAAATTTAATTATTTGATTAATATGAATTTGCTGCAAGAATTATATGTTATAATGTGTAGGTAGGTACTATAGACGTATTAAAATATTTGTGTTATTGTTAGTACTGCTGTAGTGTGGTGTCTGTTTCAGTGTGTTTTGGTGTATATATGTTTTCCATAGGTTTTTTGTGTGTCCAGGGGGCCTAGTCTCGATCTTTCGGTTTCACAAACAAGCACGTTTGCCGTTTAACCTTTCTTGACGGTGCTGTCAACTAAGCGATCACGGTTTGTATTTACTGAAATATCTTTGTAAATATACTAAACATAGAGTTAACATTTTAGGTATTCCTCCACAATACATTTATGTATTGGATTAAATAAATACATTACACTAATATTTACTGAGTGTAGAGCATCGGAGCGCGAGAAAGTTTTTAGCACGGTCAGAGGAGGGTTAATACGGATTCGTGACGTAGCTAAACCCGCGTTACGGGCGCTGTGAGAGATATAGACTAGGCCACCAGATTTTAAACGAGGTTTAAATGTTACTTTTTTTAAATTTTGTTGTGTATTTTTAAAGAAATTGGGTCTTTGTTTGAGAGTTTAATCCCATATTATAAGCGTATTTGTTGCTACTTCTTTTCTTATCAACTTTGAAAGAGTTGTATAATTGACATGATGGAATGTTAAAGATTTCATCAATGCTAGTTCTTACAGGGACTTTGGGTGTAAACTTCATGATTTAATAATGTGTCGATAAACCTGTAAATATGTTCACATCCCACGGGTATACAGTGAAAAAAAAGCTGTAGTTTTTAAACACGATTAAACTACGCGACTTCTTTGTTTTATTGGCATACTATCAATGTCTCTAGACTTGTTATTATAATAGAAAGCATTTTATGAACACTGAGCCACTTGCATGATGATATTTTTGTCGGTTCATAAAAGTATTAGGTATTTATGAATTCAGCCTGGCCATTGAGTACTTATTTAAAAATTCAAATTTTCAAAACAGCAGCTTTTTTAAAAATTAAATTTATAAAATTAAATTAGTCAAAGACTTACTCAAACTCATAGATATATTTTTAAATACCGCCCAGAATAACTACGTTTAAGAGGACATTACCAGAGAATACCTGATATTAGTCCTTTTTAAATCAAATTCTAGACGTATTGACTCTTTTTTACAAAAAAACATAAATTGATTTTGATAGATTGTTATTTTATCTGGTACACGCAGTGTACACTCTTAAGATCAATTCACCGGCAGCTGAGAATAAAAGTTTAAAAATGCTTGCAGCTGTACAGGGAGGTTCCAATGAGAAAGATCGATTATTCCCCGTATCAAACTTTTAAAATTAAAAATTTAATATCGATTTATTTCATTCAAACCTTGCTTTAATAGTAAGTATAAGTAAGCAATAAAAATGCTCAAAACGCACGATGATAAACTATTAAATATATTGTACTTCTTGTAAGTATTTTTTGATCATAAGTATTTATGATTTTTTAATAATGTCTAAACAAAATAAGTGTGTAAAAAAAGTTTCAAATATTTTAGTTTGTTGTTACCTTAAATAAATAGAAAAACTTAGGTATAATTTGTCACAAAACACGTTCTCGGATTTATTTTTTAATGATTTTAATTTAAATAAAATTAAAATTCTGAAAAGTTTTTACTAGATAATGTATTGATTTATTAATATAATATAATGTATAAATTTGTTGTGTTTGATAGAATCTATCGTTTGAGAATTGAACAAATCTGCCAACGACCAACGGTATAACCTTAGTATATTAAAAATAAAAATATAAAATATATAATAAAAATAAAAACTAAGCTTATTTATTAAAAATAAGCTTAGTTTTTCAAAATTTTAAAACTGAGATAAAATAACAATCTTTCAAAATCAATTTTTGTTTTTTTTGTAAAAAACAGTCAATACGTCTGGAATTTGATTTAAAACGGACTAATTTCAGGTATTCTCTGGTAATATCGACTTTTTCCACATTAGCCGGAGGCGTACAAATGCTTGTGTCACGGATCCAATCAAAAGAATGTGCGAATTATTTCATCAAAATCAAAACCTGAAGGATTCTGACATATTTTTTGAAACGTACAATACTTTAGAAATCCTTCATTTGTAATTTTTTAATTTTTCGAAGAAAACTTCGTCGGAAAGGTTTTCACTTTGTGATGTCATTATTTATTTTAATTAAAAGACAAAATAACTTTGTTTTCATCACTTTTTATTTATACACAATCTACATGTTTCGTGAACGATGTTCACCTCATCAGGAACAAATGTATACGAATGTATAACAAATGTATACAAATGTAATTTTTTATTATATTGTAAAACAATATTTTTGAATTTTATTGTCTAAGCATTTCTAAAAATTATTGTTTACTTTTATTAAAAGACATCGTACATTTCACTCATTTTTCTATATTTAAAATAATTTTCTCATATATTTTTTCCTATTCTTCATGCAAAAATATCGAGAAATATTTAGGTATCTGCTGTTCAAGTCAATCCTTGAGAAATAGTTAGGGTGCAGCCGAATTTCCCTAGTTATTTTGCTATACGGTGTTAAGGTTAAAAGGGTGTTAAGCATCGTACTTCACTTACTTTAACCAGTGATTCCTGACATTATTTGAAGTAAAAAATGTAAATAAAATTTTGGTCTCCGGTGACATTTTTAAAGTTTTTTTTTTTTTTTATAAAAACATAAATATCAGTAGATAGGTATTGGGAAGTTAGGGGCAGAGTGAGGGGTTGGTTGGTTGGTTACTTGGCTTAGAGACCAGGGACGACGTGTGGAAGAATTTTTTTTTTTCTTTGATTTTGAGGAAAAAGTTTTTGAAAAAAAACTAAAAAATGACATCTAAAAAGTCACCGGAGACCAAAATTTCATTTACATTTTTTACTCCCAATAATGACAGGAATCACTGGTTAAAGTAAGTCAAGTAGGTACGATGCTTAACACCCGTATAGTCTTGTTAATTACTGTAGGTATATATATCTGTGTTTTCTCCCATATAAAAAAAAATGTATAGCGTTCATGAATCAGTCAGTAATAAAACTGTTTAAAATTTCAAAGGCTGACCCAGTATGTATATAATCTATGGCAATATATAAAAAAAAATCTTGGTAAAATTTTATTAAAAAAAATGGTTGCGTAACGAGTAAAAAGATAGATTTGTTAATTTTTTTTATGACAAGGATTTAAATTTTTAAAGCATTTCCGTATTTTATGTAGAACAATATATTCACATTAATGAAAGGCTATTAAAATGTATTTAATATTATGTTATGTAGTACAATCTTTAAATGTATTTGATCGTAAGTTAAGTAGTACAATCTATTCACGTTAATTAAAGGATATTAAAATTGTATGTAAAGGCTCATAATTTAATGTGAGAAATAAAACCGTCACTGCACATAATAGTCCTTAAAATAATTATTATTTATGGTAAATATTGATTTTTAAATGCTAATTATCGATGAATGAAATTGTTGCATTTCAAATAATTTTATTAATTCGCCTACATTCGTTCGTGTGCCGTCTAGAACATCGTACATTTCAACGATTACATAAAGTCTTTTTATATAAAATGAAATCATCTTTATAAGTTTTCAAACCCATATAGTTGTAGAAAAGGTAAGAAATGGTTTTATAACTTTTTGTACTTTTTTATGATATAAAAATATATTGTAAAATTTTCACAACTCCAGAATTAAATCATTTTTATCCTATATCATTTTATCAGAATATTTTCTGAAAATAATTTAACTATCTATAACGCCATTCGCTACTCGGGTATGCAGATCGGAAGGACCAACTTCTTTTATTTTATTTTATGAAATAAACTCTTTCCTTGTCTTCCTGATGAGGCGTCATATCGTATGCTTCATTCTCTCGATCTATCCGCTTTACATATCCAAACCATCTAAGGGGTGTTTCACCATCCTTCTCATAGATTATCCATACGATGTCGTACATTTTCTTTATTTAAAAATTCTGAGATTGCTATTAGGTACTTGAACGTATGAATAGTGACTATACATAAAAAAAGAGTTCTTTTACCGGTTGCGAGTATTTATTTGTTAATTTATTAATATTCTATCTCTTTGATAAGCTATCAGGAGGATGGTGAAATACCCGCCTCATCCATTAATCTTGTTCATTACGCTTTTTTATATTAACTCCACACACGATCCCTTAAAAATAAATTTTCGGATCTTCATTGAATTCATCACTAATACGACGTATTTATTTGTTTCAGAAATGTTTAATATGTGTTCGATAATGTCTGTGATATTTAGAATAAGTTTTATAATATTGTTAGCGTCGTATTGTTACAAACTAGTCGATGGCCATGTTCGTTATCAAAGGGAATCTTCACACCTGGATATTAATGAAGTATTTAAATCAACTAAAGAGGACAATCACAATACTCAAACAGGTAAACGCAAAATTTTAATAATATTTTATAATCGGTCGTTTGTTTGACGACCTGTTAATTTTAAGATAAAATGGGGGAAATTTAGTAATACATACAAACGTATTCCCTATTTATCTCTCTGGATTTTAAATTTCTCCATCACCGGGTTTCATCTTAATGCGCAAAAGAAAGTTGGTTAATGGCTGATAATTTTTTTTTAAATCTGTCTTTCTTTCTCGTTTATGAATATGTTATATAAATTTTATAAATAATGTCTATTTAAAAGTCAGGTCTATCGGTAGTGAAAAGATAAACCATTAAATTATACCTTGTTGAACTCTTTTGTGCAAATTTCTACGACAATATAACTTCAAAGTAACATGAAAAGCATTTATTGAATATACTGATAATATATTATATTTAATTTTTTATTTATAAGAAAAACTCTATTTTTAACTTTTGAAGGTTATTCCCATTAATGTAATATATCATTGAAGAAGAAGATAACAATTATAATCTAAATTTAAATGAGAAAACGTGCAAGACAGAGAAAAATAACAAAACATAATGGTCGCAACTGGGACTCGACCCAGATATCACGTCTTACCGGGACGGGCGCTCTAACCAATTCAGCCATTGCGATCTATTATGAGACTGTTGTATTTGTCAACTTCATATTTCAAATTTCTAAGTGAAAATATCAATATTCATTTAGACTTTTATTAAAAGTCAATATCCGAAGATAGTTATTGTTAATTCTGAAATTTGAAATATGAAGTTGACAAATACAACAGTCTCATAATAGATCGCAATGGCTGAATTGGTTAGAGCGCACGTCCTGGTAAGACGGGAGAACTGGGTTCGAGTTTCCGTTGGGTGGTTATGATTCACCCGTATCATAACAGCGTAAAATAATAGTGCTGGCCGCACACGCTGGACTAATTTATCTTTATACCAAAAAAGTACCCCTAATAGTTGGAATTACGAAAAAGTTATTTATCTTTTTTACTTATACTATCATGTAGAATCAATCACCTTCCGAAGTTAATGCACTTTACCCCCGGACGCCCTGTATAAAGACGTTTTTGAAACAATTTATTTTTGCAGTAAAATTGGAAGAAGTCCAGCCTGGTAAGAGTAAGGGGACCGCCGGGTGCTCCGGGTGCCCGGGGCACTCCCAGTGCGTGCCCCCCGTGCAATGCCCTGCACACGTGAGAATGGGGCACGGTGGGGCCCGCTGTCACCTGCCCCATGGCCGGGAGGGCATCTGCTGCGTCACTGGACAAAATCATACCAGTAAGTTCAAACTTATTCAATATATTGAAGAAGGACCTGGCCCGAATAATTTACAAAAACCTTAAAATTTCACTGAAATATGTGTCGAAAAATGATTTATTTGTGAGAAAACCGAAAGAAAATAATTTAAACAATTGTTTTAAATACCGAAAGTGGTGTTTTAAGCTAATAATTTTTTTTCTCTCATCTTTGCAAATATTGTTAAATATTATTCTTTTTTCATTTAATAAAATTTTAATTATTATTTTTTAATTGATAAACTAATGTTTACGACAAGATTTTTTATGCATAGCACAAAAGGAGCACTTGACCGGCAATCAAAATGGTGCGGGTTCGAGTCCCGTCGGCGATATGTATCTTTTCTCGGAAGACTCTTTCAATAGTGATGAGTGTTTCATGCTAATAATTATTGCATATAATAATTAAATAAAATTTTATTCGGTTTTGTAAAAGTGGCAGGTAGCTCCGGATACATAATCAAAAACAAAGTTTAATTTTAAAAAATCGATACGGGAATTAATCGATTTTTCTCATTGGAACCTCCCTGTACAATTGCATGCATTTTTTAACTTTTATTCTCAGCCGCTGATCAATCACTCTTAAGACGCCAGGATAACACTTCAAACACATTCCAACACCTCAGCACAGGTTCTCATAGTGATGTGTTCACAAAACATAACTACTAAAGTTTTAACCATTTATATGCAGTTGTTAATTTTATTACTCTATTATGTACCTACTGATTTTTTGTATTACGTTTACTTATCATCTATATTCTACACGATATGATTTTAGATTTTCACGGCTAAAAGTATTTTTGTTATTTGTTTTTAAGGTGTTATCCCGTGTTGCGCTACCTCCTTCTTTAGCCAACGTTTCGTACAACGTTACAGTGTTCATCATCACGATATCACATCTGACACATCTGCCGCATCTGCCCTGATGATGTTTGTCCGAAACGTAGGCTACACGGAGAAAAACGTTATTCGAAAAAACGATCATTTTAATAGTAAAAACGGTTAAAAACGGGACTGAAGTTCTTACGAACAAATTAACAGGGTTTCAATGTTTATTGGCAGGAACATGTAAGATTAATTTGTTGGTACACGTAATTTCGTACGTATACCAACAAATTATTCTTACATTTTCCCGCCAATAAACGCTGAAACACTGTTAATTTGTTCGTAAGAACTTCAGTCCCGTTTTTAACTGTTTTTACTATAAAAAAGGTTGTTTTTCGAATAACATTTTTCTCCTTGTAGAGAAGGAGGTAGCTCAACACGGCATAACACCCCAAAAACAAATAACAATTATCATCTATATACTTATAAATTATATTATATAAAAAATAAAAATAAAGCAAATCGCGTATGTTAACTTTTTTAGCTGTTGAAGACTTGAAAGCTCGTCACAATCTCGCTCATGATCTGAAATCTCTGAAAGCTGCAGGGATCAAAGCTAAACTGCGACTGGCTAGATTGTTAGAGAAGGAGAGTGATATTATGGGCTCGACTAATTACCAAACGGTAGTCGCGAGAGGATCTCCAACCTTTGGACATTTCCAGGTAACATTTAAATACACCTAATTAGAAAAAAAAATATTTATCAATAGCTCAGTCCTCGGGTGTAGGGAATGCAATCTCGTTCTCGCGAGATCTCGGCCTTTTCTAGCGAGATTGATCTCGGACAAAAAAGGACGAGATCTCGCGAGTTTAACGAGATGGCACTCGAGCATAAAAACGTCTTTTTCTTAAGGAGCTATTTTCAAAATAATTCGAAATAATGGCTTGTGATTTGAACTGAACAAATCTTTCATTTGATTGGTAAATTTTGTTAATTTTTTTTTTTTTTACATTAGGTCCACACAGGAGGCCCTGAGGAAAATAATTTCCCTCAGGGCCTATGTCATCTTTAGGGATGCTGTGTGGAGGGTATCTTTTAAGGAGAGGAAGTTCTGGGAAGGAAAAGGGTATGAGGGTTGGGTAGGAATCTGGGGTTCAGTGTGTCTAGATCATCCACCGCCAAGACCTAGACAATGAACCCCATGAACCCGGGCACCCCTGCTAAGTCACCAAACGTAGCGAACCACTTGGGGAGACCTATGGCAGAGGTGTTGTTTTATCTCTAATTTCTAATAGCCTGACTAATTGGTATAATTTGTTAATTAATCTGTAATATCTAATGCATCTACTGAGTAGATATAGTTTTGTTTAATTGATATTAATATCTCAGTTTAATAGTCATCTCAACTTAGAGTTTAATTTTTTTGACTTCTCGTTGTTTTGTTTGTCATAAAAGAACTGTTTTATTACTAAAAGATTTTTGTTTGATATTAGAAGAGAAGATTGGTTGTTTTTTTTCATTTGTTATTTGATAGAAACGTACGTCAAAGTTTACTACTTAGAAATGTATTAAAAAATTATAGACAAATACGTGTATAACAATTTTTGATGCATAAAAGTCTATTAAAAAAATTGTGAAAATAAATGTTTATCTCATAATACTTATAATTTTTTTTCCGAATTTAATCAAATATTATGATTATTTGCAAAAAAACACACAAAACTGCCAACTCGCGAGATCTCGCAGTATTATTATTCATAAACTCGCGGAATCTCGCTTGAGCCCCAATCTCGCGAGATTTGTATTCCCTACTCGGGTGTATTCTGTGAGAAGGTCAGAAAATTTCAACTTTGCGTTTAAATCTAAATAAATGGAATATTTCTAAATGAATCGGAAAACTACAAGGAAATGAAAATCGCTTACAAATGTGTTTCATAGAAATTAACACGAATTTTGAATTCAAACCTAAAAATGTTATAAAAATGGCTCACCTTACGTTGTTTCTGACTAAAACAGCAAAACACACAATATAAACAATCATTGTCAGTCACATCTTTTTTTTGTGGTTCCTTAAAAAAAATTATTTCTCAAAGTTTCATAATTTTTTCTCAAGTTGAGGTTGGAAACTTTGATTTCATGGAGGCGCACATTTGTATTTTTCTGAGGTTAACTTCTAGATTCGAATATAAAGCGTGGTGTTTTCTTTTTCTAACAACGTTTAGATCATATTTTATCTCCGTGACAGTAATGGTAGATTCAGACTGGGTCGACGTACGTTTGCATCCCTGACAGTGTGACTGATTTCTTCCTTCCTTTTAAGATATACAGACATCAATAATTATTATTCCGAGATATTGATTTCATTCATAGTTTTTAATGTTGAGCTGTTTGAGAAACAAAAAATTATTACCAATTTGATCATTTTAGTCCCAGCGTACTATAAATCCACTGGAGGTATCAAAAATTGGAGCGGGAGCATTTCTGAATTTGTTCGCTATGCAAGCCCTCAAGGAACGTGAAAGCATATCGAATGAGGACATTTCTTTGGGCCTCAGCAGAATGAAGCTAGAAGGTAACGTATTATTTTTATATTAATTTTCGTTATACTCTTTGTGTTCGGTATTGAACTATGGCATCGATATACTATCTCTAGATATGGCGTCTCTTACAAATACAGTGGAATAATTCATCCCACCAATGATTAATCTTAATATATAAAACAAAGTCGGGTTAGTTACACCATTTATAACGCAAGAACGGCTGGACCGATTTTTATGATCTTTAATTTGTTGGATTTTTCTCCGTCCCGAATAGCAGAATAACGAGTTCTGGCGTTATGAAATTTGCATCAAAAATTTGAAATAGGTCAAACGCGAGTTGTTTAAAAAATGGGTGTATTTTATGACGGCAGGAAAAAAACGCGGGAGGGGCAAGGGAATCCAGTGAAAAGGGGTCGCGCGAAGGGGGACAGCGGGTGAGAAAGGAGTCGCCGGAGGGGAAGGAGAAGCGGTAGGGGAAGAGGAGGTGAAAGGTGAATGGGGACGAATCGGAAAGGACAAAGGGATTCTTTATTTATGTTACAGTACAACGCATGCCGGGTCAGCTAGTTTTATAATAAAACTAATACCAATCTAATTCCGTTGCCTAGCTTTGAGAGGGTAATGTCGATCTTTAAATTGATTATTTAGAAATCTATAACTTTTTTTATATCATATTTTTATATTTAAAACACAGACTTTTAACTTGTCTGTGTTTTACATATTAAATATGCTATAAAATGATACCGGAAAGCTTAACAGTCCGGTACATTAGTATGACATTTTGAAATATCCTACTAGTGACCCAGAAAATATCAACATTTTTTTTTAATCAAGTACAATTTTTTCTGAATTACAATTGATTTGGTGGTGTTTCAGAGTAATCTGAGTATTATACCAGATAGAGGGTACACTTTTACATATAACTTGTACGATTTCGATTTTTCGGAGATCGAAATCTATTACCGTATAGAGAATGTTGTGAGGCTAGAGAGGAATGTATTTAGATAACTACAGCAAAAGTCATTTTAAAAATGTTTAATTCTGAATGATGGTCACTCACTACAACCATTCTACTGAGAATATCTTCTACTCCATGCATACTAAACTGAAATTTCGATTTTTTGGAGATGACTGACTAATCAAATGGACCACCAATATATTGGAAGACAAATTTGCTCCTTGCAACAACAAAAAAATGTAAAAACCAATGCGTCTTGCGATCTTTTGACTTCGAGATAATGTACTTTCTTTTTGATAAATATTTTCGTAACCCAATTATTTGAAAACCAATCATTTTGGTTTCGGTTTTTAGTCGAAATTTTTTTTTTTGTAGACATTTTACTTTATTTTTATGTTTATAGTAAACACTGCATAAGAGTGCCAACTGCTCCCGTCTGGAGCCAGTGAGACTATGGCATCACCAATTGGGGTATGTTGCGAGGCTGAAGGTAAGCGGGGAAGAAGAGGAAACGGGAAGAGGAAGGTGGGGATGTACTTGGCTATTCAGATCTAGTCATTAAACACGGCAAAAGCCATTTCAAGCAACGTTTCAATTCTGAATGGTGGTCTTACACCAAGGCGATACTGAGAGTATCTTACACTCTGGAACGTGCCGGATATATAGTATCTATATATTAGTTTTTATTAATTAATTGTGAAATAACACAAATTAATCAAATAAAATTTATTTGCGCTTCGGAATAAGAGTCCAAAGCCTTACTTCAGGGGTGCTAGCATGGTCGATCGATAAGAATCGGTAGGATAATTGTCGGTAACTTCTCATCGTTCCTAGGACAACTGCAGATCGCTAACGTACAAACAACAGTTGATATCGAATATATTAAGGACACTTAGTCATTGTGAACTGTCACCTATTCGTTTGTGATCTGCAGTTGTCCTAGGGAACGTTGAGAAGTTACCGACAATTATCCTACAGATCCTATCGATCGACTGTTCTAGCACCCCAGAGGCCCTAGCACGCTTGCTCTATAACGATCGATAGGATAACTATCGGTAACTTCTCATCGTTCCCTACGACAACTGCAGATCGCAAACGAATAGGTGACAGTTCACAATGACTAAGTGTCCTTAATATATTCGATATCAACTGTCATTTGTACGTTTGAGATCTGCAGTTGTCCTAAGGAACGATGAGAAGTTACCGACAATCGGACGGTAACTTCATATCGAGCGACCGTGCTAGCACACCTGAACTACTAATACGACTACTTACTAGCTCAGTTTTTTTTTTAGTTTGTACGGGCTCTTTATCTTATGTTTTTAGACAATAGGGTGTTTCCTTTGCCTGGATCTGTGCCACCAGTTCGTGATCTCCACTCCAGTAAAAAAAAAAATTCCAGCTTGTTATGAGGGAGTCGGGAAAATTACAACAGTCAGGTTATTTCTAACCAGGAATGTTTGCCGGTAAAATCAACCAAAAATGTGTGTCTTTCAGAGCCTCCTTGCCCTCCACAGCCTTCTTGCCAAAAGCAGATCCTCAGCAAGTATAGAACTCTTGATGGAACCTGCAATAACCTCATACATACTTCATGGGGAGCTGCCCGCACTGCCACTGAGAGATTGTTGCCTCCGTATTATGATGACGGTAAGCAACTAATTTAATTCAACTGTTTATTTAATTCTCTATTTTTAGCAGTAGGGTATTTCCACGATCTGTTTATTGCTTACAAAAATTAAGCAAAAAGTTATGATTATTAGGGCATTTTTATTTTATTTTTATGTTGACGAATAAACTTTCTACAGCGTGTTTAAATTGCCCATTTTTGTAATCCCGCCAAAACGTTATGTTCGACGAGTGACGTCATAAGAGTCGCTCGTTTTAAAATGAATAAATTTGAATGAAAACGTAAAAAACAAACATTTTTAATACGATGATTAAAATCAGAAAAATGATCTTTAAATATTCCATACACTTTCAACAGAATCCCTTGTTTGTGAAAATACCCTATTTGCAGCAAAGTGTCACTCTTTAATTTTAATATAAGTTTCGAAAAAATATATGTTATTTTTTAAGTTAACCGCTTGGACACATAAGCTTGTTTTCACGATAATTTAACGTAGGTAGACATAGGAATGACGTATGTCCAGTTCCTGAGTTATTTCTCTAATCAGATGCCAAGTTATTTTTATGTTAGAAATTATGCTGTGAAAATTATTAAATTTAAATTATTAATTTAACATGTTATATAATAGGTATGAAGAAATCACAGAGTTTATTTAAATGTCAGTAAACTCAGATGTCAAGAGATTTTTTTCTATATTTTAAATATGTCATGTTTTATTTAATAATTTCACTTGCGTCTATCGATGCCAGTGAGGAGAAACTAAAAATTGAAATCCACGAATCTTTCCTTATTGGCGCACCTTCACCATAGGAAGCTGCATGTATCTACACCCCCTGTAATTACTATCTTAATTTATTTTACACATCAACAAAAAAAAATATGGTTTTAAAAAAAAAAACGTTTGAGCACGTAAAACTTCTATGTTCAAAAATACAACTCCCATGAGTCCTATGACTCTGTCAAGATATTCTAATCAACATATTTGACTTAACATTAATTTAATATCGAATTTCAGGAATCTGGAGTCCTCGAGGTACATCGTCCCCCCTTCCTCATGCCAGGGCAGCCTCGGCTAGGCTGGTCCTCGACAAGGACCGTCCTCACCAACGTGCCAACCTCCTCACTATGCAGTTCGGACAGTTCATCGCGCACGATGTATCGTCGAGCGTCACACTCACTTTTGGTAAGCATTTCAAAAACTAAATATTTGAAGTTACATAATTGTTGCACATATTTTACTTCGCTGACTAAAGGTAAATATTTAGGCATCAATTCTTTTTCTTTTTTTTTCTTTTTATTTTTCTTTTTCTTATATTCATAAATGACCTTGGCTCAAAATTAAAATGTGATTATGCTTTTTTATCTTAAATTTTTTCGTAAAATCAAGTCCGTTTCCGATCATCAACTGCTTCAAAATGACCTCGACACGCTCAATAACTGGTGTACTGTCAATGATATGCAATTAAATGTTGAAAAATGTTACATTTTAAACTTCACTAGAAATAGAATTATAAAAGATTTTTCTTATGTCATTAATAATATTATTCTCAAAAAAGTGTCTTCAATAAGAGATCTAGGAATCATTCTTGATTCTAAATTCATATTTGATGTACACATTAACGACATTAAGTGCAAATCATTAAAAATGATGGGATTTATTCACAGAATATGTAAACCTTTCAAAGATCCCCAATCAATTCTGACCCTTTACAATGCCTTAATTAGAAGTAAACTTGAATATGGAAGCACTATTTGGAATCCACATTACTGCAAATATGAAAACATTGTAGAGTCAGTCAAAAAAAAAATGCTAAGAATGTTATCCTTTAAATGTGGACTACATGACCATCTTAGATCATACGACGTACGTCGTAATTACTTCAAGATTGATGCACTTAAAACTAGAAGGCAATTGACAGCTCTAATATGTTTACATAAAATCATTCACGGCCATCTTGATACTACACTATGTCTTAGCAATATTGAAATAAATGTCCCCAATTCCCATTGTTTAAGACGCCATAACACTTTTCACCTGAATACATTTAAAAATAATATAGCCTACTTTAGCCCTCTGACCCAGATGTGTCGACTATATAACAAGATAGAGTGTGCCGAAGTAGATATTTTCGTCGATAATGTGTATGGATTCAGAAAAAAAGTTCTGGCGCTGTTAAAAAATTATGTTTAACTAATTATATTGTGTCAATTGTCTCTCTTTGCATGCCTCTCGTGATTCCAATGTGTCTTGTCTCTCATTACTACGTTACTTGAGGAGCTTGTATGAAATTTTGTATTTTTTTTTATTTTTTTTTATTATTACTTATTTTTGTTTATTTTTTTATTTGTGACGTTTCTGTTTTTCTAATTGTATGTATTTGTATTTAATTGTATGTATCTGTATTTAATTGTATGTATCTGTATTTAATTGTATGTAATTGTAGATTGTTTGTAATTGTATGTCTCTATTTGTACAATAACTGAGTTTTTATAATTGGATGTTCTCACGTAAGTGCGAACATCTGTAAGAACCCAGTATAAATAAATAAATAAATAAATGTTCCATTATTTTGTTGCTCACAAATACAAAACTTTTTTATTAACAACCCAAAACTAAGTTAATAATTAATACAATAAAATATATAAATTGGTTTTAGACCACTTTAAATTTTAATTACACTCTACCAGTTTTGGAAGAACCCTTCCTTCGTCAGGAGAATATTAAAACTAACTTATGATACAAAATATTGATAGATATATACCAAACAGAATTACTGCCTACGTTTAACGTGAATTGGATATTTTTGTGGAATGAATTTATAAGATGAAGGAATTAAGTCAATTGCCGCTGTGTCCCAGTCCATATACAGAAAATATCGTCAACGTATCTCCTCCAGATAAGAACGTTAAAAGTACCGAATTACAATTAAAAATATTCCGTTAGAGGTAGGCAGTAATTCTGTTTGGTATATATCAATAAATATTTTGTATCGTAGGTTAGTTTTAATATTCTCTTGACGAAGGAAGGGTTCTTCCGAAACCGGTAGAGTGTAATTAAAATTTAAAGTGGTCTAAAACAAATTTATATATTTTATTGTAAATTATGGCGAGCCACAAAGTTAATGCTTATTACGAACATGTAATAATTAATAACCTATAAGTTTCCTATTGCACTTTTATTCACTGGTTGGAGCCGTCTGCAAAAAGCAGACAAAGACCAGTTTAAACCAATGAAAACTGTGTTATCATAGGTTTTACATGTTTGGTTTGCCATTGCTCCTTTTAAAAATAGGCTAATATCATGTGACTGGTATTGTTAAAAAATACACTAGAACACGTATCCAATTTAGACGTATTAATTGCATGTTTTACACAAGTCATTTTTCTTCCTTCTCAGGAACACACTAGTTTTTTTAAATTTAATTTCTTACTAGCTTCTGCCCGCGACTTCGTCTGCGTAGGATTAGTACTTCGAGTAATCTATTTTCTTTTCCTAGGTCCCATCTACGTTTATACCAAAATTCTTAACCTATTTATTGAAAATATGTATAATTCTTGATTCGATTCATAGTATTAGGTGAGTACTTCAACAAATTCACTATTTAAATATTTTCTAAAATAGAATTTTGATTTAACAATCATTGTTTTGCAAAATGTCATTCTCAAATTTTGACGTTTTCTATTAAATAATATATTTTTTTTTTAATATATTGAAAATAAATAGCTAGCTTTATAAATTATAGCCTATATGTTATTCTGCTGTATGAGCTATATTATTGTAAAGTTTCATTAAAATCCATTCGGTAAATTTTGCTTGAAAGAGTAACAAACATACATACATCCATACAAACTTTCGCGTTTATAATTAGTAAGATTTAAGTAATATTTAATAATTTTAATGATGTAGAATATAAGACATGTAGAATATTTTCTTTGTAAGTTTTGGATAAAGGGTTTTCAGCGACTTCTATTGTTCAACTTCGTGTTTGGCTAGGATTTTTTCGGTAACTTCTATGGCGATGTTTTTAAAACGCTATTTAGTTATTTTTCCAATAATTTGAAGATTTGATAGACTTAATGTAGTTATTCGATTATTTTGATACTGGGTGACGAGCTTGTTATAGTATAACTCTAGTTGTATTTTGAATCTACACGAGATAAAATGACTAACACCCACTTATGTAGATTGAAATTTGAAATAGAAGAATGACCGAAAGATTGTGTATTATCACTTCTGTGACTGAATCAAACTAAGCGATTGTGTAAATATTAATTCCAGCGAATGGCAGTGCGATATCTTGTTGCAGTGAAGATGGCACGACTGTTCTGCCAAAAGAACTCCGACATTTTGCCTGCTTCCCCATAGAGTTGGATTCGAAAGATGATTTCTACGGAAAATATGGCCAACGATGTATGAATTTTGTGAGGACCCAGCTCGCCCCAAATCATGATTGCTCCCTGGGGTATGCTAAACAGGTAAGGTCTTTTCAACCATAAAACGCAATCTTTTTCGAATTGACTGAACTTTTGTAAATTTTTATGCTTTTCATATCTCTCTGAACTAAGATTGACTTCGCATTCGGTGCTGATCTTTTATAGAATTGGGTAACAGTTTTAAGATTCTTATATCATTTTCTTTTGCTATTTAATTGCATAATACCTATCTTTAAACCTTTAGTAGGTAACCTTGCGTCTATTTTTTTAAAGTTCTTGTAGCATTAAATATCCTACTGAAGCTTTGAAGATTTGAGAAGTCTTTCAGGAAGACAGGTCTTTGCGATTTTTATCGATTGGTCAAAAATTGGGAAAATACATTTGATGAGCAATCCACATAATATGAGACATTGAGCAATAATATTGATTTTAGATGCCTCTATTCAAGTCTTCATCACCGCTAATATCAGAGGGTACCAAATATCACATGAAAAAGAATGTATAAATGGGCACTGCCGGTTTGGGCGTTGTAATTTTAAGTAATTTTTTTTTATTTTAATGGACCTTAAAAAAACTTGTTTTTTGGTGTAGATGAATGGCGTCACCCACTTCCTGGATCTTTCTCTGATATATGGGTCCCATCCCAACACTTTAAGTCCCTTGAGACAGTGGTCCGGTGGGAGGCTAAAGATGTTCACAGACTTTGGAAGAGACCTACTACCCCTGAGCGATGATAAGAATGACTGCATTACAATGGAACAGGGATCTGCCTGTTTTAAATCTGGTTGGTTTCCATAAATATTTCGTTTATTGGAATAACTTTAAACCAATGAACGTAATACTAATAATATTAATAGTATTACGTTTAAGGATAATTCCAAATTTAGTTAACATTTATCTCCGTGTAATTCATCCATTACTTCATTCAGGCCTCAATTAATTTATTTATTCTGTAAATGTCTGTACCTCCTCCCCCGTGATAGTATTCCTTGAATTAATGGAGTTTACATTTCTTGTTTGCAGGTGATGGTCGTGCCAATCAAATGATATCCCTAGTAGCTGTGCATCTGATCTTCACAAGGGAACATAATAGGATCGCTGAAATATTATGTAAACTTAATCCCCATTGGTCAGATCAGTTGGCTTTCTTGGAAGCAAGAAAAATTGTCATTGCGCAATATCAACACATTGTATACAGCGAATACCTCCCTCTTGTTATTGGTAAATTACTCAGATATTTCCTAAATTACTACTGTTGCATCCCAAACTGCATAACATTATGAATTATGTAGCTTCAGATGAAATTAAAGAAGACTGTAAACAACAAAAAAAAAACAAAAAAGAATGAATGGTGTTTTATGGGATTTGGTGAAATTGGATGTAAGATATAATTGCTTGTTCGCACTAGGCAAGTAGTTTAGTCGAGTGGCGAATAACTCGCTTCTTGACTGACCAAAAAGCGTTCGCATAACGAGTAGAGTACATTTTAGTGGGAGGCGCGTTGCCAGATGAACGGGCTGCAACGCAACAAAGTAAATAAGCCAATTAAGCTGATTTTGATGCTTATTTTAGAAGAGGTGGAAAAAGAAATTAGTGAGATGGAAATAAATAATCTATGGATTCGAAAACAAATGAAAAGTAGCAAAAAATAAAGAATTTTAAAGAAGCATCTTCGCTCCAACGAGATGACATCTATACGGCTACTAATAAACTGTAAAAAAAACGGCGGGTACGCAATTGTTTAATGTAAAAAAAGTTTAGATAAAATAGAACTAAATGGATTGACTCTAGTAAAGCGCTGACTAAATTACTCTACTAAAATTATGGTGTTCGGACACGCTAGTTACTAAATTACCCGCTATTCGACTAAACTACTTGCCCAGTCCGAGCGGCTCTTAAACGAGGAATGGGGAAAAAGGATAGCGGAGGATACAATCACTTTATTTATTAGTTTATATTTTTAACAACAGCCCGACGATAAACGATAAATTCAAGTGAAAACAATATTTTTCTCCACAACAAATTATACCTATAATGTGTTTCTATTTATGCTATTTCTTTGTTTTTGGTTAAAAAAAAACAACAGCACTCGAACTTGCACAATTTTCTAACAATATGTTCCGTAAAGAGGTATTTTCACAAACTATGAATTCTGTTTAAAAAGGTTCAGATGATTTAAGGTTTATTTTATTTTAACGCACCAAACTTTTAGGTACGGGTTTAGTTTTCCCCATAGGAAAAACTAAACCCTTTCACACACTTTTCCATAAAAATGATCATCTAGTAAATCCACTCAATGCAAGTGTATTATATAAGTATAATTAATACAAAACAATACAAGAACAACATGTTAACCTACCAGACTATTAAATGGGAAAATAATTCACCGACTCCAGATATTTTCATATCAGAGGGTTCGGCTCGGTGGAACTCCTAATTTGACCGATATATCCTACTGATCCCTCAATATAAATATTTAAAAATCTTTCGTAATCCTACTTGTATTTAAAATGACAAATTTTTGCATTTTATATACAAATTCTTTGACAAACCTAATATGCCTAAATTTTTAATGAGAGAGCTGGGTATAATGCCAGTAGCCGAAATAACAAATGGTAATATTAATTTATTATTATTTTTTTTATTCACCAGATTTACAGGAACGGGTTTAGTTTTTCCCATAGGAAAAACTAAACCCTTTCATACACTTTTCCATATAAATGATCATCTAGTAAATCCACGTTATGCAAGTGTACTATATAAGTATAATTAATACAAAACAATACAAGAACAACACGTTAATCTACCAAACTATTAAATGGGAATATAATTCACCGTCTCCAGATATTTTCATATCAGAGGGTTCGGCTCTGTGGAATTCCTAATTTTATTTGTATGATTATAATCATTGCACATATTTTCATTAATAATTAATTATTTATTTGAAAGCCGCACATTCCGAAATGGTTTCAACTGATTACAACGTCACTATGACATAATGTGTGTCAACGTGCGCCGCCGAATTCACGAATAAAACAAACATCTTGTTTTGGTGGCTAATCGGAAATGACACATTTGAAATCGAAAAAAAAATTATAATAAATTAAAAAGTAATTTTTTCCAGAATTTAAAAAAAAAATAGTGAAAATACATAATTTAAAAACAGTTTCCAGTATTGGTGGCTAGGGAAAGATAGCAACTTGATAAACGACAACCCAGTAGCAAATAGTAACCAACACTAGCACCTTTTTTAATTTCCATTAAATTTAATCTGTAATGTGTACACGTTTCTGTGCAAATGGTTTTTTCAGGTGAACGTGCAATGGAAGAGTTTGAGCTTGCTCCCCAACATGGATTCTCTTTTGACTATGACATGAAAATAAATCCAAGCCTTACAAATGAGTTCGTAACAGCTGCTTTTCGTTTTGGTCATTCTACGGTCAATGGCAAGCTACAGTAAGTTGAAGAAATATCCACTAGCATAATATGTTATTTATTTTGATTTTTTAGCCCAGCTCGGCTTTTACATGTTTTTTTAAAGACAAAGAACATCTCAAAGTGCAAACAAAAAAAAACTTTACTTTTCAAGATTGAAAATACATTTGGATCAAGAATAAATAACATAAATTTTATTTATTTATTTATTAATTTTCTCACATGTTATGAATATTATTTTTTACATAGAAATTAACCTCACTAGGACTATAATAGCCTGTATTATATTATATTATCATACTATATTCTGAAACACTACGGGAAAAACCATTAAAGAGATAAGCCGATATAAATTTTTGGTGGTTTGCCCAAAGTAATATCAAATCCGCGCAAATTTTATCATTTTATCACTCGTATAATATGTACATGTAATACAAGTATCAGTCCTACAATTTTATTTATTTATTTATTTACACTGGGTTTTTGCAGATGTTCGCATTTACGTGAGAACATCTAGTTATAAAAACTCAGTTATTGTACAAATAGAGACATACAATTACAAAAAATCTACAATTACATACAATTAAATTCAGATACATACAATTAAATATAGATACGTACAATTAAATACAGATACATAAAATTAGAAAAATAGAAAAATCACAATAAATACATTTAGATCTAGGCAGTTTGTTCAATTACATTTGTTGTTCTGCTTTCCGATATAAGTTCTACTAAGACCTTTTTTTTACATTAGCTCCACACAGGAGGCCCTGAGAAAAATAATTTCTCTCAGGGCCTATGTCATCTTTTAAGAAACTATGTGGAGGGTATTTTTAAGGAAAGAAAGGAGAGGAAGTTCTGGGAAGGAAAATGGTATGAGGGTTGGGTAGGAATCTGGGCTTTAGTGTGTCCAGATCATCCGCCGCCAAGACCTAGACAAACCTCACCCCATGAACCCGGGCACCCCAGCTAAGTCAACAAACGTAGCAAACCACTTGGGGTGACCTATGGCAGAGGTGTTGATTATCCAATAAATGGTTCCCGTGGCGGCGGTACCTATTCCTGCTCCAAATTATATTAAGACCTGTTTATATTTAGTGATTGATGCGTTAAATATGTCAAAAACATCCTTATACTACGTAATAATTACCTAATTCTGTATAAGGTGAACGGAAGTATAAAATTGTGTTCTGTATTGAAGTTGTAACAATAATACGGTAAATATTGCCTTATGTTGGTTTGTAAAAAAATTGGAAAGAAATCAAGTACACACGGAGAAAAACGTTATTCGAAAAAACGTTCATTTTAATTGTGAGAACGGTTAAAAACGGGACTGAAGTTCTTACGAACAAATTAACAGGATTTCAATGTTTATTGGCGCGAACATGGAAGAATAATTTGTTGGTATACTTAATTTCGTACGTATACCAACAAATTATTCTTACATTTTCCCGCCAATAAACTTTGAAACACTGTTAATTTGTTCGTAAGAACTTCAGTCCCGTTTTTACTATTAAAATAATCGTATTTTAGAATAACATTTTTCTCCGTGCAGTAATTGAAGGCTGCCAATTATTGAATATATGATCTTATGTAAACAAGTTAATTCATAATCGTTCCGCAGTATCCCGCAAGGACATGAGACAGATGAAGTGATTTCTATTCCCGAAGTAATGTTCCATCCAGCAAGAATGAGGATGAACGAATTCTACGATAGAATGCTAATTTCGATGACATCTCAGCCTATGCAAGAAACAGATCCTTCTCTTACCGCTCAGGTTAGTTAGCATGTCAGTTAGCATGCAACTTAATCAGAAAGAACTCAAACTCTTGATTACACTTCTAGAATAGTGCTGATGAACCTTTTTAGCCGGAGGGCCAGTTAATCCGTTTGCAATTTATTCGCTGGCCGAGGGGGTGTATATACAGGGTGTTTCGGTACGTAGGTACCCGACAAACTTTAACCAGCGATTCCTGATCATATTTAGATTAAAAAATGTCATGGCGACTTTGCACTCCGGTAACGTTTATTTTCAATAAAAAAAAATTTTTAAATTCCATACCTGTCACTGTCCACAACTCTGGCATACGCCCACCTCGCCACTCCCACCAATAGCGTGAAAGACCATCGCGGCGGGTGGCGAGGTGGGGGTATTTCGGAGTTGTGGACAGTGACGGGGTGTGGATTTTCATTTTATTTTTTTATTGAAAATAAACGATACCGAAGAGCAAAGTTGCCATAATATTTTATACTCTAAATATGATCATGAATCGCTGGTTAAAGTTTGTCGGGTACGTACCGAAACATCCTGTATATATAGAAAACAAAAACAAAGCGACGTAGATGAAATTTTCATATCTTCAAGGCCAAACGAATGTCTAACTAAGAGGAGGACTTATCATTCCAATAAAACATTTTGTCCAAATGGTTATACGAAAATGGCGGTCAAGATAGAACCAATATTACTTATCATATAAACTGAATAATAACCACGGAAGCCATTTCAATGTTACACCTTTTTTATAAAACGATTTGGACAGAATGTTTTAGGTATACCAAATCCCCGAAAATGTTATTTAGTCATTGCGCCAAACCAATAAATGCTGTCCATTTCGATCATTCTGAAATATTAAAAAAACATATTTTTAAAATACCTATTTGCAATTTTGAGAAACTTTTGAATTTTATCGTTAATTTAGTAATTAAAATTAAATCATTAATAGTAATATATAGATCTCAGCAAAAAGAGCTTCGCTGCGAAGGTGAATTTTTTCTACACATGGTTGAACCACGAAATTTAGTCTTTTAAAGAAAAATCTTTTTAGCGGCTGATTCAAAATTTTTATGAAAAACCGAAGTTTTCCGCTAAATCTGAAATCTAAAAGAACAGAAACCGTTGAATATTCTGTATTTCATTTTTTTTATTTGGCCTAGTAGCTTACCTTTGGGCAGAAAAGACTCGCGGGCCTCACGAAATGGGCTCTCGGGCCGTGGATGGCTCATCACTAGACATCTGATTATATGCACTAACAAAGTGCCAAAATATGCACTAAAAAAGGCCGAAATATGCACTAAAAACCCTTGATATGCCAAAAATATGCATAATGCAAAATCAAAAAACCATTTTTATTTTTATATATTTTAATTAAAGACGGTCAAAAATAGCGAAATATTCTTAAAATTATGCATAGTTTTTGTGACCACGTACAATTAAGTATTTTTTCAAATTTTCGGTCGCAAGTTTGTGACGTTTGTCACCCAGTACTAATTTTGTACGCCGAAAATGACCTCTCTACGGCCAACTGTCGTCATTTGCCAAAATTAAAAATTTGGCATACTTATGGAGATACCTGTTTAGGCAGGGTATGGACCTGTGCCGTTGACGTAGGCATTAATGTTCTTCACGTCTTCAAGACACTTTTTACGAATATTTTCTAATATTGAATTACCTAGGAAGGGCGTTGGTGAGTACGATCATTTTTTCCAGTATTTCTATTGATTTAAATAGAGGAAGGTTTTGTTTCTAATCTTTTTTATGGCATCTGGTAACTTGTGGAAATGTGTTGAGATGAGGGCGATATTTTTCGGATGCTAGCTTGCTTTACTGAATTGCAAAGGCCTCAGAACTGTCAAATTGACCAGCGAAATATGCACGATTGGGAAAAAAGGCTAAAATATGCATTAACGCCGTAATTAGACAGTTATATGCATTTGCATATGCAAATATGCAAATGCATATAATCCGATGTCTACTCATCACCATCACTGATCTAGAAATTGGACTACAAAGTAATATTCGATTTCAGTTGACCCAATACCTGTTTCGCGGCGGGAACCCTCATGGTCTGGACTTGGCTTCTCTCAACATCCAGCGAGGAAGAGATCACGGTATCAGAAGCTATAACGACTATAGGGAGCTGGTGGGTCTTCCGAGGATCAAAAGTTTCAATGATTTTGGCCATTCCGTAAGTGTAACCTACTGTTTTATTTATTTATATTAATATACGCCTATACGGGCATTTACGAAACATGTGTTGTACATAATTGTGGGACAGTATTCATGAGATAAATTATTAACCATCACGCCGTTTCCCCGCGGGGGTGGCCGGAGAGGACGGACCGCCAAAAAACTCGGTCTTCTCATACTCTTCCATTACCCTGACTCTTGACATGGCCCGACTCAAGTATATAATTCACTTGATCGTGCCATGTCTTCCTCGGGCGTCGCCGTCTACTTCTGCCATTCACATTTGCCTCATATATTCTTATTACACTCCTTTTTTTGTTCATTCTCTTTACATTCCAAAGCATCTGAGGGTCACTTTCTTAGTCTTACTCGAGATAAATTATGCCAATTAAATTATAAAGAACCTATTCAGAAGAATAGTAGGTATTATGATTGATTTGTTATTACATCCTGTTTATCCTGAGAAAAATGTTAATTGAAAAAACGATCATTTTAATAGTAAAAACGGTTAAAAACGGGACTGAAGTTCTAACGAACAAATTAACAGTGTTTCAATGTTTATTGGCGGGAAAATGTAAGAATAATTTGTTACGAAATTACGTATACCAACAAATTATTCTTACATGTTCCCGCCAATAAATATTGAAACCCTGTTAATTTGTTCGTAAGAACTTCAGTCCCGTTTTTAACCGTTTTTACTATTAAAATGATCGTTTTTTCGAATAACATTTTTCTCCGTGCGTGCAGTTGAACACATCTAAAACTTTGTGAGAAAGCATTTCAAAAGATTTAAAAAATACCTATAATTTCGGTTGTGATTATTATTCTGGTTTAATTAATGAATTGGGATATGTTTTCAATTTTAATTTATTTTCAAAATTCCCAACTGCTACCAACCGCCTGGAGGCAGTGAGACTACGGCAACCCCAATTGGTGTAGGTTGTGAGGCTGAAGTTAGTCGGTAGGGGAAGGAGATGGGAAAGAGGAAGGTGGGGAAGTACCTGGCTATTCATATCAAGTCACCAAATACGGCTAAACCATTTCAACTAAAGTTTCAATTCTGAATGGTGGTCTTGCACCAAGGCGCTACTGAGTGTATCTTCCACTCTTGAACGAGCCATAAATATACCAAGATCATGTCAAGAATTCAGACAAGCGATAAAGTACCCACCTGCAATATAATATTTTGTTATATAATAACTTTTACTTTCAATGGGGTGTTTTTTAGTGTACCCTTGCCGCGGCACACAGTGGGCTGAAAATCGCCTTTCATAGACATAGAGACTTGATTTTTCAAAGGTCTTTTTTTGGCTAGAAATGGATTCTGCTGATCATTACCATGCTATAAATGTTCGTATGAAGCAATTGCGTGTACAAATGATGGAGTTATCATTTTTTAAAGAAAAAAATGTATGGCACTGACATTAAAAATGAGGCTATCTCTGGAATCACAAGGTTGGCCATTATATCCTTACACACAGATATACTACTATTTATTTGTATTTTTTTGACATACTTCGTATTGTGGCGCAACTGGCCCTTTTTTTTAAATCCTCAATGTTGAAAAAAAAAATTATTTATGTTGATGATTCATTTTAATGCAAAATTTTGGTTTATAGTGTCAATAAAATATTCTAAACTAGACAATGCATACTCATATGTAAAGCATTTAAGCATTAAAATGAATCATCAACATAAAAAAGTATTTTTTCCAACTTTTGGATTTAAAAAAAAAGCGCAAGTTGCGCCACAATACGACGTATGTCAAAAAAATATAAATAAATAGTAGTAAATCTGTGTGTTAGGATATAATGGCCAACATTATGATTCCAGAGATAGCCTCATTTTTAATGTCAGTGCCATACAATTTTTTCTTAAAAAAATGATAACTCCTTCATTTGTACACGCAATTGCTCCATACGAAAATTTATAGCATAGTAATGATCAGCAAAATCCATTTCTAGCCAAAAAAAGACCCTTGAAAATTCAAGTCTCTATGTCTACGAAAGGCGATTTTCAGCCCACTGTGCGGCGTTCCGAATTTCTGCCGTTTTATAACATGTTTCTCTGAAACACTTGTTTTAAAGTTTCTAAAATGATATATATGTATTATTTTTAAAGATAATTTCTACTTATACACTTTGCCACGCCGAAACGGTAACTATTTGAAATTCCCTCGATAGAAAAAATCGCAAAGTATGCTCCGAAAATTATTATAAACACTTTCTTTGTTTGTTTTTGGGGTGTTATGCCGTGTTGCGCTACCTCCTTCTTTAGCCGAAGTTTCGGACATCGTTGCAGTGTCCATCTTCAGGGCAGATCCGACGATGCGAAGTTGATTGTGTTTCTTTAAATGCTATTTCCGTAGAGATTTTTGCTTTATTTTAAACGAGTCGTGAAATTTTCGCTTGAATATTATCGTTTTTAATATTAGCGCGATCCCTCGTATTTACGTATCTCCCCTTCTTCTCCTTTTTTGAGCGAATTCTACTAGCCTTAAGTATCATTCATCATTCTGCATGATCTTTGTTCTTTATCTTTTGTACCTTTTGTGATATAAACCCACAAAAAAATGTGCATCTAATACTCTTCTTCAGATTGCCGAACAAATGAGCAGTGTGTACGGATCTCCTGATGACATAGACCTCTGGTTAGGTGGACTGCTCGAAGCTCCGGAGGAAGACGCCCTGGTTGGCCATACCTTCCGCGAGATCATAGCCGATCAGTTCTCCAGGCTTAGGAAAGGAGACAGATATTTCTATGAGCATGGACCACTCTCCAATCCTGGACATTTCACTTCCGGTAATAAAAAATTATAATTTCTTGACCTGTTAATTTTTTTTACATTTACATTATCTTCACACAGGAGGTCATAGAAAAACTAATTTCTGTGTGGAGGGTCTTTTTTAAGTGAATACTTCACAAGAGTCCCAACAGCTCCCGTCTGAAGCCAGTGAGACTATAGTATCCCCACTTGGGGTATATTATGAGGCTGAAGGCGGGGATGTACCTAGCTATTCAGATCTAGTCATCAAACATGGCTAAGCCCATTTCAAGCAAAGTTTCTATTCTGAATGGAAGTGTTTCTCCAGGGCGATAATGAGAGCATCTTGCACTCAGGAACGTACCGCAAACACCTCTCATATTATTTTGAATGATTAAATTTGAAAACACATTAAATCAAATAAATTTCCGGATCGCTAGTCCAGAGCCTTGCTTCTCGATCGCTGATGCCGTCAAGGGTTCGAGTAAAGGAAGGAGAGGATGTTCTCGGATGGAAAAAGGCACAAGAGGTGGTTAGAATCTGGGGTACTGTGTGTCTAGGAGTGACGGATGTATGAATCCTTCCCTCCCACTGCGGTACAGGTCGGGAGGGTCCGGCTGGAGAGTGGCTACCTAAACCGACCCCTTCCAATCTGGCCCCCCACGCCAATCGCCTAAGCGGTTATAATTGATATATTATAAAACAATGTTTTAAATAACTACTAGTCAAACCTAACCAAACAAATAAATAATAAAAACTTTGCTTCTGGACAGAACATATTACCTTAATAATATTTACAATATCTATAATATTCCTACCTGCTTTTGAAGAAAATTATTTGTATAACTTTAACTGCTACCAATTTTATGCCTACGATACTGCCGACACGGGTTGAACCACAGTGCCCTCCTTGACAATATCAAGGAGGATACTGCGTTTCTACTTATATCGGCAGAATATCTCATCCTAAACATGCAAACACCTCAGCACAGGTTCTCCCAGTGAGGTGTTCACAAAATGCTACTATTAACCTTCTTACATACCTCTTTACATCCTGTTACTGAATATGAACTTTTTTTTTGTACTACTTTGTAAACCATTGTAATTATTTGTTAAATGTATGTACAAGTATAGAAATAAATAAATATAAACATATATATATAAATAAAACTGTATCGTTTTATAGCTCAATTGTCCGAAATCAAGAAGACATCCATGTCCAGGTTAATATGTGACAACAGTGACCACATAGAACTTCATCGTCAATCATCGAACGCCTTTATGAGGCCTA
Source organism: Limnephilus auricula (assembly GCA_951813805.1). Classification (NCBI taxonomy): domain Eukaryota; kingdom Metazoa; phylum Arthropoda; class Insecta; order Trichoptera; family Limnephilidae; genus Limnephilus; species Limnephilus auricula. Next base: position 10,598,907 of record OX638403.1, read on the forward strand.
TTTTGCACGGGTGAGCATATAGAAATAATTATAAATACTTAATACTATTTTTTTTTCAATGGCAAACGACAATTTAACTTGTCAAATACACGCCATGTCGCATGCAGACATATTCTTTTTAATTGGGGCTCTCGTCACCCCTTTATCCTGCAGGCATATTACAGAAAAATCCTATCCTCGGTAGTCCTTCCATCTACGTACTATATTCCATCCTGCAATCCTTGCTACATGTCCTGCCCAGCCAGCGGTGCTATCCTTGTTTTACACTTTTATTAAATATGTCTTACTCCGCTTACCGTTAGGCTAGCTTTACACTTGTAAGTTTTTTTTCCCGTAAGTCACTCACGGAAGCGACTTCTGGCGAAAATACGAATGTAAACGACACCAAAAGTCACTTCCCTTAATTTTTAGTAAGTTACAGAAGTTGTTCTTGCGGAAGTTTTTTGACAAGTCTAATCGTGTCCGCGCGAACTTCCAGCCTTCTTACAGCTTATAAAATCAGATTTATAAGTTGAGAGACTTTCTGTGAGAAATGGTACCAAAATGCGTCGCGCGAGATGATATAATTTATTTTTCATGTGGAAAAAAGCTTTCTGTAAATAAGCAACCTCATTAATTTCCGAGCTTAATGGAACAAAAGTGTGCCGAGAATTGTTTATTTCAAGCCAGCTTATATTTCAATACTTGGCCTTTTCGTCTTTATTAACAGAATCGCATAAATTTGACAGCAGCAAATCGTAGTTGACAGGAAGCCGTCTTACCGCAAATAAATTTACGGATGTAAACGGTCGCTATCGTCGTTATGAGCACATACATAAGTTGAACTTCCTAAAAACTTCTGTGGTTATTAATTCCCATAAGTCGGATGCAAACGTAAACGTTCCTGTTAGTAATTTGTCAAAAACTTCTTTAAGCCGTAAATTTCACTTACAAGTGTAAAGCTAACCTAATATTTATTATTTAAATAGTTAAATTGAGTTTCATTATTACAAATAGTGAGTTTTTATGACGGGAAAGACGAAAAAATATGCATTTTGTTTTTTTCATTTTGTTAAGATTATTTCACTTAAGCGAAGTATTCGACGCCATGTTTGGCCAAGTGAAACGGCTTTTTACACTTCATTTCAACAATTACTATAAAAAACAATTATGTACGTGCATAAAATAGGTTATTAGGTTCTTAGTTTGGGTAAACTAAGTAGTGCATGCGTATTTAGATTGAAACAAAATTTCGCAAATATCAAATCCATACAAAAGAAAGCGGAGTACCACAACTTTACCACACTTTCTTCTCATTAGATGAAACCCGGTGGTGGAAAAATTTGAAAAATAGATTTTTCTAAATTGTTGCTGTCACGGTTGCTCTTACTCCACCGGATATTGAGCGAAAGGGACAATGCACCTCGGGCTACTAATACCTAACTAAAATCGCGGTTTTATATTCCCCACTTTTCTCCTCCAAAAATGGACTGATTTTCAATTTTTTTTTATCAACTACATAAGAAAAAAACTATTCTATGTCTGTACGTATTGCCTTTAAAAAAAAAACATTGTCTAGTTTGTATACTGAACGTCTTTTGACGGCGTTTAAACCAGTCAATTTTATTGATTTTTGGATGGTCATAACTTCTATAAAAAGTAACTTATCAAAAAAAAAGTTCTGACACAGTAGTAGTTGATATCTATTTTATGTAAAAACAATATTTTTTCTAGGGTTAAAATCCAGAGAGATAAATAGGGAATACGTTTGTATGGAAAAATCACCGCGGTTTTTCGATTCCAAATAAGTTCTGCAATAACATTATAGTAACTGCCTTATTTTTATTTTGTTTCAGGAACGAACCGATCGATTGCCAAAGTCATCAAATACCATTCGTCGATTTATCCCCCTGGAAAGAATTTTAATTTTAATGTTCGAAACGCACAATTTCAGAAAGTGTTGTTCAAATTTAATTTTATTTAAAAAATTATACAATTTCACAAAAAATGTACCAAGTACCTATAACTACCTACTTATGAAGTATGAAACATTTAATTAATACATCAATTTTATTAATTTTTTAATACTCTCATGATTAAATGTGTTATTTTTTATATATTTATTTATTTCCTGTGAATTTTTAATCCCTTATAACTTTTTTTTTTAATAGAGAATACCTCACAAGAGTCCCAACTGCTCCCGTCTGGAGCCAGTGAGACTATGGCACCCCCAATTGGGGCATGTTGTGAGGCTGAAGGTAAGTGGAGAAGGGAAGGAGATGGGGAAGGGGAAGGTTGGGAAGTACCTGGCTATTCAGATCTAGTCACTAAACACGGCTAAAGCCATTATTAAGCAACGATTCCATTCTGAATGGTGGTCTTACACCAGGGCGATACAGAGAGTACATTCCACTCTGGAACGTGTCGCAGATATAGTATACATTATTTTAATCAATTAATTGTGAAATAACACAAATTAATCAAATAAAATTTATTTGCGCACGCCGGGTTCGAACCCGCGACCTTCCGATTGTGAGTCAAGAGTCTTACCACTCGACCACGGACGGCCCTCAATTGTGTCAACAATGTCAACTCCATTTAGATGGAAATATTTTTTTCGTTAACTAAACATTTCCTGAGGAAAATCATTTTTTATATACCTGATACCTCACAAGAGTCCCAAATGCTCCCGTCTGAAAGCAGTGAGACTATTATAGCATCCACAATTGGGATATGTTGTGAGGCTGAAGGTAAGTCGGGAGGGGAGGGAGATAGGGAAGTAGAGATTGGGGAATAGCAAAATTGGGAATTACCTGGCTTTTCAGATCTAGTCACCAAACACTGTTAAAGCCATTTCAAGCAACGTTTCAATTTTGAATGGTGGTCCATTATATGCTACATTAGGGTCCATTATATCCTACCTATCCTACACTAGGGCGATGCTGAGAATATCTTCCAAATCAATCAAAATTAATCTGCGCACGCCGGGATTCGAACCCTCCGGAGTCGAGAGCCTTGCCCCTCGCCAACGGAGGCCATCATCTTTTTAAATCATGTGTTGAGGTTTTTTTATAGGAAACGAATAAGAGGAAGTTCTGGGAAAGGTAAAAAGGGTGGGTTTGAATCTGTGGTCAGTGTGTTCAGTGGACGCATGAATCCATCCGAGAGATTCCGGCTGGAAAGGTCAAGGTTTCTCCACAATGCATTTGATTGGCAGACGCATCCGTCGTCGATGAATCCAGGCACCCCCACTAATGGGCTCTACACACGGTGCTGCGAACAGCCGGCTGTTAGCAGCTGGCTATTGTCTCCTGTCTCCATTTTCCTCGTGCGAACCCGTAACATTCTGTTTCACGTTGTCTTCTGTCTCTTTTATTAACACAACAAATTCAATATCACCATCTCATTTCCTCGGTTGGTAACTAACGGCAGACGGTTTCTTCCAATTTGCAGTCAACGTGAAACAGAGTGTTACGGGTTCGCATGGGAAAAAAAGAGACGGGAGACATCCTCCAACCTTCGATTTTTAGCCAGCTGCCAAAAGCTGCTGTTCGCAGCATGGTGTGTAGATAGTATAAGTCACCAGAGTAGTGAACCACTTAGGGTGACCTACGGCAGAGGTGTTGGATATTCAGTTAAGTGGAAACTGGGCGGCGTTCTCCCATACAAACGTATTCTTTAATTCCTTTTGGATTTTGACATTAGTGCAAAATGTTTTTTTATAATATACATGTCGACCTTTAGCGTGTCAGTAAGTTATTTCATATACGAGGTAGGACCCTCGAAAAATTATTAAAATTTATTGTTTATTTATTGAGGTATTTTAAGTAGGTAGGTACATAGTTATCTATGTCCTAATACAATCCTTATATATATACTCATACACATAATTAAAGTAACACATTTACAAAAAATCAATCACATATTTACTTAATTTAATTTGAAATCTTTTTATGTTTTCTTCTAATTTTATTTCTTCAGTGTAATTCTCGAAATATTTCCGTACATCGACGAGTTTTGACTCTGTGTTTTTTTCCTGAAGGGGAGTCTAAATTCATTTCTTTTCCTCGTCTCATGTTTGTTCTGCAGTTTATCAATTTTTCTTAGGAATTCAATAGACGTATAGCTATCGATTATCTTGTAGATTAACAATATAGTATTAAATTAAATAATTTGTTTAAATGACAAGATATTTAACTCTTTCAACATTTTCTTAATTTTTGTGTACCTCTTTTTATTCAATATAGTTCTCATAGCTCTATTTTGTAGAATTGTCAACTGTTTCATTAAACCGTCGTTGGCTAGGAATAGAATGCTGCCACAGTAATTTATGTGCGGTACAATGATTGCATTGTACACATTTTTACTGGACACTGTGTTGAGGAATCTTATTCTTCCCAACAACGAGATTTTTTTGGCAATCTTTTTTAATAATTAGTTTTGTATTTTGAGCAAAAGTCAATTTGGAGTCAATTATTACTCCCAAATATTTCATTTCAGACACTTCTTTTAAAACTTCACTGTCGAACAAAATGTCTTTTTTTGCTTTGCTCGTTTTCCAATGTTGATAAATTTAGTTTTGTTTACATTCAATTTAAGTTTTTTTTTTAGCCATATTGATATATTATGTAGGTCATCATTTAAGTGAGTTCTTAAACTTCTACTGCAATATATATCAATGCATCGTCTGCAAATAATCTTATTTTACAATGTTTCAATACTTTTACCATATCATTAATGTACATTCTGGACCGCCACCAGCAGACGTCAGCGTAACATTGATAACTCCCCAATAACCATTTCAGGAAGTGACATCAAAGACTTGTATAAAACTACTGGGTGTAAATCTCGACGCTGATTTTTCCCTGAAAACTCAAGTGAACAGAACCGTAAGCACGGGGTTCTTTCAATTGAGGCAAATTAAAGCAGTGCGAAGAAACCTGCCAACAGAGGCGAATAAATTACTAGTCAATTCGTATGTTGTTTCACGTCTAGATTATTGCAACGGTATATATGCAAGTCTCCCAAAATATCAAATAAACGAATTACAATCCGTTTTCAACGCTGCGGCAAAACTTATCACCGGCGTATCTAAATATTCCCATTTTTCAGAACATCTCAAAAATCTTCACTGGCTCAAATGTCCTGAAAGAATCCAGTTCAAGCTCTGCTGGATGGTATTTAAGTCGCTTAACGCAATGGCTCCGGCTTACTTATCGGAACTGTGTATTCCTGAAAATTCCAATTCTCGACAATCAACCCTCAGGTCAGCAGCATCATCAGCTATCGGAAGGTTGAAGGAACCAAAGCGCACACCAGACACTAAGTTCGGTGAGCGCGCTTTCGGAGTGTCGGGACCTAAAGCATGGAATAGGCTGCCACATGAGTTAAGAATGATTACAGACTCGGCGGAATTTAGAGCTAAACTTAAAACTCATCTGTTCGGACTGTCTTATCCATAAAGTCAAAACCTTTTCACTATCACATTCACAGCCCGCGACATTGTAAATAACTAATTGTGAAAATATGAGCTAATTCTTATTTGTAAGCTTTTATAACGGTCACTTGATGAAAATTCTCCAGTCGTAAAGAATCATTAAATTCTCAAGTCTTTCAACGTAAGTATTAACTCACCTTTGGCATTATACTTCTTATAAGTGAATACCAAAAGTGATGGGGGGCAGTAAATGTAAAATAATGCAATGTCCAGTGTTTTCAATATAATGTCCTCCGCGTGCAAATTGGTATCTTCTCCAAGCATAAACTTTCTTATTAAAGTGTGTTTATCGGAAGTGACCGACCAGGTAAGTATGTTTCTGTATACAATTGTAAATAATAAACTTAAATATAGCCTAAGAATTATATTATAAATTGTACAGCGCCCTTGAGGTGATTTCTCACAAAAACGGCGCTATACAAATTATCCAATTATTATTATTATTATTACATTATAAAAAGAATAGGTCCGAGAACAGACCATTGTGGTACTCCTTATTATATCTCTAAATTGTCTGTAACGCTATCAACAGACATCTATCTACCATACAAATAGACAATGTATTTAAAATTATATTATTTGTTCTATATTTTAAGATATGTTTATATATTTAAGATGTTAAAATAACACAGGTATAAAATAGATTTAATTTATTTGCGTTCGCCGGGTTCCGAATCCGGATAACGTCAGTTCCATGGGAGATAGTCTATCCAAATCCTTAGTAGTACGTGCACTTACCTATATCAAAAATTTGGCAGGCGGAAACAAGGTACAATTAATAGAGTTTGAGGTGTACCTACTGTATAATTGAACTACCCGGTAAGGGCGGTCGAGGCCTCGGATGGGCCCACGTGCTCGCTGAGTTTGGGAGCCCTTTTCAAAAGCCAAAAACCTACAGGAAAACAAACCAAAAAATTATATTTCTATTATTTTATTGAATGGGTGTGTGCAAGTCTTTACGATGCCACCTAAGGCTAGCATTACACTTGAAAGTTTTTTCGTAAATTTACGACTTCTGACCAATAAGCATATTGCATTTTGAACATCCAATTTCCCCATTGCCATTGGCCAGAAGTCATAAACTTACAAAAAAAATTCCTAGTGTAAAGCTAGCCTAATAATGATTTGGAGATACTTGAGCATTTAAAAGTTAAAAATAATTATAAAAATTCGAAATCCGCATTTGAATTGTGCATTACACAATTATTTATTTATGAAAATATATTTTTGCATCTGGAATGGCAAATAAAAATTAAATTTGTACATTTTTATATATATAGATAGATAATTATCTACGTAGATACTTGTGGAACTATGATATCATTGACATCCCCAAACTTGAGTTAAGTGACAAGAGCGAAGGGACTGGAAAATTAATAAGGACTTTATTATTTATTTATTATTTTCCCCAAGACTTGGGGAAATTTTTCTTTAGGCATTAAACACGGAGTCTGGAAACTCGCAGAATAAGCAACTGCTAAATCTACATCACATAGATAACCTAAGAAAACTTAGTTTTTTTTTAATTTTCTTATTTTTCGTCAACTAAATGTTAATAAAATCATTGTAGCCAGGTCTATCTTTCGATGCAATATACAAGTCGTAAAAAGCTAATATTAACCATGACCAATTTTTGAAAATATTTTATCAAAAAAATTCCAACTTCAAGCAAAAGCTTAACCAAAAACAGTCATACCACAGAATCGATAACAAATGTGATTAGTTAATATTATAAGAATATATCCTTGTTTAATTAATATTATATAAATATATTAAATGTACCTATCCAGATTGGGTGTCTGCTCATGAGTGTCCCGATTTCTTTTTTAATTTAGTTAAAGCCTTTCACATTTCTTGCTCTTCGTGCAAATATCATTCATCCTCCGTGATATGGAAAATAGATTTAAATCAGAGATGCTTAGATTATTATTCAGTTCAATAAAATTCTAACATGTAAAACGTTTTTTTAAGTTCTAAAGTCGCGCTTTCGATCATTACAAGTTTACGGAATTGCGACTTTGAGGATAAGGGCATTCTTAAGCGGAAAGCTACCCAGAAATTGTTTTAAAGAATTTAATATGATGTAAATTATATTGTAAACCTGTGTGTTATTCTTCATGTTCCGAAATACATCATATAAATATTTTAATACATTTTTTCCAGCCAACTTAATTGTATTTCACGTTTGTTCATTAATCACTTAACGATTGTGTATATTATCGTTATAAACTGTATTTCTTCTTTCAAGCAACTATTATTTTCTTGAAAACATTTCAAATGTCCATTAGATTTTCTTCGTATTTTCATTTTTATTTTCATGTCTGTTTTTTGGTTTTGGAAGTAGCCAACAAACGCCAGATGATACTGAAAATGAAATGTGATAATTAATTTTTACATGGTTCGCCTCATATGCTACAAAAAAATATTCTTCATCCTTTGATTTGTTAGAATTACCTAGGAGCATATTTCACCACCTCTTGGGGCCATCTGTTTCAAAATGCAATATGCATTTTGAAAATCCAATGTGCCAAATAATGGCCAGAAACTTACGAAAAAACTTACAAGTGTAAAGCTAGCCAGTTTAACTTTTACTGTAGCTAGCGTTGAAACAGACGGCCATTAATATATAATTGAGTAACTACTCGTTAAATGTTAAATAAAATGCGCTACTACTGGGGTATAAATGGCTCTATTCATCAGTTTGGGTACTCAGAAGCTCGGAGGTGATGAAATAACCCTTCTTATTACTGATTATTTACTCACCTATTAAAATGCTTCCAAAGAGGAAGAAACTGCTGGGGCAGAATACTTCAATAAGAAAACCAATTAAGTTACTTCCCATGATAGAGCCCAGTCTACCAAACATCAGGGAGAGGCACACCGCCATAGCTCTGGAAAAATTCAAAATAAAATTATTAAACCTTCAAAATAATTATTATTATACAAGTACGAGAGGTGTCCGTAAAATAAGGTCTCCAAGGTGCTGCGCGAGAAACGATTTTAACAATTTTAAAACTGGCGTATAGCCTGATTCCCCCACGCCAAATCCACCACGCTGTATTCTCTGTCTATGTCATCACTCTATGTCAATCTGCAAAGAAAAAAAGCTGTCGGGCGCGGCGAGTGAAAGCCCTACAGCGAACGGCTGCCATGCCGAGACTAAACGTCGCAGAGAGAGCAGTACGGTGTGGGGGAACCAGGTTACATGCCAGATCGCGCGTAAAATCGTTCCTCGCGACCACAGCACCTTGGAGACCTTATTTTGCGGACAGCCTACGTAGTAAATGAGTGCATTACTTTAAAAAGGTGTGAAACTCGGCTAAACTCAGTAACACCCTTTAAACAACGCAGTCCTAGACTAAGGGGGTTTCTCACCATCCTCCCAGTAGCTTATCTACCCTAATAACGAATATTTTCGATTTACGATTTACGGTTTATTTAATTATTAAGTTGGAGTTTATAAATCGGTACTCGAACCTACGAATAGTGGCTATATATTGGATAAGTTGGCCGAATTTTCTAACCACTACGAGTATTTTATTTTTATTTTTAAAAATATTCGTTATTAGGGTAGATAAGCTAACGGGAGGATGGTGAGAAACCCCCTAAGCAAAAGACGTACATACGAGTAGAAAAGTCAGTTTTTTTAAATAACAGGCTTTCTTCAAATTCATACCTTAGATGTGTTGGGAATATTTCAACTACCACGGCGTTCATCATCCCAATGCAGCATCCAACTAGTTGGAAAAGTCCCAAAAGAAGAAGAGATACATTCTGATTGGTGCACCAGTGGATGGCAAACGCTGAGAGTCCTGAGAGCATGGGCACTCCAATTAGAATATTCCTCTTGCCAAGGATGTTCACAACGAAACCAGCAAGGATCATGAAAGGAGACAATATTCCACCTATGATGATGGTTCTCATGAACGTCCCCGAGTAGACTTTATCAGAACACTGTGTAATCATTTCTGGAATCTAAAAAAATGTACTTCATTAATTGCATCGTAACGAGACAACTGAAAAATCAACCTAATGAGAAACTTAGAAACTCAGAAGAGCAGTTGTTCCCAACCTTTCGATCAATCAATCTAAGCATCCGATCAGCTAAGTGATTTCTTTAGTAAAATTTCGTCTCAAAAGTTGATCAGTACGATTAGGATCAACGACCGTTACTTCTTCTCCCTAAAAGGGTTAGATATTTATAATGGTTATATTGGAAGTTTACGGTTCTTCTAATGTCATTCAACGGCCAATACACTACTGCATCACTGGAAGTAGACATATATCTACAATGTGCTTTGTGATTTGAACCATGCTTCATTCACACGGCGCAGAGTGAAATTAAAGTCCCTGTTTATACATCATGACAGTATAGCAATACTATTTCAAAATTGTACAGCTTTTCAAGAAAAAAGAAAACTCTGGTATCTTTATAGAGGGATCCATGGAAAATCCTGCCACCGCGTTTGAAAATTGGAGCTTCTACTAAAAGTACCATGGGTATATGTAATCGTATAATAATACCATTTAGAAAATACGATGGCAGTAAGAATTAAAGATCTAAATTGAGAATAGACAGGCCAACTAGTTTAGGAAAATATTTTGGTGCAACACCAGGTGTAAAAATGCCATCAGGAAGAAAGCAGTAAACAGAGTGTAACAGGACGTACCCGAGGGATTTTAACAAGCGATTCCTGAGGTTATTTGGAGTAAGAAATGTGCATGTCGTTTTGCTCTCAGATGATATTTTTTTCTATTAAAAACAAAAAAATGTTTTTCAATCAAACGTCGCCACTGGCGATTATGATTGAAGTAGTCGCGAGACGATGTTACGAGTCCACACGTGTACGTGGCGTGTATACAAACGAAAGGGAGTGAACGCTCGGTAGGCAGAGCGAGGGAGCGCGCTGCCAACCTGCAGGGGTTGGCTGGCGGAAAGGGGGAGAGGTCAGCGGGGTTTGTACGCGATCAGCGACGGTGTGTGTGACAACATTCAAAAAATGTTTTTAATTGAAAAAAAAATGCTACCGTACAGCAAAATGATATACAGATTTTTTACTCCAAATAAGCTTAGGAATCGCTGGGTAAAATCTCTCGGGTACGTCCTGTTACACCCTGTATACAGGGTGTCCGGGGGTAAAGTGCATTAACTTCGGGGGGTGATTAGTACGGCCTGTAAGACCTGCACTCTTAGGTATTTTCCGCTGTTACGATACGGGCCAACCAAAACCAACGTCGCCACAATGAAACAAAACAACGCGCCTCTCTGACACACCGCAAATTTATCGAGTAAGTTTGTACCTGAAACTAAAGATTTTAATAGGTACGTCTTTTTGTATGGGAAAAAAAAGTTGGAATTTCTAAAAAAGTTGTTCATCTTTTTTACTCATACCATCATGTAGAATCACCACCCGAAGTTAATGCACTTTACCCCCCCCGGACACTCTGTATAAAGCGAGCTCAAATAGTTGACTCCAATAAATTGGGAATGCTATAGACGTATAGACCCACTGGCCCCGAGGTAATACTCTTTTATGGTACTAACAAAATTAGATTTTAAAAAATGTATTATATTACCATAGAATAAAGTATAACACAAGAAGTGCCTTGTGGGCATGTTTCGTGATCCAATTATTAATTATTTATTTTTAACTTAATGAGTAAAACGTCAAATTGTAATATTTTAATTAATGAAGACAATATTAGTGAAACTCATTCGAAAATATGAAACAGAAAAATTTTTAAAAGTTTACGGTTCGAGTGGTTCCTGGGGTCGAGTCCCAGATGTGACCGTATATTTTTCTGATTTAACTGTTTCAGATTTTCGATTGAGTTTCGCTAATATTGTCTTCATAATTCATTAATTCATTATTTGCCTAATTTCGTCCTATATTTCCATACAAAATTGTATTTCAAATGGGATGGCAATTTACTATTTCTAGGCCCCAAATACACTAGTAGCGAAGTTAGTCGAGGTTAATCGAAAAGATAGTGTAGAAACGAACTTCACTTCGCTTCGTGCAACCTCGCCTCGCTTCGTCCGACTTCCGATTGTTGTCGGTTTTTGCACCGAGTCAAAAGACTCGAAGCGTTCCGAAATTCGAACACGATGCGTCTCACTATACTACTTGGCTTACTTCTTCATAAACTTCGATCAACTTTGCGAGTAGTGTATTGGGACTGTAACCTTTTGAAGGCAAGCATAGGAAAAATATTTTTTTTCATTGCGACGTAAGAAATTTGACATTTCATACGAATCCAATATTTATAACATTTCTTTTGTGATATATTACAAAAATTACTTGAAAATAATGTAGATAAAATAATATTTAATAATACCTGGAATCTATTCCTTCCACAATGAAGTTATATCAAAAACAGTGAAATAATTTAGAGTTTCTAAGCCAACTCCGTCAACATTTTGACGCGGCGGCCATTTTGTCGGCCATCTTTCTTGCTCGCCGCGTCATCGACAATTTATTAAAATTATTCCGATAGCCCTAGATAGACCCTATGCAGTATTTCGTTACGTCGAGAACGAGAATGGCCCAAGCGATTCTGACCTTGTTCTTGATACAATTTCTTTATACATATGGGACAAATGGCTTCTAAAAACCGGTGATCATCGGTGATCATACCGCCAATTAGAGGTTTTAAGAGAGACAGACCGCATATTAAATGTGTAGAAGCAAAAGGTACTAAGTCAGTGACACAATCGTTTCCATTCAAATTTGTACTAACGGTAGAATTATAAACTTTATTATAATTATAGAATTATAATCTTACCGTAGAATTATAAACTTCCATTAAAGATGTATTATTGGCGACCGTCCGAACAGATATAATCTCGCAAACGGTGCCTAAAGATGCTGCATTTTGTTGTTCGTTTACAACACGGTTTAATATTTCCGGGATCCATAAATAAAATCCATTGGCACTGAAATTAAAACATTTTTTTAGTTGTGGCTTATAATAATTAGTGTGGTTATGTGTTAGTTAATTTTTTTTTTTTTTAATACATGATTTATCGAAAGTACATATAGTTTATTCTGATACGAGTATTTCACTTTCCATGCTAGGAATGACCCTGTGTTATGGCGGGTAAAATAAAAAAAAATATATATAATTTGAGGTTTTACCTATTAAGTTAAAAATAAAAATAAATATTCATTCTAGACTTTCAGAAATGTCAATAGATGTCGCATATTAAATAAAATGGATAATTTATCCTGACACTATCTAGATGGCATTTAATTCGAGTTGAATCTTGCCGTTATTCATAAAGATAGCAGCCACTAAAATATGCGTTAAGAAAATGAAGATAATGTAGGTAGTTCTCAGTCGAAGTATGATACAGTTAAATATGACCTAATCGAATGGGGAAGCATTAGCTCATTGGCTATAGCATCTGCCCGGAAAGCCAAAGTCCTGGGTTCGAGTCCCAGATGTGACCCGATCATTTTCTGATTTTTCTGTTTCAGATTTAGATTGGGTTTCGCTAATATTGTCTTCATTTATTAAAATGAACTATTTCCGATTTAGGTGTCAATAAATTGTGAACGACGTGTTTTTTGATGATCTAAACCATGGGTCGGCAACCTGCGGCCCGCTGGCCGCATTCGGCCCGCGAGGCGTCTTGGTGCGGCCCGCGAGATTCTCGCCACAACGCATGTGTCAGACGATATCATACACAACGGAGTGAAAGGGAAATACACGAACTTTCCAACAACCGGTGGGTTGTAGATCTTGGGGTTTTGATTGATTTGACTACCGAACTGAATCTACTCAATACACGTTTACAGAGAAAAAATAAATTGATATGCAATATGTATTCAGATGTTAAATCATTTGGAATGAAACTATCAAGCATATCTATGAAAGAAAACTCGATCATTTTCCAAATTGCATGAAAGCAATAGAAGAAGCTGGGATAAATTTTGTTTGGCAAAATACTAAAATTAAAAGTGCATTAATACAACCGGTTTGCTGGTTTCAAAAAGTTCTCACTTCTGATGGAGATTTTCGAAAACCGATAATGCACCAAGTTTTTGCAAATTATCGTGATAGATTTGCAAAGTGATGCCACACTTAAAATGGCTTTTAAGGAAAAAAAACTAACTTGGTGGATTTCTAAGGGAGTTTGCTTACTGAAAAATACAAGGAGTTAAAAAGGTTTGCTCAGCAAATAATTACTATGTTTGGTAGTAGGTACATATTATATTTGTGGGCAAAATTCTGAATTATTGAAAAAACAAACGCTATTCTCGCTTATCAGATCACATTTAGACACTATACTGCCCGTCTCTATTTAAAAAAACACTAAAATATTTGTACATCAAAATCTCCACATCTAATATTTGGCCCTTTTACAACAAAAGGTTGCCGACCCATGATTAAAACAATAAAACAATTACAGTTAACTAACAAAAACTGCCATAGTTGACTCTAAAATCATAAAAAAACTAATTCTTTAATGGCACATTTAAAAAACACATAAATAAAATAGCACACATCCGTACTAGATATTAGTTATACCTTTCAAGTCAAAAAATATTTTTTGGTTTGGTTGGGTGTTTTTCCCTCAAATCCAAGCGCAGCCGTTCCTCTTGGTGATGCACTACTCAGCAATGCAAAATCTTTTTTAGGTTGTGGTTTTATTGTTTTATGTGGAAAATTAAATTCTTTAGAAAATTGTGGTAAAACATTTAAATATTTGTGCGTGAGCTTCGCAAATTAAAATAAACTAAGCTTTTTGGCGATGTTTCTTTCCTTAATAAATCAAAGAGGCGGCTGCTGTTATAAGGGAATTTAAACCTAGCTGTTGTTAGCTGCTGATCCCAAATTTGCATTACCTTAGATCAAAATTTTAAAATAATATAATATTTCGCTAATAAATCGTTAAAACCATTTAAATATTTATTCATAATCAAATTTCATAATCAAATTTCATAATGCAAGTATAAGGTTAAAGATTTGGAAAATTATCTTACCAAGAAAAGCAGGCGAATTGGACGAAGCAGGCAATGCAGGTGTAGAAAAGAAGTGGTCTCTGGAACAAAGGGTAAGTTTGGTCCCACATGGAGCGTAGAACTGATTTTTGTGCCTCGGTACGTTTGACCTCTAGTTGAATGTTCTGAAAATTATTTATTTGATATAATTTTCTATTTTATTGGATAAACTGTTGAATGTTATGCCCAACAACGTAACAGAACAAGATTTTTTTAATTTTTTATTTATTACAAATACTAGTCTAGGAGCCCAGGACACTAATCCTGTAATGATAGGTCTCCCAAAGTTCATGCATATCAATCGTCATGTCATTCATGGGAGAACACAAAATGGCCTTGCTGCCATGTCTGGGAGCGGACAACGCTAAAAAAAATATTATAATTTTTCTATGTTTCTGTCATGTTAAGTCTCCCTTATTCTGATGGTTCATCGAGACAGGGGAGGAGTAGGACTATACGAAAAGGCAGTGCTGCCAGCCCCCCTGATAAGCCGTATCAGTTGCTGCCGAGAAATAAGCATTACCTCGCACCCAGGTGTCTATCATCATCGAATTCCTCAAAAAACCAAATCTTATCGAATAATTTCACGTTATACACGCAAAATTTTATTATTGAAATATAAAAAATATAAGAAAATTATAAATATTTTTGGCCCACCTCAAATGGATCGCCATTTTGTCCGTTAACAGCGTGCATTGATCTCAGGACCTTCATGGCCTCCTGGTTTTTGCCCATGCAAGCGAGGAACTTGGGACTCTCCGGCGCTATCAGCATTACCATTGCACAAATCGCGTTGGGCATGGCTAAAACTGCAACAAGCAACCTCCAGGGCCTGTAGACTATGCCCAGAAACTCTATGGGAAGCCTGAAGTCAGATATCTGAATCAACCAAGCCAAAGCTAGAAAGAAGAAGAAAAAATTCATACATAAAATCATAACACATCTTCTTCTTCTTCTTCCCCTTGTCCTATTCGGATCGGGGACCTACTGCATCAACAAGGCTCCTACATACACGGAGAAAAATGTTATTTGAAAAAACGATCACTTTAATAGAAAAAACAATCATTTTAATAGTAAAAACGGTTAAAAATGGGACTGAAGTTTTTACGAACAAATTAACAGGGTTTCAATGTTTATTGGCGGGAACATGTAAGGATAATTTGTTGGTATACGTAATTTCGTACGTATTTTACCGCCAATAAACATTGAATCACTGTTAATTTGTTCGTAAGAACTTCAGTCCCGTTTTTAACCGTTCATTTTTCTCCGTGTACGTCCCTGTCTTGCGCGGATTGTTAGGCCTCCGTCCATGGCAGACCCATTCTCTCCTCGCACAGTTTTTGAAGTTGCCTCGCCCAACTGTGTCTGGGCGGCCCACTGGACGTCTACCCTCTGGAGTGGCACACATAATACATACTTAGACAAATAGAAGGCCCTGAGGGAACTAAGTTCCTTCAGGGTGGATATCATCTTTGGGATATAGAGGTATGGAGGGACTTTTTGCGAAGAGGAAGAAGTTATCATGGTTTTTTAGACCCATGTTGTAGGAGGGAGGAAACATAGCGTCTGGCAAATCATTCCACAGCCGAGCTATTGACCACACCGGTTCAGAAGCGATCAATGGGGCTAGTTCCTCGCAGCATCTTTCATTGAAATACCAGAGGTAGAACCATGACAGCATTACCACCTGACACCTGTGTTTAAAAGATTGTAATCCGTTTGTCATGATGTGTTTGTTTCTGCAGTCAAAGGTTTTTTTCAGGCATTTTGAGTCTGCAGACCAGAGGTGGCTGCCAAATTCAACGTTGAGACGCTCGTGCGATTTGTACAGGCTCAGAAGTTGTGTACTATTTTGAAGAAGACAAAAACCTTTTTATTGGTTGTAAAGTCAGAATTCCACAAAAACGCATGACTACAATGCAAGAATTACTTGTGATATTTTTGTAAATTTGGCAAATTAAGCAAAACAGCATTAGAGTTGGACTATCAGAGGTTGTCGAAAGCCCTTTAATTGTTAGTATTTTCATGTACTAACAATACTGTTTTTAAATATATATATTTTTTTAATATTTACCAAATAAATCAAATAGTGGCTTTTGTCGGACATCACGTTGAAAAAACGGGAACATGGAAGAATAATTTGTTGGTATACGTAATTTCGTACGTATACCAACAAATTATTCTTACATTTTCCGGTAATAAACATTGGAACACTGTTAATTTGTTCGTAAGAACTTCAGTCCCGTTTTTATCCGTTTTTACGAATAAAATGATCGTATTTTAGAATAACATTTTTCTCCGTGCAGGTAACATAAGGTTTAATAAATTACAATGACATAAATAAATGACACAGGAGTGTTCCACCACTTTATCTTCATTTAAAATCATTCTAAATCTTCGTTTGTACTGCCTAAATAAACATAAAAGTAATGTTTTATGAATGCACGAATTTTATCGTTTATTTTGTGCATTTTGGAATTTTTTTATCTGTATTTTTATTCTGAAAACAACCTGTTGCTTAGGTAGTCCAAATAAAATATTTACTATCATGGGCCCATTGATGCCGGATGCATGGTTTTATACCACCGTGTTTTTTTTCTTCAAAAACGCTCTCTAACAAGACATGGTTTTTAGCGGTCGCTAAAAGTATGTACTTTTGAGTGAGAAACGATTTTTGCATGGGTCACGTGGGTGAAATCCCTAATTCTCGAATTTGATTCTCCCGAGTTCTTGAATTTTGGTACGAGACTATGGGTTCACAACCTCTCTTTATCCAATTACTATCTTTATTAATAAATAATGTTATGAAAACATTATAAAAAGATATTAATATATCATGTACCTTCCATAAGGTATCCACTACCTACACTAACTAGGTACTGTAAAATGTTGAAAAAAATTTTTTGGAGAATTTCTTTTCCCTCATCTTTTTAAAAATCTATTTAAATAAAAATGAATCCTTATTTCCCTACGACTTGAACGATTACGATGAAACTTTGGGGATTTAATATGCGCATGCCGGCGATGGTTATAGGATATCGTGCTCTGGCGTTATGAAATCATTTCCTATAGGTACTATTCTTCCGATTGCGATGAAAATTTAGTCAGTTATTATAAACATGCCCGCGAAGGTTTCTATATTGCAATATTTGTATATTGATGAGCTCTGGCGTTATGAAATTTGAAAAATAAATTAATAGGTCACAAGCGAGTTATTTGAAAAATGGGTGTATTTTATGGAGTTTAGCATCTGGAAAAAAGGCGGGAGGGGAATTAAGATAGAGGGTTCGGGGAGGGTGGACGACAGAGGGGGGAAGGCGGAGAAGGTGGAAGAGGAATGCGCGAGGGGGGGAGGGAGGTTCCCGAGAAAGAGATGGACACAGCGGGAGAGCGGAGGGGGAACGCGTGAAGGTGAAAGGGGAACGCGGGAGGGGAAGAGGAGGCAGTAAGGGAACGGGGATAAATGGAAAGAACACGCAGGGAGAATCAATTTCCTTACATAAGTTGCATTGCTACGCATGCCTTGTAACAGCTAGTTATTTATAATTTACTATTAATATTTAATTTTTTAAAAGTTCTATAAATTAATGTAAAATAACTTTTTTATTAGCTTTGTGTTTTTTTTTCAAAAACTTATTTTTTCCTGTTACTCAGAGGAAAATTAAAAATGATTGCTTTTAAAAAAAGCATTATAGATATCTACCGTTTTTTTTTCTTATTTAAATTTTTGGTAAATAGCGTGCAAAAAACATGTTTTTTTTTCCTCCAAAATATGATAAAGCTTTTGGGATAAAGCAGGATATTTAGATGTCTTTATAATGGTAAGCAATTTAAAAAATATATTAAATTTAATCTTACTATATTTGTTTGAATGCCTGCAAATGATTAATTAGAATATTTTTTTATTTGGAAATGGGATATCAATACTACTACATTCTACAAAGTTGAACGTACCAGGTAAACAGACGCATCCTACACTGATGAAGGATGCTCCAATGGTCACCATCTTGTCTCTATGCATTGGATTGTTGAACTCTCCAAGATATGCATAGGCAACTGCTGACGGACCTGCTATACTGAAAATATTTCACATTCATTTACCATTGAGAACTTCAACTGCTGAATTTTTTTATTTTTATTTTTTATTTACATTTGATACATTTAAAGCCAAAATAACAAATAATATTACATAATAAGAGAATATATTTAAAATGAATACAAGTGTTATTACGTTGTTTTAGGTCGATATTAGTTCCTAGCTAGGCAGATTGCCTGTTCTAAGGAACCAAAATGTGTAAAGTGCCAAATGCAATTTGAATTATTATTATTCTTTTTAATTAATACCTATGTACTAAGTTTTTACTAAATGTGCCATTCATAGGTAACCATGTATCGTTTTAAGTCACATTATATAACAGTTTTTCAGACTCCTCCCTACCCAAGCCAATCAACCATTTAGTTATTATTGAACCAATGCAGGACATTTTGCAATTTTTAATATTTAAGTCTGGGGGGATTTTATTGTATAATTTCGGTCCCAGATACGCATACGTCTTTTGATACTTTGCCGTATTGCTCCCTGGGACGAAGAGATCCTTTCTGTTGTGACTTCTTGTATTGTATTTGTGATCAATTTTATTAAAATTTTCTATATTTTTATGTACATGGATAATAATCTTTTTTATGAAGTTTTGACGAACATCAAGAACGTTAAATATTTTGTAGAGTTTTTCGCTTGAGAACCTGTAGGGTTTACGCATAATGACTCTAATTATGGATTTCTGGGCCTTTACAAGCGGATCTAAAATCGTTCTTCCTGACGCTCCCCAGCCAATACAACCATACGTTAAGATGGGGTTGCACAGTCCGAAATATATTTTTCTTAAGTCTTTTTGTTTAATTATGTTTTGTTTGAAAGATTGTCGATGTGATATTTCCACTTAAGATGATTGTCTATGATAACACCTAGATATTTGATGTTGTTCACACATTCCAAAGCTTCACAGTTGCAGTTAAAGTCCATATTATATGAAATACAATTAGTCTTATGAGTTTTTATCGTGTACAATGTACTAGGTCGTCCCTTTATGGTTGAGCTGAATCTTATGTATTTAGTTTTTGCTATATTTAGTGTTAGTAGATTTTTGTCAAGCCACTGTTTTATCGCATTGATTCCACTTTCAGCATGTTTATGAGTTTCAGCCCAATCCTCTCCTTCAAATATAGCTACCGTATCGTCCGCGAACGTAATAATTTTTCCGCCTATTGGTAGATTGCATAACTCATTGATGTAAATTATAAATACAAGAGGTCCCAGTGTGCTTCCCTGTGGTACACCAAAGTTGGTGTCTAGTGAGTTACTCACTGTATTGCCTATTTTGAGTTGCTGGCTTCTACCCGTTAAGTAACTCTTTAACCATTCGTAAGGCATACCTACAACACCAATATTTTGTAATCTTTTGAGGAGTATTTTATGAGAAATTGTATCGAAAGCCTTGGCTAAGTCTAAGAACAGTGCAATGCTTTTCTTTCTGCGATCTATATTTCCAGAAATATGTTCTGTAAGTTGCGCTATAGCATCGTCCGTTCCTCTCCCCGGCCGAAAGCCAAACTGATTTTTGCTTAAAAGTTTTCGGCTCTCTACATAATTACTTAATCTATTTTTAAAGATTTTTTCTATAATTTTTGAGATTGCACTCAGCAGGGATATTGGCCTATAATTGCCCACTTGGTTTTTGGGTCCACTTTTGTAGATTGGTACTATTATAGATTTTTTAAGATGGTCAGGAAAAACCCCAGAAGAAAAGCTTTTATTGAAAATGTTCGACAAAGGCGATGCGATATTGTGTTTAATGATTTTTAGAATATGAGTGTTAAGACTATCAGGACCTTTTGAATGCGTAGTGTTAAGATTGTCAATAATTTTTATAACCTCTTCATTTGACGTAGGTGGGAATTTGAACGAAAAATGAATTTGTTTTGGTTCTATTGCAGATGCCAATGAATCTTCAGTTTCCTTGGTGAAACTTAGGATATTTTCCGCAAGCTTAGATCCAACTGTCGTAAAATATTGGTTAGCGTGGCAAGCAATTATGTCCAAATCACTGGTGGCTGTGTTTGTAATCAGAAGTTCGTTAATATCAGAGTCAATTTTATGTTTAGTATTGGTAATTTGTTTAACGATGTTCCACATATTTTTACTGGATGGATCTCGGTCGAGTTGTCGCTTATAGTACCTTTCTTTTGCATTACGCATAACATTTTTACAGATGTTACGATATCTACGGTAATTCTGTTGTTTAAGAGTGTTTTGTGGGTCCTTAATGTAATGTAACCTGAAGTACCCTTGAGAACATTTATACTTATTTTACAGTCATGAGACCAAGACTTAACTAGTTCCTTGAGCTCGTACGGATGTCATTAACGTTCACGCTTTTCTCTCACATGAGTTTGGTTTGAAAACGAAAAAGACAAAAGATACTAGAACGATGACGTCACGTAGAATCTCTCACTGGGACTAATGGTGGAGTTATACTTGTCTGTTGTGACTTGACGTGACGCGTCATAAAGGTATCGGTTTCATACATTTAGTATGTTGACGATTATATTAGTCTGTTGTGTTGTGTCATGATGCGATCTGTGTTGATGCGTCAGAAGCGATCTCGATTTTCGACAGAGCGGTGAAGGTGAGGGGCGCGGGGACGGCCACGTCTTGGCTAGTGTGTACGTACCACGTGCTGTATTGATTTAAAATATCGTCTTAATCATCACGGCAGAGAACATCACGACACTATACGCCTTAAAAGTATAATGGTAGATTCAGACTGGGTCGACGTACGTGCCCATCGCTACGCCTAACAATATCTGAACTGCTTAGCAACCATAGATTTTCAATGAAAATTTATGTTTTAGAATCACATTGGCCACACGCATCGCGACGTGCGATGTCTGTGGCCATTTTCATAGAAAATGTATGGGTTGCTAAGCATTGTTTGAGTAGCGATGCGTACGTACGTCGTCCAGTCTGAACCTACCATAACTCCACCATAATATATACCGAACTGAATAATATTCAATTTTAGAATCAAAACATTAAAGGGAAACAAACAGGCCACAACAAATAGTATAAACCATATATAAATACTGAGTTTAATTTACACATTGTCTGTTATTAAATGATCAGGAAACAACGCAATGCAATGTCATGTCGGTTATCTTAATAAAACACAACACAACCTGTTATTTCATTATTTGATATAACAATAGTAACTTTACATATTATGTTATTCGCAAAAACAATCAAACAAACTAAGTAAACTTATTTTTTGTATTGAAGAAGAAGAAGACAACAATAATAATCCAAATTAAAATATGAAAATTAACAAGACACAGAAAAATAATAAAACACAATGATCGCAACTGGGACACGAATTTAGATTATTATTGTTGTCTTCTTCTTCAATGATATATTACATGTATGGGAATAACCTTCAAAAGTTAAAAAGATAGTTATTCTAATAAAAAATATATATATTTTTTTTATTAATGAAGACAATATAAGCGAAACTCAATCGAAAATTTGAAACAGAAAAATAAAAAAAAGATACAGTCACATCTGGAACACGAATCCAACTATACCAACTGAGCTCCCTATCCGATTCGGTCATATTTAACTCTATACCATTCTTCAACTGGGATCTACCACTAAAATAAGATCCAATTTTTATAAGACAATCTGTCTTTTCATAACTTTTGAAGGTTATTCCCATAATTGTAATATATGAGTTTTTCTTAGAAAAATTGAATATTCTTTTAAACTTCTATAAAAAGTCAATAGGTGTTCCATATAAAACAAAATCGGATATATTTATCCGAGACACTATCTTGGTAACATATACGTTCTTTGAACACTTGTTTCCAAAGAAAAAGGTAGCTGCCGATAGTATGGAAAAAAAATAGTCGAAGATAATATTGTTAATTCTAAATTTTGAAATACGAGTTTACAAATATGACGGTTTTATAATAGGTGGCAATGGTTGAATTGGAAATAAGAGGTTCAGGGTTCGTTGTGACCGTTCATTTTTATTAATTTTCTATGTCTTGTTCATTTTCCGATGTGATTCATTAATTTCAAACTCTCCATACCCATTGAACAAATTAATTGTGATATATTAATGAAACGACTTAATTTAACTGACTTATCTTGTAGAAGAACCAAGAGCGATATGGTACTTTTATTTAAATTAGTAAATGGCACAATTGACGCACCTGACTTAACTAAACTAATAACATTCAGAGTACCAAATCGTAACACGAGGCTTCCAGAGGCCCTAGCACGCTTGCTCTATAACGATCGGTAGGATAACTATCGGTAACTTCTCATCGTTCCCTACGACAACTGCAGATCGCAAACGCATAGGTCACAGTTCACAATGACTAAGTGTCCTTAATATATTCGATATCAACTGTCGTTTGTACGTTTGAGATCTGCAGTTGTCCTAGGGAACGATGAGACTAGCACACCTGGTGTGCTAGCACGGTCGTTACCGAAGTCGCACGAAGTTACCGACCGATTGTCGGTAACTTCTCATCGTTCCCTAGGACAACTGCAGATCTCAAACGTACAAACGACAGTTGATATCGAATATATTAAGGACACTTAGTCATTGTGAACTGTCACCTATTCGTTTGCGATCTGCAGTTGTCGTAGGGAACGATGAGAAGTTACCGATAGTTATCCTACCGATCGTTATAGAGCAAGCGTGCTAGGGCCTCAGAGCTGTTCTTTGTTTATCCTTCGAAAACTAATTATTTCATTAACTCCCCAATCCAAAGACTACATAGGCTTGGAAATAAATTTAGTTCAGTTGATATTTTCGTTTATTCCTTTCTTTCAATTTATTTCTGAAATTTCAAAAATTCTGTTTCCCATTTACTAAACAATGATGTAACATAATTTGAATATTATTGTTTTTTTTCTATTATTTTTGTATTATGATTGTTGTAAAAGCTCTAAGGGCGTGAATAAATAAATAAATAAATAAATTTTCATATTTTAATTTAGATTATTAAATAAGATCACTTACAATACAGCGGTCACTAATCTGAGGATGGCAAACGAGATCAGATCAGGACTAAAGCTGGAAAGTATGGAGAGGAAAGATCCTATCGCCATGGAATACATTATGACGGGTCTTCTGCCCCTGGTATCAGCCAGCCAACCCCATAAATGGGACGATACGATAATTCCTGAAAGAAAGTTAAAAAAAAACATACTTACAACATCAGTAAAATTTCAACAGGAGTAACAGGACATTCAATTTCAAAAGTTAATAATAATAAAACTATTTTTTTTTTTTAATTGATAAACTGATGTTTAAGACAAGATTTTTATGCATAGCACAAAGGGTAACAATTATTATAAGCAATAATTATTAGCCTGAAAAACTCATCCAGAGAAAAGGTACATGCCGCTGACGGGACTCGATGAGTGTTTCAGGCTAATAATTATTGCTTAGGTATATTAATTGTTACCCTTTGGCTATGCATAAATTTCTTGCCTAAAACATTAGTTTATCAATTAAAAAAATAATAATTAATATTTGACGAGTTAAAGTATTTTCACCAAAAAATGTAAACATAATATGTCTCGACGCCACCTAGTGGGAGATTTAGCACTTACAATGCCTTTCTCATATAAAATAAAGTTGGTTAAAGAAATGTAATAAGCAGTAATTGTTAAATGAAACACTAGTACATATTGAATTATTTGGCGAGTAAGAGATAAGCCGACGTAGATCAGTGGATAGAGCAGTTGACCGGAAATCAGAAGGACACAGGTTCGAATCCCGTTGGCGGCATGCACCTTTTCTCGGGAGATTTTTTCAATGTAAATGAGTGTTTCAGGCTAAAAATTATTGCTTATAATATTAATAAAATTAATAACATATCGTCACTACCTTGTTCTGAAATATGAGGTGTCAACATGCGAAAAAGGTTTCTCATAATCTATTTACTGTTTTTTGATTTTAAGGTTAATTCTTGTGTGAAGTACATATTTTAGTTTAATGGGGCCGACAGATTTAGCTATAAAAAAGCCAGCGTTATTTGGCTAGATCTATTTCAGCATATCGCTCGCTGTACATTCCCATTGGGAATGTACGGTAAACGATACGCCGAAATATGCCAAGCCAAAACACACTGGCACTTTTGAAGCTGAATCTGTCACAAGTGTAACGTATTTAACAATTGAGCCAATGAAACGTGACAACTTCAAAAAATCAGAAAACGTTCAACAAATCATCTTCTGTAAAATTTATTGATTAAAATATAATCTACAAATCTACATGAATGGAAATTGTAAGTAAGTTTTTAGTTTTTTTTTTTAATAATTTTTTTCAAATATATCTTCTTTATGTGAATATAAAACTGTCGAGTAGTTTTAAATGTATAAAGTAAACGAGAACAGCAATCAACAAGAAAAGATGTTCTAGTAATTTAAGACACTATCTCTTTGAGATTGTTAAACATAACGAACGACCTTGTGATTAGATTCCGCTTGTGATAATATTTTCTGCCAGTTAAAATTGAATAAAACAATGTTTCCTGAACTTTGTTCCATAAAGCTGATATTTACCAAGAGATCTTAGGAAATGTATTTCTTCCATAGAAGTTTCTTCCGTAATGAATACATATTCATATCAACTTAATATATCGTCGTTGCATATTTAATATAAACAATGTGACGATTTTGACGAAAATGAGTTAAATATACAGTTACTTTTCTTTTCTTTTTCTCCATCTTCTACAATATGAGCCATGTAAAAATATAAAATATTTAAGGCGATAGAAAATAAATCATGTGAGGACAATCAAAATAGTACATAAAAAAATGTTAAAGTCATATCCTCTGCATACCACTAAACAATTCAATTGCCTTGGTATGTACATAATATTAACATCATTTTGTGATGCCTACCTGTCAAATTTTCATAAATTTAAATAAAATATTTTGAAATTATTATGGTATTTACATTATGACGAAAACTGTGTATAGAATATGAACCATGTGAGAAAAACTGTACATAGAATATAAAGCATGTGAGAAAAAAAAATTAAAAGAAAAAAATTATTCTGGCATAAAATAATTAATGTTTTCTATAAATATATTCTTATAATGAACGAAATATATTTTCCTACTTTGTCCATAAAAAGAATTGTTGTTTTCCGTTTCGTTATTTTTTTAAACAGTTTTTATCGATTATCTCAGAATGTGCTCAGTCTCACATGGTTCATATTCTATATACAACGACGATATATATAGCGTATTCAGGGATGTACTTTGCTTTAATGAATGGTTCCTGACATTATTTGGAGTAAAAATGTAAATAAAAATTATGTTTCCGGTGACTTTACGATAACTATTTTTTCATTTTTTGTTCTTCAAATTAAGAGTAATAATCACTGGCCATTCAGCCGAGTAACCGACCAACCTCTTACCCAGTGCTGACTGCACAACACCTACTATTTTTTTATGTTTTGTAGAAAAAAAAAACAAAAATGTCACCGGAGACCCAAATTTTATTTACATTTTTTACTCCAAATAATGTCAGGAATCACTGGTTAAAATAATTCAAGTACACATCCCTTAACACCGTGTATATAAAAACTATGACAAGGAACCATTTAGACATATCTAATTTTATGACTAAATTAAACAAATTCTTTAAACTTCATTTAATTTAATTTTTTTTTTGGTTGTTTGTTTTTGGGGTGTTATGCCGTGTTGCGCTACCTTCTTCTTTAGCCGACGTTTCGGACAGCGTTGCAGTGTCCATCATCAGGGCAGATCCGGCAGATCCGACGAACGTCGGCTAAAGAAGCATAACACCCCAAAAACAACAACAAAAATTTTTTTGGCCTTCAAAATCTAAAAAACGTATCTTAATTTAAATTTGGTTCTGATAGAGCTCTTCCATCCTTAAATACAAAAATCAGTCAAATTATAAGAAAAACAAGCAGAATATATAGGCTTAAAGTCGTTATGTGGAGGAAACATAACAGTTTCGGGATGTTTTTGCAGAATGGGATTATTTTTTAATTAACTTAACTTTCTTTAACTGTTCCAAATGAAAGTTGTATATAATCTCCACCATGTGAACATTTCAGCAAGGGTGCTTCTAATGAGGTGATGAAGAAATATAATTTTCCATTCTGAAAATCACCTTCTCAAACCTTTACAATTATAAACCACGATGCAAAGCACTGGTATTTTGCTGTAATAAAAATCTATTAACTTTATAAAATGAATAGAAATAAAATTAAAATTAACCTCATTGTTTAAAATCCATCCAAAATATTTAATTAACAAGACAGTCAGTGTGATTCTGATAGAGACTAAGAATTTTTGGACTGTATTTGGTGAAATCTACACAAATTTTACGTAGATTTGTATACATACCAACAAATGGAATTGCCCCAAGCCATCCTTTTTGCGTTAGTGTTAGTTCAAGGTCACATTGTGCTGCCGGGGTGATGTAGCTGAGGCCCAGGGTCTCAAATATCATCCCTATCAGGATGGTGCCACACAGGACGAGCATGCCAATGTTGAATTTGCCGAAACCTGAAAATAGTCAAAATACAATGTAAATATATTCTGTAATACCTTTCTTAGATTAGATATTATTAGCACACAGTTTCATTCTTCAAATGCTTTTTAAAAGTATGTTCCCATATTGAAAATATGAGCAATAATAGTGATGCGTCCAAACTTTTATGATTAAAAAACAATTCCAACACTTTACTTTAATCTGCTTTTAAGTATTTTCGTTGTTTGTTTTTGGGGTGTTATGCCGTGTTGTGCTACCTCCTTCTTTAGCCGACGTTTCGGACAGCGTTGCAGTGTCCATCATCGGGGCAGATCCGGCAGATCCATCGATAAAAACGTCGGCTAAAGAAGGAGGTAGCACAACACGGCATAACACCCCAAAAACAAACAACGAAAATGCTTTTGGCCGTGAAAATCTAAAAACGTATCTGCTTTTAAGTAATTCAAAAAAATTCAAGGGAGACTAAAATCCGTTATATTTATTTATTTATTTTTAGTTTTTTGAAATCTTAATTGTAATTTACATAATATTTTAAAATAAAAGAACATTATTTATATTCTTGCATTCGTGTTTCTTACAAGTAATGGGTATACCCTACTCAAGCTGACACAAGAGGGTATTACCAGTGAATACCAGAAATTAGTCCTTTTTAAATTAAATTCTAGACGTAATGACTATTTTTTACAAAAAAACATAAATTGATTTTGAAAGATTGTTATTTTATCTGGTACACATGCTTTTTGAATAATGTCTAAACAAAATAAGTGTGTAATAAAAATTTGAAATATTTTAGTTTGTAAGACCTTAAATAAATAGAAAAACTGAGGTATTTTTGTCACAAAACATGTTCTCGGATTTATTTTTAATGATTTTAATTTAACTAAAATTAAAATTCTGAAAACTGGGTTGACTAGATTATGTATTGATTTATTTTGTTGTATTTTTTATTTATTTACATTTGATACATTTAAAGCCAAAATAACAAATAATATTACATAATAAGAGAATATATTTAAAATGAATACAAGTGTTATTACGTTGTTTTAGGTCGATATTAGTTCCTAGCTAGGCAGATTGCCTGTTCTAAGGAACCAAAATGTGTAAAGTGCCAAATGCAATTTAAATTATTATTATTCTTTTTAATTAATACCTATGTACTAAGTTTTTACTAAATGTGCCATTCATAGGTAACCATGTATCGTTTTAAGTCACATTATAACAGTTTTTCAGACTCCTCCCTACCCAAGCCAATCAACCATTTAGTTATTATTGAACCAATGCAGGACATTTTGCAATTTTTTATATTTAAGTCTGGGGGGATTTTATTGTATAATTTCGGTCCCAGATACGCATACGTCTTTTGATACTTTGCCGTATTGCTCCCTGGGACGAAGAGATCCTTTCTGTTGTGACTTCTTGTATTGTATTTGTGATCAATTTTATTAAAATTTTCTATATTTTTATGTACATGGATAATAATCTTTTTTATGAAGTTTTGACGAACATCAAGAACGTTAAATATTTTGTAGAGTTTGTCGCTTGAGAACCTGTAGGGTTTACGCATAATGACTCTAATTATGGATTTCTGGGCCTTTACAAGCGGATCTAAAATCGTTCTTCCTGACGCTCCCCAGCCAATACAACCATACGTTAAGATGGGGTTGCACAGTCCGAAATATATTTTTCTTAAGTATGATTATATGATTTGAAATTTGTGTTGTTTAATAGAATCTATCGTTTGAAAATTGAACAAATCTGCCAACGACCAACGGTATAACCTTAGTATATTAAAAATACACTTAGTTTTTAAAAATTTTAAAACTGCATGTACCAGATAAAATAACAATCTTTCAAAATCAATTTATGTTGTTTTGTAAGAAAGAGTCAATACGTCTGGAATTTGATTTAAAGGCGACTAATTTCCAGCATTCTCTGGTAATACCCTCTTAAGTTGACTGTTAACCGAAACTGATCTGATATCTTGGAGGCCTCGTTAAAATTTATCAATCGTTGGTCGTAATATCTTACCGTGCTCGCAAATATTCAAAACTGACCATAGATGAAGGATTTTGTCAATATCGTATTGATATAGGTATATATATATATATCGATATGTATATATATAGATATATCGATTGGCCATGCTAGGCCTTCGGACACTCCTGTTATACATTGTTTTTATATGAACACTGTTTCAATAATTTAACTTATTGCATCATTAATTCCTACCAACAATAATTGTTCAACGTGTGTTACCAGCTTTAACACCATTGGTAGATTTATCACTGATTTTGACATTAGCCTTATAAACTTGACATTCTCGTATTATGAATAAACCAGTCCATTACCGTGCGAAGGAATGTTGCCTGAAGTACAAAACACGCAGGTTTCGTACTGTTGATATTTATTTGTTAAATAACCATACCTACATTCCAAATGTTATTAACAGCGGTTAAGGCGATTATAAAGCTATCAAGGACAACAAGAAATAATATCTTTAGTATGAGAATTAATTGAACACCAGACTATTTAGATTAATTCAAGCAACTTGTATCAATTTGCGTTCAAATTGAAACGTGACGCTCGTTTATTACTGGAATAGAATTAAATCAATCAAGACACTCGCATACTATCAATATGCGAGTGTCAACTTATAAATATATCCATAATTTTTAAGATCATGACTTCATGACCCATGCATATTTTTTTTCGATACTGTTATTTCAACAAATATGCGATTATTTTTAGATTTTTTTTTGTTGATAGAAAGTTTGCGTGGTCGTTTACAAATATTAAAAGAAAACATAGATAATATATTAAATTAAAAAGTGCATATTTATCTTAAACTGTTTTGTGTTGCCAACTGTATTTTTTTTAAAGTAAACCAAACATTGCTAAATTTTTACGTTAGCTCCGTGCAAAGCATGTCAACATTGGGATGCTTTGTGTAGGGTGTTTTTAGGAAAGAAAGGCGAGGAAGTATTGGGAAAAAAATAAAGGTACGATCATATATCTAGGTATAACATATTATAACAAACTACCATTATATCTAAAAGTTATCGAAAATATTCAGGAATTTCAGCAAAAATTAAGAAAATACCTACAACTACTATAAGAGTCCATATGTCACTATACATTATTATTTCTTTCAAACATTGAAATTTTTTATTGATAAATCTTACATTTTCTTAATTATCCCTTGTTTTTGCCATAATGTATTATTTACTTTCATACATGATATTATTTAATTGAACTAAAATTCCCTCACTCTTTATGGTGAGGAAAAGCTATTCTTATCTACCATTTTAACAATGTATAAAATGTAAAAAAATTGTACTTATTGTAAAAAAAAACCTACAAATATTAAATAAATAAATATATGAAACGGGTAAGAATATGGGCGTCGGTGTGTCCAGTAGTGACGGGTGTATAAATCTATACCTCTCACTGCGGTGGAAAGTGGTGCTCCTAGAGAATCCTGCTGGTCCAAAGGTCTTCCAAAACTAGGCCTGCAACCTGGACAAACCTCACTCCATTAACCCGGGCACCCTTGCTAAGTCACTAAACGTAGCGAACCACTTCGGGTAATCTACGGCAGAGGTATGAATAACCTAACAATATTTTAATTTCTGCGTCAGAGGATTGAATCAGCGATCCCGAGGTGGAATTTTGATGTTTTAGATCTATTATTTTACTATCAGTTTTTTTTGTGTACTGAGTTCACAACGAACAGGGGTCAACGTTAAAAAAATACAAAGAAATAAGTAAGTATATATTATACAAACTGTTCAATAACGGTGTATAAAAATATAAGAATAAATCAATAAAGTTTGGGTCAATTGAAGTTAAGTGAGAATAAGAGATTTGATTTTTTTTGTTCAGAATGCTATCGTTAAATATGTCCAGAATATTTCCACTACGGTGAATGTTACCAGTAGATATATCATATTCGATACATTTGCATAAGAGGTTGGTAGAGGGTTAAGTTGGTTATTTCAAAGGAATATGGAAAGTTTCAGGGTTTAGTAAACTGTGATTGATATTGATTTTGATCGTGGCCAAGAGGAAAGATTTTATATGGTTATTTATAATTTTGACAATAAATTTTATATAATAATTATTATAAAGTTTTGAAGGTCTAGTGTGTAAAATTCCATAAAAAACTGGGATTTATATAAAAATTAAATCTAGAGACAATCTTAATTGTACATAAAGATGAAACCGTGTTATCTGTATAAAAATATGTACCACATATGAATTGATTGACAAACTAATTTAATTGATTTGATTGATTTGTGTTTTCACAAATTAATCAATTAAAATATATATATAAGGAATATTTGCGGCACGATCCAGAGTGGAAGATACTTTCAGTACTGCCCTGGTGTAAGACGACCATTCAGAATTGAAAAATTGCTTAAAAATGGCTTTAGCCGTGCTTAGTGACAGATCTGAATAGCCATATACTTCCCCACCTTCCTTTTCCTCATCTCCTTCAACATACCCCAATTGGGGATGCCATAGTCTGACTGGCTCCAGACGGGAGCAGTTGGGACTCTCGTGAGGTACCTATTCACATTAAAAATAAAATTAAAGATAGTTTAACGAGATTTGATGAATATTGTAATTAAGAGGCCAGTGACACGCTGCATGAAGAGGAAGTAAAAAATATTTATGGTCGATGCACTGCAATAACGCGGGAGCCAAAAAATAAAGGCTTTATACAGAATGTAATGCACCGACACACTACTACATTTACCGGAAATATTTATTTATAAGAAGTTTATAATTTTAAAACTGAATAGCAGAAGGTTAGACGTAGAAAAATTATTCTTCTCCCATAGTAACAAGAGAACAAAACAAATGTTTTTTTAAATATTATGATATCAAGTCGCATTAATGTTCCAGTGTGTCATAATTGTTTGAAAAGATTTATTTTATCTTGAGTCAAGAGAGTTGTCGCTAAAAATTAAATCGAATTAAGAGGAACGGCTGTGCGGCCTTTCTCATACAAAACTTTAATTTTAATTTTAGGCCAAAATACTTTATCAAACTCAATAATAATTTTTTTATTCAAAAGGACAATATATCTAATACGAATGTAAATAGTTTTATTTATTTGTATTTCGAATTATAAAATATTGGTCATTAAAGACGCATATTTTTAATGATTATGGAGGCAACTTTTGTTTTTATTTCGTTATATTTGCATTTTAGTTTTTTTTTTAAATAATTATCATTAACTAACAAAAAACCGTCAACATTTCCTCTAAAATCATGAAAAATGGAATCATTAAATGGACGCAATTTAATACTTAAAAAAATTAAAGTAGCACATATCCATATTAGACATTTACTTTTGATTAAAAAAAAAACTCAGTTTGTTAAAGTATTTTTCGCAAGTGCAAGTTTAAATGCAAGGCCGCGCAGGATGTTAATTGTAACAAAGTTATTTTATTATGTAACATTTGTATCGTACAGTATTAAATATATTTTTTAAGACTATTAAAATTAATTTTGTAATAATATGATTTACATAAACTTCTAATCTAATCGTACAATGATACGTTTTGTTCTTCAATACAGACTTAGTTCCTAGTAGGTATGATATGGCATGGTATGGCATGCAGATCGCCAACGAATCAATGACATTTCACAATAACTAAGTGTTATTAAAATATTCGACGTCAACTGATGTTTGTACGTTTACGATCTGCAGTTGTCCTATAGGGAACGCCCCCTAGCATGGTCGATCGATAAGGATTGTATCGATACCTTTCGGTAACTTTTTGTCGTTCCCTAGCAACGCTGGTTATATTGCATTTTGAAAATCCAATGTGCCCATTGGCCAGAAGTGAAAAAACTTACGAGTGTAAAGCTAGCCAGTTTAACTTTTACTGTAGCTAGCGTTGAAACAGACGGCCCTTAAACAACTAAAAATAATCACATTTTTGCTAGGCCCTAACCAGAGAAAATACCACGACAACAATGAATAACATATTATTATTGCTCGCATAAGAGATAAAAAAAAATTACCTGTCATAAGCAGCGCCTCATCGAAAGATACCGTCTTGGTCCACATTATCACTGATTTAAAATTAATTTTTAACTGTATTAATTATAAAAATGTCACAATTAATAATGCAGCGGTGAGTTCCACGCGTACATACTGTTAAAACACACAAATCATCGATTAGATTTCAAATATAAAAATAAATCATTATACATATGAATACGCTACTGTCAATAACAATAAATACGACTCGTTTACAATAGAGCAAAAATCTCTCTTCAACACCTTAAGTAAGAAATTTAAAGAAACACTGTGAATTTTTTCATACGTATAACTTGTAAAATAACAAAAAAAAACGTCTAAATAATAATTTTTGGAGCATACGTTGCGATTTTTTTCTTTCGAGGGAATTTTATGTAATCAATGTTTAGGCTCTACAAATCTTCGGATATTATCGTAAAAAATAACATATATATTTTTAAGAACTTAGAAACTTAAAGTGTTAAAGGGACATATGTTATAAATCGGTAGAAAATCGGAATTCAGGCCCTTAAGGGCTTAAATACCTTTGGACCTTGCACCTTAAAAATGTCAAAAAAATGATACTGATTGTCCATTTGATGTTCATACGAATTTCAGGTTTGTCCATGTGATGTTACATTTGAATTTCACCGAGACATCTGGGCATTAACTATATAAAAATAAATAAACAAGCACTTGTTATTTAAATTGTATAAATAGAAGCCATCGTTTGAATGTAAAGTAACGTTTTCAAAAACGAAAATGTGAGACACAGCCAAATATTATTATCACTGTTTTAAATTTATATTTATAAAACTAGAATATAATAATGTAACACGGGCTTTATAACTTGTATATATAACAAATTATATTTACGATACTTCACCTAAATGAATGTACACAAAGCAGACACAGAGTGGCTGTGCAATAACCAAGACGGTAGCTACTTGACTGAGTACTGAGTCACTTGACTGGAAAATAATGCGAATGAGTTAAATGTACATAGTCGCATATTCCGAATTGCTTACCTACTTGTGTTATTAACCCCTCATGCTCATTTGTTCGGATTTTAGAACAGCTCATATAGGTCTCATCGAAATCCTTGTAACTCCCTTCCTATCATGGTTAGAAATATGATCTAAACCAGTGATTCCAAAAGTGGTCCAGGTGGACCCCCAGGGGTCCACGGGAGACTCGATGAGGGTCTACGTTGGCATGATAACAAAATGGGGGTCCACAAGTTGTATGTGGAGGTCCACGAAAATTTATGTTAATTCTCTACCCCCCCCCCCCCCACCCCTGCAAAGTCAGGAATTTTAACGGGATCACTCAATCCCAAGGGCTAAAAGAGTTTGGGAACCACTGATCTAAACGGTGATAACAAAGAAAACAGCACCAGAGTGGAAGATACTCTCAGTATCGCCCTGGTGTAAGATTGCCATTCAGAAGAAACGTTGCTTGAAATGGCTTTAACCGTGTTTAGTTACTAGATCTGAATATACAGGTATTTCTTCCTTATTCCTTCCCTTTCCTCGTCTCCTTCCCTTCCCGGTTACCTCCAGCCTCACAACATACCCCAATTGGGATGCCATAGTCTCACTGGCTCCAAACGGGAGCAGATAGGATTCTTGTGAGGCATTACTAAAAAAAAGCCCGCGTTATTGTCGCATCTAAAAGTTTGCCGCAAAATAATTGCAAACTACGCCTATATGAATCCAAAATTTCGTATCACAATTTTACCAAAAAAAAAAGAAACTTTGGGGACATCTTTTATTCATTTTTTTTACAAAGGACAAAAAAGTAAGTTGACGATAATGTTTATAATACATTTGCCTAATAAAATATGCATGTATTGTTAGCTGTTTTCCATTTGGTTGTGAGCCATTAAAAAAAATGTTTATTATAAAAAAAAATTATATTTAAAAAAAATTATGTTTATTATAAAATTTAAACGCGTATTTCATCATCTTTCTAAAATAGTTTTTAGTTTTCGGATGCGTTCAGAAATATTCCATTTATTTGGAATTTATTGAAAAGCACAGGAAATATATTGACCTTCCGACAAAATAGGCCCGAGGGGTTAAATACTTAAATTATCAGCTGCCACCCTAACGTCACAATAGTTGTAAATTAAGTTGTAAGTACTCTAAGCTGTTGAGTCACAAAACATAGTTGTAAATTTACTTTAAACAACTTTTAGGATAAAACAATGTTTGATCTGCAATGTTCAGCGACGTAATATTTTTGTACTTCAACAATCTTATTTACCACCTAACCACTCGAGCGCTTTTTGCCACATTATGGCACTATTTACAAAACCTCGGATTGCTTTGTTGCCAAAATGTGGCTTATTAAGAAAAATTTTTTTTTTATTAAAATGACTATATAATATATTGTACATTCAAAATATTAAAAATAAATATTATATAGATTCTTTCAAATGTTTTAAGGCTATAGATTTAATTAGATCGGTCAGTGGTTGAGTGGGCATAGCATTTGGGTTCCACCCAGGCGTTCCGTGTTCGATTCCTCGGCTGGCTAAGTCCTCCATCACAAGACAAGCAACATCTTCCGTGGTGGTAGTAGGAGATTATCAAATGTTGTTGGGTTATTCGTAACCCGGGAATGTTTGTCTTTCTTTAAAAAAAAAAAAATTATATTTTTTTTATAAATCCTACAAATATGTGATAATAGACAAATGATAGGGGAATTCATTGGCTACATAGAACTATAATCAGTCTGTATGTCTCCATATTCTAATTCAGAGATATGATTTTTTTAATGTGGGCGGAAAAATTTTCTCTAGAAATCCGAGAAAAAATATTTTAATTGCTCTGTCGCTCCAGTGGCTGTATGTGGTTTTTCGACCTTTGTTGTCAGTTTCATTTTTCTTCAACCACATAGTGCAGATTTTATTGAACACAATTGATTGAATATCCTACTAAATTGTGTGCTATTTATTATAAATATGATTATAATATAATATATTAAATAATATTTCAACACATAAATTTTATTGTTGAAGGTCCCCAGCGTTGCCTGGGCTTTGCAAAGAGTTTTTCTAAATCTAATATAGACAGTGACCTTTCTCTTTTTTTTAATGTAAAGTGAGCAAAATTTCGTCATTCTAGGAATAACACTGCTAGTTTCTTTTAAAAATTAAAACCACGCTTCCTGCCCGCCACAGAAACAGGTAGATTGATCAAAGTACTTAAAATCAGCGTTAGTATTATTGTGATTATTTTTTGGGTTATTACGCCGTGTTGCGCTATGTCCTTCTTCAAATGCAAATTAAATCCACAAAAAGCCCATTACTATTAATAAATACGACGTAGCTAAGGCTAAGCATAAATTTGCGTATACCACGCGCCGTTTGCTGTTGCTTCATTCCTTTCGAATAATTCATCGTTCGTTTCGCATTTTGTAACATGCATGTATACCCAGCCTAATAGTTTTCGATATCCGGTACATGGCGGTTACATCAAAACTAAACGCCGAAAACCACATTAACTAATTATTATTCTTAAATACGGGCCGTAAGAGGAATGATGCTCGTAACACGGTATCAATTCTACATCTACATTAATATACAAGCTCTTCACCACAATGTACATCTGTCCTGATGATGAACACTGTAATGCTGTCCGAAATGTTAACTAAAGGAGGAAACGCAACTGGGTATTAACAACCCAAAAATAAATCACGATAAAACTTTTGTTCGTGAAAATCCCAAATCATATCCGAATTCGTGAAAATAATTCGGTGTTGGCAAAAAACTTCAGAACAAAAATGCTTTTTCTAAAAGAAGGGTCATAAATTGACGCAAATCCTTAAACGTTAATTATCTCTGTTTGCCATATCAGATACAAAACATGTCATTTAACAATATTTAAGATAAACGGCTGCGAGGCCTTTTTCATATAAAACTTAAATTCGATGTTGAGGCCAAAATTCTCGAATTATTATTTTTTAATCAAAACGTATAGCAAATATCTGGTATGTATATGTACCTACTACTTTATTTATTTCTGTCGTAAATATTTTATATTTATGTTAACAGGGTATAATAAGGTTGAAAACAATAAAATACAAAATAAATTTTCACAGATTTTTTTGAGTTTTGATGTTTTTCTTCTAAAGAAGAATATAATCTAATATATAAAAATTAATATTTGTTTGTTCGTATGTTATGCGGGGCCATACCATTTATCCGATTGCGATGAAACTTATGGAATATGATGTGCGCATACCCGGTATGGTTACAGGATAGTGAGCTCGGGCGTTATGAAATTATTTTCTATAATATTCATCCCAATGCGATTAAAAATTTCATCCGATTGCTATTAATTTTTTTTTAATGTTGTGAACATGCCCGTGAATATTTCTATATACATATATATATATACTGGTGAGCTCTGGCGTTATGAAATTGGCATTAAAATTTTTAATATGTCACGCGAGTTGTTGGAAATATGGGTGTATTTTATGGAGTTAAGCGGCAAAAGGTTTTAGTGTCGTAATGTTAAATTTACATAAGACAATTTTGTGTTTCAACGTAAATCAGTCGTTTGTTATTTAAATTTAAGCCCATCAGAATATTTAAATTTCTTAAATATTTTTCATTATATTTTCATAGTAGATTGGGCTATTTTAAAAAATATATATTTATTATTAATTTACAAATAATTGTTAAAGTTGCCGCTAAAATTGGGAAAAATCGATTTCTTTAATGGCCTATATTTTATAATTTGAAACACAACACATATTTGCTAGACCTTTCTATTAAAAAATAGTTATTCGGTTTAACCAAGTATTTTGTCTCAAATCCAATTTTAAGTTTTGTATGAAAAAGGCCGCAGAGCCGTTCCTCTTAATAATGTAACATATTATGATAAATATCTCTTAAATAGTCATTAATGAAGGTTTTTTTAACAAAATCTAAATATAACCATTTGCGATTCAAAAAAGGGGTCTGTTTATAAATGTTTCAATTTGGTCTCTGGAATTATCTTTCTAATTACATTGATTTGATTACAAGTGTAAATGTAAAATATGTCTCACCCAAAAATCGTAAAATGTCCCGCCATCTCACAAAATATGGTTGTCCCAACACTATTTTTCGTATTATGTATTTTGAATTTCACACCCATAGTTTTTATCATTTTTTTAAAACAAATAACATTTTACGAGCATACCATCACAAAAACAAAATACATAGATTATATATATATAGATTTTTATTTAATTAACATTTTTTTCCGACGGTCAAACCAGTGTTATTATTATTTTGGTAATTCAGTATCGAACCGCGGGCCGTTGCCTATGGGTTTTATTTCTGGGTTGTTAGCCAGTACATTGTAATATGTGTTCTGTTTAGTGTGCGCATTATTTTTGTTATGGTCAGTGACCCTGACTTCGACCAAGGGCATATCTTCGATATGTTTTGAATAATCAGTTTGATTGTCGGTATTTATTGATTTCGTCTCAGATTTAAGAATGTTCCTCAAAAGGGTAATTTGATGTCACAGCTATTCTATCGTTTCTGTTTTTAAAGACAAAATATAGTTTATTAAACGAGGTTATATCGACGGAATCAAAAAAAAATGGCAGTAATTTGTGCACGTTTTTAGCCACAAAATTGGCATACCTGTCGTCTCGAACTTTTTGATTATTTTGATAGTACCTTCTTCTTCTTCTTTTCGTGGTCTTCCTTCCTAGTGATTCTCTTGTCGTCGATCTTTGAGTACAAGAGATCCTTCGATAATTCCACGATAATTGATACTTCATCTAACACGTCTACTTTATTGAATAGAAATGTTCAAAATTATTTATTTTAAATTTATTTATTTAGTATAAATTCATTTGTACAAAATAAGGATAGTCCCACAAATCTGTCATATGGCAGCTTGTCTGTAGGTTCTACAATTTATCACTCTTAATATTATACATAAGGAAATATTTGTTAATACATATTATATAGTTTTAAGGAAACATTAGGATAGATCACATAATAATATTAGATTATTTGAATTACATCTATAAGATATTTCAATATACATGCCTAATAATAAGATATGTAGGCAGCTACATTAAGAAAATCAATTCAACATATTTAAGATACATGGAGTTTTCGTTAATTAACCACATTTTAATCATTTTAGGGCATAATCTGTCATTTTTTTCCAATTTTATGTTTTTATTTATTTTATTAAAAATCACTGGTATAAGGTATTCAAGAGTACGGCTTCCATATTTATTTAATATTCGAGGAGTT
Organism: Limnephilus auricula; assembly: GCA_951813805.1. Classification (NCBI taxonomy): domain Eukaryota; kingdom Metazoa; phylum Arthropoda; class Insecta; order Trichoptera; family Limnephilidae; genus Limnephilus; species Limnephilus auricula. The sequence goes on from OX638403.1 coordinate 10,638,307, forward strand.
TTTAGGCCCTTTCCTTCTTTAAATCTTGTGGTATGTTTGTGTACCATTGAGTGTTTATATGAGCTTTCCCACGCATTATCCATAATAGTAATGAACCAAAGGAGACCTTTTATTGTAAGTATGCTCTCTGAGCCATATAGTAGTTTTAAGTTATTCCTCTCTCTGTAAATATTTGATGTAACAATTTTTTTCATTATGGCAGTTTGTAAATTTTGAATATATTCAATGTAAATAGTGCTTGCCTGTAATTATTAATAACCATTTTTCATTTTATTCGTGATCATTACTCAAATAAAGATTTTCATGACATATTTAACGTATCCATCACAAAATATAAACAAATTAAGATATATCGTAGAATTTATATCGGAAAGCAGAACAACAAATCTAATTTATTAAAAAAATAAATTAGATTTGTTGCTTATGTAAAAAAGTATTTTTAGTTCATATATTCATTATGTATGACTACCACAACACGGGCAGTAGCCTAGTATGGTAGTTAAAAAAAATGTCAAAAACTGTAACTTGTAAAAATTTATTAAATAATAAAAAATAAAAAAAAAAAAAAAAAAAAAAAAATTAAAATAACTGCCTAGCTCTGCTTCGACTTGTTTTATTTATTGTATAAACTATTCCCAATCTACTATTTTCCCATCTTACCTGGTTGAGTATTTTGTTTTTGTGATGATATGCTCGTAAAATGTTATTTGTTTTAAAAAAATGATAAAAACTATGGGTGTGAAATTCAAAATACATAATACGAAAAATAGTGTTGGGAAAACCATATTTTGTGAGATGGCGGGACATTTTACGATTTTTGGGTGAGACATATTTTACATTTACACTTGTAATCAAATCAATGTAATTAGAAAGATAATTCCAGAGACCAAATTGAAACATTTATAAACAGACCCCTTTTTTGAATCGCAAATGGTTATATTTAGATTTTGTTAAAAAAACCTTCATTAATGACTATTTAAGAGATATTTATCATAATATGTTACATTATTAAGAGGAACGGCTCTGCGGCCTTTTTCATACAAAACTTAAAATTGGATTTGAGACAAAATACTTGGTTAAACCGAATAACTATTTTTTAATAGAAAGGTCTAGCAAATATGTGTTGTGTTTCAAATTATAAAATATAGGCCATTAAAGAAATCGATTTTTCCCAATTTTAGCGGCAACTTTAACAATTATTTGTAAATTAATAATAAATATATATTTTTTAAAATAGCCCAATCTACTATGAAAATATAATGAAAAATATTTAAGAAATTTAAATATTCTGATGGGCTTAAATTTAAATAACAAACGACTGATTTACGTTGAAACACAAAATTGTCTTATGTAAATTTAACATTACGACACTAAAACCTTTTGCCGCTTAACTCCATAAAATACACCCATATTTCCAACAACTCGCGTGACATATTAAAAATTTTAATGCCAATTTCATAACGCCAGAGCTCACCAGTATATATATATATATAAATATATATATATATATATATAGAAATATTCACGGGCATGTTCACAACAATTAAAAAAAAATTAATAGCAATCGGATGAAATTTTTAATCGCATTGGGACTGCAGATCGCAAACGAATAGGTGACAGTTCACAATGACTAAGTGTCCTTAATATATTCGATATCAACTGTCGTTTGTACGTTTGAGATCTGCGGTTGTCCTAGGGAACGATAAGAAGTTACCGACAATCGGTCGGTAACTTCATATCGAGCGACCGTGCTAGCACACCAGAGGCCCTAGCACGCTTGCTCTATAACGATCGATAGGATAACTATCGGTATCTTCTCATCGTTCCCTACGACAACTGCAGATCGCAAACGAATAGGTGACAGTTCATAATGACTAAGTGTCCTTAATATATTCGATATCAACTGTCGTTTGTACGTTTGAGATCTGCAATTGTCCAATGGAACGATGAGAAGTTACCGACAATCGGTCGGTAACTTCATATCGAGCGACCGTGCTAGCACACCAGGGGTGCTAGCATAGTCCATCGATAAGGATCGGTAGGATAATTGTCGGTAACTTCTCATCATTCCCTAGAACAACTGCAGATCGCAAACGAATAGGTGACAGTTCACAATGACTAAGTGTCCCTAATATATTCGATATCAACTGTTGTTTGTACGTTAGCGATCTGCAGTTGTCCTAGGGAACGATGAGAAGTTACCGACAATTATCCTACCGATCCTAATCGATGGACTATGCTAGCACCCCTGGTGTGCTAGCACCTAAGAGTATGGATATTAGAGAGACGGCATGTGAAGTGTGCCCGCGCGCTCAAAATGTGCCTTTTCGAGAATTCTACCCACAAGGCTGACATTGGCTGTCACCATGTAAAATGGCTGCTGTCGGAACGTATTAAACGGCCAAAAACCAGCAGCCAATGTGAGCCGTTTGGGTAAAATTCTCGAAAAGGCACACTTGGAGCGCGCGGGCACACTTCACATGCCGTCTCTCCAATATCCATACTCTTAGACAAAAACAGAACAGTAACAAAACGGAACGTCGAAGGAAAGTGTAAAATAACATTCCTAACCTCACCTAACCTTTTTTATGTTCCGTTTTGCACTGTTCTGTTTTATCCTCTTACCGTTTATCTTAAATTTCATTATTTTTTTTATTTTTCACCGGGATTTTTGTCACATTCTAGAACGGTAAATCTTGAATCTACTGGAGACGTAGATTACAAAAGATATCGGAATAAGCCTATGAGGTTGTACAATGTCGAGTACGATAAAGATACTTTTCTTATCTACGTGCGGTTTAGTACATTTTGCTACAGTCAGACGTAGAAATGTAACAAAACTATCTATTTACCTACCTGCTCTACAAACAGCTTATGTAAATATTTGTTTTTTTTTGAGACTAGATGCATTAGGGCAGCATTTGGAGATGAAGGAAAAAATTTAAAATAAGTAGTAGGTAGGTTGAGTATTATTCGTGTATTGCCTGTAATCTACCTTAATCACAATCACTTCAGACTATTGGCTGATGCGCGGCCGGTTTCATACAAAACTTAGTTTTGGATTTGAGGCCAAAATACCCAACCAAACTGAAAAATTATTTTTGTAATAAAAAGGTATGTCAAATGACTATCTCGGACAATCTAACTATATCTAAATTTCTCTAAATAAACAGTGTTAATCTTAAGTGACCTACCAGGTCAGTATGGTCCTGTATATTTTCTTAATAATGAAAAAAATAAATAAAGAATAAAATAAAATACATGTACATGTACATTTTTAGGCAGCATTGCGTTAATTGATCAGATGCATTGCACATATAATAATAATAATAATAATTGGATGACTTGTATAGCGCCGTTTTTGTGAAAAATCACCTCAAGGGCGCTGTATATAGTTTTGTATCACTGAACAAGAACCAGTGGATGCAATGTTTTAGCCATAAGTTTTTATAATGTTTGTCTAGTCTGTAGTTGTAGTGATGTTCCGGATATCCGTATCCGTGTCCGTATCCGCGGATATCCGAGGGAGAAGAAAGATCCGTATCCTTTACTTTTCTCGCTGATCTTTTACTGATCTTTTACCTTATTAATTTTCAATTGATAGGACGAAATGCTATATATATAGGTGGTTAGGTAGAATGAAAAAAACTATTCAATTTTATTCAGAGTATTTTTTATTTCATTAAATATAATATTTTATCGTATTAAGTTACCATACCAAAAGTACATAAATCAAAGTTAATATTACAGAGAGTTATAACACCACTGTTATAAATATAAGAAAAATGCTTAAAACAATCTTCTTCTTCTTCCTTGCACTGTCCCAACTCATTGCCTAGGTAGGCTGTTGGGGTCGGCTCTCCTCGTTCTCAGGTTGTAGCTTCTTCGGTTCTGGGTATCGCTCTCTTCCAGGCCGTTTCTACTTAGAATTTTTGAGCATTGAGTCATCCAGGAGTTCTTTGGTCTTCCTCTGGATGACTGTCGATGAAGCTCCATAGACATTGCCTGCTTCACTGTGTGGTCTGGTGGTCTCCGTTTTATGTGACCATACCATCTCAACTGTCGTTCCTCTAGCTTATTGTTTATGTCTGTGACACCCAGGCTACCACGAATGCGTGAACTTTTAATTTTATCTTTTAGTGACACTCCTGCTGACCATCTGCTTAAAACAATATATTTTAAAAACATAAGCAAGCGGGCACATAAGCATGTTGCGCCATCTCGTAGTATAATATAACCTCTCGAGCGATTTTTGGCACATCATGGCACTATTTCCAAAACCTCGGATTGCTTTGTTGCCAAAATGGAACAAATTTTCGGAAAAATAAATTTTACCAAAACGACTATATAATATATTGTACATTCAAAATATAACAAAATAAATATTCTCTAGATTCTTTAAAATGTTTTAAGGTTAAAGATTTAAATATATTTTTTTATAAATCCTACAAATATGTGATAATAGACAAAAGATAGGTGAATTCATCGGCTACATAGAACTATAATCAGTTTGTATGTCTCCATATTCAGGTATGATTTTTTTTATGTGGGCGGAAAAATTTCCTTTAGCAATCCGAGAAAAAATATTTTAATTGCTCTGTCGCTCCAGTGAATAATATGATATATTTTTGTTTAGAGATGCAAAAACTCATGTACTATCTGGCGTTATAAAACACAGATATTTCTCTCAATAATTTTAAAGTCAAGGCAAAGCAAATCATTTTTATATTATAAAAAATATTATTATTTAAAAGAAATATTTTGAAAAGAATAATATAAATGGGATTTACAAAAAGTTTGCACAAAGCTTAGAGCTATAGTGACCAAACTTTATAGACTGAAGTTTTTTATTCCACTGAATACCCTTAGAATAATATATCTATCGTTGGCGGAATCCCTAATAAGATATGGAATAACTACATGGGGACATTCAACAAAAACAAATCTTCTTTAAGTGCAAAATTTACAATATTCATTAGTAAAATTATTATTAAACAAAGCTGAATACGAACAAAGACATGATGTATCAAAATCATTACTATATAACTCTGTAAATTCATTATCTATTCGTGCTATATTGTGGTTCAAAATTGCGAATCAGCATACATCTCAATCTGAATATAATAAAATAGTGGTACATGTTCATAATACAAGACTAACTGCAAACATTGGTCTGTTATTCCCAGATACCTAAATAAATACGGTCAAAGAACTCTAGAATACCTCGTACCAATAATTTACGACATTTTACCCAATTCAATCAAAAGCTGTGAATTGACTTTCAAAAGGAAATGTATGCTAAAAAAATGGTTATTTGAAAGAATTTTTTTGTACTAACCTGCGTTTTTCTAAATTTCGTTTTTAATGTTTTTTCCATTACAATCTTTTTTTTTCTTTATTCGTTTTTCCTCTGCTCTTTATTTTATATATGTAAAAATATGTGGATGTATGTATATATAATGTAATAATGTGTATATTTTATGTACCTGTTTAAATTTTAAAGTAATTGTTAAAATAACCCGTTGACAAACTGATATAAATCAGTTTAACGGGACTTAATGTTGAATTATGTAAAAAAGAATGTTAAATAAATAAAAAAAATAAAAAATAGGGAGTAAAGCCAATTATATAAAACAAAACATTTGAGTTCAACTCTGTGTGATAAGATTTAGTGCTAGGTCATCTCAGCAAATAAAATAATCCACAATCAAGCAAAAACTTGAGGCATTATGTTTGGCAGAACTAAGTTAAATAAACACAAGTGATGGCCGTGAACGTCTTCGACAATGGCCTAGGAACATTGTTTTATTACCATTACGTTCCATTTATATAACATCAATTCATGTTCATCGCAAATATCTTCCGGGACGGGAACGCAATTGGAGATACTAGATACTAATAATTCATCAGTCACGTTTTAAAGTTTAAAAGTGTAACAACATGTCAATGAAGTCTTCAAAACACTTAATAATTCGTAATACAGTTGAGAAGTAAAAAGATACTGTAAAAAGTTAAACTAGGAAAAAATTTTGTGGATTTAAAAGTAGACTGTTCGTTTCTAGTTTTTTTTTGAGACTGATAAGTTTGATTTTGTGACAATGGCAGTGAAAGATTCGACGATTAGCTATGGATTAGAGAGCAAAGAGAAAAACGTTGTTAAATTTAATGATGCTTTGGACCTTACTGGTGAGTTGTCTATTTTTATTGAAAACGTTTAAACGTTTTCACGTGTGAAAGAGAGTAATTTCATTTCAGGCACTGTTAATTGTGTTTTATTTATGAATTTAAATGTCTCATTATTATTATCTATATCATTTTTGTATGCTCAATGTTTTGATCTGTAGAAATACATAGTTGTTAAATAAACAATTTATTGATCAATAAATACCTGAAGAATTTAGACATTAATAAGGGTGCTGGCAGTGATGGTATACCGCCATACTTTGTCTCAAAATGTGCCAAAAATCTCTCATACCCACTAACTAACATATTTAGAATGTCACTAGAAGCAGGAAAATTTCCTACAAAATTCAAAGAAGCAACTATAATCCCTATTCATAAAACAGGTTCAAAAAGCAACATTGTAAACTATCGCCCAATCTCAATTCTAACAGTATTTAGTAAACTCTTTGAGAAAATTGTCTACGATCAAATTTATACAACAATTGTTCGCAACATACAAAACCAACAACACGGATTTCTACAAAAAAGATCGGTACTAACAAATTTGGTAAATTTTACTGAATATTTAACGAGCAATATGGACAATAGAAACCAAGTAGATGTAATCTACACTGATTACTCTAAGGCCTTCGATAAGGTAAACCATTTCATTCTAATTAAAAAATTAAATCAATTAGGCATCCATGGTGACTTACTTCGGTGGCTCACTTCATACCTTCGGAGTAGACTTCAATGTGTATCAGTTGAGGGAACTAAGTCCAGCTTCTTTTTCGTGCCCTCCGGTGTTCCTCAAGGTTCTCATTTAGGGCCATTATTATTTAATGTTTATATTTACGATATTCACAAATGTTTTTTACACGCCAATTACCTAGCATATGCAGACGATAAAAAAATATACCTAGTTATAAAATCAATCGAAGATTGCATTAAACTTCAAGAGGACCTAAATCGTCTTTTTGACTACTGTGAATCAAACAAACTTGTAGTTAATACCTCAAAATGCAATAAAATAACATTTACACGTAACAAAAATAAAATTCCCTTTATGTATACATTAAACGGGACATATATCAAAGAAGTAGAATCTATCAGGGACCTTGGGGTAGTACTGGATGTTAAATTAAACTTTATACAACACACTGATGAAATCATTAACAAAGCCAACAAAATGCTAGGATTTATCATTCGAATAACGAAACCTTTCCGCAACCTTAAGACTCTATATTCCCTTTACACAGCGTTCATCCGTCCCCACTTAGAACACTGCACACCGATTTGGACTCCTTTTTACCAAGCTCACATTGAAAGAATCGAAAAAATTCAAAAAAAGTTTTTTAAATACATAAATTATAAAAAAAAAATAAACTTCTCAAATTACACCGAATCTATTAATTACCATAACTTCGACTCCCTTCATACACGACGTTTAATTTTTGACCAAATCTTATTATTTAAAATTCTTAATAATGGCCTGGACTCGCCAGAACTAACCAACTTGATAAATATTCATATTCCGACAAGATCAACACGGCAATCCCATTTGTTTCATTTGCCTACACATAGAACTAACTTTAGAAAAAATTCACCAATTCCCCGTATATGTGCACAATATAACACAAAGTTTCAAAATATTGACATATTTAACAATACACTTCACAAATATCGATTAGAAGTAACACGTACGATCGAAAATTAATACAAGAGTGTGGAATGTATTCGGAGCATCTCCTATCCTCATCCTATATTCCTCTTCCTCTCCTTCTCACCCAAAACTAATTGTATGTAATAAAACTCCATCTCCATTCAACTTTAACATAGGAGACTTTTTTGGCTTGACTTCATTTAACAATGTATATATTTATCTTTATATTTTATGTATAAGCTGTCTGTCTCTTACCAATAAATAAATAAATAAATAAATAAATTACATAGAGTGATTTTTAGTTTCTTTCCTTTTTTTATCAATAATTTTACAACATATGTAAGTACATACATTTAAGATATAATATTAGTGTTTTTATGTGAAAAGTGAAACATGAAGGTTTACAAATTGTTTGTAGGAAAGGCGTTTCAACATCTGATTAAATGAATCCAGTGAATCAAAAGCGTTTCAACATTTGTTAGTTTATGGGGAAAGCGTTTCAACGTCTGATTAAATGAATCCAGTTAATGAATGAAAAGCGTTTCAACATTCGTTAGTTTATGGGGAAAGCGTTTCAACGTCTGATTAAATGAATGAAAAGCGTTTCAACATTCGTTAGTTTATGGGGAAAGCGTTTCAACGTCTGATTAAATGAATGAAAAGCGTTTCAACATTCGTTAGTTTATGGGAAAAGCGTTTCATCGTCTGATTAAATGAAAGAAAAGCGGTTCAACATTCGTTAGTTTATGGGGGAAGCGTTTCAAAGTCTGATAAAATGAATCCAGTTAATGCATAAAAAGCGTTTCAGCATTCGTTAATTTATAGGAAAAGCGTTTCAACATCTGATTAAATTAATTCAGTTAATGAATGAAAAACGGTTCAACATTCGTTAGTTAATGGGGAAAGCGTTTCAACATCTGATTAAATGAATCCAGATAATGAATAAAAAGGGTTTCAACATTCGTTAGTTTATAGGAAAAGCGTTTCAACGATCGTTAGTTTATAGGAAAAGCGTTTCAAGGTCTGATTAATGGAATCGAACAAATCTATTTTTAAAGTTTTTCTATTGCATTTCCGTGGCGTTAATGTTTGCTTATTTTTGACCAGGGGTGCTACCATGGTCGATCGATATGAAGTAACCGACCGATTGTCGGTAACTTCTCATCATTCTCTAGGACAACTGCAGATCGCAAACGTTTACAATGACTAAGTGTCTTTAATATATTCGATATCAACTGACGTTTGTACATTAGCGATCTGCAGTTGTCGACAATCTGTCGATCGACCATGCTAGCACCCCTGGAAGTAGAAAATGCCGCACGGGGACTGAAATAACATGTCAATGGATGATAGCAATGATTCAATCTGCGATATTATCCTGCTCCAGAATCATATCAGAGTAAAACTATGTTGATTATGCCAAATCCTCATAGTATAACTAAGAACACTAAGAGCACACAACACAAATAATAAAAAATATATTTAAAATTGTTTCATTTCAAGATTTGTTTATAGTTTTTTTTTAAATATTTGTGATATGTTTAATCACTATTCATGATCTCATTGAGTACTTTTATAATAATGAAAATGATTAACATTGATTAAAATTACTCCAATTATTCCAAAGATATTAAGAGCGTTACAATTATCCCCAAATACAGTTACAATCGTCCATACCAAGGGGATACTTAAAACAAACTTCTCCATCTTCTTCAAATGGTTCAATCTTCCTGTACAAGTTGTGGCCACCCAATAAATTTAATTTGGGAAGTAGATAGATTATAATTCATCTACTATAAACATCTTATCTGTAAGCACATAAGATTTATTTATTTATTTATTGACGCCCTATTGGGCTTTTACACATAGATACAAATTTATTTTATAACAACAATATAACCTAAATAAAAAAGATTACAAAATATATAAAAAAAGCATAAACACAATATAATAAATAAGAATATATCTAATGCTAAATCCACATGCATAACTTTAGAGAACTCGTAGGTACAATTCATATACCTACGAGCAACAAAAAAAAGAAGAAAAAACAGTCACATAAAAAGTTGTACAGTTTACAGTTGTAGAATATGAACAATTAAAAATAACAAAAGAAAATCGATATAAAATAAAATGATTTCTCATTCATTATTAACATTTAAAAAGTGGTGAACTAATTTAGCTTTAAATGTGTCGAAGTTTAAATTAAATATGTCAGCGACATCTGTTAGTTCATTGCCCAACCTATGTATTCTTTCCATCACAGAATTTATAGCGAAGTTATTGTTGTAGAATAAAATATTCCGTCTGGTATATTTTGGAGGTATATGTATAGATAGCAAATTTGTAGCGACAGGGCAGTCCAACCTTGAATGAACAATTTTATATAATAAAAGGAGATACATCACTACCCAAAGTTAAAGTAAAATTGTTTCAACCATCCCCAGTCTACCCTACAAAATGCGATAGGCTTTCTGCTTTCAACTATCTGTTCAACGTATTTTAAGAAACGTCGCTCGCCAACTGACTCCAACCTGGATAAACTCATAGTCACTGGCAAAGTGTTTGGCATGAGAAGCAGAGGAAGGTCACTAATACGCTGGATTGACCAAGTATCACTTGCATTCGGTGCGTCGGTGTCTCGGCTCTCCATGCAGAGCAGAACCGCGAGAAGTGGAGTAGCCTTGTCTACCATGTAAACTGGTATAAACTGTCACACCAAAAACTCAATTTTCTTAGCAGATCTTCATAAATTTTATCAGATTTTATCAATGTTAATAATTTTGATAATTGGCGGTTTTATTTCAATTTTATTGCCTGCCTGCAATTTTTGGGATTAGTTTTATTGAATGTTTATACTATTGATAATATCTGAGACGCTTTTTATAGGTTTAGCGATATGATGTATCATGCATTACATTATTCAGCATTTATGGTCACGGCACTATATTCCAGAGTAGGATTTGGTCTCCATCACAAATGTTTTCCTCTGGCAGCGGTCCCCCGCCATTCATTAGTCCTTACGAAAATGCTTCCTGTCCTGCTCCACTTCGGGTCGCTTCCACTGAGACCAATGGTGCCAGGTGCATGTTTATACCTAAAATATGACGGGTATGGGTACCGCCGCTCAGTGAAACAATTAATTGAATAACCATCACCCCTGCCTTAAGTCACCCCCAGTGGTTCGCATGGTTTGTGGATTAAGATGGGGATGCCTGAATTCAAGGGTTGAGGTTTGTCTAGGTCTTGGCGGCTGATACTTTTGCCCGCCTATTGCGTGGCGGGCCGAATCAGGAGACACTGGTTGAAGGAGACCTTTTCACCTCTCCGTCTGGACTCTATCAACACAACGCCTTGCACCGTATTGGGAGGAATAGATTCATATGTTCGTCACTCCTGAACACATTGAAACTCTCAACCCTACCCACCCCTCACACATTTTTCCTCCCCAGAACTTCCTCTTCTTCCTTTCCTTAAAAAGACCCTCCGCAACAGCCTCCACAAATATAACACACACGGACAAAAATGTTATTCTAAAATACGATCATTTTATTCGTAAAAACGGTTAAAAACGGGACTGAAGTTCTTACGAACAAATTAACAGTGTTTCAATGTTTATTGGCGGGAAAATGTAAGAATAATTTGTTGGTATACGTACGAAATTACGTATACCAACAAATTATTCTTACACGTTCCCGCCAATAAACATTGAAACCCTGTTAATTTGTTCGTAAGAACTTCAGTCCCGTTTTTAACAGTTTTTACAAATAAAATGATCGTATTTTAGATTTCTCCGTGTAGGCCCTGAGGTTTTTTTTCCCTCAAGGCCTCCTGTGAAGAGATAATGTAGAGTAAAAATACCTAAATTTTTTGAAAAAAAGCCCAACAAGACAGGTCTTTTTAAGTAAAATACGTTTTTTTAGCATGGGTCGCGTGGAGGACATCCAATCAATGAAGTAGTTCTTGAACTTCAATACGGGTTCACAGTGTATGTACGTAATATTATCTAATCATTATTTCTGTCAATAAATAATATGAATGTATTAACAAAATTAAATAAATATTTATATTCATGTTACTTATTAGTAGACATCGGATTATATGCATTTGCATATTTGGATATGCAAATGCATATAACTCGCTAATTACGGCGTTAATGCATATTTTGGCCTTTTTTCCCAATAGTGCATATTTAGCTGGTTGATTTGACAGTTCTGAGGCCTTTCAGTCAAGCAAGCTAGCATTTGAAGACGCATCCATCAAACAGAATATCGCACTTATGTCAATACATTTCCACAAATTATCAGATGCCATAGAAAAATTGTAAACAAAAAAAACCTTCATCTATCTAATAGAAATTACTGAAAACAATGATCGAACTCGCCAACTCTCTTCCTTATTCGCTATCAGAAAAGATTCGTAAAAAGTTAGACGCTATTTTGCTTAAAAACCCGAGTCTTGAAGACACGAAGGACATGCCTACTTCAACCTTCAATGGCATCGGTAGTACATATTCTGCCTAAACAGGTATCTCCAGAAATAGCGCCAAATTTTAAATTTTGTCCTATGACGTCATTTGACGTAGATAGTTCGTTTTCGGCGTACAAATTAATACTGGGTGAAAAATGCCACACATTTCCGTTCGAAAATTTGGAAAAATACTTAATTTTGTACTGTCACAAAAACAATGCATAGTTTTAAGAATACTTCGCTGTTTTTGTACCGTCTTTAATTAAAATACATAAAAATAAAAATGGTTTTTGATTTTGCATTGTGCATATTTTGGGCATATCAAGCGTTTTTATTGCATATTTCGGCCTTTTTCGTGCATATTTGCATGCAAATTTTGACACTTTGTTACTGCATATAATCTGATGTCTACTTATTAGTAACGGTGACCAGAATGTTCAGTGGAAACTTTTTAAGTGTATGAATATTGAGTACAAACTTTTCATGGGATGTTAATTCCTTACGTGATAATTCATCATGTCTCGAAGCGTCGAAAACTGATAATTGGGGTTTTTAACCTTAGGTTACGTTAGGTTAGGTTAGGTTAGGTTAGGTTAGGTTAAGTTAGGTTAATGTGAGTAATGATGTGATGAATTATCATGTGAGGAAGTATCGTGTCTGAATAAATTTACTATGGGAATTCAGATGCTGAGATCTCATAGTCCGATTAGACATGGAACCATTAGTCTCTCTCTTTGGTTTCAATCCTGGGATTGGTTTGCAGCAATTTCCTCTATTTTTCTCTTCCATTCTTCCCTGTCTTGTGCGGCTCTTTTGAAGTCTGCATATGATGAGCAGCGCATGTCCACCAGCAGGTCCTCCAGGTACTCTCGGCGTGGGCGTCCCCTAGAGTTTGTCCCCTCGGTCATAACCATTAGTAACCTACACTAACTGCCGTAAAATGTTAAAAAAAAAAGAAATTATCAAAGTTGTAGAAGAATTTCTTCTCCCCCATCTCGTGCATCTGAAAAAACTTTTTTTTGTAAGTAATTTATATTTATTTTATTTAAAATGGAATTTCACAAATTAAACTTGATAACAGTAAGAAACAAATTAAAACTATTATTTATTTTTGTTTACTATTTTTAAGTGAAAATTATAAAATTACTGTTTTTAATAAAGCATTGTTCATTTATTAATTATCATCGCCTTTATGGGCTATGCGCTTGACGGCCTACGTAATCGAGAGGTAAGGCTCTCGACTTGACGATAAGTGCGCAAATATTTATTTTTTTGATTAAATTGTGTTATTTCACAATTAATTAATTTAAAATAATTATTAGTATATTTGCGGCACGTTCTAGAACGGAAGAACTCAGTATCGCCCTCGTGTAAGAAAACCATTCAGAATTGAAACGTTGCTTGAAATGGCTTTGGCCATATTTGTTAACCAGATCTGAATAGCCAGGTATTTTCCCACCTTCCTCTTCCTCATCGCCTTCTCTTCCCCAATACCTTTAGCCTCACAACATACCCCAATTGGGGATGCCATAGTCTCACTGGCTGCAGACGGGAGCAGTTGGGACTCTTGTGCAGTATAGATATAAAAAAATGTTAAAAAGTGAATAATACAGTGATTTATAACACTCAGTAATAACACTATAGGATGTCCGGGGGTAAAGTGCATTAACTTCTCGAGGTGGTTTTACATGATGGTAGGAGTAGAAAAGATTAACAACTTTTTCCGAAATTCTAACATTTTCTTCCCTTACAAAAAGACGTACATATAAAAAATCCTTAGTGTAAGGTACAAACATTCCTGATAAATTTGCCATTAACCAGCTGAACGCAATTGTGGCAACGTTGGATGGTTGTGATTGGCCCGTATCGAAACAGCGGTAATAATAATGCTGGCCGCACACGCTGCACTAATTTATCTTTTTACCGAAAAAACACTTCTAAAAGATGGAATTTGGAAAAAAATTATTTATCTTTTTTGCATGTAGAATCACCTCTCGGAGTTAATGCACTTCACCCCCCGACATCCTGTAGATAATTTACTATGGTATGCTATTAGGATGTTTCCTTAGGTAAATTCTCAATAAAAAGCTTACGACAGAAAAAATAATTTATTAAAAAAACTTGGTTTACTCCCCTGAAACATAGATTCCAATTTTTGGGATATGGCATCACAGAGTGGGGCACCCGCTTGGTCATAATTTTTGGCTCCCGGTCATCCTCAATTTCCTTCAACACATCCAGCACATGTAATCCACTTAATTTTTGTAGGGTTTGGAAAGTTCAACATATTGATGACTGTTCTCTGCGGCATAATGGCCACTGCCATAGTCCTGGAGACCATAGGCTTCAGCTACATCCTTCCTGCTGCGCAGTGCGATCTTGGACTGACCTTGGCCCAGAAGGGATGGGTTGGAGCTATCCCTTTTATCGGTGAGTTTTATTCATGGTAAGCACAATGTTAGCTCTGTGAATAGTTAATAGACCTCGCATCCAATATGCAGTCGGTGTAGGGAAAATACGGTATACCTACTTACACAAAATAAGCAGTCGGTGTAGCTGCTAAACAACCGAGGCTGGTTAATCACTGCTGCTTCATGATAAAGCTAGACCACACACTGCACAACAGACGGCTACCAAAATAAAGGAGCTTCAATTGGAATGTCTAAGACATCCACCGTACTATCCGGACCTTGTCCCAAAAGATTAGCATTTTTTTCGAAATGAGTTGGAGCTATCCCTTTTATCTGTGAGTTTTATTCATGGTAAGCACAATGTTAGTTCTGTGAATAGTTAATAGACCTCGCATCCAATATGCAGTCAATGTAGGGAAAATACGGTATACCTAATTACACAAAATATTGCAGTCGGTGTAGGGAAAATACGGTGTACCTACTTACCCAAAATATGCAGTCGGTGTAGGGAAAATACGGTATACCTACTTACACAAAATATGCAGTTGGTGTAGGAAAAATACGGTATACCTACTTACACAAAATATGCAGTTGGTGTAGGGAAAATACGGTATACCTACATACACAAAATATAACCGTCCCCTAAGCGGTGTGCAAAGAGGATGTACCGCCGAACAATAAGAGTATAAAACATGTTTTAATTTGCAAATGCATGAAGGATGAAACTACTTATCTGTATACTGTATAAACCAGCGCACAAGTAGGTACAAAAACCAATACTTTTTAGTTCGTTGTATGTACAAACCACCTAATTTTTAAAGATATTTTTGAAGTCGATTTTAGGTTTGAACTTGATAAATAATGGGCAAAAAATTATAGTTTTATAATGATTATAATTTCGGGGGCCAACTGTAGGAGGATCAACTATCGGGTCACCAAAAATTATGTTTGAAATTCTTATTTAATAAATTAAAAACAAAATTTCCACTGAAATCATTAAATTTATGAGAAGGTACTTAAATAACTTTATATACAATGTGTTAAGGTACGTACTTGACTTACTTTAACCAGTGATTCCTGACATTACTTTGAGTAAAAAATGTTAATAAAATTTTTGTCTCCGGGGTCATTTTTGAGGTTTTTTTCTTTTTCTACAAAACATTAAAAAATAGTACGTAGTAACATAATGGACAGTTGGGGGCGGGGTAAGTGGTGGGGCGGTTACCAGGCTGAGTGACCAGTGCCGTCACGAGGAAGAAAAAAAATTGTCTGATTTTAAAGAAAAAAAAAAATGTCATAAAAAAAGTCACGGAGACCAAAATTTCATTCACATTTTTTACTCCAAATAATGTCAGGAATCACTGGTTAAAGTAAGTCAAGTAAGTACCTTAAAACCCTGTATAGGTCCTTAATTATAAACCATATAGCCATTATTTTATTTACTTTTATTAAAAATTTGTAAAAGTTGACCAATTCATAAGATTTAAAAAATAAGTAAGCTTTGGTGGTGGTCCAGTTTAAAGAAAAAATATTGTAGTTGAAAAATACGAAATTGTCCAAAGGTAGATCCTTGACCCTACGTTATTTAATCGATTTTCTTTTTACGTACTCGTCCCGGAAATAAGTTCCCATACCTTTATTTTTTTTATTTTTTTATTTATTTTTATTTTTTATTTTGCAGAAACAAACAGTACATAATTACATTTAAGAAAATAGTTACAAAGTTATAGAAAATAATAGGTAATTAATTTAGTAATTAATTTTACACAGTATATTAAAAAGCCATGTTTATCCATATAACTTACGTACGTATTTTTTCTTCCAATTGTGTACCAATTTTGTATTGTTTCCAGGTCTGATCCTCAGCTCTCAATTCTGGGGCTTCCTGGCTGACACTCGAGGCCGCCGGAAGATCCTGATGATTTCCATGACTCTGGGTTCCACCTGCTCCATGATCTCCAGCTTCTCTCCCAACCTGATCACCTTCGCCATATTGAGACTCAGCGCTGCTGCTCTGTAAGAAACCGATTTATTCTTTTTGGTAATTACTGTACCATTGGGGTAGCCAGGTTCTGGTTTCGAGAAGGGGAGGAATAAATACACAGAAAATATTTCAATAAATTTTTAAGTTGGCATCTCGTTTGGATCCCACCCAGGCATCTCATGATATCAAATATCGCGTGTTCAATTCCTCGACTGGCTAAGTCCTTCATCACGTCAAAAGTAACATTTTCCGCTTAGTGTGGTGGTGGTAGGAGATTTTCAAATATTGTCAGGTTATTCGTAACACAGGAATGTTTGTGTTTTCTTTGAAATTATTTTTTATTTAAGTTTTTATTCCAGCAGGACTGGGAGGATAGTGCAATCCCTGTCTGCAATATTACAACTATAGAACAGAGTATATTATAATAATAAAAGAAAATAAGTAATAAAATCAGATTACACATTGGGCAGGTACCTAATTAAAACATAAAATGAAAACAAATAGAAACATAAACAAATAAGCATAAAATTAAATTAAACAAAATTAAAAATAAATAATATTATTGGATCGTCCATCGGGGAGGTCGCCTCATCTTCTGCATCCATCGCTCATTTAGTGTGGAGCTGAGCCACTCGGATGCAGCCAGGACAATGATGTTGGTTGATTTCCGTGTCCTGCTCCAGAAGCTGGCTAGTCGGTGGCGAAGTAAGGCTGGGAATGAGTGCACCCTTCCTTCAGTGAACATTGTGGAGGCACTGCAGAACCTCGTTAGTTGCATAAGTTGCCTGTATGCATTATTGTAGCACACCCTCAGTGTATCCCATTGCGCTGCTGGGTATTGCGTCCACAGTTCAGATGTGTACAGGGCAGTGCAGTATGTCTTGAATAGTAATTTTCTGACATCGTCACTACAGTGGTAGAACCGCCTTGAGAGCATTGCGGCCCGTATGTTAATTGCTCTTCTTTGTCGTTCCGTATCTTCTATATCATAATAAAATCACAATTTTTACAGAACATCTAGGTACATATTTTACTCCAAATAATGCAAGAAACGTCACAGTCAAAAAATAATCGTAATCTGATTACAATGATAATTATTATTAAACTACAAAGTTTATTTTCGATTTATTTATTTATTAAGTCGGAGTTTATTGTTTGTTACTCGAACATATGAACACTGGCTATATATTGGATAAGTTGGCCGAGTTTTCTAACTATTGTAAATACTTTATTTTTAATAATATTCGTTATAGTATGGATAAGCTATTATGAGGATGGTGAGAAACCCATTAAGTCACAATTCACAAATATAAATGACAAAATAACTTCGTTCACTGTACGAAGATAATTGAAAGAATAAACACACTCAGTCAAATGAAATTATTATTATATATATTTTTTTTAAATGGCGACCGAGCGGGAGAAGCACATTTAGATTCATGAAGTGTTTTAAAGGTTTCACAAGGATAAGTTTCATGGATTTTGAAAATAATTTACTATCACGTTTTCTGTTATTTTTAATTTTTGGCAAAATAATCAAATAAAGTTTTCACATAATCTTAAACTTTTAAGAACTTCAATAAAAAGAACAAATAAAATATTTGCTCATATAATAAAAAATGATTACTCAACGTTAGGCTCCATTTGACAAATTATTTACGTCGTTGATAAGGAAAAGTTTTATTCCATTTTTAGAACAAATTATTTTGCGCAAAAGGACTGTTGATATGTGTAGCCTACGCTAGCAGTTTTATTAAGTTTAAGAGCTTACTGTATAAGTAAATATGAACTTTAAGATTCTACGATAATTGATCCCGGACAGTGGCCCCCCGGCATACTTATGTACAATAAGCAGTCGTTTAAGGGAAAATACGGTATACCTACCTACACAAACTACTAAAAAGACAACTAACTATCCGAAGGGGTGTGCAGAGAGGATGTTCCTCCGAATAACAAAAGTATAATACATATTTTTATTTAAATGCAACGAGGATAGTTTTATCCTTCACTATAAATATACTGTATATATCAGCGTACCACACGGAGAAAAATATTATTCGAAAAAACGATCATTTTAATAGTAAAAACGGTTAAAAACGGGACTGAAGTTCTTACGAACAAATGAACAGGGTTTCAATGTTTATTGGCGGGAAAATGTAAGAGCGATTTGGTAGTATACTTACGAAATTACGTATACCAACAAATTATTCTTACATGTTCCCGTCAATAAACATTGAAACCCTGTTCGTAAGAACTTCAGTCCCGTTTTTAACCGTTTTTACTATTGAAATGATCGTTTTTTCGAATAACATTTTTCTCCGTGCAGTACAAAAAATCTAAAATATAAATAAATTGGGTTGATACCCTTACCAACTTGTCATTAGAGGTATTTTTGAAGTTGATTTTAGGTTTGAAAAATATGTGGTAATGCACATAAAATTATAATTTTATAATATATATAATTTCGGGCGGCAGCCGCCGGGGATCGTTGTCGGATCATCTAACTTTAAGCCATTCACAAAGATGAAGATATACATGGTGTTAAGGGACATAGTTGACTTACTTTAATCAGATTCCTGGCATTATTTGCAGTCAAAAATATAAACGAAATTTTGATCTCCGGTGACATTTTGGTTTTTTTTTTGTTTGATGAATTATAAACATAAAAACAGCACTAGGTATTGGACAGTTAGAGGCGGGGTGAGGGGTTCAGCGGTACTCAGCTGAGTGGCCCGTGACTACATGTGGGAGAAAAAAAAAGTATGGTTTTGAAGAAAAAAAAACATCGGTTAGGTAGGTCACCAAAGGCCAAACCTTCATTTATATGTTTTCCTCCAAATAATCTTAGGAATCACTCGTTAAAAAAGTAAGTAAGTAACACCCTATATATATTTTTTTTTTAAATCTTTCCTGTACGAAACCAAATTTTGTTGTGCCATACTATACAAATAATCCATTTTATTTTTCAACAGAATGTCTGCAGCTAATACAGTAATCTACCCGTACTATGGAGAATTTGCTCCGAAAGCCTATCTGGATTCGATGGTTTCTGTGTTGTCTTCTATCATCATGTTCAGCACAGGCGTTTCAACACGTAAGAGGCTTTGCAAATTTTCCATTTTAAAAAAAATGCAAACAAATGTGAAAAAAATATATTAAACCCACAGCTCCTATCAAAATTTCTGTTTGACGAAGAAGTTGATTTTTATTATAAGCAATAATTATTAGCCTGAAACACGCAACCATATTGAAAAAACCTCCCGAGAAAAGATACATGTCGCCGACGGGACTCGAACCCGCACCCCTTCGATTGCCAGTACGGCGCCTCATCTGTTACCCGCCAAATGATTCAATATATACTAGTGTTTCATTGAACAATCATCGCTTATTGCATTTTTTTTTCATCGAAGATAATAAGGGGGCATACATTAATTACGTAAGCAAAAAATAGGGGGGGGGTCCAGTAAAATCTCACCAAATCTCATTATACCGAGGGGGGGGGTCAATAAAAATCTCACGTCAACTTAAAAAGAGTATATATTACTATAGAGATAATAAAAAATTAAAAATTTCGATAAGATATATAAATTTGTTTTAGACCACTTTAAATTTTAATTACACTCTACCGGTTTCGGAAGAACCCTTCCTTCGTCAGGAGAATATTAAAACTAAGAATATTAAAAGTTTTAATATTCTCCTGACGAAGGGAGGGTTCGTTCGAAACCGGTAGAGTGTAATTAAAATTTAAAGTGGTTTAAAACAAATTTATATATTTTATCGTAAATTATGGCGAGCCACAAAGTTAATGCTTATTACGAACATGAAATAAAAAATTGTTTCACTTCTTTTGAAGTGTCTCATTTTGCCCGCTGAAAAATGGCTATTATGAAAATCATTTATTTCGGGAGTAAGAAAAAAATCTCAAGTGAGGGCGGGGGGGTCCCACTAAATCTCACTTAATCTCATCAAGGGAGGGGTCTAATTTTATTTTAAATAGCTCACGTAATGTCCCCTAATGTTAGTCTCAAAAGTCTCAAACTAAAAATCAGAAAAAAGATTCGGTCGCATCCAGGAATCGAACCCAAAACAGGACATTATCCTTGCCGAGACTTTGCTCCGACCTCTGAGCTAGTCCGACCCTATCCCCTTCGTTTTTATTATTTAACTGTATCATACTTCGATTAAGAACAACAGACATTACCTTAATTTTTAACGCATATTTTTTGGCTGCTATCTTTATATTATGTGATCGCAAGATTCTACCCGAATTTAATTGCAATCTACATAGTTTGCGTCTTGGATAAATATTTCCATTTTTATCTTTAATATGCGACATCTATGTACTTTCCGACATGTCTAATATGGATTTTTTTTTTTTTCATGTTAACAATATACCTGCAAAGCTACTGCAAGTAGCTTGTCTGCAGGAAAACAGTGTGAACAAAACATTGTACAATTTAAATGTCTCAAGTATAATACAATAAGAAAAAAATTGCAATTTAATAAAATACATAATAAAAACATAAATAAGTATAAAAAATAATAGAATACTAAGTCTAAAAAATTTTTAAGTGCAAGAGGTACAGTCATTCAATACAGAAAATCTGATTCCAATAGCCATGTTTTTAACAATAGCGCAAATTTAGGTGTCGAGTAACATTTTTTCAAATCATATGGCAGCATATTAAATATAATTGGTACAATGTATTTAAAAGTTCTCTGGCCATGTTTATTAGAAAATCTAGGTACTATCAACCCTTCATTTTGTGTAAGCCTAGTATTGTACACGTGATCCACCATTGTTTTGTATGGGCTATCTAAGATATGTTGCATACAAATTTTATGCCAAAAAAGAGCTCTAATAGGTAAAACATTTATGGATTTATACATTATTGTGATATTTTGCCGCTGGTCATACACTGCTTTGCTGACAAGTAATTTGACCATGATTTTTTTAATTTGATATTTAAAAAAAAAAAAATTGTATTGTTGAATATTCAATATTTTTATATTGGATTGGTGAATATACATTATTTTTTTGTCCATTGATGAATATTCAAAAAAATTTATGGTGGTTTGATGAATACTCAATATTTTTCATAATAGATTGATGAATAATCAACATTTTTATGGTGGATTGATGAATATTCAATATTTTTTATGGTAGATTAATGAATAATCAACATTTTTATGGTGGATTTATGAATATTCAATATTTTTATGGTAGATTGATGAATATTCAATATTTTTATGGTGGATTGATGAATATTCAATATTTTTTATTGTGGATTGATGAATAGTCAATATTTTAGATCAAATGAAACAAATAACCTGGTGTACACCACTTATATAATCACAATTATTCATGTTCTTACTATCCTGTCGAAGAAACTTTGTTGAGAGTGATTTATATAAGTTGTGTACACCCAGTTATTTGTTTAAATTAATTAAAAATGACACCACAAAGTGATTTTGCGAAGATTGAAGACATATTTTTATGGTCCATTGAAGAATATTCAATATTTTTATGGTAGATTGATGAATATTCAATATTATTATAATGGATTGATAAAAATTCAATATTATTTTAATGGATTGATGAATATTCAATATATTTTACGGTGGATTGTTGAATATTCAATATTTCTTTGTTCTATTAAAGAATTTTCATTTTTTTATTATGGATTAAAGAGTTTTCAATATTTTGATGAATATTAAATATTTTTATTGTGTAATGTTGAATGAACAATATTTTTATGGTGGATTGATTAATATTCTATAAATTTATAGTGATTTTTTATCTTTAGTGATCGCATGGGGTGTTCTCTCTCTCGACTTCGATCTCCCGATTGCCTTCCTCGGCATCAGCTACAAGCCCTGGAGACTGATGGTCGTCTGCTTTGCGTTCCCATTCATATTGGCCACTCTGGCTCTCTACCAAGCTCCGGAGAGCCCAAAGTTCCTGATGGGCCAAGGGGAAAATGAAAAGGCATTGAAAATCGTGAGACGCATGTATAGCTTGAATACGGGTAATGATGTCTCTAAATTTAAGGTTTGAATCGTATTCATTATTTTATAAATTTAAAAATAGCTAGATATTCAATAGAGAGGTGGGCAGAAATCTGGGGGTCAGTGTGACCATTAGTGACATGAATTCATCGCATCCACTGCGGTGCAAGGGTCTTCCTCAACCGGTCTCTCCTCATCAAGACCTGGAAAAATCTCACCACATGAACCCGGCCACCTCTGCTAAGACACTAAACGTAGAGAAACACTTAGGGTGACCTACGGCAGTGATATTTAGACAGTACCTACTGATTGTCGGTGTCCTCTCATTTGACATTATTTACAAATGTCTAGTTCATCGCTGGATTTTGGATCTTATATCCACAATCTTAGGTTGCTTTCAAATAAGGCTATCTCTGACGGGCTCGGTGGTCGAGGGGCAAGGCTCTCTACTAGTGATCCGGATGTCGCGCCTTCTCATACATCAAATTTTATATGATGGATTTGTGTTTTCACAATTTCATCATTAAAAATAATATAATCTATACTTGCAGCACGTTCCAGAGTGGAAGATACTTCCAGTATCACCCTAGTGTAAAACCGCAATGAAGATTTGAAACTTTTCTTGAAATTGCTTTAGGCTTGTTCGGTGATTAGATCTGAATATCCACACGGAGAAAAATGTTATTCTAAAATACGATCATTTTATTCGTAAAAACGGTTAAAAACGGGACTGAAGTTCTTACGAACAAACTATCAGGGTTTCAATGTTTATTATATGTAATTTCGTACGTATACCAACAAACTATTCTTACATTTTCCCGCCAATAAACATTGAAACACTGTTAATTTGTTCGTAAGAACTTCAGCCCCATTTTTAACCGTTTTTACGAATAAAATGATCGTATTTTAGAATAACATTTTTCTCCATGTAGGTACTTCTCCATCTACCTCTTCCTAACTCCTTCCCAATCCACATTTACCTTCAGCCTCACACTTACCCCAATTGGGAATGTCATAGACTCACTGGCTACAGGCGGTAGGGAGAAATTGGGACTCTTGTGCTTAATGGAATATCAGCTAATTTTCAATTGAGTGTCTATTATCACGTTGATTCTCTAGCTTTTTTAAAGTGCAAAAAAATTTTTTTTAATTTGTACATCGTCAATTTCACTGTAGACATTTTTTCTCTTAGGTTGATGAACTGATTTTGGACGACATGGATAAACTAGGACTGAAGAATGTCACTATTTGGACATCCCTCAAAAGTCAGACAGTTCCCTTATTTAAACTTCCGCATGTAAAATACTTACTGATATTTTTCATACTCAACTTTGGAGTGTACGCCTGGTGAGTAGAAATTTATATTTTATACCAACTTATCTTACTATACTATACTATATACTATCTTACTTTCTTACTAATATTATAAATGCGAAAGTTTGTATGGATGTATGTATGTTTGTTACTGTTTGAATCGAAATTTAATGAATGGATTTTGATGAAACTTGACAATAATATAGCTCATACATCAGAATAACATATAGGCTATAATTTATAAAGCTAGCTATTTATTTTCAATATATTGAAAATAATAATTATAGTTAATTATAATTATATAAAATTTGAGAATGACATTTTGCAAAACAATTATTGTTAAATCAAAATTCTATTTTGGAAAACATTTAAATTTGTGATTTTATTTGAAGTACTCGCGTAACGCGTAATACTTTGAATCAAATCAAGAATTATACATATTTTAAATAAATAGGTTAAGAATTTTGGTATAAACGTAGATGGGACCTAGCAAAAGAAAATAGATTACTCGAAGTACTAATCCTACGCAGACGAAATCGCGGGCAGAAGCTAGTAATATTATAAACGCGAAAGTTAGTATGGGTGTAAGTGAATTGGTTTTAATGAAACTTTACAATAATATAGCTAATACGTCAGAATAACATATAGGCTTTATAAAGCTAGCTATTTTCAATATATTACAAATAATAATTATTTTTTATTAGAAAATGTCAAAATTTGAGATTGACATTTTGCAAATCAATCAAATTTCATTAAAATCAAAATTCTATTTTAGAAAATTAATGAATTTATTTGAAGTACTCGCCTAAAACTTGAATCGAATCAAGAATAATTATAGATATTTTAAATAAATAGGTTTCGGTATAAACATAGATGGGACCTAGGAAAAGAAAATAGGCTAATAGAAGTACTAATCCTGCGCAGACGAAGTCGCGGGCAGAAGCTTGTCGTTAATATTTTGAAGTAATCGGCTAGTTTTTTTTTAATTTTATAGAATCAAACAGTAGGTACATTGGTTACAAAGGTAAAACAAATTAGATATTAAGTAATACTTCATGGGGTGTAGGTACCTACGATATGTTTGTTTGTAATGTATTATTTGTGGTATGTATAGATGTGTCTATATTATTAGTAATTACCGGATGATGTGCGTAGTTTATAGATGTGTCTAAATATGTGAGTATGTTTGTAGGGGTGAGAAGTGGTGATCTGTGAAGGGATATGTATGCGCATTAAAAAGTTTATTTCATTGGCGTGATGCTCCTTTTAAATTTGGGCACTGAATCACAGAAAATGTCGATATTAGAGTTTAGGCAAATATTGTTGAATGTATGAATAACACGGTTAATTGGCGAATTAGTTGCTGCATTTGTTTTGTAATTACACTTTTGGAATAGTGCTGTATGGCGTGTACGTCTTGAAGGTAAATTGAAATTAATTAACGATAGAAGTTTGGTACAGCCGATTTTATTATTTAAAGTCCTTTGTAAAAATAAATCAGCTACTGTTTACCTTTGTTGCAAAGTTTGAAATGTACATGTGATATTTTATGAATTTGTTATTTTTTTTCTTCTGATTACTATTTTTTTATGTTTTTAGCGCAAATGCTTTCTTTGTGTGGATGCCAGATACCATCGACCGTTTCTACATTGGATTGGAAGAAATAAATTCAGAAAATAAAACATTTTGTAAACTGATGGGCGTCCGTAGCCAAAATAGAAAAGAGGCCATTCTGAATTCTACGGTAAGAAGAAATGATTAGACTAAAAGCTAATAAATATGAGTGTATGTATTGATTGCCTTATGCTGTTTCCAGTCCAAATCTGAAGATTTCTTTGCAATGCTTTTTTTGGATTTAATAATTTTTTCTAGTTTAAATGATAAGAATTCGTGTACACCACTTCTTCTCCTGTCGTTTCCTACTCCAATTTCCATGGTGGACAAGGCTCCTCCACACGGAAAAAAATGATATTCTAAAATACGATCATTTTATTCGTAAAAACGGTTAAAAAAGGGACTGAAGTTCTTACGAATAAATTAACAGGGTTTTAATGTTTATTGGCGGGAAAATGTAAGAATAATTTGTTGGTATACGTACGAAATTAGGTATACCAACAAATTATTCTTACATGTTTCCGCCAATAAACATTGAAACCTTGTTAATTTGTTCGTAAGAACTTCAGTCCCGTTTTTAACCGTTTTTACGAATAAAATTATCGTATTTTAGAATAACATTTTTTTCCGTGTGTATAAAGAAACTGTATAATGAAAAGGTCAGAATCGCTTGCGCCAATATCATTCCAGACGTTGCTTTTAACTTCAGTAATGTAGCTTCTCGGAGTACTTTGATATTCATTTTCTATCGTATACGGCCATCATGTTGCCAAATGTCATCCGACATTCAAGACATTCACATCTTACAAATTACAAATTACTAATTATAACTTACATTTTTTGTTTCGATGTGGTTCTTGCAAAGTATTTTGAATTTTTTAATTGTTGTGGTTTTTATAGTTTCCGGCAGAGTATTATCCTATTTCATCCCTTTTGTGAAATTAACTGCTTTGCGTATTGGCTTTGTCTTTTTTGGTAGTCTGATTTCTTTACACGTACATTGGACCTAGACGGGTGTCTGTGAATATCCTTTATTTATTTTTGCAACAGGTTGTTTATTATTTTATGTATAAATATAATCGCAATAAGTTAAGTCCTTTTTTATTTATTTTTTCAATGTTCACATGCAAACTTAAATACCAGTATTTTTTTTAAGTTCGATTTCCTAATTAAATTAATTCTATAAGTTTGAATTTTATTTTATCAACGAAACTTGCAACAGTTCCTAACATAGCGGTCGGTGAAAAATGACATTTCGTGTTTTTAAATTTAAAAAATAACAATTGAAATGCACTTTTTTCGAAATTCCGGTAACTAAATTGATTAGTACTAGTTAATAACTAACTACTACAACGTTTTAAATTGATTTTTTTCGTCCATACTAAGCGTGTCACAGTTTTGTAAATATTTTCCCTTATATTTGTTACAATCAAGGACCGGGTGACGTCACGAACTCTCCCGCACGGTATGATACTCTTGCTGGCGTTTTCGCGGGCTTTAATAAAATTCAAGCTTGTAGAATTAATTTAATTATGAAAACGAACTTTAAAAAAAAATACTAGTATTTAAGTTTTCTTGTCATCTACATGAACATATTTTTTATAAATCAAATTATTTTCACTCAACTTCCCTATTACATTTGACTTTCAGGATACCCTGGTTTGTAACGACACTCTCAACGTTGAGACTTACCCCATGATGCTCATTATCACCTGCGTCTTAGGCTTTGCCAACATTTTCCTCGCCATCCTCCTTCGTTTCGTCAATAAGAAGACAATTCTGGTGGCTGTCCTAGGAACGTGCTGCATAAGTGCGCTGATCCTTAACTTTATCCGAGATCCCTGGGTGGCCTGGGGTCTGCTCGTCGTCTTCCAAAGCTGTGGTATACTGGTTGGGATATTTAACGCGTATGCTGTTGAGGTTTTTCCTACAAATTACAGGTAAAGAAAAAATTAAGTTTCTTGAAAACTTTTCATTAGCGGACGTATTATCGGACGTAGTATCGGATGCCTCCGACAGATATGCAATTTGTTGAAACAAATTCTAGGCTAGTTCTAATTTTTTCCTCATTTATGTTTTTTTGGGATACGTTTTGCCGACAAAAAAATTAATGGATTTTTAGTTATAGCCCAAAAAATTAATGGAAATTAATAATGTTAAATAAAAAAATACACAATTAAACTTTAAGCTTTTTCCAACCAACTTTAAAGCCTGCGGACCGATGAAAATATGTGAAAAAATTTTGCGGACCGATAACTTTTATTTATGTAGTATTTTCTTTGTGGATTTTTAATATTATATTTTTATTATTTATTTTCTTTACATTAGCTCCACATAGGAGGCCCTAAGGGAAAAATTCCCATTGGGCCTATGTCTTTTTTGAAGATGCTGTGTGGAAAGTTTTTTAAGGGAAAGGAAGGAGAGGAAGTCCTGGGAAGGAAAAAGGTTTGAGGTGTGGGTAGGAATCTGGGGATAAATATGTCCAGGAGTCATGGACGTGTTAAGCCATCCCTCCCACTGCGGTGCAAGGCGATGGGTCGATCCTTATTTTGCTTCTATACCCATAGTTGTTTAATATATTTAATATACGTATATCGCAAATCCCATAGAAAAGTGTCGTGAGTCAAAATTTTCTATTTTATTTTTTATCTCTGAAAAGTTAAGTGATTGTGATTATGTAGCTCCACGAAAACCGCATTTAAGTTAAATCACTCCATCTCCGCAAGATGTCATTAGTATCTTTTTTCGACAGGACCGCCTCTCCCGTAAAATTAACTTTTTTTACTTATGACACTTTTCTACGGGATGTGCAATATATATATAATATAATTTAATATTAGTTTTATGAGTAGTTTGCAGCTGACTTAACAATTTGAGACTGAATTGGAACATTTAATTTCAGAGCCATGGCGGTATCGTTGATTCTCATGTTTGGCCGATTGGGATCGGTTGCAGGAACTAATATAGTTGGATATCTGATGGAAGTAATGTGTCCTGCGAATTTCTATATTTCTGCTTCTTGCCTCTTAGGTAAACATACTATTTTTATTATAAGTTGTGGAATCTATATAAGACAAAATACCATATTATGTCAAAATACTGTTCAGAAACTCTTCTCCTCTGCCAGTTTTCATCTGTCTCCTATAGTTTATTAAATCCAAGAATGTTTTATCCATGCCTAGCAATAAACTTCGTATAGTCTCTTAGGGCCGTCTGTTTCATCAGAAAGCTAAATCGTGAGCTAAGTTCAAATTTTAACCTTCAATTATAGTGATAAAGGTTAAACAGGACCACGCATTGTTTCAAGCTTGCTTGAGCTAAAGTGATAATAGTTAGTATGGCCATTCTAGAAATTTCGTAGTTTTATTTGTTAATTTTTAGTTAACAGAGCCGAACAGAACTGTCAAATATGCCAATATGGCGGAGGATAACTGTCAGTTTTCGGAAAGTAAAAACAAAAGTTAAAAGTAACGTAAAACAAGCAGTCAAAATTGATTAAACGCATGTTGGTGAAATTTAACTTTGGTAACTGCTTTTAGTCTAACTTTAACTGTAGCTAGCTTTGAAACAGACGGCCATTAATGTGATGCACGGCTTAGTAATGCAAGATCGTGAATTTTTGGTTTAAAATTAGATCCTGATTAATATTTTAGATGCTTTAATTAAATACTGCGAATTGAACACATATTGCCTTTAAAATATATTTGATTAGTCTTTTTATCAGCCCAGAAAAAGTAGTTTCAGGCCTATAAAAATTGGTTTAAAGTTAAAAATGTCTTATTTACGAACCCCTTTTTGGTTATGATATTATTGTTCAATGTGAAAAATTAAATTCTTTAGAAAATTTTTCATTTCAAATTTTGTACTTAATCTTCTCAAAATAAAATAAAACTTTTTCTCGAATAAATCAAAACAGGCAGCTGGTGATAATCGGGAATTTAAACCTTATCACCATCTATATAAGGAGTGTTATAGTTAGCGGTCTGAACCTGAATTTTACACGATGCAGTGCATCACCTTAACACTCCTTCGTGCATTATAATGAAGACACACATTTAATACAATATTAGGACCTTAGTTTTTGCCATCCAAGATTTAAAAATCTCATATTAGACGACTCTTAAATATTTAAAAAAAATTGTCTTTACTCGTTGCATTGGTAATCGGAAAACGCCCTCCAATATCCAAATATTAATTTTTATGTTTTTAATTTACTTGTTTACTATTTTCTGATTTTGTTTTATATGTGTTGTTTTGCCATGCTTTTTTTAAATTATCTATGGTCCTACAAAATACTTACAAGACTTAAGTTATTTTATGTTGTTTTTTTTTACAGTTTGCTTCGGCTGTACCTTATTACTACCAACAGAAAAAAAGAAACCCGCATTAACAAGATTATAAAATTTTGGAAGAATTTAATTTGCCTGATTTGCTGGAATTACATGTAACGAGACATAAATTGTATAAGGATAAGATAAAACCAACAACCAAAATTAAGTGGTTCAATATCTCAAAAGAAAACGGAAAACAATTAACGTCAAAACTCCAAAACTGGATGCTAGAAAATCTCCAAAATGAAGATACGCAAAACCCAACTGAAATGTGGAAAGCATTTGAACAGGTATGTGTACAGGAAGCCAAACAACATCTGGGAATCTCCAAAGGTAAACTGAAAATAAAAAAGGAATCATGGTGGTGGACAAATGAAATACAAAAATGTGTAAAAGAGAAGAAAACTGCTTTCAGAAACTGGTCAAACTGTAAGTGCGATAGCGAGAAAGAGCAACTCCGGTTAGTGTATAAGCAAGTCAAAAAGACAGCAAAGAAACTAGTTGCCTCTGCACAACATGAGGCATTGAAAGAGCTGTATGACGATTTAGAAACACCTAATGGAGTGCAAAGAATATACAAAATCGTAGCACACAGGAAAGAAAGGGTCAAATCTATTAGAACACCCAAATACATAGAAGATACTGATGGTGAGTTGATCACAGACGAAATCAAAATATGTGATAGATGGAAAGATTATTATTCTACATTACTGAACGAAGAATTTCCAAGAACAACTCATGTGTCAGAGCAACCAGTGCTGGGGCCAGTTGAAGAAATCACTCCAACAGAAGTTAAAGTAGCCATATCACAAATGAAAAAGGGGAAAGCAGTGGGGCCAGACAATATTCCAGCCGAATTATGGAAAGAGTGTGGAGAAGTGGGACATAAATGGTTGTGCAACCTGTATAACAAAGTATTGACTGGAGAACCAATGCCAGAAAACTTTAGGAAGAGTTATCTCCTTCCATTTTACAAAAATAAGGGAGACTCTAGGAAATGCGACAATTATAGAGGGATAAAGCTTATATCTCACACCATGAAAATTTATGAGAGGATTATAAACACACGAATCAGGAATATTATAAAAATACACGACGATCAATGCGGCTTTGTATCAGGGAAATCAACAATAGATGCTATTCAAACAGTCAGAATCATAGTAGAAAAATATCGAGATGCAAAAAAAAGATTTACACATGGTATTTATAGACTTGGAAAAAGCATTTGACAGGGTACCCCGAAGCCTGATATGGGCGGCATTGAGATCTCATAACGTACCAGAAAGATATGTGCTCTCCATACAAGATATGTATACAAACGTAGAAACACAAGTAAGATGCACATCAGGGACATCACCAACATTTCCAATTAAAGTGGGGGTACACCAAGGATCTGTCCTCAGCCCACTGCTATTCATAATGGTCATGTCATGAATTATCTAACAATCCAAGAAATGAACAACAATATTCTCAAGACTATGCTTTTTGCAGATGATGTAGTACTGATAGCAGATAATCATTGTGACTTACAAAATAGCCTGGAAAGGTGGAGAAAAATCCTAGAGGATAATGGCCTAAAAATTAGCAGGAAAAAGACCGAATATTTGTACTTGCCATTTGAAAACACAAATGCTGTAACTCCTTCGATGCAACTGGATGGAGTAACATTAGCTAAATGTGACACATTTAAGTATCTCGGCTCACTCATCCACAAAGATGGAGGATGTGCAGCAGATGTTAACCACAGAATAGGTGTGGGATGGAGTAAATTTAGATCCGTAACAGGAATCCTGTGTGACACAAAAATGCCTATAAAACTAAAAGGAAAGGTATACCAGACTATTGTTAGACCCGCGATAATGTATGGCTCCGAATGCTGGACCATGTACAACTCCTACACCAGGCAACTTGAATCAGCAGAAATGCGAATGCTTAGATGGTCGGCAGGAGTGTCACTAAAAGATAAAATTAAAAGTTCACGCATTCGTGGTAGCCTGGGTGTCACAGACATAAACAATAAGCTAGAGGAACGACAGTTGAGATGGTATGGTCACATAAAACGGAGACCACCAGACCACACAGTGAAGCAGGCAATGTCTATGGAGCTTCATCGACAGTCATCCAGAGGAAGACCAAAGAACTCCTGGATGACTCAATGCTCTAAAATTCTAAGTAGAAACGGCCTGGAAGAGAGCGATATCCAGAACCGAAGAAGCTACAACCTGAGAACGAGGAGAGCCGACCCCAACAGCCTACCTAGGCAATGAGTTGGGACAGTGCAAGGAAGAAGAAGAAGAAGGAAGAATTTAATTTGCCTCGCCTCCATTCAACATTTCATTTCTTCTAAGTAACATAAGAATTATTAAATTTGTCCATTTAAATTAAATGAATACATAAATTAGCCTTTTCTCCTTCAATCATTTTGAATAATCGCTTAGAATCCAAGAACATCCTTGAAGGGTAAAAGCCATCTAAATATAAGTATCAATTAACTCTCTCTTCATTTTTATACTGCATGTGAAATTTATAGTTTTGATTATCTTAAAATCCCTTAAATTGTTTTACTTCTCACTTGTGTTTTGTAAATTCCTCGCAAATAAATTGTATAACTCATCGGAATTGCTACGACAATGCAGCAAGAAATAAAATAATAATATATTTCTCGAATGAAAGGAAGTAAACTGTGATGTCTTGACAAAAGCTCGATACTCTCAACAAAGTAAATAGAAATGTTATATTTAAAAAAATTAAAAATATAAATAATATTGATGACGATAAACAAATAGGTATAATTAAATTATATTATCATTTACTTAGATGAGGAACCTTCATTGAGAAGAAATTAGATTTAACCATTAAAAAAATTGGCGTATTTTGTCAGAGGCTAAAAATATTCCCGCTTTGTAATAAAATCCAAATAAATGGAACATTTGTTAACGTATTCGAAAACTAAAAACTGTTTTCGAAATAGGCTTTCAAATTTCTATATTAAAAATTACAACGTATTTTTTTAAATAATTTTTTTTTTTGCTAAAACTTTAAAAAGTGTTCAAAATGGCTCACTTTACTTTTTTTCCAACTAAAAGTACTGATAATGAAAAATAAAATAAAACACATACTTATTTCATTAGATAAATGAATTATAAACCTTACTGTCACCTCACTTTTTTTCGTTTGATCTAAAAAAAATTCACAAAATTCCATAATTTTTTTTCAAATTGCTATCGGAAACTTTGGTTTCAGAAAGGGGTAAATTTTATTTTTTTCTGTTTTTCTTTTAGATTTGAATAAATAGTTTGTTGTATTCTCTTTCCAATCCCGTTTAGATCACATTTCTGACTATGATAGTAAGGGAGAAACAACGATTTCTGTGAGACCTGTGAGACAAATATGGTCTCCTGTGATTAAACGGGTTAATAAAAACTATATTTTCAAATTGTACTACTTTGTAAAAAGTTTTCTATGGACAGCCATTGTTATAATTATTTGTAAATGCATATACATAATGTATTTAAATGTATATAAATAATGTATGTAAATGTATATAAACAATGCATGTAAATGTATATAAATAATGTATGTAAATGTATATAAATAATGTATGTAAATGTATATAAATAATTATATATACATAATATGCAGGTGCAGCGATTCCTGTGCATATTTGGACATTCAAAAAGTAGATGTGATATTGCTGTAAGAAAATTCAAAAAA
Source organism: Limnephilus auricula (assembly GCA_951813805.1). NCBI lineage: Eukaryota > Metazoa > Arthropoda > Insecta > Trichoptera > Limnephilidae > Limnephilus > Limnephilus auricula. The sequence continues at coordinate 10,671,979 of OX638403.1, forward strand.
CACGGCTGTAAGTGGTCGAGTGGTAAGATGCTTGACTCCTAATCGGAAGGTCGCGGGCTCGAACCCGGCGTGCGCAAATAAATTTTATTTGATTAATTTCCGTTATTTCACAATTAATTAATAAAAATAATATATATGTACTATATTTGCGGCACGTTCCAGAGCGGAAGATACTCTCATTAACGCCCTGGTGTAAGACCACCACTATAATGGATTTAGCCGTGTTTAGTGACTAGATCTGAATAGCCAGGTACTTCCCCACCATCCTCTTTCCCATCTCCTTCCCTTCCCCGCTTACCTTCAGCCTCACAACATACCCCAATTGGGGATGCCATAGTCTCACTGGCTCCAGACGGGAGCAGTTAAGACTCTTGTGAGGTATTCTCGCTATACACGCGACACGAGCACATATTGCGCGCTCTGTTTCGTGTGTTGCCGTGCTGCTGGAACAACACGGAGTGATTATCACGTGATCCGCTTGACTATACCCGACTTCTCAGTAGCGACGTGTGATTGTAAAATATTTTTTTATTGTTTTTTAATTGAAAATAAATATTATCGAACATCAAAATGACAACTACATGTTTAACTTACTCCAAATATACTCAGAAATCGCTGCTCAGCTTCCCTCGGGTAAGTACTGTTACGCCCTGATTATATATATTTGTATAAAATAGAATTAGAAATAATAATATAAATATTAACTTAATATTAGAAAATATAATATTGTGATACATATTCTTAATTATGGTTGCGTTACACACCTTCCATGAAATAGTAGATATTAATGTAAGTACAGAACAAAAAAAAATATTTATTCTCTGAAAAGAAAATCCTTGGAAGGAGTGGTATGATGGCACACTGTTCTACAAGTTATTGCAGAAATTCCCGCAATTACCCCTCCTCCTTTGTTAACCTCCCACTCAAACACCTACATTTTTTGTGTATATAATATAATTGTCAGTATTTTGTATCATAGTTTAGTTTTAATATTCTCCTGACGAAGGAAGGGTTCTTCCGTAACCGGTAGAGTTTAATAAAAATTTTAAGTGGTCTAAAACAAATTTATATATTTTTATTGTTCTACAAGTGTTTATATTTATATGTTATTTCACTATCCTCTTGATAGTGTTACCTTGGGATGATGCGGGAACAATTTACATCATTGAAATGATGAGAATAAAGTTATATATCATTGAAGAAGAAGACAACAAGAATAATCTAAATTAAAATATGAAAATGAACAAGACAACGTCGCAACTGGGACACGAACCCAGATCTCACGTCTTACCGGGACGGGCGCTCTAACCAATTCAGCAATAGCGATCTATTATGAGACCGTCGTATTTGTCAATTTCATATTTCAAATTTCAGAATTAACATTATTATCTTCGACTAAGGTGTTTTTTCCATATTTTTTGCAGCTACCTTTTTTCATTGGAAACAATTATTCAAATAATGCATTAGTTACCGAGATAGTTTCTCGGATAAATATATCCGATTTTATTTTTAGGAACACCTTATAAAAGTCCAAATGACTTCTTATAGAAGTCTAAATGAATAATAATAATAATTGGAAAATTTTTAGAGCGCCGTTTTTGTGAGAAATCACCTCAATATTATTTTTTTTATAAGAAAAACTATATTTAACTTTTGAAGGTTACCCATCAATATTATTCCCAACAAGACACAGAAAAATAATAAAACATAATGGTCACAACTGGTTCGACCGTCCCGGTAAGACGTGAGATCTGGGTTCGTGTCCCAGTTGCGACCATTATGTTTTATAATTTTTCTGTGTCTTGTTTATTTTCATATTTTAATTTAGATTATTAGTATTGTCTTCTTCTTCAATGATATATTACATTGATGGGAATAACCTTCAGGAGTGAAAAAGATAGTTTTTCTTATAAAAAAATGAATAAAGTTATAAATTATTATCAGCAATGTGGACTCAACAAGCAAATGCAACTTCAAGGATCGGGTTTTCTAGATTAAAATTAGAAGAATGTAATTGAAATACATAAGTATATTGTAAGTTTTAAAAAAATCCTGATTCTGAAACCTTCTGGCATAAAGGTCTTGCTTGGGTAATACGTTGATACAGTGATACCGTGACAAGTAATAATATAATATAAGCTGAAGGGTGGCTTGTATTATACACTTCGTCAATGGTGGCTTGTCGAAAACTTCTCGATTTTGAAAAGAATCTAACATCGTGAGAACGGAACGTCTGCAAATTATTGGCTACCAGCCAAAAGCGTCTTCCAGAAGCAGGACAGGCAGGTCTACAGATGCCGACCATTAGCCCAGTATGACCTCCAGTCAGTCTCCAAGACGGCGAGAGTCACTTCTAAAATATGGGATCACAATCATCGCGATTTTAAATTGATTCGTCGTAGGTCAGTCCAGGGATCGCTCAATGTTCACGGCTGCCGGATACCGCACAAAGAAGGAATCAGCTTCATATGAATTCTGCAGATTTGAATTTGCCTGCAGTTTTGACAACAAAATATTCCAGGGCTGGCAATCTGACCAATCACAATTGTCAATGTGCAAGTACTGGAGGTGCAACACACCGAGACCATATATTTGGTTTGTATAAAATTGTGTACACGTCTTATTATAAATAATTAACATTTCACGTAACTTAAATACAACGTAGTAATTTTTTTTTCTATAAACTTAAGTTTAAATAATTGTTTTTTTTAAATATATTTATACCTACTTTTCTCCGTTTTTATGGTGTCTGGAAGTAGATTATAATATATTTAAACACCATCGTGGCCAATGCTTCTCTTGCCACTTTCAGTCTTAACAGCATTTGTGTAGAATTTATTATTTTGTGTAGTATAATGCTCGTGTATTTGTGAGGTTTTTATAAATGTTGTGTTTGTGTGTATAAGTCCGTATTAAGTTTGTATTCTGTAGATTAAAAGGCAAGTGTTATATTCGTACAAAGTTCTTATTTTCACAAGGTTCAATTCCTGTTTTTTTTTTGTGGGAGTATCTGGGTTATAATTGAAAAATGTTTTAATAATTTTGTTCAAGGCGGCAAACAAGCCTATTAAGACTACTTCTTCAGACAGCAGTTCGGGGTGATCTATGCCACAAGGGAGGAATAGGACACGGTTCCAGGTCCAACCTTCAAACAGGAACTAATCTGATTCACAGATGGGTCCAAGATGGAGAAAGGAACATGAGCCGGGGTCTGGAACCAAGAGGGAACTCAGTATACCTCTAGGAACACACTCTACTGTGTTGCAAGCTGAGATGAAAGCTATGTTGGCCTGCGCACAGGAGAATATACGCATCGGGTACAAGAATAAGAACATAGGCATATGTTCTGATAGCCAGGCTGTCCTAATGGCATTGGGAGTAACCGATGCCACTCTATACTGGTGATGGAATGCAGGACTATTCGTACAGAACTCGCTACCATCAATAAAATAACCCTGATCGGGTAAGAATGAGGTACTGAAAGGTATTGAGGACAACGAGCGGGCTGACGAACTAGCAAGGAAAGGGGCGAAAGCGCCACTTGTGGAATCCGAGCCAGCCGTAGGAGTAGCAGCTTGCCACACAAAGTTACATATTGATAGGTGGATCAAATCCCAGCACTGTAAAGAATGGGAGAGGGGAATGAGACAATCCAAGTTCTCATTATATGACCAGACCCTAGACGAACCAGGAAACTACTGGATACGGACAGAAATTCGCTGAGGGAACTGGTAGGACTACTAACGGGACACTGCCATCTCAGGAGCCACATGCAGAAGATGCTGGGAGTGGAAAACACCAATTTATGTAGAAAACGTAAAGAGGATGAAGAGATTCCAATTCACCTATTGTGCCAATGTCCTGCCCTGGTGGTAGCTAGGCTCAGATACTAGTAGTTAGGAGTAGTTTCTTACCTAAGAATTTATATACCTTTATATATACATTTATACATATATACATTTATTTAATTTATATATACCTTTTTATCTAAGAATCACCATTTCTGAGATATAGCGATTCAAAAAGTTGAAAATGTTGTATTCTCGATACGAGTACTTTGCCTATATACATCACTGGACCTTAATACAAGTAAAAATATTGTTCTGTGTAACTTAAGCTGGGTCTCTTCCTTCAGTATTATCGTCTCCTGCGACAACATTCTTACAACAAAAGACTACAACATCGTCAATAGGGGCGTAACCTTAAACACAATTCAACGTTCTTGTTTTCCGTAGTCGATGGAAAACACGACAACACCCGGGTGAAGCGGAGAAGGCAGGGGAGGGAATTGGAGGGAATTCGTTAATTTTTTTATGGTATGGCCTCATACGTGCCAAGCGCGCTCGTCGCACGACTCGGTAAGCTATGGCACGCAAATATTGGTCACCACACGCGTGCATAAGCTTGCGAGTTCGACATTGTGTTCGGAGCGCCCAAGCATGGCGGACATCGAGGCAACTACATCGGCTGTCACATTTGCCCTAACTTATTTGTACTAAATTAAAAAAAAACGAAGAGTTCGCCGAAAGAGATGGTGGATGATTCAAATTTACAGAAACCGTACCAGATAATTTATTTTAAATTCTAGTATTTTGTTCATTCGTGTGTTATCTCTTCGTAGAATTTTATTTTATTTTATAATAAATCTAAACAAAAATATGAAAAAGAACAACACACAAAAAAATTAAAAGGTAACGGCGCACCCTTTTTTTACATTATGTCCACACAGGAGGCCCTGAGGAAAATAATTTCCCTATGTCATCTTTGGGGATGCTATGTGGAGGGTATTTTTAAGGAAAATAAGTTCTGGGAAGGAATAAGGTATGACGGTTGGGTACGAATCTGGGGTTCAGTGTGTCTATATCATCCACCGCCAAGACCTATACAAACCTTACCCCATGAACCCGTACACCCCTGCTAAGTCACCAAACGTAGTAAACTACTTGGGGTGACCCATGGCAGAGGTGTTTTTTATCCAATAAATGGTTCCCGGGGCTGCGGTACCCATTCCCGCCTTCCAAATTAAGACTGGGACTCGAACCCAGGATCACTCGTCTTATTAATTACTTTAAACTTACATAGGGAATAACCTTAAAAAAGTTATTATTTATTATAAATAAGAGATATTCAATAATTTTAAAAAAATTCTTGTAATAAATAATAAATCTTTAAAAAAAAAAATATTTAGGGCTATTGTGTAAATCCAGTCGTAATAAATTTTACTAGTGCATTAAAAATCTGTAACATAAAAATAATATATTTTACATTTTATCGCAATTTACGATAAACCGCACGGAGCAAAAACGGCGACCGCACCGGGCCAGTTCATAAGTTATACTGAAGCTTTCCGAGCTTGCCGCTTGGTGGCCGAAATATCCACCGGGTCCCGGGTCAACGGCGAGCTATGGCACGCTCTCGCAGGCGTCCGCACGACAAGCCAAACGGTCTGACCACACACGTGGGACTTGTCAAGGGTTGTCGTGGCTCGCCACGAGTCTGGTCAGGCTTTTATAAAGCCGCACGGTCCGGCTCTTGACATAAAGCGAATGTATGGCATATGTTTTTGAGGTTATGTACGATTATCGTATTTATATAGATCTGATAGAAATTGTTGTGCCTCAAATATGTACTTATGTGTTTTTATTTTTTTTCATTAACAGGGATTTCAGTTAGAAAAAACGTAAGGCTCATTTTTAAAAGTTTTTTATGTTTGCTCGTAAAATGTTTATATTTAAAATATTATAAGTTTATTTGGAATCATAACATATGATAGCGTATTTCATCACCTTTCCAAAATAGTTTTTAGATTTTGGATACATTCATAAATATTCCATTATTTGGTTTTTATTGCAGAACGGCAATATTTCGAGATGTTCGAGCTCTGTAAAAATATCACATCAAAGGGGGTAACAGCGATGGCAACAGCCACACTTTTGTAGAATAGGTACCTATTATTCAAAATTCTTCGTGAGTGTTTCTCTTTAAAAAAAACTTCAATATCTCAAATGCATACATGAGACTCATTCAAACATTCATGATAAGATGATATGCAAGGTCATCTAAACAAATTAAACATTGCACAATCAAGTAAAATAGTTGACAAGTTAAGAAGAGTCGATAAAACATTACAGTTCACATAATAAAGATTCGTCTGCAAATATCCTTCCGAAAATATAATGAAAATTGAGATAAGTTATTTAAACCAATGGTTCTCATTTACTAGATAATATTTGGACGATTTGACGCTTTTGTGAAAAATTTATTCAAGGGCGCTGTGAATGAGTTATCTGAATGTGACCAAGAGAAGACCCCCGCTTAGGCAAGGGGACCTAAAAGAACGAAAATTTATTCTTTAAAGAAGAAACCTTAAGGTAAATGTCAAAAGAATTCACATTCTACGTTTTCGTAGATGGCGCGCGTATGGTATTTTTTTTACTTATAAACGCTTTTTACAAGTTATGCTTGACCGGTCAGTGGTTGAGTGGGCATCACGTTTGGGTCCCACTCAGGCGTTCCGTGTTCGATTCCTCGGCTGGCTAAGTCCTCCATCACAACACAAGCAACATCTTCCGCTTAGTGTGGTGGTAGTAGGAGATTTTCAAATGCTGTTGGGTTATTCGTAACCCGGGAATGTTTGTCTTTCTTTTAAAAAAAAAAAAAAAAATATTAAGAAAAAAATATTGTTCGCGCAAGTACAGAAGCAATATGAATATTAATTAATAGTTTTATCAATTAAAAAACTCTAATCTTTCAAGAAAGGCTAACAAATACAATATTGGATTGAATCACCGGTGAAATGTTGTACTTGTAGCCTTTCTTGAAAGATTTGAGTTTTTTAATTGATAAAACTATTTATTATTATTCATATTGCTTGTGTACTTGCGCGAACAATATTTTTTTCTTGATATTTCAAAGCATAACTTGTAAAAAGCGTTTATAAGTAAAAAATACTATACGCGCGCTATCTACGAAAGAATAGAATATGAATTATTTTGACACGATATTTTAACTTGAACGGAAAAAATTATCGTCTCCGGCGCCTTTCCTGCTGGTGCTATAATTTTTAATTTTTTTATAAGAAAAAATCTCTTTTTAAATATAAAGTTGACAAATACGACAGTCTAATAATAGGGTGCAATAGCAAAATTGGTTAATGCGTATGTCCCGGTTAGACGTGAGGTTCTGGGTTCGAGTCCCAGTTGCAGCGCTTATATTTTATTATTTTTCTGTGTCTTGTTCATTTCCATATTTTAAAAAATTAGATTGTTATTGTTATCTTCTTCTTCAATGATATAGTTTTTTAATTTGTTTTTTTATTTGGGGGGAGGGACGTTGCATAAAAATATATTATAAATGTGGGCGTGGAGCCAAATAAGTTTGGGAAACACTGGTTTACGAATATTACTTATCTCAGTTAAGTTTTATTGTTTTGAAGTGCAACAATGTGTTATATAAATTTTCAGTTAATTAAAAGTTAACGAGAAGAGAGGTTGAGGAGCAAATATAATGTTGCCAGATTTTCCTAGGAAACGGTTGTATTTTAAAACTAACCACTCATTTTGAGTTTTGTAAGATAGGCTTAAATCAAAATTTAGTAACAATGTCTGTGAAAGGTTCTACGATTAGCTATAGCTTGGAGAGAGAGGAGAAAAATATAGTTAAGTTTAGTGATGCCTTGGATCTTACTGGTAAGTTTTTCATTACTTAATAAAATTTTACATTTGAATTTATCTGTTCAACTCTTTACAGTTTTTTTTATAGGTCGATTTTCAAAGACTAGTATTTACAAACGGACATGTTCGGACGAGCATGACGTCACAGGAGCATTTATGTACGAACGAATGGATCTGTCTGCAGACATGCTTACAGGAAAGCTCGTCGCTCCGCCTGTGACAACATGCTCGCCCGTGAATACCTAGCTTTATTATGTTTCTTATACTTCTGAACTTCTTGTTTGACATAGGAATCTATATGAAATTTTTAGTTTACTGCCGCTTTTAGATCTTTCTCAATTTGTACAAAATGGTGTTCAATAATGTTGGCAGTGTGAATAGATAATGTCGGCTAAATAAACTAATTTGTCAAGTTGAAAAAATGTTACATTTCCGAAAGAATCTTTTGATTGACCTTAACGGGAAATTTTAAGTATGACAGACCGCTAAAACCATTGTGTGCATGTGATAATAGGAACCCTGAGAATATTATCTAATGGAGACTATAGAGATACAGACTACAGAGTGAGTGAGAACATCAATGTCACCAAATTTACTTACGATAGTTGGCATTCTCAAGTATTCATTTTGGGATGTTACCATAACAAATGATGTTACGCTATGGATAAATCTTGAAACTTTAACACCTTAAGAGTGGGTTATAGGGCTGATGATGATTTGCTGCAAAACGGCCCTCTAAAACAGCTGAATTACTACCTTTCGTATGTCATTGTCAGACTTCATATTTTTTGTTACCAAATAATGGACTATTATTTTTCAAACTACGGATTTTTTTTGTAAATGATGTAAGCATTCGACCATAAAAAATAAAAACATTGATACACCATACAACCCACTTTTCAAACTTCGATTTATGACTATCGTATAAATAATGATTTTACACAATATCTTTAATTTAAATTATGTATGTAATACACATATCTGTCAAGGTACGGATTCATATTGTCGTTATGATATCTGTGAATATTATCAATTAAATAAATACTTCAATTTCACCATATTTTACAACATTTCACGGCTCTCTCATCATTCCGGGAGAGAAGCCCCCGTTGAACAGAGGTGAAACTGTACGTTCCGTGTTTCACACCATACATATTTAGAATATGCCATCAAAATGTTTTATTACTGGGTGTAAAATGTCTAAAGGGGCTCACTTCAAACATTGCAATAATTTAAGAAGCCAGAAAAACAGTCGGAACTCACAAATTATCTTTTTTTACGTAATTTTTAACATCAACTGTCACATATCTTTCAAATGCAAGAAATATTATGTTTGCGAGTGTGTTCTAGATTCCAGTGTATTCGGATGAGTTTGTTACTAACTTCATGTTTGTTTTCAGTGCTCTCCTTTTACAAGTATATGTGAGAATTCGTTGTCTTTACGAGCTCTGACCTTGTGTGAGTGAACGTTTTTTATATTATGTCTTGTTGGGCAGTGTACACAGTGTTTGGTAATAAATACTTACTTATTTTTTTTTTTAAATTTCTAATGAAGTCAATAAAGTTGAATGTACACGGTGTTTGAGAAACAGACAATTTTTTTAAAAGGAAATTAACAATTATGTATACAGTAGAATCCCGTTTATTCGAACCCCGATAATTCGAAAAATGCGTAGATAATTCGACATTTTCAAAAAAATAATTCATACAAAATGTTTTTTTTTCGAAATTCTTTAATTCTGAATTGGAAATTTATTTTTGTCCGCACACGAAAATTTGTTCGTGTAATTCAAGAAAATCATCGATTTTCGATATTTTTCGTAAAACAGAATCTGACAGACAGCCATGGCGGTAAAACGAGCTTAAATGTGGATTTATGCGGTTGGAAATCGTCCTAATTCGTACTATTATTTTGTAAATCGGAATCGGTTTCCAGTGGAATGTGGTATATTTACGAATTTACCTAAATGTCAAGGACCGGCCGCGACGTCAATCGGTCGTAAGAATTTGATTTACGAGCAAAAAATGCGGAATTTTACGAATTTATTTTGAATATCTGAATATGAAGAGCTAGTTGTGACGGATATCAACTGCGAAATTTCGAATTTATGCGAAAACATATAGTATTTTCACGAACTTACTTCAAATGTCTGAGTTTAAAGGGCCAGCCGCGGCCGTAATCGGCAGCGAAAATTTTATTTACACGGAAATATATCGTATTTTTATGAATTACTACGAGTAGGTATCTGAATTAATGGCCGGATACTACGGGATTCGAGCACCAAAATATTTTTTCGCGATAATTATATGGTATTTTTACGAGTTTACTTCGAATTTTTTAATTAGAAGGGCCGGCTGAGACGGAAATCGGTTGCCAAATTTCGATTTAGGCTTTGAAATATAACATATAAATACGAATATACTTTTTATATATCAATTTAAAAGACGGGCTGCGAAGGTTATCGGCCGCGAAATTTCCATTTATGCGGAAATATATCGTATTTTTACGAATTTATTTAGAATATCTGAATTTAAAGGGCTGGAAATTGGCAGCGAAAATTTTATTTACACGGAAAAATTATATATTGGTATATATTTTTTCGAATATAAGGCCGACCGTGGCGGTAAACGGCTGCGAAAATTCGATTTTCACAGGAATAAGTCGTATTATTACGAATTTACTCCGAAGAACCTACCCGAATTTAAATTTTCGAACGAAGAACTCGATTTTCGGCGACTGTTTATAATTTATTTTTTCATAAAATTTCGATTTACGTGGGAATTTGTTAATTCGAAATTAGATTTTTGGTGTCCCATGGATTTCGATTTAACGGGGTTCTACTGTAGTAATCATAATGATGAGTTCTATAAAATATAGTTTAAAAGGCTGAATATTTAGAAGTTAAATAAAAAAAACACCATAAAATTGACTTTAAATGTGAACCACGAAATTCCAAACCATTCTTCTTCTCGTGCCCTGTCCGTCCAACGGACGTTGGCAATATACGCATGTTAAATGTTGAACATTTTAAGTCCGAGAAGGGACTATGACCGCCACCTAGCGATGTAAAAATTAAGATATTTTGACAGGAAATGAATTGTTCCAAGGGTATAATATACGCTTAACACTTAAGGGCACGCTACGCCACTCAAAAAGAAGAAGATGGAGAGATACGACAATACGAACGTGAGAGCGAGCGCGCTAATATTATAAACCATAAAATTCATGCGAAAATTGTGAAAATGTTTAATAAAAGACGATTAGTTTGAAAAAGAGTGAAAATCTCGTGGGGGATGTGTCAAGTAGCATTTGAAGAAACATTATGAATTTTTTCATACATATAACTAGTAAAATAACAGAAAAAAACGTGTTAATAATAATTTTTGGAGCATACTTTGCGATTTATTTCTATCGATGGAATTTCAAATAATTACCGTTTCGGCGTGGGGATTGTATAGATAATATTTTAAAGAATAACATATATTTTTTTAAGAGCTTAAAAACTTCAAACAGAAATCGGTAGAAATTGGCAGAGCGGGCTGTTAAACACTCTAAGGCTTCAAATTAGACCATAACTTTAAAATCATGTATGTTTTCCGAGACAAAATATTACGCGTCAGAACGGTGCACACTTTTGACGCAAGGTATTCACAATATTTAAAAAAATGTGGTGAAATCGGCACCATAAATATATCGCCCGAGGAAAGGCTCTCTTTCATCTCAAAAACTGGTCGGAACAACACTTCACCTGAGCCCTTGCCTCGGGCTCTACTGAACTTGCTTTCACTATCGAGCCTTTGAAGTCGCTGCACCCACATTCCCTGGCCATCTTGCTCCTGGATCCCTAGCCTGGAGTCCCCCTTTGCCCGGACCCTCGTATCTCTATGCTCTGATGATTGACGCTACACCTGTCAATTGATGACAACGTCGAGAGACACGTGCCATGCACACAGCACGCCCAAAATATTGCAGATCTGTTAGCGACCTTGAGGCTTGCGCTACCAGTGAGATCCACGCAATTACAAGACTAGTCTACTAGTGAGTTTGGTGCGACCGTCTCGACCTAGGATGCTGATGCCGGATATGCAGCAACCCGCGACCACACAATGGCAAGACTAATCTCCTCGTGAGTTTGCTGCGACCGTCTCGGCCGTGGATGCTGATGCCGGACCACGCGTTATGAGATCTGACACGCAATGGAAAGAGATCAGGCCAGCCTCGAATGCTTTCTGGATACGTAATATATATCTATTATATTATATATATATAATATAATAGATATCCCCTGGATACGTAACATCCCGAAAACAGACAACATCTGGAACGCGGCACCCTTCCATTGAAAACGAGTCAGTATGTATCGTCTTTCGAAGTGAACAGAGTGATTTTTTCTGACTTCACGTATGCAATGAAGAAAGAAGCGTGCAAAACCAAGATTTTGGATAAATAACAAAACTTTAGTTTTTTTTTTAAATTTTTTTTTTAAACTTTTCTATTTCCGGCAATTACATCTCAATGATGGGTTTCCAAGGCTGCGTCCTTCAGTCCCGTGAACACTCGCCCTGTATCCCATAAACACTAAAATTGCCGAAAGGTTTAATAAACGCCTTCATCTCGAAAAAACGCAACTGAATTGATGATAGTTCTTGTAGAAACTAGTTGCCGATGGAGTGCGCAAGCGTGCTCGCTCGGACCTATTTTAACTAGTTCGGCCCGCTTCGCTCACCTCGTTCTTAGTGGAAGAAGTGTTTCCTTACGCTAGTATGCAGTTGACGTTTGCTAGTCGAGCTAAGTTCGTACGAAGTTCGCTTCGCTCGCATTGAAAGGCGCGCTTAAGCGTATAAATATACCTTTATAATTATTAATTATTTTTTCCTAGTCGGTCAGCGGCCAGGGTGGCCGTTTTGTTATCCGAACACGTGCATTACTCGCAAAAGATTACACTTGGCAATTTTTATTAGGTACATTTTTTGGTAATTTGAAAAACTGTGTTTGGATTTTCCTTAGATTACCGTGAACAACCACGCTACACATTTTTTTAAATTCCTTCATATGCAATAATACCATTTTGCAGGTTTTGGCAAGTTCAACGTATGGATGACTGTCCTGTGTGGAATCATGGCCACTGCCATAGTCCTGGAGACCATGGGCTTCAGCTACATCCTCCCTGCTGCGCAGTGTGACCTTGGACTGACCTTGACTCAGAAGGGATGGGTTGGGGCTATCCCATTTGTCGGTGAGTTTTATGAATCCAATGAAAGAAAAAATCCCCGACCTCTTCTATCATTCGCTTCCCTGTCATATAATCTAATGACAATCCTCTCTTTATTTTTACGTTCTTTACATCCACAAATCTAAGCACCCCTTTCTTAATCATAGCCAATTTGCACACCTTATACATACGCCTCACTTTACCACAGGAAAGTATTATTTGTGTCAGTCTTCCTCGGGCGACTTTGATTCTTCTATACTTCACTTCCACGTCAAACATTCTGTTTACACCACTTTTTTCGTTCATCAAATACACCTCATTTCACCACACATATTTTTTTGATTCACTGATCGTGCCATGTATTCTCGGCCGTTTCATTATTCACGTAATGTCTGTTGCTCTGTAATCCTTTTACAGATATAGTATCGACTTTTGTAACTTAACTTTTTTTTAAACTTTTGTTACTCTTTTTTACTTTTTCTTTACTTTTTTTTTACTTTTTTGAACCCTTTCTCAGTACTTACTATTTAGTTAGATTGAAAGACTTTGGTTCTTTGAATATTAAAGTGATGTTTATTGCTTTACTTACAAATACAAATAAGGTTTAAGACGACATACGTCCTTCTAACTCGCTAGCTAGTTTCTATCTGATAATCTGATGAGCTCTTGTAAACGGAATGACTTGGCCCTTTACGATCGGCTATGCTCGGGACTCGTCTCAACGTGACCCGATCGTAGCATAGACAATAGACGTAGACAATTGAATCCTATAACAAATATTCCGATATATTACAATAATCTAATACCAAAATCCATCTACTATTTCAGGTCTGATCCTCAGCTCCCAATTCTGGGGCTTCCTGGCCGACACCAGAGGCCGGCGGAAGATCCTGATGATATCCATGACCCTGGGATGCACCTGCTCCATTATCTCTAGCTTCTCCCCAAACCTGATCACATTCGCCATACTGCGCCTCTTCGCTGCTGCTTTGTAAGAATTGTTCAAAAATCAAACTTCTATTTTGTTAAGGTGATTAATCTGCTCTTTCATAGATGGTGCTAGTTTAATTATTTTAGAAAAAAAGCATATAGCAAGTTATGCTTTAACATATGGAAAGGGTATTTCACTATCTTCTTCATATATTATCCATGCGATAAGGAGACATACATTAATTACGTGAGAAGTTTTTTCAAAAATTTAGACCCTGTTGGTGAGATTAAGGGAGATTTAGTGGGACCCCCCCCCCCCCCTACCCCCCTCACGTGAGATATTTTTCTTACTCTCGAAATAAATGTTTTTTATAATAGCAATTTTTTCAGCGGGCAAAATGGGACACTTCAAAAGAAGTGAAACAATTTATTTTTATTTTTATAATCTCTATAATAATATATACTATTTTAAAGTAAACGTGAGATTTTTATTAGCTCACAAGAGTCCCAACTGCTCCCGCCTGGAGCCGGTGAGACTATGGCATCCCCAATTGAGGTATGTTGTAAGGCTGAAGGTTGTGGGGAGGGGAAGGAGATGGGGTAGAGGAAGGTGGGAAAGTACCTGCCTATTCAGATCTGGTCACCAAACATGGGTAAAGCCATTTCAAGCAACGTTTCAATTCTGAATGGTGTTCTTACACCAGGACGATATTGATAGTATCTTCCACACTGAAATATACTCTGATAGATTATACATACGATATAGAATATAAAAAAGGTCTCAACTGCTCCTAATCGTCTGAAACCAATGAGACTATGTCATCCCCAACCGGGGTATATTGTGAGTATGAAGGTAGTGGGGAGGGAAAGGAGATGTGGGGAAGGTAAGGTGTGGGAGTTCCTGGCTATTTGGATCTGGTCACCAAACACGCTGAAGCCATTTCAAGCAACGTTTCAATTCTGAATGGTGGTCTCCTGGAACGTAAGAATGTACTTTATAACCATGTAAAGAAATAATAAACAATTAATTATGAAATTACACTAATTAATCAAATAAAATTTACTTGGGCTCGCCGGGGTTTAAACCTGCGATCTCCGGATTGCAAGTCGAGAGCCTTACCCCTCGACCACGTGGGCCGTCATTAATAACTTCAGTACCTACCTATGTTTGATTAGGAATCATCTTAATATAATAGTATGATTTTATTCGTCAGAAATATAATTAAATTATGTACATAACTGCAGCATAAACTTAAGAATATAAACATAGATTAAATAATAATAATGGAGTAATTTTTTAGCCTTTAAAATACATTTACTATTTACATAGACGTTAATCATTTTTCGACTATATCCTGAATTATTTTGCAAATGTGTAACAAGACACGTAGGCAAGACGGCACAAACAGATTTTAAAATCAATGATTCCTGAGAAATCGATAACTTTACAATATAGGATCGATAGGTGTAACTTTCGACGATTTTATATCGATATACCGAGCACGGTTTCACTGTAGAAAGCCGAACCGATATTGACATGAAATAAATAAGAAATCGATATAAGCTGGCAACGCTACCGGATCTCTCTACGAATTAACATTCCGAAACGTCAAACGCCAATCAATTACGTAAAAATATTAATAAATTGGCTTTGTTGAATTGAAATACTAACCTAAGTATTCATTGGCAGTCAACATTTACTTTTTGACACTAAGCGGGAGTTAACTAGTTAATGAGGTCTTTAAGAGGCTAGACTTTAAACGACACGCGGAACACCCGCGTCTGTCATTCTGTCCCGCTCACAATAAGCTTACGCACACTTACAATACATGTGAATGCGAAATGTGCGAATGAGACAACGCTTAAATTTACCTACAGAAATCGCTCGAAAAGGGGTTTATGGAGAATACACTTTTCTACACCGAAACTTTCACGAAATTGAAATTTTAAAAAGTATATAGTTTTTAGAAAGAAGAAGCTACGTCGGTAGCTTTTCATAATTTTATAATTCTTTATGAGAGTTGAGTTAGCAGCACTTTTTCCTTAAATAATATTTTTTGATAAATCGTACATGTTTGACAGTGAACGTTTACGTTAATACGAAACGAATCGAAAATTCGAAAACATACCGACATAGTTTTCACCCTTTAGAAGGCAGTATAAAAAAAATATATTCATTTTGTGCAATTTTCGATGTAGAAAAGTGTTTTTTCCCGGGCGTCCTTTTTGTATGGGCTGAAAAGCGAAGTCTATCGTCTTAATCATATTTTGGTAAATATGCATTACTCCGCTTACCGGATAATACGGAATATTTCTTGTCGAAGTTCAATACACGGATAACACGGAGCGTTCTTTTTTTAATCAATAGACAATCAAACATGAAATTTGCCGAAAGTACCAAACTAGTGTAGGTACAGTACCTAGCTACTTTCTGGTTGATCTAATTAATACAATATAATCGTAAAATTAAACATTTATAACCTAACCTAGATTTTGAGCTTTCAAGTAGTTTAGCGGCTATCCTAGGTTTGTGTAACATGGTTTGTGATACAAAAGAAAGTGTCCCTTCATAGCACCAGCTCGCGTCAAGGCAAGAAAAACATCACAGTGTTAAAGTAGTTTAGCGGCTACGCTAGGTTTGTGTAAAATGATTTGTGATGCAAAAGTGAATAAAATTTATAAAAAATAATTACTGAAATTAAAAACATGTTTCATTTTATTTCCAAAACTCCGGTAAATTAGTGTATACAGAACTCGCCCAGATTTCGTGGTAGCTTCAAAATTTTAAAACTGCGTGTACCAGATAAAATAACAATCTTTCAAAATCATTTTTTTTTTGTAAAAAAAGAATCAATGCGTCTGGAATTTGATTTAAAAATGACTAATTTCCGGTATTCTCTGGTAATACCCTCTTAAGTACGCACCTATGTATAATTGAAATTATCGCTATATCCGTCTTGAAAATGTATTTCATTATTATAATAATTATGTGATGTATTCTGTTGGTTTGTTCGTTTAGCATTCATATCTGGTGGCTGTGGTTTTCATGGAAAAATCGCAACTGAGGTGGCTTGGGCATGTACTAGGGCACAAGACAGGGTCGAATGGAGGAGCCTTGTCGATGCAGTGGGCCCCCGACCCGAATAGGACAGGAGGAAGAAGATGATGATGATGATGATTCTATGGGTGGATTCGTAACGCATTGTTTTTACTGTTTATAGAATGTCTGCCGCCAATAACGTGATCTACCCTTACTACGGAGAGTTTGCTCCTAGAGCCTACCTAGACACAATGGTATCTGTGTTAGCTTCCATAGCAATGTTCAGCACAGGAATTTCTACTTGTAAGCGAAAATCTTTTAATAAAAGACAGCTCAAATATTATTAGAATATAAACTAACGTTCAGTTGAAAGCATCAATTAGGTATATCGAACAAAAATAGATACTATAATATTTATGTTTTTTGGATAACCGACACCTCTGCCTCTAGAAGTGGTTCGCTACGTTTGGTGACTTAGCAGGGGTACCCGGGTTCATGGGGTGAGGTTTGTCCGGGTCTTGACGGCGGATGCGGCAGCCCATTAATTGCGTGGCAGGCCAGATCGGGAGAGACTGGTAGAGGGAGGCCTTTTGACTTTTCCAGCAGGGCTCTCTTAGAACATGACCTTGCACCGTAGTGGGAGAGATGAAATCGTTCAACAAACTTACCCCAGATTCCTACACACCCCTCATATATTTTTCCTTCCCAGAACATCCTCTCCTTCCTATCCTAAAAAGAACCCTCCACACAGCATCCCCAAAGATGACATAGGCCCTGATGGGAATTATTTTGTTCGGGGCCGCCTGTGTGAAGCTATTGCAAAAAAAAATCTTAAAAAAGCTATTGCAAAAATAAAGTGTTTATAGTAAGGTACAATAAAATGGGCAAAATCAGTCCAGTTTCGGAGGAGAAAATAAGGAATACAAAACCTCAATAAGGAATACAAAAACATTTATTTCGAGACACCCATTTTTCCAAATTTCATAATGCTAGAGCTCACCAGTATATATATATATATATGTATATATATATATATATGTATATATGGAAGTATTCCCGGGCATGCATGCAGCACAAGAATTCAAAAAAATTGAATAGCAATCGTATGAATCGTATAGGAAATAATTTCATAACGCCAGAGCTAACCATCCCGGCATGCATGCAGCACAAGAATTCAAAAAAATTGAATAGCAATCGTATGAATCGTATAGGAAATAATTTCATAACGCCAGAGCTAACCATCCCGGGTATGCGCACATCATATTCCCAAAGTTTCATCGCAATCGGAAGAAGGTACGAACATAATCGGAAGAAGGTAAGAACATAAGGTACGCGCATAAGGTACGAACACACAAACAAACATTAATTATCAGCCTGAGGTAAAGTTGTCCCTTCGCTCCGTATTCGGGAGGGGGGGTTACAGTGACAGCAACAGTTTGGTAAAATTCCTATTATTAAAATTTCTCGGCGACAGTGTTTCCTCTTAACAACGCCCTAATCACAAATTGTGAATAAGACTTAAAATTTGAGTGCAAATCAAAAGTGGTGCATTTTAAATCGTCAAAAATAAAATAAAAAATTCGTCATTACATGTCGCAATTTTTTCATAATTTTTTTCGACAAGAAAAATGTGAAATGACTGACATAAAATGTGGAAAACATTATAGAATTTTTTTGTTTTTTTTTCAGTAATAGCGTGGGGAATTCTCTCTCTCGACTTTGACTTCCCGATTGCATTCCTCGGCATAAGTTACAAACCATGGAGACTGATGGTTGTCTGCTTTGCTTTCCCCTTTATTCTGGCCACTGTGGCTCTCTGTAAGGCCCCGGAAAGCCCGAAGTTTCTCATGAGTCAGGGAGAAAACGAAAAAGCTCTGAAAATTGTCAGGAGCATGTATCGCATAAATACAGGAAAGGATGAATCTACATTTAAGGTTTGAATTTTCTAAATGATAGTCTATAAAGTCCGCTAAAAATCTTCCTAACTTTTTTTATTAGTAGATTTTGTGGGAAACATCTCACGTGGCCTGGTGACCACTTCAGTGAATTCCAATATTAGTACACCTACACCTTACAGTTGATATTTACTGATTTCCAAAGTTCCTCTTTTTTCGCAATTTTTCCTCATTTGCTTAGTGGACATACATTAATCACATGAGCTGTTTTAAAATAAAAATTATACCCCTCCCCCCCTTGGTGAGATTAAGTGAGATTAAACGGGACCCTCTCCCCTCACGTGAGATTTTTTCTTACTCTCTAAATAAATATTTTTCATAATAGCCATTTTTATAAATAGCCGCATTTTCAGCAGGCAAAATGGGACACTTCAAAAGAAGTGAAACAATTTTTTTTTATATATACTCTTTTAAAGTTCACGTGAGATTTTTATTGGCCCCCCTCCATATAATGAGATTTGGTGAGATTTTACTGGACCACCCCCTAATTTTTTGCTCACGTAATTAATGTGTGCCCCCTTATTCAAATTATTTAGATATAGATAGTAATTTATTTTGTAAATTTATTGATGATATAATTTTCCTTCATTAGGTTGGTTAATAAATTTTATGCATTTATGTGTGCCCTTCTTTGCAACCTCCTAATTTTTTAACTAGAATTCTTTATGGCGAAAATCCGTATAATATAACACTGGACGTGCCTTCCAAGCAAAATTTGATTTATAATTAAATGAAACAATATAACTTAGTTACAACCACTGATTTATTTAGTTAAACACCGACTGGTTTCGGAACAACCGTTCCTTCCTCAGGGCAAACATATAATTTAAAAATTTGATTTGTTTGCACAAATGTTTCAGCCCAACCTCCCACTGTTCCGTCTTACGTACACGCGTCTGAAATCATATCTCCATCCCATTTGAATTTTGAAAACACAGATTTGTATGGAAATACAGGTTCAAATTGGGCAAATATTTGGATCACAAACCATGCTACAAGGCACTGGAAAAAATCTCAGGTTGCTTCTTTTTAACGCATTTTTAAATCTCGACGAGATCTACTGCGATATGCTCAGATCTTTATTACTATTCAAGTCCCTATTTTCATTGTAAATCTGCGTGAAAACCATAAAATTAATTCATGAATTTAAGATCGTAATTATTTCTCATAGGTTGATGAACTGATTTTAGATGATATGGATAAACTAGGACTGAAGAATGTCTCTTTCTGGACATCTCTCAAAAGTCAGACAGTTCCCTTATTTAGACCCCCTCATATCAAATACATGGTCATATTTTTCTTTCTCAACTTTGGAGTCTTTGCTTGGTAAGTAAAATTCCGTAAACTGTGCATCAGTAATATATTTTTAATATATAATTATTTATTAAAGAATGTGTAATGATTCTAGCGCAAACGCTTTCTTTGTGTGGATGCCAGATACGATAAACCGTTTCTACATTGGATTAGAAGAAATAGATTCAGAAAATAAAATATTTTGCGAGCTGATGGGCGTCCGTAGTGAAAGAGAAAAAGATGTCATTCGATATTCTACGGTAAGAATAAACATTTTATTAAAAAGTTTCTTGTATTTTTTGTTAGTTCCCTGTATTTTTTCACAACCACTGGAGCGACAGAGCAATTTAAATATTTTTTCTCGGATTGCTAAAGGAAATTTTTCCGACCACATTAAAAAAATCATACCTCTGAATTTGAATATGGAGACATACAAACAGATTATAGTTCTATGTAGCTAATGAATGCCCCTAACTTTTATCTATTATCGTATATTTGTAGGATTTATAAAAAAATATATAATGAAATCTTCAACCTTAAAACATTTTAAAAAAACCTAGAAAACAGTTATTTTGTTATATGTGTACAATTTATTATATAGTCGTTTTGATAAAAATAAAAATTTCAAAATTTGCCACATTTTGGCAACAAAGCAATCCGTGGTTTTGGAAATAGTGCCATAATGTGGCAAAAAGCGCTAAAGTGGCTATAAACATAAAACTTTGGATTTTGTAAAACTAGAATTGTAGATACTATTGCGTTCGAAACTGTTTACGAATTACAGCTTCTGATGCACTTGAAAATGGACTGTAAATAATACGAATGAAAACTACATGAAAAGGTGTTTGCTGGAATTGTGTGATAATGTATGTTGGGAAGACTAGGGATGCAAGGGAGAAGGATAACCAATCACTTGCCTCGGCGAAGAAGCACACAACACAATCACAAAAATAGTTTATTTAGTTCCACTGCGACACCTCGAGGTAATTATCGCCACAACGACACAAATAAGTATGAAACGATATTGTTTACTTTGATATGGTCAAACACCTTTCTTTTAGTTAGTAAACTATTAACTATCGAAATTATCAGCATGATAAACACCAACAACCATAAATGAATGCCAACAACTTGTTTCCAAGATATTCCTAGTTTTTCTTCTGTACTGTTCTGTACTTCGAAAAAAAAACAATGCACTCGAATTTAGTTTTTTTCTCTTGTCATTGTTCCAAATTCAAAATGATTTACCAGCAAGGTGATGTGGTTAGGGAGAGGTAAAATGACATTCCGGTAGGAACTATGTTGCAACGGCTGTTCTGGTATGAAAATACCAACACAAAGACCTTGCACATCGCGATGACTGTATTGTTCCTTGGCTTTCAGGATACCCCGGTCTGCAATGATGCTCTCAACGTGGAAACCTACCCCATGATGCTCATCATCACCGGCGTCCTAGGCTTATTCAATATTTTCCTCGCCTTCAGTCTTCGTTTCATCACGAAGAAGGCAGTTCTGATGTGTGTCCTGGCCTTGTGCTGCGTTAGTGCACTAATCATGACCTGGGTTCGAGACCCCTGGGTATCATGGAGCTTGTTGGTGGTGATACAGAGTTGCATCATATTGATTGGAATATTAAATGCCTATGCTGTTGAGATTTTCCCCACTAATTACAGGTACCCAAATGATAATAATAATTTTTTTTATTTTTATTATTTAATCTATACATATATTATAATTACATGTTATTTTTTTTCAATGCCTGTCTCACTAGGGTAAACCTGTGTCGAGACAGACGTAGAGTTACATAAATTGTATACAAACATGGTTATTTGAATATGAAGGTTAATTACATTTTAGGTTCAATACAATAAAAGGCAGTTGATTGGAAGTGTGAATTAATTCTCTAAAGAGTTTGATAATAATAATAATAATAATCTATTAATATAAACCCTAGTCCCTGGTGTCAACACAGATTTTTTTCTTCATTATACTTCATATTAGGAAGTTCCTAAATATGCAAAGTCATCCATGTACATCAAAAAATCCCTTCACAAGATTGAAAAGATTATTTACCTAAAGTGGACACAGAAAGAGGAAGACACCTTCATTGGCAGCTGTCCGTGGTCGAATGGCCAATCGGAAGGTCGCGGGTTCGAACCCGGCGTGCGCAAATAAATCCAGAGTGGAAGATACTCTCAGTATCGCCCTGGTGTAAGACCACTATTCAGAATTGCCAGCTACTTCCCCACCTTCCTCTTCCCCATCTCTTTCCCTTCCCCGCTTACCTTCAGCCTCACAACATACCCCAATTGGGGATGCCATAGTCTCACTGGCTCCAGAAGGGAGCAGTTGGGATTCTTGTGAGGTATTCTCTTTAAATAAGAAAAATTGGCACTGTTTACAAATCTTACGATGCACTGTTTACGACCTTACTTGCTGCGTAGATTCCTCTCTTTGAAAACCTAGGAATTGATCAATTAAGCATTCAAACCTTATTCATATTAGAGACTATGATAGATCTTATAGTGATTTATTTTTGGGCTATTATGCCGTGTTGCGCTACCTCCTTCTTTAGCCAACGTTTCGGACAGTATTAAAGTGTCCATTATCAGAACAGATGTGACAATTGAAGATTGTGACGAGGTGTGAGCTTATGTACATGTACATATAGATGCGATACTGTGTTACCAACTCCAATCTTCGAAGAGTCGGTTAATTTAGAGTGGTTTTCTGCGTTAAGTTTTCGTATAGCCGTCAATTACCGGATACCAAGAACTATCGAGCATAGCCCCGTCGGCGTCGTTCCAATTTTTGAATTTCAATTGCCTCCGTAAAAAGGCGTGCTCCTTGCATTTCGAATCTTATCAGGACTTTATCAGTGACAAATTCAAAGTAATGGCCGGTCTCAATTAAATGCTCGGCAATTGCCGATTTGTCGGGATGGCCGAGTTTACATGCTGGAAAGAGTTCTGATATCTTTTTGGAGTTGGAGATCGATGATAGATCCGATCTTCCATTTTCCGTACTGTTGGAATTAAGCATTTCATCATCTGTACTTTTTCTTTCAGAGCTATGGCAGTATCCTTGACTCTGATGTTTGGCCGTTTGGGGGCTGTTGCAGGAACTAATGTTATTGGATACATAATGGAAGTGATGTGTCCAGCAAACTTCTACGGTTCTGCATTCCTCTTTTTGGGTAAATTATATGTTTTATTGATTATTTTTAAGTGGGAGGTAAAAGGTACAATTTTACGGTGACCGGAGAATGTAACTTCAACCATGTAACTTCAACACCTAATTTGAAAAGTCATTAAAAGTGATGATTTTTTTTTTCAATTGGTTAAGTAAGTCACCTTAGGTTAGTTTATGGGCTATTTTTATTATTTAAAAAAAAAATTATAGCTTTTAATGACTTTTTAAAAGGGGTTTTGAAATGCCACTTTTTTGAGTTGTCATGGATCCAATTATACATGGGTACTTTGATATTAAAAATATAAGTTTCACGTACAATACAGCAAAAAATAAATAGAACAACAAAAAAAACAAAAAAAGAAACAAACAAGGATATCCAAATGATGATTTCAAATAAAGGGAAAAGAAAATGAGAGAACTAAATGAAACAAGACAGAACAAAACATGACAAAAAACATTACATATTTTAATTTTTAAATTTTATTTTTTTTCATGTTCTCCATAAAACAGTTATACACCAATATATCATGGAAAAGATTATAAATTACAAAGTACACTAGGGCAGTTTTACTACTTAGTGACATGTGCTAAAAGATAGTTGCTGAACTGTCTGTAAGTGACATTGAAAATGTCGATGGTCAATGCAGAATCATTAAGAGGCTATACTTTGAACCACGCGCGGAACACCCGTGTCTGTCATTCTGTCCCGCTCACAATAAGCTCACGCACACTTACAATACATGCGAATGCGAAATGTGCGAATGAGACAACGCTCAAATTTACCTACAGAAATCGCTCGAAAAGGGGTTTATGGAGAATACACTTTTCTATACCGAAACTTTCACGAAATTGAAATTTTAAAAAATACATATTTTTTAGAAAGAAGAAGCTACGTCGGTAGCTTTTTATAATTTTATAATTCTTTATGAGAGTTGAGTTAGCAGCACTTCTTCCTTAAATAATATTTTTTGATAAATCGTACATGTTTGACAGTGAATGTTTACGTTAATACGAAACGCATCGAAAATTCGAAAACATACCGACATATTTTTCACTCTCTAAAAGGCAGTATAAAAAAATATATTCATTTTGTGCAATTTTCGATGTAGAAAAGTGTTTTTTCCCGGGCGTCCTTATTGTATGGGCCGAAAAGCGAAGTCTATCATCTTAAGCAGTTGAGTCGCTCTGTTTATTGGCGCGTTCTTATAGGCAGAAGTCCTCACTTTCGGAGCATAAAAAAGTGCATGGGATTTCCCACGAGTATACTTGTTAGGGACGTAAAAATTAACCTCTTTTAACATAGGCGGAATGAGTATGATACCAGAGATTAGCTTAAAAAAGTGTTTACCTAAAAATATTTTTCTGCGGGCTTCTAAGGTGTTGAAATCGAGATTGTAAATAATATATGTACCTACTTTAAAAAATACTCTTTTAAAGCATTACTTTTAATTTTTTTATTGTGCCTTCATTATTGTTTCTATAGTGTGAAATGAATTCATTATTTTTGTTTTATTTCTTTCAGTTTGCTTTGGCTGTACCTTTTTATTACCAACGGAAACAAGGAGACCTGAATAGTCACGATTGTAAAAAAAACTATTAATTTGTGGAATAATGTGATTTAGTGAAATAATTGACGAAATATTGTCAAGAATGCTGAAGAAATTCGCGAGCACGTTTGACAAGTGATTGAAGATTTCCAATGATATAATAGGGTGTTAAGGGACATACTTAAGACGATAGACTTCGCTTTTCGGCCCATACAAAAAGGATGCCTGGGAAAAAACACTTTTCTACATCGAAAAATGCACAAAATGAATATATTTGTTTTATACTGCCTTCTAGAGGGTGAAAACTATGTCGGTATGTTTTAGAATTTTCGATGCGTTTCGTATTAACGCAAACATTCACTGTCAAACATGTACGATTTATCAAAAAATATTATTTAAGGAAAAAGTGCTGCTAACTCAACTCTCATAAAGAATTATAAAATTATAAAAAGCTACCGACGTAGCTTCTTCTTTCTATAAAATATATATTTTTTTAAATTTCAATTTCGTGAAAGTTTCGGTGTAGAAAAGTGTATTCTCCATAAACCCCTTTTCGAGCGATTGCTGTAGGTAAATTTGAGCGTTGTCTCATTCGCACATTTCGCATTCGCATGTATTGTAAGTGTGCGTGAGCTTATTGTGAGCGGGACAGAATGACAGTCGCGGGTGTTCCGCGTGTGGTTTAAAGTCTTGCCTCTTAACATACTTAGTGATAGTAATTCTTGACATTGTTTGGAGTAAAAAAAAATGGTTAAATTGGTTACGTTAGGTTGGGTTATTGGCTATTTTTCAATTTTGTTTTTAGCTTTTAATGATTTTTCAAAGAGGTGTTGAGTTGACTTGTTTCTGAGTCATCACGAAACCCCCTTAACACCCTGTATTATAGCAAATACCTAACAATGTGTACCTAAATGTTTACATTTATATATTATGTATTAATAAAATTTATTTGAATTAATGAAATCTGCGTTATTTCTTGCTTACCCATATTATACGAGTATAATATAACAAATTACTAAGATTAAAAAAAAATATATATTTTGGGTGCGTTCTGCATGAAATGAATATTTTTAACTTTAAGGCGATCCGCTCACTGAGGCAACTGGAAACTGTCAACTGGCACCTGTCTTTGTATGACAATGTGATGGCCCGCACACTTCACAATCCCTCAAAAACCAGTTGTCAATGGTAACGCAGGCGGTGACTCGCGACTCGCACTGCTGATTGCCGTGGCCGGCCGTTGCTAGTTGCCAGCTGTCAGCTGATTGTTCTTCGTATATGGTTAAACAAGCTTTTTGACCAATCAAGACATAGAAACCAGCCGGTTTTAATTAGTTTTCAGTTGCCTTGTCAGCGGAGCGCCTAAGAACTAAAAAAAAAAAATATTCTTACAAGATAGAAGTCGATCGTCATGGAAATTAAGCTAAGTGGTAGCTGTCAACTTCAAAAAGGTTGAGAAACCCTTGCCTTGGTGACTTCTACATTTTCAAGCAGTCGATATCGATAGATTCAAGCAAGAACCGCATAATTGCTTCAAGTAGTACCTACATAAGTCATAAAATGAAAAGTTAGGCGCTCCGCCCACTGAGGCAACTGAAAACCAACTAAAACCGGCTGTTTTCTCTGTCTTGATTGGTCAAAAAGCTTGTTTAACCATAGAAGAAGAACAATCAGCTGACAGATCGCAAGTAGCAACGGCCGCCCAGGGCAATCGGACGTGACAGTCGCAAGATGGTCGCAAGTCACCGCTTGCGTTACCATTGACAACGGGGTTTTGTGTGATTGTGTAGTGTGCGGGCCATCACATTGTCATACACAGACAGTTGGCAGTTGAGAGTTTTCAGTTGCCTGAGTGGGCAGAGGCGCTAAGACGTTGTCCATCAATTTCGAATGCTTGTATATTCCCAGTTGAAAACCTTCCTTGACTGAAAAAAATCTAAATGACGTCATCTAGTGGCTCCTTATCAATACCTACCTAACTACTAATTATGATTTCCTGATCTTTAACAAATAATTTGTAGGAACTTACCCAATAAATATTTTTTATTTTCAAATGTGGAAACTTACGCAGCTTTTAAATTATCTGTTAAAATGACATCTGTCATTTATTATGATTATAAATAATATTTAGCATGGAAGAAGGGAGCATAGATGGGAGTAAACAAAGAGTATTCAAATTTGACGCTGCTATGAGTCTAACGGGTGATCTTTTTACTATAATAA
Organism: Limnephilus auricula; assembly: GCA_951813805.1. Lineage (NCBI taxonomy): Eukaryota > Metazoa > Arthropoda > Insecta > Trichoptera > Limnephilidae > Limnephilus > Limnephilus auricula. The sequence continues at coordinate 10,699,045 of OX638403.1, forward strand.
ACATCATTAATTTAATTTAATTATTCAATCAATGCATATCTAAACATGACCGGTCACAAATTACACACATCAAGAGATAAACAAAAAAGACAAATGTGCACGTCAAACGAATGCACAACAATTGCATATGTAGACATTTGCTGTCAAAAAGCGCTAGGATTACGGAATCATTTATAATTATGATGTACAATATTGACAAAGACCACTAAGATGAGATTCGTCCGGGTGCTGATTTTCCCCATATTTTTATACGGTATGGAAATAGCAAAAGAAAGCGGATAGACGCTCTGCGTGCTGGAGAAATGTAGTGCTGGAGAAAAATACCCAGGATTTCATCTACAGCCAGACGCACAAATGTGTCCATTCTGGAAGAGTTAGGCATCCATAATAGGCTTTCAATTATGGGCCTAAAACATATTTTATGGTACTACGGACACTTTGCTTGCCAAACTAAGGACATCAACTAGTCGCTGGCAAAAGTCATCTCAAGTGGTTTGCTACATTTAGTGATTTAGCAGGGGTGCCCGGGTTCATGGGGTGAGATTTGTTTAGGTCTTGGCGGCGAATGCCTTGCCCACCTATAGCGTGGCGGTCCGGATCCGTCACTCCTGATTCCTACCCACCCCTGATACCTTTTACCTTGCCAGAACTTCGTTTTCCCTGAAAAGACCTTCTGCACAACATCCCCAAAGATGAACAGGACCTGAGGGATTTTTTTTCCTCATGGCCTCCTTTGTGGAGCTAATGTAAATAAAAAAAAAAAAAAGGCTGGAGAGTATCACGTATGGCGTCCTGTATGTCAATATGCTCAGCTCTCCATGCAGCACAGAACCACAAGAAATGGAGAAGTCTTGTACACCATGTAAATTGGAGTAGGTGTCACGATCCTCAGCAACGAGGAATTGACATAACGTCGCTCTAGTTCGTTTTTGTCCAACAGACCATTTTTCGTGAAATTGAATTAAGTATGCAAATGTTCTCAAAAAGCCTTTATTTATGCGTCAGTTATTAAAAAAAAAATTATAAACAATTATGGGTTTTCAAAACGCACTTTGTCTTACGTCCTCCAAAATGTATGTGCTTCTATCGTAAAAAAAAAGGTTAAAGTGCCATTTCTCCCGATTCGCGTTTTGGTCTGTTGGATAAAAACGAAGTGAAGCGACGATAAGAAGACTATTTGTGTCCATAGAAAAACAGGCAGTTTTGTACGCCTGTACGGAAGTACTACCATTAAGCGTACATAGCCACAAATAAATAATTATCATCACTGCACTTCTTGACATTTTGTATACCTTTGAAATGGGTGGTTTTCTAGATATCCACATTGTTTATGTCTATGCTTCTCCAACTAATAACATGGGTCTTTTGAAGAACCAGGTTATTAGTAGCCAACTTCCACTCTATAGTAAGACGCTCCACACAGTATCCACAAATATGTCGTGGGTCCTGGTGGAAACTTCAGAACCTTCTGAGAGCAGTTAAAAAATTTAAAATAATACAATTACCAACAAATCACCTGTATTCTGTAAGAATGTCTCCAAGCAATATTTTTCCAGGTTTTGGGTGCTACAATTTTCGAATGACACTGCTGTGTGGCCTAATTGCCTTGTCAATGGTATTGGAAACCATTGGTTTTGGCTATATCATACCGGCTGCCCAGTGTGATCTAAATCTCACCCTTGCTGATAAGGGATGGATCGGGGCTCTCCCCTTCATGGGTAATAAATTTACTCTATAAAAAAAATACTTATTACTCGATTTCTGACAGTTTACAAACCCCTTTTGATATATATACACAATATACAATGTATATATCAAAAGTATGGATAGGGCAATACCAATCGCTGTAAGCCACTTTGCTGAGATTGGTATAGTAAAAATGGTGATTGTCTTTTTGTCTAGGATCCGAACTATCTCTTTCAAGTTTATTTTTAAAATTGACCTTGTTTCTATAGAACCTACTTGTTGCTTGATTACTAAGGACATATAATAAAGAACTAAGGACAGAATTTGAACAATTCATCAAATTTCAAAGTTAAAATTCAAGTTCTGTGAAAGTACTATTCAAGTGTTGTTATTATCTCATCATGGACCGGTTGCTTCACAGTACTTGAAGAGTAAGTTTTTTCAAGAATCAGCCCTTCAATAGGACTATCACATAACTTGAAAATTACACTTGAAATTTCGATCCCTTGGAATAACAAGGTTCCATCTGCCTTGGTAACGTCGTGCGATAATGGGCTCTATAGTAAGCTCCTTTAGATTTCATTATCGCATGACGTTACCGCAACAGATGGAACCTTGTTATTCCATAGGGTCGATTTCTTGAATTGTTCAAATTCTATCAAACAACGGGTTGTGCGACGGAATGTTAGGTCGGGACCTAACTGTCGATTTGCAAACTCATGTTAATATAGTATAATTAGTAATCAGCTAAGGTTGGTGTTGCAATAAAAATTAAAAATATTTTATCTTTCAGGTTTGATTCTTAGTTCCCAGTTTTGGGGCTATATGGCAGATACCAGAGGCCGTAGGAGTGTTCTTATGGTCTCTATGACTCTTGGCTCAATCTTCTCTATAATTTCAAGCTTCTCTCCCAATCTTGCTACATTTGCTGTATTTAAACTAATTTCAACAGCGACGTAAGATACAATTATTTCCTTATGAATCATTTAATATTCAAGTAAATACATTTTTTTGTTTTGATTATTAACTACTCTGGTATTTGAACTGTTTTATAAGAAATATTTTTCTGAGATTCTAAATTGTAAACTTTCTGTTATTTTGCAGTATGTCAGCTGCCAATGTTGTAATTTTTGCTTTTTATGGAGAATTTACACCAAAAAAGTATGTGGACAGCATGCTTTCTGTACTTTCGTCTATCATCATATTTAGTCAAGCCATTGCATCACGTAAGTAAGAACATTACATTTCACTATCCACAAAGCATTCCCATAGATCCTTTGTGGAGTTTTGACCGGTCAGTGACTGAGTGGCAATGCGTATGGATCCCATACAGGCATGCGCATCGTGAGTTCAATTCCTATAACCTCCATTTCAACATAAGTAACATTTTACACTTGCCATGATGTTAGTAAGAGATTTTGAAATGTTGTCAGGGTATTTTTAACCTGGGAATATTTGTCTTTCTTTAAAAACAGTAAAAAAAGTCAAGCTTTTTAGTAGGTAAGGCGAGTTTCTTTGTTTAATGATTTGGCAATAATTGTCTAGTTATTTACTATGCCACTGAATTCGTATTTTTATGAATGAATTATTAAAGATGGGAACTTCAGAAACATGATGCGATTAGGCAACCCTCAGCCTTTGCCAATTTAGGGTTTCCAAGACTATCCGGATGACTTCTTTCAAATACTTGTTTAGCCATTATTTTTCTAACTATAAATTATATCAGTGCGGCCATTATTTTTCTATGACTCTTCGTCTGAGCAGCTGGGTTACGGAATCTGCTTTGGTTGAGATCTATTCATTCTTTGGTCTATGATCTGCAATCATTATCAATAATCGGAGTATATTAATACGATAATGCCCGTACGGTTCAAATTAAGGAACCCGACTCCGAATAAATCTTCACGCCACACTGTATATACACCGTCCGTAAACGTGCATTTTTCCACGGAGATGCTGCCGTAATATACACACTTAGATCTCGCCCATACGCGTTTTGCAAACGGAAGTGGCGCCATCTATAATACTATATTTAAGGAAAAAAAGTATGAAGAAGAGGAAACATTTTTCGCTTTTATTCAATATTAAGAAGATTTATGTTTCTCTCATTGATCACGGTATTAATGTAAGAATGTCTACTATTATATATCTACCTATTAAATATAAGTATTCTGTAGTTTAATGTTAATAATAGTAGTTAGTTTTGCAAAAGGGTGCTGCTTTATAAATAGTCACCAACACTTAAACTGGGCGAAGCCGAACGAAAAGCCACCCGCAGGGCATAGCAGCAAAAACCCGCAGAGCGGGTTTTTCACCGCTAGTACCTCTATTATATCTCTAACTTTCCTTTCCAGTAATTGCCTGGGCCATTCTTTCCTTCGACTTCCTTCTCCCTATGGACTTTATGGGCATCACCTTCAGGCCTTGGCGTCTTTTGGTCATCTGTTACGCCTTGCCTTTTCTCCTGGCCACCTTTTGCTTGTTCTGGTTTCCCGAAAGTCCAAAGTACCTCATGAGCCAGGGAAGGGATGAAGAAGCCTTAGTTATATTGAGGGACATGTATCATGTTAACACAAAGAAGGATCCAAGTACTTATGCGGTCAGTACGAATCAGGTTTATTATTTTACTGACAGATTATTATTATCTATTTATAATCTCTTAAGGTGATGCACTACTAAGTTATGAAAAAAAATAATTTTGGTTTGAAAATTAGATCTCTAAGAAATATTTCAGATGCTTTAATTAAATACTGCGAGTCGAACACATATTTGCCTTTGAAATAATTGAGTATTTTTGATTGAGCCAAAAAATTAAGTACCAGGGCCCCTAGCACACTCGATCGATAACGATTGATAGGATAACTTTCGGTATCTTCTCATCATTCCCTTGCATGACGGCAGATCGCCAATTAATAAGTGACAGTTCACAATGACTAAGTGTAGTTAATATATTTGACATCGACTGTTGTTTGTACGTTAGCGATGTACATTTGTCGTAGGGAACGATGAGAAGTTACCGATAGGGATCTTATCAATCCTTATCGATCGTGTATGCTATGAGGCCAGGTCTATAAAAATTGCTTCAATGTTCAAAATTTTCCTAATTACGAACCCCTTTTTGGTTGTGGTTTTATTGTATAATATGGAAAATTAAATTCTTTACAAAATTTAAAAAACATTAAAATATTTGTGCGTGAGCTTCGCAAAATAAAATAATACATGCTTTTTGTCATTGTTCTTTTTCTTGGAAACATCAAAATTTATCATGTTATTGTTAGCGGCCTGAACCTGAATTTTACACGACTTGGTGCATGCATCACCTTAAAATCCTAAATGAACTAAATTAATGACCCCCTGAAAAATATATTTCTCTGTGGCCTGAATTTTCTTGAGGAACATACAATTTGATGCTTGACTACACAAGTCAAAGAAGTATTTGAAAAAAAATGGTAATTAGGTCCCTAGAGATTTTTCTTTTTATCTATGTAGTTTCATTTAATTTTATAAATAATGTCAGTCCTTATAATATAACATATTTTTTTAAAGGTAGATGCTTTAGTCTTGGACGACATGGACCACTTGAAAGAGAAATTACAAGGCTCTGTACTTTACAAATTATGGAGGCAAACTGCTCCGCTGTTCGTCAGGCCACATTTAAAATATATTTTGATATTCTTCGTCTTGAACTTCGGAGTTTATGCCAGGTTAGTTTCCGTTAATGAGTTGAGTTTTTATTGCTTTCTCTCAATAATAAGCAAAAATTTCCAGACATTCTCCAAACAGCATATATTATAATAGCGAAAAGTCTAGCAATCTTGGAACAGCGAAAAATATCATTAAAAATATTTAATCTGGGGAAATATAATAAAACAAACTTCTGCCCGCGACTTCGTCTGCGTAGGATTAGTACTTCGAGTAATCTATTTTCTTTTCCTAGGTCCCATCTACGTTAATACCAAAATTCTTAACCTATTTATTCAAAATATGTATACTTCTTGATTCGATTCAAAGTATTAGGCGAGTACTTCAAATAAATTCACTAATTTAAATATTTTCCAAAATAGAATTTTGATTTAACAATCATTGTTTTGCAAAATGTCATTCTCAAATTTTGACGTTTTCTATTAAACAATAATTATTATTTTCAATACATTGAAAATGAATGGCTAGCTTTATAAATTATAGCCTATATGTTATTCTGATGTATGAGCTATATTATTGTAAAGTTTCATTAAAATCCATTCATTAAATTTTGATTTAAAGAGTAACAAACATACATACATCCATACAAACTTTTAGCAATTTAAAATGATTTGCGCCATTTTACTATACAAACAAACCTATTAAGAAGATGCACCATGTTGTATGACATTCGAAATTGGTCGGCTAACAATACACTCCTTATGCAGGTGTTGATATGGTTAAAATTCCGGCTTTACACCAGACGCCGCGAGAAGAAAACATTACCAAAAACCTGTGTTATTTTATTTTGCAAAGTTAGGGTAGAAAAATTTAAATGTTTTATGATCATTTTCTAAAGAACTTAATTTGCCACAATATACAATAAACTCTAACCGAAAACAGGTTCGTAATATCGTAACTAAGGGATTTTGAACTTAAAGCAATTTTTATAAGTCTTATACTTTTTTTCTTAGCTTGTAAAAAGACTTTGAATTAAAAAACATAATCAATATTTCAAAGGCTAAGATGTGTTCTACTACAGTATTTAATTAAAGCAACTAAAATATTTAAAGCGATCAAATTTTCAAACCAAAAACACATGATTTTGCATACTTCTTATTATTTGTTCTGAAAAAAAAAACATCTGAATACATTTAGTTCTTTAGTTTAGTTCTTTAGCTTCGCCTTAATGATAGCGTAAAGCGTAAGGCGCTCCGCTCACCGGAGAAACTGAAACCAAACTAAAACTGGCTGGTTGCTGTGGTTTCCAACCAAACTTCTATCACGGAGCTACTCAATTTTACGATTTCAGTAAATATCTCAGCTTGTTTAACCATAGACGAAGAACAACTGTCATCGTAGCAACTAGCACGGTGAGTTTCGTTGCTTGCCTTGCCATTGACAATGGGTTTTTGAGAAATTGGATAGTGTCCGGACCGGATAGCGAGTTTAGTTGCAAACTGTTTTTTTTTTTCAGTTTCCTCGTGAGCGGAGGCACTAACATGTAAACATCTCTGGAGAAAAACTGCATAATTTGAAATCAGTACTTTACATGTTATGTTTCTGAATAACAAAGTCCATACTGATGATAAAAACTGGCTCCATTATGTTGAGTATCCATTTGATTCCAGTACCAGCTCGTTCATCATATGGCTTCCAGACATTGTCGACAGATTTTTGGAAGGGCTGGAATCCGAGGGTGCGGAAGACAAGGTGTTTTGTGAGCTGATGAGTGTTAGAAGTGATCGAGAGGCATCAGCCAAGTTAAATCACTCAGTGAGTAAAATTTAACTTAACTTAAAAAACTGTTTATAAAAACTAAAAACTTACTAGTTTTTTGTATCCGAAAGAAATTTTCGTGTTTTTTTACACGAGCGTGCAAAATGTCGCTATTTCAAGAAAATAAGAAGGGTTTTGTATAGTCTTGATATTGTGGACTTAAAGTAGCAATTTGAATTAATCTTGCTAATGTTAAATTCAAAGGGTTCACATGTCCATAGAATAAGATTAAAACAGATAATATTATTTGTTTTTGGGGTGTTATGCCGTGTTACGCTACCTCATTCTTTAGCCAACGTTTTGGACAACGTCCATCATCAGGGCAGATGTGTGTTTATTATCAGGGCAGATGTGGGCCCTGATGATGGACACTGTAATGTTGTCCGAAACAATGGCTAAAGAAGGATGTAGCGTTACACGGCATAACACCCCAAAAACAAATTGAAAAAATACCTTTGGCCGTGAAAATCTAATATCATAACAAAACTACATTGTTTAAACCACTATTTTAAGAGCTAATATCAACACGTTTCAGAACAAATGGTTACTTCATCAGGATACAAATTATCATCAATCCTTATTTAATATTTTTATTTTATCTTAATTTCGTGATTTAGGTCAAATTTGGACTGCTTTTATTTTTCTGTGATATTTAATTATTTTTTTATAGAGAATAGCTCACAAGTGTCCCAACTGCTCCCGTCTGGAGCCAGTGACACTATGGCATCCCCAATTGGGGTATGTGATAGGCTGAAGGTAAGTGGGGAAGGGAAAGAGATGGGGAGAGGAAGGTGGGGAAGTACCTGGCTATTCAGATCTAGTCACTAAATATGGCTAAAGCCATTATTAAGCAACGTTTCAATTCTGAATGGTGGTCTTAAACCAGGGCGATACTGAGAGTATTCACTCTGGAACGTGCAGCAAATACATTATATATTATTTTTATTAATTAATTGTGAAATAACACAAATTAATCAAATAAAATTCATTTGCGGATGTTCGAACCCATGACTTTACGATTGCCGTCAGGCCAGCGCCGGATCTGCCATACGTTCAAAAACGTGCAAAAAACCTGGCGCCAACTCCGAAGGGGCGCCGTGATAAAATAAATATTGTTTTAAAATGTAATTAAAATATTCCCCGAATCGTTTAAAAATTACTCGTAATACGGAATTATTAGTATGCGCTAGCAACACTCACTTTCCATATGCGTGAACCTAATGCGCGCGCATCGATGGTTAAATTTTAACGAAATACGGATTTGACTTACGTCAAGGAATTTTTTTCCAAATACGATATATTTCATACGAACGTAAGACCTATTTTTCCTTCTTGTCTCTTACGACCATTGTATCGTTCGAAATTCAACAAACATTGTGATTATTTCATTGATCGCTGCTCGCGAAGGATACCCTTCGTTACAATTTATGCCTTCGTTGTTCGTTTCGCGCGCGATTTGGCATCATACAGCTCTGTCAAGTCAAGGTAAGAATTTTAGGTTATAATTCGATTTATATTCATGCATTTCAAGATAAAAAGGAATCCAATTAAACAAACTGATCGGAATATTATTATTTCTGAACTTAAACTGCCTCCTGGTTTATATTATATTTTGTTATGATGTTCTTATTTTGTCCAGTGTCATAGATATTGCCGGGTCACTTGGAAAAGTTACTCTTGATTCTTGTTGGCGGGATATTAATTTATTTTGAAAGTATTGCATAAAAAAATTTTTTTTTATAGATATGTATATCTATATATGTATATCTATATATGTATATAAATTTTTTATCTATTTTTAAAAAAATTGTTGGGGGGGCCGCCATCGGTACTTCCTGCACAGGGCGCCAGATTTCGTAGAACCGGCGCGCGTCAGGCTCCAATTGATATCGGTCCAAAATTGGACCACATTTAACCAACCTACAAATATGGGATAAACGGTGAAATATAGGGGGATTAATTAGCTTTAAACCGCAGTAAACAATTTATATTTTATTTTTTATTAATATTTTGAGGAATAATATTAATTAAATCGAATGGCCAAATCAAAAACTGAACACCAATCGCTGGAGTGGCTAAAAGATCTAACATACTGAATTCAGTTTTGGATTTGTCTGTGATTGTAACTCTGGTTCAACGAACTAGAAATAGTTTTGAATTTAAGTATCATTTTCAAAGTTGGAAATAATTTGGTCAAGAATTCAGATATGCGATAAAGTATCTACCTAGAAATGAGTTCATTTTTGTGAATATTTTTTTCTTGATCATTGTACAGCAATTTCTTGTCCTTGTTCGGTGTATTCTTTACATGAACTTTCAGTGTCATAAATCACACATAATAATAACCCGTGATTTTTCACAGGTCCTGCACTAGTCCTCAAACTACATCAAAAATCCACAATAATAATTTATTTATATAATTATAAGACTAAGAAATATTCTTAGATTAGAAAACTTAAAAAGAGTATAGTATGCAATTGTTCAATCTATATTGCAATATGGTATTATTGGTTGGGGAGGAACTTATAATAATATTTTAAATCCACTCAAAATTGTTCAAAGATTGATAATTAAAGTAATATTGAAAAAACCATCCAAATTTTCTACTGAAATTCTCTTTTCAATATTCAATGTACCTAAAATAGACAAAATATATAAAAAATATTCAATACTACAAATTTACAAAGAAGTACAGTTAAATAACTTACCATTACATTCATCAGCAAGATATCAGAATACCATCAAAATTCCTAAGGCGCTCCGCCCACTGAGGCAACTGAAAACCAACTAAAACCGGCTGTTTTCTCTGTCTTGATTGGTCAAAAAGCTTGGTTAACCATAGACGACGAACAATCAGCTGACAGCTGGCAACTATCAATGGCCGCCCAGGGAAATCAGCAGTGACAGTCGCAAGTCACCGCTTGCGTTACCATTGACAACGGGGTTTTGTGTGATTGTGTAGTGTGCGGGCCATCACATTGTCATACAAAGACAGTTGGCAGTTGAGAGTTTTCAGTTGCCTGAGTGGGCGGAGGCGCTAAATGAAATTAGTTATCATTATTTCTTTCAAATCCGTTATTGATAAATCTTGCATTTTCTTAATTATCCCTGGTTTTTGCCATGTTGTATTATTTACTTTCACACATGATATTATATAATTGAACTAAAATTCCCTCACCAAACACAAGAACCTCGCCTCTTTATGGTGAGGAAAATATATTCCTATCTACTAATTTAACACTGTATAAAATGTAAAAATTGTGTATTTATTGTTAAAAAAAAAAACTATAAATATTAAATAAATAAAAAATAAAAAATTATAATATCCCTTTATTTTTCACGGGATAAATATTATCTCTTTTTTTAAATTTTTCATTATTCAGATTTATTACATTTTTGGATGTCTATTATTAAAACAGTGGTTAAAATAAGTAATTTATTATCATTTAAATAAAATGGTGCCACACAGTTATTTTACAATTTACTGAATAAGATAATAAATTGGTCAAAATACGTGTTTAACATAAGTTTTCGTCTTTCAAAGAATTTCATGAGAATGTAAATTACTTTTTTTTAATTTTCTCCTTACAAAATGTAATATTATTGAAACCACTGTTATATTGGGTCATTCCTTTCCAGGCCACTCCGGTCTGCGACGATTCCCTCAGATTAACCACCTATCCCATGATGCTCTCTGTCACCCTGGTTGTGGGCTGCAGTAACGTGGTGCTGGCTGTCTGCCTCCGCTGGGTCAGCAAAAGAACCGCCCTGCAAGCTCTACTCTCAGTAGGCTGTTTGGCCACTCTGTCCATTCACTGGATCCGCAACCCGTGGTTGGCTTGGTCGTGCCTGGTGGTCTTTCAGTGCTGTGGGATTCTGAGAGGGGTACTCCTAGCCTATGGTGTGGAACTTTTTCCAACAAACTACAGGTAATTTAATTTTTAATTACCAGATTTAATTTTTTAATATTGCAATGATTGCTTCATCGCTTCGATTGGTTTTCTCGGTTTACACATTATAAAATTATTATTTACTAGCTTCTGCCCGCGACTTCGTCTGCGTAGGATTAGTACTTCGAGTAATCTATTTTCTTTTCCTAGGTCCCATCTACGTTTATACCAAAATTCTTAACCTATTTATTTAAAATATGTATAATGCTTGATTCGATTCAAATTATTTGGCGAGTACTTCAAATAATTCACTAATTTAAATATTTTCTAAAATAGAATTTTGATTTAACAATCATTGTCTTTGCAAAATGTCATTCTCAAATTTTGACATTTTCTATTAAACAATAATTATTATTTTCAATTTATAAATTATACCCTATATGTTATTCTGATGTATGAACTATATTATTGTAAAGTTTCAATAAAATCCATGCAGTAATTTTTGCGTGAAAGAGTAACAAACATACATACATCCATACAAACTTTCACGTTTATAATATTAGTAAGATATTACTTTTCCTCATACATTTGTTAAATTAATTTTTAGAGCCATGGCAATGTGTTTGCTGTTAATCTTTGGACGTTTGGGAGTCATAACAGGAACGAATCTTGTGGGTTACCTAATGGAGGTTTACTGCCCAGCAAACTTCATAGGATTTGGCATGTTACTCGGAGGTACCAAAACATTAACTTATTTCCTTAGTTTATCAACATCATTTCGTATCCTGTTCTCCAGAACTCTCTTAAAGTCAAAGAATTTATTATTAACCTCTTGAATGTCGGATGACATCTGCCCACGTGATTGCCGTGTACTATTGAATAATTACTTACAAAGATTTCCGAGAAGCTACATTACTGAAATTAAAAGCAACATCTGGAATGATATTGGCACAAGCGATTCTGACCTTGTCCTTGTACAGTTTATTTTTACATAAGGGTTAAAATCGCATTTAAAACTGCTCTAGGCCTACGAAAGTACGTGATACGTTCATGTTGATTGTACCATTCTGCGCTATCCCGTATCACGTACGCAATCACGTACGCGCTTTTTTTAAACTTTTATTTTAATAAACATTGTAAATGCATATATTTTGACAAAATCTTATCAGATATGAGGATTTTGCGGAAATAACCCGAAGGTAGGGCGGTTAATGGAACACACCACAGATGTACACCTGCATTTTAGGAAGAATAATATAAAGGCAAATATTTAAAGTAGATACCTACCTAATATAAGGCAAGTAGATACTATTGGTAGGTATGTCCCAAATGTCATTACAACCATTAAGGCGATTGAGTACAAATCCCTTATAGACAGTATCTTTAAATCGTGTTGCACTGGTTTGTCGATGCCTAGTGAGTCTATGAATCTAGCACTGTGGAATGGTAAAGGATTTATCCATAATGTCGGTAACTTGTCATCGTTCCCGAGCATGACTGCATATGAGTAACGAACACACAAAAGTTCACAATGACTAAGTGTTCTTAATTTATTCGACTGAAACTGTTGTTTGTTCATTAGATATCGGTAACATGTTATCGACATTATCGATAAATGCTTTATCGATCGACCGATTAGGTAACCAGCTGTGGGCGGCTGTTAATGCGCTAATTATAATAAATTATATAATCTGGTGTCCAGACACCAGTGGCAGAAGCAGCAGAAGAATCCATATCACATTTGCAGTCGATTTTGTGGTATAACTTTTTTGAGTAAATCAATCCAAAGATAGAAGTTTTTATGTCAAATAATTTTCCGGGGTTTATGACCAGCTGTTTAATGCATCGAAGCATTGACCGTGCTCCAATAGTATCTTAACTATTTTCGATTTTTTTTTAATGTTAAACAATGAAAAAAAAACTTATGCTTTTGGGTTCTCTATCTGTACATCCCTATGTTTCCCGCTTGCACCACTAGTTTTCGAACACCGTGTATACATCTACGATCATTAACGTAAATGTTTATTTTCCATCTATGATCATTATTGTTAATGTTTATTTTCCATAGCTAACTCTGGTCATGTTTTATTTTCAGTTTGCTTGATTTTTTGCACGCTTTTACCTGGAAAGGAACACCCCCAAAACACAGTTCGTCGCTCGCACCTAGAGTTACCTCCAACCATCAGTCCTATAGTCTCCAAAAATTGATATTCGTCAATTAATTGACATAATAATATAATATATCGATGTCGTAGAGCCAGTGCCGGATTAGCCCCTAAACAAATTAAGCAATTGCTTAGGGCATCACGTCTTGGGGGGCACCAGAAACAGCACCAAAAAATCAAACTGACGCACAATTGCACAATTGTACAAAATAGTTCACTGTGATAAAATAGAATCAGCGTTCCGTGGACACAGCCCTGTGTATATTTTTGTGCCTGATGATAACAAACTGCACAGCAGAATGATCTTTTTAGAAATTGAAACTAATAAAAAATTATAAAAGAACGACGATGCTGCAGGAAAGGCTCGATGATTTATCAATATTATATAGATATGCTAAAAACGTTGTACTTATAAACTATTTTCCTTGAATTTAATGCCTGAAAAAATTGCAAGTCGCATTTCAATGAATAAATAAAAAATGCTTTGGTTTTTATTGTATGTAATACCTTCATACATATTGTATGGTACGTAATGAACTATCTCGTTGTATTAAATAGGTAATTTTTTTTATAGACCGATACTAGTTTACTAGGATAGGGGGGCCCACAGGCGTGGATTGCTTAGGGCATCAAGTAGTCTTAATCCGGCACTGCGTAGAGCCAAGACAGGGCATCCCCTCATTATTTTTTTGTGTTTGTGTAAAAATATGGCATCTCTAACTCACACCATTCCATGTTAAAATAAAATTTTCTGAGATTCAAACTTTGCAAGATTGTCCATCAACGAAAAATGGTTCACTGTCAGCCTTGGACAGTGAAGGCTTGGAAAGCTATGTCACTCAAGCACAGGACTAGCATAAAAACAACACGTCACGACAGTTGAAGGACTTACACCGAGCATCGGCGGGTGTGAAGTTTATGGAGGCATTCAAACTCTGCCAAATCGTCGCCCGGGCGCTTAATAAGGAAGTTGAGTCCTTTTTTTTATTTTTTTTATCAATGTTCACAGGCAAACTTAAATACCAGTATTTTTTTTTAAGTTTGTGACATTTGTGTTTTTAAATTAAAAAATAACCATTAAAATGCACTTTTTTTTAAATTCCGGTACTACAACTTTTAAATTTTATTTTTTTCGTCCATATTAAGCGTGTCCCGGTTTTGTAAATATTTTCCCTTATATTTCACACAAAGCAAGGGCCGGGTTACGTCACGGACTCTGCCGCACGGTATTATGCTCTTGCCGCCGTTTTCGCGGGCTTTAATAAAATTCAAACTTGTAGAATTAATTTAATTATGATAACGAACTTTAAAAAAAAAAGAAAAATACTGATATTTAAGTTTGGATGTCATCTACATGAACAAATTTTTTATAAGTCAAAATATTTTTCACTCAACTTCTCTATTGTCTAAACGACCATTAGCAAATTTTACAGGAGGAAGTTTTCTTTCATTATTTCAATTAAACATTATGATAGGTGTTTAGGATGAAGCTATTTCCGTAAAGGTGGTAATAGTTTAAATAATTCTTTATTAAAGTGACTAATTATCGTTTTTGATACTTTATTTTTAATTTTAAAATGCAGATTGAACTAAAACTAAAATTTGGATAATTAAGCGGGCGGCAATAAACTCGGGCGACGAAATATCAAAGTTGGCAGTGAACCTGTTAATGGAGGTTTACGTCATGGTTCTTATAGCGGGTAGAAAGATGGCTTATTATTTTAAGGTTATGTTGATTATATCTGTTTTGAGATATTCTTTATAACTGTAAGAATTGTAAAAATAAAATAAAAATAATACAAATATATCGGTTATTTTCATACATTACATTTTTTGCCTACATTGTAGATTTTTTTTGAATAAAAAGACAGTAGACGTTAAAACATTTAACAATAATTTATTTTCCTTTTGGAATATTTAATTTCATCCTCTTTGAAACAAAGTTTCGGACAGCCTTGCAGTGTTCATCTTCGGACAGACTGATGTAGATAAGTAATGTAATAAAGTCAGTCGGGGAAGTGCGGCATATAAATTATATTTATACAGCGACATATGTGTGCTTTCAAGAAATAAATGGATAAGAAATTAAGTCAAAAGTTTTTAAATATAATTAATAATAGCCATAGCGCAGGAACCATAAGAGAATTGTAAAATGTAATATAACGATTATAATAAAGAGTAAAAGCTGTCACCTAGGCGCACATAACTTGTGAAATGGGGAATGTGCATATATCTATAATTTATTCGTATAACGAAAATGTTAAGAGGAAGTGTAGCTTTTGCAGCATCGTGGTATAATTAAAAACAAGGGAATAAAGTAGGGTTTTACTATTTGAGTTAATATTTATTACCACAAAAATAGTATAGTTCCCAAAATAAAATGTTGCACTTCTACCAGCTCACAGCTAGGTAGCTCTAATAAGCTGCCACAGGATGAGTATAATATCACTAAATCAATGCAATCGCAAAAGTAAACTGCCATAAACAAAGAAATTCGGGCATCCCGATATCTTTGCAGCTTCTGAGTACTTCAATTTAAGCTGAACACTGGGAATATTATTTTTTAATTTATTTTAACATTCTAAATTTGCAGGCGCGCTGATTTGAACCAACTTACAGCATTTACGATTGAGTATTGCAAGTTTTTATTTTATTCAATTCTGCTGTTTATTTACTCGCTTTTACACTTTTAATCAAAGCATTAAATTTCAACAAAAATATAAAATTAGAAACCAACGTTCAAGTTTAAATTCAGTACAACTTAATTTTGTCCTATGACTTTTCACTTAGAATTAAACTCCTAGGTTAAATTTACGGCTTTTGTGAGTTTTTGTTAAGTTACTCACGAGTCCGTTTACATTCAAGTCCAACTCATGGTAAATAATTCTCACGTAAGTTGTTTGGGAGTTTAACTTATGGAAGAGCTCACTGAAACCAAAACACCTGTAAATTTACTTTCTCCGAGATGGCTTCTTGTCAACAACGTGTTGCCGTTGACTTTGACAAATTATCTGTCAGATTGGATATTATATTATAATATCGTATAGTTGTTCCTAGATGTCACACATCACAAATTGCTCAGTTTTCTTATGGGTTTTTTTTTAATGAAACCTGATGGACACACATACCCCCATATACTCATTTACCCGACTGACCTTACTATCAAAAGTTACACAACATGATTCTGTCGGCTGATGCATTATAATTAAAAATTCAAGTGTCGTATTTATTTATAAATATTTTTTTTCACATAAGCATGCTATAATTCAGTTCTTTCTTCGTACGGTGGAGGCTTTTCGGAAGAGAATTTCTTTCCTTTGTTGTTATCAGAAACGGGTAATGTAAATACCAGACCAGCTAGGACTAAAACGAGAAAAATGCATCCATACAAGCCACAAGACATTATGCAAATCTTGGAATACTTTAATGTAGTGCAGAAGTCTGTTGATAGGGAGCATTCCTCTTGAAATGCTGTGGCTGAATTGCCAAAAATCTGCCGTAGTCTTCACCACGACTTGGTAAAGATACCACACAGCAAAATAGATGTTCTAGCACGACATAGCAAGACAAGAGGAATGGGCCAATAACATTCTAAAACAGTAAATCTCTATTTATATGTACTTAATTACTCTAATTCCTCAATTCCCAAATTTAAGAATGTATAAGAAATCTTGTATTGTAATATGTTGGAAATGGATGATTAATCTATGGTACTATAATTTAAATAAATTAAAAATCTCAATATATATTTAAGACAAAACAACATGATGTGTTTTCATATTTCATAGTTCTATAGCTCGTGATGGAAACAATAATGGGCGCTTTCATAATCCCTACGGTTACGGCGCGCCAACGGCAGAAATAAAACAAATAACGTATGTTCGGTATGACCATAATGCTGCAGCTCTTTCTTACACAGTACATAATAGTGTGTAAGAAAGAGCTGTTGAAAATGAGACAAACGATGAACATATGTCTGATTCTGCCAAGGGAGAAATGCAATCATTATCATACATCTCCCTCACACATATTAAAGAAATAAACTGCCGCGTGCCGTTGCGGTCGCAATGGCGTTGCCGTGAGAATTATGAAAGTGCCCAAAGCGAGCTGAAAGTAGTTGTGAAAACAAATATATTCCAAACTTCTAAGGTCTTAAAATATTCTGACATCCAAAGTTTCATACAGAGAGTTTTGGATGCATCGGACAGACAAACATATTCTGCTTTGTAATAAAGATGTAGAATTTTATGATAAAAATTGAACTTACAATACAGAATTCCACTGAACAGGAAGAAGCTGACCGGACAGACTGTGTGTATGAGATACCCAATCATGTTCGTTCCGAACATGGAACCCACTCTACCTATCATGAGGGTCAAACAGACAGCCATTGCCCTGAAAAAAAATTAAGAAATCACCATAAATATAATAAAAATAAAAAAGTATAGATGAACTTGAATAGAGAGGAATGCACGTTGTACATGCACAAGCGATCGGGAGCATGTCAACAGAGGATACGACATGACGAAATTACACAGCAAGAATTTCAGGTACCAATTTTACACTGCTAGAATGGAATTACACATGGAGAAATTTACACCTACTACTGAATTCCTGAGGTCGCGGGTTCAAATCCCGTCGTGCTCAAGTAAATGTTATTTTTAATTTGCGATGTTTCATAATTAATTCATCAAAAATTATATATAGTATGTTTGCGGTACGTTACAACTAATAATACATAATTATTTGTGTTAATTAAATAACCTATCGATTACTCATTTTCTTATCCATAACAAAGAGCTTGACAAGCAGTGTGAGTGTTAGATCATCCGTTTGACACTCAGAAATCACTATTCCACCATCGGTCCCTTGTCCTTATACCTGTGAAATAAGTTAATACGAGATACCGACGCATAGTATTTGAAATGCATAAGGAGTCCGACAGACACAGCTATAAAAGCTCAAGCGTTATTTGACTTGGCTACTTCTGCATATCGCTCGGAAGATACTCTCAGTATCGCCCTGCTGAAAAAACACCATTCGGAATTGGAACATTGCTTGAAACAGCTCCAGGTGGCCAGATTTACTTCCCCACCTTCGTCTTCATAACATACCCATATTGGGGATGCCAAAATCTCACTGGCTCCGGTTAGCAAGAGCAATTGTGACCCTTGTGCGGTATTCACTTCTTCTTTAATTAAGCTTTAAGTCGATGAAATAAACAAAACAAACAAAGTCAATAAAATAAAGACATTACCTGACATGTGTCGGGAAGATCTCCACAACATACGCATTAATCAGTCCGATACTAGTTCCGCCAATCTGAACTGTGGCGAACACAGCGATTGCGAACCAGGTGTCCGTGATCCAGTGCAGGACCAGGCAACAGGTGGCCGTGATTCCAAAGAAGCCCACCAGCATATTCCTCTTGCCCAGGCAGGTGATGGTAAAGGCCGATATGACGGTGATAAGGGAGACTATACAGGAGAGAATTATGGAAATAGGAAAGGTGCCGGTGTTGAGCGTGTCATTACATTCTGCCATGATGGCAGTGGAAATAACCTGCAAATCAAACACTTTATATTTACCCCTAATGTGCCAAAAAATCCATCTCCGATTTGCTAGTAGCTCACCGCACTTGCCTCGGTTTTATGGTATTTTGAAGAAATTATTCTCCGAGCATACCAAAATATATTTCGCTTAGCAAGGAAATAACTTTTCTTAAGGTTATTATACTTCATTATTTCGTCACTTGCAAATATGTTTATTTAATCTGTAAAAAAGCGCGTTGCAAAATTGCAAGCCAAAGTCAAAATACGGATTTTCATAAAAAGAAATTCATAGTACTGTATTTATTTACAGGAAAACCTCATATGACCTATTCTACTGTAGAGAACACTTATTTAGCTAAATATAATAAAACTCAAGAACGTTTTCGTTTGTCTTCATTATATTATTTTTTTTAATAACATTAAAGAGAAAAAAATGTATTTAGCTGTCCTGGGGAAACTACTGGAAGAAATATAAAAAAAATATATATAAATGCAGTGATTTGCTTTTTTTGGTCACTCGGAGACTGAATGGCCCAATTTATCCCACATTTCCCGTGAAGTTTCGTTCCAGTCCGTTGAAAAACGTCTGTCAAAAGAATTCATATTCTACTCTTTCGTAGATGGCGCTCGTATAGTATTTTTACTTGTAAACGCTTTTTACAAGTTATGCTTTGAAATATTAAGAAAAATTTATGGTTCGCGAAAGTAGACAAGCAATATGAATATTAACAAATGGTTTTGTTAATTAAAAAACTTTAATCTTTCAAGAAAGGCTAACAAATACAATATTTCTATAGTTTATATTTTTATAGTTTATTTCTACTACATTTATATTCAATTTGCAATTTTTATTTTTCATTCATGTAGATTCTAAGTCAATTATTGTAAACAGTAATTAAAACATTATAATTTCTAACTTTTTTTAATTAAGACGCTTTACTCCCCAACTCAAACACGAGAATTTTTTTCTCAGTTGAGTTGAGTAGTTTGTTATAAAAAAATCTAATTGTAAATATCTTTTAAGAACCAACTGTATTTATTTTTCTAAATCTTATGTATATGTATTTTAAATAATAAAAAAATTTCATCGGTGATTCAATCCAATATTGTATTTGTTAGCCTTTCTTAAAAGATTAACGTTTTTTAATTAACAAAACTATTTGTTAATATTCATATTGCTTGTGTACTTTCGCGAACAATAAAATTTTCTTAATATTTCAAGGCATAACTTCTAAAAAGCGTTTATAAGTAAAAAAAATACTATACGAGCGCCATCTACGAAAGCGTAGAATATGAATTCTTTTGACATTCACCTTAAACAGAGTTTCACTGTATATTAACACATTATCTGAGACGGTACAATTTACAGAAATATAATTTAGCAAAAGACAAGTAAGTTATTATGAAAATACTGTCAGGCGGCGTATAGCAGGCGATTATAGGAAATAATGGATTATTCGACAATAGTAATAAATTTGTCATTTTTGGAACTTACAGAACTATTGTCAGTAGGTGGAACGGCAGTAGCTCCCAGCATGGTGCAAATATTTTCCCCCAGATCTGTACCTTCATCCTTGTGGTCCAGTACGTTAGTCAGAATTGCGGGAAACCAAATTAAAAAGCCGTTTGAACTGAAAAAACACCAATACAACATAATCATTGAGAACAGAATTTTATCACTTCGAATAATAATTGGCTGCTGTAATTGTAGTAAAAAGATTTGAGCAATGTGAATATGAACAATCGAGGGTCTGTTTTTCAATATTTTGACCCAAACGTGATGCCCACTCAGTCATCGACCGGTCTATAATACTTATCAATAGAAAAAATCATTAAAAATTTACATATTATTTTCAAGGATATATCGGTTTAAAACAAATTCCATCATCTCCAACGGGTTCTTTGTTTTCGCCCGCCTGAAGTATGTTAATTGTGTATTAAAATTTATACTTACGCAGCAAAAACTCCAAATTGAAGTAGGCATGTGATCAGAAGGTAAAATCTGTACTTGGGTCCGAGCAATGGAGCAGTCTGGTGCCACACGTCCTTAAAGAAGGGTCTCTTTGCCTCACTGCTCCGAGGATGTATTTTCAATTGGGTTACCTTCACACACCAAGTATATCATTATATTATTTACTATCTATTGAATTTCGTTTTTGATTACCTACAAACATTTCACATCACAAGAGCGCCTCCCTCTTTACAGTTTAAATAATAAAGACAGAGAAACTACATCGGAAGCCGGTTGGGCAGTTTTGTAAGGCGGGAAATTGGTGGTTGTAGGAAGGAATTTATGAATACAGGTCTGGAAGAGACCTGGATTATATGAAGGAGGAAAAACAGATGCCGGACTCGTTCGACATACCCATATATAATAACTTAAACAAAAACGAGTCGAAGAAACATCCCATTGTCATGATGCCAAAATCAACTGCCAGTAGATGTTCCGCTCGTGTCCATCGAGTTTTGCAAAAATGCACTGGTGCACCGGAGATTAGTGCAATCGTAATTAGTTTTCAATGATTTTTTTATGAAAATGTGATTGCGCATTTTTTTATTAGCGTTGACCAAAAAATTTGAAGGAGAAAATTCTGTAAAATTTCCTTATTCGCTAAAATATTCCATTCACAATTTTTAGTGTTACACATAAAAAACAGTAAGTACCTAAGTACTTATTAATCCAGGCTTGTTTTTTCCTCTTGTGAAACAATGCTAATATTTTTGTTTTCACCTACTCTTAATTAACATGTTAATCTTAGGTATTATTTCCAAGGATGACGCAAATGTGGCATTCGGTAAGAAATATACTTTAAGCTATGATAAGACGAATCAACATCACGAACAAAATAAATTAAGTCAGATTCAAATAATAATAGACACATTAAGAAGGTATTACCAGAGAATACCGGAATTTAGTCCTTTTTAAATCAAATTCTAGACGTATTGACTGTTTTTTACAAAAAAACATAAATTAATTTTGAAAGATTGTTATTTTATCTGGTACACACAGTTTTAAAAATTTGAAAAACTAAGTTTATTTTTAATATACTAAGCATATACCGTTGGTCGTTGGCAGATTTGTTCAATTTCAAACAATAGATTCAATTAAACAACACAAATTTCAAATCATATAATCATACAACAAAATAAATAAATACATAATCTAGTAAACACAGTTTTCAGAATTTTAATTTTAGTTAAATTAAAATTATTAAAAAATTAAACCGAGAAAGTGTTTTGTGACAAAAATACCTTAGTTCTCTCTTACAATCTAAAATATTTCAATTTTTTTTCACACTTTTTTGTTTAGACATTATTGAAAAATCATAAATACTTATGATCAAAAAATACTTGATATTAATTTATCGTCGAGCGTTTTGAGCATTTGTATTGCTTACTTGGATGAAGGTACATATTAAAGCAAGTTTTGAATGAAATAAATCGATATAACATTTTTAATTTTAAAAAATTGATACGGGGAATAATCGATCTTTCTCATTGGAACCTCCCTGTAGAGTTGCAAGCATTTTTTTTATTTTTTATTCTCAGCCGCTGGTCAATTGTTCTTAATGGGACGATGCATAAAATCAGGTTTTTTTTTAAACAACAGGCAACAATGCTTTAGAAATGTATTGCTAACATTACAAAACTGGCAACTCCAGAGTTTGCTTGGGAGGTTATTCCATTTTCTACCTCTTCTCCTCAACTTGCTCCATCAGAAAATTATTAATATTTTCTGCTCTCTACACAAAAATATCGATGCAACCTTTAGAGCACGGGCATCAGGTGGGAATGCTGTCCTTGTTCTATTGGTATTTCAATGGAATTTGGAAGCTCCGAGGAACTAGCTCCATTGATCCCTTCAATACCGGTGCATAGTGGGAAACACTCCAAACGCGCGCCCAACATTTGTACACGGTTGTCACATACTGGGATATTTGATACTTACTGGGTATTCTGAAGGTTTTCTTCCGGTGTTCACTGAGTAAATATACTTCAACACTTCCAAAGTCTCTCCCTCGTCTCCAATTGAGTGGAGAAATCTTGGACTGGATGGTAATTTAGTGATGACAACACAACAGACGATATAGGGAAGGGCGAACAGACAGATCAGAAGCCTCCAAGGACGGTAGTCAATGTAAATCATGTGGAATCTGAAATCGGAAGGCAGGACTGCCCAGGCAAGCACTGGAAAGTAAAAACATAACATAACTAGCTGAAGGCCTCGGCGTTGTAGACATAATTTTCCTCTTATTTTTATTAACTTATTTTGAATGCCAAGTGAAAAAAAAATCTGTCACACTAATCCAGTGATCTCACTGCCACACGTCTTCGCAATGGATATCGTCATACACGCCCTGTCTCGTCGGTAAGGTAAGGTAAGGTGCTGCTAAAACGAGATAGAATGCGAATCATGTGAGGCCCTAGATTCTAGATTGTACGCAGATATCATTTTGCTCTCTGATAATGTTTTTTTTAAATAAAAAAAAAATTATATTCTCCCATCACACCTCGCCACTGGTCTATTGGGTACAGCCTAGCAGGTCACGTGACACGCAGTGTGATCAGTGGGGACGTATTTAGATATACATAGACGACTGTATACTGTAAATAAATCAAAGAAAAGATACATATGTACCAACTAAGAGGCCCCAAGGAGTAAAAACAAAAAAAAACGTAAGCTTGTAAGTGAGACAAAATAAGAAAATATTTTTATTATTTTTCAGCCCGATCGGAATTTGACGATTTTTTCCACATATTTTATTTAAGTTAATATTTGATTGTAAAAGTTGTACAATCTTATTCTTTAAAAATACGTTATCATATAACTTACATGCAGAAATTTACTAATGCATCAAGAATAATATTGTCTTATTGTATTTAATTTATTATTTAAGGGTTATTAAGTAAAGTTTAGTTATTTTTAAAGTGAAAATGTTTTTTATTCAATCTTTGCAAAATAACTTTGTGGCATCATTTAAATTACATTGTGTAAACCACTATAATCACATGTTATAATATCTACATGTTTCAAAACCGATGGTTTCTTCTTCGGGATATTAACATGAATTATCATGTTATTATCATGTTTAATATATATCATAATTATCGTGTAATTTCATATTTCATGTTATTATCCTGACGAAGAAACCATCGACCAAGATTAGTTACATGAAATATGAAATAAGATGATAATTATGATATATATTAAACATGATAATAACATGATAATTCATGTTATTATCCTGACGAAGAAACCATCGGTTTTGAAACATGTAGATATTATAACATGTGATTATAGTGATTTAAACAAAGTAATTAGTTTCATTTAATGAACATGTTTTATTTACTTGGAACAACGGCGGTTCCAAATGCTACAGATGCGTTTCCAAGAGTCAGCATCTTATCTCGTTGTGATTTGGGATTCAGCTCTCCCAAATACGCGTATCCAATTGCTGATGGCCCTGCATTACTGAAAAGGAAGCAAAACTTGATTTTAGACTAATTTCTTCGATCGATTCATAGAATAAGTATGAAAAATATAGTTGTTCAGATTTTTAAGCATGTAACCAACCCGGAGTTTTGAAGAAATGTAAATTCAGAGACACAATTATTTATAATAGTTGAAATAATGCAGGCGTCGCGTCATGTAACAAAATCGACATTTTATTTAAATTCCATAATAGGATAACTGTAAATCTAGTTTAATGATGATTTGGTTTTCAGCTTTCTTAAAATATGTTTGAAATACATTTCAAAATACAGTGAAACCCGCTTAAGAAGTTTGGTTTTTTCGGTCCCTTGAAGACCAAATGGTCCAATTTTTCCCACTTATAAGGTTTTTCCGCCTAAGAAGTTTTTTTCCGGTCCCTTGGAAAACTTCTTAAGAGAGTTTCACTGTAAGTGAAGGGAGTGAATAAAGAAAATGTATTTAAAAAATAAGACTCGCAATCTCGCAAAATAGTGAAATATAATCATTTAGAGATAAATCTTTAGTTTCATTGGATTTTTCAGTTACTTGATAAGGTTATATATGCAATATTTTCAAAGTGTTTTAAGATTTCGCTTGTAACTTTTTTACTATCGTTGTACATGAGAATAATCCAATTATAGTACGATTTAGTCGCAAATAAATATAAGTCTGTATTATAAACAGTTGACAGGTCCTATCAGCATTTAGACAGATGATTCTTCAAAAAAAAATTATGGGATTTAGAGAACAGTCACCCACATCCAAATTTGGATTTCGGTTTGCAATACAATTTAACAGCAGCACTCCGTGATTGGTTCATTTATGACCACATTCGTTACGCTATGTTTTGCCAGGATGTCGGCTCTGCCAAGCGGTACTCTGAACAGGTCATGGTATCGACTCCGGCAGCTGTAAATTGTAATCCGAGCACTAAACTTGTGAGGTATAGTGCAATGAATCATTTCATTAACGTTGCCTGAAATAAAAACAAATGGTTTCATTTTTTATTCCAAACAAAATCTCGCAAGAACTCACAATAGGCCAGCGATGAATCTGAGGGCTGCAAAAGTGACCAGATCGTGTGAGAAACTGGATAAAATGGAGAAGAAGGATCCCACGGCCATAGAGAAGGCCAATATCTTCTTTCTCCCCTTCGTGTCGGCCAGGTAGCCCCATATGTGGGACGTCAATATTATTGCTGAAAAGTCAGAACACATTTGTAAACTTTTAAAATCAGCTAAAATTTCATAGTTTGTTTGGTTCTTACACAAATAAAAGAGAGAAACAAAATAAAATATTTTATACGTACCTAGTACACTTTGTCAAATAAGAGTAGAAAATATAAAAACACCATTTTTTTTGTCAAAGTGGCAGTAAAATGACAATTACACTATTTATGTAGAATACTGTAAGTAACATTTTAAAAAACATTTTTTTAAATATAAATATTTTCAGTTCTATTTTAATGTGCTTTATATAAATATTTTCAAACACGGATACATGTTTAGTATAATATTAAGAGTGATAAATTGTAGAACCTACAGACAAGCTGCCATATGACAGCTTTGTGGGACTACCCTTATTTTGTACAAATGTATTTATGATAAATAAAAAATAAAATAAAAATAAAAGTATGATTTTAATTTATTTACGTAGATATACAATAGTGTTAGCTATCATACTTGTATTTTTTTTCGCAGTTAATTCAGAAAGTACCGTCAGGCGAATTGTCAAGGAGAGCAAAACAAACGAGGGTAAATTCTAAACTCTAAACAAAATAAAAAAAGGGTCGCCCTCCGACAGCTATAGATAGTTTTGACATCAGTGCTATTCGTCATAAGCTTCGACCAAGTATGTCATAAGGTACATTTTTTAGAGGATGATCGCCCAGGCAACGCTGGATACTTCAGCTAGTATTAAATAAATGTGAGCAAATTCTTAACTGCTTTTTATTTAAGTACAATATTGTTATTCTTCATTGTGTTAACACAAAATTGCAAAGGGATAATATACATATATGCGATTCTAATTTTGAGATCAGTGGGTATCTACGAGTATATTGCAATGAAAAAATATTTTTCCCACTTTTGTGTGTTTTTGTTTTTTTACAAAATCGTAGGTTACACAGCTTTACATTTCCACCGTGTGTTATAATTTTAGTATTGCCATTTGAAAAACAGTGGCGCCCTCCTATGTTTTTTACTCTTATTTGACAGTGTATAATTGTCAAAAAAATTATTATTTGATTTTAATAAGACATAAATTACACAGTACATTATGATACAAGTGATAAAGTGGGTATGAAATAATACATGGTTTAAGTACTTATTACGTAGGTCCATACAATATTAGGAATTTCACCTGGGATGAGAACGGTCCTTAATCTTAAATAGTAAAAAATTTTGTGTGTGGAGATATAAATTTGAAATTTAAAAAATCGAACATTATACTCTTATGAATTATATCTAATTGATTGTTAATAAAAGATCAATTAAAAATGAAGTGTAAGGAGTTTTAAAATAATTTACATTACGTTAAAAAAAAAAAAAAAATTGTTTTGCATGTTAGCAAGGAATCTTGAAAAATGTTAAAGGGTAGTAATTTTACCTAGTGGGTGTATGTTGTGATTGAGTGAGTAATTGACGAGTTATTTGCTGCATTAGTGTTGTTGGCTTCTATATGAAGAAGCGTAGTGTGCCTGGTATATCTCGTTAGAATATTTGAACAAATGACGGATTATTAACACTAATTATAAGCTTATGGTATTAGGTAGAGGGCTACTCATGGCTTTCGATGTGAAGGTAATTATTGATATTCTTTTCTAGTCTCCCTTTTTTCTCCTATTACCACCACCGTAAGCTAAAAATGTTGCTTGTTTCGTGGTGGAGGACTTAGTCAGCCGAGGAATTGAACTCACCTGGGAGGGACCCAGACATAAATCCAATTCAATAACTCTATAAAAAAAAATTAAAAAATAAAAAATTACTGTGGCAAATGTTTGCATATTAATTATGATATTTAGGTGAATATTATTTAGGAATGGATGTTTTTATGACAAACCTATGAAAGGGATGATGGGAAGCACGGATTTGGCCGTCAAATCCAAGTCAAGATCACACTGGCAAGCTGGTATCACAAAACTAAATCCCAGAGTCTCCAAGATAACTCCCAACAGCATGAACCCGCAGAACAGCAAGCTGAGTCTGTTGAATTTTCCAAAACCTGAAAAGAGACTCAACTTTGGTTGGTATTTCCTTAAACTAATTGCCAATTATTGGCAAATTAGAATAATAGACCTGACGAAAATAGGTACTATCTGACCTCAGAACATCATTAAATAAATTTTAAATTTTAAAAAATTTATAAGAGAAACTCTTTAGCTTATATTTTTGAAGGTTATTCCCATGAATTATTAATATATTTTTCCAAGACACTATCTAGGTAACAAATACATTCTTTGAATACTTGTTTCCACTGAAATAGGTAGCTGCCAATAATTTGGAGGAAAAAAAACATTAGTCGAAGATAATATTTTCGTTGTTTGTTTATGAGGTGTTATGCCGTGTTGCGCTACCTCCTTCTTTAGCCGACGTTTCGGACAGCGTTGCAGTGTCTATCATCAGGGCAGATCCGGCAGATCTGCCCTGATGATGGACACTGCCGGATCTGCCGGATCTGCCGGATCTGTTGGATCTGCCGGATCTGCCGGATCTGCCGGATCTGCCGGATCTGCTGGATCTGCCGGATCTGCCGGATCTGCCGGATCTGCCGGATCTGCCGGATCTGCCGGATCTGCCGGATCTGCCGGATCTGCCGGATCTGCCGGATCTGCCGGATCTGCCGGGTCTGCCATGATGATGGACACTGCAACGCTGTCCGAAATGTCGGCTAAAGAAGGAGGTAGCGCAACACGGCATAACACCCCAAAAACAAACAACGAAAATGCCTTTGGCCGTGAAAATCTAAAAACGTAACCGAAGATAATATCGTTAATTCTGAAATTAGAAATATGTATTTGACAAATACGACAGTCTCATAATAGGGTGCAATGGCAAAATTATCTGTAGGTAAATTATCTTTTATTATTTTTCTGTGTCTTGTTCATTTTCATGTTTTAAAAAATTAGATTATTATTGTTATCTTCTTCTTCAATAAAATTAAACAATTTGGCCTCCAAACTTCATTAGGCAGGTAATAATTCATTACAGAGTTGCCTGTTGCCTAAGGCACAACTTAATGTAGATACATTAAGTTAAAAAAAATTCCATTCTGATAATAATAGTGTATTGTGTTGTATCTATGTACACATTGTATGTAGCACAGAAAACACTGAACATTTGATGAACGCTAATAACAAACTATTATGTATAAAACTGTTTATGTATAATCTTAGCTGTAAAATAATTATTATTGTTAAAATAGTTGTGAAGCTATTCAAACTCTTGTAAAAAAGCAAACATGAAAAAGTTTAAAAGCATTGCATTTGGGCTCAATACATCGCTTTACAAATTTTATTTAGAAATTCCATTTTACGTGATTTGCTTTTTTTACATTAGCTCCAAACAGCAAGCCCTGAGGAAAAGAATTCCCTCAGGACCTGTATCATTTTTGAGCATGCTGTGCGGGGGGTCTTTTTAGAGAAAGGAAGGAGGGGAAGTTCTGGGAGGGAAAAGGGTAAGAGAGGTGGGTAGAAATCTAAGGGTCAGTGAGTCCATGAGTGACGGACATATGAACTGATCCCTCTCACTGTGATGCAAGGCAACAGGTCAAAAGATCTCCCTCGACCAGTCTCTCCCGACCCCACCTCTCACGCAGTAGGTCGGCAAATGCATCTACCGCCAAGACCTAGACAAACCTCACCCCATGAACCCGGGCACTCCTGCTAAGTCACCAAACGTACTTAGGGTGGGTAAGGGTTATCCAATAAATAATTCATACACCCGCATCCCAAAATTAATAATTAAGAGATGAAAAGACTCAAAAAAATAGCAAGGGCTTATGAATTCAATACTACAGTGAAACCATCTTAAGAAGTTTTCCAAGGGACCGGAAAAAAAACTTCTTAGGCGGGAAAACCTTGTAAGTGGGATAAATTGGGCCATTTTATCTTCAAGGGACCGAAAAAACCAAACTTCTTAAGCAGGAAAACATCTTAAGCGAGAACTTCTTAAGAGGGTTTCACTGTATATACTTTTGAATTTTCCACAAAGCATGGACCAATATTTTTGAAGTATTCATATTACCC
This sequence comes from Limnephilus auricula, assembly GCA_951813805.1. Classification (NCBI taxonomy): domain Eukaryota; kingdom Metazoa; phylum Arthropoda; class Insecta; order Trichoptera; family Limnephilidae; genus Limnephilus; species Limnephilus auricula. The sequence continues at coordinate 10,728,516 of OX638403.1, forward strand.
ATTTATACATATTTTAAAAATTTGGCTACTCACCCGTGCTTTCCATGGCATCTTCAAAAGACACTTTTGTGCATCCCGCATCGTAATGCTCCAATTCCATGGACACCTCTGACAATCCTCTGGTCATAATAATCATCTTGATGCCTTTCTTTATGGCCAGTCAAAAATTTATAGAGGGTTGATATTTTTAATCCACCTTTGCACAATTTTACCAGTTTTTACTAATTCTTCAACTGTCCTCAGCCCTATGCATCCAACCATGTAAACTGTATTATATTTGAGTTGAGATTAATCTCAATTAATTAATGTCATATTTACAGTACTTGTCATTAAAAAACTTTATCTAGTGAATTTTAAAATATTTTTATTAGATCATTCTGTTAGTCTTACTTTTCCTGCAAGTCTAAATCCAAATGGATTGTTTTCTTTAAAAAACTTCATGGCACATTTTAAAGCTTAATAAACACAACATCTTTTTTAAATGTTAAATAAACTGATTGTACGATAATCAAAAAATAATGTCTAAGTTGAGAACACCACGACACAACTGAAGTTAACAGATGAAATAATGTAGTTTGTAATAATTTTTAACTCGTCTTTCTCGTTATCAAAGTGCAAATATTGACTCGAAAATATTCATATTACTGAGATGAAACGTTTTGATGCAAGATAATTTTTAGTAAATAAGAATGGATTTGTGAACAATAAAAAAGGTAACAAAAGAAGAATGTTGTCTTCTTTTTATTATTTATTATAAGCACCTTCTAAACTGCCGATCTAATTTGTCAGCAGTAAATTTCACAATATTAATTATAACACTAAATCACACATGTAACGAGAAACCACAATATAATAATAGAATAACATTACTGTAGTGCAAAGGCATAAAAATACACATACAGATCAATATACCACAGACAACATAATCATACGCATACACCTGAATCAAAGCCTGAAAACATACACAAACACACTCGTAGGCATATTTATACATAATATTACACGCATAAAATCAATGGATGCTAGCTTGGAAACAATATCACTAATATATAATATTTAAAAAGTCTTGATCTATTAACCATTTAATTTTTATTAGAACAGCTCTATTTTTTATTACATTTGTATGTTATTCCCATCAATGTAATATAACATTGAAGAAGAAGATAACACTAATAATCTAAATGAAAATATGAAAATGAACAAGAAAGAGAAAAATAAAAGATAACAATCGCAACTGGGGCTTGAACCCATAATCTCTCGTCCATATAAATAAAATAGGATACATTTATCCGAGACACTATCTAGATAAAAAATACGTTCATAGAAAACTAAGACTTGTTTCCAATGAAAAGAGTAGCTGCCGATAATATGGAGAAAAAAAAATAGTCATAAAAATATATAGGTAACAAACACGTTCATAGAAAACTTGTTTCCAATGAAAAACTAGTTTCCATTCCCAATGTTATGATTACTGTAAAAATATTTAAATTTATCAAATGAAATGTTACATTGTGCTTATTAGTTTATATTCATGTAGTATAAACTAACTCAATAATAAAAATAAAAAAAAATAAAAAATAAAAATAAAAATAATCTGGAAAAAAAAATGTCTAAGATAATAAAACTTGAAATATGAGATTGACAAATAATGACATAAATGGTGGTAGTAGCCGAATTGGTAAAGGTGTTCGGTAAGACGAGAAGTTCTGGTTTCGAGTGCCAGTTGCAACTGTTATCTTTTATTTTCTGTTAGTTTTGTTTTCTTCTTTAATTACATTAAACATTTGTTCAGAATTTTTTTTTGCTCAGTGGTGCAATTTGATTCGCTTTTATATCTATTCATTTACATCTTATTAAATATAGTTGGTACAAGATAGTGAATGTTTCTTGCTAAAAGACCAAAAAATGTAACTGGTAATTCAAGGATGCTCTTCTGTTGCATGTTAAACAATGCTATTTGTTCATAAGATTATTTTATGCAAATGGTCCTGGGTGGCAGTTTATTTACCAAAAGGAGAAAGTAATTTTTTTTCTCAAATAACATTATTTTTTGCATATTTCAGAAATATAATTATCTACGTGTACAATTCTTGAAACTTTAGAACTGCCTCATGTTGGAAAAAAACAATAACTTTGGGTTTTTCATCGTTTATTTTAAAAAAAAAATATATATATATATATTTGTTTCGGACATTTCATCTTAAGGAGGAAGGGGCGGTTGTGGAGATTTATTTTTCGACCTGCTATCCGTCTTAGGTAATATCATACCTATGGCAATTAGACCTGGAAACAGCGATGGTATAGTAACTTTAATTACACAAAGCATTTATAATTGACCAAAGGTTTCGAAACTAAACATTGTTAAAAAAAACAATGATTTCCGGAAAACCCTTTTAAATATTAAAAATAAAATTTCCGGAAATCTGTTTTTATGTTATTCTAAATTAACTACTTACGCTTGCTAGCAATGTATATATTTAATTCACGTAGTTTATAACAATATAGCAATACCTAAATGATTTTTACAATACTTGTATACTGACACCAGGTGAAACAGTAAAATATTATTACAGTGACACCCTCTTAAGAAGTTTTCCAAGGGACTGGAAAAAAAACTTATTTGGCGGGAAAACCTTATAAGTGGGATAAATTGGGCCATTTGGGGAACGAAAAAGATCCAAACTTCTTAAGCGAGAACTTCTTAAGAAGGTTTCACTGTATTAAAGAAAGAATTACTGCAGAGCAAATTATATCAAAAAAATTTTGTTTTAAACGAGCTTAAGAATCTCTAGTAAAGCCTGACAGAAACATCCTGTTACACCTTGCATAAATATTATTGTAAGATATGTTTGGTTGGAAACCCGCAGATGCGGCTATAAAATTATAATATAATCTATAATCTAAATAATATACAATCTGTTTTATTACCTATTATAACTTGCAGTAAAATTTAATGTATATGTCTAAATAAATAAATTGAAAAAAATATACCCTACATGAGTAAATTAACTTACCAAACAAAATTCCAGAGAACAAAAAGAAGCTGACAGGACACTCGTTGTATATAAGATATCCTATTATGTTTGTTCCAAACATGGATCCCACTCTACCAATCATCAAGGCCAAAGACACCGCCATTGCTCTAATAAACATACAGGTACAGATTAACAGACTTAACAACTTTTACATCCAAGCCCGGACTAGGCCTAGGCACATTCAGAGTCTCGCTGACTCTGAATGTGCCTAGGCCTAGTCCGGGAGAGACCGGTCCATGGTTCAGTTGGCATCGCGTTTGGGTCCCACCCAGACGTCATGTGTTCAATTCATCTACTGGCAAAGTCCTCAAAAGGGCCCCATTCCTCCTAGATTAGAGACTTTCGTAGTAAATCCATGTGATGTAATGCGAATAACAAATAGCAGAAGCGTATTCTAGTTTTGATTGTATAAAGCATTGGAAAATTGATGTCATTGCTTCGGGCTTGGAAAATTGTTAACTTGTTCATATCACAAACGCACAAACCCAGGAAATTCGTAACACAATTATACCAATTCCACTGTTTTATCTGAAAAGGTAAGTCTGAGATCAAATGGGACCCCGAGGTCCCTTGAAGATTTCACTGAGGACAAGACAAAACAACTTTGTCACGCAACAAATAACAACACTTTTGCAAAAAAATAACGACTTTCGCTGGTTTCGTGTACGTTTTTAGAAGCTTATACAACAACAAGTTTACATCATGATGGAGATTGTATATTGAAATTACTCTTAGGTGATGTTGTTTTTAGATAGAAATTTGAAATGAGAGGGCTAATCTAATATTATTAAATATCTATGGAACCTACCTGATATGTGTAGGAAAAAGCTCAATAATAAAAGCATTAGTCAGTCCTGAACATGTGGCACAACATTGAATCACTGCAAGTATAGTGATGGCGGACCAGACCTCTCTGATCCAATGCATTATCAGGCATAAAGTCCCTGTAAAAGCACAGAATCCAAATAACAAATTTCTCTTCCCAATAATGTTGATCATAAATGCAGATATCACTGTTACGGTGGATCCAAAGCAAGATAAACCAATTGAGATTGGAAAAGTTCCACTGTTGAGAGTATCATCGCAAACGGTGGTTGAATTCTGAAAGAAAATTTTCGGCTCAGACAATATGCTATTTCACACAAGATAAGAACAGTGACAAGATAGAACAGCGACTAAACATAAAAATGAAAAAACAGTATACAGTGAAACCCTCTTAAGATGTTCCCGCTTAAAAGCTTTCCTGCTTAAGAGGTTAAACTTTGAATCACAAGCGGAACACCCGCGACTGTCATTCTGTCCCGCTCACAATAAGCTCACGCACACTTACAATACATGCGAATGCGAAATATGCGAATGAGACAACGCTCAAATTTTCCTACAGAAATCGCTCGAAAAGGGGTTTATGGAGAATACACTTTTCTACACCGAAACTTTCACGAAATTGAAATTTTAAAAAATATACATTTTTAGAAAGAACAAGCTACGTCGGTAGCTTTTTATAATTTTATAATTCTTTATGAGAGTTGAGTTAGCAGCACTTTTTCCTTATTTAATATTTTTTGACAAATCGTACATGTTTGACAGTGAATGTTTACCTTAATACGAAAAGCGTTGAAAATTCGAAAACATACCGACATAGTTGTCACCCTCTAGAAGGCAGTATAAAAAAATATATTTATTTTGTGCAATTTTCGATGTAGAAAAGTGTTTTTTCCCGGGCGTCATTTTTGTATGGGCCGAAAAGCGAAGTCTATCATCTTAAGAAGTTTGATTTTTTCCGTCCTTTGAAGACCAAATGGCCCAATTTATCCCACTTATAAGATTTTTCTGCCTAAAAAGTATTTTTCCAGTCCCTTGGAAAACTTTTGAAGAGGGTTTCACCGTAATTACAAAGCAGAATAGTCACAAAACAGAACATCGACAAAACAGAATAGTAACCAACAGAATAGTGATAAAACAATGACAAAACAGAACAGTGACAAAACTGAAAATTGAAGAAAAGAGAAGAAAAAAAATACAGTAGAATCCGGATATAATGACCCTCGCGTGGCCTGAGATACTTTGACGTACCAAACTTAGATATTAGAACTTATTGTATTAGAACTTAAAAATGTCTGTGCAACTATGTATTAATTGTTTAAATGTGTGACGTTTCATTGCTAGGTGTCCCTATTACATGGCACTTTTTCATTTGCAAGATATCTGTTGTGACGTCCGCTTACAGGCCGCTCGCAACCCAACTGCTGTGTGGTCTGTTTCCGATGGGTTAAGTTATGGGCCTACATTTTTAGTTATAACAAAACTTTTTTACAATGGCACACAGAATGGCCAGAGGAAAATAATTTTCCTCAGGACCTATGACATGTTTGGGAATGTGAAGAGGGCCTTTTAAATGAAAGGAATGAGAGGAAGTTCTGGGAAGAAAAAAGGTTTGAGGGATTGGTCAGAATCTCAGGGACAGTGGGTCCAAGAGTGACAGAAGTATGAAGCCATCCCTCCCCCTACGGTGCAAGGAATGGAACAGGAGGATGGATGATCCTGCCTGTCACACAATAAGTGGGCAGACGTATCCACCGCCAAGACCTAGAAAAACCTCTCCCTATGAACCCGGGCACCCCCTGATAATTCACCAATCGTAGCAAACCACTTGGGGTGACATATGGCAAGGGTGTTGGTTTTCCAATAAATGGTTCCCGGGGCTACTCACCTAACAAATGAAAAAAAATAAAAAAAATTTCTGTGAACCTAGGTATGAATGTTCTGATATTACGTGATGAAAATTATAAGGTCAAATCTACCTTGTTAATATTAATAATTTGCAACATTCAGATTTTAAAATATAAATAAATAAATATTGGCATAATTTATCACAAAGCTTGCGTTGGTTTAAGACTTATGATAAAAGACACGGTTATTTCCTGACAATAATTCTCACAGAAACAGAAGGTTGAAAATATTTTTGCATACTGAGTCAAATGTTTACTCTAATGTCTACATATTTACTTAAAAATTACATCTTATCATAGATTCTACACATCATATCGCAGTCTTTCATCTGTTTTGAGTTTTATAATGTGTACTCAATGCCAATGACTATAATGTCATGCATATTATTTATTAGGAAGATGGGTGATTTTGTGAATACCGCACAAACTTCATAAGTCCAGAGCCAGTGCAACTATGGCACCCCTAATCATGGAAATAAATGAGGTTGAGGAAGGACAAGAAGAAAGCGAAAGTAAGAGAGTTACAATAATTGTTGCATCCGAAACTGTTTCCGAATTAGAGCTTCAGATGCACCTGGTAAATGGACTTTATAAACGAAACGAAGACTAAACAAAATGGTGTTTGCTGGAATCGGGTGATAATATGTGTTGGGAACAGTAGGGATACAAGGAAGAAGGAAAACCAATCACTTACCTCTAGGAGTATATCACACAATCACAAATATAATTTATTCCACCGCGATTTTTAATTTATTTATTTACAATTTATAGGGTTTTTTTTACAATAAATACACAATTTTTACATGTTATACAGTGTTAAATTAGTAGATAAGTATAGCTTTTCCTCACCATAAAGAGACGAGGCTCTTGTGTTTGGTGAGGGAATTTTAGTTCAATTATACATATAATATCATGTGTGAAAGTAAATAATACAATATGGCAAAAACAAGGGATAATTAAGAAAGTGCAAGATTTATCGGATTTGAAAGAAATAATAATAATAGTGAGATATGGACTCTTTTAATAGTTTTAGGTATTTATTTTAATTTTTGCTGAAATTCCTGAATGTTTTCGATAAATTTCAGATATAATGGTAGTTTGTTATAATATGTTATACCTATATAGAGATAAGTATTTTGTGTGTGCTTTGTACTAAATTTAGGGATTTTGATAGTATTTTGATAACTTGCTGATGAATGGAATTGTAAGTAACTGTACTTCTTTGTAAATTTGTAGTATTGAATATTTTTTATATATTTTGTCTATTGTAGGTACATTGAATATTGAAAAGAGAATTTCAGTAAAAAATTTATATTGTTTTTTCAATATTACTTATTATCAATCTTTGGACAATTTTGAGTGGATTTAAAATATTTTTATAAGTTCCTCCCCAGTATATTGCAATATAGATTGAACAATTGCACAGTACACTATTTTTAAGTTTTCTAATCTAAGAATATTTCTTAGTCTTATAAATAAATAAATACAAATAGCGATACATCGAGGTATTATTCCCACAGCACTAATAATTATAAAACAATATTGTTTTGATTGGATATGTTCAAAAACCTTATTTTTAGTTAATAAACTACAACAAACTCCAACAGCTCGGAGGGAATTTGTTTCCAAGGTCTTTCCATAAATAAACCAATAACGGTTTTCCCATAAATAAATCAATAACGGTCTTCCCATAAATAAACCAATAACGGTTTTCCCATAAATAAATCAATAACGGTCTTCCCATAAATAAACCAATAACGGTTTTCCCATAAATAAATCAATAACGGTCTTCCCATAAATAAACCAATAACGGTTTTCCCATAAATAAATCAATAACGGTCTTCCCATAAATAAACCAATAACGGTTTTCCCATAAATAAATCAATAACGGTCTTCCCATAAATAAACCAATAACGGTTTTCCCATAAATAAATCAATAACGGTCTTCCCATAAATAAACCAATAACGGTTTTCCCATAAATAAATCAATAACGGTCTTCCCATAAATAAATCAATAACGGTCTTCCCATAAATAAACCAATAACGGTTTTCCCATAAATAAATCAATAACGGTCTTCCCATAAATAAACCAATAACGGTTTTCCCATAAATAAATCAATAACGGTCTTCCCATAAATAAACCACTAACGGTTTTCCCATAAATAAACCAATAACGGTTTTCCCATAAATAAATCAATAACGGTCTTCCCATAAATAAATCAATAACGGTCTTCCTAGTTATTCCTTCTCCGTGCTTCCGAAACAAAATGCCCTCCAATTTTCTAGTCATTGTTCCAAGTTCAAATATGCTTCCAGTAAGGTTATATGGTTGGGGATGGGGAGAGATTGGTACTAGGTAAAATGACATCCCGGTAGGAACTATGCATATTTTCATTTCAAAACCAAACAATAATTAATCTATTGAATATATATAGTTACTGTAGAATACTTACAGGATTCTTGACAATGGGACCACCAAACATTTCACAGAGATTTTTCCCTGTATCCGTCCCTCGATCTTTATGTTCTAAAACATCATTTAGTATTGTGGGAAACCAAATGTAAAACCCATTTGCACTAAAAAATATAAAAAACTTTAGTTTTAGGTTTGAAACAAAAATGTTTATTTAGAATGTATAATATACAATAATAGCGAGATATGGACTCTTATAGTAGTTTTAGGTATATTTTTAATTTTTGCTGAAATTCCTGAATATTTTCGATAACTTTCAGATATAATGGTAGTTTGTTATAATATGTTACACCCATTGATATATATACTCGTAGATTAATAATTTCCGCACCAAAGCGTTATCACCGAGCTGACTTTAAAATTAAAGCTTTACCATATAGTCATTTCTTTAACGTGTTATAAATTACATCAATTTGTTGTTTTTTTTATTATTTCATGATAAAAAATTTGTATTGTAAATAATTTTTTTTGTATTTTTTAATCTGCCATTCTAGGGGCATCCCTCTGTTATGGTGGGTAAACTTTACAGATTGAATTTATTCATAATATGATTGATAATACATATCTAATAATTATTGTTTACATACTGTATAATTTACATTTTTTTATATAATGATTAAATTAAATAGGAAATGTTAGACATGTCTGAAAGTCAATGTTTGGTAAAATAAAATATTTTATATAACTTACGTTGCAAAAATACCAAATTGAATAAGACAAGAGGCGAAAGTGTACTTTCTTAGTTCGGATCTAAAAATTGGAGCAGTCTGGTACCACACGTTTTTACAGAAGGATCTCTTTAACATGTAGTCATTTTCTTCCAACTTCAGATCTTTTACCTGCAAATCATATGGGGCTAGTAACCTATTTACACATTATCGCTAACTAATAAATATCCACGGTGTCCGGAAACTCATGGTACAAGCGGAAAATTGGCGAATATACATCACATGGAGAACTAAGAAAAAACTCTTTTTTTTTCGATCTGAGCATTAATTTTTTTTTTACTTTTTTTCCCTTTTTTGTGCAAATAAAGGGTTAAAAAAAACCTGGAAGTTGGTTCTACACTTCGATTCATTCTAAAATATGAAACAGCTGTTAATAACCCCTAGGTACTGATTTAAAAAAAAAAAAAAACCTTACAAATTCAAACTTTAGACTTGATTTACTCGCAAAGGAAATCTCAAATCAAAAAGCTATATCTCAAAATGTCCTCCAAATGTGATGTAGATTTACCAGGTTCCCACTTTTACTACGAGTTTCTGGATGCCGTATATATTAGCTATTAAAAATGCCCCCCCCCCTCCCCCCCCCGCCCTAGGGGCGAGAGTCGAATCTTCAATTACAGTCCGGGCCTGGTCCTAAGATAACACAGCAATCATGTGTAACAAAACCCAACCTAACTTTTTTGTCTCTGGAATGATCTAGGTACCATCAACACAACCAGGCAATAAAGGGACGCCTTAATATGCATTTATAGAGAATTAGGTACTACTAATATTAATAAGAGTATTAATAACTGTAATTTAATACTGCTTCCACCATGAACCTAGGGGGCTTTTCAATTCATCACATCCACACTGCTTACCAACTATAAGAAATATTATAGCCTAGAATATTTCAAATTAGAAACATTAAATGAATGTTGTGACGAAAATCACAGCAAAATTTCTTTTCAGAATTATATATAAACATGTATAACTCTTTGCCGCAACAAAAATCAAAATCAATCAATGTCTACTAAGAAATTCCTAAGTTTCCATTTTATTTTCCAAAGAATCGACCTAACACTCTCCCAATCTCTCGTGCGAATGTGCCGGCTATATAATATACAGATGGCCATCAGAACTTCACAAAATTTCTTGAAACTCTTATTTTCACTTGACCCAAAATTTACTGTCTCTTATTGTTGTTATTTTTTACATATTATATACGCATCACTCCTATACACCTACCAAAGAAGGTATCAAACTAGATTAATAAAGAAAAATTGTACATACGTACTTACTGGGTATTCCGAGGGATGTTTTCCAGTATTCACAGAATAAATATATCTCAAAGTTTCCAAGGATTCTTGGATCTTTCCTTGTGCGTACAGAAACTTGGGACTCTCTGGTAATTTGGTGATAACAAAAGCGCAAACCACGTAGGGGAGAGCAAAAATGCAAATTAAAAGCCTCCAAGGACGGTAATTTACAAACCACAAATTAACATCGAAGTCGAAAGGTAGGACTGCCCAGGAAAGCACTACAATTTATAAAGAGATATTTTGTTAGTACCTTCATCATAATTATTTATCGCAGATTTTCAAGCTCAAAGGAGTATTGAAATAAACATACGTGGAACAAAGGCGGTTCCTAAGGTTACTGATGCATTTCCGAGTGTTATCATTTTGTCTCTGTGCGATATGGGGTTCAGTTCCCCTAAATACGCATAGCCTAGTGCTGAAGAACCAGAAATGCTGAAAGATAAACATAAAACAGTGAGCTATGCAAAGATAATAGAATACATCTTTGGTGCTGTGTATAGAATTAAACAAAAAAACTTGTATTATCAACCAATTCATGTTGATACAGGATTATTTTAAACATTCATGATTGATGTCGGCTGCATGAAAATGAGTTATTTCTCTGAATCATTAAAATGTAAAATGAAATCATATGGAATAAGGTACAGACATCAGTCTTTCCTTTTAAATGCCAGCGTTTCCATATGGATACGTTGTAAAAAAATTATTTCTCTAAATACGATTAACTACTATGAGGAAACTGCATATCGTCGTTGCGCTTGCAAAAATGTCTCTTTGTAATATGCTTGTGTTTATGTATGTAGTGATTACCTTTATTTTGTTTCACTGTGTAAATTTTTAACCTCGATACAGGCTTGCAGTTTAGTCGAGTAGCGAGTATTTTAGTAACTAAGCGTGTCCGAACACCATGAATTTAGTAATTAATAGTAGCATTTTGGTCAATCAAGTGGCGAGTTACTCGCCACTCTATTAAATTACATGCCTAGTCTGAACAGGGCGTTAGTCCTAGTGAGATCGACTATTATGTGAAAAAACACTACTTTATATTCTGTGAGAAGCAATGAATAATTTATTTTTTTTAGATATGCTTTTTTCCCTACCATTCAGGCAGTTCTACTCAAGGTATAAATCCGTATAAGGAATTATCTTGTTTACCAGCACCTTAAGTGCCTCCCGCTGACGAGGCAACTGAAACCAAACTAAAACCGGCTAGTTGCAATGGCTTCCAACCAAACTTCCATCAAAATTTCTGTGACGGCCTACTCAATTTTATGACTTTTGTAATTATCTCAGCTTGTTTAACCATAGACGAAGAATAATCAGCTGTCATCGTAGTCATCTGTCGCTGTCAAATTGAAAAAAACAAGAAAACTACAAAACAAAACTGGCGAAACCATGACAACCGAGCAAACTGGCAACTGCCGGCCACGGCAACTAGCAGGGCGAGTCGCGAGTCACTGCTTGCGTTGCCATTGACAACGGGTTTTCGAGAAATTGTGTAGTATGCGGGCCATCACATTTACATACACAGGATAGCGAGTTTAGTTGCAAACTGGTTTTTTTTCAGTTGCCTCGTCAGCGGAGACACTAAGAGTAAGACGACGAGAACTCACAATAATCCACAGATAAACCTCAAGACAGCGAAGGTGTAAAGATTTGGGGAGAAACTAGAAATGATGGAGAGGATAGAACCCGCCACCATAGAGAAGAACAATATTTTCTTTCTTCCCTTTGTATCAGCCAGGTAACCCCACATGTGTGATGTAATAATTATTGCTGAAACATTTCAAATTTATCTAAGGGAAACTAATTTAAAATTTTCTCCCTGCAGTGCGAGAGTTTAATTTTTATAAAATGTACAAATATAATTAAAATTAAATCTTTAAATTAATGAAGATAATATTAGCGAAAGTCCATCGAAAATCTGAAACAGAAAAATCAGAAAAATATACGGATACATCTGGAACTCGAACCCAGACCTTTGGCTTTTCGATCAATATTATAATTTGAGGTTTAACTCATTAAGTTAAAAAGTTAAAAATAAAAATTAAATAGTTTCCACTGTGATTGTGGGTTATATATAATACAGAAAAACCAGTGCTTTTATTCAATAGGTTTCCGAGAACCCTTTCCCAAAATAATTTAAGAGGATGGAATAAAAGGTTGCTTTCATAAAAACAATGTGTTATTGTTTTCGTAGAAATCAATCACTTTGTGGTTAGACATATAATTAAATAATTCAAACACTTAATTTTGAACTACTAATTTAATTAATAACTCCACACATGAGGCCCTGAGGAAAATCATCCTCAGGGCCTACGTCATCTCCAGGGATGCCGTGTGGAGGGTTTTTTAAGGAAAAGAAGATGAGGAAGTTCTAGATAGGAAAAGGTACAGGGGGTGAAGGTGGAGAGAAATCTGGCGGTCAGCGTGTCCATGAGCGATGGACATATAAATCCATCTCTCCCACTGTAATGCAAGGCAATGGGTTAAGAGAATAAGGCTGGAGAGGTCAAAGGGTCTTCCTCAACCGGATTCTTGCGATCCGGCCTGCAACGCAGTAAGTGGACAAGCTTCACCCTTTGAATACAGGCACCCCTGCCAAGTCACAAAACCACTTGGGGTGGCCTAGGCAGAGGTGTTGGTTATCTAATGAATAATAATAATAATAAAAATGTTTATTCGTCAATAGATTTTTACAATATCACAAATTTTGTTCTTTTATAATTGATTCTATCGACGAAAAGGTCACTGCTTAGCTGAAATTCAGGATTTCTCCTGGAATGCAGCTGGTTTTCAGCAGTGCCTCCAAAATAAAACAGAAAATAATAAATGGTTCCTGGGAAGCCATAAAACCCATAAAAAACACATACTGTCTCCCAAATTGAGTTCTAATGGTTACTTTTTTATTTTATTACCCTTAAAATGTATTGTAGCTATTTTTCCGCAGCCCTAATGGCTATACATAAATTTATGACAAATTGTAACCAGTGAAAATCGTATTTTTAGAAAAATATTTTTTGTGGAAATCCATTGTAACAAAAGTTGATGAGAAAAATTAACAAAAACAGTAAGCGAAGGTTTTTTTCAATAAGGCAGCAAAGGATGCGTTATAATATTATGTTATTAGATAATATGTACATTATAGTTGAGAGTAAATCTATTATCATATTTATTATAAAAATTACAAACCAACAAAAGGAATACTAGAAAACCATATTTTATCTGTCGGTGTCATTTTGAGATCACAGTGGCAAACTGGAATTATATAACTTAAACCCAACGTTTCAGAAATCATGCCCAAAAGCATGAACCCAACGAACGCCACACTTATTTTATTGAACTTTCCAAAACCTGCGAAAAAAGATAAGTAGGTATTTTGGATTATTTAAATTTTGGTCGCTAAACATAAAGTTTAGTTGTACTTATCTAATCATTTCACTGCATTTAAAAACAATTAAAATAAAATGGTTAAAACTCTTCAAATGCATTAAAAATGAATTTATAATAAATAATACATTGATAGAAATATAATGTACCAGTATTTGACATTGCATCTTCAAATGATTGCTTACTAGCAGTTGACAACTTATCAAATCCCGATGCCATATTTTTGCATTACCATCTTTGTAATGCCATTTTACAAATGATATGCAATGATATTTTCTGACATTTTAATTCTTTCAAATTAATTTGAATTTCATATTCTTTTTTTAAGTGTTGCCAGTCATAATACATTCAAATCTGATAGGTAGGTATTGAATTTATAAGTTCGAACTGGAAAAAAAATATAAGCCCTTTTTTACATTATCTCCACACAGGAGGCCTTGAGGAAAACAATTTCCTTCAGGGCCTGTGTCATCTTTGAAGATGCTGTGTGGTATTTTTGAGGAGAGGAAGGAGTGAAGGATGTTATAGGAAGGAGTTCGAAGAATCGTTCCACAGCCGAGCTGTTAACTCAAGAACGAGTTGTAGAAGAGACCTGTTGATAGATCGGCAGTAACCTCTCCCTCTTACGTGCAATATAAGTTAAAGATAGAGAGGTCACAAGTCACAACAGTGCTCTCAGGGGATGGATCATTTCTTGATTCTTTTGATATTAGACAAGATTATCCAATTGATAATCTAGTGGAAGATTGACCGAAGATCTAATAGAGGAAGACACCGTATTTCATATCTTTGAAACCAACTCACCTTCCGACTGGTACGGTTTGTAGTTTTGGGCAGTAGTAGGCGGGTTTAAACAGGGCCCGGCTTATCCTTAAGCTCACTAGACTGAAGTGGACTGAAGCCTGGGGCGCACCTCGGGTGATCGGCTGTAGGCCGAGACCCTTACAATATTTTCAAAACTTCTCCCTTCTAGGTGCAGTGATTTGCTCCCTGTAGTGCAATGGGCTAATAAATGGCTAACGTGTGATGGAGGACTTATAACTAATGATCAAGGACTTATCTAGCAGAGGATTTATATCCCTAGGCCTGGGTAGAAATCCGACACTTTTGTCTACTCGGTTACTAGCTGATATTTGAAATGTTTCCATTTTGAATAATACTAAAAGATTTCCATTTAAGAAAATATTAAAGGATTTCTGTTTAAATTTTGTTGGATTACTGACTTTCCGAAAAATCGAAAGCATTTGCTGGTTTGCCCTCCGACCTAGGAAAAGGAGAACTATACTTGCTTTTCACTAGCTCGTAAATTTTTTTACTTCATACAATTATGTTTACTGTTGTTTTCCTTAAAAAATAAAATAATCATATACCTATAAATTATTGTTATTTTATTTAGTTCTCTTCATCAATCTCATAAAAATGCCAAATAAATAATAATAATTATATAAGTATGTGTATGTATGTGTATATATGTGTGTGTGTACATATATACATGTATATCTATGTTTGAATATGTATCTATGTATGAATATGTATCTATGTATGAGTATGTATATGATCTTATCCTGCATAATATACAGAACCAACTTTCTAGTATTTAGCTAATTTGCACTAAATTTTGTTACATACATATGTGCTGCTTTTTTACAATTATTACAATTGCATTAATTACTGTAACCAATGTATAAAATTTTCATGTAAAGGCCCATTAGGGCGTGAATAAATAAATAAATAATAGCATGTCTTATTCTTCTTTATGGGGCCGACAGACTCGCAGCTCACATCAAAAAGATACTTATCTCACAATAGAGCTCGCCATACAATCCCATACAGACCCGCCAGACGTAAAAATATCATGTGTTATAAGCGCGGTTTGAATCTTCGCTAATCGGCATTATTTTTCGTATTCGCTACCGTCACGATATCAGAAAAGTCATGCGACCCCCCCTTCGCCGTAAACAAGAGAGGGGGTCATTTTTAATACACGGAGACGTCAAGTTGACATATCCAGTACAAAGAAATGATATTCTCTCGACCGCTTCCGAATTCAACTGACCCCTTCTCCTGCCGTAAGAAGAAATCTTTTATGACGTAGTGTGTCAGTAGAAAAGATACTTTATAACACAGTATCTTTTTATGTGAGCTTCGAGTCTGTACCGTGCTTTATTCTTTTTTATTTAATTTTTTTCATTTTTCTGTTTTCTATTCTTATATTTTCATTTAATATTTTTTCTAATTTAGTCTTTCCTTTTTTCAACATGTATAAACATTTAATTCATATGTTCACACTATACCTCACATATTAACTATATTCCATTGGTCACCATGAAACAGGCAGTCGCCTAGTATGGTGATTTAATGTACCATATATATGTAAATGTATTATCATGTATTCTATAAACAAATAAACGTACGGTGCTTTCAGCACGCTACCCTGAGGCGGCTGAAACCCTTAATCGGGCCCTGGGGTTAAGATTGCCCAGATGATAGCCAACCTTCGATAGGAGAAGGCACCAGAAGAAGAAAATACTAAATTAATTACATGGGAAAAGTTAAGAAAAAGTCTAGTTTAAAATGTTACATTTATTTCATTAAAAAAACTAACTGGAGAATTAGTTGACGTTACAATATATCCAGAGGAAGGCGATTTATTACTTTTAAAATGCGAAATTATTGCGTTTTTGTACAAGGTACAAGCTTGCGTGGGTTTTTTAAGTTTAACACTCTGTAAAATATCACACCAGTCTTGTCCCGTTACTAAGTTCAAGTCAATGTGCTTTTTCAAATTATCTTCGTCAAAGTGTTTGAAAGGACAGCCACCTTCGTTGGATGCACGAGCCTGAATTGTACTGCATCCCACCATGCAATAATTCTTACGGGAACCTTCTAATCCATACAAGTGACGAATCCCATAAATGTATTTGCTTGCATCTTTATCCCATTGGTGGGTGCAAGACGATTTGCTGTGACAAGGTTTGGAGTATTCTCTCTGCCAAAAGTAAAGGGACTGCTGCATCGACATTCCGATATCTTTCAAGAAAAGACTGTATCTGAATCTCTCGTCATGAGAAAGTCTGTGCTTATTTCGCAAGCTCGAATGCAAATTTTTCATGCACGGTGGAAAGATTTTTGATTTTTCATCAATTTCGGTATGTTTTAAAGCAGTTTTACTGATGTTGGAATTATTGCACATTGTTTGGGTTAATTTTAAAATAAGTTCTCTCCATCTTGGGTCAATGTTATTAGAGTCAGTGAATTTTATGTTGTTATTTCTACACGTTAAGTGCATGTGAAATAGTATTTTTAAAAACACTTTCCATTTGCCACACGGTATTTTTGCAACGCCATTATGAAGCTCTACCTGTCTGGTAGCAACTAGGGGTAAACACATCTTGTAATGAGAGTCTATGGAATATGTATTGCATTCTATATCATGGCTTTCTTCTGACACATGCTGGGCGATGTGTTTAATCACCATTTTATTGCAGAGTTTTCCTAAAATGTCAAAATACGTAGGAACCTCTGGATGCGAATCATTTGTAACCTTTAAAATATGTTTACATAATATTCTCAAGTCAGTCGGAGAGGCACATTGGATCCGTTTGAAAAACAACGATTCTTCAGTCTTTGTTACAATATTAATTAAATTCTTGTCTTTGGAAAATTTTGAGAGAAAGGTCAACATAAAGTGGCCTATGTTATCATAGGCACTTCCCTCGATTATGTACTGAGAAAAACCTTTACTTGTTTCTTCTATAGAATCTTGAAAGTATTGCCATCGTTGCATGACACATTCCTCCAGTAAATGTAACGAGATGTTTCCCATAATCGGCTTTAAGTAGAAGTACGACATCTTGCGAAAACTCTTTCAAAAAGTTGGTCATGCATACATTTTCACTACCGAACTAAACTGATAACCGAAAGGGTAAACCTTTTCTCTTCTAAAAGCATTTAAAATGCTTCGTCCTAATGAAAACATTTTTTTATTCACTTTGACACATCGTTGACAAGTGACAGGTGACAGTTACCTTAATCGGTATTGCCAATATTGCCATGAAGTTTAATTTGTTCGCTATTTTGTCTATTTAGATTTTGGTGTCCGGTCTACTCAGTGGCAACTTTTTAGTAATATGAATTTTCGTAATGTTGGTCTCAGAATACGGCCGTTGAATTTGTCATAATTCATCATGGTAATAAATAAGAACAAAAAATTGAAGAAGAAGATAACAATAATAATCTCTTTTTTTATATGAAAATAAACAAGACACAGAAAAATAATAAAAGATAATGGTCGCAACTGGGACTCGAACCCAGAACCTTACGCCTTACCGGGACATACACCTCTACCAATTGGGCTACTGCGATCTTATATGAGACTGTCGTAATTGTCAACTTCATATTTCAAATTTCAGAATTAACAATATTATCTTCGACTAATGTTTTTTTCCATATTATTGGCAGCTACCTTTATTATTGGAAACAAGTATTCAAAGAATGTATTTATTTATATCTCATATTAAAAAGTGTATTTTGAAGTAGTTTGTTCTGAATCGTTACCGAGATAAATTATGATGCTGATGAATTATAATGTGAGGAAGTATCGTTTATGAGTAAATTTATTATGAGAACTCAGATGGTGAAAACCCGTATTACGACCCAGACATGGAACCGCTTTCCTGCCATGAACTTCCCGATAGCACAACAATGAATTATGTGAAGTAGGGCCGGTTAACAAGTATGCCGGTTGAGAGAAAAATAATATTCCTAATTAAAAAACAATTAATGTTTTTAGGTACCCAAAAAAGAACAGAAAAATACCGCAAATTTCATAACGTGGGGAAGTTTTTGTGATGTTCGTAGTTTATTATGAAATTTAGCCCTCATACAAGATGTAAGATTATTTTATTTTATGTAGAATCTTGAAAATCTTTTGGTATTCTGATGTCATATTTTATTGCAACCGTTTTTAGTTTGGCTTGAAAATTATAAAATACCGTCGTTATTCTTTTGAAAAGATCAAATAATTTTAACATTTTGATGGAAAGGTTTTAGACAACTGGAGTTTCATAAACAACAAGCACCTGCCCGAGTTCTCAAAAATAGTACATTTTTTCTACCTTCGGTATTTCTTGTTGATGGTCATGTACGACGTCAATATTGTCAAAAGACATGTTAATGACATTATTATTGTGAAATTGTGTTTATCGTGTGGGTAAATTTATTGTTTTATACCGATATTGTTTCTATTATTAGCGCGCTGTTAGGATTAATCCAAGCGTTTTTAAACTGTCCGTTTGCGATAGTTACCATATTGCTCTGGAATCTTAATACAGATTCCTTGGTCTATTTACCTTGATAATGTCAAATGGTACTTTCTGTATTTGTCAAAAATAGGACTGCATAACCGACTGGTTTGAGTTTCCACGTAAATTAAGGTAATTTACTCGAATATATAAAACAGTGTGCCATTTTCGTTATTTTTGTATAATTATCGAGAATTTGCACAGATCAAGCTCATTCAATGTTTTACATTGTATTGTTTGACATTTCAGTTAACTAAAGTTTATTACTCCTAAACTGATGAGCAATAATTGTTGGCAAAATAATATATGTTAAAAAATTGTATTGCAATTTGTTGTATGCAACATTTAAAATGTTAGTATAAACACAGCCGAATTCTTACAAAACTTTCACTGATTGCACAGCGTACATTATGTTTATCATCACAATAATTATTATTCTTATTTTATATATTTTATGTATTATTTATGTTCTGCGTTTTCTGTATCTTTTGTAACCTGTATAAAGCTGCGCTTCTAAAATCCACCGCCAATAACAATAAGGTATAGGCATGCTTAAATTATTATGTTATTAATAGTTTCATACTCCGCCTACTGGTTAATATGGAATATTTTTTATTCAAACAGTTAGATTTTGCTTTATTATTACGAAAATTGAGTATTTATGTCGGGGGAGACGAAAAAACATGCATTTTATAAGATTATTTCACTTACGCGAAGTATTTGACAGCCATGTTTGGCCAAGTGAAACGGGATTTATACAACTTCAATTACTACAATATACAACTATTTACGTGCACAAAATAGGTTATTAGGTTCTTAGGCTGGGTAACCTAAGTAATTTGTGCGTATTTAGATTGAAAAAAATCGCAAATATCAAATCCAAAGAAATGGTGGCAAAGGAAATGTTCCGCTCCGTATTATCCGTGTATTGAAATTAGAATTCCGTATTATCCGGTAAGCAGAGTAGTAAACATTTACCATTATGTTTAATAGTGTTAGGTGGTCTGATAAATTTTGTCTGTATAATATCTTTCCTTTATAAAGATTTGCAATGTAATGGATGTTTCTCCGTTTACTTGCCTTATTTATGAACTATAATGCACAAACAACTGAACCGTAGGAATGTTTTTATAATTTAGTTTTTCTGATTGTTTGCATAGAAAAACCTCACTAGTCGAATAAGACATGGAATTTTTTTTTTGTCCTGTTCTGTTTCATGTTTTATTTTGATTTATTAGATTTATCTTATTCTTCAGTGATATATTACATTGATGGGTATAACCTTCAAAAGTTATTAAAAAAAAGTTATTCCCATAAAAATTTATATTCATTTAGACTTTCAGAAATAGTTAGTAGGTGTCCCATATAAAAAAAAAATCAAATTTGTTTATCCGAGACACTATCTAGATCAGTGTTCTGCAAAGTGTGTGCCGCGGTACACTGGTATACCGTGGTCATTATTTGGTGTGTCTCATAATAGAATTATTTAATTAGTGTGTCTGATGTCTCGAGGGTATATTTAGAAATTTAAAAATTGAAAGTATGAAAGGGGATGAGGTTTATAAATACTTAGGATACCCGCAATCGAATAGATTAGATCATACTAGTATTAAAAATGATATTAGCATTAAATTTAAAACTAGGATCAGAAAAATTTTAAAATGCAATCTATCTGCTAAAAATTTAGTAAAAGTATACAGATTTAGGAAATGAAATTAATGGAATTTGGCATTCTCAGACTATAAAAATATTACCGTTATTGTTATTTCTGCTACTGGCATTATACCTAGCTCTCTCATAAAAAATTTAGGCATATTAGATTTGTCGAAGAATTGTATATAAAAATGCAAAAATCAGTCATTTTAAATACATGTAGGATTACAAAAGATTTTTTAAAATATTTATATTGAGGGATCAGTAGGATTTATTGGTCAAATTAGGAGTTCCACCGAGCCGAAACCTCTGACATGAAAATATCTGGAGTCGGTTAATTATTTTCCCATTTAATAGTCTGGTAGGTTAACATGTTGTTCTTGTATTGTTTTGTATTAATAATACTTATATAATACATTTGCATAGCGTGGATTTACCAGATGATCATTTTTGTGGAAAAGTGTGTGAAAGGGTTTAGCTTTTTCTTTGGGGAAAATTAAACCCGGACCTAAAAGTCTGGTGCGTAAAAAATGTTGGATAATTTGTAGAGCCCGTTTTTTGTGAGAAATCACCTCAAGGGCGCTGCACATATTATTATGACTTCTCAGGGTCACCCTTTTTTCAACATATGAAAGACCCGTCTAAGAAACAGATAACTCTCATGGTTTTGTCTTTCAAAACATAAAAAAAAGCAAGCTACGTGATCGATAAGATCGTGACCGTGAGCCTCATTCTCTCGCTGAAACTTTAATTTTACCGGTCTGCAAAGAAGTTGTCAAGATTGTGATTAGCCAAGAAGCTAAGGAAATCGAAAAATTACCTGATAGTTCTAGCGACATTGAATCAACGTTAATTGTAAAAATTAAAAACTAAAAACTAAAAACCAAAATTAAAAAATGGTTAATAGATCAAGATTTTTTATATTGATAGTTTTTTGTAATCTTATCCCTGTATAAATATAAATATGAGTAATCTGCCTGTGTTGAAACTGTCTCTCTGAATATTTTATGCCGTTATTTTGTAGTTACTTAAAAGTTATTCCTCTTTATGTTTTTCCATGTGCCTTTGTATTGTTATTATATCATAAGTTATTCTTCTGTACTTATTTTGCAAATTATGGTTTCTTGTAATATATGTACTTAATCATTATATTATAATTATTGTTAAATTGACCTGCTGACAAACTGCTTTGGCAGTTTAGCGGGTGTTCAAATGAAGATAAAAAAAAATAAAATAAAAAAAAAAAAAAAAAAAAAAAGGCTTAGTGGAGTTTTTGCGCTATATAAGTTGACTTATCACTAGTCATGCGCATCTCATCTCAAACGTGAGGTAATTTTTAAGTAAAGAGGACTTTTTTTATTTTGTCGGCCACTACCTGGTTATAACACTGGAGAAGAAATATTCAGAGTATCAATCCAGTACTTCAGTGAACATAATTTAGATTGGCACAACTGCATAAGCATTTATTTATTTTTACATGAATACCCCACAAGGGTCCCAACTGCTCCCGTCTGGAGCCAGTGATACCATGGCATCCCCAAGTGAGTTATGTTGTGAGGCTGAAGGTAGTGGGGAGGGGAAGGAGATGGGGTAGAGGAAGGTGGGTTATGGTTGAAGTTGTGGGTTTAAATTATAAACAGACGAAATTACTTATATATTATTTATTTAAAATCTTAACTTTGTAACAAAATTTTAATTTAACAGAATATTACGTTCAGATTAGAAATTAATAATTAAAACTCACATTTATGAAATTTTTATTCAGAAAACACAACATCCTTAAATTATTCAGTTCGGTATCGGAAAGCCGATTTCGTAAGTCTATTTGGACGAGACCAGCCGTTGAGAAAGACCTATAGTTTTTCCGTTTGAAAGTAGCCATAGCTTTAAAACCACGGAAAAAACTACCAAAATTTTTCATATAACTATCAAGCATCAAACATATATTCTACCTCTTCCAGTTTTAATTCAGCTTTTAATAACTCAGGTACGGGCCATACGTCATTCCTATGTCTACCTACATTAAATTATCGTGAAAACAAGCTTATGTGTCCAAGCGGTTAAAGGGTTAAAAGTAATTGTTAATCTGAGTTTTCAACCAATTGGGTTTCGGTAATTTAATCTTCCCGTTAATTGCCTAACATAATCCAAATAATTATGTTTATAAATTGAACCTGGATATTATATGAATTAAAAAACTTCTAAAACATTACTTAATCATCAACCAAAAAGTTGACAAAAATAATATCGGACTACTTACCTGTATTATTTGAAAATAGAATTTGATTTTATAAAATTCTTAATATTTTTACAAACCTAGAATAATACCATAATAAGGCATTTCAGTACTAATTAAAACTGGTTTAAACCAGCACGTAAATTGACCCGAATACAGATAACCGATTATTTTATGTAAATCCCAAAATAATGAGACACGCAGTTAAAATAATCTATGGAATTAATTAATAATTTCAATTCCCATGGATAAAGAAGATTTTGTCTTATTTATTTTGAAAAGTATTCCAAACATGTCTGAATAATTGAATTGCAAAACTTGCCATTTTCTTGTATGGTTTCTTCATCCTACTTACGATTGTGTTGTCACACCTATAAAAATATTTTCATTGCACAAATTAACTTAAATTTCTTGTGTCAGTATCATTATCTCTCTCTCTCTCTGGTTTCAATCCTGGGATTGGTTTGCAGCAATTTCCTCTATTTTTCTCTTCCATTCTTCCCTGTCTTGTGCGGCTCTTTTGAAGTCTGCATATGATGAGCAGCGCATGTCCACCAGCAGGTCCTCCAGATGCTCTCGGCGTGGGCGTCCCCTAGAGTTTGTCCCCTCGGTCATACCCTCCATTATGGCATGCAAGAGGCCTTCTTGCCTGGTGTATACGGCTGTCGACCTCGCTCTCAGACCGACCTTCCCATGTTATTTTGCTCCCGAGGTAGACAAACTCCTTGGTGTTCTTTAGTGGAACTCCTGACATCTCTATTCTCATCTGATGTTGCATTCAGCCTACAGTCAGCAGCTTTGTTTTGACTGTAGGCCGAATATATAGTATCATTATATGTAAATTATTTTGTGAATTTTAACTAGACCCCTCTGATTTCTTATTATTAATATCATTTGTCTAGTACCTACTTAATAATATAAGTGAAAGCCAACTATTTAACTTATTTGAGGTCTAGAGAACTTATTTGTCTATCTTCTCTGTTGTGTTGGCACACTGTTATGTAGCCATTTCAATCTAATACAGTGAAAAATTGCAAAAGAATTCATTTTAGATGATAAAACGAAAATTCCTAAATAAACCACTACCATTTTGTGTGCATCACTTTCTAATTAGCATGCCAACTAGTTACGGATACAACCGTGCCTTCGTCAGAGCAGTATAGTAAATATTGTAATAGTGGTTATTCTGCTCCGATGAAGGTTTGGTTGTGTCGAAGTCTTAGTAGGCGTTGTAATTGATTTACAAAAGGTAAAAGTGTTTCCAAATAAAAATCTTGCAATCGAATTTGAATGAAATCTCCTCTGATGATGAATCATCATCTTTACAACTTATCTATTATCTAAGTGAGTTTCTCCGCAGGGGTATGTAGAGGAAATGGACTGCCAAACAACTATACGTCGTGGCAACGTCGTGGCACCCATTTCTTGCTTCATTCACATTATTTCATTATATTTATCCATACTCTTCTGTTATTCTGACGCTTGGCATGACCCGACTCTAGTATTTGATTTACTTGATCGTGCCATATCTTCATCAGGCGCCCCCGACTTCTTCTATCATTTACATTTGCCTTGATTCTCCTTACACACTTTTTGCTCATTTGCTCTAGACGCTCAAACCATCTAATCTATTATAATAACCTTTCTTAATCTTTTCCATTGCGCTTTCTTCAGCCTTGCTTTATTACTGGATCTCCACATATTTAGCAAGCTCATACAAAGTTTTACCACACATAGGCCTCAGAGATCTCATTTCTACAGTATTCAATCTACTTTCATCCTTCCTTGGCCAGTTCCATGCCTCACTGTGTCGATCAGGGTTGATGTCAGCACTTCATTGTGGACTGCTACTCTTGTTTCTTTGGGCATTTTCATTAGTGCCAACATTGTTCAGTGCTCTGCATTTACCCTTTTTTTCTTTATCGGTCTCTCCTAAACATACTTCCCAAATAAAAAAACTCATCCACATGCTCCAAGTAATCGTCATTGCGCACTATTTTTGCACACTTAAAGTTAGTGGTGTTTCAAAATAAATATATCTTCCCACACCAATTTGACGTTGAATTTGAATACAATCCTATTTTGATGTTTATTTTTCTAATGACAAATCTTTTTTGACGGCAGCCGATAAGTATGCCGCTGATTGAGGGAATCGGGGACGAGGTGACCCAGTTTGCGCTGGGGGTGCTGTTTGTGACAGTGGTCATCGTGGCCTGGTGGTCCACCGGCTACAGGCAGGACCGCTACAGGACCGTGGTCATCATGGAGAGGAATGCGCGAAGGCTGTACCAGCTGGTGCCACGGAGGATGATTGGTATGATAAACCACTTGTAATATTATAAAAATACTAATCGCCATGGTGAGAGACTAACATTTGCATGTTTAGTGACTAGATCTCAATAGCCAGGTTCTTCCTCTTTCCCATCTCCCAAGCTCTAAATAGCCTATGCAACAAGCTCTGTGACAGAGCGGTCAGAGCTTTATCTCTAAACTCACAGGTTAACCAGACCATCACTTGAGGCTTAACCACTCAAGAGATAACTAGCTAGATAACTTTTTTTTTTAAATGTCTTGAGCGAAAGTGATTTCTGGGTAATTCCAAAAATCATACCTCCGAATATTAATACGGAAACATATCAAATTTGACCTACCTTGTATTTACTTTGGGCAACATTGAATGATACTATTTCTGTATCTTGTCTATGGTCTACTTAATTTCCTATAAGCTCAAATAATGCCGATTTATTTCACGTCATTCTGGATTTTTTTCCAGAACAGTATTATTATCAAAAAATGTTTTTACCTCCTTTTAACTGATGAAAATCCCGGAAGTCGTCCGATTATTCATTGTGGATGTTTACTAAATATTTACTTTACATATTTAAGTTCTTACAATTTTTTAAACGGTAAATTTCTAAATTTAAAGGAGGAAAAACAGATGCCGGTAGCTCATTCCACATACTAGCCGAATTACACAAAAACGAGTTGAATAAACGACCCTTCTTATGAAGACAACATTAACTGTGAATGGGTGTTCCGCTCGTGTCTGTAGAGTTTCACGTACGTTCACCGATGCACCACCGGGATCAATGCTGCTAGCTCCTTAGAGCAGGCTCCATTTAAACACCTGCAGAACAGGCTCTGCATTCCTACATTGTGTCTGTATGTTAACAATGGATTTAAAATCAGACAGATCGCCCTCCTTTACACAGAATCAAGTATTTTGGGGCTCCAGCCCAGAGGTGGCTCCCAAATTTAATTGTTGGGCATACTTCTGATTTCTACAAGGTTAGCACCTGGTTACTATTGAAGAATCAGCTAGCCCTGAACAAGATGCCCAGTTTCTTGGAAGCCAGATTTACAATTGCTTCTATTCAGAGTAAATCTGGCTTCTATGGAGCCCCGATACTTGAACCGTTCTGATATACTTACTCCAAGCATTTCAACGAAGTCTTCATTGGGAAGGGTGCTCCCCAAAAAAGATTCCCTTTATATCTGCATTTTAGTTTTAGTCAAATAGCGTCAATCTAAAAAAAAGCCTTTATTGAATGAGGCTATGATGTTTAACTTTTGAAATAACTTGCGTAATAATAGGTAGTTAATTATGTTGTAGGTCGAATGACTTCACAAGTAATAGCTGTGAGATGGGGAAGAACAAATGCCCCTCAAACTGAATCAGGTGATTAAAAAAAAACTATTTTCTTATAAATTATAAACTTTGCTTTATTAAAAAATTAGCTAACCCGGCAAGCGTTGCAATGCAACTTAAATAAAGAAACTGTTTCTCCCTGCGTGTCATTTTCCATTCGTCCCTGTTCCCCTTTCACCTTCCCCCTCCCCTCTCCCGCTGTCCCCCATAACGCGACCGCCCTCACGCATTCCCCTTCCACCTTTTCCGCCTTCCCTCTCCCGCGAAACCCCTCCTTAATTCCCCACCGCACTCCCGGATTCCCCTCCCCCTGCCACCCCTATTCCCTGCCGCTAAACTCCATAAAATACACCCATTTTCCAAACAACTTATGTTTCACCTGAATCAAATTTTTAATGCAAATTTCATAAGGCCAGAGCTCATTATTCTGCTATTCAGAACAGAGACAAATCCAACAAATCAATGATCATAAAAATCGGTCCAGCCGTTCTCGAGTTATAAATGGTGTAACTAACCCGACTTTGTTTTATATATTATTAAGATTATCAAAATTACAGACTAGTTACATAATGAGATACGTTTTTTGATTTTCACGGCCAAAAGCATTTTCGTTGTTTGTTTTTGGGGTGTTATGCCGTGTTGTGCTACCTCCTTCTTTAGCCGACGTTTGGATGCCTGATGCCGATCTGCCCTGATGATGGACACTGCAACGCTGTCCGAAACGTCGGCTAAAGAAGGAGGTAGCACAACTCGGCATAACACCCCAAAAACAAACAACGAAAATAGTTACATAATGTTATTCACACTACATTTAAAATTTTACAAAATTACCGTTATTGTTACAATTTAACAATTCATTTATACTTTATCTCTTCATCTGCTAACTTAATTAATTATACCTTTAACACTGCTTGTTATTCACAAGGAAAATTACCTTTATTATTACAATTAACAATAATTTATTTACCTTTTTATCTCTTGTCTCTTCAGCTATTTACTAAATTATACCTTTAACATTTCTTTTATTTACATTGCATACATCCACTGTTAAACACAGAATATACATTTTTGTTATTGTTATGACGTGTTGTGCTAACTCCTTTAGCCAACATTTCGGACAACGTTACAGTGTCCATCATCAGGGCAAATGTGTAATTGATAGTGGGGAAGTTGGAGTTGGACCTTAGACCTGTGATGCGCCGAGTAGCTGATGCCAGGAGGCAAGCTTATACAAGGTGTCGCAAAAGTCATCACCCTATCGGAAGATGTCATATTTTTTGAAAATGGCGGCAAATGTCAGTTCTGCTTTGACATTTGTGGAATAAACAGATACAAAGTTCTCGTCAACAAGACATGAATCGCTATACTTGTCAAGAACGTGGAAAAAACGGTTTTGGTGATTTGTACTGGCAAGATTGCCCGATTTAACCTTTCCAGACTTCTTTTTGTGAAGTTTCTTGAAGTCATGAGTCTATGTCAACAAGCCTCAGACTCTTGAAGCCCTCAAAGAGAATATCAGTCAGGAATGCGAGAAGCTATCGCCGGAAGTTCTTGAAATAGTGATGGAAAATGTCAGGGCCCGTGGTCTTACAATTCTGGCGGCGGTGTCATTTATGCGATATCATTTTCTCAACTTAATTGAAGACATCAAGATCACAATTCAAAGCAGAACCAAAAATTTTCATTCATAAAAGAAATTACAGCCCAAGAACATTGGGTGACAACTTTTGTGCCACCTTGAATATATCATAAATGATGGCCCTTAAAAGACAGTTTACCATGTGTAATAACTCGTACAGAAATTAACGTTGGAACCCCTAAACCATATTGAGCAAATTTTTAATGTTCACACTTTAACGTGTTATTATTTTCATCATAATAACAAATAACTAGCAACTTAAACCGCTAGCCATGCAGACCTTCCTGGCCAATTGTTATTTATTTTGTATAAAGTTTCTCTTAATATTTTTGGTTGTTACCATAATTTCTGTTCCTCAATTTTTTTTTAGCGGTTACTGTATCAACTGCCCCTACAACGCAAGGCCTGCCACAGACACCCACGCCAGGTAAAATACATCAACTGTGAATTACTGATCACCTACGGGCCCCCTACTGTGATTTTGCCCCCAATTACAGTAGAATTCGGATATAAAGACTTCGCTTATAACGGCTTACCGTTTTTAGCGACGACAGTGTAAACTCAAGTTAGGTTTCATAGTTAGGTACTAGGAATACATCCGTTTAGTACGACTCCGTTTTAAGTGACCTATTTTAATTATAATTCTTCTGGTTAGAACGATGTGCAGTGTTTTGTTTACGAAACCTACCAATACCTATTCCCCGCGCCCTAACGCTGCCTCTACACCTACGGTTTTTCTTATAAGTCGCTCACATAAGCGACTTCTAGCCAATGGGCACATTGGTTTTTGCTTACGTGAGCGACTTCGGGAAAAAATTTACGTGAGTAAAGGCAGCCTAACACCTATCCTTATTAGCACTTGTAAATCACTACTGTGAATCCGTGAAGCAAAAGTGTTTTTCAATTAAAGAAAAAAGTGCTATATTACACCGTTTAGAAGCCGGTGAATCAAATGTAACCCTCGCGAAGGAGTTCGGCGTAATTTGTATCAGATGTTTTATTTACCTATTACATATTTCATAACGACAACAACATAAAAGAAATTTATCTATTACATATTTCATAACAATAATTACAATAACATTATTAAGTATCATAATAAAAAGAAGCTTAAATTATCTAGCCGTTTTGTGTGTCGTCCGGGTCTAACCGGGTCGTTATATTCAGATTCTACTTTATGTACCTTTTTTTACAACAGCTCCACACAGGAGGCCCTGAGGAAAACAATTTCCCTCGGGGCCTATGTCATCTTTGAGGATGCTGTGTGGAGGGTCTTATTAGGTAAACGAAGGAGAGGAAGTTCTGGAAAGGAAAAAGGTATGAGGCGCAGTAGTAGGGGGTAGGAATCTAGGGGTCAGTGTGTCCAGGAGTTCAGGAATCCATTCCTCCCACTGCAGTGTAAGTCGATTGGTCGAGAGAGTCCGGCTGGAGAATTCATAAGGTCTCCCTCAACCAGTCTCACCCGATCCGGCCTGATCTAAATCAATCAATATTTTTATTAAAAAAATAAAAACTTGAATTTTCACTTTTGAACACCCTCATGCTATTTCTTATTTCTACGAAATCGCATCTTATCCATGCATTTTAATGGGGTATTTTCACAGACGAGGGATTCTGTTGAAAATGCATGGAATTTTTAAAGATATTTTTCTAATTTTAATCATCCTACTAAAAATGTTTGTTTTTTATGTTTTCATTCAAATTTCTTGGTTTTAAAAACTAACAAAACCAAAACGACCCGTGGTTGGCAACGACGCTACACACGCACGTCAACAAACAAACAAAGTACTACTGTCAGAATTTTTTCAAAGCCGGGCAACGCTTATGACGTCACACGTCCAAAATGTCATTTTGGCGGTATTACAAAAATGGGTAGCTTTGACTCACCGTAAAAAATTTGTTCGTCAACATAAAAATAAAGTAAAAATGCCGTAATAATCGTAATTTTATGCTTAATTTTTTTAAGCAATAAAAAATGTGGAAATACCCTATTCCTAAATTTATGACAATTTTGGTTGATTCCAATTTCCTCCCGCACAACTCTTCTGGCAGTTCTTGTCAATTAATTGTACAGGAGATTTGTTAATGTTAACCCCGCAGTCCTCAGACATATTTTGTCGGAAGGTAAAAATATTTCCACCTTGCAATAAAATCCAAACAAATGGAAGTTTTCTAAACGTATTCGAAAACTAAAAATCTTTTTTTTGAAAGTGAGGAAGTGCACTATCAAATATTATAATTCAAAATAAATATATAAGTTTTTTTATATAAAATTTTTTAATGCAAAAATAAAAGAAGTTTTAAAAATGTCTCATTTTTTTTCTTACTAAAATTACTGATAATGAAAAAAAATAAAAACAAATACATATTTTATTCGACGTATTAAAACATTATCATCTCTTTACTTTTTTATCGTTCCATGTGAACTAACTAACTGACTAACCATCACACCGTTTCTCCGCAGGGGTAGGCAGAGAGGACCGACCGCCAAACACCTCGGTCTTGGCACACACTCTTTGCCTCATTCACATTCATACATACTCTTCTATTTTTCTGACTCCTGACATGGCCCGACTCAAGTATCTGATTCACTTGATCGTGCCATGTCTTCCTCGGACGTCTCCTACTTCTTATACCATTCACACTTGCATCATATATTCTCCTTACGCTCCTTTCTTCGTTCATTCGCTCTACATGCCCAAACCATCTGAGGGTTCCTTTCTTAATTTTACTCATTACCATTCTTGTAACAGACGTCTGGTCGTTACAAGACTGTAAATGTGTAATAGTTGCTGCCGGCTCTCGTGCACTTCTTTTGCTGATGATGATGATAGTGGTTGCGTAGATTTCTTCGCTGGCCTCCGTGCATCCAGTACTGTGAGAGGTACCGGATGTGCCTAGGTTCCTGGCCGAGCCTGGCGCCTGGCGGTGTCCAAGAGCTGGGCCGACTTTTCTTGAGGAGGTAGGCACCAGGTGGTAGTCAGGCAGGACTTCGGCGGAGGGCAGCGGGCTGATGAGGTTATTTCAAGGGGTTTTGAAATAAAAGACTTGTTTGAAAGCAAGTGGTGAACTGATTTATTATTTTTAAAATCGCTCTTTATATCCTGTTTGTCGGACCGGGGAGCGTTACCGGCCCTTGTACAGGCAAAAGTGGAGGGGAAAAGTCACCTCGGCACGAGTGTTTATAAGCAGAAACAAAATGTTGCGAGCTCATTTTGCCAGATCCGTCCACGAGAGTGGTCGATTGAATTGGTATTCTACAATTAATTCTGTAGGTCACACAATACATTATTACAAGTAGTTATTTGTGTGATTGGTGATATTGTGCATGAGGCTACAACTAGATTTTTGTCTTTTCAAAATAAAAATGGTTTTTAGAAATATTTTGGTTTACGTGATAATTATTTGTCGTAATTTGGCCTTCAGACGGACAGATTACGTATCAAGGCGTACATCATATTTTTCCAAAGTCCCCCGTAGGATAGCGTAATAAAATCTGTTTAGTTTATTACCCTACGAGGTCTCTGGATTTTTAAAATCGGAAAAACATAAAAATATTATTGAAAACACCAAATTACATGAATATCAGTTATTTTAACTTCCCAGAGACAGCGTATGCAAAATAGTTTTTATTTTTGCTGCCCTGGGAAGATGTACATTTTACACACAAATAACAGTTTATAATTTACATGTAGATATAAATCTAATTGGTTTAAAATGAGAAACAATGATTAAAATTATAGATTCCTATAGGAATATGATTTATCGTCGGCGGCGCGGTACTGAAGTATTGATAGGGTGGTACTGATTAATTCTGGGTGAATTTCTCAGAAACGCCATAAAAAATTATGCAAAAAATGCGATCGGTTGGAGGATGCAGCCGACGATAAAAATATGATAATAAAGAATTCGAGGGTGTGCACACGTCGGTTACACTCCCCCCGTACAGCAGTGCTGTACCTAGTCAGCGAGACGTGTTCGCACACGACGCTGGACAGGTGGTTGAGAAGAGGCTGCGGTGGTAGGCGGGCCGGCAGGATCACAGCGAGCTTCACCGAAGGTTGCACGTAGACACCGGTGCTCGTCTGGATTCGGGCGGTCCTCACTTGGCCGTCGGCAGCTGTGGTGGCGTCTAGGACTCAACCGCGTGGCCAGCTATTGCGGGGCATTGCGGGGTCCATGATTACTAGGTCATCCTTCTTGATAAGGGCAACGTACTCCCCCCGTTTTACGAGACGTTGAGGGGTGAAATTTGTTGGCCGTAGGGTAGGGCTTGCTTGCTGCGCTGATGAAGAGTACCCCTTCTTTGTAAGTGGCGCTGCTGGTGCAGCGATGAGGAGGAACACTGCTTTGTCAGTGGTACTGCTGCGGCGGGGCTGGTTCTCTGCGCTGATGAGGAGTACACTTCTTTGTAAGTGGTACTGCTAGGGCAGGGCTGGCTTCCTGCGCCGATGAGGAGCGCCGCTGCTTTGTCAGTGACACTGCTGCGGCGGGCTGGCTCTCTGCGCTGATGAGGAGGACCACTGCTTTGTCAGTGGTACTGCTGCGGCGGGCTGGCTCTCTGCGCTGATGAGGAGTACCACCTTTTGTAAGTGGTACTGCTGGGGCAGGGCTGGCTCCCCATGCTGATGAGGATTACCACCTCTTTGTAAGTGGTACTGCTGGGACAGAGCTGGCTTCCTGCGCCGATGAGGAGGACCACTGCTTTGTCAGTGGTACTGCTGGGGCGGAGCTGGCTCTCTGCGCCGTTGAGGAGGACCACTGCTTTGTCAGTGGTACTGCTGCGGCGGGCTGGCTCTCTGCGCTGATGAGGAGTACCACTGCTTTGTCAGTGGCACTGCTGCGGCGGGCTGGCTCTCTGCGCCGATGAGGAGTACCACTGCTTTGTCAGTGGCACTGCTGCGGCGGGGCCTGGAGAGTGGTTATAGGGAGAAAATCACCTGCCATCTTGCATTGGCAGCTAGGAAAAACATTTCTTTTATATCGGCAGAGAAAGCTATTTTTCTTTCTCGAAATGCATTTTCTTAAGGTGTGCACCTTGGTTTCGAAACCAAGGTGCATACCTCTGGATCCCCAGAGGTAATGGACCCGATGAGCCATGCCACATCCGTTGTTGGACTGGTATCTCATGCTTTTTCTTGCTTACCTCTGGATCCCCAGAGGTAATGGGCCTGGTAGCTCCATCCTGCTTTGCGGGAGGCTCTGCAATTGTGGGCCATTTGGGCCAGGCCGCATCCATTGTTTACCTGGTAGCTCCATCCCGCTTTGCGGGAGGCTCTGCAACTGTGGGCCCGTTGGGCCAGGCCGCATCCATTGTATAACTGGTAGCTCCATCCCGCTTTGCAGAAGGCTCTGCAACTGTGGGCCATTTGGGCCAGGCCGCATCCATTGTTTAACTGGTAGCTCCATCCCGCTTTGCGGGAGGCTCTGCAACTGTGGGCCATTTGGGCCAGGCCGCATCCATTGTTTAACTGGTAGCTCCATCCCGCTTTGCGGGAGGCTCTGCAACTGTGGGCCATTTGGGCCAGGCCGCATCCATTGTTTACCTGGTAGCTCCATCCCGCTTTGCGGGAGGCTCGGCAACTGTGGGCCCGTTGGGCCAGGCCGCATCCATTGTATAACTGGTAGCTCCATCCCGCTTTGCGGGAGGCTCTGCAACTGTGGGCCATTTGGGCCAGGCCGCATCCATTGTTTAACTGGTAGCTCCATCCCACTTTGTGGGAGGCTCTGCAACTGTGGGCCATTTGGGCCAGGCCGCATCCATTGTTTAACTGGTAGCTCCATCCCGCTTTGCGGGAGGCTCTGCAACTGTGGGCCCGTTGGGCCAGGCCGCATCCATTGTTTAACTGGTAGCTCCATCCCGCTTTGCGGGAGGCTCTGCAACTGTGGGCCATTTGGGCCAGGCCGCATCCCTTGTTGTGGTTGTCCAAACAGGTAGCTCCATCCCGCTTTGCGGGAGGCTCTGCAACTGTGGGCCCGTTGGGCCAGGCCGCATCCATTGTTTAACTGGTAGCTCCATCCCGCTTTGCGGGAGGCTCTGCAACTGTGGGCCATTTGGGCCAGGCCGCATCCCTTGTTGTGGTTGTCCAAACAGGTAGCTCCATCCCGCTTTGCGGGAGGCTCTGCAACTGTGGGCCATATGGGCCTGGTCGCATCCCTTGTTGTGGTTGTCCAAGAAGGTACCAAGGTTCTACTTGATTAATACAATAATCTGAGTTACCGGTTAGCTTCAGGACTATCAGCTCCTCTCGGAGTCCGGGACCAGGTCGGGCAGGATCTGCTGCTGGTTGAGGGGCTGCCATCCATTGTTGTCGTCCGTGACGGCGCCAAGGTTCTCCTTGGCCTGGATCTGAGTGGCCGGCTTGCTTCAGGACTGGCAGCTCCTCCCGTAGTACGGGACCAGGTCGGACAGGCTCTGCTGCTGCTGATGGTTGAAGAGCTGCCATCAGCCTCCCAATTTGTCAGCCTTGGCTGCGAAGGTGATTCGTACCTCTGGTACATCAGAGTTACAGGTCCAGTGGGCACATCTCATACGGCATCTCGGTACCTCTGGTCGAGCAGAGGTGCGAGCGGTACGGGGCCAAAGGGTCCGGGGTGCATCAAGGTTGAGCCCCCCTGGTTGGAGGAAGGAACCGATGGCGGCGGGCCTCCTGGACCTAGCTGCGCCGGTGATGCGAACCTCTGGTCCACCAGAGGTACGGGTGCAGCAGGCACATCTTGCACGGCTTGGTACCTCTGGTCAGGCAGAGGTGTGGGCGGTACGGGGCCAAAGGGTCCGGGCTACATCAAGGTTGGGCCCCCTTGCATGTAGGAAGGGGCCGATGGCGGCGGGCCGCCTGGCCCTGGCTGCGCCGGTGATGCGTACCTCTGGTCCACTAGGCACCTCTCGTACCGCTTGGTACCTCTGGTCAGGCAGAGGTGTGGTCGGTACGGGGCCAAAGGGTCCGGGCTACATCAAGGTTGGGCCCCCTTGCATGTAGGAAAGGGCCGATGGCGGCGGGTCTCCTGGCCCTGGCTGCGCCGGTGCTGCGTACCTCTGGTCCACCAGAGGTACGGGTGCAGCAGGCACATCTCGTACGGCTTGATACCTCTGGTCAGGCAGAGGTGTGGGCGGTACGGGGCTAGACGGTCCAGACTGCATCCATGTTGGCACCTCCCAGGGTGCAGGGGGCGGATGGGAATGCTCTGCAACTGCTGGTGGCTGAAGAGCTTCCATCAGCCTCTTAACTTGGCTGCGAAGCTTCTGTCGCAGCTGCGGCACCGTGTCCTCAGTGGATGTGGAGGTTGGTGACTGTTCGCCGTGACTCTCTTCTGCAGAGCCCGCCATCTCCGAAGTGGTGCTGGGCGTGGGTGTGACGTCAGACGCGGCTTCAGGTGCGGCTTCAGGTGCGGCGTCAGGCGCAATGATGGCCCGCGATCCAGTATTCGGAGGAGTGGACGGCCCAGCAGAAGGTGGTGGCGGTGACCCATCATCTTGGGTAGTTTTCTTCGATCTGATCGAAAGTGGTAACATCCTGGCAGAAGGTGTGCAGCGATCCGGCTCGAAGGACCACTTGTAACAGACGTCTGGTCGTTACAAGACTGTAAATGTGTAATAGTTGCTGCCGGCTCTCGTGCACTTCTTTTGCTGATGATGATGATAGTGGTTGCGTAGATTTCTTCGCTGGCCTCCGTGCATCCAGTACTGTGAGAGGTACCGGATGTGCCTAGGTTCCTGGCCGAGCCTGGCGCCTGGCGGTGTCCAAGAGCTGGGCCGACTTTTCTTGAGGAGGTAGGCACCAGGTGGTAGTCAGGCAGGACTTCGGCGGAGGGCAGCGGGCTGATGAGGTTATTTCAAGGGGTTTTGAAATAAAAGACTTGTTTGAAAGCAAGTGGTGAACTGATTTATTATTTTTAAAATCGCTCTTTATATCCTGTTTGTCGGACCGGGGAGCGTTACCGGCCCTTGTACAGGCAAAAGTGGAGGGGAAAAGTCACCTCGGCACGAGTGTCTATAAGCAGAAACAAAATGTTGCGAGCTCATTTTGCCAGATCCGTCCACGAGAGTGGTCGATTGAATTGGTATTCTACAATTAATTCTGTAGGTCACACAATACATTATTACAAGTAGTTATTTGTGTGATTGGTGATATTGTGCATGAGGCTACAACTAGATTTTTGTCTTTTCAAAATAAAAATGGTTTTTAGAAATATTTTGGTTTACGTGATAATTATTTGTCGTAATTTGGCCTTCAGACGGACAGATTACGTATCAAGGCGTAAATCATATTTTTCCAAAGTCCCCCGTAAGATAGCGTAATAAAATCTGTTTAGTTTATTACCCTACGAGGTCTCTGGATTTTTAAAATCGGAAAAACATAAAAATATTATTGAAAACACCAAATTACATGAATATCAGTTATTTTAACTTCCCAGAGACAGCGTATGCAAAATAGTTTTTATTTTTGCTGCCCTGGGAAGATGTACATTTTACACACAAATAACAGTTTATAATTTACATGTAGATATAAATCTAATTGGTTTAAAATGAGAAACAATGATTAAAATTATAGATTCCTATAGGAATATGATTTATCGTCGGCGGCGCGGTACTGAAGTATTGATAGGCCAGAAATTCTGGGTGAATTTCTCAGAAACGCCATAAAAAATTATGCAAAAAATGCGATCGGTTGGAGGATGCAGCCGACGATAAAAATATGATAATAAAGAATTCGAGGGTGTGCACACGTCGGTTACAATTCTTAATTATACTCGTTCATTAATTTTACTCGTTCCATGTGAAAATAATAATAAAAGATTTTCTGCTGATTTTAATCATTTATCAATTGTAGGTGATGTCCACCAAACAGATATACCACCGCCAAACATTCTGGCAGAATCGTCTGCACCAGAATCTGATACCGGTGTGAACAATGAGAGTTCTGCAGCGGCTGGAGAGTCCGCCGCCGTCTCCTCGCCCCAGGACGTGGAGATGGATAGCATAGTCAATGCCATGGACTCGGAAACCTGTGTCCTGAGAAATAGGAGATTGGCATTCTTCAAGACTCATGCTGAGGGAACTCCAGGTATGGATTATAGAATATTAATCTTAACAAAAACTCTTTAACAGTGAAATTTGAAATCATGAAACTTGCACAAATATAATTAATGCAATTGGCAACAATGCTAACCATTGGCAACACTTTTTACAGGCTAACATCAGTTTAAAAAGCTTATTATTGCCGTCTGAGTGCAGAGTCATGCCCTCTTTATATTGATAGTGAAAAAGCTTGTGGTTTATGTTTCTAATGAATTTCAACTGTATTAACAATAATAAGGGAATTTTTTTTGAGACTGTCATTTTATAGAAAAAGACTCATGGATTTTTGACTTACAATATTAGAAGCGGGCATCAGTTATTCCGAGCATTTCATTAAAAAGTATTGTTTCAAATACGTATATACATTAACCTCTTGAAGGCCAGCATAGGAAAAATATATTTTTAATTACGACGTAAAAATTTTTACATTTCTTACGAACAAAATTTTTGTGATATATCTTTTATGAAATATTACAAAAATTGCATGTAGATAAAACGACATTCCTGATAATATCTCAAATCTATTATTTCCACAATGGATTTATATAAAAAACAATGAAAGAAAGAGTTTCTGAACGAACTCCGTTCATATTATCACGCGGCGGCCATTTTGTCGGCCTTTTTCTTGCCCGCCGCGTCATCGATAATTTATTTAAATTATTCCGAGAGGCTAGATGCTATGCAGTATTTTGTTACGTTGATTACAAGCGATTCTGACCTTGTTCTTGATACAATTTCTTTTTAGATAAGGGACAAAATCCCTTCCAAAATCGATGGTACACCGGTGTACGTACGGCCAATTAGAGGATGGAATATTTTTTATTGTTTGACAATTTTTTTTTGGTTTCCGAAGAAGAAGTATTTCAAATTATGACAAAATTATTGAGAAAGGATTGGACGTAGCCAACAAGTAGAGTTTTCATTGGTCACATCAAATCTCCTTTCTTCTGTCGACATGTCGGCACTTTTTAACTTTTTTCAAACTGTATACTAATTCTCGCATAGAAACTTACTTTTCTCATCAATTTGTCAATGTTGATCCATTTTATTAGATTCAACGGCAACCAGCACTGACACGGTCACAGACGAGAAAAAACCAACATGCGATGACACAATAGAGAGCACTGACCACAAGAAAGATGAGAAGGACGAACTAGACCCAAACGAAGCCAAGGAACCAAACAGTGACAATATTAGAATACGTCTCAAGTATTTGAACGATGACCAGAAGATGGTCGAAGGGAGTTTGCACGAGGCTTTGGGAGAATTTAAAAGGTAAATAACATACACTGAAATCTTCATTGAACTTTCCAACACTTGCAAAAATAGATTGCTTTGATCGTTCGTTGATTATACCGCATCAATTGACACAGTTTTTATACTATTTTACTCAATCGATCGCTGCCAGCGGCCGCTTCTGACATTAATTGTCATTAGACATTCATACACGGCGGTACACACTTATTATTTCTAGTTTCTTGGCATTTTAACCTTGAAAAATGAACCATCTGGTGAAAAATTACATTCTCTTCAAGAAACATTGAAAATTGTCAAAGACAGAAAAATATCCCACTGAAAAATGCATTGATGCTGCCAAATTTTTAACCTCTCGGGGAGTGAGCTTTTTCGAACAAAACTGTGTCCCATGAGCGAGCAACATCGGTAAATGAGTCAACTGCTCCAAATGTTCAGAACATTCTTGGAAATTGATAGCAGTACACTTCACATTTCATGATTAAATCGCATTGGGCATGCATTAGGCACACGGCCGTAATATTACAGCCATACTCTTTGGAGACTTTTTATTCTAGCCGTATTTTTTATTTTGTAATATTACGGCCATGCTCCCCTAGAGGTTAAGAATCGTGGCATTTTTATTTAAACACATTCATCTATATGTAAAATATGTATTTATTTTTTAGAATATTTAACATTCAAATATAGCATCCATTATTTTCCCGCATTCATAGTTTATTTCAATAGGACCCTTCAAAATTGATAAAAGTTTCACTGCGGTATGATGCAGGAACCTCTGAAGAACTGAGCGCCATAGTCGCTAATAAAAAGTTATCCAAAGAAGCGAAGCTAGCAGTCCATAATGGAGATCTGATACCAACTAGCTGGATGGAACCAACTGATGTGGAACTAGCAGAGAACGGATGAGAGTAGGCTGAATGCTGTATAATTGAGATCCCTGAGGTGCACGTTCAGTAAAACATGTTACAAATGTGAACACTTCGATACAATGCAACTGTACTCACAAAGATGCGAATCTTGAGGAATGGACTGTATCAAAATAAATATGAGGTGGCGTGACACAACTATTGGGATGGTATTTCGGATGCTGGAAGGAATTCTGGCTTACCCTGCTTTCCTAGTCTTTGTTCTTGATAATGATATCACTGGTTATCACTTGCACTAGTGTCCGGTTTAATGCATATTATAGCGCCGAGGGATGATTAATCACACACTGCACAGCACACATAATATCTCTTAAGAGTCGATGTTTAGTAAGGAGAGGTCCAAGCGACCATTGCACAATACAAAAGCAGACTCATTGAAAACACATGTAGTTATTATTGCTCTCACATAGTATTGTCCACTGGTGGGTAGTCAGAAGGGATAGGTAGGTGGAAGGAAGGAAGGTAGGTATATACATGCATAGTTGCGCCAACAGCAACGCTGAATAAATCATAGTGAACAACATTAAGAAAAGAATGAAAATAAAGAAGTTGGGACATGCGGAGTGGATGATTGGAGAAAGGAATGTCAGGAGAATATATGACGCAAAAGTGAATGGTAGAAGAAGTCACAGACACCTACTCGAGTCATGTGAAGAGTATAGATAACAGAAGAGTGTGTATGAGACGATGTATGAATGTGAATGAAGAAAGTAGTGTGTGCCGAGACAGATTTGTGTGGCGGTCTACACTCTCTGCCTACCCTTTTGCAGAAGGAGCTCAGTAATTAGGTAGATTAACATGTTTTTATTATTAAACTAAAATAAGTTTTATGGATATGAATATGTAATTTTTTTACCGTAATGGCATGTAAAACTACACACGGGTTTTCTTTTGGCAGACGCCATTTCCGGGGAGAACTGAGCGCCCGCAAGTTGGTCCGCCTTATATTCAACGGGCAGGTCCTGCAGAGAGAGGGAGCCACCCTGGCTTCCTGTGGACTGTTTGACAATTGTGTGGTGCACTGCCTGGTTCACCAGCCAAGAACGCCCAATCAGTACTCTCAGGTAAGAATTTTGACAGTTCCTATCATTGTTATTTCGAGGGTTTTGGATCGCAGAAGCCTATGTTGTATGCAAAACAGGTAAAGATCTAAGAGATCAAAAAAGTTCTTATTTTGACCTGATAGAATATGATTTTGCACGATAGGATCTTTCCACATTTTATTTTTATGTTGACGAATAAATTTTCTACAGTGATTCTAAGTTGCCAATTTTTGTAATCCCGCAAAAATGGCATTTTCAACATGTGAAGTCACAAGAGTCGCTAGTTCTTAAAAAATTTCCCACAGTTCTACTTTGTTTGTTTGATGACGTGCGTACGAAGCGTCGTTGGCAATCACTGGCCGTTTTGGTTTTGTAGGTTTTTGAACGTTTTTAAAAACGAATAAATTTGAATGATAACGTAAAAAACAAACATTTTCAACAGAATCCCTCGTTTGTGAAAATACCCTATTAGCTAAATATTATTTTTACATATACACATTGCAAGTTTGCCTTTATGTGAATAGTAGTTCTTTCAATTTTCAACTCTTCGTATCATCATCATCTTGTTTAGTATTTGGTATCACACATTTTCCGTTGGCTCCAGTGGTCTCTAGTGTTCCTATCCACTCTTCAGAACTTGCTATCCTGCTTCGATCTTCTTCCAAGCATCAGCCCACCCATTCCTTAATCTAGGTGAAAATCCCATGTGGGCTGATATTCATACACTACACATGTACGAGATTCATTTCGAACTCGCTCTTGGGCACAAGCAGTATCGTCCAGATGGGAGGGTTTTTTAGCATGAAATTTAAATGGCACATCTCACAACCAAGGGCGGCTGGTTACACCGTGTGTTTGTGTGCAGCACTGCTTAATTAGAATGCCTGAAATGACTTTATAATTTCTTACTGAAGATTCATCTAAAAATCATTTTAACATACAGTGAAACCCTCTTAAGAAGTTTTCCAAGGGACTGGAATAAAAATAACCCCAGGATTGTAAATAACCCCACCATGAACCTGACTTTTACGACCAAAGTTCTTCGATGTGTAAATTTGGAGAACACTACATCAGTCTAGCATCGTTTTTGTGAGCTGTGACGTAATATTGTCAATGTTTTTTTAAAATATTAATTGTGCTAAATACTGATAGATTAATCCTGTTAATTTATAACTTTATTGTAAGAATGAGTGTACTCGGCTTTGAATATATGAGAGATAATTAAATTGGTAAATTAATTTTTATCTAATATGAGCCACTTCTCACAACCATCATATTCTTGTTTCGATATAATAATAATAATAACACATTTATTTGTCAATTGATTATTACACATTCCTACATCAAACTTATTTAATTGGCCTTAAAACATTGAAAAAAGCTCAGCAAAATTATAATTTTTCTCAGCCGTCAAATAAATTTTATTTTATTTTTATTTTATTTTTTTACAATAGCTCCACACAGGAGGCCCTGGAGAAAATAATTCCCCTCTGGGACTGTCATCTTTGGGGATGCTGTGTGGAGAGTTCTTTTTAGGAACGGAAGGAAAGGATGTCCTGAGAAGGAAAATGGTATGAGGGGTGGTTAGGAATCTGGGGGTCAATGGTCCAGGAGCGACGGACGAATGATTCACTTCCCACTGCAGTGCATGTGATGTTCCGAGAGAGCCCTGCTGGAGAAGTCAAAAGGTCTCCCTCAACCAGTCTCTCCCGAACTGGCCTGCCACGCAATCAGTGGGCAGACGCATCCGCCACCAAGATCCGGACAAACCTCACCCCATGAACCCTGGCACCCCTGCTAAGTCACCAACCATAGCGAACCACTTGGAATGACCTATGACAGGAGTTAACCAATAAATGGTTCCTGGGGCGGCGGTACCCATACCTGCCTACCAAATTGTAAAAATTGTAATATTTTTCCAGGTACAACAGCAGCTCAACCCAACGGTTGCCCCTGATGGCATCCACGGCAATAGTTCTGGCATGAACGCCCAGTTGGGAGATCACATGGAGCCCACCGACGGACAGCACGATGACAGAGATTGGGACCTAAGCCACATTCTGCTCACGATTCTCGCTTCGATATTATCTATTGCGTGGTACTGCCAGTATGTATATGTATAAGTTTTTTAATACCAATTTTCCAGCACCCTACCAAGTCTTTTTTAGAAGGCATGAAGACGGCCATAAGCACATTGTGCTATCTCCTATTTTTTACCTAATTAGATATTAGATAATAATGTTCAACAGAGTTGTCAATGTCTTCTGGTTCCATAACATAGCTCCCAGGATATCAGGGAGAGATATAGGCGCCATTTAAAAAATACAAATAAATATTTCATTATATAGGGCAGGGATGGCCAACAGGTCGACCGCGGTCTACCGGTCGACCGCGAATTGATTGACTGATTTAGGTAGCCCGTGAGAGTAAAATAAAGTGAATAGGAAAATATGACAAAATAACATTATTTTGAGATGTATTCGCGCGAAGGACTGAATAAGGTACCTACTCACACGCTCCGGTCGCATCGCAACAATTCGTACACTCCCCAATATGATAGGCTTGTAGAGAATATGCAGTGTCAAACATCCACCCTAAAACGTAAGGCTTAATGAAAAAAAATATATATGTTACATTGCATTAATTAATTCTTATAAATTATCACAAAATAGTTTTATTTTGTCACTTTTAAATTCTACCTTTCAGTCGACCGCAAGAAATAATTTTTAACGCAAGTAGACCAAACAGGTCAAATGTTTGGCCACCCCTGATATAGGGTGTAACAGCATGTACCTGAAGGATTTTTAAGCAGCGATTCCTTAGCATATTTGATGTAAAAAACGTACATATCATTCTGTGTCTGATGATATTTTTTCCAATAAAAAAATATGTTTCCATCAAACGTTGCCACTGATCACCCTGCTTGCATGATACGCAACCCCTCTCTCCTCTGTTACCGCGCTGCTGGGATGAGATAAACATGACTCGTGCTGGCTGCACTAAGCTACGTGTGATGGAAAAATATTTTTA
This sequence comes from Limnephilus auricula, assembly GCA_951813805.1. Classification (NCBI taxonomy): domain Eukaryota; kingdom Metazoa; phylum Arthropoda; class Insecta; order Trichoptera; family Limnephilidae; genus Limnephilus; species Limnephilus auricula. Next base: position 10,771,987 of record OX638403.1, read on the forward strand.
TTGTTAACCGTATGTATTTTTTTTTTTTTTTTTTTTTCTATATAATATTACAGCGTTCACATAAAGTTATTAATATTTATACATAATAGCTAATAACATAATTTATGAACTTTTTGTTGTGTTGTGTGTAAGGTAGGTTAGTGACTGTGAAACTGTGGTTGGGTAATGTTGTTTGTTTCGTGAACACCTCACTAGGAGAACCTGTGCTGAGGTGTCTACGTGGTTATGTTTAAGTGTGACAAGTATTTATGTGTTGTAGTAAAAATGTTCTTCTTTATTTATTTTTTAAATTAGTGCTTATTTTAAACTGTTTATTTATAAAAAAAAAATATTAAAAAAATATGTATATATATATATATTTTTTTTTTTAAGTGTTTGTATAGTTGATATATTCTCGAAAAATGTGTTTAGTTATCTTACATTTTTTTATAGTTTGTTTACGTTTGTATGTTGGATGACATTTGGCTACACGGTGGCCGTTCTCAATGGAACTTTAATTTCAAAGGATTCCGAGAAGCTACATTGCTGAAATTAAAATCAACGTCTGAAATGATATTGGCGCAAGCGATACTGACCTTTTCCTTGTGCAGTTTCTTTATACATAAGGGTTAAAATCGCATTTAAAAAAAAATAAACTGCTCACTCTATAACTTTAGTTATTATTTTTCTTTCAGCATCAGATTTTCGAGTTTATTCGGCGTGGCAGCCAGTATCGCCATGCTGGGACTGACAGCACTCTACTTCATCGCCGTAATCTGTGTGTATTATCCAGAAACCCAGCAATCCACCACTCCCTCACCAACCACAACCGGAACCCCAGAACCGGTTGCCGCGGAATAGGAAACCATAACATCAATAGGTTTCCTCATCTCCTCCAATGTGTCCTTGTATAAATGGCATTAAGTGGGTTCACTTAATTCACGTTGTGTATATAAAATTATTGTTTAAAACCCATCAATTTATTAATCTAATGGCTTGTAAACGACAAGGGAAAAAATCGCTAAATGTAATCTTATTTGATGTTAAAATGAATGGTCAAATTTTAAAGTCTTTTTAAAACTATGGGTCGAGCATCTATAATATAGAATACTCTGTATGGGCTTAAATGACCCAATATGAAGCAGTCTGCCAAGCCACCAATGAACGCTCGGTAATTACCAATAAATCATGCCCTTACTGTGCACGATAAAGACTGCGTAAAGTAAAGTACCTCTGCGCGCCTTTCGCTTGCAATCTAGCATATTATGTGACTTAGGAATTGCTCGCCAAGAGCCATTCTTTTTGATGGAACCAGCAATTTCGAAGTAAACCTATCTTTTGGTTTTACTGCATATCAAGTGTGACACTTAAATCCCTTTATTACCACCATCTATTGAAGGTTGGCTGTCACCAGGGCAATCTTCATTCTGCAGACTGCAGCCTGCAACAACAATTTTTTTAAATGTAAATCCCTTTGCGGCCAGCAGTAGTCAACCAAAACAAAATTATTCCTTTTTAACTTTTATTTACATTTTAACCAGCCTCACTCGGAATTTGAATTTAAAGTTATAGAACAAGCAATATGGCGCCTTGTTTTATTTTTTGAAAATTAATTGGACATTTCAAAGCTTCATAGCCCATGATAAAAATGATATTGCTACCTGAAAACAGTTTATTAAAGTATAACTTTGAGCCGGTAAAAGTTGTGCAAATTTCATGTCAACAAATCTCACAGTGTGACAGTTTTTAAACAAATTGAACACATTCTTTAACTGGTACTTATCACAAATTAAGAATGATAATCCATGTTTAGATTATTTGGTCAAATTTTCTTTAAAGTTTAGTAACAGAAGACTTGTATAGTGTATTTCATATGGATAGTCTTGAGTATGTTTTTATCGGCAATTTTAAAAATTCCCATATGTTCGGGTTGGGGGTTTGTGCTTACGTTTTGTAAATATTTTTTTGCACTCCAAATTGTAAGCTTACCTTTGTTAAAAGACTGTTTCAATGTACATTAAAGTTAAATATATATATATATATTTAAAATCGAACCCATTTTTTCAACCTTTCTTCGAGCCGCTTTTTATTATATGTTTTGTAGGTAAAAAAATAATCAAAAAATGCATTTATTAAGTACAAAAATGTATGTTAAAATAATTAAAAGAAATCATTTTGCTAAAAGTTAGGTAAATAAATTCAAGTTAAAATAATATTTTAATTTTTTTTTTTTTGCTACTTTGCTTAAAAAAAATCCCCTATAAAAACACCTTTGTGGCGTAAAAAAGATTTATAATTTTATTTAAATTTAATAATTGCAGAGTAGGTATTCTGCTGTGGTAAATAAAAACAATTGAGAAAGGAAGACACTTCGTTTTTTGTTACTGCGGCAGTATTGTCCATAAATAATTGCACAGCTATCCTTAATATTCCAAATAAATAAAAAAGCATATTTTAAAACTCTAACCAAAAGAAAGTTTCTTGTACATCTATTTATTACAACAAGAAAATAGTTATTTAATCTCTCATTCGCCAGCGTATCCTTAAGGCGATCCGCTCACTAAGGCAACTGAAAACTGTCGACTCGCAACTGTCTTTGTATGACAATGTGATGGCCCGCGCTCTATACAATCACTCAAAAACTCGTCGTCAATGGTAACGCAAGCGGTCACTCGCAACTAGCACTGCTGATTGCCGTGGCCGGCCGCTGCTAGTTGCCAGCTGTCAGCTGATTGTTCTTCGTCTATGGTTAAACAAGCTTTTTGACCAATCAAGACATCGAAACCAGCTGGTTTTAGTTTGGTTTCAGTTGCCTCGTCAACGGACCGCCTAAGAATACTATTAAAAAATCATTTCTCTGAATAAAACTGACTACTCTGAGAAAACTACTTGTGATAGATTATATACTATTTTTATAAATATATATACTCATTTTCAGTGCAATTTACATAATTTTTGCAAAAAAACATTATTTCATTTTAATTATTATGAAAATAGATTCAGCTGGCGCACGGTGAAAATTTTATCAAGGAGTTAATAACTAGTTTTTTACCTGTACAAATTCGCCATTTTCTCGTAAGTTTGACATAATATAATAACATTAATAGTAGACAAAAATTGATGACGCTGCAATCATTTAAATGGTTATAAATGGCAACACCAAGATTGCTCAGAAAAATTAATGTAAATTTAAAAAAGCATAATGGTCCTAGTCCATATTTTTAACTTTAAGCAAACGGTGTTCACAAATTAGTAAAACGTTTCGAAAGGAGATGATTCTATGACATTATCTAAGACAATGATTTGTTTAAACTTTTTAAAATTATTATATACTTTGTAAGGAAGATAAATTACAATTGGCGATTTTTTTGTAAAGGTAAAATTTGTGAATTAAAAATATTTAAAAAAAATTAGTTATGTTATTTTCACTCACTTGTAAACGAACTGTCGAACTCAAATGTGCTCAAATGTGAAGAACAAATTTAAAGACAAATCGAGTATTTTGGTGTTGCTATAGTAAGGAAATAATTTAGTATCAATTAAATAAATTTCTAGAATATTATGCGAAGCTGTACTTGTATACAATATTGACATAATACTATTTTTTAATCAAATCTATTTGTTCAGATGAAATCGCAAGTAAAACTAAAATTATAATTTTTTGTTGTAGTAATTATATATTATTTTTACTTGGTCTATTTCCCCAATTATCTTGTAAATAATTTTGTAGTATTCTTTATTTTTTTGTCATTCGACGCCCCTTTTCTGAAATAATAATACATATATAAGATAATAATATGGTCACTCATTCACTATTCATGGGCGATTAATGTTATATTTTGTTTACTAATTAGTTGGACAGTTATTGTGATATGAATTCTAATATTGTTTTTGTTTATTTAATTAAATTTGTATAGAAAACAATAATATGGTTTTATTTTAGAGTATTATAATGGTAATAACAGTGGCTTTAAATGGTTGGAATAAATGGTCAATTAAAAAAAGAGGTCTTCTACTTTATTTTTGTGTAATGCAACACAAGAGTTCCAACTGTCCGGACCCAGCGGAACTATGGCATACTGGTGCAGCTCGTGTTAAAACAGTGTCAGTCTGATCATTCTTATCAACCATTGTAAATTAAAAACAACATTTGTTCTGATTGGTGGTTTCAGAACACGAGAAATAATGTTATTATTTTTTTACATGAATAATCAAAACTGTGAAGCGTATTTTGGCACTTTTTTATTTGTTTGCCGTGCATGAATGCTACGATTGGCTATGATGCAATCCGTGGGAGGTATAATAAAAATGGAGGCGTCTACTAATATCTACAGGAATTTCAAAAACTGAATAAATCGGACTAATATCTATGAGAATCCATGTGTTGACTAATATCTATACGAGATATGTTGGAACAATATCTATGGGAACCAAAGTGAGGACGAATATCTACAGCTCAAACTGCTGACTAATATCCACGGAACAGGTGATGTAGACGAATATCTACAGTACTGTCAGAGGTTGGATTTGCAATTATGTATAGCATATTGGCATAATGTTATATTGCGTTTGCAGTTTAAAGAACTTTCTTTTGTATCACAAACCATGTTACACAAACCTAGCGTAGCCGCTAAACTACTTGAAAACTGGGATGTTTTTCTTGCTTTGACGCGAGCAGGCGCTATGCCAATTTCAACATTACAGCAAAATATGTAATATTATGCAAAAACTTCATGTACGTACTTTAAACGTTTAAGCCTTTACGTAATTGAAGTAATTTATGCTTTTCCGTACAACCTCTTGCTCAACTGCCCTCTGTAGATATTAGTCCCACCTACGCTCCATAGATATTCGTCACCACTGGGACCATCATAGATATTAATCCGACCTTAGCTCTGTAGATATTAGTCTTCACTCTGAGGGTCATAGATATTTGTCCAACATATGAGCTGTAGATATTCGTCCGACATACAGGCTGTAGATATTAGTATCTGGAGTCATAAAAATAATGCGAAACGACATCACAAACCAATGGTTGCATATCAATGACCAACTTCTATAAAACCAGAGACAAAATGTTTGACAGTTGTCGATGTTGTTATTCTGACATTTAATTTGTTTAGGTCGAAACTGTAATGTCGACGATTTTATGAAAACTAGCTTATAATATTTTCGTACAATGGAACCATCAAGTGAAATTAGTGAAGCAGGCTCCAGCAATAACAAAAATAATTCGACCAGCATGCCAAAATTGAAAGTTCTCGCCTTTCATGGATACCGCCAAAATGGTAGTTCTTTTAAAGGAAAAATTGGCTCATTCCGAAAAACAGTGGCTAAATATGTTGATATGACTTTTTTAACTGGACCCCACACTGTAAAACCGGAAGAGGGCGAGGAAAACAGTAAGTTCTCAACATATAAACTGACATTATAAATTTTTGTGGTTAGGATTGAATATCTTGAATATGATGAACATATATTAGAAGAATATGGATAAGATAGGTTATTGAAACAAGACGCGTGGTTCCACTGAACTAGGTCCAGTGGACATACTTGAGATTTACTGCTTTTAGTATCACGCATAAGTTCGTTCGTCAGACAAGATGCCACAAACACTTCGCTCTAGGCTCTTTTTTTGTGAAAAAATACCTCCCTATGCTTTTGAGATGTCCAAAAATCGTTAGAGCAAAAAGAGTTTCTTTCCATTCGTAAATACAAATTACTTATAATTTAAATAAATAAATACAATTATTCAATGCTTTTGGCTACCCGAAAACGGTAAATTTTGAAATAAAATAAAGCGAGATTGCGAACGCAAAAACACATAAGTGTAGGAAAAACAGCCTAGTGACAAAAAAGTTGTATTCTCGCTTTCGCGTTGCAAGAAGCGGCTCATTCACAGGCGAGCATGTCCATGTCGACGTCAAACGAGCATGTCTGCACATGAAATGAACAATTGATTCATCCGGTGGAAATACATACAAAACTGCTCGACGCTCGCCTGTGTGAATGTGCCGTTTATAGCGGGGAGCAGGCTGTTTTTATTTGCTAGTTCATCCGTACACACATTCTTTGAATTGCTATTTTTTTTTTTACTTTTCGTCTTTAGCTTGAAACTAAAATCAAGAGAAGCACATGCCGTTTTATAGCTATTTCATTCGCATACACATATTCTCCGACTTGCCATCCTTTTCTTATTTGTTTCGTTTTAGCTTTGACACATAAAACAAGAACTAGTATATTTTAGCTATATACTAGTGTGAATATAACCTGTCTTTGTATGTATTAAGTCTATGATCTGCGTAGATATTATTTGATTCAGATATTTCGAAAGTTTGCATTGTTTTTTATACTAACAGGTGCTATGCGATAAACACTGCACTTGTACTTTGGTAAAAAAATTTAATCTTCTTTTACCATCTCCCCTGACATAAATAGTTGCTTCTTGTAGTAATTAAGTTGAATCGAAGTCTTATTTTAAAAAAATATATTTTTATTTGGCCTGTCCAGTGAATCTGAAATTGTACCGCTATTTTTGTTTGCATTCTTGTAGGTTCCATTTTCATGGCATTGAGTAAATGTGTTCTAAGTTTATTTATGTTTCAGTTTAGCTTGTCATAGTTGTAGTTACTCCTCGTCAATGTAAGGACAAGGACTCTTTTCTAGCTTTACTTGCATGAGCTGAGCACTGGTACAATATCCCCCAGAGAAACAACTTCATTCATCGTGTATTAAAATTCTTCTGAAAACTTTCCTTAATCCTTTTTTTAAATTGCAATTTGTAAACGAAAGGTGGAACACTATTTTTACTTAACACATTAGCTCAAAAAAGAGGAGTTAGCGTAAAACAACTCAACAAACCCAAATATCAAAAAACATAAAGTGAATTTTACTAGCCCTGAAAATCTTACACTAAACTTTCTCAATGTCGAACCTCATGGCTTTGAAAGCTAATGACTGGTACAAATACATTCACTTGAGGATCGAAGAAAGAAAAGCGACCTACGCTTCTTTTTTAATGTTTTAAATTTGGAGCTCGACTTGATATACTAGGCATAAGGATGCTATTTCAATGTCACCATTCACAAACAAATCGTGAAGCAATTCCTCGCCCACACAGTTCAGTAAATGATACAGACATTTTCAATAATATAACCAATTCAATGTTTAAAACATACAAAAAAAAAATTTATATCAAAATCAGAAGCCACCATTGTTAATTACTAACCGTTGTGTAAAAAATTGTAAACATTTCATATGGTTCCATGTCTAATCGGACTATGAGATCTCAGCATCTGAATTCCCATAGTAAATTTATTCAGACACGATACTTCCTCACATGATAATTCATCACATCATAACTCACATTAACCTACCCTTCCGTTTCCCCCCTCCCCCTAAGGTTAAAAACCCCAATTATCAGTTTTCAACGCTTCGAGACATGATGAATTATCATGTGAGGAATTAACATCCGATGAAAAGTTTGTACTCAATATTCATACACTTAAAAAATTTCCACTGAGTAGACCTGTCACCATTCCATATAAACTAAGTAAAAGTCCCATGGGCATAAAAAGGGTAATTAAAAATAAAAGAAAATAAAGTGCAGTTCTCCAGAGTTTTTCCAGGCTGCAGTCTGCAGAGTGAAAAATGCCCCGATTATAGCTAACTTCCGATAGAAAAGAGCCCAAGAAGAAGAGGTGGAAGATATTTTACATACTTATTACATATTCGCCAATTGCTTTACTATATGTTAATTCATCATTTAATGCAGATGACGATCAGAGAGGCTGGTGGTTCAATGCAGAGGACCACTCCTTCAGCGGTAAGCGAGTTGGGGGCCCCGCCATTGGCTTCACCGACACCCTGCAGCTGGTTGAGAAGGTCTTCAAGGAACACGGACCATTCCACGGGCTACTTGGATTCTCACAAGGGGCCTGTCTCGTAGGAATGCTTTCGGCAATGCAACAAAAAGGATGTAAGTGTTTTAAAATACATACTTGCATCTTATTTCCCTTGTCCTATTCGGATCGGGGACCCATAACATCGACAAGGCGCTTCCAGGCGGCATACTCGTAAATACCAGATGCATTATCCATTCAGGTTATTTGGACAGTGCTCGGTAAATGCTCGACATCTCGTGATGATATGACAGCTATACCTCTCTCAATCAGTATTGTTTTAAAGGTCAAAGGTCGTGCATTGTTTTTAACGCAAAATTTTTAATCAGAAACTTATGAACGCATATAAAGCAATAATAAAATGCTATTTTATGGCGAAGCTGTGACAGTTTCCTGTTAAGCTCTGTTTCCGCAAAATTCCAGTTTCCGTCTCGTTCTAGCAGCGCTGTAACATATGAAACAGCCCGCTTAGTGCTTAAACCCGTCCATACGTATAAAGATGGGATCAGTAGTGTGATGGAAAAATATTTTTAATGTTTTTAAAAGAAAAAAATAGCAGACAGCAAAATGACATGAACATTTTTTACTTCAAATATGCTCAAAAATCTCTGGTTAAAATCCTTTGGGTACATGCTGTTACACCCTGTATATAGAAGCTTTTATCTGAAATCATTATAATATCATTAATTTAGACATTTACAGAATGCATTATTTAAATTATAGTTGAAAATACTGGTTATTACTGGAGTATGTTTACCAATGGCCAATATTTTTTAACATTCTGAAAGTGACATACAAATACACATTATATGAATTTATTAGAAAGTGGGAAAGGGAAAATAATGTATAACAATATGATGAATTCTGTATTTTGTTTTTAATTTGCAGTACTACCTTATGCATTTGATTTTGCAATAATGGCTTCGGGATTCTGCTCTGGAAGTCTAGTGCATAAATCATTCTATGATGCTGATATCACCCTGCCCACTCTTCACATATATGGAGACACAGATAAAGTTATTCCCAAAGGTAGGCCTTTATTTATTATAGATATTTTACCACAGATAAAGTTATTCCCAAAGATTACCACAGATAAAGTTATTCCTTTTAAAAGGCTGAGTTTCACGCACATGTATCAGTGCACCGAGAATCAATGATGCTAGCTCTTTAGAGCAAGTTCCATTAAAATACCTGTGGAACAGACTCCGCAAGCCTAAATTGCATAGGTGCATTAGAGACGGCAATCGGTTTGTTAACAACGTATCATCAATCAGGCGGGTCCCCTTCCTTTGTAAAGAATCGAATAGGTTTATTAGTAGTTGTAGCTCCAGCTCAGATGTATTTTTATCAGTATTGAGGTAGGGGCAACAGGCAGCTGTTGACATAATATCGATGGTCCCGAAGAACAATGTCAGATGTGCGATTTTGTAGTTTTACAGTAGAGCTGTTTAACATTTCGTTTAAGCATTTTTACTGTTTTTGAGATCAAGAAAGATAGTTTTGTTTTGATATTTGGCATTTCATTAAAAATACCGAAAATACAGACCTTTAATAACTCACGTCCGGGGCATACGTCGTTCCTATGTCTACCTATGTTAAATTGTCGTGAAAACAAGCTTATTTGCCCAAGTGGTTAAATAAACAAAATAAGGCAATAAATAAGCCAACAGAACGATGTTCAATTTTTAGCAGATCCAACATTGTTCTTCAGGACTGTCGATATGTAAAACACAGGCAAAGGTGAGCATACGAATATTATTTTCCCATTTATCTGAAAACTTAATAATTGGAGATGTCTAAGTAATCATCTGTGGACGATTGATTTATAAACAATTGTAATAATATATATTTTTTAATAATGTGCTGATAACTACTGACTTAAACTAATATGTATATATCTCTTTTCTAATAACGTACCTCGATATGTGATTAACTCAATAATATTATGATAACGATATATTTTGTTATGATAGATAAGTATGCTGGTGAAAGTTTAACAAAATAATCTATTAATTCATAGTTCGACTTGCTACCAGATAACAATTACAAAATACAGACAATATTTTATGATTATTGAATAACTTATTGTGTTTATTACAGACTTGCAGAAAAGTATATGGCATTTAGTTTGGTTTGAATCTTGCAATCGTACATAAAGATAGCAGCCAATAAAAATATTATGAAAATGAAGATAATGTTGGTAGTTCTCAGTCGTAGATACAGTTAAATATGACCGAATCGGTAAGGGGTACAGTTGATTGAGCACCGGCCCGGAAAGCCGAAGAGAAAGAGAAATTGCCACAATTTATATTCAAATCTAAAAGTTAACCACAAAATAATTTAAATGTACACCTTTATGAAGCCAAAGTTTCCGACCACAATTTTAAAAAAATTATGAAACTTTGTGTTTTTTCATTCATTATTTTTACATGAAACAACAAAAAAGTGAGGCGATGGTAACATTTATATTATCTTATAAAATGTGTTAGTGTTTTTTTATTGTATTTTCATTATCAGTAATTTTAATTAGAAAAAATATATGGTGAGCTATGTAAAAAAAAAAAATTATGTTTGCATTTAAAATTTTTATTTGTATTTAACAAATTACAATTTTTTTTTTAATAATTAAATTTGAAAGCGTATTTTATCACTTTCAAAAACAGTATTTAGTTTTCGGATACATTCAGAACCCGGTGGGTCCAGTGGGCGGAGTTTGTTTCTAATATGATGCTAAGCCGGAGTTTATTGATCTCCACAGATGTCATATTTTATTTTATCTAGGAAAAGATTGTGCACGGCTGCCTTTAATATTTTTTTTATGAATATATTATCTTATTTTATTTCTTAATGAACTCCCAAAAACGGCAGGCATACAATCAATTCTGTTTTATACGATTTCGAAATGACCACAATGGATCCATTTGAGTTAGTATCGAATCGAGATTTCAAATGATGAAAGTAATTTCACGCCAAACATGCGAAAACTGATGTTTTTCTGTCTGACAGTGGCAGTAAATATATAATGTAACCTGATATTCCATTTTCTTAATACAGGGTGGGGCAGAGCAACTTGAATTTGGCACCCGATGGCAAGCGATGGTTGCTGCGAGGACGGTGGTAATAGACACATTCGAGAGGGCAGGGCGTAAAGTTTTAGCTCCGCTTGGTTTAGTCAGCAGCATGGAGTGGAGTAAGGTGGAGCGCGCATTTGCTGTCAAGACATACTTTTCGGTCAATCATCGCAACACACAACGTGCATTCCGTACCCATTTCAATATTGCGCCACGTGGTCGTGTTCTGGCCGGCAATCGATTGTTCCATGGATAAACAACTTCAGGAAAACTGGTGACATGAAGAAAAAAAAACCTGGGCTTTCACGAACAGCAAGGTAACCCCAATTCGTTGACACGGTAAGGCTTTCTGTTTTGCGATCCCCTCATCGCTCTGCCCGCAAACATGCAGCTGCTGATGGACTGTCTGCTCATTCTGAGTCTCGTCAAAACAATCGACTGCTGGCCAGAACACGACCACGGGATGCAATATTGAAATGGGTACAGTATGCACGTTGTGTGGCGATGATTGAGTGAAAATTATGCCTCGGCAGCGAAGGAGCGCCCCACCTTCATCCACTCCATGATGCTAACTAAACCAAGCGGTGCTAAAACTTTAAGCCCCGCCCACTCGAATGTGTCTATCCCCATCCTCTTCGCAGCAACCATCGCTTCAAGGCGCCAAATTCAAAGAAGCAAGTTGCTTTGCCCCCCCGGTATAATAATGAACTGCCTTTTTTTTACACGGTCTGTGGAAGTATTCACAAATCCATGAATTCATGTCATGTTTTTGTCCTTTACAGAGATGAGTGAAGCCCTCGTCAACATATTTGTGAAACCGTTAGTCGTGGAGCATCGAGGAGGCCATTACCTGGCGTGTTCGGGCTCCCTCAAGGGCAAGTACAAGGACTTCTTCAACGACATGGTGGATGAGTTCCTCGATGTGCCCAATGACAATGATGATGACAATCAACCCCCTTCGACCAATTAATTTCAGGCTGAATGTGCATTTAGGCTAATTGATTTTGTCCCTAATTAATTGAAATTCTTGAATAATATTATGATGTGTCCGTATGATAATACTAAATATAAATTGTTGAAGTAAAATATGATTGTTTTTTATTTTATTTATTTGCGTTATAAACAGTCTATAATAATATAATAAAACAAATTTAAAACTTTCCACTTTTAATTTATTGACCGTAACCGGTTTCAGCTTGTCAGAGTTATCTTCAGACTGGTAAAAAATATTCTTAACCTAGGGATTTTATACAAAACATTTCTCCACACTTGTATTAAAGGTCATAATCTTGATAGACTAGAATCATTAGAAATAACCCGCCTAACAAAAAAAGTAGACCCTATCTTTGTAATGAATAAGAAATTAGAATCATTTGCAAAATCTCCACTCTTGTACCCATTGTAATTTTCTATCATATGTTCCAAGTAAAATGTACTTCGTTTGTATTAGGTTCATTATAAGAATAATCCTACTCCAATGTATCTCCCCTTTTCAAAATCTATTGTTTAGTCAAAAATTCCATATCATCCTAAATATAATAAATATTGTAATTAATAATAGACTTGACGACAATAAAATTAGGTGCTAATAATTCACATTACTTGTAAGGTATTTCCCAAACAATACTAAAGTATGTAATCTACCAACCCTATGTAATTAGCCTACTGGGAATAACCAAAAAAAAATAGATAGTTGGACACTCAAGACCACTTAACAACAAATGTGATAAAATCCGTAATTGAATAAAATCCCTGCAGAGCACTCCCCCTCCTCCTAACACTCCCTAATATGTTTTGTATAAAATCCCTAGGTTAAGAAGTCTGAAGATGGCTTTGACAAACTGAAACTGGTTACGGTCAATAAATTAAAAGTGGAAAAAGTTTTAAATTTGTTTTATTATACTATTAGCGCCTCCGCCCACTCAGGCAACTGAAAACTCTCAACTGCCAACTGTCTTTGTATGACAATGTGATGGCCCGCACACTTCACAATCACACAAAACCCCGTTGTCAATGGTAACGCAAGCGGTGACTTGCGACCATCTTGCGACTGTCGCGGCTGATTGCCCTGGGAGGCCGTTGCTAGTTGCGAGCTGTCAGCTGATTGTTCTTCATCTATGGTTAAACAAGCTTTTTGACCAATCGAGACAGAGAAAACAGCCGGTTTTAGTTGGTTTTCAGTTGCCTCAGTGGGCGGAGCGCCTTATAATGGAATTCCACCAAGAATTATCAGTTTCAAAAATAGAAATATAAAACAGTCTATACATTTATACATATATGACAGTGAGCAAGTATGTTTATGTCATTGACCAATAAAATAACGACATTTAGATACAGGACCATAATAGAAAAAAATATGATCAAATTTCTTTTAATTTCTACATGTTAAAACGGGAATTAATTTTCATAAAGGCATACAAATAAGCACATCATTAATAACGTGTGGGGATAATATAATAACATAAGTGGGGAGGGAAAAATGTGTTTAAAAAGCACCTAAGCATTAAAAAGTGGTAGGTGTGTCGTTTCACTTATTTTACGAACTCGAGTTCGATTCTGAGTTGAACCAAATGGACTCGATTCCCCGAACTCGTTTTTTTCATTCTGCCGGACTCGCCGAGTCCGGGGAAATCAAACTCTTAGTGTTATTTCTGCTGGACTCACCAAAACCGGTAGAACGCTGTGGAGTTGGGGAACGATAGGAGTTACAAGAGAAGATTTACTTAGTCAAGTAATGTTTGTAAATCATCAAATACTCTCACAGTGATTTATTTGTACTTGACCTAAAAATTAAAAATAATAACAAAGCAATATTATGTTTGGTTCTGGCGTCAATTCTAAGATCCACTCCACATGCCCCATCCAAATATTGTTGTTCAATGACTGAACCAATTGAGATAAAATACGGATTCGTTTCATTATATTTAGCAGACTGGAGTGAGTTAAACCCCTTCGGAGTCGGATTCATTGGTCTCATTCCGGCCGGAACGACTCACTCCTACTTTAGCTTTAGGTGGTAAGCAATGGTATAGCAAAGGATTCCTTACCTTTGATAAGGTAAGGAAAAATATAAGCAGGAAGAAAATTCAATCACATAATATAAAGATTTGAGTAGCAAAAATGCCAATAAAACACTAGAATACATTTTACGGTTTATTTAAATTAATAAAACACATTCTGTTACCACTTTCCTTATCATTTTTTATATCATAAAAAGTCCTTATTATATCCACTGTTTGTAATGTGCTCGCTTTCACAAAGGAATGAGTAGGTTTTCAACATGCGAATGATAAACTAATGTGTAGAATATTAAATTATCTATAGACTGTTTGACAAAATTTAAAATATGTGCTACAAAAATTCTAAGGTGTGATCTGTAATAAAGTGAAAAACATTAATTTGTACGAACTCAACACCAAAAAAAAGCTTTTGTTAATAAATTGTAACGCATGAACTGAATAAAAACGTTTTTATATTATGAGTATAGAATATAATATCCGGGCAAAATAAACTTTTAATCATAAAAAAAAAACGCAGAAGAAAAATAAACTAGCACGACAAAGAATAAAAAAATAGTCCTATTTTTTAAAACAACTTTTTTTTTATATATACACATCATATTTTCGATAGCTGTATTTAGAGACATTTTATATTAAAATTATTGTTTTTCTCCAGCTAAACATCATCAGGGGGTTAAATAATAATAACATAATAGTATAATTAATGATCTTTACACTGCAAAGGTCTGGGAATTATGCGTCGACCGGTTGATGCAATGAAAAGCGTACCAGTCATTTCCACAGGCTTATTTAACTTAAGATGAATGCATTCTTGAACGTAATATGTCAACGCTCGTTTGTAATGTCATGATCCTTTGGGTTTAGTTGACCTGCTCCTGTCCGTTGCTCTCCTGGGACTTCATGACGTCGGGCAGATCCGGGGGGGATGAGAATGGGGTCAATTCCAGGATTTCAAATTCACCATTTTCTTTTCTAGAATTTTAAATTTTAGAAACAGATATTTTCAAATGATTCAATTTTATAGAAAACAATGACGTCACAAGGAACTTGATTTGCTTCTTGGTTATAGATAATAGAAAAAATAATAAGAATAGAGAGTCGTTAATATTCTAACGAATGCGGGAGGTAGCATCCAAGATGTTTTTCCAGCTAGAGACGTCTGCAGTAACGGTCTTCGGTGATTTTTAAATTTATTTATTCATCTTTATTAATTACATTACATCGTTGATGTGCTGTGCCTATCTCACTTAGGGACTCCTGTGTCGAGAGCAGGCAATTTATAAATAAGCAGTTTATAATGAAAATAACAACACGGCAGGTTTTAATAAATTGTTGATATTTGACCTGTCTTGGCTGATGATCCAAGACTTGGTCTCTGATTTATATTTGAAATAATTTGTGTTCTATCTAATGGCCAGTGTAAGTGAATTTTATAACTTTGTCGTAGATTAAAGATACAGTTTAAGTCTAACACTAGCAATAATGAACTTAAAGCAACTTTTACCATGAGACAATGGCAATATATTATTAAGATAGCAAAAGGTAAGTAGCGTGAACCTTTCAATGCTGGCCTTTTCAAAACCATCATTCTCACCACATGGCACGTTTTGGCACAGTGTATATTGTGTTTTGACGAAAATTCATGGATCATATAAACGCAAAATGTGCATAGATCAGGTTAAGAAAGATAAATATTCTCAGGTTACGAATAAGCTGACAATATTTGAATTCCTTCTGTAAATATAATAAATGAAAAATGGAAACAAAGGTAGGAGAAGCAGAAAAAGCAGCCAATGCTTTATAGATAAATTCATAATAATATATAATGAAGAGTGTGTGCCAGAAGAGAGGTGTGTCTTACTCGAGGGATGATAAGCATTATATTATATTTCACTAAAACGTGTTTCTGTTACATGTTCCGTATATTGTTCCACGACTTGTCTGTTTGTTATGTATCACTCTCATAATAAACATTCTCAAAATAAACATTGCAGTTTTCACAATTGCAATTACAGAGAAAAAATCAAAAATTCTATATTTCTTATTAAATTAGGGAATTAAACCCATTTTTGTGAAATCTACATTGTAGCTCCTCAAAAACAAAATTACACATAAGTTTCGTATTATATCATTTAAATTTTTACCTTAGAGCTAGACCAATGGGAGCCGGACTTTGAGCTTTGGCTGTGGAAGATGTCAGACCATAGTCCTGTAGTGTTTTGTCCTCCACCATCATTTGGTTATCCTTATTAAATAGCATTTGATTTATTGGCGGCACTTTCAAAATCCCTGGAAAAGCAAACAATTAACGACACTTGCACAACATGTCATGTTTACAAATAAATTCATTGTGCTAATACTAATGTTTGTGGGCCCTTATTGCACAAAGACGAACAATAATAAACACATACGTAGACGGTACTTATTCATACAGAAATAATAAATAGAAATAAAAAATACTGCCCAGTTCAACAAACTGGCGTTTGCAATTTGATACTCATACTAACAAAGTGGTTGGTGGTTATGTATATTAAATTTTATATTATTCGTTTCCTCATACCTTCGATCATCTTTTTTAGCTCCAGAACAGTCGTGGTATCTTTGGCATCGGTGAAAATCGTCCTCTTTTTCCTTCTTATCATGAGAAATACATCCTGAAAAATTAAACGAGTTAACATGAAAACATTGGTCCAATGGCAATTTTGACGGTAAACAGCTCAATTTTTTGTGTAGAAACATTTAAAGTGAGTAAGGAAAACACGATTTACCATTTTAATTGGATATTAAGGCTCCGCCGACCGTAGAATAAAAATTCTTTAAATAATCGGCAAACGCAAAGTTAGCCGTCACGTCCGTCAAGCAATCCACAGATGAGATAAAACTGGATAAAACCATGAGAAAATAGAAATAAATGTATTCGACGCTTGTAGCGATGATTCATTTATTATTGTTTATGGTTAAAAAAACTGAGAAAAGTCACTCGAGATGGGGCAATTACGAAAATAAAATTATTATTCGTTTGATTATCAGCTCCCGTGACGTTTAAATTTTAGTTGACCAACTTTTAATGAATGACAACAATTGAACAAGATTTTTTTTTTTAAAAAGAAAGACAAACATTCCCGGGTTACAAATAACCCAACAACATTTGAAAATCTCCTACTACCACCACACTAAGCGGAAGATGTTGCTTGTATTGGATGGATGACTTAGCCAGCCGAGGAACCGAACACGCAACTCCTGGGTGGGATATTTATGGGTGGGACTCAAACGCGATGCCCACTCACCCACTGACCGGTCGTTCGTTCATACATTTGAAATTAAATCTTTTTATTTGTAGTTTTGGCGCCAGTTGTAAACAAAAAGTAGAATAACTTGATGAATAAATTGTTCAATTAATAAATTGTGATATTTAATCACTAAACAGAATTTGTCAACGGTTTTTTTTAACAATCTACTTTATATCATTCTAAACTTAGGATCTGTACATTAATTATTTATATTAGACACTTGGAAATATGCTCACCATGAAAATATTTAAATTTTACGTTATTCATTATTTGGGACGATGGATCGTCAATTAATTTTTCGTTTTTATTGCAACAAGGTGTTAATATATTTGCTTACAAGTTAAAAAGCTTTATTTTTAGATCACAGCTATCGACCACGACGTGTAATATTTTAAAGCTAAAGCTAGTAGATATTATGCCAAAAAAAAGTGAAAAACCGAAGAACATCAAAGAACACAAAAATCATCGTGGATTTAGATTATCAAAACAAATGCAAAAATGCTTATGGAATCAATGACGTTATACCATGGTTATGCCTATATAATATAATGGGGATTGGTTTATTTATGATATAATGTATAACGTCATTGTAATGATTGTATATATGGCATGGTACAATTTGTACTAAGCTAATATGTACCGCACTAAGTTATGAAGCCATCGATATTGTTTACCAAGCTAGAATTTCGTTTGGAGAATGCATCCGAATAATATTAGGATTCATATTATGTACATAAAAAACAAGATCTATTAATAACCGAGGCCATAGTTTTATCAAACCACCGCGCTCCGGGCGGATTAGTTCCCTTTTCGAACACCGTATTTTGTTCGCGAAGCGATGAGCAGGGGGGTATAACTCCGAACAAAATGGCGTACCGGCTCAAAAACGTTTATCTATGGTTTGTGACGTCAGAGCGTCCATCCAATAGGAAGCTTTTTAGCTTTATATGCTAATTCTATGGTTGCTCACCTGTCAAAAGTCAAAACGGGTACACGATTCGCGAACGACGATTTCCCGGCGCGAACATATTTATCGAAATACTTGATAATGCAGTGTCAAAGGCTCTACAGATTTTGGTTCAAGTCACATAATAAGGGACACACAAGATTATGAAGGTATACATCGGTTTTATATTATGTGAAAGGAAATATTTTACATGTTTTGTTCGCGAAATTTGGTTAATGTATAATGTTAATGTTTCAGAGCGCGACAGTGACTTCAGAGTCATGCACTGTGTCGATTGCTGCCAGAAGGATTACAAAAGATTACGAAGCAAATCTGTGTTTCATTTTCCATACACATGCATCGGCTCATTCCAGGATTCATCGTTGCAGCATTTTTGTTTAAAAGGTATTACAGACTACCGGACGTTCTGAATAATGTTAATCATCTTGCTTTGGAGATCCACGATCACATGAATTCATTCATATTCACTAGCTAATATCGTCCCAAAGAGAGACTGCATCAATATTCTTGTATTTCTTGTTTCTGTGTTAGGTATCTATATTAATATATAATAAAATTGTTAAACATACTATTATGAGTTTTCATTTTTCTGTTTTAGCAGAGGAATGTCAAAATTCGATAATATCGCAAGAACGACCAATTATATTTGAAAATATCCTTTTACAGGAATTGAAATTTCAAGTATTTTAAGGTTAATTTAACGATATCTCGATTTCTTTACAGAGCAACGGGTTCCTATCTGACACAGCGTTATTCTGAGAATATGAGCTGTAAAGAAAGATACTTTAAAGCTCATTTTCTCAGGACAGCACTTTGTCAGATGAAACCTTCTTGTCCTGTAGGAACATTTTGACATTTCATTTTTAAAATAATATTTTAGGCTAATGGATTGGGTATGTTCGGAAGCAGGATTATATTGTCTATGGTCGTGCTTTTTTGAGTTTCCTCTATCCTCGTCTATGGTGTGTGACGTCAGAACTTAGCTTTATTGCCATATCCATGGTAAAATATTGACCAAAGTTGCCAAGTACAAAAAGCCCGAAGATATCAATCTAATAAGTGGTTTATTTATGGCGATGAGAGCCGGATGAGCTGGGGCAAGAACTGGTTTAGGAATTTCAGCACTGTCACAAAAATGATTTTTTTTAGAAGTCAACATTACTGATAGGTGTCTAAAAGTATTGCATCTGCTTGAAATCGTGCGCGAATTCTGTGATATATATTTTTAATTTAGATCGTTATTCAAAAGAACCAATCACGTGTCGCCCAAGGGACATTATGTCTGACAAGTACGAATAAATATCATATTTCGAAGGCTCTACCAAGATGGTTGTGCTCTCCCTCTTTAACCTCACTTTTCTGTTTAGCACCAAGGGGGATGGAACGGATAATAGTGACAACGAAGAGCATCGTGAACCCTCCCCTGATCGGTCGTCCCCCATTTATGTGCCCTCAAACGAGCACAAACTTCAATACCCCTACTGGCTCTGGTTCAGAAGACCTGGAAATAGATTGCGAAGCAACACAGTGCAGTATGAGCAGGTAAGTGATACTGTTTGTGTGTGAACATCAGAACACGGCCTATTAATGTTATTGCTCCTCTGCTGCCACCACCATCTACTCGAGATAGAAACTTTCTATTTTGTGCCCCCTTTTGCCACATATCATTTCATGTTTATGACCATATCCATATCTTTACATGATTTTTAAATTAGTGTATGAGGTTAATAATTTGATTCATCAGAAGGGGTCGTATTTTAAAACTCGTTCCATTCATAATACCACAAAATATTGATCACTTTGACACTTTGTTTTGTTAAAATTTGGCCAAATCTTATGAACAAATGTATGCAATGATCAAGCATTTAGTCCAAATAAATGACTTCATGAATCATTGTTTCTACTCAAAGCTGTGTGTTTTGGTTAATAAATATTGTTAATAATTCTAAAAAAGATGAGTTGTACTGACAGATAAGATAATTAATACTGTTTATAATGCAATATATTCCACAGAATATACGAAGCATTTCCTCTTTTGTTAATCTATTAACTTATTTATGCTCACTATTTACTTATATTTATAAAAAAAATATCTGTGTTTATTTCTACTAACTTATCCTACATCATTTCACATCTAAACCTTACAAACCATTCTTACCATAAAATTGTAATTTATCAGAACAAGATCATCATTTGAGTAAGTTACAGATTCCTAACTGTTTTATTTTACTAGCTGGTATGGTGAATTTTGCTTCTTTACCTATGATATTGTGTTATAAATAATTTAACTAAAGGTTTCTTTTTCTTATTTTAATCCTCAATTAATATCTAATCTCAGATCAATTTGCATATTTGGATTGTAGACATTTTGAATACAGTACAATCTCACTAATCCGGCACTTAACTAGACCGATACGTCCATTAATCTGGCACCCTCCGCCCGCGCCTCCCTCGCCCCTCTACGCCTATTTTATTTATTTATTTTTTTATTAGTTTGAATAGCAAAGTTTTTACATTATGTAGGTATAAAGTATAGTATAAGTATACATTTTTTGTCTTTTTTCACAGTCCTCCTCACTAGGGTTTCCTGTTCTGAGGCGGCCTGTAGGTTTTTTAAACTATTGTATTTAGTAATAATGATAAGCGCTCATCGCCGCGTCGCCGTCTAGCAATCTAACCTCAACACTTATCTCGTGTGTACGTATTTGCCTGTTGTTTTGAAGTGAGAATAAATGTCAAGTAAACGGAAACACAAGACACTAGATTTGAAAGATAAAATGGAAATTTTAAAGAAGTCAGAAGCAGACCTCCATTAAGGAGTATTTTAAAACTGTGTAATTTTGAGATATGTTACAGTTACAATAAAACCTGCCTAACAAGAACACAAATATGTGCATACATTATATTCTCTTTATGAAATGCTTTGTTTTATTTATTATGATTTTTTCTCTATATAATCCAGTAATCCGAACATCCCAATAATCCGACACCCTCTGGTTATTAATAGTGCCGGATTAGTGAGATTGTACTGTACTTCCATCTATCATCTACATTTACATCTACAGAAAGGAAGAGTGATAATAAAAAATAATAGTTTTTCACAACACTACTACACATAGATACAATGGAGTGGTGTGGTTTAATCGAATAGAGACAGAGCTAAGATTAGAACCCAAGTTCAATAAATTTAAAAATAAATTAAACAATGTCCGAAATAAATTAGCTAAATAGAATCACTTAACATCTTATTAATTTCTCATAGATACTATCAAATATTTATTTTCTCACTTTTCAAATGAATAATATCACTATCGTAAAGGTTATGCATTATATATTCTAGGTATCTGTTTTTCAGTGCATGTATGGTTTTAAGTGCATGTATGTCAATCAATTTAGAATGTCTATAATGTTCATTATATGTACAATTCCCTAAATTATTTAAAAAAAAACTCCCTTCCTAAACACGAGTTATTATCAATTACGGAGGTATTAATTTACATTTGTATATTTACCAACAGTTTATAAATAAATGTTTTCTTACATAAAAAATTGTAAACAATATGAAATATGAAATATGATATATTATGTTAATATTTTCTTGAATAAAAAGAAGAAAAAAAATTGTAATGAAATACAATCTGATAGTATTGATACGCTAGCGTCTGAACGGTTGAAATTTAAGAACCTGACTTTGAGTACATTTCTGACGCCGCGCTTTTTGCAATCAATTTTCATACCTGAAGTTCGTTACAAAGCTACCGTCGGGTCGCCCGCTACCCGGAGGGCCTGTCTAGGCCTAACTGCTATTCCAATTATAATTGTAATATTGCTTTTTTCTGCTGTAATATTGTTGCTCCAAGTAATTATTTTATTGTTACCAGAGATGCATTTTATTTCAAATAAATCCATTTCAAATGGAAATGCAAAATAGGTATTTTGTATTTTAAATGTTTTTTTTTAAATGCATTATTGCATCATTCTTCCTCTATTATCTCATCACTATCTCAACGGATCTTTTTTTCTTCTTCATATTTACGTCTGTCAAGTTGCTCCCTGGTAGAAACCCTGGCAAAATAAGTTGTTACAAAAAATGGGTCATAGACGCTCTAATATTAAATTTTCGTTAGTAGATTCCATTTCTTTAAGATGGCAAAATTAATTCCGCATAAAATTTGGCAGTTTTTGTCAAGCTTTTTATGTTTTTCTTCTACTTGTAATAATAGTAATTGATGCGTATTTAGATTGGAACAAAACAAACAACAACAAAAAAATGGCGGTAAAGGGATCGCTTTATTTATTTATTTTTATTTATTGATACAATATTTTTACATTTAATAATAAAATTCAATAATGTTGGCCTCACTAGGTGGTTTACCCGTGCTGAGGTCTCCATTTTATACCAAGGTCCTTGGTTTTATATGGCATATGAAATTTGATTGAATAAAAATGGAATTTTAAACCAATTTTTACCATCCCTCCAAACATAATTACATGGTTGTTTCTTGAAATAATTAAGTTCAAACGTAGTGTAATTTTCAAAGTCTATTAAAAGTGCGGCAGTTGTGGAATATTCAACAAAACCGATAAATGCTAGAATAGAATTTGTTAGTTTATCCAGTATTTTATTTTTTTTACTCTTTTATTGTTTGTTATAAGACCCCATTTTGCATTTTGAAAATAGGTATTTTGCATTTTGCATTTGAAATGCTTTTCTAAAAACTATTTTGCATTTTACATTTGAAATGCTTTTCTAAAAACTATTTTGCATTTTCAAATGGAAAAATTTTGACCCATTTCCATTTTGCAAGTTTTGACCCATTTCCGTTTTAAGTACCCATTTTGCACATCTCTGATTGTTATGTGATAGCTCTTTTTTCCTTACCAATTAATTTTGTAGTGGTATTTGTGATGGCCCTGAACACTTTTTATTTATTGTTTACTAGCTGATACCCGGTATGCGTTGCGATGCCACTACTTAAATAAATAAATTGTTTCTCTCTTCGTGTCATTTCCCATTCGTCCCCGTTCCCCTTCCGCTTCCTCTTGCCCTCCCGCCCCCCTTCCCCTCCCGCGTTCCTCTTTCACCTTCCTCTTTCACCTTCCCCGCGTTCCCCCTCACGTCTCCATTTCTCGCGAACCCCCCTTACGCATTCCGCTTCCACCTTCTCCGCCTTCCCCTTTCCCTCGTCTCCCCTCCCGCGAAGCCCCCTCCTTAATACCCCTCCCCGCAGCCTTTTTTCCCAGCCGCTTAACTCCATAAAATACACCAATTTTTCCAACAACTCCCGTGACCTATTTCATTTTATATGCAAATTTCATTGCGCCAGAGCTCTCCAATATATATATATAGAAATGTTCACAGGCATGTTCACAACAATTCAAAATAAAATTATAGCAATCGGATTAAATTTTAATCGCAATCGGATGAATAGTATAGGAAATAATTTCATAATGCCAGAGCACTATCCTACAACCGTACCGGGTATGCGCACATCATATTCCCAAAGTTTCATCGCAATCGGATGGACTGTA
The DNA here is from genome assembly GCA_951813805.1 of Limnephilus auricula. NCBI lineage: Eukaryota > Metazoa > Arthropoda > Insecta > Trichoptera > Limnephilidae > Limnephilus > Limnephilus auricula. Next base: position 10,795,747 of record OX638403.1, read on the forward strand.
TGGCCGCGCATAACATACGAACACAGGAACAAACAAACAAACAAACATTAATTTTTACATATTAGATTATGCAGATTATCTATTTATCAAATTAATCTTGTACTTTCAGATAAAGCGCACTTTTTTAACGTTACCAATTAATTCAACATATTTTAATTATAGTACCCAATTAAAATTTAATTTGGAAGTTACAACTATATAGAGATACAAAATCTTAGCCATCATTGAGTCATTTTTTTTCTATCTGCCCCTTTGCCTGAGAAGTTTGTATTTTGTATCTTGCATACAATGTCCCAAAAACAGACACTTCCTGTAACATAGGCCCTGAAAGTACGCATAGTCTGAAAACGGAGAATTGAATAATTAATTTAAAAAAAAAAAACTGTTCAATCTTAATAACTCAGGTCCGGGGCATAGGTCATTCGTATGTCTACCTACGTTAAATTATCGTGAAAACAAGCTTATGTGGCCAAGCGGTTAAGATAAGTAAACAAAATAAATAGTCATAAATAATGCGTATTCCACTTGTCAATTTAATAAATGTTTATTTCTTTCAGCATTTTGTTTACAAAACCAACACATAATAATAATAATATGGAAAACGGTGTTTCACAACCATTGGCGATAGTAGAAATATAGTTGATTGATTTCTACTATTTCAGGAAAGGTTGTGGATCACTGAGGTCTGTAAAACTTCAGGAATTCTTAAGAGACATAGCTTAGTCTACTTGGTCGGGTACCTAATAATCTCACTATTACATTTACGTTTCAACTTCACCCTAGGATAGTTTTTTTTTATATATTCAGTTAGGTAATTCACGATAGCGCTGTGGTTGACTGGACACTGGAAGAAGAAGCCTTGGAATCTGGGACATAAATCACTTACCAACAATAGGAAATAGTTACACATAAAACCATCTCAACAAATAAAATTAAGTAAAAAATCACATATGAACAAATAAGAAGATCGAACGCTGTTCACAGATGGTGCAGCAGGAAGTAGTCGAAGTAGACTGGAATTTTTCTCCCGGTGGAGATATGGTGGGAAACGAATACCGTAAAGCAGCTGGAGCGGAAAGCAAGAAGCATCGGGAAACGTGAAGTCAGTAATGGTAGCGGGTAACGCTAAAAGGGAACCAGGTTGCAATAACCAAGAAGTAAGAAACAGCGTGAAGCAAAAAGAAACTATGAAGCAGGAAATCGGAAGCAAGAAGCGGAAAGCACGAAGCAACGGGAAACCGGGAGGAAGAAGTAGAGGGAAGCTGGCAGCATGTAGCGGCAAGCATAAAATAAATAAATGAGAAGCAAGAAGCATCGCGAGGTAACAACCAAAAAAATAACCGGAAAGATGGAAGGATGAAGAGAGAAGAAATGAGAAGCAAAAATAAGCGAACTTGAGAAACGAAAACAAAAGCTCAACCACTTCCTTTATTCCTGCCCATTCTACATACCAATATTGGCTTATTATGTACTATGTATACCGGTCGATTAAACTCCAACCTCCTTCCTATCCTTAGAGCACGTGTTCCAGTCCCAACAAATCTGTGCACCCTGGTGTACCGGTCTCACCGGGACAGGATTGCTCCTGACTGGGGTGGTACAATCGTATTGTATTGTATCTATAAACATTATAATAAAACATGTTTGTGGTTAGCTGGAAGAAATGGGGTCTACCCATAAGCTACACCCTTTGTATTTTTTATTTGTACAATAAATATTTATTGATTTGATTTGAATAAATAGTTTTGTCCATAAAAAAGAAAGGAAAAAAGAAAGAAAAAAAAAAAGGTTAAAGAAAGGCTAACGAATGCAATATTGGATTGAATCACCGATATTATGCTAAATTCTTATCGTTTTACGTGTTAATATTATACAGCTTTGATTTATGTAGTGATTTAGAAAGTGAAATATAAATTTAACATTCAAATATCTTCAGTCAATATTTTTATTAAACGAGTAGTAGATGCGAATGCAACTCACATAGCGTGCTACCAGCACTGTCAGTAGCGTGTAACTGACGTGAAACCAGTAGTCAGCATTTATGAAAGGTTTTGAAAGAAAATTTTTACTATAGAATAATAATTATGTACTAACTAGACACAAATATTGTTGCAGAGCGTGTTATACCTCAAATTATTTTTAAAAAATTGTCAAATTATTTTTTATTTTCTCCTGTAACTCGTAACGTAAATCCCGTAGCTCATGTCATCCCCTTTCCTCACTCACGCCGCATGCCGTGGATCCGCCTTTCTTAACTAAATATCGTTTATTGAGACACGTTTTGCATCCACTTCAGAATAAAATTTGTCCAAATTAAACGGAATGCTGTCCCATCACACCGGTGATCAGGGGTATCACCATCACAGGGGTAGTCAGAGAGGATGGACCGCAACTCGGTCTTGGCACACACTCTTTGCCTCGATCACATTCATACTCTTTTATTATTCTGAATCTTGACATGGCCCGTCTCAAGAATAAGATTCAGTTGATCATGCCATGACGTTCTCGAGCGTCCCCGACTTCTTCTACCATTCACATTTGCATCATATATTCTCTTTACACTCCTTTCTTCGTTCATTCGCTCTACATGCCCAAACGATCTGAGGGTCCCTTTCTTAATCTTACTCATTAAGCTTACATCAGCCTTGCATTCTTTGCGGATCTCCACGTTTCTCACGGTTTTAACGATCATACATGGTTTTACCACACATACACCTCAGGAAACTCATTTCTACAGCATTCAGTCTACTTTCATCCTTCGTCTGCCAGTTCCGTGTCTAACTGCCAATTGTTCAGTATTAGTTTCTTTATTTTTCTGTTATTTGGGTTTTGTCCCATATAACCGGCTGTCCTGATAAATCAATTAAGCAGAATTAACTGTAAATTCAATAATATTATTCAAAACTTGATAAACCCAGGAATAATATAAAACGAAAAATAGAAAAAAACCATTTCTCTGAATTTAAATATCTATCCTGGGAAAACTACGTAGGATAGATATATATATGATTTTTATAAATATACTAGCTGACCCGGCAAACTTCGTACCGCCTCAGAATCAATAAATGTTGTGTTTAATTAATTATTAGCTGAATTAAATTCAGTTTTTTATTAAGTTAAATAATGAATACTCTAAATGAATCAAGTTCAAAAATCAAAATGAAAAGTATTTTAATTACATTGAAATGAATGTAATTCACGTGCCACGAAGGCATTTGCTTATGTATCGTTTTCAAGCTAAATGCAACACGAAACGTTGGGCACAAGACACTATCAGTTCAAAGTAATTCAAATGATATCGGCCTACGCACATTATTTGAAAAGCCGTTCCATTCAAAATATATGAAAAAATGAATTTTCCTCATAATTTTTTTTCTCGTGATTTTTTCCGATGTTTTAATAGTTATTCTGCTATTCGGGACGGAGACAAATCCAACAATTCAAAGATCATAATAATCGGGTCAGCCATTCTTGAGTTATAAATGGTGTAACTAACCCGACTTTGTTTTATATATTACGATAAACACATTATCTGGTAAGACAGTATAATTTCCAAAAACCTAATTTTGCAAAAAAACGAGTAACTTATTTAAAAAATAGTGTCAGCTGTCGCATGGCTAGGCCAATCGGCACGTTAGCTGGCACACAAAGGGTTAATGAAAATATGTATGAATTGTGGTGTTGGTCGGTAATGTAATGAAATATTACTTGTGTGACCCTTTAGGCCCTCAAGTTGGTGGGGCAGTTTGCCAGTGTGGAGCAATGGTGGGCGCTGTACAGCCACCTGGTCCGCCCCAGTGAGCTGCCCCCAGACACCTCCTTCAACCTGTTCAAGTACGGAGTGCGGCCCATGTGGGAAGACACGGCCAATATTAACGGCGGAAAATGGGTAAGTCCAAAGTAACATTCATTACGGAGCAGAAGAGTGCCGTGTAATTGGAGCCTGGTAGATGGAGACATGCCATAAGTGTTGCCAGCATTAAGGGAATAAATACTGTGGAATAATTATTTATAATAGGTACTCACTATATTCCTAAAACTTTTTTTTTTTTATTCTTTAACTCCACACAGGAGGCCCTGAGAATTTTTTTTTTTCGAGGCCTATGTATCTTTGGGGATGGAATGCAGAGGGTACTTTTAAGGGAAGAAAGGAGAGGGGGTTCTGGAAAGGTAAAATGTATGAGGAGTAGTTAGGAATCTGGAGATCAGTGTGTTCAGAAGTGACATATAAATCCATCCCGCCCACTGCGATGCAAGGCATTGGAGTTGAGAGAGTCCGGCTGGAGCGATCAAAGGGTCTCCCTCGACCGATCTCTTCCGATCCGAACCCACCACGCAGCCGGAGGGCAGACGCATTTGACACCAAGACATGTACTTGAACCCGGGCACCCCTGCTGTGTCACCAAACATAGCTTGCCCCTTGGAGTGGCCTATTTTTTTTTTACATTAGCTTTACACAGCAGTGGCGGCCCGTGAGTTTTCCATGAGGATTGAAAAAATGACGTTATTGATGTTGTAGCTGAAAATAATTTATTTTTTTCAAAATTTCAACTTTATATAAAGATAATACAAAAAGTCGAAATTTTGAAAAAAAATAAACTTCATTTTCAGCTACAACAACATCAATAGCGTAATATTTTTCAATCTTCAACTCGCGGACCGCCACTGCTACACGGGAAGCTCTGAGGAAGACAATTTCCATCAGGGCCTATGTCGGGGATGCTGTGTGGAGGGTCTTTTTAGGGAAAGGAAGTTCTGGGAAGGAAAAATGCATGAAGGGTGGGTAGGAATCTGGGGGTCAGGGTGTCCAGAAGTGATGGACGTATGAATCCATTCCTCCCACTACGGTGTAAGGCGATGGGTCGAGAAGGTCCGGTTGGAGAGGTCAAAAGGTCTTCATCAACCAGTCTTTCCCGATCCCGCCTGCCACGCAGCAGGGCACCCCTGCTAAGTCACCAATCGTAGTGGCGGGGGTGATGGTACCCGCCTCCCAAATTATAAAGGTTATTACGTCATGTTGCATTTCCTGGTTTTTTAGCCAACTTTTCGTCATATCTACATCTGCCCTAATGATGGACACTGTAGTGCTGTCCAAACGTTGGCTAAAGAAGGAGGAAGTGCAACACGACATAATAACCCAAAATTGAATCACAATAATACTTTTGGTAGTGAAAATCACAATTTAACACTCTTTTTTTGGTTTAAAAAAACATTTTGCAGAAATCTGACACACAACCGTTTCTACAAGCTCAACAAGTATATATCGACAGCCAGTTTTGGATGCCTAGTTCTTACAGAAGTGATAGATTAGCTCACCTGGCTATCCATGGTACTCTATTGCATTGATGATGATTAATTAATATTATTGATTGATTAGGTTTAAAAGCATCGGGTTTCCACCCTCTGTTATCAAAGAGTAAGGCTCTCGGCTACAAATCCGGAGGTTGCAGGTTCAAATCCTAGCAGGCACTAGTAAATTTTATTTGATTAATTTCCAGAATGGATATATCGGTAGGTCTTGTTAACCAAGGCATCTTCATCATTCTTCTGTTGCTCTAATTGGTGTGAATTATTTTCCAGGTGATAAGATTAAGAAAAGGGCTGGCAGCCCGAGCGTGGGAAGACTTGTGCATGGCCATGCTCGGGGAGCAGTTCATGGTCGGCCAGGAGATATGTGGAATTGTGGTCAGCATCAAATTTCAGGTAAACCTATCTCTTATATTATTATATTTCCATTTCCACAATACAAGCAGCTTCTAGCAATGTGTGACCTCAATAAATGCATCATTTTACATATTATTATTACCTATTGTGATATAGTGTTGAAAGTGGTGGTTACGTTAAAGGTATCGAATTTAGTTATGTATATTTATACTATAAATACATCTGTAAAACACAAATTTGAACAAAATAATGTTAAATAAAACATAACGGCAATGCTATTAACCCCTCAGGCCTCGGGCGTATTCTGTCAGGAAATTTCCACTTTGCAATAAAATCGATAGAACATTTCTGAACGTATATTAGTTTTCGGAACTGTTTGAAAGGTGATGAAATACATTTCCAAACTTTAGTGTTAGTTATTATTATTAGTTTATTGTAGTGGTTTACATAAAGTAATTTGTTTAATTTAATTTAGTGTTGGAAATAAATTTTTTGAATGCAAACAAAGAAAGGTTTAGGACCAGTTGTTTTGGAAAATTTCACGTGTGAATTTCCTTAAAATCTTCATTCACCGAAAAATTGGGTTGTTTCAACCTCCGTCGGAAGAAATTTCAACAAAAATTTCATAGAAATGTTTCAAAACGTGAAAAGATTCTTTTTTTATTTCAAATTTGACACGCAATCACCTCTTCCTTCATTTCAAATACGAAATGGGTTGTTTCAACTCCAAAATAAAGTTCGATAAATTTGAAAATTTCACTTAGTGTTGCGCCTCCCATTGTAGCGTTAAATGTTCGAATTCGGCTGATCACATTTAAGAAATTTCAAATCACATTTCTATGGCATTTTTGTTGAAATTTCTTCTGATGGAAGTTGAAACAACCCAATTTATTGGTGAATGACAATATGAAGGTAATTTACACATGAAATTTTCCGAAACAACTGGTCCTATGAAATTTTCGTTGAAATTTCTTCTGACGGAGGTTGAAACAATCCAATTTTTCCGTGAATGACGATTTGAAGGAAATTCACACGTGAAATTTTCCAAAACAACTGATCCTATGAAATTTTCGTTGAAATTTCTTCTGACGGAGGTTGAAAGAACCCAATTTTTCAGTGAATGACGATTTGAAGGAAATTCACACATGAAATTTTCCGAATCAACTGGTCCTAAAACTTTTTTTGTGTTTTTCTTTCTAAATTTGAATATAAAGCGTGGTGTTTTCTCTTTCCAATACTGTTAAGATTTTAGATCATATTTCTCACTATGGCTGTTCTCAAAAGTGAATAAATCAGCCTCAGGGGTTGGGGTGTTTCTACCTACATCACTTTTGATTGATGATTAGTACCATTTTGAATGTTTGACATTTGAAAGATCCCTATTAAACACAAATTCTTGGCCCTTGATCAAATCATCGGCCCTTTTCAGCGTTTGTTCGAATCAACGATCAGCTATAAAGCTTAACGCCAAAGTTGAAAAGGATTTCACAAAGAATGAGAAGCTTTGAATTGTGCCCTTCTTAAACTTTAACCTCTTAAATGCCAGCATCAAATTTTTTAAACGTATCCATATGGATATATTTAAATAAGAACTTACTTAGTGAATAGAAGATGACAAAGAAGGCCAAGGAAACACAGGACACGATCAAGTGAATAAAATACTTGACTCGAGTAATTTTAAATCAGTATTACAGGAGTATGTATGAGTGAGAGTTAAGAAATGAGTGTGTGCCAAGACAGAGTTGTATAGCAGTTTATTTGTTTGTTTATTAAGACGTACACAATTATAATACAAGTTATAAGGTATGTTAAATTAAAAACAAACCATATAGTGCAGCTTACTTTGGCTTGCTTCAAAATTCTTAGTTTTATAATTAAAACTTGCAAACAATTCAATAACATAGAAGCAATGACCGCCTTGTTCAACGGAGTGGTCAGAAGCAAGCTGGAGTATGCTAGTACTGTCTGGACACCTAATCAACGTAAATACATAAATATGATTGAACAAATTAAAAAAAATTCCTAAGGTATGTTTACATGCGATCATACGGAATATATCCAAAATTCATGCATCACGTGGAACTGCTAAAGGAGACAAATTATCAAAGCCTGGAGACCAGGCGCAATGCCGGACTCATGGTATTTGAATTAAAGTTACTAATAAACCTTATCGATTGTCCATACCTCCTGTCGTGCTGTGGCTTATTCGTTCCCGATAAATCCTGTCGAACTCGTAGCCATGACCTATTCCGCATACCGCAGAGTCGGACAGATGTCATGGCTCAACATAGCATGACAAGAGGTATTACATTGCTTAATGCCCTACCAGCGGATATAGATGTGTTTAATATCACTATACCATGTTTTCAAAAAATTATGTACATGTATTGCTAGTTGTAAGAAAATTGTACCATAATTGGACTTACCTGTCTGTCGTACAAAAAAAATAATTACATGGTTATAGTACCTATTACTTAAGTCTGTAAAACTTAATTAATGAATGAATGAGTAATAATAATAAAAATGAAAAATGTGGGTGGAGATAAAGAGACATTTTAAAATTAAGATTATACGCTCACTAATTGTAATTGACTTATAGTTCATCCTCCTTGGCTGGAATGTTAGTTAGAGTTTTTCTGTGTGTAATGTGAAATTAGCTATTAATGCCCAATGTTTGTGGTGTTTGCAGGAAGACATAATATCGGTGTGGCACCGGACTGCGTCTGACCAGGGGGCGAGTGCTCGCATTCGAGACACTCTTCGCCGAGTCCTACATTTACAGCCGGGCGTTTCCTTAGAGTACAAAATACATACCCAATGCCTCAAGTGAGTATACATTCAATCTCTTCTGTATTACTTTCATATCGCTTCCTTAATCATTAATGCCTCCAATGAGTACAGATTAATAACCTTATCTGCGCAACTGTTGCATTTTTTTTTTTTAAATTTTTCTTTATTTATTGCTTAGTGATTATAAAATTTGTGGATTTTGCGACCACCATGCTAGGCACACGCCCTTGTTATGGTGGTGTCAAAATGTATCGCATGAGGGAATAGATTTGCCAGTGTTGTGAAGGTTAATGTTAATTTCCTTTTTAAGTCCTCGCGATTGCCTTCGTCTCCCGGTAAAACTCGGCTTGCGTTAATTATTGGTATCCAGACCTGTATCGATACTGAAAACTTTACTGCAGGACAACCTAGCTCATCTTGGAAGCTACCTCCCGCATTCATTAGAATATTAATACTTCTCAGTTTGTTTGTAATATTTTATCTACAGTAAAGTAAATTATCCATATCTGTAGCCGAGAAGTCATTCTATGTTTCTATGATTACAATTTGTGCCCTTTTACCAGATTATAATTTTATTATTAAATTAGATTAGTACGTATTCCTGTAAGTACTCTGACAAATTGTCGGGTATTCGTAGCCCAGTTTTTTTGGTGAAATAATGTTTTTAAAATATTTTATTTCAGAGCATCGACGATGTCTGTCAATTCATCTGGCGGGGGTTCTTCAAATTACTATCCTACAACCTTCCATTCATCATCAAACGTGGCGAGGGTCAATTCATACACCACCGAGGCGCATATGAATAATATGACGAACAACGCAATATCAAATACCAACTCCACAGAGATTGTCAACTCTTCAAATGCGGATCTAACGTCGGCCGAGTCGCCGACCACCAACTCCTCGACTCCGGACACCGCCATCGGTTTGTCCAACACAAACTCATCGACCGCCGGTTCCTCGACGCCGGAATCCACAAACGGCAGTTTATCCACGGAGACCACCTCCACGATGAGCTCCGACTCTACGACACAACGGGAAAACGAGGGGAGTTGAGACTAGACGCGTTTCTGTCATCTGTAATACATAGCGTGAAATACTTTCCATAGTGCCGATGACAGTATGACTAAAGACCAGATTTGCATTTTACTTTTTTATATGTAATTTCCATTTGTATATTTGTAAATAGACAATCTCTTAAGGTAAACGTCGAGCAAACGTTGCTTATGGAATGCCAATTACAAATGATAACCGAACGTGTATGTGCGCTGTTCAAATTCAAACAGAAATTAACTTAAACAAAACTTACAGAAATCCAAAATTTCGTTAGTGTTTCAAACATGACAATTAACCCATCGGCCTATCAATTTTCTGAATATATTCATGAAATTTCAACTTCTTAATTCAAATATTTATATAATCTACCCTTTTTTAGTTAATAAACCAGAGCAGAAGTGGCGTACAGAATGCGAAAGCACTAATATGGCGTCGTGTAGACCGATGGGTTAAAAGATTGAAGCATTATAGTATTTACTTCTATTCGATTAAAAATTTGTTAAAATTTTGCAACATACATACGGACATTATTACCATAAAATAATTTTAACGATTACATTTCTATCACACAACAAAAATCAATACCTTTTCCATTCATTCATTATAATTCAAAATAACCCATTTCCATAATTTATAATTTAACAATAAGATATAAAGTTGTGTAAGCATTTCTGTGTTTTTTTACCATTGTGGCCTGTTTTGAAACACGAGTGGAAAGTTATATCGAACCGCGGATGATTATTGTTGATGACGACATTATTTTATTTACCTGTTAAATATTTTTTCTTAAGGATACTCAACACATTTACTAAAATAGACAATTCTCGACTTAACAAATCAATAATTAAGTTCAGATATGAAAATAGCCAGCCGTATTGTAGTATTAGGTAATCTTGTAAGTTCACATAGAATTTTTGAAAGAATTTAAATAATATATAATTTGTAGTTGGTACGATCCTTCTAGGCTGTTTCTAATACTTCTTGTTATTCGTTTGGAAGTCGATGAACACCAGAAGATATTTCTACCGTTTTTGTTTTATTCAAGGTACATAATATGCATACAGCCAAGATCTTTGGCTAGTTATATAGGAATATACTTCATCAAATCTCAAGTTACCTGTAAATATCTATTCACCCTTTAACAGTGAACCTTTAGAATTTTCTTAAACTTGTCTCTGAATTCACGAGCTGCCGCTAGTTTATGTCTTTAATGTGTTGAGTTAAAATCTCATTTTAGAAGGTTCATGTGTGTTAAAGCAATAGATAAGTTGAGATTTGGTGAAGAATGTGTATGTATTTGTAAATAGCCTCCTGAAGCAATTTTAAAGAAAGTTTTATAAGTCGGGAATTGTCTTTGTTAGTGATGAAGTTAATTCATATTGTACTAGAATGTTAACATATTTTCACCTGAAGATTTGTCATTAAACCATTACGTTTCAAAGGAAATTTTAGCTTTCATAATTAATCTTTCTATCTAATTTTAAACACTCTTAATATGTATGTATATTTTGTTTCTATGATATTTTTTGTGTTGACACCGGTGATGTTGACTTGTTTCTTATTTAAACTATTTTCCAGAAAAAGATTTTTAAAATTTTTATGGCTGAAAAGATTTCATGTATTTTTTAAATGGAATTAGCTGTCTTGAGATTACTCCTTCAAGAAGGAGGTTTTTTCAGTTTTATCTGTTAAAAAAGTGTTATTTTCAGTTATAAAAATACCATCTGAAAATCTTTTCTGGAAAATTTAAAAAAATGCGACGTCACACCGCTGTTTGTCACCATTTTTTATTATAGTTTCTATAATTTTTGCTATATTTATGAGCATAGTTTTTGTCTTACGCATCTAGTCTTATTGTGTATAATTAGCAAAACTAAAGCTAGGTTGGTCAAATTTGTTCACGGACTTACGCCCCTTTCGGACTTGGCAAGTAATTTAGTTCTGTAGCTAGTAACTCGCCACTTGTCTAAACTACTAGTCTAGTCCGTAAGGGCCATTAAAGACTACATATAGGTATTTATTTTAATCCTTTGCCATTTTAAAATAATCACATAGACTATTTTTCAGACTATTGGTGTTGTTCCCAAGTTAAGCATTTCTTAATTTACTTGTATTAATGTTCCTCTGCTGGTTTTAGGTTATGTCAATATGCTGTACTGTCTTATTTTATCATAGTTTCATATATCAGCATGGTGTCTATTTTCAGAAGGGATGTGTACAATCCCTCCCGAAGAACACTTTGTAACACTGCTTGAAACATGGGGAAAATGAGACGATATAATCATAAGATATACATTTCTTGTAACTGGCAGAAAATAGATACAATAGTTATTGCTGTTGAACATTGCAAATTTGAGTCCCTTATTTTAGGAACCACGCATCTATACGGTTTATAAATAAATTCATGATATTTTTATCTAAAAGTCTGAATGATAATACGATAAAAACATACAACTCTTGGATTTTATTTCTTATTACACATTTTCTTTCTGAAGGAATTCTGAAAGTTACTCAATTTAAAACGATTCTTTCTATTATTCATTTACTTTATGAAGCCTCTGTCATAAATCAAATTAAACTAAAGGAATCCACCTACTTATTAACTCAGGTCCGGGGCATACGTCATTCCTATGTCTATCTATGTTAAATTGTTGTGAAAACAAGCTCATGTGCCCAAGCGGTTATTGTGCTTTTGTTAGAAAGAAAAACATAATTTGATAAATTTTTAAATTACCTAACCTTTTCGCCGCTTGTTGTTTTTACGCAGTCTATGATATATCTCTATATATTTTAACACAATTTATGTGCTTTAGTGAAACTTCATGGATCACATATGCGACTTTCGTGTGTGGAGATAGCCGTCGATGGATCACATCTGAGATAGCTGCTAAATGTGGTTAAATTTATGAATAGTTCGGAATTTATTTGACAAAAATTCTTTACATTTGCAACCGGCAAAAAATGTCCGAATTGTGATGGGCCACACTAATAAAGCCCTTTCCGGTCCTACATAAGCAGCTCCCGTATGTTTGATCGACACCGGTTCCGTTCTCAGAAACAGATTATTTTCTGTCAGGAATTTCTCTAAGACAAACTCACGCTCGTGTGCCGGTTGTAAAGGGTTAAATGTCCATATGTTGAAATGTAATGTTGAAAGTAAAATCAAGCTTGACTAATTGAGTATTTTAGTTCCTGTTTACAATATATCCACTTGGATGAAATAGGTATTGGCAAAAAAAAAATCAATTTTAATTTAAAAAATAAATATATATATATTATTTATTTTGTGTGCTACACATATGTAGTCCAACAAAAAAGTACACAAAATAAATCATTTTCTATATTCTTATTTTTTAAATGTTATAATTGAAAACAATATACAGGGTATTAAGCAACGTACTTGACTTACTTTAACCAGTGATTCCTGACATTATTTGGAGTAAAAAATGTAAATGAAATTTAGGTCTCCGGTGACTTTTTAGATGTCTTTTGTTTTTTCAAAAACTTTTTCTTCAAAATCAAAGAAAATATAAATTCTTCCATATTATGTCGTCACTGGTCACTAAGCCCAGTAACCAACCAACGCCTCACTCCGCCCCTAACTTCTTAATACCTACTGATTTTGATGTTTTTGTAGAAAAAAATATTAAACTTCATAAATGTAATCGGAGACCCAAATTTTTTTTACATTTTTTATTTCAAATAATGTCAGGAATCACTGGTTTAAAGTAAGTCCAGTACCATGCTTAACACCCTGTATATATATAAGAACTGTATGACTCAATTTAAAAAATATTTCTTTATTGACTAGATTAATTTGACTGTCTCTATTTTATATAAATTAATTTTGTATTTTTTATGACATTATTTGCTTTAATTCTAAAACATTTTTGATTAGTGAAATTGTCAAACATTTGTACAAATAAACTCATAATATCTACCTATCAAATCTAATAGAATCTAAAAGATTGTGTGTAGCCATAAAATTTTGTATGATTATTTTTATCCAGACGAATGAATGTATGTATGTACTTTATTATCCTTTGCTGTAGTATCGTGATTCATTTTTAGGTATATTATGCCGTGTTGCACTTCCTCCTTCTTTAGCTAACGTTTCGGAAACAATTACAGTGTCCATCATCATGGCAGATTTGTAACATTACGCATCTGCCCTGATGATGGACACTATATTCCTGTCCGAAATGTTGGCTAAAGAAGGAGGTAGAGAACATGACATAACCCAAAAATTAATCACAATAATTCTTTTGGCCATGAAAATCTCAAATCATATCCTTTGCTGTGTTTCAAAACAAAATAATACATTTACAGTGAAACCCTCTTAAGAAGTTCTTGCTTAAGATGTTTTCCTGCCTAAGAAGTTTTTTTTTCCGGTCCCTTGGAAAACTTCTTAAGAGGGTTTCACTGTATTTACTAAAACTAATGAAATGTGCTGTTTAATTTAGGTGAGGTTATATCAACCTCTGTCACATTTGATTAACAATAAACGCTATTTTTAAATTTGACACGAGAATGGTTCTCGTTAAATGCTTATTCTTGGCCTGTTTCAGCTTTTAATTAGATTGTTACCAGCAGCCAAGTAAAACGATTACGCTGTTATGCTTAGTGGCTGTGCACAATTTGATTAAAAGGTGGAATGGGCCGAGAATTGGCATTTGATGGGGACCGCTCAAATCTTCAATCATATGTGAAAGATATTGAAACATCTCAAACTTAACGTGTTTTGTGTCCAAATTTTTAATTTTTTAAAAAATAATGAACATTATTTAACAAATTTATACAAAAAAACTTCCAGAATCAGAAAAAGTCACTAAAAAACTTTTTAGTCAAGAAAATATTTTCAGCAACATGCGGTTTTATGATTATTATTATTTTTTCATGGATTATTTTTAACAATTTCTTAATTTTCCAAAACAAAAAGGTTTATGTTTGGTATTAATATTTCTGAAATTATATTGTTTTATTTATTTCAACCTTTTATTTAAAAAAAAATGTAATCTATAATTTCACATACAAAAATTAAAAAAAACGCAAGGCTTAAACTTTTTTTTCTGGAAAATAGAAAATAAGTCATCTTGGTATATTATTTATATTGTGACTTCTAAGAACTGTTTTGGCAATTGTACTTACTGCAGTTAGATTTCATCGTAATATTGTTTCATCATTTATAAAATTAATTGATTTATAATTTACATGGGCTCATCAACAAATCAACTTCAAGAAGTAACCAATTAGGAAACCATATTTTCCATGAGACTGGCGTAATATAAAGACATTTCAGTTGCTTTTGAATAAATAAATTTTAAAATATTAATTTCTTAATAACTCAGGTCCAGGGCATACGTCATTCCTATGTCTACGTACGTTAAATTGTCGTGAAAACAAGCTTATGTGCCCAAGCGGTAGATAAATTTGAAGTTGTGAATTTTTACGCAGCAAAAGAATTTTGTGAAAAAGTTAGTTGGGGACTTTTCATAATGATTATTATTATTTTTTAGATTTTTTTAACACCTCATAAATAAATTTCAATGTATTCAAAAGCTCTTGTTTAAAAAAAATTTATTTAGCGAGCCAAACTGTATTTTGTAATTTTTTTTTAATTTGAAATGTTAATTTTTTAAAAATTATTCAATTTATTTTATTAATTTCGTTTTTCTCTCTCGCAATGAATGTTCACAAATTTCAATTACTTTTAAATTATGTATTTTAATTTGTCATAAAAGATTATTTAAGATTGCATTGTGGCTAATTAAACAATAATCTATTGACTTTATATTATTTATAGTATCTATTTTTGTCCAATGTCCGTGTACCGAAATGTCCTCAAACACACATTAAAATTCTCAACACTCAACTGATCGACTCTTTGGAATAACAAGGTTCCATCGGTCACGGTAACGTCACGCGATAATGAATTCTTAAGTAGCTTACTATAGATCCCATCATCGCATGACATTATCGCGACAGACGGAACCTTGTTATTCCAAAGGATCGAGATTGTAATATTAACTACATAGCATAACAATGTTTCTAAAAGAAATGTAACCAAAATATTAAAACAATTTGCGTGACGGGGTGTGGAATCAAGAAAAGTTGAAACGTATAAAACACCGATCCATTACAAAATAAAAAATACGTTTCACGTCATAGTATGGTAAAAGTACATTTGATCACCTTATTATTTAACCCTTTCAGACCTTAATTAAAACTGGCAGTGATAAAAAATATTTTACGCTTGACGTCTCGTAGAATTAGCAAAACTGAAATTGAAGCGCCGCAGACGAAAACTTTGTCTCCAGGGCTAAACCAACAAATTATCTCTATTTTATCATTCTGAAATATTAAAGAACATAAATAATACATGCAATTTTAGGTAGCTGTTTCAAAATAGATGGACAAAAGTTTATTGCGAAATTCTTTATTAAATCATAGCACCAAGAATATAAACTTGGCTACATCCTTAACGAACAGCAAAAATTCAATTTAAAAAATAGCGAGTAATTCCAGCAATTGGATAATGAAAACTGCCAAATATTATTAGGGAAATGAAATTTATGTACATATTTTCAAATATATACGTAAATAATATGCAATACAGTGAAACCCTCTTAAGAAGTTTTCCAAGGGACTGGAAAAAACTTCTTAGGCGGGAAAACCTTATAAGTGGGATAAATTGAACCATTTGGTCTTCAAGGGACCGAAAAAACCAAACTTCTTAAGCAGGAAAACATCTTAAGCGAGAACTTCTTAAGAGGGTTTCACTGAAATACCTTACATAGTACGCCCTTGAGGTGATTTCTCACAAAAACGGCGCTCTACAAATTATCCAATTATTATAGTATGTAAGGTTTGAAAGGGTTAAAAGCTTGTAAGTCCGTTTGAGAAAAATTTCAAAGGTAGAGAAAAAAAACACTTTACCAAGAACTGATTTTGAGAATAAGTAATGTTTCTCATTCGCGTAGTAGCTATATTGTAAAATCATAGTTTTTTCTCTATCTTGAATTTTTTTCACAAACATATTCGATCTTACATATAATAATAAAAATTATTATTTGTAGCAAGGTAAAACAAAAGTACCAGTAAACACGTACAAATGATAAAGAGACATTTAAAAATAATTTACAAAGCAATAATTCTAATGAACATTTTTTGACTTTCCACCATGATTCACGAAATTATGTTTTAATATTTTTTACACTTTTGCATCAAGTTATTGTTTAACGTATTGGTAAACTTTTCCTTGATGAAACCAACCAATGAATGATGTATTTCAATTAGAGACGTATTTACCTCTTCTGTTTGTCAGTGAATGCGTAGCATATTTACTGATGTAACAAAATTATTGTGAAAATGCAATTATTTACCAGCTGTTTTCTTCTTGGTCATCAGGAGTGTTAATGGTTAATGGAAGATTTTTTACGATGTGTTATATGTTTACAGATGTACAAAATTTAAAAAAAATATTTAACATGTAAATTTTTAGCAATAAAACATTTATAAAGATTTTTATTGCTTTCTTCTTCTTGCGTCAATAATATTAACCCAACATATGTACATGGTTGACATTTGTCAAATGAGAACGGGTCGCTTCCACGACTCGTTCTTGAGTTCAACAGCTCGGCTGTGGAACGATTAGCCGGCCTCTGTGTTTCCTCCTTCCTACAACATGGATCTCTTCAAGACACATGTTCACTTCTTTCTCTCCTCTAAAAGACCCTTCACCCAGCATCTTCAAAGATGACAGGCCCAAAGGGAAATTATTTTCCTCAGGGCCTCCCGTGTGGAATTAACCCTTAACCACCTACCACGGGTCTCGGGGACACATCGAACAGTATCTGTAGATATGCGCGCGCTCAGCGAGTGTAGATATGCGCACGTCTGACCTGGGTAAGTCAAAGTTTCCCGCCAGCGGTCTATGTGACCGCATGTAGGTGGTTGTGTGATTTTTTGTATTTACTTATTTTTGTTGTTTTAGTATCAAAATGATGAAAGTATTACAAGATGGCTGCAGCAAGAGATGTCAGATGAAGAGAGTATACCGGAAGAGGAATGCAGTGACGTGGAACCCGATGTAACCGAAGATCTAGTGTAAGTTGAAGACTGAATCCGAGTCAGAAATTGAGGGCGATGATGATGATCTAAATAGTCCGAATCAACCCGACCCAACCATAACTTCAAGGTCACGATCTGCATTAGAGTTGCTACAAGGAAATGACTCTTCAGATGATGACGTTACACTTTTACGCTTGGCTCTTTGTTTTGAGTGTTCGAAAAAAATGTGCTGTAACTGACGCAAAAAATTGTAAATGTTTAGGCGTTGCAATTTTGTTATTTATTTTATTTTATGTTTAATTTTTTTGTTGATTTTGTAATTAGTTTATTCAATTCAACAACAGAGAAATCAAAATTTTAAGTTCCTTATGCTACAGATCTCATTTTCATTTTCTTAGAATAGTGTTTTTTTATGACAAAACTGTTGTTTTATGAAGATTTTAAGAATAGTCGAATGTTTAAATTTAATTTTGTTATTTTTGTTTCTTAAATAGTGTACAAACAAGTATTTCTTCAATCAGCTGTTTCGTTGTAGCAATAGATTCCAAATTAAAAGTAATAATATACCAGTGGTCTCACAGACCGCACATAGGTGGTTAAGGGAAGAAAGTAGATGGTTAAGGGTTAATATAAAAAAGTTTATAGGTATATATTAAATATCTCCTCAGGAAACTTACTTATTTTCCTCAACAGAATGCGGAGAGAAAATAAAGCCACGCATTCGTCCACCAAACAAGTTAACGAAATCATTAAATCAAAACAAAGGTAGTCTCTAACTAGGGTGATACTGAGAGTTTCTACCACTCTGGAACATGCCGTAAGTATACAATTGTTACAGTGAAATATTGGTCGATCGTTCTTAAAATCGTTTTTCCAGTCCCAAAATTAACTCAAATCGCATTGCATTCATTGCATCAATCGTTCCTCTATGTATCTTTTTATGGCATTAATCATTTAAATCAGTGTTTTTCAATCTGTGGGCCTTAAGCCTTACTCGGGGGGTCACCGGCAAAAGGAAAAAGGCGAGGTTCGAACTACAATAAAAACACTATTTCAGTGAGAAGGATGGGCATATTTATTTTTCAAAAATATTTCAAATCGTGGTGCTATTTTTGATATGTTAATAATCAAATCATTTTCTAAGTTAAGTATGTTTCTGTTTTAGTTTTAATGTCCACTATTGAAAAGAATGTCAGTTAACATAAGTATGAAGTGGGAAACGGCAATAATAATTTTAGAGCTTCCCTTTCTAGCTCTGGATAGTCTTCTTTTCTTTTCATCCAAAACATGTCAACACTTTGAGAATGAAATGCCATTTTAAGCGCCGTCAGCAGCTAAATCTATAAGATTTTCTTTCATAATATTTGTGGTGAGATCAGCCAGTTCTATTGATTTATTCCAATAAAGGGTTTATAATCCATCTACGCCCATTGTCAGTTTCATAGTGCAAGTCTGGAAAGTATGTTAATAGTTTCTCTTGCAAATTATGCAAGCTCTGTATCATGCAAATGTGAGTCCTTACCACAAGTGATTGGTGTGTTGCATTACCTTGCACATGGAAAAGACTCAAATATATTGTTTTGCAGAGAGGTTGACCAGAAATGAAGTTTCGCATGAAATGCTTTGAATTTATCTTTATCTGTTAAAATATTATCTTTTCTACCTTGGAGGTTCTTGTTTAAATTATTAAGGTGGCTAAAAAAATATTGCACACGCCGGGTTCAAACCCGCGACCTTCCGATTGGGAGTCAAGCGTCTTACCACTCGACCACGGACGGCCGTTAATTGAACGTACGGGAGCTACTTATGTAGGGTACCTTTAAGCGGATTGGGAGTCAAGCGTCTTACCACTCGACCACGGACGGTTGTCAATTGAACGTGCGGGAGCTGCTTATGTAGGGTACCTTTAAGCGCACGTGTTTCGAGCAGTAAGTTGCCTAGCCCTATGGGATCATAATTATGAGCTTTACTAGTGTGGCCCATCAAATTTTGGACATTTTTTCTCGGTCGGAAAGGGATATTCAGATTTGGCATCTTCTAAGAAAATCAACAATTCAGCTTTGAGTTCTAGAACTCTTGTCAATACCTTTCCTTTGGTTAGCCACCTGTGATAAAGGAGATTGTGATGAAGCAAATGCATGTTTTCACAAACGATTCTGAACAGCGGGGGTTTGCAAGGCTTTACCTTTGATAGAATTCACAATTTTTATTACCTCCTTAAGCACGTCATTTAAATCAGAAGGTAAAATCTTGGCTGCTAGAGCTTTTCGATGAAGAAAACAGTGTGACCATGATACGTTTGGCATTATTGATTTTAATTTAGCGAAAAGTCCGCTATTTTTGCCAGTTATAGCTTTAGCGCTACATTTTTTCCAATCAATGTCGTAATCGCAAGTGTTTTCCAAAAAACATGTTGTACAAACACTGGCTTGAAGTGTTTGCAGGAAGTGCTTTGCAAAATAAAATTTCTTCCATGATGCTGTCATCTGCTTCAAAGCGCACAAATACTACATACTGAGCACAATCGGAAACTTTTGTAGATTCGTCAAACTGCAAAGCAAAATGTGGGATCTTCTTTAATTTTTCGACTACTTGCTCTAGAATATCATTGGCCATATCGTTTATTCTGCTTGAAATAGTATTATCAGAAAGTAGTATGCTTTTTAACTTGTTTGCCTCTTGCTTACCGACCATAATTTCAACCATATCTAGAGCTGCTGGCAAAATAAGATTTTCGGCTATTGTGTGCGGCTTCCCTGCTTTAGCGACTCGATATGCGACTTTGCAGCTAGCTAATAATGCTGAATTGTTGACACTGGATACCTAAAAACAAATAAAACAATATAAAAATGTGAGATAGGATTCACCTTGACTTCCGTAGTAGTTGACAGAGACGGAAGATGAAGAGAGACAGAGTGTCTATATAAGCCTTGAAGTTATCATTAACGCCCTCTGTTCCCAGCTAGCAGTTTAGACTCAATATACTGTACATACTCGTTGTTACAATAAACCAATATTATAAATCACCGTGTACCATCATTACAAATAACTATAATCATCCTAAAGATTAACAGTGGCGCAGCCGGTACAGGTTATAATTCTAAAATTATAAAAAAGAATCACGCGGATTCACGGTACAAAAAAGTAAAAACGCGAGTCACGAATTACAGTGTCCAATACTATTGTTGCAAGTAGTATTTTGTCGGGTCGGTCACGGGCCGATAGAAGTAGTATCTCCACGGGAAGGCGTGAGGGCTCTACGAACCGGAGTCACGGAGGCAGCAGCACCACGGATCAAGGATCGGTGTTCCAGATCACAGGCGTGGTCTGGGGGATCAGCAGCAGAGACATCACGGGTCATAGGATCTAGGATCGGTGTGCCAGATCACAGGCGTGGTCTGAGGGGCAACCAGCAGCAACACCACGGGTCAAGGTCGAGGATCGGTGTCCAGGTCACAGGCGTGATCTAAAAGGGGAGTCATCAGCATCACCACTAGCCGAGGACCGGAGTCCTAGGCACAGGAGCGGTTCTTCAAGGAGAACTTCAAGGGTCAAAGGAGAGGAGTCTGGACCAGAAGATTAACTCAGGGAAGTCCTATTTTTTTTTCTTATCTTTTCTTCTCTTTTCTCCTAATTTGATCACTGTGAGAGGGAAACATGGAGTCCAGGGGTTTGGGATCCTTCAGTTTGCGTGACGGTAACTGGGAGAATTTCAAAGTCCGTCTCGAACAGTACCTCCTAGTGCATGATGACAAATTTACGACAGATTTAAAGAAGAGGGCTATTTTTCTGAATGCGTTAGAGGACGATAGTTTCTCACTGTTAGTAAATTTATGTATACCCAAGAAAGTAACTGAGGTAAAATTGGAAGAGTTAATTTCTAAATTGAGCGATTATTGTGGTATGGCTAAATGTTTTTTCGAAGAGAGGTCGAAATTTTATTCAGCAAAACAATCGGTCAACGAATCAATCAAGGATTTTGCAGTTCGTTTAAAAGCATTATCAATTAATTGTAAATTTGGGAATAATTTATCAGAGAAATTGCGAGATTTCTTCGTTATCGGATGTAGACCGGGTAAAATAAGAGAGAAATTATTTTTGGAAGGTGAATTACACACTTTCGAAAAATGCGTTCAAGTAGCAGAGTGCATTGAACTTGTAGTTTCAAATCAAGTTCAAGGTCTTAGTGATAATATAGTAGCCGCGTATGGCAGAGTAAATAGTAACACCACACGAGTGTCGAGTAAAATGTATAGGCGGGATAGAGACAGCTATACAGCTAATCCTTCTAGATATAGAAATAATAGCAAGTCTCCAAAGAGAGTTTCGCCAGAGCGAGAATGCTTCACTTGTGGTAGCAATAAGCATACATCGGTAGATTGTGAGTTTAAGAATTATGTTTGTAATACATGCAACTCGAAAGGTCATCTAGCAAAACAATGTAAACGAGGTTCAGGTCGTAATAACGTTTATACTTTTTTGTCAAAAACGGGCGTATATTCAGACGATATTAATAGTGTGGAACCATTTTATGTAAATATTTTATTAAATGGAATGAATTTTAGGTTCATGTTAGACACTGGGGCATCATGTTCAGTATTATGCCAGGAATCGTACTTAAGTAAATTTAGAAACATAAAACTGACGCGGGAAAAAATCAGCTTACGGGGTTTCAACAATACTCTCATAAAAGTGGTAGGTACTTTCACTTCTACTGTTGAATTTAACAATAAGCGTCGGGATTTAAAGATTGTTGTAGTCGAAAATACATATTTATCAGTGCTAGGACGTGATTTTATGGATATTTTTGATTTAGGAATTTCAGGAATCGTGAATTGTGTTAGTGGGAATACATTAAAGGATCGGTTGATAGTGAAATTTCCAGAAATATTTACGGATACGATTGGCAAGTTTAATGGGTACGAAGTTGAATTAAAATTAAAACAAGATGCAAGCCCTGTATTCCGGAATAGTAGAATTATTCCATTTGCGTTGAAAGATAAGGTAGAAAGTGAATTAAATTACTTAATTTCTGAAGATATTATTGAACCTGTTACTTGTAGTGAATATTCCAGTGCTATTGTTCCAGTAGTGAAAAAAAATGGTAGTATTCGAATATGTGGGGACTACAAAACAACAATTAACAATCAGTTGTTAATCGACAGGTATCCGTTGCCGAGAATTGAGGAACTTTTAACAAAAGTTAGTGGCGGAAAGGTCTTTGCGAAGATTGACCTCAAACAGGCCTACAACCAGTTCGTGTTAAAAAAACAGTGTAGATCTTTAACAACAATTAATACACACCTAGGATTATTTCAGTACAAGAGGTTAGTGTATGGTTTAGCGTCATCACCAGCTATTTTTGCAAAAGCAATGGCGAGTTGCCTAGCAGGCATAAAGAAGATAGCGTTCTATCTTGATGATATCATTGTAGTGGGGGAAAATGAGGAAGATTTAGAAAAGAACGTGTGTGTTGTGTTAGAAAGGTTAAAAAGCTGTAATTTAACGGTAAATAGTGATAAATGTGAGTTTAATTTAGCGGTAATTGAATTTTTAGGTTATAAAATCAGTGAAGAGGGGATTCAACCGTGTGAAAGAAACAGAGAAGCGGTTTTGAATGCACCCCCTCCAAGTGATTTAAATCAGTTGAGGAGTTTATTGGGAATGATTAGTTACTATCGTAATTTTATTCCAGACATGGCAAATTTATTGTCACCATTATATGTGTTACTTAAAAAAGATGCTACGTTTAAGTGGGATAAAGAACAGCAAGACAGCTTTGCAACAGTCAAAAAGATACTAACATCGGATAGGATCTTAACGCATTTCAATGAAAACATTCCTGTAAAATTGGTTACGGATGGGAGTTTTAACGGAATTGGGGCAACACTGATTCATGTGTTCAGGAATGGGTCGGAGAGACCCATAGGTTTTGCAAGTAGATGTCTTACTAAAGCAGAAAAAAACTATTCAATTCTAGATATTGAAGCTACTGCAATCATTTTTGGGATAAAAAAGTTTTATCAATATTTGTATGGTAGAGAGTTTATTTTAGCAGTTGACAATCAACCATTAGTAAGAATTTTTGGTAATGATAAAGAGGTTCCAAAGATCGCAGCATCAAGATTGCAACGTTATGCAATTATGTTAGGTTCGTTCAATTTTAAGATCGAATATGTCAAGTCAAAAAACAATTGTTCTGATTATCTAAGTAGGTGTCCGGTTAATAAAGAAGATTTTGAAGATAATATGGATTCGGATTATATAAATTACTTCGAAAAGAGTGGATTTAATGTGTCTTTAGATTTGATAAAAAGCGAGACAGAAAAAGACAACATATTAGGGCAGATTAGAAAATATCTTATCGAAGGTTGGCCAGCATCAGCAAAGAAAGCTCAAGATGGGAATGGTATTAAGATTTTTTGGGATAAGAGATTTGAATTGTCATTATTAAATGGATGTATTCTGTATCAACATAGAGTTGTCGTACCGGAATCTTTAAAAGAAGAAGTTTTAAAGATGTTACATAGATCTCATTTAGGGGTTTTTAAAACAAAGGGCATAGCGAAAAGTTTCGTTTGGTGGCCGAAAATAAACCAAGATCTAGAGCGTATAACAGAAAATTGTAAAAATTGTTTGGAAATAAAACCAGGTTCACAGAAAAGTTTTTTAACAGTGTGGCCATATGAACCTAACGTATGGGTTAGAGTGCATATTGACCACGGTAGCTTGTATAACAAAAATTTCTTAGTGATCGTAGATTCGTCA
This sequence comes from Limnephilus auricula, assembly GCA_951813805.1. Lineage (NCBI taxonomy): Eukaryota > Metazoa > Arthropoda > Insecta > Trichoptera > Limnephilidae > Limnephilus > Limnephilus auricula. Next base: position 10,820,095 of record OX638403.1, read on the forward strand.
TCCAAATGGATAGAGTGTATCGAAGTAAACACCCTTACGTCAAAAGAGAACATTGAGGTTCTTCACAGGTTGTTTTCTCAGTTTGGGTTTCCAGCAACATTAGTAAGTGATAACGGCACATGTTTTTGTTCTGAAGAGTTTGAGGAATTTTGCACGATAAACGGAATAGAACATACTACTACACCAGTTAATCACCCGAGTAGTAACGGTCAAGCGGAAAATGCTGTGAAAACATGTAAAAATTTTCTTAAAAAAATTTGTGGGCAAAATAAATTTCCAGTAGATTACAAAGTAAAATTGGATAATTTTTTAACAGATTACAGGAACACGGTTCAGGCAACAACGGGTTTCGAACCATCTGTATTATTATTGGGAAGAAAAATTAGAACGGTATTTGACTCTTTAATTCCAAAGAAATTGGGGGAAGGAAATAATAATTCCGGTTCTGCTCAACAGAAGAAAATTCTACAAAATGTTAAACAGAGTCAAGTCAATCAGAAAAAAAATTATAAAGGTAGAAATAAATTGAGTTTTGTAATAGGTCAGAAAGTAATGACCAGAGACTTTAGGTCTCAAGGGAAAAGGTTATGGGTCCCTGGCAAAATTGTTGATAAAAAGGGCAACAAGATATATTTCGTTAAGATTAATAATTCTGATATGGTTTGGAAAAGACACTTAGACCAGTTAAAGAAATTGCATATCTCTTGGCAGGAGGAAGAAAGCCCGAGCTTCTGCGCGTCTGACACAGGTGCACTATCAGCGGACGAGCTAAACCTCTCAGGGATGTTACGTAATAGAAGTGTCTCTAATTCTCTTTCTCCATGTTTCAGGTCCAACCCATGGCAAGGACGTTTGCGTCCAAGGTGATCGGTCCTCCACAGATCCGGAAGGGTAGAGAGGAGGGGAGAAGAGAAGAAGGAAAAAGAAAGGACATAAGAAAAAAAAAGAGTGATTTTTTATATTGTGCTCTTATATTGTGTTCTTATTTATAATTAATTTGTATAATGAAATATATAGCTAGGGGAGGCTTTAAGTTAAGTAGGGGAGGATGTGAGATAGGATTCACCTTGACTTCCGTAGTAGTTGACAGAGACGGAAGATGAAGAGAGACAGAGTGTCTATATAAGCCTTGAAGTTATCATTAACGCCCTCTGTTCCCAGCTAGCAGTTTAGACTCAATATACTGTACATACTCGTTGTTACAATAAACCAATATTATAAATCACCGTGTACCATCATTACAAATAACTATAATCATCCTAAAGATTAACAAAAAATTAACAAATGATTGACCATTAAAAAATAAGCACGCGGAAACACACCAAAATTAATTTTAATTAAGTTATATGACAACCATCAATTACTATATATGACTAGGACAACATTGTTGTAATACCTGAATCATATTTTTCTGCTGGCTAATAGCTTTCAGCTTTCGTTCAAAGAAATCCAATGCCATATCAGCTTCTTTTTGATGCCTGATTGTGAGATGCCGCGTAAGCTTTGACGGTTTCATACTCTCACGTGATAGAACATCGCTGCAAATTACACATTGAGGTTTATTATTTATGACTGTAAACCCATATTTCAAGTAATTGTCGTCATAATGTCTATTTTTTTTCGGTTTTGATTCACCTCTACCACTGGCACTCGTGCCAGATGTTGAAGGCTGTGACTTTTGAGAAACTTGTCCATTTTTTGGCCTTTTTAAATCAAATTCTTGCCATATTAACAAATTTTTACAAAAAAACATAAATTGATTTTGAAAGATTGTTATTTTATCTGGTAGTCATGTTTAAAAATTTTTAAAACTAAGTTTATTTTTAATATAGTAAGTTTATACCGTTGGTCGTTGGCAGATTTATAAAATTTTCAAACGAAGTTTGGTTTTATACAACACACATTTCAAATCATATAATCATACAGTAAAATAAATCAACACATAATCTAGTAAAGACACTTTTCACAATTTTAATTTTAGTTCAATTAAAATCATTAAAAAATAAATCCGAGAACATGTTTTGTGACGAAAATACCTCAGTTTGTCTATTTATTTAAGGTCTTTTACAAACAAAAATATTTCAAATTTTTTTACACACTTATTTTGCTTAGACTTTATTGAAAAATCATAAATACTTATGATCAAAAAATACTTGCCAAGGAATACCTAGTGAGGAGGACTGAGGATAAAATACTTTGTATTCTTAATTTTTTAAATTTCAATTTGTATTGTCGTTAAATATATATATATATATATATTTTTTTTTAAATTGATCGTGATCATACATACATCTTGGAATTGACTGGAAGTCATTAAGGAAGGATTTTTGAAATCTGAAGACAACCTGTCCTGCATCTGGACGGCCCTTTTGGCTGGTAGCCAATGTTCTGCAGATGTTCCAATCTCACAATTCGAGGTTCTTTTTAAAATCTACGCAAGGAGTTTTCGACAAGCTACGCTATCCGATCTTCAGATACGGTGCAACTTATAATGTTATCACACCATCAACTTATTTTATACAGGATGGCGCAAAACAACCGATATGGTTTGAATGTGTAATAACTTTTTTATTTAATGATTAATTATTATTATTAGTTTTTTGTTATACAGTATATTAATGGGGAATATTTTTGGCAGATTGTGAAAAATTATATCCCGCAAGTGGTGGCCATTTTCGGCTTCGCATGCATTCATGCTCTTTCCAGTACATTTTGCATAACTTTTTGTAAAATTTCTGGTGTTATGGCTTGATTTTCATTGCGAATGTTTTGTTTTAGCTGTGGTATGGTCGCTGGCTTATTTAAGTATACCCTTTCTTTCAAATAACCCCAAAGAAAATAGTCTGGCGCTGTTAAATCCGGTGAACGTGGGGGCCAATTGAAATCGCTTTTGCGCGAAATAATGCGTTCGCCAAAGAGGTCCCGTAACAGAGCCGTTGTCCCTTGCAGTGTTGGCTGTGGCTCCATCTTGTTGGAACCACAACTGTGGGTGGTTTTCTACAGCTGGCCTCAAAAAATTGTGCAAAAAATGTTTGATATTCAGCACCATTAACCGTAACTGAGGCGCCATGTGCATTTTCAAAGAAATATGGACCAATGATCCTTTCAGACGATACACCGCACCAAACAGTACACTTAAGTGGGTGTAATTGTTGCTGATGAACTGTTCTTGGATTCTCCGTAGTAGATTTGGAGATTTTGTCCTTGTAGTATAGGTGTGTTGGTCAGCAAGGTACGCATATTTTTCTTTAAATTTGAGTAGTGCATTTTTTTAGTACAGTTTACTAATGCTGAACACATTAAATTTAAAAAAAAAATTCTTTTGATGGAGTTTCAGGATTATTTTTATTATTGCTTTTTGTGTTTTAACAAGCTGCTTCATGTTTGAGGCAGATCCCCATCCAATAATCCCATATTCTATGCGTGATTGGCAAAGAGCATAGTACACTTTAGATAATTTTTTAATTAATGAAGAGAATATTAGCGAAATTCAATCGAAAATCCGAAACAGAAAAATCAGAAAAAGATACGGATACATCTGGGACTCTAACCCAGGACCTCTGGCAATCCCGGCCAACGCGCTATCCACTGCGCCAATGTATCCCTATCCGATTTGGTAATTTTTTTAAACTTTATCATAATTCGACTGAGAACCACCGACATTATTTTCATTTTCCTAACGCATATTTTATTGGCTGCTATCCTTATGTATGATTGCAAGATTCAACTCGAACTAAATGCCGTCTAGATAGTGTCAGGATAAATTTTACCACTTTTTATTAATATGCGACATCTATTGACTTTTTCTGCAAGTCTAGGATGAAATACGTCTGGCAATCCCGGATGCCAGAGGTCCTGGATTCGAGTCCCAGATGTATCCGTATCTTTTTATGATTTGGATTTTCGATTGACTTTCGCTAATATTATCTTCATTAATTAAAATATAATAATTTGAGGTTTAACTCATTAAGTTAAAAAGTTAAAAATAAAAATAGAAAATTTTAATTAGTATATCGCGTATGTTTCTAAAGTAGTAGATGAGCTTTGTGAGTTTCTTTGTAATGCTATTTATGTGAGAGTCCCATCGAAAATTTTCATAAATTTCAATGGCAAGATATTTTATGATTCTAGAGTGTGTTATGGTGGGGCAGGGACATGATCGTGTTAAATTTTTTCCTTGACAATCGTGTAATTTGAGAGCATAATCCTCAGCTGGTTGTCCTCTGGCCGTTATAGAAAACGTTAAATATTTAGTTTTGTTAACATTAAGTGTAAGTGAGTTTTGCTTGAGCCATTTTTGCAGAAGTACAAGCGAGTTGAAGTCGATCCAGAGGTTCACCCAACTCTCTGAGATTGAGAATTCTCGAGATTTGAATCCTGCGTGCAGGTTTGGCAACAGTTCAACTCCAAAATATTCCAGGGCTGGCAATCTGACCATGCACAACTACTGGAGGTGCCACACACCGAGACCATAAATTTGTTGTGCGGTATTCACACACCTTGTCACAGCCTTTCCAGAGCCAAGGAACCAGACACCAGTGATACTTGGTCACTCCAGCGCATCGATGACCTTTCTCTGCTCTTCCACTTTGCCAGTGGCCATGAGTTTCTCCAGGTTGGAGTTCTCAGTTTGGCAAGCAAAATGTCCAAAGTATCTTAAAATACGCTGTAGGCAGACAGCAGTTGGTAAATTAACCATCACAAAAATGTTGAATTTTTAAATTGTCTTCAGAGCTCATTAGAGCTGTTTAAAATTCATTAACACTCATTTATTATTACGATTTATGCAAAATATCAAAACAGCACTATAATTCTCTATGGCAGTTACCAATTTGCAAATTGAAATTTTTTACTGAGATATACCATATACCATTTCCTGTAGCTGGAAAAATCTATATGCTTTTGTAAGAATTCCAGGAAATGGTGGTGGATGATAGATTGACTGTTTAGAGAAATTCTGGTAAGGGATTGTGTTGGAAAATAAATAATCAGATGTATGGTTTGTACATTTCATCGTTATTATTCTTAATTATAAAATTTAAAATATTTTTGTTAAACCTGTACATAGTGGCTGTAAATAACACTGACGTATTGTTTGTTTGTTATAAAAGAAAAGAAACCAAAGTAACAAATATCGTGGATGACAGTCGTTAAACACTATTGGTGAAAGTGAACAATACTCGTGTTTGTTTTATAATAAACCCTGTGTTGCTAAAATTTGTCTTTGAATTCTCATGTTACTGTGTTCTTAATTATTACAAAATTATTATCACCCAGAGACTTATCCTCCAAATTTACATATTATTAAGTATTAAAAAATCTAGTGCCGTTTTGAATCTATTTATCAATCGTACTTATTTTAAAAATATTTAATTGAGCATTTTATAGATACACATTGTGAGATTTCAATAATATTCAAATGTTTAGCAATTTTCAGAGGTGCTAATTTTCTTCTGTGCACCCAACAATGTTAATAACTGAATCGAAAAATTCAAAAATAAAACTATAAACATAGGTGTAAAAAACAAATGTAAAGCAGTAAAACTTGTACAAAACATTTGGGAAACTGCGTTAAATAAACATTATAATATATTCATAATATAGGTAATTCATTTGAGGTAGATACTTAGCTTCCCACACGCTATCCCCACTAGCATACTCTCCGAGGGCGTGTGGAAAATAAACAAACAAACTATATTTTAATATGGAATAAGTTTTGATCCACGGACAAAGTCCCGGTAAATTAGGACTTCTTGAGACTAAATAAATCTGTAGAATGAACAAAAGGAATGTGCACAGTGTGAAAGTACTTAACAAAAACAAATTGTACAATAAATTGATTGTAAAAATCTAAAAAATATGTATTCAGTTCAGTCAAAATATTGATGAACTTTTATACCCGTGTTATATAAGCAGCGACAAGTTGAGATTACCTCACTCGCTGGCCTGCGTCAGACCTCTGACTCCATTCCGACTCCTCAACTCCTGGTCTGTACTCCATTCGTATAAACTCAATTCCGCCTCACTACCAGTACATTACCATTTACCCAAGCTGCAACTGCAATTACATTGTGTTAACTTAACACTCATTTATTATTACAAATATTAAACTTTACCTTAAAAGTTATTGTTCAAATTATAATCTTATTCCAAATAAACTACTAAAATATTTTACATTAGTATAACAAAAATAAATAGATCAGGTTGGTTAAAATAACTAGATGTACAATAACCGAGCCACTGATAGCTTGGGGGAAAGAAGGAGTCTGAATTACATTATTATTATTTCAAAACAGCATTTAACAAATCTGCCGTTTAATAAACACAAGTTTAATTGTATTCATACTTCCATGCCTGACTACGAAGGTCCTACTTCCAATAGCTGCTGCACGTAAAGGTTTTTAACTTAAAATGAGCGGTACTATTATTTTTGAGTTGAAAACAAAAATGTAGAAAAATATGATTCTTCATTTGAATATGATAAAACATGAGGTAATCGTTGACATCTTAAAACATGCTTAAATATATTTAGAATTATCCTGGGAACAGAACTTGTAAAACAGGTTACTAAAAATCCAAGAAAGCTTTCAAAAAGTCATAAAACAACTATGTACGACATGTACTTAATAAATATTTTATACTAATGTGAAAAGTTAACATTTCAAAATTAAAAATGGAGTTTGAGATAACAGAATTATTCTTAAATTTAACTGCAAACAATTTAACAACATTTTTGCTGCCAAATGATTTAATGAATCTTTTTACAAACATGGTAAAAGTGAGTTTTAATTAAATAATATGCAAAATAAAAGCTTTAGTCAATTATCCATATCTATTATTTAAGTACAAACCTATGTATAAAACTGTGTACTAGTAAACAAAAAAATACTGCAGGATTAGTATTAGTGGGTCAAAAGCAAAAGTATTTAGGCAGATCACTCTACTAGACAATAATATTAACTTGAAGTAGTTCCTTAACGAAAGCAGAGCCCAAATATTTCAATAATGCAGTTGAATTAGGTAATCACCGTAGACATATGAATATATAGACCTGCCCTAAGTGATAAAAGCGTATTATTTCCCTCTCCTTAATACGGGTTCCATGGAACCGGCTGGGCTGGCGTATAGCTTCGCGTGAATCTAGAAAATGTGATGTCATCATTCTTGTGCGGACTAGCGTCGAGCTCTCATCGGTACGTTTTACGAAATATCCCGGCAAAAATGGTAACTTGTGCTCTTAAAATGTGTAAAAATAGAATAGAATAAAAAGAGAAAAAGATTATAAACCCAAATGTTGTATTACATTCCATAGGTAGGCATTATTTGTCTTTATTTTAAGCTTATTCACATCATATAATAAGATCAGTTTTATTACACCGAAAAACATTCAGCGTTGCCAACCCGGAATTCCCGGTCCCGTCGAACCTTTCTTGCTGTATATGGATTACGCAAGTTTGTTCAAACCGTGGCGAACAATTCCCGCTTCCATGTAAAAAGATCTATTCATTTAAAAGCTCATTTTACTTTTAAGAACTAAATGGTGTTATTACAATGCGAGATGCCTATGTATTGTCAGATTGAATTATTGACGAATCACATATCATTACAGGCAATTCACCCCTCTGTGTCCCGCTACGGTTGTGAAATACCCCTCTCCCTTATGTTCTAGTCTATGTATATTCATGTCTATGGTTATCACGGGATCAACCGTAAGTATTTTTATTGGGGAAAATTGGATTGGTTGGCTTCTGTAAAACAGTATGGTTATTAGAGACATCCAAATAACCTTCTTACATATTTATATACCTAATACATATAATACTACATCAATTTAGCAGCTATTTAGTCCAGTTGTACATAATGGTGTAAAGCAATATTGAATCCGTTATTGAAATAACAATAATATTTATGGTTTGTAACTTAAATTATGTACAGATTTTTTATTTAGAAATAATTTTTCAGCGGTGTTAGCTAAAAACAAAAAGGGAAACAGTTTAAATAAAAACTAAACTAAAATATATTTTTTTAATTTTGTGTACATTTTTATCTCCTTTTTCTAGTCAGGTCGAACCATGGTTGTTTAGGCATCGTTCGGTTTTACTAATTTATAAAATGAATGAATTAAAGATTTAATATCTGCATATTAATGAATAAGTTTGTAAACTTCAATATATGGAAAATGAATACAAAAAATATAATTTGTGACTTCAGAATGAAATTATAGTTGGAAATATTTGCATAACAAATAAAAAGAGATTACTATGAATGTGTTACAAATATAAATGCTCTTGAAAAGGTATCATATTCAGGTATGTATTGCAGTTTCATTTAGTACTAGAGGTTGCATTAAGAATAGAATATAATGATGGACTGTTCCAACAGCCAAGTATTTACATTATAATAATATATTATTGTGTTTGTACATTTGCATTCCTTTCATTTGTAACAGGTGATTTGCTCTCTAATGTGACTAATTGCTAACATACATACAATTGTAATTACTTAAGAATGCTTTATTTATTACAAAAAGATGAAAACACTGTTTTGAAAATATCTACACTAAGTCAAGGGAAGCAACAACAGAGAACTCTTCTGTTTAGATATATAGGGCCTTACTAATAAACGTGTTTTAAATTTTACACAAATGATAAACAACTGTTAATTTATGGTAAATGGTTGTTTAAAATTTAAAACACGATTACTACTAGAAGGTTATGTTATAACCTTCTAGTAGTAATCGTGTTTTAAATTTTAAACAACCATTTACCATAAATTAACAGTTGTTTATCATTTGTGTAAAATTTAAAACACGTTTATTAGTAAGGCCCTATAATGTTTAAAAAGGAAGGAAATAGGAGAAATGTGTTTAAAATAAACTTTCTCATAACTAAAGTTATTCTCTCAACAGTAGAATATGAATGTTTGTAGGAAATGTGCTAGTAAAATACAAACAAAGGCCGTGTCGAAACTACTGAATTAATAAATATTTTCCTCCAATATTCAATTCAAAATCTGATTTGAAATGTTTAAAAACATCATTAAATATATTTATTAAAAAATAAAAGAAGATATTATACATAGTCAAAGAAAATATTATACTCTACCTATATATATTTCTTTAATTTTGTCAAATTTTAAATAATAAACAAAGTAAATATTTATGTAAATCTCCTACCCACTTCAAAAATTTCAAAAGTGAACAAAAAATGTTGTATTTCTCAACTAAGATTTTACCTGTACTTCATAAAATCTGTACTAATAGTTTTTCTCAAGATATTTGCTTTGAAAGCCAACTTCATAACTCACAATATAATATAATTTGATTGAAGTTTTAAACCATTACCTTTTTCCTAACATTAACATTTAGTATTGAATTGTATACACCACCTCACAGGTTTCATTTTAATATTCATAAGCCTTACTATTACTATCTACTTTACCAAACGGAAAACAAATTAATTAACTAAATTTATTGTATACAGATTGAAATTTAAAGAAATAAATGTATCTTATGTGCTATTTAGCAGATTTGCGCAAAATGGTCCCATTTTCTGACTGGTTATGTAAAAAATATTAGTTCTTTTTCTTCATTTATGAGAGGAAACAAAAATAATAATTGAGGTTGGATTGTTGAAGAAAATGGGATTAAAAACAAACAAGTTAAGAGGAATAACAGATTTAAAATATGAACAATATTAATATTAATTACACACAAGGTTTAAAGATAATAAATTCATTACGTTATTTGAATAATATTGCTTTTTTTCAAAGTGATCCGAATTCGTCCATCGGAAAACATATTTAAAGATTTAACGAGATGACAATTTCATCTTCTCTTTCCTTCTTAACAAGTTTATTCTTTTGTTTAAAAACTACAAACTAACCCGCAAACTGTTATAAAAATTTAATGTTTTTGGACGCATTTATTAGTGAATTTTTATAGTACTGACCACATCATCCAAATGTGGTCAAAAGAATATTAGAGATTATTGCATCTTTTGAAGACCTTGCAAATACTTTTTAGTTGAGTCACTCCAAAGCTCTTGAGATGTAACATCCGGGGTCGAATTAAATAAAAAGGTTTCGGTTAATTTAGGCACTCTAAAAATAAAAATAACAAAGGATAAACCAAGTTAAAGAAATTAAAAGTTTATCTACTTAAACCTTGACACACGCTAAATTATTCAAACCTTTAAGCCTACATTGAATGGTAAAAATTAGGATTGAATCAGGTAATACAAACTTCAATAGAAAAGTATTTCTAGAAAAGAAGCGTAAATATTAAATAAACATTTCGGCATAATAAAATTATTTGACTGCAGGTTAAATATAATGAAGTCTTCACGCAGAATGGCCAACAACCTCATTACTATTTATTATGTATTGGGAAATCACTTCAATATAAGCCTAGTGTAGTTAGCTTATCGTCCTTAAATATACTGAAGCATTGGAAATATACTATGAGTTTATAAGATTACCGTATGTCATAAAATATAGATTATAACCTACAATATTCTGAAATCAGGTACTCAATCTTATTTAACAGTTTAATAATGTTATCGAACTAAAAAAATATGTACATATCCAAGTTGACTGGATTCAAAACAGCACTGCGTGAAGTAGACCATTATTGTTAATTATATAATTATCCTACATTACTTGTATTGTATTTATCTCGGTTATTGTATTATTGTAGCAATGGGAAGAGGAATAACACGGAATCTCCAGAACTAATCTGTGTGGTAAAGAACCGTCTATTCGTTGTGCTGTAAATTAATAATATGTATTGCAATGTTAAAAATCTGTACTGTAAATTAAGATGTGATAGAGAGCAATAAAGCCAAAGTACGTATATAATATTTTTCTGAGTTTAAGTACAAGCTACCCTCAAATACTTGAAACGATAGATGTGGTTTAATACTGTAACGCTGTAGACTAAATAAAGTTGATGGAATCAATCCAATTACCAAAGACAAAATCTATCTCTTATTGGGAAACATTCTCAGTGAGATTGTTCAAAGTGACTAAAATTACTTAAATAAAACCTAATGGTAAGTTATTGTGTCATCTCCGACTAAACCTAGTTAATACAATCTAGCTTGGTAGCTTACTAATGCTGATATAAATGAAAAAAAAAAATCAAATGTAGGAACCGAAAAATGGGAATTAAAAAGAATAATAATTATTACTCGTATATCAAAATACAATATTATAAAATAAAAATAAAAATATCAGTATACCCGCACATCCGATTATCCTAATTTTACAATAGTTAAACTTATTTACTCGTAGGTTTTATACCAATACTTAGTTTTAAAATAATGTTACAATAATTCTATTATTTTAAAGGATAATAAATAATAATAATGTATGCGTAAAATGAAGTAAATTACACAAATGTTTATACATAAAATGCAGGTATTTTAGGGTTATCGGTAGAAAAGAAATGTTTTTATTATTTTGCACAACAGAGCAAGAATAGATGACGGAAACAAAAAATAAATAAATAAAAGTGAAATAATATTTAACAACCAGCAAGAAAACTTTAGTTTCTTTGTCCAGTATTTGTACATTCGGTGCAAATCCTTCATTTATAACCACGTTCCAGTTCTAATCCCAAATTAATTGTACTTTCTTCAAATGCCTTTGCCAAAAATTATTATTTAATTAAACCGTTAACCATATTCTTTTCAGGATTCAATATCTTATTGCTCAAACAAACAAATGGTTATTTTGTCTGCGGAAATCTGTACCAAAAACTTATGAAACATATTTCATGAAAATGAAGTGGTGAAAAGTTAATCATAAACGCATCATTTTATTAATCCTCTCCTTTATGTTGTTTAAACTCTGAATTCCAAGACAAATTTCGCAAGAAAACACGTATATTATTAATTATTTCATGCACGGTTAGTTCCTACTCTCAGTTGATATTACATATACGAAACATTTTAAAGTTCTATCAATGTCAAATCTCTAATTACAATAATGATGGTTCAATACAACAACTAACATCTTTACATTCATGACACAACATTTAGTGAAGCCAATTTAATGTACTATAAAGATGGTTCGATACAAGATATTAAATACATTATATCAATCCATTTCATTCCAATCTTTCGTCAGAGTTGTTTTTCTTTTTTTACAAGCAAAAGACATCACGCCAAACCAGCACTTTTTTTGATAATTTTCTTTCAGCATATTTTTATATCAATAATTAAGAAAATACACATCTACCTACTACCTCATGACTAATAAAAAAATAGCATTATTTTTTATTGCGATGTCAAAAAGCCAAAAGAGAAAAATATTATTCAAGAAGATGGAAGGAATGACAGAAGAAAGCTGTTGATAGCCACGTTCCCACTACACCCACCTAACCATCGATTAATCCATATAACAACATTGACAATACATTCATCTAACATCAAACTTGCAACTTTATTATAAACAATTCTCTTATTCATTTAAGATATAACTTTCCTCAAAGAGTGCTCGAAATAAGTCAGGGAAACAGAACTGAAAGGGGTTATCACTGAGACCAAATAAGAGTCAGGGAAGCAGGTGTTGAAGATCGTCCTCAATGAGTCAGGGAAACAGAATCTGGAGGGTGTGATCCCAGCGACAAGGAAACAGAAGATCATGCTCATTGAGTCAGGGAAACAGAAGCTGGAGGGTGTGATCCCAGCGACAAGGAATCAGAAGATCGTGCTCATTGAGTCAGGGAAACAGAAGATCGTGCTCGCTGAGTCAGGGAAACAGAAGCTGGAGGGTGTGATCCCAGCGTCAAGGAAACAGAAGATCGTGCTCGTTGATTAAGGGAAACAGAAGCTGGAGGGTGTGATCCCAGCGACAAGGAAGCAGAAGATCGTGCTCATTGAGTCAGGGAAACAGTAGTTGGAGGGTGTGATCCCAGCGACAAGGAAACAGAAGACAGTTTCTCCTCAGTTGAGGGGATGAAATCTGAAGGGTTTGCTCATTAAGTCCAAAGAGTTAGGGAAACAGAAATTGAATGGTTTGCCCATTTATACAAAATAAGAACCTGTGGAACAGTGAAATCAAATAAAAGCTGGGGAAACAGAAAACCTAAGAAGATTAATAACCCAACATTTAGTAAACATATGAATATGTACAATTAACGCACACTAAAACAGATCTGTAGACTTGAGGTGATCGCACTCGTCACTCTCGCCGAGGACCAAACAGATGGTTCAGTATTAATTATAGCTTAAGATTATTTCCACTTGGAAAATACAACCATTTTTGAATGAATCAACTGTTTTAGTTTATTTAAAAAATCTACACGACTTCAACATTTACATTATTTTAGAGTCCATATATTTCAACATCAATAAAATATTGACATATTATTTTATCTACTTTACTGAAACATTCAACACAATAAGAATCAGAATTGGAAAGGGTACATCCAACATGAGGTATCAGTGTCCTACAAGACAATGCACAGCACACGGTACACGGCACAGGGCACAGGGCTACTAAACACTTAGATTTTTCCAGATAACACTTCAATAAAATTCACATCTACATACAGAACATCTAATTCGTGACTACCAACGCATACTTTTGCAAAGCTACATATATAAATTATAAACATTTAAATAAACCTCTCTAGGTGTATTTCACAAACACGTAATAAATAAAAAGGTAATGGTTAAAAATTGCTTTTGTAAATGATCACAAAGTAAAAGGTCAGTTTGTACAACTGAGGATTGAAAGAAATAGTTACGCAAACACACAGTTACGCTATTCTATGACTCCCACTGGTCTCTCCGTGTAAAGTTTGTTTATAAATGCACTTCTGTCGCCACGCTTGTGGTGCCCCCCAGGTTCCCCTGGCCCCCCCGGCCGCCTGCCATCGTGTAGTTCCTTAGCTGCCGCGCCGTCTGCGCCCGCATCCTACGAGCCGTGTCACCCGTTGGGGCCCAGCGCCGGCGCCACTCTCCGCGTGCTGCCGTTCTCCCGGTAATCTAGCGTCGCCATCGCGTCCACCGAAGAGTTGTTCTTGGCGTTCTCCAACCTCGTGTTTGGCCCGCTCCCCTTCACCATACAATCCTCCTTTTTGTTTTCAATGTATTTTTTAGCACCAGATTTTGTATCTAATATAAGTTTGTCATTGCCAGTAGGGTCGACTTTTTTAAGGTTTGTAACTTCGGAATTGAAATTCCTGTCGATGTGTACTTGTACGCCGTTTACTAGATCGTTACAGTTGGACATGCAGTTGTTTTCTGCGGAGGAGTCTGGTTTGGTCATAGGGAGAGCGAAAGGGGAAAGGACATCGGAGCAAACTTGTTCTGTCGAAGTATCCAATGTCATATCTCCTTCCAGGATGGTTTCCACCGTCACGTCGGGCAGTTCCTCGTAGCGAGATACATCCAGAGTGCCGTCAAACACGGGGCCTTGTGTTTTCTTACCAACAAGTGGTCGGCAATTGCCATTTGGCAAATGCTTCTTCGAGAACTGAAAATAATATTCTTCCATTAGGACATAATGCATTATTATAACTGAGGTATATAAAATAGGAAGATTTATAATTTATTTATCACATCATGGGGTTGCATTGGGTTAGGTTGGACAAGTGCTACATGAAAGAAAATGTGTTTAATCTTAAACAAATATCATTCATTTCATGGGTTGCAAAATTTAAATGATAATATGAAATTTATTTATGGAGGGATGACATTCACAAATAATATTTCCAAAGCATTGACAAATGAATACCACACCAAAACGATTACAAGGCAATATATTCTATAATATTTTAATTAGACTATTCAATGATGATCCTGGACATTTGTTAAAAATTTAACACCAGTAGAAAAACTGCATCAGGAGAAGATAAAAGATAAAGGATGACTATACTCACTCTGGGATTCTCTGTTATATGAACATGACCATTAAGCAGTGGTTCTCCAACTTCTCCGCCCAAAGTGACCTCAGATTCAACACCATTTATATAAACCACTCCTCCCTAAATATATATACAACACATCAAATAGTGAACAAAAATAACAAACATTAAATTAATCGACACATTCAGCAAACTGTTATAATATTACTATACCAATTCATGGCAGTATCGGACACAATTTATACAAACCAATCCTTCCTAATTATACATGTTGTCTGGAAACTAGTGGTACAAACGGATACTGGTATATCAACAACACATTTGGAGTGCATTTTGTAGCACTTTTTTTTTGATCTGAGCTTCATTTTTGTGTGAATCAAGTCCAAAGTTGCATTTTTTTAGGTCAAATTTGAAAAAAAAAACCAGTTGCTAAGGTTATAGATGTAGTCTATCAGTTGTTTAGGGTCTTTTAAAAGATGTTGAAACGCAGATCCGGGTCGAAAAGTTTTTTTAACCCTTGAAATGCCGAAAAGTTTAAAAAAAATGCTTAACCTCTTGCAGGCCGCAGTCCCCCCGACGGGTCCGGATTTTTTAAGCGATTTTGCCCCTTATGTATAAACAAATTGTATGAAGAACAAGGTCAGAATTGCTTGGGCCATTCTCGTTCTTGACATAACGAAATACTGGATAACATATAGCCGCTCCGAAAAATTCAAATTAATTGCCAATGACGCGCAGGGCACCAAAGATGGCGGACAAAATGGCTGCCGCTTGATAATATGATAGCTGTCACATTCGAAGTCTATATTTATTCATTGTTTTTTTTATATAAATCCATTGTGGGAAGCATAGATTTGAGTGATTATTAGGAAGTTTGTTTTATCTACATTATTTTGATGTAATTTTTGTAATATATCACAAAAGAAATGTTATAAAAATTGAATTCGTAAGTAAGGTGAGAACTGTCAAATATTTTACGACGTATTGAAAAAAAAATTTTTTGTATGCTGGCCTTCAACAAGTTAAAAATGAAAGATCAAATCAAAAAAAGTTATACGATAAAATGGGCCCCAATTAAGATTTAGAATCACCAGTTTCTCCACTTGAACTAGTTTCCGGACACCATGTATAATATATCTGGGGCCTAATACTAGAAATGCCTATGTCAAATTTGTGAATCACTCAGGAATGTAGATTGTTTCTCCATTTTTTGGCGTAAAATCACTGACACAATATTTTGATTTCTACATTAGATAGACTAAAAATTCATTAATTAACAATTGAAAAAAGAATTCATTCCATTCAAATAAAGGTCATTTTATAGTACTTTCTGGTGCCTAAATCAAATTTCCAGAAACTGACAAAGGCACTTTTAGCATTAACCCCCACATATGTACATTATATATACCATTCACATACTTATTCCCTCAAGTTTTGGGATATGAACACGAAACTCAGGGTGTAACAGTACGTACCGTAAGGATTTTAATCGATGATTCTTGAACATATTTGGAGTAAAAAATGTAGATGTCATTTCGCTATCTGACGATATTTTTTTTCAATTAAAAATAAAATATATATTTCTATCACACATCGCCACTGATCACACTGCTACATGGGATCATGTGATATGTGCTCTGTCTCGTCTGTTACGGTGCTGCTGTAACAAGATGGAGGATGTATAATGTGACAAGATGTCCTGTTTTCAGGCAGCATGTCCCGCTGTCCACGAACACAGCTCAGGACGCCAAAATGTCCCATTTTCGAAAAGAAAGAAACTCGCAGTAGAATTTTAAAAAATATAAAAAAGCGTGCAAATAAGAATCCTGGCGGTAGAATCAAGACGAGTTGTGATCTAGCCTCCTACATAGTAAAGTAAATTCTTTGAATTTTTCTGACATCCGGAATTTTAACTGCAAACAGGGAAAATTAAAAATGGTCAGGAATTAAAAAAAAAAATAATCAAATTTAATAAGAAAAAATAAATATGTATAATAGAATTTTGTGTGCAACCGAAATACCCCCCCCCCCCCCCCCCCGTGGAAAATTTTCAAAATGGTCATCAAAAAATATCGGAGAAAAATGTTTTAAATTGCACTGTCGCTCGCTCGAGTGGTTAAACTAAAGTTTTACTATATTTTGGATTTTACGTGTATTTTTAGTGTGCGTTTGCAAAGCACACTGACCGCCACTGCCCGCTAGGCAGTTCCTAACTACCCAGCAACAAGATGTGATGAAATTTTTTTTTTTTTTACTGAAAAAAAAAATTATTGGAGAGCAAAATGACATACATATTTTTTACTATAAATATGCTCAGGAATTGCTGGTTAAAATCCTTCGGTAGATATATGCTGTTTTACCCTGCACATATTATAAGAAACATCAAGTAATAGAGAACAGAAATTACTAACATTAACTCGACAGATATATTCACCAAATTGTTAATATCAAATTCACGTCTGCACTTTAAAAAGTTGTGCAAAAAAACAATTGATTTATTAATTGAATTGATTAATAAATCCTTGTTCGGCTTGCATCAAGTTTATAAACAGATTATGAAATATTTTAACTAGGTTATATGTATATACATAGCACTTTCATTCTTTATGCAAAATTGCATCACAAGTGATGAAATAATTTACCAATTCTCAATTAAATTAGGTCTTATTAAAGTCCAATAACAAAATGATTTCTTTTATTTATTGTTATTAAGTTTATTTTGTAGAACTCCATTTTAATTTTTTTTATTTCTTTTATATATTTAATAATATTATTATTCAATATATAAAAACAGTTTATTATAAACAAGTTCTGCTTCGTAATTATTATTATGCGTTACAGCTGTTCGCCCTCTGAAGGCATTGTCAAATTGGACCAGTTCACAATCAATCTTTCACATTCTTAATAAAAATAGATTTTATCATATAGTTTGTGTTTTCTTTTAATAATAATTACGAAGCAGAACTTGTTTATAATAAACTGTTTTTATACATTGAATAACAATATTATTGAATATAAAAGATATAAAAAAATTAAAATGATTTCTTATAAGGCTAGCTTTACACTTGTAAGTTTTTTCCCGTAAGTCAATCACGGAAAGGACTTCTGGCGAAATTACGAATGTAAACGACACCAAAAGTCACTTATCTTAATTTATAGCAAGTTATAGAAGTTGTTCTTGCGGAAGTTTTTTGACAGGTCTAATCATGTCCCGCGCAAACTTTCAGCCTTCTTACAGCTTATAAAATCAGTTTTATAAGTGGAGAGACATTCCGCAAGAAATGGTACCAAAATGCGTCGCGTGAGATGTCAAAAATGAGTAGATAGGTGTTTTTATACAGGTTTTTCCTATAAAAACTAGTTTTTATTCTTTTAATTAAAATATGATTAGGCTAAGTGGATAATTCCTCACCTTATATCTCCCGAAAACAATATAAAATAACACTAGATAAAATTTGAATAGGAAATTATTAATTACCTCAGCAGTAAGCACTACCTACCCACAAAAAACTAATGAAAACCGAAAGAAACATTTCTGATTCCAAAAACCAAAGAGATATCATTTATTTTTCATGTGGAAAAAAGTTTTCTATAAAAGAGCATCCTTCTATTTAATTATTGGTCCAATCCTTTCTAATCTCAATGTTTCCGATTATAACATTAGGTACATATTTGAATTATTCAAAGTGACAGCAACACGGTCAAGTACCTAGCTGTCTGTCGTTTGTAGAAAATTAAAAAATTCCATTAATTTCCGCGCTTAATGGAACAAAAGTGCGTGGAGAATTGTTTATTTCAAGCCAGCTTCTATACTTTTCAATACTTTATTTGGGCCTTTTCTTCTTTATTGAAGAATCGCATAAATTTGACAGCAGCAAATCGTAGTTGACAGGAAGCCATCTTACCGCAAATGAATTTACAGATGTGAACGGTCGCTATCGTCGCTATGAGCACGTACATAAGTTGAACTTCCGAACAACTTCCGCAAGTGTTATTTCCCATAAGTCAGATGCATATATAAACGCTCCTGTGAGAAACTTGTCAAAGACTTATAAACCGAAAATTTTACTTACAAGTGTAAAGTTAGCCTAATAAAAAGAAGAAAAAGCAGGCAGTATATTCTAGCAGAGGACTGTTAAATTTTGGTGTGGTTAATTTTAGAAATGTTTTGGAAATATTAAATTAATATGATAATATATAACATTTATGTATGTTAGTGGAAAGAGTGAATAAAAAATTATATGTGTTGTTTTGTAAGTTGAAGAAATTATAATAGAAGAAGAAATAAGTAAATAGAATATAAGAAATTGATAATTTACCTTGGCGTCGATATGGGGAGGTTGCCCCATAAGCTCCTGACATTCGAAATCTGATCGGGCAACTCTAAAAGAAAGAAATAAGATAGTATGAAATACAGCATAAAGAAATATAGCATAATCAAACACAATGATATATTATAGAATGTTGGCAATGTTCAACATTCTTCTATATATTTTTATTTTATTTTTTATATGTATACCGCACAAGAGTCCCAACTTCTTCCTAGATCCAGTGAGACTATGGCATCCCTAATTGGGCTATGTTGTGAGGTTGAAGGTAGTGGGGAGGGGAAGGATATAGGGAAGAGTGAGGTGGGGAAGAATCTGGATATTCAGATCTGGTCACCAAACACAGCTAAAGCCATTTCAAGCAACGTTTCAATTATGAATTATATAGAACTAGCGAATATCCGGCATGCGTTGCAATTGCCACTCAAAGAAAGAAAGTGGTTGTGTTTTAATTTTGTTTATTATTTTTGTGTTTCCGTCTGATGAATAGACAAATAAATCTCAAGGTTTTCAGATGTGAGCAGGCCACATACAGCTGTCCGTGAGAAGCATGAATTTTCCAAATTTACCCCTTGCTATTTTTTTTTTTTTTTTTTTTACATTAGGTCCACACAGGAGGCCCTGAGGAAAATAATTTCCCTCAGGGCCTATGTCACCTTTGGGGATGCTGTGTGGAGGGTATTTTTAAGGAAAGGAAGGAGAGGAAGTTATGGGAAGGAAAAAGGTATGAGGGTTGGGTAGGAATCTGGGGTTCAATGTGTCTAGATCATCCGCCGCCAATACCTAGACAATGAACCCCATGAACCCGGGCACCCCTGCTAAGTCACCAAACGTAGCGAACCACTTGGGGTAACCTATGGCAGAGGTGTTGGTTATCCAATAAATGGTTCCCGGGGCGGCGGTACCCATTCCCGCCTCCCAAATTGCCCTAACGCTATACCCTAACGCTACTATTACTGTGTCCTCTGCAATCCCTCCCTCCGCCCTTCCTTCATCCCTTACCACTCCCATGGATGTCCGTTCCCATGCGTCCTCATTTCCGTCCCCAGCTCTCTCCCCTATCCCCCCCCCCACCCCCCTCCCGCGTCATCCTGTAATGCGAACCCTTCCTCGATCATGCTTACCCCTCCCGCGTTCCCCTCCCCATTTCTCCAGCTTATCTTCATTCCCCTCCCCTCTCCCAGATTCCCCTCCCCATCTCTCCTTTCCTCCCTTCCCCCTAGCTATATGAAATACACACATTTTTCAAACAACTGCATATTATAAAATTTGCACACAAATTTCATAAAGTCAGAGCTTATCTTTAAATATATAAACTTTCGCAGGAGTGCACACAACAACTCACCAAAAGTTCATCGCAATCGGATGAATGCATACAGGAAAAACAAAGAAACATTAATCTTAATATATAAAACAAAGTCGGGTTAGTTACACCATTTATAATTCAAGAACGGCTGAACCGATTTGTTAGATTTTTCTCCGTTCCGATTAACAGAATAACTATTAAAACATTGGAAAAAATCAAGGGAAAAATAATTATGAAGAAAATAATTTTTTTCATATATTTTGTACGGATAGGATTTTCAAATAATGTGCGTTGGTCGACATAATTTGAATCAATTGGAACAGCTAATAAATTAAACACAACATTTATTGATTCTGATATTGTCATGAAAATCGTAGTTTAACAGTAGTTAACGTAGTTTGCTTCCGCAATAGATAGGGGTAATAAACATCCCTTAAACAAGAGTTTTGTGAGATATCTAATTTTTTTAATACATCACACACTCTATAATTTAGGCAATCCCACAAAAAATATTCTAGACAACAGAAACAAATAGAGAAGTGTGCTGAACTAACTACATGAACTAACAAAATGGCAGAGCCAATGAAAGATATGCGTTTTGTGTCAAAAAGGTGAGGCGGCATTGTGCTTAGAATAGATTTGCAGTAGTATGGGTGAACGATGTTGGCGACATATTTGTGAGTACTATAGTATTCACTGCACATGTCACACAATGTTTCATACTGATAATGGTTTATGGTCCAATTAAAGGCTAAAGTTTACTGACCTATTGGTCCTGATCTGCGGATTGGGTGGTCCCTGCTGGTTCCTCCTGAGTTTCCGACGCTGCCACAAGATGATGCTGGCGCAGACCACCACACAGAGGACTGAGAGCACCACTCCTAGTGCTATACCTGCAGATAAACAAACAATATCACTTACAAATACATTTACAATGAAATGAAGAATGAATGAATTCAGATGAAGGACACTTAAAATGATTATTTAGGCAGTAGGTTCCCAATCTACTTTTACTAATTCTTTTTCTTTTGTTTTGTTTACTTATTTAATCTTATAATTTTTCCTTTATTTCGTATTTCTATACTGTACCAGCTGACCCGCCCACGCGTTGCTGTGACTATCGAAACACAACGCCATCTACTGGATGGTTACTTAACCTAGATAACCAAGTGTTGTTGGTCAATAAATTAACTCACACTGCCACCTGTCAGAAACTTATGGAACTTACAAATAATTTCAAATCATTGTCCCATAATAAACATTTAATTCGCAATAATAAATATTTAGATCAATAATCGAGATAAAAACTATCCTATCGTTTAAGTTGGACCAAATTGCATACAGTAAGCCAGTAGTTTCTAGTTTTCTAAGTAGTTTCGGAGTTTGTCTTGGACGAACACGTGACGTGAGATTTTTATATATAAAGACTATGACTGTTTAAAAACAAAAAGCATGTATGTAAATGGCACTTGTGCCGTTAATTCTAATAAAATAAATAACTTAACTCACAACCAAACAGTTGCTGTAGCCGTTGTTTTTATATCCTGTCATTATCTGTTGACTATTTTGTTCTTAGCATTGATCTAAAGCACATACATTTTCACAAAATGTCTGACACAAGTGACGCCATGTTAAAAGTGACGACGACGTGAGTAGCTAACCTCGCTCGACTGGTTGCGAGAGATACTTAAATTTTCGAGTATGGGATACTTGTGTATCCCTGTGAAAGAAGGGCCTAAGTGGATTCAGCAATTGAGAAGCAACTCAGATGCAGACAGAGTAAGAGTTGGCCTTAATAATGTGAATACCGCACAAGAGTCCCAACTGCTCTCAGAGGAGCCATTAGGACTATGGCATTCCCAATTGGAGTACGTTGTGAGGCTGAAGAGACTGGGGAGAGTAAGAAGATAAGGAAGAGGAAGGTTGGAACATACCCAGCTAAGGTTTTTCAAGCAATGTTTCAATTGTAAATGGTGGTCAAATCATACTGATAGTAACTACCACTCTGCATGATGATTATTTGAGATTTCTTTTTTTAATTTTTTTTTTTATAGTGAACATTTCACAAGAGTCCTAACTGCTCCCGTCTCGAGCCAGTGAGACTATGGCATCCCCTATTGGGGTATGTTGTGAGGCTGAAGGTAAGCGGAAAGAGAAGGAGATGAGGATGAGGAAGGCGGGGAAGTACCTCGTCGTCGGATTAATTAATTGTGAAATAATACAAATTAATCAAATAAAATTTATCTCGCACGCTGGGTTCAAACCCGCGACCTTAGGAATGGGAGTCCAAAGCTTTGGTTCTGGACTACGCCGGCCGTCGATTGTATATTAATATATACGTGTTTAGAGCATTACTTATAATATACTACGCCAGTTTTATATTAAATAAATCATAAAATACCATAATGTTGGTCGCTGGATGTATCCTTCTCAGCAATGGGGGGCTCAGAGCTGGTGTCCTTGACAGCGGGAGTGGAGGTGTCCCCCTTGGTGAGAGGCGGGATAGCTATCACCCTACCTCTCTCCTCGCCTCTCAGGGAGACCATCACGTAGCAGACGGCCTCTGTGTTTAAATCGTGTAGCTGTTGAACAAATAATATGCATTAAATTTTTTCATAAGAAGCGATTATTTTGTGGTTAAGCATTATATTTTTAAAATAAAACAAACTAACAACAAAATTCATCAAATATTTGAAGTTAATTTTCACATTCTGTGAAAGTTTTATTCGAGTTCTGTGATTATTTATGTTTTATGAGGCAACTGGCCTATAGTGATATAATAACAGCACTTGAATAGAACTTACACAGAAAGCAAAAATCAACTTAAAATATTTGATGAATTGTTCATAATTTTTAAGTTAATTTACACGTTCTGTGAAAGTTCTATTCAAGTTCTGTGATTTTTCTGCTTTTTGAAGCAACTAGCCTATTATAATATAATATCAGAACTTTAATACAACTTACACAGAACGTGAATATATTAACTAAAAATATTTGATGTATTGTCCTAATTTTTAAAGTTAATTTACACATTCCGTGAAAGTTCTATTCAAATTCTGTGATTCTTTCAGTTTTATGAAGCAACTGGCCTATAATAATTAATAACAGAACTTGAACAGATCATACACAGAATGTGAAAATTACGAAAAAAATTTGATAAATTGTATTTTTTTTTTTTTTAAACATTTAAATATAAATATATATATCCAATTAACTATAAATTCCTTAGTAATTAAGCACAACAATTTATTATTTTATACATCGACCGGCTTGGCTTCGACCAAGCTTTATCAGGATATAATAATAACTCAGTATTAAGTTTATAGAAAAAACTTTAACTTAACCGCTTGGGCACATAAGCTTGTTTTCACGACAATTTAACGTAGGTAGACATAGGAATGACGTATGCCCCGTACCTGAGTTATTAAAAACGTATGTAAAAAAATAATAATGATAATATTCATTCAAATACAGTATTCTCATCACTAATCTGCCACCTCAAGTATTGTCCACTTAGTGAAATTGGCCAATTATAGTGCATATTATATATAAAATATGCTAAAAATGAACACAGGTATTTCGTTGAAATAAGCAAACACCGCAATCAAGTTTACTCGCATAATTTTAAAATCTCGTACTTACAAACCCCTTTTCGGTTATGGTTTTATTGCATAATGTGGAAAATTAAAATCTTCAAAAAATGTTGTTAAACATTTAAATATTTGTGCCTAAGTAAGCTTCACAAGATTTTATTTTATTTATTTGCGTTATAAATACATTTATATATGACAGTGAATAAGTATGTTTATGTCATTGACCAATAAAATAACGACATTTAGATACAGGACCATAATAAAAAAAAATGCAACAATATACCTAATACAAACAATTCTGATTAAGTGCATTTCTAAGGTTTACAAGATAATGAAAACAAGCTTTTTGGCAATATTTTTTCATTTATTTGTGTTAAACAAGAATAAGCCTTATCGCCATCTATATAAGGAGTGTTATTGTTAGCGGCCTGATCCTGAGTTTTATACGACGTGGTGCATAACTTCAAGAGTTCAACAGGTTAAATATATATCGTTAAGAAGGTACTATCTAACAATGAGTATTTTTCTTTGAGTAGGTTCCTTACTATTCACGGAAGAATCAGTGTACAAAATATGTATATATTTTTTTTTTTTTTAAAAAGAAAGACAAACATTTCCGGGTTACGAATAACCCAACAACATTTGAAAATCTCCTACTACCACCACACTAAGCGGAAGATGTGGCTTGTGTTGTGGTGGAGGACTTAGCCAGCCGAGGAATCGAACACGGAACGTCTGGGTGGGACCCAAACGCGATGCCCACTGAACCACTGACCGGTGATTTATTATTTATATATATATATATAAATAATAAATATATAATATATATTTTTATTATAATAATACATTGTTTTTTGAGTAAGTATGTAGGTACTATCAATGGACTCAATATTTTCTTTCTTAGGTGGGTACAAATATTTAAAAATCAAAAAGTTGGCAACACATTACCGGCTCACCTCTAGTTGTGTTATGTTAGTCACGTTCTTGGCCGACCACTTTGGCAGGGGTGCAAGGGGGTCCTGGCTGTAGTAGACGGTGTAGACCATGGGGGGCTTCCGGGCCTCAACCTCCTCTGGGCTGGAGACCCCCGGGTCGGGATCCTTGCCCACGGAGGGGTCCGAGTTGTCAATGTTCAATGTCCAGGATATCTTGACCACTCCCCCATCGAGGACTTTCCACCGGACGTCTTTAACTGCATTTGACACTGTAAGATTGGATAAAAAAAAATCATCAGTGAATTTTGTAGTACAATCAATGCAGACGTGTTATATTTATTTATTAGCATAGACCTGTGAAAAATCATGGGATATAAAATATATTTCATATATCATTGTAATTTAACTGCCCTAAAACAGGATTTCTTCTAGTTGGGCAGTCAAAACACTAAAATAATGTATAATATAATATTATGTATAATCCTATAAATAAAAAAAAGTATTTTTAGAAATAATTTTTTTTTTTAAATCTACAAAGCA
Source organism: Limnephilus auricula (assembly GCA_951813805.1). Taxonomy (NCBI): domain Eukaryota; kingdom Metazoa; phylum Arthropoda; class Insecta; order Trichoptera; family Limnephilidae; genus Limnephilus; species Limnephilus auricula. The sequence goes on from OX638403.1 coordinate 10,845,672, forward strand.
ACTAATGTAAGAACAGTGGAATTAATTCATTATATTATTTATTTAAAATAAATTTTTTATCCCTAAATTTAGTACAAAGCACACACAAAATACTTATCTCTATGTAGGTATAACATATTATAACAAACTACCATTATATCTGAAAGTTATCGAAAATATTCAGGAATTTCAGCAAAAATTTAAAAAATACCTAAAACAACTATAAGAGTCTATATCTCACTATTATTATTATTTCTTTCAAATCCTTTATTGATAAATCTTGCAATTTCTTAATTATGCCTTGTTTTTTGCCATATTGTATTATGTATTTACTTTCACACATGATCTTGTATAATTGAAATATAATTGAACTAAAATTCCCTCACCAAACACAAGAGCCTTGTCTCTTTATGGTGAGGAAAAGCTATTCTTATCCACTATTTTACCACTGTATAAAATGTTAAAATTGTGTATTTATTGTAATAAAAACCTTTAAATATTAAATAAATAAAAAAAAAATAAAAATTTATTAACACCCCTTTTAGAGGCTTTTAAACAGAACACATGACATAGTCCCTGAGGGAAACTATTTTCCTCAGGGCCTCCTGGGTGAAGCTAATGAACTGCCTCAGTAATAAGTTTTTGAATTTGTTTAGTGATAAATTGAATATAACCAGTGACTCAGTTCTCTCCATAAGTGTTCTGAGCAATGAGGAATACATATGGTAGTTAGTCCCAGAATTTCTACTCTGAAATAAATCCCGACTTCTAGTATTACGTAGTGGAATCCGGAAGCTTATCAATGGAAGCAATTCTGGACTGTCAAATTTGTCATTTAGAATTTTATAAAGAAGTACCTACCAAATCAGTGAAAATACAATTTACTGGCGAATGCTGAGATTTGAATCCGGGACCATCGGATTCGTAGCCAAAGTTGTTAACTATTTTAAGTTGTAGATACTCTCAGTATTGCCCTGGTGAAAGTGAAAGATCACTATTCAGAATCAACACTTTGCTTGAAATTATCGTAGCTACGTTTAGTGAAAAGATCTGAATAGCCAGGCACTTTCAAACATTTCTCCCCCCATCTGCTGGGTTGCCAAACTGACTCCAGGCAGTTGGGACTCTTTTGTGGTAATCACATTTAAAAAAACTCATGGGTCAATAAAAATGTTACAGCCAGACATGGTTAACCTTGCAATTAAAATTTTTATATCTGGTTGTAGTGTATAGCCCTTAAGATGTACCTTAATAAATTACGTTCATTTGGGAATGATCGGTACAGCCGAAGATTCCCGAATGAGCACAGTAAAGGCCAGTCGCTGTCGAACAGCGTCGGGGCCGCCAGAACTAAATAGAGCATACCTGTGATCAGACGTTACTTATAATATCATTATCTTTATGATCATTCACAATAAACTGTAAAACGAACTTACGTTGTTATTACTTTGAATACATCGTGGGCTAGTGAGCCACGACACATTAAGCAGAACATAACACTATGGATTAAAAATTTAATTTTTTTAATCCATAGAAATTCATAGCCAAGCTTGCCGATCTATAAAAAGGGTTTGGTATATCAGTTGATTTTAAGCTCGGCTTTGTTGGAATGTCAAACTTAGCACAGCTTGGAACATAATCTGTATATAGGTCGAAAGCCTAGATGTCACCAATAATATGTGTATTGTCTATGTATTTAATAGAGGATTGTGTTGCTTTTTTCCGTGGAAACCATTCTACCGTCTATGCTCTCTACTGTCATCTCTACGCACCGGGAAATCGCGATCTGTCAAAAATGACTGTTCATTTTTAAACGTGTTTAATTTATGAGTTAATTTTTGATAAAGTTTTCCACTTCAATCAGCATGGCGCTAAGCGAGTACACAAATTTTAATTAGTATTTTTTTTGCTAGAGTCAATGCACTAATATTGAAATTAACCACTGAAAACAAACTCAAAATCAAAACTTAAAATCCCTAATCAGACTATTTTTGATTGTTTATCAATTAATAACACTGTCATTCCTCATTGCTCGATAAATATAATAATCCATACTTGTAAAATTAGGCAATTTACGTAAATTTCGGTGGGAAGTATTCTAATATTACTTACGTATATGTCAGATTTATGAATATGTATTACCTTCATGTTTGGTGCGGCAAACTGCTGTCTCGCTGAAGGGACCTCTTCGTTGCTGATTTTGCATCACAGCCTGAACCTTGAAGCTGTATAGAGTTCCCGGTTCCAATCCCAGCACATCCATCCAGCTGTTGAGGCTGCAAAAATTAAAATATTAATGAATTAACAGTTGCATAATCAAATTGAAGCAGCACATAATGAATATAATTATTATTCTGAATTTGCCAACCACATTCTTTTGACATATTTAAAGAGTTAAAAATTTTACATAAAAAATGATTGGAAGATAACTTTGAAATTTTATAAATTAGAAAAAATGTTAATAGTCAATTAAATATTATGAATGACCATATTTTTTTTTAAATAGCCATCTCTTAAATTGGTTTTACATTAATACATGCTGTACGGTGCTGCTGGAACGAGACGGATTGCATACCACGTGATGCGCTATTGTTGTACCCAGTAGCGACGTGTGAACAATTTTTTTGTTTGTCTGTTTAATTAAAAACAAATATTATCCGACATCAAAATGACACATATATTTTTTACTCTAAATATGCTTAGGAAACACTGGTTAAAATCTTTTGGTTAGGTGCTGATACATCTTTAATAGATTTCTCAGGATTTAACTTCATAATTAATACATAATACGCATCACCATGAAACAGACAGAATCCTAGATGTGGCGATCTAATGTACTTATTAAAAAGTCTTAACCGCTTGGACACATAAGCTTGTTTTCACGATAATTTAACGTAGGTAGACATAGGAATGACGTATGTCCCGTACCTGAGTTATTAATGTATTATCATGTATTCTATAAATAAATACCTGTCTACACATCGATCCCTGAATTTATGCGGATCCAACGAATCCTGATCATCCTTGGTGTTGGACCGCTCCGAGTAGCAAAGCGTGAAGTAGAAGCCGTCGGCGCTAGCCTCGGCCGCATCACACCGCCACGACACGTTGACAGAGCGGGCACCTGTAGCTTCAGCAGCCAAAGAAGTCGGCTGTAGCTGCGAATTTCCAAACAACCAGTCGCTAGAGTCGTGCTCCGACTGCTTGTGGCTGCTGGCGTCCAGCTGGTCGTGGCGGTTATTGCTGAAAACAAAATGTTGTTCATGTTTATAATTGGGTTTTAGACATTGGCACGGGCACATGCCATCATGAAGCCATCTTGACATGGGCAACTGTATTGTTGTATTTGCAACATGTCAGTTGTGGATTTCAAGGCTATTTTTCCTTTCTTGCTTATCTTTGGCTTATCCCACAGTGAATTCTGCTTGAATACCTTACTTTATAGGTGTCAAATTCTACGATGAATCGTCAGTATTCAAACCACACAACTGTCAAATCAAGGCTGACAACAAACTCTATAGAGCATAATGGCGACAAACCAAAATGGCGACATTAACCCTTAGTGAGCCAGCTAAAATACCGAGTGGCCCGCCATGCGCCGGCTGACACTATTTATGTTTTCATAATACCGTCTTACGAGATAATGCGTTTATATTTTTATAAAAATCTTATGTATCCATCCTATGTAGTTTCCCCAGGATAGCTAATACTAATAATATTCAGAGAAAAGTTATTTTTTTTCCCCCTTTAACTTTATAAAAAATATTATGTAATGGAGAATCATGAAATATATCATTTTTATTATGTATTTAACCTAAAATAATTCCAGATAATAATAAAAATAGGTCAAATGAGGATTTCTTGTAAATAAATGCAGTACTTGCATGGCTTTTGAAAATGAAAAATTATAATATTTTTCCACTAAATTTTCACAGATAAAAAAATCAATGTTTGCAAGTGACAAAATGACAATGGAGGCGAGTGCCGTGAGTTCCTAGCAAATGCACTATGGATTCGCTGGCATTCGAAGCTTTGACAAACACCTTAAAAATAATTTTATTATCTTTTAAACCAAAATTATTACCTGTTGTGATTGAAACCTCTCGCATTGCCATCCTTGTTGTATGGCTTGAGAGTTCTGTTGGCAGAAGAGCTCCACTGTATGAGGTTCAGGTCCTGATCCAGCCATTTGTCACTTGGCGAGCCCAACACCCTGAACTCGTATTTGTTCAAGGGGTGTATATCTAAAAAAACCAAAAAAATATTGACACGCCAGAAAACTAAACAGCAACATCATATTGTTGCGTATAAAATTATAATTATTTCTCTTCTCCTAAAGTTACATTTAATTTATTATTTTCACAACTCATTACCATTGTACTCCATCACCCCATCAATTTTTCCGGAAATAAACAAACAAATAAAATCCTTTGCTTTTGTTTATTACCTACAGTTTAAAAATAGAATACATAAAAAAAAAAATATGAATATTAATTAAAGATAATATTAGTGAAACTCAATCAAAAATCTGAAACAGAAAAATCAGAAAAAGATACGAATACATCTGGGACTCGAACCCAGGACCTTCGGCTTTCCTCGGAGGTCCTGGGTTCTTCCTTCGGAGGTCCTGGGTTCGAGTCACAGATGTATCCGTATCTTTTACTGATTTTTCTTTTTCAGATTTTTGATTGCGTTGCACTAATATTATGTTCATTAATTAAAATATTATAACTTGAGGTTTAACCGCTTGGACACATAAGCGTGTTTTCACGATAATTTAACGTGGGTAGACATAGGAATGACATATGTCCCGTACCTGAGTTATTAACTCGTTAAAAAAATATATTTTTAAAAATATGTCTTGTTCAATAATTTCAAAATTACTTTGTGATGTCATTGGCCAAGGTTGGTATAAAGTGTATTCAACAAGGTTAGTTTATCGAGGGGATAGAGCAGTGATTGGCTAGAAAGTTGTGACATAATTTGAAGTCCATTCTCCACCGTAAGTCCATTCTTCACAAGTTAATGGCGTCAAGCGACTGAATGCATTTACAAATGATTTATTTTTAATAGATTGGTAATTATTATTTGGTAATTATAGTAAGTAGTATTCGGATTGAAAGGGTTAAAAATCCCGTGTTACTTCCACATTGATGTTGTAGATTCAATGTTATAAGTGCCTTATGCAATGATGAAAATCAGTATACTTGTTGTCTAACACATACTGTCAATTTTCCAAATCGAAAGACTCACTAATCAAACTATCATATTATCCAGTATTAAAGCGTTGAGAGTAATCGAATACTATTATCTGGCGACAGATACATATATCGTCGTTGCCTTCTTCCATCTTCAAGCAAATGCTTTTAATGGAAGACCAGTATGAATTAACATGTACCAGTCATAAGTTAAATAAATAAATAAAATAAAAAACTTAATATGAAAAGTGTGACGACTTTGATGAAAATGATTAACTCATTCACAGCCTTTTTTTTTTTCTCCATCTTCTACAATATGAGCCATGTAATAATATCAAAAATTTAAGGCGATAGAAAATAAACCATGTGAGGACGATCAAAATAGTACATACATAATAAATAAAAAAAATAAAAATCATATCCTCTGCATACCACTACACAATTCAATTGCCTTGGTATGTATATAATATTAACATAATTTTGTGTGACTAGCTGTCAAATTTAAATAAAATATTTTGATGCAATATGGTATTTAAAATTATGTCAAAAATTGTGTATAGAATATGAACTATCTGAAAAAAACTGTGCAAAGAATATGAAGCATGTGAGAAAAACACGTTAAAATTAAATTTTCTGGCATAAAATAATTAATGTTTGCCATAAATATAATCTTATAATGAAAGAAATATATTTTTCCTACTTTGTCCATTAATAGAATTGTTATTTTCCGTTTCGTTTTTTTTTTAAAATAGTTTTTATCGATTTTCTCAGAATGTACTCGGTATCACATGGTTCGTATTCTATATGCAATGACGATATATAACATAATATCCAACTGTCAAGTCACCTTTTGTTTTGGGATCTCTACCCCTCGATATGTGATTGAAAAATATTTTTTTGTTTTTAATAGAAAAAAATATCATCCGACAACAAAATGACATCTAACTTTTATACTCCAAATATGGTCAGAATCATTGGGTTAAAATCTTTCAGGTACAAACTGTTACACCCTGTATATTTAAGAAATATTCAAAGTAAACATACCTTCCACAATATAGGAAGACACGTTGTTAGGCAGGGTGACATTGTGCAGGGTGGTGTTGGGACCAATAAGCTTCCATTGCAGCTGCCACATCTTTACATTGGGTGCATTGTCTCTCCATGCGACGTGCATTGATGTATTTCCCACTGAAGACAGGTAAGTATCCACTGAAAACCAAAAAACCATCATATTAAAACACTTAACGCATTACTAATTAGATTCTTATATGCCGGTTCAACATTAATATGGTAAAGCTGGCCTTAGCTTGGTGTAAGGCCGTTTTAACCATACAAATGCATAATAAACCATAAAATTATAGGAATAAATCAGTATAGTTTTTCACTGTTCCGGCCTTAAGCACCGCGTTATATTTACACCTTGTTTATAAGTAAGAGGATTTTAATACATTTAATAAACTAATAATAGCTGTAAGGAACCACCCACCTTGTAGATGATTTAATCTATCAGATGTCTAAAGTTTTTATCAATAATTAATTTTATCTGATATCTTACAAATATTTAAATCTGTAAGATATCTTACTGCCTTTATCAATGATAAAATCTGTCAGATATCTATATACCTTGTCAACAATTAAATCTAACAGTACTGCCACCTTGTCAATATTTAAATCTGTCATATATCTTACCGCCTTGTCCGTGGCACACCACGTGTGGGGACTGGTCACTGGCGCCCCTACGGTTGGTGTATGTCTTGGTGTAGAACTCATAGCTCCTATAGGGTTGCAGCTTCCGTAGATCGTAATTCTTAGAAGTCAGGATTTGGGAGTGCTCCTCCCCACCATCTGGGAAAACAAAAAATATATATTTTCTTCTTCATCCATAAGATTCACGTCATTTTGTCTAGAAGACTGTTTCGAAAAGAATTAGCACAATTATTTGTGTATGAAGTTTAAAAATAACCGTAAAACAATATTAATAAAGTGCCTATTAAAGTAGCGACCTGAAACAATCTGTTCCTTTGACTAATACATTTATGGCTTAGGAGTACGTATAGAGTTGCAGAAAGTATTTTGAAGTCCAAAAACAACAGTTTACTTAACCTGTTAACCGGGCGGACGTATAAAAACATCAAACAATAAAGTATCGGGTATGGGTAGGACATATGAATACGTCCTTGAAATATATGTTGTGCCCTGGAATGGGCAGGACGTATATTTCCGAGCAACAAAAGTATTAGTCATGCATACATGTCTCGACGTGAATTTAAGACACGGAGGGAATCAGTATCATTTCGCCATTGAGAGTGGTGGACACTGGAGTGGTGACACTGGAGCAGTGACGGGTACGTACTTACACTTACCTACCTATTTTCGTATTTTATATTATTTACTTATATTTTTTTAATTTTATTATTTTTTATAAAATAAAAAAAAATAAAAATTTTATAATTGTTCGTAAAATTTCTAATTTTTTAATTCGATGTTTCCATTTTTTTGTTGGTATTCTTTTCTATTTCATTGTAATTTTGTATTTTCCTTTGTGCTTTATATATAAATGAATAAACGATAAAAAATATTAGATATGAAATTAAACAATTTTTTCACTTTGTTCCACTTGTTTATTTACAACAGGACTGGTTTCGTCCTACTACGGACGTTTTCAGACTGAACTCATTCAAACTAGACTCATTAAAATCAGCAAACACAGCAACACTGAAGAGACTATACAAGGAACTCAATCTGAAGCGACGGATAGCAACACAACACCTTTGGTTCAATCGTGAAAGTAAAAAACGAGGACTTTTACCCAACTAGACTCGATAAAAAATATACTTCATAGTCTTTTCATTTATTTTAAGCATAAATAAAAAAAAATAATAATACTAAATTACGTCCTCCGGGCGTGACGCATTGACAAGTCCTAGTGAAAGAGTTTGCGCCCGTTGTATGTTGCGTAATTCAAAACGGAAGTCGCCGGTTAACAGGTTAAAAATCGCTACGTTTTGTAAGATTTGTAAACGCTATCAAACAACGATTCTGCTGTCATAAGCAAAAAGACTAATGAATAAATATTCTCTATTAAATTCTGAACCATTTGGCCATACAGCAAAAAGGAGAGAAAAAATTCCGCTCTTCAAGAAAACTGCGTACATGCCTGGGTTTTCACAAGGTGTTGGAGATTATGCAACGACCAGGAGACTTGCAAATCAAATAAGGAGCTGGAAAGATACACGGGACAGGGTTGGAGGTAGATTTAAGGGTTACACATTGCTGATGATATATGCTTCTTTCAAGCTGTTGGAGATTATGTACTGGTAGATATAGGATATTTGATTAGGTTATTTGATTACCTGTCAGCATGAAGTGCACGGTGTAAGCCACGGCAGGCAGGCGGTGCGGAGCCTCCCAAGTGATGCGCACCGTGTCTTTAGTCACGGGACAGCAGCGGACGAAGGAAGGCGGAGGCACGTTGAGCGCCCTCACGGCCAACAAGGCCCAGGCACTGGCTTCTCCCACACTGTTGGAGGCTATGCACTGGTAGACACCTACAATATAACAAGTCTTTTATAAGAGTTTGGTAAAATATTTTAGGGTTACGAGAATAATCTGACAATATTTAAATTACCATTAATTAATTAACCTTAACTTCAAACAGGCGAGACACAATGTTACCAATATCCGACACTATTCGTTGTTTATAAAATAATTTTATATAAATAAATTCCAGATTGGGTTCCCCCTCATACAATGACAAAATAGACAATTAAATCTTAATCCAACATTAATAATTAATCAGAAAGAAACAAATTTTTTTTTAGCCATGAACTTATTATAACCGGGTAAAAATAACAGTGAGAAAACAGAACATGATAAAAGAACAGGTTAGGTTTTTATAAAATTTTCTTCAAAGTTTTGTTTTTTATGGAACCATTCATACATACCTTGCACAGCATCCTTGAGTTCAAGTTTTTACAAAAACAGAGCTATTCAAAATATCCAAATATCTATAGTATTGGATATGCATGCTAGCTATAAATGGAAGTGCTGCCATCTGATTGCGAGAGTTAGGTAACTACAGATGGTTTGAATGACGGTAGTTGAATTTCCTAAATGCATTTCTTTATTCCTGTGCCTATTCTCTTTGACTTTGGATCAAAGTCAAAACCTTAGTGCTCTAATGTAAGTTGAACGCTGCACATGTGCTAAATAATCGAACATTGCAGTTCGTTGATAGTCACCGCCTATTTTGGAATAACCCGCAAATTTATACACAATCTCAGCGGGACATCTCGTGGAGTGTCAATCTGCAAACCGCCGCAGTAGTGTGTTTGAATTATATACCGATATCCAAGGTAGTGATTTAAGTGACTCATATCTTTCGTTTTCTTGAGAGAACATTGTGACATCTCCGAAAAACCAAAATTTGAGTTGAGTATGCAGTTATATGTAAAAGTGTACCTTTTAACCCGGATAATACTCAGATTACTCATAAACACCACCAAATCAATTATAATGCACAAAAACTTGTAGTGAAATAAACAAAAAAATTATGTTTTCTCGGTTACTAAGAGCAAATTTCAAAATGTCATGCTAATGTACCGGACCGGCGTGCTTCCGGAAATTATTTTTTAACATATTTAATAATACGTGTAAAACACAGACATGTAAATAATATTTGATTTATAGTGAGCATTCAAATATTGCTTTCCTTATTATCTCAATACTTAGTATTTGGAGATGTCTGCCTAATCATCCTGTGAAACAGGCCAGAGGCAATCACGGTAAGTCTGTGGTTTTTTTCACTCCCTTTCCGTCCTCACCCACATTTTAATTCAATTTTTTATTTATGTTAACGCAATCTACAGCGAATGGAAGTTTTAACCTCTAGTTGGCCGATTGATCACCGGTGATCGCCGGTTTTTGGAAGCGATTTTGTCCCTTATGTATAAAGAAATTGTATGAAGAACAAGGTCAGAATCGCTTGGGCCATTCTCGTTCTTGACATAACGAAATACTGGATAGCGTTTAGCCACTCCGGATAATTCAAATTAATTCCCAATGACGCGCCGGTAATCAAAGATGGCGGACAAAATGGCTGCCTCTTGATAATATGAACGGAGTCATATTCGAATTCTATATTTTTTCATTGTTTTTGATATAAATCCATTGTGGAAAGCATAGATTTGAGTGATTATTAGGAAGTTCATTTTATCGACATTATTTTGATGTAATTTTTGTAATATATCACAAAAGAAATGTTATAAAAATTGAATTCGTAAGTAAGGTGAGAACTGTCAAATATTTTACGTCGTATTGAAAAAAATAATTTTTTGTATGCTGGCTTTCAACAGGTTAAAGAATTAATGCAACAAATTTTTTAACCGCTTGGGCACATAAGTTTGTTTTCATGACAATTTAACGTAGGTAGACATAGGAATGACGTATGCCCCGGACCTGAGTTATTAAGAGAACAGTTGAAGTGTTCACAAAATATTTTAATATGTTCACGTTCGGTGCTGCGGGTAGTGCTAGTTATTATAATCACCTCTATCAGAGCTGATGGTATCGCTGACAATCAGTTCTGGTGGTCTCTTATCCTGGGACTTGAGCTTCACCCGGCCGGTGATGTTCAGGGGGCGGCCGTCCTTGTACCAGGAAATCTTCGGGGGAGGACTTCCTCCGGCGGAGCAGTTGAAGCGGACCGTTTTGGCCGTGGGCGTGTGCTCCGATGTCGGGGTCTGCTTGAGGTAGGGGGCTAGCAGGACGGTGACGCGGTAAGCCTGATGAGAAAATTAGACAAATTTATTGAAAAACCATTAACTTTAATTGTTAAATAATGTCACATAAAATTATAATTAGTTACCTGTTAACGACACACTTAGTAAAAACTTAGTAGATAGTTTAAATGAAAACGACAATTTTTTGAAGTCATAATTGAATGAGGTGGATTCATAGCACTGAATTCAGTTTATATGTCTCCATATTAAAATTACGAGAAATGTTGAATGAAATTTTTTTTTTTTTGTGGGTGTGAAATTTACAAATCGAATGTTCAGAAATTGCGATCGCTCGACTCGTTTTTCAATTATCAATGCAATCGCTCGAGTGGATATTATGTGCATATTATATTAACATTCAAGATTCATTTTAACTCAAACACGAGGAGAAAATTTAATTTACACGGGTTGGAAGTGTCAAATTCTTCCAGGAAATGTATGAAATAATAATACCATTGTGAAGAATTACTGGGAATGTTATTTTAAATTTGTAAATAATAGTAAGTATATTATCACGAATTGTTTTCTTTTTTATGCGAAAACATATGCACAAGTGTTCTAACTGCTCACTGCCGTCCAGAACCAATGTGACTATTGCTTTCCCGATTGGGTGTGGTATGAGGCTGAAGGGGGTGAGGAAAGGATGGGCTGTGGAAGGTTGGAAAGTACCTGACTATTCAGATCTGGTCACCAAATATGGCTAAAGCCATTTCAAGTAATCTATCGATTCTGAATGGTGGTCTTTCACCGGGGCGATAATAAGCGAATTTCTAGCACTCTGTATGAATACTCTATTACAATATAATTTTTGTATAATTTGTTCATATATTTTGTATGGTCTCCTATTTACACCGCTTGGAGAAAGTTTCTTAGATATGTTTAATACAAATTGAGACAACCTGTTTTGAAATATATTAATGTCTAAAACCAACGCTTCTTTCTACCTGGAAAACCGTTGATGATATTTTTAAACTTTTTAAATTACTGAATAACCTCTTAGGACCAGTTGTTTCGGAAAAGTTCACGTTTGAATTTCCTTCAAATCGACATTCACCGAAAAATTGGGTTGTTTCAACCTCTGTCAGAAGAAATTTCATCGAAAATTCCATAGGACCAGTTGTTTCGGAATTCGCTTCAAATTTGAATTTCCTTCAAATTTGAATTTCCTTCAAATCGTCATTCACCGAAAAATTGGGTTGTTTCAACTTCCGTCAGCAGTAAATAGCAACAAATAACGTTCGATAAATTTGAAAATTTGTGTTCCCCGCCGAATCACAATTTTGACGTCTGGCATGCGCCTCCCATTATTTCGCTAACCGTCCGGACTCGGCTGATCACATTCACATCACATTTCTATAGTATTTTCACTGCTGACGGAAGTTGAAACAACCCAATTTTTCGGTGAATGACGATTTGAAGGAAATTCTAATTTGAAGGAAATTCAAATTTGAAGGGAATTCCGAAACATCTGGTCCTTAGACTGCCCTGAAATGTTAATTGTTATAAATATTTTTTTTTTTTTAAATTTTATTTCCTTTATTTTTTCTAATTTATTTTTTTTATGTTGACATTATTATGTTGTGTTATATTATGTTGACATTATACAAGATGGTATTACCAGAGAATACCGGAAATTAGTACCTTTTAAATCAAATTCTAGACGTATTGACTCTTTTTTACAAAAAAACATAAATTAATTTTGAAAGATTGTTATTTTATCTGGTAAACGCATTTTTTTAAATTTGAAAAACTATGTTTATCTTCAATATACTAAGGTTCATACCGTTGGTCGTTACTTGAATGTAGGTATATAATAAAGCAAGCTTTGAATGAAATAAATCAATATAAATTTTTTTATTTAAAAAATTTGATAAGGGGAATAATCGATCTTTCTCATTGGAACCTCCCTGTACAGTTGCAGGCATTTTTAAACTTTTATTTTCAGCCGCTGGACAACGGTTCTTAGATCTACTTGATTCCACCATCTTTTCCATTATGATAACCATAGCACTAATTATGTAATCATATTATTCACCGCTAGTGCGATTTAACCGAATCGCCAATACATTTACAGACCTTTTCTATATCTTAAAAACCTCTCCGTCCCACATCAAAGCAAAAATAATTAGTTATGTGATGTGTTTGTGTATTATGTTTGTAAAATGATGCGCATTTATTGTGCTGAAATGTATTGCATATATGTACTGGTATGTTTTTCTGTATAATGTTTGACATATAATGTCTGCAAAAAAAGGTTTAAAGAAATAAATAAGTAAATATATTAAATACTATTTTTATTCTAGCTTTAGTATTGTGATTTAAGCATGGTACAGACTCGAAGCTCACATAAAAAGATACTGTGTTATAAAGTATCTTTTCTACTGACACACTACGTTATAAAATATTTCTTCCTACGGCAGGAGAGGGGGTCAATTGAATTCGGACGCGGTCGAGGGAATATCATTTCTTTGTACTGGATATGGCTCCGTGCATGCTCCATGTATTCAAAATGACCCCCTCTCCTGTTTACGGCGAAGGGGGGGTTGCATAACTTTTCTGATATTGCGACGGTAGAGGTTATGAAAAATAATGCCGATTAGCGAAGATTCAAACCGCGCTTATAACACATGATCTTTTTACGTCTGTCAGGTCTGTATGGGATTGTATGGCGAGCGCTATTGTGTTATAAGTATCTTTTTGATGCGAACTTCGTGTTTGTCGCCCGCTTTATTCTTTAATGTTTCATTCATAGTTTTCCGCTTATACCACTAGTTTCCAGACACCATGTATGTATAAATGTGCCAAGTACATAAAAATCTTTTTCATGTGCAAATAATAACAGGCAAAGAACTGACTAATAATAATAATGCTTTGCTAATATTGTATCTTTGTATGAACAACCTTTAGCGAAAAGTGGTTGATGATTAAATAATTGACCCATGTTGTATTTGATAGTTTTTTTACACAATTTGTAGATTCTCAGTAGTCATAATTCATCGGGCCAGACAAACTATTCATAAATTCACTTTGTAAATTGACTGAAACAGCTGTCAATAATAATTATCTAAAAAAATGGGGTCGTGTAAGCCAAATATTTGCGGTGTCTTTTAACAAAAAGCGTGTACAACAGTATCTAACCATTTTCATGCTACGATTTGATGATGAACGTAAATAAGAGGTATAGGTCCTAAAAAATCAATGTTTTTTTTTATTTAACGATTTTTTGTGATGACCACACACGAGTCTCAATTTCTTTCAAGCAAGTATATTAGAAATATTGGAATTGAAGCGGCGGATTCAACAAAAGTTACGCTTTTGGTGTGAAGGTAGAAAGAAAGAGGGGTTTGTGTGTAGGTGCGATTTGCAGTATTATGTGTGAAAGATATTGGCGACACTTTTGTGAGCATTGATGAATTTTCTCCCTTGTTTCTATTATTTATGGTTTGGAGCCTTTGAAACTATAAAACCCCAAATATTGTAGGATTCGGGGATAAGTGATAAAAAGTCAATCCAAAATAAAAACAAAGTTTTTATAATGAGTTAACTATATATATTTAATAATAATAATAATAATACATATATTTTCAATTTTCGGGTCATCTTTTGCACTGGCTACTAGCCAATTTCAGAGAAATGCATGTGTGTGCGCGTGTGTGTGCGTGCGTGCCACCAAAAGTTGACAAAATGCATTGTCATTGACAAAGGGCCTATCTGCCGAATTTCAGCTCGATCGGATATCGGGAAGTGGGAATTTCCACTTACAAGAATTGCATTCATTGATTCACGAAAAACAAAATCGAAAATCAAATAGATATATTTAAAAATTGGATGACTACAAAGGAAATTATTGTAAATAAAGCAGTTATCAAAGTACTGATTTCTCAATTGGCTGTTTCATAACCTTTGACGATAATCGATTGGCAAGTTTATTACATGTCACAATGTACAACTAATTATGAAAAAAAAAACAATAATTTATTAATGTAATTACTTATTATTCGTACAATAATTACAATCAATAGACATCTAATTATTTGTAATACAAACTTTATAATAAATTATCCATATATAAGTAGATAGACAGTAATATGACTTTCTAGAATGATTTAATGTAAACTTTGTCAAAAATCATATCGATATTCAAAATGGCATTATTAAATTATAAAACAAACTAAAATAACACCTGTACGAAACTGTATACTCCGTATTAGATTGTCAACTATACAAATAGACCAAGAATAATTTTAGACTAAACAACTGTTTTGGGAAAAAAACGGTTCTACAAATATTATGCAGAGCCATATAGTTAGCGCCTGCTTCAATTTGTTAGCATTAATTTATTTATTGAAATATGTTGTTTGTTTTAAATGCAATCTGTGTTATCAAATGATCCGGATGTTATCTGTGTACATATATTTTTTACATCATGCGAGTTTCATTGTATTGAGATAAGAAAGTGGAATGAGTTGGCATGAAGGGATGAATAGTAATTTTAAAAAAAATCACATCTCCTCAAAAAGACATCAACAAATGTTATTTCCGTGAACTGTTTTATTTAAGGTGAATGTCAAAAGAATTCATATTCTACGCTTTCGTAGATGGTGCGCGGATAGTATTTTTACTTATAAATGCTTTTTACAAGTTATGCTTTGAAATATTAAGAAAAATTTATTGTTTGCAAAAGTATTTCATCGTGATTCAAAGTGATTCAATCCAACATTGTATTTGTTAGCCTTTCTTGAAAGATTAAAGTTTTTTAATTAACATAACTATTTGTTAATATTCATATTGCTTGTCTACTTTCGCGATGTAAAAAGCGTTTATAAGTAAAAATACTACAAGCGCACCGTCTACGAAAGCGTAGAATATGAATTCTTTTGACATTCACCATAATAATAAACAATGGAAAGCTATTATTGTTCCAGTATATTCAAGAAATGGACTATGTATTTATAATAATGACCATCTAATCCAAAATGTCTTTATAAAAAAATATATATATGCATACCTGTTGAATACTTTGTTGATCATTAGTGGCGATGCAGGTATAGAGTCCGCTGTTATCTTCCTTTACATCCTGTATCCTAAACACTTCCATGGAGCTGATCTCCTTAGCCTCCGTTTCCGAGGAGTCGGACTGGAAGTTCCACACCACTTTGGGTTTGGGTTTCCCTGACACGGCGCAACCCAGAGAGAGATTCTCCCCAAAGTGGACGGACACATTGGTCGTCTTGATGGGAAGTGTGATGTTCTCATTGGAGAAGTCATCTTCCATCTGATTCTCAGAGATGAAGCTCAGGGGATACGATGGTAAGGAATTCTTTATGATTGTCACGCTGGCTGGGGGGCTGTGGCGGGTTTTGTTGAGGATGGAGTTTACAGCAATGCACCTAGAAAAAAAACATAAGTTTGATTATGATTACATTCACAAAATTGGATAATTATGAAGTACATATTGAGGGCTTAACGACAAACAGTGTTATATATATATAAAAATAAAAAAAACATACAAATAATTCTAGGTAACCCACAAATGAGTGATATCCAGGAGGCAGTAAGTGGTTGAAGAAGGTCTGTGCAGACCTTATATATATAATTTCGTATATAATAGGGCCATAAATGACCAGTTGTGACAAAGGTGTGAATTTAAGTGCGCATATGTTTACTAGGATGTGTGGCAGTGGCGGTCCTTGACTTTTCTGTGAGCCAGAGTGCTAAGATTGAAAAATACAAGAATTCACAAGAATAAAATATAAGATAAACCATTATGTTCATCTAAATTTGTAGTTAAATCATTTAGTAATCAACAAAACATAACAAAAACCTGTTGAACTTACTTCATGAAAACGAAAATAAACGGGTGACGTCTGACGTTTGAGTTTGCTTTGACGTTTTCTTATTCGTTGCTAGACTTCTGACTCATTGTTGCCACACCTACGATGTTAATATGATGAAATATGAATTGAACATCGTTTCTGATTTAAAATGTTATTTCTGTCCAAAAACGATCTGGGTTACTCTTGATAATGCCCCTAAATAAGTCTGACTTCAAAAATATTCATGCAAAAAAATGAAATTCTAAAAAAAAAAATCATTTTCAACAAAAATTAATTTTGAATTTTTTATCTTAGCACTCCAGCTCACTGAAAAATCACATAAGTCGTGTTCGCCATATCGACTTGGGGGAAGTCATGAAACCGTTTCGTTCTAACAAGCTAGAAAAAAGTAACACAACTTCTATCTCATAAGGGTTTAAGTCAAATAAAGTTATATATAAAAAACATACCCACAATTTGAGGGCTTCAAGTCAAACAACATTGTCTACAAAAAGACATACCAATAATATGTATTGGCATGTGTTTATACAATAATTAATTTTAGCATTGTTGGTGTGTTATTTGTACATAATTTTATTTGACTTTAAGACCTCGAATTATTCATAAGGTTTTTGTAGATAATGTTGTTTGACTTTAAGCCCTCAAATGGAATAGAAAGCTTACCTGTAGTCTCCATTGTCTTCTTTCTGTGAGTTTGTTATGAGAAGTGACCCGGAATTGAGGATGTAATACCTGTAAATAAATGCATTGTTAGTAAATTTAAAATATCGTCATAAACACAACTAAACTTTAAATTTGCGTTAATATATTTTTGCGTTGCACGAGAATCAAACCTGCAGCATTCATCTCGACTCATGATCAAATGGGTAATGGTGGAGTTATACTTGTAAGGCGTGTTGTGTCGTGATGTTCTCTGCCGTGATGGCTAGCGTTCACATCTATAAGTTGTGTTCTGATGCCTTATGACGATATTTAATACGCATATAAATCAAATCACGTGGTACATACACACCAGCCAATACGCGGCTGTCCCCGCGCCCCTCACCTTCACCGCTTTGTCGAAAAGCGAGATCGCTTGTGTCGCGTCACTACAGATTGCATCATGACACAACACAACAGACTAATATAATCGTCACCATTCTAAATATATGAAACCGATACCGTTATGACGCATCACGTCTCGAAAACCCTCGACTCTGTAGAAACAGGCGGTCCGTTTGATAGATTCTCCCGTCTTAACAAACGGACTGCAATATTTAGAGCACAGGCATCAGGTGAGAATGCTATCCTTATTCTACCAGTATTTCAATGGAAGATGCTCTGAGGAACTAGTCATTGATAGATTCTCCCGTCCTAACAAACGGATTGCAATCTTTAGAGCACAGGCATCAGGTGAGAATGCTATCCTCATTCTACCAGTATTTCAATGGAAGATGCTCTGAGGAACTAGCGTCATTGATAGATTCTCCCGTCTTAACAAACGGATTGCAATCTTTAGAGCATAGGCATCAGGTGGGAATGCTATCCTTCTACCAGAATTTTAATGGAAGATGCTCTGAGGAACTAGCGTCATTGATCCTCTCGGCACCGGTGCATAGTCGGGAAACACGCCAAATGCATGCACAACACATTACGACTCGTTCTTGAGTTCTACAGCTCAGTTGTGGAACAATTTGCCGGTCTCTGTGTTTCCTCCTTACTACAACATGGGTCTCTTCAAGACCTATGTTCACTCCTTTCTCTCCTCAAAAAGACCCTCCACACAGCATCTTCAAAGAAGACATAGGCCCTGAGGGAAGTTATTTTCCTTCTTTAAAAAATGTTTTAATAAAAGTCTGAGACGTAAATTACCGTCATTATAATTTACAAGTACCTACAGTTTTATTACAAGTATAATTTAAATCACAACAATTTGATAATATCAAACAAGAGGCACAAGATCAAGTTATATGTTTAAGAACAATAATGTTCGGTAGTTAGTTGCTAATAAAGGCATATTCCCATATAGGTGAAAACCAAGTGGGTACACCGTATTCTCACTGTTCAAACCTAGGTGGATTTCGCTTCTGCTATGGGTAGCTAAACGTTTTCGATTTTCCATGCAGTTTGGTCGTAAATCGGCGACAGTCTGCTTGCTTCCATGCCATATCTCCATTTGTTTCTATTATATATCTATGGTTATAAGCAGACATCGGATTATATGCATTTGCATATTTGCATAATCAAATGCATTTTTTCCCAATCGTGCATATTTCGTTGGTCAATTTAACAGTTCTGGAGCCTAGCATTTGAAGACGTATCCATTAAATAGAATATCGCCCTCATCTCAAGACATTTTAACAAGTTACCAGATGCCATAGAAAAATTGAAAAAACAAAAAACCTTCCTCTATTTAAATCAATAGAAATACTGGAAACAATGATCGAACTCGCCAACATTTTTCCTAATTCAAATCAGAAAAGATTCGTAAAAAGTTAGAAGCTATTTTGCTTAAAAACCCGAGTCTTGAAGACATGAAGAACATTAATGCCTACACCAACGGCACAGGTCCCCTGCCTAAACAGGTATCTCCAGAAATGGCGTCAAATTTTAAATTTTGTCCAATGACGTCAATTGACGTAGAAAGGTCATTTTCGGCATACAAAAATAGTACCGGATGATAAACGTGCGATTTTTGCACTTTTGGAAAAAGATCAAAAATTTGGAAAAATACTTTGATTGTATATTGTCACAAAAACTATGCATAATTTTATGAATATTTCGCTATTATTGTACCGTCTTTAATTAAAATACATCAAAATAAAAATGGTTTATTGATTTTGCATTGTGCATATTTTGTGCATATCAAGAGTTTTTTTAAATGCATATTTCCATGCATATTTTAGCACTTTGTATATGCATTTCCATGCATATAATCCGATGTCTAGTAATAAGTAATAGTTTAGATGCGTACCTTTTACTCTCAGGTATGGGCTTAGAATTCTTCTCCCAGGTAATGTTGGCCGCGGGGTTAGACTCTATCTCACAGGGAAACTGAAGGGCATCTCCTTCAAACACAGTGCTGTCCACTGGAACTGAAGTAAAGTCTCGGCTCATGGCTGTGGAAGAAAACCCAAAGTTTAGAATAAGAAAAAAGTTGTTCTATGGCAAAACAGAACAGTCGTCAACTTGGTTGGATATTGTACATTTGCTTTTCCATGGCAACACAATATTGGAGAAAAGTGAATAAAAATAATGAACTAACCTAACCTAACATAACCTATCCTAACCTAACATGACATGACATAACATAACATAACCTAACCTAGCCTAACCATTCATGATGTTCTGTTTTCTATTCTGTTTTATCCGGTTACCAATTAAAAAAAAACAAGTGTATATTAGGAAATTTTATAAAATTACATACTCACAATGCGTAGTATGTATGAAGTTGGAAAAAGGTGTAAATAAAAATATTTATTCTAAATTATGATTTAAAATAAAACAATAACTTAACTAACTCCTGCTCACCCCTTTCTCGCGAGCCCCTCCTAACACATTCCGCTTTTACCTTCTCCGCCTTCCCCTCTCCCCCGTCCCCCCTTGCCACGAGGCCACCAACTTAATTCCCCATCTGACCCTCCCGCATACCCTTCCTTCCAGCTTTTTTTCCCTGCCGCTTAACTCCATAAAATACACCCATTTTCCAACAACTCGCGTGACCTATTTCATTCTTAGTGCAAACTTCATAATGCCAGAGCTCACCAGTATATATATATATATATATATAGAAATATTCACTGGCATGATAGTAATAATTAAAAAAAAAATACTAGCATCAAATTTTAATCGCAATCGTATGAATAGTATAGGAAATAATTTAATAACGCCAGAGCTTACTATGATATAACCATCCCGGATATGCGCACATCATATTCCCAAAGTTTCATCACAATCGGATGAACGGTATGATGGCGCATAACATACGAACACACAAACAAACATTATTTTTTATATATTAGATGCACCAATACACATAATGCCAAGTATATGTTGTTGGCACCAAATCTAAATGCGTGTCCTGTACATAAGGCTGCGTATACACATGCGAACTGAGCCAGCTCGCCTTCATGTTCATATTCACAAATGTAAATGCAGCTTAAAGGTTCCATTACAACTCAACAAAGTGACATTTCTACACCTATTTTAAAAGATATTAAAAATGATAAAAAAAGCCCGAAACCTAATCTAACGTAACCAATTTAACCTAGTTTTTATTTTATATTTCAATATTTTTTAATGAACATTCGAAGGAGTGATGAAGTGCCACTTTGTTGAGTTATCCCGTTCACCCAGCCTAACATACGTCCAGACAACCGATTCCAATATGGTTACAAAATATTATATAATACTTGTAGAAAGTCCCTAGAAATTAATTACGAAAAATGATTTATTTATTTATTTGAATATGAAAAAAATAAAGCTCAAACGTTTTTGAGACCCTTGGCATTCTCCAAACATCCCTCAGAGCTAAACCACCTCAACCCAGGTTAGGGCACTGAATCAAGTCGGCCTTTTATTTGTATAAGATTATAGTATATAATTATGTTATAAGCAGAGTTCGAAAGATATTAGGTATAATATATATATATATATATTTACCACTGATATCGATGACGTAATTGTATATCGTGATATCGTATGTTGCTGAATTTAGTAGGTATAAGGGATATTCCCGTGTTTTTCTGTGTTTAACTTTGCTGTGGATTTACCTGACACCGTCAAGTCGCGTTGTTGTTCGTTGGGAAATCATTTTCAAAATATATTAGTGCCCTTGTTGACGTGTGAATGAAAAATATTTTTTTTGTTTTTAATAAAAAAATATCTTGGACAGCAAAATGACCTCTACATTTTTTTCTTCAAATATGCTCAAGAATCGCTGGTTAAAATCCTTCAGGTACATACTGTTACATCCTGTATAAAAATATTTTGATATGTAGGTATATGCCGACGGTCCTGAAGAACAATGTCGGATGTGCGATTTTGAGTTTTGCAGTAGAGCTGTTTAAACTTTCGTTTCTGCATTTTTACTGTTTTTGAGATCAAGAAAAATATATAAATTTCATTTCATCCAGAATTCCGAAAATTTAGACTTTTAAATCAACAAAAAGGAAATTAAACTAAGTCAGCGGCTTTCAATTTTAAAAAGTGTTCATTTTTATCAGATTCGAAATTGTTCTTCGGGACCGTCGATACATAAATATCACGATATTTTGGTATGTAAATATAAATTATGTTGATATTTTCGAACATTGGTTATACTCAGTGTCCGGAAACTCATAGTACAAGCAAGCAACTGGTGAGTAAATATCACATAGGGAACCAAAAAAACTTTTATTTTTTCGATCGGTGCATTTTGAAAAATTAAAAAAAAAATTTAACTATATACTTCATAAAAACATTTTAAATGTTTTAAAATTATTAATTACCTTAAATGTTTTAATGAAGTATTATTTACATAAGGTACAATAAACTGTATCATGAATACGGGAGGGTCTTATATAAAAGGCCGAATTGAATCAGTGTACTGGCCTGACTTGAGATGGTTTAGCTTAAAGGTGCCCTTAGCAACACATGGCGGGGATATTTAGGAGCAGCTCGCGTTTAATATTACGATTTTACTGGGAATGTATTATTTATAAAGCACCTACATAAATAAACTTTTCTTTTCCCATTAAATGTTGATTGGATAGGCAATATTTTCGTAAAATAAATCGATTTATGGTATATGAATAAATTAAACACAAAAACTTTATGTATACATTGTGTACATAGGTCTCGCAGTTAGAGTTGAGGCGAAGAGCACATACTTAGCATTATGTGTATGTCGAGATGTAACTATACATTTCGTGAATTATGTATACATTTCCGACAGCCATTGACTTGCTTAGGGGGCATAAATTAATTACTATTAATTGCTATTTAAAAAAAAATTAGACCCCTCCCCCCCTTGGTGAGATTAAGTGAAATTTAGTGGAACCCCCCCCCCTCACGTGAGATTTTTAATTACTCTCGAAATAAATGTTTTTCATAATAGCCATTTTTCAAATTTTATTTTTTTTTATTTTTATTATAATATATACTATTTTAAAGTTGACGTGAGATTTTTATTGACCTGTCCCCCCTCGGTATAATGAGATTTGGTGAGTTTTTACTGGAACCCCCCCCCCCATTTTTTGCAAAAAAGAAAATCGGACGATAATTTCGATGTCCCGTAAAACAATGTCGGAACTGCTAACAGTTGAAAATCGTTCGTTCGGATTATTTTAATTTCCTTTTGGATGATTTAAAAGTCTGTATTTTGGTAATTTTTAATGAAATTAAATGACATGCTAAATATCAAAACAACACGATCTTGATCTAAAAAAACAGACAAAAAATGCAGAAATGAAACTTTAACTAACGTAAACGACAAAATCGCACAAACGACATTTTATATTCGGGACTGTCGATTTTCTTTAAAATGGGATGGGTCCAATAGGGTTTGGACGACAGTGACATAAGTTTTTTTTACTACAACGCCAGTTAATAGTTTAAAGCGCCCTTGAGGTGATTTTCTCACGAAAATGGCACTAAAGACATCCGTCCATCGACGGATCTGCCGGATCTGCCCTGATGATGGACACTACAACGCTGTCCGAAACGTCGGCTAAAGAAGGAGGTAGCACAACACGGCATAACACCCCAAAAACAAACAACGAAAATGCTTTTGGCCGTGAAAATCTAAAAACGTATTATTATTATTACTATTATTTGAGTTAAACACGTTGAATTATTACAGAAAACGAGTACCGATTCATAATTTGGATGGATCATTATGCGGGCGGAATGGGCTTATTGGCAAATGGCGTAATTATTCTTAAGGGATGATTTAGGAAAACATAATAATTCAACAGAACGCGTATGTACGTGGGGAGTGCGGGCTGCGGTGCGGTCGGAGAACTTTCCAGAAGCGGATTTGGGGCATATAGCTTAGGGGACCGGGGGGTGCTTAGTTGTGGCTGACGAGAATTATTTCACATATATCATAAGTAATTAATTTGAATTTCGTATATTCGGTTGGTGTTACTTTGCCGTGTTTCTAGAGAAGCGGGGTAGGTATATTAGTTTTATGTATTCTATTTCATAATTCGTGGAAGTAACGGATATAATTGGTAAATTAAAATGTGTAAATAGTTAAAATGGGAATATTACGAATGGCAAATACAGTCTAAAGAAGGCAAAGGAAATGTGGTCAAATTTTATTAGTGGAAAATCAAATATGTATATTTCAAAATGTAACCAGGATTCGACAATTTCTTTTCAAGGGTGGGCAGAAATGATGGAATACCAAACAACTCGCGTCTCGTAACACACACCTCGCTCGAGAGGAACGACTGCGCAGTCTTCTTTACACAAAACTCAAATTTGGATTTGAGGCCAACATCCCCATATAAACAGAATAATTATTTTTTTATTCAAAAGGCAGTAAATATATGCGTGCTACTATATTTATTTGTGTTTTAAATGCTTTAAATACTTATAAAAAACGTGTTCATGTAGATGACATGCAAACTTAAATACCAGTATTTTTTTTTTTTAAAGTTCGATTTCATAATGAAATTAATTCTAGAAGTTTGAATTTTATTAAAGCCTGCGAAAACGGCCTGTAAGAAACGGGAGAGTGTGTGACGTCGTCTCACGTCATCTGGTCCCTTGTTTGTGTGAAAAATAAGGGAAAATATTTACAAAACCGGGTCACGCTTAATATGGACGAAAAAAATAAATTAAAAAAGTTATAGTAGTTAGATACTAACTAGTACTAATCAATTCAGTTACCGGATTCTCGAAAAAAGTGCATTTTAATAGTTATTTTTTAAATTTAAAAACAAGAAATGTCATTTTTCACTGACTGCTAGGTTAGGAACTGTCGCAAGTTTCGATGAAAAATGACATTTCGTGTTTTTAAAATCTAAAAAATAACCATTAAAATGCACTTTTTTCGGAATTCCGGTAACTGAATTGATTAGTACTAGTTAATATCTAACTTCTAAAACTTAAAAAAAAAACATTCCGTCCATATTAAGCGTGAACCGGTTTTGTAAATATTTTACCTTATATTTCACACAAACAAGGGACCAGATGACGTCACGAACACTCCCGCACGGTATTATACTCTTGGGCGGCGTGTTCGCGGGCTTAATAAAATTCAAACTTGTAGAATTAATTTAATTATGAAAACGAAATTTAAAAAAAAAAAAAAACTATTATTTAAGTTTGCACGTGAACATTGATAAAAAAATAAATAAAAAAAGGACTCAACTTTATTATTTAAAACACAAATAAATAAAGTAGCACATATTCGTAATAGATATTTGCTAAGTATGTATAAACTAAATACTACGGTGATAATGAAATGAAAGTAGAAAATTAAAATATTATGCAAGTATAAAATATAAACAGGTTACATTAGAAGCATCTACAATCTACAATATTTCACAGCTGCCCGCACTAATAAAGGCAATATACCGTTGACAATAATGGTTTTAAGAAATTATCTTCGGCGCTCAACGCGGCAAATTTCAAAGCATAATTTTAAACGAAAATCGAAAAAGCTTCTGAACACCAAACCCCCTGAGAAAATATTGAAGAGTTTGTAATGCATAAAGTTGAGGGCGGATTAAAAAAAAGTCCTCTAACAAAAGTCATTTACAGGGGCGGTACAAAATGAGTTGTAAAATTGCAAGCCTAATGACAAAATGGAAATTAACTTTATACTCTCTAAACTTTGCTAACCGCTTTAAAGGAGGGGGGAGGGGGACAATACGTAAGTTTTTGTTAGTATATTTTAGTACTGGATTTTTTCATCCCATCAATTTTTTAAATTTTTTTTTATTAATAATTCAAAAAAGATACATAAATTACAAATACATTTTATACACTAATTAATTATATAATATGTTTGATGTACCCCCATAAAAAAGCAGGGCTTGTGTGTATGGGGTGAGGGGGGGAGGGGTGTTATTATATAGTTTTTATTTGTTATGATTTAGTTCAGGTTTTGAGTGTGCTTTTTAAGGTGAGTTTTAAATTTTTTTAAATTGGTATTGATGTTTCTAATATTTTCTGGTAATGAATTAAAGAATTTTACTCCGAGATATTTATGATTTAATTGTCCTATTGTTTTTTTACATTTTGGAGTAGGAATGTTGGAGTAGAATGTTTGTTTAAGATTTTTGTTATTTTTAAAGGGTGCAGTTTTATTTTGAATATTATCTTTGTAAATTTGTAATGTTGCATGGTAAAAGTATAATTCACTTAATTTTCTGACCTTAAATTCTTCGAATAAGAGTTTTGACGAATATGAATAGGGTTTTTTTAAAATGGTTTTTATTATTAGTTTTTGTGATATGTAAATTGTTTGCAATTAAATCAATGCTTTTGTTGTTAAACTTTTCAGCTTATAAGCTTTGTAAATTAAAATTATATATATATACCGGTCAGTGGTTGAGTGGGCATAGCGTTTGGGTTCCACCCAGGCGTTCCGTGTTCGATTCCTCGGCTGGCTAAGTCCTCCATCACAACACAAGCAACATCTTCCGCTTAGTGTGGTGGTAGTAGGAGATTTTCAAATGTTGTTGGGTTATTCGTAACCCGGGAATGTTTGTCTTTCTTTAAAAAAAAAAAAAAATATATATATATATATATATCTATATATATATATATATGTTGTAGGAAGGAGGAAACACAAGAGGCTGGCAAATCGTTCCACAGCCGAGCTGTTGAACTCAAGAACGAGTCGTAGAAGCGGCCCGTTCTCATGTGACAAATTTCAACCGTGTACATAAGTAGGGCGCGCGTTTCGCGTGTTTCTCGACTACGCACCGAGGCCGAGGGGATCAATGACGCTAGTTCCTCGGAGCATCTTTCATTGAAATACCGGTAGAACAAGGATAGCATTCCCACCTGACGCCTGTACTCTAAAGATTGCAATCCGTTGGTTAAGACCGGAGAATCTATCAAACGGACCGCCTATTTCTGCACAGAGTCGAGAGGGTTTTTCAGGTACTTTGGGGCTCCAGACCAGAGGTGGCTGCCGAATTCAACCGTTGTAACCGCAATAATCTCGGCCGTATCCAATTAGGATTTGGCTTAGGTGTTAGCTCCATTAGAAGTGTTTTTTAGCCAGTTCCTGGGGAGGAAGGTTCAATTTCAGTAAAAAAAAAAGTTATATTATAGTAAGACCACTTATAGGTAGGTAATGCATTTAATATAACTTTTCAATTGTTTTATGTAAAATCACATAAGTGTTCCAACTGCCCGGAGCCAGCGAATACACGTCATCGCCATTCAGGCACGTTTACGGGGATACGGATTTGTGTGGCCTAAAAGGAAGAGGGGGAGAGAAAGATGAAGGTTAGGAAATAACCTTCATATTCAGAACTAGTTACTTAAAATATATTAGGACATTTTAAGTCACAAATATATTTCGAATTAACACTTTTTTGAGGCAGCTTGATACCACTAATAATAATTTTAAATCAACGCTTAAGCCTAATCAATCCAAAATCAAACTCTGAAAAGTGGCATACTGTCATTACAAAAACTAAATCCATCATAAATCATCTGGTTTTTCCACGAGCAACGAAAAATAGCGAATAAAATAAAAAAGGGAGGGAGGGAACAGAAAATACGCCTCTCTCTTCATCCTACCTCAATACCACCCAACAATTCTCTCTCCTTCTCCCGTTCAACCTTTCCCCCTACCTTCATCTCCGCTATAAACAGATTGATATTGTAGATTAATTTTATCAACATCTCTCTGATTGATAAATGTAAGGAAAATAAACAGAGTTAATGAGATCAGTGGCTAGCGATGTGTGATATCAAATTATAGACAGATTTCTTGGTGCCTGATAATGAATCTGATAAATTTATTAGCATATAATAATCGAAGTATATTAATACGGTAATGCCCGTACGGTTCAAATTAAGGAACCCGACACCGAGTAAATCTCCAACGCCACACTGTTTGGAAACCGTTCTGAATCGTCCGTGAACGTGCCTTTTTCCACGGAGCTGCTGCCGTAATATGCACACTTATTACTCGGTCACGTGCGATTTGCAAACGGAAGTGGCGCCATCTATAATACTATATTTAAGGAAAAAAGTATGAAGAAGAAGAAACATTTTTCGCTTTCATTCAATAATAAGAAGATTTGTGTTGGGGTGAAGAGTGTTCCTCTCATTATTCACGGTCTTAATGTAAGAATGTCTACTATTATATATCTACCTATTAAATATAAGTATTTTGTAGTTTAATGTTAATAGTAGTTAGTTTTTCTGCTGCCTTATAAATAGTCACCAACACTTAAACCGGGGGAAGCAAAAAAAGCCGCCCGCAGGGCCTAGCTTCAATAAATTACAGTTAATCACTCTGCTATTAATAAATTATTAACTTATATCTGCTATTAATAAATTATTAAATTATCAAACTGTTTGATAATGCATTCGGAAGGCGAAACAGCTGTCAAGCGTAATCTGATAGTATTGTTATCCTAGCGACAGTACGGTTGAAATTTAAGAACCCGACTTCGAGTAAATTTCTGATGCCGCGTCTTATGCAAAACGATATTTGTATGTAATGTTTGTTACAAAGCTACTGGTACGGTTGAAATTTAAGAACCCGACTTTGAGTAAATCTCTGATTATATTAATCTCTGTTACAAAGCTACTGTCGTGACTTTGGCTGCCCGCCGCCTAGCAGCAAAAACAAAAGATTTTTTAATGCTAGTAATAATAATTACACTTGTGTATAAATAAACATTTTTTTTAAATAAATTATTAAATATAAATATTATTATGTAAATGTATACAGTAATAGAAACTTTAAATTAAAATGTAGTTCTACAAATTAAACTCGATAACAATTTATAAAATAAATGCTTATAAATTCTACGACAAATCAGAACAGTCACAAAACAGAACACTTTTATTATTTCTACGTCATTCTGGCATAATAGGTAATGATATTGCAGATGCCTTGGCAAAACAAGGAGCGTCCAATCCTGTTGTTGTCCTCGTAAACCACATTCCCCTATCTGACATTAATTCCATAATCAAAGATACTATATTTGGACAGAGTATTAGCAAATTGTTGGTCAATCCAAGGGAGCCTTCAAAACCATGGTTTCAACAATTCCACAATTTTTCAAAAAAATAAATTTCCTCACTTATTCGAATGAGAATCGGACATTGTTCTGTTCCTTCTCACCTTTTTAAAATCCACATCATTGACTCCCCAGATTGTACATTCTGTGGTCTAGAAGTGGGAAATATAGATCACATTTTTTTTGGTTGTCTCTCTCTTAACAAATATCCTCTCTTCTATCAAGCCTTATCAAAAATTGCCTCCCCTCCATTCAATATCTCATCTCTTCTAAGTCTGAACTTGACTCCAATCTTCATTATAATTTTGAAATTTGTACATTTAAATAAAATTAATATTTAAATTCGCCTTTCATTTCTCCATAATTTTAAATGATGGCCTATAATACCCTTAAAGGGTGAAAGCCAAAAATAATTGAAAAAAAAACCTTACAAGAGTCCCCGCTGCTCTATAGCATCACCAATTTGGAGTGTGTTGTTTTAATAGAATTTTTTTAATGAAAAATTAAATTCTGTTCAGAAATTAACAAAAATGTTTAGTATTCTGGAAGATCTATGTTAACTTATTTAATAAAAAATATGATTTTAGGTCTTCAAAATCAGGAGATATGATTTTATGAAAAAAAAAGAAAACTTTTTTTTCGCTCTCCTGACCAATTAATTTCAAATTTCAATGATCGATTTCATTGTTTATAATTCTGTTTGTTAATACAGATAAGTCGCCAACAAGGCCTAGCGGTAATAACCCAAAATAGCGTTTATTAAGTTTTTTCATGAATTTACGAAGTTCGTACATTTTCTTAGGGAAAAACCTAGGCCAGCAAAACTGTCATTGATATTGCAATCATAATAGGATTTCTTCGCAGGGGGTGAGAGTGCCATAAAGAGGATGCAGTCTAAGGATCAAAGTTCTTATTGAGTGTATATGAATATGTATGTAGTATCAATGTCTCTCAACAGATGTCATTATTGTAGGTAGTTATATGCAGTTTTAATGTGTCTTAACAGAGGGTCAGCAAAGTTTAATGAGAGAGGGAACTGTCGCCCATTCGGGGTTAATGCCCGAAAGGTTACGAAGATAGCGATGATATTATATCGACAGTTGGACACCAAGAACGCGAAAGTAGCAGTCTTCAATGGAGTGCTGGTACCTACCCTGAACTATGACTGAGGCATGGAGCTGGCAGAGGAAGGATAAATGTAAACTGAATGCAGTATAAATGAGATCTCTGAGACACATGTGTAGTAAAACCATGAGAAATATGGATATTCGCAAAGAATGCAAGAACGTAGAAGAATGATGTAAGCGTAATGAGTAAGATTAAAGAAAGGGACACTCAGATGGTTTGGTTTGGATGAATGATAGAGTGAACGAACGAAGGTGTGTAAGAAGAATATATGACGCGAATGTGAATGGTAGAAGAAGTCGGGGACGCCCGAGGAAGACATGGCACGATCAAGTGAACTAAATATTTAATTCGGGTCATAATCAGAATAACAGAAGTTTATGTATGAGACAATGTATGAATGTGACTGAGGCAAGGAGCGTGTGCCAAAAACGGATTGTTTGGCGTTCTGTCCTCTTTGCCTACTACGTTAGATAGTTGAAAATATTATATTACGGATAGACCTACAACCTACCTACTTTATCGCTTATCTAAATTCTTTACACAACAATTCTATTTTTGAAGTAACAATTAAAATAATTTTCTTAAATTATTATATTTTATAGGTAGATACGATAACTTTATCTCTTGTCTGAATTCTTAAACAATCAGTCACAATTTTGAAAATGACACTTAAATTCAAATTCAACAAATCTGAGTTTATCGAACCATATCATCACAGACAGACACAACCACAACCGAAATCAATTAGTAGGTTTGATGATTGATGATGACAATGATACGAAGCGTAAATTTTGTTCTTGAAATGGGTCTCTTTGCTGGATATTTGTGCTTGCTACACATGCGGATGGTTTACGCTATACCTCAGCCTCAATGATACGCACGGAACATCACCCAGAGATATTTCATCGCCGTGAGAGAACCATATTTCACAAAGCAACGATCTCCAGCGTCAGGAGTCTGAGATACAGCCTGCTTACGTCACGGCCAGATAAAATAATATATCTCTAGACTTGGTGATTTATTCAATGTAACGCGGGATGTATTTTTAGACTTTTATTTTAAATAGATGACCACACGATAGTGCTTATTATAAGAGTTCGGTGGGATTATGCCAAATGGGTATGCAGTGAGGAGATTAAGGGATGGGAGATGCAGAATAAATAAAGAACGGTTTGATAATCCTGGTTATTCTGATCATGTCACACAGGAATTCAAATGTGACATTGTCATCAAATAGCCATTCAGCACCATTTTGTTTATAAATATTTTATTAGCAAAAAAAAACCACGAGCGCGTAACAAAAAAATGCATAGTTGGTTTTTTATCTCATTTATTTTCTAATCTTCTAATTTTCTAATCATTAAAAGGAACGCTGCGTTGCCCTTTTCACAAAAGGCGTACTTATCGCGGCGTCAAGGCGTCGGTACTAAAGCGCCGTAACGTCGCGTACTTTCCATTTGAACGGCTTCGACGTGTTCAGTTCAACACAACGCAGCATTATAGCGCGACGTCAGTCGAACGCCTTGACGCGCGGTAAGTACACCTCCTCTTTGACGGAACTTTTAAACTTAAATTTGAAGCCAAAATACGCAAATAAACTGAAAAATTATTTTTTTAATCAAAAGGAATAGCGAATATCTAATACGGTTATGTGCTACTTTATTGGCGTGTTTTAAATTATAAAATACTGGCTTCTGCCCGCGACTTCGTCTGCGTAGGATTAGTACTTCGAGTAATCTATTTTCTTTTCCTAGGTCCCATCTACATCTGTACCAAAATTCTTAACCTATTTATTTAAAATATCTATAATTCTTGATTCGATTTAAAGTATTAGGCGAGTACTTCAAATAAATTCACTAATTTAAATATTTTCTAAAATAGAATTTTGATTTAACAATCATTGTTTTTGCAAAATGTCATTTTGAAATTATGACATTTTCTATTAAACAATATTTATTATTTTCAATGTATTGAAAATAAATAGCTAGCTTTATAAATTATAGCCTATATGTTATTCTGATGAATGAGCTATATTATTGTAAGGTTTCATTAAAAACCATTCAGTAGTTTTTGCCTGAAAGAGTAACAAACATACACACATCCATACAAACTTTCGCGTTTATAATATTAGTAAGATAAGATAAGATAGGCCATTAAAGAGTTCCATTTCCACGATTTTAGAGGAAACTTTGGCCGTTTTAGTGAGATAATGAAAATTATTTTGCTCAATTTACAATGAAAATGTGATCAAAGCCTCAAATCCAAAATTCAGTTTTGTATAAAAAAGGCTTTGAAGCAGTTCCCCTTAATAGCTTTCATCATCATATTATAGATTTCGGTTTAAGGTTGTTATTGCAAAATATATTTTTTACGTGTCAAAAACAAGTAAGTACATGCAAATAACCTTTTATCTGTGGCACACTTATTGTAAAGAAGGAAGGTTTCCCGGAATAAGTACCTTTTCGATGTATTCCTAATTTGCTACATACGTAAGGTTTCATGGAAAAGATACTTTTTGGGTTGGCATAGCAAATAAACAATAATACCTGTATTTACTTACTGATTATTTCCTTAGTATTGGGTGAGTTCCTTACGTTTCTTTCAGGAAAAATAATATTGAGATAAAATTATTCCTACATAATTCCCGAAAAAACACAATAAAAAAAACTTCCCAATTTCAGGATTGTATTGTAGGAAACTCGAATAATAATAAAACCTGTTTAGAAAATCTAAATAACTAAAAAAATCAAAACAGAATCAGATTAAAAACATATTGAAAACGGTTTTAAATTTTTTTATAAATTTCAGGATTTTGCTTACAAAAGTATCAATATTGAAGCTATACACTGTAAATATGAGTCACAATGAATTGTTAAAATAGAATAAGTGAACAATTTTTTTTATAAAACTAACAAAGCCGTAAACTGACACTACAGGAAACTACGATAAACCGATACGATACGAATTAATATCCATACTCTTAGATACGAATATACCTCCCAGCTAGGAGCAATCTTGTCCCGCTGCGACCAGAACCAGATATAATTTATTTTTTTACAATAGCTCCACACAGGAGGCCGTGAAGAAAATAATTCCCCTCAGGGCCTATATTATCTTTGGGGATGCTGTGTGGAGGATTATTTTTAGGAAAGGAAGGAGGATGTTCTGGAAAGGAAAAAGGTGTGAGGGATCGGTAGCAATCTAGGGGTCAGTGTGTCCAGGAGTGACGGACGATTCCATCCCTCCCATTGCGGTGCAAGGCAATATTCCGAGAGAGCCCTGCTGGAGAAGTCAAAAGGTCTCCCTCAACCAGTCTCTCCTAATCTCGCCTGCCACGCAATTGGTGGGCAGACGAATCCGCCACCAAGACCCGGACAAACCTTATCCCATGAACCCGGGCACCCGTACAAAGTCACCAAACGAATTACTTGGGGTGACCTATGGCAGAAGTGTTGGTTATAGAATAAATGGTTCCCGGGGTGGCGGTACCCATACCCACCTACCAAAATATGAAACTAGTCTAGAAGAATAAATAATTTTTTAAATATCTTTATACCCAACAGAACCGAAGTAAAAAAAAACTACGAATTGGGGATATTAGGGCACAGTACAATATATAACATTGTCATCAAATATCCATTATGGACCAGCTGCAAAATTTCCTCCAAATCGTCATTCACCGAAATATTGGGTTGTTTCAACCTCCGTCAGAAGAAATTTCAACAAAAATTTCATAGAAATATTTAAAAAAAATTAAAATATTCTTTTTTTCATTTCAAATTTGAGACGCAATCACGTTTTCCTTCATTTCAAATACGAAATGGGTTGTTTCAACTCCAAAATAACGTTCGTTAAATGTGAAAATTTCACTCAGTGTATCCACAATTTTGACATCTGCGCATACGCCTCCCATTGAACGCGAAACGTGCGAATTCGGCTGATCATATTTAAAAAATTTCACATCACATTTCTATGGTATTTTCCTTGAAATTTCTTCTGACGGAGGTTGAAACAACTCAATTTTTCGGTGAATAACGGTTTGAAGGAAATTCATACGTGAAATTTTCCAAAACAACTGGCCCTAGGAGTAATTTTGTTATTTTGACATTTGAAAAGTCCCGGTTAAACGTCGATTCTAGGTGCGTCTCTTAACACCATGATAGTTATCTTCTGTTTATCACAATTTGTTCAAAAGCTGAAAGAATCGGCATTTATTGGGAACCTTTCAAATGTCAAAAAACATGGTCCTGAATGGCCATTTGACAACTTTATCACTCGTGAATTTCAGCGAAACAATTGGGCCATACTAATGTAAAAATGAATCTTGCATCAATTATTTGCTTAAAACCTAGTAAAAGCGTAGTAATTTGAGCAAATTCCGAGAACATCTATGTTGGATTTAGTATTCTGCACTCTGAAGGAAGAAAGCGTATCCTAGAAAACTATGCAAACTAAGAAAGATGTCTGAAAGAGTAAAGAAATTAGAAGAGTACTCACTCGCAAATGTAATGACAGTGGACGTGCTCAGCATGGCTCCATACATCCCGACAGCCAGGCACCTGTAATGCCCCGTATCCTGCAGCCCGCCCTTTTGCCCCTTCCTATTCCCGAACTTCTTCAAGTACAAAGTCCCGTCAGACAGAACGAACCTCTTGCTCTCGTTGGCGCTGATCTCAGTTCCATTGTGATACCAAATATACCCAACTGTCTCTGGGATTACAGGTTCGCTGACTTCAGCAGATTTCTGTTGGTTGGTCGATTGTTTTGATTTGTTACGTGTTGTTTCAAGTTGTTTCTTTTCAAGTTTTTTGTTGTTTTGTTTCTTTTTGAATGTGACGACTTCTTCTGGCTTCTTTTTCGGTTGGCCTAAATCATCTATGATATCGTCGTCGTAGATTCCTCTCCCGTTGTCGGGGTACAGTTCTATTTCTTCCGTTCCTTTCGAGTAGTCGCTGTCGTTGTTGCTGTCATAGTAAAAGTCGTCTTCTTTGAGGATGCCCATGGGTGTTTTGTTGGGTGGTTTGTTTGGTAGCTTGTTTGGGGTGGGTTTGGGTTCCTCGGCCGGGGTCGGAGGATTGGGGTTCGGGAAAGGTTGGAGTTGGGGTTGTTCCTGCGGCTGCGGCTGCTGGCTGGGGGGGTACCCGCTGGCGATGTCCAGCATGTTGGAGTGCTTGGGTTTGGCGGCCGCGGCGGAGCGCGGATCGGGCGCGGCGCACGCGAGGCGCAGCGGGGCCCCGCGCACCGCCGCGCGCACCCCCTCCCCTCCACCCGCCCAAACTAAAAACAAAAAGAGGACTAACTTAGTATACATAAAATAGTGATAAAACTTTAAGGGTAAGCACTCAAAATAACGCTAAACACCACTTTGTAGACTTCTAATAAAAACAAAACTGCCTACGAATTATCTGAAAATTTAATAAATTAACTAAATCCACAAATTAACGGGTTGTTAGAAAAATGTTTAAGGTCTCAAGATAAAAACATTCTTGAATCGTAATCTTACTTAGGACACTAATATAATATCCATGTCGGTAATAGGTGCGGTTTCAAAATCAGCAAAGGCATTTTCGGACGTTTTAACTAAAATTCCAGAAGGTATGTGTATCAAATCTGATTTTTTAAGTTCTCATCCTTAAACAAACTAAAAGTGCTCTAATTATTATGTGCATACCGCTGAAAGCTGCGTTGTAACCTCCCCTTTCTAATAAAGTATGCACGTACCAGAAACAGAAAACAAAAAAAAGGTATGTATTTAAAAAAATCTTTCGATTGCTCAAACAAAATCAAGACAGTAATTTTGACTTGCAATTACATGAAATACCTTTATTTTAAGCTATAATAAACAACATACCATCACATGCGAATCAAGACACCGCCAAAGTACATAAATAAATAGATTTAATGACTAAAATTAACAAAGCGAAATAATTTATATCAACAAACAGTAAAGCTCTTAGCTCCGTGGGAAAAGATAACAGCAGAAGTAATTCTCATGGTTAACTTCAGCTTCGTAGATTTCAGAGCAAAACAAAAACACTCAACGGATTTATGATCTTTAGCGCTTAAGGCCACTTTTCCCGATAAAATAACTACAGAGGATTTGTTAAAAAGGATTTTAAATGAAGTTGTTCGACACAAGCAACATTTTCCGCTTAGTGTGGTGGTAGTAGGAGATTTTCAAATATTGTCAGCTTATTCGTAACTCGGGAATATTTGTCTTTATTTAAAAAAAATTAAATAATGTTTGTCACCGCACTGATTGTGAAATTTCACCTCAAAGATGTTCTAAAATAGAAATGAACTTAAACTATAGAACAGCCCGTACTCGGCTAAGCCTGAGTTTCAAGTCTTTTTTAAAAAAAAATATTTTTATAGTTAAATGGATATTTGAAAACTCCATGGCTAACACTTGAAAATTATTGCTGCCTCAAATACACCTACAAAAAATCGGCTATGTTAGATTATTTAAAAAATAATAGCAAATTACACAGATTAACACAAAATTTATTTAATATTTTGAACAAAGGTTGTTAAATACAGGGCCAATTGCTTCACAGAATTTGAGCAATTCATCAAATTGAAAATTAATTATTTTAAGTTTTGTTTTTATCTTATGGGCCAGTTGTTTCACAAAACTGGAACAATAACAGAACTTGAATAATGATTTCAGAACTTGAAAATTGACTTCGAAATTTGATTAATTGTTTCACAGAAGTCAAAGAATTCATCAAATTTTGAAGCTAATTTTTAAGTTCTATGAAACTTCTATTCTGATTGTTATTATTTCAGTAATAAACAGACCTACGAATATATAATATCAGAACATGAAAAAACTTTCATAGAACTTGAAATTTGACGAATTGTTTAAATTTTGAAAAACAACCCGACTTAAGTTATCTTGACACATGATGTAAAGGAAATTAATTATTGAACATCCTAATTAATAATGAAATTTAATTTTTACAATATTCTCATCAATGTAATATATCATTGCAGAATAAGATAACACTAATAATCTAAAAATTAAAATGAACAAGACACAGAAAAACAAAATATAATTCTTGTCCCAGTTGCGACCGTTATCTTTTATATTTCTGTGTCTTGTTCCTTTTCATTTTTAGATTATTGGTTATCTTCTTCTTCAATAATTATGAAATCCTTATAAAAAATTGACGAATTATAAATTTGGAAAGAAATTTATAACTCAGGTACGGTGCATACGTCATTCCTATGTCTACCTACGTTAAATTATCGTGAAAACAAGCTTATGTGTCCAAGCGGTTAACAGAAAGTAATCCTATATCTGTATTTCGTTAATAATTAGGCTTAGGTCTGCATTATTTATACCGCACAGTAACCGAGAGTTATCGACGCCTGCAAGGGGAACCGTAACAACTAAGAACGCCATCGAGGATTAAAACTGAACTTTCTAAATACTTCCTAATCTGGTAATGAAATTAGGGTTCGTTTGAATAACTTATTCGGATCCAAAGGGGTATTTTAACCCCTTCGGTAAGGGTGAATTTGCAAGTCCAATAATATGCATCTTATAATAAGGAAGTTGAGTGAAAAATATTTTGACTTATAAAAAATATGTTCATGTACCTAGGTATATGACATGCAAACTTATATAGGTACTAGTATTTTTTGTTTGTTTTTTAAAGTTACTTTTCATTATTAAATTAATTCTACAAGTTTGAATTTTATTTAAGCCTGCCATAACTCACGGTACGAGGCGGGAGAATGTGTGACGTCGTCTCACGTCATCTGGTCCCCGTTTGTGTGATAAGTATTTACAAAACGGACTAAAAAATAAATTTAAAAAGTTGTAGCAGTTAGATATTAACCAGTACTAATCAATTCAGTTTCGAAAAAAGTGCATTTTAATGGTTATTTTTTAAATTTAAAAACACAAAATGTCATTTTTCACCGACCGCTATGTTAGGAACTATTTATTGCAAAAAAATGTAGCACATTTTTTACCGCAGGAAAGCCTCTACCAGGAAGACATTGGTACGGAAGGGTGAAAGAAAATATTATTTTCCCCTATCTAAGTATCGTCGTTAAGAGAATTTATGTGTTTTCCCTGTCTTTTAACTGGCAGACTCTTTCAAATGGTGTCTGCTTTAAACAAAAAATGTATGCAATAATAGTATGTCGTTTGAAATTTGTAGAAAAAGAAATGGCGAGGTTGTTATAATTGGATTTTGAAGTACCTAAAGGGTGGTTTTTGCATTGATAAAAATATAGTATACAGGATGTAACAACACGCACCTGAAGATTTTAACCAGCGATTCCTGAGGATATATAGAGCACAAAAAGTAGATATAATTTTTCTTTCGAATAATATTTTTTTCTATTAAAAAAAAAAAAAAAAATTATCACACTCCTACCAATCAAGAAATTCTAAGTAAGTCTAAGCTTAAAGAAATGCACTGTACGATTATCGTGATAATTTTTTTAGTTATTATGCGGTGTTGAGCTTCAGCCAACGTTTTAGACGTTACAGTTTCCATCATC
The DNA here is from genome assembly GCA_951813805.1 of Limnephilus auricula. Taxonomy (NCBI): domain Eukaryota; kingdom Metazoa; phylum Arthropoda; class Insecta; order Trichoptera; family Limnephilidae; genus Limnephilus; species Limnephilus auricula. Next base: position 10,884,302 of record OX638403.1, read on the forward strand.
AGGGCAGTTAAGTAGATTTTAGTGAAGTGTGTGTTTATATATGTAGATAGGGTGGGTATTTCAGTACAATGATTACTTAAATTAATGTGGTTTCGGCGTTTAGCTTTGGTGTAGATGACACCACAAGTAAACCATAACTAAGCGCTGAAAACCACATTCATTTAACTAATTATTATACTGTTCTATTATTATTATTTTATGAAGTATGGGTCTGTATGTATGGCTTATTATCAAAGTGTTTTTTGTTTTCATTTTCTTATTATTTATTTGACTTAACTATAAAATCTACAACAATCCGCATGTCTAAATCTTCACGCAGTGCGTTTTAACTGGCAACTTTTACTGTCTGCAGCCCGCGGATGAAATTGGATTCGTATCAGGAGAGCAGAAGCTCGCGGAGCGTCTCCACCCATTCACCGCAAGGGTCCCCCCTTGGAGAATACGGTGGGATAAAGCAGAGGTGGCTGGGGGAGGGGTAGCGTCCCCCACCCTCCTCTCAGCATTGTGCGTCGCATTACCAACACGTATTTTCCGTACCTACATAATACCGGTTAAACAAAATATTATGTTACGCAAAACACTTCAATATCAAAAACATGTTTTTCAGACAGAATAAAATAGGGATTGGGGCGTAACTACCTACAGTAATAATAATAATAATAATTGGATGACTTGTATAGCGCCGTTTTTGTGAAAAATCACCTCAAGGGCGCTGTACAAATTTCAATAATTTCTACAATCTTACTTCTAACTACACACTAGAAAATATAAAAAACCTATGGCTAAAACAATGGATGCAAATCCACCGGTTCTTTGATCAGCGATACAAAACTATATGTACAATGCATCTGAACAACCAGCGCGGTGTAGCCCAAAAATGTAAATGTACATGTATTTTTTTATTTTTATTATTATTTATATATATATATATATTTTTTTTTTTTTTTTTTTTTTTAATTATTATTATATATATAATTTTTTTCAATGAAAATGTACAGGACCATACTTACCTGGTAGGTCACTTGAGATTAAAGTTAAAAGATGTTCATTTATATACAGTTTGCGCGCAGAGGACATAATAGCGAACACATGTTGTTGGAAAAGTAATTATTTGATATATATTATGTTATTTAATGAACGTGTTTGGGAAAAGCAAAATTAATTAATGGGCGGTACAGAGTAGTACATGAATTTTATTTATTTTCTTAAATGAAATCTCAGTCTCTCGTTAAGCGACGGATTGCTGTGAAGGCTTCGAATGATGTTAATCTAATAAGAAAATAGATTAAGATAAATTATAGGCAATACATAATACAAATAGATTTATTAAATTTAAGGGTATGAGAGCCTAAATAAGTAGGTTTTTAGTTTTGATCTAAATTCTGTTGGGCTTGTTATGCACCTTAGTTCCGGAGGGAGTTTGTTCCAAGCCTTAGGCCCAGATACTTCGAATGCACGATCTCCAAACTTAGTATTTGGCTTTCGTTTAGGTTCTATCAGTCTACCTAGAGCTGATGATGTTGCTGATCTAAGGGTTGACTGCCTTGGACCAATGTTTTCCGGGACGCATAGTTCAGAGATGTAATGTGGGGCCATTTCATTGATGGATTTAAACACCATCCAGCACAGTTTGTACTGGATTCTTTCAGGGCACTTAAGCCAGTGAAGGTTGCGAAGGTGTTCTGAAATGTGCGAATATTTAGAGACCCCGGTTATGAGCCGTGCCGCTGCATTAAACACGGATTGAAGTTTGTCGATTTGACATTTCGGAAGGCTAGCATAAATACCGTTACAGTAATCGAGACGTGAGACTACGTATGAGTTGATGAGTAATTTTGTTGCCTCTGTAGGAAGGTTTCTTCGAACTGATTTAAGTTGTCTTAGGTGAAAAAATCCGGTGCTTACTGTCCTATTTATTTGACTTTTAAGCGAAAAGTCCGAGCCTAGATTAACGCCAAGAAGTTTAACTGTTCTCTTTGGAATAATATTGCTGCCAGAAATGGAAACAGGTGAATCGTCTACCAAATGTTGCCGTTTGTTTGTGGCCGCCCAGAGAAACTCGGTCTTAGATGGGTTCAGTTTCAGCTTGTTTGAAGACATCCAACGAGTTATTGCTTCTAGGCATTCAGCTACACGGATTTTGAGACTGTTGATTTCGTTTGGAGTGCAGTAAAAATAAACTTGCTGATCGTCAGCGTAGCAGTGAGACAAGAGACCAAATGACTCGATTATTTTGGCGACATCATTTGTAAAAAGGATGAAGAGAAGTGGACCTAAAACGGATCCCTGGGGTACCCCTGAAGAAAGTGCAGCGAAATTAGACAGTTTATTTCCAACCTTCACGGCTTGTAAGCGATTAGATAGATAGGATGCCAGCCAATTTTTGATGTCGGAATTCAAACCAAATGTTTTCTCTAATCTGTTAATGAGGAAGTTGTGATCAATCGTATCAAATGCTGCACTCATGTCAAGGAGTGAGATGAGTGCTAATTTTCCTGACTCTATGGCAAGAGTTATATCTGACAGTATACGAAGTAGTCCGGTTTCTGTTGAGTGAAACCTTCTATATGCGGATTGACGATTTGTGAATAATTTATTTGAATTCAAGTGACTGGTTATTTGTGCTGCAGCAATTTTCTCTAGGATTTTTGAAATGAAAGGTAAATTTGAAACGGGTCGATAATTACCTAAGTTATCGGAGTCTAGTTGTGGCTTTTTTAATATGGGTGTGACTATGGCTGACTTTAGAGGTTCAGGGAAGTGACCTGTGCTGAGAGATTTATTAAAAACATGAACTAAGAACGGAGCTAAGACAATTGCACATTTTTTTAATAACCATGTTGGTAAAGGATCTAGACTGCACTGCTTATTTGGCGAACTTGTTATAATTTTTTTTACTTCTTCCAGCGTTGTAGATTTGAAGGAAGACAAATTTCCCTTGGAATTGAGAGTGAAAATTGGCGGAGGGGCGTGAGATGTGGATGCACGAATAGATTCAATTTTTTCCCGAAAAAACTTTGAGAACGCATCTGGGGTAATATCTATTTTAGTAGGAACTGTGGCTTCGGAAATAACAGTCTTTATGGAGTTCCAGAGACGTTGTGGATTGGTTCGCTCAGAGTCAATCTTTTCATTCCAATATTCCGATCTTTTGGAATTTATTTTGCTCATATACTGTTTTTGAGCAAGCATCCACTCATCCCTTGAATTTACTGTACAGTTTTTTCTATAGGTCCTCTCTAATTTCCGCATTAGTCTCTTCTGGTTTCGACATTCATCGTCAAACCAGCCGTCAGACTTTCGAACTTTACGTGTTTTTGATGTTGTCGGAGCATATTTATTTAACAGAAATGTAAGTGTTGTATTATAAGTATCGACAAGTTCTGTTGGAGTCTTTGTTTCCCAAAAAATGGGTGTACATAATAGTGAGGTCTGTAGTTCTTCCAGAAAATCACTAAAGCTGAAATTACGCCATTCCCTCGATATAATTGTTCTATATGGTACTTTAGGCGGGTTAAAATCAATATCTGTGCAAACAAGCCGATGATCTGATAGTCCTATATCGCGAATATCTATTGATAGCGGTGAACCTCTGTTCTTTGAAATTAGTACATCTAATGTACCGCCCGCATCGTGAGTTGGGCCGTCGACCCATTGGCGGCATCCAAAGCTGGCTAATAAATCTAAGAATTTAACGGTGTTTGGTGATGACACGCGTTCGAGACGAATATTAATATCACCTGTTATAATTAGTATGTCAGAAAGTCCAACTGAGAGTTCCAAAAAAGGTGAAAACTCAAAAAACACATTTAAAATATATACTTTATTGAAATATCATAAAAAAACAAAATTTCAATGTGAGCTCTAGCGTCATGAAATTTACACTGTATTTTTTTTATGTGAAATTTTAGGTCGACTTAATTATTTTTATCTGGAAACATCGTTTTTATTATGAGATATGTAGCTTTGGAATATCCATTTAATAACTCACTTCAAAAAAATACAGTAAGAATTTCCTAAGGGAGCTTTGAAAGAAAAAAATGATTCCAGAGCTAGTAATTATCTATTAAATAATACTAATAGTTAAATTTAAAAAATAAAAGTGGCGATTAGCAGATACATTTACGAAGGCCTTTGTAGAAAGTCGAACCAGAAGAATAACATTAACTGACGAATAGGATATTTTCACTGTTTTTTTTATTCTCGAAAAAAAAATACAGTTTAAAAAGTGCCATCTTCGATTTGCCACCAAAACGACATGATCGTTTTTATTCGTGCGTTTGACGTCACGCAGGGCATCGTTCGTGCCAGCCGTCTTACCAGCCAGTTGCGGTTTCGATGGCATGATGACGTTGTAGCCAGTTGAAACCGTTTGCAATTATATGATTTTTCAAACAAATAATTATGTTTTAAGTTTTATCACGTTTTCTTTACGTTTTACGTTTTATTACGTTTTATTATTTTTAATTACATTTTTAAAGGCATAATTTGTGAAAATTTACCAATGGTTGAAAATTATTCTAAATAATTCTTAGAAGTCAGTGGCAAAGTATATACACATCATTAAACTAATAATTGGCCAAATCTATCACGATTATCGTTTAATACCCGCGACGATTGCAATCATTATAGCGGTAGGTTGATAAATATAAACACGTTTTATTACCGATGCTGAAATAAACAAACTAAAACCATTACCAAATCCTTTAGAATTCAATGACCCGAAGATCCACGTGAAATGCTTAAAAGAATAAAAATAATATCTAAACGCTCCTGCTTGGCTCTGACGTCATAGATACCGTCCGGGCTGCCTTCGAGGACTAGATTGATATCTGACGTCATCTGGCACAACAACCCTTATCGCCACTAAACATATCTAATTGGGCCGTTTTTAGGAGTTGAAAAAAAAATCTACCCTTAAAAATACTTAACGATGGAAATGTGCTTTAAAAACATACTGGCATTTTGTACGTCGTGCGAGAATATTATTTAAAAAAAATAGACGAATTTATTGTATATGTGAATATTTAACTTAAAATAAACTAAATCTGATAATTAAGAATAATACCATTTATGGTGCTTAAGTCAAATAAAATGTAAAGAAATGGCTATTAGATACGAATGATTTATATCATGGGTAGGTAACCTAATTTATATCATGGGCCCGCGGGCCACATTCGGCCCGCGAGCCGTCTTGGTGCGACCCGCAAGACTCTCGAAAGAAATTTGTAACTTCGTGGAGATGAAAGGAAAGGAAAAGGCTTTCCAACAACCAGAGGGTTGTAGATCTTGGGTTTTTAACTGATTTGACAGCCGAACTGAATCTACTCAGTACACGTTTGCAGGGAAAAAATAAATTGATATGCAATATGTATTCAGATGTTAAATTATTTCAAATGAAACTATTAAAAAATACTACTACTTAAAATGCCAAACTACCAAAAACTACTACTTAAATGAAGCATATCGATGAAAGAAAACTTGATTTTTTTCCAAATTGCAAGAAAGCAATAGAAGAAGCGGGGATAAAATTTGTTTGGCAAAAACTGAAATGAAAGTGCATTTAAGCAACTTCAAACCGGTTTGCTGATTTAAAAAAGACCTCAAGCAAGATGGAGATTTTCGAAAACCCCTTCGCAGTGGATATCGATAATGTTCCAAGCGATTTGCAAATTAACTTGATATATTTGCAAGGTGATACTACACTTAAAATGACTTTTAAGGAAAAAAATTAACTTGTTGGATTTATATGGGAATTTGCCTTCTGAAAACTACAAGGAGTTAAAAAGGTTGTATGTTTGGCAGTACGTGTATTTGTGAGCAAATTTTTGCAATTCTGAAAAAAACGACAAAAACAAACACTTTTCTCGGTTATCCGATTCACATTTAGACGCAATACTACGCGTCTACTTCAAAAATGCAAGAAAATCTCGTTGATTTTATTAACTACCTACATTAATTGTCGTAAAAAATACTGAACATATATATAATGATAAAAATACTCTGAACATTATTAGGCAGTTCTGTGATCTGGATTTCTTCATATATTATGTGTCAATCTAATTCTATTTATACTTCTAGTTTCGTAATTATGAACATCTCTATTAAAAACAATTTCATCCAATAAATATTTTGCAATTTGTTTGTTCATGACTTTATGGACAAAAGTAACGCATTAAATAACAGTCCCTTTTTTATTGGAATCTAATTTAACTGCTCTCTCATTTGATTAACCTTTGCATATTTGCCTTTTCCCAGTATACATCTCATAGCTCTATTCTGTATAATATATAGCTTGTTCAAATTTCCTTCATTGGCCAAATATAACACAGTAGAGTTATATGAAAATATTTATGTGACTATTTATTTGTACTTGTTTTTATATAATGCTTATACTGCTATTTAAATTTATAATATTCTGTTAATTTAACCAATTGATATTATGGCTAATTTATCATCAACGTTATTATACATATTATATACCGTTTTAAAATGTACCATGTTATTACATAAAATGTTGTCAATATGTACCTACATAAGTAGTTAGCAGGTGTGAATTTAAATAAATAATAATACAAAAAGCAAACTGCTAAGTTGAAATGCGCTCCCCGCAATTTGATTATTCCTATACGGAGTATCATAATTCGTTGACAAGATTTGCAGTAACAACCCTTTCTCAATCCTGGGAGTGTGAACACCGCCACCCCACAACCCACCAACCCACACCCCACCACCCCACACCCCACTACCCTATCCCGGAAGGAGGCTCGATTTTCCATTTCCGTGATGTAAAACAAAAGAAAATTTCCCTCCCGACTCAAGAACGGTGGCGTAATTCGAATGCGAACTCGAACGCGTACGGCGTACGTACGCTCAAAGGGAACCGTAAATTATTACGGTAAACGATCTCGAATTAAACCGCGTTATAAATAACGTTGTTTTCATCGTGAGCTTTTTTTATTGACACGGTGTGTAGTTGAATTGGAATGTTAAATTTAAGACTTAAAAGTAATCATTCTCCATCGCGATAATGCAAATTTTGTCGGCCATTGGTTCTTCTTAATAAGAGATCTCTTAAATGGAGTATCGAAAAGTTCCCTAAATACAGCATTTAGCAGGCCCACGCATTGTTGAGAATATCGACGTATTTTGGATGAGTTTACTGAAAAATAAAACGCTATCGGTGAATAATACTAACATTTTTTTGTAAAAAATATTATTATCAATGTCAAATGTATATACCTCATACATAACAAGTAGGTATTGTCAAGAGTAAAGAAAAATTCTCAACAAAGGCAATATTGCTAATATCACTAACACATGAGTTCTAAAACAAAAATAATCAAAACGAACGCGCGGGGCTGTAGAGATGGGAATATTCGAATTTTCCTTTCGAAATTATTAATTGCCGAATCGAAACATTGTGATTCTTAAAATTATTAATTCAAATAAGGCTATCAACTCAAAACACTATTCGAATGGCAAAATGCTTCAATAAATTGTATCCATTCGAATAAATCAGACGTAGCTACAGTCATCGCGTAAGCAAAAAGGCCTTCTCACGATCCGATTTAAAGCACTGCCTGCACCTGCAGGAGTGCATGAAGAGTCTATAATGCAAATCGGAACTTTAGTAGGCAAAACCGACAGCTGAATTATTATTATTCTCATTGTCAGGCCGTCGGAACCATAATTAATTAATAAATAATTCGGTTGGGGGATCTGCATGCAGTCCTGCAAGCAGATGTAAGTGAGTACGCAGTTTTAGTGTAGGACACAGTTTTAGTGTAGGAGAGATGTGTATGTATTTAATGTGAAAATAAAAATAATTTAATTTAATTCCTCGGGAATCAAAAAAAAAAAATTAAATTTCGAAACATCATTCTCACACGTGCCATCACTAGTGTGTACGAATAATGCCTACAATAGTTCACACTGTTGGGCACCGCTATACGAGCAGAATTCCTCTCAAACTCGGCATTTTCCGGTGTCCTTTGATCAAGAAAGGGAGGGGGAGAGGGGTGAGGAGGAGGTGGGGGCGGAAAATCGGAGGGGTTGAATGATCCCGAATCGGGGAATGCGAAGGATGAAATACATAAAAAACATCCCAGCAAAAAGGCATTTTCCGGTGCGCTATGAAGGCGCGAATTTATTTTGTTACCGCCAAGTATTTTGTCGTCTTCAGATAATTGAATGAAATTTTGAAAATAGGTTGGATAATTTTTTTAAAAATCTTAATCAATACAAAAACTTTATGATTTATTGTGTAAACGACACAATAGTCGGTCTGGAGCCAGTGGGACTGCGGTTTCCCAAATTATTGGGGTAGGTACGTCGTAAGGCTGATGGTAGAGGGGAGGGGAAGGAGATGGGAAGGAGAAAGGTGGGGACTACTATTGCCGTGGGCTACTATCCCACCTTTTGAGGTGGTATAGGGGGGCTTTGAACTCATCGCTTCGATAAGATACTTACTTTAATGCTTCTTATTTTTACATAAATTCAAGAGTGGAAGACATCCCAGAGTGGAATATACTATCAGTATTTTATTTTATTAATCAATAACGCCCCTGTGGGATTTTACATATATTTTTTATATTTTAGTTCATACCGGTGTGTTTAGATGACAAAAAAAAACATAAACATGTTTTTTACACATGGTAGATAGAAATAAAGATGATAGGTAAAAGTATAGCGTTATAGATGAAACATAATAGAGAGACAGAAAAAAACAGTTGTAGAGCTGCAGATAGCATAATATGTATGTAACAAATAATAATAATGTATGTGAGTTCTTAATATGTATATAATTTCTATGTGTTGAATACATGGCGAAGTTGATTTAAAACAAAGATACACACTACCGACTTTCACCGCACTAAAATTAATATTCAAAGCGGTTACTTTTTGACCTATAAATTACACTATCATCAGAATTTCAGAAGATAATATACTTAATACTGCTACCATGGAACATTTCAGGTTTAAACAAATAATGTCAGATAGGGTATACCTACTATCACGGAAAGGACAAATGTGTTCGATAATATAATATAACAGAGCATCTAATTATAATCAAATTAAAATATTAGTAAAAGTATAAGCCGTCGAAGTATTAATTTATTATTATTACAACGATAAAAAACGAATAATTTCTGTAAAAATTTGTTTATAAATTATAAATTTCTAACCTTTATGTTTTTCGGATCATAACTATTTAGCTTTACGATAACTGTGCACTTGCTGAAGATTTACAATTCTATTGTAAATGTTCTAGTATCGCCCTGATGTAAGACCATCATTCAGAATTGAAAGTTGCTTGAAATGGCTTTGGTCGTATTTGGTGACTAGATCTGAATACCAAGGAACATAATTCACATCTCCGTCCCCTCCCCACTACTTTCAGCCTTACAACATATCCCAATTGAGGATGCCACAGTCTCACACCGGACATAAAAAACTCACATAAAACAAAGATGAATTCATACAACAAACCTTTTGGGAGTCTGAAAGATTATAATGGTTCCAAATGCTCTGGGTGGCGATGGGTTGACCATTTTGCAAAATGACTTATGACAAGACACCAGAAACTATTCTGGTATCCCAGTTAAATCACAATGATTAATAATAAGCTATGTGCTGTGACCAGGTATGAATATTGATAATTTTTAAATATATCTATTTCAATTTAACTTCTGTTTTCTTGATTGAATGAATGTATGAATTAAGTTGAAATTCTTAAAAGTGGAAATTAACCCACTTCCCGACATCCGATCGAGCTGAAACTCGGCAGATAGACTTGTCATCGATGGCGATGTATTCTATTAACTTTTGGTGGAAATCACGCACACACACGCGGACATAAACGAATTCCTCTGAACTTCGATGATATTACTAAAAAAATATATTAAATAATTCTCGGTCTTAACCAATCGGGATTTGGTTCAGATGGTAGTGCAGTTAACACCAGTCCCTAGGTAGAAAAGATTCAATCCTCTGTCAAAACATTTTTTAACCAGTTTTAAAAGACATTTGAAAATAGTAAAAGAGACACAAAAAACTTTAAAAAATTTACGGTTGGATTTTTATTGTCTCTTGATTCATTCGGAAGTTAACATTATGATTCCTGCTAGTGGTATTAATGTTGTGGTATTCATTAGGTTAATTGTTTAGTTTGTTGGAACTCGCGAAAATGGCTTTATAAATAAGAAATTTAACTATCTCACAATGGTCGGGTGTGTTTACGAATTGATCATCGGAGGTCGCGCGTTTGATTATTTGGTTTTTGTTATTTGTTCGACTACAGATTTAGTCACCGCACAGACCAGAAAGTAGTGTCGAACTCTGCGGAGGCGCCATAAATCACACCGCAAAGTAAATCTTTGTAATTTGGCGCAAATCTTGCACCTGTTGTTGTTTTAACGCCAAACGCTTAAATCATCACCTTTGCTTCTCCTTTCGCAGTTTTTTTATGATGGAAAAGATAATCTGAACACAAAAGGTTATTCATCTTTTGTCACACCGCTACATTCAAATTTTCTCCACTGGCTCCTGTTCGCAAATATTTTTCTCCATTTCTATTACCATAATTTAAAAATGATATATTAAAAGATGTAGGCAAAGAAATTAAACTGCCCGGAGTCATGGGACAGTGGGGTCCCTTAATTAATGGAGTATGTTGTGAGGCAGAAGAAAATGAGTACGATGAAGTTTGGAAAGTACCTGGCTATTAAAACATGGTAACTGAATGGAGATCTTTCGCAAGGGCGGTGTTGAGAATTGAGAGCACCTACATTTTTATTAATTTAATACTTTTTTTATATACAAGAATTGGGTAGTCCCACAAAGCTGTCAAATGACAGCTTGTCTATATGTTCTACCAAATAATATTTCTTGCTGTATAATACACGTATAAAAAAATTGTATAAAAAATAATATATCTCAATGTCATCATCATCACAATTGGCTCTACAACCCGTGGTGGGTCTCGGCCTCCTCAAGAGTCTACCTAAAAACGAGTATTTAGGCAGGTACATTGAGATGTTCACAGATACATGTATTCGACATTTATTAACCAACACTTTGTGTTTTTGGGGCAGGGTCTCTCATTATTATAACATAATATATATTAAAACTCAACATATGCACGAAATGCAGAAAGTTTATTTTATTTTAGACTAGCTGACACATCTAGCAAGTATTATACCTTCCTAGCTGAGCCATATTGCGTTGCAATGCCATTTAAATTAAGAAATTGTTTATCGCTGCGTGTACTTTCCCATTCATCCCCGTTCTCCTCCCGCCACTTCTTCCTTAACCTCTACCCTTCCCCTCCCGCGTTCCCTTTTCACCTTCCCCCTCCCCTCTCCAGCTGTCCCCCTTCTCGCGAACCACGCTCCTCACGAATTCCCCTTCCACCTTCTCCGCCTTCCCCCTCCCTCATTCTCTCTCCCGCGAACCACCCCTATTTCATTCCTCTTCACCCCTCCCGGATTCCCTCCCTTTCCTCCTGCGGCTTTTTTCTCACTAACCTCCCTCCTCATGAATTCCCTTTCCAACTTCTCCGCCTTCCTCTTCCCTCGTCCCCCTCCCACGAACCACCCCTCTTTCATTCCCCTCCACCCCTCCCAGATTCCCATCCCCCTCCCACCTTTTTTCCCTGCCGCTAAACTCCATAAAATACACTCATTGTTGAAACAACTCGCGTGTTCCCTATGGTTTTTTTTTTTTTGCAAAATGTAAATTTCATAATTCCAGAACTCACTAATATAGAAATATTATACAGAAACCTTCACGGGCATGTCTACAACAACTCACCAAATTTTTATCGCAATCGGATGAATACTATTGGAAATATCTCAATATATCAAACGCGCGAACTGTCAAACGTACGAAGTTAAAATAGTCGTTAAGTTTTCTGAAATTATCCAACTTTCAGCGCATTTTTTAAAATTTTTTTAGAACCTCTACAAAGTATTAGAAAACTTTAAAAAAGGATGAATGAAATAGGTAGAGTCGTTCTGAAGTTATGTCGTGACCAAGGGAAACAGGGATTCATTTTTGTATATATATACAGATGAATCTAATTATTAAAATACTAATATCTGAACTAAACTTCTAATAAAAACAACTTAGGAAATATCTACCAGATAGATATTGCAATTTAATTGTAAGTTTTTAACGAATTCATTCAGCCAGCAATAACTTCACTTCCTCATTTCCCGAAACTTTCGGTCCCAAGTTTCGGTAGAGGACATAAAGTCCTGATTTAGATATATCAAAGTTTCGTCCCTCGGGCCTAGGCTATCAGAAATACCGTGATATTAAAATGTACACAAGTTTAAGCGGAACCAAATATCTTCTTGGGCGACATTTCCCGCATTCACAATATGGTCATAATAATGACTGCACAAAATGTCTGTGAAAATCGTCTGTAATCATTTAAAATGCGTGCTGTTGGTACAGTGGTCATGTGGTGTACAGTCTACACTACACAGTCGTGAAAATTAAACAAGCTTTCCTTTGGAGTGGTCGTGTGTGGTACACAGTCCATACTACTTAACCCATTCAGACCTGAATTATTGTTAAGGGAGAAAAAAATTATTTAAGAGTGGATTATGCTTTATTGTGGTTTTAATAACACAAAAATATTTTTTTTATATTTTTTTAGTTTTGTTTATTAGGAAATTGAACATGTGCATAATTATGCACATCAGGTCTCAACGGTCACAGATCACTGAAAGGAGAATGATGTTGCATCGGTTTTGAATAGAAAATTTTCAACGATTATTATTGAAATATAGAAATTCTTATGAACAGTGGCGAACCTAAATATGTGAAGTTTATTTTAAGTATTTCCATGATATGAAATTTTGTTTCTTTTTATACATAAATGAATTTTGCATTTATCACAAAAAAAATAGTTTTTTGATTGCGAGAGTTTTTTTTACATCGCTTTCCTACTTTTCTCTGAAAGGCACCATTTGTTCATCGATACACAATACTTGGCTTTAATTCCAGGCAACGTGTTCTGACTGATGGCATTATATGCACTTTTGCAAGTTTATCGGAAAACGAGTGTGTCAATTCCAAATTATTTACTAAATTCAGATTGTTTCATTGTTGAAAAAATCTGTCCCAGATCATCGTATCCAGAAATAAATTTGCACCAAGAGCCTTTTCCAACACAATCGAACTCTTGGATAATTTAAGGTTCCAATACGTATATGCAGCCTGATAAGTGATTTAATTTCGTTGGCTTAAAATTACGTTTGCCAATTTGCAGGGCATAAATGTCTGTTTATTCCGCCATTTTTTCTAGTTCACTTTCATTAATATACCTAAAAAATAATGCAGTGCAGGCCCAATATAGTCGTCCTCCCCATTTTCAAAAGTAACATGCAATGCAACTTTTTTTTAGAAAATATGTATAAAAAAAAATTCTCCTTCGCCCCTTTATATTATTTTTTTCACTGATATCCAATGGTTCATCTTCTTAAAATGCAATATCTTCATAATGCCTCTGATAGCATCTGGAAAAATTTTATCTGCACCTATTCTTTAACTTGTTTTGTAGAAGTCGAAGGTTCACGTTCCAAAGAACTCGACTCCAAACGTTCAGCTTCTACGTCAAAATTATCATCATCACTAAGATCTGAGTCAGAATAATTCTCCAACAATCCTAAAATCACCTCAAAATCTTCTTTGTTCATAGAGTTATACATTTTTCCTAAAATTAACAAAACAACATAAGTTTTCCAAATCACAAAGAAAGGAGCAGAACATTTTGTATACATCATGTAAAGGTGTCATAGAGACTGATTGTGCATAATTCTGCACATCAAAATTCAAACACTTCCATACGCTTATTTATTTAACTATTTACATTTTAAATTTATACATAATAGTTATTAACATTTTAGAATTGCTTCTGCGTACTTCTTTTATGAAATAATTTTGAAATTTTAATAAAAACAATGAAAACAAAATGTACCTACGAGCACTCCTGTCAAACGGCTCATCGCACTTTTCGAAACAACCGATATTTATAACTTTTGCGGGTAAAATAACTCCACTAGTTAAATTTTTAAGTAGAAATAATGTTGCTAGTTTAATACAAACAGGCGGAACATTTAAAATACTTAAAATTACTCCTTATATTATGCTTTGAAGTTAGTGTGCATAATTGTGCTCAAGGGGTCTGAATGGGTTAATCTGTTTTTTCTCGACGTGGTGACAATTTAATCAGTCTCCCTTTGGTTTGTTTTTACTTTTGTCGGATAAATGCGTGGTTCATAATTGTGATAATCTATCCGTATTCCATTTGGTGTGGTCATGTGATGTGAACGATTTGTTTCCTTTGGTTATTGTGTGATTAATCGTGATAGTTTGACAAGTTTCATTTTAGTGTGGAGATGTTTTAAGTATAACAAATATAATTTTCTTTTCTATTTGGTGTGGTAGGATGTTTTAATGCAAAATCATTATTTATTATTGCATAGGTCTTCCTTTCTTAGTGTAGTATTGTGTGGTGCATAATTAACATAAGCACTGTTACCTTTGGTGTGGTCGGATAATTGTAAGGTACATTTTAACAATTTAACCAGTGTCTTTGGTATGGTCGTGTGTTGTGCATAATAATTGACATAATTTAACTAGAATCCTTTGGTGCGGTCGTGTGTAACACATAATCGATATAATGTTATACTTAAAAGGTGATACCCGGCGGTGATTTTTCCATACAAACGTATTCCCTATTTATCTCTCTGGATTTTAAGCCTAGAGAAAATATTGTTTTTACATAAAATAGATATCAACTACTAGCGTGCCGGTACTTTTTGTTTTTTTTGATAAGTTACTTTTTATAGAAGTTATGACCTTCCAAAAATCAATAAGATTGACTGGTTTAAACGCCGCCAAAAGACGTTCAGTATTCAAACTAGACAATGTTTTTTTTTTAAAAAAGCAAAACGTACAGACATAGAATAGTTTTTTCTTATGTAGTCGGTAAAAAAAAATGAAAATCAGTCCACTTTTGGAGGAGAAAAGTGGGGAATACAAAACCTCGATTTTAGTTCGGTATTAGTAGCCCGAGGCGCATTGTCCCTTTCGATCTATATCCGGTGGAGTAAGAGCAACAGTGACAGCAACAATTTAGTAAAATCTATTTTTCAAATTCCACCTCCGGGTTTCATCTTAACCGTTACCTTTGATGTATTTGGATAATTATTGTATGAGAGGTTATAATTTAGCCTGTTGCCCTTTGGTGTGGTCGTGTTTTTTATCATTCTCCTTTTTTGGCGTGGTTGCTTATGGTGAATAATCAATTAAATTAAACTTTAACTTCTTTCTCTTTTGTGCAGTGGTGTTTGAGGGATAATGTTAATCTGTTTCCTTTGGTGTGGTACATTAGCACGGTAATTTAAGTCTTTCTTTAGTGTGGTCGAGTGTGGGGAATAATAATGATTTTGACCATTCCCCTTTAGGTGTGGTCGTCTGTGGTGCATAACCGATATCATATAACTTGTTCCCTTTGGTGTGGTCGCACAATAGTGTGGTATATAATGGTGATAATGTAATTCATCTTCCTATGATGCGGTTCATAATCCTAATAATAAACCGGTTGCCTTATGGGTGGTGACATTACCGTGTGGTGCATTATTAAACCATTTTACTTTGATGTGGTGGTCCGCTTCTCTATTTAATCTGCTGCTGCCGTCAGCAAGCAGAGTCTTAAGGAAAAACGGGCCTAATCGTTATGTAAATACTGCACAAGAATCCCAACTACCCTGAGCCTGCGGTATCTTTAATTGGAGTATACTGTATGGCTGAAGGGAGTGATGAAAAAAAGAGGTGAGAAGGGGAAAGATTAGGTCGTGCCTGAATATTCAGATTTGGTCACTAATGACGGCTAAAGCCATTTGAAGCAAAGGTTCGTATCTGAATGGTAGTCTTTCACCAGAGCGATACGATATCGACCAGTGTGGAAATTATTCAATTAATGAAACATTACTATACCGATAAGTACCTACTGTTGAAGCGAAAATTCCCATAAAACAAAATATATATGATTTACGAGAGTAAATGTTTACCGCTTCTCAAATTAAGCAAGGCAAATACAAATTAGAGCGGGAATATGTTTTAAAATCACATCTTGAACGTAACACCGGGAGTTGGCGCGGATGAATGAACCCACCTGAGAAATTCGATAGGGCGGCATTCCGTAACCGCTGAACAATTCCTGAAACTGCCAGGTAATTGCTTAAAGTGGTAAGAAGCACCATATTATCTAATAAAACGAGGAGGTTACAAATAACACAGAGGTTCGAGTACGTTACACGGTGAATGAAACAAAGCAAGATACTTGAGAGTTTAAAGGCGAAAAAAATGCATATTTTCATGTTTTTTTTGGAGATATGAATATTGTTGGTTTATTTATTTCATATACACGTTATAGTATAAAATCTGAAGTATCTTTGAAAATATTTTCAATTAAAACTATCAATAAATAAGTCCATGAGAGCGAATCTCCAGAGGCGCCTCGAAAAAAAGTTATTATGCGGTAAGCATCATAACTCTTTACCGGATAATCCGAAACAAAAAAAATGAAAAGCTATTAAAGGTGATATGTTTTCTCAGGTAATCAGGGTGAGTTTTTTTAAATTTTTTTGATTTTTGAGAAACGCGATTTTTGCTAAAAAATTTCGGTGAATTTGTTGTTAAAATAGAAAAAAATTGGAATAAATGGTAAAAAAAAAACTCTTCCTGATTACCTGTTGCTTTATGCGTAGAAATAGTGTACAAAATTTCAAAAGGATCGGTCAAGTAAATTTTGAGTTATGATGTTCACAAACTGTGAAATTTGTTGGGAATTCAGATCTCCGATATGACGCAGGAAAGGATTTTTGGCGACACTATTTTCCCAAGTACACAAACATTTTACACGACAACACGATAACATACATTTAAACACTATTCATACTAACTACGGTAAGCAATCCATCAGTTATGAGGGGGGCAATTTATATAATTGCCTTCCAGATGATATCAAAAACGAAAAAAGTGTGTATAAATTAAAAAAAAAATTATTCATTTTTATTCACAAACAACAATATAGTGAAAGTGAATAATATTGTATGATAATATATTGTAACATAATATAGTGTAATTTAATCTTCTGTAATATAATGTAATTTTAATGCAAATTCTAGTTAAGTAAGTGAAAATGTTATTTTCTTTTTTTCTGGAATAAAAAAAAAAAAAACTTCAAAAATTTGTTTGCGAGAAAATCGGTTTAAAGTTTTTTATACTCAAAAATCGAAAAGGGCTAGTCACTTGAAACGCTGTATATTCGTTGGTTTTGATCCGATTTACTTGAAATTTTGACAAAATACTTTCGACATGTTGTATGTACTTTCAGAAAAAAATAAAAAAAGGTTTTAAAAACTTACCCCCCCTTAAAAAGAGGGTGGAACATAGTTAACTATAATAATTAAAATACTTATTTCGGCTGTGCGCCGGTCTGTAACTGCGGGTCAATGAACTCTATAATTTTTGCTTTAAATTTAAGCTTCATTTTTAAAATTGCAAGTGTTTGTTTGGAGAAATTATCTACTATATACTTATTTTAACTGACATTTTCAAGATTGGAACTGTTTTGTTGGGAATTCAGATCTCCGATATGACGCAGGAAAGGATTTTTGGCGACACTATTTTCACCATGATTTACACAAAGAAACTAAAGTTGCCAAAAAATTGCACGATGAAACTATCTTTATGTATAAAAATCTCGCGTTACGATCTTAGTCCAAGGTAAACTCCGAAACTACGTAACCGATTTTGATGAAATTTGGCATACAATGTGTAATTTGGTCCAACTTAAAAGGTAGGATAGTTTTTATCTCGATTTTTTTACCTCAATATTTATTATTCATTAAATGTTTGTTATGGGACAATGATTTGAAATTATTTGAAAGTTCCTTTAGTTTCTGACGGACGGCAGTGAGAGTTAATTTATTAACACAACACTTGGTTATGCAGGTTAGGTAACCATCCAGTAGATGGCGTTGTGTTTCGTTAACCACAGCAACCCATGGGCGGGTCAGCTAGTATGTTTATATGTGAAACTATTGGTTAAACTAATGTCATGAAAAAATTATTATCTACATTATTAATTATCAACCCCAAACTTAAATCATAATAAATTAATGCCACTTTTTTGAATTAGCATGAAGCCGCACAAGAGTCCCAACTGCTCCCAACCGTCTGGAGCCAATGAGACTAATATGTCATTCCCAATTGAAAATGTTATTTCCGTCCGAAAAATATATGAATTACCCGCCGTATCGCCCCTAAGGAAGTTTTACTTAAAAAACATTTTAAATATTAATGTTGATGATTTGATAGGGGTTGTAAGCTTTTTTAACCGTCCAGATTCGGGACGATAAGTGCCCAATTGACACGAAAGGGAAAACGGGACATAAAAATTCATGACATTCAACGAATTTAGGCAGTGAAATCCGGAAGCAAAGAAAACAGTTCACGGCAAGGGCTATAAACATAACATCGGGACAACCCCATCACGCTTCTCTTTGTCCTGTATTTCTTAAGAACTCAGCAATGACACTACAAACCTTTACGTGAAAAGCGCCCGAAAAATAAAACATTTATTTTATTGAGATTTCTCGCAGAAAGCAGAAGGCAATAGCAGGTGGTTTGTAAAATGCTATTCTTTGCCTATTGAAAGGTGCTGCGTACACTTATCCTTGTAAAACTTAAGTTCTATTGACCAGCGGCTGAGAATAAATGTTTAAAAATGCTAACAACTGTACACGGAGGTTCCAATGAGAAGGATCGATTATTTTCCGTATCAAATTTTTTAAATTAGAAATTTAATATCGATTTATTTCATTTAAAACTTGCTTAAACATATACCTACATTCAAGTAAGCAATAAAAATGCTTAAACGCACGACGATAAATTATTAAATGTCGTGTACTTCTTGTAAGTACTTTTTGATCATAAGTATTTATGATTTTTTAATAATGTCTGAAATATGAAAATCTGTAATATTTTACTTTGTAAGACCTAAAATAAATAGAAAAACTGAGGTATTTTCGTCACAAAACCCGTTCTCGGATTTATTTTTTAATGATTTTAATTGAACTAAAATTAAAATTCTCAAAAATGTGTTTATTAGATTATGTATTGATTTATTTTGCTGTATGAGTATATGATTTGAAATTTGTGTTATATAATACAATATTTCGTTTGAAAATTTAACAAATTTACCAACGACCAACGGTATAACCATAGTATATTAAAAATAAACTTAGTTTTTCTAAATTTAAAAAGTGCGTGTTTACCAGATAAAAAAACAATCTTTCAAAATCAATTTACGTTTTTTTGTAAAAAAAAGTCAAAACGTCTCGAATTTTTATAATTTTTTTTTTAAAAGAAAGACAAACATTCCTGGGTTACGAATAATCAAACAGCATTTGAAAATCTCCTACTACCACCACACTAAGCGGAAAATGTTGCTTGTGATGTGATGGAGGACTTAGCCAGCCGAGGAATCGAACACGGAACGCCTTGGTGGAACCCAAACGCGATGCCCACTCAACCACTGACCGTATCCGTATCCGTAAATGCAAAGGGAGTAAGGCAATTAAAGCAAGGAACAGAGAAGATTAATACCATGTGGAAGATTAATACGTAATTTCGTACGTATACCAACAAATTATTCTTACATTTTCCCGCCAATAAACATTGAATCACTGTTAATTTGTTCGTATGAAATTCAGTCCCGTTTTTAACCGTTTTTACTATTAAAATGATCGTTTTTTCGAATAACATTTTTCTCCGTGCATATTTGGAGAAAAGCTCTAAGTGTATTTGTATAGCCAACGACAGCCTAGAAAAGGCGTTGTCAATGGTCGCCATTGTTGCTACGACAGCTACGACAGTAGTTGTCATAGGCTAGAATATGATGCAAGGAGCTTCTTCAGTATTAATAGAACTTCATTTTCAATGATACGTATTTTTTATTTTCAACAATTTCCATACACGAATAAAATGATTTCCAATATTTATATGATGTACCCATATGGATTTTACAGTGCATAGACTCGTATATATTTGAGATACTAATGTTAAATGATGAAACAATAGCAGAACTTGAATAGAAGCTTCAATTTTAGGTCACTTGAAAATGTATTATAATGTGATGAATCGTTCAAATTATGTGAAATAATTGCCCCTAATTATTTGATTTTTATTTTTTAAATTCATTAAGAATTTTAGAGTACGCATGTATCGATGTATCTCATCAGCACGTGTGTCAATAATATATTGTTTACCTTTTTACTCATTCTTGTTTATTACTTACTTTTGAATATTTAGATGATTATTTTTGTTCCTATTTTGTTAGGATTTATATTATACTTTGAAATTAAATCACCCATGTATGTAATTTTTTGGGCAACGTGCTTGTTTTATGTACTAAAATAAAAATAAATAAGGATCTGGATGAAAATGGCAGTGCTGGGCGATTTACGTCTTACGTAAATGTGAACACAAAAATTACGCACATTATTCAACGTGTTTATTCTTAAACCTAGGTTTCCAAAATATATTAAAATCTAATCCTTTTGACATATTCTGCTAAAACTACTTCCTCAAATCTGCTAAATGATTCTGCCGCTGCGAACTGCGTTGTAATCTCCCTTTCTCTTATAAGCGTTGTTTATGAGAAAGACAGAGAAGTTAGGTACAACTTAAGACGGATACATTATAGTCCAGTCAAGATGTACATCCGTGCTTGCAAAAGGTCCGATCTTTCTGAATTTTTTATATGTTGTTAGGACCTAAACCAATATTAAAAAAACAAATTTGCAATTTCCAAAGTGCTGTGCGAGCGGCGGTGTACCCAAAAAACCATGAAATTTTCGGACTTTTTTCAGTTTTTGTTCAATATCTCAGTGAAGGAAAGGTCTGACCGGTTTAGTTATTCAACACTATTTTAAAGTAGACTAAATTTTCTACAATTTGAGACCAAAAGAAGTTCTATACAGCAATTGGTTTTTAAGATACAGTTCTTCGAAAATCAACAATTTTTTCCAAAAAATGATTTTTTCTCGAAAAGGTCACTTATTTTGTGAAATATTTTCTAAAATACGCATCCCACGTCAAATATTACAAGAAATTAAGTTGTAGTAAATTTAATTCGCTTTCATTTGAGACTAGATTGGTACCTGTAGGCCCAGCGGTTCACTCAAAAATTTAAAAATGGCAGATAACGGACGGATTTTTCCCCAAGTGTTTTCGTTGTCCCCTCCCTCGACCTCCTTACCCGCACCCGGCCCTTCCAGGGCAGCTCTCAGAGTCTTGCGAAATGACTATCCGTCCGAGCGTTTGTTTTGTGTGTCGTGAGGACCTCGATACATGTCCTTTTGTGATCGTCAAAGAACGAGGAATTCGAACACTAATTGAAGTGAGTCAAAAACGTGGTCTCACAGAAAATAAAAATTTCCTCTAAAATTTCAACCAGGAAGAGATATACAGCTGTGTGTAACGTTGAAGGAAGGGATTCTGCTTCCCAACCGAAGACTTTATCGACAAGATTATCAAGTAAACTGGCTCCTACCTTGAGAGGGATTTGAATTTTGTGTGGTGATGCTATCACTGAATAATTTCTCGGGCAACAAAGCAAACTGCCCTTGGCAAGAAGGAATGTGGTCCGTACAGTTGAGAAGTTGGGCATGAGGTAAACTATTTTAGATACAGCTAAACGCGAGGTGACGATTGGAGGAGAGCCTCCTCGCCATTGGCGACCTGGTTGCTGCAGACGGAACCCACAGATTGTGCTACGTAAGCCTATTAAGATTACCACCTGCTCCTGGGAATAAGAGAGGGTATCGTCCAGCCAGTAATTCTGAAGAAGCGATGGAGTATGTGTACGATTACTTATTGGAAAACAGTGATGAATGCCATTTTTATTTATCACACCTTCTGCAGCAAATTAGGGGTGATTGTATCCCTGATGTCAGAACAGCGAAAACTTACCTTCAAAAACGTTTTAGCTCCAACAAAGGGACACTCGTCTGCTTCATAAACACCGGCCATAAAATTTTGTATGATGATTGGTACAAGGAACAAAAAGGCGGCGTGCAGCAAGAGCGGTTGAGAGTTGTGAAGGCAGCAGCAGAAATCATCGTTGAAGATACCCGCACACAAGTGTATAAAACCAGTCAGTATCCCACCTCGGAGGATTTTTTCAACAATGTTGATTCTGTCATCCCTGAGTCAGTACAGCTAATTTTTGAGACTGTTGTTCTCAAAAACATGCGTGGCCTCCTTGAAACATGGAAGAAGAAGTGTGTGATATTTTCTCATGCTCTGATAGTGCTGTACGAACTCGATCTTTTGTTTCCTCCCTTCTGATTGGAATTAATACCTACTTTTACCGAAAATATGTGCGCTGTGCTGGGGTTATCCTGTTCTTATTCAGTAGCTGTGCAGCTTGAAACTTCGGCGATCTTGCGAGATGAATCCTCACCACCAATAGGAAAAGAAGATTTTATCCAATTTGTCTCTGACATTACGGAGGTGAACGTTAACACCCTAGATGGTGATAACACATTTCATGAGATGGAAGGCATTATGTGCGTGACCCGCCCGAGAGCAGTAATGGAGACAAAAACATCCCACGTATGCAGAACTATGTTTCTGCTCAAAATGTGACCTCCAGCAGTGAAGTACAAATCAAATGAAGTACAAACGGCGCTTTAGTGGGAGAAGACGCCGACCTGCTCGTTCTTCTTAATGGTTTAGGCGCTAAAGAGACAAAAGTCTACGTACAGAAGAGCACGAAGGGCGAAGCTGGTTGCTGTCACTACTCTAAGACCTGCTACAACCACCAGGGGTGCTAGCATGGTAGTCATTGTAAACTGTCACCAATTCGTTTGCGATCTACAGTTGTCCTAGGGAACGATGAGAAGTTACCGACAATCGGTCGGTAACTTCATATCGATCGACCGTGCTAGGGGTGCAGGGACGTTATATACTATTCACCCAAGCGTTTACCGGGTGCGATACTATCACAGCACCGTTTGGCCAAGGAAAGACCAAAATCACCACACTCCTGAGCAAGAGTGAACCACTTGCTGAGCAAGTGGAGGTCGTCCTTCGTCCATCCTAAAAGCCGTGAGAGAAGCAGACATCAAGTGCTTCGTGGCTTCATATGGGGGTGACATCGCGAGGGATACTTTGGATTTCCTGAGATATAAGACGTTTGTCACTTCAACGAGCATAAACCTCGCCCGTTGCCACAGGCCATATGCTGCAGGCCACCATGCAGCAAGGTGCTACCTCCAAGTGCAGAAGTAGCGGTGTGTCAACTAGAATCCCACTGATTGGGGGTGGAAGCTCTCTTCTCAGGGACTCACCCCCATCCCCACCACCGTTAATCCCGCACCTCCTGCACTTCTGCGAAAAATTTCATGTAAATGCAAGAAGGGGTGCTCTGGGAGCTGTGCAGATGCAGAAAGGCTGGACTCCACTGCTCAGTCCTCTGGCAAATTGTGCATGGTACACGATAAAGATGACCCGACTGCAGACTGGACGCCTCTCCCAGCGTCCATCACAGCCTTCGAGACACCATTTTCGTGCGAGCCAAAGCCCGTGCCATCTAAGATAAAAGAATGGCATGATTTGGCCATCAAAACACAATCCTACATGATTTATATTAGTTTTTTTTTTTTGAGTAAATGTAATTTGTCCTTATAGTAGGTACCATGATGTTTGTACAAGTATTTTAGTATGTAGGATGTAGGTATATAAAACAATGTTTGATGATCACGTAATTTCCGATAGGTAAATTATCTTATTCTTTTTCCATCAAACAATTTGTTTACAATAACAAAAATAAATAAATTGTAACTGTTTGATAAGTAAAGCCATAAAAAGACGTGGGATCAGTTTATTTGCATTTCCCCCAAAACCCACTTTGACTTTGGTTATCTGCAATTTTTGAGAGAACCACTGGGCCTACAGGTAGCAATTTGGTTTCAAATGAAAGCTAATTAAATTTGCTACAACTTCATTTCATGTAATATTTGAGGTGGGAATCGTATTTTAGAAAAAATTTCACAAAATAAGTGACCATTTCGAGAAAAAATCATTTTTTCGAAAAAATTGTTGATTTTCGAAGAACTGTATCTTAAAAATCAATTGCTGTATAGAACTCCTTTTGGTTTCAAATTGTAGCAAATTTAGTCTACTTTAAAATAATGTTGAACAACTATACCGGTCAGACCCTTCCTTCACTGAGATATTGAACAAAAACTGAAAAAAGTCCGAAAATTTCATGGTTTTTTGGGTACACCGCCGCTCGCACAGCACTTTGGAAATTGCAAATCTGTTTTTTTAATATTGGTTTAGGTCCTAACAACATATAAAAAATTCAGAAAGATCGGACCTTTTGCAAGCACGACCCCCTTTTCATGTTTAACTTGACTGGACTATTAGTAGTAAGCCTTCATCAGCCACATATCGATTATATATTACGAACACGTGCCTAGTTTGTTGACCTAAGGCCTTAAAAATAAATTTAAAAAATATATTTGTTATAAAAACACATGTCATAAAAAGTACAAAATAAAAATATTATCGACAAGCTTCTGCCCGCGGCTTCGTCTGCGTAGGATTAGTGCTTCGAGTAATCTATTTTCTTTTCCTAGGTCCCATCTATGTTTATACCAAAATTCTTAACCTATTTATTTAAAATATGTATAAATCTTGATTCGATTCAAAGTATTAGGCAAGTACTTCAAATAAATTCACTAATTTAAAAATTTTCCAAAATAGAATTTTGATTTAGCAATCATTGTTTTGTAAAATGTCATTCTCAAATTATGACGTTTTCTATTGAACAATAATTATTATTTTTAATATATTGAAAATAAATAGCTAGCTTTATAAATTATAGCCTATATGTTATATGTATGAGCTATATTATTGTAAAGTTTCATTAAAATCCATTAATTAAATTTTGATTTAAAGAGTAACAAACATACATACATCCATACAGACTTTCGCGTTTATAATATTATTATCGACAAGAGAATAAAAAATGGCAAAGCGGAAAAACAGCGCGCGAATTTTACGCGTAACCAGAAATGTTTGGAGCACGGAGCAAACGTAACGTGAATTTAAAGATTAATAGGCATTGAAGCTTTGACATTGAACCAACTAGGTAAACCCCGTAGTCAAAAAGTGTTTTAGTTAAAAAATACAATTCTTTACACTCTACCACTGTCTTACTACAACTGATACATGTATACAGGGTGTCCGGGGGTGAGGTGCTTTAACTTCGGTAAGTAATTCCACATGATAATATAAGTGAAAAAGATAAATAACTTTTATCGAAATTCCAACTTTTAGGGATAATTTTTTGGTAAAAAGATAAAACTAGCGTGTGCGGCCAGCATTATTATTTTCCGCTGTTAAGATACGGGCTAATCACAGCCATCCAGCGTCGCCGCAATCGCGTCCGCAGGCTCACAGCAAAATTTGTCGGCTAAGTTTGTACCTTACGCCAAGGATTTTTAGGTAGGTACGCATGTTTGTATGGGAAAAAAATTTGGAATTTCGGAAAAAGTTGTTAATCTTTTCTTACTCTTACCATCATGTAGAGTCATCTCCCAAAGTTAATACATTTTACCCCCGGACACCCTGTATAACAGCTGGTTATCAGTATTAGAAACATACACGCTGATTATAAAACAAAGCCACAAATAGAGAAAAATGAGAAGCCAAAATCCTCTAAAAAATTTTTTTGTCGAGTCTAAACCAAGAAATTCTAGAGTAGTAATTTATATAGAAGTTTCAAAATGTTTGTGATATTTATGGTCAGTTTGATTTGTTTTTAAATACATCTATTTAAATTTTACTTTTGTTTGTTTGACTCGGAACCTTGCAATTGGAAATTAACCCACTTCCCGACATCCGATCAAGCTGAAACTCGGTACATAGACTCGTTGTCGATGACAATGCATTATACCAACTTATGCACATTCATATATGAAATAAATGTCGGTACTATCCAAAAATTATACATAGATTTAGTGTTAACGATGTTGACTCCATTCCCTGGGGAAGAAGGTTCAATGCTCAGTTAAACCAAAATAAAGTCTTTGAAATTAGCTACTAGTCGGGTACTAGATGGCGCAACTGGGTCGAAAATTGAAAGTAGATGTATTATAGAAAAAAAAGCTTTGTTTTTTATGGGTTGTTTTATTTTTATAGTAGTTCTTTGAAAAGGCATAAAAAATATGTTTCTAATTTTCTATAATTTAATAAATAAAAAAACAATTTCCTCGGAAATCTTGGAAGTAGGTCCTTAAATACCGACTTTTTTAATTAATAAACACGACGATTCGACGACTGATCACATTTGAAAAAAAATATATATATAACTGTTCACCGTGATGATGCAAAATTTTCGTCGTGCGTCAGCTGATTCTATTTTCGTAACTTACCTGTTTTTTGTAAAATTATGTTTTTGTAAATTGTACCGTCCTACCAGAAAATGTGTGTATATCATAGACATGTCAATGGTGTATATATTTTTTATAAATGTAGTATAATATAATCTATCACAAGTATATTCCCCAGAATAGCCACTTATATGCAGAGAAATGATATTTTTGGTTGTGCCTATCGGCTACTGCGACGAACGGCCACCATTTTAAACGGGAACGTAACAAACAAACGCAAAATGCAAAATGTACGATTAGTCCAGGTTAAAAAATAACTTCTCTGTGTTCAGTAAATTTATCTCAACAGAGAGGGAAAAAATCAGTGTCCATTAATATCATATTTGAAGATAACAACTTTGAAGGTTCGAAGGATATATTTACGAAGAGGAAGAAGTAAACCTGGGTCTCGAAAAGTAAAGACTTGTTGAATGAGGAAACACAATAAATTTCATCACTTTTCCAGAAACTCTTCAAAAGTGGGTTGATTTGCCATTGTGTTGAGTTGTCCGGTTACCGCCAATATGTTATCCGTTCTTGGTAATTATATTTCAATGCCTGGAGGTAAACAAGGGGCCCCGCAGTCTGGGCTGCTGCTCTGCTACTAGTCTACTTGGCTGCTAGCTACTAGGCATTAGGCTACTTGGGTCAATGATGCATGTTGTTCTGATATCACCTTGACGGACAGATAGCGCTAGTCGAATAGCAATTATTCGATGGAGGACGCCATATGACATGAATTCGAAGATTTTTGACGAGACGTTTGCGAGTGAATGGAATGGACCAGGTGGATAGTAGAAACCAGTTTTCAGAAACCCTTGCTTAACAATTGTAAAAATGTGGAAATCAATTTTTGAAAGTATGAATAATTATATTCCATATAACACTGTTCAAATTACGAGCAGTTTTGACTGGGATGTACGAAATAATACTAGCTGCACGGTGTGTATTTGTAACTTTATAAGATTTCTATGTAACTATAGGAGAAAACGTTTTACGGAAACACGTTTTTATGGATTTTGGAATAACGACACAAGCGGGCAGCGCTGTTTGTTGTTAAAACAATCAGAGGATTTCTGAGATCAAAGGTTAATAATTTAATTACCAGCAGTAAAAATCCCGCTCCGCGGGTTTTTGCTGCTAGGCCCTGCGACCGGCTTTGCATTCCTGATTGCGCCACTTCCGCCAAATCGCATGTGAGCGAGTGATAAGTGTACATATTACGGCAGCAGCTCCGTGGAAAAATGCACGTTCACGGACGGGTCAGAACGGTTTGCATACAGTGTGGTGTCGGAGATTCACTCGGAGTCGGGTTCCTTAATTTGAACCGTACGGGCATTACCGTATTAATATACTTCGATTCCAGGCGAGACATTGCGGTATTCTATATTATAACATTGTTTACATTATGAGTATGTTTTTACTGGGATGTATCAGGTGAATCGGAGAAACAAGTTTCCGGAAACCTTTTGTTAACAATTGATAAATACAGAAATCAGTTTATGAAAACTAAAATATTACGTATTATACATATTACTTATTACATTTTTTTAATACATATACGTATGTATAAAATAACATCAGCTACATGGTGGGTGTATTTGTAACTTTGTACAGTTTCTATGTGTAGTAGAAGACGTTTTCACTGGAAACACGTTTTTATTGATATTAGATGACACAAGTGAGCAGTGTTGTTTAATGTGAAAACAATCAAATAAAAGTTCTGAGATAAAAGGATAATTCAAAAGTTATTTTTCAAATATTTATTACAATATATATATATATATTTCGTATTATGCCAGTGTCAATATTATAAGCATCCACAGCTAAATAAAGGCTTCCTCAAGTTGCTTCCTTAAATGGTTTTTACCGTTATGTGCTGTTTCCACCGACGTATTTCCTCGTTTCAATGGATAGGTCATCCTTGAACCATCTTGACCAAAATTAACGATTTGTCCTTCAGATTTCCATACTTCAAACGATATGTCTTACACTGCCATAAGCTTTTGGCAATTTCAAATAATAATGAACCGTAAATACTAATTGAAAACGCTAAATAACCTAACATTATTATGTGAATGACGAAATAAAACTCATAGTAAAATTTGATTGCGTATTTACTGGATTAACTATTCGCAACAAAATTTTGGCCAAAGAAACTATAAATAACTATACTAAGTTCAATAACAAAAAGAGTTATTAAATAGTATTTTCTACAACTAAATTGTAGGTATCCTATTTTGAAGATTAATATGAATTATAACAGACATTTTCTACCTGTTTTACTTTCAAAAACAACTGAAAAAAAACGAATAATAAAAAAAATATTGGTATAACTTATGAAGGTTACGCCCATAAATTTGATATTTAATCATTGAAGACGAAGATACTACTAACTAACCTAACCGAAACATTAAACAGAACAAAAATAAAAAGGCAACGGTCACACCTGGGAATCGAACCCAGAATCTTTGTCTTACGACAACTATGCAAGTTAAATTTTTTACGTCATTTTTGTTGATCTCATTTTGATTACAATTTGATAAATAACAATACATATTACTTTTTTCTGTGTCTTGTTGCACTTCATTTTTCATTTAGATTTAGTAGTATTATCTACTTCAATGATTATAACAATCATTTTATTCATTTGCTTAAAGAACTTTAGACGTCACATAGTCGCGGAACGATTCGCTGTAAGTCGTAACACCTCTTTGTTGACTTGCGTATGAGAAAGAGGGACATAATACAACGGAGCTTATTAGCGGTACGCCAATATAAGCAAAAATTCATACTAATAATTCGTGTTACAATATAACAACACCACACATCTTATTTACAAAGCTCCTCACATTTCAAGTGTAAGATACGACACGTATCACGTATGAAGAGGAATCGTCACCAGCACCTATGCCAGATCTCACCGGCCACCTCGGGGGGCGTCGCCCCTCCACGGCGGATCAAAGGGGCCCCCTTCCAGGCCGGCCGGGCCGCATGTATCGTGGCGGCCGGCGGGGATAGTATACACAGACCTTCACGGTCGCGGGCCGGGGGCCCCGAAAGGGGCGGAGGGACACCAACCGACTGACAAGTCGCGGGAAGTTCGTTTGTAATGGATTTTTTTATTATATATTTAGCAATTGCTAGTGTAGTATCGGGGTGATAATATGTTGGTTATTAAAATACTACCGGAATGAATATACCTACAAAGTAAAATAGACAGTGGTATTATAATTAGAAAATTTTGTAATGAATTATTGGTATTAATAATCAAATATATCTTCAATTTATTTTCACATAAGTACCTACAATCATAATATTTTTTGTTTTGTTATTTAGGCATCATCGTTGCTCCACAATTTTGTTGTTTTAATTTATAAAAGTATTTTATTATGTTTTCAAATATGTACAATAACTATTTTATATTATGTTTCACTTGCGTCTCTATTTGACTCTTGCCTCTCTTTGTATTTTTTGTCATTATGATTTTTTATATTTATAAATTATGTACCTCTGTAATAAACTGTTTTTTTTAATAACTAGATTGTTTTTACGTAAATAAGAATATATGTAAAACCTAAAAACGAACTTTTAAAAACATTAAGAATGCACAAAAACTTTATGCTATAAAAATGAATTAATTATGATTATTTATTATTACATTAGCCTTCACGAAATTTCCCCATGGGAATATGCAGACATCATGGAATCTACACAAATCTCTATTAGCACTCACTCCTCGCTGCATTAAAAATAAATGTACACAAATATTTATTTATTTATACTGGGTTTTACATCGTCTGACATAAATCTTCTGTTATTGCCTTGGCTTGCTAGGGCATCCCCGACTTCTTCCATTTACTTAGAGGTCATACAAATATATTCTCCACATACGCTTTCTTCTTCTAACTTCGTCGTTCTACATGTCAAAACCACCCAAGCGTCCGTTTTTTTAATCTTAGTCACTACGCTTAAAGGCGTCGCATTATTTAATAAAGCTGATGTCGGTACAAAACATTACTATGTTGTATTTATCAATGTTTCATTCGCCTGCTGTACAGCCAGACAAACGTGTAGTAATAAAAACCTCATTAGGTTTACATTATCTTAAATCAATAAAACATGTCAAGTTTTATGGTTATTCTAATGTTTTGTGTGTTTTAATTAACATTATAATATCACTCAAGATAGTTTGTTCAGTCACTTGGTTTCATGTAGGTACAAAAAACTAGTGATTTTAAGTTATCGAAGTACTCCTACAACGCATTATGTAAATTTATTGAAGATAACTTTGTAAAGTCAAAAAGCGTTTGAAATTTTGGCGGACTTCTTTGCATTATTTTGTGCCATTTACTAGTATGTTTCGTAAAAATAAATTCACTTGTTCCCGTGTCAAGAAAATCGTGGACACCCCACGAGATGAGGTTTAATTTTAATGCAAGGTTAGGACACAACTTTCGGTAGGAAATGTAGGAATTGAAAATTCGATTTAAAACTTTTGTTTGTGTTCTGGGGAAGGATTGCAAAGCAATTTAGGAATTAGGTTAGTAGTTGTGGTTTTCCCCAAGGATCCTTTCTTGGACCTGCCTAAAAGTGTTTTACTCACCGACATAGAATGGGCAAGATTGACCCTTGTGGCACCAAATATAAGTCAAGATTTGAAACCAGACTTTTACGTCTAATACGTTTCTTACATTTCCTTTTGTTGTTATTTGTAAATTGCATCAAAGGATCTTCAGATCGCAGGATGAATTTTGCCCTGATGGTAGCTTTTCTTAAATAGGAGAGGGGTCCAGAAAAAGAAGTACCAAGAACTGAACAAGACACCAGATAAACAACTGGTTAGGTTAGTGGTTGTGTTGACAAATGCGTAGGATTACTACACATGCGTCGAGGGTTCAATTCTTTTGAAGCAATTAACAATCGAGTGTTCCCATTGACGGGTAATGGCGTGTATTTTAATTGAGCGCCTAGATAACATAGACAAGCGCCATTGTCGCAGCGGTTTAACCGTTTACGCTGTGCATTTGACAATCGTTCGTTCAATAATTGCTCTATCTTGTTTTACTTATAATTATACTATTGAAAACGTTTGTTGCGAGTTATGGAACGAAAAATCCACAGATTATCACTATATTCGCACACTTTTTTGTTTCCGCAGACGTCCACAAAATAATAATTTTCGGATAATTTCATGCGACGCCGCCAACACAGGCTTTTGATTCTTCCCAGGCGCAGAACTACAGCAAAATGATATATAGATTTTTTACTCCAGATAAGCTTAGGAATCGCTGGGTAAAATCCCTCGCGTACGTCCTGTTATACCCAGTATAATACAGTAGATACGTATTTATTAACAATAGTATGTACAATTGTACATAGTTGTGTGCTTTGTAATTTATTCGCATTACAACATTTAATCTAGGACATATTAATATTATTATCTTATGAGGCGAAATGCGTGCGTACTGTTCTGTTGCAGAGTTCAAGGGCAAATTATTTAGCGAACAGAAACCATGAACGAAAGAATTATCGCCATTTTTAACTGCCTAGCGCACAGGAGAAGGGTTAAACCCCTGACATAGCAAAAAATTCCTATAAACTTAGCGGATCCATAAATCGTCCATCCTGGGAAAGGGGGGGGGGGGGTGTTTATAAAAATTCGTCTATAAAATCATGTTTTTCGTCATTTATTCGATTCTGCCAGGAAATCCGTCATCTTGTAAATTCGGTTACACACAAAATTCTATTGTATTTATTTTTCTTAAATTTTTAAAAATTCCTTACAATTTTCCCTGTTTTCCTGACAGACAGCTAAAATTCCGGACATGTCAGGAAAATTCCTGTCATTTGGTAACCTTACACAGGAGTCCCTACTGCTGGGGAGCCTGTGACACAAAGGGATCCCCAATTTGTGATGTATTAAGATGTTAAAGGAAGGAAAGAGGGGCTTGGCTATTTAGATCTGGTCACTAAACACAGTTAAAGCCATTTCAACCAAGGTTTAGATTCTGAATGTTAACTTTCACCAGGGTGATACTGAGAGTATCTGTGACTAAAAACCTAAGTGTCGCCATATATGGAACATGGTCGAAAGATGCGCTGTCGTGTTTAGGCGCATGTTTTTGGTAACCCCCCCATAAAGCAACATTAGTAAAAGATATTTCAACTACGACCTTGAAAGTTTCGAAGAAGAACGTTTACCATGGCAAATATTGGAAACATTTACTTTACGAAGGATTGTTTGTCGTCTTTTGTAACAATGCATCCTCTTTGGGCCAATGCTCTGGGGTGGTATTTTGTCAACTCTAATTATTTGTAATTAACGTGGTTCTAATAAGTAAATCATCAACAAATCCGTCAGTCATTAACTCTTTCACTCGTCTCAACCTAACCTAACCTAACTTCACCTTAATTAACAATATTTTAAGGAAGATAAGGATAGGTGGAGAAGAATGGTAGGAGGCTGCTTGGGAATGTCTTCATCCAGGTGGGTTAACATTGTCTGATGATGATTATTTATTACAGGCATGGTAACCTAACCTAGTCTACTGCCGTCATCCAACAGGTAGTCAACTGCTGGCGATGGTGATGTTGACCATTTAGGTATTATGGCAATCATAACTAACCAAATCAAAGCTAATCTAACCTTACTTCACCTAAATTAACAATATTTTAAGGAAGGATAGGTGGAGAAGAATGGTAGGAGGCTGCTTGGGAATGTCTTCATCCAGGTGGGTTAACATTGTCTGATGATGATTATTTATTACAGGCATGGTAACCTAACCTAGTCTACTGCCGTCATCCAACAGGTAGTCAACTGCTGGCGATGGTGATGTTGACCATTTAGGTATTATGGCAATCATAACTAACCAAATCAAAGCTAACCTAACCCTACTTCACCTAAATTAACAATATTTTAAGGAAGGATAGGTGGAGAAGAATGGTAGGAGGCTGCTTGGGAATGTCTTCATCCAGGTGGGTTAACATTGTCTGATGATGATTATTTATTACAGGCATGGTAACCTAACCTAGTCTACTGCCGTCATCCAACAGGTAGTCAACTGCTGGCGATGGTGATGTTGACCATTTAGGTATTATGGCAATCATAACTAACCAAATCAAAGCTAATCTAACCTTACTTCACCTAAATTAACAATATTTTAAGGAAGGTTGGGTTAGGTTGGATTTAGTTAGTTATAATTGCCATAATACCTAAATAAATTCGAATTCCCCTGTTTTCTACGCCAAAACTGGGCCGATTTTTACGATTTTTTTTCATTAACTGTATTAAAAGATAATGTATGTTTGTACGTTTTGCTTTTTTTAACACATTGTATAGTTGGTATACTGATCGTCTGTTGATGGCGTTCAAACCAGACAATTTTGATGGTTTTTGGAGTGACCTAACTCATACAAGAATTAACATATCAAAAAAGCAAAACGTACAGAGAGTATTCGATATCAATAAGAAATCAAAAAATATTTTCACTAGTGTCAAATGCTGAGAGGAAATCGGGGAATACGTTTGTATGGACAAAACGCCGTCCGCATTCCTCTTAAATAGAACCAAATTCATCACAAGCAACATTTCTATTCTGAATAATATAGCATTGAAATCTCAAAGTAACAGCATAAAAATAAATCAAGATGTAAATATTATTGTTTATCTATTCGATTTTTTTAAAAGTTTTTTTAATTGCTAAAAACTAGATACTATCTCCTAAAAAAGGGAAAGAATTTGAATTCATAATATTATTAAGCAAAATTTAAAGATCACTCTCGCACTCAGGCTAAATATCGAATTATTTCGAGGCAGAGTATCAACATTACTACACACTACAGATTCGCAAACGTTGTTCAACTGTTTCTGCGGAGTGGGAAATTCTGTGGAGGGGGGAGCGTAAAGGGGCACCGGCAGGTGCTCGCGCCAAAATATTACGCGGCCCATCACACACTAAACTTTTGGCTATTATTGCGTAGCGAACTACAACACTCCACGACAAATAAGAATAATAATAATACTACTAATTCCTACAAGGCCACCAAAACATCGCTCATAAATCTCACAAACGAGTAAAAAAAAAATTCATTAACATAGCAAAAATAAATTTGCATGAATGATGCGTCCCGCCTTTTCGGCGAGTGGGCGCTTTTGAGAACAAAATCCCAAATTACACACACGAGTAAAAAAAATATCTATGCTGCTGTACCTTATTTGAATTGTGAATGGATGTTTAGACTTTGTTGTGCGTGGGCGGTTTGCTGAATGGGACACTGGCCAGACCGGAATGTAAACATAGACGGTGTGACGTAACTAGACGGTGAGTGACATTGCAGGTGTCGGAATGGAGAAAAAAGTATCAGGGTTCATTGCAAGAGTTGGGCTCATTTGTGTATGAAATTATTACGTATGTGGAAAGAGTTGTGGATGAATTTTAAAAGAACTACAAAAATAGTGAATTATTTAACACAGTGAAAATATTTATTTATGATTACAAAATTACCTAGGAAAAGCAGGACTTTTAGATTACAAACTTGTAGTTCACACAAAAGCAAAATAATAATAAGATATTTTAATTTAGTTACTTAGTTATGGTTGTTAGTTATTTATTTACAAAATATATGATATTTAATAAGGACATTTACATAGAGAGTAGATACATTAAGAGCGATTGACCAGCAGCTGAGAATAAAAGTTTAAAAATGCTTGCAACTGTACAGCGAGGTACCAAAGAGAAAGATCGATTATTCCCCGTACCAAATTTTATATTAAAAATTTAACTGCGTACTTCTTGTAAATATTTTTTGATCATAAATATTTATGATTTTTCAATAATGTCTAAAAAATATAAGTGCGTAAATTTTTTTTTTTAAATATTTTAGTTTGTAAGACTAAAATAAATAGAAAAACTGAGGTATTTTTGTCACAAAACACGTTCTCGGATTTTTTTTAATGATTTTAATTTAACGAAAATTAAAATTTTGAAAACTGTGTTCACTAGATTACGTATTGATTTATTTTGTTGTATGATTATATGATTTGAAATTTGTGTTGTTTAATAGAATCTATCGTTTGAAAATTGAACAAATCTGCCAAGACCAACGGTATGACCTTAGTATATTAAAAATACAATTAGATTTTCAAATTTTTAAACCTGCGTGTACCAGACAAAATAACAATCTTTCAAAATAAATTTATGTTTTTTTGTAAAAAAGAGTCAATTATTGATTGATTTAAAAAGGACTAATTTCCGGTATTCTCTGGTAATACCCTCTTAAATCACCATAATAGGAGACTGCATGTTTCGTGGTGGCCATTTAAGTATAGTTTACTTTGTTTGAAGTCTAGTGTAAACGTATGGATTTGGTTTATAGACATACTGAAAACTGTAAAAAATTATAAAAGAAAGTAGAAGTTAGAAAGGAGAAAAAGACATGCATAAGATATGGAATTTAATAATATGACGTCGACTTTCGTTTCTGAAGCTGCAAAAACTGTCATACGGTGAGTTCTGGCATCACAATATTTACAATTGACATAATATAAGGCAGAAAAGATAGATAATGTCTGCATGTCACCCTAAACTCGCTAATCAGTGAGTTCTGGCATTTAATTATGGCAGTATTTTCAGCTTACACTGTCATTTCAACCACGAGTAATGGAGATTACTGTCCGAAAATACTGTGACAATTTCAATGGATTATGGAGTAGGTTAATAATATGATACTAAGTTCATTATTTCTACCCTCACAATTTTTATACATTAGCCACAGGAGCATAATTTCCCTCAGGGCACATGCCATCTTTGGGGATGCTGTGCCGTGGTTCTTTTTAAGTAACGAAAGGAGAGGAAGTTCTGGAAGGAAAAATATGGGAGAGGTGGGTAGAAGACTGGGATTCAGTGCGCCAGGTCATCCGCCGCCAAGACCTTGACAAACCTCACCCCACGAACCCGGGCATCGATGCTAAATCACCAAACCACTACCACTAATATTAATAAACACAGGGTATCCGGGGGCAAATGCACTAATTTCGGGAGGTGAGTCTACACGATAACACAAGGAGAAAAATGTTATTCTAAAATACGATAATTTTATTCGTAAAAACGGTTAAAAACGGGACTGAAGTTCTTACGAACAAATTAAAAGGGTTTCAATGTTTATTCTTACATTTTCCCGCCAATAAACATTGAAACACTGTTAATTTGTTCGTAAGAAATTCAGTCCCATTTTTAACCGTTTTTACGAATAAAATGATCGTATTTTAGAATAAAAATTTTCTCCGTGTAGAAGTAAAAAAGATGGATAACTTTTTCAGAAACATTTTTTTTCCAATACAAATTATTTTTCAATAATATTTTTTTCCCATACACATTTTACGTGAAAACTACCGAATTTCGAAACTACTAAAAACTACCGAAAAAAAAAATTATATGTTTGATTTTTTAATTTATCTAATACTAGCTGACCCAGCAAACTTCGTACCGCCTCAGAATCAACAAATGTTGTGTTTAATTTATTAGCTGAAACGAATTAAGTTTTTATTAAGTTAAAATAAATAGGTACTCTAAGTTAAAAAAATTAATTGAGCTGTTGACTAAGCACGAAATGTTCGGCACACCAAACCATTGACAGTTCGAATTGATTCAAATTATGTCGACCAACGCACATTATTTGAAAAGCCGTTCCATACAAAATATATGAAAAAAAATATTATCTTCATAATTATTTTCCCGTGAATTTTTCCGATGTTTTAATAGTGTTATTCTGTTAATCGGGACGGAGACAAATCCAACAAATCAAAGATCATAAAAATCGGTTCAGCCGTTCTTGAGTTATAAATGGTGTAACTAACCCGACTTTCTTTTATATATTAAGATTTAATAAACGTATTTTTACAACAAATATGCAAATTATTTTTACACTCTACACCCAGTGTATTACAGACAAAAATTATGATAGATTTTCCTGATCATGAAAAGACAAAGCTCTCGTGTTTGGTGAAGGAATAGAGCTGTGTTAGAAGTATTTTTTTTATAGGTTGATTTGATTGAATAAGCAACCCAGAAGCATTGACCGATGTTGGTTGCGTTTGCTTCGCACGCTGGTCCATTTGGGAACATTACAAAGATTTATTACTTCTTCTTATCAGACGCGCTATGAGTGCTTAAACTAGCCATTAAAAGTAGTAAAAATAAATTAGATGAATCACTCATTCATTAGCCACGGAAGACTGACTTTTTTTGATGCGAGATAAAGATATTTCAGTTTTCGATCAATGCAGTAAGTACTAATAGTATTATTGTGGAAGTGAGATTTCACCGACTCTAAATTGTAGTTATTATTAAGTTATGCAAGTATTTTAGTTTTGTGTTATTATTTTTATTTAAAATACTTGCAAAAATTAATAATAACATTATTAAATTAAATTTTTAAAAAATTAATGAAGTTCTACGAATTAAGCACAAAAACAATAAATAAGTATTTCTTCAATCTTAGTGAAAGCGATAGTGAAACAGATAGTTTTTTTTATTTATTAAGTTAAAAGAAATATACATATTTCGCTTTGTTAACTTAATTGACACAAATAATATTAATAATGATTACCTATGAATGGCACATTTAGTAAAAACTTAGTACATAGGTATTAATTAAAAAAATAAAATAATAATTTAAATTGCATTTGGCACTTTACACACTTTGGTTCCTTAGAACAGGCAATCTGCCTAGCTAGGAACTAATATCGACCTAAAACAACGTAATAACACTTGTATTCATTTTAAATATATTCTCTTATTATGTAATATTATTTGTTATTTTGGCTTTAAATGTATCAAATGTAAATAAATAAAAAAAAAATAAAAAAAAATAAAAAATGATGATTTACTACCTAACACCAAGTAACACATTTTTTAAAGTAAGAACATTTTGGTTTTGCTCATTAATCTTGAGAGCAAACAGTTTTTTTTTTAAATATATTTATTTTATTTTCGGTTGTCAGGTTATCAGGAAAGAGATATATATGCTTATATATGATTATATATGCTTATACCCTCGTAGCCTATGTTTCTTTTGCCACACTCTGTCTTTGATGAATTTGTGTATAATTTATTACGTTGTCTTGTGTGTTGTTCATGTACTTGTGATGTTTTCATAAATGTAGTTAGTATTTGTGTGTATAAAGCCATTTTGAATTTTATAGATTAATAAGCATATGTTGTATTCGTACAGTTTTCTGATTTTCATTAAGTTAGTTTTTTGGTATACTTTTTTGGAGGGGTTATCTGGTCTATAGTTAAAAAGTAATAGTAATATACGTTTCTCAACTAGTAGCGCTAGTCAACAGTTTACTCAGAGATGATTAAATACCCCTAAAGCAAAATAAAAAGGGTAGCAGAAATGAGGGACATGATATTATACAAGTTAAAGCATGGTTTTATTGAGAAATCTTGTCTAGGTAAGTCTTGATTACATCGAATCATGCTGGAAAAACATAATGGCAATCATTAATACAAAATATCAAAAAGAGAAAAATACAAGTGGCACCATTAAAGTAGAGAAAAGGTTTTACGGAATAGATCTGAAGGAATACAATCACAGGGTAAATATGAAAGAGCAACCACTCCAGAGTGAGGCTTTGCATACCCTACCTCAAAAGCTTTGGAATGATATCCCTATTTTTAATAAAGAAGAGTCCAAAGTCCAAAACGTCTATTAATTATAAAGAAAGGTCTTACCCAAAGAGATCAGAAATAATATTCACGGATAAGAGAGCAAAAAGAAATACACAACCGACATAATAGAAAGGCCGAAACGCAAATTAAGCCATAGACAGTCTTCGCTTGGAAGATGGAAAACCAATGAATAAAAGTTTCATCATTCTCTGGAGCCCGAAAGATGTAGTTCAGCACCACAACATTTATTTACATACTTATATACATATTCATAGGTTAGTTTATTAATTATAAATCACATAATAGTTTTTACATACTCAAGGATTGTCTCATGCCTATATATTGAAATGAGCACTAAAATGTTTAGTGTTTGCTGAAAGGCATAATAGACGGCATTGACTTCTTTAAGATAAAAAATGTCAAAATCATGATTGTTTGTTTTCGAATTTCAAAAATCCGCGATTCATTGTGAATTCGACTTCCATCGGGTTGGAGATCCGGATTTACTATAACGTGTGAAAGCCAACTAGTTATATGGATGTTTACGAGCCTCCATTTGTAGGATGGAATAACTTTTATACGTTTTAAGTGGGGAAAAGCTAAAAAGCCACTTTTAAAAAATGACGAAATTGAGTGACAAATGGCAATCTATGCGCAATGTCCGTAGCTACAAGATGGTTTTTGAGATCCTTAGAAATATCAACCGCAAATAATGGAAAAATCGAAATGAAAAAGGTTTTAGATGCAAAATCACCACTCTCCACAGCGATTAACGAGCAAAATCACCACGCCAATAACTATAATAATTTTTACGAATAAAATGATCGTATTTTAGAATAACTTTTTTCTCCGTGTAATTCACTTTACTACTTACATTAATACTTGTTAAGTTATTACTAAAAAAATCACACGAAAAATGCGTAGTATTCTTTGAACCGCTTTTTTGTGATTTACCGAAAACTTACTTGTTTTGATACCCCTCATATTAGGAATTAAAAAACATATATTATCAAAACAACAAAATGCTATTCATCCATCAATCCTCATCACTCATCACTAATTGATCTGCTCATATGCAAGATTACCTATATTGTATTGATGTACCTTTTGACTTATTTGAATTCATTAAGATTTTTTTAAATTGCTCTGTCCACCTTATCAGCCCTTCACCGCTCTCCATTGCCTACGAGGCCGCAACTGCCCCGCGAATCTCACCAACCCAACGCCATCGTTGGGAATCACTCGGTTAGATCGATCGGAGCGAATCAATTCGATTGATAACAGCGTACGCACAATTTTTAATAACAGATTCATTGTCATAATACTATAATAAAGAAATTATATTCGATTCCGGGCAAGGTCAATAATTTTGAATGTTATTTGCACGTCTCAATGTATAAACAAGTGTGCAAAAAAATTAATGGCGTAGATAGTAATATATTACGATAACTGATTAGATATG
Source organism: Limnephilus auricula (assembly GCA_951813805.1). NCBI lineage: Eukaryota > Metazoa > Arthropoda > Insecta > Trichoptera > Limnephilidae > Limnephilus > Limnephilus auricula. Next base: position 10,924,972 of record OX638403.1, read on the forward strand.
TCTAAAGCCGATAGCGTTTAGTGCATACAGACGAATTTGTAGAAAATATTTTGACCCGAGTGACACAAAAAAGACAGTACGAATAACGTTGATTTTCTAAAATCTGAAGTAAACGAATATTTCAGAATTGCATTCACTGACCTAGAAATCTTCAATTTCCTGCTAGGGTTTGTTTGATCTAGTTTTCACCTCCATCGATACTTAGGCTATCGAAATGACAAAATCCAAGTGTCAACTTGACAGCAGCCGGATGTTTGTACACCTTGAACCTTGAGGTCCCAGGGGAGCAGGAGACGGAAAAGGGACTGAATAATTATTAATATAATAACTGAGAAACTTTTCCATCTCAAAGTTTCTGAAGCGATTCACACCCTTCAGAATAAATATATGTAAAACAATGTTTTGAGTACCCTGTGTTTCTTTCAGAGCGAGACTGAATTCTAATTAAAATACTTATAATCAATCCTATGTCCCTGTAAACTGGAACTCAAGCGCGATAATGACCCAATGTTTTATTGTTTTAGCTAATAGTTAAAATTAGCTCTCTCGTTTTGTTATAAACTTGATATCTACATTCTTAAACATTATGTGAACTACTAACTAAAAACAAGTATAATGATTTTACGGTGATTTTCGTGAATAGAAAAAAGGAAATATTGCTTTGGAAAACTAGATCGTTTTTGATGAAATCAACGAAAAGGTAAGTACATAACGTTTTTTTATATAATCAAAAAGTTTCAAAATTTCTCAGCCAGAAAGACTCGATGCCTTAAATTTCGGTAAATGGTCCCAATCAGTGTTCGAAGAAACTTTTTTCATATTGAAAAAGATTTAATTTAATCCACAAATATCATCAGATTTTGGAGGCGGGAATGGGTACCGCCGCCCCGGGAACCATTTATTGGATAACCAACACCTCTACCATAGGTCACCCCAAGTGGTTCGCTACGTTTGGTGACTTAGCAGGAGTGCCCGGGTTCATGGGGTTTGTCTAGGCCTTGGCGGCGGATGATCTAGACACACTGAACCCCAGATTCCTACCAAACCCTCGTACCTCTTTCTTTCCCAGAACTTCCTCTCCTTTATTTCCTTAAAATACCCTCCACACAGCATCCCCAAAGATGACATAGGCCCTGAGGGAAATTATTTTCCTCAGGGCCTCCTGTGTGGACCTAATGTAAAAAAAAAATCAATGACGGACAAAATAAACGATTTTGCCAAAAACTGCAACTACTTTTAATCACTGTGTTACTTTGAAAGGGAAAAAAACACCGATGGATGCAAACTTTAAAGCATCATAGATTCGGAGAGGTTTGACAGAAATTGTAGAAAAATCCCGTTTGTTGTTCTCGTTGAAGCTTGCCGGGATAAGAAAGCAATCATCAAACAATATTTGGCAACTTTTCCAGCTCCGTAAGACGAATTGGAAATCACGACTCTTTAAATCGTTTCATATCGGCTCTTTTCGTGTTGGCTGAACATGAAACTTATCAGATATTCTTCAGCAAAAAATATTATTCAGGAAAGATTTAAGTATTTTAGTCTTCTTTTATGACATAAAAGATACACTTACATAATAATTATACTATACAGACGTCATAGGGAGTTTCTCACCATCCTCCCAATAGCTTATCTACATTTCGATTTACGATTTATTTATTTATTAAGTTGGAGTTTATAATTCGGTACTCGAACCTATGAATAGTGGGTATATATTGGATAAGTTGGCCGAGTTTTCTAACCACTGCGAGTATTTTATTTTTTAATAATATTGGTTATTAGTGTAGATAAGCTATTGGGAGGATGGTGAGAAACCCCCATAGTGTAATAGCTTTTCTTTTTTTTAAGCGTCCTTTAATGTACCTAATACATCAATTGAGTTAAATTTATTAAGTTGGAGTTTATAATTCGGTACTCGAACCTATGAATAGTGGATATATATTGGATAAGTTGGCCGAGTTTTCTAACCACTGCGAGTATTTTATTTTTTAATAATATTGGTTATTAGTGTAGATAAGCTATTGGGAGGATGGTGAGAAACCCCCATAGTGTAATAGCTTTTCTTTTTTTTAAGCGTCCTTTAATGTACCTAATACATCAATTGAGTTAAATTTCGAAGGTGGATACTTTCTTAAGAATCTAGACTTTGCACCACACGCGGAACGTTTACGTGTTTCATTGTCTGTCATTCTGTTCCGCTCTAAATAAGATAACACACACCTACGATACATGCGAAACGTGCGAATGGGACAACTGCCGTAAACACTCATATTTACCTACAGAAATCGCTAGAAAAAGGGTTTCGGGAGAAAACATCTTTCTACAACCAATCTTTCACGAAATTGCAATTTAAAAACATAAATATTGTCTCGAAAGAAGAAACTACGTGGGTATGTTTTTATAATTTTGTAATTCTTTATGAGAATTGAGTGAGCAGTACTATTTCCTTAAATAATATTTTCCGATAAATTATACATGTTTGACAGTTATGTTTATGTAAATACGAAGCGCATCGAAAATTTAAAAACACACCGACATAGCTTTCACCTTCTAGAAGGCAATATAAAAAATAAAATCATTTCGTGCAATTTCCGATGTAGAAAGTGTTTTTTTCCCGTGCGTCCTTTTTGTATGGGCCGAAAAGCATAAGTAGGTATTTTTTACTCGACTTCGCATAGTTGATTGGTGAATGCAAAGGATTCGATGCACTTTTTTTCAAATTATTTCACTGCAATTCTTTTTTGCACTTGAAAAACTTGGTAAACAGGATTGGAAGCGAATCAAAATTGGATAATCCTTTCAAACTCTGAAAAGGGAAATCATTTGGCCTCTCCAGAAGGACTCTCTCGACCTTTCCCCTTACACTGTAGTGGGAGGAATAGATTCGTGCTTCCGTCACTCTTGGACTCACTGAACCCCAGATTCCTACCTACCCCTCATACAATTTTCCCTCTCCATCCTTTCCTTTAAAATACCCTCCACAAAGCATCCTCGAAGATGACTAAGGCCCTGAGGGAAATTATGTTACACAGGGCCTACCGCGTGGAAGGAAATAACGTTAAAAAATATGAATTCTAAAACAAACTCACAAAAATCAACGGAACAGCAGAACACAATCAAAATATATCAGACGTAGAAAGTGAAAAAATATACCTACCCATCAATTGTCAGTTAATTTTGAACAAATCCAGACTTGCCCCGTGTAATTATTTTTATAAGTGTAAATGTTGTGCAACTTAGTAATTTTTTGTTGTTATATTGTTGGAGTGTCGTTTCGCCCTTCGAACTTCAAAGGTTCTTGAAAGCTGACATTTTCCAAGGAATTTGAAAGTTTGTAAATACCTTCGAAGACATTTGAAAGTCGAAAACGCCAACGAAGGGCTAAATTGTGTCACATCTGTTAATAAAAAAACTTTATAGGTATATTAAAAAAGTCACAATAGTTTAAAATATTTCAATTTACAATTTGGGAGGCGGATATCGGTACCGCCACCCCGAGAATCATTAATTGTATAACCAACACCTACAAGGAGAAAAATGTTATTTTAAAATACGATCATTTTATTCATAAAAACGGGACTGAAGTTCTTACGAAGAAATTAACAGTGTTTCAATATTTATTAGCGGGAAAATGTAGGAATAAACATTGAAACACTGTTAATTTGTTCGTAAGAACTTCAGTCCCGTTATTAATTATTCGTTTTTACGAATAAAATGATTGTATTTTATAATAACATTTTTCTCCATGTATGCACTCTGGTCTGGGTCACCTCAAATGGTTTGTTACATTTGGTAACTTATAAGGGGTACCCGAGTTTATGGGGTGAGGTTTATGGATACTTTCGACCCATCGTCGCCTTGCACCGCACTGGGAGATGTGGATTTATACGTTTGTCACGCCTGAACATACTGACCGAAAATTTCTACTTACCACCCCCCCGCACCCTTTATCATCTCAAAAGATACTCTACTTGCTTTTCTTAAAAAGATCCCCCAAACACCATCCCCGAAGGTGACATACATAAAGCCCTCAAGTAATATCGAATAAAACAATATCAATATCACACAGTTTATAAATAATAAGTTTAGTGTGTATTGTGTAATGTCTATTAATAGCGGAGATGATCCGACTTAAAGGTTAAATAGGTCAATCGCGAGAGAATCCCGCACTATTAATAATCTGAAGAGACAAACCGCCAGAAGTGTTTCAAGAGCGTGTCCGTGTGCCGTAAGTAAGCTCATTTACCATAGACATATGTAAATAACTAAACACGACACTTGGCGCCCAATGTGGCTCCGGTCAAGTGGAGACCATCGAGTCTAGTGTTGGATCAATGGTTTCTACCATGTTTACATGTTTTTTGAGTAAATTATACCACCATGTTTTTTTTAAACCAAAATATATACTTTTGAGTAAGAAAACCCGAATTCAGGAATGCAGTTATCGAACTTTACAGTACAGGTTCAGTTCACTTCACTTCACATTTCACCATACAGTACAGGTTCACAACGTCTCTTTATACAATTATTATCTATGTCAAATAATGTGTATTAAATAAAATTATTATAATATTATCGGTGACCAGAAAACTTAACAAAGTGGTATTTCCTCAATCCTATGAAAAATCAAATTAGATAAAAAGAACTAGATTTGTAAGTAGATCATTTAAATGCCTACCTACCCCTTATTGTAAGCCATATATTTAAAAAAAAATCAAATAAAGAATCACACAATATTGGAAAAAAAAACAATTTATCAATGACTAATATAATTTAAAAAAAAAGCATCTTTACTAACCAGTAAGTACCATTAAAACGGCCACCATTTTGAAACGAAACGTAGAAACAAATTTACTTTGAATTAAAACAGGACTTCGGTTCTTTCGTGGACAGATTATATTATTATCAATTTCGTCGGTCTGCCTGGGACCGAGGTCAAGAATTGTTGCATAGGCTGGCGACATGCGTTTTCTTTCAGATCGTTACGAATCACACTTCTACAGATAATTTGTTCAGTGGCTTTAATCAACATACGTACTCGTATTATCGCCGCTCGGTGTCAAGTGGGATAACGCCATCAAACAAAAGATTTTCATTAAAGATGGGCTTCTATTGTGGGTTTGGTAAGTAAAATGAGATTCGTATGAAATTTTATTATTCAGGAAACTGCGAATAATTTCAAAATTAGGGTAAAAAATTCAATCAAACTAAACACAAAGCAAAAAATTATCTTATAATTGATCCCCGGCGTCATGATCTTTGAACCTAACCTAACCTTACGCAGAGAGAGAACCTGCCCAGAGAGAGAAAGGATATGCGGATTAGGAATGAGGGAAGTACCTGGCTAATCAGATCTGGTCACCAAACACGGTTAAAGCCATTTCAAGCAATGCAACGTTCTGAATGGTGGTCATCAGGGCATTAAGGAATATTGAATACCATTCTACATATTTATTTATACATATATGTACATATCTAAACAAAGTGTTTTCCGCTCATACCGCGATACTATTTCACACACGATTTGTATACTTACCTGTAATTTCCTTAAAGCGAATTTCCTTCATATGATGACTAAGTATGAAGTGTCTTACCTGAAACGAAAGAAAACAAATCATTAGAAAAGACAAAGAAAAACAACAGAAGAAAAAACTAAACAGAAACAGAAATAAGCTGGCATAAGAATGATAGGTATCCCACCTATGTTATAAGTTATGTGAAACAACCAAATGATGATATAACAGAACTTGAATAGAACTGGAAACTTCCTGAATTGTTCAAATTCTGTAAAGAAACTGACCCTTCGATTCGCTGTGTTTAAAAATATTTAAAATCGATTAAAGATAGAATCGAAATACAAGGATTTTGGACATCAATATTAATTGATCTTTTCAAAGTGATTGTGATTTTACGTTAAAAATAATAAGACTGTGAATACGACAGAAATTATCTTTGATGACGTTGGAAGCTATAGTTTGTCATGTTCTTATTATACGATCATGTAGTCTATGAAAACACCGGGTACATATATAATACAGAAATTCCGGTGGAGGAATCATATAAACCGAACCTTTGTATGAATTTACAGCCCCGGATCTACGACTTTTTCTAACAGGGGCAAAAACGGCAACTGACGCCCTCTCGCAAGCGGCAGGGCAGCGGGGGGGGGGGGGGGGGGGGCGTTGCTCAGCCGATTAAAAATATATTATTTTTTATAGCTTTTTGTTCAGCAAGTTAAAGTTTACTTTGCTTTATGAGTACTGAGTACGTACGACAGCAAATATATAATGGGTGGTTTTTTACGTGACCGGGATAATAAGTACCCTTGAAATAAAATCTTTTTTGCCTATTTTTACTAACATTTTTTTCATTAAAATTAAATATAGGAAACATATATCTAGGAAAGATAACAGACAGTCAAGGCATTTCTTCAATCGTTGGGTCCTAGTAGATTTTTCTCGCTAATCTTGCTAGTTTACACGGCGTGCTTCTATTATCTATTATCACGAATAAAGTCTGTCTCAAAGGCTTAATATATTATGTATTCTTTCTTACCAGCAGAGGCCCTAGCACGCTTGCTCTATAACGATCGATAGGATAACTATTGGTAACTTCTCATCGTTCCCTACGACAACTGCAGATCGCAAACGAATAGGTGACAGTTCACAATGACTAAGTGTCCTTAATATATTCGATATCAACTGTCGTTTGTACGTTTGAGATCTGCAGTTGTCCTAGGGAACGATGAGAAGTTACCGACAATCGGTCGGTAACTTCTCATCGTTCCCTAGGACAACTGCAGATCGCAAACGAATAGGTGACAGTTCACAGTGACTAAGTGTCCTTAATATATTCGATATCAACTGTCGTTTGTACGTTTGAGATCTGCAGTTGTCCTAGGGAACGATGAGAAGTTACCGACAATCGGTCGGTAACTTCATATCGAACGACCGTGCTAGCGCACCTGAGGCCCTAGCACGCTTGCTCTATAACTATCGGTAACTTCTTATCGTTCCCTACGACAACTGCAGATCGCAAACGAATATGTGACAGTTCACAATGACTAAGTGTCCTTAATATATTCGATATCAACTGTTGTTTGTACGTTTGAGATCTGCAGTTGTCCTAGGGAACGATGAGAAGTTACCGACAATCGGTCGGACCGTGCTAGCACACCAGAGGCCCTAGCATACTCGATCGATAAGTATCGGTAGGATAATTGTCGGTAACTTCTGATCGTTCCCTAGGACAACTGCAGATCGCTAACGTACAAACAACAACAGTTGATTTAGAATACATTAAGGACACTTAGTCAATGTGAACTGTCACCTATTCGTTTGCGATCTGCAGTTGTCCTAGGGAACGGTGAGAAGTTACCGACAATTATCCTACCGATCCTTATCGATCGAGTATGCTAGGGCCTCTGGTATTCCTGTAAATCGTTTCTTTCCACTACGGTAGTTTAAATCAATGATTTCGCTATTAATTTAATATGCATTTAACGCTAATTACTCGCATTCAACCACATAGTTAGGTACACAAATAAACCATCAGTGAGGTGAGAGATCGTCGCTTTGCTTGACGTTCGTGCGCTCGGGTTAATTCGGCTCAGCTCGTGTAGCCCTCAGTTGTAGATGCGAGGGGGATTCCCCATTCCCAGGGCAGAGGGGATTACTACACTATGCACGCGTTCAAAATCGACTTACGATACTTACATAAATCAACTTAGGATGTGTTAAAAACCCAACTGGGCGGTTTAAAATCAAATGAATACTCGATAGAACAAAGTGAGCTGGATGCCAGGCGCTTTGAATCAAATTTTTAATTAATGACAATCTTGAATCAAGTTTTTTTTCTCAATCATTTGCCATAATATTTTTTTTCATTATAAAGCTTTACAGTTAAAATGCTAAGAAGACTAAAAACTGTTTTAATTCTCATAATTTGATTAAATAAAACATTTTAAAATGAAATCTTACGTACTTAAAATTGAAATATCTTTTAAAAATCCTGAAATCCGCATCCGGTTGTCAAAATCTTTGCATCCGCAACAACCCTGGTATAAACTAAAAGGATGTACTCAGAATTAAGAAAGGCGTAAGTTTTTTTTACCATTTATAGGCAGGCGGCATTTGTGGTCAGAATTTAAAAGTAGATGATTTTTCGGCAAGGGCTTTCAATTTTTCCCATTTTGCTTTAAGTTTGAACTTCCTTTAAGATTTTCGTTGTTTGTTTTTGGGGTGTTATGCCGTGTTGTGCTACATCCTTCTTTAGCCGACGTTTCGGACAGCGTTGCAGTGTCCATCATCAGGGCAGATCCGGCAGATCCGTCGATGTGAATTTGGAAATTTCGTTACATTTCTCCGTGGACGGGCCCCAGGCTAACGTAAATACTGCGCTTTCACCAAATTTCCCTTTCAAAGTAGTTCACTTTCTTCTGAAATAAAGCTAACGGCACGGTATCGCTTCCAACTAAATAAGCACACACTTAACACTACAAATTCACATCGACGGATCTGCCGGATCTGCCCTGATGATGGACACTGCAACGCTGTCCGAAACGTCGGCTAAAGAAGGAGGTAGCACAACACGGCATAACACCCCAAAAACAAACAACGAAAATGCTTTTGACCGTGAAAATCTAAAAACGTACCTTCCTTTAAGATTTCTGAAATACAACAAGAGTTTGTAAAAGGATGGCTTACACCAGTGTTTAGCAATCGGTAAATAGTATTAACAAGTTAGTAGGTGAACAAAAGCAATTTAACAAGTAAAAATAATTAAGACTTTGACATAAAAAAATACATAACCTTCAAAAGAAAGGGTGACCTCCGCACAAAAAGATAAGTCAGTCAGTGGCAGAAAATTTTCGGAAGTACAACAAAGTCGAATGTTTAACGAAATTAGTCATTTACTTTGGTTATTTCAATGTATTGTTAATTAGTTTAGGTAAAAAGGGTAGATTATGTTAGGATAGTAGGTTAGATTAGGAAGGACCCTTCCTACCCCTACGTTGGTTAGTAAATTAGTAAAAATAAGGGCTAAAGGGGCCTTTATACTCTAATGATTGTGCGTGCTAATTTTTGCGTAATCCACAAAACTTAACTATTTACGTGTTTACCTACCAGCCATTAGGCAAACGCAAAAGAAAAAACTCTTCAGATGTAGACGTACGCCATCGATGGCATAGATATAGAGATAGAGAATTGACGTGATTTTTTTTAATCGATCCTTTGGAATAACAAGGTTCCATCTGTTGCGGAAACGTCACGGGGTTATGGGATCTTTGGTAAGCTACCTTAGAGTTCATTATCCCATGACGTTAAAGCAACAAATGGAACCTTGTTATTCTAAAGGGTCGAAATGTAGATACCGTAGAACAGAAGGTAAATACAATCCGCTTTTGTTATTCGTAAATCAACGCAGTTTGATTAATAAATCATTAATTAAAATTGACAAATAAAATTAATTCTCATGGGACATACATACCGGACCACTCAACAATGTACAAATTCATCACTCCTTTGATCATTCTAAGTGATGAAAATAATGGTCAAATAGTTTACGTTAGGTGAGGATATGGGCAATTTTTTAATTATATTTTTTCATTACTTTTAATGACATTTTCAAAGGGATGTTGAAATGCCACTTTGTTGAGTAGTCATGGAACCAATGCGTTAAGGCCGCGCTAACCTGCTTGAAGAAGGAGATATATGACAATACGAATGTTGGAGAGAGCACGCTTACATAAAAAAACGAAAAAATTCATGCGAAAATTGTGAAAATGTTTAATAAAACACGACTCGTTTAAAAAAGGGCAAAAATCTTGTGGGGGTTTTGTTAAGTAGCATTTAAAGAAACATTGCGAATTTTTTCATACATATAACTTGTAAAATAATAGAAACAAACGTGTAAATAATCATTTTCGGAGCATACTTTGCCATTTATTTCTATCGAGGGAATTTCATATTACCGTTTCAGCGTGTTTCTTGTTACTATCTTAAAGAATAACATTTTTTTAAGAGCTTAAAAACTTCAAACGTTAAAGGAAGATATGTAAAAAATCGTTAGAAAAAAAGAGAGCCGCCTCTTAACATAGATCTAACACTTGGATTTCATGTGGAATAAAAAACCGGAACGTTTCTTCAAATGGTATTACTGAATGGTTATAACAGAACCAAAAACTAATAGTCGTGAAATAAAGCTTCTAAATACACAACGTATTAGAAACTCAAGAGGTCAAGGATAAACTTATCTAAAATCTGAATAAAAATGCATTAACCACAATTATTATTGTTCATATCTCATTTTTAGTATGTATCTAAAGACTGACTGACTGACAGACAGACTGACCACCACAACACGGGCATGTGCCTAGCGTATTGGTAATAAAATTCTCAAAACATGTAACTAGCAGTTTAATGAATAAAGAAAAATAAAATAACTAACACCGTATCTTCAACAAAATAGAGAGTAGGTACCTACTTGTTGGAAAACCATTGCAGTAGCAATTGACATTTTATACATCACTAGTCCAGTCATTTGGTACGAAAACCTGGAAAGTTTTCCGGGAGTTTTGAAAATTGGAAATATTATAGATTTCGATGTTCACTTTTTCGAAGTTCGAATTTCAACTTTGCCACCTCGTATCTTTACCGCTTGCGCCGCCATTTTGAAAAAAATGGCGCCTTATAGCAGTTTTTTGACATTACCTTCTTTCTGACTCTACGATAAAAACATGTATGTACAAAATAAACTAAAAATTTCGTACAATTTACGTATTAACAATTTTTTTGTAAAATCAATAGTTTTGGCGTACGAGCGCCGCAAAGTATATTTCCATATGCAATTTGGCTAAAAAACTCAATTCCACACCACCGCCTCGGTAGGCAATTCTTGACGTTTCCAAATATTTTTAAATTTTCTTATGCAATTGTAGGCATATTAATAGAAATTATTGAATTAAACTTTCAAAAGAACGTGTGTGAAAAAAGATTCGTGTTGAAGCTGCTGAGATAAACTCAACAGTAACTTACGGCCGTTCTTCCCAATCCTGCTGATCAACTGTTGAGCCGAAATTTTGCTCAACACTTAAACACCCACGTAACTCTCCGACCAACAGGCGAATCGAGCGTTACAAAGCAAATCACTTAGCTGATCGGAGACTCAGATTGACCGATCGAAAAGTTGGGAACAACGGCTGTTACTGTTTCCCGCTTCTACACCGCTGAGGGGAAGGGGACTCAACGTTGTAAGTCCCTTCGAGCAGGTCTCATTGTAAATGCTAATGTTTATGCTAATTTTTCATCAAAATAGCAACCGATAAATATTAATCTATAATTATTTCGCGGCTTCGGCAAAGAGAAGTCTATGAATATCAAATACCAGCCATAACTTTACTACATAATATTGAAAAATCTGCCACCTACAAAAACCTCAATAAGGAACTCCAGTAAAAATATTATGGCTTTAAAAAAATATGTTCATATGGACCAATAAACGCTAGTTCTGAATATATAAGTTTTAGAAAATAATATTAAACGTAGAATTAAAAAAAAAATTATTAAAAATTCCATTTTAAGTCGTGTCATTAAAACACACTGTCATGTTGGTATTACTGATTTGTTAGTGCTGAAGTCACTGCTCTCCATTCACCTGGTGATTGCATATTGAAGTTATAGTGAAATGATCAATATTTCATGTTATTGGGCAGATACGTTTTTAGATTTTCACGGCCAAAAGCATTTTCGTTGTTTGTTTTTGGGGTGATATGCCGTGTTGCGCTACCTCAATCTTTAGCCGACGTTTCGGACAGCGTTGCAGTGTCCATCATGAGTGAGTAAACATAGGTGAATTATAAATGATACAAGACAAGAAAATACAATAAAAGTAATAAAAAGGTAAGTTATAAATGATACAAAGGAAATAATAAGCAAAACGTATGTGTTAATTGAAACACTATTTAGGCCTTCAAGAATTAACTGAGCCCAAATGTGAATCTGCTCGTTGAACTCCTGTGTACAACCTACTTACTACTTATACTTATACGTACTTGTGTTATGCCTGCTTGTCTTCCATGCTTAATTTATTATTTATGTATTATATACTTTTTATGATGCTCTGCTCATGTACAACTTGTAATGTTTCATATAAAAGCCTTCAAGGCGTAAAATAAATCAATAATAAATTACGGAAAAATGATATATTTGCGGTCAATCTGATAATTTGCCAGTAGTTGATACCGAAATGACGATCATGTTTTTCAAATACAATACGGACTATGTAAGTGCCGAATGTCGTAGAATAAAAGCTACTGAGTAAGTAAATCATCTTATTATTTGTTTTTGAAAATCGTAGTTAGCTGTAAAAATAATATTTTTGATAATGTACGGTAAGTTTGGCTTGTTGGAGGTTATAGTCGTGTCATATTTGACATTTTGTTTTAGTTTTGTAACACGGTTTTAAATTGATTTTGGTATCAAGCACTTACAATACGAGTTATTACACAATCGTCATGAACAGTGTAATATAAATACCTGCTGAATGTGTTATACATAATACAAAGAATTTTTTGCAGCCTTTTACAGATAATCCAAACACCTCACATGTGATTAGTTGATATTTGCGATTTATAAGCGTATTCTCTTCTATTTTCAGTTCGGCCAGAACATCTTACGGTGACAGTGCTATTGGACAAGTGCAAGATACTGTCAGTATCGCCAAAGAGTGGAAGATACTGTCAGTATCGCCCTGGTGTAAGACCACCATTCAGAGTTGAAACGTTGCTTAATAATGGCATTAGCCGTGTTTAGTGACTAGATCTGAATAGCCAGGTACATTCCTACCTTCCTCTTCCCCATCTCCTTCCCTTCCCTACTTTCCTTCAGCCTCACAACATACCCCAATTGGGGATGCCATAGTCTCACTGGCTCCAGACGGGAGCAGTTGGGACTCTTGTGAGGTATTCTCTATAAAAATAAAAAAAAATTGAAATAATCTCACAGCAAAAACAAAAACCATCCTTGGTATGGGTATATACTAGACCAACTAAATATAGTTTATGTACCTTTTTCATTCTTGTTCACATGTTTCATATTGTTGATAAACCTTCCCCTATAATTAATTTTAATAATTATTTATAACGGATTAATAATCAATAAGATGGATCAAGGAAAAAAATATTTATGAGATGTAATATTTTTGGTATGCCTCGTTATTCTCCTCTGCCATTCGTGTGGAATACGGCGGTTTATTTTTTAATGATTTTCGGCTATGTAATTATTTTGTTTTTTCACACCTATAAAATTATGTCCCATCTTTCCGGTTTATAATAAATGGTCCGATTTTTCGGAGTAGAATTTTCAAAAAATCGCCAGGGATTTAAAAAAACCGAATGTCTTAGAATATTTTCCTAAGCCGGAACATAAAAATAAAAAAAATGTGAAGCATGTGGCCTATTCTAGGTATTAAAGTCAAACAAAGTAATCTACAAAAAATATAATACTAATAACTGGTATTATCTTACTTAAAAGAAGTTTATTGGGACTTTTTTTCTGTTTTTTGTATTATGTTTTTATTCGATATGTATGTATTATTCTTTGTTTTAAATGTTTCTTTAAATAAAAAATATTATAAAATAAAAAAAATCTGTAGGCAATTTGTAGAATTGAATTTAAACAAGAGCGATTCAAGAAAACTAACATTACCACCAACCACAAAAAAGCTTTTTTAATCAGAGGAAAAATTATCCACTTCATAAAAATAATAATAATAAAACGGCGAGAACATCTTTCTTTGAGCGGTCGTTACATTAGCATACATCTTAAATTCCTGGAATAGGAAATAAAATGTAATTGATATTAGTACAGAAACGGTCGCTTTGTGTAGACGTGGGCTGTAGTGTATTAATGTGTATATATGGCCGGGCGCGTTGTAAATCTATGTAAACGTGATAGAAGTCTAGCCAAACGTGACGCGAATCGTTTTTATAGCTCGACAGGATTAACTTTGCAGGTGACAAAAATAAGAACTAACGATTTTTTTTTTTTAAGATTACTTTTGTGTAAACTACTAAAAGCAGTGTTATAATATCTACATGTTTCAAAACCGATGGTTTCTTCGTCAGGATAATAACGTGAATAAAAATAACAAAAGAAACAAACAAGTGTAGACAAAAAGAACAATAGACAAAAATATTACAGACAGAGGTGATTAATTACTTAAAAGAATTTAAAAATATTAATTATTTCATTTTTTTTAAATCATATATCTTTTTTAAATAGCCTCCATCTCAAAAATTTTTTTTTCATAATAATACTTATATTTATAATAATTTATTTTTGTTGTTTCAATAACCTGATTATCTTTTGTTAATTTTTTAAAATTATTTTATTACCTACATAATGTAAATATATTCAAAAATAATTTTTATATTTCATTTTGTATAATTGTTTTTATGATATTTTTAAGTAATTAATCATCTCTCCCTGTAATATTTTTGTTTATTGTTCTTTTGTCTATACTTGTTTGTTTCTTTTGTTATTTTTATTCATGTTATTATCCTGACGAATAAACCAACGGTTTTGAAACATGTGGATATTATAAGATTGATTTTAGTGGTTTACAAAAAAGGAATTTGTTTTATTTAAAGAAAATGATAACACAAAGTGAGTTTGCAAAGATTGAAGAAAAAAAACTTTTATGTTTATTACATTTTTTAAAATATATGAACACATTATCTGGTAAGACGGTACAATTTACTAAATCATAAATTTAAAAAAAGTAAGAAAAAAGTGTGATCCGGCGTACGACGGGCGATTGGCATTTTACCCCAGGCACACGAAGGAGTTGTGATCGAGGGAGGGTGGCACTCCAAGGGTTTATTTTATTCGAAACTCCTATAATTTCGGTTGTAAAGTGATGGTAGCGATAATTTAACGAGGTCAGAGAAGGAGCGTGGTGTCCTATCTGCGCACTTGACTGCCTATGGATTCCAACGAATTGAACTTCTAAATCAACAACAAAGTGTTGCAGACGCTAACTTACTGGTCGGATCATAGCTTCGCCATTGGCGTTAGGCAATACTAACCCACCGAGGACCTATGGCGTCACGAAACATCAGTATAAGGTAAATTTCAGTATTAAATTGCCGCAAGTTCAATCTTCGCGGTAAATAATCACTTAAGTAATTGCTTTGGAAGATTGATCGTAAAACATTTAAATATTTGTGACTGAGCTTCAAAAAATAAAATAAAATTGGCGATGTTTTTTTCGTGAATAAATAAAACAGGCGGCTTGTATTAAACGGAAATTTAAATACGAATCTAATGTTGTATAATATTTATTATTTTATTGTTTAGATAAGAAGTGGTATTGTTAGCGGCCTGATCCCAAGTTTTACAGGGCAGTTTTGTGCACTGGTATCCCAAATACAACAAAGTTAAATGTGTCGATCTGTACCACAGCAGTTGCTCGATGCTATGCGCAAACCATCAAGACATCACGAGGCTACATAAATACGGAGAAATAAACGAATATCAACTTACACTTATATTTTTCTAAACCAAAATATTGTTTATATACGAGTATGGTTGCCGAGAGCGCTTTTTATATAGCAATCGACGGAGATAGTATTGCCGATTAACTAACATCTGATATTACATTACATAATTCTAGAAGACGCGACACAAAGCACGCAATGAAATATAATATACAGGTGATTCTACTAGACGTGTGTCGCTCCGGCCGGAACGAATCCAATGAATATGGCTCCGAACGCGTTTGAATCACTCCGAGTTCTCAAAATGTAATGAATCAGTTCCGGATTCACTCTCACAAGTTACAAACTGTTAGAAAATGGACCTGAAATTGACCCCAGAATCACTTCAAAAAGAATTTGCATTATCTCGGAGTCAAAAGATAGCAAGAAACATAGATTTTAACCTTTTGTTGGTCTGTATTGAGCAAAATTTGCCTCCCAGCAAGTCGCGCCAACGTTTCAAACAGCGGGAAATTGTATCTAAAATTGACCCCGGAATCATTTCAAAAATAATTAGCATTATATCGGAGTCAAAAGATAGCAAGAAGCATAGATTTTTACCTTTTGTTGGTCTGCATGGGGCGAATTTACCTTCAGCAAGTTCGCGGCAACGTTCCGAACAGCGGGAATTTATGTCTAAAATTGACCCCGGAATCATTTAAAAAATAATTAGCATTATCTCGGAGTCAAAACACAGCAAGAAGCGTAGATTTTTACCTTTTGTTGGTCTGCATAGAGCAAATTTGCCTTCCAGCAAATTCGTGGTAACGTTACAAAAGTACTATTACTACATAACTTTACGAAGATAATTTTTCAAACACAAAAAGAATTCTGGACTTAATTATTAAAATTTAATCAGCCGTATGAATACTTCAAATACTTCAAACGCGTCCATTATAATATTTTTCATACTCCGATATAAATTATGTATCCGTTAAAAATGCAACATTACAAATATCGTTAAAAAAATATCATATTATAATTAAGATAATATTTATGTTAGATATTCTTCAAATAAACATTAAAGTAATCTATAAAACTCTTATCTCTATCGTTCTCCAACTCCTTGACGTTACACCGGGTCCGGCGATTACAGCCGAATCAACGGTTTGGCTCCAGCTGATTCGCTGAGTCCAGTGGAACTACACAAAGACTTTGACTCGACAGGATTCGATGAGTTCAGCTGAATCAACTCAACGGTTGGCTCCAACTGATTCAATGAGTCCAGCGGAACGAAGCAACGAGTTTGACTCCACCGGATTCGGTGAGTCCGGCGGAGCGAAAGGAACCAAAGGAGTCAAAGGAACGAGTCCAATGAATCGAGTCCATTAGGCTGAATCCAGTTTAGGACTCGAGTCCGTAAAATGAGTGGAGTGACACACTTCTAGATTCTACTGGCATCCTGCGAATGGTCTGCGATTTAACTTATTTTTTAGACACATTTTTATTGCTTTCCATTAATATTGCAAACATTTTCAGAGACAACAAGCGACAAATTTCACCAATCAAAACTGATATTTAAGTAAATTTTTTTTTTTTAGAGAAAATGCTATCGAATTCAATGTTTTTTTTACTAAACCAATTGTAGAAGGATAACTTTACATAACAATTGCGAAAAACCACCTTGGGATACATATATACCTACATCACTACAGTAAATTTTTTAATCGTATATTTTGTAAATATTTGTAAAGTTTATAGCTAAGATAAAAAAAAACATCTTTTGGAAACATAAAATTGGTAGCTAAAGAGCGCAAACTCTAGCGGATAAATCTCGTTTTCTTTGGGAATGTTGAGATTGTGGGTTTTAACTAAATTTTTACTTAGTGGTCGCTCAATTCGATTGATTTAATCGGCTATAAATGTAAAACAGGTCGATTTGCTAAACAATTAACCGTTAAAAAACATATTATTTTTTATTATTATACACTATATTTTCAATTTTCGATCTAGTTGCACTATCTCTTGAGCAGGCTAGTAGCCAATTTCAAAGTTTTTTTTTTTAAAGTTTGAGTGAGGATTGAACCTCATCCCCAGGGACTGACTTTGAGATTGGATGCAATTTATTATTTGTATTTATTTCACATTAGCTGTACATTTAAAAAATTAATGTCATCCAATTTCAGACAACTGGTGTGCGCGTGTGTGTACGTGAGTGCCACCGAAACGCATTGTCATCGACAACGAGTCTATCTGCCGAGTTTCAGCTCGATCCGAGGTCGGGGAGTGAGTTATTTTCCACTTCCAAGATTTGTATTATTCATTAAAAAACCAAATCGAATTTTAAATAGATGTATTTAAAAATAAAAACGACGACATTATTAGATAAACTTATTCTGGAAATTAGTACTTTGCGGTTCAAAAGCACGGAATGCATTTGTAGTTTGTCTCCATACTAACAAACGATATAATTTACAAATTTATAGTACGAGTACCTAAAGTTAAATTTGTATTTTCTATTTCTTCAAACTTCGCAAAATCATTTTGTGGCGTCATTTTTAATTAAATTAAAACAAATAACTTTGTTTAAACCACCAATATAATCACAATTACCTACATGTTTCAAAACCGATGGTTTCTTCGTCGGGGTAGTAATGACATTAATAACAAAATAAACAAACAAGTATAGACTAAAAAGAACAGAGTAAAAAGAACTATGGACAAAAATATTATAGAGAGAGGTGATTAATTAATTAAAAATATATCGTAAAATTTTTTATATTTCAAATTAAATATAAATTTAAATAATATTCTTTTTAGTCTATACTTGTTTGTTTATTTTGTTATTAATGTCATTACTACCCTGACGAAGAAACCATCGGTTTTGAAACATGCAGGTAATTGTGATTATATTAGTGGTTTAAACAAAGTTATTTGTTTTAATTTAATTTGTATTTTCTACATCACAGACAACATTTGAGACAAGAGACAAAATACATCGTAGGAGGTGTTAGTAGATTAGCATAATTTACCAATATTCGGGGGTTTAGGTCTATACTGGTGCCTGTACGTGATTCTGCCCAACACCGAAACATTGAATGCTAATTAATTACGTATTTTACGACAAGTTACCTGCCCAAATTCACGATTTGGGCAGGTAATTTCACCAGGAGTTGTTTAGTATGTCTGTTGACCAGTGCCGTGCATTGCTCTATGACCAAAGGAAAAATTACTAGCAGTAGACGACTAATCCGCCGCCTTTGTTAGGTGCATTGTGCGTTCAAAAACTACGGTTGCAACTAAAATATAAACTTGTTAAATAGAAAGAATTGTACAAATTGTACAAATCATTGTACAAAGATTGGGACATAAAAATATTCACAAAAATGCATTTTGATTTGAAATTATATGTATTTTTCGATGATCTTTTAATTTTTTGGGATGCTAATATAGATAACAGCCAATTTTTTTATGTGTGGTTGCAAGATTCAACTCGAACAAAATGCTATCTAGTCTAGATAGTGTGACGATAAATTTATCCATTTTTAATTAGTATGCGATATCTATAGACTTTTCTGCAAGTCTAGGATGAATATTTATTTTCATTTTTAACTTAATGAGTTAATTATTTTTTAAATTGATAAACTAATGAGTAAGACAAGATTTTTTTATGCATAGCACAAAGGGTAACAATTATTATAAGCAATAAATATTAGCCTGAAACACTCATCAATATTGAAAAATTTAGTTGTTTATAGCAAACAATATTAAAAATAAAGTTGGTTGTTGGCAGGTGAAAAAATATAATAAGCGATAATTTTTGAATGAAACACTAGGTATATATTGAATCATTTGGCGGGTAGGATGTAACCCGCCGTAGCTTAATGGTAGAACTCCTGTTCGGCAAATATAGGGGTGCGGGTTCCAGTCCTGTCGGCGACATGTATCTTTTCTCGGGAGAGTTTTTCAATATTGATGAGTGTTTCAGGCTAATAATTATTGCTTATAATAATTGTTAATGAGTTAAACCTCAAATTGTAATATAACATGTATTATTACAATTAGAGATTTAATTCATTAAGTTAAAAATAAATAAATGTTATTAATAATATAATACAGAGTTTTAATTTTAAATGTTTGATTTCTTCAGCGATAGTGTACTGGTATTGTTTTAATTTTCATCTATTTCCTACACATTCTATGGGCCGGTATATCAGTCTTTGCTAAGGAGCACATTCCTCGTTCAACTTAAACCGCCGAAATCAGCCGCTTAAGCCGTGGTAAGCCGCAGAATAGTTCCTTTGCTAGACGCTGTAGCGCTATTGACAAAAACAGATCTGTCATCTGCCAGAGTTCACATTGCTTCGGTTTCGATCTGCTACGTACGAACGCAATAAATTACATTGGAGGAATAAGTTTACCTATCAACATGGAATTCGAACTTTCTTCGAGTGATGACGATTTAGACATCGTTTGACGTTTGGTTGTTTGATAATAACCATAGAGTCCATAGATACTTACATAAATAGATTGGTTCGGCATAGAAAATACTAAAATTATCATAGACTAAACGTTTAAAATTGGTCAACTTTAGGATTACGACTGATATACGGATTGTGTGCTAAGCCATGCTGAGCTCCACATTCCGTCAAAGCCGAGCTTCAGACCAACTGATATACCGGCCCTATGTAAACAGTTGTGGCGGCGAACGTCCAATAAATGGCCATTTGGACTATAAGAAATAACATTACATATGGGTTATTGGCCCGCCGTTACAGAACTAAATATGCAAATGAGAATGCTAGTCTAGGGACCTTTATATTTGAAAACTAATATTTTTGTTAATGACAAAATAAAACACTTTGTTTTTACCACGATAATCTTTATTTTAACAAAAATCGATATGTTTCGAGAACGATGTCCTCTTCCTCAGGACATAAAATGTACTGACTGTCGATTCTTCCTCAGGACATAAAATGTACTTAATGTCGATTCTTCCTCAGGACATAAAATGTACTTAATGTCGATTTGTTAAAATAAATATTATCGTGGTAAAAACAAAGTGTTTTAATTTGTCATCAATAAAATGGTGCCACAAAGTGAAATTGCAAAATTTGAAAAAGTAATATTTTTGTATTAACTACTAGCGTGTTCTATAAATAATATCCTGATTGTAAATATTTCAAATAAATAAATATTGTCGTTACTAAGCGTCTGTTTAAAACCCTATTTGTGTCTTAAACACCTAGAAATATTGTGTAAAAAAAAAAGGTGGTATTCTATAATACCACCTCCCGCATAAAAGAATCCAGCCGCGGCGCTCTTAAAGCTTCTAAAACAACAAAATGCTAAGGAAACTTGGGACGTTTACACGCGCGGTGAGTTCCGAAAGAAGCGCCGTTTTAAGTCGCATATATCACGGAGACAATTTAAGTTTTCCGGAAGCATACATAAGATAAAAGACAAAACTTTCGACCACTTGTATGTAAATAGAATTGCTGGATTGTTCGTAGGAACAGTTTGGAGGTATTATCGCTGCGATGGCGATGTGGGAACTGGGAACTGTTGACATTTTGGTAAAACAAACTCTTCGCCTTATCCCGGAGAAATGGAAAACTCTACGGAAATAATATGTAAATAAGGTAAACCGTGAAGGGTTCTGATTATTTGGAAGAGGTATAATTATTTTGGAAGAGGTATAATTTGGGGATGAGCAGTTGAAATATTTGTCTGAAAGCACCAAACATACTAGTTAGTACATACTACATAGTTAGTACATACTACATAGTTAGTACATACTAGTCAGTCATACAAGAAGTAGGGGGCGTCCGAGGAAGACATGGCACGATCAAGTGAATCAGATACTTGAGTCGGGCCATGTCAAGAGTCAGAAAAATAGAAGAGTATGTATGAGACGATGTATGAATGTGAATGAGGCAAAGAGTGTGTGTCAAGACCGAGGTGTTTGGCGGTCCGTCCTCTCTGCCTACCCCTGCGGGGAAACGACGTAATGGTTAGTTAGTTAGTTATATTAATATTAATACTATTGTCCTGGCGAAGGAAGGGTTCTTCCGAAACCGGTAGAGTTTAATTAAAATTAAAGTGGTCTAAAACAAATTTATATATTTTTATTGCAAATATGTTAATTTGCAAAAACGTTACTTTTCAAGGGAGCTTAAAAATCGTTCTAAGGAAATAGGAGAGGCCAGAAAGAATAATGGAAAGGCGGAGAAGTAAATACCTGTGCAAATCTGATCACTGAACATTGGAAGATACTCTCAGTATCGCCCTGGTGGCAAGACAATCATTCGGAATTGAGACGATGCTTTAAATGGTTTAAGCTATGTTTGGTGACCAGATCTGAATAGCCAGGTACTTCCCCATCTCCCTCTTCCCCATTTCCTTCCCTTCCCTACAACCCCCAGCCTCACAACATACCCCAATTTGGGATGCAATGGACTCACTGGCTGTAGACGGAAGCAAATGCGGCTAGTGTGCGGTATTCACAAAAAAATACGCTAAAGCCAATATACTGACAGTATCTACAACTCTGGAAAGTGGTATAAAAATTATAATACAATATATTATTATTCAATATCCATTATAGGTATGTGTTGTATATGTTAATCACACACAATTTCAATTTTATAATATTTTGCCCGGGATTCGAACCCGCGACCTCTGGGTCCAGACTCGAGTCCAACTGCAAGCGTGAATCAACTCCAACCATCTAATTGCGATAGATATAGAATTATGTATTTAATTGTAAGGTAGGATGATTTTAATTGCACTAGAAACGAATTCAATGTGAAGATTAATATTGTAACTTCACGGTGTGTAATTTAAAACAGAGTATTGTTATAAACATAATTTCACTAGCTACAATATAATTATTGTGATAGCTTAAAAATTATGCGAGGTAGAAGTCTTATACAGGCGCAAGTATTCAATGCGTGTCTTCAAATTATTACTATTTATTATAATGAAATAATTCTTACATATTATATTATAATGAAAACCTGACTACAGCTGTATAACTAACACGTACATAGCATACGCCGTCATCATTTGGGAATATTTTTACAGTCTAGGTCAGTGATGAGCAACACGGCCCACGAGCCTTTTCGTACTGTCCACTTGAATAAATAAAATATTTAAAAAATGCGGATTCAGTTCTGTTTTAAAAAAAAAGTTTTTTTTTAAAGAATACCCAACGGTTTCAGTTCTGTTTTGCAAAAGGGTTTTTAAAGATTATCCAACGGCTTCAGTCTGTTTTGCAAAAGGGTTTTTTTAAAGAATATCCAACGGTTTCAGTTCTGTTTTGCAAAAGGGTTTTTTAAAGAATATCCAACGGTTTCAGTTCTGTTTTGCAAGAGGGTTTTTTAAAGAATATCCAACGGTTTCCGTTCTGTTTTGCAAAAGGGTTTTTTAAAGATTATCCAACGGTTTCAGTTCTTTTTTGCAAAAGGGTTTTTTAAAGAATATCCGACGGTTTCCGTTCTGTTTTGCAAAAGGGTTTTTTAAAGAATATCCAACGGTTTCCGTTCTGTTTTGCAAAAGGGTTTTTTAAAGAATATACAACGGTTTCCGTTCTGTTTTGCAAAAGGGTTTTTTAAAGATTATCCAACGGTTTCCGTTCTGTTTTGCAAAGGGGTTTTTTAAAGATTTTCCAACGGTTTCGATTCTGTTTTGCAAAAGGGTTTTTTAAAGAATATCCAACGGTTTCAGTTCTGTTTTGCAAAAGGGTTTTTTTAAAGAATATTTAACGGTTTCAGTTCTGTTTTGCAAAAGGGTTTTTTAAAGATTATCCAACGGTTTCAGTTCTGTTTTGCAAAAGGGTTTTTTAAATAAAATCAAACGGTTTCAGTTCTGTTTTGCAAAAGGATTTTTTAAATAATATTCAACGGTTTCAGTTCTGTTTTGCAAAAGGGTTTTTAAAGATTATCCAACGGCTTCAGTCTGTTTTGCAAAAGGGTTTTTTTAAAGAATATCCAACGGTTTCCGTTCTGTTTTGCAAAAGGGTTTTTTAAAGATTATCCAACGGTTTCAGTTTTTTTTGCAAAAGGGTTTTTTAAAGAATATCCGACGGTTTCCGTTCTGTTTTGCAAAAGGGTTTTTTAAAGAATATCCAACGGTTTCCGTTCTGTTTTGCAAAAGGGTTTTTTAAAGATTATCCAACGGTTTTCGTTCTGTTTTGCAAAAGGGGTTTTTTAAAGATTTTCCAACGGTTTCGATTCTGTTTTGCAAAAGGGTTTTTTAAAGAATATCCAACGGTTTCAGTTCTGTTTTGCAAAAGGGTTTTTTTAAAGAATATTTAACTGTTTCAGTTCTGTTTTGCAAAAGGGTTTTTTAAAGATTATCCAACAGTTTCAGTTCTGTTTTGCAAAAGGGTTTTTTAAATAATATCAAACGGTTTCAGTTCTGTTTTGCAAAAGGATTTTTTAAATAATATTCAACCGTTTCAGTTCTGTTTTGCAAAAGGGTTTTTAAAGATTATCCAACGGCTTCAGTCTGTTTTGCAAAAGGGTTTTTTTAAAGAATATCCAACGGTTTCCGTTCTGTTTTGCAAAAGGGTTTTTTAAAGATTATCCAACGGTTTCAGTTTTTTTTGCAAAAGGGTTTTTTAAAGAATATCCGACGGTTTCCGTTCTGTTTTGCAAAAGGGTTTTTTAAAGAATATCCAACGGTTTCCGTTCTGTTTTGCAAAAGGGTTTTTTAAAGATTATCCAACGGTTTTCGTTCTGTTTTGCAAAGGGGTTTTTTAAAGATTTTCCAACGGTTTCGATTCTGTTTTGCAAAAGGGTTTTTTAAAGAATATCCAACGGTTTCAGTTCTGTTTTGCAAAAGGGTTTTTTTAAAGAATATTTAACGGTTTCAGTTCTGTTTTGCAAAAGGGTTTTTTAAAGATTATCCAACAGTTTCAGTTCTGTTTTGCAAAAGGGTTTTTTAAATAATATCAAACGGTTTCAGTTCTGTTTTGCAAAAGGATTTTTTAAATAATATTCAACGGTTTCAGTTCTGTATTGCAAAAGGGTTTTTCATTTTTGTGAAGATTTGTTGATATTGCAATGAGGTTTATGAGATTTAATCAGTATCTCTCAATAAATTTAGTAAAAAGTATATTGAACCTACTTCTTTGAATGGAATATGATATAGATTTAAAACGTCAGAACTAACTTGATAACAATACGAAGATATCGTCAGAGAAATTCAAAATAACCTCAAATAATCCATGAAGCCCATCGATTCTCCTGATTTCAATTGTGCCCTGTAATTTATACTCATTTGTCGTCGATACCATTTGGTTGAAAGTTGAATGAACATTCGTGGTGGGGTCGGGAGTAGGGAAGTAAATAGACGAATGGTGACAGGGGTATGATGGGGGTACGAACAGGAAAAGACGGCGGCCCTCGGGCGGGAGAAGGCAGCTGTAAGGCTCGTGAGGAAGGATGATGACGAGGGCTGTCCGTTTCACTACATCACCCACTATGTGCTCTGACCGCAATCGAAATTTCTCAACTATATTATGCCAGCATTATTTTAATATTTTAGAGCTCTTTAAGATGTGGTTTTTTTTTAAATGTATTTTATTATCGCTGATATTTTCAGTTTTGTTTCCTCGTACATTTAGAATAAATGGATGAAGATACAAACTACAGTGCGTAGCAAACTATTTATATGATGATTGTCTGCAACGGGCGGGCGTTTATGTATTATTTTTCTACAAAACTGTAGTTTTATTCCGAGATTGAAGAAAGGACACTATGTCTAGATTTCTAAAAACCATCCCTATTAGTGTTGAGTACCTCATACAAGATGCACTTCAAATGTCCCATACAAAGGCGTAAAATGTCACCTCACAAAATGTGTTTGTACCAACTCTTTTTCTTTGTACCACTTCAAATATGAGGTGGTGAGGTAGTTGGTGTAGTATTACTACATTGCATGGGACTTACTTGAGGTCCAACTCTTTTTTGTATTACTACAAATATATGAGGTTATGAGGTAGTTGGTGTAGTAGCACTACATCGTACATGACATATTTGAGGTCTAACTCTTTTTCTTTGTATTACTACAAGGAGGTGAGGTAGTTGGTATTCTAGCACTACATCGTAGGCGACGTATTTGTAAAAGATGCGCGAGCTAGAGCTACTATATTACAGCGCCCTTGAGGGGTTTTCTCACAAAAACGGTGCTCTACAAATTATCCAATTATTATGATTATTTTTTAAATTATATCAATATATACGTACTTTTTTTTATAATCAGTCTCCCTTTTTTATATGAGGCGGTACACCTCAACACCTCATTTCAGTATTAGAGTACCTCATACGAAGTCACTCTGATATCGTGTCCTACCCAACACCATCCCTATTCCATGTTAACACCGCTTAAAGCAATATTTTCATACTTTTTTATGGATTTTTCACAATATGTGCACTTGACATTCAAAGTAAGACGAAAATAATTACCTTCTACATCTGATTTTGAAAAACTCTGCGTAAATCCCGTGCAACGACGGGTACCTCAGTTAAATAATATATCGCACATCCCATAGAAAACTGTCGTAAGTCAAAAACGTTAATTTTACGAGGGAACAAAAACAAAATAATGAATGAAGAAAAAGCGGTCCCGTCGAAAAGAGATACTAGCGACATCTTGCGGAGAAGAAGTGATCTAACTTAAATACGGTTTCCGTGGGGTATAGATAATCACAATCACTTTACTTTTCAGAGTTGTAATGTAAAATTTAAAATGTTCGATTCCTCGGCTGGCTAAGTCCTCCACCACAACACAAGCAACATCTTCCGCTTAGTGTGGTGGTAGTAGGAGATTTTCAAATGTTGTTGGGTTTTTCGTAACCCGGGAATGTTTGTCTTTCTTTTTTTTAAAAAAAAAAAAGCGAAAATTTTGACTTACGACACTTTTCTATGAGATGTGCGATAAAGAAGATGCCTGAAATGTAAATCGAAATGCGAGAGTTAATCAAACCGCTAATGAATGTATTTATTGATGGAGATGGAGAGTGATGGGCCAATTATAGAATTAAGAACAAATTCTAGGATGGACGCAAACTAGAGAACGTCACATCGCGCAGCTTACAAATCCTTATTCTTCAATTGCATTTAACTAAATATAATTGGAGGGGAAATTATTTGTCCAGAACGGATAATAGAAGAAGATTGGATGCCAATATTGTTTATAGCTTGTTTATTTAGCGTCGCATTCACAGAAAGTATACCACACGGTTCTGTGAACGGTAGACTAGACCTTTCAAAATTTTCCCCTAAAATCGTAGAATTTACAAATAAGTACTCAAACACCTACCAACCTACTTAATTATAAATTACATATATCTACGTAATATTGTTATAAAATTTCAAATAAGGAAAATTATACAAATTTCCAAAGACCACCTCAATGACAACTCTTTTTTCAAACTTTTTTCAGGCCCGATCAAGTGAATCAGATACCTAAGTCGGTCCATGTCAAGAGTCAGAAAAACATAAGAGTATGTGTGAGATGATGTATGAATGTGAATGAAGCAAAGAGTTTGTGCCAAGACCGAGTAGTTTGGTGGTTCTTCCTCTCTGCCTACCCCTGAGGGGAAACGGCATGATGGTTAGTTAGTTAGTTAGTTTCTTCAGGCCGGTAGGTACCTATTGATTATTCCGATTTGACAGTTTCTATTAGAAACCACGATCGTGCGAACTCTGGCAGGATTATAAAAAAGTATCCAAAACGGTCACCATCTTGAACCGGAACGTAACATAAAAAACAACAGGCTAAGTGGTCGAATTAAAGCGGGAATTCCATATGTTCAGTCAAAAACAAAACAAAAGTTTATTACGATTTTTTATTTGTGAATAGGGTAGCGCACAAGAGTTCCAACGACTTTCAACCTTCCAGAGACGGCGAGACTGTGGCATTCCCAATAAGGAAGTTGAGTACTTTTTTTAATCAACGTTCACAAGCAAACTTAAATACCAGTTTTTTTTTTTTTTAAGTTCGTTTTCATAATTAAATTAATTCTACAAGTTTGAATATTATTAAGCCCGCGAAAACGCCCGTCACGGTACAGGAGAGTGTGTGACGTCATCTGGTCCCTTGTTTGTGTGAATTATAAGGGAAAATATTTACAAAACCGGGACACGCTTAACATTTTTTTTAACAGGATTTTTTTATTTTTAAATAGTTGTAGTAGTTAGATATTAACTCGTATTAATCAATGAAGTTACCGGAATTTCGAAAATAGTGCATTTTCATGGTTATTTTTCAATTTAAAAACACGAAATGTTATTTTTCATCGGAACTTGCAACATCGGAACAGCAAACTCCTAACATAGCGGTCGGTGCAAAATGACATTTCGTGTTTATAAATTAAAAAAATAACCATTAAAATGCATTTTTTTACGAAATTCAGGCAACTGAATTGATTAGGTTAATATCTAGTTAATATCTAACTATTAAAAGTTTTTAAATATTTTTTTTTCGGCCATATTAAGCGTGTTCCGGTTTTATAAATATTTTCCCTTATATTTCACACAACAAGGGACCAGATGACGTTAAACGACGACACACACTCTCGAATCTCTTACAGGGCGTCTTCGCGGGCTTTAATAAAATTCAAACTTGTGGATTTAATTTAATTACGAAAACAAACTTAAAAAAAAAAAAACTGTTATTTAAGTTTGCATGTCATCTACATGAAAATATTTTTTATAAGTCAAAATATTTTTCACTCAACTTCCCTATTGGGGTATGTTGAGGGGCTGAAGGGAGTGATAGAGGAGGGAAGAATATGGAGAGGATGAAGGTTGGGATGTACCTGTCACGATCTGTCACGAACCACGGCTTAAGACATTTCAAGCAATATTTCGATTCTGAAGAGTCGTCCTTCAACAGGGCAGTACTGACTACTGACAGTAAAAAGAACCTGCTTGGCTTGCGTTCGGTAGCAGATTATTAATTAAAATGTTATGGCAAGGTTAACTTGCAATACTAGCAGCCTCCATGGTAACGTAGCTCCGTGCATGGCAAGGTTAATTAATGGCAAACAAACCATTTTCCTTTAAACTTTTTAAGTGAGATATTATAAAATTGAGAAAATGGCAGCCAGCCGAGGAATAATGCGTAAACTTTGTTCTCGGAGCAATTAATGTTCAAAACGAAACCATTTACAGACCATCACGGCTGACATTTCATCATTAATGTCAATTTTCATTATTCCCAATATAATTCCGATTATTTCTGAAGAAATAAATTATGACGTCAAATTTTATATAACTCATCTCTAAACAAATTATTAATAGAATACTTGAGTAGCAGCGTTTGCTCTATTAGTACAGTTATTTGTTTAAAAAAAAAGGGGTTACCTGAAAAGTTTTCCGGGAAATTTGGAAATTGGTAATTTTATAGATTTCGATGTGCTCTTTCCTAATTTCAACTTTGCCATCTCGTATTTTTGCCGCTGGCGCCGCCATATTGGAAAAATGACTCCTAACCTAATAGCAGTTTTTTTTTAACAATATATTCTTTCCGACTCATTTTACAATAAAAAACATGTATGTACAAAATAAACTGGAGAAAATTTCCTACTAATTTACGTGTTAACAATTTTATTGTAAAATCAATAGTAAAAGCGATTTGCCTAAAAAACTCATTTTCACACTACCTTGGGGTAAGCGGTGCGTTTTTTTTATCGTGGTGTCTATTCCCTGTAGGCCTAATCCACATGTTATGCACAATTTCAAAATTTTGCGCAATCTTCTTCGCTTTGCTGTTCCTGATGGATCAGGCGTTGCGACTTCGTCTTCAGTACCTATCGAGACGTCACAGACCGAAATTTCATCCGCATCATCTGCGGTGGGATTATCAGACTCATCACAATCCTCTTCGTTTTCGATTCCAACATATTCGAAATATTTCCAAAACTAATGATTGTACTATATGTGAGTTTATTAATTATAGCTGCAGTTATATTTTGGTTGTAACAATTAATCGTTTAGCTTCTTTGTTACACGCTTTGTTAAGTATATAATAATTATAACGTGTGGACAAATAAAACTCATTATTTTTCAATTTAAGACGGTAACCAAATAAGTACCTAGTATTTACCTAACTTTCAAAAAATTATGATCTCGATTAAATTCAATATCATCACTAGAATCACAGAAATACACGAGTGACAAAAGTCATCAAATGACCATTCAGCGCTATTTACACAGTTTTTTGACAGTTGAAAAGTACCGTGAAGCTGTTAAAAGTTCTACTTTTGAGCAAATTGAGATCAGCAGAAGAGGACAACAATCATGTTGTTAAGCATATTACAATTCGATAGAAAGCACCTAACTGGCACCTAGAATTGGCGTATAACGGGGAGTTTTAATATATATTAAAAAAAAAAACAAAATGTCGCTGAATGGTCATTTAATGACAATGCTTGAATTTCAGCGAAACAACTGGATAGGAACAGGTTAATAAGAAAATGTACTTAAATGACTGATACGTGGGAGGAAATTAAAAATTACTGTAATAATTATGTGATGTATTCTGTTAGCGAGTCCATAAATAAAAATTAAAAAAGTGTTTAGTTTTATTTTATGGTAATAGGTATATAAACATATAATATGTATACCTATTATAGTTTGAAAGTGGATGAGGATCAATTGGGTGCATGATGTTATGTATGTTTGTGTCACAAGTCTGTAGATATAATAAAAAAAACGTGATAAACGTTTTGCGGTCAAAAATATTTTAATGTAAGTTTTGCGCGGAAAAACCTCTGAAGGGAAAACAATATTTTATTTTTGTTCGTATGAAGCAGTTACTTTGTGATGCGACATTATAATTTAAAATAAAACAATAACTTTGTATACACCACTTTTATTTTTTTATACTTTATGCCGACGGGGTTTCGCTACAACCGTAGCTTCATCAGGGCAGTATAATCGCTACTAATGTAGAGATATTACTGCCCTGAAGAAGCTATGGTAGCGAAACCCGGTCGGCATAAAGTATAAAAAAAGTGGTGTATACAAAGTTATTGTTTTATTTAAAAATATTGTAGCGAAACCCGGTCGGCATAAAGTATAAAAAATAAAAATGGTGTATACAAAGTTATTGTTTTATTTTAAAATATTGATGCGAAACCCGGTCGGCATAAAGTATAAAAAAATAAAAGTGGTGTATATAAAGTTATTGTTTTATTTTAAAATATTTTATTTAATACCTGAGTCGAAAAAAATGCCTATAAGTCTATGCTCCGGAAAAATGGAACGAATAGAGTGACAAACACCCCTGATAGGTAAGTGTAATAATAAAAAAATTCTAAACAAAAAAATTATATGGAAGGCTGTAGATACCTACAAGTACCTACACAAAAATGAAAACCTAACAAATAAAAGAGAACCAATTTATATTTGGTGACTTGATGCATTTCAATAAAAAGAAAATTGTAAGGGAAAACGTACAGACCACTCCACTTTTCAACAATAGATCAATTTATTTCCGACAGGAAATATTGAAAGTCAGTACTCTAGTGGTTTGTATGTAATCCAAACATTTTTTTGAAGGATCACCAATCACCATAGAACATACGTTTTCCGTGCAAATTTTGAATACTCCTGTATTCCCAATTCAAGGAGAATAAATTGGCGGGAAACCTTATCCGTTGTACGTCACATCCGCTTTCAACAGACATATTCGAGTAGGTGCCTGGCACCACCCACTAACTACTCACCTGCCGCCGAGCTCACCCTCTCAATGAAGAAATCTTATCAAGGTGGAAAGTCTTACCTGGAACAAGAAAGAGAAAAACATTTATTTATTTAAAAAAATTACATAAAAAAACATATGCTGCACATCTCCCTAGGGCATTCTTGTACCAGGTAGTACTTTAAAATTATTATGGAATTAAAAAAATAAAAATAAACATAATTAATAACACATATAATCATAAAAGTAAACTTACAAAAAGGCACTAAATATAGTTATTCAAACATTAATTACAATTGAGCAGTACGTTTATAGTTGGCAACAATAACGTTCTACTGTAAACTAAATATGTAAAAGGTTCCTGTGATAACTTATCAGATAAACGGGTGTATTCATAGGGTGACCATACCGACAGTGACAAGAGGGATAGTAAGAATACAAATTTATTAATAAAAAATAAATAGAAATAAAATTAGGTAAATAATAATTTACAATTACGTAAAAGTAAGAATAACTAACAATTATGATAATTTTTTAAATTTTTTATTGATAAACTAATGTCTAAGACAAGATTTTTTATGCATAGCACAAAGGGTAACAATTATTATAAGCAATAATTATTAGCCTGAAACACTCATCCGTATTGAAAAAATCTTTCGAGAAAAGATACATATAAGAGATACATAGATAAAAAAAAATATATATATAATAAGGGGTAATTGTATATATTGAATTGTATACTTGAAATACTAGGTATATATTGAATCATTTGGCGGGTAGGAGGTAACCCGCCGTAGCTTAATGGTAAAGCTCTTGACCGGCAATCAAAGGGGTGCGGGTTTGAGTCCCGTCGGCGATATGTATCTTTTCTCGGAAGACTTTTTTTAATATGGATGAGTGTTTCAGGCTAATAATTATTGCTTATAATAATAATTATGATATAGTAAGTAAATACATATAAGTAAATTAAGTTGATAATATATAATATAATTATGAGGAAATAATAATAAACAATTTTTAAGAGTAAGTAAATAAATAAAATAAAATTAAGTACATAATAATTATGAGTAAATAATAATACGTAAGTTATAAAATACATATTAGATAACTTTTAATATGGTATAAGTACACATCTGTGAGGAACAGGAGATACTAACACGGCAAAAACGAATGACTCTGGGTTCAAAGACACATTCCCTTCAGAAAAGTTAGCGTATATTTTTAATTTAGCATTCGCTCAGTTGTGGCTGAAAAAAACAAAATGATATAGAACGCTGTAACATTTACCAAT
This sequence comes from Limnephilus auricula, assembly GCA_951813805.1. Taxonomy (NCBI): domain Eukaryota; kingdom Metazoa; phylum Arthropoda; class Insecta; order Trichoptera; family Limnephilidae; genus Limnephilus; species Limnephilus auricula. Next base: position 10,957,458 of record OX638403.1, read on the forward strand.
CAGTATAACTTATAAGTAGTGAGGTGTGGTAATCTTAACACATTGTTCAATAAAACCCAAGTGTTAACACGATTTTCCTTCCCTAGTTTCACCCGGGAATTAATTAACAAATTGCGTACTTTGTACTTGATACGGTAAAATAGGATATTCGGTATTATGAAATTGGTTAGTTAAATAGAAATAGGTTAATTTATAGAATCCCAAGGGGTTAATGATACAACAAACGTGCTGCGAAATAATTTGATTTCGTGCTTAACAAAATAACTTGTTACTCATTTATATTATCATGGAGTACGCGTCCACAATATGGAATCCTCAATATAAGGTATACATAGATTTATTAGAAAATATACAAAATAAATTTTCGAAACATTTACTTTTAAAATACAACAAAACTACAAATAATATGTTAACACTACAAAAAAACGCACATTGTCGGATCTATTGTTTCTGTATAACCTGCTATAACTCAGGTACGGGCCATACGTCATTCCTATGTCTTCCTACGTTAAATTATCGTGAAAACAAGCTTATGTGTCCAAGCGGTTAATAATAATATTGATAGTCCCGAATTACTATCCGTCATTGGTTTAAATGCTCCAATGAGGCGTACCAGGCACACTTCTCTTCTTCATATAGAAGCCCACAACACCAATGCAGCAAATAACTCACCAATCACTCGCGCAATCACAACCTATACCCATTATGAAAAATTATTACAATTAGACATTTTTCACGATTCATTGCGAACATACAAAACAAAATTATTAAATTTCTTATCATTTTATTAAACTTTAGTGAGCAAATAATTTTTGATTTTAAAATATAAAATTTTCTCCACCCATACTCTTTCATTTATGTTTTATTAGTCAACCAATGTTTGATTCTTTTCATTAGTTTCATCATAATATAGTTTTAAAACCCAGGCGAAATTACCTATTGATATTTTACAGATTTACGTAATAGGTACAAAACCATGTAATTTATTTAAAATACCTTACAACTTATATTTAATGTACTGTGTAAATCTTATAAACAAATAAATAAATAAATATTGTACAACTCAAAAAAGATTATTTAAAATATGTACATAATTATTTTTAATCTAACGCGAATTATCAATTTAGTTAAAAATACGACAGCTATTATCTAAACATTTGAAAAATGAACTAACTTAGTCACTTCATACAAATATAGAAAATTTCTGTAAAATTTTGTAGACATAGTCCACGGTCAGTCACCGAGTTAGCAGTTTGGGTCCGACCCAGGCGTCGCGTGTTCAATTCCTCGGCTGGCAAAGTCCTCCATCACGACACAAGCAACTTTTCCCGCTTACTGTGGTGGTATTAGGAGATTTTCAAATATTGTCAGTTTATTCGTAATTTGGGAATGTTTGCCTATATTAAAAAAAAAAAGATATGTATCGATATGTTAAAATGTTCATTGGAAGGTATTTATTTAGCTAATATAAAGGAGTGCAGAAGAAGGCATTTAGCTAGTATATAGATGCTCATTAAAAGGAATTTAGCTAATAAAAATTAGAAATAATATTTATCGATAGAAAAATATATTTATGTAAGGTTGGCAGGGCTGCATTTTCGTTTTTCATACGATTTATGGCTTAGATCTTCACGGAATCACAGAATTCGTAATATTCCATACAAGAATTCGGTCGTTATGGCCGAGCCAGTTTTTTAAAGCCAGGACAGCAAGCTATTGCTAATAAGCTAGTAACTCTAGCTTTTACTTTTACATTAGTTCCACACAGGAGGCCCGGAGAAAAAAAATCCTCAGGGCCTATGTCAACTTTTGGGGACGCTGTGTGGAGCGTCTTTTTATGGAAAGGAAGTAGAGGAGAAGTTCTGGGAAGGAATAAGTGATAGGTAGTAATCTGGGGTTCAATGTGTCTCTGGAATGACGGACGTATGAATCCATCCCTCCCACTGTCGTGCAAGGTGATGGGTCGAGAGAGTCCGGCTGGAGAGCTCAAAAGGTATCCCGCAACTAGTAAATACTGATCCTGTTTGCCACGCATTAGGTGGGCAAACACATCCATCGTCAAGATATCTAGACAAATCTGACCACATGAACCCGGGAACCCCTGCTAAGTCACCAAACGTATCGAACCACTTGGGGTGACCTATGGGAGAGGTGTTGGTTATCCAATAAATGGTTCCGGGCGGCGGTACGCATACCCGCCTCCCAAATTGTATGCTGACAAAACTAGCTTTGTTTTTAACTTAGTAAGCCAGTAAGCTGTAATCTCAAGCCAGGATAGAGTAATGGGAATACAAATCAATTACGGTATATGGAGGTGCGCACACGAGAGACTTTATGGGAGACTTTTTTGAATTTGTATAAATTTTGTAATCCTCTCGTACCCAAGCACCTAACTCATTTTTATCAATTGATTGTATCTACAATTCAACTTTAAAACATGCCCTTAGATAATCCTCCAAAATAAATCAAAGTAAAAATCATGTCTTACCGTCGCGTCGGTACAGCCTTAAGTCTTGACAATGCGATTTTTTAAAACAAAATGCATTGTGAACTGTCATTTTATGGCCGTCTGAAATGACAATGTCGGTGAACTTCATGACTCGAATAAGATTTTAGCAGGAAATGCATACAAGGAGTTGAAGTTGTCACAAGAAATATAATAAATCGATTCCGAATAGACGTCTCAATAAGTTATTCAGGTAAGGGCAGGGTATTAATATATCAATTTTAAAAAATCAGGCACGTGGAGTTTTTTATACAAGTCTGCTGTCTACCATTCCTTTTACAGATGTATTTTTTTTACGTTACGTAAGAATCGTTGTAATATGCCGTGTTCGGACTATTTTTAGCGAGGCGGAAGTGGTCATATTATTTACGGAGGTAGGTAGTTCTAGTTAATTGAGTTAGCGAATTTGGATAAAATGCATGGGGAATAAAATAATTTACTAGACCCTTGTTCATTGAGCGCTTTTTTGCAAGAATGCAAAGGCGAAGAAATAAATATCAAGGGCGCATTCACTTAGTAAACGCAATTGTTTCGTAAATAAATGTTTTAGTTTAAGTCTCAAAATTATTAGAGTTGACGTGAAGATATTATTTCAATTTTTATTATTTAATAAAATTTTGTACCTAAAAAATTCTGCTGTGTAAAATTATTATTACGCTTACGGACAGTTAATGCCTTCGGAAGGAAACAGCTGTCACCCGTAATAATAATAATAATTATATTGAGGGATCAGTAGGATTTATCGGTCAAATTAGGAATTCCACCGAGCCGAACCCTCTGATATGAAAATATCTGGAGTCGGTGAATTATTTTCCCATTTAATAGTCTGGTAGGTTAACATGTTGTTCTTGTAATGTTTTGTATTAATTATACTTATAGAATACACTTGCATAGTGTGGATTTACTAGATGATCATTTATATGGAAAAGTGTGTGAAAGGGTTTAGTTTTTCCTATGGGAAAAACTTAACCCGGACCTACAAGGATTGGTGCGTAAAATAAAAAAAATATCTACACAGCAGGTTGTTTATAAATAAGAAATATAAAAAAAGACTAAATAAATTAAAATTCCACAAATATAAACATTATAACATTAAGGAGTAATTCACCACCCTTTTAATATATATATCGTGATAATATTAAAATATCTAAATTATTAGATTAATGACAATATACTCCAAGACTTATTTCAACTATTGTTTAAAAATCAGTCAAATTCATCGAAACTGGGGCAGCTAATTAGGGCAGAGAATGTATCTACATGTATAGAAGATTGGACGATAGTCGTCTACCAAAGAGAGAAAATAATTATTTATTATAAGACTATAGGACGAAGGAGAGCCCAGAAGGTGGCTGGACGGTATAGAGAAAAACACTGCATCCTCGGGCATAAGGAACAGGAAAGAGGCAACTGGAATCTGACAGGACTAAAGGCATCTCCTAGAAATAACCAGGACTCTTCAAGGATTGTAAAACAGAAGACGTTGTTAATGATGATAGTTTTTGACGAATTACCTATACACATTTTAGGGTACGTTTTTTAATAGGACAAAGAAATAAATAAAAAAAAAACAGTTCAAGTGAATATCAAGAATTTCGTCAAAGATTGTAAGTTAGAAAATGATTTAAAAATAACCATTACCTACGCATATCAGCAGGACCCCATCATGAGATCAATTAAATTCGCAGACTTATAAATAAATATGTAACAATAAAACGGAAGATAAGAAACCGGTTTTACGTAATTATTCTCAGGGCGATCATACCTCATGATAATTTTAATTGGGAGATTCAGAATAGAAACAAGGATGTTGTAATAAAGAAAACTCCACATGCAATAAACACGTTAAAGGGGGGACACCTTTGCTTTGCGATTTTAGAGCTAATGAATAAAGTGACAGTTATGTGAGACATTTCAATGTGAAGTATTAAATTAAATTAAAACAAATAACTTTGTTTAAACCACTAATATAATCACAATTACCTACATGTTTCAAAACCGATGGTTTCTTCGTCAGGGTAGTAATGACATTAATTAATTAATGTCATTACTACATTAATTAATTAATGTCATTACTACATTAATTAATTAATGTCATTACTACTCTGACGAAGAAACCATCGGTTTTGAAACATGTAGGTAATTGTGATTATATTAGTGGTTTAAACAAAGTTAATTGTTTTAATTTAATTCAAAATGATGCCACAAAGTGATTTTGCGAAGTTTGAAGAAATGAAGTATTAAAGGTTATTTGAATCGTAATTACATGAAGCGTGAGTGGAAATATAGCTATTTGATGGTATTAAAAGCCTTTTAAATAAATTTCTTGAAATATTGAATAAAACTTTGTCTTCTAAAATTTTATATGCACTAGCAAGGTTTTTCCGGTTTACGGAAGTTCATTATAAGGCGCTCCGCTGACGAGGCAACTGAAAACCAACTAAAACCGGCTGTTTTCTCTGTCTTGATTGGTCAAAAAGCTTGTTTAACCATAGACGAAGAACAATCAGCTGACAGCTGGCAACTAGCAACGGCCGGCCACGGCAATCAGCAGTGCAAGTCGCAAGTCACCGCTTGCGTTACCATTGACAACTGGTGTTTGAGTGATTGTGTAGTGTGCGGGCCATCACATTGTCATACAAAGACAGTTGCCAGTTGACAGTTTTCAGTTGCCTCAGTGGGCGGATCGCCTTAAAGTTTGGTTTGAAAATATCTCCATGACAATTATTGCCCTAAATATATTATGATACTCGAAATTTCAAAAAAATGGTTATATACTTTTAAAATAAAATATGTAGCCAAAAATCACGCCACAAGTACCTACTTGTGGCGTGATTTTTGGCTATATGAAAGTTAATCCTACTTTTGCGTTGATAAATTTATAATAAAAATAATTTTTTGATGATTTGTATAGCGCCGGTTTTGCGATAAAAACACCTCAAGGGAGCTGTATAAATTTATAATATATTTCTACAATCTAAGAACAGACTAGACAAAACAATATAACATCTCATGGCTAAAATATGACATTCACCGGTTCTTCGATCAGTGAAACAAAACTACATATATGTAGGTGCAATGCATTTGGCCAATGAACAAGAGTATGAGTAAAAATGTACATGTTTTTTTTAATACTCTCTAATGGCAGAAAATATACAGGACCAATGGATTAGATTATAATCAAAATAAATTATATCAATGAAAAATAATTTAAAACTTGAGAGGGTATTACCAGAGAATACCGGAAATTAGTGCTTTTTAAATCAAATTCTAGGCGTATTGACTCTTTTTTACAGAAAAACATAAATTGATTTTGAAAGATTATTATTTTATCTGGTACACGTAGTTTTAAAATTTTGAAAAATTAAGTTTATTTTTAACATAGTGAGGATATACCGTTGGTCGTTGGCAGATTTGTTCAATTTTCATACAACAAAATAAATCAATACATAATCTAGTCAACACAGATTTCATAATTTTAATTTTAGTTAAATTAAAATCATTAATCCGAGAACGTGTTTTGTGACAAAAATACCTCAGTTTTTCTATTTATTTAAGGTCTTACAAACTTAAATATTAACATTTTTTTTACACACCTATTTTGTTTGGACATTATTGAAAAATCATAAATACTTACAAAAGGTACACGATATTTAATAAATTATCATCGTGCGTTTTGAACATATTTATTGCTCACTTTAATGTAGGTATATATTAAAGTAAGTTTTGAATGAAATAAATCGATATTTAATTTTTAATATGAAAAATTTGATACGGGGAATAATAGATCTTTCTCACAGGTACCTCCTTGTATAGTTGCAAGAATTTTTAAACTTTTATTCTCAGCTGCTGGTCAGTCGCTCTTAAGACATGCATATATTTAGGTACCAAACTTGCACGAAGGGGATGTGGTATGTTCGAGTTCAGTTTTTTACGAATTTTGGACTGAGATAATAATACATTATTTTTTACTTTGTGGGGACTGTGAGAAAATGCATTTGTGAGTCGCCCTGTGAAAACTTAAAATAATTCATAATCAGCTTGTTCATAGATGGCGGTAACTTAATTAGTTTAGGAATAAACCTTTTTGTAAGTTAAGTAAGTTTGTAAGTTTTTGCAGTAAAATATTAAGATGAATTACACAAAGCTTTAAACCTGGAACTCGGAAAGCTTAATCTCCAAAACGGTTGGACCTAAACTGACAACGTCATCAGATATCAGTTTAGAATGTTGCCAGTCGTAAATAGGTATTTCCAGGAATGTTCAGTTCCGATATTTATGTAAGGCGGGCTATTCCAGGAATGCCTTTAAATCGCATTCAACAGATTGAACTTGATCCTTTCAACATACTTCAGAGTCAGTGAACATTTCGAGGATTGTCTGAAATTACGAATGTTTGGATATTCTATATATTATAATCTTAAAATTTGGATATATTATAATCGTGTTATAATTAATATCCACCACAACACAACAGTAATATGTAACCACCTATATAAATAATCGTTCCACGACAAGTCTACAAAGTGGCATTTCAACATCACTTTGAAAAGTCATTAAAAGTTATAAAAAATAAGAAAAATAGCCCACAACCTAACCCATTTAACCATTTTTTTTATCAAGTTAATGACTTATCAAAGGAGGTGATGAATTTGCATGTTGTTGAGTTGTCCGGTCACCTTAAATAATTAATTTAACGACCCTCCAGATTGGCTTCATATTTCAAACCCGATGGTTTCCATTAAAATGATGCCACAAAGTAAATTTGCAAAGATTGTAGAAATAATATTTACATTCGTTCGCTTGTTGCAGAGAGGTAATTGAAATAAGTAATTTATTATTAGTATTATGAGTTAATCAATAGTAAAATATTTGTCATGTTAAGGTAGAAAAGTTGCACTGACGTTTTTGTGCGATTTGTAGCCTAATTTTTCTTTTGGGTATTCAATCGCAAATATAATATACATTGAGAGACGAAATTTCCTCGCAATACACTTTGTGCTAATTAATGAAAATTGGGAAGCTGTTCGAATATTTAGACACTCCGGAGGTATGAGGTATGCAGTTAGTAAATAAATAAATTAAAAAGTAAATATGTAATAAGAAATTTTGACACAGATAATGTTAATGTGTTAATGAATCTAAAAAAAATGTCCTCGAATTATAAGCAAAAATATCATACTGAATAATATTTATTTTGGATTAAAACTTCTTGTATGCATTTCCTACCAGAGTACCTTCTCGCCATTTTGAAGTGACATGTCAAATGAACCGGGCTGGGCAGGAAGCTATAAATCGGGCGGACCCCCGCGCCAGCCGGCCCGATCAAAAGGCGGCCCAAAACAATTTTATTATGGCGAGAGGCGATTGATGGTTCGCCTGATTTATTGCGCGGCCGTGGATCAACAGCACGTCTTCGGGATCATCAGCGAATCGAAGGACTATAATAATAAATAATAACTAAGTATTGGGTTCGATGTTGATGACATTAAAAGATTCGGGAGGTAATATAAACGACCAGAGAAAAAAGGGTTTAACTAATAATAAGGAGAGCGATAAAAATTCCTGGAAGTTACAATTGTTTTTATGCGTATGTGCCTCAAAAATTTTAACTTATTTTATGACACGAAATGGGCATTGCAATGCCATGCATCCGAAATGCATATTCACGGAATGAATAAAAAGGATGAAACTAATACTGCGAAAAGCAAACACTGTAACTGGAGATATATTTTTTCTGTGAAGTGTTTGTTCGTCAAAAAGATCAAACATTTTCATAGCACGATTTTAAGTATGGTATTATTGATATGTAAATTATTTTAGCAATTATTTATCATCACCTTCTTTCGGCTTTCTGGATACAAAGTAAAAAATAGAAAAGCTGCCTTTGTGAAAAATTTATTATTCGTTTTTTACGATAGATATGTTACGAACATTATTTATTTGTAATAATCATTTTGACTGGTTTAGATTAAGTGCGATTAAGTCCTCAGAGTGAAAACACTTCCCTCGAGTATTCGTGGTGTGTAGGTACCTAGAGTGAGCTGCCTCATCAATTCGTCAGTCGAGAGATGGTGCTTGGACCTTTGCGCTAAGCGAAACAATTATTATGATTATAAAACAACTACTTCAATCATTAAGGGTAAGCGACCATTTAATTGCGTAGAATGCCTGCTCAACGATAAAAGATACATATTATCGAGTACATCGGACAAAAATAAATCGTAAAGTTAGTACAAAACAGAGATGAGTGGAGGAAGACTCTCGAGGAGGCCAAGACCCACCGAGGGTTGTAGAGCCAATTATGATAATGATGAAAGGACATTTATTTTTAAATATTATGTTGCTATTCCGTAGTTACTAGGTTATAAGTCATAATGCTGTTGAAATTTAGTATGCAATATATTCGCGAAGGATAAATGTAAACGCGTAGGGGTAAGGAAATAATAAATAATAATAAAAAAAGCGTATGAAGTCGATGCTTGAACGTGTTTTTTTAACCTTCCTGGACATTTTCAGTTACCTTCTAGGGAAATTTTGGGAGATATTCTTCACAAACAATCAACCGAAGAGTCTTTTTGGGAGATATATCTCCCAGCCTGACTCATAAAAGTTATGGTAGGTTCAGACTGGACGACGTACGTACGCATCGCTACTCAAACAATGCTTAGCAACCCATACATTTTCTATGAAAATGGCCACAGACATCGCACGTCGCGATGCGTGTGGCCAATGTGATTCTAAAACATAAATTTTCATTGAAAATCTATGGTTGCTAAGCAGTCCAGATATTGTTAGGCGTAGCGATGGGCACGTACGTCGACCCAGTCTGAATCTACCATTATGCTACTCATTTTGTATTTCGATGAGTTTATTTTGTATTTTTAAACAGTGGTAGAAAGACAGAATACCGCTCCAGTTTTTATTCAAAATTTTACCATGCTCTCGGAGACGCTCTCAAATTTTTTTAAATAATTCTATGAAAAACTTAAATTATTTGAATATATTTGTCAGGGTTTACGAATTTTGTAATAAATATTTTTTTATACAACGAAAAAAGTTAAGTGATAACTTTAAAGTGCCTTTGTTTAATTAAATATGTTTTTTTTTAAATTTCACGTAAAGGAAATATTACAGTTATTAAATATTACAGTTCACACGATCGAAATTGAACCCAGGACTATAGACTTGCTGGGGCGCTGCTCTACCATTGATCCAATAGAAACCTATCTTCTTCGGTCATATTTAACTGATCCATACTTCGACTAAGAACATTATCTTCATTTTCTTAACGCATATTTTTATTGGCTGCTATCTTAGGTCCTGGGTTTAAATGTTCAATTGAGATTCGCCAATATTGTCTTATCTCAGGGCAAATATTCTTCCTGTATTTTTGGTTAATTCAATGTTTGTCCTGTTGAAGAAATATGCTTTTTCTGAAAACAATTTATTTGTAAAACTAAATATTTGATTTTAATGATATATTGTGGCCTGTTAGAAAACAACTTACTTAGCAAGATACCTACTAACTCGTCCAGGTAAATCAGTATAGAGACTCTTGCTTGTGAGGTGGAATACTGAATGGATCATAAAATAATTATAAAAATAACATATTTGGGAATTTGCGAGTAAGAGGGGACTACAGGGGGAGTTATTTGTTATATTTACAAGAAAGTAAACCCGCGTTTATCAAAGCTCACGCTTATCTCCAGGAAATAACTCATAATATTAAATTTGAGTAATTTTTAAGTTTATTTTTGCAAAGCGACTATCTTGGAAAGAGGATCTCGGAAAAGTAACACACCCTCTTAAACTCTTAAAGTTCCAGTTGTTAGAAGCCGACATCATCCGTTGGGAGGACGCATAAATGTTAATTCGTAATTCAAGAAGGATTTGAAGACATATTTATAGCGGCCAAGATATTTTATCAACAAGATAATGTCATGTGGTATCGACTCATCAAAAATAATAACATCCAAGTCGTGTTTTTGATGCCCAAATCAACATTACAATTTTTTTTAAAATAGATTTAAGTTTTTAATTCAGCAGGACTGGGAGATATAACAGTGTAACAACGTACCCGAAGGATTTTAACCGGCGATTCCTGACTATATTTGGAGTAAAAAACATAGATGTCATTTTAATTAATTTATTTTATTTACTATTTATTTACGCCCTAATAGGCTTTTACATGAACATTTTACTTAATGATTACAGTTATTAAGTATAACAGGTTATGCAGTATACAAAGTATAAATTTTGCTGTTGTATGATTATTTTTTTTCAATTAAAAACAATAAATATATTTTTCCATCACATGTACATTTTTTACTCCAAACATGCTCTGGAATCGCTGGTTAAAATACGTCCGGTACGTGCTGTTACATCCTAGTTTTGTTTTTTAATAATATTATGAAATAAAAAATATTTTTTTTTTTTTAAAAACAATTCGGATGGGTTTTCGTTGTTTGTTTTTGGGGTGTTATGTCGTGTTGTGCTACCTCCTTCTTTAGCCGACGTTTCGGACAGCGTTGCAGTGTCCATCATCAGGGCAGATCCGGCAGATCCGTCGATAGATCGGCATAACACCCCAAAAACAAAAAACGAAAATGCTTTTAGCCGTGAAAATCTAAAAACGTATCCAATTTTGATAGGTGTAAATTTAAATTACAAATTATCCATTTACATGGGAACAAAAACTTGTCGTTTAAATATTAAAATTACCACCCAAAGAAATGCATTTTTAACATTTTACATTATATTAAAACCAAGGATTAGGCAGATTTCGTTTTTAATAATTATAAATAACTCACAAAAAAAAATCAAAGTTGCTTCCAAAATGAACCAAAACTGATTTCTTTAATTACCTGTGCGTCATCATTTAAAACCAAAAAAAGTAGCTCCTGTCCGAGATCGACATTTGACCTACCTTTTTATTACAAAAATTATATTTCAGTTTGGTTGGGTATTTTGGCCTCAAATCCAAAACTACGTTTTGTATGAAAGCGACCGCGCTGCCGTTCCTCTTAAAGACTGCTATTAAGTTTTTAAAGTTTTTAAACAAAAGATAAATATTTCCTGATTGAGAATAATCTGACAAAATAAGTGGCTTGTTACTGTGGGAATGCTCCGAGGAACTAATCCCTTCGGGACCGGTGCATAGTGAGAAAAGTCTCCGTTTTCACTTAAGAACGGGTCTTTCTAGGATTTGTTCTCGAGTTCAACAGCTCGGCTGTGGAACGATTAGCCGGGGTCTACGTTTCTACGATCAAGACCATTGGAGGTTATCCACCACTAGCCCGCCCTGGTAAAACTAACAGATGGTTACTCCTTCTAGGCTCTCGCAAGGACTCTTATTTTTTTGATTGAACGAAGTTACATTTATTTTTAAACGAATCTAGACCTCCAGTGTCCCTGCATACATATCTTCAAGACCAATGTTCATTTCATCTCCACAAAAAGACCATCCACACAGCATCCCCAAAGATGACATCGGCTATGAGTGAAAATATTTACCTCGCGGCCTCCCGTGTGCAGTTAAATTTTTTTTTAAATAAACAAAGCGACAACATAAAAAAAGGTATTTAAAATACTGAATATTGAATCACAAAAGTAACTATAGAAACAAACGGGCTTTTTGAAATAATGTTGTTGATACACAGTGTCAGAAAGGATTTGCGATACAAACTGTTGCGAAAGTCACCTAATACTATTCTCGGGAACAATCAACATTAAATTAATATCTCAAGGGTGACCTAGACCTTTGATTAGATTTGTAGGTCGAAGAGATTTCGCTATTTTTTGTCACAAACAAATGTAGGCAGTTTGCCTGGAAACTGAACAAAATTACACTAAACTTTTGCACTTGTTTTCAATACCGGCAAACAATTGTTTTTCGCGCTGTGTATTTTACATTAAAATATATGTAATATTAAAAAGATTACATTATTTTGTAATAGTCAATATATTATTTATAGGTTATCTAAATATCTGTTTTATAATCAAATGTGAAATAATATCCCTAAATTATTAAATCAAATATTACATTAAATTTTCAATTAAATAATTTTTCGTCACTTTAGTTGGACAAGGTTCTAACTGACATTACTTTCAAAAATGACCTTTGAATGCAAAACCATTTCTTTTGCTCGTTTCTGTAACCAAAATAATTTTCAGAACCAAATGTGTTGTATGAAGAAATTCTAAAATCAAGCTCCATTTATTTTACAAGGTTCTAACATCACTTACCCATTTTGTTAGTATCTGACAGTTGATCGTTGCTACTAGGCGCATTATGGTTCATCACTTAGGTTGGATAGGGTTCTAACTTCGCTTTACCATGTTCTGAGGTTTCAAAATTTACATGGACGAATTTTCGTCTATGTAATTTTTGAAGTAAAACTTCTTTACGCACGCTTGACTTGGGGAGTAAGCTGCCGAATGCTTGACGAGAGCGTTACAAAAAGTGTGATCGGGCGAGGCGAACGATAATAAATTTAAATAAATAAATATTTGTAGAAAATTAATATATATGTACATGTATATACATTGATATATTATACATATAAACTTATATATATATATATACATATAGATGGAGCTAAAGAGGTTTTACTTCAGTCGTGTGGTCTAAAGCCCACTCGTTTTTTTTAATAAAAATATATCGCGGATTGGTTATTTGATGAGAATTTTACATTAGAATTTCGGATGAAATCAAAAAAATAAAGAGGGAAATAACCATATCTACTAGATAATTCATTTGCTATATGTATACCTTTTGATTTAAAAATAAAATATTCAGGTTGGTTAAGTATTGTTACCTCAAATCCAAATTTAAGATTAGACGCCAACTCAGCCACTTACCGTTCCACCCAGGCGTCCTCCATCACGACACACGCAAAATTTTCCGCTTACTGCGGCGGTAGTAGGAGATTTTCAAACATGTCAAGTTATTGGTAACCAGATAATGTTTGTCTATCTTTTTAAAAAAGATGAAAAAGGCTGCGCAACCGGATTGTTTGCAGAACTTGGCGGCGGCGCCTAATGGCGGATCTTATTGAAAAAAATACACTTTCATTTCCACAAGAGAAAAGTTACCCCGTCACTACGGCCGTGTTACTGAGCTCCGGGATAAATAATGCAACAGAGGAAATGCAAGAATTTAAAAATATATATATATTATACTTCAATCACTAAAGCCTCGATTACATTGAGCGAGTTTACTAGCTAGTAGCCGGCGAATTCACTAATGTAATCAGTAACCATATTTACTAGCTAACTAGCAGATTGTGAACAATACGAAGTTTACTAGCAGATAGTGAATTCGCCGGCTAGTAGTTTGTAAACTAGCCCCTTGTCATCGATGCTTACCTGATTTAAACCACTGATTCCTGTCACTCTGCAGTAAAACATGTAAATAAAATTTTTGTCTCAGGTGATATTATTTTTTTTGTTTGTTTTCAATTTAAAAAATACAAAAGTCAGTAGGTATTGGACAGTTAGAGTCGGGGTTAGTGAGATGGTTAAGCGGTTTTTTGGCTCAGTGACAACCAAAAATGAGTGTAAAAAAAATAAATTTAAAATGCACCATATAAAAGCAGACACTTTTATGATACCACAGACCAAAATTTTTACTCCAAATAATATTTTATATTGTCTTGTTAATTACAGTCTGTATCTGTGTTTTATCCTAATTTTTTTGTTCGAATTGCGTATTTATTTTGTTCAAATACTTGACAGATGCCCAGATGAATTAACAGAGTGAAGAGATGTTACCAAGACAACGCGCGGGATTTCACTGAACTAGGTCAAGTGAACATACACACTTTAGCGGCCACCTTGAATGGCCACCCTTTTCACAAGCGGTGCCATATTTCGTTATTCGATTAGTATAAATATGTGTCTTATGTTTGTATAAGGGGGCATACATAATTACGTGAACTATTTAAAAAAAAATTAGACCCCTCCCCTCCCCTTGGTGAGATTGAGATTTAGTGGGACCCCCCCACCTCACGCAAGATTTTTTTCTTACTCTAGAAATAAATGTTTTTCATAATAGCCATTTTTTCAGCGGGCAAAATGGGAAATTTTAATTTTTTTTTATTATATGTAACAATATATACTCTTCTAAAGTTGACGTGAGATTTTTATTGATCTCCCCTCAGTATAATGAGATTTTGGTGAGATTTTCCTGGACCCCCCTCAATTTTTTGCTTACGTAATTAATGTATGCCCCCTAATGTCATTTGATAGATGGTAATTTTTCAAGTTTACTAACAATCGATAGATAAATTTCTTCTTTTGAAAGGCTTGAGAGAAATATTTTTTAAATACTTTCAATTTGACCAATTCGCCGAATTCAGAATTTGGGAAATGAATATAAGGACATTGCGGATATGTTTGACACACCATTTATTAAGTATAAACATCTCATAGTAAGATGTTTATCGGAAAAAAGATCAATAATATTTAATTGAATATACCACATACTTATCCCATTCTGTTGTTTATCTGCCTTGCATGGTAGGATATCATGTTTTATCTAGCTCGTATTTGATTTTGTTTTTGATTATGTTGTTGATTTTGTTTTTGATTTTGACTTTGATTTTGTTTGTGATTTTGTTTTGGATTTGGTTTTAGATTCAGTTTGATAATTTTATTTTTTGCTTTTGTTTGAATTGTTTGTAATTCTTATTTAGATGTACTTTGCTTTTAAATTATTTTTTTTTTGCTTTTGTGTGAATTGTATGTAATGTTGATTTAGATGTACTTTGTTAATTATAAAAAAATAACATGTAAAAGCCCAGCAGGGCGTGAAATACAAATAAATAAATAAACTTCACATATCCCACAGTTACAATATTCCACGATGTTTCACGGGTCTGCCCTTGTTTGGATACTATTCCTCTCAAAGCAGTGTGTATCTTTTTGTTCACGCGTTCCCGGTATGATAATAATAGGAGCTAAGGTAGACCCGGAAAAGCTCCTATCTTTACAATTTCCATTACATTTCCCCGTCGCAGGGAAATAAACACAACAGAACCCTCCCCCCATCCCTCCATTCACCCAGGGGGTGGAATCACCCCTGCGAAATTAATAAACCCCGAAGGCGATGATAACGCTTCGAGTATGGTAGATTTCGTTTTCAGGCATCAGAAAATGGCGACAGTTAAAACGATATTACAAGAAATACCGACTGGGCAAATCGACGTGCACGGTCTTTACTTAATTGATTTATTGTAAAGATATATTCTTAACCCCACAAAAATCGGGCGTATTTTGTCAGAAGGTAAAAATATTTCCGACTTGCAATAAAATCCAAGGAAATGGAATATTTCTGAACATAACCGAAAACTAAAAACTTTTTTTGAAAGGTGATGCCCTATGTTTACTAATATTATTACTAGAAATTTTTTTTTTATTTATTAGAAACAAAAATATAATTTTTTAATATAAAATTTTTAGTACAAACATAAAAAAGTGTAAAAAATGGCTCACCTATCGTTTTTTCTATCTAAAATTACTAATAATAAAAAAAAATTAAAACACACATATCTTTTATTAGGAAATGTATTATAAAAGTTATTATCACCTCTCGTTTTTCGTCGTTTCATAAAAAAAAAAGAATAAATAAATTATTCACATTCATACATCGTCTCATACATACTCTTCTATTATTCTGACTCTTGACATGGCCCCACTCAAGTATCTGATTCAGTTGATAGTGCCATGTCTTCCTCGGGCATCTTCGACTTCTTCTGCCTTTCACATTTGTGTTATATATTTTCCTTTTTCATTAGCTCTACTTGCCCAAACCACCTGAGCGTTCTATCTTAACCTTACTCATTACGCTTAAATCAGCATATTTAATGCAGAAATTTGACGTATAACACAGCTAAATCTCTCTAAATATTAGCTCTTGGGTTATTGAAAATTCTTCACGTGTCTAATATTTTGAAAGAGCAGAATGCAATTTTAAAAATAAAGGATTTGTTTTGAAAATATAAACATTGTTATTCAAGACAGCAGTATGTAGAGCTTTGACTTTTCAAGTCATCGCATCAAGGACACAAAACATTGTTATATTTTAACCTTACACGGAGAAAAATGTTATTCTAAAAAACGACCATTTTAATAGTAAAAGCGTTTAAAAACGGGACTGAAGTTCTTACGAACAAATTAACAGTGTTTCAATGTTTATTGGCGGGAACATGTAAGAACAATTTGTTGGTATACGTAATTTCGTACGTATACCAACAAATTATTCTTACATTTTCCCGCCAATAAAAATTGAAACACTGTTAATTTGTTCGTAAGAACTTCAGTCCCGTTTTAACCGTTTTTACTATTAAAATGATCGTTTTTTCGAATAACATTTTTCTCCGTGTAGGTAAAGGTAATAATACACGCAACATGAGACAAAAATGTATGTGAAATAAACGTGTTCATACCAGAAAATACACGACCGACAACAATATTGCACAAAAGAAAAAATATTCTTTATGTCTTTTTCTACACAAACCATTTTACGTGGGTTTCAAAACCCCAAGATCGCCTCCCCTGTGCTGGAGAAATAATGTCAGGGGTGGCCGACCCGCGGCCGCGTGAAGCGGAATAATTTACGATGTATCCCGAAGGCGCACTGCGGGTAATGGACGCATCTCTGAAATTATTACCCCTGGTCCCTTCCTGCTATCTAATTTTGTATCCCTGGCGAAATCGAAAGTTTTAGTTGCGTTCTGGTGTCCTCTTGCAACGAATGGCGCCCTGGTATTTATTTTTGCTTTTTCAGATTTAAATGGGAAAAATCTTGCCTGGTGGGCTAAAATGGGCTAATTATTATCGAATGGTGATTTCGGAAATGAAGAAGGTTTATTTTAACTGTTTATCTAAACGTATAAAAATAAAGAATATAATATGCAAACCATAGACAATAGAATCAAAGGTGACGGGCCGTGAACCATTTTTAGTATGAAACCGCGAGCACAAAAGTGAACGCTAACATCGGTCACCCATACCACTGCAAATCGTATCTACAGCATCGCACAGCGTTTCCCCGCCTTTTTTTTCTACCTAAACACCAAATGCACAACTTCCATTGGCTCCGCGCCGTTTTCATATTCTGTGAAGTTTGGTCATAGCTCGACGACAGTCGGCACGCTTCCATGATATATCTTCTTGTGTTTCTATTATCAAAGGGTCAAACACTCAGATTAATAAATTATCACAGTTAATATGTTTTTACTTTCATCTACGTATATGGATGATTATATCTACCTAATATTTTATACTTAATATAACATCTTATGAATCTCGACTACCATAATACAAGCATTTGCCTAGCTTGGTAGTCAAAAAGCCATGTAAAATAAACCTGTAACAAAGAAAATGAATAAAGAAAATTAAAAAAAAAAAAAAAAAAATAACGAGTAGGTATATGTAGGTATATGCCTATCAAAATTAAAATGGTTCAAGTGGAATAGTTAATATTTTTGGTGCTGCAATAAATAAATAAATAAAATATACTTTTGAAATTAGCTATCACTTTGTGGTTATCCATTTTATAATTAAATGAAACAATATAACTTAGTTCCCTAATATAAAAATCCCTTAAAAATAATGAGTCAATTATCAATAAACAAAAAATATTAACCTATAGCCCAATATTAAATCTCTTCCCATTCGGTGTTCATTCTGTCCCCTCTTACTCTTCATCAATTCCTAGCCACGCCCCCACCCCTACCACAACACCTACTGATAAATTGTACCCACCCACTATTTTGTAATTGTCATCATTATATGTTTGCTCTGAAGAAGGAACGGTTGTTCCGAAACCGGTTGGCGATTAACTAAATAAATCAGTGGTTGTAACTAAGTTATATTGTTTCATTTAATTATAAAATAAATAAAACATTAATTCTATGCTGCCTTACTAAAATAATAAAAAAACAAACAAAGCTTCATATAAACTCACAAAGAAACGACGAAGTCGATTGTGCGCGCAATTTTAGTGGCCATATTCCATTCTTGGAAAAGCTCACTTGTGGGAGTAATTTGTTCGTGAAAAAGAGTCGAAAATAATAAATAATGGATAATAATAATTGTAAAAAGGGAATAATTGTGGTTCGTCGAACTAGAGAATTTTGCCATTAGACGATCGGCGAACCCCGCAACGATCAAAGGGTAATATGAATAAGCCAACAAACAAACTGAATAGAGGAATTAATCGACCATTGCACTATGCACGTCACTAACGACGACCTTCATGCTTCAAAGTTATAATACAATAAAAAATGTTATCGTAATCACCTTAATGGGAAATATTTATAAATTATCCTGTAATCGTGAAATTTTGTTGGGAAAACATTTTCATCACAAATTTTTATTATTGTTACTATTAGCAATAAGTACGAGAAAGCACGACAAACTGTAGATAGACAGGAAATCACTGACAGTTCTACAAATGTATATGTTCGTCGCTACTGTAGGTATTGATTGATGCTACATACTCAAAAAAGATTGCAACATAAAAAGGCTTCATCATAAAAAAGGTTCCACGTCATAAAAAGGGTCCATCATAAAAAAATGTTTCATCATAAAAAAGGTTCCATCATAAAAAGATTTCACTATAAAAGGGTTCCATCATAAAAGGTTCAATCATATAAAGTTTCCAGCATAAAAGAGTTCCGTAATTTAAAAAAAATCCCATTATATAAGGGTTCCTTCATAAAAAGATTCCTTCATAAAAAGATTCCATCATAAAAGGTTCAATCATATAAAGTTTCCAGCAGAAAAGGGTTCCGTAATATAAATAATCCATTATAAAAGGGTTCCACCATAAAAAAGTTCCATCATAAAAGGCTTCAATCATATAAAGTTTCCAGCATAAAAGGGTTCCGTAATAAAAAAAAATCCATTATAAAAGGGTTCCATCATAAAAAGATTCCATCATAAAAATGTTCCATCATAAAAGGGTTCAATCATATAAAGTTTCCAGCATAAAAGGGTTCCGTAATAAAAAAATCCATTATAAAAGGGTTCCATCATAAAAAAGGATCAGAAAAAGGTTCCATCACAAAAAGGTAACATCATTAAAAAGGTTTCTCTTTAGCCGGCTTGTTCTCGTCAGTTTGGTTTTTGGAGGTCTGCACATATAATTTTGTTAATCAATAATCTTGACGACTTTGATGTACTGTGTTACATGAAATGATGAATGTAAGTATCGCAGCGAACGTTGATGCCAACGCGGTACTCACGCGGATTCATTGCTTGCATAGAGCATGTCTCATACACGTTATTCGACTACATAAAAGAAAAATTACATTTAAAAAGAGTTCATTCTTATTACAATAAAAATAACATGTCGTATCGTTTTGAAAATCACCATGTTAAATCCTATTGCTCTTCACAAAGCGATTTTTTTTTGACGTACTGTTTCTGTACAGTTGTGAACCGCCTTATTGACTCCCCAGTTTCAAATTAGTCCTTAGTTAGAAAATATTGCATTTCGTGGCCCTGAACACAATACTAGATCGAATACACCTTATTTTATTTACAACATTTCAAATCGAAATACGCATAAAACTCCTGCTTGAAATACGCATAAAACTCGGGCGTATCTACAAATCTTATAATGCCTTAATTATCCACTGCACCCTTAAATAGTTTAAAGTCAAATTAAACTTACTTATTTCAAATAATGAAGATAATATTTGCAAAAGTCAATCGAAAATCCGAAACAGAAAAATCAGAAAAAGATACGGATACATCTGGGACACGAACCCAGGACATCTGGCAATCCGGGCCAGATGTATCCGTATCTTTTTCTGTTTTGGATTTTAGATTGACTTTCGCTAATATTATCTTCATTAATTAAAATATTATAATTTTTAACTCATTAAGTTAAAAAGTTAAAAATAAAAATAAACTTACTTAATAAATCATTCATCTTACTTAAATCAAAAGTAACATGTCTGTATTGTTTATTATTTTATTTTTAATATTTTTTTACTCTCACTATGTACTATTATAACTTTTAATTATCTACTTGCTTCCTAATCAGTAACCATTCAAAAATATTATAAATGAAACTTAACTGGTTAATATTATATTCATAATTTTATGTTCAATGATTTTATATACAACTGTATGGTTACCTAAATAAACTTAAATTTAAAAAAAATTAAAAACACACTACAAAACAGAAACAAACGAACGAGAAACATCTATGGCTGTTTATCGGTTATGCTTTTCAAGGACATCACTGTCCAATACACATAATTATAATACTCAAAAAAATTGTATTACATTTCGATAAGGGTAGAAGAGAACACAATTTATGTAATTACATCGATTATAATCAATCAAACGTTGCATTATGCAGGTTAATGGCTTCATAAAATGAATAAAGCTTCGTAGTAAAGCAGAATGTCACGAAATGACCTTTATATGGAAACAAACATAATGCTACGGACACACTTGCTCATTTGAAGCCAAAGAGCATGCTACCTAGTAGCAATTGCTACCTAGTAGCATGTGTGTCAGTGACGTTGCTAGTAATGAGCATGCTCATTTGAAGCCAAAAGTGCATACTCTCAAATCGACAGACGTTTGATTTGTGATGATAAAATCCAAATAAATGGAATATTTGTTAACGTATCCGAAAACTAAAAACTGTTTTCGAAAGGTGATGAAATATGCTTTTAAATTATATTATTGGAAATAACCATGTAATTTTATAAATATAACATTTTTGGATGAAAACTTTAAAAAGTTTTAAAAATGGTAACCTAACTTTTTTGTCATTTCATTTTAAAAAAAAACTTTAAAAATTCACAAAGTTTCATAATTTTTATTCAAATTCTGATCGGAAAGTTTGGTTTCAAAAAGGTGTACATTTTATTTTTTTGTAGTTGACTTTTAGATTTGAATATATAGCGTGTTGTATTATCTTTCCAATATCGTTTAAATCATACTTCTCACTATGATAGTAAGGGAGATACAACGATTTCTATGAGACCTTTGAGAGCTGGGACAAATAATATGGTATCCTGTGATTAACCGCGTTAATAAAATAAAATCTTTTATAATCCTTATAATTTTCTTAAATAATTAATAATTGCGTTGCAAGTTGCAAGCAATAAGATGTTCTGGGCGAACGAAATTGTCTCTATAGATACGATGACAGTTATTATTTGACATGAGCATGCTCTTTAAAGAGCATGTGTGTTCAATTGTTGGCTTTGAGCATGCTCATACATTAGAAAGCTCAAGCCAAGCCTGTTCATTTATGAGCAAGTCTGTACAGTTGTGTGAGCATGCTCATTAAAGAGCATACTCATAAGCCGGCTTGTAATAAGCAAATGTGTCAGTACCTTTACTATCAATATCGGTAAAATCAATAGGCCATTGGACCTATCACACGTGACACTACACTCGTGACATATACGGTGAGTTGAAGGGGAAAATTGACTATCAAAATCACATCAAAGAAAAATTATTCAATTTAATTGGATAATGTCATTCGAACCATTCGAGCAATATTTATATGCCAGATTTTGCAGGGTTAACGGTCGCTAAGTGGCCCTAGCATTACAGTCGTAACGATAAAAATCTTTTAAAAATATTGGTTATCAGTGTTTTTAGGCAACATTCAATAAACGTGAGCACGAAAGTTAGATTTGACAGTAGTTTTCAGGAATTTTTATTTAATAAAGTACCTAAACAACAGACAGAAAAATAACATTACAAAATTACAACAACAAAAATACCAACCGGCCAATGACAATGGATAGAGAAATATGTAAGAATACAGCACCAAATATGTAAAACAACAAAAACAAAAGACAATAAGTTTGTGTCAAGATAAAAATCATACCAATTCAGTATGGTATGATTTTTATATTTCCGGATATGTTATACACGGTGTCCGGAAAATCGTAGTTTTTTTAATCATAGAATATTTTTGTCTTCAATTTTTTACAGGCTTTTCGACTACCACGCTAGACACATGCCCGTATTATGGTAGTACAAGCGGGAAACTGGCAAAATCTTCACCATATTTGGAGTCGATTTTAATAAATAACTTTTTTAATCAGAGCTTTCGTTTTCAAATAAATTGAGTACAAAGATTAATTAAAAAAATATATTTTTATTTGCCAAAAAAAACGCAAAAAAGTTTAAAAAAATCGAAATTCTTAAATAGATTTTTTTTTATACAGTACGGTCTAGCTTCAATTGATATGGTCCTTTGTCGAGAGACCCATCGTACTCTTTCGTTGAGTTTCCTCGCCGAAACGCGCGCCATTAATTTATGAGAAAAAGGGAAGAGGGGTACAGCCGAGCTGTACCCATCAGAGCACGCCAAGAGTCGCTTGCAGGAAGAAATAACGAAGTTTCTTGCAAGACCGTAATCACATGTTGATCACATTCCTTAGGCACGAGGCAATGAAATGGAAGAGTTCATTGGTGACGAATCGGTAAATGACGTTCCTTACTAAACTGACGTCTAAAATGACATCACATCAAAATTATGATAAAAAGTAGTCATTATCACCATTGATGACAATATCTAGTTATATAGATTCCTAACTAATGGATCGCGAAGGCTTTTCTTTTTGGTCGCCACCCAAATTAATAAAAAAAAATTTACTGCAGTAATATTAATTTTTAATTATTTTTGTGTTATATTTAGATGAGACATAAAGTGAAAAAATAGGTTCCAATTTTGTCCGTCCAATTGGTTCAATTTGGCCTCCAACGCTCTAATGCAGACCGAACGGAAATAACGAAACCCGATATACGCGCAATGCGTGCCGATTATCGCTAGTGGAACACGTTTCATACGCAATATCGCCTGTAGTTGTATATTTTTTAATAAATACTCGTAAGTGTGAATTAGCTCGTGCTATGCTAACCTTTCGAGTTTAAATACCATTCACTTCGGACATATTTCTGTGAGATTGGAACTTCAACGCTCGTTAATTTAAAATCCAAAAACTATAAACAAATTGACAGTTGAGATTGGTGGAAATTTCGGCGAATCAGCAACCAAATTCGGCATTAAATATAAATTAATAATTTTATGATAAAAAAGTTTAATTACATTGAAAAATATATTTTCGATAATTTTTCTTTACACCTACATGTATATACATATAGACGGAGCTAAAGAAGTTTGCTTCAGTTTTGTGGTCTAAAGCACACTCGTATTTGTATGATAAAACTATTAGGCTAATTTTTAAATTTCATAACGTAAAATAAAAAATAAAAAATTTTCATAACGTAAAATAAAAAAATATATTTTTTCGGCAAACAAACTACTAATATTCATTCATAACATCTCTGGTTAATGAATTCCGAAGTACGGTCGATAAATCACCGAAGAAAATAAGGCGAATTTTCTTTTCAAAACTTGCCGCTATAATTGACAAATGATACTGCCGCTCTCCCAATGGAAAAGTTTCCCCCGCAAATAATAAGAACTTCAAAACAAATAAGAAAGATTTCGCCGGGAAAATAAAATAATACTCACTTGAATATTTTCAATGGAGAAGAGAACAGTTTGTACCTACTTGGGTAGTTATAGATTCAGACTAGAAACTAAATTCAGACAAAAAAGATAAGTTGTAAAGCTGTAAGGAGTGTAAGGGATACATTAAAAAAATGTATGAAAGAGTGCGGAACCACGAGGCGCTATTGCGTACTAATATCTCGTCGAAACGAGTTCCACTATTATTGTATTTCCAGTCATTCGGCGTTAGGAGAAAAAATTGTACTAATTAGAGGTAAAAAAGTGGAACTGCTTAGCTTTGAATAATCTGATTTGTCTACAAGTCAGTTCCAATTTTTAAACGACAATAAAAATAATTTTCTGTTAAAAAAATATATTTCAGTCACGTAATTTATCGCGTGTCTGATTTTACTTGCAATTTTGAAAATTAAATATAAATGCAAAGAAAATCTAGAGTTCATTGAACTGGCGATGCGGACAGTCTCAACCAAAATTAGTATTTTTAATGCTACTATGAACTTAAGCACTTCCATTCATCCTTACTTGTTATATTTTTCATGTGAGGGTAAGAATGAATGGGCGTTTTCCAAAAAAGATGTCGGTGACGTAATAGGAATTCCACTTAAGTGAGATGCTGCATTTCGATTAAAAATATACGTAAATTTATTAAAGAAAGAATGAACTTCATGACAAAAAGTATTTAAATAGAAAATGTCAATAAACTTCGAAAATAATTGCAATTTAAGTTTAATACTATTGGTAAGAAATTCTTTTACGTCACTTTTATCATAAAGTTTATAAAGAAAATTAAAAGAAATTCATTATTTCAGATTTTTATTTACGAATTGAAAACACAATCAGTCTCCTAAAAAATATGAATAATCAAGCTTATTGAATTAAATATTAAGTTTTTCAATAAAAATATTCTTTTACGCTACTTTTGGATACTTTGTACTGTATATTTTGCGTTCTAGAAAGACGAATATAAGTTTTTGTGTTACGAATGTTTAATTATAACAAATTTAAAATTAATCATGAACTATATCAATAAAAAAAAGAACAAATTTCTTTGAGATATAATAATTGATCTTAGAAAATAAATCACAGCAATAACAGGACAGTGGCGTAAGGGGAAAAATTTGGTAACGTTTAGGAATTCTAAGGCCTCGGCCAGACTGAGAGGCTTGCCCGGTAGCGACAGCGGGCGCGAAATATCAGCCGTATGTGTACGCACCTTGTGGCTACACTGCTGAAAGCGCGACAAGCGACTGGTATGGGAAGAGTGGAAGATACTCTCAGTATCACCCTGGTGTAAGACCACCATTCAGAATTGAAACGTTGCTTAATAATGACTTTAACCTGTTTAGTGACTAGATCTGAATAGCCAGGTACTTCCCCACCTTCCTCTTCCCCACCTTCCTCTTCCCCATCTCCTTCCTGTCCCCACTTACCTTCAGCCTCAAACGTACCCCAATTGGGGATGCCATAGTCTCACTGGCTCCAGATGGGAGCAGTTAAGACTCATGTGAGGTATTCTCTATAAAAAAGGACGATTTTACGTACTACCGCCACCGTGGAAAGCCCCCCGCGCAAGTACTTTTTCTTCCACTTGTTCTTTTTTCTTTTCTTTTTTTTTTCGTTTCTGTTCTCTCCAACGTCTTCTTTTTTCTATTCTTCTTTGGTTAGCTCTCTGATTATATTTTGATGTTATTTTTGTCTTTGTAACTCTTTTTTCATAAAGGCTTCATATTTTTCAGGGTCGTTTTTAATTTTGTCTCTGTACCTTTTTGATTTTTCTGCAGCTTTCAACGGCATATTTGAACATAAAATTAAAATAAATTATTTATAAAAATGCACAAATAATTAGATAGGTAATAATGGGCTACACGTGCATACCGTGTATAGCCTGAAATAGGTAACTAAGCTGAAAGGGTATTAAAGTACTTGTTAATGTACACAACTTTAATTAGGTACAGGATTAACTAAAACACACAGGAACATAAATCATGCTACATTTTATACTTACTTAATCAAAATTGTATGAACCAGCTGATTTTATACTGAATTTCAGAGTTGCCTCTACAGTAATAGTTGCTCATATTGCTGTCTATATTAGTACTTCGACACCATTTCGACTCTTTCAGAATTAATCTTTAATAATCTTAATTAATAAAAAAAAGAAAAAAAATTATACACATAAAAATCAAATAATTTTTTCTTTTTAGCTATGCTGTTCTTTTTTTTCAATGCTACATATATCACTCAACCCACATATCTACATGTAATAGTTACATTTTGAAGATACATGCAAAATATAAATTTAATTAGAAAATTGTAACACACCCAAATACCCTAAAAGACGGACAGAGTGAACCGACCTTTAGAATTCCATTACGTCACTTTTAAGTTCCATTCACGACACCGTTGCGTAAGAGAAGTAGCGTAATCGCGTCAATATTTTTTCGAAATGTATTTATCAATAAATTATGAAACTTCTGTTTGTTCTAACTAAACATTTCATAAAACAATAAATGAATCAATTTAATACAAAGTAGAGTTTAATACATTCTGGTAAATTACCTGGAGAAATACGGAAGCGTTGGTGGAACACTTTTTTAGTACAGCCGAGAACGACCACTTTTGTTACGATTTCTTGGCAAACTGGCTGTAAAAAACCAAGCATGGCCGCCCTTCATAGACTAAATAGGGTTGCTATTTTCGATAAATATTCATCAATTTGGTAATATTTTTATTGGAAGACGTCAATAATGTGGTGGCGTAGGCGGAAATTCCACCATACGCTATTTCGTAGGACAACTCAATATCTGGTATTTAAATTATTTTGCACGATAATTAATCTATATTATGGTTGCAAATCGAAAATATTATCATATACTATTAGTAGAATTAGAAATAAATACTGGGATAACATTAAATAACATTAATTTTTGAACTCTTACTGGTAGTGGTAGGTGTAGGACATACCAGAAACAGTGACCTGTAGTCTTACTTATTTTAAAATAATATCGAAATTTAATAGATTTATTCATTATTTTTAGTCCATAAAGGTATTTATTTGTTATTATATTGGTAAAATATATGGTTGGTCATTAAAACCGACACAACAAAAGTTACTGATCCTGAAAGTGATGGGACACTGACTTTTATCTATGTACACTTTTTTTGAAAAACGCCCGAATACGATTCTATAGCATTTTAATTCACTTCCCGCAATTTTTACAATAATTCTGACATAGATATATTGATGTACGTTCAAGACATGGGCAGATTCATTCACAGTAGTAAAAATGAAAATATAATTGTCTTGTCATTTTTTGTCCTATCAATACTCGTATCCTTGTTTTTTCTTTCTTTACTTGTTTCTATTGTTGTTTGTTCTACTTAACCTGTCTAATTTTTATTTATTTTCTATGCTGAACTGAATTTAAAAGTTATATTTTGATATCAAAATACCTTTGTGAAATTGTATCTACTACCTCCTACCTATGAAGTGTAAGTTCCTTCTGTTCTAAAATGACCTCTGTAACTCATCGGGATTGCTCTAGCAAGAAATAAAACAATAAAAAAAATAAAAATCGATTTTTTTTTGTGAATTTATTTTTTATTTTTTTATTTCGCCCATGTCTTCTAGTAGGTAAAAAAACATTTGTAAGAAATTTATTATGATTTTCACAGTTTTTCAATACAAAAGGTTTTCAGAGTATTTATTATTCGGGCTTTTTCTTACAAAGAACTGAAATTTTGAAAAAAAAAACATTTCTAATGCAGAGGGTCACTATTCACCATCAAATTCTCTGAGCCAAAAATAGAAAAGAAAGGAACATACAATCCATCTGGACGTTTTCAACTGCGGTAATTTTTTTGAAGGTTCTCCATGTAATCAAGTAATAAAATAAGATGTGTTTAAATTTTAATATGAAAATAATAATTTAATGACAATAAAACTTATGTGACACGTTCTCTATAGTTATTCCATCATCGGAAAATTGTGGAAAATAATTTATCGGGAAAACGTGTACGAGAAAGTAACTTCCCACGTTCATTTTCTATTCTTCCAGTATTTGGGTATTGGATGATCTTCAGTATACGGAACGCATATAAAACTTTGCCAAACAACACCGGCATTTTAGATTTCCAAGGAAAAGAACAAGTTTCGTCTATTTTGGAAAATATTAATATTTTCCTTAGATTTGTACATAGACCGTGCAAAAATTGGAATCAACTCAATAAGGACTGGAATTTTTTAAATGATTTTTAAGCTCGGCTTAAGATATTTACGTTCTTAGATATGAAATGAAACAAATTTTCACTTTATTCCACTTGTTTAAAAAAAAAAATACAATGGAATTCCACCATGAATTAACAGTTAAAAAACTCATATTTACGTTCGTCAAGTGACTTTTATACTGTCGGTCACGTTGTTATAATAAATAAACGAAAAAGTAATGAAAATTTCTACTTCGAACGTTTTACAAGTAAAAACTTGGGGAATTTGTTAAAGAACTATTACGAAATGATTACGAAAGTCCAAAGCAATTATTTCACATTATATGATGACTTCTTAATCTTGTTTAAGCCGTTATGCACGGTATTCGCAAATTTGTGGTACAAGCAGGAAACATGGGAATCTACATCACATAGAACCCAAACACTTTTTTTTTACATTTTGATACTTACCTTTGTCCCTTTTTTGCAACTAAGGGGTTAAAAACTGATGATGGACACTGCAACGCTGTCCCGAACGTCGGCTAAAGAAGGAGGTAGCACAACACGGCATAACACCCCAAAAACAAACAACGAAAATGCTTTTGGCCGTGAAAATCTAAAAACGTATCTGACTTTTGGAGCTGTCTCTACGCTTTAAAGCGTTTTAAAGACATTAAATAGCTGATAATTATAATGACCCCCGCAATTGTTTTTTTTCCAAATAATTCCTAAAAAAATTCCAACTTCATACAACAAAATCGACGATGTTATGTAGATTCACCAGTTTCACGTTTATACTTCGAGTTTCCGAAGAAGTTGAAGAAAAAAAAGGATATACTAATTACAATCTGGCGATAGTATTTCCTCCCTCATATAATATAGATCTCTTCAAGACCCATATTCACTCCTTCCTTTCCTCTAAAAGACCCCCGTCCATGTATCCTCAAAGATGAAAAGTTTGAGTGAATTATATGTATTAACGCCCTTGAGATGATTTCTCACAAAAACGGCGATCTACAAATTGTCTAATTATTATTATTATTAAACATTAAAATTATCTTTTATATATAGCCATAAGTTTATCGTCGTTGGACTAAGCTGCTTCCATATTTTTCTATTCTGATTTTGAAAATGACACTTAAATTCAAATCAAATTTGTGTTCATTCACGGAGAAAAATGTTATTCCAAAATACGATCATTTTATTCGTAAAAACGGTTGAAAACGGGACTGAAGTTCTTACGAACAAATTAATAGTGTTTCAATGTAATTTTTTATTATTTTTTATTGGCGGGAAAATGTAAGAATAATTTGTTGGTATACGTACGAAATTACGTATACCAACAAATTGTTCTTACATGTTCCCGCCAATAAACATTGAAACCCTGTTAATTTGTTCGTGAGAACTTCAGTCCCGTTTTTAACCGTTTTTACGAATAAAATAATTGTATTTTAGAATAACATTTTTCTCCGTGTTGAATCAGAGCTATTCGGGACACACCTACAAACGAAATTAGTATTTTTGATGATATCACATAACTTGAAAGGCGGTCGGTGAATTCACACAATACTCGGCAATCATGTAATTCAGCATATAGAGGTGTTGAATTATATTGATTGGAGTTTAAATTACATCGTCAGGGTTCGAGAGAACACATCATCTGAAACAATTACGACAGATTTATTAGAGTATGTTCACTAATATCTATTATCGTTAAAACGGAGCCACGGGAAATTGAGTTTTATTACCCATGGTACAGAGTGGGAAATAGTGATGGGCATAATCGACATTTATATTTTGAAAATAGGTTCTCAAAATGATCGATAAAAACATAATGAAAAATGTTGATGATAAAAAACAATTTATTCTAACATTTCTGAATACAAAAATAATCGATAAACAGCAAGTGAAACCATTCTATTCCTTCTATGATTAAAATGCAGATTTAATTAATTAACCGAACGGCCATTCTACGAGACAGATTTATAAAAAATCGACGCCATCGACATTCGGTTCGTTTTTTTGGATAAGGAACTAGCTGATACCCGGCATGCGTTCAATACAACTTAAATAAAGTAATTGTTTTCCCTGCGTGTCCTTTCCCATTCGTCCCCTTTCCCTTTCCGCCTCCTCTTCCGCGTCTCCTTCCCTTCCGCGTTCCCCGTCTCCACTTCCTCGTCACCTCTCCCGCAAACCCTCCCGTCTTTAATTCCCCTCCGCACCTCCCAGATTCCCCTTCCCTTCTCTTTTCCCTGCCGCTAAACTCCATAAAATACAACAATTTTTTAAACAAATCACTCGTGAACTATTGATTTTTTATTTTTTTATTTCATAACGCTAGAGCTCACCAATACAGAAATATCGCTATAAAGAAACCTTCGCGGGCATGTTTACAACATCTCACCAAATTTTCATCGCAATCGGATGAATAGTATGATAATAATTACATAACGCCAGAGCTCACTATCCTATAACCATCACGGATATGCGCACATCATATTCCCAAAGTGTCATCGCAATCGGATGAATGGTATGGCCGCGCATATCATACGAACAAACATTAATTTTTTTATACCTATTAGATTACATTACATTATTTTTTCTTGTTAATTTTGACTACAATAATCTTGTCGTCTATATTATTGCTTCAATTATTTGGAAACATCAATCGAATATTTCAAAGGTTTGTAACTAGGTGTTTCTATAATAGTCATAACTCATTTCTTTCTACTAGTGAAAAATGCTAAAAATAATTTAGGACTTTTACGTGGTTTGTTAACAAATTGCGTTTGGGTTGAGATGTTCGGACTCTCTGGCGAAGGAATTTGTTAAAAATGAGAAAAACTGGACAAATTATTATAAGTACGTGCAAATGCGCCGCTAATGTCAATGCGAAATATGACGAAGCCGTAAGATATTAAAATTATATTTTTAGACCAAGAGAGAAAATATTTTTCAATATGCATGACAGCTATTTCACTGTTGAAAGGAGGGAGAAAATTCGATTAAGTCCATTACATTAATATGAAAAATCAATCAACTCGAAGAAAAAGTAATGTTGGTTGAATATGTAGGTAGATTTCCTCCCAGCTTAGCGTCATAAAACCAAAATGCCACACAAGAAGATTTGAGAATAATACATTTATTATTAATACAGTATTATTTTTTCGTTGCCTTTTTTAAAGGCATTAAGTTTTTTGTATCATGCAGTCAGTCGTCTTTGTAAGCGAATCGAAATCGGTAAAATATAACTCAATTTTCCATACGAAATGTGTCCAGCATACGATTTGGATACTAATCGCTTTTATCGGAAGGAGAGGGTTCAAAAATAAAAATCCTGTCTTCTTTTATACGAGTAAATCCCAAAATTTCGCCATCTATTCTAATCTTTCGCCCTGCGTTACCCCTACGGTAAAATTACGCAATTATTATTTAATGGTTATATTATAATTTTAAGGAATTCTGCCAAAAATAATGTGGCTAGGTAAGGTGTAACAATCCACACACAATTTGTTCGCCTCTCCGTTCGTGTCTCCCTTACTATCTATCAGAGTGAGAAATATGATATAAACGGCGATAGAAAGAGAAAACACCACGCTTTACAATCAAATCTATAATTTAAGCACATTTAAAAAATTAAATATACACCTTTTTAAAACCAAAGTTTCGGATCACAATTTGAAAAAAAAAAATTGATACTTTGGGATTTTTTTATCAATAATCTTTACATGGAAAGATATAAAAGTAAGGTGACAATAGCATATATAATACATGCATGAGAAAATATTCCATAATTTTAGTTAGTAGAAAAGTAAGATGATCCATTTTTAAAACTTATTTATGTTTGATACTTTTTACACTGTATATTTTTATACTACTTATAATATATAAATAGTGTAAATAAATACGAGTAAATAAATACTTTCAAAATAATGATAATTGTGCATAGGTAAGTTAATGACTTTCCGCGAAATAACTATACGTATCTAAACATATCCAATTTTTTTGAAGGATAAAATAATAGTTACGTTTTTTTTATTATTTACACCGAGGAGATCCTGAGGAAATTTTGAGAATAATTTTCCTCAGGGCCTATGTTATCTTTGGGGATGCTGTACGGTGGATCTTTTTAAGGGGAGGGAGGAGAATAAGTATTGGAAAGGAAAAAGGTAGGAGTGGGTAGAAATCTGTGGTTCAGTGTGTTCAGGAGAGACGTATAAATCCGACCCTCCCACTGCGGTGCAAGGCGTTGGGATCGAGAGAGACTGCCTGGAGAGATCAAAGGGTCTCCCTCAACCGATCTCACCCGATTGTTGGCAAGCAGACAGATTCGTCACCAAGTAATGGACAAACCTCACCCCATGAAACCGGGCACCCCTGAAAAGTCACCAAACATAGCGGGGTGACCTATGGCAAGGGGTAGGTACCTATTGGTTATCCGATAAATGTTTACCGGGCGGCGGTACCCGTCGTACATCCGCTTCATAAATTGTTATTCACTATGTGAAAGTAAGGTAGGTATGGGTTGATAGGAGATAACCTTTTTGAAATTCATGAGAAACAACCCGTGAAAAGAAAGTGCTAGAAATGAGTGATGATTAATGAACAAATAATATAACGTGAACTTCGAATACTTCGCGCTTGACTTCCTTCTCATGTAGGAAATTTCGGAAGCACACATTTGAGGTACTTTTTGTATTACTTGCGGATATGTTTTACGATTTAGATACCAAAACGAAAGCTTAAATTGCGTCAAAGGGGGGAGCTTTGTATAAATAATGAACAGAAATAATTAAAATATAAAAACGTACATTAGTTTAGTTTGATATTAAAATGTTATCTTGGTAAGTTTTAATGATAAGTAATGTAATCAATAACCTAAGCGTAGATAATATATCGCAAGTGAGGTAGGTGAAGACCAGTGGCGGCTCGTGTCTTTTGGGTATGCAGAAGGGCTAATATTTAAGAAAAATTGCATTATTGGTGTTATTGTAGCCGAAAACGATTACTTATCTTTCAAAATTTCGGTTTTTTTTATTGAGATTTTCATGAAATCTGTGTGCAATCTAAAATTTCTTGACAATTTTCATACTAAAGACAGAATTAAAAAAAAAAAAAACGTTTTTGGCTACAACAATACCAGTAATTCCATTTGAATTTTGAATTAAATTAATCAAATAACTTTGTGTCAATAATAATTTAATTTAACAATAATTTATTAGTGGTTGATACAAATTTATTTCAACCAAAAAAAAAAAAAAAAAAAAAAATCCTACACACTGAACTGGTACATGATCTCCACCCAGTAGAATGGGACTTATTTGACGATAAAGTGAGAAATTATGTGTCTAAAAAAGGTTTTGAAAAACGTGTAAACTTAGAAAAGAAACTAAAAACCCTATGTGAAATAAATAAATCAATAAATAAATCATCTACAATACCCGCAAAAAAATTTTACGACCGCGTACAAAATCTCTCGTCGATCCAGTTTCTACCACAGGAGATTGCTCTCCTGTCGAAAGGTTTAAAATATAACCTCCACTACACCGAACACAACTATAGTGATGCCATCGAAAATGTTGCAGTGGATGTTGAAACGGCGCTACACAAAGCTCCACGAAAATTCCATTATAAAAGTGCAGAAGTGCTAAAAGACTTGATCCCCAAAAACATCCCTTCATTTAATTCAGAAATCCTATATGCTAGGACCGTTAGAAACAAGTTAACTACTGAAAACTTAGTATTAACATAGGCAGATAAAGGCAATACTGTAATAATTATTCCCAGAATGGAATATAACTCTAAAATTGAAGATTTTCTTAACAATGATGCATTTGAAATATTAAGATCAGACCCCACTAATAAATTCCAACAACATGTAAAGAATGCTTTGAAAGACTGTAAAAACCCAATGTTCATAGATTTGTCATATGACCAAGTTAAATTACTCACAAAAAATCCTAAAATACCCAGGTTATATGGGTTCTTAAAAATTCACAAGATTTTCTCCCCAATTAGGCCAGTGGTTGCCTGTTGTAATTCCCCTTCTTTTAAATTAGCCTCACTTGTTACTAATGTGTTTAATAATTGCAATGTTTTTTCCCCTAAATATACAATTAAGAATTCCATGGAATTAGTGAATCATTTGAAGGACTTAGTTCTCCCGTCTAATTCTAAACTCATTTCATTTGATGTTATAAATTTATTTCCCAATATACCTGTGAGTGAATGTAAATCTTTAGTAACTAACTTACTTAATAATTCCCATTTATCTAATGACATGTCTAATGATCTTTCTCGACTTTTTAATTTATGTTTAAATCAAAATTATTTTTAATTCAATGAGGTGGTCTACCAACAAAAAGATGGTCTCGCGATGGGAGCACCTACCAGTCCTGTATTAGCTGACATATTCATGGATAGTATCGAAAATAAGATATTTGAATGTAAATCCCCTTTATTAAAAAAATGTTCTTTTGTGGAGACGTTATGTCGATGATATTTTTTGCGTTTGGACGGGCTCAGACCGCCAATTAAATGCCTTCCTATCACTCCTTAATTCCTTCCATACAAAAATCCAGTTCACACTTGAGATAGGCATAAATTCCAATATAAATTTTCTAGATCTCTCCTTATCCATCATTAACAACAAAATAACCTTCAACATTTTTAGAAAACCTACATTTACTGACACCATAATACATAATACTTCCAATCACCCTATGTCACATAAACATTCTTCTTTCCACAGCATGATTCACCGCCTAGTTACTATCCCCTTATCTAATAATAATTTTTCTAATGAACTTCTTACAATTAAACAAATAGCTATCAACAACGGATATGATCCCGATCTAATTGATAAAATCCTCTCAAAAAAACTTCGCCGAATCACAACAAATAAATTTCTATATAATGCCCTACCATCTATTAATAATAATAATGTTGCTACCCAATGGCGCAGAATTTTGTATATAAGTAAATTCTCTTCCCTTTGCGTTTCTAACCTTCCGTCAGAAATAAGGCCGGCCTTCTATACTAATAATAACTTAACAAAATTTTTAACAAATTCTAAAGATAAGGAGGATAAATTAAGCCATTCTGGCATTTACAAATTAAATTGTAATGATTGCCCAGCAACATATATAGGTAAAACCGCGCGTAATATAAATATTAGAGTTAAAGAACATGTCAGGTGTTTAACAAGCACGGGTTTTTCAGAATTTGCCGAACATTTAATTAATACTAACCACACATTTAATAAAAATACGGGAGTCCAAATAAAACATAAAAATAAAATAGGAATACGCCTGAATAATTTAGAAGCATTAGAAATTTCAAAATCAAATAAAAATAATTTGCAAATTTTAAACAAACAACTAGAATTAACAAACAGTCCAATTTTAAAGTTGTTCCCTTACTCCTTATGTAACCCCCACCCTTCCTTTACCCCGCCCCCTACCCCTCCACCAACCAGTCTATGATGTTCTCTCCCTCTCCCATATATTGCTTTCTCTCTATTTTGTTAACCTTATATTGTTTCTCTGTATTATGATTTAGTTTATTTTATTGTCCTGATGAAGATCGAGTCCAATCGAAACCAGTCGACAAATATAATAATAAATATAAAGTGGTTTAAAACTAAGTTATTTGTTTTATTTGGTATAATGTCAAGCCACAAAGTGTTTGCTTTCTTCGATAACAAATTTATTTATTTAATTTAATTTAATATTTTTGTTCAATTACTTTTATTGTCATATCTATGTAGAAATAACAATTATATAATCCGTATTGAGTTATTTCTTAATAATACCTAGAAATTTGTTGTTTTCGTTTGTATATAAACTAAACGTTGGAAAATGTTGGAAAATTTTCAAAAAACGTTTCAAAATGTTGGAAAATAAAACAATTTTTTTAGGTTATAAACACACAAACAAAATAAATACTGAAAAATTACTAAGATTGTAATAAAGTCACGTCAGATATCCCAGATAATTGATACCATAAAAATATATTATACGACTATACGTACAGATTTATGAATCCGCGTGAATTTTAGGAACGCATGGCGGTTGCGAAAGGAATTCTTAAAACACAGGTGCATCATTGGACCTTTCGATATAAAAAGTTACTTTTGATAACAATATTAATGAGTGGTATATTTTATAGCAGGATATTGATGATTACAATATCAAGCAGGTGTACCAACTTTTAATTAAACTACAGGGGCACAACGTGACTATATTGAATCGATTATCGCCATTTTTAACTAAGTATAACAAGAAAACCGAGATCTTTTATACTTACTAAACTTTTAGTGCGGAAAAAAATATCTCAAACAGCCATTAGCGGTACACTAATCTTAATAATCCTACCTCTCACCAAATGAGTTAGTTGTTTTATATATTTTAATTAAATTTAATATAAATTTTCATTTTTTAATTAGTTTTAATTTTTTTAAAAAGAAAGACAAACATTCCCGGGTTACGAATAACCCAACAACATTTTAAAATCACCTACTACCACAACACTAAGCGGAAGATGTTGCTTGGGTTGTGATGGAGGACTTAGCCAACCGAGGAATCGAACACGGAACGACAGGGATATCTAATGAAAAATCCAAATTTTCGACCTCGGCAGACTCTCCTCTCCAGATCTTTGTCAAATACCCAAAAAGCCGCGTAATTTTTAACATTTTTTTAGTTTATGCCAATTTTGATCCCAAACGATAAATCTTTCGGCAAAGGGTAATTGAATACATAATTTTAAGTTTTACAATTTTATTTGCTACAATTTGAGACCTGAAGGATTTCTTTGCACCTTTGCAGAAATCAAGGAGTGACAGCCGATGGCAGGAGTTGTCGAGAAGTGTCGAGAAGTTCTAATAATTTCCTCGGAAAGTTGTGAATATCTTGGCAGTGGCATTAATATTAATATCCCGGAGGTACCTACCGTCAGTGCATACTCCAGTGCAGTGTAAGAAAATTAATAAAATGGAACCATAATTGTTCATTACTATGGTAACACCGAGTAACACCGATTTTAGAACAAATAAAAAATTCTAATGTGAGGTTAACTTTGGCTTTTGAAATCGAAGAGAGTCAATTTTCGTTTTTATTTTTATTTTGATTTAACATCTAATTATATGATTAGACTAGCTGAAGTCCCGGGCGTTTATGCAAAGTTTTTTGGGATCAGATGTGTGACTACACACGGGCTTTACATAGAGTTTTTCAAAATCAGATGTTTGTGACCATACTGTGACCTTCCTATTGTTTGGAAGGCCAAGTGTGTAAAATTTTATCAATTTTTGAATAAAACCAGATTTGGTCAAATGCATTCTACATACAGTTTTGGATCACTGATCGAAGAACCGATGGATGCAATTTAAGCTCACACCGGGGCTATACTCACAATATATATGGGCTTGTCCTGTTTGGCGAATGTTTGGAAAATGGCGAGCGATGTATAATGTGGTAAAAAAGGCCAAGCACACACGGCGAAAAATGTTATTCGAAAAAAACGATCATTTTAATAGTAAAAACGGTTAAAAACGGGACTGAAATTCTTAGAATAAACATTGAAACACTGTTAATTTGTTCGTAAGAACTTCAGTCCCGTTTTTAACCGTTTATACTATTAAAATGATCGTTTTTTCGAATAGAATTTTTCTGCGTGCACATATTAGCGCCCGTGTGAGACTAGCATTAGGTAATTGTTAAGTGAAAGTGAAGAAAAAACATCTAAAGTAATAATATGAGCGAAGAGGTGTAAAAAATTACATATTTAGCTTGTCTCAAATCCTTAAACGGGGCAATTTAAGAAAATATAAATTGGTAATTTTATTGAATGTGCATGCACTTTGTGATGTTATAATTGATAATTTCATTTCATATCAATTGATTATGGAATGTTATTGAATGTGAATTCACTTACTTCTTTTTGTAAAAAGCATCTCGCTTTGTCTTCAAATAGCATTACAATACGTTTGGGTAGTATATGACATTTGGTCATAAAACCACAAGATAAAATAAAGCATTACAACAAAAACATTACTTAGCATAGGTAACACGTTTTAAAAGTAAAGCTATAATAAGCAAAAATATTTTTTATGCGCTCGCATAGCGTTGGTATGCAAAAATGAAAATGCACGTCACATACTGTCTAATATGATATTCAGCGAAACAATGCAATGACATATCAATGCATTATTTGATTGCAATAAATAACCAGTAGTGATGCAACACACACTGATGCATTCATCTCATCCAGATGTGCAATTTGCAGTGTGTGGACTGCAATATGCACGCGTGATTTTAATTGGTAGTCAAGACCGAAACCTGCATTCCGACAATAATTATTATTGCCAGAGGGTATTGTAAATAATACGATTTTGTTTCACGATTCGTCTATTCATTTGGGAATACCAGAAGATCAAACTCTCCGACTAACAGGCGAATCGAGCGTTACTAAACAAATCAATTAGCTAACATACTTTTTTGGACGCCAGATCAACCACTCGAGCGCTTTTTGACACAATATGGCACTACTTCCAAAACCACGGATTGCTTTGTTGTGAAAATATGGCAAATATTCCCTAGATTCTTTAAAAAAATTTAAAATTAACGATTTAATTTTTTTTTAATAAATTATACGAATATGTGATAATAGACAAAAGATTGATGATTTCATTGGCTAAAGAACTATAATTAGTTTGTATGTCTGCATATTCAAACTCTCCATATTCATTAAAAATATTTTTTTAATGCGGGCGGAAAAATTTCCTTTGGCAATTCGAGAAAAAAATTTAAAATTTCTCTGTCGCTCCAGTGGTTTGTTCACAGAAGTATTAGTTTGATATTAAATGCCAGATCTTGGTCACATAGAATACATACCTAGTGAAGATTAAGCAAGGCAGGAAGGCAGGCAGCAAGGAATCTTCAAACTTAAGTCGGAAAAGATTGGAACTTACCTGAAAACAAAGAAAAACACAAAAAGTTAAAATTTTGAAAAACATTTCAGGGATAATAAAAAAAATTAAAGAAAAAAGGGAACGCGCCTTTTTATCACCAGGCTTAGAAGGATTCTAAATTTTCAAAATCGAATATCTCCTCATCTTCTATATACAGAGTGTTAAGGTACGCACTTGAGTTACTTTAACCAGTGATTCCTGACATTATTTGAAGTAAAAAAACGTATCAATCACCTGATCGATACGTACCTACAATCCGATAATAAGAAAGATTGACAGTGAATTTATTACAACCCTATTTTAGTTACATCAAAACGCGACAATTATTTGATTCAGAAGGATTTCAGAATGTAGACAGAACGTTTTTATAACACAACCAGCCAGAGTGAAGTATGAACAAGAATGGCGAACTTTTCGCTTTCTCTTTGGTTTGTTGGCTGTCGGTAGGGTTTTCTGATCGAGTGTTGTCATATTAAAAATAAATCTTTTTGGTTGTTCAGTGTTATATGAGTATTGTCTACAAAGTGTTATAAATATCCTTGTTAAATCTACTCGACTCCACCATCTTTTCCACAATGACAACCATAACACAAATTATTCTTTTAACTCATTGCTGGCGCATTTTAACAGATTTGCCAATACCTGTAGAATATTTCGACATATTCAAAACAGAATGTATCTGACATGCATTTCTTTAATTTTAAGTTTTTAAAAAGTATTTCCGTAATGTTAACTAACTATTGCACCTACTCCTATTTTACCGTAAGTATTATTGTTCGTCGTGTATTATGTTTGTAAAAGCCTTTTTATGTACCTATACATAAATGATTACTACATCCAATCAAAAGCCTTCCACTGATGAGGCAAGGCAATTCATGCAGAAAGCAAAAAAATAACACGAAAATAAATTTGAAAAGATAAACTCCGTCAAAAAGGTTTAGGTTGAAGAAAACGGGGTGGCAAAGAAACAGTGTTAAAAGCTTGCCCAAATCTTCAATAAAGCTCTTCTAAAGCTCTCTGAGATAAACGGTTTATTCAACAACAAAGAAATGCATCCAGGAAACTTTCCGAAGGTATTTCCAAACCAGCAAGCGTATAAAGGCCTATTCCTAAAGGAAGGCATCCCCTAGAACCATCACGTAATGCTAAGTAGGCTGTATACGTAACCGTGGGGCGTAAAGAAAGCATTGTACGGAATTTTCCAAGGGGGAACCCTTGTAATCCCCGAAGCGTGAGGCGAACACAAAGTTTCGGGCCAAACTAATACTTCTTCGATAATGAGTTGATCGATTTAATCTCTTCTGCGCATATACGATTCTGGGTGGGACAAAACGAGTATATTGGTAAAAAAAAAAACCAAGATGGAAAACTGTTTTGTCCAAAAGCAAAAATAGAGTGCCTAGGGAAATAAGGTGCTTGGAAGCTGCAAATGGTACAATACTTTGGACAATTTATTTGAAGTTTCATTCTAAATAATAATAGCAACAGGAAATCTATAAGTTGCATAAGCAACGGCCATTTCTCCATTAACGCTTGTTTGATGATACATTTTAAAAGCTTTCAATATTTTGTAGATACCTAGCATGGTGTGTTACACATTCGTGAAACATTAGAAAAATTGTTAATATGATAAGAACAACAAATTGTTAACCCCTACAATCTACATGCGCGATGTGATAAATGTGAACACGCATTGATAAAATTGACGAATAACAGTAAGTAAAATTGAAAAAAAGCGCACACTGCTATTTACAAATTATTATTAAGACACTTAACTACATAGTAATATAATTGCCCTGATTAATAAACTTCTTATATCAGGAAAATCACATAAAAAACAAAAGCGAAAAACACGGCGTGTGAGCATTGTAATATCGACGGCACCTAAATGCAATTCTAAAGTGGTACAACTCCACAAATTTGATATGTTTTTACTGCTGGTTAAATCTATTCAAACCTTTAAAAATATCTAAGTAACGAAGATTTTCGCCAATTTAGCAAATAAATTTGCATTTTTTTCATGTTAATACCGCACAAGAGTCCCAACTGCTGTGGAGCCAGTGAGACTGGAGCATCCCCAATTAGGATATGTTGTGAGGTTGAAGGTAGCGGGGAGGAGAAGAAGATGGGGGAGAGGAAGATGGAGAAGTACCGGGTTTTCATATCTGGTCACCAAAAATGGCTAATGCCATTCAAGCAACGTTTCAATTCTGAATGGTGGTCTTACACCAGGGTAAATAATTTTTAATAATTGAATTGTGAAATAACACAAATTAATCAAATAAAATTTATTTGCGAACGCCGGGATTTGAACTTGCGACCTTCGGATTGCTGGTCGAGAGCCTTACCCCGAGACCACGGAGGCCGCCTAGATGATATTACAATATATGTATTACTGTGTTGTCGTGCTATGAACAATTGTCTAAAAAAATAAATCTTTAGGACTTATTATCTCATCATATTATAACTATTGTACAAACGGGAATCTAATAACAAATAAAACTTGAAAACGCAAGCTGTGAATATTTTTTAATTGGGGTGTTAATATCTGTGCACATTCGAACGGCAAAATCATTTATTTAATATCAAGAGACATGTGCGTTATTATGACATGGACAGTTCTATAAAACACTATGGACTCAAAACTCTAAAAAGTAGGAGAGACATTACGGATATGACTTACTTACACAAAGTCTTTTGAATGGTCATATTGACTGTCCAGCTCTTTTGTCATCAATTAATATTAGAGTCCCGAGTAAGAAAACTAGGGACAAGTCATTGTTTCATGTCGCAATTGCTTCAACTAGTCTCAGGCAAAATTCTTTCTTATTGAGAACTTGCAATCATTATAACAAAGAATGTATCGATGCAGATATCTTGTCGTGTACTTTAAGCTCTTTCAAACGTATAGTTAATGGAGCTTTATAATAACCAATTTATTCTCTTAATACTCGTAGATTATTTAATTGTAATCAAACAAAAAAATTGATACCATACTTTTTCATGTATTTTTTGTATTTGAAATTTAAAAAAAATGTAATACGTATACGCCTATATGCGTCCAATATATTTTACAATGTTGTTTTGTTTGTGAGTACTATCATTAAACTTTTATTTTACTTAGTGCTAAAAAAAAAAATAGTTAATTAATTAATTAATTAATTATTGACTTTTTTATTTATTATTTGGGCATGATGTGAACATTTGTTATTGGATTGTAACCTTATTATTATAATCTATTGTTTTCTTTAATGCATGTAATGTTATTAATCTGTAAATGTTCCTAATAAAATAAAATAAACATCATTTAATGGAGTTGTTTCACTTTAGAACGGTGCCCTCCGTATATATATATATATTCCATCATGAAAATAAATCAAAGACGTCCTTGAGCAATGTATAACGGGCTTTTAACCTTACAAATCTAGGTACTTTGTTCGGAAGCTTCCCTCGAAGATACAGCGGCAGCAAGGTCCGGTTGCTAATTAGACGATAATTAATTCCTTCAACCGATTATTTGCAATACCCTTATCAAGGGACCCTTACGTTTTCATCAACACAAAGAAGAGCCTAAGTGAAGTAGGTCCTGTGGGAAGTCGTTTATTTTATTATCATCATCATCTTCTTCCCCTTGACCTATTCGGGTCGGTGACCCACCGCATCGACAAGGCTCCTCCATACGTCCCTGTCTTGCGCTGATTGTTCGGCCTCCGTCCATGGCAAACCCATCCTCTCCTCACACAGTTTCAGTTTCTTTTTTTCTTTTTCTCTCCCCAACTGTGTCTGGGGCAGCCCACTGGAATCGCACTCAGTATTTTCTTCGGAATTCGGTCAACAGACATTCTTAGCACATGCCCAAGCCAACCTCAGTTGCGATTTTTCTGTGAAGAGTAGCAGTGGGTGAATGTTTAGATCACACGGAGAAGAATGTTATTCTAAAATACGATCATTTTATTCGTAAAAACGGGACTGAAGTTCTTACGAACAAATTAACAGGGTTTCTATTTTAAATAAAACAAACACTTAGTATTTAACCACGTATATTTATTATTTGATATATCGACCGGTTTCGCTCCGACCGAGCTTCATCAGGATATAATTATCCTGATGAAGCTCGGTCGGAGCGAAACCGGTCGATATATCAAATAATAAATATACGTGGTTAAATACTAAGTGTTTGTTTTATTTAAAATATAATGCCTAACCACAAAGTGATTGCTTCTTACGAAAAAATTAACAGGGTTTCAATGTTTATTGGAGGGGACCAGTAAGAATAATTTGTTGTAATATGTAATTTCGTACGTATACCAACAAATTATTCTTACATTTTCCCGGTAACAACAAACGTCTAGGGGCTCGATTCTCCAAAAGCAAGCAAGAGTTATTCGTTATCTAATCTAGTGGATTAAGATGATAGACTTCGCTTTTCGGCCCATACAAAAAGGACGCCCGGGAAAAAACACTTTTCTACATCGAAAATTGCACAAAATGAATATATTTTTTTATACTGCCTTCCAGAAGGTAAAAACTATGTCGGTATGTTTTCGAATTTTCGATGCGTTTCGTATTAACGTAAAAATTCACTGTCAAACATGTACGATTTATCAACAAATATTATTTAAGGAAAAAGTGCTGCTAACTCAACTCCCATAAAGAATTATAAAATTATAAAAAGCTACCGACGTAGCTTCTTCTTTCTAAAAAATATATATTTTTTAAAATTTCAATTTCGTGAAAGTTTTGGTGTAGAAAAGTGTATTCTCCATAAACCCCTTTTCGAGCGATTTCTGTAGGTAAATTTTAGCGTTGTCTCATTCGCACATTTCGCATTCGTATGTATTGTAAGTATGCGTGAGCTTATTGTGAGCGGGACAGAATGACAGACGCACGTGTGCCACGTGTGGTTCAAAGTCTAGCCTCTTAAAGCTTTCTCAGGAACATCTACTTATAAAAACTGTCAACAGAGTCTGACATCTGACATCTGTCATCTCATGCACACCAATTCACACTCTTGTCGGTTTTTAGAATTGTGTTTTTTAATTAGAATTATGGACGTATTGACTATAGTAGGTATTGTGGAATGGGCGAAAATACATGATGATAATATTGGGCTACACACGCG
Organism: Limnephilus auricula; assembly: GCA_951813805.1. Taxonomy (NCBI): domain Eukaryota; kingdom Metazoa; phylum Arthropoda; class Insecta; order Trichoptera; family Limnephilidae; genus Limnephilus; species Limnephilus auricula. The sequence goes on from OX638403.1 coordinate 11,001,796, forward strand.
GCGATAATATATAGATATTAATTATATCGAAATATTAAATGATGTAGGATAATTATAACCATTTTAAGATGACTTAAAGTGTGTTTTTATATGTTCAGAGCCCAATTTTGCCATGTAATCAATTGCTTGTAGCTTTACGATTGTCTGTAACTGGAAGGTTTCACATTATAAATATGGACTTTTTTTAAATTTGTCCATCTACGTCCAACAAAATCGTTGCAGGTCTGAGAGCTAGCTATCTGCCGTCAAACGTCAAACTCATGTCAAACTATAAAGTAAATAAAAAAGAAAGTCAAGCTAACACTTTGAATACGTTTTTAACATATTAAATACGTTTGCTTAAAAATATAAAATGTCGGTTTATGTATTACACTATTTAAAAGAAATTATTTGTATACATAATAAATATAATTATTAACGCTTCAATATTAATTTAACATGGAAAGTTTTTACTTTGACGCCATTTTATTGTCTATGAAAGAAGAAGGCCTCACACACGAGTAATTTGACATTATCAAAGATTAAAACGTTGGAAACAGGCAGACTGGAGCGTTCCCTTAGAATTACCTTAGCTTAGCGGCACCTCACGGTATGCTAAGATTAATCAATCGAGACGTTGGACACAACGGTTGTAAGCAATTGAAATCATCCAGAAATCTAAAAGAAAGTACAATTTCACAGAGTTTTCAGAAGCTTTCTTGAAAATTCAGGTCCTTTCATACAGGAAGCAGTTTCCCTCACCTTTCAGATTCCGGTTTGATTCTAGATTCTCGCATGAAGCATGACCTCATTTATTTCTGTTGGAAAAACCGGACAAGGCCATTCATCTTCCCGGAGAATCCGGGAGGCCAGGGGACGGTGTATTTTAAAATTCTACGCTTAAATATGAAATTTCATTGCTGTCACGGCGGCGCGCGGTTTGAGCATGTGAGAATCAAGAGAAAAAAAACTTCATAAAATAAGCACGGTAACAATCGCGTTTAAAAGTTTTGCACCCCTGAAGCCGAAACAAAACTTCGCCCATTATATCTATTCGACGAACTTTCGAAGAAATGACAATATTATACTTTATATAATTTTCGAAGATGTGTTTTTTTTTCTCTCTATTCGGTGCACGCATTAGGTATAGAGTTAACTATAAATCACATCTTCCCTGATGATGGACACTGTAACGGAGGTAGCGCAACATGGCATAATACCCCAAAAATAAATCACTATAATGTATTATAAGTGTTTAAAATTTTGCAAAAAATTAAAAAAAAAAATTGCAACATATAAATCAACCTAAAAATCAAATTCACGTATTAAGAATTTATATTATCATGTTAATTTAAATACCTTTATGATTGTAATAAATAAATAAAAATAATAAAAAATATATATCGGCAGCTCTGTGGCGGTTGTATAGCTAAGATATGACCTTTGTCAATAGAATCAATGCAGGTAATTAAAAAAATAAAGTTTATAAATATGTCAATCTATCTTAAAAAAAAGGTTTTGATTATTATTATTATGTTCACATCTTCTAACCACCCGTTTCTTTATTTGGTTCATTGTGCCTTACATTAAAGGCATTCTTTCCGGAAATCCATACTCGTTACACGTTTTGCCTCAGAGATCTCATTTCTACTGCATGCCATTTACTTTCATCCTTTCTCTCCATGCAATTCCGCAATACCACACATCAGGACTCAATAAATAGATACTTGCTGGCATAGCACACATTTCAAAAGTTCTTTATTGTGTCCACATAAAACGCTAACGCACATTTTTTTCTAAAATTATAATCAAGAGGTCAAAGAAATTATGCAATTTCCCGGCATCAATTGATGCCATTGCGCGGGAAACAGTTAACGAATCGTTTTAAACTTTCATTATTACGTCATCATTAACGGTTAACCCATTTACGTTCAAAACCCCCGGGAGATCAGAACGGTTTTCCACCCCTTTGCTGGACGTTACTCTTTTTTAGGGCGGAATTATGTGTCCGTCCAAATACCGAATTCCGAAACCCGAACCCCGAATCCCCAAATCTCCAGGGGTTTGGGTTTCGGAATTTGAGACAGGCGATGAATACTAATTTCAGGTAGCCAAAGAATAAAGAAGAACCACTAGAAATGTCTTCCATATAGATTTGAATGGAAACTCAAGTCGTCAGTCGCCACTAACTTTGTACATTTTGGTTATAGCCTATTTAGCACGAGCTCTTTCTCTACACTTGCCAAAGATATATAGCTATCCTATTTGAAATTCATAGTGATTGTGAAACGCACTTCTGCATAATATGAAATTTAAGCAAAGAATGGTCACATTTTTGTATCACGAAACACGCCTACATGGCATTTCTTGTGCTCTTCTTTATTCTATGCAGGAAGCCGAGGAGATAATGTATGAATTAGGTGCTACAGGGAATCTGGGACCCGGTGCGTATTTATGGACCCCCTCCTTGATATTCCCTGGTGACGAAGTTCGTAAAGCTCGATTTAAATGATACCCGAATTTTACGTATCGGTGGTAATCGAATTCTTCGAATGATCCGTTTCGAAAGGATCTCAGCAAAATGTTCATATTTTAATATTTCATATCTTCTTTTTTATCCAAACATTGTGTCTGTATATATCATATCAAACACTTACTATGTAAAAGCCCGTAAGGGCATTGAAAATTAATAAATAAATAAAATAAAATAAAATTTAAATTGAGCGTTTCGTTGCATTAAATTTGAAGTGGCTTTAGTTGTGCTTGATGATCAGATCTTAATAGCCAGGTACTTACAAACCTTTTTTGTCTCATTCCTTTGCCTACCACCTTTAACCTCACAACATAGCCCAATTGTATCACATATTACAATCGGGAGCAGTTAAGATGATAGACTTCGCTTTTCGGCCCATACAAAAAGGACGCTTGGGAAAAAACACTTTTCTACATCGAAAATTGCACAAAATGAATATATTTTTTTATATTGCCTTCTAGAGGGTGAAAACTATGTCGGTATGTTTTCGAATTTCCGATGCGTTTCGTATTAACGTAAACATTCACTGTCAAACATGTACGATTTATCAAAAAATATTATTTAAGGAAAAAGTGCTGCTAACTCAACTCTCATAAAGAATTATAAAATTATAAAAAGCTACCGACGTAGCTTCTTCTTTCTAAAAAATATATATTTTTTTAAATTTCAATTTCGTGAAAGTTTCGGTGTAGAAAAGTGTATTCTCCATAAACCCCTTTTCGAGCGATTTCTGTAGGTAAATTTGAGCGTTGTCTCATTCGCATGTATTGTAAGTGTGCGTGAGCTTATTGTGAGCGGGACAGAATGACAGTCGCGGGTGTTCCGCGTGTGGTTCAAAGTCTAGCCTCTTAAGACTTTAGTAGGGTGTGCATAAAAAAAAATAACAATTGAAATGGCCGATAAATTGAGATAAGCTTGTTTTTCTTTACGTATAAATTTGATAAACTCGTCATGAATTGGGCTCAGGGATTTAACTATTCGTTCAAAATTAAATTTGTAATTTTATGTGTAAACTCGACGTAATAGTTCGCGAGTTTGTAAGAGTATCAACTATTCCCAACCGCCTGGAGCCAGTGAGACTATGCCATCCCCGATTTGGGGTATGCTTGGGTGAGGTTGAAAGTAGTAGTGACGAGAGCAGGAGGAAGGGGGGGAGTATCCGGCTGTTCAGATCTGGTCACCAAACCCGGCTAAAGAAATTAAAAGCTAAGTTTTAATTCTGAATTGTGTTCTTGCATTAGGGTGATATTGAGGGTCTGAACGTGCCGCAAATATACTACATATTATTTTTAATTAATAATTTGTGAAATAATACAAATAAATCAAATAAAATTTACTTGCGCACGCCGGGGTATGAAGTCGGGATTGCGAGTCGAGAGCCTTACCCCTTGACCACAGAGGCCGCCAATTCATACGTATTTTGTAATATACTTCGTAAAACTCGATATGAATCGAACTTCTGCGCTCGTTACTTGTGACGAAAGATATTTGGTAAAAAAAGAGGTAGGTATTATATAGTACGAGTATATTTATTTCATAATTTCATTGTGGACAAGTTCCAACTAAACGTGAATCGGTTCTTTCACAAGTATAGAGATTCATAAAACTAATGCATACCGTATGGCAAATTCGCAAAAGTTTTAACCCTATTCGGCAATTTCTTGCTAAGGTTTTCCTTTTTTTCCATTATAACAGCAGCAATTCGTTAATATCGCGCAGAAAAACTAAGGAAATAACTTGTTAATCTGGAAGCACGAGACAATTTCCCGTTCGACAGATTGTTCAAGATGGCGCACATTCGGGCCGTCCCATCTAAACTGGGCATTAGACAATATTCTCGGGCTCAATGTGGAAGAAGAGGATAAACTGGGTCAAACGATAAGTGGCTGAAATGAAAGTTAAGTTACGGAATATTTTCCCGTTTATGCGGCCCGGTACATTGGTCAGAATCCCTTAAATCTGTTAAATCAAAAATTAGTCTATTGATTACAATTATTTAAATATACTAGTCCCAGGGAAATATCATATGTACGTCATCGACGATCGTGTTAGCCACTGGAGCGACCACACGAAATAAATAAATTTGCCTCGATTGCTCAAGATTTCCAGACGATCATTTCTTTAAATTTTACACCAAAAAAATCATACCTTCAAATTTTAACATTGAGGCATAAAAACTTATTTAAGTGCTATATAGCCAATGAATTAACCAGTATTTTACCGTTTATCTCATACTAGCTGTCCCGGCAATCTTCGTACCGCCTCAGAATCAAGAAATGTTGTGTTTAATTTATTAGCTGAAAAAATTATTTTTATCAAGTTAAAATAAATATCTGCTCTAAGTTCAAAAAATTAAATTGAGCTGTTGACTAAGCACAAAATGTTCGGCACACTACACCATTGACAGTTCGAATTGATTCAAATTATGTCGACCAACGGGCATTATTTGCAAAGCCGTTCCATACAAAATATATGAAAAAATTAATTTTCTTCATAATAATTTTTCCCGTGATTTTTTCCGATGTTTTAATAATTATTCTGTTAATCGGGACGGAGACAAATCCAACAAATCAAAGATCATAAAAATCGGTTCAGCCGTTCAGTCTGTGGTATACTTGATAAGGAAAAATAAATATCTATGAAAAACGACTTAATTTTAACCGTAAACAGCTGATCAGAAATTCTGCGCGAAAAAACGATTTAAAAAATTATTTTTAATATCGTTATAAAATAGTCTACGAAGTTCGGATTTGCAACATCTATGGTCACAATAGATAAACCATTTTAACAGTCTCGTTTTAAAATGATCAAAATAACAAATATGGAGCTACAAAAATAAAAAACAAAAAAATTGCCGAATCAAGAGATAATTGGCTTTTTATCCGAAAAGCAATCGGAGACATTTAAAATGGCGCATATATGTACATATAGTATACGTCAATAGATAAACCATTTTAACAGTCTCGTTTTAAAATGATCAAAATAACAAATATGGAGCTACAAAAATAAAAAACAAAAAAATTGCCGAATCAAGAGATAATTGGCTTTTTATCCGAAAAGCAATCGGAGACATTTAAAATGGCGCATATATGTACATATAGTATACGTCAAAAATCGCTCCAGTGGCTAAAAACCGTTCATAAAACTATTCCTTCTCACACGTCTTGTATGAAAACAAAAAAAACAGAATATTACTAGAATGTTTATCATATTCCTATAGACATTTCGCGAACTTACGTTTCCTTCGAAATGCAGAATATTATGGCATCGCCAGTTATAAAAACAAGCAAAAAAATATTAAATTAATGCTTTAATTAATGAAACGCCATTATTATAAACAAAATCGTACAGGATGAGGTAGATATTTAACATTAATTACATTCTTATTCGTAAATATTATATTTGTAAAAATAATATGATCTTATCATTCAATTTTTTGTGAAAATGTAATTAAACGTTTTTTTTGTTTATTTTTGTAAAATGTTTCTAATTCAATTTTATTTCGACACAATTTTTTGTTTATAAATATTTATAATTTATGTGCTTATAATTAAATAAAATTCTTGTAAAATCTCGCATTTGTATTTCGATTCCACGTATTTACTAATGTTTGCATACAAATAAAATATTATACACCTGAATTACTGATATAGGTACACAATGATACTACGTTATTAACATAAATATATTATACTAGCTGACCCGCCCACGCGTTGCTGTGGCTAACAAAACACAACAAAATCTTCTGGATGTTTACCTAATCTAGATAAAACCAAGTGTTGTGTCAATAAATTAACTCACACCGCCATCTGTCAGAAAATTATAAAACTTACAAATAATTTCAAATAATTTTCCCACAAAAACATTTAATTCGCAATAATAAATATTAAGGTCAATAATCGAGATAAAAACTATCCTATCTTTTAAGTTGGACCAAATTACACACAGTTAGCCAAATTTCATCAAAATCGGTTAAGTAGTTTTGGAGTTTACCTCGGACGAACACTGTGACACGAGATTTTTATTTATAAAGATTGTAAAGGACCCCGTCAATTATAAAAAAACTGGTCATTGTCACCCATCAAGTTTATAAGAAACAATTAATCTCGCAGTTTCGAGTGATGATGACGCGTATACAACCTCTACCTGTTTTTTTTTGGGTACCCAATTAATTCGATTTTCTTTCAACAAAATCAAATTCTAAAACAAAAACCCAAGTATATAAAGAAAAACCCCGCAACGCGCAACATATGAAAACTTGAAATATCAATTTAACTGTCAAAAGACAAAGCTCCATATTACTATTGTTCAATAAAAAAATATTACGAAAAAGATTGTTCAAACTTGGGCAGTAAAGTTATTACACGATAAAAAAAGAGTAATAGAACATTATGTATGTAACCTAAAAATTGCGTGATATGTATTAAATCTTTGGAAACATGAAATTTCCCGAAATGGCTACATTGAAAATTTCTGATACTCTCGCGAAATACCATAATAATGTTATGTCGTACATTTCACGGTATTAAGTAGGGAGACGATTTCTCATGCGGGATTGCTTCCGTCCGGTTGTTTTTTATTACAATAAGCTTCGGGCATTACCGCTTTTATGGCACCTTAGATACGCAAAGTTGGGCCGTTTTATGTTACTTCCCTTCGTGCCCTTATAAGGTCCGGGAAGCTTAATTATTATAGAGTTGTGGGGCGCACTAACACTATGATTGATAATATATAATTCAGGGATTGTCATGTTTTAATATAGGACAAACATTCCCGAAAAAAACTTGGCCTCATTTCGATGAATTGAATAATTGCTGAAGATTTTCTAATATGTTAATATATTTCTTTTAAATAATAAATAGTTGTAAGTCACTAGCTAATAATTAATATTCTAGGTAAGTCACCAGTTATGAATCTTAGGCCTCGGCCAGACTGAACAGGCGGCCTCTTGCGCGGCGGCGGTAGTTAGTAAAATCGCCCATACCAGTCGCGCCTTGCGCAGTGTGGCCACAACGGGCGTTTACATACGATTGATATTTCGCGCCCGCTGTCGCAACCGCGCAAGCCCCTCGCTCTGGCTGAGGCCTTAGTTTGTAAGTCACCTTAATTAATATTACACTTTTAATATAATAAAATCAATTTTTAAAGCTTACCTAAACACGTATTTCATGACAAAATATTGTATAATAAATAATGAGTGTTTAGATTATCATATATAGGTATTTTTTAATATTTTTTTTTTAAATTGTTAAGCATATGAAACCATATTGATTGAATATAACCCTAGTAAAAAATTGTAACGGTAATATGTACCCATTGTAAAAGAGTAATAAATAAAAATAAAATAAGTTTTAGTTGCAACTATTGTATGGTAAACCTATGAACAAATATTTAAAAATCAATTCTCCATAGTTATTTCATCAGCGGGTGGCGGGGGTAAAAAGGGTGGGGCACGTGCGGTACACGTGGAAAGGAAGAGATTACATGCATTGAAAACTGATCAATCCAGCATCCATATAAAAAGAGTTTCTCGAAGATAAACTCAACGGGAGTAACAAATTCTGTAAGTAATTATTTTTCATGTGAAGTTTTCTGATTGGTATTTCTTTGAGAGTTTGGAATGAAACGTGTTTCAGGAAATGCAATTACAAATTTATACACATACAAGAAAGTTATTTGAAGACTTCGCGGCTATATTTAAAAAGTTGTATGGATGTGGATGTGAGTTTTTTGCCTTATTTTAGCGAAGGGCGCTTTCTCGTTAGGAGACCGCAAAATGCCGTACCTTCTATTATATGCATTTGCGAACATTACAAAATAATCTCCTTGTGCGTAAAAGTGTGACATTTATTTTTCTATAAGAAAAGTGTTAGTTTTCTTTAGATCGAAATAGGAAAAACCGATACCGTTGTGTATCATATTATTACACTGTATCTTTGCTTTATAATTTAAATAAAAACATATAGGCATAAAACCAATTTTAAATCTCTATTCTAATGAGGTGGACGTGATTGTTGAAACTTGTCGGCAAGAAATCAAAATGGAATAAAGGTTAATAATTATTGTATTATTAAATAAAATCTATTTAAAATTATCGTCAAATCAATGTTATTATTTTAACCTCTGTATTAAGCAAAGGATTTTTAGCCCTGCCGACAAATTGGAGTAAAGTTGAGAGGGTGAGTCACGTCGAATTTTTATTACGACATCAGAGCATCGCTTTCCCTTTGAAAAATACGCATCCCACCCAGAATCAACCCAACCCAGGGACAAATCGAACCCAGAAATTATGCTTGGTTAGCTCTACTTTTCACGTCGTGTTTCTGGGTAGCTAAGGTACCCCAAACAATCGGGAAATTTCAATATAAGGCAATGCAAATCAAACAATTATAGAGTATAGAAGATGCAGGAAATAAAAAAAATACAAAATACAGTGCATACTGAAATAAATAGGCTCCCTGCGACTGGTGACGAAACACAAAAAAATCACAGTTTTGGTACGATTTGGGGAGAACCGAAAATTAAACATTTTAAAATCATAAAAACTAACTGCAACAATAAAAAAATACTGGTATTTAAAGTAATAGGATGTTTTTTTATTAAAGAAATTAAAAGGAGTGGATTTCCTTATTAAATCACAGTGTACATATATTCCAATGAAATTGACTCGATTTTATATACTATAGAATTTTTTCTAACCGATTTTCAAGCAATGAATAATGCCCGTCTCATCTCTACTCATCACTCAGGTACTAAAAAATATCTAGTTTTCATTGTAAATAATAAAACCATAATTCCTGCGCAACGTGCATCATTGAATTATACTTGAATAAAATAATGGTAACTAAGCCTAAGAGAACGCATAATAAAATTATGAACTTCTGAAATAAAAAGCTTGACGCGCAGCTCAAATGCGCCTCGACAAACCCTCCGCGATAAATCCAGAAACACAGACAAGATATAAAAAAGACCTCACCAAATTTTTATACGACATTTTACAACAAGATAATTCAATCAACCCTTTTTACGAGGGGTTTGTAGTTTGTTGGCAAATTTTCCATCAATTTGGTGCCTACATTAACACACACACAATGGAAGAACGCAGATGTTATATAAGAAGGCCAAACCAAACGAACATTACACATTTTAAAACCGAAGTAAATTTATCAACCCTTTTTATATGAGAATCGTATTTTATTTTTGTAGCAAATTTTCTACAAATTGGATAATTTCAGGGGTAGGACGCGACACCACGTAATAACGACCGAACTAAAAGGTTTATATCACATTTAAAATAGAAATAACGTGTTCACCCCTTTTATAAGAGGCTCATATTTTGTTAGCAAATTTTCTACAAATCGGGTATTTTTCGTGGTAGGAATTTGGGATAGGCTCGCAGGCCTTTTCGACCCGCCCTTTCTCAACTTTTTATTACTTCCGCAACGAAAATGGCAGAACGGTGCAGCGGGCGAGTGGGAGGAAAAGAAAGGGGCGGGGAAACATCCCCAACTCAAGTTGGGGGACGAATTCCTCCCCCTGGGAGAGGGTAGGTTTAGTATGCCAGAGTGAGAACCCCCAGAGGTCGGTGATCGAGCGCAGTTAGTACGAGAGAATTTCCACAATGTACACGCGGAAATTGTTCGACTCCGGTCTTTTTCCGTGTTTCGTCAATATTATTAGTATAATAATTTGCGTTTTTATTATTTTGTAAGTAGGTTGACGGCTTTACTGTTTATGTATTGAGGTTGGCGGATCGATTTTGTCTTTAGGAACGGAGTGACCTTGGTCTAATACGCAGAAAATATCGATTGGAGGTTGTTTTATACGTACGCCCAACGCGCGGTGTCTTTGGTGGGACGGGGTCAGGAACGAAGCCAAGATAATAAAAGGCCATAGATAATTTGATCCTAAAATACAGATTTTCCTATGGTAATTCACACATCATTCAAGAAACTAACACCTCACACCATTTCCCATCAAGGGTAGTAAAAGAATGATCGTTAGATCTCTGTCTTTGCACATAGTTTTTGGCTTTAAGACGATAGACTTCGCTTTTCGGCCCATACAAAAAGGACGCCCGGGAAAAAACACTTTTCTACATCGAAAATTGCACAAAATGAATATATATTTTTTATACTGCCTTCTAGAGGGTGAAAACTATGTCGGTATGTTTTAGAATTTTCGATGCGTTTCGTATTAACGTAAACATTCACTGTCAAACATGTACGATTTATCAAAAAATATTATTTAAGGAAAAAGTGCTGCTAACTCAACTCTCATAAAGAATTATAAAATTATAAAAAGCTACCGACGTAGCTTCTTCTTTGTAAAAAATATATATTTTTTAAAATTTCAATTTCGTGAAAGTTTCGGTGTAGAAAAGTGTATTCTCCATAAACCCCTTTTCGAGCGATTTCTGTAGGTAAATTTGAGCGTTGTCTCATTCGCACATTTCGCATTCGCATGTATTGTAAGTGTGCGTGAGCTTATTGTGAGCGGGACAGAATGACAGTCGCGGGTGTTCCGCGTGTCGTTCAAAGTCTAGCCTCTTAACTGCATTCACTTTGATGCATACTTTTCGCGACTACTTATACATTCCGTATATCACGTCTTTTTATCGGTGACCCGACAGTTGTTCCCCCGATAGTTGGCTCCCCGAAAATATAATTATTATAAAATTATAATTTTTTATCAATTTCAAACCTAAAAGATACATGTCGCCGACGGGACTCGAACCCGCACCCCTCTGTTTGCCGGACAGGAGCTCTAATTATTATTAAGTTAATAATTATTGCTTATGATAATTGTTACCCTTTGTGCTATGCATAAAAAATCTTGTGTTAAACATTAGTTTATCAATTTAAAAAAATAATTCAAACCTAAAATCCACATTAAAATTGCCTTTTATGATAATTTGGTGTGGATATCAAACCATTTTATTTCACAGTATCGATTTTTTGTACTTATACATGGAGAAAATAGTTATTCTAAAATACGATCATTTTATTCGAAAAAACGGTTAAAAACGGGACTGAAGTTCTTACGAACAAATTAACAGGGTTTCAATGTTTATTGGCGGGAACATACGAAATTACGTATACCAACAAATAATAATTATTATATAGAAGAGCATGTATGATAAGATGTATGAATGTGAATGAGGCGAGGAGTGTATGCCAAGACCGAGTTGTTTGAAACGGCGTGATGGTTAATTAGTTAGTTAACAAATTATTGGTATATGTACGAAATTACGTATACCAACAAATAATTATTATTATATAGAAGAGCATGTATGATAAGATGTATGAATGTGAATGAGGCGAGGAGTGTATGCCAAGACCGAGTTGTTTGAAACGGCGTGATGGTTAATTAGTTAGTTAACAAATTATTGGCATATGTACGAAATTACGTATACCAACAAATTATTCTTACATTTTCCCGCCAATAAACATTGAAACACTGTTAGCTTGTTCGTAAGGTTCAGTCCCATTTTTAGCCGTTTTTACGAATAAAATTACCGTATTTTATAATAACATTTTACTCCGTGTACGCTGGTATATACAGTATATTTTCCTTGATACATTTGAAATAAAATATGTTTTATACTTTTCTTATACGGCGGTGAATCCTCTGTGTACACCCCTTCGGGGATACTTAGTTAGGTTTTGTGTTAAAAGGTATACCGTATTTTTCCTAAACCGACTGCATATTGTTAATGAGTATGACGAGAGGCCAACTGTCGGAGATCAACAACTGTCATGGGTCATGGAATCCCTACTTTCACCGTCAAGTTAGCTATAAACGTTTAAACCATTTGTCGACAATTTATTTTACGGTGATGAGACGGCTTTCTTTGTTACGAACATCAGCTACGATTCCGGAGATCGCGGGTTAAAATTCTGGCGAGCGCAACTAAAGAAGTATTGAAATATATACGTAATAATATAAGTAACGGCCAAACCCAAAACGCAGGATGAAAGTGTAAGAAATAATATGTCAAAACTAAATCCAAGATTTGGGATCGTTGGGAGGAGGTGGAGATGGGGAGGGGAAGTTTGCCAAACTTCCGATACTTTAATTTGATCTCAGTGGCGTGTCATTATTGGGACATTGATGTAGAGTATAACAGATGAGCCCGCGGTAAAATGGTAACTAATTGAAAAGAAAATACTCATTTATGACAGGAAATGTAAACGACAGGTTTTGGTTAATAAAATAAAACTGTACTTCTTTCGAATCCGCAAAAACGACGTGAACTCGGGTGTTATGAAGTTTGGCACAAATTTTCTATATGAAATGTGTTAATAAATGCAAATATCTTCGGCTATTACTCTTATTTCCATCACGAGTCATGAAGCTTTAAAATATCAGAGTACCCTTTCTTCCTTATCTAATCTATCTATTGAGGAGAGTCCGGGGGTAAAGTGCAGTAACTTCAGTTAACTTTTATAATAGTAAAAAACTTTCGAAATATAAGTGATTTACAATCACTACTGAAGTTAGTGCACTTTATCCTCGGGACACTATATACAGGGTGTTAAGGGACGTACTTGACTTTAAACTAAAAAAATTGCGAGTAAACGGTCAATAAAATTTTGGTCTCACTTTTGATGTTTTTTCCTTTGTTCAACAGTTAGTGGGGGGGGGGGGGGTGAGCGGTTACTCGGGAGTACGTATTAGAAGAATGTTTTGTTTGATTTTGAAAAAAAAAAAAGAAAATAAAAAGATATAAAAAGTCACCGTAGACCAAAATTTCAAAACATTTTTTACTTAAAATGATGCGAGGATTCACTGGTTGGAGTAAATCAAGTACGTCCCTTAGGACGGGTTGTTTAAAAAAAATTGAACAATTTATACATTTTTGGAAGTTAATTTATAAGCCAGGTGCTTTATAAAACTGAAATAATCAAGAATCGTTAATCTTTTTTTAAATGACCATTCCTCCTGTAATAATGTATAAATAATAGGGATTGTGGGTTAGTTTTTATACAAATCTGCAGTTTTAATTAATTTATTTAATTATTTAACGCCCAAAGGGCTTTTACATATTGGTTTTGTTGGTATAGTACACTTGTTACATTTTGTTGGTGGTAAAAACTTATTTTTATTCTGAGAGTGACACTTGACATTAAAAACTAGAGGAAGGCCACTTTTTACAGGAAATTTTGAAAATCCACCCCACCCCTTTTTTGCCATCCCTTCATCCACCCCATTAAGTCTGTGCAACGCTGGGTGCTGGAACTATTATTGTTAAATAGGAAAAAAAATTGAAGTATTAAAACTCGGATAAAGTGGGACGGTAAAGCCAGATATTATATTTTTTCTCAATTTAATAATCTACATAAATATCTGCTTTGACTTTTCCCTCGTGGTAATTTTTTTCTCTAGTTCATTCAATACCTTAGCACAGGGTTAGTACCGTCGCGTCATTGCGAATATTTCAGTTTTAAAGGCTTCTTCAAACAGTCTTATTAAATAACACTTTAATCGAAAAGTCTTCTATCACTTTAAATTAATTCCGGGCAATGCCAGTAGGCCGCGTTGAATAAAATTCATAAAAGAAACGTGGACTTGAATTGTAAAAAGCAGAAAAAGTAAACTGGGTTAATAAACGTGTTAAATTCAATGCCAACCTACATTATTCATTTTACTGACTTCTTCGCGTGAAAAAAATAAAAGTATGAATATAAAAATTAAATTTTGTTAATCAAAATCTATTTACAGGCATCGCAGTCACAGTTGACAAGAATAACGTACTAATATACATATGAATTGTTTGCATAAAGCTTGAACCACAATAAACTTGTTATTTGACTTACAAGACTTCAAAAAGTTCAAAAGAACACGTTAAAAAAATTATTATTCAAATTCGATCAAAGTATATCTGTAAAGTTGGTTTCCGCTTGTCGCTAAAAACAGTAAGTCCCAGTTGTTTCGCAGAAATTCAAATGTACCACATTGTTTGTCATATTGTTTTTTCCACATTTGAAAAGATTCCGTTAAACGCAGGGTGCGTTTCAGCTTATTATAAAATTGTAATAAACTGTCAAGCTTAACAACATCATCGGGATGGAAGCAGGAAAGTTGGGTTTGGTATCTGTTCTTGATATGAGTGCGGCATTTGATACTGTAGATCATAGCATTTTATTAAATGTGCTTGAAACCGAATTTGGCGTTCGAGGTGATGTACTCCAATGGATGACATCGTACCTGTCTGGACGAGTAGCTTCAGTAACTTTCAATAAATGTACATCACCTGAAACTCCCATCAAATTTGGAGTTCCCCAGGGTTCTATCCTGGGTCCCATTCTCTTCATTCTATATACGAATCGTCTCGAACGACTCATTCACTCAGCTGGCTTTGAATCGCAAGGCTACGCGGATGATCGTCTGATTTTCAAATTTTGCTCCCCGGATGAAAAAGACGTCCTAAAAAACGAGGTGGTTAGTTTCATTAACACAGTCTCAAGTTGGATGTCTGTCAATAAACTCAAACTTAATCCGACAAAGACGGAGTTTATTTGGATAGCTTCACCTGGAAGACAAGCCCTCATAGACTCCAGTCCAATCCGTATTCAGGATACAGATATAATCCCTTCTGCAGAAATCAAATTTCTTGGTTTCACTTTAGACAATAGTCTTTTTCTTGAATCACAAATCTCAAAAACCGCGAGTACTGGCTTTTTCCATCTAAGGCAGATAAAATCAATCAGGAGATGCCTTCCTTCTGATGGAGCAAAGTCACTCATAAATTCCTTCGTTGTCTCACGTATGGACTATTGTAATAGTGCATATGCTGGAATACCTAAAAAACAAATCAATAGAATCCAGTCCGTTTTCAATGCTGCGGCGAGAATGATTTTTGGTGAATCCAAGCATTGCCGTATAACCCCGCTTCTAAGAGATCGCCTTCATTGGCTTCGATGCCCTGAAAGAATAGAGTTTAAGATCTGCTTAATAACATTCAAAGCATTGCAGGGAATGGCGCCAGCCTATATATCGGAACTATGTGTCCGACAAAACCTAAGCGAAAGACAGCTTACTCTGAGGTCAGCAGATCTAGATGTTACTAATCATTTAATTGAACTTTCTCGGTCAAATCGAGCTGTTAACTATGATCGCTCTTTTCGTGTAACTGGCTCACTCATTTGGAATAAACTTCCCTCAGCTCTTACTATTATCCAAAATTTAGCTGAATTTAAACGAGCTTTAAAAACAACATTATTTAAAAAATCATATTATTCATGAATCCTCCTTTCAATATACTAATAAGCCAGGTTCTCAAGTTTCCGGTAATTGTTTGGTTTCGGTTTCCTCCATATTGTACTTTTATGTTTAATGTCTACTTTTTATACAATATTTTAGTGTTTTCCTGTTTTATATAATACTTTAGTTTTACGGTTCTTGTTTTGTCCTACACCGTTATTGTCTATTATTGTTGTCATGTGCTATAACAACAGCACTGTTATTGTTAAAAAAATCTCTGCTTTTGTTTTGTTTTGTGTATACCGTATATTCGTTATTTCTATCTTGTAATGGACTTTTATTAATAATGAATTTTATTAATATTTTGTAAATTAATTATAAATTTCTAATAATATTTTGTAAGGAGCACTATAGGATTATTTTAGAGTTTATTTTAGTTAAGCGCACTTGAAGTGAAATCACACAAAACTGCGCTATATAAATGTAATGTTATTATTATTATAGTTGACCACCATTTTTTCAAAAGCTGAAACGGACGGAAATCATCAAATGGCGCTGAATAGCCATTTGGTGGCTTTGTCACAGATGAATCTCAGTGACTTACGGAACTCTATGAAGAACTTATTGCAGAGGGCCTCTTTAAATGACTTTTTCTTTTTTCTACTCTGTATGTATTTTTATGAATTTCTATTTTAATTTAAGTAATATTCTAGTATGATTGTAAGATATAAGCAAACATATAAACTCAACCGTTTAAACGCCTGCAGATTTGAAATATGTAGAAGATACGAAATGACAAAGAAGATCCATTAATATACGGGCTGGAATACTCTCAAGGCGGTTCTACCACTGTAGCGACGATGCCAGGAGTCTGCCCTAAGCTAAGGGTCTACAACAATATATACAGGCAACTTCTGCAACTTCCAAGGTTCTGCAGTGCCTCTACGATAACTCTGTTCACTGAAGGGAGGGTGAACTTTCCTCGACTTACTTCGCCATCGACTAACCAGCTACTGAGGCAGTAGAAGGAAGTCAACCAATGTCATTGTCGTGACTGCATCCGATTGGCTCAGCTCTCCAATGAGCGATGGCTGCAGATGGCGCGGCGACCTCCGTAATGGACGATCCTTTAATTTATTTTTATATTTTATGATAACTTTAGGTACCTACATATTATGTTTTACGTTTCATTTATTAATATTATTTTTTCTCTTTCTATTTAAGTTATAATTGTACAAATATCTAATGTAATGTGGCAGACTGGAGTGTTGCTCGATTAAACATTTAAAAAATATATATTTATCGCACATCCCATTGAAAAGTGTCGTAAGTGAAAAAAGTAAATATTATAGGAGAACGAAAATAAATGAATGAATGATGAACAAGCGGTTACGCCGAAAAGAGATTCTAGCGACATCTTGCGGAGATAGAGTGATCTTACACGGAGAAAAATGTTATTCTAAAATACGATAATTTTATTCGTAAAAACGGTTAAAAACGGGACTGAAGTTCTTACGAACAGTGTTTCAATGTTTATTGACGGGAAAATGTAAGAATAATTTGTTGTTATACGTACGAAATTACGTATATCAACAAATTATTCTTACATGTTCCCGCCAATAAACATTGAAAATTGAAACCCTGTTAATTTGTTCGTAAGAACTTCAGTCCCGTTTTTAACCGTTTTTACGAATAAAATGATAGTATTTTAGAATAACATTTTCCTCCGTGTACCTACTCAAATATGGGTTTCGTGAAACACCGAAAATCCCAATCACTTAACTATTAAGAAATAAAATAAAATTATAAAAGAGAAAAATTTGACTTACGACTTTTTTCTACGAGATGTGCGATAAAAAATAGAATACGAATTTAAATTTCGTGTTCAACGATATTTCATACAAAATTCAAGAACCTCCCAATTTTATCGTTCTTATTCGTTTTGGTTTTTATAAATAAAGAGTTTTGTGAACTCCCAATGTCAAAGTACGACGTTGAACCGAGACATATCAATTTAATGATATCAAATGATGCGACAGCTAATGACGCGTAACACCGTAATTTGGCGTAATTACAAACATGGGTTCATTCAAGGCATTCCGTTGAAAAAGCCGACGTAATCTCCGTACAATATATCAGGCCCCTTCGGCCCCCGTTCAACGGAATTAAACCTTTTTGTAAGGCTACATTATCACTGGTCTCTTTGAATAACGAAAAAACAGGCGAAGGAGACGAATTATTACACCGGAATTTGTTTGCTCGTAGTTGGAGGAAGTCGAAAAAACACATCCCTTTAAATTAATCCGATTGCGAGCAATAAGCGGGTGCACAGGGGCGTAACTTCAAATTTATTTATCCTTTTATTGTAGGTAGGTAGGTACTTGCAACGCGAAAGTATAAAAAAATTATATTATATGAAAGTATATAAAGTTATAAAATTATATCTCCTACTACTACCGCTTACTGTGGTAGTAGTTGGAGATTTTCAAACATTGTCAGGTTATTCGTAACCCGGGAATGTCTTTCTTTATTTAAAAAAAATATATATTGTTTTACGATTCCACAATCAGCACATAGTAAAAAAAATGATTCTATTATCAATCTATTCTAAAAATGAGTGACCGGACAACTCAACAATGTGCAACTTCATCAATCATTTGAAAAATCATTAAAAGTGACGAAAAAAAATAGCTAGGTTAAATATGTTACATTGGGTTAGGTTGGGTTATCACTTTTAATCAATTTTTAAAGGGGTGTTGAAACGCCACTTTTCATGGAACCCTAAAAATGATCTATGGTTCGGAATCGATTTATATGCCTTGAATACATTAAGTTTCTAAGTTCTAAAAAAATATATTTAAGATAATCTCTGGATACTGTCGAGCCGGAATAGTAATCATATAAAATTCCCTCGATAGAAAAAAAAAACAAAGTAGGAATGCTGATTATTTTTTTTCGAACACTAATTATTAAACTAATATCGGTTGTCTGAGATGTAAAATATACCTGCGTAATGAACTCAAATGTGAATTAAATTAAAATAAATAACTTTGTTTAAACCACTAATATAATCACAATTGAAATAACTTTGTTTAAACCACTAATATAATCACAATTGCGAAGTTTGAAGAAACTCAAATGTGGTTTGAAATTTTTAAAATTGGAAGTGATGATTGTATGAATTCATGTTTACTAACGGTGTTAATCCGAAATGAAAATTTCTGACGTCGATCTAATTTGTCAAGAAAACAATATAAATTATATTGTAAAGAAATTTGGGGAATAATTCCAAACCTAGTTCGACATTTTTTTAAACTTTCGCTGCTATCGGTGTGCACAAATACATACAAACGTGTGGTCTTTAAAATGATTTGCCTGGACGTGATGTTTGTATTAGGAGGGTTTGAATGTAAATTTCTCTGGAAACTACCGAATGTGTAAATGTAGACGATTTTCTGTAATTTGTTTATTTTTATATGGTGGTGAAAAAATTCAGATTCACGAAATTTATGATTCTTCTTACATAAATACTTATCACTAAAAATAAAAATTGTAAGTTTACAGATTAACGAGTTTGCCTAGGAGTCCGAGAATGTATCTTTACGCCACTGAACAGGGCCCGCAAACCGCGAAGGGGATATAAATGAGACTTCAATCGGCAACTTTATAAATTAGAAAAAAGTGAATATTTCAAAGTTCTCGTTAGAACATTCCGGGACGCGAGAAGAACACACTAAATAATGAAATATCTATGTAAATAAAAAAGGGTTTTGGGGTATCTAGAAGTTGTAAAAAACAATAACGTGGGTGGATGATTTTGCCATGTTGGGTGGTCGGTTGAAAAGTTGCGAGTTTTTCTCCGATAAATGTTTGTACTGCGATTCGAGAGGAAACTAACTTGGAGATAATGGATACGAATGTTTGTTTTTGTTTTGCGGCCGACAAGGCGACGATATTAAAAACGGAAGAATCAATAAGCACATAGAAAGGGTTTGAAAGCATCGATTGAGAACATACACCAGATGATCATTTCGCAATTCAATGACAAAACAAAATATTTTTTTACACAGTTTCAGAAAGTTTTATGTGTAGTATAACTAAAGTGAAACCAATTATGAATTTCCTCCTTGTGCATTTACTTCTATTAAGATAAGATAATAATAAAAAAAATAATTAAATTTATAAGATAACTAGCTGATCTGGCATACGTTGGAATGCAACTTAAATAAAGAAACTCTTTCTCTCTGCGTGACCTTTTCCATTCGTCCCCGTTCCCCTTCCACCTCCTCTTCCCCTCCCGCGCCACCTACCCCTCACGTGTTCTACTTTTACTTTCCCCACCCCTCTCCTTCTGTCCCTCTTCTCGCGAACACCACTCACGCATTCCCCTTCACCTTTTCCGCCTTCCCCCCTCCCTCGTACCCTCCTTAATTCCCCCCTCCCGCCTTTTTTCCCTGCCGCTAAACTCCATAAAATACACCCATTTTTCAAACTCGCGTTTGACCTATTTCAAATTTGTATGCAAATTTTATAACGTTAGAGCACGTTATTCTGCTATTCAGGACTGAGACAAAACCAACAAATCAATATAATATGATCATAAAAATCGGTCAAAATCTTGAGTTATAGGAAAATGACGTAACTAACCAGTTTATATATTAAGATTATGAAACAAAAAAATTATTTTACAGAACTTTTTAATTAAGGACAGCATATTACGACAAGATATTATAAAAAAATAAAAAAAAGGTATGTGCATTTCTTTTAGAAGCTTATAAATAAAGAAAAGTGATAGGACTATTGTGCGGTATTTACTAAAGCCAGCAAAAATCGCGGTATTCACATAAGCGCCACTTTGCCGAAATTGCCACGTGTCCACGTGGTCGTAACGAGAACGGCCGGGGAAATTAGAAGACTTCTAATAGGTTTACTCCGCTTCCGGTTTCTCTCGCCTTATAAAACCTTTAGCCCTAGCAACCCTTAAAATCCTTGAGGACTTCTCAAGGTTCCTGAAAGGAAATCTATTTTCGTAACTCCTAAACAACACGTGTAGTAATGCCATTTATTTTACTTTCATAATAATTATAATAATTTTTATAAAAAATGTTATAATTAACTAACTAACTAACCAACTAACCATCACGCCGTTTCCTTGCAGGGGTAGGCAGAGAGGACGGACCGCCAAACAACTTGGTATTGGCACACACTCCTTGCCTTATTCACATTCATACATCTTCTTATATATACTCTTCCTATTATTCTGACTCTTGACATGACCCGACTCAAGTATCTGATTCACTTGATCGAGCCACGTCTTCCTCAGGAGTCCTCGGCTTCTTCTATCATTCACATTCGGGTCATATATTCTCCTTACACACCTTTCTTCGTTCATACGCTCTACATGCCCAAACCATCTAAGCGTCCCTATCTTAATCTTACTTATTACGCTCACATCAGCCTTGCATCCTTTTCAGATCTCCACATTCCTCACACGATCATAAATGGTTTTACTTAGGGATCTTATATCTCAGGGATATTATAATTATATTTTACTAAATATCCGGAACCTGGCCAGAACCCCGCTAATTTAATTTATTTATTTATTTATTTACGCCCTAATAGGCTATTACATGAAAAATATTAACAATATTAATAACTCAGGTCTGGGGCATACGTCATTTCTATGTCTACCTACGTTAAATTGTCGTGAAAACAAGCTTATGTGTCCAAGCGATTAATTACATGTGTTACAAACCAATAAAACAGAATAAATGAGAATGTAATAATAACAACATTCAATGATTGTTGCATAATATCTGCACACATATGCGCTATTTAAAGGAAGCGATGTTTTTTACAAAAAAATTGTCAATAGAGCAAGTTTCATTCCCCACAGGATGCAATCTCTGAAGACAAGAGTTGAATATAAAATTAGTGCAAGAAGCAACTATATTAAATGGAGCATGGAGTCCAGTATTGTATTTATTGGGTATCCGAGTTTCCCGCTTGTACTACGAGTTTACGGGCACTGTGTATATGATGCATACATCAATAACCCTACAAAACAGAATAAATTGTGGTCCTATTTTCGTGATTCATTTTTATCTTTCTAGGACTAATATCCGCCACCTTGCGACCTGCGCCCTGCAGCCTGTGACGTCACGTGCGTATCCCGAGTGTAAGCCCGACCCACGTGTTGTGGGAAGTGTAAACGTGAAGCGAATTACATATTTAAGAATGTAACTTTAGAAGATCTACAGTATTCTGCAGTGCCTTCTAGAGGAGTCCTGAATTGTCACGCCGATGATAATATAAAACAGTATTTCTCAAACTTATTAGGCTCGCTCTTTTCTTCTCAAGTACTTATATATTTTTCTTCACTCCCATACACAGATTTTGATCAAAGCGTGGCAAGGCATACATAAAAATCTCGCGTCACGATGTTCGTCCAGGATAAACTCCGAAACTACTTAACCATTTTGATGAAATTTATCTAAATGTATGTAATTTGGTCCAACTTAAAAGATAGGATAGTTTTTATCTCGATTATGACCTCATCGTCATTGTGTTTCGTTAGTCACAGTAACGCGTGGCGGGGTCAGCTAGTAGTTTATGAGGTTCTACGCGCTACGGCATTGCCATGAAGAACAAGTGCAAATTTCACGATGCCAAAACTCACTATTAGTCAGTTTTAGGTGTAACAGAGTTGAAGACAAGATTAAATAATATTATTTAATAATAATCTTATTACACAAGACAACGTAATAAATTATACACAAATTCAACAAAGACAGAGTGTGGAAAAGAAACATAGGCTATGAGGGTATAAACATATATAATCTCCTTCCTGACTAATAACCGAAAATAAAATAAGAATATTTAAAAAAAAACTGTTTGCTCTCAAAATTAATGAGCAAAACCAAAATGTTCTAACTTAAAAAAATGTGTTACTTGGTATTAGGTAGTAAACCATCATTATTGATATTATTTGTATCAATGTATTAAGTTAACAAAGCGAAATATGTAGATATATTTTTTTTAACAAAAAAAAAAAAATTTAAATCCTTCATTTTCCGACAGAAAAGTCACGCCAAGAATTATTGCTTTCTTGTATTTTTGCCATTTATAAGAAAAAATTTCGTTTGAATATTAAAATTATATAAAGCCCACAATATCAAACAATTTGACAAAAATTTAGGACCAGTTGTTTCGGAAAATTTGACGTTAGATTTTCCTTCAAATCGTCAATCACCGCAAAATTGGGTTGTTTCAACCTCCGTCAGACGAAATTTCAACGAAAATTCCATACAAATGTGATTGGACATCACCTTAATGTGATCAGCCGAGTTCGAACCATTAAGCTTGAATGGCGCATGCGCAGACGTCAATATTGTGATCTGACAGGTCGTGGCGGGAATGTCTGTAATATTTTTAACTAAATATGGCTGGACAATTTTTGTACATAACGTAAAGAATGCACAATGGTTAAAACTTCAGAAGTTAGATATCCTCTCAAAGTAATTCTGTATAAGAAGTTAGATATCCTCTCAAAGTATATAGTTGTCGAAAATCGTCAGTTTCAGAGATTGAAAATGACGTAAAAACTGGCGAAAACATTGAACAAAATAAAAGTTTTCTCTTATTGACCGATGGTATCACAATAATTGTCAACTGTAATACTTACATTATGAATCTACAATATATAAGAAACCTCTTTTTTATGATTGACATATCCCCGTCAAATTATTTTACTGATTATTTACCTTGAAACCACGGAGCTGCATGGAGCTATAGGTTCATGTACATGGATACAACTGAGGAACTCCCGATTTCGTACAAGATACGAAATTAATAGTATTTTATAATAAAAATCCTTTTGTGCTCAATATATATCTTTATTCAAATGTTTATTTATACACGTAAAACTTCCTCGTCATATAAGTTATAAGAATAAGTACACGTATATATAAGTCAGTATTTGTACACAGTTGTATGTGGGTAAAAAAAACTGTTTATTCATTTCACTTGTATGTTTAATTGGCGACTTAAGAACAATGTTAAAATTATCTGTTCGTGATTATTGCTCCTTTGTACCCATATCTTTCGCATGAGATAAGTTGGTTTCTGTTTGGAGATAGCCTTTATCCAAAACACAGACTTGTCATAATTTCAGTTGCAATCCTCCATTATATATTTCTCTCCCATACTGCAATGCCGCTAAAACAAGTATCAATATTATAACATATTTTACTTCATCCGTTGGTACCTGATAAGTAAAACAGACAAACTTAATATTATATCAAATAATAACAATAAATGAGATGTCCGTCATTCATTGTTAATAATGTTAGTTGCAAATATAGTTATACGATTGTAGGATACCAAATAAACTTTAGTAGATACGTAATTATCGGAATTCGGACTTAAAAAATACTCATTATTAATAATACAAGTAACCTCTAATGTACGACGTTTTATGTTGTTAAACGTAGCTTGTAAATATGGGCACGTTGAATTCATTTTCCATATATTTTTATGTTTTCTTTAGCACTTTTCCCACCTTGCTTTCAGGTTACATCTCTGAAGTGGTCACATTCCGGAAAATCGGTCTAAAATTAAATAATATACAAATAATACGATTGAAAGTTACCATATTAACTTTACTATGTATGTAATTGACTGAATACGAATAAAAACAACACTCATTCTCAATCATTTACGTTTTATATCGTAGAAAAATATTACTGACCGCAACAAAATAGCGGTAAAATTCTGACGGCCGTGGTCGGCGTGCGCATGCGCATCCATAGAAATTTTATAAGTGTTGCCATCATAAAAATATCTCGGTCTTCGAAATAAATAATTCTGCGGAATAAATGCCTAATTCGGCGGGGAACACTCAGTGAAATTTTCAACGTGGATTGGAGTGTGATCGGAGTTGAAACAACCCATTTGGTATTTGAAATGATGGAAGACGTGATTGCCAATCTAGTTTGAAGTGAATTAAAAGAATATTTTCATTATTTGAAACAACTGCTCCTTAATCTCTAATAACTATGAAAAGCCAGCAGCGCGAAACGTAATAAAAATACAAACTCCAAATTGAATTCACCACCAAGAGGTCATTGCACCCCATTGTTGTTGTACGGCAAAGTTCACGTATAAAATTAAAACTTTTTGGAGATTTCCGTTATTTGATAAGTCCAAACGACATATTTATGCAAGCGATTAGAATTTTGCATTCGCAAGGGGGCGGTTATAAATTGCACACCAAAGGGGAAATTGGGGATACAAATGGTCCGATAGGGATCGCTCGTGTCGTGGGCCGTTATTTTGAATTTTTAAGTGACTCATAAATAAGCGAATTTGGCCCTTCTATTTGCATGCTATTGGGCTGTGCATACAATATTTTAATTGGTTGTCAATTATTCATACGCCATATATATACATACGTAATGCACAACCTGCTTCTAGCAAGCTTTCCAAAGGGGAAGCTTGTCGTTTATCGAACTTCACAGCACAAATATCACAATAATTGGTTGTCAATTATTCATACGCCATATATATACATACGTAATGCACAACCTGCTTCTAGCAAGCTTTCCAAAGGGGAAGCTTGTCGTTTATCGAACTTCACAGCACAAATATCACAATAATTGGTTGTCAATTATTCATACGCCATATATATACATACGTAATGCACAACCTGCTTCTAGCAAGCTTTCCAAAGGGGAAGCTTGTCGTTTATCGAACTTCACAGCACAAATATCACAATAATTGGTTGTCAATTATTCATACGCCATATATATATACATACGTAATGCACAACCTGCTTCTAGCAAGCTTTCCAAAGGGGAAGCTTGTCGTTTATCGAACTTCACAGCACAAATATCACAATAATTGGTTGTCAATTATTCATACGCCATATATATACATACGTAATGCACAACCTGCTTCTAGCAAGCTTTCCAAAGGGGAAGCTTGTCGTTTATCGAACTTCACAGCACAAATATCACAATAATTGGGAAGTTGAGTGAAAAATATTTTCACTTATAAAAAATATTTTTATGTAGATGACATGCAAACTTAAATACCTTTTTTTATATACTTCGTTTTCATAATTAAATTAATTCCACGAGTTTGAATTTTATTAAAGCCCCCAAAAACGCCATGTAAGAGATTGGAGAGGGTGTGACGTCGTCTCACGTCATCTGGTCCCTTGTTTGTGAAAAATAACCATGAAAATGCACTTTTTTCAAAATTCCGGTAACTGAATTGTTAGTACTAGTTAATATCTAACTATTACTAATTTTTAAATTTATTTTTCGTCCATATTAAGCGTGTCCCGGTTTTGTAAATATTTTCCCTTATATTTCACACAAACAAGGGACCAGATGACGCTCTCATATATACACTCTCCTGTACCGTGCCGGGCGTTTTCGCGGGATGAATAAAATTCAAAATTGTAGAATTAATTTAATTATGAAAACGTAAGTGAAAAAAAAACAAAAAAATGGTATTTAAGTTTGCAAGTGAACATTGATAAATAAAATTTAAAAAAAAAACTTACCTTCCTTATGGTCATAAATTGTCCGTTATTGCGCTGAAAATGCATATTTGTTCTGTTGAGATAAAAAGCTCAAAGCTTTAAGACTCTTTTAAAGGAAGATCTTTACAAGAATGGCTTGTTATGAAGCTGGAAAGGGTGGAAAATAACCACATAGGTTATTTTATAATAAGGCTGCCGGATGAAGAAGTGTTGGGAGATGTTAACATAAGCTGCTGAATACAAAATAAAATAAAAAGTTGTTGAATGGTTTGGATTGGGACCAAGGAATTTGAGAAAGACAGAGTTGTAGAGTTTGATAGGTACTATATACCAGATTTTTAAGGCTTCGTTGTAAGAGTTCACTAAGGAAAAGAAGATTACCGATGAAGGAGGTTCAAAAGAAAGGAATGTAAATATGAATGATGGAGGGAGCGCGCCAATACATTTTTTTAATAATCAATAGGCGTAAGCGACCCTTGTGAAAATATTTGATAAAATAAAACTTATTAAAATAGCAAAAATCTCTAGGCATCTAAATTAAGTAGCATTAAAGAAACACTGATTTTTCATATCTATAACATGTTAATTAACAGAACCAAATGTGTTTTTTTTTATTATTTTCGGAGCATAGTTTGCGATTTTTTTTTACTACAGAGAGACTTTTTCAATTTGGCATCTGAATAGAGATAATTTTCAATAACAACATATAGATTTTTAAGAACTTAAAAGAAAGTTTTCAAGGGAAGTGTGTCATATGCCGATAGAAATTCAGAATGCGGGGTAAGTAATTCTCCGTTCGCTAAAGGACAGCAGCACACAACATTTGAATCTACGCGGAATTAGTTTGGAAAAACATTTAATTAATTTTCCTATTTGACAAAACTAATTATCCTATCATATAAACAAAACAAAAAACCGGGCGCTAATACAGATATAAAAAAGGACAAACTTGTCATCTTCAAAAAGGAAGTGTTATTCTGCCACTTGAATACAAACCAAAAACATGTCACATTTTTTGCGCACGTAAACGAACAAATGAATAGTGGCTGTATAATGGATATGTTAGAAGAGTTTTCTAACTATTGCAAGTATTTTATTTTTCATAATATTCGTTATAGTATGGATAAGCTATTAGGAGGAAGGTGAGAAACCCCCTGATTGTCATATTTATTATTGAAGTATGGTAAGATTGATATTTTTAGCTATAAACAAAACTCAGCTAATCTTTTCTAAGGGGAAATGTTTTGGATAGTCAATATTACAAATAAGGGTAGGTATTAATATTACAGGTGTGCGGTGCCCTTTAGCCGAGACGCTCACCCCGCAAGTTAAATGCGCCCGCGTCTCGGATGGACGCTTCTTCCCGCTTATAGTTGAGGGGGCGAAGGTAGCACCACCCCTAAACCACCTTACCCCATCTCTTATCACATACCACCTCCATGGCCCACGTTGAAAAGGGCGCTTGCTCGTAAATCTAGAGGTATTCTTGTCGGGCGGAACATTAACACTGTCAGAAACTTTCCCGATAAGCTGTTTATTGAAAAATAATCGGATCACGTGTAAAAAATGTGTATCGAATATTAAAGAAATAGCATCGCCTTGGATCACATATCACATGTTTCAAACTTTGTCTAAAACCGTAGCTACCTACTACCTTACCTCGTTTTACACCAAACGGTAATTTTAATTAAATAAAACAACACGCTTTGTTTACACGACTATTCAACAAAAATGATCAACACCTCCCTTAGTTAATGCACTTTACCTTCCGGACACCATGTATAGTTGTTTTATTTCTAATCAGAAAAAATAATCATTTGGGTTTTACACTATATGTGCGTTTTACCTCTATGCAAAACGTGTTTTGGGTAGTATGAATAATAAATACCTTCTACTTTATTGTTATGATAAAAGCGCTGTTAGGCACCTATAGTCAAAGATATATACATAAATAAGTGAAAAACAAACGGTATTAATAGTAAATAATAAAATAGACATATGGAATCAGTTCACGCCTGAAATTAACAACCACAACTTCCGTTAACTGTACTTTAAGTAAATATACGCGTACACAAAATACCTAAATTGTTTTGGTTTACGGAAAAAAACTCAAATCAAGTTTTCGCAAAGCTTTCAAAAACACAAAAAGTAAACAATCGTATTAAAAAAGCACTGGAATCAGTTTATAAATGGAATAAAAAACCAACACTTCCGTAAATGTACTAAAAATAAATGTACATGTACACAAATACCTAGATCGTTTTGGTTTCCGAAAAAATCTAAAAATCAAGTTTCGCGAAGCTTTCAAAAACACAAAAAAGGAAACACACTTCCACGAATATTAACAAAGCCGTAACATGTACGTTTTTCAGGCCGATAAATATAATAACTAGGAAAAATGTTTTATATATTTCCGTGTAACGTAAGGATCACAAAGGACACACCTGGAGCTTATTTTGTGACCGAATTGTATGTGGGTGGTGAATGGGGTGGAAGGGTATTTGACGTGAAGGGAAGAAGAAAGCGCATCACCTACATTTGGAAATAAAATAGACTTCCAACATTTCTGTACAAAATAAGAATACTTTTTGAATATTTAAAGACGAATAAGAAACAGCTTTTTGGATAGGTAATTACAATGCGAGTTGTCTCTATTCTATCAGATTCATTTGTTGAAAAGGAGACGTTACTCCGCCTCCCGTACTTTGCGCAACATGGTTTTTTGCCTTTTTGCCTATTTCCCTGATTTTGCGCTTTTAGTATTCTCAAGTTTACGGAACGGCTATCATACAAACAGAAACAGGCAATACACGTAGATTCCTTATGACAATAATGCTGCAGTCCTTTCTTACACATTAAATAATGGTGAGACAAAAGATGACACACAATGTACGTACGTCTGTTTCCTCCAAATTACTACTTTTTTTCTTTGGAGGAAAAAGACGTACGTACACTGCGTGTCATATATTTTGTAACTATAACTAGATTACGTGCAGTTGAACACATTTACTATATCATAGAGAAAGTATTGCCAACTGCATGTATAGATAAAAGCGAGTATCTAAATGACGCACTCATATTTTTGTTTCATATACTCCTCCATAGTTAGTGGCAATTAAAAATAATTTCGGATCGAGCAGTTCTTATTGGTATTCTAAAACCTGAAAGTTATCCATTTAAGGCCTAAGATTTCCCATCGTTAAAGATTT
Organism: Limnephilus auricula; assembly: GCA_951813805.1. NCBI lineage: Eukaryota > Metazoa > Arthropoda > Insecta > Trichoptera > Limnephilidae > Limnephilus > Limnephilus auricula. Next base: position 11,031,272 of record OX638403.1, read on the forward strand.
AAAGAATTCATTTCGTGATTTTTTTTTTTTGCAAATACCTAATTATAAAATACCCCCAACTTCTAGTTAACCTTAAGACAACCGACTACAGATTTATTCATACCTGAAGAAATCTATTTCTCGAAGCTTGACTCTTACTGTTTATAATAAATTACGTCGTGGTGTGTAAATTTGGTGAAAGAGAGTGCCGTATCGCCTTTATTTCTCTCTCCCCCAATTAATTTCAAATGCGCCTTCCCTTTACATTTTAACCAAAGGCGAAAAGCTCGCCTTCTTTCTTGTCGACAATATTCGCGTCCATAAAGAGACACACTTTATTTTCAAACACGGAAGAAGATATAACTTTCAGTTATCGGATATGGCTCAGTCGTTAATTATTTTGTAGATGAAAAATATGATGTTAAAAATAATTTGTTAAACTTTTGTAGGTGTGCCGAGGGAAAAATGACCAATAATCAAACACAAAGGTTTACCTATTGAATACGTCGGTTCTCGACGGAAAAAAATTGGATCCGATGTGTACAGGGTGTAATGGCACACACCCGATTTTGATCAGCGATTTCTGAGCTGATAGGAGTAATAAACGTAGATATAATTTTACTATCCAATGATATTTTTTTATTAAAAACAAACAGAAACACATTTCTATCACATGTCGCCACTGATCACACAGCTGCGGATGTCGACAGGATCACTTGATATGCGCTTTCTCTACTGTCAACATACTATACTCTAATAACATAATGCTAGAACGAACGAAATATTTTTTATATTTTTTTCCTACTTTGTCCATAAATAGAATTGTTATTTTCCGTTTCGTTATTTTTTAAACAGTTTTTATCGATTTTTTTTAGAATGTACTCAGTCTCACATGATTCATATTCTATATGCAATGACGATATATTTTTCTTCAGTATGATTCTCGTAGCTCTATTTTGTAATATTGTCATTTGTTTCATAAATCCATCGTTGGCTAAGAATAAAATGATGCTACAGTAATTAAGTAATGAACGTGTGGTACAATGATTGCGTTGCCATTTGCTTTTAACCTTCTTGATTATTTTTAACAATGTATTAGGAATGGTCCTTACGGTCCAAGGGGTTAATTCACATATTTCGAAATTGCAACTTGCAGAAGATTACAGACATCTTATTTTGACAATATATATGCAAATATGATACATATATTTTAGGCATACTTAGGCTGTTTTGTTTAGTTTTGTCGCCCAATAAAGCGGGTTTGATGTCTCGAGATGAAAACTGTCGTAAAACATCTCGTCGGGGCTAACGACCTGGCATAAAAAATTCAACTGTATTTTTTATCCATCCCTGGGAAGATAGTGGATTATAGGGTCATAATTCCTGGCATGAAAATTCAAGTGATTTTCATTTAATTTTGACAAAACGTAAAATAAAGTTTATGCCATTCACTCAGTAAATCTCGAATAAGTACTGACATTTGAGCAGGGATAAACTTTTAGTATTGCATGTAAAATGCGAGTATGGCCATCGTGAATCTTGATAAAATTTAGAATTTCAAAGGATTTTCTCTACTTCTTTAGGCATTTGTCGCCCATCTTCATCAGATCAGTCCTAATACCAATTATTTGCCTTACTTATTACCCTACGAAGGCTTGTTTCACAGAAATTGAACAATGCATCATATTTCAAAGTTAATTTTCAAGTTCTGATGGCCATTCAGCGTCATTTTATTTTTTGACATTTGAAAGGTCTCCGTTAAATGCCAATTCTAGGCGCGTTTCAGCTTTCTATCATATTATAATGAGCTGAAAAGCTTTAGAAACATGACAGTTGTCCTCTTTTATTGATCACAATTTGCTAAAATGATGAAACGGACCTTAAGGGGGAACTTTCAATTGTCAAAAAAGGCGCTGAATGGCCGTTTGATGACAATGATACAATTGAATTTCTATAAAACAACCAGTCCTTAGTTTCAGGCATAAAACACTTCCATATTTTGATCAATGATTATTTTGCACCTTCTTGTATTCCTAAAATTGCAAATATTGACTAAAGTAATAAGAGATTTATTTGGAAAACACGTGGCTCTAGTAAAACATAAACTAATGAATTAAGAATACAAATTAAAAGTTTATATTAAACAATTGTTGCACCATACATAGATTAATGTTCCAGTATTAGTATCTTAGTAACGTATAAAGGTAGCATAAAAAAAATTCAAATAATCCATAATAGATCAATGAGACAAATTTTTAAGTTTAGTAAAAGTCAATACAAATAAAATTCTATAAAGTTTTAATTTTAATCAACATACTTTTCAACAATTTACTACTAATTGACTTTAAAGACAAAACGCATTACAATAAAGACTTCCACACAAACAATACAAAACAGAAAAAAAAACATTATAATTTCAAATAAAATAAGAAACTTTGTAAACATCACCAATACACGGACCCACGGACGGATGCAAAGTTATTGTTATATTTCAAATTAAAATGTCACATCACAAAGTATTGCTTCGATTGAAAAAGAATAATAAATAATAAAAAACAAAATATAACATTAAAATGCTGTTTATTTTAGACCAACGAAGTGGAACTACATATTTACATTTAATAAATAAATAATTACATAATTTTTGTTGTTTTTTTTTGGGGTGTTATGCCGTGTTACGCTACCTCCTTCTTTAGCCAACATTTCGGACAACGTTACAGGGTCCATCATCAGGACAGATGTGAAGATTTTAGATAGAAAAAACGTAAGCAGAAGCATTTTAAATTTCTATTTTACGTTTATTTCTCATTTAAAAACAAATTCTATCACCTTTCAAAAACAGTTTTTAGTTTTTGGATACATTCAGAAACATTCAATTTATTTGGATTTTATTGCTGGGTTAAGATGCAGTGGACCAACGACGACCTAACGCACCAATAGCAGCAATTCTGCGAGTATAAAAAACAGTCTATCAACGAATTGTTTGAGATCTGGGGTGGAAAAGAGCCACCATACACCGAACAGTGGAAAGCCGCATCTTATATCATAAAAAGAAGGCTGACTTTGTTTACACCAGCACAATAAACTTTATGATCTTCCTAGCATATCAAATGGCCGCTTATCTTATTCTGTCGCCGTAAAAATCCACCACTCGCGGGATTAGGGGAATTCTAAAATATTCAACCGATAAAAAACGTCTCCACGCTAATGGCAACATTTGTTTCCCAGAAGTCCCTTCGCGTCAAATGCCTCGGAAATATTTGACAGATCAGTAAAATATCACCGACATATTTTTACTTTAGGGCGATAAAACCATCGGCTGTGTTGAAAAATCATGGGAAAATAGCTAAGAGATGATAAAAAAAATGTCCTTGGGTAAGTAGAATAAAATAAAATATTTATATTATGAGAATTTTAATCAACACTCTGGTGTATGTGAATGTAGTTTTAATGTATATCAACAGATGTAGTTAGTATACTCAGTTTTAAGTTGTCTCAATAGATGTCATTACAGTACAAGATAGAAACAACTGTCGGACGTTCGGATCGAATATCCGAAGATAGAAGATCACATCCGATCTGCAGGCGGGCTCCTTCAGTGAGCGGTTCCCCCGCTTCAGATTATCACAGATAATCCTTTAGAACGGTCGTTAAGTGAAGTTAGTTTCACTGTAAATACGATACGATAATGAACAAGATTCTTAATCTATACGAACCGTAGAATTATTGAAGCTACCGATCATCAGAGTTGTATTGTTAAATAGAGGAAACAACAGAACACCACCAACAAGACGCTATAAGGGATGCTTAAATGGTTTGGGCATTTAGAGTAGATGACCTAAGAAAGGAATTATAGCACGGAAGATCTCTGTGAGGATATCATCATGTATGCTTATGACAAAAAAGGAAGGCAATAAAACATTTATTTTTAAAATAAATTATCCATATAAAATTTTTCATCTAGTTAAAAAGGTGTAACTCTCAGTATCGCCCTGGTGTTATACCACCATTCTGAATTAAAACGTTGCTTGAAATAGCTTTAGCCATGTTTAGTGACCAGACCGTAATAGCCAGGTACTTGCAAACCTTCTTTTTCCCTTTCTCCTTCCCCTCCCCCACTACTTTCAGCCTTACAACATACCCCAATCGGGGATGACATAGTCTCACTGGCTCCAGAAGGTTAAGAGCCGTTGGGATTTTTGTGCGATATTAACATAAAAGATGTACATGTTACGTAAAAAGGTTACAAAATGTCACCAACCATTATTTTTCCAAAAACTAAAAAAAAACTGCGTTAAAAAATAACGTTAAAACACAATATACAAACCATGATTTTATAAATACCTTTTTATAAGAACAGATCATAATATTATTTCATGTTTTACAAAAGTTTACGTTTAAATTTACCCACGAAAACACCGGAATCGTGAACATAACGTAAAAAAAAACAATTTCCTATTTGACATTTCCAGTTTCACAAAAGAAATCGGCGTTGTATGGTACGATTTACATTTACGTTTGAAAAAAAAATGTCAAAACATTATTCATAAATGATATTTCCTGTTTTACAAGTAATCCACGTTTAACCCTTTCCCCTCGACGCCCCCTATTGCCTGTCAATCACAGTCCCACAAACCTTTCCCTGTTACCCCGGCATATGGCACTCGGCACGTTGAAAATAACCCCAAATGGCCCAAGGGTTGAGGGGATATTCTGCAGATTGTCGGGAAATGAACATTGTGTTAGTATTATTAATAATGTATGTGCACATTCCAACGCAATAATATTAATGTAATAATTGTTAAAACTCTGTAAGTGTTTCAAACAATAAATAAATAAATAAATTATTAGCTATTATTGTAGAGGGCTATTTTTTTTTTTTTTTACATTAGATCCACACAGGAGGCCCTGAGGGAAAATTTTCTTCAGGGCCTATGTCATCTTTGAAGATGCTGTGTGGAGGGTTTTTTAAGGGAAAGGAGGGAGAGGAAGTCCTGGGAAGGAAAATGGTTTGAGGGGTGGGTAGGAATCTGGGGATAAATATGTCCAGGGGTGATGGATGTGTGAAGCCATCCCTCCCGGTGCATTTGTTGCTTCACCCGGTGCGGTGCAAGGCGATGGGTTGAGAGGGTCCGGCTGCAGAGATCAAAAACCAGTCTCTCCCGATCCGCCCTGCCACGCAGGTGGTCGGTAGACGCATCCGCCCCCAAATCCCGGACAAATCTAACCCCATGAACCCGGGCACCCCTGCTAAGTCACCAAACGTAGCGAACCACTTGGGGTGACCTGTGGCAGAGGTGTTGGTCGTCCAATAAATGGTTCCCGGGCGGCGGTACCCATAACCGCCTCCCAAATTAGGCTATGAAGAATTATACGAGTATCATGTTATAAACGGGGTTGACTCTCAAAAACAATCATTCGGAAGCATTAAAATATTTAATTCGTTAGGTTAAATCATATATTACTTAAAATCAGATATAAATTTTTTTTTTTTAAATTCTCATGTAGCAATTTTGTTTGGGTGCACATAATTAAATGTTATCTGTGCACTGTAACTATGTTATTAATTAAGAATGTTTTTATAAAACCCTGACGAAAGTTCAGGTCGAATCAAAACCGGTTGGTTTATGTGTTATAGATGTAAATTCAATAAAATGGTATTAAAACTAAGTTATTTTATCCTTATTATAAAAATAATAATAAAGCAAGTGCACAAAGTATGCCCATTGCCTAAAATCATGGTAAAATTTCCCCCCAAAGTTACCATCATCGCTCACAGTGGGCGATTTAAATATCAGGTTTGGAAGTCAATGCCAAGATTGGAATCACCGGGTTAAATGATTATATCAATTAATAAAGCCGTAAATCCGTTTGTGCAAAGCAGATGAAACGTTAAGCTAATGCGTCATGAAATTTTCCCAGCTTGAAACCTTGAAATTTCAGGTGGTCATATCGACAGAAGTCAATAACATAGAGACATGGAGATTCGAAATATGAATGTAATGTACCACGTACAAAATCGCAAAATAAAATGTTATACAATCTTTACCAGGCCTTTGATCTTAAAAATTCTTTTTATTAGAAACATATGACTAGAAAAATACAATTTAAAGTTGTTCAAATAAACACGGCTTTTCCTCTTCAAAACAAGATGAAATCATTTGGAAATTTACTTGAACTACGATAATTTCCAGTTTTTGTATTTAGGGTTGTTTCGACCATGAATATACTTTCTATATTGTTCTGGTGAAAAAGAGAGAAGCTCAGAATTAAAACGATTCTTCGAACAAATTCAGTGACAAGTATAAACATTGAGAGGTAATATCCAGCAATCCATTATTCCGTTTTTTGTTAATAGCGCTGCACTTGGATGTTTTTACAACCATTAAGCTAATGGGTATTAGTTTTAAATTTATTGCAAAATGTAGTCAAAATGAGCGCCGCGAACACAGAACCTCGCACGGCCGCGTCTCGGCGGCTAATGAATCGCGAGATTTAGAAGTATTTAGAATTTCTCCAGTATTGAGAACTTTTACCGAATATATATCCATTGAACACTTCAAGTATTTAAGTTCATAAAAAAAGATATGTTATTTTTCAAGATAATATCTAAACATTTATCGAGCCGACATGGTAATTATGTATAAGATATTCCCTCGATTAAAAAAACGCAATGTATTCTCCGAAAGTTAATAAAAAACCACATTTCGTCCAGTTATTTAACAGGTTACAGTATGAAAAAAATTACAGTGCATCTTTAAATGCTACTTTAGACATGGTTGAAAGTTTGCTCTTTTTACGAGTCGTCTTTTATGAAATATTTTCACAACTTCCGTTTAATTATCGTCGTTTTTTAATATTAGCGCGCTTCCTTTCATTCGCATTCACACAACTCCCTTTCGACCATCTTCTTCTTCTTTTTAAAGGCTTAATACTAAGCCATAATATACATGCACATATTCAGGATCTTACAACCATGTAACTTATTCTATATCCCATTGTTATATAAGCATAACGCGACTAATATTGTAGATGACATAGTCCAACTGACTCCTGGCAGTTACGACCCCCTTGTGGTCGAATATACTATTTTTTTATGAAAAAACTAACGGGCAGCCGGAGACAGGCTGCCAATTATGGTGAAGCTAAACCAATAAATAAGGTTGTTATTTTTTAGCTCATGTAAAGCAAACTGGGTGTGTCAACACTGTTACCTACAATTACCATTAGATGGGAGTCACGAGGTTCCTGGGAGTTTCGTATTATCAGTTCGCTGACATGTTTATAAAACATGTTGTGGGTAGTTTATTGGTGAAGTTGTTTTAATTATTTAGTAGTGCTGGTTAAATCGGTTTTTCAACCACCACTAATCTCTAAGGCTGCGTATACCACGTGAGCCGCCACGATTTATATGAAAGGAACGAAGCAACCGCAAACGCCACGAAACGCCGCTTGTGGTTCCTTCTTTCATTTCCCAAAATTCGTTGCTCGGCTCGCGCCTATGTTCGCAAATTAATACACAGCATAAGATCTTAATTTCGGCAGACGCAAAACCCAAATTTAGACAATTGAAGATCCAAATTTAAAAACAAAAATTGCTACACCTCTACCTTAATTGATGCATATAAAAATATGCATTAATTTTTAAAATACAATGAAATAAGAAATAACACAAATACAATTACCAAATGAAGAGTTTGGGCTTCAAAATGACCCAAGGTTGAATGTAAATCAGAGAAGATCGGAACTTACCTGTAAAAATAAGAGTAAAAAAAAAATTAACATTTTGATAAAAAGTCTCACTTTTATGTGTGAACAGCGCAAAAGAGTCCCAAATGCTCCCAACCAAAACAAAAGAGGGAGAGATAGTCTCCGAACCAATGAATATTACATTGGGAGTACCGCAAGGGTCTGTTCTCGGACCTTTTCTTTTTATAATGTACATTCATGATATGGTATCAAAATATTCTAAAATAAGATTATTTGCAGACAACGCGGTATACATAACATCATGAAATAAAAATTAATCAATTAAATGAATATGGCAGAATATAAATATAACAAAATTTATGAGTGTTCGAAAACGAGTAATACTAACAAAAAGAGAAATATTGATAGGCTTTGAAGAAATGTTTGAAATTAAAAATTTGGGAATTTTATGGATTTCGAGAAAGTATAAACAAATTAAAACCATGCATCTATTTTTTAAAAAAGAAACGCAAATAAAATAAATTGTAGAATAAGATTTAGAAATGAGCACTAATTTTAATATTTGATTTTTCTCACTGAAGGGAGCCAGTCCCTTGACGTCGGAACAGAAACGAAAAAGCAGTCATTGAAATTGTATTTACTTTTATTATCCGAGTAATGTGAATATAAACAAGCTTAATTAATACAAATTTCTTGCAATTACAAAATTTTCAACCCATTTCAAGAAACTATAAAGTAACTGTGTAAAACGAGACTCCTATTCCAATCCGATAAGAAGGTCACTTAAACGCCCGGGGCAAGTACAAGCAAACGAAAATAAATGGAAAAAAGTTCTGGAGAGATTTACGAGCGTAAACACACTTTTCTTTTTCGGCTTTCCCGTAATATTCCCTAAAGATGAAAGCAACAATCATGGTGGAATATCCATCTCCATTCTACATATTTCCAGCATCTCGTCTTGTGGACCCAGGAGGACTGAGGCAGGATGGAAATACCCGATATAAAACTGGCTATAAGGGCTCTCAACTGGAAAACATTGATACAGATTGGGATAAAACTAAAAAACTTTTCAAACACCTAGTAAATATTATTATGTGTATCGTATCTTTCGTAGAATTTCAAATGAATCATTGGCCTTTCAGCGCCATTTTGTCATTTTTTTTCATTTGAAAGCGATTCAGCTTTCTATCAAATTGTGGTAAGCTGACAAGGGTAACAACATGATAGTTTTCCTCTTCCGCTGATTACAATTTGTTCAGAAGCTGATCGGCATTTAACGGACACCTGTTGATTGTCAAAAAACAAAATCGCGCGGAATTTCCATTCAATACGAATTTCTGCGAAACAACTGAAGCTGGAATTAACTTCATAATATATTCAAATTATACGGGATACAAAAGGACATAAAAACTATTATAATATTATTTATTTCTATTTTTAACTTAATGAGTTAAAACTCAAATTTCCTGGATTCGAATCCCAGTTGTGCCCGTATCTTTTTCTGATTTTTCTGTTTCAGATTTTCGATTGAGTTTCGCTAATATTGTCTTCATTAATTAAAATATCATAATATTACTTCATATTCTTAAAAGTTAAAACGTACTGTACATAACTATACCGACGAGCACAGAAAGGTTATAAGATTTCGTTACGATTAATTGGTACCTACCCATTCACATCAAATTGTAATTGTATAAGGTTTTAAAAAAATATACATTGTAGTATAAAAATATGAGTTACATTAATTTTACAAAATATTTTATTTAAAGGCATTCTTAGTCATTTATCAGAAAATAGGAGTTCTTGTGTCTGATAAGGGAGCCCCAATTCTAATTTTGGTTGATAGGTAACATTTTTGGTTTAAAAATGTTTGCTTGAAATAAAATATCAATAATAATTCTTTTTATGAGAAATAATTTCGCACCTATGTTTTTATTAAAAATCTCTGAAAACTAGGTATTATTATTTGAAAAGTCACATCACATAATTTTATTAATCTAAAACTTATATTATTACCAAAGAAAAAACTGAAAAACGAGAAATCCAGAAAGCCGAAAAAACGTAGCCAATATTTGGATAACGAATTTCTAATGTGACGGCCTAGTCTAGTGGAATTCGATGGATTTATTAAGTTCATGTACTTATTAGGTAGCAAATTCAGAAATAAATTTTGTATTATTTACATTTTGTAAACCTTCGACGGATTACTAAGTTTAAGTACGCCATATAAATGTTTATAAATTCCATTCGTGGAAATGGCATATGACTATTTTCTGAAGGGTCTGATAACAATCGCGCCATTGCGACGGCAATTTGAATATACAAGCAGCTGAACAGAGTTTCTCAAACAGACATTTAACTCTTTGATAATCTTGTTTAGCAAGTAAAATAACAGTTATATTGACAATAAGTATCACAAAAATAATACAAGATTCACTCAAAATAAAGGATTGGTGGTTTCGAAATGTTCCTATATATACTGTGAAAGAACCGTGAATTATATTGTACCCAAAATATTTAATAAAATACCAATGACAATTTAAAATAAATACCATCTATACTGCTAAAGTCAAATCTAATCTAAGGAAATGGCAGATGATTTATATCGATGTCCTAATGAAGCCCTTGTATTTCTAATTGGAATTCACATTCTAAGAAAATGAAAAATCATTATAATTTTGTAATACCTGTACCTATATGTGAAACCATTTTTACTTTTCCTGGTGAAGGAAGGGTTCTTCCGAAATCGGGAGAGTTTAATTAAAATTTAAAAGTGGTCTAAAACAAATTTATATATTTTTATTGTAAATATTTTTATTTCTATTTTTATTTATTGGATACAAAAAAATTACGTACACATTGTAAGGAAGCTTTGACTGTCCAACTAGGAAAGTTTCCCGTTTTAGGACAGTAAAATTGGAAGGTTTAATTCACATTTGTGCTAGTTTACTGTATAAGGCTTGCACTGCTACTTACATATTTATATACGTACTATTCCGTTAATTTAACGATATTGTTCATTTATTATTATCATTATACATATATACATTATAAATACCATGGTAAATTGAAAATGTACCGTGTTATTTCATAAAATGTTGTCATTATGTAACTAACTAACCGTCACGCCATTTCCAGCAGAGGTAGGCATAGAGGACGGACAGCCAAACACGCCTTGCTTCATTCACATTCGTACATCGTCCCATACATACTCTTCTATTATTCTGACTCTCGACATGGCCCGACTTAAGTATCTGATTCACTTGATCGTGCCAAGTCTTCTTCGGGCGTCCTTGACTTCTTCTACGGTTATGTACCTGCTGACAAACCACATAAGCAGTTTAGCAGGTTTGAATGTTAATAAATAAAAAACAATTAAAAACTTAATGTATAAAAAAACGACCAGATAAATTTACAGTAACTGACTTTTTCTTCAAAGTGCTGCTCACTTACACGAAAGGGTAATTTTTTTACTAGCTTTCTTATCCGGCTTCGCCCAGGTTTCAACACATTTTCATCGATTTCATTATTATGAATAGTAAAAAAATAATAATTTACCTAACAATATGGCATGACGTCTTGACCTCTCATTCCATTAAAAAAAAACCCTCTAAACAGTATCCCCATATACAAAATAGACCCAGAGGAATTTTTTCCAAGGTGTGGAGCAGTAGATGTAGAGCAATTTGGAAGGCAAGAATGGGTACCCCCGCCCCGGGAACCAATTTTTGGATGACCAACACCTCTGCCATAGGTCACCCCAAGTGGTTCGCTACGTTTGGTGACTTAGCAGGGGTGCCCGGGTTCATGGGGTGAGGTTTGTCTAGGTCTTGGCGGCGGATGATCTAGATACACTGAACTCCAGATTCCTACCCAACCCTCATACCTTTTTCCTCCCCAGAACTTCCTCTCCTTCCTTTCCTTAAAAATACCCTCCACACAGCATCCCCAAGGATGACATGGGCCCTGAGGGAAATTATTTTCCTCAGGGCCTCCTGTGTGGACCTAATGTCAAAAAAAAAATGTAAAAATATATTTATAAATTTTACTAATTTTCGTAGAGATTGCTTTTCTAAAAGGTGGTTTGTGGTTGTACAAAGTCTGAGAACCTCTAGACTAGATGATATTATTGATTACAAGGCGAATTAATACACAAAGGCTTGCGCTGGCTGCACAAATTGCAAATCGCAAGTCATTATGTGAGACATTGCGAATGGGACACTGCCGATAGAGATGTTGCTTATAATGTTACAATCTTGTTTATTATTCAGCGGGGAAATGCGAATAGAGGATGTGGGTAATCGCTTCATAGAACCGGTGACTGTGGGGGGATGTCGCACTAATTAAAGTCCCTATTTGTCTGTGGTACTATTGTTTACGGCAGTCTTTATTGCCAATGCAGGTGACTGCATATAAAAAACACTTGGACTAAGAAGGAAAACATCTCAAAGCTGCAGGAATTAAGCTCACGCAACTATTTTCAGGCAGATCAATGTCATCATAATTTTTTTCCATTGATAGATTAATTTTTCTCCAAAGCTGTATTTTTTGTTATTTTAAACTAGGAATTTTTATTTTTATTTATTGATTTTTATTTTAGTAATTTGTATATTAAAGTTTACAAGTTACTAATTAATTATGGGTACATATTCCATTCTATGTTATTTTTTCTCCAGATTAATGTAGCTCCAACAATACATCTTAAACTTTTCAATTGATGCTGACTTGGTTTCTGGTGTGCTAGCACGGTCGCTCGATATGAAGATCGATTGTCGGTAACTTCTCATCGATCCCTAGGACAACTGCAGATCTCAAACGTACAAACGACAGTTGATATCGAATGTATTAAGGACACTTAGTCATTGTGAACTGTCACCTTTTCGTTTGCGATCTGCAGTTGTTGTAGGGAACGATGAGAAGTTACCGATAGTTATCCTATCGATCGTTATAGAGCAAGCGTGCTAGGGCCTCTGGTAGCGTTATAAAGCTTCATCCCTTTGTATAGTAGACTATTCTGCGTATTCCTTTTTTTAGCCTGATTTCCTTGCACGTCTTTCTTTGTGTTATGTCTGTGAATGTCTTTGTTGTATATAATTTTATTTGAGTAGTATTTCGGTAAAAGGTTGTTTACAGTTTTATGAATAAATATATCATCGTGTTCAAGGTCAGCCAATGTTTCACGTACCGTAACAAATATTTCGGCTATAAAGTGCAAGATAAAACTGGCCGAAGTGGAAGAAAGTGCTACAGTCCCGCAGTGAGGCATCTCTCTCCTTTCCTTATGTGAATATTTTTCTACTTGTGCAATGGTTTAATCACACACAAATTTCAAATTTGGTTCTTGAACATTTAAAAAATCACATAAAACACGCATCAGCTACACGGAGAAAAATGTTATTCTAAAATACGATCATTTTGTTCATAAAAACGGTTAAAAACGGGACTGAAGTTCTTACGATCGAATTACCAGTGTTTCAATATTTATTGGCGGGAAAATGTAAGAATACGTACGAAATTACGTATACCAACAAATTATTCTTACATGTTCCAGCCAAAAAACATTGAAACCCTGTTAATGTGTTCATAAGAACTTCAGTCCCGTTTTTACGAATAAAATGATCGTATTTTAGAATAAAAATTTTCTCCGTGCACAATCTTATAAGTATCTACTTATGAACAGAGTTAGACAGGTAAATTGGATGTGATTTTTTTAATGAAATAGTCTAAGTTTCTAGAGGTCACGAAAGTAGATATAATGAGCCCTTGAGATGATTTAAAAAAAATTACTATATAAACGTACAACGATGAAACAATAACACCATCACGCGGAAAAAAAGAATTTGTAAAATAAAATATTTACGGTACTATACAATGGTTCATTCAATCTGAACACATGTAGATGGGATTTTAACCCCACAACAAGCCCCGCCCGTAGCCTGGAAAGGCAGAGTGCAAAAGGCTCGACTTGTAATACCTACCTACCTATAAGATGTTATATTAAGATGATATACTTCGCTTTTCGGCCCATACAAAAAGGACGCCCGGGAAAAAACACTTTTCTACATTGAAAATTGCACAAAATGAATATATTCTTTTCTACATTGAAAATTGCACAAAATGAATATATTTTTTTATACTATGAAAACTATGTCGGTATGTTTTCGAATTTTCGATGCGTTTCGTATTAACGTAAACATTCAGTGTTAAACATGTACGATTTATCAAAAAATATTATTTAAGGAAAAAGTGCTGCTAACTCAACCCTCATAAAGAATTATAAAATTATAAAAAACTACCGTCGTAGCTTCTTCTTTCTAAAAAATATATATTTTTTAAAACTTCAATTTCGTGAAAGTTTCGGTGTAGAAAAGTGTATTCTCCATAAACCCCTTTTCGAGCGATTTCTGTAGGTAAATTTGAGCGTTGTCTCATTCGCACATTTCGCATTCGCATGTATTGTAAATGTGCGTGAGCTTATTGTGAGCGGGACAGAATGACAGATGCGGGTGTTCCGCGTGTGGTTCAAAGTCTAGCCTCTTAAGGCTCGTATGCTCCTGAAGCAACACGATTCCATAAAGAAGTAAAGCGTCAGGTAGACGGTAGAGTTTCCGGCATCTCGCGGATTCGAATATTTTTTAAACCGCGTGTGGAATTTGCCCACTAAGCGCATTTAAAAGAAAATAAATAAACAACGCATTGAAGCGAAAAAATGGGCCTTACGGAGTACCTGTTGTTACATAAGTTATTGTTTCTCACTGTACATAATCACATTTTTTACATTAAAAATCAACCTCACTGTAAAAATAAACCTCATAGTAAAAATTCACTGAAGAAACATTTGTTCTATTCTGATTTGACAGAAAACTGGTGTCGCCAATTTACATGATAGCTTTCGACGCCTAGGCCCCGGAGAGGCCAATTAAAATGAACAATACTACTTTCTTATTTTAATATTATATTAAAATAATTATTGGCTTTAAAAAGCTGAAACCGGTAACGGTCAAAAAATTAAAGCGAAAATAAGTTTTTTGTTTTATTATATTATCATAATGGAATTCCACCACGAATTAACAGTTTCAAAAATAGAAATATCTAATATATAAAAATTTCGTGTCACGGTGTTTGTGGTCGCACTCCTCCGAAAGGGCTCGACCGATTTTTATTACATTTTTATGTATATTTGGTATGTATGAGAATAGATCGAAAAGTATATTTCACACCGCGAGCTCTGGCTTTATGAAATTTGCATTAAAAAAAACAGGTCAAAGAGTTTAGCGGCAGGGAAAAAAGACATGATTGGGGGGGGGGGGAAACCGGGAGAGGTGGAGAGGTATTAAGGAGGAGGGGGTTCGCGAGAGGGGGGACAAGGGAGGGGGAAAGGCGGAAAAGGTGAAAGGGGAATGCGTGAGGGGGGTCGCGAGAAGGGGGACAGCGGAGAGCGGAGAGGGAAGGTGAAAGTGGAACGCAGGTCGTTGGAAGGGGAAGAGTTGGCGGAAGGGGAACGGGACGAATGGGAAAGGACACGCAGGGAGAACAATTTATTTATTTAAGAGGCAACGCATGCCGGGTATCAGCTAGTTATATTATATGTTGTTCGAGAAAGAATTTCGTTTCAGGTCGGTAAATTTGAGCTCATTTTGAACACACGGATACGCCCACAACATACTTATATCGATTTATCTCAGTGTAAAATGAAATAAATATATACACTCTGTTATAGGAAAAACAATAGAGTTTTTTAAGAATAACAGATATAGGGACAAATTACCTTCGTCCTTCTAGCTGAAAATATGTTTGCAGTAATCATACAAATTAAGAAGTAACTCCAACGTAAACCACAGTCAACAAACGCGAAGATTTTTTATTTTGTTTGTTTTTTATTGTGTCGATACATGAATACGAGGACATCGTAACGTAACACTCAATACAACAACCTGCACTCCGCCTCGGAACACGAATCCCTAGTGAGGAGGACTGTGAATAAACTACATTATTTTGTATTTTATAAGTAGTCATTTTTTTTTTTTTTTCAAGAAATATTTAAAACAAAGAATAATACATACATATCAAATAAAAAAACATAATACAAAAACAGAGAAAAAGTCCCAATAAACTACTTTTAAGTAGTTTGTCAATGGGTTCTTTTAACTTAATGGATTATTACAAAAATTAAATTAGTTATTAAGAAAATAATTGTTTACATTCATAAAAAAAAAATATTGTATACACTCATACCATAAGAAATATAGCCTAAAAAGGTGTAACATGACATAAAAATAATTAAAAAAATTTAAAAAAATGATATAAAAATAAAAAAGAGGTGTAACATGATATAAAAATAAATTTAAAATATATATATATATATATATAAAGTGTATGAAGTTATAAATTGTTTGTCTTAGAATCTAATACAAACTATGTCTTTCAGCGAGCCAATTTTTTAACATGATATTTATTTTTGCGTTTGTACATTTTTTTATTGCTGCAGGTAACATATTTAAGCAATCTGGGATCATGTAGCCCAGCGTTCTTTGCCCATATTTGTTTAAATGCTTAGGAACGATTAGTAAACAAACAAAAAATATCAAATAAATAAAAAAAGTAAAGCCTGCAAACTTTGCAAATTCATGTAATGAGTTTTATTTAAATGAAAAGGGTAGAAAACGTAGTAAAAATAGTTGCAAGGATCAGGTTTGTCTTGGGATATGACTTGCAAAAAGCACAGCGATGAAAGGAAGACACACTCGTTACCTTAATGTTAATGGAGTGATGGTTCGTTCCCACGCTCCAATAAGCAGGCTTCGCAAGGCAGGAGGGTTGGCCATACACAAAAACTGTTTGACGAATATTAATCAAAATATTTAATAGGCTAAACGATGGCAAAAAATATTCCGCAATTGCAGGTCAGCGGAACGTGAAAATATGCGCGGTTCTTATGCTGACTTCAAATAGGAGGGGCTCGACAGGACCACGGAATAACTTCATTGCCATAAAATTATCTAGATTGGCTTAAACATTACCAAATTTGAGTAAAACTCGGATATGAGTCATTAGAGACATGTAATCTAAGCTGATTATGATTGCTCGGCTGGTTCTTTATAAATTAGGAGTTAGCCCGTCTTAGGGGCCGGTAGTACCCAAAAAATAATAAGAAAGAGAGATACGACAATACGAATAATGGAGGGAGCGCGCTAATATTAAAATTGGGAGAATGTTTAATAAAACACGACTCGTTTACAATAAAGCAACAATCTTTCTTCAACACCTTAATTAGCATTTAAAGAAATACTGTGAATTTTTTCATACATATAACTTGTAAAATAACAGAAACAAAGGTGTAAATAATAATTTTTGGAGCATACTTTGCCATTTTTTTTATGGAGGAAATTTTAAGTAATTAACGTTTCGGCTCTACAAATCTTTTTAAGAACTTATATTATAAGATAGTAAATAATTAGACATATGTTATAGATCGGTAGAAAATCGGAATTCGAAAAAGGCAATATCAAAATTGCGTACAAAAACGTACCGTTTCGTTAGACTGAAAGCTGAACTTTTAACATAATCAATTATTAATAGAGTTTTGACTTAAGTAAAGAGCTTAGAAATATGTACCTGTTAGGGCTATCTTTAATGTGCAAATAAAAAAAATTATTTAAGAAATGCATATTTACAACGTTCCCGAAAACTTTTAAGATAGACTTCGAGTTAGTTTAAAATACAACATTTTGATATTTCGGTGAAAATCTACAACGAAAAAATTATTAAGTACACGGAGAAAAATGTTATTCGAAAAAAACTATCATTTTAATAGTAAAAACGGCACATTTTCCCGCCAATAAACATTGAAACACTGTTAATTTGTTCGTAAGAACTTCAGTCCCGTTTTTAACCATTTTTACGAATAAAATGATCGTATTTAAGGATAACATTTTTCTCCGTGTAGGTACCACGAAATAATTGAAATCGCCATTCCGAAAAAGTGGTGTTAAACCATCTAAATGCAACATATTTATAATACAACTTTATCAAACACGTGAGAGTAGTTGTGTCAATGGACTGGAGAGGTCCATCTAGATAATTTCATATCAATGTGTCAGTCAAATAGTGAGGGGAAAACGCCTTCCCCGCAGCACCTAATAATTTGACTGTTGAATTGACTCCACTTTGTGCGGAGTTCTATGCTCATTATAATTTCATGAATTCCTCGAAAAACGTTATTTCATTCAGCTTCATGGAAAAACGTCGTTTCCCGTAAGAGTTAATATAATATATTGTTTTGATACATAAAATTTACGAAAATTCTAAGTGAGATAATTATTAATACTACCTCGGTTAGAATAGGTTCCAAGTGACATTTTTTTTCAAAAATGACTTTGGAATAAAAAAAAATTCTTTTGCTCACTTTCATAACCAAAATAATAATTAGAGTAATCTGTAGCATTTCCGTAGATATTCGTGTGACGAAGTTCCAACGTCAAGTTTTTAAAACATCCATTTATTTTACAAAGATCTTTTATCACTTAGAACTTTTTGCAATTGCCATGGTAGGTTTATATTGTTTTTACGAGGGGCAGTGAAGTTCATCACTTTAGTTTGAAAAGGGTTCTAAATTCGCCTTAGGGGCACACATTAATTACGTGAGCAAAAAATGGGGGGGGGAGGTCCAGTAAAATCTCACCAAATCTCATTATACCGAGGGGGGTTGGGGGGTGTCAATAAAAATCTCACGTCAACTTTAATAACTCAGGTACGGGACATACGTCATTCCTATGTCTAACTACGTTAAATTATCGTGAAAACAAGCTTATGTGTCCAAGCGGTTAAAAGAGTATATATTGTCATAGAGATAATAAAAAAATGTTTCACTTCTTTTGAAGTGTTCCATTTTGCCCGCTGAAAAAATGGCTATTATGAAAAACATTTATTTCGAGAGTAAGGAGGTTAGGGTGGTGGGTCCTCACTAATTCTCTCTTAATCTCACCAAGGGGGGGGGGGGGGGGGTCTATTTTTTTTAAAACGGCTTACGTATGACCCAGATTCAATCTTGTGAAGTGTAATCAAATATTTTAGTAAAATATATTTTGAAGGAAAATATTTAATTAGAACCATCTTGGAATGAAATTAGGGAAATGTAGTTAGAACCTTATGCAAATAATTATTATGTCCTAGCTAGTTTCTTATGCTTCTATCTGCAGGTTTAGTGTATGTAATGTGTTAAAATGTGTATGTTTTAAAATGGTAGGAATACAACCTATTTAAATATTTTTCTTGTTATGTTAATATGTTAAACTAGATTAAAGCCCAAGATCAGAAATTGATAAAAAGATTATGAGAAATCGTCTTTGCAAACTTTGACACCTGATATCGCAGAATAAGATTAAGTGAAGTTAGAACTGTCCAACGTGTAGGATGCTGAATGCATCCGCCCAAAATGAGTCGGAAAAGAGATATTGTCAAAAAAACCGCTATTGGGCTCCATTTTTTAAAAAATGGCGGCGAGAGCGGCAATGATACAAGGTGGCAAAGTTGAAATTGGGAAAGAGCACATCCTATATTATTATTGATTTTCAAAACTCCCGGAAAACTTTGCAGGAAAAACTCAGATGATTGGGCTAAGAGTTTTAGGTATTAATCGTTTTCGAGTAAGAACGATTGAAATAAAATAACCTCAATGGCTACGGTAAGCGCTAAGGTTTCGGTTTGGTATGGAAAGGCAGGCGACGAAAAGGGGATCCTAAAGGTTACTCGCCTAGACCTAGAGTACTTACATCTTGGGAAAAGGGATAATAATGGTCGAAAAGAATGGGAACGTTTAACGCTAGTCATTTAATTATTCTACCAACAAAGGAAATTGGGATTTTCTGGGTTAAGTGAAGATCAACCACGTAAAATATAAAGAGAACGTGTGATTTTATTTCCTGGAATCGCTCAGGAGTATATTTAAGAGGGTATAACCAGACAATACCGGAAATTTGTCCTTTTCTAAATCAGATTCTGGACATATTGACTGTTTTTTACAAAAAAACATAAATTGATTTTGAAAGATTGGTATTTTATCTGGTAAACGCATTTTTTTTTAATTTCGAAAGACTAAGTTTATTTTTTAATATACTAGTGTTATACCGTTGGTCGTTGGCAGATTTTTTCAATTTTAAAACGAAATATTGTATTACAACACAAATTTCAAATCATATAATCATACAGCAAAATAAATCAATACACAATCTAGTAAAGACACTTTTCAGAATTTTATTTTTAGTTTAATTAAAATCGTTAAAAAATAAATCCGAGAACGTGTTTTGTGACGAAAATACCTCAGTTTTTCTATGTACTTAAGGTCTAAAATTTCAGATTTTTTTTACACATTTATTTTGTTTAGACATTATTGAAAAATCATAAATACTTATGATCAAAAAATACTTTCAAGAAGTACACGATATTTAATCATATCATCATGCGCTTTGAGCATTTTTATTGTTTACATGAATGTAGTTATGTATTAAAGCAAGTTTTTAATGAAATAAATCGATATTAAATTTTTAGTTTAAAAAAATTGATACGGCGAATAATCGATCTTTCTCATCGGAACCTCATAAAAACATTTGCGTTGACCTAGAAATTCCAGATAGAAAAAAGTGTATTAATTTCATGATGCCAGAGCTCACCATTTGAAAGTTTTTGCTGCTTCGGATAACAGCTGTTGTTAATTTCAGAAACAGATATACCTAAACATTAAACAAGCTATGAATGCATATTGTTAAAAATAATTACTCTGGAAAAATTTCAGGTTGAAACAAACAAAAAGTTTTTAATGCCTTCGAGGTGAAATTTTACAAAAACGGCGCTTTAGCCATCACTGAGTCAATCATCTGGAGTCAATTGGATTATGGCAACCCCACAAAATCAAACTATAGACAACTTATGCATGCATTACAAACGAAATTTTACAAAAACGGCGCCACAGAATTTAGCCATTACTGGATCTCAACTATCTGTTGTCAATGATATTACGGCAACCCCACCACATAAATCTATAGTCGACTTATGAAAATTTAAAACACACAAAAAGTGGCTAAGGCTTTATTAATTTACAAAGATTTTAATTAAATTAAATTAATTTGTGAAAACCACTATAATCACATGCTATAATATCAACTCCCTTCTTTGATTTTATAACATGTGATTATAGTGATTTACACAAAGTAGTTTGTTTTATTTAGTTAAAATGATGCCACAAAGTAATTTTGCAAAGATTGAAGAAATACAAAGATTTTAATCGCCAGTTTTTGTATAACATTTTCACTGCTTTTCTTCATCAATGGATTGTGAATAATCTCAGATTATAGTTATCGTGGTGTATGCCAGTTGCCAGTATACTGTAGGTATATCTGTAAAAGTAGAGAAAAGACCAAAAAAACTCCACCGCTATATTTTGGGGCTACCAGGAGGGCAGGTAGGAAAGAAGTAACGGCGTATAATCGAGTTAGTAATGTGTGCGGTGAGTAAACTTATCACCTAAGGGCATTAAGGGTACACGGAGAAAAATGTTTTTCTAAAATACGATCATTTTATTCGTGAAAACGGTTAAAAACGGGACTGAAGTTCTTACGAACAAATTAACAGGGTTTCAATGTTTATTGGCGGGAAAATGTAAGAATAAACATTGAAACCCCGTTAATTTGTTCGTAAGAACTTCAGTCCCGTTTTTACGAATAAAATGATTGTATTTTAGAAAAACATTTTTCTCCGTGTAGGTGTACTATTCGTAAAAACCTCATACATATACAAAGGGGACCCAAAAGTAACGAGATAGGTGCTATGGTGGAGGGGAAGAGTGGGGGAACCCATTGTTCCGTTAGGGTCACTCCTCCTGAGTCAGTGTGCAAAGTTGTATTGCTTTGAGAAGATTTTTTTTGGTAAAACAACTCAACAATATCAGCAAAAACGTGATACCTAACCTAGCAGAATACGGAGAACAACGCGCGACTGTAAAATTTTGTTTCCTGTTGGCGGAATCGCCCTCGGAAACTACTTTAATGCTTAAGACTGCTTATGGAGCTGCTGCCCTAAGTAAAACCAGAGTCTACGAGTGGTTTTCACGTTTTAAAAATGGAGAAATGTCAATTGAAGACCAACCATTTCAGGACGCCCCTCAACGTCAAAAACTGACGAAAACGTCGATAAAATTAATGCCCTCGTCGCGAAGACCGTCACCGAATCATTGGTCAACTCGGTGAGATGTCTGGAATGTCATGGAGTTCAATTCAGAGGATTTCAACTGAAGATTTGTACATGAGAAGGGTTGCAGCCAAATTTGTCCCTCGCGTTCTCACAGACGAGCAAAGGGAGCGTCGAGCGCCGGCTCACACCGCCCTCTCCGTGAAGCAGTTTTTGACCAACAGGTATGACACCGATTGTACACCCCTCCTACTCACTGGATCTAGCCTCCTGTGACTTAGTATTGTTCCCTTCGCTCAAAAGGGACATGAAAGGAAAGCGTTTTCCCACTTTGGATGAGGTAAAATAAAAATCGCTGGAAAGTCTAAAGGAAATTTTAAAAACTGTTTTGAACGATCGAAGAATCGTTTGGAGAAATGCGTTGTGGTCAACGGAGAATACTCTGAAGGTGATCAAAATTGGGTGTAAAAATATTTAAAAATAAAAAGTTATGAAGAAAGTCTCGTTACTTTTGGGTCCCCCTCCTATGTGTGTGATTAGTACACAAATATATGTTGGCACGCTTAACCTCTCAGTCAGCTTTTGTCCGAAGGTAAAAATATTTCCGCTTTGCAATCAAATAAATGGAATATTTCTGAACAAATCCAAAAACTAAAGACTGTTATTGAATGGTGATAAATTTGAGCTTTCAAATTTAATAATTTAAAATAAACATACCTATAATTTTTAATATATAAAATTATGTGAATGCAAAGATTAAAAAGTTTTAAAAATGGCTCACATTACGTTTTTTCTAGCTAAAATTACTGATAACGAGAAAAAATAAAAACACATACATATTTTATTAGGTAAATGTATTATAAACGTCATCGTCAACTCCCTTCTTGTCGTTTCATGTAAAAATAATTAATAAAAAATTCCCAGACAATTTTTTTTTCTCAATTTGCGATCTGAAACTTTTGTTTTTTATAGGTCCATATTTTAATTCTTTTGTGGTGAACTTTTATATCTCAATAAAAAGCGTGGTGTTTTCTCTTTCCAGCACATATTTCTCACCATGATAGAAAGGGAGACACAACAATTTCTATGAGACCTGTACGATTAAAAAAAACCGAACAAATTAGCCAGATGGGTTAATGTAAAAGACTTAACGGACAGGTAGAGTAGCGACAGGTTCAAAAGCAATAAAGATACAAAGAAAACCATGTTATCGTCACCGGGAGACAAGACTGCCGCAACAACTAAATAATTAATTTTACATCTGAGTAAAGAAAACTTTACCAGTTTGTAAAAAGTCCTAACTTTTTAACCAGTGGTAATAGAATATTCCTAGAGCTACCGGACCTTAATAGAACGACGCAGAAAAAAAACCCTAAGAAAAGTTACAAAAAATGTTCTTAGATTATTGACAATTTTTCATGTAGAATTTTTTTTATGTCACATCAAGGATGCTGCTATACAAAGATGGAAGATATATTATAAGTTGAATAAAATTTAATTTTAATTTTTGCCTATTCGTATAACTTTATTAGAATTGGAAATCCTGGTAAAGGAAACATATCTTGGGCTGTGCATCGATAAGCATCTAACTTTAAAAAAACATATACAAGGTGTTAAAGGTAAAATCACACCCTGTTTTTAGCCGATTATCTTATCTATTACCAATTAAATTTTTAAAAAGTTTATATTATAGTCTCGTACACTCACATCTAAATTATTTCATTGAAATCTGGGGGAATGCGTATGAAACATACATTAATGAATTACAGGTAATTCAAAATAAGCTAATCAAAAAACTATTTCACTACGAATCCAAAACATTTACAAAAAACTATATTTGGAAACAAAACTGTTAACATAAAGAAACAGGTACTTAAATACCTACCTACTTAATTATAGACCATATATTATATTCGATGTTACATTTTTTATCTCAAATAAGGAATTATACAATTTCTTCGAAGAAACGCCACAATCTGAATGACAAATTATTTTTTCAAACCTTCTTCAGGCAAGTAGGTACTATAATATTAATTATTCCTATTTGACAGCTCGTATGTGACTCCCACCATCATACAAACTCCGATGGAATAAAATGTAGTACCCAACTCGGTCACCATCTCAAACTGGAATACACCAACAAATTTACAGACCGGTGAAATTCGTAGTCAGTCGTTTCGAATTCAAAATTCCAAATCCCAAAGCCAAATAAAACAGGACCTCGGTGCGTTTGGTCAATTGGGTATTTACACGTTTTGTATAGTTGTCGCGGATTGTTATGTTATATATGTTAAGAATGGGAAAAATAGACATATTTTTGTTGTTGTTATATTTCTAGTACATTACAAACTAAGCTATATAAGTATAATTATTTTATTTCACTAGTAGTGGCGTTTACAGAAATATTATCTATCTGCGACTACCCCCTCCAAGGTCCTCCAGGTAAACAAATAATTAATTACACAGTACAGTTGTACAGAAATGCGAGGAGAAAGATTATTTAAAGAGATTAACCGGGGAGCGAAGCCAAGGAGTTTCCAAGAAAGGGAAGAAAGGGAAGAAAGGGAAGAAAGGGAAGAAAGGGAAGAAAGGGAAGAAAGGGAAGAAAGGGAAGAAAGGGAGGAAAACAAATAACGTGTAAATACGGAGAGATTAGGGAATATTTCAAAGGAACTGGTAAGTGTATTAGGCCCTCAACAAAGATAAGTAATAAAAATCGGCTTCATGAAAAAGTGCCTCTTTGTATGCGCGTACTTTAAAATTATTAGTCTGGAAATAAGTGATTTTAGTAAATATATATCACTGCTTCGTCCTTTTAACTTTCATCTCACCTTGACGAAATGCTAGTTAAGTGTATGGAGTGCTAGCTTAAGTGTTTGGGATAAAACTTCAGATGAATGCTGCTTCCGTTTTTCGTATGCTCTCCAAACGCTGGCGAAACTATCAGTGAAATCACTACTTTCTATTCATCATTGTGGACATTATGAATACTAAAATATATGTTTGGGAAAAAAAAATTATGCTTTTAGAAGATATAAAATAAAAATTATTTATTTTTTATTATAACATTATGAACGCACATAAGAAACAACTTTTACAAAATATACTTTTATGGCTAAGATTATTTGCGACAATTTCCCTTGATTAACTTTTTTTCTTTCTCATAAATTATTTTATTATTACAATATATATTTTATTATTACAATACATAAATTATTAGTCACAAAACTAATAAAAACCATTTCTGCGCATAAATCGACCATTTCTAGACTCCGTTTGCCAAACGATTTTTATAAATATTGCCTATGGAGGACTGTTAAAAAATGAGGTGACTTTTCAAATTTCTCAGGCTACGTTCATTCGATTATCAAAAAAAAAATTATTATGTTGGTGATTTTGAATTTTTAGTTTGTCTTTGACAGATATAAAGGTTATATGTGTTTAGGTGTGCTTGGCTATTTTTTTCTACCGAAAAAAAATAGATCACAAAATCCCCATTAAATTTTGTGTGAAAAATAAAATTAAGTGCTCCAACGCCTTAATGTTCGCTGTGGCATTTGGCGAGTCCACTTTGAGCAAAAAAAAAATGTTCATAGGTGGTACAAGCTCTTTACACAAGGCCGAGAAGATTGCCCGCCCTGGTCGCCCCAGCACGTCAACAGCCGGTGAAAGCGTTGAAGCAGGGAATAAAATTGTTATGGACAATCGACGTATCACTATTAAAAAAATTGCTGAGGATGTCGGCATGTCGGTTGGCTCGTGTACTCAAATTTGTGGCAAAGCAATTATATCACGACAATGCACCTGCTCACACATCGTTGCTTGTTCGTGATTTGTTGGCCAAAAACAACACCGTAATCATGCCTCAGCCACCATATTCACCGGACTTGGCCCCCTGCGACTTTTTCCTGTTCACAAAACTAAGACATATGAATGGACGGAGTTTTGCTACGATTAAGGAGATAAAGAACGCATCGCCGGAAGAGCTCAAGTGCTTCGAGGATTGGAAAAAGCGGTGGAACAAGTGTATTATATCTGAGAGGGATTACTTTGAAGGGGACAAAATAGATATTGATGGATAAATAAATATTTTTCGAGAAAAATGAAAAGTCACCTTATTTTTTTAACAGACCTCGTATTTATGGTGATATAAGACACTCTAAGGATAGACATACGTTTGGCTTATGTATTCCTCTCAAAATATTGTTTCTACATTTTTTTTACTTATAGCACGTTATTATTGCATTGGGTGCATTTGTACAGAGATTTGAGTTTTATTTGTAACAAAGAGACAAAGTTATACGACACCTCCGCGCTGGAAAAATTTGTATGTACCTACGTTACATAAACAAAACGCCTAGCAACGCTTGATTAGAGCACCACTCGCAGTTGTTTACTGTATAATCGTATTTTCTGTCCCAACAAAAGCTCACGAACGGTGGGCACTGGCGTTGTTAATTTTGCACTCTCTGGAATTTCTAATTTATATGTCAACATAATCGTTTTCAAGCTCACAACGCCATTTTCATCATAAGTCATCCAATTTCCATTTACATGCCAAAAAATAATACAAGACGCCACATGTGTATTCCCACATTTCACAATAATAATTGTTAAATAAAAATATATTCTTAAACCTCTGACGAAACTGGTTTTAAGTATCTAACTATTATCAGTATTATATACAGAATTATACACTGTAGATGTAGCAGGTTTATTAAAGGGACATTCCAGTCCCTAACAACTCGTTTGCTGAGGGTTGGTTTGCACTATGTCCATTTATGGTTTTTTTTTTAACTGTGAATGTAATAATCATATTTTTATCTTCTATATCCACAATAAAAAAAAAACATTTTTTCAGCGGGAATTTACATTATGAACATCACTTTTTGTTCTATCTCCATAGTAATTACAAAAAAACTGAGGATTGGAGTGTACTATGTCCATTGCCAATACCAATTTTTTACTATTATTTATTAAAACCTTATGTAAGTGTATGTAAAAATTACTAATGTTTGATTACTCCATACATTATATTTATTCATACGACAAAACTAAATTTTCTAATTTCTAATGAAGAATTAAAAATATATATATATTTTATTAATCGACGGTGATTTGGTGACGTAGTTAAAACTATGCATGTGGCCAATAGAGGACTAAAGGCGCTATATTTTTTATTGTTCGGCTCTTAAAATATGTTCAGTTTTGTTGCTTCAAAGTTTTTCGTATTTACGATATAAAGCAGTGATGAACGTCCTGCGGCCCGCGAGCCTTTTCATACTTTCCACTTGGCTAAATAAAACATAGTTAATTATTCAAAGTTTTGAATCAGCCACTCGATATAATTACACTTTTCTTACACATTCTTAGAAAAAAAATCACTTACGCAACGCAGCGCTTTTCTTGTTTTAGGTTATCGTTTTATAAAATAACAAAAGGTTTCTTAACAAAATTTTGTTTAAGTTTCCGAATGACAGTTGCCCAAAAATGAACGTAGGTGTTTTAAAAATATGTTATTTAATATTTCAGAATGATAAAAAACTACATTTATTGTTTTGGCTTTGGAGAAAAATAAAAAGTGAAAATTACACGTTTTTAAATATCACAAACGACGGGACCGGTTGTTAGTTTGACAACCGGCGTAGTCCAGGAGCAAGGCTTTGGACTCCCATTCCAAAGGTCACGTGTTCGAACCCGGCGTGCGCAAATACATTTTATTTGATTAATTTGTGTTATTTCACAATTAATAATAAAAATTATATATACTATATTTGCGGCACGTTCCAGAGTCGAAGATACTCTCAGTATCGCCCTGGTGTAAGACCACCATTCAGAATTGAAACGTTGCTTCAAATGGCTTTAACCGTGTTTAGTGACTAGATCTGAATAGACAGGTACTTCCGCACCTTCCTTTTCCCCAGCTCCTTCCCTTCACTGCTTACCTTCAGCCTCATAATATACCCCAATTGGGGATGCCATAGCCTCATCGGCTCCAGATGGGAGCAGTTGGGACTCTTGTTGGGACACTATAAAAAAATAAATAAAAAGTTGTTGGTTCCTACTCAGACGTTGCTGGTTGGATCACCTACTATTTTAGTACTCCATCATTGCAGAAGCCACATTTCCTATAATGATGGAAGTGGGCTTTGTGGGATTTCTAACATTTTGAGATTATCGAAAAAATTTTAAAAGGTTACATGTTTTGAAATATCACGACCAACCAGTTAGTGTCGATGGAGTTACTGAATCCCTATCGGACATTGCGTGTTTTTAAAAACATTTAGTTTCCTTCACAAGAATATATATGAAGAAAAAATATGATTGTGACCGATGGTGCAGCACGTATGGTGGGAAGGAATAATCATCCGTTCAGGACGGCAATAATCGGAACTTCGCGGGCTGGATCTGATCCGCGGGCCGCTAATTAGCGATCGCTGTTGTATACTATCTAAATCGATTGCCTAATCCCAAAGAGAAAATGTAAGCTTATTTTAACGTGGCAGTTTTCGTCTTTCAAATGCAACTTGTTAATCAAGCAGCGTCGGTATTATTAAATAGAAAATTTTGTACATACGTATTACTTAACAGTTAATATCGTGCTTAGCGTGTATCAGTGCCTACTTAAATACCTACGTAAGTAATAAGTTGTAGTGCGATATGTGTACCGTTTGTGTCAGTATCTACTTAGAGCAACTAAGTAACAAGTTTTAGTATAATAATATGCGTACCGTTTAACGCAAGCCGCATTAGCGCGAGGATTTACGTAGTTATATGTATAATTCCATGTGAGGTTACGCCGACTTGAAGCCTGATTATTGTTTTATCGTCTGGGGGTTGTTAGAGGATACTCATTTGAACAGATATCATATAATATCCAATGGTTATACATCTTTTCAGGACTGGATATATTTATTTTACATCTCCCATGGGATAATCGACAGATACGATATACGCAATGGATTGCTGGTACCTACCCTGATGTGTGGCAGTCAGACATGGAATTGGCAGAGGAAGGATGAAAGTAGAATAAATGCTTAAGAAAAGACATCTCTGATGCAAAACCTGAAGAAATGAAAAAAAAAAAGAAACCTGCATTTCAAGATAAATTCTGAATTGCAGCTGAGCAGTGACCTATTCGTCAAAAGAACCAATGAGTAATCAAAGATGTGTAATATTTCAAAAAAAAAATCTATTGATGATATTACGATATCTAAGTATATTAATACGGTAATGCCCGTGTGATTCAAATTAAAAAACCCGACTCCGAGTAAATCTCCAACGCCACACTGTATGGAAACCGTTCTGACCCCTCCGTGAACGTGCCTTTTTCAACATAGCTGCTGCCGTAATATGCACACTTATCACTCGCTCACATGCGATTTGCAAACGGATGTGGCGCTATCTATAATACTATATTTAAGGAAAAAAGTATGAAGAAGAAGAAACATTTTTTGCTTTCATTCATTAATAAGAAGATTTATGTTGGGGTGAAGAGTGTTCCTCTCATTATTCACGGTCTTAATGTAAGGATGTCTACTATTATATATCTACCTATTAAATATAAGTATTCTGTAGGGTTAGTTAGTTTTTCAAAAGGGTGATGCCTTATAAATAGTCACCAACACTTATACTGGGCGAAGCAGAACGAAAAACCGCCCGCAGGGCCTAACAGCAAAAACCCGCGGAGCGGGTTTTTCACTGCTAGTTACTATTATTATTATTACGATCTAGTGACAAATGTGGTGATTCGCAAATAATGCAAGGTGATGTAATGAGTAATGGTAATAGGGACGCTTAGATGCTTTGGGCTTGTAGAGCGAATTAACGCAGAAAGAAGTGTAAGGAGAACGCTTGAGAGTCCATGTCAAGAATCAGAATAACAGAGTGGAAGGTAAGAGACATGAGTGAATGAAGCAAGGAGTGTGTGCCAAGCCCAGTTGTTTTGCGGTTCATTTTCTCCGCCTACCTGAGGGAAAACGTTGAGATGGTTTTAGATAAAGAATTATGTTGTCAAAATAAAACTTAACTAACTATCTTTGACTATTTTAAACGTATACATTCAAGGGGTTGATTTTTAGGAAGGGAATAGGTATTATAAAAATGTTAGTAAGTAAGGAGTAAAATGATGAATTTTCATATTAGAAGCAAATTTAAAAATTATTTATGACAAAAAAATTAAAGTTTTTTAATAAATAATGTAGGTATGTTAAAAAAGAAAACTGTACGAAAGTGTTTTTTTGGGATCGAAAATTGAAATCATAAACGTTAATTATGCAATCCAAGGCACAAATTTGCCAAACATGTAAAAGGTGGACTAATTTATTATGAGAAAAATATTTGATTCCATAACAAAAAAATTAGGATTTTTACCTCTTAACGTAACTTGAATAAATATATATGTCAAGCAATTTACACATTCGAAAGTAATGAATATATTATTCATATTCACACTTGAATGTGTACAGCTCTGCGAGCTTACACAAGTAACGAAAGCTCATTCGAAACGGAAAGCAGAAAAAATATTACAGCCTTTCATAAATAAATAATACCTACCAGTCTATTTATAACAACCAAACGAAAATCTTATTTTTACATGGAAATGTTTATGGAAGTGTTTTCATCAAATGATATTTATCAAAAAATAAATATAATGATATTTATCAAAAAAAATATATATCTGCATCTCATTTTAATCATAAAGTTAGATGAAATAATAAAAAAAAATTTAACAAAAGAATTGTGTTTAAACACCGCTTAGATTAAACAAAAAATTATGATGGTTCAATTTTAAGATTTCAAGATTCTATAGTTCACGATGGCAATAAATACGCGAGCCGCAAATAATTGCTAGAAATTACAGGCAGAAAAAACCGTAGGTACAATTTTCAATACAGGACTTCTTTAGACAACAGTTTTTTGGACTATAGTTGCCGCTTTAAAAAAGAAATGAACCACACCAAAATGGCAGTCAACATAAATTTAATAGATAATTTTTGGCCACTCTATGCAACGTTCAAAGTAATCAGCGATACATCTAGACAACAGTGTAATTAAAATTAACCGAGTATTAAATATCCACGTTAATGGAAGCGTAATAAAAAAAGGAAATTAGCATTTGCTAGTTCATCGGCAGTTTTTTCAACCTTCCTAGGACTGACAACGCTCCCGGAAGGGAAAAATAACACAGCTTTAATATTATAGCCTGTTTATAATAGCCGGGTAACGCTGGAAAACTTCCGTCTGTTCTTTCACCCCTACCACCTTCTGTGTTCCGGATACAGTCTGAAAACAAATTCTACAAATTTAATAAAATTGACTATTTTTATTACCTCGCGAAAAAAAAAATAGTTGGGTAATTAATTGTACCATTATAATAATAAAATAATTAAAAAATAACATTAAAATTCACAGGAACCAGTGTTTTGTAAAAGTTACAAACATTTTCCTTTCAAATATCTTGTAGTAACCATTTAAACGAAAGCAGCGCCCTCCATTTTTGCCTACAATTTATTGACAGACTGTTTGTTACATGGTCCCTCTACCTGCCGACAACTTGCAGGTTTTCCATCAGACAAATTGAAATATAATAAATGTAATGGTTGCTTTCATTTTGATCTTGCGTATATTGTGCTTTCGAACGTAAAATATTATTAGATTGAAAAGGGGGAGTTTTACGCTGGAGGAAAAATGGTTGTAAAAACGTACTTGAAAGCATAATCGAAGCCTTCGATTCAAAGGTATATCAATAAAAATAGGTACATCGATGGATTTTTTTCTATGACACAACTGACGTCTAATTATCGGATTAAAAAGTTGGTAACGTTCGTTAAATTTGAAAATTTCACTCAGTGTTCCCCGCCGAATCACAATTTTGACGTCTGCGCATGCGTCTCCCGTCACATCAACGCTAACCGGTCGAACTCGGCCGATTAAATTTCACATCACATTTCCATGAAATTTTCGTTGAAATTTCTTCTGACGGAGGTTGAAATAACTCAAATTTTTCGGTGAATGACGATTTGAAGGAAATTCATGCGTGAAATTTTCCGAAAAAATTCATGTAAAATCAACACGCCCTTAAATTTATCGATTTGAAAATCTATTACTTTAGTGCACTTTTACTTTTTTTTTCGTAGGGTTGTCATAAAATGCCTTCGATAATTTTATTGAAAGGGTTACTGCGTATTTACGTACTTACGGTACATATTTACATAACAGCGTAATAAATATTCACCCAGGAGTTTTTAATGATACATTCCTGTATACAGAGTGTTAAGGGACGAACTTCACATACTTTGTTCAATGATTCCTGACATTATTTGGAGCAAAAACTGAAAGTGAAATTTTAGTCTCCGGTGACATTTATGATGTTTTTTTTTCAACTAAAAATCGTAACGAAATCTGAAAAAAAAAATGTTATACAACAAAACCGAAATCAAATGTGACATAGTTACCCCAGTTTCTTCACTTCCACAACTCGAAACAAATAGAATATCTAGGTCAAGCCACGTTTTTTAAACACGCTTTGACAGTTTCAACATGAGCTCCAGAGCTTTGAAATATCTGTCAAAAAATAAGATATGATGCCATATAGTTATACATACTGTACATATTTAAACACAAATTATTTAAAAACTACAATACACATCACAATGTACATATCTGCTTAATGTGAACAATATTATTACTTTCAAATTGCTCCCACTCTCGACATAGTCCTCCGTGGTCGAAGGGTGAGGCTCTCGACTCGCTATCCGGAGGTCATGGGTTTAAACCCCGGCGTGCAAATTTTATTTGATTAATTTGTATTATTTCACAAATTAAATACTAAAAAGAATATGTGGTATATTTGCGGCACGTTTCCTCCCGAGTGGAAGATACCCCTAGTATCGCCATGGTGTAACTATTCGGAATTAAAACGTTGCTTGAAATGGCTTTAGCCGTGTTTGGTGACCAGATCGGAAAAGCCAGCCAATCCCCCACCTTCCTCGTCCCCATCTTCTTCCCCTCCGAACTACCTTTAATAACCCAATTGGGGATGCCATGGTTATCATCATGCATCTTGTGCGTTGTTCACATAAAAATAATGAATACATAAAAGAATAATGTACTGAAGTTGCCGCAGGGATTAAGAGAAAGTAGACATTATTATTGTATGTATAAACTAGGCGAATTTATTTTTCCTGATAACATTACCACACTACAAATGTATTTGTATTTATACCAGCATTACCTCTGCTGCCGTGGAAATATCTCGAGTTAAACCGCTTTCAATTTAAATTTATTCAGCAAATCGAAATTCAATAAAGAGAAAAAATATTATTACTACTGCGTAACTATTTAATTTAATTTTAAAGTCATATAAAATCAACGAAAATATACTTTAGTGCAAAATTTAAAGTGGATTTTTCCGTAGTGAAGTCATAAAATCCCTTCGATAATTTTATTGAAAGGGTTCTCGGTCCGGAATTATCTTACTATGCTTTCATACAAAACGTAAGTTTGGAGTTCAGGTCAAAATACACAAACGAACTAGATAATTTATTTTTTAATAAAAATGTACAGCAAATATCTATTATTTTGGTATAACCTTGTTTCAAATATCAAATTCACAAACAGTAAACTTCGTCGGATCTGCCCTGATGATGGACACTGCAACGCTGTCCGAAACTTCGGCTAAAGAAGGAGGTAGCGCAACACGGCATAACACTCCAAAAACAAACAACGAAAATGCTTTTGGTCGTGAAAATCTAAAAACGTATCAGTAAACTTAGAGTTCAAAAGCTAACATGTAAGATACTGTGCAAAGTGTGCTCTTTCTTCAAAGTGTGCGGAAAATTGAACAAAATAATATTTTGTATTTAATGAATGTTGGTCTAGTGATGTATACAATCAAACATACTTTTACGATTTAAAAAAAATCAATGTTTCGAAATAATAACTAAGTTGAGCAATATACATGTATTGTATAAGGATAGTAGAAAATGTATTTAACAAGGTTAGCTCACAGGGCGGCGATTGGATAGAATGTCGTGAGATAGCTTGAAGTCCATTTTCCACTGGAAAATTTGAATTTACTGCAATACAAGTGGCGTCAAGCATTTCTGCGTGCTTTTGCAATGATTTATTTATAATACGTTGGTAATATTTTACTAATTAATATATTAAAACATGTATAAAATAGGAATAAAAAGGTAAAAATCCCAGTAATATTTGCAGTTACTTACGATGTAGAACTTTGCGCCTTATTAATAGAAGACATAAAAACATAATTGAAGGTCTCATTTAACTACCGTGACAAGGATACGACAGGGAAAGCGTTGATAATTATAAACTTGTTACATAAATTTTCTACAAACTTGGTGCATTGTATCGTGCGGGAAAAAAACACTTTTGGATTATTTTTAGGAGGTTAAAATATACATTGCGTATAGTGAAAAAAATAATAATTTAAATAGTATAATACAATCCTATTATATTTTATGTCATTTTTTTTTCGTTTTTTTTCATAATATTATTATTTTGTTAATGCAGCTGATATTATGGAGATATAAGCTCTAAAAATATTTGCCAAATTTGTTATTCATAAAAAATTTACACAAAAAATAGGTAAATACATTTTTTATACCTACTTTAGAAAACTACTCAAGAATCGAAATATTCCAGACATAAATTCCACATACAATTGAGTTACGACGAATAATTATCATCGATTATTTTAATAATCGAAATAAAACCACTTCGAAATGGAAATCTCGATCATGCCCATCACTACTTTTGTAGCTAGATAAATACCCTATATGATGTAAAACTGATGTAAAACAACAAAATTATAATATATTGTGTTATGTAAAGTCAGATATAAAATTTCCATGTTTCATATCAGAAAGTCTTTCAACTTCCAGCCTATTTTAATATCAAATACGCATTATTACGTTAGTAACATTCAAAGCTTTTGAAATCCGGAATTTAAGAACGTTCATTTTTATACGAATAGAAAGGGAAAATACCCCTCTTAAGCCAATTTGTAAGCTCTTGACTTAAACAAATAACATTATTTTATTTACATGACCCGAACCCGGCCCTAAACTCTTATTTTTGTACACAGCTTTCGAAATAAAAACCTAAGAACTAAACATAGGTAATCAGAAAACTAGATGTAATCGATGATAATACTCGTATGTGAAATTTGGGAAAAAGCAGGATAAGAGAAAATAAAGGGAATTCCTTTATTTTGCAACACTCAAATTTCGTACCTAGTTAATTGGTCATAGTAAGGTTATGCTAAGACGTTGAACATTTTGGGTCAACATCATGAGATTCCAAGACCGAGTCTAGAGGGGAAGATCTATGGAAGAACAGTACCAGTAAAACATCGTAAATAGTGGAAGGATAACACCAAGGAGTGGACCAGGGTGCCAATGAGGAGACGTAATGGTGCTGCAGATAGAATCAAATGGACATAATGGAATTCAGATTGCTCATCCCTCAACCACGACATGGCGTTGACAAAGATGATGATGATGATAATTAATTTTGCCGGCAATCCGGGCGTTTATTGATATAATATAATATAGTTACAAATGCAAGTATATCACATGCCTCACCAGACGATGTCTGTTCTGAGACGGGTAAGAATAATAATGATGTTAATGACGAAGACGATGTTAACGATGACGATGAAAATGATGGTGATGATGACGATTAAGATGATGATCACAACGATGATGATTCTGACGATGACGATGAAGACGACTATGATGAAGATGATGATCATGACTTTGATCATGATAACGATGAAGACAATTATGACGAGGATGAGGATGACGATGATGAGATGATTATGACGATGATGATAAATTTATGACGATAACGATGAAGACAATTATGATGAGGATGAGGATGAAGATGATGATGACGATCACGATGACGATGACGACGGTGATGATGATGAATGATATGACAAAGATAATGACGATCACAACGAGTATTACAGTAATGACGACGATGACGATGTAGATGACGAAGATGATGATGATGACGAAGATAATGAAAATGATGATTATGATGATCCTAATTGTGACGCTTACCATTTTTCATTATTATTAGATCCGGATGTTGTGGATAAAACTATTGTTTTTACAAAAAAATTGTTACATAAATTGTAGGAAATTTTCTGTAGTTTAATTTTGAATATAAACGTTTTTATCGTAAAATGAGTCGGAATGGAGATATTGTCAAAAAACTCTATTGAGCGCCATCGTTCCAATATCGCGGCGCGAGCGGCAAAGAGAAGATAGGAAAGAGCACATCGAAGTCTATAAAATTACCAATTTCCAAAACTTCCGGAAAACTTTCCAGGTAACCATTTTAATCGAACCAAATGACTAAAATAACGATAATTAAAAGTCAGTTTTCAATAATGCTGTTTGAATGGCATTAATTCATAAAAATATATTTAAAAAAAAATAATTTAAAAAATTCCTCAATTATTATTCAGAAATAATTGTAGTATATTTTAACGTTTTCTACGCTTCACGTCTATAATTCACTACTGATTGTGGGTAAGTATAAATGTACCACACTATCGTGTTATTAAATCATCCAGCGATAATTAATAACACTAATAAGTATAATTCGCAGGTAATACCTCACCTCATGAGAGGCGACAGGTATCAGCTGGCTGAGTGGGGTGGAATGGGGAGGTCATTGAACCGGTCGGTGTGCATTGAAAGCATCCTAGCTGGGACACCTGATACCTAGTCTAAGTACCTACCGAGTACGGAGTATTGTAATGTAAATGAAAAGGACCATACTTAAGGGTGGTTTTAAATTTATTGGAAATTTTCTAGGGGTTGAAAGCGACAGTTAATTTTTTTTTTAAATAAATTAAATAAGTACCTAATTTAAATAAATCAGAAAATCTGTTGTTTTTCTCAGGAAAACCGCCAAGAACTGCGGTTATAAAATTTGCAGAGATTTCGATGTCTCAAATTTAAAAAATGTAATACGATTATAACGTCATTTCCAGCACGTGCTACGGAGGTTTGAAATGTCCATTTAAGTGCAAAAAAATAATAAGATAAGAAGCCATGATGTTTGTTCCATTTTCTTCAATGTGTAAGAGTAAGGAAAACTTAAACATTAACAATTCTTCTAATAGTCCAGTCAAATTATAAAAATTCCTTGTAAAAGTTCGGGTAGCTGTGAATTTTTGATATATCGTTTGGTATTACCACAGTGATGTTAAAAATTTAGGCACTTGTTTTCGTTTTTACCGAATATTTAAAAAAATAAACGCCTGTCGAAAAAATGCTACAAAGCTTAATTGTAGCAAATTTACTACACTTTGAAAAATCTATGAACGATATTTGCGAAAGATGCTTATTTATTTAAATATACGGCAAAAAGAAAATAAGTGCCTAATTTTGCGCGGGGCTTCGTCGATGTCTGAAACTTAGTTTTACCATCATCATGGCAGCCTATCCATGTATCAAATATTCACATAACCACCCAAAGGGTGCTCCTTTTGCAATAAATTGACAATTTTTAGCTTTATTGACTGGACTGAGTAAATGCAAGCATATAATGTAGGTATCTACTTACCTTATTTATGGATCATGCCAGGATAAAGATGTTTGATTTAACGACTTCACTTATGTTTAGTAACTAGATCGTAATTGAAGGGTTGTACTTAACAGATTTAGACCCAGTTTTGGTTTAAAACGTACTTTCAAGATTTTGTTTCTCAGAAGCAATTTTTTCTTAAACATTCATAATAACTAGGTAATTACAGTGCAATTTGTATGTTCCGTTGGCACAATGTGCAATCGTTCTACAAGTAAATGAGCAAAAGTGCTACAAGTGTCACAAAACCTTATAAACAGAGTAACACAACCTTTACATCTCTCTTATCACAGATATACAGTTTAGTTGTAGTGAAAATGAACCTCCCTCTGAGCTTGGGCGAGGCCTTTCTCCTAGCAGTCGCAATAAAGAACAAATCGGAATGCTAATGTCGGAACAAGGGTAACAAAGGCCGAGCAATTGCAAAGCGTCTCTATCAGGTAGGCGGAATAATGTATACTTTTTGTTGAAATGTAAATAATGCAATAGCTGAAAATCGCGTCAGGCTCGATTGAGAATTCTACAAATGTCCGCGTTTATTAAATAATATGTTTATTAAAATGTAAAACGTTTAATAATACGTTTATTAAAATGTAAAACATATTTGGAAAACAATAAATCAAATAAATAGTAGAAAAAAACAAAAAAACTCCAATTAATAAAATTTATATCGGAAAAAACTCTATTAACGCCATAAGGGAACCAATAAAATGTGCTAATGCTTTTAATAAATATTTCGCTAACGTCGGACAAAATTTAGCTACACGGATCGAGGAAAATTATAAAATAGATAATTTCGAGAAGGACTGTCATAGACAAAATAATCTGTCTTTTTTTCAACCAGTAACAATAAACGATATAAAAAATGTTATAAATGATTTAAAAGGTGGATCTGCACCAGGATTTGATGGAGTCACAGTGGAAATATTGAAAAGATACAATAATTTACTAAGCATTCCAATTACACATATTATAAATATTGGTTTGAATAGTGGAATATTCCCTTCCATTTATAAAAAATCTATCGTAACACCCGTTTTTAAATCAGGCAACTCTGAAGAAATATCAAATTATCGACTCATATCTCTTGTTTCAAACATAGCAAAAATTTTTGAAAAAATCGTAAAAAAGCAACTCATGCACTATATTGAAAATAATAAAATACTAAGTCCTAACCAATTTGGTTTTAGAAAGAAACTAGGCACTCACGATGCGATTGCTGAACTAACCTCAACAATATATAATGCATTGGATAAAAAAAACAAATGTCTTGGTATTTTCATTGATTTACGAAAGGCTTTTGATAGTATCTCCCATTCAAAATTAATTAACAAATTAAATGATATTGGTATTATTGGTAAGGTAAGGTATTGGCTACAAAGCTATCTAACTCAAAGAAGTCAAAAAGTAAAATTAAATGATTCACTAAGTGTAGATGAAACTCTAGAATTTGGAATTCCACAAGGGACTGTTATTGGACCAATTTTATTTATAATTTACGTTAACCAAATGTTTAAGTTACCACTTAATGGTAAACTTATATCTTTTGCTGACGACACTGCAATAATTATCGAAAAAAAGACGTGGAACGATATTACCAATGCAGCCAATCAAGACATGAAGGTTATAAAAAAATGGTTCGATAACAATTTATTATCACTTAACACAGAAAAAACATA
Source organism: Limnephilus auricula (assembly GCA_951813805.1). NCBI lineage: Eukaryota > Metazoa > Arthropoda > Insecta > Trichoptera > Limnephilidae > Limnephilus > Limnephilus auricula. Next base: position 11,070,451 of record OX638403.1, read on the forward strand.
TTATATTCCATTCTCTCTACAAGAAGAAGTGCCAAATAACTTAATTAACATAACAATTCATTCCAAAAATTGTGTAAACGACGGTACATGTAATTCGGACTGCGCTAAGCTAAATCATAAATCAAATGTAAAATATCTTGGAATCTTAATAGATCAAAACGTTAAATGGAAAGATCATATCAATCTCACCGTAGAAAGAATAAGAAAACTTATCTACGTTTTCTATAACATACGAAACATCTTAAACAAGAAAACTATCAAAATCGTCTATTATGCATTAATTCAGTCCTTATTACAGTACGGCATTATTGGTTGGGGAGGGGCCTTTAAGGCTTCTTTACAGCCCATAATTACAATACAAAGAATAATTATTAAAATCATCCTGAGAAAACCATACGACTTCCCTACTTTAGACATATTTCGGGAATTTAATGTACCATCTATCACAGAATTGTATAAAAGAAACGCCTTATATCAAATTTATAAAGAATATTTTATTCAAAAAATTCACCCCTCAGATAACATAAGCAATAGATTCAAAACTAAAGGCTTAATAACCATCCCTATGCTTAGAACCACCACGGCTCAGCATCACTACCTGTATTTAGGTGTGAAATGGTACAATTTATTATTGTCCAAAAACAAAATTAGTATAACCGAAACTTTGAAATATGAACAATACAAAAAACAAATTAAGTCCCTGAAATTGGATAATGATATATTGTAACCTTAATTTACACTTAGTTTACGCTTAGTTTAATCTGCACTATTCAATGTAAAAAAAATATATATGTATTGTTGTCTTTCAATAAAAATTTCTTTCTAAATTGTAAACCTATGTAATAATGTTTGTATTTATCTTATAAGTCTTTGATTATTGATTACAAATTTAATTAGAACGTTATTTTTTGCTGTAAATACTCCTCCCATAAACACGAGCTCTTAAGAGCTCAACTTATGGAGTAGTAGAATAATTATGTATAATTGTATAACTTTGCACAATGTAATGTAAAATCTTTTTCTTATTAATAAAAAAAAAAAAAAAAAATACAACTAAATAAATATATAAATTTAAATAATACTTTAGTAGAACCATTAAATTATATTTTAAGTGGATAATTTTCCGAGTACAGTCACATATTTCAAGTGAGATAAAGCTTTGAAATTCGGGATTGTCTTGGAATTTGATTCCACTTTTTCTTGCATCTGTCAGACACACGAGCAGTAATTATGTTTACTGGTTCGATTGCCAAGTTTTATTATTGGCCAGTTGTTTCGTGTAACTGAAATGATAATAGAACTTTCACAGAACTTCAACTTCAACTTTGAAATTTAATGAATTGTTCAAATTCTGTGAAACAACTCGTCCTAAGTCCAGGTTGTTTCGCATAAATTCACATGTGATAAGATTATCAAATATCAAATAGCTATTCAGCGCCATTTTGTTTTTTGACAGTTAAAAGGTTCCCGTTAAAGTCCATTCCAACTTTTTAATTCTGATCAGTAGAAAAGGACAACAATCACGCTAAAACGCACACAGAACCGGCGTTTAACGAGGACCTTTAAAAAAAAATTTGGTGACAATCTTATATTCGAATTTCTGTGAAACATTTGGGCTTTAGTAACAGGTACCCGACAAAGCTATGGTAATTCATGGAACGAGTCAGCCATCTGCACTCAATGAGCGATGGGTGCAGATGATGCGGCGACCACCCTAATGAACGATCCTTACATTTATTTATATTGGTTTTTTTGTGTTCATTACCTACCCATCGTGTTTTTTAATTTTATTTTTTCTCTGTTTGTATTTTTGAAAGGTAATAATGGGATATTGTCACAAACTATGAATACCATTAAAAATGTGTGAAAATTTAAAAATTTATTTTTCTGATATTGATCTTTGTATTGAAAATGTGAAAATTTAATATTTTCATTAATAATAACTGATTTGAAACACCGCAACTCCCAAAACGGTTCCAATTGGCTACAATGTCATTATGACATGGAAACCGCCACTGGCTGGCAAGACGGCTGTCACCAACGTTACTCGGCGTGACGTCAACGCCGCCGAATTCACGAATAAAAATGAAGATGTCGTTTAGAATACGTTATAGAAAAAATTTTCGTCAACATAAACATAAAATAAAAATACCTTCATTATCGTAATTCTCTTCTTCATTTTTTATAAAATAAAAAAAAAACTGTTAAGTTCCCTATTCTATGTAACTAATTTAATTGTTCCCTATTATATGTAACTCATTTAACTCATATGGCAATAAATTAAGTAATAAATATTTTGCCTTTAATTTGTCACACGGACCAAATTGAAAATCCGAGCAGACCTTTCGAGTATTGCAGAGATCGTGATAAAAGCCACGAAGCGCAGATAGTACGACTCAAAACTAGAACTGGCAAACCGGTCCCGGGCGGCCTTTACAGCAACGCTAGGGTACAACCGTACCCGTACACCGTACAGCGAACAGAGTGTAGTCGCAGCGGTCGCATCGATTTCCGCGTTGGCATCGTAATGCAACCAGCCTCTCTCTGCAGCCTGCAGCATGCACTACTGGTATTGTCTGTACTGTACCTCCACCAATACCGAGCTACCACTGCATCTCGAAAATCCTACCCCAAACTATACTGTTACTACTAAACTCACGTTGCGGACACACACACACTTTCTTTTTTTATGTTACACCTCACAAGAGCGCCCCCCTCTGTATACAGTGTAAAGACAAGGGAACTACGTCGCTACCCGGTTTTACTGCGTTGTGGGGCGGGTTAAAGAACGAAGGAATTTATTAAAGCGAGTCATGAGAGGCCCGAATTACATGAAAAACAGATAGCTCATTCCATATTCGAGCCGATTTACACAAAAACTAATCGAAGAAACAATCCGATCTTTTTTTATGTTACACCTCACAAGAGTGTCCCCTCTGTATACAGTGTAAAGACAGGGGAACTACGTCGCTACCCGGTTTTACAGCGTTGCGGGGCGGGTTAAAGAACGAAGGGATTTATTAAAGCGAGTCATGAGAGGTCCGAATTACATGAAAAAAGAAAAACAAATAGCTCGTTCCATATTCGAGCCGATTTACACAAAAAACTAACCGAAGAAACAATCCGATCTCATGCATTGATGCAAGGGGATGAACCCTGCTAGCTGCTTAGCATGCCTCACTCAAATACCCGTAGAACAGACTTAGCAAGTCTACACTTCGTCTGTGCATTAAAGATGGAAATCAACTACACACCTAACGAATTATATTCATTGGCTCTGCAGCTTTGAGTCCGTGCAGTTTGGTCGTGGCTCGGCGACAGTCGGCACGCTTTCATGCCATACCTCCCTTTCGTTTCTAATATTCTATGACCAGACTACGTACGAGTATCTGATACATATCTACACAAATGCTCATGCCTACATAATTGTACAAGCGGCACTTTAGACATTAAAAATGTATTGCATTGCAAGAGATACTTCTAAGCAGGAAGGCACGGTGGAGGTGTATACGAAATGCATTATAGACCAAGAGGATGGATGCAGTTTGCAAAAGAAAGATGGAGATTTAGAGCTTTCACATTTGCGTTTATCTTTTGTAGCTTTTGATACCGTGCTTACTGCTTGTGATATTATTTGTGTCCGTTTGAAGAATGGCTGAATAAGATTAAAATATCAAAGAAAATTTCAAATTTTTTATTTGATATAAGTATTTATGATTTTTTGATAATGTCTAAACAAAATAAGTGTGTAAAAAAATTTTTTAATATTTTAGTTTTTAAGACCTTAAATAAATAGAAAAACTGCGGTATTTTTGTCACAAAACACGTTCTCGGATTTATTTTTTAATGATTTTAATTTAACTAAAATTAAAATTATGAAAACTGTGTTGACTAGATTATGTATTGATTTATTTTGTTGTATGATTATACGATTTGAAATTTGTATTGCTTCGTTTGCAAATTGAACAAATCTGCCAACGACCAACGGTATAACCTTAGTTATATTAAAAATACACTTGGTTTTTCAAAATTTTGCGTGTACCAGATAAAATAACAATCTTTCAAAATCAATTTATGTTTTTTTTTGTAAAAAAGAGTCAATACGTCTGGAATTTGATTTAAAAAGGACTAATTTCCGGTATTCTCTGGTAATAAATACCCTCTTAAAAATTATACGTTTATTTCTAAATACGAATTATAAAATTTGAAAGCGTATTTTATCACCTTTCAAAAACATTTTTTTAGTTTTCGGATACGTTCAGAAATCCATTTACTTGGATTTTATTGCAGGGCGGAAATATTTAGGCCAGAATATGCCCGAGGCCTGAGGGGTAATGTTTAGGAGTTTTGTAACTGGTACAGTAGAATATTATGTAAAGTCGTGTCTAGATCACATATAATAAACAAAATTTAATCGCGGACAGAAAAATAGAGGCGATAAACAATATTTAATATTTCTGCAAAGGCCGACTTAATTATGGAGTATTTTTATATTATGACAAAGCTCCCGTAAAAAGGGCGTACGTGTTGTAGGAGATTGGACTTTTTACAATTACTGGGCGTGAAGTTGACGTAATTGTTTGAAATACTACTTAGGTACTAATTTGATACTGTTCAACTAATTATTGTAACACTGGCTGTGACCACTTAATAAATACAGGGAAACTTTAAACTCTTTATACTAAAAATCTTTTGTTTTTAATTAACCTTTGGTAGGCTAGATTTTTTTTTTTTTAATCTAACGTCACTTCAGAATTTTTTTGTGTCGCATTTTATAAATTTACAGTAAGAATTCTTTCAAATTTTGGTAGTTTATACAACTGTTGTTACTAATAATATTATTTTGTAATAAAAACTCGTAAACAAATAATGATTGAAAAAAAAAAAAAATTTCATTGGTGGCCACCGGTGGGCCAACGGCCAACTAAAGGTACGAGTAAAAAAACTTAATTGTAATATTTTAATTAATGAAGACAATATAAGCAAAACTCAATCTAAAATCTGAAATAGAAAAATCAGAAGAAGATCAGGCCATATCTGGGACTCCAACCTTTGGTTTTCCGGGCTGCTGCTCTGACCACCGAGCTAATGTGTCCCTGTCCGATTCGGTTCTACTAACTAAATTTTAAGTTTAGACTTACGGAATTCAATACTTCGCACTATGAAACAATACATGAAACAATATTTAACCATATCATACTTCGATTGAGTACTACCAACATTATCTTCAATTAGTGACTTGGCAGGGGAGCCCGGGTTCATGGGGTGGGATTTGTCCGGATATTGGCTACGGATGCGTCTGGCGGGTAGGATTGAGAGATTGGTTGAGCTAAACCCATGACCCCAGATTCCTACCCATTCCTTGTACATTTTTCCTTTCCGGAACTTCCTCTTCTTCTTTTACTTAAAAAACGTCGACACAGAATCCCCTAAGATGACATAGGCCCAGACGGAAATTATTTTCCTCGGAGCCTCCTGTGTGGAGCTAAAAAAAAACTAAAACTCAAATTCTGTAACTCAGGTACCATCATGTTACCAATATATAAAAATCGGATAGGAATCTATTTTCCGTTATCAGAATACATGTTATTGTTTAATAAAAATAAAAATAAAACATCCTCTATATAGAGCCGTTTGACTTATGATTTGACATGTTACTGGGGAGTCACATGACACACATTTAAAATAACAGTATAACAGCAGGCAGGCTATGTATATAAAGTACCTACGGATCAAAAAGTGACATAAAGAGAATAATTATCATAGGTTATGTGATGGGAAACGTAATCCCTAACGGACTTCACACAAACACATATTATTTTATTTTTCTGTTTCTTCACATATCAAAATTTGAACAATAAAAAATGTTTTAGTATTTGTCGAAACATAATCTTCAGTTAAATTGTGTAAAAAAACTCCCCTCACGTCTATTTTTTAATTTAATATGAAAGTAAAATGTAAAAAAATATATAGTTCATTCTAGAGTATAGATCTTCCATACTGTTAGAAATCAGCACCGCATCATCAGCATACAACAGGCAGAATACTTCCAGATTACTCAATTTCCCCCTAACCCCATCTCTTTCAATTCTTGCATACAAAACCATTGTTTTGAAAAAAAAAATAGTATAAGAATGCAAGTTTAATAAAAAATAGCATTAAAGTCTTACGAGATTCCGAGAATCAGTCAAATAAAAAATAAATTTAACAATTTTTTCTAACCGAAATGATTTTTGGAATATGTAATATTAAATCTGTGATATTTTGAGCGTAATACTTTTGCAATACTTATAAAATTACCTGCTTTAACAAACAACGTCAGTAAAGCTCTCGCAGAGGATTCTATTATGTACCTACTTTAAGGTACTACACAAGAGAGAACTTTGTCCACGCTTCGAAATGAAGAATAGTTTACCCGGATAAAGTGTTGTTATATCTCTTCACTGAGCCAAGAAAGTGCCATTTGAAGAATTTATATACCTCTGCCCCCGCAGGGAGAGATAGCGCTTCAGATAGAGGCTAAAATTCGTGTTAACAATAGGCGATTAGAGATTAGATAAATACTGTTCTAAAGGAAATTTTGCTGACGCAAAGCTAAGGTGTAATAGACACCTTTATAAAACTCATAGACGAACACATTTATTGGGTTTGAAAGTATATTAAAAAATATTGTGATAAGATAAGCTCAAATCCGTTTGCTTCCTGAATCTAGCGATTGACAAACTCGAAATTAATCGAAGTAATTTTTATTTACGTGAATCCCACACAAGAGTCCCGACTGCTACAAACCGTCTGGAGCCAGTGGGACAATACTCGCTTTTTATTCTCACTTTTACGGAACGACGACGATACAAAAAAGGGAAATAAATATACGTTCCTTATCACAATAATGATGCAGCTCTTTCTTACACTTTGAATAAAGGTGAGACAAAAAAAAAGACACACAATGTACGCATGTCTGTTTCCTCCAAAGTATCTACCAATTTTCCTTCGGAGGAAACAGACATGTGTGCATTGTGTGTCTCATCTTTTTCTCACCATTATTTAGTGTGTAGAAAGAGCTGCAGCATTATTACTAAGCAGGTTTTTTGCCTTTTTGTACCGTCGCCGTTCCGTAAAGATGGAAATACTAAAAGCGTCTTTTGACATTTCCAATTTGGGTGATGAACGGTATTTGGGAGGGAAAGAAAATAGTAAGTTTGGGAAATACCTGGCTGAATAAGTATCTGGTCAACAAAATCATCTAAAAATATTTCAGGTAATGTTTTGATTTTCTGTGGAGGTTTTTCACCGGGACGATACTGAGAGTCAATGGTGTACATAACCAGTTGGTAACTCAGAAAAGCTTGTGCCTGCCGTGTAAGAAAAACAACGATCCATACAGAGAAATTCAAAATTTTAGAAAAAAAATTATTCGTCTAATTTCAAAGAAACAGTTAAGAACTTGTAAGGTCATTTATTCAGCGGGCCACAATAATTATTAGTGGTATATGATAATTTAATTACTATTCTCAAATACTCAATTCACAATTTATTTATTTATTAAAGAATTTTATACATAGTGTACATATTGTGTTATTTCGCCAAATATACGAACATACGCCAAATATACAATACTTCATATACGAACATGAAAAGCGACACATAGAAAAAAATCATAGTCTACTGTGGAGATTGAGATTAGAGGTATCCACTACTCTTGTGTTAATCAGTTTTTTTTTAATACGTGAGTTATTGGCCGAGTGTATCAGAGTCCTGCTTTAACTCGACTGTTTTGTATTTGGATTGATTGTAAATTGGTTTGTATGTTTCGTTTCCGGATTAAGATGGTGGTCGTTTTAATGATTCAATAAAGATTATTTTGACAAACGTGAAATCGTCGTGTTTATTCGTTTAATTTAAATACTTTCTTTTTCAGTATTATGGTACCCACCTGCACGAAGAAATTTTTAAGAAACTAAATATTTTTTTATATTGGAAAGACTTCTAGAAATTTTAATATTAGAGTTAAAGAACATCTCAGGTGTTTGAATAATAATAATTATTCTGAATTTGCCAATCACATTTTAGAAACAAATCATTCTTTTGATATAAATACAGGATTAAAAATTTTACACACAAACTCAACAGATTTACAATTAGCAAACTTAGAAATTTTAGAAATTAGAAAAAGTGTTAATAGTAAATTAAATATTATCAATAACCAAATATTTTTTAAAAATAGCCATCTCTTAAATTTATTTTCTTATTAATAATTATATTTAAAAATATTTATTTTTGTTGTTTAAACATCTTTATTTTGTTTTGATAATTTATATAATGTAATTTTTCATATTTTTTAAATAATATTTATATATAATTTTAAATAATAGTTTTTTACGATATTTTTAATTAATTAATCACCTCTCTCTAAAATATTTTTGTCCATAGTTCTTTTTAGTCTATACTTGTTTGTTTATTTTGTTATTAATGTCATTACTACCCTGACGAAGAAACCATCGGTTTTGAAACATGTAGGTTATTGTGATTATATTAGTGGTTTAAACAAAGTTATTTGTTTTAAAATAAAACAATAACTTTGTATACACCACTTTTATTTTTTTATACTTAATGCCGACCGGGTTTCGCTACAACCGTAGCTTCTTCAGGGCAGTATAATCTCTACTAATATCTAATATCTAACATGTGTTGTTATAATGTATTCAGGGGATTGAAGAAATGGGCTGGGTTCCGCCGGTGCAGGACGTAATTGGAGTAAGGGACTGGGGGTTGGAAAGTGAATGTTCTTTGTCAATGGGGAACAACCTAAGTATCGGACTTTTATTTAAATTTATTTGATTGTTTATTACTTTTCTATTAGTGTTTATGGCTTTCCTTAGTTCTAGGGCTTCTAAATTATCCAATCTGATACCTATTTCGTTTTTGTGCAATAACGTTACGCCTGTATTTTTATTAAATGTATGGTCTGTTTCTATAAGATGGTTTGCAAATTCTGAGAATCCGGTACTGTGTAAACATCTTAGGTGTTCCTTGACACGAGTATTAATATTTCTTGCAGTTTTGCCAATGTAAAATGCGGGGCAATCGCTACATTGAAGTGAATAGATACCCGAATGGCCGAAGCTATCTTCTTTGTCTTTACCGTTCATTAAAAGTTTACCTATACTATTATTAGTGTAAAATGCTGGTTTGATGTCTACTGGGAGATTTTTTATGCTTTTTTGGGAAAAATTATTGATATACAAGATTCTACGCCATTGGTAGGGTTGATTATTATTGGTTATTATATTATTATTAAGAGGATTGCTGTTGAATAAAAATTTTGTTGTGGATAATTTTTTAAGTTTTTTATTTAGGATGTTGTTGACTACATTTGAATCGTAACCATTATTTATTGCGATTTGTTTAATCGTAGATAGTTCTAGTGTGAAGTTGGTATTTGATAAAGGGACTGTAACTAGCCTATGAATCATGGAATGGAAGGCGGAGTGTTTGTGGGAGATGGGGTGATTAGAGGACTTATGGATGGTTATGTCTGTGAACGTAGGTTTACGGTAGATTTTATATTCGATTTTATTATTTATGATTGATAATGTAAGATCTAAAAAGTTTAAGGTAGAATTGGTTCCTATTTCTATGGTGAATTTGATTTGTTTGTGGAAGGAGTTTATTAGTAGCAGGAAGGAGTTAAGTTGACGTTCGGTTCCCAGCCATACGCAGATCACATCGTCGACATACCTTCGCCATATAAGTACATTTTTTAATAAGGGAGATTTACAGTTAAAAATATTATTCTCTAAATTATCCATGAATAAGTCTGCTATAAGAGGCGATGTTGGTGACCCCATGGCCAATCCCTCTTTTTGTTGATAAAAAAGTTCATTGTATTGGAAATAGTTTTGATTCAGGCAAATATTAAACAGGTGAGATAAATCATTAGAAAAATTATTTGGTAAATTTGAATTTTGTAATAATTCTGATAGGATATTTTTACTTTCAACTACGGGAATATTTGGAAAAAGGTTAACAACATCGAAGGAGACTAATTTTGCACTACTAGGGATATGTAAGTTTTCAAGATCTTCAATCAAGTTAAGGGAATTCTTAATGGTGTATTTTGGATCAAACACTTTAGAATTATTGAAAACATTGGTTATAAATGAGGCAATTTTGAAATTTGGGGCGTTGCAACTTGACACGACTGGCCGGATTGGTTTTAAAATTTTGTGTATTTTTAAGAAACCATATAATTTAGGGGCTTTTGGATTTTTTGTTAAAAATTTTACTTGTTTATATGAATTGTCTTGGAAAATTGCTGATTTGCATGATTTTAAAGCACTTTTAATATTATCTAGGTATTTTGTAGTAGGGTCTTTAGGTAGAATGTCAAACTTGTCAGTATTAATAAATTCTTGCACTTTGGAATTGTAATCACTTTTGTTTAATATAATTACTGTATTGCCTTTGTCGGCTTTCAACTTAACTCCTTCCTGCTACTAATAAACTCCTTCCACAAACAAATCAAATTCACCATAGAAATAGGAACCAATTCTACCTTAAACTTTTTAGATCTTACATTATCAATCATAAATAATAAAATCGAATATAAAATCTACCGTAAACCTACGTTCACAGACATAACCATCCATAAGTCCTCTAATCACCCCATCTCCCACAAACACTCCGCCTTCCATTCCATGATTCATAGGCTAGTTACAGTCCCTTTATCAAATACCAACTTCACACTAGAACTATCTACGATTAAACAAATCGCAATAAATAATGGTTACGATTCAAATGTAGTCAACAACATCCTAAATAAAAAACTTAAAAAATTATCCACAACAAAATTTTTATTCAACAGCAATCCTCTTAATAATAATATAATAACCAATAATAATCAACCCTACCAATGGCGTAGAATCTTGTATATCAATAATTTTTCCCAAAAAAGCATAAAAAATCTCCCAGTAGACATCAAACCAGCATTTTACACTAATAATAGTATAGGTAAACTTTTAATGAACGGTAAAGACAAAGAAGATAGCTTCGGCCATTCGGGTATCTATTCACTTCAATGTAGCGATTGCCCCGCATTTTACATTGGCAAAACTGCAAGAAATATTAATACTCGTGTCAAGGAACACCTAAGATGTTTACACAGTACCGGATTCTCAGAATTTGCAAACCATCTTATAGAAACAGACCATACATTTAATAAAAATACAGGCGTAACGTTATTGCACAAAAACGAAATAGGTATCAGATTGGATAATTTAGAAGCCCTAGAACTAAGGAAAGCCATAAACACTAATAGAAAAGTAATAAACAATCAAATAAATTTAAATAAAAGTCCGATACTTAGGTTGTTCCCCATTGACAAAGAACATTCACTTTCCAACCCCCAGTCCCTTACTCCAATTACGTCCTGCACCGGCGGAACCCAGCCCATTTCTTCAATCCCCTGAATACATTATAACAACACATGTTAGATATTAGATATTAGTAGAGATTATACTGCCCTGAAGAAGCTACGGTTGTAGCGAAACCCGGTCGGCATTAAGTATAAAAAAATAAAAGTGGTGTATACAAAGTTATTGTTTTATTTTAAATTATAATGTCACATCACAAAGTAACTGCTTCATACGAACAAAAAAAAAAGTTATTTGTTTTAATTTAATTCAAAATGACGCCACAAAGTGATTTTGCGAAGTTTGAAGAAATAAAATTATCGGTAACTTTGCAATAAGCCGCCGCTTTTTTAATAGGCACAGATTTTGAAAAGTACACTACTTTTAAACTTAGTTACTACAAAAAACATCGGTTTCAGTCGAGACCGGTGGAAAAATATGCATTTAAATTTACATTTCATTAAAAAAAAACTGTACGTAATTCCTCGTTACGGCTGACATTTCGTATTACATTATTTTGCATAGAACAATGCTGAACAATTTCCAGGGTACCAATCGATAAATATTTAAAAAAAGATTACTCTATGGCAAGAAATCACTCGAGGAAGGTACTAACTAAAGATTGGGTTGCACCATACAAATTTTAATATTCTGAATAAATAAATAATTAAGTTTATTTAGGACGAATTAAAATCAATGTACTATTAATTAGGTTGTGTTAGGTTAGGTTAAGTAATAATTATTGGATATAGATGGAAACACTTTTTTTAAATAAACTCTTTTGATTCACCTTAATTACATTAGCTTCGTCTTGTGAAATTTTGCCCATATTTGTAATCACTGTCACTTTGGTATGTTGGTAGTCCTGATAATTTTTTTTATATATAACGACCGGCTAGAAGATTTTGAAGATATCACGAAATCTGGGCGTATTAGATAAACACTAATTTAAGTACCGAAGTTTTGAAAATAAAATGACGTAGAAAACCATGCTTTTTTTCTAGTAATTATTATTTTTTAAATAATACACTCACTTTTGTATCACAAACCATGTTGCACAAACCTAGCGTAGCCGCCAAACTACTTGAAAACTGGGATGTTTTTCTTGCCTTGACGTGAGCAGGCGCTATAAAGGGGGCCCTTTCTCTTGTATCACAAACCATGTTACACAAACCTAGCGTAGCTGCCAAACTACTTGAAAACTGGGATGTTTTTCTTGCCTTGACGTGAGCAGGCGCTATAAAGGGGGCACTTTCTCTTGTATCACAAACCATGTTACACAAACCTAGCGTAGCCGCTAAACTACTTGAAAACTGGGATGTTTTTCTAGCCTTGACGTGAGTAGGCGCTATAAAGGGGACACTTTCTTTTGCATCACAAACCATGTTACACAAACCTAGCGTAGCCGCTAAACTACTTGAAAACTGGGATGTTTTTCTTGCCTTGCCGTGAGCAGGCGCTATAAAGGGGCACTTTTTTGTAACATAAACCTAGCGTAGCCGCTAAACTACTTAAAACGCGTGCGTATCTTTTTTTTTCGTTCTAGGTATTCAAATAATTACACAAACCCGTTAGACAAACCCTGCAACCATTCAAAACCTGGGATGTATATCTTGCTTAAACTTGCGTGCGTGTTCCTTTATTACTTTCGTTCTTAGTTTAGGTGATTAGATTAGTTTAGGTTTGGTTAGGTATATTAAATAAGACGTTCTCCGACGACATTCAAAAATTAATAATTGAGAATTTTGAAGCTGTTTTTATAATAAAATGTATTAGAACACATATCAAGACAAGCACTGCTCTCTGTACAAATCGAAAAAGTAGAACGATTTTTCTTTTGTTTATGGTTCGTTATTTTCGAAAAAAATTTCCTATGTGGTTTCTATGGACAAGATCAGACAAGATTTAATATGGCGTCCGCGTCAAAACGGAGAATTAAAGAAATATTACGTGTATAAAAGTTTTTACGAATATAAATTTAAATGCATATTTTTCCGCCTTTTTCGACTGAAACTGATGGTTCTTGTGGTAGTCAAGTTTATTTGTAGTTTAGTTTTTAAAATATATGCCTACTAAGAGCGTAGCGGCATGCGGCGGCTTATCGCCAATTTACCAAATTATCTAATAAAGAAACTAATAAAGAAACTAATATTAATATAAACATTAAATTATCATTGAGATAGTGACGTTTCTTTGGACAAATTATAAAAAAAAGTTCTAATTTCATAATTTCAAAGAAGGTACGTATTTAAGTACCCACTTAAAAATCTAATCTTGGTATTTAATAAAATTAGAAATATATGTACACAGAATTACGTACTAGTAGTGTAAATTTACAAAGGTAAACGTTTTCTTTATTCATTATATAAAAAGTTGACATTGGAAGAATTTTAACAGTAAGAAAAAAGTAGTCATGTAAAGATGCCACAAGGCAGCAGCTTGTCCGTAGGTTCTATAATGCAGTTTTTAAAAAATTTAATAAATATAACATAATTAATGTGTTAAATTTAACCACGAGAATGTCTATACTATTACACTGTCTAATCTTTGCTTCTTCTGCTGTTTGCCTTGTCCGCAATTTGTCTACCATTAAGGTACAGTTATCTTTTTCCACTTTTCCTCCCCAGGATTAGGATTTGGGTAAATTTTGTAGTCAATTTGAAACACGCTTGTGGTCAAGTCCATTTTTATAAATTTATGAATTCCTCTGTATTCTTTGAGTATCAATGACAATGGTTTTAGTTGGGTAAACTTTGATATAATCAATAAGATTCGTAGGTAAAATGTACCGCAACCCTTATATTATGATCTAACATCGATATCTTCGTATCTCTGATAAATTAAATAAATTTGTAATTGAAACATTGAGAGAAAACCAATGAGGCGGGACGGATAAAAGACAAAGCACTCTGCCGGGTTTATTATAAGAAAATTGTATTAGGGGAATCATCCGATACAATTTCGGGAAGACTTGATGGATATACTCGGCCTTCACAAATACATTTGTTTCGTGGCCAATGATAAAGAATTTACCAGGCATCTAGATAAGGGTGACCGTGGATAATTTAAAAACACAAAAATAAAAAAAAGAGGTTATAAGGATTTTTCTGATTCTTACATACCAATTCAGTAAATACTTATGTTTTATTACGTTCAGGAGTACGGTCCCCAAGTATACTGAAAAACGGTACCAACCCTGATGGAGATGAAGACGATCTATAAAAATAAATAAAATACTATTTTTGTTTTTAACGTAATGAGTTAAAACTCAAATTGTAATATTTTTTATTAATGAAGGCAATATTAGCGAAACTCAATCGAAAATCTGAAACAGAAAAATCAGAAAGGGAAAGAAGAAATTGTGCGAATTACAAGGTCAGAATCGCTTGCGCCGATATCCTTCTTGACGTAATTTGATTAATCTAGCTACTCTGAATATTTTTTAAGTAATTATCTGTAATATTCGGAAATCACGCTTTTTCCCGCTTTACCAGCTATCAACTTTTTAAAGAAGTATCAATGTCATTAATTCTTTGAAAACCCTTTGAATAGTTGGTTTTCGTGTAGGATGTATATTCAGGTTTGTGTAGAAACAATAAAAATCTATTCATATTCGTATAAATATATATTTTTTAATAATTGTTTGCTGAATGGGAGATTTTTTTTGTGTTTGCTAAAATTAGCTATTAGCTAACTTGTAACGATATTATCATGTAATATATATACAATAAGGTACATTATCTGATAAACAGAAAACAATCGCAAAAAAAACAATTATTTTGTTTTTATATGGATATTTGATCAGAAGTCGTCGAGGTAATTTCCGCATGGTTTTTCGAAATATCATCTGACATTCAACAGATTTCAAAGGATACTTTTTCACAGATGGCGATAGCTCAATTATTTTAGGAAAAAACATCCTTTGAAAATAACGCTTCAAAATATTAAGATGAAATAATTGTTTGCGCCCGTAAATATGCAAAATGAAAATGAATAAATAGTTGTGTCCATTAACAAACTTAAGTCTTTCAAAAAATATAGGATACAAATACACTTTGTATCGATAATTCAAATACAATATTTTGCGTTGTGTTTCTTTCTGACACACGAACGATTTTAAAAGTGCCAAAGCTCAGTAACGAGACGAATAATTTAAAGTTTGTACAATAAGGAATTCCAGTCCATTTTTTTTAATAATAATGATCTTCTAACTTCAATTAATTGCATATCTATTTTTATAGTTAGTTTTAATAGTATATAATTGTATAATTTAATTGTCAAAGTTTTAATTTTTCAAGATCCCCTGAAAACCACCTATCTACATGGTGGATCTTGTGACGTCATCATTCTCCAAAAATTTTATTGTTTTTCAACAGATGTTGTAGTATGGAAAAATCACAGGAGGAATAATTTTTAGGTGCCAAAAGTCAAGGCGTTTTTTATTCAAGATTAACTGCTTTTAATATAGAAAAACATTTGGTAAAATGTCAACATCTCATCGCTACTGTTATTGTATACAAATACATTATAATTATTGTTATTCACTGCAAATACAAATGACATCTCAATTGTACTTGTCCAATAGAACTGTCACCGTAAGATGTTCTGGCCGAACTGAAAATAGAAGACAATATGCAAATCAAACAGGTTAAATGCATATAACCTCAAACAGGACAAAATATCTTTTTACAGCTAACTACGACTTTCAAAAACAAGTAATAAGACGATATAACTTAGTAGCCTTTATTATTATTATTATTTATATTATAAAAACATGATGTTTCGGGTACCGAATGACTGTGACTGATCAGATTGTCCTTTTTCCGTCATCATATTAATTGTTGAGGGCCTAAATAATGTTTCAATTAACGCAAAAACCATTACATATGTCTAAATCTAGTTTGTAAATAAACCAATAACTTGAAATTGCATGAAATGTTGATCATTTCATATAACTTTAATGGTGAATGGAGAGCAGTGACGTCACCACTAACAAATAAGTAATACCAACTTGAGAGTGTATTTAATGCCATAATTAAAAATTGACTTTTTAATAATTTTTTTAAAACTCTATATTATTTACTAAAACTTATATACTTATTCAGAATCAACGTTTTTTGGTCTAAATGAACATATTTTTTAAAGCCATCATATGTTTCACTGGAGTTCTTTATTGTATCGTGATTAGGAATGTCTCTTAAAAGCTAGTATACTTTTTAAAGCGACAAGTCTAAGCGTAATCCAGCTTTACGAAACATTTGTACCGAATTAATGATAATCGCCATAACAATGGCCTTCTACGTTTTAATGTTTCTTCTATGTAAGCTGTTAATTTCTCCCTACGGACAGTTTGTTCCAAGCCAGGATAGTAATCCAGGATCTTGCCAGGACGGGAAGCCGGCATACTAGCTTGATCCTGACTAAAAATACTAGCCTCATACTAAGGGTTACTTCCAGTCTGGAACAAGTTTAATTAATTAACTTAACCGGCTGTCCTTTCCGTCATATACGTCGTCAGTTATAAAGCACAAACTCACCAAATGAAGGTAGATCCATAGATGTATCAATTTAAGTTGAGAAACTCGTAACTTACCTGAAAGAAGAACAACAAAATCATTAAAACTTTGAACAACAACTGCGAAAAATATATTAAATATCGACAATGAAAATAGTCACAAATGTCATCTACGATTTGATATGAAGGAAAACATATTTTACATTGTTTTATTTTAGTCAAGTTTAAGGCATTCAAAAAGAAGAATATTAGAGAAGATGGTTTTAAGAGGAGATACGTAAATACGAATGACAGAGGGAGCGCGCTAATATTAAAAAAAACGGTTATAATTAATAGTCATAAGCGAAAATATATAATAAAAATGGCTTATTTAAAATAGAGGAAAACTCTCTTGACATCTGAGTAAAGTATAATGTAAAGAAAGACCGATTTTTAGTATACCTATACACATCTACCTATATTTTTTTATGTGAATACCCTACAAGAGTCTCAACTGCTCCCAACCGTCTGGAGCCGGAAAGACTATGGCATCCCCAATTGGGGTATGTTATGAGGCTGAAGATAGTGGTAAGATGAAGAAGATGGGAGAGAGGAAGGTGGAACCTGGCTATACCAAACACGGATAAAGCCATTTCAAGAAATTTTTCAATGCTAAATGGTGGTCTTACATCAGGGCGATAATGAGAATATCTCCACTTCTTATATTTCTTATTTTATTCCTACATTCGAAAATTAAGCGTTTTTTATAAACTTGTACCCTGAAGATGCTTGAGTAAAGCGAAACCGGTTGGTAAAGTAAATTAATAAATATCGTGGTTTTAAAACAAGTGTTTTATTTTTATTATTCAGAAAACTGATCTTTATTGACGCTCGAACTGCCATTAAATTATTCTGATATGCCCTTACGATGGACATTGTAAAGTTGCCCGAAACGTTGTCTAAACGTTGCTTTTTGGTCATAACCCAAAAATTAATCACGATAATACTTTTGACCGTGAAAATCTCAAATCATATCTCACATACATTTTTCCTACTGTGTACCATGTGGGTTCTTTTTTTGCTTCCCCGGGTGTTAAGATGAAGATATACGCCAAATCACTATTTAGATTTATCTTTACTACGAATCGCTTTATATTGTGAGTATGAAAAAAATATGCTATCGTTACATTGAAGCTTTTCCTACCTTCTCCATTTATTGGAATTAAGATAAAAATATTAATTACGTTACAAAAAATATAAGCGTAAAGTACTAAATAATTTGTTTTTTCATTAGATAAATATGAAGTTACGTAAAAAACAACTTTCAAAAAATACCCCCTTATGGCTAAGATTATTTTTCACTCGATCCATTGACTAACTTTTTTCATTTTTGTAAAATTATTAATAAAAAAAATAAAAACAAAATTGGCGCTACTTTCCTCGTGCAGATAATACCAAAAACGCGCGGAGTTCTAAAGGGGTAAGAAGTCAAATATTTCTGGCGTTTATATTCCTCTTAACATGAATAAACCATAAATTGCCACTATGAAAACCAAAAACCAATCTTTGTTCATTTTGTTGCTTCCAGTACAACACTTTCTCTACGTTTCTCGGTTCCGGGTTATCCTTAGCTCGGCGACTTAAAAATAAATTTTTATCCGTTTCCGAAATGTTCAGTATTCACGTCAGGCCATGAGGAAAAGATTCGGCGTTACAAGGGAGCGGGATATTAAACAGGAAGTTGGGAGGTGTGGTTTAAAGCAAGGCGGAAGATTATCAAAGAATGCAAGGATTCAACGAAATAAACGCCGAAACTATAATAAATACTACACAACTGCTAATCCCTGGGTTAGCAGTTATTTGAACAGGGTTAGTTTCGTTTTGGCACCCTTGACTCTGTGCAAAAACGGGCAAGCGGTTTACGAACAAATTAACGGTGTTTCAATGTTTATTGGCGGGAAAATGTAAGAATAATTTGTCGGTATACGTACGAAATTATGTACTAACTAACTAACTAACTAACCATCACGCCGTTTCCCCGCAGGGGTAGGCAGAGAGGACGGACCGCCAAACAACTCGGTCTTGGCATACACTCCTCGCCTCATTCACATTCATACATCTTATCATACATGCTCTTCTATTATTCTGACTCTTGACATGGCCCGACTCAAGTATCTGATTCACTTGATCGTGCCATGTCTTCCTCGGGCGTCCTCGACTTCTTCTACCATTCACATTAGTATCATATATTCTCTTGACACTCCTTTCTTCGTTCATTCGCTCTATATGTCCAAACCATCTAAGCGTCCCTTTTTTAATCTTACTTATGACGCTCACATCGGCCTTGCATTCTTTTCGGATCTCCACATTCCTCACACGATCATACATGGTTTTACCACACATACGCCTCAGGGATCTCATTTCTACAGCATTCAGTCTACTTTCATCCTTTCTCTGCCAGTTCCATGCTTCACTGCCATACATCAGGGTAGGTAGAAATTATGTATACATCAGATATCTGTTCGGCATCGGTGCACAGTTAAAAAACATACCTACCAAACACGCAACCAATGCTTGTAAAAAATTTTTGTCACGTGACTCTACGACTCATTCTTATCAACGGATGGGTGAAACAATTACCTCCCTTCTACAATTACCAGTTACTAGGTGCATTTTATCCTTTCCTTAAATAACCCTCCACACAACACCCACAAAGATGATATACGTATTGAATAGCATTCTGTCGATTGATATTCAAATTACAAGATTGCGATTACAATATATTGACAATTATGTAAGCTTGCGTAAAAGGGTTTTAAAACACCTAGGTACTAGATTCTAGAACATAAACTTGATAAAAAGATGTGATAAGTCTATCTATTATAAATGTTAAAAATGGGTAGATACATCAATAATTCAAATCGATCACAATGAAAAAGACAATGAGAAAAATAAATTGCTTCTGAGATGTTGAAGATCATCGAGTAGCTATGACATTAATAAAAAGGCATCATAAAACTTTAAGCAGGTGATTTATAATTTCCACCCGTTTATAAAACGCGCCGCTGACAAAGACAGATCATTTTAATGAAGAAATCAATCATTGTTAAGTGCTTTCAATCGATCGCGGGTACATGAACATATTCTCCTCAATCAAAACAAACTACAAAATATGGTGATTTTTTTTACGCTGGAGAAAATAGCCTTAAAAAAAAACCCAAATAATTATTTGTAATGTTGTATTTGAAAATACCCTCGGAACGGCAATGAGACGGTATCTATTTAAAGCGACGCAAAAGACTCGAATTCGTTACTTTTATATAATAATAACTACTAAAACCATCAAAGACAACATGATAAGCCAATGTCCGTTGAGCGGACAGGGCACAAGAAGAAGAAGAAAACCATATAGATTGAAAAGGACTTTTTATGGCCTTCTCTTGACATTAATAAAAATAAGATATATATTTATATTTTTATCATAACTCTTAGTACAGATATCTCAAATTTAACTTTGGTTAAGTCAAATTACTATATTAACATTTGGTAGGTCCAAAATACAACGATATTTGAGTGTGTGTTTTTTTACACGTGTCCCTAGAGAACAAAATCTTCCAATAGAGAACAAAATGCAAAATAACAATACATATTAGATTTTCGTGCATAATTTTTGGGTTATAATCTTTCAATATTTGATTTTCGTAAATGAAATTTTTTATGACTTAAATTATTTCGCGTTTGAAGCCCCAACATTTGGGTCAAGAGACAAGCAGCAAACCTCTCTGCTACACAGGTCGTCAACATAAATATAATATAATAAATAAACACAATAAAAAATCTTTAAATTTTAATGTAAACAACGCACACGCCTTTAAATATAGTCATTATAATATTTGAGATTCCTTAAAAGCGTTCAAAAATAATCCTCAAAATTACAAGTTTTATCATTTTCCTAGAGATAAGACGTAAGACGAGTAGCAGTAGAATTTGTGCGTGTATTTGATTTTGAGCCAGATTTACGAGGTAAAGTTGGCCCTAATTGTCTAGTATGGTGACTGCGCAGGTACCTAATAGGTATCAGGGTGGCCTGTAACTTGGCAAAATCATTAGGACCGCATAGCACCTGTAACCGGCCAACCTAAAATCAGCAGTGATGGGGCTAACCATCGATATTTAATAATTACTAGATATTCAACACTACTTTTTAAACAAACAATATGGCGTCTCATCCTGGTTTCAAACAATTGATTAATTATTTCAAAGTATTACTGGAAAAAAGGACGTCGCAAGTTCAAAATTGACCTTAAAAATACAGTCAGAAACAGGTGTGAACATTTTATGACGCCAAGTCAACAATTGACATATCTGTTCTGAAATATTTATTCACATTAGACTCCAATGAAATTTGTGCTAGGTGTGTGTGTAGATAGGAACAATGGAGGGGGCTCCGTCGCTGTGCATAGATTCGATTTGGGTGAAAGATGGTGCGACAATTTCACGGTTTCATACTAATAATCTCCTATCTCCCTTATTTCGATTATCTATTATAAATCATAAAACGCAAATAAGTACAATAGAATAAAAAATCATAATAACCTGTAACCGGCCGTTACAAATTTCAATGTATAAGTAAGATATCCCAGAGAGGGAGTGGCGCGTGTGAGAGGGTTGTATCGCATCCCAATTAGGTACCACAATAAACGTACCGTAAACGACTTGGTCGATTAATTAACCCCCAGAAAGAAGATGGCGCTGTACTCAGCCTCGTAATATAAGTTAGGTACATGGCAGCACCCGGATAACTGAACAACGAGTTGGGAATATTCATAAAACACCGTAAAAAGCAAAGGAAATAGAAAATTACGCCAGTAAATTTTCTCACTTATAAGTCTCTCTGGAGAGCAGGTATAATAAAGTGAGTGGCTACCCGCTTTATTATTTCGTAAAGTAACATTTTTAAAGAAAAACTCGAAAATGTATTTAATATAGGCATTCTAAAAAATTAAAAGAAGATATCATTTAAAAAAATAATAGACCGTCGTAATTCGTATAATAAAACCAAGTTGTTGCGCAGTAACTACAACGTTCCTGAGCATTGCCTACATTCCTGTGGTGGACCCCCAAAGTTCCTGCACGGAGAAAAATGTTATTCTAAAATACGATCATTTTATTCGTAAAAACGGTTAAAAACGGGACTGAAGCTCTTACGAACAAATTAACAGTGTTTCAATGTTTATTGGCGGGAAAAAGTAAGAATAATTTGTTGGTATACGTACGAAATTACGTTTACCAACAAATTATTTTTCAATGTTCCCGCCAATAAACATTGAAACCCTGTTAATTTGTTCGTAAGAACTTCAGTCCCGTTTTTACGAATAAAATGATCGTATTTTAGAATAACATTCTTCTCCGTGTACATTCCTGTGGTGGACCCCTAAAGCTCCTGCGCATTGCCTACAAACTTCTAGCGGAAAAACCTACAAAGTTTCTGCGCTTTGCTAACAAAGTTTCTACGGTGAACCCTCAAAGTTCCTGCGCATTGCCTTCAAAATTGTAGCGGGAAAACCTACAAAGTTCCTGCGCATTGTTTACAAAGTTTCTGCGCATTGCCTACAGAGTTCTAGCGGGAAAACCTATACCCTCTTACTCTAATCGTAGTAATCCTAATACGCGTCTTATTACGACGTAACAGTGAACAACTTGTCTTATTGTCACAGGGTGTGCATGGTTAAAACGTCTTTAAACCACGTTTAGGGCCAACTTTACAAAACCAAGGATGAGTCGGCGGATACCGCAATTATGAGTAAGGGGATAGAGCTCCTACGCATTGCGCACAAAGTTCCCACGCATTGCCTACAAAGTTCCTGCGAAATGGTTAGGTAATTATTTAAAGTTCATCGAAAAAATGTCATACGGTCAATTACATAATTGTTTATTTATTTATTCACGCCCTTAGAGCTTTTACAACAATCATAATACAAAAATAAAAGAAAAATAAACAATAATATACAAATTATGTTACATCATTGTTTAGTAAACGGAAACAGAATTTTTGAAATTTCAGAAATAAATTTTGATAAGGAATAAACGAAAATATCAACTGAACTAAATTTATTTCCAAGCCTATGTAGTCTTTGAATTAGGGAGTTAATGAAATAATTAGTTTTCGAAGGATAAACAAAGAACAGCTCTGGAAGCCTCGTGTTACGATTTGGTACTCTGAATGTTATTAGTTTAGTTAAGTCAGGTGCGTCAATTGTGCCATTTACTAATTTAAATAAAAGTACCATATCGCTCTTGGTTCTTCTACAAGATAAGTCAGTTAAATTATTAATTAATTAAATTAAATTATTTATTAATCTTTAGAAGCGTTAGGTTCGAATAGTTAGACTTATATGTATACAATCCTGTAAAACCTACCCTTAGACGACCAACCAGCTAATAAAAATAATTAGGGATTACCTATCCTAAACTTAACCTAACTTAGAATAATCCATGATGTAATCCAACTTAACTTTACACACTTTGGTTCCTTAGAACAGGCAATCTGCCTAGCTAGGAACTAATATCGACCTAAAACAACGTAATAACACTTGTATTCATTTTAAATATATTCTCTTATTATGTAATATTATTTGTTATTTTGGCTTTAAATGTATCAAATGTAAATAAATAAATAAATCCGCCATAAATGATTCCCGACCGACATCATCAAATCAAGTATACCAATAAGGAAAAAGGGATGAAAATTAAATAATGAATATGTTTGTACCAACACATTGCCAATTGACTGAAGTTTAACACACATTGTGACTCGTTTTAATGAATGCGTCAGTTTATTAAACCGCTCTCAACATAATTCATTCATACACTTGATCGAGTCGGATGTGCCACAAAGAATGCGTACAATAAATTCCTTGGGCGTTATTCCGAGAACGCGGGCCCCGGGCGCACCGACCGACTGAACATTTCCCGCCCATTGTCAGGGAAGATGGAAGATAATACTACAGCTGGTTCATACGTTTTAGGGATCGGAGAATTATTATATTCTGAAGGCGTAAATTCCAAGGGCTGGTATGATTAATTATGTTGCTTTTAACCAAAATCCACCAAGGAAGAAACAAAGCGCAATACAATGCAACTCTGGAAAAGATGGGATGGTATTTAGTGTCTATGGAAAATAGGGAAGCTATGCTGAGAAAACGAAGACATCAAATAGTGCGAACCTTGCGGTAAGAACTATAAGTACAAAATATGTCGATTCACGATTCACAATAATATGTCGAATAAACTCGCTATCCTGTGTATGTCAATATGATGGCCCGCACACCACACAATTTCTCAAAAACCCGTTGTTAAAGGCAACGCAAGCAGTGACTCCCAACTCGCCATGCTTGTTGCCGCCGACGGCGACGCGCCAGTTCCCGGTTGCCAAGGATACGCCAGTTTTGTTGTCAGTTTTCGAGGTGACAGCTGAAATGTTCGTCGTCTGTGGTAAAACCAGCTGAGATAATGACTGAAATCGTAAAATTGACATGCGCCATGAGAGAAGTTTTGCTGGCAACCATAGCAACGCACAGTTGTAACTGGTTTATTTATGGTTGTAACCATAGCAACAACCAATTTTTGTTTGGTTCCAGTTTCTCCAGTGAGCGGATCGCCTAATTCGAACATCAATTAATAATTACATCAACATGCGCTGCTTTTTTACGTTCCAATAGTTGTCGTTAAAAATAGTGTCTAATTTCCGGAAGTACCTACGCGAATTGAACAATCCTGAATTAAATTGTCTTGAAAATTAGAAAGCCCTTCAAAAATATGAAATAGCACAGTTTATTAGTCATGAAAATATGTACATCATATTCGAATATTTTTATTCCAAATTCGAATAATGATAACACAAACATGCGCTATTTTTACATCCAATGTCAAGGTTCGAAGAAAATGCGTTTAACAAATTAGCTCATACGACCTTTTTCGATAAAAAAACTCATCGGGCAGCTTTCGGAATTTCGAACGCATGGCGTATCTTGAAGTAAAACACTGCCTCTTGTATTGCAGAATTCAAATCTCCAGTGGAACATGGACTTCAAGCTACGTCACGAATTTTTAGCCAATCACCGCTCTGCCCCCTCGACGAGCTATGAGCTATAATTTTCAGAAGTACGCCAATTAAAAGCTTCCAAATCCATTATTTTGCGTTAGGTATTTGTCTGTGACAAATAAAACATCGTTACGAAAGAAAAATGAGCAAAAGCGCGGGAAGACGTCCATCCGCGGCAATTGTAGGTATCGATCTGAAGTTTGCGGCGGAATTTGTGGAATATTTACCGCCTTGATCGGCGCCAAGTCGACTAAACACGTACAACTCCGCTATACGTCTATTGTGCCTTGTGTCGATCTGGGCTGCTATTCCCGACCGACGATCAAACGTTGCTCGTTATGCGTCTCCTACGAGCGAAAAAGTACTCGTCGTCGCGACTAACTTTGTCGAATGTTTCAATTTTACGTATTCTTGAACGTCGAGCGGTAGAAGAGATGATTATATTGGCAGCCCTGTGAATATTGTCTATGTTCCTGATGTTTTTGGATTTCTATGGTGTCACTGTCAAACGGTCAACAGTAAACAAAAATATTCAAAGCAAAACAGAAATGTCTGCAGGATACATTACGCAAAGCCAGAAGGAACTACTAACAGAATTAGTAAGTTCTGATAAATAATTGATGAGTGGGAAATGTTCGGTGAATCCCGAAGGAGATGGTTGGCGATTTCCGAGCAATTGCATGCCGGCAGGAGCTAATAAAGACTTGAAAAACAAACACTGGAGAAAGGTTTGTTTTAATTCATTTCGATTAATTTGTGTGTATTGTACATTTAATGTCTATTTGTTACACCTATCGCTTCGTTCAGATGAAGCTCTGCATATGACAAATTTCTATTCAACAAAACGAACACCAAGCTTACATCTCACACGGGTTCCACCAACCAGTTTGCGTCTCTAGCGGGATTTTACGTTCTAGGCGGCTGGAAACGTCAGATTCATAGATTTTTACTCTCACTTCTCCAAGTTTATGGGTGTCTTGCGTTCGCCGCAGCGCGTGTCTTTTGATTTAAACAAAAAACCTATTAATTAGAAGCATTACACAGAAACCTTTGAGTGAATTAATATATTTATTATCTACAGAAGTGTTTTTAGTTTGAAAAAATGGTTAACAAGTGCGTTGTTCCGCGTTGTAAGGGAAACTATGATACAGGACCAAAACGTCACACTTTTAAATTCCCAATTGATGTTATATTACGTCAAAAATGGGTTAAGGCTATTCGTCGAGATTTTATTCCATCAAAATATTCAACGGTAAGTGAAATGTGCTTATTTTTAATGCAAATACAGCCCCGTATCATTACATCGACGATTCAATTTTGTACATAACCTCAATGTATACAATGCAATACAATCAGACAAATATTTGAAGTGGAGTCAAAGTTGAGGATACAAGATCTGTTACCTTTAACGTTGTCTTGGTCTGCATTTGGATGTATACAGATTGACATTGTTTATTGTGAACATGAAAGTGAACCCCAGGCCTGTACCAGTTTAAATATGCAACCAAATTTCTCTTTTTCTGGATTATACAAAACATTTACTGAGAAAGATTTCGAGCAAGCAGAAGCCAGTCTCCCTGTTCTCACATATCTTGCAGGTTACTGTGCCCGAACCGTTTTAAAGAAACTTAAATGCACAACATGTTCCAATACCATAACTGTCGATAAAATGTTAGACGCAGATTGTAGTTACTCATTAATAAGGAATATGGATCGAGGTGGTCTATTATGTCCTCACCCTGACATCGTCAATGCCATCATTCATAACTATGTCACCGTTCAAAAGCTTCTATCAACCAAACTAGAAAAAAAGTTTTTAGATTACAATAACCAGCGTGAATTAGTATTACAACTGACAATAGATGCTATCAATGATAGAGATTTTTTCCTAACAGATTACAATTGTCCCGCTGGACATTCATCAAATATTATTTTGCAACATTTAATCAGATCATCTACAAATTCATTGTTAAATAATTATGTTAAAAAAAGAAATGATACCACCAAAAAAGTTGTAAAAAGTCGCAAAATCTACACAGTAAAAAAAAATATTCTTGACCGATTGATATAGCAAACTACACCATTCCCTCAACACTATTCAACATGTAAAAACAATATACCCCTACTACTTTAGTTGTTATTATTTTCAGATGCACCGGTACTACAGCAGCCAGCCACCAGCCTCCAGCAGATGCGGCAGACTGCTCTACAATCTCAGCAGACTGCCGGCTATCACGTCCCATCACTAACTACACATACTTCATATTATACACATTCCCACACATTACATTTAATAATGAAATCAATTATTAATTTTGTTTCTAATTAGTTTATTTCTTAGGGCCAGTTGTTTCACAGAATTTGAACTATTTATCAAATTTCAAAATTAATTTTCAAGTTCTGTGAAAGTTCTACTCGAGTTCTGTTGTTATTTCAGTTATGTAAAACAACTTGTCCCCCTATTGATTATAATAACCGAATTTAAATAGAACTTTCACAGAATTTAAAAATTTTCATTAAAATTTGATGAATTGTTAAAATTTTGTGAAACAATTTGCCCTTGGGCTTCTAAAAAAAATCTTTATTTGATACCTTCTATAATTATAAGGACCATTATACTGTATTAGAAATGTTGCATTGTTGACAAGGGAAATTATTGATTTTTACTAAGAAATTTTGTTTTCTTTTTTTACCCATCAATACAATTTCCCCAATGTGCCATGTACCTGTTTTTTTGCACTTAAGTGTGTATTTTGTATGATATTATCTCTTCAGCTCACACTGTTTTGCCATAATTGGCATCTAACTAGATTTATTAATCCATACTCATCAGCCTTCAGCGGCGGCCATCTTGATTCAGTGTCCTGGCCTTGGTTCCACACCGAATCAAGTTAACTCAACACCTCTTTTGAATCATTAAAAAAGCTATGAAAAAAATAATTTTGAAATAGCCCTTAACCCTAACGTAACCTATTTAACCAATTTTTTGTATATTTTTATCACCACTTTTAGTGACTTTTCTGAAGGGGTTCTGAGTTGTCCGGTCACCGCTCACAATGTGTTTAGTTTTGTATGTTAAAAATCACGATATTGAAAATAGTTTTATTTATTTATTAAATGAATTTTGTACATTGTATAGATATTGTGTTATTTCATCCGCCATGCTAGGGATGTCCCTGTGTTATAGCGGGTGAAGTTTACAGATAATATATTTTATGGTGATGAAGTATACTGATAATATAATAATTGATGATATTGAAGTTTACAGTTAACGCCGAAATGAATTTATGATAATTACGTTAACATATAATATGATAATTGATAATGGGGCTACGTTACTTCAAAGCCGATTATTTCAAAATTCAAGTAAAATTGTGTGATCTTGACGTTGTCTTTCTTTTTTAATATTTTAAGATCTTAAAGTCTCTTTCCACTGACATTTTGTGTAAATAATTAATATAATTCAAAAATGTTTTCAGACATGGCAAGACTAAAGGTCAAAGGCCAAAATGAAGAATGCCTCCTTGAGGCGGCATGCGGCCGGGACAGGAGGCGGACCACCAGCGCCAGCAGTCAGCCTCAATGCGAGTGACGAACTGATTTTGAAATGAGAAAATGAGTTGAAATAAGTTGAAATGGAGGTCAACTTCGACTTTTCATCTCTCGGAGGACCCCAGCCTGTTGCTGGCTGCAGCAGCTGGCAGTCTGTTGAGGTACCGCTGCTCTTGGAGGCCATACCTCTCCTTGTAGAACCCCCTACCTTTGAGCCTCCACCCACACAGACTCCCGGGCGTACTGCGGCTTTAGCAGAGGTTCGCAGTACGCCTCGGCAGAGGTTCGCAGATTCTCTCCTCTACCCTCATTGAACAGGGGGAGAGGAGTTTGTAATCCAAGAAAAAAAATTAATGGCACGTTGGCTGCAATGACGAGGCTAACAGATTTAATTGAATCTGTTGGTTCTCGGTTAAATTTAATTGAATCTGTTAGTTCTCGGTTAAATTTGGCGGTTAAACTATTGGAAGAAATAAAGGCCAAATCTATCCCTTGACAATTTGAAGTCTTATTTCTTCCAATAGTTTAAACACCATATTCAATTGAGAATTATGAGATTTAATTGAATCTGTTAGTTAAGTCCATTGTTTTTTTTTGGTTTGATTAAGCAAACTCCTCCCCTGTTGCAGCCAGCAGCTGGCTGGAGAGAGGAAAAGTCAATGTTGACCTTCGACTCTTCAACTCCCATATGGCCCGTAATCAACACTGGGTTTATAAATAAAACTAAATGTGGTTAACTTGTATTCAAAACATGTAACATTTTTTATAAACATAATTTTCTTTATAATATAAAATGTATTGTTTAACATTTAATTTTTTTAAATGTTTGGGTTCACATAATGAAGTTATCGCTGCATTTTTATCATGGAAAAAATTCAATGTTTTAATTTAATTCAAACCAAAATAATAGTTTTTTGTCAGTACACATATTCTTCTTTAGCTTATAATTGAAAATATGTATGTTGAAATAATTACAATTGTAATTGAACAACTGACACTGTAATGTTTTCTGCGTTAAATGATAAAAATTGTGATACTATTTAGTAGCGTTATAGTTTTATCATAGATAAAATATAAGGTTTTTTCTTTAAAATAAACAAAGATATTTAGTACACAAAATTAATATCAACGTAATGAACGAGTTTTATTTTTATCATGGATAAATATGTTTTACTAATTAACACCAGAGTTGTAATTTTAATAGAAAATATAAGACTTGATTAGTTCATCAGTGCACTAATTCTTTAATTTTAGCTTGTAATACAAAATAAACTAACTAACCATCACGCCGTTTCCCCGCAGGGGTAGGCTGAGAGGACGGACCGCCAAACAACCCAGTCTTGGCACACACTCCTTGCTTCATTCACATTCATACATCTTCTCATACATGACCTTCTATTACTCCGACTCCTGACATAGCCCGACTCAAGTACCTGGTTCACTTCATCATGCCATGTCTTCCTCGGGCGTCCACAACTTTCCATTCACTTTTGTGTCCTTCTTACACTCCTTTTTTCTTTATTTCGCTCTACATGACCAAACCATCTGAGGGTCCTTTTCTTAATCTTACTCATTACGCTTACATCAGCCTTGCATTCTTTACAGATGTCCACATTTCTCACACACATGATTTTTATCACACATACGCCTCAGGGATCTCAAATAATACAAAATATGTTGAAATAATTACAATTGTAACTGAACAACTGACACTGTAATGTTTTCTGCGTTATATGATAAAAATTGTGATACTATTTAGTAGCATTTTAGTTTTATCGTAGATAAATATAATGTTTTTTCCTTATAATAAACAAAGATATCTAGTAGACAAAATCAATATCAGCGTAATGAATGAGAGTTTTATTTTTATCATGGATAAACATAATGTTTTACTAATTAACACCAGAGTTGTATTTTAATAGAAAATATCAGACTTGATTTGTTCATCAGCGTAATAATTCTTTATTTTTAGCTTGTATTATAAAATATATTGACGTTGTATATTGAAAACTGTGTTTTTTCTGTATTATTTGATGAAAAATATGATATTCTTAGAGTAAAATACATTTTTTATGATCACACCGTTGTTTTATTACATTTTACATCACTATATTATCACAAAATATATAAAAGCTTTTTGAAATTCACTTTCGAAATTATACAATACTGAACGTGGGGCGAGACCCACCAAAGAGTCTGGCGTCTGCTGTTGGTGATGGGGCTTATTTTGTACAGCAACTGGATTCAAAATAATTTTTAAAATGTCTAGTTTCCAACATAACCATCTTTTTCTTTGACAGTGGCAGGCAATCGGCCTCGGCCAGCATTAAACATAAATGGTATTATGTCGGCCTTAAATAAATCAGTTGGCTTGCAACCAAAATAAGGTGATGCTTTGAAAATGAATTATTATAATCACATGTAAATATTGTATTTGAAGTGTTGTAACGCAGCCTCATGTTGCCTCACCTCATCACTCACTATTTGTGTGTAGCTAATATCATTAATAATAATATGATCCAGACAATTGACAAATAATATACAGTGAACTGTCTAGTTTCCAACACAACCTTCTTTGTGGCAGGCAATCGGCCTCGGCCAGCATAAAACATAAATGGTATTATGTCGGCCTTCAACCAAAATAAGGTGATGCTTTAAAATTAATTATTATAATCACGTGTAAACATTGTATTTGAGGTGTTTGTTGTAACGCAGCCTCATGTTGCCTCACCTCACCACTCACTATTTGTGTATGGCTAATATCAACAATAATAATACGATCCCAGACAATTGACAAATAATGAACTGAACAACAGGATATAAAAGTCAAGTATAAACACAGAAAGAATAATATTGAACTATCCTATTTCGAACAGCTCTACCAGCCACTAAATCTGGTTTAATTCTATTAACACCACCAGGCTAAAGTGGAGCCATTCCTCCAGAAAGTCAGCCCTCAGTTTAGATTATGATCAATCAGGTATTCTGATTGTGGTTTAACTTTATAAACCTCTTTGCGGGTGCGAACGTCCGCGCGGGAAAACAATAATGCTAGATTTTGACAGCCAATTCCACAGATACGCCAACAACCTACCACTCGCTGCTCTGTTTCTACTGGTTCGCCCCACTCGTTGTTGTGTGGAATGACTTTTGACGTTTTGCGTCTAAGAATGTTCCTTCGACCAAGCTCAGGAATACCCAAGTCGACCAACGAACGTACTTTCGACGGCGATTACGAGCGCCCTCGCGTCCAGAATAGCGACCCTGTGCTTACAAGACGCGCAATGACTGTAGGAACATCCATTATTATTATACAGCCATCATTATTATTATTGTAAGTACAAATCGTTTTATGGAGTTAGGTTATGTTCGCTGAAATAGGCGACCATTAACGTGCGGTCCTATAAGGGCCGATATCAACATTGAATAATGATTCAATAAACGAAAATAAAAGGAACACACTATTTCTAGTACCTACCTAGTCAATGTATGTTCAGGATATGTCAGTGACGGTTAACCAATGATCAAATAGCTTTAAGGGCCGGTAGTACACAGAGAAAAATGTTAGGTAAATGTTTACTACTCCGCTTACCGGATAATACGGAATATTTCTTGTCGAAGGTCGATACACGGATAATACGGAGCGTTCCTTTTTTAATCAATAGACAATCAAACACAATCAAATTTGCCGATAGTACCAACCTTATAAAAAAAAATCTTGTCATCGAGTATAGGTACAGTACCTAACTACTTTCTGGTTGAGCTCATTCATACAATATAATCGTAAAATTAAACACTTATAACCTAACCTAGATTTTAATTTTTTCGAGTAGTTTAGCGGCTACGGCAGGTTTGTGTAACATGGTTTGTGATACAAAAGAAAGTGCCCCCTTCGTAGCGCCTGCTCGCGTCAGGGCAAGAAAAACATCCCAGTTTTCAAGTAGTTTATCGGCTACGCTAGGTTTGTGTAACATGGTTTGTGATATAAAAGAAAGTGCCCCCTTCGTAGCGCCTGCTCGCGTCAGGGCAAGAAAAACATCCCAGTTTTCAAGTAGTTTATCAGCTACGCTAGGTTTGTGTAACATGGTTTGTGTTATAAAAGAAAGTGCCCCCTTCGTAGCGCATGCTCTCGTCAAGGCAAGAAAAACATCCCAGTTTTCAAGTAGTTTATCGGCTACGCTAGGTTTGTGTAACATGGTTTGTGATATAAAAGAAAGTGCCCCCTTCGTAGCGCCTGCTCGCGCAAGAAAAACATCCCAGTTATCAAGTTGTTTAGCGGCTACGCTAGGTTTGTGTAACATGATTTGTGATAAAAAAAAGTTAATAAAATTTATAAAAAATATTTACTAAAATTAAAAACATGTTTTTTGCGTCATTTTATTTCCAAAACTCCGGTAAATGAGTGTTTACCTAACACGCCCAGATTTCGTAGTAGCTTCAAAATTTTCTAGCCTCGATTTGCGGTATGGCAATCTTTATAAATATTTTAGAATTGGTACCATGGAAGATGTGAAAATGTGTGTGTTGTCTATGAGATTGTAAATAGAATATGCCCAAATATGCGAATATTTCATACCACGCAAGTGAATTAATTTAAACAAAATTAAAATGTTAAATGCATACTTTTTGCATGTTTTTTCATCTCCCCCGACGTAAAAACTCATTTTTCGCAATAATAAAGCTAAATCTAACTGTTTGAATAAAAAAATATTCTGTATTAACCAGTAAGCGGAGTATGAAACTATTAATAAATGTTATTCTAAAATACGATAATTTTATTCGTAAAAACGGTTAAAAATGGGACTGAAGTTCTTACGACCAAATTAACAGTGTTTCAATGTTAATTGGCGGGAAAATGTAACAATAATTTGTTGGTATATGTACGAAATTACGTATACAAACAAATTATTCTTACATGTTCCCGCCAATAAACATTGAAACCCTCTTAATTTGTTCATAAGAACTTCAGTCCCGTTTTTACAAATAAAATGATAGTATTTTAGAATAACATTTTTCTCCGTGTACCCGCCCAAAAAGAATAAGAAGGAGAGATACGACAATACGAATGTTGAAACAAAAAAATTCAAACAAAAATTGGGAAATGTTTAATAAAACACGACTGTTTTACAATAGAACAAAAACCTCTCTTCAACACCTTAAGTAGCATTTAAAAAAACACTGAATTTTTTCATACATATAACTTGTAAAATAATAGAAACAAACGTGTAAATAATAATTTTTGGAGCATACTTTGCGATTTTTTTCTATCGAGGGAATTTTATGTAATTAACGTTTCGGCTCTACAAATCTTCAAATATTATCTTTAAAAATAACATATATTTTTTTAAGAACTTAGAAACTAAAAGTGTTCAAGGGACATATGTCTTCACAACATACCCTATTAGGGGATGATGCCAAATGTATATGGTTAGGTGAGAGTGGATTTGTTAAATAGGTGGTTTCTTCGTGCCGCCGTTTGGCCGCCTGCAAAGTTAAGCGTGTCGATCAGTTAAGTGCTAAGCGCCGCCGGAAATGGCGGGAACGAGGAAATGGGCGTTCTCTTTTCAAATTCGAATCGGCCGCTTCATTAAGATGTCGCGCTGCCGAATAGAGGCCATGATCATTTAGAATTTAGACGACGCGACGCGCCGCGACGGTGGAGCGAGGCAAATAATCAATTATTCAGGCGTTCAATTACAACTTTCGTTTATTAACAATTTCACTTCAAAAGTTAAATTCAATCACATTTCGAGTAAAAAAATCGTTAATGTTATTATTATTCTATAGAATTTATCGCGTTCGAAATTCAAAAAAACAAAACACACAGAAGTAAAAGTTTTTTTTATATATTTAAATACTAACTTTGTGAAGAAACCTTTATAGCAATATGAAACAGTGTAAATCATTTAAATATGCCGGCCGGTTTCGGCACAGTAGAACCTTCACCTGGGCAGATATAAAAAAAAAATGATGTGACACCTCAACAAAACACACAGAAGTAAAAGTTTTTATTATATATTTAAATACTAACTTTGTGAAGAAACCTTTATAGCAATATGAAACAGTGTAAATCATTTAAATATGCAAGCCGGTTTCGGCACAGTAGAACCTTCACCTGGGCAGATATTTAAAAAAAATGATGTGACACCTCACAACTCACAAGAGCGCCCCAGTCTAGTTGGGCAGCGTTGTAGGGAGGTTTACTTGTAAATATTACTATCCAGATTTAGTGAAAAAAAAAAAAAAAAAATCATCTCGTTTTCCTGGTCTATCCGTTGTTTCCACTAGACATTGAGCGACTCCAGGCAAGAGTCCCTATCTTGCATTACTTCTTTGGCCTCAGCACATTGAAAACCTGGTGTCCCCTCCAAAGCTTTGGCAGTGGTTTTACTTAGCTTTCGTAATTAAATTTTATCTTACAATCCAATTTCCGCCAAGTGGCTACCTAATTAAAGAAATAAATTAAGCTTGGGGTAGGTACCTACCGCTACCCACCCAGGCTATCTGAGAGGCCCCTAACTAGCGTTTATGTGACCGAAAAGATTTTATATTATCTGACCATAAAAATATTTTTACTATAGAATAAGGCGCTCCGCCCACTGAGGCAACTGAAAACCAACTAAAACCGGCTGTTTTCTCTGTCTTGATTGGTCAAAAAGCTTGTTTAACCATAGACGAATAACAATCAGCTGACAGCTCGCAACTAGCAACGGCCGCCCAGGGCAATGAGCAGTGACAGTCGCAAGTCACCGCTTGCGTTACCATTGACAACGGGGTTTTGTGTGATTGTGTAGTGTGCGGGCCATCACATTGTCATACAAAGACAGTTGGCAGTTGAGAGTTTTCAGTTGCCTGAGTGGGCGGAGGCGCTAAGATTCCATCATGGCCACAGACTAACGTAATTATAATATGCCTAGAATGCTTCTCTTCAAACGATTTTTGTTGTGTTAAACTAATAGTTCTGTGGACAGTGCAGAAGTGTAGACGAAGCGTCCAAAAAAGTTTATTTAATAAATCATAAGACTTACGAAATTACGTATACCTACCAACAAATTATTCTTACACGTTCCCGTCAATAAACATTGAAACCCTGTTAATTTGTTCGTAAGAACTTTAGTCCCGTTTTTAACCACTTTTACGAATAAAATTATCGTATTTTAGAATAACATTTTTCTCCGTGTAGGTATGAGAATAGGTCGTAAAGTATATTTCAAACCGCGAGCTCTGGCTTTATGAAGTTTGCATTAAAAAATGAAATAGTTCAGAGTTTAGCGGCAGGAAAAAAAGTCGTGAGGGGGAGGGGCTCTCGAGAGGGGGAACAAGGGAGGGGGGAAGGCGGAAAAGGTGGGAAGGAAATGCGCGAGGGGGTCGCGAGAAGGGAGACAGCGGGAGAGCGGAGGGGGAAGGTGAAAGTGGAATGCGGAAGGGGAAGGAGTCGCGGAATGGGAAGAGGTGGTGGAAGGGGAACGGAACGAATGGGAAAGGACACGCAGGGAGAAACAATTTCTTTATTTAAGTGGCAATGCAACGCATGCCGGGTATCAGCTAGTTTTTAGTATAATATTTACTGATAATATCTATCGTATTATTTTTACGGTAAAATTATTAACGAATAAGTAAGTATTTAATAAACGGTAAATCTTCATCCTGTGCGAATTTGATTACTATGGTGTGCGTTTAATAATAATAATAAATAATAAAAACATTTATTCATCAATAGATTTTTTGCAATAATACAAATTTTGTTCTTTTATCTCCGGATTTCTCCTCTCTCCTTGCAGATGGTTTTCAGCAGTGCCTCCAATATAAAACAGAAAAAAAAGTTACATGAAATAAAGCTTTTGTATTAACTGGCAATACCATAACAGTTCTACAAGGTAAAAGAAACATAGGTTCGCGGAATGTTTATTGGAATATGATGAAAGATACTCGATATTCAAATAACCTGTTTTTTTTCGCTTTCATACAAACACGTGGGCGGTCGAGACATATCATGTCTACATTTTTTGATGAAATGGGAAATTTAGCACTTACAATGCCTTTCTCATATAAAATAAAGTTGGTGGTTTGCAGGTGAAAAAATGTAATAAGCGAAGACCAAAAAATTTTATTTACATTTTTTACTCCAAATAAGCTTAGGAATCGCTGGTTAAAATCTCTCGGGTACGTCCTATTACACCCTGTATATTGAATCATTTGGCGGGTAAGAGGTAAGCCGCCGTAGCTCAGTGGATTAGAGCACCTGACCGGACATCAGAAGGACACGGGATCGAGTCCCGTCGGCGGCATGTATCTTTTCTCGAAAGATTTTTTTCAATGTGCATGAGTGTTTCAGGCTGATAATTATTGCTTATAATAATCGTTACCCTTTGTGCTATGCATAAAAATCTTGTCTTAAACATTAGTTAATCAATTAAAAATAACTTAAATATTTGTTTTCCGCGATTCACAATCTCAGGGCTAGCAGGCAGATAGATATAAATAAACACGGTTGAAAGGGCGGGCGTCCCGGTTAAGTAATTAAAAGGCAGGAACTCAACACCACGTGGTGCAGATCCACCAAATAAATAGCCGAGGTAAATAAATACATTCATTAAAAGATAACGAACATTAAAGTTAGCTCTGTGGAGCTAGGTTTAATGACCCCGATGCGTTGCGGGCGCCTTCACCCCCGCTGGACTAAGGCACTAAAATAAGATAATTCGTTCATTAAATTTAAGGCGCCAGGTAAGACAAACATTAAAATTTAATTTGGAAAAATAATGTGATAAAACATTATTTAAGAGTAATAAAGAAATTGTGATAAAAGACAGTATCGTGCAATAAGTTTTTTAAATCAAATTTTCACTATTTTATGACAGTATCTATAATATCTGTCAGTATTATAAGATCAGCACTTAAGATTTTTAACTCTGTTTATTAATTTGTATAATTCTTTTTTTTCTACTAAATCGAGTTGTTTATTTTAGACAAAATAAATGGGATTAAGAAACCCCATTTTAATAAATATTTGTAGGCAAGGGGAAGGAGAAAGTGTGCTTTAATGGTCGAAAGATAATAATAATTATAAATACAATTATTGTAGGTATACTAGTCCCATGGAGAGATCGTACATAATGTCATCGTTCTAGTATCTTCTATCTTTTTCGTTTTCAAACAAGACACGACAGAAGGAAGAGGATGAACGTCGATGACGTTCGTACAAGCTCTCACTGGAACTGGTCCATGGTACGTAAAAAACACACAATACATTTTAATGTGTTTCTTTTATATATTTAATAATATTATTATTTAATTTACTAAAAAAAACAGTTTATTTATAAACGGGTTCCGCAGTGTTATTATTATAACGCGTTACAGCTGAAGCCTTTATCAAAGGCCGTCTTCAGAAGGTGAAACAGCTGTCACACATAATAATAATCACACAGCGCAACTTGTTTGTAAATTAACTTTTTTTATAAATTGACTAATAATATTATCGAATACATAAAAAAACTTTAATATAAAATGGATTTCTACAAATTAAATAGGATAACAATAAATAGTATACATTACAAACGAAATTTTGTCACTATCAAACTATTTTCGAGAATTTCAAGATGAATTCCAGACAAATACAGTCAAATGTTTTTTTTTTCTTCAAATTCTATTTTTGTAGGAATACGTACTCACATTTCCAGACATTCATCATTGTTTTCCGTGCAAAAAGATTTGTACCGTGTAAAAGATTAAATTATTATTTTTGAAAATGGTCACAGCATGCTATTGAAGATTCTCAGGAAAAGAAAACATAATTATTTATGACAGTATCTCTGTACGTATTATCCGAGCATGGCGATAATGACGTATCTCTATTTCTGTAACTCTCACCCTTACCTCTCTAAACTGCAATTAACAGCATCCGAAAAAAGGATAAAGTCGCTCACATCCGTTAATGATAATTGACAGATCCAACAAACTGGATTTAAAAATAAGGTGGCAAAATGTAGGGGAAATGACCTAAATTTAGAAACGCCCCACCTAAATATCTTCGTTGCATATTTATTTTTGACGATTTTGACGAAAATTAGTTAAATATATCTACAGTTATTTTTCTTCTTTTTTTCTCCACCTTCTATAATTTGAGCCATTTAAAAATATCAAATTTACTATGATAAAACTATACTAACAGACAGACCAATTGGTCATAATAGACCTGATATAGTTTTACATGACAAAATTAAAAAAATAACTTATATTATTGATGTAGCTATTCCAAATTCCTGTAATATTCAAAAATCTGTTTCTGAAAAAATAAGAAAGTATACAGATTTAGGAAATGAAATTAAAAGAATTTGGCATTCTCAGACTATAAAAATATTACCTTTTGTTATTTCGGCTACTGGCATTATACCTAGCTCTCTTATTAAAAATTTAGGCATATTAGATTTGTCAAAGAATTTGTATATAAAAATGCAAAAATCAGTCATTTTAAATACATGTAGAATTACGAAAGATTTTTTAAATATTTATATTGAGGG
Organism: Limnephilus auricula; assembly: GCA_951813805.1. NCBI lineage: Eukaryota > Metazoa > Arthropoda > Insecta > Trichoptera > Limnephilidae > Limnephilus > Limnephilus auricula. The sequence continues at coordinate 11,109,532 of OX638403.1, forward strand.
ATCAGTAGGATTTATCGGTCAAATTAGGAATTCCACAGAGCCGAACCCTCTGATATGAAAATATCTGGAGACGGTGAATTATATTCCCATTTAATAGTTTGGTAGATTAACGTGTTGTTCTTGTATTGTTTTGTATTAATTATACTTATATAATACACTTTCATTACGTGGATTTACTAGATGATCATTTATATGGAAAAGTGTATGAAAGGGTTTAGTTTTTCCTATGGGAAAAACTAAACCCGTTCCTGTAAATCTGGTGAAAAAAAAGTTAAATAATAAAAAAATAAAAAATAATAAATATATCCAACGACGATATGATGAACAACATTTTGATTTTACCAACGATGGATAAATACATTATTAGATTATAATTGCAGCAATTATTTTTCTAAATTAATGTAACTTTTTTGTGATAGAATGCGAATTGAATTGTTAAAATTTAATAGGGTTTAATTCGGAATTTGGTCGAATTAACTTTTGGATGCAGTTTTATTACTTCTACAAATTTCTTCTGAAAATTTATTTAATTCTAATTTAAGGTATAAAAAAAATTATGTATCTATTTATATCTGGGGGTTACTAGCACTAGGTACCTATCTGAGTTTTGGTAACTAGAAAGTACTTTAAAACGTCCCTTATTTGAATGCTTTGAATATATGTCAGGTGATGTAGATTGATGAAGTAATGGCCTATTTAATAAATAAATTAAAATATAGTTTATGTTTCTTTTACGCCAAGAAATCGATAAACACTCTTGGCAAATCTGGGCAATTTACAAATGTGACATAGGCGCTTCTAGCATTAAGCCTCAGATATAAAGGAGAATTTCTGTGTGTTTAAGAAGGGCGGGCGGGCGGCCACGTGACGGACACTGGCGGGCTGTGCGGATTTGATTTTTATACAAATCTACAGTTTTACTCCGAAACTGATGAAATTTTGTACACTTAACCTTCACAACAAGAGGAAGATTACTGTCGTTAGATTTTAAAAAAAACGTATAAAGCCCAGGCAATTTGCTGAAGTTGCCCGGTGTTTATAGTTAAGTTATAAGACTGGACAGTCCAGTTTAAAAACTAAAGCACCTCAATAACAGTTAAAATTCATCCAATAAGTACTCAGTCATATAGAGGGAAAAACATTTTAGTTAAGACTGGACATGAACTCAGAATTTAAAAAAATATATTCATTTTGAGATGAATGTTTAAGACATAAAATATTTTTTTAACGGTACCTAATATAGTTATACAAGTCATAATAAAAAAGTTAAATCTGAATAAAAATGTTTTTTTAAATATTGTTTAATTTTAAATCTCCCATTACTCTAGTATTTTCAGGCGTCGTAAATAATTGCTTTAAAAATAAAACAATTTTTTGTTTTAAAACAATGATATTTATTAATTTACTTTACCGACCGGTTTCGCTTTACTCAAGCATCTTCAGGGTACAAATTAATACTAATAATTAATTTTAAAACAAAAAGTGTTTTGTTTTTATTAAATATGTCAAACCACAAAGTGATTGCTTTCTACAATAATTGCTTTAATGTATTTGTGGTGTTATTTTTTATGAGAATTCACCCTCAGGCGGGTATTTGCAAAACTTATATCGTTTAAATCGCAACCGCGACACTATAGGTTTTGTTTTAAAAAATCATCTAATAACCCTATACCATCCCTGTGGACCGCGAATGACACGGTACAGGTTTTGTAAATACGCTTCCGGGGAGCTCTATCTGAAGAAGTGGGAACGGATTTTTTTTAATGTTATCATTTGCAAACAACTTTTGGAATAATTGAACAAAGTTTCTACCTACCGTTGTCTTTACGGTAGAATATAGACAATTAAATAGTCAATGCGCGGTTGAAGGACAGTAATAATAATTATTCTTCAGTACTTGGAATGGTAGAGAAAAGGTCGATATAAACGCAGAACAAGTTACAATAACATAGGCAAGGAGAAGAATTGAAATATAAATATTAATGTGGAATTTCTTAACGGTCATTGCACCTTACCACCCACCTGAGGGATATAACAGGTACTAGGACTGAAGGGACAGTGATTACAGAGGATGAGAGATGATGATTCGTAGTTATTTGATGCTCAGGTATTATTAATTCAGAGTTGAATCGTCTTAAACCGTAGTGAACTAACTTTTTATTTCAGAGTTAGAGCTTGAAATGAGGGCTCCAAATCACAATCCAGCTCTGCAAGAGAGAACCAATCAGGGAAATAGTGTCTTGAACAATCATAGACAGTATTTTTTTAATTGGTTCTTTTTGGCAGAGACAGATTATGATTTGGAGCCCTGATTTCAAGCTCTAACTCTGAAATTCCAAAAAGTGAGTTAGTTCACTATGGTTTCAGACTATCCAGTTGAAAGAAATCCTATTGAATCATTCGGAATGTTTGCGTGTGTTGGTAGGTACTTCACGAGAGTAGCACTGCCACAAAAATGGGGAAGCATAAACAGGTAGAGGCAAATCAGAGCTGAAGGAAACTCTATTGCGCCTTGTATTGTGTGCGTCACAAGAGTGAAAGCGCCAAAAAATCTAGGGAATATCCAATTTAAGGGAATATTGAAAACACTGAAAGAAAATAACAGTAACATGTTCAGATCAAAAGTAAACATATAAGGTGGAAGAGATTTGCAGTGAGCACATGACAAGATTGACACAGCCGGAAAATTTAGGGAATATTTAATATTTGGAAATGTAAATAAAGAAACAAAAGGGAAGGGGGTTCCAAGTATCTGGTAATTCAGGTCTTGGTACCGAAATAGCTGAAGCCAAAGCAATTATTTTTTCAGTTCTAAATTATGTTCTTTCACCGGGAATATACTTAGAGACCTCTGTACACGAAGTACCTTCTTAATATTATTTGAATGAGTTAATTAAATATTTGAAAGGCGATTTCAAAATAGAAAAATAAAACCAGAACGTGTGAATTCATCGTAAGCATTGGTAGTCAACGTGTAGGCAACGTCACATGCCAAGCGAATAGGGGTGCCAACTTTCACAAGAATATTCACAACACTTGAAAGTATGATAGCACCACTGTATTTGCACAGCAGGCGAAATTTACACGATTTTTAGAATAGCCTGAGAATCCCTGTTTCTAGAAATATAAGCAGTTGAAGCAAATACTCTTATTAGCATTATTACACTAAATGTATGATATTTTAATATAACATAAGATAACAAACAATTATTATGATCTTCTTGTCGCTGCACTTTTGTTGGAATGTATGTGTTATTTTAACTAAATTACCGAGTTATTTATATATTTTTTGTAAAAGTAAGAGAAAAAGCACTACATAAAAAAAAACAAACTTAATAATGCTTTACTGAATAATTAGGTTATGTATTTATTTATGAATTTCATTACATTGGTGATGTGCTGTGCCTGTCTCAGTAAGAACTCCTGTCTTGAGAGCAAGTGCAGTTTACAACAAAAATAACAACTCAATATTACATTTGAAACAAAAAACCATCAGGTTAATAAAATCGTTGACGTTTGATCTATCTTGGCTCATGATCCAAGACTTGGTGTCTGATTTATATTTTAAATAATTTATGTTCTGATTATTGGCCAGTGGAAATGCATTGTATAGCTGCTTTGTTGCAAAGTTTCTAAAATTTCTTTCGCCAAAAGTTATTTTAGCGAAAGGGATAATAAGTACGAGACGCCCTTTGATTCTAGTATCACGAGAAGTTTGGATATTATCAAACAAAACAGTTCTCTCTTTTGCTAGTATGTTTTGGCATAATGTTGCCTAATGTCCAAAACACAGATTCTTCTAGTGTAGTTTAAGAATAATCTTCATGATAATTAATTATTATTGACTTGAGTCTTTGTAATTTGTTAAGGGTTTGTTCACAAATAACGTATTATGGGGCGGTTTGTGTGCGAATCAGTTATTACAACGGTCAGGAAAAGGATTGCTTTTGTATTTCAACGGTCTTTCGGTTTACATGGCTAGAACAAATTCCAGCTAAAACCATCATAAGATACAATGTGGCAATTCGCAGAAGGACTCCAACATCTTCCAGGAATAAAAACAATTCAGCAAAGTGAGCTAAATTTTAGGACTCTCGTGTCCAAACAATAACCCCCGTGGAATAATTAACGAGTATAATAAGTATGTACTCGTAATTAGCATGTTGTAGGTTGGTAGGTACATTTTGAATTTTCGTAATGAAATCGTGATACCTAGAACTTTCCTGTCCAATGGATTATTTTAAATTTTTATTCAAAAAAAATATTTGCGCTAAATAACGAATATAACTTAGAAATCAAAATATGAAGATTGATAGAATATTGTATTGTGAATTGTGATGTTAATATATGTTAGGGGAGCAGATGTATCGAATTGTTTGTGATTTACAGTACAGATCTTCTAACGACACTTATTAATTATGAAATACGTAATTACATTGACAATGTAACAAGCGTCAAACTAAAATGTATATGGTCCAATGTTTATTCATTATACTCAAAGCAATAATTTGGTCGTAAGTGCGAAGGGCAGATAAACGAATCCAGCCATGTCTCACGACCGATTTCTTCTCACAAGTATTATAATAGATATTTCACTACCTGAAGTCCCCGGCATCGCCCCAGATTTACGCAGAGTTTTCGAAGTCAGATGTAGAAAATGTTGTTCTTATTTTGAACGTGAAGTGTGCAAAATTTCATCAAGTGTCAAAACCCTGCTTTAAGTGGTGAGAAAAGTGGATTGGTGGTTTTTTGAAACTTCATGTAGACAGTCATCTTCCTCTTGTTTTGAAGGTCCAGGTCAATTTCATCAATCTCGGGATAAAATGGGTACTTTGTAAGTAAACAAAATCAACGCCGCCCGCCACCCATCCTTTATAGATTTAATTCCACACCCAGGGCCCATGTCATCTTTGGAAATGCTGTGTGGAGTGTCGCTTTGGGGAGAAAGGAGTGAACACGGGTCTTGAAGAGACCTATATTAGGGAGCAAACATAGAGGGTGGTAAATCGTTCCATAGCTCAGCTGTTGAACACAAGATACATTGGGCGTGCGTTTGGAGTGTTCGCCATTGAAGTACCGGTAGATTAAGGACACCATTCCCACCTCACCCCAAATGCTCTAACAATTTCAATCCGGCACTCAGAAATCGAAGCTAACCTACCTATAAAATATCTACATCTGATGTAGATATAATATTTCGAAAAACTCTGCGTATAGCCCGGGCAACGCGGGTTAGATAGTAAATAAATCTAACTTTGTTGGTCAATCCGGGGCACTCGTCAACCCTGAATATTCTTAGGCAATCCTCTCACCGAGTCCCCAAAGCCGCTAGCTTGGACCGAAATAGCCCAGCATCTTCGTATCTCGGGGGCCCTCTGATATTTAAAACTAAGCCATGGATCAAAATCAAACAGGCCCCGAACTTAGTGAGAAGAAGTTGCAACATGGAAATACGTATCAATTCTCAATAATATTTCAATGATTGTAACTCGGGAATTGTAGACTATAAGACTAGTGTTAAAGGATCACTATGGGAACTGTTGTTATAGTGGGTTAATTATGACCACGTAGGTTTTATTTAAACTTATATTATTACTGACACAGTGAGAATTTGTCTGTATTTGTAATCCAGTTGGATTTATATAACTAATTAACTAACCATCACGCCGTTTCCCCGCAGGGGTAGGCAGAGAGGACGGACCGCCAAACAACTCGGTCTTGGCACACGCTCCTTGCCTCATTCACATTCATACATCTTCTCATACATACTCTTCTATTATTCTGACTCTTGACATGGCCCGACTCAAGTATCTGATTTACTTGATCGTGCCACGTCTTCCTTGGGCGTCCTCGGCTTCTTATACCGTTCACATTCGCGTCATAAATTCTCTTTACACTCCTTTCTTCATTCATTCGCTCAACATGCCCAAACCATATAAGCGTCCCTTTCTTAATCTTACTTACTACGCTCACATCAGCCTTGCATTCTTTTCGGATCTCCACATTCCTCACACGATCATACATGGTTTTACCACACATACGCCTCAGGGATCTTAATTCTACAGCATTCAGTCTACTTTCATCCTTTCTCTGCCATTTAAACGCTTCACTGCCATACATCAGGGTAGGTACCAGTACTCCATTGTGGACTGCTAGCTTCGCTGCTGTGGACAACTTTTTGTTGGCTCCAACGGCGTTCAATCCTCCATTAATGGAGTTACCTGCATTCACCCTTCTTTCGATATCCCTATCAGCCTTCCCATCTCTCGTAAACATACTTCCCAAATATACAAACTCATCCACCTGCTCCAAATATTCATCATTCACAACTATATTGCACACCGTTTTCTGACTCTCTCTTTCAAACACCATGACTTCTCTCTCTTTCAAACACCATTTTTATTAGTTACTAAAATAGGTACTAATTTTGGTTGCGGGCCTCTCTGTGATACAACTCTGGTCCAATGAACAGTGCGAATTAGGTGTTTTTAAATTACCTGTAAATGTTGTCAATAATTTTTTTTTAAATCACACTTTAAAGACACTACGAAACAGATGAAAAGTTTCACTACATAGATTTGAATAAGCAACTCCCTTCTGGTGTCACATTAAAAACAAACAAAAACGTATCAGTATAAAAACAGAAACACACATAGAAATAAGATACGAAATATTAGTTGCAACGGCGTCACAGATAAGAATAACATAATATTATAATAACTTATTGTATTGTTATTATATTTCCAAGTCGTAAACAAATATTGAAAGATCGGATGTGTTGGTTTGTTTGTTTGAGAAGGTGATATTAATTCCCGGGACGTCTCATTACGGAGTGCGGCGAGGTTTCAAGTTGGACAAAGCAACCCACGCCGGAGAAACAGGGTAAAATCGGGGTGGACAAACTAAACTTTAATATCGAATTAGAAATTGGTCTTCTGTATTACAAACTAATTCATCGTGATTAGAGCTCAAAACTAGATACTTCAGGGGTAAAGAAAAGTCATGCGTATCTAAAGAATTATTAGTTTTAAATTCACTTACGCCCAAAGAAAAAAGTGCCAAAATAAAATAACGTTTGATTTATTTTTACCGGTTGACAAAGATTGAAGATCTCAGAGGTTGAACGGGATCCTTGGCTGTGAATTCAAAGGTCTAAAAAACAAAACGAATGATGAAAACAGAACAAGACATAGAAAATAAAAAAAGTAACGGTCGCAATAGATATTTCGGACCCAGGATCTCTGTCTCACTGAGACAACGCCTTAATCCATCCGGTATAATTATAGATGGGTATGAACTTCAAAATTATCACGATAAAATTAACTAACTAACCATCACGCCGTTTCCCCGCAGGGGTAGGCAGAGAGGACTGACCGCCAAACAACTCGGTCTTGGCACACACTTCTTGCCTCTTTCACATTCATACATCTTCTTACGAAAAAATAAAATTCATTTAAAATTGTGTTTCCACAAATTGATTCATTAAAAATAATATACATATACGCAGTGTCCAGAAACTCATTGTACAAGCGGTAAACTGGTGAATCCACATCACATAGAGAGGCACAAAAAACATACTTTGATCTGAGCATTTCGGTTTTTTTTTTAAATTTTAATTTAGATTTATTTTGTAATGATTTTAATTGAACTAAAATTAAAATTCTGAAAAGTGTCTTTACTAGGGTAAGTATTGATTTATTTTGTTGTATGATTGATTATATGATTTGAAATTTGTGTTGTTTAATACAATATTTCGTTTGAAAATTTAACAAATCCGCCTACGATTAACGGTATAACCTTAGTATATTAAAAATTAACTTAGTTTTTCAAAATTTTAAAAGTGCGTTTACCAGACAAAATAACAATCTTTCAAAATCAATTTTTGTTTTTTTTTTCTGAAAAGAGTCAATACATCAAGAATTTGATTTAAAAGGGAAAATTTCCGGTATTGTCTGGAATAAAAATATTTATAAAAAAAAAAATTTAAATTTGCTCAGTTCCGTACCCCTGACAAATATTTGCTCGAAGTGAAGCGATGAATACGAATATATATTTGACAGAAAATACTGCATGAACAAGCACTCTAAGTGGAACGTGCTATGTATTGAATTCTGGGAGATGTTATCAAATGAAACATAAGTGCGCATTAAAAAGTATTTGTTTACAGTTGAAGCTTTAAAATACGCAGAGAACAATATTAAATTAGGTCGCGTTTTTGATAACAAAACATCTTCGATTACAACGCGTCATCGAAAAGTTTTCATAAAGGTAAAAAAAAATTCCCTAACCAATTCATCTCAACCAAAGATTGTTAACTTTTGTTAACACAATTTAATTAGTATTTAAATTATATATCTAGATCTACTTAAAAACAGATTATTATTGTATAATTATTTGATATATTTTTAAATACTGCCATTAATCGTTATCCCTCACTTTTTTTTGGTTCATTTTATTTTCGCCTTAACCGCTTCATGAAGTTCACTCCGTGTATAATACACGACAAACTTTAATACTGACCTGAAGTTTATACAAAAATCGTCGCAATAGGCGATTTTAAGGTCCAAAAAGTGGCAAATCCCCCGCAGACGCCTTTCCTATCGCACGTATATTTTTACACAACTTTATTATATTTTCGCCTTAACTGCTTCATGAAGTTCACGCCGTGTATAATACACGACAAACTTTAATACTGACCTGACGTTTATACAGAAATCGTCGCAATAGGCGAGTTTAAGGTCCAAAAAGTGGCAAACCCCCCGAACACGCCTTTCTCTATCGCACGTATATTATTACACATCTTTTTCTTTCGCTTACGGTCGGTCAGTCAGTGACTATACCTGCACGAGAATGGATCGTACAAAGTTCAGGCCGCCTAGCACAGTCGATCGATAAGGATTGATAGGATAACTTTCGGCAACTTCTCATCGTTCCCTAGGATAACTACAGATCGCTAACGTACAAATAACAGTTGATGTCGAACATATTAAGAACGCTTAGTCATTATGAACTGTTACTCATTCGTTGGCGATATGTAGTCATGCTAGGGAACGACGGGAAGTAATTGAAAGTTATCCTATCAATCCTTATCGATTCAACTGTGCTAGGGGGCCAGGTCAGCATTAAAGTTTGGCGCGTACTGTTGTATCCTTTCTTTTCACTACATTGTGTCTTATTGATTATTTTGCTGTACTATAACTGCTACTAAACTTACATACAATACTGCCGTCATAATATATGCAGCCACAGAGTTAACACTTTGTCCAAAACATGCGAACACCTCAGTACTAGTATAGTGAGGTGTTCACAAAACCGTACTACTGACTTATTTACATAAACTTAGGTACTGATTATTAACAATTTTTGAATTACTGAAACTTATTATCTACGTGTATACACTATAAGCATATGTAAAATGTAAGTACCTGGAGATACGAGAATAGAATTAGTTAAAAAAAATCATCATTGATAATAGAATCAAAGGAAGACAAGACGTACAGATTTGTTTACAAGCTTTATGTTCGTCCAGTATCAGGCGTATCCTATTAATTGCGTGGAGGGGACAAGGGAGGAGGTTCGATTCTCTCGGTAGGCACATACATACATTATAGTCAAAACTCGAGCTAAATTTTGGTGTTGGAAAATCTCAACTAAATGTGTACTAACTAACCATCATGCCGTTCCCCCGCAGGGGTAGGCAGAGAGGACGGACCGCCAAACAACTCGGTCTTGGCACACACTCCTTGCCTCATCCGCATTCATACATCTTCTCATACATACTTATTCTTGATTTCACTTGATCTTGCCACGTCTTATTTGGGGGTCCTCGACTACTTCTACCATTCACATTTGCGTCATAAATTTTCTTTACACTCCTTTCTTCATTCATTCGCTCAACATGCCCAAACCATCTAAGCGTCCCTTTCTGAATCTTACTTATTACGATCATATCAGCCTTATCAGCATAAGCCTTGCATTCTTTTCGGAACTTCACATTCCTCACACGATCATACATGGTTTTACCACACAAACGCCTCAGGGATCTCATTTCTACAGCTTTTAGTCTACTTTCAGCCTTTCTCTGCCAGTTCCATGCTTCACTGCCATACATCAGGGTAGGTACAAGCACTCCATTGTGGACTGCTAGCTTCGCTTCTGTGGACAACTTTTTGTTGGCTCCAACGGCGTTCAGTCCTCCATTAATGGAGTTACCTGCATTTACCCTTCTTTCAATATCCCTACCAGCCTTCCCGTCCCTCGTAAACATACTTCCCAAATACACAAACTCATCCACCTGCTCCAAGTATTCATCATTCACAACTACATTGAACACCGCCTCCGTACTCTCTCTCTCTTTCAAAGACCACGACTAAATGTATACGGGTGACCAGAATGTTCAATGGAAACTTTTTAAGTGTATGAATATTGAGTACAAACTTTTCATCGGATGTTAATTCCTCACATGATAATTCATCATGTCTCGAAGCGTCGTAAATTGATAATTGGGGTTTTTAACCTTAGGTTAGGTTGGGTTAGGTTAGGTAAGGTTAGGTAAGGTTGGGTTAGGTTAGGTAACGTTAGGTTAGGTTAGGTTAATTTGAGTTATGATGTGATGAATTATCATGTGAGGAAGTCTGAATAAATTAATTTACTAATAAATAAATAATATATAATAATAATAAATAAATTTACTATGGGAATTCAGACGCTGACATCTCATAGTCCAATTAGACATGGAACTATGTATACGTATACACAATTTCATTAGATTGTTTACAAGTGTTGGTTGGGTTCGTCCAGTGTTCAGTGTCCAGAGTTTCCTATTTCAAAGCCCGCAACCCTTTTGATAAGAGAAATATCAGCATCCCCTAAATAAAGACACGCTGACAATCCAGTCCATAACGAGGTATCTACCCTCCCTTCCCCGGGGGGTGTTTATCGAAAGAGAACGGCTACGGATACGGAATAACCGAAAAATAACGCCGGAGAATGGATTTAGCTCAAAATATCAGTGTGTCAGATTCTGAAAACTATCGTGAAAATTGATAGTAATACGGTATCCAGTACCCACCGAAAGAAATACACGGTAGAAGTGAGATTGTTAGCATTTCCGTGTGCCCCAAGTAAGCAAAATTTATTTTTTTATATTTTTAAGTTAATAGGTAAAACCTCAAATTATAATATTTTAATTAATGAAGTTAATATTAGCGAAACTCAATCGAAAATCTGAAACAGAAAAATCAGAAAAAGATACAGTCACTTCTGGGACACGAACCCAGAACCTTCGGCTTGACGGGCACAGCTCTACCGATTGAGCTAATGTATCCCTATCCGATTCGGTCATATTTAACTGTATCATACTTCAAGCCTGATTAGCGAGTAAAACAGCATAGAATAGAAAATAGAAGTTGAGAATGTGTGTAAATAAAAAAGCGACTGAGAACTACCATCATTATCGTCATTTTCTTAACGCATATTTTTATTCGCTGCTATCTTTATGTATGATTGCAAGATTCAAAACTAAATGCTATCTAGATAGTGTTTTGGATAAATGTATCCATTTTTATTTAATACTAGATGATACCCGGCACGCGTTGAAAGCCACTTAAATAAAGGTTTTTTTTCTCCCTGCGTGTCCTTCCCCATTCGTCCCGTTCTCCTTCCGCCATCTCTTCCCCAACCGCGACTCCTACCTTCTCCGCTCTCCCGCCATTCCCCTTCTTACGATTCCCCTCATGCGTTCCCCTTTCATCCCTCCCTTTCCCCCCTCCCACGAACCCCTGTCCTTAATACCTCTCCGCCCCTCCCGAATTCCCTTCCCCCTCACGACTTTTTTCCCTGCCGCTAAACTCTTTGACCTATTTCAAATTTTTTATGCAAATTTCATAAATCCAGAGCTCGCTGTATGAAATATACTTTACGACCTATTCTCATACCTACCAAATATATTTAAAAAAAAAAAAAAACAAAAAAAATCGGCCGAAATTTTTATATACAATAAGATTCCAAATGAGACAAATGAGTCTGATTTTTCATATTCAGATTTTCGATGGAGTTTCGCTTTTATTGTGTTCATTAATTAAAATTAGGGAAATGAAGGTATTTATCCTTGCTTTTGATGTTTTTTTTTTTCTTTCTTGCAGATTTTTTTTTTTTTTTTTTTAAATATGTTTATTCAGTTTTAATTTTACATAATCGATTTCATTAACCTGTCTGGGTTCCAGCAATCAAAAAGTCTTAATCTTATGTAATTATTAATTGTCGTATATATTATTCTTTCAAATCGGTATGGTTCTACGGATTAACATTTTATTAGACGTACTAGTGATAGGTGGTTAGATTGGATTGTTTAGTCAGGCTATGTTAAGTTATTATAACTTTTATCAGCAGTATTTAGCAATTATTCGCATACAAAAAAAACATTTAAATAATAAAATAATGGTGCTTTTGAAATATCGTATTGACTTATTTAAATGTATTATATTGTTTAGGTTTAGTAAACATATTGAGAAGTGGGTAATAAGTAATTTGCCTTACTTTATTAATTAGTGTTACAAGTTACAATAGGGAAATTTGTTTATTGATTTTTAATTGTTATTAATAGTCACATCATTATTAAACAATTAAGAACAAATTAATGCGGGGAGAATAGATATCAAAGTACCCCACAAAATAGAGTTGGCGCAGTTGGTTAGCGCGTCGGCCCGGATTGCCGGAGGACCTGGGTTCGAGTCCCAGATGTATCCGTATCTTTTTCTGATTTTTCTGTTTCGGATTTTCGATTGACTTTCGCTAATATTATCTTCATTAATTAAAATATTAGAGAATTTATTGTCACAATTATTTTCTCAATAAATCGGATTAAACGGTAATAAATCATTTTAGACACCTTTAACATAGAAATTAGAATCATATAAATAAGTCGTCTCAAAGTGGTCTAACCACAGTTTGAAAATGGCTTTGTAAGCCGAAACAGTTGTTGCAATAATAAAAAACTAAAATACTTGAAGAACTTCATAAAAATCTTATTAAATTTAATTAAAATTAAAAAAATATATATATATATATCACACGTCGCCACAGATCACACTGCCACTTGTTGAAACGGATCACGTGATACCTGCTCTGGCCCATCTGTACGGTGCTGCTGGAACGAGATGGAGTGCGTATCACGTAACCCTTTAGGTTGTTCCCAGTGGCCACGTTAGATGGAAAAAATAATTTTGTTTTAATTGAAAAAAAAATAACAAATGACATCTATATTTTTTTCTCCAGATGTGCTCAGGAATCTCTTGTTAAAATCCTTCGGGTATGTGCTGTTACACCTTTATAAAAATACATTTCACGCCGAACATCAAAAAAATACAACCCTAGAATAAAATAAGTAGGTACCAAATTGTTGGAATGCAGATATTCTGATGTAACAATCTCCACTATATCATAACTAAAGCGAATAACTAAGTAACTGTGAGAGACGGGTGGATTTGGGGGGTGACTGCGTGGGGAGAAGGAGAGAGAAAAGGTTCGATTCTCTCGATAGGTACACTTTACAGTAAACCTTGTTACGTACAACTCAAAAGTTTGAAGTTTCGAGGATTGTATATTTAAAAGCTAGGCGGACCGGAGCGTTCAATGAATCATCAATTTTAACAGTCCTTACAGATTCCTGTGAAAAGAAGTTTTCAAAATTGGCAAATTTAATTTTAACTTATAATCTTAAGTTTCATAACAGATTTAATTGTATTTCAGGTTTTTTTTTTCGTCCAATTTCCCGTAGCCGGGATGGAAAGGAGATGGGTAGGGAAAGGTTGGGAAGTATTTTTATTTGCAGATCTTGCCACCTAACACCAGTAAAGCCATTTTTTTATATTTCACAAGGGAGATTCTTTGGTATCACTCTGTTAGATGATGTTAAAAATAACACAAATGAGGTGTAGCTATTAAATAACGAGTTTGACGCTGCTACAGAAGACGTACTCAAGCACCAAAAGCCAGCGTACGGTGACCGACAGCTGCGTCGCGTGTTTTCTTTCGAATGCAGTACCTCTCGCTTGAGTAAATAAATCCGTATAGCCGTAGACTTCGTTCGCATAAGAGTTGTTTTTTTTTGTTTTGCTGGAAAAATGATAAGTTTAAAAAATGGATCAAGGAATTTTTGTGAAATTTCACACGAAACTTGGAAAAACCACTACTGAAATTTATTGATAGAAATGTATGACAGTGCTTTTTTATCGCGTTTTTAGTGATATAAGCGTTTTCAGGATCGCCGAGAAGGCGTTGAACACTTTTCTCGTTCGGGTCGCCTATCCACGTCAAAAACGGATGATAATATCGACAAAATCGGTATTCTGGTTCGATCTAATCGTTGGGTAAAGAATACGTGCGATTTCTGAAACTGTAGGAAATAATGCGTAGCAAATTTTACATGACAAATTTTAGCATGCAAAAAGTGTGTGCCAAAATGATGAAAAGAGCTCGCAAAAATGTTTGTGACACTTTATACTGCCTTATTTGCCGTATCTTGCGCCGTGCGACTTCTATCTGTTTCATAAGAAGAAATCTTCATTAAAAGGAACAAGATTTGAGTCCGTAGAAGCTGTTAAAGAGAAAGCGGCAAGCGTCCTGGAGGAGCTGACAGAAAAAGATTTCCAACACTGTTTCTAACAATGGAAGATTCGCAAGGAGCTTGTGGGGATAGAGGAGGGGTGTATATTAATGACGACAATAAGTAAATATGTATGAAATAAAAATTAAATGTTTTACAGCGTCTGTCTCGTTATAATAGCCACACCTCGTACATACCGATAGCGGAAATTTGAAAAATGTTGTAAAGGACAATAAATCCAAAAATGCGTTAAATATGTATTTTTTTTTTCTCTTTCGATCTGTGTCGTGGAGATATTTCGTCATTTTTAAACGATTTTTTTTATTCTGATTGAAAATAAATTAATTACTGTTATTAAATAAATTCACAAAAATGTATATTATTCTGAAATAGGGGTACCAGATGACAGGAATTTCTCTGACATGTCCGGAATTGTAGCTGTCTGTCAGGGAAACAGGGAAAATTGGAAAAAATTGGATATTGTCAGGAATTTTTAAAATTATTACATTTTTTTTTACAACTTGACTCCACTTTGACAATCCCCCTCTGACGGAGTTCTGACCAATGAAGTCAGGGATTTCGTCAGGAAAACTCATTTTAGGATCTGGTAACCCTATTCTGAAAGATCTACTCGATGGTATTTTATAATAAAAAAATCATAATTATAAGTACATAAAACAGGAGATACGATTTTTTGAAAATAAATTTTCTCCTTTACAGCATTTTAAATTTCCGTGATCGATATTATAAACCAAATAAAAAATATTTGCTTTCACTCTCACACGCAGCGTAAATCACACAGCATGCCCAAAGATGGCATAGGCCTAGGGGGAAACTATTTTCCTCGGATCCTTTAGTGTGGAGTTAATATTAAAAAATATATATGTTTTAAAAGATTTATTCAAGTTTTTAACCATAAACTCTATTCCAAGGAGCTTATTGTAGCTAGGAAGTGGTCAAGTGTGCCTTTAAGGCCCATCCAGACTCATGGCGAGAAGACTCGGCGAGAAGCTTCGCCGAGACTTCTCGTTCGTGAGAACAAGCAATTTATCCACTCTCATTTTCTCGCCTGTTATTCATGTCCATTTTCCTCGCCTGTTCTCCGATGGGATTGGAGAACACTCGCGAGAGAAACTCCTCATATTCACGATTCTCGGGTGTTCTCGGGCGTTCTCGCCGTGACTCTGGATGGGCTATTTCGATACGAAGACGTTAATCGAATACACATACGTGGTCCGCTACGTTTGGTGAACCATTGATTGGATAACCAACACCTCTGCCATAAGTCAACCCCAAGAGGTTCCCTACGTATGGTGACTTAGCAGAGGTTCTTTTCCTTAAAACACACAGCATCCCCAAAGATGCCATAGGCCCTAAAGGAAATTATTTTCCTCAAGGCCTTCTGTGTGGAGCTAATGTAAAAAAATCATAGTTAGAAATATGATCTAAACATGTTAATAATTAACAAAATAAATAAAATGTGCACCTCTAGTAAACCAACTGCACCCCACCTATATGCAACCGCAATTAAAAAAAAATAAACTAAAAACTTTGAGAATTTTGTGAATTATTTTAATTGAAACGAAAGAAAAGTGAGTTGACGAAAACGTTTATAATATGTTTGCCTAATAAAATATGTGTGTCTGTGTGTGTGTGTGTGTGTTTTTTTTAATCAGTAATGTTAGTTAAAAACGTAAGGTGAGCCATTTTAAAACAAATTTTATTGCATTAAAAAAATATATATTTCGAAAATTATGTTTATTTCGAATCATAAAATTTGAAAGCGTTTTTCATCACCTTTCAAAAGCAGTTTTTAGTTTTCGGATGCGTTCAGAAATATTCCATTTGTATGGATTTTTTGCAAAACCGAAACTTTTTTCTACCTTCCGACAAAATAGGCCCGAGGCCTGAGAGGTTAACAGTCACTATTACCTAAAAAACTTGACTGTACATTTTATTTCATAATGATTCGTACTGTTTTGGTCTACCTGACACTCGCGAAAAGTATTACAAAGGTGCGATGTTTTTCCAAATTCTGAGAAGTTATTTGACACCGGTGATAAATTTTAGTTTTGGTTTACACAGCAGTATTAGTTCCCAGCGAAGTTAATAAACTAATTCACGCTTCAAAGGAAATTGAAACTTTGCTGCAACGAACTTAGCTATCACTTTCAAATTTGCTGATATACAAAGACAATTAACAGGGCCCGTGTTTACAAAACAAAAATATCGATAGAGATAGATAGATACAACTGGCAAAGAATTGTGGTTTTTTTAAACAAAAAAATTATAAGCAAAAAAATATGAATATTTTTCCTTTATTCATTTTACGACATGTTTTCTTTAAATTGCCGCGCGGGTTCGGTTCTCAGCTAATTAGTTGATTTTTTTTAAATTTGAAAACATAGGTACATATATTTACAAAAGAAAATCATGGGTCTTAAAAGCTAATTACAATAAAATAGTTTGTTAACGAATCTACCCAATTCAATAAAGAAAACATTTCTCGTGTATGAATTGGGGTAGTGCCACTACAAAGGCAAAAGAAAAAAAGAAGAAACATTTTGTAGTAAGAAAATAACTAAACTTATACAGGATGTTAACAAGCATACATTGATAATGTATATTATTCTATTATAGGAATAGACAAGATTCCCAATTGCTCCCAACGCTTGGAGCAAGTGAGACTATCGTATCCTCAATTGGGGCATGTTTTGAGGAGGAGGGTGGGTAGTGGAAAGGGGAAGAAAATCTGGAAGTGGAAGGTGGGGAATTATAGTAGAATCATTTTAAAGAGATTCTTGCTTGTGTAGTGGCGTACTGTATCGTAGAGCTACTGCGGGGTTAGAGGGGATTACGGGCAGATGTAACACAATATTTCGAACCAGATTAAAGCACTGTGTACCCAAATACATTCAAATGTGTGTAATTTCAAATTCTATTCAGATCTGGTTAAGGAAACACGACTAAAACACGACTAAACAGCGTTTCGATTTTGAACGATGATGATTACCAGGGCTATACTGAAAGTATCTGTCACTCCATTAAATATAATTGACTGAGGGTAGCGAAGTGATGGATGGATGTACAAGCTGTCAAGTCGTAATAATCAATATTATGGTAGGTACATGAATGGTATGACCAGAAGTTTGAAAAAAGAATTGTCATTTAAATGGCGCCATTTCTTTAAGCAAATTGAATGATTCCTTATTGAAATTTGAAAAAATGTTAGTGAAAATATTTATGGTTTATAATTAAGTAGGAATATTTTGGTACCTACTTACAAATCTGATGATTTCAAAGGAAATTTTGTTTTTGATTTATTAAATAAGATACAATTAGAAAAATAATTTTTTGGCAACGAGGTCTACTGTTCACAGAACTTACTAGGGTATTAACATTATTTTAAATAAGGTAAGCAATTAATTATAAACTAAACCATTTAATACGTTGTATTCCTCGAGTATGACAATGTATCATCGCATGTTGTACGCAATCTCAATATCCCTCATGGTAAGCAATATCCATAAAGTAAAAACGGTTTCATGGACACCAATAAAATTTGTCGCTGTCGCGATAAAGGCATAAATAAAACCATTCCTATTCATCAAGTAGAAAGTGCTGTGACAACGACATGGTAATAATAATATGTGTACATACAACAGTGTTTATAAATCGGGAAACACACCATATAATATAGAACATGTTAAAAAATATACAGTGCAATAATAACATGTATTAATATGTATTTTATATATGTTTTTTTATTATTGTACAAGAGATTAATCATTCAATTACTGTATCTTCAATTTATTTTTACACGGAACGACAAAAAAGTGAGGTAAAAACGTTTGTAATACATTTGTCTAATAAAATATGTACGTGTTTTTTTTCGTTATCAATAATTTTAGTTAGAAAATTGTAAGGTGAAATGTGAAAGGTAAAAATTTTAAGTTTCAAAAACTAGGTTTATTTCGAATTATAAAATTTGAAAGCGTATTTCATCACCTTTCAAAAACATTTTTAGTTTTCAGATACATTCAGAAATATTCCATTTATTTGAATTTTATTGCAAAGCAAAATATTTTCACCCTCTGACAAATTATAACCAAGGACGTCTGGGACTCTGGGAAGATAATTACATCAAAAAGTCTTAAGACTATAATAATACATATATATCAAATAAAACATTATACAAAAAAAAACAGAGAAAAATGAGTTCTTTTAACTTAATGGATTATAACAAAATTTAAATTAACTATTAAAAAATAATTGTGCATTCATAAAAAAAAAAGAGATATAGCATAAAGATGTGTAACATGATATTTAAAAAAATATAAAAATTGTTTGTCTTAGAATCTAATACAAACTACATATTTCTTTCAGCGAGCCAATTTTTTAACATAATATCTGTTTTTGCGTTTGTAATTTTTTTAATTGCTGCAGGTAACAATATTTAAACAATTTGGTATCGTGTACTGTATCAGACATTTTATTTAACAGCACAATTCCTCTTGTCATGCTATGCTGTGCTAGAACATCTGTTCTGCCGAGTGATATTTTGAACACGTCATTGTGAAAACTACGGCTGAAGTTTTCAGGCACGCATAATGCGTCACAAAACATTTTACAGGGACGTGCAATGTGTCACATAACATGTTACAGGCAAGTATAAGGTGTCACATAACATATCACAGGCACGTACAATGTATCACATAACATGTCACAGGCACGTATAATGTGTCACAGGGACGTAAAATGGGTCACATAACATGTCACAGGCACGTATAATGTGTCACATAACATATCACAGGCACGTATAATGTGCACATAACATGTCACAGGCACGTATAATGTGTCACATAACATGTCTCAGGCACGTATAAGTTGTCACATAACATGTCATAGGCACGTATAATTTGTCACATAACATGTCACAAGCACGTATAATGTGTCACATAACACCAACAAAATAAGAAATACCGAAAATGGTAAATGTCAGTCGATGGCAATTATTTGTTCAGTTTGGACTGAACGGTATTTTGAGTTACTGCATTTGTAAATAATAAAAAATGCTACTACAACTTTACTGTGAGCGGTGCATATAAATGCAAAATTAATATTTTTTCGGTTTAATGCATGTTACAAATATTGTCGTAAGTATGGTCATTAACTTTCAAACAAAACAAAAAAGTTTTATATTGTTATTATTTTAATTTACGAAATTACCGGAAAAAAATCGGTTTATAAAGGGGGTTCCAGACGTATGAATACCGATGTGCGTGTACAATGAATAAGACAAGGGACTTATGAATATACAAATAATAAAACAAGGATACAGCGCTCTGTACGCGAAATCACTGTCGACAGGAAATAAAGGCTTTTATGCAGGAAGAATAATAATATGAAAAGCTGTTCTGTCATTTACGCGGCCGGTTTTTAACCCTTATTGGGGGAATTTTTCTAAAACCGGTGCCAAAATAATGTAATTATTGCAAGTAAAAAAAAATAACAATTTTGATTTAAGGCCCGGTAGTAAGCGTTCAAAAAGAAGAATAAAGAGAGATATGTAAATGTAAGAGGGAGCGCACTAATATTAAAAAAACGATTGCGAAAATATTTAAATAAACTCGTTTAAAATAGAGCAAAAATTCGACCAAATGCTTAAGGCTGGGATATACCCTGTATAACTGGGTTAGAGGGAGCGCGCTAATACTAAAAACAATAAAATTCAAGCGAAAATTGGGAAAATGTTTAATAAAACACGACTCGTTTAAATAAAGCAAAAAAGAGGGTTGTGTTAAGCAGCATTGAAAGAAGCATTCTAATTTTTTCATACAAACGACTTGTAAAATAACAGAAACGTATCAAAAAAATGAATGTCTTAAGATGTGCAAGCAATGAATTCAAACGTGAGTTTTTTTATTGTGTGAAGGAGTACAAAGTGAAGTGACAGATTTATTTCAAAATCATTAAATAAAGGGACTGTGTTTTTTGAATTTTGATCGGGATCTGCCGGATCTGCCCTGATGATGGACACTGCAACGCTGTCCGAAACGTCGGCTAAAGAAGGAGGTAGCACAACATGGCATAACACCCCAAAAACAAACAACGAAAATGCTTTTGGCCGTGAAAATCTACAAACGTATCTTTTTCATAACTGTTTAAATAACAGAACAAAATGTGTTTTTAATAAAATTTTCGGAGCATTTTTTGAACGACTTAATTTCATATATTTACCGTCTCGGCTCGACAATGTACAGACATTATCTTAAAAAATAACTATATTTTTTTAGGAGCTTAAAAAATGACAGTGTTAAAGAGAAATATGTTATAAATATTGATTAGTTGAGTAGTTAAACTATAAAGGTTGGTTATATAAATGTATTGTAATTAGATGAGCCACTTATTGGCGTCACTGCAATGGAGGTTGATACATCCACCCACCATTTAGTCGACCTATAATAATTATCGTCGACGTTTGACGTATGTTCAAGAGGCTAGACTTTGCACCACACGCGGAACACACGCGTCTGTCATTATGTCACAATAAGCTCACACACACTTACGATACATGCGAATGCGAAATGTGCGAATGGGAAAACGCTCATATTTACCTACAGAAATCGCTCGAAAAAGGGTTTTGGAAGAAAACATTTTTCTACACCCAAACTTTCACGAAATTGTAATTTAAAAATAAAAATATGTTCACGAAAGAAGAAGCTATGTCGGTGTGTTTTTGAAAATTTTTATGAGAATTGTTAGCAGCACTTTTTCCTTTAGTCATATTTTCCGATAAATCTTACTAATATTATAAACGCGAATGTTTGTATGGATGTACGGATTAGATGTATGTATGTTTGT
The DNA here is from genome assembly GCA_951813805.1 of Limnephilus auricula. Taxonomy (NCBI): domain Eukaryota; kingdom Metazoa; phylum Arthropoda; class Insecta; order Trichoptera; family Limnephilidae; genus Limnephilus; species Limnephilus auricula. The sequence continues at coordinate 11,131,001 of OX638403.1, forward strand.
TACTCTTTCACGCAAAAACTACTGAATGGATTTTAATGAAACTTTACATTAATATACGTCAGAATAACATATAGGCTTTATAAAGCTAGCTATTTTCAATAGATTATAAATAATAATTATAAATGTCAAAATATGATAATGACATTTTGCAAAACAATCAAATTTCATTTAAAAAATTCTATTTTAGAAAATTTGTGAATTTATTTGAAGTACTCGCCTAATACTTTGAATCGAATCAAGAATTTTGGTATAAACATAGATGGGACCTAGGAAAAGAAAATAGGCTAATAGAAGTACTAATCCTGCGCAGACGAAGTCGCGGGCAGAAGCTTGTTATACATATTTGACAGTAAATGTTTACGTTACTACGAAACGCACCGAAAATTTAAAAACATACCGACATAGTTTTCACCTTCTAGAAGGCAATTTAAAAAAATAAATCCATTTAGTGCAATTTTCGATGTAGAAAAGTGATTATTCCCGGGCGTCCTTTTTGTATGGGCCGAAAAGCGAAGTCTATCGTCTTAATTACTATATCGAAATGCCTCTATACTATCTGTGTTGCGTTACACCAAAAACAATGCTAAAAAGTTTGGAAAAGTCGACGTACTAATTTTTCACAGAAAATGGTATTTTATATTATTGCGTATTTGAGCGAGAATAAGTTTTTCGTCTAAAATGTTGAGGTCGCATAACACAACAACTGTAACATTGCGTTTTTTGAAAATTTTTTTAAAAAATCGCACGACGTTTTAACCACAACACATTTTATCCCTTACTAAACGTGTTTAAAATTTTACACAACTGATTTGATCGGTCAGTGGCCGAGTTGGCATCGCGTGTTCAATTCCTCGGCTGGCTGAGTCCTCCATCACGACAAAAGCAATATTTTCCGCTTACTGTTGTGATAGTAGGAGATTTTCAAATATTGTCAGGTTATTCATAACCCGGTAATGTTTGTCTTTCTTCTCTAATGAAATGAATTTAATGAAACCATTTGGGGGATTTATAGTGTTTACCTATGTAATAGTGTTAAATTTACTACACGTAGATTAGTAAGGCAATTTGTATTAAACCTAAAGGGACATTTTATACATAAATATTATTACATATAATTTGGTAGATGATGATGTCTATTGGTGGATCCATTGGCGGATCCACACGTGGACTCCAGACACGTTGATGTTACCAAAAGGATGGTCGGTATTTAAATGAATACTATGGTGAACGTTTAATTCTCATTTATTAATTGACTCCACAAACCGACACACGTTAAATTAATATCAGAAGTATTTAACAAAGGTAGCGTACGCAAAGAAGCGACTCGACGATTGATGGCGTGAAACCAGAAAGACAGGCAAGTTTGCAGTCGTATGGCGCGGGGGGCTATACAATGCGTACGCTACACAATGTTCACAGCGAGTTTCAAAAATAAAACATGCATAATCCGGTAAATAACAACTCGACGAAGAAAAAATTGGTGTAAAAAATTTAATGCTTTGTTTACAAAACACGGTAAATAGGTACATTTAAAGTAAACCACGGGGAGTTATTTGGAAAACAAAATAACTTATCCGATTTTATATTTGCACCGTTAAAAGCCTTCAGGTCGTATCTACCTGTGAATAAATATACATAACCGAATGTACATTGTAGGTAAATGTATATGTAGGTGATTCGAAATGTCCATTATGATATTGCTTTTTGGATTTTATAGCCCTTCCCGCCCTTCCCTTTGGCAATGATGAAATAATCGGAGAATGCTGAAAAATCGTGTTAAAATAATTCTGATAAAAACGTAACAGGACAGTAAGATTTCAAACGGTCGTGATTTAGAGGTAAGTACCTACTAAAAAATACACACTTTAAAATATTACTACAAGCAATAATACAATCATATAAATCTGGGTAGTTAGGAAAATGTCTAAAGGTCAGTTGTTTCACGGAACTAGAATAATTATTCCACTGTGGGCCAATTCTTTCACAGAGCTTGAATATTAACTTTGAAATTCAATGAATTGTCAAAGTTGTTTGAAAAAACTTTACCCAGTGAAAAATTTATAATTCTATAAGAAATACATAAGGAATTTTAGGTAAAACGTTCGAAAATGCTTTTGCTGGTTTTCAAACTGCAACTATTACAGACAGCGCACTTATATTTGTATTTTATAACAATTGTTTTTGTTTGTTATTGCTTCTTTACATGGTTGTTTTGTTTACATTACAATGTTAACCTCACTAGAACAAGTTTATGTTGAGGTATGGGCAATAGTTTTCAAATATCAATTTAAATAAGATAATTCGCCATATTATTTACTCCATTTTACAAAAAAATATCTTTGAAAAAAAAAAATTTTAAAAAAGAAGTAAATAAAAAAACGTATCATTTCGAAATGTTCATTTGTTCACAATCGAGATTTTTCCAGAGTTATATTATACTACTGGGTATAAAATAGCGGGCAGTACATAGTGATTCGTTCACTCCCGACAAGGTAACATGCCATTTTTATGTGAACACGCTTTTATTTATATCTATCCCCGCATTCATGTTCCGCAATTGGTTGTAGCTATCAGATATAAAAACCAAATAATATTATGTCTTGTCACCGGTAGCGGTCTATGCAGGGGCGGGGCGGGGGCGAAAACAAGAAGTACATTTTTTCCAATAAATGTAATGTATTTTTTACAAATGTATCATTTTAATTAGAGCAGGTTGACGACTGAACTTTTAGAATTTTTGAAAAATACCGAATAGTACCTACCAAAACATAATAAGGGGACATACATTAATTACGTGAGCTGTTTTTTTTTTTTAAACCCCTCCCCCCCTCACGTGAGGTTTTTTCTTACTCTCTAAAATAATGTTTTTATAACACCCAATTCTTCAGCGGGCAAAATGGGACACTTAAAAGAAGTGAACAAATTAAATATATTTTTTTAAATAAAACAATAACTTTGTATACACCACTTTTATTTTTTTATACTTAATGCCGACCGGGTTTCGCTACAACCGTAGCTTCTTCAGGGCAGTATATTCTCTACTCTACAGTAGCTTCTTCAGGGCAGTATATTCTCTACTCTACAGTAGAGAATATACTGCCCTGAAGAAGCTACAATTGTAGCGAAACCCGGTCGGCATTAAGTATAAAAAAATAAAAGTGGTGTATACAAAGTTATTGTTTTATTTTACATTATAATGTCACATCACAAAGTAACTGCTTCATACGAACAAAAATATTTTTTTACTATCTCTATAATAATATATAAGTTGACATGAGATTTTTATCGATCCCTCCCCCTCGGTATAATGATATTTGGTGAGATTTTACTGGACCCCTACCGCCACATTTTTTGCTCACATAATTAATGTATGCCCCCTAAGCCGTCAGTGTTGGTATTTACGGCCGGCCGAAAAGCTTGTGATGTCACGGTACAAGCGCAGCGGTACTGCAGCACTGCCATTACACTACACACTATGAAGAGTTCTAAATGGTATATTTTGTGCCGTCACGAGACAAACTTACTAAATTCACTTTCAAAGCTCATAACTTGATCATTTTTGGAGATATCGTAAAATTAATGTTACTGTAGTTAGTAGACCTCATTGACAAACGTGAATATAAAACCACGGTAGTAGAAACTGGTATGACACACTTGTGACAGTCTATGGGGTTAATTTCAAGTATTTCAACCCTTGCTTATAATATTATTAATACAATATATTATCCATATTATGGATGATTTGCACAGAGCCCTATTGGCGAAAAATCATCTCTAGTGCACTGTGATCACTGATCACCCCATGATCGTGAACTATAAATAAAACTTATAAAACATAAATAACATTTCAGATGCAGCGCAAATTCATTATATTTAAGAGGAAAGGCCGAGCGGCCTTAAATTTGGATTTGAAGCCAAAATACCCTACCAATGTTTTTTAAAACAAAAGATATACGTAGCAAATATCTAGTACGGATGAATGCTAGTTTGTTTATTTGTGTTTCATATTGTGATATATTATAGGTTTATAAAAAAATAAAATTTGAATGATTTCAAAGGCAACATTGGAATTTATTGTGATTTAATTGTAATTAATAAATAATATAAACTAGGCCTATCTACCGCGTTAATTTAATAAAATTAAAAAAAATGCATTTTTTGGTACCAATTTTAATTTATGTACAACAAATTTATGTTCCAATGTAAATCAGTCATTTCTAATTTAAATTTACGCCCATAGAAATGCTCTCTAGTTTTTTATTTTATATTTAACGGATTTTGTTTAGTAAATGGAGAAAATTTAATTTTTTTGCTGCTTTTAACTGCTCCCGTCTAGAGCCAGTGAGACTATGGCATCCCCTTGGGGTATGTTGTGAGGCTGAAGGTAAGTGAGGAAGTGAAGGAGATGGATAATAGGAAGGGGGGGGGGGGAGTACCTGGCTATTCAGATCTAGTCACTAAACACGGCTGGCTAAAGCAATTTCAAGCAACGTTTCAATTCTGAATGGTGGTCTTACACCAGGGCGAAACTGAGAGTATCTTCGACTATGGAATGTGCCGCAAATAAAGTATTTATTATTTTAATTAATTAATTGTGAAATAATACAAATTAATCTAATAAAATTTATTATCGGAATGGGAGTCCAAAGCCTTGCATCTAAACTACGCCTGTTGTCAAAAAATCTATTATCATTAACTCAAAAATAATTATTAAAGTTGCCTCTAAAATCATGAAAAAATTATAAATATATTTATAGCATAAGAAAGTAATGTAGCCTGGCGTAAGACCACCGAATGGTGGTCTTACACCAGGGCGATACTGAGAGTATTTTCGACTATGGAATGTGCCGCAAATAAAGTATATATTATTTTAATTAATTAATTATGAAATAATACAAATTAATCTAGTAAAATTTATTATCGGAATGGGAGTCCAAAGCCTTGCATCTGAACTACGCCTGTTGTCAAAAAATCTATTATTAACTCAAAAATAATTATTAAAGTTGCCTCTAAAATCATGAAAAAATTATAAATATATTTATAGCCTATATTTTATACTTTAAACCACAAATAAATAAAGTAGCACATATCGTATGTACTAGATATTTGCTATATCTTCTGACAAAAAAAATAATAATAAATACGTTTCGTTGGGTAATTTGCCTCAAATGCAAAATTTTTCCTCTTCAACTCCTCTCAAGGTTTATTACTGTCGGTGTTTTCTCTTGAATAACGAAAAAAACACCAACAATTAGGTAAAGCTGTGCTAAAAAAAACACTATATTCACAAAATTTTAATTGAAATACGTACTTTTTAATGTGATTTTTTTCTCATGAAGTGACTTTTTGTCGTAAATCAAATTAACACAACCCATCCATTCACTTACAATGCCATTTCATATTATTGGCAGAAAATATTAGTGTAAATATTATTAAATATAGGAAATGATAATAAATATGAATGATGGTCGGTGGAATAAAACAGGATTCACATTAACTTCGAACCCATCTTCAATCAATCAACAACAAATATTACACGAAATCTTACTTCAAATCATATTTGCGGCTAGAATTCTACTTTGGGAGGCGGGTATGGGTAACGTCGGCCCGGGAATTATTTATTGGATAACCAGCACCCCTGCCATAGGTCACCCCAAGTGGTTCGCTATGTTTGGTGACCGGGTTTATGGAATGAGGTTTGCCTAGGTCTTGGCAGCAATTTGCCCTCCAACTTTTTTTAATATTATCTCCACACGGGGGGCCCTGAGGAAAACAATTCCCCTAGAGGCCTATGTCAATTTGGGGATGCTGTGTGGAGGGTCTTTACAGGGAAATTAAGGAGAGGAGGGAGAGGAAGTTCTGTGAAGGAAAAAGGTATGAGGGATGGGTAGGAATCTGGGGGTTGATGTGTCCGGGTTGACGGACATAAGAATCCATCCCTCCCATTGAGGTGCAAGGCAATGGGTCGAGAAAAGAGACCGGCTGGAGAGGTCCAGGTTAGGTCTCCCTCAACCAGACTCTCCTAATCAGCATTCCTACTGCGTGGCGGGCCGGATCGGGAGAGATTGGTTGAGGGAAACCTAACCTAGACTTCTCTAGCCGGACTCTCTCGACCATCGTCTTGTACCGCAGTGGGATGGTTGATTAGAGTGGATAGTGGGATGTTAGGTGGATTAGATGGATAGAGGGATGGATCCGTCACTCTGACCCTCAGATCCCTACCCACCCCTCGATACCTTTTCCTTCACAGAACTTAGAAAGAACCTAAAAAGTCTCTCCACACAGCATCCCTAAAGTTGACAGAGGCCCTGAGAAATATTTTTTTCTCAGGGAGGACCCTCCTGTGTGGAGCTAATGCAAAAAATATATATTTACAATATTTATTTATTTATTATAGATAGATACAAAAGAAAGTACAAGTTACATATTAGGAAGCTTTGCCTGTCCAACTAGGAAACATGTAAGTGTACATAATACACATGTACACTTACATGTTTCTATACATGTATACTTCCGATCGATACAATTTAAAAGTTTTCCTTTCATAATTAAAAATCATTTCTACACAAAATTTTCTTTTTTGATTTTTCGAACTATACGAATCAACAACGTATTGGTTTGTCCTTGGACCTAGTCAAAAAATTTTGTGGATGGGGGGGGGAGCGCTGAAGAAAAATATACTTGAAATGTGACAATGAGGCCAAAAAGTTAAGGAACCTCTTACCTTAGGTTATCGGTTTCGACTCCTCGGTTAGCTTATCTAATCTACCGCGAGCGGATTCCGCAGGGACGGGAGAGAGTCGCGAATCTAGATCGGCCAAATAAAATGTTGATTACGGCAGCGGGGATGCTGTGAATACCAATGGCGGTGATGCGGGAGCGAAGTGGATGTTTTTAATCTGAAGCGGGAATCAGTCACGATCGCGGCCCAAATGGCCGGAACGATCCCGACTCTCTTATCCATTTGTAGGTGATCCCGTCCAATAAGAGAATGCTAATCAAACTGCTGCCATTAAGAGTAGCAAATCGCATTTTAGGTAATAACACGAATTCGAAATTTGAAGAGATTGTGATATTTTAAAACTAATTTAACTTATTTTCTGACTACATAAACGTGCTTACTATACTTCCGTGTTTTGATATTCTTTTTTTACCTTTTTTTCTTTATACTAGCTGTCCCGGCAAAGTTTGTACCGCCTCAGAACCAATAAATGTTGTGTTTAATTTATTAGCTGAAATAAATTAAGTTTTTATTAAGTTAAAAAAATAAATAGGTACCTACTCTAAGTTCAAAAAATGAAATTTAGCTGTTGACTAAGCACGAAATGTTCGGCACACTACACCATTGACAGTTCGAATTGATTCAAATTATGTCGACCAACGCACATTATTTGAAAAGCCGTTCCATACAAAATATATGAAAAAATTAATTTTCTTCATAATTATTTTTCCCGTGATTTTTCCGATGTTTTAATAGTTATTCTGTTAATCGGGACGGAGACAAATCCAACAAATCAAAGATCATAAAAATCGGTCCAGCCGTTCTTGAGTTATAAATGGTGTAACTAACCCGACTTTGTTTTATATATTAACATATAAAAATCTCGTGTCACAATGTTCGTCCGAGGTAAACTCCGAAACTACTTAACCGATTTTGATGAAATCTGGCTTACTGTGTGTAACTTGGTCCAACTTAAAAGATAGGATAGTTTTTATCTCGATTTTAATCATTGCGAATTAAATGTTTTTTATGGGACAATTATTTGTAGGTTAAATAAGTTAAGGCAGTGTGAGTTAATTTATTGATACTACATATTTTCTGGTTATCTAGATTAGGTAACCATCCAGATGGCGTAGATGACGTTTTGTTTCGTTAGCCACAGCAACGCGTGGGCGGGTCAGCTAGTTTTTTTATAAAAATAGATGCGTCGACCCAGAAATTCTAGGCAGAAAAAGCTGTACCAATTTTAAGATCCCCGAGCTCACTGTTTGAAAGATTAAAGGTATACAGCTTCAGGCAAAAAAACAGATTTGACGACCTTCGTGGTCGAAGGGTAAGACTCTTAACTGGCAATCCGAAGGTCACCGGTTCTAACCCGGCGTGTGCAAATAAATTTTATTTGATTAATTTGTGTTATTTCAAAATTAATATATAAAAACTAATATATAGTATATTTGCGGTACGTTCCATTGTGAAAGATTCTCTCAGTATCGCCGTTGTGTAAGACCATAATCAGAATTGAAACGTTGTTTGTGTTTGGTGACCAGATCTAAATATGTACTTCCCCACCGTCTTCTTTCCCATCTCCTTCAGCCTCACAACATATGCCATTTGGGGATGCCATAGTCTCACTGGCTCCAGACGGGAGCAGATGGGACTCCTCTGCAATATTCATATTAACTAAAGATTCTCTACAGAAGAAACAGGGAATATTACGGGATTTAAAAATATATATATATGATTAAATCCACAGACAAGCCAATGGAAGGGGGTTGTCTCCTTCAACGAGATATCAAATGGATCACATTAATTAGAGCATGCTGAAGTCAGAACTTTTAGATGTTTTTTGGAAAATACAATTGGACAAAATGTTGATATTTGCCGCCGGATGATAAGATTGTGATTTTAAGGTACACACAATGACTGGCGCATCAATACTGCATCACTGAAATTCCAATTATGAATTGTGTCTCGTGTGACGTCACAAGACACCATTACATACGCTTTACCAAATTCACTTTGAAATCGACAAACTAATAACTTAATTTTTTTAATTTAATACATTGTCTCAAAATAAAAATAATTAGGCCACAAACTTAAGCAAAGTGTTCAAAAGGAAGTATGTTATACCTACCTACCTATATATTGGTAGAAATTCAGAATGCGGAGTCTTAAAAATATTATTTGAACTTAAGTTTTAGATTAGAAGAGGCTCATTTTAAAAAGCATGTAGCAATAAAGAACTTAGCAAGCAGATCATCGAACCGACGCATTGGACAAATTCATGGTAAAGGGGACCAAATTTGCACTCTAAATACTTAAGGTCACATTCATAATATAAACGGTCACAAATGACACTAACGTCCACAGTACGCGAAACAGCTATCACCGGAACAAAGAGAAGATTCGGTACACAGAACCGGAAATCTCACAGTGCGCAATTGAAAAAGTGAAGTGTCTTAGCTACACAGGACTTCAATAAACAACATGTGTACACAATTACAAACATACAGACCGGCTGCAAAAATTATACAAACTTTTAAATATTTATTGCGTTTTGTATAATGTTTGCAGATTACTGCCATAAAATTAAAATAAATTGGGAAAAGACAGTAAGCAGCAGCAATCTCAAAACAGATCGTGTGAGAGACAATTGGGCAAAGACAATACGCAACAGCAATCAGAAAACAGATCATACTATCCCTCAGGCCTCGAGCGTATTTTGTCGAATTATTTCCGCTTTCCAATAAAATCCAAAAATATGAATATTTCTGACGCACCCGGAAACTAAAAACTATTTTTATATGATGAATTACGCCTTCAAATTGTATAATTTAAAATAAACGTATAATTTTTTAAATATAAAAATATTGAATGCAAAATTTGTAATTAATTAATTTATCTTTATTTGCATTTTTCAACAAGTAAAGTCATTTTTTTATTTGCTCATTTATATTTATTTTATCTTATAAAAATCAACTGTCTACGGTTGGTTTTATTTCTGTGCTGCCTAATTAACTGGTGAACCAGTTAAAGTATTACCTTTTATAAAAATATATTACATTTAACAAAACAATATATGAACAAATTCACGTGTATTACATTTATATTATTGCATTTATATAATTATATATTTAAATTTCGACTACCATAATACGGACATGTGTCTAGTGTGGTAGTCGAAAAACGTGTAAAAAAACAGTTACAAAAATAAATTCAATAAAAAAAAACATAAAAAGTTTTAAAAATGGCCCACCTTACTTTTTTAAAAACTAAAATAAGGAAGTTGAGTGAAAAATATTTTGACTTTCGTGTTTTTAAATTTAAAAAATAACCACTAAAATGCACGTTTTTCGAAATTCCGGTAACTGAATTGATTAGTTCTAGTTAATATCTAACTACCACAATTTTTTTTATTTATTTTTTTAGTCCATATTAAATGTGTCCCGGTTTTGTAAATATTTACCGTTATTTTTCATACAAACCAGAGTGCAGATGACGTCACACACACCCTCATCTCTTACCGGGCGTTTTGGTGGGCTTAATAAAATGCAAACTTGTAGAATAAACTTAATTATGAAAACGAACTTTAAAAAAAAACTAGTATTTAAGTTTGAATGTGAACATTGATAAAAATATGGACTCAACTTCCTTATTAATGTTAACGAAAAAAAAAAAGTACATATTTTAACGTGTTTATTGGACAAATGTGAATAGTCAGTCATAACCATAACAAAGTCCAATTTCCAATACTAATTTCCAATTATCGTTGCAATTTTACTACATTAACAACATCACTTTATATTTTTACTTTACTTTATGTTGTCGTTAAATAATAAAAAAATCACTATGCCCTCCCTACTTTCTTCATCCTCGCGTGTCCCAGAGGTTTCAGATTGTTGGGACTCTTGTGCGGTTATCAAATAACATAAAAGGTTCTTATTTTAGGTAAAAAAATGACGGTGAAAAAAAAATGTTTCAAAAAATTATCAAAAAACCTGATTCGAATAGTCAGAAGATGAAAAATATTGGGCCCTTAAGTATGTACATTTGGTTATCGTAAATTTAATTTGTACTCAAAATAACATAACACTCGCAGAATGATAATTATACATAACAAACTCGGCTTGGGGCATGCGTAATTTTTACGCATAATGCTGTTTCGATTTCCAAAAGAATTGTCTATTTACAATAATTATCAATCTTGACGACCGTCCGTGGTCGAGTGGTAACAACACTTGACTCCCAATCGGAAGGTTGCGGGTTCGAACCCGGCGTGCGCAAATAAATTTTATTTGATTAATTTGTGTTATTACACAATTAATTAATAAAAATAATATATACTACATTTGCGGCACGTTCCAGAGTGGAAGATACTGTCAGTATCGCCCTGGTGTAAGACCACCATTCAGAATTGAGACGTTGCTTAATAATGGCTTTAGCCGTGTTTAGTGACTAGATCTGAATAGCCAGGTACTTTCCTACCTTCCTCTTCCCCATCTCCTTCCCTTCCCCACTTTCCTTCAGCCTCACAACATACCCCAATTGGGGATGCCATAGTCTCACTGGCTCCAGACGGGAGCAGTTGGGACTCTTGTGAGGTATTCTCTATAAAAAAAAAATTTAAAAAAATCCCTAAATCGGTATTTCGCAACTTACTGTACAAGCAACAACAAAATAACAAGCTATTTTGCATATGAAAGGCGATAACATATACAAAATCGTGCAAAAACGGGACTTACGCGAAATATAATCACATTAACGCACACATGCCGTAAAAAGACGTTAATAAATTAAATGTAAGAACGAGTTCTAGAAACAAGTTATTCTTAGCTAAGCAGTCCGTTTTCGTAAAAGCCTGGTTTTTGGGAAAACGTGATTGGCAACCCTAGCCGTTTGGAACCTGGAAATATAGCCGAAAGGGGCAATTGGCATTTGTGACAACCCTGTAAGAATAGGGTGAACAGTATTTTTTTAAGTTTCGTTAAAATCTTTTTGTTTAAAATTATTCACACCAATTTTTACTGTCGTGAACTCCTGCATCTCATCGACTTCAAGGTACCTAATCGAGCAACTAGGCAAAATATATTATTCTGTAACAATAATTCTGGGACCAACTACCATACACACGCACCTATTCATCGCTTTCACACACTTGCAAAGAAATTCACCTCAGATGTCGACATATTTAATATAAGTTTACCATTATTTAAGAGATATCTGAATGATATTTTTATGTAGCATATCTTTTTAAAATTGGAGCATCACATAAGAGATGTCGGATATATTTTTGTATTTTTGTTATCTATGTAAAATGCAAAAAATTGTTCCTCTTCTTTCTTTTTCTATATCATATATTATTCAGCTAAAAAATTTATATTTTAACCTACATTGCATTATTATTTTTATGCTGTCTACAAATTGAAAAATTGGTTCCTGTTTTGTTTTTTTCTCTCTTTCTTTTTCCTATAATATATTATTTTCACGTTAATTTACCTTCACCTACTATTTATGTAATGTTCATATTTTAAGTTGATATTTTTTTTATCCAAACATTGTGTCTCTGTATATATCATATCACACACTTACTATGTAAAAGCCCGTAAGGGTGTTGAAAAGGAATAAATAAAATAAATAATAAAATAAATATTTAAAAGAAGGTCATGCAAATACAATATTGGATTGAATTGCCGATACAATATTGTATTTGAATGCCTTTTATGAAATAATTGGGTTTTTATACGAACAAAACTAATTATTCATATTCATATTGCGTATTTACGGGCGCAAACAAACAATTCATCTTAGGGGTTTTTTCACCATCCTACCAATAGCTTATCTACATAACGAATATTTTCGATTTACGGTTTATTTATTTATTAAGTTGGAGTTTATAATTCTGTACTCGAACCTATGAATAGTGGCTATATATTGGATACGTTGGCCGAGTTTTATAATATTCGTTATTAGTGTAGATAAGCTATTGGGAGGATGGTGAGAAACCCCCTTAGAATTTTACAACATAACTCGCAAAAAGGTTTTTTTCCTAAAATAATTAAATTTACCGCCATCTATGAACGATGCAACACGTCGTGTAACATTTGGAATCGGGGCGCTAATAATAACACTCTTTACGTAGATGGCGATGAGGTTTAAATTCGCTTAACACCATCCGCCTTTTTTGATTTATGCAAAAAAAAACATAGGCAAAAAGTGGTTTTATTTTATTTTGAATTCAGGCACAAATATCTAAATGGTTTACAATCATCTCCTAAAGAACTTAATTTGCAACATTATTACAATAAAACAATCACCGAAAAAGGGTTCGCAAGTAAGAAATTTTGAACTTTATGGCAGATTTAAAGGTCTGATACTTTTTTTTCTGGGCAAATAAAAAATCTCGATTATTTCAAAGCCCAATATATATGTTTTCCTCGAGGTATTTAATTAAAACATCTAAAATACTTCTAAACGATTAAATTTTCAAACCAAATCGTATGATTTTGCATCACTTCGTAGTGCTTACTTAATATAAGTTTACCATTATTTAAGAGATACCTGAATGATATTATAGCCTTCGAGATATGATCCTTATTATGTCTACATTCAATATAGTTAAGAGGGTATTATCAGAGAATACGGGAAATTAGTCAGTTTTAAATGAAATTCTAGACGTATTGACTCTTTTTTACAAAAAAACATAAATTGATTTTGAAAGATTGTTATTTTATCTGGTACACGCAGTGTTTTTTTAATATACTAAGGTTATAACGTTGGTCGATGGCAGATTTGTTCAATTTTCAAACGAGAGATTCTATTAAACAACACAAATTTCAAATCATATTATCATACAAAAAAATAAATCAATACATAATCTGATACGTTTTTAGATTTTCACGGCCAAAAGCATTTTCGTTGTTTGTTTTTGGGGTGTTATGCCGTGTTGCGCTACCTCCTTCTTTAGCCGACGTTTCGGACAGCGTTGCAGTGTCCATCATAGGGCAGATCCGACAAATCCGACGATCGGCTAAAGAAGGAGGTAGCGCAACACGGCATAACACCCCAAAACAAACAACGAAAATACATAATCTAGTCAACACAGTTTTCATAATTTTAATTTTAGTTCAATTAAAATCATTAAAAAATATATCCGAGAACGTGTTTTGTGACAAAAATACCTCAGTTTTTCTATTTATTTAAGGTCTTACAAACTAAAATATTTCAAAATTTTTGTACACACTATTTTGTTTAGACATTATTGAAAAATCATAAGTACTTATGATCAAAAAATACTCACAAGAAGTACACTAATTTAATAATTCATCATCGTGCGTTTTAAGCATTTTTATTGCTTACTTGAATGTAGGTATATATTAAAGCAAGTTTTGAATGAAATAAATGGATATAAAATTATTAATTTTAAAAATTTGATACGGGGAATAATCGATCTTTCTCATAGGAACCTCGCTGTACAGTTGCAAACATTTTTAAACTTTTATTCTCAGCCGCTGGTCAATCGCTCTTAAATATATGTACCAGTTCTGCACAGAGCATACTTGTATTACTTAGGTGCTTACTTACGTATTACCGACTGCATGCAATCTAGGTACATTTAAGCTTATGGCAATCTACTTAGGCAGGCTTATTTGATCATAATATCGCGGTTTTAGCAAAAGATAAGATTCCAACTCCCATTAAAACCAAGCATAGGTAATAATAGTTGTGAATGTGTTAAAGATATAAATTTTGGAAAAAAAACCTCTGGAAAGCATGAAAAAAAAAAAACCCCCCTGAAAGGGCGTTGGTGTAGTCGGCGGTCATTTGCATGATATGTCAATTATGTGATACAGTTTAAAAGATATTGGTTTCAAAGGTTTAAAGGTTATTTTTTTAAATAGTTCGTAAATAATATGGTGTTTGGAGTTTTAAGGAGTTATTAAAAAATGAAAAGGAACACATAGTTTGTTAATAACGTCAACTAATTTAAAATTGTTTTCCTGTCAACTCGACTTTTGAAAGGGGTGTATATTTTATATCTCTCTTGCTAATTTATATTACCATTAGTTTTGCAAAAATTAGACTATTTACGATTAGATCAGATTCCGGGGGCGTCACAAATGTCTGAAAAGGTTTATTGCAAAGTTTTGAGAGGTTATTCACTGCGAGGTTTTTTTATCAGTTTATATTTGTGTATTTTTAAGGCACAATCCAATTTTTCGCAATCCAGATTACCTGCCATTTCTTTGGAAAAATTATGACGTAAAAAAAGCATCTCTTTTCATAGATACAGATTTGCTTTAGAGTTCAAAGCATAAACTAAAACGTATATCAATGTTATTTTAATACTTAAATTTAAATTTACGTATCTTTTGAGCAGTTTTTTTTTCGATTACTGTAAAATAACGTCTAGCCATTTCAAAAAATGAAGTTTTGAAATCCTTTGTATTAATAAATTGGAAATTCATATGTCATACAGTATTTATTCTGGTTTAGTAATGTATAATTTCTATATCTTAAGAATTTCAAAAAAATATAGTACTTTAGGATTCATAATATTATGTTTTACACTAGCTTATAAATGTGGAAATTCTAACTATGCAATTGTAAATGTTCTCCAAAATGCCCTGGAAAGAATCTCAGACTTGTTATCTCCCGAAAGAAACCATTCATCTGTTCTGTATGAAATTACTAATGTTTTCCAAAATGACCCTGGTAAAATAATTACATCTTGGCGATTCTTTCAAGGAAAAAGAAACAATCCCGTCACTACAAATGCAACTACTAAAGTGCTCAAAATTTGTCTTGACAGAATCGCCATTCCTTTCCATTGTAAGAATATGTACTAAAACACAATTTGGCTGTCCTGAAACGGGAATCCTTCCCAGTTGGACAGACAAAGGATCATCTTGTATTGTATGTTTGTATTATATAAATAAATAAATAAATAAAATAAATGTTAGTCTGACAATGCATTCAGGAGGCGAAACAGCTTTCACTCTTAAACGTAGCTCTAGGGAGACATGGCACAATCAAGTGAATTTCAAGACAGTGAGTTTGAGAGATGTTTGAACGCGAAATGAAGCAAGAGTGTGTGCCAGATTAGAGTTATATTTGGTCGCATCTCAACAATATAATAAGTAATTTACAAACGGGAAAATAACAAAGTGATCATTTTGGGGAAGGTAATCGGCTAAATGTAAAAAAAACGATCGAACAGATTAACCGATATTGTGATAGGTCCGAAAAGGCACGTCTTTTTGTAAGGAAAATATATTATTATTTAGGAATAGGCATCGCATCCGATAACCTAATACTTGTCAATGAACATTATGAATAACTACAAAATGTTATCTGAAAATGAATGACTGCTTATAAAAATTATCGCAGAAATTCGTTGTTAGGTAAATAAATTAAATTAACAATAACAGCCAAACCTTGGGTACGTTTGATAAACATACAAAAAGCGCCTTATCAAATATTATGGTTAAATATTATATCTAATAAATTACTACTTGATTATTACAAGATATCTTTAATCTTTATAAAGATATCCCAATAATTACTCTCACTTGTAGTAAAGATTGCCGGAATTTTGTAAAAATATGTGTATATTATGTTTGAATTGTGTAGATATATGGAGGAAATATTCCTTCATTTTGTAGATATGCACGAAAAACCATTTTTAGTGCTAATTTTGATTTTCTTAACCTAGAGGGCACAATTGTCGAGGTAACAATGAGATCCCTGTGGCGTATGTGTGGTAAAACCATGTATGATCGTGTGAGGAATGTGGAGATCCGAAAAGAATGCAAGGCTGATGTGAGCGTAATAAGTAAGATTAAGAAAGGGACGCGTAGATGGTTTGGGCATGTTCAGCGAATGAATGAAGAAAGGAGTGTAAAGAGAATTTACGACGCCAATGTGAATGGTAGAAGAAGCCGAGGACGCCCAAGGAAGACGTGGCACGATCAAGTACTACTTGACATGGCCTGACTCAAGATACTTGAGTCAGGCCATGTCAAGAGTCAGAATAATAGAAGAGTATGTATGAGAAGATGTATGAACGTAAATGAGGCAAGGAGTGTGTGCCAAGACCGTATTGTTTGGCGGTCCGTCCTCTCTGCCTACCCCTGCGGGGAAACGGTGTGATGGTTAGTTAGTTAGTTAACAATATGATAGGAAGACAGAATTAATATATGTTTTACAGGAAATAAAAGATACGAATGAAGGATACAAAATGAATTTAAGAATTTGTAAAACCGATTTTTTTAAATATTTTTTTTTTCAAAACATTGTTACGTTTCGCAAATTGTTCTAATTTTCTGTCATTACTGATTGGCTTCCAGGTAGTAATATCTACTTATTAATGAAACACAGGTGAATATAAATAATACAACATGAATAATTGTTGACAGGGATTATTAGTAATAAACTAAATATTATATTACTATATTCAAACTAATCACTTGGAAATCAATTAATCAACAAAAAAATTACACAAACTGCTGACTAGGAAATTGCATAACTAATACTTCATATCGCTTTATTCTTTTATGGCAATATCAAACTAATAGACCAATAAAATTAACTTTTTTAGAACGACGTACATGTAATAAAAAAAAGAAGAGAAATATTATTAGCAAACAACTGTGTTATAAAATACACAATACAAAGTAATATTTATACAATTGGAACAACGGACGAAGAAAACTGAATTTTATAATGAAAAATGTACGGCATAAAACTTTGAAACAAATGCGAACAGTGGCCGATTTAACAATTATAAGTATAATTTTTTAATCTGTTTGTAAATAATAAAATTAGACACAGCCTAACAAATCGCAATAAATTGTACAGCGCCCTTGACGTGATTTTTCACAAAAACTGTGTTTTTTATTATCATTACAGGATTTTAAATAATAAAATCGATTGTACCGAACCACTAATCTTAATTAATTTTAACATACTTTTAAGACGTACGCGCCATACATCACTATTTCACACGCTTAATTACAAAACAAATGCAGCAACCAATTCGCCAATTAACCGTGCTCTTCATACATTAAATAATATTTGCCTAAACTCCAAAGTCGGAATTTTCACGGATTCAATACCCAAATTCGAGGGCCGGAATTCCGATTTTCTACCGATTTATAACATATATGTCTCTTGAACACTTTTAAGTTTCTAAGTTCTTAAAAAGATATATGTTATTTTTTAAGATAATATCTGAAGATTTCTAGAACCGAAACGTTAATTACATAAAATTCCCTCGATTATTATTACCCAAAAATTATTATTTACACATTTGTTTCTGTTATATTACAAGTTCACAGTGAAAAAATTCACAGAGTTTCTTTAAATGCTACAAAGATGTTGAAGAGTTATTTTTGCTCTATTGTAAACGAGTCGTTTTTTTTAAACATTTTCCCAATTTTCGTTCGATTTTTTACATTTTTAATATTAGTGCGCTCGCTCTAACATTCGTATTGTAGTATCTCTCATTTTTTCTTCTTTTTAAGCGGATAGGCGCGGCTTTAAGTACCTACTCACTTAAAAATCTGTGATTTCAGAGGAATTTTTGGTTTTGATTTCATAAAATTAGAAATATCCTATTTACAGAACTACGATACTAGTACGATATATTTACAAATATAAACGAAACAAAGGTAAACGGTCATACTGTCGTATTTCTGCTTATTCTCTTTGGGCGGGTACTACCGGCCCTTAAAAGAAGTATCATGTCAACGATATGAACTGTTTAATGCGCATACATATCCATTCACAGATCACCACTTCTCACATCAACAAACATACTCACACATACACACACACCTATACACTATATGCACATCACCCGGTAAATACTAAATATACATACCACGAATAAGAAATTGCAAATAAACATAACATTGATATACACTAAGAAAAAAAATTTGTTATCTGTAAATTAATAAAAAAATAAAAAACACTAATGTACTGTTTTTTTCTGTAATATTGTATTATTTAATTTAACTAGCAATCCATTAGTTACGAGGGGGGCAATTTATATAATTGCCTTCCAGATGATATTAAAAACGACAAAAGTGTGTGTAAATTTAACAACAACAAAAAAAACATTTTTATTCACAAACAAAATAGTGAAAGTGAATAATAGCGTTTTGTAATATAATGTAATGTAAATGTACCATAATGTAATGTAATGAAATGTAAAAAGTACGTGATGAAGTTTAAAAAGTATGCATTCATAATTCTAGTTTAAGTACTTTTTTTCTGGAAAAAAAAATAACGAATTAATTTAATTATAAGAATATCAAAGTTTACATATTGAAGAAAAATCTATAAGTATGCAGTAGTGTCGCAAAATACAAACGACATTCACGGATAAGGAAGCAAAATGTTCGCAATAAGTATGCATAAGTAAGGGTACACAGAACACATGTAATATGCATGCAATAGGACATAAAAGATAAACAATATACAGTGAAATGCCCCTAAGAAGTTCTCGCTGAAGATGTTTTCCTGCTTAAGGGGGGGATATCAAAACTCGGCTTTACTGCAGTTAGGTATTTTTGGTACTTGTACGGCCCGCTAGCCAGCGACAATTTAAGCCGTCTATGGGGCAGACTCGGGTAAGATTGACACCAAATTGGTAAACCATTTAGCATCTTGATAAAGTACGAAATAAAAAATACACTTGCTCTATAAAATTTAAATTTGTTTACTAGATAATGGATACAGCTAGACAGACAAAAAATCATATTAGCAATGGAATGGATAGATATAAACATCTTTTACGCCCTGAACCTTTTTTGACGTCTCAGTTTTTTACTCGATGAGACTTTGAATCTAATGGTGTTTTGATGTAGATTGTATGGTTTATAAAATGGTAATAACTGTATTTATAATATTACCGGAAAATAATGGGTGTGAATAAAGGGAGATCATAAAATAAAGTTGGGACAAATATTTTTAAGTACGTGCGATAGAAATGACAAAAGGTGGTTTTGTTTATGAAAGTTTATTTAGACAAATTTTTTCGTACTCAAGAAAGAATATATTTCAAAATATTAGCTCAGATAAACAAAAAGTAGAATGACGCACATAAACGAAAAATCACAAAATTTAATACAAATTGATATAAAATCAACTAAATGTAAACTTGGTATGCAAATATTCAGCATAATATCCTACAAAAATTGCCAAGACTTGTGGATTTTAGAATGATATTAATTTTATCTTTAGTACTTGTGTTAAACAGTGTTAGTCGTACGGAATTTTTAAACCTCTCAACAATAATAGTCGAATCTTTTTTTATTTTTATATATAACTTCGCACAGGAGGCCCTGAGAAAAATTGTCTTTAAGAGACCCATTTTGTATGAAGGAGGAAACACAGAGGCCGGCAAATCGTTTCACAGCTGAGCTGTTGAACTCAAGAACGAGTGGTAGAAGCGACCCGTTCTCATGTGAGAAATTCCGACCGTGTATATATGTTGGGCGCGCGTTTGGCGTGTTTCCCGAATTTGCACCGGTGCTGAAGGGATCAATGACGCTAGTTCCTCTCTGAAGCATCTTCCATGTCTGAAATAACGGTAGAACAAGGATTCCATCGCGGTAGACGACTCTGAATAATTCTTGAAGCACATGTGCTCCTGAGGCTGTTCCTTCTTATTGGCAGCTCGTGTACAAATTACCCAAAATTTATTTGACTCTCTCGACTCATCGCCTTGCCCCGCTGTGGGAGAGATGGATTCATACGTCCGCCACTCCTTTTTTTATATGAATACCTTACAAAAGTCCCACCTGCTCCCGTCTGGAGTCAGTGAGACTATGGCATCCTCAATTGGGGTATGTTGTGTGGCTGAAGGTGAATGGGGATGAGAAGGAAATATTGTAATTATTTCTACAAATCTCATGACGTCAGAGCTCACCACTATATGTATATAGAATCCTTCGCGGGCGTGTGCACAACAAATCACCTATTGTTTCAGCGCAATCGAATGAATGGTATAGGAAATTTTTTATAACGCTAGAGCTCAGCACTACATATAGAAACCATTACAGGTATGTGCACAACAAATCACCAAAGTTTCTTTGCAATCGGAGTAAGGTACCGTATAAGGAATTACGAAGGTGTGCATTTAACAACTTACAAAAGTTTCATCACAATCGGATAAATAGTACAGGGAATAAATTCATAACGCTAGAGCTCACTTGCACTATAATATATATAGAAACCTTCAAGGGCATGAACACGTACACGAAAAATCCGCCAAAGTTTCATCGCACTCAGATGAATGCTTTAGGTACCGAATAAGGGACAAAAAAGAAACATTAATTTTTTATGTATTTTTTTACAAATTTCATGACGCCAGAGCTCACTATTATTTATAGAAACATTGGCGGGTGTGCACATTACAACTCACCAGAGTTTCATCACAATCGGATAAATAGTATAGGAAATAATTTCATAACGCTAGATAGGAAATAATTTCATACACGACAAATCGCTATCGGATAAATGCTTTAGGTTCCGCACGAGGAACAAACAAAGAAACATTCATTTTTATACGATAAAATAATTAATTATTTAATTTCTACTTTGCTTGTATAACACCCATTTCCCCATTCATTGCTTGACGGAACTGCAATGCGAGCGCGCGACCTCTCCCCTCAAATGTCCACTCATTACTGAATAAATTTCCAAAATGTTACCGTAAAACCTGGGCCTTAAGAAGTTTAGTTTTTTCTGTTCCTTGAAGACCAAATGGCCCAATTTATCCCACTCATAAGGTTTTCCCGCCTAAGTAGTTTATTTTTCCGGTCCCTTGGAAAACTTCTTAAGAGGGTTTCACTGTATGCGTACATGTGGAGGCAATATGTACGCTTAAGTAAGGATACATAGAGTAGATGTAACATGCATGCCTTAGGACGTAAGAGATAAACAATATATGGGTACATAGCGATGCAATATGTACGCTTAAGTAAGGGTACACAGAGTAGATGTAATATGCATGCTTTAGGACATAGAGTAAAACAATATATGCGTACATAGCGATGCAATATGTACGCTTAAGTAAGGGTACACAGAGTAGATGTAATATGCATGCTTTAGGACATAGAGTAAAACAATATATGCGTACATAGCGATGCAATATGTACGCTTAAGTAAGGGTACACAGAGTAGATGTAATATGCATGCTTGTCTAGTGTGTAGTTAGAAGTACGATTGTAGAAATTATTGAAATTTGTACAGCGACCTTGAGCTGATTTTTCACAAAAACGGCGCTATACAAGTCATTTAATTATTATTATTATTATTAGGACATAAGAGTAAAACAATATATGCGTACATAGCAATGCAATATGTACGCTTAAGTAAGGGTACACAGAGTAGATGTAATATGCATGAATTAGGACATAAGAATAAAATAATATATGCGTACATAGGGATGCAAACTGTACGCTTAAGTAAGAGTACACAGAGTAGATGTAATATGAATGCATTAGGACATAAGAGATAAACAGTATATGCATACATAGGGATGCAACATGTATGCATAAGTAAGGGTAAACACAGTAGATGCATTATGACATAAGAGATAAACAATATATGTATACATAGAAATACAATGTGTACGCATAAGTATGTGTACACAGAGTAGAAAATATGTAATATGCATTCATTAGGACATAAGAAATGAAAAATATATATGTATGCTTACATAGGGATGCAATATGTATGAATGCGGAGGAAACTCACAGAAGGCCCCACACACTGGACAAAATAATATTCCTCGTGCCTATGCCATCTTAAGAGATAGGGGGTTCTTTTTAAAGAAAGTAAAAAGAGGAAGTTCTGGGGAGGAAAAGTCATGAGGGTTGGGAAGGAATCTGACGAATGAATCCGCCCCTCCCGCTGCGGTGCACGGCGATGGGTTGTGAGAAAGAAAAATTGCAGTGGATGTTATGTAATTCCATACAATAGAAAATATCAATATTGCTAAAGCAGAAATGAATAATAGATTTTTAAAAAAATAAGAACTAAACCCATTTATTTCTACAACATATGCGCTCTGAAGGATGCAGAAAAGATGCCAAAACGCTGTTGGTTCTTTACCCAACACGAATAATTAATGAAAACCCCAAAAATTCAACATTGTTCTATCGAAGTCAATACAGTACCGTAAATTATTCATACACCAATTTATTATTCAAAGGTAAGCAAGCGTTTTGAAATGCTCAGATCTCTGTACAAATGTATTTTTAAAAGGATTTTAAGTTTGTAAATAAACGAAGGATTTCAAAGTAAATATTTATTTTAACAAAGGTATCCGTAAACTTTTACTGACCTCCTGATTTCGTAGTAAACTATACTCCCACCGCTTTCGTTCAGGGTCAAACCTCCAATACAATCGACACATGTATTTGTAAAACAGCTTTAACAATACCGAAACCGAATGCAGTGTGCACAGTTCATTGTGCCAGTGAACTGGTCGATTTTACGCCCAGTTCTCAGAGCACATTATGGCACTCTTTGATTGCATCGTCGTAAACGGTTCCACAGAAACTCAGAATTATACAACTACAACATTTGAAAAGTCATAGAGTTATGAAAAAAAATGAAAAATAGTCCTATTTCGAACCTAACCTAACGTAACCTATTTAACAATTTTTTCATTTGTTTTAAAAACAATCGAAGTAGGTTGTATACGTTTTTAGTCGACGGATCTGCCCTGATGATGGACACTGCAACGTTGTCCGAAACGTCGGCTAAAGAAGGAGATAGCACAACACGGCATAACACCCCAAAAACAAACAACGAAAAAGAAGTAGGTTGTGTTTCTGAGTTGTCCAGTCACCAGCTTGATTCGGTTAACTTTACAGGCGGCAAAAGAGGAACAGTTTTTTTTTTTTAATTCGTAGATTTTTTTAATCTAATGTATCTACCGGCTATCTATCTAGTAGCCCCCGGCTGCAAAGTTTTTGTGTCAATCTGTAAGTTCTGGTTGCAATTTCATTCCATTTCTTAATTATTTACACATAGGTACTTATAGTACCGTGTTCAAGAGTTAGTAGTAGGTAGGTACCTAGATACTCTCAGGCCCCAGTGAAAGACCGCAATTCAGAAAAGAAACGTTGCTTGAAATTACTTAAGCCATGTTTAGTGCCCAGGTTTGAATAGTTAGATACCTACTTCCCAACCATCTTCTCTCCCATTCCCAATTGGGGATGTCATAATCCCACTGGCTCAGGACAGTTGTGACTGCGGTAATCACAATAACAGAGAAAAATCAACGTGTTTTGATGGTGGAACTTCGTATTATTTAAAAAGATCATTGTACAAAAAAACAAGGAAAACATGCTAAAAACATTACATGATAAAAAAAGAGATTATTTTTATCGTGACAGCTGGCGGTGAATTTATGCGGACAAAAAAAAACAATATCTAACAATAGTAAGGCTATGTACATGTTTGGATGCTCAGATTACTGCAATATTGCTATCATTACCACCATAGACATCCAAATTGTGAATGTTTATGATTAGGTACCTAGCACAAAATATTGATTTTATAAAAATAAAATAAAAACTAATATACCTAGGTACCCCAATTTAATCCGAAATTTTTCGCAAACTTTTTTTTAAATGTATATACTTACTTTAATAACTTATTATAACAGTAGAAACCAATTAAAATATTTATCGACTGCCAGGAATGTGGAACGTCGAAGGCTTTGTTTACATACCCCGATCTATCAGTACCTAGGATCATTAACATAGTTTTACGGTTCATTCGCCTTCAGCTATCAGTACCTACCTGCCTGCCCAGTACCTACCCACCCGGCCTATTAAAGCGAAGTAGGTAGGTAGGTACCTACCCCACTGTAATATTTACGAGTAGGTACTTTATTATTTATTTTTTTAAAGCAACACGATTTTACTGTTCTCCTTTGTTTCGTAGTGATGGTAATCTAATTTTTGTCAATGGGATGAAAAATATTAAGAAATGTACGTATATATTTAAAGTTGATTATTTTTTATTCTGAACTACCTAAATAGATTCAAATTCGATACTGCTTAGTTCAATGTAATTTGGCATAAAGTTGTAATTTATTATTGTTATGTTTTGTGTGTATTTCTTAAAAAACATGAAATATGCAAAAGAGTATTTGGCATTCTTATTTAGTTGTATGTTTAGGAAATGGATATCTTTGTAACCCTGTTTGTAAAAACATAGTAAAGCGGACAGGTAGTTGAACCACCGCCGTATGTAGGTACTGCAAGGTTGTTGGATATTCTATCAAGTTAGTGTCGACAAAAAATCTCGCGAAGCCATTACATTACGCAACATGTTTTCGGTTGTAACAAAGTTTCCGAATGCATGTCTTATCAGCTGACGTTTCAAGCCGTAGAACAATAATTCATAACAAAACAATGTGTCACACGATCATAGTTTATCACACGTGGACCCACCATAAACTTAACCGTGGAATAGAGGGATACAGGCATACGGGGGAAATAAAATATTTGGAAAACATTTCCAACATTATCCGCGCGGATCCACGTGCCGAGCATGCCCATTCGAATACATTTACCGATATTATAAATCAAACTACCTTCCGGAATAAACTGCGACATATTTTGAAGGAGGTATAAAAAGGACAAAACATCCTAAAATACGTAGTAAATCTATACAGGTGGTGAAAGAATGCCAGTTTGTTTCAGTGCAAAACGTCCTATATTGTTTTCGTTTTGACAGCTCATGTCACATTACAAAACGACACCTTACGGCGTGGATTATAGCGAATATTGAGCAGTCAGCAAATCAAATACACAAAATGTTAATAAAGAATTTGTATCGACCGCTTTATTAGAAGAAAATAAACAGTTCGAGGCCGATAACATTGACGGCCATATTGCTATTCTACAAGAGAGATATTGTATGAACACAAACACACATTACGAGAATCCAAAAACAAAAACACATTGCAAAATATTCGACGTACCGGAAGCTGGCCCCAGAAGCAATCCTACTGTAAACACAATGCGGAGTTGAAATAATAACAGCGCCATAAATGTTTAACCATTTGTACACAATTTTAACAAAAATAACACAGTTTCTCGATATTATCCGTATTTCACTAACACTGCGGCCACTGACTACACACACGCGACGCAGAGCGCTACCATTGAACATGAACAGCGCCGCTGTGCTCACTGCTCAACAAACTCTCCTAAAAAACCACTGCGCAACAACCGACTGCGCAAATTAACAAATACCCGCACATACACACCCGGGGCAACTCTGACGTAATAAAACAGGGACAGATATAGGATTATTTCATTTATTAGAGTGCAACGTGTATATTCTGGTGGCGCCGCCTCGAAATTTGATTAATATTGTGTTTCTCATCTCTTTTTGGCGCGGGCAAGATTACGCCGCTGGAAAGAAATGCGATTATTACTGCCGATATGGCGCCGATTAGGGCTTTCCTGATGCCGGCCGGTGAATTATTTGAATATTGTGTTGTGACAAGTAGCCCTTGTTAAAACTTATAAATTAATAACACATAAATAAGTGATTGTTTTCAATAAATTGAGAGACGTTTTTTTATTCCGGAACTTCACGATGTAACAAATCATAATATTACCCTTGTTTACAACTCTAATTTTGTTTTTGAAACTGCGAAAGGGTAAATTATTTTAGTTTTAGGGGGTTTCTCACCATCCTCCCAATAGCTTATCTACACTAATATAATAACGAATATTTTCGATTGACGGTTTATTTATTTATTAAGTTGGAGTTTATAATTCGGTACTCGAACCCATGAATAGTGGATATATATTGGATAAGTTGGCCGAGTTTTCTAACCACTGCGAGTATTTTTTTTATTTATTAGTTATTATATTAGTTTATTATTTTTTATATTAGTTATTAGTGTAGATAAGCTATTGGGAGGATGGTGAGAAACCCCCTTATTCTTATAATTAATTTTGATAAAATTATTGACTATTCGAACCATATGTTAAGAAATAAGTTTACTTCTAAAGAAAACAAAATATTCAATTTCTTTTTTAAAAAAAACATGTGGAAACGTTCATAGCTTTTTTTAATGAAAGAGACTGCGATTGAAAACCCGTTTTTTGCTAAGTACCTACCTAGGCAGGGCCGGATTTGTGCAGGAGCAGTCTGACCCATTGAGATTTTTACAAGCGCCATTCGTCCTTAGGCTCAGGGCCGGCCCTGTGAGTAGGTAGTACTTACCTAATGGGTACTTACTTACCTACTCATGGTCATTCGTTTAGGGGTGAGAAGATACTGTTTTATACTAAATTAAATGTTTTTTTTTATGAGATGCAAGAAGATAGTCAAAATTAAGTTTATTTTATTGGGTTATTTAATTATTTATTGAGATGTGCATTATCTTACCAATCTGAATGCACATGTATTTTTAGCACAATCGAATAATCAGATTAAACAATAAAAAATTGTCTAATCTAATAATTATGTCAATTAGGTTGTAAATCAAGATTCTAAAGTATTTTTTAAATTTTGTTTTTGTTGCAACGTTTGTGGAATATGATAAACCTACATAATTGTAAAACATATTATGGTTTTCAAAGTCCTCCTCACGGGTTTCCTGTTCTGGGGCGGCCTGTAATTTTTATGTTCTGTATTTAGTCTAGTCGTTTATAAATGATCCAGAACTTGTATATATGTCACATCACTGATTGTGTGTGTGATTATATTTTAAAACTGAGAATTATAAACTGCAGCCTCAACTTAAAGAAACTTTCTCTAATATTAGGTCCTTACATATGAAATTGGCGTTTTGCCATACTGGCAACTTTGATCTCAAATATCTTCTTTTTGGTTAGGAATTCCAAATTCAAATTTATACAGCTATTTACTCATTTATTTGTGTTTGAAAATTGTAATTCATTTGTTTTTTCCTTAATTGTTTTTTTTCTTTGCGTCACCAAACGCTCACAAGTAACTTTTTTGGAGTCAATTTTCGCTTGGGGCATGGTTTGGCTGGTTCGGCAGGGTTCAGCCATTGCGATGAGCGCTTCCGATTATCGTACAGGATCCACTTTTCACCACAGGTAATGATTCGATTTAAAAATCCCTTCATTATTGTGCCGGTTGAGTAATGCAACGCAGCAGTCAACGCGCGTTTGTTGATTTGCTTCACTCAATTCGTGAGGTACCCACCTTTCAAGCTTTTTCACCTTCCCAATTTGCTTCAAGTGGATTAAAACAGTTTTATCACTAACACCGCAACCTGCAGCTAACTCGGACGTGGTTTGCAATGGATCCGCTTCCACAATAGCCTTCAATTCTTCATTATCAACTTCGGTCTCCGGCCGTCCACGGGGCTTGTTCTGCAGGTCGAAATTTCCAGAATGAAAACGTTGGAACCAAAAACGCACTGTGTTTTCTTTTGCGGCACCGTTGCCATACACATCATTAATTCTTCGAGCCGTTTCTGCAGCACTGGTGCCACGTTGGAACTCGTACTCGTAAATAACGCGATATTTCAAGTTTTCCATTTTGTAAACTAAGTGACGCAAAGAAAAAAAAAAATTAAGGAAAAAACAAATGAATTATAATTTTCGAAACACAAATACATGAGTAAATAGCTGTATAAATTTGAATTTGGAATTCCTAACCGAAGAGAAGACATTTGAGATCAAAGTTGCCAGTACGGCAAAACGCCAATTTCATATGTAAGGACCTAATATTTCTTTTTTGAAACTGATGATTCGTGGTGGAATTCCATTATAATGGTAGATTAAAACAAATTTAAAACTTTTTTCACTTTTAATTTATTGACTGTAACCGGTTTCAGCTTGTCAAATCCATCTTCAGACTGGTAAAAATTATTCTTAACCTAGGGATTTTATACACAATATATTAGGGAGGGGGGAGGCGGTGGTCTACAAGGGTTTTATTAAATTGGTAATTATAATGAACTTTCTCAGTAATCAATATTTAAAAAAAAATCATTGAAGGCAAGCAAAAGATTAACCAACAAGTCAAATATCAATTTTTCAATAAAAAAATATTTTTTAATACATAAATGAAACAATGTTACTCTGTTTGAACCACAATATTATTTTTATATACGCTGACCGGTTTCGGGACAATTGTTCCTTCGTCAGGGCAAAATATACTAAATTGACATTACAAGACAATGAGTAAATTGCGCTGAAGTGGTGGGGGCGTGACTAGGATTTAGTGAAGAGTGGGGGGAGGAGATAGAACAGACGGTGAAAGGGCACACGTTTAAGATGGGACTTTAAGATAAAATATTTTTATATAAGTCGACCGGCTTCGGAACAACCATTCTTTTCTCAGGGTAAAATTTACTAACTTGACAATACAAAACAACAACAGGGTGACTAGGGATTACTGATGTGTGGGGGAGAAGATAGAACGGACGGTGAAAGGGAACATGTCTAAGAAAACTTTAAATAAAATATATGTGTATATTTTTATAACTACCCGGAGAAACTTCTAAACTGAAGAGAGCTGGCACAAAACCGAGATTAGTGGAGGAAGTCCCACCAGGGATTGTGGAGCCAAGAGTGAAAAATTATTTTAATATTAACTATAAATATATTTGTGCACTATAATCTGCCGCTATCACCAATTGGACATTTGGCCGGTTTTTGTGAAGGGGCACATTAGTAAAAGAGAACTGTATACATTTTTTCATCATTTGCTTACTATGTAACTAAATTAATTTAAATGAATTTTGAAAACTCCTCTATTTGAACAGATCTTCTTCAATAATCGCAAATTCAATTGTGGCGGCATTTTAATAATTTTTTCGGTTTTTTTCATTTAATCGATCTGATAGTATTATTACCCTAGCGACTGAACGCTGTATTACTCACGCCGTGCCTTATGCAAAACCATCTTTGTGCATGAAGTTTGTTACAAAGCTATATTTCATAATTTAAATTTTATCCTGATGCAGAAACCATTGGTTTCGAAACATGTTGATAATTTTGATTAACTAATTAGTGGTGAATAACAAAGTGATTTGTTATGGCAAGAAATTTCAATAAATAAAAAGATTGTTTGGTTAAAGCCAACACTTAGACACATAATTGATAAAGTGACACTTTTATGGTAGGCAGAGAGAACGGACCACCAAACAACTCGGTCTTGGCACACACTCTTTGCCTCATTCACATTCATACATGGTCTCCTGCATACTCTTCTATTTTTCTGACTCTTGACATGGCCCGACTCAAGTATCTGATTCACTTGATCGTGCCATGTATTCCTCGGATGTCCCCTACTTCTTATTCCATTTACACTTGCGTAATATAAATGAATATATATAAGCACCGAGCACAGCCATAATTCCAACACTAATATTGCAGGGCATCCTAGGGGTCCATTAAACTGACGTCACAAAATGAATTTGCAATTATTGAAGAAGATAATATTAAAGTTTCGATGTTGTTATTATACAGGATGTCCGGGGGTAAAGTGCATTAACTTCGGGAGGTGATTCTACATTATGGAGTAAAAAAGATAAATAACTTTTTCCGAAATTCCAACTTTTCCCATACAAAAAGACATACCTATTAAAAATCCTTAGTGTAAGGTACAAATTTGCCGCGAGTCATCCGGGCCCGACTGTGGCGGTTGTGATTGTTACATATCGTAACAGCGGAAAATAATAGTGTTGGCTGTACACGCGGAGTAATTTTATCTTTTTAACAAAAGAGCACCCCTAGAAGTTGGAATTTCTAAAAAAGTAATTTATCTTTTTTACTTATACTATCTATCACGTAGAATCACCTCCTGAAGCTAATGCACTTTACCCCCGGACACCCTGTATAAGTGGGTACAACTACACCAAGTTATTTGTTTAATTTTAGTAAAGTTTTCTTTAATAAAAAATGATAAATTTTAATAAAACACAATATCAAATTAAAACATTTATTTTATTTGTTAAAACAAGTCCTATTATAATTGGAAACAAAATCACATTCAAAGACAAGATAAAAATTTTAAACTAAAGCTTTTAATTCATTACCTATTTACGTAATTATAAATATTTTTAACATAAAACCACATACAAAATTATTGCTTTGAATTTTGGAATTATGTAGTTAAAAATTGTTACACATATGCGGTGGCGGCTCATGACTTTTGGTGAGCTAGAGTGCTAATATTAACAAAAATGGCATTATTGATGTCGTTGTAGCCGAAAAATATTTTTTTTTTTTTTTCGAAAATTTATTTTTTGTATGAAGATTTTCAAAAAAATTAAAGTTTTGTCGTGCGCACAGATTTCCTGAAAATCTTCATACAAAAAATAAATTTTGGAAAGAAAAGTAAAAAATATTTTTCGGCTACAACGACATTAATAATGCCATTTTTGTTCATATTAGCACTCTAGCTCACTAAAAGTCACGAGCCGCCACTGCACTTATGGTGGGTGAACTTTTTGACTATTGAGTAGAAAAATCAGATTTGCAAGTACATATTATTTATTTTTTCTAAATAAAAAAAAACCTCTTAAAATACTTTTTATAATATTATCTACATCAGCGGTTTTCCAACTTTATAAAGGCGCGATGCCCTTTTCGGAATAAAAAAAATTTCCACCTTGCAACCCTTAGCTTATTTTATGTGTTAAATTGGTGACCGGATAACTCAGAATGAATTCAACTCAACACGTCTTTTGAAAAGCCATTAACCTCTTGAATGTCGGATGATATTTGCCTACATGATGGTACACACCGTAGAAAATTAATTGCAAAGAATTCTGAAGAGCTACAATTCTAAAATTAAAAGCAACGTCCGAAATGATATTGGCGCAAGCGATTTTATGATCGTAGATGTACAGTTTCTTTATTCGCATTTTATTTTTTAACCTCTCATCTGTCACCCGGACACCGGTGTCCGAGATAAATGACGAAAGGTTAAGTGATGAAAAAAATTGGTTAAAATTGATTTGACGAAAGGTTAAGTGATAAAAAAAAAATAGGTTAAATAGGTCACATTAGGTTAGGTTGTGGGCTATTTTTCAATTTTTTTTTTCCATAGCTTTTAGTGACTTTTCAAACAGGTATTGAGTTGAGTTGATTCCTAGTTATCATGGAACCGTTAAATTAGCGATGATCAACCCTTTTCGGAGGGTCAATTTATCCATTTTCAGTTTGTACACGGGTCGTAGATGGTAGGGTAAATACAGCTTGACGTGGTTAACTTTGCACTAGGTGGTGTCGCAAACTTATTTTAAGTGACCACGAAATTTGTCTGTAAGAATATTTAAAAAAAAAACTAATTATTTTGAGTGGCTGATTCAAAACTTTGAAGAAAGAGAAAAGTTTTCCACTAAACCCTTTTGCAAAACAGAAGATTTTTGTATTTTATTTAGTCAAAGCCCAGGGCCGCACAACCTCAAGCTTGCGGGCTGCGGGTTTCTCGTGTGTTATATGATGTACACTTCTCGTAAATAGCAGACATTGCACAAGCAAACTTTTCTTCCTTCATTGTGATAAAAATGAAATATAGAATAACTAAAATTGGAAGATGACCTCACACTCTGTGCCTAGAGCCAATGTTTGAAAAATTTGTTGAAAAGTATGCCCGTCATATTACTTTGTATTACTTGGGTACAATTTTTATTTCCATTGGCTTTATATTTGCGTAAAATTTATATATGTTTTTTAAATTTATTTCTATATAGTTTTTACCTAATTATTAACATTTGTACATAGTATATTTTGAACTTTTATTATGTTGTGTGTAAGGTAGGTTTGAGAAGGTGAAACTGTGGGTGGGTAATATTGTAATTATAACCATTGTTTGCTTGTTATAATACAGCAAAAAAATTATTTATGGTTGTCTTGCGACCCCTACTTTGAAAACCACTGATATATATAACATGTCTGATTACGTCTAAAAGGGATCGAAATGACTATCTAGTCTCCTTCAACGGTAGCATTCTTCCGAACAGGTCTTCCATTGATATGCTCGGTGTAACTCTAAGTGACCAGCTCAGATATGGGGGCTCCATCGAGGCCAGAGTTAAGTTAGCCTCTCAGAAACTGGGCGTACTGTACAGGGCCCGCAGATACTTTAATAGTACACAACTGCTAACCCTGTACAAATCGCAAGTGCGCCCCACGGTTGAATTTGGCAGCCACCTCTGGTCTGGAGCCCCAAAGTACCTGAAAAACACCCTCGACTCTGTGCAGAAACGGGCGGTCCGTTTGATAGATTCTCCCGTCTTAACAAACGGATTGCAATCTTTAGAGCACAGGCGTCGGGTAGGAATGCTTTCCTTGTTCTACCGGTATTTCAATGGAAGATGCTCCGAGGAACTAGCCTCATTGATCCCCTCGGCACCGGTGCATAGTCGGGAAACACGCCAAACGCTCGCCCAACATATGTACACGGTTGACATTTGTCACATGAGAACGGGACGCTTCTACGACTCGTTCTTGTGTTCAACAGCTCGGCTGTGGAACGATTTGCCGGCCTCTGTGTTTCCTCCTTCCTATAACATGGGTCTCTTCAAGACCCACGTTCACTCCTTCCTCTCCTCAAAAAGACCCTCCTCACAGCATCTTCAAAGATGACATAGGCCCTGAGGGAAATTATTTTCCTCAGGGCCTCCTGTGTGGAGTTAATGTAAAAAAAAAAAAAAAAAATATATTTGCAGTGAAATATTCATCTAGGCCAAAAATGTTCACAAATCTGATGGCATAAATCTACTGATTTTGTATTTTTCATAATAAATTACGATTGTTACTGATTTTAAAGAGGTGATTTCTATTCTTAGGTACCTAAAACTGTGATAATTATTTTAATAGAGTTAGGACGGGCTGTTTCATAGAATTCGAACAATCCATTATTGCAAAGTTAATATTCAAATTTTGTAATTACGCAAATGTTTTGAAACAATCAGCCCGTGATGAAATAATAACAGAACTTGAATAATATTAACTTTGAAATTTGATAAATTATTCATAGTTTGTTAAATACCCCGTCCTTGTTGATTTTTTTAATTGTGGCAATATTTTTTAAATTTGTCAGTGAGGGAACGATTCTTAGTACCTAACAAATTGTATTTGTACTTTTATTTTGAATCAGAGCTACTGCTGTGTCGTTTCTTGGAACTTTTTTTCTTGGATTTTTCCTCTTCGCTGGAGCTGGAGGAAGATGATGATTGTGATCTCTTTTTAGAAGACGATTTTGCTTCTTTTTTATCTGAAAATAAATAAAACAGTTAAATAACCGGGCATATAGAGCAAATGAACAATGACACGAGTGTAAGGAGAATATATGTTGCTCATGTTAATGGTAGTAGAAGTCGGGAAAGCCCGAGAAAGACATGGCATGATCAATTGAACCAAATACTTGAATCGTTTGATGTCACGAGTCAGAAAAACAGAAGAGTATGCATGAGACTAAAGAATGTGAATGAAGAAGGAGTGTGTTCCAACGCCAATAACAGAATCGTTTGGCGGTCTGACCTATCTTCCACCTAGTTATGTAGTTAGTTAGATAACATATATTAAACCTGTCGAGACAAATAGAGATGGGACCAGTAGCAACGGGTGATTGAAAAATATTTTTTTTGTTTTTAATAGAAAAAGAATTTCATCAGACAACAACAAAATAATGTATAATTTTTACTCTAAAAATGCTCAGGAATAGCTGGTTAAAATCCTTCAGGAACGTGCTGTTACACCCTGCATATGTAGGTATATTATCATGTGGTAACTAACTATTTGGGGAATGCTATTCAAATGTTAATGAACATTTGGGAATGTCTACAAAAATAGTGAGCAGTTTCTTACCTTCTTCGCTTTTTGCTTCTATGGAGTCCTGTTTTCCAGCAATGTCAAACACATCAATAGCCTTCTTTTGGGATTCCTGCAAAAGAGAAATAGAATTTAAAATTACAGATTTTAAAAGTTTATAGCATCAAATAAACTGCAATTCTAGTTAGAAGACGCGTCATTGGCTGCCTGCTTGCAATATCGCCTGCCTGAGTATTGACTAGCTCCCGCAGCTGGTGATCTTCAGCTGCGTTAGCTTGAATACATTTTCATACAAATTTGAAGATCATGTTGGCCTTTCTAAAGCGTTCCTAGCCTTTGAGTACTTTTAAACCATTCCGTCCGAGCCGCCATAATTTGAGGCGGCTTTGTTAGAAGGCCTTTCCTCTGAACTGCCATAATTTCCGAAAGCATGTTTTTTATTTTTACGTAAAAAGTAGTATTGGCATCTTACGGTTTTTTGAGTAGGGAAAACTTAATCAATAAACCAGAACTGATTTCTGATGGGATGGGTTAACAAAGCCGACCTTAGTGCAAATTTCATAGTACGTATTTGTACGCATTTATAATATCTTTTATCTGAAACTCTATTATATACACAGTCGATTCTGCTTAATTGATTCACCGGTTTATCGGGACAGAAGGTTATTTGGGACAAAACCCAAGGAAAAGAAACTAATTTACTTCAGTTATTTGCAACATAATTCTGTTTAATCAGGACAAATTCCCATCTAGTCCACGCAAAATGTGTCTCAGTAAACGAAGGGCTGACGTGCGATACGCGGCGTGGGTGAGGAGAGGTGATACCAATGTTCGCAGGATTGGGTTAAAAGTAATTAATAATGTGAAAAAAATATTATTTTAGAGTGACAAAAATCATTAGTTAAGCAGTAAAATGAAGGTAGTTCTCCAAATAATATTTATTTATATCAGTAACTAGCTGACCCGGCATACGCTGCAATGCAGCTTAAATAAAGTAACTGTTTCTCCCCTTATCCTTTCCCATTCGTCCCCGTCCCCCTTCCGACTCCTCTTTCCCTCCCGCATTCCACCTTCACCTTGCCCCTCCCCTTTCCTACTATCTCCTTAATTCACCTCCGCCCCTTCCGGATTCCCTTCCCCCTCCCGCCTTCCTTCCCTGCTGCTAAACTCCATAAAATACACCCATTTTTTTAAACAAATCGCTTTTGACCTGTTTCAAATCCAACAGATCAAAGATCATAAAAATCGGTCCAGCCGTTCTTGAGTTATAAATGGAGTAACTAACCCGACTTTGTTTTATATATTAAGATCGTTATTATTGAAGACAATAAATAAAAATAAATGGAAGTTTCCTTTAATGTTCGTGTTTGAAAATGTGTTTATTCACTCTCCTGTAAAATTAAAAATGTTCAAATTGGAGGTATTATGGCCCGGAGACGTTATTTATACTTGTAGTTAGCACATTATTATTTTTCTGTAATTATTATATATTTTTTTCCAAAATTTAATAAAGTTTAAAAACACATTCGAGAATACTCGAATAAATTTATCAAGTATAGGAACATATTAAAAAATCAATAAATATTTTTATTTCACTTCCCAACTTTGCTTATTTGAGACAGCCGTTTATTTGGGACAAAATGTTTGGGTTCCAATGTGCCCAAATGAGGGGAATCTACTGTATATGCTATTTTTGTCTGCACAAAAAAGAAGTTTTAATAACACAAAAGTATCTTACCTCCGCCTTCTTCCGTCTCTCATTCTCGGCCAGCTCCAATTCCATCTTTTTCTTCAATATGATGAGCTGCTCGGCCCTTTTGAGCTTCTTCTGCAGTTCCTGCCGCTTGCGGGTCCGCTCCAGCGAGGAGCGCGGCGAGGAGGAGGCGGAGGAGTGGCGGCGACGGGCGGGGGAGGGCGAGCGTTTGCGGCGGGAGGAAGACTGGCGGCGACCCCGCCTCGAGCTGCCGGATGACGAGGAACGGGAGCGGCGACGGCTGCTGCTCTGGCCCTGACCCGGACGTTTGGCCTTGCGAGGAGATGAAGGACTGGAAATCACAATAGATGTTTTTAATAAGAGAAATGACTAGCCTTACTACCCCAAAGAATGCTTTTTTATGTACTGAGTTTAACTTCTTTATCACCGATGCTACCATAACTGTGAGATAAAAATTATAATATATATTTATTATAATAGCATCCAATTATGTAGTTAGAAAGCGAAATTTATGTATTTTATTAACTGTAATAAGTACCTAAATATACGTTCACCGTGCGTCTGCTGATTCAATTTCAGTAACCACTTTTAAAGAATGTATATATAGTATTTATAGTACCCTGCATTTGCCAAAATGTTAACCTAACATAAAATGAAAAGTAAATAATGATGATTATAATAAGGTATTAAGTAGATGCAACCGTTTCCCATCCGTATCTGGCCACTTTTCAACTATCCGGCCAAATGTCGGATAGTGAAAAAGTAACCACAACAGGTAGACCAAATAATTTTATTTTTATTTTATTGTACTGAACATTTATAATAAACCATGGCCGGTTAGGTATTTAGTACGTAAAATTTACTAATGGCAAATTATGGTGAAAAATCAGAGGAATAAATATTAATAACTCGGGTCCGGGGCATACGTCATTCCTATGTCTATCTACGTTAAATTGTCGTGAAAACAAGCTTATGTGCCCAAGCGGTTAATATAAAATAAAATATATAAAATCGCCTCAGGCTCAAAAAACAATTTTAAAAAGAAATTTACCTTTCAAATGAAAACTGTTAGTAAAAAAACTAAGGAATTATACAATTTGTCCAAAGAAACATCATTAGGTATCTCTATGACAAATCTTTTTTCAAACTTTCTTATACCATAATATTGAAAAAATGCTAATAAGAAAGTCAAAATAAACACGACGATTTCACATTTGAAAAATGATACATTACTAAACCATTAAAATGGCTACCATCTTGAAATGGAACATTCAAACAAATTTACAGAGTGACGAAATGCAAAACGGATAAAATGCTAAATTTTAATGATTCAATACAAAACCTGTCAACCGGTGTTCTTATTAAAATTACTGCAATGTAAAACAATGTTTACTTACCGATTTCTCCCCCTTGGGCTATTGCGCCCCCTAGATCGAGAGCGAGATGTCCTCCTAGAAAGAAAAACATATACATAACCAAAATCTTTCCATCAACAAATTTAATATACAATCATTGTTATGATTGCCCATACCTGCCTGATATCCCCAAAAGTGTCTATGTCGCATCATCTGCAAAATGTTGAGGATACGCCCTACATCAAGGCACACGTGATACCGTGAGGCTGTGCCCTTATAAGGCAAAAACAATCACGAAAAATACCTTATAAGGAAGTACAGTACAATCTCACTAATCCGTTAGTACTTTGTACGTTATGTAGGTATAAATTATAATATAAAGTAAGTACACATTTTTGTCTTTTTTCACAGTCCTCCTCACTAGGGTTTCCTGTTTTGAGGCGGCCTGTAGTTTTTTTAACTTTTGTATTTAGTAATAATGATATGCGCTCCATGTGTGTCGCCGTCTAGCAGTCTAACCACAACACTTATCTCGTGTGCACGTGCGTACGTATTTGCCTGTTGTTTTGAAGTGAGAATAGTGTGCAAGTAAACGGAAAAACAAGACACTAGATTTGAAAGATAAAATGGACATTTTGAAGAAGTCAAAAGCAGACCTCAATGAAGGAGTATTTTAAAACTATGTAATTTTGAGATTTGTTACAGTTACAATAAAACCTGTCAAACAATAACACAAATATGTACATACATTATATTCTCTTTATGAAATGCTTTGATGATTTTTTCTCTTTATAATCCAGTAATCCGAACATTCCAATAATCCGACACCCTCTGGTTTTTGATAGTGCCGGATTAGTGAGATTGTACTGTATAACAACACGCATGAAAGACGGATCAAATTAGAGCCGCCTGCGGGAATCGGCTGAAGCCAGGAGCCAGATTCAGATGATAACCATCACAAGCGAGCTTGCTGGATGGACCTCGTTACCAGAAAGTTTTACCTACAGCCCATGAATGCAACACGCGTTCAACTTTTAGATTAATAAATTGTCCAACTTAGTTATTATTATTTAAATTTCATCTTTAAAAGACATGCTTGATTAAGCCTGTAGGCAATATAATATGTTTTTATTGCAATGTGGAGACAATATAAGGGTGCCGAATCTTCATTCCCTAGATATAGTCTCATGCCCCAATAACCAGATGTAATTTAAAAGGACCCAGACTTAAGTTCACGGAGGTAATTGCAACTTGTATAAAAGTTATTCCATGTTGATTTGGCACATACCAACCAAAACATGCCAGGCCAGCGTGATATTAGCAGAGAAGCGCTAACATTGTGGTCGGCGAATTATTATGTTTAAAGTAGTCGGTACTCAATTGAATATTTTTCTTCTAATAACAAAATATCTACAAGTCCAATGTGATATAAATGGAACCATAGACAACAGAAATAAAGGGAAATATGGTGTGGAAGTGTGCCGACTATTGCCGAGCTACGACCAAACTGCACAGATTACCAAAGCGGCGGAGCCAACCAAAGTTATGCGTTTGGTGTGTGCAAAGGAGAATGTACCACTGTGATTAGTAGTATAATGGTTAAATAATGTTGGTGACATTTTTATGCACCTTTGTGCTCTTGTTTCTATTATCTATGGATGAAACATAAAATATGAAATCTTGTCTTACCTTGGCCTTCTATCCCTGGAGCGGCTTCTGGACCTGCGGTTATTGCGGGACCTACTTCTCCGTTTCCTGTCCGGAGTGAACCGTCTGGCCGGACTGTCTGAATTCTTTCTCCTTCTCTTGTCAGGACTGCCGCCGCGTCTCTTGTCTTTGTCCACAATTCTAGAGTTCTTGTCGTCTTTGCGTTCTTCCAATTTGTCTTTGGGTTTTTCGGGAGTGGCGTTCCGTCTTTCTTTGTCCCTGCCTCTTTCAGTTGGCTTTTGTCTGCAAAAATAAAGATACAAGTTTTTTTTTTAACCGCTTGGGCACATAAGCTTGTTTTCACGACAATTTAACGTAGGTAGACATAGGAATGACGTATGCCCCGTACTTGAATTATTAAGATTCACAAAATATTTCTATAATTTACAATATTAAAAAAAACATTTTTTAAGAATATGGCAATTTTATTTATAATCTGGAGAGTTGAATATTATTTGCACAACACACCGAGTAGATAATTCACACACACTTTCAAATAGAAGTGCATTCCATGTAGATTTGAATAGAAACACAAGAATGGATAGGGGAAGGTGGAAGGGGAACGCAGGGGGTGCGGGAGGAGAACGGGACGCGGGGGGAAACAGGGGTGGGAACGGGGACGAACGGGAGAGGACACAAGGGAGTGGTGACAGAGGGGGGATGGACGATGGAGGGGCAGAGGGAATGGGGAAGAGGGAAGGGCAGAGGGAGTGATTGCAAAGGAGACACAGTACCGGTAGGGTATAACAGAGGGTAAATTTGGAAAATCCACACTTCTCACAAGGACAGCTGTATGTGACCTGTTTACACGTTGGAAAACCTTCTGATTTATTTGTGTATGCATCAGATGGAAAAATATTATATGTATTATATTATATACACAAAAGTACTTCAATAAACATGAAGGCTTTGTTTCTTTGAGTGGCACTGCTAGGCGATTGACCACAAAGTGGGTAGATAGCTTTCACATTTGAATGACAGGCCGCCACATGGTTTTTCAAAATTAATTAGAATAGTTTTGAACCTTCCCGCGGCTCGTTAAGTTTGTCAGTTGCAAGCTGACATAATACTTTCACCGATAATCAAGAGATGGCAGTAATCTGTTTCCATTGAAATAAGCTATGATTAGAAATGTCAACAGTTCATCTTTTTTATTTCATGGCAGTGTATTGTCATGTTCAAAATTACCGTGGATGTTTATTTTAGGCAAATTCTGTTATGTACCATGCATCAATGTGTTCGTTATAAACACAAATTTCTTCGTTTTATTCATAGCTTATTATTATTTGATGTAATTTTTTGACATTCGGAACATTGAGGAAGCCATTTATTATATTTTACATATTTAAGTAATACCAGATTAAATCAATTAATTATAAGGTTAAAAAATGACCTGTCTCGATCTGAAGAGTGTTGTTTGTATCTATCCTTTGACGAATCTTTCTTTTTGTCAGGACTGGAACGCTCGCTGAATTTCCTTTCCCTCTCCTTATTGTCGCTCTTCTGCCTTAACTCCACAGCGTCCTTACCAATTTGCGTCTTTAGCAGTTTGAACGGATCGTAATTCTGAGATTTTACCTCACTTTTACTTTCCGGTTGTTGTCTGTCATCTCGCCTATATGAAGAGTTGGTATCTCTGAAAAATAAATTATAATCTCAGCCCACATTAAAGAAATTCTAAAACTGAATTTATCTGAGCCCGTTGCCTCATGGTCCGGTAAGGAATGTACATAAACCGAGTGGTGTAAGACTGCGCAGAAAAGTAAATTTTTCTAAATATGACTTTTTTGCGCCGGGTCTTACGGTTTATGTCGATACCTTACTCCTTTCTTACCCTTGACCCATGACGCAATGAATCTTCTAATTCTAATGATAATAATACGACATCTGTGGAGCTTACAGACTAAACATAATTTTATTGAAGAAGAAGATAACACAAATCTGTAAACTTCACCCGCCATAACACAGGGACATTCCTAGCACGGCAGGTGAAATAATACTAAAAAATGTAACAAATGTACAATTTTTAACACAGAAAAATAAAAAGGTAACGGTCGCAACTGGGAATCGAATCTAGGATCTCTTGTCTTACCGGGTCACGGCACCTTAACTAACGACCACCGTGGTCAAGGGGCAAGACTCTCGACTAGCGATTCGGAGGTTGCGGGTGCAAATCCCAGCAAGTGCAGGTAAATTTTATTTGATTGATTTGTGTTTCCATTAAAATTAATCATTAAAAATAATATAAGGTACATTTGCGGTACGTTTTAGAGTGAAAGATACTCTCAGTAACACCCTGGTTAAAGGCCACCATTCGGAATTGGCTTGGAATTGAACTGGCTCCAGGCGGTCGGGAGCAGTTGGGACTCTTGGCTGAGTGTGAATAATATTATTATCAGTAGATTATGAATAGATTTAGATTTGTTTAACTCATTGTAAGAGGATGTCACAGTAGTAGAGGATTTCAAGCGGCCGTGCCCCGTATGCGAATGTTACAACTGTTGTCTTGTGAACACGTATCAATCAAAAAGTGCTGCGTACAGAGGCACCTAACATCCAAATGGCGTTTGAAAATTTAATTTGAACATCCATTAAGAAATTAAACTGATTTGTTAAAAACATGTATTTG
Source organism: Limnephilus auricula (assembly GCA_951813805.1). Taxonomy (NCBI): domain Eukaryota; kingdom Metazoa; phylum Arthropoda; class Insecta; order Trichoptera; family Limnephilidae; genus Limnephilus; species Limnephilus auricula. The sequence continues at coordinate 11,172,939 of OX638403.1, forward strand.
GTTGATCGAACTTTTGGTGGAAAATTGTAGATGTGAATGACAAAACAGCAATGGACATTGGGAGATAGTTCTACCTGATAAAAATAACCAATAATAAGTGGAAATGAAATGAGGTGCACACCCTTCAGCTATAATGTATGTAAAATCATGTAAAACCGTATTACAAATGAGGAGAACAATGATGAATCCAAAGCAAATGTAGCGTTATGAAGTTTGATAGTTTGGATGGACCAAAAGAGGAGTGTCAGCAGTGTACACCCCAGGAAGATAATACATATATGGCATAATGGAGAGAATCAAACACTACTAAATGGCGGGATGTTTAGTTAGTGAACAATAAAAACAAATATTAACCTTGCGGGAAGATCATCATTGTTCCTCACTTCAACACCAAAAGCCATGGCCATCGCTTGGGACTTGTGCAGACGCTTTTGGTTCTCCTCTTCCTGGTCCATGGCTAATCCCTTGCTCTTCCCCTTGGATTCTTTATCTTCTCGGTCATTATCTTTAGAGTGCTTCTTTTTCTTCTTCTTTTCCTTTTCTTGTTTTCGTTCACTCTTTGATTCCTTCTTTTCTTTGTGCGAAGATTTGTGGTGGTGTTGGATTTCTTCTGTGAAAAAATTTAACAAAATGGAATCAATATTAAAAGTTTATGGTAAACTTTAATTTTATGTACAATTATTATTGTCAAACATATTGCACACCCGAAGCTAGACTGCCATAGGTAGCGGTAGATACTCTCAGTATCGCCCTGGTGAAGGATCATGATTCATAATCGAAAGAATGCTGGAATTGGCTTTATATACTTCCCCATTTTCTTCTCCTTCAACACTACCTTCAGCCTCATAACATACCCTATTGGTAATTCCATTGTCCCACTGGCTCGAGATGGTGGGGAGCAGTTGGGACTCTTGTGCAGTTTTCAGATAATTTTTTTTTTAAATTACCTTTTGTTTCACGATCAGAGGGCAAGTCTTCATAATCCAGAGCATTATAATCCAACCCTTTGGAGGATTGATCTAAAACAATACCATAAATATTATTTAAAAAATAATTCAAGACAATTAAATTCAGTATTCACAGAGAGAAAGCAAGTATGAACTAAACCTACCTAAGGTGTTATCCATGGTGGTGTCTAATTCTCCGTCTTCCTTCTCCGATTGTGGAGACCTTGGGCGGATGGAAGAAGCAGCAGTTCTAACACCTTCATGGTCAGCCTTCCATATCCGTTCTATGGACAAAAGTCACATTAAAAAGTTATCCTGATCTATGCGGCCATCGCACATGTGATCCACCAATGTGGATGTTGCAGGATACAATTCAAACCCCAAACTAACCAGGCAATAGCTTCAATATGCTTACAAACTCCATTGAGGGAGCTAGTAGGACTACTAACAGGATATTGCCACCCCAGGAGAAAACACCAATAATTGTATGAAATGAAAGAAACACCAATTCAAATATGGTGTGAATTGTGAATGTTTCGTTTTGATGGGAAGAAGGCTGAGTTACCTGAGAAGATCTATGTAACACAGTCGAATGCTGTGAATAAAAGACAACCCTGGTTAACTGTATTAAAAGAAATGGACTAATTGTCAAGGGAATAAGTTAAAACATGGGATATGGTGGAAAGCACCTATGGCCAGAATGCTTACGGGAGCTGCTACGTAGACTGTATCCTCATCAATAATAATATAAGTTTTGTTTGGAAAAAATGTAGAAAACAATGCTTTTAGTAAATCTGACAGTTTGGCAGTTTTTAACTGGTGACACCTGGGTACAGAGCCGAAGCGTACCTCATCTGTGATTAGAATAATATTGCTAATTACCTTTGCCTTTGTTGTTAGCAGACTCTGCATTTTTAGAGATTTCTTCACCTTCTTCTGGTTCCCCGCGCTCCTCGTGTCTTTTTTTACGTTCTGCCTCTCTGCGCTTCACCTCCTCTTCATGTTTAATGCGTTCCTCTTCGGCTTTCTACAAAATACATATTATACAAAACACTGGCACAATTTATTAACTTATGCCATTCATTATACACTGAATTCGTGACAGTTTAAGTGTAACCAGTTGTCCATCCCTTTATTTCTTCCTAGAGGGACTTAACCCTCTCCAATAGCCTCTGTGGACTAAGTTATTTTACTCCCCACGGTTCTTGTCAATTATTATGTTTACGTATTGACGAACATTCAATCTTCATTTACATAAGATAAGGAAAGTTGGTATTCCTACATCGATGATGAATCAAAAATCAATATTAGTGGATTGTAACTAACTAACCTGGAAATCGGAGAGTTTGATGGTGCGGGCCTGCGCTTGCTTCCAGTGAGGGGGAGTCACGCTGCGAGAGCGGCTCCTCGATGGAGTTCGGTAACGCTACAACAAATAACATTAACAACTATACTTATTTATTTATTCTAGTACTTCGCATAACGGTGACAAGACAACTCAACAGAGTAACCTTCATCACGCCTTTGAAAAGTGATGAAAAACAAACCAAACAATTTTTTTGGATAGAGAGGTCGATTCAGATGGTCGCTGATGGTTTCACCTCTTCCTCGCATTCGATAAATGCTGGCTTCCCACAGGGATCGATTCTGTCTCAGACTTTGTTTTTATTGCACATCAATGATCTTTTGACATGTGCACCAATTCATTATTACGCGGATGACAGTACAGTCCATGATAGCTTTTTGTTTGACAAGACCCCAAAGGGTGCACAAACTCCAAGGGGCTTTGAAGCAAAGAGTGGACTTTTACCTCGAGAGTGTTTTCTCTTGGGGTAAGAATAATCATCGAATTTAATGTTTCAAAGACCCAATCATGTCTGATTACGTCTAAAAGGGATCAAAATCACAATCTAGTCTCCTTCAACTGTAGCAATCATCCAAACAGGCCATCCATTGATATGTTCGGTGTACTAAGTGACCAGCTCAGGTACGGGGGCAAGCCAGAGTCAAGCTAGCCTTTCAGATACTGGGGGTACTATATGGGGCCTGCAGATTCTTTAGTAGTACACAACTGCTAACCCTGTACAAATCGTAAATGCACCCCATGGTTGAATTTGGCAGCCACCTCTAGTCCGGAGCCCCAAAGTACCTGAAAAAAATCTGATAGATTCTCCCGTCTTAAGAAATGGATTGCAATCTTTAGAGCACAGGCGTCAGGTGAGAATGCTATCCTTGTTATACTGGTATTTCAATGGAAGATGCTCCGAGGAACTAGCGTCCCCTCGGCACCGGTGCATAGTCAGGAAACACGCCAAACGCGTGCCCAACATATGTACATGGTTGAAATTTGTCACACGAGAACGGGTCGCATCTACGTTCTGAGGAAAATTATTTTCCTCAGAGTCTCCTTAATGTAAAAAAAAAACTAGGTTAGTTATTAGGTTATGGGATATTTTTTTTCCATCACTTTTAATGACTTTCAAAGAGTATTGTAATGCCACTTTGTTGAGTTGTCATGGAAACATTTGTAATGTTAGAAACACTCAGTAGTAGAAAGGCAAAATGTAAAATGACTTTAGCCGAAAGACGCACTTACTTTCCCTCCCCTCTCCCTCAGCTCTACAAAATAATTCAATTAGGGATTCCTTAGTCTCACTGGCTCCAGACGGTTGGGAGCAGTTGGGAGTCTATCAGTTGCTCCGTATCTTTGTATGAAATTCCTCGCTCAAATTAATATCAACACATATAGCGAGCACCATGCTGGTTGAAGTGGGGAACTTTATCAAAAATTAACTCATAATTGAAACATGCGTAAAAAAAACTGCGGTCGTTGACATTTTGAAACATCACAATAACAGTAGTTTGGTTGTGCAAAGAAAAAAATAATTTTTCTATATTAAAATCATAGTCAAAACATGTAATATTGGCGATATCTATGCTTACGACCTATAGACAGATTTATGTGCTAAAATTCCAACCAAGCTGAGCTTAAAAGCAACTGATATGCCGGGCCTTAGTCGGATACTTACAAATACACCCCTTCCCTTGATAACGCGACCGCTCCGTGTGAAGTTTAACCTCTCCGCTGGTCTTCTGTTATCCCGACCCCTGTCTTCTCGCTCCCATCCTCCCGCTCCTTGCCTTCAAATGGAACAACAGATTCATTCACTTTTCATCGCAGTAATCAAACATTAGTAATTTTTACATACACGTACATAAGGTTTTAATAAATAATAGTAAAAAATTAGTATTGGCCAATGGACATAGTACACTCCAATACCAGGCAACAATAATAAACAATAGCTAGCAATAACTGCCTATCAATAAATTAATATTTTGCCATTATTTAAATTACAGTTAGCTGACAAAAAATATTAAAAAATAATGGAGTGGAAAGGGTTATTTACATATACACATGTACACATGGCCAGGTTACACAAAGGAATTTCTCTCCGACACAATGATGTTATGTTGGGGAGAAAAAATAAAAAAGCGCAAAATAAAAATACTTTATATGCAGGCCACATTATCATCCCAATGTGTTAGCGTAGCTGTCTTAAATATTCAAAATATGGATTTCGTAATCGGTTCTTAAATGTAAAGGTGGTTAATCTTCTTCTTTCATATGGTGGGGGGATCAGAGGGGGACATCTAGGTCTGCGAGCCAGTCCAGGGCCTCAGGCGTCACCCTGTGGACCTCATCAATCCCGCCGGGGAATGAATGGAGCGGGCATTCGTTGACCACATGTACGGTGGTCTGCACCGCACCGCATTCGCACATCGCCGACTCTTTAAGGCCCCATCTATGCATCATATGGGCACAGCGGCTATGGGAGCACCTTATCCTATTGATGGCGGACCAGAGTTTGCGAGGCAATGAGAACCCAGGCTTTCTCTCAGTGGGGTCTTGTACGAGATTGGCATTTTCCACGTTGGCCGATTGCCACTCAAGTTTCCACCTGTCTTCAGGGTTGAGGGGTGATTGGAGGAGTCTTTCTCCTTCCGTCCAGAAGGGTTTTCGGGACTTCAAGCGGCAAGGCTATGGAAGAATATTTCCTCAATTGGCGACAAAAGCCAAATGGGTCGAAAACAGTTGTGACAGCTTTCCATCTTAGCAACTCACAGGCAAACGCCAAACTCTGTGTTCAGTTTGATGGAAAAAATATTTACCATGACCCCTTTCCCCGCTACCTTGGAGTTACTTTGGACAGGAGCCTGAACTACCGGCAACACACGGAAACAGTTGGCAAAAAAACCAGGACAAGACTAAACATAGTCAGTAAGCTAGCTGGAACTAGTTGGGGATGCGACGCCAATACGCTCAGAACGGCATCCATTGCCCTGGTTTTCTCAACAGCTGAATACTGTGCTCCAGTATGGGCCAGAAGCGCCCACACTTCCATGGTCGACGTTCAGCTTAATGCCACAATGCGAACCATCAGCGGGACCTTAAAATCTACTCCTCTCCCTTGGCTCCCCGTACTTGCAAATATAACCCCGCCAAGCATCAGGCGAGAGATTGCAACACTGAGGGAATACAAGAAGGCGCTGCAAAAAAGCGCAATCCCTTTGCACGACAATGTCGTCTCCCACCCGGCATGCCGCTTGAAGGTGGTTAATAAAACATTATAATCTTACTTCTAAGCTCATGATTCCAAAACATACAGAATGTTGGTTCCCTTTTACTTTAACGTAAAGAATCACATACCTCTGGTTTCTCCCCCTGTCCTTCTTGTCGTCTTTAGAAGCGCCCCCCCTCATGAGGAACTTGTTGGTGGGCACAGCCGGAATCTCCTTGGGATCGATGGTGGTGTGCTGCAGGAGCGGGTGCTGCAGCTCGCGGGGGGGCGTGTGGGACCCTTCCCCCCCTTCTGGGGCCGAGCCCCCATTATCCCCGTCGGACTCGGCGGATTCTGCGCTCCCATGGTTCTCCCTTTTGCTGCAATGGAGTCGGATGAGTTAATTGAAGAACAGTGAACCTTCAGTTTTACGTCCCTTTTTTTTTACGCCTGTTGTTTTTTTCCACATCATTTCCACATCAAATGGACGATTTCTAAAATTTTCTGCCTCCGGATCTACGTCTTCAATTAGACATACCAACTCACTTACCATTATCGCAAAAACCTAAAAAGCAAAGTATCCGAAGAACTCTTTTCTTCAAAGTCAACATTTTGTGAAATCCATTATGAGAGAGTATAAAGGAAACAACCGTATCGATGCCTGGAATCCATTATGAGAGAGCTAGCTCTTTCTCCCTTTTATTTCCGTTTCGCGCGCATTTATTCCCTATATTTGTCCTTTTATTTGACTTGCCACACTTTCTTTCCCTACAGGCGCATTTCGGATCAAGTGAAGTTTACTTCATATGATGCAACTTTTTCGCGCCGAAAGTTTTTTCTTGTTTCGCTGTGCTTAAAAACCAATTTTAAGCCAAAAAATCATTGTTTATTCCCTGCCCTTTTTCATTTTCGATATAAAGACAAAGTTGACAGAACGTTTTCTACGAAATTAACTCAGTGTTTAGTACTTTTTACGTGTTTTAATTACGTAATTATTTGTGGAGAACAAAGGAGAGAAATCGGCTTCGCCATCGGTAGAGAGCTATGAACAAGCACAAGATTTCCGGAAGCGTCGACTACCACGCGAAGACTCGAACTCGGATTCCTTGGAAGAAGCCCACAATTACCAGGACCCTCGGATCGAGCGCCTGATGGAACAGGTGTCGGTCCTGATGAAAGTTATGGTTGCAAACCGAATAGTGATTGCGGCAGGCTATAGTACACACACTTCAACAGCTAGGTTGGTGCATAAACTCGGAGAAGTGTATCCTGATACCCACGCAGAAGTTGGAGTTCCTGGGCATAACATGGGACACGAAAGCAGACCAAAAGTCTCTCTCCGACCGCAAGTGCTCTGGTCTACGCCAAGCCTTGCAGGTTCCCTTAGAAGTCGGCAGTTGCTCTCCCAGGCAGGCTCTCGGTCTACTGGGAAGATTCAACTTTGCAAATTTTGTGATCCCTTGTGGTCGCTTGCATTGCCGCAGACTGCAGAGGTTCAGCCGCCGCATACAGCACCTGAAACCATCCCGACCGGTTGCTCTGCCCAACACAGCACGGCAGGACATAGAGTGGTGGCTGGCAGTCATCGGAAAGACGAGCCCCATTCAACCTCTCCCATTCCATCATTTCCTGACAGACAGACGCGGCGGACACCGGATGGGGTGGGCAACTAGACGACACCACAGTTGCCGGGCCAATGGACGGGGACAAAGACAAAGAGCACTATGGCACTCAAACTGGAAGGAAGCATACGCCGTGTTAGCAGTTATCAAAGATCCAGCTCATGCCCTGGTAGGGACGAACGTCTTACTGCAGACAGACAACAAGACAGTAGTGCAACAAGCACAAAATCGTTAGCCCTTCTGGAAACAATGCGGGAGCTACTAGATTTCGTAGACCAGATGGAGATATCTCTGACAGCCCAATACATTCCGAGAAGATACAACGGAATTGCGGACCGTCTCTCTCGGGGCGCACTGCTTCCAGAGTGGCATCTTCTAAATCCGGCAACAGAAGAGATATTTGCAAAATGGGGTCACCTCAAATATACCTGTTTGCTTCAGCCACTGCTCACGTGGTACCAACCTAGGTATCCAAAGACTCAAGCGACCGCTTAGCCTGCTTTCCCAACGCGTTCGGTCGACCTTGGGACTACAAACTAGCTTGGGTATTCCCTCCACCAAACCTCATTCTGAGAGTGCTCACACACCTGAATCAGGCAAGGGGAATGTTTCTTCTAGTCGCCCCAAAACGGGAGAAGACCTTCTGGAGAAGCGACCCAAAACAGCGAACAGACGAACCCCCCATGCGCCTGCACAGCCTAGAGAGTCCTAATAGACACGTCGACAGGACTACCCCCTCCCAGGATCCAGGATCTGGAATTAGAGGTCTGGAGAATTGCGGGTGGGAACAAGCCCTAACGACATGGAGTCAGGCAGACAATAATAGGGGGGTGGATTAAGTCAGTCCTCAGAGAAGTAGGAGTCCACACAACCCCAGGAAGTGCAGCCTCCTTAAACTGGTTGGAAGACTACCCCATAGAGGAGATACTCGCAAGAGGGAATTGGAAGTCTACCTTCCGGAAGTTCTACCAAAAGGAGATAATGCACTCCAGTAGCGACCACCTCCAGCGCTCAATGGCTCCATTCATTACACCAGTACAAATAACACAACATCACATATAACGCATGTTTCAGATCACCAGGTGAGAACAAACACATCTCACAATGGATTCCAGGCATCAATATGGAACACAAAATATAATAATTTTACCTACCAATAAAATTTATATTTTGTTTCCATCGATGCCTGGAATCCAGGTGCATTACAAGTTATATGAAGTAAACATCACGTGATCTGAAATGCGCATCACTACAGTGTTTCCAGTAGGGAAAGAAAGTGTGGCAAGTCAAATAAAAGGACAAATATAGGGAATAAATGCGCACGAAACGGAAATAAAAGGGAGGAAGAGCTAGCTCTCTCATAATGGATTCCAGGCATCGATGGAAACAAGATATAAATTTTATTGGTAGGTAAAATTATTCTATTTTATTATAGTATTATACATATTAACCACTCAGAATACCAGGATTCTGTCTCAGAGCGGTGCATGAGGAATTTAGCAATTCGTCCGGCATCCAGGTGCAACATCGCGCTGTCAGTTCAAAAGTCCATTCCAAATCCTGGTATGGCTGCTATCGCAAGCAAGAGCAAAAAGTCGACTCAGCTAGACTCCATTTTCCCATGTGGATCATGTTTCATTTCCACGACTTGAAAAACAACGAGGTTTATCTAGCATTTTGAGGTGGACCACAGTTATAATCCCATGACGGAGATAGACGGATGTCCTCGATATTCAAGGATTACGATCTTTAAATGGCCAGACCAAACGCCGCCATTGTGTGGCTACAAAAAATACAGAAATCACAATCGATCTCCTTACATTATCTTCGAAAACCAACACGATCCTCAACCGATCGGTTGGGCAGATTTAAAAATAAACTGACACCTCTTGATATCACATTACCAATCTTGAAAAATGTAAAACTTTGACGAGTCGATTGAACACCCCCGCCTTACAAGCAGTGGCGGTTTTCTCTTAAGTGCGGTTGTGCGGTGAACCCCCATTAAAAAGATGAGAAAATAAAACAATATTGTTGTATAGTAACAATCTTATGAATATTTTTTATAACTATGTATGTAAAAGCTTAATAGGCGTATAAATAAATAAATAAATAAAATAAATAAATAAGCGCATCACAGATAGCTCGACATTAAAATTCTGTCTTTGTGTACCTATCTATTCCCATTTTGTGCGCGTTGCGATCCGCACACATTTGTCCATACGAAAAAATCATAGCCGATACGAATCGCTGTGGCGGTAGAATGGACAAAACTACCCAGCTTGGTGCGCTGCTCACGAGTCAAGATGTTACGTGACCTCCGAACTTTAACGAGTCTCGCCGAAACGAAGCCCGAGATTGTCGCAGGATGACCGGCTGACGGTCGACTTTTGCACGACGGATGCAAGTTAAATGTTATATATTATGGTATTTAACTTTGTAGTCATTTTTGTACATTTTTTATTTTCTTGTTTCTGCATATCTCGAACCGTTTACTAATGGCATTTGTAAATCTACTATTGAAGTGGACCGATTTTGACTTCTGTTTTCGTATTTTTTTTTTATAGATAAGTCGTTATATTCCTTATTTACGAGTACATTTACTAAAGTTTCGGCAAACAACGTCGCTAGTTATGCAATTTTGTGTTGAGCTTTCCTAGTATTGTTTCGGCTTTCAAATTGAAAGTGGTTGCTTTTATCGGTTGTCGCGAATATTCTGTCCTAATTTTTTCACACAATGACGGAATACAGTGTTATATAAAAAAAAACGCTAATGCTTATGAAAAAAGTTTGGAAATTAAATATAATTATTTTTTGTATACGTGTATAATGGATTTTTTGTGTAAGTGAAAAAAGCTAATTTTATTTCGTGGCCACATTTATTTGTGTTTCTTGTTTTTTTTTTCATGTTTTAAAATATCAATTATATTATATTCTACATTCTACGCAATTTTTCATATTGAAAAAAACAATAATAATAAGCAACGTACATTGAGTGTTGTAAAAACCATTAAACAATTTAAATCCTCTAAAACCATTTTGGTTGTTTAATAATTGTGTCGAGGAGTATCAAGTTATTTAAAAACAATAGTACATATTTAGGTACCCCTCCACTAACTTTATTTAATTTGTGTGACAAGAGTAAATTTTGATTAGAGATATCTTCTCTTGAATTTCTGGCACCCGTTAAAAAGACCACGAACCGCCACTGCTTACAAGGTGTCCGATCAAAAAGAGAGCACTAATAAAAATCGTTCCTTTGACCGGAAACAAACTGATAAATGTTGCCAGTCAAATAATTCAAAGTTAGGCTAGCAATTCATTAATTAACTGCCCAGGTGAAGTCGTTGCCCGGATTGCCAGAGGTCCTGGGTTCAAGTCCCAGATGTATCCGTATCGTTTTCTGATTTTTCTGTTTCGGATTTTCGATTGACTTTCGCTAATATTATCTTCATTAATTAAAATATTATAATTTGAGGTTTAACTCATTAAGTTAAAAATAAAAATATTTTTTATAAGTCAAAATATTTTTTACTCAACTTCCTTATTGTTTATTATACATTTGTTTGATAAAATAATTGGTTTTTTAAGTTATCCGAGATTTTTGTACCTTTTCATATATAAAAACATCATAGGTGTGTCATTTTTCCAATTTTTTATGTTTGCATTCTAAATTTAAATATTTACAAATTTTAATATTTATTTGTAATAATATAATTTGAAAGCGTTTTTCATTACCTTTCAAAAACAGTTTTAAGTATTCGGCTACGTTTAGAAATATTTAATTTATTGAGCTTTAATTGCAAAGCGGACCAAAAACCTACACAAAGGCGATAGACCCGAGTGGTTAAAACTAGCAGTTAAAAACCCGCTCCGCAGGCTGTTGCTGCTAGGGCGGGAGACAACACGACAGTACTTTTGCAACAAACTTCACGCGCTAAGATGGTTTTGCATAAGGCACGGTGTCAGAGATGTAGTCAAAGTCGGGTTCTAAAATTCCAACTGTACAGTCGCTAGCTTATTAATAATATTAAAATAAATACTCGGTAATAAACGGCTTAAAACAAGGTAAAAATTCTATGCCCTTCCACTGCAGCTACATTATGAGTTGAAAACCCGGGCCCAATCATTCTTTCTCACAAAGTTTACATAGAACAATAATAATGTGAGAGAAAGAGGTAGCGGTGACAGCACCTCCAGCTGTTATTAGTTAGTTGTACAATTACTCTTTAGCAGGGTTTAACCATTAACTTTATGTAAAATCGGAATGATTTCCTACTTATTCATCTTTACAAAAATGTTAATTTTATCTACATTCTCGAATCACAGCAGAAATTACTATTCATGTGTTTATTGTATACTATGGACGATTGTTTTTGTATTAACCTGTCACGTGCCAGGTGTATTTGGAAAAACCGCGCAGAAATTACTTTCCTGTCTTTTGGTCGAAGCCACAAAGGAATTGTTTTTTTCGCGATTGTTTTCTGTTTATCAGATAATGTTTCTTATTATTCATATATATTACATGACAATATCATTACAAGTTTTCCCAGAATAGCTAACTTTAACAAAAAAAAAATTCTCCCATTCGGCAAACAAAAAACAAAAAAATATATATTTATATGAATATGAACTGATTTTATTGTTTCTACACAAACCTTAATATACACCCGACACGAAAATCAACAATTCAAAGGTTTTCGAAGAATTAATGACATTGATACTTCTTTAAAAAGTTGACAGCTGGTAAAGCGGGGAAAAAGCACGACTCCCGAATGTCATAGATAATTACTTTCAAAAATATTCAGAGTACATAGTTAGATTAATCAAATCAACTGTTTTGTCGAGAAAGATATTGGCGCAAGCGATTCTGACTTTGTCCTTCACACAGTTTCTTTATACATAAATAAGGGTTAAAATCGCATTTAAAAATAATAATAATGAAAATCTGTACCGCGCGCGGCGGCGCGCTTACGGCACGGGGCAGGTTAAATCATTTGAAAGTTTTTTTTTTAATGATTTTATTATCAATTCACCCCCCCATATATTTTTTTTAATAATATTTTCGATTTTTTATTAAATAAAGAAAGAAACATTTTCGGGTTACGTAAAACCTGACAATATTTGAAAATCTCCTACTACAATCACACTAAGCAGAAAATGTTGCTTGCGTCGTGGTGAAGGAATCAGCCAGCCAAGGAATTGAACTTATGTTGCCTGGATGGGACCCAGACGCAATGCCAACTTAGCCACTGACCAGTTGAATAATATCACATTTTCTTGTAAATCTCTTATCAATAATGATTTTGTGAAGGGAATATTGACTTCGTTAGAAAAAGTTTTATCCACGTAATGTTATGAAATTAGTTAGAGGTTGTGATTATTAGATTATTAAAATAAGAGTTGAATTTTTAAAATGTTGTGCAAATTGGAAATTATTTCCACTGCAGAATTTTTTGGAATGTTTGGAGGAGAAAGGAGCAAGCCCTTTTTCAGCACAAAGTAGTTTTAAAAGAAATGGTTTTGAGGTCTTCTTGTTTGAAGTATGTAAAGCATTTTTTTAAATTCGAAAAATGACGATACTTGCAATGAAATTTTTTCAGGCATTTTTCATTCTCTCACTTCTACATTTTTTTGTTCCTTTGAAAACATAAAAACCCCTTGGACACATAAGCTTGTTTTCACGATAATTTAACGTAGGTAGACATAGGAATGACGTATGTCCCGTACCTGAGTTATTAAGTCAACTTTAATTAGTGTGTTCAAAATGAACCCCTCTCCTGTTTACGGCGAAGGGGGGGTCGCATAACTTTTCTGATATCGCGACAGTAGCGAATACGAAAAATAACACCGATTAGCGAAGATTCAAACCGCGCTTATAACACATGATATTTTTACGTCTGGCGGGTCTGTATGGGATTGTATGGCGAGCCCAATTGTGTTATAAGTATCTTTTTGATGTGAGCTGCGAGTCTGTCGCTACCTTTAAGGCTGGGTCTCTTCCTTCAGTATTATCGTCTCCTACGACTACAACATGATGACTACAACATCGTCAATAGGGGGGGTAACCTTAAACACATATTCAATGTTCTTGTTTTCCATGGTTCCACGGAAAACATGACAACACCCGGGTGAAGCAGGGAAGGCAGGGGAGGGCAATTGTTCATAATTTGATTACAGCCGCGAGGTATATGACTTAGGTGAATAATGGGCCTAGTAAGCGGAGGCGGTGGCAAAACCAAGAATTCCAAGTCGCGAATCCGCAAAAACATCATTCGGAGATATGGAGGTTTGTAGTTTGGGAGGCGGGTATGTGCCCCGGAAACCATTTATTGGATGACCAACACCTCTGCCACAGGTCACCCCAAGTGGTTCGCCACGTTTGGTGCCTTAGCAGGAGTGCCCGGGTTCATGGGGTTAGGTTTGTCCGGGACCTGGGGGCGGATGCGTCTGCCGACCATCTGCGTGGCAAGCCGGATCTGGAGAGAGACTGGTTGAGGGAGACCTTTTGATCTATCCAGCCGGACACCCTCGACCCATCGCCTTGCACCGAAGTGGGAGGGATGGCTTCACACGAACATCACTCCTGGACATATTTATCCCCAGATTCCTACCCACCCCTCAAACCTTTTTCCTTTCCAGGTCTTCCTCTCCTTCCTTTCCCTTAGAAAACCCTCCACACAGCATCTTCAAAGATGACATAGGCCCTGAGGGATTTTTTTCCTCGGGGCCTCCTGTGTGGAGCTAATGTAAAAAAATAAAAAATTGATGTGTTATTACTAATTACATATCAATTCAAAATTTCAAACCTCAATATTTCCAAATGATGTTTTTGCAGAATAGCGACTTGGAATTCTTCGTTTCGCCACCACCTAGCCGCGTACTAAATGGCATGTGTTTTAAGGTTATGTGGAATAAGCGCGTTTATTAGGTTTCATAGAAATCGTTGTGTCTCCCTTACTATCATGGTTAGAAGTATGATCTAAGCGGTGTTAGAAAGATAACAGCAAAGTTACTAAAATGTACACATTTATGAATCCAAAGTTTCCGAGCGCAATTTAAAAATCAATTATGAATCTTTGAGAATTTTTTATGAATTATTTTTACATCAAACGACTAAAAAGTAGGGTCACAATAACGTTTATAATACATTTTTCTAATAAAATATTTACTTATGTGTTTTTTTTTTTTTTCATTAACATTAATTGTAGTTAGAAAAAACGTAAGGTGAGTAATTTTTAAAACTTTTTTATGTTTGCACGTAAAATGTTTATATTTCAAATATTATATGTTTATTTTGAATCATAAAATTTGAAAGCGTATTTAGAAGCGTATTTGAAGGAGTATCCATACTTTCCTCCCAAATAATAGTGATTCAAAATCAAAAATTGTTTGTTATTTATTTGATTTTGAACTTACGATTTCTTGGACTTCTTATCCTTCTTCTTCTTCTTGCGTTTTTTCTTCTTTTCTCCATCATCAGAAGACTCCCCAACATCGCTACCAGACGCATTCTTCGAATGTTTCTTATGCTTCTTGCTTACTGCAAATAAAAATAATAAATTTATTATATAAGTGATTCTGACCTTGTCCTTGTACAGTTTCTTATACACAAGGGTTAAAATCTCATTCAAAAAAAAATTATCCTGGATGCCGGCGTCTGATACACAGACAAGGGATTAAAAGTGGAAAATATTTTAAATATCCCCTTAAAACAAATTAACTACACCTTTTTCGTTGTTTGTTTTTGGGGTGTTATGCCGTGTTGTGCTACCTCCTTCTTTAGCCGACGTTTCGGACAGCGTTGCAGTGTCCATCTGTGAATTTGTAGTGTTAAGTGTGTGTTTATTTACTTGGAAGCGATACCGTGTCGTCAGCTTCATTTCAGAAGAAAGTGAACTACTTTGAAAGGGAAATTTCGTGAAAGCGCAGTATATGGGCGTTACTCGACTCACTAGTCATAAGGACCTATCTCAATGTCACCATTCACAAACAAAACATGTATCAAACTCGCCAATTCCTCGCTCACATAACAGCATACAAATCTAAATGCTGTTACAATAATAAAAAAACTAAACACTTCCAGAATTTAACAATAACATTATTAATTTTTAAAAAGTAAATGTTTTCCTAGTAGTAAAGTAAAACATACCAACAAACCCTACCTACACCAGTGATCGGCAATTGGGAGCACGGATCCAAACTAATGGCCAAACCATAGATCCTTGTAGTAAAGTAAAGAATTCGAAAAGATCCTAAATCCTATACCAGCAATCGGCAATTGGCGGCATGCATCCAAACGTATGGCAAAACCATATTTCCTAGTAGTAAAGTAAATTATGTGAAACCCTATACCAGCGATCGGCAATTGGCGGCACGGATCCAAACTAATGGCCAAACCATATTTCCTAGTAGTAAAGTAAATCATTCGAACAAATCCTAAATCCTATACAAGCGATAGGCAATTGGCGGCATGGATCCAATCTTATGGCCAAACCCTATTTCCTCCATGATTTTTTGCTCCTTTTGATGTACAGGGTGGCGCAATAGAATGTGCATTTTGCGTCATCTTTTTTTGCAGGGGTATACAGAGCGCGGGGGGGGTTAGAGGTCCGCATGAGTCAGTTTGACGGGAAGCATGGGGCATGCCGCATTCGCGCGTTTTACGAGAACGGTCGTTAGTACATCTCTGCAACGCAACTATATTGTGCTGAATATGGATTGCAACAAATTCACGAAGCCCCGAGTGCAAATTTAATTAAAATATGTTTCGGTTAACGTTTAAGCCACGAGCTAAGGTTGTCCAAGAACATCTAGGACCGGAGACAATATTGAGAGAGAGAAACGATCAGTACGAAAAAATCCACAAGTGTCAACTCAGAAGAGATCGACGGCTTTACAGATGTTGCAACGAAGTTTACAATGAATTTTACACATATACCTATATCAAACTGCATTCATATAATCTCCAATTAACACAAGAATTGAAAGAGCAAGACTTCAGAGCAAGGTTGGTGTTTGCTGAAGAAATGCTTCACCGATTTTCCAATTTTGACAATATCCTTTTTTCTGACAAGGCTCATTTTCATTTAAATGGGTTCGTAAACCGTTAAAATTGACGTTATTGGAGCAGTGAAAATCCGAAACTCAAGCACGAAAAGAACCGCTGCATAGTCCTAAAGTGACTGCATGGGCAGCAATCTCGAACAAAGGAATTATTAGTCCTTTCTTTTTGAAGATTCGCGAGGACGAAACGTCACTGTTACCACCGACTGGTATGTTGCGATGTTAGAAGGATTTTTGACTCCAGAACTAGAGAGATCAAGAATAGTGAATTCAAGGACTAAGTTTCAACAAGTCACACATCACATAACTCTATGGCGGTTGTGAGACAGATGTTCCCAGCCAGACTAATTTTTAAAAGAGGTGTTATCCCATAGCCCCCACGTAGCCCAGATCTAATGCCTCCTGACTTTTTCTTGTGGGGACATCTCAAAAACAAAGTCTACATCAACAATCCGAGAAACAGCAGTCAGCTGAAAGAGAGTATCCGTAATGAAATGGCAGCAATCACACCAGCATTACTGAAGAGAGTTTTCACTAATCTCCGCTCGCAATTAGAAGAGTGCTGTTTCAGAGAGGGCTGTCATTTAGAAGATGTTATTTTTTTTAAATAAACTTCATTTAATTACAGGATTTGTTTTGAGAGTTTCAAAAGACTTCAATAATTTAGGCACGTTTATCATGTTGTACAAAACCCTTGTTAGATGCCAACTAGAGTATAACTCTACGATAGCGCTGACTATGGGCAGATTAATAGCGCCTTAGCAGCCGTCAACTGGACAACGACTCTAAACAGCAGCAATGTAGATTCAATGACTGCGCGTTTCTATTCCGAATTAAATAAGATAATTGTCACGCATGTACCATCTAGATCAATTAACATAGACTCAAGGTACCCTCCATGGTACAGCACCGCATTAAAAAAAGTAATTAAAGATAAGCTTAAATTTCACAAAAAATACAAAATTTATAACCGTAACTCCGACTATCAAATTTTCTCTCTTCTCCGAGAACGACAAAAGTGTATGGAGAAAGTGTGCTATGATAATTACATTAATATGGCTGAAATTAATATTAATACTGATCCCAAACACTTTTGGACCTTTGTTAAATCCAAGCAAAAAAACTCTGAAATTCCTAACAATATGTTTCTTAAGTCTCAGCATGTATCGGGTGGGGAAGATATAAGTAACTTATTTAACACGCACTTCCAATCCTCCTTCGAATCCCCCACCCCGTCTACCTCGGCTACAACTCAAATATATAATCCGAACACCTCAACTCTCAATCTTAATAATGTTAATATAGACACTCAACTAGTTTGTAAATATCTTAAATCATTAGACCCTACCAAAGGCAGTGGGCCTGATGGTATACACCCTGTATTTTTAAAGAATTGCGCTAATGTTTTATGTTATCCGCTAAGTCAAATATTCAAAACTTCATTGTCTTCTGGCAGTTTTCCACAGGAATGGAAAAGTTCATATATTGTACCAATATTCAAAAAAGGAGACAAGCACAATATTGAAAATTACAGACCGATCTCTAAGTTAAATGTAATGGGTAAACTTTTTGAAAAAATTGTTTTTGATATCATTTTTCCATGTATACGACCACACATAATTTCAAATCAACACGGCTTTGTCACCAAAAAATCAACAGAAACCAATCTATGTGAGTTTGTTGATACAGTCCTTGTTGCTATGGATAATGGATATCAAGTCGATGTAGTCTACACAGACTACTCCAAAGCCTTTGATAAAATCCCACACAGCATCTTGATAGAGAAAGTCGAAGCAATGGGTATACACGGTGACCTCCTTCGTTGGTTAGCCTCTTATCTCAACAATCGTACGCAAGCTGTAACTGTACAAGGGTTCTGCTCTAGTTTCGTCCCCGTAACCTCAGGAGTTCCCCAAGGATCTCACCTTGGTCCCCTCTTATTTAATATTTTTATGAATGACGTTAACAAAATTATCCGCAACTCTCAGTTGTACCTATATGCGGACGACAAAAAGATTGTCAAAATCATTAAGTCTGAGATGGATTGTATAGAGCTCCAGAAAGACCTGGACTCTTTGGTTAATGTGTATTGTCTAGAAAATCGCCTCCTTTTGAATGCAGATAAATGTAGCGTCATATCTTATTCTCGAAAGAAACACACAGTATTGTATCCATACACAATTAAAAACAATATTTTAAACAGGGTAAATGTAGTAAGGGATCTTGGAGTTCTGTTAGACAGTAAGCTTCTTTTTCAATCTCACGTCGAGCATATCACGTCGAAGGCTTTGAAAATGTTGGGATTTATACTTAGAGTAAGTTCAGCTTTCAAAAATCCACAAACATTTAAAATTCTCTACATATCCTATGTCAGAAGCCACCTAGAGTACGCTTCAACTGTGTGGAACCCCCATTGTTCTACGTATAAAGCAAATCTAGAAAGAGTTCAGAAAAAGTTTATCAAATATGTCTCTTTTCGCGTACGAAATTATGTAAACTATGTCCCCGTAAACCTTAAATCTCTTGATCAACGCCGAGACACCAGAGACCTATTAATGCTCTATAAGATAATTCATAACTATATTGACAGCCCATACTTACTACAAAATATTCATTTTAGATGTCCAAAAAGAGTTACTCGATCTATGGATACCTTTTATATTCCTAAGAGCAAAACGAATTACCTTGAAAATGTATTTATAAGAAGAAGCTGTAGCACATTTAATAGATTATGCCCAAACATCGATGTGTTTAACACGAACCTTGCTAAATTCAAAACATTCATAAAAAAATGACATTCCATCGAATGCCATATGTTTAACCAAAAACTTAATTTCATTGAATTCTTTTTTTTTTATTAATTCGTCACATTTTCTCTTTTACTTTTTTAATAGTTTGTATTTTAATGAAATCTTTTCCTCAAAGATATTATTGATATCCTTTAAAATTTAAGTGTAAACCTTAGAAATATCTATATCATAAAATACTTTATAAATTGAAGATGCATCAGAATTGTTTGTATTAGGTATATTGATGCATATTTTTTTTTTATTATGGTCCTATATTTAAATGTCGTTATTTTATTGGTCAATGACATAAACATATTATTCACTGTCATATATAAATGTATAGACTGTTTATAACGCAAATAAATAAAATAAAATATGGTCTCCCTTTTACAATATTCATTCCGCCAACATTGAAAAGATTCAACATAAGTTCTTGAGATATATAAACTATAAATTGCATATTCCTGTAGTAAACATTGATTATAACTACCTACTAGATAAAATGTTCCTATTAGAACTTTCAGACAGAAGAATAATCACAGATTTAATATTATTACATAAAATACTGCATTACAAGACGTGACACGATCAAGTAAATCAGATGCTTGAGTCGGGCCATGTCAAGAGTCAGAATAATAGAATAGTATGTATGAGAAGATGTATGAATGTGAATGAGGCAAGGAGCGTGTGCCAAGACCGAGTTGTTTGGCGGTCCGTCCTCTCTGCCTACCCCTGCGGGGAAACGGCGTGATGGTTAGTTAGTTAGTTCACTCTCTTATCAAAATTCCCCGATACCGAGACTTCACAGTCTCGGAAATAAATATTCTGATCTGGGAGATATATTTCACATTAAAAACAATCTGTATAAACATTTTTTATTTCAATTCTTTCTTATATTTAGACATAAATAGACGTCTATAATCTCTACAATTTTTTTCTATATTGAATATCTTTTTTTGTGAAACTTCTTATATTTTTTATCTATGTATCTAATTTTATTATATGCATTTATTGTTATATTTTGTTGTGGGTATATGCTTTTGTTTTACTTTTATTTTCACTGTATGTTATTTTCGCTTTCTTTATTGTTTTAATTTAGATTTTTTTGAAATAACTGTTATACTCATCTATTTAACTTAAATGTAAAAGCCCATAAGGGCGTTTAATAAATAAATAAATAATTCATCTTTTATTTCAACTATCCTAATGATATTTATTTTTTACCTATGTTTAAAATATGCATGTTATATTGCGCAGTAGCTCTTAGTTCTTAAAATATACACAGAGCTACAGACGCAGATGATTCAAACGAAAAGTGGTAATATTAGGGTAATCAACGGATTTGGGAAATTATTGTCAAAACATTCATTATCTTTGGAAGAGGGTAATTCGTAAAGTAAGGTTCCCTATGCTGTCAATAAAGATAGCGGCGCGCTGGGAGGAATCTGGCAACACTGACTGACTCATAAACTCCCCCACTCTCTATCCCTGCCGTTCCCGCCACGTTACACCGCTCAGTGCCGGCCTGGCAGCTATCGAAGATGGAGCTTCCTGTCGCTGTTTCCGCCAGATGCGAAATTCGCACCGTGATACATTTTTTACATGCAAAAGGAACTCCGCCTATTGACATTCATCGTCAGTTAATGAAAGTTTATGGGGAAAGATGCATATATGTCCAACATGTTCACAAATGGTGTAGAGAATTTAGTGAAGGTCGGATGGAAATTCACGATGAAAACAGGAGCGGAAGGCCTTCAGCTTCAGACAGAATAGTCGAAAAAGTTGATAGCATAAAGCTTGAGGATCGGAGGATTACCATTAATAAACTTGCTCCTCGTATTCCTGGGACTTGGACTGGGACAACACCACAATTCACAAAATTTTTACTGAAAAATTAGGCTATTGAAAGGTGTGTGCACGGTGGGTATCACGAATGCTCACAGAAAACCACACGCAGAAACGTGTTGAGTGTGCCCAGCAGTTTCTTCAACAGTGTGAAGACAACAAGGAAGAATTCTAGGATTCCATTGTTACAGGCGACGAAACATGGCTGTTTCACTTCACCTCCCAAACCAAGCAGCAATCACGTGAACGGCGTCATTCAACTTCACCGAAGCCAAAGAAGTTTAAACAAATGCAGTCTGCTGGGAAAGTCATAGCAACTGTCTTTTGGGACAGAAAAGGCCTGCTGTTTATCGACTAGGTGCCTCATGGAACAACAATAAATTCCAATAGATATTGCGACACATTAAGAAAACTGAGACGTGCGATCCAGAACCGCCGGAGAGGAAGATTGTCCAGTGGTTTCTTTCCAGAGGCTTCTTCATGACAACATTCGACCTCACGTCTCAAATCAAACTTAAGAACTGCTGACAGATTTTGGCTGGACTGTTTTGCCCCACCCACCCTATAGTCCGGACCTAGCCCCTAGTGATTACCACTTATTCCCAAAATTAAATGAACACTTGGGTGAAATGCGCTTTCAAACTGATGATGAAGTCAAGGAAGAGGTTATTCGATTTCTTAGATGAATGGCGGCAGAATTTTATGTCTCGGGGATACAAAAGTTGGAGCATCGTCTGCAAAAGTGTTTAGACAGAAACGGCGATTATATAGAAAAATAGAGTAAGTTTTAAGCTTTAAAATGATGTATAATGCTAAGGAAAACAATTTAGCTGTATATTTTAAAAAAATATGGGAACCTTATTTTATGAATGACCCTCATAGACATCTGTCAAAAGCAGTGTTCCCAGATATATGGTATATATGGTTTTTTACCAGTCAACAAAAGTGTTTACTTTTGAGTGGAATACGTTTTTTTAACATGTGACAGTCAAATTAATGTTACCGAATAACTGTTAAATATTGTGAGTTTGAAAGATACTACCACCGATGAAAATATGACCAATCAACTGCGATGCGCGTTGGCTAAAAAGGTAAAAAAATAAAATATTTAAAAAACAAGTGCCGCATTAATATAAGGTAATAAAATATTTTAAATAAGTTTGTTTATGTGTGGCCCGCCTAAGCTTTGAAATTTATTTATTTAGGCCCACCAAAAGATTTGAGTTGGGTACCTCTGATCTAGCCCTTTTGGGCTTCTACTTTTGGATATGAATTAATATGGACATATTTATCATTTTTAATATAATCAACCAACGTGCTTCCCCCTTTCTTGACAAATGTTAAATGAGGCATGTTGAAACAAAGACGGCAATCACCAATTATTTTATTTGTATATTATTGTTTATTTTTCTATTATTTTTGTATTATGATTGTTGTAAAAGCTCTAAGGGCGTGAATAAATAAATAAATAATAAATTATTTTCATGTTGAGTAAAATGCAAAAAATGTCTTTGTAGTTCTTTTATCATGCTTTGAACAATAAAGCATAATTTTTTGCAATTAAATGGTAAATTATTTAGTTATCTTCAATAAGTAGATGGGAATTGCCGCCTTTGTTCTGTCTCTGGGATTGGTCCAAAGGGAGACTGCAATATTTAATGGAGATTGCCATTTTTGTAGCATAATTAAATATATTGGTTCAAAAATGTATGGGGTACTGTCATTTACGCTCCAAACCTAGTAACCAATCGTAGCTGTATTTTTTGTCAATAGTATTTTTGTTTCTCTATCCATCGCGAGATCTTTTAGACCAATGGTGTAAATTACCATCTTTGTTTTAACATGCTTTAAATAAATAAATAATAACTCATGCTTATCCGCTTAGTAGTCCGTGCAGTTTGTTGTAGGTTGGCTACAGTGCTTTGCTTCAGTTTGTTTTTATCCAACAGACCAAAACGTAAATCGGGAGAAATGGCGCTTTAAAGTTTTTTTTTATGAAAAAAGCACATACATTTTGGAGGCCGTAAGACAAAGTGCATTTCGAAAACCCCTTTTTTATATATTTTTTTTGAACGAGTATCATATAAATAAAGGCTTTTTGAGAACAACTGCATATTTAACTCAATTTCACGAAAAATGGTCTGTTAGACACAAACGAACTAGAGCGACGAGTGGGCAAGCTTCCATTCTATTATCTATGCCTACTTGTCAAGTGACCAGAAAGTTGTTTACTGTGGTGTCTGTTACCTTTGGTGAGTTTGACCAGTTGGCCGCAGTTGGTGACCACAGCATCCTGCAGAGGGCGGGCGTTGCGGTCCACCGGCAACATCTCCACCTGTCGGACCAGCGCCTGCCCTGACACCACGGCTCCAAACACCACGTGGACACTGAAAAGACAATAACCATAAAAACTGATATCCATTTACATGCGGCAATAATTGGTACATTGAACTTCAAAACGTAATGAAAAATAGGGACCTATCTCAATGTTCAAAGTTTTCCAACAAAAGGCATACTATCTTATAAGGTATTTCAAGAGACTAGAATAGTCTTTCATATGAGGGTTTCAAATTAGGGCCTTTTTTAATATCGGCAAAATCATTCATGTAAAAGTTACCAAACCACCACACATGTTTGAGATACTGCATATTTGAAAGCTAAAATATTGTAAATCAATCAAATGACATTATTTATCTAGTATTTATTTAGATATTTCAAAACTTGTACATTTTGTTTGGTGACTTTTGCCTGAACGGCAATTATCTTTGAATAAGCATTATCTTTAAAGTAGAGGAGATACGCTACTATCTAAATTTTTAGATTTAGCCCACAAATTTTGCAGTGTTGTACAAAAACATTAAAATTATTAAAAGTAGGAAATTCAGAATAAAGGTATATATTTTGGACTCACTTGTCGAGATGGGGCGCGGGCTGTGTTGTTCTACAACAAACACAATGGACACATATTGAGAGAAGATGGTTGTCATCACATCAGACGTGTGCACACAGTGCCGGCACCACTGCCCGGCCTGTTACACAACACAAATCATATTAATGCTCTGTTCATGAGGATACACAACACGGTGGACACATAGTGAGAGAAAACGGTTGTTATCACATCAGAAGTGTGCACACAGTGCCGGCACCACTGCCCATCCTGTTATACAATACAAATCATGTCAATACTCTGTTCATGAGGATTCAAAACACACAGTGGACACATATTGAGAGAAAATGATTGTCATCACAACAACTGAGAGAAAATGGTTATTGTCACATCAGGTAAATGTACCGAGTGCCGGCTCCATAGCCCGACTTATTGCCCTTTATTATGACAATAAGCAAAAATAATGGCCACTAATCAAGAGAAGACGATTGTCATGACAACTAACAAGGCCTGAAATATATCACAAATGCTTTAGTTGGCTAGGGGATGCTATGTTTCACAAACTACTCTTAATAATAATAGAAGCCCAGTAGGAGGGAAATATATGTTGAATGCATCAAAATCATGATGCAAATATAATTTTAACTAATGGCAGTGGAACTCAAACCCTCAACCTCCCAACTCATATAAATCGAATCAGGAATCGAAACTGTAACCTCTCTAACAACCTTCACTGGATACCAGATAGAATTATTAGATGATGGTAAAACAGGAGTATTATTAGATTGCTCTATAATGAATTTAGGGTATGTACTTCTATCAACAGCCTTTAACCTCTTGAATGACGGATGACGGTTAACAGGTTAAGGCCGTATTCCGTAGTACATTAATACCAGAGCATTCCGGGAGACTAGAGTAGTGTAATGATGAGAAGCAAATTCTGGAATGATATTGGCGCAAGCGATTCTGAACTTATCCTTGTTTATACATAAGGGTTAAAATCGCATTTTATTTTTCAACCTCTAGACTGTCACCCTCTAGACCGCTCGCCGGCAGGCTTACGACAAATGAGAGGTTTAATCTCCGACAAACAATAAATAGGTTAATTTGTCATTGTCTGAAAAAAACATAATGTGTTTTGGCATCATTTCTTTTATTTATTTTTTTATAGTGAATACCTCACAAGAGTCCCAACTGATCCTGTCTGGAGCCAGTGAGACTATGGCATTCCAAATTGGGGTATGTTATGAGGCTGAAGGTAAGTGGGAAAGGGAAGGAGACGAGGAAGAGGAAGGTGGGGAAGTACCTGACTATTCAGATCTAGTCACTAAACATGGCTAAAGCCATTTCAAGCAACGTTTCAATTCTGAATGGTGGTCTTACACCAGGGCGATACTAAGAGTATCTTCCACTCTGGAACGTGCCGCAAATATACTATATATTATTTTAAATAATTGTGAAATAACACAAATCAATTAAATAAAATTTATTTGCGCACGCCAGGTTTGAACCCGCGATCTTCGGAATGGCAGTCAAACGCTCTACCGCTGGACTACGCCGGAATCATGGAAAATGTTTACTAATAATATGTAAATTGCAAAATGTATGTAAAAAAAAAATTTAATAATTTTTTTAAATAATTAATTAATAGAAAATCCACTATGTGATGAGCCGACGTTAAAGTGTCCAGGATACATGTTTTCATGGCTTAGATTGAAAAGATAACGTCACCTTTTTTTTTTTAAATGTGTTTTGTGTTCTTTTTTTATTTTATATACTTGTTTTATTTATATTAAATGTTATTTATGCGGTTGATGTACCTACTTTCCAAAAAAAGGAAAATATGTGCCTTATGTCCCTCCGCAAAGTGAAGGATAACTAAAAGTAGTTGTACCAAGTGCAAAAAATCGTTGTGCGGGGAACATAAACTTGACGTCTGCCACAAATATATTAGTTGCTAGATTTTCACCAAATTTTATTAGTTAATTCAAGTCTTTGTTTTTGATATTTAAAATGTTTTTTTTTTTAATTTTGTCATAACTAATTCAAATACCAACTTTAAAAATGTTACAATTGTTGATTTTGCTTGAAAAGTATGATTTCATTCATAAGGCTGTTGATTAATATATTCGATATTTTTGTTTAAAAACGGAAAATTTTAATAAAACACGACTCCTTTACAATAGAGCAAAATCTCTCTTCGTCACCTTAGGTAGCATTTAAAGAAACACTGTGAATTTTTCATACATATAACTTGTAAAATAACACAAAGAAACGTGTAAATAATAATTTTTGGAGCATGCTTTTCGATTTTTTTCTATCGAGGGAATTTTATGTAATTATCGTTTTGGCTCTACAAATCACCAGATATTATCTTAAAATTTTTTTTTTTTTTTAAACTTTGAGACTGAAAGTGTTCAAGGGACGTATGTTATAAATCGGGAGAAAATTGGAATTCCGACCTTTAAACAATTTTTTAAACCATTTTTCAATTTTAAAATATTTCTCTTAATTAGTTCATTTTTATTAATATTTTCTTTTAAATTTTATCCAATTGGTAACCACTGTAATGTAAGAAATTATGTTTTGCAACCTATTGTTTATTAACAACTCCTGTATAAAAAAAAATGCTAATATTATATACTCAATACCAAAGCCAAGGACCCATAGTATACAAGAGAGTAAATAAATAAACAAATTACATCAAGTCAATTTAACAAACACAATGGCGCATATACACTAGCGAGCTGAATTGCTGAGCCGTTGGTTCGTTAATTTTATAAGTTTATATATACCTATACCCCATAATGTCATCAGTACTAGATAACACTCTAAATTACAAACTCTAAAGTTTGTAATCGACTCTAGAAGGTTAGAGGAGGGTGAACAGATTTATTTTCTGTTATAATTTCAGTAAGTCTTGAATGAAGTTCTAAAATTGACACCAGGAGATAAAACATGTTTAAATGATATTAACCACTATTATTGCATACTTACACAAAAAACTGCGATCCGTTGGTATTCTTTCCTCTATTTGCCATAGAGAGGAGGAATGGCTTATCATGTTTGATGTCAAAATTCTCATCTACAATCAAAAAAATATATTCAGAATGTATAAATTATAGCCAGAGTATTCCTTTACAGGCGAGTAAAGATTTGGCGGAGAGTTTTTTGCCATTTGAGTTGACACTCGGCCATACACGTTTCATGGTTGGGGCTTCTTTTCTATAAGCGTGCACATCAATCAGTTTGTGTGCGAGAATGGTTACATTTTTATCATAAATTTTCTGATATGTTTTGATTTGAGTGATTACATCCGATATTGGCTGTTGAATTGGGAAATTTTCTAATAATTTTATAAATATAATAAATGGTCGTACCGTCGAACACCCCTCCATAGATTGATTCTCCGCCAGTTCCATTGGCATTTGTGAAATCACCGCCTTGGATCATGAAATCTTTCACAACCCTATGGAAAACCATACCCTGAAAATATAAATGATAAACTAAAATATAAAGAAGCTTTCCAGACTCTAGAATTTGTTAATGATATTGGTAAATGTTTACTACTCCGCTTACCGGATAATACGGAATTCGAATTTCGATACACGGATACGCACGGATAATACGGAGCGGAACATTTCCTTTGCCGCTATTTCTTTGGATTTGATATTGGCGATTTTTTTTCAATCAAAATACGCACGAATTACTTAGATTACCCAGCCTAAGAACCTAATAACCTATTTTGTGCACGTAAATAGTTGTATATTGTAGTAATTGAAGTTGTATAAGTCCCGTTTCACTTAGCCAAACGTGGCTGTCAAATACTTCGCGTAAGTGAAATAATCTTATAAAATTGAAATATAAAATGCATATTTTTTCGTCTCCCCCGACATAAATACTCAATTTTCGTAATAATAAAGCAAAATATAATTGTTTGAATAAAAAAAAAATATTCCATATTAACCAGTAGGCGGAGTATGAAACTATTAATATGATATTAATAGAGACGAGTAAATCAGGATATATACAGTAAACTTGAACCAGAGGATTATTATACCTTGTAGGTGAGTGGTTTTCCGGTAGTTTCTCCGAGTCCCACATCTCCCGCACACAAACCACGGAAGTTTTCCGCAGTTTTAGGAACAACATCGTTGTATAACTCGAAAACAACACGGCCAGAAGGTAACCCTCCGATGGATAAGTCCATAAAAACCCTATCCCTCGCCGGCTTCTCCGTCGTTTCTACCGTCATTTTGCTACAATAAATGTATTATTTATTTCCAATAAAAGCGAAATAAGCAGATTATTTGTAAAATCAAGTACTAAAGAGTTCGTGCTATTTTATATTCTCTTCGATCTACCTACATCAATCGTAATCAAAATAACAGAATATTAACTAGTTTGGTTGGAGAACGAAATCGCCCATTTTTATTTTCTTCTATTTCTTTTCGTAAACCAGAGATTTCAATAAATAAACTTCAAATTCAGTATTGCCAGCATAAATGAAAAATGAACCAACACCATACCAACCATAGATTAATATATTATTATAAATCTATGCCTCTATGTTCATGTTTGTCGATGTTTGCAAACTGTCATTCAAATGTCAATATTCCGATTTTAAACGTATCTGTTTTCAACTGGTTATCACTGTTTTTTATGCTTCTCGGCTACTATTTAGTTGTCTTAGACAAAGTTTTGTTTTCGGTTTAATTAATAACGTCACAGTGTGGCCCCTCAAGAAAAGATTTAAAATGTCAGAAGGTGCATTCGATCCAAAGGGATCTGCCGGCAATATAGCCGTGTATGATACATTAAAAAATCTTGTCAAACAGTATCTAGAACTGGTATATATCTTATTCAATACAAATTAACTTTAATAAATACTAGGGTTTTATTTAAAAATTTTATGTGATGTCTTATTTTAGGGTATGTGGAGTGGTGCTCTCTTCTGGGCTGATAAAGTGCTAGCGTTGAATGGGAATTCTGGAGAAGATGAAGTGTACACGGTGGCCAACTGTATGTTGGAGAAAAATGAACACCATCGAGCGCACCACGCCATAGTGTCTCGGAAACTTCACAAAAAGCACCTAATGTGTTATTACACAGCAAGTCGGGCATTACTAGAGTCAAAGGAATACTCGTTAGCCCTACAATTAATGGACGAGGCAGACCCTGAAACGTTGTCCCATACTTTAAATAATCCACCGAAGCATGTGAGTTCGTTATTGAATCTCCAATTATTAAACATACTAATTTTGGTTGTATGTCAATGTGTTGGTCCGCACACTACACAACTTCTCAAAACCCCGTTGTCAATGGCAAAGCAAGCAGTGACTCGAAACTCCCTGCGCTAGTTGCTACGATGACAACTGATTGTTCTCCGTCTATGGTTAAACAAGCTGAGATAATAACTAAAATCGTAAAATTGAGTAGCGCCGTCATAGAAGTTTGGTTGGAAACCATAGAAACCAGCCAGTTTTAGGCGATCCGCTCACTGAGGCAAAACAGTTGCCAGTTGACAGTTTTCAGTTGCCTCAGTGAGCGGATCGCCTTAGAGTTTGGTTTCAGTTGCCTCGTCAGCCGACCGCCTTAGGCTTTTATAAATATATATGTTTTTTTAATTTTTTTTTTTTTTTTTAATATGTTTATTCAGTTTTAATTTTACAATATTTTATTTTACAAATCTTACGAAACTGATCAATCGGTTTGATTGTAAGAAATCTCTCATTTTTTTCTAATTATTTAATACAGTATACTTTTCAGTTTTACATAGTAAATACTAAATATAATAATACTTAATATTAAAATACTAATTATTACGACAAACTAATTTTTATAATGTTTATGAATTGCGTTGTAGTAAAAATATTTTACACAGTACCTACAAACATACAGTGAGAAAAAAATAGAAAGGAACTATATTATTTGATTTCATATTCTTCGTAGGTAGAAAGATTTTACTTTTGTTTTGATTTTTGAATAAGATGTCTCATTTTTGATATTTTCAGGTAATGTGTTAAATATTTCCGGAATTTTATGCCTTTTTGTTCTATCTCCGTATACATTTTGAGATTTATTGATAATAAACATTTGTGCTTCTCTATGCCTAGTAGGGTAGTTGTGGTTTACAGGTTTTTTGAATTCTGTACTCCAGAATTCATCTAGCGTTAATTGGTAATTTACCTTACTGTGTATAGAGAGGACATTACACAAGGAGAACATTTTATAATCACCTTCACATAACTGGACTTTTTTTTTGCCTGATATCAATTTTAGGAAACGGATTTGTAACTGTTCTATTTTATTTAAGTATGTTTTGTACGTTAATCCGTAACTATTTATTCCGTATCCTATAATTGATTCTGCTAATGCGATAATAATTTAATTTAATAATTTCAGCTTCACAAATTCTACATGATTTTTCACACAGATCTGCGCAAGAATATAATAAAATATTTTAGTTATATTAAACTTTCAAGATTGTTTATTACAAATTTTAACTCTTTTTTATTTAACAAAAAAATTGCAACTTATTCATGTAGTGATTGATACAATCCAGTTTGTTCAATAATACAGTTTAGTGAAAATAGCACTATATGATAATGGTCTTACGAGCGCATTTAAGATGGTCGATTGCCTGGTAAGTAAGTTAAGGTGCATGTTTCTAGAATAGAAAAGAGAACTTTAAAAAATATGAATATGTTGGCCATGAATGTATAAAATCGTAACTGTTGCGATTATAAATTAGCATATTTTATTTCTGATTCCAGCGGGTATTAGGGGCGGTGGCGGTAGTGCGGGGGCGCATTCTAGCGGCCCTGGAGCGGAGAGAGGGGGCTGGCATGAGCTTCCTTAACGCTCTCCGCAAGGACGTCCACTGCTACGAAGCGCTCCAGTACATCACTAAGCATCACATGCTGACACCACAACAGGGTAACTACTAATTTAATTTACTAGTGTGAATATATCAAGACGAGGTAAGAGGGGATGCGGCACAGCTTCTCCAGGTTACAAACTGGAAGTCAACTGCTGAGGACAGGAGGAGTTGGAGGCGAATGTTGTGCCAAAGCTCGATATGGGCTGTAGCGCCATCGAAGAAGAGAATATATCATTAGCTATTAGGGAAGTTGTCAAGATTTGTCAGAACTGATGTATGAGACGGTGTATGAATGTGAAAAAGCAATGAGAAATAGCGCAATGGTTAGTTTGTTTTAGAAGTTGTAATTTTTTATATCAATGAATCCAGCTAAGTACCACTGGGTTTCCCACCTAAGCGTCGCTGGTTCAATCCTCTGCAAACTAGGTCCTCCATTGCACAAGCGACTTTCCACTGATGTCTATCTTAAAAAAAAAAAATTATATATTTAAATGTCTATTCCAGAGGTAGATCTACTAGATAGCTTGCCATTCAAGGCGCAATGCAGCAAGACTGAGATCGCCATCCTGAAGTTGGTGTACCGCAATGAGCTGAGCAAGTACCACATAGAAGACGATGAACCCAAAGTGCCGCCCACCGTGACGGGGGCGCTGTACAACGAGCAGATGCTGGAGAAGTTCCTCGAGTTTGAGACCAGCAGCGACTTTGTTGAGAGCCGCGCGCGCCAGTTTCTTCGCAAGGGGGAGTTTGCACGGTGTCTCGGCTCACTGGGACCAAATGAAGGTAAATATTATTGTATGGGACAAGTGGGCCCAGCACAAATACTGTAAATTCAACAGAACACTGGCAAACATGGACACTTGATATGATATGATGGTATCATATAACCAGTACACAGATATGAAAATGATTTTATCAAAGATTTTGGAAACGACTTCAAACTTTTGTTTACCTGATTTGGGATTTGTAGTAAAGTTTTTTTACTACAAATGCATCAAAAGCACTAGTAATTCATAAGCAGATGTTATTTTCGAGGACTAAATCATTGTGTTACAATGTGAGTTGCCAGTATACTGTCAGATTCATTGATTTACAAATCACAGAAAGGGAGATGGTCACGCTGTTGGTCCCCGCTCCGCGTAACTTGCTTTGTTCCCCTTTCTCTGACGGGCTGGTCTATCAATTTGGATGTCTATGGTTTGGCTGTATTTGAATGGCTGTTTTTTGCATCACATGAAAATATTCAAAAATTTAAATATAAATTTAGTTTGTTCTACAACCTACCAATAATTTTAGTCACCTACAAAAACTTACAACTAGTTAATTAAAACCAAACTTTATCTTAGACTTGCGTACTACGTACCTACGTACTTATAACTGATGACATAAGCTCTACGCCAAATGGTAACTACTACATCATCTTTGTTACACTTACATAGATGGAAGAAGTCAAGGATGCCATAGTGCGTCGTGGCACGATATCAGTGAATCAGATACTTGCGTCACATCAAGTGAAGAGTCCTAATGATAGAAGATATTTGTGCAGTTTTCCATTCACCCTGCATCGATTTTATTTTGAATTTGAATTGATTTTATTTTGAATTTGAATCGATTATATTTTATTTGAATTGATTTTATTATGTATTAAGATTAGCTTTTGAATTCCAATTTTATTTTTATTTCTATTTCTTTTTCTATTATTTACATTGTATTATATTGTGTGTGTTGAATTTGAGATTTGGTTTGATTATTTTTATGTATTTATTTAATCTTAATTTCATTTTTTATTTTATTTTCTGTCTTTTATTGGAGGCACTGCTGAAAACCAGCTGCATTCCAAGAGAAATTCTGAATTGCAGCTTAGCAGTGATCTTTTCGTCATTAGAACCAATGAGTAATCAAAAATGTGTACCTATATTGTAAAAAAAATGTATTGATGAATAAACAATTTTATTATTATTATTAAATCATTCAGACTTGTCTACTTGAACTTTCAGCTGATAGTGAAAGGTCAGCAGAACTTAGGGCAGCTTGTTTAACAGAGTTGAAGCAGCCGCCAGCTCTGTTCTCCCTCGCCCATCGTCTCGTGGACAAATACCCCCAATCTGCTACTTCTTGGTTTGCCGTTGGTTGCTACTATTACATTATAAGTAAGTTTTATTATTATGTATGGGCCGAGGTAGATGGATTTAGTAGTGGATTGATACAAATGCTTAACTCTAGGAATGCCGAGCTCCTGCGGCCTATAACTACCTTAGTGAGCCAAGGGTAAAATGCAAAGCGACTCGCCGTGTGCAGGATGACACTATTTTTGTAATAACTTAATTGGTTTTTGCAAAATGCATGTTTTCGTAAATTGATCCGTCTTACCAGATATTGAATTTATATTATAAAAATTATATACAGCTATGCATTGTAGTATACTCAGGATAGCTACTTACATTCAGAGCAATATTTGTTTCTCTCTTTAATGTTATAAAAAAATATAATGTAATGAAGAAATATTAAAATATTTTTGAATTTTTTTGTTATTTATTTTTGGGGTATAATGCCGTGTTACGCTATCGCCTTCTTTAGGCTAAAGAAGGAGATAGCGTAACACGGCATAACACCCCAAAAATAAATAACAAAAATACTTTTGGCTGTGAAAATCTAAAATCATATCTCATTTTTGAGTTTTATTATATTTTCCATCTAAAGAAGCATTCTTCATAATAAAAATGTCATATGAAACTTTCTTATAAATAAATACAGTGCTATAACTTTTAAAATCGTAATTATGATATTTGACACGGAATTTTTCACAAATAAAATAAATATCTTTTGTGAAAATGAAAATCTTGAATAATATTAAGGTACATTATTTCCTTGCCAAGTGAATAAAATATATTTTAGTAGGCTAGGAGCACTTTTAAATTTCAAAATACCATAAATCGAGGCAAGTGTGGGTGTGGAGAGCTACTTTATTTATTTGTTCATTATAAAGATCTCTGCCCAATACACCGTTCCATACCATGACCGTAACCGTAGCGGTGCATGCAAAAAATTATTCTTTGTATCGATCAGTATGAAAAGCTGCCCACTAGCCTGTCCCGTCACCGACCAACACCGTCACATACGATGACCGGACTGACGGCGAATTCTCGATGACAATATTTTGCAGGTGCCGGTCCGCTCTATGCATGGCACGCGATGGTGATAGTGATATTTACGTTGATAGTTACGTTCTAATAGTGATATTTCTTTTAGTGATAATATTTTAAATATTTCTTAATGATTCATTATATTGGAATGACATCATACGAAAGTACGTATAAAATTTTTCTTCATCATCAACTAGTTGCTTAAATAACGTCCAGTATTCTCCCTAGATTTTTCTTTTTTTTAGAACCGTACGCCTATTGAACGGGGATGGTACGGACACTAACCCCGGTGTATACAGGTATCATACGGTCACTAAACCCGTTACGTACGGGTATCATACGGTGTTAGCACGTTCTAGTGGGCATAGTAGGGCGTAGCGTGTTTATTTCGTGGCTGATACTTTCATAGTACAGTCATGGTATGGAACGGTGTAGTAGGCAGAAGCCTTTATAATACAACATTTTCCGCTAGCATGCAACGGTACAAAACATCAGATATATTTTGGCAATAAAGTTATTAAAATACTATAAAACATTTTGCAATTTTGTATATCTATGAGTTATGTATCAATATTCTGTGCTTCCACCCCCATGTACTATACAAATTTTCTCTTTTTCCAATCTTGGAGAGTTGGCCATTGAATTATGTATTATATATATGAATATATTGAATATTCAAAATAACTATATTAAAAATATTGCACTATCATAGCTTCTTTTTAGAAATAATCAAAAATGTTGCTAACGAGTTCATTGTTGATTCTCTTAAAACTTTAGATAAAAGCGAATTTGCAAGACGCTATCTTTCAAAAGCGACCTCGCTAGACCGAGGGATGGGCTCAGCGTGGCTAGCGTACGGACACTCCTTCGCCGCCGACAACGAACACGACCAAGCCATGGCCGCTTATTTCAAAGCCAGCCAGCTAATGAGCGGCTGTCATCTCCCACTGCTGTA
The DNA here is from genome assembly GCA_951813805.1 of Limnephilus auricula. Classification (NCBI taxonomy): domain Eukaryota; kingdom Metazoa; phylum Arthropoda; class Insecta; order Trichoptera; family Limnephilidae; genus Limnephilus; species Limnephilus auricula. The sequence goes on from OX638403.1 coordinate 11,207,635, forward strand.
CATCGGGCTGGAGTGTGGTCTCACTAACAACTCCAAGATGGCCGACAAATTCTTCCAGCAGGCCTTGATATTAGCACCTGACGATCCACACGTTACTCACGAAATGGGAGTCATCGCCTTCCAGAATCAACAGTTTGAAGAGGCGGAGAGATTGTGGCTCTTGGCTCTAGAGGAAGTTAAAAGAAGTAAGAATAATATTTTGTAATAATACTTGCACGATAGTACATACACTTAATTCTATTTATATAAACATCGACCTAGACTATATACGATTGATGTTTTCACAAAAGTAATTGTGGCAGTGTCCGACTCAGCGTATCTACAATTTTTTTCTTTCACTTTTCTTCAACATTCTGTTTTGTATGAAACCACTTGTATCGGTTTATCTCTTCAGAGATTGTTGTTACACACATTTATGTTTTCAGTATCTGGTGGAGGATTGATAAGTGAACGCTGGCATCCTTTACTCAACAATTTAGGCCATGCGTGTCGCAAGAACGGCAAGTTTCACAACGCAATAAGGTATTTCTAACTCTCTATTCACTTCTCTCATTAAGAAAACCTTAACTGTTGTTTTAATTTCTCTTGTTATTTTTTTTATTATTTCTTTGTAAATTTGATGTTAACCCTCTGTCTGTTGTGTACAATATAAATAAGGTTTCACGAGAAGGCCCTCACCATAGTGCCGGGTTGCGGGGCTACTTATGCAGCTCTGGGGCTGTGCCTTGCGCTTAGCGGAGACGTTTCACGCTCCCTGGACGCCTTCCACTCATCGCTGGCAAGAAGGCCCGACGACACCTTTGCGTCCACAATGCTTACTTATCTGGTCGACCATTTGGGAGAGCAGGCTGTTATAGGTGAGTACTTATTGCAGTTTACTGAAATATTTATTTTATTTTAACGCCCCTAGGGCTTTAACATATCGTCACTGGAAAGGAAAAATGGCTGTACCGCCATTCAGCCTGTGACATCAACCTACACAATAAGCTATATTGTTATTTTGTGTTTGTGTTCATCAAATCAAGTCTCCCAGTACATGTGGGAATGAATTTAATTCCTGTGAATTGATTATATACATTACTAACAAAAAAGAGACATTGTAATCAAATGGGAGCATTGTCAGCGCCATATTGTTTTTTTTGTCATTTGTAAAGTTTCCGTTAAATGCCGATTCTAAGTCCGTTTTGGCTTTTTAACAAATTGTGATCCGCTGACAAGCATAACAACCAAGGGCCTCGCCAAGGGGGGGGCAGTGAGGGGCAGCTGCCCCCCCCCTAGAGATTCTAAAAAAGTTCTGGCTATGATGAGTATACACAGAAAACTTATTCATGGAAACTTAGAAGATTTTCATAATAAAGTGGTCGAGAAGTTTACAAAAAACCCCCGAAAATTATGTTTTAATTAACCTAATCTTTGTCAACCCTTATATTAAAATCTGGTAATTACAAAAAAAATCCACTCCCAAATTATTTTTATTGAATTTTTCTAATAAATGTAATACCTAACTTATTTACAAGTTTTATTTATTGTACAATCAAGAGCTCGTGTAGCTTTACATGTAGGACTCTGAATCGTTTATTACAATCGCCGTAGATGTAAGGCTCGTATTACAAGTGAAAAGCTTCATGTGCTTTACCTACAATTCATACTTTTCTCATTCTCCATATCAACTTGCCCCCCCTGGGCTGGCGACGCCCTTAATAACAAACATGACAGTTGTGCTTTTATGCTGATCACAATTCATGACAATGTTACATTTGAATTTCTGTGAAACAGTCCAAAATCCCCGTTTTTTTAACAGTTTCTAATGTGTTTATGTATTTTATTTCTTTTCAGATGATAATGAAATGCCCGAATTTCCATTCCCCGATATGATTGACATCAGCCTCCCAACCGTATCCCACCAAGTTGAGAAGCCCGAGCCCTGCGGAGAATTCCAATCAGACCTACAGTTCAACATTACAAATACTTCAGACATGAGCATGAGTTTCGATGATTAGTTGTAGTAGTTATGTTATGTACAATTAAATAAATTATTACACATAAGCCAAACTTTGGTTTTATTTGAAAATTGATTGAATAAATAAATATAAATACGTGGGAAACATCGCACACTTGCAGGATAGATTATGTGCAAAGGATGCGAAATTTTAATATCTACTCACTTTCTCATGTTCGGCTGGGAATACACTGCTACTAGCATTTGATATCGATGTCTTAAAGCAGTTACTCTCTAACTCTGCCGTCCGTGCATTTCGAATATCAACTGCTCATAGCAGTCTGTGTATTTCCAGCCTTACTACACTATTTGGTAGACTCCTGATCACACAGTTAAGATTTGCATGTAAAGACAGAAAAATATACAATTCCAGAGTACGCGTCTCTAGAATGCAATTTAAAGTTTATACACACAAATGTTAGTACACATGTTTTTGAAAAAGACTTAACCCATGAAAAACTGCAAGACTTTACCTGTGATCTTTCACGCACACTTGATCATGTAGGAAAAAGAGTGTGCGTGGAAAGGCAGGTTTGGCACTGCAATTTTTGAACACTAAGGCAGGGAATAATCTGACTAATAATGACCAGCTTTATAACCTTGCATGCAAATCTCCTATAATCAATTTTGGAGCCACTTCTGGACTGGAGCCCCAAAATAATAAAATAAACTATTTGATTCTGTGCGGAGGAGGGCGATCCATCTAATTGACGAATTGTTAACAGATTGATTACCATCTCTAATACACAGACGCAATGTAGGCATGCTGAGTCTGTTCTATAGGTATTTCAACAGAGCATGTTCTAAGGAGCTAGCAGCTTTAATCCCCTGCACCGGTGCACATACTCAATCTCAATGGACACATGGGCAGAACACCCGTCGTCCACAATTGATGTTGGCTTCTTGAGAATGGTTTGTTTTTCTGTCAGTCACCTATGTGTGGAATGAGCTTCTCTAATGAATTCTACACAGGAGATTCATTTACTCCATACAGCAGGTCTTGACGAAAAAAATTCCCTCGGGGCCTATGTCAATTTTGGAGATGCTGTGTGGAGAATATTTCTAGGAAAAGGAAGCAGAGGATGTTCTCGAAAGGAAAAGGTATGAGGGGCGGGTATGCATCTGGGGGTCAACATGTCCTGGAGTGACGGACATATGAATCCACCTCTCCCACTGCGGTGGAAGGCAATGGGTCGAGAGAGTGCGGCTGGAGGAATCCAGGTTGGGTCTCTCAACCAGTCTCTCCCGATTCGGCCCACCGTAGAAGGCGGGCAAACGCATTAACCGCCAAGACCTAGACTATCCTCACTCACCTCATGAACCCGGGCACCCCAGTCACCAAACATAGTGAACCATTTGCTATTGTGACCTGTGGCAGGGGTGTTGGTTATCCAATAAATGGTTCCAGGGCGACGGTACCTATACCCGCCTCCCAAACTTTCCGGTTTGTTTTATTGTTTTAATATGTATTATTATTATTCATAAGATTATTAAATAGTAACATTGATGGCTGGCGTGCTCTAGGCTGTCAACTCCCAATCCGAAGGTCACGGGTTCAAACCCGGCATGAGCAAATTAATGTTATTTGATTAATTTGTGTTATTTCACAATTAATTAATTAAAAATAATATATAGTATATTTGAAAGAAACTCTCAGTATCGCCGTGGTGCAGGACCAACACATTCAGATTTTAAAAGTTGCTGAAATGGCTTCAGCAACGTTTGGCAAAAAGATCTGTAGAGCCAGGTACTTCCCCACCTTCCTCTTCCCGTTACCTTCAGCCTCGCAACATACCCCAGTAGGGGATGCCATAGTCTTACTGGCTCTGGCGGGAGCAGTATTCATATTAAAAAATTAAAATATCTTTCAGCCATTGGGACTTCGCTTTGTAAACATGTTTACCGCGAAGAGTGGGTGCTTTCATAAAAGAAGTCATTTTTATTTTACATTGTCTTCAACTTTATTGATTATTATTTTAAGTGTCACAAGTTTCGAAATATATACAATTTTAGCATCATATCCAGTAATGTCTTTAACAAATAAATATATAACCCAAAGACAAATATATATATAATATACATTATAAATTAAATTTAACAAATAATATTAACTACCATAGGTACAGAGTCAAAATGAGCTAAAGGCAACAAAATAATTTTGTTGCTTACAAAGCCGAGTGAAAAAAAAAACATTTTTCAGATCTAAATTAAGTATTTTGAAAGTCAAAATTTCCTCACAGACAATATTTTTCGTTATTATTTAGGCACAATTCGTTGTAGTGAAAATTAACATACTTTTTAAATACGCTGTGTTTATTTGAAAATCAAGTTTATATCACATAAAATCTTATTTTATTAGGAACTATACTTTGTCACTGAGATGGACGACACACTACGTTAAACCTTTATTACTATAACTTTGAAAGATTGGATTAAAATTTTGTACGGTAAAATGCCAAATGTTAAAATGGAGTTATCAAGCAATTTTAAAAATTTAAAATGACAGTGCCAAAAGTTTTGATTCAATTAAAATGACTAATTTTGATTGTAAAATTTTTAGTAAAAGGTCCAGAAAATGCTTTTTAAAATTGAAATGCAAAAAGCATTGATAATACTTATTAAAAAGTTACAGTAGTTTTTGAAAAGGTTTTTTGTAATAAATAGCATAATAGGCACTTATTTATATCATTTTTAATTTTTATTACAAATTGACAGAACTGTTTTTATTCTGCAACCCCACTGGGTCAGTTAAATCCTGAACAAAAGTATTCATAGTACTAAGATTACTAATTATCTTAAATGTAAATACATGAGGATATTAATATATATTAATTCCGTCAGTTCAGTATTTTGAAGAATATTCTTCAATCAGCAATACCAAATTTGTTAAGGTTTTCAAAGGCATATTTTAAGGCAAATAAGCAACGGTAAAACTTTTATTATCAATAGTTATCTCAGATCATACAGTCTTCAAAATAGATGTGAAAATGAACTTATTTTATGCGAGTATACATATTAGAGTCCTAATCTAGTCAACAGCTCCAGATATTTTTTTGATAGTTTTTAAGTCTTTTATAAATATTGAAGTGAATGGTATACACTTATCGCCTATGTATTTTTAAACATTAGATAATGTTTACAAAATTACATTAAATAAGTTAAGTCAGAAGGAATGGAAGAACAAATTGACAACTTAAGATTTAACATCAGATAATGTTTACATAAATTTCATTTACTAAGTCAGAAGGAATGGCAAAAGAAATTAACAACTCAAAACTTAAGATTAAACATCAGATAATGTTTACATAAATTACATTTAATAAGTCAGAAGGAATGGCAAAATAAATTAACAACTTAAAACTTAAGATTAAAACAGCAGATAATGTTAACATAAATAATTTATGTTAACATAATTATTATGATAAATAAGTAAGTCGGAAGGAAGAACAAATTAACGACTTAAAACAAGATTAAACATTAGATAATGTTTACATAAATTACATTAAATAAGTAAGTATGTCAGAAGGAACGGAAGAATGAATTGACAACTTAAAACTTAAGATTTGGCAATTAAATGATTTAAATCTTAAATATTAAGTGCTTGATTGGAACCATATCTAATTAACCAAAAAGTAACTAATTAACACAATAATTTAAGAACCATTTTATATTATTACACACAAGTTCAAATTAACTTGTGTGTAATAAATAAATTATCAAAATGGTTCTGTGAAACATAATTAAAAACAAAATAATCAAACTTAAAAAAAAAAAATCTTTTTCAAAATTTAATACAAAATATTTGTACCATTTAAAAATGTTTATAATAACTTTGAATAAAAACAGAACAATATGAAAAAAGGATGTAATCTACTTCACATTCTTGAAATTCCAGCAGTTGTTAACGGCTCCGTTGAGGTTCTTCTTGTAGCGAGGGTTTGTGGAACCACTGTTGGAGCCGCAGTTGGAGCTGATGGAGGCGGTAGGCGAGGACTGGCCCTGTGGAATGGAGTAGCCGTTGATACCGTTGCCGCCGCACGACCTGGAGTGGCGCATCAGCGGCTTGTGCGTGTAGTCCTCCTGGGCATGCTGCCAGTACCAGCAGGAACGGCAAAAGTATCTGAAAGTTTAAATTCTTGTTGAGACGTGTTCCACTATCACCACATTTCTTTGATTTCTGGTTGTTCGCGTTAAGAGCGCAGGAGTTCTAATTGGAAGAAAAAAGGGCAGGCAATTTTTTTGCTTTGTGTCTCACTTAAATACAATACATCACCATTGATGGATAGTCCAAATTCTGAATAAATCAATTCTAATTTTTAAAATGGCAAATAAAATAATTTCTGTTCAAAATATTTATATTACAGATAGTTACTTTATTGCTCCTCTCCAATTCTTAAAAACACTTCAATTTTGAAAATGATGAAAATCCAAAGCAAAAGTTCTAGAGTTTACCAATATGCATTTTACAGAACAACTGAAATTAGTACATTAAATAATGAGATAACATGCTCCGCCGATCATTCTCTATACAAATAATTGGTCCATTAAGCCAAAACACCAGGTGAATCTTTCCGTGCCATGCATTCCTGGGACAAGAGAAAATTATAAAAAAGATTAAATCAAAATATACAAAGAAATTTAAATATTTTAAGCACAAAACTTACCGGAAGCATTTGGGTTCCCTGCAGAAGTAAGGCCCTTGCTGCACATTGCAAACAGAGCACATGGAGTCTTCGATATAGGGGTCTACTTGGACCTGAAAAAATAACACCATCAATTAACAACACAAGTTTAGTATGCAATAGAAGATGTGTTTCAAAGGGGAAGAAGAGAAAGTAGCCGGCTATTCAGATTCGGTCGCCAAATATGGCTAAAGCTCTTTAGAGCATCGATTTAATTCTGCAGTGGTATATAAAATGTATACTATGCAATTTTTAATTAGTACACTTAATCGCATATGCCGGGATTTAATCCTGCATCTTCTGGATTCATAGTCAAAAACCTTAACCATGGAGGCTGTCAAAGATATGTAATTATTGAATAATAGGGAAATAAAATCGACATTCAAATAATATTGACTGTATTCACAGGTGTACAAAGTAATTTCTCACCTTTTTGAAGAACTTCTCCGTTTTGATTTCAACGAAGGCAGCGCTCACAGCCCTCATGTATGAACGGGAGTTATTGAAGGTTACTCTGCCGGATCCAATTGGGTATTTGTGCTTGTCTGTGTCAATGCCTGAGGAAACAAATTCACAATAAATAATCAAGAAAAATTCATTTTAATGGAAGTAAGATTTTTACACTACTTTTAAATAACATGAGTCAACAAAGCGATAAACTTTTATTGTTAATGTCCATTCTTATTAGAATGCTAGATCACTCTTGGATAATTCTAATAAGCAATAAGATGAATAAGATAACCTGTCTCCCGTTTTCCCGTAAAAGACATTTTTTATGTGATGTATTTTTAGTGATTTTTTATATACAATATTTATATGGAATGTATTTCCTGTTGAAAAACAGAATCAAATGTAAGACTTACCAGCATAAACAACACCGTTGAACAGCTCATTCATGATCTTGGCCAGTCCCTCAGCGCACAGCATCCCGTGCAAGGCCCCCACAAATACGGTGCGCGAGGGGTCCAGCTTCACCGAGGAACTCTTCACGTAGTTGGAGTCGTCAAGGGCCCACGGAATTATTTGCACCTGAATAATAAAAGAAACCATTATAGTCTTGTTGAAATTCGGTGCTTTAGATATTTAAGAATTAGAAACATGATAAAATGTGAGTTAAATACTTGATTCCCTTTAAAATTTAAAACAAACCCACAAGTAATGTTCAACAAACTAAAGACACAAAAAAATTATGGATTTAAAAAAACAATTCTTTTGTTTCAAAATCAAACAAATACATTGTTTTAAACCACTTTATTTTCATTTATATTCGTTGACCAGTTTCGGTTGAACTCAACTTTCTTCAGGACACTAATGTATAAACTGAAATATAAAAATTTCTTTTGAATTTACTGATAATTGATTTGCAACTCACATTCATTTATTGAATACGTGGTAGTAGTGTGATAAGTAGGATAGATATAATATGGCTTTCAAATTATTTAAATACCTCCTGCAAACATCAAAATAGTTTTCAAAATCACGATCGGCCCGTTGTCCCATTGGCTTAGTAACGGTAATGAATCAATCAAAATCTGGTTCAATATGGTTTGCAGCACAGTTTTATGAGATTTTTCCCCGCAGGGGGGCTCCCTATTAACGTCGATTCCTCAACGTTATCGAGCCAGTGAGACGATGGGCTTATTTTCTAGTTAAAATTTCTGAATTTATACACATGAGTTTTGGGTTCGGACCCGGCGTTCATTCTAGATGGAAATTTGTGCCATATTTTTAATTCTGGCTGTACATCTATCTCCTCCTTCATATCCGCACCTTTTGAAGAAAATAGGATACTCTCTCTCGATACCATCTCAGATAACACTTGGTACCATCTCGGAGTTAGTTTGAGATATGATCCTGTATTATGGATATGTGTCGAATCCAGAAAGTCTGGATCGCATCGTCCGGCCATCATGAATTACTATGCATCCTTCCTCTTGAAAATGAGACTAAGATGGTGGTGTTATTTTTAGCCTAATTATTGAAGTTTGAAATTATCCCAACAGAAACATGGCTCATTTGGGCGTGATTGATTACCTCCCCAAATGATGTTTTGACATTAAAAGACAGTACCTACCTTCTAAATTACACAATCCTCTCAAAGTGTGTTAAATGAATAATCTGAACAGAAACAGACATCAAGATGTAAAGTGCAGATACAAACTTCGGGAGGTAATTCTGTATGATAGTACAAAAGTAAAAAAGGTAAATAACTTTTTGCGAAATTCCAACATTTTATAGTAGTTTTCGAGTAAAAAAAAAAAAGTTTAATTGTTTGTATGGAAAAAAAAATCATTTCAAAAATAATTTTTTCTTTTCTACTTCTACCATTGTGTAGAATCGTCTCCTGAAGTTTGTGCATTTTACCAACGGACATCCTGTATAGTAACGTGATAGTCAAGTGTAAGATTTATTACCTCTTTCGAACGCATTTTCTTCGAAGACAGGCGGTAGAACCAGTTCCCTGATGCATCGCACGTGGAAGACTCCAGTAAGGAGCGTACCTGCCTCTCCGATTCGAAGATCACATAGACGTAGCCCTTTGGCTGGACAGCAGACTGCTCTTTACGGGGCCATTCCACACTGAAAGGGTATTATTTATTAAGTTAATTATTAAAGATAATCAAACAATTCATTATGGACAAGATTATAGTTATAGTGGTGAAATCAAGTCTGTGCTAAATGTATAAAATGCCATGTAGAGGAGAGAGGACACTCTTCAATTGAAAATAGTTTGTGAAGCAACAATAATTAAAACAGTCTATTATGTAAGGTAGAATTTTCATAGGCAATTCTGACTAGATCAATGTATGCATGGGAACATAATGTAATTAAACATGTAAATCAGTGGTTCTGTGAACAGTAGATTTCGCATCCAAAAAAGTATATTTCTAATTTTATCTTGTTATTAATCAAAAACAACATTTCCTCTGAAAACATAATTGGTGAATAGGTACTTAAATACCTACCTACTTAATTATAAACCATATATTTTTTCATGTAACATTTTCAATTTTTCCAAAGAAATGTTACCATTTCAATGAAAATTCTTTTTTCAAACCTTCAGGCCAATAGGTAGGTACCGTAATATTGATTATTCAGATTTGACTGGCTCTTAGTAGGAACCATGATCGCCATGATCATGCGAACACGCTCCAACCTCTCTAACATGGCCCTCATCTTAGACAATAGATGAAATGCCAATTGGTCGAGTAACGCCTTTCTTCCACGGAGCTATGTTCAAGCGACGCGATCGCCGATCGTCTTTATTTTCCATATTATTATTAGTGTTTGAAAACGCCGCTAGGAGCTGCACTAGCAAAATAGTATGACAGGTAGCGGTAGGGTCGCTTGTAAGTAGCTACGTGAACGATGGGCGTTACAGGCTTTCAATTGAATATAAGTATTGTACATTTGAGTGACCCGAATAATCAATGTTTTGTCTTCAATTAGATAATGTTTACATACAGCGCCCTTCAGGTGATTTTTCACAAAAAACGGTGATACCCAAATGACTATTATTTTTTTTTTTTTACGCACCAGATTTTCAGGTCCGGGTTTAGTTTTTCCCATAGGAATAACTAATCTTTTTCATACATTTTTCCATATAAATGATTATCTAGTAAATCCACGTTATGCAAGCGTATTATGCCAATTGGTCGAGTAACGCCTTTCTTCCACGGAGCTATGTTCAAGCGACGCGATCGCCGATCGTCTTTATTTTCCATATTGTTATTAGTGTTTGAAAACGCCGCTAGGAGCTGCACTAGCAAAATAGTATGACAGGTAGCGGTAGGGTCGCTTGTAAGTAGCTACGTGAACGATGGGCGTTACAGGCTTTCAATTGAATATAAGTATTGTACATTTGAGTGACCCGAATAATCAATGTTTTGTCTTCAATTAGATAATGTTTACATACAGCGCCCTTCAGGTGATTTTTCACAAAAAACGGTGATACCCAAATGACTATTATTTTTTTTTTTTACGCACCAGATTTTCAGGTCCGGGTTTAGTTTTTCCCATAGGAATAACTAATCTTTTTCATACATTTTTCCATATAAATGATCATCTAGTAAATCCACGTTATGCAAGCGTATTATATAAGTATAATTAATACAAAACAATACAAGAACAACATGTTAATCTACCAAACTATTAAATGGGAATATAATTCACCGACTCCAGATATTTTCATATCAGAGGGTTCGGCTCGGTGGAATTCCTAATTTGACCAATAAATCCTACAGATCCCTCAATATAAATATTTAAAAAATCTTTCGTGATCCTACATGTATTTAAAATGACAGATTTTTGCATTTTTATATACAAATTCTTAGACAAATCTATTATGCCAAATATTATTATTATTAATACATTCTGTAGGGCATATAGAAAATAGATAGGCACATTAGTATTGTGAGGAATGTGAATGTTTTTTTTAATTTTTATGCTACTACTAACTGCAACTAATTTGCGGTATTTAAATTGCTTACCGTATCTGCCCGAAGGGCTGGAAGGCCTGCACCAGGGTGGACTCGGTAATGTCCCAGGGGAGGCCGCCCAGAAAAACCTTCGGCGAGAAGCCGCCGGATGGCGAGTGGCGGCGCGGCGGCAACACACCATACCAGCGGCACTTCACATCCTCTGCTGCTACAGATAGTAATACAAACAATTTATTAAACAGTGTCGCCTTGTCGGTGCATCGGTAAGTAAGTCATGTGAAATATTCTAGCGTGATGCGTAACATTATTCAAGTACAAATCAGGCAACCAATACAGTAGGAATTTACCAAAATTATTTGATGAATTAATAATTATTTTGTATTTATTTTCTTCAAATACTAGAGATCAATTTAGAGTTTAGATAAGCTACTAATACAACATGCATGGTTTCGTGGTTCGAATTATTTTATTATACTTACAGTAAGAGTCGCTTCTCTCCCGAACATCCCTGAAACTGTTATATTTGGTGGAGTGGTATCGGTGACTCGACTGAGGGGGCATCAGCGAGAGGCAGTTCTGAAATAAATAAACACGTTGGTATCTCAAGTATAAAGCACAAAATCTGTACACATGCAAAAGTACATTAAGAGAAATATGCAAACCAAAAATGGGTATACTCTTATATATTGTATCTTATTATCATCACAAATATGATAGGCATAAATTGGAAATTGCGGGGAACTGAAATTTTGTTCACCTCAATTTGGGGATTTTTAACACCATTCACGGGTATTTTAGAACATATGCATTGGCAACCCTGAAGAGGAAGAAGATGAAAAAAGATTCTCACCATTAGCTCCGTGATGGAGTTGTCAATGTTCGGAGTGGGTGACGGGGTGGACATCATGTTGTCAGAGTCCGGAGTACTCCGTTGCTGGTGCATTAGCATCTTGTCTAGTCCGCTACCAATCTCACTGCAATTAAAAAGTACGAAAATACAGAGTTAGATAGAGATGCACGGGAGACACTGGATGATACTTAAAAGAATTTAAAAATTAAATAAAAAAAAGTTTAAAAAAATATAAATCTAGTTTTCACAATATCTTTACCAAAGTAGCTCTAAATCAGGTACTATTTATTTGTATTCATATTTTCTGTTTATATTCTATATTTATAGTTATTGTTTTTATATTTCAGCATGAGTTGTTCAAGACATGAGCGCGATGTATACTCGTATTGTCGTATAATATATTTTGTACTGAAACATGTTTTAAATTAGTGAAAATAATCATGCTTATATCTATATGTATTATAAGTTCACACTTCTCAACACATTTCTATATCTTTATATTGTAAATCTTATTGTTATTCCTCTATCTTGTTATCAGATACCTTGTTTACACTTTTCAACACTCCCAACTTACATACTTATCCCATAGTCTGTAATTCTGAATATATTATTTGTTACCAGGTTAATTCGGTAAATCCGAATAGCTAATATGCTAACAGATTACTTTTTTGCATAGTCACAAAAAAAATGTATGTATCTTTTTTATATATTTCTTCGTAACACAACTCAATTTAAAAAAAAAAAGAGTTTTCTTGTTTTTATCTTTGTTTTTATTTTTGTTTGCAATTATGTACTTAAGGAATAATATGAACTAAACCTGTCAATTTGTCTGTCCTGGAACGGGAAATTTTCCTAGTTGGACAGGCAAAGCTTCCTAATGTGTAACTTGTACTTTCTTTTGTATCTATAAATAAATAAATAAATAAAGTTTTATTCGATAGATTTCGACACCCCCCCCCCCCCATCATTTACCATCATTTAAGCCGCGGCTTCCCGAATTTCTACCGATTTCTCACATATATATAAAAATTATACGTTTTGAAGCTCTTAAAATATATGTTCATGAGAAATTCCCTCGATAGAAATAAATCGCAAAGTGTGCTCCGAAAATTATTATAATATTTACACTTTATTTTGTTTTTGTTATTTTATACGTTATATGTATGTAAAAATTCACAATGTTGCCTTTAAACGCTACTTAATCCAACCCCTACGAGATTTTTGCCCTATTTTAAACGAGTCGCGTTTTATTCAACATTTTCCCAATTTTCGTCTGAATATTATCTTTCTTAATATTAGCGCGCTCCCTCCAATATTCGTATTATCCATCTCTCCTTTTTGAGCCGGTATAACCCGGCCTAAAATCATCCACGTTGATGTTAAAAATAAGACGAAAATTTGGGAAAATACTGTATACATTTTATTTCGACAAAATCTGAGCCCAATAAAAAGCCCGATAATGCCGGGAACTTCAGCAATAAAAAGCATTATATAAATAAAACGGAAAACCGACCAAACAAACAATTTAAAATAAAAAAAAGAAAAGCTAGGTTAGTTTCGGTTTCGTTTTCGTTATGGAATCACGGAACCATTGAGATTGTGTTTTGATATAATGAGAGATTTATTAGACATTTGACAGTAATTAAAAGCATTGAAAACGATTTTATAAATTAAATAACTTTGAATGCAATTATTATCGTTTGGGTATAAATTATTCATAGTGTATGTATTTTACCTGTAGCTCCCAAAGCTGCTGACATTTCCTGGCGGAAAGTATTGCGGCAGTAAGGAACGGGGCGTCTGCCCTCCCACGGGGCTGTTTGGGAAATCATCCTGAAAATACAATTATATCTTGTTTTAGGTATTATATTTGTCGTAACAAAATATCACTTCATTATTCGCACCAACGCCATCTTCAGCAAGTGTGCGTTGGGATGGCTATAAACAACAACGACGACCACCTCAATCAAGCCCAGGACTTTGAATTTAAACTTTTTTTTCTGAACCAGGCAATTCACCCTAAAAAAGAGTAATTTGTGCCGTTAAGAGGGTATTACCAGAGAATACCGGAAATTTGTCCCTATTTAATCAAATTCTAGAGGTATTGACTCTTTTTTACAAACAAACATAAATTGATTTTGAAAGATTGTTATTTTATCTGGTAAAGGCATTTCTTAAATTTTGAAAACTATGTTTATTTTTAATATAGCAAGGTTATACCGTTAGTCGTTGGCAGATTTGTACAATTTTCAAATGACATATTGTATTATACAACACAAATTTCAAACGACATATTGTATTATACAACACAAATTTCAAATCATATAATCATACAACAAAATAAATCAATACCTACATACCTAATCTAGTAAACACATTTTTCAGAATTTTTATTTTAGTTAAATTAAAATCATTAAAAAATAAATCCGAGAACGTGTTTTGTGACGAAAATACCTCAGTTTTTCTATTTATCTAAGGTCTTACAAACTAAAATATTTCAGATTTTGTTACACACTTATTTTGTTTAGAATGATTGAAAAATCATAAATACTTATGATCAAAAAATACTTACACGATATTTAATAATTTATCATCGTGCGTTTTAAGCATTTTTATTGCTTACTTGAATGTAGGTATATATTAAAAGAAAGTTTTGGATGAAATAAATCGAGATTAAATTTTTAATTTAAAAAAAAATATACGGGGAATAATCGATGTTTCTCATCGGAACCTTCCTGTACAAGAGATTCAGGAGCAAGCATTTTTAAACTTTTATTCTCAGCCGCTGGTCAACGGCTCTTAAAGTTGAGATAGGTGGATGTAATTTTGAGGATAATCTATAAAGGGACAGGACATATCGAATATGGAAGTTATTCAAGATTATGAACTTATATAGAACTCAAAGAACGCGATGAGCCGCAATAGAGCAGTGACCAATTCTTATCCTCGAAATAGAGTGAAATAAAGTTGGTCCGCTATTATAATAAACTAAACTTACTGATTTTGGTTGTTGGTGCGTGGGTAAAGCAAGCAATGTGAAATATTCCTGCGGAATGCGTAAAATTATTCTAACTTTGATTTCCATAATTGGAACTACTTACCGGAACTATCAGGCAAGCGATAAAAAGGTACCAACGTTTTATTTTTATGAATTAATATTTTTTGTTTTGAACAAAACAAAAAGTCTTGATATTGTTATATTACTAACATTCTACGGGATTTTTTCTCTCTTTGGAATGGTAATATGATCCTGAAATATTCAGTGATTTCTCACGGGTCTGCGCTAGTAATTTATTTATTTTACGCCCAGAGTGCTTTTACATAAATAAAATGCAGTACAACTTTAACACGATAAATAAATAATACAAATAAAGTTATTATAGAAAAAAGAACATACATGAAATAAAAATACAAGCCACAAAAATTTAAAGTACAGTGAGAAATAATAACAATAAAGATACGATAAAAAATAATACACGATATAAAAAATAAAAGCAACAAAAAATGAAAAGTACTGTGATCAGAGGTTTACAGCAAGTTGCAGGAGTTCGGTTTTAATGAGGTAATTAGGTGTATAAGGTAGAATGACAATTATGTAGGAGGATCTCATGTAAATAGCACATTGACTTGATTCTTGACTGAAAACTAAAATAAATTGTGAGGACCTGGCTAGTCAGATCCGGTCACTAAACAGAGTTACCCAAGCTTCCGAATGTAACGGATTTTTATTTATTTATTTATTAACGCCCTTGTTGGGGACTTTTACATAGGGGTAGTAAAAAATATACGTTATTTATTGTGATCTGTTTTAACCACAATTTGTATTTGTTTAGCGACAAATTGAAGATGTCTTCTGAATTGGTATAATTATTTCCCTCCAGTAGTATTCTGGGCAAAGAAGAATACATATGGTAGTTGGTCCCAGAATTTCTATACTGAAATAAATCCCGATATTACATAGCCGAGAGCTAATCAATGCAAGCAATTCAGGAAAGTCAGTGAAAATCCTTCTGTCTGATAATTTAAGCATATTCATAAAATTTAGAAGAGTGTTGTGGTTAAACATAATTGATGGAACTCCCATTTTAAAATTTATGAAACGTAAGAATTTATTTTGTACTCGTTCGATAGATTGTACATATTATGTGCATGCATGTTTTATAATGCGGGTTCCAAACGGGAGAATTGTATTCAAGTTGACTTCTAACAAAAGCTTTTGTTAAGAATGAATACGAATTCTATATTTCGATCGTTAAATACATTTATTATTTTTATATATACATATTAATTACAACTAACTCTTGCCACAACCTTTTTCGTGATCAGTACCCACCACCAATTCAAAAAGATAAACCTAAATAATGTGTAAACATGGAAGAAACATGGTGCATGTAATATTTAATAGTCGCATGCATACTATAGGTACCTACTAAACATCTATTGAAAACAATCTTCTAAGAATTTAGTGGAACGCATTCAAACTACCGAATTGCATCGCAGATGAACATTGGTAATTTGATATTAAAGGTTCTTAAACATTATGGAAAATTTCAAAATATTAAATTGAAGAATATCGGGGAAAATTTAAAATAAAAATAATAGGTTTAGTCAGAAATAATATCGAACACGAAAGGAAATTTTTCAGGAATTTATATTATTTACTTATTGATAAAATTTTGCACACTTGACGTTCAACGAAAAAAAAAATAGATAGAAATAATACCGAATACAACGAATGGAAATCTTTCAGGAATTTATATTACCTACAGTATTCCAAAATATTCGTCAAAGTAGAATTTTGATACTTATTGATGAAATTTTGGACACTTTCAGTCTTCGTCTGATTTCGAAAAACTCTGTTAAGCCCCCGCAACTTCAGCTAGTAAATAAATAAAATATGCTAGTCCCCTTACTTTTAAACGCGGTGTGAGTACAAGGTAGACCAACATCGAAACGGCGTATAAGAATCAAATTAGTAAAATGATGTTTAATATCTAATTGTTCTATAAACTTTATTAAAATTCAAGTAAATTGAGATTAGTTAACGTAAAAATATATAATTCTCATTTCCTCAATTGAAACGCTTTGAAAAAATATTTAAATACTACCCTTTTAAGCTGGGCTAAAAAGAATGCATCGTATAGCCCCTGGAGCGACAGAGCAATTTAAAACATTTTGGACATTTTTAAAGCAATTTAAAACATTAGTCGAAGATAATATTGTTAATTCTGAAATTTGAAATATGAAGTTGACGAGAATGATATGAAGTTGGAGGGAATTTATGACGCGAATGTGAACGGTATAAGAAGCCGAGGACGCCCAAGGAAGACGTGGCACGATCAAGTAAATCAGATACTTGAGTCGGGCCATGTCAAGAGTCAGAATAATAGAAGAGTATGTATGAGAAGATGTATGAATGTGAATGAGGCAAGGAGCGTGTGCCAAGACCGAGTTGTTTGGCGGTCCGTCCTCTCTGCCTACCCCTGCGGGAAAACGGCCTGATGGTTAGTTAGTTAGTTAGTTGAGTTGACAATTACGACAGTCTCATAATAGATCGCAGTAGCCCAATTGGTAGAGGTGTATGTCCTGGTAAGAGGCATGGTTCTGGATTCGAGTCCCAGTTGCGACAGTTATTTTTTATTATTTTTCTGTGTCTTGTTTATTTTCATATTTAAAAAAAATAGACTACTATTGATATCTTCTTCTTCAATGATATAAATCATTTTTCTCAAACTGCTAAAGGAAATTTTTCCGCACACATAAAAAAAAAATATACCTCCGAATTTGAATATGGAGACATACAATCTGATTATAGTTCTATATAGCCAATGAATTCACCTATATTTTGTCTATATCACATATTCGTATGACTTATAATTTTTTTTTATAAAATCGTTAACTTTAAAACATTTTAAAGAATCTAGAGAATATTGGTCACATTGTGGCAACAAAGCAATCCGAGGCTTTGAAAAAGCGTTCGAGTGGTTAAAGAAAAAGACGAAATCAAATATTTTGTTGTCAGATTTGTACGAGTCCATGTTTGCTCAATCTGGGGGTGGTTATTTTTGTAATATTTAATAAATTTATTGAAGTTTGTCTATCGCGAGATGTTGGGGGAGAGAGGGATGCACGAGAGGCTCTGGCGGGTAAAGAAGATGGGGGTAAGAAGGCCAAAGAGGCCGGGAGGAGGTCGGGGGGTCAGAGATGCAGTCGACTCGCTAACTGTCTGGCGGTCCTATCGCAAATAATATTAAATTACGTTACACAATGTTACTCTCTGCCAATATTATCAAAAATATTATATTAAAACGACAGTGCGCCGATACTTAAGAAAATAAAAGTTAACTAAAATGTATTAGGAGCAAAACTAAATTTTAAAAAAAAGATGGTAACTGCTTTCTTTTATTTTTTATAGTGAATACCTCACAAGAGTCCCAACTGCTCCCGTCTGGAGCCAGTGAGACTATGGCATCCCCAATTGGTGTATGTTATGAGGCTGAAGGTAAGTGGGAAAGGGGAGGAGACGAGGAAGAGGAAGGTACTTCCCACCTGGCTATTCAGATCTAGTCACTAAACACGGCTAAAGCCATTTCAAGCAACGTTTCAATTCTGAATGGTGGTCTTACACCAGGGCGATACTAAGAGTATCTTCCACTCTGGAACGTGCCGCAAATATACTATATATTATTTTAATTAATTAATTGTGAAATAACACAAATCAATTAAATAAAATTTATTTGCGCACGCCGGGTTCGAACCCGCGACCTTCGGAATGGCAGTCAAACGCTCTACCGCTGGACTACGCCGGCCGTCACGGCTTAATTCGGATCCGAGATTATATTAACCACTTGAGGTTTGATTAAGTAATAAACAACGCGACTTCATCAGTTTAGTTTTATAAAAAAATAATTTGAATTAAGAAATTTATAAAAAAACCATCTTTTTAATTTCTGAAGGTTATTCCCATCAATGTATTATATCAAAAAGCATAACATAAAGCGTATGTCCCAGTTAGGGTAAGGTTCTGTGTTCGTGTCCCAGGTGCGACCACTATATTTTATTATTTTTATGTGTCTTGTTCATTTTCATATTTAAAAAAAAGATTATTATTGTTATATTCTTCAATAATTTAAATAAAATGGTGCGACCATTATATTTTATTATTTTTATGTGTCTTGTTCATTTTCATATTTAAAAAAAAGATTATTATTGTTATCTTCTTCAATAATTTAAATTAAATTTAATAATCTTATTATTATTAAGTCTGCAAGTATTTCAGTTTTTTGTTATTGTGACAGCTGTTTCGGTTTACAACGCCATTTTAAAACTGTGGGACAGTTTGAAAATGGCCTTGTAAGCCGAAATAGCTGTCACAATAAAAAAAACGAATATATGCAGAACTTAACAATAACATTATTTAATTTAAATTAAATTTAAAAAAATTAAATGGTGTTCTAAGAATTACACAAAAACAATAAATAGTTTAGTTTTACATCGTCTGCTTATAGTCGACAAAACGTACCATCAGTAATGTTGCCTCTTAACCACACCATTTATTTCTTACAATATTTCTACATTTATTTCTACATACATTATATATTATAAAAAGCAACGCCCTCATCTTTAGATTTTCCGTAGGAAATGAGGAAAAAATTTATAAAATTAATAAAATATATAATAAAATCGACGCACATCTCTCATTCAAAGTGGCGAATCTCTAGTATCTATGTATATCGCAAGTAGGGTGGGTGGGAAATTAATGTATACTAGTTGGCAATCTGGCCAGGGGGTTGGAAGGGGTTGGAAGGGGCTGGCATATTCACATAAAGACTCATCGGCATCATGTAAATTCCACCATAAGCCATCAATATGGCGGGGGTGGCTTCAAACTAACTTAACTCACTATCTATTTTCGCGATCAAATAAACTATTATTGTAGACATCTTGGTAAAAACAAAAGAAAGGAGGTTTCGGAACAAAACAACAATTAATTAAAATAATAATTGGATATTTTCTCAAGCACCATTTTTGGTGAAAAATCACATAATGCATCACATCATGCTGTGCACTATATACAAAGATACAGCGAAATTTATTACAATAATTACTTTAAGAAGTTCAGAGACCGAAATTTCATTCACAATGCTCTATGGAGCTATATCTAAAAATACCAAAATAAGTTAAGAGCGATTGACCAGCGGCTGAGAATAAAAGTTTTAAAATGCTTGCAACTGTACAGGGAGGTTCCAATGAGAAATATCGATTATTACCCGTATCAAAATTTTTAAAATAAGTAAGTAAGATTTTTCGATCGTAAGTATTTATGATTTTTCAATAATGTCTAAACAAAATAAGTGTGTTGAAAAAAATTGAAATATCTTAGGTCCGAGGTATTTTTGTCACAAAACACGTTCTCAGATTAATTTTTTAATGATTTTAATTTAACTAAAATTTAAATTCTTAAAACTGTGTTGACTAGATTATGTATTTTTATGTATTTAAAATTTGTGTTGTTTAATTAGAATCTATCGTTTGAAAATTGAACAAATCTGCTAAGACCAACGGTATAACCTTACTATATTAAAAATACACTTAGTTTTTCAAAAATTTAAGTGTACCAGATAAATTAACAATATATCAAAATCAATTTATGTTTTTTTCTAAAAAAAAGTCAATTTGTCAGGAATTTTATTTAAAAATGACTAATTTCCGGTATTCTCTGGTAATACCATATTAACTTATGAGTGTGGTGTTGTGAATTATTTCAACTTTTTTCTATGTAAAATTTATCCTTTAGAAAAAAAATAAAACAATAGGAAGAAATGAGTTTTAACATAGTTTTAAGAATAAAAAAAATTTATAACCTTTTATGATCGAACTCCGCTTATCTACATTTATATAAAAGTGGAACTAAGTTAGAGATGATTTTTTTATCTATATAAATTATGGCGGTGTGGATTCGATTTTTGTACAAATCTACAGTTTTGTTGAGATTTTTATTAATCTTCAATTAAAATAGGAGGAAGGTTACTGTTTACATGAGATTTTGAAATACCACCCCTAACTCCTTTTACCAACCCATAAAGAAAAATTGTTACGTTTTTTATGAAATTTTACACTCTTGGTTTTCAAAACGAGATGACAATTATTACTCTCTACATCCGAGTACTAAAAACTCTGCAACTTAACCCTGAGTAAAGTTGGGGGTAAAGTTCGGTTCTTGGGAAACACTCCGAAAAAATAAGTTGAATTATTTTTATACTAACTTTGGGCTGGAAAATCCGAATCTGAAGGAATTAGGTTGGGGAGGTCAATATCAACTGAGTTACAGGACTTTAAAGTTTCGTACACAGGAACAAATCCGCAATGCATTTTTGACATATTGTACTGAAGAAGTCAAAGTGATTCAATGATGCCAACCTCAGAAAATTGCAAAGTGTTGCCATTAAGCAATAATATCAATGTTATTATGTGAATAGAATGTGTCAATCACTTTTTTATCACAAACCATGTTACACAAACCTAGCGTAGCCGCTTAACTACTTGAAAACTGGGATGTTTTTCTTGCCTTGACGTGAGCAGGCGCTATAAAGGGGGAACATCCTTTTGTATCACAAACCATGTTACACAAACCTAGCATATTATTGCTTAATGGCAACACTTTGCAATTTTCTGAGGTTGGCATCATTGAATCACTTTGACTTTTCAGTACAATATGTCAAAAATGCATTGCGGATTTGTTCCTGTGTACGAAACTTTAAAGTCCTGTAACTCAGTTGATATTGACCTCCCCAACCTAATTCCTTCAGATTCGGATTTTCCAGCCCAAAGTTAGTATAAAAATAATTCAACTTATTTTTTCGGAGTGTTTCCCAAGTACCGAATTTTTTCCAAAGTTGGTTCAACCGCTCAACCACGATTCAACTTGGATGGCATCCAACGCGGTTGGATGCTCTGGCGATACAACCGTTCTTATCGCATACAACTACGGTCTTGAAGAGACGCTGTAGGAAGGAGGAAACATAGAAGCCGGCAAATCGTTCCACAGCCGAGCTGTTGAACTCAAGAACCAGCGGTAGAAGCGACCCCTTCTCGTGTGACAGATTTCAACCGTGTACATTTTGGGCGCGCGTTTGGCGTGTTTCTGACTATCCACCGGTGCCGAGGAGATCAATGACACTAGTTCAACGGAACATCTTCCGTTGAAATACCGGTAGAACATGGATAACATTCCCGCCCGATGCCTGTGCTCCAAAGATTGTAATCCGTTTGTTAAGACGGAAGAATCTATCGAACCGCTCGTTTCTGCACAGAGCCAAGTTTTTTTTTCAAAAGTAATTTAGGGTTCCAGACCAGAGGTGGCTGTTACATTCAACCGCGGGGCGTACTTGCGATTTTTACAGGGTTAGCAGTTTTGTCTATTGAAGTATCTGCGAGCCATGTGCAGTACGCCAGTTAAGTATTGTTTCAAGCAGCCACATTTTTTTAAATTTTATCGAAACAAGCATTTTAAACCCTCACAAATATGGCCAGCCATTTGCATATTGAAACAATAAAGGCACGAAACTGTAAATGAACAATGCATTTGATCTCGATATACAAATAAAAAGTGTTAATATTAATGGGCAATTTAAGAACGTAGTCTGCCTCCTTCAAATAACCATTTCGGCATCTTCCTATCACAATAGCGGCTAAACAGTAGCAACAAGGGACACTGCGCCGACTTAAAAAAATCTGAAAATCTTTTCAGTTTACAAAAGAACCGATTTCGATGTCAAAGAAACTATTTTTAGTGTACATATCATTTCAGTTAGAAATGCTGTCTAAAATTAATATGTCAAAGATTAAAAAAAATATTGAGAAAAGAAATATAGCGAAAATATTATCAAAACTCGGACGAAACCGGTTAGTAAGAAGCACTAAGAAATATTAATGTTATATTTTTAAATACTAAACTTTACTTCCTACTTCTAAAATAATCCTTGCACAGAGAGAACTAAATAATACGAATCAATATTTTATCAAATTAAAATATGACAATGAAATACAAAACTTAGTTGTTAATATTTTATTAACATTTCTGAGTCACCCGGAAAGATATGAGTCACTTAGCATAAGACATTGCTAATCGAAAAATTTTAATTGATGTCGGATTTTCCCAAACTGTTGGAAAACTAAATACAAATCAATTAACACTTTATCAAATTAAAATTTAACAATGAAATACAAAACTTAAGTGAAAATATTTTATTTGCATTTTTGAATTACCCGTAAAGCGATGAGTCACATTGCTAATGGGAAAAGCAAATTTGATGTCTCGGATTTTCCCACATTGTTTATCAGAATATATACGTACAGAATCTAAATTATCTAATGAAAAGTTATTTAGATCCGAATGGAATCCTTTTAAAGCGGCTTAAAAATGATAAACCATTACATTAGCTATCAAAAGAACAATTCATGGTCCTCGGTTTACAAAAATGGGGAAGCCAGTTTAAATGCGAAATTTTGGCGCACAGTACAATCACAGTCCACCTAAAGTATAATCAGACGCATTCAATAGACCGACATGTTAAGAGATCTTGCCAATTCTCTAGTGTTGAATTTTTTCCAGGGCATTTTTATTATGTTTTCCGCAGACATTCCGCAGAAATAATAACACCAAACAGGAAGCGAATGGGCCATGAAAAACATCGCTGTACCGAATATATCAAATGCAAAATGCTACCATTGCCCCCTCCCCGACTTCATCGTGGAGATGACAACGTATGTACACACTATACAACACTGCCTTAAGACACATACACATATGCTTAACTACCTTCATCACAGCGTACGTAAGGGCTGTGGTTTAATTAAATCTGAAACTAAATTCAAGTAACTCTTCGACTTACTAAATCATCTGACTAATAATTACATTGTCAGAATTCCACAATTATCTATAATAGCATTTGACTTTTGAAGATATTGGCACGAATTTAAAATACATTAATTCAGGAAATGGTTGCTGTCATATCGTGGCATTGCATGATTGATTATTTCAAAATAGGAAGGTGGACTGATTGCAGGTGTGCCGTCTATATTCATTGTAAATCTGTGATGTCTGAGATAAAGTTAAAATTATTCAAACTGTATCAACTTTATAAATTCTTATCGGATTTTAAGAACCCTATATATTAAATTAACAATAGCCTTTAAAACTGAGGTCAGTTTGTGAGATTACAAAATTATTAATTCAATTTAGTATCCAAGTATATAAATAATAAAATGAAAAAAGAAAGTATTTTTTCAACTAATCGTAGCCATAGTTATTAAACTTGTTAATGTCCCAACCCTGTTATTTTGGGGTAAGATCTCTGGTTGCAGAGGTTAATATCAACGCTTGTTAAGCGTCTTTTTTTCATGCAGAATAATATTGAGAGAATGAGAACATACAATAGTATTTTTATTGCTTTCATTTCGTTAAAAATGAGAGATGCGCACATTAAGGGTCGGAAAAGTACCGCCGACAATACATTACTCTCTTTGCACTTGCAATGGTGACACGCCGTTGTATGAATCAAGTGGTAATTACTTTATGAATATTCATTTATTGGCTGGAGAGAAGTAAACTTGGGTAACAGTGTTCCATGACAGTTGATACCCGACAGTTGGCCCCTCGGAATACTTATGTATGTGCAATCGGATTACGGAAAATAGTTATACCTACTTATACAAATATAAGTAAGTGTCTCCAAAGGGGTGTGCAGAGAGGATGAACCGCAGAATAACAAAAGTATAAAATATATTTTCATTCAAATGCATCAAGGGAAAATCTACTTGTCTATATATTGTAAATACCATTGTATAACCACTCGAGCGCTTTTTGCCACAATATGGTACTATTTCCAAAACCACGAATTGCTTTGTTGCCAAAATATGGCAAACGTTATCTAGATTCTTTAAAATGTTTTAAAGTTAACAATTCAATAATATTTTTTTATAAATCATACTAATATGTGATAATGGACAAAAGATAGTTGAATTCATTGGCTATATAGAACTATAAACAGTTTGTATGTCTCCATATTCAATTTTTTTTATGTGGGCGGAAAAATTTCCTTTGGCAAAACCGAGAAAAAGTTTGAAATTGCTCTGTCACTCCAGTAAATATATGTGAGTACAAAAAAATTACGCTGTGAATAATTCGTTTGATATCCATACCAACCAATTATTTGAGGTATTTTGAAGTCGATTTTAGGTTTGAAATCGGTAAATAATGCACCAAAATTATAATTTCGGGGGCCACTGTCGGGGGATCAACTAGGTACCGGGTAACCTTGATTTTAAATATTGATTATTACATTAAAGTTTCACCCACGGGTATTATATTTAGTACTAATATTACACCCTAAATCGTGTGAACAGTTTTCTTTAAAATATAAATAACCACAATTGTCATACGTGTTCCATAGAAAATATACAGAAAAATAAAGAGTTTTTAGTGAGGGCTTTGATTATATAAAGTGAGGGAATCTTTGCTTCTAAAATATGTGGATAATTTTTTTTCTAATAAGGGTTATAAACAAAGTGTATATTTTCATTTTTCAATGTTCTATTTTAACAGTGAGAGTAATGCAAACCAGCATATTTACAATTATTAAAGCAACGGTAAATGTTTGGCAACAAATTTAGAAAATATCGAAAACAAATTCATTCACGCGTGGTGCAACTAATATTGCCTATATCTAGGAGCTCTCCGATAGAATGTTGATATTATTTCACTAACTTGAGTTAAAAGTGCATTAATTTCATGTTTTGTCAGATTTTATGATTTTCAAAATTCCTAATTTCCGTCCGATTCCAAATCAGAACCACGTGTTAATTTAAAAAAATATATATACGAATTAAATAAATCTGCCAATCAAATCTGCAGTCAAATATAAAAACTTGCAAAATAAGTAGTCCTAATGGCATCCAAGAAAGAAATAAGGGTATACTTAAAATAATTCTTAATCTGTTCTTTCATAGACGTCGCTATTTAAATTATTTGAGGAAAAAAGTTCGACCGTAAACTTTGAGAAGCACAGTTAATAAAACGCGACGTAAATAAAAGCAAGCGGGTTCCCTACCGAGAATCGATCATCCAAATATAGTCATGTTAGGTAAATGGTTATCAGTTGTGTAAAATTTAAAACACGTTTATTATTAAGGTAGTATGTTATGTTATAAAGGTGAATTATGGACTCACCGATTGCTGCGATGCCCTCGGCGTCGGTATGCACACTCTGGGCGACTGCTGCGGCTGACACTGCCTCGGCTGCAGGCCCAGCAGGCTAGTGATGGACAGCAAGGTGTCCCCTTCGGCGGGGCCCGCCCGGCCTTGGAGCCCCTGGAGCCCGAGCAGCGAGTTAATGGAGTGCCGGTAGAGTATCTCCGTGGTCGGGATGTCGGGGGAGGGACAGGCGTTCTCCTGGAAATAAATGCATTGTTAATTACGGGACTTAAGCGAAAATTAAAAATACAAAAATTGTAAAAAAAATCTAAAAAATAATATCGCGTTAAATTCTTAGTTTGTGTTACATAATTTATGCGTTTTTTCTAACCTTCAGACTTTTACTTTTATTAAGAAAAATGGAACTTGAATGCAAATTTTACCATCTCCCCTGATATACAGTTATTTCTTATTATAGTCAAGTTGAAACCAAGTGATATATAGTTTTTTAAATATATAGGTAAATCTTTTTTAAGAGATTTTTTCCAATCTTACATCAAGTAAGATTAGAAAAAAGCAACCAAGCATGCCATATTTAATTCTATCCATTACACAGCAGTACACAACACACTCTTGCATTATTTCCGGATCTCAAATGTTTAAAACGGTCATACCACAAAAGAGCCTCAGGGATCTCATTTATATAGCAATCAATCTATTTTCATCCATTCTCCGCCAATTCCACGCTTCACTACCAAGTAAAAAAAAAAGTTGAACTATCGCTCGCGGTTCCCCGTTCTGGAAACTTCTTTCCCGTAAATTAAAATAACACATTTTCATGCCACGCATACTGATAATATTGCATTTTATTATATTTGGTAGAATGGTCGAGATAATCAGCTAAGCTGAAAACACGCCAGCGAGAAGCTTTCAACCGGCAGATGATAGACAATGGCTGATGGATAGTTAAATCATATTATAAAAGAACCTAGACATATGGGAAGCCAACTTAATAATACCTTCGCTGTTTCACCCTGTGGTGCAATAGAAAGTTTCACAATACTTTATAATAAGAATGAATGATCATTAAATACAATTATATCAATTCTGTATAGCCGGAAATACAAATTGCGTAGAAAAATTCGACGCACAGTCGATTTTTTTGAACTTGAAAAAATGAAGTTCATTTACCTTACCTTTAACGCGATCGATAAAAAAATATTAATTTTATTAATTACGGGAATTAGACGAAAGTCCGCAAAAAGGTAAGAACTTACAAAAGTGGAAAACACATCAAATGTTCAAAACATAATGATGTGCATATTAACTTTCAATACCGTGCTAGAAGAGTTTGTAATTAATCTTCACTTGAAAAACTTGTTTAAAACATTTAAAATTACATTGAAAATAACTCGATACCCATATTCAAAATGACCGATAATAATTAAACAATGTAAAACGAATAAATTAATAAAAATGATAATTTTAGCAATCTAATAAAATAAGTTTATGTTACTTGAGAAAAGTGCATGGCGAACGATGCGTACAATCGGCTCAGCTGTTACCGTAAACTTTGCAGCGGGAGAAATATACTATACGTCTTGTCGCGCGAGTACCCTATACTGCCACGCGCCACGTGGCAAATTGACCACAACTGAAATCCTCTAGTGTCGTCGGCCAATCACATGCAACAAGGAATTGCGCCGGCCAATGGGAGACTTTCTCTGCCCTCAAGAGTTGCAATGAAAAATTATGGAAAATCTCCCGAAACATATGAAACTTTTTGCAGCTGCAAATGACGTCATTACACAGCTGGTAAAAAATTCGCGAATCGAAATATGCCACAATAACACAATGAGGTCTTACGACAATGCTTTAAATAAAAAATAAATAAAAAATTCAACATATTTTTTACACTAACGATGTGAACAAGATTTTTTACAATAAAGTTCACTAAATGTCAGCAATACCTTTATGTAAAATAGCCTCCCAACAGGCATTACCAATATTCCAGTTTAAATTTCTATGTATTATGAAATACTTTAAAAAGATTAAATTACAATAGATTATGCAATAAATTACTATGGAAATAAAATGTTTTATTTAATATTTCAAGTAACTTTCCCGCCGCTAAAATTACGTATGAAAGATGGGAACGAGATTCTTTTACACTGGAGTTTAAATGTCTGTAATATTTTTGCAGAGGTAAACATAATATAGTCTCTAAACAGGCGCTACTATAATTTCAGTGTGACTTTCGATGAACGCATTAGGAAATATGAAAGGTTTTAAAAACAATATTAATTTCAGGGGAATTATGCAATGCATAATTTACAGAAATAATATGATAATGTAATGAAAATATCTCCACATTCAATTCCACACGAAGAAAAGATCGAATGAAATATTAATTTTACGGTTTAAATATAAATAATTAATGAAAAACTATCTGAGCACATAAAAACCACAAAATTAAACTACCCGTTAAAAACCAACCTTTTTTAAAGCAAAAATAAACCCATTATCGTAAAAAACATTAAATAAAATTAAATATTGGTTGAATTACATTATTACTGAACCTTTAGTGGCGTATTATAATAGCTCATTGCTTGCATTAATTATGGGAGACAGTAAAGATTACAAACGAATAAAAACTTTCAACGATGGTTGGAATATTTAAATAAAAAAAAAATCTCACGTGTTGCAGGGCAGGCATGATGCCTACAGGTATTTGCAGCCAGAAGTCGATCAACGGAAAGATGATTACGAAAAAAACTTATTGATGAAGTGAAATTAATAATTAACAATTAAAATCGGCTATACTGGTGCGCGGCCAGGAGCTGCGGGTACATGTAGGTGTTCACTCGGCGGCGGACTGACAGCGACTGGGCGGAGGAAATGCTACTGAGCGTTCACAGTGCGTAGGCTGCTACCCCCTCCACGCTTCTTTTTCCGCCCACTCTGAACATTGTATGCACTCTGCATTTTTATTATATTTCCCCCCTTGAGCCTTGAACAACTAATAATTTTTATTTAAAAACAAAACGAAAGTATTTTATTTTTCATTTGTTATTATTTTGAACTTGGAGGAATAAAAACTCCGCGTTGGTGTTCTAGGTTCAGGGAGGTGGGTGCTGTTTTCATTAATTGAGATTGTTTTTAGCCTTTATTTATTTGGTTATCGTATTTATATGGTGTATTTCTTCTTTTTTATGGCTCTTTCATGACATTTTCTTATTAAATTACAAACATTATTATTATTAAATTAAAATAACACGATTTCACATTTTATTTTGTTTTTAAAAGTTGTCTGTTCTTATTAAGTTATTTATTATTATAAAATTAGGCAGACATTATGTGTTTTAATTAAAAGACAAAATAACTTTGTTTATATCACTTTTTATTTATACACAATCTACATGTTTCGTGAACGATGTTCACCTCATCAGGAACAAATGTATACATTTGTTCCTGATGAGGTGAACATCGTTCACGAAACATGTAGATTGTGTATAAATAAAAAGTGATGTAAACAAAGTTCTTTGTCTTTTAATTAAAATAAATAATGACATCACAAAGTGAAAACCTTTCCGAAGAAGTTTTCTTCGAAAAATTAGACATTATGTACCTACAAATACTTATCATATGATATATGTAATCAATCTATCTATCTACCTTACATCTATCTATTCTATATACGCGTTATGTATCATATATAGTGACGACATTTGGGCATTCGACCATCAAAACAATATGAATGTTTCGGTTTACACGAGATTTCTAAAAAACACCTCATTTCCCCTTTCTATCCAGTAGAATTTTGATTTCTTCGCAATGAAATGTTGCCCGCACTTGACGTTCAAAACAAGAGGAAAATTACAGGTTACATCCCATTTCGAAAAACTGCGTAAAGCCATGGTAACAATATTGACATTTGGATAATTTGTTCGGCGTTTTTGTGAGACCCATCTCAGGGATGCTCATTTTTCACATTAAATATTATATATATCTACATTTGTATTAAAAATATAAAAATATGTTTTATACCACTTTAATTTTAATTAAAATCTACCGGTTTCGGAAGAACCCTTCCTTCGCCAGGAGAATAAAAGCTAACCCGAACTAATCTACGATACAAATATTGACAGATATACACAAAAAATATAGGTGTTTGAGTGGGAGGTTAACAAAGGGGAGGGATAATTACGGGAATTCCGACAATAACAGAACGGTTTACTGGAAATATATCTAGACTGAGACTAAAAAATAAATTAATTTGGAAATTCAATTTAGGGATTTATTAATTTCAAGTGCTTCTAAGTTATATAATTTTTGCTCTTATTATTAAGATGAAGAATTTTAACCCCTGTGTCATTATTGAAAGTATGGTGGAGATAAAATGATTGGCAAACTCTGTATGTTTCGTGATTCTATTATTTACATTTCTGGTTGTCTTACCTATGTAGAACGATGGACAATCATTGATTCGGCTGCCCAAGTCATCCGTCGGGACATAATCAACGCTTCGGCTTATTGTGGTGGTAGTATTGTCAAACTATTGTCAGGTTATTTGTAAAAAAAAATAGTTATTAGATTTACAATTTAAAACAACGATGAAACGTTTCCTGAAACTGGAAATCACAACTGATAATAAAATAATATTTGCGTAACTTACATATGGACAATACAACTAAAACTGAAAACAAACAAAACAAAACATTTAACTGTAATATAATCTTTCAAAATTTAGCAATTTGGGAGGCGGATATGGGAACCGCCGCCCCGAGAACCATTTATTGGATAACCAACACCCCTGCTATAGGTCAACTCAAGTGGTTCGTTACAGTTAGTGACATAGCAGGGGTGATCGGGTTTATGGGGTGAGGTTTGTCTAGGTCTTGGCGGCAGATGCCCACCTACTGCGTGGCGGGCCGGATCGGGAGAGACTGGTTGAGGGAGACCTAACCTCTCCAGCCGGACTCTCTCAACCCATCTCCTTGTACCGCAGTGGGAAAAATGGTTTCATACGTTCGTTACTCCTGGACACACCGACTCCCACACGGAGTACATACGAAATTACGTATACCAACAAATTATTCTTACATGTTCCCGCCAATAAACATTGAAACTCTGTTAATTTGTTCGTAAAAACTTCAGTCCCGTTTTTAACCGTTTTTACTATTAAAGTGATCGTTTTTTCTATTAAAATGATCGTTTTTTTCAAATAACATTTTTCTCTGTGCAGACTACTACCCATCCCTCATACATTTTTCCTTCCCAAAACTTCCTCTCCTTCCTTTTCCTAAAAAGACCCCCCATACAGTATCCCCAAAGATGACATGGGCCCTGAGGGAAATTTGTGTTGGGAAATTTGTGAAATTTGGTTTCGAGCAGTGGAAAAGAAAAGGGATTAGGTGTCTTAAACATTTACTTGAAAATTAGCTGTTATTTATTGTTAATTGGAGAAATGAATCATACTTTGAAATGGTCTACAAATTCGAATTTTTTTTCTTCTCCAATTTCTATGGTAACCTTGTCCCTCCAACCCTCGCGGTCCTACGTTGCGTGGAATCTGTGGAGATCTAGTTACTCCAAGTTGGGGTCCTCAGTCCGGTCCTCCGGTTCTCAGCAATGTGTCCCAAGTATCGTAAAGTACGTTCTAGTACTTTTGACGGGCTCCGTGATCGAAATCCGGAGGTTGCGGGATCGAAACCCGGCGTGCGCAAATAAATCTCATTTGATTAATTTGTGTTACTTCGCAATTCATTAATTTAAGACAATACAAAGCACATTTGCGGCACGTTCCAGAGTTGAAGATACTCTCGGTATCGCCCCGGTGTAATACCAAAATTCAAAATTGAAACGTTTTACAAAGTTGAAATGGCTTTAGCTGTGTTTGGTGACCACATCTGAATAGCCAGGCCCACCTTCCTCTTCCCCATCGCCTTCCCATCCCCACTACCTTCAGCCTCACATCATATCGCAATTGGGGATGCCATAGGCCATAGTCTCACTGGCTCAAAACGGGAGCAGTTGGGATCCTTGTGAGGTATTCATATTTTTTAAAAAGGTAGGTGTGTAGTTCAAAGTATTTTGTGGATGCCTAACTCTTACAAAATGGACACATTTGTGCGTCCAGCACCACATTTCGAGGGCGTCTATCCGTTTTTTTATGCCCAGCTAGTCTACAAATTTAAATGAAATGTTGTGTTAGTGCACTATTAATACAATTCACTATTATATCATCCATTACTTAGATCATTGATTTTCAGAGTGGGGGGCGCGCCCCACTATGGAGGAGCGAAGACATGTACAGGGGGGAGCGGTTATCACTCCGGTCGCCGAATAGGGGAGTTTTCAAGTAATTGGCGGGATTTTAGGGGTTTTTGATTTTAGTTTTAGGGATAAATATTTTTGAGAGTTGGTAACACTGCACCTCACTTCCCGCACGGCACACGCCTAGCGAATAAGTTTCAGCCTGTGATGGGCCATCCGATGGGCCACTCAATGGGCCACGGTGTGGAGGGTTAGTGGCATGGGATCGCCTTAGTGGCGGTGGGATGGCCGGGCGATGGCCTGGGATGGCGGAGTGGCCGACGGAGTGGGCCATTCGATGGGCCACTGATGGCGATGAGATGGCCACGGGATGGCCTGGGATGGCCTCCGTGAGTTGTTTTCCGGACAGTGGCCCACTACCCCCACTGCTCAGTGCCTGCTTGACCGTGAACGGGAGTGGACGTTCTAGCTTGCTTGAGTTTGATGTTCAAAAGATTACTGATGTTTTTTCTTGTTAATCCAATGTTCAAATGGCGATTAAATGAATTAATTTTTCTATGAAATTTATTTAAAAACCATTAAAACAATTCATAAACAAAATTATTATGATACTTAACTCTGGCGACGCAAAGATACCATAATATCTAATCATATTAATCGTCTATAATTATATAGTATTTATTAAAGTAGTATGTAGATACCTACCTACTTATGCCAGAATATATTATTCTTACTCTACATAAATATGACAGTATATTTTTGAAATTGCCCGTAGGTACCTAAACATAAATAATGTTTATGAAAATTAATTTTTTTTTCAACACTGAGATCTAAGAATATTATATTATAATAAAAAAATGTACAATTATTTTAAAAGGGGAAGTTCTCAAAGATGTTTATGTATCGGTGCAAATATTTTATTTATTTATTTTCATAGTGACTCACAAGAGTCACAACTGCTCCCATCTGGAGCCAGTAAGACTATGGTATCCCCAATTGGGGTATGTTGTGAGGCTGAAGGTAAGTGGGGAAGGGAAGGAGATGGGGGAGAGGAAGGTGGGGAAGTACCTGGCTATTCAGATCTAGTCACTAAACACGGATAAAGCCATTTCATAAAGAATGGTGGTCTTTCACCAGGGCGATACTGAGAGTATCTTCCAATCTGGAACGTGCCGCAAAAAATATACTATATGTTATTTTTATTTATTAATTGTGAAATAACACAAATTAATCAAATCAAATTTATTTACGCACGCCGGGTTCGAACCCGCGACCTTCGGATTGGGTGTCCAAAGCCTTAAAATGATAGTCAGGAATGTCACTGTCAAAACCCCAGGTCAAACAGCAGTTGGTATAAAATGGGGTTTCAAAGCATATTATATACAGGGGTTTCTCACCATCCCTCCCAATAGCTTATCTACACTAATAACGAATATTTTCGATTTATTTATTTATTAAGTTGGAGTTTATAATTCGGTACTCGAAAAATAGAAATAAAAAAATGGTGGCTATATATTGGATAAGTTGGCCGAGTTTTCTAACCACTGCGAGTATTTTATTCCCTCAACGAAAACAGCTTTCGCCCAACGACAGTTCTCTTATAATGCTCCCAAAATGTTCAACTCGCTGAGTATTGACATCAGAAAATCAAAAACTTATAATCTTTATCTCATAATGTTCAGAATTGGTTATTTATAAAGGGAAGGAACTACTTTAAAGAATGCCTAACATCATTAAATTAAGTTCATTCGCTTTATTATTCAGTTTTTTTTTAAATTTAAATTCTCTTACCAAAAAACCTTTTTGTGATTAATTCATTTATCTTTATTTGCATTATTTCAACAAGTAAAGTAATTATTTATTTTTCATTTATATTTATTTTATGTTATAAAAATCAACTACGTCAGTAGTTTAGTCAACCAGTCTACGGTTGGTTTTATTGTTGTGCAACCTATTCAACTGGTAAACCAGAGTATTACCTTTTATACAAATATATTACATTTAACAAAACAATATCTGAACAAATTCACACGTATTACAGTTATATTATTGCATTTATATAATTATATATTTAAATTTCGACTACCATAACACGGACGTGTGTCTAATGTGGTAGTTAAAAAGCATGTAAAAAAACTGTATAGAAAATATGTTACGAATAAAGTTTTTTTTAAATAATATTCTTTATTAGGATAAATAAGCTATTGGGAGGATGGTGACAAACCCCTTCAATGTTATTGTTTGTTATCACTCAATTAACTGATTAATCAAAGCCACTTTCCAACCCTCTCCTTTCCCATCTCCTTCCCGATGACCCGACAGTTGATTTCCCAACACTTGATCACCGGACACCTAATCCCTGATAGATGCTCCCGTCAGTTGGTCCTTCCGACATTTAGTCCCTCCGACATTTGTTCCCTCAGACTTTAGTCCCTCCGATGGTTGCCCCCCCTCCCGACAGTTGGACTTCCCGACATTTAGCCCCTCCGACATTTGGTCCCTCCGATAGTTACCCCCCCCCCACCCGACAGTTGGTCTATCCAACAGTCGGTCCCTCCTACATTTAGTCCCTCCGTAATTTAGTCCCTCCAACATTTGGCCCCTCCGACATTTGGCCCTCCAACATTTGGTGCCTCCGATAGTTGCCCCCCCCCCCCCCCCCCCCCCAGACAGTTGGTCTATCCAACAGTTGGGCCCTCCTACATTTAGTCCCTCCAACATTTGGTCCCTCCGGCATTTAGTTCCGACAGTTCGTCTCTCCGACTTAAGTCCCTCCGATAGTTGCCCCCCCCCCCCCCCCTTACAGTTCGGCTATCCGACAGTTTGTCCCTCCGACATTTGGCTCTCCGACATTTGGTCCCGCCGATAGTTGCCCCCCTTCCCGACAGTTGGTCTATCCAACAGTCAGTCCCTCCGACATATAGTCCCTCCGGCATTTAGTCCGTCGAAAATTTGGCCCCTCTGACATTTGGCCCTCCAACATTTGGTCCCTCTGATAGTGCCACCCCCTGACAGTTGGTCCCTCCGACATTTGGCACCTCCGACTTTACTCCCTCCGATAGCTCCATAGGCCTTTGACTATCTCCAGTATCAGCATCAATAGCCTCGTGGTATGCATGATAGACTACGGTAGTTAAGTATATTTAATTATTAAATATATATAGAGCATGATTGTAAAATGTATTGCATCAATCCCTGTGTGATTTGCGTGCTCAAATATTTGACCAGTACTCGATTAGCTAATTTTCGACATGGCAGCCATCAATAAAATCCCAAAAAAATACAATATATTTAAAATAAACTAAAAATATATAAATAAGACGACTATTTTATATGCTTAGGCATTAAAAATTATTATTATTTTATTTAAAACAATCAAAGTGAGAAACTACAAAAACAAAAAAAATGGTTTATCAAAAATACTTACGTAATCGGTTGTGCGGATTACAGGTCTAGACCACGGACTTTGCGAAGCTCCTGTAACCCAACCATAAGTGCCCGATACTTGTGAAAGTGTGAAAATGTCCCTGAATTACCCAACTTAAAGTACACAAAATATAAATTGATTAGCTCCACCCGTTTTAAAAAATCTTTAATTTTGCAAGGGTGGATAACAAATGTAATCCACGTGACCACTGCAAAGTTAAGCAGTAGGGAGGCATGATAAGTTTGTTTGTTTTCAGATAAGTTTGGGAACCCCTGACTTCGATATTTACGTTCTAACCAAGTTCTAATCCGAGTCCACATTCGGAACCGTGCATCTCGGCACCTACCACAGCTCTTAGTAGGGTAGAATGGGGACGATTGAAACACGTCATGGTTGAAACATATCTCATTTTACTCGAAAACTATGATACCTAAGAGTGTCAGTGTGAAAGAAACTCCATCAGATCTTTTAATTAAGAGGATACCCGGCGGTGATTTTTCCATACTAACGTATTCCCTATTTATCTCTCTGGATTTTAACTCTAGAGAAAATATTGTTTTTGCATAAAATAGATATCAACTACTAGCGTGTCGGTACTTTTTGTTTTTTTGATAAGTTACTTTTTATAGAAGTTATGACCTTCCAAAAATCAATAAAATTGACTGGTTTAAATGCCGTCAAAAGATGTTCAGTATACAAACCAGACAATGTTTTTTTAAAAAAAAGCAAAACGTACAGACATAGAATAGTTTTTTCTTATGTAGTTGGTAAAAAAAAAATTGAAAATCAGTCCACTTTTGGAGGAGAAAAGTGGGGAATACAAAACCTCCATTTTAGTTAGGTGTCAGTGCATTGTCCCTTTCGCTCAATATCCGGTGGAGTAAGAGCAACAGTGACAGCAATATTTTAGTAAAATCTATTTCTGCACCACCGGGTATCATCTTAATGAAGATAATGTTAGCGAAACTCAATCGAAAATCTGAAACAGAAAAAGATACGGATACATCTGGGACTCGAACCCAGGACCTTCGGTTTTATCTACCAACTGGGCTAATGTATCCCTTTCCGATTCGGTCATATTTAACTGACTGAGAACTACCATTATTTAGTTATCTATATTATCTTCACTTTCTATCTGACCTGTCGTCAATAGTGCACTAGCTGACGAGTGACACAATGGTGCATAGGAGACATTATTGGATTTCCAGGCCAAAAGTAAATATTTACGACATTTTAGTTTATTATGTTAAAACTCATTTTACTCTTGCAGCTTGACCAAACTTAATTTTTTATTTTTATTTTTATTTATTTTATATTACAGAAACAAACAGTACATTGGTTACAGTGATGAGACAGTTTACATATATTAAATGATATTTCATGGTGGGTACCTATGATATGTTTCTTTGAATGTCTTATTTGTAATTACCGGGAGATGTGCGTAGTGTATATGTGCGTGAGTGTATGTGTGAGTATGTTGGTAG
This sequence comes from Limnephilus auricula, assembly GCA_951813805.1. Lineage (NCBI taxonomy): Eukaryota > Metazoa > Arthropoda > Insecta > Trichoptera > Limnephilidae > Limnephilus > Limnephilus auricula. Next base: position 11,244,986 of record OX638403.1, read on the forward strand.
GTGTGAGAAGTGTATGCGCATTGAATAGTTTATATCATTGACATGATGCTCTTTTTAAATTTGGGCAGTGAATCTGAGAAAATGTCAATGTTAGAATATCAAAATGTCAATTTAATAATAATTTAGTAACGCTATGTTCGAAGCTCAAAGCTCAAATCTCAAGCCACAAAGCTAAAAGCTCAATGCTCCAAGGTTAAAACTCAAAACTTGAAGCTCAAAGTTGGAAGCTTGAACCCCAAAGCTCAAATTTTGAAGCTCAAATCTCAAAGCTTAAAGCTCAATTATCTAAATCAATAGAATGATGAATGTAAGTAAGTCTAATGGTCAGATACGTTTTTAGATTTTCACGGCCAAAAGCATTTTCGTTGTTTGTTTTTGGGGTGTTATGCCGTGTTGCGCTACCTCTTCCTTTAGTCGACGTTTCGGACAGCGTTGCAGTGTCCATCATCAGGGCAGATCTGCACACCCCAAAAACAAACAACGAAAAAAGTCTAATGGTGTTTCGAAAATATGTGTGTACATAATAAATAATAGAGTGCAATGTAGTTGTGAATATTTAGAGCAGGTGGATGAGTTTTTATGTGTCCAAAGAAGCGAAGCTTGAAGTCCACAATGGAGTGCTGGTACCTACCCTGATGGTAGGGAGGCATGGAACTGGCAGAGGAAAGATGAAAGTAGACTAAATTTAATGCTGTAGAAATGAGGCATACGTGGTGAAAACACAAATGATTGTGTGAGAAATGTAAAAAATCCGCAAAGAATGCAAGGCTGATGTGAACGTTATTAGAACTCCAAGAGTTATAACTTTCTATTAGAACAGTTACTGACTATTTCACATAACTTGAATTCATTAAATTTCAAAGTTAATACATATTCTGATCTTATTCCATTATGGACTAGTTGTTTCACAGAACTTGAGTAATAACTTTGAAATTTGATTAATTGTTCAAATTCTGTGGAACAACTGGCCGTAATACATAATGTTAATCTCGAAAAAGCCTCTTTACGTATTGCACTTTTTATTATTTATTTTGGATAAAAGAACCCCTTACAGTTTGTTAAGTGTTTTTTTTAGAATTCGTTTACGCAAAGCTTCGTGACGATAGGCGCAGATGTGGCCTCAGCATTAGAACAAAACATTATTATGTCTCCAATTAGAATTTTCCATTTAAAATAACTTATCAATAAAATACAGAACGAGTAATAATGCATGATTTATTAAGAACAAAAAAAAACAGAAATTATTCAAATGTATGTATTTTCCTAGTGGATAAAAATACAGTTTTGTTTTCTTCTGTAAATCAGCAAAATGTTCCACACATGTAGTTGTTTTTCGGCTGGCATGTTCTTGACAGTTTTTTAAAAGTGATAATGTTGTTCTCGTGGTAGATTGATATCAAAGATAATAGAAGCAAAGCGAGGTATGGCATGGAAACGAGCCAACTGCCGCCGAGCTGCAACCAACCTGCACAGACTATAAAAACGGCAGAGCCAATAAAAGTAATGCTTTTGTGTAGGTAGAAACAGAGGCGGGGTACTGTATTGGGTAGTTGCTATTTGAAGTAGTATGGGTGATCGATGTCGGTGACACTTTTTGTGCGAGCGGTTTTCATGCTAATAAAAGATCCCGCCCCAATTCCCTTGTTCCTATTATCTGTGGTTGACATAGACATTTTCTCCCTGCGTGTAGATCTCTCGATGTGACGGCACCTTATTAATTTATTTGAGAAACGGAAAAATTTCAAATTCAATTTCTTTTGTTTCATTCAATCTATCACGCCGATGATTCCCTGCAACAGTCTGCCTCGAGCTGCGGGGACAAGGGGGGGCATGGGACGGGGAAGGGGACCTCTCTCCGTGCAGTAGATGTAAGGGAAACGGAGCACCCAGTAAGCGGAACCCGTAAGTACGGTGCAATCGCCCCCGGTGATGAAGATGGGGCCTCCGGCAATTGGTTGAACCTGTGAAATCAAATGAAGAACAAATTATTTAAAAAAGTGAATTGGAGTTTATAAACAAATAAAGTAAAGGAAAATAATTATGATTTTTTACAACTCAAAAAAGAACTTGCTTAATTTAAAAGAACTTGCTTTAAATTTAAAATGTATTGCTTTTAATCTTAGCTCTGGTTTAACTCTTGGGACACCGACTCAAAATTGTCGCTGATTCTACTTTTGTGACAACTAATTTGTTTTTTGCAAAAATTATGTATGTATTTGTAAATTGTACCGTCTTATCAGATAAAGTGTTTATATATTGATAAAATTAGTATTTAATCTACCAAAAGTAATTTTCCATAAATAGCTTAAAGAATTTTTATTTTTTTATTGTGCCGCTATATCCTTATGGATACCAGTGCTTAAGCGATTAAATAATACATATTACAATAGTTGAGATTAATTACGTTAGGACATTACTAAAAACATATTTTGAATGACAGAAATACAAAAAATACATGTTATTAGAATTTTTTTTTCAATCTTTTGAAATTTGTAATCAAAAAGATCTACGAGGTTTTAATAAGTTAGGTGATAATTTTAATTTTTTTGCATACATTAATATGGTTATTGTATGATTAGGGTCTTGCAAAAATAATATAAGAAATAATACCTTTGGATTCAAAGTAATGTGAACAGGAGCTTTAGGTGTGACAATGTGAACTCTCATCAGCTGGGCAACCATTGGCTTACTTCCCCTAGGTAAGATAAAAAAATAATATATAAATAATGAAGAATCTATAAGGTAACTGCACATTGATACACTTAACAGTCCGTGGTGTCGCCACTGGTGGATATTAATAATGTCAGTGAAAAATGCCACTTTATTTGTAGCAACTTATTATCTGAAAATTCAGTTAAGAATATGTAATAACTATAACGATAAAAAAAATTTAATAATTATTAACATCTCCTTTTGTGCGTTCTTTTCTCTTGAATTGCTCACACCGCGAAGCTGACATCACAACTTCAACTGGCAGCATCTTGATTTGAGATTCCTTGGACAGCCAGACGCACAAATGTGTCTATACTGTAAGAGCTAGGCATCCATAATAGGCTTTCAACTATCTGCCTACAATGTATTTTAAGATACTTTGGACATGTTGCTCGCCAAACTGAGGACTCCAACTTGGAGAAACTCATGGTCAGTCACTGGCAAAGTGGAAGGGAGAAGAAGCAGAGGAAGGTCACCAATGCCCACGTATTACTGGCGTCCATAGATGTCTGCAGGTTTCCATGCAGTGCAGGACCACGAGGAGTGGAAAAACTAAGTGGGCTTAAGAAGAAAAATATCGTAAAGCGGAAACAAAAATCATTGAAGAAACCTAATTGAAAATATTTTGATAGTCAAATAACAAAATATGGTATATTTAGACCCTCTTTTGGCTTCCTGCACAGTTAACTATGTGAAGCTGTAAAAAGTAAATAATATGTATTTTCTTATAATGCTGACTTATCCACTGGAGCGCTAGGCTCCCACAAGTGGGTAGATAGCTTTCACACTTGAACTAAAAATGAATTAGAATATATTGTCACATAAATAATTGTTATTATCAGAGATAATTATTTTCGTGACTTTACATGGCCAGTTAATCAATTAATTGCTCGCCTGACTTTTAACCTTTTGAAAGCCAGCATAGGAAAAATATATTTTTCATTATGACGTAAGAAATTTGACATTTCTTGCGAATCCAATATTTATAACATTTCTTTTGTGATATATTTCAAAAATTACATGAAAATAATGTAGATAAAACGATCTTTCGGATAATACCTGAAATCTATTCTCTCCACAATGAATTTATATCAAAAACAATGAAAGAATATTGAGTTTCTAAACCAACTCCATCCATATGTTGACGCGGCGGCCATTTTGTCGGCTATATTTCTTGCCCGCCGCATCACAGACAATTTATTAAAAATATTCCGAGAGGCTAGACGCTATGCAGTATTTCGTTACGTCAAGAACGAGAATGGCCCAAGCGATTCTCACCTTGTTTTTGACACAATTTCTTTATACATAAGGGACAAAATCGATGGTACACCGGAATATGTACGGCCAATGACAGGTTAATTGATTGGCTGGCAACACTGTGGTACTGCGTCCGATCAAGGGAGTGACTTTTTTTTGTACTCGGTTCTTGATTGAGTATCACGAAATACTGAATCGATTCGTCAAAGTATTAAATATTTAAAATCGATAATGTGATAAAAAAAGGTGCTAATTTTAAACAGTGCAAACGATCAGTTGAGGGTCGTGTTGGTTTCAGTTACTAATGTCGGGAGATTCACTGTGATACCCGTTTTAATACAATGGTGGCATTTTTGTCTGACCATATAATATCGTAATCGTTGATTATTGATAACATCCGCATATGTATATCCGCGATGGGAAAGAAGCAAATGACTACCTCACAACCTCAGTGCATATTTGTCGCACCGACGTGCACTATACAACTTTACCATGACAATATTTGAACCTTCCCGCAACCCTAATGTTCATGAATTGCAAGCTGAGGTAATACTTTCATTTAGAATGATTTTTTCATAGTGGTATCATGATCGCGTTTGAAAAAACTGCTTATAAATTTCCTGTAATAAGTACTGGTGCGGCGTTGGGCCAATGCTCAACCTATAAGTGAACACCGGCAGCAGACTGTAATGTGTTGCACCTTTATGTATAATTTTTACTTACCCGATAGACGTCAGGGAACCCACCAATTCACTGATTTTAACACCGGAAGGTTTTGTTAGTAATTGGACATGGTTGGGAAAGGGAATGGTGATATTATCGTATTTTTTTTGGTGCGATAGTCGCGGCGTAATTCAATTGCGGTATTTTTAAACGGTAGCGAATTCAAACTCAACTTATGCGAATAGCGGTGGAGCAACTGCTCATTGCGGCGGATTAAACTGAACTTATGCGATAGCGGATAGCGGTGGAGCAACCGCTCTTTGCGGTGACTTATACTCAACTGATTGATGTAAAGGCAGAAGGCACAATCGGTAGTTGACAAAACATAAAATTGCAACAACAATAATTTGCGCGAGCATGCCCCCCCGCCTTGACCAAGTGGTCAAAGTAATTAATACAACAAAAGAAACACAATATGAAAGGATTCAATGAACAATACTGAACCTGCGGTAGATCTAAACTAACTAACTAAATCTAAGATAATGTTAAAGTTATTGTGAAGGCAGGGGACAGAGTTTAACGACTGCCCTGCGATACGTTCCGGAGTTAGTCTTAACGTCCGCAACGCGGATCACCCCATCTAAGCCAGGGTGGTCGTTTACCACTACGCCAATAGGCCATTGAAGTGGTGCGATATTTTCACTCTTAATTATTACCACTGTGCCTTTCATTATAGGATTGGCATTGGTATTCCATTTCTGACGCGATTGCAACGTGTTCAGATACTCCATTCGCCATGGGTTCCAGAAAGTCTGGACGAGTTGATCGACAAGATGTTTTCTTTGTTGCAGCAAATTTACTGGCGCGTTTGACAAATCAGCAGCAGGTAAAGATTTTAACGGCGTAAGTGTTAAAATGCGCAGGTGTTTGCGTTTGCGATAGTATTTGCGGTTGTGCTTACGGTTGCGGTTGCGATTGTAGTTGGGGTTATGTTTGAGTTTGCGATTGCGATTGAGTTTGCGATTGCGATTGAGTTTGCGATTGCGTTTGCGATTGCGATTGCGATTGCGTTTGTTATTGCGTTTGCGATTGCGTTTGCGAATGCATTTGCGTTTGAAGCGAAAAACGCAAATGACAATTCGAATCAATTTCGGCCATGAATGAATGCGAGAAACTAGTGTGCATAATAAAGGTGACACGATTGTCTTGAGGCAGTTACCGGTTTTAGGTTTTATTTCGGGTGGATCAGCTATGCGAGAGCACAAGCCAAAAGTTATTGGCTGTTCATACTGATTGGGTTTCATTTCTGGTAACTGGTGCTTAAATGGCGCAATAGGCCAGTCGGAATGCGGCTGGCAAAGCCATTTTGGACCATTCCACCAAATTTCATTTGCCATCAATTGTGATGGTAGCATACCTCTTGACAGACAGTCACTAGGGTTATCAACACCTGCGATATGATAAAAATGACTACTGTCCAAATGTTCGTGTATTTTTGCGACACGATTGGCAACAAAGGTTTGCCAGCGGTGAGGTGATGAATGAATCCAACTTAAAGTTACAGTTTGCGACAAGCGAAGTTCCAATGGAACGTTTTCTAAAACCATGCTGGAATTGGATGCCCACTTAGCGAGTTGGAATCCACCAGATTGAAAGAGCTCAATTAACTCTTCAGTCGCGTGGATAGCTTCTTGCTCATTTAAAGCAGAGCTAGCGATGTCGTCTACATAAACATCACGATTGATAATATCCCTTGCCAGAGGGAAGCGAGCGCCTTCATCTAACGTTAACTGTTTGATTGCTCGAAGGGCTAAAAACGGACTACACCTAAGACCGAATGCTACGCGATTGTATTGGTAAGCCTGAAGCGGCTTTTGCGGGTCGAATCTATATAAAATTCGTTGATAACGACGATCTTCTTCGCGAACATTTATACATAAATACATTTGACGAACGTCGGCGGAAATTGCGATAGGAAAAAGGCGTAAATTCAGAAGAATGCAAAATAAATCATTCTGTACGCTTGGTCCCGTGTGTAAAATGTCATTCAAAGATAAACCATTTTTTGTCTTTGCGTTTGCGTCCAGAACCACTCTCACTTTCGTTGTAATTTTATCTTCACGCCTAACTGCGTGATGCGGAATGTAATACGCGTTTTCTGACGGTGAAGCTTCCACCTGGGACAAATAACCCTTGTGAATATGTTCTGTGATCACTTCATCGTAGAGTGGTTTTAATTCTGGCAGAAGCTTAAATTTTCTCTCTAGTGCATAAAACCGATTTTGCGCAGCTTGCAATGAATCACCTAAGTTACATGGGTTGCTTTTGAATGGCAGAGCCACTTCATAAGAACCGTCCCCGAGGCGAGTTGTGGTGCTTTGAAAAATGTTTTCCGCTTCTTTTTCTTCAAGGCTGTGAACTGGTTCCGAACCGATATCTTCGATTTCCCAGAATTTTTTAATTAAATTCTCAATTTCGTGCGTAGCGCAGAAAGTTAAAGTTGTGTTTGATTGAGAATTTACTGGAGCGTCACCCATTAAGACATACCCTAATGTGGTTTGAATCGCGACTGGAAAACCGGGGGTGATAATCTTATTTGGTAGCAACAGTTGAGAGAATAGACTGACGCTAATTAGCAAATCGATTGGACCTGGCATTGCCCAGGTGTCGTCTGCCAGCGGAATATTTATGAATTTGTATGACGTCAAGTCCACTTTACACGTAGGTAAATGAGCGGTAATTTTATCTAAAACTAGAGCGGTTATGGAGTATTTGAAGTAGGGATCAATCCTAGATTGAATTGTCAAAGTAACACTTCCTCTTATTGATTGCGTTTTGCCACCTAAACCCTGGACTGCGAAGCGCGCTCCTGGACTGACTGCCAGGCCTAATTTTTCACAACATTGTGATGTTATATAATGCTTTTGTGAGCCTGGGTCTAAAAGACAGCGAACGGTATTTTCTCCACCGTATCGATCAAAAGTGTGAACCTTGGCGGTAGCAAGAACTTCAGTAGTCGCCCCTTGTCGCGTGGTTGCTGACATGGTACATACCGACGGTTCTGATTCGTTAGGTTGAGTTTCTGCACTGGATGTGGAGGCATTTGCGTGACTAGGTTTCTCAAAATGAAGAAACGTATGGTGTTTGCCATGACACTTATGACAAGTGCCTTTTGACTTACATCTTGTAGATGTATGTTGCGGGCTCAAACAATTGAAACACAAAGATTTTTCCTTTGCGAAGGAAAACCTTTCCTTTGGTGATAATTTCAAAAATTGTGTACAAGTGTACAGTTGCGTATGGCTCTCATTTTGACAAAAAATACATTTTAGTTGCGTACTTGTGTAAGTATGATGTGTGCGGGTTTGAGTTGTGCGTACGGTTCTACCGGAACTGGTTGTATTTATGTTGGCAGTGTTAGGTCCACGAGTGGAAGTTCGTTGCAGAATTTTGACCTGATCTTGCACAAACGACACCAATTGCTTGCAGGTTGGAATCTCAATTTCTCGAACTGAGAGCTCAAATGCTTGTGCGGTTTGCGATTCTAGCTTTTGCAAGGCGCATTGCAGTAGTATAAAATCTGAAAGATCCTCAATTCCCAATTGTTTTAGCGCGGCGATAGATGCTGAATATTTTTCTATAAAAACTGTTAAATTGTTTGCGTTGTGCGCTACGGTTTTTGAATGAAATATGTTATTCAGGTAGTAAGTGGCAAGAGATCTTTTATCTTGATATTTATTTACAAGCGTATCCCAGATTATTTTGTATGTGTCTCCAGTTGGCACTAAACCTGATGTAACATTTTTTGCGGTTCCAGTTAATTTTCCAATTAAATATTGTACGCGTTGCGAATCAGATAGTTGTGGATTTAAATGAACATTTGTTTTAAATGTTTCATAAAATAGGTGCCAATTTTCCATACGCCCGTCAAATGTAGGTAATTCTATCGCGGGTAATTTAATAAAATTGTTGTTATTAACAGCACTCGTACTTGTAGACGCTTTCGATTCCGTAGCTAAATTTGCTTTTATATTGTTTCGGGTGCGTATTATGCGCGTGTAGAAATCTTCAAATTGTTCCCAGCTTGAATAATCTGGTTCAGAATTCGGGTTTGACGTAACAATATTCTCGTTAATTTGATCAATAATTAATTCAAATTTATTTTTAATTTCTACTATGCTTTCAGACTCCGTCATAAAAGCTTCAATCGAGCGCGATGATTCGTAGGTAATGGGTAAATTTTTTGCAAGCGAAACTAAATTTTGAACTCTTTTTAGAATAATGTCTCTTTTACTTTTTAGTAAAACTAATTGTCTTTTTAATTTGTCTTCCATTTTTACAAGTATTCGCCAACAAAGTTTTTAATTATTTATAAAATAATGCACAAGAATCAAAAGTGCACTAGACAATTTTATGTTCCGATAAATTACAGTGGACAAGTTATTTAATCATATAATTAAATTTCGAGGGATATGCGGCGATCTATGTTCAAATACGTACCTACGTTGACATTGATTATACGTGTATTACACTGGTATATCTAGCGATTTGCACTGAATAAATTTGCTACAACAATAACTTCTATGAATAAATTTGATTACCCGAAATATCAAAGAGTAACTATGTATACCTAAGTAAGTATGTAATTTCAAATAGCGGATAGTATTGTTCACTAAATTTCTTTGCATATAAAATGTATGTGAATGAATATTGCTAAATGCTGGTTCATAGTCAAATAAAATGCGGCTTGAAATACCAAATGGATCCGGCTCACAAGTGACCAAATGGATCCGGCTCAAAAAGGACCAAATGGTGCGGCGTTGGGCCAATGCTCAACCTATAAGTGAACACCGGCAGCAGACTGTAATGTGTTGCACCTTTATGTATAATTTTTACTTACCCGATAGACGTCAGGGAACCCACCAATTCACTGATTTTAACACCGGAAGGTTTTGTTAGTAATTGGACATGGTTGGGAAAGGGAATGGTGATATTATCGTATTTTTTTTGGTGCGATAGTCGCGGCGTAATTCAATTGCGGTATTTTTAAACGGTAGCGAATTCAAACTCAACTTATGCGAATAGCGGTGGAGCAACTGCTCATTGCGGCGGATTAAACTGAACTTATGCGATAGCGGATAGCGGTGGAGCAACCGCTCTTTGCGGTGACTTATACTCAACTGATTGATGTAAAGGCAGAAGGCACAATCGGTAGTTGACAAAACATAAAATTGCAACAACAATAATTTGCGCGAGCAAGTACAATTTTAAATGATTTCTGTTAACAATCATGCAAATTTCATGCATTTGTTAATTTAATGATTTTTAATTTTTTTTTAATAAAAACTACAAATTAAAACAAATGATGAAATATAGGTAAATTCATTGGATCTAAATGACAGTTTATCTTAGTTTAATTTACGTATCAATATTCGTAGGTGTGATTTTTTAATGAAGGCGTGCGAATCCAAAGCAAAACCTAAGAAAACCTCCAGTGCTCAAAGCATTTTTTTGTAAATGTCTTGACACTCTAGTGGTTATAATGGAAGGCTAAATTTGATGCTGTATAAACATTGATCATCGGGCAATTTAGTAATAAATTGATTTTGTTCATTATGGTACTTTCTGATTGATATGTGCAGTATACAGATTAGCCTTACGAGCAGGGGCAGCGGTAATAAAGGGGCATGTCACTATTTGCTAGCTTGGCTCCGCTGTGCTTATGTAATGCGCTTCCTCCGCATACAACGCTTTCACTGGATGACATCATGAACCTAGAAAAATAACAGAAAACCAATTAGAGATTGAGAATATGTACATGAAATAGAGATTTGTTTGCTTATCTCCTCACACGACCATCAAAGATATTCCCGAATGCCCGAGAGATCAAACTAATAATCTTACTAAACGGGAAAGAGTTATCGACTTTCATATTTTAAATATTTCGTACTCTTGTGAAATTTTTATGCAAAGTACAACATAACAAAAGTGCTCTGTAGCGGCGTCACTGACGCTGCACTGACGCTACAGTCGCTGTGCTTGGAACTCTACAATAAATGATACATAATTGTTTTTTAAATTATATATATATATATATATATTATAATTTAAATTATATAGGTATTTCTCAGCTCATTTATCTTATGAAAAGATAAAATAGAAACATAAGGATTGTATTTACCTGTGCCCCTTGGGGCATTCATATTCCATTCCAAGGAATATTTTAACAGTGAACTGAGAAGGAAGAGGTTTCCCTCTGGTTCCTCCTCTCTGTTGGACGAGAGATTTCCAAGAAGACATATTTTCCATCCGGCTGTAAGATTAAAAGAAAACAATTTAATTAAGAAGGTTGAATTGAAGGCGGAAGATCTTTTGGGAAAGAGTTACATCAATTATTATTGTTGTAACTCTGGGTTGTCTTACAACTCTTTAAATAAAAACTCGAGGGTCAAGAAAATACTTTGGACTTTTGTCGGTGATAAATTACAATGAGCTTGGATGGCTTATTAGCAGGCGGTAGCAATGATTCGGGGCCTCGACCTTGGGTTTGCAATTGTATTTATCTAAGTCTCGATCCCTGCATTATCGACAGCTTTATTACCAGTGCCATCTATGAGAATTCTTTTAAACTACTATCTAGGAAATCAAATCAATTGGACAAAGAAAATGAAAAGAAAGATAACATTTTTAGCAGACAGAATGAGAAATCGGTTTCAAAGAGTTAATTGACCATTGAGGACATGGATAATAGAAACATAGGCCAGTGACGTACATTGATCGATGACCAAAGGTAGGCTCAGCGTAGTTTTGTAAAAATATTTGTTTATTGGATATTTGAAAATTGCCATTTTGTTATCTTACTTATCTATTTACAAAAAATAAATCTATCATTAAAAATACTAATTTTGATTTGTGATTCCATCTGTCTGTCTGTAACTCTGGTTCATTGAACTCTAGAATTTTCGCTTTTGCTTTTTGACTGGAAGTATTTTGGAGAAGCGATAATTACCTACCTGTAATATAACATTTAGAATAGAATAGAAATAATAAAAAAATAAAAATGGCATTTTCAAAATTGGAACTGATTTGTCGAGAATGAGATCATTTCCTACGATGAAATTTAAAAAATTTTACAAAAGTATCATATAAATTAGAGCGTGCTAACAGCAGAATGTTGAATTTTTGCAAAATACTGAATAAGTACCATTGTTCGCAATTATAATTGCCTAAATTATTGCCATCTAGGAATACTTGGAGGGCCCACCCTTTCCCGCCCTGGTATAAGTAACTTATGGTTACTCCTTCAAGGCTCTCACAAGGACTCAAATTTTTTTTTAAAGAATGACTCTAAATGTATAAGAACGAAGCTAGACCTCCAAGTGTCCCTGCATACAGTGTTGGGAAGCAGTATGCAAGGGATTACAATAGTATAGGACAGTGTTAGTGTTAGTAGTCAAGTAAGGTTATAGAGAAAAAATAATGGTTGCTCCCTTGGGCAGTGGTTTTTATTCCTGGAGATCAACTTCGTGTACCCTAAGAGAGAAAAAACAAAAAAAAGACAAAATTGCTGTCTGTGAGACTGCAACTATCTGCAAAATAACACAATAGGATAGCAGCAAAAAAAAGAAATATGGTTATTAGGAAGTACCAATCCGGAGTGCATACTCCGCCATTCAGCTGGCAGGCCCCAGGAGAGAGTGCATGGACTTCAGACTGGCCGTGCACGGAACCCAACAAACTTCGCTCTTAAGCCAGTTTCCAGTAGGGCCACTGGAGGCGGGGCGGATGGTTGCCGGGAACATTTAGTCATTCCTCGGGCTTGCACCTGTCCCGCAGGGGTGCACTTGGAGGGTGAGAAAACACAGCCACCTAGTAACCGAGCCTGTGTGGATGCAGAGACAGATGTCTAGTCCACTCCCTAAATAGGAATTTGTATTTTGTGGCTTACGACATATTACGGTTGCATGAATGGTATACTTGATCACTAAATAATTTTTTTTTTAATCAACCCGTAAAAAACAAAGTTTTTTTTACTATAATATCTACATACATCTATTTTAAATTTCTTTATTTTTTGTTTCAAAGAGGGTTGAACTTTCCTCCCCAGGTGTGCTAGTATGTTCGATCGATATGAAGTTACTATTGTCGGTAACTTCTCATCGTTCCCTAGGACAACTGCAGATCGCTAATGTACAAACGACAGTTGATATCTAATATATTAAGGACATTTAGTCATTGTGAACTGTCACCTATTCGTTTGCGATCTGCAATTGTCCTAGGGAACGATGAGAAGTTACCGACAATCGGTCGGTAAGTTCATATCGATCGACCATGCTAGCACCCCTGGGACTGACTAAAATAAGTGAACAACGCTAACGGCGCTAACACTAAGCCAGATTCCAATTGGATAAGACCGAGATTTATTTTGTAGTAACTGCTGTAAATTTTTAAACATAATGTCCGCAAGTGAATGCTTGATTATCACCAAAAGTTGATAGAATGCCTTGCCATAGACAACGAGTTTATCGAAGCCTACGAAGTGGGTTAACTTCCACTTCAAAGATTCCATTTCCAAGATGTATCTAAAGAGATATAAGCTGTCAAAATGTTGACATTTGCGACTGGCCGAAAATCTTGTGACATCATGGTACATGCAGCGGTGCTGCCATTCCAAATAGGAATTAGGGTGAGGCTAAAGGGAGATGGGAAAGAGGAAGGTTGGGAAGTACCTGGATATTCAGATCTGGTCACCAAAATACGGCTAAAGCCATTTTATGTGGTGTTTCAGACTTCCATGACTCTAACGCTAGTGTGCATACTTTCTATCTGACATACAAAACAGGATGGGAAGAAACAAAATATGTGAAAAGGGTTCTCAGGGAAGTTGAGAAGTTGAGTTGAGGAACCAAAGACAATTATCCGGACCAATACAGATAAATTGTTCCAGTTGTTAGGACACCTTTAATTTTTAAACAATTTTAATTTACTAACCTTACTGAGCAGTCCCAAGGAAGTAAGAAGTTGGTACACTGTAAGAACCCCGGCCGCAGATTCTCAGGAAGACCAACATTGTGGGAGTAGAGAGAGGAGGGCCCCAGGCAAACCAACGACCAACTAGCAAAGGCTGGAAGGAGTCCTGAAAATAGATTAAGTGTGTTGTATTTAAAATCATACCAAATATGTGATATTTGAAATCTTAGTTTCCGTCTCTGTGCATAGATGGCTCTGGTGATAGAGTAAGTAAAGTAGATTGCTAGTTTTACACGAGAACGGATATTAGTATCCTGGCTGTCCAATAAACTCATCACCATTATACAAAGTGTTTAAGTGTAATAAAAGACACCACGCTTGTTGTGAAGAAGGAATTCTTGAATCATAATCATCATAAAAATAATACAAAGATGAACAAGTTTAGTGATGTATTAATTTAATAATTTATAATAATGCCACACTATTGCTGTATTTCTTACTTACCAGGTGGACTTTCTGTATGCAGCATTCCAGGTAGATATTCTGTAGTTGATGGCTGGCGAACTAAACCTTTATCTGTAAATAAAAAAAAAAAGAAATTATAATATGTAAAAAAACATAAATATTTATCCGACTACATATTATTTACTAAGAGTGGGCACTTATATCACACACATCCAAAAAATAATAAATATACTATAAATCTTAATCCCTAGAATGCCAATTTACCGCCAAATACAGGAGGGGGCGGAGAATTAGAGAATTGCAGATTATGAATTCTATATTTTACTATTTTACCTAGGACGTAAAGATTGCAAATAACTTCCATACTAATAAAAATGTGTCTACCCCCTGACATTGATCAGGGGGTAGACACATTTTTGAATGTTTGAATGATCCCTGAATGATCCCCGGGGCCCCTAGGGATCCATCCGGACCACTGATATACTTTGGGAACCACTGGCCTACATTGAAAGGTAAGCCAAGACAACATTTTGGTTATTTACTATTGAAACCAGATAATTTTTCATGGACCCCACATACAACTTGTGGACCCCCATTTTTGTATCACGCCAACGTAGACCCCCATCTGTTTCACTTTCATCCCATGGACCCCTGGGGGTCCACCTGGACCACTTTGGGAAACAGAGGATCTAGACCCTTTGAATATTTTTTAAAGTAATTATCTATGACAATAAGTTGTTGTATTTTCTTCCCGCTTTACCAGCTATCAACTTTTTAAAGAAGTATAAATGTAATTAATTCTTCGAAAACACATTTGAATTGTTGGTTTTCGTGTAGGATGTATATTCAGGTTTGTGTAGAAACAATAAAATCAGTTCATATTCGTGTAAATATATTTTATTTTATATTTGTTTGCCAAATAAGAGTTTTTTTTTTTTGCTAAAGTAAGCTATTCTGGGACGATATTATAATGATATTATTATGTAATGTATATGAACAATGGCGGCTCGTGACTTTTGGTGAGCTAGAGTGCTAATATTAACAAAAATGGCATTATTGATGTCGTTGCAGCTGAAAAATATTTTTTATTTTTTTTTCGAAAATTTATTTTTTGTATGAAGATTTTCAAGAAATCTGTGCGGCGCGCGGCAAAACTGAAATTTCCTGAAAATCTTCAAACAAAAAATAAATTTTCAAAAAAAAAATTTAAAAAAATTTTCGGCTACAACGACATCAATAATGCCATTTTTGTTAATATTAGCACTCTAGCTCACCAAAAGTCACGAGCCGCCACTGTATATGAATAACAAGATACATTATCTGACAAACAGAAAACAATCGCAAAAAAAACAATTCCTTTGTTTTTATACGGATATTTGACAAAAAGTCAGGAAGGTAATTTCCGCGCGATTTTTCCAAATACGCCTGGCATGTGACAGGTTAAACAACAGATGGCAGTGATATACACAAAAATTGAGAAATGCAACGTAACGATGTAATGATAGCTCTGTAACGTGATCTGTGCTCAGTCGTGTGTGACGCTAGAAAGGAGCTCTTAATGACTGCACATTAAATAGTTAGAACCAACCTTTATAATGAGCATCCTTAACAGCGATCAGTGTGAAGTTCTCGGTGGGGGCAAGGTGGCTGTGTTGCGATCGCTGTGCATTGCCCTCCGAGAGCGCCACATTGGACAGCACCTCCTCCTGTGAGGACTGCGACCAGTCGGGGGAGCCCGCCCCACTGCCTGGTTTGTTGGGCAAGACCCCCGTCAGGGTCTTCACGGAAGCAGCCCTGGAAAGGATTCAAATCTTCAACCTTCCGTTTTATGATTTACCAAGAATTTCACCGGTCTGCGCTACTATATAATTGTTAAAAAAAACAACCTAATCTAAGAACATAACGTAATGCCAAAAAGCACATTCTGGTATACCATTCACATCAGTTGGGGCCTAATAAAATAATTATTTATTATGTATTAATATTGTGAGTAATCACCTTTTGGTTTTCATTTGCTATTTTATTGAATCGTTTTCAAAAAAAAAACTCCGACGGTAAATACAAGCTTTGGACAAAGACACTATCAATATCATGCTATAAAAGCATTCAACAGTCTAACATTTGAAAATAAAATTGAGGAAAACAAAAATAATTTCAGACACAAAATTACAAAATGGATTAAAGAACAAAAAAGACAATAATACCAAAATTTCATAACATAAAATAATAAAACATACACGTAAAAAATAAAGCGTATAAAACACAAACACACAATACATAAAACATATAAATAAATATAACACATATAAATATACTGATTTTATTTTTATATCATTTTATTTTATTAGGCGTACTGTACAGGGCCCGCAGATACTTTAACCGCTTGGGCACATAAGCTTGTTTTCACGATAATTTAACGTAGGTAGACATAGGAATGACGTATGCCCCGTACCTGAGTTATTAATAGTCCACAACTGCTAACCCTGTACAAATCGCAAGTGTGCCCCACGGTTGAATTTGGCAGCCACCTCTGGTCTGGAGCCCCAAAGTACCTGAAAACCACCCTGGACTCTGTGCAGAAAAGGGCGGTCAGTTTGATAGATTCTCCCGTCTTCACAAACGGATTGCAATCTTTAGAGCACAGGTGTTAGGTGGGAATGCTATCCTTGTTCTACCAGTATTCAAATGGAAGATGCTTTGAGGAACTAGCGTCATTGATCCCCTCGGCACCGGTGCATAGTCGGGAAACACGCCAAACGCGCGCGTAACATATGTACACGGTTGACATTTGTCACACGAGAACGGGTCGCTTCTACGACTCGTTCTTGAATTCAACAGCTCGACTGTGGAACGATTTGCCGGCCTCCGTCTTTCCTTCCTCCTACAACATGGGTCTCTTCAAGACCCATGTTCACTCCTTCCTCTCCTCAAAAAGACCCTCCACACAGCATCTTCATAGATGACATAGGCCCTGAGGGAAATTATTTTCCTCGGGGCCTCCTGTGTGAAGTTAATGTAAAAAAATAAATTATTTAAAATTTTATTTTAATTTTAATACTTTATTTTTACTTTAAATTTATCTTAATATTCGGTTTTTTTTTTTTTTCTTCACCAACATTACATTTTAAAAGTATTAAGTACGTATAATTTTTTTGCATTATGAAATGGAGGCCTCAGCTCGGATAAGCCACCCAATGCGGCCAACATTACTGGACTGTACTATGAAATGTATAATATTGTATCAAAATACAAAAATAAAAAACAAATTCGGCCAACATTACTGGACTGTACTATGAAATGTATAATATTGTATCAAAATACAAAAATAAAAAACAAATTGTATTTTGCTGAAAAAAGTAACTAACCTGTAATCATTAATTGAAGGTTGAAACACAGGGAACGGAATAGACTCAGCGTTGGCGCCACACTGGCAATCCTTGGCCAGGTCATTATAGAAGTCAAAGTTGGAGTTCTTCACGGTATAGGGGTCGTCTCGGGACCCTTTTGTCCGCCCGCAATTACAAGCGGCCACATAGCGGACCCCACTTGAATGGGTCTCTTCGGAGTTCGAACTGGAATAAAGATAATATTGAAATACAGTGGAACTTCACATAAAGAGTAAAATGCGTTCCAGAATCTTACTCGTAATGCAAATAATTTTCAATGATTTTACATTTATTTTTATTCGTTTACTGCTGTCTTCTTGCGGCTTTTTCTCCGGGAACATTTTTGCAAGGGTTATCAAACTTTGAACAAAAAATTCACAAACAATATCTGAACACAGGTTGGGAAAAATGTATGACCATAAGCGACACTAACTTGCTAGCGGAACGAGTGATAAACACAGACGGATGTAGCACTGGTGCGGAAAGTCCTGGAACGTTGCACAAGCGAGTGACGCGAAGAAGGGACTTCCACTTTCCACGTCACTAGTTATACGAAATGTTGCACGTTAAGGGAGCCATTTACAATTTATTTTGCTCGTAATCCCAATTACTCGTTACGAGAGGTGCTCGTTAACCTCATGAATGTCGGATGAGATTTGCCCACATATGGCTGTGTTCCATAGAAAATTAATATCAGAGCATTCTGAGAGGCTAGAGTTTTAAAACAAAAATCAATGTCTGGAATGATATTGGCGCAAGCGGTTCTGACCTTGTTCACGTACAGTTTCTTTAAACATAAGGTTAAAATCGCATTTTATTTTTTAACCTTTCATCTGTCATCCTGACACCGGTGTCCGAGTGAAAGATGTGTGGTTAAAAGAAGTTCCACTTGAGACCTAATTTTAATTCAAATTAATTTTGCATAACTTACTTTCCAAAGATTAGGCACTTAGGTTCACACTTACTTGCTTATATAAAACAATAGAATGTATATTTGTGGCACATTCTAGAGTGATAAATACTCCCAGTATCAGCCTGGTAAAAAACCACCTTTCAGAAATCATTTTTGCTTGAAATTTCTTTTTGGTTTCATGACCAGATCTGAGGAAAAAAACTAGTAAAATAGTTTTTTTTTAATATCGTACAAGAGTCCCAACTGCCCAGAGTCAGTGAGAGTATAGCATCCCCAATTGCGGTATGATGTGAGATTGAAAGGATTGGGGAGGGAAAAGAGATAGAAAAAGAAAGATTGCAAAATATCTGACTTTTCAACACCGCTGAAGCCATTTCAAGCAGCGTTTCGAATTTGAATGTTGGTCTTTCTCCATACTGAAAGTATCTAACCACTCAGGAACATGCCCCAAATATACTTCCTAATCATTAGGTACTATAATGTATAAATGAAATAAAATGTTAACACAGTATGTTTCAAACATAAACCTTTATGTTCAAAACACTTGCTAATTTTTTTTAACACGTTGCTAATTTTTATTAAAAAAACGGGTTAATAAAAGTTTGTTATTTTCATTTAATTTAAAATAAAATGTATGTATATTTGCTTACTTATCGAACCCGCGATCCTTGAATTAGGAACTGCAAATCTTAAGAGGCTAGACTTTGAACCACACGCGGAACACCCGCGTCTGTCATTCTGTCCCGCTCACAATAAGCTCACGCACACTTACAATAAATGCGAATGCGAAATGTGCGAATGAGACAACGCTCAAATTTACCTACAGAAATCGCTCGAAAAGGGGTTTTGGAGAATACACTTTTCTACACCGAAACTTTCACGAAATTGAAATTTTAAGAAATATATATTTTTTAGAAAGAAGAAGCTACGTCGGTAGCTTTTTATAATTTTATAATTCTTTATGAGAGTTGAGTTAGCAGCACTTTTTCCTTAAATAATATTTTTTGATAAATCGTACATGTTTGACAGTGAATGTTTACGTTAATACGAAACGCATCGAAAATTCGAAAACATACCAACATAGTTTTCACCCTCCAGAAGGCAGTATAAAAAAAATATATTCATTTTGTGCAATTTTCGATGTAGAAAAGTGTTTTTTCCCGGGCGTACTTTTTGTATGGGCCGAAAAGCGAAGTCTATCATCTTAACCGCTCAACCATGAAGGTCCATCAGCTCCACTTTTACCAAACTATCAATTCTTGATTCTTTATATATATGATGGTCTGAAGGAGAATGAATAACAAAATCTCCAAAAAGGTACATTTCACACTAGGGAGAAATTCATTATTTTCATGGGCAAAATGCGAGCTTAAGGCTCGGACTTTCAAAGCCGTTATCTTGGGCTCTACTGGGCCTACTCTTGGGCTGAACCGACTGAATTTTTTTGATTCTTATTAAAAATAAATTTTAACAAACAAACACTAATAAAACTATTAATTTATAGACAAAGAAGAAAGAGTAAGAGTTAGAAAGTATGATATATGTATATTGTATAGTACATACCCGTGTTTTGGTTTAATGCAAGGGTTGCCCGTCAAGCTGAGTTTCTCACAGAGTCTCCGCGAAGCCCAGATCTTGTTGCAGTCCTCCTGCAGCTGCCCCCGGTACCAGTCCGACAGGGGTCCTCGGGCCATGGAGCTGAACACACTCACGGCTACTGCCACCTTCAACATTTACTTATTAAATTAACAAAAATATCAAAAATGAATACAGGAAAATTATTTTAAATGCCACAACACACGTATTATGTCTTTGTTACCTAGTTGGGTTGTAGTACCCCTCGATATACAGTCAATTCTACTTAATTGGTAAACCGGTTTATCGGGACAGCCGGTTATTTGGGCCGGAACCCAAGGTAAAATAAACAATATAAAGAAACTAATACTAATTTACTTCGGTTATCTGGGGCACCATTCCGTTTAACTGGAACAAAATTCGATCAGAAGTTGACACAAAATGTGTCTCAGTAAATGAATTTTAGTTATAAATAAAGGGCGTGTGGTATGCGGCGCCCGTGCTAGAGGTGTTACGAGTCCATTCGGCAATAATTTGGTAGACTTCGCCCACACTGTCGCCAGCTGTTTGCCGTCTGTCAACGCTCGTCAAAGTAAATTTGTTCAGTTTGCAGTACACTGTTGGGTTGTCAAGAAGTCATTTTTGGGTTACTGTTATTATAACATGTAATTGTTTGTTCATGTTTTTTTTCTATTTATTTATTAGTACCTATTTTTCATATTCATATGTACTTACCTATAATAAGTAATTAGTTTTTCATAAATATTTAATTATTTTTCTGTAATTAAATATACATTTTTTAATTTTACCCTTGGGGGCTGAAGCCCTGCAATTACAGTGTTAAAGAACAATGCCTGTGCAAAAGTGCTGCAATTGGTGTCGACCGTATACATTCATTTGTCTTAGCACATTAGCTCTACTAGGTTATTTAAAGATTTATATAAAAATATGTCACTTTATCAAGTTACTGTCTACAAGTTGGTTTAACAATTTTTTGTTTTGTTTATTGGAATTTCTTGTCCTCTACAGGTTCATAAAGTTTAAAAACACATCTGAGAGAATTTGAATAAATGTAATATATATATAAGTACGTATTAAAAAAGAACAATAAATATTTATTTTTTATTACTTATTAATAAATTTTTTTAACCATTGCTTATTTGGGCCAGCCGCTTATTTGGGACAATCCGTTTGTGCGCGATGTGTCCCAATTAAGCGGAATCGACGGTAGATATATTGCAAATGCAAGTGCAAAACATACAAAATTAAATCAGGTTATAATGTGAAAAGTGATTTCTATTTTCATACCCGTTGCAAATGATGTTGGGTAGAATAGTGAGATGGCAATCCCTCCGTGTAAGCCGCCTGGGCCAACGGCAAAACCTTGGCACACCTGCCCTGCGAGAAACGAGTGTCGATAGACAAGGTGTCCCATAAATTGGTCCACGATTGCTCAGACGAAGGAGAAAGGCATAGATCAGTAAGGATTGTAGCCACGTTTCTCCACGTTTCAGCACTAGGGATCTAAAAAGAAAACGATGATTAAATTTAAAGAAATTATTAAAAATTAATCTCAAGCTGTTAAATTGTACAGTTCAATAGTTTTATTTAAATAGTTATCAGAGAGAATAATATTGTTTTTAAAAATTAAATTAAAACAAATAACTTTGTTTAAACCACTAATATAATCACAATTACCTACATGTTTCTAAACCGATGGTTTCTTCGTCAGGGTAGTAATGACATTAATAACAAAATAAACAAACAAGTATAGACTAAAAAGAACAGATTAAAAAGAACTATGGACAAAAATATTATAGAGAGAGGTGATTAATTAATTAAAAAATATTGTAAAAAACAATAATTTAAAATTAAATATAAAAATTATTTTAAAATATGAAAAATTACATTATATAAATTATCAAAACATAATAAAGATGTTTAAAAAAAACAAAAATAAATAATTTTAAATATAATTATTAATAAGAAAATAAATTTAAGAGATGGCTATTTTAAAAAAATATTTGGTTATTAATAATATTTAATTTACTATTAACACTTTTTCTAATTTCTAAAATTTCTAAGTTTGCTAATTGTAAATCTGTTGAGTTTGTGTGTAAAATTCTTAACCCTTTATTTATATCAAAATAATGATTTGTTTCTAAAATGTGGTTGGCAAATTCAGAATAATTATTATTATTCAAACACCTTAGATGTTCCTTAACTCTAATATTAAAATTTCTAGAAGTCTTTCCAATATAAAAAAAAGTTACAATCGCTACAAATTAATTTATAAACTCCAGATTTGTTCAAATAATCACCCTTATCCTTGTTATTTAATATATAATTTTTTTAAATTTGTTATTTTATTTTTTTATATTGGAAAGACTTCTAGAAATTTTAATGAATGAATAAGAAAAAGTGTTAATAGTAAATTAAATATTATTAATAACCAATTATTTTTTTAAAAATAGCCATCTCTTAAATTTATTTTCTTATTAATAATTATATTTAAAATAATTTATTTTTGTTGTTTAAACATTTTTATTATGTTTTGATAATTTATATAATGTAATTTTTCGTATTTTAAAATAATTTTTATATTTAATTTTAAATAATTGTTTTTTACAATATTTTTAATTAATTAATCACCTCTCTCTATAATATTATTATCCATAGTTCTTTTTAATCTATACTTGTTTGTTTATTTTGTTATTAATGTCATTACTACCCTGACGAAGAAACCATGGGTTTTGAAACATGTAGGTAATTGTGATTATATTAGTGGTTTAAACAAAGTTATTTGTTTTAATTTAATTCAAAATGACGCCACAAAGTGATTTTGCGAAGTTTGAAGAAATATTGTTTTTCTTTAATTTTGTAAAAATAAGTTCATTGTATCACTATAAAGCGCCCCTCGGGTGATTTTTTCACAAAAACGGCCTAAGAGTGGCCTTGTGTGTATTACCTCTACCTCTGAAGTTAAGTACATATTTCAAAATAATGTGTTTTATACATTTAATGGTAATTTATAGCCTCAAGGGATGATATTTTTTTCAAATAATTTGTAAAATACTAACCTCAAAAAACAAAGAACTCATAGCGAATTTCCCGACATTGTCATCAAACCCTGAAGAGAAGGCTATATCGAGATGAGTTTGCAGAAACTGACTCAAGGTGTTTCGGGATGTGGCCTCTCTGCACCACTCCGCTAAGGGTGGCATTCCCTCGCAGGACTTGACCAGACTTCGGACCATATTTGGAAGAATGTTTCCTGGAGGACTCTCTTCCGTATTGACATAGACAAACTCCTCATTTTTTGGTATTGCAAACAGGGAATTGGCACTGAAAACATATAATATATTTAAGTGTTAATTCCACGGAAACAATAAAATATTTGCTGATTAATGGTTTACCGCTTGTAGGCCGCAGTCCCCCGCGCAGGTGGGTTATGCATAAAGAAATTGTATGAAGAACAAGGTCAGAATCGCTTGGGCCATTCTCGATCTTAACATTACGAATTACTGGATAGCATTTAGCCACTCCGAATAAATCATATTAATTGCTAATGACATGATAATGATATTAATTTTCTATGGTATACGGCCATCATGTGGCCAAAAGTCATCTGATATTAAAGAGGTTAAAGGAAAAAGGTGGTACTTTAGAAAAGCACCATGGTTCTGGTGCATATTTTTTGCTACAAACCAGTCATGTGCCAATTTTTATATGTAAATGTATTTCAATTGATCCAATACCATCTTTTGGCATATAAAAAACTTTCTAAGATTCATATTGATATTACATAATTGTTAAATTAACGCAGATAGCTTTTTTAGATAGGTCACCCCAAGTGGTTCTCTACGTTTGGTGACTTAGAAGGGGTGCCCGGGTTCACGGGGTGTTGGTTACGTCACGAGGTTTGTCTTGGTCTTGACGGTGAATGCATTTGCCCACTTACTGCTTGGCGAGCCGGATCGGGAGAGACTGGTTTAGGGAGACCTAATTTTGACTCTCCAGCCGGACTGATTTGACCCATCACCCTGCATCGCACTCGGAGGGATGGATTCGTACATTCGTCACTCCTGGACACATTGACTCCCAGATTCATACCCACTCCTCTTACCTTTTTCCTTCCCAGAACTTCCATTCCTTCCTTTCCCTTAAAAGACCCTCCACTCAGCATCCCCAAAGATGACATAGGCCCTGAGGGAATTTTTTTCCTCCTGTGGAGCTAATGTAAATCAAAACTAAAAATGTCTAATTTGGAAGGCGGTTATGGGTACTGTTGCCCCGGGAACCATTCATTACATAACCAAAACCCCTGCCACAGGTCATTTTGGTGACTAAGCAGGAGTGCCCGGGTTCACAGTTTGTCTAGGTCTTGGTGGCGGATACGTTTATCCACCTACTGTGTGGAGGGCTGGATCAGGAGAGACTTTTGACTTCTCAGTTTCGTTCTGGGGACACAGAATCAACCTCTCTGTAAAATCTACTCCTTTAAAATTTGGGATATAAAATAGGATAGAGAGCCTCTGAACTTAGTCTAGAATTTAACCCACCTTATATTAGTAATGACTCTCGCTTTCCTAAGCACATTGTATATTTGATCTTCCAAACTATGTTCAAGTATTTTGACCCGGGAAATGTCCGCCTTGCGCAACTGCCGGGGACAAGTGTCAAAGTAGAACAGGACACGGGGGCAACAGGGCCGCCCCTGGTGGGCCCAGTCGGGGGTCACCATGTCTCCAATCAGCTCCCGAATCTTGGGCTGGAGTTCGACCCTGGAAAATAATAGACGTTTCTTTTTTATTCAAAATGTGCAATATATATTGGTGTATTATTTTTTATTATTTTTCCCTACTTGTTACGTAGTCCAATACTTCATTTTGAGTATGATAAAAATAAAAATATAAAAATTAATCACGCATATCAGTAACAGTCCTTTTTTTTTATCAATGTTCACATGCAAACTTAAATACTAGTATTTTTTTTAAAGTTCACGCTTAATACGGACTAAAAAAATAAATTTAAAAAGTTGTAGTTGTTAGATAGTAACTAGTACTAATCAATTCAGTTACCGGAATTTCGAAAAGAGTGCATTCTAATGGTTATTTTTTAAATTTAAAAACAAGAAATGTCATTTTTCACCGACCGCTATGTTAGGAACTATTGCAAGTTTCGGTGAAAAATCACATTCCATATTTTTGAATTTAAAAAATAAGCATTAAAATGCACTTTTTTCGAGATTCCGATAACTGAAATGATTAGTACTAGTTAATATCTAACTACTACAACTTTTTAAATTTACATATTTAAGTTTGCATGTCATCTACATGAACTTATTTTAATAAGTCGAAATATTTTTCACTCAACTTCCTTATTGTCCAATAAGCAATTTTCGAATGCTAGCCATAAACCAAATATTATTTAATTAAATGAAACAATATAAATCAGTTACAACCACTGATTTATTTAGTTAAACGCCGACCGGTTACCGGTACAGTGGTTGTAACTAAGTTATATTGTTTCATTTAATTATAAAATGGATAACCACAAAGTGATTTTTACATAATAAAAATACCATAAAATAACACAGAGAGGCATAACTGTCTAGCTAACTAGCACCGTAGCTCTTCTTAAATTATCAGGAATACCAACATAACAATATGACATCTATGCTTGTAAATGGCCGCGAACTAACGCGGTTTCATATGTCGAAAGCTAATTTTCATTTTACACAATTGAAATATTGAATGCAAAAAGTTGTATTTTATAGTAATTAAGGTGAATCTAAAGGTTTTTTCTAAAAAATATTCGTATTAAGCATGGCCAGCGCGATCGAAAGTTTACCAAAATTTTTTAAAGTGATGGTAATGGCGTGTACACATAAAAAAGAGTATGGCAGATTTTGGCTAATTTGGCGAAGGTAATATCATTATAAGCATGCCCAGCTATCCTAAAAGAACAACCATAATAATATTCACCTTAAGGAATCAATCGCCTTGAAAAGATTGACATATCCCAAATCGAACACAGACGTCGGCGACGACAATATAATTACATGGCACAGGTGAAACATTAGAAGCAGGCTCTTGGAGACCTCAGTCGTGATGTCTCCCGCCGCCACGAGGAAGTCTCCACCTTTCCTGGCATCGTTCACTCTCTCAGAGCCCTCCCACTTCCTCCCATCGTCCTGGCCGAGATTGTCAACAAACTTCACCAGCTGACAAGTATCGAATAAGCTCTTCATGTGCAAATACAACACATTCTGACTCTCGTTCCAGAAGCATTCTATCTGACACTGAAATAGAATACATTTAACATTATGAGAAGCACTCTTTTTATGTATATAAACAATACGTTTTGTGAAAAATTATTCGACATAACCTTATCGCCGGCAAACTCATAACGCAAAGATTTCGCTTTGAATCCACAGTTATAAGGCGATTTTCCAATAATGCCGATAACTACTATTCTCTCAGAGGTAGAAAACTCTGGGATATCACAAATATTAAACGATTTCATTTTTATGATCGTTCATAATATTTGACACATGACAGATGTCAGCATGTTGTTTTCGGGATATTATTTTTTATCTATGAACTTATGGTCCTTGAGGTTCATGGACAAGTGTGTCGTGATAGTTGTGCTATTGTGCTTTGTTTATGGTCGTGTTACAAAATATTTGTTGTATGGCAACTGGCAACTGGCAACACTTATTGCAAATGTCAAAAACAAATGTCAGTTTCGGCCAGTTTCGGCCGTTCCGATAACATTATTAATTATTTCATGTAATTTATGCTAAGACAACAATGTCGGTGACTCTTGATATAAAGTTAAAGAAAACGAATAAAATATACCATGAAGGGGTGAGTACTTACAATTATTAAAGTTTTTCTCCTGCCATTTGCTGTAATTGTGTTTATATTAATTTGATATATTTTTCATAACTTTACCGCATAATGTGTGGTAATGATGGCAAGTCATCTTGGAATCAGAATGGAAGGAAGATGTAAGTTTTCTAAGTAGCGGAAAGTTTAATTAGGTTTGTTGAGGCCTTAAGATGTTGTTCCTTTCTTATGTATCAATTATCTTCCCAGGAGGTGGTCAGCGGTCTAGTGGTAGTCTCCAGTCCCTCAGATGTAAGGCACGATGGCATCTCCCTGCTGATGGAAGGAGTGGTGTCCCTGCAGCTGAGCAACAAAAATATTGGAATGTTTGAGGCCTTCAGGAACTCTGTCAAGGTTTGTCGAAGTCATCATCATATAAGTACAGGTAACCCCTGTTCATCGCGACCCCGATGAGTAGGGATTAATTATAATGCGATATTTTAAACAACACCAGTCCGGCTTCGACACATTCCAGGAATCGTCATAATGTATGGTTGCAAGAGCGAGCTATCTTTCTTTTTCGTTCAATAATATAATACATGTACATATATACAAAATATGTGAGACAAAATATGTAACGCTGGTAAAAAAATGTCAAACAGACAATGTGAAAAATCGGTTAAGAAAATTTGCAATGTAGTGACTTTAGGAAAGAAACTAAAAATAATCAAAGCGATAGGAAATGGTGGTAAATTTGCAGTTGTAGGTAGTGATTTCAAATTGCCTGAGTCTACAGTGCAATGAATTGTGCAGTAAAAAGACAAAATTAAAAAGGCTGGCGAAAGCGTAACTCCCAATTATTTACATATTACCGTCATACTATGTCACACAATAAACGTATATAAAACGTCTTTTAGAATCTTAAAAGGTTTTTTTTAAATCCCCCACGATTGCTGAACTTCGCTTATCGCAGCCATGTCCGGAACGCATCCCCCGCGATCAACGGGGTTACCTGTTGTAGTAATCATCATCATCATTATCTTTTCCCTGTCTTATTCGTGTCGGACCTTTGGTAAGGTGCCTCCTATCCTGTGCTAGTTCAGCGGCCTCCGTTCATGGCCCTGAGCCAAACAGCGCATGGCGTTAGTAAAAACCTCAAGGATGCCGTATTAGGTGTTATGTATTATCAGTGCCTTGGGTCCTTGGCATACAGCGCAAGTCAGCGCCTGGAGTGGACTGCTTCAATAAGGAAGTTGAGTGAAAACATTTTTGACTTATAAAAAATATGTTCATGTAGACGACATGCAAACTTAAATACCAGTTTTTTTTTTTTAAGTTCGTTTTCATAATTAAATTAATTCAAAAAATTTTCTTTAAAACAAAACAACAACAAAATTTCGTCATTACCGGCAATCAGCTGAGTAACCAATCAACCCCTCACCCCGACCATAACTGTCTAATACCTACCGTTTTTTTATGTTTTAACCACCCTAGGCCTACGAACGTACATGATACGTTCATGTTGATTGTACCATTCTGCACTAACCCGTATCACAAACGCATTTTTTTTAAATTTTATCAGGTATGAGTATTTTGCGGAAATAACCCGAAGGTAGGGCAATTGAAAAAAAATGTCACCAGAGACCAAACTTCATTTACATTTTTTACTCCAATTAATAAAAGTCAGGAATCACAAACCATGTATAATCGTGTGAGAAATGTGGATATACGCAAAGAATGCAAGGCTGATGTAAGCAATGTAATGCAAGCGTAATGAGTAAGTTTAAGAAAGGGACCCTCAGATGGTTTGGGCATGTAGAGCGAATGAACGAAGAATGGAGTGTAAGGAGAATATATGAAAGTTGTGGACGCCCGAGGAAGACATGGCACGATCAAGTGAACCGGATAATTGAATCGGGCCATGTTAGGAGTCGAATAATAGAAGAGCATGTATGAGAAGATGTATGAATATGAATGAAGCAAGGAGTGTATGCCAAGAGCTAGTTGTTTGGCGGTCCGTCCTCTCTGCCTACCCTTGCAGTAAAACGGGTGGTTAGTTAGTTAGAATCACTCAAAACATCATTTGAAATGGCTTTAGGCGGGTATGACTGAATTACCAGGTACATTCTCACCTTTATTTTTCCCATCTCCTTCCCCTCATTAATACCTTCAGCCTCACGACATACCCCAATTGGGTTGCCATAGTCTCATTGGCTCCAAACGTTGGGACTCTCGTTCGATGTTCATATTAAAACTTCAAAGCATAATAAATAAATTTATTCCACAGCCGATAACGCTAATAAACTGCACCCTAGATCTGCAGGCCGGTGGCAAGCTGCCCCTCGGCATCACGGAGATCCCCTTCGAACTGCCCCTGGCCACCCAGAGGCAGCGCCAGCCCTCGGTCGGAGTCACCTCGGGCCTGACGCAGTCCTGCCTCCTGGAGACTTACCACGGAGTGTTTGTGAGCATCACCTATGTTCTCCGGTGCACTATGAAAAGGTCTTTCTTGAACAAGGACCTCAGTGCTTCTTGCGAGTTTATGGTGCAATATAGGAAGGTGAGACATTATTCTTTTGCTTCCATGACAAAACAAAAAAGTTAAGAAGGAAAAATCAACCCATAAACAAATATTTTTTTACTACTACACTACATCTATTGTCAATTTTCAACCTAGTAATGCCATCTTTTGGGCCAGATAGTAGCCAAATTCGAAGAAAAAAATGTTTTGACTACTGAACCTTCCTCCCCAGGGACTGGAGTCAACACCGCTAACACCTAAACTAAATCCTAATCGAAAAGTAAAAATTTGAAATGTGAGTTGATAGAATGCATTGTGACTGACAGTGAGTCTATCTGCCGAGTTTCAGCTCGATCGTATGTCGGAAGTGGGTTAATTCCCACTTCTAGATTCGGTTTCATTCATTCATTCATTCAAGAAAACAGAATCTAAATTCAAATACAGTACAATCTCACTAACCCGGCACTATTAAAAACCAGAGGTTTCCGGATTATTGGAATGTTCGGATTTCTGGATTATATAGAGAAAAAACAAATAAAATAAAATAAAGCATTTCATAAAGAGAATATAATGTATGTACATATTTGTGTTCTTGTTTGACAGGTTTTATTGTAACTGTAACATATCTCAAAATTACATAGTTTTAAAATACTCCTTAACCGCTTGGGCACATTAGCTTGTTTTATATATATATAAAAAAAAAAATACCTGGTGTCTCTACAATGTTCAAAGGAATTATTTTAGTATTTCCTCTCTCCTGAACAATTTCAAAAATGTGACAACCGACCTTTGACTTCTGAGGTACAGATATATTATATTGTAAGCATTTGGTATTATGTAGTTTCAATTGTTTTCTAGGCAAAAGACAAAGTGGAATCCAAACCTATACGCTGCGTAATAAGCCCTCAGACCATTCAGAACGCACGCAGTTTATTGGGCCGGGAGGGAGATGGTGGCCGCATACATCACGCTATACCAAAGTTCAATATTCTGGCCGAGTTGGATGCCACAGTCTGTCCTCTAGACAAACCTTTCACCGGACAGGTTAGTAAATTTATTTATTTCATCTTTAAGTTTATCCACTAAACCATTTACATTTTGCATTATTAAATTATGGGAATATAAGATTTTAAGGGAGGAACCAATCAGAGCCCAGTCGATGGAGAAATCCGCGGAGAGCCGTCCGCTCGCGGCTGTGAAGCTGGTCGCAAGTGTTGCCAGCGTTGAAAGAATAATGTGGCTAGCGAATGAAATTATTTACAATAGGTACTCGCTACAACTTCTTATTTATTTTATTTATTGTTTTTGTATGTAATTTGTAGAACTCCATTTAATTTTCTTAAATTATTTTAAATAAAATGTAATAATGTTTATTATTAAGTTTGAAAATGGCCTTGTAAGCCGAAACAGCTGTCATAATAATAAAAACTAAAACACTTGCAGAACTAAATAAACATTATTAAATTTAATTTAAAAAAAATCTTATTTATTTAGTACTGTACCACTTTATACATATTCCGTCAATCACAAAATAAGATAATACAAACGGGTTAAGCGAAATTGTTACTCTTAAATGGTTCGACACTTTCCGCACATGCGCATTGCCTAATCTGATCGTAATACGACGGTATTAGCAGCTGTCAAAATTTAACCCACTTAAGGACCAGGATTATGGCAGTATTACAGCCTATTAACTTCCGAAATGGCGAACTTTTTTGACAATGTCATCCCAATTCTTATTACGCCCACGCCTTTTCATCTCCACAGTTGTATTGATAGCGTTGTCCATTTTCAGTATATTGACAAACAACAAACTAATCTCGTTGAATATTTT
Organism: Limnephilus auricula; assembly: GCA_951813805.1. Classification (NCBI taxonomy): domain Eukaryota; kingdom Metazoa; phylum Arthropoda; class Insecta; order Trichoptera; family Limnephilidae; genus Limnephilus; species Limnephilus auricula. The sequence continues at coordinate 11,276,115 of OX638403.1, forward strand.
GAGAAATGAATAAACGTGAAGTTAGCAACATGCCGCGAAATGCCAAAATGACGCGTTTTTCAGGTTTGGAACGGAGTGTTGCTACCGTAAAAAAAACATTACCCATAATCCAGCGGTCGAGCTATTTTGGGAAAATTTATGATTATGTGTAAAGATTTTTAACCTGACCAGTATAGGCCCCCTCCCCTGTATAGCTGTATCGTCGTATTAGGGAATCATTGTGAGTAAGACGGATACTGTATGTCATCATATATCATATAGCGGTATATTATTATATTTTGCAGATCACAGTGAAGGAATGCTCCGTGCCAATCAAATCTATAGAACTCCAATTGGTTCGAGTTGAAACCTGTGGATGTGCTGAGGGCTACGCTAGAGATGGTAAAACCTGATTTTGTTGCAATAGTTGTTCGGTTTCAATAATCAATCTCAACCTATCAATTTGTAATTTTAAAATGATTTATTTGATATCAGATTTATTGTGTGATGCAGTAACTTTACTTATAGATAATTTTTTTTAAAATTATGAATTGAAGCCAAGGTTCGTATAAAATGCGTTTAACAAGGTTAGCTCATCGAGGGGGCAGAGCGGTGATTAGCTAAAAATTCGTGACGTAGCTTGAAGTCCATGTTCCACCGGGAGATTTGATATAACTACAATACAAGTGGCAGTGGTTTGCTTCAAATTACATCACTCCTTCAAAATTTCGGAAGCGGCCCGATGAGTTTTTTTTTTCAAAAAGGGCCCGTATGAGCTAACCTTGATACGACTGCGCTACCCCGCTCAAAAAGAAGAAGATGGAGAGATACGACAATACGCACGTGGGAGCGAGCGCGCTAACATTAAAAACCATAAAATTCATGCGAAAAATGTGAAAATGTTTAATAAAAGACGACTCGTTTGAAAAAGAGCAAAAATCTCGTAGGGGCTGTGTCAAGTAGCATTTAAAGAAACATTGTGAATTTTTTCATACTTATAACTTGTAAAATAACAGAAACAAATGTGTAAATAATAATTTTCGGCGCATACTTTGCAATTTATTTCTATCGAGGGAATTTTAAATAATTACCGTTTCGGCGTGGGCAATGTATAGATACTATCTTAAAAAATAACATATATTTTTTTAAGAACTTAAAAACTTCAAACTTTTAAGGGAAACATGTAAGAAATCGGTAGAAATTGGCAGAGCAGCCCCTTAAACGCATTTTCTACAAACCTTGCATTGTAGCCGTGTATTTTCTAAGTTTAAAATCTTTCTATGGTCAATCTGACAATGTTTATAAAATCACTTGTAAGCCTACAATCCTCTTTCCTTTATCCTTCCAACGACTCCAAAGTTCCAAAGAATGGACAGTTACCTCGAGAGTGTTTTATCTTGGGTACTTAATAGTACACAACTGCTAACCCTCTACAAATCGCAAGTGCGCCCCATGATTGAATTTGGTAGCCACCTCTGGTCTGGAGCCCCAAAGTACCTGAAAAACACCCTTGACTCTGTGCAGAAACGGGCGGTCCGTTTGATAGATTATACCGTCTTAACAAACCGATTGCAATCTTTAGAGCAAAGGCGTCGGGTGGGAACGCTATCCTTGTTCTACCGGTATTTCAATGGAAGATGCTCCGAGTAACTAGGTGCATAGTCGGGAAACACGCCAAACGTGCGCTCAACATATTATGTACATGGTTGACATTTGTCACATGAGAACGGGTCGGTTCTACGACTAGTTCTTTAGTTCAACAGCTCGGCTGTGGAATGATTTGCCGGCCTCTGTGTTTCCTCCTTCCTTCAACATGGGTCACTTTAAGACCCATGTTCACTCCTTCCTCTCCTCAAAAAGACCCTCCACCCAGCATCTTTAAATATGACATAGGCCGAGGGAAATTATTTTCAATTAATACCTATAAAAAAGAAATTCAAGAGAAGATATAGGCAAAAACTTGATTTAATGAGAGCTCAGGACGCGGAGGTCCTTTATTTTTAATTTCCAACCTTTTTTCATAAGTATTAGCATTATTTTTTATATACACAAATCTGTATTCCGCCATTGTGTAAAACAAATTATGACAGAATATTCGCGACAATCAACAAACGCAAACGCTTTCAATTGGAAATTCGAAACAATACCTACTGGCTACTGGAGAATGCAGAACACAAAATTGCATAACTAGCGACGACATGCGGCGTTTGCCGAAGCTTTCGTAAATATAACCAAGGGATATAACGACTTATCTAAAAAAATATATATATACGAAAACAGAAGTCAAAATCGGTTTACTTCAATAGTAGATTCACAAATGCCATTGACAAACGGTTGGAGAAATGCAGAAACAAGAAAATAAAAATGTACAAAAATGACTACAAGATTGATATGACTAAAAGATAAATACCGTAATATAACGTAAAAAAATAACATCTAACTTGCATCCCTATGGTGCAAAGGTCAACCGTTAGCCGGTCAGTCTGCGGACATCTCGGGCTCGGGAATCATCGGTGAGACTCGTCTATGGCATTCGCAGGTCACGTGACATCATGAATCGCGATCACACGCGGCGACGCGGCGCACACCACTCGTCCTTATTTTGGTAAGAAATTCCTAGTTTTGTACAAATCACCGCCAGAGGGATTGTACCGAATAGGATTCTTTAGTATGGGGAGTTTTGTGCGGATTTCAAGACGCACAAAATGGGATAGATACCTACCGTATTTTACGGTGGCGCGGGTTTTAAGACGGAATTTTAGTGGCGCGCAATCTATGATGTGTTTATATTATTACAAAACAAATTTGTTTTATTTTCTCATCTTTTTGATGGGGGTTCGCCGCACAAACGCACTTTAGAGAAAACCGCCACTGTTCTCCCGACTTCCTTCATTTTTACAATTTACCCCCAATTGGCGATGCAATAGTCCCATTGGCTTCGGGGAATTGGGACACCTGTGTGGTGATCACGCAACTAAAAGCATACCATGACTAAGTGTACAGAAAAGAAGCAACAAATGTAAATGTTCAGAAGTCATTAAAAAATTCATAGGATGTTTTATTTTCTATTAACCTTTTGGATGCAATCGTAACAGCGGTTGATACAGCAAAAAATCTGACTTACTGACACGCAATCATATCAACCCTTGATATGGTAATTTGTGTTACCGATAATTTTCCACGTGAAGATATTAAAAACCTGAGCTAGAACCTGGCCGAAAGGTTAATAAATTTGTTTTTGTTTCAGCAACCGAGATTCAAAATATTCAGATAGGAGAGGAGGATGTTTGTAGGCATCTTCCCATCCCGATATACATGTTGCTGCCGCGGCTCTTCACCTGTCCAACCACCCTTACTACCAACTTCAAAATAGGTAATTCCTCCTTTTGTCTCTTTATCTACTCCAGTTGATTAGTCAGACATCTCTGAACAATTGAAATTAAAATTAAATATAGAAATTTGTTTTAGACCACTTTAATTTTAATTACACTCTACCGGTTTCGGAAGAACCCTTCCTTCATCAGGAGAATATTAAAACTAACCTATGATACAAAATATTGATAGATATATACCAAAATTTAGGTGCTGGAGTGGGAGGTCAAAGGGGGAGGGGGGTAGTTGCGGGAAATCCAGCAATAACAGAGCGGTTTATTGGAAACATATCTAGAATGGGACTAAACGATAAATTAATTTGGTTATTTTAAAAATTATTTTAAATTTCATTTTGTATCATAGGTTAGTTTTAATATTCTCCTGACGAAGGAAGGGTTCTTCCGAAACCGGTAGAGTGTAATTAAAATTAAAGTGGTCTAAAACAAATTTATATATTTTATTGTAAATTATGGCGAGCCACAAAGTTAATGCTTATTACGAACATGTAATTGAAATTTGAGTTGAATATGCAGTTCTACATATGTAAAGGTGTACCCTCTATCTGGTACAATACTTAGATGACTCATAAACACCACCGAATCAATTATAATGCAGTACAATACACATACTTGTAGTGAATTAAACCAAACGTTGATGTTTTCTGGGTCACTAGTAGGAAATTTCAAAATTTCATACTAGTGTACCGGACCGTTATGCCTCGGGTATTATTTTATAGCATTTTAAATATATCTTTCTTTCCTCATTATCTCAAAACTTATTGTTTGAAGATGTCTGATTAATCAACCGGAAAATCAACCTATTCATTTTCATGGAAAATGTGTTTTTTTTTTTAATTCATTTATTACTAAATTTATACTAGGGCCTCCACACGGAGACCCTGATGAAAATAATTTCCCTAAGGGCCATATTTGAGGATGCTGTTTGGAGAGTCTTTTTGAGGAGAGGAATGAGTGAACATAGGTCTTGAAGAGACCCGTGTTGTAGGAAGGAGGAAACACAGTGGCCGGCAAATCGTTCCACAGCCGGGCTGTTGAACTTAAGAACGAGTCATAGAAGCGACCTGTTCTCGTGTGACAAATTTCAACCGTCTACATATATTGAGTGCGCGTTTGGCGTGTTACCCGACTATGCACCATTGCCAAGGGGATCAATGACGCTAGTTCCTCGTAACATCTTCCACTGAAATACCTGTAGAACTGCGAGAGCATTATTAATTTAGCCCCTACGGGTCGGAGTCCTGCAAATGCAGTGTTGAAGAATCGAGTCTATGCACGGTGCAAAGCACTGAAATTGCAGTGTCGACCGTATCGACGGTCCCGAAAAACAAAGTCAGATCTGGTAAAAATTTTAAATCAATCTGTTGGATTATTTGTTGATTTAAGTCTATGTTTTAGGAAATTTTAAATGAAATTAAATGAAATTCCAAATATCAAAACACTATCTTTCTTGATCTCAGAAACGAAACTTTATTAGCTAAACTGCAAAACTACAAAATGGCACATCCGACATTGTTCTTCGGGACTGTTGATATATATTCAATTTGTCTTCGGAGTTAAAGAAAATAAAAATAAAATCACCTTATTAAATATGGTATTGTATACATGATGGCTTTAAGAAAAAAATATATTATTTATTGAAATTTCTTGCCGTCTCCATTATTAACCCATTATAAGCCCATAGAATATAAATTTACTTGGTGATCCAGTTGGGGATGTGTGTGAAGGGGACGGTGTGAAGGGTTTGAAGGACCACCTTCCCGTCCCACTGCTTACTGTCTCTCGTCGGGACTGCCTGTGGCTTGCCAGAAGCTGTAGATGCTGTTCTTGTGTTGTATGCTGCCACAGGAACGTGCTTAAATTTGCTTTTCCTTTATTTTATTTTGTAATGTACTTATATGTTCCTCTTTATAAATGTTGTCTCTCCACTAGCTTCAAGAACAAGAACAAACTGCCTCGGATGAAACACTTAAAATTTAATGGTATGTATAAATGTATGTTGTGCCGTGTAGGGACAGTCGGGGGCTTTTAGAATCATTTAATAGTAGCTTCGTTTTAAAAACAAATTAGAGTCTTGACGTGAGAATCGATAGAGGGATCCATCTGGTCCTTAAAACGATTCGGGAAAGTGGTGGGTGCCCTCGACTGGTGATCCAGTTCATCTCTACACGAACAATCATCACTTCAATTAAATCTTATTACATGGCTTTATTATCTCTAGTATGGATCATGAGCTTGTTAGTCAATATATTTATGTACTGGCTGAAGTCGGTGGTGTTACAAATCAATTTCACGCTGCCCGCCACAGGTCACAGACAATCTTCTTTATTTTAATAAAAGATTATTGTAAATTGTTCCAGAATTTGAAGTGAATGTAGCCATCATCTTCCAGGATGACCACCTGGTGACTGAAAACTTTCCCATCACCTTAACCCGCAGCTGAGCCGTGGATGTTATTAGTTTATATCCATTTCACCAATCCAACTGAGTGACTGCTAATCATCACGTCGCTACATCTAATGAGGGATTTGGCCTCCTCCACAAATACTCTTTACCAACTGGCTGACAGTGCAGCTATGTTCAGCTCTTATTGTCAACTCCATCATCAGTTATGGATCATTGAAATATCCATTAAACTGTCAAAATCAATTAAAACCTTAGATAAATTAATAGGGTGAAAATAGTGTTACTGAGACAGCGTGCGTGGTTGCACAGATGGTCCAGTGGACAGACTTTAGCGGGCCTTTCATATTTATTACTTTTTCAAAATTATGTATTGAAGGTTTTTTCTAAAAATAAACAAGTCGGCTGTATATATACAGATTTCTCGAAGGCTTTTGATAATGTGTCTTATAAAGTATTGATCCGAAAACTTCAGGCTTTACGAATCAGAGAAAATATGTTAAGTTGGCTAAAAAGTTACATTTCTGGTAGAACTTTATTTGTTAAAATAAAATCTTATATATCTAAACCATTTTCTGCCACTAGTGGTGTACCGCAAGGCAGTCATCTTGGCCCAGTTTTATTTCTTGTTTTTATAAACGACATAGTTAACTGCCTTAAAGACGTCAATGTATTGTTATTCGCCGATGACATTAAACTATATATAGAAATAACTCTCTTAAATCAGTGTATATATAGACATGCTAAATAACTGGTGTTCACAAAGTAATTTATATTTAAATGTAGATAAATGGAAAACTTTTACCTTCTCCAGAAAAAAAACATCACTATTGTTCGACTATTCTATAAATGAAATAAATTTAGAACGAGTAACGGAAATGCGAGATCTTGGCGTAATAATGGATGAGAAACTAAATTTCACGGTCCACTGTAAATAAATAAGGGTATGAAAATATTAGGATTTATTTTAAGAACAATTAAAAACTTTGAATCTTTACGAATCGAAAAATTGTTGTACATATCCCTGGTTAGAAGCCTAATCGAACATAACTCAATAATCTGGTCGTCTTCTACAAAATTCATATCTATAATATTGAAATAATTCAAAGAAAATTTCTATGATTTGTAAATTTTAAACTTAACATCCCTTTAGCCACTGGAGCGACCACGCGAAATAAATAAATTTGCCTCGATTGCTCGAGATTTCCAGATGATAATTTTTTTAATTTTTCGCCAACATTAAATAAAATCATATCTTCGAATTTTAACACAAAGACATACAAACTTATTAAAATGCTATATAGCCAATGAATTAACCTCTATTATACCGTTTATGTCATATTTGTAGGATGTATAAAAAAAATATTAAAAAATCGTAAAGTTTATAACCGCGCGGTTCCTGCGTGTTTGATATTTTGAATCTTCCGTCAGAGGTACTTATTCGAGTCAATGTAGAATATTTTCGATTTCTGTATGTTGTCTGTGGTATACTTGATAATGAAAGGTACATATCTTTGAAAAATGGACTTAATTTTAACCTTAAACAGCTGATCATAAATTTTGCGCCAAAAAAATATTTAAAAAAAACTATTTTTAACATCGTTCTAAAATAATCTACGAAGTTCGAATTTGCAACATCTACGGCTATAATAGATAAAGCATTTCAATAGCTTCGTTTTAAGACCGAAATAACAAACGTGGAAGCTACAAATATTTTTTAAATCTTTTTTTGCCGAATCAGTAGATAATTGGCTTTTGAAAGCCGTAAAGCAATCCTAGACATTTAAAATGGTGCATAAATAAGCCAAAAATCGCTCCAGTGGTTAGAGCACATAAATTACCTATCATTAATTAATATTTTGAATATTCCAACTTTAGAAAACAGATGAAAAATAACCGACCTAACCTTTTTATTAAAATTATTTGACGGCTGGCGTAGTCCAGCGGTAAGGCGTTGGACTGCCATTCCGAAGGTTACATTTTATTTAATTGATTTGTGTTATTTCACAATTAATTATTTTAAATAATGTACAGTATTTTTGCGGCACGTTCCAGAGTGGAAGATACTCTTAGTATCGCCCTGGTGTAAGACCACCATTCAGAATTGAAACGTTGCTTGAAATGGCTTTAGCCGTGTTTAGTGACTAAATCTGAATAGCCAGGTACTTCCCCACCTTCCTCTTCCTCGTCTCCTTTCCTTTCCCACTTACCTTCAGCCTCATAACATACCCCAATTGGGGATGTCATAGTCTCACTGGCTCCAGACGGGAGCAGTTGGGACTCTTGTGAGGTATTCTCTATAATTTTTTTTTTTTTAAATTCTAAATTGGATTGCTGTGAACTCTTTCTTGCATTTAATAAATCTACATGTACCTACACGAACTACTAGACAAACATTAACATTTTATATACACACATCTCATTCTAATAGCTATAAATTGCATTCCGTAATACAATGATTACATAGTCTTGGTAACCAATATTTTTTAAAGAATATTGATGTATTTGACAATAATTTGAATTTAGCAAACTTTAAACGCCGTATGTGCGAACTATTTCTACATGCATAAACTATTGTAAATACCAATTTTATACATTTTTATTAACACCTATTATTGTTGATTTGGAGGATATTGGCAGGCTATCTATTTTTACTTTATTTATATTCTGTATTACCTGCATTTTGTCAACTCATATTTTATCTAACCTATATTATGTTTCTTTATATTTTCTGTTACTTACCTTTATTTTATCAACTCTTCACTGTAATTAATCAAAACATGTATTGCTTTATGTATGTAAAAGGCCTATGGGCGTTTAAATAAAAAATAAATAAATAAATTATTATGAAAATCAGTTTATATGTCACCAACCTTATTTTTAAGATACACAAATAAAAATTTACACCGTTATAAGTTAGTGTTTATTTGAGTTTAGGGGGTTTCTCACCATCCTCTCAATAGCTTATCTACCCTAATAACGAATATTTAAGATTTACGGTTTATTTATTTATTAAGTTGGAGTTTATAATTCGGTACTCGAACCTATGAATAGTGGCTATATATTCGATACGTTGGCCGAGTTTTCTGACCACTGCGAGTATTTTATTTTTATTTTTAATAATATTCGTTATTAGGGTAGATGAGCTATTAGGAGGATGGTGAGAAACCCCCTTATTCACATAAAATTTATATATCCTTCAAGATTGCAATATCAAATATAAAAATGAATGTTTCTTTGTTTGTCCCTTATGCGATACCTAAAGCATTTATCCGATTGCTATGAAACTATGGTGATTTGTTATGCGCACGCCCGCGATGGTTTCTATTTGTAATATGTAATAATGTAATGGTGAGCTCTGGCGTTATGAAATTATTTACTTAACCATTCATCTGATTGCGATGAAACCTCATTTGTGTGAGGTCGAAGGTAGAGCGGAGAGAAAGGAGATGGACAAGAGTAAGTCAGGGAGTACCTGACTATTCCGATCTGGTCACGGCTAACGATATTTCAAGCAACTTTTTAATTCTGAATGGAGGTCTTACACCAGGGCAATACTGAGAGTATCTTCCACTCTGAAATGTTATTGTATGTATGGTACAATTTCTAAAGTTCGAGTCATTATTTTTTGCTTGTGTTTCTACGACATTGTCTTTTTTTATAAACTCCATGTGTCATCATAATATATACAGTACAATCTCACTAATCCGGCACTTCACTAGACCGATACGTCCAATAATCCGGCACCCTCTGCCCGCCCTCCCTCGCCCCTTTACCCCTTTTTTTTATAGTTTCAATAGCAAAGTTTGTACATTATGTAGGTATAAAGTATAATTTTTTTGTCATTTTTCACAGTCCTCACTAGGGTTTCCTGTTCTGAGGCGCCCTGTAGTTTTTTTAAACTTTTGTATTTAGTAATAATGATATGCGCTCCATCGCCGCGTCGCCGTCTAACAGTCTAACCTCAACACTTATCTTGTGTGTGGTTTTGAAGTGAGAATAGTGTGTAATTAAAAATGGCAAGTAAACGGAAACACAAGACACTAGCAAGTTGCACAAAAGCAGACCTCAATTAAGGAGTATTTTAAAACTATGTAATTTTGAGATATGTTACAGTTACAATAAAACCTGTCAAACAAGAACACAAATATGTACATACATTATATTCTCTTTATGAAATGCTTTATTTTATTTATTATGATTTTTTCTCTTTATAATCCAGTAATCCGAACATTCCAATAATCCGGCAACCTCTGGTTTTTAATAGTGCCGGGTTAGTGAGATTGTACTGTATATATATGGTGACCGGTCTACTCAGTGGAAACTTTTTAAGTGTATCAATATTGAGTACAAACTTTTCATCGTATGTTAATTCCTCACATGATAATTCATCATGCCTCGAAGCGTCGAAAACTGATAATTGGGGTTTTGGTTGTGCACGTGTCCATGAGGGGTACTATATGTATATATAATGGTGAGCTCTGGCATTATGAAATTTGTATAAAAATTTTACAATAGATAGCGTGCGAGTTGGAAATATAAACATAATGTTTAGTGGCAGGGAAGGAAGTGGGAGAAGAAGGGGCATCCGTGTGAAGAGGAGGGGAATTCGCGGGAAGGGTGGCTAGCGAAAGGGGGATACAGGGAAGATGGAAGAGACATAGTAGCGGTAGGGGATAGCAGTGGGTTAATTTGGAAAATCCATACTTCTCCAGATAATAAAAGTAATAATAAAATCGTTTATCCATCATGGAAATCCTGGGTACTCGCTAGTTTTATAATTAAAAAATCGTTTTGAAAAGATATGAAATTGAAATAGGAGATATTTCATCAAACCCCTGATAGCTTATTCGTAGCATAATGTATATTTTCGATTTATTTATTCATAAAGCCCGGGTTTACTATTCTGTATATGAACCAATAAATAGTGGCTATATGCTATACATATATATATATATACTAGTTGACCTGCCCACGCGTTGAAGAACTACCGAAATACAACGCCATCTACTGGATGATTACCTAACGTAGATAACGAAGTGTGTGCCATCTGTCAGAAACTTATGGAACTTACAAATAATTGTCCCATAAAAAAACCTTTAATTTGCAATAATAAATATTGAGGTCAATAATCGAGATAAAAACTATCATATCTCTTAATTTGGTTCAAATTACACACAGTAAGCCAAATTTCATCAAAATCGGTTAAGTAGTTTCGGAGTTTACCTCGGACGAACATTGTGACATGAGATTTTCATATATAAAGATATATATATAATTTTTTTATCTGAATACCGCACAAGAGTCGCGACTGCTCCCTACCATCTGGAGCCAGTGAGACTACGGCATCCTTAATTGTGATATGTTGTGAGGTCGAAGGTAGTGCGGAGAGGAAGGAGATGGACGAGAGTAAGTCAGGGTGTACCTGGCTATTCAGATCTGGTCACCAAACATGGCTTACGCCATTTCAAGCAACTTTTTAATTCTAAATGGAGGTCTTACACCATGGCAATACTAAGGGGCTTTCTCACCATCCTCCCAATAGCTTATCTACCCTAATAACGAATATTATTAAAAATGAAATACTCGCAGTGGTTAGAAAACTCGGCCAACTTATCCAATATATAGCCACTATTCATAGGTTCGAGTACCGAATTATAAACTTCAACTTAATAAATAAATAAATCGTAAACCGAAAATATTCGTTATTAGTGTAGATAAGCTATTGGGAGGATGGTGAGAAATCCCCTGAGAGTATCTTCCACTCTGAAATGTTATTGTATGTATGGTACAATTTCTAAAGTTCGAGTCATTATTTTTAATGTGTTTCTACGACATTGTCTTTTTTATAAACTCCATGTATCATAATATATATGTACAATGCATTCAGAAAGATATGTTTCTTATTTTCTCTTATGAAAACCAACATTCCCTCTAAAATCTAAGATTTGTAATTAGGTACAAATATCTACCTACTTAATTATAAACCATGTATTTTATGTAACAAGTTTTTTAATTTCAAATATACTACTATTTATTTGTATTTTTTTGACATACTTCGTTTTGTGGCGCAACTTGCGCTTTTTTTTTTAAATCCTCAATGTTGAAAAAAAAACTTTTTTATGTTGATGATTCATTTTAATGTTTAAATGATTTACATATGAGTATGCTTTGTCTTGTTTACAATATTTTATTGACACTATAAATCAAAATTTTGCATTAAAATGAATCATCAACATAAAAAAAGTTTTTTTTTCAACATTGAGGATTTTAAAAAAAGGCGCAAGTTGCGCCGAAAAACGAAGTATGTCAAAAAAATACAAATAAATAGTAGTATATCTGTGTGTAAGGATATAATGGCCAACCTTATGATTCCAGAGATAGCCTCATTTTTAATGTCAGTGCCATTACATTTTTTTCTTTAAAAAATTATAACTCCTTCATTTGTACACGCAATTGCTTCATACTATAATTTTATAGCATAGTAATGATCAGCAGAATCCATTTCTAGCCAAAAAAGAGCCTTGAAAATTCAAGTCTCTATGTCTATGAAAGGCGATTTTCAGCCCACTGTGCGTCGCCCGTCCTGTGTCCGCCACGAGGCCGCCCTCCCGCCGCCACAGACACACTTATTTAAATAGGATTTTAAAAAATCTATCGGCGTGCCCAAACTGCCCAAATACATTCAAACTTCAAAGGAGATTGGTTTATTTATGCTTCAAGTGTCCTCTTAAAAATAATTTCTCTTTGCCTATACACGGGATGACTAACTACTCGAAACATTCCAAAATAGATAAAAAAAAAAACAAAATTTATTTTACAAATATTTAAGAAATCCCAAGGGGAGCTTGTGCGCCACCCTACATTGCGCGGGAAAATCTTTTTGTTCTCGAACATTCTGTTGATTCCAATGCACCTGCCTACTTTATATACACTTTTTATTCCCTATATAATATTAGTTTAGCATCACTCAATATTCATTTACTTTATATACAAATTAAATAATTAAGTAGGTATGTCAATCATAATTTCACTCATCCTACATTTTCTATCGTTTACCTACTAAAATGTATTCGGGTTTTCATATGAAAATTCATGTGACACGCCTCGTCTTCTTCTAGCGCGTTTGTATAACCATAGGCCATCTCTCTCTCTCTCGCACTTGGCTGATGCAATCCCGCTTGGGAGCTCTTTTCCTAGTACATTCGCCGCTTTACGTCACTCTTCCGCTAAAGTTCGAACAAACAATACAGGATTTTACGTTGTGCTCTCGTGAATTTAATGGAATATTTAAAGATCGGAAGTTTAAGTGACGATTTTGATAAAGGGAAATCATTCAATATATCAATATTGGCGTTTGAAAGAAGCTGTTGATAAGTTATCTAGCTTTTATTATATGGTTTCGGGGTTAGGAAGATTTTGCTCTTTATATAAGGCGAAAAATATCAGTGAATTCTTTGAAGTTGCGTGCTTAATTTTTGAGGATAGTTAACAAAAGACTTCATAATACTATACATATTTTGTTGGTGTTAAAGTGATTGTATAAGGCGTAAAAAATCGTTAAGAATATTACGCTACGATTATAAAAAAAATAAATAAAAAACATTTTAAGAGAACCCAGAGGATCGATGCAATTCGCTGCGATTAGGGACATTTACCCTAACATGCCCGGTGACTTGAACATTTTCCCAAGAAGAAATACCAATAGAAACATTCAACGAATTGGGGTGCATCATTACCACCAGACCAAGAGAACATTTCGTGGAAAATTTATGCAGGGTTCCTGTTCTTATCGCACTCCCAAGAATAATATTATTTTTAAGCAGGCCTTACTAAGAACTACCACCATGTAAGTACCTACCTTCCTTACATTGTTATTTAATATTATTATCTACGTGATAAAAGCGCATTCGAATATTCTAAATTCAAAAATGTTTATTCTTTTGTGTATTTTTTTAATCGTGGTAGGTAGTTTTTGTGTAAACAAAACTGTTTATCTTATCAACATGATTTTTTTAATGTGAATACCGCACAAGAGTCCCAATTGCTCCCAACTGTCTGGAGCCAGTGAGACCGGCATCACCAATTAAAGTACGTTGTGTGGTCGACGGTAGCGGAGAGGGGAAGAGGAAGTACCTGGCTATTCAGATCTGATCACCAAACACGGCTTACGCCATTTCAAGCAACGTTTCAATTCTGAATAGTGGTCTTTCTCCAGGGCGATACTGAGAGTATGTTCCAGTCTGGAATCTTATTGTATTTATTGTACAATTTCTTTATCCCTAAAGTTCGAGTAATTATTTTTTGCTCGTGTTTCTATGATGTCATTGTCTTGCTTTTTATAAACTCCACGTGTCATAATACATTTATATACAATCAGACGGCAGTATAGACTCCATTAAATTTGTGAGAAAGGAGAAACAAAAAAGTAGTCATGGCGCCAAATTTAAATCTAAACCTATTTTATTATGTTTATTTTATATATTTGGATTCTATATCACTATAATTATTTGAGAAGTACAATGAACGTCACATATTATATATTTTTCGTACACGTTCATTAGAACACGTCATCAGTTACAAGTTACTAATATGCCTGCATAAATTTTCCGCCGTGACACTTTCTTGTCCCGATTTTCTCATCTGACTTCGAAAGATTGTTACTAGGCGAAAAATACTTGAACAATCATCAGGTACGTAGGTACGTGCCTACAGAAATTTAAATCCTAATCGAATTTACTTTACCTAAGTACCTACTTACTTATTTTATAGCATTTGCAGAATGCACAGTAGGTACCTACTTACTTTTAGAACTAATTATTATGCCCCTCTGTTTTGTCAAGGATGCGTTTGCATAGTACGTGTAAATAAAAAATATCTTATTCATATTGACCCCGATTTCTATAACTACTTACAGGTTCTCTCCTTTCTTGCTGTCATTCCTCCCCCTTGATTATACTCCCCCTCCAATTTCTAACCGTGTTGGTTCCGCAATTCCTGCCGAACGTATAGTATGGCGCATGGCAACAGCGAACCTCCTTTCTTTTTCTGGTAATGTGACGTCACTGCCCATTCCGCTCCTCAGCGGGCGGCGTCTCGCCGGTAACCCCGGCATTGCGTAAACCCACAGAAGTGTGTTATGGACATGTTTGTATACCTGAAGTAAGGTCATGTTTTTATAATATTACTTCCGGTGAAATTGATCGAACGTTTTCAAATATCGAAATTATTCCTTTAACAGAAAACCGTTTTCTTTGGTTTGTCTGGGTGCGAAGGAGTCGCGGTAAATTGGCGACATCAGTTTTTCTCTCAAATCGGTAATAGACCAGACTTCTGGGGATTTTCTGTTCAGTGGGTTATACATTCTACGAATGCATTTATGTCAATTACTTGATTTAATTTACAACTTGCATGTGGGTGAATATACAAAAGTTGGTCAACTTTTGGCCCTATTTTGTACATATAGTTTTTAAACATAATTTATACATTTTTTGGTTTGACTACATGGTTTAACCCTTTCAATATACTATTTTATGTCAGGCCAGTCACTTTTTTGTTTTTACGAGTTCTTTGTAATCTTATGTAGTTTAAGACAACGGACTGACGACAGAGTACTTGGAGGTTATACTTGAAATTTAAATCTTATTTTTAATTATTAGAATGACATATTTTTGCTACTCACGTGTAATCATGCATAAATCAAAACAAAACATAAGTAATATACAAAACAAAGACTCGCCAGAGTACTGAAAAATTGACTGGACAGCACACGCAGACGCGCTAACACGCGCTAACAGCGACGCTAGCACTGGTCTGTGTCTTAAGGTACGCAATTGACTTACTTTGACCAGTGATTCCTTACATTATTTGGAGTAAAAAATGTAAAAGAAATTTTGGTCTCCGGTGACTTTTTTGATGACTTTAAAAAAAAAGATTTTCTTCAAAATCAAACAAAAATAATTCTTCCACGTGACGTCACTGGTCAGTCAGCCAAGTAACCACCCCACCACTTACCCCGCCCCCAACTGTCCAACACCTACTATTTTTTATTTTTGTAAAAACACCAAAAATGTCACCGGAGACCAAAATTTTATTTACATTTTTTACTCCAAGTTATGTCAGGAGTCACTGGTTAAAGTAAGTCTACGATACTTAACACACTGTATTGTCATACTTCTTATCATTCATTATCAGTACCTAGTAAAAAGTTTATAATTGTAATATTTTAACTAGTTTTATTATACTTACATTAATTTTAATATTTCTGTTAACTTTACTAAAAAATAATAAAAAAAGAAACTCGTGGCGCGTAGACATGCACCCACGAGAATCCCGAATTTGATGTCTTTGTACCTACATATTATATTGAGAATTATCATTGTACATTGAAGATCTTTTCATCACCTGACCTTAGCACGCAAAAAGTTTAGATAAGCTTTGTGGGCGGAAAATAAAAAAAGTGAACTCCCGCTCTTTTCCGCCATTTTCTTCTGTAAATACATATACATTCTTTTAAAAGTTGATGGGTGTTAAATTCTATTCCTCCCTAATTACTTATAAAGGCTTTTAAAAACCTGATGTGGTTTCTGTTTAGTGCTTACATAATACATAATAATATTATAGTTTTTCACTCTCGACAGTCAGTGGTGAATAATGAGTCGGCAATATAAAGTGCTTTATTTATCCGAACACAAGCTACACATACATTCGTTAGGTATAAATGATTTGTATCAGATAACTTTTTCTGATGAAACATGTAGAAATCAAATCATCGTTATTTGTCTCAAACGTAGAAGTGTTGGAATAATAGATGTCTACGTAAATAATGCTTGTACGATAATAATAATTACGGAAACGCGAAATTGAGCCCGTTCTTGCATTTTCAATTGGGTTAGAAAAATACATCGTCTAAATGCTGAGAAAACATTTCTAATTGGAGTGGCACATTCCAACGGTGCTCCGTAAATGATTCAAACAAAAAATAAATAATTAAAATCAATTGCTGTTCGTTTGTCTCGCTAAAACTCGATAACGGCTGGGCCGATTTAGCTGATTTTGGTTTTGAAATGTTTGTCGTAGTCCAGGGACGGTTTAAACGGTGAGAAAATATGAAAGTAGAGTGAGTTGAGGGATGGTGGAGGGGGAGGAGTGGGAACGCGAGAGGGGAATGGAACGCGGGAGGGAAGGGGAGGAGAAAGGTGAACGGGACGAATGGGAAAGGACGCGCAGGAAGAAACAATTTATTTATTTCGTGGCATAGCTACTAACTACGCATGCCGGGTACCAGCTAGTTAATAATATAAATTAAATATGAAGTTTTTTTTTAAATTATGAGAGTGCATGAGATGTATGTATGTGTATGGATAGGAATTGGGAAATTGGAATGAAAGACAGTAGGTAAGTACCTTTGTCAGTACAGTTAGGTAGGACGGGTTGTAAAAAAATTTAACAATACATAAAGTTTTTTATGTTAATTTTCACGTTCTGTGAAAGTTCTATTGACGTTCTGTGATTTTTTCAGTTTTAAAAAAGCAACTGGCTTATATCGTTCTGTGTAAGTTCTGTTATTATATCATTATAAGCCAGTTGCTTTTTTAAAACTGAAAAATCACAGAACGTCAATAGAACTTTCACAGAACGTGAAAATTAACTTGAAAAATTTGATAATTATTCAAATTGTGTTAGTTCAAGTTATATTATTCAAAAAGAGGTGTGTAAGTGTAGTTTTCAATCCTCCCTTTCTACTTCCTACCCCTATAAAGAAACAGCATCAGCCAGTTATTTAGACAACAAATTAATCTTACTTGACTCACAATCAGTCACAGGGACGAGAATAATTCGTATTAAATATTAAACATATGATGCTAATACTCACTTTATAAAACATAATTATGTTCCTACTTTGTAATTTTAATTTATGATCGAGTTCTTAATCATAATAACTATAAAAACAAACGAGAAAAAAAAATGTTTTATAATTTTCTAGATAGACTCGTACTGGACATAAGATGGAACTACAAAATGTTACGATTTGCATAAATAGCAATGCCAATTATTGTGCATTTCGAGACCATTAATTTCTTTAAAATGTCCGTTTTTGAATAATTTAATAATTACTAAGCCTCTAAAACCAAGAAAGTATTATAATGGCATTGCCCAAAAGCCATTAGGTATGTTTTAAGTGAAAATAATGGCTTTTCTGAAAACGATGACTTGCAGGATTCCTTTACAAATTTATACGGAGGCCGACTGACGATTTTCAGAAATGGCTCCTTACGCCACACACACACCTATATTATTGAATCTTATTCATACACACTTACATAAAATACCTGTTTTCGTGAATTTTAGTTGCGTTCATAACATGGGGTCAAACTAATTTAATACCTATCTATTTGCAATGGAGTTATGAAAATAATATTATTATGCTGAGTCACTTCCAAACTAAAAAGAAATCCTCGATGCTGAATTTAAATGTGGTAATTTAAATATATATACAGGATGTATCGGCACGTATCCGACAAACTTTAACCAGTGACTCCTGACATTATTTGAAGTAAAAAAAATGCAAGTAAAATTTTGGGATTCGGTGACATTTTTTATGTTTTTTTTTTTTTTACAAAAACATAAATTAGTAGGTTTGGATAGTTGAGGGCGAGATAAGAGGTCGGGCGGTTACTCGGCTGAGTTACCAGTGACGACATGCAGAAGAATTTTTTTTGTTGGATTTGAAGAAAAAAAAACGTCATCGAAAAAGTCGCCGGAGACCAAAATTTCATTTACATTTTTTACTACAAATAATGTCAGGAATCACTGGTTAAAGTTTGTCGGGCACGTGCCGATAGATCAATTGTAAGTTCAAGTACCTACCTGTTATTTCGCATAAAATTCATAGATATTAACAAAATATATACATCACAATATTATATGTCATTTGCGACATGTTTGAGTGGTAGTTGCTATCAATATCGCCCTGGCGAAAGGAATTGAAAATTTTCTTGAAATGGCTTTAGCCATGATTGGTGCCCAGATCTAAATAGCCTTTGAAACCTTCATCTTCCTCTCCCCGTTGTCCTTCAGCCTCACAACATGCAACGTAACCCAAAGGAGATGCCATACTCCCGTTGGTTTCGGGCTGTCTTATCTTATACGATTTTCCACAGCAAGATAACCTGCACGGCAACTGTCTAAAAAAAGAATTTTGATAAGTACCTACTTAGATAGTTGTACTTAACCTTGGCAGAGGAATCAGGAATTCAGTGGGTGTGCAGTTATCATGCAAAAATGATAATTTAGCTGCGACGATAACATTATCAATATCACGCTCATTGTGAAATTAAACCATTGTTATTAAAACTTTTTCAAACGAAAGTTCTTTGGTGGAAGTTTGAGAATACGATTTGGAATATATTCTCAGATTGCATTTAAAATTATCTCTATGAAAACTATTTTATTCTATCTTCCATGGAACTAAATATCCATACTCTTTGGTATCTACGCTCTTTTCCGCAGAACAAAATTTTAAATACTGTAAAATCTACACTATAGCGACGGCACCGACTACAAAGTTAACAATGTCTATCTGTACGCAGGTGACGAAAGCTAGTAATAGCAGTACACTTCAGACCTGCATCATCTATGTTTGACACCATATCTGATTTTTTTTAAATATGAATACCGCACGAGAGTTCCAACTGCTCCCAACTATTTAAAGCCATAATTGAAACTGTGTCATGCCCAATTGGGGTGTGCTGTGAGGTCGAATGTAGTGGGGAATGGAAGGAGATGGGAAAGAGGAAGGTGGAGAAGTAAAAAATAATGTAAAAAACTTGTGTGTAGGCACCGTGCACTAAAAAAGTTTCTCTAAAAAAGGGCAACACCTTACAATTTTAAAATTTGTAATATGGATAATACTTACCTACTACCTACTACGCTACCTAATAATGGGTTCCACGACAACTCAACAAAGTGGCATTTCAACACTCCTTTGAAAACTCACTAAGGTTTATGAGTTTTTTTTTAATTTCTCAGGTGCGGGGCATACGCCATTCCTATGTCTACCTACGTTAAATTGTCCTGAAAACAAGCTTATGTGCCCAAACGGTTAAATAACTCATAACCTATCGTAATCTATTTAAACATTTTTTTCATAACTTTTAATGACTTTTCAAAGAAGGTGTTGAAGTCGCATGTTTCTGAGTTGTCCGGCACCCTCATAAAAATGGTTCCACGACAAATCAGAACACTTTTGATGGAAAAACTATACTAAAAACCTAACCTAACCTAGTTTTTTTCCCTGCACTTTTCGTGACTTTACTTTCCAAGATTTGTCACTGCTCTGTTTTGCCCGGTTACCGTAATAATAGTATCGTTATAAAAAGTACCTATAATAAAATACAATTCCAAGACAACTCAACTAAGTGGCATTTCAACACTCCTTTGAAAGTGATGTGATGTAAAAAAAAAAATAGCCCATAACCTAACCTCGTTTTTTTCATCACTTTTAATGATTTTTCAAGGGAGTGATGAAATATCACTTTGTTGAGTTGTCCGGTCACCAAAAATACTATATAAACTGCATTGCTATAATGCAGGCTGATTTTTTTTTCAATGTTATTGGATTACGTTATGTTACGAAGTATTTTTCTTAATGAAAAATACAAGATTAAAATTTTGATTTTATTGCATCATTGTCATATTATGATCGGATGATCCCATGACGTGGCTCTCGGCGTATTGTCCAAAACCTCATCCGTGACGGGGACGAATCCGAGAGAATCTCGACAACAGGATGGCAAAGGCAGGCAAAAACGTAACAATGGATGCATATAGAGAATACGTCATCATACCTAATGTATATTATTATAAACTGGTTAGTACTTAGTACCTACGTTCTACGTTAGGTAGTTAGTAGGGAGTGAGCCAGTGAGCGGTTGGCTAGATTAGTTGCATAATAAGATCACGCGATTCTTTGTCATCGGATCAGATTCCATTCAATAATAATAAAAATATGGGTAATCTGCACAATAAATAAACACCCCATAGTAGACAGAGATTATGTAGAGAGAAAACATGACGCATTTTGGAAAGAATAGGGCTATTTTTTTAGCAAACGTACTTCATGCCATCTATAATATAAAAATTAATGTTTGTTTGGTAATACCGTTCATTCGATTGCGATGAAACTTTGGGAATATGATGTGCGCATACCCGGGATGGTTATGGGATAGTGACCTCTGGCGTTATGAAATTATTTCCTATACTATCCATACGATTGCGATTAAAATTTCATCCGATTGCTATTAATTTTTTTTTTAATTGTTGTGAACATGCCTGTGAATACATCTATATCTTTACTTTTGAACTCTGTCATTATTAAATTTGCATAAAAATATTAATTAGGTCACGCGAGTTATTAGAAATTATTAATAAAACAAGTATATACAACAGATAAACTACCCTCTTCGGCTAAATAGACAATGTGTCTTTCTTTCCATGATTTTTTAAAAATTACTTAGTAATGTTTTAACATCCACGGTCGTTTATCAATTGAATAACATTTTCACGTTTTTTAGTAAGGCCGTAAGTAATTAACTATTTTTAAATACTTCTATTTTTTTGATTTATTGAAAGAATGTATGAATAACGTGGACTTTTGGACTTTTTACGTTATAATAAACCCACTTTCCGACATCCAATCGAGCAGAAACTCGGAAGATTGACTCGTTTTCGATGACAATGCATTCTATCAACTTTTCACGCAAACGCACGCAAACATATGAGCATTTTTTTGGAATTTTGAAGTATAAGCACCTAAATACGAAACACTCGCTCGGGTTGGAAGCGCGGTTGATTCCGATCACCGTGTAGGAAGGTTCAAAACTTTTACTAAAGTTTTAAAAGGCATTTGAAAATATATTTATTATGGTAAAAAAAGCTTTGTTTCTTAGGGTTGATTTTTTATTATTATTTTAGTATGCCAATTTAAAGATTTGCTGTCAACTTTCCCACAAATAAATTAATTAATTAAAAAGCGGCTAAAGAGATTTTTTTTGTATTTCACTGTCAAATGAAAACTTCCATATACTTGGTTAGTATTTTAAAGACCAGTTCGTCACTAATCAGCACCTCAGCAGATTTACAAGAGAATGACTTTTTAGAAAAAGGGAATACAGGCATATTTTGAATCAATATAATAGGCACGACATTTGGACCTTCCATGAAGAATAATCATCACAAATATTTTTTGGGTAGGTACCTACACAATACACCCACTCTATTCCATTCGGGCCATCAAACTAATATCAGGTTGATTCCCTTTCACCTTCAAATGCCCTTATTTTTTTCATTAGAACTACTTATCTACTTACATTTTATACACTTGCTACCATTTACCATATTGATGTTATTGTCTAGATTTCAGGAAGCCGCGGCGATTCATTTTGAGAACTTTCAGCTTTCAGGCATGTAAAATACTATCGTCATTTTTCTTTTGCGGCATTTCTGTCGCGTCTCAATGTAACGAGGAAAAAGCGTACCTACATAATATACCTATACAAAACCATAACCGGTCATTAAAATAAAACGTCATTTTAGTAGCGGTACTAAAAGAAAAGCAACATGACTTATCATTCAATTAATCGTAAATGACTTGACCATAAATAAACCAATACCGACTTGACTGTATTGACAGTTAATTCAATTTTCGACCACAATCTTAAATTTGTTTGGACAAGGTTCTACGACATTTTTTTTCAAAAATGAATGCAAAACCTTTTTTTGCTCTATTCTATAACCAACCCAATTAATTTCCAAAGTAACCTGTGTTTATCTCCATAATATGACGAAGTTCTCAAATCAAGATTGTAAAAAATATTCCTTTTTTACAAGGTCCTAACATCACTTTGAACCTTTTGCAATCACCGTTTTTTTTTTTTTTACATTAGGTCCACACAGGAGGCCCTGAGGAAAATAATTTCCCTCAGGGCCTATGTCACCTTTGGGAATGCTGTGTGGAGGGTATTTTTAAGGAAAGGGGAGGAAGTTCTGGGAAGGAAAAAGGTATGAGGGTTTGTTAGGAATCTGGGGTTCAGTGTGTCTAGATCATCCGCCGCCAAGACCTAGACAATGAACCCGGGCACCCCTGCTAAGTCATCAAACGTCGTGAACCACTCGGGGTGACCTATGGCAGAGGTGTTGGTTATCCAATAAATGGTCCCCGGGGCGGCGGTACTCATTCCCGCCTCGCAAATTTTGTTTGGCAGTTGATCGCCAATTTCTGATTTTGAGGTTGAATCTTGTGTAAATTATTTTAGGTTAACATATTTTAAAGGAAATTATTTAAATACGACGTTGCCTTTTCTTGGAATGGCATTAGTAAAATGTAGTTAGAACTTATGCAATGAATTATTAGACCTTATTTAGCTGGTTGTACATGGTTCTATCTGCATGTTTAGGTACCTATGTTCTAAAATGGTTAGTTTAAAATATGGAAAACTAAAATACTTTACACAAGATTCAAGCTCAAAATAGGGAAATATTGGTGAATAGATTATGATAAATCGTTTTTGCAAACTTTTTCGCCTCATATTACCTCAGAACAAGGTAAAGTGAAGTTAGAACCCTGTCCAACCAAATAATTCGTTGCTGTTGCCATTTCTGCCCAACTCTATTCTATTTTTATATTAAATTTCTCTTGTCAGAATTTCCGAGAATTCCCCGTAACATTCACACAATAAAATAGATTTTCCTTGACCATCGCGTCGGGTTCAATGTGAAACTGAGGTGATGAAGAATGCCTATTTACACGGAACATTTATTTTAACAGCTAAAACGAAAACAACGCTTGGCTCGCATACTCATATCGGCCCCGTCTAGACTACACACGTGACTATGACTAGGGCAGGAGAAGCGAACTCATCAAAACAAAATACACGAAGGCGGCGTGGAAAGCTTCATCAACTTCATATTACTCATTCATAACTCATAACCAATACATTTGAATAGTTGACATTTACAAGTAACGCCATCTATGAGAGTGGTTGTTAACGAACATGCTCGGTATAGCAAATAATATACATCACCTACGAAAACAATGTAAGTTCGAATTCATGCCGCAAAGTTTGCTGGTATAAAAAAATCATTTATACTTATTTATTAATTATTTATCCTTATCGGCATTACCGTATCGAACCTCAGATCACAGAACCCAACCGATAAAGTAATGCGATGCGCTAATGGGCTCTACTGAACGATACTTTAGAGTTTATTATTCCGTAACAACGCTTTGTCAGATGGGTCGATTTTGTAAATTTCTACAGAATCCACCGACTAGTTATGTCGTCACTTTGCAGGCATCCTATTGGTTGCTGTCCGTGACGTCACCGACGCCCCTTCCATGTGGCCTGCGATATTAGGCCGTGTGGAGTGGGGACTACGTTTTATAAGTTTCCCCGCCGATTATTGCACAATATTTTACAGCTGCCAAGGCTCTGTGCGCGCGTTTACCGTTCTTGAAAAGTTGACACGGCGCTCAATATTGAATAATAATACTTTTAAAGTTTATTTTAAATATCCCAAAGGATTGAATTGATAAAAAGCATATTCAGCGAAAGGTTATTCTTATTTTTCATCGCTGCTTTGTGCTTGTTTTTTGTGTTCAAACAATACCGGTGGCTGGCTTCCACCAAAATCGTAAGTAACTTTCGCATTTCAACACTTCATTACCGTTGTGCCCTATATCTCCCTATTTATTCATTTATCCCTGAATGTCGAGGGTGGATTTTTTGCGTCGTAGTAAGGGAAATTGATTTTTTTATTATTAAATTGCTAACGCCTCCTTAACAGTGAATAGGTACCTTCCTCGTACCTATTAACATTTTTGAATGAATCATCACTACCCATTTTATCGATCTTGCTCAACCTTCAATTTATGAAGAAAAAGAAATTGTCCAGAAAACTAAAAAAATGTATTGTCAAGTTTTTCTTTCGAACCTTTTCGAATTTTTTAATGAACGGAATGTGGACCATTTTTTCTTGGAAGTTAATCAAATATGGTAGTATTATTGTCAGGTTTTCCAAGGGTTTTCCCAAACTGACATAAGTGCATGCCTTTATACAGATAATTCAGTTGTTTTTGTCGAGAATCAAGAAATGTTCTCCAATGAATAAATGCATAGTAATGTAGGTACCTACCTGTTTCTTGCT
The DNA here is from genome assembly GCA_951813805.1 of Limnephilus auricula. Classification (NCBI taxonomy): domain Eukaryota; kingdom Metazoa; phylum Arthropoda; class Insecta; order Trichoptera; family Limnephilidae; genus Limnephilus; species Limnephilus auricula. The sequence continues at coordinate 11,301,092 of OX638403.1, forward strand.
CGGCGGGAACATCTTTTTGAGCCCCAATATCAATATTATTATTTTATCTGGCGGGCAGAGATATTACGCCCTCTAAACTTTTCCCTGAATACATTGGTTTAGTATTTAAAAAATACCCCTTGCAACAGGCAATTCGTAAATCTTAGACCGAATAATTTTATTAAATTTTCGCCAAATTTGGTATGTATTTTGATTTTTTTTGTATAAAACTGTACTTGTTCCAATCCCCTTCCCCGCCGCCATTCTGTTGCAAAATGCAAATCGGTGGAAATCCCCAACTATCTTTGTTGAAGTGATTACATTCCGTGATTATTTTTAGCAGGTAATTGTACCGAAGCCGGATGCCTACCATTAACTGTACCATTAAAAAATATGATGACTTGCAGTATGTTGTCATTACATTGCTATAAAATTAAATCGCTCGAATAAAGTGGTAATATTCGAAATAATGAATTACAGCACAATACAGCCTTCCACAGAAAGACACGGAACACCTTTTATTAATAGTTTCATACTCCGCCTACTGGTTAATACGGAATATTTTTTATTCAAACATTTAGATTTTGCTTTATTATTACGAAAATTGAGTATTTATGTCGGGGGAGACGAAAAAACATGCATTTTATATTTCAATTTAATAAGATTATTTCACTTATGCGAAGTATTTGACAGCCACGTTTGGACAAGTGAAACGGGACTTATACAACTTCAATTACTTAATTTACGTGCACAAAATAGGTTATTAGGTTCTTAGGCTGGGTAACCTAAGTAATTCGTGCGTATTTAGATTGAAAAAAATCGCAAATATCAAATCCAAAGAAATGGCGGCAAAGGAAATGTTCCGCTCCGTATTATCCATGCGTATGTATCCGTGTATCGAAATTCGAATTCCGTATTATCCCCAAGCGGAGTAGTAAACATTTACCCACCTTTTTTATCAGTCAAAGATATTTTATTACTTTTTTACGTTTTGGGTTCCATCCATTGATATAATATTAATTATTACATTACCAATGTCGATTGTTTCTTTTATAAAGGTCATAAAAAACAAACATGGCCGCGTTTTCGAAATTTTGTAGTGTTTGGCACATAATGTGTTGTAAAGTAAACAAGCCATGTTTTTATTATTACACTGCTTAGAATTTTTCCTGCCGCCTTGGTCGGCTTCCAAAAAATAGATCATTCCGACTTTTCCGAGTATTTGAGATGGAAAAGATTTTTTTTCGTATTTATTTTTTCTAAAAATCTAAGAAGCATTCACTGTTCCGTAATCCCACGAGCAAATCTTAAAAGCGCTATAAAAACAAAACAAATCGATTGAAACAGGTCAATGTAATCTAGTTACCTTGAGATCACCTATTATTTTCGCAGAGGCAGGTTCCGACAAGTCACTACCAATCCGACACATGCGTCATCAAACCCCTCTCCCACCTCCCTCCCCTCCTCGTCAATTTCCCCACTCCAAACAAATTCCGGCTGTTAGCAATAATATTATGTTATCTTTCTATTTGTTCATGATGTGGCTGTTTTGTAATCTTATCTTTGGACAAACAACATACTCATGTATTATTTTTTAGTACCATGATCAGAGATATCTATGGATTTTTTTCTGCACAGTTATATTTTAATCTAATCAAAAAATTTCTTATAAAACATTTTTAATTAATTTATCAAACTGGTGATTTATCAGCATCACGGCTTTTGTTTTTCCCCATTTGGTACGATAAAATAATAATATCCATGAAAGAGCAATAATACTTCGCCGAACGGTGAGCTCTGACGTCACGAAATATGGACTGGTTTTTTTTCTTTTTCATTAGGGCAACGCAACTATTTTAAGCTGTCAACGTCTTTTCCATCATCAGCTATGAAATATTGAACTGACAGGTAGACAAGATGCTCCAAAGGGGGCAATTAGATATGATGTATGATAAGCATCTCAATTCACATACTTGCTGGTAGCTTTAGTATAACCAGAGGAAAGGGCTGGAGGATGAAAGGAATAGATGTTATTAATGAAATTAAGTGCGCACAGTGCGTTTCGCCAACAACATATTACGGCAAATCGTATCTAGGAGCAGCGGCACCCTGCCTCTATTTCAATTACACACTAATGCACGAATCAGAATCTTCATTGGCTCTGCCGCTTTGATAGTACAATGCATTATTTGATCAATGAGTGTGATTCAGCGTTCATTGGTCAATTGCGTTGTACGTAATATAGTTTATATTATAGATCGAAGCACTGTTGGATGCAATTTGCAAGGCAGTCAGCATGCTTCCATTCCATATGTACCCTTGTTTCTATTATCTTCAGAATAGATGTGCTCTCAACTCATGATTTTTGAGATCTTAGTTTCCATCATCGTGCATAGATGGCTCTAGTGTCAGTGTAGAGTAAATAACTAGTCGGTAAAGCAGATTGCTAGATCTTCAGTTTGCAATAGGCAAACAAGGATATTATAATATCAAGGATCGTTGTTGTGAAAGAGTTTTATTTGAACTAGAATCATCACATTAATGTTTTTTTTTTGGTATTGTTTCAGGTTGAGGGACTGTTCAACTAACTTGGTGGTTTCCTGGCAGGTCGCTTAAGGCGTCACCATTTCATATAAGTTCGACGGAGAATCAATCAATGTAAGTACAAACCTTCAATCCATATTCTAATATTAAAAATACTTTTACTTAGTCGATAACTAATTTAAGTTATAATTAATTTGATTTAAAATACCATTTAAGAATTATGAATAAGTTATTTTTTATTTAGAAATAACCTACTGTTTAAGTTTTATGTCTAAGATCTTAGATTTAATTAAATTTTAATTTTGCACTGTTATCAGATAAGTTTTACATCTAAGATTTTAGATTTAATTTCATAAATTTGTGTTACCGCTGATTCCGGACGAAAGTTAGCACATTTAAAAAAAAAGTTGTTTCATTATATATGAATGTTTTGAATTCATTATATTGGAATGTTTCAGATGCGCCGCTGTATTGTTTCTGCTGTATATGTTTATTAATTTATGTTAATTACTCTAACTGTCACATTTAGTTGTGCACATAGGATTATGTATGTTTTTTCTTTTTGATTTTATTTGAGCAGTCCCGTTCAAGATGTTCACGTCAACCAAGCTCGTTTCCCACTCTTGGAGTCAAGGAAACAAACGAAGCCACTGCGAAGGAGGACAGAGAGACAAATCAAATACTATTAACCGAAGGAGATCCATCACTGACGAGCGAGATACTGTTCTTTGCCTCGAATCCGGATCCCTTTTCCCTTCAGTTCAGTCCCAGCCCAAATCCAGCCGTCCCATCTCCATCCGATCCCGCGTACCACGACCAAACCCTCACCGAGCTGCAAACCGATCTGTCCAATCTATTGGCGGAACAGTTCAAGTGCCCCGACTTCGATCTCGGGTTGAACATGCTCTCTCAGGTAAGGCTAATACCTCGATGCTGCGTCAGAATGCCATTAACTCTTTGTGTGCTGTGATATTTACAGGTTATCCAAAAATTGCCACTGTTTGAAAACAAGATCTTAACTAAGGAATGTTTTGTTTAATCTGAGGCTAGGTATTGCAACGCACATGAAGGGTTGATCACGCAACATGTCGACATGAAGCCATGAAGTGGAAAAATCACAAAATTTTGACGATTTTTAATTGGTTTTGTTTTTTCTCTCAGGAACTTCTGATTACCGACAACTCTCAGGATATTACACTACTGGCAAAGGAAAAGAACAAGTTCACTATGAATTGCGAAGACTTTCAGGATTTGAACGAGTGGTGCAGCCAACCACTGACAGGCAACCTACAGACCCCGGCGTGTACTGGTACATAGCCTCTTCCTATTATTACCAACCAACCAACTCCCAACAACTTATATGATGACTTCCTCAATTATTTCAGTTTGGCTCGTTGATTTATTTTGACAAGCACAATTCTAGACGTCATTTTATATGGGTTTTTTTTTTAAATTCCAGATCGATATGAACTTCCCTTTATTCATGACTCTTTGGAAATTCCTAAAGTTGAAGACGGCCCGGGGTATAGTTTTGAAGATTGGTTAAAGTTTTCGGTTGAGGAAGCCGCTCCAGAAATCCAAGACTCTATGAGTTTTGGTGATCAAGCCAGCGGCATCATGGATCACAACGTCAAAGATGATATTTATGTCAACTATTACAAGAACGACGATGAAGTCAAACCGCAAACCTTTGTGTTTGATGATCTGCCTGCTCACGAGGAAACTATCGAGATATCATCGAGTGATAGCATAGATTCTATGGAAGAAAAAATGGAGCTATTTGAGACCGTGAATGTTGTTCCTCAAGAAACTTTAACCCAGAATGACCAACAAGTTTGGCCAACAAACGATACCAGTGCATGTGAATACGCGTTAAAAAATAATGAAAACGATTCATATTCGTTCAGTGCTGCAACACCTATCATATTTTCCACATCTGAAAATAAAAATACATATTTCGTGGATACTTTAAATAATAATAAGATGGAGAATCCAGAGATTGAATACTTGAATTATGATGATGTTAATGATTATGGCATCGTCCTCTCCCCATTAGAAGTTAAGCAAAACAATGATATTATCATTGACACTATTATTATTGACGATGCACCGGAAGCGCGGTGCCCCAGTCCCGTGGAGGTGGAGATTATCCGACCTGATAAACTCAAACTGAAGCTGAAGATGAACAAACGAGCGAGCAACTGCAACACCCTCGCTTGGACCTGTGATCAAGTGGTTACCACTCCTGATGTAGTCCGGACTATTGAGCAACTAGAAAATGACAATATATATGCCATGATGCCAACTCTAAATAGAAACAATGTAAGAATGATTTTTATTTAATTCAACTGTCTCTTTATGATTGAGCATTCGTTTTTTAATTTAATAATATACACATATTTCGACTACCATGGTGTGCCCAATGTGGTGGTCGAAGAGCATGTAAAAAACGTTGTACAAAAACTTATTAATTATTTTTTGTTTTATATTTCAGGATACGTACAATCTTTCTACTTCTTCTTGTTTCTCAAGTGTATCGGGTCATACTGACACCAGAATGACAGATGACCAGTTGTACGAGCTCACTCCACCGGACACTCCAAAGTCCAACATCAGGAAGAGGCGGCGAGACAGCGAGGATTCTGATGAGTCTTACACACCCCTGTCAGAAAGGGCATCACATCACAAAAAGTCCAAGGTGAGCGATGTATCAACACCAAGGAAGACCACCGGCTTAGCCAAGGAGTTATTGGACAGATTGAACACTCCAGCTAAAAGGGGAAGACCGCCCAAGCGCAGGGACAGCGTCAGCAGCTCAGGAACATACTTGGACGATAATAACTCAGTGGCCTCGCACGAAGACAAATACAGGGAACGCAGGGACAAGAACAACGAAGCCTCCAGGCGCTCTCGCTACCAAAGGAAGAGGAAGGACTTGGAGACCATCAACGCCGCAGATGAGATGGAAGCTAGGAACGAGGTGCTGAGGGAACAAGCCATCCGCCTGGAAAAGAAAACCAAGCTCTTGAGGGACATCTTTCTAGCAGTGCTTGCCAATAAGACATAGTCGAAACAAGCCGTCATAACTAATGACACTGAATAAACCTTTCAAAATACGTATTTACGTAACAAAAAAATACAAGATTAGAATGAATAATTTACAATAGTAATTATACTAATTATTATTATTTAGAGTGTTTTGATGAAATATTTCTAATCAATCATGTATTTTTTTTGTAAGAGATGTGTGGCCGTCACAATGGTTGTAATCTGCACACGTTGTGGGATATCGGTGGATAATGTCGCAGATAAATAATATGCATATTATTTATAGACATTTATTATTAAAGGAGTGAATTAGTTAGTATTAACTAAGAAAATGTTATGTTTAGAATATATTATTGGGTTTACCACCATCAGTGACCCTACTTGTTTTAATAAAATATTATAAATCTTTAACTTTTTGTTTGACATAAATGCACATAAAATCGTGGGAATGAAAAATTAATAACCATGCTATAATTTGATTAGAAAAATAATTATTTTACCTCTGCTGGTGAGGAAAAATTATTTGGTAAAGAATGAACTACAGAATGATTGAAACAATAAAATCTATGATTTCTGAAAATGTATAGTCTCAAAATTATTTTTTGGGCAATAATTGAATGATTAAAAAAAATTCTTTGCACAAACATTGTTTTTAATAATACACAAAATCCAATATTAACACAGTCACCCTCCAAGTTTACTAGATTAAAATGATTTCACATACCTTCGGATTTAGTACTCATTTTTGTAAGACATATTATTTTGTTATTTTTATTGTCTTAAAATATGCTCGCTGAGGATTGGTTTGTACTATGTCCACAAAAACTCATATTAAGAAAACGAGGTTTGAAGTTTGTAATTACAATCAAGATAGAATGAAAAGTCCAAAATGTAAGTTCCCGCTGAAAATTTAGTTTTTTTTCTGTGTGGACGTGGTAGATAAAAATATAATTAATATTACTGCATTCACAGCTTAAAATAACCCAAAAATTGACAAAGTACAAACCAATTGTTAACCTCTCAATACAAGCTTAGTAGAAGGCTGAGAGCCCATTCGTTGATCGCCTCAAACACGTGTTCATGCACCGATGCGTCCTGAGTGGCTACCAGTTACAGCGGAGGGGAGAGAGTGTAGGTTTGTCATGGGGACCACCTTCCTTTAAATAAATTAATTTTTAACAAAGAAAAAATGTCAACTTCGTCATGGGAAGCCATGGTTATCGCCTATCTCACGCTGTCTGGCTAGTGCACTGAGGCCACAGTGAACGCTATCTCACCGCTCAAACTGCATGCTCTGCAGAATGCTTTTCCACTCGGGCCTTACATTTAGTCCTGAGATTAAAAATTTAAATCTAAACAATAAATTAACAATGTGAAGGACAATAAACAACGATAAGAGTACACTACGAGGAGCACTCCTGTCCTGATGCGACTGTTACACACGGCACCGATTTTAGGACTGCTGGTTGTTCTGGGAAGGAGGTATACTAACCTAGAGCCAATGTAGTAAATCCAATCTGAGAGGTAAGTATGGGTACCACAGCCTAGGAACCATTTATTGGATAATGAATACCCCGGTCTTAGGTGTCACCCCAAGTGGTTTGCTACATTTAGTAAATTAGCGGAGGTGCCGGGGCCAGGGGGTGAGGTTTGGAGGGACTGGTTTAGGGAGACCTTTTTACCTCTTTGGTAGGACTCTTTACTCATCTTCTTGCACCGCAGTTGGAGGGATGGATTCATATGTTCGTCACTTCTTGACACTAAATATGATCCCTAAATTCCTACCCATAACCCATCCTTCACACCCTTTTCCTTCATAGAACTTAGGCTAGCTTTACACTTCGTCGCTTTAGTTCGTTTTTATCCAACAGACCGAAACGTAAATCGGGAGAAATGGCGCTTTTAATGTTTTTTTTACGATAAAAGCACATAAATTTTGGAGGACGAAGACAAAGTGCGTTTTGAAAACCCCTTAAATAATCTTTTGTAATTTTTTTTTAAACGATTATCGTATAAATAAAGGCTTTTTGAGAACAAATGCATACTTAACTCAAGTTCATGAAAAATGGTCTGTTGGACAAAAACGAACTAGAGCGAAGACTTGTAAGTAAAATTTACGGCTTGAAGAAGTTTTTGACAAGTTACTCACAGGAGTGTTTACATATGCATCCGACTAATGGGAATTAATTACTCACAGAAATTGTTCGGAAGTTCATCTTATGTATGTGCTCATAGCGACCGTTTAAGTCTGTAAATTCATTTGCGGTAAGATGGCTTCCTGTCAACTACGATTTGCTGCTGTCAAATTTATGCGACTCTGTCAATAAAGACGAAAAGGCCCAAATAAAGTATTGAAATAGAATTATGTTATTCCGCTTTCAAGCAAACGAAAAAACCAAACTTCTTGAGGGTTGTTTCACTGTACAAAGTATTGTTCAAAATTATAGCCTACTTTGTGATAGGACTCCATATACAGAAGTTAGAGTCAGTGTTGGGCCATTCAGTAACATTTTACGTGTAAAAAAATACGAGTGTGCTTTAAACCACACGACTGAAGTAAAACTTCTGGAGAGAAAGAAAGTGTAACGAAATGAAATTACGAATAATCTTCACGCACTGGCTATAAGAGGAAGAGAGAAAGAAAATGTGCATGCTCACTGCTCTCTCTTGCTCCTACAGTGTGTTACAGCCCGTTCACCTCGCCCGACTACACTTTTCTTAATGCTCTCGTCACGCATTCGCCAGCTTACCTAAGTCAAGCGTATTTTATTACATAAATCGTCCGGTTGACTAGTCAGACATCTCCAAATACTAAGGTTAGAGAGATGATGAGGAAAGCTCACCAGGAATGTTTACCATAAATAAAATATTATTTACATGTGTCTGTGATTTACATATTAAATATGCTATAAAATAACACCGGGAGGCATAACGGTCCGGTATATTAGTATGACACTCTGAAATACTCTACTAGTGACCCAGAAAACATCAACATTAGAGGTCATTGGGGCAGACACCATTCCAATGTTCCGAGTGCAATGAATAATGTTCTATTAAAATAACCATTTTCGGGCTAGCCCTACAAAGAAACCATTTGCATTTCTGAGTGCAAAGCCTAATTTCTCTATGAATAACATTCTAGAGAGGTCTGTCAAAGAAAACATTCCAAGTTAACGTTAAATATTTACGCCAGCCTTAAGTTCGACTTCAGGGAGGTAACTGTAATATAAATCATGTTGTTATCATTGTTTGTTTTTGGGGTGTTATGCCGTGTTGTGCTACCTCCTTCTTTAGCCGACGTTTCGGACAGCGTTGCAGTGTCCATCATCAGGGCAGATCCCTCGATGGGTTATCTACATCGACGGATCTGCCCTGATGATAGACACTGCAATGCTGTCCGAAACGTCGGCTAAAGAAGGAGGTAGCACAACACGGCATAACACCCCAAAAACAAACAACGAAAATGCTTTTGGCCGTGAAAATCTAAAAACGTACATGTTGTTATCAGTTTATGTGTAGAGTTTTTGACTATATTGACCTTACTTGCCTTACATATAATTTTTTTACACTGCTTATCTCAGTATCCTCATCCGGACACCATGGGCAGCGGGTGAACCGTTGACAACTATCAAGTAAACTAAGAAATACTTAAACATGGGTGGGAGGGCCTGCATGTATTACAAGAATCACAATTGATTTTCTTACACTTTATTTTGCCATTTTGAATGCTTAAATTAAAATTTAATTTAATCATTCATTTGCTAGTTGTGAATTGTGCATTGTGCAGGCTGTCTGGACGAAGTTAGTGAGTAGTTCATTATCTGTAGCGTCCGAATCTATCAGGGACCGGCAGGAAATCTTCACCGACCGGTACCGGTCCGCGGACCATAGGTTGGGAAACACTGCTCTAGCACATCCAACAGTCACCAGCCGCCACCGGTTGAGACCTTTACAAAGAGATTGGTGTACAATATATAAGGCTTTTATATATTTAGGCATAATCAGTTATATATCTAATTATAATCTTTTATATATTTAGGCATAATCATAGGGTCAGCTTAACCTGTCCTGTGCCGTAAACGCGCCGGCGCGCGCGGTACTAATTTAATTTATTTTTTTTAAATGCGATTTTAACCCTTATGTAAAAGAAACTATATGAAGAACAAGGTCAGAATCGTTGGCGCCAATTTCTTTCTTGACGTAACAGTTAATTTTATTAATCTAGCCCCTCTGAATATTTTTTAAAGTAAATATCTATGACATTCAGCTGTCATATTTTTTTCCCACTTTACCAGCTGTCAACTTTTAAAGAAGTATAAATGTAATTACTTCTTCGAAAACACCTTTGAATTCTTGGTTTTCATGTATGATATATATTCAGGTTTGTGTAGAAACAATTTTTTGTATTTCTTGGGCATTAACTATGCAACAATTTCTAGACTTTTTGTTTTGAACAGTTTTAATTTTCAATGTACTATCGTTACTAAAATTTTCATTTTTCTGCTACCGGTTTCGACACATCCGTGCCATTCACTAGCAAACTTAAAACTAAACTTAAAATTTAAACAAGTACAGAAATGAATTAGATGGGAGTTATTAGGTGGGAGGAGTGATTTTGGGGGAGGGGGAGAACAGTAGGCGGGGTCAATATCATATGGGAACATAGTCAAAAGGGGAGATTTGCAGGATGCTATTATTTTGTTAACTAAATTAATTTTTTTGTTTATTTCTAAAGTTTCTAAAGCGCACAAGTTAAAGTATGGCCTGTCTCTATTAAATGATTGGCGAATTCAGAATAGTTATTATTTCGTAGACAGAGTTCATGTTCCCTGATTCTAGTTCTAAAATTACTAGTAGTCATTCCTACGTACTGGGCGCCGCAATCATTACATTCTAAAGTGTATATCCTGTTTTTTTCGAATTTATTAGAAACATCCTTGTTATTAAATAAATTTTTTTATTTTAGAATTAGTATAGAAGGCTGGGGAAATGTGATCTGGTAATATGCGGGATATTTTTAATAACTCAGGTGCGGGGCATACGTCATTCCCATGTCTACCTACGTTAAATTGTCGTGAAAACAAGCTTATGTGTCCAAGCGGTTAAAGATAAGTCGCCAATAAGTAACAAAACAATAAAATCAGTTCAAATTCGTGTAAATATATATTTTTTTTTATATTTGTTTGCCGAATGGGAGAATTTTTTTAATTTTTCGCTAAGTTAGCTATTCTGGGAAAACTTGTAACGATATTATCATGTAATTATCTATGAATAATAAGATACATTATCTGATAAACAGAAAACAATCACAAAAAAAAACAATTCCTGTGTTTTGATACGGATGTGACAAAAATCAGGGAGGTAAGTTTTTCCAAATACGCCTGGCATGTAACAGGTTGATGGTAGAACTACCCTTCCCGCCCAAAGTGTGCTTTATTTAAGAATTACTTTCACCAACCTTTGCATTCTATTGAAATCAATTATTCCATTGCGACAATCTAATCAGCAGAAGTCTCGTAAACATCATTTTAGAGGCTTCTGCAAGTAAGTCAGCAAACATTATTTCTTTTATTCATATGAGCACAACATTTATTTTTTGCAGACCTTAAATAAAGAATTTTCGGTGGTAGGATTAGTCATTTATGTATTTGACACTCAGGAGGTTGCCGGTTCAATTCCAAGAACGCATTGCCAAAATGTGTATAAATATTTACATCTAAAATATCATGGCATGTATAATAATTTATATCATAAAATTTTGTTTGCTGTCTGTCGTCAGGCCTGGGTGATGCTGATTGTTGTATAAAAGTCTAAACAGTTATGTTAGTAACATTGACTAAATACATTTTAATTAATTTCACTCATTTATTAAACCCGTCCAATGTCGGATGATATTTCGAAAAACCGAAAGAAAATTACCTTGATGACTTCTGGTTAATAGCTGTATAAAAACAAAGGAATTGTTTTCTGTTTACCAGATAATGTATCTTATTATTCATATATTTTTCATGATAATATCGTTACAAGTTTTCCTAACTTAGCAAAAAAAAATCTCCCATTCGGCAAACAAATATCAAAAAAAAATATATTTATACCAATATGAACTGATTTTATTGATTCTACACAAACCTGAATATACACCCTACAGGAAAACCAACAATTCAAAGACATTGAGGGTTGGCATAAACTGGGAGTGAGCATGTGTCGCGCGTGCAGACGACGCAGGAAATGTATGGACATATGCGACATGCTTCATATTAGCCTAAGAGTATGGATATTAGAGAGCCGGCATGTGAAGTGTGCCCGCGCGCTCTAAGTGTGCCTTTTCGAGAATTTTACCCAAACGGCTTACATTGGCTGCTGGTTTTTGGCCATTTAATACGTTCCGACAGCAGCCATTTTACATGGTGACAGCCAATGTCAGCCATGTGGGTAGAATTCTCGAAAAGGCACACTTGGAGCGCGCGGGCACACTTCACATGCCGTCTCTCTAATATCCATACTCTTAGATATTAGCCCATACATTTCCTGCGTCGTCTGCACGTGTGACACATGCTGACTCCCAGCTTACGCCGACCTTGATACTTCTTTAAAAAGTTGACAGCTGGTAAAGCGGGAAAAAGCATGACTCCCGAATGTCATAGATAATTACTTAAAATATTCAGAGTAGCTAGATTAATCAAATCAACTGTTTTGTCAAGAAATATATTGGCGCAAGCGATTCTGACCTTGTCCTTCATACAGTTTCTTTATACATATGGGAATCGCATATTTAAAAAAAAAAAGCTAAAATTTTTGTCAAGCTTATGACAAACGAGAGATTAAACAGGTGTTCAAGTGTTGGGAAGAGGGAGAGGTATTATTAAAAAAGTGTGTATTGACCATTGTTATAGAATAACCATTTATTAATTTTTATAATGATACAATTTAAAAACTAAAAAAAACATTCCCACATTGGTTTGGTATACCAAAGATTCTGTATAAACATTCAGTGGAAAAATTTCATTTGATTTAAAAAATCATATCTACATTCTTATTATACAAGTCCCACCCGTTATCAAGTAAGAAGTAAGAAAACTCAGTAAGCAATACTTGAATGTATAAATATATGTAGATTTATAGATAATTTCCCCGAGACAAGCTTCCTTCTGAAGTTGGCTGCTGAGGTTGCTAAGCCGAGCAACTGAGTATAATAATACATATTAACACAAGACATCTGATCAGTATATTGGTATCGGAGTGAACAAAACAACAGAACAACAATATACAAAACATTAACAATACTACAGCCACCACATACCATCAATTTTTAAACTACCATGGATATTTGTGACGATTTACACATTACATCGGGATTGTCACATGGTATATTGCCTGCAAGTATATTACACATTATGTCACTCAAAATGTATATTAAATATTTATTTAATTCCTTGGAGTAAAATAGCCAAGTCAAAATGTGATTATTATTTAAAGAATAGTTTAAATACTAAGTTGATTATAGAGGCAGAAGGAAAAGACACAAGGAGATTATAAAAGGAAACGATGAATTCCAAAGATAACTGCATATAAAAAAATATATATAAATAAAATGAATATTCATTATACACAATACCAATTCAACATTAGCTCTATCGATCGATGATAATAAAAAAATATTAAAATTTGAATGAAAGGCCCCAGTCCCCGGTTCCCGGAGCGGGCGCGTCGAAGACTGGGGCGGATTCGCAAAGTTCACAATCCAGTACAAAAATACAAGAGTTCACTTTGATTTCCACATCAGCCCTTATCCCCTTTCCCCAACAACCCAGCCCCACTCACAATGCACAAACCAATTTTAATATAAAGTATTTTAGAATGTACATTAATTCATCCTCCAATTTCAACTTGTTTAAAAGAATCACTTTTCCCTCTGTCCATTGAAAAACACACTGCACAGGTAATTATTTAGAAAAAAGTTAAATCATTAATGACTTCAGGTATGGCAGTCAATTATAATAGGCTTTCACTCGACGCACTCCTCACACAATATCCTCAACACAGTGTAGTGGTAGCGTGACTTCACAATACGGCTGTCTCTACTAGTATTATGGAAAAAGCAAGGCGATGAACCTGGTATGATGCACACCCGATTGCATTGATTTACACAACGCCGAGCGCTCTATTCTGACACTTCCTCCGCGTCCACATCTCCGTCCGTCAGGGAACTGAACTTGTTGGAGGCTACGAAGTTCTGAAAATACAACAAACATACTTACATACATACACATAACAATCCAATGATGCCGCCACTCCTCGTCCAAACCTGCAATTGTTTGTACCTAACGACCATATTCTATATGTTTTATAGTAATGGTGTCAGAGGGACCTATTGATGTGGCACAAGAGCTAATCATCTACAATTTTACCAATATTTATTGGAAATATGTGATAAAATTGATTGCGCGTGAAAGGACAACAGATAAAGAGTTAATTTTTAAATTGTTTCAAGTGGAAGCAGGGATGATGTATACGCACCCCCGAAGCCACAATTCCATATTGTAGCACAGAATGTGCAAGTACAAAATAAATCTCCTTTAGCATATTTAATGATATAAAATTTCTAAGTCTAAAAAATATATAAAACAGTTTCCTCGTTCTATCTAATGTGGATTTTATTTGACTTTTTCATTTAATGTTATTATTCCAAGATATTTTATTTTTTCTTTACTACTTATGAGTATACAATTTGAGTTACAGAGTGTAATTTTTCCTCAAAGATATTATTGATATCCTTTAAAATTTAAGTGTAAACCTTAGAAATGTGTATATATTTTATGTATCACTTTGTAAATTGAAGATGCGCTTAATCAGAATTGTTTGTATTAGGTATATTGTTGCATATTTTTTTTTAATTATGGTCCTATATTTAAATGTCGTTATTTTATTGGTCAATGACATAAACATATTATTCACTGTCATATATAAATGTATAGACTGTTTATAACGCAAATAAATAAAATAAAAATAAAAATAAAAAAATAAATTCTAAGTAAACAATTTCTTACATTAAAATTACATAACAGTGATTACTTACCATAACTGTTAATATGAGAATGGGTTAAAGTTTACAAATTACTCCACTGATGGTGTTGAAATTTACACATTTTTAGAATTAGACATTTTTTTAAATACGTATGTATTAAGATTTATAATGGTTGAAATCTTTGTGATAAAATGTGGCTTTTGAATGTGTATAACTGCAACAGAATCAAATAAGTGTAAATATTGTTATCATACGTAAATGGAAAGGTTTTTTTACATTAACTTCACACAGGAAGCTCTGAGGAAAATAATTTTACTCAGGGCCTATGCCTATGTCCTCTTTGAAGATGCCTTGTGGAGGGTCTTTTTGAGGAGAGGAAGGAATGAACAAGATTGGTGAATGAATGATTGATGGGACAAAGTTAATGGATGCTACTTACAGGAGGTTGTTGTTCTTTAGCTTTTGGCAATGGACGATCTTCGTGGTCCTTTTTTCTGTTATCCTTGGTGTCTTTTTCGTCTTTGGAGTTGTCTCTGTTGCCACTGTCGTCCCTGTTATCGCGTATGTCCTTGTTGGAGTCACGTGTTTCTCTTATGTCTTTATTGGAATCCCGAGTGTCTCTGATGTCTTTGTTGTCACGTGTTTCACGGATGTCTTTGGAGCCGCGGAAGTCCCGGCCGGCGGGGCGGGAAGAGCGGTCATCACGGGGACGGTCATCGCGCCTGCGATCATCCTGTCTGCGGTCATCCTGCCTACGATCATCTTGCCTGCGATCATCACGATCTAAAAAGAATTAAAAACTATTAATAGAAATTAAAAAAGGACTCCCTGAGGAATAAGAAAAAAAAAACCTGATTGTTTTGTAAGCATCAATTTTATTATTAAAATATCTTACCGGTTCTCCTTGGGCCTCCTGCTCTGCGATCATCCACGTCATCTCTGTCAGTCTGGGAGGATGAAATAATTTAAATATTAATTCATAGTTATAATTAAAAAGAAAACATTTCAATTTGCTAAAATTTGATATGCTGTACAAATATTACTATAATAGATAGAATAGAGGTTATTACACGACGTTCCCTCCCCCAGGCGGCTCCCTTCTTGTCCTCTCGATCCTTGCTTGTTCCCTCACGGTATTTCTCTCCTCCCTTCTTCGCTAGTCTCTCCTCAATCTCACGTTCTCTGAAAGATACAAAACCAGTCAATTTAACTAAATTTACACACAAGAACAGACAAAAAAAAAAGCTTTGTAACAAGCCGCAAATGACGATATTAATTAAAAAAAATTAAACAAGTTTCGACAGATCTGAATGCGGCCATTACATAAATTGTTTGTACCAAACGACCATCTTCTACATGTTTTATAGTAATGGTGTCAGAGGGACCTATTGATATAGCACATAAGTTATTGAAACTTAGACTTCATCATATAAATTGTGAAAATAAGATGAAATTTCCATGCGCATAAAGAAATTTGGTGTTTAACATACCAATATTTGTTGTGTATTACAGTGATTGGAATAATATGTCTTATTCAATAAAAAATTATGTATTCCGACATGCCTATGTTTTTTAGATTTATAAAATAAATATATATTACGTGTGTTTTTACAAAAAAAATACATTAAATTTTTATTTACAAAAATGTACATTTTATAAAAGTATATATTGCATATATACGCCTACCTGAAAAAACCCTAGACTGTTTGATAGATTCTCCTGTCTTAATGGCTTGCAATCTTTAGAACACAGGTTAATGGGTGGAATGTTATCCTTGTTCCACAGGTATTTCAATAGAAGATGCTCACAGGAAACAGCGTCATTGATCCCCTCTCGAAACCGGTGCATAGTCTCGAAACATGCCAAACGCGTTCCCAACATATGTACAGACATTTGTCCCTGAGTTTCCTCTTTCCTACAATATAGGTCTCTTCAAGACCCATGTTCACTTCTTTCTCTCCTCAAAAAGGCCCTCCACACAGCATCTTCAAAGATGTCATAGGCCCTTTAGAGAGAAATTATTTTCCTCGGGGTCTATTTAACTCCTGTGTGGAGTTAATGTAAAAAAAAATAATAGCAACAAACCTCGCGGCAGTGTCAACTGGCTTGGCCGAACCAAAGATGTTAGCGGCAGCCACCTTTGGCACTTGCGGGGGTCTCCTCTCGCCTTCGTCCTTCTCGCTGCCCTCGCCGCCCGTGTCACCGCGCTCACTGCCTCCGCGCTCACTGTCGGATCTGGCGGGCTGGGCCGGCGTCTCCACCGGAGCTGGTGGCGGTGGGTTGTCCAGCGGCACGGTGCGAGGCTTCAGCTGCAGCTTGGTGCGCGTGCGCGGCTCCCCTGAAACGTCCGCATCTTTGAATGCGTCATGCGTCGCGGTTTTAGATATTTTATGGCAACATTCTGCCAGAGCGGGGACAGTCAAATTTTGTGTGGCAAACAAGAGCTATGCAGTTGTTCCACGAGAATTTTTTTTATATGAATACTGCACAAGAGTCCCAACTGCTCCCGCCTGGAGCCAGTGAGAATAGGGTATCACCAATTGGGGTATGTTACGAGGCTAAAGGTAGTGGGGTGGGGAAGGAGGTAGGAAGAGGAAGGTGGGGAAGTACCTGGCTTTTCAGATCTGGTCACCAAACATTGCTAAAGGTATTTATGAAATAACTTGACGGTATTTGTTTCCCCGGGCAGATAGGTAAGCAAGTACTGTCAAGCTAATATATTATTTGTCTTTAGTAATTCTGTGGGCGGGCACCAGTAGAAAAGTTGAGTTTTGAGGACTGAAATTAAAGAAACGAAGCGTCACTTCCCCCGACCGCATGGATGAGAGAAGCTACTCTCAGCCATGCAGTCGGGTGAAGTGACGCTTCGTTTCTTTATTTCCGGTCCTCAAAACCCAACTTTTTTAGCGTTGCCCGCCCACAAAATTACCAAAGACAAATAATATATTAGCTTGACGGTACTTGCTCACCTATCTGCCCGGGCAAACAAACATCGTCAAGTTATTTCATAACACCATTTCAAGCAACGTTTCAATTCTGAATGGTGGTTTTAGACCAGGGCGATACTGACGGTATCTTACACTCTGGAACATGCCACAAATATACTATATATTATTTTTAAATAATTTATTGCAAAATAAATAAGTAGGTTATTCAAGGGAAAACAGTAGCATTAGAAGGGTTAAACGTGAATACCTCACAAGAATCCCAACCACCCGGAGCCAGTGTGACTATGGCATCCCCAATCGGGGCAGATGTAAGAATGCCGGGAGTTTGTAAAGGAGTTGGAGAGGAGGAAGGTTGGGGGGAACCTAGTTATTCAGATCTAGTCTCTAAACATGGCCAATGCCATTTCAAGCAACATTTTGATCCCGAACATAGAATATGTACAGCTCTAGGAATGTATTAATTGTTTGTACCAAACGACCATATTTTACATGTTTTGTAGTAATGGTGTCAGAGGGACCTATTGATATAGCACACAAGTTAGAGAAACTTTAATTTTATCATATAAATTTTGTAAACATGATCAAATTATTTGTGCACAATTTAATACAAAAAGATTCACACGAGCTTTAAAAAATAGAGCACTTGTAAATAATGAAAAGGGAAGGGTAGATAGAGATGACAGTAAAGTTCTGCTTTTTCTTTTCTCAAATGATAATGGTAATTCAACATCTGGAATGCCACATCTCCATAAACCTTACTTTGTACATAAGTAGTAAAAAATCTTTTAAAAATAAAGTGTCTTTTCAGGATAGTTAATTATTCTACTAATTTTGGCTAATCATATTGAAGGGCTAGAATTGAGCATAATGCAATTTGTACCTTTGTCGTCTCCACCGTCCCTATCACGATTTCGGTCTCCATCACGATTCCTGTCTCCGCCAAAGCCCCCTCGCCCAAATCCACGATCATTATCTCTGTAAAAAGGGGCAAACAATTAATAAGCCACAAATTACACAAATTTTATTTAAAAAAAAAACTCTAGCTAAACAAGCATACATATTACAAAGAGCACGAGAAAGTATGTTGAATTGAATTTCAGGATATCAAACTAAACAATAATAATTGATTTGTATTAAATAAAGTGTTGTGGAGTCAACGGCTTTATAAAAAAGTGTTAAAAGGAAGAAATTAATGAAGAAAGGTTATTTCAAGTTAGTAAGATCATTTACATGAGAAATGAGTAAGGTATAGTCTATTTCTACACATTGACAAAGGATGAAAGAGGGTGTGAATGACGACATGGTGTATAATATGTTAGAAAACAATATTTCCACATGAGATTAACCTGTAACGGTCTCTGGGACCCGAGTCTCCACTTCGGTATCCTCTGTCTCTGTCTCTTTCTCCGTCTCTGTCGCCTCCGTATCCTCTATCTCTTTCCATGTCTCTTCCGTACCCTCGGTCCCTATCACTGTCTCTTCCTCTGTCCCCGTCTCTTGCATACCCTCTATCGCCATCCCGGTCTCGTCCGAAGCCGCCTCGATCTCCGTCTCTGTCGCGCCCAAAGCCGCCCCTATCTCCATCTCGGTCGCGCCCAAATCCACCACCGCCTCCGCCATCTCGGTCGCGTCCGTAGCCCCCTCGGTCACCGTCCCGGTCTCGTCCAAAGCCACCGCCGCCGCGGTCACCTCCACGGTCGCCTCCAAAACCACCTCGGTCTCTATCGGAGTCACGGCCGCCATAAGCACGGTTTTCCCTCGCAGGAGGTTCTTCTCTCCTATTGCCTTCCCTCCAGCCTCCGGGTGTGTTGTCTACCGCACTTGCTGCAAATAAAACAAAATATAAATTAAGCATCAGCATTCTTATCGCGATTAGGAACACGCAAGCATTTGGATTATAAAAGTTCAGAAAGTAATCTATTACGCATGAATAGAACTGTCGGTGCGAGATTAGTCTGAATTGAGTTATGAACCCGGCTCAAGATAAACACAATGAATTCATCAAGAAGCAAGTACACGTTGCACATTATACTCAAACGGCTGGCCAAGAGAGTTTCCAACAAACCTGCAAACAATCTCCTCCAAGCTGACCGCCTAAAGTCTCAGATAACGTCTGCAGGTTAGGTGTTTCTGGTTCTCTCCTCCCTAATTGATAGGGCTCCCGTCTAGAGAGTGGTTCAGGGGCCATTGTGCCCCCGGCCTCGCCTCAGACCTTCCCGGGGCAGAAGGAGTGACATGTACTCGTATGTGTGCCCCCGGTGCGACATTCGCACCAACAGTTATACCCGGCATAGACTATAATACAACATGTTGATTGTTATGCAACATGTGACACTTTTATTCATCATTACAAAATCATACATAAATAAACGAGTATAGTGAGGGATATTTTCAATACATGTATATCTTCTGGTCTATACACCATGCTGCGAACAGCCCGACATATCGGGCTGTTAGCAGCTGGCTATTGTCTCCCGTCTCTTTTTTCCTCGTGCGAACCTGTAATATTCTGTTTCACGTTGTCTTTTGTCTCTTCTATTACACAACAAATTCAATATCACCATCTCATTTCACTGCCGCGCATCGGTTGGTACTAGCGGCAGATGGTTTCTTCCAATTTGCAGTCAACGTGAAACAGAGTGTTACGGGTTCGCATGAGGAAAAAAGAGACAGGAGACAACCTCCAACCCTCGAATTTTAGCCAGCTGCTAACAGCTGCTGTTCGCAGCATGGTGTGTAGACCGCTTTACAGTTTATCAGCAGGTACACTTAGCAATGGTTTTATACAAAGATATTTCCATTTTAAGAGTTATCAGTGAAAATTGACATTATTGTAATTGATTTATTGAGTATGCCTTGTTACGCTTCCTCTTTTAACCAAAGTTTCAGACAGTGTAATGGGAAGAGGGGCACATCTGCACTGATCAAATAATTTGTACTTACTTTCCCGATCACGATCCCTGTCACCTCCGCGACCCCCGTCCCTATCTCTGTCTCCCCCGCGACCTCCGTCCCTCTCCCTGTCTCGGTACGAGGAGCCCCAGCCTCCGCCGCCTTCTCTGTCGCCCCCGCGACCCTCCCTCTCGCCGCCCCCTCCACCGCCCCCAGCCGGGGCAGAGCGCCAGTCTCCGGCGGTACGTTCAGGATCGTAGTCGCGCTCCCTGCAAAATCGAAAAAATAATGTAATGCTTTCAATTTATTGTTTCATGAGACTTCAACACAAACTAGTCTAAACTTATCAGAGCTGAAATTAATAAAAATAGGCTTTTATTTAAATGAAATAGATTCTTGAAAGGAATAGGTGAAGCAGTTTCAATTTGTTTGTACCAAACGACCATTTTCTATATTTTTTATAGTAATGGTGTCAGAGGGACCTATTTATATAGCACAGAAGTTGTAGAAACTTTCATTTTACCATACTAATTTTGTAAATATGGTCAAATTATTTGTGCTTGAAGAATTCATATAATATGTATGTATACATAAAATGTAAATAGGTTAAATTAATTAATTAAAAATGCTAAATAAAAATCGCTGTTTGTACAAGACTCTGCTAGAAATGTTGCTCAAATGACCTTAGGGAAAGCAAAATCATACCCACAAAAATGATGCTTTTATTCCCTCAGACCTATGGCATATTCTTGTCAGAAGGTCAAGAATTTTCCGCTTTGCAATAAAATCCAATTAAACAGAACATTTCTGAATGAATCTAAAAACTGATTTTGAAAGGTGGTGAATTACACTTTCTATATATTTTTAGAAATCATCATTTTGAATGCAAAATAAAAAAGTTTTATTGATTTTATTAATTAATAATACACTTAACATTTTTTTTTATTACTGAAATTTAATTGAAAAAAAAAATGCATTAGACAAATTAATTATAAATGTTACAGATATCTCACTTTTTGTCATTTAATTAAAAATAATTACTAAAAAATTCACAAAGTTTCATAAATTTTTCTCAAATTGTTGTCAGAACCTTTTGGTTTCTTAGAGTACATTTTAATTCTTCTGTGGCTAACTTCTAGATTTGAATATAAAGCGTAGTGTTTTCTCTTTCTAACACCATTTAGATCATATTATCCATCACGGCAGTAAGGGAGACACAAGGATTTGTACGAGACCATAAAAGCTGTTCCCAAAAGCGTGCAAATTAGCCTGATGGGTTAATTAATCTGAGCAATGCACTTGTGGTGATATGCAATGAGTATTTTATACACACCTATCGCGATCATTCCTCCTTCCACCCTGACCCCCGGCTTGCCTTCTATCATTGTCTGAAGTAGATACATCAATGCGTATGCGCCTTCCACTGACAGTCTGTACATTAACAATATAACAATAAATAGCAAATAAAAATGAGAGAACACAAAACTCAAAAATTACTGTAACAAAATGTAGTACATAGATGTAACCTCACACATCCTTATCACTTACATATTTCCAGTAAGTGAAATTGTTTTTTTACATATTTTGATATCAACACAATCAATCATTATAGTGATATCATGAAGTTTCCTTTACAATAAATCAGGAATGTATTATAAGATATGATTAAATGCCAGAGTGTTAATTTGATTGTCAAATCGGATAAGGATAGGGTTCTTAGCTGTTGTGAGGTAAGATAAAAATGTTTTGAGGAATGTGCACTCACCAGGTCAAGGATGTTCATGGCAGCCACAAGGCTGTCTCTGTCTTCAAAGTCTACATAGCCGAAACCTCTCAGCTTTCCTTCCGACTCTCTGGGCAGGCGAAGGTTGGAAACCTGGAAAACAACACACAATTTTGTTAGCTTTTAATTAAATAAAATGCGAGTGACATTAATGACAAAAGACTGCTACAATAAAGAAGAACTATTAAAATTGAATGGAAAAAATTAGTTTTCGTAAATAGTAATAAAAAATGTTTAGATAATAAGATATTGGGGGTTGAACAATAAACTGAGAGTTGCATTTTAATCCTTGCCTTGGGCACATTCTGTCAGATCAGAATATTTCCGCTTTGTAATCAAATCCAAATAAATGGAATATTAAATTGGAATACGTATCCAAGGTATTAAATACGGCATTCAAATTTTATTATTAGAATTTTTTTAATGCAAACATAAAAAAATGGTTCATGTTTTTCTAACAAAAATTTGTGATAACGAATAAAAACAAACATATTTTATTAGCCACTGGAGCGACAGAGCAATTTAAAACATTTTCTGAGATTGCCAAAGGAAATTTTTCCACCCACATTAAAAAAAATCATACCTCTGAATTTGAATATGGAGACATACAAACTGTTTATAGTTTTATAAAGCCAATGAATTCATCTATCTTTTGTCTATTATCACATAATCATAGGATTTAAAAAATATATTATTAAGTCGTCAACTTTTAAAATATTTTAAATAATCTAGAGAATATTTGCCATATTTTGGCAACAAAGCAATCTGTGGTTTTGGAAATAGTGCCATATTGTGGCAAAAAGCGCTTGAGTGGTTAGACAAATATATTACAAACATTATTCTCAACTCACTTTTTTGACATTTTCATACAAAAATAATTAATAAAAAATTCACTTTACAATTTTCTTAAAAATTTACATTGGAAACTTTGGTTTCATAGAGGGTTGGGTACAATTTAATTATTCAGTGATTAATTTTTAGATATGAATATGAAGCGAAATGTTTTAGATTTTAAATTATATTTCTAACCATGATAGTAAGAGAGACAATGATTACAACAAATTAGCCTGAGAGTTTAACCTGCTTCTGTTTGGCAAGCTATCGACAGAATGCCAGTAACAAAGTCACAAATTAATAATTGAGGGGTTTATGGTTTCCCAGTATTTGGTTCGGGATTCAGCCGCACTCTGAATATTCATTTGGAAACATATAAACTGATTACTGTGGTTGAAAGCCAACGAATCCACCAATATTTCATACTTCATCCTATATTACATAGTAGGTTTCATAATTGAGCTCTTTGCGGGAATTTTAATATTCGAAAAAAAAATCTACCTAAATTTAGACAACCATCGCTCAAGGCCTAGAGCCATCATTCGACTGGCTAAGAGGTCATACAATGGGGATTGAGGATTACATTGACCTATTTTGCATAAAAGATAGGTCACTGCGATCTTAAGCCCCCAACAATATCTGAGATTTCTAACGGTGCTATGTGAAAGATAACTTACCCCTTACAAAAACCACAGTTATTGCAAAATAGTTACAGATTGTTGACATCCGAAAGACAATAATCTGGGAAAAGCCTATTTTGATATATTTGTTGTCTATGCATATTTTTTGAAAGACTTGTTGAAAATATTAAGTGAATACATTAAAAAAAATCCCACCTTGAGTCCCGTGAACAGCTCAGCGATACTCTCCTCATCCACCTCGTAGGGCAGGTTGGAGATGTAAGCCACATAGGGCGGGTGGCGCGGCACGGCATCCTCGTCATAGGCACCCCCGCGGGAGGCGCGCGAAGCAGACGGCAGCACCATCGGCCCCGCCTGCGCCCGCCGGCTGCTATAGCTCTGCTCTCCGCCGCCAGAAACAATGCAATATGCCCAATAATATAATCCGTAGAGACAACTATACATAATACAATTAATTCTGTTATTGCAAGGGAATTCAATCAGAATACTGAGGGGAAAAAACACAGCACATAATGTTATAGGAAAATAGGAGATAGATTCTATTGTATGAAAATCACTGCGTAATTTTTTTTTACTGTTATTTATACACTACTATTGGCTAGTGTACGCACCGGGGTGGGAAAATTCTAGAATAAGGCACTCTAGTCTTTTTTATCAATATGTAATGACCTTCTAACACATATACCAATTTTATTTATTGTTGAAGTTAGTTTTAATTTTTCGAGAGTAAATCGTACCAAATCGGTGGTTGTCACCAGTCTCCAAAAGTCTATGTTTTTTTTCAACAGGCGCTTCAT
Source organism: Limnephilus auricula (assembly GCA_951813805.1). Lineage (NCBI taxonomy): Eukaryota > Metazoa > Arthropoda > Insecta > Trichoptera > Limnephilidae > Limnephilus > Limnephilus auricula. The sequence goes on from OX638403.1 coordinate 11,325,583, forward strand.
TTTGTATGGGAGTCAAGACGCTTTTTATTCTTAAGATTAACGGCTTTTAATATTAAAGAACACTAGGTAAAATGTTAGCATCTCGTCACTAATATTAAAGTGCAAAAATACATCCATGACCGCACCTGATAAATAATTTACCAGTGTTCAAAAACCTGATTAAACCAAAAATGGTAAGACACAATCAAACTTTTCGAAAAATCATCCTTTACCACTTAGGTCAAGGGCATTTTGTTCTGGGGATCATGATGCAAATACAATAGTTTCATTTAGGTGATCTAAGGTTGCATACACACTCGAGCTGAACCTGCATGTGCATGTAAAGTGGATTTAAATGTAGATTTTTAGAGATATTGGTGTTTATTTTAGGTCTGGCTGTTTTCTATAGATGATATATTAGTGAATGTAAACTCTGTAAATCAACTATTTGACCTTGAAATGTGAAATATGCATTCTGCATAAAACAGTCATAGCTACCAAAAACACTGAATGTGTGTAACTAAAAGCGCTGTGAACGTTTCTGCTGATTAGGTCAATGTCATTGTTAGAATGTTTGGTATTTTTCTTAAAACAACCAGTTGACTCTGTTGTTGTAAGAAATAGCCGTATTATAAAGGTGTTTTGAGCACCGCGGTCGCTTTCTGTACATTTTTAAATGTTTTTTTTTGACATAGGAATAGCTTTGTTTACTTTGGCTATAAAATTGCATGGCTTTAGATCAACTTATGGTAAGTGCAAAAGGAGATGTTTTTCAGGTTTGTTTTCTTTGATGGGCCACTGTAAGTAAGATATTTATATTAGTTATATCAAAGTAAATGGATTGTCATATTTTGAACCAAGAATACAGATGTTAAACAGGGTCCAATAATTTATCATGTTTATGCCAAAGATTCTGTGGGATTCCACCCACACGAAATAATCAACTATTTACCAAAATCAATGAAAGATGCTTGAAATGATCACAAGAATTTGAATTCCCTCAATATAATATTATATTCCTAATTGCTGCAAGCTAGTGCTGAATTTGTCTTCATAACTACTAACATCTTGTTGGTGAAATACTATGCCACTTGTAAAATGGTGGAATTACATAAAATCTAGAAACATTTTCATTCTTTTGCAAGTTTGAAGCTTACAGAATGAGTATCGACTGTTAGGGGAATAAATCAGAGTAAAAAGAAGCCACACGTCTGCTAATGCGATTATTATTCAAATTGAGTAAAAAGCTACCGAGATAAGCCATATTATTATAATATAATGATAATAATAATTATTTAACTTGATATTGACAAATTAAATAGCCAAGGACATATTACACGAAATAACAGACATTGTATATTAATTGTATTTGATGATTTCCAGCTGCATGCAAACAGTTGCGTGATATTTTATTTACATTACATGATTCACTGTTATTTTTAGTTCAGACACTTTTTAAATATTGAACATGTACTTAAAATTATTCTCTTTGGACAATACCTCATTACATAAACAATATCTAACTGTTCACAGATCCCTATTTCACGGTGCAGATAACAGATTTATGATACCAAATAACAATGATAGCACAGCAACACATAATAATAGAATTACTAGTTCTGAATAACATTTGGTGGAAGCACACTAGAGCTGAACTGACCTTAACTTACTAATCATACTACATGTGCAGTAGCATGGCAGTGCGCGTCATTATTTATATATCATATTTAGAACTTGCAAGAAAATTCGAATCGAATTCTTTAAATGTGCCAGGTCCTAAACCATTACTGATAAAATAATTAATCTTAATTCTGAAAATTTAGATAAAGTAATTATGTCTTCATAATTTTCTAAGAAATAATGCAGTCAAGAAAAGGCAAGATAAATAGGTACCTAAATTAAAAAACATATTTTTTAGTTTTTTTTTATCTGCCAGTCTGCACTGCAACGAGAATTTTGTGTTGATATGACATGCCGTAGAGCGAGGCAGCACTCTAGTGCCGTTCGATTTTTAGGGCAACCACAAAATAATCAATCGCCATTACATGTTAAAAAATAAAATGTGATTTTAAGAGGCTAGACTTTGCACCACTTAACTTTGGTATTAAGCTCTGATATTAATTTTCTGTGGAATTTGGCCATATGTGGAGAAATGTCATCCGACATCAAGAGGTTAATCGATTGCAATTTTAAAATGAAAAATCCCTAAAACCACACCCCTTTTGTAGGATTTTTCAAATAATATAATTCAAATGAACTGGATATACCTAATAAACAGTAGCTCATGAAATTAAATATTGGCCCATATTTTCCTTATCTATTTTTAACTCAAATTTATTGACTTGAGACAGAAACAAATGTGTAAATATTTGTTTAGGAATCAAAGTTGATAAAATTATGTAATGAACAGAAATTTGGCAGCAAAATGATCACAGAACTAACTACTGGTAAGAATGTCAGTTTCGTATGGATAGGGTTCAAAATTCGCAGTGGCTACTTACTCTACTTTCAAACAAAGATAATGCTTGTAAAAGAGTTTTAACCTCTATGACTAGGTTGATAACATTCACAAACATTACAAAACTACAAGATATATTGGAGGAATAAAATATGACAAAAATAAATAAGTAATGGGGAGAATTAATAGAATTATTGGGTTGATGAACTCTTAAAATCCCTCAGAGGCAACATGTTTCAACAATGAAGTTGCGGTCCGCGCCAGACTAGTCTGAATTGAGTTTTCCCCGAGGAACTCGCATATTAGACTCAAATGGCTGGTCATGGGGGTTTCCAACAGCGCCGCCCGCCGCCTCAGCCCCAGTAATAAAAAGGGGGCTTCTCAGACAAAGGCGGGCAGGCCGGGTCTCTGGTTCCCCCATCCCCGAGTGGAAGGGACGCCCGGCTGGAGCGTTGGGGCACCAAGCACCCTGACCTTTCCTCAGACCTTCCCGGGGCAATGGGGTGACAAGCACCCGTATGTGTGTCCCAAGTGCGAGATTGGTGCGGACCGGTGTTGACAATTCATCATTGGGAGAGTTCATTTTGATTTTGCAAGTATTTTTAAGTCAAATAATGAGCTGAATAAACATTACTTTGACACTAGAGGTTGACAGATGTTCATTGATCAAGGATATTTGAATTTAATAAATATAATACAATAATAGAATTCTCACCGAAGTCATCTTCTTCATCAGCCCAGCTCTTGGTCGCTAGAGTAGTCGGGGTAGTGGGTGCGAGTGCCAAGAAGTCATTCAGGGCAAGTGTCTTCCCCCTAACTTTCTTGGACTTCTTTCCTATGGGTTGAAATAACAACTTATAAGCAAAAACGAAGACCCGGAATGATACACTTCATAAACCATAACAGATAGTCATGAAGTCGGCCCCATTTTCAATTCACTAAATGTCGAAACAACTGTTCGGCTTTCGGCGATGACGCATTGATCATTTAATACATATTAGGTACCGGAAGGCCGCTTCGTTCAGACGACCATATTTTTTGGCCCGGGGGACAGATGTACTTGTAATTTTGAAAAAACAACAGCGTCTACGTCAGAGTGCATAACTGTTTATATGTCCACCGTTACGGCAAAAAAATTGAGAAGTACAAATTCCTTGAATATCGAGAAATGCGGCCACGCGGTAGAATCAGCTTATCCTTTAGAAAATGCCTAATTTGAAACAACAGAAAAGAAGTGACAGAGGCTGAAAGAAACCATCAGAAAGGTTTCAAAAGTGATAAAATTGATTTGCAAAAACAGTGGAACAACTTTATAACCGAGTTACTAATTATAATCAGATATTTTAAAAGATATTTCACGTGACAAAAAAACGTCGAACTGACCTGTGGAAGCCATGTTGAAAGGCCGCAATCGGTGATACCACTGAAATGAAAATAAATATAATCATAGATATTTTTGCTTTCTTCACCCTGCAGATAAGAACCCAAATAATTTGAATTATAGGTACAATACAAATATAAAAGGGTTCGCCAAAAAAATAAAAACGATACAGATAGTCAAAACAAATTTTTTATTTCGAATACTGTGTTTTCACTTTTATTTCTCGCGATAAAAAAATATTTTATTTGTTTTTGAAAATGTTTACCTATAAATATTTTAAAACTCAGAGCTGCTCAGAGCCCTCACAGGATAAGCCGACTGATACCATTACTAATCCTTCGGTTTGTATCATATGTTTGTAACATAAAGTTGCCTTTTATGGTCGCTATGAAAGAGATTTACGCCCGTCAAGTTGCTCTCTGGTAGGAGCCCTGGCAAGATAAGCCCAGTGATGAGTGATACCATGATTAAAAAGTACTGACAGGCTGTTATATCAGGGATGGAGTTAGTTTTTCAAAAACAGTGTTAGCGCCCTTGAGGTGATTTTATCACAAAACAGGACTACATAAAGTAAACCATGACTAATTCTATTATTGTTATTATTTTATCCATGTCGCTTGCTGAGGGTTGGTTTGTACTATGTCCATTTATGTTTTTTTTACTGTGAATGCAGTAATATTAATCATATTTTTATCTACTATATCCACACAAAAAAAACAAATTTTCAGAGGGAACTTACATTTTGAACACCACTTTTTGTTCTATCTCCATAGTAATTACAAAAAAATGAGAATTGGAGTGTACTGTGTCCATTGGCCAATACTATTTTTTTTACTATTATTTAAAAAAACCTTATCTACGTGTATGGAAAAATTACAAATGTTTGATCACTCCATTCATGTTATTTATTCATACGAAAATACCTACTAAATTTCTCATGAAGAATTTTTAATACTTACTTTTTTATTTTATTATTATAAATCCTTATGTATGTGAATGTTAAATTATTATTGTTTGATGTGCCATAGGATGAAATAACTGTTAGTTTGGTCTATCTCCACTCAGAGTATGGATATAGCACAAACCAACATTAAATATTGTCATGGTACTAGACAACATAAATTTTTTTGTTATTTTGGTTTAAAAAAGTGTCCTTTTACGTTCTTGATTATGCTTTTATTCAAATAAAAATTCAATCAATTATGTTGTTCTTTTACTTATATGTAGATTAACCCTTGTATTTTATATTACTAATTATAATAATTAGTTTGAAGTAAAGGAAACAAAGAAAAAAAAATTTAAACTTCAAATCTCGTTTTCTCTATACGAGTTTTTGTGGACATAGTACAAACCAACCTTCAGCAAGCAATGTGGTGTGATATTTTTCAACATGTATCATAGTAGATTGGTTCATGTATGTATCATAGTAAATATGCAATACTGAAATTAGAAAATATAAATAGTAGGGGAGACCTGGGAAAGTTGTACCAATTTGACTTTTATCATTTTCTATGTCTTAGGCTAGCTTTACACTAAATTGTAAGTTTTTTCGTGGGTTTACGACTTCTGGCCAATGGGCACATTGGATTTTCAAAATGCAATATGCCCATTGGCCAGAAGTCGTAAACTTTCGCTTACCTACTTACCTAGGGCTAGCTTTACACTGTCTTATAAGTTTTTTCGTAAGTAAGCGACTTCTGGCCAGTCGAGGGCACCCACCACTTTCCCGAATCGTTTTAAGGACCAGATGGATCCCTCTGTCGATTCTCACGTCAAGACTCTAATTTGTTTTTAAAACGAAGCTACTATTAAATGATTCTAAAAGCCCCCGACTGTCCCTACGACTGGCACAACATACATTTATACATACCGTTCAATTTTAAGTGTTTCATCCGAGGCAGTTTGTTCTTGTTCTTGAAGCTAGTGGAGAGACAACATTTATGTAGAGGAACATACAAGTACATTACAAAATAAAATAAAGGAAAAGCAAATTTAAGCACGTTCCTGTGGCAGCATACAACACAAGAACAGCATCTACAGCTTCTGGCAAGCCACAGGCAGTCCCGACGAGAGACAGTGAGCAGTGGGACGGGAAGGTGGTCCTTCAAACCCTTCACACCGTCCCCGGCAGAACAGTGGCAAGATGTGACCCCTGTGAAGACGGTGGGATAGTGGAGAAGAGACTTCTGAAGAACCGTGGGGACTAAGTAACTCACTCGAGCCGACAGGGAACTAGAGATCAGGGTCGAAAGGATTCTTCCCTTTCACTGCTACCGCTACGTGAGGGGGAGCGCAGTGGACAATGCAGGAAACTAAGCGCTTACAAAAGTTATAAGATTAGGGCATCACCTGTGCCAGGCAGGGACAAGGGGCTATTCCACCCCCTTATGGGGAGGGTGTAACAGTACATACGAAGTGCAGTACGATTCCAGCCAGTTTGATAATCACTAAAATTATATATTAAAGATTCCAGCGTCATTCCTAGAAGTAACCAAATAAAGACAAAGAATTTCATAAAGTTTTCTGCTATTTTATATTAATTACTAGGGCAATGACAACATAAATAAAAACATTAATACAATATTATGCTGTTATTAAATCAATTGAAGCAGAGCAAAATAAGTAAAACAAAATAAAAAGTTCATAGCATAAATCATAGAATATGATTCAAAACATTTCTAATAAAGTTCCTACGGGAGCAATTTTTTTAAGCACTCGAAATTCACCTTGTTCGATACCAGGTCGGGATTCCAAACCGTCCTGGTAGTAATATCTTGCAAACCCTCAAGCATTTCCTCTCGAGCATCCGTCATGATCTGGCAGTGCCACAGAATGTGCATGGCCGTTTGGTTTTTCTCGCCACAGGCGCATCCTGCATGCCGAGAGAGACCGAGGCTGAACAGTCTTCCCCGAAATTCTCCATGTCCGGTTAGCATCTGGATCACATAGTGGTCCAGCTTAAGGTAGGCCCCTTCCATCCTGGCTTTAACTGAGGGGAAGAAGGAGTGAGTCCATCTCCCACTTGTCGACCTGTCCCATCTACTTTGCCATTCATCAAGACTTTTCACTCTCATCTCTCTCAATAGTACAGGAAGGCGTGCGGCCCCGCCCGGTGTGAGGGTCACTCCTAGGTGGACAGCAGCCTTGCCTTTCTTGCTAAAATTTCCCTGATTTCGAGATCAATCGGCATCTGTCCAGCCAGTACTGGGAGTGCAGGAGTCGCAGCGCCGGACTACGCAGTCCCCACACAGAAGTGGAAAGTCTTCTAAGCTTTAGAAATAGGGATTGGGCTTTGCTTGAAATACTCTTAACATGTGCCAGGAGCGATGACGATCTGTAAGTACCTACACTGTTGGACGAATTTGATATGGGTACTCCCAACTCGGATTGAGGGGTTTCTCGACTTCTGGCCAATGGGAACATTGGATTTTGAAAATCAAATGTGCCCATTGGCCAGAAGTCACTTACTTACGAAAAAACTTTCAAGTGTAAAGCTAGCCTTAGAGAAAAAATACATATCAGCAGATAATTTAGTTGTCTACCAAATTCTTAAATTATTATTTTTCTAAATCTTATAGAAAGTAGGTTGTAAGTGCATAAACAGATAGTTGGAAATGCTGCAACCGACCCCACCCGGAGTAAGTTGCACCAGTAGCAGAATGTTGATTAAAACACAGAATTTAGGCATAAAGTTATCCAACTTCAATAATTTCGGCGAGGAAAAACAGTTATTTTATTATTTCCTCTTTAGAACCTAATTTAATTATTATATAATTAAAATTAAAAATTTTAATTTAAAAAAAAAAAAAAAAAATTTTACATAATTTAACATAATATACAATTTATCTGCCCTCAATGCAACAGCGCCGTGCGCCATTAGGGGTGTGTTTTGTCAGTAGAGCCCTTTGTTTGAGAGATGCATTTCTATGCAGCCTCGTGTATTCTCGGAGAGAATTACATGATAATATTAAATTATTTAAGCAACAGTACTCTTTTTCCCGCGTCATCCCATATAAACTACTTCTTCCTATCATGTTTATTAAGTCCAATATAAAATGTACAATTTGAATTAGTGGGTGTTCAGCCCGACATTGTTATGAAGAAATCCGTATAGCTACTTAATATAAACATGAATGTACTTAAATTTTACTTAACGGTATTGGCGCAAATCCAGCCTTTTAATCTGTATATTTTTATTTCGGGTAACTATGGCCAGACTCGCGCAAATCTAATATCAATTGCACAAATAAATGTTAGTTGAGATCCCATCCCGTACAGCTGGGCGAAGAAGAGGGGATGTGATGTATATACATCATGTGACGTATATCATCAGTATCAATAGCGCGCACTCTATTCAATCTTCTTCGGCCATGGAGGGGATACGACGTATAAACTGGCTGTCTTATTTTACAGTGGTCACAAAGCTGTTTGTCGTTTGTGGGACGTAATCACGTCTAATACAGTTTGGTTTTGGGAGTTAATGTGTTAAGTGCAAATAAAACATGACATATTGGAAAATGTGCCTTTATTGGCAATAATTATTGTAAAAATTGGTAAACATAATATTATTATATAACTACTTTATATGGATAACTTTATTAAACTTAACCTTCACCTCGTCAAACATAAATATGACATAATAACATTTTAACATTTCAGGTATAAAACATGACATAATCGAATTTTAACATTTCAGGTATAAAACATGACATAATCGAATTTTAACATTTCAGGTATAAAACATGACATAATGGAATTTTAACATTTCAGATATTAGCACGTTGGATTTCATATTGCACATAATAAAATATAATTACATCAATCTTTTTTGGTAAGAAACTCCGTTACTCTCTTGTTGAAGTCTTCGGCATATTTCAAATGGATATTATGGCCTCCTTCTGGATAAATGTGGGTGCTGAAATTAAATAAGAAAGAAAACACAAATTAATATTTATAAAATAATGTTTTAAAAAAATCAACCTGTAAAAACAAAGATTTTTTTATTACAATGCATCTATTTTCAATTTTCGACCTAGTTGCGCCATCTCTTGGGCCAGCTAGGAGCTAATTTCAAAGAAAAAAAAAGTTTGACTGATGATTGAAAGTTTCCCCCAGGTTAGGCTGTGAACTTTTAAAATGTCTTATTTTCTTTGGTTTACTGAGGATTGAACCTTCCTCCTCAGTGACTGACTAAAATAAGTGAACACTGCTAACACCAAAACCAAATTCTAATTGGATGGTACCGATATTTATATTGTAGTAAATTTTAAAATATAATGTCATTCAATTTCAGAAATAAATGTGGGTGGTCGCATGTGTGTACATGAGTGCCACCAGTTTATAGAATGCATTGTCATTGACAACAAGTCTTTCTGCCGAGTTTCAGCTCGATCGGATGTCGGAATGTGGGTTAATTTCCACTTCCAAGATTTGCATTAATTAATAAACGAAAACAAAATCGAAATTCAAATAGATGTATTTAACCTCTAAGAGAGTGAGTTTTTGAGAGACAAAAGTGTTGAAAGGAGTGAGAAGTTTTTACCAATTTTTTTTAAAATTGTATTTATAGAATGTATTATTAAAAAATAAACTTTGTTAAAAAAAATAACCGAATTAATCCAAAAATTATTATAAAAAAATTATGTTGTTAACAGAAGAATTTCTACTAACACCGCCGCACCGTTGGTGTCCATACTCCTTTATGCATATATTTTCACTGACATATAGCCGGTTCACACGGGGCGATTTTTGTCGGTCAACTCGACAGTTGAAAGCAAATTGACACGTGTGAACACTTTGTCAACAAAGTTATCAACTTTTTTTGTTGCTAGCGAAAGTTGATAGCCCGTCTACTTTTGTCGTTCAAGTATGACTATCGCCATTTTGGTTTTACGAATCGTTTGAGTTTTACATCGAATCGTCGCGTCTGAACACATGTTTCAAGTCGCTTATCATTTTTAGTTACTCGCGGGAAAAAGTAAACGTCAGGCTTTTCATTTATTCGGTACTAGTTCCTACCGTCATGGAATCCGTTTCAACCAAAAAATATCTGAAATGGTCGGACGATTTAATGTTCAGATTTATGGATCTGTACCAAAGCCATCCCTGTCTTTCGGATCAAAAACAAGAAGTATACAAAAATAGAATATTATTTTTTAAATGTAAATAATATTATTTTGAAAAAAATTGTGTTGGATGCGCCTAATTCACTCCTTCTCATGATCCATTTTCTCACCCAAGTACGACGTTTTTTATGTTTTTTTATAATCTCCAGCTCCTCTCACAGAACATCAGAAATTAGATAGACGCACGCACTAACAATTTCAGTTGACGCCATTTTGAGTGTCAAAATCGGTTCAACTTAAATTGAAACGTGTGAACAAAATGTTGCTCAACTTTTTTCGTAAAATAAAAGTGGGTCAACAAAAATCGAAACGTCAGAACGCCCCAATACACGGTGCGGCCATACTCTAATACCAGGTTAACCGCTTGGGCACATAAGCTTGTTTTCACGACAATTTAACGTAGATAGACATAGGAATGACGTATGCCCCGTACCTGAGTTATTAAAAAGGGACACCTTGATGGTCTGGATGTGCTATGTAGTGTGGATGAACGAAAAAGGTGTGTAAGGAGAATATGACATCAAAAAACCCCCAAGAAGAGGGGTATAACTCCGATCAAAATGGCCAACCGCATGAAAACGTTTATCTATGGTTTGTGACGTCAACGTGACGTCGAATAATCCCATCCAATAGAAAGCTTTATATTTCCATGGAAAAAGTGTCGACTGTTGAGTAATATTCTATAGTTACTTGCTTGTCAAAACACAAACTACAATAACCCAATGGCGCAAATATATAGGATTCATCGTTGCAGCATTTTTGTTTAAAAGGTATTAAAAACTACCGGACGTCCTGAATAATGTTAATCATCTTGCTCCGGTGATCTATGATCCCATGAATTCGTTCATATCGTGTCACAGAGAGACTTTGCCTCAATATTCTTGTATTTTTTGTTTCTGTGTTAGGTATATATAAATATATAATAAAATTCTTAAACCTACTTTTTTTTTTTAAAAGAAAGACAAACATTCCCGGGTTACGACTAACCCAACATTTGAAAATCTCCTACTACCACCACACTAAGCGGAAGATGTTGCTTGTGTTGTGATGGAGGACTTAGCCAGCCGAGGAATCGAACACGGGTGGGACCCAAACGCGATGCCCACTCAACCACTGACCAGTCGATTACGAGTTTTTCATTTTTCTGTTTTAAGCAGAGGAATGTCAAAATTCGATAATGTTGTAAGAACGCCCAATTATATTAGAAAATATTCTTCTTTTACAGGAATTGAAATTTAAAATATTTTTAGGTTAATCGACATCTCGTTACCCTTAGAGAGCAACGGACAAAGCGCCGTACTGAGAAAATGAGCTGTAAAGAAAGATACTTTAAAGCTCATTTTCTCAGGACAGCACTTTGTCAGATGAAAACTTCTTGTCCTGAAGGAACATTTTGGCATTTCATTTTTAAAATAATATTTTAGGCTAATGGATTGGGTATGTTCGGAAGCAGGATTGTATTGTCTATGGTAGTGCTTTTTATGAGTTTCCTCTATCCTCGTCTTGGTGTGTGACGTCAAATAATGCCTTTGTTGCCATAGTGTCGAAAGTTGCCCCATACAAAAAGCCCGCAGATATCAATCTAATGAGTGGTTTATTTATGCCCCCAAGTAAGACATTACATGATAAAAAAATTGAAAATGTTTTATCAAAGGTAGATATCCCACATTATGGCAAGCGATCACTCAAGTCGTTTTGAAACTTGCCATTATATTACGCCAAAAGTCGCTCCAGTGGTTAATGATGAAGAATTGAAAGAAAAACAAGTGTGGGGCAAGAAAAACGCCACTCTCCATAAATGCCAATCTATGCGCAATGTCCGTAGCTACAAGATGGTTTTTGAGATCCTTAGAAAAATCAACCGAAAATCATGGAAAAATCGAAATGAAAATAGGGTTTAGATGAAAATCACCACTCTCCACAGCGATTAACAAGCAAAATCACCACTCTCCACAAAATCCAATCACAAGCCTGAATTCAAAATAAATTCAACATGACCAATGAACACATTGAGCAGCATCTCCTCCGACAAAAATGTTTACACACTTTGTGGATAGTTAAGTCGGGGCCACAATGTTTTTACATACCGTGGCCCATAGAAAACAACAAACGTTGTGGCCCTGCCCCATGTTTATGGTAATGTTTGAGGTATTTTTTGTGAAATTGGTCGCAAGAGACCGGCCATTATTACAACATTTTTATTATAATAATTCAACTTGAATTATATTTTTTAAGATTTCACTAAAAAATCACACGAAAAATGCGAAGCATTCTTTAATCAGTTGTTTGTCATTTCGTCGCTCTAGTTCGTTTTTGTCCAACAGACCATTTTTCGTGAAATTGAATTAAGTATGAAAATGTTCTCAAAAAGCCTTTATTTATACGATACTCATTAAAAAAAAAATTATAAACAATTATTTAAGGGGTTTTCAAAACGCACTTTGTCTTACGTCCTCCAAAACGTATGTGCTTCTATCGTAAAAAAAGTTTAAAGTGCCATTTCTCCTGATTCGCGTTTTGGTCTGTTGGATAAAAACGAACTGAAGCGACGATTTACCGAAAACAGTACATTTAGAGTGGCGTTATTGCTTTTAAGGCCTTCAAATCAACTTACCTTGAATCTTCAATGTTGCTATGCAAAACTGCGATGTGTTGGGGATCAACCAAACCATCTTTGGCCCCGTATAAAAGCAATGTTGGACATTGTATTTCCACCAGCCTGGACATGCAAATATCTCCACGATTCTCTTGGTGGATGTTCTTCATGGCGTCGGCCCATTTTCCCATAGTTTCAGCTAAATATGACTCCCCATACAAAGCGATCAAAGGATCTTTCATTCTCTTGGACCATGTAGTGATATCTCGTAAGCCTGAAAGAGAACAACAAAATATTAATACACTGTCAGGCATTTGTGTTAGAAATGTACTTACATAATATATAAATAAGTTCTCACAGGCTTATAGTATTGTTATTTTAATTATTAGATCACAAACTTCATTCAATTAGTCACAGCAAAATTATTAGATTGATTTCATTGAATCAAATTGAATGGGGCATTTAACCTTTAGGCTGCGCTTGAATGTATGGGATAATAACTCAAAATAATTGTTTTGGGGCGATGTTTATAATAAATAAAATGATGTATCACCAAGCAGATAAAATATCACTGAATTTCAACAGCGGCCGGTGATACCGACTGGTACTTACGCCTGTTTGTGTTTGATTTTTTATATCCCATTGTTTGATCCATGCGCCCATATTGTGAGTGTTTTTTTTTAAATAAGAATTTGTTTATGAAATTATTTATATGGTGTGCAATGTTACAAATATTTTCTTTTTACACTTCAAGAATAAATATGACATTCTTTCCCTTTGAACAAACAAATGCAATTTTTTTAAATCAATTTAAAATTTAGATTTCTGGGCACCATGATAGTTTAAATTTGTTTTAAAATGTATATAAATTCTCTAAAACACGAAACAATATATAATATAAGAGTCTGAAAGCAAATCTCAAATAAGAAATGTATTTTTTTAGGTAAACAAATATAAATTCGATTCTGAATCCTCGCTGTACGCAATACAGCGAGAACTCAAACCTAAAAATGAAGTTGGAATTTGAATTCCGGAAAAAGTTATCAATCACTTTTACTCCCACCATTATGTAAAGTCACCTCCCGAAGTTAATGAACTTTACCCCCGGTCACCCTGTATATCATCGTTGCATACGTGGGGCTTAAAATAAAAAACGCCACTCTCCATAAATGACGAAATTGAGTTATAAATGCCAATATATGCGCAATGTTCGTAGCTACAAGATGGTTTTTGAGATTCTTAGGGTTTAAAATAGGGTTTGGATGAAAATCACCTCTCTCCACAGCGATTAACAATCAAAATAACAACTCTCCACAAAAGCCAATCACAAGCCTGAGCAATGTGACAATTTTGACGCAAATGAGGTAAATATACAGTTATTTTTCTTTTTTTTTTCCCCATCTTCTACAATATGAGCCATGTAAAAATATAAAATATTTAAGGCGATAGAAAATAAACCACGCGAGGACAATCAAAATAGTACATAATAAAAAAACTAATTAATTAACTCTGCATACCACTACACAATTCAATTGCCTTGGTATGTACATAATATTAACATAATTCTGTGATGCCTAGCTGTCAAACATGGTATTTAAAATTATGACGAAAACTGTATATAGAATATGAACCATGTGAGAAAAACTGTGCATAGAATATGAAGAATGTGAGAAAACGTGTTAAAATTCAAAATATAATTAATGTTTGCCATAAACATTATTACGGTATTTAAAATTATGGCGAAAACTGTATATAGAATATGAACCATGTGAGAAAAACAGTGCATAGAATATGAAGAATGTGAGAAAAACGTGTTAAAATTCAAAATATAATTAATGTTTGCCATAAATATATTCTTATAATGAACGAAATATATTTTTCCTACTTTGTCCATAAATAGAATTGTTATTTTCCATTTCGTTATTTTTTTAAACAGTTTTTATCAATTTTCTAAGAATATACTCAGTCTCACATGCTTCATATTCTATATCGTTGCATTAATTCGTAGAATGCGTAACCACCAAATGTCAAATTTTACAGGAGGCACAAAAAACCTGTAGTGAATAAAAATGAAAGACGGGTCATTGTTTTTATTTAAGTTTCGAACACACAATATATGTATTTCGAAATTTATTTTCAATCATTTAACTTTTGTTAGTAAAGGCTTTCTATTTCAAATCGGAGTTAGGAAGTTTGCATAAAAACCGAGAATGGAGAAAGGTACGTATTTTACAAAAGATACATACTTTTCTGCAAACAGTTAGCAGTTTCCTAATTTGTGTTTATCTAAAAAAGTAATGTTTTTAAAAAGTAGTTAATTTTGTTAGTTGAAAATTTATTATTACTAATTCTCATTTAGCCTTTCAACATTACATATATGTTAATTTTGTTAGTTGCCACTCAATTCACCTTCGTATCCTGCTAGTTCAGTATTCAAAATAAAAGAATTTGCTCCCCATATAACGGCCTTTTTAACAAACTCAGGATATTTGGCTGCCAAGAACATAGAAGAAATGCCCCCATCACTCCAACCGAGTAAAGAGAACTTTTGGATTTCTAGTGCCTGAAAGGGAAACATTTGTACCTACTTTAAAAAAGTCAACAACCATAAATTAAAAGGAAAAATACCTTTGATACCAATCAGTTCTGTATTTAAAATGTAAGTTTTGGCTCCCCAGATGACAGACTTCTTTATGTATTCAGGATATTTTGCTGCTAGGATTATGGAGCTGACTCCACCATCACTCCATCCGAGAAGAGAAAAGTTTTTGATTTCTAAAGCCTGAAGTAAGATATTGTGGTTAGTAAGAAAGATATAGCACCTTATAATTATATTAATATTATGGTTAGTAAGAAAGATATAGCACCTTATAATTATATTTATATTATGGTTAGTAAGAAAGACACAGTAGCGAAGATGTAATTAATATAAGTAAGATATAGTAGGTATGTAAGATAGAGTAGGTAAGTAAGATATAGTAGGTGAATAAGGTATAGTAGTCCAAGAGAGAGGGTAATGCCTAGTTCAATATTGGCAGGACAGGACAATATTGTATTGTCCCAGCTCCAGACCTTTATTCTAGTGTGAACAGAAGGACAGAACAATGAACCAAAACATTGTCCTAGAGATAGGCAGGCAGGCTATCTCCGTAAGACAATGTCTTACCCCCACCACCACTCCCGGCCGCTTTGGCATAAAAGACCTAATATTGATATAAGCTGGGACAGGACAATATTGAATTATTTTCTGTGTTGTCCTTGTGTGAACTCGGCATAAAACATAATTATGTAATAAAATTTATTATAAACTCTATTACAAGAAAATTTGGGTTGTCACTACTCACATTGCCAAATTTATACCGGTAACTAACTAATGCTTAGAAATAATAATGTCTATTTTTAAACTGTTAATTCATGATCAAATTCCAAAGTTCAGGTCAGTTCAAACAAAAACAAGTCTAAAGTCGCCCATAGTAGGTTGAAACTGATGCGGTAAAAAAATTTGTGAGAATCATTCAGGAAAACAGTTTGTCATTGTTTAACCGCTTGGGCACATAAGCTTGTTTTCACGACAATTTAACATAGGTAGACATAGGAATGACGTATGCCCCGTACCTGAGTTATTAAACATATCATGTAATAAATTAATATACTGCTCCGAATCGAGATATAATTTATTTTATCTTGGTTACATTCAATATTCAAGACGATTTCGCACCATTTGAACTGGGAATTAAGATGATAGACTTCGCTTTTCGGCCCAAGGACGCCCGGGAAAATACATAATGAATATTTTTTTTTATATATTGTCTTCTAGAAGGTGAAAGCTATGTCGGTATGTTTTTAAATTTTCGATGCGTTTCGTATTAACGTAATAATTCACTGTTAAACATGTATAATTTATCAGAAAATATTATTTAAGGAAAAAGTGCTGCTAACTCAATTCTCACAAAGAAAAACAAAATTATAAAAACATACTGGCATCTTCTTCTTTCGAGAATACATTTTTGTTTTTAAATTACAATTTCGTGAAAGTTTTGGTGTAGAAAAATGTTTTCCCCCGAAACCCTTTTTCGAGTGATTTCTGTAGGTAAATATGAGAGTTTACGGCAGTTGTGCCATTCGCATTCGCATGTATCGTAAGTGTGTGTTATCTTATTTAGAGCGAGACAGAATGACACACAATGAAATATGTAAACGTTCCTCGTGTGGTGCAAAGTCTAGCCTCTTAAGGTGAATGTCAAAAGAATTCATATTCTACGCTTTCGTAGATGCGCGTATAGTATTTTTTACTTGTAAACGTTTTTTACAAGTTATGCTTTGAAATATTAAGAAAATTTTATTGTTCGCGGAAATACACAAGCAATATGAATATTAACAAATAGTTTTGTCAATTAAAAAAACAATTTGTTAATATTCATATTGCTTGTGGACTTCCGCGAACAATAAAATATTCTTAATATTTTAAAGCATATCTTGTAAAAAGCATTTATAAGTAAAAATACTATGCGCGCGCCATCTAGCGTAGAACATGAATGTTTTTGACATAAGACATTGACGACCGTCCGTGGTCGAGTGGTAACAACACTTGACTCCCAATCGGAAGGTTGCGGGTTCGAACCCGGCGTGCGCAAATAAATTTTATTTGATTAATTTGTGTTATTTCACAATTAATTAATAAAAATAATATATACTACATTTGCGGCACGTTCCAGAGTGGAAGATACTGTCAGTATCGCCCTGGTGTAAGACCACCATTCAGAATTGAGACGTTGCTTAATAATGGCTTTAGCCGTGTTTAGTGACTAGATCTGAATAGCCAGGTACTTTCCTACCCTCCTCTTCCCCATCTCCTTCCCTTCCCCACTTTCCTTCAGCCTCACAACATACCCCAATTGGGGATGCCATAGTCTCACTGGCTCCAGACGGGAGCAGTTGGGACTCTTGTGAGGTATTCTCTATAAAAAAAAAAAAAAAAATTGCAGAATATAATAAGACTTTCAGAAAATAATAAATAAATGTTTATTCCAGTATGTGGGGAGGTTAGTGCAGTCCCACTCATTCCATAATGATAAATACATAGAATATTTGAAAAAAAAAAAAAAAGCAGGTGAATATGAAAAAAAAAAAAAATAATAATTGTAAAATAAAAAAAGAAATAATAATATTAAGCCTTTAGGGTTCTGTAACTACATTAAGAGCTAGTTTTCTCCAGCAGTGTTCCTCAATGCTGGAGGATGGGCTGAGTGGATGATGTGGATATGGATTTATAAAAGAAAAACTTCTGAAAGAACATTCAAAAATGGTAAAAAATAAATCATCATTTGTAGTCAGAAAGAGCCAATATTGGCCACTTTGGTCTAAAATATCAAAAGATGGCAAAATCAAATTAAAATAATGCAAAACTTTTATTAAAAAAAATGGTAAATTTTCTAAAATATCTCTGTTGTAACCATTTTTAATTTAGAAAAAAGTAATGCAAGACAGTTTTGGGGGTTAGATGTTTCATACCAAAAATACTCACCCTCATTAGCAGGAGAGCCAGATCTGCATCTTTTTCATAGAAATTAAGGGGAAATTCTCTATAAGGGGGAATGCTCTTTCCATAACCAGGGGGGTCCCATGCTATTATGGTAAATAGGTTCTTGTCCAACCCCTTGATTTGAGGGGTGAAATCAGTCCAGATGGACCCCACCGCTCCGGGCATGCAGAGTACATTGTGCGGCCCATTGCCAGTTTTTAAATAGTTGATATCATTGTCACCAACGCGGATTTTTTTCTCCTGAAAAATAAAGGTAAAAAATAAGTTTAATAAAAATTAACTTATTTTACTTCAACCACTGATTCCTGAGCTTAACTCAAGTAAAAACAAGCAACAAAATTCTTTCACACGTTGTGTTCCACAGAATTGGATAGTAAGGTAATATATCCTGATAAATCCTGTATACAGGGTGTATCAGGATATATTACTTTACTTTAACCAGTGATTCCAGACTTTACTTGAAGTAAAAAATGTTAAGATTTTTTTCTTTATCTGCGTGCAAATCTGGAAAGTGTTTTAAGATCACCACTCATACAATAACTTTCCACCAATTAAGTGGATTTTCATCCAGATCTTGTCACCAATGTGTACCTTCCTATTGGTCAGTTAGCGAACTAACTTCGTACTAGTTGCTATCAGCGTTCAAAGAAGATAGCAACTAGCAAACAAGCACGAGGCACGCGCCACTCTGGCCCCGGATGTCGTTGCTTGTTACTTTACATGTCGTTACTTGTTGCAGATATGAATCCGCTCAGAGCTCTAAAAGCTCAGCATTAATTGATGCGGAAGCAGATGAAGATATCTGAATTAATGCGAATGTTCCACATTTGCGGATGCGGATGCGAATATCCGTAACACCTCTGGTTTAAACATTCAAAATTGGGGCGTGGCCTTGCACAATTCTGTTTGCAGACGCAATGTTTGTGTTTTTTTTTAACCGAAATGTAGGCAAGGTTTGTGTTTTGTTTGACCGGACTATAGATAGCCTAAAACACTAACCTACCAAGAACCGTGTTTGCTAACAAGAAACCCAATGGACAAGAGTAAACCCCCATTCGCAGATAATGTTGAGTACATGGGAGTGGGTTGTTTCTTCATGTCAATCTTATACCAAATGGAACGCTTGTGTATTAAGCTATCAGTATTCGACTATCCTACCTCATTTAATCTGGGCCAACAAAGTCCGCGCATTAAAAAAAATCTTTCATAGAGCCCTTTCCTTAACCTGTCTCAAAATTTTGCTCAGCCGGATGACGATTCAGTTCCCCTTATTTATACACAGTACAATAGGGGAACTCTTCAAACATATCAAATAAAAAATATTGAAGACTAGCTGATACCCGGCATGCATTACAGTGCTAATTAAATTATTATTCCCTTCATGTCATTTCCCATTCGTCCCCGTTCTCCTTCCGACTCCTCTTCCCCTCTCAAGTCCCTTTCCCCTCCCGCATTCCCTTTTCCCCTCCCCTCTCCCGCTCACCCCTTTCTCGCGAACCCCTCGCCCTCACACATTCCGCTTCCACCTTCTTCGCCTTCCCCTCTCCCACGTCCCCCCTCCCTTAATTAATTCCTAACCGACCCTCCCGCATACCCCTCCCCCTAGCCTTTTTTCCCTGCCGCCTAACTCCATAAAATACACCCATTTTTCCAACAACTCGCGTGACCTATTTAATTTTTTAATGCAAATTCCATAATGCCAGAGCTCACCAGTATAGATATAGAAGTATTCACGGGCATGTTCACAACAATTAAAAAAAATCGGATGAAATTTTAATCACACTCATATGAATAGTATAGGAAATAATTTCATAACGCCAGAGCTATAACCTGTAACCATACCGGGTATGCGCACATCATATTCCCAAAGTTTCATCGCAATCGGATGAACAGTATGGCCGCGCATAGGGTACGAACAAACAAACAAACATATAGATAATATATTATTATGAACATAAAATTATAAAACTGTTAGATAGTGTCCACAATTTCTTCGTTTTTCATGGCATTATCTATGTAACAATTTTTCGAAATTCTATTTTTTGGAAAAGTTTTATTTTATAATGCAAAGTTTAGAAATTACCAAAAAAATAATTTCAAAAATGAAAACAATAACAGCATCCTGTAAATAACCTTCGCTAACCATGTCTCCTCATTTTGACTCCCCCTCCAAATCTCCTCCCCCACTTTTCCCTCCTCTCAAAATCATTTTAATTTAGTTTTAACATTAACACCGCTCCAAAAATCAGGTCAGAAATCCACCCTGCACGGCATGATTTTGATATTTTTAATTTACCATTATGTTTTTTCAATGTTGTGAATGAAGAATTATTGACAGAAAAAAATATATTTAAGTGCTGGTCGATCACACACGCATGTGACAGTCACACAGTCCTGACTTTCCAAATCACTTAAAAAATAAAAATGTTAGTGAATGACATCATGACATGGATGTGTACGTGCTTCCGCTCAAGGACAACTGAAAAAAAAAACAGTTTGCAGGTCAATTCGCTATCCTGTTTATGTAAATATGATGGTCCGCACCATGCGCTCCGCTCACCGGAAAAACTGAAACCAAACTAAAACTGGCTGCTTGCTACGGTTTCGAATCAAACTTCTATCACGGCGCTACTCAATTTTACGATTTCAGTAATTATCTCTGCTTGTTTAACCATAGACGAAGAAGAATCAGCTGCCTTCGTAGCAACTAGCACGGCGAGTTTCGAGTCACTGCTTGCGTTGCCATTGACAACGGGTTTTTGAGAAGTTGTGTAGTGTGCGGACCATCAAATTGACATACACAAAATAGCAAGTTTAGTTGCAAACTGGTTTTTTTTTCAGTTGCCTCGTCAGCGGAGGCACTACGTCATCAGCGCCAATATGACAGCTGAAGTGTTCCTTGTCTATGGTTAAGCAAGCTGAGATAAATACTGAAAACGTAAAATTGAGTAACGTCGTGATAGAGGTTTGGTTGGTCATGGTGAAATCATAGCAACATGCCAGTTATAGTTTGGTTTCAGTTTCGCCATGAACGGAGGGCTTCCCTGTAGCAAATAATTAACAAGTGCAGGTACGTTGTAAAATAATACTCTTAAAAAAAACAAAAAGTATTAAGTACTTAGCTACGTAAAATTGAGTAGTGCCGTGATAGAAGTTTGGTTGGAAATCATAGAAGACGCCAGTTATAGTTTGGTTTCAGTTTCGCCATGAACGGAGGGCTTTCCTGTAGCAAATAATTAACAAGTGCAGGTACGTTGTAAAATAATACTCTTCAAAAAAACAAAAAGTATTAAGTACTTAGCTACTTAAAATTGAGTAGTGCCGTGATAGAAGTTTGGTTGGAAATCATAGAAGACGCCAGTTATAATTTGGTTTCAGTTTCGCCATGAACGGAGGGCTTTCCTGTAGCAAATAATTAACGAGTGCAGGTACGTTGTAAAATAAAACTCTTCAAAAAAACAAAAAGTATTAAGTACTTAGCTACTGATCATAAAGTTAAGCACAATAACTTTACAATAACCATTTGTGTGCATTATTCTTAATCTGTTAAGTATCGATATAGATAGCAAATGGTTATCAGAATATGGTTGTTCAACACACATACATGTATTATGATATTGTATAAAATGTTTATACCTACAGGTAGGTACTATATAATAACTGATAAGAAATTATTTTTAGTAAGTAAACAATACAAAATCTGCTCGACTTTCAACATTGTTATTGCAAATATCTGTACGAAATAAGCAAAGCTCTTTACAAATTAATTACTCGACAACAAATAATTTAATTTTACTTAATCGTTTTAAAGTATGTAAAAATAAACCCTCCCATATTTTAAAACATACAAAAGAAAGATGTTATAAACAAAAGTTGGATTAGGCTGAAAATGATAGTAAAAGAGTGTGGACGATTATAAATGAAAAAATTGACAAGAAAAAATACAGAAATGACAAAATAAGACGGCCGGCGTTGTTGAGGAGTAAGACTCTCGACTCCCAATCCGAAGGTCACGGGTTCGAACCCGGCGTGGGCAAATAAATTATATTTGATTAATTTATGTTATTTCACAATTAATTACTTAAAAATAATATATAGTATATTTGGGCACGTTCCGTGTGAGTGGAAGATCCTCTCAGTATCACCCTGGTGTACCACCGCCATTCAGAATTGAAGCATTGCTTGAAATGGCTTAAGCCGTATTTGGTGAACAGATCTGAATAGTCAGGTACTTCCCCACCTTCCTCTTCCCCATCTCCTTCCCCTCCCCACTACATTCAGCCTCACAACACACCCCAATTGGGGATGCCATAGTTTCACTAGCTCCAGATGGGAGCAGTTTGGACTCTTGTGCTGTATTCACATAATTTTTTTTTTTTAAATGTGCTTTATTCATGATAATTCGAAAACATTATAGTAAAGAAAACCCCTCAAAAGCTGCAAATATATTTAACACTTTTTATGCAAACGGATAAATCTTGCCAATCTCATACGTAATGACCAAATTGACTGTAACATTAATGCTGAAAATAAAGGTAGCGAAGACTCGCAGCTCACATCAAAAAGATACTGCGTTATAAGTATCTTTTCTACCGATACACTATGTTATAAAATATTCCTTCCTACGGCAGGAGAAGGGGTCTGTTGAAATCGGAAGCGGTCGAGAGAATATCATTTCTTTGTACTGGATATGTCAACTTGACAGCTCCGTGCATGCTCCGTGTATTAAAAATGATCCCCTCTCCTGTTTACGACGAAGGGGGGGTGGCATAACTTTTCTGATATCGCGATCGTAGCGGTCACGAAAAATAACACAAATTAGCGAAGATTCAAACCGCGATCACAGCACATCATATTTTTACGTCTGGCGGGTCTATATGGGATGGTATGGCGAGCGCTACTGCGTTATAAGTATCTTTTTGATGTGAACTTGGCGTTTGTCGCCCGCTTCATATTCATTCCAAGATCGACCGCTGCCGATGAAATTAACGCTTGCCTCAAATCATCAACTCTGTGGCGCTATGTGATGAAACTTCAGCTGACAACAAACATGCCGGTTGCATTGCTAAACGATCCATCTGAAGAAGATTTCTCCAAGCAATTGCTGAATATCGGTAACGGTCATATTCCTGTCGACGAATCGAACGGATTGATTTAATTTCCGCAGAAATTTTGCTATTTCGTGTCACCGAAGGACGATCTCATCAACAAAGTGTTCCCGAACATCATTGCTAACCACAAAATCACAATTGGTTGAGTGAACGAGCAATTCTTGAGATAAAGAACAAAGATGTGACAAAGAACGTTCACAGGTGAAGAAGTTCTCATTCTGAGAATTCCAATGATCCCAAACGATATGCAGTTAGAGTTAAAACAAATTCAATTTCCCGTTCGTCTTGCATTCGAAACGACGATCAACAAATCACGAGGCCAATCTTTGAGTGTTTATGACCTGAATCTAGAAAATGAATGTTTCTCTCACGGTCAATTGTACGTAGCATGTTCACGTGTCGGCAAACCATCCGCTTTGTTCTCGCACCTTGTCAGGTGCGAGAAAACAAAACATAAAAAAAAACGGGTGCAACCAGTCCGGCAAATAGTTTAGCAGTAAATAGTGCAATAATTCTACGCGAATCATTTCGATTCGCTTCAGTAAAGCAAACGCCTTTCTGCCACGTGAATTACATTCATTTCAATATAATTAAAATATTTTACATTTTGATCTTTTGAACTCAATTCACTTTGAGTATTCATTTTAATTTAATAAAAAAACATTGATTGATTCTGAGGCGGTACGAAGTTTGCCGGGTCAGCTAGTAGGAGATAAAAAAGAACAATACTATTGTCTTCTTCGCTAGAGTTACTCGACATCTTATCAACTCCACAATTGCACATGAAAAAATAATCAACTTCAGTATATTTCGGATAGTGCTGTGTACGGAAACCAGAATTAAATATTAGCATATAGGTAGGCTACTTGTGGTTGCATCACGGCTTGTAAGTATCTCCATATACGAAGGGCCTAAGATTTAAGTCATAAAAATGTATTCAGAATGAATCCTAAGATTTTAATGAACGTAGCCTTAAGCGCTTGTAAGTAGCTCCATGAACGGACAGCTTTAGAGCACTGATCTACTGGAGCACCTAGGCTGTGCTCCATGTCTCAAAGTACCGGTCTGTCACAGCTAATTTTGATGTGTCATATAAAAAACAATGACATAGGAAAAATTAAGTGGATAAGATGTATTGTGTACAATTATGGATTGAGATAAAAATACGTCAATAAATAATAACAAAAGTAAAGATAAAACTATGCTCATGGAATAATCAACATGACCTTTGCATGTGAAAAGCCAATATGGAATCTAATATTCTGCCGAGATCGCTGTTTCTGGTGTCACATGTATATTTTAATTTCTGAATAAATTTTACATTAATCTTTAACCTGGCAGGGGTAATCATGAACCGTGGCATTATAAAGAAGGTGCAGACTACACAAAGTGAAACCAAAATGATCAATGGAGCTAGGAGTGCCGGGAGAATATAATATATTAAGTAGGGATGTTACGAACATTTGCATTTGCATATGCGAATAATTCGCATAATTTTAAACATTCGCATCGACATTCACATTCGCAACAATCGATGCGAATGTTTAGCGAATGTGAATGTGTGCAGATCATGTTGTGACTCGCCCACTGTCCACGTGTCTTTTGTTTTTCGCGCAAGCTCCGACGGTGCAGAATCTGGAGACACTATAAGCTGTGAAATCAAAGCTCAATTGAAGGCATATCTTAAAGAAAAACGAGCCTCTCTTGATGAAAACCCTTTGGATTGGTGGAAGACTAAATTGAAATACGACAAATTGACAGATCTGGCTCGTAAATATCTGAGAGCTCCACCGGCCAGCGTTCCGAATGAACAATTGTTCAGTGCAGCCGGCCTTATATACGAGCCCCTTAGAAATCGCCTCATGGGAGAAAAGGCTGCAAAATTGCTTTTTCTGAAATATAATATGCCTCTTTTGAACTTCTATTATTAAATTGCTTAATTACGATTATAACTTACTGTTTAATAATTGATTTAATGTTTTTATTTTTTTATTAGAACGATGATTAATGTTGACTAAAGTTTTTTTTTAATGTGATTCCTTAACATATCGCATTCGCGAATGTGAAAAATATCACATTCGTAACATCCCTAATATCAAGTAAATGAGTGGAAGAAAAAGTCGGGGACACCCCAGGAAGACGATGTACAATCAAGTATTTGAGTGAGGATATTTCATGAGCCGGTACATATAACAGAAGAGCATCCCAAAAGGGCATTAGAAAGATCAACCTAAAAACTCTCATTAGGATGTCAAGAAAAGAAATCTGCAGTTCCAAACATTCTACGCTAGCTACGAAAAAACTTACAAGTGTAAAGCTAGCCAGTTTAACTTTTACTGTAGCTAGCGTTGAAACAGACGGCCCCTAAATATCTATGCTAAGAATGTTTTCATCAAAACACAACCGCTAACCAGAATACCGGACGGGTTATTCTATATATTTTGCGTTAGCCTAATGCAGGATAATCGGTGTTAAATGAGTCGCATGTAAGGTACATAACAGGAGTGTTAATGGAGAAAGAGTTGAAGTTCTGATGATGTATGTTACAGGCGATTGATTTAATAACTCAGGCCCGGGGCATACGTCATTCCTATGTCCTACGTTAAATTGTCGTAAAAACAAGCTTATGTGCCCATGCGGTTAATACTGATTAACCTGCGTTAGGCTAATACAAAAGATACAGAATAACCCGTCAGAATGACTATACTAGTATGGTTGTAACCAAATTTAAAATGGCTTTTGGTCATGTCCGGAGATAAAGAAAGCGGATAATGCCAATGATTAAAAAAAAAAAACAAATCAACCTGGCTTTAAGAAATCAAAAAAAATATATATTATACATTTTGAAAAAAAAAACATTATGGGATCTGAAATATATTTATAAAACATAGTCCACCTCAACATAGGAACCCCTCTAAGGAAGGGTTGTTTCAAGGGTTTTGCATAATTTCAACAATTCATCAAATTCAAAAGTAAAATTCAAGTTCTGTTATCTTATCAACATGGGCTGTTTGTTTCACAGAACTTGGATACTAACTTTGAAATTTGATGAATTGAATCACTGATTATTAAAAGATGCTAAGTCCACAATTAAAATTTTCATTTTATTTTTTTCTTTAGACTCAGATCTACCGTTTGACACGAAGAAATTGTCTGGCATACACATCTGTGGTACAAAATTAAATCGATGAATAATCAGTTGATTTTTAAAACAACCTAAATCCTGGACTAAGAAACCATCGGCTCTCATTTTTCCAATGAAATAATCATCTGGGAAACAACAGAAGGCGAAAACATTAATGAAATTGATGTTTTTGATTAAAAAATAATGAATTGTAAAAATGTGTTTTTTTGCTTGATTTATAACACCCTCAGTCAACTCTTTTTAACAGCTCTTACTCGTTGATTTTTTTTTTTAAATTAAAATATTAGTAAAATATGTAATGTGTTTTATTTTTTATGTATTGATTTCCATTTACACATTTTTTTTTTTTGATTTTCTGACAAAAATTAGAAAGTTTTCTTTGATTATCTCAGAATGTGCTTTTATGGACTTAAGTATTTTTTAATAATCAGTGATTCAATTGTTAAAATTCTTTAGAACAACCTGTCCTAAGAAAACATTATGATTTATCTTTTATCTTTGTAATTTATTACTACATAATAAAAATGTATATATGTTGCTGCAATGTTCATCTTCATTTCATAGAACATATTGTGTCAGATTTCATAGTAAAAGGTGTCTGGGGTGTCTGGGTAAAGGGGGCTAAAGGGCAGTAACAGAAGGTGATTCTCCATGATGGTTCAAGTAAAAAAGATAAATAACTTTTTAGACTAAAATGTTAAAAGAAATTTAACACTTAAAAGTACCTACTTAACCGCTTGGACACATAAGCTTGTTTTCACGATAATTTAACGTAGGTAGACATAGGAATGACGTATGTCCCGTACCTGAGTTATTAAAATAAAATAAAAAATTATCTACTCCACTGAAAAAATATTGATTTTTTGTAAGATTATTATGTGCATGGTAATGATTAGATAAGAAAGGTTTAACCGATGACAAGAGCAATCAATACAAATGAACGGCAGCCTACGAAACGGTGTTCTTTAACACCATTCTGCTGCAATCAAATACGGCATGTTCCCACATTCCTTCCTCATCTTTGTCAAGAATCTATGAAATTGATCAGCCAGAACGGGCTTTCCATGCCATAGAGCAAGGGTCGGCAACCTGCGGCCCGCGAGGCATCTTAGTGCGGCCCGAAAGATTCTCGCTACAGCGCACGTGTCAGACGATATCATACACAACGGAGTGAAAGGGAAATACACGAACTTTCCAACAACCGGTGGGTTGCAGATCTGGGTTATTGACTGATTTGACTGCCGAACTGAATTTACTCAATACATGTTTACAGAGAAAAAATAAATTGATATGCAATATGTATTCAGATGTTAAATCATTTGAAAAGAAACTATCATTATTTATCAAGCATATCGATGAAAAAAAACTCGATCATTTTCCAAATTGCAAGAAAACAATAGAACAAGCTGGGATAAATTTTGTTTGGCAAAATACTAAAATGAAAAGTGCATTCATACAACATCAAACTGAGTTTGAAAACCGGTTTGCTGGTTTCAAAAAGTTCTCACGTCTGATGGAGATTTTTGAAAACCGATAATGTACCAAGCTATTTGCAAATTAACGTGATAGATTTGCAAAGTGATTACCACACTTAAAATGGCCTTTAAGGAAAAAAAAAGCTAACATGGTGGATTTCTAAGGGAGTTTGCCTACTGAAAACAACAAGGAGTTAAAAAGGTTTGCTCAGCAAATAATTACTATGTTTGGTTGTAGGTACATATATTTGTGCTCTATACTGCGCGTCTCTATTTAAAAAAAAAACTTGTACACAAATATTGTATGTATACTGTAATGATATGTGACCCAAGTGCGGCCCGCACTAATCCCCACGTCTAATATTTGGCCCTTTTACAATAAAAGGTTGCCGACCCATGCCATAGAGGGCCCAATATAAATAGAAACTCAATGTTGAATCAACTTCAACTTTCATTCTATTCTATATATATATTTCGACCGGTCAGTGGCTGAGTGGGCATAGTGTTTGGGTCCGACCCGGGCATAGAGAGATCGATTCCTCGGCTGGCTAAGTCCCCCATCACGACAAAAGCAACATCTTCCGCTTACTGTGATGGTAGTAGGAGATTCTCAAATATTGTCAGGTCAATTGGGGTATGTTGTGAGGCTGAAGGTAAGTGGGGAAGGGAAGGAGACGAGGAACAGGAAGTTGGGGAAGTACCTGGCTATTCAGATCTAGTCACTAAACACGGCTAAAGCCATTTCAAGCAATGTTTCAATTCTGAATGGTGGTCTTTCACCAGGGCGATACTGAGAGTATCTTCCACTCTGGAACGTGCCGCAAATATAGTTAGTGTATATATTATTTTTAATTAATTACTTGTAAAATAACACAAATTAATCAAATAACATTTATTTGCGCATGCCGGGTTCCAACCCGCGACTTTCGGAATGGGAGTCCAAAGCCTTGCCCCTGGACTACGCCGGCTGTCTAAAATTATCACCCATTTAAAAATAGTGTCATAACTCACTCGCTCGTAGGTCGTTCCCACTACTCCCCCACCCCTCAACTAGCCTGCTCCAGTCGCACTGAAGGAACCCAGCATCTGTGTGTTTTTAAACGGAAGTGTGACGTCCGACGTGGGCTATCCCAAGTGGTACTAAAGTGTTGCAATTTGCAACCATAGTCTCATCGATAGGTACAGATGCACCCAAAACTCCGGCTAGAATGTCACTTGTCAAAATGCGCCTATCTATAAAGCGATTCAGCTGCGTAAAAAAATTTCAAAAATATTTTCTGTATAAAACGATTCCTTTGCTGCCATTTTTTTATATTTTTTTGGAGGGAATGACATGTTAATCTAAATACGCATTTTACCCAGTTAACACAATATAAGAACCTAATAAACTATTTTGTGCATAAGTAATATGTAATAGCTGTTTTTTATAGTTATTGTCAAAGGCGTAATTTCTACAATATGTGCCTAAAAGTGCGGTGGATTACAAAAAAAAAAAATTTTTGAGAAAAAATTTGGTGATGGGACAGAAAAAAACTCTTATAAAAATACATCGAGCAAATAATACGATTTGAATGAAAGTCAACAATGTTTGAAAAAAGGAATGACGTCAG
The DNA here is from genome assembly GCA_951813805.1 of Limnephilus auricula. NCBI lineage: Eukaryota > Metazoa > Arthropoda > Insecta > Trichoptera > Limnephilidae > Limnephilus > Limnephilus auricula. The sequence continues at coordinate 11,355,005 of OX638403.1, forward strand.
CTAATAATTGTTATTGACAATGTTATTATGACAATTTGATTTGGGCGCGTCTTCTGCCTTCGAGTCATAATAATAAGCGCCGGCCACAATAACAAAATATTAATCAAATATGTCAAATAATACATATACTTTTCACATTTTTTGTAAAGTTTACAATATTTATTTAAATAAAGTTTAATATTAATACCCCTATATTTCTTCAAAACTTTATTTTATACCATAAATAAGGTATAAAATAAAGTTATTCCATATCACTGAACGATGAACCCATAAATAAACCACTCGATGAACCTACTCGAAAAGTTTTGACAGATCAACAAAGTTTGATGATGTTACAAAAAGTTGATAAAAATATTATTAGCTTATCAAAATTACCTGAAATTCTACATTTTCGGTAGAAATGTTTCTAGCGAAGATTATTTGGGCACAATTTTTATTTGATTTCACTAAATTACTTAGAAAACTTCTACAGATATTCATTTTCTTGTTCGCTGACGCTCGCAGAGTGAAGCACAAAAACAAACCGTGAAATCGTGAACACCGTGTGACTGTGAAACTGTGAAGCATGAGTGAAGAGTGAAGCGAGTGAAGACTGGTGCTGCTGGTGCAGATGGGTGCAGACTTTCAGAAATAATATTCGATTCGAGAAGATAAGATTTTATGTTGAAGACTTTTCGGATTTTCTTTACACACACATAAATAAACGGTGACCGGCCAACTTGGTGGCAACTTTTTAGTAATATGGTAATATGAATAAATTGGCATAACCAGTCATAAGTCATGGGCATGTCATATAGGTAACGATTGGTTTATTTGTGCATATTATGAATAATATACGATTATTATGCATGGAATACGAGTTTTCATAATGGGGCCGACAGACTGCTAAAATAGTATATTGCCAACGTATAACGATTTCTTATTTATTCCCATGCCAATACATGTCCACTTAGACAAAACAATGTCCAATTCATAAATAAACCACTTATGTCCAACTGGACAAGCGAACGTCCAATTGGACAAATGGACAAAACGAATGTCCAATTGGACAAATGGATTAATGTCCAGTTGGACAAAACGACCTTCCAATTGGACTAATGAATGTCCATTTGGACAAATGAATGTCCATTTGGACAAATGGATGTCCATTTGGACAAAACGATTTGCAATTTTGCAAAGCCTTTTGGAATTCGTTAAAATCTCCTTAACCACTAGATGAAATCAGTCTATTTATTTTTATTTTAGTTGCTAATTAGTTATAAGATTTTTTTTCAATTTTGAGATAAAAGTCATACATTCTTTAAATTTATTAATAAAGTAAAAGTATTAGTTTTTAAAATAGCATTTCAGAAAATAATTACGTAAGTATAACTTTTTTCAGAAAATTGTTCCAACAAAACTTGTAGACTTTTTAAAAATAGAATATAACTATTTTCCCTGGTGTACGATAACAATTCAGAATTGATACGTTGCTTGAAATGGCTGTATACGCATTTGATGGCCATTTCTGCATAGCTAGGTACTTCCCCACCTTCCTCCTTTCCATCTCCTTCCCCTCCCCAATAACTTTAGCTTCACAACATTCCCCAATTAGGGATGCCATAGTCTCACTGGCTCCAGATGGGAACAGTTGGGACTCTTGTGCGTTATTTTAATAAAAAAAATCAATTAATCAGGACCTGTCTACCTTAGGCTTTTTCTTAATATATTCGCCGCGCTCCTTATAAAAAGTCTGGGTGCCCTATTAGTATTAATAAAAGTTTATCATTATAATATATCATTTTAAAGCTAGAATTATTGTCTACAAGTTGGATTTTTTTCCTCAACAGTCTCAGAAAAAAGTTATAAGCCAATATTTTCTGAAATACTATTAAGAAAACTGATATTTATTATTTAATTCTAAAGAATGTACGACTTTTATCGCAAAATTAAAAAGAAACTACCTTTTAGAATAACTAATTAGAAAGTAAAAGAAAAAAAAATGATTTTATGCAGTGGTTGAGATATTAACGTTTTCCGAAAGGCTTCGCAAAATATATTCATAAGGGGGTGGGGAAGGAAGCACTACGAGGAAAACCGGGGACTTTTTTTAAATGCATGTATAAAGGTGTTTTATCATCTATGAAAAAATTAGCTATCAGGCCTATATATATTAGGCCCCCAACATCTCAGCCCATATGAGACTCCCCAGGTTGGAAAAGGCTGGGCATGTACAGAGAATGCCGGACACACGCCTCCCAAAAAGAATTATGACTGGACACCCAGGTGGAAAGAGAAAAGTGGGAAGACCAGACTAGGTGGGAAGACGAGGTAAGAGGGGATGCAGCACAGCTTCTCCAGGTAACAAACTGGAAGTCAGCTGCTGAGGACAGGAGGAGTTGGAGGCGAATGTTGCGGGAGGCCAAAGCTCGATATGGGCTGTAGAGCCATCGAAGAAGAAGAAAAAATTAGCTTCCTGGGAATTAGTTCTGACATAAAACCTTCATTGACTGGGCTATAAATACATTTTATACGAACCTTAAAGGTGCTTAAAGGTAGGTACATATTAGGTCGACATACGTACGCCAAGCTACGCCTAACAATATCTGGACTACTTAGGCTGGAATCAGACGGTACACTCGAGTGAAGGTTTACTCTATGGTTACTCGAGCGAATGTTCGCATCTTCGTTTCACTTTTGTTTCATTTCTTGTTCAGACGTGTCATTCCGAGTGAAATTGGTGGAATGAAAAACAGAAATAAGTAACCATAGAGTAAACCTTCACTCGAGTGAACCGTCTGATTCTGGTGGAATCAGAAAGGTTTACGCTATGTTATTTCGGCCTAATGTGCCATCTCCGTTTCATTCCATGTTCAGACGGCGCTATAGAAATAAGAAATAAGCGTTCACTCGTCCATTCCCACCACAGCGTCGTCGAGCGAGGTCAGGCGCGCTGGAATTCGTTTGATTTCCAGCGCGGTTAGGCCTCGAATTTTAAGGAAAAACGTGTCAGATCCATTGATTTTTACGCAATTTTGTTGACACAATTAAATTAAAAAAATATATAAAAAAACAGTATTGTTTCGTCTTATAAACCTTTTCATTTTTTATGACATAATAACACAATTTTATTTTACTTTTTTTATTACGAACATTTACCTACAAATTAATAATCTTATATATATTAAAAAATATATATATAGCACATGGATAATAAGGGAGACCCAACAATTTCTATGAGACGTGTTCCCAAAAGCAAACAAATTAGCCGAACGAATGCCATTTTGACGTTTTGCGTGCGACGTGATAGCGTCCTCCCAGTACAGGACGCGAGACAAACTGATTGAGATTTCACTCCGTGTTCACACGTTTCACTTTGCTCTCACTTGAAGATTTCATTCGGCAGTACTCGGCACTTTCGTTTCATTTCATGTTCAGACGTGTCATTTCGAGTAAAATAGGCCGAATGAAATGCGGAAATGAACGATTAGTGAACCGTCTGATTCGTGCATTCCAGCCATATACGTTGCGGTGCGTATGGCCAGTCTGATTCTGAAGAATCTATTTTCATAGAAAATGTATGGTTGCTAAGTAGTCCAGATATTGTTAGGCGTAGCGTATCATTTTTCGACCCAGTATGCATTTACTTTTACATCGGCCCACCCAAAGTGTGATATATTATCTAATAATAATAATATAAAATTAAAAACATAAAATTTTTGTAGAACGAAGTTCTGTTGGTTTTGACCATGGAAAAGATAAAAAGTCATACATAAGTGCTCAATAAAAATCTCTGTGGTTGTCAAATAGATACTTTGTCTATGATTGTCATCGGCTGATTTTCATCATGGGGGGCTGGACGTTTCGACTAAAAAGCAATTTCGTCGGATTCTTTAAAAATATAAGCACAATATATTGCCTGTTGATACTTTTCAGTCTTTTTAATATATCTTTAAGTTTATATGAAGATCAAATAGGAAAATTTGACTGGTAAATTTACAAATCATCGAGAGTAAAGTTCTATGCTGCATGTAATGTTCTCCATTGATTATTGAATATTAAATGTATTTTATTTTTCAAGGAAGCAAACCTACGTTGGAAAGTTGAAGTTTTCCCATTTTGACACTGTATCGGCCGCCAAAAAAATTATCGTAGCAACAGAAGAAAATGTACTCGCAGCCCTCAGTTTAAAGTCAGGTTAGAGAAACCATACAATTTACACGATTAAATTAATTTAACATATTTCTTATTACGAACATATTTGCAGGCGAACGAATATTTGCAATTCATTAATTACTTTTATTTAAAATTTGTAAATTTGTTTTCATTATTTTCAATATATTCATAATTATTTGAGATATTAAGGATTACCATGTCACAATTACTGTGAGTTTCCCGTCTGGAAAAATTGTTTTGATTTATTTAATTATTAATCATTAAAAAATTGAAAATGTGGGTAAAGTTCGGTACTTGGGAAGCACTCCGAAAAAATAAATTGAATTATTTTTTTACTAACTTTGGGCTGGAAAATCCGAATCTGAAGGAATTGGGTCGGGGAGGTCAATATCAACTGAGTTACAGGACTTTAAAGTTTCGTACACAGGAACAAATCCGCAATACATTTTTGACACAATTTGTTTAGAAAAAGTCAAAGTAATGCAATGTTCGTATTCGCTGCTGCCAACCTAAGAAAATTAAGTGTTGCTATTAAGCAATAATATCAATATTATTATGTGAATAGAATGTGTCAAAACACGAGAAAAAGAAATAAAAGATAAAAATAAATCTGGATGTATTAGGTAAACACTAATTTAGGTACCGGAGTTTTGGAAATAAAATGACGTAAAAAATCATGCTTTTTTTTCTAGTAATTTTTTTTTTTTATATAATACATTCACTTTTTTATCACAAACCATGTTACACAAACCTAGCGTAGCCGCTTAACTACGTAAAAACTGGGATGTTTTTCTTGCCTTGACGTGAGCAGGCGCTATAAAGGGGGAACATCCTTTTGTATCATAAACCATGTTACACAAACCTAGCGTAGCCACTAAACTACTTGAAAACTGGGATGTTTTTCTTGCCTTGACGTGAGCAGGCGCTATAAAGGGGTAACTTTCTTTTGTATTACAAACCATGTTACACAAACCTAGCGTAGCCGCTAAACTACTTGAAAACTGGGATGTTTTTCTTGCCTTGACGTGAGCAGGCGCTATTAAGGGGGAACTTTCTTTTGTATCACAAACCATGTTACACAAACCTAGCGTAGCCGCTAAACTACTTGAAAACTGGGATGTTTTTCTTGCCTTGACGTGAGCAGGCGCTATTAAGGGGGAACTTTCTTTTGTATCACAAACCATGTTAGACAAACCGAGCGTAGCCGCTAAACTACTTGAAAACTGGGATGTTTTTCTTGCCTTGACGTGAGCAGGCGCTATAAAGGGGGAACATCCTTTTGTATCACAAACCATGTTACACAAACCTAGCGTAGCCGCTAAACTACTTGAAAACTGGGATGTTTTTCTTGCCTTGACGTGAGCAGGCGCTATTAAGGGGGAACTTTCTTTTGTATCACAAACCATGTTACTTATTATATTTTTATTGTTTAATTATATATAGGTACTTTGAAATTATTATTTCACATAGCAAAAAGTGTTTTATTTGGAAAATCACAGTTTTTTTTATATAAAGATACGGACCAAGTAATATAATATCAAACCAAAAACTAATACAAAAAATAATAAAACTAAAAAATAATACAAAAAGAGATAAAAGTCCCAATAAACTACTGTTCTCTATTATTATAAGTACATCAATGTAAAATGCATCCTGAATATAAATTGACGCCCAAAAATACCAAAGGAAGAAGACTTGTCCGATTTATAAGGTAATTCTACTGTTATCTTATGTTTTGACACATTCACATAATAACATTGATATTATTGCTTAATGGCAACACTTGGCAATTTTCTGAGGTTGGCAGCAACGAATATGAACATTGAATTACTTTGACTTTTTCTATACAATATGTCAAAAATGCATTGCGGATTTGTTCCTGTGTACGAAACTTTAAAGTCCTGTAACTCAGTTGATATTGACCTCACCGACCTAATTCCTTCAGATTCGGATTTTCCAGCCCAAAGTTAGTATAAAAATAATTCAATTTATTTTTTCGGAGTGCTTCCCAAGTACCGAATTTTTTCCGAAAATGTTTTTGGTTATAATGTGAACTTTGAACGACCAGTGAGCGTAGATTGTGCAAATTAAAACTTCCATGTTACCTTATAAAACGTAGAAATATTAGTAATTTGGTTAATAAATTATACTTAGGCTTGTGAGAATATCATATTTCTACATTCCTCTTTCTGGAAACTTCCCATTCAATTAACTTTGAAAGTATTTATGTGCTTTACAAAAATGAATTAACATAATAAAATTTTGTCGCCGGGTTTTACAGATGAATTGATGGTACTTATTATGGAAACACCCATCTATGATTACAGTATTACAGTACAGATTATGGAAATCACCCATCTCAACAATTACTACAAGAAACAACTATTTACATGCACGCAAAAGGTTATTAGGTTCTTAGATTGTTTTAACTAAGTAATTCATGCGTATTTAGATTGAAACAAAACTCAAGCTAATGTCAATCCATAAAAAAAAATTTAAATGGCGGCAAAAGAATTGTATTATAGGGAAAATTTTGAACTTTGATAGAATAAAAAAGGAATTTTAATGCATATTTTACCATCTATCGAAACATAATTACTTGTTCAGTAGTAATTAAGTTGAAACATAGTATAATTTACAACATCTGTGCCTAATAAAAGTGCGGTGCTTAGTGGAACATTATTTGCTAATGATTCTTCACATGTGAGAATATCGTATTTTTTCAGAATTTTCCTACTCAATTTAGTTTCAGTTTATTTACGTGCTTATTAATTGTGTGTTTTTGTAATTCAGGTCAGATCTTGTGGCGCCATGTTTTGGAAGGGACGACCCCTGGGAACATTGAGATGCTCCATGTATCAGAGGAGGTTGTAACCGTCTCAGGAAATAATCCATCCTTAATAAGAGGCTGGGACAGCACCACAGGTTAGTTATTTTCGGAAATAACAACTTTTCAGTTTGTTTTAAAAGTACCTGCCATTCTTAACATTCTTATGTGCGCTTAACTTGTACAAAGCCAGCATAAAAAAAATATATTTTTTCAATATGACATAAAATATTTGACAGTTCTCACCTTTCTTACGAATTCAATTCTTATAACATTTCTTTTGTGATATAATACAAAAATTACATCAAAATAATGTAGATAAAACGAACTTCCTAATAATCACTCAAATCTGTGCTTTCCACAATGGATTTATATCAAAAACAATAAAAAAATATAGACTTCGAATACGATAACAATCAAGCGGTTCATTTTATCAAGCGGCGGCCATTTTGTCGGCTATCTTTGATGCCCGGCGCATCATCGTGAATTAATTTGAATTATTCGGAGAGGCTAGACGCTATCCAGTATTTTGTTACGTCAAGAACGAGAATGGCCCAAGAGATTCTGACCTTGTTCTTCATACAATTTCTTTATACATAAGGGACAAAATCGCTTCAAATCCGGACCCGCCGGGGGGACTGCGGCCTGCGACAGGTTAACTAGATAGTGTGCTTGTTTAAATAGCCCCTACGTAACCGATGCTACATGTGAACTGATTGTACTAAGTGCATGTCTATATGGTGACAGTACAAGGACCACCCTCACCTACTACAAGGATGCGCGTATAGCGTTGGAGGGGCTAAGCGTAGATATAGGAAAAATTCTATTCCAGTCAACTAAATTGCAACTAAACTTTATCTTATTACTTACCACTTAATGGCCAAGCACGAGATATAATGCAAAATCATGTGTTTTTGTTTAGAAAATTTGATCACTTAGAAATATCTTAAATGTTTTAATTAAATACTACAAGTAGAACACATCTTGGCCTCTGAAATAATCAAGCATCTGTCTATAAGCCCGGAAAAAATAAAGTATCAAGCCTCTAAAAACTGCTTTAAAATTCAAAATCTCCTACTTACGAAACCCCTTGTTGGTTAAGGTTTTGTTGTATTTATTTTTTATCAATTAACGCTGAATGGCGGCTTTTACATGGGAATTACAATAATTTAACATATAGATACAATATATACATGGTTAAGAAAAAATATAAATGAGAAAAATATAAGCGGGAAACTGCTTGAGAGTTGAAAAGACGAATGAAAAAATGACGAATTTAAAAAAAAATGAGCATTGTAGAAACAACATAAAAGTACAAAGATTAATCTATTATAAACTAGGTGACCTGGCAAACTTCGTACCGCCTCGGAATCAATAAATGTTGTGTTTAATTTATTAGCTGAAATAAATAAAGTTTTTATTAAGTTAAAATAAATACTCTAAGTTCAAAAAATGAAATTGAGCTGTTGACTAAGCACGAAATGTTCGGCACACTACACCATTGACAGTTCGAATTGATTCAAATTATGTCGACCAACGCACATTATTTGAAAAGCGGAATGGAGACAAATCCAACAAATCAAATATCATAAAAATCGGTTCAGCCGTTCTTGAGTTATAAATGGTGTAACTAACCCGACTTTGTTTTATATATTAAGATACAAGTATGTAGAAAAAAGAAAGAAAAATACACATTGGCCAATTAAGCTCTTTATTTATTTACGCCCTTAGGGCTTTTACTACAATCACAATTCAAAAATAATAGAAAAAGAAACAATAATATACTAATTATGTTATATCATTGTTTCTCTTCCTTTACATTAGTAAACGGGAAACAGAATTTTTGAAATTTCAGAAATAAATTTTGGTAATGAATAAACGAAAATATCAACTGAACTAAATTTATTTCCAAGCCTGTGTAGTCTTTGGATTGGGGAGTTAATGAAATAGTTAGTTTTCGAAGGATAAACAAAGAACAGCTCTGGAAGCCTCGTGTTACGATTTGGTCCTCGGAATGTTATTAGTTTTGTTAAGTCAGTTGTGCCATTAATAACTCGGGTACGGGACATACGTCATTCCTATGTCTACCTACGTTAAATTATCGTGAAAACAAGCTTATGTGTTCAAGCGGTTAACTAATTTGAATAAAAGTGCCATATCGTTCTTGGTTCTTCTACAAGATAAGTCAGTTAAATTAAATCCTTTCATTAATTTATCATAATTGATTTGTTCAATGGGAATGGAAAGTTTGAAATTAATGAACCTTAAAAATTTGTGTTGAACTCTCTCAATTTTTATTTGATGTGCTTTATAGTATGGGGACCAAATAGTGGAATTGTATTCTAAATTACTTCTAACTAAGGCAGTGAGGAGAATTTTAAATGAATAAAGTGACGTAAAATCTTGTTCTTAAAATAAATCCCAAACATTTATTATACTTATTAGTAACTTCATTAATGTGTGGAAAATTAAGTCCTTTCATTAATTTATCATAATTGATTTGTTCAATGGGTATGGAGAGTTTGAAATTATTGAACCTTAATTGAATTAGAAGATGTTGAGTAATATTTTTGACTGAAGTTCGTAAAATAAAATAAAATATTTGTGAGTTTTTTCTTGCATAAATCATGCATTGATCTTGCCTCAAACAGGTGGCTGGTGTTGAGTGGAAATTTAAAGCTTATCGCCATCTACATAAGTAGCCACCCGATTCCAAATGTTACACAATGTGGTGCATTGCCTTAACGCACTGTTCACACGCAGACAATTCAAATTAACTAAACCATTTTGTCGCCATTAAATCATTAGTATAAACAGGCCATTAGACTTGATTTACCATTCGAGAATGGATGAGAATCGCAGGCGTTGTTAGTCACAGGTCAGTGCGGCAACTCTCCAAGAAGTGCAGGACCATGAGGAGTTGTTTTTCAGGGCGATTAAGGGGGGGGGTCACGATCCTCAGCAACAAGGCAACATCTCTAGAATAATAATAAGTTGAATGAATGAATGTGTGCAGGTTACCTACTGTGGGAATGGTCCCTATGGCTGCAAAGCTCCCCGACGGGGGCCCGCTGGTGGGTGGAGGGAGACCTGTTACACCACTTGCTGCCTGCGCCCTCCTCGCACCTGGAGCTCACCACCTACAACCTGCGCACGGGGCACAACAGGGGCTCTACCAGCAAGCTGCCTGCCTCCTGGATCTCCCCCAGGTACTTATTTATTTTTAATTTTTAACTAAATGAGTAAAACCTCAACTTGTAATATTTTAATTAATGAAGACAATATTAGCAAAACTCAATCGAAAATCAGAAAAAGATACGGTCACATCTGGGACTCGAACCTAAGACTTTCGCCTTGCTGGAGCGCAGCTCTACCAACTGAGGTAATGTTTCCCTATCGAATTTGGTCATTTTTAACTGTATCATACTTCGACTGTAAACTACCAACATTATCTTCATTTTCTTAATGCATTTTTTTATTCGCTGCTATCTTTATGCAAGATTCAAACCCGAACTAAATGCTATCTAGATAGTTTCTAGGATAAATTTAGCTACTTTTAGAATCTAAAACTAAAAAAATATGTGGTGAACGATAACCTAAAAGTACCTCAAACTTTAATATTGTTATTTTTATTCTCAGATGTGTCCTATCCGCCCCATATTACACATGCGTAACGGGAGCTGACACAGCAAGCGCCCAGTTAATATCCATGGACGTGACAGCAAATGCGATACAGCTCTTCACCAAGTCCATCGCTAGCATCTTTCCCAACTCCAACACAAACCATGTAGAACTCAAGTCTCTGTCGGAGAGCGTTCCCGGCATCATTGTCAATGGGAAGGTGATCCTGCTGAAACCGGGAAACTTTCAAGTGACCAATTTGCAGTTGAGGGACGAGACGACTCCGGTTAATGTGGTGAAATATAATGATCACTTTGCCCTTCTGCAGAGCCGTTATTCAGATGAGGTACTGGATTTTTCATACAATTTCGATTAATTTATGTTACAAACAATATCTGATGTCATCATTCTATGAATTTCCTGTTGAAATTTTTTATGAAATTAAAATATTGTAATTTATAATAGTACTTACTACAAAAGTTTATTGAATTTCTGACTTGCTTTTATTGAAATAAGATATTTCAAGATATGGAAAAAAAAAAGTTCTTTAGTGTGAAAACTTCTATGTGGGAACCTTAGGAAAAGAGGGAGAGGTTGCAATGGAACTATCAGCGGTATCCATACCTTTAGCTGTGTTTGGTGACCAGATCTAAATAGTCAGGTACTTCCTCACCTTCCTCTTCCCCACCCTTTTCCCCTCCCTACTACCTTCAGCCTCACAACATACCCCAATTAGGGATGCCATAGTCTCACTGGCTCCAGATGGTTGGAAGGAATTGGGACTCTTGTGCGGTATTCACAATAAAAAAATTGTTACTTTTAATTTATTTCACTCAAAAATAATAAAATTTGTACATGTTTGATGTTTTTTATTGTTGTTTATTTCAGAGCTTGCAAATTTCTGCCTCCAATCTGGAGTCTGGAACTTCAATATCCGAGCTGACCAACACAATTCCATTGCCAGGAGCCAATAATCCCAAAATCGATGCCTCCATGTGCGCCAAGACTGCCAAGAATATCATGGCTTGCCGGGTTCTCATCACGGGCGAGGATAGCGCAGTTTATATGCTACAGAATCCAGGTAAATTTATTTGCTACAATAAATCATTCAAATAGTCTTAACCTCTTGAATGCCAGGTGTTTTTGGAAAAAATCGCGCGAAATTATCTTCCCGGCTTTTGCTCAAATATCGTATAAAAACAAAGGAATTGTTTTTTTTTGTGATTGTTTTCTGTTTGCCAGATAATGTACCTTATTATTCATATATATTTCATGATAATATCTTTACAAGTTTTCCCAGAATAGCTATTTTTAACAAAAAAATGTGAAAATATTTCCCATTCGACAAAAAAATGTAAATAAAATATATTCATACGAAAATGATATTTTTTTTTTATTTCTCTACAAACCTGAATAGACACCCTACATGAAAAAAACCAATTCAAAGGTGTTTTCGAAGAAGTAATAACATAAATACTTGTTTGAAAATGAAATTACAGTTGAAAACCGTTTGTAAAAGTGACGCCAAGTTGACCATAGATATTTATTATAAATTATTCAGAGGAGTTGGCGCTATGCGGATTTTTGCTATGTCAAGACCGAGAACGGCGCAAGCGATTCTGACCTTGTTCTTCATACAACTTCTTTATACATAAGGAACAAAATCGCTTCAAAAAAAAAAAAATTTTAATTTCGACCCGCGGCCACCGGTGGGCGAACGGCAGTCGAGAGGTTAAGTATGGTTATGCCGATCACGATGCATTTCATCTCCTTGTCTTATTTGGAGACCCATCGCTTCAACACGGCAACTTTAGGCGTCTCGCGATACTTGGACGGCTTCCTTTCATAGAACACACAGACTCTGGAGTTGCTTCTTCCAAAGTTTCCTGGGACAGTCTACTGGTCGAGGTTGAAAAATAAAATCAAACTGGAATTGCACTCAGTATTTTCAGTGGCTGTCTTCTCACATTCTTAGTATAAACATGACCAAGCCACCTCTGCTGGATTTAATTTGATAACCCAGTCTACGCTGCTGTCGCATATGTGATTCATTGGTGACTATTCCCTAACGTGGATGTGGCAAATGTGATCCACGAAGTTTCACTAAAACTGATACATTATGTCAAAACTCATAATTAAGTTCTCTTATTCACTCCACAATGAATGTCATCTCTAAAACGGATTGTAAAGATCTTGGTGTTTACCTTGATAGCAAATTTATATTTAATAAGCACGTCGACTCAATTGTTCGTAACTAACTAACCATCACGCCATTTCTCCGCAGAGGTAGGCAGAGAGGACGGACCGCCAAATAACTCGGTCTTGGGACACACTCCTTGCCTCATTCACATTCATACATACTTTTCTGTTATTCTGACTAATAATACATTCCACAAACAGAAACATATTGTAGGTAAAGAAACATATTGTAGGTACTGATGGGTCCCACAGACACAGCTATAAAAGCGCTAGTGTTATTTGGCTCGGCCTATTTTAGTATATCGCTCGCCATCGTACATTCCCAATGGGAATGTATGGTGAGCGACATGTCGAAATACGCCAAACCAAACAACACTAGTGCGTTTATGGCTGTATGTGTCACTCGTGTGAAATATTTTTAATATCTGTAACTGCCGCACGAGATAGATTCTTCAAAAGGGCCAACATTGAAAAGGTTAATTATTTGCAATAGTGATTAATTTATTATAATTTTATCTCTGAGTTGAGGACCGACGCAGTTTGAACTAACAGAATTGATTTAATGTCTTTTAGGAAAACTTGTTTGGACCAGAGAAGAGGCCTTATCGAGGATAGTAGGAGTAGAGATGGTAGATTTACCAGTTTCGGAGCTGGATGCTGTGATCGAGACTGAGTTTGATGATAAAGAAGGTAAGAATCAATTCATCTTAATGTCATTTTCTAAATTAATTACGTGATATGTAATCAATGAGTCCTTTGTCCTTTATGAAAACAGAGATAGGTAAGAGCTATCGGTGATATCACTGTGAATCTTTAATACTATGTGACGGTGTAAACTAGTAAAATAGCCTTTTAATTAAAAAAAAAAAAAAATTTTCAACTGGTAACTAATTTTCAAAATATATATCACGTGTCACTGATATTCCATTTTTTTCTGTTTTTTCTATTCTATCTAAATATGTGACATCTTCCGACTCGCTACCTTAAATTTTAACATAAAAGTACATACCTACTGCTTTCACATTTATACTTACGTTTTATGTATATAATGTCACGTTAACTTGAATACTGTTTTTATTCCTAAAGTAGGTAGGTACTGTTTTCACATTAAAATTAAATGCTGTTTTCACATTCAAACTTAAGTGGAAACGCGGACGGCGTTTGGTCCATACAAACCTGGTAACCTGACGACCGTCCGTGGTCGAATGGTAAGACACTTGACTCCTAATCGGAAGGTTGCGGGTTCGAACCCGGCGTGCGCAAATAAATTTTATTTGATTAATTTGTGTTAATTCACAATTAATTAATAAAAATAATATATACTATATTTGCGGCACGTTCCAGAGCGGAAGATACTGTCAGTATCGCCCTGGTGTAAGACCACCATTCAGAATTGAAACGTTGCTTAATAATGGCTTTAGCCGTGTTTAGTGACTAGATCTGAATAGCCAGGTACTTTCCTACCTTCATCTTCCCTATCTCCTTCCCTTCCCCATTTTCCTTCAGCCTCACAACATACCCCAATTGGGGATGCCATAGTCTCACTGGCTCCAGACGGGAGCAGTTGGGACTCTTGTGAGGTGTTCTTTATAAAAAAAAAAAAAACCTATTCCCCCATTTCCTCTCTGGATTTTGGCCTAACCTTATATAGATATCAACCACTCTCATGTCACTTGATTTTGCTTTTTTTGATAATTTTACTTCTTATAAGAGTTTGGACACTCCAAAAATCCTTAAAATTGCCTAGTTCAAACGCCATCAACAGTTCAGTATACGAAATTAACAATGTATTTTTAAAAAAGGCAAAACTTTCCGATATATCGTGGTTGCATATAGAATATGAATCATGTGTGACTGGAACATTCTGAGAAAATCGATAAATAACTGTTTAAAAAAATAACAAAACGGAAAATAACAATTCTATATATGGCAAACATGAATTATTTTATGCCAGAAAATTGAATTTTAACACGTTTTTCTCACATGCTTCATATTCTATGCACAGTTTTTTCTCACATGGTTCATATTCTATATACAGTTTTCGTCATAATTTTAAATACTATAATAATGTCAAAATATTTCATTTAAATTTATTCAAATTTGACAACTAGGCATCACAAAATGATGTTAATATTATGTACATACCAAGGCAATTGAATTGTGTGGTGGTATGCAGAGGATATGACTTTTTTTTTAGTATGCACTATTTTGATGGTCCTCACATGGTTTATTTTCTATCGCCTTAAATATTTTATATTTTTACATGGCTCATATTGTAGAAGATGGAGAAAAAAAAGAAGAAAAATAACTGTATATTTGACTCATTTTCGTCAAAATTGTCACATTGTTCATATTAAATATGCAACGACGATATGTATAATATTTTCTTCTAATTCAGTGAAATTCCCTCTTGATTTATGCAAGAAAAAAACATGCCAAAAAGCGTGTTTTATTTTATTTTGCAAAGTTCAGGCACAAATATTTAGATGTTTTATGATCAATTTCTAAAGAACTTAATTTGCCACTAAATCCACTCGAGCACTTTTTGCCACATTCCAAAACCACGGATTGCTTTGTTGCCAAAATGGGGCAAACTTTTAAAATTATTTTTTTTATTAAAGCGACTATTTTATATATTTTACATTTAAAATATAACAAAATAAATATTCTCTAGATTCTTTAAAATGTTTTAAGGTTAAAGATTTAATAATATTTTTTTATAAATCCTATGAATATGTGATAATAGACAAAAGATAGGTGAATTCATTGGCTATATCAGTTTGTATGTTTCCATATTCAAATTGGGAGATATGATTTTTTTAATGTGGGCGGAAAATTTCCTTTAGCAATCCGAGAAAAAAGATTTAAATTGCTCTGTCGCTCCAGTGGCTAAGTAATAAACCCATAACCGAAAAGGGGTTCTTAAGTAGGAGATTTGGAATTTTCAAGCAGTTTTTACAGGCCTGATACTTTATTTTTTTCTGGGCTTATAAAAAGACTTGATTATTATTTGATTATTTCAAAGGCCGAGATGTGTTCTACTGGCAGTATTTAATTAAAGCATCTAAAATATTTCTAAGTGATAAAATTTTCAATCCAAAAACACATGATTTTGCATTACTTCATAGTGCTTCCGCCTTAAGTACTCTTTTCACATTCAAACTTATACTGTTTTCACCTTGAAACTTAAGTGGTGTTTTCTGTTATTTTAGCTGACTGGGGAGAATCAGGTAAACCAGTGTGTATTGCATGCCCATAGTTAGTGTTTCATGTGTTATGTGATGTTTTATTTATTTCCCTACCCTTTATCCACCACTTTTAAATTTTTTATAATTTGGCCCTTTAGCATTTGTGTGATAAGATGACATGCAGAATGTACTAAATTGCTTTATCCACCGACTGACCAGAATTTAAATTTGTGCCAAATTTAAAAATGTGTATATGCTTCAGTTCTCTTACCGGTAATTTAAAAAAATGCTTCTACAGTGAAAATCTTTTAAGAAGTTTTCCAAGGGACCAGAAAAAAATTATTTTATTGTGGGATAAATTTGGCCATTTTTCAAATTCAGTCTTCAAGGGACCGAAAAAAGCAAACTTTTTAAGCATAAAAACTTCTGTGGGAACTTCTTAAGAGAATTTCACTGCATAATTAATTTCCATATTATGATTGGGAATATTTAGTGACAATCGACCAACCCACCTGATATTAAATTTACTTGAATTTAATTGTTTGTTTCAAAATGATACACACACCGTTGACTATACAAGTTTCACATAAGTTTACACGCAGATAAAGATAAGATACAAGTGATATAATATTATTTAGGTTACGCTGTACTTATCAGGAGGTATTGGTGGAGTAGTAAATTTAGTAAACAAAGATCCTTTTTTTCCATCATAGGTTCTGAAAATGTATTTTCAGCATAAAAATATTCTGATATTATTTTTAACAACTCTCTTCTTTAGATAAATGACTAACCAAAGTATCTGTTTACTAAAATGGAAACATTAATTCAGTGATCTACAACCTTTTTTACAGATTATTTATTTTTCAAATGATAGAAGTCAAAAATATAATATTATGTGCAGTTTACATTTTCAACGATTTTTAAAAATATTTTGTTTTAAAATTTTAGGATATTACACCGCGCACTCATATCATGTCATGCAATCAAATTAGAACTGATTATCAAAGTGATATTATTCCCTTTAACAGCTCCTTTAGCCAGAGCAATGAATCTATACCAACACAGAATGGTAGATACTCTCAGTAGACTAGATCTGAATAGTTAGGTTCTTCCCCACCTTCCTCTGCCCTCTTTTTCTTCACTTCCGCAATCCTTTCAGCCTCACAACATACCCCAACCGGGAATGCCATAGTCTTACTGGCTCTGGTCAGTTGGGATTCTCGTATAAAGGAAACCCTTTAATATTAATTCATTATCAAACAATTATGTATATGCATACCAGCACCCTTCGGGTGATTTTTCACAAAAATGGAGTTATACACATCATCAAAATATTATTATTATTATGCAATCTCACACCGCTCGGAGTAATTCTTACAAAAATCGTTAGTAGTTTAGTTGACAAATGCTTCAGGTTCCCAACCAGGCGTTGTGGGTTCAATTCCTCTGCCTAGCAATGTCCTCCATCACAACGCAAGCGACACTTTCCTCTTAATACAATATTACTATGAGTTGTTTGCCAGGAATGTTGGTCTTTCTTTAAAAAAACTAAAATCCAATAATTGTTATGTGTGTGTGTTCTAGGTGACATTTTGGGCATGCTGATCCGAAGGCTCAAGAGCCAGGTGTCGCAGCTGAAGACCCTGTTCCACGGGCTGATGGTCAAATGGGCGGAGGGGGGGCACACTGGGGAGGAGAAGGAGATTGACAACCTCGTCCGGGATGAATTTGGCCTTCATAAAATTATCATTGTGGCCACTGAAGCAGGAAAGGTATGCTCTCAAATATCAAATCATCATGTTTTGTACATTTCTGAATGATTTAAGGTGTAATATTGTGTGTGCTAACAACTAGAGGGATTCAAACCACAAAACTTTATACAAATCGCAAGTGTGCACCACAGTTAAGTTTGACAGCTATCTCCGGTCTTGAGCTCCTATATATATATCTGGAAAATAACCTAGACACTATAATATAGAAACGTGCAGTTTGTTTGATTGATTCTACTGTCTTAACAGACTTTAAGATATACAGGGTGCGCCATATTTCATGTCGGTATGTGATTATCGAATAACTTTAAAAAAAAATCGATTTCTGTATATGAGGTATTTTTTATTTAACTTAGCCTTTTATAATTTATTTGAACTAGTTTTTGAATACAACATCAATCAAGTGGCCGCCTTTATTGGCCAAAGCAAAATGTGCCCTTTTTGATACGTTTTCATCACCTTTTCAAGCATCATGGGCGGTATAGTGATGATTTCGGCACAAATGTTTGCCTTGAGCTCGTCAATGGCTCCAGGCTTCCACAAAAAGAAGTCCAGAGGGGTCAATTCTGAAGATCTGAAAGACGGTGCTTGTTGGCCATGATATTTAACACAACTGACTATTTTCAATGTACAGCGTCACTATTTTGGCTCATTGTTTCAGTGTGAAGCGATTCATAATTAAAATTGTACTGAATTGACGTTTCATTTTTACTCAAGTCAATCGGTTGATAAATGTCAAATATATTCAATGTTTACAAAGATATTCGACATAAAAGATGGCGCACCCTGTAGATGTCAAATGGGAATGTTGTTCTTGTTATAATATGTACATACCTATATTTCAATGTAAGGGTCTCTAAAGAACTTGCACAATAATTTTTCCCTTTAACGCCAATGAACAACTGGGAGATAAGCCAAATGCATACCCAACATTTGTATGTTGTAATAAATGTCATGGTTGACATTTTCCGCAGGAGAATGGAAAGATTTTATGGATATTTTAAAATTTATTTTAACAGTTTTATGTTAATTTAAACACTATGTATTTGCAAAAAAATAATTATCCGCTTATATTTATGTATGAGTATCAAAGAAGTACTACACACACATGTCATTAAAAAAATGGTTATTTTTCAGGTGTTCGCCATAGACAACTTGTCTGGAAATATAATCTGGAAGCGGTACATCCCCTTCATGGCCGCCTTCAGTAGTAATACTCCTGACGGAGATAATTTCGTACTCATATACCTTCAGAGGACTACCAGACATCTTCCTTTTGACTCCCAGTGTACCATCATAGCTAAACATAAGGTAATTTAAATATTAAATAAGATATCGCAGACATGACATAAGATATTTTTATATCTCCCAACACTTCTTAATCGTGAAGACTTATTATAAAAAAGCCTCTTTGGTGGTCGTCATTGTACATGCCATGTGCCCTGTCCAGAGAAACCATCTCAATTTAAGGAATTATATTCACAACTCTTTATCTCACCATATACCGTTGTTGTATGGTTCAAACATTCTCTTATGATCATCATCTGAAAAATATCTATAAGAGGAATTTGAAATATCTTTAGCATCTAAATCTTTAATATTGTTAGCCAGGACGATCTTAAAAAATCTCTGTTTTCTTCATGCCTTTACATCACATTGCAAAGGTGTGATTCAAATGGCATCTGATCAAAAAATCTCAATTTATAAAAGATATTGACTGTATTTTGTTATTTTATCTCTTACAGTTGACTGGTGAAGGCATGTTATTCTCCTTTAACCCTATTACGGGAGCCGCTCTGGACCTGGGCATCGCAAACCTTGGCTACAGAATAAGACAGACGGCCTTCCTGACCACCTGGAACACGGAGTTCCTGCGGGGCATCGTGATCCTGGACGAGAAGGACTCGGTCCACGTGTACCCGCCCACTTCCGTGGAGCAGGTCAACAGCCTGTACATGTTTGTGGCCGATGCTCCCACTGCTACGCTTCAGGGATATGTGCTGAAGAGGGTAGACAAGAAAGTGACAGCGGTAAAGACCTGGCTCGTCCGACTGGGAGGTGCAACAAACAGCGGACATCAGATCACCAACGTGGCTATCAAGAACCCTATCGAGCGCGTCCATTCGCAGGGCAAGGTCATGGGCGACCGCAGCGTCCTCTACAAGTACATCAACCCCAATCTCGTGGCTTTCACAACGGAAGGGCCCGACCCGGTTCACAAAAGTAAGCATACATTTTTACTAATCCGTTGTGACCTACATCCATGATTTTTATTTAATTTTGTTTTTTGTTTGTTTTTATGGTCTGCTCTAAAATAAATACATAAGTAAGAAAATAGTTTTAAAAAAGCTTTCCTTCTTCTTTGGCTTGCACACAATATAACAAATATTAACCTGTTAATTAGTAAATTAAAAAAAAAAAATTGTTAATTGATAATTCGAAATTTATTTTGGTCTGTGCATGAAAATATATCCATGTTAATAATTTGAAAAATTCGATTTGTGCTAAAATATATCAAATAATTTAGTAATTCTGAATCTGACAGTAATCGGCGAATGCATTGCATTTTTACAAATTTACTTTGAATATCAGAATTTGCAGGCCTGTCCGCTAATGTAATCGAGCGTGAAATTTTGATTTACACAGAAATATATGTTGTATTTTTACAAACTTTCGTCGGCAAACTTTTCGGCATATCTGAATTTGACGGGCTTGCCGTGACCACAATCGTCGGTGAAAATTGAATTTACATAGGAATAAGTCATATTATTACAAATTTAATTTGAATACGTCCCTGAATCTAAGGGGGTGGCCACCGAACTTGTATTTTAGGCATATTTTAATTTTTCTTAATATATCGACCCTTTGGAATAACAAGGTTCCATCTGTTGCTTTAACGTCATGCGATAATGAACTCTAAGGTAGCTTACCATAGATCTCATAACCGCGTGACGTTTCCGCAACAGATGGAACCTTGTTATTCCAAAGGGTCGATATTGAATTACATGGGAATTCATCAAAACGAATTTTGATTTTCGAGGTACTTTAATTTAATGCGTTGATTTAATGGGGTTCTACTCTATGTGATTGTTTATTTTTGTGTTACCATTTATCTGTAGATTAGATTACATATTACAAATGTACCCACTTTGCTAGCATGACTAAGTTGTTTTTCGTCGCCTAAATGCAGAACTATCTTAAGTCGTATAAAAGTCAATTGTCATATCATAGAGTCAGAATAATAGAAGAGTATGTATGAGAAGATGTATGAATGTGAATGAGGCAAGGAGTGTGTGCCAAGACCGAGTTGTTTGGCGGTCCGTCCTCTCTGCCTACCCCTGCGGGGAAACGGCGTATTGGTTAGTTAGTTAGTTATTTATAAAAGGCAAGGTACCTCAATAAATCAAAATTTAAAAAAGCAAATTTGGCAAATGATGGGAATGAATTCGATTATTCATGAATTTATTCATTAGTGTATAGTACGAATGATCCCATGATATTATCTGTAACTACCTGACAACTAATTTAAGCATTAAAGTAAGAAATGTGTGTGTTTTTGCAGATGTACTGAACGTATTCCTGGTGGACGTGGTGTCGGGCAACATAATCCTAGTGCAGAGCCACCGCAGGGCGCGGGGCCCAGTGCGCATCGTCCACTCGGAGAATTGGCTAGTCTACAGCTACTACAGCGATAAGAGCAGGCGACCTGAAATGGGTGAGGCTACCGATTATTTAATTCCTACCTTATTTTACTCCCCTCTTACTAAACATAAAAAATATTAGTATTTATCAAAAATTTACAACTCACGATAATAACTATGACGTCCATATACTTCAACATAATAATAATGTTAGATACAGTGCGACCGCAGCTATCACTTAATGCCATGATAATGGGAGTTATAACGTTGAAAGATGTTAAGCTCATAAGTTATGTATAAATGTAAATGAAAGGTTTGTGTTCAACTCTCTAGTAAATAAAAGAAATACGTAAATACAATTTGAATTTATTTAAAATATAAAGTTACAATTGAAATAAAGGTATTGCATGGTTATCTACCGACTCAATGGAATTTCTGATCTCAGGGCGTTTGTGTAAATCTAAGACCCACACAAATTAATTAATTATGAAAATGTCACATTGAATTATGTATATGAATGTAGTTGTAAATAGAATAAGGAAAAGGCGCCATGACTTTTATACTTAAAGGCAAAGTATTAAAGGAAGTTAAAATAAAGTAAACCAATCAATAAATCTAATATATTAAAGTTGGTTTGATATTACGGTTAATGATGATCGATGTAATGTACGCCATCTTCGATTCGCTCCAAGCGTTGTAAGCACGTCCATTGTCTCTGCTCGATTCAAATCAACTGAAGCTTGCTGCGTAGCTCTAATGCTCTAGCAGATAACGAGTGGCTAGAAAAACTAGCACGGTGCGTCAAACAAGAACTTCACGAGCTCTAGGCTAAATACGGGGTTAGAAGTTTAAAACCGCTACAACGTGTGGAGTTCGGAGTTGGAAGGTTGACCACTGTGTGGTGGTGGTAACATTAGTCTATATTTGTAATTTAGTTATTTAGTTTTAAGTAAACCCCGATGAGGTGGACATTGCTCTCGAAACATGTAGGTTGTATCTCTGCCACAAAATATGTTTGCCGTGTTTGAAGAAGTTATATAAATGAATTTTTGAATGAATATTCCAGGCACCCTGGAGCTGTACGAGGGCCCAACCCGTTTCGGCGAGGGCAGGTTCAGCTCGCTGGCGGCGGCGCCCCTGCCCCCAGAGGCGGCGCGCCAGTCCTACGTGCTGCCCGCCCCCGCACCCCCCACCACCCTGGCCGCCACCATTACTGACAGGGGCATCACCGCCAAGGATGTGTTGGGTGAGTTGTTTTCTAAACATGCAAGCTATCATCATCTGGAGCCACGGCAGGTAATCTGAAATACTAGAGTAGTTGGCGATCGTGCCAGCAGTCAATCCTGGTTTATTCCTATGCTGTGACCAGAGTTTTCTACAAAACTTTATTAATATGTAATTATAATTAATATATCTCAATGTTGTATTGTGTCTTTGTGCTCCTCGAAAACGTCCGGATATGGGTGGTCTGTCTAAGCGATGAACGGTTAAGAAACAAGTGGATTGTGTCCTAACCTCTTGAACGTCGGAGTAGGAGATTTGTCAAAATATCCCGCCAGAGAATTAGAGAATTGTAGGTTATGAATTCTATATTTTACCTAGGACGTAAAAATTGCTAATAATTTGTGCATTAATATTTATAATAACTTCCATATTAATAAAAATGTGTCTACCCCCTGACATTGTTCAGGGGCTCCCTGAATGATCCCCGGGACCCCTAGGGGTCCATATGGACCACTTTACTTTGGGAACCACTGGCCTACATTGATAGGTAAAGCCAAGACAACATTTTGGTTCTTTACTATCGAAACCAGAAAATTTGTCGTGGACCCCCACATACAACTTGTGGACCCCCATTTTTGTATCACCCCAACGTAGAACCCCATCGAGTCTCCCGTAGACCCCTGGCGGTCCACCTGGACCACTTTGGGAAACACTGTAGTTAGACTAATCAAATATCACTGGCACGGTAGTCACAATCTTCAGTTACCTATAATGTTTAGGTCTCATAAACTTTCCAACACTCCTGCAGTTTTATTGTAGAGAAAACAGAGTATGTATTGAATATTTCCAATCTATGTGTTAACTTTGATTTCATCTGTATTTCTTAGTATCCCTGAACAACGGTGCCATCGTAGAACTGCCTTGGGTGATTCTCGACCCCCGTCGTCCCATCGGCCCCATGAGTGCGGAGATGCGCGAGGAGGGCCTGATCCAGTACACACCCGAGCTGCCCTTACCTTCGGAGGCCGTCATCAACTATAACCAGAGCATCGCCGGCGTCCGCCACATTCACACATCCCCCAGCGGGCTAGAGTCTACGTGCCTGGTGTTTGCTTACGGCTTGGGTAAGTTAAACCTTTATAGGATTATAATGCAGTGAAGATTTTTTTTTAAATGTGAACCCCCTGCAATTGTCACAAATGTTCAAATGAAAGTTCCAGGCTATTCAGATCTAGTCACTATTTTGTAAAATTTTGGAATGTAAAAAAAAATATCATCATTTTATTTAATGTAGAATACATTGTATCGAATAACATTTCGTTAACATAAATTCAATGTTATATTATCTGTAAACTTCATTACTATCAATTATTATTTTATCTGTATACTTCATTGTCATAAACTCCTTATTATATTATCTGTAAACTTCATTTTCATAAATCATTATATTATATTATGTAAACTTAATTATCATAAATTCATTGCTGCATTAACTGTAAACTTCATTATCATCAATTATTACATTATCCGTAAACTTCATTATCATCAATTATTATATTATCTGTAAACTTCGTTATCATAAATTTATTATTTCATTATCTGTATACTTCATTACTATCAAATATTATTTTATCTGGAAACTTCATTGTCATAAATTCATAGTTATATTATCTGTAAACTTCACCCGCCATAACACAGGGACATCCGTAGCATGGCGGATGAAATAACAAACTATCTATACAATGTACAAAATTCATTTAATAAATACATAAATAAATAAAAATAAATTTCACAAAAATATGAAATCAGTAACATCAATCAGTCTGTGTTAACATTAAAATGATCTAGTCAGAAATTGTATTGCTCCTAGAACGTCTAGTAAATATAGCATCACTCATCACACGTCATCAGAGACACTTCCCCTCAAATCTGAAACAAGGTATTTTTATTCCTATGCATACAACAGGTAACAAGACAGACATAAACAATTACAAAAAGGGTTATAAAAAAAAATTATAGTGATATTTCAAGCAATTTCTGAATGTTGGTCTTTCACAAGGGCGATAATTGCAGTATTTATCACTCTGAAACGATGCCGCAAATATACCATGAATTTATAAATTTACGTGCGCAGGCCTGGATTTTTTCCGTTCGGCAATGGTGGTCATCGTTTCTGAAATGTGGTTTCTAATAAATATTCTCTTTTTCCAGATATATTCTTCACCCGAGTAGCACCGTCGAAGACCTTTGATCTCCTGAAGGAGGACTTTGACTACACCCTTATTGTGATAGTCCTCATTTCCCTGATTGTTGCCTCCGACGCAGCCAAAAAGTTTGCATCCCGAAAGGTCCTACGGCAAGCGTGGAAATGAACATAATCCAAAATAATTGTTTTTATAGTAAATTTATTAGACTAAGTTTCGGTGTTGTAAGATTTGTATACAGAATAATTACTACGTAGGCGAATAAAGTAATATTTATATTTAAGCTCCAATAATATATAGCTATTCCATAATTATTATTAGACCACTTTCTCGAAAGAGATTTTACGATTGCTCAAGTGATTTTTTTCTACTGGCGAGTTCGCATATTATTTTTTTGTGTTGATTAGCCATAAATCTTTTAAAAATGATATATTTTTTTGCAACACTGATTTTTGCAATTTCCCGCCTACTATCAATCTGTCAAATACTTGTTTTTTTCTTTGAGAGCTACTTACTACGGTTTTATAAAATGGCACCAAGTTTTTTTTTAATTATCTGTGCTAGGTACAAGAGGATTTGCCAGGGAACAAAATATAACTTATGGACAGATTGATGTTATTTTACATGAAATTGCCTTTAATTATGATTTATCTACGCGATTGTCATGCTTTCATTTATTGTGTGTGTGTAGTTATAGAATAGCTATAATATTTAGGGAGCCAATCATAACAAAATGAACTAGGGACTTTAAAAAATATTTATTGTGATACACTAAATTGAAGAATAAAAAAAACACTCTGTTTATTGATTTTTTGTTACATTTGTTTCTAAGTCAGTTTGCTTATTTATTGTTATCATTTGTACAAATCCTGATTTCCAATTTGTTTTATGTTGGGAAATATTCCATTATGTAAATATCTTTGGGTGTAAAACAGATTTATATGAATTTATTTCATATAATATGTAGGCAAATATTTTTTATTTATAATTATTATATATACAGTGAAACTCTCTTAAGAAGTTTTCCAAGGGACCGGGGAAAAAAAACTTCTTAAGTGGGAAAACTTCTTAAGTGGGATTCAATTTTAGCCATTTAATAACTCGAGTCCAAGGCATACGTCATTCCTATGTCTGCCTACTGTCGTGAAAACAAGCTTATATGCTCCAAGCGGTCAAAAAAAAATCGAAATTCATGGGACATCAAATTTTGAATTAACTAATTCCCGTGTAAATCAAAAATTTATGAAAAAAAAAATCATAAAAATATGCCAAAAATCGAATTCTTCGGCCGAAAATTAGGTATTTGGAGGTATATTTCTGCGGAAATCGAAATTTCGCGGTCGATTTCGGTCGCGGCCGTTTCTCGACATCTAGGTATTTGAAGTAAATTGGTAAAAATACGATATATTTCTGCGGAAATCAAAATTTCGAGGTCGATTTCTGTCGCGGCCGGTTCTTGACATTTAGGTATTTGAAGTAAATTGGTAAAAATACGATATATTTCTGCGGAAATCGAAATTTCGAGGTCGATTTCTGTCGCGGCCGGTTCTTGACATTTAGGTATTTAAAGTAAATTGGTAAAAATACGGTATATTTCTGCAAAAATCGAAATTTCGCGGTCTATTGCAGTCGCGGCCGGTTCTCGACATTTAGGTATTTGAAGTAAATTGATAAAAATACGGTATATTTCTGCGGAAATCGAAATTATGCAGTCGATTTCGGTCGCGGCCGGTTCTCGACATCTAGGTGTTTGAAGTAAATTGGTAAAAATACGATATATTTCTGCGGAAATAGAAATTTCGCGGTCGATTTCTGTCGCGGCCGGTTTTTGACATTTAGGTTTTTGAAGTAAATTGGTAAAAATACGGTATATTTCTACAGAAATCGAAATTTCGCAGTCGATTTCGGTCGCGGCCGGTTCTCGACATCTAGGTATTTGAAGTAAATTGGTAAAAATACGATATATTTCTGCGGAAATCGAAATTTCGCGGTCGATTTCTGTCGCGGCCGGTTTTTGACATTTAGGTATTTGAAGTAAATTGGTAAAAATACGCTATATTTCTGCGGAAATCGAAATTTCGCGGTCCTTCTGAAAATAATACGCGCAGCCCAATATTATGTCCTACCCACCTACCAGACGTCGAATAGTTACGATTTCGCACGTAAATAAATGGCTTGATGCTCGAATCAGAAAGTTGTATCATATGAGCTGTTTGACGCTAGAATTATATCTGTTAACGCCATATATCAATGGTTAACGCATCCAAAGTTGGTAAAACTATCGAATCAGTCTCGCGGTGAACACAAAACTACAAAAATCATTTGCGAAGTTTTGTGTCAATCTAAATTTTAAATTTATGCATATGTATTTCCGAACCTTCAAACTTAATTTATGACAAATGTCAGATGAAACATGATGCATGGCAATTTTTTAAGATTGAAAAAACGTAATTATAATGGATATTTTACCATCTCCCCTGGCATATTTAATCATGTTATGTAATAATGAAGGTAAATATATTTATTTGAATGTGAAATATTCCGTATTAACCGCGATCCAATAGATTATCAAAAGTTTTTCGTGTTCAAATTCGATGGAATAAAATTTTTATACAATAATATTACGAAACATCTCTGTGTTCAGTACCAAAAGGAAGATTGTTGAAGGAGGCGTCAAGTGTGTGCAAATGTAGATCTAGCCCACGTTGTCATTGAGGCCGAAAAAACATGAAAGGTTATAAACTCAACCTAGATGCTTGCATATTCGTTACCTACATAATTCCGCTTGCTTATTTGTTCCACAGGTCGCATTGCTATTGTACCTAGTTAGGGGATTAGGGGACTGGGTATTGGTTTATTTATGGGTTACGGCAGGTTACGGCTCACAGCCCGGCGGCCGACAAAGGGTTTTATGGTCTCAGGTACTAGTTATGGGTACTAGGATCGCGCAAAATCTGTGAAGCAAACATCTTTCAATTTATGACTTGGAAAAAGGTTCATTTTAGATATTTTGCGGCACAATATTTCGTTTGTGTTGATTTTACCGCCGGATTTCTAAAACCTCTTAAGCGGGAAGCAGTTTTAGCTCTAAAACTTCTTAAGTGGGAAAAATTCGTGTTTTTTGCAGTTTTTTGTATGGAATTTTCAAGGGACCGAAAATCAAAACTTCTTAAGCGTGAAAACTTCTTAAATGGGAACTTCTTAAGCGAGTTTTACTGTAATTATAAATGTTGAATTAAATTACCAAATATTTTGTTTGCTTCAATATATTGTATATCTGGTTTTATTGTTTCATGGTCAGGTCTATTATTGTTTCAGGAATATGCTACATACGCTCTCCGATAATCTGCAATCAAATTAAATCTTGCCACTTTTTGAATGAAACTTGATTTTGTCTTTTTTTGTGTCGAATTAAGACCTCGATCTTTGTAATACAAGTATTAGAACCAAAACTATATATCTGGAATATATGCATGAAAGAAAGTGTATATTGATGCTTCAGTCGGGTTTAACTCATTCATTGCCGACCAATCCAAATGCCTGTTTTTGCATATAAAATAAGTGACACAAGTCAATTTTATCCATTACAAAGCCGGCAGCGATTGTGTATGTTATATATTATTCACTTATTAGCTATACTAATATAGGTTCGGTAAGTCGATAAAAAAAAACAATAAAAAAGCCAGCAGCGAATGAGTTAATATTTTTGATATAATTTAGGTTTTTATTTGGTATTACAAATACCGAACTTGTCTGTTCTCTATCAGTGTTAAAACTAGATAAATTCCTAATTTATGTATATATGTATGTAGTATATTTCATCGTATTTTATTTAACTGATGAAGAATTTAAAATGATTGAACTAATTTTTCTATGTATACATTCACAATGATTTTCTGTATACATACATAATTCATGTCATTAATTATTGATATAATAACATTTTATTTTTTCTCCAATTTTATTACGCGTATTATATTATACTTACTTTATAGAGAAAGGCCCTCCACATGATCCGAGTTGCAGAACCCAACGACCCAAACTGCCGACAGAATTATTATTATTCTGACAACCTGAACAGAATACAGTGAAACCCTCTTAACCGCTTGGACACATAAGCTTGTTTTCACGATAATTTAACGTAGGTAGACATAGGAATGACGTATGTCCCGTACCTGAGTTATTAAGAAGTTTTCCAAGGGACCGGAAAAAAAAACTTCTTAGGCGGGAAAACCTTATAAGCGGGGAAAATTGTGCCATTTGGTCTTCAAGGGACCGAAAAAAACAAACTTCTTAAGCAGGAAAACATCTTAAGAACTTCTTAATAGGGTTTCACTGTAATAATAATTGGATGGGTAGTTTTGCCTACTCATGATAGTTTTGTGTTCTTCAAGTTGGATTGTATGTGGTGTATGGCCTAATGCAACATGTAAAATGCTTTACACAAATTAAGTGTCATCATTGCTCTTTTGCTTGTACATACATATTTTTCGGTTCACGGCGAGTTCATCGAAAACGCGTTCAACCTAACCTAACCTCTCGTTGTCGATGAATTTGCTTTCAATGAATTGATTTTCGATGAACCTGTCGGTTACCATATTTTTCAAATAACTTAAAGGCCAAAGCATTTTGGATTCAGCATCACATTTAGCATAACTTCTCAAAGTATTAAACTTATCTTTCAATTTTGCACTTTAAAAGTACTAATTTTTAATTAAATAAATATTCACTTCCTATTTTATTTAGTTTTTAAATCATACTATCGTATATAATTTTTTGGGTGGAGTTTTCAAGATCGTTGATTGCCATAATGCAATATTTATTATAATGAAAATCATCTTACTGCATTTAATCTGCCTTTCATTGTTCATCATCTAAAAAAACATTTAAAAGTTTCTTCATTTATGTAAGTGGTTTGATACATTTTTAAAAGGTTACGTTTGTAATAGAATTTCTATTCAGCCTTAATCAAGAAGAGTGCAATAAAATTTCAATTCTCATAATAGTTGTAATACTTTTTTAAACATCCTTATAATATTTCCTTAATCCTTTCTTAGATGTATTAATAAACCTTAGGTTGTAAAGGTCTATCAATCTTAGTTGGCTTTATCACAGTAATCACAGATGCATAACGTACATACAGCGTGTTTCATTTAAACTTAAAATAAAAACAATTAATGATTATTTCACAATACGGAATTCGAAGCCACAGCATGTTGAAGTCGTTTATATATTTTGACATGCCGAATATTAATAAAAGGGGAATTCTCCTCTTCACTCGCTTTTGCACCAGGACTTTCCACACCAGCTACATCAGTCTGTAGTTAGCACTCATTCCACAAAAAAAACCTGCAAGAAGACAACTACAAGAGAATAAAAATAACTGTGGAAATGAAACGTAAAATCATTGAAAAGTGAAAATGAGTTGTGAGCGTGGCTGATCTAACACGCACATACAATCGGTCCACATCAATGATTTACACTATCCTCAAGAACAAGATTAAGAAGATGAGGGAGTGTCAAGAATATCACACCATATACCACCCTTCTTGCAGCAATCATCGCTTCAGGGAGCCAAATTCAAATAAGCAAGTTGCTCTGTCC
Source organism: Limnephilus auricula (assembly GCA_951813805.1). NCBI lineage: Eukaryota > Metazoa > Arthropoda > Insecta > Trichoptera > Limnephilidae > Limnephilus > Limnephilus auricula. The sequence goes on from OX638403.1 coordinate 11,385,437, forward strand.
TATCCTGTACAAATGCAAAAATAATTGGGACTTGGTTTGTTCATAACATCAACCCATTCAGATATTCCAGTTTTCTGAAGAATTTTAACAGAATAAGATACAAAATGAGTTTTGCTGTTTTTCCAAATCTGCGACTTGTGATCGAAATAACAATTTTCAGACGATTTTCCAAACTAAAATGTTGAATAGTGAGGTTAACTCTAGTTTTGAAATATGTAGTGCTTATTTATATTGCTATTAAAAATAGCATTTTGTTCCAATTAGTCTATCTTTACGGTTATAACAGATTCCTCAGAGGCATCAATCACATACTGATAAAAAAAAAATTATTGCAAATACAAGAATTTTATATTGGTTTATATCTATGTATTCTTAACTGTTCATCACTTTTAAAAAAACCTATGTCCAAACATCCTGGAGGAGAGTAAATAGAATACAACATTGAGACATTAATTACTAGATATTATTATTTCTAAACTTTTGTAAAAAATCTCACCAGGAATAATGGCTGACATTAGCTGTCTTTGCAAGGCAACACCATTAACGAAAATATTTGATGTGAGAAGGCGAAAGTAATTTTCGCCAACCTCATTAAGAAAACGCCAGAATCATTTAGAAGAAAAAGTATTTAAGAGAAGTCATGGATGGTTGGAGAAGTTTAAAAGAAGAACAGGCATCCACAACGTTGTGAGGTACGGTGAAGAAGCAAAGTTCCGACACAAAAGTAGCAGAGAACTTCATTGGCGACTTCAAGATGCTTGTAAAATCTGAGATTATCTGCCGCAGCAGGTTTTGAAGAGGGGTCTCTTCTGGTTAAACGTTACATATATATACATATATTTTGAGTATTTTTTTGGCATGGAAAGCATTATCGTATTTTACATTAATCTATACCTATGGGAAAAATTGTTTCGCTTAACGAATGTTTCGCATCACGAGTAAGATTCTAGAACGATTTATGCTTGATATGCGAGGTACCACTGTATGTGAATTATAAGTTGGCTGGTTACACAGTAAAACTCAAGAATTGCATTTTGTTAATACATTTTGTTGAAGAATAATAATGCAGGTGTTAAGGCCGGTCTCTTGCGACCAATTTCACAAACATTACCATAAACATGGGGCAGGGCCACAACGTTTGTTGTTTTCCATGGGCCGCGGAAAGAAAAAACATTGTGGCCCCGACTTAACTATCCACAAAGTGTGTAAACATTTTCATCGGAGGAGACGCTGCTTTATACGAACACGAACCTTCCAAATATCACACCACACACTTCTACACTCATAAATCATTTAAAATAGTTGTTCCTACCATGTAGGAATCTATTATTGTTAGGTCAAAACTCAAAAATAAAGACTAATAAAAAAACAAAATTACACAAACAAGTTTTTTTAATAATTAATTTTTATTTGATGTTTAAGCAACAAATAAAGAGTGTATGGTGCCTGACTTTATACGCGAATAGCCTGTTCCAGCAGGCCTCTCAAAATAAGAAAACTTTGCCTTCAGCCTTCAGCAATATCAGGTATTTAAACAAAAATTATGATGTGTATTTTTAGCAAGCTCTGATCAATCTGTCACTGCCAAAAACAATATGGAATTTCATTGTAGTATTTTTAATTTATCCACTCGAGCGATGGAGATTTCCAGGTGTTCAGTTTACAATTCGGCCACTTGATTTAGTTCATATATCTCCAAATATTTATACGAAAACACACAAACTGCTTATTGCAGTTTAGAGCCAATAAGTCCACCTAGATCTCACCGTTTATGACATTATTAAGGTTTATATATCGCACATCCCATAGAAAAGGGTTGTAAGTCAAATTTTTTTTTATCTCTGAATAGTAAAGTGTTTATCTATGCCCCACGAAAACTGTATTTATGTTAGATCACTGTATCTCCGTGAGATGTCGCTAGTGCCTCTTTTCTAAGGGACCGCTTTTTTCATCAATGTGCATAACCCATTTTAATTTATAAAAAATTACCTACCTAAATTTGGGTAGCTATCGCTTGAGCGCTTATATCACACTATGTAAGTATTACAATTCTTATTAGATTCAATACTGATAACTATTATTATATTATATTTCGCTACATCGACATGCGTGGATGAATCAAAGAATGTACAATCATAAAAAAATTGTTTTATTACAAACATTGAGATTTATTTATAAATACATAATATTATGTATACAGTTTTTCAATAAGAAAAACAAACATCAATTATTACATATTAAACATCTTCTACATTATTATGTACAACAAAATATAAAAAACTTTATTCAATTTAAACATACATACGCACCATCTTTTATCACTCTATGAGCAAAGTTGTTACAAAATTCTGCTTGGTTTTAACTTTTTCATTTTATATGTTTATGCTTTACCACAAACACTTGTCAACCATCTCGCAACCTCTTAAATTGAATAAACAATGTAGTTTCAAAGTTCAAATAATGAGAACGAACATCATTCAAAATATTATCACTACATATTTATGTACAATACTTTCTAAGATATTAAATCAGTACATACAAGCACAATGACAATAATCATAGTCAATTTGACAGTCTTTACACTTTGAAAATAAAAACACAGTGGTAGGAATCTATTTACAAAAGGATTTGAAGAAATTAATTAAATAGAAAAGTAACTGCGCAGCAGGGAAACATCGGGTGTGAAACTTCATAGTATTTAGTATGGCAAGACACGCAGGTCAACAAAATATTTAAAAAAAAAACAGTAACATAAGATTATCTGTCTACATTTGATTTCGAAAAACCACCCTCACTCCCTTTTCCCAACCCTTAACCCGTTTAATCACAGGAGACCATATTTGTCCCAGCTCACATAGGTCTCACAGAAATCGTTGTTAATCCCTTACTATCATAGTCAGAAATGTGATCTAAACGGTATTGGAAAGAGAATACAACAAACTATATATTCAAATCTAAAAGAAAAGCACAAAAAAAAAAAAAAATTTACCCCTTTCTGAAACCAAAGTTTCCGATGGCAATTTGAAAAAAAATTATCGAACTTTGTGAATTTTTTAAGAATTTTTTTTACATGAAATGAAAAAAAGTGAGGTGACACTAAGGTTTATAATTCATTTATCTAATGAAATAAGTATGTGTTTTATTTTTTATTCATTATCAGTAATTTTAGTTAGAAAAATAAGTAAAGTGAGCCATTGAACACTTTTTGAAGTTTTCGCAAAAAAAAAAATTATTTAAAAAAATACATAGTAATTTTTAATACAGAAATTTGAAAGCCTATTTCATCACCTTTCGAAAACAGTTTTTAGTTTTCGAATACGTTAACAAATGTTCCATTTGTTTGGACTTTATTGCAAAGCGGGAATATTTTTAGCCTCTGACAAAATACGCCAATTTTTTTAAGGGTTAAAGTAGAATTCTGATACTTGTAGATTAAATTTTGCACATTTGATGTTCAAAATAAGAAGAAAATTACTGTCTACAAAATAACTACTTTTTGAAAAACTCTGTGTAAAGTCTGGGCAACGCCAGGGACTTAGGGACTTAGTGGAAAAATAAATTGAAGTTCACACTTGATGTAAAGTAACACCTATTTCATGAAATGGTCAAGTAAATTATACAATCTAGAGATACTCTTAATAATTACCTTCTCTTTTTGATTCACCTAGATTTGTTTTCTCTTGTTTAATTTCATCTATTTTAATTCCCTTTTGTTTAGTTTCATCTGTTTTAATCTCCTCTTGTTTGATTTCATCTGCTTTAATTTCCTCTTGTTTAATTTCATCTGGTTTCATTTCTTCTTGTTTGATTTCATCTGCTTTAATTTCCTCTTGTTTAAATTCATCTGGTTTCACTTCTTGTTTGATTTCATCTGCTTTCATTTCCCCTTGTTTAATTTCTTCTTGTTGCGTTTCATCTATTTGATTTCCTTTATGGTATTCCAACAACAAGCGAACATTTTGCTGGTAGTCCAGTTTTTTCTGTGGGTCGACCAGAACGCAGGTAAAAGCAGTGAAGACTTCATTGGGAGGTTTGATGTTTTCCTGCTCATTCCAAAGACCATTCAGATGGAGCCATATTGGAGCGGGGTCATGGTCCATGAACAATTTGAACATGTTTATACACGCTAGCTGCAAAACGATTAAACATTTCAGGTTTGATGATCAAAGATGTTACATGTATGATATATATGTATAATTAATTACTGTCAGGGCCGCCCCTGAGCCAGACTTCGGTTAGTCCTCTAAGTATTTTAGTAACTGTTGTATGTGTTTCCGTTAACGTTTTTTGTTTGAAGAAGTTTACAATGTGGAGTCTTCTAGTAAGTATGAAAATGACACATTAACTTTAAACCAGTACAAGTACACGATTTTTAAAAATAATTTTTAACAAAATACCTGTTTTAATTTTGAGTATATTTTGTATGCATGCACTATAATTCGCCTGATTTTTGGGGTGGTGGATTAGTGAGAGAGTATTGTATTAATAATAAAGGAGAAACTTACCTGAAGTGGTTTAGGCTGTTTGCAGGTGAGATAAATGGTGACAGCATTCATAACTTTGTAAATCTCCCGTTCTTGCAAGTTTAATGAGAGGCAGAGGTGTCCCATGCCCTCCAGTAGTGCGAGCTGTAGTTTGTACGACTGGGTGAATCTGTAAGTGGAGCCAATGTCCTTCATGTGGCTGTCACTCGCGGATTTCACGAGGATGTTGCATAGAATTGGCATTACTTCCCTGTTGAATAATAATAATAAAATACGGATTTATAACTATTGTTGAGCAAAGAGTTGCTGAAAAGTATGTATTACTATAATATAATTACCCATTTTAACATTATTTGTTTAATCTTTGGAATATCAGCGAATCCCCATAGCTGATTTGCTAGAAAATCACCGCATTTGCCTCTATTTTATGGTATTTTGAAAATGTTCCGAAATACGAAAATATTCATGAGATTTATTAAATTTTCCAGCTAAATAAGCATATGAGACTTTCCTGTAAATAAATACAGTAGGTATTACGATTTTTGCCATGGAAATTTGCAACAGGCTTTTCCATAGATAAAAATAAATGAAATGACAAGTTAGAATAATATTGATACGTTATATCCTAGACAAGTGAATAAAAAAGGTCAAAAATATCATGAAATTGAGGCAAATGAGGGTGAGCTACTAGCAAAATATGGATACAAAGGTCAGAAACAAAAGATTTATTGGCCCACTAGAGATTAATAATAAAATGCATATCAATTTCAATATTCTTACTTCAGAGTTCTTGTTCTTATGAAGTCTTTTGAATATTCAGCAAGCGTCAGGAGCAATTGAAAAGATCTGTTGATAATAATGGGTTGCGAAGTCTCCCGGAACCTATTGACCAACGGAGACCAGATCAGATGCACCAGGGGAAGAAGTTCGTCTTCCCAGTCCTTGATTGCCACAATACCTTCCTTCAGAATACTTAAAGCCAGGATTTTCTGTTCTCTGTCATTTGACGGGATGAAATTCAATGTCTTTTTAAGTATTGAGACGACCATTGTAATGTGAATGGGTGGACTTTTCTTCTCTGTTATGTTAACATCTAAAAACAAAATTTTGTGGATATTAATGTAGTAGTACAGATGTACAAAATTTTCTGTGCAGTTTGGGGCATCATTACTGTACATTTTGTAACCACCAGGTACAACAAAATTTTTGTTTTGTCATTTACATTTAAATCTGTAGTGACGACACCCATTTATCAAATTAAATAAAGGTGTTTTGTCACATTGACAAATTAACGGATATTTCAAAGCTCCATAGCTCGCAATGGAAACTACTACTGCGAGGTGAAAATTGTTTCCTTGACCTAGAAAATCTTCACAGAAAAAAATCTGTGCAAATTTTATGATGCGAGAGCAAAATTTTTTCTGAGACACATCTACAAACAGATTTTATGCTTTATAGTTAAGATGATGGTATTGCAGGCAATTATCTAGAACAGCGGTTGTCAACCTTTTTAAGCCTGCGTAACCCTTGACTCTTACTACAAATTTGTTGTACCCCTTACCATCTATCTATCTATCTTGTGTACACGTGTAATGTAATTTTTGTAATTTGTTTTTTAATACTCTCATTATTAGATGAATTTAACAATTAAGTCACACAATTAGGTGTAATATGACTTTGGATATTTTTAAACAGTGATTCTACAAATTTTGTTCCACGTCTTTTAATTTCGACAAAAAAAAATTCATGTTCTCCATACACAACTCCAAACTCGCAAAGTGTATTGAGAGGATGATTTTTTTTAATCTAAAAAAAAAAAATAACGAAAAAAAGTTTCGTAGTTGAAATAAAAGCATGATTTCCTGTTACACCCTTTATAAACAATCATACAATGTTAACATACAGTCATTGTGATCCTTGGGCTTGCTTTGCAGAACAAAGTTTTGCTCAATTTCACACAGGTAGAGGAGCCTCAAATCTGGTTCAGCATTCAGGCGATTGCGATATTTATTTTTTATAAATGCATAAGAAAATGCAATTTCACACAAATACATGCTTGTGAACGGTATTAATATTTTTAGAGCTTAAACCGAAGAAATTTGATAACGTTGAGCCGAATTTTAACCTGTCATTGGCCGTACGTACTCCGGTGTACAATCGATTTTGGAAGCGATTTTGTCCATTATGTATAAAGAAATCGTATCAAGAATGAGGTCAGAATCGCTTGGGCCATTCTCGTTCTTGACATAATGAAATATTGCATAGTGTCTAGCGTCTCAGAATAATTTTAAAAAATTGTCTATGATGCGGCGGGCATGAAAGATGAAAAAATATTCTTTTATTGTTTTTGATATAAATTCATTGTGGAGAGAATAGATTTCAGGTATTTATTATCAGAAAGATCGTTTTATCTACATTATTTTCATGTAATTTTTGTAATATATCACAAAAGAAATGTTATAAATATTGGATTCGCAAGAAATGTCAAATTTCTTACGTGGTAATGAAAAAATATATTTTTCTTAGGGTGGCTTTCAAAAGGTTAAAACCTACATTCGTGCCACAATATTACGTACCCCCAATTTTGGCTTCGCGTTCCCCTAGGGGTACGCGTACCACAGGTTGAAAACCACTGATCTAGAAAGATTAAAATCCTGCAAAAATTTAATGTTCAAATTTTACCTTCAATTTCTTCATGTACAATTTCCATATTATCTTCTTTGTACATTTCGTAGGCAGTTTTATTGGAGTCCTCATCATCAAAGTTGGTACTTTTGCATTTATTATAATGGTAGTCCATAATCTGTTCTATTATGGTATTCAGGCACGGGGCTTCTTGTCGTTCTATCGCAGTCTCATTTGAGGGAAATTTGGTTTTGATATACTTGATGAAGGTAAAAAACAGCCGCAGGAATAGAATCATGTTAGAATGCTGGTGCACGCCTATACACTGGTCTAAAACCTACAACAAAAATACTTCGTTTGAGTTCAAAAATTACATTGATACAAAGTATGAGTACACACAATCAGTGGCGGCGTAAGGGGGGGCGGTCCGCCCCGGGTGCCAATGACAACAGTAAGGACACATTCTCTTATAAAAAATGTAAAAAATAATATAAATATTTTTAAAAAATCACTCGTACAACCAAAGAATGCGCACGAAATCTCCCTTTATAGACATATCAATAAATAACTACCTAATCTTATATATAACTACCTAATCTTGTACCTAGCTACTTACATACTAATATCATGCTTTGAAACGCATCGCAACTATTTTTTTATTTATTTTCGATTATAATTTATAATTCCCTAAAAGACTGAATTCATGTTACGCTTGGTTCTTATACCGCGCGTAACATCGAGCGCGAAATGTCCGTGGTGGCATTTTCTTCAAAGTCAATGCAACCAAATAGTAAAAAGGCTATTTGCTACATAAAAAAAATGTAAAGCCTTAGACATTCCGATTGAAGGAAAAAGAGAAAGATGGAAATTTCGAAAACGTATGCCTGGAGAAATGGTCCGAGATGCTGGACTTACATTACCAGAGGAGCTGCAGAGAGCAATGTTAGGACGTCACAATAGATTTTACGAAAAACTAGACCATCATTACATGGATTTTATCCTGGTTACATAGTGTAAAACATTGGTAACATCACCAGAAGGAGATCTTCGTAGAATGGTTCCAAATCTATTAAAATTACGATGAATTTTCAGCAGAGGACATCGTGTTGGAGAATTTACGGTTGAGGAGCCATTTGGAGACCGCCAACACACGGAAGCGAATGTTGCGGGAGGCCAAGGCTCGATATGGGCTGTAGCGCCATCGAAGAAGGAGAAGTCAGGATGTTTTAGTGGTGACTGTTCCTCTTTAGGTTGCTTGGGAAGGTAACTATGTCAATTATCAGGTTAAAATTTCAAAATTTGCCAATAATGTTTGTGCTGAAAAGTAACGTAGATAGATACCTACATAAATATTTAAAAAGTATTGTGGTAGTGGGGGTAAGGGCGTGTCCTGCCTGTCTCTCTAGGGCAGTGGTTCCCAAACTTTTTGGCCCATGGACCACTTTTCATAGTCAAAATTTGCCCATGGTAGGGAATGAGTGATCCTGCCAAAATTACTTTCTGAACGACCATCAATTCTGGGGGGGGGATTTGAGTGATTATTAGGAAGTTCGTTTTATCTACATTATTTTGGTGTAATTTTTGTAATATATCACAAAAGAAATGTTATAAAAATTGAATTCGTAAGAAAGGTGAGAACTGTCAAATATTTTACGTCGTATTGACAAAAAATATTTTTTGTATGCTGGCTTTCAACAAGTTAATATCCATGTTGAAAACTTTCTGATTTTTAAATAGGGAAAATAGGACGAGCGTAGCTACCCCGTCATTGAATCAGGCTCAAATGAGAAATACTTGGAGCGCGATACATATCTCAAATTTGCGCGCATGTACAGGCTATTGGGTTACGTTCCCAAAAAAAAATTCTTGCAGTTTATTTTGAACTGGTTTATGGAGAACATTTAAAAAATATATATGATTAGTTTGAAGACAATGCTTTTTCCTATTTTTTGGTGCTGTAATTCCCTTTGACCGTCCTTGTGTGCATTGTCGGGAAGCAATGCAACATGCTACACTAGCGTCTCTAGTGGCCAGAGTTGCCAGCCAATTGTATGGTTCTGGGGGTATTATGTATTTATATTCTAGGGTATTTGATATGCTGCACCAATAAAATTTAAATATTATTATGTTAAAAGTGTTAAAGGACTGGGCACTGGGCAACCCCAAAACTAGATACCCTGCTTTACTTATGGTAACATATCCAAGTCATATGTATTCAGCATAATGCTTTACAATTCACAAGGTTAAGTTATAAATAATAAGTATTTACTTACATTATCAACAATTTCATAGAGACAGGGCAATACTGCAGTTTCACTGTAACGCATTACTACCAGCAACACATCCAAAACACCAATGTTTTCAGATATCTGTGAAAAACAAAAAAACTTGTTCAAGAAATAAAACTTAAGATGAAGCCATGCGAAATAATACAAAATCATGTATGTATTTTTGGATAGAAAATCTGATCATTTAGAAATGATCAGATAGATGCTTCGATTAAATATTGCGAGTCTAGAAAAAAAATATATCATGCCTATAAAAATTATTTTGTTCTTAATGTTTAATTAATAAGAAAACAAAATTTACCCTTCGTAATTTTAAATTGACGTGATGAGTGAAATAATCTGCATTTTGCTTAATTAATTCTGTGACATCTTTCATTTTACAAGCCTTGGTTATATCTGATAGCGCCTTCATTCCGGCAAGGTGAATCATTTCATTACTACTCCCTGCAACAAAAACAATTTACATTATTAACACCAACCTACATAATTTAGGGACATTTACTGATAAATATTGACCATCATTTTTTTACTTTATAAGAATTTCAAAAACTAGCGAGACTATGGCATCTGTTTCTCCTGGCTCATAATTTGGGGACATTTACTGATAAATATTGACCATAATTTTTTTACTTCATAAGAATTTCAAAAACTAGCAAGACTATGGCATCTGTTTCTCCTGGCTCATAATTTGGGGACATTTACTGATAAATATTGACCATAATTTTTTTACTTCATAAGAATTTCAAAAACTAGCAAGACTATGGCATCCGTTTCTCCTGGCTCATAATTTGGGGACATTTACTGATAAATATTGACCATAATTTTTTTACTTCATAAGAATTTCAAAAACTAGCGAGACTATGGCATCTGTTTCTCCTGACTCATAATTTGGGGACATTTACTGATAAATATTGACCATAATTTTTTTACTTCATAAGAATTTCAAAAATTAGCGAGACTATGGCATCTGTTTTTTCTGGCTCCATGACAGTTGATCCCCCGACAGTTGGCCCCTCGGCACCATTATTTTTTAAATTGAAATTATATTAAGCAAAGATACAAAATAATAATATGATATTTAACATTGTTAATTAACTAATTTAACTGTACCTACGACTTTGAAACGAAGTGCAAATAGACCATATATGTAAATATATTTTTTTTATTCATTGAATGGTTAGTTACATGATGTGAGGATTTTTCGACCACCATGCTAAGCACATGCCCGTGTTTACAGTTACAGTTTACAGTTACATAGTAGGTATTCTGGTATCATACTCAATCCGCCCATGTTAAAAGAGATAAATTTTTATGTCCCTAATAAGTATACTCGTGGAAGATCCCATGCACTTTTTTATGCTCCGAAAGCGAGGACTTCTGCCGAACAGAACGCGCCAATAAACAGAACGACTCAACTGCTTAACGATTCTGCATTGACCATCGACATTTTCAATGTCACTTACAGACAGTTCAGCAACTATCTTTTAACACATGTCACAAAATAGTAAAACTGCCCTTATGTACTTTGTAATTTATAATCTTCTCCGTGATATATTGGTGTATAACCGTTTTACGGAGAACGTTTTAATGAGAAAATAAATAAATAATATTTGCACTAGAGTTTCAGAGTGAAAGATACTCCCCATATAATAATTAATTAATTAACTCCCAATAATTAATTTTATTCTTTCTTTTAAGAAAATGATATAAAAAGATTAAATTCCTGCCACCTCGGAACAGACTCAGCCTAGTGAGGTGGCATACACCTAAAAAAAAATTGCACTTAAATGTATTTTTTAATTAATAAATAATTATAAAAAAATATCGAAAATAATGGCTTATGCTATGTTCAGTGACTAGATTCAAATAGCCAATTACTTCTCAAACATACATTTCCTCTCCCATCTTCTCCCTTACAACATTCTCCTCATTGGGGGTGCCATAATTCCCCTGGCTCCAGACAGTAGGAACTCTTATGCGTATGGAACTCTTATCATATAAAAAAATATTAAAAAAAACTCACCTGCTCTTTCCAAAACAAGATAAAGAGTCTTCAACAAAAACTTATCAAACTCGACCCCCAAAAACAGAGCAATTTTCCCGATGCCCTCAGTCATCAGACAGATATTGATCACATTGTCCTGAGCTTCCGCTATGGTCTTGCAGGTTTCTGCCATGTACTCCTGGGCTTCATCCTGAATGTCGCAACGGTCAGGTCTGTAACTCAAGTCGGTGTATCTGGTCTCCGTGGCCCCTTCGTACAGGTCGAAGGTTCGCTCCTTGATCCACTCCCGAGGGTTGTAGACCGTCACGTCCAGGGTCTCATGCTTGCCGGGAGGTCTCTCCTTGTGGCACACCACGATGGGCAGGTACCACATCTCAATGTCGATGTATGTGTTGATCAGATTTTCGACAAGATGTTCCTTCAAATCCTTTTCTTCGACAGGACCTGTGAAACAAATTGGTTAATGAACTGCTTGGATAAAAAGACAGCTCTGACCATTTGACGAAGATAGAGTAAGTGTGCGTTTTAGTGAAGTTTGGAATGAATTGAAATGTGGAATAATTAATCAGTTTTGACTTTAGCAGTATGAGTGAGACAGTAACAGCCAAAGGTTTATATACAGTAGTATCTGCTTGATAATATTTATATTGCTGGAACGAAACTAGAGAAGGTACAAAGTATTGTATACTTGGGCTGCAATTTAAATGAAAGATGGGATCCTTCGGTTGAAATAAAATGCCGCATTGAACAAGCTCGTGCAGCTTTTATCCGCATGAAAAAGATGTTCTGCAGTCATGATCTTAACCTTGGATTACGAATGCGAATGGTCAGATGCTACGTGTTTTCAGTATTATTTTATGGAATGGAAGCCTGGACACTTACTGAAGAACTGGTAAGGCGACTTGAGGCATTCGAGATGTGGATCTACAGAAGAATACTCAAAATAAGCTGGATAGACAGAGTTACGAAAGAAGATGTTATGGTCCGGATGAATAAAGAAAAAGAAGGTATTAAAACAATAAAAATCCGAAAACTTCTATATCTAGGACACGTGATTAGACATCCGGAGAAGTATGAGATCTTGCATCTCATAATGCAGGGAAAGATTGCCGGAAGACGGGGCCCTGGAAGAAGGAGGACATTGTGGCTGAAAAACTTGAGACAGTGGTTTGGCCAGTCTACTGTAGAGCTGTTCCGGGCCGCAGTAAACAAAGTCCGCATAGCCAACATGATAGCCAACGTCCGTTGAACGGACAGGGCACGAGAAGAAGAAGTATCTGCTTTAGTCGGCCTTAGCCACCACAATATTAATTGTTACTAAGATCGCGCATTATAATAAATCATTGTCATGTATAAAGATTATTTACACACTCCTCCACTTTACCCAATAAATAATATTGGCGTAGCCGGTAGTCGTGTTGCAACACCTAAATAATATTGGTGATTACAGCAAATAAATACGCATGATAATTGGAGCACGATTAAAATCAGAAAAACTGCGCCGTTTGAAATTGTGACAATTTGTGATTGATTGGTTGCAAAGTCAGGATTCAGGTCATTCATGGATCACATATGCAACAGTGGTCCCAAGAAACACTCTTATGTTGCGTTTACTTTTGCAAACCAAGACGTGAGCCTAACCACGAACCATGGGAAGTAATGAAGCAATCACAGGTGGCGTTACGCCCCGTTTGCGGTTGCTTCATTGCTCTCCTGTAATTCGTGGTTCAGCTTCGGCTTGTGTGTGTATACGTAGCCCTAAGAAGATTTCGAAGGGACCAGAAGAAAAACTTCTTAAGTGTTCTTGTTGATGGTGGGCAGACGCATCCGCCGCCAAGACCTGAACATAGGGAAAACATAGAGGTGTTGGTTACCCAATAAATGGTTCCCGAGGCGGCGGTACCTTCTTAAAAAAACATAACTTCTTGTAACAACCATGCAAGTGATGTCTAGTATGAGAGATAGCGAAAAGACTATAAAAGACTGTGAGCGGTTGTCCTGTGTCTCTTTATCATCACCTGCTATACGAGATATTACATTTCGTTAATTACGGTCATTTGACCATTATTCTGCCATCCCAATGCCCAGTATAATATTAAAGATCATAACATTTATTAAGCGTAAAAACTTCATACCGGGGAACCTTATGTGAGGGTTTTACATTATTTTGAGGTTTTATGAAAGGCTTACTTGAAAGAAGTTCATTCAGAACGAGTATGATTTCCTTCTTGTGCTCCGACTCTCTCAATTGCTCCAGTAGACTATCAGCTACCATCTCCACAGCTTCTGAAGCTCCGAGTATTTGGCAGATCTCCAGAGCAATCTTTACGCAAGCTTCATTTTGCAAGTTCTTGAAAACTTTCCACGGGCAGCTCTGCATCATTTCAAATTCAACATCTAAAAAATAAGATATAAATTATCAACTAAAATAACATAAAACATACAATAATGTGATTGTTTCATAAAGCGTGTAAATTAAGGTTCCTATTATTTTTTTAAAGAATTTGCGGTTTTCTTTTGATATTGAAGTGATCATCAATATATTATATCAACTCTAAAATTCGGTCAAATAATTCGACCTGCCAATGAAACTAAACACCTGATTTCATCACCTCGCTGCGAAAGCACAATATCTTGGTAGACAAATTTAGTACTTGCAGACCAACAAAAGATAAAAAGCAATGCTTCCTGTGATCTTTTGACTGCGAAATAACAGACTTTCTTTTTGATATATAATGTTTTCATAACCCAATTTTTAGAACCAATAATTTTGGTTTTGGTGTCATTTTTAACATCCATTTGCCCTACCTGTACTTTGTTGGTCCATGGAAGTTATACAGAATCAAATAGAAAACCAATGGCATTTCCTACGAATACAATCTCCGTGGCAGAATGGTGACATTTTTCCCTAACGCCGTTCTTCCATGGAGCTACTTTCAAGCGGCGCGATCGCCGCTTGTCTGTACCTTCCATACTACTATTAGTTTGAAAACGCCGCTACCGCTTTTGCTGCACTAGCAAAATAGTATGACAGGTAGCGGCGATTTAGTAGCTTGAAAGTAGCTGCGTGAACGAAGGGCGTAAGCCCAGAGGTTGTGGGTTCAAATCCCATGAGGACATAAAAAATAAATAAACAGATTTTTTCACATAATATGTACATGAACTTATGTAAATTTAAATACACGTGCACAACATAAGAGTGGAAGATATTCTCAATATCACCCGAGTGTGAGGCAGTGTGGAATAATGCTGCTACAAATGACTATAATATGTATGCTTAGTCACCAGATGTAATAGGCCAGGTACTTTCTCTTCCCTTCTTCTCTGTCACTTCCTTCAGCACATCATAACCTATGCATGACCCCTGCCTACAGTAGCGCCAACGGTGTTTCGAGCATTCCAGATTATTTGCCATTGGAGTATGTCATAGTTTCACTAGCTCCGGACAGATGAGATTCTTATTATCAGAAAAAAAAAACACTTCATACCTCTAACAGAGAAGTCCTCCAAAATTTTGATTCCACTGCATTCCATTTTGAAAACCTCAATTAGAACAAATACAAGTCGGTTAAGGATGAAGGAGCTGCTTAATATTTCGGTCAGTTTTTGTGGCTTGTACTTGGGTGATGTCAGAAGCCGTACATAGCCTTTCAACAAATTCAATCCTGCGATGTGTTCCTGAGTTTCTGAAAACAACGAAAAATAAATCAATCAACAATTGGTGAAAAACCACTATTCAGGATTGAAACATCATTTGAAATTATGTTATGTATTGCACATAAGCTTAAAAACCGTTTGACATGCGCGGTGTGCCACTCAGGTTGAGAATTCCTGGCCGGCCGTACGAAGTGTTTCCAACACCTACCGCGGGAGGCATAGAAGTTGCCAAACATGACCCTGGCGAGTGGCTACAAGAATGGACAGTAGCCGGGCTCTCTTCCATCCCAGCAGTTCTAAAGCAAAACACCGCGGTGAGTAACCGTTGGTTCTTCCCTTCTGGAATAGCGGCTTTCGCTTCAGGTCCAAATTAACAACGGTTTGTTCTTGAAGTCGTGACGCGGACCGTAAAAGTACATTCAGTTTTGTGTAACCGCAGTCTTTTCCATCAATGTTGTTATTACCGGTCGCACTGTTCAAACCTGTTCCCGTGAGCCTAGCTGTTCCCGTCTGGGCTGATACCGTTGAAGGACAACATAGACTCCCACACGAGCTTACCATGGTCTGCGTCCGCCGCCCGGCTATCCGGCCTTACTTCCAGATTGCCCCGGCATCCCCGTGAGAAGAAAACGAAGGTACTTCAATTTTAAAATAGCTTTCTTAGCCGTAAATTCAAGCATAGTGTCAATTCGACCCATATAGTCTATTTAATTAAGGGTTAGGCCTTAAAACGATAAAACTATTGTATTCCATGCTCTAATTGTAATAAATGATATTGTTATACATTTGTGTATTATTTGCATTGATTCCTTCTGTCGAGAGCGGGCCGAATCCCAGCCCTGAGGTAAATTATAGCGACCATTCGTACTTAACAAGAGTGGTCGCAATTTGAAAGGTGTAAAACCATGCAATTAAGCAGTAAGCACAACAATTACTTTGGTACCATCTCCTGCCTCACAATATATAGGGTCTTTCAATAAGGAAGCTCAATTTAAAAATGTAAATAAAGCAAGTAGTGTGTGAGATATTCATTCAATTTTTATTATTCGAAAGTACATTTTATGGCATTTAGTGTGGAATATAATTGTTTAGTGTTGAAATAACTTTAGGACATTAATAATCCATTATACCTATGTTCCTTACCAAATATTCCTTCCTTGTGATTCCCTTCCTTTCACATCAAGGCCCTTACCCAAGAAGCAAAGAAGATGATTTAAAACACTTGAAAAAAGAACACTTTTGCACTTCCTTTTTTTGAATAAAAACATTCAGTTGTTATCTTGAAAATTCGACCAAGCTTGTACAAGCATTTCGCAAATCTCGCAAATAACAATAATATAAATATATTACAATTGTCGTGAAGACCATCGGGTCATCATCATTGGAAAGTGATCGTAAAGAAGAGCTAGGAGCTGTCACCTCATCATCAAGGTAAGGGCCATTCCTATCGTTTCCTTCCTCCCTTGTCGATTTAAAAACACAATCTAATACACTCGCAACTCGCTTCACATAATTTAGTTTTACAGTCCACACGGTGTCATCGGACACTTAACATTTTGAATTTAGTTTTACAGTCCACACGGTGTCATCGGACACTTAACAATAATGTCGTTCAAATGTCCGTCGCGGCTTTGCTTGGTGGCACGTATTTATAGGTTCAATTTTCAATGACTTTGTTGCAGAAATCTGGCTAAATTTGCAGGGTGGTGTTTGTTATGTTGACTTTGAAGGCTTCAAATGTTTGAGGTTTATTCACAGACCTGTGATTTAAGATGGTCCCAAAGGAAGATGTCTATAGGCATTAAATCGCACGATTTTGGTGGCAAGTTCACGCCGCCCGCGATTTAACCATGTCCTCAAATGCATGTGCACGCAAAAGCAAAGCCGCGGCAGACATTTGAACGACGTTATATTCCACATAAAATATACATACTTTTAAATTAAAAAAAAATTAATCCATTATATATACATACTTGTTTTATATACATTTTAAAATCGAGCATCCTTATTGAATGACTCTTTCTATATACATATCCGATAAGGGATGTCATAGTATATACACAGTAAGGTGACATACCCAAAGCGTTGAGACACCTGGGTAGCTTGGAGAGGTCATTGTAAAAGTTCTCTTCCAAATGACCGAGCAGCAGCTTCCCGTTCTTAATCTTTTTGCTGTACTCCTCCAGGGCCTTATCGCTGGATCTCCTAACTTCCTCCATGTCGTTTTCTGACATCGCTACAAGCATTTCCAGAATGTCCCTCAGAGATGGTTGCATATTTCTGTAAAAGTAATACATCATTTGTCAAAAATATAACTTACCTATTACCAACAAAAAACTAATAACAATGAACTCAATTTGACGGGAACAAACATAAACATTTTATAACAGTGTAACTCTGCCCCCAAGTTGTGGGTATACTAATCTAAACTTTTAGTGTACCGGGAATGACACAGTACCTACTTACAGTTCGTCAATAAAGTGTAGAAATTTAATAAAATTAAATAAACATTACCATGGCAACACCGTTTTTAGAAAAATTTATAGTAGATTCAAATGTGAGGTTATGATTGGTTATGATTAACTACCGAAATTGACAGTCTGAGATTTGACAGGAAAAACAGCTATATTCTAGCAAAAGATTCAGAAATATTTAATTTACTTACGTGATACAGCAGGAGATAATATTCCAACACAAAAACGCCAACTCCAGCCGAACCTTTTCATGGTCATGGTTCTGCAGGGGCTTCAGACTCCTGATGAGAATCAGCAATCGATTGGCAGCTGCTTTATACCAGTTATCGTCCCTCTTGGCACTCTCCAGGTGTTCCAACATACCCGTGTGCCCCTTGTGCCGGAGTTTCTTGCCAAACGGATCGCATTCGGCAGGAGTTACCTGTGTCGTTTTGGCTTTGTAGTCTGCAATGAGTTTGACAAAGTGCTGGTCGGTTATGTTGGCTGCACTGCTCTCGCACTCGCGGTCATGCATCACGAGGCAGAGGATGTTGTTGATGCCTCTTATCGCCAACTGTAGATAAAAAAAGTTTTTTAGATGTAGAATATTTTTTAAAAACACTAATAGGCTAGATATGGTTTCAGATTTTCATGGCCAAGTATTTTTGTTATTTATTTTTGGGGTGTTATGACATGTTGCGCTACCTCTTTCTTCAGCCAACGTTTCGGACAACGTTACAGTATCCATCATTACGGAATGTCCATCTTCAGGGCAGATGTCTATAACGTTGTACGAAACGTATGCTAAAGTAGGAGGTAGCGCAACACGGCATAACACCCAAAAATAAATAACAAAAAAAAATTAATAGGCTAACATAATCTGATATTATTAATACGCTAGCGACTGCGCGGTTGAAATTTAAGAACCCCACTCCGAATACATCTCTGACTCCTTATGCAAAACCATATAAACAGAATTGGTAAATTTAGTTTTTAGCAAACGATGACATGATTCATCAGTATTATAAAAACTTTGCGAGAACAAAGATAATGAGTATAGATACATAGTTCGTGGGAGTTAATTTTGACTTATCCCTTTGTCATTTTTGTGCAGAGATTCCATTTAATAACTCAGGTACGGGCCATACGTCATTCCTATGTCTACCTATGTTAAATTATCATGAAAACAAGCTTATGTGTCCAAGCGTTTAAGTACAGAATTAATTCCTTGAATGAAATGATTTTAGCAGTGTTTAGTGAAAATATCAGAATAGCCAGGTAATTCTCAATCTTTCACTTCAATTTCTTTTCCCCTCCAATTCATTCAGTTTCATAACTTACCCTTAATGATTACCTACCCTTAGTGCTTAATGATTATACTAATTTGTTCATAAATTTATTTTTACTTGCTTATTATATGTATAAGGCTTACGCTGCTATTTATGTATGTAAATTTTTCTGTAATTTGACCAACTTATGTATTTATGAATCATCATATACCGTTTAAATTGTATCATGTAATTGTATAAAATGTTGTCTCTATGTCCCTGCTGACAAACTACATAAGTAGTTTAGCGTGTTTAATTGTAAATAATAAAAAAAAAAAAAAAAAACGCCAAATCAAAGACGCCATAGTCCCACTGGCTTTGGGAAATTGATTTCTAAAATATATATACATATAGCTAGCTATCGTATAGCTTTACTAGCTATCGTGTACCCAGCGTTGCTCGGGGTTATGGATGATTTCAATTGGAGTAAAGTTAATGCAGTCCTTCTTTTTACCGACAGGGTGAAGAGTTCTCCTTTATACCCACATTTATTGAATATCCAAATTTCTGTATGTACATGTAAAGAAAAGAATCATACGCAAGTGACAGTGTGCCCCTGTTTGGGGTTCCCCATGGCCACCTCCTGCAGACCGCCCAGCAGCCCCGGCAGGAAGAACATGAGCACCTCCCCTACCCGATCCACATACTGGTTATCCAGCTCCTCCTTGATCAGGTCATCGTGCACCGTCGTCAAGGCCATGATGCAGTGAATGGCTGCTATTCTGGAATTACCAACAGAACAACAAAATTAACTCCTGAAAAATGTATTAAGGGTATCTTACCGCAAGCGCAGCATAATTTGCGGTTTTTGATGCAGTTTTTAGAAAATTTCTATATTGTTTATCAGAAAACAATATTATGTTTTGAACAAATAAATTATTCTTCTAAAAGATGATAATACAAAAAGTGTTAAAATGTTTAAAACTATTGTATAAAAAAATATTTACAGAACCTCTAAAAATAGCTTAAAGTTAGATTAAATCATTTAATTCTAAATACAAAAGAATTATTAAAATATACTTTATCACCACAACAATGTTGTCTAAACGGCTGGACCAAAAATTTATTTTAAAAAGCATTAAAACAATGCTTAAATAAATAAAAACAGATTTTCAATATTACCATATTATAATTTGCTTCACGCCATTATATAAACAGCGACGGAAGCTATTTGCCGTCAGTATGCGAGATAGTTTCGAAGTGAGAGGTCGTCAAATTTTACATTTACATTTTATTTTAAAATACGTAAATGTGTTGGCACATTAGAAAAGAGGTCACAGTAATGGTTAGTCGTTATGTTTCCATGAATTATTTCAGAACCAAGTTGACCTTTTTACTCGAACTCCATTTGTGTCGCCGGTCGGTTGTCCCAGCGGCATAGAATATTCTAGGTGGCCCCTTCACCAGAATCGTGTTACTAGTTTTATTTATTTACGCCCTACTGGGATTTTACATAAAATTCTAATTATACAGTTATGTTAGTCGACATAGAATGATAGATGTGCACATGTGTGTAGGTTTCGACAGTAAAATTTTTTTTTTTTAAAACTAATGTTTTGTATTGCGAATGTTCGTGACGATAGCCGATAATGACCGGTCACATTTATTACCGGCTAATAAAATCGCGTTTGATTTACACGCTAGTTAAACTTTTTTGATATTTTTCGATATTGCGGTTTTTTAACGTTACAAATGATTAGTCTGACAGAGCACGTCGTTATTTCTAACATGTAGGGTACGTTCATCATCAACTAATCAATACAAAAACCGACCTATATAAACCGTATTTTTTTTCCAGAGGATACTTATTGCTTAGAATGGGCAACAAAGATAAGAAAAATAGGTATCCGCTAGTAAGCAGGGTGAAAAAAAATCAAAAGGAAGAATAAAGAACGCAGTAAAAATGTGCAATTAATGCTTGCTTCTAGATTCAGCGATACTTTACCACCTCTACAATTATTACAGCGGGTAATTTATACACCGGTATATACCCGCCTATCAGTGGCGGTCCGTGAGTTTTCAGTGAGCTAGAGTTGCTAGGATTGAAAAACGATGTTATTGATGTTGTTTGTTTTTTTTTTATATTTTTTTTTTAAATTCCAACTTTTTGTATGAAGATCTTCAGGAGTCTTTCAGTTTGGGGATGCGCCACATCCAACAACTGAATGATCTTCATACAAAAAGTTGAAATTTAAAATAAAAAAAATCATTTTCAGCTACAACAATGTCAACGTTTTGAAAAGTTTTGAAGCAAATAAACATAGAAAACTTAGTAACCAAAAATATAAGTACAAAACAAAAACAATAAATAAAACACAAAATTCATTAAAACCAGATTCCGAATATGGTGATGCATGTCAAAAGCCGGATATGGATAACATATCATTTGATGCTGCAAAAAAGCAGTTTTTAAAAGAATTGCAATGTTCTTCCCCAGAACGTCTGCGAATTGAAAGGAAGACCATTTTACAGTCTGAGAGTGGTGAATGGTTAGAAAGGCGTCGAAATCTTTTGAAGATCTGTAAGATCTGTCGGTTAAGCTGGAATCAGACAGTTCACTCGAGTGAAGATTTACGCCATGTTTTTTCGGCCTAATCGTCCATTTTGTTTCATTCCATGTTCAGACGGCGCTATAGAAATAAGCGTTCACTCGTCCATTCCGAACGAATTAGCCGAACGAATACCATTTTGACGTTTTGCGTGCGATGTGATAGCGTCCTTTCATGGTCCTTCCCGTACAGGACGCGAGACAAACTGATTGAGAGTTCACTCGGTTTCAGACGTTTCACTTTGTTCTCTTCCGCGCGCATGCGCGCGCAAGTGAAGGATGCCGACTGAAAATATCCAACATTGTTGGATCGGTTCACTTGAAGATTTCATTCGGCAGTGTTCGGCACTTTCGATTCATTTCATGTTCAGACGTGTCATTCCGAGTAAACTAGGCCGAATGAAATGCGGAAATGAGCGATTAGTGAACCATGTGAATGGCGCTTTACGAGTTACGAGTCATGTTACGAGCCTACCGTCTAGCAGTGTTGTTGATTGTATCGATTGATTTATCAAACAAGTTTGATCGACATCTGATAAGAATCATAAAATCATGAGCTCTTTCTGCAATAGATAATGTTGCCATCGAAATTTACCAAAAACATGCACATTCAACTTGACACAGATAATTTTAAAGATGCCCGTTTCATGTTCAAACCATACTCGAGGGTACCATCTAGTGCTTTGGCTTCGCTGCTCTCTCGGCGTCCGCTAGCGCGTGGCATACTCGCCGGTTTAGCTGACTTCATTCTTCACCCCCTCTAAATATGATTTCGGTTACTGCAAATTGCCCCTTAAAGTGTAAATCTTAATTATTAATGGGCAGCAAAAATACTGAAAACTAGTCGTGTTCCTATGGACAGTAATGTTGTCTCCTAAACCGTTCAATTTAATATAATTTTAAATCACAACTGAAATTGTGTTTCATATTTTTTATTAAAATCTTGGACGAAGCCTGAAGGCATAATGATATATTTACCATGAATTTGGAAAACAATAATATTTGGATTATTGATATGCGTAGCGCAGTTTTTATTCAACTAAGGCTCTATTCTAATACTGTTGATGACTTATTGTAACAAATTATAACTTAATAACTCAGGTCCGGGGCATACGTCATTCCTATGTCTATCTACGTTAAAATGTCGTGAAAACAAGCTTATGTGCCCAAGCGGTTAAGGTTTTAAAACTTAGGTTGTAAGGTTTTAAATCCTATTTCTTTAAAAAAAAATTCTGAATGTACAACATGTCAAGAGTATTTTGTCAAAATTTCGTAAATTAAGTAAATTAAAATTAAAATGAAGTAAATCGGAGCAAAACTAACAAAGATACAGCGTTTCAAGCGACTAGCTCTTTTCGATTTTCGACCGGATTTTCGGGTACAAAAAACTTTAAATCGATTTTCTCGCAAACAAATTTTTGAAGTTCGTGAACATCATAACTCAAAATCTGCTTGACCGATTAATTTTTTTTTTTTTATCAAAAATCGCATTTTTCACTTCAAAATGCTGCAAAAAATAACTCTCCCTAATTACCTGAGGAAACATATCACCTTTTAAACGCATTTCAATTTTTTTGTTTCGGATGGTCCGGTAAAGAGTTATGATGTTCACCGCATAACAACTTTTTTCAAGGCGTCTCTTGAGATTCGATATTTTTAATTGAAATTTTTTTCATAGATACTTCAGATATTATACTGTAACGTGTATATAAAATAAATAAACAAACATTATTCATATTTCCAAAAAAAAAATTATGAAAATATGGCCTTTTATCACGTTTAAAACCTTAAGGCAAATAGGTATCAGATTTCATACCGGCTCATCAGTCAATAACAGAAAAAACTATACATACAACTACTAATACTAATGAAAATGTTCATATTATATATACAGGTAGATAATTATACAAGATACATACAGGATATATACAGGATGATACTTACCTGGCAGGTCACTTTAGATATAGGTTTTATATATAGTTTTACCAGGGGACGTAATATTGGAAACACTGCGCGTTGCTTGTTATTGGAGACGCTATTTTTGATCATGGTATATTGATGGTACAAGATAATTCATAATACATAGTTGCATATATTAATTTGAAGTAGGTTTAAAGATATCAATTTGAGGTAAATATAACAAAAGTTTGGAAATATGCACTTGATCATTTTAAAAAGTTCAAAACTCCTTTCAAATGCTAACACCATTCTGATACTTTTGTAGGATATGTAATCTCTGCGATGGCTGCCACACTTAAGATGGCACATGAGTCCTAACTGCTTCCAACCGTCCGGAGCCAGTGAGACTATGGCATCCCCAATTGGGGTATTTTGTGAGCCTAAAGGTGGGGAGGGGAAAGAGATGGGGAAGAAGGTGGGGAAATACATGGCTATTCAGATCTGATCACCAAACAAGGCTAAATGGAAAATAAACTATATTTCAATACTGATTGGTAGTTTTTCACCAGGGCGATACTTCGAGTATCTTCTACTCTAGAATGTGTTGCAAATACATTCTGATACTTTTGTAGGATATGTAATTTCTGCGATGGCTGCCACACTTAAGATGAGATAAGGCACATGAGTCCTAACTGCTTCCAACCGTCTGGAGCCAGTGAGACTATGGCATCCCCATTGGGGTATTTTGTGAGGCTAAAGGTGGGGAGGGGAAAGAGATGGGAAAGAAGGTGGGGAAATACATGGCTATTCAGATCTGATCACCAAACAAGGCTAAATGGAAAATAAACTATATTTCAATACTGATTGGTAGTTTTTCACCAGGGCGATACTTCGAGTATCTTCCACTCTAGAATGTGCTGCAAATACATATACTATTTTTAATGAATTTCTTGTGAAGCAACATAAATAAAATGTTCATCCCGCGATTTCAAGGATTCATAGTCGAGAGCCTTACCCCTAGACCATGGAGGCTGTCAGTATTGTTAGTTAGTTCTGTATTGTTAGACTACATCCTGTGTCTTACTTTAATTTAATAATTGATTACTTACTTTAGTGGCTTGTAAGAGGAACCCCTCGCGATCTGAACTGACAGATATATCCCCTGTCCAATCTCAGGTGCTTTGCTTCGCGTGTACAGTTTGTTTCTAACTTCTTGCGTTATTCTGAGGGTCAAGGTGGTTATGGCTCTAATAAAAGATAGAGCACAATCTTCATCAATGCGGGCAACTATAATAAAAGTTTTACTTAATGAAAATATAGTATAATGCAAAGCCAATTTCAAAGTACAGACGGGGCATAGCTAGTAAATAATGCCACTTAAAAATGATTATATTTCATATCAAAAATACCTGTATTTGGAGTAGTTCTATCAAAAATTTGATATATTAACAATGAGTAATATTTATGAAAGAGTTCCAAACTTCCAAGTCGTATTTTGGATAAAATTTCATGTACTCCATCGGCTAATGCGGCTTTCATATCATCTTTAAAACTGAAAATCAATTTTTTTTTTCAATTAATTACATGTGACTTATATTGCCAAAGCATATTAAGCACGGTACAGATGCGAAGCTCACATAAAATGATACTGGGTTATAAAGTATCTTTTCTACGTTATAAAAGATTTCTTCCTACGGCAGGAGAGGGGGTCAGTTGAATTCGGAAGCGGTCGAGGGAATATCATTTCTTTGTACTGGATATGTCAACTTGACGGCTCCGTGCATGATCCGTGTATTCAAAATGACCCCCTCTCCTATTTACGGCGGAGGGGGGTCACATAACTTTTCTGATATCGCGACGGTAGCGGTTACGAAAAATAACACCGATTAGCGAAGATTCAAACACATATAACATGTGATCTTTTTACGTCTGGCGGGTCTGTATGGGATTGTAAGGTGAGCGCTATTGTGTTATAACTATCTTTTTGATGTGAGCTGCGTGTCTGTCGGCCCCTAAGAGTATGGATATTAGAGAGACGGCATGTGAAGTGTGCCCGCGCGCTCCAAGTGTGCCTTTTCGAGAATTCTACCCACACGGCTGACATTGGCTGTCACCATCTAAAATGGCTGCTGTTGGAACGTATTAAACGGCCAAAAACCAGCAGCCAATGTAAGCCGTTTGGGTAAAATTCTCGAAAAGGCACACTTGGAGCGCGCGGGCACACTTCACATGCCGTCTCTCCAATATCCATACTCTTAGGTCGGCCCCATTATGTTATATAATGAGGTAGAAATTTTCAAGTTAGCTCTAAAGGAATGAGAGACTATCTCTTTCTTTATCTGCATTTACATTTTAAAACCATCAGGACTATTATGTACTACCGCAGACCAGTGAAAAATCACAGGTGATAATTACACACTAGCTAAAAAGTGCAGACCCTCGAATCACAAAATCTGACTAAACTTGTTAAGATTAACCCTAAGAAATTATAATTATGCAAATTTTTATATATATATAAAAATATATAGAATATAGCCTACAATATTGTAGATTAAATAATGTGGCTACAGCAGAAAGGTGTAGGTGCTCATATATTTACAATGGATGCCATCTCAATGTAGGAATTCAAAGGAACGAAGAGGCAGATTTTTTGGCAAATGAAGCATGTGTGAATGGAAACACGTATGACTGAACGACAGATGCTAAATATTACTGCCAAAATTGATATGTAATATTATGTGGAATAATCAATTTGAGACAATGTCTACCAATAAGGGAGTATGGTATAGAAAGCTCCAAAGAGAACAGTTTAAAATACCTGGTTCACTGAAATTAATCTGAATAGATCGGAGATGAGAATCATTTTAAGATTAAAATCCGGACATGCACTAATGGGATGAATATTGTGTTTGATAGGCCTATCCGATTCTCCCAATGTGCTCGATATGTGAAGAAATCGAAGTTGTCATAGATGTACATAGATTATCAAAGTGCGTATGAAAAACAGAGAGTGACAATATTGATTACCTGAAACCCATCGGAAGTTCAAAATTTATATATTAAATATATATTTTTTTTTTTCGAAAATTTATTTTTTGTATGAAGATTTTCAGGAAATTTCAGTTTTGCCGTGCGCCGCACAGATTTCCTGAAAATCTTCATACAAAAAACAAATTTTCGAAAAAAAAAAAAAAATTTTTTTAGGCTACAACGTCATCAATAATTTATGTTAATATTAGCACTCTAGCTCACCAAAAGTCACGAGCCGCCACTGCTCTTACATAATGGATAAAGTACTTTTTAAAGAACATTAGACATTATAATGATAATATATTAATACATATTGTAATTTAAAAATACATGAGGCAAAAATGACAACATCATGTGAGTCAGAAGCCACGATAATACATGACAAAAAACTACATTAGTATGTTTGAACAAATTATTCAAACTTAATAATCAATAAGATTTAAAATAAAATAGAAAAGAATGAAAAATTAATGGTAAAAAGTTGCAGGATTCTTCCAGGTATTTATATCCAAATTTTCAATAATTGGTTTGACCTTTGAATTTAACATGTTCAATTATTAACCTGCCGCTGAGTTTTTTTGAAATTTCTCTTTTTTGAGATGGGCTGTTTTTGAGAAAAAGGTTACAACAGAATACATATTGAAATTATACTATTTCATAACTTACTTTTCTTTTGCCCCTCTCAAATGAACCACAAATGGAAACATGAGATATGTGTGCAGATCCTGGATGACTTCATTTGGAAGACTTTTGATCAGTTTTATCAAAGAAACAAGAACGCTTTTTTGAGGCTGCTTTAAAAATGAATCGCACATTGGTTTGAATTTCATAAAGGCTTCGGCAACTTGCGGCGACTCCATTTTGATAATTTCTGCTTGCTGCAAATGAATAAAGAGTTAAACATTAAAATGATAAGAGTTCGGGGTTACATAATATAACCCCGGTAAAACCCTTAGTGTGCCAAGAAATCCACCATGGATTTCTTATGTTTGTACCTGCAGTGTGCCGATGAACCAACCGTGGATTCACTAGTAGTTCAGTGTTAGATAATATAACCCCGGTTTAACCCTTATCGTGCCAAGAGATTCACCATGGATTTCTGATGTTTGAGCCCGTAGTGTGCTGACGAATCTACAATGGATTCGCTAGTAGTTCACCGTACTTGCCCCGGTTTTCGAGTTTTTGGTTGTCCGAAGATAATACAGTGAAACCTCTTATAACGAGCATAATTCGTTCCAGAATCTTACTCGTTATGTGAAACACTCACCATACACTCACTCACATAACACTTACCATTAAAGATGAATGAAAAGTAATCATTCGGTACTGAAGTATTCGGTACTCACCTAGTAATCAAAGTACCGACTATTCAAATTGAAAAGTAGTCGGTACTCTTGATTTGATTACTTTTGGTATGGTTACTTTTGATATTGATACTTTTGTACGTACTTGTACCGACTACTTTGGTCACTATTTTTGACGCTGGAGGCGCTCTGCGCGAGAGCCAGCTGTTCACGGCATGAACTACTATGAACAAGGAACAGTATTGCCAGAGACAAAAAAATACTCCGGTGCTTGCATCGGTTAAAAAAACTCTTGAAGTGAATTACCCCGTTAGACTATAATAATATTGTATAATTTTGTGTAATTAATACTAATAAGTATCCAAGTTTTTTTACAGTATAGGTAGGTATCTACTGCAATTTTATAACGGTATAAAACATGATTATTTTGTCACAACAGTAAAAAGTTTAAGTTTTGTGATAATAATTTTAACATTTCTTTTTTCTACTTCACACATTATAATATAAACATTTTTGGTGAGTTTATCAAAAAAAAAAAACCTATTATCACAAAGCTAAAAAAGAAAAAATCAAAACTAGCATCTAAAATTATATATCGTATTTACAGGAAAATTACACGTTAATCAAGAAATATGTTATTTCCGATCAAAATTGCCCACATAAACAAAAACTGGGATCTTGTTATAACGCCGGGGAACGGTTTCATTTAAAATTCTTTATATTAGTATGATAATATTTTTTATGGTAATGCCTTTCATACTTATATTCAAGACGGGACCTAAATTAATAACTGAAAAGAAAATTGTTTTGTTCGTTGATTAAACGGTAATATTTAATTCCCGATAGCTAACGTTAACTTCAATAGTTCGTTGTTGACGAATTTGCATTAGTTGTTTTACAACTTTCGACGTTATTTTTACGTAATAATATGTTTTATGTGTATGTTCATTTAAACTGTGGATAAAGCATTATGTCTGTGCCGTATGTGGTCGTTAATATATATCTACCTATTTAAAGTAATGTGTAGTAAACTATTTCATTAAGTAAGTATTATCCCCACAATACATCTCCTCTGGCACCCTTATTTGTTTTTATAAAGTTCAAAGAGAATGTAATAAATAATCGTCTGTTATTTTTCATGTAGACATAATCCAAATTCTTTAAAACATTGAAAGTAACTCTAAATATCTAACCAATATTATACGTAGATTCCTATATAATTAATTATCGAAGTACCTAGTCCACGCTAACGAAATAAACAAACGTCAAAATGTGACACGTAACGATTTGTATCTATTATAAAAGTATCTGTCGGTACCCGGAACCGAAAGCAGTCAAATGTAAAATGTAATCAAAGTATCCAAAGCATTCAGTAGTAGATACCCACTACCCGAAAGCAAAGTAATCAAAGTATCTATCCGCATTCAGTAGTAGGTACCACTACCCGAAAGCAAAGTATCTATCCGCATTCAGAAGTAGGTACCCACTACCCGAAACCAAAGTAATCAAAAGTATCCAGTACCGATTACATAGTAACGACTACTTTGTGTGAGAGTACCGAATTCAGACGGGTAGCAAAAGTACCGATATTGAACACTACTACTTACCATATAAATCAAATATGTACCTATTAATTATTTTTTAAAATTGATAAACTAATGTTTTTTTTATGCATAGCACAAAGGATAACAATTATTATAAGCAATAATTATTAGTCTGAAACACTCATCAATATTGAAAACTCTCCCGAGAAAAAAAAAAAAAAAAACTCTTCCGAGTCCCGTCGTCCACATATATCTTTTCTCGGGAGAGTTTTCAATATTGATTAGTGTTTCAGGCTAATAATTATTGCTTATAATAATTGTTACCCTTTGTGCTATGCATAAAAATCTTGTCTTAAACATGAGTTTATCAATTTTAAAAAATAATCAATATTTGATGAGTTTATGAATAACAATACTGCGAGATCTCGCCAATTTCGAGATCTCGCGAGATTAGCAGTTTTGTGTGTTTTTTTGCAAATATCACATATTTGAATAAATTTGGGAAAAAAAAGTATTATAAGATAAACATTTATTTTCACTAATTTTTCAATAGGCTTTTATGCATCAAACATTGTTTGACTTATTTGACTATAATTTTTTAATAAACTTCTAAGTAGTAAACTTTGACGTACGTATCTATCAAATAATAAATGAAAGAAACAACCAGTCTTCTCTTCTAATATCAAACAAAAATCTTTTAGTAATAAAACAGTTCGTTTATGACAAACAAAACAACGAGAAGTAAAAAAAAATGAAATTCTTAATTGAGTTGACTATTAAACTGAGATATTATTATAAATTAAATAAAACTATATCTACTCAGTACATCCATTATATAATACAGATTAACCGCTTGGACACATAAGCTTGTTTTCACAATAAT
This sequence comes from Limnephilus auricula, assembly GCA_951813805.1. NCBI lineage: Eukaryota > Metazoa > Arthropoda > Insecta > Trichoptera > Limnephilidae > Limnephilus > Limnephilus auricula. Next base: position 11,415,485 of record OX638403.1, read on the forward strand.
TTAACGAAGGTAGACATAGGAGTGACATAGGACCCCTACCTGAGTTATTAATTAACAAAATATACCATATAGTCAGACTATTAGAAATTACAGATTAATTAATAAAATATACCAATCAAATGAAAGATTTGTGCAGTTCAAATCACAAGCCATTATTACAAATTATTTTGAAAATAGCTCCTTAAGAATAAGACGTTTTTATGCTCCCTTCGAATAAGACGTTTTTATGCTCGAGTGCAATCTCGTTAAACTCGCGAGATCTCGCCCTTTTTTCGTCCGAGATCAATCTCGCTAAAAAAGGCAGAGATCTCGCGAGAACGAGATTGCATTCCCTACTCACAGCAGAGAAAAACCATTTTCATGTTCTGAAATTTTACAAATAATATGTTCTATTTCCCTTGCGTCACTCGTTAAGCAAAATGTCGCTCGTTACGGGAGCATTTTTTTCGCAATCTGTTTTGCTCGATGCGAATTACTCGTTATGGGCGGTGCTTGTTATGAGATGTTCCACTGTACTCAAGTATAAATCTAAACAAAACATGAAACAGAAAAACAAGACATAAAAAAATAAAAAGGTGACAGTTGCAACTGGGACTCGGACCCAGGATCTTTTGCTTCAGGAGTTTCAAACTTTAAAAAAAAACAATCATTTTAAAATATTGTGATAGGTAAAAGTATCACTGAAGACAATATTAGCGACTCAATGAAAAATCAGAAAAGATATGGTCACATCTAGAAATCAAACCCAGGACCTTGGCCTTGCCGGGGCTCTGCCCTAACCACTGAGCTAAATTAATATTCATACTTTGTGTAATGTCCTGTTTACACGGTGCTAGTATTTAGTCGAGTAGTTAGTGGTAACTAATGCACTGTCCTGCCAGTGCTGTCCAAACGTGAATTTTATAAGTAGATGCCTCCACCAATTACAAGGATGCTTTTCCAATTGTCTACGGTTGACCCCCACATACTTACTAGTATGTGCGTATCCTTTAGGTAGGTGGTGCTACTCGCCAGTAGAAAGAGAATAAATTATATCCCAGTCAACTAAATAGCTACTAATTACTTACTAGATGTTTTAGCTACCACTCGACTAAATACTGGCATCGTGTGGACAAGGCTTTAGGGATGAAATGGAGGACATCGTTTCAAGACTGTATTATCTGTGTAATAAATAACCCAAATACATAAATAAAATACTAAAATAAGAAATAAAAACATACCACATTGATCATGACTGCAGATTTAGGAGATCACTTATTGAGGAAACAGGAAAAAAAAGTTTTTTGTGTCACCAGCACCAATAAATCACTGATACCGAAAAATATGCACTTACAACACGAGCAACAAGTAGCAATCTATGATATTATGAAGAAGAGAGTTTTAGAAAAAGGTGCTTGCGGTAAGGTTTTCTGGGAATTTCCTTATAGAAATATATAAAACACTAGCTCAGTCACATTTCGTTCATGTCACCACCAAGTAAACCTTTCTTCGGAAACCCGGTACTATTATTATGTATGTTTACTTTCAACATGACAGTAAATCAATAATCAAGGACTGATTTTCAAAGCCAAGGTTTTTTTTATAAAATTACAAATTAAATGTCAGTCAGACATTATAAAATGTACCTTGTTTTCTTGCCAATAAGGGAGTAAAAATAAAGTTCGTAATTAATGAGTTTTAAGAATCTGCGTATTTCACGATTTGAAATAAATACGTAAACAAGCTGCGTAACATAACCGCTAAAACGCTAAACATAAATAAACCAATCACACGCTAAACTAGATCGAGGAAAGTCTATTTTTGTTTATTATTTGTGGAGTTGCTTGACGAAGCATAATGAGAAGTGTTTGTTAAACTGTTGTGAATTATAGGAGCTATGGTTTACTAAAATGGTAATAGCTGTGTACTTCGAAAAAAGTAGGAATATTAAATTTTTCCTTGTATTTGCGGAGCTCCCGCCGGTTCGCGCTGACAGATGTCAAATTTGATATGATTTGATTACTTTATGCCCTGTTCGTAACAGCTACGTTTCCTCGAACACGAACGTACAAAATAAAATTTTGGTTTTCAGCCCAAATATTTTTTTATTCATAATCATATGTATTCATATGTACGTTTACATTATTTTAAAAGTTGCATTACGACAACCGAGGAAAATGAATATATTCGTTTTCATTCGGTATAATTAATTTTTAAAAATAAATGTTGTTCGTAAAAGAACCGTAATATGCATAGATAACCCTGTTCGTGCAAGTGATGTTGAGAAATGGAGAACTGTCAGTTGTAATTAAATTATATTATATGAAAAAATAGTGCTTCTTCTAATTTTATTATCTTCTTAAATGCATTAGATTGGTTAAAGTTCATGATTAACAGATAAGATTGACAATGTTTAGTGTAAAGGGTTTTAGTGTAGTTAAAAACATCTCAAATATTTTGAGGTTATGTCATGTTGTACCTGGAGATCAATTCAACATAAAGAAGTTGCAAGTCCTGAAGACATTCGACAAAACTGTGGATCCTTTTTCAAAAATATACATAGAGACGCCCATGCATGTAAGAATACAACCTATAGATTTACTGGAGCATCCGAATGGCGACAGGTTGATATTGTCCCTCTTCAGTGACAAGAAGCAAAACTCTTCAGACTTTGCCATAAAGCATTCGGCGAAGCGGGTTGATGTCATCGGTAGTAAAGACTCTCCTAGTTCTGATGCCATCTGTGTTATATATGCCCCAATTCGAGCCAGTTTTGACATACAAGCAACTGGCAAGTCATGCATTTCTATAGCCAAAATGCATTCCGACGATTGCACCCTTAAGACTGACTCGGGGTCCGTTACTCTAAACGATGTTCGTGGGAAGAATATACAAGTCCGTAGTGAGGAAGGCTCCATCACATGTCAAGGGACGTTGTTTGCTGAAAACATAGATTTTCGCACAGATTCTACTGGCGATGTAATTTGCGAACACATCAGAGCAAACGTATTCAAGGTAGCCACTGGTGACGGGAACATTACCACCGAGTCCTGCTACTCTGATGAGTCACATTTTACCACCGTCCTTGGAAGTTTAAGTCTAGAAAATGTCCACCGCAACTGTATGGTTGAAATTTTGAAACAAGGAGATTTGAAGATGACTGGTTTTGATGGGACCATAAAGGCCATCTTGAAGAGAGGGAATGTCCACCTACAAGCCTCCAAGTTCTTCAATAAGAACAGTATATTTGTCCACGAAGCAGGAACGGTGGATGTCCGGATCCCGGAATCTTTTACCGAGATGTGCTTGATAGAAGTTATTGCCAACAAATTAACCATGGAAGAAGATATCCTGAAACATGGGAAGTTAGTGGAGGATCCTCTCCACCACAAGTTCACATACGGACAAGATAACAACGGGGAAAAAATAGATGAACTTTACGTAGATTGTCGAAACGGAAGTGTTGAAATCACACTGTCATCGTGGAAGAAGATGTTGCAAGATAAAGGAATAAAGATTGATTAAAACCTCGTACCTCAGCTTAAGTTATTGTGCCCGTTAAGTGTAGAAGATTTATTATAATAGTAGTTGAGATTAATTAGAGTTTAAATGTTTGGTGTAAATTTTTAGGCATATTTATTCACTTTTTACAATGGCAAGATTTACATTTACAAGAAATACGTTGAAAATTACCATTATAATATCAATGTTATCTCCATGTAAAATGATCAATTATTTTTATTAAGACATCGTAATTATAATGTTCATGTTACGCATTTCATAATATAGATCAATACTCATTCTTCCGCTGAAAGAATTCTATTTTACAACATAAATTATAAATAATTAGTGTTTTTAACAACGATATTAATTTCTGTGAGCCTCCAAAAACAAATCATAGACATCACATTAAAAATAGAAAGAGTTACGAGTTACAAATAAGATAGATTTTATATTTAAAATCTAACTAGAAATTTTATCATTATCAATAACTGTTATTCTATAATAATATTTATTTGTTATTTATTATACATATTTTTGATTGACTGCTAGTCTTAAATATTGTGATAAGTCCACTCACGTATCTCATTCAACCTTCTTCAAAGCCTATCGATAGAGGCCTTGAATGGGGTAGTCAATTGCCACGAGACTTTATATTTTGTCAGAATTTACCAACGTCCAGTGGGTTTCCAAAGGTTTCTGGAAAAAATTTGCTCAATGTTAAAAAAACTTACGGGAACCTATTGTAAAAAAGTCTTTTTTGATTGCTAGCAATGCGGTTTTGCATTGTCTGTAATAGAATATTTTTGAGTAAAGATAAATACATGTTTTACATAATATAATCTTATAATAGGGAATCTTTTGACTTTTTGTCCTTTATCAAATTGTTCTATAATATTAACATGATGAAAGATACATTTACCATAAATTGTTCTATAACATTAATGATGACAGATAAATTTACCAAAAACTGAACTCAATGAGAGCCCCCCATCGACATTAAATAGATAATCCCAAGAAGAGTGAGCTACACCGATTTGAATGAAAACTGGTGCTTACAGATTACAAAAGATCTTTCAACTGTGAAGTCCCAGACAGGTCAATGAAGTTGATAATCTATTTCCGTAAGAATTTAGATTCTTGAAAATGTGTACCACCACAAAATGTATGACACCAGAAGTAAGGAAATATTAAGCTTACTTTAGGCTTCTATCGATTTGTCTCTTCAGTGCCCACTCTGCACCATATCGTCGCTTCAGTTCGTTTTTATCCAACAGACCAAAACGTAAATCGGGAGAAATGGCACTTTAATGTTTTTTTTACGATAAAAGCACACAAATTTTGGAGGAGGTAAGACAAAGTGCATTTTGAAAACCCCTTAAATAATCTTTTATAATTTTTTTTTTGAACGATTATCGTATAAATAAAGGCTTTTTGAGAACAAATGCATACTTAACTCAAGTTCACGAAAAATAGTTTGTTAGACAATAACGAACTAGAGCGACAATATGTCAAAAAAAAAAAACAAGTTGTCCGGGTTTATTTAAATATTATTATAACAGTATGCAATTTTAAAATGGACAATCTGTTTTTATAGTTGCCTGTAAATTGTTTTTATAATAACAGTATGTTTCGGAAGAATTTTCCGTTTGGAAACCCATTGTAACAGAAATTGTATGATATCACCGGTTAAACCTACCCGTAGGAAAATGCTCTTTACTTTAACACTTTATTAATATTGGTATTACTTTTTCTAAGGTTACATCTTCATAATTTACCTATACGAAGTATTATAATACAAAAATAATTTGTAACACATCAAATTATATTTACAGTCGAAAAAAATTTGTTAGGAATTTAACCTTTACAATGCTGGCCGTTTCGATGCCATTTATCCCATCAAGCGGTATATTTTGACACAATGTATAAGTTATAGTGATGGAAATTATGTGTAACATCCGCATGCTAGGATAAGTGCCAGTGGGATTACATATCGCAATTGCGCTTGCAAAAATCTCCATGTGCCAGATTTTTTAAAAATGACTTTTTTCCAAAAATTTAAAAAAAAAATCAAGGAATTGTAACCAATCTCGGCCATACGCATAAGTTTAATCGTTGTCGCACTCATTCAAACGTTTTTTGTTAACGCATTTGAATAAAAAATTGAGAAATCTTTTGCTTCCCCTGTAAAATTTGGTGATGATCGCATAGTCGGTCTTTCAAGCACATGCGACTATATGCGATAGCCGCGTGGATCACGTTAACAATCTAACTAGTCTGGGCTTCTGATATAAGCAGAAATATTGGAAAATCTAATCAAATTGGATGTGTTGCTTTTCGGAATCTAGTGCTATGTGCATATGTAAATTCATGCTCGAAGGCTTGGCTCGATCAAACACATAGACTTAGAACCATACTCGTCGTTGCGTCCACATGCTCGAGCAGCTCGACAAGACGCCACAGATATACCACCAAGATGCTCATTCAAATCGTAAATTGCTGTCGAACATTAAGCAAAATTACGGTCCTTAAATCTTTTTCGTGTCAACCAAAAAAGCATAGAGCGAGACAGTACACACTTTGAGATATGTTCGGATGATTGAAAAACCATTGAGCATGAATGAGCGTGGGTACGGGCCATAGGAGTGTTTATAATTTGTACCCATTCTAGACTGAAAACACCCTTGCATTATGTAAATAATATATTGTTATTATAGTATTTATTGCTTTATGTTAAACATATTGTGTATATTTCATTGTTATTTATTGTAAAATATATGGTTTCGTGTTTTTCCACGCTGGTGGGCAGGTACTTCTTGCCCAATCCAATACATTTTATTTGATTCAATTTTGTAGTACATACGAATCTTCATAAGGATATTTTTCATTGTAGTTGCTGGGTTATAATCCAAATTGGAATATTTGTCAACACATGTATAGTTATTTACAAACAATACAAAAATATGATGTATTTAGCTTTTTTTCCATAATGGCTGAACATATTTCAAAAATTTTATCAAAATGACCCTTTTTATGAAAGTATTAACAAAATGATCGTCACATTTCACACAACCACTGGAGTGCCAAGATATTTACAAAAAACTGCGTTGAGCGCTGGAGATTTTCGTACGTTTGGTTTTGAATACGCCCGCTCTCATTAAAATAACAATACTTCTGAATATTGATACGAAAACAGATAAACTGTTAAATATAGTTTAAAGCCAATGAATTTAACTATATTTCATAATTTATCTTAAGTTTAAAGGCTTTGTGAAACAAAAATCATTAAATTTACAAATGCCTGAAATTTGTCTGATTGTTATCAGAAATCGTTTAAAATTGTACATTTTACGGGATATTTGTGAGCATATATTTATTGTTGAAAACAACGAAAACTATGGTTTAAAATGATATATGTATATATATCGCCGTTCCGGAAGAACAACGACGCAACAAACAAAATTGGTAAAATACGGTTAAGACCATAAATAGTCTCAAAAAACCATTGGGCACACTGGGGAACAATGACATAACTATAGTTCCTATTTGGACCGCCAGAGGGTAGTTACGTTGTTGAAATGTCAGCTGTTTGTTACCTTCCTTCAGGGCAACAAAACCACAATCTTCAGTTGTGTCAATGAGTGATTAGAGGAGTGTTGTGTTGTGTGGAACAGTGACATAAGCGTTCTTAGTGACTGAAATCTGAAGCAACCACCAGTGCGACAACAACATAAGTGTTTAGTCGTAACAGTTACGTCTTCTGGAAGAGCGAACAATTTCTGGAGGAATAATGATATAATTGCTCTTATCAGTTGAAATTGGGGTCAAAATTAGGGTGATAAAATTCAAACCTCTGGTGATTGAAAGAAAAGTACGTTTTCTACCTATGTTTATTATGCCATTATTCTCTGTCGCATACACACTTTTTAATAAATATTTCATTAAACTACAAATCGTTTTTTTGCTCTCCTGTAAAATTACAATTTTTGCAGTTGAGTCGTTGTTCTTCCGGAACGGCGATATATATACACGGTGAGGATGCACTTGACTTTTTTCAACCAGTGATTCCTGACATTGGGAGTATAAAATGAAAAAAATCTCCGGTGACATTTTTTATTTCAAATAAAAACATAAAAAGTTAGTAGGCATTGAACAGTTAGGGGCGTAGGAGTGCTTGGTTGGTTACTCGACTAAGTGACCAGTGACAACATGTGTAAGACATTTTTTAAAATTCATTTTTAAAGAAAAAAAAAAAGACATTTAATATGTCAACGGAGACCAAAATATCATTTATTTTTTACTCCGGATAATGTAAGGAATCACTGTAAGTCAAGAATATATCATTAGTATACATATATATATATAATAACATTATACACACACACACACACACACACACTATTTTTATTTAGATTTTTTTTAATGTAGGTAATTAAAAAAACCACACAAATCGTTTTTTCGTCTTTTCACTCGACATATAATTTTTTAATCGTAATTGATAAAATTAAAAATTGTCCTAGAATAATAAAAAAATATTTATTTTTCTTAGTTATGAATCACATTTGAATTGAAATTAAAAACTGCACACTTGATGTATGATTTTACACCTATGATTTAAAGCATGGTACAGACTCTAAGCTCACATAAAAAGATACTGTGTTATAAAGTATCTTTTCTGCTGACACACTACGTTATAAAAGATTTCTTCCTACAGCAGGAGAGGGGGTCAGTTGAATTCGGAAGAGGTCGAGGGAATATCATTTCTTTGTGCTGGATATGTCAACTTGACGGCTCCGTGCTTGCTCCGTGTATTCAAAATGACCCCCTCTCCTGTTTACGGTGAAGGGGGGGTTGCATAACTTTTCTAATATAGCGACAGTATCGGTTACGAAAAATAACGCCGATTAGCGAAGATTCAAACCGCGCTTATAGCACGTGATCTTTTTATGTCTGGCGGGTCTGTATGGGATTGTATGACGAGCGCTATTGTGTTATAAGTATCTTTTTGATGTGAACTTCGCGTTTGTCGCCCGCTTAATGCTAGAACACATGCCGTTTCAAAAAAGTACATTTTTTGGTAGGTACAACTTCAAAGTTCTTAACTTCACTTTTACACCTTATTTTTAATTCCAGGACTTTTAAATAACTTATTACTTCCTGAAGCAAAAAATACAATAACGAATACATTAATATATATGTAATACATATCAGAATTTGCATTAAATAACGATAAACCGTCATGAAAAAAATAACATGCAACTGCTAACAGTTGATTGTCTTCAGTCTTCATAGGAAGTAGTTCTAGTATACTAGAGATGCGAGACATCTATTGATAAACTTTGAAATTACTAAGTTTGCTTTGTGATTATTGAAGATAGAAGACGCTGGAACTTGTGAAATAATTCCTAAAAATGTTTTACAATATCTCTTCAATTGTCCACATTTTGGCCAAAAACCCTCCAGTGGTGAAGTAATACATAGTTTATAAATTTATAAATTATTATACTTTGTAGGTAGGTACCTAAATATTAAATTATTGGTTGTTTCATCAGCTTATCTTATTTATAGATGTAGCTACTTACATTTTTCTTTATTTGTGTATGATTATTGTGTTCATCTAAGTAGGTCCATTAGACCTGTTCCAAGGTTAAAAATTCAGTACTGAGATGGCAATAGGTAAAATTAGTTTTTGTAAGCATTACAAAAGGTAATTCATAGTATTTTATATCAAATGTAGTATTCTTGACATTCAAACACAATTTATAATTTTTTTCTTCAATATTTATGTTTTGTTCTTTATAAGTGATGTTTTAAATAGTTAAAAACGTGCATACTGTAGTACTTCTTATCATAACTTCATAGATATGCCCAACAATTTGTACATGGTTTAAATTGGCCACATTCGAAAGAGTTGCTTCCCCAATCCATTCTCGTGTTCCACTTATCCGGCTGCTATCCTCTGTGTTACCTCCCTCCTGCAACATGTTCACTCCTTCCTTTCCTTAGATCTTCTCAAAACACATCACTCCCAAAATGACCAATATATTTCATTGTTATTTATTGTAAAATATATGGTTTCGTGTTTTTCCACGCTGGTGGGCAGGTACTTCTTGCCCAATCCAATACATTTTATTTGATTCAATTTTGTAGTACATACGAATCTTCATAAGGATATTTTTCATTGTAGTTGCTGGGTTATAATCCAAATTGGAATATTTGTCATCACATGTATAGTTATTTACAAACAATACAAAAATATTATGTATTTAGCTTTTTTTCCATAATGGCTGAACATATTTCAAAAATTTTATCAAAATGACCCTTTTTATGAAAGTATTAACAAAATGATCGTCACATTTCACACAACCACTGGAGTGCCAAGATATTTATAAAAAACTGTGTTGAGCGCTGGAGATTTACGTACTTTTGGTTTTGAATACGCCCGCGCTCATTAAAATAACCATACTTCTGAATATTGATACGAAAACAGATAAACTGTTAAATATAGTTTAAAGCCAGGAAGGGAAATTACTTAAAAAACCCAATGAGGGAAATTACTTCCATTTGGAGTGTGGAGTTAACATTAAAAAAAGAAGTAAGAGTTAGTTGGGGCTATAATATGCTTTTTCCATGCTAAAGGAGGGACCCGTTTTTAGAAAACCACTTAAAAAATTTCAATATGCATTATGTTGTCTCTATCTCTTGAATTATCCAAATGGTAAATTCTTTGAAATTGAAAGAAAATCAAACTTTTTTTTATTTAGTAAAAGAAAAAATATTAATACTAAAAAAAAAAAAGTATTTTTAGTAAACTTATGCAACTATACCCTATTGCTATCGCAGTATTGAATTCTGGTAAGAAATACTTTTCAATTAATAACATAAACAATATCAGAAAACAACAAGGGATTTATTACAATTTATTAGTGACTTAGTCATTATTTAATATAATTTAAACTAACTCTAAATCGTGTGAAAACTCTTTATCTTGTTATTTATGTGTATATATTGGGATTAGTGCAAAAATCTGATGTTTGTTAATCTTATATGTGACGTTTCATTTACTTTGAGACTGATAAAATCCAATTTTTGTTTTGTGTGAATCAATATTATGATTATTAAATGCAGCTAACATGATACTGCGCTTTTCAGTAAGATACATTTTGATTAATAAAAAGTAGTTGTATGATATTAATAATTTTGTTTTTATTACTGTTAATTATAGTAAAGTTAAACATAACATATCCTAGTTTGAGATATGTTATGAGGCTGAAGGAGATGAAGGGTGGAGGAAAAAACATTTATTTATTTAATAAAAAACCCTTCTTTATTTCCTTCCTTTACTTTCACTTCGGCGCTTCAACACAGACCTGGCAATTCGAAAATACTACCGAAACACATCATTTAATAAAGTTTACCTTCACTTTACACAGCCATTATATATAGAAACCTTCAGTGGCGGTTCTTTACAGGGGGACAGTGGGGACAGTCCCCACCAGTTATACTCGAAACCTACTAAAAGAAATAACAGTCTTCACCAAAACTAATGAAATCTTTAAACATAATAGCAATTAACATTTTGCAGAAATAAAATACAACAAATTAAAGCGAACCGGTGACCACTCACGCTGACCAGCGGACAGCCGATAGCGCACGAACCATAAGAGTGCATTTCTCAGTGCGTAGAACCTACTGAGCACTTGGGGGACAATCCCTTTAAGCATTTTCGTTCATTCCTTGCGTTTCGTTTGAGATCGTATGGAATCCGAGACCCGCACATGCGCACTTATATGTGAATTATGAAATATGCATGAGGCTGCAATTCTGTCAATCAATGCTTCGCTAATGACAGGTCGATTGGTCTCCTTCGCGAAAGCCAGCGCCGTCTTCTGAAGAAGAGGAATTTAAACGAAAGAAGGCGTCAATAAGAGAATGTGAATCGCAATTGACGAAAAATTCGTTAATTTGAAGGAAAGGCGAGGATTGCTGTTGTTCAGTAGAACCAGAATCGCCCTCCTGGGGACAATCCGATGAATCCGCCCGTAACAAAATTTGCATAGTTTCGGGCGGGAATCGCTCGCGTTCAAATTAACTTTGATGATAATCTAGCAAAAAAAGCGTTATTTTTATTATGCAGTATTATAAATTGTATATCAATAGACATTTTACTTTATTTTGTGTTTAGACATCTGATTAGCACGATTTGACCATGAAAATTTTTGTTTGATAAATTTTATATTATATTCACAACAAATCACCAAAGTTTCATTGCAATTGGATGAATGGTATATACATACGGGACAAACAAAGAAACATTAATTTTATAGAGCGTGTTGAGGGACCTACTTGATTCCTGACACTATTTGGAGTGAAAAATTTAAATGAAATTTGGTTCTCCGGGGTCTTTTGATGTTTTTTTTCAACTGGAAACATAAAAAATCTTTTAGCCATTTATTTATTTCACTCATTTCTGTTTCTTTTCCCATAATTGTGCCCTGAACAAAATTACTGTGTCGTCTGCACAACTAATTAATTTATACTCTATTTTTCCCAGGTTTATCTGATTTGAAGTAGTATTTTTTATTTAATAAATTTTTATAAGTTACAGTTTTTTGTCATTTTTTCAACCACCATTCCAGGCTAATGCCTGTGTGTGGTAGTCACACATAAAAAAAAAACACATGAAATGAATTCACGTAAGAACTAAAAAATACTATTTTATAGAAACAGAGCATGAGAAAGAAGAGAACAAATTTAAGCATGAATGAAACTAAATACAAATTTAAAAATTAATAGTAAACTAAAAAAGTAAGAACTTTTTTTAAAGAAGATAGAAATAAAAATTAAGAATATTAAAATATTAATTATTCTTTTATAGGCAATATTAATTATTATATATTTTTTTTCATTATAAATTGTATATTGAAAAAAAATATATTATTATATATTTTTTTTCAATATACAATTTATAATTTACAATAATTGAAAAATGTCCTCTACAACACAGATGAACTCCTAGCATGGAGGACAATATACTATACCTTTGTAATTTATGTATTAAGAATTAATAAATAAAGAATAAATAAGATTATAATTTTTAAGTACCGGGTTGCTACCTCCTTACTTTATTTATTTAACAATAATGAAAACACAAAACACTGAAAAAAATAAAATGTTACAACAAAAACATAATATAATAAAATAAAATACTTTGGCAAAAATGATAAGAAGTCTCACATCAATAGATATTAAGTATAAACTAAAATTGCAGATATTAGATATATACGTCTATTTGTGTCTCGATATATAAAAGAATTGAAATAAACAATATTTGAACTGATTATTTGTAAGGTGAAATAAATGTTTTAAAGAAATAATCGTCTTCCCAACGGTTAATGAAATTAATTTTCTTCGAAATCATGTTTAACGACTAAAAAATAAATGTACTTATTAATAATATATCACTAAAATAAGTGCACCTGTTTAGCTGTTGATACGCAACGTGAGTGAATCTAAATACTTATCTGCACTGATTGGTCCTTGTTACGCAATCGGAGAGAAAAAGAAAAAAAAATCTTCATACATTACCGCGGGCCTCACGCAAGGGCGCTGCGGGCACCGGGTCTGCCAGGGCTGATTTATGGTATAATAGCAGGCGCGGATCCAGCCCTTGAAAAAGGTTGTGGGCACAGCCACCCGAAAATCGGCCAAGTACGAGTCGGAGTACGAACTCGCCCATAAACGCCTTTGGAATTTGATTATTTCCTTTTTTCCGCGCATCAGGACTTTGGCCTTAGGAATAGATGTCATCATTGGAGGAAGTCAGACCCGATTTCGTCCAATTAAATAGTCAAACAGTTTGGATTAAATTCCAAACCAATTTCAATCAATAAATAATTCTTTTTTCCAGTAGCCAGTAAGCCAATATACGGACACTAGACTGGGTAAATAGGTATCTTGACGCTATCTCAAGAGTAGTAAGTTTGACCATCAAGTGAAATGCACCAGGCGAGACTTAATTAGGCTACCAATACCATTACGCCGTTCTTCCATGTAGCTACTTTCAAGCGACGCTCGTCTGTACCTTCCATACTATTATTTGTGTTTGGAAACGCCGCTAGGCGCTGCACTAGCAAATTAGTATGACAGGTAGCGGGTAGCGTGAACGAACAACTACTGAACCGATTTTGATACAACTAACTACTGAACCGATTCTGATATTTTTCTTTTGATATCTTCAAAGAATTTTTTTTTTAATATTATTATGAGAAGAACAAAATTATTAACGACCGTCAATACGGATTCCGGCGGAACCGCTCGTGCGGTGATCTTCTCGCGTATGTGACGCATGTTTGGGGGCGGTGCCTGGAACGTTTCGGTGAGACCCAAACGGTTGCGCTGGACATTTCCAAGGCCCTTGACCGGGTTTGGCACCGAGGACTTGTCAACAAACTGCCTTCTTATGGACTTCCCGCATCCTTGTGCAGGTGGATTGCCGACTTTTTGAGGGAGAGGTCGATTCAGACGGTTGCTGACGGTTTCACCTCTTCCTCGCATTCGATAAACGCTGGCGTTCCACAGGGATCGGTTCTGTCTCCGACTTTGTTTCTGTTGCACATTAATGACCTTTTGACATGTGCACCAATTCATTGTTATTTCACAGGTTCACATCTTTGTATATACAGGATGTTAGGCATCGTACTTGACTTACTTTAACCAGTGATTCCTGAGATTATTTGAAGTAAAAAATGTTAATTAAATTTTGGTCTCCGGTGACATTTTTGAAGTTTTTTTTAAAAGTAAATACTTCTTTAGGCACGCTTGACTTGAGGGGTGAAATTACGGCGTTATGAGAGGCGTAATATCGGGCGTTACGAACGTTACGGAGGCGAACGATAATAAATTAAAATTATTTTTTAGGTTCATTCCTCACAATCTAATCGTAACAACAGGGCTCAAATCCATAGTAATGACGTTTGGAATGGGTGCTGGCATTTATTTTAAACTTTGTAAGAATTAAATCAACAATCCCATTCTAATGCTGGGGCCGCATCTGCGCCTATCGTCCCGAAGTAATGCGTGCCGATATTCGTACGTTTGAAAATTTGAAAAAAAGAATACGTTTATTTAATTTGAAAAAAGAATACGTAAAGAATATTCGTGACGAGAGCCGATAATGGCCAGTCACGTCTGCGCGTATTGTGTCATAGCACGAAGCTTCGTGACGATAGGCGCAGATGCGGCCCCAGCATAAGCGTAATTCCCATAATAAAATTTTCATTTCCAGTGTGCGAACTCAGTGCATTGAAACAACTGATTTGTCACGATGATTGGTAACAATCCAAACGAATCTTCAATTTAGATTCTTTTACACTGATGATTGGAATGGTTTTATTCGATGCCAGAAAGAAAATTAGATTAGATTACTAAAGAAGTATTTACTTCAGTCGTGTGGTCTAAAGCACACTCGTATTTTTTTTTTCTACAAAAACGTAAAAATCAGTAGGTATTGGGATGTTAGGGGCGGGGTGAGGGGTTGGTTGGTTACCTGGCTTACTGACCAGTGATGACATGTGGAAGAATTTTTATTTTCTTTTATTTTGAAGAAAAAGTTTTTGAAAAAAAAAGACATCTAAAAAATCACCGGAGTGCTGAACGGAAATCACAAATAAACTCAATGGAAACACTACAGAGCTCATTTATAAAACTATAGTTGCTCCACATTTTGATTATTGCTCTACGATGTTATATTTGGCAAATGAAGGAAATTTTAACAAGCTAGATGTTATACAGAATAGAGCAATGAGATGTATATTGGGAAAAGGCAAACATGCAAGGGATAATCAAATGAGAGAGCATCTAAACTGGATTCCAATAAAAAAGAGACTGTTATTTAATAATTTTTGTCCATGAACAACCAAATGCCATGAATTGGGATGAAATTGTGTTTTAGAGATGTACATTTATTATAAGCAATAATTATCAGCCTGAAACACATTGAAAAAATCTTCCGAGAAAAAATACATGCCGCCGACGGGACTCGAACGTGTCCTTCTGATGTCCGGTCAGGTGCTCTAATCCTCTGAGCTACGGCGGCTTACTTCTTACCCGCAAAATGATTCAATATATACTATAGTCAAACAGATACTAAGTGCACTGCCAAAATTTCACACGGGGATTAACGTACAAAAAAAACTCCAAAAAACCCAAACTCGAAAGACACTCCACCCTAATATTTATATTTTGTATTTCTTATTATTTATTCGACCCTCTAAAATTCCGATATTCGGAAATACATTAAACTGGATCCTAAGAACAATATTTTAGACGATTCCTAATAATTATACACTCCGAAACAAAATTTAGAAATTCTAATGGCGGTTATTCCCGTCGATTAGGCGACTAAATCCTTTGGAAATTCCGTTATTATATGTATCGTGCTATTATAAAAGCAAACAATTAATGATTATACATTTAGTAATGAATAGTGCATTGACTTCATAAGTTAAAAAACCAGTCCATTTCTTTATTTTCAATTTGATCTACTTTATTAAGTCAGTTTGACTCCATTTATTTAATCGATGTGCTTGTAATTTCGTATTGTGTGATCTAATATCAGTGCTTTTAGTAGATAAAACATATTCAAAATGGTGGATGTAAATCAACGATACGAATTGCAGGCAGGTGAAAAAACGATAGTTTATAATGTTATCAAGTTTTTCCAAAAAATCCGTGACAATCCAGAATACATCAAAACATTGAACTTCAAGCAAGTACATTTATTGGCAGCAGAGGCTTGCGTCCTCGTGGCCAATATCCCACTCTTGTAAATCTTAACAAAGTTCTAAAGAATAAATTTTTTTTCTGGATCTCATGAGTCATTTGCCTTGTATTTTGCATGATATTGGTTTCCAATTCAAAATACGCAAAGATGGAAGAAAGTATTTAATGGGAAGACTAGACATTGCTAATTTAGTTGTCATATTATTTATTGTCAAACATGGTATGTAGCACTTGCACTACTACTACGACATAAGATGGAATAAATTTCGTGTTAATTAAATAAATATGTGTATCTTCATACATTTTTTCCGTGCACTGTAAAATGTTTTTTTTTAATTACAAATAAAAATTTACCGATGTAACATGTATAAATTGGTCTCATAAATTGGTTACCGCTTTAATAAATAGCGTCAGATAAACCTTTCTAAGAATTTTCTTCATTCTGAAATATGTATGTAATATGAGGTACCGGACACCCTGTAGATATTTTTAAAAACCTACGCCTTTTTATTCAATCCTTAAATTCAGACTTGAAGACACTCCCGACAATTCGACAGTCCCGAAGATAATAAAAACATTTTGTTTAATAAAATTAATTTTAAGTCGTGAAACTTTTCGTGTTTCCTTTACCTGTACATTTTACTACCCAGTTTGGACTTTGAACCCGCATTTAGTTTCTATTTGACTATAGTGTTTCATTCAACGACCGCCGAAGATTTTTTCGATGTGTTTCAGGCTAATAATTATTGCCATTTTGTGCTATGTATAAAATACTTGTCTTATCAATTAAAAACAATAGAGATGTACGTAATTACGAAACCAGAAGTGTAAATAGAATTAGAATGCCACGTACGAAGAAATCAAAAATCACAGAACTGCCTAACGTACATAGGACTAAAGATGTATGATGAAGCCTGAAAGTCTAAAGAATGAAGGAATAATGAATGTATTTAAAAAGAAATGTTATGTTTATTGTAAAAATATTTAAAGTTACAAAATGAAATATTATCTTTTGTTTATATTAGTTTATATTCATGTTGTATAAACTAACTCAATAAGTGATAATAAAAAAATAAAAAATATCATTTTTCCAATACAAGTATTCATGTGCCAAAAAGAAACAGATAATATGTTGTCAAAAATGTAACATAACATGTCATAGCATGACATAGCATAACATGACATAGCATAACATAGCATAACATGACATAACATGTCATAGCATGACATAGCATAACATGACATAGCATATCGTCTATGGCTCTTTGCTGCGTTTTGATTTACACACGATTCATGATTCATTGTGTTTTTTTTTTATTTTATTTTATCAAGGCAAAGCGTTTATTATCATCAGCCTATCGATCTCAATAGACCGTGAAAGTGTGACGTTACAAGACCATTAGGGTTGTGGGCATGCCCACCGTGCCCACAACGGTGGATCCGCCCTTGTATAATAGTATGGGACCCAAGACGCTGCCTTGCGGTACTCCATACCTGTTATCTACTTTGTCACTGCTGTATTTATTTATTTTTACAAGTATTATCAATGTAACTAAAACAAACCATTGTAGCTGTGACCGTTTATGTCGGTAACTGCACCACATGCACAACACGCGCGCAGCCCGCCGCGCTTACTTTGATAACTAATGATAATAACAAATATGCCTAATCACTAATAAGCAAATGATCGCGATTCTTGTCGATTGCCACACAACTAAAGCCCACGAAAATAAGAAATCTGACGGGCTTTAGAAAATTCAGGTTTGATGGACCACTTTTCTGCTACACTACTTGCTTCCTTTTTTAAATTTTCAAATTCATGTCGATACCTTTCCAATTCTTCCAGAAAAATTTGCAAACGTTGCATTTGAAAGATAGATAGATGGCTTTGGACTGAAGTGCTTTAGAGGCTGCATCGATAGCAGCCAAACTACCGCGACAAAAAATTCAGCAACCAATGGATGCGTTCTAAAAGTAAACGACATCCTTTTCATATGAATGCGTTTAAATCTTAATACTTTATTTGAATGTGTATATGGTCTTTAGTTGTGTCAAACTTTAGTTGTTTTGAAGTACTTATATAAAATTTATAATTTTTACTAAATTTTGTTAAAAATGTTAGGTTACTTCTAAACTCGCAACCCCGCAGCGGCCGGGGTCCCGGCCCCCACGGGGCCCGTGGCATTTTGCCAGCCCTGCCATCCTGTAGTTTCGCCACTGCTCGTAAGTTTGTTTGAAAAAATGCCAAGAGGAAGAAAAAGCATTGAACGATAAAAATACGAATAAAATAAGTACAAATTTCAATCCCATTGTATGATCATTAACAAATTTGGTAACTTTTATCTTCCTTTATATTTTTCTTACAAGCGGAAGATAACTATGATGGTATTGTTACGACGTGTACTATTATGGGTACCTAACTACTGTTTAAAGGGGTAGGCACCTTTAGTTTTCCCTGAAGGATGACAGTTGCTAATATCTTTTGTCCAATAAGGTCGTCAGGACGATCATCTTCCTGATGCAACTCGAATCCTTACTAGGTCATCGTACTCCATGCGGATGTTTAAAGTTCAATCATATACTTCCATGAGATGTTTTCTTGTTCATAGGTCGCCAGACGCCGGCGCATATTGTAGATAAACTTCACGATTGAATCATTTTATTTATGACCTTATCAAATCTTTATCACTCCATTCGGAGGACTGCCTCGACGTAATCGCACTTCTGTTTCGTAGGTACCACCGCGACCGTTACTTAGAGAATTTCCCCGGCTTTTGCATTTTGAGAATGAGTTGTAATGTCAACATTCGCGTAAAGTAATAAAGTTGTTACTTGGGGCCGCCCAGCTCGTCAGCTGTCAACCTTCCATCCCGCCCTGTTCACTGCCCAGTACAGTAGCCACAGCCAGAGCCAGGAGTGGAGAGCGGAATGAGCTGTAAGGGGACATTATCTCGGGTCAGAGTACACTGTGTGTTTTCATCGCAAATGAGATGGTACTTAAATGATACCCGACTCGCTCAATAACTAGTCTGCCTTCCGCGCTCTTGATAGAATGTGTGCTCAGAGTAGATTGTAAATTAGCAGTGTTAATAATATCTATCGTAAATAAATAAATCGAATATTTACTTTGAAAAGGTGATTTGACTTTTGTTAAGCTGTCTTCAGTTAGGAGGAAAAGTGTTTCGAAGATGCCGGCCTCCGCCACCGACAACTTCCACCGGTTTCTGCGCTCCCAGAGTGACCTGTCGGGGACCTACTCTGTCCGCAACTCCAACGGTGGCAGCGTCTGCAACAGTCCTCTGCACTCCCCTCTGTCGCCATCCTCTCCCATTTCTATATCTCCCAAGTCTTCTGCCCCCATCTCTACCCTGAGGAGGAGCTTCTCCAGCACATTCTCCTTGATACCCGAAGAAGAACTGTCAACTATAGACGAACATGAAGAAACCAAAGAAAGCTTGCTCTACAGACTTATCACCTGGTACCCGTTCTTCTTGCTGAGTTTGGCGCAGGCGGTGATTTCTACAGTGTTCCACCCTTCCTGGGGACAGATGCTAGTTGTGATTCCGACTTTATGGGTTTCCGCATGTCTGTGGATATTTTGGAAATCCATACAATGTCCCCTCAGCTTAGTGAAGTGGTTCCTGACCGTGATTAGTACTCCCTCTTCCGATAGAAACCGAAGGAAGAGGACAGTTCTGATCAGCGGCGGGAGCACCGTGCAGACTCTGCACCTCGCCAGGAACTTCTACTGCTCGGGATCCAGGGTGGTCGTCGTGGAAATTGAAGGTCTCTTTGGATTGGCGAAGTTCTCCACTGCTGTTGATAAATTTTACACGATCGCCAAACCGAACGCGGAGAGTCCTCAAAATTACATCAGAGCACTTTGTGAAATAGTTGAATTGGAAAGTGTGAATTACTACGTTCCCGTCTGTGCCACTAATTCAGCATACTACGATGCGATCGCAAAGCCTCACATGGAAGTTCTCGGATGCTCCTGCTTCATTCCTGGAACTAAAGAGGTTACAATTTTGGATGATGTCGCCGAAGTTCTACAGCGCTGCCAGTCAATGGGGAAACCGACTCCTCTTTATACGATTGTAAATTCGAAAGATGACGTAGACAAATGGTATGAAAAAACCGACATTCCTCGTGGGCAGAAGTTCTTCATGGCCAGTTCCGGTCTTCTCGGCATTGTGGAGCGAGTCAAATTTATAATGCCAAAGTTAAGAAAAGAATTCAAACTGAGCCAAGAAATCAGCCCAGACAAGCCTTGGGTTATCGTTCAGGATATGCCCGGTGACCACTTCTTGACATGCACAACAGTGAAAGATTCTCTAGTTATCGCTAACGTTACCTGCAAGATCGAACAGAAGAGCAAGAGCCTAGTTCACGAAGAGAATAAAGAAATCAACTCTTGGCTGAAACAGTTCTTCAACAAAGTGGGAGTTCAGAAGCCCATTACCGGACACGTGAGTTTCCGCTTCGTGAAGGACAGCAACACGGGGATAGTCCTGCCCTTGGGCTGCAAGGTGGGTGTATCACTGCCGTACATCTGCCACACCTCGGTGCACTCGCGGCTCCTGTGGAGGCCGTGTCCGCACTTCAGCCGGACGCGTTCGGGCCCCATCGTGGTCCCCGCCGGCCGCTACTGGATGCCCGATGCCGTGCTGAGCTCTCTGCGCCACCCGGGCATCGAGGCCGTGGGCAAGCTGATAGGAACCGTTCTGGACAAGCGAGAGGCGCTCTTCCTGTACTGGGACCCGCTGCCCTACTGCGCCTATTACCACCTGCAGGTGCCCTTTACCGCCATCAACAGCTACGTGCAGAAGGGTGACTCCGCGATGACGGGCAAGGGCGCCACTCTTGTAGGCTGACCTCCCTTCTCCACTCCTCAGGAGAGAGAGCCTAGACTAAGCCAGAATCTGGCTATTGGAAAATACCAGCACGTCGCTCGGGTTGCGAGCACGGTTCAAAAGAAAGGTGTTATGTACATACAGATATATCAGTTTAACAGTTGTGATATGGAAGGGTAACAAAGTGGAACCATGACAATATAAGTGTAGATCTTGATTACTATTAAAAACATAGTTCACTAAGAGTCGTCTACTTAAGTTAACTTATTTATGTTACCTAAGATTATAGAAGTACAAATTTTCATATTTTATATTATTATTTGTAAGCATGAAATACATTTTTTATTTATATTTAAATAAAACTTTTGTATAAAATAAACTTTTTTTCTTTGTATTCCTAATACACGCGCATTTGTGTTATTTGGGTCATATTTTATCTCACATATCCTTGTTGAACATTTTCGTATCCGTATTTTTAGTAAATCTAAATATAGACCACATCATTTATTTATGTAATAATTATAGTTGCGCATTACCAGAAGACATAAATGTTAACAAAGAAATAATAATAACTTGTCTACGTTAATAAAGGAATCGTTGCCTGATTAGAGATTGATGGCTTCATTTAATCGTCTAAAATGGTGTCACATTTTCTTTATTTGAAATAATACTGATAGATTCTCGATTTTACCTACTCATTTCACTTTTCTATTTAATTGACTTTTTCTATTTATACGATTAATTGACTGACTTGATTTCCTGTTTGCCATTATTAATAAATACATTTATAAAAATTGCTTACTATTATGGTTGTAATAGGCATTTCTAGAGAACCCTGCTACCTATGTAACCCTGAAAAGATTCCTTATACTAGTTCAAATTTTAAACCTTTGTTCGGAAAATACTGAACATGGAATAAAGTCACTACGAGGAATTTTGATCTGGTATCTGTGTTTTATATTTATTTTTTTGCTTTATGAATTAAAGTAAATAATAATATTATGTAGGTTAGTAATTTAATTTTTCACAATCGCTAAAAAATACACAACCGTCGTATTTTTCTTTCGAAAAACCATAAAACTCAGCATTCTGCGTCCAGCTGTGCAGCATTTGCATGCTTTCATTGTTTTTTTACATACATGCAATGAACGGTCTCCGTGGTCGAGGAGAAAGGCACTCGACTAGCAATCCGATGGTCGCGGGTTCAAATCTGAATTGTGTTATTTTCCAATTTAATAATTTAAAATTATAAAAGGTATATTTGAGGGGGTGACCGGACAAATCAACAATGTGAAACTTCATCACTTCTTTGAAAAACATTAAGAGCGATGAAAAAGTAAAAGAAAAAGTTGCTTAAATAGGTTACGTTAGTTTAGATATTTAGATTGTGGGCTATTTATAAAAAAAGATATATGTTGTCACTTTTAATTACTTTTTATTTTATTTATTATTTATTTATTTATTCTATACTTGTATATATATTTACCAAATAATTACAATGGTTTACATAGTAGTACAAAAAAAGTTCATATTCAGTAACAGGATGTAAAAAGGAATGTAAGAAGGTTTTAATAGTAGCATTTTGTGAACACCTCACAGGGAGAACCTGTGCTGAGGTGTTCGCATGTTTAGGATTAAGGGGTGTTGAAATTCTACTTCGTTGAGTTGTCATGGAACCATTTGCGGCACTTTCCAGAGTGGAAGAAACTCTCAGTATCGCCCTGGTGTAAGACCAGCATTCAAAATTGAAACGTTACTTGAAGTGGCTTTGGCCGTGTTTGGTGACCAGATCTGAATAGACAGGTACTTCCTCACCTCCTTCTTTCCAATATTTTCCTCTCCCTCTACCTTCAGCCTCGCAACATACCCCAATTGGGGTTGCCATAATCTCATGCTTGTGCGGTATTCACCTAAAAAAAATAACTGCGGCGAGTATTGAATCTGCCAGTAGTTTGTGATATTTATTAATCATTACATTTGTGTTTTGACAGTCCCGTCTAAATCTAAATAATGGAGATTATAGTGATTCCAATTACTTCACATTATCATACAAATGCAACACATTTTTCCAACCACAAAGTTTGCAGTGACACTTTTGATGATTAGCCTTGCATTTGCCAACAATAACAATACCAACAAATGATCACGAGTGCAACATCATATCAACGACTTTATCGTCTTTTGTTGAAATTTGTTCTTGCAAACTAGATGGTACTAATTCGAATGCTGAGAAATAAATAATGATATTTGCAATAAAAACTGATTGTATAGGTGACTTATTATCCACCGTTCCCGACCTGTGATCGGTTGACCTCTTACTGATCGACTATAACGTGACCAAGCAAGTAACTTTGCTAGTTACATATTTATTTAATATTTTAATCAATGCTCGTGTAGTTATCTACATATTTAGGTACAATACAAGATAAAGTTTTATAGAAAAGGTCATCGGAAATCCGCATTCACTCATTAAACTAAACAGATACGAGGATATAAGTATACCATTTGAAACGAGCCTTTTCTTGAACGTGTTATGTCTTCCTGGGGAGTTCCCTATTCAGTTCAACATTTTAGTTCAATGGTTGTATATCGTTGTGTAAAATTTCAAACGCGTTTATTAGTAGGGGGATTAGAGTTTAAAAACAAGGTTTAAAAAAAATTAGGTAATGAAAATTTTTAGCACCTAAGCCAAAAGTAAGAACGCTGGAAGTTGCGTCAGTCAAAGCAAAAGATTACGTATATTGTTTTTAATGTTATTGTTTTAAATTTATAAATAGCATGAACGCAGTAAATATTCAAGGGTCAAACAAATTTATAATTAGTAACAACAGTAATAACAACCAAAACGATAACCTTCTCCCTTCTTCTTATGCTTGAAGAGTTCGTGGTGACTGTATCGAGATGGTGAGATTTTTAGACAATTGATAACATTAGAAGATGCGTGGTGCAGAATCGAAGTGCCTATGGATATTTGCACCAGATATTTGCTACACATTTTGATTACAAGAATAAATATTCAGTTTGGCTAAGGACCAGTTGTTTCGGAAAATTTCACGTTTGAATTGAAAAATTGGGTTGTTTCAACCTCCATCAGAAGAAATTTCAACGAAAATTTCATAGGACCAGTTGTTTTGGAATTCCCTTCAAATTTGAATTTCCTTCAAATTTGAATTTCCTTCAAATCGTCATTCACTGAAAAATTGGGTTGTTTCAACTTCCGTCAGCAGTGAAAATACTATAGAAATGTGATGTGAATGTGATCAGCCGAGTCCGGACGGTTAGCGAAATAATGGGAGGCGCATGCGCAGACGTCAAAATTGTGATTCGGCGGGGAACACTTGAATAAAATTTTCAAATTTATCGAACGTTATTTGGAGTTGAAACAACCCATTTCGTATTTGAAATATAGGAAGACGTGATTGCGTGTCAAATTTGAAATGAAAAAAGAATCTTTTAATTTTTTAAACATTTCCATAAAATTTTCCTTGAAATTTCTTCTGACGGTGGTTGAAACAACCCAATTTTTCGGTGAATGACGATTTGAAGGAAATTCAAACGTGAAATTTTCCGAAACAACTGGTCCTAAGTATTTTGGCCTCAATTCCAAATTTAAGTTTTGTATGAATGTTTGTGACTACCGGATGCAGAATGATCGCTTTTCTGGAGAGAGAGAGAAATAATTTTTGCAATTATATTGGGATTCAAGATTAGTTGTATTTTTTATATGGGAAGTCTTCCACTTGGTCTCCTACTGGGCTCACAATCTGCAAGTAACGGCCGTTGTTCTCAAATTTTCGATCGATCAACCTGGGTCTCCGATCAGCTAGGTAATCTGTTTAGTAACTATAATACTAATGTAAAATACTTTATTGTTTAAATTTCTCGGCGACCGGGTTCCCTACCCTAAAGTGTTTTTAAATGTATGTTTTATTAGTTTTTTTCGCGGTTTGTTCGTGATATGACTTGTAATAATTACATTACTAAGTTATATGCATACGTAAATGAAGGAATAAGTAAGCAGAAGAAGTGTTTGATGACATTGTTTCAATTTTGACCTTTTTAAAATACATTACTTGAAGCAAAGCTGCCATTGTTTTTATTGCATACAGATATCATGTCAGTTGTTTAAGGTGAATGTCAATAGAATTCATATTCTACGCTTTCTTATATAGGGCGAGTTTTTTTTATTTCAATCCAATATTGTATTTGTTAGCGTTTCTGGAAAGATTCAAGTTATTTAATTAACAAAACTATTTGTTAATATAAAAAAGCGTTTACAAGTAAAAATACTATACGCGCACCATCTACGAAAGCGTAGAATATGAATTCTTTTGACATTCACCGTATATATGAGGTATATATATATTTTTTTTTTGATACCTCAAAAGAGCGCCCATGTCCGTACGGAGTAAAGGCAGGGGAACTATGTCGCCATCCGGTTGGGCAGCGTTGTTAGGCGGGTAGGGGGAGGGCTGTAGGAAGGGATTTAGAGGCTCGGGAGAGAAACCAGATGCCGGTAGCTCTTTCCATATGCACAAAACGATTCGTTTCTTCGACTCGTTTTCATAAAGCTAACATCAACTGCGTTTCACGTGCACCTGAGCACCGCGGATCAATATTGCTAACTCCTCGATAGAGCAGGCTCGATTAAAATACACGTAGCACAGACTCGGCATTCTCCCGTTGCGTCTGTGCATTAGAGATGGCAATCGATCTATTAACGATCAATCGGACGTCAATCGGACGGACCGCTATCCTTTGCACAGAATCAAGTAGGTTTTTTAAGTATTGTAGGGTTCCAGCCTGGAGGTGGCTCCCAAGATCAATCGTTGGGCGTACTTAAGATTTGCATTGGGTTAGCAGCTAGTCACTTTTAAGAATCTACTAGCCCTCTAACCCGAGCAGATCGCCACACGATCGCTACATTAAGATAAGTCACTCAAAATTCCATAATGCCAAATTTAATATCGTGACGCATGATCCATAATAATTTCTACTCATGTACACAAACAGAAGTATATTTAGCACCGAGTTCTGGAATGAATGTCTTGGTCCAAACTACAAAGTCCTGTAGACAACGCGTGGCGGTTATTTTATGTTTGTTTGTTAGTTCCCCGTTACTGACAACAACCAATATAATTTGCTGTGATAGAAGATGAACTCTGCCATATCGCGTGTAATTACAGATATTATAAATTATTTTTTCCTAATCGACAAAACGCGAGCGTGGCATATTCCTGTTTTAACTGGACACTAAGGCATATCATATGTCTGTAAATTTGTTTGTTACGTTCCGCTTCCGGTTCAAGATGGTGGTCGTATTGGATACTACCTTTTTATTCCGCCAGAGTTCGAATGATCGTGGTTCCTACTACGAGCTGTCAAATCAGAATAATTAACGTTATGGTACCTACCGGCGTGAAGACTTTAAAAAAAAAAGAATTGTCATTGAGATGGACATTTCTATGAACAGTGCTACACGTACAAGCTGGCGGTAAACATGAACAAACGCTATATCTTCATATTATTTAATCTGACAACCACACCTAATATCGTATAATGTCGCACAAGAAAATAGTGTCATCCTTTTCGCCAACGTATACGTGTAGCACTGTAACTTGAATAAAACATTCACAAAACTTGAAAATTAACTTTGAAATTTAATGAATCGTTCAAATTCTGTCAAACAACCCAAACACTGTGCTACAAACCGGTCAATTTATTTATTTATTTATACTGTTTTTTTACAGATGTTCGCACTTACGTGAGAACACCCAGTTATATAAACTCAGTTATTGTACAGGTAGAGACACACAATTACAAAAAATCTACAATTACATATAATTAAATACAGATACATACAACTAAATACAGATACGTTTTTAGATTTTCACGGCCAAAAGCATTTTCGTTGTTTGTTTTTGGGGTGTTATGCCGTGTTGTGCTACCTCCTTCTTTAGCCGACGTTTCGGACAGCGTTGCAGTGTCCATCATCAAGAAGGAGGTAGCACAACACGGCATAACACCCCAAAAACAAACAACGAAAAAAGAACTAAATACAGATACATACAACTAAATACATACAATTAGAAAAACAGAAAAATCACCAATAAAAAAAATTAAAAATAAGTAATAAAAATAAAAATAAAATAAAAAATACAAAATTTTATACAAGCTCCTCAAGTAAAAGCTCCATTTTATACAAGCTCCTCAAAAATTAAAACGGTTATTGCGGGCTGGAAAAGCTTCGTTTGTGGGATAAACTGATAAGAATGAAAAATACACAGAATTAAAGATTAGACAGGTACTGTTGGCTGGTTCTGCAATGGGTCGTGGATCAGATTTTCTCAAAAGATCAGCATTGTGATTCGATATTAATTCTGTTTCGTTATTTATCTATTTAAGCTGAAAAAGTGAAAATAAATTGCATTATTATAATGTTGACACAGAACGTCGGAAACTTTGAGAACGTTTCTGAAGTGCTCGTAAATGTGATTAGAAATGTCCCCACACGATTAGTGCTGTAAATCATTTTATGAGTTTAATATAATTCATTAGTGTATGTAATCCCATGATAAAAAAAATACTCAACCGCTTGTATTCAAGATAAACATATAAACATATTCATTCATTGGATCAAGGAACCGCGTATTATGTATTGGAATCAAAGAGTATGGATATTATAGTTCCATGATTGGAATACTGTGTGACAAAAAAATCTAGACCACAGGTTCCCAAACTTGCTTACCCCATAGGCGTAGTCCAGCGGTAGGGCGTTGGACTGCCATTCCGAAGGTCGCGGGTCCGAACCTGGCGTGCGCAAATAAAATTTATTTACTTGATTTGTGTTATTTCACAATTAATTATTTAAAATAATATAAAGTATATTTGCGGCATGTTCCAGAGTAGAAGATACTCTTAGTATCGCCCTGGTGTAAGACCACCATTCAGAATTGAAACGTTGCTTGAAATGGCTTTAGCCATGTTTAGTGATTAGATATAAATAGCCAGGTAATTCCCCACCTTCCTCGTCTCCTTCCCTTTCCCACTTACCTTCAGCCTCATAACATACCCCAATTGGGGATGCCATAGTCTCACTGGCTAGATTCCCTGCCCTCCTACCGAATATGGTATTGAAAATTCCTAAACATATTAACGTCAAATAGGTTTAGATAGAAAGTTTTGCAGGATGACAACATGAAACTAACTTTAATACTTATGGAGATTAGATGGAAAATTGTGAAACAGAAAAATATGTACAATTGTTTTTTTTTTCAGATCTTTATCGAAAATACACAAAATTGGTTCTTACATAAAATCAAAGTTCAACATATACATAATACACCAATAATACTGTAAGGGGGAGTGAATCTGATGCTTTAATAGCAATTTTTGTTCAATATGACGTGACTACAAATTAATAGCCTTAAATCTCCACATTTAATTTGGTATTATCGTGGAAGATACTTTCAGTATCGCCCTGGTGTAAGACCACCATTCAGAATTGAAACGTTGCTTAATAATGGATTTAGCCGTGTTTAGTGACTAGATCTGAATAGCCAGGTACTTTCCCACCTTCCTCTTCCCCATCTCCTTCCCTTTCCCACTTACCTTCAGCCTCACAACATACTCCAATTGGGGATGCCATAGTCTCACTGGCTCCAGAAGGGAGCAGTTGGGACTCTTGTAAGGTTTCTCTATAAAAAAATATATATATATATTTCGGTGACCGGTCTACTCAGTAGAAACTTTTTAAGTGTATTGTATTGAGTACAAACTTTTCATCGGATGTTAATTCCTCACACGATAATTCATCTCGAAGCGTCGATAACTGATAATTGGGGTTTTTAACCTTAGGTTAGGTTAGGTGAGGGGGGTGGGGGGGGTGGAAGGGTAGGTTAATGTGAGTTATGATGTGATGAATTATCATGTGAGGAAGTATCGTGTCTGAATAAATTCTCATAGTCCGATTAGACATGGAACCATATATTTCATGTTATCCTGACGAAGAAGCCAGTGCGTTTGAAACATGTAATTATGTAGTGGTTTGCACTAAGTAATTTATTTCATTTAATTAAATCTCCACGTTCACCGATTTTCACTGATTTTACTAGTTTTGAGAAAATGAGGAGACCAATTTTCGAATGCTCACCATAAATCAAACATTATTTACACGTGTCTCTGTTTTATGTATTAAATATGCAATAAATTAAGACAGGGAGGTATAACGATCAGGTAGATTAGTATGACATTTTGAAATTTCTTACTAGTGACCCAGAAAACACCAACATCTTGTCTAATTCATTACAAGTTTTTGTGCATTTTAATTGATTCTATGCTGTTTATAAGTAATCTCAGTATTGTACCAGATATAGGGTACACTTTCACATATAACTAACTGCAAAAGCAAATCAAATTTCGATGTTTTGGAGATGTCTGTTAAATCAACTGTAAAATCGATATCTCTCTGAAGCCAGAATGCCTGATGCATGGTCGTACTAGGAATTTATTTTCGCAATCAATTTCAACCAGTTTGTACCTTCATTTCTTGGAAGATATAATGCAACTGACTTGATTTTAATAAGTGGGGGGGGGGGGGGGGGGGTAAATGCAAGTGGTTTATCCCTTTTAGCATTGGTTTCACATTAATATTCTTTTTGGTAACCGAATAAGGAAGTTGAGCGAAAAATATTTTGACTTACAAAAAATATGTTCATGAAATGACATGCAAACTTAAATACCAGTATTTTTTTTTTTAAAGTTCGTTTTCTTAATTTAATTAATTCTAAAAGTTTGAATTTTATTAAAGCCCGCCAAAACGCCCGGTAAGAGGCGGAAGAGTGACGTCGTGTCACGTCATCTGTTCGCTTGTTTGTGTGAAAAATAAGGGAAAATATTTACAAAACCAGAACGCGCTTAATATGGACCAAAAAAATATATTTAAAATGTTGTAGTAGTTAGATATTAACAAATACTAATCAATTCAGTTACCGAATTTTCGAAAAAAGGGTATTTTAATGGTTTTTTTTTTCAATTTAAAAACACGAAATGTTATTTTTCACCGAAATTTTGCAATAGTCCCTATTCCTAACATAGCAGGAACAGATGACGTCACACACAATTCGAGGGCTTAATAAAATTCAAACTTGTAGAATTAATTTAAGTAACTTTAAAAAAATACTAGTATTTAAGATTGCATGTGAACATTGATAAAAAAAAGAAAAAAGACTCAACTTCCTTATTACCGGTAAAAATTAACCACCTTTTAACCCACCGAGTGGCCCACCTAAGCTCAGTTATGTTTATTTTGGCCGACTAAACAATTTGGGCACCCCTGGTCTAGAGTATATTTCTGTTGATAACTCAAATGTTGATATTATTATTTTTGATTACCAAGTTAGAACTATGGACTCTCTATTAGTGTTGAGTAATATGGTGTACAAGAACAACATGTAATGGTTCTCTTGCATCAGTTTGTAAAATCTTCCATCTGATATTGGATCGCTTACAGGGTCGTTAGACCTGTCGACGTAGACATGTTTGCCCACGTCATTAACGCCCATCTTGCATACCAGAGGCCCTAGCACGCTTGCTCTATATCGATCGGTAGGATAACTATCGGTAACTTCTCATCGTTCCCTAGCATGACTACAGATCGCCAATGAATAAGTGACAGTTCACAATGACTAAGTGTCCTTAACATATTCGACATCAACTGTTGTTTGTACGATAGCGATGTGCAGTTGTCCTAGGGAACGATGAGAAGTTACCGATAGTTATCCTATCCATCGTTATCGAGCGAGTGTGCTAGGGCCTCTGGTGTGCTAGCATGGTCGATCGTTCCCTAGGACAAATGCAGATCGCTAACGTACAAACGACAGTTGATATCGAATATAAAGGACACTTAGTCATTGTGAACTGCCACCTATTCGTTTGCGATCTGCAGTTGTCCTAGGGAACGATGAGAAGTTACCGACAATCAGTCGGTAACTTCATATCGATCGACCATGCTAGGACCCCTGGCAATTGCTTAGATTCAGAGTTCTCAAAGAGCTCACACGTAATTTTTTTGATTTATTCTTTATCATAAATACCCGCCAAACTGCCAAATCAGTTTGATAACAGGTTATTTTAACAATAATTATTATATCACTAAAGCATAAATATAGTGAAAAATTACAATGTAGAAAACGAGTTAGAAGAGATTTGTAGAGTAGTTCAAATGTACTTAAGATGATAGACTTCGCTTTTCGGCCCATACAAAAAGGACGCCCGGGAAAAAACACTTTTCTTCATCAAAAATTGCACAAAATGAATATATTTTTTTTATACTGCCTTCTAGAGGGTGAAAACTATGTCGGTATGTTTTAGAATTTTCGATACGTTTCGTATTAACGTAAACATTCACTGTCAAACATGTACGATTTATCAAAAAATATTATTTACGGTAAAAGTGCTGCTAACTCAACTCTCATAAAGAATTATAAAATTATAAAAAGCTACCGACGTAGCTTCTTCTTTCTAAAAAATATATATTTTTTAAATTTTCAATTTCGTGAAAGTTTCGGTGTAGAAAAGTGTATTCTCCATAAACCCCTTTTCGAGCGATTTCTGTAGGTAAATTTGAGCGTTGTCTCATTCGCACATTTCGCATTCGCATGTATTGTAAGTGTGTGTGAGCTTATTGTGAGCGGGACAGAATGACAGACGCGGGTGTTTCGCGTGTGGTTCAAAGTCTAGCCTCTTAACGTTAAACGTAACAAAAGTTTGGTGAATGAAAATTTTATCTTTGAAAAAAAAACGCGTTGCAAAAAACTCGGTTGGACCAGACTTCACCCTTAAGAGGAATATAAACGCCAGAAATATTCGACTACTTACCCCATGAAAACTCCGCGCATTTTTGGTATTATCTGCGCGAGGAAGGTAGCGCCAAAGGTGTTTTTATTTTTTATGGATAATTTTACAAGAACGAAAAAAGTTAGTCAATCAATAAAGTCGAAAATAATCCTAACCATAAAGGGGTATTTTTAAAAAGTTGTTTCTTATATAACTTCATCTTTATCTAATGAAAAACCCAATTATTTAGTACTTTGCTCTTATATTTTTTGTAACGTAATTAATAATTTTATTTTGATTCCATTCGTTGAAAAGTTGGAAAAGCTTCAATGTATCCAAAGCATATTTTTTCATATTCATAATGTTAACCGATTCGTAGTAAAGATAAATCCAAATAGTGATTTGGCGTATAACTTCATCTTAACACTCTTTATATGTATATGGATAGATTGATCCTTAATTTATGAGGAAATATAAAAAAGTTATTTATAAGGTATTTATGTCTTGTTTTATTTTTTATTTTGTTACTTGTTCTGTGCACAATTTTTTTTGTAATACCTCCCTACTATAAGAATATTTTCCTTTAATAGTAATGTTGCAAAACTTTTAACATATATATTGGTGAATTATTTTCCCATTTCATAGTCTGGTAGGTTAACATGTTGTTCTTATATTGTTTTATATTAAGTATACTCATATAAAACACTTGCATAGTGTTGATTTACTAGATGATCATTTTTATGGAAAAGTGTGTAAAAGGGTTTAGTTTTTCCTATATGGAAAACTAAACTTGGACCTAAAAGTCTGGTGCTATAACACAACACATTATAGCCGATTCGTAGTAAAGATAAATCCAAATAGTGATTTGGCGTATAGCTTCATCTGAAGCTCTATGCGAATATAATTATAAAAGTGTTCGAATCCAACATAGATTTATTTTCGAAGTGAAAATGAGAAGAGTTAAAAAATTAACCTTAGTTTCCGAAAAACTTTACACATTTCTTTGCATCAATGAAAATCCAAGTTATTAATATTTTTAATTGAAATATTTTTTCCTTGTAAGACATATTGTTACTAAATGGTTTTACAAACTTAATTCCAAACCGGACTCATCTCATTTTTCACATAAATATAAACTATTGTCGGAATTCTTGAAAAATCACTATTCATGTTGGACTTTGCACTCGCAGTTGGTTGCCAAAATGAATACAAAATAAAAATCAACTTTTCTGATTCACTTAGCATTTTTGTCGTTTCCCATTTTTCTTTTCCTTTTATCCTAAATTAATGGCCTTATGCCAATACAATATGCTTTTACTTTTCGTTAGTGCGAGTAAACAATTTACCTATTTCCTTTACTTGTTAAAGGCCAGCATACAAAAAATATATTTTTTCAATACGACGTAAAATATTTGACAGTTCTCACCTTTTTTACGCATTCAATTTTTATAACATTTCTTTTGTGATATATTACAAAAATTACATCAAAATAATGTAGATAAAACAAACTTCCTAATAATCACTCAAATCTGTGCTTTCCACATTGGATTTATATAAAAAAAAAACAATGAATAAATATAGACTTCGAATATGACAGGGTTCATACTATCAAGCGGCAGCCATTTTGTCCGCCATCTTTATGAATTATTCGGAGTGGCTAAATGCTATCCAGTAATTCGTAATGTCAAGAACGAGAATGGCTCAAGCGATTCTGACCTTGTTCTTCGTACAATTTCTTTATACACAAGGGGCAAAATCGCTTCAAACATCCGGACCCGCCGTGGCGGGTCCGGATGTCCGGCGCGCCGGTGGGACTGCGGCCTACAAGAGGTTTTAAAAAATCATCACGTAAAAACATAACACATAATTTCGCGAGTGAAGCCGTTGTTTGTTTTTTTTACATTAGCTCTACCCAGAGGTCCTGAGGAAAAAAAATCCCTCAGGGCCTATGTTATCTTAGGGGATGCTGCGTGGAGGGACTTTTTAGGAAAAGGAAGGAGAAGAAAAAGGTACGAGGGGTGGGTAGGATTCTTGTCAGTATGAATCCATCCTTTCGATGCGTCGAGAGAGTCCGGCTGGAGAGGTCTGTGTTAGGTCTCCCTTATTATTGGTCGCCAAGACCTGGACAAACCTCACCACATGAAATCGGGCACCTCTAATAAGTCAACAAACGTAGCGAACCACTTGGGGTGACCTATGTAAAAGGTGTTGGTTATTCAATAAAAGGTTCCCCGCCTCCCAAATTGTTATGACAGAGAAGATAATAAATCGAAGGCGGATGATTATTTTGATTTTCAGATGTCATATTTTTTTAATAAATTTAATTACTTAACGCATTCCAAAGTCTGGTTAACTGGTTATTTCTGGGACATGCGTTGGAGTTACCGTGATAAGTATACCGTTCATTTATAAACATCAATAAGTCTAAAGGTTAGATCCGTTCCTTCCTACTAAAACAGGCAAATAAAATGTGGTATCTAGTTGGCATAAATATTTTATTTGGCTTATTTTATTTATTTTTTAAAAGTTGTCTTCTATATAAGTACCTACCTAATTAGTAAGCCTTTTTTTAAAGATGTAAATATGTTTTTAACTTGTGTAGATACACTAGATACCTATTCGTATATAATTGTTTTTTTACAGTTGTTGACTTTTTGTAAGCTTTTTTTTTCTAGATGTTTAGTTTTTTATTTTTTATTTAGTATCTTTCGTATTATTTATAATTATTCAGACCATGTTGTAAATACAACACAAATTATTTATTTCCATAGATAACGGCTATGTTTTAACAAACTAAATACTAAGACGTATATAGGTATCTTACTAATATTATAAATGCGAAAGTTTGTATGGATGTATATATGTTTGTTACTCTTTCACGCAAAATTTACTGAATGGATTTTTTTTTTTTTTTTTTTTCATCTCTGGCTGACGCCATTGAAGTAATAATCATGTATTGTTTCATAGTGCTTTCACACAAACGAAGTATTGAATTCCGTAAGTCTAAACATAAACTTTAGGGCGCACAGTTTACACCCGCGCTGTGCGAGCGGGTTTCCTACAGAGCATCCGACCATCCCTTAATCGGACCATTAATGAAACTTTACAATAATATAGCTCATATATCAGAATAACATATAGGCTATACTTTATACAGCTAGCTATTTATTTTCAATACATTAAAAATAATAATAATTTTTTAATAGAAAATGTCAAAATTTGAAAATGACATTTCGCAAAACAATGATTGTTAAAACAAAATTCTATTTTGGAAAATATTTAAATTAGTGAATTTATGTGAAGTACTCGCCTAATACTTTGAATCGAATCAAGAATTATACATATTTTAAATAAATGGGTTAAGAATTTTGGTATAAACGTAGATGGGACCTAGGAAAAGAAAATAGTTTACTCGAAGTACTAATCCTACGCAGACGAAGTCGCGGGCAGAACCTTGTATAAAATATCGAGATTAACTTTTAATCCTTTGCATTTATAGATTTTGTAGGTACCTAGTCAATAACTTTAGTTGTGTTCGAGAGTTAAAAAAATTCTTTCTGTAGTTATTTTATTATCGCGTAAGTCAATACAGAGTGGTATTTCCTATCTTTTTTTTTTTTTTTTTTAATATGTTTATTCAGTTTTAATTTTACAATATTTTATTTTACAAATCTTACGAAACTGATCAATCAGTTTGATTGTAAGAAATCTCTCATTTTTTCCTAATTATTTAATACAGTATACTTTTCAGTTTTACATAGTAAATACTAAATATAATAATACTTAATATTAAAATACTAATTATTACGACAAACTAATTTTTATAATGTTTATGAATTGCGTTGTAGTAAAAATATTTTACACAGTACCTACAAACATACAGTGAGAAAAAAATAGAAAGGAACTATATTATTTGATTTCATATTCTTTGGAGGTAGAAAGATTTTACTTTTGTTTTGATTTTTGAATAAGATGTCTCATTTTTGATATTTTCAGGTAATGTGTTAAATATTTCCGGAATATTATGCCTTTTTGTTCTATCTCCGTATACATTTTGAGATTTATTGATAGTAAACATTTGTGCTTCTCTATGCCTAGTAGGGTAGTTGTGGTTTACAGGTTTTTTGAATTCTGTACTCCAGAATTCATCTAGCGTTAATTGGTAATTTACCTTACTGTGTATAGAGAGGACATTACACAAGGAGAACATTTTTTTATAATCACCTTCACATAACTGGACTTTTTTTTGCCTGATATCAATTTTAGGAAACGGATTTGTAACTGTTCTATTTTATTTAAGTATGTTTTGTACGTTAATCCGTAACTATTTATTCCGTATCCTATAATTGATTCTGCTAATGCGTTGTATATACAGTATAATATATTTTTATTAACAAAATTTTTTAGGTGGTAAAATTTTCCTAATATGGATCTTAATCTATTACATACATTTTCAATATGATTTGACCAGTTAAAGTTGACGTCTATTGTAAGACCAAGGTATGTATATTGGTACACTTTTTCTATATTCGGGCAATTACACTGCTGGAATTGGTTTTTTGTGTGCAAACAATCATATGAATGACTTTTTATATGCAATTCCTTTTCCTGACAATTTACATATGGTGAGTGTATAAGCATATATTTGGTTTTTTTTGCGTTAATAATAATGTCATTGTCATGGGACCATTTAATTATGTTATTTAGGTCTGTTTGTAAAATTTCCTGAATTTTTAGTGGATCTTTGTCAGCACATATAATGCAAGTATCGTCTGCAAACATGTAGCATTTACAACGTTTTATTACATTTGTTAGACTGTTAACTTGCATTATATAACATGTAGGCCCCGATATCGACCCTGTTGCTACTCCGGTATCTGTTAACATTTCATCACTAAAAATTCCGTCAATTTTAACTTTAATTTTTCTATTTAATAGATAATTTTTAATCAATTTTTTTAAAGGACCTCTAATACCACATTCCTCCATTGCCCTTAATAATGTTTCATGGTCCAATGTGTCAAAGGCCTTTTTAAAGTCTATAAAAATTATACCAACATAATATTTTTCATTTAAATGACAATTTATATGGTCAGTGAATTTAGACAGTAATTGTGTAGTACTTTTTTCTTTTTGAAATCCGTATTGTATGGGATTTATGATTTTATTTTTTTCTATAAAAAGTTGTATTTGGTT
The DNA here is from genome assembly GCA_951813805.1 of Limnephilus auricula. Lineage (NCBI taxonomy): Eukaryota > Metazoa > Arthropoda > Insecta > Trichoptera > Limnephilidae > Limnephilus > Limnephilus auricula. The sequence goes on from OX638403.1 coordinate 11,452,633, forward strand.
AAAGATAGCTCTTTCAATAATTTTATCAATACATGAGAGAATCGCTATTGGTCGATAGTTTGTGAAATCTTTGTGGTTTCCTGATTTATATATAGGTCTGATAATGGATGTTTTAAGTTCGTCAGGCATAATACTTTTACTTACACAAAGGTTAATTAATTTAGTCAATATTGGGATTATATTATCAGCAATTAACTTCAGGTCTTTAATTCTTATTTGATCATTGCCTTCTGATTTTTTAACATCCATATCATTAATAATTTTTTTAACATCTTTTTGTGATACAGGTCTAAATCTCATTGACATACTAGCAGGAGTTGTATACGTGTTACGATCTAGGAATTTTTTAGTACATTTATGTCTTATGTCTTTTATTTCATTTACGAATGTTGTAGCAAATTTATCACATAAAAATTTTGTGTCTCCTTGACTTCCCATATGTTGAAGGATTATTTTATCTAGATTTTGTTTAGGTTTTCCTATTAGGTTATTTATTTCGTCCCAGAGTTTCCTTGGGTTGCCGTTTAAACTATTTATTACGTTTTTATGAAATGTGTTTTTAGTAATATTAATATGTTTATTTGTTTTGTTTCTATATCGCGTGTATTCTAAACGAAAAACAGGGTTATTAGGGCTATTCTTGCATTTTCGGTAAAGATAATCTCTTTTTTTAATCATGTTCTTAATTTCTTCAGTAACCCATTGGTTGTTGTGCCTATGATTATTTTTAAATGATTTTTCTTTTTTTCGAGGATTCATAGATATTATCAAAAATATTTTTTAAATTATAGTACAGTTCTGAGGGACATTCAGTTTGTAATAATTTACCCCATTTTACTAGTTTTAATTTGGAATATACCAATTTATTATCAATAATTTCCCTTTTTTCATTAAAATCCTTTGTAAGTTCCTCTTTCCCTATCGCAACTCCTGTTATATAATGGTCCGATATTTTGTTAGTCACAATACATGAAAACACAATGTTATTACGGTTACGAATTGCAATATGGTCGATACAGGAATAAACATTTTTACCGTTTAAAATTTCATCCCCGGTCACATCTAATATTACATTTTCTAATCCATTTTCACTGAGTAGATTTTGGTATTCTGTAATTACACTATTTTTGGTATCCAATAAATTTATGTTAATGTCACCACAGTACAAGTAATTTGAATCAGATGAGGTTAATTGTAATATTTCTTTGAGTTCCTTCAAGTATATATTCTTGTTGTTGTTCGGCGGGCGATATACTGCAAGTATATTTATGACATCTTGATGAACGGTGGTTATTTCTCCAGATATTGTCTCGCAGCTTTTAAAAGAAATGTTTGTTTTCTTAAAAGTATGATGGTTTTTTAAGTACATGATTAATCCCCTCCTCTTCTATTCTCTCTAGTATTTGCAATCGAGATGAAGTTTGGTATATTGAACATAGTTATTATTTCATTTGTAATATTTATTTCCGTTAGAAAAATTACATCTATAAACTGCAGAATGTCATTTATTTGTGCAATAAATGAATTAAAATTCTTTTTCAGTGATCTTATATTTAGATGAATAGCCACAAACCTCATATTGATGCTTTTATCGTTTATCCAGTTATCCAAATTATAGCACTTTGTAAACTTGTGAGTTTGGAATTGTGTAGAATCTTCCATGATGTGGATTTAGTAACTGATAAAGTAAGTGTTTCGGGTCAAAAGGTGTTTTGATTTTTTTTTATTTTTTATTTAAATGTATCTGTTTATATCATTCTCATTTCTTATATGGATTATTTTCCCATCACCTTCACTTCTTATTAATATTTTGGAATTTTGTACCCAAATGTATTTAAATTTTGTTTTCATTTTTTGTTTTGTAATGTATAGGAGATCTTTTTTTTCTTTTGTTAGATTTTCATTTATGTATATTCGGTCGTTGTTTCCGTTCTTGTAAATGTCGTTGTTCGTTAACATGTTTTTTCTTTTTTGCAGCCATTCATCTCGATGAGATTGACGAGTGAACTTCACAATTACATTTGCCGGTTTTGAGTCCTTTCTATTTGGAAGTCTCCAAACCTTTTCAATATTTTCGCCATTCGTATTTAGTTTATCTGCAATTGTTTTTATAGTTGTTTCAATATTTTCGTCTTTTTTCATTTCTATACCAAACAGTTCAATGTTGTAGTTTTTTTCTCTTTGTTCAATTTCTTGGATCCTGTATTCTAATGCTCTATTACATTTTTCAAGGTATGTGTTTTTGTTTATAACTTCGTTGAGTTTATTTTCGTTTTCTTTTAGTTTTTTTCCCAATTCTAGATGTAGCGATATCAGTTCGTCATATTTGTTGGATAGAAATTCAGTTGACTGTGTGAGAGTCTCCATATCTTTTTTCATGACGTACATTATGCTTATTTTATTATTTATTTCATTAAGAATTTGTTTCATTTCTGGGATATTTTCTGGGTTCGGGCCTTGTGACCCGCTGCCTCCGGCCGTTGCGTTATCTGTGTTCGCATTGACTGTTCGTTGTACTTCGCAGTTTGTACAAATAAATGCATTACCCACGTTAATGGCGGGGTTTGTACATAGTTTGTGGAAGGTTCCATTACAGTCGATGCATTTGACCAATTCACTGTCTTTAGCAACATATTTTTTACATTTCTTACACTGCACCATTTTAAAGTAGTTTGAGCGTTTTTCGTTTACTTTTAAATCACTTTTACAATTTATTTATCGCACACTGATTTACACCGTTCGTGTTCGCTGAGAGACGCTCTAAAACTCTGGGTTTTCTTATAATATTTTATAATAAAACTAGACGAAATCCCCGGCGTTGATCAGATATAGACTACTTCAATTTTGAACGTGAACTTTGCAAACATTTCATCAAGGATCATAATTCTTCTTTGGGTTGGGAAAAGAGGATAGAAGTGTTTTTTAGAAATTTGGTGTAGACAGTGCCCCTTCTCTTGTTTTGATGATCAAGTATGCAAAATTTCATCAATCTTGGAATATAACCGAGAATTGTATAAAAAACAAACTCACACTTCTTTATATAATTATAAAGATTAATATATAGGTATTTATTGAAATGCAAAAAATTAAAACATTATCTTTTATTAATTAATAAAGTACAATAAAATCTTTTTAAAATCTTATTGTTGTGCAGTGACAAAATAAAATATAAATGTAATAAATAAACGAAAACTATTTTTTTTTATGAATACCAAAATTCAAAACATGGAAAGCTGAAATTTTTTATTATTTTAATTTATAATTTATTATTTATTGAGTTAGTTTATACAACATGATAGATAGTATTTCATTTTGTAATTTTAAATAATTTTTTAATAAACATAACATTTCTTTTTAAATACATTCATTCTTCAGATTTTCAGGCATTTCATCATCTTTAGTCCTTTGTATATTAGGCAGTTCTGTGATTTAGATATTATGTGGCAATCTAATTCTATTTACAGCTCTGGTTTCGTAATTATGTATATCTTTATTAAAAATAATTTCATCCTAATTGGGCCGCAGGTTTGGCACTCCAGGTCTTAGCGGCGGATGTGTCTGCTTACTTACCGTGTGGCGGGCCGAATTTGGGGAGACTGGTTGAGGGACACGTTTTTACCTCTCCAGCAGGACTCTATCGACCCATCACCTTTCACCGAAGTGGGAGGGATGGATTAATACGTCCGTCACTCCTGGACACACTGACTTCCAGATTTCTACCACCCTTTGAGGTGGTAGAAATCTGGGGATCAGTGTAATTTTCCTCAAGGCCTGCTGTGTGAAGTTGATTTAAAAAAACTTAGATTACAAAATTTCAATAACGTTTTTTTGGTTCCTGTTTGTTTTAAGTTTGAAAGTGTTACCTCAATGCTTATTGTATTTCAGAATATTATGCTATTTTGATACTAATTTTATTTGTATTATGTCGTCGAATGGAAAAGTTTTCTTTTCTAGATTATATTAATAATCCAGCATTCCCACACGAACGTCTAATAATATATCTATTATCAACTTAAGTATTATAAAATTAAAGCATTATTCTATTCGCGAAGTCAAGGGACAGAATATCCCCTCGTGGATGTATCGTTAACCCGCTTAAACACAGGAGACCATATTTGTCCCAGCTCACACAGGTCTCATGGAAATCATTGTATCTCCCTTACTATCATAGTGAGAAGTATGGTTTAAACGGCATTGGAAAGAAAATACAACACCCTATATATTGAAATCTAAAAGTAAACTACAAAAAAATTAAAAGGTACGCCTTTTTTTTTTTTTTAGGTAAACCAAAGTTTTTTATCGCAATTTGAAAAAAAATTATGAAACTTTATGATTTTTTTACAAAAAAGTGAGGTGACAGTAACGTTTATAGTTTATTTGTCTAGTGAAATATGTATGTGTTTTTATTTTTTCATTATCAGTAATTTTACTTAGATAAAACGTAAAGTGAGCCATTTTTAAAACTTTTAAAAGTTTTCATTCAAAATTTTTATATTAAAAAAATTACATGGTAATTTATGATAATAAAATTTAGAAGTTTATTTCATCACCTTTCTAAAACAGTTTTTAGTTTTCGGATACGTTAACAAATATTACATTTATTTTATTGGATTTTATTGCAAAGCGAGAATATTTTTAGCCTCTGACAAAAAACGCCAAATTGTTGAAGGCAATATACGAATACATTTTACGAACCAGCATGACGTGAAAGTAGGCGCATCAGTGAAACAAATAGTTGATTTAATATTAATTAAACTAAAATACCGGTCCTAAGTCGATATATCTCATAGCGGGAAACTGTTAAATCAACATCACTTAATGATAGCAAAAACCTTTCAGATCTGTGCATTCCAGTTTTCTTTTTAACTTTTTCCAATAAATCTTTTGTTTAATCTTTGACCGAGTAGTCGTAACGCAACATAGTTTATGTACTTATTTTAACAAATCGTCTAAAGAAACCAAGTAGTTACCAATTACAAAATTTTTTATAAAATCACTCCATGATTTACTGATTACTAAAACTGATTTATTATCGTTTGTTTGTAAAACATTGTTTCATTTTTAAGACGATATAAATTTATTGAAAAATTCTAACCAATTTCAAAGTTGTATCAAACCTTTCAAAGGCTTTAATAGCCGAATGACACGAATGTTGGATATATTTGTTGAAACTTTGTCTTTGCCGGTGATTTCCATATTGGATTTACCCTCGATGGAATACAAAAATTCATTTTAAAATGAATTATTTGACGTCGATTTGAATTTGTTAAATGTTAAATTGTACAGTTAAAAGTTTGATGTTGCCATTCTTTTGTAATTCGGATAAAAATAAATTGTCATTTAGCTATATTTAATAATCAAATGTCATGACGTATTTAATTAACAACTGAGAAAAAAAGTTAAAACCTTACACATGAAGCTTTCTTTAATGCTTTCATTAAGTTTAATACAATATGAATGAATTATTTTATTTATGAGTTTTTATTTATGATTTTTAAAGTAAACGTTAATTTTCCATTTTAATGTGTCCTTTGTAACCGGAAACTTTTAATAAATACAATGTACTTATATTCTTACTACGATTGCAAACGCGAAGGTTTGTAATTAAAAAGTTAGTCAAATTTAGATTTTATCATTGAATAAGAAGATAACAATAATAATCTAATTTTATAAAATATGAAAATGAACAAGACACAGAAAAATAATAAAAGATAATGGTCCAACTGGGACTCGAACGTAACCTTACGTCTTACCGTAAGTATGTCCCGGTAAGACCTAAGGTTCTCGAGTCCCAGTTGCGACTATTATCTTTTCTGTGTCTTGTGCATTTTCATATTTTATAAAATTAGATTATTATTGTTATCTTCTTCTTCAATGATATATAACATTGATGGGAATAACCTTCGAAAGTAAAAAAAATAGAGTTTTTCATATATTAAAAAAAATGAAATTTAGATTTGTTTATGGTAAAAAATTATATCATACTAAACTTTATTCCCGAGCCAGTTAAAGAACTATGGTATTTTAGCCCAACACCGCTGCAACCTTTCGTTCTAATAATACATGCGTTGTTCATGAGAAAAGGTGATAGAATTCTACGAATTTTTTTAACATGAAGTTCACAAAGAAAGTTCTGAGGAAAATAATTTTCCGCGGGGCCTATGTATCTTTGTGAAAGCTGCGTGGAAGATCTTTTTGAGGAGAAGAAGGAGCGAATATGGGTCTTTTTGTAGGAGTGAGGAAACACAGAGGCCGGCAAATTGTTTCACAGCTGAGTTGTTAAACTCAAGGACGAGTCGTAGAAAATACACTTTCTCAAAATTAACAGAGGTTAACTGTGTGCAAATGTTGGGCATTCCTAATGTGACCAGACGTCCCGTTTTCACCAGGACAGTCCCGTTTTCAGGCAGCGTGTCCCGGTGTCCCCGAAAACAGCTTCGGGACGCCAAAATGTCCCGTTTTCGAAAAGAAAGAAACTCGCAGTAGAATTTTTAAAATAAAAAAGCGTGCAAATAAGAATCCTGGCGGTAGAATCAAGACGAGTTGTGATCTAGCCTCCTACATAGTAAAGTAAATTCACTCATAAAATCCATGCTATGTAATTTTAATACAAAAACATTTTTACTGCGGCAAATTTCTTATTTATAAAAATTATCACTTATTATTAATCATTAGTAAAACAAACCTCTTTTTTTATAAGGGTTTAGAATTTCAATCGTCCATGCGATTGGTAGCTGCAAGATAAATTGTAGAGTTACCAAATGACAGGAATTTTTCTGACATCCGGAATTTTAGCTGCCTGTCAGGGAAACTGGGAAAATTAGAAATGTTCAAGATATATTATTAAAATATAAGAAAAAAATAAATATAATAGAATTTTGTGTGCAGCCGAAATAAAAAACATGACGGATTTCCGGGCAGAATCGAATCAAATGAAAATTCTCCAGCCACCCCTCCCCCCCCAGGATGGATGGTTTATAGAAAGTTTTTTAAGTCAGGGATTTTGTCAGGAAAACTCAATTATGTACCTTTTTCTTCGGTGACCCGGTTTGGGGGAAAAAATAAAGGAATTCAGCTACGAACCTATATAATAATAATAATACATTTTCACATCATAGTATAATGTTAAAAAATAAAAATGATGAAAAAAAAATAAATGAAAAAGGAAATAAAACACAGCACGGATCCCTAATCCACAATTTGTTTTTTTTTTTCTAATATAAACTTAGTAAATTGACCGGAGGACAAATATAAAATATCAGCATTTGAAAAATAGGATCAAACGGATCGTCGTTTTCAGAGTCAAAGATTTTTCAAGTGTTTTAGGGCTCCACACCAGAGGTGACTGCCAAATTCAAATGCCAATTCTGGGGCGCTCTTGAGATATGTACAGTTATCAAAAGTACACATTTATGGCCATTTATTGCATAACTTCGATTATAGTTTTCTCGTGTTAGGGCAATTCCAAGAGCATTTTCCACTCTGCAATTTATTAAAAATATCATTTGTTTCATTTCTAACCTTCTGGGTCAAGCTATGGATCAAAACCTACTGAAAAAACTATATAAAATATAACTTCAGTTGATTTTCTTTCATTTGATTTTAACAACGAAGGTCGTATTCCTATGATATTGGAATTCCAACGGTCATCCGAGTGTACTACGTGCTTAGTTACTCGTGCTACGTGAGAAATTAATTAACTTCAATTAAACATTATCAAATTAATGGTTATATTTTATTTTGATCTCTGATCCGGAGCCAATAATCTAACTGCCCAGCAAGTGAGATCATTATAGGTAAGTATTTCCGGTAAAAATTAAATATGATTTGTAAATGAAACAATAATTATAATGAACACATTATTTAAATATATTTATTAAATAATGCTTAAGAATTAAACACTTAATAAAGTTAAAAACTTAATAAGAACCATTCATTGAATAACCAACACCTCTGCCATAGGTCATTCCAATGGTTCGCTACATTTGGTGACTTAGCAGGGGTTCCCGGGTTCACGGGGGTGAGGTTTGTCCATGTCACCAGCTGCGTGGCGGGCCGGATCTGAGGGCTGAAAGAGGGAGACCATTTGACCTCTTCAGACGTACTTTCTTGACCGCAATACCTTCAAGGTATTGAATTTATACGTCACTCCTGGATACACTGACTTCCAGATTCCTACATATCCTTCGCCTTCATATATTTTTCCTTTCAAGAACTTCTTCTCCTTTCTTCCCTAAAAAGTCCCTCCAAGATGGCATAGGGCTCGAGGGAAATTGTTTATTTATTTATTTACTATTTTTTAGGCCATTGGGCTTTTACATTTGGTACATGACGTTTACATTTTTTTTACACAAGGGTTAGTAATAAATATAGGTTAATTAAAAAAAATCTTACATTACAGTGGTTAACAATTGAGGAAAATTAATGATAACAACAATAAACTGAAATTTTCAGAAATAATACATTAACACAAACAAATGTTTAAATATGTTTCCTCAGAGCCCCTTACGTGGAGTTCATGTAAAAGAAAAATTCTGCCGTTCGTTTTCTTAATTCACTTTAAATAAAGATAATAATTGATTTTTCGATGAAGTCTTATCGTAGTTTTTACACGTTTCAGTATTTCAATACAGAAGCGAATACTGACTCATGTAATGGCAAATACTGACGTACTGACAACATTACTGACGTCAGTATACTGAGATCTTGTAATGGCATACAAATACTGATGGCTGTTATCGGCGTACTGATCAGTAAACACTGAGGCGAAATATTAACACGTGTAGGGTACGTTCAGAAAGTTGATTTGCTTTAGGTATCAAAAATATCATGCATTCTAAATTGTGCCAACAAAGTTCGTGCTTTGAAACTTTTGTTTAATCAATTAATTTCGAAATATTTTTATAATACATGTATTGTAAACTGTTCTCCAGACTCTTACTTCATAAAAAAACTTATTTCTTCGTTGATAGCTTTCCACGACAATTTAATTTCAGTTGTAAGGGTTTTGAAATAATACACAATTAATTTTATTTCTCCTTTTTTATGTAAAATACTAGGTGGACATAATAATACATGCTATTTCAGGCATTTCCACATGACAAAGAAAAATGAAGAGGAAGTTAGCTATTGACAGGAAAAAGCTATAAAATTAAATTCTTGGTAATAATATAAAACTTATTATTATCCAGGCAATAAAAGTAAATAAGACAGTGGATGATTCAGTCGGAATGTCAGTAATTTCCTAATCCCAGCCCTTCACCGTTTTTAGGGCAGAAATGCACGCATATGACCTGTCGTTTCCCCAGTTTTCCTGATGTCTACGGTGAGGGAGAAGGAAATATGAAGGGGGGAGGTGGTGTGCCCACGTGTGTTTGGGTGGTGCCAGCCGGTGCCGGGCACGTGTCCGTGGAAGCCTTCACCCGCCCCCCCTTTAAGGTTGTCGCACACTAACTGAAAAGTTTAAAAAACTTTCATTTCGGGACCGAAATTTGCACTTTGATGCACGGATAGAATACTATTGAAATAATCATATAAAAAATATATTGCTTCGATTTTGAAAGCAGTTTTTCATTAACCGCACTTAAAAAAGGTCAGATTCGTTGAAACACACTGATTAAAAAAAAATTAAAGATCATATTTAAAAATATTATTTCATCTACCCCGTACTCAAGAGGTCGTCTTCCTTCTTATACGTTTGCATGAGAACTAAAAAGATAGAAGATGTAGAATGATGATTCGCTGGGACTATATACGAGTATAAGCCATAGGTAATCCTTTTACATGCAATTTTTATTGGCATTCTACAAAAAATATATACCTATATAAAATATAAATTGTTGCAAGTTTTTGATATGATTTAAAAAAATAAATATATATATATTTGCACTAACTTAGTAGTAGGGATGATGTAAAAGGAATAGGACAACATTTTTGTTAAAGAAAAGCAAAATTAATTCGGAAGTTAGTACAAAACTCGAATATAAAACTAAAATTTTCCGTTCACATTTGCTAGGAATTAAAATAAAATAATAATAATATAAAATAATTCAATTTTATTAGTTTTTTGTACCTAAGATACCTGCATATTTAAGATAAATATATAAATGAAGTGAAATGTTTGTTTTTGCTAAAATTGCCTAAATACGTCTTAGGACTAATTTTAGGTAAGGGGAGAAGAAGAGAAATATAGGAGAAGGATAGGAGATGCTCCCAAAACATTCCATACTTATGTATTAATTTACAATAGTATGCATTACTTCCTCTCAATATTTCTAATGGTTATTTTTATAATTATAACTTTCCATTTTATGTTAATTATGTGTGATAATAAATATTTCAATATTTTTTTTATATGTTATGGTTAAATATTATTTTAACTTATATTTTCAGTTTACCTAATATTAATGTTAAAATATTTGTATTTGAGTTAACGTTCCTTTTAAAGCCCAACGAGCCTTCCTACATTATTAAAAATAAATATATTACAAGCATCATTTTCGTAATTGCAGCTAAAAAAAAATTTGTTCGTCGACGATTCATTGCTTTGTCAACTATTATTTTCACACATTTATTACAAAAAAAAATCTGTGTTTCTCATATCCCCCATTTACTAGTAACAAAACATCCCAGAAATGGGGATGCCGCTTGCTCTGCTCAATTGGTATATTTGTAATTGCGCTATTATCACTTTATTTATTTAAAAAAAACTTATTTTTATCAATAACTTCACAATATTTGAAAATATCCTGCTACCGCTATTGTAGGCGGAAAATATTGCTTGTGTCGTAATGTAGAAGCTAGCCATCCTAGGAATTGAACACGGGACGCCTGGGTGGGACCCAAACCCGATGCCAACTCGACCACTGACATTAAATTGAGTTTAAAATGTAAACTAACATGGTACATATACTTCTTTAGAAACATCCGCAATAGCCTCAATATAAACGATATTAAAAAAAGTATACTATGCTTTGTGTCAATCATAAATAGAGTACGGAATAGCAGATGGGGGTCTGCCTTGAACACTCGCACAGAGCGGCTCAATGTAGCCCAAAAAGGAGTATTAAAGACAATATCTGAATACTCCACTGTCCAAAATAAATACTCAACCAGGTCAAAAAGCGAAAATATCCTGGTTACTCCCAGTTTGAACACATCTTTTGAACAGAGAAATAATAAATTCCATGCTATGAAATTGTTCAATGCTCTACCAAATCAAACCAAAAAAATAAAGGAAATGAGTATATTTAAAATAAAGTCTCAGAACAGGAAACCCTAGTGAGGAGGACTGTGAAAAAGACAAAAAAATTACACTTATATTATTCTTTATACCTACATAATGTACAAACTTTGCTATTGAAACTAATAAAAAATATTAAAAAAAACACCATTTGTTTTTTCTTTACATTATTATCATGGTTCCATGACAACTCACTAAGTGACGTTTCAACACACCCTTGAAAAATTATTAAAAGTGATGATTTTAATTAGCCCATAACCTAATAAAATGTAACCTATTTAATCATTTTTTTCATCACTTTAAATGACTTTTCAAAGAAGTGATGAAGTTGCACATTATTGAGTTGACGGGTGACATATTATCATATTGGAATAGCTAAGTTATTTTGTTTATAACCGGTATGAAAATAAATATATAACTTTTGTCCTTTACGTATACCTTTACTATCGCAAACCATTATTGTAAACAGTGATTAGTTTGTAGTTATTGTTCGTTATCTTACGCAATGTTGAGGTAGGTTGGGTTAGATTGTAATTATAAAATATTATTCTAATTATTATCATAGGTATAAACACCGTTTAAGTGGGTACAATTATTATTGTCATCTTATGTGATGTTGTGGTAGGAATGATTAGACGGGAATTATAAATAATTCTTCTATTGTATAAACACTTTTAACCTATAAATACATTGACCGGTCAGTTGGCTGAGTTGACAAATAAGTGGGTTCAATTTCTCTGCTTGCTAATACCTTTATCATTACACAAGTAACATCTACCGTTTCCTCATTGCGGAGTATAGTGACACCCACTCCAATTTTCATGGTAGACGAGGTATAGTGACACCCACTCCTCAAGGTCCTACGATGCGTGGAGAACCAAGAACATCGACTTTCCGTACATAGGTCATTTTTGTTCCCTCCAGCGCATTGGTGACCTTCCTCTGTTTCTCCTGCCAAAAACTTTGTCGAAACTACTAGTTTCTCCAGGTTTGAGATCTTAGTTTGGCAAGCAACGCGTCTAAAGTATCTGAGATATACCTTGTGGCAGACAGTTGAAAGGCTGCGGTGGATACTTGGCTCTTCCAAAATGGATATATTAGTTCGTCTTGCTGTGAATGGATCCTGAGCATTTGTCTCCAGCATCACATTTCGAGGGCTAATCGCTTCTTTTCGCTGATTCTAATTATGCATTTTTGATCACCACTAGGAAAATATGGGAATATAGATTACACTATCTATCTCATAATCGGGGTCACCAATTAAAACAAGAATAGTTATGTAGATGCTTTAATCACCATCAAACCAGGGGTTAGATTGTCGTAAAAATAGGTAAATTGCATTAACATTCTAGGTACTACTTTCCATAAATCAAATATTTTTATAATGGAATAACTTATTGAGTGAATCCTCAAATTGTAATATATACGGCTTTTGTTCCCAATCCCACTGATCAACTGTTGAGCCGAACTTTTGGCTTAACACTCCTCAAATGCACAAATACGCTCCTCCCAACGCAACGGGTGAATCGAACGTTACTTAACAAATCCTTAGCTGATCGGAGCCTCAGATTGATCAATCGAAAAGTTGGGAACAACGGCCGTTAATCATTTAAGATAATACAACTCTCTATCTCAATCTTTTCGTTTGAGAGTTGTTAATATTATCTTCAATGATTAAAAATTAATAAATTTTAAGAAGTATAGTTTCTGTGCAGACGTTACCAATGCTTTAGGTTTGGTGTTACAAAACTGCTTAAAAGTTATACGCAACATTCTTACTTTTAAAAATGGGTAATCCGACTGTCATAAAAAACATTGATTCATAAAATCAGCACCCGTATGAGCCTCATTTGTTGATCCTCCTGTCGCTTCATATTTTTTGCATATTTTTATTGCTAATTGCATCTTTTGTCATGCAAAAATTCGTAGCTTATTCGTATTCCGGGAATGTTTGTCTTTCTTTTAAAAAAATGTATGTTCATATCGTACATAGTATTAATTTATATGTATATAAAATAAGCTGCAGATAATCCAATGACCTATAAGTTTTCCGCTGCAAACAAGTCTTCGAATAATTAGTATAACATTATTAATAATTAGTCATAACATTATTAATTATATTCTTGATTATTGACATTTGTTTAATAATTTTCGTACAGCGACGAAAACAAGGTCATACAGGTAAAGATAAATATCAGATATAAAATAAAATATTTTTCGTGAAATACATCAAGTTTCTTTGGTAAAACGATATTATTGTAATTTTGGCTAGGTATTTATTAATTAATTTATTAAGTGTTTTTTTCTTCTTTTTCGGCGTTTCATCGTTCCAGTTTTTTAGCAGAATTTATATTGTTGCTTTATTCTCATATTAGGTAGGTATATAGCAATTTACTAAACGCCTAACAATATCATCTCATCTTACTAAATCTTGTCATTAAAATTTACACAGAGAAGCGAAAATCTGTATTATTTTTTGTACTACTAGCTAGCACATTATTCAAAATCATTTAAAAACTTAGGTTATTTTCAATGCGTGACAGTTTTAAGGTATTCATCATCAGAAAAGGGTACGGAAAAAAACAGAATATCTTTGCAATAATTGATAACCATAAAAGAACCATTAAAAAACTTTTCAAAATTTGTTTGAATTTTTTTGTATTTGTTCATTTAATTTATTTTACTCCCAGGATTATACTTTCCTGGTCTAGAATCGGGAAACTTAGATCAAATTATCATTGGTGGTCCCTTTCTTAACAATCGTCCTTTTTATCGAGACTTATCTAAAATATCTTCCCTTCCATCTCTTCTAAGTCTGAGCATGACCCCATTATAAAAAAAATTGTTTAGCTTGTTTAAATAATATTAAAATATAAATTCGCCTTTCTTTTCTACATAAATTGAAACGATTACAAAAAATCCTATGAAGGGTGACCGCCAGAAACATTGAAAAGAAAACAAATATTTATTTTGTATGAAACGGTATTTAGTAATCTTCTTAATAAGTATATAAAATTAATGTTACTTTTGTTTGTTCCTTATGCGAACCTAAACCATTCACCCGATTACGATGAAACTTAAGTGATTTGTTGTGCGCCTGCCCGCGAAGGTTTCTATATATATAATAGTGAGTTCAGGCTTTATGAAATTTGTATAAATAATTTACAATAGGTGGCGCGCGAGTTCTTTTGAAAAAGCGTATTTCATATAGTTTAGCGGCAGGGGGAGGGGGAACGAAGGGGATGAGGGGGGTCACGGGAGATGGAACGAGGGAGGGATGAAAGCGGAAGGGGAACGCGGGAGAGGAAGGAGGAGTTGCAAAGGTGATTACAAAGGAGACGTAGTAGCGGTAGGGGATAGCATCGGGTAAATTTGGAAAATCCATGCTTCTCACACGGTCAGCTGTATGTGGTCGTTTAAACCGTCAAGTCTTACCTTAAACAATTTCATTATATTTTTTTCCATTTAAAACATATATTTTTTAAAACGTTTTAATAGTTGTGTGCACCAGTCGTTATATTCTTTTTTCCATTATGTTTTAGTCCTTTTTCCGGATCACGGCACGAATTTGTGAAGTCTCCTTTCGATGGGCCCGGAAAAGCTATCAAATTTATAGCGGCATTTGAATACGCAGAATTGGAACTACTGCCAAATAAATTGATCCTGTTTTGTGGCTATGCCGTGGTATTTAATGAGTTACGATGCTTATAACCGGTGCTAGTTGTTTCTTAAAACGCAACCTAGTTTATTTCGTTTAAGTTTTAATGGTTACGACTTTATGTATTGACTTACCGATATCGCTGTACAGCCGGAAGATTGTCGTTAAAGTTAAATATTTTATCATTTTATGTACTTATGTAAATAAATTATGTAAGAAACCGTAATAACTTCTTTACGTTTCCATGAAAGTAGATCCCTCGATAGTTGTCTCCCGGCATACTGGTATACAATATGCTCTCGGTTTAGGAAAAAATGGTAAACCTACTTTAACAAAACTAAAATAAGTGTCCCCGATGTACCCTCGAATAACAAAAATATAAAACTTATTTTCATTCAAATGCATCAAGGAAAGAACTACGTGTCTATCAGTAGAGGTCGGTGAGTTTTCAGTGAGCTAGAGTGCTAAGATTGAAAAAAACGACGTTACTAATGTTGTTGTAGCTGAAAATGAATTTTAATTTTTTCAAATTTTCAACTTTTTGTATGAAGATCTTCAGGATTCTTTCAGTTTGGGGATGCGCCGCATCCATAAACTAAAAGATCTTCATACAAAAAGTTGAAATTTTGAAAAAAAATCATTTTCAGCTACAATAACATGAGTAACGTCGTTTTTTTAATCTTGGCACTCTAGCTCACTAAAAACTCACGAACCGCCCCTGGACTGTCTTTATAATGTATATCAGTGGCGGCTCGTGAATTTTGGGTGTTGAGTGCTAATAAAACAAATTAAATTTTTGATGTTGTTGTTGTTTTTTTTTTACAGTGTCCATTTTTACATAATACCTCACAAGAGTCCCAACTGCTCCTGTCTGGAGCCAGAGAGACTATGGCATCCCCAATTGGGGTATGTTATGAGGCTGAAGGTAACTGGGTAAGGGAAGGAGACGAGGAATAAGAAGGTGGGGAAGTACCTGGCTATTCAGATGTAGTCACTAAACACGGCTAAAGCCATTTCAAGCAACGTTTCAATTCTGAATGGTGGTCTTACACCAGGGCGATACTAAGACTATCTCCCACTCTGGAACGTGCCTCAAATATACTATATATTATTTTAAATAATTAATTTTGAAATAAAGCAAATTAATTAAATAAAATGTATTTGCGCACGTGGGGTTCTAACCAGCGACCTTCGGAATGGAAGTCCAACGCTTTTTTTTCGATAATTCAGTTTTTTTATGAAGATTTTCAGAGACCTGTGCAGCGTACTGCCAAACTGAAATTTTCTGGAAATATTCTTGGACATTTTTTTTTAAATAAGCCCACCATCACACTCTGAAGTCACGGGCCGCCGCTGCTCTATATAACAGTGATAAGTACAAAAAATCAACACAATAAATAAGTTCGTTTGATGTCCATACCAACTTGAGATTAAAGGAGTTTTTGAAGTCGATTTTAGATTTGAAATTGTTAAAAAAGCAAAAAAAATTATAATTTTATAATGACTATAATTTTGGGATCAACTTCTTTAACAGAATCGGAGTCAAGGAGAACGGGAGTCACTCTTCTTTACTAGAATATGCAAGATAAACTGCTGATTAAATTAATCGCAGTGCCATTTCCATATATTATTTAGGGGTAGGTAGAGAGAGAGAACGGAACTCTACACAACTCTGTCTGTCTGTTGGGCACACTCCTTGGTTTGTTTACATTCATACATGCTCTTATATTGTTCCGATTCTTACCATGACCCGCCTCAACTGTTTATTTCACTACAACTACAACGATTTCATCTTTCCTCTGTTTGCACGTTTTACAGGGTGTTAAGGGACGTACTTGACTTACTTTAACCAGTGATTCCTGATATTATTTGGAGTAAAATATGTAAATGAAATTTTGGTCTCGGGTGGCATATCTTCGTTGCATATAGAATATGAACCATGCGAGACTGAGTATATTCTGAGAAAATCGATAAAAACTGTTTAAAAAATAACGAAACGGAAAATAACAATTCTATTTATGGGCAAAGTAGGAAAATATATTTCGTTCATTATGAGAATATATTTATGGCAAATATTCATTATTTTATGCCAGAAAATTGAATTTTAAGGCGCCTTTGTCACATGCTTCATATTCTATGCACAGTTTTCTCACTTGGTTCATATTCTATGCACAGTTTTTCTCACATGGTTCATATTCTATGTATATACAGGTTTCATCATAATTTTAAATACCATATTATGTAAAATTTTTTAATTGTAATTTATTAAAATTTGACAGCTGATATCACAAAATGATGTTAATATTATGTACATACCAAGACAATTGAATTGTGTACGCAGAGAATACCACTTTAAAAAAAATAATTATTATATATTTTTTTGATTGTCCTCACATGGTTTATTTTGTATTGCAATCTATTTGATATTTTTACATGGCTCATATTGTAGAATATGGAGAAAAAAAAGAAAAATAACTGTATATTTAAATCATTTTCGTCAAAACCGTCACATTATTTATGCTGAAGATTTTAGGAAGTTGATATTGTGACAAACAGGTTATTGCTGCTTAATAATTTTATGCTCTATAAACCGCCACGTTTGGTTACTTAGCAGGGATGTGATAGATATTCCAAGGTTAAGATTTAAGTAGGCCAATTGATTGAATTAGGCCGCATAGGGGGAGAAGTCGGTTGAGGGAGGCCCTTTGACCTTTCCAGCCGGACTCTCTCGACCCATCGCCTTGCACCGCACTTAGAGGGATGGATTCATACGTCCGCTACTCCTGGAAACACTGACCCCAAATTCCTACCTACCCTTCATACCTTTTCCTTCCCAGAACTTCCTCTCCTTCCTTTCCAGACAGCATCCCCAAAAGATGATGTAGGTCTCGAGGAAAATTATTTTCCTGAAGGCCTCCTGTTTGGAGTTAATATAAAAAATAAAACTTGTGTCTTATTTTCATAACCTGGAAGAAAACATACATTTCTGATGATATAGCACTTTTCAAAGTAAATAAAATTACGAAAAAAATGTATCACAACTTTTGGTTTACAATATAGGCTTCTAAACGAATGCGTTTGAAACCTTTCAATTTCCTTCTATACAAATTCGCGTAACAGGGAATGCGATTTCCTTTGTGTGGCCTGACAACAAATTAATTATTTCAAAATGCCTTCACCTTTCTCTAGTTTAGTATATAAGCTTCCGTTATCGACACGATGACTTTTAATTTAATGAAAAAAAAACATTCACACGTGGGAAAGCGGAAGTATTTTGATAAAATAACATCAGTTTAAGAAAGGGTTCCATCGGTTTAACACATTTAAAAATAGCTCTGGTGTGCTTGTTAATTTTTTAGTTAGGGGATGAAAAAAGTAAAATAAACACCGTGAAAAAGATTCCATTGTTTAAAATAGTTCGAATATTTTCAGAGATATTTTAAAAGAAGAAAAAAATGGCGTGAAAAAGTATGAAAAAGTTTCCATTATATTTAAAAAGACTTTAATATATCCCGAGATATTAAAATTAAGAATATCAGAGTGAAAAGATCCCTTTTTATTTGAAAATAACATGAATGTAATATATTGTTCGATATTATTTAAAAAAATAGAACAAATGTTTAAAAAAGAGATCTGTTTGTTCGAGCGTAACAAATTAGAAAATGTCTTGGATTATTTCAAAAATAAAACAAAAGTTTAAAAAAGAGATATGTTTTTTCGAGCATAACAAATTTGAAAATGTTTTGAATATGATATATTGTTCGGTATTATTTCAAAAAAAGAACACAAGTTAAAATAAGAGATCTGTTTGTTCCAGCATAACAAATTTGAAAATGTCTTGAATATAATATGTTGTTCGGTATTATTTCAAAAATGGAACAAAAATTTAAAAAAGATATCTGTTTGTTCGAGCATAACAAATTTGAAAATGGCTTGAATATAATATATTGTTCAGTATTATTTAAAAAATAGAACAAAAGTTTAAAAAGGAGGTCTGTGCAAGCATAACAAATTTGACAATGTTTTGAATTATTGTTCGATATTATTTCAAAAATATAAACAAGTTTAAAAAGGAGAGATCTGTTTGTTCGAGCATAACAAATTTGAAAATGTCTTGAATTATATTGTTCGGTATTATTTAAAAAAAAGAACAAAGTTTAAAAAATATATCTGTTTGTTCCAGCGTATATTGTTCGGTATTATTTAAAAAATGGAACAAAGTTTAAAAAAGAGATCTGTTGTTCGAGCACAACAAATTTAAAAATGATCGAA
The DNA here is from genome assembly GCA_951813805.1 of Limnephilus auricula. Taxonomy (NCBI): domain Eukaryota; kingdom Metazoa; phylum Arthropoda; class Insecta; order Trichoptera; family Limnephilidae; genus Limnephilus; species Limnephilus auricula. Next base: position 11,471,805 of record OX638403.1, read on the forward strand.
GATATTTCAAAAATAGAACACTCGTGTGAAAAAGGGTACCTGTATCAAAAAGAACATCAGTTTGAAAAAAAGTTTCGTTAAAATGGTTTAGGTAAGCTTGGTGCGAAGTTAACTTTAGCGATTGAGCGAATTACAAAATGCAATAAACTTTAGAGTACCGCGCCGTCTCTCATCGCGTGATGGGAATTAATAACATTTTTCTGTTAATACGATTAGTCGATTGAAATCCAAAGTTAAACAATCGGTTTAATTGAATATAGCAGGATCGTGTTTTAATTTCGTTTTCAAATTATTGTCATTTTAATTAGTGTTAATCTCTGTCATGTTTAATTAATATTTACTGCTCGTGGTTGTAGTGAAAGCGGCGAAGTTGCAATAATAATTCGAAACCTTGACTTCGAAATCGTCGAATGCGGGTTAGATAATTTCGAAGTGACTTGTATGTTTTTTGAAAAGGTCTGACTATTTTAAGATTTAAGTTGTAAGAAAACAAGTTCTAATATAGATATTTTATTTTTTTATTTTTTATAATTTATTGTTTTTGTGTTTAATTCGTAGAACTCCATTTCATTTTTCGAAATTTAATTTAAATTAAATATAATAATGTTTATTATTAAGTTCTGCAAGTGTTATAGTTTTTATTATTGTGACAGTTGTTTCGGCTTACAAGGCCATTTTCAAACTGAGGTGTTTCATAATTAGACGACGATATTTATACGATTTAAAATGTCAATTTGAAAGTGAGCAAATTGATTTTCTATTATTGACCGACAATAACTCAATTTGCTCACTTTCAAATTGACATTTAAATCGTATAAATATCGTCGTCTAATTATGAAACCCCTCAGTTTGAAAATGGCCTTGTAAGCCGAAACAGCTGTCACAATAATAAAAACTATAACACTTGCAGAACTTAATAATAAACATTATATTTAATTTACATTAAATTTCGAAAAATTCTAATATAGAGTTCTAACTTCTGAATTGGAATATTTTTTTTTAATGTTTCTTTATTCTTTGAATAGTAAATATAACATTTGTGAAATTTATGGCCGCCATACTAGGCACATGCCCGTGTTATGGTGGCCGTTACTTGTACCTTTTCATATCAATGACAGTTATCTTTATAAATATTATTTTTTAATAATAGTATTTTTTTCGTTAAAGATGTATATTTTTGGATTGCGTATCAGGAATGTTATGACAGTGCGCAAATTAGTCCATAGAAAAAAAATGTAATCACAACAGGAACATTATCGTAATATAAACAAAAATTATGTAAACACAGTTTTATTTTAAACAATTCTAATCCAAAAGGATCTTTCTCATTACCACCAATGGACGTCATTAATTTGTTAGCTGTTAGACGTATTAATGGCTTTATGAAAATATTATTGCTAATTTAAAATCTATTTTAGTGGAAAAAAATAAACAACCTAATAATTGCTATTGAGAATGGTACATACTGGGCTTAATCAAACGTGATAGATGTTCATGTAAACAAAACTTATTTTAATGAATAATGTATCAAAATTAATATGTAAAATTATGCCTCAGCACCTAGTTAGGCTAATAATATTATGATTCGTCAATAAATTTGCTAAATTAATAAATAATGGAGATGGTGTCTTGGTTATCGGCCCGATCTCGCGCTCCTCTCAACTTGCGAGGTGCCGCCTTGTGGGCAGTGTTGTCCAGAGCTACGCATAAAACAGACAGTGAAACCACAACGTCTGACAAGAACGACGAAGACACGGATGATGACGAGGGTGGGTTTAACCCTTCCTCCGCACGCAAGCCTGATGTAAAACTGACACAATTGTCAACGATCCTGGCTATTAAAGGGACCCGCGATGTTTCTACATCCAATTCCTCCCTTGGTCCCGCCCCCGATCCTAACGACGAGCTACCCCCACATCTCGTGCAGGGTTGTTACTCTAATTCTACGATAGATTCCGCCCCCTCGATTTTCCTTTACGACGGGGATGTTAACTCAGTCAGTTCGGCGAACGGAATCAGTTTGATTTTTCCCGTCGCGTGGGAAGCAGCCACAGAAGCCGGTGACCGGAAGGCTGAAGACCGGAAGGCTGTGTTTCGGAAGGCTGTAGACCGGAAGGAAGAGAGTAGGGGGCTCCGGGTAGAGGGGGAGTGGGACACAGCCACGGAAACGCACTTCATCGGAAGGATCGTCGGAGAAGAAACGCCTGCAGAGATGCCTGTTGTAAGTCTCCTAAAATAATATGCACCTAACTTTCGAAATTTATAAACACCCACACAAGTAAATTTTTTTCTTCACAACACGTTCTAATATTGCAATGATTTTAGTTATGTAAAAAATGCTTTCCAGTCTTTCAGAATCTAACCTAAATCCACGTATCCTTTTAAATGCGCCTAATAAGAAAAAAAGGTTTTTAGTTTTAATTATATTATATCGAAAATAAATCCAACCAATGCGGAAAAATTCTTTTGAATGCAGTTTAAATCTGTGTAAAAATGATTTAAGATTTTTTTAAGATCACAATTTCCTTAAAGTGCAGGTTTACACGTGATAACGCAGATTACTGAATTTTATGATATTCTTTTATTTATTTATTATTATGACTACTAAATAAAAAAAAAAACTTTGAAAATTCAGTTTGAGCATCGGTCCAAAAAATGCAAATATCTCCACACAACCTGTCTTCGATTTGGCGCGCTTTCAACTGTGGAAATAAAGACGTATTTAATTACGTATATATATATACGTAATTTAACGCGAATGGAAAGGCATTATCAATAAAAAGCGATAGTGGAAAAAAGTGATATTATCCCGTATAATTAAAATGAAAAAAAAGTGTATCTTTCTAAAAATATATAACATAAAAATACGATGGTTAACAATATACGTAAACTTTTTTTAAATGGGTAGGTACATTAAAAACATTGAATTAAATCACACCGTACGGAATCAATGCTAATGGCTAATTGCCATAATACCTATCAACAAGTAATGCAAATAATTATAGCATAGTATCCCACGTGTATTTGAGCACGTGCGAATACGACAGCTGATAAAGGCTGATAAGCTCGTTATGAACTGCCATACCAATAAGCAAACTAGTTACAGACTAACCCTAAACTAGATTGTCTATAGGGGGTTGGTAGAATGGCGTGCCACCTTCTGTTCATTGCTCATACCAATTGCTGATTTCTAAGCAGTGATTAACAGAATCATAAGATATATTATTGCGTATTTGTATCTCTTTGTGTGTTATGTTTCACTGATCTTCGCGTTTCTCATAAAGATTGTAGTTTGACGTTGAACCTACTTTGAATATCGTTATATTTTCAATCTTTTGATAACGTTATGCATACCTTACCTGATTAATAAGTAGGTACGAATCAACAATAAATTATTTAGGTCAAATAAGTATAATTACCTTAAATCGGTCGATATCTTTAATTAAATCAGAAGAGCTTTGGCCTTGGATTATATATACCTATTTATTTTGTATTTAATACTTACTATAGGTACAAATAAAATCATTATAAGCAATAATTATCAGCCTGAAAAACTCATCCACATTGAAAAATCTTCCGAGAAAAGATACAGTGATGATGCGGTGCTGATTTCTAACAGCATAGAAGATCTGCAGTCACTCGTATCTAGGATGAACGAAGTATGTATGAAGAATGAGTTGATGATGAATGTAAGTAAGTCAAAAGTAATGGTGTTTGAAAGAGAGAGTACGAAAACAGTGTGCAACATAGTTGTGAATGATGAGTACTTAGAGCAAGTTGATGAGTTTGTGTATTTGGGAAGTATGTTTACGAGAGATGGGAAGGCTGATAGGGATATTGAAAGAAGGGTAAATGCAGGTAACTCTATTAATGGTGGACTGAATGCTGTTGGCGCCAACAAAAAGCTGTCTAAAGAAGCGAAGCTAGCAGTTCACAATGGAGTGCTGGTACCTACCCTGATGTATGGCAGTGAAGCATGGAACTGGCAGATAAAGGATGAAAGTAGACTGAATGCTGTAGAAATGAGATCCCTGAGGCGTATGTGTGGTAAAACCATGTATGATCGTGTGAGGAATGTGGATATCCGAAAAGAATGCAAGGCCGATGTGAGCGTCATAAGTAAGATTAAAAAAGGGACGCTTAGATGGTTTGGACATATAGAGCGAATGAACGAAGAAAGGAGTGTCAAGAGAATATATGATACTAATGTGAATGGTAGAAGAAGTCGAGGACGCCCGAGGAAGACATGGCACGATCAAGTGAATCAGATACTTGAGTCGGGCCATGTCAAGAGTCAGAATAATAGAAGAGCATGTATGATAAGATGTATGAATGTGAATGAGGCGAGGAGTGTATGCCAAGACCGAGTTGTTTGGCGGTCCGTCCTCTCTGCCTACCCCTGCGGGGAAACGGCGTGATGGTTAGTTAGTTTTTTTAGTTAGTTAAATTCCTTATAATATTTAGAATTAAAATGTATATAAACATAGAATTTCTTCTATGTTTATATACATTTCAATTCTTAAAGGTCGTTTAGCCCTTTTTTAATTCGTTGGATGACATATTAATTTATTTCATCGCCTTAAAATTATACAACACCCACATCATAAAAGAAAAAAGTATTTAAAAAAATTAAATCATTAATGTGTAGGTAAGTTCACAGGTACGTAAATCCGCAAAATATAGCATTTTAGTAACGGACGAGTATTACTAGGAACCTATTTTGCAGTTTGTGAATTCATTAGCATAAAAACCATGTGATAGACCACTATTTAGAAACCTGCGAAATTCTTGTATATCACACGAACAAACAAAAACTTGATTAAAAACTAAACCTCATTAACAATCACATAAAGATTTTACGATAGCCGTCGATATAAGTAGATAAAATTTTACAAATCCTAAATAAAGTTTTACACAGAATGACGTACTTTGCCTTCTGCAAATCAATAATACAATATGGCATTATGATGGGGTGGAACTTATTAAAAAAACACAAATATTAATATTAAAAATAATCCTTCTTAAACCATAACTTCTGTTTAAAGAATTTAAAGTCAGAAAACTAAATACATTATACTTCTACCATGCAAGATTACAAATTTACAAAGATATAATAATACATAAATTCCGACAAACATCAAATTTCCCAACTCCAAAGTGTAAAAAAACATTAGTAATCCAATTATAAATATCTTAAAGTAAAGACAGCATCAGAAATATAAATATCCACTTTAAAAATTAAAAATTTTCAATTATAATGAATATTCCCCATTCAAAAAACCCTTCATTTATTATAGAGGTACATTTCATATATAACAATATGTCGAATTATTGTTATATACATTTTAATATATTTCTGTAAATGATGTATCGAACTTTATTTTTTTAATAAACGTTTTTTAAAAAAAATATAGGTAAGTACCTAGTAGATAAAGATATCGTTATTTAGAGAATAACAATTAAAATAGATACACTTGAAGGCGTTTCATTTATATTGTCATTTTTCAAGCTCCCGCGTATAGGCAAAAAACATAGCATCTATTGTCTAAACACAGCATAAGCTTAAACACATCATATATTGTCTAAACATAGCATTAAAATAAAAATAGCATATTCTGTCTAAACATAGTATAACCACAGCATCTATCGTCTAAACATGGCTTAAACATAAACATATCATCTATGGTCTAAACATAGCATCAACATAAAAATAGCATCGACTGTCTAAACATAACATAACCAGAGCATCTATTGTCTAAACATGACATAAACATAACATACATTGTCTAAACATAGCATAAACAGCATTTGTTATCTAAACATAGCATAAACATAACGTTGCATATGTTCGCGAAGTCATTAAACTAGGTTATACGTATTTAGTATAGTTTAATTAAAATTATCTACATGCTACATTAAACACATTCTATAAAAAGGATTGAAGATTTTTTGCTACTTTTTTATTGGTATGGTTAGTTAGAAAAAGAGAAAAACATATGTAATCACTCACTCAGCTTTAACTAATAATGATCCCGTGACTAAACCCAGAAAATATGATGTACATCTTTAAAATAAGAATATTTTAATGTGGTTTTAATTACAGTAGTACTAAGTTTATTGTTTTAAATAAAATTAAATACACCAGTTGAAAATTTAATGGGTTTAAATACAACCTGAAATAAATAGATATACCTACACAGTACACAGACATTATAATAATAATAATAATATGTGGCTAATTTATATAGCGCCGTTTTCGTGAAAAATCACCTCAAGGGCGCTGTACAAAAAAACTAAGATTTATAATTATAACTAGGACTTGCATCTAAGACTTATAGCTAGTGACTTACGACTAAGACTTATAACTACTGACATAACTAGTGACTTACAAGATAGGTCGAAAAGTCTGCAAATTTTTTAAAGTAGGTTTATTATTTAGGGGGTATTTTACTATCCTCCCGATAAACTGAAAAATAACTTATCATTGTAATAATTAGGTATAAAAATCGTAAAAAACTTATCCGATATATTGCCATACTATTCATTAGTTCGAGTACCGAATAGTTAACTTGTACTATATAAATTGATAAATCGTTAATCGCACAACAAAAATATAAGTAATCCTATGAATAGTCCTTTTGACAGCTAGCAAGAGGGTGGTGAAATATCCCCGTATTGATATAATAATTATAATATTTTAAATTAAATTCCTTATATAATCACAAAAATCGTCGCTGGGCGCGTAATACCTCACATGTGATTTTTTTTTAAATTTACAGGAGAATGAAAGAAACTAACTTTTTAGCTGGAAAATGATGGGAAACTTATTGCGTATAATTAATAATCATTATTAATAAAATAAATATTGTTTGGAGTTAAACCATCTTTTTCGTGTACATATTATATTTATTTTTTATTGGTGTTTTCACTTTCCTGTAAAATATTTTTCTTTTTACATCGGAGGTAAAAATACCCGTCCAGTGACGATATAAAAAATTACGCAATACAATATTTGCTAAAAAAGGAGTTGTATACATTAACGTTATATTTAATTAATTTGAATCAAGAGCAAAACAACAAAATCTTTTTATCGGTATATAAGCATATGTTATTTTTTTTACGTTTCAACGGCTTAAATTAATTAACGTTTCGATAAAACCATCCATGTTTTATCTGCTTGAAAACATAATATTATTTTTTAAATAACGGTAATTAGTACATATATAACCGTAATTAATATGACATTAAAAATAATTAAGTCATAATAAAATTAATTTCTTTAACCAGAAAAGTTATAAAAAAATATAATTTTGAAAATTTAAATACCTGTATGTTACAATAAGGAAATCTGTTACAAGTAGGACACAAACCAATTATTATGGTTACTCGAAAATAGCAGTAAAACAATTTTGTAGAATGTTTAAAATTTAAAAAAAATATACAGGTAGGTACCTACTTTTATATTAAACGACGAAGATTATATAGATATAAATATATATGTACTTGTATTATAATTCATTAATGAAAATTTCTAAACTTTTAATGCATGAAAGTCCTCTCATTCTTTCTCGATTATTAAATAAATTGCACTAAAAATATTTATTTGTAGTAACTTTATTAGGACATTTAATTTATTCAGTACATTTCAACCAGGCGTCCAACACGCAAAATAATATTCGTATAATACCAACGATGATAAATTTGATTATTATATTGTGGTAAATAACTTCTCCAAAAGTCTAAACACCTTATGGCTGAGTTGTGACTTGATGCTAATAATATTGTCAAGATAGAGAAGTTCACTATTTTGCAGATGAACAATATAAACAGTTATCAGCCATTTCCCACTAAGTAACATCGTGTTCAATTCAATATAATTAAAACGGTAGTTGTTCAGGAGTGAATCTAAACTCATGCCATCTAATACCTCTATTTGAATTTCACTTTTCTTTCCTTCATTGAATGAATGTATAAATGAAGTGGAATCTTGGAAGTGAAAATTAACCCTTTTCCTGACATTCGAAACTCGTCAGATAGACTCGCTGTCCATGACAATGCATTCTATCAACTTTTGGTGTCAAACACGTACATATATACATTTCTCTGGAATCGGAAAACATAATATTAAAAATTACACCAGTTAATATCCGAATAAATCTTGTTCCTTTCCAAATATAAAGGTGAGATCACTTATTCATCCTCAAACTCGTTTTTTTTGTTTTTAGTTTAAATTTTTATTATTGTTTTTTTATTACTTTTTTTATTATTGAAGACAGAATATTATTGCAATTACAGTACAATTTGATCACCACATCGCATTTAGGCAGGCGATTCTTCAATAATAGTAGGCATTTAGAGAATAGTCACTTTACATCCAAATGGTTTGCAAGTTCATTTAACAGCACCACTCCCCTCCTCATGCTATGGTTCTGCCGTTCGGTACTTTGAACAGGTAATGGTATCTACTCCGGCTGTCATTTATAAGTATTTGAAACAACAGGTCCGAGGTTGGACCCTTGAGGAATTCCAGATTGCTCTGGGGATTTTTTTGAGTTATGTCCATTTACTGACATAATTTGGCTTCTGGATTTTAAATGTGACGAGAAAAAGTTCAGTTTTGCTAGGTCGAAGCCTAGTTTAAACTTATTCCTCAGAAGGATATCATGTTTAAAACGACAAAATGCTTTGGTAAAGTATTAGTAGGAATTATATAATTTTTTTCGTGGCATCCTATTCTGGCTTCTAAGAAATTATCAAACAAATAAAAAACTGTAATCTCTCATTTCAAGTCCGCGGTGGGTAGGTAGGTATATCACATAAAATAGAAAGGTCCATTTAAGCGCTTGGGCACATAAGCTTGTTTTCACGACAATTTAACGTAGGTAGACATAGGAATGACGTATGCCCCGGACCTGAGTTATTTGTTAATTAATATTTCCGAAAATATTTGTAATTTAATGGTACAGTAGGTTGGTGCATAGTGCATACTAAATAGATACTAGGTAGGTATTTATGCCGTGATAAAGTAATTATTAAGGGCAAAATACATGCAAAACTGTCAAATAACTTCAGAAGAAATTTTGGTTATGATTTATTAAATAAGAGAAAATTAGATACACCAGTTTTTGGACGCCAGGTCTACAGTTCACAACACTAGACAGAATAATATAATATATCTATTACTAATAATAATAAATTATTACTCTGGTTTCTCTTCATTTTGAATTCTTTGACAAATCTAATATGCCTAAATTTTAGTAGTAAATTTTAAATTATTATTAGTAATATATATATATATATTACTAATAATAATTTAAAATTTACTACTAAATATATATATTATTATTGTGATAAACAAAAATGCTTATTATGCGATGTTTGTGCGTTTTCGGTACTTGTTAGTTCGACCTTTTTTCAAATATAGGTAGGTAATAGACTGGGGAACAAAACAAACTTAAATGCCGTATTTGCATACGAATGTATTTGTTAATTCCTTGACCCATCTCTGAATGATATATTGATTATACTGTCTAAATTGATTTGATTACCCGAATGGCTACAAGCTAACGTAAGATAATAATGCGATAACGATGTCTGATCACTCACCCGGCGGCTGCGGACTGGGACTGAACCCTGGGTGCTGAGTATTAAGAGGCAGACAGACCGGGTCACGCGGGTGCAAGGGGGCAAACGTGGACACTGTCAGGTCAAATTAAGGCGTGATCTTTTTACACTCTGTTACGTAGGGTCATTTACCACAGATATGGGAAAATAATAGATGGTGCGTTTGATGATTTTCCACGAATACCGCGTGGATTTGGAAAATCATTTCCGTAGATAAATAATCAAATACAATGTCATTGTTTCAACATTACAGTGAATTTGTGTATGTAGACATCACATTATTGTCGTATGACCTGTCGTCATGTATCGTATAGTCTATCATTATGAGTCGTATATAATTAATTATATAAGTAGTGTATAATTTAATTTTACTTCAATTAAAATCATTAAAAAATAAATCCGAGAACGAGTTTTGTGACAAAATTTCCTCAGTTTTTCTATTTATTTAAGGTCTTTCAAACTAAAATATTTTAAATTTTTTTTACACACTTATTTTGTTTAGACATGATTGAAAAATCATAAATACTTATGATTAAAAAATACTTACAAGAAGTACACGATATTTAATAATTTATCATCGTGCGTTTTGAGCATTTTCATTGCTTACTTGAATGTAGGTATATATTAAAGCAAGTTTTGAATGAAAATAATCGATATTAAATTTTTAATTTTATAAATTTGATACGGGGAATAATCGATCTATCTCATTGGAACCTTCCTGTACAGTTGCAAGCATTTTTAAACTTTTATTCTCATCCCCTGCGCGCTGGTCAATCGCAGTTAACATGTAGGTATGTATAATAAAAATAATACATGTTTTATTGACTTCCTTTTTTAAGTAGAGATATCCTAAATGGGATTTTCCGTGCTAAGGATTTCATTTACATATTAAAATTTAATTATATTAATAATATAAAGTAGGTACTTATAAATATATAATGTCTTGTTTTTTTTCGAAGTAATAAAAAAAAATTGGAAGTGTTTTTTTAGTGAAGTTTACTGCTTTCGGTTTTAGTCTGTATTTGGTCTCAGTATATTTTCTATTTCTTTACCCATTAAAATAAATTAATACCGGTAATTTAATTACATTACTTTATATATAATAAAATTTCATCTTTTCCAAACATGTTTTGTACTTTATACTACCTTTCTGTAATTATAAACAAAGAAACAACAAAAATAAGTGATTATTTAATAATTATCTACTTTTGTGTACTAAATACTACAAGGTCGATAGATTGACCTCCAAAGTTAAATAATTCCAAATTATCTATGAACATTGACATCTTATCGAAAACACGTAGTGCAAAAGTACTTGCCCGTCCACAAAGTTATCTTTCGTGTAAACATGAACCATAATATTTGATTTTGAATTTGGAACGTAACCGGGTTCACGTGGGTGTGGAATGTAAATATATCGTGATTTTACAAGTCGACATGCTTATCTCTGCAGTCGATGGTGTCATCACTGTAAATATTTAGGATATTAGTGCAAAATATTTCCTATGGCTTTATTTCGACGATTTAATTACTTTGTAAAAGTATTTCAATAATGTAAATGTTAAAATGTATTAGTTTGGTAATAACACGCCACACGAAAATAATAGGTATAATAACGCCCCAGCCATAGGTCACTCTAAGTTGTTCGCTACACTTGATGACTTAGGAGGGGTACCTAGATAATAGGATCGGGAAAGACTGGTTGAGGGAGACATAACCCACACCTCTCCAGCCGGACTCTCTCGACCCATCCTCTGACTGAAGTGGGAGGGATAGATTCTTATCCGCTCATGGCACTATTTCCAAAACCACGGATTGCTTTGTTGCAAAAATATGGCAAATTTTGAATATTTATTTTTATTAAAACGACTATATAATATATTGTACATTCAAAATATAACAAAATAAATATTCTCTAGATTCTTTAAAATGTTTTAAAGTTAAAGATTTAATTATATATTTTTTATAAATCCTAAAAATATATGATAGTAGACAAAAGATAGGAGAATTCATTAACTACATAGAACTATAATCAGTTTGTATGTCTCCATATTCAAATTCGGAGGTATGAATTTTTTAATGTGGGCGGAAAAATTTCACATTTTCATCAACATCATCAACATTTTCCCGCCAATAAATATTGAAACCCTGTTAATTTGTTCGTAAGAACTTCAGTCCCGTTTTTTACCGTTTTACGACTAAAATGATAGTATTTTAGAATACAATTTTTCTCCTTGTGGGGCCACATGAAAAATAAATTCTAATTCCGATTAGAATCCAGTTAGAATGAATTATTTCATGAAAATTCAAAGGCTTTCTAATACCTTTAATAGTTTCTGATACACATGGAAATATGTTTTCACCGAAGTTCTATCTCTCAATTTTTGAATCCTATTAGTCCTTCTATTACGTAAAACTTTTTGTTTACGGCTCTGATATAAATGAACAAGTCAGCGGTGTAACTTCACTTTCATCCAGTGTAATCGAAAAATTTGTAAAGTCGAGAAACGTTTCTTCGAGCTGCTTCTTCACATTAGCGAATGAATTTCAATCGAAATTTTGGAAACAACCTTAAATGTATACATATTAATATAATCACTGATTTCAAAATCAGAATTGAATATATGTATATTAACCCTTGGCAATATTATGTTAACACAATAAAGGATAACGATATTGTAGTAAAATAAAAAGCAGTTTAGAATTTGCTCACATTTATACAATACTAGCTGAAGTACCCAGCGTTGCCTGGGCTAGATCATCCCCCTAAAATAATGTACCTTATGACGAATAGCACTAATGTCAAAACTGTCTATAGCTTTCGGAGTGCGACCCTTTTTTATTTTGCCTGGAGTTTCGAATTTACCCCCATTTGTTTCGCTTTCGTTGACAATTCGCCTGATGGTACTTTCTAAATTAACCGCAAAAAAAAAACAATGATAGCTAAAAATATTGTATATCTATGTAAATAAAATAAAATCATACGGATAAACATGTGTATCCATGTTTGAAAATATTATGTTATACAAAAAAAACTGAAAATTTACAATATTTAAAAAAAATGATCTTTAAAATATTACTTACAGTTTTCTACAAAACAGTATCATTGTCATTTCACTGTCATTTTGACAGCAAAATTGATGTTGCAAGCCTACAAATAATTTAGTTCCGGTTTTTATATTTTCTACTCTTATTTGACAAAGTGTACCCAACTTTTTTACTTTATTTGACGACCAAATAATAAACACATATTAATATTATGTAATCATAACTCACATTAACCTAACCTAACCTAACCTAACCTTACCTAACCTAACCTAACCTAACCTAACCTAAGGTTAAAAACCCCAATTATCAGTTTTCGACGCTTCGAGACATGATGAATTATCATGTGAGGAATTAACATCCGATGAAAAGTTTGTACTCAATATTCATACACTTAAAAAGTTTCCACTGAACATTCTGGTCACCCTCTGGCAGTACAAATATGTGAACACGGCCGCCGTATTAAACCGGGACCGGAACGTAACAACAGCTTACAGAATGATGAAATGTCAAATAAAAAAAATTAAAACAGGACTTCACTACGCTAAATCTATGAAAGAAATCCAATTGATAATATTTTGATAGCCTGCAAAATTAACTATAACTATGTTTATAAATTTACCCTCACGCGGGAGCGGAATAAAAACATCGTGATTTTATGAACTTTGATCAATTTTTGGCGGGAACAACCAGATCTGTCAACTTATTTGTTTCGGCAATTTGTAATCATAAACACAAGATAAAACGCAATATAAATATTTAAAAAATGTACATTGTGGCGTAATATTCGATACACATTTCAAGAACTCCATGCACTTTGGACTTGTTAAGTTATCAAATTACGTTTATTCGGAAAGAGTTAATGATGTAATCAGAAATGTCTGGGAGAGATAAGGAAATTTTGAATGGTATTTTTTTATTGATTAATTGATAAACATATTTACTCGAAATGTTTAGTAAGTCATTATTGCAACTTTGTTATAATTAATAAATAACAGATTATTTTACGGTTTTTTCGCAGAAATTTAAATGTAACATTGTCATCAAATAACCATTCAGCGTCGTTTTGTTTTTTTGACATTATTTGAAAGGTCTGCGTTCTAGGTGCGTCTCAGCTTTAAAATTAAAATGATTTAATAAAAATAAACCTTATCAATCTGGTGATTAGCAAATTCAGAAAAACCGTTGTTATTTAGACAGCGAAGGTGTTCTCTTATCCTAATATTAACATTACGCGTTGTCCTGCCGATATAAAAGGCAGAATAATTTTTACATTCCAGTTTATACACCCCCGAATGACTTAGTTTGTCGTCTACATCATACAATTATATTGTTGTCTCTCTCTATATGTATATATTCATTTTGTAGTTATTGTTTAGTATTAATTTGTACCCTGAAGATGCTTGAGTAAAGCGAAACCGGTCGGTAAAGTAAATTAATAAATATCGTGGTTTTAAAACAAAAAAGTGTTTTATTTTTATTAAATATGTCAAACCACAAAGTGATTACTTTCTACAAAAATATAAAATGATTTAAATGTTGCAGGGAATGTGCAGCGAATTTAGATCAGCGCAGGTACCTAGTAATTCATAATGCAGTCTCTTTTTTAGAACTGCACATGTAGTTTTTGTTAAATTATTGTTATTAAGGTAAGTTTTTATATGCAGTAGAAAATATCTGCCCGTAGAGACAGCACTATTCAAAATAGAAAACATGTCTTTAAATGCTTCCTAGTGATATCATTTATTTCTAATTCTACCGTGCCCCTTTCCTATCCCTTCAAATATGTTTCTGTCGCACTGGATTTTCCCTTTTTGGAGTTGTTTTCAATAATGCACCGTGTTATATATTTGTCATTGTTTCGGCTGTATAGGTTTACACGGCAAAACCATTTCTGTTCGGTTTGATCGTGACATTGGCAACAAACTTTAATGGAAAGGAAGGTAGGTATATACGATAGGTAGATGTGAGATGACTTCTCTGCGAATGGTTCCTGGAAAAATAATAATAACCTCTATCGACAAACAGTCACATTATGACTCTCCTCACTATTAATTGATGGCTACCAATTATGTAGGTACTGCAAAATTATCCACCCAAATCGTAATGCACAGGAAGATTGACGGAAGACTTATGGTAGATTCAGACTGGGTCGACGTACGTACGCATCGCTACGCCTAACAATATCTGGGCTCCTTAGCAACCATAGATTTTCAATGAAAATTTATGTTTTAGAATCACAATGGCCACACGCATCGCGACGTGCGATGTCTGTGGCCATTTTCATAGAAAATGTATGGTTGCTAAGCATTGTTTGGCGTAGCGATGCGTACGTACGTCGACCCAGTCTGAATCTACCTTAAATCGTACTAATTTCGGTTGTCGGTGCTGTGCGTTAGTCCTGCGTGAAATCTAGTTCAAGGGATTATGTGAAGAATTTAGAAAAGCGAGCAAGTAGGGAAGTTTTTAACTACCTGTAATATAATATTTTTAACAGAAAATTATTTTTCAAGTATTTTCATAATTAGAACTGATATGTCGAGAATCCACACTATCCACGTTATTTTTTGGGTCTGCGATAATAATAAATAATAACATTGCTCACTTTGTGATATTTCACTTCAAGTGCGTAGGTACGTATCTATATGTTGATGGCACCACACCTCACGGCTTCCGCTAAGATTACAAAATATATTATCTTAAATTATCACATAAAGAAGTGACTGGTGCAAGTCAACTTCCGCTGAGTTGTTCTTGCAAGATTAAGATTGCCAACAGACGATATCAGAGCTCATCTCAAGAAGAAACAAGATATACACCGACACTAGACAGTGAATATAAATAATCTATTATGGATGTTTTCTGGAATAAAGAATATCTGTCGAATTTCCGGCTTTGATAAAAAAATAAAAAAATAAGAGTCATAAAGGAATCCGCCGAATTTCCGGCTTTGATAAAAATATCAAAAAATCCCAATTCTCTTAATACCAATGGAAAAGCATGGTGAACTTTGTTCCTCGTTTTGTTGGTATATACGTGACTGTTTACCCGTCGTTTATCCAATGCAGTAAACAAAAACAGTCGCTATAAATAGTATCTAAACATGTTGTTGATTTGTAGTGACATTTGATAATATTGCATCTCGGGTCAATTATTTTCTCCTTTGAAGTTTTCTCAAGAGTCTACAAACCGTTGCTAAGGGTGCCTAGGTACAAATTTAACTTCTATATAAACATTAACATCCTGAGTTATCTACGAAAAACCAGATAAAATATGAGTTCTCATTACTCTCGTCAGATTTCCACACAGGTACTGCGGGTTCTACTAAGTCCATAATAGCGCATAAATTTAAAATGCAGCTTTCAATGATGAGGGTAGGTGAATTTCTAATATTGTCAGGTTATTCGGTAACCCGACAGTTGATCCTCCGACAACAACTGGCACCCTGGAATTATAATATTTATAAAATTGTAATTTCTGTGCTATATTTATCAATTTCAAGTCTAAAATCGACTTAAATACCTTTAACCCGTTTAATCACAGGATACTATATTTGTCCCAGCTCACATAGGTCTCACAGAAATCATTGTTTCTCCCTTTCTATCATAGTCAGAAGTATGATCCAAACGGTATTGGAAAGAGAATACAACAAGCTATATATTCAAATCTATCTAATTAAATAAGTATTTGTTTTAGTATTTTTCATTATCAATAATTTTAGTTAGAAAAAAAGTAAAATGAGCCATTTTTAAAACTTTTTAAAGTTTTCGCCAAAAATATTTTATATAAAAAAAATACATGGTAATTTAAAAAAAATAAAATTTGAAAGCCTACTTTATCACCTTTTGAAAACAGTTTTTAATTTTCGGATACGTTAACAAATGTTCCATTATTTGGATTTTATTGTAAAGCGGGAATATTTTTAGCCTCTGACAAAATAGGCCAAATTTTTGAAGGGTTTAATAAGTTGGCATGGGTATCACACTAATTTATTTATAGTGTAGATTTTTTGTACTTACGCTGGTATGTACAATTATATTGACGAGTTGTTTTATTCTTGATGCATTTGAATGAAAATATGTTTTATAATTTGGTTATTAGACGGTACACTCTGATTGGACACTTAGTTACATTTTAGGAATACCGTATTTAAGCAAAACCGACTTAATATTGTTTATAAGTTCCCCGGGGGGCAATTATCGGGGAACTAACTGTTGGAATCAAGTCATTAATTAATAACCTGGGATTGTTTATGATAACCAACGATCACTATCTGACATCTTTTGCTACTTCAGAATAGATTTCCTGCTGAATAAATAATATACCTACATACGGATAAATGAATTTATGTAAGTTTCTATTTTATTCAGTCACGGGAATATAACAAAAGGTATCTACTACCTATTATAGTTAACAGTAAAACATTAAGGTAATAAAAGCAACTTGCAAAATGTGGTATTCGTAAAATCTAGGTACATATTTCAAAAAGTGCCTAAATCAAACTGATTACGGTGCTATTTGTTCTGATTGCTGTCAAGTAAATTTGCAGTAAAATTTGGGGCTATTCCCGTAAAAGCTATCCCTCATGAGTCCAGATTTTGCAAACTGTTAAAGGTGCCATTTGGTCTGATTGTCAGGGAATTGCTGTAAAATTTGGGACTATTCCGCGAGTTTCTATTTAAGTTTGAATCATAACAACATTAATGTATTAATAAAATTTAACCGGGCTTTTATTAACATCGTCATGTTGCATTATCTAGTCACTCTGTAATACAAGGTTCAGTTCATCTGACGAATGACAAATAAATAAATGACATGCGTAAGTAAGGCGCGCAAATTGTACTCTACGGTTCACACGGTTATTGACTATTATTAATTACGTGATATTTCCGTAACGTCTAGACGCTGATAGTAGAGTTGTTTATTGACTGCGCTTAATATTGACATGCGTGCCACTGGGCAAGTACGTAAACAATTAGTATTGTTAATAGTATGATTGTGGGTTTGTTTACATAAATAATGAGGTGATTTGTATTGGATTTCGGTGAATTTTTAACACGCAATTTCATATTTATTACTTACCGAAAAAAAGGTTAGTATTTTGATTAAGATCAGATCTTGGCAGCTATTAGAGATTTTAGGGACAAACGGTTAAGATGATAGACTTCGCTTTTCGGCCCATACAAAAAGGACGCCCGGGAAAAAACACTTTTCTACATCGAAAATTGCACAAAATGAATATATTTTTTTTATAATGCCTTCTAGAAAGTGAAAACTATGTCGGTATGTTTTCGAATTTTCGATGCGTTTCGTATTAACGTAAACATTCACTGTCAAACATGTACGATTTATCAAAAAATATTATTTAAGGAAAAAGTGCTGCTAACTCTACTCTCATAAAGATTTGTAAAATTATAAAAAGCTACCGACGTAGCATCTTCTTTCTAAAAAATATATATTTTAAAATTTCAATTTCGTGAAAGTTTCGGTGTAGAAAAGTGTATTCTCCATAAACCCCTTTTCGAGCGATTTCTGTAGGTAAATTTGAGCGTTGTCTCATTCGCACATTTCGCATTCGCATGTATTGTAAGTGTGCGTGAGCTTATTGGGAGCGGGACAGAATGATAGACGCGCGTGTTCCGCGTGTGGTTCAAAGTCTAGCCTCTTAAGTCGGGTAATTATCAACACTTTCTTCCCACTTCCTTCAGTCACACAAGTTTCCTTCAATAAGGGTTGTCTTAGTTCCACCGGCTCCGCTTGGCTGCCACTGGAGTGTAATACTTTTTAAAGTTTTTTTAAACGTTTCAAAAGCCCTATAATGTTATCGGTTCAGTCGGGGGTTCAAAATTAGTGACGCAAAAAAACCAACGTATTTATTCGTAAGGTCCTCTTTTGGCTGCCTGTTCAGATAATTTATTAGATTTGTAACACCATATTTCTAAAACTATGTGACTTGAATCTGAATAGTAGAAAAAGACAAGGATGCCTAAGAAAGACATGGCACGACCAAGTAAAGCAAATACTTGAATCGAGCCATGTCAAGAGTCAAAATAACTGAAGAGTAGGCAATGAATGTGCGCCAAGATACAGTTATTTTTCGCTTCGTCATAGAAATGGAAGTCAGAGGCCTACCCCCGCGGAGAAACGGAATTATGGTTAGTAAATTAGTTAATTATGAAAATGAGGGCGATTCTCTGTGTATTTATGCAATACCTTATACATAATGTTATTTTTACAATCCAGACTGATGCCATTACAAATCATTCTAATCTAACGAACCAACAAAGCTCTCCTAATTACACAATTTTCATCAGTCAGACAAACATTTTTGCACGATTTGTTCATTTACTAAACAGCGAATAATATCATCATGATTTATTTTTAGTCTAATGTAATTGAACAATATTTCAAAACTGTTCGCGTACGTGACGTATGAAACGTTTTCGTTTATTTTGTATTATTTTTACGTTTTTTAATTTTAATTTCTTGTTGGAATATAACTAGCTTTGAAGAAAAAGCCGTGCCCAATGTTATATATTTTTGTTTTTTGATATCCACAAATGATCGTGATAAAAATCATTTGGATTCCAATTTTGTACATGTCGGTAGGTACAGATTATTCCGGGATGTTGTCCAGTGGACATCCATTAAGATTGAACACCCTAAACTTGTGTTTAAGTTTATGATATCTAATTTACTTAACCTCATAATAAATAAATGATACTACAACCATTGAGTCCTAACCTGCTCTAGGATTTACTAACCATACAGTCAGGGTAAGCAGAGAAAATACAACGCCAAACACAACTATTCTAACATACAATACTTTTATTGATATTCATACATTATCTTAATAATAATAATAAAATCACTCTTAAACGGTAAATCATCATCATCATCACTATTTTAGGCTAGAAGGAACTGCAAGATGAACAAAATTTTATATAAAACTATTTTAACTAATTATAACCTCAAGAACGATAACTATCAAATTCAAATTTGGGTTATTACTACTAATGACCTTGAATGAAAGGTAATCAAATTTGGGTTGGTATAATAGGTACATTTTTTGAATATACTATTTTTTTTTATAAAATGTGAATTCATTGGTTTTAAACCACAGAAAACATTTTATATGTTTCCGTATTAATAATATTCGGAGGTACGATTTTGGAATGAGAGCGACCGAATCTAAAACTAGAAATCTCTTTCTTTCAAGGCATCTTTCGCGTGGTTTAAAAAATATTCATGAGATAGGGTTATTAAAAAAATACCTTGTGTTTTTATTAAGTCTAGTCGTGACATTTAGAACATTATCAAAATAAAACTTTAAGAAATCAGTGCGTTTAGGCGCCTTTCTGTCTTTTAGGTCCCACCCATGTCTATTGGGTCCCGCCTAGGGTTACCATCCGTCCGGATTAATCCGGACTTCTAGCCTTTGTCCGATAATTAAACTTACATAAGTAATACCTATCAAATAAGTCTTTAATCTTTATTAATTTCCCATTCACTACCTACCGCTACCACGTCCATGTCGTCATGAAGTGCGTACCTGATATTTGCATTATGTGATTAAAATGTCCGGAATTTTTTTGGACTGACAGGCTTTTTGCTAGGACTTTTCAATTTTCTAAATGGTAACCCTAGTCCCGCCTCAAGGCGCCCTCAGGTCTTTTAACTGGCGCTTGTCTTTGGCATCGTCGTACGGCTTACGATTTTGCCAGTATGAACCAAACTACCCAGATAAATGAATTTAAGACGATAGACTTCGCTTTTCGGCCCATACAAAAAGGACGCCCGGGAAAAAACACTTTTCTACATCGAAAATTGCACAAAATGAATATATTTTTTTATACTGCCTTCTAGAGGGTTTAAACTATGTCGGTATGTTTTCGAATTTTCGATGCGTTTCGTGTTACCGTAAAGATTCACTGTCAAACATGTACGATTTATCAAAAAATATTATTTAAGTAAAAAGTGCTGCTAACTCAACTCTGAGCTGAGCGGGACAGAATGACAGACGCGGGTGTTCCGCGTGTCGTTCAAAGTCTAGCCTCTTAAGAGTAATCTAGCCAGATAAATGAATGAAGAGTTACATCCAATGCAAACATAAGTTTGTTTTTAATGTTGGTTTGTTATAATTTGTTTCAATTTGTTATTAATTATATACCCATTATTATTATTTATATATTATTTCAATATCTGTGCTAAACAAACAACAGTTATTGT
The DNA here is from genome assembly GCA_951813805.1 of Limnephilus auricula. Classification (NCBI taxonomy): domain Eukaryota; kingdom Metazoa; phylum Arthropoda; class Insecta; order Trichoptera; family Limnephilidae; genus Limnephilus; species Limnephilus auricula. The sequence goes on from OX638403.1 coordinate 11,492,703, forward strand.
ATTTAAACATTTATTTTCTGGATATTTAATACATATATATATATATATATATATATGTATTTTTTTTTAATTTAAATGTTTTATCTTTCTCTTCTTTTTAATGTCTTCCATTTATTTTTGTTCGTACAAGACACGTTCCATATGTTCCAATTTGACAGCCCTAAAACGGGATTTTTCCTAGTTGGGCAGCCAAAACATTTTATAAATAATGTAAAATATATGTATAAAAAAAAGTTTAAAAAAAAACTCATTCATTACGCTTTCAGCGGCCTCACACTACTTCCAAATATTCTCATTTAATTAAATCTTAGCCACTGGAGCGTTTTCGGCCACATATTGGCCAATTCGCAAACACCTGCGAGCGCCCACCGATGGCCAAAATGTGGCCAATTTGATCAGCGGGCGATCAACGTAAAATAATAATTATACGCGCGCAATCTGTAAAAGACTAGAAAATGATTTCTTTTGACAATCACCTTAAGGTGAATATCAGAAGAATTCATATTCAACGCTTTCGTAGATGTCGCGTGTGTAGTATTTTTTGTACTTATAAACGCTTTTTACAAGTTATGCTTTGAAATATTAAGAAAAAAAGCAATATGAATATTAAAAACTGTTTTGTCAATTGAAAAACTCAAATCTCTCAAAAAAGGATTACAAATCCAATATTGGATTGAATCATCTTTCAGAGTGAAAGATACTCTCAGTATCGCCCTGGTGTAAGATCACCATTCAGAATTGAAACGTTGCTTAAAATGGCTTTAGCCGTGTTTGGTGACCAGATCTGAATAGCCAGGTACTCTCCACCTCCTTCCCCTTCTTACTACCTTCAACCTCGCAACATACCCCAATTGGGAATGCCATAGTCTCACTGGCTCCAAACGGGAGCAGGGACTCTTGTGCGGTATTTAAATACAAAAAAACTTAATATTTTAAATCATGACTTGTAAAAAGTGTTTTTCCCTAAAATAACCAAACGCGCGCCATCTGTAGCCAGACTAGAATATGAATTCTTTTGACAATCCAATTTAGAGCGTATAAAAATACTCGACCTCATTAATATTCGTATCAAAATATTATTCGTATTCAAAACTTATGATTTATTCTACATTAGATTACATCGCTTTTAGGGATGAACCGTGGCCACAGGGCTCAGGGAACAGCGGTCGGCCGTGGATATCGATTGTACCAGCCTGTACCGCCCTAGTGAGTACCAGGATCGCATGTCCCAGTAGGATAGCGAATAAAGACTCTAATACTAAATACAACTATATAGCACTGGGATATAGGACCTGTGGAGATGAAGGAAATATTGTGGAAGATGTGGGTCAATGATCACTGCAAATTGTTTCAGGCTTTTTATGTGGCAAAGAACGGCTGCGCGACCTCTTTTATACAAAACTAGCTGACCCGGCAAACTTCGTACCGCCTCAGAATCAATAAATTTTGTGTTTAATTTATTAGCTGATATTTTTAGTTAAAATAAATATTCTAAGTTCAAAAAATGAAATTGAGCTGTTGACTAAGCACGAAATGTTCAGCACACTACACCATTGAGAGTTCGAATTGATTCAAATTAAGTCGACCAACACACATTATTTGAAAAGCCGTTCAATACAAAATATATGAAAAAATTTATTTTGTTCATAATAATTTTTCCCTTGATTTTTTCCGATGTTTTAATAGTTATTCTGTTAATAGTGATGGAGACAAATCTAACAAATTAAATATCATAAAAATCGGTTTAGCCGTTCTTGAGTTATAAATGGTGTAACAACCCGACTTTGTTTTATATATAAAGATTTAATTTTGGATTTGGAGCCAATATGCCCTATAAAACTGATTCTTTTTATTTTAATTAATGAAGACATTATTAGCGAAACTCAATCGAAATCTGAAACAGAAAAATCAGAAAAAGATTGTATTTTATATTTATTTGATATTTTCTACTGTTACGATACGCGCCAATCAAAACCGACGTGGCCGCTGTGGCCAAGTTTGTACCTTACACTAAGTATTTTTAATAGGTACGTCTTTTTGTTTAACTTTTTTACTCCTACCATCATGTAGAATCACCATCCGAAGTTAACGCACTTTACCCCCGGACACCCTGTATAAACATAATTGATAACAGAGTAATATTTACACGTATGATATATAAATCATTTCATCTTCCTAATTTTTTATCTACTTTTTTTTTATTTTGTACTCATTTAAAAATGTATCCTTTTGTGGGTAGGAGGAAGGCGTTATTTATTTAGTTTTTGACTATTTTTATTATTGTTTTTATTACGCAGGGTTAATTTTAATTTTATTATATATATATATATATATATATTTTTTACGCACCAGATTTTCAGGTCATTTTTCATAGACTTTTCCATATAAATGATCATCTAGTAAATCCACGTTATGCAAGTGTATTATTTAAGTATAATTAATACAAAACAATACAAGAACAACACGTTAATTTACCAAACTATTAAATGGGAATATAGTTCACCGTCTCCAGATATTTTCATATCAGAGGGTTCGGCTCTGTGAAATTCCTAATTTGACCGATAAATCCTACTGATCCCTCAATATAAATATTTAAAAAAGCTTTCGTAATTCTACATGTATTTAAAATGACTGATTTTTGCATTTTTATATACAAATTCTTTGACAAATCTAATATGCCTAAATTTTTAATAAGAGAGCTAGGTATAATGCCAGTAGCCGAAATAACAAAAGGTAATATTTTTATAGTCTGAGAATGCCAAATTCTTTTAATTTCATTTCCTAAATCTGCATACTTTCTTATTTTTTCAGAAAGAAATTTTTGAATATTACAGGAATTTGGAATAGCTACATCAATAATATAAGTTATTTTTTTAATTTTGTCATGTAAAACTATATCAGGTCTATTATGGTCTGTCTGTTAGCATAGTTTTATCATAGTAAATTTTAAAGAAATTATTTTCTAACAATGAATTTGGTTCGTATTCATAATATGGTACTATATTATGACAGTCAATCAAGTTATATTTAATTACCAAACTTTGGTGAATTATTTTTAAAACCTGATTGTGCCTAAATGTATACTCAGACGGCGCTAATATAGAACATCCTGATATAATGTGTTCTATAGTTTCCGGAAAAGCCATACATTTTCTACATAATTATTATTTTTTTTATTTCCGCATATTTTTTTATTGTGTTTTAAATTCTTTGACGTCATTTTAAAGGTCTCTTATAGTTTCTGGCAATTTATTGAAAAGAATTGTTCCTAGTTACTTGTAGTTCTGTTGTCCCAAAGTTTTTTTACATATCGGAATCGGTAACATGTATTTTTGCCTGAGATATGCTATGTTTCTGAAGTGTACGGCATTGTAACATACATATTCTTTGTACACTTGTAAAGTTGATTGAGACAGAAATAGAGTATATAATTTTCTGACATTAAATTCTTTAAATATAAGTTAAGAATGATATAAAAATATTTTTTTTAAATATTGTTTTATTTATTGGTGTTTGCATAAATGTATTCTACATGTCTGAATTTTTTTACAATTTTGAAATTGACACTTAAATTCAAAACCAAACCATGTTTATTGAATCAAAGTTACAATCACTCACCGACAGACCATCATCCGAAATTAGTATGTTTGAAGATTATTTTCATCGCAAATCTGCATCCTGCGCCAATTTGATTATCTGGGGTAGGTGGCCACCACGCCACCCCGCCACCCCACCTCCCCACCTCCCCACCGCTGTCTCCGTGATCATGACACTAAAGCACATTATCAAATCTTAATGCCTCGTTTGGCATGATCGAAAGTTTTGTTGATATCACGAAATTTATAATGGCGGTTTGATTTTAAACTTTCTGCGATAAAAAAGTTTTTTGTTTTTTTTTTAACGTTATTTATGAGCTTGTGGAGAAGGCACAACATTTATGCACGATGACACAGTGGATTAAAACTCAATATTACGATTACTGCATAATAATTTCACATGCGATTTTATAAGATTATAATAATAATTACGTCTTTATTAATTTAGATTATTAGTGTTATCTTCTTCTTCAATGATAAATTATAATAAACTAGCTGGTACCCGGCATGCGTTGCTATGCCATTAAAGAAATTGTTTCTACCTGCGCATCCTTTTCCAATCGTCCCGTTCACCTTCCTCTTCCGCGTCCCCTTCCCCTCTCACGTTCCCACTCCTCCTCCTCCACCTTCCCTCTCCTCACTCTACTCCCCCTTTCCCCGTCCCGCGAACCCCACTCCCCAGTTCTTCCCCCCCCTCCCATATTCGCCTCCCCCTCCACAATTTGTAACATTTACAATAACAAGAAAAAATACACGTTCAATGTTAATAGTTTACATTAGTTTATAAATTAGATATGTATAAAAAGTTAACAACAGAAAATATTACACATTTAAACAGTAGGTAATATTAAAAATATTAGAAATTTATAGTTTTAAGTTTAGGATTCTTATAACTATACTTACTTATAACGCCTACCATAATACGGGCATTTGCCTAGCTCGGTAGTCAAAAAGCCATGTAAAACAAACCTGTAACAAACAAAATAAATAAAGAAAATTAAAAAAAAAAAAAAAACCTCACTAGGCTAGTAGTCTATGTTGAGGCAGTCATTTTATAAGTTAATTTATACGATATTCAAACACCTAAAATTTTTATTTGTGTCTGTCAATATTTTGTATCGTATGTTTAATATTCTCTTAATGAAGGAAGGGTTATTCCGAAACCGGTAGAGTATAAATTAAATTAAAGTGGTGGTAATAACAAATTTGTGTGTTTACTGTAAAATTTTAATATTTCTAAAATTATGTGTTTTTCTAATAATAAAGTGTGAAAGCTTATTTTATCACCTTTCAAAAACATTATTTAGTTTTCGGATTTTTTAGATTTAATTTTCATTTCAGAAATATTCAGATTTTATTGCTAAGCGGAAATACTGTGACCTTCTAAAAAAAAACGAGAACTGGGGGGGTTAATGCTAAATCAGTATGATAGATTAATCTTCACTAAGAAATGGTTTACATTATAAATACAAACAATATATGCTTTGGATAAAGTGAAGCATTTCATATCATTTCCATTGAGTAGAATTAAATTGTTAATTAATTTATAAAAAATATAAGTGTAAACTTCTAAAAAATAATTTTTCATTGCAAATAAATGAACGCATATAAATAAAAGCTTTTGAAAAAAATAATTTAATGCCTAAAATTCTAATGATTGACACACAAGTCTCCTCCACCCATCTTCTGGGATGAGAGGTGATCGGAGGAGTCTTTCTCCTTTCGTCCAAAAGGGTTTCCGGGACTTCAAGCTGCATGCCGGGTGATTTACAATATAAATAAAAAACTACTTTTGAAGTCGTGTCCTCTGGCTTATTGCAAAGCGATTTTAATGCCTATTACCTGTATTCGTGGCGATATAAGGCGCACTAAGAATACACAACTGAAGGATAGCTAGTCTAAAGAAAGATAGTTTAAAGTTAGCTAGTTTAAAATATTTAAAAAAAATCTTTAATTTAAATTTAGTTTTAATATAATCTGAAAATCCTATAAAATATTGTCGTTTTTTAAAAAAAAAAAATGATTTAATATTGTAGCCAGTTGGTAGGTCCCATCTGAGTAAAAAAATATATAAATTTCTCATATTCTGCTTTCAATAACCTCGTAATTAAATAATTAGATAAAGCCGCATTGACTTTTATTTTAATTAATAATGATTTCATTGAAGAAGTCTGCCTCGGAAAGCACGTGGCTTTATAGTGTATGGCGGCATAATAATGTATACAGGGTCCTAAGTTCGGACCAATACCAGACGATAGGCGAGACGATCCAGTTTTTATTAAGTTCAATGATTTAATACCAATAAGAATAATTGCGTAAAGTCTGGGAACTGAAACCGTCAAATTGGCAAGTAATTTTAGAGGAATTTGTAAAGGGGATTAAGTTATGGTAAAAAATAACTAAAAATACGAATATATCATGCATTCAGTTTGAAAGCTTTGCATTTTTTTATTCTTATATACCTGCGTGTTGTAAAATTTTTAAAAATGTCAAACAATTAAAAATCAATACATTTGTTTATACTGGGTTTTTACAGATGCTCGCACTTACATGAAAACAATCCAGTTATAAAAACTCAGTTATTGTACAAATAGGGATATACAATTACAAAAAATCTACAATTACATACAATTAAATACAGATACATACAATTAGAAAAACAGAAACATCACAAATAAAAAATATACATGGCCCATAACAATGGGGGAGGGGCGAAACGTGACATGCATATTGAACACATAAGAGGGTATTACCCTAAGAGTATGGATATTAGAGAGACGGCATGTGAAGTGTGCCCACGCGCTCAAAGTGTGCCTTTTCGAGAATTTTACCCAAACGGCTTATATTGGCTGCTGGTTTTTGGCCGTTTAATACGTTCCGACAGCAGCCATTTTATATGGTGACAGCCAATGTCAGCCGTGTGGGTAAAATTTTCGAAAAGGCACACTTGGAGCGCGCGGGCACACTTCACATGCCGTCTCTCTAATATCCATACTCTTAGGTATTACCAGAGAATACCGGAAATTAGTCTCTTTTAAATCAAATTCAACACGTATTGACCTCTTTTCACAAAAAAACATAAATTGATTTTGAAAGATTGTTAATTTATCTGGTACACGCAGTTTTAAAATTTTGAAAAACTAAGTTAATTTTTAATATACTAAGGTTATACCGTTGGTCGTTGGCAGATTTGTTCAATTTTCAAACGATAGATTCTATTAAACAACACAAATTTCAAATCGTATAATCACGCAACAAAATAAATCAATACATAATCTAGTCAACACAGTTTCAAAAATTAAAATTTTGGTTAAATTAGAATCATTAAAAAATATATCCGAGAACGTGTTTTGTGACAAAAATACCTCAGTTTTTCTATTTATTTAAGGTCTTACAAACTAAAATATTTCAATTTTTTTTACACACTTATTTTGTTTAGACATTTTTGTAAAATCATAAATACTTATGATCAAGAAATACACTGTATTCAATAATTTATCGTTGGGCGTTTTGAGCATTTTTATTGCTTACTTGAATGTAGGAATATATTAAAGCAAGTTTTAAATTAAATAAATAGTTATTAAATTTTTAATTTAAAAAATTTGATACGATGAATAATCGATCTTTCTCATTGGAACCTCCCTGTACAGTTGCAAGCATTTTTAAACTTTTATTATCAGCTGCTGGTCAATCTCCAATTGAAATATGTAGATATCTACATTTTTTCGAAATAACCTTCACTAAAGAGGGGTATATGATTTTTCGTACAAAGGTTTTTCACATATATTTTTATTATTTCAAATGTGGTATAATTGCACCTCTTTTCTGTGGAAATTATTGTGTCAACATCATCTGAAACGTTGCTTAAAATAGCTTCTTCAGCTGTATTTAGCAACAAGATCTGAAAAGATCGGTAATTCCACCCGAATCTTTTTCATTTTGGTTTCAATCCCCACTGTTTTCAGCATTGCAAAATACCATAATTAGGGATGGCATAATCCCACTGACTCTAGGAAGTTGCGGTTCAATGGCAATGAGCGAGTTTTTCGTACCTGCATTTCTATTTAAGCTAGTAACCCATTTATGCGTACAAAATTAAGAGGATACCCGGCGGTGATTTTTCCATACAAACGTATTCCCTATTTATCTCTCTAGATTTTAACCCTATAGAAAATATTGTTTTTGCATAAAATAGATATCAACTACTAGCGTGTCGGTACTTTTTGTTTTTTTTGATAAGTTACTTTTTATAGATGTTATGACCTTCCAAAAATCAATAAAATTGACTGGTTTAAACGCCGTCAAAAGATGTTCAGTATACAAACCAGACAATGTTTTTTTAAAAAAAGCAAAACGTACAGACATAGAATAGTTTTTTCTTATGTAGTTGGTAAAAAAAAAATTGAAAATCAGTCCACTTTTGGAGGAGAAAAGTGGGGAATACAAAACCTCCATTTTAGTTAGGTGTCAGTGCATTGTCCCTTTCGCTCAATATCCGGTGGAGTAAGAGCAACAGTGACAGCAATATTTTAGTAAAATCTATTTCTGCACCACCGGGTATCATCTTAATCATTTAACTGGAATTTTTTACAATGTGCCATGTAAACTTGCCCTTTCATTAGGCGCAGTACAAATAGTGTATAATTATTTATTCGTGTTAAAGATCTTGCAATAAAGTATAACGGAGAAGTCAGTAATTATACTAGGCCAAAGTGCAAGCCCATATCCGTGCCAAAGTTCTTTCAAGTATATTTTCAGTAGACCGACTAATTGGCTTATTACGGATCATTAAATTCAGGAAAAATGTTTCTGATAGCGGCGTCGCGTCGTTTATCCTTTTTGTTAGGTACCTATGAACTCTGTTTCCCATTTTCAAAGTTTTAAACGAAAAATGCCCGCATGTCAAAATGTTGGAGGGAACGTTTTTGACACGTTGTGTTTGTTAGGAAATTTTGGGAAAGTTTTTAAATCAATTTTGATAATATGACAGACATGCTTTTAATTTGGGATTTTGGGTTATAGAATAGACGGTGGTGGTTCGTGACTGTTAAATGTGCTAGAGTGCTAATATTAACAAAAATGGCATTATTGATGTCGTTGTAGCCGAAAAATATATTTTTGTTTTCAGGACATCCGTGCGCCGCACATATTTCCTGAAAATCTTCATACAAAAAACCAATTTTCAAAAAAAAATAAAAATTTCAGCTACAACGACATGAATAATACCATTTTGTTAATATTAGCACTCTAGCAGACCAAAAGTCACGAGCCGCCACTGGTTCTAGACAGATTTCGATATGCATTGCTAATAAGAAAACGATTTTTTGATAGTTGGTAATACAGGATATTCAGTATTTAATGCGCTACATTTAATGACGTAGTAGAGGAGACGTATTTTAGTAGAAAAAATGGGAAGGGGGTGTTAATTTTTTAGCTGTTTTACCGTGAGTTTACTCCTCTACTACTTCTCCTATATTACAATATTCCCCCCGTACCGCGATTTCGATTTCGGTCAACCTTTAGAAGTATATTGAGAATGAATTTAATTTCATTGAAGAAGAAGATAACAATAATACTCTAATTTTTAAAAATATGAAAATGAACAAGACACAGAAAAATAATAAAAGATAATGGTGGCAACTGGGACTCGAACCCAGAACCTTACGTCTTACCGGGACATACACCTCTACCAAATGGGCCACTGCGATCTATTATGAGACTGTCGTAATTGTCAACTTCATATTTCTAATTTCAGAATTAACAATATTATCTTCGACTAATGTTTTTTTCCATATTATTGGCAGCTATCTTTATTATTGGAAACAAGTATTCATAGAATGTATTTGTTACCTAGATAGTGTCTCAAATAAATATATCCGATTTTTGTTTTTATGGAACACCTATTGACTTTTTATAAAAGTCTAAATGAATACTCGTTTTTTTCTAAGCTTTTTATAATTTTAACATTTAAAGTCAAATTAATCCACCACTTTCTAAATGTAAATAATGAATGAGAATACATTTCATTTTATTTTAATTTTCTTTTGTTAAAATTAATGTGTTTTGGTTTTTTTTTCTTTTTTTGCCCGTGGGTATATGAATTGTACCAACGAGTTCTCTAAAGTCATCCAACTGTATTTAGCATTACATATATTCTTATTGATTATATTGTGTTTATGCCCTCTTTATGTAATTTGTAATCTTTTTTATTTATGTTATGCGGTGGTTTTAAATGAAATTTGTAAAATGTAACGATATGTAAAAGACCAATAGGGCGTCAATAAATAAATAAATAAATAATCTATAATACAATCTTTAATAAATATTTATATAATCCTTTTAACCTTTTTAATTAAATTAAATTATTATTGTTATCTTCTTCTTCAATTATATATTATATTGATGTGAATAACCTTCAAAAGTTAAAAAGAGAGTTTTTCTTATAAAACGAATTAAATTACTTTCATCTGATATTATGGTGACCCGGCAGATGATCCCCTGACAGTTGGCCCTCCGAAATTACAATAATTATAAAGTTATAATTTTTGTGCATTTTTACCAAATCAAGCTTCGACTTCGACTTCGAAAATACTTTTAATTATAAGTTGATAAGGATGTCAAACGAATGTAATTACTGTGTTGATTTTTGTACTTATTCGCTGGCTTATAAAGTATATAGGCAAGTGGTTTCATCCTAAATGAATTTTAATGAAAACATGCTTTATAATCTTGTTATTCGACGGTACATCCTCTCTACACACGTATTTTTTTATGTAAGTAGGTATACCATATTTTCCCTCAACCGACTGCATATTGATTATAAGTATGTTCAGGGGCCAACTATTGGGGGATCAATTGTCATGGATTAAATCTTATCTTACTTAAACAATATAATATTATAAACGCGAAATTTTATATGGATGTATTTATGTTTGTTGCACTTTCACGCAAAAACTACAGAATGGATTTTAATGAAACTTTACAATAATGTAGCTCATACATCAGAATAATTTATAGGCTATAATTTATAAAGCTAGCTATTTTCCATGTATTACAAATATTCATTTTGTAAGATTGATTTGACATTTCATACAAATTTTCTTTATTAACCATAATAACAAAGTGCTACTAGGGAAAATCGTTCTGGATGTTTCTTATCAAGTATTTAACAATTCATTAACGGTCTTTAATAGTGTAAATTTGTAAACTATCACTTCCCATTATAGTATTATATATTATGGTATCTATGAAGTGAGGGGTATATATTTGATTTATTATTAAGTCATAAAGTATAAATAACAAGGAAAGTTTTCCTTCCTGAATCATTTTGATTGCATGTAATAAATAAATTAACGAATTTGGGGGACACAAGGAAAATTTTGTAATCAGATAGGTATAATTTCCGTTTATGGTTGTTGTCAAATATGAGCTTATTTGAAATGCATCAATTTTATTAGCTATCTAATAATAGGTATAGGTACCTATAGGTAACTAATAGTTATGTCCTCTGTGCGCAAATTGTATTTAAATTTCTCTAAATAAACTGTGTTAATCTCAAGTGACCTACCAGGAAAGTACGGTCCTGTATATTTTCTTAATAATAAAAAATAAATAAAAATGCACGTACATGTTTGGGCAGCATCGCGTTAATTGATCGGATGCATTGTACATACATATTTTATGTATGTACACCCTGTATTTTATTTTAAAATAAAATAAAATACAGGGTGTTAGGTACGTACTTGACTTACTTTAACCAATGTTCTTGACATTATTTGGAGTAAAAAATGTAAATGAAATTTTGGTCTCCGGTGGCTTTTTTGATGACTTATTTTTCATTTTTTTTTTCTTCAAAATTAAACAAACAAAAATATTCTTCAACGTGACGTCACTGGTCACTCAGCAGAGTAACCGCCCCACCACTTACCCCACCCTCCAACTATCCAACACATACTATTTTTTTATGTTTTTGTAGAAAACAAAAAAACACCAAAAATTTCACCGGAGACCACAATTTTATTTACATTTTTTACTTGAAATAATGTCAGGAATCACTGGTTAAAGTAAGTCAAGTACGTATTTTAAAACCCTGTGTAGTTTTGTATCACTGATCGAAGGACTGGAGGATGCAATGTTTTAGCCATAAGTTTTTATAATGTTTGTCTAGTCTGTAGTTAGAAGTGAGATTGTAGAAATGTATTGAAATTTATACAGCGCCCTAGAGGTGATTTTTCACAAAAACGGCGCTATTCAAGTCATCCAAATATTATTATTATTATTAATGGAATGCTCTGTGAAAGAATCTGAGGCTATACAATTCAGATATCGATTGACATGGGCTGAAACTATAAAAGGGTATTTATTCTGATTGGATTCGCAGAGTATAGTGCAACTAGAATATTTTTTTTAAAAATGCAATTCATTAGTTTAATCAATAAATTAATTAAGGTGGACATATTGCCACACGGTTATTTAACTAGAATTACGTAATATTGGTATTTACATATTGCACATTTCGCGGGATAATAAGGAGTAAGATTTGTCGAATAAAATAAGAAGAACTTAAAAAGTTATGTAAAAAAGAGACGTGTAAATTTGGACAGCGTTTGGACAATAGTGAAAAATGATACATCTAAATTTTTTAATGAGTCCCAACTGCTTCCGTCTGGAGCCAATGAGACTATGGTAATCACAATTTTGGTATATTGCGAAAAGAGGAATTAAAGGAGAAGGGGAAGTTCCTGACTATTCAGATCTGGCACTAAACACTGTTCAAGCAACGTTTCAATAATTCCGAATGGTGGTCTTACACCAGAACGATTCCGAGATTATCTTCCACTCTGGAACGTGCCGAAAAAGTACCATATATATTTTTTTATGAATAAATTGTGAAATAACACAAATTAATCAATTAAAATTTATTTACGCACGTCGGGTTTTGAACCCTCAGCTATTATTACATTTTACCTTAGATTTTCATTTTAAACGATGTTTTGCCCTAATTTATGTTGTCAACTAACAGTCAAATTAGAATGAATAAAACATAACCTGAGCTCCCCTCTTCCATAATAATATTAATGTGTATTTAAATTGCTGTCCCATATAGCAGAGACGGACCGAGTTTGGTGTATAGAGCACAATAAAGATGCACTTTTCGAAGCGCTTTTGAGAAGTAAAAAATATTGATCTAATCATACGATTGTTCAATACACGTATCAGTTTCCGCATCAGTATTTTAATACTGATGCGAATACTGGTAAATACTGACGTACTGACAACATTACTGACGTCAGTATGCTGAGATCGTGTGATGGCATACACATATTGATGGCATACAAATATTGATAGCTGTTATCAGTATACTGATCAGGATCAGTAATTACTCAGGCGAAATACTGACAAGTGTATGTGTAATGATACGATAACAGTTCACTTTCATTTTAATTTAAAAAAATGTTCTTTTTGAAAACTCAGAAGTTTATCGTGGCGCGTGTTCGATGAAAATCATGGTTTTTACTATATTTCTAACATTTTTAGTTGACAGTTCTTTGGAAATATTTTTTTATCTTGTTGTTGTTGGCAGTTTTGTAATGTCCGATCTATCCAATAATCTCAGAGAAAATACCTTTAATTAGTAGACATATATTTTTCATGAAACCACTCGATTATTTAGGTATTGCATCGGAAATCTCACAAGTGGTTGGGAGTAAATCGTAAATAGTGTAACACGCATACAATTTGACATATAGGCGGCAATGGCACCTACGAGTCTTACAATGTTTAATGCAATGTTTCGGTTAGATTTTAATTTTCTGATTTTTACTTCAGATCCAAAACCACAACTCAAACGCGATGTGTGACTATGTCATAAATAAGACAGGATCAAATTTAAATTGAAAAATTTGTCTTATAATATATATATATATATATTTGTATAATAATTGCCAATATTCTTATTGATAATTAATTGCAGGCAGTTAATGTATCTTCCTAATATAATACCAGTTCTTTGTGGTAAATTTATGAAATTAATGTGGTGTATTCAATTTTGACATTATGTCACGCAATAAAATTCTACAAAATAATTTTCAAACCAAACTTTTGATTTGATGTTAACATATAAAATAATGGTTTTCTTGTATATATTTGCATCTGTGGTTATCAAACAGGCCACAGAGAATACAAAAACGTAGAACATATTCAATATAGATATTAAAAATATCCACTGGCGGCAATTTCAAATCACTAAAGCACAAATTTCGTGGATTTATAAAGTTAATTTTTTTTTTTACCAAAGTAAAATATAGGTGAATTCATTGGCTTTATAGCACTATAACTTGTTTATATATTTACATGCACAAATGTGGAGTAGTGATTTTTTTAATTTGGACGGGAAGTTTTCAAAATTAATTTTCAAAAGTGGCGAGCACTCGGCGATTTTTTAAAAATTCTCAGTGTCGTTCCAGTGGGTATAGTCTTTTATTCGCTACAATATATTGTCCTACGTTGCTCCGGCCCTGCATTAGTTCGTGGTGCGTGCCTACACTCCTTTGTTCCGGTTGATCGATTCTTCTTATATAAAACGCATATTTTATACGGTGGGTATAAATTAGAACGGTCTGATTAGCATTTTTAAAAGACTGTATTTAATCCTAATTAAAAATGTTTTTGGAGATAGTAACAGCGTATGTTGGCCTCTGTAAATTCTGGATTCATCTAGGTTTCTCGTCATAAATGTTGTAAATGAACTGACTTCTTTCACCATAAATCTTCCACTTTACCCATAAACAGGTAAATAACGTAAACTATGAAACAACCGCATATCTTCAATCATCACACGTTACACCGTTAGGCGTTATTGCATGGCGTAATTGTCACCCTTTTTGTCATATAACTCATAAGTTCTCATAACACACAACATAGCGGGTTAGAATAGTTACGGGTTGGAATGCGGAAACTTAGAATTTTATCAACGTTCCACTAAACGCAGTTCCCTTTAACAATTTTTCCTACACGGAGAAAAATGTAAATCGAAAAAACGATAATTTTAATAGCAAAAACGGTTAAAAACGGGACTGAAGTTCTTACGAACAAATTAACACGGTTTCATTGAAACCGTGTTAGTTTGTTCGTAAGAACTTCAGTCCCGTTTTTAACAGTTTTTACTATTAAAATGATCGTTTTTTCGAATTACATTTTTTTCCGTGTAGACTGAGTACAATATATAACCTAACCTAACGTAACCTAACATAAGAGAATTTTTTGATATCTCCGCAATAGCTTTTTGTTTGAAGCGAAAATATTTTTTTAAAACCTAAATTCTGCACACGGCGCACAAAAAGTGAAAGTAAGAAATAAATGTGATACGGAACTAAATTTGTCAAAATAATTTGATAGGGTTGAATAAAAATAAATAAATAAATAAATAGGGTTTAATCGGCATCAATATTTTGAGTTTGGCGGGATAAAAAAGGTAGTATCCAACAATAACCATCTTGAACCGAAACCGTAACGTACATTTTTTACAGATGGATGAAATGCCAAATGGTCGAGTAAAAAAATCAATTTATTTCATTACCGGCAACCCAGGCATTTATTGACGTTTAATGTAGGTACATAAAATGTACAAGTGCGTTGCCCGACTCACTAGATGATGTCTTTTCTGAGACTGTATTAGTATTACCAATTATAACACATAATAATAGTTGAACAAATTGTAGAGCGCAGTTTTTGTAAATCACCTCAAGGGCGCTGAATAAAAATGGAAAGAGACTAGGCTACTTCAAAAACTAAAAGTTCGTCTTTTTTTATCGGGGCACCCTTGTAAATGCTTTCAAAAGGCAAAAATTGTGATATACCTATATATATTTTTTTCATTCAAATAAATGTTACGTCGGTAGAGTCAAATATCAAAGTTTCTAAAATACGTTTAGGGCAATGATTGCAACGCTTCATACTTAACATGTCACTACAGGCTGAATTAAATAAGCCGCAGATAGATTAAACACACCCCTCTCCCAAAGTCAGAAACAGTTTAAATACCAACTTCTTATATTTTTTTGTCAAACCCTACATTTTCACAGCTGGTAGCAACCCCTAAAACTCCATTAAAATCTGAAAAAGACGGTGTAATTTTTTAGACGTATTATAGAAAGCTTTGAAAGGATGCCCAAGAGAAAAAAAATCATACGTTTTTGAAGCGCCCCAATGAAGACGTTTCACACTTTATTCTGACATGAATATTTGAACATGTGACAGGTGGGAGTCTTGCTCGTATCCTTTGAAAGTTCGCCAAGGGACTTATCGATTGCAGGTAGCCTAAGTAGGTACCTACCCCTAGTCAGTACTGCTAGTAGCCCCCCTATGAGTAATAATGGTAAATAATCATTGTTCACGGTTCAGAGCTTCCAGTTCATATTAGTGATGTGTGTTATACACAAAATTTATGAACAAACGTGTTAATTGTATGCAGGACAAGGTAAATTTAAGATATATTATTTTTTTTACAAAAATTGTTTCTTTTAAACCGATTTTTTCTTTTACAATTTGGTTATTTATGTTAGGTAAATTATATTTATCCATATAGGTACTTGCGATAAGTTTTAATTAATTTGTTTTAATTTTTTATTATATTAGGAACAAGTAAATTTCGTTTACTCAAGTAGTAAGAAAAAGCAATTATTTCAACATACGGAAAAATCTCCATACATGTTTAAAAAGCTTACCAACCATTGATGACTCCTTTGTAACATCTCCCTATTTTTCATTAACGACGCATGTGATAGACAGAGAGGTCACAATGTAGCTCTCAGTGGAAGGATCATACAATTTATGTGTTAGAATAATAATTTTAATATAAGTAGGTGAAGGTACCTGTCTACAACTTTTCTTTAATATATGTTCACTTTTTTTTAAATTGTATTAGAGAATTAGGTTCAATCCTAAATTAATAAAAAGTGCTGCGTTTGACTTCATTCGGAATTTGAAATTGAAATCCCCTTTTCAGGTCTGAATTAGATTTGATATTCAGATGATTTTTTTTGGATAAAGGAACAAATTGACTTTATTAATTCATAAGTTTTTTTAATTATTAAGTTTTAGTTACGGTAGATAACACTCGTTAGCCTAAAAGTTTATGCTCGTGTTGCGATATGGTAACCATGGCGATTTACAAAGCTCCGCTTCGAGGGGGGATTGTATGAACCAGCCGAAACGTTTTACAATTCGTCAGTTGGTACCGCGAACTGCATGTAATGTATTGAAAATGTCTCAATTTCACCGAGTTTTGTTTAAATTTTCATAAAATCTGTGATGTTTTTAAAAATTCGGTGTATTGTTATTTTGCTGAGGAGTTGAAGATGTCATAGAATGTTGGTTGGGAAAATTAGTGGATAGGTGAGAAATTAACAAATACATATTTACATTTTGTAATCCTGTTTAATAAAATAATTACATATTTCTGAAAAGTTATATATACAATATTGCAAATAGAGTAGTAGAAGTGTGGAACAAACTTCTACAACATGTCATCAAAGCTACAAATATAAACATAATGGGTTCTTATTTGGAGAGAAGAATGTATTAACTTATTTTTAAATTTAAATTTGTGAAATCAGATATGAACACATCGGCAAAATATTGCCTGCTCAAACAATATGTTTACAGTTATAGACATTAGATTTTAAAAACAAATAGTAGATCTCCTCTGAATAGATTTTCATCTTTTGAGGGGTCCGTCAAGTTTAATAATAAAGACAATTTTTTTCTGTACTAAACTGCGATTAAACACTTGACTTTGTTGTTGTTTATATTTGAAAATTGAAATGTTAGACATGTACAAAAAACTTTTAAAAACCAATAGTAGATCTCCTCTGAATAGATTTTCATCTTTTGAGGGGTCCGTCAAGTTTAATAATAAAGACTAATTTTTTCTGTACTAAACTGCGATTAAAAACTTGACTTTGTTGTTGTTTATATTTGAAAATTGAAATGTTAGACATGTACAAAAACCATCATGTTTAAAACGTATAAGTCTGAAGATGCTGTAACAGTGTGAAACCGTCCTGTAAAATAAATGGTTTTTATCAATTATTTTAAACATTTTGCTGCATGAACAGTTTTTCTAGTGGAAGTCCATTAAATATAATATAAAAGCGAAGGGAGTAATCAATAAAAATATTTCTAATTTTGATACTGACTATTCGTGGTGCAATTCCAGGTGACCGGATAACTCTAAGAATGAAATCAACTCAACACCTCCATTGAAAAGTCATTAAAGCGACGAAAAAGTTAAATAGGTTACATTAGGATAGATACGTTTTTAGATTTTCACGGCCAAAAGCATTTTCGTTGTTTGTTTTTGGGGTGTTATGCCGTGTTGTGCTACCTCCTTCTTTAGCCGACGTTTCGGACAGCGTTGCAGTGTCCATCATCAGCGCAGATCCGGCAGATCCATCGACGGATCTGCCGGATCTGCCCTGATGATGGACACTGCAACGCTGTCCGAAACGTCGGCTAAAGAAGGAGGTAGCACAACACGGCATAACACCCCAAAAACAAACAACGAAAATACATTAGGATAGGTTATAAGCTATTCTTTTTCATGGCCTTTTCATGATATTTCAAAGAGTTGTTGAGTTAGGTTGATTTTGAGTTATCATGGAATCCGAATTATATTATAATAATATAAACAATTAAAAATTTTTTTCCTCTTAATTTATTTTTTACCGTAACCGCTTTCAGCCATCTTTAGACTGGTACAATAATTCCTTATGCTATATACATAAAATATTTAGGGGCAAGGGGGCTAACAGGGAGGGGGGTATAAAGATTTTATTAAAATTACATGGAATTCTTATATTTGTTGGACAAACATGGGAAACAACAAATACTCTAAATTCATATAATTTGAATAAAATCCTTGTATATCACCCCTGTTAATTCCCCTCCACCAAATTTTATGTATGTAAACCATAGTTGAAGGAAATATTTTACCAGTCAGAAGACGGCCTTAACAGGCTGAAACCGGTTAGGGTCAGAAATAAATTAAGTGGAAAAAGTTTTACATTGTTTTGATATATTTTATTAATTTATGAAAAAGTGTTTTGAGTTTATGAAACTAGCTTTAGGAGTCAAAATGATGACAGATGACATATTATATTAAACTGGTTTTAATTTTGTACAGAGCAAGTAGTGAGTGCCAATATATGTCTAAGTGGCTTTTATCATCTATCTATACTGTATACCTATACTAACCCTGCGTTTAGCACGTCGATGTCGTGATGTTTAGTTAGTTACGAAAAAATAATGCAATTCGTGGAGATAACAATCTATGCTTCTAAAATATCCCACATACTGTAAAGGTAGCGAGGGACTCGCAGCTCACATCAAAAAGATACTTATAACACAATAGCGCTCGCCATACAATCCCATAGATACCCGCCACACGTAAAAAGATGATGTGCTGTGATCGCGGTTTGAATCTTCGCTAATCGGCGTTACTTTTCTTGACCGCTACGATCGCGATATCAGAAAAGTTATGCGACCCCCCCTTCGCCGTAAACAGGAGAGGGGGTCATTTTGAATACACGGAGCATGCACGGAGCTGTCAAGTTGACATATCCAGTACAAAGAAATGATATTCTCTCGACCGCTTCCGATTCCGATCGACCGATTTCAACTGACCCCTTCTCCTGCCGTAGCAAGAAATATTTTATAACGTAGTGCGTCGGTAGAAAAGATACTTTATAACGCAGTATATTTTTATGTGAGCTTCGCGTATGTCGCCCGCTTAAGGATTATAAAATGATAAAAACATTACAACTCTTTAACTATCGATTTTAAAGTTATTCTTCTTCTTCTTCTTCCTCTTGTTCCTATTCGGGTCGGGGACCCACTGCATCGACAAGGCTCCTCCGTACGTCCCTGTCTTGCGCCGATTGTTCGGCCTCCGTCCATGGCAGATTTAAAGTTAGTCATATGGAATAATTTTGAGTTAAGGGGGGTTACAAACTATAATATAATATGGTGTACACGATTTATATTTCCTGATTACCAAGGTTAATCTTTGTTTGTCTGACTTTGAACTAAATGTTCTACGAGTCTTAAACTATAATAAGCGAAGGAAAAAATGAAACAATAAAATTTTATCGTTTTCTTAAACACATAAGTTTTGTAATTTAATGTTAAATAGGCCCGCTAGTGTTAATAAACTGTTAAACTACTTCCATATAATCTTTGTTGCGGAGTTTGTCTTTGCATCGCGTGTCGGCCAACTTGGAACTATTTATTACTTGCCAACTATTTTATAGGTAAAACTGGGTCGCTTTTTTTTCTAAACTTTTCATTTTGTGCGATTATATGACCCGAACGAATCCACGCACCTTCTTACGCAAATAGTTAGAGATGGAAGTAGCTAATATCAATAATTTATTTGTTCGTAACTAAATCCGTTGTAGATTTTTCTGACCATTTCTGACAATTTTGCTGACGGCCGGCATAGTCCAGCGGTAGGGCGTTAGACTCCCATTCCGAAGGCCGCGGGTTCGAACCCGGCGTGCGCAAATAAATTTTATTTAATTTATTTGTGTTATTTCACAATTAATCATTTAAAATGATATATACTATATTTGCGGCACGTTCCAGAGTGGAAGATACTCTTAGTATCGCCCTGGTGTAAGACCACTATTCAGAATTGAAACGTTGCTTGAAATGGCTTTAGCCGTGTTTAGTGACTAGATCTGGATAGCCAGGTACTTCCCCACCTTCCTCTACCTCGTCTACTTCCCTTCCCTACTTACCTTCAGCTTCATAACATACCCCAATTGGGGATGCCATAGTCTCACTGGCTCCAGATGGGAGCAATTGGGACTCTTGTGAGGTATTCACTATAAATTTTTTTTTTTTAAATATTGGTAAACTCCTTGCCTCTGGGACCTAGGAATATGGGTATGAAATCAAGTTTTGGCCATCAAAATTTGTTTTAATTTACCTATTGTCTTTAGACTTTCTTCTAGAATAGTAGATACTTATGTAATGACATTAGTACTGGTTAATTAATAGAAATTCAAATGTAATATTTAAAATAAAAACTGTGAAACAACTGGCCCTTAACAAACAACCGGTAATACAAAATCATGTGTTTTGGTTTGAAAAATTTAATGTTTGGAAATTGTAGAAGATTTAATTAAATACTGTGAGTAGAACACGTCATGGGCCTTTGAAATAATAAGTATTTTTTATAAGCCCCAAAAATAATAATGAATCAACTCTAAAGTTCAAAATCCCCAAGTTAAGAACTTTTTGTTTCGGTTATGGTGACATTTTATAAAGTGGCAAATTAAGTTATTTAGAAAATGATAAAACATTTAAGAAGTGCTTGAACTTCGTAAATTAAAATAAAGCACAATTTTTGCCGATGTTTTTTTAGAAATAAATCAAAATAGACGGCTGGTATTAAGCGTGAACTTAAGGCCATTGGGTTGGCGGCAAGTTTCATACAAAACATAGTTTTGGATTTTAGGCCAAAATACCAAACTAAACTTAAAAATTATTTTTGTAATCAAAAGGTATGTCAAATGTCGATCTCGGATAAGTGTTATTAGCTACTTTATTTATTTTTGCTTTAATTTTTAAAATATAGGATATTAAAGATTTAATATTTTATGATTTTAGAGGCAACTTGGACAATTATGAATAAATGATAAAGAAGACACAAAGTATTATAGTCAGTTTATATCTTTTTACATTGAAGGTCGCGGTTTCACAATGATAACATTTTTGGACACCGAATTTATTTATTTATGTATTTTATTTATTTATTTATTATCGATAGATACAAAAGAAAGTACAATTTACATATTATGAAGCTTTGCCTGTCCGACTAGGAAAGTTTCCCGTTCCAGGACAGACAAATTGACAGGTTTAGTTCATATTATTCCTTAAGAAATGTACATAATTACATAACAAAAACTAAAAACCATAAAAATAAAAAAAAATATTTTTCTCAGAAACCAAGTTGTGTAATGAAGAAATATATACATACATTTTTTTTTGTGACTCTGCTGTAGAAAAAGTAATATGGTAGCATATATTTTATTCAGATTTACAGAGTATGAGATAAGTAGGTAAGTTGGTAGTATTTAGAGTGTAAACCAGGTACCTGATAACGAGATGAAGGAATTACAATATGATTTACAACGAATTACAGGTATCCTTTTTTTTCTTTTCTTTTTATGTAAATACCGCACAAGAGTCCCAACTGTTCCCGTCTGGAGCCAGTGAGACTATGGCATCCCTAATTTGGGTATGTTGTGAGGCTGAAGGTAGTGTGTAGGGAAAGGAGATGAGGAGAGGAAGGTGGTGAAGTATCTGGCTATTCAGATCTGGTCAGCAAACACGGCTTAAGCCATTTAAAGCAACGTTTTAATTATGAATGGTGGTCTGACACCAGGGCGATACTGAGAGTATTTTCCACTCTGGAACGTGCCGCAAATATAGTATGTATTATTTTTAATTAATTAATTGTGTCATAACGCAAATTAATAAAATAAAATATATTTTTGCACGCCGGGTTCGAACCAGCGACCTTCGGATTGGGAGTCGAGAGCCTTTCCCCTCGACCACGCAGGCCGTCCAACCTAAGCGCAGTAATTTATTTTTTTTGCCCACCAAAAGTTTTAGGTTGGGTGCCCCTGGCTTAGATGTTTGCCGCACTCAGTAGAAAGTCATATCGAAATTTTGTGAAAAAAAACAACGTAAAATATTTGACAGTTCTCACCTTTCTTACGAATTCAATTTTTATAACATTTCTTTTGTGATATATTACAAAAATTACATCAAAATAATGTAGATAAAACAAACTTCCTAATAATCACTCAAATCTATGCTTTCCACAATGGATTTATATAAAAAAAACAATGAATAAATATAGAATACGACAGCGTTCATATTATCAAGCCGCAGCCATTTTGTCCGCCATCTTTGGTGCCCGGCGCGTCATTGGCAATTATATGAATTACTTTCATCTACATATATGGATGATTATACCTAATATTTTATACTAAATAAACATCTTATGAATCTCGACTACCATAATACGTGCATTTTCCTAGCTTGGTAGTCAAAAAGCCATGTAAAATAAACCTGTAACAAACAAAATGAATAAAGAAAATGAATAAAAATAAAAATAAAATCTACTCAATGGAAACGCTAGGAAAAGCTTCGATTTACCCAAAGCATATTTTTTATATTTAATATGTAAACCGATTCGTAGTAAAGATTAATCTAAAATTGTGATTTAGCATTAAGCTTCGCCTTATGGCCAAACAACATTATTATAAATCATACATTCCTTGTTTATTATATTATGGAAAGGAATTTATAAAGATAAAAGTAGTAAGGCATCGTATATGGATATAAATAATAAAAAAGTGATATTTTTTTTAATTCTGCGTAATTCGGTGTATAAAAAAATAGTAGGACCTTTAATACACACTTATTTATTTAATTTTAAAACGGACACCATTTTCTATTACACTAGCGCAGACCTGTGAAATCTGATTTGTGAAGCCGAAAGTATTCTCCACTGGAGTGACAGATTAATTAAAAACTTTTTCTCGGATTGCTCAAGACTATTTAATAATAATTTTGAAAATTTTCCGCCCACATTAAAAAAAATTATACCTTCGAATTTAAATACGGAGACATACAAACTGATTATACTTCTATGTAGCCAATGAATTCACATATCTTTTGTTGATTATCACCATATTCGTGCGATTTATAAAAATAATATTATAAAATCGTAAAATTTAAAACTAAAGACGATAGACTTCGCTTTTCGGCCCATACAAAAAGGACGCCCTGGAAAAAACACTTTTCTACATCGAAAATTGCACGAAATCCATATATATTTTTTATATATTTATGTCGGTATGTTTTTAAATTTTCGATGCATTTCGTAGTAACGTAAACATTCACTATCAAACATGCATAATTTATCGGAAGATATGACATAAGGAAAAGTGCCGCTAACTTAATTCTCACAAAGAATTATAAAATTATAAAAACATATCGACATAGGTGCTTCTTTCGAAAACATATTTTAGTCTTTAAATTACAATTTTGTAAAAGTTTGGGTGTAGAAAAATGCTTTCTCCCGAAACCCTTTTTCGAGCGATTTCCGTAGACAAATAAATATGAGCGTTGTCCCATTCGCACATTTCGCATTCGCATGTATCGTAAGTGTGTGTGAGCTTATTATGAGCGGGACAGAATAACAGACGCGTGTGTTCCGCGTGTGGTGCAAAATCTAGCCTCTTAAAAAAAATCTAGGGAGTATTTGCCATATTTGGCAGCAAAGCATTCCACGGTTTTGGAAATAGTGCCATATTGAGGCAAAAAGCTGTTGTATGGTAAATGAAATATTTGCCCCAGTAATAATACAAATAAAAAAGGAAATGATTTAATAATTGTAATTTCATGTTAAAAGAAAATGTTGAGCGAACCCACATTAAAGCCCCGCGAAACCCATTTCTACCGATTTATAACATATTTTCGTGAATACTTTCAGTTTTTAAGTTCCTAAAAAAATATAGATATCCTATTTTTGAAGATAATATATGAGATACTTTCTATTTGAGATAATAATATGAGATACCTTCGATAGAAAAAATCGCGAATATGCTCCGAAAATTATCAAAAACACATTTTTTCTAATATTAAACACTTACAATTTTTATACCTACTCTTACATTCGTATTCACATATTTCCCTCTATTCTTCTTTTTGAACGCTTACTACCGAGCCTTAAGTCCTTGGACAAAGAATGTGACTTCGTTACGGAAGCAGAATATTAACATAAATTATTTCCTTACACTCTCACATTGTTTCATAATGAATGTTTGAGTTGTGCAAAATATTTTAATCTCAAAATCTAAGAAATTAGGTCAAGGTGAAATTATGTCTTAAATTATTATGACCCCGCATTCTATCTATTTCCCTTGAACACTCTAAGATTTTAAGCTCTTTAAAAAATATGTTATTTTTTTTGATAATCTCTATACATTTGCCCCGTATAGAGATTATAATAAAAGGTAATGATACGAAATTCAACTCATAATAAATGCTATTAGATTCCTTCTATAGAAAAAAAAAGTTAAGTTTTCTCTAAAACATAATTTAACTATTTTAAATAATTTAACATTAAAAGCATGAAATGCCATTTCAGGCATTTGTTGAGAAATATTTAGTCTATATCTATATATAGTCTAAAAAATAGTCAGGCTTCATAAATTATTTTTGCTCACGCAATTATAATAGTTTTTTTTTTTAAATATCAGCGCATGCTTTCTAACATTCGTTTAAACACTTCTCCCTTTCATAACATATTCTTCTTTTTGAGCGGTTACTACGGATCCTGAGCGATTGACCAGCAGCTGAGAATAAAAGTTTAAAAATGCATGTAACTGTACAGGAAGGTTCCAATGATAAAGATCGATTATTCCCCGCATCAAATTTTTTAAATAAAAAATTTAATATCGATGTATTTTATTCAAAACTTGCTTTAATATATTCCTACATTCAAGTAAGTAATAAAAATGCTCAAAACGCAAGATAATAAATTATTAAATATCGTGTACTTTTTGTAAGTATTTTTTGATCATTAGTATTTATGAATTTTCAATAATGTCTCAAAAAAATAAAAGTGTAAAAAAATTGTTATATTTTAGTTTGTAAGACCATAAATAGAAAAACTGAGGTATTTTTGTCACAAAACACTTTCTCGGATTTATTTTTTAATGATTTTTATTTAACTAAAATTAAAAATTTTAGAACTGTTTTGACTAGATTATGTATTGATTTATTTTGTTGTATGATAATATGATTTGAAATTTGTGTTGTTTAATGGAATCTATCGTTTGAAAATTGAACAAATCTGCCAACGAACAACGGTATAACCTTAGTATATTAAAAATAAACTTAGTTTTTCAAAATTTTAAAACTGCTTGTACCAGATACAGTTTTTTTGTAAAAAAGAGTCAATACGTCTAGAATTTGATTTTAAATTATTAAAGGTATTCTCTTGTAATACCCTCTTAACCGGTCAGTGGCCGAGTTTGCAACGCATTTGAATCCCACCTAGGCGCCCCTTGTTCAATTCCTCGGCTGACTAAGTCCTCCATCACGACCCAAGCAACATTTTTCCGCTAACTGTAATGGTTGTAGGAGATTTTTAAATGATAAGGAATTTCTTTCTATCCAAGAAAAATAAGTTTCTAGAAAATATATATTTTTTAATTTTTAAAGTGACGACTACATTTTTTACATCAAAATATGATCGGGAATCACTGGTTAAAATTCATCGGGTACGTGCTCTTACACTCTATAATATATTTGTGTATTTTTTAATGCGTATCTTATTTCGCAACCCTGTACTAAATCTAGGTAATTTAAAGGTACCTACTAGCGGTTAAATCTTTTCCTAAGCTTTTTAGATAATAAACACATAGCAAACTTTTTTTATCAAGCGAAGTCTGAATGAAATGAAACTTTATGGCGTTGTTTTATTCTTTGATCGAAACATAAGAATTACTTGCGGGGAGGTCAACGTTATAGCCGGTTCACACGATGCGATTTTTGTTGATCAACTTTGATTGAACGTGAAAAATTGTTTGAAAAAACTTGTTCAAATTCGTTGAAAGAAGGTTCACACGTGACAATGTGCTTTCAAGTGCCGAGTTGATCAACTAAAATTGAACCGTCTGAACCCGCTATTAGCTATAAAGAGATTTATTTATATATTTTGTATTATAAAATACCATTTTCAATCGATGGTGGTTCGCAGTTGCATCGTTGTATTTATTTTGATGAAACACTGAGAATTTTGTTTTTTTCTCCACAGAACTAGAAAATAAGATCAGTATTGGTCGTTAGCCCTTCAAATAGCTGATTGTTCGAATAAGGCGCCGTAATTAAAAATTCTAATTTCGAAAGATTCAACTTTTGCTTGGAATTGCAAAATTTTCAAAATTGGTAGCGATTGTTTAGAGAATCTAGACGAGTGATAAAGTACCTACCCATTAATATAATCTTTTAAACGGAAAATTATATTAATTACCATTTAAAAAATTCAAACTGATTGGTCGGGAATCCGGACTATCTCCATTGGTGCGTTATATTTAGATGAGACACCAAACGAAAAACTTGGTTCCACTTTTTACCTCCAATTAATTAGTCCACTTTGACCTCCAATGCTCTAATGCAGAATGACCGGAAACTACTCAATTCACTCCTACCAGAAACTACTCAATTGCTACTCCCGCGATTTCCCAATGGTCTACGTTAATATATTTATGTATATAACAATTATCTTAACAAGCTTTTTTATACTCTAGCAAATGAAAACGTGGCGTGATTCGCTTTACTTTATTCAATTTTCTCTTAAATTTCATTAGATTGTAAATGAATAATAGTGGGTCGGTAATCTAAATGAAAAGCTTCAAACAACAACAAAAATTGTCTTTTGGTTTTTACTAGATCGAACTATTCAATTAACATTGGTTGATGACGCAACCTGTCCCAACTATTATCAGTTTTTTTTTTTTTTTTTAATTGGCAAAATTTTTTGATACATAGATACATTTACAGGTAGATACATACATAATAACACAAATGAAAAGGTACCAAAAAAAATCCCACAAAGGCGAAGCCTGTGCGTGGGCATTATAATATGTGGGTATAAAACAGTGGTGGTTAAAATAAAAAGATTAAGAATTAAAAATATAGTACATATATGTGCAGAGGTAATTGATGTTGCAGGAATTTCTGTGATTGTATTTTTATATTTAGATGTGGATATATATGTACACACATGCACATACACATATAAATACTCATACTCATAGATATATACACATGTATACATACTCACACACATGTATACATACTCACACACATGTATACATACACATACACGCAATTTTATACATATATATATTATTTTTTAATCTAATGATTCGGAAAGACATGGCATATTTTAGTTATTTAAAATGTAAACAGTACAAAATTATAGGAAAAAATTATTTACTTCCATATTTTTTAACCAACTTTTAGTATATTTTTTATATAAGTTCAAGTTATGGCATGTGTTGATGGAATTGGGTAAGGAATTGAACAATTTTGGGGCAATACAGTAATGAGGCACTGTGTACATGCAAGTGGTGAGTCTTTGACTAGAGCGATTTGGGTTTTTATCGAAATTGTTAGGACGAGTAAATATAAATTTGAGACATTGTAAACAGTAGATCTGCCTTAGTTCCATAATTTCAGTTTCCTGAAATAACTGATTAGTGGGATAAGTTTTGGTCTTCTGGTACATTATTTTAATGATGGACTTCTGGGCAGTTTCTAGAGGTTTCACATGGTTATTGTATGTTCCTCCCCAGGCGATTATTCCATAGGTAATGGATGAAAGCACCAATGCATCATAAACAATTTTCATGGTTCTTATATTGACAATATTGCTCATCCGTTTGAATATGTGACTTAGGTATCTCAGTTTATTGACTGTTTTCTCTAAATGGTAGGTCCATTTGAGTTGGCAGTCTATAGTTACACCTAAGTACTTGGTATATTTTCCTAATTTCACATCTTTTATTTATTTTTTTATTATGATTTACTCATCTACTTTCAATATTTGTTACCTATTTACTTTCAATAGTTAATCTTTATTATCAAATGTATTAAAATGTCAGACGTAGTCCTTTTGACCTTTTTGCAGCATTAATGGCTTTCAATAATGTTTTTACAAGGTAAAAACATTAATCGCCGATTCAAAATAATAATGATCTCCTCTGTGAGAGACATAATCATTTTGTTATTTTGTTAGTTATTTTTAGCTTATCTTTATTTTGCGATAGGTGTAAATCCATTTTAAAAGGTTAAATGACAAAGTATTTAAATGATAATAATCAACATCCGTGTAGTGTTTGTTGACAGAGCTGACACATAATAATTAAAGCAGAAATAAACAAATCTCGTATCAACGTCAAAAGGTGGGGATTTTTTACATTTTGTTTGGTCTATGTAAAGTAATGGTTGATACTTTGTATAAACAAATTAATTGATTCCACTATATAACCAGTCCTCATTGCACACATTGACAATATACTTAAGATGAACGGCTGCGCGGCCGGTTTCATACAAAACGTAGTTTTGAATTTGAGGCCAAAATACCTACCCAACTAAACTGAAAAATTATTTTTGTTAAAACGTATGTCAAATATCTTGCTCGCACAGAAGCTACTTTATTTATTTTTGCTTTAAATTATAAAATATGGGCTATTCAAGATTTTAATATTTTACGATTTTAGAAGCAACTTGGAAAATTATTCGCGAGTAAATGTAAACATTAAAAAAACAATTTTACTAATTATTTTTTAGAAATACAATGTAATTTAAAATTAAATATATATTTTTTTAGAAACAATTTTGATGGGTGTAAATTTAAATTACAAATTATCTATTTACATCGGAACAAAAACTTGTCGTTTATATAATATATTAAAATGACTCCCCAAAGCATTTTTAACATTTTTTATTTAATTTTAATTTTAATTTTCATCATATTACCAAAGATTAGACCGATTTTTTTTAATGATTATAAATAACTCACAAAAAAATTCCAAAGTTTTTTCCAAAATGAACCCAAAAAATTGAGTTGGTAACACTGATTGTGGTTGCAAATAAGCAAATAATGATACGAGACATGATTATTAATATTACTAATATTACTACAATGATTACTTATTTTACTAAAGCAGACCAGACATTAATTATCCTTGAGAAGAAAGAGCTTCACGTGTTGGGTGATTAGGTTATTTCATAGCTGTAGAGGATGCGGCATCATGGTGAAAAGTGACATTAAATTTATATTAGGTACTACAAAAAAAAACTTCGTTAAACTCAATGTTTTTTGTTTTTTGATTATGTTGTTGTTTGTTTCGTTTATAATTATTTATAGACGAAGGGGTAAAATTTTTCTGCGATTCAGCCAATTGAATTCTAAGCAACAATATTTTATTATCACACTACTGCCACTTTTTACCTAAATTGCTAGAATTCACAAGAATCAAATCAAATCAAAAAATATTTATTGTACAAATAAAAAATACAAAGGGTGTAGCTTATGGGTAGACCCGATTTCTTCCAGCTAACCACATACATGTTTTATTACAATGTTTTTATAGATAAAAAAAATACAAATATACCAATAAAAATACAAAAATAGGTGTTTCATTTATGTGAGGTATTCACTGACATTTGTTAACAAGGAAAATGTTTAGTGACGATTTTAATTTGTGTGTAACTTGTATTTGTTTAATGTTATGTGGAAGGTTGTTATATACTTTAATGGCCATGTAATATGGTCCTTTTTGGAATATTGTTTTGTTTGCTTTTGGTATTAATAAGTTTTATGTGAACCTTGTAGCATATTTAGGTGTTGAGTTTTTTTTGTGGGAACTTGTCTGTAGATGATCGCTGACATATATATAACTCCATTATAAATATGTCTGTGACTGTCAGAATTTTCAGATTTTTAAGCATAGGTCTAAACATAATCAGAGAGAAAAGGGGGTCAATATTCATTGTAAAAAATAAAACAAATCAAAAGGTTCAACTAAAATCTTTTGTTAAATTAATCTTCTAATATATAAAGCAAAGTCGGGTTAGTTACACCATTTATAACTCAAGAACGACTGAACCGATTTTTATGATCTTTGATTTGTTGGATTTATCTCCGTCCCGATTAACAGAATAACTATTAAAACATCGGAAAAAAACACGGGAGAAATAATTATGAAGAAAATTAATTTTTTCATATATTTTGTATGGAACGGCTGGGAACGGCTTTTCCAATAATGTGCGTTGGTCGACATAATTTGAATCAATTCGAACTGTCAATGGTTGTAGTGTGCCGAACATTTCGTGCTTAGTCAACAGCTCAATTTCATTTTTTGAACTTGGAGTAGGTACCTATTTATTTTAACTTAATAAAAACTTAATTTATTTCAGCTAATAAATTAAACACAACATTTATTGATTCTGAGGCGGTACGAAGTTTGCTGGGTCAGCTAGTCTTATAATAATTAACAAAACATATCAAAACCTGTTGAACTTACACATAAGTAAACAACAAAAAAAACGGGTGACGTCTGACGTTTGAGATTGCTTTGACGTTTTGTTATTCGTAGCTAGGCTTATAACTCATGGTTGCTATACCTACGACGTTAATATGGTGAAATATAAATCAAACGTCATTTTTAAAATGTTACTTCCGTCCAAAAAAGATTTGAGTTACCCGTCGTAACGCCCCGTAAACGTTTGTGATCTTGCTATTGCTAATCTGTTAACATAATATAAGGTATGCTCTTTTGGTATACACACGGCAAGTAATCCTTAAAATTTAGATAAACAAACTAAAGTTAATACAAAACGAGTAACATAAATATTATTCTATACATTATTCGCTGATTGTTTTTCTGTCATTGACTGATAAGTGAAGCCGTGTCATGCTTCGATCGTGTGTTTGATATCTTAATTAAACAACTAATTACCCCGTGCTGTTATGCAATGCGAAATTCCTCTGATAATATTTATTATCCGTTACGTTTCAGTTATATTGCTATAAATAGTGCGTTGTTTACTTCAATCCCGAAAAGAAATTAAATTTACTGGTCAAAAAGTCCAAAGTCAAGGCGTAAAATAAATTTATATTCATGTAAGAATGATCATAGTTAAGTATATCTTAAAATTACTACCAAGTCAGTTTTTGAGTTGAGTTAGTTCACTTGAGTGAGTTGAGTTTAGTGGGTTGAGTTGGAAGAGTTGAGTTTAGTGGGTTGAGTTGAGTGAGTTGAGTTGAGTGAGTTGAGTGAGTTGAGTTGAGTGAGTTGAGT
Source organism: Limnephilus auricula (assembly GCA_951813805.1). Classification (NCBI taxonomy): domain Eukaryota; kingdom Metazoa; phylum Arthropoda; class Insecta; order Trichoptera; family Limnephilidae; genus Limnephilus; species Limnephilus auricula. Next base: position 11,524,258 of record OX638403.1, read on the forward strand.
TGAGTGAGTTGAGTTGAGTGAGTTGAGTTGAGTGAGTTGAGTTGAGTGAGTTGAGTTGAGTGAGTTGAGTTGAGTGAGTTGAGTTGAGTGAGTTGAGTTGAGTGAGTTGAGTTGAGTGAGTTGAGTTGAGTGAGTTGAGTTGAGTGAGTTAAGTTGAGTGAGTTGAGTTGAGTGAGTTGAGTTGAGTGAGTTGAGTTGAGTGCGTTGAGTTGAGTGAGTTGAGTGAGTTGAGTTGAGTGAGTTAAAATGGTAGTTAAAATAGTAGTTAATTGAAATAATCCAATTTTTTGCGCAATTTTCTTAATTTTTCTTTCCGTAAGAACCTTCTACAAAGTATTAGAACGAGGACGCCCAAGGAAGACGTGGCACGATCAGGTAAATCAGATACTTGAGTCGGGCCATGTCAAGAGTCAGAATAATAGAAGAGTATGTATGAGAAGATGTATGGATGTGAATGAGGCAAGGAGTGTGTGCCAAGACCGAGTTGTTTGGCGGTCCGTCCTCTCTGCCTACCCCTGCGGGGAAACGGCGTGATGGTTAGTTAATTAGTTAGTTATTAGAACGTTTTAAAAAAAGATTAATGCAATAGGTAAAGTCGTTCTGAAGTTATAGTGTGACCAAGGGAAACCGGGATTAATTTTTATATATAGAGTGACGTAAGGTATTTTGCAATAGATTTATTTGTGAGTTCGCATTTAAAAGAGTGCGAATGCCACGAAGGTTGCAGTTTTATCATTGGGTAACTTATTTGATTTTTTTTTATCGTACGTAGCAATTTTTTTTTTTTTTTTTACATTAGCTTCATGCAGGAGGCCCTGAGGAAAACCATTTCCCTTAGGGCCTATGTCATCTTTGAAGATGCTGTGTAAAGGTTCTTTTTAGAGAAACGAAGAAAAGGAAGTTCTGGGAAGGAAAAATATTAAATGAGTGGGTAGGACAACTGGGGGTGAGTGTCTTCAGGAGTGACAGACGAATGAATCCATCCCTCCCACTGCCATCTTCCGAGACAGTCCTGCTGGAGAGGTCAAAAGGCCTCCCTCAACCATTCTCTCCCGATTCGGTCAGCTGGCTGATGGGCAGATGCATCCACAACCAAGACCCGGCCACCCCTGCTATAGCGAACCACTTGAAATGACCTATGGCAGAGGTGTTGGTAGGGAGGGTGGAAGGCGGTGAAGGTGGAAGGGGAATGCGTGAGGGGGTCGCGAGAAGAGGGATAGCAGGAGAGAGGAGGGGGAAGGTGAAAGTGAAAGGCGGAAGGGGAACGGGGACGGATGGGAAAGGACATGCAGGGAGAAACAGTCTCTTTATTTAAGTGCATTGCAACGGGTAAGCTAGTCATATTATAAAATGTCACCGTGGTACAAAGAGTAGGTAATAGATAAGGGGAAATCCTATATTAATCATATTCGAGGAAAACAAAATCGTTATATCGGTGCTAGTTCTCAATTGGTCTAACCTCTAAGAATTTTCAAGAGTTTTTTTATTATTGTTTACTTGAATCTGGGATGTTCCAAATAATGAAGGTTTTTAGTAAACAGAGAATACGTGCTGAAAATCTTGCATGAATCAGGACTTTGGTATTGTTTACGCCTGTGCAAGGAAGGCCGGAAAATGTGTCAGACAGTCTGACATTGAATAAACCAGTTCTGTTTTAAATTGCGTATCGTCACATCATTATCTTTAGTGCTATTTTGTAATAAAAAAATACCAGCAGATAAAACCCGCGGTTGTTCCTGAGTTTTGTTAATTTTCTTTTTGAAATTTTCTCATCGGTAATGCTGAAACTTCAACGTTTCTTTTTGAAAATGACCACTTTGGGGGACCACTTCCGTTTCCAAAAATCCAATAGTAATAATAATATCAGATTTCTAATGTACCTAAATATCGACACTTAACTTTGCAGTCGGTGGTGTCGCTCGATTTTAGATGTTAGTGCAAAATAAATGACAGGACTAATGCTTTATTTGAACCAATTACGGTGGTAAATGATCTTAGTTACGCCCTGGTGAAAGACGACCATTAAGTATCGAAACTTTGTGATGCTTGAAATGAATTTTGAACTTGAGCTTGGTGAACAGATCCGAATAGCCAGCTACTTCATCCTTCCTCTTTCCCATGTCTTTCTATTCCTACTCCATTCAGGATCACAACGTACCCTTTTGGGAATGTCATAGTCTCGCTGGCTTCGGATATTTGGGAGCAATTTGATATCTTGTGTGGTGTTCACATTAAAAATGTTAATATTCTTTTTGAAGTAAAACTTCTTTAAGCACGCTTGACTTGGGGGTAAGCTGGCGAATGCGTTACGAAAAGTGTAATGCGTTACGGGCGAGGCGAACGGGCTGTATCACACTGTAGAAGCAAGAGAGAGCAGTGCGCGCGCACATTTTCTTTCTTTCTTCCTCTCATAGCCAGTGCATGAAGATTATTCGTAATTTCATTTCGTTCTTGAACAATTTTATAAATACTGTAGGAGCAAGAGAGAGAGCAGTGCACACACATTTTTTTCTCTCTAGAAGTTTTACTTCAGTCGTGTGGTCGAAAGCACACTCGTTATTTTAAATTTTTGGGTTTCATAAAACTAAAAAAACATACATTAATCAATTTAAAGTCGTCAGTATTAAGAAAAAAGCTAATTAAAAACAGTAATAGGTTAAATATTGATCAACATTATACTCTTGTCGTGCCTGATTTTTTACAGCGAAGCTGACCACATAACATTAAGGATTGAGAGATTTAAACTCTAATTTCCGCTCTATACCTCAACACTTTACTGTATATATAATAAATCTAATAAAAATATCTATCCTAAGAATTTTCCCCAGAGTAGCTACCTATATTCGGAGAAAAGATTTTTTTGATCGTTAAACATTAAAACGGCTACCACCTTGAAACCGGAACTGGAACGTAACAAACAAATTTATAAAACTTTGTGTTTTAAAATCCAACTGTTTTGGTCAAACTGCAATGAATATTCTAGTCAATATCATATCTTGACAGATAAATACATAAAACACTATATCCAGCTGTGATGCATTCATAATTCATATTCATTTTCTGATGGCAACCAAAAGTTCCCAGACTGTTGATGGATTGGTCTAATCGCAATGGCAATGAAAAGATAACTTCTGTGGCAACGTTTTCTCTTTATCTTGTCTCCAGACGCATATAGAATGATGCAATGTACTACTTACTGTTTGCAAAAAAGTACATATATTGTCAATTATACCTAAAACTAATTTATCTGGAATTAATAACGTTATTTATATTAGGCTTTCTAATTGACTGAGCATAGCGAAGTCCTGTTTTAACTTGACTGTTTGCCATTTCATCTGATTCCACTTCATTATGCAAGCAAGCTTTTCTTTGACCAGATGGCTTACTTTGACTGAGTTATTATTAGGTCCTGACATATGAAATTGGCGTTTTGTATGGAAGGAACATAAAGTCGATTTTTTAAATTTAATATATTTATTTTATCAAAGTATGTACCATTGTTATCTATGCACTTTTGCCATCTCATATGTAGTTCAACGATCCCTTTACTAAAAAAACCATTCGGACGGGAATCAATAAAATCTTTGTAGGCGGTTTGGACTGCCCCATCGGATTTGAATTTTTTCCCTTGCAAGAAGTTATCCAAATTTCGAAAAAAATGGTAATCTGTTGGGGCAAGGTCCGGAGAGTATTGTGGATGTCTTAGACATTCCAATTGAAACTCCTCTAATTTGGTAGCGTCTGTTGTGCAGTGTGTGGTCTAGCGTTATCATGAAGCAGCAGTGGCCTAGAGCGATTAACCAGCCTCGGTTGTTTAGCAGCTAGCTTTTCCATCATGGTTTGCAGTTGCTGACAATAGACATCTGCCGTAATAGTCTGGCCTGATTTAAGAAAGCTGTAGTGAACGACACCAGCACTAGTCCACCGAACGCTCACAAGTACCTTTTTTGGAGTCAATTTTTGTTTGGGGCATGGTTTGGCTGGTTCGGCAGGGTTCAGCCATTGCGATGAGCGTTTCCAATTATCGTAAAGGATCCACTTTTCATCACAGGTAATGTTGAAAGATGGATCAATTCGATTTAAAATCCCTTCATTATTGTGCCGGTTGAGTAATGCACCAGTCAACGCGCGTTTGTTGATTTGCTTCACTCAATTCGTGAGGTACCCACCTTTCAAGCTTTTTCACCTTCCCAATTTGCTTCAAGTTGATTAAAACAGTTTTATCACTAACACCGCAGCCTGCAGCTAACTCGGACGTGGTTTGCGATGGATCCGCTTCAACAATAGCCTTCAATTCTTCATTATCATCTTTGGTCTACGGCCGTCCACGGGGCTTGTTCTGCAGGTCGAAATTTCCAGAACGAAAACGTTGGAACCAAAAACGCACTGTGTTTTCTTTTGCGGCACCGTCGCCATACACATCATTAATCCTTCGAGCCGTTTCTGCAGCACTGGTGCCACGGTGGAACTCGTACTCGTAAATAACGCGATATTTCAAGTTTTCCATTTTGTAAACTAAGTGACGCAAAGAAAAAAAACAATTAAGGAAAAAACAAATGAATTATGATTTTCGAAACACAAATACATGAGTAAATAGCTGAATAAATTTGAATTTGGAATTCCTAACTAAAGAGAAGATATTTGAGATCAAAGTTGCCATTACGGCAAAACGCCAATTTCATATAGGTATAAGGACCTAATATTTATGATGGTTCCTACCTCTGCCCGAAGAAAGTTTGAAAAGAGAATAGTCATTGAGATAGTGATGTTTGTTTGGACAAATTGTATAATTCCTTATTTGAAAATTACAAAATTTTACATAAAATAAATGGCTCATAATTAAGTAAGTAGGTATTTTAGTGCATACTTACAAATCTTATGATTTCCGAAGACATTTTGGTTTTGAAAATTTCATTAGCCGAAGTTTCGCTTGAGTAAGTGGAAAGTAGACATCAAAAACATTTGTTGTCAATACACTTACGCAGATCCGTGATAGTCTGAATTCTTATATAATCAGTTCCAATTTTGAAGACGATACTTTCATTCAAAACAAACCCGAGTTTATTGAACCAGAGTTGCAGTCACTCACTCAAAGAGTGAGAGACCCACATCCGAAATATTGATGATGAAGTAGCTGACAGAAAATATGTACGTATGTAGGTACTTACCCACTTAATCTACTTAAATATTGTAAATAATATCTAATCTACATGTTTTGTGGTATAGTACTGGAAACCACAAAACATATTTGGTTTTTAATTGAATATTTGTAATTAAATCTGTGATTTAAATCGTATGCGCATGGGCGGCGGCTCACTTTTATGTCACTCAGTTTATTGGTGAAATCGACCAAAAATTTGCATTCTGTTGAAATTTATTGAGTATTAATTCCAATGAAAAAATTTAACAAATTCTAAAGAAACCGAAAAAAATTATGATATCGTTTCTGTATAATTCTTCAACAATTATTGTTAATTCCGATTCCAAAGTCCATTCTTATTTATTACAATAATAATAATTATTATGTTTGTTATTCAAACTCGATTAAATCTCAATCGTGCATAGATACAAGATGTTGTTAAACATACCTACATAGATACTAATCAAATACGTATAACACAAAATTACAATGAATAATACATAATCCAGTGCAAACTCTAATCGGAAAATGATATTATTGCATCCTATATCTTTTAGAAAATAACAACAATTAACTCCGGTGAAAATATTATGGCTTTAATAAAATATATCCATGTAAGATTTATAGATCAACAAACGCCGATTATCAATATATATGATAAGGAACGATAACTTTAACCAGTGATTCATGACATTAATGGAGTAAAAAATGTAACGAAATTTTTATTTTTTTATAGTGAGTACCTCACAAGAGTCGCAACTGCTCCCGTCTGGAGCCAGTGAGACTATGGCATCCCCAATTGGGATATGTTATGAAACTGAAGGTAAGTGGGAAAGGGAAGGAGACGAGGAAGAGGAAGGTGGGGAATTACCTGGCTATTCAGATGTAATCACTAAACACGGCTAAAGCCATTTCAAGCAACGTTTCAATTCTGAATGGTGGTCTTACACCAGGGCGATACTAAGAGTATCTTCCACTCTGGAACGTGCCGCAAATATACTGTATATTATTTTAAATAATTAGTTAGTTGTGAAATAACACAAATCAATTAAATAAAATTTATTTGCGCACGCCGCGCCGGGTTCGAACCCGCGACCTTCGGAATAGCAGTTCAATGCCCTACCGCTGGACGCCGGCCGTTGGTTGGTTTTGTTTTGTAATTAAATACGTATCTTTTTTTAATTTTGATGAAATTTTAATTTATTTGTGTGACTTTAGGCACTACGTATCGTTGTTAAATAAAAATAGAAAATGTTGTTAAATATATATAAAAAACCAATATTAATGACGGAAATGGGATAGGTACTAGTGGATACAATTTACCCACTTCTTTATATTATAAGAACTCAAATTTAAAAAAAAAACTATTTTTATTTCTATCTTCTTTAAAATACTTTTTTCTTTATTATTCAGATTACTTTTATTAGATTTTTATATTTGTAATAAAAAAAGTTTTATTTATCCTTAAATATGTTTTTTCTTTTCCTTTTTCTGATGTTTTATTATCTTTTTCTACAAAAGTATTTTTAGTTCTTAAATGAATTCATTTTCCATGTATGACTACCACAACACGGGCGTTAATTTTATGGTACCGTAAGTAGGTACCATAAAATTTATTTTTAAATTAGGTATTTTAGTTAGGTATATTATTATAACACATTTTAATTTCTTTTCATAGTTTTCAAGAATCACTCACAAGACATTATAACAAGCCTATTGAGCGCTATCATAGATGATAAACGTATTGTTCAATTATTATTAATAATTGTTTATGAGCCGCACATTATTTCAATGTGATTATACATATTTTAATAATACCATTAACTCTTATCTTGTGAAGTTGAAAACATTAACTCATATTTTATTTATAAATAAAAAAATAACTAGCTCATTGATATCTACAACGAGATTACATTTATTTTTGGAATGATAATTAATGAGTAATACCTCAAATTGAAATATTTAATCATCGAAGAAAATATAAGCGACTCCCAAACGAAGATTTGAAACAGAAAAATCTGAAAAAGATACTACAGAACTTGAATAGAAGTTTTACAAAACTTGAAATTAACTTGAAACTTGACTAATTGTGTGAAATAACTGATCTTACTAATATTATAAACGCGAAGTTATTAAAAAAACTTTATGTCAATCGGTAATTTCTTCCATGCAATACAAATGAAATATTATGTCTTAGTTATTTTTTACCAGTTTTCTGGAAAAAATATTAATTTGAACAATGAATTTGTATTCTGATAATAAGTGTCCGTCTCTTGACGTCAATAGAATCAATCACTTTGATTTATCATTTGTAACCTCTTTCTTATAATGTAATTGTTTTGTTTTATTTTTTGAGGTTAAACTGATATGTATTATGTACGTAATCATATTGGCAAGCTTGTATTTGAATTTTTATCAAAGGCATTGTCATTGCTACAAGGCACGTGGAAAGAAAAAAAATCTTAAGTACGATTGATTAGGTGATAGTTACGTTTCTAGAAATAGCTTCATATTCATATACCATTTACAGTTTATTCAGACAAACCATTGGAAAACATGAATCTCAAATCTAGAACCGATGAAGAACTAAGTGATTTAACATATTATCTATCACAATATGACTTTAACATAAAATATGCTCCAGGAAAACAAAATTTTCAAGCTGACTGTCTAAGCAGAAATCCAGTATTAATCAAATGAAAATACATATGAACCATTATATCTAAAAGCTATCGAAAATATTCAGGAATTTGAACAAGAAATAAAAAAATTATCGAAAACTACCATAAGAGTCCATATCTTACTCTTATTATTATTTCATTCAAATCTTGAAATCCGTTATTGATAAATCTTGCATTTTATTAATTATCCCTTGTTTTTGCAATATCTTATTATTTACTTTCATGCATGATATTTATTATATAATTGAACTAAAATTCCCTCACCAAACACCTGCAGGAGCCTCGTCTCTTTATGGTGAGGAAAAGTTATTCTTATCTACCATTTTAACACTGTATAACATGTAAAAATTGTACATTTATTCTAAAAAAACCCTACAAATAATAAATAAATAAAAAAAATTGTGATCTTGTATTTTGCGCGGATTCAGGAGGCAGGCCAATGTTTAAGAGTTGTTCTCATCCAGAAAATAATGTCCACCATGTACGAATGCTAGGCATTTGGTTGACATGCAAAGAGCGGGAGTAAAGTTACCCAGAACACCATTCATTGAAAAACCAGTAGAAAAAAAACAGCATTCTCACCTGTCGTCCGCATTATTACGATTGGATTCCGTCCGTCAAGACAGGGGCCTCATCGCCTCATACCAAACGGATTTCTTTTACGTTTTTCCAAAAAGTTGAACGTGGATAATAATATTTTTTTATATTATAATATCTTTCACGATTTCAGTTCACTCGTAGAAAATTATATATATAAACAATAGCCCACTCCGTTTCTAAACGTAAACATGAAAACTATTGCAATACATTCATGTGAAAACTTGTATGGTACTTCCACACCGCAGCCAACCTTCCAACTCCGAACTTAGTTCGGAGTTGGAAGATTGGCCGATCGTGTGGTTGCTGCGGCCAACCTTCCAACTCCAAACTCCGAATTTCAACATGGCGGATGTCGAACAGCTGATTCGGCGCTTATCTTATCAGTTGCCTACAATTATTACGTAGAAGTATATACACAGCATGTTTTCAAACAATTGTTATATCACTCTCCCGTAAAAATATTTTCATTTTAATGGTACGCGGAACACGTGTCTTGATCGCCAGCGGTTCGCAGAATGATGTGTGCATAAATAAACCAATCCCGATGTGTGGCTGCGGCAGGCTGGTTCATGTGAGTTGGCCGTCGCAATCGCTTCGCAGGCGATCCCGGGCCAACTCGGACTCCAACCTTCCAACTCGATCTTCCAACGCACGAACTACCCCTCCACACAATCGACCAAACGTTTGAAGTTGGAAGTTGGCCGCAGTCTGGACGTAGCAGTAGATTTTCTTCCAAAATTATTATTAAAAAAAACTTGTAAGCATTTCCAGATTATTGGGTATCTCTTTGTAAGTAAATTATAAAAGGGAACATTTGAAGGGAGTTGTTGGAGGGTGTGTCAAATTTCTTTAAACTACGAATTTTATTTATAATATTCCAGGTTATGTTTGATTCTGACAAATACCAAAGACGGATTAACCCATATTTAACCCATCAACGTTAACCACTATAGTTAAAAATGTTAATTATTATTAACTAAATTTAATAGGTTGTGTGTTTTGCAATAGGTACCAGGGGCGGTCCGTGAGTTTTCAGTGAGCTAGAGTGCCAAGATTGAAAAAAAGACGTTACTTATGTTATTGTAGATGAAAATGGATTTTACTTTTTTTCAAAATTTCACCTTTTTGTATGAAGATCTTCATACGAAGAGTTGAACTTTTGAAAACAAAAAAAATCATTTTCAGCTACAACAACATCAGTAACGTCGTTTTTTCAATCTTAGCACTCTAGCTCACTGAAAACTCACGGACCGCCACTGGTAGGTAACTCTACATTCTATTATATTTAGGGGGTATTTCACCATTCTCTTGACAGTTTATCAATAGGATAACAAAAAATAATTTAAAAAACTTGGCTCACTTTTCAGATATGTAGCCACTATTCATGGGTTCGAGTTCAGAAAAGGAAACTCGGACTATTAAAAAAAATCCATAATCGAAAATATAGCTATCAAGAGGATGGTGAAATAAACGATTAGTAGCAGTGGTTTCACAGAATTTGAACTCATTTAAAAAAACTTATTTATTTAATATTGGTATGTTTTTAAAAATAAATATACCTATTTTACATTCTATAGTGTTATAAAGGAAATCAAGAATAGCATTTCCTCACCATAAAGAGACGAGGCTCTTGTGTTTGGTGATGGAATTCTAATTCAATTATAAAATAATAAAATATTGCAAAAACAAAGGGATAAGCAAGAAATAGGCAAGATCAATAACAGATTTTAAGATTTAAAAGAAATAACAATAATATCTGATATGGACTGTAGTAGTTTTAGGTAATTTTTTAATTTTAGCTGAAATTCTGAATATTTTTTAATATTTCTAATATCTATATACCCAATGGGAGGTCGTTAAAATGATTTAAACCTAGATAAAGATAGGTTTTTTGTATTTATAAAAAAAATAATAGAATTAAACGTTAAATTTCAAGTTCTGTAAAGGTTCTATTCAAGTTCTGTTATTATATTATTATTATCCAGTTGTTTCACATAATTGAAATAATAACAGAATTCGAAAAGTACTTTCACAGAACTTGAAATTTCATGAATTGTTCGAATTCTGTGAAACGACTGGCCCAGAGTAGCTCCCAGAATTCCGATGTAACCTGTGTTCTTGCTGCACGCTCTGTTTGTTAGAAAGAAGACGATACCAGTTATAAATACATCCAAAAGCAGCATGAGATAAAATATAACTTCTTTATCATACCAGTCGAGTGTTTACTTGAAAGATAGCTGACCCATTTCGGAGTGACCTAAATCGGTTGATTGCAATTTCACTGCTAAATCTAACCCCTGGACCGTTTAAAAAAAGCTATCTGAGAGAGTTCAGGCGTTTAGTTCAAAAAGGAAAATAGGTAGGTATATATGTCTATGTTTATCTCTTTCAACAGTTCAATGTACGATAACAGATTGAGAGGCCAATCTAGTATATATGTCACTTGCTCATGTGTCTAGTTAAGGAGATTAAATTATTTAGGTAAGTATTTAATCTGATAAGTGATAGCACTTAATCTTTGTCATTTAATAATAAATTTAGATAACTTTGAAAGCTTTAACGAAGTTACAAGAAGAAATACAAATCTCAGTGGGGAGCAGAGAATTTATTAAGTCTATTTGGTAGTCGCCTATTTTCCAAACTTTCTACATATCATATAATCTATCATTTTTATCTATCTCGTTTATCCTTGGAAATATTAAAGTATCCTATTATTTAGGAGAATTATATTTGAGAATGAGTTTTTTTTTAGTTAAGGCGATGCACCACGTCGAGTAAAATTCTAAATAGGACCGCTAACAATAACACAATTGATGTATATAGCGATTCCCGCTTACACCAATCGCCTGTTTTGATTTACACAAGAAAAAAAAAACGTTGCCAAAAAAGCGTGTTTTATTTTATTTTGCGAAGTTCATTCACAAATATTTAAATGTTTTATGATTTTTCTCTAAAAATTTCCCACATTCTACAATAAAACCATAACCCAAAAGGAGTTTGTTAGTAGGATATTTTGAACTTTAATGAAGTTTAACTAGATACCTAATTGACAAAACCGACTTGTCAAAAAATACTCGATTATTTCAAGATGTGTTCTACACGCAATATTTAATAATTAAAGCATCTAATGTATTCCTAGTATGGGTTGTTTCAGAAAATATGAACAATTAATCAAATATTTTAATTTAATTTTCTCGATATGTGTAAGTTGTATTTAAGTTCTGTTATTATACGATTATCTGCCAGTTTCTTTATAAAACTGAAACAATCGCAGAACTTTAATTAAACTTTCACGGAACGAAAAAATTATCTACAAGTATGTAATGAATTGTAAATTTTTTTGAAACATCCCATCCTAAGCGATGAAATTTTCAAACCAAAAACACATGATTTTGAATTACTTCGGATAAAGTTTTTAGCGGTCTACCAAAGATTCTGAAGATCGGTGAATTAAAAGAAAAAGATATTTGAACTACTATACTATAATTCAGTCAACAACGCATGAAATAATTCGTTATCATAATTGGTTATTATAAATTATAATAAAGAACAATGAAAACCTAAAAAAAAGGCCTGCACGTAATGGGGCAAATGAAAATACATTACTTTAACTAGACAATTTATAAATTCAGTCAACAACGATTTATGAAATAATCCGTTATCTAGCTAGGCAACTACAAACAATGCCTTTTCTAGCTTACTAGATAAATATAATCCCGACTATCTAAGTTTAGTATTGATCCGAGGAGTGTGAAACGACAATAATTAGTTAGGCTAATCGCTAAAGTTGCGGTTGCTAAATTTTCGAGTAGCTTTTGATTTCCTCCAGATTGGGTTGCCTGGATACTGCCTTTTGCTTTGTAGATTTAAGCCACTCGAGCAATAGAGCTTTAGTTCATTTTACGTTAATCCTTTTCAAGCTTTTAACGTTATGTTGCACGCGTTTTACCTAGAGCTTTTGCTGAGTTAATCTTGAGATAGTCCATCGTAGTTTTTTCGTTAAAACGTTAACTATATCAAAGTTGTGCTGTGAATGTATGTGTATTAAATATCGAGCACTCGCAGTCGATTACAGAATTTCGAGAATATTTTAATTTTGCATTAAAAAAGAACAGAATTTCACGAGTTTGCTTTATTGATTGCTATAAATTATAGCAGGTAGTTAAATAAATTTAGTTGTTAAAATAGTAATAAGTGCGTACGGTTAAATAAAATTATGAATTTGCAAGGAACAATTCATATGAATGGATGTAGTTCATTTTCACACGGTGGGATTTGTCGAAGGAGGGAAAAGAAAGTCGTATTCCAGGTTAATTCATTATTATTGCTTTCCATTTCGAAATATGTTTATTTTGACCGTTTTGCACCGCGGCATTCCGCATTTCTACTGATTAATAAGTCATTTCTCTTCAACACTTTGAGTTTTTAAGTTCCTAAAATATTATATGTTATTTTTTAAGATATCTGTACATTGTCGAGCCGGAACGGTAATTATATGAAAATCACTCGATACACATAAAAAAATCGTGAAAATGGCTCCGAAAATTAAAAAAAAAAACACATACCTACGGCTCTGTTATTTAACACATCATAAATTCGAATAAATTCAAAGTGTTTCTTTACATGCTTCTTAAGGCCAAAACGTAGTTTTGGATTTGAGGCCAAAATGCCCAAATACCTGAAAAATTATTTTTGTAATAAAAAGGTATGTCGAATATTTATCTCGGACAGGAGCTACTTTTTTTGCGTTTAAATGTAATTAAATAAATCAGTTTTGGTTCCTTTTGGAAGCAAATTTGGAATTTTTTTATAATTATCAAAAAAAATCTGTCTAATCCTTGGTTTTAATGTAATGAAAAATAAAATAGAAAATAAAAATTGTTCAAATTGCGTTTCTTTGTGTAGTAATTTTAATATATAAACGACAAGTTTTTGTTCCGATGTAGATAGGTAATTTTATAATTTAAATTTAAACCCATCAAAATTGTTTCTAAAAAAAAAATAATAATTTTATGTTTCATTATTTTTCTAAAAAAAATTTAGTAAGATTGTTTTTTTAAATTGCATCTAAATCATAAAATATTAAAATCTTTAATAGCCTATATTTTATAATTTAAAGCAAAAATAAAAAAAGTAGCTCCTGTCCGAGATAATTTTTCAGTTTGGTTGGGTATTTTGGCCTCAAATCCAAAGCTACGTTTTGTATGAAACCGGTTATAAATATACATTATCAGCCTTACTAAGAAAAAAACACTCCGCGGCCGTTAAACGGTGTTTCTGTTGCACGTTGTGTAAAGTCTGTACATATTTTAAAACAAAACGTTACTAATAACAAATCGAAAATAATCGAACAAAATCGAACAAATATATGAATTTTTCGGTTGGTCACCCTGAAAATTAGTCCATTTGCGCATGTGCAGTCCGCCATATTCTTTTCTAATGCGGGCGGCAAATTACAGTTTGACATATGAGATTTCACGTGCAATTTGTACAATCTTTTTATGGATAATTTCTAACCCAATCACCAATTAACTATAATAATAGTATTATTCAACACAATAACTATTATTTGTGTTATTTTTGTCAGTTTTGGTGCATTAATAACGTCATGTTCGTAATTTAATTCTGTGAACATAAAAAATATAGGTTATTAATTATAAAATTTTGTTTTTCCGATTGAGTTTAATAAAACTTCCATAAAAGTAATGTTATTTAATAACAAAAATGTATGGTGCGTGTGTAAATAAAAACAAATTATAGGAATCAAGGTCTAAGTTTTACAAAAATAACTTCAAAATGTCAGGTATTTTCAGTTATTCTTGTGGAATTATTAATTTATTTTTTTATAATTTTTAATTGTATGAACAAGATAAAAAGTGAAGTGACAGTTTTGTTGCAAATTCATTAAATAACAGGACTGTGTTTTTTTAATTTCAAATATTCAAAAAAATTTCGACGTTTTAATAGAAAAAGTTTGGTGTAATTTTTTTTTTCAAATTTTTTCACGTTTGAAGTTTAAAATACTGCAATTTGTAAACACTAAAGTGTATTTTAAAATACAAAAGTCTAAAAGGTAATTTTATCTAGTTTCTAAAATGGTATTTGGTTTTACGACATTTTGAAAAATAAAAAATATATAGGACATTTAAAATACCTTAGAAAAAATTTGAAAAATACAAATAAAACAGATATGTACAACAGTTAAACTACCTTCTTTGGCCGTGTAAGCGATGTACATATCTTTCCATGAACAATTTTTTGTCAGTTTTTAATTAGTAAGGTTTTTTCATGCACGGTCGTTTAACAATTGTTAAATTTTTTTAGAAAGTTTTTTAGTAAGGCTGTAAATATAAAATACATACATTATATACACGGCTATTATATACAATACGTAAATTCGGATTTGAGGCCAAAATTATAGACCAAACGGAAACAAGATCTGTCGTGCCTAATTAAACATTTTCACTATTTTCGCTGAGGTGATTACAATAGTTTTTTTATTTTTTTTTATTAGCGCACTTTCTCTTACATTCGTATTTACATATCTCCCTGTCTATTTTTTTTTTTGAACGTTTACTACCGGGCCACTTTTCTTGTAATTTCCATACATGATAATCTAGGCTTGGAACTTTGGAACAATCTTTAAAAAATCCAGTACCTACCTACTAGCGATGGGCACAATCGATGAATAATCGATTATTTACTCGATCTTTTTTACCATCGAATGATTTCGATTCATTTCCATAGAAAAATCGATTCTCGCTTCTCGATGTCAAATTCATTCGAATGCACAGTCCGAGAGAATCGGTTTGAAACGTCATCGAACTTGGAATCGATTCTCGCTTCTCGATGTCAAAATTCTTTCGAATGCACGGCCGAGACAATCGGTTTGAAACGTCATCGAACTTGAAATCGATTCTCGCTTCTCGATGTCAGAATCCATTCGAATGCACAGTCCGAGACAATCGGTTTTAAACGTCATCGAACTTGGAATCGATTCTCGCTTCTCGATGTCAGAATTCGAATGCATAGTCTTGAAACGTCATCGAAAGTGATTTTGCTTGTCAAACGAAATATTTTATAGGTACATGTTATAATCAACCTGATGTGTGAATTTTAAATTATGAATGAATACTTTTAGGTAACGTTTTCAGTATAGTTTATACGTAAAAGATTGCGATGGTGATAGCTTTCAACAATTTAAAAATGTTTATTATGAGGTTATGTATCATCTATTTGGGTATTGTATATTTAATTTAAAATAAAACAATAACTTAGTATATACCATTTTTATATTTAATGCCGACCGGGTTTCGCTAAAACCGTAGTTTCTTCAGGGCAGTAAATAATACTCTACCAAAATCAGCAAGTAATATGTTTTCATATGGACATATCTGCTTTATATGACCAAATATATTTAATTTATTTGAAATTAACAGGTGTTTCTTAGTTTGTAATAAAAATGAAACGATTTCTATAGTAAGAAAACTTTATTTATATATTTAATGACAATATTTATATATTTAATGAAAATTTGTTAATAATTGCATACGAAAAGGTGTCCATAACCTACATGTTATTTAGAGGTTATTTTTTTTAACAAAAACGACATAAAATTATTATCTTCGTGTTAAACACACACACTGTCAATATTATTAATGGGAATTTGTACCTACCGGCTAAACTAAATATCTTATTAGTAATTTTATTGTTGTGAGATGCCCACATATTTGAAATTCGTGAAAAAAAGGAATAACACTAATGTTGCCATCAAACAAAAAGGAATTTGCCATTGCCAGGAAAGAAAAACGGTGATTGAAATGTTGTTGCAGTACTTACTTACTAATGTTGCGTTATTTAAACATGTTATTTAGAGATTGTTTTTGAACAAAAATGTCATATAATTATAATTATTGACATATTATTAAACATACATACATATTTGTAAGGGAAATTTTTACCAACGGGCTAAACTAAGTAGCTTAACAATAATTGTTATTTTGTGAAATGCATACCAAAAAACAACAAATAAAATTACAACAAAAAATAAGCGTTGCCATACATGATGCACCATAATAATTTTCGGCTTCCTACCCCCCCCCCCCCCCCCCCCCCCCTCACAGACAAAAATTCTGCCCCTGACCGTAGCTATTGCTCCCAAACTCCGAGCAAAAAATCGATTAATCATTCGATTATTGTGATGTCTCGATTAAAAAAAATCGATTATATAAAAGTTTCGATCATTCCCATCGCTACTACCTACCATAAAGTTTCCTACTATTTTATTTTTATCTATGTGTTTTCCGGGTTTTCCCGCCTATCTGTCAAAATCAATTAAGTATTAAAATTTTAAGCAGTTTACAAAAGTTTACTTGTGATTAGCATGATTTGACCATGAAAACTTTTTTTCCGAGAGATTTTATATTATATTCTCCGAAGTGAGATTACAATAGAGTAGGTAGTACCTAGGTACACGTAAAACATGTCAGTCTCCACCATCAGAGAAGTGCTCGAGGCTCGAGTTGCCACTCCCCAAGTGTAAAGGCACTAGCCTCCCTGAGATCTGAAATACACATTTAAAAATATTATCTATTTGAACAATTCATCAAATTTCAAAGATAAAATTTAAGTTCTGTTATTATTTCATCATGGTCTGGTTGTTTCACAGTACGAGAACTTATACGAGAACTTGAATGTAACTTAAATATTAACTTTGAAAGTTGATGCATCGTACAGATTTTGTGGATCAACCTGATGATATCCTTGAGGCGAATGTCTGTAAAGCCACCTGAAAAATGTGGAGATTCGCAAATAAGGTTTATTATTAAATGCTATTTTGGAAGAGTGAGATAAGTGATGCAATAATAAGAGCACAAATAGGTAAATGTGCCATTGCTATTCTGGGATTATGAGTGACAGATCGAGTGTGTGACGTGTGACTATAAAACCGGAGCTGAACTTCTTAATTACTTCCCCCTGCTATATCGAGGATAGATCAGAAAGCAAGGCTAATGTAAGCATAATGAGTAAAATTAAGAAAGGGATGTTTAGATGGTAGGGCGTGTAAAGCGGATGAACGAATGATAAAAACTAGTTGGAGACGCCTGAAAAAACATGACAAAATAATGTGAACCAAAATAACTTGTCTCGGGCCATGTCAAGAGTCAAAATAACATAAGGGTATGTATGAGAAGATGTATAAAAGTGAATGAAGCAAGGAGTGGGTCCCAAGGGCTAGTTGTTTGGCGGCTATCCTCTCTACCACCTATCTGTGGTTAGATAGTTAGTTACATCTGTAAAAAAAAACTTGTTTGTGATAAGTAGTTTATATTTGTACTGACTATAATATAACTTATATTATAACTATTATATAACTTATATTGTTTTTTCTAGATTCCTGGGTCTAGGGAAACCCTTCTGACGCCCCGCAGCGCCCGGGGCATCTCGGCCAGCAGGAGGCCTGGGGCCCTAAGCAAGGGAAGGCCGGACCCCAAACCTCCCTTGCCACAGGTAATAAACACCTCGTGACTTATTCCCCGATTTAGCGCTGCCAGTTCCCCTGGACGCTATTAGCTGGGAATCTTGTTCGATATCATGTTAAAAAAGTTCTGAAAACTTGTCTTTAGCCTTAGAGAATATCTCTAAACCGAAGAATGAAACTAGAAGTGTCTTCCATTTAAAATTGAATGAAAATAGATGTTTCACATCGCGCTCTGTCTCTCTTACAAGTATTGGAAGTTTAAGGCCCAATTGGCCAAATATTTGGATCACTAAACAAGTCAACAAGGCATTTCTTGTGATTTTCTTTGTTTTATACTTGAAACCAATAAAAGTAACTACGTTTGTAAGCCTCCAAAGTAAAATACTTTAAAGCCTTAGTTGCGTTGAGCTTATGCGTTGGGCCTAGCCAGCGTTGTAAGGATAAAAAATCAATTTATTTTACACTAGATTGTGCATTATCTACTTTAAATTACCTCACAAGAGTCCCAACTGCTCCCATCTGGAGCCAGTGAGACCGGGGCATCCCAATTAGGGGTATGTTATGAGGCTGAAGGTAAGTGGGGAAGGGAAGGAGATGGAAAGAGGAAGGTGGGGAAGTACCTGGCTATTCAGATCTAGTCACTAAACACGGCTAAAGCCATTATTAAGCAACGTTTCAATTCTAAATGGTGGTCTTACACCAGGGCGATACTGAGAGTATCTTCCACTCTGGAACGTGCCTCAAAGATAGTATATATTATTTTTATTAATTAATTGTGAAATAACACAAATTAATCAAATAAAATTTATTTGCGCACGCCGGGTTCGAACCCGCGACCTTCCGATTGGGAGTCAAGTGTCTTACCACTCGACCACGGACGGTCGTCAATAAATTAAATATGCATTATTTCTGTATGAGGAAATAAAAATAAGATAAGTAAAGATTCACTCTAGAATTGAGTAGTTACTTATGTACCTACTCTGACTCACTTCCTTTTGCCTGATAACAAAAACTTAATGGTGAAAATGATCCCGGGCATGTATCATGGTGGTCAAAAAATCCTTCAATTATGTCATTAACAATGCAATGAATTACCAAAAATTAAATTGCTTCTAAACTAATACTTTTTCTTTAATATCACCTAGATTAGAAGAGTTAGAATAGTTAAACCGGACTTAAATCCGGTTTAACCATATCTAAGCTGTGGTGAAAAGTCAAGTTTTCCACTATTCCAATGAATTTGATCTTATGCAGCGCAATATTTACCTGCAGCCCGATTATATTTGTGAGTAAGATATATAGGGGTAAAAAAGAAACTTTGAATATTTGTATATTTGGTCATACCCACCATATAAAAAAAAATAGTTGCATACCCTCTTACTAATAAAAGTCTTTTAAATTCTACACAACTGATAAACAACTATTTACGATACATTAAGGTTGTTTATCAGTTGCATAAAATTTAAAACACGTTTATTAGTAAGGCCCTTAATATTTATTTAATTCACCTCAAGTCCTTCCATCGATTATATTACACCATAGCCAAAAGACAATTTTTTTAAATGATCATATAATATTATTATTTATACCACTAATTTCCGCCTTGTTTGTCGTGGTTGCCCAGAATAATACATTCTCTTATTAATTTTGTTTTATTACATATCATAATAATAATAGGTAAAACATTAAACTTGATATAAAGGCCAATCTCCTCGAACAAAAACACGTACACATTTTGTGGATGGTTAGGTCATGTCGCATGTTGGAACAAAATGTTTGTGGTTATGTGGAAACGGTCGCAGGAGACTGGCCAAATTGAAAAAACTTCGATGCGCTTCACCAAATCTGATTTCACTTTTCTGCCATGGCAGTTTTACGATTCACTTTGAACTAATAGTGACATCTGTTGAGATTTCGACAAGTTATTTACAAACGCTAGTGAGAAAAGGTTAATCAAAGTAAGTTGAAGTATTAAGATTATTTGTGTAGAAAGTGTTGGGTAAATAAATAGATAAAATAGGGACACGAAAAAAAAAACACTTTTTAGTATGTGGTTAGATAATAATAAAAAGTAAGTACATATTTCAGTTTTCGGAAATGAAAAATAATGAATTTTAATATGCGCATATTAACACACCTCAGGCGGGCGAAAACAGGGTAGGTACCCATTAGAGAAAATGGAATTTGTTTTAGGGGATTTCTCACCATCCTCCCAATAGCTTATCTACACTAAAAACGAATATTATTAAAAATAAAAATAAAATACTCGCAGGGGTTAGAAAACTCAGCCAACTTATCCAATATATAACCACTATTCATTGGTTCGAGTACCGAATTATAAACTCCCAACTTAACCGTTTGGGCACAAAAGCTTGTTTTCACGACAATTTAACGCAGGTAGACATATGCCCCGGACCTGAGTTATTAATAAATAAATAAACCGTAAATCGTAAATCGAAAATATTCATTATTAGTGTAGATAAGCTATTGTGAGGATGGTGAGAAACCCCCTTAAACCCATAAGTACATTTGAATGATTTTTATATAGCGCTCACCATACCCCAAATATAATCTAAAATATTTGACAGCAATGCCTTTCCAGGGATTCAAGTAGGATTGGCGTAAAAGGTAGAAATACCCTTCCTGGACAAAGTTTGGTAAGCAAGTCTCTATTTTCTGTACATTTAACTAGTATTGTTTTCGTGCAGGTGCCAGTCAGCAAGATGGATTCTCTGCGCTCCGACGACAGTCCGCCGGGCACGCCTGATGGGTTGGGGCAGGGGCGCGTGCGCGAGGCGGGCTACAGGCGACGCCTGGACGCCTACAGGCGCGCGCACCACGATCAGGCGGCCCTGGTGGCAAGGCTGCAGGCCAAGGTAACTTTAAACTGTTCTTCTTCTTTAAATCCTTCTGATGGTCGCTATAGCTATTTAAACAGACTGGAATAAATAAGAGGGAACTACCCTCTGAGGTGGGTCTTCAAAGTTTTTTTTATTGAATTTGCATAATTAAAACTTACTCATTCGAATACTATAGTAATCCCAGAGAGAGGTCGTACACGCTTTGTAAGAAAATGAAAAAGATGGAAGATCACATACAACCTCTCTCTGGGACATTAAGCTAAAAGGCCATGAATGGAGCTGTTCAAGAAATATTTAATATATAAGGGGCGAAATTAATTTTTCCTTTACTGTCACCGGCAGGTTTTACGTCTTGTGTACCTACGATTTTTTAAATTTTTTTATTTTAATTATTATTTTTATTTTATTATGGTTTTAAAAACTTAGAATGCAAGATTTAAAAAAAAAAGTGTTAATGATAAAAAAAAAAAATTTGACCGGTCCAAGTGTACGCATTAGACGGGCGAGCCTTTAGACGCGAAACAACTTACAAAACCTGCCGCGATGCCCCTCACCGCTGTCGCGTGCACATATAATTATATAAATTCATAATAATAATAGTCTTTTTAAGATTAAGCTTATTTTTAACCGCTTGGACACATAAGCTTGTTTTCACGATAATTTAACGTAGGTAGACATAGGATTGACGTATGTCCCGTACCTGAGTTATTAATCAAGCCAAATAGTCTATAGTGGTTGGAAGATCGAACAACCGCTGCACCATCACAGTAAGAACTGTGTTCGTCCGGAAAACGACGGAAATTTCAGAATTCCGTCTGTTTCATATCGGTTTCGCGTGCCCAGCTGCATCGATTACAAGATCGAAATTACTAGTAATAAAACTTGTAATAAAAAAAAACTTAATAATGTAATTACATGCATCAAATATGTTTAAATTTTCTAAGGTCTTACAATACAAGAAGCGCTGTACTGACCTCGAAGACCACATGATGGAGACGCCCTCGCAGCCCGACACCTACAGGGCCCCAAAGTGCCCCGGAGTGGGTGGGGTTGCCCCTTCAATGGGGGGGCCCCCGTCGGGCGTCTCCTCGGCACTGGAGCAGGCCCAACAACATCTGCGGGAGGCCAGAGAGGAGAGGATCCATGATCTAGAGACGGCGCTGCGGAGGCTGGATGAAGAGAGGAGAAAGTAAGAGAATAAATGTTGAAAATGTTAATTAATTATGTTAATTAAATGTTAATTTTCTAGAAGTAATCTAAAATCTTGAAAATGCATGCCCTTTTTATGAGCTCAACGACACAGTTGTGAGAGTTTTGGCCGTGTGCCAAATCTTGCGTTCAAAACCTTTTAAGAAATAACAATTCATGTTCTCAAAATGTATCAATCGTGAGAAATTATCAAGCTTTAATTGGTTTGATTTAAAAAAATTTATTTTGTCCTAACTATCAGGAACCAGTGGGATAAATGCAGTATGTATCTATCTCCAATTGGGGTTTGTGGAGAGGCTGAAGGTAGTGGAGAGGGGAAGGAGATGGGGAAGAGGAAGGTGGGAAAGTATCAGGCTATGTAGATCTAGACACCAAAAGATATTTCAAGCAACATCGTTTTGATTCTGAATGGTGGTCCTGAAAACCTGTCTTATCTCACCAAATATTGATACTATTGACTTGGGAGTAGTCTCATTCGATTACGCACTATCGAAAAAATAATAAATTATACCTGACTCGACATAAACATATATTTTTCAAAAAATCCCCACTTCCCCCTCATCTATCACAATCACTTTATTTTAAGTTCTAGTTTAGTTAAAACCTTGTATTCACTCCACCAATTACTTTGGCTGCTAATCTATGTAATAAATATTTATCTTTGTATTTTAGGTGTGAAAAGTTTGTCCAAATCAACTGTTCTCTCCGTGAACAGCTGGAGGAATCTCACCAAATCAACGAGGCTCTAACCAACGACCTCCAGAAACTGACAACCGACTGGGAGGGACTTCGCGAAGAGATGATCATCAAGGAAGATGAGTGGAAGGACGAAGAACAGGTGAAGATGAAAATCTATTATATGGGGTTAAGCTATTATATGGGGTTAAGCTCGGCCACCATAACACGGGCATGTGCCTAGTATGGCGGCCATAAATTCCACAATTGTTATATATTTACTATTCAAAGAATAAAGAAACATTAAAAAAAAAAAGAGACGTATCTTCCTACCTGACTTACTTTAAAAACTAATTCCTGACATTATTTAGAGTGAAAAATGTAAATGAAATCTTGGTATAAAATTTTTTTTTTAAGTCTTCAAAAAAGTGTAAGTTTTACAATTTTTTTTTCACTAGTTGTTGCGGGTTATTGACCAATAACTAATGGCTTTTTTGTGTTTAGATTTTTTTTTTTAAAGTCACTGGATACCAAAATATCATTTACATTTTATCCTCAAAATAACCTCAGAAATCACTGATTAAAACGTGACAGATACAGATTGTACGTACGTCTATTAACACCGTGTGTAGGTTAGTACCCAAGACAAATATTGCGAACTTATTTCAAAGACCAGACAACAAACTTTGGCTTACCAATAATATGACGGCCTCCATAGCCGAGCGATCCGGCGGTCGCAGGTTTAAATTCCAGTTTTGTATTATTTCACAAATTATTAATTTAAAATAAAATATACAAAGTATATTTGAAGCACGTTCCAGAGTAAAAGATACTCAAGGCTTCAACCTGGTGTAAGACTACCATTCAGAATTGAAACATTGCTTGAAATGGTTTTAGCCATGTTTTGTGACCAGATCTGAATAATCAGATACTTCCCCTCCCTACTACTTGCAGCCTCACAATATATCCCACTGGGAATTCCATAGTCTCACTGACAAGCGTATTTGTTTGGTTTCTAGGCATTCAACGACTACTATACCACCGAGCACAACCGTTTGTTGACTTTGTGGAGGGATGTAGTCTCCGTGAAGCGCCTCTTCGCCGAGATGCAGTCAGCCACTGACCGGGACCTCAATAAGATCAAGAACGAGATGGACAGCACCTGCAGGGAGCTACAGTCCGTGTCATGCAGCGTCTCCGCAACGGCGACTGCCGCCAGCACCAGTGTAAGACGAATTTTCGATAAGATGAAAAAGATAGTTTTTGAAACGGACATGTAAATACAATGGCGTAAGGCGTAACTGCGTGAAAATATTAAATAAAACACAACTTATTTAAAATAGAGCAAAAATCTGTTGACACCTAATCCCGTCATCCCGCTGGGATACAGTGAGATACAGTACAGTATCAGTACCAAATCTATGAAATAAGGAGACACTATGCAGAAAAATCCCACAACGGCTGCACTGCAAACCATAGTAAACTTTACTTTTCTTAACAGGGTCCTTGGTTTTCATCGATTCGGTTCCGATACTGACCCAGTGGGAGTGGGACGACAGGTTCAGTTAGGTAGCATTCAAAGAAAAAAAATAATATTTAGCATGCTAAATAACAGAACCAGATGTGTTTTTTATAATTTTTGGAGCAAGAGTCGCTATTTTTTACTAATAAGGGAGTTTCTTATCCCCTTGACTCAGCTTCTGAATAGAGATTGTCTTCAAAGATAACATTTTTTATGTTCAGATATTTTTTAAACTTAAAAATTTAGAAAGGGTTGATTCTCAAAATTTTAACAATTCTTCCTTTCTTTGAAAGTTCTGTTATTATTTGGTCATTTCAAAAGAGAAAATGTTATAATATGTCAGTAGAAATTCCAAAACACTCAACCAAACTGAATAATTTTTTTAAAAAACAAAGGCAAAGCAAATATTTAATACGTACCTATGTGAGACGTTTTTTTTTTTTACATTAGGTCCACACAGGAGGCCCTGAGGAAAATAATTTCCCTCAGGGCCTATGTCATCTTTGGGGACGCTGTGTGGAGGGTATTTTTAAGGAAAGGAAGGAGAGGAAGTTCTGGGAAGGAAAAAGGTATGAGGGTTGGGTAGGAATCTGGGGTTCAGTGTGTCTAGATCATCCGCCGCCAAGACCTAGATAAACCTTACCCCATGAACCCGGGCACCCCTGCTAAGTCACTATTTTATTTATTTATGTTTTAATTTATATATGTATAATGGAACCTCCCGAGTTGTTCATGAATAAATTGCAGAGGATTCCTTATTTCTTCCAAAAAACATCTTTGATTTCACTAGAATTTCTGAGATCAGTCCACATCATATTATAAGCATTATTTTGCTTCTAGAATTGAGAAAAAATGTTACTTAACAAATTGGTCACAGATTACTAAGCAATTTGTATACTTACATATAGTACACAATTCTTGCAGATTGTACAGGTGGGCGTTTCAATTTTTATTTCAAAGTAACTGAAATCATTACGGCATCTCAAAATAAACGGTTACTTGAAACTGTTTAAAAATAACATAATAAATAATAAAAAAAATTGCAAGGAAAATGTTTGCAGCAACGGTTAGCGATGGAGTTTCAGAAGAAAGCATTTAGCGCGAAAACAAAGTATTGTAGCATCTGTTTAAGATGGGTATAAACAGCACATTAGTAAAGTTTTGTGGAAGCTGTTTTAAAGTTTTGCGAGGAATTCTCAAACAATGCATCTCTATTGGAATACATCCGTTTCAATACTTAAAAATTAACGGGTTCGAGTCCCGTCGGCAACATGTATCTTTTCTCGGGAGGTTTTTTCAATATGGATGAGTGTTTCAGGCTAATAATTATTGCTTATAATAATAGTTTCACATTATTTCTCACCTAGATTGTAATAATCTTGCTGCGGAGATACGAAGTATAGTTAGAAATAATTAATAATTACAAATCATTTTGCTTTCCAGGGACTCCAGGGTATGTCTGAACGTGAAATGTCTGAACTTCGCACCAAGATCTCTCAACTAGAAAAGCAGAAGGAAGTTGACATGGCAGAGCTTCAACAGCGAGACATGAAGATGCAACAGCTCATGAATGAACTTAGATCACTGGTAACATTTTTCAATCTATTTTGCTCTTCGACCAAGTATAATCAATCGTTGATTTTGCTAATTTACTGTCAAACACAAATAATAGTATAATAAAACAAATTTAAAACTTTTTCCACTTTTAATTTATTGACCGTAACCGGTTTCAGCTTGTCAAAGCCATCTTCAGACTGGTGAAAAATATTCTTAACCTAGGGATTTTATACAAAACATATTAGGGAGGGGGGAAGGAGGGGGGGGGGGAGGGGTGGTCTACAGGGATTTCATTCAATTATGGATTTTATTACATTTGTTAAGTGGTCTTGAGTGTCCAACTATCTAATTATTTTCAAATATTTGTTCGTAATCAATATTATTTTATAGCCATAAAAAGTGACCAATACTCGAGTAACCATAAATTCTTAACTGACCATTCTTGACGTCGTGTAATTAATTGGCTTGGGATAGGCGAGAACTGCCACCAACAATCGTTGTTTGACCAAACACTACGGTGTAGATAGGACAGGTGACTTTGTTCACACTAAGTATTGTAGGTAAGTAGCCCTAGCATGACAACCAAACACTGACACGATAAAAGTTTTTTTTTCAAGAATATCGGTTATTAGTCGAAATTCATGAACATGTGAAAGTTCAGATCACCTAAAAGAACTTTTGTATCGTTGTGGGGATGCCAAAATTTAACCCCTGTCTCCATTAACTCTCGCTATCTATTTCACAGGAGGAGCGCAGCATGCGTGCCGAGGGTGCCCTGGGTGAGCTGAATGCCCTGCGCTCCGAGGCAGGCACACTGCGGGGAGCCCTAGCCGCGGTGGCCCGCGCAGTCCTACGGGACAGTGAGCGGGCCGCCACGCAGGCCCCGGCGCCCCATCTGCATCTCAGTCACGCTCCGCCGCCATCGCCACCCCCTACTCACAGGTGAGGGTTAATACGATACTTTATATTTATTTGTTAATTGAGTACAGATAACATTTTATGGCAGTTAAATACACTGTTCACTGTCTTAAGAGCCGTTCGCACTGGGCGACTATTTTAGTCGAGTAGTAAGTATAGTAACTAGACGCGTCCGAACACCACAATTTTAGTAGAGTAGGTAAGTCAGCTCTTTACACGGAGAAAAATGTTATTATAAAATACGATCATTTTATTCGTAAGAACGGTTAAAAACGGGACTGAAGTTCTTACGAACAAATTAACAGGGTTTCAATGTTTATTGGCGGGAACATTGAAACACTATTAATTTGTTCGTCAGAACTTCAGTCCCGTTTTTACGAATAAAAGTAGGTAGGTACCTAAGTAGTTAATAATTAATTTTTAAACTTCTATGCTGTTATCCGGGAAAATTATTTGAATAAAAAAATAGATTTTTACATACCATGTAAGGATGTAAGACAGATCGGCGGCCATCATTCATGTCGTAAGTGTTTTGGTCATTTTTAAAGGATGATATTGGATGATATTACAACTGTCGGATTTTGGAGGCAGTTTTGAAGTGAGTAGGTACCTACTCGCTCACAGGACATCACAGATAATCTGTTTACAAAATATTTGGATGGTAAAGTTGTGACACCGTCTTGTAGATATTTGTATTTCAGTCATGCTTTCTTTAGGGAAGATAGAATAGTAGGTATTTCTTCTAATAGAAGTGACAATGTAAATAAATAATTTCATAATTTTTTGCATTAGATCTTCCGACACCCGCACTGGAGCTGGTGGAATAACTGGCACTGCTCTGGCTGAAAGCACCGTATCTGCCGTCCAAGCCGCCCTCCGACGTCATCAAACTTACATACATGAGCTACAGGTAACCAATCAAAATACTTGACTTCTTTCTGAGCCTTTTGGTGTCCTGCTTTGGGTAAAGACTAGGACTCCTTCCGATGATATTGGAAATTCAACATACATTTGTTAGGGCCAGTTGTTTCGTAAAATTTCACAGGTGAATTTCCTTCAAACCGTCATTCACCGAAAAATTGGGTTGTTTCAACCTCCGTCAGAAGAAATTTCAACAAAAATTTCATAGGACCAGTTGTTTTGGAAAATTTCAAGTGTGAATTTCCTTCAAATCGTCATTCACCGAAAAATTGGGTTGTTTCAACTTCCGTCAGAAGAAATTTCAAAGAAGATACCATAGAAATGTGATGCGAAATTTTTTAAATGTGATAAGCCGAATTCGAACGTTTTGCGTTTAATGGGAGGCGCATGCGCAGACGTCAACATTGTGATTCGGCGGGGAACACTGAGTGAAATTTTCAAATTTATCGAACTTTATTTTGGAGTTGAAACAACCCATTTCGTATTTGAAATGAAGGAAGACGTTATTGCGTGTCAAATTTGAAATGAAAAAAAAGAATCTTTTCATTTTTTTAAACATTTCTCTGAAATTTTCGTTGATGTTTCTTCTGACGGAGGTTGAAACCACCCAATTTTTCGGTGAGATTTGAAGGAAATTCAAATTTGAAATTTTCCGAAACAACTGGTCTTGCCACATGCTCATCATAGTCCTTTGTGATTGATAGTAATGTCACTTTGCCTACCCCAAAACCACTCATTCGTCTTTGTATCTCGCAAATCAAGGAGACAACTATCATGGCTCAATATGCATTGGCCATTTTTGTCACAACATTCTTGGTGAGAGTTCATATACGCGTTCCAAATTGTTAGAATACATTTATTGAATATAATATTATGTGTTCTGATGTGCTGAAGAATGTTTTTGATTTTGTTAGTAAACTAATATTAAATAAGTAAATTTTTTTTTTTAATATTTTAGGTTAAACTTCAAGGAAACCGTGAACAGTTGTCCAGCTGTCGGAAGCAATGCGAAGCATCAGAAGCCAATATCGTCAACTTGGATAGAAAGGTGCATGAGTTGCAACAGCAGTTGGATCAAGCCAAGGGTCAAATCAACAAGATGGATCAAGAGAAAGAACTTATGCAGAAGACGTTGGAATCATTACGCAATGACAAAACTGGTTTGGAGAAGAACCGCTTGGAAATTAATGCAATGGTAAGAAACAATCACTTTTATCAGAAATGTGCAAGAGTTATTTGCTTTGCTTATCATAACGTGTTTCATTTTAGATTGATTCACTGACATTAGACTATGAGAAACTTCAAAAATGTAACACCAAGATGCAGAAGCATTTAGAAACATTAGAAAATGAAAAAAGATCTACGCATGACGAAATTGATAGGCTGCAAAGAGAAGCTACAAACCGAGAGTCCATCTTGAGGTATATTTGCAAGTCTCAATATCTATGTAGTAAGTAAACATATTTTTAATCAATAGGATTTATTCAAATGTCATTGTTTCATATTCAGATCGGAGGAAGACAGGTCAAGTCGTATCGGAGAAGAACTTCTGAATCTACGGGAAGAACTGAGCAAAAGTTACCTGTCCAGAGATCTTCTAGAACAAAACAAGATGGAGGCTGATAATCTTCTATCTCAAATGGAGAAAAATAGAGGCAAGTGAAAATACGATCACTCAAGTGAAGAATATTGAAATTCACAAAAATTATGTCAGATGTGATGTGATTAACAATAATTAATGTTTTTAATGTGGTTTATGGTTTAGGTGATCTTGAGATTGAGTTAGAAAGAAGTGTAATGGAAAGGGTGGATCTTCAAGATTCTTTGGACAAAATGGATGCAGCCGTGCAACAACTAGAACAGGAGAAGAAACAGCTCTCGGCTGATATGAAAAAGGTACCTACTAAACAATGTGAAGAAAGGCATATAATTTATCTTTGCTTTCTTCTAATCTAATATAAATTATGTACAATGGATTTGTTTTCTTTTTAGCTTGAGGAAAGTAAATCAAATCTCCAAAATCAAAACAGTGATGTCCAAGGAGACTTGAATTCGCTGCGTAAAGAACTATTAGCTGCCGAACAAACAAGACTTGACTTGGAAGCTGATAAAAATTCTTACGCAGAGAGAATCAAATTCTTGGAGGGTGAAAAAGAAAGGGTAAGCACATTTTTCAAAGATAAGGCTAGTAGATACTGATTAAAACATACAAAATATGGAACTGCTATTAAATGTTTTGTTTTTATTTTTAGGTTGAGCTTGAGTTAGCCCAAGTTTGCCGAGAAAGAAGTGATCTAAGTTCTCAGCTTTGTGCGCTTGGGCGTAAGAAAGACTCTTTGGGAGAGGAAAATATGAGGTTGCAACAACGTTTAGAGCAAGCCAATGAGACAAACAGCCGTCTCAATCGAACTTTGGAAGAGTTAGTAAAAGAGTGTGAGGAAAAACAGGTGAAATAATTTTTTTTCCCTAGCAACACTTCTTAAAGCATACCAATAAACCAAAAAAAAAAAAATCCTTCGAAGAATTAATTTGTGGTAAAGAGTAAAACTACAAGAACCTCTGCATCATATTGAATTCATAGTTTTAATAATGTTTTTTGTTCCCTTGATTTGCTAGTTCCAGTCTTCTATGCTAGATGGCAATGCTAAAAATATAAAAAAAACTAAAAAAGGCTGCTTTTATTTTTTGTTTTCTCCTGGGATGCTTCTGGGGATGAGTTGAATATCATGAAATTGCTTTCAGGTCATGTTGGATGGAAATGAAAAAGATTTGCAACATCTCCAAGAACAGTTGGCATCACTACGGAGTGAAAAAGAAGCTTTGGAAGGAATTCTCTTTGACACTTCTAGTAATTTAGAAGCAGTTGAAAGCAAGAGGCAAAAACTTGACAAAGAACTTCAAAATACATTGCTCAATGAAGAAAACCTAAAGGGTAGGAAATGAATAGATTAATTAATTTATTATCAGTTAATATCCAGATACAATAACACTTTTATTTTAAAATCACTTTGTATCAGTTAGGACGGGTGGTTTCAAAAAAATTTAATAATTCATTAAATTTCAAAGGTAAAATTCAAGTTCTGTGAAAGTTTTATTTAAGTTCTGTTATTATTTCATCATAGGCCGGCTGTTTTACATTACTTGAATGAATTGTTCAAATTCTGTGAGACGACCCGTCCTTAGATAACAATGAGAAATAACTGTTTCAGTAACCGGAAATGGAAAATAATGCTTTTTAATAGTAAACTATGAACCTAAGAATCCATTTTGAATCTTAGGTTTATAGATTGGGTTAAATAAGAGAAAAACAAACTAACCTTTAGTGTGCATCCAGAATGAGGTGCTTGCACTGTGGCGACAGCGAGTGCAAAATATCAATATATGAAAACGCCGTAAAGTTATTTCTGAGCTAGTCTCTCCTGATCTGGCAAACGCATCCGCCTCCAAGACCTAGACAAAACTCAATCCATGAACCCGGGCACCCCTGTTAAGTCACCAAACATTGCGAACCACTTGGGATGACCTGCGGCAGGGGTGTTGCATGGTGTGCTATATGTACACATACCCTCCCCCCAAATTGAACTATTATACTAATGTATGTATTTCCAGTGTATCTTGATACTATTTTATGCTTTTTTCTCAGGACAAGTCAGCCGTTTGACGAAGGAACTCCAAACTTCAGAAAAGAAGTTCAGAGATACTAAAAATACACTAATTCAGCAAGCTGCTAAGAAAGAAGCAGAATATCAACAGACCATTACAAATCTGAACAAAAGCAACACTGAAAATGTCAAGAAATTGACCGAAGAAAGGGTAAATAAATGATTACCCATTTGATTAGAGAATGAATTAATATTAGGATAGTTTTTAACTTAATTAATAAATGTTTTTCTAGGAGACAGTTCGTATAACTTTAGAAAAGCGTCTACAGCAAACTGTACAGGGATTGAGCGGTGAAAAAGATGCGGAAATAGCAGAACTTCAAGACCGCGAACAACAGCTACAGGCAGCCATTGATAATCTATGTCAACAGCATGAAGAAGCTTTGCTAAGGGCTGAAAATGATAAACAGCAAGTTCTATTGATAGGTAAATAACATTGCAAACAATATTATAATACAAACCTAATAGATCATTAACGAAGTTTGCAATTCAAAATAAGTGAAAAAATTTACTGGAAGGATTTTAACCTGCGATTCTGGAGCATATTTAGAGTTAAAAATAGATATCATTTTGCTATCTGATATTTTTTCAATTAACTACTTTGTTCTAGCAGATCACGTGGTACGCACTCAGTCTCTTTCTATCGGCACCGTATTGACGAGATAGAGCGCGTATCACTTGATCATTTGCGACGTTTGGCAGTGTAATTAATGGCGTAGTGTGATAGAATTTTTGATTTTTTATTTTAAAAAAATTAAAAAAAAAATCATTGGACTGCAAAATAATATCTACATTTTTACTTGAAATATGCTCAGGAATCACTTGTTAAAATCTTTTTGGATATTGACGGCTGACGTAGTCGAGGGGCAAGACTCTCGACTCCCAATCCAATGTCAACAGATGTCTCTGTGATTCCATTTAATTTTCAATATTAGTAGATTCCTGTTTTACCATAGTAACCATTTTCATTCAAACCATAGAGCCATTTATGCAGATTCCTGTTTTATCATCTAAGCCATTTTCCCTTTGTTTTTTCAATACTACATTATTTTCCCTCCTCAAATTTGCAAATGGAATTTTTTTTTCAAAAAACGTGTCAAATTTTCCCTCTTCAAATTTGATGCTTCTAACCGAAGCGTCCTATGTTTCTGTAATTATAAAAGGAAAATAAAATATGTGGTTGACATTCCAAAACAGTTACCTCTTATTTTACACTTGCTTATCCGTCTTTTAAAAAAATTATCTTTTGATTTTAGCCCATCACGATCAGCAAGCTTTGCTAGAAAGACTAGAAGAAACAAAACGCGCCCTGGACGCAGAAGTGAGCGCAATAGAACGATTCCGTAGAGAATCTCAATCCCGCTGTGAGCAAGACAGAAATATCATCAATCAGCTCAAGGATGAAATTACAACTATGAAAAGCAGATTGGAGGAGACCAAGTAAGTCATTTATTTATTTTTCAGTCTCCAACAGTTGTAGTAGAGTAGATTACAAATTTAGAATATATAAAGATGTCTACAGTAAATGAGATATTCAATAACAAACCGTAGAATTAAGTATGTAAGTGTATAACAATTGTATATTGAAGATGCAATGATCCTTACAACTGATTTAAAGCCATTTATGTTATGTTAATCTAACTTAACCTAAGAAAAAAAATAAGGTTCTAGTTTCATGTAATTATGCTTTTTGAGATAATTAATTGCATGAAATAGTTTTTTTTTAAATATTAATGAAGTTTACATAAGAAAATAAATCATTATTAGACGTTAAATCAAAAACTATGTGGAGGAAGCGCACAACTTAGCATTTAAAAATTTTTTTTGAGTCAGTTTTCCTATCCAATCAACCGGTCGGATTTGGAAGTCAAATGCATAAATAAACCAATAACGTCAAATGCGTCAAATGGTCAAAAGTAACATCACATTTGAAACTAAAATAATGTTTGTTCTAAAGTCAGAGTTGCCATTGTAATGAATGTTTTTAGTTCCTTCTTTAAATTTTATTTTTGACAGACTCTAGGTAGGTACTTTGTTTCAATTTTTGTAGTAACAATGGTGTTTTTTTTTCCCTTAGAATAAAGTACGAAGAAGAACTAGTTCGTTCCGAGACCCGCCTACAAGAGTTATCTTTGGAAAAAGAAAACTGCTTGAAGGAGTGTCAGGACATCCGAGTACAACTTCAACTGACCGAGGACAAGTCTGACAACCTCAACACCCAGTACAATGATACTTTGAGGAAACTCAAAGAAAGTGAGTTTATCTTTTACACACATTTTATGAAAATATCTTTTATTATATTCCAGTATTAATCAAACAAGGTGTTCGAGGGTAAAGTGCAGTATCTTCGTGAGGTGATTCTACGTACAAATATATAAAAGATATAATAAGACTTGGTTCGAAAATCCAGTTGTTTAAGGTTCTTTTCCATACACTGCACAGATTATTCGTAGATATGTAAATTCTGTATTAATTCTGTATTAATACTATTAATGCCGTTATGCACATATATTTATGAGGATAATATAATCTAAATTTGGTGATTTAGCAGGAGTGCCTGGGTTCATGGGGTGAGGCTTCTCTAAGTCATGGCGGGCCGTATTGGGAGACACTTGTTGAGGGAGACCTTTTGCCCTCTTTAGCCGAGTCTCTCGACCCATCGCCTTGTACCGCAGTGGGAGGGATGGATTCATATGTCCGTCACTCCCGGACACAGATTCCTACCCACTCCTCATATCCTTTTCCTTTACAGAACTCCCTCTGCTTCATTTCCATAAAAAGAACCTCCACAAAACATCCCCAAAGATGATATAGGTTTTGAGGGATTTTTTTCTCTTGTGTGGAGCAAATATAAAAAAATATCCCTCCATTCCCTTTTTTAAAAATACAATGACAACTTGTTTTTATTTAAATATGGTTTATATTTTATTTCCAGTTGAAAACGAGTCGGAGAGTCTCAGGAAGGAGTTGACGGACACGCGTCGGCAACTATCCAACAGTAATATAGAGCGCGACAAGTACAACAGCACCAACAAGGAGCTGCGGGATCAGGTCAAACGGTCCGAGCAGGAGAGACGAGAGCACGCCAGGTCACTAGAAGAGGCTTTCCATAAAATTGCTGGTAAATTGAATGTCTTATCATTTTATTTTTCCAATAGTTGAACAATGAACAACATGGTTTCATAACCGGCAAATCAACACTAACTAACCACATTCTATATCAAAATTTCATTTCCGATGCAATGGCGAAGAAGCTTCAAGTTGACTCAATTTACACTGACTTCAGCAAAGCGTTCGACAAGGTTTGTCACGCTATTCTTGTAGAAAAACTGTCTAAAGCTGGAGTTTGTGGAAACATGTTGCATTGGTTTATAAGCTATCTTTCAAACAGAAAACTTAGTGTTAAACTTAATGGGGAATCATCGTATGATTTTTTTGCATCCAGTGGTGTTCCGCAAGGTTCCCACATTGGACCTGTATTATTTATCTTTTTTGTGAACGACCTTTGTAATATTTTTAAAGACATCGACGTACTTATGTTCGCAGATGACTTAAAACTTTTTAAAGTAATTCGAAGCCTGAACGACTGTTATATTCTCTCGGCAAACTTGTTAAAATTAGTTGAGTGGTGTAGCGATAACAAGCTATACCTTAATGTCAATAAATGCATAACTATGAGATTTTTTAAAATAAAAAATCCGATTTATTTCAATTACACAATGAATAACATCATTCTCGAATCTGTTTCCGAAATTAATGACTTAGGTATTACTTTCGACACCAAACTTAGCTTCATACCACACATTGAAAATATTGCAAAGAAGGGTTTAAAAATGTTAGGTTTTGTACTAAGAGTGGCTAAAGATTTTACCAACATTAAAACATTAAAACTTCTGTACACATCACTAGTGAGGAGTCAGGTTGAATATAATTCAACTGTATGGTCTCCCCACTATAACGTGCATTCACAAACAATAGAAAGAGTACAAAAAAAATTCCTAAGCTTTTTAAATTATAAACTAAAAATACCGAAAGAACAAAAAAACTACCCTTTTCTACTACGATTATCTAATCTACTAAATTTGAGTGACAGGAGAATTGTTTTTGATCTGATATTTCTATTTAAAATCTTGCATAATATAATTGATAGCCCCGAATTCTTATCGCTCATAAATCTTAATGTGCCAGCCAGAAATACAAGGTCAGTACTACCATTTTATTGTAGTAATACTGCGACCAGGGCCCAATTCAATATACCACTACAGAGAATTCAAAACTTGGGAAATATGTATTCGCACGTAGATGTATGGAATGTGTCGCTGATACAATACAAACATGAAATTATTAAATCATTCATGTCAGAATGTGAAATCAGACGTGTTTAATATTAGTTACTGTTATTTAAAAGATTCCATAATATTCCATATCTTGATGTAGCATATTCTTATAATGTAGGAGCTGTTGCACATATTTTTGTATTATTTCTATTTATCTATAATGTAAAAACTTGTTACTCTCTTTTGTTTTTCTGTATTGTAAACTTTTTCTTGTATTACTCATCTGTAAATTTCTAATATTAACTTACACTATATATTATGATTTTTATGCCATCTGCAATTTAAAAACTGGTTCCAGTTTAATTTATTTTTACTTTTTCTCTTTTATTATAATATAATATTTTTTACTTACTTTTATACCTACCATTTTTATAATGTTAATTGCTATAAGTTTATATTTCTTATTTAAACATTATTATCACTGTATTATATATATATATATATATATATATTACATATATATCACTGTATTATATACTTACTATGTAAAAGCCCATCAGGGCGTTGAAAATTAATAATAAATAAATAAATAAATAAATAAATAGTTCTTATAAATGTAGGTTTTTACTTTGTGATGACGTAATTGTAAACAAAAACGTCACTGTAATATATCATTGAAGAAGAAGATAACAATAATGATCTTTTTTTTTTTTTTAAATATGAAAATGAACAAGACACAGAAAAATAATAAAAGATAACGGTCGCAAAAAAAAACATTAGTGGAAGATAATATTGTTAATTCTGAAATTTGAAATATGAAGTTGACAATTACGACAGTCTCATAATAGATCGCAGTAGCCCAATTGGTAGAGGTGTATGTCCCGGTAAGACGTAAGGTTCTGGGTTCGAGTCCCAGTTGCGACCATTATCTTTTATTATTTTTCTGTGTCTTGTTCATTTTCATATTTTTAAAAATTAGATTATTATTGTTATCTTCTTCTTCAATGATATATTACATTGATGGGAATAACCTTCAAAAGTTAAAAAGAGAGTTTTTCTTATAAAAAAAAAATTGAAAAACGTCACTCTCCAAAAATGACGAAATTGAGTTACAAATGCCATCTATGCGCAGTGTCCGTAGCTACCAGAGGTTTTTGAGATCCTTAGAAAAATCAACCGTAAATCATGGAAAAATCGAAATGAAAATAGATAGATCCAAAATTACCATTCTCCACAGCAATTAACAAGCAAAATCACCACTCTCCACAAAAGCCAATCACAAGCCTGAATTCAAAATAATTTCAAAATGGCCAATGAACACATTATTATAATTATTATAAGCAAAAATTATCAGCCTGTATTATCGGCATGTATCTTTTCTCGGGAGTTTTTCAATATGGACTAGTGTTTCAGGCTGATAATTATTGCTTATAATAATTGTTACCCTTAGTGCTATGCATAAAAAATCTTGTCTTAAACATTAGTTTATCAATTAAAAATAATACATTATTGTAACATTTTTTATTATAATAATTCACTTTGGATTACACTTTTAAGTTATTACTAAAAATCACACGAAAAATGCATAGTATTCTTTGAATCGGTTTTTTGTGATTTACCGAAAACAGTACTTTTGGAGAGTGGCATTTTTGCTTTCATACCCCTCAATTAGTAAATTATTAGTAAATTATATGAGATGGTTCATTAAATTTCCGTTCATTTGCGGCTGCGACAAAAACAATTACGTATAATATTGAATTGCCTAATTGAGGAAAGGAAAAGTTTCAGGATTTGAAATAGGAAGGAACAGGAATATACATTTTAGGCAATTCAACTACAATTATCTAACCAGTTAATTTATAAGTAGGTACCAAAACGGCGCAACCACACTTTGTTAGATACAAAATTTAACAAAGTGTGGTTGCGTGGAATAATGTTCTCTTCATCAGGATGAGCCGTATACTAAAGACAAATATAGATTAATATTGAGTGTAGGGTTAGAGGGCAAATAGAAGGGGCAAATCCAAATCGGAGAAAAATTGATGAAGGAGTGGGACGAGTTATTTAGGATTTTTGTCACATAATTTGAAGGTCCTCCACGACACAGGTGAACTCCCAGCGTGGAAGTAATAATAATAATTGTTTATTCCAGAATGTATGCAGGGGTAGTGCAATGCAATATGTTCCATATTAAATATAACAAAAGAAAATACACAAATAATAAGATTAGGTAAAAAGTAAATAACAATACATAAATAAAAAAATTAAAACAAACAAGCATGAAAAATACAAAATATGAAACTGAAAAAAAAAAATATAACACTAAAAAATGAATGGAAGCAGCTGTTTATAGGAAGATATTCAAAAGAGTATATTTTCAATTTTTTCTGATAAGTACCTACTGAGCTTAGCTAAGTCCTGTTTTAACTCAACCGATTTGCATTTCGTCTATCTGTAAATTTGTTTGTACATTCCGTTTCCGTTTCAAGATGGTGGCCGTTTTATTGGTTCAGTAAAGATTCTTCTTTCAAATGTGAAATTGTCGTGTTTACCTTCCCTTCTTATTCACATTTTTACAATATTATGGTACTTACCTGGCTGAAGAAACTTTAAAAAAGAATTTTTATTAAGATAAAAAGATTAAGATAGTTACGTTTCTTTGGACAAATTGTAAAATTTCTTGTTTTAAAGAAATAAAATGTTACATAAAGTATATGGTTTAAAATTAAGTAGGTAGGTATAAGTACCTACTTACAAATCTTATAATTTTAGAAAAAACATTTTGGTTTTGATTTAACTGAAAATTAGAAACATTATTTTTTGGATGCGGGGAGGCGATGCTGTTCACGGAATTACTAGTATTTTGAGTTTTATATCTATAACCAGGATTGGAAGAACAGCGGAATGCTTTGGAAGTGGAGCGAACGCGTCTGACCACGGCGGCAGGAGAGGCAGGTCGGCAGCAGGCGGCCCTGTCCCGGCAGGCCGCAGCCACCAGGGAACAGTTGCAGAAAGCGCAGGGAGGGCTGGAATCAAAGCAGCATGAGGAGAAGGAACTGCACGCCAGGTTTAATGCGATCATATATATATATTTTAATGTCTTTACAACATTAACTGTTTAAATATAACATTTTAATGTCTTTACAACATTACTAGTATTGGTTCCAAGATAAAGTAAAAAATTCAGAGAATTTCATTGGAAATAATTACGAGTGCTGTTGTAAATTCTGGTTGCAAACCATATGCTTCAAAATTCGGAGGAAAACCAATTGGATGTTTCTAGTGCAATAATAATTTAAAGAGGTATTCAAGTTGAGAAGCATAGCTAAAAAAACGAAAAATATTTATGGTATCTGTTTATTATAATTTGTTTATTTATATTTTAAGAATACATAAAAAATTAACCAAAAAAAAAAAAAAAATATTCAAACTCGAAAAGTAATCAGTTGGTAAAGTGGGGGATGAAAAAAAAAGGGATGTCCTGGGGTGCATGATTGCAACTCTTCTAGTCTTCTGAAAAAAAAAATCGAACAGATGCTTAATCAGTAAAGATGTCGCTATCGCCGGAACCTCGCTTTTTATAAAGTAAAAGAAAATTTTTTCACAACATGGATGCCGTTTGAAAAAAAACATGTTTTTTTAACAGTTTCAAATTTTTTTTAAATAGTAAAAATTAAATTTTTCTCTGATTCTGCTTGGTGCCGTAAAGTGATGTGTAAAGAAGGTTCATACCAAATTTCAAATAAATCGGTTCAGTAGAACTCTAGGTATTAAGTAGTTTTGAGAAAAACTCGTTTAACGTTTTCAGTAAAGTTTCAGGCAGTTTTATTCATATAATGGTACAGTAGACTTACGTTACGTTACTAGGACCTTCATTTAAAAATACATTATGCATTATACAGGGTGTAACAGGACGTACCCGAGGGATTTTAAGATTTTAAATACAACAATTGGGGACTTAGCTGTTGACGCAATTTGATATTTAAAAAATATTATATAGTCAGTGGGTCAACAGTGAACCACACTTTTTTCCGAGTCAACCTGTGTCACCAAAATTTTATGTAGAAATATCAAATAAATATTGTTGTCTTCAGTATTTGTTTTGGCTTTTTTTGTGCATAAACTCATTTTGCAGAAATCACTATTATTATTATTAATTAGATATAATGATTTGTATAAAAAATGACATTTTGGTTCACTGTGTACAGAGCTGGTACACAGTGAACCGCAGGCATGGTACACAGTGAGCCAAAGAGATACACAGTGAACCAACATATTCATTCTCCTGAAAATTGTACTAATAAGCCTAGCATAAAACTAAAATATAAAGAAAATAATTAGTTTTAATTAATTTTTTATGATTAATTTTTTTTAAACATAATTATACAATTTGAAAAACCACAACTAAAAAAAAATTGCATGATAGGAAAATAACTAGAGTTTTTAACATGAAAACTCGCATAACTATAAAAAAATAAGTAACGAAATTTTTTACATTTAGTACAACAGACTTAGCGAGTGTTTACAGCAAAGATAACAGCAAATTTATAAAATGACTGCTGCTGCCTTCCAGATACATTTGGTTTTGGGAGAATATATTGTCATGTTCTTTTACATATGGTTGGGAACATTGGGTAAAGAAAATTGTTCTGGACCTCTTGTCTGTAGTCTGAGAAAACTGATGAAGTATTCCAGGGAATCATTCCTTGTTTCAAGAACTTTCCCATTATAATAAATTGATTGTCATTCATCAGTGGCAAACATTACCAAAACAAATTCTCCTTCGCCCCCGAGGATCTCTCTAACGGTTCCAACATAATTTTTTCTGTCAAGTCCATCTCATCATTCTCTATTCAATTCGTGTCGTTGCTTGAATCTTTCAGAGAGATTTCTGTTTCATCATCTGAACTGGATGCTAGAACGGTCTAAATTATTTTCTTATTTTTGGCATCCTTCCTCTTTTCGGCAGCTGACCGCCGTTGATTGATTTTGTTTTTTTCGGGCGTATCGTAGCAATCAAAGTACGATCTAGTTGTTTAGGCTTTCTCTTATTTTTACAAGGGACTACCTTTATTGATACGCGGAATTGTTTTGGACCAATAACATAAACCGACTCTCCTCTTGGAAGCCTAGAGGGTCCAGATATTGAAAAATCTTCGAAGTCTGCTAGTGATGTATCTTCTTCAATAACTGAGTGAGAGGCTCGGCCATCAGTAGGTAATGTTGAAGTCTGGAGAGGAACTGGGGGATCTGTCACCGTGCTCAGTAAAAAGTAATCATCCAGATTATTTTAGAAGCCATGTACACAATGAAACAGATACTGTGGACACGGTTCACTGTGTCCCACACTACTCTGTTTCAGTGTGTACCATGATGCCATATTGAATTAACTAGCCAACATTTCTAAAACCTTGAAGATATTGAAATTTTCTAATAATAGGTAACAACTAAAACTAAATACTTAATATGAAAGCAATGCAAAATCCTACATACACGGTGCCCAAAAACTCGTAGTATTAGTGGAAAATTGGTGAATCTTCGTCACAAAGAGAACCCAAATAACTCGAAAATGAAAGCCCAAATCAAAAAAAGCTATATGTACCACAAAATTGACTCCAAATGTGAGTTAAGTAAAATTGACTCCGAATGTGAGTCAAATATAATTGACTCCAACCAAATGTGAGTTGAGTAAAATTGACTCAAAATGTGAGTTCAGTAAGTAAGAAACCACCAGTTTCCCGCTCGTACTATGAGTTTCCGAACACCATGTATAGATTGTACAGTATATATGATATAATATGTATATTTCTAATTTATTCTGACTACTTCGTTGCTCCTTCTCCGTAAGCTCTATAAAATTTTAAGCTGCTTCCCTTGCTTGGAAGCTGGTGACGCCACCGGAACCAAGCGTTAATGAAGCTCTCCTTTTTACTGACATTTTGATGAAAAATATGTGCATCCAAATTTAAAGATAATTGTTTTATTTATTTGTCTAGGCTCCAAAATGAGATTGAAGAGCGTGAGCGTGTTCAGCAGGAATTATGTCAGATGAAGAGGCAAGGAGTGGATCTGGAGAACCACCTGGTCACGGCCAGACAGGAGATTGGAAGGCTTAGGGCTAGAGGAGCAGAACTGGAGGAGAGGTGTCACACCAGGGACCAGGTTAATTCCATCTCCTATCTAAATCAAATAGTTACTTATTAACCAAATTTACTAACTATACTTATTAACTATACTTATTTCCCATACTGAAATAGCTATTTGAACGGCTCGCTAAAGTATGTCCACTGGACTCAGTTCATAAAAAACTGCGCACATTGTTTTAGTAACGTACCAACTCCATTAATTCATCTAAGACTGAAGTCACTTTTGACAAATAATGTCTTCATTGCATACTGCAAAAATAGTTTGTCAGAAGGTCAATTTCACAATATTAATTATAACACTAAAGCACTTATATATGTATAACCAAAAACCACAATATATAAAATAGGGTTCCATGTCAACTCAGAATCAACTCAACTCAAAAACCTCTTTAAAAATTCATTAAAAGCTACGAAAAAAAAAAAAAAATTAAAAATAGCCCATACCCTAACCTAACATAACCTATTTAATATTTTTTTTTTTCATAACTCTTAATGACTTTTCAAAGGAGGTGTTGAGTTGAATTAATTCTGAGTTATCCGGTCACCATAAAATAGATATAGAAAAATAACATTTCAAGTGACTGCAATACAAAGGCATAAAATACATAGACAGATAGATACAACACAGCTAACATACTCGTAGGCATACACACACTCAAGGCACACAACATACAACCTTTTAAAAGCCAGCATGGGAAAAATATTTTTTTCATTACGATGTAAGAAATTTGACATTTCTTGCGAATCCAATATTTATAACATTTCTTTTGTGATATATTACAAAAATTACATGAAAATAATGTAGATAAAACGATCTTTCTGATAATACCTGAAATCTATTCTCTCCACAATGAATTTATATAAAAAAAATGAAAGAATATAGAGTTTCTAAACCAACTCCGTCCATATTTTGATGCGGCAGCCATTTTGTCTGCCATCTTTCATGCCCGCCGCATCATCGACAATTTATTAAAATTATTCCGAGAGGCTAGACGCTATGCAGTATTTTGTTACGTCAAGAACGAGAATGGCCCAAGCGATTCTGATCTTGTTCTTGATACAATTTATTTATACATAAGGGACAAAATTGCTTCCAAAATCGATGGTACACCGGAGTACGTACGGCCAATGACAGGTTAAACACACTCATAGGCATATTTATACGTAAGATTACATGCATACAATCAAAGGATACTAATGTGTAGGTATATAAACAATATCAATATTTAAAATTCTTCATCTATTAACCATTTTTTCAGCATTTTTTGAGTTCAGATGATTTTTTTGAGATGATCGATATACTTATCTGCATAATATACATATTAACTATAATACTGTATTTTATAAACTGTACATATTTATTTATAAATTTATTAACTATTCTCATTAGCTATCGCTTTGATTTATCGTTTCAAATTTGGCTTCTTTTTCAGGAACTTCTATTGAGATTAGAAGATTCGAGAGTGAAGGAGAGAAGACTAGAAGATTTGAAGCATAACCTGGAGGTGTGCCTCGCTGATGCCACACAACAAATTCAGGAATTAAAGGTGAATAATTTATCTTTGTTTTTAATTCAATTCTAAAACAAACCATTCAGGATTTTCATTGATTACCTACTGATAATACAGGCATTATTTCACAGTAATCAAACGGATACAGCTTGTTTCAAACTTGTTATTAGACACTTCAAAAGAAAATTACTGAGAATTGAAATATTTTAAAATTAATGTATAAACTTTTAGAATATTACTAGAACAGACCCATGAAAAATCATGAGGTATTATTATAATATTGTAGGATTTATGTAGCTGAAAGTATTTGCCTTTCAATAACAAATATTTATTGTCAATTTTCTGTTTTTTTTGTTGACACATAGAAATCTACCTTTCGAATGAACACCGTTAGTAAACTTGAAAAGTCACCAAATCTGTCAATTTTTAATAAAAGTATACACATTTGTAATATAGAATTTAAATAATATAATTTTCTTATTATATGTAGGAAGTTATTTACTTTATTGCTTGTTTCAATTTTGAAAATTTTAAAACAAATGTGAGCTCAGTTATGTTTAGTAAGGTCATTTCTGGCAGAAGTGAATATAATATATATTATATTAGGTCCTTACATATTAAATTGGCGTTTTTCCGTACTGGCAACTTTGACCTCAAATATCTTCTCTTTGGTTAGGAATTCCAAATTCAAA
Organism: Limnephilus auricula; assembly: GCA_951813805.1. Classification (NCBI taxonomy): domain Eukaryota; kingdom Metazoa; phylum Arthropoda; class Insecta; order Trichoptera; family Limnephilidae; genus Limnephilus; species Limnephilus auricula. The sequence goes on from OX638403.1 coordinate 11,568,111, forward strand.
TTTATTCAGCTATTTACTCATGTATTTGTGTTTCGAAAATTATAATTCATTTGTTTTTCCTTAATTGTTTTTTTTTGCTTGTTAAAATGCTGTTATAATTTTTTAAATTAAATACAATAATATTAAACTGCAAAGCTATCTTAAAGATGGATTTTAGATTCTAACAAATTAAATAACTAACCATCGTGCTCTTTATTCGCATGATAGGCATAGAGGATTGACCGCTACACAACTCTATCTTAGCACACACTCCTTGCATCATTCATATTCTTACATCATCTCATACATACTCTACCGTTATTCTGACTCTAGACATGACCTGACTCAAGTATTTCGTGCTGTGTCTTCCTTGGGCATCCATTCTTCTACCATTCACTAACAAATTTATCTCATCACTGCAGGCACGTCTCGGGGGCGCAGAAGGTCGCGTTAGGGCTCTCGAGGCGCAAACTGCCAATGCGGAATCCAACCGGAGATCATCGGAGCAGCGGTTAGGGGCCGTCGGAGCCGCGCTGAGGAGGATCGCTGGCATACCCATAGATTCTTCTGGAACAGTGCCCCCCGGAACCAGGCTGACCAGTCCTACCAGGAGATGGAGCCCTCATAGAGGTTAATAAAAATATTTCTCTTATGTTTATTAAAATTTTTTGAACCATTTTCATTTATGTCACATATTAGTATATGTTATATACTAATACTTATATATTATAAATATGTTATTTTTTGTAGGGTTACATCTTTAAATAAAAGTATAGATACAAAAGTACATAATATCTAGGTATTTATTAAACCATTCGAGTGATGGAGGTTTCCGGGTGTTCAATTTTCGATTCGGCCTTTCGGCCATTGAATTAATATCATACCACCAAATATTTATACATATTATGCAAACATTTGAACTGCTTACTGCGGTTTAAAGCCAATGAATCCATCTAGATTTCACTGTTTATCCCGTATTAGCAGGTTTTAAAAATTATCTACCTAAATTTTGGTAGCCAAATCGAGTGGATAAGAATGAAATGTTATAATATCTACAAATGAATAAAAATTATACACATTTTGTTGAAACAGTCCAAAAAATATTTCATTGGAGAAGAAGATAACAACAATAATATAATTTTTAAAAATATGAAAATGAACAAGACACAGAAAAATAATAAAATATAATGGCTGCAACTGGGACTCGAACTCAGAACCTCACGTCTAACCGGGACATACGCATTAACCAATTTTGCTATTGCACCCTATTATGAGACTGTCGTATTTATAAAATCGGATATATTTATCCGGGACACTATCTAGGTAACAAATACATTCTTTGAATACTTGTTTCCAGTGAAAAAGGTAGCTGCCAATAATTTGGAAAAAAACATTAGTCGAGGATAATATTGTTAATTCTGAAATTTGAAATATGAAGTTGACATACGACAGTCTCATCATAGGGTGCAATAGCAAAATTGGTTAATGCGTATGTCCCGGTTAGATGTGAGGTTCTGGGTTCGAGTCCCAGTTGCAGCCATTATATTTTATTATTTTTCTGTGTCTTGTTCATTTTCATATTTCTAAAAATTAGATTATTATTGTTATCTTCTTCTTCAATGATATATTACATTGATGGGAATAACCTTCAAAAGTTATAAAGATAGTTTTTCTTATAAAAAAATAATAAAAAAAATGACTCATTATTTAGTTCTTGGATTAACCATCTGCACAGATGCGCTTGTAAATCACATAGATTAAGGATATATCATTTGTGTCGTAACTAGATTATCATGCACTGTTAATATTATTGCACAGTAGTTGCTGCCCGCTCACCAATGTCCCAAGTCCAAGCTCAAAGCCAAGAACCTTCATCCGATGAGAGGAGACACAGTAGAACCTATTTGAGGACCAGAGACACGTTGAATCGTAACAGAGTCTTGCTGCAAACCACCTGGCCATCTTGGTATGCTTACACCAAAAGAGCTTCTTTCAATAGAGTTCTAAGGAGAAGACATTTATAGTTAACATAATAATATAAAGATTTAAAATATAACATCAAACACATGGTTAGATATAATTTGAAACCTTGGAAGAGATACAACATGGAAAGAGATACTTTGATAACACTTGGAAGAGACAACATTAAAAGAAACGTTGTTGAACACTGAGAGAAACAATATAAACTTTGGATACACCTCAAACAATGAAAAAAATAATTTAAATCATTGTGTACACTATTTTAAAGTTGAAAGAGACACTTTCAAACATTAAAAGAGACACTTTTAAAAATTAAAAGAGACATTTTGAAACACTTACAAACTGAAAGATACAATTTGACATATTGTAAGCGACGCTTTGAAATACATATTATGTATTTACTACATAAAAAAAGAGAAGAATAAGATGAAATTATATCATATACATTATAACTAATGCATTTGGGTATGAACATGTAATTATTGCCTGCTTTGTATGATATTGTTGCTTCTGAAAATTGCATGATGCCCTTGTGAAGTCAAATATATTTACTGTAAAGTGGCATAAGGAATATTATACAGAAGTAAAGGAAATATAAAAATGGAAGTTAAAACACATTTTCAGGTCAAGACCATATGGAACGAGAAAAGTCAGTGGATGTCATTATCGACGTGGATCCAGATATTGTAAGGAAAGGGATAAGAAATCTTATGCAGCAAGTTGGACAAATAGAGAGAGAACGGGTATGTAACAAAAAATACTTATTATGGCTTATTTTTGTTCGGCGTGCAATACCGCGTATGTAATAATATTCTACGTCTAAGTTCTTCCACAGAAGGCTGAATTTTTTTTTTCATTATTTTTCTGGAAAATTATACATAACACCACATAAATGTGATTTCAATGGATAAAACTGCATATTATACCGCTGCCATTCAGGCAAAAGTCACCAAAACACAAAACATTTTTGAGATACGTACTTCAAATTTGAAAGCAAAAATAAAATAAACGTTAAAATACGAATTTAAAGTTAATATAATGGATATTTACCAGTATAATAATACATAGAAAAAAAATTAAACACATTCATTCAAAATAATTTCTCTAACTTTCAAATTTAGATATCTCAAAACTTGTGCATGGTTGGTGACTTTTGTTGAACGTTGATGATATTATGTGTATACTGTCCTGAACAATTTGTTTCATGCGCCATGTGTTATTCACGTCGTTCTTCCATGGAGCTACTTTCAAGCGACGTGATCGCCGCTCGTCTGTACCTTCCATATTATTATTAGTGTTTGTAAACGCCACTACGCGCTGCACTAGTAAAATAGTATAACAGATAGCAGGTAGCGGCGATTGAGTCGCTTGTAAGTAGCTGAGTGAACGAAGGACGTCACACTCACAAAATTGCGTGCCGAACAATGATAATATGTACTAGGGTCAGTGAAAAAGTAATACATACCTCCTATATTTTGTTCTCCTTTTAATTGTCAAGAAATTAAAATGAATTACACATGTTGAAAACCACACTATTGACGATTAATTTGTCATTTTTCAATATAATCTACGTCCATTTTTACAGTTTTGGTCCATCTTTTAACAAGTGCATGTTTTCCAGTGCGGTAAAAAGCACTGTCCCTCCTCCTATATAAGACATTGACGCACGGACGTTTTCCCGGCCTCCGCATTTTCAAAGTGTATCTCACAATGAGCTTCACATCACACTGCCTTTACTGAAGGAAAGAATGCATCACAATTCATCTGTAGTTATCCGGCGGTCACCACGAATGATGTCATCGACTCGCTGAATTTTGCGTGGAGTTACTGCGGTGAACTGCCTACCGCTATGCTTTTCGTCAGCCAACGACTTTTGTCCTTCAGCTTCATTGCAGCGACGAACCCATCACCTAAAAGTGCTGTCATCCAATGTTGCATCACCGTATACATTTTTCAGTCTTTCATGGTTGCGAAGGGCATTTCACCTTCTGCATTCAAGAATTCTAGCGCAGTGCGCTAATGTCCAATATGAACCTCGATGTCGGTTATTTTGCAAACGACTGGAGTGCTGCCACCTGTTGATGCAGAAAGTTTCTACTGCAGTAGCCTTAACTTAACTAACATTATTTAAGTAGAAAAAAATAGGAGGCATTAGGTACTTTTTGACTGACCCTCGTATATATAATTCTTTATCTAATCTTACATTCGAAAGCAGAAAAACTTTTTTTTTTACAATTAATTTACTAGTAAGAAATTGAGGTTACAGTGGAGATATTGATGGTATGCCTTTATAATACAATGTTTGGTATAAAAACATTTATCAAGATAATAATATTTTTTTTTAGGATGATTTGAAATCTCAGATTTGTGGTCTGCGTAAACAGCTCAAAGAGTCTACAGAGCAAAAGAGCAAGGGCGATGGGGAGTTGAGCTCTGCCGTAAGCAATTTGCGAGCAGTGGAAGACAAGAAAAATCAGCTCCAAGCTCATCTTGCTCAAAAAACAGCTCAGCTGCAAACTCAGGTAAAATTGAGTGATATTACTTTTTAATAATGAATATATGTAGGTACTAGATGCAATTATTGTAATTACTTAATCTTAGGTGTAATTAATTAACTAAATGGGCGGGTATGGAATACACATAAACCGAGTGTGCAAGAATGCGGGATACCGAGACCACTCAGCTCCTTATACAATATTCAATTTGGGAGGCGGGTATGGGTACCGCCGCCCTGGGAACCATTTATTGGATAACCAACATCCCTGCTGTAGGTCACCCCAAGTTGTTCGATACATTTGGTGACTTAGCAGGGGTTCTCAGGTTCATGGGGTGATGTTTGTCAATGTCTTGGTGGCAGATGCGTTTGCCCTACTACGTGGCGGGCCGGATTGGGAGAGACTGGTTGAGGGAATCTTTTTACCTCTCCAGCCAGACTCTCTCGACCCATTGCCTTGTACCCCAGTGGGAGGGATGGTTTCATTCGCTCGTCACTCCTGGACACATTGAATGTCAGATTCCTACTCCTTCCAGGACTTCCTCTCCTTCCTTTCCCTAAAAAGACTTAACACACACATAAATGCAGCACACCACAACCAGAGATGACAACATAGGCTCCAAGCGAAATTGTTTTCCTCAGGGCCTCCTGCATGGAGTAAAAAAAAGCATAATGTAAAAAAAACTAAATATATATGTATATTTTTTTTTTATTTTTTATTATTTATTAACCAAAAAATACATGTTATGTACATATATTTAATCTGCAATACCGACATTCTGTCTGGAATTCCTTTCCTGTGTTAGGAAGTCAATACAAATATTTTCAACTTACAAAGTATTTTATAGTATGAACTACCAAACTTTGAAAAATTAATATACACGGTGTTCGGAAACTCGTAATACAAGCGGGAAACTGGCAAATCTGACACACGGAGAACCAAAAAAAAACTTTTTTTTTTCGATCTGAGCATTTGATTTATTTTACAAATTTTTCCTTTTTTCTTTTTTTTATGCAAATAAAGGGTTAAAAAATACTTGAATGTCGGGTCTACGCTTAGACTCATTCTAAAATATTGACCAAATGGAATAACAAGGTTCCATCTGTTGCGGTAGCGTCGTGCGATAATGAACTCTAAAGTAGCTTACTATACATCCCATTATCGCACGACGTTGCCAAGGCAGATGGAACCTTGTTATTCCAAAGGTCGATATGTTAAACAGCTATCAATAACCCCTAACTTCTGCTTATTTTGAATTTTGTCCTTAAAAATTCAAACTTTGGACTAGATTTACTAGAAAACGAAATCTCAAATCAAAAAGTTACATCTCAAAATGACCTCCAAATGTGATGTAGATTTACCAAGTTCCCGTTTGTACTACGAGTTTCCAAATACCGTGTATAATTATTAAAAGTAAGACAAGACGTCAAATGGTTTTTCTTATATTTTTTAATGAAAATATTTCAAAAAGCTTACGTTGTATTATAAAATATTAGTTTTACTAATTAATACTAATTTTTTTCTAAAGACTGAAGCACTGCAACAGAAAACAGAAGAGTCAAATTTACTGAAGGAGAAAATAACTACCATGGAACTCACTCTCAACAGTGGGAATGATGAAAAGGGACAATTAGAGGTAAGAGATATAATTAGGTTTACATATTTACTTTTACGTTGTGTGGCAAATGTTATTTTGATAAAATATCAAAAATGGCACTGAATGCCAATTTTTGGGTGAGTGAATGAGGATCGAATGCGATGTGAGTTCAAACATCAAACTAAACTACGTATAGAATGTAATATACGTAAGCAAATAGCGTAATACAAAAAATAAAATAACTATAACCACTAGAGCGACAGAGCCATTTAAACCTTTTTCTCGGATTGCTAAAGGAAATTTTTCTGTCCACATTAAAAAAATCATACCTCAGAATTTGGATATGGAGACATACAAACTGATTATAGTTCTATGTAGCCAATAAATTCCCCTAACTTTTGTCTATCATCATATTATATTGTAGGATTTATAAAAAAAATATAATAAAATTTTTAACCTTAAAACATTTTAAAGCATCTAGAGAATATTTATTTTGTTATATTTTGAATGTACAATATATTATACAGTCGTTTTAATAAAATAAAAAAAAATCAAAATTTGCCGCACTTTGGCAACAAAGCAATCCGAAAATTGGAAATAGTGCCATAATGTGGCAAAAAGCGCTCGAGTGGATAAGGTATCATTGAAGAAGAAGATAACACTAATAATCTAAATTAAAATATGAAATTGAACAAGACACAGAAAAATAAAAGATAGCGGTCGCAATTGGGACTCAAACCCAGAACCTCTCGTTCTGAAAAAGGTAGTTGCCGATAATATGGAAAAATTTAGTCGAAGATAATATTATTAATTTTGAAATTTGAAATATGACAGTTTTATAATAGGTGCAATAACCGATTTGGTAAAGGCGCCCGTCCCGGTAAGACGAGAGGTTCTGGGTTCGAGTCCCAGTTGCATTTCATTTTTCTATATCTTGTTCATTTTCATATTTTAATTTAGATTATTAGTGTTATCTTCTTCTTCAATGATATTATTGATGGGAATAACCTTCAAAAGTTATAAAAAGAGAGTTTTTCTTATAAAAATTGAATAATTATAAGATTATTATCATAACCAATTGGTTCATTTAATCTGTCCAGGAAAAATCAGAGAAGCTGCGCGCCTCTCTCTCACGCTGCGAAGCGGAGAGACGAGCCCTGGCTGAGGAAGCAGGTCGCGCGGAGCAGAGGGCGGCCAGAGCTGAACTCCAGCGGGCGGCGCTCGAGGGAGACACTAGGAGACTGCAGCTGGCTAGGCAGGACAAGGATGCTCACCTTCAGGTAAAAAAAAACATTGCGCTAGCTATTATACTGACGTGAGAGAAGGCTTGAAAAAATTACTCAGTTAAACAACATCTGAAGAAATATGGTACCTATAACCACTAACCACTGGAGCGATTTTTGTATCTAAAATAATATCTTTATTTGGCAATTTTTTTTTTTAAACATTTGTAGTTCCCACGTTTGTTATTTTGGTCTTAAAACGAAGCTATTGAAATGCTTTATCTATTATAACCATAGATGTTGAAAAATTCGAACTTCGTAGACTATTTTAGAACAATGTTAAAAATATATTTTTTTAAATATTTTTTTCACGCCAATTTTCTGATCAGCTGTTTACAGTTAACATTAAGTCCTTTTTCCAAAGATATGTATCTTTAAGTATCAAGTATTCCACATACAACATACAGAAATCGAAAATATTCTATGTTGACTCGAATAAGTACCTCTGACGGCAGTTTCAAAGTATTAAAAAAGCAGGATCCGCGCGGTTATAAACATTACGATTTTTTAATATTTTTTTTATAAATCTTACAAATATGAGACAAACGGTAAAATACGGGTGAATTCATTAGCTTCATAGCACTTTAATAAGTTTTTTCAATATGTTAAAATTTGAAGGAGATTTTTTTAATGTGGGTGAAAAATTAAAAAAATTATCATCTGGAAATCTCGAGCAATCAAAGCAAATTAATTTATTTCGCATGGTCGCTCCAGTGGTTAAAGTGAAAGATGTGGTAACACTTTTTGTGGAAGATTTTCTCAAAATTTTAATAATAAAGAATTGGAACGAGTGATCAATATGAGTTGTAAAAGGTATAAAGTTGATTTTGACTTAAAAACCCTCTCCACTAATTGGGAATTGATTGCCATAACCTAATAATTGCATTCTTTATTATTCTAGAAACTGCAAGAACATTGTGAAACTCAAGGCAGAACAATCCTAACTCTAGAGGAGAGATGCACATCACTTAAAGCAACGGTAGACCAGCTGAGTGCGGCCCTCCAAAAGGCCGCCACTTCGGAAAGTGAATTGAAGAGTGAACTCGGCAGAGTACAGCGCCAGCTCACAGAAGCAAAGAACCATGAACACGCTTCCTCAGATAAACTGAAGCAGATTCAGAAGTCGCTCGGTAATTGCGATAGCGAGAAGAAGATCCTGCACGAGAAGATGGAGGTGGTGAAGAACTCTCTGGCAGAGGTGAAACGGGACAAGCAACAACTTCAGGATCAAGTTCATAGACTGAATACGCAGATGTCCAATATGGAAGTGCAAAGGTTGGTAACAAAACGCTTGGTGGGATAGATATTGGTGATCAACTTTATTTGTCTTTCTAATTAGATTCTTACATGTCAGTTCAATGTTGCTGTGTTCAAGCCTGGTTTAAGGCCGTTTTAACCATACAAACACCTAAAAAGTCATGTTTTTCACTGTTCCGACCTTACGTGCCGCATTATGTTTACACCGCCTTACAAGTAAGGGGTTAATAGTTTAACGCTCACATAAAATGCAAACATGATAAACTTTCTTTCTTCTCATTCATAATAATAATCATGAATACATTATGTAAAAGTTTTCAGACATTTTCTTCTATGCATATATGATATTTTACTGGAGTGTTTTCTAGAATACTTTAAAAATGTATGTACAAGGGTTGTCCAAGAATTAAAAACCCTTTTTAGGGTAAAAATCTGATTTTTTTTTTTACAAAAATGGGTATGTCATTTTAGGTACATACCCGATGCCTTTTGATACAGTCCCTGTTACGATCAATGCACTTGTTGAGCCGTGGCACTAGATCCTTCATTCCCTTGTCGTACAACTCCACCTCCAAATATGTTCTCATTTCTTCCTCCGCATCCTCATCGGTCTCCAAACGTTTTCTGTCCAAATGATGCTTCAGGTGAAGAAAAAGATCGAAATCATGACACTGATTGCCTTTTTGATTTCGGGATTAGGTGGTGAACCGATGTTTGAACCCAAAAAGGCCTTGGCTTGATTGGAAAAATGGTTCAAAAAGACCTGAGTGCTTTCAACACTATTTTACTAGTCAGCACTCAAAATCGTTTGTATGGTAGGCTTAATGACATCTGGAATCAAAATTGTGAGCTCACGGACTTCAACAGGGCGGTCAGAAAGCGAATAATTGAACAGACGGCGGGATCCGACAGTGGAGCATCTATCTCAAACAGATGCAAATATCGCACTAAAGCAGCTACCAAGCCAGATCACCGCTCATTTTTGTAGGGGAATGTCTGAGCTGTACACTAGTGCCATCATATTTTGAGAAATAACATCCGCTTCGATATCGCGCCGATAATGAGTAAAGATCTTTAATTCTTGGGCAACCCTTGTACAAATAAAGATTCAAAGGTTATTTTCCATCCCAATTTTGATAATGTCATTTGATGGCATGCAACTTGTATAACAAACATATTGGTAATTTTGTCCTCTTTTTATAGATCTACTCTGGAGTCCCAATTGCGTCTAACTAACTGGGATGGAAAGGAAATTGACAGTGAAACTGAACGTGAACTTCACGCAACTCAACGAGACAGATCCGAACTCAGGGCTAAAGTGGAAGCTTTGCTGGACAAGATCCGTCAGCTGGAAGCCGAAAAGCGGGCAAAATCCATCAGAAGCAAAAGCTATGAAAGACCGGAAAAATCCATCTATTCCGATAATGATTCCGTTATTGGAGGACTGTCTGTCCGCGATATGAAGATGAGTGCTAGGGAAGACAAGTTGCTGAGGGATTCAAATGTCTTGAGGGATTCAAATATTGCGCTGCATTCTCTGGGAGCAGATCTGTCAGATCCTTTAACTGCCATGTACGAACATGAGAATAGGGATCTGAAGATGAAGATTAGGAGGTTGGAGAGTCTGCTTGCGGAGAAGGTAATTGATTCTTATCATTATTGGAATTTTTTTTGAAATTTCAAAAATTTTAATTTTAATTTAAATTTTTAAAATTACTAAATAAAACTTTCTTTTGAAATCTAAGTTTATAATTCAAAAAGCACACTTTACATTAAAAGGTTTTTGCTCACCTGAAAGAAGGAAAAATAATTTACTTACTTTATTTCACTTGCAATAAAATTGCAGATAAAACTTGATGTAACCACATATTCAAAGCACTATATAATAGAGGAAAATGGCAGGCATGAAAGTTTTCGCAACAACTCGGTGATTAGATCTGTCTGAATAGCGGAAGAACTTGGCGTTCGAATCCCGGTTGCGGTTACGTCACAATATTTAACAAGGAATGAAGTCACTTGACCATAATTCAAGTTTAACTAGAAGGATTAATAGGTCATGTGCAAAATTAAAATTGTTTTCTTTTGATTCTAATCACATTTTCTTTAACAGGAGGCCCAACTTTCCATCTGTCAGTCCACCCACTGCGGCAACAGTGCGAGAGGAGGCAGCGCCTCGAGGGAGGAGATAGATCGCCTGAGGGCGGCAGCGCTGCAGTCAGAGCGCCTGTTGGAGTCCCGCGAGGGTAGCTACCGCCAACAGATATCCAGACTGGAGAGCCAGGTTAGTTAATCACTACTACATTATTTAATTAAGTGCCTACGCGTTATTAGCCTGCAAAAGACACGGATGAATATGCGGAGATGGGGAAGCTGTTAGATAGATTTCCCTTCTCCATACAGAATCTTATTGGATGGATTGTGGTAATTATTTTATTTTGTTTATTTTTATTTAAACGCCCGGGCTTTTACATACATAAATCAATACATGTTTTGATTAATTACAGTGAAGAGTTAGAAGTGAATAAAATACAGATAAATAACAGAAAATATTAAGACACATAATATAGGTTAGATAAAATATGAGTTGACAAAATGTAGGTAATGCAGAATATAAATAAAGTAAAAAAAATAGCCTTCCGATATCCTCCAAATCAACAATAATAGGTATTAATAAAAATGTATAAAATTGGTATTTACAATAGTTTATGAATTAAGTAGAAATAGTTCACACATACGGCGTTTAAAATTTGCCAAATTCAAATTATTGTCAAATACATCAATATTGTTTAAATATTGGTTACCAAGACTATGTAATCGTTGTATTGGGGAATGCAATTTAAGGTAGATTCAGACTGGACGACGTACGTACGCATCGCTACGCCAAACAATGCTTAGCAACCCATACATTTTCTATGAAAATGGCCACAGACATCGCACGTCGCGATGCGTGTGGCCAATGTGATTCTAAAACATAAATTTTCATTGAAAATTTATGGTTGCTAAGTAGCCCACATATTGTTAGGCGTAGCGATGCATACGTACGTCGACCCAGTCTGAATCTACCATTATAGTTAGAATGAGATGTGTGTAAATAAAATGTTAATGTTTGTCTAGTAGTTCGTGTAGGTAGATGTAGATTTATTAAATGAAAGAGTTCACAGCAATCAAATTTAGAGTTTAATAATTTTAATAAAAAGGTTAAGTCGGTTATTTTTCGTCTGTTTTCTAAAGTTGAAATATTTAACATATTCATTAATGATAGGTAATTTATGTGCTCTAAAGGGATGTTAAGTTTAAAATTTACAAATCTTAGAAATTTTCTTTGAATTCTTTCAATATTATGGATATGAATTTTGTAGAAGGGCGACCAGACTATTGAGTTATGTTCGATTAGGCTTCTAACCAAGAAATAATAAAATAATAAATATAACATAGATATTAAAAAGGAATTGCTGTTCATGAAGTTTCTTCCAAAGGACTAGCAGACCTTGGGTTTTTAGGACCCAGGATCAATCACTTCCCTCTTTCCCTAAAAAAATCCACAGTTCCCCAAAGAAGACATTAGACTATCAGGGCCTCAGGTTATCGTATAAAAGATGATTAATTTGTCGAACCTCGGAGAACATTGTCGAAAAATGTTAACTCTTATTAGTTCACCGAGGGCGCATCAATGCTATACGCTGCAGCACCATTTGCTATTGAATGACTGAACCACAAACTTTCCAATTATACGCGGAAGAGGACTTATTTCAAAATTTTCTTTTGGTATAAATATATTTACTAAGATTTCAATCTTTAAATAAATTACACATAAAATTATTATAACATAAAATATTATTAAACTTGCAACATTGGAGTTGACAGTTACTTATAAATCCTATATTACCTCTGTATGGAAATTCTGAAAACTCTCTATTAGTAATCAATGAAATTTTAAACAACTAGAAATGTTGTATATATTTTCATAGAAATCAAACACTTTGTGGTGTGACATTACACAAAATAAAACAAACAAACAAAAATAGGAAATGTCCATGAAACCAATTAATACTTCGAAGAATGTAAAACATGTACACAACAGCGTTGCCAACTCGGAATTAATGTTCCCGTTAAAACCTGACGGATCGTCGGTCAGAAATCCGTCAGGACCGTCCATCCATTTCATAAAATGACTACTTCTTCTTTAACTTACCTTTGATTTCCAGATCAACACGTTGCGCAACCAGTTGTCGCAAGAAGCTCAGCGTCGTCAGCTGTTCGTACTGAGGTCAGGTCGCCACGGTCGTGACATGCAGCGCCTCAGGTCCGCGCTGGGAGACTCTCTGCGCACCGTCTCACGGGTAATTAAAAAACTAGCTACATACTTTGTAGAGATGAAAGATAAATTTGTAGGCCTGCCGGTATCCTACAGAGTTATGTTTTTTCAATATCTTCCTTTTCATTATGTCTCGTCATTGGTGATGTTCTTCTTGGAAAGGAAGTTATGGGTAGAAAAATATGTGAGGGGTGAGTAGGAATCTGGGGGACAGTGTGTCCAGTTTCCACTCCTCTCACTCTGCGATGCAAGGTGATTGGTCGAAACCAACAGGTCCAAAGTATAGGGAGAAGTAATGGCAGGGTGCGGTTATGAGCAAATGTGATTTACAGTGCTATGGGATGAACGATGTTAGCGACACATTCATGCAGACATATCGTCGCCTCAGTTCATTTTTATCTAACAGACGTAATCTAAAATCATTATCTAAAACGTAAATCAGGAGAAATGGCGCTTTAAAGTTTTTTTTACGATGAAAGCGCATAAATTTTGAAGGACGTAAGACAAAGTGCGTTTTGAAAACATCATTCCTATGTCTACCTACATTAAATTATCTTGAAAACAAGCTTATGTGTCCAAGCGGTTAAATAATCTTTTATTATTTTTTTTGAACAAGTATCGTATAAATAAAGGCTTTTTGAGAACAACTGCATACTTAACTCAATTTAACAAAAAATGGTCTGTTGGACAAAAACGAACTAGAGCGACGATATGACAGTTGTGCTAATAATTTAGAATCATGACCCATCTCCATTATTTCTATTATCTATGGGCAAAATGGCACATCTATAGATAGATAGATAGGAGCGCTGTTATCATAAATTAGCATTAATATGGATATTTATACAATACAAACATATAATATTATACAGGGTGTAACGGGACGTACCCGAGAGATCTTACCCAGCGATTCCTGTTTGGAGTAATAAATGTTTCAGTCATTTTGCTGTCCAATGACATTTTTTTCTAATAAAAACATTAAATATATTTTTCCACCACGCGTCGCAACTGAGTTTTTTTACTAGAGAAGCTTGTTCATATTCTAGCGTGTCTTGAAAGCGTTGTGTCTCACTCTAGCAGCATGCTGCATGCACGAAACAGCACGTGTATTCAAACTCATCGCGACGGGGTATTTCAGGGTAGGGATGGGATCAGTAGCGAGCGACGTATGATCGAAAAAAGTATTTTTTGTTTTTAATAGAAAAAAAAATCATCGGACAGCAAAATGACCAATACATTTATTACTCCAAATATGCTCAGGAATCGCTGGGTAAAATCTCTCGGGTACGTCCTGTTATAGTTTCAAATATTAATTTTTCTGTAGAATTTATGAAAAACTGTAAAAAATAAATTCTCTGTTGGTAAAGAAAAATTAGCAAAGAGAATTTGGTGTATTTATATATTGAGGTGTCTTTGCGTAGGGCACGGCAATGCCAATAATACATTTATGATTATTTATTTTTACAAACTTAAGAGCGATTGCTGGGGTGGACCTTCCATTTCCCTAGACACTCGTGGGACGAAAATTGAACCATTACAAACTAGGGGCCTTTGGAGAACCTAGGAGGTCTTAGGCCACTTTCATGGACTCTTTCCCTGTGGGGCCTTCAGGGAACCAAGGGGGAGTGTGAACTCTTCCGTAGTGGGGCCTTCAGGGAACCAGGGAGGAGTAGAGTGGAGAGATGACATCCTCCCTCTTGTGGGGCCTTCAGGGAACCAAGCAGGAGTGGAGAGGAGAGATAAGGCCCTCTTCCCTCATGGGGCCTACAGGGAAACAAGGTGGGGTTGACTCTTCCCTCTTGGGGCCTTCGGGGAACCGAAGGGGAGTGGACTCTCCGTCGTGGGACCTTCAAGGAACTAAGGAGTGGAGAGGAGAGATGAAGCCCTCTTCCCTTATGGGGCCTTCAGGGAGCCAAGGTGGGGTGGACTCTTCCCTTGTGGGGCCTTCATGGAACCAAAGGGGAGTGGACTCTCTGTCGTGGAGCCTTTAGGCAACTAAGGAGTGGAGAGGAGATATTAGAACCTCTTCCCTCATGGGGCCTACAGGGAACCAAGGTGGGGTGGACTCTTCCCTTGTGGGGCCTTCATGGAACCAAAGGGGAGTGGACTCTCCATTGTGGAGCCTTTAGGCAACTAAGGAGTGGAGAAGAGATATTAGACCCTCTTCCCTCATGGGGCCTACAGGGAACCAAGGTGGGGTGGACTCTTCCCTTGTGGGGCCTTCGGAGAACCAAAGGGGAGTGGACTCTCCATCGTGGAGCCTTCAAGGAACTAGGGAGTGGAGAAGAGATATTAAGCCCTCTTCCCTCGTGGGGCCTTCAGGGTGACAAGGTGGGGTGGACTCTTCCCTTGTGGGGCCTTCAGGGAACCAAGTGGGAGTGGACTCTCCGTCGTGGAGCCTTCAGGGAACTAAGGAGTGGAGGGGAGATATTAGGCCCTCCTCCCTCATGGGGCCTTCGAGAAACCAAGGGGGTAGCTCTTCCCTTGTTGGGCCTTCAGGGAACCAAGGGGGAGTGGAGAGGAGATGAGACTTGGGAAACACACTCTGGAACCAGAGGATATGGCCTCCTATCCAATGACAACCCTGGTGAACTTTATAAAAGGGGCTGGGTTACTGTTAAAGGAATGAGGTAAAATGGGAGAGAGCACAATGGGCCTATGGCCTAAGTGCTCACGGAAACTACTAGTAAACCGTCTCCGCTCTTTAAAAAAAAAAAAAATAAGAGCGATTGACCAGCGGCTGAAAATAAAAGTTTAAAAATGCTTGCAACTGTACAGAGAGGTTCCAATGAGAGAGATCGATTATTCCCCATACCTAATTTTTTAAATAAAAAATTTAATATCGATTTATTTCATTAAAAACTTGTTTTAATATATACTTACAAGTAAGTAACTTACATTCAAGTAAGCAATAAAAATGCTCAAAATGCACGATGTTAAATTATTAAATATTGTGTACTTTTTTTTGTGTATTTTTTGATCTTGAGTATTTATGATTTTTTAATAATGTCTAAACAAAATAAGTGTGTAAAAAAATTTCAAATATTTTAGTTTTGTAAGACCTTAAATAAATAGAAAAACTGAGGTATTTTTGTCATAAAACACATTCTCAGATTTTTTTTTAATGATTTTAATTTAACTAAAATTAAAGTTCGGAAAACTGTGTTGACTAGATTATGTATTGATTTATTTTGTTGAATGATTTGAAATTTGTGTTGTTTAATAACTCAGGTACGGGACATACGTCATTCCTATGTCTACCTACGTTAAATTATCGTGAAAACAAGCTTATGTGTCCAAGCGGTTAATAGAATCTATCGTTTGAAAATTGAACAAATCTGCCAACGACCACCGGTATAGCATTAGTATATTAAAAATACACTTAGTTTTTCAAAATTTTAAAACTGCTTGTACCAGATAAATCAATCTTTCAAAATCAATTTACGTTTTTTTGCAAAAGAGTCCATACGTCTAGAATTTGATTTAAAAAGGACTAATGTCCGGTATTCTCTGGTAATACCCTCTTAAAATATATTATAGGTATTTTGGTACGATGAACCATAAATAAATGGCTGCACCTCCAGTCAGCACAATAATTTTGTGAATAAACAGTTTTTTTTATAAGGCAGAGAAAACGTCATGTGCTTGATTGTCGGTTGTAAGTAATGTTGTGTGCAAAAAATTTAATATGTTTCCAAGTGACGATGCAAAAAATGTTATCAAAAATATTTATTGCTGATAAAAACATTCCATACTTATTTTGAGAATGATATTCCTAATATTGTATTATAATGCCACCACTGAAATATTTCGCAACTACGGATCGACAAAGATAAAAAAAATGTTAACTTATTTTGTGGCACTCATTTTTATTTTAAATTTTAATTCGAAATTAATAAACACTTGTTTAACGACTTTTATTGTTTAAAATGATAAAATGTTTCATGGTTTCACATTTCAGGGTTTACATTAAAAGGTTTTAAGTAAACCCCTTCGACCAATGGTAAATGGTAAACCCTGATGAAGTTAGCATTGCTTATGAAACATGTTGGTTTATTAAACAATAAAAGTGGTTAAAACTAAGTGTTTATTAATTTTGAAAAAAAAGTACATTCTTGTCGGTATTCCAACAATACATCCATGCTCTGGATGTTGAAATCAGGAGTAGACAAATAAAATAAAATTTTATGTTTGGATATTTCAAATAAAGTAAAATAATTTTTTAAAGAACTCTAACAGGAGGCCTAGAGGAAAATGATTTCCCTCATTGTCTATGTCGTTTTTGGGGAAGCTGTATAGAGAATTTTAACCGATAAAATATTTAATAATAATGATAATTAGTATAATGCCATTTTTTTGAAAAATCACCTCGAGAGCGCTGATTTTGTATGTTTCCACTACATTTTTAATTGGTTCATACCCTATCGCCACTCATGTGGATGAGAAACCATCAGAATTGAAATGTTGGCTTTGGTTATACACAGAATTTTAAATAACAAAATCGACTGTACTGAACTTCTATCCTTAATTATCTTTGATATGCCTGTAAAATGTACACGCCATACAGCACTATTCCACACTCTAAATTACAGAACAAATGCAGCAACTAATTCGCCAATTAACCGTGCTCTTCATACATTCAATAATGCTTGCCTAAACTCTAACATTGACATTTTCTCGGATTCACTGCCCAAATTTAAAAGGAGCATCATGTCAATGATATAAACTATTTAATGTACATACATATCCCTTCAAAGATCTAAAGATCAAAGAACTATTTAATGTACATACATATCCCTTCAAAGATCATCACTTCTCGCACATAAAACACACTTACACACTACGCACATCACCCGGTAGTTACTAATTATACATTCCACTCGAGACATTACAAAGAAACATATCAAATATATATAAAAACATATTCACTATGAAATATTATTTAATATCTGTAAACTGTCTCATCACACTGTAACCAATGTACTGTTTCTTTCTATAAAATAAATAAATAAAAAAATGTCTAATGACCTGCTCTGAATAGCCAGATATCATCAGCCATTCGTACACGTGGGTACTTACAAGCGACTCGAATTTGCGCGCGTAGAACACGCGTCACTCATGAATATCTGCCATACTATTTTCGCGTCACTCATGAATATCTGCCATACTATTTTGCTAGTGTTCGTAATGTGATGCGTCTAAAATGGGTTTAACATCAATTGCGCACTACTGACAGTGTTGGTAGCACGCTACGCGAAAGAGGAATATGTAAGAAAGGAAAGACAGCCTTTGTGATCGAAGGGCAAGGCTCTCGACTAGCGATCCGGGGGTCGCGGGTTCAAATCCGGTGTGCACAAGTAAATATTATTTGATTGGCTTGTGTTTTCACAATTTAATCATTTTAAATAATATAAGGTACATTTGCAGCACGTTCCAGAGTGGAAGATACTTTCAGTATCGCTCTGTTGTAAGACCACCATTCAGAATTGAAATGCCTTTTGCCGTGTTTGGTAACTAGATATGAATAGCCAGATAATTCCCCACCTTCCTCTGCCCCATCTCCTTCCCCTCCTCGCTTACCTTCTGCCTCACAACATACCGCAATTGGATCGTCTTACGTCTTAAACCATAGTGAACTAACTCACTTTTTGGAATTTCTGAGTTAGAGCTTGAAATGAGGGCTCCAAATCATAATCTAGCTCTGCAAAAGAGAACCAATCAGAGAAATACTGTCTTGAACAATCATTGACACTAGATCTAAGAGTATGGATATGGCATGTGAAGTGTGCCCGCGCGCTCCAAGTGTGCCTTTTCGAGAATTCTACCCACACGGCTGACATTGGCTGTCACCATGTAAAATGGCTGCTGTCGGAACGTATTAAACGGCCAAAAACCAGCAGCCAATGTAAGCCGTTTGGGTAAAATTCTCAAAAAGGCACACTTGGAGCGCGCGGGCACACTTCACATGCCGTCTCTCTAATATCCATACTCTTAGCACTAGATAGATTATGATTTGGAGCCCTCATTTCAAGCTCTAACTCAGAAATTCCGAAAAGTGAGTTAGTTCACTATGGTTTCAGATGATCCAATTGGGGATGCCAGACTCACTGGCTCCAGGCAGTTGGGACTCTTGTCAGTATTCACATACAAAAAAAAGAAAGGATTTAGCGGAGAATTGAATGCCCAACAATTACTATTTACTTCGTTGTATGGGTGAACCAAAAATATTATTTTAAATCATTTAAAAAAATTTATAATAAAGATCAATATTGTCATCATCGCTAGTCACTATAAGTTCAGTATAATTCAGGTAGCGCCGTGTACGGAAACCAGCTTTAAAGAGTAACATACCAGTAGGCAACTTGTGGTTGCATCGCAGTCACATAGCCTCTAAGTATCTCTGTATAAGAAGGGCCTTCCTCTCCCACATCTCTTTCCCCTCTCCCCTTCCTGCAGCTAAACAATATTCTACTAAAATCAGAGACTAAAAAATTGTTTCTTGCTATATGGAGGGTATTATTCCTCAGTTGTCAGAATAATATATGTATCATATACATGAGGTGTTTTAAAAGAAAGATGGCAATATCCAACATTGGTGTCAAATGAGTAAGATATGGTGATGGATAGAGAAACAAAAAAACTATCGACAGCTGCAAAGGTTTCGGAGCATAAATGACAGAATCCTATACATTTTTTAATTAACCTGTTGAAAGCCAGCATAGGAAAAATATATTTTTTCAATACGACATAAAATATTTGACAGTTCTCACCTTTCTTTCGAACACAATTTTTATAAGATTTCTTTTTTGATATATTACAAAAATTACATCAAAATAATGTAGATAAAACGATCTTCCTAATAATCACTCAAATCTATGCTTTCCACAATGGATTTATATCAAAAACAATGAAAAAATATAGACTTCGAATACGACTCTGTTCATATTATCAAGCGGCAGCCATTTTGTCCGCCATCTTTGGTGCCCGGCGCGTCATTGTGAATTAATTTGAATTATTCGGAGAGGCTTAGACGCTATCCAGTATTTCGTTACGTCAAGAACGAGAATGGCCTAAGCGATTCTGACCTTGTTCTTCATACAATTTCTTTATACATAAGGTACAAAATCGCTTCCAAATTCGATGGTACACTGGAGTACGTACGGCCAATGACAGGTTAAAGTAATTAGTTCTGCAACAAACACAACAATCTATTTTAGATAAAAAAAACTGGGTTAAAATCGCATTTTATTTTTTAACCTCTCATCTGTCACAAGCCCGCCGGTGGGCTTACGATAAATGAGAGGTTAATCGCAAACAAATATATACAGTCTTGGAAACATTTTTATTAACAAAAATTATACTTAATCGTTAAAGTATGGGGAAAATAAATAAAATAAAAATTATTTATTATTACTCAAAATGAAAAGAAGTAGAGACTGCCGCCTTTGTTTCAACATGCCTGACATAGTTTGATTGTTGGCTGTATTTGATGCGTTCATTTCTCTTTTATAGGAGCCAGCCCTCGACTCCATGTTACTGGAGCACGAAGCAAGGAAACTGGACAACACCCTGACCCACAGCCTGCCGCACTTCAGTGACGATTACGAGTCCAAATGAGTCAATCCACTCATTCACAACTTGGAGCCCAAAGGAATCAAAATGAATCAACTAAACTATGTGGATAAAAAACTGATATGAGTCACCAAAATTCATCATCAAAATGATTCAATAGTACAATTCTTAGAAAAAGGAGAACTCAAAATAAGTTCAAAGGTAATCTAGTCAATGTGGATTTCAGAGATCTCAATAGTCAATGGAAGTGATTAAAAATGTAGTAAAAACTTAAAAGTTTGTAGTATATATAGGTTGTTTAGTATTGGTGTGAAAGAAATATTTGAACATTGGAAGTTCATCAACGTTATTAGGATTGTCTTATCACTGCCCGAAGGTCGACGTCTTAGCATTAATATTGTAGACAAATTTATCTAAATTTAATAAAATTTTCTAATGCAATTATTTTGAAAAGTATGCAAATTATATTATGAATGAATTGCGTGAACAACATACAGAAAGAGGAATAAAATAGCTTTGTTATTTATACAGGTAAAATTTTTATTTTAAATCATTAAAAATAATAAATGAAGTACTTATTTTAATAAGTCGTTTATATTCTAAAAGAAAATATTGTATGTAATATGAATGGCAAAAAAAAAACATTTATATGTACATTTAAATGGATTTCCCTTTGGTTTGAATAACAAACACGGAACAGTAAAGAGAGTAAATTTAATGTTTTATATACATTTCATAAAGTATTCACTATTCCGCCTTTAACAAGGTTCGGTAGGAGAGGTTTGGAAATATATTTATTATAATTGCCACATGTAAGTCGGTCGAACTAGGTTTACCTAAGATAACTTTAAAATTCAAAATATAAACAAGGCAAACAGCCCAGACTATGGAAATTGAAATGATGAAAATGGCCGTAGAAAGTTGTTAGTTGTGATTCCAGCGAATATTAGACATTAAAAATTATACAAAGCAACCACTGCCACTATTTTATGAAATTTATTGTCCAAATACATTTGTAATAATTATATTCTCTAATGCCTGATATCTAAATTTTATACACTTTTTGTTCCATTCTCAATTCATAATGTAAAACCAAATCTGCGCAGAGTTTACTGGAAGGCACCCACCGGGTTAAATAACATCATTTATTATTAAATCCTATTTGACATCCTTTCCCAACTTACATCATGAATAAAGTACCAATTCTCATTAGCGCAATTATTATAAAATGAATTCATTTGATTGTGGTTACCCACTGTTGTTTCCTGTTTATCCGTCCCTCTCGGTACCTTATGTACTTCTACTTACACTTTCTTAATGGAGACTATGTAGATAATAAAGATAAAACAACAAACCAACCAACCATTGTATGCTGATTAAGTAGTTAACATTGCTTTGTTATAGAAAGCAATTATAGATTATGCAACTAAAGAAGGATTTCATTTTGTCTTTTATTATCAAGACGAAGTTACAAGTCATCCATCAGTAATGTCTTAACAGTTTAAACAGTGTAATAATGAACAAGGTGAAATCCAACAAATTTAATTATCATAAGGGAGTTTATTTAAATACTTTATACCCTAAGTAACTTGGCAGTGTTAGGATGAATAGTAAATTGGGAGTCAAATTGGCAAACATATTTATGTTAACAATAAATTGATTATACATTTTGGTTACACCATGTAGGTAAACCTATTAGCATTGCCAACATTAAACTATTCATTAGACACCAGTTTATTTCCTGAAACTACCTATCCATAGTACATATGAAACAATATTTCAATTGAGTTTTACGCTCTGACGGTTCATTGTCATGTGTTAACAAGGTTGTCAATACAATAACAGAGCTATATCAATTCAATATTCAGTCAAAACATCAACAGCTAACAAATTGATTGCAATTTAAAAGGAAAATAAACATACATTTTGCGTTGGTTTTTAATTTTCTTTTTGTAAAAATCTAAATAGTTTTTGCTCTTCTTTCAGCCTCATTAATATTTGACATTAGATTAAAAATATAATTTATTAGAAATCCTATTGTTGGGCTCGATCTTCCTAGAAAGATCATGTTTCACCTAGGGAATAAATAGTAAGGAAACTCAATAGCTAGCAACGGATAAAAATAAAATATTGCAAGTTACAATCTCACCTAAGGTTGCCACCTTTGCAAGATTATAATATAATATAGTCAATACTATTAGTGATCATGCATTTAAATAAAATACAGCAAAGCAAGAATTGGAATACTGCAAGGTTCCCAATTGGGTCCTGTTTATATTACTGTTTTAGGGATGAAGGGTTGACCAAATAAAAGGTGTTCAGGTAGAAAAATAATGAAGAAATGTATTTACATAAATTATTTATATTCCACTTTACAAAATATTTTAAGCATAACTTTTAAAAACGTGTGAAATAACCGGTCCATTACATTACTCTTTTCATAGATAAAAAAACATTATAATTCATTACAATATGGGTCTACCAATAATAATAATATTCTAATTAAAATCTAAAAAAGAATCTAATTTGTTTGTTTCTGTTGTCGGTGGCAACCCTAGCTTCACCCTAGTGATGATCTCGGGACAGTTTGTTAGTCAATCACGATGATCGTTAAATTAATTGTTGATCATGCTGGTATTGGATTGATTCAACTAACCACTCATTCTCCACATAAATTGTATTAAAATTACCTAACCGTTATATTAAAGAAAAACCCTTATTTGTCTATCAGCTCTCTGTGACTGTGTCTATTCTCGTATGTCTAGAATGTTGACAAATGCAGTCGGAGGGGAATGATAATGTTTTCGATTCTTAAATTAAATATTGAAATGAAGCTGAAAGACCAGCCAAAGGCAAATTACACAAATTATTATTTAAATGCATATTATTCTTTTTTTACTAAAATGTTTCTATTTCTAAATGTCGGTAGTAACATGTGTCACTGTTTAGATATTGTCAGTAGGTATTTATTGAGAATGAATATAATCACAACATTAAAGAATGAAAACAAGAGTTTTACTTGAATTGACCCTAGCACAACCCGAGGTGTGTGTGTGTGTGCGTGCGTGTTGCAGTGACCACTGACACCGACACGGGCACCAGTGTGGTGATATGTGAGTCATGTGGCATGCAGTACAACATACATAGTTAGTTATGGTGGCGGGGGTTATTACTGACCAATTGAACTTGAGTTTCTGTGTCACTAATTACTGCCTTATCACCAGCCAACCGAGTTAAGTGAATATTTCACATTCCACACCAGTCAAGAATGAGATGAGGCGGAGGATTCGCTGGTTAGTTTGACAGACTTAGAGATTGATAAGAATTACATAAGGTTTGATGAAATGAAGTATATTCACAAATAAGTAGTTGTTGCGAGATAAGATAAAATATACAGGTAAACTTTGCACATACAATAATATTATCAGAATAAAAGTAAATCAGATCAATGTTATCCCTATCGTACATGGTACATGTAACAAAAATTATAAAGGGCAAACATCTTTAACATTATTGAATTTCTAAAAATTTATTAACATACTATAGTAAAAGCGAAAAACATTTAAAATTACATTAAATGACCCATTCATATGGAAAAAAATCTTTCAATACATCCGATAACCTTGCAGAAAGATGACCGTCTAACGACAGTCGATCAACTGAAACTCCATCCTACGCTGGAAGGTGTGGGGTGTCACTTAGCACAATCAAGGTACAATCATGGAAAGGTCAACAGCTAACAGTACCTAACAGTACAGTACTGGGCTACAGGGCTACTCTACTGCCTACCACGCTACTGACTACTTCACAGGGCTCACTTCCCTTCACGCCCCACCAGCAGCAAGCAACTCTACCACAATTGACCATTGTCCAACAACCTTGAATTACAGGGCTAAGCTATGGAGTCTCAGTTATCACATTATTATTAAATATAATTGAATTATTTAACAATTTTAATATATTTGACAAATTATCCGTAAAATTCATAATATTTCATTTGCATCCACCGATTGATTGCGATTGCTTGAGGGCGCCCGGTGGTGTCGAGTTCTCCATGAGGAGGACAGATAGATAGATCTGGAGATGGGAAGATCTGCTGGAAAGTTGGCTCCGTGGGGAATGAAGATGCACTCACTGAGACTAAACATAAGCTGCGAACATTTGTCCCAGAATGATATGGAAAGAGTATAGATAAAATATTCCAAAATATAAAAATTAAACATTTTCTCGTAGAAGTTCTGGGCTTGAAGGGAACAAGTCTTAAAGAGAGTCTTTTCAACTTATTACTTAAATATATACCTAGGTATCTTTGTGTTAGTGTAACGGTCACTGCGTACTTTTATAGTATTAGAGGAGAACGCAGATGGATTTCTTTTTCTTGTTTAGTTTCTTCTCGGGAGATTTTTTGTTGATTTGTCGTACTAGATCATAAAAAGTGTCGTTAACGTTAATTTTGGCTTTGGCTGAAGTCTCCATGAAGGCGCAGTTGAAGGTCCTCGCCAGACTGGCTCCTTGCTCCTTGCCCACCACCCTCTCGCCCTCCAGGTCGCACTTGTTGCCCACCAGCACCATGGGCACGTCGTCCGTGTCCTTGACTCGCAGGATCTGCTCGCGGAGGTCCTGCAGATCGTTGAATGTGGACTGCGCCGTGATGGAATACACCAGCACGAACCCTTGCCCGTTCTTCATGTATAGGTCCCTCATGGCCGTGAATTGCTCCGTGCCCGCCGTGTCCAATATCTCTAGCATACCTTGTTGTCCGTCCACTTCTACTTGTTTTCTGTAACTATCTTCGATAGTAGGATCATATTTTTCGACGAAGATGCCTTGTACAAATTGCACTGTCAGAGCCGACTTTCCCACACCCCCACTGCCCAAAACGACTATCTTGTACTCACGCATATTACTATATTTAGTTAAACGAAATTATTATTAAAATTATTTATATATTATACAGCTAACAAGCACATTAACTAGTGAGTTATTGCAAAAAAGCTTCTATAAGTCAAACCGCCATGACACCGTTAGCTGGGCGATGGCTGAAGAACTGAGTGTGGCGAGCGCACTAAATTAATGACTCACATTCCAAACCGCGAAGCATTCCATCAAAAGTACTTGCTCAATAAAATTTAAAAAAGACGACATCGATGTTCATTATTTCAAAAATTCTACAAAAATACTGCAAAACCATGAAAATTTCGTAAAATAAAGCAAAACATATATTTTTTAATAATTTCAAATTAGAATATGAATGTGACATCTATGAGATCATGCAAGAACTTTTGTTAGCACAGGATTATAAAATGTTCAGACTGGACTAGTTTAGCGGGTATTTTTATAGATGTCAGTGTAAGCAACGAAATGAACTTTATTTATCGAGCTGCATGCCGTTTCAAATTTATTAAAACATGATCTTTATCGTTAATTTTTTTTACACACGGAGGCCGCGAGTAAAATATTTTCCTTCAGAGCATATTCATTTCTGAGATAGAAAATATTAATAAGTTTAAAAATGAACAAAGAAAGTATGTCTACCTCTAGCTATAAATGTTTTTATTTATCTATTAGTGACTATAAATATGAGGGGGTTTCTCACCATCCTCCCAATAGCTTATCTACACTAATAACGAATATTTTCGATTTACGATTTACGGTTTATTTATTTATTAAGTTGGAGTTTATAATTCGGTACTCGAACCTATGAATAGTGGCTATATATTGGATAAGTTGGCCGAGTTTTCTAACCACTGCGAGTATTTTATTTTTATTTTTAATAATATTCGTTATTAGGGTAGATAAGCTATTGGGAGGTTGGTGAAAAACCCCCTGAGAAAGATTATATATGCCAAACAATGTAAATGTTTATATGTTTATAAAACTATTAGCACACACGAAGATGTGAGCTAACTTAAGATTAATAAATAAAATAAATATAGTATATTTTCTCTTTGGGAATGTTGCGAACCCATTTTCTGAGCAAATTAAGTTCGTTAGAAAATCATCAGAAAACATTTACTTAAAAAATACTCTTAAAGGAAAAGTACCTACTAAAGTAGTAAAGAGAAAAATAAATAAAAAAAGTTCCACGTAGCATTCTGTGTTCACGTTGAAGATATAAATCATCGTATAGACATATTATTATGTAATATTCATATGTCTATGATCATCGTCAATGTCGATGATCAAAAAAGTGGTAAGATCGTGGGTTACCTAATTTTTAATTTTTTTATTCGATTTATATAATTTATTTACGTAAAATAAACGATTTATTATTTCCCATGAAATGCTTGAAAGAAAACCAAGGCGCACAACTCTCGCCGCTGGTAGGCGCTAGTGTAGCATGCTGCCATCAGAGTGTAAGGTAAATGTCAGAAGTTGGAGGTAGTAAGTACTATTATATGTAGATATTTGAACAGGCACAGTAAAACAAAAAATGATACAAATCATTGAAGAAGAATATAAGACGAATAATCTAAATGAAAATGAACAAGACACAGGAAAATAAAATATAACGGTTGCAACTGGGACACGAACTCAAAACCTCTCGTCTTACCAGGACGGGCGCCTCTACCAATTCAGCTATTGCCACCAATTATTATTTATACGTCATATTTGTCAATCTCATATTTCAAATTTCAGAATTAACAATATTAAATTCGATTAAATTTTTTCCATATTTATTGGCAGCTACCTTTTTAATTGGAAACAAGTGTTCTATGAACGTGTTTGTTACCTAAATATATAGGTACCATTTTTATTTATACGGAACACCTATTAACATTTTTGTAAAAGTCTAAATGAATGTTCAATTTTTATAAACACAGAGTTGTTCTTATAAAAATCAAAAAATCTTAACCTATTTTATATTATTATGACGAATAAAAAATATATGGTACCTACAAAGAGAAAGGTAAGCAGGGATCTATAATAATATTATCACACAATTTAATAATTATTATCAGTAAGATATAAACAGATGTAAAACTTATCTTCAGATAACAATAAATCATCGGTTAAATTATAAAATTGCCAGAAACAAGTTGAGCATTTCAATTTGAATGCATACAAATTGGATTTTAGCATTTTTGTGTTCGTGAGTGTCTGTCAATATATCTAAGGATTTTTGCTATCATAAATAGCAGTCTAAGGTAAGACACTTAATAATAATATATTCTTTTTTACATTAAGAAGTCAACCACAAGCACCTACCGCTAAAATAATTTAATGCATTATCTAACTGATACAGCTAATTTTTTTGTTGTGAAGTCTATTGTGTTATTTTATTCGTCATTGTGACTACAGATGAGCTGAGATGATGAATTAATTAATAATTTGTATGGTTTTAAAGTTACACAAAATACTTCACCTTAGGAAGAATTTTGCAACAGTGAGTGCAACATGAAAACGAGATTTTTCTTTGGAGTATTACAACTGAACCACGAGTCACCTGATTACGATTTGGAAGAAGTGTTTTGGGTGCCGAAGGAAACACTTTTGAAGACTTTTCCTGGTTGCTCTCCTATACGCTTCAATGAGTCAAATTCTTAAACGTATTCTGCACGATGTTCAGGTGAATATAATATTTTAGTGGATGTGTTATTTTCATAATATAGGAACCCACTCCCGCGCTTTTTCTAAGTAATGATAAAAATTGACTCAGATAATTAGATCTCTAGGTTTCCCTTACGACTTATTTGTATATCATATTTGAGAATACTGACTGGATGGTATTTTAAAGGAATAGTTTTTTAGTTCGAGTTGAATCTTGCAATCATACATAAAGATAGCAGCCAATAAAAAAAATATGCGGAAAGAAAATGAAAATACTGTTGCTGGTTCTCAGTCGAAGTATGATACAGTTTAAAATGACCGAATCGGATAGGGATACGTTGGCGCATTGGATAGCGCGTTGGCCCGGATTGCCAGAGGTCCTGGGTTCGAGTCCCAGATAGATCCGTATCTTTTTCTGATTTTTCTGTTTCGGATTTTCGATTGACTTTCGCTAATATTATCTTCATTAATTAAAGTGTTAAGACGCGTTTGGCCTATTTTCCAACTGCAAACCATTGCCGAAGGGATCAATTTCGCTATTTATTCAAAGCGTCTTCCTATGAAATACCGTTATATCAAATACAGAATACCCACATAACGTACAGGTACAATTATTCCAAATATTGCAAGGATAACCTTTTCGGTAGAGTTTTCCCTCAGAGTTGATTTAAAGACAAAATAAATTCTTATGTTTATGTACATAAATGATTACAGAAATAATTATTATAGAAAGGCAAAAATTAGGACAATCCAGACACTCGCCGGGTTCCGGGAAGATATGATAATAAGACCAAGAAAATATATTGCGCTGTGCAACGTAGAGAGAGCGAGAGAAAGGAGGTCCTGCTGCAGTGAACCAGCAGATTACTCAGGGCAGGAAGACACCAACAATATACCGAAACATTAAACTTTAAACATTTTTCTAAATAACAATGGAGTTCTAAAAATAAACGCGATAACAAAAAACAAATCGCAATAATTAATACCTACACATTAATTCACTTTTCTTTTCTCAATGTTGCTGGTTTTCACCCTTAAAAGGTATTCTAGGCCATCATTTAATGTTAGGAAGAGAGGGAAGGCGAATTTATATTTGGTTTTATAAATTAAAGATTGATATTTTACCTGCTTATCTCTGTAGGTGGACAAATAACAAACAAAATAAAATAATATACCGACAAACGACAAAATTATTTTGGAAATCCATGAATGAGTTTTTAATGTCCCGGAGTTCACGGCAGTCATAATTTTTTTTAATGAAAAGATAAATAACTTTGTTTACCGGTGCGACCGGTCAGTGGTTGGGTGGCATCGCGTTTGGGTCCCACCCAGGCGTTCCGTGTTCGATCCTCGGCTGGCTAAGTCCTCCACCACAACGCAAGCAACATCTTCCGCTTAGTGCGGTGGTAGTAGGAGATTTTCAAATGTTGTTGGGTTATTCGTAACCCGTTCTTTAAAAAAAAATATTTTTAAACATAATATTGAAAATAATTCGTAACCCGTTATTTATAAAAAAACATTGTTTATTTCACTTTTATTAATACACAATCAACATGTTTCATGAACTAAATCAAATGTATACATTGTGAACAATGAGTGTGTGTGTGTATCAAGTGTGAACATCGTTCATGAAACATGTAGATTGTGTATTAATAAAAGTGATGTAAACAAAGCTATTTGTCTTTTCATTAAAATAAATAACGCCATCACAAAGTGAAAACCTTTCCAAAGAAGTTTTCTTCAAAAAATTCATAATTTTTAACATGCGTTCAACAAGGTGCCTTAGCAATCTATCTTTGACTTTTGAGATTTCAGTTTTTAGCTTTGAGGTTTGAGAATTAAGCTTTGGGCTTTAAGATTTGGAATTACTCAAATGTGTTGCATTGTTTAGGTTCTTTAAACATACTTAGTAGTGGGTAATAAATAATTGTCCTTACTTTTTAAATGAGTCAATAGCAGTCACGGCAATACTAAATAATTGAGAACACTTTAATGTGGGAAAAACAGAATCTAATCTATTGTCACAATTATTTTCTCAATAAGTCGGTTTAACCGCTAATTAATCATTTAGGCACCTTCAAAATTGAAATTTACGGCCGCTGTTCCCAATCCTACTAATCAATTACTAAGCCAAAATTTTGGCTTAGTAATTGATTAGTGCACAACTACGCTTTTTCCAACACACAAGTATCGCTTAAGCATTTATTTAACTTAAGGAAGCCGGACTAGTGGATTAAACTCGTTTTGGCCGCCTCAGTTTTGGACTAGTTCTTAAAAGTGTCAACAGAGTAGAAAAAAATACCGCGCAAACAATGGTCGATGAAATATCACTTTGACAGAAGACACAGTTTCGCGCTCATTTCACGTCTGTTGTATTGCGTTTATTAATTATCATTTTAATTAATATGGATTGAGAAGTTCGGATGCGTGCGGATCAGAGACCAAAAACGGTTAATTTGTGCGAAAAACTATGTCGTTTTCGAATATTCGCCAAGCCAAGTGTCAAGTCCAGTACCTACGGTCAAGCTGACACTTTATTTTATATAGGTTTGTTTAAAAAATATAAAATGTCAGTTTATAGATAAAAATATTTAAAATAAATTACGTGTATTCATTATAAATACAACAATTAACTCTATAATATTAATTTACCTTCGAAAGTTTTTACTTTGATGTCATTTTATTGTCTATGAAAGTGGGCGAGGCCAGATAACATAAGATGTTTGGGGACAACACAAATCGAGCGCTACCCTACAAAATGCTTGGCTGATCACGGCCTCAGATGAATCGATTTAAAAGTTAGAAACAGCGGCCGTTAGAATCATATAAACAAGTCGTCTAAAAGTGGTGCAACCGCAGTTTGAAAATGGCCTTGTAAGTCGAAATGTTCGTCACAATAATAAAAAACCTAACTATTTGCAGAACTTCATATTGGCATTATTATATTAAATTCAATTTTAATTTAAATTTAATATAAAAGTAATTTTAAATTAATTTAAGATTAATTTTAATTACTACTAATTTAAAAATAAATAAATGGATTTCTACGAATTAAACAGAAAAGCAATTAATAACTTTGTGCTTTAAGCTAAACGCCAGATTCCAGAGATTTCTACATTTAATACGTAGAATGTGATTTAAACTATAAATCACTGGAACTTTACATTTACTCACTTCCAGTGATTTAAACTATAAATATATCATTGAAGAAGAAGATAACAATAATAATCAAATTTTTTTTAAATATGAAATTGAACAAGACACAGAAAGAAAATAATATTGTTAATTCTGAAATTTGAAATATGAAGTTGACAAATACGACAGTCTCATAATAGGGTGCAATAGCAAAATTGGTTAATGCGTATGTCCCGGTTAGACGTGAGGTTTTGGGTTCAAGTCCCAGTTGCAGCCATTATATTTTATTATTTTTCTGTGTATTGTTCATTTTCATATTTAAAGAAAATGAGATTATTATTGTTATATTCTTCTTCAATGATATATTACATTGGTGAGAATAACCTTCAAAAGTTAAAAAGAGAGTTTTTCTTATAAACAAAATGAATAAACTATAAACCACTGGAACTTTACATTTACTCACTTTCAGTGATTTAAACTATAAATCACTGGAACTTTGCATTTACTCCAAATACGAAGATTTTCACAAACGCAATATTCTTGTCCTTGTTTTAGAGATCTGAGAAAACAGAATTAATAATACAAAAATATTGGCAAACCGAGAGGTTTTATTTTTTGAAATTGATCAACAAAGTCTTATAAAATTGAAATGCTTAAATTCAAAAAGACAAACCCCAAAAATACAGATCGGGTACATTAGAGTAGGGATGTTACGAACATTCGCATTCGCATATGCGAATAATTCGCATCATTTTAAACATTCGCATCGGCATTCGCATTCGCAACAATCGATGCGAATGTTTAGCGAATGCGAATGTGTGCCAATCATGTCGTGACTCGCCCACTGTCCACGTGTCTTTTGTTTTCTGTCGAAGCAGTCTAAGTCTGTCTAAGCAGAGTAACCAGGATGGTAATCGGCATTCAGCTTCAGGTCCTAAAAGGTTGAGAACTTCAACAAGCAACTGAGACTTCGATAAGTTCTGCCAAAACTCTTATAAGCAATCTGGCAGGAATCCTAGATTCCTCAAGTGATAGCGAAAACTCCGACGGTGCAGAATCTGGAGACACTATAAGTTGTGAAATCAAAGCTCAATTGAAGGCATATCTTAAAGAAAAACGAGCCTCTCTTAATGAAAACCCTTTGGACTGGTAGAAGACTAAATTGAAATACGACAAATTCACAGATCTGGCTCGTAAGCTCCACCGGCCAGCGTTCCGAGTGAACAATTGTTCAGTGCAGCCGGTCTTATATAAGAGCCCCTTAGAAATCACCTCATGGGAGAAAAGGCTGCAAAATAGCTTTTTCTGAAATATAATATGCCTCTTTTGAACTTCGATTATTAAATTGTTTAATTACGATTATAACTTACTGTATAAGAATTGATTTATTATTTTAATTTTTTTATTAAAACGATAATTAATGTTGACTAAAGTTTTTTTTATGTGATTCCTTAACATTCGCATTCGCACATTTGCTCTCTGAACATTTGCATTCGCATCCCTACATTAGAGTATAAAAACATTCCAAATTAGCCAAAATGCATCTTTATTAATTGATGTCAAGTATTGAATCGAAAAAGGATATTACGGATAAGTGAAACGATACCAACTTATAAATGATGAATAATTATTACTGGACATGATTCTTTAATACAGGATTCGCGTAATAAATGGTTTACAGCAGCGACGCCCGGAAAACATTTGTATTGGGTCCTCATCAATCATTTTGACAACTTTTATTTATCACGGCCTATTGATCAGGCTCTCTTGTCTTATTTGAGAAATATTTTAAATTTCCTCCGATACTTTGAGCGAGACGGAACGATTTGGGAAATTCGAGCGAGCGAAGGAAATTTCAATCTAAAGGGATATTGCTACTACGAGTAGGTAACAATACACCTGCAATAGTTCAAAATTGAATTGTATTGTATTGGAAAATGATTATCACATCAAACGATTGCAAATGTACAGGGCGAACCACTTCAAAGTCATATTAACATTATTTTTTTCGAAAAGTTGTTCGAGGTTGAAGATTACCAAAAAACACTCAAGAGCAATTGAAATCCAAAAAAGATATCCTTATTCACATGGACGACGCATATGGCTAAGTTAGCTCTTGTTATCCGTTGTTTAGGGGACATACATACATACATACATACATTAATTAAATGTTTTTCATAAATAATAGCCACTTTTCAGCGGGCAAAATGGTACATATCCGTTTAGTATGACTCCGTTTTAAGCGACCAAGTGCTTAAAGCGACCCATAAATAAACCACTCAAACGACCTATGTTGACGACCTATTGTTAATATTTATTTGATATATTACATTAATGGCAATTATAATTTTTTATATCTTTGAAGAAGAAGATAACAATAATAATCTTTTTTTTTATATGAAAATGAACAAGACACAGAAAAATAATAAAAGGAAATGGTCGCAACTGGGACACGAACCCAGAACCTTACGTTTTTCCGGGACATACACCTCTACCAATTGGGCCACTGCGATCTATTATGAGACTGTCGTAATTTTCAACTTCATATTTCAAATTTCAGAATTAACAATATTATCTTCGACTAATGTTTTTTTTCCATATTATTGGCAGCTACCTTTATTATTGGAAACAAGTATTCAAAGAAGATAGTGTCTCGGATATATATATATCCGATTTTATTTTTATGGAACACCTATTGACTTTTTATAAAAGTCTAAACGAATATAATTTTTTTTTTTATAAGAAAAACTCTCTTTTTAACTTTTGAAGGTTATTCCCATCAATGTAATATATCAAATAAATATTAACAATAGGTCGTCAAAATAGGTCGTTTGAGTGGTTTATTTATGGGTCGCTTTAAGGACTTGGTCGCTTAAAACGGAGTCGTACTAAACGGATATGTTTTCCTAGTACCTAACTATGAAACCAAACATGAGTTTACATTGTCGTCGCTAAAAACGTTAATCCCGCTATAAGCGAAGCTGTTTTATCCGAATTCCTACATTTTGTCAATTCTTATATTTTGTGTAACCTATAATTTATTTCTTATAAATATTTTCTGTTACCTGAATTTTATAAACTCTTTATTTTCACTGTAATTTAAAAAAAATCTACAACTTTAAAAATAGAAATATTTCTGACAAACCCACAAAAGGGAACGGTCCATCGAGCAGACTCACGATAAATCGAAGATAAAAAGGTGCCTCTATACCTACTACCAAAGTACTAAACTTATTGGAAACAAATTTAGATAAGTAATATAATTTAGTTCTTTGTTTCAAACCCACCTTCTTGAATAAAGGCCAAACTCGCAGCCAGCGTAGGCAGTACTGAAATTAGTGTTTATCTGTAATGAGGCACGACCAAGGGCTCAACAAAAGGGCACATTATTTATTCCGAATTCTGTCACCTTTTATTTATGACATCGCTTATCTAACAACAACTTACAACGTCGGTACTACCGCCAAGAAGGGCAACCAAGGGATGAATACACTGGATG
Organism: Limnephilus auricula; assembly: GCA_951813805.1. Classification (NCBI taxonomy): domain Eukaryota; kingdom Metazoa; phylum Arthropoda; class Insecta; order Trichoptera; family Limnephilidae; genus Limnephilus; species Limnephilus auricula. The sequence continues at coordinate 11,602,774 of OX638403.1, forward strand.
GAGACGAATTATCAAACTGCAAACCAATAAATATATATTTTCACACCGTATTCCACGCTCATTCCGCGAGACTTTGGGGGATGATAGATTATGTTTTTTTTTATTCAAGACAAACTTGGCATTTAAAAGTTGAAAAATTATTTTTAGTGACCAAAAAAAAAGGTCATATCAATTTTTTATTTTTTTTTGTGGTTTACTCAGTGTAAGTATAAACAGAACTTTATAATATAATTTTAATTATAAAAAAGCACTGTAAAACAAATAAAAATAAAAATGCGTGTCTTATAAGAATGTGTTCAATGTTTAGTATCTAACATTTTCTCTAATGTAGAGATATCTTCAATTGTAACGAAAATAAATATAAAAACTCTATTTATAATATATTAAAAAAACTCCATAAATGTTTAATAATATATTATTTGATGATATATATTATTTAATATCTTCTGTTATAATAATGTAATATCTTTTAGTTATTACAAGTATGAATACTGTTTAAATTTTTACATACATAAAACATTATAGTAAAATGAGGAAATCTATAATTGGTTTCACAGTTAGGCGAATTATACCCGTATAAATGAACCACTTTCTAAACCGTTTCTCTAAAAAATCTTACATATTAATTGGCTATTACCCCGTCAATTTAAAAAGAATTTCATAATAACATAAATACCTTATTCATGTGTGGGTAAAAATGCTAAAAATGAATTCGAATTTTTGTTTTTGGTTAGTCTTTTAAAAAAATGGTTACAATACTTTTTTTATTGTAAAAACGAGAAAAAAGGGAGGTGACAGTTTTCTCAAATAAAAGGAATGTGTTTTTAAATTTCGTTTTATTTACAAGTTTTCGGCGTTTAGAGTAAACATGTATAATTTAAATACAAACATCTAAAAGATAATTTTATTTAGTTTCTAAAAATAGTATGTATTTGTTTATACGATATCTTCAAAAAGAAGAAATTATATCACATCCCGAAATTCGATGAGAAATTTTAATTTTATAAAACAACTAAACTCTACCTTCTTATCGAAGAAAGCAAACACTTTGTGGCTTGACATTATACCAAATAAAACAAATAACTTAGTTTTAAACAACTTTATATTTATTATTATATTTGTCGACCGGTTTCGATTCGACTCAATCTTCATCAGGACAATAAAATAAACTAAATCATAATACAGAGAAACAATATAAGGTAAACAAAATAGAGAGAGAAAGCAATATATGGGAGAGGGAGAGAACATCATAGACTGGTTGGTGGAGGGGTAGGGGGCGGGGTAAAGGAAGGGTGGGGGTTACATAAGGAGTAAGGGAACAACTTTAAAATTGGACTGTTTGTTAATTCTAGTTGTTTGTTTAAAATTTGCAAATTATTTTTATTTGATTTTGAAATTTCTAATGCTTCTAAATTATTCAGGCGTATTCCTATTTTATTTTTATGTATTATTTGGACTCCCGTATTTTTATTAAATGTGTGGTTAGTATTAATTAAATGTTCGGCAAATTCTGAAAAACCCGTGCTTGTTAAACACCTGACATGTTCTTTAACTCTAATATTTATATTACGCGCGGTTTTACCTATATATGTTGCTGGGCAATCATTACAATTTAATTTGTAAATGCCAGAATGGCTTAATTTATCCTCCTTATCTTTAGAATTTGTTAAAAATTTTGTTAAGTTATTATTAGTATAGAAGGCCGGCCTTATTTCTGACGGAAGGTTAGAAACGCAAAGGGAAGAGAATTTACTTATATACAAAATTCTGCGCCATTGGGTAGCAACATTATTATTATTAATAGATGGTAGGGCATTATATAGAAATTTATTTGTTGTGATTCGGCGAAGTTTTTTTGAGAGGATTTTATCAATTAGATCGGGATCATATCCGTTGTTGATAGCTATTTGTTTAATTGTAAGAAGTTCATTAGAAAAATTATTATTAGATAAGGGGATAGTAACTAGGCGGTGAATCATGCTGTGGAAAGAAGAATGTTTATGTGACATAGGGTGATTGGAAGTATTATGTATTATGGTGTCAGTAAATGTAGGTTTTCTAAAAATGTTGAAGGTTATTTTGTTGTTAATGATGGATAAGGAGAGATCTAGAAAATTTATATTGGAATTTATGCCTATCTCAAGTGTGAACTGGATTTTTGTATGGAAGGAATTAAGGAGTGATAGGAAGGCATTTAATTGGCGGTCTGAGCCCGTCCAAACGCAAAAAATATCATCGACATAACGTCTCCACAAAAGAACATTTTTTAATAAAGGGGATTTACATTCAAATATCTTATTTTCGATACTATCCATGAATATGTCAGCTAATACAGGACTGGTAGGTGCTCCCATCGCGAGACCATCTTTTTGTTGGTAGACCACCTCATTGAATTTAAAATAATTTTGATTTAAACATAAATTAAAAAGTCGAGAAAGATCATTAGACATGTCATTAGATAAATGGGAATTATTAAGTAAGTTAGTTACTAAAGATTTACATTCACTCACAGGTATATTAGGAAATAAATTTATAACATCAAATGAAATGAGTTTAGAATTAGACGGGAGAACCAAGTCCTTCAAATGATTCACTAATTCCATGGAATTCTTAATTGTATATTTAGGGGAAAAAACATTGCAATTATTAAACACATTAGTAACAAGTGAGGCAACAAATAAATTTCTATATAATGCCCTACCATCTATTAATAATAATAATGTTGCTACCCAATGGCGCAGAATTTTGTATATAAGTAAATTCTCTTCCCTTTGCGTTTCTAACCTTCCGTCAGAAATAAGGCCGGCCTTCTATACTAATAATAACTTAACAAAATTTTTAACAAATTCTAAAGATAAGGAGGATAAATTAAGCCATTCTGGCATTTACAAATTAAATTGTAATGATTGCCCAGCAACATATATAGGTAAAACCGCGCGTAATATAAATATTAGAGTTAAAGAACATGTCAGGTGTTTAACAAGCACGGGTTTTTCAGAATTTGCCGAACATTTAATTAATACTAACCACACATTTAATAAAAATACGGGAGTCCAAATAATACATAAAAATAAAATAGGAATACGCCTGAATAATTTAGAAGCATTAGAAATTTCAAAATCAAATAAAAATAATTTGCAAATTTTAAACAAACAACTAGAATTAACAAACAGTCCAATTTTAAAGTTGTTCCCTTACTCCTTATGTAACCCCCACCCTTCCTTTACCCCGCCCCCTACCCCTCCACCAACCAGTCTATGATGTTCTCACCCTCTCCCATATATTGCTTTCTCTCTCTATTTTGTTTACCTTATATTGTTTCTCTGTATTATGATTTAGTTTATTTTATTGTCCTGATGAAGATTGAGTCCAATCGAAACCGGTCGACAAATATAATAATAAATATAAAGTGGTTTAAAACTAAGTTATTTGTTTTATTTGGTCTACCTTCTTACGTGGTATTAACAATGTGCATATCTTTTATGACTGTTAACATCACTTAAGACAATTTTAGTTTATTAGTAAGTACACGTACACGGTTTTTTGTCAATTGTATTAAATTTACACCACGTTTATAGTAAGGCAAACTATTTTCAATCAACCGTGAGAAATACTGTATGAAAACTTCCAATGTGTACAGAATTATGTATTTTATCCAAATAAATATCACCATCTCAATGACAATTACTTTTTCTACGTTTCTTTAGGCCGGTCTGGTCGGTAGTTACCATAATATTGATTATTCAGATTTGACACCTCGCAGTAGGAACCACAATCATGCGAAATCTGTCGGGATAAAAGGGTAGTATCCAGCAAAGCCATCATCTTGGACCGGAACCGGAACGTGACAAACAAAATTCACTGACAGTCGAAATGCCAAATGAATTAACTTTTGTGGAATCTGTATGTATCCAGCGTGAACTAGATCCATGAGGTATTAAACCCATGGGCGTACCTATAGAAACTGCTTCTTCAATTTATTATTTATGGTCCCGGGCAAAACTGGGGCGGAACGCAGTGCGCAGTGGCGTGAAAACGCGAGATAAGTTTCATTTTAGGGCCAAATCTTTGGAACTTTGTCCGTTGTTTAAAATATGCGATATCGAATGTTTGCGACGTGCCACTTACGGGGCTGATACTGTTTCATTACCAGTGGCGCAAATTTTACGGGGGGCTCGAGCCCCTTTTCAGTAGTAGATTATACAAAAATCTTTACCTCAATATTCCAATAAATTTTAATGTTTTGAAAAGTGCTTTGAAAATGCGTACACCTGTCGCATCAAGAGAAAATGGCATCCACAATCAAGTGAATATGGGACCGTAAAAAAGGGTTACGTATACCAACTACTCAGTGGCCATGGCATCATCAATTGATGTCTGAAGTCATGAGGGTGAAGGAAGCGAGGAAGAGAAGGAGATGGGGAGAAGGAAGGTTGGGATAGCTACGATTAGCTACGTTTTGTGACTTAGCATGGGCGTCCAGATCGATGCGGTGAGGTTTGTCCGGGGCTTGCGGAGGGTGCACCTGCCTACTTACCAGCGGCGGTTGGTGGTCTTTTTAACAGGGGGTTCAGAAATTCAACATTTACTTACCGTTGTCCTTAGTCAAATCGTCGAATACAGCAACAGTCACATAAATGAAGTTAGGTTTAATGTAATTAATAAGTTAATGTTTTTACAGCACTCAATGTTCCTTGCTAATTATTATTGTTTTTTCAATGAGAATAATTACGTGGAATATATAATTGATATTTTAAAACAATAAAAATTTACAAAAAATAACAAATAAAGGTGGCACATAAAACAAATAGTGTTTTTCACTTTTACAAAAAATCTATTATACACTTATACAAAAAATGATTATTTTTAATTTACAAACTTTTTTATAAGTAGTAACATTATTTTTTATATACACAACACTGTATTTCGCCATTGTCTAAAAAAAATGGCAGAATATTTGCGAAAATCATTAAAGGCAACCGTTTCAATTTGAAAGATGAAAAAAAAACTGGAGAAAGCTCAATACAAAATTGCATAACTAGCGACTTAAGACAATGCGGCATTTACCGAAACTTTCGTAAATGTAACTAATAGATATAACAACTTATCAAAAAAACTAAATTAATACGAAAACAGATGTTAAAATCGGTCGACTTCAATGTAAACTTACAAATGCCATTAGCAAACGGTTGGAGAAATGCAAAAACAAGAACATAAAAACTAACAAAAATGACTACAAAGTTAAATACCACAATGTTGCAAAGCTCAACTGTCGTTCTTCGACGATTTCGGGCGCCATCGGTGAGACTCGTCAATGTTCGGAAGTCACGTGACATCATGACTTGGGATCGACGCACCAAAATAGGCTAAATTTTGCCTAGTTTTTTCATATCACCGTCAGAGGGATACGTACTGGCTAGGAGATTTTTGTATGGATCATTTGGTGCGGATTGTAACCCGTACAAAATGGGAAAAGGTACCGTAATCGTCGGTGGCGCGGGTTTTAAGAGCGATTGACCAGCGGCTGAGAATAAAAGTTTTAAATGCTTGCAACTGTACAGGGAAGTTCCAATGAGAGAGATAGAGTATTCCCTGTATTAAATATTTTAAATTAAAAATTTAATGTCGATTTATTTCATTCAAAACTTGCTTTAATATATACCTACATTCAAGTAAGTTATAAAAATGCTCAAAACGCACGATGATAAATTATTAAATATCGTGTATTTCTTGTAAGTATTTTTTGATCATAAGTATTTATGATTTTTCAATAATGTCTAAACAAAATAAGTGTGTAAAAATTTTTTGAAATATTTTAGTTTGTAAGACCTCAAATAAATAAAAAAAACTTAAATATTTTTGACACGAAACACGTTCTCGGATTTATTTTTTAATGATTTTATTTTAACTAAATTTAAATTTCCGAAAACAATGCTTACTGGATTATGTATAGATTTATTTTGTTGTATGTTTATATGATTTGAAATTTGTGTTGTTGAACATTGAAACCTTGTTAATTTGTTCGTAAGAACTTCAGTCCCGTTTTTAACCGTGTAATGTTAAATTAACAAAGAGTAATTAATGTGTTGATAGTGGGAATGTATTAGTATTAGTGTATGCGAGTGTTTTCTTGCATTTGTTACTTAAGCACGAGTACATTCAATAAAGTTAACGCTTTTCTTGCATGCGGTAACTTCGCCGACAAAGCATTCTACCATCGTAAGGTTTCTACCACCTACTGCACTAGTTTCCGAAGTTCCCCCATACAAAGGGTCCACAACCTTTTAAGTATAAAAAAAACAAAAAAACATTTAACCAAATAGTTATTTTTAAAATACTGATAAACACGACACTTTTTCTGTCATTGGTGAAAATTTGACATTTAAAGTAGGTATTTTATAATGTTTTTTCTGACCCTAACAAAAGATCTTATATTGTAGAAATTGGTTTATTTATTTGGGACACCTGGCCCTCTAGCACACTCGATCGATAACGAATTATAGGATAACTTTCGGTAACTTCTCATCGTTCCCAAGCATGACTGCAAATCGTTAACGAATAATTGATAAAATTAAAACAAATAACTTTGTTTAAACCACTAATATAATCACCATCGGTTGACGAAGAAGCCATCGGTTTTGAAACATGTAGGTGATTGTGATTATATTAGTGGTTTAAACAAAGTTATTTGTTTTAATTTAATTCAAAATGACGCCACAAAGTGATTTTGCGAAGTTTGAAGAAGAAAGAATAATTGATAGTTCACAATGACTAAGTGTCCTTAATATATTCGAAATCAACTGTTGTTTGTACGTTAGCGATCTGAAATTGTCCTACGGAACGAGGAGAAGTTACCGAAAGGTATCCTATCAATCGTTATCGATCGAGTGTGCTAGGGGGCCTGGGGTGCAAACATGGTCGATCGATATGAAGTTACCGACCGATTGTCGGTTACTTTTCATCGTTCCCCAGGACAACTGCAGATCGCTAACGTACAAACAACAGTTGATATCGAATATATTAAGGACACTTAGTTATTGTGAACTGTTACCTATTCGTTTGCGATCTGCAATTGTCCTAGGGAACGACGAGAAGTTACCGACAATTATCCTACCGATCCTTATCGATCGACCATGCTAGCACCCCTGAGGCCCTAGCACGCTCGCTCTATAACGATCGATAGGATAACTATCGGTAACTTCTCATCGTTCCCTAGGATGACTACAGATCGCCAACGAATAAGTGACAGTTCACAATGACTAAGTGTCCTTAACATATTCGACATCAACTGTTGTTTGTACGTTAGCGATGTGCAGTTGTCCTAGGGAACGATGAGAAGTTACCGATAGTTATCCTATCGATCGTCATAGAGCGAGCGTGCTAGGGCCTCTGGGGGTAAAGTCGCTAACTTTACAATATCGGAGCGATATGCGAAACTACCGATATTCTTTCTAGTTTTCCATAGCACGGCCACACTGTTGATAGCCAGACAGGGAATAAATAAAAAAAAAAAAAATCTGGCTGATCACTAACTACATAGTAGTGGTTGGCGATTTCTGTCCGATACAATGGAAACAGTATCGGACTGAGTGTGAAACTCAGTAAACAATTTGTTCTGGAAACTTTGCATGCAACTCGCTGAATAAATCATTGGCTACTGAACCCGCGTTCATACATACACAGCACAAGTAAGTACTTGTTGCCGGCGTTGATGCATTTTTTGTTGTCGCTTTATTGAACAAAATAAGGTGCCTAAATAAGAAAGAGGATTCACCTAGGTGCTCTGCTGACGAGGCAACTGAAACCAAACTAAAACCGGCTGGTTTCTATGTCTTGATTGGTGAAAAAGCTTGTTTAACCATATACGAAGAACAATCAGCTGGTAGCTTTCAGATAGATATCTATAATCGTTTTCTGAACTGTCTAACTAACAAACTAATGCCGTTTCCCGCAGGAGTAGGCAGATAGGACGGATCACCAAACTGTGCCTCTTTCACATTCATACATACTCTTCTATTATTCTGCCTCTTGACATGGCCCTGAGTATCTGATTTACTTGATCGCCACAAGTCTTCCTCGGGCTCCCCCGATTTCTTCTACAATTCCCATGTGAGTCACATATTCTCCTTACATTATTTTTTTATTATTTTTTAATTGATAAACTAATGTTTAAAAATAAAATAAAATTAAAAAATAATAATTAATATTTGACGATTTAAAGTATTTCACCAAAAAAAATGTAGACATAATATGTCTCGACGCCACCTAGTGGGAGATTTAATTAACACTAATAATAAACACTTACAATGCCTTTCTCGTATAAAATAAAGTTGGTTGTTTTAACTTATTCGTTTTCTGGATTCAGGTAATCGATTTTTTCATGCTATTTTGACCGTTTTTGATAGTGTTTTACTGATTATTTAAAAAAGAAACTGACTATTCAATAAATTATATGTTGTCAAATATGGAATAAGCGGTCGTACCAACCCTTATATATGGCAAGTCTAATTTATCACTCTGACATTAAAAACCACACCCACGCGAGTCTGATTTCATGTTTAGTTCTCGTAACGTGATGATATTTTAGATATTAATTAATCTAATAATAGGGGAGGGTTGACATACGGCCAACAGATAACAAAACGGTGTTTGTTAGGATTACAAAATAAATTAATCATCAAATTATCAGAATTTATACAAAAATAATTATTATGGATTTGTAAGGTATTTGAACTGAGAAACTTAGAGTATTAACATATTAGGTTAATAAGGTATCTACTTATAAAAAAGTAAGGAAAAAAAAATAAATAAAAATAGAATGCGAAAATTCAAATTGCAATATATATATACATATTTTTTACATTATCACCACATAGGAGGCCCTGAAAAAAAACCCCCCAAGAATATGACATCTTTGGGGATGCTGCGTGGAGTGTCTTCTGAGGTTAAAACAAGTCCTGGGAAGGTGTGAGAAGTGGGTAGTAATCTGGGGTTCAATGTGTTCAGCAGTGACGAACGTATGAATCCATCCCTCCCATTGCGGTGCAAGGCGATGGGTTGAAAAAGTTCACCTAAATGGGTCAAAAGGTCAAGGGAATCCGGTCTGCCATGTAATAGGTGGGGAAAAGTATCTGCCACCAAGACCTAGACAAATCTCATCCCGTGAACCCGAACACCCCTGCTAAGTCTGTAACCATAATCACTTGGGCTGAACCACTATGCAAGTGTTGGTTATTCAATAAATGGTTCACGGGGCGGCGGTACCCTTACCCGCCTCTCAAATATTGTACTGTCGACTATCACTGCTACAGATTGGTAGTTAATCTCAGCATCGCTCTGAGGCCCTACCACGCTTGCTCTATAACGATCGATAGGATAACTATCGGTAACTTCTCATCGTTCCCTACGACAACTGCAGATCGCAAACGAATAGGTGACAGTTCACAATGACTAAGTGTCCTTAATATATTCGATATCAACTGTCGTTTGTACGTTTGAGATCTGCAGTTGTCCTAGGGAACGATGAGAAGTTACCGACAATCGGTCGGTAACTTCATATCGAGCGACCGTGCTAGCACACCTGGTGAGAATTAACGTTCAGAATCGAAAAATTAAAAAAAAAGTCAGACTTTAATTTTAAATCATATATTAATATTAGTCCTTACATATGAAATTGGCGTTTTGCCGTACTGGCAACTTTGATCTCAAATATCTTCTCTATGGTTAGGAATTCCAAATTCAAATTTATACAGCTATTTACTCATGTATTTGTGTTTCGAAAATTATAATTCATTTGTTTTTTCCTTAATTGTTTTTTTTCTTTGCATCACCAAACGCTCACAAGTAACTTTTTTGGAGTCAATTTTCGCTTGGGGCATGGTTTGGCTGATTCGGCAGGGTTCTGCCAGTGCGATGAGCGCTTTATGTCTACTTATAATTATTTTTTGTTCGGAAATATGTAGTGGTAGGAGAATGTGGGTTGAGAACAAAATAATTTCTTCTAAACTTTGGTCATTTCGTATGGCACTCATTTAATGAACTACAATAAAATTAAACTTAAAAAGCACGTACCTAATAAGTACAACTAAATATTTTTAATGCAAATAATACTTAATGCATGAAAATAAAAAAAGAGTTTTCTCTCAAAATAAAAAAAAAAACTGTGAAGAGCTTCACTGTGCTACAACTATTAATAATTTTAATGGGCTAATAAGGATCAGTATTCATAATTTAAAATGTAATATTATAAGTGAGAAACAATAATTTTCGCCTATCTGAATAAATTTGACCAGCAGCACAAAATAGTTGTTCACTGGAAACACTCGTCCTCGTGAAGCCGACGAGAATTTTTCGCAGCACTGTGCACCGAACATGTCCGATCGCAGCGTGAAACCTCCCGATTTCAGTTTCGGTTTCGTCTGGATGGCAGCCGAAACCGAAGCTAAGCTGAAACCTGTTTTTCTTGAAATTCGTACAAGGTCAAAGTCTTGATAGAAATACGAAATTAATAATCAGGTTAATTCGTGAATAGTGCTGCCTCGGAACATGTGAGTTAAGAGGCTAGACTTTGAACCACAGGCGGAACATCCGCGTCTGTCATTCTGTCCCGCTCACAATAAGCTCACGCACACTTACAATACATGCGAATGCGAAATGTGCGAATGAGACAACGCTCAAATTTACCTACAGAAATCGCTCGAAAAGGGGTTTATGGAAAATACACTTTTCTACACCAAAACATTCACGAAATTGAAATTTAAAAAAAAAAAAATTTTTAGAAAGAAGAAGCCACGTCGGTAGCTTTTTATAATTTTATAATTCTTTATGAGAGTTGAGTTAGCAGCACTTTTTACTTAAATAATATTTTTTGATAAATCGTACATATTTGACAGTGAATGTTTACGTTAATACGAAACGCATCGAAAATTCGAAAACATACCGACATAGTTTTTACCCTCTAGAAGGCAGTATAAAAAAAATATATTCATTTTGTGCAATTTTCGATGTAGAAAAGTGTTTTTTCCTGGGCGTCCTTTTTGTATGGGCCGAAAAGCGAAGTCTATCATCTTAAGAAACGAGTATAGTATACAAAGTAACGAAGTTCGTAGTCAGTGACGTGCATGGTCTATGACCGAAGGTAGATTGGATGAAATTCCTAACGGATGTACGAATAATAATTATAAAAAGTATTTTTGCGAGATGAGAGTAATCTCATTCGACGCACAATTGTCACTTTAAAACGATTTAAAACAGAGAGTTTAGATATTTTCGATTGTAAACAAGGGGTCACAGATTCATAACGCAATCGCAACCAATAGGAGCCTTGAATGATGAGCTGCTTTGCGGATGTACGGCTTTGTGTTGTTTAAAAATACTAGATTGAGGAAGTCAAAGGTATGGCCACAAGGCAGGTTGCAACTAACATGACTGTATACATTTGTCAAATAGAAATAATTGATCAATGTAGGGCGATTGTGACATCAAAGTGCACGCCATTGGTCGTAGCGCCGTAGCGCCGTAGCATTGTGGTCTCGTAGCTATTGAGTTGAGAATGGAGACGCCTAACGATTGTAATTAGTCAGCGTTAACGTCACAAGCAGGCGTCTGGTGTGCCAGAGGAAGGCTATATCAATGACTGAAGGCTGGTGGGGCGTCCCACTGTCCTCTGGGAGCGACAAGTGTGATACTGGTGTGCACTCTTAAGAAAATCGGAGGCAGAGTAAGGAAACTTCGCTGAGGTTCATTTTCCTGCAACATGTTGGAAAGCAACTACGATAACCATTACACCAGCAACTGTAGTAAGAACGGTGGCCTAAACTCAATATACGTAAGTACTGAAAATAATAAGAATAATTTATTTTTGAATTACAATAAAATGTTTAATAATTATTTCTTCGTCATTTATTACATTTTATATGGTTATCTAATTATTTTTTAGAGTGGCTGAAAACCTGCCCCTACCTTTCTTTTTCGAAATTTCTGGAAAAAATATATTTTTTCCAAAAATGTCTTATTTGATATCGTTCTACTATAAGAAGTATAAAGTAGTTTCTGTTTGACAAATTCGTAATTTTTGGATTTTGCTTTGAGTGTCTTATTGTTATTGCTTTGTGTTATTCCCTACTGTTGTGCATGTACATGTCACAGGCTTTTCAGTCGGTCGCAAATATCAGCCGTTTGTCGGGTTATATTTTCGGTTCTGTCCTCAACATGCTCGATATGATACATTAGTTTGTGTATGACATGGAATTTTGTTGTAGGAGACAATCTTTTTCTATGATTTTTAATTTCTAATAGGTATCATTTGTTCAACAATTTTAGAAGGTAAAAACACTTAAGACGGGTTGATCCACCGAATTCAAACAACTCCTCGAATTTAAATACAGTACTGTTATATAGCCGGCCCAGAACTCTAATAGAACATTCACCGAATTTGATTTATAACTTTAAAGTTTGATGAATTGTTTAAATTCTGTGAAAAAACCCATTTTCAAATTGATTGAATTTCATGATATTGCGTTGTATTGTGTTTATCTTTCTTGTCTCAACGTTCCGAACAGCTTTGAAGCGGAGAGAACAGCGGAGAAGGTACCGCTGCCCCGGGAACCATTTTTTAGATAACCAACTCTACCATACCTCTGGTCCGGAGCCCCAAAGTACCCTCTCCAAACACCCTCGACTCTGTGCAGAAACGGACGGTCAGTTTGATAGATTCTCCCGTCTTAACAAACGGATTGCAATCTTTAGAGCACAGGCGTTGGGTGGGAATGCTATCCTTGATCTACCGGTATTTCAATGGAAGATGCTCCGAGGAACTAGCGTCATTGATCCCCTCGGCACCGGTGCATAGTCGGGAAACACGCCAAACGCTCGCCCAACATATGTACACGGTTGACATTTGTCACATGAGAAATGGTCGTTTTTACGACTCGTTCTTGAGTTCAACAGCTCGGCTGTGGAACGATTTGTCTCTTCAAGACCCATGTTCACTCCTTCCTCTCCTCAAAAATACCCTCCACGCAGCATCTTCAAAGATGACAGGCCCCGAGGGAAATTATTTTCCTCAGGGCCTCCTGTATGGAGTTAATATAAAAATAAAATACCCTTAGTGGTTCGCTAAGTTTGGTGACCAAGCAAGTATGCCCGGGTTCATGGGTGAGATTTTCCGGGTCTTGGCGGCAGATGCGACTGCCCATTAATTGCGTGTCATGCTAGAACGGGAGGGACTGGATGACTTCTCCAACAGGGCCCTCTCGGAATATCACCTTGCACCGCAGTGGGAGGAATGGAAACATTCGTCCGTCACTCCTGTACACACTGATTCCCAGAGTTCCTATCCACCCCTCGTACTACTTTTAGCCTTCCCAGAACATCCTCTCCTTCGTTTCCTAAAAAGATCCTCCCCATAGCATCCCCAAAGATGACGTAGGCCCTGAGAGGACCCTGAGGGGGTCCCGAGGCGCTGACTGGCGTCACACTCAAAACTGAACAGACGATTGAAATTTGGCAAAGTAGTTTAAAAAAAGAACGTAGGCAATAAAACAATTTTTTGTATTTCTTGGGCATTAATTATGTAACAATTTATAGAAATTTTTTTAATTTTTTATTTTATATGTACACTTGTTATTTAAATTCTTTGAGTAACTGTATATAGAAAATAAAACTCTTCAAAACAAAATAAAACAATTAATAATACTGATATTAACGACTCTCTAAAATGAAAAATATATCAAAAAGATACGGTCACATCTACCAATTGAACCACTGAGCTAATGGACCGGTAAACAAGCCTAGTTGGCGTTGCGTTTGGATCCCACTCGAGCGTCTTGTGTTCAATTCCTCGGCTGGCAGTCCTTCATCACGACATAAGCAACATTTTACGCTGACTGTGGTGGAAGAAGAACATTTTCAAATATTGTCTAGTTATTCGTAACCCGGAAATAATTGTTTTTCTGTTAAAAAAATCCTAGTTTTGAAATGTTCTGTTGAATGTTGCTAATACTAGGTCATTACATATTATGAAATTGTTGTTTTGCCCTACTGGCAACTTTGATCTCAAATATCTTCTCTTTGGTTAGGAATTCCAAATTCAATTTTATACAGCTACTTACTCATGTATTTGTGTTTCGAAAATTATAATTCATTTGTTTTTTCCTTAAATGTTTTTTCTTTGCGTCACCAAACGCTCACAAGTAACTTTTTTGGAGTCAATTTTCGCATTGCGATGAGCGCTTCCGATTATCGTACAGGATCCAATTTTCATCACAGGTAATGATTCAATTTAAAATCCCTTCATTATTGTGCCGGTTGAGTAATGAAACGCAGCAGTCAACGTGCGTTTGTTGATTTGCTTCACTCAATTCGTGAGGTACCCACCCTTCAAACTTTTTCACCTTCCCAATTTGCTTAAAGTGGATTAAAACAGTTTTATCACTAACACCGCAGCCTGCAGCTAATTTGGACGTGGTTTGCGATGGATCCGCTTCCACAATAGCCTTCAATTCTTCATTATCAACTTTGGTCTCCGGCCGTCCACGGGGCTTGTTCTGCAGGTCGAAATTTCCAGAACGAAAACGTTGGAACCAAAAACGCATTGTGTTTTCTTTTGCGGCACCGTCGCCATACACATCATTAATCCTTCGAGCCGTTTCTGCAGCACTGCTGCCACGGTGGAACTCGTACTCCTAAATAACGCGATATTTCAAGTTTCCCATTTTGTAAACTAAGTGACGCAAAGAAAAAAAAACAATTTAGGAAAAACAAATGAATTATAATTTTCGAAACACAAATACATGAGTAAATAGCTGTATAAATTTGAATTTGGAATTCCTAACCAAAGAGAAGATATTTGAGATCAAAGTTGCCAGTACGGCAAAACACCAATTTTATATGTAATGACCCAATATTTTGTCTGTAGTGGATTAATATTAAAATTTCAGGTTTGACTCATTAATTTAATCATTAGGTTAAAATAAAAAAATAAAACAACTCTTAACAATTTTTTTATAATCAACCGATCTTGAAAAAAGCAAATAACCTAATAATTTAGAATCTAGATAGATGCAATGACGGGGTCTGACGTCGTAAGCACCGCCAGGAGCGTCATCGGACAGGGTGTCGGCGGTTCGTTAGATAATGGGACGAACGAGTAACTACTTCAAATTATAAGCTGAGCGGGTTTCAAAAACTTTCACGTATAAAAATGTGTCTAAAAACAAAATTACCATGCTTGCACTTCACGTAGCCCTTGGACATCAAAAGGCCAGTCCTTGTCAACAGACAAGGCTATTCAATGGCCGGGCTCTTGAGCGATAGCCACTACAGGTTAATTAAATGCACAATGCACGTGTACATATTAGACATTCCTTGTATAGAATTCACGGCGAAAAACAGTGGTGTGGCCTTACACGACGTGACGCCAGCAGCTTACAGGAACCGCGGACTCATTAGCATTTATTCATGTTGGCTTTGGCGAGCTTTGTAAGGAATTGCCTGTAACTCTTACCCCACGTGACCGGTTGTCACGAGGCTACAGGAGAGGACTGGAATCAATTTTTTTTTCCTAACTTACATTTTCTGCGCAGTTACTCAAAATGAAGTTAATCTGTAAAGCCGGGATCTCACCTGGTCAATTCTTTGATCTATTTCAGAGATTCACGGCGGAGGCTTTCCATGGAAAAGAAACCCAAAGATAAATGAACTTCAACTTTCATTCTAAAAATTGACCATAGATACATATTCTTAGGATAGATCAGGTGAGAAGACACCTGACCTAACCATGACAAATATCTTAACCTAACCTAGACAATTATCTTAACCTAACCAAAATAAACTTCCCCTAACCTGACCTATCTCAACCTCTGGTGTGTCAAGAAATCCGTAGCAAGTTTCTGATGCGATTTGATGATTTCTAATGACCTGTCGCGTCGCGTAGAATGCCGGTGAATCGGTTGCGGATTCGCCCGTAGTTCACCGCTTTTGTCCCAATTTTGTTGTATTTTGTATCTTAAATGCATCTGGCATACTTAAATATATTTTATTCGCTTAGCAATAAAATAATATTATTCTAGCTTGTCGTTTAGTCACTTAAAAGCATATTTTTTAATCTACGAAAAAGCACGTCCGTGCCAAATGTTTTTTTTTAATATAAAATACAAGATATTTTTAAACTTTAGAGAAACAAAATAAACCAACGTATTATCTGATAAGACAGTACAATTTACAAAAACATAATTTTGCAAAAAACAAGTAGGTAAGTTATTTAGATACGTTTTTAGATTTTCACGGCCAAAAGCATTTTCGTTGTTTGTTTTTGGGGTGTTTTGCCGTGTTGCGCTACTCCTTCTTTAGCCGACGTTTCGGACAGCGTTGCAATGTCCATCATCAGGGCAGATCTGCCCCGATGATGGACACTGCAACGCTGTCCGAAACGTCGGCTAAAGAAGGAGGTAGCGCAACACGGCATAACACTCCAAAAACAAACAACGAAAAAGTAAGTTATTACTAAAAAAGTGTCAGCCGGCGCAAGGCTGGCAGCTCGGAATTTTACCCTGGTGCACTAGCGTGGTGTTGGATTGTGTAAGCCTGGCATTCCAAGGATTAATCAAAACACGACCATTCGCCAATTAGACAGAGAGGATAGCCGTCACATAGCTTCCACACATTCCTGGCTTCATAAACATTCATATCGATCACTTAAATTTGAAATGCTGCAAAGGACAAAATGTCAATTCTTAGGGAGAGCGATAAGAATATTTTTTTAGATATGTAGTTATATTTTTTATTTTAAAATAACATTGAATAGATTTTTGAGACTTTTAAAAAAGTATTTAATTTATTTTTTATCTGCAGAAAAAATCCTCTTAAAATGCACTTTGTAAAAGACGACCTTATTTTCCTAGAAACATTTCGATGATGCAAAACGGAGAAAAATGACGTATTTAAAACTAATTTTTGGATTTTTTCTCAATTACAGCATTTCAAATTTCCGCTCTCGGTATAGCCCTCATGTATATGGTTTTTTATTCATTCGACTGCACTTGAAGACGGACGATTAAACTGACGGACGATTAAATAGACGGACGATTAAACAGACGGACGATTAAAGAGACGGATGATAAACAGACAGGTGATTGAACAGAGGGACAATTAAATAGACGGACGATTAAACAGACGGACGATTAAACAGACGGATGATAAACAGACAGGTGATTGAACAGAGGGACAATTAAACAGACGGGCGATTAAACAGACGAATGATTAAACTGACGGGCGATTAGACAGACGGACGATTGAACACAATGAGGATTTAAAAGAAGGACGATTAAACAGACGGACAATTACACAGACGGACGACTAAATTGACGGATGGAAGAAGGATGATTAAAGAACGGCCTCCGTGGTCGAGGAC
This sequence comes from Limnephilus auricula, assembly GCA_951813805.1. Classification (NCBI taxonomy): domain Eukaryota; kingdom Metazoa; phylum Arthropoda; class Insecta; order Trichoptera; family Limnephilidae; genus Limnephilus; species Limnephilus auricula. Next base: position 11,620,184 of record OX638403.1, read on the forward strand.
TAATGCTCTCGACTATCCATCCGGAGTTCGGAGGTTCAAATCCCCGTAAATCAGGCTTGTGGAAGTGAATTTTATTTAACAAATTTGTGTTATTTTACAATATATTTATTTAAAATTAATAAAATACACAGGCCCTCGCAGCATGATCCAGAGTGAAAGATACTTTCAGTCCTGGTGTAAGACCAACATTTGGAATTGGTACGATGCATGAAATGGGTTAAGCCGTGTTTGGTGACCAGATTTGAGTGTTCATGTACTTCCTCACCTTCCTCTTTACCTCCAGCCATACAACATATAAAAATTACCATAGTCTCACAAACTCCAGACGGTTGGGAGCAGTATTGCACGGTATTGAAATTTAAAAAAAAACTCCCCCTTAGAATCAGTTAAAACGGCCCAAACGAGATTTTCCCAATTCCGTCCCTTCCGTTTCGGCTTTGTCCCATACATAACGTAGTGCGAGGGTTCAAGTTAGCATCACGCCTGACGTATGTAACGGTTTGGCGTCAAAGCACCCCGCACTTTAAACAATTTGACGTCGCCACAATGCCGTGATCTAGAGCCTAGAGCTAGAGACTAGAGCTAGCGCATTGAGTGTACATGGTACAATGCAACTGTTGGCTAATTGCACACTGCACGATACACTGTAGGCTGGGCCGTCAAAGCATTTCTTGGAATAATTTGTCATGTCTCAGAAATTCCGCAATCAAATATGTATATTGAAAACGCAGAAAGGTATCATATTGCTTTTAGTTTTCTACTAAAACACATTTATTTTTGTTGATTATTTCCTCTATAGAGAAAATGGATTATTTTCTTAATTGTTTAATAATGACGTTACTGCTATTGACCTATTAAATGTGTTATATTGTTTAGATCATGTGAACATACGGAGAAGTGCGGAAAAAAATAATTTTACTTGATTAATTATTTTATTAATTATTATAGTTAGTTTATGTTATATTTATTCGTTCATTTATTGATTTCCAATTTTTCAAGTAAATATAATCTAATACTCTTTCTTTCTATATGTAAAGTTTTAGGCTCGTAGTTGTCAAGCGGAAAGTGATTATATTTGCAAGTGAAAATTGCTTTGAACGACGAAACAGCTGTCACAATAATTAAAAAATCTAAAATACTTGTAGAACTTAATAATAACATTATAAAAAATGATTTACATTAAAATTAAAAAATAAATATTTTTTTGATTTGACTACCTGCACAAATCAGTCAATTCTTTTTATAAAAATAAAACCTTGACTTATATAAAAAATAATGTAGGTAATAAGAAGTTATTGTTCTATTTCATATTAGAATTATTAATAGATTAAAAATCACGATTAAACAGACGGATGATTAAACAGAGGGACGATTAAACAGACGGGCGATTAAACAGACAGACGATTAAACTGACGGGCGATTAGACAGAAGGACGATTGAACACAAGGACGATTTAAAAGAAGGACGATTAAACAGACGGACGATTAAACTGACATACAAATTAAATGACGGACGATTAAATTGACGGACGGAAGAAAAACTTGATGGATGATTAAAGAACGGCCTCCGTGGTCGAGGACTAAGGTCTTAGCGATACGGAGTTTGGAGGTTCAAATCCCGGCAAATCAGGTATATTGAAGTGAATTTTATTATGTCAGTACATTTATAGTTAGCAAATAACCCTTTCTTAAAAATAGCAAAGCGTAAACCCTTAAAAAATCACAAAATCTGACATAACTTACAGATTTCGTGATATACGATTCAAGGTGATAGTGATACACGCTAAGTCTTGTCTGTATGGAACTAGAGTGTTGTTGGATCGAGACGGGGTGTGTAACACGTGATGCACCGGGTTGTACATGGATTTTTTTTGTTTTAATTGAAAAAAAAAATTCACATTAACCCCGCACAGAAGGGTGTAAGGCAAATAATTTCTTTCAGGACGTATGTCATCTTTGGGATGCTGCGTGGAGACTCTTTTTAAAGAAAGCAAGGAGATAAAGTTTCGAAAAGGAAAAAGGTATGAGGAGTGGGAGGGAATCTGGGGTTCCAGTGTGTCCAGAAGTGACGGACGTATGAATCCATCCCTTCCTCTGCGCTGCAAGATGCAAGGGTCAAACAAGCTGGAAAGGTCAAAGGGTCTTACCAAACTGGCCTCTCCCGATACGGTCTGCCACGCAGCTAGAGGCAGATGCATCTGCCGCCAAGATCTAAACATATATCTCCCGACGAACCCGGGAATCCCTGCTAAAAACTTGCTAAATGGGGTAACCCATGGCAGAGATGTTGGTTACCAATAAATGGTTCCCTAAGCGGAAGTAACCATACCCGCCTAACAAATTGAGAGTGGATGCGGATATGGGTATTGTTATTGAAATGTCATCAGATAGCAAAAAGGACATCACCCTGACCACCCTGTTTTTGGTGTTTATATTTTCCATGCATTAACGGCCCGCCCTATTGCACATTGCACGGACACCATAAATCGCCACGGGAAAGCCGGGCACAAACAACATGGCGGCGGTCATACGTCACGGAGAAAAACATGGAGAGGGCGGATTGACCTGCTCTTTGATGACACCTTCCCCCGTCGGTATTTACTATTGACACCCCCCCCCTTTAACACGCACCTTCAATCCGGCTCATCCTATGCTAGTATTAATTGTGGATAGTACACAAATAGCACTGACTAGATTGGTATTGTCGATATCCAGGAAGTACATAATTATTTCAAAGTTTTAACAATTAATAATTTATTTAAATTTTAATAAAAAATGGTTTCATTATAAACAGGTAAATATTATCACGCAGGACAGTGGTTTCACCTTCCGAAGGCTTTTTCAAATTGTCGCATAAATAAACAACTCACAACTGTTGTGAAACCACTCATGGATTTCGTTATGTCAAGAACGAGAATGGCCCAAGCGATTCTGACCTTGTTCTTCAAACAATTTCTTTATACATAAGGCACAAAATCTCTTCAATTTTTTTTTAAATTTTCCCTCGTGGCCACCGGAGGGCAGACGGCCATTTAGAGGTTAAGGACGATTATTTGTATTTTTAACTTAATGATTAATTATTATATAAATTAATTATTATAATATTTCGCTAATATTAATGAAGATAATATTAGCGAAACTAAATCGAAAATCTGAAACAGAAAATTCAGAAAGAGATACGGATACGTCTGGGACTCGAACCCGGGACCTTCAGTTTTCCGGGCAGATGCTCTCACCACTGAGCTAAATGTATACCTTTACGATTATTTGTATATATGCATATATTTAGATTTATAAATAGATCGTCTGTTTGTAAGAGTTTGATCGTATTTCTTCGCAAGGCAAAACGGCTGTCACACGTAAAAATTGCACAGCGGTACTTGTTTATAATTTTAATTTACTTAATAAAATAATTTTATAAATAAATAAAAATCTTTAAAGAAAATAGAAATCGACAAATTATACACGCCTAATGCATGGAAAAAAATATTTGTATGTAAATATGTGTGAAAATAATGTGTATATTTTATCTGCTTCAATTTTTGATGTTAAGCAGAACGTGTTTAAAAATAAACCTTTTTTTTATAAATTAAATAATAATGAAATTATTAAATATATATAAAAAAATTAAATTGAAATGGAATTCTACAGATTAAACTTGACAACAATAAAAAAAAGGTAAAAGAACCCATTGACAAACTGATAACAAAACCGTTTAGCTAAACTTTTTTAATATAAAAAAGATAAAGAAAAACAACAACAAAAAACAATTAATGAAATGTAGGTAGAAACTTCCACATGACAAAAATCTTTTAATATCTATAAGAATGATAACCGAAGATTGAAATTTCCGTAAGAACTCAAAAGTGACAAGAGATATAAACGAATATAAGTATGTCGTGAGATTTTTTCATAGTATTTTTTTTCAATTGAAATTGATAAAAAAATTACATACATAAATTTTTTTTGAGAAGACACTCAATTTATTAGGCCTGTCTGGGGACTATGGGACGAAAGCTCCAAGGATGGGTATTTTTGCAAAAAAATGATGTATCTAAATATTCCCATATAGAGTCCTCTTCCCGCGTTCGTGCATTTGAAAATTATTACGTATTTCAAGTTTATTTTATTTTATGTGTTTATGCAGATACATTGTAAAGGTAAATATATAATTTAAAATAAGTTCTTTAGAATGTAGCTATAGCTTTGTGGTTATCCATTAAGCATAAAATATTTGCCATGAGGAAGGAATGGTCGTTCTGAAACCGGTCGGTTCTAACAAATATTGTTTCGTTTATTTAAAATAAGTTCACTTAACATATCTTTACCTTTGTAGGGCTTCCCTAGTACGTCATCTTCCAATGTTTAGAACGTGCAACTTGCTACAGCAAAACTTTCTAGGAATACGAATTATTCAAAATCGTCATCAATAGCCCAAATCCGAATGATAGTTGCCAGTTTTGAATTTCGAACTCGGCGTTGGCCATAAATTAATACGCAGACAAAAGAACGCGAAAACCGTTTTGGCGGGAAAAGCGCAATAATAGTGATTATCCCTGGCCGACTTTTGACAGTTATTGGCTAACTGCCAAAAGGGCGGTTTTTGTTGCGGAAAACCAGAACTGACCGACGCAATTCATACGATTGTAAAAATGCTACCAAGCATTCAGATAAAAATTAAACTAACGAAGGTTGATACTAGATAATTATAATGGTTGCATGGATTTTAAAGCGCTACTACTGATGTAATCTTACTAATATTATAAATGCGAAAGTTTGTATGGATGTATGTATGTTTGTTACTCTTTCACGCAGAAACTACTAAATGGATTTAATGAGACTTTACAATAATATAGCTCAAACATCAGAATAACATATAGGTATAATTTATAAAGCTAGCTATTTATTTTCAATACATTGAAAATAATAATTATTGTTTAATAGAAAATGTCAAAATTTGACAATGACATTTTGCAAAACAATGATTGTTAAATCAAAATTCTATTTTAGAAAATATTTAAATTAGTGAATTTATTTGAAGTACTCGCCTAATACTTTGAATCGAATCAAGAATTATACATATTTTAAATAAATACATAGGTTAATAATTTTGGTATAAACATAGATGGGACCTAGGAAAAGAAAATAGATTACTCGAAGTACTAATCCTACGCAGACGAAGTCGCGGGCAGAAGCTAGTCATTAATAATTTTAAGGTAATTATTGAGAAGAATTTTAAAAGTTTTCTCCCACGGTTGTTGTCACTTCAATTATATCTTTAAAATTTCTCCCCGTAAGCTTTTAAGAAATGGCATGGGAATTAGAAAGGAATGTTTAGATTAATATCAACCCAATCAATATGTAAATAAGACGAATGAAATAATATAAATCTGCCACTTTAAAATAAATCAGGTCCGGGGCATACGTCATTCCTATGTCTACACGGAGAAAAATGTTATTCGAAAAAACGATCATTTTTATAGTACAAACGATTAAAATGGGACTGAAGTTCTTACGAACAAATTAACAATGTTTCTTATAAGCAATAATTATTAGCCTGAAACACTCATATACTCAAATAATTATTGCTTATAATTATTGTTACCCTTTGTGCTATGCTTAAAAAATCTTGTCTTAAACATTAGTTTATCAATTAAAAAATAATAACAATGTTTCAATGTTTTGTTCGTAAGAACTTCAGTCCCGTTTTTAACCGTTTTCACTATTAAAATGATCGTTTTTTCGAATAACATTTTTCTCCGTGTATGCAAATTACGTATACCAACAAATAATTCTTACACGTTTCCGCCAATAAACATTGAAACCCTGTTCATTTGTTCGTAAAAACTTCAGTCCCGTTTTTAAACGTTTTTACTATTAAAATGATCGTTTTTTCGAATAACATTTTTCTCGGTGTACCTACGTTAAATTGTCGTGAAAACAAGCTTATGTGCCCAAGCGGTTTAACTTTCGTAGCTTCGGTGTACTCAACTAACTTTATGTCATTACTCCATGCTAATAATTATACATAAAATTTGGTATGTGTTGGACAGTTTATACGGGAACATTTAAATGCAGAGAAAGCTTGGTGTTGTTCTCTCTTTCCGAATCTGATTGTATTCAGCGCCGGTTCTACGAAATCTGGCGCCCTGTGCAGGAAGTACCGATGGCGCCCCCCCCCAACAATTTTTTTTAATTCAGATAAAAAGTTTATATACACATATATATATATACATTTAAATTTTTTTTTTTTAAATTTTATGCAATACGTTTGAAATAAATTAATATCCCGCCAACAAGAATCAAGAGTAACTTTTCCAAGTGACCTGGCGGTAGCTATGACACTGGACAAAATAAGAACATCATAACAAAATATAATATAAAATAGGAGGCAGTTGAAGTTCAGAAATAATAATATTCTGATCAGTTTGTTTAATTGGATTCCTTTTTATCTTTAAATGCATGAATATAAATCGAATTATAACCTAAAATTCTTACCTTGACTTGACAGAGCTGTATGGTGCCAAATTGCGCGCGAATAGCGGCGAACCGGCGAACATAAATACACCAATAACGCGGCGAAAGCGACGAACTATCATCAAACAGAAACTTCTAATCAACGAAGGGAAATCATTACGGCCAGCGATCAATGAACCAATCACAATGTTTGTTGAATTTCGAACGATACAATGGTCGTAAGAGACAATAAGGAAAAATAGGTCTTACGTTCGTATGAAATATATTGTATTTGGAAAAAAAATCCTTGACGTAATGCAAATTCGGATTTCGTTATATTTTAACCATCGGTGCGCGCGCATTAGGTTCACGCATCTGAAAGGTGAGTGTTGCTAGCGCATACTAATAATTCCGTATTACGAGTAATTTTTAAACGATTCGGGGAATATTTTAATTAAATTTTAAAACAATATTTATTTTATCACGGCGCCCCTTTGGAGTTGGCGCCAGGTTTTTTGCACGTTTTTGAACGTATGGCAGATCCGGCGCTGATTGTATTATAATATGTCTGACAAGAATAGAAAAGGTAATAGAACTAGTTTTATGAGGACGTCAAGCGGAAATATTTGATGACGTGTATTTTTTGTATAATGATAACAAATTGAAGCCAAATCATGAGAACGAGGGCAAAACTCGTGAAGCCAACCTTTCTAACTGTTTTTCACTTTGCTTTTTGAATGTTTAGTTCACGCTTTAAGGTTCCGTTAACGTCAAACTTTCAGCACGAAGAACACACCCGTACACATGTGCATTCATTGCATAATCAAATTGTGACAAGCACATTCCACACCCACGTTATTTAATCTAAAAGTTAGTGCCATTGCTGTAATTTTATGCAAATTGCAAGACCCCAAATGTTCCCTCCAATTTCTCAGCGAATTTCAGCGGAATCTACTGCTGCTTCGTTAAAACTCAAATAAAAATGTTTCAAGGAGTGTCTCGGACTTGGAATTTTATGCTAAGTTTTGTAAGCCAGTCAACAGATGAAAATATGACTCTTATTAAAACAACACGCTGCATTTATAAAGAAGTCCTTTCGTGAAAAAGCTCTTCGCTATATTAATTACTTGAACTTTCATGCAAAGTTGCCGTTGTAATTATGCTGGGAGTTTTTACATTCGCGTGGAGGAGGTTTGTTTTGAGAGGAAAAATCCGAATTAGATTGTCTTCTTTATTGTTTGAGAGATTAACTTGAAATGCAAAGAAGTGTTTAAAATCGCAAGAAGAGCAACTAACCAAACAACTTTTACTATTTCAACTTGAATCTACTTTTAATAAAATTAAGTAGTTCAGTTGTATTTGCTTAAAATACAATTCATTGAAACTTAGATTGCAACAATAAGATTTCATAATTTTAATAAAAATATTTTTTTTAACTTTACCTTATTGAATATATAAACCAGGTATGGGCAACCTTTCCTAGGTCTGGGGCCAAATTATCACACTGTCTCCGAGTCGAGGGCCGGACCAAATTATTAAACATAATAAAGTAATATAAAATTAATTGCACGTTAACAAGTTATTAATATTAATATTATAGTATACTGATTACAAAATTTTGTGTGAAGATTGGCCTTGTACTTGAATTACGAGACTATCAAAATTAGCGTTGGTATTGTTTAAGAATAATCGCATAGAATTTTCGAGATTTTGAGAACTGGTGTGTTTCAACCACGAAAAAACTGTTCACACGTATATGTGGTGACAAAAAGACATATGATTTTTCTTATGTCTTTTTGATCAAATATAATTATAAAAAATTCGTCACAGCAATGTTGTTAAATTGTGATTTTAGCACTAAATCCCCCTAAAGCTCAATAACTGCCATCTGTAAAGCAGCTATCGGACGAGCAAATATAGCGAATGTGGAGTCTTTGTTTTGAATTATCTAAGAATTATATGTGATTTTTGTATGAGTCAATAGACTAGGAAAATGGTAAAAAATTTTACCTCATTTTTTGATTTTCAAAAAATCTGAATTACTGGGAGGGAAAGCATGCTCCGACAGCCGCACAAAAATGTTATTCTAAAATACCATCATTTTATTCGTAAAAACGTTTAAAAACGGGACTGAAGTTCTTGCGAAGTAATTAACAGGGTTTCAATATTTATTGGCGGGAACATGTAAGAATAATTTGTAATATCAACAAATTATTCTTACATTTTCCCGGTCGTAAGAACTTCAGTCCCGTTTTTACTAATAAAATGATCGTATTTTAGAATAACATTTTTGTCCGTGTGTAAGCGCCCGTGTGATCTCCATTATTTAATTTCTCCCTGAAACTATTAATTTCTTTCTCTATTACTTCGAGGAGCTGAATCAGGGCCGGACAAAATCGCTCAGGGGGCCAGATCCGGCCCGCGGTCGGCGGTTGCCCATATTGGTTTTTGAATTTCATATCTTGTGCGTATACTGCCACCTCGATTGCTTCAATACTCGATTGCTGACTGCCGATGTATTGAATTCCACACAAAAAGAACTGGTTGGATACTCGGCTGAGGAGTGTCCAATGACATGTGAAAGAATTTTTTTTTGTTTCAATCCGAAGAAAAAAATTTTCAAACAGAAAAAACATTTTCGTTAGCAGTTTTCTTCCGAATCGCTATAATCGATCACACTCCAGTGGTATTTCAGTTAATTGGTAACTCATTCCAGCTAATTACTCTATCTCTACTCGGTCTGTATTAGCCTGGATGGGTTTGACAACGTACTAATATTTTAATGCTGACGACCCATATAACATCTGCGTGAAATGAAAACAATGTTGCTTCGTCATTGCTACTACCCCTTTAGACTTCGGTCTCGTAAAAGGATGAAAAAATAGCATCGGAATAACTTTTGATGCGTTGTTTCAGTCGGGAAAAGTTTCGGTGTTAACGTTTTTAATTAAAGTGAATGCCAAGACATGGCAACCTTCTTTCCTCCCCAATGATGAAAGATATTAAAAAAATATATCAAAATTTATTACTGAAATTTCAAAATTCTGTTTCCCGTTTACTAAACAATGATGTAACATAATTTGTATATTATTGTTTATTTTTCTATTATTTTTGTATTATGATTGTTGTAAAAGCTCTAAGGGTGTGAATAAATAAATAAATAAAATAAATAGATATGCGAGGGATGTATCGATATGTCATTAGACTCATTAGTCATACCTAAAAAAAATAGTTAATATATATATTATAATGTATACCAAGTTGGGAGCTGGAAAAAAATAATGTTGTACCAAATGAAACAAACTTAGTTTTAAACCACTTTATTTTTATTTATATTTGTCGACCGGTTTCGATTCCAATCAATCTTCATCAGGACAATAAAATATAAACTAACTCATAATACAGAGAAACAATATCAGGTAAACAAAGTAGAGAAAGAAAGCATTATATGGGAGAGGGAGAGAACATCATAGACTGGTTGGTGGAGGGGTAGGGGGCGGGGTAAAAGAAGGGTGGGGGTTACATAGGGAGTAAGGGAACAACTTTAAAATCGATTCGATTTTAAAGTTGTCGTTTCATGTAGGTAATAATAATTGATAAAAAATTCCCAAAAGTTTCATAAATTATTTTCAAATTGCTGTCGGAAAATTTGGTTTCATAAAGGTGTACATTTTAATAATTTTTAGATTAACTTTTAATTGAATATAAAGCGCGGTGTTTTCTCTTTCTAACAAATTTAAAATCATATTTCTAACCATGAGAGTAAGGGAGACAACGATTTCTACGAGAAACTGAATATCTAAAACCAAAAAAATTAGCCTGTGGGGTTAAAACGTGGAAAAACATGGAAAAACTTGGTAAAACATGATAATACATTGAAAAAAAAAATCATGATAAATCACTGTAAAACTGTGGTATTTTGCATTATGTAATTGTCAAATCAGACACAGAATTGTCCAAGTGACAATTGACAATACTAGTGACACGTAGGCGAAATATTTTTGTTTGTTTGATTTTGAAAAAAAAAAATAAAAAAGAGACTAAAATTTCATTTTAATTTTTTACTGCAAATTATGTCAGGAATCACTTGTTAAAGTAAGTTTAGTAGGCCCCTTAAGACGATAGACTTCGCTTTTCGGCCCATACAAAAAGGACGCCCGGGAAAAAACACTTTTCTACATCGAAAATTGTACAAAATAAGTATATTTTTTTATACTGCCTTCAAGAGGGTGAAAACTATGTCGGTATGTTTTCGAATTTTCGATGCGTTTCGTATTAACGTAAACATTCACTGTCAAACATGTACGATTTATCAAAAAATATTATTTAAGGAAAAAGTGCTGCTAACTCAACTCTCATAAAGAATTGTAAAATTATAAAAAGCTACCGACGTAGCTTCTTCTTTCTAAAAAATATATATTTCTTAAAATTTTTATTTCGTGTAAGTTTCGGTGTAGAAAAGTGTATTCTCCATAAACCCCTTTTCGAGCGATTTCTGTAGGTAAATTTGAGCGTTGTCTCATTCGCACATTTCGCATTCGCATGTATTGTAAGTGTGCGTGAGGTTATTGTGAGCGGGACAGAATGGCAGACGCGGGTGTTCCGCGTGTCGTTCAAAGTCTAGCCTCTTAACCCCTTGTATTTGTTAGATACTACTGCTTTGAAATGTTGATAAAAGCCTCTCATAATAAACACCCATTGGTGATACTGACAATGAATGGGAGCGTGACATTAAACAGGGTACTTAACACCACGCAGATAATGGCTGTCAATCTTTATGAGCGGCACGACGCGTCGCGACGCCCGCATTACGCATTTTCCATATTAACACGACTGTAAATTCGTTAATAACCTGATGAAGATTAATAATGTTTCATACTGCGATATGATTAATACATAACAATACATAATCAAATCTTAACCCTTTCAGTGAACTGTCAAAGTTACCTTTTTTTACTCTAGCGATTATATGTACTAAATACCTCAATTACCGCGAAAAAACTATTTTGGCGTGTAAATCAACCTTGATTTAATTAGTGAAAGTATTATCTATTGACATGGATGCTGTTTTGTGTGGTTATTTTGGTGTAAGAGTTTCAGTCTCTTGTGTGTTTCTGAGATAATTTCTAAACGAAAGTGCCATAGTACCACCGAGACAATTGATTGGTTATTATACCTGGTGAGCTCACTTTCCAGTGCTCCCATTGGCTAGTCCTATTTCAGCTAACCAATCACTAGACGTTTCTACCATAACAAAACGAAATACGGATTCTCGTAGCATTTGTTCTTCATAATAATTTTATAAAATCCTAAAATGTCCCATATTGCGACAAAACCTTCTCGCGATGAATGCGGTCATCGTAAGAAAAAAAGAGTGCTGGACATTACGCTGTCCCCTAATGCCAAAGAATCAGGTCCAGAGATTATCTCAGTGGACCCTCAATACGAAGATGATGACTCGGATGATGCGGTATCCCGATGCTCAGACGTGCCTGACGTGTCTCCCAGTGCCTCCGGTGTGGAAGTCCTCAATGACGCCCAAGCTCATCTGATGGCACTCCAAGACATCCTAGCAGAAAAAAGCTCTAAGGTCCCAAAGGACCAACAACTTCGAGTCTCAAGAAGCGTATCTGAAGTTTTCCGTGCCGTATCCCAGTTGCTTCTGGAGCGCGAGGCCATGCGCGCTGATCTGGCAACGGTCACTGCACAGCTTCGCATCGCGAGAGGAGAAACCAAACACCTTACTGAAAAAATACTATTGTTGGAGTCGGACCTTGGTCCTGTCATGCGTAGAGTCGCTGAGGCAACGGAAGCTAGCCTTTCATTTGCAGATGTTGCCCGGAATAGTTTTGCGGACGCTGTTCGGAATCATCCTGAAAAAGCAAGACCTCTGCCAATTACACGCACGGGAATTCCTGTGGGAAGCCCAAAGCCTTCTGTGTGCATATTTCCTAAGCTAAACCAGGCCAAAGACAGTGAGCAAACTAAGCAGCTCATGAAGGACACTTTCCGACCTTCAGAACTGGGCGTACGCGTGACGGGCGTCCGGAAAATAAAAAATAATGGTCTTTTACTCCAGACAGCGACAAAAGAAGACAGTAACAAAATTTTAAATGCCCCAGCTCTCGTCAATTCGTCGACCCTGAGTGCCCGACTGCCGGTCAAAAGACTACCGAGGGTCATATTTTTTAATGTTCCCCGTGAACTAACTGACGATGACTTCCTGCAGAGCGCTCTTACCGGCATCTCATCTGGGATAACTGACATTGGGAGCACCATAGCGAGCTGCAAGCTCAGTCACCTTGCTGGCGCTCGCACAGGATCAACCTGCCACCGGGTATACGAGGTGCCTGCTAACCTGCGACACATCCTAGTGGAACAGGGAAAGGTATTTGTGGACTGGACAGTGTGCCGCGTCCGTGATTTCATTGGCCTCACAGTGTGCTCCAAGTGCCAAATGATTGGACACTCTTTCAAATTTTGTAAAGACCAAACAAGATGTGGTCACTGTGGCCAGGATGGTCACGCTCGCGAAAGTTGTCCAAATTCTGCTGCGAAGGCAGTTTGCGCCACCTGCTCCAAATTTGGCAAGCCCGCCACTCATCCTACCGGAGACAGGGAGAACTGCCCAGCATACCTAGCAGCGCTTTCGAGGGACTTCTCCACGATCAGCTATGGCATCTAAATACATAGATGACGACAGTGATGTCGACTTTAAGAGAACTAATAGTTTAGATCAGTGGACTGAAGAATTAATAGAAAAAAACAACGAAGTGGGAAGTTTCATATGTGTACAAGTCAATATTCGGTCAATTTCTAAATACTGGGATGTATTACATGTGTACCTACACGACTGTTGGAAAAAAATAGATGTACTTATGCTTTGTGAAACCTCTATTAAAAGTGAACATGCCAGTTTGTACGAGATTCCAGGTTACAATAGTTTTAGCTATTTTCGCGAACCCAGGTCTGGTGGAGGTATTACTGTGTACATCAGAGATACATTTATTTTCACACAAAAGCAGTTGGAAACTCAGGTATTTGAAAATATTTTTGGTATAATCACACTTCCAAATAATAATGAACTTACCTTACTTGCAATATACCGACCACCGAGTTTAAGTAAATTAGCTTTCATTAATGAACTTTCAACAATACTCGATAATCTTTCCTCAAATCACTGTGAAAATGTACTAATATTTGGAGATATAAATATTGACTTGTTAAACTGCCTAGATCCGTTAACTATTCAATATGAAAACTTACTATCTATGAACTATTTTACTAAATGTATCGATGACGTCACGCGGGAAGCGGTTGTTGCAGGAAAAATAACACGCTCGTGCATTGATCATATTTTTGTAAGATTCAATAATGGTAACAAAATCACTGATATGCTTTCATCATGTGTGTGTGAGATTAATTTAGCCGATCACTTTCTTACGGCGATAAATATTCCATTTCTCAAAAATAATAAGAAATTAACAACGAGTAAAGTGTCAATTTTATCTCAAAAACGGATCGATACAGGCATTAGGCATTGCAATTGGAATGAATTACTTTGTGAAGAAGATTGTATTACGCTTTATAATCGAATTAAATGTAAATTTAACGATATTTATGAAAAAGGCAAGATATTCACAAATTTTCAGCCAAGAAAAAGACCATGGCCTGTAAAACATTGGATGACAAATAAAATATTGGATAGCATTAAAAAAAGAGATAATTTATATAAAATTTGGAAAAATTCACCAAAAAATAAGATTTATGAAAAACAATATAAATCTTTTCGAAATATTGTAACTAAATTAATATTTAAATGTAAATCTAACTTTTTTAATGATAAATTCAAAAATTATTTTGGAAACACAAAGTGTACATGGGATGAGATTAATAAAATATTAGGACGTCGATCTAAGAGTAATTGCGATGAAGTAATCTCGAGGTACTTACTAAAAGATAAATCTGCAGAAATAGTGGCGGACGACTTCGTCAACTACTTTTCGGGCAGTATAAACTCACTAGTACATAAATGTGATCTTAGAGCATCAAATGTTGAACCAACACAGCTACCACACAGTCTTTATATACCACGTGCCACACTTTTGGATATTCAGAAAATTATTAAACTTCTAAAAAATTCAAAATCACCTGGAATAGATAACATCAGAATGTTTGATATTAAAAAACACATAGATATTTTAGGACCGATTTTGACACATTTAATTAACACAATATTAATTCAAGCCGTAATACCAGAAGACCTTAAATGTAGCATCATAAGACCTATATACAAAAGTGGTAGACATACTGATATAGGAAATTACAGACCAATAAGTATATTGCCTGCCATAGAAAAGATACTTGAAAAATACATCTCCATAAAATTAAATAAATACCTCGAGTCTTTTTCAATAATAGATCCACACCAATATGGCTTTCAAAAAAAGAAGAGCTCAGAACTATTACTTCAAGACTTTTCAAATTACATAAATAACGAACTAAACAATAAAAAACAAATATTAGTTTTATTTATAGACAATTCGAAAGCTTTTGATACTATTGATCCAAAAAAATTACTTAAAGTTTTAGAAGCGATAGGAGTGCGAGGACGTTTTCTTGATCTTTTGAAGAACTATCTTAGTGATCGTAAAATTCAGGTCAAAATAAATGGAAAATTGAGTAAAGTGGAAACATTGTCTACTGGGGTGCCACAGGGCTCTATCCTAGGTCCAACACTTTATATAATATTTGTCTCTCTTATGAAGAAAGTCTTTTCTTTTATCAAACATTATGTATATGCGGATGACACGGCACTTGTCATCTCACATAGGGATCTGCTTACGGCTATGAATATGCTACAGCTGGATTTCATATCATTACAAAAATGGTCTCACGACTATGGATTAGTTATAAATGCACAAAAAACAAAATTAATGCACATAAAATCGCCTCATGCCAGATATACAATCGCACCTTCAATAGTATCGCATAACTTTGACTGCATACATAATAATTGTGTACAACCCTGTGCCTGTGGAAGTATTGACCTTGTCAAAGAGTATGTCTACTTAGGGGTAACGGTGGATTGTAATATGAAATGGGATATACATATTGTTAAGCTATGTAAGCGCCTTCGAGCGATCGTAGGCAAACTGTATAAACTTAAATATTATGTGCCCATCAAAACAATGAAATTAATATATTTGTCCCTGGCTGAATCTAATGTGAGATATGGTATAACTTCTTGGGGGCACTCATGTAAGACAAACATCCAACATGTACAGTCAATTCAAAACGCCATGGTCAAATTACTTGTCAGCAAAGCAGTGTATGACCAGCGGCAAAATATCACAATAATGTATAAATCCATAAATGTTTTACCTATTAGAGCTCTTTTTTGGCATAAAATTTGTATGCAACATATCTTAGATAGCCCATACAAAACAATGGTGGATCACGTGTACAATACTAGGCTTACACAAAATGAAGGGTTGATAGTACCTAGATTTTCTAATAAACATGGCCAGAGAACTTTTGAATACATTGTACCACTTATATTTAATATGCTGCCATATGATTTGAAAAAATGTTACTCGACACCTAAATTTGCGCTATTGTTAAAAACATGGCTATTGGAATCAGATTTTCTGTATTGAATGACTGTACCTCTTGCACTTTAAAATTTTTTAGACTTAGTATTCTATTATTTTTTATACTTATTTATGTTTTTATTATGTATTTTATTAAATTGCAATTTTTTTCTTATTGTATTATACTTGAGACATTTAAATTGTACAATGTTTTGTTCACACTGTTTTCCTGCAGACAAGCTACTTGCAGTAGCTTTGCAGGTATATTGTTAACATGAAAAAAAATCTGTTTTTCTGTAATAAAAAAAAAAATTGATTTAGAGAAATATATACGACCGTCCTGTTAGTACCTGACGTGAAAAGGTGATAACGGATAACTATGTATTAATTAGCTGTATACCATCGAATACTATTGATTTATTTATTAAAAAAATAATGTATTCTATTTATTTATTTATTAATTGACGCCCTATTGGGCTTTTACATATCGTTACATTTTACAAATTTCATTTAAAACAACTGCATTACATAAATAAAAAAGATTACAAATTACATAAATAAGGCATAAACACAATATAATCAATAAGAATATATGTAATGCTAAATACAGTTGGATGACTTTAGAGAACTCGTAGGTACAATTCATATACCGACCTACGGGCAAAAAAAGAAAAAAAACCAAAACACATTAATTTTAACAAAAGAAAATTAAAATAAAATGAAATGATTTCTCATTCATTATTTACATTTAGAAAGTGGTGGATTAATTTGACTTCAAATGTGTCGAAGTTTAAATTAAATATGTCAGCGACCTCAGTTAGTTCATTGGCCAACCTATGTATTCTTTCTAATACAGAATTCACAGCGAAGTTATTGTTGTAGAATAAAAATATTCCGTCTGGTATATTTTGGAGGTATATGTAAAGATAGCAAATTTATAGCGTCAGGGCAGTCCAACCTTGAATGAATAATTTTATATAATAAAAGGAGATAAAAAAAAAATTACATAACATAAGCTGCACATCTCATTAGGGCATTCCTGTATCGAGTTATGGAACTTAAAAAAATATACATATAAACTTAATAACACATATGATCATAAAAATAAACCTACAAAAGAAGCACTAAATACAGTTAAATTTACAAGAACGAGCGTTCTTATGACGTCACATGTCGAAAATGCGTTTTGGCGGGATTACAAAAATGGGCAACTTAGACTCGTTGTAGAAAAAATATTCGTCAACATAAAAATAAAATAAAAATTCCGTAATAATTGTAATTTTTGCAATAAAAAAAACGTGGAAATAGCCTATTGCTTCTTCCAGATACTCCATACAACCCACGTGAGCCATTCCTAACGGAGCTATTTTAGGCATATATTTCCATGCAAACCTGTGTTTCACCATGTTTACGAAATTTAAATGGGATGACGAATATGGCGATATACAATTCCAGACTAGTGTAAGAGAGACATACTGCATGCCAAATGGTCTAGAACCAAAAAGTACTAAGTCAGTGGCACAAATGTTTCCATTCAATAATAAAACAATATAAGGCACTTCTATACTATTTATTATATGTGTTTAAGAGGGTATAACTAAACAATACCAGAAATTCGTCATTTTTAAATCAAATTCTAAACGTATTGACTCTTTTTTACAAAAAAAAACATAAATTGATTTTGAAAGATTGTTATTTTATCTGGTAAACAAACTTTTTATATTTTGAAAAACTAATTTTATTTTTAATATACTAGGGTTATACCGTTAGTCGTTGGCAGATTTATTCAATTTTCAAACGGAATATTGTATTATAAAACAAAAATTTAAAATCATATAATTATACAGCAAAATAAATCAATACATAATCTAGTAAAGACACTTTTCGGAATTTTAATTTTAGTTCAATTAAAATCATAAAACAAAATCATAAGAATGTGTTTTGTGACCAAAATACCCCAGTTTTTCTATTTATTTTGAGGTCTCTTACAAACTAAAATATTTCAGATTTTTTTACACACTTATTTTGTTTAGACATTATTGAAAAATCATAACTACTTATGATCAAAAAATACTCACAAAGCAAGTTTTGAATGTAATAAATCGATATTAAATTTTTAGTTTTAAAAATTTGATACGGGGAATAATCGACCTTTCTTATCGGAACCTCCCTATTCAGTTGGAAGCATTTTAGAACTTAAATTCTCAGCCGCTGTTCAATGGGTCTTAACCCATTTTGAAGAAAACAGCTTTTTTAGCTTCGAAGAGTTTTAGCCAGTAACATAATATATTATTATGTTCTAGCCGTTTTTTCAAAAAGGTTGTCGTATTCTATTGTACGTATAGTGTAAAGCGAGTGAAACATGTAACAACTGATTTATCCGCTACGTTCGACATATTATATTTCTTAAGAAAATTATGAAAACAACTATGATGCCTAATAAAAAACCATCAAAGTCGTACCATCACAAGGAGGACGAACAATATTCTCTGCAAATCTTCAACATCGCTTGGTTTATTTTTTCGAGATAACTTGAAAGTCCTGAGATGGAGAATTATATCTTTCAGAGTATAAATTATCTTAGTAACACTCGCAGAGGCAGTTTATTACAGAACTTGTTCTAGAGGATTAAGTAGTAAAGTTACATAAAAAAGTTTTTAGTTCGAGTCTTGTTAAGAGGCTCGATTGATTACTCAAAGTCCAGGCAGTGGGGATTTTGGATATTTAGCTGTGGAGAAAGCAACACATATATCTGTACCCGAGAATCATACGATACGATAAGATGCAAGTCCAAAATTTGAAGAAATGAGTTTCTGATGAAGGTGTGTAGTAAATGATTATGTTCATCAGTGGCAGAAAGATGGAAGTCATATTTTGAATAAATATAGGGTTTTTCAAAAATGTGTAAGGATACAACTACCATTATTCTTAGAAGCAGAAAGACTCAAGACCATCATTCTGCTTCTAATCTCTTTGTTTACTATGGAACTAAACACAATAACCTAATCTATCAACACACGACACTTGTGATATTTGTAATCATACAGGGAGGATAGAAATAAAATAAAACTCCTTCCCAGAACCTTCTTTCTTTCCTTACCCTAAAAGACTCTCCACACAGTATCCCCAAAGCTGACATAGGCCCTGAGGGATTTTTTTTCTCGGAGGCTACTGTATGGAGCTAATGTTAAAAAAGATCCACTGCATTTTTTAACAAAATTTTAAGTCATAAATACCAGATTATCCTCTGTCAGATGACGAAGATAATGCAAATGCCAATAATTAATAATAATTATATAAAGAAATAAACAGTATAATATATGTTTTTTTACCTGTTATGTATTGTAATTATTTTACATCCAAATTAAATTTTCAAACATCGATCTTTTAATAATTCATCACTTGTCATAACAAATTAGTATATTTCATTTTGAAGCAGAAGGACTTAAGTCCATCGTGATTTATTTTAAACATTTATTTTTAGGCTTTGCATGTAAAATATTTCTTTTTTTTCTCAATTTTAAAACAAAACTAATTGATTTAATAATTAAAAATATTTCATCAATCAGCATGAATATCTGCAGAAGTTATAAGACCATAATTACAGAAAAAAAAACGGTTTTGGCTCTCCTGAACATTTGGCTTTTTGGACTTGCATGCGTATGCTTCTCAGGAATCTTCTTGTTAAGATTTCCAACCTGAAAAAATATTCATTTTTTTAGGAAATCTGAAAGAAATCTGTCACTTCACTTTTTAACTCATTTATGAAATGATATTTTACCATGTAATAAAAATTGCGTTTTAAATGAATTGTTTTCGCAATACAAATATTGATTTCTTGGATTTATTTAACCTACACGTGCATAAGGCATTTCGTGTTCGATTCCTCGGCTGGCTAAGTCCTCCATCACAACACAAGCAACATCTTCCGCTTAGTGTGGTGGTAGTAGGAGATTTTCAAATGTTGTTGGGTTATTCGTAACCCGGGAATGTTTATCTTTCTTTTTAAATAAAAAAAAAATAAAAAAATTGTATTCAAAAATTTTGCTTTCATCAAATTCTAGTTATATTACGTCGTAACAGTAAATGAAAAAATAATGTGTCAGAAATAACCTGTTTTTTCTAGACGGGAACCTCACGTGTCAGTGCCAAAATACAACTTAGCCAGCTGTTTCGCTGTCAAAAGACATTTAATTTTATCAGTAAGAATTCGAAACAGAAATTGTACAGTCTTTATTCATTGTCTAACTAATAACACAATGTTGTTTTTATTAGTAACTTTTTTATTTGGTTCGATAATATTGACTACAAGGTCACTGCTCAGCTGTAAATTCCGGACCCGGATGCAGCTGGTTTTCAGTAGGGCCATTAATTGATGGATGAAATAATTGATTTTATTAGTTTGATGCTATGTGGGAGCTGGTTATATAACTTTTCAGCTACAAATATAGAGTTTCTTTGTCCAAAGATAGGTAGATTCGTGAAATTTTAAAATATTTATTTTAATTAATAGACAAAATAACTTTGTTTGCATCACTTTTATTTATATAAATAAAAGTGATGTAAAAGTGACAACCAGTATTCCATTGTGGACTGCTAGCTTCGCTTCTGTGGACAGCTTTTTGTTCAGTCCTCCATTAATGGAGTTACCTGCATTTACCCTTCTTCAATATCCCTATCAGCCTTCCCGTCTCTCGTAAGCACGCTTCCCAAACACACAAACTCATCCACCTGCTCCAAGTATTCATCATTTACAACTATATTGAACACTGTTTTCATACTATCTCTTTCGAACACCATGACTTTGGATTTAATTCATCCTTTTCTAATTAACCCTATCAAAACAAACGATTCGATCCCATAGAAGCTGAGAAAACGTAAAAGTAGGTTTTTTTTACATTAGCTCCGCATTGGAGGTGTGATGTTTTAGGATTCACTCAGGAAAAGAAAGGAGACTTTTTAATAATACACTTTGTTTTTTAGCGTACAAGTATAAAATTTTATTGTCAAGTAATAATACAACCCAAAGGAATTTAATTTTTCCCCAACGGAACTGATATGTGTTTATTTCTAGGTGGTTTGATGCAGAAGAGAGCAATAATAAGTTTTGCAAACAATATATTAATTTCAATTCTATTGGAGGGGATGGAGGAGCCTGCCATCTATCTTAATAATGTCAAACTATTATTCAAAATCTTATGTTTAATTCTAACCTAGATTTAATTTCTTATAGGAGGAAATAATTCCCCCCCCGGGCCTATCTCATCTTTGGGTATGCTGTGAAGAGGGTGTTTTTAGGGAAAAGAAGTTGAAGGCGATGGGTCGAGAGATTCGGGCTGGAGAGGTAAAAACGTCTCCCTCAACCAGTATCTCCCGATCCAAACATTGAATTTTTTTTTAGAAAATACTCACCTTGAAAAAGTAATAAGTGAAGGAGACCATCTTATTAAAATACTTTTTTTTTTCTTGTTTATTCCAGATCTCGGGGAGGGTGGTGCAACCCCACGAGCTCCATATCATACATATAACATATCAAATTAATATAAAAAAATATATATACCTACCGACTATGGTTCAAAATTATTTCTCTCTCTCCCGATAACAGGAAAATTATCTAAGGCTTTGATCTAAAGCATACCCATTTAACTGCTCATGTAACTGAAGGCTTAATGAGAAATTTATTCATCCTTCGTTGACGCTCCTATTGCCTCGCCGGGCCTACAGTAAATATGGCGTTAACAACCCTACTATCTGTGTTAAGTGGTGCTGACAGTAGCTACCCTCCATTCTAACTACTCCTGCCTTAGATTATACAACTGCGGATAATGTACGGTAAACTAATAGCGAAATAACCTAACTTTTCTATCTAAAGACTTATGTATTTCTGCGTTTTATAAATTTTAAATTAAACATCTTACTAGAAGACTTACAATGCAATTTATTATTAAATATACTGAAAATACATGTCTTATAGACAGATGTAAAATAAACGACTTAATCTTTTTATTCAAAATTCTAAACTCTAATTTCGACTGCTGCGAACTCTTGCAACTCATAAACTTACTAATACCCACAGTAAAAACACGACAAAATACACGATTCTACTGCAGCATTCATAAGCGTAATTACATTGCCCACTCTCCGATACAACGATTTCAAACTATGAGAAATCAATACTTGCAGGTAAGTAGGTGATGTTGACATTTTTAATATCAACTTTTTTATTATTTTTTATAGTGAATACCTCACAAGCGTCCCAATTGCTCCCGTCTGGAGCCAGTGAGACTATGGCATCCCCAATTGGGGTATGTTATGAGGCTGAAGGTAAGTGGGGAAGCGAAGGAGATGAGGAACAGAAAGGTGGGGAAGTACCTGGTTATTCAGATCTAGTCACTAAACACGGCTAAAGCCATTTCAAGCAACGTTTCAATTCTGAATGGTGGTCTTACACCAGGGCGATACTTAGAGTATCTTCCACTCTGGAACGTGCCGCAAATATACTATATATTATATTAAGTAATTAATTGTGAAATAACACAAATCAATTAAATAAAATTTATTTGCGCACGCCGGGTTCGAACCCGCGGCCTTCGGAATGGGACTATGCCGGCCGTCAAACTTATAAAAATTTTTGGATCATGTTAAATATATTTATCCAACACTATTCCCAAACTGATCTTGTATTTTGTAACGTATCTAATCGCTCTATTTTTCAGTTTTTTTTCTTGTATTTTTAAGACTTGTGTTTTTGTATTTTTTATTACCAACAAAATGTACCAACATTTTTTTACTACCAGCAAAATGTACCAAATTTTTTTTACTTCCAACAAAATGTAACAATTGTACTGTACCAACATGTAAAAGCCCTTGGGGCGTTAAATAAATAAATAAACATCAAAAACTTTAAATCAGTGGGTTAAAGCATGTCATAGAGCGCAAAACTTTTTCGTCTGTATTTTTAAAATCATCGATAGTTGACTATTTATGATCTACTATTTTCTTATCTATCTATAAATATAAAGATGAATCCATGTTTCCTTGGTCACGCCATAACCCCAGAACGACTTTACCTATTTCCTTAATCTTTTTTTAAAAGTTTTCTAATACTTTGTAGAAGGTTCTTACGGAAAGAACAATTAAGAAAATTGGATAATTTCAGAAAACTTAATGACTATATTTTAACTTCGTATGTTTGTCAGTTCGCGCGTTTGATATATTTAGAGATATTTCCTATACTATTCATCCGATTGCTATATAAATTTGCTGAGTTGTTGTCGACATGCCCGTGAAGGTTTCTATATAGCAATATTTCTATATTGGTGAGTTCTGGAGTTTGCAAAAAAAATCAATAGGGCACAAGAGAGTTTATTGAAAAATGAGTATTTTATGGAGTTTAGCGGCAGAGAAAAAAGGTGGGAGGGAGGGGGGGGGAGAATTCAGGAGGGGTGGAGGAAAATGAAGGAGGGGTGGTTTGTGGGTAGGGGGACGAGGGAGTGGGGAAGGTGGAAGGGGAATTGATGAGGAAGGAGGTTAGTGAGAAAAGGGCGGGAGAACGGGAGGGAATCCAGGAGGGGTGGATGGGAGTGAAGGAGGGGTGTTTCACGGGAGGGAGGAAGAGGGAAGGGGGGCGGAGAAGGTGGAAGAGGAATTCGTGAGGGTAGTGTTCTGGATACTAGTTATTGTTGCATTAAAACAGGATTTTTGGAACGAGTAGCTCACGTGGGTATATGAAATTCAATGAGGTTTATTAAATCAGGACTGTCTCTACTACTTTTTTTGTTTTTTTAAATTTATTTTTGGGATGTTATGCCGTGTTACGCTGACTCCTTCTTTAGCCGACGTTTCGGACAACGTTACAGTGTCCATCGTCAGGGCAGATTAGCGTAACACAGCATAACATTCCAAAAATAAACAACAAAAATACTTTTGGCCGTGAAAATCATAAATCATGTCTCTACTACCATTTAAAATTTTGAACATAATATTAATTCGGATATAATTCTTCGATCTTGAGTCTTAATAAATTTAATTTTTTGATAAAGTAATCATAGTTTATGTTTTCAACTATAGCAATACCTTAAGAATTTTGTTGAATTTTTTCGATTGAATCTGAATGTAATTTAAAACGGGAGACCAGATCGAGGGGTTATATTCGACATGACTACGAACTAGGGATGTATACAAAAATCTTAATGTTAAAATATTCATAATACCTCTGCAATTTCGAAAAATGAAGCCAAGCCTTTTCATTCCTTAATTATTGATTATGTATATAAGGGATATAAAGTTAATTTAGAGTCGAAAGTTATATATATATTTTAGATTTCGAAATGAATTCTAATGTAAGGTGCCTACGTAACAGTTTCTCCAGTGAGTAGCGGTCTCTGAAACACATCCTCGCTATTATTTCAGTGTTGTTTATTAGTAGCCGTAATATCGGTGTAATTAATTCTGATTTGGATATACGACAATGCGTTCAGTCCGTTTAATGGCCGTGTGTGGGATTGCCAAATGATCTAGCGCCTAATCGGCTTCGTAACACGCCGCGCTGCTAAATACATTAAATCCACGGAGACCTGCGGCCACGGAGTACTACCATAACTTCCCACCTATTCATTAACCTTAGAAAGATAATCTTATTTTGACCAATGTTAAAGAAACGTCTTAAAGACGTACTGAAGTTAAAAAGTGTATATTTGACATATTATCTTATTGACGTATTTGAATAATTATTAGTTCAGGGTTTTGTACTTCAAATAAAAACAAAATAATTATAAAAATAACAAAATGCTGTAAACCTCTTACAAATCAAGTATTAAATCTTTTTTAATGAAAAATAATGTTTTATTTTATGTCTAAATCGTATTTTTTTTCCAATGCTAATCAATTGTATGCATTGCGCCGCAGTGGGAGGGATGGATTTATACGTCGCGTCACTCCTGGACACATTGACCCTAAGATCCATGTCCACCCCTTATACCTTTTTACTTCCCAGAAATTCCTCTTCTTCTCCTCCCTAAAACACCCTTCACACAGCATGTCCGAAGATGACACAGGCCCTGAGGGTTTTATTTTTATCAGGGCCTACTGTGTAGAGCTAATGTAAAAAAAATAATTACTAGGTTTAGAATACTGAAAAGCATTAGATACATGTGAACCAGGAGGCTAAATTGTTTAAACAGTATTTGAATAAAGGTATCCTACGCCTTCCGAAATCCTAGCATTATCCATTAGTAGGTATATTATATTTTCATTTGTAGGAGGGTTGTTGAACTAATTAACAAGGTGATTAAGAGGCTTTTTGTTCGCGGCTTTTTGGTAGATTGAATAACCTTCTCTAATAATTGGTAGATTGAATAACCTTCTCTTCCAAAGTTTCACATATACTTATTACGTATTATACAAATTATTTTTTTAAATGTGAGGTCTGTCCTACTTTAAAAAAACGTCCAGCTCCTCAGGCTATTTGGTTCGGTTTTGGGAACGACTCGTACAGCATTAGATACATGTGAACCAGGAGGCTAAATTGTTTAAACAGTATTTGAATAAAGGTATCCTACGCCTTCCGAAATCCTAGCATTATCCATTAGTAGGTATATTATATTTTCATTTGTAGGAGGGTTGTTGAACTAATTAACAAGGTGATTAAGAGGCTTTTTGTTCGCGGCTTTTTGGTAGATTGAATAACCTTCTCTAATAATTGGTAGATTGAATAACCTTCTCTTCCAAAGTTTCACATATACTTATTACGTATTATACAAATTATTTTTTTAAATGTGAGGTCTGTCCTACTTTAAAAAAACGTCCAGCTCCTCAGGCTATTTGGTTCGGTTTTGGGAACGACTCGTACAGTCTCTTTGAAATCGTTGTGTTGAACAAGTGAATGATGATAAAAAAAATTCAGCCCGAATCAGAAATCAGAAAATTATTTTATCAAAAATAAAAAAGTGGATTATCTTTTGTCCCTTATTTTTATGTTCAAGGAAGTTAAAAGTGCTCGACTGCTGGAATATAAAATGATCATTGAGTATCAGCAAAATGTGACTTTATAAAAAAGTCTTATCAAAAGTATCCCTTCATTGCGGATTACCGATTAACATATCAACCCTATAACATTAAATACTTTAAAACACTTACAGTGATTTCGGAACAAAGACTTTATTACAGGTAAACTAACAAAAAAAAATTATGAAACAAAATAAATAAACAATATACTTCTTGATGAGTGAATGTGATAGCGTTAGTAGCCTGTTTCTTGTTCTCAGATAGAGCGGTGTATATTGTTTGTATGTGTGAGGATGTGGAAATTAGGTGTGTGTATATATTATGCGTATGTGTTGGTATATGTGTATGCATGTGTGCATATATATGTAAGTATATGTATGTGTACATGATTGTGTACGTATATGTGCATGTATTTATGTACGTAGGTGCATGTATGGCTACGTATTTGTATGTTTATGTCTGTATAGATGTGTTCACCTATACATATACATTATACATGTGTGCTTGCAAGCACATAATATATTAAAAAAGAAAAAAAAAGTTATGTACATTTTTATGATCTAATCCTAATTTACTTCTTTTCTCCTTTCTATTTTCTACTTTTCATTATAATTTTTCCGATATTTAACATGATTTATACTAATTCCATGTTTAAACTAGACTTTATATTTCATACAATGTAACTTTATTCTATTGGTCACCATGATACAGGCAGCTGCCTAGTATGGTGATTTAATATATCTACCTTATGTAAAGGTCAAAATTATGTAACATGTATTATAGAAATAAATAAATATAAAATTATGTATCAGCAAATATAAATAAATAAATATAACATTATGTATCAGCAAATATAACTACATTTCGAGTGATGGACACGGTGCGTTATCTCCAGCAGAAAATCTCTAGGAGATCTTTCATCATACTAACACGAATAAATGCATCTTAATAATACGGACGACACATCTCATTATTCGTTTCAGGTACTTGGTACGTTTCAGAGCTTGGGATTCTGGATGTCTGGTCTGCTGGTTCAAGGTCGTGCGACGGCTTTTATAGGACCAGTTATGGTACATCATTCAGTACATAACGGGTAACCGGCCACTGATTAGCTGATTTATTAATTGCGTAACCAATAGGATATTACAGAGGTCCTAATTTCGAAGAAAATGATGTCGTATTACGTGGAAGCGAAACAGTATTCTCTCGTTACAACTAAGGGGGTGTGATGCAAGTGTGGAATGTATAGTGTATAAATGAAATAAGCATATAACACTGAACTTACAAGTTTATTAAAACAAATTACTTACATCCAATTACATCCGAATCGTTATTTAATATTTATAAAGAAATCGTATCTGAAAGTGGGTGCGAACAAGAAGCGATCTGCAAAGCTGTTATTTCTTCGGCAGTCTAGAACAAAATCTTTCCGTGAAAATGTGGAGTGATCGCTATTGGCGTGTGAGGAGCCAATAGAAATGCTTCCGATTCACAAGATCACTGATTGTTCGCTTCCCACACAACCCTTATTATTAACAAAATGGTTAACGTACATTACCTGCTTACAATTTTTTACTTTTGACCCAATTTTTTCATCAAGTTTGCAATAAGAACGAATAGAGACAGTTTTTATGGCATTATTCCCAAGTACGCGCTATCTCCAAACGAGTATTAAAGCAAGGTATAATAATAATCGCGTAACCCACCTTACGAGACACTTAACAGATGACGCCACCTCTCGTGTCAAAGGGTGTTTAGGAGGGCGTTAATATCTGACACAAAAAACGTAATCGATTAACGCCGTGTTATGAACGCACCATTTAGCCGTGATAAAGCCCAACTTCTGAGCCTTTTCCAAAAAACTTTTCCCATGAATAACTTTGGCTATATTTTTTCGATGATTGACGAGCCATCACGCGCAATCTAACAAGCCTCTAGCTGCTATTCAAATACTTCGTGAATAAAATGCAGGAGTGTGAAGTGTTCTGGAATGCTTGCAGAAATCAAATGCACTTGTTATTGTATTTTAAACTAGCTGACCCGGCAAACTTCGTACTGCCTCAGAATCAATAAGGCGCTCCGCCCACTGAGGCAACTAAAAACCAACTAAAACCGGCTGTTTTCTCTGTCTTGATTGGTCAAAAAGCTTGTTTAACCATAGATGAAGAACAATCAGCTGACAGCTCTCAAATGCCCAGGGTAATCAGCCGTGACAGTCGCAAGATGGTCGCAAGTCACCGCTTGCGTTACCATTGACAACGGGGTTTTGTGTGATTGTGTAGTGTGCGGGCCATCACATTGTCATACAAAGACAGTTGGCAGTTGAGAGTTTTCAGTTGCCTGAGTGGGCGGAGGCGCTAAATGTTGTGTTTAATTTATTAGCTGAAATAAAATAAGTTTTTATTAAATTAAAATAAATAGGTACCTGCTCTAAGTTCAAAAAATGAAATTGAGCTGTTGACTAAGCACGAAATATTCGGCACACTACACCATTGACAGTTCGAATTGATTCAAATTATGTCGACCAACGCACATTATTTTAAAAAGCCGTTCCATACAAAATATATGAAAAAAATTATTTTCTTCATAATTATTTTTACCGTGATTTTTTCCGATATTTTAATAGATATTCTGTTAATCGGGACGGAGACAAATTCAACAAATCAAAGATCATAAAAATCGGTTCAGCCGTTCTTGAGTTATAAATGGTGTAACTAACCCGACTTGGTTTTATATATTAAGAAGATATCCATAAAAGAATTTCAACTTTGGTATTCTTTTGTCCGGCGTGCACGGTGCTCTCGTTTGGTTCAGAGTTATTTTGAGTTTAGCGTGTTGATTTAAAAAATTGATTGCCAAAAATGAATTTAAAAAAAATTGTAAGCAGCTAAGTTAACTGTTAACTAAGCTAACCTCCGCTGACGAGGCAACTGAAAAAAAAAACAGTTTGCAACTAAACTCGCTATCCTGTGTAAGTCAATGTGATGGTCCGTACACTACACAACTTCTCAAAAACCCATTGTCAATGGCTCGAAACTCACCATGCTAGTTGCTACGATGACAACTGATTGTTCTTCGTCTTTGGTTAAATAAGTTGAGATATTTATTTAAATCGTAAAATTGAGTAGGAAGTCTGGTTGGAAACCATAGCACCAGTAAGTTTTAGTTTGGTTTTAGTTTCTTAGTGAGCGAATCGCCTTAGAAGCCAAAGAAACGTACGAACTTCATCTCATAATATTTTAAGAGAGAGGGAATCTGTGTTGTGTTTTAATTTTTAATAATGAATTCGTTAATTACCGTAGGTAATTATTAAGATATTATATTATAGTTTCATTGTGCAAAAATACTTGAGTAAAAAGGATTTTCGTTGTACCGAGGAATGAAATTGTCAGAAATGCAAAAAGTCAAAATCAACGGAACCCTCAGTGTTACTATATTTAAAAAAAAACAGCGTTGAATGTCCTAAAAAGTAAATAAAGAAAATCGTACACCAGACATTTTTATCATTAAAAATACATATGAGCGGCCTATTCATAGTTTTTATCTGTTAAAATAAATGCGATGTAATATATTTGTTATGAATTCCAAAGATTGAAAAATTGCCGTAATATTCACAACACAAAAAACAAGATCTCCTGTAAATTCAAATGCAACTCTTTGGGAGCAGATAGGTAATTCATTTGCCTGAACCTTTATTGTCCATAATAATCTTTACACCACATTTAGGCCATTCGCTCAAAGAGAAACTGAAACCAATCTAAAATTGGTTGGCAACTGCGGGTTGCTCTTACGGTGCAACTCAATTTTACGATTTCAGTAATTATCTCAGCTTTCTCAACCAATATGGCGTCTGCCAGGGGCAAGGCTTTGGACTCCCATTCCGAAGGTCGCGGGTTCGAACCCGGCGTGCACAAATAAATTTTATTTGATTAATTTGTGTTATTTCACAATTAATTAATTGAAAAAATACATACTATATTTGCGGCACGTTCTAGAGTGGAAGATACTCTCAGTATCGCCCAGGTGTAAGACCACCATTCAGAATTTGAAACCTTGCTCGAAATGGCTTTAGCCCTGTTTAGTGACTAGATCTGAATAGCCAAGTACTCTCCCACCTTCGTCTTCCCCATCTCCTTCCCTTCTCCACTTACCTTCAGCCTCACAACATACGCCATTTGGGGATGCCATAGTCTCACTGGCACCATACGGGAGCAGTTTGGACTCTTGTGAGGTATTCACTATAAAAATAAAAAAAGCTGTCATCTCAGTCATCTGTCGTTGTCATAGTCTAAAAAAAACTAAAAACTGACAACAAAACTAACGCAACCATTGCAACCAGGCAACCTGGCAACCTGGCAACGGACGGCCGCGGCAACAGGCACGGCAAGTTGCGAGTGACTGTTTGCGTACCCAATGACAACGGGTTTTTGAGAAGTTGTGAAGTGTACGGACCATCATATTCACACACACAGGATAGCGAGTAGAGTTGGAAACTAAAAAAAAAAGAAGTTGGAAACTGGTTTTCTTTACAGTTATGATTGATCTACATACATCTTTTCTCTCAGAAATTAAACACATCAATCGCGTGTGCGATTTAAAATAAATGAATACAAGAAAAAATTTTAGGTACTCAATTACAATTTAAAATATCTTAGGTTATGTATTCATTGGCAATTATTAAAAGAAAACATTGACCCAATTAACCTTGTCTCAAAATAATTAAAACATTAGCCCACAAACCAAAACATAATAAAATCTACTTAATTGGCAGGATTGGGTTTTTTTTATTAACGTTTTATTTGACCTTCTAAGAATCATTAAAAAAACAGCTCTAGGTAAACCTCACGAAATCCGGTGAACGAAAAATGAAAAAAAAAATCTTTGATGGAATCCGACCTTCTCACTTTCATAGTAAGACGAAATAGGAGTTGTTACTTGCCTACCAACATGTTTTCGTAATGTTCCGTAGTTAACAATTAAAACGACGATGCGAAATTACATTCTTCTCGGTCCTTATTGCTGATGATCCTGACCCCTATTCCAAAATCCACGGTGGACAAGGATCCTCTACTCCTCGCGATCCTAAGCTGTGTAAAGAGCTGCGTGAAGAGCTGCGTGAAGAGCTGCGTGAAGTGCTGTGTGGAGAGCTGCGTGAAGAGCTACTTGGAGAGCTGCTTGTAGAGCTGCTTGAAGAGCTGCGCGAAGAGCTGCGGACACCGACGTACCTGACGCCAATGATTCTTGGTCATACCAGCTCATTGTGACCTTCCTCTGCTTCCTCTGTCTTTTACTTTGACAGTACATATGAGTTTCTCTAAGTTGGAATCCCCAGTTTGGCGAACAACCTGTCTAACGTGAAATTACATTACAAATTTACTAATTTCAAGTCGTTGTTCTGGCAAAAGTCACCAACAATCTTTGAGATATTACGTAAGTTCGAATATTAGAGAATATCTTATTTATTTTTCTATTATTATAAGGGTAGATACAACTTGAAATTTTCCGTTACATCAACTAAAACAGTATTTTAATTTGGGTAACATATTTAAGCTTTCAAATTTGCAGCATCAAATGTGTGTTGTGGTTGGTGACTTGCCTGACCGTGCCGATATTATGTGATTTTTTTTTTATTTTTACTTTAATGGTTTTCCAGGAATATTTACCCTACTGAAAATGGCATTACGAGAGCGCCACTACTTGTCATTTGTACGGGGGATCATTCACATAGCTCCATTGATCCTCTTCAAGAATAATACTGTCAGAATACAAAAACATAGAGACATGGGAGTTGCGACATGGGACGTAGGGCATAGGATCCCACTGTTGGGTAACTTACTAAAAGTCACTAAGTTGTGCTTTATATACGAAAGTTCTGTATAATTTTGTGATGAACTCCGTGGAAAGCGAATCAACTTTTTTATTTCCATATTATAATTTTGGCTAACTAAATGTCTAGTTTATTCAATGATAAGTTAAAATTACTGATGTACTTAGTGCAATAATTGGGAAAAAAATTGCATGAACAATTTTGTGAATGTAATGTAATATTATTATAAACAAGTATATCGCACATTCCGTTGAAAAGTGTTGTAAATAAAAAAATTCCAGTTAACATTTAATCTCTGAAAAGTAAAGTGTGTGTTTTTTTTATTTTTTATTATTTATCATGAAAATATAAACATAATATTTCATATTGTTTACAAATTTTTATGTAAGAAAAAGTGATTATTTATGCACCCAAAAAAACTTATTTAAGGCCCGGTACTGCGTTAAAAAAGAAGAAGAAGGGGAGATATGTAAATACGAATGTTAAGGGATCGCTCTAATATTTAAAAAAAAAACGAATTAAGAGAAAACATGACTCGTTTAAATTAGAACATCTTGACAAATGCTTAAGTTGCATTTAAAGGTACACTGTCAATTTTTTCATAGCTATAACATGTTAAATAAGAGAACAAAATGTGTTTTTAATAATTTTCGGAGCATACTTCGCGATTTTTTTCTATCTCAGATATTATCTTCTAAAATAACATTTTTTTTTAGGAACTTAAAAACTGAAAGTGTTCAAGAGGAATATGTGATCCATCGGTAGAAATGCGGAAAGCCGCGGCTTAAGTAAGATCACTCCATCTCCGCAAGATGTCGCTAGTATCTCTTTTCGATGGAACCGCTTGTTCATCATTCATTCATTTGTTTTGGTTCTCTTGTAAAATTTACTTATTTGACTTACGACACTTTTCTATGGGATATGCGATCTAATGTTAAATTTTATTTATTCAGGAAGTCGGGGAGGCTAGAGCAATCATGGCCAAACCATAATGCAGTTTATACAACGTGTTACACGATCACACAGCAAACATTTAATTCGAAATAGGCAAAGAATTTTTTTTTATTAGTGCCCAAATAAGTCAAACTAAATTTAAATGATCGAGTCAAAAATAAATTTAAAAAAAGTTGTTTCTTATAAAACTTCATATTTATCTAATGAAAAAACAATATATTTAGAACTTAATGCTTAAATTTTTTATAACGTAATTAATATTGATTGAAAAGGTAGGGCAAGTTCAATGTAACCGTAGCACATTTTTTCAAATCCATAATGTAAACAGATTCGTAGTAGAGGAAAAAATAAATATTGATTTGGCGTATAACTTCAACGCTTTTTGCCACAATACGGCACTATTTCCAAAACCACGGATTGCGTTGTTGCCAAAACATGGCAAATATTCTCTAGAATCTTTAAAAAGTTTTAAAGTTAACGATTTTATAATATTTTATTTATAAATCCTACGAATATGTGATAAGAGACAAAATATAGGTTAATTCATTGGTTATATAGAACTATATATATGTATTTTTGACATATTGTACTGAAGAAGTCAAAGTGATTCAATGATGCCAACCTCAGAAAATTGCAAAGTGTTGCCATTAAGCAATAATATCAATGTTATTATGTGAATAGAATGTGTCAATCACTTTTTTATCACAAACCATGTTACACAAACCTAGCGTAGCCGCTTAACTACTTGAAAACTGGGATGTTTTTCTTGCCTTGACGTGAGCAGGCGCTATAAAGGGGGAACATCCTTTTGTATCACAAACCATGTTACACAAACCTAGCATATTATTGCTTAATGGCAACACTTTGCAATTTTCTGAGGTTGGCATCATTGAATCACTTTGACTTCTTCAGTACAATATGTCAAAAATGCATTGCGGATTTGTTCCTGTGTACGAAACTTTAAAGTCCTGTAACTCAGTTGATATTGACCTCCCCAACCTAATTCCTTCAGATTCGGATTTTCCAGCCCAAAGTTAGTATAAAAATAATTCAACTTATTTTTTCGGAGTGTTTCCCAAGTACCGAACTTTACCCTCAGTTTCTATGTCTTCATATTCAAATTCGGAGGTATGATTTTTTTAATGTGGGTGGAAAAAATTCTTTTAGAAATCCGAGAAAAAAGTTTTAAATTGCTCTGTCGCTCCAATGGTTAAAGGTAATACTTAAAAAATAAAGACTGACTGATACAGACCAAAAAATATTCAACAGTTATGACGTACTTTATATAACGCCAATTATATGCTAAAACACTATTAAACAAAAATTTTGACCAAAAAACAAATTTCAATCGTCACAAAATATCACGAAGAGACTAGTTAAAACACAAAGAAAATATAAAAAACACCAACGGTAAATTAAGATAAGGATCTGAAAGTTACTTTTTATTTCAATTTTAAAAACGATTATTTTTGTTCCTAATAACTTGATCTCCATTGTTGTTAATATTTTTTAAATTTAAATTTACGAATCTTTTGCGCAGTTTTTTCGATTACTGTAAAATAACGACTAGCCATATAAAAAAATTAAGTTTTGAAATCCTCCATACCAATAAATTGGAAATTCATATGTCGTACGGCATATATTCTGGTTTAGTAATGTGTAATTTCTATCACTTAGGAAATTCAAAAAAAAAATAGTACTTTAGGATTCATAATATGTCTTATACTAGTTTAGAAATGTGGAAATTCTAACTGTGAAAATGTATATGTTCTCCAAAATGCCATGGAAAGAATCTCAGACTTGTTATCTCACGAAAGAAACCATTCATCTGTTCTGCATGAAATTACTAATGTTATCCAAAATGACCCTGGTAAAAAATTACATCTTTGGATTCTTTCAAGGATAAAGAAACCATCCCGTCACTACAAATGCAATCACTAATGTTCTCAAAAGTTGTCTTGACAGAATCGCCATTCCATTGTAAGAATATTATCTACTAAATACACAATGTCTGTCCAACTGGGAATCCTTCCCAGTTGGACAGACAAAGGATCATTTTGTATTGTATTGTTTGTAATATATATATATATATTTATATATAAATAAATAAATAAGTGAATACAAGCTTTGGACAAAGACACTTTCAATATCATGCTGTAAAAGCATTCATCACTTGAAAATAAAATTGGGGAAAATAAAAATAAAATCAGACACAAAATTGCAAAATGAATTAAAGAACAAAAAAGACAATACCACCAAAATGTCATAATATAAAATAATAAAACTACACATAACACACATAACACACCAAACCAGTATAAATCACTCACAAACACACATCACACAATTTACCTAAATATATCGATTTTAACAATAATTTTTTTATTTTAATTTAATTTAATTTTATTTTAAATTTATATTAAAATTATGTTTTTTTCTTCACATACATATAATACAATGTATATAAATGTAGCCCTTAGCACGGGTAAGCCTCCCAGTGAGGCCAACATTACTGGATTGTTCTATAAAATGTAAAATATTGTACGAAAATAAAAAAAATATACTTTTTCGTGCTCGGTCAGCTTTTCTGTAAATTACGTTAATTTTGAATTTACTTTCTTTTATTTGTTTGGACAATGGAACATATTTTTAAATAAATAATCGCTGTTACTAGGCATTTACCCAACGCCTCTTAGATTACTTGCAGAAGTAAAGCTAAGATTGTACTTGACAATTTTTATTACAATTTCTCTCTCTCTGGTTTCAATCCTGGGATTGGTTTGCAGCAATTTCCTCTATTTTTCTCTTCCATTCTTCCCTGTTTGTGCGGCTCTTTTGAAGTCTGCATATGATGAGCAGCGCTTGTCCACCAGCAGGTCCTCCAAGTACTCTCGGCGTGGGCGTCCCCTAGAGTATGTCCCCTCGGTCATACCCTCCATTATGGCATGCAAGAGGCCTTCTTGTCGTATTCTATGGCCGATCCATCTTGCACGCCTTTCGCACAAGGTCCTGAGCAGGAGCCTTCCTCCTTCGATTCTTTGGAGAACCTTCTCATTTGTAATGTGGTCTCTCCAGGAAATTCCCAATAGTCTTCTATAGGACCACATCTCAAAAGCCTCTAGTCTCCGTTTATCTCTTTCGGATACACCATGTTTCTTAGCCGTACATCAAGATACTCCATACATAGGTCTTGATGAGGAGTATTTTCAGTTTTAGGTCCTAAAATTTGATTCAGTCTTCGTCACAGAACGAAACCAATAACAGATTCATTCTGACCTAGATTGCCGGACTGTAAACACTGAGCAAATTCATCCGCTTTCTACTTACAAATTATTATTAGGACGGGAGTTATTTGGATGTAAATTGTGTCGAATAAACTTGTGAGTAAAGTGAATTACTTATTTGATTTATATTTCAATCCATCCATACTTAATCTCATGTAAACAAAAATCCCATAGTTTATTATGAGTTCAGTGAACGAAATTGAATATATTTTCATGAGTACCAACTGAAAAATGGGTATCTGGTATCTGTATAAAATGCACCTATTTAAGATTCTCTGACTTTATTACGTTTTACGATGGTAAACTTAAGTGGGTAGATATAAACCAGCGTGGAATATTCGCTGTGTAATTGTATTGCTGCGACCGCCGCTGCATTTGCCCCCTTATATAGCAATATTTTCCACAACTTTAAATGAAACACTTCGGGAAGGTTTACTGCGACTGCAAATAACAATAAGGACATTGAAATTCTATAAACTAGCTGGGCCCCATGACACACCTGTCAGCAAATACGTACATTTTTATGTGATTTGCTATTTATTTATTTATTGACATTTATTTATTTATTGGGCTTTTACATATCGTTATATTTTACATATTTTACAAGTTTTATTTAAAACAACAGTACAACATAAATAAAAAAAATTACAAAATACATAAATAAAGCTTAAACACAATATAATAAATAAGAATATATCTAATGCTAAATACACTTGGATGACTTTAGAGAACTCGTAGGTACAATTCATATACCTACGATGAAAAAAAAAATCAAAACACATTAAATTTAAATGTTGTTTGCATCTAGATTATGAACAATAAAAAAA
This sequence comes from Limnephilus auricula, assembly GCA_951813805.1. Lineage (NCBI taxonomy): Eukaryota > Metazoa > Arthropoda > Insecta > Trichoptera > Limnephilidae > Limnephilus > Limnephilus auricula. The sequence goes on from OX638403.1 coordinate 11,657,129, forward strand.
AACAAACGAAAGAAAATTGAAATAAAACAAAATGGTTTTGTAACTTATTCATGATTTTTAAACATAAATTTAACATTTAAACCTGTGGCAAGGTTGTTGGTTATCCAATATGTGGTTCCAGGCCGGCCTTCCAAAATGACAACAAATGTTTACAATGAAAAAGTATTCACGTTGTACAATAAAATAAGATCCTACACCTAACAAACTGCAATACACGTTAAGAGGATATTACCAGAGAATACCGGAAATTAGTCCTTTTCAAATTAAATTCTAGACGTATTGATTTTTTTTACTAAAAAACATAAATTGATTTTGAAAGATTGTTAGTTTATCTGGTAAACGCATTTTTTAATTTTTTAAAAATTAAGTTTATTTTTAATACTCAAAGGGTCCGTTGGTCATTGGCAGATTTGTTCAATTTTCAAACGACATATTGTATTATACAACACAAATTTCAAATCATATAATCATACAACAAAATAAATCAATACATAATCTAGTAAACACATTTTTCAAAATTTTAATTTTAGATAAATTCATATCATTAAAAAATAATTCCGAGAACGTATTTTGTGACGAAAATACCTCAGTATTGCAATTTATTCTTACAAACTAAAATATTTCAGATTTTTTTACACACTTATTTAGTTTAGACATTATTGAAAAATCATAAATTCTAAATATCAAATATCAATACATATAATCAAAAAATACTGGATCACATACACGATATTTAATAATTTATCATCGTGCGTTTTGATATAATTTTTATTGCTTAATTGCATGTAGGTATTATATTGAAGCAAGTTTTGAATGAAATAAATATTTATATTAATTTTTTTATTAAAAATTTTTGATACGGGAAATTATCGATCTTTCTCATCGGAATCTCCCTGTACAGTTGCAAGCATTTTTAAACTTTTATTCTCAGCCGCTGGTCAATGGCTCTTAATAATTAATTTCTCTTGATGCCACAAAGTGAATTTGCGAATATTGCAGAAGTAAAAGAAAGTTTATCCATAATAATTCTGCACAAGAAAAAACTTAAGTCGGTAAGAATGTATTGCATCTAAAAGTTAGCATAAACCTGAAATTAAGCAGCTTCGTGACATTTTTTTTCCTTATCTTAGATCCACCCTTTCATTTTATGTATCAATGCACACTGCAGTTATGAACCATTGCATCTGGTCGTATGCGGAAAATTTCTTCCACTTGAGACACTGTTCTGTAAGTTGAATATTATGAATGTGCGGTTTGCTCGGAGTTATTATTGCCTGCAGAATCAGAGGTGTGTCGTGTGCTGGGCGCCATTCAACCGTACAGTTTCAACTATTCAGAGATATAATATACTCTTAAGGTAAGGGCCATCAATAGAAGCAATTTCTCGTATTTTTTCAGTTCTTGAGATGTATTCTTCGATTCCTATATCTTATCTTTTAATCATATCTTAGAAGAGGAATCGCTGCGAAAAGAATTATTTTATTTGAATTAATGGTATAAATATTAGCGAAACTCATTCGAAAATCTGAAATAGAAAAATCAGAAAATATACGGTCACATCTAGGACTCGAAGCCAGGACCTACGCCTTTCCGGGGATATCATACATAAAGAGAGCAGCCAATAAAAATATGCGTTAAAAAATGAAGATAATATTGGTAGTTCTTAGTTAAAGTATGATACACTTAAATATGACCGTGTCGGATGGGGACACATTAGCTCAGTTGGTAGACTTCTGCCCCGGCAAGGCGTAGGTCGCTAATATTGTCTTCATTAATTAAAATATTACAATTTGAGGTTTTACTCATTAATTTCAAAATAAAAATAAATATTTTATTTTAATTTATAACTTGTTTTGCTAACCATTTTTTTTTTATCATTTACTTCATTTATCAATTTTCCCCGCAAGAAACGGATGGAAAATTTCCATGCATTCCTCTTTACCTCTTTTTACCCATTTCTCCTTATATTATTTTCATAAATAATATATAATATAATATCTTACTGGCTGTTGGAAACTGTTGTTACAATATAAAAAAAAATGTACATGGGCTTTCACACAACTCTGTTCCGCACACTCATTTAATCCATATGTAAATGCTCTTCTGTTATTTTACCCTCGATATGACCCATCTCAAGTTTTTTTTTGTATTTCATACCTTTTTTATACATTTGTCAAAACTATCTGTAATTGTCTTAATCTGAGTCGAATAAAAAAATAAAAAATAAAACAAAGACATCGTATAGGGCAGTATTTGGCGAATTTTCACATTTTAGATGGAATCATATATTGTGCAATACTGTTCGTGCATCTGGCGGCTATAAGAGTCATTTAAAAACAATGGCGTTTCTTGAAAACACAGTCTGTAGATAAACCGATATAGAACCAAAGAATACATAATATCCCATTGGAAATTTGAAAGGGGACGAGCTTTCTTTAAAGAAAAGAAAAGTTCTTAACACTGTAAAAAAAATAATAAATTAAAAAAAAAACCAGACCCAAAATAAATTTACGTACCTACTCTATCACATCTTTTTTCCAATTTCTTTGATATCAATAAATTCAAATATGACAATGTGACAGTAAACATGAACTCTTCCAGATGAGTCCCTACCATACCATTTATTCGTATAGTTTTACAAGTATTGTAATATTACATTTAATATTTGTGAATTTTATTTCTATCTTCGTTAAAATATTTATTATTATTCAGCTAATTTTAAATTTTTATAAAATATGCGTTTTGTTTTATTTTCGCTTAAATATATTTATTCTTCTGTTCTTTCTTATGTTTTATTATTTATTTCTACAAGATTCTATTTTGCTAGTTTTTACATTATAATTTAAATCGTGTATTGCTACCAAAATATGGGCATGGGTCTTATGATTAACGTAACCATTTATTTTTTCCCCAAATCGGGACACCGAAAAAAGTACAAAATTGAGTTTTCCTGACTTCGAAAAAATCCTTGAAACCATCCATCCTCTGGGGGGGGGGGGGGGGAATCAAATTTTTCCTCATTCTATTCGATTTTGCCAGGAAATCCGTCATCCTTTAATTTCGGTTGAACACAAAATATTATTAAATTTTTTTAAATTCCGCACCATTTCCGTATGTCAGAAAATATCCTGTCACCTGGTAACCGTACTCAAGAATGTACGAAAGAGACTAGACTTATTTGCACGCTTTTTTAAATTTTTAAAAATCCTACTGCGAGTTTCTTTCTTTTCGAAAACGGACCATTTTGGCATCCCGAAGCTGTGCTGGGGGGACACCAGGACACGGTGCCTGAAAACGGTACTGTCCCGGTGAAAATGGGATGTCTGGTCACATTAAGTATAATAGTTGATAAAATCACAAAAAGTTGTAAGGTATTAAATTAATAAAAAAATAAATATAATGTACTTTTACTAAACAGATTTTATAGAATCTAATCCACTGATATCTGCTTTTTCAACCCGAAATCGTAGCGCATTGATGAAGTACATGTCAACATGGACACTCATCTTCAAAATTGCGGTGACCACGATTGTGGGCGTTCTGCTTATCTGAAACAAAAAAAAAACAAACGGAATTTTAATCTGTGAACTAGTTTTAGAAGTAGGATTAATAAAAAACAATTGAAAGGTAAGTTTAGCCGTGTTCTTCTGCAATGAGCGATTTCGGACTGAAAAAATTGTAAAGCGTGCTCACAATATCAATGTATATGAGGTAAAAAGTTCACCGTTGTATGTTTATTTAGTTCGCCAAAAAAATCCCAAAAAAGCGAAAAAAGAGCCTTCACATGGGGTGTCCTCCTTAAGGCTGATTTGAATTTATAATCTATTGGACATACGCTTTTGTATATATATTCCAAATACTTAAAAAAAAACATGATAGCCTTGCGTTCCTGATTTATGAAATACAAGTTATATGTAAAATAATGCGTGACCCGGAACAAGTTACTTCTAACTACTTCTAACTACTTCTACTAGTTACTTTTATGTTTAATGTCTACTTTTTGGATAATATTTTAGTGTTTCCCTGTTTTATATAATACTTTTAAAGTTTGAAACAGTACCTTACCTTACCAGTACTGTACCTTACATACTATCTTATTGGTAAACGATAATTGTTGCATTTCATTATTATGTACCTACTAATACAATATTTATCAGCGGCTGAGGCCAATTTCAATGTTTAGAACCAACTGTATGTACCTACCTATTAATTAATTTATTAATATAAGTTTATTTCTACTACATTATATTCAATTTGTAATTTTTATTTTTCAGTCTTGTAGATTCTAAGTTATTGTAAACAGTTATTATCTACTTCAAACATTATAATTTCTTAACTTTTTTTATTTAAAGGCTTTACTCCCCAACTCAAACTCGAGAAATGTTTTCTCCGTTGAGTTGAGTAGTTTGTTAAAAAAAATCTAATTGTAAATTGCTTTTAAGAACCAACTGTATTTATTTTCTAAATCTGTTATGTATATGAATTTTAAATAATAAAAATTTAAAAAAAGTTGTTAATTTGTCCTGCACCGTTATTGTCTATTATTGTTGTCCTGTGCTATAACAGCACTGTCATTACGTTAAATTTTGTTCCCTGCTTTGGTTTTGTTTTGTGTATACCGTATATTCTTTATTTCTATCTTGTAATGGACTTTTATTAATAATGAATTTTTATTAATATTTTGTAAATTAATTATAAATTTTTATTAATATTTTATAAGGAGTACTACAGGATTATTTTAAAGTTTATTTTAGTTAAGCGCACTTGAAGTGAAGCCACACAAAACTGCGCTATATAAATGTAATGTTATTATTTATTATATTGTAAAGCTGGAATATATTGTGGATAATGCAGGTAGCTACCCCGTAGAGGGGGTGTGAGGAAGTAGGGTAGGTCTCGCAAACACTCGGAAGGGTAGTAAAGCTTAGGTGCACGCCGAGGAGACCTACGTATTCAGAATAATGGTTCTTACTGTACGTTTTAGGTGCGACGATCTGCGCTATTTTACGTGAATTGAAATATGGTTGGACTATTCTTTTGCGCTTCTATATAAGGAAGTGTTGGTATAATATGTTCTTAAATAAATATAGAGCAGAAAAAACTCTCTCTAACAATGATCATTGCTGTCGTAAAATGTTAAGAGTTAGGGCCAAAAATACTAACTTCAAGTAAATACGATTTACTTACGATAATTTAAGAAATGCAGAAAAAAGAAAGGCTTCGAAAATTAGGTTAGGATAGATAAGTTAGGTGCAGAATCGTTCTACTTATGGAAAAATCTAGGATTAGTTGCTTAAGGCGATGCAATGCGTAGCACTACCAAATCATACAAAATGATATAATAATGAATAGCTACCAGTTAAAAACCCACTACGCGGGTTTTTGCTGATAGGCCCTGCGAACGGCTTTTGGTTCACCTTCGCTCGGTTTACGTTTTGGCGATCATTTATCGTACGGGCTTCGCCCCTTTGCAAAACTAACAACTGTGAACATAAAACTACAGAATACTTAAATTATTCAGATAATAGTAGAAATAATAAATATATGCTAGTCAATCCTTCGGGTATGTGCTGTTACACCCTGTATACATGCTAACTTAGAACTTATTCTGCAATTTTCCTCTTCTCACACCACCTCTGCTATCCTGTCCATGAAGCACGGAATACAAACTCTCTCTTACTTGATAACAATTAAAACTATTATTATTATTTTGTCGTTTGTAGTTCGTTTTCGATAATAAACCTCGCAGAACTTTGTATCAGAGTTTCATGTGTGTTTTTGAAATAATATCGCAAGAGTAAAATACAATTCTCGGAAGAATTGAACTTTTCGTGATAAAAATACTTACTTTGCTGATATTATTCTAGGCATGATTTTATTCTACATAAAATTTAAAAAAAACTGTTAATTTTGTATCAACATTTTCGTTCAAAATCACTTTCGAGGGAGGACCGACCAAACTTAATTTTGGATTTGAGGCCAAACTTCCAAACCAAACTGAATGATTATTTTTTCAAAAGACACTACTTAAAGAGGAATGTATGCGTGACCTTTTTCACACAAAATTTAATTTTGGATATGAGGCCAAAATTCCAAACCAAACATAATGATTATTTTTTAAAAAGATTCTAACTACATAATAGGAACGTCTGCCTGGCCTTCTTCACTCAAAACTTAATTTTTCAATTTGAGGCCAAACTTCCAAACCAAACTGAATGATTATTTTTTCAAAAAACACTACTTAAGAGGAATGTATGCGTGACCTTTTTCACACAAAATTTAATTTTGGATATGAGGCCAAAATTCCAAACCAAACAGAATTATTATTTTAAAAAAAGATTCTAACTACATAAGAGGAACGTCTGCCTGGCCTTCTTCACTCAAAACTTAATTTTGGATTTGAGGCCAATATTCCAAACCAAACTGAATGATTATTTTTTTCAAAAGGTACTGCAAATATTTAGTACGGTAAATAAAAAAATCTAATTTGGTTCGTAATGTTATTTAATTTAGTCATTTAAACACATCTTAAGGGGGAACGACTGCGCAGCTCTTTTCCGTACAAAACTTAATTCTGTATTTGAGGCCACAATACATAAATATTTTATTATGCTTAAAAAAATCTTAACCTACCTACTGAGTTGCGAAGAAAAATTAATTTAAAAAATTAACATCGTAAAAAAAGCTACCTATTTAGAGTAAATTTTTAAATTTATTCATGACAAACTTGTGTTAGAATCGTAACTCTCTCGTTTATAATAATTAGCTTTTCCGTCAATATAAAATATTTCTTTAATATATTTTTGTATTGTTATTTTATATTTCATTATATTTCTGTAGTAAGTAAAGAAAAAATATTTTTTAAATGATAATAATTATTTCACAAATAATTTCCAAAATTTCCCCTAAGATCATGAAAAATTAATTTCTTAATTACCAATATTTTTTAATTTCGAACACAAATAAGTAAAATAAGACACAGTCTGACTTTTCAACCTTTATATCTTTGATTAAAAACATATTTATTCTATTTGGTAAAGTTTTTTAGCCTCAAATACAAAATTAAGTTTTGTATGAAAGATCTGCGCTGCCTTTCCCCATAGGAGGTGTTTAAATGACTAAAACATATTACGAACCTAATTAAATCATATACAACTTATCGAGCTCACCACAAAGCAGTTTTGACAAAAATAATTTCTGGAAAATACAAGAGGTTTTATTACTGCACTCATTTATTTATAAAAAATTAACTCGAACATCACACTAGTCATGTCTCAAAAACCCACTTACAACATATTCAATAAAATTGCAACATAACCACTGGAGCGCTTTTTGCCATAATATGGCACTATTTCCACAACCACGGAATGCTTTGTTGCCAAAAAAAGACAATTTTTATTTTTATTAAAGCGACTATATAATATATTTTAGATTCAAAATATGACAAAATAAATATTCTATAGATTCATTAATGTTTTAAAGTTAACGATTTAATATAAATATATATTTTTTAAAATCCTACGAATATGTGATAATAAACAAAAGATAGGCGAATTCATTGTCTATATAGAACTATAATCAGTTTGTATGCCTCCATATTCAAATTAGGAGGTATGATTTTTTTAAAGTGGGCGGAAAATTTTCCTTTAACAATCCGAAAAAAAAGTTTTAAATTGCTCTGTCGCTCCAGTGGATAAGAACAGGAGGAATAATAATAGTGTCTTTCTAATCGCTTAAACCTTTCTAGTGCGAGTTTCCAGAACAATTTATTACATTTATCACTTCTACGTATCCCTTATTAGATTTTAAAGTCCCACTGGCTGCGGACAGCTGAGGCTCTCGCGTGGTTAATCACATTAGAAGAAAATAGATTGACACCCTGTTGGAAATGTGCTTCCAGTAATTATTCCATTGTATTTGTGTGGGAGATTCGCATTGTCCCCGTGACAATTAAATCCTTATCTGCAAATTGCACAGGGATAATGAGAATCGACGTTCAGTACCTATGACCAAATACAGTGTAGCTATTTGCACAGGCCATTGCGAATTTGCGGCATTTAAGGTAATAGCTTTTAGGGATATGAGGATGAAGTGGCGCCTACAAGAGATACCGATTTATGAGACATGTTTTAGGTGCAGCTATTTCGATCAAATTATTATATTCAGCTCATTGTTCGTTGCTCTCGAAGATTATCTGGTTTTGATCCTGGGCCCAAGGTCACAAATCTTAGGCAGGGAGTACAGAATGCTAAAAGCAGTCGATATACGAAATACACGTGTGGTTTTGTGCAGTCACTGCTTGCAGCTGGTGATATCAACTTCTGCAGTGCTTGCAAGCATTCCCTTTCTTACCGCTCTACCCCAGAGGATGTTGTAGATGAGAGATGTTGAAAAGTGGAGTACTAAAATATGAATCCGACACTACAAAAATAGACTTCATATTCGCTTTAACGATCATAATATTAATATTACCTAACACAAATAGCATACTATACCAAGAAAGATGTGTTTCCACAAACCTTACCTTGGCAGAGAGATACACAAGAATGACCCCAATGGCGGACATCCAATATAAATATTAAATATTAAAAATGGTAGTCTATCAAGAAACAATACGGCTTTATAAAAGATCCCGCACAAGATTTCCGGCTGCCCCGTTCACATTTTGGAAATGTTGTAAGGCCAAAAAGTGATTGAAGGGGAATGAGAACGGGATGATAAGATTGAGTCCATAGTAACAATTTTGTTTGGATCCAGTGTCAAGGAGTTTTCGTTTTACCACGGAGGTCGTCTCGTATAAAATAAAACAGTACGTAGTTAAATAGTATAGGGGTCAGTTAATGGCAAAGTGTAATAATGGAAAACACCCAGTATAATAAATAGCTAGTAATGGAGTTTTAGATCTATGTAGGCAGCCGAATTCCGAAGTACCTACTTCCGAAGTACGAATACGAAAATTCCACCCTCGCGATTAGCGGACCCATAATGCTGTACAGTGCAGACCAAATTATGAAGTCAGTGATATCGCTACATAAATTATCTTTTCAAATAGTCTAATAAATATCACGATGATATTTATCCATAAAATAGTAAACGACCTCTTACCAAAACACTTATAGATGGACAGTAACACAAGGACGTGCAAGGAAATCAATCTACAAAAAAGGACAAAGCGAATAAGCAGATTACTTTACTGTACAAAGGGATGAAGTTTTATAAAACGCCACCAGAAACTTGGAAGTCCACACCAATTGGAATGTTCAAGATGTATTGTAGGAGCTACACCAAACTGGAAAAAATATAGCATGCATGAATGCTAAATGCTAAAATGTTATATTAATCGGCAATACACAAATTTTAATGTACAGGTTACTAAAATAAAATAATAAATAATGGCTCTATTTATTTAAAAAGCTAGCGGTAAAACCAAATACTAATATCGGTAACGAGTATCAACAACAATCGCCGCTGTTTGCGAACTGTCGTTGATCGATGGCACTAATGTAGTTAGCCTTGTAGCTACATCATTCGCTTTGAACTTTCCAAAGGTCGTCACAGAATTTCAAAAGGGCTCAGTAAATAGATTTTCTCAGAATTCGGGATTTGTGCTCTTTTGAAGATGAACCTTCATCAAATGTTTATGTTTCAAGCCGATTCATTATTATTTGTAGGTACACTAAGTAGGTATGTGTGTTGACTTTTTTATTCCGGAGTCTCCTCTATATATAGTAGTTGGATATCATCAGGGTTCTCATTAACTTGCAGGCTGCAGTTCGGATAAACTTCATCGTCTCGTAAATACCCGACTCGTAAATACCGCATACTCGTAAATACCCGACGCATTATCCATTCGGGATATTTAGACAGCGCTAGGTAAATACCCGACGTCTCGTGACGATAAGTCAGCTATTGACCTTAATTAGTATATTGTTTTAAAGCTCAAAGGACGTGCGTTGTTTTTAATGGAAAAAGTAAAAAAATAAAGAAATATGCGTGTACATTAAGACTGGATGCCATTTTTTGCGATCCGAAGCGCAAGTCAAATCATGATTTATGGGAAAGGAACGAAACAACCGCAAGCGGCGTTTCGTGTTGCGATAATGTATGTTGAAACATGATCGTATGTCTCTTATGAATGTACTATGCCAAGTAAAGTTATACACGCCGAGTTATACACATGTCATACCAGTTTGTACTTAGAATGTTATTTTAACAGTCGGAGTCGTTTATATACATGTGATACCAGTTTGATCTTTGAATGTTATTCTAACAGTCGGAGTCGTTTATATACATGTCATACCAGTTTGTACTTTGAATGTTATTCTAACAGTCGGAGTCGTTTATATACATGTCATACCAGTTTGTACTTTGAATGTTATTCTAACAGTCGGAGTCGTTTATATACATGTCATACTTTGAATGTTATTCTAACAGTCGGAGTCGTTTATATACATGTCATACTTTGAATGTTATTCTAACAGTCGGAGTCGTTATAGGTACTTTTAAATGACCTATTGTACTATTAAATAACAAATCATTGTGTAGTATACCCAAACATTATTTTGTCAGAGGCTAAAAATATTTCCGCTTTGCAATAAAATCCAAATAAATGGAATATTTGTTAACGTATCCGAAAACTAAAAACTGTTTTCGAAAGGTGATGAAATAGATTATCAAATTTTATTAATAAAATTAACCATACATTTTTTTATAAATAAAAATTTTGGATGAAAACTTTAAAAAGTTTTAAAAATGTCTCACTTTTATAACTATTTTTTTTATTTATATTATATATATTTTTTTATAACTAAAATTACTGATAATGAAAAAAAATAAAAACACATACATATTTCATCAGGCAAATGAATTATAAACGTTACTGTCACCTCACTTTTTTGTCGTTTTATGTACAAAAATTCACAAACTTTGATAATTTTTTTTCAAATTGCGATCGGAAACTTTGGGTTTTAGTTTAAAAAAGGATGTACATTTTGATTTTTTGTGGTTAACTTCAGGATTTGAATAAATAGCGTATTGTATTCTCTTTACAATACCGTTTAGATCATACACATCACTATGATAGTAAGAGAGACACAACGATGTTTAACGACCTATGTAAGCTGGGACATTATACGGTCTCCTGTGATTAAACGGGTTAAGAGGACCGTTTCATAAATATTCTTTCTTAAAAAAAAACAAATTAGTTTTATATTTCATAATTTTTGCACAAAAAAAATAGTGAAATTATTTTTTAAATGTTAACATTTACTCGCAAATAATTGTCCAAGTTGCTCTTAAAATCATGAAATATTACAAAAAAGCTGACCCGGCAAATTTCGTACCGCCTCAGAATCAATAAATGTTGTGTTTAATTTATTAGCTGAAATAAATTAAGTTTTTATTAAGTTAAAATAAATATGTATCTACTCCAAGTTCAAAAAATGAAATTGAGCTGTTGACTAAGCACGAAATGTTCGGCACACTAAACCATTGATAGTTCGAATTTATTAAAATTATGTCGACCAACGCACATTATTTGAAAAGTCGTTCCATACAAAATATATGAAAAAAATAATTTTATTCATAATTATTTATCCCGTGATTTTTTCCGATGTTTTAATAGTTAGGCGCTCCGCCCACTGAGGCAACTGAAAACCAACTAAAACCGTCTGTTTCTCTGTCTTGATTGGTCAAAAAGCTTGGTTAACCATAGAAGAAGAACAATCAGCTGACAGTTGGCAACTATCAATGGCCGCCCAGGGCAACCAGTAGAGCAAGTCGCAAATCACCGCTTGCGTTACCATTGACAACGGGGTTTTGTGTGATAGTGTATGTGCGGGCCATCACATTGTCATACAAAGACAGTCGGCAGTTGAGAGTTTTCAGTTGCCTGAGTGGGCGGAGGCGCTTATTCTGTTAATCGGGATGGAGATAAATCCAACAAATCAAAGATCATAAAAATCGGTTCAGTCGTTCTTGAGTTATAAATGGTGTAACTAACCCGACTTTGTTTTATATATTAAGATTATAATGGCCTATATTTTACAATTTAAAGCAAAAATAAATGAAGTAGCACCTATAATAACAAGATATATGATACACCTTTCGATTACAAAAATTATTTTTCAGTTTGATAGGGTATTTTGGCCTCAAATTCAAAATTAAGATTCGTATGAAATGGGTCGAAACGGTCAGCGCAAACGTTCCTCTCAACTGCTCGCAAATATTAATTATGTGGTTGAATTTTGTTTAACTACAAAATCTTGCTTATTGATTTAACATCGCAATTATTCGTATCCCCATAAAATTCATGATCATCAATAAAATGATCCAGAGGCAGTTGACAGATTTTCAATAACAAGTCTGCGCGAAATCACGAATTACAGTCAGCACCTACGTAAATGTGTGTGAAATCATTTAGGCACTTACCCATAGAGTGGGTGTGAATTATGAATGCATGCTGTGTGAATGTGGTCCAGGTATCGGAGTACCCGGAGGCTATAGATATCAATACAGTGGTACATGGTAGGTTAGGCCAGTGAGTAGGGCGGTATAAGCCCGATGGAACCCAGCGGAAATTAACACTATCGGGTAATCGGATCTTCGAAACGTTGGCATGGGTGGTTAGGAGTATATATTCACTCTGTTCACAATGCCATGGTATAGGGTGTGATTCCTGTTTTAATAAATGCTGTGTAAACACAGCGTTGGAAATGTGGGATTATAAAAAAAGGTCAAATTTAAAAAAATCATATATTCATTTTATACATAGTTAGGACGGGTTTTTTTTCACAGAATTTGAATAACCCATCAAATTTCAAAGCTTAGATTAAAATTCTGTGAAAGTCCCATTCATGTTCTGTTAGGTACTATGCCCGCTATGAAATAATAAAAAAAATCACAGAACTTCAATTTTATGAATTCAGTTCAAATTCTGTGAAACAATTCCGTCCTTATCCACCTCCCTTAAAACCATGACAAGTTGTTTTTTATGTGGTTACCGCAGTCTCAGTTGTTCTCAACTGTCTGGAGCTAGGAGTACTATGGCATTCGCAATATTATGTTGTGAGGCTGAAGGCAGAGGGGAGGAGAATGAGATGGGAAAGGGAGATGGGATAGGACCTAGTTATTCAGATCTGGTCAGCAAATAAATCTTAAGCTTTTTCAAGCAACGTTTCGATTCTGAATGTTGGTCTTTCGCCAGGGCGATACCGAGAGTAATGCCTTGTTCTGACCTGACAAGTAGTAAGTCGAGTGGTGAGTAACTCGCTACTTGACTCACGAAAAAGTGTTGCTGCACTGCTGTCAAGTAGAGTTCATTAGTAACCGACGCGTCGCGACTTGACGGTCTGCAACGCAATAAAGTAAATAGGTACGGTAATTAAGCTGCTTGTGATGATTATTTTAGAAGAAGTGGAAAAATAAATTAGTTAGATGAAAATAAATAAACTATGGACACGATAATAGATTAATAGCCGCTAAAATAAAGAATTTTAGAGTACAATTTTGCCGCCAACGGGACGACATAATATAGCGCGTGTGTGCGTCTACGAATGAACTGCACATGCCAGTGCGCAGGGACGCGTGGAGGGGGACTATACTAGCCGAAAAAATAGAACCAAATGGATTCAATCTACTAAAAAGCTGACTAGCCTATTCTACTAAAATTGTGGTGTTCGACACTTTTAGTTACTAATATATTAGCTACTCGACTAAAATACTCTCCCAGTCAGAACAAGGCATAACTTCCACTCTAGAACGTGCCCCAAATCAACTATATATTATGCCCACATGTGAAACTGACATTAGAAAAAAATCCTCAATTCCACGTATATGTGCGCAATATAACACACTTTTTAGCAATATAGACATTTTTAGCAATACACTTCAGATATATAGATAAAAAGTAACACAACGATCGAAAATTAATACAAGAGTGTGAAATGTCTCGGGAGAATGTCCTATCTTTGTCCTATATTTATTTATTTGTATTTCACGTCCTGCTGGGCTTTTACATGTTATTTTTTTTATTAACAAAGTACATCTAAATCAACATTACATAAAATTCACACAAAAGCAAAAAATAAAATTAAAAAGCAAAGTACATCTAAATAAGCATATTCCTCTTCCTCTACATAAAATTAATTTTAAGCTATGATAAAACTCCATCTCCAATCAACTTTAAGATAGGAGATTGTTTTGGCTTGACTTCATTTAACAATGTATATATTTATGTCAATATTTTATGTATAAGCTGTTTGTCTGTTACACAAAAAAATATATATTTCAAATTAATAAATTATGAAAAAAAAACAAAATAAAATTTTGTTTTTTTAAACCGTGATAAAATTTGAAACCGCGACCTCCGGTTTCGTAGCCAAGCCGTGGTTATGCTTTCTGGCTGCTTGCACTCCATTCAGCTATGAAAACTTATGCCAACCAATAATCTTCTTTCCGCTGGTTAAATATGACTTTTACTCAAACTTTACAACATATCGTAAATTTGGGAGACGGGTATGGGTACCGCCGCCCGGGAACCATTTTTTGGACGACCAACACCTCTGCGACAGGTCACCCCAGATGGTTCGCTACGTTTGGTGACTTAGCAGGGGTGCCCGGGTTCTTGAGGTTAGGTTTGTACGGAACTTGGGGGCGGATGCGTCTGCCGTCCAACTGCGTGACAGGCCGGATAGGGAGAGACTAGTTGGGGGAGAACTTTTGATCTCTCCAGCCGGACCCTCTCGACTCATCACCTTTCACCGCAGTAGGAGGGATGGCTTTATGCGTCCGTCACTCCTGGACATATTGATCCCCAGATTCCTACCTCAAACTTTTTTCCTTCCCAGAATTTCCTCCCCTTCTTTTCCCTTAAAAGATCCTCCACACAGCATCTTCAAGGATGACATGGACCCTGAGGGAATTTTTTTCTCAGGGCCACCTGAGTGATTCGAAAAATTTCGAAAAATTCGAACGATTCGTGAATTTGAAAATCAAGAATTCTCAAAGAAGACAAGACCTCATTTGGTTGAAAATGTTTCACTTTCTTAAATCCAATTTTTTACAATAGTACAATAATAGTAATATGTAGAACACAAGAGGCCCTTTGGAAAATAATTCCCCTCACGATCTGTGCCATCTTTGTTGAGGCTATGTAGAGGGTATTTTCAAGAAAAGAAAGGAGAGCAAGTTCTGTGAAGGAAAAAGATATGAGGGGGTGTTATATTTGCGTTATAAACAGTCTTTATACATTTATATATGACAGAGATAAGATTGTTTATGTCATTGACCAATAAAGTAACGACTACAAATTCAAGACCATAATAAAAAATAAAAAATACACAACAATTCACCTAATACAAACAATTCTGATAAAGTGCACCTAATATATTTTACAAAAAGTATTTTATGATATATACATACTTCTAAGGTTTACGTTTAAATTTAAGGATTTAAATAATATCTTTGAGGAAGTGATTTAATT
Source organism: Limnephilus auricula (assembly GCA_951813805.1). Taxonomy (NCBI): domain Eukaryota; kingdom Metazoa; phylum Arthropoda; class Insecta; order Trichoptera; family Limnephilidae; genus Limnephilus; species Limnephilus auricula. The sequence goes on from OX638403.1 coordinate 11,672,610, forward strand.
CAAATACAAACTTCTAAAAGTAAAAGAGAAAATGTAATGAACTAATAATAAATAAAAAAAAATCAATGATTATTAAGTTTTTGTAGTTAAACATATGTCATTCGATGGAGTGTTATTTTTTACGAATGCTGTGAATTTACCAAGGTTCGTATTAAAAACATCGATCTTTCGGCATAATCTATTAAATGGTTCCGAAAAAGTCCTGCTGGAGATGTCAAAAGTCTCCCTCAACCAGTCTCTCTTGGTCCGACCTGCCACGCTCCGTACAGACCTCCCTCTTCCCACACCCGCCTCCCAAATTGTAAATTGAAAAAAATGTAACAGGTTTCATAAAAACATGTTTAAAACAAGGTTTCTCGAAAACTCTGACATTTAAAAAAAAAATCCCAACAGCATCAACAACCTGTGATTCTATGTGAATTTCTAACACATTATGTATTAGGTATATACGAGTATGTGTACATTCGTAGGTACAATGTTCCCACTGTTATATTTACATGAGTACGAAATCATTATTTGAAGATTGTTTGTTCAAACGTTTTTAACCAAGTTTCCACACCCTGTAAATAGCTTTTTTTTCTTATTCACTCTGTATATTGTCTATTTACACAATTCCGGCTACTATTGGTACACTGTCAAAGGTAATTTTAATAAGAGTTTAATTAAATTTCCTTGTAATGAAAATGAGTTCGACGCTCAATTAATTTGGTGGTGAGATTCCACCGGAGGTTTCGTAAGGGGAGATGGTGTTGTTGTTTTTACCCGCGTTCATACATTTTAATTAAATGGTAATCAGATTGCTAAGTCAACTTTATGAATCTCGCAGAATATCTGCAAATCTTTTGTTTATATTAAATCTATATTCGAATCCACATAGGAACACATATATAGCGTGTATGTTGATAATTTGATTTGTAAGGTAAGAAATGTGGCTTGGTATATGAAACCAGAGACTACCTACGAATAATTTGATTTGTAAGGTAAGAAATGTGGCTAGGTATATGAAACCAGAGACTACCTACGAATAATTTGATTTGTAAGGTAAGAAATGTGGCTAGGTATATGAAACCAGAGACTACCTACGAATAATTTGATTTGTAAGGTAAGAAATGTGGCTAGGTATATGAAACCAGAGACTACCTACGAATAATTTGATTTGTAAGGTAAGAAATGTGGCTAGGTATATGAAACCAGAGACTACCTACGAATAATTTGATTTGTAAGGTAAGAAATGTGGCTAGGTATATGAAACCAGAGACTACCTACGAATAATTTGATTTGTAAGGTAAGAAATGTGGCTAGGTATATGAAACCAGAGACTACCTACGAATAATTTGATTTGTAAGGTAAGAAATGTGGCTAGGTATATGAAACCAGAGACTACCTACGAATAATTTGATTTGGACGGAAAGAAATGTATCTATATTATACCAGAAACTACCTATGAATAATTTGATTTGTAAGGTAAGAAATGTGGCTATATCAAAATAATTAAAGTAGATGCATTTATAAAGTTATATAAAAAAATATGAATATACAAAAAATATTTGAGCGTATGTAATAAAATTGTTAACATTACAAGTACAATGGAATAGGTATAATGAAAATATTCAAATGAAAATATTATGGAAATGTTCTAAAGCTTATTTTAAACTAACTAAATTTTTAAATATCACAAATTAATCAAATAAAATTTTTCTGCGCACGCCGGGATTGGATCTCGCGACCTCCGGTTTGCGAGTCAGGAGGTGGCAGTTCAACTCAACCGTTGAGCGCCCTTATTATTAATTTTTCCTACAACTTTTGATCTTTGGTTACGAATCTTGAATCAGTGCTTACAAATAAATTTGCAAGAACACATTGAAGATCATAGAATGAAGAAGAACATAAGAAAAGCGAAACTTTTGGATCAAGAAACACGACCACATGCCATTTATTGTATTATTCTTTATCCTATGCTTCTTAGGGCCGGTATATCAGTTGGTCTAAAGCTTGGCTTTGACTGAATGTGGAGCTCAGCATGTCTTAGCACACAATCCGTATATCAGTCGTAATCCTAGAGTTTACGTTTAGTCTATGATAATTTTAGTCATTTCTATGCCGAACCAATATATTTATGTAAGTATCTATGGACTCTATGGTTATTATCACACAACCAAACGTCAAACGATGTCTAAATCGTCATCACTCGAAGAAAGTTGGAATTCTATGTTCATAGGTAAACTTATTCCTCCAATGTAATTTATTGCGTCCGTGCGTAGCAGATCGAAACCGAAGCAATGTGAAATCTGACAGATGACAGATGTGTTTTTGCCAATAGCACTACAGCGTCTAGCAATATTCTGCGGCTAACCACGGCTTCAGCGGCCGATTTCGGCGGTTTAAGTTGAGCGAGGAAAATGCTCCTTAGCAAAGACTGATATACCGGCCCTTATTAACTAGAATGCAGGAAGCTTCTTTCTCGAAGCGGCAGATTGAATTCACAAATAGTCTGATAGCATTGAAGTGTTTTCCTTCCCAGTGAATTTTCTCCGTACAATCCCTGTATAGTCATATTAATTACAAACTCACAAAGAAACTCAGTGGCGAAGTAAGAAAACAAGCTGTAACTTATGTGAAAGCGAAGTGAAGTTCTAGAGGAAATTCTGGTCACCCATTGAAAGAGGTTGCAAATGGAACTAGTTTAGGCTATTCAGTGCTGGCGAAACTAGGAAAGGCTTGCTAAATAAATCATTCATCAAGTTTATTCGGAATCTTAAAACTCTTAGGAACTTCTACTGAGGTTATGTCTGTTATATAATTAAGGTTGTTGAGAAATACGTAGTTCGCACAAGGATAACGTATTTTAGTAGTAACTAGCGCAAACTCGTGAAAAATTACGGGATATTGTAATAGTAGGTTTAGTAAAGATGAAAGTGTTTATAAAATATTTTCCTCGGAATTATCGTCTATCAACAACTATTATTAATTTTCATTTCAATATAATAATATTTTATGATGACAAATAATTACAAGGACGATCAGAATTATGTTTCGAATGAACACCATCAGAAAACTTTAAAAATCATTAGAGATTTAAATTTAGATCTGTCAAACATATAAAGAGAAGAAAAACTCACTTAAAAAATCAATCATCGATAATGTGGCTCTGGTACATAATTAACGCTTATCTGATATGATTTACACTTCCCATTTTCAATCTTAAAAATTAAGTTTTTCAAAAGAAGCAAACACATTGTGACTTGACATTTTAAATAAATGAAAAGAAAATACTTTGTTTTTAGTCACTTTATTTTTATTATTCGTCTACCGGTTTCGGTACCTCCGTACCATCATCAGGACTGTTACAAAAATAATTATTAATATTATATATTAATAATTATTTTTATATCTAACAGTCCTAAAACCGGTAGACGAATAATAAAAATAAAGTGACTTAAAACAAAGTATTTTCTTTTCATTTATTTAAAAATTAAGAATTCAATTCACTTGAATAATTTTTCCATAATGCAATTAATTTCCAATATAATTTCATCAATATAATTTTTCGATATCTAGTGTCCAGTGCCATCGTCGAGTAGAGACGGGTATGATTATTATGAAATCAATATAAAGTTATTGATTTAGAAATAAATATAAAAAAAATAGTTTCTAAAAACAATCTGTTTTTCTCAATTTATGTAATATCTATACTCGTAAACCTCATTTTAGTGCCATCGTCGAGTAGGGATGTGTATGATTATTGAGACATCAAGCTCGAAGTATTTGATTTTGTTATAAATATAAATATTCTGTTTCTAAAAACAATCTGTTTTTAACAATTGTACACAATATACACTAATAAACCACATTTCGAATTCTGTTGATTTTTACAATAATGTTGAATGTTCAATCGTAATGTACGAGTATATATATATACACATACCATTATCAGGATACCCGTCACTCTAGAAGTAATCAAAGAGTTTCACGTACTACCATGACAACCTTTGCTCAAAGCCAATTTTCACACATAGTACCAAAGTATTGTTCTTTCGAAATTGAACTGGAAATCGAAAAGTTCAAACGTTCTGCGTAAATTAGCTAATATTGGGTCCTTGGTGTAGGGAGAGTAAAAAGTGAACATTTGATTTCTATTCTATAAATCTTCTTCTTCTTTCTTGTGGTGGGGGGTCAGAGGGTCAGAGTGGGCACACCGGCTATGGGAGCACATTAACCTATTGATAGCGGACCAGAGTTTACGAGGCAATGAGAACCCATACTGTCTCTCAATGGGGTCGTTGGCCGATTGCCACAATATTACTCAAGTTTCTGCCTATTCTCTGGGGTGAGTTAAATGATAATTTATTAACCACACTGACATACCTATATATTTCGTATATTATTATCACTGATTCTGATAGTGTATAACTTGACTTCATATTATTATAATTTCTAAATTCCATTGATGAAAAATAATTTAAATAGTACATAATGGGTTTCAATATTGAAGAAAAGATCAGTGAGTAATGTATATTTCTTTATTGAAAACCCCTGCATCCGGTTTGTCACTTGGCTTCAGTCCACAATATGAATTCAAAAGATAGTCGGTCAGTCTGCGGCCGAGGTCAGTAATAGTTATAGCTTAGTTGTTGGGATATGTGTGGGGAGGACCACGGTCCAAATGGCGACCCCTGACCGCTAACCCCACCACATTCCCGATGCAGGGATCGACAACAAAATAAAATCGTTTTAGCTTCAATAAGAGAAAACAACATTGGCACACAATTGAAATGCAATCGAGTGATTTTGACTGCATTTTATTCGGAAACATTATTAATACTATTAGCATCCACAAGAATTTCGTACTGCCTCTATGGGTAAAATCAAAGCAAAAATGATCTAAATTAATTCTTGTAAATCCAAACAACGTAATTTTTACTTGTAGGTGGAACCATATAAAAAAAAGAAGAACAAAATAAACTCAGTGCGGGTAACTTCGTGATCCAAAAGTCTGGCCAATCGGGCCTTAAATTTTAAACAGAGAACTGTGATTCATCATCATACAATGTCAGGCCAGAAAAGAGAGACAGTGCGAGCTAAATGGGCTAGAACCAAAAGGTATTAAGTAAGTGGTGAAATTGAAATCGAACGAATATGTTGAACTATGGCGCATAAGAACAGAAACAGAACACAGAATCAGAGCGTTGAAACAGAACATATCATATAAATATAACAAAAACAGACAGTGGCGTTTGGTGCATGAGGCAGGGTAGATTGTGCCTCCCTAAAAAAAGAGAAAAAAATGGGGAAAATATATAAGATGCAAGTATCCATAAACACAAAATATAATAATCATTTTTTTTAATATTAAAAATTTCTATGTTATTTAAGTCTTAAAGTTACTTAATTTAAAAATAAACATACACAGATTGTCCGGGGGTAAAGTGCATTGGATATCGAACTTCGGGAGGTGATTCTACGTGATAGTATAAGTAAAAAAGATGCGGGCAATAACAACCTTCCAACTCGCCGTCACCGGCTGACTCACAGCAAATTGATCGGTAAGTTTGTACCTTACACTAAGGATTTTTAATAGGTACGTCTTTTTGTATGGGAAAAAAAAAGTTGGAATTTTTTGGAAAAAGTTATTTATTTTTGTTACTCTTACCATCATATGGAATCACCCCCCCCGAAGTTAATGCACTTTACCCCCGGACATCCTGTATATTTTATATTGCACTGGGATTGGTTGCCTTTATATTAACTAAATAACTGTAACTCAACCACCACTGTAATCAGCGCCACGCGGCCGGCCACATGTGGTTTTCTGCTACGCAACAACGCACAATAATACGCTGGTGAGGCAGAGATAGGGCCCGCCTCCGAGAGCCGCTGGTTCCCTGTAGGCAGAGGGAAGAGAGAAAGTCGTATGGAATTGAAGTTAACGGTAGGTAAAGGAGGCGCGCCTTTCAAACGAACACTTTCGAAGTAGAACTGATCATTTACTATTAGTTCTAGCGATCTGGTGACCATGTTATTTGGGTTTGTGATTATTTGTGATAGAACACGGTAGTAAATATTTACGGAGTACGCCTATTTGATTAATTTAGCAGGGTGAATTTACAGTTGACAAATTAAGTAACCGTTCTTTGTGTGAAAGTAAGAACGAATAGTTGTCCACCCCTGTGGCCTAACGAGGGGTGCCTGGAAACCCCGGCAGCCAATCCAGGCGCATTTTAAACATTTTTATACACAGCCAGCGAAAGATAACTAAGGAAACGTCATTATCTATTGTGGTTGACATTTCGGAAGTGCGGCCAAACTACAAGACGAAGATTAATAGGTTGAGAATGACGCGGGTAATGACGGGATAAAGATTGTAGGCAATTTGTCACCAGACTATTACAGTACAAAATAAGAAAAAAATGATAGAAACATTTTGAAAAATTGATGTAATATATGTACAAATATAAATCTTAGTGGCTAGAAATAAGAAATAACACAATTTTTTATTCTATTATCTATGTTGCTAAAAAAATCCAAAAAATCAAACATTGAAGACAATATTATCTAATCATTGAAGACATTTTTTTTTGGTTATTTGTTTTTGGGTGGTGGTGAAGTATTTGCTCAAGTACGTCTATGCAATATCGTGTTGCCAGCTCCACTCCTATACGAGCTGGTATTACAGTATTCAAAATGGTTTTCTGCGTTTAGCTTTGGTGTAGCCGTCAATTACCGGATACCAAGAACTGTTGAGCTTAGATCCGTCGTCTCTATTGATATTAATGGGATTTTTGTGAATTTCAATTGCCCCATTAATTAGGCGCGCTCGTGCTCGTGGGTTTTGGGACTTCCCAAGATTCAGGAACAAATCCAAAGTACTGGCCGCTTTCAATAAAATGCTCGGCGATTGCCGATTTGTCATGGTAGCCGAGTTTACATGCTCGAAAGTGTTGCTCGAAAGTGAAATCCTTTTGGAAATCGTCCGCTCTGTCTGGCCTAAATGGACCTTGTCACATCCGGAACAGCTGAGTATGTACACTCCACCTTTTTACAGAGGAAACTTCTTTGAAAACTTCTTCTTCTTGGAAACGTCTTTGCAGACCTCACTCAGCAAGTCTTGTATTTTGGTCGTGGTTCCAAAAACAGTCTTGATGCTTTATTTTCTCAATAGTCTGGCAATTCTGTCTGCCATGTGAACATAAGACAGGAAAGTACAGCCTTTCGACTCTTGTTCAGTTCTGTCTTCGTTTGGTGCAGATTTGGCTCTTATGATTTGCCTTGTCTGCCTTGCTGGGTAACCATTACGTTTCAGTGCTTTGTAAATTCTGCTCCGTTTTTGTAAATTCTGCTCCGTTTATTTGTTCTTCACATATTCTGGTTGCTCGGGTCACCAACTTATAAATAAGTCCTCTCTTCTGCGCTGGGTGCTGATGCGAATCAGCGTGTAGGTATTGATTCGTATGTGTTGGTTTCCCATGTACGGTATGCCCTAGGCTACCATCATCTTTTCGCATCACCTCTACATCAAGAAAAGGCAGGATTTTGTCTTTGTTTTCCATTGTGAACTTCATTTTGCCGTAGAGTGAATTAAGATGGTCCAGAAATTCGTTCAGTTTCTGCGTTCCGTGAGGCCAAATGGCGAATACATCATTGACGTAGACTTTAGGAACAGCCGAAGCTGTGTCGAGTACCACTTCTTCAAACTTCTCCATAAAAAAATTGGCTAGCACTGGCGAAGATGGACTGCCGATCGCAACTCCGTTCACTTGATCAAAAAGTTCACACTGAAATGCAACGTATCCTGTTTTGTGGCAGTCTTCAAAAAGTTTACACATGTCTTACTGAGCATTGTCATTGAGTCTTCTAGAGGCACATTCGTGAAAAGAGGTACTACGTCAAAACTGACTAGAATATCTCCTTCCCCGGTCTTAAAAATTTTGAGCTTACTGATCAGATCTGTGGAATACTTAATCTACGATTCAGTTTTTCCGGTTTGCATCTGCAGCAATCTCGAGAGGTTTTGCGAAAGTTTGTATGTAGATGCACCGATACCGCTGACAATCGGACTAATTGGGATATCCTTCTTGTGGACTTTAGGAAGACCATACAGAGCAGGAGTTTTGGAGGCTTTTACGAACAATATAGATTGATTCTCTTTCCTAATGCTGGAAGCTTTGATTAATTCTCTTGTCTTTAGATCAATCTTGTTGGTCGGATTGTTCTTGATCTTTTTATCGGTGTTAGAGTAGCACAAGAGGTCTTCCATCTTTTTAATATAGTCTGCCATATTAATCACGACAGTGGCATTTACTTTGTCGGCTGGCAGAATGAAGATTTCCTCACTGGCGCGTAATTATTTTAGGGCCTCAAACTCAGGGTCAGGGATCTGGGTTCGAGTCCCAGTTGCGACCATTATGTTTTATTATTTTCTTTGTCTTGTTCATTTTCATAACTGAATTTAGATTATTATTGTTGTCTTCTTCTTCAAAGATATATATTACATTGATGGGAATAACCTACAAAAGTTAAAAAGAGGATTTTTCTTATAAAAAAGTGAATATTCATTTAGACTTTTATAAAAAGTCAATAGGTGTTCCATAAAAAGAAAATCGGATATATTTATCCAAGACACTCTCTAGGTAACAAATACATTCTTTGAATACTTGTTTCCAATGAAAAAACAGGTAGCTACCAATAATATGGCAAAACATTAGTCGAAATTAATTCTGAAATTTGAAATATGAAGTTGACAAATACGACAGTCTCAAAATAGATCGTAATGACTGAATTGGAAGAGTGCCGTCCCGGTAAGACGTGAGATCTGGGTTCGAGTCTCTTTTACGTTTGCGACCATTACGTTTTATTATTTTTCTGTGTCTTGTTCATTTTCATATTTTAATTTAGATTATTATTGTCTTCTTCTTTAATGATATATTATATTGATGGGAATAACATACAAAAGTTAAAAGGGAGTTTTTCTTAAAAAAAAATGAACATCAATCTATTAGATTTCTACTTTTCTTCGTTTGAATGAATGAAATGAAAATTAACTCACTTCCCGACATCCGGTCGGACTGAAACTCAGCACATACACTCTTTATTGATGATAATGCATCACGCACGTACATACACATTTATCTGAAATTCGATGACATTACAGCACTTACGAAATAATCATCGGTTTTATCCATTCGGAATTTGGCTCTGTTTGGAGCGTAGTAGACTCTAGATTCTGGGTAGGAAGGTTTATTCCGCAGTCAAACTATTTTCTTAGTTTTAAAAGACATATTAAAATGCTCGAATTATAGTAAAAAATGGTTTTTTAGGTTAGTTTTTTTAAATGTTTTCATTGACCACTTTTAGCCAGACTTTATTATTGATTTGAACTCATTAAATTCGTTTTAAATCTGGGGGAAGTCGGGGAAGGATGTTGTGGATCTACCTATTATAATAATGTGTATTTTCATGTAAACCTACAGACCCTCACTTCTATAATGTGTGAAGTGGGAGTGAATAAGGAACGATTAAATTGTGAAAATAAGTCCAAGTCATAGATAGCTTTTGAAAGAGAGCATACGAAAACGTCGTGTAATACCGTTTTGAATTATGAATCTTTAGAGCAAATGTACGAGTTTATATTCTGAAATATGTGTAGGTATTTTCGAGGTAGACGGAAAGGCTTTTAACTTATAAGGACACCGACCAAAGACGAACTTGGGAAATAATTGAAATGGAGCAGATATGATATACAAATAGCACGACTGAATGCAGTGGTCGGAATCAAAAAGGTACCAAAAAGAGGAACTAACAGTTCACGATGGAGTTATGCTACCAAAGACTTCTCTTCTGCGTGAGTTTCGAAAAAAATATTTGCTTGTATTACGAATGAAGTCAAATTAGTACAAATTACACGTATATTGTTTGGAAATGTACAGAGGATGGATAAGACAGGAGTTTCAGGAGAGTCAAAAATACTGATTTCGGTTATCTGTACGTTAGTCCTATATGAAATCAGGTTCAATTAAGGCTGGTAGATCCGCTCGCAAAGATGAAGAAGATATACGATAATACGAATGTTAGAGGGAGTGCGCTAATATCAAAAACGATAATATTCAAGCGAAAATTGTGAAAATGTTTAATAAAACAAGACTCGTTTAAAATAGATCAAAAAACTCTCAACAATACTTTGAGTAGCATTTAAGGAAACACTGTGATTTTTTTCAAACGAGTGATAGAAATGTGTTAAATAATAGAACCGTATTTTTTTTTTAATATTCGGAGCACACTTTGCGATTTTTTTCTATTGAGGGAATTTTATATGATTTCCGTTTCCTTAAAAAATTTAGTTATCTTATAAAAGTTTTCCTTAAAAAAGTTAGTTATCTTAAAAAATAATATCTACATGTTTTTTTCAGAACTTACATACTTAAAATGTGTTCGAGAGACATACGTTATAAATAAGTAGAAAATCGGAATGCTGGGCCTTAACTCAAATTTGCTTTGAGTTTAAGTGTAATTTCCTAAATTTTAACTGCTTTTGAAAATAATTTAAGAAGCGATAAATTAGGTAGGTACCTAGCTGTAATGTACTATTTTAATGGAAAATTATTTTCATGGTCTATTTCAAAATTGGAATTATATTATCCCGTAAAAACTACTGAATTCTCGATAAATCAGTTCCAATTTGGAAAGTGGCAAATAAAATAAATTTCTGCAAAATTATTCTTTCAGGTAGGTACTTTATCGCTTGTGTAAATTTTTCAAACAATCAGTTCAAAATTTTGAAAATGACACTCAAATATGAGTTCATTAAACCAGATTTCACTAAGGACGCACAGGCAACCAAATTCAGTATGTGTGATTATAACGTGTCTGTTGATAGACGAAGGAGAATTGAAGACCCCTCTGGAAGACCTAAAATATTATTACGTCAATAATGGCACATTCTCACTTGATCTATTATTCCATGAGTGTCTGTGGTCAATTTATAGAACGAGAGTCCATTCAACTTTGGGTTTCTATACCATAGAACAGCTTGTTCTCACGGATCTATTTCCATGTATTGGATCAAAGAATAGATCAAATAATGGATTAAAGAATAGATAACAAAAAAATAGATCAAATAACTAGGACGATAGCACTTACAAGAAACCACTGGTACATAGTCACAGCACACGTCTTACAGAAAAAAGGCCTAAAAATACCTTAAATAACAAATAAATGGAAGCCGAGCGCTGGAGTACTGTGTACCAGTGGTTTTTATTAAGCTTAAAAATAAATTCGCTTTTGAGGAACATGAAAGTTTAAGCATGAGAGTTGTAAAGATGTGGCTTATAAATGAGGGATATATTATGTATCTGTAAAAGACAGAGTAAACAGGGAAGAAAATAAAATATATCATAAATTAGCTTTACTTCTAATATACGAGTAAATGAATGTATTTTTTTCTCACCTTATAAGTTTTAATATCATCTAGACGGCAAGTATGTAAATTGCCCCCCTCGTAATAAATGGATTGCTTACCGTAGAGTATAATTGGTGTTTAAATGTATGTTATCGTGTTCTGTAAAATGTTTGAGTACTTGGTACTTTTTGCGGACTTTTTAATGAATTCTTTGTATGTACAACTTTATTTTTCATCTTGCAGAATTTCACAAAATCACACTTGAGACATAAATATATTGTATTCTTATTTCATAGAGGTAGAATCTGCAGACAAGCAACCATGTGACGGCTTCGCGGAACTACCTATTTGTTGTCTGAACTGTGTATTTACCTTTTTATATGTTTTTGTTAAAAATAATAAAAATATAACATAGATCAAAGAATATATCAAATGAAATCCCGGCTTGACAAACATATGCGAATGATAATTATTGGTGTGCAAGACATCGTAGACTAGTAAAGAAAGTAGCGTCAGTAAAGAAAAAATATAATTTTATTATGGTAATCATTTAATATCTAGATGATTTTTAGAGATCATTTTAAATCCTCAGTTATTTCCATTTGAGTTTAAAAAACAAATGAAATAAAGCATTACGAAACCGGATCTTGGTGTAGATGCCATTGGGTTAAGATATATTATTTACATTATTTGCGGTTAGTTTCCAAAGATTTCCTAGACCCGAGGGAGAAAGGTGAGAGAGTTTTATCTTCAGCAAGTTGAAAAATAGTGTGAATTGTCATGGGTACGATTTAGGACTGCGTTTATTTCGCTTAGAAGGGTGTATTTTTCAATCAGTTTTAAACCTTAAAGTTCTTCTGGGTTTGTAAATGTAAACATATACTTGTGTTGCGGGAAAAGAAGCGTTTCTTAAAAAACTTTTACAGAAATCTTCGAGAGATATGAAAAGGTAATTTGTTATTTTTTTTTATAATTAGTTTGTACTGCCGTACTTTCTTTTACAATACCTGCACATCAATATTATGGCATTATTTCTGACTATATTATTTCAAGGCTCCATAGTTTTGATTTAGAAACTAGTCAGAAAGTACCATACCTCTATAAATATTTTGTAGTGAAACAAAGATTTTGTTTTTGATTATGAATATCAATATGTGTAGCGTTCTGTTATTTATTACAGACACTAATAGATTCTCCAATACTTTGGATGGAGATTACTTCTTGGAATAACAGATACTTTATGTTATTATCTGCGTTTATTATTCACTTCGCGGTTTACAATATAGATCTCGTTAGTCGACCTAACTAGAAGCTGGCTAAATGGAACATCAACCGTGTGTACCAGTGAACGCTCTCTCAGAGCTGTTCGACCCTCTCTTGGTTCCCACAGGTACTAGCCTATCTGCCATCTAGCGGAATCTAAGGACAGCTCTTAGAACTGCCATCTATGTCTACAAGCCGGAAGCTTTTAGATACTCTACAGTATGAATGAGTCAAATATCTATGATACATAAGTACATAATTAATATTGAGGTACGGGTCGAAATATAAGGTTATTACCTACATCAACTTTTGTAAAATGTAATTCAAGGCAAGGCAATGGATGAAGGATCACAATTTTGAAAAACTAAATCATTTAAAGGGAGTCTTGTATAGTAATTATGAGATATCCTTTTCCAATAAAAAAGTACGTGCATTTTTATTTTTAGAATAATACATTTACTGTTTGGAGCGCTTACACGGACTCTTACCAAGAACGTGATAAACATTAGAATCTCTTTGAGAGACTTTGCGAGAATTACGAATGAGTACATTAGGAGCTAGTCAAAGGTTCTCAATAATATCACATTCCCCAATCTTAAGTGTAACTATATAGGGTAGGTAGCACGCCTAAAAACTAACTGTTTAATTCAAAAATGATTTCTTTGATTGGGAAATTGAAGCAAAATGTCATCCATAAATCAGAAAGACTGACCATCTGGTGTTAATTGAATCGCTGCGAATGGGAAATTATACAGTAATATACAGCCAAAGTGGAGACATTTGTGGAAGGCCTTTGTCCAAATGTCGATTGTCAGAAGCTGGACGATAGAAGACTAGGTTACTTAAACAAGCTTACAAATGTGCCATTAAACTATCGGAAAAATGTTTTTACTCAATTGTCGTCTGGTTTTATTTCGCTAGCTGCTTTATTTTATTTTGTCCCACACCTCTTCAATACTCTTGTAGAAATATATTTAGTTTGGAAACTGTTTTCTATTTTCTCTGTTCCCTGATCTGTCTCAAGTTGGGCCTAATCGGATTAAAGACGGCCCTGTTTTGTAAGCTGAAATTTGGTTCGTACCGACAACTTTTATACATTGTTGATGCGTATACCGTGAATAAAACAGGGTGTTTTAATGTCACTATGACTTGCATATTTCAGTGTTCTCACTAAGAACTCCCTTTGAAATTAACACTGAGTGGTATAAAGGAAAACTTCCTGCGATAAAATATATTATAAGCATGAGAACTGAAAGTGCTCCATTCAAAAACTGAAGCGTGAATTTACTGCGTGGGTGTAGGTATAAAGTGTGTCAAGTAATAATTTACTGAAAACAATAACCTGACTCGTGTATTTGATTCAAAGAATCACATTATATCTTTTTGGTGTGTCCCTGACATCATCTTGCTTTTATTTGCTCCATCGTCGATCCGCTCTATCTTACATATCTACTTTTCTATTATTTTGAATCTTGGCTTGACCCAGAAGAGTTTTTGATCGTTTCATGTCTTCCTGTGTGTGCCGAACGATGAGAAGTTACCGACCGATTGTCGGTAACTTCTCATCGTTCCCTAGGACAACTGCAGATCTCAAACGTACAAACGACAGTTGATATCGAATATATTAAGGACACTTAGTCATTGTGAACTGTCGCCTATTCGTTTGCGATCTGCAGTTGTCGTAGGGAACGATGAGAAGTTACCGATAGTTATCCTACCGATCGTTATAGAGCAAGCGTGCTAGGGCCTCTGGGGTTGACTAACTTAAGCCAGGGACAAACACAGCGTTAAAAGCGCCGGCGTTATTTGGCTTGACCTATTTCACCACATCGCTCGCCATACATTTACAATGGTAATCTATGGCGAGGGATATGCTGAAATAGGCCAAGCCAAATAACGCTAGCGCTTTTAACGCTGTGTGTGTCACTGGCTTTATGCATCACAACAATATATTCTACGTTAATGCGCTATAAAAGTTTTAAACTTTTTACCATCTCCTTCTTAATCTTATTAGTATTACTTACGCTTTGCAATAGCTGCTGGCAATCTGGAATGTTTGATTTAGCCGTTGGCGCTAGTGTAGCTGGAGGTCATACGATATTTTGTCAATCTCTGTTTATTCATAGGCAAAACGATTTTTTTAAACAAAATTCATTAACAATTTATTGTAATTAAAATGGTCTCTTCCTTTCTCCCCTAACTTATTACTTTTGAACTCATCTACACTCCAACCATTATGCGAGTAATTACTGATCATTTTATTAATTATATACTTTAAATACTTAAAAATACATTTTAAACCGTATTACGTACTTGTCATGTCATAAAAATGTCTCCTGGCTATACACTACCTTCTTCTGCTTTGTGCTTTCCAGATTAACGGCTATTAAAAAAAATCTGTCTGAGAAGAATTAATAGTTTTCCTTTCGTTTAAAAAACCATTTGAAATTTTAAAAGTAGCCCATAACGAACTAAATTTTTTTCTACATAACAACCAGTTATGTTTGATATCAGACATCATTTTACATAATGTTTTTTTTCATCCGTTAGTGTCATTATTTATAACGTGAAAACTTTTTGACAGAAAATAAAATAATATTATTTTATTAAAAAAGACAAAAAACTTAGTTTATATCACTTTATTTATACACGTTCTTAGTTATAACGCGTTTTCTCTAGTATAAAAAATTAGTAATATCTAGTTTCAACTAGATAAAACGCACTATAACAAAAAAAAGGCAGTTAGTAAAAACTAGTTTTAACTAGTGAAAACGCGTTATAACTAAAACCGAGTTTTAACTGTATCATATATAAACAATCTACATGTTTCGTGAACAAGTATAAAAACATTCCCGGTACTGTTCAACCGGCCCGGTACTAATAACAAATATTGTTATATTCAATAAAATATAATATAATATTATATTAAAATATAATATAATATAATAAAATATAATATAATATTCATAAACGAAAAAATCTGGAGTTTATGAACTCAATTGAAAGGATTGTAATTCCTTTTATATAGGTAGAAGTAATAGACACTTTGAGGTAAACGTTAAATAACATCTCATCGAGCTTTGGGAAGAAATAGTGACTCTGAATTCGCAGATCATTTATTAAAAAATAATCACACTTTTTTATATAAATTTAGGACTATAAATACTTCATACAGATTATAAGGCATCGTAGATTAATAATTTTGAAAGTTAAGTTTAATTTTTAAATTAAGTTAAGATTTTGTTTTCAAATGTGAAATCGTCGAGTTTGTTTGACTTTCTTGATCGCATTATTTTCAATCAAATCAGTTTTTTTTTAAAAAAGTGTATAGTTCCTAATTTTAAATTTAAAAAAAATGTTTCTTTTATAATTAAGTAGGTAAAAATTTAAATACCTACCTACTGGTCTTATGATTTTGGAGGTAATTTTGGTGTGGATTTATTTAAAAAATATATTAGAACCATACTTTTTTGGACGCGAGATCTGCTATTCACAGTACTACTAGTATACCTTCAATTATTACTCTTGTAATACCTATGTCTGATCGATGTTAACGTGCAAAATGACACTCGTATACAACTGATTTTGAATAACAGTGCTATGAAATATGAATACGAAACTCGATGGTAATTAATCTTGGCGGTATACAGTGTAGTTGGACCAACGAGAGATATGATGATGACAGATATAGGGCTCTTCTCTTAGGATATAGCTGGGGCTGTATTGTAATCGTAGGGATAAATGCGACGATAGAAGTATTAATAGACATTTGGTATTAGATGACACTGCTCTTTCACAACAATAAATTAATGGACTCGTAATTAACACATTTAAAAAGGGTCTCGTCATTACGTCCACATGCTCCAGTCGGCTCAAATATCAAGCGTCAAATGTGAGTGGTTTATTAATGGTCATCCCTGCTGACTTATTATTTGATAAGCATTTTTCTTCACGATATAAATTAATACATTTTTCAATAAAATCGCGAAGATAACTCAGAATACCAATGGTTGTTCTCCATTTACAAGGACAAGAAGGACTCAAGACGGGCGACTAACTTGTTCGATGCGTTTCCTACGCGTTGAGATGCTCGATCGATTTTTTGTCGAACATCTATAAGAATTAAGGACCTTGAATCAATTGGCT
Organism: Limnephilus auricula; assembly: GCA_951813805.1. Classification (NCBI taxonomy): domain Eukaryota; kingdom Metazoa; phylum Arthropoda; class Insecta; order Trichoptera; family Limnephilidae; genus Limnephilus; species Limnephilus auricula. The sequence goes on from OX638403.1 coordinate 11,689,411, forward strand.
CGATATAGAACAAAAAACATTGAGCGAAACGATACACACGTTGAGACATGTTCTAATGAGCGTAAAACCATCGAACGTGAACTGGCTTTGGATTTGCAGAACAGTTGTGATGAGAATATATGATGCGTACGTGAATGGATGGGGATGCCCGAGGACGTTGTGCAAAGTCCTACCGTAGAGTATGTATGAGACAATTTAAGAATCTGAATGAAGCAAGGAGTGTATGCTAATATATAGTTATGTGGTGGTCGTTCTTCTCTGCCTACCACTGTAGGGAAATGAGTTTCACTTAGTTAGGTAGATTAATTTAACGTTGGAATTTAATTGTCCAGTTCTCCTGACGATTTTCTTTTCGTCCGTTCATTCTAAATATCGAAATCATAAAAGCGCCAATTTTTTAAAGCTCAAAAGTAAGTAAGATCAAAAAGAAGAAGTATTTGAAAGGAAGATTTATGCGAATGTTAAAGGAGCGCGCTAATGATAAAAAAACTAATACAATTATTGGTATAAGTTAACATATTTCATAAAGCACGACATAATTATACGGCCGTTAATTGGCCTTTAATTGACCGTTTGCCCTCCGGTGGCCACTGGTGAAAATTAAATTTAAAAAAAGCACTATTTGTTTACGAGTTTCTATTACAAAATAATATTATTAGTAACAACAGTTGTATAAACTACACAAAATTTGAAAGAATTGTTACTGTAAACTTATAAAATGCGACACAAAAAATTCTGAAGTGACGTTTGATATTTTTTTTGAAAAAAACCTGGTTTTCTAAATGTTACATAATTGTTTTAAATGGAGAAAAAATCTCTGGTAGTATTTATAAATACTGTGAAATTTTCATACCTATAAATCCCCTTCCAAGAAAATATATGTTAAATAATAGAACCAGATATGTTTTTATAATTTTCGAAGCATTCTTTGCGACTTTTTCTATCGAGGGAATCTCATATAATTACTTTTTCAACTCGGCAAATGTGGAGATAATCTTATGTAAGAGATTTTCTTTAAAAGTTACATATACTCGTATATTTATTTTTAACTTAATAAGTTAAACTTAAAATAGTAATATTGTATTTCTTCAATCTTTGCAAAATTACTTTGTGGCATTTTAATTAAATGAAACCAATTACTTTGTGTAAACCACTGTAATCACTGTTATAATATCTATATGTTTCAAAACCGATGAGGATAATAACATGAATAAAAATAACAAAACAAACAAACAAGTATAGACAAAAAGAACAATAGACAAAAATATTAAAGAGAGAGGTGTTTATTTACCTTAAAATATCATTAAAAAAACAATAATATAAAAATTATTTTAGATTATGTAAACATTACATTGTATACTAAAAGAATTCTTAAAAATTAACAACTATAATCAGTTTGTAAATAACATCTTCGATAACGATTGACAAAATTATCTTCGATAATTAAAACATTTTTTTTTTTTTTAAACCTTAAAGACTTAAAATATCATGGATAGTATGTTATATTTCGGTAACATTTTGGAATTCTGGACCCTAATTTTGCACATAACGCTTACAATGATCTTGCAGTCATTTTGGCATCTCCTCATTCGTTTACAAAAAATGGTTTCAGCATACTTTACAAAACCCAATTTCTTATTAATTGTGTTCAATTTCCCTATATTAGGGTTATTTCCCATAAACTCGTAAAAACCCCATTAGTAATCACTTGTTAATGTGACGCTTTGTCTCTTTGGATAAAATATGGTAACCCATTATGTACAGATCTGTCTCTTTCTCTCTATTACTTACTATGGTCCGGAATATCAGCCATTCCTTATCCTTGCTATGGAAGTCATTACTCGCTCCAATTTAAGCGTGCTAAATCTACCGCTTAAGTTTCGGTAAGCCGTAGAATAGTTCCTTTTTTAGACGCCGAGGCGGTAGCAGTCATATGCCAAATCTTACATTTGTATAAATAATATCTGAGTACTTCTCACCGAAATTTACGTAATTTGCCCAATTTTCCAAGAATGGACTATTATATTCATCAAGCGATGAGGAATGACGATGTTATTAAATAAAATCAATCCAAAATAGTATGATAAAGAATTTTAAAAGTTTCAACGTCATGATAGTTTGTTTTCAGCGGTTAATTTAAAGTTTAACTCTAGCAAAACAAATACTAATTAAAATTAGTGTACTCGCATATAGCACCATGCTGATTTAAGTGGGGAATTTTATCAAAAAATAATTACTAAATAAATCCGCCTAAAAATAAACAGTCGTTGTTTTTTATAGATGGCGACCATAATATTGCGTGATATTGCGATTTCCCGGTGCGTAGAGATGACAGTGGAGAGCATAGACAGTGATTTGTTTATCAAGGAAAAAATATACACATTCCTCTATTAAATTCATAGACAATACACCTAATATTGGTGAGATCTAGGCTTCCGACCTATACACGGATTATGTTTCAAGCTGTGCTAAGCTCGACATTCCAACCAATCCGAGATTAAAATCAACTGATAAACCGGGCCTATGGTAGATTTTAAATTCATTCTCTTAGAATTTTGCATCTTTCTATATGTACCTATGTATATTACAAACGGTGACCGGATAACTCAAAATGAATTCAATTCAACACCTGTTTTGAAAGGTCATTAAAAGTTATGAATTTTTTTTATAGAAAATTGGTTAAATAGGTTATGTTAGTGTAGGGTGAGGGATATTTTAACCTTTTTTCATAGCTTTTAACGACTTTTTAAAGAGTTGTTGAGTTGAGTTGATTCTGAGTTGACCGTCCGTGTTCGAGTGGTAAGACACTTGACTCCCAATCGGAAGGTTGCGGGTTCGAACCCGGCGTGCGCAAATAAATTTTATTTGATTAATTTGTGTTATTTCACAATTAATTAATAAAAATAATATATATTATATTTGCGGCACGTTCCAGAGTGGAAGATACTCTCAGTATCGCCCTGGTGTAAGACCACCATTCAGAATTGAAACGTTGCTTAATAATGGCTCTAGCCGTGTTTAGTGACTAGATCTGAATAGCCAGATACTTTCCCACCTTCCTCTTCCCCACTCCTTCCCTTCCCCACTTACCTTCAGCCTCACAACATACTCCAATTGGGGATGCCATAGTCTCACTGGCTCCAGAAGGGAGCAGTGGGGACTCTTGTGAGGTTTCTCTATAAAAATAAAAAAAAACATAGAATCATTACAAATAATGTGCTTTTTTATGTGTTTAATTTTGTACCATGATGATGCTTGTGTTAAGGGGATACCCGGGGGTGATTTTTCCATACAAACGTATTCCCTATTTATCTCTCTGGATTTTAACCCTAGAGACAATATTTTGATTTTTCATAAAATAGATAACAACTACTAGCGTGTTGGTACTTTTTGTTTATTTTGATAAGTTATTTATTATAGAAGTTATGACCTTTCAAAAATCAATAAAATTGACTTGTTTAAACGCCGTCAAAAGACGTTCAGAATACAAACTAGACAATGTTTTTTTTAAAAAAGCAAAACGTGCAGACATAGAATAGTTTTTTCTTATGTAGTTCGTAAAAAAAATGAAAATCACTACACTTTTGGAGGAGAAAAGTGGGGAATATAAAACCTTGATTTTAGTTAGGTATTAGTAGCCCGAGGTGCATTGTCCCTTTCGTTCAATATCCGGTGGAGTAAGAGCAACAATGACAGCAACAATTTAGTAAAATCTATATTTCAAATTTCTCCACGAGCCGGGTATCTTAAGCGATATCGGTCGGTCTTAATAAATTAAGTAAATTTCGTGGTTCAGTTGGACGCAGTTTTTGTTCGTCAGTCATCTGCAGATTTCTTCGAATTAGGAAGTAATTGAGTCTGAATTTTAATTAATTTAATAATGAACACTTTATGAAATAAGTTTTCAGAAAGCTTTTCCTGAAATAATTATTGAAATTAATGAATTGGTTACTTAACGATAATAAACATCCTTTGTTTTTCCATCATTGCCTTGTACCGCTTGGTGTCAAAATAAAATAATTATAATTCCGCTATTCAACAGGGTAGTCGCAATATTTCAACATTTTAACACTTATTGGATAATAATTAAATTACATAATTAAATACTTACATCATAATTTCACCTATTTATTACATACCTTCAAATGTGGACTACATGACCATCTTAGATCATACAACGTACGTCGAGATTACTTCAAGATTGGTACACTTAAAACTAGAACTAGGCAATTGACTGATCTTATATGTTTACATAAAATTATTCACGGCCATCTAGATACTACATTATTTCTAAGCAATATTGAAATAAATGTCCCCAATTCCCATTCCCAAGACGCTATAACATTTTTCACATGAATACATTTAAAAATAATATCGCCTACTTTAGCCCTCTGACCCAGATGTGAAGATAGAGTGTGGTGAAGTAGATATTTTCGTCGATAATTTGTACGGATTCCGATAAAAAATAAAAAAAACAATTATATTGTGTCAATTGTCTCTCTATGTATGCCTCACCTGTTTCTTATTTATCTTGCCACTTATTGTAATGTGTTACTTGAGTGAGCTTGTATATAATTCTGTATTTTTAATTGTAATTGTTTTGTTTTTCTAATTGTATGTAACTGTTTTTTAATTGTATGTAATTGTAGATATTTGTAATTGTATAATAACTGAGTTATTAAAACTGGACTGTTCTTACGTAAGTGCAAACATCTGTAAAAACCTAGTATAAATAAATAAATAAATATCTAAGTTCAAAAATGTTTACAGTAAAGAACATAACATACATTTTTATGCATATCTAAGAATAAATTAATATCGACCTGACAAAGCAAAGTAGTACTCACATATAATTTTAAAATATTTACTATTATAATAAGTTAATTTAATTTTTTTCCTACATATAAAAAGATAAACTACACGTACAGTACAATAATCAAACTGACTTATTTCGGTTTTTTGTGACGTGAAATTATTCACATTCAAGGAACTTTTCATTTTCAAAATTAGAACTGATTGTGGGAGACAAGCGATAAAGTGGGTACCAATTTTATTTTATTTTAATAAATTAGTTTATAATTCTCTATTTTAAATAAATGTATTTCATTTGTTAAAATTTTTGACAGATGTTGCATACGTACGAAGCGTACGAAATTCTACAGTTGTATGTTTACTCTTTTCGTAGATTCTCTCAGAATCGCTCTGGTGAAAGATTAACATCAGAATGGAAACATTGCTAAAAATGGCTTTAGCCTAGTTTGGTGACCAGATCTAAATAGTCAGTTCCCAACTTTACTTTTCCCCATCTCCTTCCGTTCCCTGTTTCTATAAGCTTCACCACATATACCCCAATTCCGGATGCCGTAATACCATGGTTCCGGACCGTCGATTGGGACTCTTGTGCGGTGATCATAAAAAAAAGTATTGGATAATGTGATTATAACTCATGACGTGCAGTTCCAGATTGCAGTCTACGGAAGATTGCTCTGATGATGGTCAACCTCTGATTGGAGGGTACCAGAAGTAGAAAAATCTTAATTACATATTGAAAAATCTGTTCCGTATGTCACACGATCAAATTGTAAGACTCCGTCGTCATGTAGTTTTTACCGTAGATTCTAAGAAGATGTACCTAAGTTTGAATTTTTTGGGCGATTGCTGCACAAGAGTCCCATCTGATCCCAACTATACGGAGCCAATGGGACTATGGCATCGCCAAATGGTGTGTTTTGTGTAGTTAAGTACATATTATTATGAATATTGTGTTCCTACAGGTTCGGATTTGAGAAAATAAAACATTAAAAAAATGTGGTAGTTCTTTGTCGAAGTTATGATACAGTTAAATATGGAATCGGGTAGGGATACTTTAGCACAGTTTGGTACACGGAGAAAATTTTTATTCTAAAATACGATCATTTTATTTTTAAAAACGGTTAAAAACGGGACTCAAGTTCTTACGAACAAATTAACAGGGTTTCAATGTTTATTGGCGGGAACATGTAAGAATAATTGGTTGGTATGCGTAATTTCGTACGTATATTGTTCGTAAGAACATGAGTCCCGTTTTTAACCGTTTTAACGAATAAAATGATCGTATTTTAGAATAACATTTTTCTCCGTGTAGAGCTCCGCCCCGCCAAGGCGTAGGGTCCTGAATTCGTGTCCTAGATGTGATCGTATCTTTTTCTGATTTTCTGTTTTCAGAATTTCGATAGATTTTCTGTAATATTGTCTTCATTTAACAAAAACATTTTTTTATTACAAAACCCAGTGCTTGCTTAGAGTTCTTACAAGTATTTTTTCCAATGTTCATTATTTCATGTAATAAAAAGCATTTCAAAAATAGTAATGGAAACCCGACAGTCAAAATAATCATAATCTTGCCTTTGTCTGGCCCTTGCCAGATGCTAACAACCTCATTAAATAATATAAAGGAAAGTTATTCAACCTTCGCTCCTTTCCCCCTTTGCTTGCACTGCGTTGGACTTAACATCGTTCTTTAATATTCTTGTGATATCATTATCTTACTAATATTATAAAAGCGAAAGTTTGTATGGATGTATGTGTGTTTGTTACTCTTTCAAGCAAAATTTACAGAACGCATTTTAATGAAACTTTACAATAATATAGCTCATACATCAGAATAACATATAGGCTATAATTTATAAAGCTAACTATTTATTTTCAATATATTGGAAATGATAATTATTGTTTAATAGAAAATATCAGAATTTGAGAATGACATTTTGCAAAACATTTAAAATATTTAAATTAGTGAATTTATTTTAAATACTCGCCTAATACTTTGAATCGAATCAAGAATAATTATAGATATTTTAAATAAATTGGTTACGAATTTTGGTATAAACGTAGATTGGACCTAGGGAAAGAAAATAGATTACTTGAAGTACTAATCCTACGCCGACGAAATCGCGGGCATAAGCTAGTTATAAATACGTACGTATTACCTTATATATAAAAATTATTTTGTTCATATAAAGTAGTTACTTTGTGATGTGACATTATAATTTAAAATAAAATAATAAGTTTGTAAACACCATTTTTATTTTTCATATTTTATGCCGACAGGGTTTCGCTGCCACCGTAGCTTCTTCAGGGCAGTATAATCTCTACTATAAGTCAAACAGAAACTAAATGCGGGTTCAAAGTCTAAACTGAGTACAGGTAAGGAAACACGAGAAGATTCACGACTTAGAATTAATTTTATTAAACAAAATGTTTTTATTATCTTCGGGACTGAATTCAAGTGTCTTCAAGTCTGAATTTAAGGATTGAATAAAAATGCGTAGGTGTTTAAAAATACCTACAAGGTGTCCGGTAACTCATATTACATACATATTTCAGAATCAAGAAAATTCTTAGACAGGTTTATCTCATGCTAATTAATAAAGCGGTAACCAATTTATGAGACATTTAAATTTAAATAATATTTGATTTTTACCCCCAGCTGGGATTTTACATATTTATTTTTTTAAAGACAAAAAAACACCTTAATGTGCACATGATGACAAAACAACATGCTTTTTACAATACAATATACATGTTACATTAGTAAATTTTTATTTGTAATTACAAAAAAAACATTTTACAGTTTACGGAAAACGTAGATACACATATTTATTTAATTAACACGAAATTTATTCCATCTTATCATCCAATCCCGTTACCGTTTTAGGTTTTTTGTAGTTTTTACGAGGCTAATGGAACATTTTTACTTCTTCTGCATGCGGAGAATGAGAAGCTTCCGACGACACTCTTCGAATGTTCGACAGGTTGAGGCCGCAAGCCTCTGCTGCCATTAAATGTACTTGCTTGTAGTTCAATGTTTTGATGTATTCTGGATTGCCACGGATTGTTTGGAAAAACTTGATAACATCATAAACTATCGTTTTTTTACCTGCCTGCAATTCGTATCGTTGATTTACATCCACCATTTTGAATGTGTATTGTCTACTAAAAACACTGATATTTGATCACACAATGTGAATGTACAAGCACACCGATTAAATAAATGGAGTCAAACTGACATTAATAAAGTACATCAAATTGAAAATAAAGAAATGGACTGGTTTTTGATCTTATGAAGTCAATGCACTACTCATTACTAAATGTATAATCATTAATTGTTTGCTTACATAGAAGCACGATATAAATAACAATGGAATTACCAAGGGATTCAGTCGCCTAATCGACGGGAATAACCGCCATTCGAATTTCAAAATTTTGTTTCGGAGTGTATAATTATTAGGTATCGTTTAAAATATTGTTCTTAGGATCCAGTTTAATGTATTTCCGAAAATCGGAATTTTCGAGGGTCGAATAAATAATAAGAAAAACAAAATATAAATATTACGGTGGAGTGTCTTTCGAGTTTGGGTTTTTCGGAGTTTTTACTGTACGTTAATCCCCGTGTGAAATTTTGGCAGTGCACTTGGTATCTGTTTTACTATAATGTCTAACATGTGTTATAATATATTCAGTGTATATATATATATACAACTAATAATAATTAACCTTATCAATGGCGTAGAATCTCAATAAAAATGGGGGGGCGGGGGGTCACGAGAAGGGCGCAGCGGGAGAGGGGAAGTCGAAAGGGAAAATCTAGAAGGGAAGGGGACGCGGGAGGGGAAGAGGAGGCGGAAGGGAAACGGGGACGAATGGGAAAGGACACGAAAAGAGAAACAATTTACTTATTTAAGTAGCATGGCATCGCTTGCCGGGTACAGCTAGTCTTCTATATATATAAAAATGAATCCCCGTTTCCCTTGGTCACGCTATATCTTCAGAACGACTTTACCTATTTCATACATATATTTTTTTAAAGTTTTCTAATACTTTGTAGAAGGTTCTTACGGAAAGAAAAATTAAGAAAATTTCGCAGAAAAATGGATAATTTCAGAAAACTTAACGACTGTTTTAACTTCAGAAGGCTCTCCCCCGTGAGAGGGGAGGAGGATCGCGGGGAAGGTAAAAAGGGAATGCGGGGGGGGGGGGAAGGGGACGAGGGTGGGGAAGAGGTGGTGGAAGGGGAGCGGGGACGAATGGGAAAGGACACGCAGGGAGGAACAATTTCTTTATTTGAGTGGCATTGCAACGCATGCCGGGAATCAGTTAGTATACAATAAAATCTAGTTTTTATTTTATTTTATTTAAATTGTTATTCTTAACATATCATAAATAATATAAGGATATTGTATATTGTCCTCCAAAATATTTAAGACTTAGCTTTAGTATTATACGAAAAAAAAACAATTAAAATGAAAATGTAAAATCGACTTCTTATCTTGAAAGTAAGGTAAAAAAATAATAATAACCTTTAAGTTTCTCTTTAAGCTTGGATTGCAGTCGGGGCTGCAGTTTAAAATGTATTATTGTTGAGAATAAAACCAATATATATATATATATATATATATATATATATATATATATATATATACATCCCGCTATCATTACGGCGTCTTCTAATGGCCCAGTTTCATTCAATCCTGCGTCTGACGGTAATTCTGCGTCCGGTATACGGACGCAGGATTACACACATGTAATTTCAAGTTTTCCCCACTCCTATACCATCATAGAGTCTAAATACAAAAACAAGCCAGACGCAGTTTTGGTACCCAAATCAACTGAAATATATGATGTTAGTTCACCGTTTTGCCTTCGAGCGGCGCGCGGCGGCGCTGCAGTAGATGAGCGTATATTTTTTAATATATACATCTTTACATTGACTCGCCTATCGCAACTCCTACGTTTGGCAACATCGCTTTTTAACGGCGTTTCGTCTGTTTCCTGGAACGGTGCGAGCAGATCAATTATAATAATAAAACATCGCGCATTACAGCATGATAAGATACGACTTCGTTAGAATTCACAGAGAAAAACTAGTTTTTAATCAATGAGGGGCAAGACTCTCGACTAGTGATCTGGAGGTCGCGGGATCAAAATCCCGGTGTGCGTAAGTAAATTCTATTTGATTGATTTGTGTTTTCACAATATAATGATTATTAATAACTAGTCACTAAACACAGCTAAAGCCATTTCATGCTATGTTTCAATCCTGAATGGTGGTCTCACAAAAAGGCGATACGGAGAGTATCGTCCAGTCTAGAACGTGCCGCAAATACACATTTTATTATTTTTAATTATTAAATTGTGAAATACCTAATAAAAATTTACCAAAGGAATTTATTTGCTGACCTCCGGATAGCTATTCGAGAGCCTTACCCCTTGACCACGGATGCCGTCAAAGAAGAGGAACTGAGATTTTCACAACGTGTAGGAATGCGTAGAAATCTCTGTCGCTGAGAGGTATGTACCGACTGCTGTGTCATAAACGTATTCCTAATCTTTTTCACGGTCAACTAAAATAATCGGCAATATTCCAAATGAATGAATCTTCTGTTACAGACAGGGTGGCCTTCAAACGCAATAACCCATTGGTTTTGTGACCCACATTCCCATGTGTTTATAATATCTTTTTATTATAAACAAACTTTTGTTAGTTTTATAGTTACCAGGAGAGTGGTTTCTTATCACTTAAAATGTGTTTTCAAACACATAACAACTTTGGAAGAGGATATGGGTGCCGCCACCCTGGGAACCATTTATCGGATAATCAACACTCCGCCATAGGTCACCCCAAGTGGTTCACAATTTTGGTGAATTAGCTTTAGTGCCCGGGTTCATAGAGATGAGGTTTGTCCGGCCCTTGGCATGGATGCGTCTGTCTACCAAATGCGTGGCAGGCCAGATCGGGAGAGACTAGTTGTGGAAGACGTTTTGATTTCTCCAGCAGGACTTTCCCGGAACATCGTCTTGCACCGCAGAGGGACGGATGGATTCATACGTTCGCAACTCCTGAACGAACTGAACCTTAAATTCCTACCCACCACTCATACCTTCATTCAAAGAACTTCCTCTATTAATTTCTGAAAGAGACCTTCCACACAGCATCCCCATAGATGACATAAAGCTAATGTAAAAAAAATATATGTATTATTATTTTTTATGAAGTTGCCGGACAGAGGTTGACGGTAACTGTGGTTTGGGTTACCTACATCAGAAAAATGTAGTTTTTTTTTTTTCAAAAATTATATTATCACGAATACTTCCATAAGAAATTAACATAAAACTGTTTCAAAGTCACCCAGAATTAATTCATAAAAGGTAATGGTTAAAACGTATTTTGCAAAAAGGGGGGAAAATAAATATATGACTCTTTTGGTTTAAATAATCTTTTCTTATTTATTTGTTTTGTTATTACGTTATTTTATTATTACTTATTTATAATATTATTACGTGTTTAGTTTAGTTATGACCTACGAGGCAGTTTGTTTATATTAAGGGTACCTATGAACACCAGGCCCTAGCACACTCGATCGATAGGATAACTATCGGTAACTTCTCATCGTTCCCTAGCATGACTACAGATCGCCAACGAATAAGTGACAGTTCAAAATGACTAGTGTCCTTAATATTATCGATATCAACTGTTGTATGTAGGTTTGCGATCTGCAGTTGTCTAGGCCCTAGACAACTGCAGATCGCAAACCTACATACAACGTCGGTAACTTCTCACCGTTCCCTAGACTCTAGGGAACGGTGAGAAGTTACCGACAATTATTTTACCGATCCTTATCGATCGACCACGCTAGGGTCGATCGGTAAAATAATTGTCGGTAACTTCTCACCGTTCCCTAGATAACTGCAGATCGCAAACGTACAAATAACAGTTGATATCGAATACATTAAGGACACTAGTCATTGTGAACTGTCACCTATTCGTTTGCGATCTGCAGTTGTCCTAGAGAACGATGAGAAGTTACCGACAATTAACCTACCGATCCTTATTGATGGACCATGCTAGCACCCCAGAAATATTATGAACAAATGCCAGAAATGCAAACACTTGAGAAATCCATTGATGGGTCAGCTGTCTCAAGGACTCCTATCACATAGGCGATCGATAAGGAATGATACTTTCGAGAACTAAAGTTAACATTTTAAACATATCCGTATAACATTGTTTTTTATCTATATATATATTTAAAAATTTTTTTTACCCTCTAAATTTTTCCAAAATAATTTTTTTCGTCTCTCTAATTGTAAAACAATATCCTCATTTATATATGTTTCTTTATTATTTATAAGTTAAAAAAAATTGTTTTTATCTGCTGTTAAAGTCAATTAGTGAGAAATAGTTTGGATGCAGGTGAGTTCTCTAGTTCTTGTTTTTATGAATTGTGAATTGAGATCTGTATCTGTATTTTCTCCTTAAGAGCGATTGACCAGCGGCTGATAATAAAAGTTTAAAATGCTTGCAACTGTACAGAGAGGTTCCAATGAGAAAGATCGATTATTCCCCGTATCAAATTTTTAAAATAAAAAATTGAATATCGATTTATTTTATTCAAAACTTGCTTTAATCTCTCTCTCTCTGGTTTCAATCCTGGGATTGGTTTGCAGCAATTTCCTCTATTTTTCTCTTCCATTCATCCCTGAAATGTGCGGCTCTTTTGAAGTCTGCATATGATGAGCAGCGCATGTCCACCAGCATGTCCACTGGAGGACCTGCTGGTGCTTTAATATATACCCACATTCAAGTGAGCAATAAAAATGCTCAAAACGCACGATGATAAATTATTAAATATAGTGTACTTCTTGTAAGTATTTTTTGATCGTAAGTATTTTTGATTTTTCAATAATGTCTAAAGAAAATAAGTGTGTAAAAAAAATTTGAAATATTTTAGTTTGTAAGACCTTAAATAAATAGAAAAACTGGGGTACGTTTGTCACGAAACACGTTCTCCGATTTATTTTTTAATGATTTTAATTTAACTAAAATTAAAATTTTTAAAACTCTGTTGATTAGATTATGCATTGATTTATTTTGTTGTATGATTATATGATTTGAAATTTGTGCTGTTTAATATAATCTATTGTTTGAAAATTGAACAAATGTGCCAACTATCAACGGTATAGCCTTAGTATATTAAAAATACACTTATTTCAAAAATTTTAAAACTGCGTGCACCAGATAAAATAACATCTTTCAAAATCAATTTATGTTTTTTTGTAAAAAAGAGTCAATACGTCTAGAATTTGATTTAAAAGGGACTAATTTCCGGTATTCTCTGGTAATACACTCTTAATAAATAAAAACAAAAAACTTCCCATCGTTCTCTAGCATGACTGCAGATCGCCAACAAATAAGTAACAGTTCACAATGACTACGTGTCCTTAATATGTTCGATGTCAACTGTTGTTTGTGCGTTAGTGATCTGCAGTTGTCCTAGGGAATGTATAAATTATTTTGTATTTTGATAGTATCTTCCACTTCCAATATACTATATATATTATTTTTAATTATTTAATTATGAAATAACACAAATTAATCAAATACAATTTATTTATGTACGAAGAGTTCAAACACCAGACCTTCGGATTGGGAGTCCAAAGCTTTACCCCCGGACCACGCCAGCCGTCATGGAAGAAAATGGTGTAAAAAGAATAAACTATGCAAATTTGAATGGTAGAATAAGTCGTGGACACCCGAGGAAGCATTATCAAGTGATATATAAAAGGTGTAATTTTTCTATATGCATTTGATGCTGCAAAATTCTACTGGGGTAAAGGTCTAAACATCGTACTAGAAAATGCACAAAGTGACCTAGAAATAATTTACAGTTGGCCCCAATCAAATATCCTAACCATAAATATTAATTAAAACAGGATACATGTTTTTAAGCTCAATTGGTAAAATAATTCCTCCTCATGTTCCCTCAAAATTAAAAAAAGGACAATTTGCAAATCCTGATACTGAAATAATATCTGGGGGTCTAGCATTGTAAGCATTTAACTTTTAAACAACACATACAAGATGTTAAAGAAAAAAACCACACCCTTAATTGGCGTATTTAATCGGTTAATTTTAAATTAAAAAAAAACTAAATAATTGTCTTGTACACCACAGATATACTTTATTTCAAATAAATCCATTTTGCATTTTAAATGGTTTTTTTCACCCATTTCCATTTTAGATGCATTCTAAATGCATTTTTGCAACATTCTTCCTATCATATCAATAGACCCTTTCTTCATATTTGTGTCTGTCAAGGCACTCCCTGGTAAAAAAAACCCTGGCAAAATAATAGAAACCATTCCAAAAAAAGGGGCACAGAAAAATATTAAATTTTCGATAGTAGTTTCTATTTCTTTATGCTGGCAATTAGTTCCATGTAAAATTTGGTGGCATTTGTTAACATTTATGTCTTTTTTCTGCTCTTAATAACGTTAATTGATGCGTATTTAGATTAGAACAAAACTTTACAAATATCAAATATTAAAAAAATGGCGGTAAAGAAATCGTTTTACATCAAGGTTCTTGGTTTTATACGGAAAATTTTAAACTTGTTTGAATAAAAATTATTGCAATTTTTATCATTCATCCTTAACATAATTAGTTTTTTTAGGTGATTATGTTGAAACGTAGTGTAATTTTCAAAATCTGTTTCAAAGTCTATTGAAAGTGCGGCAGTTGTGGAATATTTACCAAAACCAATAAATGCTATTATAGGCCATGTTAGTTTATCCAGTATTTTAGTTTTTTTTTACTGTTTTACTGTGCATTTTGAAAATACATGTTTTGCATTTTGCATTTGAAATGCTGAGTTGTTTGGCGGCCGGTCCTCTTTGTCTAGCTCTGCGGAGAAACGACGTGCTGGTTAGTGAGTTATTGTTTATTAATATTAATTTATTATTAAAGGCATATTAGTTTATTTGTTTACACCGTTTGCTTTCCCTTTTCGTCTTTCCCCATTTTTCGTTCTAAGAGGATTTAATAAATATTTTAGTGATAAGGTTCGCAATAGACCGTTTCTCCCGTGAACGAAAATGTATTAGAACCTATAATTCGTAAAGATATCTACCGTCAATCATGATAAATTTGATAAGCATTTATAATGGGTACCAATTTGGGAGGCGGGTATAGGTACCGCCGCCCTGTGAACCATTTATTGGATAACCAACACCTCTGCCATAGGTCACCCCAAGTAGATCGCTACATTTGGTGACTTAGAAGGAGTGCCTGGGTTCATGGGAGTGATGTTTATCCGGGTCTTGGCTATGTATACATCGGCTTGCCAGCTGCGTGGCAGGCCGAATCGGGAGAGATTGGTTGAGCGAAACCTTTTTATCTCTCCAGCCAGACTCTCCCGGTACATCGCCTTGCACCGCAGTGGGAGGGATGGATTCATATGTTTGGCATTTCTAGAGACACCGACCCCCAGATTCATACCCACCCCACATACCTTTTTCCTTCCAAGAACTTCTTCCACTTCCTTTCCTTAAAATACCCTCCACACAACATCCCCAAATATGACACAGGCCCTGAGGGAAATTATTTTCCCCAGCGCCTCTTGTGTGGAGCTAATGTAAAAAAAATGTTATTTCATTTTAAAAAAACCTATGTTTAATGTAGAAATAATTTTTTTTTAATAAATGATTATAAGCAAATTCAAGAAAAATGGCTGATGAACAAAAAAGACTATCATTAGACTTAGAATATCGAGTACAGATCAATCATAATAAAACATCGCACAGTGCAAAATAATAAGATAAGATTTCATTAAAATTCACAGAGAAAAACTAATTTCTAATCAATGTGGGGCAAGACTCTTGACTAGCCATCCGGAGGTCGCGGGTTCAAATCCCCGCATGTAAATTCTATTTGATTGATCTGTATGTTAACAATTATGGAATATAATCTTAGTATCGCCCCGGTGTAAGACCACCATTCAGAATTAAAACTTTGCTTGAAATGGCTTTAGTTGTTTTAATTAGCCAGGAACGTGTAGATTTGAATAGCCAGGTACTTCCCCACCTTCTCCCCATTTTCTTACCCTTCCCACTTACCTTCATCCTCACAACATACCCCATTTGGGGATGCCATAGTCTCACTGGAAACAGGCAGTTGGGAGCAGTTGGAACTCTTGTGCGGTTTTCACGTAAAAAAATCTGCATTCCATATATTTTTTTGGACGTTGCTATATATTATATTGATGTGGAAGGTTGCTAGATTTAGTTTAAAATATTTCAGACACCCTGTCATAGATTATTATTGTATTTATAATGCGTGATCATTTGTGTCAAGCCACCCTACAATTATTAATTAAGAGAAAATCAATGAACTTCAGTAATTTGAAAACTTAGTTACTTGTGTAAATAAGTAAAATAAAATATTTTTTTCTTCAATTACGACTGATTTGATAGTAAAAAAATAGTGAGATATTGGAGATGTGAGTGTAATGAGTAAGAATTATAATTGTGACGCTTAGATGGTTTTGGCAAGAAGGGCCAATGATCTAAGAAAAGGGAATGAGAATTATATATTACACGAACTAATGACGATTGGTAGAAGAAGTCGGGGATGCCCGAGAAACACATGGCATTTTTCAGTCATGTCAAAAAACAGAATAACAGAACGATGTATGAATGTGAATAAGGTGAGGAAGGAGTGTGTGTCAAGACCGAGTTGTTTGGCGGTCGTCTCTGCTAACCCCTGCGAGAAAACGGCTCGATAGTTAGTTAGTTAGTTATTGTTAAATACTATTTATTTATTATTAAAGGCATGTTATTTTTTCTCATGTGAACGAAAATGCAATAGTTATCCATAACTCTAAAATATACCTAGCGTCAATCATGACATCTCTGATAAGCACTTCTGCATTTCAATTTGATTTTTATTTATTTAAAAAATTACTGTATATAATACAGATAAAACATATTTTTTTATTTAATGATTTTATAAAAAAATTCAATGTTGTATCCATAAAAAAAAATGTAATGATTTTTTTTTTATGAATACCGCACAAGAGTCCCACCTGCTCTCGTCTGGGAGCAGTTCAATTGGGGTACGTTGTGAGGCTGAAGTTAGAGGGGAGAGGAAGGATGTGGGGAAAAGGGAGGTTGGGAAGTAACTGACTATTCAGATCTGGTCACCAAACACAGCTAAAGACATTTAAAGCAACTTTTGAATTCTGAATAGTGGTCTAACACCAGGGCGATACTGAGAGTATCTGCCACTCTGGAACGTGCCGCAAATATACCTTATATAATTTTTAATTCATTGATTGCGGAATAACACAAATTAATAAAAAAAAAAATATTTCGCACCCCACTCAAAGAAAGTGTTTGTGTTAATTCTGTTTATTGATGCCCTTTTGGATATACTATATTTTTTGTTTTTCCGTCTGGTGCGTACATAAATAAATCAGAAGGTTTTCCGACCCGTGAGCACTGTGAGCAGGCAACATAATAGTACACAAGTGCTAACCCTATACAAATCGCAAGTGCGCCCCACGGTTGAATTTGGCAGCCACTTCTTGTCTGGAGCCCCACAATACTTGAAAAAAAACCCTCGACTCGGGAAACGGGTGATCCGTTTGATAGATTCTCCCGTCTTAACAAACGGATTGCAATATTTAATGCACAGGCGTCGGGAGGGAATGCTGTCCTTGTTCTACCGGTATTTCAAAGGAAGATGCTCCGAGGAACTAGCAAACGGATTAAAATCTTTAGTGCACAGGCGCCGGGTGGGAATGCTGTCCTTGTTCTACCGGTATTTCAATGGAAGATGCTCCGAGGAACTCCGAGGAGCATCATTGATTCCCTCGGTACTGGTGAATAGACGGGAAACACGTCAAACACGCGCCCAGAATATGTACACGGTTGACATTTGTCACATGAGAACTAGTCGTTTCTACGACTCGTTCTTGAGTTCAACAGCTCGGCTGTGGAACGATTTGCCGGCATCTGTGTTTCCTCCCTCAACATGGGTCTCTTCAAGACCCACGTTCACTCTTTCCTCTCCCCAAAAAGACCCTTTACACAGCATATTCACAGATGACATAGGCTCTGAGGGAAATTATTTTCCTGAGGGCCTCCTGTGTGGAGTTAATTTAAAAAGGTTTCAATTCTGAATGCTAAGTCTCTAAAAATCCCGTACCAATATAATAATTTTTTAAAGTTCGCATCGCCGCCGGGTCGATTAGAGTCCGCGACGTATGCAACAGTCGTGTTGGCACCTTCATATTTTATAAATACAAAGTGGTCCAACCAAAACCTTGAACAAATAAGCGGCAACGTCGCAGGACGTTGGTTTGTTGTCAACATAAAAATAAGTATAGTTTTTATGACGTAATGGACGCTACATTGTTTCCATCATGAAAGAAAGTATACACTGGATGCTATACTGCATTTGATATAAAAGGAGTTCAGTTTGATGCGACGATAAAGGGCGTTTTTTTCGTTTTGTATATTTTTAAATTAATGTTTTTCAAAAATTTAAATACCTAGCTACAATCAAACACTTAAAAGATAGTATATACTTTAGTTAAAACTATGTAAAATCAAGTCCTTCAGATAGACGCGGTAATGTCGATTGGATGAAAGGAAGCAGAAATGATAGCGGGATGTATATATATATATATATATATATATATATAAATATATATATATTATTTTTTTGTTTTGTTTGAAAGATACATTTTTGATTTTAACGTCACGGTGCTTCACCAATAACCAACAAAATGTACTAAAATTCTCATATTATAGAGAACAGGAAAATTATCAACATAATTTTTTTTAATATAGCAAAATGGCACTAGACTCCCTTCTGCTCCTAACAATTAGTTTTTGAAACTTAATAAAATAGTAATCATTTCTAAAATTTAAATAATTACGAAAATAAATAAATCACTTTAAATATATTCTTAATTTCCGAAGCAAGTAGGATTATCTATATCTAAGGCATCCGTGATTGGGATGTGTTACGAGGTTGAAGTAAGCGGGGTGAGGAAAGAGATTTGTTTATTTATATATACTTTATTCCCTCGCGAGACTTTAACATTGGGTACATGTTTACAGTATTTTTCGCAAGGGTTATAAACAGTGGTATGATGAGATGGCAAATATGCCATTTCACCTATAGGGCAAGCAGAGGGGAAGGAAAACCATACAGCTATGTCTTCCCGACTACTTTCTCAGCAGTCATTAAAAAAAATATATACATGCATATTTAAGATATAATTATGGTTCAAGGCTTTTGACAAGACGTAGATATATTTTTTATTTCATAAATACATTCAATTTTTTTAACAGAAATGCCTACCCATCTAATGAGGAGAATTCTGCCATTGCAGTATTGATTTAAGTGTATAATACAAAATGCATAAGACCGACATTTATTTCGTTTATTAACTGCAGTAATGTCAATAAATTGTGCGTGATTGCCATCGAAAATTGGTAGAATGCATTATCGTCCACAACGAGTCAATTTGCCGAGTTTCAGCTCGATCAGTTGTCGGGACACAGGTTAATTTCCACTTTCGAGATATCTCTTCACTCACGCGTTCATTCAGTTAAGAAAACAAAAGTGAAATTTAAATAGATGTACATATTGCAATTATAAAATATTAACTATGTCCTTGATGAAACAACTCAACTTTATTACGCTGTCAGATAGGCGGATCATCTCTGACCTTGAAAATCTTAATTACGCTGTCATATAGACGGATCATCTCTGACCTTGAAAATCTTAATTACGCTGTCATATAGACGGATCATCTCTGACCTTGAAAATCTTAATTACGCTGTCAGATAGGCGGATCATCTCTGACCTTGAAAATCTTAATTACGCTGTCATATAGACGGATCATCTCTGACCTTGAAAATCTTAATTACGCTGTCATATAGACGGATCATCTCTGACCTTGAAAATCTTAATTACGCTGTCATATAGACGGATCATCTCTGACCTTGAAAATCTTAATTACGCTGTCATATAGACGGATCATCTCTGACCTTGAAAATCTTAATTACGCTGTCATATAGACGGATCATCTCTGACCTTGAAAATCTTAATTACGCTGTCATATAGACGGATCATCTCTGACCTTGAAAATCTTAATTACGCTGTCATATAGACGGATCATCTCTGACCTTGAAAATCTTAATTACGCTGTCATATAGACGGATCATCTCTGACCTTGAAAATCTTAATTACGCTGTCAGATAGGCGGATCATCTCTGACCTTGTACTATTAAATAAAATTTAATTGCATTGACAACCCTGAAATTCTCCCCAAAATAAAATTTACATACCGACCAGAAATACGATGCAAAGTGCCACCTTTTTCTGTGACAATTATAAAACAAATTATGAGGATCATACACCTTTAAATAGACCACACCATTTGGCCAATAAATTTGGGAATATTGTAGACACGTTTAAAGATTCCGTATAAGTTACAAAACGAAGTCTTTATAATTACTTTAGTAAAATGTATGATTTCATGACTCCGAAGTGGATACACTTTTTATTGTATTTGTATTTTATTTTTTTATACTTCTTTATACTTATTTCGCTTTCCATACCTATAAATTTACTTTGCTTTAATTTCATCATAAATCATTACGTATTGTACCTATACTATTTATTTTCTAACACAAATGTATTACTTATATATCTATCTTTGTAAAAGCCCACAAGGGCGTAAATAAATAAATATTTAAAAAAAAGACGGTCACGTAGTAACAACAAAAATATTAAAAATTATCCATTCACTAAAGACGTGGATAAGATCTCTCGCAATGCGGCAAAAGCTTCAAAAACCAAAACTTACCTGATCTGAGATTCTCGTTCACTTTCAAGGTTTTGTGATGTTATCTTATTAAAAAAAACTGTTTGAATATTATAACATTATATTCCCAAGAAGAGAATAAAGTTACAATGCCGGCACTACCTTTGATGCTGTACCGAGATAAAACGTTCGCCGTCAAATCGAAACAGCAGAATTGCGAATTTTCGTTGATGATAACACAAAGTTATCTGGTTGGGAGGCAGCGCGGTACCCGCTTCTAGTTTCTGGAACGACCTGGAGTAGTTTTCGTATTAAACTTGGCTTCCGATACTAAAAGTGAACTCAGCGATACATGAACTTAAGAACACGGATTTCGGCGTTTCCAAGCTAAGTTTCTGGTTGCCTACTAATTCAGACTTCAGAAGTGGAGTGTACCAACATAATATCGCTCGCTGAGGGTTGGTTTGTACTATGTCCACAAAAACTCGTATTGAGAAAACGAGGTTTGAATTTCTATTTTTGTTTCTTTTACTTCAAACTAATTGTTATAAATAAGTATCTGATTTAAATAAATAAATTGTTTCTCCCTTCGTGTCATTTCCCATTCGTCCCCGTTCCCTTTCCGACTCCTCTTGCTCTTTCCCTTCCACGTAACCCCCTCCCGCGTTCCCCTTTCACCTTCACGAGTTCTCCCTCCCCTCTCCCGCTCTCCCCTTTCTCGCGACCACCCTTCCACCTTTTCCACCTTCCCCTCTTTCTTGTCCCCCCTCCCACGAAGCCCCCCCTGCTTAATTATCCAACCGGCCCTCCCGCATACCTCTCCCCCCAGCATTTTTTCCAACAACACGCGTGAACTATTTAATATTTTTTATGCAAATTTCATAATATCAGAGCTCACCAGTATATATATATAGAAGTATTCACGGGCATGTTCACAACAATTCAAACAAATTTTATAACAATCGGAAGAAATTTTAATCGCAATCGTATGAATAGTATAAGAAATAATTTCATAACGCCAGAGCTCTACTGCAGACACAGAATATACCCCGTACGGTATCTGCCGCTAATGCGAATGTATTAAGCAAAAGGTACGTTTCACCAGCTTCGTGCAAATATTCAAGCATATAACTATATGATCTGTTTTGTTTAACACCATGGTATTTTTAAAAACTTTTCTCGAGATGTGTGACACCTCTACCCCCTCTCGCTATATTTTTTAGAAAGAGACACAGCATTATTAATACCTATTTCAATGAAGCTTTGGGACCGATCGCAAACGAACTTCTTAATTATTTTTTCGCTAAAGGGTATTTTAGGTTGAAAATGTGTAGAATATATAAAGATCATTTTTCTGATTTTAATCCTCTTACTACAAACGTTTGTTTTTTATGTTTTCATTCAAATTTATTAATTTTAAAAATGATCAAACACTGACAAAACCAAAACGGCCAGTGATTGGCGTGGGCACCAAATACGGACGTCAACAAACAATTATTCATTATTTCATCGGTGATTCAATCCAATATTGTATTTGTTGTATTTGCCTTTTTTGAAAGTTGTTGTATTTGCCTTTCTTGAAAGTTTTGAGTTTTTGATTGACAAAACTATTTATTAATATTCATATTGCTTGTGTACTTTCGCGAACAATTATTTTTTCTTAATATTTCAAAGCATAACTTCTAAAAAGCGTTTATAAGTAAAAATACTATACGCGTGCCATCTACAAAAGCGTAGAATATGAATTCTTTTGACATTCACCTTAACATAGAGAATATTAAATATTATGACTTCTTCATGTTGTCTGTAGCCTAATTAATAATCACAGATATAAATTCAAAAATTGAACTTGCAATTTTTAATATATTGTGTAACACACGATCAATGATTTGTAAGAAAAAAAATTTGAATAATTAGAAAAGTGAAAGTACCATCTTATCTTTGTGATTATCAAAATCTAAAATGCGCAGGAACTTTTGAAATAATTCAAATAAAAGTTTTTAATATCTCTTCAAGTTGACCATATTTTGCTTAGCGAACGCACGAGGGTATTTGCAAATTATCCAAATGTGGCTAAAAACGCTCCAGTGGATAACAGAGGACTATGTAAGATTTGATATGTGAATGTAAATGAAGCAAGGAGCGTGTGTCAAATCAGAGTTATGTGGCGGCCCATTTTCTTTGCAAACCTCTGCGGGGAAACGACGTGATGGTTATTTAATTCAGGGTTGCCAATGCTCATGTTTCAAAATACCCGCAATGAATGTTCAAAATCCCCGAATCGGGGAGAGCAAAATGGCAAATTCCCCACACGTAGGGTTACCAGGTCTGAAAACTAAATTATCCATCCGGGGGAGTTAGAGAGTTTTAGGTTTTTTTTTTTCAATTTTTTCGCTTTTGTCATTTTATTAGACAGCTAAAATTCCCACTCACACGTTTCTTTAAAATTCTGCCTTCAAAATAATATTCTATGGAAATTAGCATTTTCTATTGATTAATTTTTATTTTTTTGTATGTGATTAAACATATTATTACATACATAATATAAGATTCAAAAATAGGTTACATCTCAATAACCCAACTTTTATCCATACTGGGACCACTTTTTTTGCAAATTTACATCAATGATTTTTTGCAATTAGATATAAACGGTGAATTTTTTCTATATTGCAATATTCTACTGGGGTAAAGATCCAAACATCCTATAAATTAAGTTAAAGAAGTGTGAAGTTACAAAGGAGCAAGGCAGTTTGCAGGTACGTCATATTAATTACGTCTTTAAAGATATTGTATGTAAGTGAGATTGTAATATAATTTCGTTTTCTTTCCCAACAATTTTTCAAAACAAATTTCTAATAATCTTCCACCGAATGTGCTTATTTTTTAATATGGTTGGAAAATCAAGAAATGCCCAGAATCCCCGCATTTTTCCTACAAAAAGTAATTCCCCGCAAAATACCCAATTCTTAAAAAAATTGAAATATTCCCCGCAGTTTGGGGAATTACCCGCAAATCGGCAACCCTGACCGTTAACTATAAGTAATTTTGATCGTTAGTGTGAAAGGATGTTAATCAAAAATATTGTGACGAGTATAAAAATAAATAAAATATTTTAATGAACGAATACATAATAAAATCTGAATTGACAAGTGGTGCAAAAAGGGGATTTTTTTATTGAATTAGTTACCTGCGAGTCTGTGAAACGTAATTTGTGGAAATGTGAAGCTTCGATGCCATTTCTGCAAATCTAATTGAAGAGCCGATTCAAACTCCGTGAAACGCCATCATTCATTTTCAGCGAAACGGATTTTTTGATTTGACGATAAAAGTCAATATAAATAATTGAAACAATGATTGAGTGTTAGATTTAAAAATCACGCGCAGTTTTGAGAACAAAATGGTATCGGATTTGAAATTATTCATAATGTTCATTATTTCGATTCATGGGAATAGGTATAATTATTTTTCGAAATCAGCAATAGCTTCTAAAACCACTTTATTAGATACTAATGGCTTGTTCGCACTAGGCAAGTAATTTAGTCGAGTGGCGAGTTGGCCACTTGACTGACCAAAAAGCGTTCGCATTAAGGTCTAGGAGAGTACATCAGTGAGCGGCGCGTTGCAAGATGAACTTGCTGCAACGCAACAAAGTAAATAATCTAATGAAGCGGATTGTTTTAATTAATTAAGATGCTTATTTTAGAAGAGGTGGAGGAAGAAATTAGTGAGGTGAAAGTTAATAAACTATGAATACGAAAATATTAGGTCCTTACATACGAAATTGGCGTTTTGTATGGGCGGAACATAAAGTCAATTTTTTTAAATATAATATATTTATTTAATCCAAGTATGTACCATTGCTATCTATGCACTTTTGCCATAGGTAGTTAGTTCATCGATCCCTTTAATAAAATAAAAACATTCGGACGGGAATCAATAAAATCTTTTAACCAGCCTCGGTTGTTTAGCAGCTAGCTTTCCATCATGGTTTGCAGTTGCTGACAATAGACATCTGCCGTAATCGTCTGGCCAGATTTAAGAAAGTTGTAGTGAACGACACCAGCACTGATCCACCAAACGCTCACAAGTAACTTTTTTGGAGTCAATTTTCGCTTGGGGTATGGTTTGGCTGGTTCGGCAAGGGTTCAGCCATTGCGATGAGCGCTTCCGATTATCGTACAGGATCCACTTTTCATCACAGGTAATGAATCGATTTAAAATCCCTTAATTATTGTACCGGTTGAGTAATGCAACGCAGCAGTCAATGCGCGTTTGTTGATTTGCTTCACTCAATTCGTGAGGCACCCACCTTTCAAGCTTTTTCACCTTCCTAATTTGCTTCAAGTTCATTAAAACAGTTTTATCACTAACACCGCAGCCTGCAGCTAACTCCGACGTGGTTTGCGATGGATCCGCTTCCACAATAGCCTTCATTTCTTCATTATCAACTTTGGTCTCCGGTCGTCCACGGGGCTTGTTCTGCAGGTCGAAATTTCCAGAACGAAAACGTTGGAACCAAAAACGCTCTGTGTTTTCTTTTGCGGCACCGTCGCCATACACATCATTAATCCTTCGAGCCGTTTCTGCAGCACTGGTGCCACGGTGGAACTCGTACTGGTAATAATATGCGATATTTCAAGTTTTCCATTTTGTAAACTAAGTGACGCAAAGAAAAAAAACAATTAAGGAAAAAACAAATGAATTATAATTTTCGAAACACAAATACATGAGTAAATAGCTGTATAAATTAAATTAAACAATTCATAACCAAAGAGAAGATATTTGAGATCAAAGTTGCCAGTACGGCAAAACGCCAATTTCATATGTAAGGACCTAATATATTAATAGCAGCAAAAGTAAAGAATTTGTGCCTACAACGGTCAGATTCGCAGCCCGCAGCACAGCATGATGTGTAGACCGTATGGTTTTACCGTAAGTGTTTTGTATAATACAAATCGACATTATTAGCCTTTATACATGGTCCTACGAGACCACTTTTCATGAATGGATTTAAAAAAAATACGTACCTTAATTTCTAAAATAATAATTTATTGGCTAATAGCTAGAAACAAGTTAATGTAATATGAATTTTATATAAATTTCAAATTGCTTTATAAATAAAACACGAGTATTCAAGCCAACAGGTTACCTTTATAACAATAATAAACATTTTATACCTAACATATCAAAACAGACTTGTAAAACCTTAAATGTGATTATGAAAATAAGACACGGAATAATTTATTTGAATACCGTAAACGATTCCAAATAAGGTTTCATAAGATCAACATTAAAATCGAAAAAAACCGCATGATGTTACAACATGGAAAAAAAACCGTTTTATTTTCCAAGGAAAGCTATTATTAAAAAGCTTACTTTTTTACAAAATATGATATTAGCGACCAGGGGAACAGGAAAAGAGAAGAGGGTTGGTGGAAGATTGATTAAATCCCTCCATCATTTTCCATGACATATGATGTAGGTACGGAAGGCATACCCTATATCGTTGTGAGTATGTAAAAAAAACTTTACCTTTGAAATATTATTTATTATTTATTGTAGAATATGTGCGGAAAAAAGAAGAAAAAGTTGAACTCGCAAGAGCGAAATGTTGAACGAATCGTACCAATTTTTGTTTAAATACATGTATTGTTTTCTTTATTCAATGAATAAAGTGGAAATTAACGCACTTTTCGCTATCCGATTGAGCTGAAACTCGGCAGATAGACTCGTTCTCGATGAAAATGCAACTATTGGTGGCAATAACGCACAAACATATGGACTATACGATTTTTTCTTAAATTCTAAGAAATTAAAGCACGTATATCTTTTCTTTAATCTCAAGTGACCTACCAGGTAAGTATGGTCCTGTACATTTTCATTAAAAAAAAAATATATATATATAAAAAATACATGTACATTTACATTTTTAGGCAGCACCGCGCTAGTTGTTCAGATGCATTGTACATATAGTTTTGTATCGCTGATCAAAGAACAGGTGGATTTGCATCCATTGTTTTAGACATAGGTTTTTTATATTTGTCTAGTGTGTAGTTAGAAGTAAGATTGTAGAAATTATTGAAATTTGTACAGCGCCATTGAGGTGATTTTTCACAAAAACGGCGCTATACAAGCCATCCAATTATTATTATTATTAATATACGAAATAAATGTCGGTTTCAAAAATCTAAATTTGGCAAAATTGGTAGAGTGGTTCATTCCAATCATTTCAAGGTTCAAACCTCATTCAAACCTTTTATTTTATTTTTTTTACGTTTTAAAATACATTTGAAAATATTTTCTTTTCTTTTTTGTAATGCTGTGTTTTCTCCATATAATTAATTGTGCCCATTTATTTTTATAGGGAAAATTATTCTTCGCAAAGCAATTTACTGTGATATTCACCAGTAAACAACCTCTAAACTGGTTTTATATATGTAATATATTAGAGTATTTCCGGAAACCATCGTTATTGTATTCGTCATTTCATTGTACCGGATATAGAGCAATAAAACCTCTCAGAGACATTTCGGCAAAACGGTTCTTGTATAATATGGAAAATAATGAGGGAAATGGACCGAAATATGATATTATTGATGTAAAGATTTATCATAAAGTCCGACGTTTAACGTCAAACAAACGAAAAATTAGATTTGTGAAAAAAAAATTTAAGGCCAAGTAGAAGGACAGAGTTTAAAAAGAAAGGGAGATATGTGAATACGATTGTTAGAGCAATATTAAAAAAAACTATAATAATTAAGCGAAAATTGTGAAAACATTTAATAAAACACGGGTCGTTTAAAATAGAGGAAAAATCTCGTGACGAATTTGAAGATTCATTGTGATTTTTTTCATTCTTATAACATTTTATCTAACTGATCTTACTAATATTATAAATGCGAAAATTTGTATGGACGTATGTATGTTTGTTACTCTTTAAATCGAAATTTAATGAATGGATTTTAATGAAACTTTACAATAATATAGCTCATATATCAGAATAACATATAGGCTATAATTTATAAGGCTAGGCTATTTATTTTCAATATATTGAAAATAATAATTATAGTTTAATAGAAAACTAAAACTATTTTGGAAAATATTTAAATCCGTGAATTTATTTGAAATACTCGCCTAATACTTTGAATCGAATGAAGAATTATACATATTTTAAATAAATAGGTTAAGAATTTTGGTATAAACGTAGATGGGACCTAGCAAAAGAAAATAGATTACTCGAAGTACTAATCCTACGCAGACGAAGTCGCGGGCAGAAGCTTGTGTTAAATAATAGAACAAATTTTATGTTTTTAATCATTTTCGGAGCATATTTCGCTATTTTTTTTCTATCGAAGGAATTTCATATACTTACCGTTTCGGCTCTACAGATGTTTAGATATTATCTTCAAAAATGTCGTATTACCTACTTTTTAAGGAACTTTGAAAGCGTTCAAGAGAAATATTTAGTAATCGGGGTAAAAGCGACAGTGACAGCGGCAGTTTTGTAAAGTACCTATTATTGGAAGATACTCCTACAGAGTGGAAGATACTCTTAGTATCGCTCTGGTGTAAAACCACCATTTAGAATTGAAACGTTGCTTGAAATGGCTTTAGCCGTGTTTAGTGACTAGATCTGAATAGCCAGGTTCCACCAGGTTCAACCCCACCTTCCTCTTCCTCGCCTCCTTCCCTTTCCCACTTACCTTCAGCCTCATAACATACCCCAATTGGGGATGCCATAGTCTCACTGGCTCCAGACGGGAGCAGTTGGGACTCTTGTGAGGTATTCATTATAAAAAATAAAAATAAATTCCCGGCGACCGTAAATTCCAAAGAACAAACACCATCGGACTGAATCTGCAAAATTTAATCGATGTGAGCTTAATTTTGGGAATTTTGACAAATACTGTTGATAAAACTTTTATCGATTACTTGTGCTAGGACGCGGAAGATAAGCTCTGACATGTGAATATATACGTTTCCGCAACGTACTGTATCAAAATATTACAATTAATTAAAAAGTTCTTCATGGCGATGCCAAAAATGGCCAATTTTCTAAAGAAAGATGGTTTTTAAGTTAATTTTAACATATACCTACTTATTTATTATTTTACAGACAAAACGTATTAAAAAACCGATATAACATGACAACAATTGGTTTCCAGAGGCCCTAGCCCGCTTGCTCTATATCGATCGGTAGGATAACTATCGGTAACTTCTCATCGTTCCCTAGGACAACTGCACATCGCTAACGTACAAAAAACAGTTGATGTCGTATATGTTAAGGACACTTAGTCATTGTGAACAGTCAATTATTCGTTGGCGATCTGTAGTCATGCTAGGGAACGATGAGAAGTTACCGATAGTTATCCTACCGATCGATATAGAGCAAGCGTGCTAGGGCCTCAGAAAGTCTTAGAAATCTTCTGAATGACTGCACTGTAAAAGTAACGTACTCTCCATAATAATTTGTATGTACAAGTACAAGTACTTGGATTTTACGCTTAGACTTTACTCTCAAAATCCGCAGATTTCGTTTAGGTAGTTTAATATAAAAAAAAAAAAACTAAATTTCTTCAATAGCTTTGATTCCCGAACAAAATGTGAAGCAGGCATATTATTTAATTAGTTAGTGTACAAAAGGGTTAGCAAACGATTTCAAATATAATAAATAGAAATTGTATTCAGTGCCTAATAAAGGTACGCATGTTAGTACAAAGTACATTGCCTTAAGTACAAAGAACTCGCTTTTACTAAGGCTAAACGTTCCACAAAGGCGATTGAACTGAAGAAAATTTCCGTGGAACCGATTTAATGTACTGGGCCATATGAAAAGTATACGGTAAATATATCTGAATAGTGGTAAAAAAAAGAAGGACGATATGTTATTCGTCCGTCGCTCGAGTGCCTTATTGTCCAACGGACCATTGGCAAATTTTACAGGTGATCGAAGTTTTATTTCATTATTTCAATAAAAAAATTATGATACGTGTTTAAGATGAAGCTATTTCCGTAAAGGTAAAGGTCTCTTAAGTTTAAACAATTCTTAGTAAAAATTATCGTTTTTGATACTTTATTTTTAATTACAAAATGGAGATTGAACAAAAATTAAAATGGGCGACGTGTTGTTATAATGTGTCTTTAGATAATATGTAATATATTATAATATACATAATGTATGATATTATAATATCGAGAAAGATAAGCTCATTTCTGAATATGAGCTGCACGGAGAAAAATGTTATTCTAAAATACGATCATTTTATTCGTAAAAACGGTTAAAAACGGGACTGAAGTTCATACGAACAAATTAACAGTGTTTCAATGTTAATTGGCGGGAAAATGTAAGAATAATTTGTTGGTATGCTTACGAAATTACGTATACCAACAAATTATTCTTACATGTTCCCGCCCATAAACATTGAAACCCTGTTTATTTGTTCGTAAGAACTTCGGTCCCGTTTTTAATCGTTTTTACGAATAAAATTTTTCTCCGTGTAGATGTGACCGAACATTTTTATAATTTTTCTATTTCAGATTTTCGAATGAGTTTTGCTAATATTTATGCCATTAATTCAAATAAAATAATTCTTTTCCCAGCGATTCCTCATCTAATAGGAAGGAGGCCCTAACGATAATAATTCCGTATCATTGGTGAGTGCTGTATAGATGATCATTTTAGGAAAGGAAAGACAGGAAGTTTTGGGGGGGACAGGGTAAGAATGATGGGTGGGAATCCGGGGGTCAGTGTGTCCAGGAGTGACGGACGTAAGAATCCATCCCTTCCATTGCGGTGCAAAGCGATATTCCGGGAGAGTCCTGCTGTAGAGGTCAACGTCAAACAGGCTCCTCACCCGCAACCAGTCTCTCCCGATTCGGCCTGCCACGCAGTTGGTGGGCAGATTCGACGACCTCCGTGGTCAAGGCTCTTTCTCCGAAGGTCGCGGGCTCAAACCCCGGCGTGCGCAAATAAATTTTATTTGATTGATTTGTGTTTTCACAATTGATTCATTTAAAATAATAAAACGTACTTTGCGGCAATAGACCTGATGTAAGACTACTATGTAGAATTCAAACGATGCATGAAATGGCTTTAGCCGTGTTTGGTGACTAGATCTGAATAGCCAGGTACTTCCTCATCTTCCTCTGCCACTTCCCTTCCCACTTATCTTCAGCCTCCAATTACTCACTGGCTCCCGACAGGATCAGTTCGGACCAGACAATATTATTTACATGTGTCTGTGTTTTTCATATTAAATATGCTAAACTATATCACCGGGAGGTATAAGGGTCCGATACATTAATATATATTTTTTAATAACCTATTAGTGATCCAGAAAACGTCATATGAGTAATCTAAGTATTATAACAGATAGAGGGTACATTTTCAACTCAATTGTTTCGGAGATCTCTGACTAATAAACTGGATGATCGGTATGTAAAAGTATGTACTTATAATTTTTTTTAAATAAAAATACTATAGAGGTTGTATTCATTTTGTGGAAGGAACGGGAGAATGAAATGCAATGAATTGAGGTAGGTGGTAGCGGAACATCAAGCTGGTGGGAACAGAAAGTGCATTATTTGATAGCTTGAGAGGGCATCTGGGGGTATGAGATGTATTGGAAATCAGTGTGTTCCTACGGCGTGATATTCCACTGTGGAAGTAAGTGAGAAGGAGTGTTGGGTCGGCATTTCAAAGGATTTCTCAATACTTGAGTATATAAGAATCCATGCTGCAGGCATTTATTGGGTTTACCCAAACCGTATACATTTTAAAAAATGTCTCACTTGGCAAATTTGACATTGTTGTTAATTTAGGATTACTTTCCTTAGCACTGGTTTATTTGTAACTAGTGAGTACCCGGCACGCGTTGGGCCACTCAAAGAAAGTGTTTGTATTTATTTTTATTATATTTGTATTTTTAAATTTTTTTATTTATTGAAGTCCTTTTAGATACACAATACTTTTTTGATTTTCCGTCTGGTGCGTACACGACTAAATCAGAAGGATTTCCGACGCGTGAGCAGCAGGCCACATACAGCTGTCAGTGTGAATTTACAATTTTAACCCCTGCTTTGCCCTACCGTTACTGTATCTCCTTTGTAATCCCTCTGTCTGCCCCTCCCTCGTCTCCTTCTCCTTCATCATCTTTCACTAGTGTGTCTTTTCCCACGTTTCCTTACCCTCCCGCTTTCTCCATCTACTTTCCCCGCCTTCCCTTTCTTTCGTGACGTGATTTAAGTCAGAGGATCGCGTATACTACTTCTCTTATTTCTAAGAGCGTTGTTAGTTCAATACGTTTGTTAAGAAATTAAGTAGATATTGTTATTGACTTATTAATAATGTAGAATTTAGTGAGGATCCAAATCAAGCTGTAGTTTGGTTTGGATCTTGGGTGGAACCTGAGTTTATATTGTAAAATAAACAGTTTGTGAATTTTATGATAGATGGCAGGCGATCCATTTTCTTCCCCCTCAACAGGCTGAAATTAATAAATTCCTTGTCAACTGATAATTAACCCTCTTCTACTTTTGTTTAGGGGGGAAATTACTTATTGGGATGTATTGTTGTATGGTGTCAATAAAAATTTATGCTTGTTCGGAACAATTAAAGTGTATCATTCAAAGTTCTCCATTCTATCCTCCAAGTTACGCGAAAATAATACAACGTTTGTTAAATAAGTCAGTTAGTTTGCGTAACATAATATACAAATAAATGCGTAAATGCACAGTTTACTGAAACTTATCTGATACTATGGAGGTCTGGATAAAAGTTATGAATGCGGTCGGAATGTCTCTTACTAATTGTTGTACCGTGATCGAAAATATTGAAACCTAACGATAGATGATGGATTTGGTCAATACCGGATTGATATAAGGTTTTATCGATCGTCTATGCTAGGTAATCTGGCAGTGTCCTACGAATCGTCAAAACGGCTTCCTGAGTAAAGCTAGTTTACTCGGAATGACACGTCTGAACATGAAATGAAACGAAAGTGCCGAATACTGCCGAATCAAATCTTCAAGTGAACCGATCCAACAATGTTGGATATTTTCATTCGGCATCCTTCACTTGCGCGCGCATGCGCGCGGAAGAGAGCAAAGTGAAACGTCTGAACACCGAGTGAAATCTCAATCAGTTTGTCTCGCGTCCTGTACGGGAAGGACCATGGAAGGACGCTATCACATCGCACGCAAAACGTCAAAATGGTATTCGTTCGGCTAATTTATTTGCTTTTGGGAACACCTTTCATATAAATTTTTGGGTCTCCCTTATTATCCATGTATATTATATGTTTTTTTAATAAATGTAAGTTTATTAATTTGTAGGAAAATGTTCGTAATAAAAAAAGTAAAATCAAACCGTGTTAGTATGTCATAAAAAATAAAAAGGTTCAAAAGACGAAACAATACTGTTTTATTTATTTATTTTTAATTAATTGTGTCAACAAAATTGCGTAAAAATCGATGCATCTGACATGTTTTTCCTTAAAATTCGTGACCGGACAGCGCTGGAAATCAAACGAATTCCAGCGCGGTTGACCTCGCTCGGCGACGCTGTGGTGGGAATGGACGAGTGAACGCTTATTTCTATAGTGCCGTCTGAACATGGAATGAAACAAAGATGGAAGATTAGGCCGAAAAAACATGGCGTAAACCTTCACTCGAGTGAACTGTCTGATTCCAGCTTAAGGATCTATCCAAATTGGGTATACCCGGCTCGTTGATGAGCTTGTTAGTTGGAGGTAGTTACCTAATAGTTTTGCTGGTTTTCATAGCCGTGATTCATCCTCCAAACTTCCACCGGCCTAGACTATCTAGCCCGTTAAGGAAAAATGAATAAAGAAATAAGAGAGACAGTTGATGTGCTCACATCCTAGTCAAATGGCTCGCCATACATTCTTATGGAATGGTCCGCCATAACCGTTATCGGCGTTTCTTTACCTCTGTTTTCCGATAGATAACTGAGAGTCTACCGAATGGTTTGACTATCGCGGGGTGGTGGCATTATTCTGAATACAGAAATGTGATAGATATTTTGATAGCCTTGAAATAGAAATGCGCCCACTGATAAATTAGGCAGCCATCTCTGGTATAGAGCCCCAAAATCTTTAAAAAATATACTTGACTCTGTGCAGAAACAGGCAGTCCGTTTGATAGTTCCCCTATCTCAACAAGCGGATTGCAATCTTTAGAGTACATGCGCCAGGTAGGTATATTGTTTTTGTTCTACAGGTATTATAATGGAAAATTCTTCGAGGAACTAGCGTCATTGATCCCTTCGGCACCGGTGCATAGTCGGGAAACACGCCAAACGCGCGCTCAACATATTTAAACGGTCACATGTGAACGGGTAAATATGTGAACATCACAGTCACATGTGAACGGGTCGCTTCTAGACTCTTTCTTGAGTACAACAGCTTGGCTGTGGAATGATTTATCTGCCTCTGTGTTTCCTCCTTCCAATAACACGGGTTTCTTTAAGATTCTTGTTCACTATTTCCTCTCTTAAAAAAGACCCACAACAATGCATCTTCAAAAATGACGTAGGCCCTAAGGAAAATAATTTCGATATTTTAAAGCACTTTCGTGACGGAAAATACGATCTGAGGAAAAATTTCCAGACCAAAACTATTTGAATTTCATCACTCTAGAGTTCACAGTTTGATAATTTTTTTTTCCTTTTTATAAAAACGAATGAATTTTTTTCTTTATATTTAATTTAAGATTATAAGAAAGCCAAAGATAATATTTGAAATAATCGACGACAAATTTTGTATTCAGAATAATTCATCCGGCTCCCAAAATTGACTTAACCCTCTAAAGAAGCAAAACTAGGAGGCTCCGCACCACAAAGTAAAGAACATAGTTACGTGAATAATATATCTTCCCTCATTATTTGATGAATTCACTACTGATTTTTCTTTTGGCGTCTTCCAAGTCCCCGGGAGAAGGCAGGTTTACGATTAGAAGTGCTTTTATTGTGGTTTTGAATATTAATGTGGTTTTCCGATCGTTTGTGTTATACTGCTGTAATTTATGAGCTTAATTAATGTTCGGGCTACAGCACTTGACCTTGGCGATATTTTTATTTTTGTAAGAGGTTTAGACAGTCGGAAAAAAGCCTCGATTATTATGTTGGAACTGTGGAAGATAGTGTAAAACTATGAACGCCTAGCCCTGAACCAGCTGCTTTCCAAAAAATTGTGAAATTAACGAACAACAACAAAAATATAATTTAAAATAAAACTCAATAAAAACCACTTACGTTATTTATATACTTAATGCCGACCGGGTTTCGCTACAACCGTAGCTTCTTCATGGCAGTATAATCTTAGACCATTAATAATCTTAGACCATGAGGATATAAACAAATACAATCTCCTTCCCGTTAATCTGAAATCGGAGACTCAAATAAACAAATTTAAAAAAAAAACCAATATTAAGATAAGTGAAAGTTTTAAAATTTTATTTTTCCTACTTTAATGTGGAATAATAAGATAAGTTACTATGTAGGTACAATTGTTATATCTAATGTAAATTTTTTATTGTTATAATATTATATGGCGTCTATATACAGGTGTTAAGCATTGTACTTGACTTATTTTAACCAGTGATTCATGACATTATTTGAAGTAAAAAATCTAAATGAAATTTTGGTCACCGGTGACATTTTTGAAGTTTTTTTTTTCAAAAAACATAAAAATCAGTAGGTATTGGGAAGTTATTGAAGGGGAGAAGGGTTGGTTGGCTACTTGGTTTAGAGACCAGTGACTATATGTGGACGAAAATTTTTTTTTCGTGATTTTGAAGAAAAGTTTTTTGGAAATAAAAGACATCTAAAACGTTACCGGAGACCAAAATTTCATATACAGTTTTTACTCCAAATAATGTCAGGAATCACTGGTTAAAGTAACTCAAGTACGATGCTTAACACCTTGTATATAGGCGTCACAAAACCATTTAATAAACGTTTTACACTTAAACTACTTTATATGGCAAATGTAAGATCTCATCTCAAATTTATATCTTAAATGATATTTGTACAAAACACATGCGATCGGTATTTAAGTTCTCCCATGGTTAATAAAAAAGCTTAGCATTGAATGTATGTATTGGTACATCGGTGTAACAAGCTTCATCGGTGAGGATCAGCCCTTTGTCTTGTTTACGCCCACTTATTGTCACCAGCGAAAGAAGGACAGAAAGTGTATACGATGCTTGCAAAATAATATTGTTCTGAAGCTTACAGCGTGTCCTATTCGTATCGCTCGTAGTTCGATCAGTGCATGATATCGCTAGTGAAATAATCGCAGTTTTCATTATGTTAACTCGAATCGGTATTAACAGATTTATTTGTATCAGTTTTTCTGCTACAATTTTGTTTATTATACTTTTCATATCTTTTACTCACTGGACTACGTATACTAGATACTACAAAATGTAAGATTTAGATAAAAGCTGATGAGGATAATACATAAATATAGTACGTATATTATAACATAGTTTGTTTTCCTTTAACCTAATGATTTTTAAAGAATATATTATTTCCCTGTATGTGCCATATCTAGTTTATGCCTACTTATTCTGAGTTGACAGAAAGTTTATATGTAAGAAAATTCTATGAGCGAATACATTGTCATTGTTTATTACGCATTTTAATTGAGTCATGAAGATTATCACATTGAGATAAACCATTTTATTAAACTTAAGTATTTTAATAATAATGAAATATAACAATATTCGGCATGTCATAATGCATTTCACATAACCGACTTCAACACGCTTTAGATTCGAACTCTGGATTGTGACGTAATCACCAAATCGTCGTTGCATATTTAATATGAACAATGTGACGATTAAATATACAGTTATTTTTCTTATTTTTTTCTCCATCTTCTACAATTTGAGCCATGTAAAAATATCAAATATTTAAGGCGATAGAAAAAAACCATGCGAGGACAATCAAAATAGTAGGTACATTATAAAAAATAAAAAGTCATTTCCTCTGCATACTACTACACAATTCAATTGCCTTGGTATGTACAATATGTACATAATATTAACATCATTTTGTGATACCTAGCTGTCAAATTTAAATAAATTTAAATTAAATATTCTGATATTATTATGGTATTTAAAATTATGACGAAAACTGTACATAGAATATGAACCATGTGAAAAAAAAACTGTGCATAGAATATGAAGTATATGAGAAAAACGCGTTAAAATTCAATTTTCTGGCGTAAAATAATTATTTTTTCCATAAATATATTCTTATAATGAAAGAAAAATATTTTTCCTACTTTGTCCATAAATAAAATAGTTATTTTCCGTTTTGTTACTTTTTTAAACAGTTTTTATCGATTTGCTCAGAATGTATTCATTATCACATGATTCATATACTATATGCAACGACGAAATGCTTTTTAATTTTTTTATTGAAGTTTAAACAAACACCCTGTATTGCCATATCAAGACTAAAATTGATCTACTTTTTGAAAAAAACTTTTTCATTATATGAGTCAGTGTTTTCTCTAAAACAATTTCGTCGTTGGAGTAAGTATTATATACCTCAGTCTATAGTATAAATTATATCCTCTCGGGAAGTCACTATTGTCGTCCTGGCTGGTTATTTATTGTTGGAAATGAGGGGCCATTTGGTAGCGACTGATATGAAGATGTCGATAATTGGATTGAGGTGGGATGATAATTCACCAA
The DNA here is from genome assembly GCA_951813805.1 of Limnephilus auricula. Taxonomy (NCBI): domain Eukaryota; kingdom Metazoa; phylum Arthropoda; class Insecta; order Trichoptera; family Limnephilidae; genus Limnephilus; species Limnephilus auricula. Next base: position 11,726,796 of record OX638403.1, read on the forward strand.
AAAAATAGTGTTAGGGGGTTTTCACCATTCTCTTGATAGCTTATCCACATGATAACTAAAATTAATAATTAGATAAAGGCATTCTCCGAAATATAGGAAAAGAAGATGTATGAATAGTGGCATTGTTAGACTAACGAATAGTAAACTCGAACTATATAAATAAATAAATCATAAACCGTAAATTGAAAGTATACGGAATCCTCAGGATAGATCTTTATGAGTGGAAAGTACACATGTCACTTCATTCGAAAAGAAATTTAGATTTCCTATAATATTGAAGGAAAAAAATATTAGTTGAATGTCAGATTTCCAAAATTTTAATTTAGATTTCCTTTAATTTTTTAGGATTTTTTATAAGTATAAAGTATGGTATATGAAAGGAAAGGCAAAACAGAGATAAATAAAAGAAAATAGAAGTGACAGGTCAAGTCAAGACCAGAATTCAAAATAGTTATAAAATATATTCAATTGTTTAGTGACCAACCAAAATCATGGCTTTTACCAAAATATCAAAGACCTGACTGGAGTTGACCATTTTACACATTCTGGTCAGTTTTTAATAATAATATTAATATTTGGCTTATTTATAGGCTATATCTGTAACTAGTCGAGTGTTGATTGAGAAAAGAATATTGATACCTTTTTGTGTTCATCTAAGGGTCCGATTTGAATGTTCCAAAAAATCACTGACTGGAATGATAACCCCTATAATTGTGATCTTTACCGATTCAAAAGAAAACAGATGTCACCAATTTGCATAAAACCTTTCGACTCCTAGGCCACAGGCAAGCCAATGGATTGTTTTTTCTGTTCATGAATTTTTGATATTTTAAATGATTACAATTTTCTCTGAAGATTTTTTCAATGTGGATGAGTGTTTCAGGCTGATATAATTAATGCTTATAATAATTGTTACCCTTTGTGCTATGCATAAAATCTTGTCTTAAACGTTAGTTTATCAATAATAAAAAAAAATCGATATTTAACGAGTTAAAGTACTTCACCAAAAAATGTAGACATGATATATCTCGATGCCACCTAGTGGGAATGTTAGCACTTACAATGCCTTTCTCATATAAAATAAAGTTGGTTGTTGCAGGTGAAAAAAATGTAATAAGCGGTAGTTGTTGAATGAAACACTAATACATATTGAATAATTTGGCGGGTAAGAAGTAACCCGCCGTAGCTCAGTGGATTAAAAGCACCTTACCGGACATCAGAAGGGCGCGGGTTCGAGTCCCGCCGGCGGCATGTATCTTTTCTCGGAAGATTGTTTCAATGTGAATGCGTGTTTCAGGCTGATAATTATTGCTTATAGTAATTGATCACAATCAATTTTGTCAGAAGTAAGGATAAATTGAGCTTACTTCAAAAACACGAACACGCCCACGGCACACTTTTATTGAGTTATCTTTTCAGTGCGAAATATGAAAAAAAAAATGTACAATCTGAGTTATGCTACTGACTTTTTAGTCAAGACACATTATCAATGTCAATACTTGGGGCACCGTCATTCAATGTATGAGAACTTCCTTTGAGAGAAGGAAACAAAGTTATATTATTTTCGTTGTTTGTTTTTGGGGTGATATCCGACGTCGGATCTGCCGGATCTGCCCTGATGATGGACACTGCAACGCTGTCCGAAACGTCAGCTAAAGAAGAAGGTAGCGCAACACGGCATAACACCCCAAAAACAAACAACAAAAATGCTTTTGGCCGTGAAAATCTAAAAACAAACGATTACTTTGCAATACAAAATATACTAATGCAAATATGTATTTTGTAGAGCAGCGGTTCCCAAGTAGTGGTACTAATAAATCGCCATAACATATTTTGAATCTTTTTATATTTATTTTTAACATCAAATTATAATATTTAAATAAATGAAGATAATATTAGCGAAAGTTAATCGAAAATCCGAAACAGAAAAATCAGAAAAAGATATGGATACATCTGGGACTCGAATCCAGGACCTCTGGCAATCCGGGCCAATTTTTCTATTTCGGATTTTCAATTGACTTTCGCTAATATTATCTTCATGAATTAAAATATTATATTTTGAATCAGTCCAATCTGCTTATGAAAGCATAAATTTCCCACACGAGCGATCGCATTGAACGACATCAAAGGAGTTGCATTACTGTACGGAAGAATATTGTTACGTCTTCAAATACGGGTTAAGATTTGAATTTTGAAAATTATTATATGTTGTAGTAATTTATTTTTTATTCATCATTTTGGCTGAAATTGGGTACGCGAGTTTGAACTCTTTCTCGAAAGCGATTCAACGAAAAAAATAAAGTAGGATTTCAACACTCCTTTAAAAATCCATTAAAAATTATGCAAAAAAGATAATTAAAAAGCCCTTAACCTAACCTAACATAACCGTTTTTCATCACTTTTAATATTTTAAAGGAGGTGATGAAGTTAAGTATTGTTGAATTGTCCGGTCGCTCTCGAAGGAGTACTCGTGAAAAAAACTAATTTAGAACCATTGCTCTAGAGCCTAAAAGTAAACTACCGTTGTTTAATCATATTCGGCTACTTAACCGAGAGCAATAGTTGTCATGCTTTAGATTTATGATATTGAATTATTTGAAACCAATCTATAATATAAAAAATAATGTTTGTTTGTTTTTTCGTACCTTATGCGCGGCTATACCGTTCATCCGATTGCGATGAAACATTGGGAATATGATGAGCGCATACCCGGGATGGTTACAGGATAGTGAGTTCTGGCGTTATGAAATTATTTCCTATACTATTCATATGATTGCGATTAAAATTTCTTCCGATTGCTTTTAATTTTATTTGAATTGTTGTGAAAATGCCCGTGAATACTTATATATATACTGGTGAGCTCTGGCATTATGAAATTTGCACTAAAAAATTATATGGGTCATGCGAGTTGTTCGAAAAATGGGTGTATTTAATGGAGTTAGGCGGCAGGGAAAAAAGGCTGGGGGAGGGGTATGCGAGAGGGTCGGTTAAGGAATTAAGGGAGGGGGGAAGGTGAAGAAGGTGGAAGCGGAATGCGTGAGGGAAGAGGGGTATGCGAGAAAGGGGCGAGCGGGAGAGGGGAAAGGGGACGCGGGAGGGGAAGAGGAAGAGGAGTCGGAAGGGGAACGGGGACGAATGGGAAATGGCACGAAGGGAGAAACAATTTATTTATTTAGTTGGAATTGCAACGGCTGCCGGGTGTCAGCCAATAAACAATAGAATATTCGTACCAATATAATATTTAAAATCTGGGGCTCACAGTGCCATGACTAATAAATACTCCCGCAGTGTAAATTCCAATTCAAAATTTTATATTCATTAACATGTCTTCTTTAGGTTGGGTTAGGAATTTAGGATCTCATCGATTTTACCCAAATCTAGTGAGATTAACCAAACTTGATATTATGTTAGTTACATAATAATTCAATAGGTAGATACCAACCTAAAAACATAAAATATTTTCTGCAGACACGCAGAAAGCAAGATATAAAACTAGCTATCTATCCCAAAAACACAGCATTATATATACGAAAGTTATAAGTGAATATTGCTAGTGTATATTACTTTACACTATGAGTTTGATAGAGGTATATGTTAGTTCCACGGGCATAAATCAGTAGTAAGTATGGCGATACGGGCGCAGGAACCATTCGGTAATATCTGGGAGAGACGTTACTGAATTATGGTTTGGAAACACCATAAACATCACAATCCATATAACATATATACCATGGGCATTGCCGGAGATACGGAGAACACGTATCAAGGGTTAAATTTTTAAGGATAGTACTTGTATTCGAGAAAGCTGCACGGCAAATACATTCATTCTTGTAAAAGATATGATTGAAAAAAAAACAGTCGAAATAAGATGAAGTGAATGTTTGTATGGCTCGTCGTAATGTTTATCGACTCAAAATAGTTGCATAAGGTCATAGAAGAAAGATCAACACAAGAAATGCCTTGTGGACGTGTTTCGTGATCTAAATACTCAAGGATGAAATTTCCAATACAAAACTGTGTTTAGTATTTCAAAAATAATGAAGATCTACGATGTCAGTCTAGTGTAAGATAGACAGAGAGCTAAGCTATTGGGCAAAATCAGGTTAAATGCAACATTGATTGTTTTCATTCTAATATATATGGAAGGCATTTTGGGTTTACTTCTATATTCGTTAGTAGTGTCATAAAAATATACATTACAATTTGTTGAATTTGACTAAGTTGATGCAGATGGATCATAGACATTTTATGTATAGACCTGCCCTAAGTGATAAAAGCGTATTATTTCCCCCTCCTTAATACGGTTTCCATGGAACCGGCTGGGCTGGCGTATAGGTTCGCGTGAATCTAGAAAATGTGACGTCATCATTCTTGTGCGGACTAGCGTCGAGCTCTCATCGGTACATTTTACGAAATAACACGGCAAAAATGGTAACTTGTGATATTAAAACATGTAAAAATAGAAGTGAAAAAGAGTATAAACCCAATTGTCGTATTACATTCCATAGGTAGGCATTATTTGTCTTTATCTTAAGCTTGTTCACATCATATAATATGATCAGTTTTATCACACCGAAAAACATGCAGCGTTGACAAACCGAAATTCCCGGTCCCGTCGTGTGCACGTAAGTAAATTATGAAACATTTGTAAAAGTGTCTTAACTAAATACGGTAACAAAATATTCGACTCTCAAAATAAGCGAACCTTTCTTCGCTTTATATGGATTACGCAAGTTTGTTCAAACCGGGCGAACAATTCGCGCTCACATGTAAAAAGGTCTATTCATTCAAAAGCAGATTTTACTTTTAAGAACCAAATGGTGATATTATAATGCGAGATGCCTATATACTGTCAGATTGAATTATTAACGAATCACATATCGTTACAGTCAACTCATCCCTCTGCGTCCCGCTGCAGTTGGTGTTTACCCCTTTCCCTTATTTTCTGGTCTATGAATATTTATATGTCTATGTGATGGATTAACGTGGTAGTGGAACAGGACACACAACATAAGGTTGGAACATAGCTGGATTGCTCTGCAATTAAATTTGTGTACTGTAGATTGTAGATAATTCTATTGTCTGGACCGAATCTAAGGGGCTTCAAAATTTAAAATTATATACCCATCAGATAACAAGGAAGAAAAATGGCATGTTCAAAATGGAGAATGCTGTGATACTGATGAACTGGAGACAAGAAGAAGTGGGGAACGGTTGGGAAGTACCTCCTTGGTCAAAATTTTATATCACACAATAATGGCAAGGCCTTCGTGCTCATGTAGGTTGAACGAAATCAAAATTGACAAAGTCAACATATTAATTATTTTAAGTGAAAAAAATTTAGGTTAAACATTTTTTATGTAGGTAGCTATTAACAGTTTTAAAGGATTCACCACATTTTTATAATCTTATACTGTATACTATAGTTTTACCTCCTTGCGCATCGCATGGGCGAGGTAGCTGCTAACAAAACTTTGCCTTCCCTATCATAAAAATAAAATGTTGTCTGATTTATGAAATTTATTCCGAATCATGTACGAGTACGGTTGTTTTTTTATAGAAAAAAAACTGAGAACATATCCGAGGGAAATTGAATTTATTTCTTCTGTATTTCGCAATACCGACTAAAAGTCATTAACGGAACACAGTATTCCCAGTTGATAATGTAGACATGGGCGGATTCATTAGAATTGCTGAATCAATTCAGATATATTATTTGGCAAAATCAAGGGCATAATTGTTATTTGATTCATCGATTTAGCAGTCCATTTCTATTTAAAGTTTTGACTTGGACTGTGGTTTCATTATAATATCGCTCAGTTAATATTCTCAGGTTCCAAAGGTCGAATCTGTTTACGACAATTACCCTTTTTCCTTAAATCCTTACAAGAGTACATAAAATATTATGACAACCTTTAGGATGTAGTACGAATTATTCTTTTAAATGGGAGTTAAGATTAAACCAGGGTCTTCGATAGTTGTTAGTGGCAGAAAATGAAACAAGACATATAAACGTATGTATACGTTTGTTAATATGTATGTGTATGTGTATGTATGTGAATGTATGTATATAAATATATACACACCAATATACAAGAATACATAAAAAATTTTAGAAATTTAATAAAAATTTTCACAGAAATTCCTGCAAAACCAATTACCTCTACGTAGGTACTATGTTTTTAATTTTTAATATTTTTATTTTAACCACCACTGTTTTTATTCCCACAAACCTATTACAATGCCCACGCACAGGCTTCGCCTCTGTGGGATTTTTTTTGTTACTCTCTTCATTTACGTTATTATGTATGTACATACCTACCTGTAAATGTATGTATCAAAAAATTTTGTCATTAACAAAAAAAAATGATCCATTCTCATTAAGTAATCGAGCCTTTGGAATAACAAGGTTCCATCTGTTGCGGAAACGTCACGCGGTTGTAGGATCTATGGTAAGCTACCTTAGTGTTCATTATCGCATGACGTTAAACCAACAAATGGAACCTTTTTATTTCAAAGGGTCGTAATGTCAACCATATACCAATTTTGGGTACATAATATATTATTTATATGTTTCTTTATAAATATTCACTTATATTCATTGAGTTTCACATAATTTGTCCAGCAGTAATAAATAGGGTTATTTTTAAAAACATTAATCACTCAAGGAATATAAGTTATGAAAGAAGTCAAATTGTCAGAAAACTATAGCAAATACAATTACTCATGGCGACACGGACGTCATTCGCAGAAAGCTTTTAAGCTTTTTAGCCCGGAAGTGTGATGGTTGTATGATAAACGATTTTCTATATTATTGTGAGGGATGTATTCCGTAGACGTCCGGCTTCTCAGAGATCCGTTTCCATTGTGCTGGAGGCTGCAGTAACCAGAAGCGATGTGTGACGTTGAATTCAAGATTATATCTGTGGTGTGGTGGTGCTTTACGATGTGTCAGTACTGTCAATGTGTTATCGGTTCGATTCGCTTGTAATCTCTATAACTCTATAGCATAATATTAGTGGGATGAGGCATAATATCTCGTTGGTACATTAATTGTATTTCTGTATAACGACATTGTTTCAAGGAATATTGCATCATTTATTGATTAATGTATGTATTTTAACTCTTCTATGATTAGAGATTTTTACTTGTGTAGGCATCAAAGAAATATTACTTCAAATTAAATGAAAATAAATAACTTTGGGTACACCACTTACATAAAGACAATGTAAGTCGTGTACACAAAGTTATTTGTTTTCATTTAATTAAAAATGAAGCCAACATAGCACTCTTATTAGGGTGAATTGCGTAAGGTATACAAAAAAAAATGACACCACAAAGTGAATTTGCGAAGATTGAAGAAATATTATTTTTTATTTTTGATAAACTAATGTTTAAGACAAGATTTAATGCATAGCACAGAGGGTAACAATTATTATATGCAATAGTTATTAGCCTGAAACACTCATCCATATTGAAAAAACCTAACGTAAAAGCCGCCGTAGCTTAGTGGATAGAGCTCCTGACCGGCAATCAGAGGGGCGCGGGTTCGAGGTTCGAGTCCCGTCGGCGGCATGTATCTTTTCTCGGGAATTTTTTTCAATATGGATGAGTGTTTCAGGCTAATAAATAAGTATTGCTTATAATAATTAATAATTATTTTGTTTGTAATTAGAAGCCATACTGAAAATTTTACAACGTTTAGGTTATATGGTAGACATGTGTGTGTTGGCGCAACCATATACATCTCACTTAACAATTAGTCAAAATAAGAAACCGGTAGAGTGAAGATTCAGTTGTGCGTAAAAATCGAATCTGTTATGTGCTTGTACTGTGATTACCGCCAGATCATAATATCGATTCCCCATAATACCGTATCAGAATAAATGTGTTTGTCAGTCCTTTACAAATATCCAATATTTTACATCTCTCGTAAAGTTTTGTCAACCTGAAAAGTTTATTTAAAAATCATTGATTCGTAGTCATTAATACGACTGTGGCAATAGATTTTTTTTTATTAACAATTAATTACTAACTTCTTTAGGCGCGATATGACGAGTAATTCAGGTGTTTTTCGGACGGAAATAACGTTTTCAAACCTGCCACATCAGTGAAAGAAATTTTACTTCAACCGTTCCTAAAGGTTAGACGCACTAATTTTATATTCATCACACTAACCTCTAGTGTTTTAGGGGGCATACATTAATTACGTAAGCAGGAAATGGGGGGGGGGGGGGCAGTAAAATCTCACCAAATCTCATTATACCGAGGAGGGGGGGTCAATAAAAATCTCACGTCAACTTTAAAAGAGCATGATAATAAAAAATAAAAAAAAGTGAAAACTTCTTTCAAGTGTCCCATTTTGCCCGCTGAAATAATGGCTATTATGAAAAACATTTATTTCCAGAGTAAGAAAAAAATCTCACGTGAGAGGGGGGGGGGGGGGGGGGGGGGTCCCACCAAATCTCACTCAATCTCACCAAGGGGTGGGAGGGGTCTAAATTTTTTTAAAAACAGCTCACATAATTAATGTATGTCCCTTTGGCCAATCTATCACAAACTAGTTATTTCCAAAATTTTGATTTCTTTATATGAAAATGCATATTACGTCTATCTGTTGACCGGACAACTCAGAAAAATGCACCTTCAGCACCTCCTTTCAAAAATAATTAAAAGTGATGATTTTTTTTTAAATTATTTAAATAGCTTACGTTAGATCAGGTTATGGGTGATTTTTCAATTTTTTTTCATAACTTTAATAATTATTACCACTATATTACTTTGCAAAATTACATGCTTGTCTCACGTACCTAAATGGCACGAAATTATGAAAAAAATAAATCGGATTCTTTATTAAAATCATATTTTCATAGTTTCGCCATATCCCCACACTTTCCTCATCTATGTTTGTTCCATTGGGTGCGAGAAAGCAGAGTGCTCTCCCGGCGAAACTTTTTATTCCCTCAGCTTTCAATTGTTTAATGGAATGCCAAATGGAAATGACTCGAGAGCTGTGAGCAAAGTAAAGGAGAAATAAATATATGAAGGAATACTTCCCGCGGTGCAAACCCCTTCGCAAATGCATTCAGCGCAACGATTGCAAACTCTGTTTACGTAATTTTTTATTATGTGTACCTAGAAATTAGAGATTGCAGTGAAGTAATTAATTTTTATTTATTTTTGTTTTTGTAATAACTTAATGAGCAAAACCTCAAATTGTAATATTTAATCATTGCTCGCATATGCTTATTTGAGCATAGCCAACTGTGACACATCTAAGTATCTGGGCTCACTCATTCACAGAGATGGAGAATGTGCAGCAGATGTTAACCGCAGAAAAGGTGTGGGATGGAGTAAATTTAGATCTGTAACAGGAATCTTGTGTGACACAAAAATGCCAATAAAACTAATAGGAAAGGTATACCCGATTGTTAGACCCGCGATAATGTATGGCTCCGAATGCTGGACCATATAATAATAATAATTTATATGGATGATCAATTGACCTGAATTTCTTTGATGTTTTTCCAAGCCTTTTGAACTTTCTGGCAATGGACTGTTATTAGATCCTCTGTTATGTACAACTATGTATGTTATGTTATGTTATGTACAATTATGTACAACTCCTACACCAGGCAACTTGAATCAGCACAAATGCGAATGCTTAGATGGTCGGCAGGAGTGTCACTAAAAGATAAGATTAAAAGTTCACGCATTCGTGGTAGCCTGGGTGTCACGGACATAAACAGTAAGCTAGAGGAACGACAGTTGAGATGGTATGGTCACATAAAACGGAGACCACCAGACCATACAGTGAAGCAGGCAATGTCTATGGAGCTTCATCGACAGTCATCCAGAGGAAGACTAAAAAACTCCTGGATGACTCAATGCTCCAAAATCCTAAGTAGAAACGGCCAGGATGAAAGCGATACCTAGAACCGAAGAAGCTACAACCTGAGAAAGAGCGAGAGAGCGAGAGAGCCGACCCCAACAGCCTACCTAGGCAATGAGTAGGGACATTGCAAGGAAGAAGAAGATAATATTAACGACTCTCAAACGAAAATTTCAAATAGAAAAATATACGGTTGCATCCAGGAATTGAACCCAGGACAATAGCCTTGCTAGGGTTCTGCTCTGAGAGCAGAGGTTAAGGTCCTAGGTTCAATTCACAGGATCGTATCCTTTTTTGATTTTTCTGTTTCAAATTTTTGTTTGAGAGTCCCTAATATTATCTTTTGCATAAGCTGCACAAAGGAGATCCTCACGAAAAAAGATCCCTCAGGGTTTATTTCGTCTTTGGATAATGTGCTTTCGGAGGGTCTTTGTAGGGAAAGGAAGGAGAGGAAGTTCTGGGAAAGAAACGGGTTTGGGGGATAGGTAGGGATCTGGAGGTCAATGTGTACAGGAGTGACGAATGTATGAATATATCCCATCCACTACGGTGCAAGGCGATGTTCCGAGAGAGTCCTATTGGAGTTGTCAAAGAGTCCCCTCAACCAGTCTCTACTGATCCGACCTGCCGCGTATATGGCGGGTAGATGCATCCACCTGACTGGGAAAAATCCCACCCCACGAACCCGGTACCGCTACTAAGTCACCAAATCTAGCGAACCACTTGGGGTGACCTATGGCAGGGGTGTTGGCTATCCAATTAATTGTTTCCCGGGGCAAGCGGTCATATACTCGTATATATGATCTTCAAAGATTAAATACATAAATGGTTAGTGATAATAAAATGTGGGGAAGGAATCTAGATTTAGATTTGTGACCAAAGATTATGGATATTATAAGAGTATCATAGTCCCATGAGTGTGACCATCACGTTTATTATGTGTTTTAGTGGTGCTATTGTGATGCGAAATACGGATATGGATAAATATAATTAAAAAAATATGGATATTGTATTTTGAATAACCTGTGACTTTTATTTTGAATGAACATGTTTTTCCAACCGAATGTTTACGAAATTTGTGGCACCGTTGATTTTTGTCTGACGCTTTTCATGTTAGACATATTTTTGCTAAAAATATTTTTGTTTTACCTATTTTTTGCGAAAAAATGAAACACTCCTTGGTCATAAATTTAGTTTTTTTTCTTATCAAATCTTCGAAAATAAGCAAAACCAGATTTTAAACGAAAGTTAGTGATTCATTTATCTTTAAATATTAATATGAAATATATAATGTTATTTTTTCTAATTTTCAATGAACCTTTAGGAATATTATTATACTTTTTTACCATCATTAAAAATTATGGAGAAATGAAAGATGAATTTGAATATTAATTGTATTTGAATGGAGGGGAGGCAATTTTTGATGCAATAGAGGATATTTATTTACAATAGGGACAACCAAAAAATAAAAAAAATAGTTTTTTATTAAATTTTAATTAAACTCTACTGGTTTCGGAAGAACCCTTCCTTCCGCAGGAGAATATTAAAACCAACATATGATCTAAAATATTGACAGATATATACAAAAAAAATTGTATTCTTACCAATTTTTTGACGTTTGGAGTAAAAATACATTTGGATTTTTCATATTTTTTCATGTTTGAATTTAAAACATTCGAATTATATTTAAGAATATTTCAAATACTATATATAACTAGCTGATATCCGGCATGCGTTGCTATGCCAATTAAATAAATAAATTGTTTCTCCCTTCGTGTCATTGCTCATTCGTCCCCGTTCTCTTTCCGACTCTTCTTTCTTTCCCTCACGCGTCTCCTTCCTCTCTCGCGTTCCCCCTCTCTTATCCAGCTCTCCCCATTCTCGTAAACCCCCCTCCTCCTCATGCATTCCGCTTCCACCTTCTTCGCCATCCCCTCTCCCTTGTCCCCCCACCCGCGAAACCCCTTCCTTAATTCCCCAACCGACCCTCCCCCAAACCCCTCCCCCCAGCAATTTTTCCTTGCCACCTTACTCCATAAAACACACCCATTTTTCCAACAACTCGCGTGACCTATTTAATTTTTTTATGCCAATTTCATAATGCCAGAGCTCACCAGTATAGATATACTACTTAACATATTTTGATGAAATTTGGCTTCTCGTGTGTAATTTGGTCCAACTTAAAAGATAGGATAGTTTTTATGTCGATCATTGACCTCAATATTTATTATCGCGAATTAAATGTTTTTTATGGGACAATTATTTGAAAATATTTATAAGTTCCATAAGTTTCTGATAGGTGTGAGTTGATTTATTGACACGACATACAACACTTGGTTATCTGGGTTAGGTAACCATCCAGTAGATGGCGTTGTGTTTCGTTAAACAGAGCAACGCATGGGTGGGCAAGCTAGTTGATATATATATTAATATGGTAACCTGAAATATAAATAGAGTTAGATTGCCACAAATGAAAAAATCAAAATCACAGAACTGCCTATTGTATGGAGGACTAAATATGCATGATGAAATGCCTTAAAGTCTGAAAAATGAATGAAAAAGAAAATTTAAAAAGAAATTTTATGCTTACGGCAAAAATATTTAAATTTATAAAATTAAATATAACCTTGTATGTTTTATTGTATAAACTATCTAACAAAATTTTAAAAATAGCTGTGAATTTTATAGTTAGTTAGAAAGCGAAATATTTATACAAAAAGATATATTTATATAAATTTATTTTAATCCACTTTAATTTAATCAAACTCTACTGGTTTCGGAAGAACCCTTCCTTGGTCAGGAGAATGTTAACATTCTCCTGACCAAGGAAGGGTTCTTCCGAAATCGGTATAGTTTGATTATAATTAAAGTGGACAGAACAAATTTATATATTTTTATTGTAAATTATGGCCAGAAAACCACTGCCCTTGGGGCCTTAATTATTAATCTATGAGGATGCTATGTGGAAGTTTTTTTAGGGAAAGAAAGGAGAGGAAGTTTTGAGAAGGAAAAGGATGTATGGGGTGGGTAGGAACCCGGGGGTCAGTGTGTCCAGGAGTGACAGAAATACGAATCCATTCCTCCCACTGCGGTGCAAGGCGATGTTCCAAGGGTCCAGTTGGAGAGATCAAAAGATCTCCCTCCACCAATCTTTTTTTCTCCCGATCCGGTTTGCCACGCAGAAGGAGGGCAGACGCATCCGCCGTCAAGACCTAGATAAACTTCAGCCCATGAACCCCAAGCACAGCTTCTAAATCATCAAACGTAGTGAACCTAAGGGTATATACCATAGGTCACACCCATTGACGAAGTATATCACCATATTACTTGCGATTAACTATGGCAGGGGTGTTGGTTATCCAATAATACGGAGCGGCGGTACCCAAACCCGCCTCCCAAATTGTCTCATTAAGATATTGCTAAATGAACAAAACAAATAAATAAAAAAAAACGTGTATATACACGGTTAAATAAAAAAAAATTGTTTCATGTTCCCAAATAAGAATGAAAAGTGTCAATAAAATTGATATGTTTTTCAGGATTGATCTTGCTTTGCTAGCAACAAAATAAAGTGTCTTATTAGCATCACAATAATTTAGGTAGCTTTCAATGAGATACGTGATGGATTTCGTTTACAAAAACAGTCATAAAACTGATAGAAAAACATTCACGTTTTTGATCTGAATAAATCGAACCAAACAATAATAATAATTTTGCGCAACGGAAGAAGCAGTGTCGGATTTCTGTTTAATATGCATGTCAGAAAACATTCGGAGAAAATTAAAGCGTCGGAGATAGGGGGCGAGCGATGGGATTCGTAAATCGAAAATCGTTCCTCGTATTTCTATGAAATACTTTGAAGATGTACCCTGGATTGTGAATAGTAGAGGATAGATAACGGTGAATATATTGTATACCAGTTCGTAATTATTGAAAGAAAAACGCCTTCCTTTAAAAAAAAAGGCTTCACGAACCTTTTCATAGAAAACTTTAATTTATATAACCTTTTGAAAGCCAGCATAGGAAAAATATATTTTTTCACTACGACGTAAGAAATTTGACGTTTCATACGAATCCAATATTTATAGCATTTCCTTTGTGATATATTACAAAAATTACATGAAAATAATGTAGATAAAACAATCTTTCTGATAATATCTGAAATGTGTTCTTTCCACAATGAAGTTACATAAAAAACAATGAAAGAATATAGAGTTTCTAAACCAACTCCATCCATATTTTGACGCGGCGGCCATTTTGTCGGCCATCTTTCTTGCCCGCCACATCATCGACAGTTTATTAAAATTATTCCGAGAGGCTAGACACTATGCAGTAATTCGTTACGTCGATAACGAGAATGGCTTAAGCGATTCTGACTTTGTACTTGATACAATTTCATTATACAAAAGGGACAAAGTCGCTTCCAAAATCGATGGTACACCGGCATACGTACGGCCAATTAGAGGTTGGCCAAAATACTTGACCAAACAGAATGAAATCAAAATGTGTAGCAAAATTTAACATCAAAAGGTGTAGCAAATGTCTAGTAAACATATGTGCTACTTTATTGATTTGCGTTTTAAATTATAAATTAAACGCCATTAAATTATTACATTGTTGCATTCCAACGTAAATCGGTCATTTGTAATTTAAATTTAAGCTCATAAAAATGATTTTTTTATCATTTACATATTTTTTTATATTTTATTATATTTACATCGCTTGCAGGGCAAAATTATTTTTTTAATGGTTATCAATAACTCACAAATAATTACATAATATGTCGCCTCTAAAATCGTGACGAATCGATTTCTATGGCCTATAATTTTTAATGAAAAAAAAAAATAGCACAAATCCATACTAGATATTTGCTACACGGATTATAAAAATAATTATTTAGTTTTGTTAAGTGTTTTGGCATCATATCCAAATTTGAGTTTTTATGAAAAAGACCGTACAGCCGTTCCCTTAGTTATAAGCCTTCTGACTTCCTCCTTTGAACAAAAAATTTGCAAAATCTGTTTCTATCCAATTTCTCAAGTTTTATCGATTTTTGGCGACCCTTTTACATTCCAAACAGACAGTACATTTCATACAAGTCATCGGTTTAGTTCTTCGGTGGGTGACATTTGTTTCTTTTTCCCGGCCAAGGAAGGCATCTGGTGTGCTAGCATGGTCGATCGATATGAAGTTGCCGACCGATTGTCGGTAACTTCGCATCGTTCCCTAGGACAACTGCAGATCGCTAACGTACAAACGACAGTTGATATCTAATATATTGAGGACACTTAGTCATTGTGAACTGTCACCCATTCTAGTCTAAAGCTCGGCTTTGAAGGAATGTGGAGCTCAGCATGGCTTAGCACACAATCCGTATATCAGTCGTAATCCTAGAGTTGACCAATTTTAAACGTTTAGTCTATGATAATTTTAGTAATGTCTATGTCGAACCAATCTATTTATGTAAGTATCTATGGACTCTATGGTTTTATCAAAGAACCAAACGTCAAACGATGTCTAAATCGTCGTCACTCGAAGAAAGTTCGAATTCCATGTTGATAGGTAAACTTATTCCTCCAATGTAATTTATTGCGTCCATACGCAGCAGATCGAAAACGAAGCAATGTGAAATCTAACAGATGACAGATGTGTTTTTGCCAATAGCGCTACAGCGTCTAGCAAAGGAACTATTCTGCGGCTTACCACGGCTTAAGCGGCCGATTTCGGCGGTTTAAGTTGAGCGAGGAATGTGCTCCTTAGCATAGACTGATATACCGGCCCTATGAGAAGTTACCGACAATCGGTCGGTAACTTCATATCGATCGACCATGCTAGCACCCCTGATATTGTCATTCCAACGGCGATCTGTAAGTTGTTTATTGTTTTTGTGTTTAATTCGTAGAACTCCGTTTAATTTTTTAAATTTAATTTAATAATGTTTATTATTAAGTTCTGCAAGTGTTTTAGTTTTTATTATTATGACAGCTGTTTCGGCTTACAAGGCCATTTTCAAACTGTGGTGTTCAATTCAACTTAATAATAAACATTATTAAATTAAATAAATTAAAAAAAAACTATAATAAAAAAAATCTGTTAGTTTGGCCATATGCCCAGTGTAGCTGCTTTTATTTCTATTTCTATTTTTACACTAACTCCACTCCCTAAGAAAAAGAATTTCCCTCAGGGCCTATGTCATCTTTGGAAGATGTCTAAGATCCTATGGCAGCTATGTGAAGAGTCTTTTTGAGGAGAGTCATGGGACAAATTTATCACAATGAGGAGGAACTTCAGAAATTTTTTTAAATAAATAATTACTATTCTATCTAAAAGAATAATATTTTGTATAAATTAATCTCGTCTGCGTAGTTAAAATTATTTTCAACGTTTGAATTTTTCACATCCTGCCAAAACGATCCTAATCTGTCGAGGTACGCGTGACGTCATACGTACCTTGTTTTTTTTTTATCTTTTAACTGTAAGGCCATTCCCACCCGTTCCCTATGAAATCAACAAACTCTAATATGAGCAATTGACAATAATAAAAAAAACATGAATATAATAATTTGTATAAAACAGTATTGACTCGTATGCAAGTTCGCGCAGCGCAAAAAAATGCCAATAATAAGTACCTCGGAACAGGCTCAGCCTAGTGAGGTGGCATATACCTAAAAGAATGTACATAACATGTATTTTTTGGTTAATAAATAATAAAAAAATAAAAAAAGTATTTAATGTACGCGGCCGACCGATGCGTAAGCCGTCCAATCAAAGGGCGCTTTTAATTTTTAAATGACGATTTATTAATTATACATAATAAAACATACATAATATCTAAAATCCATAATATGAATGTATATTTTAAAAACCATTATACATTTATAAGAACCCTGCGATCGATGTCGACCATTGTTAGATTAAAGATTTCACAAAGAATTTTTGAAATTCTGGACCCATTTGAAAAAATTTTTTGTAAGTAGGCACACTGTAAGCCGATTGCCAGCACCAGGTGGGTGACATGCCAGGAATAGTACTGTATATAATCTGCAAGTACATACTATAAATTTAATAATGCGCTCATTTTTATTCAACATCACGCTCGTTTATCTACGTCCAAATATGAGGTCAAAAGGCTTATAGCGAAGTAGTATCAAAACTGGAAAGTAAGAAAAATTTTCTTGTGTAGTGTTCATAAAAAACCGTGACACGTGATCTAGTGCCTATGAATTTGAATCACCGTTTGTAAAGGTAGTAAAAAAGTTTATAATAAATCCTCCATAATTCTTTCACAATTGGTTTTCACAAAATTTCTTTGAGAGTGGATAGTGTAAGGTACCCAGGTATACTGGGGTAGGTTGTGGGTGATGTTGGGTGGGGTAGGTGCAGGGGAATGGGGTACCTACTCGCGTACAAACACACTTCCGGAAGCGACAAAGAATGGCGGCTATAAAAGTTTCCCGCCAACAAAGATCGCTCTTGGCAAGGAAGGGAGTGGATTTAATATTTTCCAAAGCACCCAGCGTAGAACAAACTGTTTCAGACATTGATATAAATTGAGGTAGGTGTGGGTGGTCCCGACCCACTCTTAATTTTCAAATGGAATTTATGATTGAAGAGTATTACAGGCCCCACACCCACACTCAAACCTACCTACAGAATTCGACTTGAGTACGAGCGTGAGGCAAGACCAAAAACCAAATTATTATTATTCATACGGCTCGGCAAGGGAATAATCAAAGTTTTATTTTTATTTTTATTTATTTATTTATCATAAATACATTTGAACAAAATAAGGGTAGTCCCACAAAGCTGTCATATGGCAGCTTGTCTGTAGGTTCTACAATTTATCACTCTTAATATTATACATAAGGAAATATTTGTTTATACATATTATATTTACCTAAACATCTTACTAGAAAATGCACAAAGTGACCTAGAAAAAATTTGCAGTTGGCTCCAATCAAATATCCTAACAATGAACATAAAAAAACAGGATACATGGTTTTAAGCTCAACCCGTAAGATAATTCCTCCTCACGTACCCTTAAAAATTGAAAAGAATGATTTGCAAATATTCATAAAGGAAAAATATCTTGGGCTGTGCATCGATAAGTATCTAACTTTTAAAAACCATATACAAGATGTTAAAAATAAAATCACACCCTTAATTAACGTTTTTAGCCGATTATCTTATCTATTACCGATTAAATTAAAAAAAAGTTTATATTATAGTCTTGTACACTCACATTTAAATTACTTAGTTGAAATCTGGGGAAATGCGTATGAAACATACATTAATGAATTACAGATAATTCAAAATAAACTAATCAAAAAACTATTTCAATACGAATCCAAAACATCCACAAAAAAACTATATTTGGAAACCTAACTGTTAACATTAAGAAAACTATACGAATACAATATATGTCTCCTTATATACAAAATAAATAATAAACTCATACATACAAACACAGAATTCATTAAAACGTCCCAAGTACACAAACATTTTACACGACAACACGATAACATACATTTAAACACTATTCATACTAACTACGGTAAGCAATCCATCAGTTATGAGGGGGGCAATTTATATAATTGCCTTCCAGATGATATTAAAAACGAAAAAATTGTGTGTAAATTTAAAAAAAAATTATTCATTTTTATTCACAAAAAACAATATAGTGAAAGTGAATAATATTGTATGATAATATATTGTATCATAATATAGTGTAATTTAATCTTCTGTAATATAATGTAATTTTAATGCAAATTCTAGTTAAGTAAGTGAAAATGTTATTTTCTTTTTTTCTGGAATAAAAAAAAATATATATATATAGTTTTAAGGAAACATTAGGATAGATCACATAATAATATTAGATTATTTGAATTACATCTATAAGTAATTTCAATGAACATGCCTAATAATAAGATATATAGGCAGCTACATTAAGATAATCAATTCAACATATTAAAAGATACATGGAGTTTTCGTTAATTAACCACATTTTTATCATTTAGGGCATAATCTGTCATTTTTTTTCAAATTTTAAGTTTTTATTTATTTTATTGAAAATCACTGGAATAAGGTATTCAAGAGTACGGCTTCCATATTTATTTATTATTCGAGGAGATAATAGATAATTATTATTTTTTTTATTTATTTAACCGCTTGTACACATAAGCTTGTTTTCACGACAATTTAACGTAGGTAGACATAGGAATGACGTATGTCCCGTACCTGCGTTATTAATAACTCAGGTACGGCATAACTTATCAAAAAAAAAAGTACCGACATGCTAGTAGTTGATATCTATTTTATGTAAAAACAATATTTTCTCTAGGGTTGAAATCCAGAGAGATAAATAGGGAATACGTTTGTATGGATAAATCACCGCCGGGTATCCCCTTAAGGAACCCGCTTGCACAACGCGGGTGTAAACTGTTCATCCTAAAGTTTAAGATTAGACTTACAACACCGTAATAAAAAAATTACAACTATTTTGTTGTCTTTGAATGCCTGCTAAAAGCAAGATGGCTACTCTGGTGAATTTAAAATCATTGGTTTCAATGCTACTAGCACCGCAACTGCCATCAAAAATAGAAAATTCAAAGTTGAGAGAATCGGTTGCATGAGTTGTGTCAACCAAAACTTGCAATAAGAATGACAAACAGTAATTGGTATCTTCAAACATTCAAAACAAACAAATTTTTTAAAGTTTTATTTTTCCACCACACTTAAAGTTATTAGTTTTGCGACGTTAGAGTTTTATTTATTATTTCTCTTGGGATGTAAAATATTATTTCAAAAACCTTCATAAAGAATGGTTTAAACTCTGTGCTTCGTCGAATAACAACTCTCATGAGCTGAATTTCTTTTGAAGTATTTTTTATTAAACTAGCTGATACCCGGCATGCGTTGAATACTACTTAGATTTATTTTTTATTTTTTTAAAAATTTTTATATTTATTTATTTTTTATTTGATGACAATACAAATTAAAATCATAATACAATATTAAATAAATTAAGAATACAAAGTGAAATATTTTATCCTCAGTCCTCCTCAATAGGTATTCCTGTTCTGAGGTGGACTGCAGGTTGTCGTATGGTGTTGATCATGATTTCCTCATCAATGTTGTTTGTTTTTGTTGGTTTTCACGAAATATAAATAAATAAAGCAAAAAGTGTTCATGTTTATTATTTTGCGTTGTTTTAAAAAGTGTTTATGTTCATTATCTGTAGGTTGCATTTGGGTAATAAGTAATTTGTTTCTCCCTTCGTGTCATTTCCCATTCGTCTACGTTCCCCTTCCGCCTCCTCATCTATCCCTCCCGCGTCCCCTTCCCCTCCTGCATCCTATTCCCCTCCCGCATCCCCTTCCCCTCCCGCGTTCCCTTTCCCTACCTCGTTCCATTTTTACTTTCCCCGCAACCCCACGCCCGCTCTCCCCTTCCCCAGCCTTTTTTTCCCTGCCTCTTAACTCCATAAAATACCCCCATTTTTGAGAGGTTTGAAAGTACCTGATTATTCAAATCTGGTCACCAACGTTTCGATTGTTAATGACGGTCATTCATCTGGGCGATTCTGAGAGAATCTACCACTCTGTAACTATTGGTAGAGTATCATTGTATTTATTTACTTTTACAACAATATTAATTCCACTTAGGCGCTCCGCCCACTGAGGCAACTGAAAACCAACTAAAACCGGCTGTTTTCTCTGTCTTGATTGGTCAAAAAGCTTGTTTAACCATAGATGAAGAACAATCAGCTGACAGCTCGCAACCTAGCAACGGCCGCCCAGGGTAATCAGCCGTGACAGTCGCAAGATGGTCGCAAGTCACCGCTTGCGTTACCATTGACAACGGGGTTTTGTGTGATTGTGTAGTGTGCGGGCCATCACATTGTCATACAAAGACAGTTGGCAGTTGAGAGTTTTCAGTTGCCTGAGTGGGCGACGGCGCTTACAGTATAAAATTTCACATTGCCATGTAGGTAGGTGACTCTTCAATAATTGTTTTAATTCGATTAGAGAACAGTCACTTACATCCAAATTCTTTGCTAGTTCATTTAAAAGCACCAATCCCCTCGTCATGCTATGCTTTGCCAGGACTTTGCTATGCTTTGCTCCTGAACCAGTACAGTACAAAATTTCACATTGTCATATCAGCATTTAGGTAAATGTCTCTTCAATATTGTTTGAAGTCGATTAGAGAACAGTCACTTACATCCAAATTCTTTGTTAGTTCATTTAAAAGCACCATTCCCCTCGTCATGCTATGCTCCTGAACCAGAACAGTACAAAATTTCACATTGTTATAGTATTAGGTAGGTGACTCTTCAATATTGTTTTAAGTCAATCAGAGAACAGTCACTTACATCCAAATTCTTTGTTATGAGGTAGGTACGACGTTTGTTCGTCATGCTTTGCTTTTCCAGGACGTCGGTTTTGCCGTTTGGTACTCTGAATGCTTAGATTAGCCGGATTATAATGCTTATCTGGTTTTGGCATTCGAAAGCTACATTTCCACTTTGATGTTAGCCGGTAATATATAGATATAGTAAAGGTATTCAAATAGTAAATATCTCGGTTGAAACAATCAACACATCAGCGGCGAATCAATCAGAGTGCAAATATTAATTCGAACGCTCATCCGAATTAATTTCGGATTCCTACGGCGGATTAATAATATCTGGCCTTTGTTGGATTTACACTCTAATTGCAACTCGAAGTGACTCGGTGTAATGGTTGTAACAACAAAATGGTGACCGGCTAATTTGTTTGCTTTAGGGAACAACTCATAACAAGTCTCTAAAACATCGTTGTGTCCGCTGACGAGGGAACTGAAAAAAAAAACAGTTTGAAACTTAACTCGCTCTCCTGTGTATGTCAATGTGATGGTCTGCACACTACATAATTTCTCAAAAACCCGTTGCAACGCAAGCAGTGACTCGCGACTCGCCCTGCTAGTTCCGCTGGCCAGCCGTTGCCAGTTTGCTCGGTTGTCATGGTTGCGCCAGTTTTGTTCTCACACGGAGAAAAATGTTATTCTAAAATACGATCATTTTATTCGTAAAAACGTTTAAAGACGGGACTGAAGTTCTTACGTACAAATTAACAGTGTTTCAATGTTTATTCTTACATGTTCCCGCCAATAAACATTGAAACACTGTTAATTTATTCGTAAGAACTTCAGTCCCGTTTTTAACCGTTTTTACGAATAAAATGATCGAATTTTAGAATAACATTTTTCTCCGTGCAATTTTCTAGTTTTTTCAATTTGACAGCGACAGATTACTACGATGATAGCTGATTGTTTTTCGTCTATGGTTAAACAAGCTGAGATAATTACAGAAATCATAAAATTGTGTAGGCCGTCATAGAAGTTTGATGGAAGTTTGGTTGGAAACCATAGCAAACCAAAGATTCCAAATGCAATTTGAGAAAAATGCTTATAATCTTAAATTAATTATTTTTGCTTGAAACGACAAAACAGTGGGGTAGCAAAAACGTTTATAATAGATTTGCCTAATAAAATATGTGTGTGTTTTTACTTTTTTGTTATCAGTAATTTTAATTAGAAAATACGTAAGGTGAGGCATTTTTTAAACAATTTTTTTTTAATATTTATAAAATTATATTTTTATTTCTAAAAATAAAATATGAAAGCTTATTTTATCACATTTTCTAAACAGTTTTTAGTTTTCGGATACGTTTAGAAATATTACATGTATGTAGATCTTATCGCAAAGCGGAAATACTGGGACATTCCGACAAAATATGCTCGAGGCCTGAGGGGTTAATTAAAAAATAACATTAGTTTAGATTCTGAATGGTGGCCTTTCACCAGAGCGCGGCGATACGATATTACATGAAAGATTTATTTATCGACAAAAGTTATTTATGCAACAGATAAAATATATATTTCTGAGTTCTAAGAAAATAGGTTAAAAAATAATTTTAATAATTTATCCACTCGTTTGATAAAATATGTTTCGTTTAAAAACAAAAATGAGAAATTTTTCCACAGTTCGCGGCAGTAACCAACGTAAATTTGAAAGCTCTCGTAATTTTGGGAAAAGGGTCACTTCGAAAATAGAGTCCAATATTCCGAGTGGATGAAAAAACGCTTTAGAATATTCGTATATATCTTCATTTTGACGTCAAGCCCTTTCAGGGGATTGTCGCATAAAGAGGCTGAGTCTAGGACGATTGCTCGCGTAAAGTGGCATAAAACCCCACCACTTGTCGGTTTTTATTCATGTAACAATGATGTCAATGTTTAGCTACAGATATATTATGAAGTTACCAACGCATGTAATTGTTATAACCTAATATTATATGTAATTCTGAATAAGAAATACGATGACCCAGTATATCATCCGGTTCGTATCCTTGATATGGGCGACATTTCCCGCTCAAATCTGCAACTCAAACCTTGATAAGCCGTGAAATAGTTCCTTTTTTAGACGCCGAGGCGAACCGAGGCGTTAGCAGTCACTTGCCAAGTCTGACATGTACCTAAGAAATATTGAATACTTCCCCCCGATATTTACAAATTGCTGATTTTATAAGTATGGACTATTATATTCATCGAGCAATGAGGAATGTCGATGTTATTAATTGATAATCAATATATATCAAATAGTCTGAATCGTGTCGATAGAGATTAAAGTGGGGACAGTTTATTTTCACCGATTAATTTTATCAATAGTGCAAATATTATTTAAAATTAGTCTCGTTGCATATAGAACAACGCTCTTTGACGTGTTTTGTGAATATTTTAGATTCATGAAATAAACTGTCGTCGTAAACATTTTCAAAGATCGCGTTCTCCCGATGACACTAGAAAGCATAGGTACATGGTATTACAGAGAATACCGAAAATTAGTTCTTTTTAAATCAAATTCTAGACGTATTGAGTCTTTTTGACAGGAAAACATAAATCGATTTTGAAAGAGTGATATTTTATCTGGAACACGCAGTTTTAAAAATTTGAAAAACTAATTTTATTTTTTATATACTACTATACGGTTATACCGTTGGTCGTTGGCAGATTTGTTTGATTTTTAAACGATGAATTCTATTGAACAACACAAATTTCAAACCACATAATCATACAACACAATAAATCAATATTTCAATCTCATAAACTACATAGATTTCAGAATGTTAATTGTAGTTAAATTAAAATTATTAAAAAATAAATCCGAGAACGTGTTTTGTGACAAAAATACCTCAGTTTCAATGAAATATGTCGATATTAAATTTTTAATTAAAAAAAATTTGATACGGGGAATAATCGATCTTTCTCATTGGAACCTCCCTGTACAGTTGCAAGTATTTTTCAACTTTTAATCTCAGCCGCTGCTCAATCGCTCTTAAGGTACGTACTTGACTTACTTCAACCAGTGATTCCTGACATTATTTGGAGTAAAAATGTAAATATCTCCGATGACACTTTTGTGTATTTCTTTTTTTCTACAAAAACATAAATGGTAGGTGTTAAACAGTTTGGGGGCAGGGTAAGTAGTGGGGCGGTTACTCGACTGAATGATCAGTGACGTCATGTGGAAGATTTTTTCTTGTTTGATGTAGAAAAACAAAATGTCATCAAAAAATTCACCGGAGACCAAAATTTCATTTACATTTTTACTCCAAACAATGTCAGGAATCAAATAAACTGATCAAATATACTGGTTTAAATAAAGTAAGTCAAGTACGTACCTTAACACCATGTATAGCTAGACAGTACTTTGGTTTTTTAAAGAAAAAGAAACAAAAAAATTAAAATTTTAGACAATCCGTGTATTATTGGTGAGATCTAGGCTTGTGACCTATTAGATGTTCCAAGCCGCGCTAAGCTTGACATTCCAACTAAGCCGATCTTAAAATGAACTGATAAACCGGGCCATAGTATTTTTATGGGTTTTATAAAGCCAATCTGCTTATGCAATGCTATAATGTTTTGGATTTGCTTTGAGTAACCGTACAGTGAGGAACTCAGGTATAATTTTCAAATATTAGCGTCTAACTATGACAGTTTTTTTTTAAATGTGAATACCGCAAAAGAGTCCCAACAGCTCCCGTCTGGAGCCAGTGAGACTGTTCATCCCCAATTGGGGTAGGTTATGAGGCTAAATGTAGTGGAGAGGGGAGGAAGATGGGAAGAGTATATCTGGTCGCCAATCACGGCTAAAGCCATTTCAAGCAACATTTCAATTCATATGAGTGATACTGACAGTACATTCCACTCTACAATACCCCAGGGACCGTTCTTGGCCCATTAATAATAATACTAATATTTGGATAATTTATATTAGCGCCGTTTTCGTGAAAAATCACCTCAAGGGTTACTCCTCATCCTCTTCACAAATGAAGTCACAAAAATAATCGAATCATTTGGCTTTCTATTGTACGCTGATGACCAGCAAGTTGTAAATAACTAATTGTGTAAAAATGTTTGTAAATAAAAACTTGTAAGCTTTGTAAGGTCATTTTATATAAATTCTACAGTTCTAAAGAGTATTAAATTCTCCAGTCTTTCAAAATAAACATCAAGTCTACTTTTGCCATTAATCTTCTTATAAATGTAATATCAAGAGTAATGTAAGGTAAATTTAAATTCATGCAATGTCCAGTGTTTTGAATACAGTGTCCTCTGCGTGCATGACTGCATAGTCGTATTAAAAGTGTGTTTATTGGAAGTGACCTGCCAGGTAAGTATGTTTTCTGTATCTGTTTGTAAATAATAAAATTATATAGAGCCTAAGAACTCACAATAAATTGTAGAGATTGAGGAGATATTTCACAAAAACGGCGATCTACAAATTTTCAAATTATTTTTGCATTGCGTCTAGAATAACCAATTATCTACCCTGCGGAAAAAGAAATACTTTAAATTAAACGTTATGCGAATTTAACACATAATATCCTCAAAAAGAAAGAAAAACACAGATCAAATAGTTGATACTAACAGCATTACTACAATACTGAACCATTAATTCACACTACAAAAAAAGATTTTACATGAAGGTGTAACATGAAATTAATCAAAAGTATTTAGCATATCTTCGAATTGTATATAGATGTATAAATTAGAAAAACACAACAGGTTATATAATCTGTTGTGTTTCTTACATATGAAATTGGCGTTTTGTATGGGAGGAACATAGAGTCGATTTTTTTAAATATAATATATTTATTTAATCAAAGTATGTACCATTGCTATCTATGCACTTTTGCCGTCTCATGGGCATTTCATCGATCCCGTTACTAAAAAAACCATTCGGACGGGAATCAATAAAATCTTTTAACCAGCCTCGGTTGTTTTGCAACTAGCTTTTCCATCATGGTTTGCAGTTGCTGACAATAGACATCTGCTATAATCGTCTGGCCAGATTTAAGAAAGCTGTAGTGAACGACACCAGCACTAGTCCATTAAACGCTCACAAGTAACTTTTTTGGAGCCAATTTTGCCTTGGGGCATGGTTTTGCTGGTTCGGCAGGGTTCAGCCATTGCGATGAGCACTTCCGATTATCGTACAGGATCCACTTTTCATCACAGGTAATGGTTCGATTTAAAATCCCTTCATTATTGTGCTGGTTGAGTAATGCAACGCAGCAGCCAACGCGCGTTTGTTGATTTGCTTCACTCAATTCGTGAGGTACCCACCTTTCAAGCTTTTTCACCTTCCCAATTTTCTTCAAGTGAATTAAAACAGTTTTATCACTAACACCGCAGCCTGCAGCTAACTCGGACGTGGTTTGCGATGGATCCGCTTCCACAATAGCCTTCAATTCTTCATTATCAACTTTGGTCTCCGGCCGTCCACGGGGCTTGTTCTGCAGGTCGAAATTTCCAGAACGAAAACGTTGGAACCAAAAACGCGCTGTGTTTACTTTTGCTGCACCGTCGCCATACACATCATTAATCCTTTCAGCCGTTTCTGTAGCACTGGTGCCACGGAGAACTCGTACTCGTAAATAACGCGATATTTCAAGTTTTCCATTTTGTAAACTAAGTGACGCAAAGAAAAAAAAACAATTAAGGAAAAAACAAATTAATTATAATTTTCGAAACACAAATACATTTGTAAATAGAAAAATAAATTTGAATTTGGAATTCCTAACCAAAGAGAAGATATTTGAGATCAAAGTTGCCATTACGGCAAAACGCCAATTTCATATGTAAGGACCTAATATACAAAACCTAATCGACAAAACAATACAAGAAAAATAACTTCATATTTTAAATCTTGATAAAACAATGGATAACAAATAAAGTTGTGCAATAATTAGTCAACTCATCCTCCTTACTATCAATAAAAATAAAATACGATGTTTGTAAGTGAATGCTCTTTCGACGCAAAAACTATACTTGCATTCCTTTGAAATTTTAAAAGTTTGTTTTTATTAGTGCCAGGAGTTTTTAGATAATGGTTTTAATGGTAGAAGAAGTCGAGGACGCCCGAGGGAAGCTCAAACGTTTACTCCAAGCCAATCATAACCCCAAGCAATGTCGAGTACATATCAAAATTAACTCTGAGCGAAAAAATCCATGATGTCTCTGGAATTCCGTTTAAAGTACCATCGCTGATAATGCCGTGCAAACTACTACAGACATTACTCCGCAGGCTTTCTCTAGGTTTTCTGTGAGAAAATAGAATCCACACGCGCCTCCTCATCTTTTCCCCCCCGCCAATATTTAAGTAAAAGCTAATTCCAAAGGACATTGTCACCTTTTAATACACTTTAATTTAATTTGCCACCTTTAATACAACAACGCTAGAAGAAGTAGGAGAGTTAATCCTAAGTTCGCCGAATAAACAATGTGTTCTTGACCCTATCCCAACGTGGTTTCTCAAGAAATGTTACAACGGGTTCGCCCCCTTCCTGGTTCACGTGTTTAACAAGTTCCTAGGCACAGGTGACTTCCCGGAATCACTTAAGTCTGCAGTAGTTACCCCAATTATAAAAAAACCACAGCTTGATGCCGATAACTCGAGTAATTATCGACCTGTGTCAAATCTACCTTTCACAGCAAAACTACTTGAAAAGATTGCTGCTTCTCAAATAACCTCCCACTTAAACCAGAACAAATAATTTTCCAATTAGGAGATTCCATTCAACAGAAACCGGATTACTTCGTGCCCTATCAGACATAACTCTTGCCGTAGAGTCAGGTAAGTTAGCACTTATTTCACTTTTAGATATGAGCGTCGCATTTGACACCACGACTTTTTCATTAAGAGACTCGATGTAACATTTGGTTTACATTCTTTAAAATGGCTACTATCCTATCTATCTAATCGCTCACAAGCAGTGAAGGCTAGATATAAAAAGTCTATCTTCACGAAACTCGCTTCAGGGGTACCTCAGGGATCCGTTTTGGGTCCACTTCTATTCATTCTCTTCACAAATGATGTCGCAAAAATTATCGAGTCATTTGGTCTCCCATCTCACTTTTATGCTGAAGATCAGCAAGTCTACTTTTACTGCTCACCAAGTGAGATCACCGGCCTGAAAATTCGCATAGCTGAGTGTCTAGAAGCAATCAGTCTCTGGATGTCCTCAAACAAACTGAAGCTTAATTCTGTGGGCAGCCACGAATAAGAATTGGTGAGTTATCTATTAAATGCCAATTTGCTATTTCCGGCAACGATGTAATTGAAAAAACAACAGTAACACTTCTGGGAGTTTATCTGGATTCAGACCTTTCGTTAAAAAGTCAGGTGAATAGGACTGTTAGCATGGGGTTCTTCTACCTAAGACAACTTAAGTCAGTAGAAACCTTTCAAAAAAGGCAACCAAGCCTCTCGTGAACTCATATATAATAGCACGTCTTGATTACTGCAATGGCATCTATGCAAGTCCTCCTAAATGCCAAACTGATAAACTGCAATCTATGTTCAACGCCGCAGCACGGCTTATCACTTGGATACCCAAGTTTTCGCACATCTCGGGACATCTCCGAAATCTTCACTGGCTGAAGTGTCCTGAAAGGATCCAGTACAAGCTTTGCTGGATGGTGTTTAAAGCTATCAATGAAATGGCTTCAACCTATATCTCTGAACTATGCTTCCGGAAAATTTTGGTCTAAGGAAGTTAACTCTTGATCAGCGACAACATCTGCAATTGGAAGGTTAAAAGAACATAAGCGAAATCCGATCACAAAGTTTGGTGATCGTGCATTCAGAATATCGAGCCCTGAAGCTTGGAACAAACTTCCTATGGAATTGAGATGCACAACAAGCCCAACATAATTCAGATCAAAACTAAAAACTCATCTTTTCAGATACTCATTTCCATAAATTCGTAATTCTATTGATACATTGTTATTTTTTACTGTTTAATTATACTCTAATAATTGCCGATGCCCACGAATACATACAACACATTTGCCTATAAATCCAGCTAACCAATTAGGATAATTTTTACTACTGTGTCTAAAATTGTAAAATATTATATAAGAACTTCTTCCCTTTTCTGGCGCTATACAATATTATAAAGAGAATGTGATATATAATATTTATAAAATGTGTAGAAAGTAGAATATTATATATATGTGTAAAATCCTCAAACTGCTTCGTCTCGCAGAATTAACTTACTTCTATGTTACCTGTTTGTGTCTATACTAACAGAGTTTTGTTTGTTATTTGATTTTTAATGTTATCACTGACAACCCTGGCAAAACTAAAAAACGTAATTTTAAATGTAAGTAAAATGTAAAAATATTATTTCTCTAGTTTCTGCATTGTTAATGCGAATACCAACCTGATACAGTTCTGACAAATATTGTTGCTTTCAACGTATCTATAAATGCACGTTTGTGTTACTGTTAAAATAAAATATTTGTAAACTAGCCTGTCTCGATACAGACAATCCCTAGCGAGGACAGGCACAGTCAAAAATCTGTACACTTTATTATACAGTGCGTTAAGGGACGTACTTGACTCATTTTAAACAGTGATTCCTGGCATTATTTGGCGTAAAAAATGTAATAAAGTTTGGTCACCGGTTACATATTTAAGGTTTTTTTTTTCAACTAACAAACAAAAAAAAATAGTAGGTATTGGACAGTTAGGCGCTCCGCTGACGAGGAAACTGAAAACCAACTAAAACCGGCCGTTTTCTCTGTCTTGATTGGTCAAAAAGCTTGTTAAACCATAGACGAAGAACAATCAGCGGCCAGCTGGCAACTAGCAACGGCCGGCCAGGGCAATCAGCAGTGCAAGTTGCAAGTCACCGCTTGCGTTACCATTAACAACGGGTGTTTGAGTGATTGTGTAGTGTGCGGGCCATCACATTGTCATACAAAGACAGTTGGCAGTTGAGAGTTTTCAGTTGCCTCAGTGGGCGGAGGCGCTTAAGGTAGATTCAGACTGGGTCGACGTACTACGTACGACGTAATTTTCATTGAAAATCTATGGTTGCTAAGTAACCCAGATATTGTTAGGCGTAGCGATGCATACGTACGTCGACCCAGTCTGAATCTACCATTAGGATAGGAGTGAGGAGTTGGGCGGCTAGTCAGCTGAGTGACCAGTGACGACACGTAGAAGATTTTTTTTGATAAAAAACGCCCATTTAGACCAAAAATTCGTTAACCCTTTTTACTCCAAAAAACGTCAGGAAATCCAGTTAAAGTAAGTCGAGTACATCCCTTAACACCCTTGATAGATGGTAGGTAATAAGATAAAAACATCCTGCCACTTTTGTTTCGATCCTTAAATTAAGCATTGTCGTGGTACCTACCCAAAAAAGTAATAATCCACTCCAAGCATTAAATAAAAAAATCCATCATATACTCGTACAAGTAAAGTATTTATTTCAATTGAATAAACCGAATTATTGTTGACGAAACTCAGTTACTTCATAAAAGTTTGTTTGTTTTGGGAGTGTTTCCGTTTCAAGATTGCAGGAGATCTCCGATACAGAATGGATCCCGACAAATGCATTTCGGAAGCGGGGGAATGTAGCAAAGAAAGGGTTGTGCTACGCCACTTCCGGTTCCCCCTGCTTTTCGGGGGAGGGCACTTTGCGGCCTCAGGTAGATGTACCTACATGCTACAAACAGCCTTATCTCTGCAATGATGTTTGTCAATCTGGAAACCATCATGCAAAATTGGCGTAAACGGCGTGGAAAGAAACACACTTATTTTAATGAATGAAGACAATATTCAACTCAATGGAAAATCGTAAATAGATAAATCAGAAAAAGATACGGTCACATCTGATATTCGAGCCTATGGACCTTGCCGGGGCGGAACTCTACCAACTGAGCTAACGTGTCTCTATCCGATTGGGTCATATTTTAACTTTATCATATTTTGTCTGAGAATTGCCAATATTCTTAATTTTCATCTTCATTTTCTTAACGCATGGTTTTATTGCAAATGAAATTAAAATAATGTTGGTAGTTCTCAGTCGAAGTGTGATACAGTTAAGTAATTTTATGAAAACCCAAGATATTGGCTTTGTCTAAAAAATGTCATTCACTCAATAATTTTTAAAATAACACTATGCAACTAAAATATTATAATCAAATTGTAAATCCCACACCAAGCACCAAGATTGTCTTTTTTGGTGTGGTACAGCGACAAAACACGTAAATTGTTTTACATACCAATTCTATTATGAATATTCATAAAACATGTAAACTTTTATCGCTAAATAAATCAGTCGCTCGACAGATTATCTAAACCAACTTGAGAAGGAAATCTTAGAATACCTAAGAGTTATTATTAATACATAATTCAGTAAAATAAACCTTTGATAATTAACCATTCAATTTTTTATTTTCGTTATTTCAATAAGTAAAGTTATTCATTTATTGGCCCATTTATATTTATTTTATTTTATTAAAATCAACAATCTACAATACAATTGGTTTATGCTTGTGCAACCTACTTAACTGGAGAACCAGTTAAAGTATTACTTAATATAAAAATACATTGCATTTAACAAAACAATATATTAATACATTAACAGATATTACATTTATGTAATATATATCCAAATTTCGACTATCATAATACGGGCATGTATCTAGTGTGGTGGTCGAAAAGCATGTAAAAAAACTGTACACAAAAATATTTTATGAATAAAAAAAAAAACATATATAAAAATAACTCAACAACCAAAAATTCCAAATTATACAATAAAATTACCTGTAAAGCGACTTTCAGATACTGTTTTATACGTCGATCATTGATGAAGCAGTTGATATCATTTTTAAGCGATCACTTCTACTGTTAGACATAATTAAAAAAAGTATTTTATTAAGACGTGGTTTCCAGATATTCTTTCATTACTGTAGCTACAGACATCGTTCCACGTTATTTGGATCTAGCGGAAAAACGAAGCCCGCTTCTCCGGCGTCAAGTGGTTTCGCCGGCACAATGTACTACGGACTACGTACAACGGACGACGTCGGCCACGTCGCGGCGTCGCGAGCTTCGGGACGCCGGCGCCACGGTAACTGGGACGCGCTGCGGAATATGTAAGGGTCGCATGAACTTTTCGTGTTTGTCCGAGCCATTGCATTGAAACATGGATATTGTTTACTCAATGGCGACATTTCGTAAACCTCGAACGCTATTCGAAATAAATTGAATAGTTTTGAATAGATTTTCTTCTCAAAGTGCCAACGTACAGACAAGAAGTGAAAGTTTGTTACATTGTACATGCATTGTTTAAATATGTAGGTTGCACAGACTAGATTACAAAATAAAAATAATGAGATGTACTGCTGTATAAGAGATTTTATTATTTTATTGTGAAGTTATTTTATAACATTATATTGGTTCTGTTTCTCTTTCTTTTATTTACCTACTACATCTTTTTTAACCTTTCCGTAGCCGACGGGGGTACATACCTACCCAAAATGTCCAAAACGACTCCCCTTCGTATAATATTTTAAATATTATTCCATAACCACTGGAGCGACAGAACAATTTAAAACTTTTTCTCAAATTGCTAAAGGAAATTTTGCCACCCACATTAAAAAAAACATACCTCCGAATTTGAATATTGAGACAAGCAACCTGATTATAGTTCTATATAGCCAATTAATTCACCTATCTTTTGTCAATTATCGAATATTCGTAGGATTTATAAAAAAAATATAAAATCGTTAGTTTTTAAACATAATTTTTTTTTTCAGAATATTAGCCATATTTTGTCAGCAAATCAATCAGTGGTTTTGGAAAAGTGCCATTTTGTGGCAAAAAGCGTTTGAGGGGTTATATTTTTAATAATACCTTTAAAAAAATAATTAAACACCAAGATTAAAACAGATTTTTTCTTTTTAAAACTACTTAACCGATTTTGATGAAATTTGGCTTATTGTGTGTAATTTGGTCCAACTTAAAAAATAGGATAGTTAATCTCGATTATTAACATCAATATTTATTATTGCAAATAAATAATTTTTATGGAACCATTATTTGAAATAATTTGTAAGTTCCATAAAGACATATGGTGGTGTGATTAATTTATCGACACAACCCTTGGTTACCTAGGTTAGGTAACCATCCAGTATAAGGCGTTGTGTTTCGTTAGTCACAGCAACTCGTGGGCGGGTCAGCTGGTGGTTTGTATTTTATTTGATTAATTTAGATTATTTCAAAATTAAATAATTAAAAATAATATATGGTAACGTACATTTGCGGCACGTTCCAGAGTGGAAGATACTCTCAGTATTGCCCTGGTGTAAGAACACCATTTAGAATTGAAACGTTGCTTGAAATGACTTTGGTCGTATTTGATGACCAGATCTAAATAGCCAGGTACTTCCCCACCTCCATCTTCTCCATCTCTTTTCCCTACCTACTACCTTAAGCCCCACAACATACCCCAATTGGGGATGCTATAGTGTCACTGGCTCCAGACGGGAGCAGTTGGGACTCTTTT
Source organism: Limnephilus auricula (assembly GCA_951813805.1). Taxonomy (NCBI): domain Eukaryota; kingdom Metazoa; phylum Arthropoda; class Insecta; order Trichoptera; family Limnephilidae; genus Limnephilus; species Limnephilus auricula. Next base: position 11,760,600 of record OX638403.1, read on the forward strand.
GCGGTATTCATATAAAAAATAAAATAAAAATTCATTCTTCTGGCAATCCAGGACACCCTGCCTGCAGTAATTTCACTGCTAGGATATTTATAAGATGGAATTCCCATAAAGTGTTTTTAAATTCTTATAGAACGCATCTGGTAGCGCCCGGTTTATTGAAAAAAAATGAGACATAAAATCTATTCCTCGTTTTCTTTCTATCTTGAACTCGTCTTTTTCAATGTTGACCAAACTCAAGGTTCGTAAAAAACCACCTTGAATTCAATGAACAATATTGAAAAACTTTCGTTGTCATAGAAATCTACTGCTTCAATGTTTCCTTAGTAACGCACTTATTGATAATATATAAGAGAAAAGCTTCGAATATGGGCTTAAATATCTGATACTATCGTAGAACAGAACAACATTCGTTAGATATTATAATTAAATAAAGGGCTTAAACAAACATTATAAGTTTGGAATATGGCGCTAAATACTGGAGAAGAGACAGATTTAGATAAAATTGCTGAAGATGAACTAGCAAGACTTCAACGACAGGTAAACAGAAAAAAACCACACTTATTACTTAAACATAGGTATAAGCATAAACAAAGTTTTGTGTGAAATTGTTTTTAATTTCTTCTAACAAATTGTTTCGAAAACTATTTTCGTCATAAGGCATGTCTATTTTCGAGGCATATGAGTTTATGAAATTTGCATAATACGTAGTACCTAATAAACGATAAATTAAAACAAATGTGTGTGGTTTATTTAATGTTATGATGAATAATATTACAGTTTCGGTTGATGGAAACAGAGAGATCAAATACGAGCAGTGCTTCGAAACCGAAAATACGCAAACAAAGGCAATTGCTGGAAGCTTTGACAAGGGAATACGATCAAATTCTTTTGGATCTCAAGGTAATTCATATTATATAAAAATATCTATATTTAGTTTCTTCGTTTATAATATACTATATTCTGCCCTCGACTTCGTCTGCGTAGGATTAGTACTTCAAGTAATCTATTTTCTTTTCCTAGGTCCCATCAACGTCTATATCAAAATACTTAACCTATTTATTTAAAATATCTATAATTCTTGATTTGATTCAAAGTATTAGGCGAGAACTTCAAATAAATTAACCAATTTAAATATTTTCTAAAATAGAATTATGATTTAACGATCATTGTTTTACAAAATGTCATTCTCAAATATGGACATTTTGTATTAAACAATCATTATTATTTTCAATACATTGAAAATTAATAGCTAGCTTTTTAAATTATAGCCTTTATGTTATTCTGATGTATCAGCTATATTATTGTAAAGTTTCATTAAAATCCATTCAGTAAATTTTGCGTGAAAGAGTAACAAACAGACATAAATCCATATAAACTTTCGCGTTTATAATATTAGTAAGATTAAAATCCGTTTTTGTAAGATTCTAAAAACTTTATAATAAACATTTCAATACCTAGACCATCCATCAAATAACTTGCTATCATTATGCAAGTTTCAAGGTGTTTTTGTACTTGTTGTGAGTTGTGAACTAAACCTGTTACCTACTTACTCACAGACATCCCGTGTACCAAAAGTCTTGCAAATGTACCAAAGCTTTTCAACGTCAATAACTCAGTTGTAGGTTATATGGAACTGTGCAAAACTTTGCCAAATTCTATTCAGAATTATATTGTTATACGTTTATAAAGTTGATAATAAAAGATTTCTTATTAGCTTTCTAACACAGTCAGATGTTTTTGAAGTAGTTAAGATGATAGACTTCGCTTTTCGGCCCATACAAAAAGGACGCCCGGGAAAAAACACTTTTCTACATCGAAAATTGCACAAAATGAATATTTTTTTTATACTACCTTTAAAAGGGTGAAAACTATGTCGGTATGTTTTCGAATTTTCGATGCGTTTCGTATTAACGTAAACATTCACTGTCAAACATGTACAATTTATCAAAAAATATTATTTAAGGAAAAAGTGCTGCTAACTCAACTCTCATAAAGAATTATAAAATATAAAAAGCTACCGACGTAGCTTCTTCTTTCTAAAAAATATATATTTAAAAAAATTTCAATTTCGTGAAAGTTTTGGTGTAGAAAAGTGTATTCTCCATAAACCCCTTTTCGAGCGATTTCTGTAGGTAAATTTGAGCGTTGTCTCATTCACACATTTCGCATTCGCATGTATTGTAAGTGTGCGTGAGCTTATTGTGAGCGGGACAGAATGACAGACGCGGGTGTTCCGCGTGTGGTTCAAAGTCTAGCCTCTTAAAGAATTCGTTTGTTCTCGGTCGAAGTATGATACAGTTAAATATGGCCGAATCGGATAGGGACACATTGGCTTAGTTGGTAGAGCAGCGGCCTGGAAAGCCGAAGGTCCTGGGTTCGAGTCCCAGATGTGACCGTATCTTCTTCTGATTTTCTGTTTTCGATTGAGTTTAGCTAATATTGTCTTCATCAATTAAAATAAGAAATAACTTAACTGGAAAAAAGTTTAAAATTGTTTCAATGTATTATTATAATGGATTCCATCACGAATTGTCAGTAGGAATCAAAAATTGAAATAATAAAATCAATTAGAAAGAAACTTTAATCAAGGGAAACTTTCATAGATAATCTTAACCATAAAACTATATTTTTAATGTTATTTCTTTAATGCGTTCACATGATTTTTCTCATGAAATTTCTAATGATTTTTTTTTTATTTTTTATTAGTTATCGCTTAAGTTTTTTTGTAAAGTAATTAATAATTTCATTTGAATTCTAATCAAAAGCTTTAATTTATCGAAAGCTTATTTTTGGTATTTATAATTTTAACCGATCGAAGTGAAAATTAAACTAAAATAGTGATTTCACATTAAACGAATTCTTTAACTACTACAAAAACATCTGACTGTGTTATTTCTCAGGTTTCGCAGTCAGCTTCGAACTTGAAGCGAGACCTCTGCATCAGCAACGAAATGTCCGATCTGCTTGTGGACCAGGAGAATCTCAGCAAGGAGATTGCTTCCGAGAGATTTCAGTTGGAGGAGATGGATTTTCTTCTCAAACAATTAGAGAAAGAGATCTTCGCTTTGAAATCGAATCAGACCACAGAAAAAGAGGTATTTTTTTAACGTTTGAGATTAGTGTTGCAATCTATTGGGATGACATGTAATTTAAACATAAAACCATTCTTTCTTCAAACTTCGCAAAATCACTTTGTGGCGTCATTTTTAATTAAATTAAAACAAATAACTTTGTTTAAACCACTAATATAATCAATAATTATATAATATTGGTAAATGTGATTATACTAGAGGTTTAAACAAAGTTATTTGTTTTAATTTAATAAAACAATTCACATTTTTAAGATAAAGGATAAGTTTATTAAAAAAATTTAACAATTCATCTAATATTTCAAGCTCATTTTCACGTTCTGTGAAAGATCTGTTTTAGTTCTCTGATTGTTTCAGTTTTATAAAGCAACTGGCATATAAAAACAGAATGTGAATAGAACTTTCACAGAACGTGAAAATTAATTTCAAATATTTGATGAATTGAATTGAAAAGTTCAATTTTTTTTTTAAATAACTCAACCTTAAGAGCCATTGACCAGCGGCTGAGAATAAAAGTTTAAAAATGCTTGCAACTGTACAGGAAGGTTCCGATTAGAAAGATCGATTATTCCCCGTATAAATTTTTTTAAATTAAAAATTTTATATTGATATATTTCATTCAAAACTTGCTGTAATATATATGTATATATATTAAAGTAAGCAACAAAAATGCTCAAACGCAAGATGATAAATTATTAAATATCGTGTACTTCTCGTGTGTATTTTTTGATCATAAGTATTTATGATTTTTTAATAATGTCTAAAAAAAATAAGTGTGTAAAAAAAATTTGAAATATTTTAGTTTGTAAGACCATAAATAAATAGAAAAATTTAGTTATTTTCGTCACCAAAACCAAACACGTTCTCGAATTTATTTTAACTAAAATAAAAATTCTTTACTAGATAATATATAATATAATATATTGATTTATTTTGCTGTATGATTATATGATTTGAAATTTGTGATGTATTACACAATATTTCGTTTGAAAATTGAACGAATCTGCCTACGACCAACGGTATAAACTAAGTATATTAAAAATAAACTTAGTTTTTCAAAATTAAAAAACAGCGTTAACCAGATAAAATAACAATGTTTCATAATCAATTTATGTTTTTTTGTAAAAAAGATTCAATACGTCTAGAATTTGATTACCCTCTTAATCATTGAACAAAATTAACCACATTTTAAATGGAGAAGTGAATATGTAGGCCCATTTATTTCGAAGATGTTCAAATAGTAAAAAAAGTCATCAAATGGCCATTAGGCGCCATTTTGTTTTTTTGGCAGACGAAAGATTCCCGTTAAATGCCGATTCTAAAGCCGGTTTCAGCTTTTGAACAAATTGCAATCAGCAGAAGAGGACAAATATCATGTTGAAGTTTGTCAGCTTATAACAATTTGATAAGAGGCTGAAACGCACCTAGAATCAGCGTCTAACGAGGACATTTTAAACATTAAAAAAGTGGCGCTTAATTTCCATATGACGACAATGCTACATTTGATTTTTTGCGAAACAAATGGATATTAAAGATAAAGCACAAAAGATTATTATTTTTTATTAAAAAAAACACACTAATAGGGTAATATAATATTATCAGAGAATACCGAAATGAGTCTTTTTTAAATCAAATTCTAGACGTATTGATTCAACTTTAAAAGATTGTTATTTTACCTGGTACACTCAGTTTTAAATTTTTTTTAAACTAAGTGTATTTTTAATATACTAAGGTTATACCGGTGGTCGTTGGCAGATTTGTTCAATTTTAAAATGATAGATTCTATTAAACAACACAAATTTCAAATCATATAACCATACAATAAAATAAATCAATACATAATCTAGTCAACACAGTTTTCAAAATTCAAATTTTAGTTAAATTAAAATCATTAAAAAATAAATCCAAGAACGTGTTTTGTGACAAAAATACCTCAGTTTTTCTATTTATTTAAGGTCTTACAAACAAAAAATTAAAAAAAAATTTACACACTTATTTTGTATAGATATTATTGAAAAATCATAAATACTTATGATCAAAAGATACTTGCAAGAAGTGATTTAATAATTTATCATCGTGCGTGTTGAGTATTTTTAGTATTGCTTACTTGAATGTAGTTATATATTAAAGCAAGTTTTGAATGAAATAAATCGATATTAAATTTTTAATTTTAAAATTTTGATACGGGGAATAATCGATCTTCCTCATTGGAACCTCCTTGTGCAGTTGCAAGCATTTTTAAACATTTATTCTCAGCCGCTGGTCAATCGCTCTTAAGTTGCATAATGTGTAATAAATGGAAAAACCTTTTTATTGATTAATGTTTCAGAAGTCATCGCTTTTCGCTGTTCGTTCAAATGTGCATATTTTATTTGTGACAGAAATTATTAATTTTGATTATCTAAATAATGTAGGTTCATAAAATATGCTTTCAAAACTGGAAGGTGAGCGGCGCTCAGTCATATTGTTGATACCAAGTTTTTCGTGACAAATTTAAGTATATTAATTTTAATATCACCCTAAATTTCTTTTTAGTTTAAAAACGAGATTATAAACACGAAAAATAATAACAACTTTCTTACAAGGTAGTCCCAATTTTATTCTTCTTGTGTTTTTAAAAAACAAATGCACTTGAATAAGATATTTTTCTTGTCATTGTCCCAAATTCAAAATGCTTTTCCAACAAGGTGATGCTGGATAAATGACATCCCGGTAAGAATTATACACATTCTCATTTCAAAACCAAACAGTTACTATTTTTTAAGTCTTATTATGTTTTGTATTTCAAAGATAGCAAACACTTTGACATTATAATTTAATAAAAATATGTTTAGTGTTAAACCACTATAATATAGTTTCGAAATGAAATATCTAATTTTTAATCATGCTCCCTATATGACGGCCTCTGTAACAAAAACCCAATTTGCAAGCACAATATTGATTGTAATAGGCCACGGAGCGTGCGGTGCATAATCACCAGCGCGTATCGCAGCTCGAGAACCGCCTCGAGGTGGCCAAGAAACGATTCAACTCTGTCAACACCAACAACTTTAAGATGCGCCAGGAGATAGACCACCTGCTGCAGGAAAGGTTATTAAAACTAACTTTTTATATGAATTAAAAAGTCTGACAACCACCGAAGAGATCATCCCTAGAAGTGTACCTGTCATTGACAATTTAGAAAAAAATTGTAGTCACTAATTTACGGAAGGCATTTCGACATTTCTTATATTTCTTAAGCGATTCTATACGCTTTAACGTTCAACTAAGAATTTTTTGAAAATTGAAATTGTTTTATCAATTTCATTACTTCGGGTATGCAGACAAGCCCATAACACATTTCTATCGTTTTATCTCTTCAGTGGTTATAATATATAATAACATTATGGTCCTGAGCTTTTGAGTGCTTTTTGAGGTACTGGAGGTTTGCCTGGTTGGATGTGTTATTTTTTTAAAGTCAACAATATCTCAATTTATGATTTTTAAAATATATTTTTTCACTGTAATGAAAAAGTGCTTTATCAAATAAGACATTACTGTTTTTTTTAATGTGGGTAACACCGCTAAAGTTGCTTCCACCAGTAGAAAAATGGTATCTCATTTGAGAAATGTGGAGTTGATTGAGATGTAGATGGGAAGTTTATCCAAGCCATTCAGATCTGGACACTAAACTAAGACACTCATGCAAATATCTTTTCTGAATGGTCTTACCGGGACTACACTAAAGATATTTTCTACTCTAGAATGATGGACAGTTACCTTCTTTTACAATAAAAATGTATATACCTATATTTGGGATATCTGCTTTGTATTCTAACTATTCATACATTTTCAAGAATTCGAGTAGCTTGTAAAAAGAGCTTTTACAAAATGTTTACCATATTTTAACAGGGCCAACTTCAACATTGTCTGGACCAAGACCCTAAACGTCCTGGCAGGAGGTAAGAATATGATGATGGAGCTAGTGGAGCAGTCTACCCTGTTGTATGACCAGAGGGAAGAGTGGTGCAGAAAATTGCAAGTGATTCGGGAGAGAGCCCAGGGGGACCAAGTGGAACACGTACAGGTTAGATACATTCAAGAATGGAAACTGCGGTAAAATAAATGAACTATTTAATCACTGATTCTGTAGCCACTCCTGGCCACATACATAAAACACCCGTGAAATTAGCGCCATTATTGGTCTTAGAAACTGTTGTTGAAAAACAATATCAATCGCAACTCTTGGCGTACCGCATCTGTTAATTTTGTTACTCATATATCGTCATATATCGTGTATCCAATATATTAATGTTAAATAACCATTTTAATAAACTACCTTTTGAAATAGATATATCCCTATGATCCATTTGTTTTTAAAACCCTTAAAAAATTTGGCTTATTTATTCAGAGGCTTTGCAATAAAATCCAAAAAAATTAGATATTTGTTAACATATTAAAAAACTAAAAACTGTTTCCGAAAGGTGATGAAACAGGCCCTCAAATTTTATTATTATAAAGAACCATGTAATTTTTTTAAATATAAAAATTTAGGATGAAAACTTTAAATAGTTTTAAAAATGGCTCACTTTACGTTTTTTCTGACTAAAATTACTGATAATGATTATAAATAAAAACACATACATATTTCATTAGACAAATAAATTATAAACGTTACTGTCACCTCAATTTTTGTCATTTTATGTAAAAAAAAATCTTGAAAAATTCACAAAGTTTCATAATTTTTTTTAAAGTTGCGATCGGAAACTTTGATTTCATAAAGGTGTACATTTAATTTTTTTGTGGCTAACTTTTAGATTTGAATATACTATAGCATGTTGTATTCTATTTCCAATACCGTTTAGATCATACTTCTCACTATGATAGTAAGGGAGATACAACGATTTCTATAAGACTTGTGTGAGCTGGGACAAATATGGTATCCTGTGATTAAACGGGTTAATGTTGCAGGAAATGGGAGAACTGCAACGACAACTGGACCACGATTCAAAGCTCCAGCAGTTCTTGGCTGTGAAAGGTTCCAAAAGAGTGATGGCTGAACTTGAAGCCAAGGAGGCTGCAAAAAAGAGAACTCAAAGAGATAACGATATTGCGACTCAGGAGAGACACAAGGATATTTTTAAGATGGTTCAGGTAACAATCCAAAAAAAAATATTTTTTAATTTTTTATCTCACCTTTGGGATTAAATTAAAGTAATTTGCAGGAATATGCTGCTGAAAATGACGTAGAGCGGCTGATCAATCAATTCACAAAGCAAGATGAAGAGAATTACGCACTGTTCAACTATGTGAACGAGGTCAACCAAGAACTGGAAGCATTAGCAGCAAATGTATCGGAACTAAAGATTAATTTGGGCAAGTACACTTTGTTAAATAAGAGTAGAAAATATAAAACTGGAACTAAAAAAATTATAGGCTGGCAACACCAACTTTACAGTCAAAATGACAGTAAAATAACAATCACACTGTTTTTGTAGAATACTGTAAGTAACATATTAAAAAAACATTTTTAAAATATAAATATATTCAATTTTATTTTCAAAAAAAAAATTTTAATGCGCTTTGTGTACATATTTTCAAACACGGATGCATGGTTTAAGTATGAAATTATTTTACTTACAATATACAATATTGTTATACCTTAGTTGTATTTTTTTGCAGTTAATTCAGAAAGTAACATAAATTCTAAATTCCGGAAGGAAAGCTTCAGGAGTTTAATTAAAATTTAAAGTGGTAAAATAAATAAAGGGTCGCACTCCGAAAGCTACAGATAGTTTTGACATCAGTGCTATTCGTCAAAAGGCACATTTTTTTAGGGGGATGATCTAAAGCCCCAACGCAACGCTGGGTACTTCAGCTAGTATTAAAAAAAATGTGAGCAAATTCTAAACTGCTTTTCACTTTACTACAATATCGTTATTCTTCTTTGTGTTAACACAAAATTGCAAAGGGATAATATACAGATATGCAATTTTAATTTTGAGATCAGTGGGTATCTATATTGCAATGAAAAAAAAAATTCCCTCTTTTATGTGTTTTTGATTTTTTATAAAATTGTAGCTTACACATCTTTACATTTTCACCGTGTATTATAATTGTAGTATTGCCATTTGAAGAACAGTCGCGCTCTCCTTTGTTTTCTACTCTTATTTTACAGACAATAATAATTCCAATACAACTTAATATATATTTTAAATTAAAAAAATAACTTTGTAAACACCACCCTTATTTATTGCAGTTTATGCCGACCGATTTTCGCTACCACTGTAGCAGCTGCGTTTCAGGTGGCAGTATAATCTCTATTAATTCAATAGTTTACAAAGTTATTGTTTTATTTTAAATCACATTGTCACATCATAAAGTAACTGCTTCATATGAACAGAAATACATATTTACTTAGACGGAAACTTACTTTTTAATATGTCCAATGGTTCTGCATTTCTAAATAGTAAAGAATGACGGATTATAGAAGCAGACATAGTTACATCCTTTCAGTGGCGGCGTAAAGGGGGGTGGGAGGGGGGTGACAACGACAACTCACTCGAATAGCCAAAAAATGCGCACAAAATTTCCACTAAAAAGATATATCAATAAATAACTACATACTCTTGTACCTAGTTACTTACATACTAATATCATGTGTCATTCAACCTAAGACGTTGGTAAAATCACCAGAAGAAGACCTTCGTGGAATGGTTCCAAATCTGTTGAAAATTTACGATGAATCTTCAGCAGACGACATCGTGTTGGAGATTTTACGGTTGAGGCGCCATTTGAAAGCCGCCAACATTTCTGCCCAAGAAGTGGTTCAATTGTCTATATTGGAACTTCTCAAATTCATTGTAAAGTGGGGCTATTCTGAATATGTTCCAAGTTTAGCACCGTTTCTTAGATTTTTTTTTAACAATTTGCTTTTCGGTTGGTTCTTATGAAAGAAGCTTTTCAAAGTTAAAATTAATAAAATCTTACTTATGGTCCACAATGAGCCAAAAGCGACTAACCAATATTTAGATTTTATCAATTGAAAGAGACAGAGAAATCTATTTTGATATTGCGATCGAATATTTTAGTAAAATAAAGTCTCGTAATCATGTTTAGTATTTGGTTTTTTAATTTAAGTAGGGCTGCTCAATACAACCGCCCGGGGTGCCAATTTACCCTACGCCGCCACTGCATGCTTTAGAAAAGTAAATATTTTCTGTTTTATAGTTTTTTACTAACTTTGAATAGTAAAGTGATTATCTATGCCCCACGAAAATCATATTTTAGTTAGACCACTCTGTCTCCGCGAGATGCCGCTAGTGTCTTTTTTCGACGGGACCGTTTGTTTCATCAATCATCATTTGTTTTCGATTTCCTGTAAAATTTACTTTTTTGACTTACGACTCTTTTCCACGGGATGTGCGATATTTATTCAATTAAGATTTTTTGACTCGATTAATAAAAACAGGAATTTTAATGGAACGGAGAGTGGTACTGTACATTAGGTGGTCAGAATGTTCAGTGGAAACTTTTTAAGTGTATGAATATTGAGTAGAAACTTTAATCGGATGTTAATTCCTTACATGATACTTAATTAATCATGTCTCCAAGCATCGAAAACTGATAATTGGGGTTTTTAACCTTAGGTTAGGTTAGGTTATGTTAGGTTAGATTAGGTTAGGTTCGGTTTGGTTAGGTTAGGTTAAGTTAGGTAAGGCTAATGTGAGTTATGATGTGATGAATTATCATGTGAGGAAGTATCGTGTCTGAATAAATTTACTATGGGAATTCAGACGCTGAGATGGAACCGTATATTTATAATCGACCACCATAATATGGGCACGTGTTAGTCAAAAAGCATGTAAAAAAACTGTATGTAAAAATATTTTACGATTAAAGGAAAAAAATCATGGTCGTGCCTCCGCGTGTTTCGTTTAATCTCTCGTTCTCTTGCATGCGTCATTTATGAGAAAGGGAGAGAGGTTTTACAAAGGAACTATCAGCGATACGCATATACTCGTAGTTTCACAGAGTACTGTGACAGAGTACGGTGTCACAGATTAAAATGTCACAGAGGACTATGCCACAAAGCTTAGTAGCAAAGATGAAAGTATCCCAGTGTAATAATGGTATTACATGAACCAAAATGATAAAATATAGATAATTTTTTGTGCTTATGACTTTTTAGAGAACATGAGAACTGAAAAGAGAGAAAGAGAGGCGGTAGAACAAGAGACGTTGGACACTTTGAAAAACGCGTTGAGGAAACAGAAACAATGCACGTCAGATGCAAAGGAGCAAGCGGTAGAGTTGCAGAATAGACTGGATAACTCGATGGCAGACATACTGAGCCTTTTCAAGTAAGTTCTACCCGCCTTCCTACCCACTAAAGAGATAGAGATTTCGAAAGTTCGGTTTTCGATTCGGCCGCGATCATCACGAAATACGGTGACCGGATTGCTAAGAATTTTTTTTATTTTTATTAAATTATAAGTTTACAAGGTATAACAATGTTGTTAACAATAAATTACAAAATAAGTTTTCACAGACTTTTTTTGATTTTTGATGTTTCTCTCCTATAGAAGTGTTTAGAAGAGGAGCGAGAAATCAATTAAATAAGAATTAATTCAACTCAACACCTCCTTTAAAAAATCGTTAAAAGTTATGAAAAAATTATATAAAAATTGGTTAAATAGGTTATGTTAGGTTAGGCTATTTTAAAACTATTTTTAACGACTTTTTAAAGAGGTGTTGAATTGATTTGATTCTGAGTTGACATGCAACCATGAAATCCATAACTCCAAATACTAATACGGAAACATATTAAGATGATAGACTTCGCTTTTCGGCCCATACAAAAAGGACGCCCGGGAAAAAACACTTTTCTACATCGAAAATTGCACAAAATGAATATATATTTTTTATACTGCCTTCTAGAGGGTGAAAACTATGTCGGTATGTTTTCGAATTTTCGATGCGTTTCGTATTAACGTAAACATTCACTGTCAAACATGTACGATTTATCAAAAAATATTATTTAAGGAAAAAGTGCTGCTAACTCAACTCCCATAAAGAATTATAAAATTATAAAAAGCTACCAACGTAGCTCCTTCTTTCTAAAAAATATATATTTTTTAAAATTTCAATTTCGTGAAAGTTTCGGTGTAGAAAAGTGTATTCTCCATAAACCCCTTTTCGAGCGATTTCTGTAGGTAAATTTGAGCGTTGTCTCATTCGCACATTTCGCATTCGCATGTATTGTAAGTGTGCGTGAGCTTATTGTGAGCGGGACAGAATGACAGACGCGGGTGTTCCGCGTATTGTTCAAAGTCTATCCTCTTAACTGCTTACAACTATAGAGTATCGTGACCGCGTACTTACTTTAAGAGTGATTGACCAGCGGCTGAGAAAAAAACTTTAAAAATGCTTTCAACTGTAGAGTGAGGTTCCAATGAGAAATATCGATTATTCCTCGTATCAAAATTTAATAATAAAAAATTTTATATCGATTCATTTCATTCAAAACTTGCTTTAATATATACCTACATTCAAGTAAGCAATAAAAATACTCAAAACGCACGATGATAAATTATTAAATATGTAAGTATTTTTTGATCATAAGTATTTATGATTTTTCAATAATGTCTAAACAAAATAAGAGTTCAAAAAAATTTTTATGTTTTAGTTTGTAAGACCATAAATAAATAGAAAAACTGAGGTATTTTTGTCACAAAACACGTTCTCGGATTTATTTTTTAATGAGTTTAATTTAACTAAAATTTAAATTTTTAAAACTGTATTGACTAGATTATGTATTGATTTATTTTATTGTATCATTATATTATTTGAAATTTGTGTTGTTTAATAGAATCTATCGTTTGAAAATTGAACAAATCTGCCAACGACCAACGGTATAATCTCAGTATCTTAAAAATACACTTAGTTTAAAAAAAATTTGAAACTGGGTGTACCAGATAAAATAACAATCTTTCAAAATCAATTTATGTTTTTTTTTGTAAAAAAGAGTCAATACGTCTAGAATTTGATTTAAAAAGGACTAATTTCCGATATTATCTGGTAATACCCTCTTAACGATCTCGATTCTATTGGTTGATCTGGTTTGGAATAACTTTAGATTTTATTTTAAACTTCGAATATAAAACACACGTCAACGTAATAAATAATCAGAAATGCAATAAATGCAATATGCAATAAATGCGGGAAAATGAAAAAAAAAGCGGTGGAAATCGGAATGATTTACCAAAATGGTAGACGTTGCTGCTGTGAGACCAGTGTTACGATCCACGTTGTGTTGCCGTGATTAAAATCCGCATAACCTATTTATTAGTAACCTAATTTAGCCAGTAATTCACGTAGATTCCCCCGTTTATACCATATTTTTAGGTTTTATAATTTCGTTTTAATCCTTAAATTTAAAATGCATTTTAATTCTTAAAAATCACCTTGGTATCTAAATTTGGGTAGATATCGCTCGAGTGGCTACAAGACAAAGCATTAGTTAACATTATGAAGTAGTCAATGTTTCTCCTAGAAATAGTGATTAGTCTTCTGTCGTTAATGAACAAGACTTGGACACTGTCGTAAAACATTTTCACAAAATTATCGATGCCTACTGATCATTAATATTTATGATGAAATTCAGAAAGCGTACATTTTTTAGACAAAACACTAATGCCATTTGTAATAACAAGTTTTAATATATCATTGAAGAAGAAGATAACAATAATAATCTAATTTTTAAAAGTATGAAAATGAACAAGACACAGAAAAATAATAAAATATAATGGCTGCAACTAAGACTCGAACCCAGAACGTCACGTCTAACCGGGACATACGCATTAACCAATTTTGCTATTGCACCCTATTATGAGACTGTCGTATTTGTCAACATCATATTTCAAATTTCAGAATTAACAGTATTATCTTCAACTAATGTTTTTTTCCAAATTGTTGATAGCTACCTTTTTCATTGAAAACAAGTATTCAATATCCATAAATGTTTTACCTATTAGAGCTCTTTTTTGGCATAAAATTTGTATGCAACATATCTTAGATAGCCCATACAAAACAATGGTGGATCACGTGTACAATACTAGGCTTATACAAAATGAAGGGTTGATAGTACCTAGATTTTCTAATAAACATGGCCAGAGAACTTTTGAATACATTGTACCACTTATATTTAATATGCTGCCATATGATTTGAAAAAATGTTACTCGACACCTAAATTTGCGCTATTGTTAAAAACATGGCTATTGGAATCAGATTTTCTGTATTGAATGACTGTACCTCTTGCACTTTAAAATTTTTTAGACTTAGTATTCTATTATTTTTTATACTTATTTATGTTTTTATTATGTATTTTATTAAATTGCATTTTTTTTCTTATTGTATTATACTTGAGACATTTAAATTGTACAATGTTTTGTTCACACTGTTTTCCTGCAGACAAGCTACTTGCAGTAGCTTTGCAGGTATATTGTTAACATGAAAAAAAAAAAAAAAATAATGTATTTGTTACTTAAATAGTGTCTCATAATAGGGTGCAATAGCAAAAATGGTTAATGCGTATGTCCCGGTTAGACGTGAGGTTCTGGATTCGCGTCCCAGTTGCAGCCATTATTTTTTATTATTTTTCTGTGTCTTGTCCATTTTCATATTTTAAAAAATTAGATTATTATTGTTAGATATCTCCTTCTTCAATGATATATTACATTGATGGGAATAACTTTCAAAAGTTAAAAAGAGAGTTTTTCTTTAAAAAATTAACTTTTAATATACGGTTATAATAGTATTTAAAATGATTTAGTATAATTAAATATTTATTTCTTAACAGAATGATGCAATGTGATTCAGCACCAATCCTGAAACTCCTGGGGGCCAACACAAATGTGGACATTAACAACGTGATGCTATACCTGAAGACCATCGAGAGGAAAACTTTGGACGTCGTCAACTGCGCGTACTATGCAGTATGTAACAGTCGCTTTATTCGAACAGTTCCCTGGAGTAGATATTAAACCAGACTTGAATACTATGTTGTATTAAAGCAGAGATGGACTGAGCAATTTACTAAAGGAAGACTGCCCATTTTAAAAAGTACTGTAAAGCTTTAAATTAAGAATTATAATAATTACTGATGGTCCAATAGATTTTTCGGTTATTTTCAACCGAATGAAATTTTTGACTAGATAAAATGATTCGCTTTTTTTTTTTTAGTTATTTATTTTATACACTTTACAAATATAAGACAAAAAGTCCCGATAAACTACTTTTTAGTAGTTTGTCTAACGGGTTTTTTACATTAAATATCTTATTATATTGATGTAATAGTTACATTTTTACAATTATACATATAAAATAATTTTTTTTTTTTACAGAAATATAATATTTTTATAAAAAGATAAAAGAAACATTATGAAAAACATAAGTTACAATTTTAAAGTATTTAGAATAATATGTCATTGTAAGCTAATATAAATAAATTCTTTCCGTAAGCCAAGTCTTCAGTAAATTCACCAATTGTGTGTTTTGGGCACAGTTTTTAATTTCAGCAGGTAACTTATTTAAACAACTGGGAATAATGTAATTCAACGTTCTTTGTCCATATTTATTTGTATGCTTAGGTAAAATTAGTCTTTCATTAAAGTTAAATCGAGTATTATGGTTGTGTTCCAGCCTGTTTATATATAAAGGTTTATTTATGTGCTGAAATATAATTTTGTACCACAGAATTGCTCTTACTGAAATAATTTTGAGACTCTGATAAAAGTATGGAATTTTATGCCTTTCTTGAATTTTGCACTGATTGAACGTGGTCTATATTTGTTTTACAAGAAAAATCCTCTTTTATTGAATTCAATTCTGCGTTGTAGATCACAGCAGGTACATACGATACGTTGTTTTCCTTAAACATTGTTCTCTGACGTTCCAACAAAAAGATGGTTAAAGAAGCGAAGCTAGCAGCCCACGATGGAGTGCGGGTACCCACCCTCATGTACGGCAGTGAAGCATGGAACTGGCAGCGAAAGGATGAAGGTAGACTGAATGCTGTAGAAATGAGATTCCCGAGGCGTATGTGTGGCAAAACTACAATGACCGTGTGAGGAATGTGAAGATTCGAAAAGAATGCAAGGCTGATGTGAGCGTAATAAGTAATATTAAGACAGGGACGCTTAAATGGTTTGGGCATGTAGAGCGAATGAACGAAGAAATAAGTGTAATCAGAATATATGGCACAAATATGTGAATGATAGAAGAATTTGAGGACGCCTGAGGAAGACGTGGCACGATCAAGTGTATCTGATACTTGAGTCGGAATAATGAATGATCAAGAGTCAGAATAATAGAAGAATGTAGAAGAATATGTATCAGAAGATATATGAATGTGAATGTGAAACTTGGCGCCACAATCTTTGAGCCACAAGATGTATTTAAATATTTGGTGACATAATAGTATTCTCTGCGGGACCTTTCGACCTTTGCATGGGAGCCTTTTTAATAAACGTTTTCATATAAAAAATGCTCTAATCCCACTGTAAGAAATTTAAATTGTTGCTTGGAAGGACTGTGAAGGACTTAGCTTGCAGAGCAATGAACTCGCGATGTTTGAGTGCGAATTTGACCAATCGACCACCGAGTTTTAAACAACTCAACAGCAAACCAAACAGATTTCCTACGAGTAAAACACTCTGATTCCTAAATTCAGAATTGTTTGACGATTACAGAACAAATATTTACTAAAATAATGAATTTTTGTAATGTTTACCAAACCGTTTTCCTTCTGCCGTGTCTGGAAATCTGCCTACCGGGAAATTTGTACCTACTATTGTTAAACCGCTGGGAGAGTCCGTCTCTGCCTATAGCCTACTGACTAGTACTGACAAAGTTCTAGTTGGTGTGAAGTCCGTGACAACAACTAACAACTAATGACAGCTCTGGCGATTTGGGACTAATTCTCACGGCTATCGAAACTGTTTCTCATTATTCCGACACCATTTCATAATAACTTGCCAGCTGTTGGAACTGCCTGTCAGTATTTAGTTTATTTTTAATCTTAAGTAGCTAGCTAGACTCACTGGAAGTTCAGAATTAGATTTTATTATTTTTGTGATGAATACACTTCTGATACCTACAATAGTTTTTCTATTGTTCAAATATATTAATCAAATAGTATTGTTAGAGATAAAACATTTAAAAGGCTACCCTTGCTTATGTAGTGGTGTACAGGATAGATAAAAAAAATTAATAATATGTTTGCTTTTATTAGGAAACTAAAGAACGAAATATAAACAAAATAACATTGCCGAAATGAATCGCGAGTCTAAATTTAAAAGGAATTGATAACATTGCTAGGGGTAAGAAGGACCTAACTAACTAACCATCACGCCGTTTCACGACCGCCAAACAACTCGGTCTAGGCACACACTCCTTGCCTCATTCACATTCATACATCGTATCTTACATACTCTTCTATTATTCTGACTCTTGACATGGCCCGACTCAAGTATCTTATTCACATGATCGTGCCACGTCTTCCTCGGGCGTCCTCGACTTCTTCTATCTAAGGACTAGGACCTACGGGTGTTTGTTTGATTGCGTATATTTGATGTCTTAATTTTTTTTCTGTTAAGTTGATTATATTATATATTATATTATATCGGCTAAGTGGCCGCCGCCAGAATTTTGACTATAGGGGCCCGATTTATGACATTTTCCATCACTCTTCCAGCGATAGGTTCTCGCATTCTTGACGAATATTCTCTTTGGGGACTTCAAGAGTCTGAAGATTGTTGACATAGACTCGTGACTTCAAGAAACCCCACAAAAAGAAGTCTGAAATGGTTAAATCGGGCGATCTTGCCGGCTAGTGCAACTCACCAAACGAGAGTTTTGGTGATTTGCACTGGGCGGTGTCAATCAGAAATACAAATTTTCCGCGTTCTTGAGGGGTATAGCGATTCATGTCTTGTTGACGTGTATTTTGTATCTGTTTACTTTACAAAGCAGAATTGATATTTGCCGCCATTTGCAAAAATTACGGCATTTTCCGATAGGGTGATACTTTTGCGCCAACTGTATATTCAATGGTGTTCTGTAAAATATTTTACATGTACATTTTAAACTGATTTAAAAAGTGTATTTTTGCCTTAGACTCTCACGATATCCAAAAGTAAAAAGAATAGAATTATTGGGGACGTAGACGAGATACCGTCGCAAAGAGAAAAGAATGGGAGATGCCGACTTACCTTATTTCTTCCTTTGCTTGACTTCAATTTCGCAGGTTCGTCATATTCGGCACAAAAACTCGTGAGCTCACGAAAGCTTGATTGGTTCACAAGGGGGCTCCACCCACAGCAAGGTGTTAATAGGGCAACTTTTAATTTCCAACTGATGGAAAACTAGATGGAAAAAAGTATTTGTAGGTAGGAATTAAATTAGGAAAAGGCACAAGGGTTACGGATAGGTACCAACAAGAATTGTAATGGATATTCTAAAGAACGTTTCTGGTTTTTTAAAATATGATGAACATTCAAAGATTATTTATAATTGAGGGCCGATAATGTATATGTCCACTGGACTAAGTTCAGTGAAACCCTGAGGCCACTGTGGGTTGTCTTAGTAATGTATCTTTACCAAATTATTCCACCTTAGCATCTGACAAGCATTTGAACAAAACAAATAAGCTTTTAGAATAAATAAATAATTGTTTTATACCTACTTTATCACTTGTCTCATATGATAGTTTCAATTTTCAAAATTAAAAGTTTACTTAACATGAATGTTTCGCATTACTTACTTTCATTACTAATGTATGACTTGTATTTCAGGAGAGGGTTCGGCAGATAGAAGAAAACAGGAACAAGGTGAAGACAGTCACAACGGCCAGCGCGCCCATTAAAGTGAAGATGGCGGGAAAGGAGCAGAAAAAGGGAAGGTCCAAAGCCAACTTCGCTTCCGAAAGGCCGTCCAAAATTTGATCACAAAACTGAATCTGCAAAGGGTTGGTAAAGGATGAAAGATTTTTAGGGGACTTATTATATTCATTGCCACGGATATCTTTTATACATAAAAAATAACGGTATAAGATCTAATGTAGGTACCTACAGGCCTAAGCGCAACGAGTTTTGAATTGATCGTGATCAAATCAGTACAATCGACAGTTTTTACATGGCGGAGATTGCTGTTGATACTCGTTATTATTGATGATTTGTGTGTACCATTTAAACGCAAGAATATTATATATACATGCCACTGATTATACTATTTTAAACAGTGATGTTAACTTTGCGACAGAACTGACTTCGTAATTTGGCGGTTGCGCACCCAGGTCTTTACTCCTATGTAGTGTGTAGGTACCCATATGCCGTGGAAGAGTTTATTTTTTATATTTTTTTTTTCTTGTTTATTCCAGATCTCGGGGAGGGTGGTGCTATCCCACGAGCTCCATATTATACATAGAACATATCAAATTAATATAAAAAATATAAAGCACACAGTTTTTTTTATTTATTTTAGTAGTTTAACAATTTGGTTTTGATAGGAATTAATAATTTCTGTAAAAGGGTTTTCAAGAAACAATTTTATTATTTCGATAGATACATTACAGAAATCAGCTATTTGTTTATTTCTATATATAGAGCATCACTTACATTACACATTTTTCTGGCAGGCGAAAGTTATTTACAAAGACTCAACAACAGATTTCCGGAAGCCCGCAAGATGAAAACACTGTAGGAGAATTTATCGATGTTTCGAAAAGTCATTTTATATTAGATATTTTACAGGAGAAAATACGTGGTGATATACAACAACTGTGTGTTAATTTAGTGTGAATTGAAAAAGTATCAGAAGAGAATTTAAATTTCGACTTGCACCACGCATTTTCTCCTGTAAAGTATTATAAAATGACTTCTGGGATTCCGGAAATCTGTTGTTGAAATCATCGTAAATAACTTTCGCCTGCCAGAAAAATGTGTAATGTAAGTGATGCACTATATATATATATATATATATAATATGTATAGTATAATGCAATATTTAGTTTGAAAATTTAACAAATCTGCCAACGACCAACGGTATAACCTTATTTTATTAAAATCAAACTTGTTTTTTTTTTCAAATTTAAAATACAAGTTTACCAGATAAAATAACAATCTTTCGAAATCAATTTTTTTTTTTTGTAAAAAAGAGTAAAAAAATCTAGAATTTGATTTTAAAATAACAAATTTCTGGTATTGTCTGGTTATACCCTCTTAATCTAATCTCATACGCGCTACACTCACGCAAAAAAAAATTCTTTGGGGAGAAATTTTAATTTATATACGACAAATTAGTGTCAACAACGTACATCGGTCATGGTAGATTCGACTGGGTCGACGTACGTATGCATCGCTACGCCTAACAATATCTGGGCTACTTAGCAACCATCGCGCGCATCGCGACGTGCGATGTCTGTGGCCATTTTCATAGAAAATGTATGGGTTGCTAAGCATTGTTTGGCGTAGCGATGCGTACGTACGTCGTCCAGTCTGAATCTACCTTAACTCTATATAAATATAACTGTGAAATCACGAAAATATATAAATTAAATTGTCTATATTTTATAATTAACATCAATAAATAAAGTATCCCACATCCGAACTAGATATTGGCTGTACCTTTTGATAAAAAATATATATATTTTCCTGTTTGGTTCAAATCCAAAATTAAGTTTTGTATAAAAAGGTTAAGTTTTTGTCAAAATTCCTCTTCAATAATGGGGAAAGAATTTGGATTTCTATTTATCTGATCTCTCTACGTCATTCTCTACATTTATATATACATTACCTTATATACAGTAAAGGATTAAGCTACAAAGGCCATGGAGGGCCATAAAGATATCATTTCAAAGGACCGACATCAAAGAAAATTTATGCTCTTCTTTGTCTTTGTAGTACGTTAAATCTACGAAAATCTTATTGTATTTATTTTCAGAAGCAGACAACGTGAAAGGTACCTTTGCTACTCAACGAAGTGTGTCCTTAGACTGATTAATTCATAATGAAAGCCAATTATTATCGTCAATAAAGATATTATATAATTTTACTGAATTTTTTTAAATTTTACTTCACTTTATTTAATTATGATTTTTTTATAGAGAGGGATGATTTTTCAAAACGCCCTGGCCCCCTAGCATACTCGATCGATAAGGATTGATATGAAAACTATCGGTAACTTCATATCGTTCCCTAGGACAACTGCACATCGCTAACGTACAGACAACAGTTGATATTGAATATATTAAGGACACTTAGTCATTTTGAACTGTCACTTATTCGGATACGTTTTTAGATTTTCACGGCCAAAAGCATTTCCGTTGTTTGTTTTTGGGGTGTCACACATCGTCGGATCTGCCAGATCTGCCCTGATGATGGACACTGCAACGCTGTCCGAAACGTCGGCTAAAGAAGGAGGTAGCGCAACACGGCATAACACCCCAAAAACAAACAACGAAAATGTCACTTATTCGTTGGCGATCTGCAGTCATGCTAGGGAACGATGAGAAGTTACCGAAAGTTATCCTATCAATCGTTATAGATCGAGTGTGCTAGGGGCCGTGGTCATTTTTTATCAAATTCTTGAATTTGTTTGTGGAAATGCTCGGGGGAATATTAAATAGTATTAATTTTAACTGGGGCATTTTTGTGGTGTCATTGGAGGTTGGCTTTCGTCAAAGCACCAGGTTATCAGTCACGAAGGATTTGAAGCCATGAGGTATGACGTCATCTTCTTCTACGGCTTTCATAAATAATGTTATCAATTAAGTATTTTGTACTTTTGCAACAGTTTCTAGATATTTTGTTTTTGAAGAGTTTTACTTTACAATGTACATTAGTGGCATTCCCAGTGGAGTTTTAATTTGCATATAATTCTCGCGCTGGTGTTACCGAGCTAGAGCGGACGAGGCCCGATTGCCGAGGATAATTTTGGATTCTTACTAAGATTAGTGGGCTTAAGACGAATCAATAACAAAATTAGCTTCAAATGGAATTTTTGAAAATATAATTTTTACGGGCCTGATCTCTATTCCCACTGCCATTTTCAGGAGCCACCACCGCCCCGAATAGCATATTTAAACACTTTTAGCATTCCTACGGCGTCGTTACCGCAGCGGTCCAAGAAAGGCAATAAACGTATGATCCTTATCACAATAATGCTGTAGCTCTTTCTTACACACTAAAAAAATAGAAAGACAAACGATGTGCGTATGTCTGCTTCCTCCGAAGGAAAAAATAATAATAATCTTCCTCATTCCTATTATAGAAATGAGATGCCGCGTAATGTTGCTGTACCGTGACGTTGTCATGAGAATTATAAAAGCAGGCACTGTCGCAGCTTCCGCGTCCTTCTGATATTAATTTATAATATATAATGATGAAGGTGTATTTGTAATCAATAAATCAATCTGTGCTATTTAGAGTCTTTATTCTGTACCTCCCTATGGTAATAGAATCATTTATACAACCACTCTTCACATCATTACAACTTGTTACTTGTTTATGTTATTCGCTACCCGTTTTTTTAAACACTAGTGAATGACACTATGCTAATTTTTTTTCAAAGTAATATATTTAGTTGCATCGTATGATAGGATTCTTCAAAAACACAAATATTACCTCATTATAATACAACCATTATATTATAATTTTCTAATTTTTATAAACTAGTATTATTTCTCAATCTTGGGACATCTAATAAAGTATTTCTAAATTAAATAAAAACAAATAACTTTGTATTGAACCACTTTTATATAATCACAATTATCTACATGTTTCAAAACCGATAGTTCAGGTTCACTTCGTCAGAGTAGTAATTATATGATTATATGATTACTACCCTGACGAAGAAACCATCGGTTTGAAACATGTAGGTAATTGTGATTATATAAAAGTGGTTCAATACAAAGTTATTTGTTTTAGTTTAATTCAAAATGACGCCACAAAGTGATTTTGCGAAGTTTGAAGAAATATTTCTAAATTGGTTAACCAATTTATTTGCGGGGTTTTGGTTTAGTGACCGCCTCCATGCCGTATCAGAGATAGAACCTTGAGGTATCCTCTGTCGACGAAAATCATAATTAAATTATTATGTATTTAATCGGTTGGTAATCCGAGTTTTTGACGTTTGATTCGCCTTAAAACCAAACCCAACCAACTAAAAAACTAATGGTAACAGAAACTTTTGACATTTTTACGAACTATTTTACGTCTTATCCTAATGCTTTTATAATAATTAAACCTTCATTTTACGCGATTAGAGTTCTTGGTAAAATGTTAAAGTTTTATGTCGAAAACTCACTACTCGGTAATGGCTTCACTACATTATTTAGTAATGAAAACTGAATATTGCAAAAAGTAGCATGAAGTGTTTGTTTGTTCAGTCTAAACTTTTAAGACCCATTTCAAATGAAAAAAAAATATTTTTAGTTATTTGCGTACTGAATAGTAATGTAATATATTCTATGTTGCCATTTAATAATCCCACTAGCACTGGTCATAGGGGAGATTTGAATTCCAAATGTAGGAAATGAAAGATTCAAAAATGGGTTAAGTGTAAAAATAAAACTAGCAACCAAAGTGAACAGAATTGGGTCAGTTTTCCACGTACCTTATGTATAACGATGTCGGAGGTTAATGTGGTGATTGTGGCATGTACGATGATAGGAGAGAGATCGAATGCGTGAAAGAGACAGTATATGTATGACTATTATGAAGCGGGGTCTCTTCCTACAATATTATCATCTCCTGCGACAACATTCTTACAACAAATGACTTACAACATCGTCAATAGGGGCGTGACCTTACACACAGACTCAATGTTCTTGCTTTCCGTGGTTGGTGGAAAATCTTTTCCCCGCTTCATCCGGATTACCCGGGTGAAGCAGGGAAGGCAGAGAATATGTTAATTATTTTATAAAAGCAGCATGGTGCGCTGTGGCATGTCAATAACATTTGAGGTTATGTGCAACGTTATGCGTATTTATTAGGTCTCATAGAGATCGTTATGTCTCCCTTACTATCATGGTTAGAAGTATGATCTAAGCGGTATTAGAAAGAAAAAATATCACGCTTTATTTTGAAATTTCAAAGTTGACCGCAAAGTAATTAAAATGTACACATTTATATTACTTTGCGCTTATTAGTTTCCGACCTCAATTTGAAAATCAATTATGAATCTTTGAGAATTTTTAATGAATTGTTTTTACATCAAACGACTAAAAAGTGAGGTGAGAATAACGTTTATAATACATTTTTGTAATAAAATATGTACCTATGTGTTTTTTTTTTCATATTATATTTTCATATCACATAGTAATTTTAGTTTGAAAAAACGTAAGGTGGCATGTAAATGTATTCGTCAACATTTAAATCTAAGGGCCAGTTGCTTCGGAAAATTTAACGTATGAATTTCCTTCAAAC
This sequence comes from Limnephilus auricula, assembly GCA_951813805.1. Taxonomy (NCBI): domain Eukaryota; kingdom Metazoa; phylum Arthropoda; class Insecta; order Trichoptera; family Limnephilidae; genus Limnephilus; species Limnephilus auricula. The sequence goes on from OX638403.1 coordinate 11,785,154, forward strand.
CATCATTCACCGAAAAATTGGGTTGTTTCAACTTCCGTCAGAAGAAATTTCAATGAAAATACCATAGAAATGTGATGTGAATGTGATCATCCGAGTTCGGACGGTTAGCGAAATAATGGGTGGCACATGCGCAGACGTCAACATTGTGATTCGGCTGGGAACACTGAGTGAAATTTTCAAATTTATCGAACGTTATTTGGAGTTGAAACAACCCATTTCGTTTTCGTTGTTTGTTTTTCGTATTTGAAATGAAGGAAGACGTGATTGCGTGAAATCTTTTAATTTTTTGAAACATTTTCATGAAATTTTCGTTGAAATTTCTTCTGACGGAGGTTGAAACAACCCAAATTTTCGGCGAATGACGATTTGAAGGAAATTCGAACGTGAAATTTTCCGAAACAACTGGTCCTATCCAATAATTGAATATTCGAGAAAAGAATCCAATAAAAATCTCACGTCAATTTTAAAAGAGCATATATTATTATAGAATAATTTTTATTTTTTATTGTTTCACTTCTTTTGAAGTGTCCCATTTTGCCCGCTGAAAAAAATGGCTATTGTGAAAAACATTTATTTGGATACTAAGAAAAAAAATTCACGTAAGGGGAAGGGGTCCCACTAAATCTCTCTTAATCTCACCAAGGGGGGGGGGGGTTAATTTTTTTTTAAAACTTCTCACGTAATTAATGTCCCCTTACTATAGATATTTTAGGAACAAAAGTCCTTTTAATTGATATTCTTAATTGGCACATCATACTTTTGTATATACGAGAACAAAATATTAAACATTTGTCAAAGATGTCGTTCAAAACCAAAATAAATATTTTAAACTTTTTTATTAACAACAAAATTAATATGAAAAATACAGAATAAAAACATAGTTAATCAAAATCGAACCAGTCTTACCATAATGTGACTGAGTTATGATACTATTAATGTTGAAGTTTTATTAGATTATTGACAAGGCTAATAATATAGGCTGTGTGATTATATCATGGATGTATGGAACATTATGCTTTGAAAATAAAAGGACATTTTAAAAAATAAAAAATGTATGACAGATGACATAAATCGGCTATCTGCTACTGTATCGAACTCAGCCTTTTCGATTGCTAGTCAAGCGTCAACCTACAAGGTTTTAAAAATATGATATAGGCCCAGTATATCCGATGATTTTAAGTTCGGCTTTGTTGGAATGTCGAGCTTAGCGCGGATTGGAACATACGAGTATTCCGTATATAGGTCGCAATGTCGCAAGCCTAGATATCACCAGTATTACACGAATTCTCTATGATTTTAATAGAGGAACTTTTTTTTTTGAAAAACCAAACTAAGTGTGAGTGCTGTATCTATGATTTCTACTGTGATCGGAAGATCGCAATCTTTGATAATGGAACTACGGCAATTTATTCATTAACCTAAAATACTTTTAGACAGGTTGATTTTTCATGAGTTGATCTTTTATAAAGTTCCGCGATTAAATCAGCATTGTGCTAAAGGCGAGGATACTCATTTTAAACAGTTTTGTTTGCCGAAATCGTGCACTATTCATGAAATTAACCGCTGAAAATAAACCGTGCTGACGTTGAAAATTTAAAAATCCCTTATCAGACTCTTCTAGATTTATTATCAATTAATAAAATCCACATTCCTTATTGATCGATGAATATAATATATATATAGTCCGTACTTATAAAATTAGGCAATTTACGTAAATTTCGGTGATATGGAAGTATTCAATATATTTACGTAGATGTCAGGTTTTACATGTGACTGCCTCGGTGCACATCGTCGTTTAAAAAGGGAATTTCCCCGGATTATCCAGGCTTGAGCGGCAGATTCAGCCCGCTAAAATTTCAGTGAGGAATGTCAAACATAGCGAGGATCCGAACTGGCTGATATACCCGGGGAATTGTAATTTTGCAATAGGTGCTTCGTTTTAGTTTTTCTATTCGTTAAGTTTATGTTTGTGATTATTAGGGTTGCAACGGAGCTATGAGCGGTACAACTTTATCAGTTTCTCGGGGTATGATTGACATTGGACGCTACATTCTTGGCCATCTTCTTCTGGGAGTTGATGACAATGTTCCTCAGCTCGAGGATTCCCTTGAACACGTAGATAAGCTGCGTATCGAAGTCATCTTGGTCTGCATTGGGTTCCATTCCTAGAAAAAATAATTAAAAAAAATATTGTGAAGGAGCAACAAGTAACTGTTATTTTAAGTTGGTACCTTGTAATAACTTGGCAACGTCACGAAAAGCGACAAATACAGAGGTTATTCAACAGATAATCTAGAGAAATGTACTTAGTTATCTGTCGAAAATTGCTTCAATCGATTATGTAGTATTGCTGCAATTGTCTTTGCGCAGTTTCGCAGTAATTTCCAATATAGGTAATAGCCAATATAAGTGATTAACATCTCGCTGCGCACTGCCAGCTACCGCTTACATTAATTATTTATTATCACCTAAAATCGAAGATAAATTATAATATCCACCAGAGGAACACCACTAGCAATATCTAAGGATTGATTTTTATTAACTTTATTCCCACACAGGAACCACGAGGAACAAAAATCCCTCAGGTCTATGTCATCTTTAGCGATGCTGTGTGGACGGGAATTTTAGGGAAAGGAACGAGAGGAAGTTCTGGGAAGAAAAAACTGATGAGGGGCTGGTAGGAATCTGGAGTTCAATGTATTCAGGATTGACGAATATACGAATCCATCCCTCCCACGGCGGTGCAAGGTGTTGAGAGAGATTAAACGGTCTCCCTCAAAGAGTCTCTTCCGATCCAGCCCACCACGCAGTTAGTGGGCAAAAGCATCCGCCGCCAAGACCTACACAAACCTCACCTGCTAAGTCAACAAACGTAGCGAACCAATAGTGGGGTGACCTATGGAAATGGTGTTGGTTATACAAAAATGGTTCCCGGAGCGGCGGGTTTGAGCCGCCCATCAAATTGGAAGTGATTAGATTTGATTGAAAAAGGATTGATTCAAAGAGAACTAACCAACGATGAGTAATCTATTTCATTATTGGGGAAGTTCTACCGCATTGAGATTTCGGTTGATCCAAGATTTGAACAAAGATTTATCTTCCTTGTAATTCTGACGGAGGACGGTGCGTGCAGGGTGTTTTTGGGGAGAGGAAGAAGTAAACACGGGTCTTGAAGAAACCCATTTTGTAGAAGGGAGAAAACACAGAAGCCTGTTAAAATCAACGAGTTGTAGGTAGCCCATGTGACAAATCTCAATCGTGTACAAATTTGGACGCGCGCGTTTGGAGTGTCATCAACTATGCACCGGTGCCGAAGCGATCAATATAATAATAATCTGTGTGTTAAGATAGGGGAATCTATCTGCCAGTTTCTGCATGGAATGAAGAGTTTTTAGAGTATTTTGGGGCTCCGGACCAAGTGTGGCTTCCAATTCCAGCAGTGCAGTGGGGCGAACTTGCGATATATCTGCCACGAGACTAAGGAACTGTGGCATCCCAATTTTAAGGAAAAAGAAAATGGGAATAATTAGGAACATTATAAACAAGCCATAGTAGAATGTATATCGTAAAAAAGAACAACAATATTTAATTAAACAAACCACAAATTTATCTACGTGCTGTACTTTTCCTTTCTATTTATCTATTTAGTTTTTTAATGCATTTTGAATTATGTTTTTGATCTAGTTTTAGATCATGTTATTGTTTTGGTTTTTGATTTTGTTTGATTTTAATAAAATAAATTACATGTAAAAGCCCAGCTGGGCCTTAAATACAAAATAAATAAATAAAATTCTGTCTCTGGAACGAGGTGCGAATACTGCGAATGCAATATAATTAAATCCCATTTTTCAAGGAAAAAATCCTTTTCCTTATTTTGTGAAAAAGCTCATAATAACCAAAAGATTAAAAAAATGTTTCAAAAACATTTAAAAGTTACCATCCAAGTATAAAATGAAGGTCCAAACCTTTCTGTTTGCAGATATTGCAATAGAAGTCCCAGAGACTATCGCGCACCCTGGCCAACTCTATCTGTTTCCCGGCCGTAACCTCCTTCGCCCTGTTCAGCACCAGTTCCCATTTCCTGCTCTCCGTGCAGGTCTTATCGTATCTATACTGCAAAAGAAAAAAAATTAGCATACGTTTTAAAAATATGAAAATTCTGTAATTAGGGAGAAGTTTTTTATAACTAAGGACGGGTTTTTTTCACAGAAATTCAAATGTAACATTGTCATCAAATTATTACATTAAACGCAATTTTTTTTTATAGTTGAAAGGTCCCGTTAAATGCCGATTGTAAGTCCGTTTTAGATTTTCAACAAATAGTGATAAACAGAATATTTTTTTTATTTTTTATTTATTTATATTATTTTTTTTTTTTATAGAGAATATTTCACAAGAGTCTTAACTGCTCCCGTTTGGAGCCAGTGAGACTACGGCATCCCCAATTGGGGTATTTTGTGAGGCTGAAGGTAAGTGGTGAAGGGAAGGAGATGGGGAAGAGGAAGGTGGGGAAGTACCTGGCTATTCAAATCTAGTCACTAAACACGGCTAAAGCCATTATTAAGCAACGTTTCAATTCTGAATGGTGGTTTTACACCAGGACTATACTGGGAGTATCTTCCACTCTGGAACGTGCCGCAAATATAGTATCTATTTATTAATTAATTTTTAAATAACACAAATTAATCAAATAACATTTATTTGCGTACAAGCTTAACAACTATCATGTTGTTTAGCTTGTCAGCTTATAAGATTTTTATAGAATCGGGATTTAACGGGGACCTTGCAAATATATTGCGGTCAGTGGTTGCGTGGGCATCGCATTTGGGTCCCACCCAAATGCGATGTTCCGTGTTCGATTCCTCGGCTGGCTAAGTCCTCCATCACAACACAAGCAACATCTTCCGCTTACAGTGGTAGTAGTAGGAGATTTTCAAATGTTGTTGGGCTATTTGTAACCCGGGAATGTTTGTCTTTCTTTAAAAAAAAAAAAATGGCGCTGTATGGCCAATTGCTTACTTTGTCACGTGGACATTTCTGCGAAACAACTGAGCCTAAGTTTTAAAGTTTACCACATTAACAATGATGTTAAAAGTCGCAAATTAGCATTTATGATTGAAAATATGCAAGACGTTATTTTTTCATAATATATGTGATTTGTGCTTGGTAGGGTCCTAATCATTGAGAACACGAATATTATTTTTGGAGATCTGAAGTTATCAATGGATTTATTAAACTGGCATTTTTTCACTCAAATTTTTTGGCATAATTATGTCTGAAGTCAATACGGTCTACCGATAAACGTAAATGCAACCCTTTTCATAACAATCTTAAATTTGGATTTGAAGCCAAAATACTCAACTAAACTGAATAATAATTGGTTTCTATCAAAACGAGTTGCAAATATCTAGTACGAATATGTGCTATTTGATTTATTTGTGTTTTAAATTATGATGCGTAAGCTAAAAATAAGTTCTATATTGTATTATTTCAAAGAAAAACTTTGAGTTTTTTTCTATAAAAATACATTATTTTGGATAGAAATTTAAATTGATATACTTACTAAAAATTTGTATTCCAACATAAATCGGCGGTTTGTAATTAAAATTTTCGCCCATCAAAATGCTTTTTCAACATTTTGTATTTTTATTTAATATTTCATTACATTTATATAATAAATAGAGTAAAACTTTTTTTTTTTACATTAGGTCCACACAGGAGGCCCTGAGGAAAATAATTTCCCTCAGGGCCTATGTCATCTTTGGGGATGCTGTATGGAGGGTATTTTTAAGGAAAGGAAAGAGAGGAAGTTTTGGAAAGAAAAAAAGTATGAGGGTTGGGTAGGAATCTGGGGTTCAGTGTGTCTAGATAATCCGCCGCCAAAACCTAGATAAACCTTACCCCATAAACCCAGGCACCTCTGCTAAGTCACCAAATGTATTGAACCACTTGGGGCGACCTATAGCAGAGGTGTTCGTTATCCAATAAATGGTTCCCGGAACGGCGGTACCAAATTCCCGCCTCCCAAATTGAATTATCGGTAACTCACAAATAATTGCCAAAGTTGCCTCTAAAAAGGCCTATATTTTGTAATATAATGTAAATAAATTTGTAATATAATGTATTTAATGTAAAAGATAGTACTTAATGTACGCACAAAATTTTTACTGTAATTATTAAGTCTAATTATTCGATTTGGTTGGGTATTCTGATCTCAAATTTAAATTTAAGATTGAATAAAATTTTCATGCAGCCGTTCGTCTTAAGTCAACAATTTACATAAATGTTAAGGCTTTATAAACTTGATTATAAATTGTTAATGTAGGTAGGTACCTAACCGAAATAGGGATTAAAACCCATTTAAAAAGTTTATACAACAGTTCAAGATATAGTATCGGTTAATCAATGAATAGCGCGTGTTACCAAATCTAACAATTTAATCCAACTTGTTTGCTGGTTACATTGTTAAACACGAAACTAATTAAAAAAGTCAATATTTAATGGGTCAACATTGCGATGTATTACGAACAATACATTATATATTATTCCATATCACTTAAAAGCAACAATTTGGTAATTAGAGCAAACACTGCAAACGTGCCAATTCAACTATAAAATTAATCATATTAAAAATCAATTTTTGTTTCAGAGTATGGCTTTTAGCAATGGTGGGAATTTTCCCCAAAATTTGCAATTTATAATGCAAAATTTATTAGATAAACAGCTACAATATGGACAATAATATGCCAAATAACAATTAAATAACTAATGTGTTTCTCGGAGTACTCCAAACGGATATTGTCTGACGTATTAATAACCGTTTGAGAAGTAAGTGTAAATGTAAGGCCTGAGTGGAAAAGCATACTCTAAAATCAGTTACGTATTTGCATTATTGTCTGTCAAATAAGAGTTGAAAACATAGGAGGGCGCCACCGTTCTTCAAATGGCAATACTAAATTATCATTTATAAAATTATAACACACGGTGGAAATGTAAAGCTGTGAAACCTACGATTTTGTAAAAAAACAAAAACACATAAAAGTGGGAAAAATATTTTTTCATTGCAATATACTCATAAACATAACCAGTAACCTCAAAATTAGAGTTGCATATATGTATATTATCCCTTTGCAATTTTGTGTTAGCATAATGAAGAATAACGATATTTTTCGTAAAATGAAAAGCAGTTTAGAATTTGCTCAAATTTATTTAATACTAACTGAAGTACCTAGCGTTGCCTGGGCTTTAGATCACCCCCCTAAAAAAATGTAGCTTGACAATTCTCCTGATGGTACTTTCTGAATTAACTGCGAAAAAAAAATGATAGCTAACAATATTGTAAATCTACGTAAATAAAATAAAATCATACTTAAAACATGTATCCGTGTTTGAAAATATTTATAGAAAGCGCATTAAAATTGTTATTATTAAAATAAAACTGAAAATATTTATTTAAAAAAAAAAGTTTTTTAAAATTTTACTTACAGTATTCTTCGTAAACAGTGTCATTGTCATTTTGACAGCAAAATTGGTGTTGCCAGCCTACACATTTTTTAGATCGGTTTTTTATATTTTCTACTCCTATTTGACAAAGTGTATGTGTGTTTCGTTGCATATTCTTAAAAAAAACAATACTTATTTATCAAATTGAATAGCTAAATTTAAAATAGTATTTTCCACCTAGTCTATTGTAAGAGTGGTAATTTATCTCCAACTTCCTTGGAAACATAAAAAATCACCACGTCAAGATTTCTTTGTTCCTGGAAAAAATTCCACAAGCACTAAGCGAGACGCGTCAAACGAATATGATCCATTATCTTTCAAATTAATGTTTATCATTCTCCAGAGAAATCGTAAGGGGGTTATTCTTTAGAGTCTTCAGGGGTGCAATACCACGCGACAAGCCCTCATTATCATTAATCTTATTTAATTATTTCTCACCCAGGGGTGGTATCAGAATTTACAACCGCCAAAGGCGAGGCATTCATTATTTCAGCCTCAACTTAAATTAACGACAACGCCCTGAGTGCAAGTTACTGCTTTGGTTTTCCGTCATTAAATAGCGCGAGTAAGCTTGTTGACAGGGATGATATAAAAATGTATTGTTAATGGACGATTTTGTAAAGCGGTATTAAATATGTGATTAGTATATTATGTGTCTCACATACATGACGCTGATGTACATGTACAATATGGGAAATATGAGAAATGGGAAGCATCTGACAACTCCTTTGGCTGTTCTGACGTGATTGCTAAACATGGCTAAATCAGATATGTTTTTAGATTTTCACGGCCAAAAGCATCCGGCAGATCCGACGACGTCAGATCTGCCGGATCTGCCCTGATGATGGACACTGCAACGCTGTCCGAAATGTCGGCTAAAGAAGGAGGTAGCGCAACACGGCATAACACCCCAAAAACAAACAACGAAAATGGCTAAATCATTTAAAGCAGTGCCGGCCAAACTGCGGCACCCTTATGGTGGAGTTATACTTGTCTGACGTGACGTGACGTGACGCGTCATAACGGTATCGGTTTCATACATTTAGTATGGGGACGATTATATCAGTGTGTTGTGTCGTGTCCTGATGCGTTATGTCGCGATGCGTCAGAAGCGATCTCGATTTTCGTCAGAGCTGTAAAGGTGAGGGGCGCGGGGACGGCCGCGTCTTGGCTAGTGTGCGTGCCACGTGCTGTGTAGTGACGAGAAATATGACTGTATTGATTTTAAATATCGTCATAAGGCGTCAGAACACAACTTATAGATGTGAACGCTAGCCATCACGACAGAGAAAATCACGTCACGGCACGACAGACAAGTATAACTCCACCATTACATGCGGCCCGCGATTATTACAGTTCACGGAAGTCACAGTTCGCTTGCAATGAGGACGCGATAATATACTAACATCAGATTGCCCAAAAAATTGTTGGTATCTTTTGGATCTACATACGCTTGTGAAGATTTTTTTTCAAAAAGTGAAATACCACGAAACAAAACTAGAACGTCAATAATTGACGTTAATCTGGAAAACCAATTGAGGCGAGCAACTTCAACTATTGAAATAGATTTAGAAACATTTAAGATGGGTTATTTAAAAAAAAATTAACAATTCATCAAATATTTGAAGTTAACTTTCACGTTCTGTGTAAGTTGTATGCAAGTTCTTTTATTAAATCATTGCAGGCCAGTTGCTTCATAAAACTAAAATAATCATAGAACTTGAATAGAACTTTCACGGAACGTGAAAATTAACTTCAAATATCTAAGTAAGCGAAAAGAAACACAAGTACACTGAAAGAAACCGCCATCATATTTGTTTTTTAAAAATTGTTTTCGTAAATTAGACTTTACTAATAATTTTTGTTGTTAAAACTTAATTGTTCTAAAATTAAGATGAATATATCGGGTTTTGTAGACTTGGCATTTACCGGCAACCTTTCAACTGTCGAAAAAACAATATGGCGCTTAATGGACATTTGATGACAATGTTATATTTGAATTTCTGTGAAACAACCGGTCCTATATGAAGTTTTTTGCGGATTTGTGATGACGCGGCACCGCGGTAAAAATGATTTCTCGTCTAACATCTTGACTATAAATTTCTGTTGGATTAGTAACATTTTGACAATATATCTTCTTTATATATAAAAAATCTCGTGTCACAATGTTCGTCCAAGGTAAACTCCGAAAATACTGAACCGATTTTGATGAAATTTAGCTTACTGTGTGTAATTTGGTCCAACTCAAAAGATATGATAGTTTTTATCTCGATTATTGACCTAAATATTTATTATTGCAAATCAAATGTTGACAATTATTTGAAATTATTTGTAAGTTCCATAAGTTTCTGACGTGGCACACACTTAGTTATCTACGTTAGGTAACTATCCAGTAGATGGCGTTGTATTTCGTTAGCCCGTTGTACGCGTGGGCGGGTAGCTAGTATATATATTATATTATATACTATTATATGTGTTATCATAGACAATCATCTTAAGTGGAAATATCACATCGACAACCTTTCAAGTAGGGTAAGAAAATTGATATTCATTTTCTTTACATTACGAAACATAATTAAACAAAAAGGCCTAAGAAAAATATATTTCGGACTGTGCAACCCCATCTTAATATATGGTTGTATTGGCTGGGGAGCGTCACGAAGAACGATTTTAGATCCGCTTGTAAAGGCCCAGAAATCCATAATTAGAGTCATTATGCGTAAACCCTACAGGTTCTCAAGCGACAAACTCTACAAAAAATTTAACGTTCTTGATGTTCGTCAAAACTTCATAAAAAAGATTATTATCCATGTACATAAAAATATAGAAAATTTTAATAAAATTGATCACAAATACAATACAAGAAGTCACAACAGAAAGGATCTCTTGGTCCCAGGGAGCAAAACGGCAAAGTATCAAAAGACGTATGAGTATCTAGGACCGAAATTATAAAATAAAATCCCCCAGACTTAAATATTAAAAATTGCAAAATGTCCTGCATTGGTTCAATAATAACTAAATGGTTAATTGGCTTGGTTAGGGAGGAGTCTGAAAAACTAATATGTAATGTGACTTAAAACTATACATGGTTACCTATGAATGGCACATTTAGTAAAAACTTAGTATAAATAAGTATTAATTTAAAAAAATAATAATAATTTAAATTGCATTGGCACTTTACAAACTTTGGATCCTTAGAACAGGCAATCTGCCTAGCTAGGAACTAATATCGACCTAAAACAACGTAATAACACTTGTATTCACTTTAAATATATTCTCTTATTATGTAATATTATTTCTGTTATTTTGGCTTTAAATGTATCAAATGTAAATAAATAAATAAATAAATAAATGTATATATATTTTTTTTTTTTCATTTCAGGGCCTAGATTCACCCCTGTCAGTATTTTAAAAGCTACAATAGATCAGTGACAGTGTTACCCTCAGTCCAGCCAGCGCATTGTTTAGTCCCATCATCTTCAAGATATTGTTCTCCATGACGACGTTCATCTCAGAGTGGATGGAGACCATCTCCTCCAGGTCTTTCTTCTGCCGATCCGCCAGCACCTTCTTGGCGTTCGCTGCAATCGTAATTAACGGGGGGTGCATTTAGGGGTGATTAACGATGATAAACTGTTCGGTGTCAATGTTCGGGGACAAAGGACCATTGCTGTACTGATGGGGGTCATTGGCTTTTCATATTTTATTATATTAATGAACCAGGATAATGGAGCCCGAAACAAATTAAAACAAAGCCTTATTTATTGAAGAAGAGAATATTAGATTAAATTAATTCCGGTTCCGCGACAAAAATTGTCAAAGAACATTGAAAGAAAATGAAGAAAAATCACAAACGAAAACTAACCTAACCGAACATTTCATGCTCCTTTTGTTTTATAAATTTTGTTCTATAAAAAATAACAGACGAAAACTAACCTAACCTAACATTTCATGCTCTGTTTTGTTCTATGAATTATATTGTAAGATTATGTCCGATTATGTCCGTAGAACTATGTCCGTTGGTATATTTTCCATTATATTTGCCTTTTTTCACACCTACTGCACTGAGGAAAATAATTTCTTAAGGGCCATTTAGGGTAAAAGCGACCCATTCTCATGTCGTAAATGTCAACCTTGCACATATGTTTTGCGCGCGTTTGGCATGTTTCCCAACTGAGCACCGGTGCCGAGGGGATCAATGACTCTAGTTCCTCGGAGCATATTCCATTATAATACCGGCAGAACAAGGACAGAATTTCAACCCGACGCCTGTGCTATAAAGATTGCAGTCCTTTAATAATAAATAATCTATCAAACCGACTGCCCGTTTCTGCGCAGAGTCGACGGTTTTTTTTCAAGTATTTTGTGAATCCAGACCAGAGGTGGCTGCCAAAGATTTGTAACTAGGTACTGAAAATCTACCTACTGAAAAATCTACCTATGTAATTAAAAACCATATATCTAAAGCGACATTTAAAAAAAATTCTGTTTCCTATGGTTATCGTTTAAAGATCGTTTAATGTAAATCAACCAACCTTTAAGAATCTCAAATTAGGTATTTTTATTTATTTATTTACGTAGGTATTTTTGGTACTACTTCACGAAGTTTTTTCCTATTTTTTATGGACATATTTTATGCGTATAGAGTTAATAATGACAGTATTTTTTAGATTTTTTATATATATTTATTTTAAATGACGAATATATAAGAAATCCAAAGTGAACTTGGTTGACACAAATTCCCATGACATCTCGAGACATAATTCAGTACAATTCACAATTAAAATGGAGTAACGCATATTTGGTATAAATATTATCTATCTTAACATTTTTACGGATTGTGTCTTTGGTACTTTCCGATATTTGTCAAAAAATCTAAAATTCTGGCTTCAAGATGCTCAATATGACACATTTGTAAATAACAAGAAATTTCGTTGTATCCTACAATCTCCAAATAAAATTATATGAATGCCCACCGATTTGTTAATTTGAATTAACATAGGTCCAAAGGGTCAATTATTTAACAAATAACAACAACAAATGAAGATGGTCATCAGCTCGACATCGGATCAGCATCGCCTCGCCGTCAACAAGCCCGGGCAAAGCCGGTCACTTCTGCTAGCAATATTATTAAAAAGAGAAAGCTTAAGAGGCTAGACTTTGAAACACACGCGGAACACCCGCGACTGTCATTCTGTCCCGCTCACAATAAGCTCACGCACACTTACAATACATGCGAATGTGAAATGTGCGAATGAGACAACGCTCAAATTTACCTAAAGAAATCGCTCGAAAAGGGGTTTATGGAGAATACACTTTTCTACACCAAAACTTTCACGAAATTGAAATTGAAAAAAAAATATATTTTTTAGAAAGAAGAAGCTACGTCGGTAGCTTTTTATAATTTTATAATTCTTTATGAGATTGAGTTAGCAGCACTTTTTCCTTAAATAATATTTTTTGATAAATCGTACATGTTTGACAGTGAATGTTTACGTTAATACGAAAACATACCGACATAGTTTTCACCCTCTAGAAGGCAGTATAAAAAAAATATATTCATTTAGTGCAATTTTCGATGTAGAAAAGTGTTTTTTCCCGGGCGTCCTTTTTGTATGGGCCGAAAAGCGAAGTCTATCATCTTAAGAAAATATTTTAAAACAATAATATATCAAAAAATAATGGAAAATGTAACCGCTGTCCGAAACGTAGCCTTTAATCTTTAAGCCGATGAAAATTGATTGGACTTTCGACCTTCTCGTTATAAAACCACGATCGAGACGTAGACATTATTGCTTTGAAAATTTTTCAATAACTTAATATCTTTAAGACCCAAGTTTCAGAATTCTGAAAATCAATAAACCAATTTATTTACATAGTGTGAGGTGGATAAATTGAAAATTGTAAATTTAAAGATGAAAATTCGAATGAAGGCTGCCTACAGACCGGGGGTCACATTCAAGATATTGCTTTGAGATAATCAGAAATTCTCGATCCATTGTTCGGCTTCGTCTAAAGTCTAAAGGGTTTTGTTTACTTGTATAAAAATAAACAATACAACAGGTTGAAAGATTTTTAAGGAAAATAATATTTTGGGTAAATATCCAGATATACAAGGACACTACAATATTTTAAATCAGTTTAATAACAACGAAACAACTATTTCTGTCACTAGGAAGTAAAATAAAGCACCTTAATTGTCATTTAATATTTTTTTTAAATTCACTCGGCGGCCATTGCTACTGATGTGAATCTTTTAAGGTTAGTTTTTTTTTCTCTTATTTAACCAAACTATGAACCTAACAACGTAAAATAGGTTCTTAGGTACATGTTTAGGTTAGGTTAGGTTAGGATGACAATGTTACATTAGAATTTCTGTGAAACAACCAATACTGTGTAAATTTAAGTTGGAAAAAATGTCTTTCGCTTATTCTAATTTATATCCGCTTAAAAAGAAGAAGAATGAGAGATACGATAATACGAATGTTAGAGGAGCGCGCTAATATTAAAAACGATAATATTCCAGCGAAATTTGGGAAAATTTTTAATAAAACACGAATCCATTAAAATAGAGCAAAAATCTCGCGGGGGTTGTGAAGTAGCGTTTAGAGAAACATTGTGATTTTTTTCATATATATAACTTGTAAAATAAAAGAAACAAACGTTTAAACAATAATTTTCGGAGCACACTTTGCCATTTATTTAATTCGAGGTAATTTCATATAATTACCATTATAATTAGGCTTGGGGAATGTATAGATACTATCATAAAGAATGACATAATATTTTTTTTAGCGCTTAAAAACTTAAGGAATATATGTGAGAAATCGGCGGAAATTCGGGAAGCTGCGGCTTCATTAATGTACACAAAAGCTCTTAAGGCGTCAGTAAAAATATACAGGGTGTTAAGCATCGTAGGTACTTGACTTACTTTAATCAGTGATTCCTGACATTATTTTAAGTAAAAAACGTAAATAAAATTTTTTGCTCCGGTGACATTTTGAAGTATTTTTTTTTCTACAAAAACATAAAAATCAGTAGGTATTGGGAAGTTAGGGGCGGGGTGAGGGGTTGGTCGGTTACTTGGATATGGACCAGTGACGACAGGTGGAAGATTTTTTTTTATTTGATTTCTAAGAAAAAGTTTTTGAAAAAAAAAAAAAAAAATATCATCAAAAAAGTCACCGGAGACCAAAATTTCTTTTGCATTTTTTACTCAAAATAATTCCAGGAATCACTGGTTAAAAGTAACTCAAGTACGATGCTTAACACCCTGTATGTAACAAAATTTGAAAATAAATGGATTTCATCTCATACTTATTGTTTCGAAGCGATTGAGAATGTCAGTCGGCTGCCGGAAGTATCGTTTTCCCGCCACAACGGACTGCAAGTATTCCTGGAAAGGACATGGAATTATTACTATGTATTTTGATGTAAAGCAGTCGCTTGTGTTTTGGCATAATATTAATGAAATAAAACAGTAACTTTGTTTTATTTCATAAAATTTGTTTAATTTATTTAGACCGACCGGATTTGCTAAAGATAAGCATCACCAGGGTACAAATTAAACTAATCAAAAGACAAATTGTGTGCTTTTAATGTATGCACTTAATGTGAGAAAAAATATAAAATAGAATAAAGGAACAGTCAGATGGCGAAAACAAAAAGTGTAACAGAAATAAAGTGGGTAAATACATAATGTTAATCTCAAGTGACCTACCAGGTAAGTATGTCGCTGTATATTTTCTTAATTATAATAAAAAGTCAATAAAAAAAATAAAAAAACTAAATAAATAAAATACATGTACATTTTTGGGCAGCATCTCGTTGATTGGTCAGATGCATTGTACATATAGTTTTGTATCACTGATCGAAGAACCGGAGGATGCAATGTTTTAGCCATAAGTATTTATAATGTTTATCTAGTCTGTATTTAGAAGTAAGTTTGTAGAAATGTGTTGAAATTTGTGTTGATTTTTTCACAAAACGGCGCTATACAAGTCATTGTTATTATTATCATAATGATTTATATTATTTTATATATTTTTAGCAACATTTTTACTTTTCAAAGGAATTATTAAATTTTTCTTCTTTCAAAACTTGCTTCTCCATTAAAAATGCCACTATCTTGAACCGGAGATGGATAGTACAAACAAATTTCCAGACAGACGAATTACAAAACGGTCGAGCTAAAGTAGGACTTCGGTAGTTTAACCTAATTTTTTCGAAAAACTAAGTTAATATTGAATTTATATCTAGTAGAACATTCATTACTAATTTCCAAGGTGTCATCATTTTTGTAGAATATTACCTCAGGGTCCCTTACAGAATAATTTATAATCACTGACTAAAAAGTGTCCCACAGGAGCAATAAGTGTAAACAAGGGTTAGGGAATGGGACAACAGGATAGGAATGGGGTGAAAACACGCATCAGACATTTTATTAGATTATTACAAATTTCATTATCAACTTTGACATTATTTTTATACGTAGTATTTTACTTTTTGAAAAGCTACCTAATACAACAATAATAAAATATTATCTAGGTACGTAATAAATTTGGATTTCCGAATATTGAGACATAACCCTCAAAAACTAATAGCAACCATAGAGTTACAATTATTATTAGTTAATTAACATAAAAACTCCGACAGTCAACACTTTGGACAGAGACACCATAAATACCAGCCAATACAAACATTCAACAATCATTCACTTGACACAAATAATGAAGAAAACAAAAATTAATTCAAATACAAAATTAAAAGACGGATTAAAGAATAAAAAACAAATATTACAATTTTTTAAATTATAAAGACTAAAACAACAATACCATTATTACAACATCAACTTTATATATTTTATTTAAATTAATTTATCACCTAACTATTTTTTATGTCACTTTTGTATTATTTTATTACTTAATGATTTTTTGAATTATAAAATGAAGGCCTCAGCACGGGGAAGCCACCCAGTGAGGCAATCATTAATAAAATAAATTGTTAAATCTAAATAATTGTACGAAAATAAATAGAGGCACTATTGCGTACTAATATCTCGTTGAAACATGTCCCACTATTAGAACGCGATAATATACCGTAAATGGGTATACCGGATTTTGTAGTTTCCGGTCGTTCGGCGTTATAGTGTTGGGAGCATTGGAGGCAAAACCGGACTAATTGGACATACACAAGAGCAATCTATTTTTACGATTAATGCCTCGTCAAAAAGATTGCAAGGCTTTAAGATTCCTTTAAAAAAGGGAGTTCATTGTAAATTTTAAAACCCTGTATATATAATATTTTGTTGTGCCCCATAATTTATTTTTCGGAATCCTAAAATCGTCGTAACTTCTCGAAGGCTCGAACACCACAGCTAATACTTTTTAACATATAATCGGGTAAAATTAAAATCTTTAACTTTATATAAATACTTGGGTATTATACTCGTAGATTAAACGCTGGCACACACTTAGCATATTTATTTGGTGTTGCATTTATATTATCTGCGTATATGTGCTACATCCCAATGAACTTAGGTATTACTTTCGACACCAAACTTAGTTTCATACCACACATTGAAAATATTGCAAAGAAGGGTTTAAAAATGTTAGGTTTTGTACTAAGAGTGGCTAAAGATTTTACCAACATTAAAACATTAAAACTTCTGTACACATCACTAGTAAGGAGCCAGGTTGAATATAATTCAACTATATGGTCTCCCCACTATAACGTGCATTCACAAACAATAGAAAGAGTACAAAAAAAATTCCTAAGCTTTTTAAATTATAAAATAAAAATACCGAAAGAACAAAAAAACTACCCTTTTCTACTACGATTCTCTAATCTATTAAACTTGAGTGACAGGAGAATTGTTTTTGATCTAATATTTCTATTTAAAATCTTGCATAATATAATTGATAGCCCTGAATTCTTATCGCTCATAAATCTTAATGTGCCAGCCAGAAATACAAGGTCAGTACTACCATTTTATTGTAGTAATACTGCGACCAGGGCCCAATTCAATATACCACTACAGAGAATTCAAAACTTGGGAAATATGTATTCGCACGTAGATGTATGGAATGTGTCACTGATACAATACAAACATGAAATTATTAAATCATTCATGTCAGAATGTGAAATCAGACGTGTTTAATATTAGTTACTGTTATTTAAAAGATTCCATAATATTTTGATGTAGCATATTCTTATAATGTAGGAGCTGTTGCACATATTTTTGTATTATTTCTATTTATCTATAATGTAAAAACTTGTTACTTACTCTCTTTTGTTTTTCTGTATTGTAAACTTTTTCTTGTATTACACATCTGTAAATTTCTAATATTAACTTACACTATATTTTATTATTTTTATGCCATCTGCAATTTAAAAACTGGTTTCAGTTTAATTTATTTTTACTTTTTCTCTTTTATTAGAATATAATATTTCTTACTTACTTTTATACTGTTATATTTTATAATGTTAATTGCTATAAGTTTATATTTCTTATTTAAACATACATATATATCACTGTATAATATACTTATTATGTAAAAGCCCATCAGGGCGTTGAAAATTAATAATAAATAAATAAATAAAAGACTTCTGACGGCCGGCGTAATCCGAGGGAAAGGCTTTGGATAAAAACTTTATACCGCCAGAGCTCACTATACTAAAACCATCCCGGGTAGGCGCACATCATATTCCCAAAGTTTCATCGCAATCGTTTGAACAGTATGGCCCCCGCATAAGGTACGAACACACCAACAAACAAACAAACAAACATTAATTTTTATATTATAGATAGCTTATCGAACCTTAAACCTCATTGTAGATCGAGTAGAACTTATAAAAAAGACGGAAGTCAAAAAATATGGGAAATAACTGACGATTATGATAGTTATTAAAATATGGAAGTATGAGATTGATAAAAAAATTGGAATATAATAAGGTGGCAATAGCTCAGTTGGTAGAGCGTCAGTCCCGGTAAGATTACAGATGACCTGGGTTCGAGTCCCAGTTGCGACTTGCGACCGTTACCTTTTTTATTTTCTGTATGTGTTTCAAATTTTCCTTGAAAATTGTTGACTAATACTATCAATGGTTTAAAATGACAACTTTTGTGAAAATACTTCCACTTGCCTCATACATGGTGTGATCTGACAGAAACTTTTCCATCTCCTCGCACACTCCCGTCATCTCCTTCAGTTCCTTCCTGATGGTCTCCGTCTCCTCGCTCTTGATGATCAGCGCCTTGGAGTCGTACTCCATCTTGTTAGAGGCGCGCTCTCTCTTGTTTTGGTTCTCGCAGACGAACTGAAAGGGGGAAATAGGATGTGATAGAGAGAGACGTAATGGATGATTATGTGATGTCACCGACGACGAGGCTAATGCCAAGTTTCATATCGATCAGATTTTTTTTTAATGTTTGCAATATTTCCACACAGTAGGCTATGTGGAAAATTATTCCCCTCAGGGCCTACATCATCTTTGGGTATGCTGTGAGGAGGGTCTTTTTAGGAAAATAAGGAGAGGATGTTCAGGGAAGAAAAAAAGGTACAAGGGGTGAATACGAATCTGGTGGTCAGTGTGTGTGTACAGGAGTGATGGACGAATGACTCCTCCCTCCCACTGCGGTGCAACGTGATGTTTGTGATGTCAAAAGATCTCTCTCAACCATTCTCTCCCGATCTGGCCTGCCACAAAATTGGTGGGCAGACGCATCCGCCGTCAAGACTCGGACAAACATCACCCATTAAACCGGGCACCCCTACAACATACCTACAACAACCTACTTTTATATTTGGGAGGAGGGTACCGCCGCTCCGGGAACTATTTATTGGAAAACCAACACCTCTGCCATAGGTCACCCCAAGTGGATCGCTATGTTTGGTGACTTAGTAGAAGTGCCCGGATTGGTTTGACTAGGTCTTGGCGGCGGATGATCTGGACACACTGAACCCCAGATTCCTACCCAACCCTCATACCTTCTTCCTTCACAGAACTTCCTCTCCTTCCTTTCCTTAAAAATATCCTCCACAGCATCCCTAAAGATGACATAGGCCCAGAGGGAAATTATTTTCCTCAGGGCCTCCTGTGTGGAGCTAATGTAAAAATAAATTAAAAAAACACCCCTACTACACCCCACAACCAAGTCTCCAAACGTAGCGAACCACTTGGGGTGACCTATGGCAGAGGTGTTGGTTATCCAATAAATGGTTCTCGGGACGGCGGTGTCCATAAATCCAGTGGCGGTTCTTCACAGGAAACAGTGAGGACAGTCCCCACCAGTTATACTCGAAACCTACTAAAAGAAATAACAGTCTTAACCGAAATTAATGAAATGTCATAATAGCAATTAAAATTTGCAGAAATTAAATATAGGTAACAAATTAAAGCGAACCGGTGACCACTCACGCTGACCAGCTAACAGCAGCGAACGAACCATAAGAGTGGATTTCTCTTACTGCGCACTTGGGGGATAATCCGTATTGTCCCTTTAGGCATTTTCGTTCATTCCTTGCGTTTCGTTCGCGATCGTACGGAATCTGAGACCCGCGCATGCCCAATAGTATGTGAATTTCAAAAACTGTGGGGACAATCCGATAAGTCCCCACGTAACAAAAGTTGCATAGTTTCGCGCGGGAAACGCTCGCGTTCAAATTAACTTCGATGATAATCTAGCAAATAAAGCGTTAGTTTTAATAATATATTGTATATCTTTTGACATTTTAATTTATTTTGTTTAGACATCTGATTAGCATGATTTGACCATGAAAATTTTTGTTCGAGAAATTTTATATTATTTTTTCCGGATAGTGAGATTACAATACAGTATGTAGTAGGTATATGTAAAAAAATGTCGGTCCCCACAATAGACATATTATGTATAGACCTGCCCTAAGTGATAAAAGCGTATTATTTCCCCCTCCTTAATTCTGGGTTCCATGGAACCGGCTTGCCTGGCGTATAGGTTCGCGTGAATCTAGAAAATGTGACGTCATCATTCTTGTGCGGACTAGCGTCGAGCTCTCATCAATACATTTTACGAAATAACACGGAAAAAATGGTAACTTGTGCTATTAAAACGTGTAAAAAATAGAAGTGAAAAAGAGTATAAACCCAATTGTCGTATTACCTTCCATAGGTAGGCATTATTTGTCTTTATTTTAAGCTTATTCACATCATATAATATGATCAGTTTTATCACACCGAGAAACATGAAGCGTTGGCAACCGAAATTCCCGGTCCCGTCGTGTGCACGTTGCTGTTTACTGGGGTAAGTAAATTATAAAACATTTGTAAAAGTGTCTTAACTAAACACGGTAACAAAATATTCGACTCTCAAAACAAGCGAACCTTTCTTCGCTTTCTATGGATTACGCAAGTTTGTTCAAACCGGGCGAACGATTCGCGCTCCCATGTAAAAAAGGTCTATTCATTCAAAAAGCAGATTTTACTTTTAAGAACTAAATGGTGATATTATAATGCGAGATGCCTATATACTGTCAGATTGAATTATTAACCAATACACATATCGTTACAGTCAACTCATCCCTCTGCGCCCCGCTTTAGTTGGTGTTTACCCCTCTCCCTGATTCTCTGGTCTATGAATATTCATATGTCTATGGTCCCCACCATCAAAGAAGTGCTCGAGCCGCCACTGCCATACTCGCCTCCCAAATTGATGACGTAGGTTTATTTCCCCTTTCAAGATTCACGTCTTTCATTCATTCAACCAAGAAAACAAAAGTAAAATTCATATTTATCGGTTAATTAAAAGGCAACTGAAATACCGGCCCTTAGAGTGACAAACAAATAAACTAACCGCCCGTGATTTCACCAGATTCAAAATGTTTCACGCCGAGTAAAAAGGGTTATACCTTATTGAACTTTATGAACGACTGCCTGAGCTTGAGCTGCCTCTCGCGTAGAGATTCCCACTTTGCGTTCAGGCGTCTTCTCCGACCTTTTTGGTGGTCCCTGCACTCGGCGAGGCGCATCTCTGCGATGTTTGCTGCTAAGCGGGCCCTTTCTTTCTCCTGATTTCCCATTCGACCGGCGAAGTCCCATAATGGAGGCTTTCTGCAATATATACATTTTTTATGTAAGTTGGTACATTTGTTATGGAGAGTAATGCTCGTTACAACAACCCAGGCATACCTGCTAACGCGTTTTCAATATTAATTTCAGAGAGGTAGATAAGTACTCTCAGCATCGTCCTGGTGAAAAAACATCATTCAGAACCAAAACGTCGTTTGAAATGGCGGTAAATAAACAGGAGAGTGAATATACCTACACGTTAATAATACGGGCTTAATATACACACTTTGTTTCAGTTAGGTAATAATGAGAAGTACCTAAGTACATATGTAGATATTTCAGTTTCCGACAATGGAAAATAATCGGTTTTAATAGTTATTTTGTTAAAATTAAAATTAATTGTTCACTTAGCGGCCATTGTTATTGATGTGAATGTTTTTAGGTTATAAATCTATTAAAATGCATTATTTTCCATTTTCGGCTACTAAATTTGTTCTTTCTCATAGTTATCTAATTTTAAATTAAATTTATCTATTAACCGTATCCAACTTTTCTGTATATTTGGCGATATGGCTTTAGTCTCGTTTGGTGACCAGAGAGCCAGGTTCTTCCTCACCTTACTCTTTCCCATCCCAACTACTTTATCCTCGCAACTGGCTCTAAATGAGGATGCCATGGTCCCACTGATTTCAGACGGTTGGGAGCAGTCGAGTCTCTTGTGCGGTATTCACATAATCACATATGTATTTTAAATTAAAAAAACGGAGAGCTAAATCAAATTACACAATCAAACTTAAAAAATCGTAAAGCTGAACATTTTAAATGTTAGAGGCGCTCTTCAGCATTTTTATACTAGTCCCAGCGAGATATCGTACGTGATATCATCGTTGCCGTACCGAATATGTTTTCCGATGAAGCGTGAGAAGAAAGTAAACGAACGTCGATGATGTTTCGTAAGAGCTCTCGCTGGTACAAGTTTAGATATATCTCGCCAAAACGTGTTCCACTATAATAATTATTGGTGCACGAGAAACGGTGCCCGGGGATCGAATTCGCTAGTTTCCTGTCGTTCGTCGTTAGAGCGTTGGAGAACAATAATGGGGCCAACAGACCTAGCTATAAAAGCTCAAGCGTTATTTGGCTTTGCCGACTTCAGCATATCGCTCGTCATACATTCCCATTGGGAATGTACGGCAACCGATATGCCGAAATACGCCAAACCAAATAACGCTTAAGCTTTTATAGCTAGGTCTGTTGGCCCCAGAATTAATATGGCAGGTCGGAAAACGGAACCAATTTTATCGCCCCGTGTCTCATCTAAATATATGAATACATGTAGGTATGTACAAAATCTGAAATTGAGAGAAAGTATTTTTTTACCATCCACCAACCTGACAACAGTGTCCTCCATCAAGGACTGGAAATAGTCACTAATTGCTTCTACAGGATTCCCCTGAGGGAGCCTCGCTATCGGAGCGAGGTCCATATTTTTAGAGGAGTTAATCATTTTGCTAAATTATATAAATAAACACAGGACAATTTAACGGTTGACTTTGTCATTTATTTGACAAGAAATGACGTCCTTGGAGCATTCCACACTTTTCAATTATTGATATAATTTTGCTCGTTACTATGCCAACCAATATCTGTTTTCAAATAAATGGGGTTGAATCAATGGTTTATTTATGGTTGAATCTAATGGCGATCCGCTCACTGAGGCAACTGAAAACTGCCAACTTTACTGGCAACTGTCTTTGTATGACAATGTGATGGCCCGCACACTTCACAATCACACAAAAACCCGTTGTCAATGGTAACGCAAACGGTGACTCGCGACTTGCACTGCTGATTGCCGTGGCCGGCCGTTGCTAGTTGCCAGCTGTCAGCTGATTGTTCTTCGTCTATGGTTAAAAAAGCTTTTTGACCAATCAAGACATAGAAACCAGCCGGTTTTAGTTTGGTTTCAGTTGCCTCGTCAGCGGAGCACCTTAGCCTTTCTCGAAATAGTTGAGTTTGTTCAAGGAAAAGACTATTTATTCATATGAATATTGTGTATATGCAAACAATTAATTCATCTAAATAATTCCAAGCGTAACCCGTAATAAGCATTTTTCCCTAAAATAATTATACTCCCGCCATCTATGAATGAGTAGATTATGAATTATTTCGAGTAACACCCGAGGTTAGCTCATACAGGCACTTTTCGGGAAAAAACACATCGTGCTCGTGACGTATATTGAAGTCCCGAAATTTCCTTGATGTTAACGGCATTCATTTGTATATTTCTAATCCTAATTGTGCAAATTCATGTTTTCCTTTTGTATTTGTGTATTTAGTTACAGCTATTTATTTATTATGTTTTGTTTATTTTTTACGTACTTATAATGAATTATATTGACTTATTTTTTAATTACCTATTGTTTCAACTTGTAAATATTATGTATGTTGTCACGACAAGTGTCATAACCATCTTGGATTGTGAATGTTTAGCGTATTTTTTTATATTATTTTATAATGCAGATAGGCTCTTGATATTATTGCCAAATTTGTATGTATTTACCCAACATAACACTTACAGACATTATTACCAAACTCATTCACTTGACACTGGCTAGAAAACTCTTTTGGGGTGAAAAGCCATGAAAAAAAATGTTTGTAGGAGCCCGATGAGTTTTTTCCGAAGCTTAAAAAACATTTTCTATTTCAGCTAGGTCTGTTGGCCCCAAACCTTGGAGCTGGCCGATATTAATTTTTTTATTTCAAGGTAGGTACCTAACTATCTATCAATACAGCAATAATTTATTTTACACATAATTTTAGCTATAAACTACGCAGGCGCAGCCCGGTTGAGTTGAGATTCCTGTTTTACCGACATTTTTGACGTTTGTCATTTGCCGCGCGGGTCAGTTGTCTTTGCGTCAAATCTTTTCCGTTGAGGTTATAATCTCATTTATTTCCTTTCGCTAGACATTTATTTGCAATTTCACAGGTTGTGTATGACCTCTGCTTCTAAGCATAGTACTAAAATGGAGGTAAATACGTCATTTATTGCTGGTTTGGCCTGTGGGGTTTGTCTGGGTATCTCGATATTTGCTTTCAGACGGTATTTCCGTCCATCTGTCGTACAAATTTCACAGGCGAATGGTAAAAGTACAAAGAAAGAAGTTGCTGAGGTGAGTGTGCACATATTTTATGCTATTTATTATTAATCCTGACCATTTAACATTTCCACACCAAACCAAGAATCGTAATTTTAATGCGATACCTACTAAATTAACAGTTTATTCAAATCACATGTCTAACGTGCTTGTGCTCTGTGTTTAATTATTATATCAATGTGATTTACGTGAATCACTTTATATCTCCAAGATCTACTACTAGTTACAGATAGATACCAACTAAAGTTAGCTTTTGTCTGTATTTTTGTCAACCCAAATGCAAATCTGGTTTTAGGGTAATTTATCTACCAAAAATACCCTAAAAACCCGAATTGCATAGGAATTAAAATTTTTTTATTACCAATATTGCAGAATAATTTATGTCAAAGTACAGCGAATTGCTGTAAAGTTTTGCAGATTAACCTCTTGAATGTTGGATGACATTTGCCCACATATGGACGTGTACCATAAATAATTAATTATAACGAATTCCGAGGAGCTACAATTCTAAAATTAAAGCAACGTCTGGAATGATAATGGCGCAAGCGATTCTGACCTTGTCCTTGTACGGTTTCTTTATACATAAGGGTTAAAATCGCATTTAAGCATTTAACCTTTCAACTGTCGATGAGCGATGAGATGAGTGGTTAAACTGTTTTGGGTGCAGTTTAGTATTTTATTCAAAAATTTCTATCGTTGTAAACATAGTACTTACATGTTTTTGATATGTATCTTAAGATGATAGACTTCGCTTTTCGGCCCATACAAAAAGGACGCCCGGGAAAAAACACTTTTCTACATCGAAAATTGCACAAAATGATATATTTTTTTTATACTGCCTTCTAGAGGGTGAAAACTATGTCGGTATGTTTTTGAATTTTTGATGCGTTTCGTATTAACGTAAACATTCACTGTCAAACATGTACGATTTATCAAAAAATATTATTTAAGGAAAAAGTGCTGCTAACTCGAGTCTCATAAAGAATTATAAAATTATAAAAAGCTACCGACGTAGCTTCTTCTTTCTAAAAAATATATATTTTTAAAAATTTCAATTTCGTGAAAGTTTCGGTGTAGAAAAGTGTATTCTCCATAAACCCCTTTTCGAGCGATTTCTGTAGGTAAATTTGAGCGTTGTCTCATTCGCACATTTCGCATTCGCATGTATTGTAAGTGTGCGTGAGCTTATTGTGAGCGGGACAGAATGACAGACGCGGGTGTTCCGCGCGTGGTTCAAAGTCTAGCCTCTTAAACCTTCAATCATAACCACACATTATGGTTTACAAAGAGATTTTTTGAAACATGGAATTTAGAGTATCTTCGGTTTAACCCTTTCCGACTGGCAAAAAATGTCTGAAATTTGATGGGCCACACTAGTAAAGCTCTTAATTATGGTCCCATAGGGCTGGGCGACTTTCTGCACGAAACATGCGCGCTTAAAGGTACCCTGCATAAGTAGCTCCCGCACATTCAATCGATACCGGTTCTGTTCCCAAACACAGATTTATTTTCTGTCAGGATTTTTTTCAAACCAAACTCACAATCGTATGAAGCCGGTCGGAAAGGGTTATCCTTTACTTAAAAAAATAAATCATAACCCCACTTTAAATTATTTAACTACATTCATGATGAGTATGCACCATATACTCATAATTATTATGCACTCTGTGGTTAAATATTTATAATTAATAACACTTCAATTTGTATATTATAATGATATTTTGTCTACATAATTTCAATACTGCGTATGAGCCAATAATTTAAAAATACACAAGCCGCATTGATTGGTGCTTTCAAATTTATCAATAGACGGTTAAAGTCAATATTACGACTGAACCATCCACAGTTCATAGCAAGCAAGAACGCAAATATTCCTAGATAGTTTTTTGTCCCTCCTGAATATTTTTACAAATGGTTCTTCCGCAATATTGGACTTACACTGACGATATATTATGCAACAGACATTAATTCCACTTACCCCTAATTCAGTCTAAATATTAATGCTTAATAACTTCTCATAACTCTGTTCTCACGGTTTTTTCCAACCTTTATCTATTGGTATCTTTCGCTCAAAGTTCTTTTTTCATCTTCGGGGTGTTTCATTTTTAAAATAATGTTGTAGCCACCTTGCTAAACTTCTCCCGGTCAGCAAGAACAGTTCCTCTACATCTTGAACACCTCCATGGAAGGATGTTTTTCAGCCATGAAATTCTCGAACAAAATTCAAAATATCATTGAAGAAGAAGATAACAATAATAATCTAATTTTTTAATATATGAAAATGAACAAGACACAGAAAAATTATAAAATATAATGGCTGCAACTGGGACTTGAACCCAGAGCCTCACGTCTAACCGGAACATACGCATTAACCAATTTTGCTATTGCACCCTATTATGAGACTGTCGTATTTGCCAACTTCATATTTCAAATTTCAGAATTAACAATATTATCTTCGACTAATTTTTTTTTCCAAATTATTGGCAGCTACTTTTTTTTTCATTAGTCGATTAGGCCGGCGTAGTCCAGCGGGGTAGGGCGTTGGACTGCCATTCCGAAGGTCGCAGATTCGAGCCCGGCGTGCGCAAATATATTTTATTTAATTAATTTGTGTTATTTCACAATTAATTATTTAAAATAATATATAGTACATTTGTGGCACGTTCCAGAGTGGAAGATACTCTTAGTATCGCCCTGGTGTAAGACCACCATTCAGAATTGAAACGTTGCTTGAAATGGCTTTAGCCGTGTTTAGTGACTAGAACTGAATAGCCAGGTACTTCCTCACCTTCCTCTTCCTCGTCTCCTTCCCTTTCCCACTTACCTTCAGCCTTATAACACACCCCAATTGGAGATGCCATAGTCTCACTGGCTCCAGATGGGAGCAGTTGGGACTCTTGTGAGGTATTCACTATATAAAAAAAAAAGTCGAAGATAATATTGTTGATTCTGAAATTTGAAATATGAAGTTGACAAGTACGACAGTCTCATAATAGGATGCAATAGGAAAATTGGTTAATGCGTATGTCCCGGTTAGACGTGAGGTTCTGGGTTCGAGTCCCAGTTGCAGCCATCATATTTTATTATTTTTCTGTGTCTTGTTGATTTTCATATTTAAAAAAATTTGATTATTATTGTTATCTTCTTCTTCAATGATATATTACATTGACGGGAATAACCTTCAAAAGTTAAAAAGAGAGTTTTTCTTACAAAAAAATTAAAATTCATAATCATTAAAATGTCTATTTTGACTTCATTGTTGAAGATACTCCAATTTTTGGTCCCGGTGAAAGATCATTTTCCAAAATCTGTCACTGCAAATCGCTTTACATAATGTGTACGTCGAATACCCAGATCAGATCTGAATAACCAGAAACCTCCTTTCTCTTTCCTTCCCCCTGAAATATTGTAGCTCAATATTACATATACAGTAGAATCTGGGGTTCCATGTCTAATCGGACTATGAGATCTCAGCGTCTGAATTCCCATAGTAAATTTATTCAGACACGATACTTCCTCACATGATAATTCATCACATCATGACTCACATTAACCTAACCTAACCTAACCTTACCTTACCTAACCTAACCTAACCTAAGGTTAAAAACCCATTTATCAGTTTTCGACGCTTCGAGATATGATGAATTATCATGTGAGGAATTAACATCCGATGAAAAGTTTGTACTCAATATTCATACACTTAAAAAGTTTCCACTGAACATTCTGGTCACCAGAATCCGGATGTAACGACCCTCAATGGACTGGCGATACTTTATCGTACTAACCGGACGACTATTTAAGCTTGTTTTTATTATGTTACATGTTATTGTTGTGAAATATGTAATAGAATAGATACATAAATTTCTCTAAATCAAACATTCTTTCGGTAAATAAAACATTTAATACAAATTATAACTTTAATGGTAGGTACACTTAAACATTCCACAAAACAAACATATATTGTGTACTGTAATCCAAAAATATACAATTACCTACATTCTGTACAAGTAAATATGTAGTTACTAACTTAGAAAGTCTGTAATTTAAGTTTGTTTTTGGCCAATTTTTGTTCAATACTAATTGAAAAACACTTTAAATTAAACAAATAACTCTGTATTAAACCACTATTATATAATCACATTTACCTACCTGTTTCGAAACCGATGGTTAGTAATGACATAAATACAAAGTTATTTATTTAATTTAATTCAAAATGACGCCACAAAGTGATTTTGCGAAGTTTGAAGAAAAACACTTTTGTTCATGGAACTTATTGTGTCGCGCGGTTGTCACAACAGATGACAAACACTGCCTTACACTGATTTACACGTGCTAATAAGGTAATGGATTTAGGGAGGCGCGAGGAGTTGGTGAGGAGCGTGGCGGCGAGGTATTGGTGCGAAGGTTTTGTAAACAAAACACTTTCCGTCATTTTAACTGGACGAATTATCATTAAAATAGGTGGCTTTAAGCAGTTGGTAGCTTAGAATGGATTCGTATTAAATGGATTTTTTTTCCTAGTACCTAACTTGCGTTTATATTGTCGTTGCTAAAAACGGTAAGCCGTTATTAGCGATGTCGTTATATTCGGATTCTACTGTATATTATCCCCAGTTAGAGATTGTTTGTGACAATCGTCGATGATGTTCGTACAAGCTCTCGCTGGGACCAGAATATTATGTATCACAATGTATAATAATCACATTTAAAAAAAAAAATATTTTTAATGAAATGCATTATTTTCCATTTCCCATTGCTGAAATAGATGTTTATTATTGTTATCTAAGTGTTAAAATCAAATGTGCTTATTAACCGTGACTCGGGTGTCTGTATATTTACCTTAATGGCTTCTAATTATCATTTTATAATGAATATTTTGTATTATATTTTATTAGACATCAACGCTGTAGCAATATCAACATAAACTGACATTGTTATTAAATAAATTTGCGTAACTTGATAGGCAAAAATACATATTTTTAAAATATTTGTAAGTTATTTTTTAACTTTCTTTCAAGCCAACTTTCAACGATGAGGGCGGCGAATACAAGATGGTGCTGGTAGTGAGGAACGACTTGAAGATGGGCAAGGGCAAGGTGGCAGCACAATGCGCTCATGCAGCTGTCGGCGCATACATGAAGGCGGCTAAAAAGGACAAAGAGTCATTGAAGAAATGGGCGTACACCGGTCAAGCTAAGATCGCCCTCAAAGTAGAATCTGAAGAAGAACTTTTGAGTGTCATGGATAGCGCCAAAAAAAGTGGCCTGATCACATCGCTGATTCAAGATGCGGGTAGAACTCAAATAGCACCTAACACTAAGACTGTTGTTGGTATAGGACCGGCCAGCAAAGGGGCTATCGACAGAGTGACTGGACATTTAAAATTGTTTTAGACATATTTTGAGTGTTGCATTGGACAATTTTTAAATTTATCAAGTTTTGACTGATCAGTTGCATTTTGACCCTGTTAGTTTTTTTACGAAACTCCTGGACATTTAGGGACACATTTTAATATATAAGAAAGATCTTCTCTATGTGACTCGCCAGGCCTCTTTTTTAGATTACTAATTTTTGTTGTGGTGCAACTCCTCTCATTTATGGTCATATTTTACTACGCATGAAA
This sequence comes from Limnephilus auricula, assembly GCA_951813805.1. Taxonomy (NCBI): domain Eukaryota; kingdom Metazoa; phylum Arthropoda; class Insecta; order Trichoptera; family Limnephilidae; genus Limnephilus; species Limnephilus auricula. The sequence goes on from OX638403.1 coordinate 11,815,484, forward strand.
GATGATCTTTATCTTGTGAAATTCATATTATGTTTGTGAGTACATACTAACCTGTGTTTTGCCTGGTTAAAAGCATTATTTTACATTACAATATATATATGCAGTAATACATTTGCACATACTACTAAAATCTTCAGTGTATGTAAAAAAAATTGTATCTTTTTTTATACAGGAGGTCCGGTGGTAAAGTACACAAACTTAGGGAGAGATTGTACATAATGGTAGAAGTATAAAAGATAAATAACTATTTTCAAAATGCCATTTTTTTCCCTGTACAAAAATATTATGTTCATAGAAGAATATTATTTTTCTGTAAAAACAATTCTCCTTTTTTTTTGACCGATAACTACCTTAAAATGTTGGAATTTTGAAAAAAGTTATTCATCTTTTTTACTTCTACCATCATGTACAATCTCTCCCTAAGTTTGTGCATTTTACCCCCGGACATCCTGTATAAAAAAAGATACAAAATTATACCTCCGGACATCTTGTATTATTAACACCGGACATCTTGTAATATTATTATGTAGGTATAGGTACTAGCGCAACTCACAGGTTATTTCAATTGTAGGATTTGTGAATCTGAAAGTATTTACAAGACAATATTTGCTTCAATTTTAGAGACAATCAGAAATTGAACAAAAAGAAGAATGAATAAACACCATTAGTAAATTTGAAAAATTACGACATGTGTCAACAATTTTAACAAAAGTAATTAACTGAATTGTGTAATAATAAATTGATTTAAAATAATTTTGATACCTACTATCTATCGCCTGTCTAAATTGTTCCCACAGTCAGTTCCAATTTTGAAAATTAATGCAAATCTCAGTTCTAGAGTTCATTGAATCAATGTTACAGATAGATAAAGAGACACATCACTGAAATTAGAATTTTTAATGAGATTCTTTTCATTTAGAATACAAATTTCATCCATTGTTTGCTTTTGTACAAAAAATCCATTGTGAGCAGAAACATTATACACCATGGTATGTATGTGTACAGAGGAGTAAAATTCGATTTGTAATAAATAAGATAGCGCTGAATTTATACCATAGTGAATAAAAGTGTTTCCATATAATTTTATAGGACCGAGCATTTTTTAAATATATTTCAAAGCTAACAACTTTTAATCTGTTAATCATAAAATATTATATTATAATAATGTGTCGATAATATTACATACTTGTAAATTTAACAAAAATCGGTAAAATAAATACTTGTAAATTTAACAAAACTCGGTAATATACATACTTGTAAATTTAACAGAACTTATAAACCATTCTCTTTACTTATAATCGCGTTGTGAATATAATGCGACGCGGTGTGTTCAGAACAGATAAAATTTATCGTTATTATCAGGGTTGTTGCGGATGCAAAAATTTTGACATCCGCGAATGCGGATTTGGATTTCAGGATTTTTAAAGATATTTTAATTTGAAATACATAAATAAATGTAAATCGAATTAATTTTAATGTGTTTCATTTATTCATATTTTGGTAAGAAAACTAAAACAGTTTTCAGTCTTACTTTATTGCATTTTAAGCCTACAGTTTTATAATGAAAAGCTTTGTTTAATAATTAATGTTAAAAAGTGAATTATATTTAATAAATAGTAATATTGCATATGATTTAAGATTTTTTTCTTGTTTATTTTTGGGATGTTATGCCGTGTTACGCTAACTCCTTCTTTAGCCAACGTTTTGGACAACGTTACAGGGTCCATCATCAGGGCAGATGTGTTTTGACACATTTGCAACACATCTGCCCTGATGATAACACTGTAACGTTGTCCAAAACGTCGGCTAAAGAAGGAGTTAGCGTAACACAGCATAACATCCTAAAAATAAACAACAAAAAAAGTAATATTGCAGCCTTCTTCTAAGCCTCCAACCTGTTTATTAGTGGATCATATGTTAACCCAGCTCCACTAAATGGTTGTTCGCTGGGAATGGTTTTTTTTTAATAAAAGTATTTATATAAAATAATGTTGGTGGTGATAAATATCTGCGTGCAAATCTGGAAAGAGTTTTAATTTCACCATGATTAACTTTACACCGATTAAGTAGATTTTCATCCAAATCCAATTTTTTTATTGCGATAAATAACTAATTCGTTTCGGAGAAGGGCATCGGGGCTACTGTTGTCAGGTTCTCCTTCGCCTTCATCTTCACCAACATGTGCTTTCCTATTCGTCAGTTAGCGAACAAACTTCGTGCTAGTTGCCATCTTCTTTCAACAAAGATAGCAACAAACACGCGCAAGGCACACACCTTTCTTTGTATGTCGTTACTTCTTGCAGATATGAATCCGCATTTGTAAAAGCTCCGCAGTAATTAATGCGGATGAAGATGTCTGAATTAATGCGAATATCCGTGACACCCCTGGTTAATACTATAGTGAATGGTTAATACGGCCTTAATACAGGCTTAGTTGTCTTAACCGTTTTAACAATGAATCGGCGCCTGAGGATATAATGCATAAGATTGTTTAAGTAATGTACCTATATTTTTTTACTCATTCTATTTATGGTGAAAGAAATTGGAAATCAATTTGAATGACGATTTATAAAGTTTTTGTAATGTTGTTAGGTTTACATAATAAGTGATACTAATCTTATGTTACTATTATCCTTTTATATGCCGTTAAATTCCTAGAATTTTATAAATTCCGGTGGATAACCTTTCTCTAATTCTGCTCTATTGTGTATGAACATTATAAATTATTTGTAAAAGAATGTTTCAAGAAAAACCATCAATTATTGTTTTATTTTTTACATTTATTTCCAAAAAAATTATAAGATCAGTCTAATTTTAATTCTCTGTTCTTGGATTTCAATAGGATCTGGATTGGATCTGCACCTGTGCTGAATGTTTGCTTGTTCTTTCATTCACCACTGAGACAATATGTGATGTAGCGAATATAGCTGCATTGTTCAAGTGTATCATTTTTTAAAATTTTTTTGACATTAGCTCCACACTGGAGGCACTGAGGAAAATAATTACATCAGGGTATGGTTTTGTATAAGCATCCCCTATGGTCGATGGGTAAGGTCCTCGACTACCAATCCAGCGATAAATAAATTAAAATATTTTAATTTATGAAGATAATAATAGCGAAAGTTAATCGGAAACATAAAAATCAGAAAAAGATAGGGATACATCTGGAACTCGAACCCAGGACCTCTGGTAATCCGGGCCAACGCGCTATCCACTGCGCCAACATATCCCTATCCGATTCGGTCATTTTTAACTGTATCATACTTCGACTGAGAACCACCAACATTATTTTCATTTTCTTAACGCATATTTTTATTGGCTGCTATCTTTATGTATGATTGCAAGATTCAACTTGAACTAAATGCCATCTAGATAGTGTCAAGATAAATTTTATCACTTTTTATTAATATGCGACATCTATTGACTTTTTCTGCAAGTCTGGGATGAAATTTTTTTTTTTTTACTTTTTAACTTAATGAGTTAAACGTTAAACCTCAAATTATATATTTTAATTAATGAAGATAATATTAGCGAAAGTTAATCGGAAACCTGAAACAGAAAAATCAGAAAAAGATACGGATACATCTGGGACTCGAACCCAGGACCTCTGGCAATTCCGGGCCAACGCGCTATCCACTGCGCCAACGTATCCCTAACCGATTCGTTCATTTTTAACTGTACTGTCGACTGAGAACCACCAACATTATTTTCATTTTCTTAACGCAAATTTTTTTTTATTAATTCGTTTAATTACATAATTAATTCAAAGATAATAATTATATGGTAAATTTGTGGCACGTTCCAGATTACAAGATGCTCTGAGTATCGTCCTGGTGAAAGACCACCATTTAGTATCGAAAAGTTGCTTGAAATGGCTTTTGCTGTGTTGGTGAGCACTGAGCAGATCGAAATAGCTAGGTATTTTCCCACCTTCCTCTTGCCCCCACTGTCCTTTCCTTAAGTCAAGACCATTTTTATATATCTTTACACATGTATCTTCAAAATGGTCGCCAAATCTGGTAATTATGGTGATCCCTTATGAACTTAATGCTGCATATTGAGTCTATATGCAATTTTTTGTTTGTTTGAACCCTGTAGTTAAAAATGGATGACAAAGTCTTTACGAAAGCCAAATCGGCATACGTAATACCCCAGGGCCCCTAGCACACTCGATCTATAACAATTGATAAGATAACTTTCGGTAACTTCTCATCGTTCCCTAGCATGACTGCAGACCGCCAACGAATAAGTGACAGTTCACAATGACTAAGTGTCCTTAATATATTCGAAATCAATTGTTTGTACATTAGGGATCTGCAGTTGTTCTAGGGAACGATGAGAAGTTACCGAAAGTTATCCTGTCAATCCTTATCGATTGGGTGTGCTAGGGGATCAGGAATATCAGTGCAACACTTGTTTTTTTAATTGCATATTTAAACATCACAATACTTAAATCAACCATATTTTCAACCAATACTGAGAACTCGAACCCGGAGATGCTCATTGTGGAAGATTGGCGAAGTGGAAGAAGACAATACTGATAAAGTATCACGGGCTTCTGGAATATCAGTCTGCTGCTCTCCGTGCATCACAGGACTTAGGAATAATGGAGTCTGGTTCATCAGGGCAATGGGTGTAGGGGTCACAATCCTCGGCATTAAGGTAAGGACTCAAGAAGAAGACAAAGATAATTCCCGATAGTGCTAGGATTAATGAAATTGAATACTGGAATATAAAATTATTTGTAAAAAGCTAAGTAGTAAGCATTTATCTAAGAATTTTAAAGCAACATATTCTTATTATCCTTATATTCAGTTATTCTTATACTTATGAAGGCCTTCGTGGTCGAGGGTAAGGCACTCAACTCGCAATCCGAAGGTCCAGGATCAAATCCCGCCTTGGGCAAATAAATTTTATTTTATTGATTTGTGTTATTTCACAATTAATTAATTAAAAATAATGTAGGTATATTATATTTGGCACGTTCCAGAGAGGGAGATACTCTCAGTATCTTGAGTGTAAAACCACCATTCAGAATTGAAACTTTGTTGAAATAGCTTTAGCCGTGTTTGATGACCAGATCTGATTAGCCTGGTACTTCCCCACCTTCCTCCTTCCCCTTTCCGCTACCTTGAGCCTCACAAAATACCCCAATCGGATATGACATAGTCTCACTGGCTCCAGACGAACCTCTTGTGCGGTATTCACATACAAAAAAACCCAAACCACAAACTATGGAGAGTCTATTCTACTTTCGTCTTGTCAGCAACTGTAAAGCAAACAAACTCGAACGTTGAGCTCTGGCGTCAAGAAATTTGCACTTTTTTTTTTTACTGGATCAAGTCCCCGACTTTGCCAGGGCTTTAGAGAGTTTTTTGATATCTAATGTCGGAAGACAGTGAACTTCCTCTTGTTTTGTAGGTCAAGTGTGAAAAATTTCATCAGACTCGTAATAAAACTGTAGAGTTCTATAAATATCAAATCAACTTCGCCGCCCTCCACAAACACGCACACACTCTTTTATATTATCTATAAAATAAAATATCACTTGTTATGTAAAAATGGTTTCATTCTTGGTATATTTATCTAAAAGTATTTATACTGCAAATAAATAGATACTTAAATTAATAGGCCTAAAAATTTTGTAGGTCGACCAAAATACATATACGTATTCATCCCACGATGTCGTTTTCATCATAACTTTGTGAACTTTTAACTTAGTACCTTTTTTTTATAGTGAATACCTCACAAGAGTCCCAACTGCTCCCGTCTGGAGCCAGTGAGACAATGGCATCCCCAATTGGTGTATGCTATGAGGCTGAAGGTAAGTGGAGAAAGGAAGGAGACGAGGAAGAGGAAGGTGGGGAAGTACCTGGCTATTCAGATCTAGTCACTAAATACGGCTAAAGTCATTTCAAGCAACGTTTCAATTCTGAATGGTGGTCTATATCATATTTTACACCAGGGCGATACTAAGAGTATCTTCCACCCTGGAACGTGCCGCAAATATACTATATATTATTTTAAATAATTAATTGTGAAATAACACAAATCAATTAAATAAAATTTATTTGCGCACGCGCGCCGGGTTCGAACCCGCGACCTTCGGAATGGGTGTCCAACGCCCTACCGCTGGACTACGCCGGCAGTCGACTATAAATAATAAACAGCAAAGACACCGGAAAAGGCGTCCAAATACATTTTATTGATTAAAGAATTCAAAATAAAAATAACCGGTTCCTACAGAAATAACTTTCAACTTGTCTTTTTTCGTTGAATTTTGTATTTAAAAAGAAGCTAGAGTAAGGCGCTCCGCCCACTGAGGCAACTGAAAACCAACTAAAACCGTCTGTTTTCTCTGTCTTGATTGGTCAAAAAGCTTGTTTAACCATAGATGAAGAACAATCAGCTGACAGCTCGCAACTAGAAACGGCCGCCCAGGGCAATCAGCCTTGACAGTCGCAAGATGGTCGCAAGTCACCGCTTGCGTTACCATTGACAACGGGGTTTTGTGTGATTGTGAAGTGTGCGGGCCATCACATTGTCATACAAAGACAGTTGGCAGTTGAGAGTTTTCAGTTGCCTGAGTGGGCGGAGGCGCTTATAAGACCAGTGTTTTTAAAGAGCTAAATCTAGCTCTCAAGGAGTTGAGTTGTCAACACTGACCGGAGTGCTGAACCTTTTTGTAAGATTGACGTGGGCTTTGAAAACAATACCTTATTTTGTGTGTGGTGATTTTGGTCGTTGCGTGGATGTATAGTGCGTGTTCGTAAGCGATGTCTCTCATCCATACCTAATGAGCTTATAAAAATGTTAGAGGATTTTGTGCAGCTTTATAACCAAACATTATGTGTTATAGTATATAATATAGAATCCTAATACATTTAATCATATAATAAATAGTTTCTTCCTTATTCTATGTAGTGAATTATGGAGTAGGCATCAATTAAAGTTTACTACATCTAAATCAGTGGTGCCCAACTGGTATTGCTCCAAGGGCCATTTTGAAAATCCCGATACGCCACGCGTGCACCGCAGAGTTAATAAAAAAACATAAGTGATATAAAGGAAACTACATTATACAATTACTCCACTTTTTATTTATTATGTTAACACTTACTACACTTCCAACAGAATAGACCGGAAGAGCAAAAAACTAATTCGATACTTGGCTGTCCATATTTTCAGAAAGCTTCTTAAAGTCTGGTTGGTAATCAGTCTTCTGTGCAACCCAAAATCTTACAATTTTTGATGTGTTCGTTAGTTAACATACTTCTGTATTTGGTTTTAATAACTTTTATTTGTGAAAAAGCACGAACACATAGATAGGTTGACCCAAAAAATGCTTTAACGATGAGAGCACAGTTACGTACGTTTTCGTATTTAACAGGGTCCAAGAGCTTGAAAACTTCGTCGCTTTTATTGTCAGTGCTTTTAAGGATGATATCACTGCGAAGTGTAATAATTTCTAATTCAGCTTCCGCTTTATTAACGAAGCAATGGGTTTCCATCAACGAAGTTAGTTGTGAAACATCGCTTTCGATAGACGGATTTTTGACAAAAATAAACAAAGCTTCCATACAGAAAATGTTGTCAAAACGCCTTTCGAATTCCGATTTTAATTAGTGAAACAACTCCAAATGTTTAGCTGGTTATATTTCGTTTACTCCGAGAGTAAACGAAGGAAAATGTTGTTAATTTGTCTCTTATAACTGCTTCTTCCATGGAGGGCACCTAGAAAACAGCCCGCTGGCTACTAGGTGCCCGCGAGCTACCGGTTGGGCACCACTGATCTAAATAATAATTATATTTAATATATCGTGTTCAGTCGGTTCAATTTTTGTTGATCAACTTTACATTCGAAAGCATATAAGACACATGTGAACCTTCTTTCAACAAAGTTGAACAAGTTTTTCATAGTTGATCAACTAAAATTGAATCGTCAGAACTCGCTATTTGAGACAATTTCTATTCAAATTAATATTACAGAACTTCTTACTAATATTATACACGCGAATGTTTGTATGTATGTTTGTTACTCTTTCACGCAAAATTTACTGAATTGATTTTAATGAAACTTAACAATAATATAGCTCATACATCAGAAGAACATATAGGCTATAATTTATAAAGCTAGTTTTTTTATTTTCAATAAATTGAAAATAATAATTATTGTTTAACAGAAAATGCCAAAATTTGAGAATGACATTTTGCAAAACAATGATTGTTAAATCGAAATTCCACTTTGGAAAATATTTAAATTAGTGAATTTATTTGAAGTACTCGCTAAGGCGTTTGTTAACTCCTAAGTAATTTGAACCGAATCAAGAATTATAGATATTTTAAATAAATAGGTAAAGAATTTTGGTATAAACATAAATCCTGCGCAGACGAAGTCGCGGGCAGAAGCTTGTATAAAATAAACCAGTAGGTAAAATTGTGCATTTTCAACATAATTTTTTTTAATTGTGAGAATATATTATTACAGCAGGAATAAAAAAAAAACTAGTGGAAACTGGTATACAAAAAATCTTGTGAGATATTGTAAAAAGTTGTGGATTTTATTATTATACGATATAATATGTAATAATGTACAATTCTTTATCACAGAATTAGTTAGAACCTACCAATGTGTGTGCGCGGCGTGCGCTGGTACATCCTTCGGATATAAAATATGAAATGCCGCTTGAATTAACGACCAATGAAATTGAGTGGTACCTGCCTTTGAGATTACGTTTATAGGGAGATTTTATCGCTATTTTATGCCTTAATAAGATAAACTGATGATTTGAGAAAATGTAATTGCTCTTATAATTTAATTTATAAGCAGGTACTTACCTTAATTTCCCTTTGGTTTTTTTAAGTGTCAACAAGCAATCAATTTGATAAGGTAGGTAGGTACCTAAGAGTATGGATATTAGAGAGACGGCATGTGAAGTGTGCCCGCGCGCTCCAAGTGTGCCTTTTCGAGAATTCTACCCACACGGATGACATTGGCTGTCACCATGTAAAATGGTTGCTGTCGTAAATATGTCGGAACGTATTAAACGGCTAAAAACCAGCAGCAATGTAAGCCGTTTGGGTAAAATTCTCGAAAAGGCACACTTGGAGCGCGCGGGCACACTTCACATGCCGTCTCTCTAATATCCATACTCTTAGGTAGGTACCGTAAAATAAGCAAGAAACGTAGGTACCTACATGAATAATAAAATGTGCAGGTGGTTTTAAGAGTTGTTACGTTTCAGGAAAATTGTCGAATTATTGCATGAAGAAAACCGCCTGCAGCAGAAAAGCAATCAAATCCATCGTACACGAAGAACAACCCGCATTAGTAATTTTGATTTGCCTAATGAAGATTGTTCTGTAAAGTAATGATCATAACGTCGTTGGTACTGCATTAGCCCGCATGTAACAAAAGTACTTTGGTTTTTCCGATGGAAAAGTGTCCATATTAGCGCCTCCGCCCACTGAGGCAACTGAAAACCAACTAAAACCGGCTGTTTTCTCTGTCTTGATTGGTCAAAAAGCTTGTTTAACCATAGATGAAGAACAATCAGCTGACAGCTCGCAACTAGCAACGGCCGCCCAGGGTAATCAGCCGTGACAGTCGCAAGATGGTCGCAAGTCACCGCTTGCGTTACCATTGACAACGGGGTTTTGTGTGATTGTGAAGTGTGCGGGCCATCACATTGTCATACGAAGACAGTTGGCAGTTGAGTTTTCAGTTGCCTGAGTGGGCGGAGGCGCTTACTGTTTTTTTTTTCGTTTTCTAGATTCTTATTTTCTATGAAGTGGAAATCATGTGAATGACTGAATTTAAAACTAATGTTCTTTATACAAATTGAACGGCGTCATATGAAAAATGTTATTCGAAAAATGTTATTCGAAAAAACGATCATTTCAATAGTAACAACGGTTAAAAACGGGACTGAAGTTCTTTCGAACAAATTAACAGTGTTTCAATGTTTATTGGCGGGAAAACGTAAGAATATTTTTTTGGTATACGTAATTTCGTACGTATACCAACAATTAACCTATTAATTTGTTCGTAAGAACTTCAGTCCCGTTTTCAACCGTTTTTACTATTAAAATGATCGTTTTTTCGAATAACATTTTTCTCCGGGTGAGTATTTTTAAAAAGTAACCTTGCCATTATAGACTTAAAGGTCCTGTGTTTTTTCGATAGGGAAAACTTGTTATCTAAAAACCCTGTATAATTGCATGTCCGCCCAAGGGTCAACAATCATCATCAGCATCAGCCAGCGACGGCGGCATATATACATACGTGTCTGTTTGTGTTGTGTTGGGAGAGGGAAGGAAATGGGTCATGTCCTCTTAATTTTGAAATCCACGAAAAAACCTTATTCTAGGGAATCGGCCGATTGTCAACATGAAACAGATTCGGCCTTCAGTGACATCAGATGCCCTGCATTTTGAGGTGTGGGGAGTGTGTCTGTTTTTATGTTAATATATACATTATGGGAGTTTAGAATAAACATACATATTATGGTATCAAAACGTCACGCGACTGGCTAAGAACCGTATTACTAAATTAAAAAAAACTATTTATCCCCTAAAAAAATTGGCGTATTTTGTCAGAGGCTAAAAATATTCCCGCTTTGCAATAAAATCCAAATAAATGGAATATTTGTTAACGTATTCGAAAACTAAAAACTGTTTTCGAAAGGTGATGAAATAGGCTTTCAAATTTCTATATTAAAAATTACTATGTATTTTTTTAAATAATTTTTTTTTTTTGTTAAAACTTTAAAAGGTGTTCAAAATGGCTCACCTTACTTTTTTCTAACTAAAATTACTGATAATGAAAAAAAAATAAAACACATACTTATTTCATTAGATATATAAATTATAAACCTTACTGTCACCTGACTTTTTTCATTTCACATAAAAAAAATTCTTAAAAAATTCACAAAGTTCCATAATTTTTTTTCAAATTGCTATCGGAAACTTTGGTTTCAGAAAGGGGTAAATTTTATTTTTTTTGTGTTTTTCTTTTAGATTTGTATATATAGTTTGTTGTATTCTCTTTCCAATACCGTTTAGATCACATTTCTGACTATGATAGTAAGGGAGAAACAACGATTTCTGTGAGACCTATGTGAGCTGGGACAAATATGATCTCCTGTGATTAAACGGGTTAAATGGTCTCAACATGATCCAATTCGTCACATTCAACTTTTTTTTCTTTATTCATACAGTGAGTTTTGTACACAGTTTTTAAAATGTTTTTCGACTACCACACTAGGCAAAAGCCCGTATTAGGTATTATGCCATTTTGATACGGAGGCATGATTTGGGAACAAACTCTGGGGTGGATCTAACGGTCAGTAAATGCTGACTGATCCCCCCCCCCGGAGATCCAGCTTTACCCTATAGGCACGCGGGGAACGAACCCACAGGGCCCCAGAAGAGTACCCCGAAACTCAAGACCACAGACGGGGCCGCTGAGAGAAGGGTTCCGGTAGGTATAAATCAGTTTAATTACAGTAGGTACTTACCTCATATTTGAAGCGCCCTTGAGATGGTTTTGTCAAGAATACGGCGCTATACAAATCATAAAATTATTAAATGAAAACATTTTAGTTTTCATATTAAAGAATAAGTTCCAAGGCATAATTTGTCAGATTTGAGGATGCTTTAAAAATGGTATCTACATATTAAGGACGCAGGGCTCGTTTCGTGGTAAATTCGAGCTTTCGTTAAAAACCTAACCTATTTAAAATTGTCCCCGAATTCCTCCAGCGTAATATGTTCTGGTGGTAAGTGAAATGGTTATCCCTTTTCTCCTATATCGTATTCTTTCATACAATTCCATTAAACGTAATTATCGATAAACTAATATTTATAATCCGCTTATAAATTTTCGTTGTTTGTTTTTGGGGTGTTATGCCGTGTTGTACTACCTCCTTCTTTAGCCGACGTTTCGGACAGCGCACAGTGTTTCGTTTCATACAAGCTAGACGGAAAAAACTCTTAGATAATAATAAAGTGTTTAGAACCCTCTTGTGGGGAGTATTTAATCCGAATATATTGAAAAATTGGGTTGAAAGTGATTAATATAATTTTTTTTCTTAAAAAAATAGTAAAAAAACCTTTTAAATAATTAATTCTATATTAATAGGGTATTTAAAGGTTTTTAATGAAAACAACTTTAAACAGTAAACAATGTATATTTTAAGGATAATAAGTAGATAAAAGCACAGTCAGAAAATATAATACAAATCACTAAATAATTGCAGGTAAAAATAAACAAAACAATTATTACTTAAAAATTTAAAATAAAACAATAACTTTTTATACAACACTTTTATTTTTTTATACTTTGTCGGCATAAAGTATAAAAAAATAAAAGTGGTGTTTACAAAGTTATTGTTTTATTTTTAATTATTATGTCACATCACAAAGTAACTGCTTCATACGAACAAAAATTATTACTTAACTAGGAAAACTATTTTATTCATATTTAGCAACATAACTTAATAAAAACAAGCACTAATTGTAGAATGTAAAGTCAGAAAAAAAATCAATAGATGAACAAGAACTTAAAGTAAAGAAACAAAACTAGAGAAATGAACTATGGGTAGATAAATGTTTAATTATGTACCCATAGTTCATTCATTTAAGACAGAGAACAGGACTAATTGATTTGTGAGAAAATATAGTACCTAAACAGAATGCTTATCGAAACTAGATGCTATCTGAGTTAGGTTCAGAGTCTTCAGAGGAGTTCTTGACTCGGAATTGGGTGGAACAATTAAATTTGAAGTCCTCGTACTCACTAAATCACATACTTTCATTCTTTTACTCCGGTCACTACATGCCACAAAGTCCTTTGCGGGCCTTCCAGTAGATGTAGATGACTGATTTTTGTCTAATTTAGAATTTTCACGCAAATCTTCAATTATGAAAACGTTTCCACTACCTTGAAGCCACTCACAAAATTTAACAACAAATTTTTCGAGAATCCGAGAGGCTGCAATCCATTTTTTGCTTATATTCAAAGATATTAACTGTATTTAGCTTTTCAATTTTTTTTCACTGCTTGCACTGAGATTTTAAAGTTCAAATTTACTTAAAATAAGATTATATATTCCATGAAACTTTTCTTTATTGGGAAAACTCCTCCAGGTATCGAACAACTCCTGCCTGGAAATCTGGTAAGTGGTGCCTGTGAAATGACAAAATATGATTGGTGAGTATTAATGAGCAAAAATATCGAAACTGATTTGAATAGAATATTAATTGTTCAATCTACAAAAAAAAAATTACGCGACCTTATTGATATAAACCCAGAAATAAACTCTCGTGTAGTTAGAAATTAAATATTTTTAAACTACATAAAAACACTCAAGTTAAATATTATTTTAAAAAAAAAACTGATATGTTTTCTATTCAAACTTTACAATAAAAACATACTACATACCTTCCAAAGTAGCCTCTATTTTTTTAGAACTGAAACAAAACACTTTAAACACATAAACAACCTTACAACTCGGGCGACAAGATGCGAATGAAAATAACTCGTAATTCATTATCTAATTTACCTAACTTTGGAGCTCTAGTATGAGTCAACCCGTGCATTAATTACCCCAATTAAAAATGTATTCGTCATACTAGCTATCTGTTAATACCCCCATGATGTCATTTTTCAAAAATTCCAAAGTGAGTTTTTTCCGTCTAGCTATATGAAACGGAACACCGTGCAGCGTTGCAGTGTCCATCATCAGGGCAGATCCGGCAGATCCGTTGATGTTATGCTGCCGGATCTGCCCTGATGATGTACGCTGCAACGCTGTCCGAAACGTCGGCTAAAGAAGGAGGTAGCACAACACGGCATAACACCCCAAAAACAAACAACGAAAATGCTTTTGGCCGTGAAAATCTAAAAACGTATCCCACTTATAAATTCATCAAAAGCTGTATAATATAGGTATTATAAAAAAATGCGGATATAATTAGTGCGTGTCCAGTGTTACAAGGGAGTAAATAATAAAGGAGGAGAACACATACGTAGGTGGATGGGGGTGACTGGAGGTGTGGATGAAGCAGAATAGTCGAAAATATTTTCCATCTCTACAAGTAGTGTGCTTCCATACAGCAATGCTGGTTTCCATCAATCATCAGTCAAACAGCCCCTCCGTACATTTCATTTTATTCCACCCCTCACATAATGCAGAATATTTTCCTTCTTGGTAATATTATTTACTTTGCTGTTGAACTCGTGTCTATACCAAACTTTCAATCCTTTCTACTTCCTTCAGCCTAACAAACATAAACCGAATTGAGAATGCCATAGACTGGGAATTACAATTGTGAGTACACTGATTGTTACAAGCAGCCGATATCGACCGCTTCAAGCAGTAATTGCATAGTCCTCATTAAAAAAAAAGAAACCTCACTGAACAACACGATAGTTTGAGTACTTCTAATATCGACTGCTTGTAGCAGTTTGTGCATTACCAGCCATAGACCCAATGGCAGGAAGCAGTCGGGTCTCTTATACCGTATTCACATAAAACACTAGATTAAGATGGGTACAAACCACTTAATATAAATGTACATATTATATCGAACAGATTCAATTTGTTTTGCGCAGAATTTTCCGATACCGAAGTGAAATAGATTCTTCGCACTCACGAACAGATATTATGCAAAAAGAAAACACCGAACAAATCCCCTACTCAGAAATGAAATACATTCTAGGCACTCGCCAACAGATATAAGTAATATAAAAAAACCAGAACATCTAAAAATTCAATTGGAGAAAAACTGATCAGGTACCGACCGACCCAAATAAAACCTAGTATCCAAATACTGGAAAATATTCATCGTTTTTTTGCCCTCGAAATTTATTAGTTTGGGAATAATATTTTGCGATCTTGATCGTTTCTCTGCGTTGTCTGAGCATAACCCCATTCGGTATCGCCCAATGGACGTATCTTCCTCTATCCCTTACCCCTCCCCCAGGTACCTATCCCGTCGGAAGATTTGTGTGTACACCGTTTCGTGAAGCAAAACACGTTCTCCCCCCATAAAGCCGGAGGATGAAGTTATATAACATACAAGAGGGAATAAAATTCAGAGAGCGAGCAATCGCGATTCAATAAACTCTATATGATATACGATAATGCTGAACCGTGACAGCCATGGCCGAGCTCTCCGGGACTTTTAATAAAGGTAACTGGCTTACCTTCTTTGCATCTCACTTCTCGGTTGAATATTTATGACAACACAATACGTCATGTTGGTAACCGCATTCAGAATGGGACAAAAGGTAAAGATAGGATTGAGATGTACAACAAGCTTTCTTACATGTGGCTCCGCGCTTGAGCAATAGACATTAGTTGCCTACTTAAAGACACCGTTTGGAGCCAGTGAGACTATGGCATAAGGCATGGTATTAGGCTGAAGGAAAGCGCGGAAGGGAAGGAGAAGGGGAAGAGGAAGGTGGGGGATGTACCTGGCTATTCAGATCTAGTCACTAAACACGGCTAAAGCCATTTCAAGCAACGTTTCAATTCTAAATGGTGGTCTTACACCAGGGCGATACTGAAGAGGTGGAAGTTTGGTGATTTTATTTCGTGTGTGCACTTTTAAGCCAGGGACATACACAGCGTTAAAAGCGCCGGCGTTATTTGGCTTGGCCTACTTCACCATATCGCTCGCCATACATTTGCGATTGGAATGCATGGCGAGGAATATGCTGAAACCGGCGAAGCCAAATAACGCTAGCGCTTATAACGCCGTGTGTGTCCCTGGCTTTAGGGGATTTTGCAACAAACGAAAGTTGCAGAAATGATTTTTTAATCTAGTATTGGATGCAGTCATCATTCCGAATTATGAATCATCGGTCAACGTTGATGGTATGTCGAGGGGATGATGAATGATGACGTGTAAGGATGTTGCTTTTTACGCGGGTAGGTATCTACCTAGTAATTGCGTAGGTGGCGAGCTGTGAGGGGGTCGCGCCAAATGAGTTGCGAAGGGGTCGCGTACAATATTTCTTTGTTGATCTCCTATAGATTACGTACTCTGTTCTAAAACTTCATGCAGGTTTGGTGTTTGGTAGATACTCTGCTCATCATCGATAAACCTCTCAAAACACGACACATTTATTTTTTTTTTTTTTTTTGTACAAAGTTATCTGTGGAAAGTAGTATATACGAGTGTATATATATTTACAATATAAATTTGTTTTAGCCACTGGAGCGACAGGGAAATTTAAATATTTTTTCTCGGATTGCTAAAGGAAATTTTTCCGGGCACATAAAAAAATCATACCTCCAAATTTGAATATGGAATCATACAAACTGATTATAGTTCTATGTAGCCAATGAATTCCGTTATATTTTGTCTATAATCACATCACATATTTGTAGGATTTAAAAAAAATATAATTAAATCTTTAACCTTGAAACATTTTAAAGAATCTAGAGAATATTTATTTTGTCATATTTTGAATGTACAATATATTATATAGTCGTTTTAATAAAAAATAAAAAAATTCAAAATTTGCCACATTTTGGCAACAAAGCAATCCGTGGTTTTGGAAATAGTGCCATAATGTGGCAAAAAGCGCTCGAGTGGTTAGACCACTTTAATTTTAATTAATTTTACCGGTTTCGGAAGAAGGAAGGATTCTTCCGAAACCGGTAGAGTTTACAAATTTATATATTTTTTTTGTAAATAATGGCAACCCACAAAGTTAATGCTTATTAGTAATCGTATTACGAATATCTATATAATACATATATTTATTTTAATTTTATATTGTTACTCAATCTAAACTTATTATATTGAGATTGTGTATTATCCCCCACGCCAGGAGTTCCCCTTTATTGTGGAGGACACATTTCAAGGGTAACTAGATTCAGAATAGTGGAAGACTTGGTAATAATGTATCGCCCTGGTGTAAGACCACCATTCAAAATTGAAATGTCGCTTGAAATGGCTTTAGCCGTGTTTAGTGACTAGATCTGAATAGCCAGGTACTTCCCCACCTTCCTCTTCTTCGTCTCCTTCCCTTTCCCACTGACCTTCAGCCTCATAACATACCCCAATAGGGGATGCCATAGTCTCACTGGCTCCAGATGGGAGCAGTTGGGACTCTTGTGAGGTATTCGCTAAAAAAAAAAAAAAATGTATATACCAACAATTTGAAATTTAAAATATAAGAGTTGTACAATTTCACCACAGTAAAGTTTCGATGTTTATCAAGGGTAAATTGATTTTGTAGAACAGATTAAAAAAATTATATAAAAACAATTTAAAATTTTACTATCTTACTAATATTATTAACGCGAAAGTTTGTATGGATGTATGTGTGTTTGTTACTGTTTCACGCAAAAACCACTGAATATACTTTAATGAAACTTTACAGTAATATAGTTCATACATCGGAATAATATATAGGCTATAATTTGTACCTAAAGCTAGCTATTTTCCATGTATTATAAATAATAATTATTGTTTAATAGAAAATGTCAAAATTTGAGAATGAAATTTTGAAAAACAATGATTTGTTAAACCAAAATTCTTTAGAAAATATTTAAATCGGTGAATTCATTTGAAGTACTCACCCTTGAATCGAATCAAAAATTATATAGGTATATTTTAAATAAATAGGTTGAATTTTGTTATAAACATAGTAGATAAAACAAAAACAAAATAGGCTACTCGAAGTACTAATCCTGCGCAGACGAAGTCGCGGGCAGAAGCTAGTTGTAAATAAAACAACAATTTGAACAAAATAAAATATGGACTCTTTTCAAGTGTAGGAACATCGATTCTTTTCAGTGGAAAGCTTTCAAAATAAAAAAAAAGTTTGAAATAAATACATATACCTACATAGTGTATCAGCACGTACCCGAAGGATTTTAACCAGGGATTTCTGAGCTTATTTGTAGTAAAAAATTGGATGTTATTTTGATGTCGTCCACTTTTTGTACTCCAAATAACGTCAGGAATCGCTGGTTGAAAACCTTCGGGTACTTGTTATACCCTGTATGTAATCAATTTTAACGATTTCAACACGTAAAGTGTCTAGGGTTTATTTAGATTGTTTGTCAACCTGTGATGTAGGTTTAATAATCAATGCTTAAAAAACGAAACTTATGCACATCAGATCTCCTCATGCCAATATCACCATAACTCCTAAAATGGTTCCTCATGATTTTGATTGCATCCATAATTCTGTAATACAACCATGCTCTTGTAAAAGTATTGAACTCGTTTCAAAATACGTATATCTAGGCTTAACAATAGATTGTAATTTTAAATGGGATTTACATATACAAATAGTTTGTACAAGGCTTAGAGCTATAGTGAGCAAACTTTATAGACTGAAGTGTTTAATTCCACTGAATGCCATTAGAATAATATATCTATCATTGGCGGAATCCCTAATAAGATATGGAATAACTACATGGGGACATTCAACAAAAACAAATCTTCTTTATGTAACAAAAAAATTTATGTAACTGTTTAAATTTTCTAAAAAGTAATTGTTAAAAGAACCCGTTGACAAACTGATATAAATCAGTTTAACGGGACTTAATGGTGAAATATGTAAAAAAAGAATGTTAAATAAAAAAACCTAATTGACCTGTACGAAAATAAATTAAAGTCGATAATAAAAAGTGTCCACGTAAACAGTGTAATTCACAAAAAGGCACGAAGATACAGGTCTTACCCTACTTAACCTAAACATGAGTAACCTAACCTAACCTTATACAATTTTGTCAAACATAACCCAACCTCGCCTTACCTAACCTATCTAGGAAAGGATGTGAAAATTAATGCTACAGTAGTTGATAAAATGCAAGATGTAATTTAATTGTTGGGAGGGTCTGAAAATATGTCAAACAATTTTTTTAAAGATTCCAAAGTCCCACTGGCTTTGGACAAATGGGACTTGTGCACTGCAGTCGTTAACCTAAAAAAGGCTGTGAAACTACGTGATTCTGACAATCGAAACGATATCTGAATAGTTATAATTTTATCCTCCACAAAGCAATGTTTATCGGGGTCTTTGAATTTAACAATGGATGCCCAACGTATGAAGTTGTTACTCTTCACTAAAACCTAGGCGAATTATCTAAATCTGTTCTAGTGAAAGGGTGTTGCCGTGTATACAGGATGTTAACGGGCCGCTCTGCCAATTTCTACCGATTTCTGACACGTTTTCCTTAAACGTTTGAAGTTTTTAAGCTCTTAAAAAAAAGATATGTTATTCTTTAAGATAGTATCTATACATTCCCCACGCCGAAACGGTAATTATTTGAAATTAACTCGATAGAAACAAATCGCAAATGATGCTCCAAAAATTATTATTAATACGTTTGTTTCTGTTATTTTACAAGTTATATGTATGAAAAAATTCATAATGTTTCTTTAAATGCTATTTGACACATCCCCCACGAGATTTTTGCTCTTTTTCAAATGAGTCGTATTTTATTAAACATTTTCACAATTTTCGCATGAATTTTATGGTTTTTAATGTTAGCGCGCTCGCCCTCACTTTCGTATTGTCGTATCTCTCCATCTTCTTCTTTTTGAGCGGCGTAGCGCGCCCTTAAGCATCGTACTTTAGTTACTTTAACCAGTGATTCCTGACATTATTTGGAGTAAAAAATGTAAAAGAAATTTTGGTCTCCGGTGACTTTTTTTTTTTTTTTTTCAAAAACTTTTCTTTTGAAATCAAAGAAAAAAAAAATCTTCCACATGTTGTCACTGGTCCCTAATCCAAGTAACCAACCAACCCCTCACCCGCCCCACACTTCCCAATACCTACAGATTTTTATGTTTTTGTAGAAAAAAAAAACTTCAAAAATGTCACTGGAGTCAAAAATTTTATTTACATTTTTTACTTAAAATAATGTCAGGAACCACTGATTAAAGTAAGTCAAGTACGATGCTTAACACCCTGTATGTTAAATGTTCTGACCAATGTTAATTAGATTTGAATGCTCCGATTTTATAAACTCCACTTGAGTAAACCAGCTTTAAGTTGGTTCAAATCCTTTTACCTTTGTTTAACCACATGCATTAGCTATGGAAAATTACATTGGTATCCACTTACCCACACATTGTACAGGGTGTTTAGTAAACCAAGCAAAACTTTTTTTTTTGGTAGGGACATTTACCACATAGCTAAAAATATGTTAAATCTTACATAATGGAAATAATAATTTATCGGTTAGTTGGTCAGGCGGCCCAAAGTGACGGGTTACGACGCAGGCATCATGGGTTCAATCATTTGCTAGCTATATCCCCGTAATTATTGTTTAACCCCCAGTGCCTTTGATATTTTAAAATGTATTTCTAAAGCGAAATGTCAAAATGTTGATTTCAAGAGAAATATTTTCGCATTACATTCGATTTCCGATAAATTCGGTGTTTTTAAATGTAAGAATTTTTTTTTTGATAAAGCTTTTATTGTCGCTTACCAATGATTTTTTAAATTTAAACAATAACGGCCGGCGTAGCCAAGGGGCAAGACTCTCGACGCCCAATCCGAAGGTCGCGGGTTTGAACCTGGATTGCGCAAATAAATTTTATTTGATTTTTTTTTCTAACAAAAAGAATAAACTTAACAAAGTACACGGTTAAGACAACCAATAGGTAGTTCCGCGAAGCCACCACGTGGTTGCTTGTCTGCAGATTCTACCTCTACATGCAATAAGAATACAAACACAATAAGAATGAAAATACAAGGGTGATTTTGTAAAATTCTACAAAATAAAAAATAAACTTATACCTACATATACACACAGAATTCATTTAATTAATTAAAAATAATAAATAGTATCTTTGCGGCACGTTCCAGAATGCAAGATACTGTCAATATCTCCCTGGTGTAAGACCAACATTTAAAATTGAGACGTTGCTTGAAATGGCTTTGCTGTGTTTGGTGACCAGCTCTGAATAGCCAAGTACTTCCCCACTTCCTATTCCTCATATCGTTACACTTCCCTCTACCTTCAGCCTCACAACATACGGGGATTCCATAGTCGGAGTCATAGACGGGAGCAGTTGGGACTCTTATGCGGTATTCATATAAAAAAGTATTTCTCTTAAGAAAACTCTCAAAATGATAATTGCAAGAGAAAATTTTCGCAAAACATTGCATTTCCGATAAATTCACTGTTTTATATGTAACAAGCTTCTGCCCGCGACTTCGTCTGCGCAGTATCTATGTTTATTCCTAAATTCTAAACCTATTTATTTAAAATATCTATAATTCTTGATTCGATTCAAAGTATTAGGCGAGTACTTTTAAAATAAATTCACTAATTTAAATATTTTCTAAAATAGAATTTTGATTTAACAATCATTTTCTATTAAACAATAATTATTATTTTCAATATTTTGAAAAAAAAATAGCTAGCTTTATAAATTATAGCCTATATGTTCTTCTAATGTATGAGCTATATTATTGTAAAGTTTCATTAAAATCCATTCAGTAAATTTTGCGTGAAAGAGTAACAAAAATACATACATCGATACAAACATTCGAGTTTATAATATTAGTAAGATTAAAAATAAAATAGTGTTTTTTAAACAGATGAAAGATTCATTCAAATTTTTAGTACTACAAATCGAAATCTTTATGAAATTAAAAATATTAAAATTTTGATAATTTTTTTGCGAATCTATTTTTAAGAATATACGCAGAATAAATTAAAAGCGACTTCTCAAAAGGTGAACTTTTTACGTTGAATCAATGAAAGAAAGAACAATGAACATCCCACAAAAATAAGTTTTTTTTTTGTGTGATCTACCAAGTGACCTGTAAACCCTCATTTTTACGTAAATACCTTATTTAGGTAGTTGTTTACATGTCAAAACCTTTGATTTACTGCTCCAAGTAAGACGCGTGCTTTTTGAAAACTGCGAAATATATTTACTAAATAACCCTTATGCAAATTTTCCCCGAAGGTATCAACGCATGTTTTACGCTTCGTGATCCCGCTTTGTTGTACTAACAAACCTTTGTTCAAAGAGGGAACATAACCGTACAGAAAAGCGTTTCTAAAATTATACATTTTAAATAGTGTTATTTCGTCTCATTTAGTTAATTCCTAGTAATACTTGTGTTTATTTATTTGTTTTCTCATGTTCTCTATAAAACAGTTATACACCAATATATCATGGAGAAGATTATAAATTACTAAGTACACAAGAGCAGTTTTACTACTTAGTGACATGTAGATAATTCCACAGTATCTAAGTACCCACCATTTTGCATATTACGTTAAAATACAAGGTGTATCGGCACGTAACCGACAAACTTTAACTAGCGATTCCTGATCATATTTAGAGTAAAAAATGTTATGGCAAATGGTAATCAATAAAAAATAAAAAAAATATTATAAAATGTCATACTCCGTCACTCTCCACAACTTCGAGCCACCCCCACTTCGCTGCCCGCACCAATAGCGCGATAGAACAACGCGGCGGATGGTGAGGTGGAGGTAGCGTGGAGTTTTGGACAGTGACGGAGTGTGGAATATATATATATATTTTTTTTTAAATTGAAAATAAACGTTACCGAAGAGCAAAGTCACCATAACATTTTTTACTCTAAATATGATCAGGAACCGCTATACGTGCCGATACGCCCTGTATACTAACAGTTCGGTGAACAGTAGTCTTCGGATCCAAAAAAAGTTTGTTTCTAATTTGATCCACAAAAATTTTCTACGAAATCTAGTAGGTACTTAAATGCCTAAATACTTAATTACAATCCATAAACATTTTACCTAACATTTTAAAATTTTTAAATAAGGAACTACACAATTTGTTCAAATAAATAAATATTACCATCTTAATGATAATTCTTAAGGACCAGTTGTTTCGGAAAATACCAAAAAATTAAAAGATTCTTTTTTAATTTCAAATTTGATGCTCAATCACGTCTTCCTTCATTTCAAATATGAAATGGGTTGTTTCAATTCCAAATAACGTTCGATAAATTTGAAAATTTAACTCAGTGATCCCCGCCGAATCACAATTTTGACGTCTGCGCATTCGCCTCCCATTATTTCGCTAACCGTCCGAACTCGGCTGATTACATTCACATCATATTTCTATGGTATTTTCATTAAAAATTCGTCTGACGAAAGTTGAAACAATCAAATTTTTCGGTGAATGACGATTTGAAGGAATTTCAAATTTGAAGGGAATTCCGAAACAACTGATTCTATGAAATTTTCGTTGAAATTTCTTCTGACGGAGCTTGAAACAACCCAATTTTTCGGTGAATGACGGTTTGAAGGAAATTCATACGTGAAATTTTCCGAAACAACTGGCCCATATCTAACTATCCGGTTGGTAGGTACCATAATAGGTATTGATTATTCCAGCTAGTATTGGGAACCACGATCTTGAAAACTCTGGCGGTATAAAAAAGTAACCGGAATGTAAAAAAACGAATTTACAGACCGATGAAATGTAAAATGTTCGAGTAGTCCGAGGTTATTGAAATAGGACTTCGCTATGCACAGTCAATAAATTTGATAAATATTGTAATTTGAGGATTATTTTGAAAGGGAATAAATAATACAATGTGAAGAACATTCGAGCAGGTTTAGTATTGCAAAAAAACATGAACCTAAAACATAAGTGTCCAACATTTAAACTTATTTGGGCCATATCGATAAAACAGAAAAAAAAAAATTTTTACGTGATACTGCACTGTCATAGTTGTAACTACCCAGACCTTGTGGCATTCCTAATTAGTAAAATGTTGTGATACTAAAAGTAATGGGTAAGGATAAGGTTGGGAAATAACTAGATATTTAAAACTGGTCAATAAATATATCTACAGCCATTTCATATATTATGATCTCTAATCAGGACGATGTTCTAGCTTTAATTTATTTATTAATTTATTTTGAATTTCACGCGCAGATGGGCTTTTACACATTATTTTTTTTTAATTTCACAAAGAACATCTAAATGAGCATAACATTATGAAAACATATCAAAATCAAAAACAAGAACCAAAGGAAAAACAAAATCAAAATTAGAACGAAATTAGATAAAAAAAACCCTACAAGATGGAAAAACAAAATCAATAATGAAGTAAGATAAAAAAAATACTCCACAATACAAGATGGAAAAACAGAAGAGTGGAAAAAATACGATATATAGTCGAAGTAATAAAATACGACACATAGTCAAAGTAATAAAACACGATACATAGTCGAATTAATAAAATACGATAAATAGTCGAATTAATAAAATACGATACATAGTTGAAGTAATAATATACGATACACAGTCGAAGTAATAAAAAACGATACATAGTCGAAGTAATAAAATACGATATATAGTCGAAGTAATAAAATACGATACATACTCGAAGTAATAAAATACGATACATAGTCGAAGTAATAAAATACGATATATAGTCTTAGTAATATAATACGATATACAGTCGAAGTAATAAAATACGATACATAGTCAAAGTAATAAAATACGATACATAGTCGAAGTAATAAAATACGATGTATAGTCGAAGTAATAAAAATAATAATAACATCAAGGTATAACATTTGCTATTTGAAAATTAAAGCATAAGTATGTACGTATATTCGCATTGCGGTGAATACAGTTGAGTAGTTTCGAGACAGCCTTTTTCCTACAAAAAGTTATAATTTGAAATATAAAACTTTTTCCCGAAGAATTGTACAAGGTTAACTCAGGATGAAATCCTATCAGGAGGTCTCCAACTTTAATTACTTTTGTATTGTCTTCAAACAGAAGAAATATGTCACGGAATGAGAACAGGGAGAAAGAATTATTTATGGCATTTCAACTAGTACAAATAGAAATTAAAATTTCCTAAAAATGTCTCGAAATATAGATAAATTTGAATTTAATTTTTCATTATCTAAATTATCCTGGAATAACTTACAGTATAATATAATTATTTTATAATATCGTTTGGAATCTAATAAAGCATTTAATATGAAATATTTTTAATTTTCTGAAAAATCTTTATCCGAAAAGCTATTTCATAATAGGCAACCTTCCTTTATTCGTGTAAGCGTTGATTAAGTTGTTAATTACGATAAAATGCTATCATAAAATATCAGAGTTGGCTGAAGAATTGAGATAGACTAAACTAGATTGGTATTTCAAGGAAAAAATATCAAATGGTGCAATAACTGCTGCTAATGTAAGGGCTCCTAACCTCCAACTCATGGCCGCGAAACTCGTGTGATTGGTTCGATTGCATTCCCACTGGTATCCTGCAAGGCCATGAATTCCCTGATGATAGCCAATCTCCAACAGCATGAAGCACCAGTATTATAGTCCAACGTAAACAGATATGTACGTTAACTAATTTGGAATTTTCAAATCGAATGGCAAATTTTTACTGGATGTGATAAAAGAGAAAGCTTTAATATATTGGTCACACCATGAGGAGGATAATATATAGATATACAAATTGATAGACTTACCCTAACATAAAATCTGGGCATCATTTCGACAAGCTGCAGGCAAACTACGTTACATCACTCGTACCTACGTTGACCGCCGAAGAGCGCACATTGAAATAACCAGATCTTGATGAATGACTTAATAGAGAAAGACACCGCACCTCAAGGTGCACAAACACCCACCCTACGTGACTGGCACGCAGTTCCAGAGTTGTTTCGGAATGCAGCCTGCAGAGTTAAGTTTATGTCCCTTTCCCAGTCACTTCTCGATAGTTAAAGGCACCAGAAAAGTAGAATATAAACGAGATCATGCGGGCGTGCGCATTGGGATGAAGGATTTGTTATAATATCCGAAAGACTTTTTTAACACTTGATGTATAAGATGTAGCTCTAAATAGTTTATCAATAAATATATGTTTTATTTATAACTAGCGAGTACCAGGCATGCGTTGCTATGCCACCAAATAAGGTGTTTCAGTTTTTATTCTGTTTATTGAAGTCCTTATGGATATATAATATTTTTTGTTTTTCCGTCGCGTGAGCAGGCTACATCTGTGCATGTGAGAAGCATAGATTTACCAAATTTAACAGCTCCCACGTTTCCCCTCCTTTGTTCCTCTCTCCCCCCGGATTTCCTTCCCAACCCTTTCTTCCCTCCCTGCCGCTAAACTATATGAAATACAATATATACTATATGAAATACAACTAATTCGCCAATTAACCGTGCTCTTCATACATTCAATAATATTTGCCTAAATTCGAACATTGACATTTTCTCCGATTCACTGCCCAAATTTAAAAAGAGCATTATGTCAATGATATAAACATGTAAATGATATAAACTATTCAATGCGCATACACTTCTCACACCTAAAAACACACTCACACATACACTCACGCACATATACACTACGCACATCACCCGGTAATTACAAATAAGACATTCAAAGAAACATATCATAGGTACCCACCATGAAATATCATTTAATATCTGTAAACTGTCTCGTCACTGTAACCAATGTACTGTTTGTTTCTGTAATATAAAACAAATAAAATACACACACTTCTCTTTACTCTCCGCGTGAGAAGCATGAATTTTCTACTTTTTTCCATTAAGTTGAAAAAAAAGAACATTAAAAATATCACCGGAGACCAAAATTTAATTTTCATTTTATACTTCAAATAATATCGTGACTCACCGGTTAAATTCACTGGTAGTAGCAGTAGTAGATTTTAAATGTTGTTGGGTTATTCGTAACCCGGGAATGTTTGTCTTTCTTTTTAAAAAAAAAGTAAGTCAAGTACGTCCCTTAACATCCTGTACATTAATTTGATTGAAATCATTTGACATTGTGATGTTTTCTGTCCCTTTGTTCTCACATAAGACGTGGAAGGGATGATAAGATTTTTGCGTAGGTCGAATACCTGTACCTTTTTGGCCTACGTATAAAACACCTCTCATATAATATGTATCATTACAATATTATAACTAATACGTAGTCACATTCTCTTTTGATAATATAAGAATAAATATGCAAAGGCCAAAATACGCGATAATTGCAAATTTGTACATTGTCTCGTCTTAATGGGGTGCTCCACACCTTTCAGCTGCTAATTTGCATTTGGGACAAATTGCTTTCGCTCTTAGTCATGGTCTAATAACTATAGAGGGTGTGTTTAATCTGTTGCTAGGGAGACTCCAGACCAGCCGAATAATAACCAGTGCGATTCGAAATTTTTTTGTGGGTAATATTTAAACTGAAGTAGCTTTAATAAGATTTCTACAATTTATAAAATGGTAACATTTAAATTAAAGTAATCTAGGCTTACTTTTACTATATTTTGGAAGTATTTTTCTACTTTATTATCTAATCAAGTGACTATTTTAGGTATTTTAACGTTTGGATGGATCCCTAAAAAATATCCCTAATTTATTCATTGTAAAGGAAATAAGCAGATTTTTGCTTATTTCTAATTAATAATAATCTAAATAAAAAATTGAATTGTTTCCTTTATGCTAAACCAGACCATGAAAAATATAATACATATTTTTATGCATATTTCTTTTAAAGAAAATACATTTGATAATCATAGACCTTTTGTAAACTAGAACCACACACTTTAAGGACACTTTTTACTCTCAGGGATCTATTGTGAAGTGCTTTATAATGTTAGTTGGTTCTCTTTTACAAATTAATTGCTGTCTATAATCCCCGCATCCCAAAACCAGATTAAGAAGCTTGAACGAAGGTTTTTTTTATTAAAACAGCTTTTATTTACTATCCATAGCTTGCATTGTTTAATAAAAAATAATTAATATTGCCTCTTTTTCACAAATGATAATATTTTGACTGCATAAAATATTGCAATAATTGTAAAGTAACCAACTAAAGATTACGCTTGGTTCTTTTTTAACAAAATGTTATATCGTCATATTTGCATACAATTTCGAATAAATACTAAAGGAGCCAAGTGCATATTTTACTCACATAATCGAAAATAAATAATGATTGAATAATAATTATTAAAAAAATAAATTGTAAGTAAAAAATTTTCGTTGTTTGTTTTTGGGGTGTTATGCCGTGTTGTGCTACCTCCTTCTTTAGCCGACGTTTCGGACAGCGTTGCAGTGTCCATCATCAGGGCAGATCCGGCAGATCCGTCGATGTGAATATGTAGTGTTAAGTGTGTGCTTATTTAGTTGATTTCTTCCGAAATGAAGCTAACGGCACGGTATCGCTTCCAACTAAATAAGCAGTGTGTGCTTATTTAGTTGATTTCTTCCGAAATGAAGCTAACGGCACGGTATCGCTTCCAACTAAATAAGCACACACTTAACACTACATATTCACATCGACGGATCTGCCCTGATGATGGACACTGCAACGCTGTCCGAAACGTCAGCTAAAGAAGAAGGTAGCACAAGACGGCATAACACCCCAAAAACAAACAACGAAAATGTTTTTGGCCGTGAAAATCTAAAAACGTATGTAAGTAAAAAGCTTTAAAAAAAGTAAGTGTCTGTAATGATTTAAGCTATTCTGCATAGATACACAACATAAATATGTTGCATAGATCAGCGACCTACTTGGGAGCTAAAATATTCGAAATGGCACCAAAATTATACTCTGCAGTTTTATGTCCTTCGAATCTTATTAGGACAAATTTCGTGAATTCTCAAAAGTTGATTCCAGAGAATTTCCAAAATGGATTTTCTAAAGTGAGCGGATCCGAGCTCCATCCCTGGAATTAGTCTAATTAGGCGATTCTTATTAATTTGTTTTAAAATCCATCTGTTTTATTGGCTATTATTTGTCAGAGGGCGGCCAGCATTATTCCCCGCCAATTATACCTGATTAATGGGAATTAATTAACCTACTTTAGTTTTTATTTTATATTTCATTTCGGTGGATAAATGTCTGAGGGGATCAAGAATGCTTTTACAGCGGTACGCGCCACAGGTTAGCCACTCGTGCCTGTCTACGTGTTTTCCGAGAATTTTTAAGGATTTTATTACCATAATTATTTTTATTGTGTTAGACAAAATGCCATCAGGGATGAGTGAGAAACATATCAACACGATGAAAGCGAAATGAACATTTTAAATTTATTTAATAAATGTTTTTTAGCTACACTTTGTCAAATAAGAGTGGAAAATATCAAAACCGGAACTAAAAAAATTGTAGACTGGCAACACCAATTTTTTATTTCAAAATGACAGGAAAATGACAATGGAACTGTTTATGTAGAATGCTGTAACATAAAAAAAAAACATTTTTTATTATATTCTTTTTTTTTTTTTTTTTTTTTTTTTTTTTTTTTTTTTTTTTTTTTTTTTTTCGTAAGAAGCTTTTAATAAAATTTCAGACACGTGCATGTTACATAAAAACAGTATAGGCATTAGATTAGATAATTTAGAAGCGTTAGAAATAAGAAAATCGTTAAATTCAAATAAGTCCGAATTCTTACTTAATAACCAAACCAATTTATCAAATCAAAAAAATATACCCTATAGCCCTATCTTCAACTTGTTTCCTGCCATTTTTTCCAACCCATGATATTATATAATATGTTACATTGTTGTTCTGAGATGTTTGACTAGTAATATGTAATATTATTGTATTTAATTATTGTATAATTTTATCTTGTATAATAGATCCAACTTTCAATATGTCTATGATTACCAGTAACTGTTGTTTGTAAATGTAAATGTGATACACATATATTGTTGTCTCCCTTCCACTTATTGATAATCCTTTTTATCTCTTTCTAAGAATTTGTCTCTGTCTAATTATGTTTCTTTTGTAATATTCTTTCTCCCTCTCCCACTCAACCTATATATATCCAACAACTCTGTCTTAGTATTTAGTTATTATTATATCCTGATGAAGCTCGGTCGGAGCGAAACCGGTCGATATATCAAATAATAAATATACGTGGTTAAATACTAAGTGTTTGTTTTATTTAAAATAAATATATTCAGTTTTATATTAATAATAACAATTTTAATGCGCTTTGCATAAAGATTTTCAAACACGGATATGTGTTTTAAGTATGATTTTATTTTATTTACGTAGACATGAAATATTGTTAGCTATCATAGTTGTATTTTCGATGTTTGTTTTTGGGGTGTTTTGCCGTGTTGCGCTACCTCCTTCTTTAGCCGACGTTTCAGACAGCGTTGCAGTGTCCATCACCAGGGAAGATCCGGCAGATCCGACGATGTGTTGTATTTTTGTTGTGTTTTTATCTATAATAGTTGTATTTTTTTGCAGTTAATTCAGAAAGTAACATCAGGCGAATTGTCAAGGAAAGCGAAACAAATGGGGGTAAATTCGAAACTCCAGGCAAAACTAAAAAGGGTCGCACTCCGAAAGCTATATGGTTTTGACATCAGTGCTATTCATCAAAAGGTAAATGGTTTTAGGGAGATGATCTTAAGCCCAGACAATGCTGGGTACTTCAGCTAGTATTAAATAAATATGAGCAAATTATAAAATACTTTTCTTTTTACTACAATATCGTTATTCTTCATTGTATTAACACAAAATTGAAAAGGGATAATATATATAATTCTAATTTAGAGATGAGGGGGTATCTATATTGAAATGAAAAAATATTTTTCCCACTTTTTTGTGTTTTTGTTTTTTTATAAAATTATAGTTTACACAGCTTACATTCAGACCGTGTGTTATAATTTTAGTATTGCCATATGTTGAACAGTAGCCCCCGCAAATGTTTTCTACTCTTACTTGTATGTAAGGTGAAAGATAGTTCAGTTTAAGATTAAATAAATCGGATTAAAATCAAATGCGAACCCATTTCGCGCAAGCTCTCCTATTCCCCAACTGCTCCCGTCTGGAGGCAATGAGACTATGGTATCCCAGATAGGGATATAGATATAGATTTGATGCTGAATGTGGTGAGGAAGGGAAGTAGGCGAAGAGGATGGTGGGGAAGTACCTGACTAATCAGATCTGGTCACCAAACACGACTAAAGCCATTTTAAGCGACATTTCAATTCTGAATGGTGGTTTTACACCTGAGCGATACTGAGAGTATCTTCCACTCTGGAAAGTGCCGCAAATACACTACATATTATTTTAATTAATTTATTGTAAAATAACACAAATAATTAATCAAATATTTTTTTTGCGCACCAAAAACGTCCGACCTTCAGATTGCGAGTCGAGAGTCTTACCCCTCGACCATGGAGGCCGTCAAATTTAAATAATTAATAAGTTATAATAATATAGATGATTTTTATAGCGCCATTTTTGTGAGAAAATCACCTCAAGGGCGCTTAAGTTGTTAGTATTTTTATAAAATCTATAAGAGTTTTATCACTTACAAGTCATCGGAATTGCTATTTAGCAAGACAATGTAAAATAATTAAAAAATAAATAAAATAGAGTGTTGCAATTAAAAAAAAACACGAAAAATTAGGTAAGCAGGGGTAGGTAAGCTATTTTTAAAAAGACAGAGGATGAGCTAAAAGCACGCGAATTACGTATTGTCATTGTAATTAGGGTTCGAGTCCCAGTTGCGACCATTATGTTTTTTATTTTTCGGTGTCTTGTTCATTTTCATCTTTTAATTTAAATTATTATTGTTGTCTTCTTCTTCAAGGACATAGCAGTAATCGATTGAAATTTCGAAATTGTTAATTTTTATCCAAAAATGAGTAAGCCAAAAGCATTCCAATTTATTTGAAGCAATTTTTCTGTTTGGATACGAGTATATCTTCATTTACCATTTAGTATTCATGTTTTACACCAAGAAGTATCTTCCTTTTTGCGAACCAATGGGTATCTACGTTCAACTAACTCACCCTTCACCCTAAATCTTATATTCTTCGTTTCAATTTTATACGTGCAAAAACGATGTTTTAAAATTGCTTGCTCACCGAAAAGGGTTTGAGTTTAAATATACTGAAGACAATTTTGTAAAATGACACAGCTCTAAAACCAAGGTTATAAATAAAACCCTACTGCAACCAAACATTGCACCAGCAAGCGAAAAAAAGGTTGAATTATTCTTGTCCTCATTAATAATGCCGCTATATTCGTTGTGGCGGAAGAACAAAAGGATCAGGGCCGCCTTTAGGTGTCGTATCGCCTGTTTTTTAAAAAGGCGATGTTTTTAGTTAGAAGTCGTCATCATCTCAGGCACTACATCTCAGGGTGCAATATGATGTCTTTCATAAATTCTCTTCACTGGTACTGGTCCCTCAACGTTCGCTTTCCGTTCAGCTTCAATCCATTTCTATGTCGTAATTCTACCTCTTCCTCCACTTACCTCTAGATCCCAGGTCCTATCATCTGGCATTTTTTAAAAATAAATCTATTTGAATTTCACTTTTGTTTGTTTGAATGAACCAGAATCTTGGAAGTGGAAATTTACCAACTTCCCGACATTCGATCAAGTTGGAACTTGGCAGATAGACATGCAAGTAGATGAAAATACATTTTATGAACTTTTAATGCCAATAACTAATACAGGTGCAATATATGCGACCGGTCAGTGGTTGAGTGGGCATTGCGTTTGGGTCCCACCCAGGCGTTCCGTGTTCGATTCCTCGGCTGGCTAAGTCCTCCGTCACAAAACAAGCAACATCTTCCGCTTAGTGTGGTGGTAGTAGGAGATTTTCAAATGTTGTTGGGTTATTCGTAACCCAGGAATGTTTGTCTTTCTTTTTAAAAGAAAAAAAAAGAAATATAGGCATTTCTCTAAAATTCGATGATATTAAAGCAGTTAACGTACGAAATAAATGTCGGTCCAATTGGGATTTGGTTCAGTTGGAAGAGCTGTAGACTCCAGTCACTGGGTAGGATGGTTCAATCCCCAGTCAAATCAAAAAAAAACTTTTGAAAGACATTTGAAAATAGATGTATTGTCAATGTTAATAGATGTAATGTTGCATGGTTAGAAAAAGTGTACTGACGATAAATTACATGTGGACCTTTTATGGATTTTTTTTAAAATAAAGGTTTTCCGGGTCCGGGTTTCAAATAACCAGACAATATTTAAAAAAACTCTTACTGTTATCATACTCAATCCAATGAATGCAATAATACTTATATTTAATAAAAATAAAGTGAGAGACAAAATCGGATTGCCCTTTGTTTCGAGCGCCCGTGTGCATATCCATTGTACATAACGATGTTGCGCCTCTGTAAGGAATCTGTGGTCCCCGGGGAGTCGCTCTCTCAGGACAGATGGAAAGAAAAGAAGTGAACCAGAAGGCAAGCAGAAGAAACGCAGAAAGAAAGCGAGAGAACGACGATGAAATGCTAAAATCTGCCGACATCGCAATCCATCATTTTGTTATATATGGCTGGGAATATTGGAAGAAATGTGTAGAAAATAAAGTCAATTCCCAATGTCAGATGCCGTAAAGGGAGCATATTATAATATCTCCCGCTCATATCGACTGTATTAGATCGAATCGTATTTTATTACGACAATAAAATTAATATTTTGTATCGCTGTAAATTGTATATTCGCGTGCTAACATTTTTTGTTCAAGGACAGGAAAATATTCACGGATATTATCTTCGTTTCTTCCGATCAGCACCCTTCGTATGTTACTTATGCTGGGGCCGCATCTGCGCCTATCGTCACGAAGCTTCGCGTAAACGTATTCTTTTAATTTAAAAAAAAAATAATACGTTTACGCGAAGCTTCGTGACGATAGGCGCAGATGCGGCCCCAGCATTATAAATACAGTTTAAAATTATTTTTGTGGTAAATTAATTGGTAATTTCAAGTTATTGAAGTCTTCTCATAAATAATCTAACTAAGCTATTTAGTCCAGTCATTTGGTTCGAAAAAAGGGTTACCTGGAAAGTTTTCCTCGTATTTTTCCAACCACCGAAGGCATGCAAAAATAAAATATAATTTACGGCTGTTTTATCTATGATTCTTTCAGTTGAATATATTTGTTACGAAATATATCTATTTATTTTTATTCTATACCTGTTACTTATTTCCTTATACCCATTTTTTATCCCTGCAACAATAGTAAAATATTTTGGAGAAATATACGTGGTGGTTGGTGTAGATGAATAATATATATAAAAAATTGTTATAACATAAATTTTAGGAAATTTT
This sequence comes from Limnephilus auricula, assembly GCA_951813805.1. NCBI lineage: Eukaryota > Metazoa > Arthropoda > Insecta > Trichoptera > Limnephilidae > Limnephilus > Limnephilus auricula. The sequence goes on from OX638403.1 coordinate 11,849,569, forward strand.
TTCTAGTTTAATTTTGCATATGAATGTTTTTATCGTAAAATGAGCCTGAAAGGATATTTTTCAAAAATACGAGGTGGAAAAGTTGAAATTCGGAAAGAGCACATCGAAATCTATAAAATTACCAATATTCAAAGCTCCCGGAGAACTTGCCAATACTACCAAATGATTGGGCTAATTTCTCATACTCGAAACAAATTAAAAATAATTATTACTTAAATATGAATTATTTGAGTGATATTCTGATCAATTATCACAAAGTTATGAATTTAAGTCTAAAGTGGTATTAAACAAAATGGAAAATAAAAAATAACTTACAGTAATTATGTATTGATTATAATTTATTATGTTAACCTGTAAATCAATGTTTTGATTATTTTGATGATTTTTTATTAATAATTTTTCCACGGAGTCTATAGATGTTTATTTATATACATTTCCACGGAGTGGATTAAAATTACTTTTTGACAAATTAAAATGTTCAAGAACTACAGTACTGATTTCATGATTTCCCCTTGCGACTCATGCTAAAAAAACGTTTTCCTCAAAATCACCATACTATGTTTGGTTTTCATGCTACACCGGTAAAAAAAACGATGTCCTGTTCGCAACGGTTTTTAAAAAAACCATGAACATAAAAATGACCTAAAAACATGGTGAACACCATGCAATTGGCAACACTGCCACCATATTTACGTTGATACTAAAATGGTGTTTGATTTCAATTCGAATTCCAGTAAGAGCCTTGGCACTAGTTTATCATTAAAATACTGATATTATCCATAATAAACCCGGACTGAAAACTTTACGAAAGGGTCTTAAAGGAAAGGCCGCAGTCCCCCCGGCGCACGGTGGACGGAATGCAGAAAAAACACGAATTAATTGTTTGCTGGCTAAATATTGATGCAATTTTTTTGTTGTTGATCTTTTTAATGAATTATAACTATTTTGAAGTAAAAATTAATAATTTACTCTTGCGTAAGAATTTACATCAACAAAATAATACATTTTGAAGATATAAAAATATCCAGGAAAATAAAACATATTAAGGCTGTGATTGGAATACTGTTAATAACTTAGCAAATACTGATATTAATATACTGAAAAATTGGTTCGACAAAAACCTCCTCTCATTAAATACTGAAAAAACCAAATTTATCCCATTCTCTATCAATAAATTTAGATTAAAACCAGAACTAAAAATTACAATTCATCAACTTAAATGTAACAGAACAAATTGCAATCAAGCATGTTCAATACTTAGTCCAACTTCTGAAATTAAATATCTTGGTATATATATAGATCAACATTTTAAATGGAAAAAACAAATTTGTGAACTTGTCAAAAGAATTCGAAAATGTATTTATATATTTATAAGACTAAGAAATATTCTTAGATTAGAAAACTTAAAAAGAGTGTACTATGCAATCGTTCAATCTATATTACAATATGGTATTATTGGTTGGGGAGGAACTTATAATAATATTTTAAATCCACTCAAAATTGTTCAAAGATTGATAATTAAAGTAATTTTGAAAAAACCATCCAAATTTTCTACTGAAATTCTCTTTTCAATATTCAATGTACCTACAATAGACAAAATATATAAAAAATATTCAATTCTACAAATTTACAAAGAAGTACAGTTAAATAACTTACCATTCCATTCATCAGCAAGATATCAGAATACTATCAAAATCCCTAAATTTAGTACAAAGCACACACAAAATACTTATCTCTATGTAGGTATAACATATTATAACAAACTACCATTATATCTGAAAGTTATCAAAAATATTCAGGAATTTCAGCAAAAATTAAAAAAATACCTAAAACAACTATAAGAGTCTATATCTCACTATTATTATTAATTCTTTCATATCCTTTATTGATAAATCTTGCAATTTCTTAAATATGCCTTGTTTTTTGCCATATTGTATAATGTATTTACTTTCACACATGATATTGTATACTTGAAATATAATTGAACTAAAATTCCCTCACCAAACACAAGAGCCTTGTCTCTTTATGGTGAGGAAAAGCTATTCTTATCGACTATTTTACCACTGTATAAAATGTAAAAATTGTGTATTTATTGTAATAAAAACTTTAAATATTAAATTTAAAAAAAAAAATTTAAAAAAAAATACCAGTCACCTTGTAGAGCGCATAGGTTTGGTTGGGAATAAGGCTAACGATGGATTTATTTATTTATCGTCTCTCAGTAAACCGTAGAGCGGCAGATCCCTTCCGGTCCATTTCATTCAAACAAGAAATTTAGGGGGATATGATTCATAGATTAGCAACATCCATCCAATAATTGTAAACTTTACATATTATAATTCAGATCTATGAACACAGAAATAGAAAAATGGTAGAAAATCTAAGTGATTAAGGTGTTTCCGTTGTCATCAGAGTCTAAATCATCACTCAAATTTCCAGAATCATTGGACGGAATTCTTAGTAGACTTAAAACTTCCGCAGGTAACACAGAACCTTTTTTTTATTAAGTGGTCGAATAGAGGAAATTACAGGGTCTGATGAGATTAACAAATTATTGAATATATCTTGATTGGTGCTGGTTCTGGAAACTTTTCGGCTATGGTGTTCTCGGTAGTACCTTATTTCTTTATGCCTCGATTCTTGTAAATCTCCAATTGGGAGTAAAAATAATTTCATTACTGTCGCACCATGTGTTAGGATTTTATGAACACTTGTCGGCATGGGGTACCGATTATATAGACGTACATAAAGCCAGGCAGTGTCTAAAGCATATTGTTCGAAACTATTTTCGTCGATGACATATCCACTTATATCCACTGGACATTACTATAAAATTCGCTTCGATACCTATTATTTCCGAAGACAGAATATGATTGTCAAAAAATCGATGGGCAGTATTGACATCATTGGTACTACCGAAGCCCTGCTTTGGCATATCTACCAGTACGATATTTTTTTCTCTGAACTCTGAACTCATTAATAATGTTTCTCTTTCTTGATCCAACTTTTAGTTAACTTTCTTGTCCACGGACTTGCCATGATTTAATTTCGAGACGATATGAAATATGCAATAGACATTCAAAAAATCTAATTTGTGCATGCAACGTTGACAGACCAAAAGAAACGTGCTAACCCCGCACTCTAGATTTACAACTTTACTGAGATCATTCATGTATTTGGGCCTGGCTTTAGATAAATAGCACATCTGTGTCCAGTTATTGTTTGTCAGTGAGTTGCAAACCTTCAAAATGTTCGAATCTACCACTATGTGGTATTTTTGTATTATATAATTAATTAAAAACTAATTTGATTCCACGGAAGTGGCATTTAATATACCCCGTTCTTTTAATGCCTCGAATAATTCTCCCCGGGGAATGCATATAGACCTTCCTGAAAATAACAAAATTGTTCAAGGAAGGACAAAAAAGGAACACAGTTTATATATGACATAAAAGGTGAGACTTTAGTCTACAATACGTATATACTCACAAATGGGAACAAATGATGTTTTGTTTCTAAACGCTAAATGAAATAAGCATTTTAACCGCAAAAAAATACAAAAATAGCAGAAAATTAGATGTTAGTTCAAATCTCACATACATGTGATATTGATTTTTAGTTTAGTAAATTAAATAAAAAATACATTGAGAAACGTTAGTCGTAACAAACTTTTGTAAATATATCCAAACGTCACTCAATACACAACCGTCTCTTCTCATGCGTAGGAGCGAACTGAAAAAAGCTATGCCAAACATCCAATTTACGACACACTTTGCGGCGTTGCCAAACTTTTATCAAGCGCTATTGACATATTTAAATAAACACATAAAATGCAGAAACTATTTTGCTATACTAAAAAAAATAAATGTATTTAAAATTATAACGTTTGCAAAAACCACTTAATTCGGGTTTTTTCTCCATTCCGTCCATAGTGCGGCGGGTCAGGATTTTTTAAGCCATTTTGTCCCTTTTGTATAAAGAAATTGTATGAAGAACAAGGTCAGTATCGCTTGGGCCATTCTCGTTCTTGACGTAACGAAATACTGGATAGCGTCTAGCCTCTCCGAATAATAAAAATTAATTCACGATGACGCGCCGGGCATCAAGAATCGCGGATAAAATGGCCGCAGCTTGATAATATGAACGGAGTCGTATTCGAAGTCTATATTTTTTCATTGTTTTTTATATAAATCCATTGTGGAAAGCATAGATTTGAGTGATTATTAGGAAGATCGTTTTATCTATATTATTTTGAGTTAATGTTGTAAAAATTGAGTTCGTAAGAAATGGTGAGAAATGCCCAATTTTTTACGTCGAATTGAAAAAATATATTTTTCCTATGCTGGCTTTCAATAGGTTAAAGGATTGGTCGGGGTGCGTTTGTAAGATTAAAAATGAGCGTTTCAGAATTGCCAATCCTCCTCATAAATTTAGACCTGTGCTTTTGTATTTCATACATAACTTACCCTATCCATCACACACTGCAGTAAAAAGAGAAAAATCAAAACTACACTTAATACAATCGAATAACGTATTTCGTTGGATTTTTTGTGCGGTTGCTTTACTTTGCTTGGTTAGGTTAAGTTTGATTTTGAATGTTTGAGGATAGGTCTTGGAGTTTCTTCGCCATTATTTATATTTCCTGGCTATTTGGGTGCTCTCTCTCTCTGGTCAATATTAACCGTCGAACTCAAAAGGTCGGGTAAAAAGTACTCGCAGTTCTTATTTTGAAGTTTATAGTTTTTCATCCGTGCTGCATACTCGATATGTGGACCGAGCGGTAGGGGAAATGTGGGGCCTTCGAAAGTTTATCTCCGACTTCGCTTCTCGTACCTATACCCTTTTCAATGCCCCATTTAAAATGATATTTGCAATCGGACTCTGCGGATCGATCCCATATTTTTTGCAGTGGCATGTCCATTTTGATGAGAATCGATGAGTTCATGGCTGAAGTCAGTCGGAATATCGATAGGGTAAATGTAGACTTTTAATAGTACGTGGATAGGAGTATCTAGACCGTGGCGGAAAGTCAAAACTGTTTCACTTCATAATATAAATAGATGAATTATAGTTAAGAAAAACACTGCTTTTACGGTTTGCTTTTTTTTTTGCTCTAAGTTTTACATATTTTGTGCCCATCACCTCAGTTCTGGAATGAATGAAATTTCGTGTTTCCTCCTTCCTACAACAAGGATCTCTTTAATACCAAGGTTCACTCCTTTCCCACTTTGACAGTGTGTGAAAATCTCAGGGAATTATGGGCGAAGTTAAAAAAAATTGAGAATGCAAAAAAAAAAATTATATCATTTGATATCAGACGGTCGATCGATATGGATTGTATTGATAACTTTCGGTAACTTCTGATCGTTCCCTAGGACAACAACTGCGTAACGCTAACGTACGAACAAGAACAACAGTCGACGTCGAATGTATTAAGAACACTTAGTCATTGTGATCTGTTATTTATTCGTTGGCGATCTGCAGTCATGCTAGGGAACGATGAGAAGTTACCGATAACTAGACTATCAATTATTCGTTAGGTGAGAGTAAAAAGGTTCCAAGTGGTGTTTTTATGAAAAATGAGTTTTTGTTACCAGGGAATTAATTTTCGATCAAACTATTCTGAAAAAAAAAATTCATCACCATCCGATGTTTTATTAAACGGAATTTTAAAAGTAATAAGGTTCTAACTACGCCAAAATTTGGATTACGTTTGGGTTGAAAAGGGTTCAACCACAGTTAAAACCTTCATTTCATACATTTCAAATTACCAAAAGTTTAGTTCGAAAAGATTCCATCTATCGTCTTGTAAACTTAATTTTAGATTTGAATCCATAATATGCAACCAAAATTAAATATCTTTTTTTATATCAAAAGAACATGTGATTTTTTATTACGCCTTGCAAGCTAATTTGCATATTTTGATTTTAAATATAAAATATAGGCACATTTATAATTCGATTTATCGAAATTTTTGAGGCAATGGTGCCTATAATTGCAAAATCATGGTAATTATTGGTAAAAAAATATTTTTGATGGTTTTGGCCACACTTGCTATGTAAAAATGTTATATAATAAAATAAAAAGTATTAAAAAAACGTTTTAATGAGCTAAAATTTTTATTATAAACGACCGATTTACACTGAAACACAAAAAACGTCACGTTTTTTTTTTATTTCGACCTAAAGAAATGCCTTTTAGAGTTTTTTTTTAAATTTCAATTTTTAATTTATTTTATATTTCATAATATTTATCAAAGAGAGTTGGGCAAGATTATTCGAGAATCAATTAGCATTTTTTTTATCCATGTTTTATTAGTTACAAACCAATACAATTTTTATTTCGTAATTTTGATAGTTTATCAATAGTAATTAGTTTAATAACCTAAATAATATATTGTTCTGTGATTGAGCAGTAATTAGAAAAGTACTAAAATATTTATCTAAAAACATATATGGAACCTTTTCGAACTGACTACATTCTAAAGTTTCGGAGTAAAAAGGTTCCATCGGCTATTTTAGATACAGCAAATATACTGTTATCTACGATAAATTATATGTTTTAGTTGCATATATAAATACATTTCTAAATATATGCAATGGCAAACTATACGGACGGTTTGTTAAATTTTTAAATAAATGCATTCAAAATTTTTTCCTCTCATATCTCAAAACTTTGGTTGAAGCGGATGGAACCTTTTCACTCTCACCTAACGCCTTGTCGATCGAGTGTGCTAGGGGGCCTGAACTTGATAAGATCCATTCTCGCGCTTGTATATGACTGCAATAACCGTAAGCGAAAGAAAGCGTAAAACATACGAGCGACAGAGAAAGGCGTTGGCGGGGAGGCATGCAACTTTTCTAACTCTAAAATCGCCAATTATGGCGATTTCTATATGAACGTCAGGTCGGTATTAAAGTTTGGCTTGTACTTTAACCACTAGAGCGACAGAGCAATTTAATTTTTTTCTCAAATTACTACACGAAATTTTTTTTCCCACATAAAACAAAATCATACCTCCCAATTTGAATATGGAGACATACAAACTGATTATAGCTCTATATAGCCAATGAATTCACCTATCTTTTGTATGTTATGAAATATTCGTTAAATTTATAAAAAAAAATATATGAAATCGTTTTTAAAACTTTTTAAAGAATCTAAGGAATATTTGCTATATTTTGGCAGCAAAGCAATCCGGGGATTTGGAAATAGTGCCATATTGTGGCAAAAAGCGTTCGAGTGGTTAACGCTCATGTAAAGAGACTTACATCAGAACTGATAATGAAATTTCCACTGCGGTGAAATAACCTGAGAAACGTGTTATTATTTTCGAAGCCAATAAAATACACATAAAGCATTATTGAACCTTTTGAACATTATTAAGATTAATGTGTTAATATAATATCGGCTTTAAATTAAGTGAAAATCCGTTATTATCGTACTTTTATCAGGCTCTTAAGTGCGTTCGGCATTAGGTAGGCGATGCGGGGTACGCCATTATTGCCTTTCTTTTAGGGCAATTTATAAAAAGGTTGATTTATGATTCGTGGAGGGGAGAAGGGTTCATGTGAAGTGTTCTTACATAGCCTACATAAACATGCCAGGTGTTTTCAATAATGGATCTACTTTTTATACCGAGCCAATGATATAAAATTTACCAGAGGAATTTTACAATTAACACAACAAAAAAATTCGATTACAAATTTTACACGAAAATTAAAATAGCGGTAGGTATTCTGTATTATCCAATTGACTAAGGTTTGGATTTCTTCTATGGTAAGTACACGGAGTAAAATGTTATTCTAAAATACGATCATTTTATTCGTAAAAACGGGACTGAAGTTCTTACGAACATATTAACGGTGTTTCAATGTTTATTGGCGGGAAAATGTAAGAATAATTTGTTGGTATACGTACGAAATTACGTATACCAACAAATTATTCTTACATGTTCCCGCCAATAAACATTGAAACCCTGCTAATTTGTTCGTAAGAACTTCAGTCCCGTTTTTAACCGTTTTTGCGAATAAAATGATCGTATTTTAGAATAACATTTTTCTCCATGTAGGTTCGACTGAAGTTAGGCAAGAGAAAGATTTGAACGTACCCGGCTCTTCAGATACTGTCTTTTAACAATATTATTTGTACATGTGTTGCCAATCTAAAGACAAAGTGTATTAATTAATTTTTGTTATTTTTTTAAACTTTTAAATTTAAATTGGATTAATTAATGCTGTTATAAAATTGGCCTCAATACAGGTTCACCTGGAGACGCAGTTTGTGTGGAGAATTATAGAAGCTACCTATATTATTCTACCTCTTTATTACTGTGCTCTAGTACACTTTTTCTATTGGGTACTGTTCCTATAACTAAATTGTAAAATTGTAGTTGAGCAGAAAACTTAGACATGTAATAAAAAGCAATATCTTTATTAAAAACATTTTTTTTCTCCCTTATTTTGATATGAACATAATTGAATTAATTTTTTGAAAATTTATAACTATGTTTTCCTACGTTTCTATGACTTTTTTTACATGAGCGTTGCTTTCTACAAATGTTATGAGTTATGACACAATATATTTAAAATTAAAACCAACAAATTGTCCCCCTCTGACCCCCCACCATATTAAAGAAGAATAATTAAAACAAATCATTAATTAAAACAAATATCTACATAAAATAATGTTGACCTTTAACTCATACTGAAAAGTATGTTATAAATAAAACACGGCTCAAGTGACAAGTTGATTTTACAAGAAATTTGTAACAAGAGTAATTAGTATCAAGTAAAAGAAAAGTAGAGAAGGAAGATTAAAAGTTCTCAATTCCTGTTACATGACCTACTCTGGAAGGATTCCTTTAAATATAATTGACAAATTCCATCGTCTTGTTAATTTGTATCTATCCTCTCTTAGTACCCACCCACGTAGCTTTTGGATTGTGATCCCCTCAGGCTAATTTGTCCGCTTTTCGGAAAAACTAATATGGTTAGAAATATGATATGAGAAATCTTAGAAATTAAAAACACCAAGCTTTATATTCAAATATAAAAGTTAACCACAAAATAATGAAAATGTAGTCATTTATAAAGCCAAAGTTTCCGACTGCAATTTGGGAATTCATTATTAATTTTTTTTACATGAAATGTCAAAAAAGTGAGTTGGCGATAACGATTTTAATAAAAAAAAATACGTATGTGTTTTTATTTTTTTTCGTTATCAGTAATTTGGTCAGAAAAAACGTAGAGTGAGTCTCTTAAAAAAAAAATTGTATTTACTTTAAAAAAATATATATTTCAAAAACTATAATGTTTATTTGGAATTATAAAATTTGAAAGTATTTTTCATCACTTTTTAAAAACAGTTTTTAATTTTCGGATTCGTTCAGAAACATTCCATTTATTAGGATACTAGCTGGTACCCGGCATGCGTTGCTATGCCATTTAATAAAGGAATTGTTTCTCTCTGCGCGTCCCTTCCCCTCTCGCGTTCCCTTCTTCTCCTCCTCCATCTTCCCTCTCCTCACTCTACTACCCCCCCCTTCTCCCATCCCGCGAACCCCTCTCCCCAGTTCCCCCCTTCTCCGTATTCGTTTTCCCCCTCCCGAGTTCCCCTCCCCCCTCCTGCATTCCAAACATTCATTCCCGATACATTCAGTTTTCAAAAAGCTCGCGTGCCACCTAAGAACTGTTTATATGGGAAAATGAAATGGTTGTTTTTACTATCTTCCTCGCAATTTTTCCATATTTTCTTTGGACTACAAACATTTCAAAACCAAAATCATCTAAATCGGTCCCGCCGTTCTCAAGTTTTAGGGAAACAAACGAACAGCAATTGATTTATATATAATAGATTATTGTAAAGCGCAAATATTTTAACCTTTTGAATAAATGAAATGAGGTGTTAGGATTATATAATACGTAAAAAATGTACTAATATATTCTACAGGGTCTTTTATATATCATATAGGCAAATCTTGCGTATGGCATGCCACTGCTCAAACCTATTAGATACGGCTGGCTGGATAACTAAATCTCGGCCTGAAAGCATTATTGGTTCATAATAGTATAAGGGATACACGTATTAAATTTGTATTTTGAATACGGAAAACATATTCAGAATATTCAATGATGTATCCAAAAGGCCACAAATTGAAAACCGGCATTTGAATGTCGCTATCAAAGGGCTAATACGATTCAGTTGATTTCATTCACATAAATCATTCGGACTGCCTACCGAAAGTGGAGACTTATGTGCCTAATCGAGAATATTTTTTTGCATATTAATTTGCTGAGTTTCTTAGTACCATACACATTTTTATTTATTTTGTTTGACCGACATTACATATTCGGAAATCACTGTCATATACAGAGAAATCTTTAAACTCTTTTTATTTCACATGCTAAAAATCACGGGTTGCAAAAATAAATACAAAAAGTGTAGTACAAAAAAATTGCTACTACCGATACCTACCATATGGATATTCAAAATTATAAAGTACTAGCTTCTGCCCGCGACTTCGTCTGCGTATGGAATTAGTACTTAGAGTAATCTACTTTCTTTTCCTAGGTCCCATCTACGTTTATACCAAAATTCTTAACCTATTTATTTAAAACATCTATAATTCTTGATTCGATTCAAAGTATTAGGCGAGTACTTCAAATAAATTCACAAATTTAAATGTTTTCTAAAATAGAATTTAGATTTAACAATCATTGTTTTGCAAAATGTCATCCTAAAATTTCGACATTTTCTATTAATATATAATTATTATTTTACAATACATTTAAAATAAATACCTAGCTTTATAAATTATAACCTATATGTTCTTCTGATATATAAGCTATATTATTGTAAACATTCATTAAAATCTATGCAGTAAATTTTGCGTGAAAGAGTAACAAACATACATACATCCATACAAACTTTCGCGTTTATAATATAAGGAAGATTTATTGTACATAACAGAACTGCTTTAATAACAACATTTTGTGTTTGTTTAGTGACAAATTAGCAACATCCACTGATTTTTTTTTTTAAAGAAAGACAAACATTCCCGGGTTACGAATAACCCAACAACATTTGAAAATCTCCTACTACCACCACACTAAGCGGAAGATGTTGCTTGTGTTGTGATGGAGGACTTAGCCAGCCGAGGAATCGAACACGAAACGCCTGGGTGGGACCCAAATGCGGTGCCCACTCAACCACTGACCGGTATTTTGATATAATTATTTGATATAATTATTTCCCTCCATCAGTATATACTAAAGAGGAATGTATTGTTAGTTAGTCCCAGAATTTCCACTAATAATTCCAGAAATAAATCCAGACTTCTGGTATTACGAAGCGGAATCCAAAACAATCAGAGACTATCATTTAATTCTCCTAATACATCATTTAATATTTTAAATAAAAATACCAAGTCAGTTAAAATCCTTCTTCTGACAATTTAAGCATATTCATATAATTGAAAAGAGTGTTGTGGTTCAACATAATTGCTGGAATACCCATTATTGTTCAAACAAACGGTTAAAATCCCGAAAATGACAATAAGGCAATTCCGGGTTTCAGGTTTTAGTTCTAGATATTTGTGGTTCAAATCAGAATTCATTGAACTGGAGTTACAGACACACAATCGAAATTAGTGTTTCAATAATAATTATTATGATCTACTCGAAATAATTTTGTTGATGCACAGTATAAGGAGTATCTAATGTGGTGAAATTTAATTTAATAAACTACAACATAATAAATGAGAACATAATAATAAATCTATTAAGTACCTATGTACTTTCACGGAGAAAAATGTTATTCGAAAAAACGATCATGTTAATAGCAAAAATGGTTAAAAACGGGACTGAAGTTCTTACGAACAAATTAATAGGGTTTCAATGTTTATTGGAGGGAAAATGTAAGAATAATTGGTTGGTATACGTACGAAATTACGTATACCAACAAATTATTTATACATTTTCCCGCCAATAAACATTGAAACCCTGTTAATTTGTTCGTAAGAACTTCAGTCCGTTTTTAACCATTTTTACTATTAAAATGATAGTTTTTTCGAATAACATTTTTCTTCGTGTACCTGCTGTCGTTGATTTAGATTTCAATAATATGATTGATATTATCGATAAGTTAATTGAAATATATAAAAATTGCCTTATTTTTAAACGCCCGGGGTCTCAAAAGTTGCGTATGATCTGTAGCTATTCGAAAAGTTAAACTAAATGAAATAGGCCACTTGCATGGTGATGCGTGTTTTGTTGTGTAAATGCCCAACCACATGGATTTCATAATGACTTGGAAAAAATCGTCGGGATAGATTTTTCTACTAAGATTACGAAAATGTTAGTAATTTATTTTAGAAATGTATAGTTTTTATTTAATTTAATTATTATAAAACGGAAAACGGATAGACGCCAGCGAAATGTGATACTGAAGAAAAATGCTCAAAATTCCATGGACAGCCAGAAGCACAAATGTGTCCATCCTGGAAGAGCTACTCATCCACAATAGGCTTTCAAATATCGGCCTATAAGGTATCTAAAGTTACTTTGGACACGTTGCTCGCCAAACTGAGGACTCCAACTTGGAGAAACTCATAGTCGCCGGTAAAGTGGAAGGCACAAGAAGCAGAGGAAGGTCACAATGGAATGACTAAGGGCCGGTATGTCAGTTGGTCTAAAGCTCGGCTTTGACGGAGTGTGGAGCTAAGCATGCCTTAGCACACGATCCGTATATCAGTCGTAATCCTAGAGTTGACCAATTTTAAACGTTTAGTCTATGATAATTATGGTCATTTCTATGCCGAACCAATCTATTTATGTAAGAATCTATGGACTCTATGGTTGTTATCAAACAACCAAACGTCAATCAATGTCTAAATCGTCATCACTCGAAGAAAGTTCGAATTCCATGTTGATAGGTAAACTTATTCCTCCAATGTAATTTATTGCTTCCTTACCTACGTAGCAGATCGAAACCGAAGCAATGTGAAATCTGACAGATGACACACGTGTTTTTGCCAATAGCGCTACAGCTTCTACCAAAGGAACTATTCTGCGGCTTACTGCGGCTTAAACTATCGATTTCGGCGGTTTAAGTTGAGCGAGGAATGTGCTCCTTAGCAAAGACTGATATACCGGCCATAAGTATCACTAGAGTCTGGTACATCGGTGTCCGCAACTCACGGAAGGAGCCTTGTCCATCATTGATTTGGAGAAGGGGTGTGTAATGAGTAACTCAGCAATGAGTAACCGACTTGAGAAGAGGAATCGATAAGTAGGTACGTACTTATTACACACTTAACAAAGCAGCAGTAAGACGCTCTGCTCACCGGAGAAACTGTATCTAACCAAACTAAAACTAAGTAGTTGCTATTGTTTCCTACCAAACTTATATTACGGATCTACTCAATTTTACGATTTCAGTAATTATCTCAGCTTGTTTAAATATAGAAGAAGAACAATCAGCTGTCACTGCTTGCGTTGCCATTGACAAAGGGCTTTTAAAAGGTTGTGAAGGTGCGGACCATCATATTGACAATACACAGGATAGCCAGTTTAGTTGGACTGGTTATTTAAAAAAAAAAATTTGAATAAAAAACGGGTAAAAACTATGCTGCTGATCTTAAAAGTTTCATCATACTCGTTGTTCAGCGTGGTAAAAAGTAAAACATAAAATTGCAAATATGCAAATATACACGTGGTATGAAATAATAATAACCTACGCATTGGTGCGATCGATCAATGGAAATGCGGTGAATGGGAATTAAATAATTGGAGCAGAAACGTATCTCGTATTTCCACGTGAAACGAAGGTACGCGTGATTGATGATTTCAAGGAGCGAGGGTGTTAAACAATGAATATGTTCGCCTTGCAGTTGTTTTGCTTAACCTGTGCGCCAAGAAATCCATCATGGATTTGCTAGTAGCTCTCCGCACTTGCCTTTATTTTATGGTATTTTGAACATTAAAAAATGCTCCTAGCATACTAAAATATATTTTATTCGCTTGGCAAGGAAATAACGTTGCTTAATAATCTAATTCTAGCTTGACTTTTCGTCACTTGCAAATATGTGTATTTTATCTGTGGAATATTTTACAAATATGTGTGACTGTGTGTCGCCAAATTTCATTATTTATATTGTGAAGAACGCTTATTGAACTGGAAAACATAATAAAATTCAAGAATATTCTTAGTATCAATATCGATACTGTTTTTTACTTTCTTTTTTAGTTTCAGAGTCTCAATGACGATACTGTTTATGACGGCAGAATAACTATGTGTTTTTTTATTTATCTAAAATGTGCGAAAAAAGCTCAGGTTCTCATAGTGAGGTATTCACAATTTTTTTTACAATAGCTCTACACAGGAGGCCCTAAAGAAAATAATTCCACTTAAGGCTTGTGCCATCTTTGGGGGTGCTGTGTAGGGGTTATTTTAGGAAACGAAGGAGAAGAAGGAAACGGAATAAGTTAAAAATTTGTGAACGTTTCTGGTGCAACCGCGGCGAGCTGATCCGATGTTCCCAATGCAATCATTATATATGGGAAATGAACTTTATGAGCATGTCAATTTAGGTACTGCGTCTGGGAACGCATCATGTGTAACAGCTTTCCTCGAATTATTATCACCTAGCCACCGGATGCTGCAATGGGAACGGCGGACTGGCTTACTGATACGTTTTCACCCCATCACGCCACTCTGTTGTTGCTAATGCAACTTGTTAATCATAATATTGTCGAACGTTGCTAGTGCAACCGTGGTGAGCTGGTCCGTCGTTCTTGTTGCACCATCAAAAAATTGTAACATCTAGTAAAGGGCTTTATGATCTTTTTACTTTTAGGTCCAAATATTTTACTCAATCCCCGGATGCTGCATTGGGAACAGCGGACTGGATTCTGGCCACGACAGCACCAATTCAAACCATTTCGTCGTTGCTAATGCAACAAGTCTAACATAAAACTTGTCGAGCGAGGCTAGTGCAACTGTGGCAAACCGGTCCGATGTTGTTAGTGCACCTTCGGAATTGCTGATATAATGGTGAAATGTGCTTTGAGATTCTGTTAATCTCAGGTTCTACAAATGGAAACGCTCCATGTGCAACCGCTTGCCACGAATTAATCAGCTACTGGATGCTGCGTTGGGGATGATGGACAGACATTTTATACGAATGCACTCCTTCAAACCACTCCTATGTTGTCAATGCAACTTGGACGTCAATAAACCAGTCGAGAGCTTACAGTGCAATCTTTGAGCCGGTCCATTGTTCAGAATGCTCTCTTAAACCTAGGTAAAGTTGTTAATGTCTGCATTTTACCTACCTCATTTTTAGGCTCTACTACGAGAACGGTGTTGTGGAACTATTGACACCTCTGAATAACCATCTCTAAACTTATGTCATTACCTCGTTACGATTATTGTTTTGCTACTTTGCTCAACCTTTGTATGTTTTTATTTTTCTTTTATTTAACTTAGAATACCATTGTACTTGGCAATCATAGACAAACTCAACTTTTCCATACTGTACTGTCCATACTTCCCCACTAGGGGGTGTGTTGACCTCTCCCCACATCAACAGTCAGGAGATAACTACACAATACGGATTCAAGCGAACCGCCCGCACCACCCCTGAAGTCAGCTGTGGGTCTGAGGGACAACCCGACGCCTCTCATTCCATTGTCTTTGGGAGTTTCCCCTAGTTCTCATCCGTCAGCCGCACTATTTTCGTCAGAGCACCACCGGGGAATCAGCTAAAGGGCGCGGTCACCGACCCTTGCTACGGGCCTACCTGAACACCAACATGCTGTCGACAGGACTGCCGGGTGGTACCGTGATGAACCGTATCCTGACATGGAAGGCGACTCATCATACTAATTATACTAAGAAAATTATAACAAGAAAAATGAGCAACTTGGGCGGGCAATAAGGCCCCCTCTTGTCTTTTATTTTACTCCCTCTCCCAATTTAAAAAGGTAAGTATAACAATCTTCAATAGTACTAATACTGTACATAGCAGGCACTCGCATACTGCTTGCTAACAATGTATGCGGGGACAATGGAGGTCTAGAATCATAATTTATAAAAAGTAGAGTCGTTCATACAAAATATTAGAGTCATTGCAAGAGCTCCGATAGGGGTAACCATATGTTATCCATCGCGGGGCGGGTAAGTGGTGGGATCCTCCAATCCTTTATTTTGGTATTCTATATGTTGTCTCAAAAGTCTCGTAAGGTCACATGTGAGCGTC
This sequence comes from Limnephilus auricula, assembly GCA_951813805.1. Taxonomy (NCBI): domain Eukaryota; kingdom Metazoa; phylum Arthropoda; class Insecta; order Trichoptera; family Limnephilidae; genus Limnephilus; species Limnephilus auricula. The sequence continues at coordinate 11,865,830 of OX638403.1, forward strand.
TTTAGTTATTCAAGGTCAAAGGTTCAATCAATTCATAAAAATATTTTTAAAAAATGCATTCTTATTTTCTTTCCTACTAAAAATCTTTAATGAGATTATATTTAAAATATAATATTAAAAATAATTCACTTAATTATATAAAAAAAACGTAAGTAGATAATATTAGATAAATGACTACTTCATTTATAAGTTTTATTTATAAATAAAATTTTGAGTAGTTAAATAATGTTGTTGGGGACAGAAATAGGTCCCGCAAAGCGGAAGGAAGTGGATAAGACAGGAATTGTCGACTTACCGCTTTTCTTCCTTCGCTTTCAATTATTCCGCTGGTTCACACTTATAACGAGCTCACTAGCACACGATAGAATTGCTTCCACAAGACTTTCCGACACGGTCGAAAGTTAGCTCCGTATTCAACATGAGATGCTGACAGGACGAAGTGCTAATTTGAACTGACAATTTGGGTAACAATTTTATTGCATTCGGTCGACAATAAAGGTAGGGAAACAACAGGATTTGTGGGTAGAATTATTTTCGGAAAAGGTACTTAGGAAGAATGCAAGGCACCAACATTTCCGCCCACCTAATTTGACCGAATTAACAATTATTCAAATAACAAAGAATCCTCATGGAGGGCACAACAAAAAAAATATATATCAAGATAAATTGTTCATGCAAGTTGTATCTGTACTGCTGGTGAAAAACTTAACAAAAAAAAGAAAATAATAATAATGACTGTTTCGGAGTACGGTTCCTGCACAAACAAAAAATAATAATAATTTGAAAAGAATGACAAATTTTAAAGACTCCTAGGGTATAGGAGACGAGTACGATAATAACGAGAATTCAGTATAGGCATTCAAAAATATGAAAGAAATAAATAATAACAGTAAAAGGTATAGACCCCAATGGTCACAAAGCAAAACAAAAAAGAATGAAATTAAATGAAATAGGTATTTCCCTTTTGGATATACACCTCAAGAACTACTAATACTAATTCTATTCTACTGGTAGCGGACAAAGTTTTATCACTGGTCGAACCAACGAACCAGTTTGAGTCTTAACAGTAGCTACCCTAACTATCTCATCCTTACCGGGATGAACTTCAGTAATTCGTCCTAACACCCATTTCATGGGTGGAAGACGATCATCCTTTATTAACACTAATTGACCTACCTTAATGTTTGGATTTATTTTGCACCATTTTGATCTTTGTTGCAGCGTGTTTAAGTATTCTAAATGCCAACGTTTCCAGAAATGTTGCGACATCTTTTGAAGATGTTGCCACCTACTTAATCGATTAGACGCTGTGTCAAGGAAGTCATATTCAGGCAACCCCAGTAGGAATCCACCGATTAAAAAGTGGCCCGGGGTGAGTCCATTGAAATCCTCAGGGTCTGAGCTCATTGAACACAAAGGGCGGGAGTTGAGGATGGCCTCGATTCTGGTGAGAACTGTCGCAAATTCTTCATAAGTTAGAACGGTCTCACCTATTACCCGCTTCAAATGGTATTTTACAGATTTTATGCCTGCTTCAAACAGGCCTCCGAAATGAGGGCTAGCTGGAGGATTAAACGACCAAATAATGCCACTTTGAGTTAGGTGATTAGATATAACATCATGCTGTGATGCTAAGAATTTATTTATGCCAAGTAGATACCGATTTGTACCGACGAAATTCGTCCCATTGTCACTTATAATTTCAGCGCACAAACCACGACGATCCGTAAACCGGCTAAGGGCTGCAATAAATGCTTCGGAAGTTAATTCAGATACGGTTTCCAAATGGACTGCCTTTGTTGCCATACACACAAATAAACATAAATAACCCTTTGATGTTTTGGCTCCCCTCCGTTTATGATCTTTCAAAGTGTAAGGACCTCCGAAATCAATACCGACTCGAGAAAAGACACGGCTTTGTTGCACTCGCGAGGGTGGTAAATCAGCCATTAATGGAGGTGGTAACGCTGAAGATTTCATCTTATGGCAGACAATGCATTTTGCAAGCTGGGATCGTATTTTATTTCGTGCAGCCACTATCCAAAATTTGCGCTGAATAGTGAATTGAAGGCTTCGCGGACCAACATGAAAATATAGGTTATGATAATAATCTATAATTAAATAAGATAAATGACAGATTTTTGGTAATAAGATTGGAAATTTGTTTTCGTATGACAGATCTGAGTACTTCAGACGACCGCCCACCCTGATAATTCCGTGGCTATCAAGAAACGGTTTCAAGTTTAGAATTTGCGTTGAACATGGAACGTTATTTCGCATGTTACGTATATCGGCAGAAAAATATGTTTCCTGTTCAATACGTACGATTTTCAAAAGCGAGTCATTTAATTCGCGGGAGCTAAGATTATTCGAATTTGGATTACCCGTACCAGGAAGTTTCCGACAATTATTAGCGAAACGCATTATCCACGCGACAACGCGTTGCAATTTATTAAAAGAAGAATATTTACTAATAATCGAATTAGGTACAATTTGAGATGATACAAACGTTTTTAGGTTGCCAGTTTTGATTTCTGGTACTTCTTCGAGAGATTGATTGGACACAGCTGAACACGGCCAGTGTGCCATTGGTTGGCGAAGCCACTGCGGTCCCGTAAACCACAATGGATGTGAAATAATGTCTGCTGGGAAAAGACCCCTTGAAGCAGAATCGGCGCAATTTTCCTCTGAGGCAACATGTTTCCAAATCGCATTTGGTGTATTTTCCAGTATTTGGACAACCCGATTAGCGACAAATGTTTTCAACAAATATGGCGGTGTTTTTAGCCAAGCTAGTACGATAGTCGAATCTGTAAATAGAAAAACGTTTTTTATTTGTTCAGCAAATTTTACAGATGACTTAATATACTTTACAAGTTTTGTGAGCATCACGGCCCCGCACAATTCTAATCGTGGAATGGACAAGGTTTTCAAAGGAGCGACCTTCGATTTCCCCATTAAAATGTGAGTGGTATTGTTACTACGCTCTAATAAATACACCACTGCAGCATAACCTAACTGTGATGCATCACAGAATCCTACGAGGACCAAACGACTTTTGCCCACCGTGTTATAATATCTAGGGATATTTAATGTTCGAAGTAATGAAAGCTGAGTTACAAATTTACTCCACGTATTGCGAATATGTGGTGGAACTTCATGATCGTCCCAATCAACCCTCAACTTCCATAATTCCTGCAATAGACATTTTGCGAAAAATGTCACTGGCGTTATGAACCCAAGCGGGTCGAATAACCTTGCCAATTTTGACAAAATAGTTCTTTTTGTGCATATCTCGTTTCGAGGTGTATTGACTTTGTAAGTAAAATTATCAGTCATCGGACTCCACTGAATGCCCAATATTTTCACAGTTTGATCAGTTTCAGCGTTATCGAAAGAATGACCATCTTGCTGGTGCTCTTGTGAACCCTGATCCAAAAGTGAGAGTGTGTTAGATTGCCATTTACTAAGTTCTAGTTTCCCAAGATTCAACAATGCAATGATATCTTGTTTGAGTTTGAGTGCCGTGCTAATCGTTTCTGTCCCTGTTACCAAATCATCTACATAAAAATCATCGCATAGAGCCTTGGCGGCGTCAGGATATTTCGATCCTTCATCTTGTGCTAGTTGACGAAGGGTGCGTATTGCCAAGAATGGTGAGCTAGACAGCCCATACGTTATAGTTTGCAATTCGAAATTAATAACCGGTTCATTATGAGACTCTCTCCACAAAATATTTTGAAATTTACGCTGAGATGGAATAATCAATATTTGTCTATACATCTTACAAATATCAGCTGTAAAAACATATTTATGAAAACGAAAATTCAAAATCATACGTGGAATTTCAGTTTGTAATTTTGGACCGTTCAATAAGAGGTCATTGAGAGATAAATTTTGAGGTTGGGTTTTTGCCGACCCATCAAATACTACCCGCAACTTTGTTGTTTTACTGTCCGGATTCAAAACACAATGATGAGGTAAATAGAATGCATCTAAGTTCCGAGGCACCCGTTTCATGTGTCCCAAACTTTCATATTCTTTTATAAATTTTCCGTAATTAATTGCTAATATGGGATCCCTCTTAAACCGAACTTCTAGTTTATTTAATCGTGATTCAGCAAGTTTGAATGAATTTTGTTCTGGCATATTTCCAGATTTTGTTAAGATTGGTACTACATACCTACCGTCACTTTCTCGATAATGATTTGAAGCGTAAGTTGTTTCAGCTAACTCATCTTCCGGATTTGTCGTCAAATTAATTGAAGGCGTTTCTTCAATTTCCCAAAATTTTCTAAGATTATTGTTCAAAGAATTTGTCCCAACAAACAATGACGAAGGCGTTTGAAATGAGGCATTATGCACTTTTCCCATTATAATGTAACCGAATATGCTGTTCACGGCACAAGGAAAGCCACGAATTATTTCATGTCCACTATTAAATATATCCAAATATATGTCGGCACCTAACAGAACGTCTATTGGGCCGGACTTGTCATACGATTCGTCAGCTAATTTTAAATTATTAAATTGTGACGTCACACTCGATGGTAAATCATATGACGGAAGATGTGAAGTGATTTCTTTAATCACAATAGTCTGACATTGAAATACAGGCCCATTTTTATTTTTAGGTTTAATAAAACATTTAGTTGAACCATAACAAGATTTTACACTACAATTACCTAAACCGTTAAGTGGAATTCGATTTGATTTTATTGTCAAGCCAAGATGCTTGGCACAACTTTCGGTAATTAAAGACACTTGACTTCCACTGTCTACTACCGCACGAATAGGTAGATATACATTATTTTTATTACGAACTTCTAACTGAATTGTTCCCAATAAAATATTATTTGTTATGCATGGCGTATTATGTAGCACTGCCGCCAGGGTTGTACTAGCATTATTTAATTCATTATCGCCCGGCGGTTCAACCGCAATGTGTAGCATGGAATGGTGTTTTTTACTGCACACCTGGCATGTAAATTTTGACGCACAATCTTTAACATGGTGTTGTTTCAAACAATTGAAACAACGGTTTAAATTTTTAATTTTTTCCCTCCTTTGATGAGGACTTAATGATGTAAAAGATGCACATTTATAAAGAAAATGCGAACCTCGACACAACGGACAATGCACATTATTATCCTTATTGGCAGATATCAACGTTTTATATGAACTTTTTTTCTCTTTTATAATATGTGGAGATGACATTTCTAACATACGTGATTGATTTCTTAGAAAAGCAAAAATTGATTCCGACCCTGGAATCTCCTCACTGGGCAATTTAGACTCAAATTGACGTTTAGTTGTCGGATCCATCGCTCGTAATATAATATGACCAACAAATTTATCAAAGATATTTTCTATTTTCATCGCATTTATAGCGGCGTAATTCTCTTGAAAATTACTAAGTATACGCGCTATACCTGACGCTGACTCGGTCTGTAAGCATTTGAAATTAAGAATTTCATCAACATAATGCGTAAAAAGCAATCTAGAATTTTGATATTGATTTACCAGAATGTTCCAGGCTATGTCATAGTTCTCTTCAATAAGAGGCAATGATTTTATAAGTCCTAGTGCCGGCCCTGTAATTACCGACAAGAGGTAATGGAATTTTTCTACATTTGTATACGCAGTACTATCGTGAATCAGACTTTTAAATAGTGAATGAAACGCGCACCAACTTTTAATGTCACTGTCAAACGTAGGCAACTTTATTATTGGAGCACGCACTGTCGAACTACTTGTAGTTTTAGGTATTGAATTTCCATTTTTTATAATAGCATTTTTTGTTTGCATTATTTCAAAATACCACTCATCTACTCTATTAGAAATCGCTCCTAAATCCTGGACTTCTTTCATCCTGTCTAACTCTAGTAACTGTTCTTCAATCTCTTTTTGAACATTTTCAAAATCTAGTAACCATTCCTCTATTTTTTCACATCGCGCGAGAAACGTCTCCCGTTTCTTGCTATCATCATGGATGCTGGATGTAAGGTCATGCGTAACTCGAATTCTAGAAACTATTCGCTCACATCGGTTTTTTAGCAAAACTACTTTTTTCTCTGCCATTGTAATGAGAAAAAATATTATTACAATAAAATAATTGAATTCCGTTCAATTTAAAAGAATATTACAAATCAATTCAAAAGTATAATTTATAATAGTAATAATTTGTAAGCAGTAAAATAATTTTGACTACCTACTACCTAGTAAATTCGCCCACAGCACGGCTGATGCGAATTTTGCAGATCAACAACTTTCATGAACAATTCATCCTAAGATACATTAAATTTATAACAATTATTCAATTTATCCAGGCTCGAAGGACCAAATGTTGGGGACAGAAATAGGTCCCGCAAAGCGGAAGGAAGTGGATAAGACAGGAATTGTCGACTTACCGCTTTTCTTCCTTCGCTTTCAATTATTCCGCTGGTTCACACTTATAACGAGCTCACTAGCACACGATAGAATTGCTTCCACAAGACTTTCCGACACGGTCGAAAGTTAGCTCCGTATTCAACATGAGATGCTGACAGGACGAAGTGCTAATTTGAACTGACAATTTGGGTAACAATTTTATTGCATTCGGTCGACAATAAAGGTAGGGAAACAACAGGATTTGTGGGTAGAATTATTTTCGGAAAAGGTACTTAGGAAGAATGCAAGGCACCAACAAATGTATATTTATCGAATAATTATGTTAAAAAACCGTGATTCGTTATCGACCTTGCGCTATGGCATATACGGCTAAGCGCTCCGCACTTTTCGCGCTCAATCTAAAAAACGGTTCAGCATATAAAAAAATAGATAAGACAGAATTTGTAGAGAATTTTATACTCTAATACTTTTATATTAATGCAAATACGATTCGAGGCAAAGGAAGCGAGATATTTTCAAAAAACTGATTTAAGTGACCTTTGACCTTGAATATCTACAGACGCTCACACGTGAACTTACGAGACTTTTGAGACAACACTTATAATACCAAAATAAAAGTTTGTTCAAATTTTCAGCTTATACCGTTTCATTTAGAGGTTATCCCTTTTTTAAGCTTATTTGGCTGGACTATAAGTCGTTTATGAGTAAGGTTAGAGCCTCACAAATTATCACATCTCACACATCTCTTAACTAACCAACAATATAATATGGTAAATTATAAACAACGTCCCTACTATCAATACACAATTTTGTTGACAAATCCGATTTCTTTGTCCACATCGACTTTGTTTTAACCGCTGAGTGTTTATGTAATTTTTTTAATTACATAAGTCGTTGATGAATAAGAGATTAGAGTTTACTAATAAACGTGTACACATCTCTTAACTAACCAACAATGTATAGAATAGTTATTTATTTCACGCGTTAAATTTAAAACATGTTTACTTTTTTTTTTCGAATTAGGCAATTTACCCTAAAAATAATGCTTTGTGCCATTAAAGTTAAGAAAGATCGTTAACATTTCGTGGATAATCTACAAAGGGATAGGACAAATCAAATATTGAAGTCATTTAAGTCTATTTGATGATTTTAATAAGCAAACGAAATATGCTAGTAAGGGGGTAAGTAGTCATAATATATCTATCGTCACCATGTCAATATTGTGTTCCATTAATTGTATATTATTGATGTGAGATTTATTGGTATCTAAACGGATTGGGATTGTGATCAGACATACATGACTGATTTCCCTTCACCAATTTACCCAGTCACGTCTATGAGTTAGTTTGTATTGAAGATTGGGACTGTCTTAACATAATACAATTAATAAAATACGTAAAGGATGCAGCACAATAATTGGGTTATTGAATGTTGCCATTTCTCAACGTTTTGAAATTTAAAATTATTTTTGTACTAAGCAACTAATCATTGAATATCGTAGTTTGGCATTCTTACCGCATCCCCTATAATAATAGGTCATTGACAAATATTTTTTATTTTTTAAATATTTTTTTATTTATTTATTTTTAAGAGATATAGTTTTACAGTTGTTGATCCTCTAGCTCGTTTACTTAAACAATCAAAATTGTAGAAGGCGTAATTAGCGATCTATGAACAAGGTACACACAAAAGCGTGATAAACACATTCCGAGCATAACCATGCGTACAGGGCGCTGATCGGCCTCCCTTGGCGATGCAGCGCCTCGCCTCCCTATGTTCGCAGGGGGAAGGGTGCATTAGTTCGCTGCTTTGATAGGCCACAGAGGAGTCAGCGCTACCGGAGATGGCAGGGTGCACCTCTACTACCAATGATAGAGAATTTCGCTCAAGCCACCATAGCTCAAGACCTAATATGTTCACCATTTTATTTTATTTATTTTGGTATTCGATTCATGTTATAAGATTATTATTATTATTTTATTCATATCACACATGTAATATCTTTTATCAAGAATAAGAAATAGATTGATTTTTTTTAGTTAATGTTTATTATTATACAAATAAAAAATTACAGAGATATGTCTTTACAGTTCATCTTACTCGTTAACATCTACTAGTGAAAAAAAAACAAAACCAAACAACTGCCACTCGGGTCGGAAAAACCAAAGTTCTTATTTTAAACGCTATTTAATTAAGAGTTATCGGCGGGTAGGTACCCTTATTTTCGATACTACTTGGCCATTCCGGGTAGGTACCTTTTTTTCCCGATACTACATATAATTTATATTTTATTATTATTTCATATCATATCATATATTTACAAGCTTTTATATAAGCATTGCACTCTGCTCCATTCATCTCAAATAAACAAACTTTATTATTAGATACTATTAATATACCCCAATTGGGAATACCATAGTCTCTCTGGATCCAGACGGGAGCAGTTGAGACTCTGTACGGTATTCATATAAACAAATATTATGGCGTTGTAAGACAAAAAAGCGTTTTTATAACCTTTATAATTTTTTAAAAATAACTTTAATTAATAATCTTTTACATAAAATGTAGTAAAATATTTCAAATCGATTTGAAATCTATACCCCTCTCTTTCCTAGTTAGATACCAAAATAAATGTTGTATTTTAAGGTTGTGGAACCGTGGAATCCCTAATTATGGGTAGTTTTATAAGACGAAATGAATTATTAGGGGTGAGAAAGTTATAAGAAGAAGATTTCAAAGTATTAACAGAATAAGCTATAAAAAGCATAATTTCCAAAGAAGGTATGCATTAAAAACTGAGATCGTATGAACACCGATGAAACGAATCATAATTTATTTCTTGATATTTTTTTTCACTAGAAAACAAACAACCAACGAAATAGTATGATACCGATTGTCTTCTTTTTTTGTCAACTTCATGTTGTTAAAATTATGAAACGTTTTTATAATAAAAAAATAAATAATATTAAATACATGCTATCACAACTAAATTGCAATACAACCAACAATTTTTCCCATTTCTACCAGTTTCCTCAGCGACATCTTATTTCTTCTATCATTGGTTAGAGACTGAATTTAATTTGTTCAATCATTGGGATTAAATGGGATTACAGACGTCTGACCGCATCCACCGACTGATTCAGACTAACTTTAATTCCTATCGGGATTGAACCCTTGTTCAGTAAACATTGAGCATATAATGATGTCTTGTAGTCTGTACACAAAGTGGGTTCATTAGCGATTGTGGCTATTAATTGACTATTGTCCTTTGAATCAGGGAAAATACAAGTTAATAATTAACCATTTTGAGCGCAGATTTTTTTAATATACTAAATTGATTACTTGTTATAGAGGTAATTAAACATTGTAACAGTATCTAAAATACACGGAGAAAAAATTTATTCTAAAGTACGATCACTTCATTCGTAAAATCGGGACTGAAGTTCTTACGAACACATTAAGAGTGTTTCAATGTTTATTGGCGGGAACATGTAAGAATAATTTGTTGGTATACGTAATTTCGTACGTATACCAACAAATTATTCTTAAATTTTCCCGACAATAAACATTGAAATACTCTTAATTTCTTCGTAAGAACTTCAGTCCCGTTTTTAACCGTTTTACGAATAAAATGATCGTATTTTGGAATAACATTTTTCTCGTGTATAAAGTATTCAATTTTATAAAACCTTCTTTGACAAGCTGTTGAAATTCTCGACTAGGTGACTAACCAATTGCTATTTCGTACAGCGACGTAATTGCTATAAAACAACCTACTGTCAAATCGTTCTTGAATCGGACCTTTTGTTAAAAAGTTGAGTAAACAGGACTGTTAGCAAGGGATTCTTCTACATAAGATAACTTAAATCAGTTCGAAGGAACCTATCTACTAAACACGCGTTAAAACACATACTTAGTATCACGTCTTGATTATTGTAATGGCAACATCGATACAAGTCTTCCTAAATGCCAAACTGATACACTGAAATCAGTATTTAACGCCGCAGAAAAGCTAACTATGGGAAATCCCAAGTTTTTACATATTTCAAAGCAACTCCAAAATCTTCACAGGCTGAAAGTTCATTTTTTTATAGTGAATACCCCACAAGAGTTCCAACTGCTCCCGTCTGGAGTCAGTGAGACTATGGCATCCCCAATTGGGGTATGTTATGAGGCTGAAAGTAAGTGGGGAAGGGAAGGAGACGAGGAAGAGGAAGATGGGGAAGTAAACACGGCTAGAGCCATTTCAAGCAACGTTTCAATTCTGAATGGTGGTCTTACACCAGGACGATACTAAGAGTATCTTCCACTCATTGAAAGGATCCAGTATAAACTCAGTGCCTGGATATCTACAAATTATCTCTGATCTACGCATTTCTAATAATATACTGGTCTAAGGCAGTCAATTCTTAGATCAGCGACACCTGTTATCAGAAGGTTGAAAAACAAAGCACAATTCACTACAATAATACTTTGTTAATCTTGTATTCGAAGGCTCTGGCCCAAAAGCTTGTAAAGAACTTTCCATTAAATTGAAATGCATTACCAGCCCAACAGAATTTCGCTCCAAACTAAAAGCTCACCTTTTCAGACACTCATTTCGAAAAATTGGTCGTTTTATAAATGCTAAGCAATTTCCTGAAATATTTTGCTAGGTATTCATGAGAAAGTCCAAGTGCTGTTGATTTACCCACTCATGGACAAAGTCAGTTTGAGCCTATCTCTTTAATCCAGGTAAAACATCGGCAATCATTTAAAATATATACATTTTTCTATTTATATTTAGGCGTCTTTAGTCGAGCGCTTTTTGCCACATAATGGCACTATTTCCAAAACCTCGGATTGCTTTGTTGCCAAAATGTGGCAAATTTAAAAAAAAAAACATTTTTATTAAAACGACTATATAATATATTGTACATTCAAAATATGACAAAATAAATATTCTCTATATTCTTTAAAATGTTTTAAGGTTAAAGATTTAGTTATATTTTTTTAAAAATCCTACAAATATGTGATAATAGACAAAAAAAGATAGGGGAATTCATTGGCTACTTAGAACTATAATCAGTTTGTATGTCTCCATATTGAAATTCGTATGATTTTTTTAATGAGGGCGGAAAAATTTCCTTTAGCAATCCCAGAAAAAATATTTTAAGTGCTCTGTCACTCCAGTGGTTAGTGACCAGATCTGAATATCCATCAACTTTGCAACCTCCCTCTCCTCCATCTCCTTCCTCCCTCTTACACCACCAGCCTTATAACACAACAATTGGGAACGCCATAGTCCCACTGGTTTTGGGCACTTAGGACAAAATCTCTTTATCCCGTTTCTTTATTACGATTATTTGCATTCCATATTTTGTAAATCATGAAGTGCAATAAAATGAAAATTCTAAATAGGACCTGAAAAAAATTTGCAATGACCTCTATTAGGGAGACGGGTATGGGTACCGCCGCCCCGGGATCCATTTGTTAGTTTATCCCATTGGATATCACCCCAAGTGGTTCGCTATTCTTTGTTTGGTGACTTAGTAGGGGTGCCCGGGTTCATTGGGTGAGATTTGAATGGATCTTGGCGGCAGATGTGTCGGCAGGAGCAGGTGCAAGTGCAGGTGCGCGGCAGGCCGGATTGGGAGAGTCAGCAGAACCCTCTCGGAACATCGCCTTGCATCGCAATGGGAGGGATAGATTCATACGTGCGTCACTACTGGACGCACTGACTGATTCCAGCCCACCTCTCGTACCTTTTTCCTTCCCAGAACTGTCCTCTCTTTCCTGTCCTAGAAAGACCCTCCACAGTATCCCTAGTGGAGCGAATATAGAAAAAGGCACATTCATTCGAATATTAACTAACGTTGTTGCTTTCTAGGCCCAAAAACTGACACGCTTTAGTGAATCTCTGATCAAAGGGTTTATTTTCATATGAACGATCAGAAACATTATTTATGGATGAAAAACGGCAAGGGATTTTGATAGATGTAGTTAAAATATGAAAATTATTGTATTGTTAGAATTCTCTGGAAGGATTGTGCACAGTTAATTTCGTGGTAACGTTATGGCATTCACAGTAACCCCCAAACGAAATGTATCTTTTTAAATTTTTTATTGTATATTAACCAAGATATTAATTACAATATATACAAATCTATGTATATTTTATGGTATGTATATACATGAAAAAAACAAATTTGTGAATTTATCAAAATAATTAGAAAATGTATTCATATATTTATAAGACTAAGAAATATTCTTAGACTAGAAAACATAAAACGAGTGTACTATGCAATTGTTCAATCTATATTGCAATATGGTATTATTGGTTGGGGAGAAACATATAATAATATTTAAAATCCACTCAAATTAGTTCAAAGATTGATAATTAAAGTAATATTGGAAAAACCATCCAAATTTTCTACTGATATTCCCTCTTTAATATTTAGTGTACCTACAATAGACAATATATATAAAAAATATTCAATATTACAAATTTTCAAAGAAATACAGTTAAATAACTTACAATTCCATTTATCAGCAAGATATCAGAATACTATCAAAGTCCCTAAATTTAGTACAAAGCACACACAAAATACTTATCTCTATCTAGGTATAACATATTTTAAAAAACTCCCATTATCTAAAAGTTATCGAAAATATTCAGGAATTTAAAAATTTAAAAATCAGAATTTAAAAATTATCTAAAACTACTATAAGAATTCGTATCTTACTATTTCTTTCAAATCTTGAAATCAGTTATTGATAAATTTTGCATTTTCTTAATTATCGCCATATTGTATTATTTACTTTCATGCGTGATATTCATCGACCTGATATAGGTACTTGGTCGAAGGTGATATTATATAATTGAACTAAAATTCCCTCACCAAACATAAGAGCCTCGTCTCTTTATAGTGAGAAAAAGCTATTCTTATCTACCATTTTAACACTGTATACCATGTAAAAATGATGTATTTATTGTAAAAAAAACCTACAAAAATTAAATGAAAAGCAAAAAAAAATCTTTATTGGTTATAACCACCTCACTAGGCTGAGCCTGTTCCAAGGTGTATAAAATAAATAAAATTTTGAATACAAATTTAAAAAGATAAATAGAATGAAAGCAATAAAAATAAAATAGAAATAAAGACAAGAGAAAGAAAAGAAATAAGAGAAACTAGAAAAAAAAGATGACAGAAAGAAATAATTATGAGGACAAGACATAATATAACATATTTATAAACAGTAAAAATAATATTGGGCCTAAATGAGAGAATAATATTGGGCCTAAAGTTGTAATGAACGTAAATTCAAATAATTCTTTGATGTTGATTTCCGTTTAAAATTATAATACTCGCATAATAATAATATCACGGTGTTGGTACAATATACTTAATATACTTATATATAGTGTAGCTCACATACCTACTAAAATAATTATTGCATAATGGGCTTTATTAAAATTTACTCTTATTTGATGAGTGATTATTTTGGTTGTAGTATATTGTGCGGCTCGCCAAATGAAATTATTCTTGTATTATTTGTAATTTTTACCAATTAATAGGATTGTTTATTTGCTATCCAGTTTTACTCAAATTGCCGTAAAGTATCGAACATTTTAATGCATTAACACAATAAAAAATGTTGTTTTTTGCGTAATTGATATATTGTTTGGATATTATCATCTGTCAATATAACTACGCTATTTGTATTTTATTTGTTATTTAATCAATAATATAAAAATTAATGTTTGTTTGTTTGTTCGTACCTTATACGCGGCCATACCGTTTCATACGATTGAGATGAAACTTTGGGAAAATGGTGTGCGCACAACCGGGGTGGTTATAGGATAGTGAGCTCTAGCGTTATGAAATTATTTCCTATAATATTCATACGATTGCGATTAAAATTTCATCCGATTGCTATTATTTTTTTTGAATTGTTGTGAACATGCCCGTGAAGACTTCTATATCTATACTAGTGAGCTCTGGAATTATGAAATTTGCATTAAAAAAATTAAATTGGTCACGCGAGTTGTTTGAAATGGGTGTATTTTAGTTAGGCGGCAGGGAAAAAAGGCTGGGGGAGGGTATGCGGGAGGGTCGGTAGGGGAATTAATGAGAGGGTTTCGCGGGAGGGGGAACTAGGGAGAGGGTATGGCGAAGAAGGTGTAAGCGGAATGCATGAGGGGGGGGGGGGGTCGCGAGAAAGGGCAGGGCGGGAGAGGGAAGGTGGAACGCGGGAGGGGAAGAGGAAGAAGAGTCGGAAGGGGAACGGGGACTAATGGGAAATGACACGAAGGGAGAAACAATTTATTTATTTAATTTGCATCGTGCATTTAATTCTAGTAATATATAAAAAATGGTTTTTATAATTAAATTATTCTGAAATTACACTCGGAATAATAGTTTTATTTATAAAAAAATACCTTTTAATATATAATGTAAATATTATTGTTTTTTTAAATTAACTCCACACATGAGGCCCTGAGAAAAAATCCTTCATCTTAGGGGATGCTGTGTAGAGGTTATTTTTAGAGAGGGGCAGTTTTGGGAAGGAAAAAGGTGAGAGGAGTGGGTAGGAACCTCGAGGTCAATGTATTGTGAGACGTGTGAATCCATCCTTCCCACTGCGATGCAAGGCCAAGCGTCGAGAAGTCAAAAGGTCTCCCTCAACCGATCCGGCCCGCCATGCGGTAGGAGGGGAAAAGTCTTCAAAACCTGGACACTGTAACGCTGTCGTTGTAACAACACGTTTTCTGAAGAAGGAAGCAGTGCAACACGGCAAAATACCCCAAAAAATAAATCACTATAATGTACAAGTCCTAATATTTGCAGATGACCTTAAACCATATAAAATAATACGATAGGTATTATATTAGTACATTATGATTGCCGAATTTTACGTACTAAACATCAATGATTTGAATCTTTGCTCTTATTTTAAACATTCAGAAATGTCAACTAATAATATTTTCCAAAACTCACTGTCATATCTAACATGGATATAAATTAAACAATATTAAATATATAACAGTGTCACAAATTATGACACTGGTATGAATTTAATAGTGTCACTTGAGTGTGACATTCAATGAAAACTTGACATTAATTGCACAGATTAATCGTATAACTAATAAGGCTTAAAATACGCTTGGCTTACTTTGCAGAACCTTAATTGATTTCCAGTCCTTAGATTGTGTGAGAACGATCTTACATTTCGTTAGTTAAAAGTCAAATGAAGTAATTCACCTATTTTGTCCCTATTACATAAAATTCACCCTATCAATATAGAACTAGTTCAAAACAAATTTTAACACAGCACAGCACAAAGTAAAAGTGTTTCACTTTGTTAACAAATCGGTTTTTTAAACAGAGCGCCTCTCAGGCGCATGTTTATCTTTCCTAACTAACTAACTAACTAACCATCACGCCGTTTCTCCGTAGGGGTAGGCAGAACGGACGGACCGCCAAACAACTCGGTCTTGGCATACACTCCTCGCCTCATTCACATTCATACATCTTATCATACATGCTCTTCTATTATTATGACTCTTGACATAGCCCGACGCAAATATCTGATTCACTGATCTTGCCATGTCTTCCTCGGGCGTCCTCGACTTCTTCTACCATTCACATTTGCGTCATATATTCTCTTGACACTCCTTTCTTCATTCATTCGCTCTACATGTCCAAACTATCTAAGCGTCCCTTTCTTAATCTTACTTATTACGCTCACATCGGCCTTGCATTCTTTTCGGATCTCCACATTCCTCACACGATCATACATAGTTTTACCACACATACGCCTCAGCGATCTCATTTATACAGCATTCAGTCAACTTTCATCCTTTCTTTGCAAGTTCCGTGCTTCCTTGCCATACATCGGGGTAGGTACCAGCACTCCATTGTGGACTGCTAGCTTCGCTTCTTTGGACAGCTTTTCAACGGCATTCAGTCCACCATTAATGGAGTTACCTGCTTTTACCCTTCTTTCAATATCCCTATTATTATACATACTTCCCAAATACACAAACTCATCAACTTGCTCCAAGTATTCATCATTCACAACTATAGGGCAACTGTTTATCTTTGACAGGAGAATTATTTTAGACCCGGTTGTATTACTATCCAAAACTATGTAATTCTGTTATAAATACTTTTCACCTTATTGGTAACTTTTACCCTAATTATGCTGATATTTTAATATGCCTCGGCTGAATGATAAAACTGTACCAATTACACCTAAGAGTATGGATATTACTCTTAGAATTACACACATTGTAGCTACAACGCTTAAAAAATAAATCATATATATTATTGTATACATAAATTATATCTAATATTGTAAATTTTATTATTAGTTCACACTTTTAAACATATAACCTAACATAATTTCATATCGTTATGTTGTAAATCATATTGTAATTCCTCTATCTTGTTATCAGGTACCTGGTATACACTCTAAATACTACCAACTTACCTACTTATCTCATACTCTGTAAATCTGAATAGAATATATGCTACCATATTACTTTTTCTACAGCAGTCACAAAAAAATGTATGTATATATTTCTTCATTACACAACTTGGTTTCAGAGAAAAATATATATTTTTTTGTTTTTTAAGGTTTTTAGTTTTTGTTATGTAATTATGTACATTTCTTAAGGAATAATATTATGAACTTAACCTGTCAATTTGTCTGTCCTGGAACGGGAAACTTTCCTAGTTGGACAGGCAAAGCTTCCTAATATGTAAATTGTACTTTCTTTTGTATCTATCTATAATAAATAAATAAATAAATAAAATAAATATTTTAAAGAGGTCGCTGCATAACAGTTTTTTTTTTTTTTTTTTTTTTGTTTTGTTTACTTATGTCATCATATAATTTTTCCTTTCTTCCTCCTCTCTATGCTGCACTATGTTTAAAAAAAACATGTATGTAAATTGCACCTGTGCGGTTAATTCTAAATACATAAATTATTAACCACATAATTGACATCAGCTCTGCTATCATATTTCATGTACCGAAGAGGAACAAAAGAATTTTTTTTTTTTAAATGTAACACAAACACGATCAGCCATGTATGTGTTACAAAATAGCATGCATTATCTGGGCAACAAGTTTGTGAGTAATATTTATACATTTACGGACTCCGTTTATAGAATTAAGCATAATCTATACCAACACTTAGTAGAATAATACAAACTACAGTAGTAATGTAGATCTATTGATTTATTTTGTAGTGAAATACATCTAATTCTGTTTGTTGCATTGAAAACTGATAACGAATTACAACTTTAGATGCACCGTTAAATACTCTAAACTAAACGAGGCGAAACAGTGTTTGCTTGAATTGGGTGATGGTATGTGTAGGAAAAATAGGGTATGCAATGAAAAAGGAATGACCGCCCACTTACCACTTTATCTCCGCGAAGGAGCATACGACACGACCACAGTATAATTATATAGTTCCAGCACGATACCCCGTAGGTAATTATGTCAACAACAAAAGGAATGAGTACAAAACGATATTATGTACTTCCAAGGTGGTCAAATTCCTTCTTTTAACTTAAAAACGAGATTGCGTCCATGAAAAACACCAAGAAGTTTGGAACACTTCATCTGTTTTAAAAACAAATGCACTCGAATTTTCACAATTTTTCTTTCTACTGTTGCAAGTTTTAAATATTTTTCCAGCAAGGTGATGGTCATGACGAGGTAGGAACTGGATAAATGATATATCCCAGTAGGAACTATGCATATACTTATTTCAAAACCAAACACCGTTCTTAATATATGTAAAAACCCAGCTGAACTTAATAGCGAATAAAATAAAATAGAAATAAAGGGTACTATTCTAATTCAGGGAAAAAGATAAACTTACATTGCCGAAACTTTAGAAATAATTAAACAATATAAATTAAACGTAAGCCTATCTCACGAAGCAGAAAAACCAAATGTATTGTTAAAATCAAGTGATAAATTAGGTACTGCCACGAACAAAATTTTGTAAAACAGCGTTTCTATGGGAAAACATCAACTTATTTTAGGCGTAAGACGCTCCGCTGACGAGGCAACTGAAAACAAACTAAAACCAGCTGGTTTCTATGTCTTGATTGGTCAAAAAGCTTGTTTAACCATAGACGAAGAACAATCAGCTGACAGCTGGCAACTAGCAACGGCCGGCCAGGCCAATCAGCAGTGCGAGTCGCGAGTCACCGCTTGCGTTACCATTGACAACGGGTGTTTGTGTGATTGGGAAGTGTGCGGGCCATCACATTTTCATACAAAGACAGTTGCCAGTTGGCAGTTTTCAGTTGCCTCAGTGAGCGGATCGCCTTATTTTTATGTAAATATTTGTTCCTTTGTTTAAATATTGATTATGGATCAAAGTTGAACATTTACAAATTAGACTATTTCGACAGAGCTTTAAAACACAAACTACTGATCAAATCACAGTTTTTGTAGTTTTTTTTTTTTACGATACATTAAATTACGACAAATTAAAACTTTTTTTAATTTGCGAAAGCCGCACAAGAGGACCAACTGCTCCCAACCGTTCTGAAGTTGAAGGGAGTGGGGTAGGGAAGGAGATGGTTAGAGCAGGTTTGGGAAACGCCCAAAGCCATTTCAAGTACTTATACTAGTATTTACTTTGATTTCGTATATTTTTAAATTTCATTTTCATTTTTCTTTCATTTATTATAATGTTGATATTATTTTATCTGTACTTATTATTTCACACTCTTTTATAATATTTTATATTTATTTACATTCCTTTTTATTCGTCAATAAAATATTATTTTATGTTCCTTTATAATTTTTATATATTCCTTTATTTTCTTTTATATTATTTTATATTTCATTTGTTGATGCACTGTATAAAAAGCAATGAATAAAGAAAAAAATATTATAAAGTGATTTTGATCGACTTTTCGATTCTCTATGGTGGTCTTTCACAACACTAAGAGTATCTTTCAGTGGTTAGTATCGCCCTGGTGCAAGACCATCATTCAGAATTGAAACGTTGCTCGAAATGGCTTTAGCCGTGTTTAGTGACTAGATCTGAATAGTCAGGTACTTCCCCACCTTCCTCTTCCTCGTCTCCTTCCCTTCCCCACTTACCTTCAGCCTCATAACATACCCCTATCTGGGATGTAATAGTCTCACTGGCTCCAGACGGGGGCAGTTGGGTCTCTAGTGAGGTATTCACTGTAAAAAAAAAGGGCGATGTTAAATACTCGGATGTTATTATCAGTTATTGTATGGAAAATTTTACACCTCACCCCATGAAACCGGGCACCCCTGCCAAGTCACCAAACGTAGCGAACCACTTGGGGTAACGTAATACCTGCCTAAAAAATATATTTATTTATGTATTAACCACTCGAGCGATCACGCGAAATAAATAAATTTGCCTTGAGCGCTCGCCCCGTTTGAAGATTAATTTTGAAAATTTTCAGCCCAGTTTAAAAAAATCATTACTCCACATTTGTGTATGTAAACATATAAACAAATTATTAAATTTGTAATAAAATTCAAAAATGTTTATCGAATGTTAGGAATATGTGGTCCAATTTTGGATCGAAATCTCTCCAGTGGTTAATAGACTTGATCCATTTTCCGCCTTCATATTATTCTTTACGATTAGTCTCCAGATCAGAATACAAATTTCCCATAATGATGGTAACGGAACATTAACAAATGTTTACGAAAATCTTTAACGGTGCAGGATTATTATTCTCCGTCTATATTTTTTAGAAATTTATTAACTCTTTAGTCGGAAATTTATTAAGAGAAGGTGAAATATGGCGGAGGTTATTCGCAATATATCAAAAGGCAAATTTGTCAGAAAAGTTTTATCTGGGGGTTTCTTTCCTAGCGGAAGATTATCATTCGAAGCGGTTATTGATTTGCATATCTCGCCCGGAATTACTAGCCGAAATACGGGCATACATCAAAAATGTGAATAATTCTGGACAAGTTAAAGTTACTGAGCTTTCTACGTAAGAATTTTAACGGTAGGATAAACAATAGTGTGTTACTTTTTTCAAATTTAATTTATTTTTAAGTTCTGCGATTGTTCAAGTTTTTATTACTGTGACAGCTGTTTCGGCTTACAAGGCCATTTTAAAACTGTGTTGTTACACATTTAGACGATGTATTTATCCGATTTTGAAGGTGATCAAAACGCGACCCTCCTAGTCATAACGCGACCTTTTTGGCCAAAACGGAGCCCTCCTTACGATAACTGAACCATCACGGTCAAGTTGAATCTTATGTTACGCAATGTCATAATTAGTTAAATTTAATAAATATTTAATTTGTAAGATAATTAAGTTTTTTTGTTCTCTCATGTCGTGGTTTGCGAGAAAAATAAAGTTCTTATTTAACGGTAATAACTTCTTCTTCTTCGATATTAGTCTGGAATGCCGACTATTAAATGGACTGCCACACGATTTAAGAATGATCACAGACTTGGCGAATTTAGAGCTAAAATTTAAACTCACCCCTTCAGAAAGTTGTATCCATAAAGCAAAAAACCTTTACCTTCATGTTTTCAGCCCATGACATTGTAAATAACTAATTGTATAAAAATGCAAACAAATTCTTATTTGTCAGTTATTTGTACATGTAATTACATACAAATTCTCCAATCCTAAAGAGTACTAAATTCTTCAATAAAAATAACTTCACTTTATTAACTTCATTTTTGGCAGTGATCTTCTTATAAATGTAATTTGAAAAGTGATAAGGTAGCAAATGTAAAATTATGCAATGTCCAATGTTTTAAATATAGTGTCCTCCGCGTGCAAAGTCGTATCTTCTCCAAGCATAAACATTCCAATTAAAGTGTGTTTATCGGAAGTGACCTGCAAAGTAACCTTTTTTTAATGTTTCTTTATTCATTGTATAGTTTGTTACAATTGAGGATTTTTCGACCACCATGCTAGGCACATGCCCGTGTCATTGTGGTCGATTTTCTATACAGTACATTAACTTAATATGCAATATAAAGAATCTGAGAGAATATAAAAAAAGTATATTAAATAATATAATGTTAAAGAAATTTAAAGAATATAAAAAAAGTAAATAATGACCTTAAAGTAACATAAGAGAGTATCGAAGAATATAGTAGAACATAAAATAACATGTAAAGTA
The DNA here is from genome assembly GCA_951813805.1 of Limnephilus auricula. Lineage (NCBI taxonomy): Eukaryota > Metazoa > Arthropoda > Insecta > Trichoptera > Limnephilidae > Limnephilus > Limnephilus auricula. The sequence continues at coordinate 11,887,379 of OX638403.1, forward strand.
AAGAACATAAAAAGCATTTACCTGAAAGAACAAAAAAAAGTATGTAAATCAGAGTAAGTAGTACAGAGCAAGCAAAGAAGAAAGGATTATTATTATGATGAAAATCTATATGTGCGTGGTTATTTATTTATTGACGCCCTATTGGGCTTTTACATATCGTTACATTTTACAAATTTCATTTAAAACAACTGCATAACATAAATAAAGCATAAACACAACATAATCAATAAGAATATATGTAATGCTAAATACATTTGGATGACTTTAGAGAACTCGTAGGTACAATTCATATACCCACGGGCAAAAAAAAAAATCAAAACACATTAATTTTAACAAAAGAAAATTAAAATAAAATAAAATGATTTCTCATTCATTATTCACCTTTAGAAAGTGGTGGACTAATTTGACTTTAAATGTGTCGAAGTTTAAATTAAATATGTCAGCGACCTCAGTTAGTTCATTGGCCAACCTATGTATTCTTTCTAACACAGAATTCACAGTGAATTTATTGTTGTAGAATAAAATATTCCGTCTGGTATATTTTGGAGGTTTATGTATAGATAGCAAATTTATAGCGTCAGGGCAGTCCAACCTTGAATGAATAATTTTATATAATAAAAGGAGATCAAATATTTTTCGCCTTTCTGATAATTTCGATAAATTAAGTTATATGGTAGGTATCTTATTTTACATCAATTTTTGTACTAATATAAGAATTCATGTTAGAAGTATGTTTTCTGTATATATATTTGTAAATAATTGATTTAGAGCCTAAGAGTTCATAAGAAAATGTTCAGCGCCCTTGAGGTGATTTCTCACAAAAACGGCGTTCTAAAAATGATCCAATTATCATTATTATTATTAAGATTTTTGGGTATTTGATGGATTTCCGCACCTTTGAGTTTATTTTTCACCAGAACGGTGAAGTAGGAAATATTATTTTTCAAAAGTTTTTTTTGGTTATGGTTTTACAGTATAAAAATCATCGTTAGGAAGGATGGAGAAGGTAAAAACCTTACATTTTTTCTTATTTCGGAATTAATTTCCATAGATCTAGATTTAATACCAGCATCGCTCCATAAAGTAGAATGGAACAGTATAATATATTTTTTTCCATAAAAACATATTGCCTGTGTTTGCTCATTGGACAAAAAACAGAAAATGGGGGCCAGCTTTCTCAAGTCGGAAGTAAATTTGGACAAATTTCAGTCTAAATCTTCGTTTTTCAATAACTTATTGTAAGGTTCATAATATTATGAGATTTATTTTTATGAGAGATATAAGTTTTTTATTATTCGGGAAATCGAAATTTTATGAGAGAAATAATTTGTGGAAAAATTTTATCCGTAGAAGGATCATAGTATTATTTTGAATCGAAGAATGTTATTTTGCAAGAAATTTCAATACATACATTATTGGATGATGTTTAAATTGGGAGAATCTACGCTGATTTTGTACTTTTGTTAGAACTGAATTAATGCCTTAAGAGTGATTGATTGACCAGCGGCTGAGAATAAAAGTTTAAAAATGCTTGCAACTGTACAGGGAGGTTTCAATGAGAAAGATCGATTATTCCCCGAATCAAATTTTTAAATTAAAAATTTAATATTGATTTATTTCATTCAAAACTTGCTTTAATATATACCTACATTTAAGTAAGCGATAAAAATGCTCAAAACGCACGATGATAAATTATTAAATATCATGTACTTCTTGTAAGTATTTTTTGATCATAAGTATTTATGATGTTTCAATAATGTCTTAACAAAATAAGTGTGTAAATTTTTTTTTAAATATTTTAGTTTGTAAGACCTTAAATAAATAGAAAACCTGCGGTATTTTTGTCACAAAACACGGATTTATTTTTTAATGATTTTAATTTAACTAAAATTTAAAAAACGAAAACTGTGTTGAATAGATTATATATTGATTTATTTTGTTATGTGATTATATGATTTAAAATTTGTGTTGTATAATAGAATCTATCGTTTGAAAATTGAACAAATCTGCCAACGACCAACGGTAAAACCTTAGTATCTTAAAAATACACTTAGTTTTTCAAAATTTTAAAACTGCGTGTACCAGATAAAATAACAATCTTTGAAAATAAATTAATGCTTTTTTTGTAAAAAAGAGTCAATACGTCTAGAATTTGATTTAAAAAGGACTAATTTCCGGTATTCTCTGGTAATATCCTCTTAACATGTATATATTGGGGAGGGAATTGGAATATTTTTTGAGAATCTTTTTTGGATAACCAACACCCCTGTCATAAAATACGCCAAATAGTTCGCTATGTTTGGAGGAGCTTTAGCAGGAGTGAGAAAAGTGCGGGTTCATGGGGTGAGGTTTGTCTAGGTTTTGGCGGCGGATGCATTTGTTTATCAACTGCATGGCGGGCCAGATCGGGATAGACTGGTTAAGGGAGTCGTTTTGACCCCTATAGCCGGACTCCCTCGACCTATCGCCTTGCACCGCAGTGGGAGCAATGGCTTCATACTTCCGTCACTCCTGGACACACTGACCCCCTGATTCTTACTCACCCCTCTTTCCTTTTCACCTTTTTCCTTCTCAGATCTTTCTCCCCTTCCTTTATCTAAAAAACCCTCTCTTCGCAGCATCCCTAAAGACGACATTGACACCGAGGGAATTTGTTTTCCTCTAGGTCTCCTATGTGGAGCTAATGTTAAAAAAACGCATTATGGATTTATTTGCCTACTTTTCTAGTGACAACGTGTATTGTGTTTTAGTGAAAGTGTAAATTAAAACTCATCTGTTCAGACTGTCTTATCCATAAAGTCAAAACCCTTTCACCTTCACAGACCGCGACATTGTAAAAAGCTAATTGTGAAAAAATATGAGCTAATTCTTATTTGTAAGCTTTTATTTATTTTTTCATGTTCTCCATAAAACAGTTATACACCAATATATCATGGAGAAGATTATAAATTACAAAGTACACAAGGGCAGTTTTACTACTTAGTGACATGTGCTAAAAGATAGTTGCTGAACTGTCTGTAAGTGACATTGAAAATATCGATGGTCAATGCAGAATCGTTAAGCAGTTGAGTCGCTCTGTTTATTGGCGCGTTCTGATAAGCAGAAGTCCTCACTTTCGAAGCATAAAAAAGTGCATGGGATTTCCCACGAGTATACTTGTTAGGGACGTAAAAATTAACCTCTTTTAACATAAGCGGATTATAACGGTCACTTCATGAAAAATCTCCAGTCCTAAAGAATCCTAAAATTCTCAAGTCTTTCAAAATAAATATTCACTCACCTATGGCATTAATCTTCTTACAAATGAATACCAACAGTGATGGGGGACGGTAAATTTAAAGTCATGCAATGTCCAGTGTTTTCAATGTAATATCCTCCGCGTGCAAATTGGTATGTCCTCCAAGCATAAACTTTCTAATTAAATTGTATTTATCGGAAGTGACCGGCCAGGCAAGTATGTATACATTTGTAAATAATAAACTTAGATATAGCCTAAGATTTATATAACAAATAGCACAGCGCCCTTGAGGTGATTTCTCACAAAAGCGGCGCTCTACAAATTATGCAATTATTATTATTAAATTAGCATATGGACGAGCCTTTTTCCTAAACTTTTAGTCTCTGACAAGATGCCTTTACTACAAATAACTGATATTTCCGGTACTTAGGGCCTTTTGCATGCTCGTACATGTTGGATTGATGTGGAACCCAAGGGAACAAGGTATAATTTTAAGGGCTGTTACCAAATGACTCAACAAATTAATGATGTTACCATAATGTCTTCTGAATTCTATGTCGATTAAAGCACTGAACAATCATAAGAGTCTTTCGGGAGTTTGAGAAACGCGTCATCGCAAGGCTGATGTGAGCGTAGTAAGTAAGATTAAGAAAGGGACGCTTAGGTGGTTTGGGCATGTTGAGCGAATGAATGAAGAAAGGAGTGTAAAGAGAATTTATGACGCGAATGTGAACGGTAGAAGAAGCCGAGGACGTCCAAGGAAGACGTGGCACGACCAAGTAAATCAGATACTTGAGTCGGGCCATGTCAAGAGTCAGAATAATAGAAGAGTATGTATGAGAAGATGTATGAATGTGAATGAGGCAAGGAGTGTGTGCCAAGACCGAGTTGTTTGGCGGTCCGTCCTCTCTGCCTACCCCTGCGGGGAAACGGCGTGATGGTTAGTTAGTTAGTTAGTTAGTCATCGGAGGTTTTTTGGAGACTCGGGGATAGCAACAGCAAACTCATAACGACTACAGTCGATTCGAATGAGAATTTTGTCTGGCCGTGCATTCGATGAATTGGGAATTATTGGTGTGTACTTAAGAGGTTAGACTTTACGCCATACGCCGAAAGTTTAGGTATTTATTGTTCCTAACTCTGTCCCACTCAGATGAAGCTCACACATACAACTGCACACAACAATACTGAATAGCGCGCACGCTCGCACACTCGACTAACACGTGATACAGTGTCCCCGGTCCCCGCATAATATCATATTCTCATTTCGAGCGCCTAGCTGCAAATCATCTAGGTAGGTACCTACCATTCGGAATTCGGAAGTGAGTATAATTATTATTTGTTATTCGTAGTATTTAGATCTCGCCTGACTTGTGATACCTCAATCACATTGATAGGATAATATAATCAATTAGTGAATGTTCGGCAATAACTAGATAAGTGATAATTCATGTAGGTATTGTTTATCATAATTTCCTGCGCTATTTAAAACTAGAAATGTTATTATTATATTATGTTATTCATTTTGGTCGGCGGGTATAGGTACCGCCGCCCCGGGAACCATTTATTGGATAACCAACACCTCTGCCATAGGTCACCCCTTTAAGTTTTAGTCACCCTCTACGTTTGGTGACTTAGCCGGGGTGCCCGGGGGCATGTGGTTAGGTTTGTCCGGGTCTTGGCGGCGGATGCGTCTGCCCACCAATTACGTAACAGGCCATATCAGGAGAGACTGGTTGAGGGAAACCTTTTGATCTCTCCGTTGGTCTCTCCCAGAACATCCCATTGCACCGCATTGGGATTTCCATGTTTGTTATTCCTGGAGAAACCGACCCCCAGATTCCTACCCACCCCTCATACCCTTTTCCTTCCCAGAACTCGCTCTCCTTCCTTTCCTTAAAATACCCTGTGCACAGCATCCCCAAAGATGACATAGGCCCTGAGGGAAATTATTTTCCTCAGGGCCTCCTGTGTGGAGCTAATGTAAAAAAAATTATAACTACATTGTGGTGGCTAAGGTGGTGATTGGTGATGATTTGCCCATTTGGTCGGCGGGTAATCGTAATAAATCACCGACATTGGTCTTTGTAGGCCAGTTCAATTAGCCATCCGGGATGGTATTTATTCCGGTGGTTCCATTTTTTTAATGTTTTATAAACTGGTTCCTTTACGTAAAATCCAAGTTTTCGACCTGCACACCCGTGCTCGTGCCGCCATTTTGAAAAAAAAAACAGACGAAATCGCAACAAAATCTTGTTTTTCTAAAATATCTCAAACAGTGCAAATTTTGCCCCCAGTAGCTGTGGCAAATACGTGGAACCTAAAATTTGCTACAATTATTTTTAATTTATTATTATCTTCTATCTCTCAAAAGTACTGATATGTAATAATCCAGTCAAGGAAGGAGGTGTGGAGTGCGTGAGCAGGTACCTAAGTGATTCCTTCATAAACTTGATCAGGGTGCTTAGGGTGTGAACATACTAAAAGGCCTGACGTCTAGGTGTCGAGCTAGGAGGGAAAAGGGGGGGGGGGGGGGGATGGTCCCAATATTCGGGTTTCCGCTTATATCTCGAAAACGGTGGTCCGCGGGTAAATTTTTTTTCCATTACATGAATGCTCATAAAATTATCTTCAACTTTTATTCTATGTGTGATTTTCAAATTCCCAGCCGTTTTTGAGTTATACGCTCCCAAAAAATTGTATAGAATTTAATTCCCTTTCAGAATATATTTTTTTTATTTTTTTTTTTATTAATAATTCAAAAAAGATACATAAATTACAAATACATTTTATACACTAATTAATTATATAATATATATGTTTGATGTACCCCCATAAAAAAGCAGGGCTTGTGTGTATGGGGGGAGGGGTGTTATTATATAGTTTTTATTTATTTGTTATGATTTAGTTCAGGTTTTGAGTGTGCTTTTTAAGGGAGTTTAAAATTTTTTTAAATTGGTATTCATGTTTCTAATATTTTCTGGTAATGAATTAAAGAATTTTACTCCGAGATATTTATGATTTTTTTTTTTTTTTTTTTTTTTTAATTATTTATTAACCAAAAAATACATGTTATGTACATTCTTTTAGGTATATGCCACCTCACTAGGCTGAGCCTGTTCCGAGGTGGCAATTTAATTGTAATATTCTTTTTTTACATTTTGGAGTAATTTATATATATATACATATGCAAATTAATCTCCAACCAGTCAACATTTACAGCAATTTTAAGTTTATTTATAATTTTAATTTTAAGTGTTGTCAATTTCAGAAAAAAACTTTTTTTTATTTTTTTTATTTGTGATAATATATTACAAAATTATACATAATATTTATAATACATTATTCCCATTGAGTCTAATAAAACTCATTTCGGGAAGGACAACATTATACAATTATGAAAATTATTTTTACAAAAGAACACGAATTTAAAGGGCATTTAAAGGAAAATACACAGATGTTAAAACAGACTAGGCACACTTGATACAGTTAGTTGAATATTTCATAAATTATTGATATTTAGAAAGATATACAACAGTTAATAAAAATTGTTAAATATGTCACTGGTTAATAAAGCTGCTAAAGATATTTAACTTACTATTGACACACAAATTTTGTTCGTTCGCCTAAAAATTTGTTTGACCACACTTCCAGTTATTAAATAAAGTAGACAAAAATCATGTTACTTGAAAATTTTTATATTATAGTTTATAATGAAAAGTCTCATGATAATTTTATTCTATTTCGTTACATTAATACACCAAATTATAAACCTCACTGTTCTCAGTAACATCATGTGACACTCTGAACTTTATATGGATTAACGTTTTCATCCTCTTTAAACGTCTGGCAAGGTCCTGGCAATGGTTGTTCATTCATAGCATCTTCATCCTCAGTAATGTCGTCTTCATCGTCGTCCTCGGCAACAGGCACGCAGTTGAGGCATTTCCCTTGGCAGCGGGGGCAGGCTGCATAACAGTTCATCAATGCTTTTCTGCATCCACATTTCTAAATTACAAAATCCTTGGTGCAGCGGCAAAATATCATTTTCAGGACCTTCTGGTGGATCTTCTGTTGTAATTGGCACCGGGGTGGCTCCAATATGTTTCCTTCCTATGACTGGACTATAAAGCCGTAAAAAAACTTACCAGTTTGCACAAACAAGCATATTGCACTACTAGTTTTTTGTTTTCTTAATTATCTCTTTTCCAGTGCATTTTCGAGAAAAATTATGATCACCAATTTTGTAGAACATAAAATTTCACAAAAGACTTAGGTATATGTTTTATGTTTTTTCGTCTCTATCAGGTATCGAGGTTCAAATCCGCTAAAATCAGGTCAAAAAACAGTGTTTTACTTGGTTTACATTCCGTTAGTTTTTCAAAATGGTAGCTCGAGCACAAGTGCGCCAAGGTCGAATACTAGGATTTTAAAACAGGCGATCAGTTTATAAAACTTATTATAAAAAAATTAACTACCAGAATTGCGACCCCCTCATTTGCGCTAATTGTCTGAGGGGGTTTCTCACCATTTTCCTAATAGCTTATCCATACTATAAAGTTTGTTTTCGATTTACGATTGACGGTATATTTATTTATTAGGTCGAAGTTTATTGTTCGGTACTCGAACCTATGAATATTGGCTATATATGTTGGATAAGTGGGCCGAGTTTTCTAACTATTGCAAGTATTTTATTTTTAATAAAATCCCTTATCCACTGGAGGAACAGTGCAATTAAAATATTTTTTATCGGATTGCTAAGGGAAATTTTTCCGCCCACATAAAAAAATCATACCTCCGAATTTGAATATGGAGACATACAAACTGATTTTTTTAATTTTTTTATTTTTTATTTATTTACTTTTTTATACATATACATTATTTATTGAATGTTTTGGCTACCCAACTAGGAAGAATCCCGTTTTAGGGCAGTCAAATTAGGATGATATATGGAACACAGATACTTAAATAATATAATAATAATAAAAAGTCCTATATAAATGTGTTGGATAAAATAAGAAGAAGAAAACAAAAAGAGAAGAGAAAGAATAAAATTAAACAAATAACCAATTAAAATATGAAGATAACCGTTGTTTGTTTAGCAAAATTATTTAAATAATAAAAAAGTTAAAAAAATATAAAATAAAATAAAATAAAATAAAAAATAATAAAAGTTTTATCTACTTAAAAACAAAGGATTAAAACAAAATAGCTAATTGCTGTTTGCATTGCAAATTATGGTCTTACATACATATTTTGTATTAATAAAAACTGGAAAAAGAAAAAAAAGAATAAAATAAGATAACTTGCATGAATATGACTGTTGTTTGTTTATCAAAGTTATTAAAAAAGTAATCTTATAAAAGGTATATATATATATATATATAGTTAATAACAGGTATTTAAATATATCACAATAAAGGTAACTGGTGTTTGAATTGCCTTCTATGTAGCCAATGAATTCCCCTATCTTTTGTTTATTATCACATATTTGTAGGATTTATAAAAACATATAATTAAATCTTTAACCTTAAAACATTTTAAAGAATCTAGAGAATATTTATTTTGTTATATTTTGAATGTACATTATATTATGTAGTCGTTTTAATAAAATAAAAAAAATTGAAAATTTGACACATTTTGCCAACAAAGCAATCCGAGGTTTTGGAAAGTGTGCCATAATGAGGCAAAAAGCGCTCGAGTGGTTAAAGTATGGATAAGCTATTAGGGGGATGGTGATAAACCCTGTAAGGAGTTAATATTATTTATAAAAAAAAAACGACAGTAATGAAAACATAATCCCTGTTGTATGCGATATATTTTATATTTTGTGATGTAAAATGACCGTACACAACAAAAAATTTCAGATTTCAAAGATGTAATAAAATATTATAACTGACTACATCTACATTTTTTGTGGGAATATTTTTAGTTTGAGGAAGGACAAAAAAAGTTTGAAAAAAATCGTTAAAAAGATTGCAAATTTGTTGCCCATCACTTAAAGAAAAGTTTCCGCCGAACATGTTATTCGGTGATCGAGGAAGCTTGTTTTTAAAATATTTCACATTATTCTTTGTGTTTAACTAAGCATTATTTATGTAGTTTTTTTTTTAAAGAAAGACAAACATTTTCGAGTTACGAATAACCCAACAACATTTGAAAATCTCCCACTACCATCACACTAAGCGAAAGATATTGCTTGTGTTAATTTGAGTAATATTGTAAACAGTTTTATGAAAAAAATATTATATTTATTACCTATTGTTAAAAATGTATTATCTAAAATACATTATTATGAAATTAAATAGAACTCATGAATAAAAAGAAAAATCAATCCCATCACTATTATTATGTAAAATGGTCTTACCATCACTATTATCCAAAACGATGGCTTCACCCCCCCGACCATGCACTCCTTGCCACGGCCCGTCAAATGTGCGAATGAGACGACTGCCGTAAACTCTCAAATTTACCTACAGAAATCGCTTGAAAACAGGTTTATGGAGAATACACTTTTCTACACCGAAACTTTCACGAAATTGAAATTTAAAAAAATATATATTTTCTAAAAAGAAGAAGCTACGTCGGTATGTTTTCATAATTTTGTAATTCTATATGAGAGTTGAGTTAGCAGCACTTTTTCCTAAAATAATATTTTTTGATAAATTATATATGTTTGACAGTGAATGTTTACGTTAATACGAAACGCATCGAAAATTCAAAAAGCTACCGACATAGCTTTTACTTTCTAGAAGGCAGTGTAAAAAAAATATATTCATTTTGTGCAATTTTCGATGTAGAAAAGTGTTTTTTCCCGGGCGTCCTTTTTGTATGGGCCGAAAAGCGAAGTCTATCGTCTTAATGTGTCTATTATTTCATACAAAAATACTGTTCGAATGCAACACTGCTGGCCGGCCGGCTCGGTCCAGGGGTAAGGCTCTGGACTAGCAATTCGAAGGTCGGGGGTTTCTAACACGAAGTACGCAAATAAATTTTATTTGATTAATTTGTGTTATTTCACAATTAATTATAATAAAATATATATAATATATTTACGGCACGTTCGCAAGTGCAAGATACTCTCAGTATCGCCCTGGTGTAAGACCACCATTCAGAATTGAAACGTGGCTTGAAATAGCTTTAGCCGTGTTTGGTGACCAGATCTGAATAGCCAGGTACTTCTTCACCTTTCTTTTCCCCATCTCCTTGCCCTCCCCACTTCAGCCTCACAACATACCCCAATTGGGGATGGCATAGTTTCACTGGCTCCAGACGGGAGCAGTTGGTACTCTTTTGCGATATTCATATAAAAAAATACTGCTAGCTAAACAGAAGAAATAATGAAAATAATACACGTTTTATGAATCTTTAAACTCAGTCTGTTAAGATGTGAATTAACGCAAACCGTTAAAAAGCGAAATCGCGATATACCAAAGCTCTCAGAAAAACTAATAGTCTCCACCCTCCAGTGAATGTGTCAACTGGTGCTTGCCCTGAGAAGGTAACCCTATAAAGAAAACAGTTTACTACAAACGTAGGCAGTAAATTTATTCAAAAAGGCATCCGTAAATATTAACCCTAATGCCTTTCTTAATAACACTTAAGAGACATTTTCCACGAGAGCCTCCGACATAAAAGGAACAACGAGGATCTAAGCCTTAAATGGCTCAGTCCTACCTTTCCACTCTTTCATTACTCCGGGACATAGTATGCTGCTTCTTCTTCCTTCTTATCTTTCTCTGAAATTTTAATTGAATAGTTCAGTGGCACGAATCTTTGAATTAAAACTTTCATTAATTCGTTTGTCTTGCGAAAGTTACGTTTTAATTCTTCCTCCCTTATAAGATTGCATTATTTATTCCAAATCCGTGTCGCGAGAACGGCGCTTCATCATTCAACACTGCTAAGACACCTCATAAGTTGGTATAACTCATTTTATAAGGAGGTTCTTGATCCGACAAGGCTTTAAAACAAAGGAGAATTCGTGTGTGATGTTTATGGTTTAAGTTTTTATTGCCCTTAAAACATTTTTAGTAAGCCTTTATAAATAATCTTTTATATGGTTGTTTTTTATATCTGAGGCTAGAGGAAAACTTCTTTTTATTGTCGTAAAGATACATAACGTTACAGATAAAATCTTCAAAGAAAATCTACAATCTACAGATTATGTTTTATTTTGTATAATCTGATTCCGAATCCCCTCTGACCTGAAATCCTGAACTCGTCACCAAATTCTTGTAATATTATAACGGAATCCGAATTTTAAACGAAGATTTCAAAATCGATTTTGTGCAAAGCCAACAACACCTTGAACATAACCATGTACCTGTTAAGCGGCGTCTCCTACAACGAAAATGTTTACACACTTCGTGGATAGTTAAGATGATAGACTTCGCTTTTCGGCCCATACAAAAAGGACGCACGGGAAAAAACACTTTTCTACATCGAAAATTACACAAACTGAATATATTTTTTTATACTGCCTTCTAGAGGGAGAAAACTATGTCGGTATGTTTTCTAATTTTCTATGCGTTTCACTGTCAAACATGTACGATTTATCAAAAAATATTATTTAAGGAAAAAGTGCTGCTAACTCAACTCTCATAAAGAATTATAAAATTATAAAAAGCTACCGAAATTTCAATTTCGTGAAAGTTTCGGTGTAGAAACGTGTAATCTCCATAAACCCCTTTTCGGGCGATTTCCGTAGGTAAATTTGAGCGTTGTCTCATTCGTACATTTCGCATTCGCATGTATTGTAATTGTGCGTGAGCTTATTGTGAGCGGGACAGAATGACAGACGCCGGTGTTCCGCGTGTAGTTCAAAGTCTAGCCTCTTAAGTCGGGGCCACAATGTTTTTACTTTCCGTGGCCCATGGAAAACAACAAACGTTGTGGCCTTGCCCCATGTTTATGGTAATGTTTGAGGTATTGTTTGTGAAATTGGTCGCAAGAGACCGACCTTTATTTGTCTTTGTTATATCCGTCAACAAATCATCAAACATAATCGCGAGATTTAGAATCGAATAAAACCGAACAATAATACACGTTCACAATACATATTCCAATTCATAATAATACATATTCCAATTCAACCAAAAACCTCAATAAAAACCAGGTCCTCAACAAATAAAACACTGAACATACCGATAACGCACACAACACATGGACAAAGACACTTTCAATATTACGCAACCAAACTTTTTAATTGTATGCCCATTACTCTGAAGCAACTAATAACTGCAAATACGTCTACAAACATTCACAAAAAACTTATCTCAGCCTGGATCAAAAATCAAGATTTTAACTTCATTCAAAACATAATAACTCCAAACCAAACCTAAACAAACTATAAAAAAATGTAAGATAACTAAACACATTTTTCGAGAATAAATCAACTATACAAACAGTTAAAAAAAATACATATATACATATTTTTTTAAATAATTTTTTTATAAATAAACAGTTTAAAATAAGCACTAATTTAAAAAATAAATAAAGAAGAAATTTTTTACTACAACACATAAATACTTTTCACACTTAAACATAACCACGTAGACACCTCAGCACAGGTTCTCCTAGTGAGGTGTTCACGAAGCAAACAACATTACCCAACCACAGTTTCACAGTCACTAACCTACCTTACACACAACACAACAAAAAGTTCATAAATTATGTTATTAGCTAATATGTATAAATATTAATAACTTTATGTGAACGCTGTAATATTATATAGAAATAAAAAAATAAAAAAAAATAATAAAAAAAAAACAATAAGTAATAAACATACATAAGTTAGGTGTATTATTTTTATCAACACTACCTGATACACGCCATGCGTTGCAATGCCAATTAAATAAATAAATTGTTTCTTCCTTCGTGTCATTTCCCATTCGTCACCGTTCCCCTTCCGACTCATCTTCCTCTTTCCCCCCCGCGTCCCCTTCCCCTCCCGCGTTCCCTTTTCACCTTCGGGCGTTCCCCTTCCCCTTTTCCGCTCTCCCCTTTATCGCGAACCCTTCCCCCTAACGCATTCCGCTTCCACCTTCTTCGCCTTCCCCTCTCCCTCGTCCGCCCACCCGCGAAGGCCACTCCTTAATTCCCCAACCGACCCTCCCGCATACTCCTCCCTCCAGCCTTTTTTCCCTGCCGCCTAACTCCATAAAATACACACATTTTTCCAACAACATAATATTATTATTTCCAAATTTCATAAAGTCATAGCTCACCATTATAGGATATAGAAGTATTAACGGGCATGCTCACCACAATTCAAAAAAATTAATAGCCATCGGATAAAATTTTACGTATTAATGGTATAGGAATCAATTTCATAACGCCATAGCTCACTACCCTATAACAATCCCGGGTATGCGCACATCATATTCCCAAAGTTTCATCGCAATCGGATGAACGGTATGGCCGCGCATAAGGTATAAACAAACAAACAAACAAATAAATAAACATTAATTTTTATATTATAAATTTTTGACGTTGAAGACGACAAACATGCAATATTTCCACATTATATAGTTTTAGACGTCCTTTTTTTAAATTTTGAATCCATAATATGAAAGGACGACCAAAGTGAAAACTTTTACTAAAACGCCATTAGAATGAATAGATTTTCCATTGATTCAAAAATTTTCTAAAAAAATTACAAAATTTGGTTCTTAACCACTGGAGCGACAGAGCAATTTAAAACTTTTTTCTCGGATTGCTAAAGGAAATTTTTCCGCCCACATTAAAAAATCATACCTTCGAATTTGAATAGTTTGAAACTGATTATAGTTCTATTTAGTCAATGAATTCAACTCTCTTCTGTCTATTATCACACAATCGTAAGATTTATAAAAAAAAAATCGATAGCTTTAAGAATCTAGAGAATATTTGCCATATTTTGGCAGCAAAGCAATCCGTGGTTTTGGAAATATTGCCATATTGTGGCAAAAAGCGTTCGAGTGGTTAATGTAGTAAGCCGTTGTAGAGGGATTATAAACATTTTTTTCCAGTTAGAATTCCAGTAAACATGTAAAATAATTCACCCAAATTTACATGTCCTTTCTATTTTGATGTGTTCACGATGCGTCCACCACCGGGATAAAACGTTTTACGCCTGCCCAGTAAGAAAAATTGTCGTAAAATATCCCGAGTACGAATCCAGCGGCCGTATTTCTCGGGAACCTTTTCACTTTCGAAAAGGTGAACGGCGCACCTGTGAACAGTATTTACGATGACCGTTAAGTCGAAAATCGTTTAACCCGAATCGCGCGATCCGTTGACCGTAAGTAATACGGCGCTCGACCCCTAGCCCTTATTGCCGGGTCGCGCAAACTTTCAAATGCTTTGCACATTGATGGAAAATTTTCTAGATGAACCCTTCGACGGTATAAGACCTCAGATGATTTAAGTTTCTACTGATTTTTATTCTTGCAAAAAATACAAAAGAGAAAAATTTACCAACATTTTTTATAAGGTGAATTTTATTTTAATTCAAATTAATTATGTTTACTTTACGAAGCTGTTTTGATAATATTAAAATATAGCCATTTTCGTTAATTTTTCAATTGTTTTTTTTATTTATTTATTCGTTATTAAGCAGGTCAGACCTCATTAAAAACGCTGGAATATGTAAATATGTAGGTAAATAATAAAATTTATTTTTTCGAAACATTGTTGGGATCAATTTTAGAAGTTTTTAAGGCTGGTTAAAATAAAATTAGAATAAAATCATTTTTCTCAGTACTGCCCTATAATAATAAAAACCAAAGAATTTGGCATTCTCAGACTATAAAAATATTACCATTTATTATTTCGGCTACTGGCATTATACCTAGCTCTCTCATTAAAAATTTAGGCATATTAGATTTGTCGAAGAATTTGTATATAAAAATGCAAAAATCAGTCATTTTAAATACATGTAGGATTACGAAAGATTTTTTAAATATTTATATTAAGGGATCTGTAGGATTTATCTGTCAAATTAGGAATTCCACCGAGCCGAACCCTCTGATATGAAAATATCTGGAGTCGGTGAATTATTTTCCCATTTAATAGTTTGATAGATTCACATGTTGTTCTTGTATTGTTTTGTATTAATTATACTTATATAATACACTTGCATAACGTGGATTTACTAGATGATATGGAAAAGTGTATGAAAGGGTTTAGTTTTTCCTATGTTTTTCCTAAACCCGGACCTGAAAATCTGGTGCGTAAAAAAAATTGGTTAATTTGTAGAGCGCCGTTTTTTTGAGAAATCACCCCACAAACAATTTATTATATAATTCTTAGGGTATATCTAAGTTTATTATTTACAAATAATGCATACAGAAACAAACAAAATACTTTAATTAGAAAGTTTATACTTGGAGAAGATACCAATTTGCACGCGGATGACATTATATTGAAATTTTGATTTTACTATTACTTGCATGATTTTACATTTACTGCCTCCATCAGTGTTATCATTTAATGATTTATAAGAAGATTAATGCCAAAGGTGAGTTAATATTTACTTTGTAAGACTTGAGAATTTTAGAATTCTTTAGGAATGGAGAATTTTCATGATTTTGTAAAAGCTTACAAATAAGAATTAGCTCATATTTTTTCACAACAGGAAACAACCACACTTTTTTTTACCAACAATTAAAGGAAAAAATTACAAACTGGAATATTCAAACTTTTTTTTTACGATAAGAATAGTCTTTCAACAACATTTTGAAAATTCACATTTCAAATTAGGACGAAAACGCCATCTTTCGCGCGCTTTGGCTTTTGACGTCACTGCGCACCCCGTGTCACATGCCGATGGTCGAGCCTAATGTAATTCAGTAATCAATCTTCAATTGATCATTTGTTTGTCGAAGAAAATGTCCGTTAATACCGTTTATAAATACTGTATAGTACCAAAATGTACAAATCAACACCTTCAACACCAAACAGCTCGGACTCGGGAGTGCGTTGTGACGTCACAATGTCACCAGTCAATGATGACTCGTTTTTGATCTTTGAATTTTCACACAACTTTGAAAGTGAATTGATTAATTTAATAATTTTTTTGGGGCGTTTTAAGTACAATATATGCATTGAAAACACTATATTACATACCCTTCATGTACCCTATTAGTTATTTACAATGTCGTAATTTCGTAGGTATACCAACAAATTATTCTTACATTTTCCCGTCAATAAACATTGAAACACTGTTAATTTGTTCGTAAGAACTTCAGTGCCGTTTTTAATCGTTTGTACGAATAAAATTATCGTATTTTAGAATAACATTTTTCTCCGTGTGAAAGGTTTTTGACATTATGGATAAGACATAATTCAGAACCTATGAAAGACATTCAGAAGCGAAACTTTGCACAAAATAGCTGTCGCCGTGTTTGATGGCTGGAACTGAAAGGTGAGGTAAGTCACAACCTTCGCATTCCTCTTCTCCTTACCCTTCCCACTTTCTATAAGCTCACAATAATCCCCTACTTGGATGTCATAGAAAAAAATGGTTCGGGCAGTTGGTAGAGGATTTAAAAAAAAATCATCAGGTAGAAAAAATGATTTTATTATGGCAGTCTGGTTTCCATATAAACCCGACTGCCACAATATAATAAAACTATTTCACTAAGCCACACTCGTAAAACGTATATAAAATATCAACAGATTGTCATATTTTTATAGCTTTTTTTCACCAACATCTCCCGTCCGAGATAAATCCGTTTGATTGCCGCCATTTTGATTTCGATTTCTTTTTCAAATTTGAATTCCGGGCGGGAAAGCGAATTATTTAAAAAGGTGAAAGAGAAATGAGGTGGTCAAACCAACCATCGGCGAAGGTGTATGGTAATAGAAGTCTGTCCAGGACAGGTTGATGGAGAATTTTATGTTCTAAGAAATCATTTTGAAGGATAACTTAATTAATAATTTTAAAACAACAAATGAATAATAACAAACTGTCTAAAGTAAACATTACCTTTATGTTTTGTTCTCATTTATTATGAAATACGTGTATTATATATAAAAAATCTCGTGTCACAGTGTTTGTGTTCGCACAGCTCCGAAACAGCTGGACCGATTTTTATGATTTTTTTATGACACACCTACAAAATATATTTTTAAAATATATTTGGTAGGTATGAGAATAGGTCGATAAGTATATTTCATACCGCGAGCTCTGGCTTTATGAAATTTGCATAAAAAAAATAAACTAGTTCAAAGAGTTTAGCGGCAGGGAAAAAGTCTTGAGGGGTGGAGAATTTAAGGAGGGGGGTTGCGGGAGGGGGGGAAAGGGAGGGGGGAAGGCGGAAAAGGTGGAAAGGGAATGCGTGAGGGGGGTTGCGAGAAGAGAAGAGCGGTCGGGGAAGGTGAAAGTGGAATGCGGGAGGGGAAGGAGATGTGGAAGCGGAAGAGGTAGCGGAAGGGGAACGGGACTAATGGGAAAGGACACGCAGGGAGAAACGATTTCTTTATTCAAGTGGCATTGCAACGCATGCTGGTTATCAGCTAGTAATACATAATAAACATCTCCGTTATAAGCATTAAAAAATAATAAGAAAATATATAAAGTTGGCTAGAAAGGGACATATGTAAGTAAGAAAGAAAGAGCGCTAAAATAATAAAAAAAATGATTCTCAGACGATATATTTAAAATAAAGCACACATCTCTTAACATCTAAGTTAAGTAGCGTTTAATGAAATATGTTAAAGCATGTTAACCACTGGAGCGCTTTTTGCCACAATATGGCACTATTTCCACAACCATAGATTGCTCTGTTGCCAAAATGTGGCAAATTTAAAAAAATATTTTTATTTTATTAAAGCGACTATATAATATGTTGTACATTAAAAAATAACACAATAAATATTCTCATAGATTCTTTAAAATGTTTTAAAGTTAACGATTTAATAATATAATTTTTTATAAATCCTACGAATATGTGATAATAGACAAAAGATATGTGAATTCATTGGCTATATAGAACTATAGTCTTTATGTCTCCATATTCAAATTCGGGGTTATGATTTTTTTAATGTGGGCGGAAAAATTTCCTTTAGCAATCCGAGGGAAAAGATTTGAATTGCTCTGCCGCTCCAGTGGTTAAATAACCAAACCTTCAGTATTTTTTTTTAAATTTCGGAGCATACTCTATGATTTTTTTTTAATGAGGTAATATCAAAATATAATAATTTTTTCTACTCTTTCTAATTTTTATTTTTTGCAGAGGGCTTAAAACTCAAAGAATTCATGAGAATTCGTTACAAGTCGCGACATGAAGAAATTCGCAGAAGAGCGTAAAGAACGTGTATGAAAAATAATTCTTCAAAAATATTTTCACCATCAACTCTTCAATAACAACATTTTCCGTGAATAGTTTTTCCTGACCAGTTATGAAAGTTATCTAATTATGTCTAAAGTCTTCACAAATCATTAATATAGGAAACGACAATTAAAATAATTGTCTGTTAAAATATTTTATTATAAAAGGTAGATAAAATATTATAAAAGAAAAACTATGTATCGCTTGCATGCCTGAATGCTTTGCACAAGTTCCAATTTAGAAAATGACACTTATGTTTATAGCAAATTTAAGTTGATTGAAAAGAGTTACACAGACAAACAGAGCAACAGCCGAAATTAGTGCTTTTGATTTTATTAAAACACTTTATTTTTTATTGTGAAAATGTGAATAACACACAATCGTCCCAACTACTCCCTGGAGCCAATGAGGCTGAAAGTTAGGGGCGAGAGATGGGGAAGAGAAAAGTTGGGATACCTTCTTGTAGCGAAGGTTTGCCAACATCAGAGCAAGTTTCTGCACGGAGAAAAATTTTATTGTAAAATACGATCATTTTATTCGTAAAACCGTTGAAAACGGGACTGAATTTCTTACGAACAAATTAACAGGTTTCAATGTTTATTGTCGGGAAATTGAAAGAATAAATTATTATTTTTGATTATTAGAACAAATTTTGCAAGTTAATACAATAATTTGTTATTCTAAAATACGATCATTTTATTCGTAAAACGGATAAAAACGGGACTGAAGTTCTTACGAACAAATTAACAGGTTTCAATGTTTATTGTCGGGAAATTGTAAGAATAAATTATTATTGATAATTATTATGACAAATTTCGTAAGTATACATTGTTGGTACTACGTATTTTTTCGTTGTATCGTCATGTTGTATTATCAGGGCAACTAGATAAAACATTTCTAAATGAATGTTTTATAAATATCGTGAGGGTAAAAATCGATTTTTCTCCGTGTGAATGGTTGACTCAAGTATCGCCCTGGTGAATGCACCATTCAGTATCGAAACGTTAGTTGAAATAAGTTAGGTATACTGATGTGAAAAAATCATGATACTGACGTAGTAAATAAAAAACTTGTGTTGGGTTATATCAATTAAGCCATAAATAAATGTGTATGTTGGTGCCTAGGCCTAGTTCTATCATATTATTTCAATTCTCTCTGCTTACTACAAACTAGTTACAATGTTAGTTAGGTTAGGTCAGGTAAGGTAAACCAAAAGTTCTCTTCACGCATCGATAGATTAAAAAAAGGATTGTTTATTTCCAAGTTCACTTCCATACAGATTACTACTACATTAGTGAGACAATATAATTAAAAGCCAAACTCACTTTATTAATTCTACAACCGGGAATATAAGCCCGATTCAAACGCATTGTTATTATTGCCTTATGTGCTCTTTTTACCAAAGGACAAAAGCTCCGCTGAACAAAAACACTTTTGCCATCAACTTATCTATTTTAAAACCCCCAAAGCCCGCGCCTTATTTACAGAGCTTTTTCTTGTTTGGCGGAACGGTTTTATATGGCGCTAACAATAGCCTCAGCGAGGGGCCTGTATTAATAATAACACTATGCCTATAGGGAGCTTTGGATTGTTTCGCCAAAGGATGCAGCTTTGCTTAGAAAAATAAAAAAGCTAATGGTCGCAACTGAAACTCGAACCCAGGATATTTCGTTTTACCGGGACAAGCATCTTAACCAATTCGGTCACTAAGACCACTTATTTTTAGGTCAATATCATATTTTAAATTCCGAATTAACAAATTATAATAATCTTTAATCTTTCGATTAATCTTTTCACTCTATTAATCTCGGATAAATTTATTAACATATTTTTGCAAGTACAAATTTTTGTACGAATAATTTGTTAGTATACGTACGAAATTACGTATACCAACAAATTATTCTTACTTGTTCCCGCCAATAAACATTGAAACCCTGTTAATTTGTTCGTAAGAACTTCAGTCCCGTTTTTACTATTAAAATGATCAATTTTTCAAATAACAATGTAATATGTAATAACCTATAACTCAACTCCTTATTATGTCCAACACCGTGGACTTCAATCATCTCACCGATGAATTTAGCCACGTACGTTAAGAATATGAAGAAATAATGATATCCATAACACCACTGGATCTTAAATGTAACTAATGAATCTTATTATTGTCACTAATGAACCAAATTCATATCACCAGCTTATCTTATGTTACTAATGAATCTTATCGATGTCACTAATGAACAATATCGATGTCACCAGTGATTCTTATGTCATTAATGAATTTTATGTTTGTCACCATAGATATCATGTTACTAACGAATCTTATCGATTTCACGAATTAACAACATTCACGTCACAAATGGATCTCATATGACACTAATGAATCTTATCGATGTTAATAATGAAGAATATTCACAGCACCAATGGATCTCACAAGACACTAATGAATCATATCGATGATAATAATGAAGAATATTCACGTCACCAATACATCTCATATGACACTAATGAATCTTATCTATGTTAATATTCACGAAAAATATTCACGTTACCAATGAATCTCATATGACACTAATAAATCATATCGATGTTAACCGCTTGGGCACATAAGCTTGTTTTCACGACAATTTAACGTAGGTAGACATAGGAATAACGTATGCCACGTAACTGAGTTATTTAATAATGAAAAATATTCACGTTACCATTGGATCTCATATGATACTAATGAATCTTATCGATGTTAATAATGAAGAATATTCACGTCACCAATGGATCTCGTATGACACTAATGAATCTTATCGATGTTAATAATGAAGAATATTCACGTTCCTAATGAATCTACATAAACAGCATCGATGTCATCAATAATCAATATCCATTTCACCAAAATAGAGAATCAATCCAATAAACCATATCCTCCGAAGATTTAACCATTAAAAAGCTTGCTTAAGAATTATAACAAGGAGCCTTTTGGTGATATTATCACATTATTTTATGCCTGTTTTGGTAGGATCTAATTAATCTTCGAAT
Source organism: Limnephilus auricula (assembly GCA_951813805.1). Lineage (NCBI taxonomy): Eukaryota > Metazoa > Arthropoda > Insecta > Trichoptera > Limnephilidae > Limnephilus > Limnephilus auricula. The sequence continues at coordinate 11,908,961 of OX638403.1, forward strand.
CGGATTTATTTTATTTCGTGATCCACCATGAAAACGTTTGTTTTAGATGTTAAAATACGATATTATTCGAAATATTCCACTGAAAATGTTGATTTTTTAAACATATTTTTCTTTTACTCGCATACCTTTAACCATATTACGTATGATCACTTCGGACGGTTATACGATCACTTCAATATACGATCGCTACCAACACGTCGGACGCATTATTGCTCTGTTTGATTTTGCGTTTTGCGACCACTTTGCAATTCGTGTGCCTGTAAATTTGTTTGTGTCTTCCGTGTCCGGTCAACTCTGTCTAGATTGTAGCCATGTTTGATAGCACCTTTTTATTCCATAATATCGCACGGACGTTGGGATTTGTCAAGTCAAGTCGGAGTAATCAACATTACGCAAAGTCTACTGTTACAGGACTACCAGTAGGTATATTGCGGACACCATTTATTTTCAATCTTTGTAAAAATTTCCACAAAAACCACAATCACTATGTACAACTACTATACTATTGCTTCATATTTCAAGGTAAAAAGACTTCATGGTCGATAAATCAATAAAAATACATTTTTATAATCCCATCGCGGGTGATGCGGATAAAATTTTGGTCTGTGACGTCTCGATCGATACCGAAGACGGACTCACAACGCCTGGTCCATCAGGAACAGCAAAGCGAAGAATATTGCGCTAAATTTCGAAATTGTGCATAGCATGTGAATTAGGCCTAAAGGGGACACCACGATAAAAAAAAAACGCGCCGCTTTCTTCACCTCAGGGTGCTGTGGAAATGAGTTTATTTAGCCAAATCGCATGTAAAGTACACTTTGCGGCGTTCGTACACCAAAACTATTGATTTTACAAAGAAATGTGAAAACATAAATTGAACTGTTTATTTTGTACATAGCGGCTTTATTTTTAGCATTATTTTTGACATCGACGTATTTAAAAGATACAATAAATTTCAGTTACAGATTTACATGGATATCTGTTTAGTTGGCCAACAGAGAAACTAACGAATATATGAACTATTTTGAAATTCACACATTCTTTTATAGGTACCTAAACTATCTGCAGTAACATGTATGTTGTAGAGTATGTCGTTCTGTATTATCAGTTTCTGTGTTGTCGGAATTGAAAGGCAGTGTCTCAAGCAAGCATCCAGCAAGTTGGAGCATGTCAGTTCCGCTTGCAGATTCAGATGTCAATTTACTGGAATATATTATTATTAACATATTATCATTTGTCCTCCTTTCACACCTACAACTTCATCGTTGTAATCTATCCACTAGAGTAGCTAGAAACTCGCGAGTGTGGAATGTACGAGAAGTCAAGATTAGAAGGAGAGTTGAAGTAAAATGATCTGGATAAGTTTGGAATCTCATTAAAGTTATATGTGTTTTAACTTTTGATTGGTTTGGTATATATCAAGTATCGAAGCTTGGAAATTATGCTTTGCACCTTATATTAGAGTAGAGCTGAGTATTTATCTAGTTATTTTTTACCACAAAATACTGCCATAAGCTTATAGCAGGGTCTCACTGCAGCTGGGGCATTATTAAAGTGACATTGTCTGCCTTTACGTTCCTTTTATTTCCCCTAGATTATATCTTGCAAGAAATCAAATATCAGGACATTTTACAGGAAAATTGTGTGATCTTTCAAAACATTTATTGAGAACACACTTGTGGCCTTCTTTAGTTATAATTTTTGTTATTTTGTGGCTTTGCGGCCAATTCCAAAAATCATATTTGTTAATTTTTACTGCTTTTGCTTTTAATGTCAAATAATAATTATTACGTCTGATAAAAAATAGAGGTCTTTTCGTGCAACCGATTATGAAGTGTCACGTGATCAAGTCAGTACCATCGAGCAACGATAGTTTGCAAATGGCGGCAATTGTTGTTGTAATATAAAGCGAATCATAAAAAATGGACTGTATTCAATGGTTTAGGATTTAATTAAAATAAAATATAATATGACGTTTTAGTGACACAACTATGGGAATGGTGAATCTTGGACGCTGGAAGGGAATCTGACTTACCCCGACTTACTGGTTATTGCTGATGATTTATTGTTATTGGCCAAGCAGAAGCATGGCACATGCACAAGTATCCGTTTGAATCGATATTGAAGGCACCGAGGGATCAATGTTGATCAATGCACAAGCATTCACAGTCGATGTTAAATTCACAGAGTGGTCACTGGTGGACCATTGCACAGCACACAACAGACTTGTTCAAACATATATAGTACTAGCTTCTGCCCGCGACTTCGTCTGCGCAGGATTAGTACTTCGATTAGCCTATTTTCTTTTCGTAGGTCCCACCTATGTTTATACCAAAACTCTTAGGCGCTCCGCCCACTGAGGCAACTGAAAACCAACTAAAACCGGCTGTTTTCTCTGTCTTGATTGGTCAAAAAGCTTGTTTAACCATAGATGAAGAACAATCAGCTGACAGCTCGCAACTAGCCCAGGGCAATCAGCCGTGACAGTCGCAAGATGGTCGCAAGTCACCGCTTGCGTTACCATTGACAACGGGGTTTTGTGTGATTGTGAAGTGTGCGGGCCATCACATTGTCATACAAAGACAGTTGGCAGTTGAGAGTTTTCAGTTGCCTGAGTGGGCGGAGGCGCTTAATCTATTTATTTAAAATATCTATAATTCTTGATTCGATTCAAGGATGAGTACTTCAAATACATTCACTAATTTAAATATTTTCTAAAATAGAATTTTGGTTTTACAATCATTGTTTTTCAAAATGTCGTTCTCAAATTTTGACATTTTCTATTAAACAATAGTTATTATTTGTAATACATGAAAAATAGCAAACTTTGGGTATAAATTATAGCCTATATGTTATTCTGATGTATGAGGCATATTATTGTAAAGTTTCATAAAAGTCCATTCAGTGGTTTTTGCGTGAAAGAGTAACAAACATACATACATCCATACAAACTTTCGCGTTTATAATATTAGTAAGATTGTTCACAGGTAGGTTGTCAGAAAGGGTAGGTACGTAGGTAGAAGAAAGACAGGTACGTAGTTGCGCCAACAATGGTTGGTACTCTTTATTACTTCTGACTTCTATGTTGTTTTACCGCAAGCTTATTAAATAAACAGAATGATTTATACTATTTTAAGCAGTGTAGTTTAATTAGCGAAAGCACTGACTTCGTAATTAAGCGGTCGCGCAACCATGCCTGCACTCTAGTTGGCATTGTTCATCGTGCTGTTATGTTATCGTAAACCTATTCCCTTTAGGAGATATTTTGAGCAATGAGTCATCTCCCCTACACGGTATGAAGTGAAGTGGTTATGCGCAAATATTTTATCGTCGGAGCCCCTGGTAACCAGACGTAGCAGTCTCAGTGTACTACTTGTGGATAGAAGTTCTGGTTGTTCTATCGTCTCAATCAAGCGGATAGATAAGTGGGAGCAAGTCAAACAGAACACTGAACACTTCATTACAGGGCTGAAGGCTTCCAAATACCGTGATTGTATGTGCATTCAAACACAAGGGTATGGTGAGGTAGGAGGGGGCATGGGGCTAAATGGTAAACAAATAATTAAAGGGCCATTTTGTGTTAGAAAGCTACGGTTTTGGGGCAAAGATTATCATGTATAAAATTAAGCAGCTGGGAATCAGAATTTTGGAAAGACTGAGAATAATTATAACTACTTCTTAAACATCGAAAGAAGTTAGGAAGCAAGTTTGTAATTTTGTAATGTCAAATTTCGACACAAAATAACATTTTCAAAATATTTTTCACAGGATTAGTACTTCTATTAGCCTATTTTCTTTTCCTAGGTCCCATCTATGTTTATACCAAAATTCTTAACATATTTCTTTAAAATATCTATAATTCTTGATTCGATTCAAAGTATTAAATGAGTACTTCAAATAAATTCACTAATTTTCTAAAATAGAATTTTGATTTAAATGAAATTTGATTGTTTTCCAAAATATCATTCTCAAATTTTGACATTTAGGTACTATTAAACAATAATTATTATTTATAATATATTAAAAACAGCTAGCTATATGTTATTCTGACAAATGAGCTATATTATTGTTAAAGTTTCATTAAAATCCATTCAGTAGTTTTTGCGTGAAAAAGTAACAAACACACATACATCCATACAAACTTTCGGGTTTATAATATTAGTAAGATTTAACAGTTCGTCATATTTCCGAAGTAGTGGAGAAAGATAAATTAAAAAGAATATTTTTCGATTAGTCACAAATTTTAACCAGTTTTTAAAATTTTTAATTTAAACGGAATATTAAATTTCTTCAGCGAAGAAAATAGAGAATTTTTAGATTACACAACATTTCTCTTAATTATTTTTTATTAAAAAAAGAATGACAAACATTCCCAGGTTACGAATAATCTGAAAATATTTAAAAAAAAACTCCTACTACCACCACAGTAAGTAAGAGGAATCAAAAACGCGACGCCCTGGTGGGACCCAAACGCGATAGCCATTCGATTTATATTTGATAAATATATACAAATAATATAGCTATTAACCGTCGTATTATGAAGGGTAGATAAATAAATAAATAATTAATCTCTCATTTCAATTAACGATATCCCGGATAATATAAATTCTAATTTAGGAGGTAGGTATGGGAATCGCTGCCCGGAAACCATTTATTGGATAATTAACACCCCTATCATAGGTCTCCCCAAGTGGTTCGCTACGTTTATTGGCTTAGTAGGGGCGCTTGCGTTCATGGGGTGAGGTTTGTCTAGGTCTTGGTGGCGGATGCGTTGGTCCACCTATTGACCTTTTGACCTCTTTAGCAGGACGCTCTCGACCCATAACCTTGCACCGTAGTGGGAGGGATGAATTCATACGTCCGTCACTCCTGGATACATTGACTCTCAGATTCCTACCCACCCCTCTCACCTTTTTCCTTACCAGAACTTCCTCTCCTATAAAAAAGACAACCCACACAGCATCCCCAAAAGATGACTCAGGCTCTGAGGGATTTTTATTCTTCACTGCCTCCCGCGTGGAGCTAATGCAAATAAATATACGTGTAAATCATAAGGAAACCACAAAAAAACCATTTCCAAAAACGAATATTCTTTCTAGGGAGCTTATCACTATGCGATCTTATGAGATTATTATTATTATTATTGATATTATTCCTGATGAGACACCTGGTCACTGGAGCCAGGATGCGGCTAATGGCCTCCGACAACACGGTGGTGAACGCAGCCTTCCAGCACAAAGCGTAACTCCTGAGTGAGCGCTACTTATAATTGTTCTACTTTATTTATAATTTAACTGTAAGTATTTATAACTATATGGGACATGTGGAATTTCACTATCCTCCCCACATCCTGGAATAAAACATTATTATTATTATAAATGACTAATGAGGTCATGACAGGTATATCGAAAACAATATGTTAATTTTTCCTAAAAACTTGCCCCACTTTCCTCCACATTTGCTGCTTTCGAAATTTGTTACACATGACCCCAAAACTACGAAATTACATGTGGATACATTGTGCACACAACAGCCAGCACAGCTACACGTGTGTACCCCGTAAAATACATAGTCTCCTAGTGAAGGATGTGTTGATCCGTAATGAGTTTACTTGTGATGAGTAACGATCCCGACCAGAACTTTGGGGAAGCAGGACAAACTTGTCGCGGTTCACGTGACCCAACAAGACAGGCGAAATGGACAATATGGTGCTGAAATCAGACACTCGCTCCGCAAGCGACAAAGTTTGCAAATTCAGGGTTTTTTGTTGCTTGCTGATTGCAATTATTTGCTACATATGGGGCGTTCTGACGTTTAGATTTTTGTTGACCAACTTTTATTTTACGAAAAAAGTTGAGCAACATTTTGTTCACACGTTTCAATTTAAGTTGAACCGATTTTGACTTTCAAAATGGCGTCAACTGAAATTGTTAGTGCGTGCGTCTATCTAATTTCTGATGTTCTGTGAGAGGAGCTGGAGATTATGAAAAAATATAAAAAACGTCGTACTTGGGTGAGAAAATGGATCATGAGAAGGAGTGAATTAGGCGCATCCAACACAATTTTTTTCAAAATAATATTATTTACATTTCAAAAATAATATTCTATTTTTGTATACTTCTTGTTTTTGATCCGAAAGACAGGGATGGCTTTGGTACAGATCCATAAATCTGAACATTAAATCGTCCGACCATTTCAGATATTTTTTGGTTGAAACGGATTCCATGACGGTAGAAACTACTACCGAATAAATGAAACGCCTGACGTTTACTTTTTCCCGCGAGTAACTAAAAATGATAAGCGACTTGAAACATTTGTTCAGACGCGACGATTCGATGTAAAACTCGAACGATTAGTAAAACCAAAATGGCGATAGTCATACTTGAACGACAAAAGTAGACGGGCTATCAACTTTCGCTAGCAACAAAAAAAGTTGATAACTTTGTTGACAAAGTGTTCACACGTGTCAATTAGCTTTCAACAAAAAAGTTGACCGACAAAAATCGCCCCGTGTGAACCGGCTATAAGATAGCTACGTATCTACGTGTTGTGAACACGTGTCGTCCATGACAGTAGCATTTTTTGCTTGTAATAACACAATATATGTACATTTTTACACAGCATCGCGCTCGTGTCAAATGTATTGTACATATAGTTTTTTATTAATCGATCTAATAATTATTTTTTTTATAAGAAAAACTCTCTTTTTTAACTTTTGAAGGTTATTCCCATCGATGTAATATATCATTGATGAAGAAGATACCAATATTAATCTAACTTTTTAAAATATGAAAATGAACAAGACACAGAAAAATAATAAAAGATAATGGTCGCAACTGGGACTCGAACCCAGAACCTTACATCTTACCGGGACATACACCTCTACCAATTGGGCCACTGCGATCTATTATGCTGTCGTAATTGTCAACTTCATATTTAAAATTTCAGAATTAACAATATTATCTTCAACTAATGTTTTTTTTCCACATTATTGGCAGCTACCTTTATTATTGAAAACAATTATTCAAATAATGTATTTGTTACCTAGATAGTGTCTCGGATAAATATATCCAATTTTATTACCAAGTTGACAATTACGACAGTCTCATAATAGATCACAGTGGCCCAATTGGTAGAAGTGTATGTCCCGGTAAGATGTAAGGTTCTGGGTTCAAGTCCCAGTTGCGACCATTATCTTTTATTATTTTTCTGTGTCTTGTTTATTTTCATATTTACTAATAAAGTTAGATTATTATTGTTATCTTCTTTTTTTTTTTTTTTTTTTTCGTTTTTAATTTAAAGAAATATTTAAAACAAAGAATAATACATACATATCAAATAAAAACATAATACAAAAACAGAGAAAAAGTCCCAATAAACTACTTTTAAGTAGTTTGTCTTCTTCAATGATCTAATAATTGTTTTATTATCAATCATTGTTTTGTATTAGTTGACTAATGGATGCAATCTTTTAGCCATAAGTTGTTGTAATGTTTGGTCTAGTCTTTAGTTAGACGAAATATAGTACAAATTTATTATAAATTCGTACAGCGCCTTTGAGGGGGTTTTTGAAGTAAATACTTCTTTACGCAAGCTTGACTTGAGGGGTAATCTGGCGAATGCGTTACGAAAATTACAGCGTTACGAGAGGCGTAATATCGGGCGTTACGAACGTTACGGAGGCGAACGATAATAAATTTAATTTAATTTTGAGGTTCATTCCTCACAATCTAATCGTAACAACAGCGCTCAAATCCATAGTAATGACGTTTGGAATGGGTGCTGGAATTTATGCTGACAATAGTTGTTAAGTTGTTGTTTCTCACATTCTAAACGTTAAAATCTAACTAATAACTAGCAATTTTTCGATTGGAACTTTTTGAATTTTCTGCTGCAAATGTGGATAAATGTCACTCTCTAACTAGAATCCGCATCAAAAAAGTTTTATTTTAAACTTTGTAAGAATTAAATCAACAATCCCATTCTAAGCGTAATTCCTATAATAATAATAATCAAATTTTCGTTTTCTAGTTTCGAGTGTGCGAACTCAGCGCATTGAAACGACTGATTTGTCACGATGATTGGTAACAATCCTAACGAATCTTCAATATAGATTCTTATACACTGATGATTGGAATGGTTTTATTCGATGCCAGAAAGAAAATTAGATTAGATTACTAAAGAAGTATTTACTTAAGTCGTGTGGTCTAAAGAACACTCGTATTTTTTTTCCCACAAAAACGACGCTTTACAAGTGACCCAAACATTATTATTATTATTATTAGTACAAGGTATATAATATTATTTCGGTTTCATGACAACCCAGAATCATGCAATTTCAACGACCCACTTTTTTTTAAAGATTGACAAACATTCCCGTGTTACGAATAACCTGACAATATTTTAACATCTCCTACTACGACTACAGTAATCGGAAAATCTTGCTTGTGTCATGATGGAGGATTTAGCCAGCCGACGTATTGAACACGGGACGCCTGGGTGGGAACTCAAGAAAAGTCATTAAAAGTTATGAAAAAATAATTGAAAAATACCCCACAACCTAACCTAACGTGACTTAGTTAATCATTTTTTAATATTTTTTTCATCACTTTTAATAACTTTTCAAATGAGGTGTTGAAGCTGTATGATTCTGAGTTGTCCGGTCATCACTATTTCGATGTCCAATAAGGCCAGAGCACAAACATTGATATTGAAACCGTAACGGTGTCCGAAATGTTGGCTAAAAAAGGAAGAATCACAAAACGGCGCTATAACCCAAAACTATATAATTTATTTTTTTTGTACATGGACAATGGACGACCGTCCGTGGTCGAGTGGTAAGACACTTGACTTCCAATCGGAAGGTCACGGGTTCGAATTTGTGTTATTTCACAATTAATTGATAAAAATAATATATACTGTATTTGCGGCACGTTCCAGAGTGGAAGATACTGTCGGTATCGCCCTGGTGTAAGACCACCATTCAGAATTGAAACGTTGCTTAATAATGGCTTTAGACGTGTTTAGTGACTAGATCTGAATAGCCAGGTACTTTCCTCTTCCCCATCTCCTTCCCTTCCCCACTTTCCTTCAGCCTCACAACATACCCCAATTGGGGATGCCATAGTCTCACTGGCTCCAGACGGGAGCAGTTGGGACTCTTGTGAGGTATTCTCTATAAAAAAAAGTGCTCTCTTAAAAAATAAAATACGCCTACCCAGGTTTTGGCCAATGTTATATTGAATTCTAAAATACCCGGGATGACTGTAATTATTTTTGTAACCTAATATAATTCAGCCTAACCATAACCAAACCTGAAAACTGATCTAACCTTACCTTACCTAACCCATTTTAACCCAACCTAACCTGTCCTTTCTTCTTCTTCTTCGAGCTTTGGCCTCCCGCAACATTCGCCTCCAACTCCTCCTGTCCTCAGCGGCTGACTTCCAGTTTGTTATCTGGAGAAGCTGTGCTGCATCCCCTCTTACTTCGTCTTCCCACCTCAATCTGGGTCTTCCCACTTTTCTTTTTCCACCTGGGTGTCCAGCCATAATTCTTTTTGGGACGCGAGTGTCCGGCATTCTCTGTACATGTCCAGCCCATCTCAACCTGATGAGTTGTCCCTTATCATTCCTAAATTAACCGGTCGGCGTTCGAGCCCAAACCACTAATTTAATGAAAAAATTTAAGATACGAGAACCTTGAAGACGGTGAATAAATTACTGAACGTTAAAATCTTTACGATCCAATCGATAAACCCAGATTACGCTTTTCTTTATTAACGTAAATATTTATTAACCGCGGATATTTATAAATGTAGCCTTCGTGAACTCTGGGCAGTGCCATTGCATAGTAATAGTAATATTAATTAATTTCTATAGTAAACCAAACAATTTTGCGTCAGAAATAATGTGTGAGATCGACATTAATAATTCTTGCTTAATTAACGTCAATTAATTTACTGCAGTAGAGCTTCGATAGTCCGTTCCCAGGATAATCTGAGCGTCGCTGAAATCCGAACTGCCAAATGATTCCTTTCTCTCGTTCCATGGCTGCTAGCGCTATGTTTTTTCCTAAGCAAACAGCTGTTTCATTTATTTTTTTTATCTAACATACTATAATCCGAACGCTTTGCGAGTCCGAATAGGAGATTTAGCATGGACGATCGATAAAACCCCGTATCAATACGACATTGACTAAATCCGTCATCTATGGTCAGTAATCAATATATGCAATCGGTAAGAGATATTCCGACCTACGATTGATAAATTTTAGACCGACATCTATAGTAAATACCGGATACGTTTAAGTTAACTGTCACGCTATAATATAATTTATTTGAATAATGTCGTTCGTTATGCAAAATTATTGGCTTATTAATGAACGGAGTTGACCTAACGCAGCTCGTAGAATTGAAAGAAGTCGTATATGCGATCCATGGACTTAAATATTTCAACTAAGACGTGACCAACCATTCTATCTTTGAGAAACGAGTGTTTAAATATAACTATAAGTATAAAATATATTCATAAATTAACTCCCGTTTAGTGTCAAAAAGTAAATGTGGGCTGCCAAAAAATTTTGCTTAGTATTTAAATTTAACATTGCCATTTTATTAATATTTTTAAGCATGGTGTTTGTTATTTCGGAGTGATTTTTCGGAGTCAATTTAAAGAAAACAGTATTTAAAGGAAACCTTCAGTTTTGCCAGAGCATATCGATTTCTAATTTATTATCTGTCAATATCGGTATTGACGGTGAAACCGTGCTCAGGACAACGTATGGCATCATCGGAAGTTACGCCTATCGATCTGGGGTGCTAGCGTGGTCGATCGATCAGGATCGGTAGAATAATTGTCGGTAACTTTTCATGGTTCCCTAGGACAATTGCAGATCGCTAACGTACAAACAACAGTTGATATCGAATATATTAAGGACACTTAGTCATTGTGAACTGTCACCTATTTCTTTTGCTATCTGCAGTTGTCCTGGGGTTACCTGAGAAGTTACCGACAATTATCCTACCGATCCTTATCGATCGACCTTGCTAGCACACCTGAGGCCCTAGCACACTTGCTCGATAACGATCGATAGGAACTATCGGTAACTTCTCATCGTTCCCTAGCATGACTACAGATCGCCAAAGAATAAGTGATAGTTCACAATGACTAAGTGTCCTTGGGAACGATGATAAGTTACCGATCGTTATCGAGCGAGTGTGCTAGGGCCTCTGATATTGTAAAGTTATCGATTTCACCGTGTTAGAGTTGCTGGTTTGTTTTTCATTATTTCGGAATACCAAGACTTCACTGTATTAACTTCGAAGAGACTCTAAACACTGCAGTCATCGACGCGTATGACACCGTGCTGCATTATGATAATGTATGTTCATATTACAAAGCTGATATAACAAGACTGATAGCAGACACTAAGCATTCAAAGCAACGTCAGGCACAGACGTTTGTATTGGAGATTTGCAAGGGAAGTTGCAAGTTGTTGATATACCAATATTACCAGACAGGGAAAGGACAGGCATATTAATTATGTAATTAATTGATTTGGCACTAGTCGGTGGATTAACACGTGTTAGTTATAGTTCAACAAATATTGGTTATGATGCCTCCATGTTTGCTCTGATTAAACCGTGGTAAACTGGGACGCTGCTCCGGTTAATAAAATCCAAATTATCGCCGTAGACAAAATCTACATTACGCTCACGTTTGTGATTTTAGTCAGTTAAGTAGAAATTATTGTCAAAATTCTCTGTGAATGGGTATTAAGTGAAAGTCAGAATTAATAATTTGACAAAAAAAAATCTAAACGAGATATTTGCACTTTGTAAGGGGATTTGTTTTCAAGTCTATAAGCATCTGAAATATGTGGTTTGTATTTTCAATGACGGATAGGACTATTCACATTTATAAAACATAGTTAATAAAACCATTTTTATTATATCACTTTACTAGAGTTTTACTTTTATTTCTTTCCGACCGGACCGGTTTTGGACAATCACGTCCATCTGAATCTGAAGAAAGCTAAAAAATACTTTATTAATACTATGAAGTTTCGCAAAGTATGAAGTAAAATAAACATCCTAAACAAAGTTTTGATAGAATCACGGTTTCTTAATATATTTTTTTTTCTAATTTAAATTTCAAAATTTTACTCATTAAATAGATTTAACTAGAATGGTTACCTAAATAAAATAAAATACGTTACAATATTTTAATTGCTTATTTATGTAATTACAGAAAAGATACCCATTATTATTAAAGATACCCATTATTTTTTTCTTTTTAATGTCATCTGGAAGGCAACTATGTAAATTGCTTCTCTCGTAGCCAATGGATTGCTCGCCATATTATCGCGTATGTGTGGTGTGTAAAGGTAAAACATAATGGGCTATATATTATACAACACAGCACGTACGCTAGTTAAGGGGCTAGACTTTGAACCACACGCGAAACACCCGCGTCTGTCATTCTGTCCCGCTCACAATAAGCTCACGCACACTTACAATACATGCGAATGCGAAATGTGCGAATGAGACAACGCTCAAATTTACCTACAGAAGTCGCTCGAAAAGGGGTTTATGAAGAATACACTTTTCTACACCGAAACTTTCACGAAATTGAAATTTTTAAAAATATAAATTTTTTAGAAAGAAGAAGCTACGTCAGTAGCTTTTTATAATTTTATAATTCTTTATGAGAGTTGAGTTAGCAGCACTTTTTCCTTAAATAATACTTTTTGATAAATCGTACATGTTTGACAGTGAATGTTTACGTTAATACGAAACGCATCGAAAATTTGAAAACAAACCGACATAGTTTTCACCCTCTAGAAGGCAGTATAAAAAAAATATTCATTTTGTGCAATTTTCGATGTAGAAAAGTGTTTTTTCCCGGGCGTCCTTTTTGTATGGGCCGAAAAGCGAAGTCTATCATCTTAAGCAACGTATAAGATATCTGGACTAATTAAAATTCATACTTTTGCATGGGAATTACATGCTTTAACGCACTCACGCGACGCAAAGCTATACTCCCATTGCAACGCCGATCTGGGGTTGTCCAGATGGGCGTGGGACGTGTAAGGGTAAAGGAGTGGAGTCACGCACCAAACGAGTGGTATTATCTATACTGTTGACGCATTGATTTCACAGTTGATTGAATTGGTGTTTGTTTGATATGAATTTATTGTAGATTAGTTACGAATAAAAAGAAATTGCATTTCGCCATAAATCCAGCAGTTTTCAGGAGCTATAGACCATAGGTAGTTGCAGGCCGGTTAAGCAGGTGCTTGAGGTACAACAATAACATGAAGAAGGAATGGCAATGTACTTCCGAAGACGTGTATTTTCTTTTCTTATATCACATTTAATTATTATAATAATTTTTTTTTTTTTAAATTTTATTTAAGTTAAATTTAATAATGTTAATTATTAAGTTCTGCAAGTGTTATAGTTTTTATTACTGTGACAGCTGTTTCGGCTTACAAGGCCATTTTCAAACTGAGCTCAAAAAAATTAAAAGGATTTCTACGAATTACATATTTATCATTATATATTTGTCATTGGCCATACGTACTCCAGTGTACCATCGATTTTGGAAGCGATTGTCCCTTATGTATAAAGAAATTGTATGAAGAACAAAGTCAGAATCGCTTGGGTCATACTCGTTCTTGACGTAACGAAATACTGGATAGCGCCTAGCCACTCCGAATTTAATATAAACAAAAAAACAATAAATACACATTTAATTATGCTGTAAAGCTCGTCAAATTGAACATTGCTCATACAAAAGTACACGAAGAATCGTTCGTCATCAGATTCAATTTTTTTTAATTTCTTTTATTTTTCCCAATTTTTTACATTTAACATTACAGTTAAATATTAATAAGAAAGGGAACCCACTAATGTGCAGAATGTCCGCGGGTATTAAGTGTATTTTTGTACCTAAAAATAACAGTACTCCTAAAAATAAATATAAAATTTTTATTTTATTTATTTATGAAAATAATTTTGTACATTGTATATATACTGTGTTATTTCATCCGCCATGCTAGGGATGTCCCTGTGTCATGGCGGGTGAAGTTTACAGATAATATAATTTATGGTAATGAAGTATACTGATAATAATTGATGATATAATAATTGATGATATTAAAGTTTCATGATAATAAGTTTATGATAATTAAGTTTACATAAAATATGATAATTGATGATAATGAAGCTTGCAGATAATATAGCTATGTATTTATGATAATTATGTTTACATATAATATAATTATTGATGATAATGAAGTTTACAGATAAATCCCAGCCGAACTGTGGTTTTGATCCAAAAACAGTTCGGCAATACTCGGTGTTGTCAACCGCCACACTGCCAGTGTATAAAAACATTAAATAATTCACTAAATGGCTTGCCAGTACCTTGTTTTTTGCCTTGCTTTTTAGACAAATAAATTTTTTAAAATGCTTCATGAATTGAAAAAAAATAATCATTCCAACCGTTTTTGTGAAAATTTTCACAATAACAATTAATACTCGTTGTATTAGATTATTTTTTTTTCTCTATAATTCATAAAATTCACAAATTTGACTGAATTGCCAATATCGAGTCAAAATATAGTCCAAATCATGAAAAACAAACCCCTTACTGTGTTTACTTTATTATGTTAACCTGTTTCTTTATTCTGTCTATCATATCCAATAAAAATCGAATATAAAAATAGACAACAAATTTATAAACATCAAAATGTTCAATTTGCGAACTGGAGAGTGAAACTTTTTCATCAAAATAAAAATAATATTGAGTTTTGTACTAGTTATTAAACCTTATTTTTTTAGACCCCGCATTCCTACCGAATTTCTACCGATTTAAAACATTTATCATTTCATTTCTTTTCAACACATAAAATTTTTAATATAAAAAAGACATCTATAATAGCAATTTAATAATAATGATAATAATTTGTTTATTTCAGCTGAACAGAGCGGTACGTGCCTGCCATATAAAAGTTTACAGTCTCTAGTACTAAATCTAGTACCTATTACGTCGCCTGAGAGCTTAATTGTCCAATCCCCATTTTAAAATTAAAAATAAAGTATCAAAAACGATAATTAATCACAAAACCACTTGAGCGCTTTTTGCCACAATATGGCACTATTTCCAAAACCACGGATTGCTTCGTTGCCAAAATATAGCAAATATTATCTAGATTCTTGAAAATGTTAAGTAAACGATTTAAGGCCGCGCTACCCCGATCAAAAATAAGAAGATGGAGAGACACGACAATACAAACGTGGGAGCGAGCACGCTAACATTAAAAACCATAAAATTCATGCGAAAATTGTGAAAATGTTTAATAAAGGACGACTCGTTTGAATAAGAGCAAAAATCTCGCGGGTGCTGTGTCAAGTAGCATTTAAAGAAACATTGCGGATTTTTTCATACATATAACTTGTAAAATAACAGAAACAAATGTGTAAGTAATAATTTTTGGAGGACACTTTGCGATTTATTTCTATCGAGGGAATTTCAAATAATTACCGTTTCGGCGTGGGGAATGTATAGATACTATCTTAAAGAATAACATATTTTTTAAGAACTTTAAAACTTTAAACGTTTAAGGAAAACATATAAGAAATCGGTAGAAATTGGCAGAGCGGCCCCTTAATAATATATTTTTTTATAAATCCTACGAATATGTAATAATAGACAAAAGATATGTTAATTCATTGGCTACATAGAACTATAATCAGTTTGTATGTCTAAATATTCAAATTTGGAGGTAATTATTTTTTTAGTGGGCGAAAAATTTCCTTTAGAAATCCGAGAAACAAACTTTAAATTGCTCTGTCGCTCCAGTGGTTAACTAAGAATTATTTAAACTAACGAGACCTTTAACTTTACGGGAATAGCTTCATCTTAAATAGCTATCATAATCATTCATTGAAATAATGAAAAAAAACCTCCTCATGTAAAACTTGCAAATGGTCGCTTGGACAATTAAAAACGTAGGCGATGATTAGTTTGACAAGTTAAGTGCTTGCTTTCATATTATAAGCAGTTTCAGTTATATATTTTCTTCTTTCTCTATATTGTTACATTATTAGTCATTGATCGAGTTTAGCGGCACCAAAGGATTAAGGTTTACTTAGATAATAATGTATGTAGTTTGTGTATTTGTACAAATCTCCAGGTTTCCATCTTATTTGGCACAAGGGGGCAAGAAGCTGATAGTGCAGTGAGTAATTGGTTGGTTGTTCCACGGATTGCAGAAGTAAATAGGGTAACTACGTGATTGGACCTATTGAGAAAATACCGCACTAGGACTTGAAAGACTTTAAAGAGAGCAAGTGAAAAAAAAATTTAAAAAAAGTTTATTTTTCAAACACAGCAAATTTATGTTGTGGCAAAATTTTAAATATTTTTTTTTTTTAAAGAAAGACAATCATTCCCGGGTTACGAATAACCCAACAACATTTGAAAATCTCCTACTACCACCACTCTAAGTGGAAGATGTTGCTTAAAAGAATACTTTGTTTAAACCACGTTTATTGTTTAACAAACCAACATATTTCATAAGCAATATTCATCAGGGTTCAGTTAAAACTTAGTTAAAAAATAAACGTGGTTAAAACTGCCATAGGTCACCCATAATTGGTTCGCTACGTTTGGTGAGTTAGCAGGGGTGCCCGGGTTCATGGGGTGAAGTTTTTCCGGGTCTTGGCAGCGGATGCGTCTGTGCACCAATTGCGTGGCAGGCCAGATCGGGAGAGACTCGTTGAGGGAAGGCCTTTTGAATTCTCCAGCGAGTCTTTCCAGGGATGAATGATTCCAGATGAAATCATTAGTCCGTCACTCCGAGACACACTGACCCTTAGATTCCTATTCACCCCTCATACATTTTTCCTTCCTAGAACATCCTCGCCTTTCCTAAAAAGAACCCTCTACCCACGGATTCCTATCCAACCCTTATACATTTTTCCTCCATTTATCCTCATTGTAAAAAAAAAAAAGTATTTTATTGACTTTTCGGTTATTTATATACGGCCTAACAAATTCCCTCGCGATTTTAACCATAGATTCCTGAGCATATTCGGAGTACAAAAAATAAATAAAATCATTTTGCTGACGATATTTTTTTTTCTAATAATACTTTTTTTTAATCACACGTCGCCACTGATCACACTCCTATACGTCGCGACGGGGTCATGTGATACGCGTGCTTCTTTGTGTATCACTGTGCTTATCAAGTGACCAGCCAGGCAATACCCGACTATATGCTCAGTAATCGCTGGTCAAAATACTTTAGGTACGTGCTGTTACATCCTGTATAGTACCTATCTTTTGACATGACTAGCCCTTACAACAAAGGCAGGGTTTCATTTTATGACGAGTGTTCGAAAGGCGTAAGAACTTTATGCTGCAATTATAGTGACCCCTGTTTTTGGCTGGCGTTTGCCGATAAGAATTTACTGCTGCATCTTACTCGAGTCAATTGGCAATATTTAACGTAAAGGGTTGAGTGATCGATGACCTAGTAGATTGACACTCCGCTAGTAGCTAGAATAGCGGAAACGGAATTGCCACCCCTTCAACACAAATATGCTTTCTGTGGTAAATTGGACTAGTATGTTCAGAGGGTTACCAATAGATGACAGGAGTAATAAAGCTTCCACTAGTTTCCGTCAGGTGGTCCCTAGGAAAGCATATAGTTGACGTGTGGGGCTCTGCGCTGTCAGATTTACCTACCAGTCAATTGAAACTAGTCGCATAAGCTCAGGGTTATTATTACTTTATTGTGTAAATAAACAGTCTGTAAAACGAACTAGGGATTTATTGAGAAGTTCCCAACAGTTTGTTTGAATGTTAATAACATTACACTTTCTAAATTTCTCTGTTGTTTGGCGCGAGTCAATTATTTTACGCAGTTAGTCAAGATATAATCTTCTTTAGACTTTCCTTTCTGTTTTTCTGACAGTTATTTTTTCATATGGCTGTTCTAAACAGGTACACGTCTGAACCATCTGGCTTCATTTTCTTTCTCTCACAGTTCCATGCTTTACTACCATAAATCGTGGTTGGTACCATAATTGTTTTGTGGATGCACTCTTTTATTCTATGCATTCACACTTTTAAAAACTTTGTTTGCTAAGTCATAATTGTATTTTGGACTGCACTCTGTCTTTCTAATAACATGCATTCACACTTATGACAACTTAGTTTGCTAAAGCATCCTCCTCCCTTCTCACTCACTCGCTCCAAGGATTTAAATTCCCAATTCTTTCCCCGTCATTATGTTTTCCTCTCACACTATTTTATACTCAAAATAATTATTTTAGTAAAAAGTTTCAGTCGCATCTAGGATTTGATCTACGAGATCTTGAGGCCTTCCCGAGGTTTTGCTTAACTACTGAACTAATCCGACTTTATTCCCATCGGTCATATGCAAGTGTATCTTACTTCGACCAAGAGCTAACAAGACTATCTTCATTTTTAACGCATATTTTTTGTGGCTGCTATCTTTATACGTGATTTAAAGGGCCCGTACCCATGCTCGTTCATAATCGAATTTATCTCAACACGTGTGCCGTCTCGCTCGATGGTTTATTGTTTGATATCGGCCAACGGCTCGATGTAAAAAAGATTCACAAACCGAAATTCTTGCTCGATGTAGGACAGAAATTTACGATTTGATTGAGCTGCTTGGTGGTATATCTTTGACGTCGTATGTCAAACTGCTCGAGCGTGTGGAGCGCAATGACGAGCTTAGTTCCAAGATAACATATTCAATCGAGCCAAATCGTTGAGCATGAATAAACCAAGCTATGAATCTAACCCAAACATAATTGCAATCTCGATAAATATTTATGTTTATGTTTAATATACACTACATCTGTTGACTTTCTTAGAAGTCTAGGATGAATATTCAATATTTTTTATAAAAGAATAACTTATTGAGTGTATTCTTAAATTGTAATATTTAGACATTGAAGATAATACTCGTAGATAATGTTGGTAGTTCTAAGTCAAAGCACTATATAGTTAAATATGACCGAAGGGGATAGGCGAGCTCAGTGGGAGAATAAAGCCCCGGCAAGGCTGAGGTTCTGGTTTCAATTCCTGGATGTGACGGAACATTTTTCTGATTCACATTTTTTATTTGATAGTTGTTAACATTATCTTTAAAGTGATGTTTTACTAAAAAAATTATTCTACTATAAAATATTGAATTATAAACAGATTAACCAACGACCTCCATGACTTTCTATACTCCGTGGCACCATATGATGCATTGATTAGGTCTCCCGGGAAGCTGCAGACGTAATCAGGGGGTTTCTTCATCTCCTTTCAAAGATCTGTGCTTTTGGTTTCTTTAACAGCATCTTCTTTCTAGTCCAACTTTATTTGAAGATGAGATATGTTTGAACTCTATATAGCTAAACAAACTAACACGAACAGAAGGTGGTCACTAGAGAGTATTTTCTGGTTCAAAATTTTTTATTTGTACAGTCAGTAGGGTTGTAAAGTTTCATATATATTACATTGAATTTAAAATAAATTCAATTTAGTTATCATTTTAAAAGGTACTTTTAACGCACGAAAATTGAAAATTGCTCGAAAGATATTTCAAAAATAAACATTTTAATTAAAACCTTTGTATTTAGGGTGTAAAAACTCTTTGAAAAAATAAGATAACATAATACCTGTTGTACATAAGCCGAAGCTGTGAATTTTCTAATGAATACTATACGCCTATGGATTGATCGATAAAACTTTAAAAATGGTTCTCGATATGTTAATACTCAGGTAGAACTAGTATTCTAAGAATTGCCATGGTGAACATGGTGATCACAGTTCAAAATCGAAACTTTAGATAAAATATCTATAGCCTTGTTGATCCTCTACCCTATTTATATTCCTCCTCACCCCATCAGCTCACAACATACCCCTAGTGGGATTGTCATAGATTTCGAACGATTGGAAGCAGTTATAATTCATTAACACAAATAAATCAATTTACTATTTAAGTAAGTCTAACATGCATATACCACCTAGGTAAATTAAGATAAATTATAGTTTTTACGTCTAATATGCAAATAACACCGGGTAAATTCAAACAAATAATAGATTTTATATCTAATATGCAAATACCACATGAGTAATTTCAGAAAAATCATATTTTTATGTCTAATATGCAAATACCACCTTAGTAAATTAGGCGCAGTCCAGGAGTAGAGCGTTAGACTTCCATTCCGAAGGTCGCGGGTTCGAACCCGGCGTGCGCAAATAAATTTTATTTAATTGATTTGTGTTATTTCACAATTAATTATTAAAAATAAAATATAGTATATTTGCGGCACGTTCCAGAGTGGAAGATACTCTTAGTATCGCCCTGAAGACCACCATTCAGAATTAAAACGTTGCTTGAAATGGCTTTAGCCGTGTTTAGTGACTAGATCTGAACAGCCAGGTACATCCACACCTTCCTCTTCCTCGTGTCCTTCCCTTTCCCACTTACCTTCAGCCTCATAACATACCCCAATTGGGGATGCCATAGTCTCACTGGCTCCAGACGGGAGCAGTTGGGACTCTTGTGAGGTATTCACTGTAAAAAAAAGATAAATCACATTTTTTACATCTAATTTGCAAATACCACATGGGTAAATTCAGATAAATTTTATGTATGGAAAAACCACGTGGGTTAATCCAGATAAATTATAGTTTTTCTACCAATAAGTAGGCAGCTAACATAACAATAACTCAGCCAAAAAACAAAATACCATCCAACAAAACAGTTGTTCATAAATTCAAATAATTCTCCGCATAATGATACCCTTTAAAATGAACAGAAACGATAGGAAGCTAACCTAGTTTTTTATGATGATAGTCTTTCTTGAATTCGAGCAATTTTCCCCTGCGCCCAGAGCTAACATTTTTGCATAATTGCCTGATCTACATTGGTAGATATGAAATCGATGAAAACCACCAAAATTTCGTCGGATTTTGCACGAATTCTATCGGAAAGTTTATTTGTAATTTGAATAAGCGTGTCAAGGTTGCCAAGTTCTGTGATTAATGCTATCTATTTACTAAATAATATCTCCATCTTCCAGCGCCAACTACTGTTAAGTGAAACATTAAACGGGCAGAATAAATTATTAATATTTTCACAGCTTTATTCGATAGTTTCTGTTATACGATAGAAATGACTATAAAATAAAGGCGAAGTTTAATGTTACATAACAGTTTTAGATTAATCTTTACTAAGAATCGGTTTACATTATAAATACAAAAAATATGCTTTTGATTAATGAAGCATTTCCCACCGTTTCCATTGAGTATAAATAAAATTAAATGGTTAATTACTTCATAAAAAATATAAACCTAAACTACTTAAAAATGTATTTTTTCATTAGAAATCTATGAACGCATGTAATAAAAAACTTTAAAAAAATAGAATTTTATGGTTAAAATTATCTCGAATCGACCTCGGCCTCTAAAATCCGGTTGTCCTTTAGTGACAGTTCAGAGTTGCGAGAGGTTATTTTCGTGCTATCTATTTTACGGTATTTGCTATTTATTATCATTATCATCTTTATGTTTGCGATAAGTGACAGTTCGTTACGTTCTGACGATGGACCTATAATTTACTATATGACACTACGCACGTAGCGACATAATTTAGGTACGCAGGACTTTTATATGAAGATTTTGCGTTAATAAAGAAACTGCTCGACTTTTGACTACATTGATTGCAAATATGTATAAATAATGGATGATAAAGTGTAATTACGAATATTGATTCAAATGACGTGACGTAAATAAAATGAATCTTCTGTAATTTGTTTCTCTCCTCTGCTAGGAATGATGCCGTCAAACATGCAAAGAGTACTCGGATATATTGCAAATACACACAAAACTACGGTGTGTAAAATATTTTTGAATGTATCAAAAGCCAAAGCATCACTCAACAAAAATTTCATATCAATGCCTAGAAGTGACGCTAAAATGTTGGAAAATAATGTGAAATTTCACAAATTGGCATATGACCACATCATATGACCATCACAAGACCAAATGACCATAAATATACCAATCCCCACAAGACCATCACAAGACGATGCAACCACAGACAACGCAATGCGCATAGAATTCATAGAATGTTTGGCATTTAAGCCCTGTTCATACACAGCTATAAACCGCGAGCAGATATCTGTTGAACCGCGAGCGCTTATTTTGTACCGTTCACACGACGCTATCAAATATTTCTTCCTACGGTAGGAGAGGGGGTCAGATGAATTTAGGTAGCTCGATACGAGATACCACTTCTTTGTAGATTTTGTACTAGATCTGAGAATTTGACAGGTGACATTCGCGCGTTTTAATAAAAATGACCCCCTCTCCTATTTTCAGCGGGAGGGAGGAGGGGCTTGTCCGTTCGTATATCGCCTCAGGAGCGGTTACGGCATAAGACGTGCATTATCTGTGGTTGATCTGC
This sequence comes from Limnephilus auricula, assembly GCA_951813805.1. Lineage (NCBI taxonomy): Eukaryota > Metazoa > Arthropoda > Insecta > Trichoptera > Limnephilidae > Limnephilus > Limnephilus auricula. The sequence goes on from OX638403.1 coordinate 11,931,470, forward strand.
GCATAAAGCGCTTAGGTGTGAACGGTCTGAAGGAATTGTATGGAGAGCGATATTTGGCGTGCTATGACCTTTTATAGTTTATAGCTGTGTCTGAACAGGGCTTTAATGTGTGAGTTGCCACATGAAAAAAAATATATGAATAGTTCCCAATACGAAAATGTGGGAATTAGACAAGTTATCACGCTGAAATCCCGGTTTACCTTTACTTTAGCAGTTGGCGTCGTGAAAAAATTCATTTTGTCGTAATTGTCAAATGTATTGCTAAAGTAACTATAAACTGCACAGCTGAAAGTAAAGGTAAATTAAAAAACCCACCCTTAAACAACTTACCACTTTTTTAAGTATATATAGATACTCAGATACTGGACTTTTTGGTCAATGTTTGACTTTGATAGATACATCCACGCTATCACATATAGGTAACCTTTTATTCCAATAAGTATTATAAGCAATAATTGTCAGCCTGAAGCACTCATCCACATTGAAACAATTTTCCGAGAAAAGATACATGGCGTTGACGGAAAAGATTATTTCAATAGGATGAGTGTTTCAGGCTGTTAATTATTGCTTATAATAATTGCTACCCTTAGTGCAATGCATAAAATCTTGTCTTAAACATTAGTTTATCAATTAAAAATAACTTTTATTGCAAGTTTTAATCCCATCTCTCACCGACAAAAATAGCTACGTGACATAGAAACAAATAATTAATAATTTCAATTATTTTTTATCTTAGAAAAGATAACTTTGTGACACCTAAGATCTGAACTAGTTCCTGAGTATCCTGTATATGTCCCTTACCTTACCATGATAATGTAGTTAGGTATCAGTGATACTTATTTTAAATCGTATATTTTTCCTACTTAAATTATTTGCATTACACCCCAGTCAGTCGTGTTTTTCTTTTAAATACAATTTAGAAACATTCGAAAACCCTACATGGATGTCTTAAAAATCTGTTAAGCCAGTTTTTTAATGATTTAATGAGGAGTTGTTTTGAATAATACAATTATTTTCTTGTTTCTTTTCTGTTTAGTTTTGTAATTGCTGTCGAGCCTAGAGCTTCTAATATTAATTTAATAAAAAATAATGTTTGTAAATGAAAGCCCGTTTACTAAGGGGAAGGGAGAAAATACATTTTTTTTGTCCTCCAAAGAAACTTATAAATTGACATTTTATTGTCTTTGCTAATTGGTCTTTTGATATTTTAAAATATTTTGTATTCTAATTCTTATTAAAACTGTGCATAAAAATTCAACTTCCTCTCAAAAATAAATACTTACATAAATTAGTCCATTGGAGTACGCGTCCACAATATGGAATCCTCAATATGAGGTATACATAGATTTAATAGAAAATATACAAAACAAATTTTCGAAATATTTACTTTCAAAATACAACAAAACTATAAATAATATGTTAACACTACAAAAAAGACGCACATTGTCGGGTCTATTGTTTCTGTATAACCTGCTAAATAATAATATTGATAGTCCCGAATTACTATCCGTCATTGGTTTAAATGTTCAAATGCGGCGTACCAGGCACACTTCTATTTTTTATATAGAAGCCCACAATACCATTGCAGCAAATAACTCACCAATCACTCGCGCAATCACAACTTATACTCACTACGAAAAATTATTACAATTGGACATTTTTCACGATTCATTGCAAACATACAAAATAAAATTATTAAATTTCTAGTCGTTTTATTAAACTTTCATCAATCAAACAACTCAAACAGTCAATTGCATTTAGTGAGCACATAATTTTTGATTTTTGATTTTAAAACGTAACCTTTTCTTTCATTTTTGTTATTATTAGTCAGCCAATGTTTGATTCTTTTCATTAATTTAATCATAATTAAGTTTTAAAACCCAGGCGAAATTACTTAATGACATTTTAAAGATTTACAAAATAGGTACAAAACCATGTAATTTATTTAAATAACTTTACAACTTATATTTAATGTACTGTTTATTTTTTATAAACAAATAAATAAATTAGGATATATTTATCCATTTGAAAGATGGCACTGAATACAGAACATCAATGAACATGAACATAAACCGTGACGTAGTGAAATGACCTAAAAATAATGCTAATATTAAATTGTACTGTCATATTATCATTCTGTACAAGACTTACAAATTTACATAACATTATCATACATTTCTACGATAGAATTTGTATACAGGATAATGTTAATAAATTTGGTCGCATGTCAATTCTCAAAGAAAATCTCCTACCATCCCCGGTCACATTGATTTACGGTGAAAAACCGCTACTGACAATAAAGGAGTAGCCAGAATTATATTCTGAGTATTTTGGAACTGTATTTTTGAATGTTCAACCTGCTCATACCAGCATTGCCAGACGACTTCCATGGATCTTTATAAATTATGGTGGAAAACAATTGACACCCCACATTTGTGCTATTTTTAAATAATCGCTATATGAAGGAAAATTTTCCGACAGTTGAAAAAAGCATCGATTAACTAATTTTCTTAAAATTGTAGTAAAAATAATGTCTCAAACTACCGACCTAATATCCAAGTATACATAAAATAAATATCTCCTCAAAAAGACCCTCCTCCCAGCATCTTCAAATATGACATAGGCCCCGAGGGAAATTGTTTTCCGCAAGCCCTCCTGTATGGGGTAAATGTAAAAAAACGTGTTTATGTACTTGTATTTTATATTCCAAAAAGCAATACAAATTATCTTGATAATGTGTTTATAAGAAGAAGCTGTAGCATATGTAATAGACTATGCCCAAACCTTAATGTGTTTAACACGAACTTTGCTAAATTCACAGCATTCATAAAAAAATAACACTCGATCAAATGCCATATGTAACCAAAAACTTAATATTTAATGATTTATTTTTTTATTAGTTCATCACATTTCCTCTTTTACTTTTAAAAGTTCAATTTGAATAAAAGCAGTTCCTCAAAGATATTATTGATTTCCATTAAAATTTAAATGTAAATCTTAAAATATTTCTTAAAACACTGTTTGTAAATTGAAGATGCACTTCATCAGAATTGTTTATATTATTTACTAGCTGATAGGTACCCGGCATGCGTTTAAATGCCACTTAAATAAATAAATTGTTTCTCCCTTCGTGTCATTTCCCATTCGTCCCCGTTCCACCTCATCTTCCCCTTCCGCATCCTCTTTCCCTCCTGCGTTCCCCTTTCACCTTCCTCTTTCACCTTCCCCAATTTCCTCCTCCCCTCTCCCATTTCTCGCGAACCTCCCCTCACGCATTCCGCTTCCACCTTCTCCGCCTTCCCCTCTTCATCGTCCCCTCTCTCGCGAAGTCCCCCTCCTTAATTCCCTATCTGACCTTCCTGCATACCCCACCTCGCAGCTTTTTTTCCCTGCCGCTTAACTCCATAAAATACACCAATTTTCTAAACAACTCGCGTGACCTATTTAATTTTTAATGCAGATTTCATAATGCCAGAACTCTTCAATATTTCTATATATATATAGAAATATTGAAGAGTTATATATAGTTATATATTATATATATATATAAATATTCACGGGCATGTTCACAACAGTTCAAAAAAAATTAATAGCAATCGGATGAAGTTTTAATGGCAATCGGATGAATAGTAAAGTAAATAATTTCATAACACCAGAGCTCAATATCCTACGCCCATCATATTCCCACTGTTTCATCGAAATAAGATGGACTGTATGGCCGCGCATAACATACGAACATACAAACAAACAAACAAACATAAATTATTTTTTATATATTAGATGTTGTTGTGTATTTTTCAATTATGGTCTTAAATTTCAATGTCGTTATTTTATTGGTCAATGATATTTCACTATCATATATCAATTATATCGACTGTTTATAACGCTAATAAATAAAATAACAATGATAATATTAATATTGTTATCTCAGTTACAGTGACCTCATAAATAGTCTTATTCAACATTTTTAAATCATACGGTTCCTGTCAAATTTCGTAATTTTCACTCTGTAAATTCAGAACAAACTGATGGAAACAAATCGACATAAAAACCTTATAAATACATCCAGGAAATAATAATGTAGTCCTTTGGAACTGACTGCGAAACACAAGACTACATTTATTGGTTTTAAATGACTTTTTAATTTATGAATTCTCTTTCTTGAAAAAACAGCCCTTAGTTTCACAGAGGTAGAATTCTATGGAGGTCGATTGCTGAGAAAACATTTGTTTTAAAATGTAGGTAATCGTTTTCAAGTTATTCTAATCAAGAAACCAAACTCAAACTCAATAAAAACCAGGTCCTCAACAAATAAAACACTGAACATACCGATAACACATACCACACATGGACAAAGACACTTTCAATATTACCCAACCAAATTTTAAATTGTATGCCCATTACTCTGAAGTAACCAATAACTGCAAATACGGCTACAAACATTCACAATAAGCCTGGATCAAAAATCAAGATTGTCACTTCATTCAAAACATAATAACTCCAAACCAAACATAAACAAACTATAAAAAAAAGTTAAATAGTCTTCTTCTTCTTCTTCTTCTTCTTCTTCTTCCCCTTGTCCTATTCGGGTCGGGGACCCACTGCATCGACAAGGCTCCACCATACGTCACTGTCTTGCGCCGATTGTTCGGCCGTCCATGGCAGATCCATCCTCTCCTCGCACAGTTTTTGGATTTGCCTCGCCCAACTGTGTCTGGGGCGGCCTACTGGACGTCTACCCTCTGGAATGGCACTCAGTATTTTCTTCGGAATTCGGTCATCAGACATTCTTAGTTCTTTAAAATGTTTCTTAAAATGTTAAATAACTAAAAAAAAAATTTCAAGAATATTCCAACTATACACACACTTAATATATATATATATGTATATATTTTTTTTATAAATAATCAGTTTAAAATCACCACTGATTTAAAAAATAAATAAAGAAGAAACTTTCTACTACAACACATAAATACTTGTCACACTTAAACATAACCACGTAAACAGCTCAACATAGGTTCTCCTAGTTCTCCTATGTTCACGAAACATACAACATTACCCAACCACAGTTTCACATTCACAAACCTACCTTACACACAACATAATAAAAATTTCATAAATATTATTAACTTTATGTGAACACTGTAATATTAGATAGAAAAAAAAAACTTCTTGGTTGATAAACTTTTTGTTTATTTTATAAATAAAAATGCAGGCTTAAATTTAACACCTCGTCCCCAAAAAAAAAATCCACTTGTTCGATAATAGCAACATCATTTGGTGGCATCATTTTAATAAAATAGAAAAACAATATTTAGTTTTAACCTCTTTCATTGTTTTGAAACATGTTGACAATTTTTAATGACAATAGACCCGTTATTTTTTATCCATATCCCCAGGTAAAAAATGTTTTTGAAAGCAGGGGAGGCGAAGGAGATAGAAAAAAGGAAAGCGGTGAGAAGTACCTAGCTATTAAGATCTGATCACCAAACACGGCTAGAGCCATTTGAAACTTGATTTCAATTCTGAATGGTGGTCTTACAAAGGGGACACTTAAGTATCTTACACTCTGGAAGATACCGCAAATGTAAGTATTATTGCGGCACGTACAGTATTCATAAAATATATATATATATATATTGGTATATATATTATTTCAACTTGGCAAACATTGATTGGGTGAACTGTTTGGTGGTTTTTCGGTTTAAAGAATTATTTTTAATTATACTTAGGTCAAATATTATGACGAAATAGCAGTAAAAAACCCTAATTTTAGAATTTTATTGCAGAAAAGTAGGAATCTTTAATTTGGGAGGCGGGAATGGGTACCGCCGCCCCGGGAACCATTTATTGGATAACCAACACCTCTGCCATAGGTGACTTAGCAGGGGTGCCCGGGTTCATGGGGTAAGGTTAATCTAGGTCTTGGCGGCGGATGATCTAGACACAGTGAACCCCATATTCCTACCCTCATACCTTTTTCCTTCCCAGAACTTCCTCTCCTTGCTTTCCTTAAAAATACCCTCCACACAGCATCCCCAAAGATGACATAGACCCTGAGGAAAATTATTTTCCTTAGGGCCTCCTGTGTGGACCTAATGTATAAAAAAAAAAAAAAAACAGTTCCAAAACGCCCTTGAGGTGATATTGCACGGCTTTATAAACAATACACTTTTTTATAATGTATGTACGTCAACCTACATTACAAATCTTTCAAGTCTATCAAACCCGACAATTTATTTTAATCCCTCAGACCTCGAGCATATTTTTTCAGATTGTCAGATTATTTCCGCTTTGCAATAAAATGCAAATATTTGGAATATTTCAGATGGTACCGAAAACGAAATCTGTTTTTGAAAAGTGAAGAAATAAACATTCCAATTTTTTATTAGAAACAACACATAATTTTTGAAAAATAACGCAAACAAAAAAATCTTTAAAAATGGCTCACTTTACGTTTTTTCTAACTAACTAAAATTACAGGTGACAAAAAAAAAAATATATATATATTTGACAAAATTATGTATCATAAACATTATTATAATCTCACTTTTTTTGTTGTTTCATGTAAAAATAATTATTAAACCATTGACATTTTTTTTTTTGATTTGCGGTTGGAAATTTTGTATTCTTAAAATTTTACATTTTAATTATTTTGTGGTTAACTTTCAGATTTGATATAAATATTGATTTTGCTCTCTTTTTAACACCGTTTAGATCAGACTTCTAACCATGACCTATATGAGTTGTTCCCAAAAAGCGAACAAATACGCCTGAGGACGTAAACGAAGTGAACGATTTGCATTTGAGCCGTAATACACAGCGATCTTTAACCAAAAGCACTTAATATTTTTTTCATTTTATATTCAAACGCCGGTATTTAAAAGGAAACGAACATTTTGCATGCCTAGAAAATAACATTTTTATATTAATGGAAGAGTCAGGGTATCCAAAACTTTCTACGTCCACCCCTAATTTCATTGGAATTTTCAGGCTCGTTTACAACTTAAGTTATATCGTTTAAAGTGTGCCTGAGTTTAAACGTGCCTGCGGATGTTTCCAAATCGTCTTTTTTGTTTAACCATCGATAAATTAGATATTTTAGCACAAATAAGAAAATCCGGGCTCGAAAAACCCGCCCGGAGAAGGTCCGGTAATTGCTACGAATCTCAAAATGAAAATGAACATTCTATTATGACTCAAAATCATTTTTTCCTTTAAATAGCTATATAGCTTTTGAGTAACTTTAAAATGTATCTTATAAGAGACAAGAAACTGCTACTGCTAAACATTACAAAATGAAAAACAGCAAAAATATTTAAAAAAAACTAATAGCGGTGTGTGTGTCCTGCTTTCTCTGGAACTCGGATTTGCTTTGAATTTATGTTCAAAATCCACCAAAAATGGGAACTGGCTGAGTGAAGAATTCAGACAAGCGATAAAGTAATTACCTAATGTTGTATTATAGAGTATAATCAGAACACAATTAAGGTAGAAACATACCGGGTCGACGTACGTACGCATCGCTACGCCTAACAATGCTTAGCAACCATAAATTTTCTGTGAAAAATGGCCACAGGCATCGCACGTTGAGATGCTTATGGCCAATGTGATTCTAAAACATACATTTTCATAGAAAATGTGTGGTTGCTAAGTAGCCCAGATATTGTTAGGCGTAGCGATGCGTACGTACATCGACCCAATATGTATCTACCATTTAATTACATTGTTTTTTATTAAACTGACTCTGGTTGACAATCTATTAGAGCTTCACAGAAAGAGTATATAATAAAATATGAAGCAAAAACCATCGCATAGAAATCGGAATAAATAGCTGTGTACTCGCAAAGGTGCGAATCTTGAGGAATGGACTGTATCAAAATAAATATGAGGTGGCGTGACACAACTATACGGATGGTAATTAGGACTTCGGGAAGGATCTGACTTACCCTGAATTCCTGGTTCCGTTCTTGGGGAGTTATTGTACCACTGGTAATCACTTGCACTAGTGTCCGGTTTAATGCATATTATAGCGCCGAGGGATGATTAATCACGCACTGCACAGCACAAATAATATCTCTTAAGAGTCGATGTTTAGTAAGGAGAGGTCCAAGCGACCATTGCACAATACAAAGCAGACTCATTAATAGTCGATGTAAAGGACGAAGAGGGATGAAGGTACATCGCTGCACATCGCCAAAAACAGACTTCACAAGGTCGATGTTTACTGCATGAAGCACAAAAACAGACTCACAATACACATGTAGTTATTATTGCCCTCACATAGTATTGTCCACAGGTGGGTAGTCAGAAGGGATAGGTAGGTGGAAGGAAGGAAGGTAGGTATATACATGCATAGTTGCGCCAACATTCCGCCCACCTAATTTTAGAATAAATTTAATAACCAAAAAACAGTATAACAACAAAAGTAGCTACGGTACTATGTTATCAATAAAAGAAAATAAAGAAATTATCCTATAATTATGTTACTAAATTATAAGATTATCATTGAACGCTAGCACACTGGCTGTCTTCCGTGTAATCATCAATAAAGAAACGAAAAAAAATAATGAAAAGTAAAATTATATATTGTATTAAATTACAACACTATTGCACTACACAAAAACACAATATTGCACGACTATAGTATTCAGCGTAATAGGGCAACCTATTACGGATAGCTCTACGATAAGAACATTGCTGAGTATTGAATTCAGATGAGTTATATATTATGGGCGAGGACCCTGCTTGACCGATGAGCGCACAAGTTGTCGTTGCTTGTTCGAATTGTTCCGATTTGAACAATATCATTTTTCCCGGGATGAACGGCGAGAGTTCGATCTTGGCCGGGAGACTTGTAGGTTTTCTTATGTATGTAGCGACATAATTTGTCATCAGATATTACTTTAAATTAAAGAAAAAAAAATAGAAAGATTTGAATATCCCAGTTAGAAATTGCTTGCTGCTACAAAATTATGTCCGCAGTCACGAACACCGCAACACAAACCCCGTCGATTTGTGAGTAGGGTTAAGATGCAATAAAAGCATCAATAGAGAGATCTGACATGATCTCAGGGTGCAAGGCCTTGGTAGCCATGCAGACAAGAGGCATAGAAATGCCTTGGTAGTTTTTGCTTCACGACGTTTATAATATTTTAGCAAAAAATGTCCACCAAAATCGACGCCTACGCGAGAGAAGAGACGATTAGGTCGGACACTAGAGGATAGTAGATCCACCATCATATGTGGATGTGTGATAGCCTTAAACTTGTGGCATGTGAAACATTTTTATAATTGAGATCGAATGACGGTACGACCGGACATGATCCAATATTGCGTTGAATAAAAAATGGGAGAGTACGCGGGCTTACATGAAGATGTGCACGGTGATAGTAATTAATTAACAACTCGATTAAATAACTAGGCTTGGGTAGTAAAACGAGATGTTTACTTTCGAATAGGAGTGCAGAATTTAGTGGCATACCGCCCACCCTGAGAATACCTTGGGAATCAATAAAAGGTTGTAACTTTTGAAGGCCAGAAGTACACATTTTGTTGGAAGTTAAAAGTATAAGATCATTATGAAAATAATCTTCTTGTTCGAGTTTAATCATCTTCATGAGCGCGTTGTCAAGTTCTTGAATAATAAGTACCGCATTACTTAGGCTCTGTTTCGCCTTATTGGAAACGTAAAACAGACATTTGTTTTGCACCTAAGTGTCCTAGAAATAACTATCTTCAATTTTGATGATGGGGAATACTTTACTATAAAAGAAGAGGATTTTATTTCTGCACTAAAAACTGTAGATTTAAGGGGTTGAATTTCCGACAATTCACTGATTGGAATGGTTGATGGCCTCACCGAAGGCCAATCCTCGATAGGATTACGGAGCCATGGCAGATCCGAAGGCCACGGTGGTTTAGCTGGTTTAATTGGTGGCCTCATCGAAGGCCAATCCTCAACAGGATTACGGAGCCTCGCAAGACTCAAAGCCCACGGCGGCTTTATTGGTGGCCTCACCGAAGGCCAATCCTCGACAGGATCGCGGAGCCTCAGCAGACCCGTCAGCCACGGTGGTTTAGTTGGTGGCCTCACTGAAGGCCAATCCTTGACAGGATTACGGAGCCTCGGCAGACCCGAAGGCCATGGCGGCTTAGTTGAAGGCCTCACAAAGGGCCAATCCTCGACGAGATTACGTAGTCTCGGCAGACTCAAAGCCCATGGCGGCTTAATTGGTGGCCTCGCCGAAGGCCAATCCACGACAGGATTACGGATCCTCGGCAGACCCGAACGCCTTGGTACATGTTTTATAAAATTAGTAGAAAATGTACATAGGGACCCATAGTTCGCAATGTTATCCTCAAAAATAACATGGTTCCAAATTGCTCTTGGCATGTTGTCAGGGATCTGAACAACACGGTTCGCAACAAAAGTTTTGAATAAAAATAGTGGCTTATGAAGACAAGATAAGACAATTGTCGTGTCAGCGAAGCGGAAAACCTTTTCAATTTGCACGGCAAAAGGTGCTGACGACAATATATTTTTTATATGTTTTGATAACAGCACGGCTGCATACAATTCTAATCTAGGGATTGTTAATGACTTTAAGGATACGACCTTGAATTCGGCCATCAACAACTGGCTAGAGTTATTGTTTCGAACGACTAAATAAATCACTGCTGCATAACCTAGTTGGAATGCATCACAAAATTCTACGAGAATACAATGACTATCTAGGTTCGCATGGTAATATCGTTGAAATCGTAAGGGTTGCAGCGATGGAAGTTGTTTCACAAAGCTGATCCACGTAGATACGATATGTCGTGGTACTTCGGAGTCCCGAAGATTCGAAAATTCCTGGATAATCCTTTTTGTAGTAAGGATTACAGGAAACAACCACCAGATTGACAATATATTTCGCTTTGAATATACTGCCGAATTTGGTATCAAAAGATAATCCACTTTGGGATTCCAAAACACGCGTAACATTTTAACATTCAAAATTTTGTTAAAATTCAATATTAGTTGTAGATATTCAGAATTACATTCGAATAATTCAGAATCTTCCGCTTTGATAATGTCATTGATAAAATCAGAAGCGACTGGCACTTCCTCAACTTTCCAAAATATTTTCATTATATTATTTAATGACATATCTGACAATATGAAAGATGACGTTGATGATGAATCAATTAATTTACTTTTCCCGAAATTAATATATCCGAAAACTATATTTAAAACACTTGGGTTACCACGAACGATATGTGATAAGTTGAAAAGTGAATGTCCATTTGAAGGAATATTATATTTCCTTAAATATAACACAAGCGTTTTGGCACAGCCCTGAGAAACGTGGCTATGGCTAATTCGTATAGGTACGTACGCACTGTGTTTATTTTGCATGTAAACAATAGCGTTACCTAAAGGTACTGGGCACGCATTGTTTACATTTCCGATGAAATAAGTGACTGCAGTCAACGACGTACATGTAGACAATAATTGACATTCACGAAATACATTAAATCTTAAATAATCAAAACTGCGATTTAGTTGTTTTATCCGGTTTTTCCGTTCAGTAGGAGAAATAGTTAGAAAATTTGCACACTTGTGTATTGGGTGATTTTCTTTACATATAGCACACAAATCTTGAGAAGGATTTGTATTCAATAAGGATTTTAGCGAAACCGATGCCTTTTGTTTATGTATGTTTGTAACAAGTGTTCTAAGAATTCTAGTTTGACTGTGGAGAAATTCAAATAATTGAGATATCTCGGGTAATTGTGTTCTTGCAAATGACGTTTCGAAATGTCGCCTAGTGTCTTGATCTAGACAATGGAAGATTACATGGGGAACAAATTTACTAAATAAGTTTTCACAATTCATTGCAAATGAATTTTCAATATTGGAAACAAATGGTGTGATTTTATTCGCGGGTAGATCTAAATTGTTGCTATTATTTGTTGATTTTAATTCAATGTCTAAATTCTCATGTTTTCTTTTGGCACATAAAATGTCCGAATTTAGGACCTGCATTTGTTCCGAAACTGTGATTATCTCTGAATAATCATCAGCTGTGTTTGATTCTATTAACCGATTTTTAATTTCAATATTCAAGGATTCGATCTCTCCTACCCATTCGGAAATTAAATCACAACGACATAAAAATATTTGCTTTTTCTTTTCATCTGAACTTAAAAAGGGAATTAAGTTATGTGTTGTTTGAATTCTTTGTAAAAAACGATTGCGACGAGCTGTCAATACTGCAATCTTCCTATCTGCCATTTTGCTAAATTTTAATATGATTTTTGTTGAATATAATAATTTTGTACAGTATTATTATTTCGCAAGTACAATATTATTTCGTATAATATTGTTGTCACACAGAAAACAACCTATGCCGAAGGCTTCAATAATAAGTTAATATGATGAATTTATATCAAATTAAATGAATTTAAAAATGAATTTAAATGCTAGTCTCATCCGGCTCGAAGGACCAAAATGTACTCGCAAAGGTGCGAATCTTGAGGAATGGACTGTATCAAAATAAATATGAGGTGGCGTGACACAACTATACGGATGGTAATTAGGACTTCGGGAAGGATCTGACTTACCCTGAATTCCTGGTTCCGTTCTTGGGGAGTTATTGTACCACTGGTAATCACTTGCACTAGTGTCCGGTTTAATGCATATTATAGCGCCGAGGGATGATTAATCACGCACTGCACAGCACAAATAATATCTCTTAAGAGTCGATGTTTAGTAAGGAGAGGTCCAAGCGACCATTGCACAATACAAAGCAGACTCATTAATAGTCGATGTAAAGGACGAAGAGGGATGAAGGTACATCGCTGCACATCGCCAAAAACAGACTTCACAAGGTCGATGTTTACTGCATGAAGCACAAAAACAGACTCACAATACACATGTAGTTATTATTGCCCTCACATAGTATTGTCCACAGGTGGGTAGTCAGAAGGGATAGGTAGGTGGAAGGAAGGAAGGTAGGTATATACATGCATAGTTGCGCCAACATTCTGTATAGTATCTCATAGTTATGGGTATTTAAAAATATATTTTAACCGATTTTTTAACTATAATATAATCATTATAATAAAAAATAAAAAATCTGTAAAATGACTTAAAATCAAGAATATTATCTCACTAATATTACAAACGCGAAAGTTTGTATGGATGTTTGTATGTTTGTTACTCTTTCACGCAAAAACTACTGAACAGATTTTAATGAAACTTTACAATTACATAGCTCATACATCAGAATAACATATAGGCTATTGAGCTCTAGCGTTATGAAATTATTTCCTACATACTATTCTTCCGATTGCGATCAAAATTTGGTTTTGAGTTGTTGTGAACGAACCTGCGAAGGTTTCTATATGGCGGATTTCCATATTGATGATCTCTGGCGCTATGAAATTTGCAGACATCAGTAGGTCACAAGCGGTTGTTTTGGTGTGTTTTATAGAGTTTAGCGGTAGGGAAAAAGGCGGGAGGGGGAGGTGAATCCGGGAGAGGCGGTGGAAAGTTAAGGAGGGGGGTTTCACGGGTGGGGGGACAAAGGAGGGGGAAGGCGGAGAAAATGGAAGTGGAATGCGTGAGGAGAAGGAGACGCGGAAAGGGAAGAAACGGTTCGAATGGGAAAGGACACGCAGGGGGAAAAAATATTCATTTATCTATCAGTTATGAGGGGGGCAATTTATATAATTGCCTTCCAGTTGATATTAAAAACGAAAAAAGTGTCTGTAAATTTAAAAAAAAATTATTCATTTTTATTCACAAAAATCAATGTAGCGAAAGTGAATAAATTTGAAAGTGAATGAATTGTATTGTAATATATTGTATGATAATATAATGTTATGCAAATTCTAGTAAAGTAAGTGAAAATGTTATTTTCTTTTTTTCTGGAATAAAAAAAAAAACTTTAAGTTGCATTGCAACGCATGCCGGGAATCTGCTAGTCAATTATAATTATAATCAAGGAGAAAAAGATGCGAGGGGTGGGGATAAATGTATCCAGGAGTGACGGACATATGAATCCATCCCTCGGACTGCGTGTCTGGCTGAAGAGTTCTAGGTCAGTCTCCAGTCCAGTCTCTTACCGTAGTAGGTGGGCAAACGTATTCGCCGCCAAGACCCAGACAAACCTCACCTCATAAACCCGGGCACCCTGCTAAGTCATCAAACGTAGCGAATCACTTGGGGTGACTTATGGCAGAAGTGTTGGTTATCCAATAAATGGTTCCCGGGGCGGCGATACCCATATCCACCTCGCAAATTGAAAAGTAGGTAGTTAATACAATTAAATCTCATATTATTAGCGAATCCATTATTCGGAGAATAGTACGGTAGCCAAGAAAACACAAATAAATTGTTAGAATACTTCTGCAAAAAAAAATGTTAAAGTTTACGTTTTATAAATTAGTTGTTATAGAATACAAAAATAAGAGTTCAATTGACCTAAGCCGACCGTTCTACAATCCTAATACTGAATACCAAAATAAATAAAGATTGCCAGAAACGCCACCCACTTCTGAAAACGGGAATAAATAAGAAAATTCTGGAAATAAGGGAAATTACAGAAATATAGGAATAAATGGAAGGTGCCTCAGCGCACGTAAGCCTCGATGTTGTTTCGGGAAAACTGTGATCAATATTGTCGTAGTTACTTAAGCCTTGTTCGGAAGAAACCTCATTGGATGGAATAGTTCGGGACACGTGTTGAATCGGGGCTGGAAAATAAACTCATTTATCCTTTCTTATTATTAGATAATTATGAGAAATTTAGATATTTAATATTAGAAATTATAATATTTTTATTTTTATTTTAACTTTTTAACTTAAAGAGTTAAACCTCAAATTATAATATTTTAAATAATGAAGATAATATAAGTGAAAGTCAATCGAAAATCCGAAACAGAAAAATTAGAAAAAGATACGGATACATCTGGGACTCAAACCCAGGACCTCTGGCAATCCGGGCCAACTCGCTATCCACTGCGCCAACGTATCCCTATCCGATTCGGTCATTTTTAACTGTATCATACATACTTCGACTGAGAACCACCAACATCATTTCTCATTTTTCTTTTTTATTTATTATCGAGTCCCAGATGTATCCGTATCTTTTTCTGATTTTTCTGTTTCGGATTTTCGATTGACTTTCGCCAATATTATCTTCATTAATTAAAATATTAGAAATTATAATCTTCATTTAATTTTTCTCACCAAGATTGGTACTATGTCTTCCATTTTTGTACACTTTTTAGTCTGACACAACAAATTTGATTAACGCATTTAACAGTTCATTCAGTTCCTTTGTAAAAGCACAACACAAAATTTAAAAAATAAGTAAATTAAATATTAACTTAACACTCCGATTGAAAGTATGTAAACTTTATTTGTGTAATAAATAAACTAAATTGAATAACGCTGGCCGACAGAAAATAGATTCATTTTTCTTTTTAAAACCATTAATTCCCTTATTGCGACATCCCTTCATTCTGACACTACTACGAGCATCAAGTGATTTCATTTTGATGCTCGTAGTAGTGTCTTCATCTTCTTCTTTAATGACGCTACAGCGTATATCGAGCTTTAACTCCTCCTGTTGTCAGCGGCTGACTTCCAGTTTGTTACCTGGAGAAGCTGTACTGCATCCCCTCTTACCTCGTCTTCCCACCTCAGTCTGGATCTTCCCACTTTTCTTCTTCCACCTGGATGTCCGGTGTCCAGTCATAATTATTTTTGGGACGCGTGTATCCGGTATTCTCTGTATGTGCCCAGCCCGTCTCAACCTGGGGAGTTTCATGTGGGCTGAGATGTTGGGATCATGATATATATCATACAGTTCTTTGTTGTGCCGATTGCGACATTGTTCCCCCTCGTTCACGAGTCCACGTATTCTTTGCCACACCTTTTTTTAAAAAGAATCTGGTATTTCAGACATCAGTCAGCGCCTCACATTCGCCTAGTAGTGTCTAGCGGACTAAAAATATTTGTAAGTGCATCAATAATATCAATACCGGTTCGTTTATAAACGATCTCATACATAGCACACAGCTTAGGTAACCAGGGTCGTTCCTGTGCAGGCGCAATTGTCGCAGCCCGCTTCAGGCACCGACTTGCCAAGGCGCCAAGAAGCCAAGGAGACAAGGAGCCAAGGTGCAGATAATACCTAACACCCTATAGAGCGCCTTTGAGGTTTGTATCAGCCCTAGGCGGCGCACAGTGGGCTGAAAATCGCTTTTCATAGACATAGAGACTTGAATTTTCAAGGGTCTTTTTTTGGCTAGAAATGGATTCTGCTGATCATTACTATGCTATAAAATTTCGTATGAAGCAATTGCGTGTACAAATGAAGGAGTTATCATTTTTTAATGAAAAAATTGTATGGCACTGACATTAAAAATGAAGCTATCTCTGGAATCATAAGGTTGGCCATTACATCCTTACACACAGATATACTACTATTTATTTGTATTTTTTGACACACTTCGTATTGTGGCCCAACTTGCGCGTTTTTTTAAATCCTCAAAGTTGAAATAAATACTTTTTTATGTTGATGATTCATTTTAAATGAATTAATGCTTAAATGCTTTACATATGAGTATGCTTTGTCTAGTTTACAATATTTTATTGACACTATAAACCAAAATTTTGCATTAAAATGAATCATCAACATAAATAAAGTTTTTTTTTCAACATTGAGGATTTAAAAAAAACGCGCAAGTTGCGCCACAATACGAAGTATGTCAAAAAAATATAAAAATAAATAGTAGTATATCTGTGTGTAAGGATGTAATTGCCAACCTTATGATTCCAGAGATGGCTTCATTTTTAATGTCAGTGCCATACAAATTTTTCTTTAAAAAATTATAACTCCTTCATTTGTATACGCAATTGCTTCATACGAAATTTTATAGCATGGTAATGATCAGCAGAATCCATTTCTAACCAAAAAAAGACTCTTGAAAATTCAAGTCTCTATGTCTATGAAAGGCGATTTTCAGCCCACTGTGCGGCGCCGTTTGGCTCAGAGCCGGCCCTGTAAGTAACCAATAAGTAGAAGTAGCAGCAAAATTTATTTATTTATTTAATAGCACTGAAAAAATATATATATTTGAAAGATTTTAGTTTAAATTTTTGTTTATAGTCTCTTTGTAAATTTTAAAAATGACGACTCATATTTGTATGTGTAAGTACCCTATGTTTAGTAATGAATATTATGTAAAATGATTTATTGTGTATATTTAAAAGTACTAAAAATAAAAATTGTAGATTTTATTATCGTCCTTTTCCAAGTAATCTTACATATTGTGAGGTAGGTGGTTTTTGTAAAATACTCAATAAAAAAACATAAAATATTTGAACCATAGTGCGAGTCGATGTTATTCGTTGAAAAACCATCCAAAAATCAATCAAGGTTTGTGTGTTTCATATCTTTTTAAGAAGTGCATACATATTAAAATTGCGAGAAATTGTACCTGTTTGTGCGAAATGATTGAAAATATATTGAAGAGCAAAAAAACTTCATAATCTATACATTAAAAATTTTTTTAACCATTTTAACGCTTTTTATCTTTATTTAATTACCCAACGTCAAATAAAAAAAAAAAAATCTTACAGTACTATTCATACTTGTACTGTATCCGGTTACCAAAATCGGCTGGCAATGGACAAAACCTATTCAATCGGGAAGCTCTTCCAAGTTCCAGAATAGGAAAGCTTTGCCATTTCAATCGTAAAATAGTTTGACAATTTGGTATCTGTAACAATGTCTTCTATTATTGCGGGCAGTCGGTCATTTGGAAACACGTCTTATGATTCAATTGCATGGAAAGTACTTTAAATGATTGAGTAAGAAGAACCATGCAAGTGAATACAATGAATCGAGATGTACTTCTTAGATGTTGCTCTGAAAATTTTACAGGTATTTGTTATGAGTTATAAGTTATGACTTTAAGACGACAATTCGGACTAGATGGTTTATTGATCGAAAATATTTACAATGAACAGGCCCTTTTCTAGTTTTGTTGCAGCATTGAGCAGACTGTGGGAGCCCGCCCAATCTCACTGATGCCTTCGGCCATCATCGTAACCGTACCTAAGACACGAACGACGATAGATGGTACTCTTCTGATATCCTGCTCAGCTGCCATCTGTTGGGATATAGCAGAACTTCGTATTACAAATTAAGCTATCGACGTTTTTTGATAGAAGCTGAAACTAGATGAATAATCATTACACTACACTCACTACAGTATTACACATTATGTAACTAACTAACCATCACCCCGTTTCCCCGCAGGGGTAGGCAGAGAGGACGGACCACCAAACAACTCGATCTTGGCATACACTCCTTGCTTCATTCACATTTATATATCTTCTCATACATGCTCTTCTATTACTCCGACTCCTGACATGGATCGATTCAAGTATCTGGTCCACTTGATCGTGCTATGTCTTCCTCGGGCGTCCACAACTTCTTCTTCCATTCAATTTTGCGTCATATATTCTCCTTACATTATTTTCTTCGTTCATTCGCTCTACATGCCAAACCATTTGAGGGTCCCTTTCTTAATCTTACTCATTACGCTAAAGTCAGCCTTGCACACGATCATACATGGTTTTACAACACATACGCCTCAGGGATCCCATCTCTGCGGCATTCAGTCTACTTTCATAATTCCTCTTCCAGTTCCATGCTTCACTGCCATACATCAGAGTGGTACCTGCACTCCAAAGTGGACTGCTAGCTTCGCTTCTTTGGACATTTGTTGGTTGTTACACATTATGTAATATTTTAATATTTGAACTGAAAAGCTGGGAGATTGGTCTACCATTACCGATTGGAGAGGTAATTGATGTCGGCGATGTACTAAAAAATGAGAAAAAGGAAATTGTGGCAGTACCAGGCGATTCAGATCTTATCATCAAGAGAGGCAAGATATTTCAAGAAAAGTTTCTGAGTAGCAGTCTTACACCATATACTGAAAGTATCTGCCAATTTATTGAAATAAAACTTTTATACAAATGGTAAAACCTTTCCTTGGCGGAGACCAAACTATTTGACCCGCGTTTGCACCGGAAAAGAGATTCCCGCAAAGTGGTGTACCTATGTATGATTTTTGGCGCGCATTGCACAGGAAACGGACGGAAACTTGCAGCTATCTAAATATGAAACCAGGAAGTAAAATCGTCACGTACCTACTTTGAAGAATAACTTTTTTTTGTATAAGGCAATTCACCCTACACTGAGAAAAATGTTATTCTAAAATACGACCATTTTATTCGTAAAAATGGTTAAAAACGGGACTGAAGTTCTTACGAACAAATTAATAGGGTTTCAATTTTTAAATTATTCTTACATTTTCTCGCCAATAAACATTGAAACACTGTTAATCTGTTCGCAAGAACTTCAGTTTCAATGTTTATTGACAGCAACATGTAAAAATAATTTGTTGGTTTACGTAATTTCGTACGTATACCAACAAATTATTCTTACATTTTCCCGCCAATAAACATTGAAATTAATTTGTTCGTAAGAACTTCAGTCCCGTTTTTAACCGTTTTTACGAATAAAATGATCGTATTTTCGAATAACATTTTTCTCCGTGCAGGAGTGATGGACGTATGAATCCATCCCTCCCACTTCGGTGCAAGGCGGTGGGTCGAGATAGTCCTGATGGAGAGGTCCAAAGGTTAACCAGTCCCTCCCGATCCGGCATGCCACGCATTTGGTGGGCAGACGCTTCCACCGCCAAGACACGGATAAACCTCACCCCATGAACCCGGGCGCCCCTGTTAAGATACCAAATGTAGCGAACCTCTTGGGGTGACCTTTGATAGAGGTGTTGGTAATCCAAAAAATTGTTCCCCTGGCGGCGGTACCCGTACCGACTTCCCAAATTATAAACCTAACTTAATCTTAGATAAAAAGGTATTAGCAATTTGGCAATCAAATAATTACATTTCCTCCTGATATTTTTGCTGACGTAATTCATTGTTGGCCAGCCAACGATTTATTTGTTTGCACTAATATGATTACATTTTAGTATGTATATAATTCAAATTTTAAAAGAAATATTACTGTCACAAAAATATTCTTGTTTTGACAATAGTTAAATTCATCCTACTAACATCATTAAAACCGGGAAATTAATAAATTAGCAGAGCTTTGAACCTGTGATGTCTGGGCGATAATCCGATGCTTTCGGCCACTCGATCGATGGCGAACAATTTTCAATAAATATAATAATTTTTTTTACTGTGAATTATACGTTCAATCATTTTTTAATTTAATTTATAAAAATAGTTTATTTATTAACAAGTTCTTCATTAAAAGCAGGACATGCTGTTGACCAATGGATAACGAAGGAGTTAGTTCGCAGAGCATTGGACCTGTGATTCCTGGGCGATAGATAATACGATGCTTTAGGTCACTCAATCGATGGCGACTAATTTTTAAGAAATATAATTTAAATAATTTTTATATCTTTTATATTTTTTATAATATTGTATTAAATTTATGAAAACAGTTTATTTATAAAAAACTTCTGTAATGTTATTATTATTAAGCGTGACAGCTGTTTCGTCTTCTGAAGATATATTAAACAGATTGATAATGCCTAATTACGTACAGAACTTGTAAGTAACAAGCTGGTTTTGAAAATAAAATAATATTATTGAAAATATAAAATAAACAAAAATGTATGGCTTTTCCGGAAACTATAGAGAAAATGTATGGCTTTTCTGGAAACTATAGAACACATTATATCAGGATGTTCTATATTAGCGCCGTCTGAGTATACATTTAGACACAATCATGTTTTAAAAATAATTCACCAAAGTTTTGGTAATTAAACATAACTTGATTGACTGTCATAATATAGTACCATATTATGAATACGAACCAAATTCATTTTTAGAAAATAATTTCTTTAAAATTTACTATGATAAAACTATACTAACAGACAGACCAATTGGTCATAATAGACCTGATATAGTTTTACATGACAAAATTAAAAAAATAACTTATATTATTGATGTAGCTATTCCAAATTCCTGTAATATTCAAAAATCTGTTTCTGAAAAAATAAGAAAGTATACAGATTTAGGAAATGAAATTAAAAGAATTTGGAATTCTCAGACTATAAAAATATTACCTTTTGTTATTTCGGCTACTGGCATTATACCTAGCTCTCTTATTAAAAATTTAGGCATATTAGATTTGTCAAAGAATTTGTATATAAAAATGCAAAAATCAGTCATTTTAAATACATGTAGAATTACGAAAGATTAATTCACATTTAATAGTTTGGTAGTTTAACGTGTTGTTCTTGTATTGTTTTGTATTAATTATACTTATATAATACACTTGCATAACGTGGATTTACTAGATGATCATTTATATGGAAAAGTGTATGAAAGGGTTTAGTTTTTCCTATGGGAAAAACTAAACCCGTTCCTGTAAATCTGGTGATACAAAAAAAACGTAGTTTTACGAATTGAAATTCGTAACAATAAATATCATTTGGAATTTTTTTTTTTTTTTTCTTGAAATTCGCAATCTTAACAAATTTTGAAAAACAGTTATCATTTATGTAGGTCTCGTAATTACAAATTAAATTCTGTGGTTGTTGTAGGGATAATACTATTTCCGCACTACACAGTTATAATTATGATGTAGGTAATATTGTTTTGAATAAAATATAACACTCACTAATAATAATCGATATTATCCACATAGTCAAAATTTACAATGACATTTTCAACAGCAGTTCCCAGAACTGATGTCCAGGGCGTCAATCAATGGAAATAATTTTATTTTGAATAATGCATAAATATTATGCCATTTTTGAATTTATTTTCAGTGAATCTTGTTTTGACCATCAATTGTGGCTCTGTAGTCATCAATCGGCCCGAATTTCTTTAAAATTTCCATCGCAGGTTGCTCACAAAAATTTAATTTTTATTGATAACTTTACTTGAAGATTTTTTGATGAATTTCTCTTCAGACCATCTTTCTTAACACAAATAAAGTGTGGGATTACCCCCTATATTAAAATTAAAATATATTACGTGTAATACAGACTAAAGTAGATAGATACATATTACCTACTGCACTATTAAAATTTTGCAATGAATTTGCGTCTACGTACAATCTATCCACAAATGAGTTATTTGTTAGTACATTCCAAAAAATAAATGTTTGAATTCCTTTACAAGATAATAGTATGCATAAATATAAAAGTCATTTTCGCTGTAAGTATCAAAGATTATAATAATGATATTTTTTTGTTTGACTTTCGTACCTACCTAAAATATTCATTTTCCGGGCCAATTTAATTTAAACGTGAAAATAAATTTCCTAAATGCTAATCGACTTCGGGTGATTTAAAATAAATCGCTACAGGAAATTACAACGACTTCCCTTGAGTTTCACGGGTATATTTTTTTGTAGGTAACAAGCCTGTTTGAGATTTGTATGGCGATAAGGCTGTATTATGCGAGAACAGAGGGAGGCTTCTACGTAAAATTAAATTGGTTTTTAAACCCACTTTGATTTAGATATGTTGAAGATACTAGCGAATCGCCTTGATGAAAGACAACCAGCATTCTTCTTCTCGAGGTGTGGGACGATTGCTTGTTAAGGACAGGGTACTCAGAGATTTCAGAGAACGCAGATAATTGAGTCACCAATATACCAGTATAATTATTATTAGATTAGAGAGTAGGTATAGTATTTTTTGTGAACAGTAGATCATGTTGTGTTCAAAAAAGGATTTAAAAAAAAATCATTATTCTTTGCTTAGTAATTATAAAATTTGTGGATTTTACGACCACCATGCTAGGCACACGCCCGTGTAATGGTGGCCGGATGTTTCTCATTTTCTTTTATTTCATAAATCAGAACCAAAATTTCCCCTGAAAACCTATATATTTTAAGTAACTTTTGTGAATTTAAAACTTCATTCTACTTTTAAGAAAACTTTAAAATAATAAATATAGGTAAATTTATTGGTTTTGGGACGCTTAACAGTTTATCTGTTTTTGTGCAAATATTCGGAGTTACGATTTTTTAACTACTGGATCTACAGAGCAATTTAAAACTTTTTGGTCATCATAATATTGTAATTTTTCGGCCACATTAAAAAAATCATACCTCTGAATTTGAAAATGGAGACAAACAAACTGATTTTGTCGATTATCACATAGTAATCATTCCTCGATTGGTACCGTAAATATTGACAATCTAATGATCAATTAATACCTGAAAATTTTTTATGTTATTAAGAGTGCTGCTAGTGACGGTATCTCGCCATTTTTCATCAAAATATGTGCCAAAAATCTTTCTTATCCTTTAACTAACATATTTATAATGTCACTAAATGAAGGTAAATTTCCCACAAAATTTAGATAAGCTATTATAATCTCTATTCATAAAGCAGGCTCAAAAATCAACATTGAAAATTAGCGCCCAATCTCAATACTCAATGTATTTAGTAAACTTTTTGAGCGTATTGTCGACGCGATCAAATTTACACAACAATTGTTTACAATATACAAAACCAACAACACGGATTTCTTCGAAAAAGATCAGTAATAACAAACTTGGTAAATTTTAAGGAATATTTAACGAGCAATATGGACAATAGAAACCAAGTAGATGTAATCTACACTGATTACTATAAGGCCTTCGATAAGGTAAACCATTTCATCCTAATTCAAAAATTAAAACAATTAGGCATCCATGGTGACTTACTCCGGTGACTCACTACCATACCTTTGGAGTAGACTTCAAAGTGTCTCAGTTGAGGGAACAAAGTCCAGCATCTTTTCTGTGCCCTCCGGTGTACCTCAAGGTTCTTATTTAGGCCCATTATTATTTAATGTGTGTATATACGATATTCACAAATGCTTTTTACATGTTAATTACCTAGCACATGCAGATGATAAAAATATATACTTCGTTGTTAAATCAATCAATCACTGCATAAAACTTCAAGAGGATCACAATCATCATTTCGTCTATTGCGAATTAAACAAACTTGTTATTAACATCTCAAAATGCAATAAATTAACATTTACACGTAATAAAAATAAAATTTACTTTGTATAGACATTGAACGACACACATATCAATGAAATAAAATATATCAGGGACCTTGGCGTAACACTGGATGTTAAATTGAAGTTTATCCAACGTACTGATGAAATCATTAACAAAGCCAATAAAATGCTGGGATTTATAATTCGTATAACAAAACCCTTCCACAACATAAACACTCTATACTCCCTTTACACCTAATATATTCGCCCACACTTGGAACACTGTACACCGATCTGAACTCCTTTATACCAAGCCCACATTAAAAGTATTAAAAAAAAATATTAAACACATTTATAAACTAAACTTACACTTCTTAAATTATACCGAATCTATTAAATTTCCACTCCCTCCAAGCACGACGTCTAATTTTTGATCAAATCATGTTGTTTAAAATCCTAAATAATGGCCTGGACTCACCAAAACTTACCAATTTAATAAATTTTAATATTCCGTCAAGAAAAACTCGACAATCAGATTTATTTTATGTACCCTCATGTAGAACAAATTTTAGAAAAAAATCCCCAATTCCTCGTGTATGTGCACAATATAATACAACATTTCTCAGAATTGACATTTTTAGTAATAACCTAAAGAAATATCGATATGAAGTAACGCGTACGATCGATTATTGAGCGTGGAATGTATCGGGAGCATCTCCTATCCTTTTCCTATATTCCTCTTCCTCTCCCCTTCATTAACCCAAAATTAATTTTAAGATATTAAAACTTCATTTCCAATGAACTTTAGCATAAGAAACTTCTGTGCCTTGACTTCAGTTGACTTGTATATTTATCACTGCATATTATGTAAAAGGTGTTTGTTTCTTACAAATAAATAAATAAAATGGATCATTCCAGAAAAAGCTCAATTCTGAAATCAATGTTTTTTATATAGCTCGAGACTATTGTAAGACTCCGTAAGTTCCAAATATCGCAATAGGCTGGACTTGACACAGAAGCTACAATTATTATAATAAATCGAGAATGTGAATTGAAGGTAGCATGAAAAAAGAAAGTCAATCCTATAATTAAAATTGAAATATGAAAAAGGTCAGTAAACATAATATAAGTTTATTAATTATTACATGAAGTTACATAAGACAAAAATGATATTTGTAAAATATTGGGCTACTGACTATATTGTTTAAATAATTCAGGGCATAAATGAACCTCTAAAAAAATAATTTAGTTTAAATTCAAATATCAAATCTTGTTTAACTTTTAAAGTAGATAAATAAAGTAAGCCAGAGCGTTTAAACATTACGGCCAAGTATTCTATTAAAAGAAGTTATAAGTAAATAATTTAAAAACTAATAATATTGAATTGTTAAATCATTGACTAATAATATTTTAATCGTTGAGTTACGATCTCGATGTCTCTGCCATGTTTGGTTTTGCTGAGAGCCGCAAGCACTTTCTCCTTCTGCGCTTGTCTGATCTGAACTCATTAAATCATCACACTAAAATTTGGACTGAGTGAAGTCTGAGAAAGAGGGGCATGGACTGTGTAGAAGAGGATTGAAGCAGGATGGAAAAGACTGAGGACTGGAAGCAAAAGTAGATGGACCGCAACCAGTGGAGAATATTATTTGTGGAAGAGGCCTGATTCCACCCTAAGTTGTAGCGCCATGATGATGAGTAATTTTAGATGCTTGGTAGTATTAAAAATAATGTCGACAATATCTAAATTTTATAGTTACACCCATATCTTAGTACAGCGAAACGAAGGGAAGTTTTATCCGCATAACGAACCAATTTGCGTCACCCGGATTAATCATTATTATTATTATGAAGCAAACGTTTTCGGAAATTTATTTACTGGGAATACTTATTCAAATATCGTTTATGACCTCCCGATACAGATTTGGCTGTCAGGATGATAAACGATCAGAGCGCAGGTTAGCAGGGTGCCTGAGAGGGAGAACTTCCCTTATTTATTATAGCGGACGATTTATTACGTTTCGCAATATTGCCGAGACAAGGGTGGGCCAATCAAATATTGCCATCTTATGATCTACGGATACTTGTACATATTTTTTTAAGCGATTTTTAATGGAATATCTTTTATGATTAATCGAAGTAATTTGTAGTTTTATTAGCTGGCTTCACTACAGATTCAACTACAGAATAGTGATTATTAAATTAATGTACATGGTGGATCAGCACGTATCCGAAGATTTCTGAGCATATTTGGAGTTAAAAAATAAAGATAGTTATTTAAAAAAAATCTATCACACGTAAAAAATGAAATTTTTAAAATTATTTTCTTGTCATCTGTCACACGCTCACACATAAATAATAAAAACATATTATTTTCAAATATTTAATCTACGGGTAAACCAATATTTTTCAATGCCCGCACCGTGCAATAAATACCTTTTAACTCCAGAGTTTTCCTCCTTTCGGAGTGTTAAGGACATCCTTGTCTTTTTTCAGCTACATAGAACGACGACAGTCAGAAAAGGGTACTAAAGCTGGTGCAGTGCTCGCCATTTGCCAGCCTGGGGTATACTCATTGATGATCAACATTTTTAGACGGAGAAAAGCCAATTTATCCAATATCAATTTGTCCGCGAGAATAAACGTATAAAATTACCTACTTGCAATTTTTGGCAACTATTGAATTTTATCGTTCGGAATACTTCTACTTTGGTATTTTATAAAACCAATACCTAGATGCAAAAAACATATATCTCAACCAAAAAGCGCTGCGAAGGTGATTTTTTCTACACTTAAAGTTGAACCAAAATTTTTTTTGTCTTTTTAAGAACATGTAATATTTAGAGCGGCTTATTCAAAACTTTAAAGTTTTTTGACTTTTGCAAAACATTAAGGTAAGAATTGGGTGTCCATCAACCCATTCCTCCAACTACGGTGCAAAGCGGCTGGAGAGGTCGAAAGATCTCCCTCAACAAGTCTCCCAAGATTCGGCCTGCCACGCAGTAAGCGGACAGCCGCTCGACTCAACTACTAGCCTAAACCAAATAACATAACAAAACGAGAGAAATTATTGGCCGCGAATTGACGCGGACTCACATGCGAAAGTAAATTCTCATTTTACACAAAAGTATTTTCCATCGCCTCAAATGCCAAAAAGGTGTATTTTATACTTAATTAAGGTGAAACAAATTTTTTTCTAAAAAATATTCGAAATGTCCGGTGATTTCGAAAAATTACCAATATTATTTGATTTAAACACTTTCAGCTTCACAAATCCTACAATTATAATTTGATAGTGAATTGTGTAGTGTTTTTAAAGTATCTGTGGTATTTATAAGTTATAATAAAAGTATTATTGTGAACAGAGTGAATTCCTATTTTTTATTATTAACCTAATCTTTTAATTTAATCCAACTAACTAACTAACCATCACGCCGTTTCCCCGCAGGGGTACGCAGAGAGAACGGACCGCCAAACAACTCGGTCTTGGCACACACTCCTTGCCTCATTCACATTCATACAAGTATCTAATAATTCCTGGTTGGTATTTATAATACCAATCTAAGTTGGAATCTAATTATTCCTGGTTGGTATTTATAAAAAAATTGGAATCCTCGTCGTATAAATTTAAAGATGTAATGTTTCTATCTGCCTTGCAAATTATTTTGTGCATTTCTGAGCCATTAGCTTCTATGAAAAAAAAGTCTTACCATTTCTACCTGATTGTGTTTCAAAGAAGTTATTTGGACTCTTCCACGTCTTCCTCGGGCGTCCTCGACTTCTTCTACCATTCAAATTCGCGTCATAAATTCTCTTTACACTCCTTTCTTCATTTATTCGTTCAACATGCCCAAACCATCTAAGCGTCCCTTTCTTAATCCTACTTATTACGCTCATATCAGACTTCCATTATTTCCGGATCTCCACATTCCTCACACGATCATTTTACCACACATACGCCTCAGGGATCTTTTTTTTTACATTAGGTCCACACAGGAGGCCCTGAGGAAAATAATTTCTCTCAGGGCCTATGTGTAGAGGGTATTTTTAAGGAAAGGAAGGAGAGGAAGTTCTGTAAAGGAAAAAGGTATGAGGGTCGGGTAGGAATCTGGGGTTCAGTGTGTCTAGATCATCCGCCGCCAAGACCTGGACAAACCTTACCCCATGAACCCGGGCACCCATGCTAAGTCACCAAAAGTAGCGAACCACTTGGGGTGACCTATGGCTGACTAATTATCCAATAAATGGTTCCCGGGGCGGCGGTACCCATTCCCGCCCCTTAAAATCTAATTTAATCAAACCATTTTATATTTATGTTGTGAAAATATTGCAGTCTTTAATACGTCGGATTGCGTATTGTACAATGTACAATCATATTCTTACTACGGCAGTATTTAAAAAAAATCTCAATTTATGATGGAGCAGTGTTTGATGAAATAAGAATCATACGATCTGAAGAGTTAAACCTATATCAATTTCAGATTTTAATGGCCCTTTTTAGATGGCAGGCTTCAAAAACTAGTTCTACGTTTTCAGTGAATTGATTTAACGCGCAGTTATTTTTTTACAGGATGCCCTGATGAAAATAAAGAATTGAATTACCAGATTTTAACAGGCAGGCACATCTCATCCTTCTCTTCCCTATATAATTTATTTTATACTTACGTCAACCACACAACATACATTGGGGATGCCATATTTCCACTATCTGAGGTACTAAGACTCTTGGTGCGGCGTTCACATAAAATAGTGGTTTTTAGTTACGTAGCTGAGAATAGTTTCACAAAACAATCAGAAACAATAATATTAAAAATCAATTCCTGCTTCAGCGCGGAGGTCGCTTTGTGAATAACTAAAATTTTTAAAATCCAGATCAATAAAATCTAATTTACTTTTTATTATAAAGCTTTATTACGGATTATTCCTCCTTTATTATATTTTCGGAAAGCCTTCAGAATTAATATTTGGAACAAACGGGCCATTATCAAAAGTTTGCATCGTTATTAGATAAAAATCTAGGCATTTCGTTTCATGACAAAAGTTTTCTTTGATCCGAACATTATGCACATTAATGGGAACTTCTTTATTTAAATTTATACGGTACCATAAGAAATATAAAACAAAACAAACACACCACTTTATTAAGTGCAAAAGTTTATTTTAAAACTTTTGAAGACAAGAAAAGCAAATCATTTTTGTTATTTTGAACCCATGTTTTGAACCCACGACTATCACGTATTTTGTAATACAATGCACTGTAATGAAATACGCATATCAAAAAAATATGTACAAAGAATTTAGCCACGTGATTCATTATATCGTTTTATTTTTTTTGGAGGGATGGACAATATCTTCAGGAAGAAAAGGGTGTCTTTGATAAATATGTTTTGCCAGTTATATTGCCTTTTATTCTTCATATTTTTCACATAAAATAAAGCATAAAGGGGGTTCATTTCTCGGATAATTAAAATTATCAAGATAGTTGTGTTTTTTAACTCTCCATTTTTAAGTTATTGATCCCTCTTTCTGCTTCATTTGTCTTAAGGCATCCAGATTTTGTGAAAAAGCACCTCAAAGGCGATGTACCAATAAATATATAATAAAATTAATACATCGGGCTCACAGCGAAGATTTATAAATAATTATAAGTAGTAACTAACATCTAAGACTTTAACTATTGATTTAAAAGTAGTAACTTAATGACTTACATCTTTACGACTGTGACTTGTCAAAAATAGAATATCAAAAAAGAATGACAAAAAGAATTCATATTCTACGTTTTCGTAGATGGCGCGCGTGTAGTATTTTTTTTTACTTATAAACGCCTTTTCCAAGTTATATTTTTAAATATTAAGAAAAAAAAAATTGTTCACACAAGCAATATGAATATTAACAAATAGTTTTGTTAATTAAAAAACTTTAATCTTTCAAGAAAGGCTAACTAATACAATATTGGTACTTGCTACTGCAATGCATTGCAGGTACAATGTTAACTTAAAAAAAACCTTTTTCCTGTAATAAAAAAAAAATAAAAAAAATTGCCGATTAAATTTTTATGTTAGAACATAAACCAAATATAACTTCTTTTCTGAAAAAGTCACGGTCAACGGTGTCAAACGCGGCACTTCCATCTAAAGGTGAAAGAAGTGCCAACTTACGAGAGCCTATGGCAAGGGTTATATTTGACAGGACACAAAATAATCCAGTTTCTGCTGAGTGGAACTTCCTCTTGATCGGTACATAATTTATTCAGGTTTAAGTGGAAGGTTATTTGGGAACATTTTTATATTTGAACAAGTTAAATTTTTTCTAGTTTAAATTGTTATTATCAAGCAGTGGTTTTTTAAGATTGTAGTAACTACTGCAGACTTAAGGGAAGTCATCTGAGCTTAGGGACGTATTAAGACGATAGACTTCGCTTTTCGGCCCATACAAAAAGGACGCCCGGGAAAAAACACTTTTCTACATCGAAAATTGCACAAAATGAATATATTTTTTATATACTGCCTTCTAGAGGGTGAAAACTATGTCGGTATGTTTTCGAATTTTTGATGCGTTTCGTATTAACGTGAACATTTACTGTCAAACATGTACGATTTATCAAAAAATATTATTTAAGGAAAAAGTGCTGCTAACTCAACTCTCATAAAGAATTCTGAAATTATAAAAAGCTACCGACGTAACTTCTTCTTTCTAAAAAATATATATTTTTTAAAATTTCAATTTCGTGAAAGTTTTGGTGTAGAAAAGTGTATTCTCCATAAACCCCTTTTCGGGCGATTTCTGTAGGTAAATTTGAGCGTTGCATTTCGCATTCGCATGTATTGTAAGTGTTCGTGAGCTTATTGTGAGCGGGACAGAATGACAGACGCGGGTGTTCCGCGTGTGGTTTAAGGTCTAGCCTCTTAAACACGTGAACCGGGAAGGGGGCCAACACGTTCCAATATGACAACATACCTTTGACGGGAAGCAGAAGTTATTATGAGTATGAAAAATAATGATAAAAAAACTGTAAACTATACTAACAGACAGACCAATTAGTCTTAATAGACCCGATTCAGTTTTACATGACAAAATTAATAAAAAACAACTTATATCATTGAAACAATAAGAAAGTATACAGATTAAGAAAATGAAATTAAAAGATTTTGGTATTCTCAGACTATAAAAATATTACCATTTGTTATTTCGGCTACTGGTATTATACCTAGCTCTCTCATAAAAAATTTAGGCATATTAGATTTGTCAAAGAATTTGTATATAAAAATGCAAAAATCAGTCATTTTAAATACATGTAGGATTACGAAAGATTTTAAAAATATTTATATTGAGGGATCAGTAGGATTTATCTGTCTTATTAGAAGTTCCACCGAGCCGAACCCTCTGATAAGAAAATATCTGGAGTCGGTGAATTATTTTCCTATTTGATACTCTGGTAGGTTAACATGTTGTTTTTGTATTGTTTTGCATTAATTTATTTATCATAATTTATTATGCGTGGATTTACTAGAGTTTGTGAAAGGGTTTAGTTTTTCCTGTGGGGAAATTTTAACCAGTACATAATTCTGGTGATTTAAAAAAAAATAATAAGCCATACTAAGCCATTATACCTTACAAAACTAACACCTTTTAAATGTCACTGAACATTTCTAAGTCGAGCCTCATGGCCAGATCAATCCCACGATTGTGGTGGTAATGACAATTTTATGTTATTTACTGAAAAAACTACATAATATCCAACATTAAACTTTCCCATAAACTAGAAGTTTATTAACACTGCAAAAAACAGAATATTTCTAATATTGTAGGTGCCATAAATCTGCTGTCTGCAAAGTTATTGTATCACCGCTAAAGTTATTTTTTATTAATCCAAAACAAAAACTTTTCCATTGAACATGGATATTGAACATTTACATTGGATAAGGACATCGGACATATGTAGCTAGCACGGGGCAAAGCCGACCAAGTAATTTATGTTGGGAAACCGCTGCCAAGGAATAAAACGGACCAAAAAAACTTTTCCCAATGCTAGGGCCATAAAAGTTCTTTTCGTATCGGTCCCATTGTGCGCCGGTTGAATGAAAAGTTGAATTGTGAAGAGAAAAACCAAAAACCACGACTGGGGAATGGATTCCCCGAGCACACAGCGGCGAGCTTTCGAACTATCCCCGATCGAGAGCTTTTGCATTGAGCCTTAACTTTGCTCGTAGATAAATCATTTAAAGATGTTTTCCTATACTTTTAAACTTTCTGTAAATTTGTGGTGAGTTTGTTACTTTATTTTTTGATCATTTTAGAAACAAACAGTGCATAGATAATGTTTAACAGTTAAAAGGTTTCAAAAATAATTACAATGATTAATAACAATGACATGTTTGGTAGGCGGGGTCCATTTATTGGATGATCAATACCTCTGCCATAAGTCACCCCAAGTGTTCTCTTCAATACGTTTGGTGACTTGACAAGAGTGCCCGGGTTCATCGGATGAGGTGTGCCCGCCCACCAGCTACGTGGCGGGTCGGATCGGGGGAGGCCGATTTGGAGAGACCATTTGACTTCTACAGCTGGTCTTTCTCGACCCATTGTCTTGCACCGTCCGTTACTTCTACCCCTCGAACCATTTTCCTTCCCAGAACTTGTTCTCCTTCTTTTCCTTAAAAAACACCCTCCAGACAGCGTCCCCAAATATGAAACAGGTCCTGAGGGAAATTATTTCCCCATTGTGATATTTGATAATTATTTCCCTCTGTGTAAGGTTAATGTAAAAAAATATCCCTATGAAATATCTAATGAGTGAAAACATTTTACTGTGCTGGGTTAGTATATAAGCTATGGAATCATTTGAGGGAAAGTTGAGGGTAAATTTATCAATTAATACTGTGTTTTTAAAAATGGCTTATATGCAAATAATAAATAGTTACTAGTATAATAATAAGTAAAATATTATGCTTCGTTCACACTTATGCCTTTTTCTAGAACGTCCTCTTTTCTGCGTTGTGTTGTTTCAAAAGGGACTATTATTAACTATAATCACTTGCAATTTTTACTTGGCCTCTATTGTGTTGTGGTCTCCGAATTATAAACATTTATTTTTTAAGCTCTAGTCAAAATTCTAGCCTGCTCCAACATTGCTTCTGTTTAAGGTCATTGGGTGCGCGACAAGTTTCATACAAAACGTAGTTTTGGATTTTAGGCCAAAATACCCAACCAAACTGAAAAATTATTTTCGTGTATGTCAAATGTCAATCTCGGATAGGAGCTACTTTATTTATTTTTGCTTTAATTTTTCAAATATAATAATAGCCTTTTATTCTGGACTTCGGTTAGGTACATGAATTTAAACATTTTTTGTTTGTTATAATATGTTTGTTATAATATATCCCGAAGCTCAGTTTGCCTCTTGGCATAGGCCTCCTCTAACATTTTCCATTGGGACCTGTCACGCGCTACTCTTCTCCATTGATGTCCAGCCGTGAGTTTTAGGTCGTCTTCCCATCTTATGTGTTGACGTCCTCTACTTCTCCTGCCATCTCTGGGATACCAGTCAGTGACATTTTTGCACCATTTCTCTTGTGGATCGCGGATCATGTGACCTGTCCATCTCCACTTTTGTTGGTCTATTCGGGTAACTATATCGGCAACTTTAGTTTTCTCCCTTATTATGTTACATCTCGCCCTGTCCTGTTTCCTTATTCCTGTCAAACTTCTCTCCATGGCTCTCTGGCAGCGTTCCAACTTTTCTCTGTGGCGTTTGGTGAGTGCCCAAGTTTCACATCCATAGGTTATGACTGGAAGTACACACGTGTTGAAAACTTTCCTTTTTATTTGCATACTTAGTTCTTTGGATTTCAAGACTTCTTTCAAAGGCCAGTATTTCTTCCATCCATTTGCTACTCTTCGCTCGATTTCTTTAGTGGTTTGATCTTTGTGGGATATTATTTGTCCTAAATAGATGTAATCAGAGACATATTCGAGTGGTTGGTTGTCAATTTTTATAGTTACTGGTTCGGAGTTTGTAAGCAATTTTGTTTTGTCTTTGTTCATGTTTAGGCCGACTTTCACACTTTCCTCGATTAGTGATTCTATCATTCTATTTAGGTTTGTTGGGTTTTCCTCGAAAAGGACTATATCGTCTGCAAATCTTAGGTGGTTCAGTTTTGCACCTTGCACGTTGATACCATATTTTTCCCAGTCTAGTTTGCGGAAGATACTTTCCAGAGCAGCCGAGAACAATTTTGGTGATAGAGGGTCTCCCTGTCTTACTCCTCTCTGGATCTTAAACTTTTTTCCCAAGGTTTCTAGTTGGATCCTCGCTTCGCAATTCAAGTATATGTTCTTTATAATATTGATGTAGTTTAAAGGTATCCCTTGCTGTTCAAGGCTATCCCATATAGCTGTGTGTTTTATGCTGTCGAAAGCTTTGGAGTAATCGATGAATGCCATGTATAGTTTCTTATTATACTCATTATATTTTTCTACTATTTGTTTCACTGTGTGTATGTGATCTAGGGTAGAATATTTTTGTCTAAAGCCGGCTTGCTCCCGTGGTTGGTTTTCGTCTAACTTTTTACTTATTCTTTCTAGGATAACTTTGGAAAATACTTTGTAGATATTTGACATCAAGCTTATAGGTCTGTAGTTCCCTACATCTTCTTTTTGTCCTTTCTTAAATATAAGAATAATGTTTGATGTTTTCCACTGTGTAGGGATTAGACCAGTTGTTAGTATTTCATTGAATATTGAAGTGAGTATTGGTAGTAGTTCTTCCAAGGTGCCTTTAAGAAGTTCGTTTGTTACTTTGTCTGGGCCTGGAGCTTTTTCCATCTTCTGACTGTATATGGCTTTCTCTACTTCTCTGGAAAGTATTTTTGGTTCAGTTATAACGTTTTCCTGCTCTTTATTGACGTCTGTCTTCGGGTCGTGTTTTTGTTTGTCGTCTGGGCTTGAATAGAGGTCCTGGTAAAATTTTGTGGCTATTTCGTTGATTTTTTTTTCTATTTGTAGAAGTAGTCCCCTTTTTGTTTAGTTTTGGTATCCATTCTTTATTTGATTCCTTCAATTCTTTAAGCGCTTTTTTCACTCCTCCTGTTTTCACTATGTGCTTTTCTAATGTTTGCAGCCTCTTGGTCTTTCTATCTTTCCTGATGTTCTCTCTGATTTCCTTACTTAATTTCGTTATAGTTTTTATTTTTCAAATATAGACTATTAAAGATTTTAATATATTATGATTTTAGAGGCAACTTGGACAATTATTTGAGAGTAAATGTAAACATTTAAAAAAATAATTTTTGTTTCATTTTTTTTTAAATATGATGAAATATAAAATTTTAAATATTGTTTTTTTTTTTAAATAATTTTGATGGGTGTAAATTTAAATTACAAATTACCTATTTACATCGGAACCAAAACTTTATATTTTAAAATTACAACCCAAAGAAAAGCATTTTTAACATTTTTAAATTTTTTATTTTATTTTTCATTATTTTAGAACTAAGGATTAGGCAGTTTTTTTTTTTATAATTATAAATAACTCACAAAAAAAATTTTAAAGTTGCTTCCAAAATGAACAAATTTCTTTAATTACCTATAAGTAATAATTTAAAAGCAAAAAAAAAAATGTAGTTCCAATCCGAGATCGATATTGGAACTACCTTTTTATTACAAAAAAAAAAATCAGTTTGGTTGGGTATTGTGGCCTCAAATACAAAACTACGTTTTATATGAAAGCGGTCGCGCAGCCGTTCCTTTTAAGATCGGGCCTGTTTCCAAAACGCATAAAATTAAATTTAAACGTATTTATATCTAGGAGCCATAATACTTTAAGTAATAATACATATTTATATCTAGGAACCATAATACATCATTTTTTTACGATAAAATTTTAATAATTTACCATTTACGCTATATTAATAGTTGTTAATCTGTTGGTTAAGAATTGAAACACGTTTGTAAATTTGTGTTTTTTTACAATTAATTCGTTCAAATAATTATATGTCATACAATATTGGCGAGATGTACCAGATTTATTGATACTTTTAGTATCGCGGTGGTGTAAGACCACCATTCAGAACAGAAACGTTACTTTAAATGGCTTTAGTCGAGTTTGGTGACCAGATCTGATAACCCAGGTACTTTCACACCTTCCTGTATATTATCTCCTTCCCCTCTCCTCTACTTTTATCCTCACAACATACTCCCAACACATCGATTGGGGATGCTATTGCGCGTTATTCACATAAAAAATACATATTAAAAAAAAGAAACAAGAGTCTACGTTCGTAATTTGAAGCAATCTAAAATAATGTTTAAATTTGAAGCCAATTAGAAATGAATCCCGAGGTATTTACTTGGTCCGCGCTCGGAGCAAACAGGTCGATACACAGAACACAATAAAGCCTCCATAAACTCCCAAAAGTCAATTAAATACATCTTCATTGGATAAGGGACGGTAGCCATTTTTGAATGGTTTCGTATTTTCCTTTGGAGACCATTTACAGGGCCCGCCAGTCAATCTCCAATTAGATTTCCCTCGGGGCCCGCTTTAAGTCGCGGACCAGATTTTATTTTACATTCGTTACTGCGGAAAAAGGCTTCGATTCCAGGGATTGTAGTATTTAATTTCGAAAATAATAAAACTCCGCTGATCCCGCGGGAAATTGCTCCAGGCGAATTTTGAACACTTAACACTTTTATTATTTATCGGTATTATTGTTATAATTTTTCATAAAATTCAGTAATTAAAAAACTATTTCGTATTTGGGGGGCGGGTATGGGTACTGCCGCCACGGGAACCAATTATTGGATCACCAACATCTCTGTCACAGGACACCTCAAGCGTTTCGCTATATTTGGTGACTTAGACAAATTGGGTGCCCGGTATCATTTCGACCCTTTGGAATAACAAGGATCCATCTGTCACCCTAACGTCATGCGATAATAAACTCTAAAGTAGCTTACTATAGATTCTATTATCGCACAACATTAACGTGACAGATTTATTTATTATTTGCATCTATACAAAAAGGTTTGAGGTACATTTTTTTTGGCCTAACCTGTCTCACTAGGAAAGCCTGTGTCGAGACAGACTAGTTCACAAATATTTTATAAATATTAAATAAAGTACATTTTTCAATATAGCAAAAAAATTTGACAAAAAATTTCAGGTTGGTAGGCAGTGGTAACAATAATGAGATAGAGGATTGGGTTAGGTGACTAATTATTAAAAATTATAGAACCATGTTATTCCAAAGGGTCGATATGGTGAGGTTATTCCAAGTCTTGGCGGCGGATGCGTCTGCCCAACAACTGCGTGAGAGCCTGGTTGAGAGATACCTTTGAATCTCTCCAGCAGGACTATCTTGAGCCATTGCCGTGCACTGCATTTGGAGAGATGGTTTCATAATATATGTCTGTCACTCCTGGATACACTGACTGCCAGATTCCTACCCACCCCTCATACAGAACTCTCAGATCTTCCTCTCATTCTTTTCTTAAAACGTTCATTCACACAGCATTTTCAAAGAATCTGGGTATATAGAAACTTTTTTTTTACATATAATTTTATATAGCATGTATGTAATGTAATATTATAATTAATAGTATGAATGTAATGTAGCCAAAAACATGTTTTCAAATGTCACATATTACACTGTTATGCTATTAAGGCTTTTCTATTTATTTACAAACGTGGTAAAGTCAAGAGTCTAGAGCAGCGGTTGTCAAACTTTTTGAGCCTGCGTACCCCTTTACTCTTTCAATAAATTTGTTGTATCCCGTACCCTCTATCTTTCTTGTGTACACATGTAATGAAATACATTTTTCATTATATTTGTCATTTGTTCAAAAATTTTATATTATTATTACTCGAATTTAACAATAAAATCACACACACACAATTAAAGCAATTTTATTCAGAGTATAACAGAACTTCGGGCATTTTGAATTTACAAGCGAAATTGAACAAATTTTGTTCTCACAACCGCAAAAAGTGTATTGAGAAGATGAATTTTTTTAACCTCAAAAAATTTGTAGAAAAAAAAGATTCTCGTTTATCAGAAAATAAAAGCCTGATTTTCTGTTACACCCTGTATAATCCATCATTCAATGTTAACATACAGCCAATGTGGCCCTTGTGCTTGCATTGCAGAGCACAATTTCACACAGGCTTCAAGTCTGGTTCAGCATTCAGGCAATTGCAATATTTATTTTTAATAAGTAAGAAAATGCCTTTTCACACAAATACGTGCTTGTAAATTGTATTAATATTTTTAGAGGTACAGCTGCTTAAACGCTGAGCTGCTAATCTACATTCGTGCCACGATTTTGCGTACCCCCAATTTTTGCTTCGAGTACCCCAAAGAGTACGCGTACCACAAGTAGAAAACCAATGGTCTAGAGCGATAAAACTACTACAGTATTTTCTTGATTTTGCTGACGCAGGACTGAGCTTAGAGAGAATTAAAGTCATGAATGAAGATTTGTCCGAACCCGAGCGTCTCGTACTAATTTTCCACAAGCCTTAGCTTAATTTAAGTAGAAATCCTACTCTATGACGATTCATATACCCGAAGACGTGTTAATTATCAATGTTCTGAGGTTTTAAAAACCTCTCACGGTGATTTCCTGTACCATGAAATTTGCAAAGCTTGCTTGGTATACTGGGAATATCTAGGTTAACTTAACTTTTTTTAGCTCGCCATAACGTTTGCAACATAACTATACGGTTATCAAAAAATCTTAACTGTTATAATATAAGATAAGGTGCTGTTTTATATGGGAAAACCCCACAAGAGTATCGACTGCCCAAGGCTAGGATTATGGCATCCAGAATCGGGGTGTCTTTTGAAGCTGAAGGAAGTAGTGGCAAGGAGAAAGGAAAGGGGAATGTTGTGGATTTTCCAGCTATTCACATCTACTCACTAAACACGGCTGCGTTGTAATACTTCGTTTCTGAATGACGATATTTCACCAGTACGAAACTGAAAGGATCCATTGCTTTGAAAATAATATTGATATTTTGTATACTTCTGTAATAAATTTACCACGTAAACAACAGAAAAATGTGTTGCGTAGATACTGCTGCAAGTAGTTAGTCATTATAATTTACATATCTCAATTGAGAAGGCGGGTACGTTTGGAGCATCCCCGGGAACCATTTATTGCATAGCCGTCACGTGGGTTAATGTTGTTTTTGGTGAGATTTGTCCTTGTGCTGGTGGCTGATGCATTGACCCACATACTGTATGGCAGGTCGTATCGGGAGAGACTGGTTAAGGGAGACCTCTTGACTCTCTCGGAACATCGTTTTGCGCCGCAGTGGGAGGAATGGATTCACACGTCCATCACTCCTGAACACACTGACCTCATATACCTTAAACCTTTTTCCTTCATAGAAATTCCTCTCTTTCTCTTCTTCCTCACAGTATCCCCAAAGATGACAAAGGTCTTCCAAGAAGTTCATCTCCCCTCTTTCTTTAACAAAGCATCTCCAAAGATGACAAAGGAAATTATCTTTTTCATGGTCTCCTGCGTGAAGGCAATGTAAATAAAAACACATATTTTACATATTTATTTATTTTATTTTTATTTTATTTTTTTTTTATTTTTTTTTTTTTATGTGTATAAGAGATTGACAAATCCTATTACAATACACATGACGTATACCTAACTTTACATAAATAAATGGAAATTTGACAATAATATATATTTTACAGTTCTTGTTTAAAATTATTCTTGAAACCTTCAAGGCTAATGTTGAAGATGTCAAGAGACCTGGTGTGCTAGCACGGTCGCTCGATATAGATAGCTCGATAAGATAGTTATCCTACCGATCGTTATAGAGCAAGCGTGCTAGGGCCTCAGGTGTGCTAGCACGGTCGCTCGATATGAAGTTACCGACCGATTGTCGGTAACTTCTCATCGTTCCCTAGAGTTATCCTACCGATCGTTATAGAGCAAGCGTGCTAGGGCCTCAGGTGTGCTAGCACGGTCGCTCGATATGAAGTTACCGACCGATTGTCGGTAACTTCTCATCGTTCCCTAGGACAACTGCAGATCTCAAACGTACAAACGACAGTTGATATCGAATATATTAAGGACACTTAGTCATTGTGAACTGTCACCTATTTGTTTGCGATCTGCAGTTGTCGTAGGGAACGATGAGAAGTTACCGATAGTTATCCTAACGATCGTTATAGAGCAAGCGTGCTAGGGCCTCTGGAGATATCATTTATCAGCATATATAGGATGAAACGCTTATAAAATATGAAAAAATAAATAAATCATCCCACTTTAATTTCAACATTCTAACTCGGATATATCGCATTTTAAACTAAACCCAAGCGGCAATTAGTCATCATACTAACCGCAAATTTCAGTTTAATGTCTGAAACCAAGACACGCTGTTATTTATGCCACATTTTAGAGCTTTTCTATCTGATTACCGAGGCGAGAATACAGTAAAAGGAAAGTTACTAGGTACCTAGTTAGTTTATCCCTTAGTTTATCACTTTTGCTTTGTTCAAAGTAAAATAACCAGTTAGTATATGCCATGTTAACTGTACGAAGGTATTTGCTTAGTTAATTTTCAAACAAAACGAGTGGAATATTAAATTTGCTAGGAGGCTAACCGTTCAAACAATTACAGGAATGCATGGAAAATACACATTTTTTTTGTAGGTGAGTACCTACGACACAACATATAAATAAAATTAAACTACTTAAAATACGGCAGTGTAAAACCTCTATGCCCTCTTTATGATGTGATAAATCGGTATACAATTTCATAATTATTGTCATTCGACTGAAGGACAAAAAACAAAACATTATTATAAGCAATAATTAATTATTAGCCTGAAACACTCATCCATATTGAAAAAAATCTCCCGAGAAAAGATACATGTCGCCGACGGGACTCGAACCCGCACCCCTGTGATTGCCGGTCAGGAGCTCTATCATTAAGCTAATAAAAATCTAATAAGCAGTAATTAGTGAATGAAACACTAGGTATATGTTGATTCATTTAACGGGTAG
Organism: Limnephilus auricula; assembly: GCA_951813805.1. NCBI lineage: Eukaryota > Metazoa > Arthropoda > Insecta > Trichoptera > Limnephilidae > Limnephilus > Limnephilus auricula. The sequence goes on from OX638403.1 coordinate 11,972,571, forward strand.
GAGATAACCCGCCGTAGCTTAATGGTAGAGCTCCTGACCGGCAATCAGAGGGGTGCGGGTTCGAGTCCCGTCGGCGACATGTATCTTCTCTCGGGAGATTTTTTTCAAAATGGATGAGTGTTTCAGGCTAATAATTATTGCTTAAAATAATTGTTACCCTTTGTGCTATGCATAAAAAATCTTGTCTTAAACATTAGTTTATCAATAAAACATTCTTAATTTACAGGTCGCATAATAATTATGGTCAGTTGTTTGTGGGTTTCTTCAAGACTCATGATCCATGATCACAATTTGAAAATTAATGAGTAAGACCTCAAGTCGTAATATTTAATCGAGCCCTTGCCCGGAATAATGTTGTATCCAACAATATTCTTGTTCAGAGATAAATGGAAAAAAACGAAACCGGTTATGTTTTATAACATTTTATAGTTAAAATACAATAAACATACAATTCTTAAAACTTTTAAAGGAAAAGTCGTGGAAAAAGGCTAATAAATTAGAATTTATTACAAGAATTTGTGCTGATAGTGTGGAAAAAAGTTGTATATAAAAATTTCACAGGCAACATTATTCCACAAAACGGTTTTTTTTTTTAAACTTTTCTTAAGCACCATGCTCTTCTAACATCTATTTACGTATGTCATTGATGCATTTGAGCTTAAAAAGCAAAAAAAACGATATGAATAAAAAAAACCATTTACATTCGAGATATTGTCTTCATATCAACATATAACATTATTCGACAAAAACTGTTTCAACGGCTAAAAAGCTGCCTTAACAATATTTTTTCTCGAAAAATTCTACTTTCCTGCATTCTTCAGCTTCTTGGCTTTAAAGTCTTTCTAGATGAAGCCATAAAACATTCGTTTTCTCCATTTATTCCCATGAATTAAATCACGATCCGTGATTTTGATAAACGGCCTTATACAACATTCTTCCACAAACCAATCTTTAAAATGCTGCCACAGGCCTAAAAAAGAATTTCACTACTATAATCACTATCTTAAATGAAGCGTAATAATATGCCCGACATTATTTCATCATTAACTCAACATTGATACTTTTGTTGGATACAACATTATTCCGGGCAAGGGCAAGATAATATTAATGACTCTAAATGCGACCGAATCTTTTTCTGATTTTTCTGTATGAAATTTTCGTTTGAAAGTCGCTAATATTGTATTCAATGATTAATGTATGTGTTTAAGTCTTGTAATATAATGTATATGTCATGTTATGTAATATAAATCTGTCGTCGGTATATAATAGAATATTACGTATATATCCAGCTGTGTTTAGAATTGTAATACCCACATTGAAGATATTTGTCAAAGAAAAATAATACAAATAATAATCCTGGCTCTGTTTAATTATTTGTTCACATTTATACTTCCTTTGACACTTTCACAACTCAATGAATTTCAATGATACTTGATTATGGTCTCGCCACATTCTGACAGAGTGGGAGTAGAAAATACCAAACGTGTACCTAAAAAAAACACTTTCAAACTATTTACGATAAAGAATAATGAGTGACGAAATTGCTTATGCGTGAATTAACAATAACAATAAAAACAGTTACACATGAAGAGAATTACATCTAGGTAGGTACTTAAATTGCCTCTACCAGAATTACAAAAACCCAAACATAACAAAACTTAAAAAACCTTTTCTTCCTAATATTTAATTGAGCATACACATAAACACTTAAATTTTATTGAAGAAGAAGATAACAATAATAATCAATTTTTTAAAAATATGAAAATGAACAAGACACAGAAAAATAATAAAATATAATGGCTGCAACTGGGACTCGAACACAGAACCTCACGTCTAACCGGGACATACGCATTAACCAATTTTGCTATTGCACCCTATTCAACTTCATATTTCAAATTTCAGAATTAACAATTTTATCCCCGACTAATGTTTTTTTCCAAATTATTGGCAGCTACCTTTTTCATTAAAATTATTACTTAAATTTTAACCTATTTAAATATTATACTGTACTCGTGAAATTGACGGCTTGACTTCAGCTAGTGACGGATAAAATAATTTATTTTGTTATCTATTTTTTGTATAATGTAATATTTTTTATTGGTTTTGTTTCTTGCTAGGGCAATCTTCGTGAGTTAGAAAACTCGCTTTAAGACGGGAGGAACTTAACATTCATAAGTGGAAGATAATAGGTACAATTTTTAATTCGTGTTTTTATATCAAAAATATAATTTCGCTAATATAGTACAGCAAAAATATACACATAAAAAAGCAGGTTTAGTAGAACAAACAATAAGAAAACAAATAAAGAAAAAAAACTAGATTGCAAATAAAGGGAAAAGAAAATGAGAAAAAATGAAACAAGGCAGAATAAAACATGACAATAAAATTATAGATTTAGTAGTGCTTTAAAAAATATTATTTTAAAGCACTACTTTGAAATCATTTATTATGCTGGATGTATTTGTACATACCTGGAAGCGAATTATAAAGTGTGTAGGCAATATAGTTCAGAAATTTTATCAAATCTTCACAGGAATTTAATATAAAAAACAGCACATTTAAAAAACATACGTATAAACGAAGAGTTTTCTAAATACGAGGTATTTAAGAGGTAACAAAAAATATAAGAAACAGAATATTGATTACATAAAATATAAGAGTTGACAAAATGTAGGTTACATAGAATATAAGTTAAATAAAATTGGTAATTTGCCAATATTCTCCAAATGAAAAATATTTTAAATTGGTGTTCACAATAGTATTGAAAAGGGTAGAAGTAGTTTGCACTTACGGTGTTTAAACTTTCTTGAAATTAATGTCAAATGCATCCAAATTATTTAAGTATTTGTTACCAAAACTATGTACCTAATCGTTGTATTTAGGAATGCATACTATAGTTGGGATGAGATGTAAATATCTAAAATTCTAGTTGTTCGTTTAGGTACGAGTACATGTAGGTTTATTGAATGCAGGAGTCCACAACAATCGAATTTTGAGTTTTAAGTAAATTTAATGAAAGAGTTAGGTCTTTTATTTTTCGTCTATTTTGAAATATTTAAAGATGGGTTGTTCTACAAAAGGATGTAAGTCTATCTATTTTTTTGTAATCCATTTATATTATATTTATTTTTCTCTATATGAAGACCCCAAGGCAAGAAGTTGTTAACTTACATTTTCGTAAAAAATGAGTTAGAATGCTCTCTAAACTCATTAGCATACGCTATTTCCAATGACCACCATGCCAGAGCTTAAAAACGGTAAGAACATGCTTAAATCAATGTGATGAACATGTTAACTACGTGTTTCTGTGACATTAAGTTGATAAAATCAGGGCAAGAACTTGTTAAACCACAAAGCTAGCAAGTTCTTGCCGTAATTCTGTAATTAACAAGTTCTTCCCATCGACATTGGTTGAGATTTCTGCAGGTAACATGTTATTCATTCATTTTGACGTTTACCTTGATGGTTTTCAAACGTTTTGCAGTGCGTGTTTTTATATCATTGAAAATGAGTTCCAGAGGTGAAAAAATGGTAAAAATGTGTCAACAATTGATCAGATCATATATGTTCTCTCTTATTTTCTCTTTTGTTTACATATTATTATTCTTGTACCGATACGGTTGGCATTTATTAATTTAGTACATCATTTAGGGTTTTGTCAACTCCTTTTTACATTGTTTGCGACGATAATCTAAAAATTTTAACGTAGTGAAAGTACCTCGATTTGTAAACTGATCTGGCCCTGTGCCGCGGATGTAGGAGAAAGGGTGAGGTTGTGTCTGATTATTATTCGCGGAACACTCTACATTCATAATATAATAATATATAAGCTGAATGGCACCAAATGGTACACATTGTACAAAACTTCATATCACACTCGGTTTACTCCACAAATTTCAATTTGTATTAACGCTTGGAAATGATAATTATGCCCTTTTGTCTCACATATTCATGGGGTATTTCAGGCATGATATCAGTGTTTGCGTCTATGACAAAATTACAGGATTAAGTCTTTTACTTAAAATACGTAACATAAATTTAGCTCGAAAATGTGAGCGTTATGCATTTTAAATTATTACGTACATCGCTGAAAAACATTATGCCAGTAGATATAACAGTAAAGGAATCCTATTTGTAAATGTAATAATTTTATCAATGTGTCGCTTTACGAGTTTATATCACTAGTAAAAAAAAAGTACTTGTAATAATGTTATCACGTGATTGTATTTTCAATTGGTCTTTTATTATTTTCAATTTGGGGGGCGGATATGGGCAGCGCCGCCGCAGGAACGATTTATTGGATAACCAACACCTAGGTAGCCCCAAGTGGTTCGCTACGCGGAGAAAAATGTTAATCTGAAATATGATCATTTTAATGGTAAAAACGGTTAAAAACGGGACTGAAGTTTTTACGAACAAATTAACAGTGTTTCAATGTTTATTGGCGGGAAAATGTAAGAATAATTTGTTGGTATACGTACACCAACAAATTATTCTTACATGTTCGCGCCAATAAACATTGATACCCTGTTAATTTGTTCGTAAGAACTTCAGTCCCGTTTTTACGAATACAATGATCTATTTTAGAATAACATTTTTCTCCGTGTACCTTTAGTGACTTAGTAGGAGAGGCTCGGGTTCATTGGGAGAGATTTTTATTGGTCTTCTGTTCACCTTGGCAGGCCGAATTGGGAGAGACTGGTTGAGGAAGAGTTTTTGACTCGAAACACGCCTTGCACCGCAGTGGGAGGGTGGAATTCATACGTACGTTACGCCTTCTCCTTTAAAAGACCCTCCACACAGCATCCCCAAAGATAACATTAGCCCTGAAGGGAATTATTTTCTTCGGGATTGTCTGTGTGGAACTAATATTATAAAAAAATTTGAAACTAAACAGTAGGTACATTGGTTATTGGTTGGTTACAGTGGTGAAACATTAATACACCCCTGTCGTATGTCACTCCAAGTGGTTTTTTTTAATTTTATTGTTTTTATTTCTTGCTAGAGCAATCACGATAAGACGACTCATTTTGGGACAGGAGGAACTTACGATTCATAGGTAGGAGATAGTAGTTACAATTTTGCAAAGATATTTTGATATCAAAATATAAGTTTTATATTCAGTACGTTACGTTTGGTGTTTTAATCAGGGTGCCTGATTTTGAATTCTCTAAATAATGTTAAAACTATGGAATGCTTTCATAACTTCACTCACAACCAAATGCTGCAGTTGTCATTTTTAGATCCTGTCATTCTTTTTTTTTTAACACACGGAGAAAAAAGTTATTCTAAAATGCGATCATTTCATTCGTTAAAACGGTTAAAAACGGGACTGAAGTTCTTACAAACAAATTAACAGTGTTTCAATGTTTATTGGCGGGAATTTCGTACGTAAACCAACAAATTATTCTTACATGTTCCCGCCAATAAACATTGAAACCCTGTTAATTTGTTCGTAAGAACTTCAGTCCCGTTTTTAACCGCTTTTAGGAATAAAATGATCGTATTTTAGAATAACATTTTTCTCTCTGCATTATCTCCACACGGGAGGCTTCGAGGAAAACAATTTCCCTCAGGGCCTATGTCATCTTTGAAGATGCTATGTGGAGGGTCTTTTTGAGGAGAGGAAGGAGTGAACATGGGTCTTGAAGAGAACCATGTTGTAGAAAGGAGGAAACACAGAGACTGGCAAATCGTTCCACATCTGAGCTGTTGAATGCAAGAACGAGTCGTAGAAGCGACCGTGTACATACGTTGGGCATGCATTTGGCGTGTTTCCCGACAATGCACCGGTGCCGAGGGAATCAATGACGCTAGTTCCTCGGAGCATCTTCCATTGAAACACCGGTAGAACAGGGATAGCATTCATACCCGACGCTTGTGCTCTAAAGATTGCAATCCGTTTGTTAAGACCGGAGAATCGATCAAACGGACCGCCCGCTTCTGCACAGAGTCGAGGGTTTTTTTCAGATACTTTGGGGCTCCTGACCAGAGGTGGCTGGTCTATTATAATTCTACATTGATTGTTTTGTTCTTAGCGTTGATCGCATTGTCACACAATGTCTGACACAAAATACGCTATGTTAGTCTTGACTACGTGAGTAGAAACAACCTCGCCCAGCCGCCCGGGTGATCGTGGTAGACTAGCGTTGTCAACGAGTTAGTTCATACATGGATATAGTTACAAGATACTTGAGTTTCGTGCACGTAGCACATGCGCCGATCATGAGTACCCGCCATACTATTTTGCTAGTGCCTGTACACGACGTAACGCGTAGACTACGGGTTTGACGTCGGTTGAACGCTACTGACAGAGTTGGTACAGTACACAAGTTGACAGAAATGGCGTTTGTTATGGAGGTATGAAAATATCCATGTTTTTACAACTTTCTTTCATGGGAATTAATTAGAAAGGATTAAAGGAAAGAAGGCGTGAATTGAGGTTAGAAAAAATCATTTTGACATTCTCGCATAGTTCCTTGGCGGCGATGAATGCCCTACAATTGTTATTTATATCGTTGTATGAGTGAACCCAAAATCATGTTTTAGATCATTTATATGCTTGCAAAGATAAAAAAGAACAATATTATTATATTCGTTGCTATTATCACTTAACATCGTCTTAATTCCACGGCTGCAAGGGAAAAAAATTATCAAGTTCTTTAGTATGTTTCGGAGAGATCCGTGTACGGAAACCAGTAATAAATAGTAGCATATCTGTAGGCTACTTGTGGTTATTAGAATCTTTGATAAAAACTTGAATGTTCAAGTAGATATCGGAAATTTACTTGTGTATCCCTGTAGAGTTGAGTAGTGGTTCAACTTTTCTGCCTGCTTCCCCGGAGAAACTTCCTGTTCTCTAATTAGCATTTTTAAAACTTCACAGTCAACACAGTTTTTTTCACAAAATAAATAAGAAAAAAAAAACTCCCTTCACACTTGGGAAAGATCGACAGCACACCTTAGTTCGGAGCAAAACTAAAGACTCACCTTTTCAAATTATCCTATCGGCAATAATAACAGCATTTCTTCAGTAATATTCTAATTAGTCCATTCGATTTTCGTTGATCGACTTATCTCTCTTATACCACACACTGACCACACTGTAGTCTGACCTCACATTGATCACACTTTAACAACACTTTGACTACACTTTGACCTCACTGTAATTTTTTTAAATTTTTTTAAAAAATATTTTTTATAACTTGTCACTGACAGTACGGGCAGTAGGTAATCGTAATAATAATAATAATATGTGTTAGTAAATGAAAATAAGTATGTTAGTCATAAATATTTAGGTTTCAGATAGCTGTAAGTCATGGTACTAGTAAAGCAATATTGTGTAAATACCCACTCAATCTTAAAAATAAGTATAGTTTTAAGTCACAAGTCTTAGTTGTAAGTCATTAGCTATACATCTTTGTTATAAGCCACATGTATTATATATAGGTAAATGTATAAATTAATTTGTAAAGCCCCCTTTAGGAGATTTTCCCACGAAAATGGCGCTATAAAAATCATCCAAACATTATGAGTATTTTTATTAAATTTATTATATTCTTGGTAGCCAAGGAACGATGGACCAGGGAAACACCGAACAAAGCGTACGCAGTAATACAACACCGCCTTTGTTTCATCATTGTGCTAGAAAAAAGAGATTTTGTGGAAAAGAAAGAGGTTTTTGCTTTTCTAATTCTAGTAATGGAATACCCAGAGGACTCGCTGGAGAATGAGAGGCCACGCGATGAAAGAATTACAGAGAATGTGTGTAGGGTGTTTTAAAAAAGGCTCACGACTGTAAATTAATTAATGCAGTAAAAACCATAGGGCATTTCAATGTATTTTTAGTGTTTTAAAAATAATGCAAAAAATTACGATTATTACGGCATTTTTATTTTATTTTTATGTTGACGAATAAATTTTCTACAGCGAGTCTAAGTTGCCCATTTTTGTAATCCCACCAAAACGGCATTTTCGACCTGTGACGTCACAAGAGTCACCCGTTCTTGAAAAAATTCCGACAGTTCTACTTTGTTAGATGACGTACGTACGAAGCGTCGTTGGCAACCACGGGCCGTTTTGAATATGTAGGTTTTTGAGCATTTTTAAAATGAATAAATTTGAATGAAAGCATAAAAAACAAACATTTTTAATACGATGATTAAAATTAGAAAAATGATCTTTAAATATTCCATATATTTTCAAAAGAATCCCTCGGTTGTGAAAATACCCCATTGAATAAAAGTAACCCAAATAAACAACGATCACTATAAATAGTAATAATAAATTCAAAATAATAATAAGTTTAAATTACAACATTTATAAACGATCGTTCTCCTGTGACAAATGTCAACAATTGGACGCTGAAGATCTTTCAAACTACCGACCCGTTTCAAATCTCCCATTTATATCCAAAGTCTTAGAAAAAATCACTGCTTCACAGATAATATGTCACTTAAATTCAAATGAATTGCTGACTAAATACCAATCTGCATATAGAAGGTTTCACTCAACGGAAACTGGATTACTACGTGTTCTGTCGGATATAACTCTTGCTATCGAGTCGGGCAAATTGGCACTCCTTTCAGTCTTGGACATGAGTGCCGCTTTTGACACGATTGACCACGATTTCCTCATTAAACGGTTAGAAGAATCCTTTGGTTTAAACTGCGACGTTAAGAGCTGGCTGACATCGTACTTGGCTAATCGTAGGCATGCCGTAAAGGTGGGGAAAAAACAATCAATATATGCAACCCTTTCATCTGGAGTACCCCAGGGGTCTGTTCTAGGCCCACTTCTCTTCATCCTCTTCACAAATGATGTCGCTAAAATAATCGAATCATTTGGTCTTCTATCTCACTGCTACGCTGATGACCAGCAAGTGTACTTTTACTGCTTACCAGAGGAAATAGACAGTCTAAAAATTCGCATAACTGAGTGTCTAGAAGCAATCACCCGCTGGATGACCTCAAATAGATTAAAGCTGAATCCATCAAAGACTGAATTTCTCTGGACCGCCACAAGCAGACGTCAGCATAACATCGATAACTCCCCAATATCCATTTCAGGAAGTGATATCACTCCTAAGACTAAACTATTAAACTACTGGGTGTCAATCTGGATGCTGATTTTTCCCTTAAAACTCAAGTGAACAGAACTGTAAGCACTGGGTTCTTTCAATTAAGGCAAATTAAAGCAGTGCGAAGAAACTTGCCAACAGAGGCGACTAAATTACTAGTCAATTCGTATGTTGTTTCACGCCTAGATTATTGCAACGGAATATATGCAAGTCTCCCAAAATATCAAATCAACAAATTACAATCCGTTTTCAACGCTGCGGCGAGACTTATCACCGGCGTATCTAAATATTCCCATATTTCAGAGCATCTCAAAAATCTTCATTGGCTCAAATGTCCTGAAAGAATCCAGTTCAAGCTCTGCTGGATGGTATTTAAGTCCCTTAATGGAATGGCTCCTGCTTACTTATCAGAAATGTGTATCCCAGAAAACTCCAATTCTCGACAGTCAACTCTTAGGTCAGCGGCATCATCAGCAATCGGAAGGTTGAAGGAGCCAAAGCGCACACCAAATACTAAGTTCGGTGAGCGTGCTTTCGGAGTGTCGGGACCTAAAGCCTGGAATGGACTGCCACATGACTTAAAAATGATCACAGACTCGGCGAAATTCAGAGCTAAACTTAAAACTCACCTTTTTAGACAGTCGTACTCATAAAGCCAAAAACAAAAACCTTCACTTTCACCTTCTCAGCCCGCGACATAGTAAATAAGTAATTGCATAAAAATGTTAACAAATTCTTAATGGTGAATTATTTGTACATCTAATTTCATTCAAATCCTCCAGTCCTAGTGAGTCCTAAATTCACAAGTCTTTCGATATAACTTCAATTTATTAACTCCATTTTTGGCAGTTATCTTCTTATAAATGTAATATGAAAAATGATGGTGTAGCAAATGTTAAGTTATGCAATGTCCAGTGTTTTAATATAGTGTCCTCCGCGTGCAAAGTCGTATCTCCTCCAAGCATAAACTTTCTAATTAAAGTGTGTTTATCGGAAGTGACCTGCCAGGTAAGTATGTTCTCTGTGTCCATTTGTAAATAATAGTTCTAGGTAGAGCCTAAGAAGTCATAATAAGATGTACAGCGCCCTTGAGGTGATTTCTCACAAAAACGGCGCTCTACAAATTATCCAATTATTATTATTATTAACTGTGCCCGCGTTTAGCGTCTTTTTCGACTGTGCACCGGTGCCGAAGGGATCAAACATTTCCATTGAAATACTGGTATTAAGGATAATATGCATGTGCTCTAACGATTATAGTCTGTCAGTACAGGGGAATCTATCAAACCGATCACATTTCTGTACAGATCTGATTATCAAACACAACTAAAGCCATCAATATAATTAGTATGCCGATGGCTAAAGCCATTTCAAGCAATGTTTCGATTCTGAAAAGTGATCTTTTACCAGGGTGATACTGAGAGTATTTGAAAAAACTAACAAAACCGTTTTTAACAATGGAATGATTTCCTTGTGTGGAAATTGCTCTGAATATCGTCCAGACGGAAAATCACCAGAATCGGAGAATCGGAGAGTTGTTGCTTGATATTTTCTTTGGGCGTTGAGGTGCTTCTCGAACTTTTTCGAGAATTTCAGAGAAATATGTATGCGTGCGCGTATGTGAGAACCACCTAAAGTTAAAAGTATGCATTGTCATAGACAACGAGTCTATTTGCCGAGTTTCGGGTCGATAGGATATCGAAAAGTAGGATAATTTCCACTTCCAAGATTTGCGATCATTTATTCAAGAAAACAAAATCGCAATTCAAATGTATTTAAAAGGAATGACTTTTTTCAAGAGTCTAAGCCTTGCTTGCTATAGCTTTGCCACTTTCTGTTACTGTATTATGTAAACAGCGAGGAACTTTACAACCTTCCTCTTTCCCACCTTCCTTAATTCCCTACTAGCATCAGCATCACAAAATAACATAAATTGACAAAAAATTGACATTAAAAACAAGAGGCTGTCGGGACTCTTGTGCGGTAGTCACATGAACAAATCCCATTAGTTTCTGAGTGGAATATCATGCATAGGAATAGTCGATTACATTTCAAAAAGTTTTTTTTTTATATTCAGGTAATTTTAATATGTTCTGCCAAAAAAAGCTACCAATTTTTTCAAATAATCAGTGATCCAACATGCTCACAAATAAAGCACTATAAAGCGTGAAATATTTATATATTTTGTATATATTGTAGGTGCGCTGGGAGGATGATCGATCGATTGCACATTTTATGGTTACATTAATTATTAAAACAAAATGAATAATGTATAATCGGGGAATATGTTTTCAGTTTTGGTGTAGCATTTCGACTAAAAATCAATTGGTTTTGACGAATTGGTTTTATAATTATTCTCGATGAAAACAATGATAAATCAACACATTAAAATTTATTTTGCACACATTAAAATCCTTCCAATTCATACCGTAAATAGCTGTGGGACATGTTTCATAATATTCTTTTCAAAAATATAAAACAAATTTTTAACAAAAACCACGAAACTTTTTTATAAAAGCGGGCGGAGTTTTGTCCGTACAAACGTGTTCCACAATTTCCTCTGTGGGTTTTGATACTACAAAATGTCCAACATCGGTTCAATAATAACTATTAAATCATTGATTGGCTTGGGTAGGGAGGAGTCCGAAAAACTATTAAATAATGTCACTTAAAATTATACATGGTTACCTATTAATGGCACATTTAGTAAAAACTTAGTAAATTTTTAATTTAAAAAAAATTAATACATTTGGCATTTCACGAACATTTGGTTTCTTATAACAGACAATCTACTTTTTTTTTTTTTTTTTTATAGTGAATACCTCATAAGAGTCCTAACTGCTCCCGTCTGGAGCCAGTGAGGCTATGGCATCCCCAATTGGGGTGTGTTATGAGGCTAAAGGTAAATGGGAAGGGAAGGAGACGAGGAAGAGGAAGGTGGGGAAGTACCTGGCTATTCAGATCTAGTCACTAAACAAGGCTAAATCCATTTCAAGCAACGTTTCAATTCTGAATGGTGTTCTTACACCAGGGCGATACTAAGAATATCTTCCACTCTGGAACGTGCCGCAAATATACTATATACTATTTTAAATAATTAATTGTGAAATAACACAAATCAATTAAATACAATTTATTTGCGCACGCCGGGTTTGAACCCGCGACCTTCGGAATGGGAGTCTAACGCCCTGGCCGTCGAAGCTCGAAGCGCCTAGCTCGTAACTAATGTTGACATAACAAAACGTAATAACACTGACTTGTATACATTCAATATTATTACCGTTATTTTTGCTAAATAAATGTATTCAATTTATAAAATAAAAAAACTATATATTATATAAAATAAAATTCAACATACAAAACAAAGCATTGCTATATTCAAAATAATTAGAAACGTAATTCAACATACACAATTTTTGTGACTAGTTTTAGAAAAACCATAATAATAACCATTTTTAATGCTACTCGTTTAAAACACGTTACAAAAATTGTGTATGTTAAATTACGTTTCTTACGTTAGGTAGATAGTGCAGATTACGCAAACGGAGTAAAAATTGGAGTACAATTATTAACATGTTTCAAATAAGTATCCTCTACAATTGTAGTATAAGTCTGAGTGAAGACATACCCCGAAGGACAGACCAAAAGAATAAAGGCCTAATAAGCTTTCATCATACGCAGAGCTCGGTATTAGGTTACGACGAGAACGAAATAAAAGATTACAAGTAGTTATATACATATTTCAAATAGTAGAACGAAAATATGTTTTAGAGAGTCTAGCCAATTAATTACGTAAAGTATATAAAGTACAGATTACGTAAACGGAGTAAAAAAGGGAGTACAATTATTAATGTTTCAAAAAAGTATTCTCTACTCTTAGCAGGCGTTCCTCAAGGTTCCATATGAGGTCCAATTTTATATATCACTTATGTATCTTTTATTACATACATGTTTAAATATGTAAAACACTTTGTGTATGCTGATGATACTGCATTGGTGATTTTTGGCAGTGATTTGCAATTATGTATTGAACTCTTACAAAAAGATTACATTGAACTTTTGAAATGGTCTCACGACGCTGGTCTAATTATAAATGCAAAAAAAACTAATTTGATACATATTAGATCACTGCCAAGGTAAATATTATTACACCTGAAATTAATACACATTTCAGATTGCTTACATATTGGTATCCCTGCATTGTGCACAAGTGAAAATATTGAACTGGTTAAAGAATATGTTAATACGTAAAGTATATAAAGTACAGATTACGTAAACGGAGTAAAAAAGGGAGTACAATTATTTATGTTTCAAAAAAGTATCCTCTACAATTGTAGTAAAAGTCTGAGTGAAGACATACCCCGGAGGACAGGCCAAAAGAATAAAGGCCTAATAAGCTTTCATCATACGCAGAGCTCGGTATTAGGTTACGACGAGAACGAAATAAAAGATTACAAGTAGTTATATACATATTTCAAATAGTATAAAGAAAATATGTTTTAGAGAGTTTAACCAATTAATTTCATAATCAGACATACTAATTTTGGTTATCGGTGATGTGCGTTATACAATTCGCGTTCAATAAACTCAACTTAAAATTATGTGTCATTTCAAAAGTGGAACTGTTTGTTTGTAGAATAATTCAGACAAGCGACGAAGAAGCTACCTACATAACATTTTTGAAAAATATTACTAGTCACTAAACACGGCATTTCAAGCAACGTTTTAATTCTGAATGGTGGTCTTACACCAAGGCGATTCTAAGAGTATCGTCCACTCTGGAACGTGCCGTAAATATACTATATATTATTTTAAATAGTTAATTGTAAAATAACACAAATCAATTAAATAAAAATTATTTGCGCACGCCGGGTTCGAACCCGCGACCTTCGGAATGGCGGTCCAACGCCCTACCGCTGGAATACGCCGGCCGTCAATGGTTATGGTTAGGTAACCATTTAAACGGAAGGAAACGTTTATTGGATAACCAATACTCCTGCCATAGGTCACTCCAAGTTGTGAGTTGCGTTTGGAGACTTATCAGGGGTGCCCGGGTTCATGGGGTTAGGTTTGTCTAAATTTTGATGGCGGATGCGTTTGCCCACTCACTCCGTGGTATGCCGGGTTGGGGGAGACTGGTTAAGGGAGACCTTTTGACCTCTTCATCCACCACGTTGCACCGCAGTGTGAGGGATCAATTCATATGTCAGTCACTCCTGGACACATCGACACTCAGATTCCTACCCACTCATCACACCTTTTTCTTTTTCCTTTTCAGTACTTCCTCTCCTTGCCTTTCCCAAAAAATACTCTCCACACAGCACCCCCAAAAATGATATAGGGGACCTCCTGTGTGCGGTTAATGTAAAAAAAAAATCATTGTTTTTTTTTCAAAACGAAATTAATTATTCCGTGATTTTTCACGTGCGGTGAATAAATAATGGCAATCATAAGAAGAAAAAAGGTTGAATAGTGCGTTACACAAACCTGTATTCATTTTCGTGAAATTGTTATTAAATTAAGAAAAATGATACAATCTCCAGACATACTGAAAAGTGGCAGCTTTGCATGATTACATTTTTGTAACTGTTACAATTCTTGTAATATCAATGTTTTATAATAAAAATAATAAATAAATTGATTAATCCAATCCGTCTTGTTTTCTTAACTCTCGCTATGGACTTGAAAGTTCTCCACTCTAACCACCAAATTCTTGTGAAAGCTGAGATCGGTAGCCGGAAAATGTTTAGTAGTCCAATATAAGGTAACGATAACGAGGAAATTAAATGAGGAAAATGAAAAAACTAAGTATAGATATATTTATTGTAATCCTCGGTAGTAGACAAAAAAGCTGGGTTTGGAACCATCGACTTCTTGATCCAGAGTCAATTATATTATCTACTGTTCTCTCACTGAGGTTACCCGTGATCCGTGGGTATTGACTGCCTCCTGACCAGCGATCCGGAGGTCGGGGGTTCATATCCCGGATCAATAATTTTTATTTGATTGCTTTGTTTTGGACAATATAATCATTTAAAATTTATAAGGTAATTTGCGGCACGCTCCAAAGTGGAAGATACTCTCGTATCGCCTTGGTGTTAGACCACCATTCAGAATTGAAACGTTATCTGAAATGGCTTTAGCAATGACTTTTTGGTGACTAGATCTGAATAGCCCTACCCTAATCATAATATTCCCCACCTTCATCTTCCCCATCTCCCTCCAATTTCCACTTGCTTACCCCTTCTCAAGAGCTCCAGGCGGAGGGATTTATATTTTAAAAAATCCGGGTTTTTAAAGGTTTTTTAAATAGACATTAATTCTGTTATCTTTACTTTTCAACGTTTCATAGAAACTCAAACAATGTTTAATTATAGAAGAAAAAAGAAAAAAAAATCCTTGTTCTTAAAACTTTTTTTACGCACCTTCTGCAGAAATGTTCCATTTTAGTACCTATGTATGAACATACATTATTACTTCTTCAATTTTTGCAAAATTACTTTGTTGCATCACTTTAATTAAGTGAAACAAATTACTTTGTGTAAACAACTACAATCACATGTTATAATATCTACATGTTTCAAAACCGATGGTTTCTTCGTCAGGATAATAACACAAATAATTAATATTATTAATAGATAATATTCATGTTATTATTCTGACGAATAATCGTCGGTATAATAAATATAATAATAACCATCGGTTTTGAAACATGTAGATATTATAACATGTGATTTTAGTTGTTTACAACATTATAACGTGTGATTATAGTGGTTTTCACAAAGTAATTTGTTTTATTTAAGACATTATTACTATTATCTTTACTTTTTACCGTTTCATAGAAACTTAAACAATGTCTTACTACAGAGAAAAAAAGAAAAACCAAAATTCCACAACGTACCAAAAATCCTACATCTTGTAGCAGAAATGTAGCGAGTATATTACATCTGTGGAAGTAATGTGTTCCGAAACAGCGTCTCTATTATTCATTCCACACAAGATTTTACTGCACCAACAAAACTTTTCCCAACACAACAAGATCAGACAAAACATTTTGGTCTCCATCCAACTATTCGTCGGGACCAACTAGACCCCATCTTATAATCTGACGTGCATTAAGCCCACGTAAGCCAGGAACAAGTAACTTTGGGCCAAGTAGCTCCAATTTACACACTAATTTAGGTAGGCCATTTGCAACATGAATATGCATGGGTCACCTCTTACACCAGGTTAGCCTTGGACAGGGACGAAATGGTATTCGAACAGAGTGCCTTTTGAAGCAAGGGAAAAATCATAAATTGCCTTCGATGAGTTATCGATGGCTTAGTACGTTAACCAGAATTATTAAATAATATTTATTTTTATCTTTCGTTCAGAATTATTGTTAATTATGATGACTTTAAAAATAACAAAGTACAGATTATATATTCTGAGTATCCCCCCGATGAGAGCTCACTATTAATGGACCACAACCGAAACATGGCTTGAAATAATGCCTTTAGTTAGTTCGCGATTAGATATAAATATGCAAGCTCTGCCCAACCTTCCTATACCCGATCTATTTTCGCTCCCCACTCTTCAATATATAAACACCGTCTCACAATATACACCAATTGGGTAAGTCATATTTATTTATTTATTTATTAAAAGAATTTTGTAGATTGTATATATATTGTGTTATTTCATCCACCATGCTAGGGATGTCCCCGTGTTATAACGGGTGAAGTCTACAGATAATACAATTTATGGTAATGAAGTATACTGATAATATAATAATTGATAATATTAAAGTTTACAGTTAATGCAGCAATGAATTTATGATAATTAAATTTACATATGATATAATAATTGTTGATAATGAAGTTTACAGATAATATAATAATATATTATGGTCTCTCTTGTTTGGGGAATTTTGACTCTTCTACGATGTTAACATAAAAACAAATATTTTAAATTTATAAGCTACGTAAAGAATTTAAAGTACTTTTTCTAACGTGTTAATATATTCAAATAGACAAATTAAAATGTTTTCTGATGTTCATAAAAGTAATTAACAGGTGTACGTAATTTAGTGCATCCCGACGTCAAAATAGGCTGGAAAAATTACGTTTAGACTAATAATATTGTATTTTTATTGGAATAAGTTTTTTGTCAATAACTTATGATTTTGTTGATTAAAAAGTTTTATTTTTCTGTATTATGTTTAATATAGATTATTACAATATATTCTTCATCGGTGATATGAACATTCATTGGTACAAACTTCAAAAGTTATTCCAATAAAAAAATAATATTCATTTATACTTTTAAAGTCGATAGTTTTAATTAAATTAAATTACAAATCGCATATGTTTATAAGGGACACTATCTAGGTTACAAATAAATTCATTAGAAATTTTTAATCGTTTTAATAGATAGCAGCCAAAAATATGGGGAAAATAAGTTGAAGATAATATTGTTAATTCTGATGTTGAGGCGTTGTCCTTGTAGGACAACGCCTCAACACCAGAATCAACAATCCTGGGTTCGTTTCCCATTTGCGACGGTTACCTTTTTTAGTTTTCTGTGTCTTGTTCTGTTTCATGTTTCGTTAAGAAGTATTAGTATTATCTCCCTTTTCAATAATATAACAATGAAGTTTTGGTTACAAGGTTAACTTTTCCTTAGACGACAGATATTTTAATCATCAACACCACATGTGGTGATGTCATAACGAAAATAAGGTAAAATGGTGCCTGAAGTTTTTTTTCTTACAGCTAACATAGAAAATTATAAAACCTTTTATTCCCCAGAAAAATAAATTTCATACCACAGATATAAATCAAAATCAAAGGCACAATGCAACAAGAAAATAAAAGGTATATGTGGTAATGAAGAAATTCCCAGAACCGTTCACCAAACATTGGCTTCCAAACTCCACTCACGCCAACAGCAATAATTTTGTTCTCCATCGGGTTCTGTACTGTTCTCATACGCTCTTTCTAATTTCTAAGATTTATAGATTGTCCAAATAAATACCATTAAAATTTAAAATATTATAAATAATAATAATTATAAATAATCAAAAAAAAAAATTGTAATGACCCGTTATTAAACTTGTTCCCTTTGTAAATTATGCCCAATTTCCCTCCCCTCCCCCTTCCCAATCAAGCCCGTCCATTGAAACCTTTATGTCTATATTTATTATTATAAGCAATAATTATCAGCCTGAAACACTCATCCACATTGAAACAATCTTCCGAGAAAAGATACATGCCGCCGACGGGACTCGAACCCGCGCCCTTCTGATGTCCATTATTATTAATGTAAATCCTGATGAAGTTAAGCATTGCTTACGAAACATGTTGTTTTTTCTTAAACAATAAACGTGGTTAAAACAAAGTAATTATTTTGAATTAAAATTAAAATGCGCCACAAAATGAGTTCGCAATGTTTGAAGAAAATATTCATTTTCATTGTTTTTTTTTGTTTTGATTTGGTAAAGTGTTAGTAAAATAACATTTACACATTTTCTCGGCAACTAACAACATTTTATTTGTAAGCCTTAAAATTGATCTGTGTTATCAAATTCTCATTCATTTTAATTTTGGGATATAGTATTATTTTCTTTGGGTATTGGTATTTCATGTTTTGGGTGTGAAGTGTAATTGAGGATACTTAAATTTTAAGATCGGATAGTTAAAAGGAATTTAATTCATTTTTTGTGTGCGGTAAATTTCAAAGCTTCGATTCTCATTAAATGTATGGATAATTCACTCCTGGTTTTGGAGGTTTCCAGGCGTGGAGGACTGAGGCTTTGAAGCCTCCATCGAGATCTTGGAACCGCTACAACACCATTGACTGCTTTCAAAATAACTACTGGAGTTGATTTACTCTACCAGAAGGAATCATTTTCAAAATAAACTGACACATTTCCTAGGATTGTCATTTTTAGATTTTTTTAAATGATTTTTTTAATGAACGATATTTTTGGAAAATATAAATACTGCGTAATTTCCCTGAGGTCCTAAAATTTGTAGAAATTTTCTGTCTTAATTCCCATTTCAACTTTTTTTTATATGGATACCGCACAAGAGTCCCAACTGCTCCCGTCTGGAGCCAGCGAGACTGTGGCATCCCCAATTGGAGTATGTTGTAAGGCTGAAGGTAGTCTAGAGGGGAAGGAGATGTGGGAGAGGAAGGTAGGGAAGAACTTGGCTATTCAGATCTAGTCACCAAACAATTCTAAAGAAATTTCAAGCAACTGAATTAATTCTGCAACATTCTGAATGGTGGTCTTACACCAGGGCGATACTGAGAGTCTCTTCCACTCTGAAACATGCCGGAAATATACTATATACTGTTTTTAATTAATTAATTGTAAAATAACACAAATTAATCAAATAAAATTTATTTTCGCACGCATGTTCGAACCCATGACCTTCGGATTGGGAGTCGAGAGACTTACCACTCGACCCTGCCATTATTAATTTCCAAAATGAGATATGAAATATTGATTAAAGTGAGTGTTACAATATGGATAGTAAAGCAAACTTAAAAAAGCTTATTGCACATAAATCCTTAAATAAGTTTTCCAAGCCTTTAATTTGTCTGCGAATTCAAAACCACACATACACTTTTATCGAAAAGACGGACCGCGTCAAATATCTTCATTGCATTAACTAGAACGGCGGGAATTCAAACAGATTAAGCGGGGGAGAGCCCAAAGAATTCTTTATCAGAATTCTAGAAGCTTTTAGCGGTCTCAAACTTATTTCAAAAGCAATACGCCGCCGGCTAAATGCAGTGCAGCGGCCTCGTATAACAAACCTTTAGCCAAGATTTCAATGGGAAATATTTGTTCTGAAATTCTACACCCCTTCCGGCAGAGTGCCCTTTTGTTCGAATATGCCATATTACCGCATAGACAAGTGGGGTAGCGGTACACGGATTGCCGTTAAATAAATTAAAATTTTATATTTAAATTACGATTTTCGATTTTAAGATCATATTAAATATTTTTACATACGTATTCTTTGATATGTAAATAGTGTACTAAATAATAATATGAATAGTTTTGATTAAAAATTATATTCTGGATTTGAATATGTTCAAAATATGCCACTTTTTTCTTATACAAACTCCTTGATACCTTTAATTTCGTATGTTAATATCGAAGTATATTAATACGGTAATGCCCGTACGGTTCAAATTAAGGAACCCGACTCCGAGTAAATCTCCAACGCCACACCGTATGGAAACCGATCTGACCCGTCCGTGAACCTGCCTTTTTCCACGGAGCTGCTGCCGTAACATGCATACTTATAACTCGCTCACATGCGATTTGCAAACGGAAGTGGCTCCATCTATAATACTACATTTAACGAAAAAAGTATGAAGAAGAAGAAAAAATTTTCGCTTTCATTCAATAATAAGAAGATTTATGTTGGGGTGAAGAGTGTTGCTCTCATTATTCGCGGTTTTAATGTAAGAATGTCTACTATTATACATCTACCTATTAAATAAAGTATTCTGTAGTTTAGTGTTAATAGTAGTCAGTTTTGAAAAAGGGTAATGATGCCTTATAAATAGTCACCAACACTTAAACTGGGCGAAGCAGGACGAAAAGCCGCCCGCAGGGCCTAACAACAAAAACCCGCGGAGCGGTTTTTCACTGCTAGTTAATGATAATTGTCTCCTGATAGTTATGAAGCATCATGTTAAATAGTGAGAAACTCTGAAAATATGATTTTTTAACAATATATTCCATTGGATTTTGTGTACCTTAAAAAATAAAATAAATTTTAATAATGTCATAGAAAGTTCATGTAAATTATTGATGAATATACAGTTTTTGACACTTCATTTTTGGTTGGGCCTATAACCACTGGAGCGACGCGAAGGAGTAATTTAAATCTTTTTTCTCGGATTGCTAAAGGAAATTTTTCCACCCACGTTAAAAAAATCATATCTCCAAGTTTGTATATGCAGACATACAAACTAATTATATTTCTATGTAGTCAATGAATTCACCTATTTTTTGTCTATTATCACATATTCGTAGGATTTATAAAAAACATATTATTAAATCTTTAACCTTAAAATATAGAGAATCTAGAGAATATTTATTTTGTCGCATTAATATATTTTTTTTGTTTTGCCATATTTTGGCAACAAAGCAATCCGTGGTTTTAAAAATAGTGCCACAATGTGGCAAAAAGCGCTCGCGTGGTTACACAGTATATACCTACACTTATCCACACACCTGCATCTATAATCTATACATCATGAACCGCTGTACTTGACAGATAGTGATTTTACATATGTCCTTCCTACTGGCTCCTCCCTACCTACCTGTGTAGATGTGTAATTTTTCATTACCTATATTATCAGTTAAAAATTGATCCTCGCATAATAAACATCTCCGCTTCAATACTCCACTCATTCGCTCTTTGCCGGTGTAAGTTCGCCGCCGTTAAAAAAAGGACCGCCACCTTAAAATTTGTATATGACATCTTCAGGGCATTTTAACTAAATTGCTACGAATTAGACAAATATTTATTTTGATATTATTTTTTCTCTGCTAAAAAACAAGTATATAAATGGAAGTCGGAGGAAATTGATATTACATTAAAAAATAATCACTACAATTAAAATTGCAATAAAACTATGCACAAATGTTTGAGAGGTACCTAACGGTTATGAAAAACATTCCATTTTTGATCGATATGTTCCCTCACCATTCAGGTATAATAAAAAAACATTAAATAATTAGTGTATTTAACATTAATAAATAAATAAGGACACATACATAAACGAATATAATAGCATATTTTGATTAATAAATTAATTGAACTGCACATCTTTGTTCCATAAATTTAAATAACGTTTGTCTTGACTCAAAACTCCATTTTCGTCAAGTCAACAAGAACCCCTTAGTTTTCTCAAAGCAAAATAGAGTAGTGAGCGTTTGTCGTAAGTAGACGCCTGTAGCCAGCCTGTAGGGATCGGGTCTATGTGGATGCAGTACGGACCAAAGCACATAGAACTCAAGCCTCGAAGGAAAATTTTATGAACAATCTAGTAAAGGAATACGCGGTCAATCGAAGTGCACCGGTCTACCTCGTTTAGGGATTGGTACCAAGAACTTCATGTGAACATGTGTGGATGTATTGTGTTTAAGATATTTATAAATTACTAGTGAGTACCCAGTATGCATTGCGATGCCACTCAAAGAAATAAAGTGTTAATTCTGTTTACGGTGCTTTTGGATAATTTTTTGTTTTTTTCGTCGTAGACATAAATAAATCAGAAGGTTTTCCGACATACAGCTAGTTTTACGTGTGAGAAGCTTGGATTTTCAAAATTTACCTCCTGTTATCTTTACAATCCCTAATTCCTTCCTCTTCCCCTCTCTCGTACCCCATTTCTCCCAATTTCCGCCCACATTTCCCTCCAGTGTCCCCTTCCCCACCCGCATTCACCTTACACCTTCTCCGCCTTCCCCCTCCTGAATTCCCCTCCCCTTCCTGATTTCCTCCCTGCCGATAAACTATATGAAATACACACGTTTTCAAACAACAACAGCAATCTGATGAATGGTATAGAAAATAACAGACTCGTATGTATACATGGTGTAAAGGAACGTACTTGACTTACTTTAACCAGTGATTCCTGACATTATTTGGAGTAAAAAATATAAATGAAATTTTGGTCTCTGGTGACTTTCTCGATGACGTTTTTTTTTTCAATTTTTTTTTCTTAAAAAATTTTTTTTCTACATGCCGTCACTGGTCACTCAGCCGAGTAACCACCCAACACATATATCCTGCCCTCAAATTTCCAAAACCTACTACTTTTTTATGTTGTTGGAAAAAAAAACATGAAAAATGTCTCCGGATTCCAATATTTTATTTACATTTTTTACTTCAAATAATGTCAGGAGTCACTGGTTAAAGTAAGTCATGTACGTTCCTTAACACCCTGTAGATAACCCTAGTGGTTTCTTTTGCGGAGTCACTGGTTAAAGAAGTTCAAGTACGTTCCTTAACAGCCTGTAAAGATTACACTAGTGGTTTCTTGCAAAATGTGAGTTGCACAACAAATTAATTTTGCTAGGATAGGTACGTACTTGTAAACATAATTAAGAGATGTTTTCTTATATACTAAAATTATACCTTTGAAGAATAAATTGTAATTTTTGTTTGAACCTGTATAATTATTTTTTGGATTATGATTTATATATTAAAAGATTTATATATCTGGGTTAAACCTAGATATATGTCGTTCCGTGTAATTAGTCAATAACAAGTGAAATCATAGTATTGTGATTATATTATTTTATTATATTATTTAAAAAAATATATATTTAATATTTTTAATTAATATTTTCCACTAAATATAAATTTAACTTTATTACAAAAAAAAATAAAATTATTGTATATATTTATTATTTTCCATCATAACATGTACCTACTATAACACGCATATACATATATATGCGCATAGCATGTAAAATTAAATATCTAAGTACTAATTAATAACAGAACCCATGTACACTCCTCTTCCATACACAAGCAAATGCTTTAAATGGAAGAGTAGTAATTTAATATAATATGTTAAATAAAATATATTTATAATGTTATAATTACAATTTTCACAAATAAATAAATAAAGAAAAATAAAATAAAAAAATATTTCTAGTTCCGTTTCACGTCTTTTACTCTAATTCCACGCATGCCAAATGTGAAAAAGAAATATATTTTGTTTATCTGCCTCACATCAATAATAAAAACTAACAGTGCTAAAATTTATTAGTTTTTCGGCAAGATTATTTATTTATTGCAAGAGCATTTTAAAATACCACAATTTTTTGTGATTCCATGCTTTTTGACTATAATGGTAACGTGTGTTTGGTTTATATATGGCATTATAAGGTTTTCTGTACAATTTATAAAGTGTATTGAGGATTTTAGTGGAAAACTGTTGAGATAACCATAGCAGTAAACATTCGACAAATCCCCCCAAATAAAAAATAACTGAATTCCATCAAAGTCATTAATTTAAAAAATTTACATAGTGCATTGTTTATCGGTTTGAATACAAAACAGCAACAAAATCTATTGTGCAAAATGCGAAACGCGGAGAAAAACGCGGTCAGAAATCCATTTGAATTGCAAAACGCATCCGAGAGTCGCTCGCTTATTCGCTGTTTATTTGGAATTCAAGTCAACAGGGAAACAGGGGAACAGGGCAATAGGGAAACAGGAGTAAGTTGGCCGGCTTTGACCAGATAAATCACCCTCCAGCAATGTGGGCTCCGCGTACGGCAAAGAATTAACCTTTCGCTCTTTGGAGGAGCACAGAAATGGCGGGGTAATTCTCAAAGGTTGGGCTGATTTACAGTCGGCTTTTCAAAGACCTCCAACTTATGGGACACATTTTATTAGCTGAACTGTGAATTTGTTGAAATAAGTTTAGAACTTTCTGTACGAAGAAATGTAAATAATGAAAAAAATTAAGCATTTATCTATCGAGATTTTTAATTACCTTTCTTGAGATGAGAATGATTGTAGGGCATATTAATAATAAATTTTATAACATACTTACAATATTTTTTTTACAAAAAATTACTCTAACAAAAAAATTTAATGTTGTATGCGATGATTTTATTGAGAAAATAGAAATTATGAGAAGTTATCAGAATAAGATTACAATATTATCAACTATATAAATAAAAACTTTAACATTAAAACAATTTAATTGCAAAAGATGTTATGTTGTATGGATAGTAATTCGGTCATAAAAAAACAATATTATTTAATAGTGAAGCATCTAGCAGTCACAAGTAATTCGTACGTTCAAATGACTTAATATCCGTGTGAAGCGAATCCTTGAATGTTCACATTGTTTAACATCCAACTAAACCTAAAGTTGTGAAGGGACATTAACAACACCATTTAAATGAAGATTGTGAAGGTGCTTGAATAATTTTCATAACTCCTTAAATTGTAGAATCATTGTTGATATGATTATTTTTTTATATTAACATAGTTTTATTTGATATTTTTATAGTGGAATAACTCGTTTCGTAAAATATTATATTGTAGTATTTAAACAATAAAGATAATTTATCCTCTTTTTTCGTTGTTTGTTTTTGGGGTGTTTTGCCGTGTTGCGCTACTTCCTTCTTTAGCCGACGTTTCGGACAGCGTTGCAGTGTCCATTATCAGGGCAGATCCGGCAGATCCGGCAGATCCGACGATGTGTGCGATGTATGTATGCTGGATCTGCCATGATGATGGACACTGCAACGCTGTCCGAAACGTCGGCTAAAGAAGGAGGTAGCGCAACACGTCATAACACCCCAAAAACAAACAACGAAAATGCTTTTGGCCGTGAAAATCTAAAAACGTATCTAATTTATCCTCTCTCAAAACGAAGATGTGAAACAGAAGCAATTAAAAAATATGCGTTGGGAAATGAAGGTAAGGTTTGGCAGTTCAGTCGAAGTATATTACAGTTAAAAATGACGGAAGTTGATGTTGTCGAATTAGCTTAGTGATCAGAGCAATGCTCCGGCAAGGCAAAGGTCTTGGGATTAATTCCCAATACAGTCATATTTACCATTAACTTTTAAAGCTCACTTCTAACAACATACTGGTTTTCTTTGTTTTATTATAAATTATTTATTAAACTCCTTAACAAAAGCATGTATTTAAAAAATATTAGAGAATAGACCTTCCCGGTATCCACTATAGAAGAATAATTTTGAGAATATTCTTATAATTAAGAGAATATTCTCGGTAACCTCGTACGTTAATTGTGGTATGTAACTATTTAAAAATCAATCATACATTATTTGAGAGTCAATCCTCATCCTCAAATTGCTCAAATGGACAAGTGAGCATTAAGCATCGAAGTTTATTTCTGAATTATCAGTATAAAGCAAGCATCATATTGACATGAGTGTTAACCATATTGAGAGTGGCTAAACATAACGTTATAATGTTATTAAATTACCCATTATTACGATTTGTCATCTTCATAATGTGCGCTAGATATCTGCTCTTGGGAAACGTACTAAATTAATTCCCAATTTGGCCGCCCTCGGGAAAGCTTCCGAGAACAGAGCTTCGAGAGCTTTTAGAATGGTGAAGTTTTGTGTGAAAGTTCCAGCGGATATCCACTGCGGTGCGGGGCGGTGATTTAATCGAGAAGTCCGCAGCGAGAGGCTCATGTCGGAATTTGTTTCCAGTTTGAAATAATCCGTTAATGCGAAATGAAAATATTTTGAATTAAATTAAAACAAATAACTTTGTTTAAACCACTAATATAATCACAATAACCTACATGTTTCAAAACCGATGGTTTCTTCGTCAGGGTAGTAATGACATTAAAAACAAAATAAACAAACAAGTATAGACTAAAAAGAACTATGGACAAAAATATTTTAGAGAGAGGTGATTAATTAATTAAAAATAACGTAAAAAACAATTATTTAAAATTAAATATAAAAATTATTTAAGAAATATGAAAAATTACATTATTAATTAACATATATTTATTTATTTATTTATTTATTTATTAAAGAATTTTATAC
This sequence comes from Limnephilus auricula, assembly GCA_951813805.1. Classification (NCBI taxonomy): domain Eukaryota; kingdom Metazoa; phylum Arthropoda; class Insecta; order Trichoptera; family Limnephilidae; genus Limnephilus; species Limnephilus auricula. The sequence continues at coordinate 11,999,231 of OX638403.1, forward strand.
ATAGTGTACATATTATTGTGTTATTTCGCCCGCCATGCTAGGGATAATAATTATATAATTATAATTAACATATATAATTAACATCGGTTTTGAAACATGTAGGTTATTGTGATTATATTAGTGGTTTAAACAAAGTTATTTGTTTTAATTTAATTCAAAATGACGCCACAAAGTGATTTTGCGAAGTTTGAAGAAAATATTTTGTGTTGGAAATAGTTATTTCAATGAAATACTTGTAATGGATCTTAAAAACGTTTCTTTATTATGGTACAAATTATGATAATAAAGAATAAAAAATCCAATACCACGAGCTTTAGCAGCTAGGCTCAGCAGAGGGCATTTTTGTTGTTTTTTTTTGTTTGTTGAAAACAAAACATTACTCCATTCTCTCTCAATAAAATAAAACATTTTCTTTTCTCACTGAAATGTGTGGTGAAATATTCTTATCTTTTTTTACGTTAGCTCCACACGGGAGGCCCTGAGGAAAATAATTTCTCTCAGGGTCTCTGTCATCTCTGTCATCTTAGTGGAGGCTGTGTGGAAGATCTTTATAAAGAAAGGGGGGAGAGGAAGCTCTAGTAAGGAAAAATGCATGAGTCCATCCCTTCAAATGCGGTGCAAAATAAGTCAAGAGAGACCGGCTGGGAGAAGTCAAAAAGCCTCTCTTCTGGTCTCTTTCGATCCGGCCCACCATACAGAAAAAGGGCAGACGCATCCGCCACCAATACCTAGACAAATCTCTCAGTGGATGCCGTGTGGAAGATCTATATAAAGAAAGGGAGGAGAGGAAGCTCTGGCAATGAAAAATTTATTAGGGGTGGGTAGGAATCTGGGCAGTGTGTTCAAGGAGTGACGGACTTACGAATCCATTCCTTCAAATACGGGGCAAGAGGATGAGTCAAGAGTGACCTGCTGGAGAACTCAAAAAGCTTCTCTTCTGGTCTCTTTCGTTCCGACACACCAAACAGAAAAAGGGCAGACGCAACCGCTATCAAGACCTAGACAAATCTCACCCCATGAACCCTTGCACCCCTACTGTAGTGTATAGCCCTTAGCGTGTACCTTAATAGATCACGTTCATTCGGGAATGATCGGTACAGCCGAAGATTCCCGAATGAGCACATTGAAAGGCAGTCGCCTTCGAAGAGCGTCGGGGCCGCTCAGAACTAAATAGAACATACCTGTGATCAGACGTTACTTACAATATCATTATCTTTACGATCATTTCACAATAAACTGTAAAACGAACTTACGTTGTTATTACTTAGAATACATCGTGGGCTAGTGAGCCACGACACAATAAGCAGAACATAACACCTACTAAGTTACCTAACATAACGAACCACTTGGGATGAGGTGTTGGTTTTGAAATAAATGGTCTAAAGGGCGGCAGTGCCCACATCTCACAAATTGGAATATAGTTCGTGCATACGTAAATTACCTACGGAGGAATTTACGTATTAACGAAATTTTTCTAATAATAATATTATTTTAATCAATGAAGGCAATATTACCGACTCTTAATCGAAAAATTGAAACAGAAAAATCAGAAAAGCTGGGTCACATCTAGGAATTGAGCCCAGGACCTTAGTCTTGCCGACGCACTGCCCTAACACTGAACTAATGAGATCCTATCCCCTTCGGTCATATTTAACTCTATCGCACTTTGACTAAGAACTAGCAACATTATTTTCATTTTCTTAACGCATATTTTTATTGGCTGATCTGTATGTGTGATTGAAAGATCCATATGAGGTTTTACCCATTAAGTTAAAATAAAAATTATATTTTTGTTTTCACAAGATCTAAACTAGTGACGTCACTGATTGGATACGTGTCAAAATGTACTAATTGTGGTATGGTATCGATAACACATTTCATTACTTGTTATTTCATTGTCCACTACATATATATTATATTTTCTAAAAAGCTTTATTTAAATAACTTTCTCTCTAAATTCGATGGTCAAGTAAGTTTTTGAACGGTAAAAACCTAACAAACGTATTAACCACATATTAGATAGTAATGCTGTGAAAAGCAGACTTCAAATAAGTATATTTCTAATCTAGTATTATTTATAAAACCATAATTACCTTTGAAGTCATGATTGTTAAGTAGGTACTTAAATAAAACCATTATTTTTTGAGACATTTAGTTTTTTATTTTTTTATATGAACACCGCACATGAGTCCAAACTGCTCCCGTCTGGAGCCAAAAAGACTATGGAATCCCCAATTGGGGTATGTTGTGAGGCTTAAGGTAGTGCGGAACCGGTCACCATTCACTGGCTAAAGCCATTTTAAGCGACGTTTGAAGGACGTTTGTCGTGAATGGTGGGTCCTACACCAGAGAGATACTGAGAGTATCTTCCACTCTGGAAGGTGCAGCAAATATTCTATAAATTATTTTTTATTAATTAAATGTGAAATAGCACAAATTAATAAAATAAAATTTATTCGCGCACGCTGTTTGAACCCGTATTCTTCGGATTGCGAGTTGAGATACTTGCCCCTCGACCACGGAGGACGTGTTTATATAAAATATGGAATTACACAAATTATCCAAAGATTCTCAATGAAAAGTCTCTTTTCAGGCCGGTATAGGTGACGTTTGTAAAATAGTATCTTCTGAAAGACGAAATGCAAAACGCACGAGTTAAAACAGGAACAAAAATAAAAGAGTTAATCCGAGGAAGCAGTCCTACAGTCAAAGCTCTTTGCCGATTTATAATGGTGGATGTCATATCACTAGTCTGCTGTGACAGCGGCTTAACTGAGAAATTTCTAGTTCCCATTTATTAACGGTTTAGGTTTCAAATCCTATTATAACCACTCTGTGCAATTTGAGTAGCATTCGTACCTACTTATATTTCAGTAAATTGATATGGCAAAAATAAGTTTTGTTTTTCAAGATAGGCTAATAAAACTAATATAGAGAAAAAATTCTATAAGAAATCATGGGATTTTAATATGTTGTACATGACGGAGGCCTGATGAAAAATAATATTTTCATCCTCGGCCGATGTCCGGATCTTTACAAAAAATACCTTATTTTTTAATTTTTAATTTTTTACAGTTTTGAAAAAAAAAATGGAAATTTCCAAAAGTTGCAATTTTTTGCGACTGATGTAGCATTTGGTTCCGAGGTTAAATTATTACGATCCTCGTCTACGAATCCGTAGGTCACCGTTTCAAATGCAAAATTTTATATGATTAATTTGTTTTATTTTCACAATTTATTAATTAAAAAAATAATATAGTTAACTATATTGGTGACCCCTACCCGTGTGGTAAATACAGTATCGCCTTGGTGACAGACCACCATTTAGAATTGCTCTTGCCGTGTTTGATTACCAGATCTGAATAGCCAGATGCATAGCTTTTCCCATTCAATATCATTCCTCTCCCCAATACATGGGGTAGCCTCACAATATACAACAAGAGCAGTGGGCCACTTGGGCGTTATTCATGTCTATGTTCCCGATGGTTTGGATTGTTTTTTCTCCCGGCTTGCAGGACTAACTTGTCATGCCAATCGGGAGTGCTATCTTGCTGTTAAATAGAATCACTTCGGATATAGATATATTTAACACAATCGAAACACAATTTAGACGGCAAGCTCTATGCTGCAAGAATAAAATCTGATTTTATAATATATTCAACCGCTTGCTGATGGGCATGTTGTGGATTTTACGGCTGATAAACGGCCATTTACGACACATTGATGGTTGTTTGTCAATAGTATAAGGATTAGGAGCGAGTTTTATTATTAGGAATCTTTAAAATTGTATCTTTAACTGTGTCTTATTATTGTATTATTAATTATTATATTTTATGGGATTTATTTTAAGAACAGTCAAAGATTTTACGTCACTTTATTCATTTAAAATTCTCTTCACTGCCTTAGTTAGAAGTAATTTAGAATACAATTCCACTATTTGGTCCCCATATTATAAGGCACATCAAATAAAAATTGAGAGAGTTCAACATAAATTTTTAAGGTTCATTAATTTCAAACTCTCCATACGCATTGAGCAAATCAATTATGAGAAATTAATGAAAGGACTTAATTTAGCTGACTTATCTTGTAGAAGAACCAAGAGCGAATGGTACTTTTATTCAAATTAGTTAAGACGATAGATTTCGCTTTTCGGCCCGTACAAAAAGGACGCCCGGGAAAAAACACTTTTCTACATCGAAAATTGCACAAAATGAATATATTTTTTTATATTGCCTTCTAGAGGGTGAAAAATATGTCGGTATGTTTTCGAATTTTCGATGCGTTTCGTATTAACGTAAACATTCACTGTCAAACATGAACGATTTATCAAAAAATATTATTTAAGGAAAAAGTGCTGCTAACTCAACTCTCATAAAGAATTATAAAATTATAAAAAGCTACCGACGTAGCTTCTTCTTTCTAAAAAATATATATTTTTTAAAATTTCAATTTCGTGAAAGTTTCGGTGTAGAAAAGTGTATACTCCATAAACCCCTTTTCGAGCGATTTCTGTAGGTAAATTTGAGCGTTGTCTCCTTCGCACATTTCGCATTCGCATGTATTGTAAGTGTGCGTGAGCTTATTGTGAGCGGGACAGAATGACAGTCGCGGGTGTTCCGCGTGTCGTTCAAAGTCTAGCCTCTTAATGGAACAATTTACGCATCTGACAACAAAACTAATAACATTCCGAGTACCAAATCGTAACACGAGGCTCCCAGAGCTGTTCTTTGTTTATCCTTCAAAAACAAACTATTTCATTATCTCCCCAATGCAAAGACTACATAGGCTTGGAAATAAATTTATTCAGTTGATATTTTCGTTTATTCATTACCAAAATTTATTTCTGAAATTTCAAAAATTCTGTTTTCCGTTTAACTAATAAAGAATGAGAAATAATGATATAACATAATTTGTATATTATTGTTTCTTTTTCTATTATGATTGTTATAAAAGCCCTAAGGGCATGGATAAATAAATATTTACGAATTGAAATGAAAAAAACGCAATGTTATTGAAATGAATAAAGAATTGAATTGAATATAAAAAATCATTTTTATTTTTTCTAAATTATAACTGATACAAAAGCAATTTTTTTTTTCAAAAACAATGAAAATATTTAGTTTTTTTTTTTAATATTGCTTACTGCATAAGGGATAAATTAATTTCCAAAATATTTATCTAAGTTGAATTATTAACACCACAAAAACAACATTAGAATGATGCTTACCTTTACTAGTACTTTCGCGACTAAGTATGGGATTTAACCAAAATAATAGTAAATTTAAGACTTTAATACTTGCTCCTACTTCCTTAATCTGGAACAGAAAGGCTTCGTAATACTTAATACTAAACCACGACACGCTGTTATAAGTTTATTTGCAACTAATAACATAAGTAGTTAGTGCACGCTTAGCAGAACTGAGAACAATGTTTAATGTTTGTGTTTCAGAAGTTTCTTCTTGTACGCTTGCATCAAAGTTGATATTGCAACGTGTTTTGTAATTTTCCAACACAATGCATTTAAAACCAAGAATTTGAACCTGCCGCTGTGGAGGGCGCGTTCCGAGATTGAATTCCCAACTTTGCCTAATGTGACGAAACATTTCATGCAAAATTTATAAGACGTTCGCGCAACGCCATTAATATACACAAAATATTCAGTCTCGTCTTTGAAATTACATTCCAACCGCAGATTACAAGAAATGAAATAAACTAAGTCGGTGGACATCTTTAATTGAGGAATGTTGAAACAAAGACGGCAATCTCCACCATTGGTCTAAAATGAGTAAAATATGGCGATGGATAGAGAAAAACAATACTATATATATCGACAGCTACAAAGGGTTCGGAGCATAAATGACAGTAACCCATACATTTTTGAATAAATGTATTTAGTTCTGTGACAAAAACGTCAATCTCCATTAAAAATTGCAGGTTATGGAACAAAAACAGGAGTCTCCCTTGGGGACAATCCGAGAGACCGAACAAAAGGGCAATCTCCATCCAAGATAACTTAATAATGTAGGCTACCATTGAATCGCAATAAAATATACGCAATAAATAATAAACTTATGGAAAAAATTAATAACAAAAATTATGCTTTATTGTTCGTAGTACGGCAAAAGAACTAAGAAGAATATTTTGCATTTTACTGAAAATGAAAATATTTAGAGATTGTCGTCTTTGTTTCAACACGCCTCAATTTGTCACTATACAAATAGAAAAAGTTCTTACTAAGGCAGTTAAGTTATGTACAATAAATACTGTATAATTCAACAAAAATACCAAGATACGGGCTCAAAATGTTGTAATTTTGAATCTTACCTCTTACCACCAGTTTTGAGCTATCAATTTGATGAACTTGATACATTATTTTAGTATGAAGTTTCAGGATGTTGCTGTAGTCAGTGCCAACCTCCGCTGAGGAATTAGCATTGTTAATGAAGCGCATTATTTTATCTGAAGTATGGAAGAGGTTTTGGGAGTGACTGATATATTGTACGAGATACGGAAATCATTGGCCAATTTTCTTGCTCAAAACTTAAAGCTACTTTGTATTTTAGCCTCCTTATCCGAGCTTATGTAAGAGCTACACACAAACTTTGCACCACTGACAGACAAAATAAAGCCGATGTAATTATTCACTCTTTGATAGATATTATTTTCTTTGTTTATTTGTACAGTCTTTATGATTTTGAATGATATATTAAACTCCGAGAAACATATATTTATGATCTGTGCCTCCTTATAAACATCTTATACCTACTGTATAGATTGCATAGGACATCAAAGGATCAGAAATTATACAAATCGTAATGGCTTGGAGTGGTATCATGGTATTATTAAAAAATCATATTAATGCAAAAAAATATAATATTACCTTTTGTGGACATGCATTTTTATTGTATTTGAAAATGTCTTTTAATTTTTTGACGATGTATTATGTTTAATCCCACGGCTGACCAAACAATGACCCAAATTTGCCATATTTGCTAAAATTTTACAAAAGTACTATATATATAAATATATCGACAGCTACAAAGGTTTCGGAGCATAAATGACAGTAACCCATACATTTTTTAATAAATGTATTTAGTTCTGTAACAAAAACGGCAATCTCCATTAAAAATTGTAGTGTATGGAACAAAAACGGTAATCTCCCTTAGGGCCAATCCGAGAGACCGAATAAAAGAGCAATCTCCCTCCAAGATTGAAATACTGCATATTATATAGTATCTTGATGTACGGCTGCGAAACATGGTGCCTATCCGAAAGAGATAAACGGAGACTAGAGGCTTTTGAGATGTGGTCCTATAGAAGACTATTAGGAATTTCCTGGAGAGACCACATTACAAATGAGGAGGTTCTCCAAAGAATCGAAGGAGGAAGGCACCTGCTCAGGACCTTGTCCGGAAGGCGTGCAAGATGGATCGGCCATATAATACGACAAGAAGGCCTCTTGAGTACCTGGAGGACCTGCTGGTGGACATGCGCTGCTCATAATATGCAGACTTCAAAAGAGCTGCACAAGACAGGGAAGAATGAAAGAAAAAAATAAAGGAAATTGCTGCAAACCAATCCCAGGATTCAAACCAGAGAGAGAGATGTACTATTCACGAGCAAATTTTATTAAATCTTCACTTGTAAATCAATTTTTATTTAAAAAAATCATTGTTAGTACAACTTGTGTACATACGAATTTCATTGTAAGATTTACAAGCCTGGAGAACGGTTCTTCATGACTTCTACATTCAACAGTATCAATACTGAAAAAGAGATAAAATAGAAAAACCGATGTTACCAACCAGAATAGTATTTGAGTTTGCTCTCAGTAATTGAAAGCACTGCTAAAAAATTCGTTAAATGTTTTAATAAAAATCTAACTTGAATAACTTCCCATCTTTTTTTTCAAATTTAACCATTTATTGAATAATAACACCTCTGCCATAGGTCACTCAAAGCAGTTCGCTACGTTTAGTGACTTAGCAGGAGTTACCTGGTTTATGGGGTGAGATGTTTCTAGGTCTTGGCGGTGGTTGTATTTGCCCATCGGCTGTGTAGCAGGCCGGATCGATAGAGACTGGTTGAGGAAGACCTTTACCTTACCTTACTCTTATACATTTTTTCTTTTCAGAACTTCATCTCCTTAATTTCCTTAAAAGATCCACCACACAGCTAAGTCACCAAACGTAGCGAACCATTTGAAGCGATCTATATCAGGGGTGTTGGTTATCTAATAAATGGGACCCATACCAGCCTCCCAAATTGATACTCGCCTCCCAAATTGACACCTGTCTGCCAAATACTGTTAAAATTTAATTTTATAATTAATGTGTTAAGAAAGTCATTGTGTTTTATTGGCAGGTGTAGGTATACCGCCTTAACTAAGTTCGGTTTTAATTACGGTTACTTTGAAACAAATATTTGTCCCGTAAAACCAAAACAACTTTGATCTTCCCGGACCAATTTTTATAATGAAGTTCAACAGAAGTACGAAACTTTTCTTGTTAACAACTCTTTCATCGCGTCAAAAATAATGGAATTTAAATAAAACCCACCTTTACAAGTTAAATTAAAGGAAGGTTTTTAATTAAAGGTATTTTTATTTATTCTGGAATATCCAAAAAGTTTTCCTAAAACTTTGCCCAGATTACTGAGATTATTACAACTTTTTTGTTGCCCTTAAAACTTGGAATTGGAGGAAGAATTTAATTTGAAAATAATATTAATTAAGGATTAAACAAAATTTGTAGAGGTGGGTACAGAAATTCGTTAGTGGGGATAGTTCCGTCCACTAAAGTCCGCATAACGCGTTACTTGCTACGAGTAGTTCTCGCGGCTCAACACATTGTGCGGTGGCGTGTGTCGCTCTTTATACAGAGAAAAAAAACTTTATTTTTAAACGCCCGGGGTCTTAAAGTATAATCTGTAGCTACTTGAAAACATAAAAATAAATAAAATTGGTGTTCACGATTAGCTCGCTAAAATGGCCAAAAGTTTTGAAAAAAATTAGATTTCGTGGTTCGGGAAAAAAAGGATCCATATTTTATACTTTGTAGCAAACTTAATTTTTATTCCATAACTAGTCCAAAGAACAAAAAAATTTTTTTTTTGAAAATATAAAAAGGGAGAATAATACTTTTTCTGGATAAAATCAAGTTACTTAACAATAACTAAAGCAAAATTTTTCAACAAAATACATTGAATAAAACATAATGGATGCTTAAAATTTAACGATAAAATGTTATGACAACAGTGATTATCGTGAAAAAATGTTAATTACCATAATTTAAAAATACATGTTTTAGGTGTTTTTTCTGATTGTCAATGCATTTTAGCGAGCTAATAACCATTAAAAAAAAATTATATGCAGTTCTCATTTTCTTTGTAAAACGCAACTTTTGAGATACCAGGGGTTTCTGATTCAAAGGTTGACATAATTGACACACCCTATTGTGCGGGCGTCGTGTGGACGGAATCAATGATTTCTCGAAGGACGTGCTTCAGTTCAATTTTTATGACATGAAAATCAAGCATTAGCCGGCAACATATCGCCGGCCCTGAACCATTTTTTGGATAACCAAAGCCTTTGCGATAGGTCACCCCAAATATTTCGCTACGTTTTGTGACTTAGCAGGGGTTCCCGGGTTCATGGGGTGAGGCTTATTCGGGTCTTGGTGGCGTAGCTGGGTCGGGGGAGACTGGTTGAAGGAGAAATATAATAACCTCTCCAGCAGGATTCTCGGAACATCGCTTTGCACCGCAGTGGGAGGAACTGATTCAAAAGTCCTTCCCTTCTGGAGATACTGACCGCAGATTCCTTCCCACCCCTCATATCGTTACAGCATCCTAAAGATGATATGGCCCTGAGGGGAATTATTTTCCTCAGGGCCTCTTGTGTGGAGCTAATGTTAAAAAAACATTTATGGATTTTAATGTTTTGTTTATTGCATAGCAACAAACACCTTATTCAAGTAAAATATTTATATAAACATTAATAATTGGCGCTGCGCTGACGAGGCAACTGAAACCAAACTAAAACCGGCTGGTTTCTATGTCTTGATTCGTCAAAATGCTTGTTTAACCATAGACGAAGAACAATCAGCTGGCAGATGACAACGCAAGCAGTGGCTCGCAACTCGACATGCCAGTTAGTGACATGACAGCTGATTGTTCTTCGTCTATGGTTAAACAAGCCTTTTGGCCAATCAAGACATAGAAACCAGCCGGTTTTAGTTTGGTCTCAGTTGCCTCGTCAGCGGAGCGCCTAAGGCTTAGAATTTAGTTTTTATTAAAACAACTCTCTTTTTATTACTTTTAGAAGGTTATTCCCATCAACGAAGGGAATAACCTTCAAATTATCACTAAAGAAGAATTAATTAAATATTATCCAATCCTAAGAATTGGATCATTTTCATAGTCCCGTTTTTTTGAGAAACTCACCTCAATATTTACAGTATAGTATGTTACTAGTCCACTTTATGTACATGTCTACTTCACATAAATATCCAACTTTTTGTCCATGTCCACCATAAATACATGTCAACTTTATACACATCGTAAGCTAACAACTTATTCATTACATTATTCTATTTGAAACATTTTTATTTCATTCGACAAGGAATTCATAAAAAACCCGAAATTCCTGGAAAAGGACATAGGTCCTCTAAACCCAATAAAAACATAATTACATCAAATAAATTTCAAAGTTGTTGGAATCAAACCACAATTTTTCCAAATTTATTCAGTCGATGACATATCAAAGAGGTCAACTAGAAGGCAGGACTCATAAAAATATTGTTAGTAAGTAAAAATAAACACAAGTGGGTCAAGGAGTTAAAATGGATATTGCGTTCCTCTCAAAAAACTACGATCGATTGACTAAGGAAGGAGACGGAGAATCCTAAATCCCCTGCTTTAGAAGTGTTTTTACATATTCGATTCGTGTAATGTTGTCTTCAAAGGATAAGACGATTTGTAGTTACGAAATATGGAGTATTTTCTAACATTTTCGTCTCCTGGCATTGATATTAAAAATACTAGATGATCAGGCAATGAGGTCGTCTCCACAACAAAATTTCATGTTTTTTGCAAAAGTATTACATTAATTATAAGATGTTGAGGACAAAACATTTTGAATTTTTGGAAAATAACGAATAGCACTTAAAAGCTGTCATAATCATAAGCTGTCAAAACTGTGATATTTGCGGGCCGCCTCTGACATCACGATACACCATTACATATGTTTTACCCAACTTCTATTTCAATGCTCATAATATTGACATTTTTGGAGATATCGTAAAACAACGTATATTGTCGTTAATAACTAATTAAATGTAATACATTTTTATTAAAATAAAAACAACTGGATTTTTTGCGTTAGAAATTAAGTTCGTGGAATTAGAAAATTTGAAGGTTATACTATATCCACCATACTATGGGTGGATATAGTACAAACCAACAATAAGTTTTAATAAATAATAATAAAATAAAACAATATTACATTACATTGAGCTAGAGGAACGACAGTTGAGATGGTATGGTCGCAGTAAACGAAGACCACACAGTCTATGGAGCTTCATCGACAGTCATCCAGAGGAAGACCAAAGAACTCCTGGACGATTCAATGCTGCAAAATCCGGAGGATTGGCGGCCTGGATGAAAGCGATACCCAGAACCCAAGAAGCTACAGCCTGAGAACGAGGAGAGCCGACCCCAACAGCCTACCTAGGCAATGAGTTGGGACAGTGCAAGGAAGAAGAAGAAGAATAAAATAAAAAAAAAATATTAAAAATTCTTCATTAGAAATTAGAAAATTTAATATTGTCTTATGAATTAATAAAATGTATGGAGTAATAAACATATATATATTAATGCTCTAAACGACCATATTTTAAGACAAGCCCTGCAGGCGAAAAACGACCACTCTCCCCCTTAAGTTTAACCGACCCGAAAGCTGATTATCGCGAGACAGGGACCGTGGATGAAATCACATACGATTTTTTCAGACCTGATTTGTATGGGAAAAATTCAGCCAGAAGTTTTACCAATTGCAAATTTTCATATAAAAAAACGGATGCAAAAAAAAAACTGCTAATAAAACTGATGTATGAAAACCTAGCGGCGAAAACTAGAAGCGCTCATTATTCGACGAAGAAATTCAAAGTTATATTGCCAGCCGCCAGGTTCGCCAGTCAAAAAAGGAAAAATATATCGTCAGACCTTCACGACAAATTTGTGAAACAGCGTCAGTACTGAAATCGTAAGGTGTATATTTTTTTTAAATATAAGGCGTCTCACCTCAAAATTTAACATTTCGACGAGCCTCGAGGTAAATCAAAATTGCGACTTAAAAAAGATTCCCGGCTTAGATGTTTTTATATTATTGCGACTACGACAGGTTTCGGAACATTAATAATATATTATATTTGTGACTTTTCATGGAAATTTTGTCAGGATTCGTTTTCAAACGTCGGTAATTTCTGACGTTTACGAAAAAAAATCCGAGTTAAAAACTGTTAAAATGTTCGTAGCCAGTAAAAAAAAATGCTTTATTACGTATAAAATAAGTTTCACTTGCCAAATAATTCGAGTTCATATGTTTTTTCTCGGTTGTGTAATGTCATTTATTGATTTTGTCGACACCCAGCTCGAAAATACGAAATGGCTTTGAAAATATCGATCTGGGCTTTCAAAATTTAGTAAAACCTTTTCGACAAGAGTTTTACGAATGTAAATCGACAGTCATATTGACAATGTTTCTTAAAAAAACGTCCGTTATTTTAATTTCCAATCTGACATTTGAAAAAAAAACATCTCAAAGGCGCATTCGGAAACCGTAATAAAATAATGGTTGACATGATTTACCTGCGCCACTAGCGGCAAGATTTAGTACCTCTTTAATTTACTAAGAAACATTTCAACATCGGTCGAAATTCAAATTATTCCTAAAGAAACTGGAGTGTTGAAAATGTTACTACATTTTAATCATAGCTTCAAATATCGAATGTCGAATGCATTGCGGTGAAAAATTTCCTTTCTGATAAATATGAATTATTTTTTTAATTATTATTAACGATTTTTTTTCTTATTTTTTTTTTTTAAAGAAAAAAGAGTCGTTCGGTCGCGACTAACGCTGGTGTGTCATAGAAATATTTCTCCAATTAAGGTTCTTAGATTTTTTTATTTTTCAGTACAATTATCGTTATGAATAATTATTTATTACTAAAATAGTATGTTTGTTGATGAATTCAAAAACTGGACACTCGACCGATGTCATTTCCAGAAAAATATTTTAAGAAAAACAAAAACAAAAAAATTCTTCTGAAAATGCACAATTTTTAAATCAATTTATTTGGATTGAAAATCGGGAAAGAAATTATTCTGGATCATGTACTATCAGGGAATTCAGTAGAGATGGCCTATTTTGTTGTGTTCAAATAGTGATCTTAAACTGCATAAGTACTTACCCGCTAACTTGAAATATTTTCTATGCAATTTTTAGGCGATAACGAGTAGGTACCTATCAGGACAATAAATTATTGGTTTGATGTGATTATTTTTGATTTAAAAATTTCAAATAAATAATATTGGGCCATTTCTGTGCAAAAACTTAAGTAAAAAAATTATCAAAGATGGTGGCAAATATTTGCCAAAATTCGTATTGTTAGTTTGTTTTTCAATAAATATTTTTTTTTTAACAGGTTTGTGAAAGATTTTTTCTGAAAATTTTTTATTGCAATTAAGTTTAGTTTCATATAATATTTTTTTACCAAGTAGTAAAAATTTGTAAAGCGCCGTTTTTGTATTTTGCGTGTTTATAGTAACTTTCAAGGTGAGTTGTGTGCATTGGTACCGCCGCCCCGGGAATAATTTAATGGATGACTTAATTAATGGGGTACTTAACTCGAGTATTTTTATTAAATGTTCGGAAAATCTATTGGAAGCCGTTTTTACAATAGCTCCATACAGGAGGACCTAAAGAAAATAATTCCGCTCGGGGCCTATGTGGTCCTTCGGAATGCTGTGTGGAGGGTAATTTTTAGGAAGGGAAGGAGAGGATGTTCTGAGAAGGAAAAGGGTATGAGGGGTGGGTAGGAATCTGGGGATCAGGGCGTCCCCTCAACCAGTCTCTCCCGATCTGGCCTGCCACGCAATTGGTGGGCAGACGCATCCACCGCCAAGACTCGGACAAACCTCACCCTGTGAACCCGGGCACCACTGCTAAATCACCAAACATAGCGAACCACTTGGAGTGACCTATTGCCAAGGTGTTGGTTATCCAATAAATGGTTCCCGGGCGGCTGCACTTCTTGCTACATCCACATTCAAACACATCCACATTCAAACACATCCACATTCAAACATCATATTTGCATTTAAGAATTGTTTTTGAAGACTTTTCTTAGGTTAGTCATGCGACATATCGATTCTGACCGAACCGACCTGAAAGCTGATTTTCGCAAGACAGGGACCGTGGATGAAATTACATACGAAATTTTCAGACCAAATTTGTATGGGAAAAATTCAGTGCGGATAATTTTACCAATTGCAAATTTTCATATAAAAAAAACTGATGCAAAAAAAAAAACTGATACACCTTCACCCAAGCGGCGAAATCTAGAAGCACTCATTATTCGACGAACAAATTCACTAAAAGTTATATTTCCAGCCGACAGATTCGCCCGTCAAAAAGAAAATATTTAGCGTAAAACCTTCACGACAAATTTCACTACAAAACAGTAGCAGTACTGAAATCATAAGGTGTATATTTTTTTTAATATAAGGCATCTCACTTCAAAATTTTGCATTTCGACGAGCCTCATGTAAATCGAAATTGCGGCTTAAAAAAGATTGTTTCGTTAGATGTTTTTGTATTATTTCGACTACGACAGGTTTCGGAACATTGATAATATATTATATTTTTGACTTTCCATGGAAATTATCTCAGGATACGTTATTAAACTTCGGTAAATTTTGACGTTTATGAAAAATTGACAAAAATAAAACGTTTAAAATATTGGCAGCCAGCTAGCTACCTAACGGTGATTTTAAATACTGGGTAGGTACTTTATAACTTGCGGCTAACTTCACGGCTAAACACAGCGAGCATAGTAACACGGCCGATATCAACAACCCGTAGCATTTTCCTTATAGGTTTTGTATGAAAATGTTTTTTAAAAGATGGCGGATTTCGATTTTCGGGCTTTGATTTAAGGGGTTTGTGCTAATGTTTGTGTTCAGTCTTGCCATTATAAAAAAATATGGAGAAGCTTATCACTGGGTAGGTACTGTATGTATGTACTGTAGGTAAAACTTTTTTTCACGTATTTCAAATTAATGATATGAAATAAAAAAGGCACCAAAGATGGTAGGTACTTTCTTCCATCGTATTACAAATTAATGATATGAAATTTTCAAAAATTAACAAAGATGGTAGCATATTTTGCCAATACATAATTGTTGGTTTTTTTATAAACATTTATTTTTTTAACCGGTTTTTAAAAGTTTTTTTTCGGTAATTTTTTATTGCAAGTAAATTTATTTTCATATAATATTTTTTGTTCAGTAATAAAAATTTGTAGAGTGCCGTTTCTGTGTAAAATCATCGATACCAGGGATGGTTTCTACATATGATATTGAGATCTGGAATTATTTGATATACTATTCATCCGATTGAGATGAAACTTTGGTAATTTGCACGTATAATGGTAAGCTCTGGCGTCATGAAATTATTTCCAATGCTATTCATCTGATTGCGACAAAACTTTTGGGATTTGATGTGTCCATGCCCGGGATAATTGTTATGCATAATAGTAAGCTTAGGCATTATGAAATTATTTCCTATACTTTTCATCCGATTGAGATGAAACTTTGGGAATTCGATGTTGGCATGCTCGGGATGGTTTCTATATAAAAGAGTAAGCTCTGGCATTATGAAATTATTTCCAATACTATTCATCCGATTGCGATGAATTTTGGGGATATGATGTGTGCATGTTCGAAATGGTTTTTAAATATAATAATAAGCTCTAGCGTAATGAAATTATTTACAATAATATTCATCCGATTGCGATGAAACTTTGGTGAGTTATTGTGCGCACGCCCGTGAATTTTTCTTTATATAATGGAGAGCTTTGGCGTTATCAAATTTTTACAAAAATTTTCAATACGTGTAACGGGCGTTATTAGAAAAGTGAGTGTATATCATATAATTTAGAAACAATTTATTAGTGAAAAAATTGAGCGGTAAAATTCTAGGCCCCTTTTTGCGAGAAAAGGCCCATACTGAACGCCTTAACCAGGGCGACCAAAGTGGCTAAGTAGCGGGTGTACAAAATAGAGCGATTAACTTACAGTACTCTTTTAGTAGTTCTCACAATCCTTGCTTCATCCACATTCAAACATCGATTATTTATCTTCAAATATTTAATTTTTCAAAAAATGTAGACACACACTTCTTGCTTCATCCACATTCAAACGTCAAATCGCTTAGTGCTTTAACCAATTAGTTGCCTTGCAACGGGCAAAAGCTAGTATATATTAATGCTCTAAACGACCATATTTTAAGACAAGCCCTGCAGGCGAAAAACGACCACTCTCCCCCTTAAGTTTAACCGACCCAAAAGCTGATTATCGCGAGACAGGGACCGTGGATGAAATCACATACGATTTTTTCAGACCTGATTTGTATGGGAAAAATTCAGCCAGAAGTTTTACCAATTGCAAATTTTCATATAAAAAAACGGATGCAAAAAAAAAAACTGCTACTAAAACTGATGTATGAAAACCTAGCGGCGAAAACTAGAAGCGCTCATTATTCGATGAAGAAATTCAAAGTTGTATTTCCAGCCGCCAGGTTCGCCCATCAAAAAAGGAAAAATTTATAGTCAGACCTTCACGAAAAATTTGTGAAAGAGCCTCAGTACTGAAATCGTAAAGTGTATATTTTTTTTAATATAAGGCGTCTCACCTCAAAATTTTACATTCCGACGAGCCTCGAGGTAAATCAAAATTGCGACTTAAAAAAGATACCTGGCTTAGATGTTTTTGTATTATTTCGACTACGACAGGTTTCGGAACATTAAAAATATATTATATTTATGACTTTTCATGGAAATTTTGTCAGGATTCCTTTTCAAACGTGGGGAATTTCTGACGTTTACGAAAAAATTTCCGAGTTAAAAACTGTTAAAATATTCGTAGCCAGTAAAAAAAATGCTTTATTACGTATAAAATAAGTTTCACCTGCCAAATAATTCGAGTTCATTTGTTTTTTCTCGGTTGTGTAATGTCATTTTTATTGATTTTGTCGACAGCCAGCTCGAAAATACGAAATGGCTTTAAAAATATCGATCTCGGCTTTCAAAATTTAGTAAAACCTTATCGACAAGAGTTTTACGAATGTAAATCGACGGTCATATTGACAACATTTCTTGAAAAAACGTCTGTTATTTTGATATCCAATCTGACATTTGAACAAAAAACCACCTCAAAGGCGCATTCGGAAACCGCTATAAAAAAATAATGGTTGACACGATTTACCTGCTCCACTGGCGGCAAGATTTAGTACCACTCTAATTTGCTAAGAAACATTTCAACATCGGTCGAAATTCAAATTATTCCCAAAGAAACTGGAGTGTTGAAAATGTTACTACATTTTAATCATAGCTTCAAATATCGAATGTCGAATGCATTGCGGTGAAAAATTTCCTTTCTGATAAATATGAATTATTTTTTTAATTATTATTAACGATTTTTTTTCTTATTTTTTTTTTTAAAGAAAAAAGAGTCGTTCGGTCGCGACTAACGCTGGTGTGTCATAGAAATATTTCTCCAATTAAGGTTCTTAGATTTTTTTATTTTTCAGTACAATTATCGTTATGAATAATTATTTATTACTAAAATAGTATGTTTGTTGATGAATTCAAAAACTGGACACTCGACCGATGTCATTTCCAGAAAAATATTTTAAGAAAAACAAAAACAAAAAAATTCTTCCGAAAATGCACAATTTTTAAATCAATTTATTTGGATTGAAAATCGGGAAAGAAATTATTCTGGATCATGTACTATCAGGGAATTCAGTAGAGATGGCCTATTTTGTTGTGTTCAAATAGTGATGTTAAACTGCATAAGTACTTACCCGCTAACTTGAAATATTTTCTATGCAATTTTTAGGCGATAACGAGTAGGTACCTATCCGGACAATAAATTATTGGTTTGATGTGATTATTTTTGATTTAAAAATTTCAAATAAATAATATTGGGCCATTTCTGTGCAAAAACTTAAGTAAAAAAATTATCAAAGATGGTGGCAAATATTTGCCAAAATTCGTATTGTTAGTTTGTTTTTCAATAAATAATTTACTTTTAACAGGTTTGTGAAAGATTTTTTCTGAATTTTTTTTATTGCAATTAAATTTAGATTCATATAATGTTTTTTTGCTAAGTAGTAAAAATTTGTAAAGCGCCGTTTTTGTATTTGGCATGGTTATAGTATCATTCAAGGTGAGTGGTGTGCATTGGTACCGCCGCCCCGGGAATAATTTAATGGATGACTTAATTAATGGAGTACTTTCTTGAGTATTTTTATAAAATGTTCGGGAAAACTACCGGGAGTAGAGAACTTTTTTTTTTTACAATCGCTTCATATAGGAGGCCCTGAGAGGAATAATTAATACTATTCGGGGCCTCCTATATGAAGCGATTGTAAAAAAAAAAGTTCTCTACTCCCGGTCCCGAATAGTATTAATAATTCCTCTCAGGGCCTATGTCATTTTTGGGAATGCTGTGTGGAGGATTTTTTTTTTGTAAAACGCCGTTTCTGTATGTTGCATGTTTATATTATCATTCAATGTGAGTGGTGTGCATTGGTACCGCCGCCCCGGGAATTACATAATGGATGACATTCTAAACGGGGTACTTAACTAGAGTATTTTTGTACAATATTCGGAAAATCTACAGGGAGTAATTTTTACAATAGCTCGATACTGGAGGCCCGGAAGAAAATAATTCCCCTCGGGGCCTACGTCGTCTTTGGGAATGCTGTGTGGAGGGTTATTTTTAGGAAAGGAAGGAAAGGATATTCTGAGAAGGAAAAAGGTATGAGGGGTGGGTAGGAATCTGGATATCAGTGTATGGAGTGACGGACGAATGGTTGTATCCCTCCCACTGCGGTGCAAGGTGATGTTCCGAGAGAGCTCTGCTGGAGAAGCCAAAAAGTCTCCCTAATCCTTCATTTGCAAACGAAATTGCCTCAAAATGACGGCCTCTGGCGTAGATGTTTTTTGATATATTCAATGGCGAAAGGTTTCGAAAACTTATTCAACCGTTTTTTAGTGGCATTCCATTGAAAATATTCCACAATATCGTGCTAAAAATTTGTCATTTTACAAAAAAATCCAAGAAAAATCCGCTAACAAATTCCACAAGATTTAAAAATATTACTGGCTAGGTGGAAACGTATAATATTAATCACTGGGTAGGTACCTACTTTGCTCCATCGAATTACAAATAAATGGTTTGAAATTAAGAGAAATCACCAAAGTTGGTACGGTACTATATGCGTTTCTCCTGAAAAAATGACGATTGCAGTTTGTCGGTCTTTTAATTCAAATGCAGATACATGCTGGTAAAAAAAAATTCCGCTCGAAATATACTGATTAATTTTTTTATTAAAACTCATGATTTTTTTCTTAATTTTTTTTTGTTTAAAAAATATTGTCGGGCGTTTGCGACCAACGTTTTTGCAGCGCATTAAAATTTATCTAAATAAGATGCAAAGTTTTTTTTTCAAATTTTCTATACATTCATCGTTATTAATAATTATTTATTACGAAAAGAGTTATGGCGTCCGTGACATCAAAAGGTGGATACTTGAAAGATGTCATTTCCATAAAAAAATATTAAAGTGTTGATTAAAAAAAAAAGTATTTTTTTTAATCGATTGGTTTTTGTAATAATGAGTGACGAAATTTTGCCGGACCCTGTCGTTCATTTCGACTGACCAATCAGGGAAGATGAATAAACATGGTATTCCATTGAATTCAAATATCGATATTTACTGTAAGTAAGAACTTCTTTCCTTTTAATCAAAAAAAAAAATTATGATACAAAAAAGTAACCAAAGATGGATATTTGCATACGGTATACACAGGGGTAGGTAGATATGCAGGTAGGTAGGAAATAAGAACTGAACAGGTACTCTGGGTAGGTAGGTATGTAGGAAGGTACTTTTTATAAATTAGGTGGGTTCAATACAGATTTTTCATTTGCATATAAATCGAAAAATAGATAGGTCAGGATTCGTTCGTTTACTAAGGTCATTATAAACTTTAAAAATAAAAATAATTATACGTGTGCACGGGTACCCGCATATTGTGAAATAATTTCTTTGGGGTAATTTTTTTATTGCAGTAAAATTGAGTTTGATAAGATTGTTTTTTTGATAAATAGTCAATTTACAATGTTTTTTTTTAGAAATTACGTAGGTAAATGAACAAATATTATTTGTTTGAGTGAGGGTTAGGTAGGTTTTATATTATGTTTTTTATACAAAAAGATTAATGAAATACAAATGTGTTTTATGAAATATTTTTATTTTAAATAGTTTATATTTTTATAGCGCCAAAATTTCTCAAGAAATTCCAAATATAAAAAAAAATTCCAATTTAAAAAGTTACATTGAATTTTTTTTTTATGGGTATCCCAAATGTTTCGCTACCCGAGGATTATAAAAAATATATAAAGGACCAAAGAGCATTAAATTCTTTGGGAATGCTGCGTGGAGGGTTATTTTTAGGAAAGGAAGGAGATGATGTTCTGGGAAGGAAAAAAGGTATAAGGGGTGGGTAGGAATCTGGGGATCAGTGTGTGGAGTGACGGACGAATGGTTTTATCCCTACCACTGCGGTGAGGGGTGATGTTCCGAGAGTTCTGCTGGAGAAGCCAAAAAGTATCCCTAAACCAGTC
The DNA here is from genome assembly GCA_951813805.1 of Limnephilus auricula. NCBI lineage: Eukaryota > Metazoa > Arthropoda > Insecta > Trichoptera > Limnephilidae > Limnephilus > Limnephilus auricula. The sequence continues at coordinate 12,020,204 of OX638403.1, forward strand.
TCTCCCGATCTGGCCTGCAACGCAATTGGTGGGCAGACGCATCCACCACCAAGAGCGGTAAAAACCTCACCCTATGAACCCTGGCACCCCTGCTAAATCATCAAACATAGCGAACAACTTCAAATGACCTATTGCAGGTGTGTTGGTTCCCGAGGCGGCGGTACCCATACCCACCTACCAAATTGAGGTTTTTTGCAATTCTTGCTTCATCCACAGTCAAAAATCATATTTGTAATTAAGAATTGTTTTTTAAGACTTTTCTACGGTTAGTCATGCGACATATCGTTTTTCACAAAAAAATGTGGGGATTTCATATAAGTCAACATTTTGGTCGCCATTTTGATTTTTAGGACTTTTCTAAGTTAGTCATGTGACATATAGTTTTTCCCAAAAAAAGGAGGGGATTTCATATTAGTCAACATTTCTGTCGACATTTTGTTTTTTAAGACTTTTCTAAGGTTAGTCATGTGACATATCGTTTTTCACAAAAAAAGGTGGGGATTTCGTATTAGTCAACATTTTGGGCGCCATTTTGTTTTTTAAGACTTTTCTAAGGTTATTCATGTGACATACCGTTTTTGACTAAACCAAGGATGGGGATTTCATATTAATAAAAATTTTGGTCGCCATGTTGTTTTTTAAGCCTTTTTTTAGGTTAGTCATGTAACTAATCGTTTCTGGTAAACCGAGGATGGGGATTTCATATGGATTTCATAGGTCGCCAGCAGTTGTACAAAATTGAGCGATTAACTCACAGGACCCTTTGAGTAGTTCTCACAATTCTTGCTTCATCCACATTCAAACATCGTTTTTTTTCTTCAAATATATATATTTTTTTAAATGCAGGCTTACACTTCTTGCTTCATCCACATTCAAACGTTAAATCGCTTAGTGCTTTAACCAATTAGTTGCGTTGCAACGGGCAAAAGCTAGTTAGTAATTATTACATACACGTACACGTTTTTAATAAGTAATAGTAAAAAAATTGTATTGGCCGATGGACAATGGACACGGCACACTCCAATCCTCATTTTTTGTTATTACGGTGGAGATAGAATAAAAAGTGATGTTCATAATTTAAGTTCCCCCAGAAAATTTGTATTTTTTGTGTGTGGACATGGTAGATAAAAATAAAATTAATATTACTGTATTCAAAGCTTAAAAAACCCAAAAAACGATTAAGTACAAACCAGTCCTCGACAAGAGATATAAATGATCAAAATTTCAATTTATGGACTAACCGGATGATTTGGGCCTGTCGTTTAAAATTTGATTTTTTTAAATACATATATGAATTCACCTCATTCTATTTAATTTTTAATGCTGCACAAACCAATCTAGCATTATCTTTACCAGTGGAAGCTCAAAAAGTATTTTCTTCATAGCTTTCCGATATTCGATTTCAAGCAATGAAATAAAGGCTATTACACGTAGTAGGGAACGTCACAGCGTATTGTTTGGGTAAGCCAGGAGTGTTATTTTACGACTATGCATGTCGAGAGGGCCGAGATCTTCGATGGCTGAATAATATATACACATTTATGGAAATGAACACAGAAATCCTCCATGTTTGTTGACGCAAGATAAATGATGGTAAATCCCTAAGCTTCCATTCAGAGTTCTTGGAATTGTTGTGTTGCTTATGCAAGGGAAATATTTGTTTCCATCTTATTTGGTTCTTATAAAATGACATACAAAACACATTCATTGATTTTTACTAAGTGAGTCTGTTTAGGTACTCGTATGCACACTATTGCTTTAAAAATAACTTTTATCATAGTTTATTTTTTATTTTTTAGTGAATACTTCACAAGTCCCAACTGCTCCCGTCTGGAGCCAGTGAAACTATGGCATCCCCAATTGGGGTATGTTATGAGGCTGAAAATATGTGGGGAAGAGAAGGAGACGAGATAGAGGAAGGTGGGGAAGTACCTGGCTATTCAGATCTGGTCACTAAACACGACTAAAGCCATTTCAAGCAACGTTTCAATTCTGAATGGTGGTCATACACCAGGGGGATACTAAGAGTATCTTCCACTCTGGAACGTGCCGCAAATATACTATATATTATTTTAAATAATTCATTGTAAAATAAAACAAATCAATTAAATAAAATTTATTTGCGCACGCCGGGTTCGAACCCGCGGCCTTCAGAATGGGAGTCTAACGCCCTACCGCTGACTACGCCGGCCATCATAATAGTATAACAAAACAAATATAAAACTTTTTCCACTTGTAATTTATTGACCGTAACCTGTTTCAGCTTGTCAAAGTCATCTTCAGACTGGTAAAAAATATTCTTAACCTAGGGATTTTATACAAAACATATTAGGGAAGGGGGAAGGGGGGGGGGGTGCTCTACAGGGATTTTATTCAATTATGGATTTTATTACATTTGTTGTTAAGTGGTCTTCCGTGTCCAAATATCTAATTATTATTTTTTGGTTATTCCCAGTGGGCTAATTACATAGGGTTGGTAGCTTACAACAAAAAAAAAAAAAATAAACAATAAATAAAATAAAAATAAAAATGAAACTTTATTCATTTACTTTTTTAGTTGTTTCAATTTCAGTTATTTAAAATAAGTTTTCAGATTCGGTTTTCAGAATCAGTTTCAAGTTTAGTTTTTTGTCTCATCATTTTCTGGTAATCAGCTTCAGTTTCAATATTAAAGTTTTTTGAATTTACGTTTTTCAGTGATGCGGTATTTATTCAGAGGACTTTCTTACAGTTTCTTATAGCTAGTACCTACCCAGATGAGGTAATAGAAGTAGAAGTTTTAATTAAGTAATTTATTAGGTTTAAATATGTCGGCTTCACAAAGTACATAGAAAACTGTTTTAAGGCATACCGCTATTATAAAGGTCAAATTTTCATTTTTATTTATTATTTCAAAGAAAAGTTTTCAGTGCTAATTAAATACATAGTTAAATATGATATTTAATTATACAGACTTTTGAAACGTGGTTCTATTGATAAAACCTTTTTGTTGAAATGAAAATGATATATATCAAAACTCTTTTTGAAAAGAGACCAAGACAGTACTCGTTGTATGCTTCAAACTCAACCCAGTCTGTGAGCAAATAAGCTTAAATTTTATTAAATTAAAACAAATAACTTTGTTAATTTAATTCAAAATGACGCCACAAATTGATTTTGCGAAGTTTTTTTAAATGTTATTTACTGCTGCAGTAAGGGTATGCGAAAATTTCAGTTAAAAACCATAATTACGGAAATTTATGATTAGATTTTCCCAAACCTTAATGGGATGCTTCGGTGTTATAAATATAACCTTAACCTTTTAATTATTCAAATAGAAGGCATGAATTATGTCACGTTAACGGTTACTACCCTTATGGATTACACTTGAAATATTATGCATCTAATCTAGAATGATGGTATTAATAAATCGTATAAAGGTACTGCACGGAGAAAAATTTTATTCTAAAATACGATAATTTTATTCGTAAAAACGGGACTAAAGTTCTTACGAACAAATTACCAGTGTTTCAATGTTTATTGGCGGGAACATGTAAGAATAATTTGTTGGTATACGTCATTTCGTACATATACCGACAAATTATTCTTACATTTTCCCGCCAATAAACATTGAAACACTGTTAATTTGTTCGTAAGAACTTCAGTCCCGTTTTTACGAATAAAATTATCGTATTTTAGAATAACATTTTTCTCCGTATAGCCAGTAGATTTGATTATTTTAAGTAAAATACTGATTTTTTTTTCCAACTAAGCAACATTGGGGTGTGAAATTAAATATTAAATTAAAAATACACTTTGTAATACAGCATTTTTTTATTTGAATTAATAATTAACAGCCTACCGGGTTTCGCTTAACTCAAGCTTCGCCAGGGCTTAAGCTAAGCGAAGTGGTGTATTACAAAGTGTTTTTTTTCTTCATTTAATATAAAACGAAAATTGCCAATAAAATCAATGGGTGGTTTTATAAAAAAATATAAAGAGAAGTAGGATGAGAAAGAATATTCAGAGACGAATGAACTAAAAAGATAGGAGGAATTCGAGATTTGATAAACAAACAGTAGACACATTAAATACAACAAATTAACCGGTCAGTGGTTGAGTGGGCATAGCGTTTGGGTCCCACCCAGGCGTTCCGTGTTCGATTCCTCGGCTGGCTAAGTCCTCCATCACAACACAAGCAACATCTTCCGCTTAGTGTGGTGATAGTAGGACATTTTCGAATGTTGTTGGTTATTCGTAACCCGGGAATGTTTGTCTTTCTTTAAAAAAAAAACGTTGAACGCTTGAACTGATGTGATGGTTTCCTGTGGAAGCGTGCACATTATTACATATACAATATTTAACTGTCGGCGTATAAAGTGGCAGATGATTATCTTATCTTATTTATCCTGAGACTCTGATCGATGCCGATTGATGCTTCTTCGAGGCCAATTGATCGCAACAAATCACTTATTTTCCCACCTTATGACAAAGCTCAACATAATGGCAATGTAGTTCCTCTTATTTTATCCAATACAGTAGAGGGAGCATTTGGAAGATGTAAGTATTTACAAATTAATGTTACCATCTTCATTCGCCAATTTGGCAATGATCTGAGTGATTATTGTTCGATATATCTAAGCATTAAAAATAAGGAACAGATGTCATCCGCACATGAGATGGTTTGATCATTATCAACTGTGACCCATAGCATACTAACTACTGTTGTTACTCATTTGAAACACGGGTTCTTTACACGACTCGTTCTTAAGTTCAACAGCTTGTATGTGGTTGGATTTGCGTTGTTTCCACCCTCACACAAAGTGACATATCTTTTCAAGTCCCAGGTTTACTCCTTCCTCAAAAATAATCTCCACACAGCATCCTAAAAGGTGACAGAGGCCCCCAATTAAATTATTTTCCATCTGGGCCTCTTTTTAAAAAACCCTTACAGTATATAACAAGATAAATGCCAATATTGGATGTACGAGAGACGCCAATAAGCGACATAACAAGAGAGTAGCCTACATTCAGAGTTGGTCAACAAAAGGCTTGTACACGATCAATATGCAAATCAATCAAACTGGTTTAAATATAAACTTCCGTCCAGTAGAGAGGCTGCCTTAGAGCTTCCCTTGAGCAAGGTTTGCCTTAGATAAACTGTCTATATTATGTTACGCTCCCCTTTGAACCCTTTTTAACCCCCGTTGATTCTCTGGAGCTGGGAGTCGACTCTTTCAATTTGATGGCAGAAAGATTGTGGTGTACCTACCCCTGGCCTTACTAACTTCTATGGGTCTCGGGACCAGTTGTAATGTACCTGTGGGGATACCCGGCACCCGTTGTAATGATCCGTAGTCGTCTACCCTTGGTTTTTCTATTCTTTCCCTTTAACACTAGCTGTCGGGATCTACTGGCTACGCTACCCTTATCTTTTGGCCTTCGATCAATATACCCTTGTATCTAGCTACACCTAACTTTTCCTTAAACCCCTGCGATTTTCTCACAGTAAATAAGATTTAAGATTTTATTGCACATTATTCCTATTTACCCCGTTGTGTGATTTTTTGATTCGGTAATTACATTTGAATGTGTAAATTAATACGCATACACATGTAGAGGAAATAATGTAGTATGTGGTAACCTAGATTCTTTCAGAGGAAAGTGTGGAAGGAATCCGTTTGATGAACTAACCCCGTTTTTAGATTGTTTTGTTTTATTTTAAAGCCTATCCGTATTACTCGCCTTTTCTCAACTTGGACAAGTATGTCATTGACGCTAATTCTACCGTAAATTGTCACCCGGTTTATAAAATTCAAAGTCATAGTTTTCTTACCTGATTTTTCCCTTCCTATAGGTATATATTGGGTTATTTTAACATAACCTGGAAAGAGTGAATTTTGACATGCATGCTAGGTTCCTTGCGAAGTTCTCAATGTCGTCGTACTGCACCTAAATGGTCAAGTTATTATTGTTATTAGTATACACTACATGTACTGGGGAAGAGGAAGGTGAGGAGGGGTGATAGGTGGATTTTTGGGGGATATTGTTTCCTGAATAAGTCGGCTCCTCCTCTAACCAAATAGATACTGGTGACCAACATTCCAGACAAAGACTCAATCATTACGTTTGCTAGGATGGTCCTTAAGTCCTGATTTTGTTCTCTTGCATGAACTTCATTGCTACGAAAGGGTCCCTTCACGCCAGATGAAAGAGCGCAGAGTCCTCATGTTACTTCCAGTATTATCCCGACTTCCTTTCCTCCAGATTTGATTTTAACTCGACTGATTCTAGAAGGGGTATGTCCATTTCTTCCCTTATCATGACTCTACTCGCGTTGAGTGCGTACGGAGCCGTTTGAGATGATCCTTTCGTCTCCTTCGTAGGATAATCATTGGCTTGCGTTCCTCGCCTCTGAGAGCTGACATAACTTCTACCTCGTAAAAACTATGTTTGCTTTCAGGTCGACATCGATGACAAATACGCAAATGGTCGATTGTTTGAATGCCGCGCCAGCGTGTCAAGTCAATACAAACTACACCTTCCTCCTCACGTGCAATTCGTATCTTTGACACCGTCGAAGGAATCAAAATCACTCCTCAAAAAAACAGTTGTGGGCTGTTTAATCCAGAAAATGTTTACGTACCTCACCGAGGAAGTGTAATTTCGCAGGGCAAATATGGATTGGTGGACTGTCTGATCTTGTTGTTTGCAGTGGTTTTTTATTGAAGGTACTGACCCCTCGTGTAAGGAATTAGGTAAGGTTACCCATCTGTTCAGAAAGGTATGAAATGGGGAAAAGGGTTGAATTGCGTAATCTGAAGGTTGAAGACTATCTGTCTTATGATTGTGGGTCCAATGGAATCCTTTAAAATTGAAATTTAAACCTCTATAATATTAATAGCGTAATCGATTGAGGGTAAGTATATGTCTGTTGGAATCATAATACTAAACCGAAGTTGAATATGCTGGTTCGTTAACCTCTGGCGGAATGTGATACCCGAGAAATGTTTATATAAGGCCCATTTAATTGTTTGTTTATAAAACACTTGGTTTGGCCTACTGCCCTAGATCGGAGGATTCTGATTTCAAGGTGAGGTACCTCTAATATATTCATGTTGGATCTCGATAGTGATAATATCAATAATAAGATGATTTACAGAGCGCCGTTTTAGGGAAACTCGTATATATTTGCATTGTATTTATTGAGGTGAAGGTCACAGGTGACGAAATGACGTTAGTGCTAGGTATATTTGAGATGACCTAGTTCTGGCTGTTAAGTACCGTTGATAGGTAAAATCTATGGTTAGGTATTTCAAAATGACCTACTTCCTGTATAGGTACTTGGATGGATAACCTATATTCTCAGTTAGGCATTTTCGTTTTATTGAAAGGTGAAGGTCACAGGTGACGAAATGATGTTAGTGCTAGGTATATTTGAGATGACCTAGTTCTGGCTGTTAAATACCGTTGATAGGTAAATTCTATGGTTAGGTATTTCAAAATGACCTACTTCCTGTATAGGTAATTGGATGGATAACCTATATTCTCAGTTAGGCATTTTCATTTTATTGGAAGGTGAAGGTCATAATTGACGAAATGATTTTAGTACTAGGTATATTTGGGATGACCTAGTGCCGGATGGTAAGTACCGTTGATAGGTGAAATCTATGGTTAGGTATTTCAGAATGACCTACTTCCTGTATAGGTATTTTGGTGAATGACCTATATTCTCAGTTAGGTATTTTTGTTGACCCAATTTCTAGTTAGGTACTTTGTGATGCGGCTGAACATACATCACGCTAACCTGTGGAAAAACGATCTATAAAATGTTACATTTTGTTAGTGTCAATCATGCTATTTCGCAAAAAAATCGTAGACACGTACAACTGCTGCAAAGCTCTCCGGGGTCTGGAAAATGTTTAATATTGAGCACTTACCGAGATCTCTCCAAATTACCAATTTTCCACTGGGAATACAACAGCTTGGCAATATTTCACTGTGTTTATCTTACCTTAAAATTACAAAATTTGTGAATTTAATTTCTCAATATTTCTCCCTGATCTAAGAAAATATAACTATTTCTAAGTGACTACCTCCTTTGATTACATTGTACTTAATGTTCAAATTCTAAAGTTTTCTAAATTGTGCAATATCCCTTTCCGTACTTTTTATGACATTATTTAAAGTTATCTAACGTGAAGGATTTATTTAAATTTTCGAACAAAAAATGGAGTCCGTTTTCCTCTCAAGTCCGTTGTAGTATATTTATTTAAATTTATTTAATTCGTGAACTTAATCCTCCTTCCTTTATTTTTATATCAATAATAATGCACGATGTTTACTGTTGATTTATTTTAATTATTTGGGATTTTTCTCTTTTCAATCACATTTAAATAATAACCGCGAATAATTTTTAATTTTCACATAAATTTATCAAATTAGATAATTATTATTTTCCCGAACGCCTTCCTATTTCACAATAATAACCGAACTCTGTCTATCAATACTTTGATTATTATTTTATTTAAACTTTAAAATAAACTTTTTCTACACTTAGATGTACGCACTTTAATTTAAACACTCGGATTTATTTTAAACTTTATTTTTAGGCACTGTTTAATATTTATAAAACTAATCACTTTTATTATTTAATTTTTAATTTTTATATATTTTATAAACTTCACTGAAGTGTTGATCATTTTGGGGCACGATAATCTTTTTGTTTACACTCACAACACCCTTTATTTTTTTATTTATCACCATTTTTATAACTAAATTAATAAGGTAATTATTTCCACTAAAACTTTTCCGTTTAAATGCAAGTCACTTTAATTGTTAGCACTAATAATTATTATTTAATTCAACTCTTTTACTTTCACTTGATAAGAATAAAACCAAATTCTAAAGAAAACTCTAAGTGTTGAAAATTATTTTGAACGAATTTATAACAACACTATTCAATTATGTAACTGGACTTAGAACTTTTGATCTGTAAATTTCACTTTGAAAGTTAGCCGTACGTATGTCGCGTTATTGTAGATAATCCTTCCGTTGTCGAATCAACTCTCATTCTGAGCTCGTCATCAGCATTTATACCTCCCTCAATTCCAGAACATCTTAACTCCACTTGTCCTGGCATAAAATAATCGATTCCTATCAACTCGTAATTTTTTGAAATGGACACATTATTATCGACTGTCTTGACTTAAGTCATTTTGTTTCGTGAAGAAATATTTTTTAGTTGCAACCCCCCTAGCTATTTCACTCACTCGCGGAATTCGGATCCGGACTGGTAAATATAATCAACTATTCGCCCAACCTTTCTGAGAATACAGATCAAGTGGATATTTTATTTATACATATAAAATTTATTTTGTAAACGAATATGTCCATGATCGCGGACACAATGCGAGCCTGTCACTGGGTGCAAATACGCTATTTTCCCGTTGATTGAGTACATCTCTCTTCACTTTCAAATTTTTTGATCCAAATTTTAACTGAAATACCTTCAAACTCTTTCAACTTTATAATCGATCATTTAGTTGCACATTTTTCCTTCGTTTTTCGCTGAATTTTACTGCAAAAATGGCTTTCGCCATGCCCATCTATGTATGTATTAAATTTCTTTCTGAAACCGGTAGAATACCTATATTCGTCATTATGTGCATTCTATTCACCCTCGAATCGTGCTAATTTCGATGTGATTTAATTTTTTGGCACCATTTTCTGATTTTAAAAAGGGTTTCCGTTCTATAAAACATTTTTCCCTCTTTCCAAAGTGATTTGCCATGTATTCAAACGCTTTCCAATAATTTAAGGGGAACTTAATTTTGTCAAAGCATTTTTTCTTCCCTTTTCTTGCACCTCCACTACAAACGTATCACCAATTCGACCCCGTTTAAATGTCATCTTTAATTGTTTTATTCAAAGTACGTAAGTATTTTGTTTCACTCACTCTGGGGAAAAGCATTAATATCCATTAAATATCTATGTTTATCATTCGATTTGTTTATATCCCAAGACTCCGCTGTTTCTGTTTACGTTACGTATTATTTTAATGTGTTTCCTCTGTTTAGATTATCTCATAAGACCAATGTATTTTTTTACGACCTCTAAAGCTATAAAAGGGTCCTTAATTGCTAGAAATCATGTTCAAATTTTGATGTGTTTATGTTTTGAATTCGTCGGCGGCCGATAACCTTTCATATCCGAGTTTCTCCCTTGTTAAATCACATGTCTATACTCTGGTTTTTCCTTTAAATTTCATGGTTCCGTACGTCCAACCATTTCCTTCTATTTTCCAACAAAATTGGCTGTCGGTTTTCAATAATATTATAACCCTCGCATTAAGATTAAAGCTGTTTTCAGTGTTTTAAGCTATCCGTCATCTGTCGATAAAGTACGAATTTTCCTTGATTTTCTTTTCGATTTGCCGTTCCTCTCGACTCACTATACCATATCAACTCTCATAATTGTATATTTCCCGTTTTCTGATTTATACAAATCTTAGTTCGGAATTCTCGTTCTGTCTCGCCTTTTACGTCAATTTTCATCAATGTTCGTAAGTTTTTTTAACACCTCAATCATTGTGTGTAACTTTTCCTTTATCGTACTGACGCATTTTATACATCTGATTTTCATAATCATTTTACGTGAACTTTTTAGTCATCTCGGAGGCAGTTTCTTCCCGTACTTCAATGGTTAGTTATCCCTCTACTGCACTCGTATTGTAAACATTTGCTAGGGTCATCGTTCCGAATGCACTGATCGTGTGACTTTGTTTATTTCTCCGGGCATGAACCCTTATTCGATTTTAATAAATCTCAAGGTTGGATCCATTAGTTTCTTGAATTATGTCTCAAGTCCAAAGTTCAAAGTGGTCTTTCATATATTGTCACGCCTCCTGTTTCTTGATTGGATAAAACTTTTCTGTGAGACTCCTCCCTTAAAGTTTTAAATATCACGTTTTTATTTATCGACATCTTTCGATGGAAGGAGAAATCACCATAATTTTGTTGTTTTACAGATCTCTCTAATAGTTTGTTGATTTATCGCAGGTGTCGCTATAGTGTCCGATTTGAACTTCGTTTGGGTGGGAAAAAAAATTGTATGAGCTTTTCCGATGAAGAAAATGCTTTTTTTTTCTCTTTCGAAAGTAATGTTGAAGTCGTCACAGCCCCCCTAGAGTTTTAAATCCAGCGGTAAACACGCCTCCTAGTGTTAGTCGGTGGAATTGGAACTCACCATAGGTCATTTAATTCCTTCAATTTTCTATTGATGTTCCGTACCCCTGATCCTCGCTATTAAATCTTGCATGGTTCCGTTCCATTTTCTTCATGTGTTATTCATTGAAGCTAGTTCCATTTTCCGTCGGCGATCTATTCGTACGTTCCTACTTGTACAAATCTTTCTCTCCTTCTTGCTGTCCTACTTCCCCCCTATGACTCTACTCCCTCCTTCCTTTGTATCCTTTTCTCTCATTCTCCTCTTTTTTTTTTTCTTCCATGTTCTCACTCCCTCTTCTCTCTCTCTTTTTTTTTCTTTGATTGTTTAACAGCCTCTGAATCTGAACCAAGTTTGTATAATTTTCAATTGTTTTCTTTTCCGCGTTGATTCTACCTCTATGTGTAGTTATAAGACAATGTAGTCATACAATATATATATATATATATATATATTTTTTTTTTTTTTGTGAATTCAATCAAAATTAATATTTTTTTTTATAAGATACTAATGCGCCCCGCGCCCGCGCAATAGAAGTGTTCCTCAATCCATTTTGACCCGGAACTCCTGTACAATGGTTCAGTTCAAAGATTGTTCCTCAATCTCGCGGTTTTCTTTTTTTTTTTTATTTTATTTTATTTTATTTTTTTTTTTTTTTATTCCCTTGATTTATTCATTTCTCGCTCTTTCCCTTGCACACGTCTTCATTCGAATGTTGCTCCCTTTTTTTTTGTTGTACTCCAAATTTCGTGAACAAATGACGCAGTCTTAATTTTGTATTTGTCTAACTTTAACATTTGATTTTTTTTCTTCTTGGCCTAAACCTACGTTATGAAATCTTTTTTGTTTTCCTAATTCTACGTTACATGTTTAATCTAATAATTTTCTAACCCTACGTTTCGTTTTTTTTTTTTTTTGTTTCTTGTAATCTGCCTAACCCTAAGTTACATATTTTTTCCATTCCTCCTAATTCTACATTATATTTGTTCCATTTCGTTAAAGACACGTAAAAATTTTTTTTTTTTCATAAGCAACCTAAACTCTAACATATCTAAATCCAATAACCACTATATCTACCTCTATTTCTCCTCCCCCCCCCCTAAGCAAAAATATTCCCTTTTAACGGCTAAACTCCCCTTTATCTTATCATTCTTCCAGCATAACATGTTAATTTACGAACTATATCTATTTGAAATTCCTTATACCCTTTATTTTCCTATTTTTAAATATGCCTATATCTCTTGTCTACATAATTATATAGAACTCTAAGTTTTCGCAATAAACTATCCCCTAAATTTAACTTTCTCCTGTTCCCCTTTTTTTCCTCAATCAATTTCTATCACCTATATCCTCTTCTGTTGTTTTTCAGTTTCATCGAAATAATATCTAGCTAGATGTATAGCACTATAATCGCCCCGTATTTCTTTTGTTTTCGGATCCACTAGTGTGTACGTGTTACAATATGGTATAGCCGCGACTACATAAGGACCCTCATACAATAAAGCAAATTTCTTTATTTCCTTTTTCAATAAACTAGACTGAGTGTGCCTCTTAAGTTTCACAAAAGTCCCTACTTCATAAGTGACTAACCTATTCCTTATATTGTAAAATTGCTGTCTTTTTCCGGCGCTCCTTACCAAATTTTTTTGTACCGCATTCCTAACCTCTTCTTCTGTTAATTTAGGTATGTTACTTTGACGCATAAATTTGTCTAAGCTGTACTCCGGTTGTTTCCCACGACTTCATTCGGTGAAAAGCCAGTTGTACAATGTACGGTGTTATTATACGTTTCCTCAATGTCTTTTAGAAACATAGGCCACCTGGTATGTTTTTCATGGCAGTATATTCTAAAATTTCGTCCTAGCTCTTTGTTAACCCTTTCCGTGATGCTTGGCCCAGGATTTCGCACAGAGGTGTGCATAACTTTAATACCTAGCCTCTCCAAACCCTGGTTCCACCTCTTCGAAGAAAATTGGGACCCGTTGTCCGTTAACATCGCCTCAACCCTCACCTTTTTAACAAATAGTTCTACGCACTTTAATACTGTACCAGTGTTAGCTACCTTTAATTTATTTAACTGGATGAATCTACTGAAAGAGTCCTGAATCACAAAAATAAATCTCACTCCCCCTATACTCTTCGGAAGCGGTCCATATAGGTCCGCCATTGCTAACTCTCCCACTTTTTGTGTTATAATTGACCTGCCAGGCCCTACTGTCGGACGTATTTCGCGCTTCGCCAATTGACAAAGTCGGCAAGTTTTAACCATCCATTTAATTTGTTTACTCATTCCCGGCCAGAAATATCTACTCTTCAAAGCTTGACCCGTTTTCAATCCGCCTGCATGACCGATTTCCTGATGTACAAATTTGATTAGGTCTTTAGTTAAATCGCTAGGTATGGCTAATACAGTCCCATTTTTCACCGTTTTGTAATATAATGTCCTGCCTTTTAATTCGTAATTTTTCAAATACCTAGACGCCTTTTTTGTGATAGTCTTGCTAGGTTCCCCTTTTAAGTGCGCTATTAGCTCTCCCAGAAACTCGTCTAGAAGTTGTAGTTGATCTAAATTTTCTAAATGTGATTTTATCTGTCGCTTCCCATCCACCGCAAAAACTGCTACCTCGGGACATTGTACCTTTTCCTCCTGCACATTTATCGCATCCTGAGAATAACGTGATAAAATATCGGGTCCAATGTTTTCTTTGCCTTTCACGTACTCGACTTTGAAATTAAACTGATTTAGGTATAATATCCATCGTGTTACTCTTGCACTGTATAGCTTCCAAGTTTTTAAAAATGATAATGCTTGATGATCTGTTCGTATTATTAACCTCGCGCCTCGCAAATAAGTTTCAAATTTATGTAATGAGTAGATTATCGCATATAACTCCTGTTCAGATACGGTCCATTTCAACTCAGCGCCGGTGAGTGATTTGCTAACAAATCCGATCACATGATGATTTCCGTCATCATCTAATTGATATAATTCTGACCCAATGGCGAACCCGGAACTGTCAGTTTGTAAGTAATAAGTTTTGTGTGGGTCGTAGTGTGTTAGCATTACACTTTCCAAGAACAAAGATTTTACGTTGTCAAATGTCTCCTGCTCTACGGCGGTCCATCTCCAAGGTCTATTCTTTTGTAATAAGTCGCATAATATTTTTGTTGACCCCCCGTATTTATCCGCAAACCTTCGATAGTAATTGCACAATCCCAGAAAACCTCTTACTTGCTTCACCCTTTTTGGTGCCGGGAAATTCTTAATAGCTGAAACTTTCTCAGGGTCCATACGTATGCCATATGGTGTGATTATGTGACCCAACATCTTTACTTCCGTGAATAAAAATTGACATTTTTCCAATTTGCAAGTCATATTTGCCGCCTGCAATCTTCCTAAAACTGCGTCTAAATGTTTTAAATGTTCGTCAAAGTCCCCACACGTGAATACGACTAAATCATCCAAATAGTTCGTGCAATAATCCTTCATCTCGCCCCCCAGAATTTTATCCATCGCGCGTGAAAAACTTCCTACCGACGTCTTCAGCCCTTGTGGTAGTACGTTGTAAACGAAAGATTTCCCATTATAAATGAAGCCTGTATATTTTCGACTTTCCTCACTTAAAGGGATCTGAAAGTATGCCGAATTTAAATCCAGAGTTGTTACGTGTTTTACACCGTGAAACTGCTGCAATATTTCTGACGTAAGAGGAGGACGTTCGACGTCTCCGGACATGTGAGAGTTTAATGACCTAGCATCGAGTAAAATACGCACCCCTCCGTCCTTCTTCAAAGTATAGGTCAAAGGACTCGCGAAAGGAGTCGCCATTCGACTGATTATACCTAGGTCTTCTAATTCTTTTATTTTGTTGTCAACCTTGTCCCTGTAAGCATATGGTACTGGATAAGATCGCTTGACGAAAGGCGCTTCATCTACCATCTTAATCTCGTGTACATATTTATCTGTTAAACCCGGTCGATCTATGAATACGCTACTGTGTTTATCCAAAACTATTTTCAATTTACTTTTCTTGACGTCATCTAGTCCTAGTCCGGCTACCATTGTCGCTATCCTTTGTTCCGCCTCTCCCTCTAGGTTTGACAAGTGGCTATGCTCAATTACATGTATTACCTTACTTGCGCAATCTATGGTTTTCGCGCACGACTGTTCTGCTGATTTACCTTTCGAAATTACTCCGGAATTTATGAGTTCAATCTCCCTCCTTCCCTGCTCTGTAAAAATTATTAATTCCCGCTTTTCTCCACATTTTACCTCCGCAGAATAATTATCCAACCAGTTTACCCCTAAAATTATAGATCTTATTAATTTTGGCACTATTAAACATGACGTATTTATTTGGAAATCTCCGAAACGCAAAGGTATTAAAACTAACCTCGATATTTTTAAGCTTTTCTGTCCCATTGCCCCTTTTAATTGCATAGTATTCACAGGTAGAATTGGGTATTTCATCTGATCACTCAAGTGACACTCCCAGAACTCCTGTGCAATACAAGTTATTTGACTGCCTGTATCTATTAAACAACTTACTTGTATCCCATCTATATACGCTTTGGCCTCGGGTAATTGCGATAACGTATTCCCCTTTCCTACCTCATCGTAATCATTGTCCTCGAATATCGTATTAAATCCCACTATATCTCTCCCCCCCTCGTGTTCCCGCACCTCTACCTCGTTCCATACATCGCTAACCTGTTGTAGTGAGTTTACAAACGCATTCACTTCCTCTTTTGCAATCGATTCACTCTCAAATTCACTCTCTTTTCTACGTACCGCCTTACATGCCTTGATTGGAGTCGTTATTCCCTGCCCGTTTTTTCCCAAACCTTTCGTTATATCCCAATTATACTTTAACATGATTTTTAAAGCTACGTTATGCTTTGGCGTCGCTGCCCTTAGTTCTTCTGGAGTCGTAATCCTCAGAGCGTTTGGACCGACTCGCTCTCGTTTCCCGCTACTTCAATCATGCATAACTCCTTCCCATGGTCCGAGGTTGTAGCGCCACTGATGATTACCGGTACACCCGATCCACTGCATGCCCTGCATCCTGTCGTTTCCGGTGCCCCTCCGATGGCTGCCACCTTCGGTCGTACTGCATGTCGTCGATCTCTAAAATTTTCATGGCCACTCCTCTCTTCTCTACTTCTCTTGTCTATGTTCTTGTCCTGCGGGGCGCAAACCATGTTATCTAGTTTTCGCAAAAACTCTGCAGCATCCAATTCATCCCCTTGTTCGCGAGAGAACCACAAAGCTTGAGTTTCTTTCGGAAAATGTCTCATTATCTCGTTTATCACCCCTAAAGGTGTGTCAGTAATTTTCAATGCCTTGGCGAGCTCCCAGTATTTTGCAAAATGCGCCAACATAGTTATATCCTTTTTCGGTTCCCATACCGCGTCTGATAATCTCCTCCTCATGTTTTTCTGACATATGTCTCCCCAATAGTTGGCGATAAAATCTCTTTCAAAATCTTCTATTTTACTCCAGCGTTTAGAATAAAGCTTCATCCAGCTTTTAGCACCAGCCTTTAAGCTCTCTTTAACAACCATCATAATATCAGTGCGATTGGTACGTCTTGTATAATCTTTTAAGTCTTCCAAAAATGCGATTGGGTTCTGAGTTCCCCCGCTAAATGTTGGTTTTTCTTGTGTGGGTAACATTTCAACAAGCTGAAGTACGTTTCGCGCCGTATTCGTTGCCGTAGTCTCCGTCGTCACAACCGTTTCTTTTTGTTTTTCCATCTCTTGTATTCTGCTGACTAGAGGACTTAGAGCCTGCTGTATAATGAGGGTAATCTGCCCTACATCCATTTGAGAGCTTCCACTTGCTGTGCTTTCGACAGCGGCCACAAACTCTATTCTCTCCCTGTCCTGTCTGGTATTTCTAGGCATCTTTCTATTTCTCTCCGCTAAACTCGATGACAGTGAATGAACCCTTTTCTCTGCGTCTTCCCGTTTCTTCTCTTTTCCACACTCACTTGTTTTTTTTTTTTTGTTATAATATTATTTTTAATCTACTTTTAAAGCTATTTTAACTCTACGTTTCCTCTGTAAAATGGCTTAAATCATATAAAATTTCATCTCTCTCTTTTTTTTTTCGCTTTATATTTTTTTTCTTTATTCGGTTTTTTATTTTTTTATTTTTTATTTCTTTAGTGTTTTCTTTTTTTTCTTATTTTTCTTCTTCTTAATTTTTATTGATTTTCCCTGTAACGAAATTTCTTTTCGAGTTATTTCGGCTCCTTCTTCAAGTAAAATCTCGCATTGACTTTTTCCTGTACTTAACGAGCTGCATCCTTCCTCTTCTATCATATCTTCAACGCGTAACTCGGACTTACGAGAATTTTGAAAAATATCTCGCAAATCTTTTCCTATAGTCACCTCACTATTTTTTAATGTTTCTCCTTCCGTTTTTCGTTGTTCATCCATTCTCAATAAAATCTTTCTCTCAAAAAATTTTTTTTTTTGTTTTTATTCTGTCAATAAAAGGTCACAAAACGCACGTTGTCCTCTAAATACACACACGTAACACGTTATTTTATTTTGTGTAAATAGTTGTGTACCATATTCAATAATACAATTCTTTTGTTTATTTTTTTCTCAAAACGTTAATGCTTCTTTTAAATAAACAATCAATTGTTTATACTTGACGTATCCACTCTTCTCGAGAATTGAAGCGATTTGTTTATCTTTAATTTTTATCTAATGTTTGATCTTTTATCTGTGGTTTATCTATTTTTTTCCAACCTTAACAATGTTTTCTATTTATATATTTTTTTTCGTGGATACGTAAAGAATGTTTCAAACACCCTCGGCCTTGCATTTGTTATTTAAACATTTAATTCAACAACATTAAAATTCCTGACCTATTTTTGATGTTTAAAGTACCGAGTCATTTATCAAAATACCAATGGGTCTTGTTGATAAACATTCAGCCGTGCATTTGTTTACGTATTGGGATTTATTGCATTGCATACTTTTTTTATAGTACTAAGTTGTCAAATTAGCAAGCCCTTGAATATTTCGCTTTGTTATATGTATGTACAACATACATATACATACACATACACACATATATATATATATATATATATATATATATATATATATATATATATATAAATATATATATATACACATACATACACATACACATATACATATTATTTCCTTTTCCCACAAGGAACAACCCTTTCTAAGTGCAATCAAATGTTTTCGAAAGCGGTGATCAAACAAATTTAACTATAAATTCTATGAACAATTTTGAACGGAAGGTGAAGCTTGATTTTTATTTTATTTTCAAATGATTTCTAAAAATGATTTATTTTATTGTTTATTTAATCAAAAATTTATTTATTATTTTTTTTTTTGTAATTAAACAAAAATCAATCAATTAATTAATTAGATCAATCAATTAATCAATTAAAACTTCTGCTAATTAAACGATTTTATTATTATTTTTATTTCGTTTTACGTCGACGTAGTAACACGATGTTATGAAATTATTATCATTTACATTGTTTACGTTTCAACCGCAGTAGTAATGCAATTGTTTACATATATCCGCACTGTCATGTCTAATGTTTACAAAACATTTGAGGAGCCATCATTTGTTTATTTATTTTTTTTTTAATCGTTCCGTATTCGATGTTTATTTAATAACACGACCGAGATACGATATTTTATTATTTCAAAGATGGGGTTATTTGTTTGTTTATTTAACGTTATCATTCGAGTATTTATGTATACGTGTTCATTTAAGGTTCGGTTTTTCAATTTTAGTTTTAAATTATTATTTATTTATTTCAATTTAATTTTAATTTCGAAAAGCTTATTATTTCCAATTTATTATTAGTTTCGAAAATCTTCCACTTGTAAAACTTTCTCCTTTGGTCACGGCAACAGCTGTGGTGTACCTACCCCTGGCCTTACTAACTTCTATGGGTCTCGGGACCAGTTGTAATGTACCTGTGGGGATACCCGGCACCCGTTGTAATGATCCGTAGTCGTCTACCCTTGGTTTTTCTATTCTTTCCCTTTAACACTAGCTGTCGGGATCTACTGGCTACGCTACCCTTATCTTTTGGCCTTCGATCAATATACCTTTGTATCTAGCTACACCTAACTTTTCCTTAAACCCCTGCGATTTTCTCACAGTAAATAAGATTTGGTTTTTATAGTTATTTTTTTTTTTTTTTTTTTTTTTTTTTTTTTTTTTTTTTTTTTTTTTTTTTATTTTTTTTATTATTATTCTTTTTTGTTAATGTTTGTCACCGTGGAAGATCAAGACCAAAACCCTCTGAAGAAGAAATTCTAAACTTCCTCAAAAATACAAGAAGTGACATAAACACAAAAAATGCTTAACCCTACGAACAAATCAAGAGATAAATGAATTTTTTTAGAGGAGGCCTTCACCTTCGGCTGAGAGAAGGGTTCTTGCTTACGAAAAACTTAAGATATCAATATTACATTTTTCGCAAATAACATTAATTACATTTTGTCTTACTTTTCACAACTCTGTAACATACCTAATTGCAAGAAATAAAAGGCTTTTTATTATTATTTATTATAAATAAGATTTAAGATTTTATTGCACATTATTCCTATTTACCCCGTTGTGTGATTTTTTGATTCGGTAATTACATTTGAATGTGTAAATTAATACGCATACACATGTAGAGGAAATAATGTAGTATGTGGTAACCTAGATTCTTTCAGAGGAAAGTGTGGAAGGAATCCGTTTGATGAACTAACCCCGTTTTTAGATTGTTTTGTTTTATTTTAAAGCCTATCCGTATTACTCGCCTTTTCTCAACTTGGACAAGTATGTCATTGACGCTAATTCTACCGTAAATTGTCACCCGGTTTATAAAATTCAAAGTCATAGTTTTCTTACCTGATTTTTCCCTTCCTATAGGTATATATTGGGTTATTTTAACATAACCTGGAAAGAGTGAATTTTGACATGCATGCTAGGTTCCTTGCGAAGTTCTCAATGTCGTCGTACTGCACCTAAATGGTCAAGTTATTATTGTTATTAGTATACACTACATGTACTGGGGAAGAGGAAGGTGAGGAGGGGTGATAGGTGGATTTTTGGGGGATATTGTTTCCTGAATAAGTCGGCTCCTCCTCTAACCAAATAGATACTGGTGACCAACATTCCAGACAAAGACTCAATCATTACGTTTGCTAGGATGGTCCTTAAGTCCTGATTTTGTTCTCTTGCATGAACTTCATTGCTACGAAAGGGTCCCTTCACGCCAGATGAAAGAGCGCAGAGTCCTCATGTTACTTCCAGTATTATCCCGACTTCCTTTCCTCCAGATTTGATTTTAACTCGACTGATTCTAGAAGGGGTATGTCCATTTCTTCCCTTATCATGACTCTACTCGCGTTGAGTGCGTACGGAGCCGTTTGAGATGATCCTTTCGTCTCCTTCGTAGGATAATCATTGGCTTGCGTTCCTCGCCTCTGAGAGCTGACATAACTTCTACCTCGTAAAAACTATGTTTGCTTTCAGGTCGACATCGATGACAAATACGCAAATGGTCGATTGTTTGAATGCCGCGCCAGCGTGTCAAGTCAATACAAACTACACCTTCCTCCTCACGTGCAATTCGTATCTTTGACACCGTCGAAGGAATCAAAATCACTCCTCAAAAAAACAGTTGTGGGCTGTTTAATCCAGAAAATGTTTACGTACCTCACCGAGGAAGTGTAATTTCGCAGGGCAAATATGGATTGGTGGACTGTCTGATCTTGTTGTTTGCAGTGGTTTTTTATTGAAGGTACTGACCCCTCGTGTAAGGAATTAGGTAAGGTTACCCATCTGTTCAGAAAGGTATGAAATGGGGAAAAGGGTTGAATTGCGTAATCTGAAGGTTGAAGACTATCTGTCTTATGATTGTGGGTCCAATGGAATCCTTTAAAATTGAAATTTAAACCTCTATAATATTAATAGCGTAATCGATTGAGGGTAAGTATATGTCTGTTGGAATCATAATACTAAACCGAAGTTGAATATGCTGGTTCGTTAACCTCTGGCGGAATGTGATACCCGAGAAATGTTTATATAAGGCCCATTTAATTGTTTGTTTATAAAACACTTGGTTTGGCCTACTGCCCTAGATCGGAGGATTCTGATTTCAAGGTGAGGTACCTCTAATATATTCATGTTGGATCTCGATAGTGATAATATCAATAATAAGATGATTTACAGAGCGCCGTTTTAGGGAAACTCGTATATATTTGCATTGTATTTATTGAGGTGAAGGTCACAGGTGACGAAATGACGTTAGTGCTAGGTATATTTGAGATGACCTAGTTCTGGCTGTTAAGTACCGTTGATAGGTAAAATCTATGGTTAGGTATTTCAAAATGACCTACTTCCTGTATAGGTACTTGGATGGATAACCTATATTCTCAGTTAGGCATTTTCGTTTTATTGAAAGGTGAAGGTCACAGGTGACGAAATGATGTAAGTGCTAGGTATATTTGAGATGACCTAGTTCTGGCTGTTAAATACCGTTGATAGGTAAATTCTATGGTTAGGTATTTCAAAATGACCTACTTCCTGTATAGGTAATTGGATGGATAACCTATATTCTCAGTTAGGCATTTTCATTTTATTGGAAGGTGAAGGTCATAATTGACGAAATGATTTTAGTACTAGGTATATTTGGGATGACCTAGTGCCGGATGGTAAGTACCGTTGATAGGTGAAATCTATGGTTAGGTATTTCAGAATGACCTACTTCCTGTATAGGTATTTTGGTGAATGACCTATATTCTCAGTTAGGTATTTTTGTTGACCCAATTTCTAGTTAGGTACTTTGTGATGCGGCTGAACATACATCACGCTAACCTGTGGAAAAACGATCTATAAAATGTTACATTTTGTTAGTGTCAATCATGCTATTTCGCAAAAAAATCGTAGACACGTACAACTGCTGCAAAGCTCTCCGGGGTCTGGAAAATGTTTAATATTGAGCACTTACCGAGATCTCTCCAAATTACCAATTTTCCACTGGGAATACAACAGCTTGGCAATATTTCACTGTGTTTATCTTACCTTAAAATTACAAAATTTGTGAATTTAATTTCTCAATATTTCTCCCTGATCTAAGAAAATATAACTATTTCTAAGTGACTACCTCCTTTGATTACATTGTACTTAATGTTCAAATTCTAAAGTTTTCTAAATTGTGCAATATCCCTTTCCGTACTTTTTATGACATTATTTAAAGTTATCTAACGTGAAGGATTTATTTAAATTTTCGAACAAAAAATGGAGTCCGTTTTCCTCTCAAGTCCGTTGTAGTATATTTATTTAAATTTATTTAATTCGTGAACTTAATCCTCCTTCCTTTATTTTTATATCAATAATAATGCACGATGTTTACTGTTGATTTATTTTAATTATTTGGGATTTTTCTCTTTTCAATCACATTTAAATAATAACCGCGAATAATTTTTAATTTTCACATAAATTTATCAAATTAGATAATTATTATTTTCCCGAACGCCTTCCTATTTCACAATAATAACCGAACTCTGTCTATCAATACTTTGATTATTATTTTATTTAAACTTTAAAATAAACTTTTTCTACACTTAGATGTACGCACTTTAATTTAAACACTCGGATTTATTTTAAACTTTATTTTTAGGCACTGTTTAATATTTATAAAACTAATCACTTTTGTTATTTAATTTTTAATTTTTATATATTTTATAAACTTCACTGAAGTGTTGATCATTTTGGGGCACGATAATCTTTTTGTTTACACTCACAACACCCTTTATTTTTTTATTTATCACCATTTTTATAACTAAATTAATAAGGTAATTATTTCCACTAAAACTTTTCCGTTTAAATGCAAGTCACTTTAATTGTTAGCACTAATAATTATTATTTAATTCAACTCTTTTACTTTCACTTGATAAGAATAAAACCAAATTCTAAAGAAAACTCTAAGTGTTGAAAATTATTTTGAACGAATTTATAACAACACTATTCAATTATGTAACTGGACTTAGAACTTTTGATCTGTAAATTTCACTTTGAAAGTTAGCCGTACGTATGTCGCGTTATTGTAGATAATCCTTCCGTTGTCGAATCAACTCTCATTCTGAGCTCGTCATCAGCATTTATACCTCCCTCAATTCCAGAACATCTTAACTCCACTTGTCCTGGCATAAAATAATCGATTCCTATCAACTCGTAATTTTTTGAAATGGACACATTATTATCGACTGTCTTGACTTAAGTCATTTTGTTTCGTGAAGAAATATTTTTTAGTTGCAACCCCCCTAGCTATTTCACTCACTCGCGGAATTCGGATCCGGACTGGTAAATATAATCAACTATTCGCCCAACCTTTCTGAGAATACAGATCAAGTGGATATTTTATTTATACATATAAAATTTATTTTGTAAACGAATATGTCCATGATCGCGGACACAATGCGAGCCTGTCACTGGGTGCAAATACGCTATTTTCCCGTTGATTGAGTACATCTCTCTTCACTTTCAAATTTTTTGATCCAAATTTTAACTGAAATACCTTCAAACTCTTTCAACTTTATAATCGATCATTTAGTTGCACATTTTTCCTTCGTTTTTCGCTGAATTTTACTGCAAAAATGGCTTTCGCCATGCCCATCTATGTATGTATTAAATTTCTTTCTGAAACCGGTAGAATACCTATATTCGTCATTATGTGCATTCTATTCACCCTCGAATCGTGCTAATTTCGATGTGATTTAATTTTTTGGCACCATTTTCTGATTTTAAAAAGGGTTTCCGTTCTATAAAACATTTTTCCCTCTTTCCAAAGTGATTTGCCATGTATTCAAACGCTTTCCAATAATTTAAGGGGAACTTAATTTTGTCAAAGCATTTTTTCTTCCCTTTTCTTGCACCTCCACTACAAACGTATCACCAATTCGACCCCGTTTAAATGTCATCTTTAATTGTTTTATTCAAAGTACGTAAGTATTTTGTTTCACTCACTCTGGGGAAAAGCATTAATATCCATTAAATATCTATGTTTATCATTCGATTTGTTTATATCCCAAGACTCCGCTGTTTCTGTTTACGTTACGTATTATTTTAATGTGTTTCCTCTGTTTAGATTATCTCATAAGACCAATGTATTTTTTTACGACCTCTAAAGCTATAAAAGGGTCCTTAATTGCTAGAAATCATGTTCAAATTTTGATGTGTTTATGTTTTGAATTCGTCGGCGGCCGATAACCTTTCATATCCGAGTTTCTCCCTTGTTAAATCACATGTCTATACTCTGGTTTTTCCTTTAAATTTCATGGTTCCGTACGTCCAACCATTTCCTTCTATTTTCCAACAAAATTGGCTGTCGGTTTTCAATAATATTATAACCCTCGCATTAAGATTAAAGCTGTTTTCAGTGTTTTAAGCTATCCGTCATCTGTCGATAAAGTACGAATTTTCCTTGATTTTCTTTTCGATTTGCCGTTCCTCTCGACTCACTATACCATATCAACTCTCATAATTGTATATTTCCCGTTTTCTGATTTATACAAATCTTAGTTCGGAATTCTCGTTCTGTCTCGCCTTTTACGTCAATTTTCATCAATGTTCGTAAGTTTTTTTAACACCTCAATCATTGTGTGTAACTTTTCCTTTATCGTACTGACGCATTTTATACATCTGATTTTCATAATCATTTTACGTGAACTTTTTAGTCATCTCGGAGGCAGTTTCTTCCCGTACTTCAATGGTTAGTTATCCCTCTACTGCACTCGTATTGTAAACATTTGCTAGGGTCATCGTTCCGAATGCACTGATCGTGTGACTTTGTTTATTTCTCCGGGCATGAACCCTTATTCGATTTTAATAAATCTCAAGGTTGGATCCATTAGTTTCTTGAATTATGTCTCAAGTCCAAAGTTCAAAGTGGTCTTTCATATATTGTCACGCCTCCTGTTTCTTGATTGGATAAAACTTTTCTGTGAGACTCCTCCCTTAAAGTTTTAAATATCACGTTTTTATTTATCGACATCTTTCGATGGAAGGAGAAATCACCATAATTTTGTTGTTTTACAGATCTCTCTAATAGTTTGTTGATTTATCGCAGGTGTCGCTATAGTGTCCGATTTGAACTTCGTTTGGGTGGGAAAAAAAATTGTATGAGCTTTTCCGATGAAGAAAATGCTTTTTTTTTCTCTTTCGAAAGTAATGTTGAAGTCGTCACAAGATTAAGGGCGATTGTCTCTACCTATCGGCCATATGACCTAGATTCTACAGACAAGCAGCTTAAATTATCGGTAGTAATCGAAAGAACCTTTGTAGAAACGTCGTATTTTCAATATTCAAATTTCAATTACACCCTTTCCGTGAATATAAATGATATTATTACAAAAAAACGATGGGGGTTAGTTGTTTCACGGAACTTGAATAATTCGTTACTTTTCTAATTTTGTGAATGTTTTATTGACGTTTTGTTATTATTTAATTATAGACTGACCATAACAGTACAGAACTTTAAAAACTTTTTGCACCATTTAAAAATAACAGAAATCTTAGACAAACTTCAATACTTCCTACTCCAAATTGTAAAAAAAAAAAACGATATGACAGTTAAATCATAAATATCTCGGAGTAAATTTATTTTATCCATTACCAGAAATAACTAGACAGATGAATACTAACATAAAAGAATTTAAAACTCACCTTAAAAATTATACTGAAAACTTGAACTGAATCATGTCGAATAAAACCAATGTAATAACAACCCCCCCATACACAAAAGCCCTGCTTATTTATGGAGGTACATCATATATTATGTAATTAATCACTGAAAAAAATATATAGTTTTAATTTAAGTATCCTTTTGTACCCAATAAAAATTTAAAAAAAAAAGTTTACAGAATTTCTTTCATAGAATTTGAACAATTCATCAAATTTCTATGAAAATATTCTTATTGTTTTCGAAATTAGGCCTTAAAAATGTATGTAAAATGTACGAGTAAATCACTGAATCACACATAAACAATCAAGTCCTTGCACGATTCTGGACAACAATATTATGTATTCGAAACCGGGTGAATCGAAGTAAGTAGAATACCATTTATAACGACGGGATTTTTTTTCATACGAACCCGATATTATAAAATTTCAAAATGAATTACAAATTTTTATTTAATTTTTTTTTTTTTAAGAAAGACTAACATTCCCGGGTTACGAATAATCTGACAATGTCTCCTACTACCACCACAGTAAGCGTAAAATGTTGTTTATGTTGTGATGGATGACTTAGCCAGCCGAGGAATATAATACGGGACGCCTGGGTGGGACACAAACGTGATGCCACTCAGCCACCGACCGTTCTGAAACCTAAAACTTAATTTCCATTCCGTTGCTAATAATTGTTATTTGGGATGAACAAAAAGAAAACGTTATAATGTTTATGTAATAAATATTTTTTGAAATAGATACGTTGGAGATTAGAAAAAACGATGATTTATAGGTCTTTTACTTGCCGTCTCTGAATCGCCATTTATTTTCTTACACTTTTTATCTTCTGTTGGTGATATTCCCAGTGCAAAGTGGTTTTGAGAATTCTCCAAACTCTCTTGTGGTTCTCGTAAGAGTACCTAAATACGGCTCGTATTTTCTGAGACATTCTGTAAAACGATGATTGTTGAAAGTTAAAAATAACATTTGTAGGTACTCAATGGAAAAAAGAGTTCGAATCTGCAAAGAAAAATCTTTCCTTCAGAGATAATCGGGGTAATTTTAAATTACTAATTTGACTCGAGATTAAAAGTAGAAAATTTTGATTAGGATTTTGAAATAAGTTTATTATTCACCTTAATATATCTGGATCTCTGTTAAAATTACTCACTTTTCTTTGCTTTCTTAGCCATTAGAGTCATGTTGCTGCATCTGCTTAAGAGGATTACCAGAGAATACCGGAAATTAGTCTCTTTTAAATCAAATTCTAGACGTATTGACTCTTTTTTACAAAAAAACATTAATAGATTTTGAAAGATTGTTATTCTGGTACACGCAGTTTTAAAATTTTGAAAAACTACGTGTATTTTTAATATACTCAGGTTATACCGTTGGTCGTTGGCAGATTTGTTCAATTATCAAACCATAAATTCTATTAACCGTTTGGGCACATAAGCTTGTTTTCACGACAATTTAACGTATGTAGATGTAGGAATGACGTATGCGCCGGACCTGAGTTATTTTAAACAACACAAATTTCAAATCATATAAACATACAACAAAATAAATCAATACGCAATCTAGTAAACACTGTTTTCATAATTTTTATTTTAGTTAAATTAAAATCAGAGAACGTGTTTTGTGACAAAAATACCTCAGTTTTTCTATTTATTTAAGGTCTTACAAACTACAATACTTCTGATTTTTGTTATACACTTATTTTGTTCAGACATTATTGAAAAATCATAAATACTTATAATCAAAAAATACTTACAAGAAGTACACGATATTTAATAATTTATCATCATGGGATTTGAGCATTTTTCTTGCTTACTTGAATGTAGGTACATATTAAAGCAAGTATTGAATAAAATAAATCGATATTAAATTTTATTTAAAAAAATTGATCGATCTTTCTCATCGGAACCTCCCTGTACATTTGCAAGTATTTAAAAACTTTTATTCTAAGCCACTGGTCAATGGCTCTTAATAGGAGATATGAATATATCAATTTTATTAAATAAAAAGGATCCACAAAGTAACGTTATTCCACGGATCCATTAGCACTATAAAGGAACCCACGAGATTCATCTTTAACGAAAATAACTTGTCTACCCACAAATATATTTTTTATTTAAGTTTATTTAGGAAATATACAGTTGTATATAAAATCATTGAACATAAAATAATGAATATAATATAAATCAGTTAAGTTACATTTATTATATTTTGTTATCAATTATTGTAAGCAATAATTATTAGCTTGAAACACTTATCCATTTTGAAACAACCTCCTGAGAAAAGATACATGCCGCCGACGGGACTCAAACCCCTCCTTTTTCCCGGGTTTTTTTAAAAATATGGATGAGTGTTTCAGGCTAATAATCATTGCTTATAATAATTGTTACCCTTTGTCCTATGCGTAAAAGTCTAGTCTTAAACAGTGGCGGTTTGTGGTCTTTTTAACGGGGGGTTCAGAAATTCAAGAGAAGATATATTGTCTAATCAAAGTTTACTCTTGTCATACAAATTAAATAAAGTTAGTGGAGGGGTATCTAAATAGGTTCTATTGTTTTTAAATAACTTGATACTCCTCGACACAATTAATAAACGACCAAAAAAAGTTTTAGAGGATTTAAATTGTTTAATGGTTTTTACAACACTCAATGTACGTTGCTAATTATGATTGTTTTGCGGGACTCGTCAAAGTTCGGAGGTCACGTGAGATCTTGACTCGTGATCGGCGCACCAAGCTGCGTAGTTTTGTCCATTCTACCGGCACAGCGATTCGTATCGGGTATGATTTTTTCGTATGGACAAATGTGTGCGGATCGCAACGCGCACAAAATGGGAATAGATACCGTATTTTGCGATGGCGCGAGTTTTAAAGATGGAATTTTAATGTCGAGCTATCTGTGATGCGCTTATATTACTATACAACAAGATTGTTTTATTTTATCATCTTTTTAATGGGGGTTCACTGCACAATCGCACTTTAGAGAAAACCGCCACTGGTCTTAAACATTAGTTTATCAATTTAATAATAATTAATATTTGGTTATGGTTACTGAGTAGGAAGCAAGCAGTTAATTAAAAGTTATAATAGTAAATAGTTTGAGTAAAAAAATATTAAAAAGAAAGTATTAAACAATACAGAAATAATAATTTTGATTTAAGTACATTGTAAGGTTAATTTGACTTTAAAGGATTTAAATGTACCGTGGAAAATGTTATTAACTCTTAACGCATTACAAGATTTGCAGATTCGCCCGAGCAAGGATTTTTGTGCCTATTTCGATTTGAAATGTTGTATGTAAAATAAGGTATTCGATTTGGTATTGATATATTAAGTTAAACACAAAAACATAAAAAGATAAATACATTTATCTTGAAAATATATTCACATGTAAAACATTGCAGAACCACAAAAATATACAACAAAACTTATATTTAAAAACCAAAGGATAAAAAAATTTAAGATTGGGCTCCACGTCGCAGGTGAATTCCTAATCTGTAGGACAACATACAATATCTTTGTAAAATTAATATATGTAAAGAAAAATAAATAAAAATATCTAAAATAAGTTTATAGTTCCATTTACTTTGTGCCACGTTTGATTTCACTAACAGAATATGACTCAAAGTTTCAGAAATCATAATAATATTTTTAGTTAAGAAAACCTGACCAATCGGTTGAGATCTTTTCCAACGAATCCAGTATAATCCGAATATGTATACGACCACAATTCAGAATTGAAACGTTGCTTGAAATGGCATTAACCGTGTTTGTTAACTAGATCAAAATAGCCAGGTACTTCCCCACCTTCCTCACCTCATATCCTTCCGTTCCCCACTACCCTCATTCTCACAACATACCCCAATTGGGGATTCCATACTCCGGACTGGCTCCAGTCGGGAGAAGTTGGGACTCTCGTGCGGTATTCATATAAAAAATAATAAAAAAAACGTTAAACATTACCGTGTCAATTGGTAAACCGTACATTTCGACATTTGAGCATGTTTAAGCATGTTTGAGTAATGTTTTCAAAGAAAAAATTTAATTTAAAAATCTTAATATATAAAACAAAGTCGGTTAGTTACACTATTTATAACTCCTGAACGGCTGAACCGATTTTAATGATCTTTAATTTGTTGGATTTGTCTCCGTCCCCGTTAACAGAATAACTATTAAAACATCGGAAAAAATGACGGGAAAAATAATTATGAAGAAAATTAATATTTTCACATATTTCGAATGTAACGGCTTTTCAAATAATGTGCGTTGGTCGACATAATTTGAATCAATTCGAACTGTCAATGGTGTAGTGTGCCGAACATTTCGTGCTTAGTCAACAGATCAATTTAATTTTTTGAACTTGGAGTATTTATTTTAACTTAATAAAAACTTAATTTATTTCAGCTAATAAATTAAACACAACATTTATTGATTCTGAGGCGGTACGAAGTTTGCCGGGTCAGCTAGTTAAGTATAAAATATAGTTTTAATAAATTGTTTATACTAAGAGAATTTCAATATAAAAAATAATATTTTTTACTCTTCATAAAAAAAGATAATATTTATTTTTTACATTGCAGAGTTCAAGGTTTTGTACGTGGTAATAATAATTCGCAACTGGGTACCAGATTTTTGGCTATTCCGAGGCAATTCTTGTGTATTAAACATCAGAGTCTGGTTGAGTTATCGCGGTCTGTTCTCAGGTTCGCCTCCGCCGGTCAATTTATTAAATTTTATCTCAACCTCACGCTTATCCGCACAAACAGAATGGGCGTCTTGAACATTTTGATATTAAATTGCGGCGGCAATTTAACAACACTCAAGAGAGGAAACATAGAGTTTTATTAAGATGAGCTTTGATATTATTGATCACAGTTGGGTATTGGATCTTCCGTAGAAGAGACAATGTAAAGAAACCGTGTGTTATACGTACCTTACTGTATTTAGATTTTTACTCAGATTCAAATGTTTCAGATAGTTCGGGAAAAAGATAGTGATTGGAAGGATAAGTTACTTTGATATAGAATGGTAATTGCATTTAATGTAATATATTTAATGTTACATTAAATTTATATTGCCCAAACACTTTGTGTGGGTTTCCATTGCTTTAATAATTGGAATAAAACATTATAATTTTTATATTTTTTTCATCTTCACCATTATGTCCGGGGTTAAATTTTTCCCACAGGAAAAACTTAACCCTTTCGCACACTTTTCCACAAATGATGATCAAGTAAATCCACGCTATGTAAGTGTATTATATAAGTATAATTAACACAAAACAATATAAAAACAACGTGTCAACCTACCAGAGCACCAAATGGGAAAATAATTCACCGATTCCAGATATTTTCATATCAGATGGTTCAGCTCGGTGGAACTCCTAATTGGACCGATAAATCCTACTGATTCCTGAGTATAAATATTTAAAAAATCTTTCGTAATCCTACATGTATTTAAAACGACTGATTTTTGCATTTTTTTGTATATAAATTCTCTGACAAATCTAATACGCCTAAATTTTTAATGAGGGAGCTTAGGTATAATGCCAGTAGCCGAAATAATTATTGGTAATATTTTTATAGTCTCCAAATTCTTTTAATCTCATTACTAAATTCTCATATACAATACGAGTATGTACATATTATTATTAAATATATACAAAATTAAATACACCTGTATTATCCATTTTTTAAAGAGCGATTTTGCTTTAGAATTTTGATGGGCCACTGACCCATGACCATTAGTAAATTTTACAGGATGAGGAGGTTTTCTTTCATTATTTTAATGAAACAATGTGATAGATGTTTAAGATGAAGCTATTTCCGTTAAGATAAAGGTATCATTTGTTGTTCTCCGGATGTACATAAAGGATATGCAGCCCTTATTAGATCCAGGGTGGCAGGAATGAGGGAAATGATAAGCAGCTATGGAAATATCCTCACCATGAGAGCCTGCCTCAGTCCATCCAGCAATGACGCGCACTGGATAAAAATACTAGGTCGTAAGGTAGTCACAGGTACCCCTAAATACTAATTTACCCTAAAGGCTTATAATGTTCTTACGACTTTATGTCCGCGTAAAATCTTCCCCGCAGGAAAACTAAACCCTTCCACACACTTTTCCACAAATGATCATCCAGTCAATCCATGCCATGCAAATTGTACTGTTTAAGTATATTTTATTAATAGCTAGCTGATACCCGGCATGCGTTATAATGCTAATTAAATATTGTTTCTCCCTTCGTGTCATTTCCCTTTGGTCCCCGTTCCCCTTCCGACACTTCTTCCTCTACCCCTCCCACGTCCCCTTCCTCTCTCGCGTTCCCTCCTTCACTCTCCCGCTCTCCCCTTTCTCGTGACCCCCCCTCCCCTTACGCATTCCGCTTCCACCTTCTTCGCTTCCCCATTCCCTCGTCCCCCTCCCGCGAAGTCCCCTTCTTAATTCCCCAACCGACCCTCCCGCATACTCCTCGTCCCACCCTTTTTTCTTTGCCGCCTAACTCCATAAAATACACCCATTTTCCCAACAACTCGCTTGAGCTATTTAATTTTTTTATGCAAATATCACAATGCCAGAGCTCACCAGTATATATATATATAGAAGTATTCTCAGGCATGTTCACAACAATTCAAAAAATATTAATAGCAATCGGATGAAATTTTAATCGCAATCGTATTTTATTCAATTTTATTCGTGTGGATAGTACAGAAAATAATTTCATAACGCCAGAGCTCACTATCCTATAACCGTCCCGGGTATGCGGACATCATATTCCCAAAGTTTCATTGCAATCGGTATGGTCGCTCATAAGGTACGAACAAACAAACAAACAAACAAACAAACATTAATTTTTATATTATAGACTATTTAAGTATTATTTTTTTTACTAGATATTGTTATTATTTTATTATCTTTTTTTCATTTACAATTATATTCACTTACTTTTAATTATTTTTTTCAAATATTTCACATATGTATGTTTATCTTTATGGAATGTGTGGGACTGCACTAACCTCCCCACATACCGGAAGAAAAATTTATTATTATTAATAAATAATTCTTAGTAAAGTGAAAAACTAAAAACTATCGTTTTTGATACTTTATTTTTATTTTTAATTTTAAAATGGAGATTGAACAAAAATATAATGGTAGTTTGGAAAATTAAACACTAGGGCGA
The DNA here is from genome assembly GCA_951813805.1 of Limnephilus auricula. Taxonomy (NCBI): domain Eukaryota; kingdom Metazoa; phylum Arthropoda; class Insecta; order Trichoptera; family Limnephilidae; genus Limnephilus; species Limnephilus auricula. The sequence continues at coordinate 12,053,339 of OX638403.1, forward strand.
CGACTAGTAAATCCCATAGGGCTGGGCGATTTATTGGTTGAAACACGTGCGCGTAAAGGTCTCCTACATGAGCAGCTCCCGCACGTTTGATCTGCATTGGTTCCATCCCCAAAAAGTGATTGGTTTTCTGTCAGGATTTTTTCAAAGACAAACTCGCGTGAAGCTGTTTGCAAATGGTTATTATATTATGCGGTTTTTTGTTAATACTATATGAAAAAGAAAGGAATAAAAATAAACCGCTGAGGCGGCAGAGCTGCGCCCCTACAAGGCGAAGGTCCTGGGTTCGAGTCCCATATGCGACCTATCTTTTTCTGACTTTGATCGAGTTTCGCTAATATTATCTTTATTAATTAAAATATTACAAAAATTTAGGCGTACTTGATTTGCCAAAGAATTTATAAATAAAAATGCAAAAATCAGTCATTTTAAATACATGTAGTTAAGAAAGATTTTTTAAATATTTATATCGAGAGATCAGTAGGATTTATCGGCCAAATTAGGAGTTCCACCGAGCCGAACCCTATGTTATGAAAATATCGGAATTTGGTGAATTATTTTCCCATTTGGTACTCTGGTAGGTTAACATGTTGCTCTTGTATTGTTTTGTATTAATTATGCTTATATAATACATTTGCATGGCGTGGATTTATTAGATGACCATTTATGGAAAAGTGTGTGAAAGGGTTTAGTTTTTTCTGGGAGGAAAATTTAACCCGGGCATAAAGTCTGGTGACAAAAAAAAAGAAAAGGTCATACTCATTAAGTTGAAAATTGAAAATATAATGAAAATTATGAATTGGTTTTATTTGAATAATTCTTGAAATAAATTGAAAATAAAATGAAAATTATGAATTGGTTTTATTTGAATAATTCTCTTTCTATTTATTGTATCATAAACTTTGAAATCCAATTAAAGTGAATTAAAGATCAAAAAAGACAATTTTATCAAAATTACATAACATAAAATAATAAAACATACAGGTATCACACAAAACCAATATACACATCACTCACAAATACAGAACACATAATATATATATAAACCGATTTTAACTTTACATAACATTATTTATTTTTAATTTAAATTCAATTTTAAATCTCTATTTTAATTTTAAATTTTTCTTAATCTTATGTTTTTATAAATATATAACATATAAATAAAGAACTAAATAAGACAAATAAATGCAATTATAGAATCAATATAAACTCTCTCATAAAAATATTAAATAACGAAAAAGAATGGCAAGAAATATATCAATGTAACGATGTAGAAGATTGTTGCAAAATATTTTATAATAAATTGAGTCTACACATATATGCCTGCAGAAATACCTCACCTCAAAAAATATCATCGAGGCTTAAACCAATTAAACCATGGATAACCCATGGATTAATCGTTTCAATTAGACACAAAGAAACACTTTACAAACAATGTATAAAACAACCGGAAGACATAACATTACAAAAACATTTTAAGGATTATAAAAAAAAACTTGCGTATCTAATAAAAAACACAAAAGATAATTACTATAAACAAAAACTAGAACTTACTGAAAATGATAGCAAAAGGACTTGGTCCATCATAAACGAAATTATTGACAAAAAACCATTCAAAAATAAAACAATCAACAACATCATCCATCACAATTCAAAAATTTGTTGTAAAGAAAATCCCTTTGAAGCCGCTAATGTATTTAACGATTTTTTTGCAAATGTAGGGAAAAACCTTGCTAACAAAATACAAAAAGACCCGTGTCTCAATGAACCCAACTCTACAGTAAATAATGAGCAAAAAATTGAACTATTTCAACCAACAACACCAGAAGAAATCGAACAAATCATTACAGGTATGAAAGGAGGATCGGCTCCAGGTTTTGACGGAGTCACAGTCCCAATATTGAAAAGCATAAAATCACTAGTATCAAAACCTTTAACTCATATCGTCAATACAAGTTTTCAAAGCGGAGTATTTCCATCTATATACAAACAATCTGTAATTATACCAATATTTAAAACCGGCAATCCGGAAGAAACAACCAATTACCGCCCAATTTCTTTACTATCTAATATAGCAAAGATTTTTGAAAAAATTGTAAAAAAAAGAATAAATCATTTCATTAAGACTAATGACATAATTCATGAAAACCAGTTTGGTTTCATGGAAAACAGAAGCACAAAAGATGCTATTGCTAAATTATCTCATACTATACAAGACGCATTAGATAAATCTTTGAAGTGTATTGGTATATTTGTTGATCTTCAAAAAGCTTTCGACAGCATTTCTCATGTCAAATTAACACAAAAACTAAACGCTGTTGGTTTTAATGGCAGAGCCTTAAATTGGATAAAAAGTTATCTTAATAACAGATCACAAGTGGTAAAAATTAACCATACATTGAGCAAACCTCTTACAAGTGATTTTGGAATACCACAAGGTACTGTATTAGGGCCATTACTTTTTATCATGTATGTCAACGACATTTTTAAACAAAACCTCAGTGGATGCGTTATTTCTTACGCGGACGACACTATCATCATAGTTAAGGGTCAGGACTGGAATATTCTAAAGAAAAATACAAACAATGACATGCAAATCCTAAAAAACTGGTTCGACACAAACCTGCTCTCAATTAATGCAAAAAAGACACTTTACATTCCCTTCTCAATAAATAAGTTCAGAACTCACCCAAACATCGATATAATTATACACAATAATAAATGTAACAAAACTGTCTGTAATAGTTCATGTAATAAATTAAATCATACAACTGAAATAAAGTACCTCGGTGTAATTGTAGACCAACATATGAAATGGAACAGACACATATGTGAACTTGTTAAGCGCATCAGGAAATGTATTTATATATTTATTAGATTAAGAAATATTCTAAAGGTAAATAATTTAAAAAAGGTGTACTATGCACTAGTACAGTCAGTAATTCAATATGGAATTATTGGATGGGGAGGTGCTTATAAAAAAATTGTAAACCCTGTAAATGTGGTTCAAAAACTAATTATTAAAGTCATTTTAAAAAAACCACCTACATTCCCTTCTGCAACATTGTTCAAAATTTTCGAAGTTCCAAAAATTGAAGATCTCTATAAAAAAGACTCAATATTACAAATATTCAAAGATAAGACATTAAAAAATAATAAAGTTAACTCATCATTAAGACGTAAATATAATATCCAAATTCCATTATATTCAACTCAACAAATGCAAAATAATTATGTATATAAAGGGATAACTTACTTCAATAGCCTTCCCGAAGAAGTAAAGCGAAGAAGCATTATTCCAGAAAAAGATCAAACTATTCTTAAAAAACTGTATGCAATAAAATCATGTGACCTTAATCATATAAATCAAACCATAAAATATTGTATAATGTCTTCCTTAATCTAGTCCTTGATATTATATTAATTATGGACTAAAAATTGTATATTCTTACATAACTCCTACACCAAGCTCAAGAGCCAGTTCTCTTAATTGGTGTAGAAACCAAAAAAAAATGATGTTTTCACCTTTTTGTTATACTTTTTTATTATATTTTGTTTTTATTTAGTTAAACAATGATTAAAATTGTAAAATTGTTGTTTGTAAAAGGTGAAATAAATTGAAAAAAAAAAAAAAAAAAAAAAAAAAATATATATATATATTTTTCTCTATTCACAAACAATGTATGTATGTATAGTTTAAATATGTCATGTATTTTTTTTTTGTATATAAAATGGAGGACTCAGCAAGGGTAAACACCAGATGTGGCCAACATTTTTAGATTGCGCTATAAAATTATGTATAACTATTGTTTCAAATAAAAAAAAAAAAATAAAAAAAATTAGGTACCTAACTAATAAAAACACAAGTAGAAATAATGGCATTTTTTATCGCAACAATTGAATTTTTAAATCTCATTGTTATCCTGGTCAATAATCAATGTACCCATTGACGGTTTATTTTTCATGTTAAAGAAGTGAGGCATGTTATAGGAAGATAAAAGAGATTCCTGCGGAGTAGGTGTAGTAAAATCACACAAGTAATGCAAGGCTAAGGTAAGCTAAATTAATAAGATTTAGGGACACTGACGGTTTACTTAATTAGTTGTTGGTATTTTTTCAATTTTAAACAAAAACTTTATCAAATTAAATAACTTCCAAGGCTTGGTAAAAAGTTAATAGGAAAATCTCGATTCAATCCCACTGACATGAAATGTGAAATCATATGAAAGTACACAAGGCGGATACGCAGAAGAAAAAGAAAGCTTTCAAAAACAAAAAATGGCGGCCACACGTACCTATATTGGCTGCCAGACAAAAGGGAAAAATATAAACAATACATTCTACATTGTATGTGATACAATAGGCGAATACGGTTTCAGTATGACAACAGAATGAGAACATACATGATTTTCTCTACAAATGTTGAAAAGTAAAAAAAAGATGACTATTTGTGTTCTTTAGAACATTTTGTTGTTCTGGTTTATGGGTTCAAAAGATATTTTCATTTTATAAGTAAGCAATTTGAATTTTTTTTTTTCATTTATTAAGTTAAAAGAAATTTACATTTCACTTTCTTAACTTAAGTACATATAAAGTAATAATATTAATTTCGTTCTTTTAACTTAAGGTTAAATAGTTTTATTTTAAATATATTTACACTTTTCTCCGTTTTTATGGAGTCTGGAAGGAGATTTTAAATTTGAACACCCTCGTGGCCAATGCTTCTCTTGCCACTTTCAGTTTTAACAGTATTTGTGTACAGTTTATTATGTTGTCTAGTATAATCCTTGTGTATTTGTGACGTTTTTATAAATGTTGTGTTTGTGTGTATAAGTCCATTTTGTATTTTGTAGATTAAAAGGCTAGTGTTATATTCGTACAAAGTACTAATTTTAAAAAGGTTCAAATCCTGGTATAGTTTTTTTGTGGGAGAATCTGGGTTATAAAAGGTTTTTAATGAAAAGGTTTTTAATGACTTTTTTCTGTATTATTTGTAAGTCGTTTAAGTACGTAATATATGTGTTTCCCCATATCTCTATCAATAAATGAATAAATCGGTACATATTCTAATATTGTATTTGTAGATTGTGGTTAACTTCTCTTATTCCGACCAATATTGACGGCCGTCCGTGGCCGAGTGGTAAGACTTTTGACTCCCAATCGGAAGGTCGCGGGTTCGAACCCGGCGTGCGCAAATAAATTATATTTGAATAATTTGTGTTATTTCACAATTAGTTAATAAAAATAATATATGCTATATTTGCGGCACGTTCCAGAGTGGAAGATATTCTCAGTATCGCCCTGGTGTAAGACCACCATTCAGAATTGAAACGTTGCTTAATAATGGCTCTTGTCGTGTTTAGTGACTAGATCTGAATAGTTAGGTACTTCCCCACCTTCCTCTTCCCCATCTCCTTTCCTTCCCCACTTATCTTCAGCCTCACAAAATACCCCAATTGGGGATGCTATAGTCTCACTGGCTCCAGACGGGAGCAGTTGGGATTCTTGTGAGGTATTTCTCTATAAATAATTCAATCAGTTTTAGTTTCCGGCTTCCAAGAATTCGATACATTTTTTTCTTACATTTTCTTTTTTGAAATGTACCTGCGAAGTAAACAATGTGATGTGGTTCGAAGATTGACATAAAGTTTTGGCTAAAAATATTTGCTTTAGGTGAATACCGCAGAAGAATCCAACTAGTGTGAGGTAATGATATTTAACTAAATACAAATAAAATACAGTGATTACTTACAATTTTGATTGCCTAATGCTGACACAATGTAAACTTATATTAATTTCATGACAATATTTTATGTGAAAGCGAACACGAGAGCGCATCTAAAGAAATTAAGCTGTATTCTTTATTATTTTTTATTGAGTTAGTTTACTTTACATTTCGGTATACAAACTAATTTGTACATGTTTACATTTCATTGTTTATAAAACCGAATATTTAATTTTGAATAACATTTTTATAAATTACATTAATGCTTTTATTTACATTTAGTCCTCTATTTATTTAGTGATAATAGTACTGTGACTCTGTTTTTATCACAAGCGGCAATCTAATTTTATTTACATTTCTAGTTTATTTTTTATTACGTATATTTTTTATTAAAAACAATTTCATACTTAAGGAATTTTGGCATTTGATTAATAATAATTAAGAGTTAATAAGAAGAGAAACAGTGCAAAACTCAATCCAAACTCTGCTATAAAGCACACATCACCACCATCGAGAAAACTGCGCTAGGAACAAAAACTCTGTAAAATTTTGAAAAAATAATTAAACAATGGAAGTACAGAATACCCCCCCAATGCATTATGAAGGTAAAATAGCTAATAGCACAATTGATTTTGTTAATTTGTTTGCGGATCAATTCCAAAGCGAACGAAACTTCAGATAAAACAACGTACCATCTTATACTATACATATCAAAATTCAATACATTTACAAGGCGATGCTGAGACTATTCACCAAATAATCCCTAACCCCATATATTTGCGATACGTTAAATGTAGGTACAATATATTATGATATGAAGAGGAGTGTAAATTTCATAATATTAGTGTTAGCATTTAAGTTTTGATTTCTGGAAAGTTTATAACAAAAGTTCTTGAGCAATATTTTACAATGTACGTGCGTTTGTTATCAAGGTACAATATAGGTAGGTACCTACCTACAGACCCAGATGCTTCATATACAATAATATAGGTACATCTATGGTGATGGTGTAAAAGTAACTTTTGACTTTTATTATAATGGCATACAGAGCTCCGGGCCAAAAAGGCCCCTCTCTCTTTTAGCATGAGTTTATATCATTTGGTTCTCAAAAAAAATTACAGAAGTCTTAAATAAGAGATCGACAAAAACGCGAACCGCGTCGTACATTTATCATAAAAGTATGTTCACTATTATTCCAAAGTCTGCGACCTACGTACATTTTCGACGGCCTCTGTGGTCAAGGAGTAAGTCTCTTGACTGGCAAACTGAAGGTCACGGGCACGAATTTCGGCGTGCTCAAGTAAAATTAATTTTATTTATCAATTTGTGTTATTTCACATTTTATTAATTAAAAATAATATGTAGATATATTTGCAGAACTTCCACATTTCCAGAGTGTATGATACTCTCATTATCGCCTTGATGTAAGACCACCATTCAGAATTAATGAAAGAAGATTAATGACAGAAGAAATGTTTCGTGAGCAGATCTGAATAACCAGGTACTTCCCAACCTCCTTCTTACCCATCTCTTTCCTCTTAACCTCACAACATACCCCAATATAGTATTTTCACAAACGAGGGATTCTGTTGAAAATATATGGAATATTTAAAGATCATTTTTCTGATTTTAATGATCCTACTAAAAATGTTTGTTTTTTATGTTTTCATACAAATTTATAATCAAAAACCGACACAACCAAAACGACCCGTGGTTGGCAAAGACGCCAAATACGCACATCAACAAACAGTACTACTATCAATTTTTTTTCAAAGCCAGGCAACGTTTATGACGTCACACGTCCAAAATATCGTTTTGGCGGTGTTACAAAAATGGGAAACTTATATTCGAAAAATATATTAGAATATATATTCGTCAACATAAAAATAAAGTAAAAATGCCGTAATAATCGTATTTTTTTGGTTAATTTTTTAAGCAATACAAAAAACCTGGAAATACCCTATTGTGGATGCTATAAACTATAGATGCTTGTAGGATATTCATATAAAAAATAACATTCTTATTCGGAAAGTAGTATCTTTACAGATGGTTTTCGTTACAAAGGGTCTTATTATATTGAAACGTCCTTCTAGGTGCGCGTTGCGTGTCGGGAAAGTAACAAAGAAGGTTGGAAATATTCAGATATCCAGATTAAGTTACCAGATTAACATGGCGTGTGGCCGTATTCGGTGTTGGTATGTTTCGCTTAGACTTAAGGTAGCGACAAACTCGCAGCTCACATCAAAAAGTTATTTATAACACAATAGCGCTCGCCATACAATCCCATGAGACCCGCCAGACGTAAAAAGATGATGCGCTGTGATCGCGGTTTGAATCTTCGCTAATCGGAATTATTTTTCGTATTCGCTACAGTGTCGGTATCAGAAAAGTTATGCGACCCCCTCTCTACCGTAAACAGGAGAGGGGGTCATTTTTAATACACGGAGCATGCACGGAGCTGTCAAGTTAACATAGCCAGTACAAAGAAATGATATTCTCTCGACCGCTTCCGATTTCAACTGACCCCTTCTCCTGCCGTAGGAAGGAATATTTTATAACGTAGTGTGTCGGTAGAAAAGATACTTATAACGCAGTATCTTTTTGATGTGAACTTCGCGTTTGTCGCCCGCTTTATGGTCTCGCATTAACTTGATTCTGAAAGCGAGAATGTTTTAATTCACGCACATTTCTTTCCAGATGGTTTTGGCTGTATAATTATTTCACCATTGCAGACAAAATTTGAAACAGAAAAACAGTAAAAAAATACGTTCGCATCTAGAATTACGGTCACATCTAAATTGATCTCAGGAATTTAGCCTTGTTGGGGCTATCCACCTTATCCCCTTCGGTCATAACTGTATCATACTTAGACCAACCTTATCTTAATTTTCTTAGCGCATTATTTAATTATTTTATTATATTAAACTATCTTCAGGCCTGTATATACCATAACATTGATTATTCCGATTTGAAAGTTTATGGTAGGAACCATGATCACGCGAAGTCTGGTAGGATAAAAAGGTAGTAATCGACAAGGCCACTATCTTGAACCGGAACCGGAACGTAAAAAACAAATTTAGAGACAAATGAAATGCCAAATGGGCAAGTTATACGGGATGTCCGAGGGTAAAAGGCATTAACTTCGGGAGGTGATTCTATATGATAGTACTCTTTTGGAAAAAATATAAAATTAGCCCGGCGTATGCGGCCAGCACTATTATAAGTGAATCACAGCCATCCAAAGTCGCCACAATCGCGTCCTGCTGACTTGCAGCAAATTTATCGAGTAAGTTTGTACCTTACACTAAGGATTTTTAATAGGAGGGACGTTTTTTTGTATGGGAAAAAAAATTTGGAATTTCGGAAAAAGTTGTTAATTTTTTTTACTCCTACCATCGTGTAGAATCACCTCCCGAAGTTAATGCATTTTGCCCCCAGTCACCCAGTATATGCTATATTGAAGTCGTGTTGTAACTCAAAAATGGGTGTTGATAGATAAATTGGTTAAAATTCTGGATTTCGACCTGGAGAAAGGTCACCATTCAGCGTCCTTAATCTTCCTCTCCGTCGTCTCCTTCGCTTCCTCACTCATTTCACATCATCACAAAGTACTCCAATTGGGGATTCTATAGTCCGACTGGCTCCGGATAGCTGGGAGCAGTTGAGACTCATTAAAAAAACGCGAAATTTCTACGTCTGCAGTTCTGTCGAAGCTTAGCGAAATCAGCGCCGGATCTGCCATACGTTCAAAAACGTGCAAAAAACCTGGCGCCCACTACGAAGGGGCGCCGTGATAAAATAAATATTGTTTTAAAATTCAATTAAAATATTCCCCGAATCGTTTAAAAATTACTCGTAATACGGAATTATTAGTTCGCGCTAGCAACACTCACTTTCCATATGCGTGAACCTAATGCGCGCGCATCGATGGTTAAAATTTAACGAAATACGGATTTGACTTACGTCAAGGAATTTTTTTCCAAATACAATATATTTCATACGAACGTAAGACCTATTTTTCCTTGTTGCTCTTACGACCATTGTATCGTTCGAAATTCAACAAACATTGTGATTGGTTCATTGATCGCTTCTCGTACGGATCTCCCTTCGTTGATTAACAAGTTGCTCTTTGATGATAGTTCGTCGCTTTCGCCGCGTTATTGGTTTATTTATGTTGCCATTCGCGCGCGATTTGGCACCATATATTCATGCATTTAAAGATAAAAAGGAATCCAATTAAACAAACTGATCAGAATATTATTATTTCTGAACTAAACTGCCTCCTGTTTTATATTATATTTTGTTATAATGTTTTTTTATTTTGTCCAGTGTCATAGATAGCTACCGCCAGGTCACTTGGAAAAGTTACTCTTGATTCTTGTTGGCGGGATATTAATTTATTTTAAACGTATTGCATAATTCATTTTTTATTTTTTTTATATGTATATAAATTTTTTTATCTGAATTTAAAAAGAATGTTGGGGGGGGGGGGGGCGCATTGGTACTTCCTGCACAGGGCGCCAGATTTCGTAGAACCGGCGCTGAGCGAAATCATTGTGATTTATTACTAGCTCCTAATGAAGTCACAGTACCCTAAAGGCTCATTACTTACTAGCTTCTGCCCGCGACTTAGTACTTCGAGTAATCCATTTTCTTTTCCTAGGTCGCATATACGTTTATACCAACATTTTTAACCTATTTATTTAAAATATGTATAATTCTTGATTCGATTCAAAATATTCGGTGAGTAGGTACGTCAAATAAATTCACTAATTTAAATATTTTCTAAAATAGAATTTTGATTTAACAATCATTGTTTTGAAAATTTTCATTCTCAAATTTTGACATTTTTTATTAAACAATAATTATTATTTTCAATTTGTTGAAAATAAATAGTGAGCTTTGTAAATTATAGCCTATATTTTATTCTGATGTATAAGCTATATTATTGTAAAGTTTCATTAAAATCCATTCCGTAAATTTTGCGTGAAAGAGTAACAAACACACATACAACCATACAAACTTTCGCGTTTATAATATAAGTAAGATAGTAAGATTACCCTATTTTTCTTATACAAATATTATTATTTTATTATATTTTATTTTTATTAGAATTATTTTTGCTTATATTTGCTTTTTCTTATTACGCAAATATTCTATGTATGTATCTTTATATAATGTGTGGGACTCATTTACCTCCCCATATATTATCTTTGTATGTAAAAGTGAATGTTTTTTTTGTTTGAACCTTATTATTTCCTTCATCATTAATCCGATTGTGATGAAACTTAGATGATTTGTTGTGCGCATACCCGCGAATGTTTCTGTGTGTAATGGTGAGCTCTGACAATATGGATTTTGAATAGATAATTTACTAGTGGCCCGCTAATTTTTTGAAAAAATGGGTGTATTTAATATACTTTAACGGTAGGGAAGGGGGAGGGAAACGAAATGGGAGAAGGGACGATGAAGGGGTAGAGCGGAGAAAGTGGAAGAGGGACAAAACCTCTTTAAACAGAATTAAGGCTTTATTCCTTTGATCGGAATTGCAATGCTTAACTTTAATGCCGACATGAACTTGATTTGATCCATTCTCCAGGGGTGCTAGCATAATCGATCGATATGAAGTTACCGACCGATTGTCAGTAACTTCTCATCGTTCTCTAGGACAACTGCACATCGCAACCAGGTGACAGTTCACAATGACTAAAGGAACGATGAGACGTTACCGACTATCGGTCGGTAACGTTCGTTTTTCATTCGTTTTTCACGCTTTTTGCTGTTTGCCGACGATCTAAAATTATTTCTTTTAATAAGAAATATTGAGGACTGCCTGCGCCTTCAAGCTGATGTTGATAACATTTCAGAATGGAGTCAACGAAACCAGCTTCATTTCAATGTCTTGAAATGCGTAGTTCTGATTTTTACCAGAGCATTTAGTCTCACCTACCACAGGTACACTATGCTCGGTCATAATCTCAAACGAGTTTCAAATATAAAGGATCTTGGGATTATGTATGAAAGTAAGTTAACATTTTGTCCACATATCGAAGGAATGTGCAAGTCGGCCCTAAAAATGTTAGGGTTCGTTATCCGAACTGTCCGAGTTTTTCGAGATACCCATGCTCTTAAAGTTTTATACTTCTCCCTGGTCCGCAGTAGGCTGGAGAGTGGTCGCTTATCTGGAATCCTCATGAGGTGGGATGCTCCCTCATGTTGGAGAGGGTTCAAAAAAAGTTTCTAAGATTTCTCTACATGAGGGAGTACGGCCACTATCCGTGGCTCTACCCGACAAACTTTATTTTAGGCATGCTGGGACTTCACTCCCTGCAGCTCAGAAGAGAGGGATATGCCGCTACCCACCTATTCAGACTACTGCGAGGCGATATTGTGAACTCAGCCATTTTGGAGCGCGTGGGTCTCTATGTTCCAGATGACTATCTTAGACAGCGTCATCATAGATTATTCTACCTTCCTGCCTGTAGAACTAATCTGCCAATGGTTCTCCCGGTAGGGAGGAGTATATTGCTCCTGAACCTAATCTCCCCCGAGATTGATATATTTGGCGTCGGTAAGGAGAGATTCAAAAGAGAAATTCTTTCGATTCTTGAAAGAGTCTCTCCACGTTGACGAAATCATCACCACTGCCTGCAATTTTTTTATTCTTTGAAATTGCTACATTCTTTGAAATTTCTTTTACATATAAACTATTTTTTGTAATATATTTAAATGAAATTATTTCTTACATGTAATAAATTTAAATTTGTAATTGTGTAAGAAATCAATAAAAAAATATTATTATTATTATTAACTTCATATCGATCGACCATGCTAGCACACCAGAGGCCCTAGCACACTCTATCGATAACGATCGATAGGTTTCCTACGACAATTGCACATCGCTAACGTACAAACAAGAGTTGATGTCGAATATAAGGACACTTAGTCATTATGAACTGTCACTTATTCGTTGGCGATCTGTAGTCATGATAGGGAACGATGGGAAGTTACTGATAGTTATCCTATCGATCGTAATCGAGCGAGTGTGCTTGGGCCTCTGGTACCGACATTTTATCGATTAAACAATGACCGTAAGCGAAAGGGAAAGAATCGTAAAACATAGGTACGTCAGAGAAATGCGTGGGCTCGGATGCCGTTTTTCTGTCCTTAAACTCGCCAATTGCGACGATTTCTGTATCAACACCAGGTCGGTATTAAATTAATATAATCGATAGTAATAAATAAATGCTAAAAGTGCACCAATCAGTGTAAAATAAACAAATTCATGATTGATCTATTACCATTTCCAGGGCAAATTTTCATCACTGCGCCTTAAACGTGTATTATAAATACGAATACAAGTATATATCTATGAATTTAATATCTGTGGCACGATGTAATATATTATTGTAATACCACAGTACTGCAGTATCTAAATACTAAAGCATAAATGTAGGTACCTACCTATTCTGGGAACGGAAGTACTGCAGTGTTTATAAAAATATATTTTCCATGTTTTTGATAAATGAACCTTCCGCGTATTAACCGCGGCAACACCAAAAAGAAAGCGGTAAAACAACGGAGAAGAATGGCAACATTGTATTTGCACTCTGAAGGGTTGGCAATGAATGATATTATGTATCATGCTGGTGATTAATTGAAGCGGATTAAAAGAAATATTAGACTGCTGAAATTTGGGTAGGTACCTACTCCGAAAATAAGCAAGTGGCAACCTCGCATTCACAAGTAGGTACTTAGAATTAAAAGCTTTGTGTTGAATTTAAAATACAAAATGTTTGTGATCCATTTTCATCACAGTTTCTTTCGCAATGGAATCATTTTGAGGCGCTTCAAAAAATAGCCAACTTTTGTAAATGCTTTTATGTTTTTTTTGGAATGTTTCTTCTTTTTAAAGATCAAAAAAATATGATAGAAGATTATTATAATTATAAAATGTGTTCTCTTGTCTCGTTCTTTGATAGTTTTTTTTTACATTAACTCCATAGAGGAGGCATTGTAATCTTTAGGGATGCTGTGCGAAGGGTTTTTTAAGTTAAAGCTCTTGGATCGAAAAAAATGTGAGGGGTGGTAAGAATCTAGGGATCAATGTTTCCAGGAGTGACGGTCGTGTGAATCCATCCTTCCCACCGCGGTGCAAGGCGAAGGGTCGAGAGAGTCCGGCTGGAGAGATCAAACGAGACTCTCCCAATTCAGCCTGCCACGCAGTTTTTGAGTTGACGCATCCAACGCCAAGTCCTAGACAAACCTAATCCGGAAGAACCCGGGCACCCCTGTTAAGTCACAAAACAAAGCGAATCACTTGGGGTAATCTGTGGCAGAGATGTTGGTTGTCCAATAAATGGTTCCCGGGCGGTGGTATCCATCCAAATTGATAGGTGAATGAATATTCAACATAGTATTTCACTATTGTAATGAAGTTTCGGACTGAAATAATGGAATGGAATAATGGAACTACAAAATTAAATAAGCATCAAGCCGTTTACTCCTTTTTTTATTATTACAATGCTTTTTCAATGCTCTTTACCTCACGATGGAAGCCTCGGACGGATCTCAGTATAGTTGCTTTGACTAATAAATTGCAATCAGAATAACATGTGCCAATTTCTTTACGCTTACACAGAGTTTTTTTTGCATAATACCAGAAAAAAAAACTTGAATCAGGGTTCGTATACAAAACCATTCAAGCACTTGAATCTTAAATGAACTTGTTTTAGGGTGAGTTGTTTCACAGAATTTGAACAAACCATCAAATTTCATAGTTAATTTTCAAGTTATATTTAAGTTCTGTTATCATTTCAGCTATGTAAAACAACTGACCAATAATGATATAATGACAGAACGACCCTTTGGAATAACAAGGTTCCATCTATTGCGGAAACGTCACGCGGCAATGGGATCTATGTTAAGCTACCTCAGAGTTCATTATCGCATGACTTTTATTATTTATTTATTTTTTTATTTTATTGACTTTTTATTTTTGATACTTACATTTACAGGTAGGTACATACATAATAACGTAAATGAAGAGAGTAACAAAAAATCCCACAAAGGCGAAGCCTGTGCGTGGGCATTATAATATGTGGGCATAAAAACCGTGGTGGTTAAAATAACAAGATTAAAAATTAAAAATATAGTACATATGTGTAGAGGTAATTGATTTTGCAGGAATTTCTGTGAACATTTTTATTAAAATTTTAAAAATATTTTTGTATTCTTATATATATATATATATATATATATATATACATAGATATACATACATACGTATACATACATATACACACAAACATGTACTGTACATATATACATATACATAAATTTATATATATATATTTTTAAATCTAATGATTCGGAAAGACATGGCATATTTTTGTTATTTAAAATGTAGATGGTACAAAATTATAGGAAAACATTATTTACTTCCATATTTTTTACCCAACTTTTAATATATATTTTTATATAAGTTCAAGTTTTGGCATGTGTTGATGGAATTGGATAAGGAATTGAACAATTTTAGGGAATAAAAAAAAAAACTTTAACAACGTTAAAGCAACAGATGGAACCTTGTGATTCCAAAGGGTCGAGAACTTGAATAGAACCTTTGTATTGCTTGCAAATTTGAAATTTGATGAATTGTTCAAATTCCGTGAAACAACCGGTCCTTAATGCATTAAAACATAGCAACTCTAAAATTTTATAAATGCACCGTTCTAATTTGATTATAAAATTCTTACGCTTCTTTGACATTCTTAATGAAAACATTAAATATAGTATACTTACTTTTAAAATTGCAATATGTAAATGTATGCAAATATGTCTGTGAAAAGACAAAAGGGAAAATCTTTTTTTTTTATATGAGAAAAAATTTTCCTTCTTTACTTCCTTGATGTAAAATATTATTATTGCAAATTGTATTATGGAAAAAGGAAACTAGTCCTAGAAAGAGATTTTTTATTGAAAATAATTCAAGGAAATAATGGCCCCGTAAAATGAGATAAGCCAATAAGAGCTCCTGGGAACGGGTAGGTTAATAAGAAAAAAACTAATAAAAAAACAAGTATCTTTTATTCGAATATCCCGTATTCGAACGATTCTAATACCTTATGATTAGGATTCAATTTATTCGAATCTTACTAATATAATAAACGCAAAAGTTTCTATGGATGTATGTGTGTTTGTTACTCTTTCAGGAAAAATTTACTGAACGGATTTTAATGAAACTTTACAATAATATAGCTTATACATCAGAATAACATATAGGCCATAATTTATAAAGCTAGCTATTTGTTTTCAATATATTGAAAATGATAATTATTGTACAGAAAATGTCAAAATTTGAGAATGACATTTTGCAAAACAATGATTGCAAAATCAAAATTCTATTTAAGAAAATATTTAAATTAGTGAATTTATTTGAAGTACTCGAATAATACTTTGAATCGAATCAAGAATTATAGATATTTTAAATAAATAGGTTAAGAATTTTGGTATAAACGTAGATTGGACCTAAGGAAAGAAAATAGATTACTCGAAGTACTAATCCTACGCAGACGAAGTCGCGGGCAGAAGCTAGTGCACTATATAAGTCCCTGATAAGACATACTACAAGATTTACTGAAAGAAAGGGTCTAACGAATAAGTATGGACGCCAAACTCTTAAATACTTGATACCAGTGATATTGAATTGATCAATAAAAAAATTAAATTTGAGAATAATGAGAAAACCTGCCCCAAAAAATGATAAAGATGTAGTTAGTAGATTATCAATCCACGTATCTTTGAATAAAATGAATAAAAATAAAAGAAAACACAAATAATATAATAAAATCTATTTTCATTAAGAATGTGAAAGAATGATTGTAATCAAATTCAGTGTTTTTAGTTAGGTACATATAGTATATACATATATAGATATAGTCTTTGCGGCGGATGCGTTTGCCCACCTACTGCCTGGCAAGCCGGATCAGAAGAGACTGGTTGAGAGATAACTTTTGATCTCTCCGACCCATCGCCTTGAGGTGCAGTGAGAGGGATGGATTCATACGACCGTCACTCCTGGGCACATTGACGCCCAGATTTCCTATTCACCCCTCGTACCTTATCTTTCCCAGAACTTCCTCCCCTTTCTTTCCCTAAAAAGACCCTCCACACAGCATCCCAAAGATGACACATGCCCTTAGGGATTTTTTTTTACTTCAGGGCCTCCTTTTATATATTTATATTTATTATAGAATAAGCTTCTGCCCGCGACTTCGTCTGCGTAGGATTAGTACTTCGAGTAATCTATTTTCTATTCCTAGGTCCCATCTACGTTTACACCAAAATTCTTAACCTATTTATTTAAAATATGTATAATTCTTGATTCGATTCAAAGTATTAGGCGAGTACTTCAAATAAATTCATTAATTTAAATATCTTCTAAAATAGAATTTTGATTTAACAATAATTGTTTTGCAAAATGTCATCCTCAATTTTTGACATTTTCTATTAAACAATAATTATTATTTTCAATATATTTAAAATAAATATCTAGCTTTATAAACTATAGCCTATATGTTATTCTGATGTATGAGGTATATTATTATAAAGTTTCATTAAAATCCATTCATTAAATTTTGCTTGAAAGAGTAACAAACATACATACATCCATACAAACTTTCGCATTTATTATGTTAGTAAGATATATATATTACCTAACTATCCATTGTACAAGAAATGTATTATTTTAAGTTGAATATATAAAAGCTTATCATAATTTTATCATAATTGTAGGTTTATAATCCAAAACATTGATCGGTTGATTAAAATTCGTGTAATTGGCACATAGACGAAGTTAAATATTCGAAATATCCCTTTCCACGAATCTGATTTATTTTAAACAAATCGTTTGTGCGCTCTAAATTATTAATTAAGGTAACTAATCGCTTCAATAGAACCAGCCTCGAACCAGCATTTAATTTAATATGAAAAATATTTTGACATCTAACAAGGTACTAATTAATGATTAATAAGTAATGAAGAAGTACAATAAAATTGAATACTTCTTCAATAATCAAAAATTTTACTTTGAGTCGTCTTTTTAGTAAAAGAAACTTTAAATAATTAAAAACTTGGTTTATTTAAAAACATATTTTATTTTAGTTTCATTAAAATTGAAAAGTTCACCCAATCATTTAAAATTAAAATTATTTAATATCAGTGGCGTAACGCGTTGCACATAAAAAATATACTCATAATGTAGAAGTTCTTCCAAGAAGTAGACGTGTAGCATTTAATGCGTATGTAATGCTTTTTCAGTGGTTTATAAGTATCTTCTTCAACTTGTACAGGCTTAAAAAGACCTGGATTAAAGACCTTTGTCTACACTTATTTGTATCGCCAGTCATTACGCTGCACCTTACGGCGGACTCAGGTGTGACCCAATATTTTTTTTTTGATTTTTCTGTTTCAGATTTTGGATTGAGTTTCGCTAATATTGTCATCATTAATTAAAATATTATATTTTTTATAAGAAAATCTATCTTTTTAACTTTTGAAGGTTATACACATCAATGTAATATATCATTGAAGAAGAAGATAACAATAATAATCAAAAAATTTTAAATATGAAAAAGAATAAGACCCAGAAAAATAATCAAAGATAACGGTCGCAACTGGGACTCGAACCCAGAACCTTACGTCCTACCGGGACATACACTTCTACCAATCGGGCTACTGCGATCTATTATGAGACTGTCGTAATTCTTATTTCAGAGACTTCATATTTCAAATTTCAGAATTAACAATATTATCTTCGATTAACATTTATATGGAAAAAAACATTAGTCGAAGATAATATTGTTAATTCTGAAATTTAAAATATGAAGTTGACAATTACGACAGTCTCATAATAGATCGCCGTAGCCCAATTGGTAGAGGTGTATGTCCCGGTAAGACGTAAGGTTCTGGGTTCGAGTCGCAGTTGCGATCGTTATCTTTTATTATTTTTCTGTGTCTTGTTCATTTTCATTTAAAAAAAAAAGATTATTATTGTCATCTCCTTCTTCAATAAAATATTATAATTTGAGGTTTTACCTATTAAGTGAAAAATAAAAATTATTATTCATACTAAACTTGCAGAAAAGTCAATAGATGTCGCAAATTAAATAGAATGGGTAATTTTATCCTGACACTATCTCGATCAGAGGTTCCCAAACTTTTTTTCTCGTAGACCACTTTCAAAAATTTACTGGTTTCGGTGGACCCCCTGATGCTCCATTTCTACCATATTTACGCCAAAGTATACCATTTATCACGCCAACATAGAGCCCATCGAGTCTCCCGTGGACCCCTGGGGGTCCACCTGGACCACTTTGGGAATCACTCTAGATGGCATTTTGTTCGAGTTAAATCTTGCAATCATACATAAAGAAAGCAGCCAATAAAAATATGCGTTAAAAAAATGAAGATAATGTTGGTAGTTCTCAGTCGAAATATGACGATACAAGATATGACCGAATCGGATTAGGGACACATTAGTCTGTTGGTAGAGTTTCACCACGGAAAGGCGTAGGTCCTGGGTTCGAGTCCCAGATGTGACCGTTTCTTTATCTGATTTTCTGTTTCAGATTTTAGATCGAGTTTCGCTAAAATGGTCTTCACAAAGTAAAATAAAATTGTTTCTGAAAAAACGTGCGTAAAATGACATATAAAGATTTTTCGTTGAAAAGCCGAAAAAGATGAATCAAATTATTTTATAATTATTTTTTTTTATAGAGAAACCTTACAAGAGTCCCAACTGCTCCCTTCTGGAGCCAGTGAGACTATGGCATCCCCAAGTGGAGTATGTTTGTGAGGCTGAAGGTAAGTGGGGAAGGGAAGAAGATGGGGAAGAGGAAGGTGAGAAAGTACCTGGCTATTCAGATCTAGTCACTAAACACGGCTAAAGCCATTATTAAGCAACGTTTCAATTCTGAATAGTGGTCTTTCACCAGGGCGATACTAAGAGTATCTTCCACTCTGGAACATGTCGCAAATATAACATATATTATTTTTATTAATTAATTGTGAAATAACACAAATTAATAAAATAAAATTTATTTGAGCACGCCGAGTTCGAACCCGCGACCTTCCGAATGGGAGACAAGTAATTTATTTGCGCACGCCGAGTTCGAACCCGCGACCTTCCGAATGGGAGACAAGACAATGGGAGACAAGACAAGACAAGACTTGTCTCCCATTCGGAAGGTCGCGGGTTCGAACTCGGCGTGCGCAAATAAATTTTATTTTATTAATTTGTGTTATTTCACAATTAATTAATAAAAATAATATATGTTATATTTGCGGCACGTTCCAGAGTGGAAGATACGTGTCTTACCACTCGACCACGGACGGTCGTCAAATAATTGCTGTGTTGGTGCGATAAAAATTAACGGTATTTAATTGCAAGGGAAAAAAACGCGAAATAATCATAATGATAAAAAGCGTAAATCTAAAACACAAAATACATACATGGAGTTTTAAACAAGGGCATTATATACTGCGGACATATGATAACTTCTTCAATATAATAGCTACATGTATTAAATTTTATCTCTCTTTTTTTTCAAATAATTTAAGTTCTTTATATCATCTCTTCTCCATTTTTTCTTTTCTTTTCTATTTCTCTTATTAATTTTCATTTTATGTTTATTTTTCAAAATTCTATTTATTAATTAATAATTTATTTTATTCTTTCTTTTGAAAATGATATAAAAAATATTAAATTACTGCCACCTCGGAACAGGCTCAGCCTAGTGAGGTGGCATATACCTAAAAGAATGTACATCACATGTATTTTTTGGTTAATAAATAATAATAAAAAAAAAATAATAAAAATATCGTATTTTCATTCTGTATCCCCCAAAATCCAGAATGCGCCACTGTTGAATGTAATAATATAATATAAAATTTTAATTTACTATTTAAATATTGTTTACGCAATGATGGAGAAATTAAGAAGCAGATTGTTGACCCGTGACACCTGGCTGGTAACCCGACGCTTTGTACCAATAGACTAACTAATCAGCTGTCATCGGCCCTTACAACAAAACCCTTAACTCCACTTCTCCGTGCCCTAGTTCCGGATAACACTAAAGGCCTCTGGTGAAAACCCTTTAGATGTTCGTAAAATATAATGAATATAATTTTTACCTGTTAATTTAATTACACAATAATAAAAACTTTGATATCAATCTAGCAGTCTCAAGTTGCCTGCAAAACTAAAAAGTACCTAAACCCAATACATACATACCATTGTTTAAACATAATCGTTTTTTTAATGATACTTGCAGTTTTTTTTAACTAAATATAATTTCTACGAAACAACTTTATAAAAATAAACTTTCATTAAAAAATTGTTATAATAAATTTTTACACATTAAAGTAGGACTAAAACTGTGAAGCTAACAAAAATAAAACAGCGTAATTAAGTAAATTACTCAAACTTATAATGTATAAATGAATTACAGGTAATACAAAACGGGGTAATCAAAAAGCTATTTCATTTCAAATCCAGAACTCCAACAAAAAATTATACATGGAAACCAAACTGTTAATATTAAGAAAACTAATATTAAATTTAATAGATGTCTCCTTATGTACTAAATATATAATCAACTCATAGACACAATAACAGAATTCATTAAAACGTCCCAAGTAAAAATACATTTAACACATATACACGATAACATACATTCAAACATCATAATATGTCACAAGCACTGGCAAGCAATCTATTGGTTACGAGTTACGAGATGGGCAATTTATATAATTGCCTTCAAGACTACAATAAAAATTAAAATAACTAGATAGATTTAAAAAAAAAAAGATTCTTATGCTTAATCAACAAAATCATGAAAGTGAATAATATTGTAATGCAATGTATTTATGTGTAGAGAAATGTAAAATGTATTTATTTTAAAGATATTTCTGGTTAAATAAGTGAAAATATAATTTTCTTTTTAAAGAGTAAATTTCTTTTTAGAAAGAAAAGGAATAAAAACTTTGATAAAAGATACCTCATTAAATCATTTGTATGTAGGAATAATCATCTTAAAAACTATCGAAATATAAAACAGTAACTTTTCAAAAATAGATATTTTACATTAAATCAATATTTAATTTAATTCTGAAAGAATAATTTCATGTCACGATGAGAGCGGATCTTATTTCCGGCTGTAGTCAGGAAGTACTAAGTTTGATCCGGAAGCTCAAAGAAGTCGTCGGGAATGTCCGACTTAGTATAATTCCCTGCCTACCTTTATTACCCTTGTTAAGAGCCCTTTACGACCCTCTTTATTGCTTTAATAAAGCAAACTTTTAACTGCATATCAAATAAAGATGATATTATTCTACGAGGCAGAACAGGATAACTTCATGATTATTCTCTTCTAGTTTTTTAAAGTTTTATTTATGTTTTTAGTATAAAAAATATACATATTTCACTGCATAATTCAGCGCTATTATCATAAATGTATAATATTATTCTTATTTCACAGTTGGGCTCTGACGGCTTTCTTGATCGAGGGGTAGGCTCTCGACAAGTAAAATTTATTAATTTAAAGTTAATATTCAGGCGTGTGCATGTACATTTTATTTGAATAAAATTTATATTATTTTAAATGTAGTATATATGCGGCACGTTCCACTGAAAGATACTTCTAGTATCGCTCTGGTATAAGACCACGATTCAGAATTTAAAAGTCGCTTGAAATGGCTTTAGCCATGTTTGGTGACTAGACCTAAATAGATAGGTACTGCTACCTCCTGCTTCATATTCGACATATCCCAATTCGGGATGGTATAGTCTCATTGGCTGCAGACGGTAGGGAGTATATGGGACTCTTTATAAATATATAGTTCATTCAGTTCATTTTGTATTTTCTAGATTAAAAGGCAAAGGTTAAGTTCGTGCAATTTTGTAATTTTCAATAAGTTCGTTTATTGGTATAGTTTTTTCGTTGAAATATCTGGGTTACAATTGAAAATTTTTTAAACTTTATTCTGTAGTATTTTTAAATCGACAATAAAAGTCAGTAAATGGAAGGAAGGGTAGCAGTACACAATACAGTTCTCTTATTAACGCTGATGTTCTGATGTGTGACAAACAATTAGTGAAGAAATTACGTAAGTAGACTTAATTCAAATACAAGTCAGTAAATGGAAGGAAGGGTAGCAGTACACAATTGAGTTCTCTTATTAACCCTGATGTTCTGATGTGTGACATGCAATTAGTGAAGAAATGGCGTAAGTAGACGTAATTCAAATACAAGTCAGTAAATGGAAGGAAGGGTAGCAGTACACAATTCGGTTCTCTTAACCCTGATGTTCTCATGTGTGACATGCAATTAGTAAAGAAATGACGTAAGTAGACTTAATTCAAATACAAGTCAGTAAATGGAAGGAAGGATAGCAGTACACAATTTGGTTCTCTTATTAACCCCGATGTTCTGATGTGTGACATGCAATTAGTGAAGAAATGACGTAAGTAGACTTAATTCAAATAAATGTCAGTAAATGGAAGGAAGGGTAGCAGTACACAATTCGGTTCTCTTATTAACCCTGATGTTCTGATGTGTGACATGCAATTAGTGAAGAAATGACGTAAGTAGACTTAATTCAAATTCAAGTCAGTAAATCGAAGGAAGGGTACCAGTATACAATACAGTTCTCTTATTAACCCTGATGTTCTGATGTGTGACATGCAATTAGTGAAGAAATGACATAAGTAGACTTAATTCAAATAAATGAGATTCCCATTGGTGTTTGACGCATAAGAGGAAAGTAGGTATACGAAAATATTGCAAGGACGATTTAAGCGAAGTAAACTATGCAGAATGAGTAGGGATGCTTAGGTGCACGGAGAAAATCGATTTTGACCCTCACGATAATTTATCAGGACATATTTATAAAACATTCGTTTAGAAATGTTTTATCTAGTTGCCCTGATAATACAACATGACGATAAAAGGAAAAAATACGTATGATGAGAAGAAGAGATATAAGAATGTATACGTACGAAATTTGTTGTAATAAATAATAATTATTATTTTTTCTTATTTTTTCCCGGCAATAAACATCGAAACATGTTAATTTGTTCGTAAGAACTTCAGTCCCGTTTTTAACCGTTTTACGAATAAAATGAACGTATTTTAGAATAACATTTTTCTCCGTGTGGTTTGGAAGTGAAGAAGAGATGGTTAGAGAGAGGAACGTCAAAGGCCGCTCTTGCGACAATGTAACGTGTGTTAAATCGGTATGTACATATGTATGTTAAATCGGTGTATGCTGCATACGATAAATGTTGTCAGTTATTTTAACTGCGATATTTCGCATCGCGCTAACGAGCTTTTTACTGTGATTGTGTTCTCTCTTAAAATTAGTTACCCTAACGTCAGTGATGTGGGCGCATTTAGCTGCGCGAAAATTTGCGAATCGAATGTCATCATGTACAAACGTCAAAATAATACGACAAACGGATTGTCATTTATGAATACCTCCTATTGGGCTTTATTGTAAGTAGTTTTAATATCTAATAAATATTGTTTCGTGTTTTTAAGTTGGCCGATAACGCACGATGGACGCCTTCCGAAATCCGATAGATGTCGGTTTTTTTTAAATATGAATTGTCTCTTAACGCTTACTCAATGCAAAATATAACACAAAAAATACAGACTTACCCCTTCTGGGCGCCCCAGGAAAACTTGATAGGTACAATAAGTGAAAAAACGAGACAGTACAATAGGTCGTATTACGATCCAACCATTTTACTGTAAATCAAACAAAATTGATGAGTTCCGAGGCAGAAGATATCGCACACTTTTTTAAGAGTCCAGATCATACCGCTCCATATTTTTGTTGATTGAAGCTCTTTTTGACTGGGTAGAAAATTATTGTGGTAATAACATCGACCAATGGGCAATAATAAAGTTAATACGTTTCTATCGAGGGGAATTAAAACTAGATATATTTGTACACAAGCTTCTGCCCGCGACTTCGTCTGCGTAGGATTAGTACTTCGAGTAATCTATTTTCTTTTCCTAGGTCCCATCTACGTTTATACCAAAATTATTAACCTATTTATTTAAAATATGTAGATATAATTCTTGATTCGATTCAAAGTATTAGGCGAGTACTTCAAATAAATTCAGTTATTTAAATATTTTCCAGAATAGAATTTTGATTTAACAATTATTGTTTTGCAAAATGTCATTCTCAAATTTTGACGCTTTCTATTAATCTATAATTATTATTTTCAATATATTGAAAATAAATAGCTAGCTTCATAAATTATAGCCTATATGTTATTCTGATGTATGAGCTATATTATTGTAAAATTTAATTCAAATCCATTCATTAAATTTCGATTTAAAGAGGAACAAACATACATACATCCATACAAACTTTCACGTTTATATTATTGGTAAGATGTACCTACGTACATAATAATATCACTAGTAGAATTTTAAATAATGGAGCGTGATCTAAATAGCGAAGTGGATCTACGAATCTTTTTTTGGTAGCTTCTTCTGTATGTATATGTATATTCTGTATGTGTACGTGTAGTTACATAATAAAAAAATATTATCTCTTTCAAGTAATATTACGCTGTTATAACATTAAGGGTATGTTTGTGGAGTCAATATGGGAATATCTCGGGGATCTTCAGCATAGCGAGCGTTTGGCTGAGTCAAATCCACGTGACAGTTTTATGGACTGAGTTATAGTATATAGTTTAGCTACTATGTGATCTAAAAGTGAACGTTTTATAAAAAAATATTATTATCATTATTTTATTTTACCCAGTTTTTACATTTGACATTGTTATGTAATGAATTTATTCATATGGTAACCCCGCAGAATTAATTTAAGTCAGGTACTGAATATTTAATATTTGTCTAATAAAGACTGGCTAATAAAGACCAAATATTCAACGTGTTTGACGTACTAGACGGTCGCCAAGTATACGTTAAAACATTAATAAACTACTTTTATGAACAAAAAACATATTTCAACAAACACAAAACCATCACTAGCAGACCAGTTAGACAAGCGTACAAAATTCCTCTAAAACATACTTTGCTTGGAATCCTTGGTACCTAGCACGGTTGATCGATATAGGATTTATAGATAATATTTATCTTTCCCAAACACGACTGAAGACTACCAAATAACAAAAAAATAGTTTAAAATAAATTAAGGATACTTAGTCGTTGTGAATTGTTATTTGTTTGTTAGCTGACGACCGTCCGTGGTAGAGTGGTAAGACACTTGACTCCCATTCGGAAGGTCGCGGGTTCGAACCCGGCGTGCGCAAATAAATTTTATTTGATTAATTTGTGTTATTTCACAATTAGTAAATAAAAAATAATATATGTTATATTTGCGGCACGTTCCAGAGTGGAAGATACTCTCAGTATCGCCCTGGTGTAAGACCACCATTCAGAATTGAAACGTTACTTAATAATGCCGTGTTTAGTGACTAGATCTGAATAGCCAGGTACTTTCCCACCTACCTCTTCCCCATCTCCTTCCCTTCCCCACTTACCTTCAGCCTCACAACATACTCCAATTGGGGATGCCATAGTCTCACTGGCTCCAGAAGGGAGCAGTTGGGACTCTTGTGAGGTTTCTCTATAAAAAAAAAAAATCTATCGGTAAAACCTATATCGGTCGACCGTCCTAGATCCCCGGGGATCGATGTGTTTGATTTTTAAATATCCGCTGAAAAAATATATCGACTCACTTTTCTGCAAAGTAATAATAATACATTTATTTTTCAAAACAACTAATTAGAGATGTGAACGGCCGTAAATCAATGCGACTTTTATATTATCATTTTTATATACATTTCATCGCGTTTCACGAAGGCCAGGGACCTTTTTACGGCATTAATATTTTGGAATGAAAGTTTTTCTTTGAGTATTGATTTATTTATGGTGGCATCGTGTCGATGATGATACAGGCAAATATGACACGTGTATACCCGTGAGTATATTTATTTTTAGGCACTTGAAATATTCGTATAAAAAATAATATATACGTTGTACAATTTTTTGTTCGATGAAATATATCTAAATATATCATTTTTTTGCAATTTCTCCACACAGACCCAGAGAAAAAAAATCCCCCAAGGCGTATGTCATATTTGAGAATGCTGTGTGGAGGGCCTTTTTTAGGGGAAAATGTATGAGGAGTGGGTAGCAATCTGTGATTCAATGTGTGCAGGAGTGAAAAACGTTTGAATCCATACACTGCGGTGCAAGGCGACGGGTCGAGAGAGTTCGGCTGAAGAGTGGTCTAGATTAGACCAGTCCTAGACAAACCTCTATCTATGAACCCGTGCACCTCTGCTAAGTCACCAACACTTCTCTTGCAGGTGTGTTGGTTATCCAATAAATGGTTCCCGGGTTGGCGATTACCATATCCGCCTCCCAAATTATATTTATATATGACTGGTCAGCTTTGCATTCTTTTCGAATCTCCACAAAGAATGCAAAGCTGATGTAAGCGTAATGAGTAAACTTAAGAAATGAACCCTCAGATGGTTTGGGCATGTAGAGAAAATGAACGAAGAAAGGAGCATAAGGAGAATATATGATGCAAGTGTGAAAGGTATAAGAAGTAGGGGAAGTCCGAGGAAGACATGGCACGATCAAGTGAATCAGATACTTGAGTCGAACCATGTCAAGAGTCAGAAAAATAGAAGAGTATGTATGAGACGATGTATGAATGTAAATGAGGCAAAGAGTGTGTGCCAAGACCGAGGTGTTTGGCGGTCCGTCCTCTCTGCCTACCCCTGCGGGGAAACGGCGTGATGGTTAGTTAGTTGGGCCACTGGTCAGTGGTTAGTGGGCATCGCGTTTGGGTCCCACCCAGGCGTTCTGTGTTCGATTCCTCAGCTGGCTAAGTCCTCCATCACAACACAAGCAACATCTTCCGCTTAGTGTCGTGGTAGAAGGAGATTTTCAAATGTTGTTGGGTTATTAGTAACCCGGGAATGTTTGTCTTTATTTAAAAAAAAATACATTTATCTACCTAATGCCGGATATTTACGAAAATACCATCTGTTTTAACGTCAAAAAGTTTTTTAGTCATTGCAATCAACCTTCCCCATTCCCTTCAGCGTAAAAGTAGACCCCGATAATTGGTGATGCCATTGTCCCATTGCATCAGGACAGTTGGGCCTCATCTGCGGTATTGATATAAATATTAAAAATACAATTTATCGCTGAAAATAAGAAAAAATTAAAAAAACACTGCTAAGTTCTCACTTATTCAGCACTGCTAGAAGAAAGAAATATTTTATAATGAGTCAATTCTTCAAGTAAAATAATATCTGGTATTCACATTTGAATTGGCAGAGAATTGCCAACTATGGATAGGAAAGACCTGAGAAGAATCAACTTAACTGCAGTCGTTAGCGTAAGACATATATTATTATGTCCAATGACAAATATGAAAATAAGTGATGACAAAAATCAAACATTTACTTACGGAGACCCCCTTATCTTAATTGAATTCAAGTCGGTCCCAAAAGAGCGTTTCCGCTCTCGTTCATTAAACTAAAGGGGCTTCTGATAAATTGTTAACAGAGTGTATCTAATTGTATTCATTCAAGTCAAACTGCTTCCCTTTGCCTTATATTTCTGAGAAACATGAGCAATGTCAAACCAAAACAATTAAGTAATTGAATCAGTACATTTAATGGGGAAACTCGCCTTAAAATGCCAACAAATGGGCTTTTAGTTACGGAAATATTATTGTCAACTTTACACTCAAAAAGTTATCCGCAGCGGTGGTTTTGTAATGCGGCCTGGTTCTCATAAGCTCAAAAGCTACGCATTAAAAATAATTACAAAACCACCATGCTACTATAAAGTCAGACAATACTAAAATTTTATGCATTGATTATAACATTTATCAGTCTTGAAATTTTGTTTTTCTAGTTGGTAAACAAAAATCCACATGTATAGAAATATTTTCATAGAAAAAAAATTACTACCGACAAAGATTTGCCTGCATCTCAAGCGAGTGGACACTCACAGTTGAAAGGTCACTCTGGCGTCGTATTCATTCATTTGCTAGCTAAGAATCCCTACCACGTTCCATCGATAAGGATTGTATCTATAACTTTCAGCAACTCATCGTTACGAAGGACAACTGCAGATCGCTAACGTACAAACAACAGTTGACGTCGAATATATTAAGAATACTTAGTCATTGTAAACTGTTATTTATTTTGTTATTTATCGTATGCTTTATTTAAAAGTATTTTTAAATGAATCATACGATAAAAAAAATACTGATTTGAAAAAAGTATTCTGAATCTCAAATCCATTTTAATGGAGATATAGGAATTACAGGATGGGGATCTGTTACACATAAATACACACACAACCTGAATACAATTCAAAAAGGAATCATAAAGACCATTGTGAAAGTACCCATTATAATGCCTTCGATTGAAATTTTCATCAGTTTTGACGTACCAAATGTACAACGATTATGTGCCAAAAAAAATTTATTAAAGCTATTCAAAAATACTTAATCCTCTACTATATTATGACATAAAAGCATTCCGAGTTATAAAACCACTTTTGGACGAAGAAACTAACCTTGCAACAAAACTCCACAACATCCTTCCCCAAGACATAAACCTAATTACAAAAATTAATGAGTACAAATCAAGAATTAAAGCATGGCTGAAAGAGGTCAATGAATAAATCCTAATATATTACTAAAAACTACATAGAAGACACTAAAAACTATATACAAAACTATAATCTATAATTAAAATACTTTAGTCCAGATACGTTTTTTAGATTTTCACGGCCAAAAGCATTTTCGTTGTTTGTTTTTTGGGGTGTTATGCCGTGTGGCGCTACCTCCTTCTTTAACCGACGTTTCGGACAGCGTTGCAGTGTCCATCATCAGGGCAGATCCGGCAGATCCGACGATGTGTGATCTGCCGGATCTGCCCTGATGATGGACACTGCAACGCTATCCGAAACGTCGGCTAAAGAAGGAGGTAGCGCAACACGGCATAACACCCCAAAAACAAACAACGAAAATACTTTAGTCCACCTTGGCACAGGGCTCCCTAATGAGGGGGGCCTAGAAATCCTTCGTCTATACTTAAATTCACTATTATATTTTGTATATACAATTATTTTATATACAGTGTATCGGCACGTACCCGACAAACTTTAACCAGTGATTCCTGACATTATTTGGAGTATAAAATATATGTGAAATTTTGGTCTCCGGTGACTTTTTCGATAACGTTTTTTTTTCAATTTATTTCTTTAAAATCCAACAAAAAAAAATTCTTCTGAATGTCGTCACTGGTCACTCAGCCGAGTAACGACCCGACCTCTATTCCCGCCCTCGAATGTCGAAAACCTACTACTTTTTTTATGTTTTTGTAGAAAACAAAAAAAAAACATAAAAAATGTCACCGGATCCCAAAATTTTATTTGCATTTTTTACTATAAATAATGTCAGGAGTCACAGGTTAAAGTTTGTCGGTTTGTTGTGCTGATGCACCCTGTATATATTCGTTCAAATAAAAAATAAAAAAAATAGATGTGGTCTGATATAATCTGTCTCTATCGCTACTTCGCGAGCACTTATAAGGTGATGATAAAAAAGGATATTATTATAAATAACCTATTTTTATGTTTGGACAAATTTTTCACAAACAAATGATACATTAACAAAAAAGTTTCTTTTAGCTCTTTTTATAAATAGCTTCTAGCCCCATTAAAAGTTATTCCGGTGCCTCACAGTTTATTATACTGATACACGATAAATACAAATCAGTCTTATGTTTTGTATATTAGTTGCACTTCAAATGAATTTTTGCTGTTTATTCTCAAAGGAAGATCTACCGCCTCACGTGCTTATAATATTATTTCAAAGGAACAAATCTCCGATTGAATTTCATTGCTACCATCTTAATTTAAGGTCTGTAAATTTTCGGAAATTGCTCGATTATTTTTAATGCGTCGGTTATTTTTAAAAGAGTTCTTAATAAACCAAATTAGATATAAGAAATAATTAGGAGTTGAATTCTTGGGGCATATTAATTTACTATATCTTTTGCACATTGACGACCACTTGACGACCGTCCGTGGTCCAGTGGTAAGACACTTGACTCCCACTCGGAAGGTCGCCGGTTCGAACCCGGCGTGCGCAAATAAATTTTATTTTATTAATTTGTGTTATTTCACAACAAATTAATACAAATAATATATGTTATATTTGCAGCAAGTTCCAGAGTGGAAGATACTTTCAGTATCGCCCTGGTGTAAGACCACCATTCAGAATTGAAACGTTGCTTAATAATGGCTTTAGCCGTGTTAAGTGACTAGATCTGAATATCCAGGTACTTTCCCACCTTCCTCTTTCCCATCTCCTTCCCTTCCCCACTTACCTTCAGCCTCACAACATACTCCAATTGGGGATGCCATAGTCTCACTGGCTCCAGAAGGGAGCAGTTGGGTCTCTTGTGAGGTTTTTCTATAAAAAAAAAAAACATTGCAAGGTCGTGATACTTTTTTTCATGAAACCTTACCTGATTATTTATTATACACCAGTATTCTCAAGTGAGATTTTTATTTCAAATCAAATCGGCAAAAACAAACTTTTTTGTGTCGTCTGCCTATGGCGGAAATTAACACCATTTTAGAATACTTACAATTTAAAAAAATGACTAGTACTTCTAGTAATTTGATTTTAAATACTGGAAATTTTCATTTTGTCACCACACTGGTAAAGGTAGTTACGCTAAACCGGTATCTCGTTCAGAGGCGCTTGAAATCAATCTATATTTTCTCTTGAAAAGGAATCAAACCCAAAACTTCTAGACACAAAGACATATCGTTAATAACTGTATGCGGTGCAAGTTAGTTACTAAAAACATATTAAAAGTCTTGTATTACCGTCATCTAAGAGACCACTTTAGAAGCTTTAACCAGTGGAGCGACAGAGCAATTAAAATATTTTTTCTCGGATTGCTAAAGGAAATTTTTCCGCCTACATAAAAAAAATTATATCTCCGAATTTGCATATAGATACATACAAACTGATTATAGTTCTATTTAGCCAATGAATTCCACTATCTTTTGTCTATAATCACATATTTGTAGGATTTATAAAAAATATATAATTAAAAATTTAACCTTAAAACATTTTAAAGAATCTAGGGAATATTTATTGTGTTATATTTTGAATGTACAATATATTATATAGTCGTTTTAATAACATTAGTTTTTTGAAAAAGTGGTTATCTGAATTAAGTCACTAGATCAGTATGACCAGGAGCTGTTAATCTGTCACTCCCTTGAATATTATTCTGTCCGTCACCTGTAGGTATATTATGTACCTATTTCGTTAAACATGTGTAACCGAAGGTTATTCTTTAAACGCAGAAACATGGCGCAAACATGCCATGTAAGAAGATGCGAAAGAATTGTATTATTATGATACTGTAATATATTCTCCCTCAGTACACAAAGAAAATCAATTCCTACAGCTTTTGTCTTTGAAAAGACAGTCACGGAAATTAGTTTATTCAAATAGCAAGATAAAATAATGACATAGAATACATTTAATGCTCAGGATGTATGTTTATTGCAGAAAACCTCCCATAGTTCTGACTATTAACTTTATTTACAGAAGGTAATTCGTTGGCTCTGAACCATGAATACAAAATAACGAATAATTTACAAAAAGTCTATTGGTCTCTATATGGTTAAGGAGTTGCGCAAATCTTGAATCCAATTTTTTTTTTTTACATTGGACGCTTTTAATATTTTTACGTTTACGGGACGGCAACGATACAAAAAAAGAATAAACGTACGTTCCTTATCCAAATAATGCTGCAACTCTTTCTTATACACTAAATAGTAGTTAGACAAACGATTAGAAAAACAAAGCACGTGCTTCTGCTACCTCCAAAGGAGAAAAAGTAATATAAGTCTCCAATCTAGAAGGAATGAGGCCTTTGCAGTAACAGCTTTTATAATTATAAAAAATTTCATTGATATCCCATATAAGGAATGCAATAAATTGTTCGTACCGAACAACTACCTCCAGGGTCGACACCATAATTTGCTTTATATTCCAGATTATAGAACAGACTTTCTGGCCCAGCACTGCATGACAAGAGGTATGGTGCTGCTAAATGATATCTCTAAGTCTCCTGACATCTTCAACATTGGCCTTGAAAATTTTAGGCAAGAACTCTAAAATATAAGTATTATGTAATTTTTTTCACTTATTTATTTAAAGTTATGTATATGTCATGTGTATTTTAATAGGATTTGACAATCTGTTATACACATTAATAATTCTTGCATCTCCCTCAGTCGTATAAAAAAGTGAGATACTGCGCGCCATTGCCGTCGCCATGCAGCCATTTTGGAATGTTGAAATTATAAAAGTAGCTATTGGCTCTAGACAGAAGGCCCTGAGGAA
This sequence comes from Limnephilus auricula, assembly GCA_951813805.1. Taxonomy (NCBI): domain Eukaryota; kingdom Metazoa; phylum Arthropoda; class Insecta; order Trichoptera; family Limnephilidae; genus Limnephilus; species Limnephilus auricula. Next base: position 12,086,583 of record OX638403.1, read on the forward strand.
ATTAATTCTTCTCAGGGCCTCTGTCATTTTTGGGGATGCTGTGTGGAGGGTATTTCTTGGAAAGTATAGGAATGATATTCTGGGAAAAAAAATGTATGAGAGGTTGGCAGGAATCTGATAGTCGGTATGTTCAGGAGTGCTGAAGGTATGAATTCATCCTTTCCATAGATAGTCTTACTGGAGAGGTCAAAATGTCTCACTCAACCAGTCTCACCCAATCCCGCCTGCTAAGCAGTAAATAGGCAAATGTAGGGGAGGGTGGGGCGTGTTGTGACGGGGAAAGGTTGTGACATCGCGTTTAAGATCTTCGCTATTTGACTTGGCACCTTGCGGATTGCGCCATTTCTTGTGAATCTCGTATCGTCAGTTTCTGTCAAAACAATTGTGCCGTTCGGCTAGTATAATTAAAGTTATACAATAAAGTGGGATTTTGAGGTGCTAAACGAACTTTTCCTGCAAGTTTTCGAAGTCATCTTCTAGCCTGCTAACACTCAGTAAGTTCTTATATATTTTCCCCAAATACCGTGTCTTTGAGCTGTATTATGAGTGATAAACGAAATGCGTAAATCAAATAAATTTAATTGCATGGCCATTTTTATGGAAAATAATGGAGTGGGGCGAGTTGTGACATAAAGGCGGGGGCAGATTGCGACAGTCACATCTCGCCCCACAGAATTAAATTTTTATTTACTTTTATACAAAACCAATATTTATTATGTGGAAAGGAGTACTTTTCAAGTACCTGCCTAACATATTATGTGTGTTTTACATAACGTGCATTTAGTATTGTACCTATCTGTTATTCTAAATTGAATATATTTATTTTATTGCAGGTGTGCGAAATGGTCGAAAATTACAAAATTACAATTTGAAACCCCAATAAAGAATCAGTTGGAATCGGAAGATAATTTGAAAAGAAAAAGACAAAAAATTTGAAAAATTAAAAAACAAGAACTAACTAAAAACAAGCACCCGATAAAACAAAGGCGGGAACAAAAACAGAACTTTGTAAGAAGAATATTTAAAGTGGTGAAAAATGAATTTTGGTGTCCGCATCATCCAGCGGAGAGGAGCCATCACTTTTGGATACTGACGACAGCGACGCAAACGTAGATGAGCAATGTATGTATTGTAGTAACCCTTAAATACATATATTTCTTTGTACTTTTGATACTCTTACAAAAGCTTATATTATACCGTATCTTCAGCACATTATCGTTAAACATGAAAGTAATGATATTCAGCTCCTGTTTGCTATCTAACCTGGACATGAATTGTTTTTAACCCGTTTAATCACAGGAGATCACATTTGTCCCAGCTCACATAGGTCTCATATAAATCGTTATATCTTTCTTGCTCTCATAGTGAGAAATATGACCTTAAATGTATGAGAAAGAAAAAACGCCACGCTTTATATTTAAATCTTAAATTTATCCATAGAAAAATTCAAATGTGCATCTCTATGAAACCAAAGTTTCCGATAGCAATTTGAGAAATACGTATAAATAATTTTATTCAATATTTTTTTATCAAACGATAAAAACGTGAGTATTATAAATATTCCAATTATTTGTTTTTTTTTTCTTCTGACAAAATACGCCCGATTTTTGAGGGGCATCTTTTTGTCTAAAATTCTAGTATAGTTTTTTATCATTTATTTGAATGTGTCAATAAAAACTGAAATTACTCAGTAACATACCATGAATCACTAATGTAAAGCTCTTCTAGTAGTATTTGTATAATACATAAATTTCTTTCGACGATAAAGGCGAAGTTTTTAATGCCTCTTTTCGATTGCTTGAGAAGTTTCTATTAATGCGATTATATTTCGTTCTGCTCGATAAATCGCACAGATAAAACTTGGCAATAAAAACATATTTGCTGGCGGTCTCAATTAGCATCTATCAGACGGGGGAGGGAGAGAAGTATTTATGGTAATCGAAATGGTTTTTTAGGATCTGAAATGCGTTGCCAAATGACTGCTTTACATAATATTTCTGTCACATGGCAAAGTGTTGGCAGTCTTGCAATGGAAAGTTTTTTTAAAACTTGTGATATATGGCATGAAATTATATGATTTGATTATTTGTTTGCTTTTCGGAAAAACTCATATAGGTCTCATAATCGTTTTAAGAAATGTCATATAAACGGTTTTAGAAAGAGAATACACGATGCTTTACATTTAAATATTCAAGTTAACCACCAAAGAAGTCAAATGTATACCTTTATGAAACGAAAGTTTCGGATCGCAATGTGAAAAAAAATTATGAAACCTTGGGAATTTTTTATATGGAATGACAAAAAAATGAGGTGACAAAAACGTTTATAATTTTTTGTCAATAAAAAATATGTACTTATTTGTTTTTATTTTTTTTTTGTCATTACAATTTGGGAGGCGGGTATGTGTACCGCCGCCCCGAGAACCATTTATTGGATAACCAACACCTCTGCCATAGGTCACCTCAAGTGTTTCACTACGTTTGGTGACTTAGCACGGTTGCCCGGGTTCATGGGAGAGGTTTGTTTAGGTCTCGGCGGTGGATGATATGGATATACTGAACCCCAGTTTCCTACCCAGCCTTTATACCATTTTCCTTCCCGGAACTTCATCTCCTTCCTTTCCTTAGAAATACCCCCCACACAGCATCCCCAAAGATGACATAGGCCCTGAGGGAATTTTTTTTCCTCAAGGCCTCCTGTGTAGAGCTAATGTTAAAAAAAAAAAAAAATTTAGTTAGAAAAACGTAAGGTGAGCGTAGTAAACGTAGTGAGTAAGAGTGAGAGAAAACTTTGTTTGCATGCAAAATTTTTATGTTTAAAAAATTATATGTTTGTTTTGATTTACAAAATTTGAACAGTTTTTAGTTTTCGGATATGTTCAAAAATATTCCATCAATTTGGATTTGGTTGTAAAGCGGGAATATTTTGAACCTCTGACAAAATGTGGTCGAGTTGTGGGGCTTAAATTCACATCATCTATAGTCTTATTTCGTTAATGATACTCACTTTATTTAATCTTTTGTAATACTTAAAATAAAAAGCTTTATTTATTATGTTAAGGCCTCATTTAACTTCACGATTGTTAGTGGTGTTACGTTCACACAAGTCGTAGCTTGTAACACACATCACATTAATATGAGGGTTACAATTTTCTATTCGTTTGGTCATGTGGCGTTTCTTAAATATTGAATTATTAATGAAAATTGAATCACTAAATTAGTGAATTCTAGAACATAATTTCGGTAGTAACGAGTCTGTTAGTTAAAATAATTTATATACCAAACAGTATTTGTCAGGGCTTAAATGATCAAACAACCAGATATTTCCTGAATGCATTGTTTACCAAACAGCCACTTTATTGTTTGCATATTTATGAGATCGTTAGGAGCGAGTTAGGCATCTCAACGTTTAAATATTTATACCCCCACTAAAACAATTTGCGTACTAATGTTATGATAAACAGAATCAGCAAATTTGAAATGTTAATTGGCGTCTTATGTTCTGCCGATTCTGGTAGGCCGCTACCAGTGCCGGATAAGTACCCCCCCCCCCAAACTATTTTCTATTCTGATCATATTCGTCACCCGTATATTACCCAAAGTGATTACACTGTAAGCCTCGTCCCTGTGAAAAACCGCCATTCAGGATCGAACACTGTAAGCCTCGTCCCTGTGAAAAACCGCCATTCAGGATCGAACGCGTTGCTTGAAATGCCAATCGGCGTATTTAGTGGCCAGAACGGAATAGCCAGGAAAGTTTTTTTCAAATGTTTATGGTTTCCACCTTTCAAGGATGTTCTAGGCCATAAATTAAATTATGGATAGAGGAAACGTGAAAATATATAAATTATATTTAAATGGAAAAATTTTAAAATTGTATGGAAGATTGTAGTTAAACTTAGAAGAGAGAAGACGTTGAATGGAGGGGAGGCAATTTTAGATAAGGCATGATAGAGGAAAGGATTTTTGTTAAGAGTTTTAGAGAGGGACAACCAAAAAATATGTGACTAAAGTTCCCACTTATAGACCTTTTTCTTCTTCATGTGCTTTATAGGTCCCCGCGACGCGATGTTAGAGATCACTCTGGTGAATATGTCTCTATCTTGCGCTGCCCGGAATAGCTCCTCCACACTTCTAATACCGGTCCATTCTCATACATTTCGCTGCTAAGACATTTGTCTCCTACTAGGCCCTCGGCGACCCTTCTAGACTACAGAAAGTATAATCTGGCGAGTTAGGCGTGTGAATTTTAAAAAGGTGAAAAGGTGAGGAGGAACGGAAAATATACAATTCATATTCAAATACATGATTTTTTTTGGTTTCACCACGGTTTTGATAGGATAGTCCTTTGTCATAGCAGGCTCCCTTGGATTGGCTAGCAATGTGCCAACACTCAGCAAATTATTGCGGAATCTATCTTTGAAGACGGAAAAATGTCAGATAAGGGGAAGTGTAAAAATGAGGGTAAAAATTGGGATGGATGCTCCTCGTTTGCCAAGGAATTCGTAAAATCGTTTCACATTCCAGGAATCCAAATCAAAGTTATGTTTTCTTCAGAGCTTTGAATGGAGGCAATAAGCATTTAATGGTACAACATCATTGGATTCACTCTTTTATTTATGATATTTTTACATTTGATAATCAAGTTAATTATCAGGAACTATTCAGAAGGATAAATGTGTAGATAATAAAACACAACCAACCAAGGTGACGCGCACAACAGAACGGCGTTCCGATCGTTGTCTTTTGTTATATTAGCTGTCGCTAGGTTACTGATCCAGTGTTTTAAATTATAAATGTTTTTGGTTGTTCAGTGCAATCTACACACTTCCCCTCCAGTTGTTAAACGATATAAGGGCAAAATTGACCATGCTTTGTAGGGCACATTACACAAACATGTCGCTTAATATTTTGTGGCCCAACCATATATATGAAAATAATAAAAAATTCTAAATTAAAAACTCAAATAGTTGTAAAACATGAATACAGAACTATAAGTATGGTATCTTCAAATATCTATATGGTAAACAAAAGTAGTATTTTTTAACTTAAGTTTAAAAAATTATGTCTAGGAGAATGCTTCGACTAGATTTATTTATGCATCTATATTTTAAAAACAAATGTTTTCATCTACAAACATTTCGTTTGGAACAAGTGTTCAAAGTAACTGTGACTATGACACAATATTGTATATCTAATAATAACTGGATTCAATAAAACTTATATATTAGTATTTCTTAAAAATAAGGTACATGTTTATGAGACGCTATAAATTTTACAAAGCGTTTGATAATTATAATTTTTTTTTTTTTTTTTAAACTGTTTACTGGAGTGCGTTATTGATGAACTCAACATATTTATTGAGTTTTTTGTAATTACAGTAAATTAGACTGGGTAGAGTATCATCCAGAGTAGACATATTTGTTTTCATTAAAACTTATCGCTGTTATTTTAATAAATAAATATAATACATTTTATTATATTTAAACATTCACGCGTCTCCGTAAACACCTGAAAAGAATTATTACATAATATAAATAAGAAATTTCAACGACATGTTCAATCAGATGTGAGTGCCATTATACATCTGAAGGATCATGGTTAAAATAACTAAAAGTAAACATTTTTTCACAGTATATGATTTAAAAACTTATTTTTTAGTTGAGATACAAAGTTTGTTTAGTAACATTAATATATTACCTCTGAAATTTTGTTAATTTTTTTTGTAATTTTTAATCAATTTAGTATGATTTACAGAAGATAATTATAATCGTAAAAAATAATAATACCTTTTTAGGTTTTGAATTGTCCCAATCTGTCTGGAAAATGAACTTTTCGACCAGATCTTGTGGTTCTGGTAATTTCGGGAAGTGGTTTAGGTACAATTGTAGAAATTGGAACATTTTTTTCTACAGGAACAAAAGCAGGCTTTAGACGGTCTATCGTGACGCGTTTTGGTTTTCCTTTTACGGTAATAACGAATGTTTTCTCATCACGTTCTTCAACTTTGTATGGACCTTCATATGGATTTTGGAGTGGTTTTCTTCCACCATCGGTTCTGAGAAACACATGTGTAGCAGTAGGTAGATCCTTATGAACAAAGAATTTTCCTGTACCATGGATACTGGCCGGAGTCGATTTGATATCTTCGAACTTTCTTTGGAGACGTCCGACGTATGTATCGGGTTCTTCTCGAGGAGTTGCTGTGAAGAAATCGCAAGGTAATTTTAGAGTTCTACCGTAAGTTAATTCAGCTGGTGAGCATTTTAGATCTTCACGCACTGTCGCTCTCAGGCCTAGTAAAACGAGTGGAAGGTTTTCAACCCAATTCTGGTCTCCACATGCCATAAGAGATGCTTTTAAAGTACGATGCCATCTTTCAATCATGCCGTTGGCTTGTGGATGATACGCTGTGGTTCTCAAGTGTTTAATTCCAAACTTTTCTGTGAGTTTTTTGAAGAGATGACTCTCAAATTGACGACCTTGATCGGTTACTATGCTGTCAGGGGTTCCGTGACGAGCAATCCAATGGGTTGTGAGTGCAGTGGCGACTGTTTCCGCTGTCATGTCTTTCAGGGGAATTGCTTCGGGCCATCGAGTAAATCTATCAATCATTGTTAGTATATACTGGTACTCATTGCACTTCTGAAGGGGTCCAACTAGATCGATATGTACATTGCGAAATCGATCCTCTGGTAATATATACGTTGCTAATGGCGCAACAGTGTGTCGAGAAACCTTAGCTTTTTGACAATGAATGCATTGTTTGACAAAGTTTTTTATGTCCTTTGCCATGTTAGACCAAACAAATCTTTGTTTAATTGTCTTCGTTGTTCCCGAGATGCCAGGGTGGCAAACATTATGTACACTTTCAATTACTTGATTTCGCATGCAAGCGGGTACAAACGGTCTGACGTGACCTGTTGATATGTCGCACCATACTGAAGTTTCAGTACCAGGCATCACCATTTGACGTAAGGCGAGGGCGGTGTCATCTTTTGCCTTCATAAATCCGTCATCTTGACACTGCGCTTTTCCCATCTGCCTATAGTCAATAGAAGTAGGACAATTAATCTCCTCTATTCGAGATAGTGCGTCAGCTACTGTGTTGAGTTGTCCTGAAATATGTCTAATATCCGTTGAAAATTGTGCTATATAATCTAACTGTCTTTCCTGGCGTGGAGAGCTAGAGGCACGTTTCTTGTTAAAAGCGAAGGTGATTGGTTTATGATCCGTGTAAATTATGAAATTCCGTCCTTCAATATGATTTCTAAAGTATTTTACCGCTTCATAAACACCAGTAAGTTCACGGTCAAAAGTACTATACTTTCGTTGCGCGGGTGTGAATTTTTTTGAAAAGAATCCTAGCGGTTCCCAAGCGTTTCTGTTGGACTGTTGTAGTGAGGCTCCCATAGCTACGTCACTGGCATCTACCATTATAGCTATTTTTGCATTGGGATTTGGATGTGCAAGTAAAGCCACGGTCGCTAGGTTTTGTTTGCATTCCTCAAATGCTTCCGTCAGTTCTTGATTCCAAACCAATATTCTCTTGTCATTTTTCAGCAATGCAGTCGTATAATTTTGTTTGAGTGTTAATTGCATTGGGAAGGAATCTTCGGTAATAATTCAACATGCCTAAAAATCGTCGCAATTCCTTTGCTGTTTTAGGTAATGGAAAATTTATGACGGCTTCAACTTTTTCTCTAATAGGTGACATTCCATTTTGGGTAATTGTGTGACCCAAGAAGTTGACTGTAGGTTCGCCAAAATGACATTTGTTTATGTTTATTACTAGGTCATATTCAGCCAGGCGTTTAAGTAAAGAATCTAAATGTATTTTATGTTCTTCTTCATTTTCAGAAGCAATCAGAATGTCATCTATGTATACAAAGCAAAAATCCAAGTCTCTAGTTACCGCGTGCATGAAACGTTGGAAGCTTTGTGCTGCGTTAGATAAACCGAATTGCATGGATGTAAACTCAAATAATCCAAACGGTGTGATGATGGCTGTTTTTTGTACATCTTCTGGTTCAACTGGAATTTGATGATATGCTCTGGTCATATCTATGGTACTAAAGATTTTTGCATTTGAAAGTTTGTGTGCAAAATCTTGTAGTTGAGATATAGGGTATTTGTCCGGGATCGTTTTAGCGTTCAAGCGTCGATAATCACCAACAGGACGCCACTCTCCGTTGCTTTTCTTCACCATGTGTAAAGGGCTGGCCCAATTGCTTTTTGATGGTCTGCAAATCCCTTGTTCCATCAGATACTTAAATTCTTTTTTCGCTGCCTCTAATAGGGCTGGTGATAGTCTTCGGGCACGTTCCGTGACAGGTGGTCCTTTTGTTTCGATGCAGTGAGTCACAGAGTGTTTTTTTGTATCTGGTATTTTCATATTAGGCCTCATTAATGTAGGGTATTTGCTCAAGATGTCACGAAATTTCTGTGACGAGGAAATTGTAGAGATACCAGATGTAGGTCCTTTATACGTTGTTCCTTTGATCATTAATTTTGTTGATTGATCTGTGATTGTTGCCTTTCGTAAGTTTACCGTTAGGTTAAAATGGTGGATAAAATCTGCACCTAGAATTGGTCTTGATACGTCAGCAACAATGAAACGCCATTTCAACGCACGGCGTAGTCCAAAGTCGAGTTCGACTGTTCTAGTGCCATAAGTCTTGATGGGGTTTCCATTGGCTCCATACAATGTAGTTGGGCAGTTGTCGGAAGTGATATTATTTTTGTTATACGATGGTTTTTTAGGCATTACTGAAACGTCCGCGCCAGTGTCCACCAAGAATTTTTGTCGAGTTTGCAGATCGTATACGAAGAGACGACATGTATTACTCGGAATCTCACATGTCCCTACTGAGAGGTTCCGCTGTCGTTTTCCGAATTTTTATTTTTAAAAGTACAAGGTTCGTAGCATTTGTATGCATGTTCTCCAAACCGTCTGTGGAAATAACAATATCCATCAGGATCTCTTCTAGGTGATCGACCGCGAGACCCAGACCTCGGTCTTCTAGCAGGATTCTCTCGAGATGAATTCTGATATGATTTATTTCGACGAGGGCTCTGATTTCGCCGTTCTCGGAAGGTTGAAAAACTGTTATTTTGAGATATTTTCAATTGTGACACTTCGTGTGTTAGCTCAGAAATTTGTTTTTGTAGCTGAAATAATATTGAATTTTCTATTTTCTCGGATCTTGATGTGCTGGGTTTGTTATGTTGATCCATTGCACCACATTCTGTTGATGTATAAACATCTGTGATTTTGTCGGCAGCCAATGCCAGTTGGTTTGTGTTGTTGTCAGGAAGAGCTGACAGGATTGCCTGGACATGTTGGGGTAGACGCTGTAGCCAGAGTGTACGTACTATTGCACTCTCTGCTAATGTGGGTCCAGCTAGCTCCATCATATACCGAAGAAGTCCGGAGGGCTTTCGATCTTCCAGTTGAATGCCCGTTAAAAGTCGTGTAAGTCTTTTTTCAGCAGAATCTTGTAGTCTGTCGATAAGTGCAGTTTTCAGTTTTAAATATTTGTCTGATTCAGGTGGCTTCGTGACAATATCACTAACACATTGTAAGATTTGTGAATCGAGTGCTGCGATGATGATATTGTATTTTGTAAAGTCTTCTTTAATACGTGAGTTTGAAAATTGAGATTCGGCTTGAACGAACCATAGCGATATGTTTTCTTTCCAACATGGTGGTAATCTGACAGAGACATGGTGGATGTTTGATTCATTACTAGTTCCGCTTGATGATTCCATTGTAATTGAATCTGTAATTATCTTGTTGCTTGATGTTTGTAAACTTGATTCCGCTGTTTGCTTCGAGATGAGAATATTTTCTTCAGTTGTCATGGCATTATTTCAGATATTGACAATTCAACGCATATAAGGCGGTTACTTTAAAAAAATATTCATCAGCAAAAAATTCGAAAAAACATTAAATTAAATCATATTAAAATATACATATTTAAAATTATCGATAATTTATCAAACTGATTTGGGGTACCGTCTATGCATTTTTCTATAAATCATAAGTCAGATACGTGTGATATTATCTGAGGCGCAAACCTTTTGAAATTCTACTAATTTTAGAACATTTTTATTAGTGTTAAATTATTTCAAATTATTTTTTAATAATAGAATAATTTCTCAAAACAGATAATAATCATTAACATTTAATTCAAATTTTAAATTTTGAAATTAGGTTATGTAAAAATAATAGTCTTTTGTTTAATTATTTACGTGACTTGAAACGAATTCCTAATGGTCTGCTGTCTGTGATGATGTTTTTTTCTCAGCCAAACGTCTCTCGTGAAGATAGATTCGCTGCGATTGGCTACTGCGTCATGAAGTCTCCTTGTTGTGAAGCTCCGCTGCGATTGGGTACTGCGTCGTGAAGTCTCCGTGATGTGAAGCTCTGCTGCGATTGGATACTGCGTCATGAAGTCTCCGTGATGTGAAGCTCCGCTGCTTTGGTAGTCTCTATATGGTGTCAGCAAAACTCGTTCAACTGAGCAGCCATGGTCTCCATGTGCGATGATGGTCCCTAATTAAATCGCCATTTTCGATTTCTCTGGCCTCAGGATCCTATGAGTCGGTCGTTCTGACTGGTTTGTTGTGGTGCGGAAATTTAAAAAGAAATTTTTCGTATAATTGTGTCTAATTGCGTGGAAGGTCGGGTGGTCACCATTTTAATGGTACAACATCATTGGATTCACTCTTTTATTTATGATATTTTTACATTTGATAATCAAGTTAATTATCAGGAACTATTCAGAAGGATAAATGTGTAGATAATAAAACACAACCATAACACAACCAACCAAGGTGACGCGCACAACAGAACGGCGTTCCGATCGTTGTCTTTTGTTATATTAGCTGTCGCTAGGTTACTGATCCAGTGTTTTAAATTATAAATGTTTTTGGTTGTTCAGTGCAATCTACAAGCACTCAAATATGGCATACAAAGTGATCATCAGGATTAAGAAAAGGACTGGATTTAAGTTTTTGGAGGGATCCGAGAGAAATAGAGAGAACAAGAGAAGGTTCAAAATTATTTTTGATTTAAGAGAGATTCAATTGTTGCAATGCACTCGACTGAAAATATTGAAAATTGGTTTTAAATTGAATCATTAGAAGTATTGTGTTAAACGTTAATATTTACCTGTACACAGTGCTATTCAAATTATTTGTTATTTAGGACAAATAAAATGACAAAATATAAATTAACTGTAATTTATAGAAAACATCTTGTTTGTGTTTTGCTAGGGAAGATTAATGGAAAGTAATTCATGTTTTATATTTAAAGAAAGCTTTATAGAATTTTTTAATCCGTTCTAGCAGGGCCCCTAAAAGAAGCGGGCCCTTAGTCAATCACCTACTTTGCCTTAGGGTGAGTCCGGCACTGGCAACTAGGCAGCTGTATGGGTTGATAATGACAGGGTGTAATGGATTCTGATACATGCATGATCTGCATCGATTAGTCTGAGGAATATCTCATAGAGTGCCATTACTGAATTGATGGTTGGTTTCATTACACAAGGTGGAATAATTAATTGTTAGCGGTTCCGAGGAGCAGAGTGATTAAAGACTTATGGAATGTAACATCACATTCATCGGAGATGGTTTGAGTGTGTCGGCATCGGGATCCATAACCATTAAAGATTTGGAGATTGTTTGAGTGTGTCGCGTTTCTGATAGATCGCCAATAAAATTGGGAAATCATGAAGTGTTTGCAGTCGTTTTCTCAGTAGATCACGCTTGAAAATGAGTTCGTTTAAGTGTATTGCGTTCGTGATAGCTCAACATATAAAAGTGGGATAGTTTCAATGTGCGAGAATAGGTCTAAAATCTCACTTTTTCAAATACTCATTTCCATAAATTCGTCTTTGTATTCAAAATTAGCTATTTTTTTCTTGTTTATTTATACAATAATTCTTGATGTCCCATGTACATTTTTTTGCAATGTCAGTCAGAACCTAACACCTCTATCTGTTTAATGTTGAGTGATGAATTATCTTAATGCGGTTAAGATCGACGATTTATTTCATTCATGTTCTAAAATTGTAATATTATACAAGAACTTTCTTCTTCTTGCGCCAATAGCACTAAAATATACTATAGTATGTATATTATGTTAAAAATGTGAATGTAAAAAATCATTACGTATAAAATCGTGGATAACTTATCTATGTTACATACTATATTACGTTTTGACGGCCAGCGTAGTCCAGCGGTAGGGCGTTGGACTGCCATTCCGAAGGTCGCGGGTTCGAACCCGGCGTGCACAAATAAATTTTATTTAATTGATTTGTGTTATTTAACAATTAATTATTTAAAATAATATATAGTATATTTGCGGAACGTTCCAGAGTGGAAGATACTCTTAGTATCGCCCTGGTGTAAGACCACCATTCAGAAGTGAAACGTTGCTTGAAATGGCTTAAGCCGTGTTTAGTGACTAGATCTGAATAGCCAGGTACTTCCCCACCTTCCTCTACCTCGTTTCCTTCCCTTTCCCACTTACCTTCAGCCTCATGAAATACCCCAATTGGGGATGCCATAGTCTCACTGGCTCCAGACGGGAGCAGTTGGGACTCTTGTGAGGTATTCACTATAAAAAAAAACATGTTTTACTTGTACCTACAGAGTTGGTTTGTTGTTTATTCTTTAATGTTCCAACTCTGGTAAAAACCTAATCAAGTATTTCTAAACGTATGTTCTTCAAGAGAAGATCAGAGACCCCTCACAAACCAGTATCTCTCTACCTGTTTTATATGCTCTCTCTTTCTATTATGTTTACCTCATAATCTTCCTCTGTACCATAATTTAGTTTATATGTTTATTGTCCTGAAGAAGGTTGAGTTCAACCGAAACCGCTGGATGCATATAAATTAAAATAGAGTAGTTTAAAACAAAGTATTTTTTTTCATTTTGTATAATGTCAAGCCACAAAGTGTTTGCTTTCTTCGATAAGTAAATAATGTTCTAACGAATTGTATTGTTAAAAAAAAATCTTACCTGCTAAGTTTTGCCCATGATTCTTGACCTTTGTAAAAAAAGTCTTTATCATTCTTTCGACTCATGTCTTTAAAATCATCATCATCACAATTGGCTCTACAACCCATGGTGGGTCTTGGCCTCCTCGAGAGTCTTCCTCCACTCATCTCTGTTTTGTACTAGTTCTCTCCAGTTTGGAATCTCCAAGGTATGTAGGTATTTGAGGACGTTGTCGTTACATCTTAATTTTGGTCTTCCCAGACTCCTTCGCCCTACAGGTCTAGATTTTAGCAGGGACTTTGGTGCTTGATGCTCTGTCATTCTTTCCACATGACCCAGCCACCGAAGTCTTCCCAACTTTATAAATTGCGTCACTTTTGGTTCCTTAAACAAATTATAGAGCTCATCGTTGTAACGTCTACGCCAAAACCCATTTTCTAGAATCGGTCCAAAGATACGCCTTAAAATTTTTCTTTCAAAAATGTCCAGCGCTCGCTCATTTCTCTTAGTAAGTACCCATGTCTCAGCTGCGTACATGAGCACTGGTCTAATAAGAGTTTTGTACACTAATATCTTGGTTTCTGGAAAAAAAAATCTGTTCTTTTGTTTATTTTCTTTGCTTTTCTTTTTTCTTGTGTTTTTTTCATGTCTTTAAAATATACTTTATTAAATAAGTGCCTTTTGCAGTGCTGTGTACTGAGAAAGCATTGCTGCGTACATGCGATATGCATTACTTACGTATAAAATATTTTCAAGTCTATAGAAGTGTTTTACGTGAAAGTAAGCGTAGGTACTTTATTACAACGTACTCTGTGTGAAGTAGATTAACGTTCACAACCCTTTTTAACGTTCTGTTAGGGGAAGCAATAAATCTATCTGACTCACTCGCGTGACAAACACGGAAGTAACGAGACTTTTTGACGAATTTTATTGTTGAATTTTCTCGGATAACCCTGTTGGGTTAATAATAAAGTCTGGAATTGATTTGTATATTGTTTTTATCCACTATAAAAATATAAAAGCAATTAAAAAAAGTTGTTAAAGCGTTCAAAATATAATAATATCTCATTTACTAAGTGTATGTCCTGTTTTGACTTGATCATTTTTGTCTGTATATAAACTTGTTTGTTTTTATTTATTTTTTTACTTTTTAACTTAAAGAGTTGAACCTCAAATTATAATATTTTAATTAATGAAGATAATATTAGCGAAAGTCAATCGAAAATCCGAAACAGAAAAATCAGAAAAAGATACGGATACATCTGGTACTCGAACCCAGGACCTCTGGCAATCTATCCACCGCGCCAACGTATCCCTATCCGATTCGGTCATTTTTAACTGTATCATACTTCGACTGAGAACCACCAACATTATTTTCATTTTTCTTATCGCATATTTTTATTGGCTGCTACCTTTGTGTATGATTGCAAGATTCAACTCGAACTAAATGCCCTCTAGATAGTGTCAGGATAAATTTTTATCACTTTTTATTAATATGCGACATCTACTGACTTTATCTGCAAGTCTAGGATGAAATAGATGAGAGTCCCAGATGTATCCGTATCTTTTTCTGATTTTTCTGTTTCGGATTTTCGATTGACTTTCGCTAATATTATCTTCATTAATTAAAAAACTTGTTTGTGTTAAAGTGTATGTCCTGTTTTGACTTGATCATTTTTGTCTGTATATAAACTTGTTTGTGTGTACAGTGTCCGGTCAATCCTGTAAAGATGGTGGATGGGGTATAACAGTACTTTTGCTTCTGTTGTGAGCTGCCAAGTCGGAGTAATCAACATTTATTTTATTTTATTAATCATCAATGGGCTTTTACATATTTATACAGTTTTTGTGATTTAGTGTAAACAGATCAGGTAAAGTTTTAGATAAGAGAAAAAATACAAAGATGGATATAACAAGAGGTAGGTGTAGAGGTGCAATTAAAAAAAAATCTGATGCGTGTTTTGTGTAATTTTGTATGTCGAAGGACCTTGAAATGTGTATGTTTTATGCGTTTTTAACTACTGCACAAGTAAAAGGTAAGCACATAAGGAAAAGGAGAGAATTACTCACTGCGGGACTTGTAGTACTTTCTTCTATATGTATTTGGCCGGTTTTAACTATGCACTATGTTGCGGTAATATTTCTTCTTAGAGCGGTGAGTAGCGAAAGATGAGAAAAACGAATGCGGATGTTTAATATTAAATGCGGAGATGTTTGCAGGAAGAAGGTCAATTATTGACTGATTGTGGGTAATAGGAAAAAGTGACAGGTTTATAGGGAAGGGTAGGAAGAAAATGTGACAATACTAGCTACAAGTACAGCAGTTCATTTATGTGTATAGATTCGTACAGATGTATGTATGTAAGTGTAGCTGTGTAAATGCCCAACCATATATGTTTAATAATATAAATACATATAAGATTTAGATCTGCAGGTAGCATAAAATATAACATATAATAATAATATGATGCGAGTTCTTATACATAATTTACAAATGCCAAACACAAAACAAGAAAGATAAAAATATTAGCAATACATAACCGCTTTACATAACTGTAAAGTTAAAAATAATTTATTTTTTACATTAAGCGATGTCAGTTAGATACTCTTCACAGAACTACTAGAATATTTTGCTTTGATTTCTATTAAACGTAAAGTTATAAAACTGTTTAGAAAATAAGATAGGCCTTTTTAGTGTACATATTCAAATCCTGATCAACGATCGTCCCTTTTTTATTTTTCTTTATTCTTTGAATAATAAATATAACATTTGTGGATTTTATGGCCGCCATACTAGGCACATGCCCGTAAAAACCCGCCTTGTAAAATTAAACTCAGTGAACTAATCGGAAAGCGGTCTTGAAAACTTAACACTCCTTTCAGCATAATAATACCACAATATAATAAATGTAGTTTCTTATTTCATACTAGCTGATATCAGGCATGCGTTGCAATGCGACTTAAATACGTACATTGTTTTTCCCTTCGTGTCCCTTTCTTTGAAAGCAGGCACGTTGACAATTCACAATGCACGTTTAATTTTTTTTATCGCGTTCGGATGAATAGTATAGGAAATAATGTCATAACGCCAGAGCTCACTATATTTTAATCATTGCAGGCATGTGCACATCAAATCCGCAAATTTTCATCGCAATCGGATAACCGGTATGAATTGACAGCGCATAAATTACGAACAAACAAATAAACATTATTTTTTATAAATTTATTTTTATTTATTTTTTTATTCTTTATATATTACAAACAATACAATACAAAATGATCCTTTGTCTGTCCAACTGGGAAGGATTCCCTTTCGGGACAGCCAAATTGTGTATTTAGTACATAATATTCTTACAATTTTTGAGAACATTAGGAATTGCATTCGTAGTAACGGGATTGTTTCTTTATCCTTGAAAGAATCGCCAAGATGTAATTTTTTACCAGGGTCATTTTGGAAAACATTAGTAATTTCATACAGAACAGATGAATAGTTTTTTTCGGAAGTTAACAAGTATTATATGGAGAACATTTACAATTGCATAGTTAGAATTTCCACATTTATAAGCTAGTATAAAACATCTTATGAATCTTAAAGTACTATATTTTTTTGAAATTCCTTAGAGATAGAAATTACACATTACTAAATCAGAATATATGCCGTATGACATATGACTTTCCTATTTATTAATATAGAAGATTTCAATAAGATATGTAATAAATCCAGAAAAAAAACATTTTACGTTACTTCTTAAGATCTCAGCTTTCCTTGCCAGTCCAGTTTCCGAAATAATGAGCAAGCTCACAAACAACAAATTCCTTCACGAAATAAACATTTTTACTGATGCTCTGGAATAAGACTAGCAACAGAATGAAAAACTATTGTACGTTACTTCCTTAGCTTCTCCGTTTCAATGTAAACCCCACAAGAATCTCAATTCTTCTTGCGAATTGAGTCCAGTTTCCGAACTAAAGCAAGTTAGCTCGCAAGAATAACAGATGGGGTGTCGATACAAATGGTCTTTAGTATCTGCTAGAGCATTCAACCACAGGAGTTCCCATTCAACAATTTTACTTCGCCGTAATATATATATA
Source organism: Limnephilus auricula (assembly GCA_951813805.1). NCBI lineage: Eukaryota > Metazoa > Arthropoda > Insecta > Trichoptera > Limnephilidae > Limnephilus > Limnephilus auricula. The sequence continues at coordinate 12,103,685 of OX638403.1, forward strand.
TCCGCAGCAACCGGGGGCGAGTCCCATTCTACGAGATCAGCGTACTGGTCTCGACGGGCGAACAAATGATGTCTTGTTGTGTTCTAGACTTCTGGCACAAAAATATATGTTACTAGGTGGTTTTGAGGGGAAAATTGTCGAGTCTAATAAAATATTTTTAGTTTATTTCATACTAGCTTCTTCCCGCGACTTCGTATGCGCAAGAATAGTAGATACCTACATCGAGTAGCCTATTTTCTTTTCCTAGGTCCCATCTATGTTTATACCAAAATTCTTAACCTATTTATTAAAACTATGTATAATTCTTGATTCGATTCAAATTATTATGCGAGTTCTTAAAGTAAAAACACTAATTTAAATATTTTCTAAACTAGAATTTTGATTTAACAATCATTGTTTTTCAAAATGTCATTCTCGAATTTTGACATTTTCTATTTAAACAATAAAATTATTGGTTGTAATATATGGAAAATAGCTAGCTTTATAAATGATAGCCTATATGTTATTCTGATGTATGAGCTATATTATTATAAAGTTTTATTAAAATCCGTTTAGTAGTTTTTACGTGAAAGAGGAACAAACATACATACATCCATACAAACTTTTGCGTTTATAATATTAGTAAGAAAGATTATTTTTACATATTTTTCTTACATGTTGCAAGAGCGGTTTTTCGAGCACCTACGTAGGTGTATTAGTTGAAGGCACTTGCACAATGCACATATAGATATTAGTATGCAATCTAGTAGTCCTTATGAAGCTTGAGCAGAATATATTTATTCATAATGATTTAAGTTTTTTTTCATTCATAAAGTGCGAGGATTGTCCAATCCCACAGGTCCTTAATAAAAGTAATACATACGACCTGTCAGTGGCTTAGTTGGCGTCGCATTTGGGTCCAACCCAGGCGTCGCATGTTTAACTCCTCGGCAGACGTAATCCTTTGCCCTTTGCCACGGATTGGAGCAGATGGTTCAGGAGCCTACAAGGGTTCCTGATGTCCAGACTCACCGCTCCAATCTGTTAGACCTATTTTTAACCACTGTGCCACACGGTTACAAGATTGAGGTCACAGCGCCTTTAGGATCGTCCGACCACTGCCTGGTGACGACCTCAATCCCTGTCAACTTCAGACCGCCAAAAGAAAGGCTGAAGAGAAAAGTGTGGCACTATAGGTCAGCAGACTGGTTCGGTCTGCGGGCTCATTTCAATGCTTTCCCGTGGTCAGCTGTCTGTTTTCGGACTTCGGATCCCTCAAGATGTGCCCAGGAAATTGGTGAAGTCATTACATCCGCGATGGATGGCTTCATTCAATCCACTGTTAAAGAAACTGGTGTGGGCTCAAAGCCGTGGTTCAGTCGACAATGCTCCGAAGCAGTTCGGCGAAAAAACGCGGCTTACCGAGCCTACAACACATCTAGAACCTCCGAAAACAGAGCAGCATATAACAAATTGGCAAAGGAAAGCAAGAAGATCATAAATAGGTCAAAGTTCGAGCACGACCTGCAGATCAGCAAAAAGCTGGCTGCATGCCCGCATGGCAGCAGAGCCTTCTGGTCGCTTGCGGGCTCAATAGGTCGCAATTTCTGCAAATCCAGTCTGCCACCTCTTACCAGACCTGATGGCTCACTAGCAAATACCGCCACCGAAAAGGCTAACCTATTAGGAAAAATGTTTGCGGATAACTCAACCCTCGATGATCGGGGTGCAGTCCCGACGTCGGTCCCTCACTGCGGTTTCTATATGAAAAAGCTGAGGATCCGGCATCGGGATGTGCTCCAGGTTTTACGAGGGCTTGATGTTAATAAAGCTAGTGGGCCTGACGGAATCCCCGCCCTGGTATTGCGGAGGTGCGCTGCAGAAATAGCTCCGATTTTGACAAAGCTTTTCAAAATGTCCCTCAATTCTGGCTCTGTACCCTCTGGTTGGAAAAAAGCGGTCATCCATCCTATTCCAAAGAAGGGTGACCGCTCCAACCCGGCCAACTACCGTCCCATAGCGATCACATCAGTTCTATCCAAGGTGATGGAACGTGTGATCAACGACAAACTGCTCACATACCTCGAGAAGAACAAAATTATTAACGACCGTCAATACGGATTCCGGCGGAACCGCTCGTGCGGTGATCTTCTCGCGTATGTGACGCATGTTTGGGGGCGGTGCCTGGAACGTTTCGGTGAGACCCAAACGGTTGCGCTGGACATTTCCAAGGCCTTTGACCGGGTTTGGCACCGAGGACTTGTCAACAAACTGCCTTCTTACGGACTTCCCGCATCCTTGTGCAGGTGGATTGCCGACTTTTTGAGGGAGAGGTCGATTCAGACGGTTGCTGACGGTTTCACCTCTTCCTCGCATTCGATAAACGCTGGCGTCCCACAGGGATCGGTTCTGTCTCCGACTTTGTTTCTGTTGCACATCAATGACCTTTTGACATGTGCACCAATTCATTGTTACGCGGATGACAGTACAGTCCATGATAGCTTTTTGTTTGACAAGCCCCCAAAGGGTGCACAAATTCCAATGGCTCGGAGGGCTTTGAAGCAAAGAATGGACGCTTACCTCGAGAGTGTTTTCTCTTGGGGTAAGAATAATCTCGTCGAATTCAATGTATCAAAGACCCAATCATGTCTGATTACGTCTAAAAGGGATCGAAATAACTATCTAGTCTCCTTCAACGGTAGCATTCTTCCGAACAGGTCTTCCATTGATATGCTCGGTGTAACTCTAAGTGACCAGCTCAGATATGGGGGCTCCATCGAGGCCAGAGTTAAGTTAGCCTCTCAGAAACTGGGCGTACTGTACAGGGCCCGCAGATACTTTAATAGTACACAACTGCTAACCCTGTACAAATCGCAAGTGCGCCCCACGGTTGAATTTGGCAGCCACCTCTGGTCTGGAGCCCCAAAGTACCTGAAAAACACCCTCGACTCTGTGCAGAAACGGGCGGTCCGTTTGATAGATTCTCCCGTCTTAACAAACGGATTGCAATCTTTAGAGCACAGGCGTCGGGTAGGAATGCTTTCCTTGTTCTACCGGTATTTCAATGGAAGATGCTCCGAGGAACTAGCCTCATTGATCCCCTCGGCACCGGTGCATAGTCGGGAAACACGCCAAACGCTCGCCCAACATATGTACACGGTTGACATTTGTCACATGAGAACGGGACGCTTCTACGACTCGTTCTTGTGTTCAACAGCTCGGCTGTGGAACGATTTGCCGGCCTCTGTGTTTCCTCCTTCCTATAACATGGGTCTCTTCAAGACCCACGTTCACTCCTTCCTCTCCTCAAAAAGACCCTCCTCACAGCATCTTCAAAGATGACATAGGCCCTGAGGGAAATTATTTTCCTCAGGGCCTCCTGTGTGGAGTTAATGTAAAAAAAAAAAAAAAAAAAGACGTTTTTATGTGAATACCGCACAAGAATCCCAACTGGTCTAGTCTGAAACCAGTGAGACTATGGCATCCCCAATTAGGGTATGTTGTTAGGCTGAAGGTAGGGGGGAGGGGAAGGAGATGGGAAAGAGAAAGGTGGGGAAAGGGAAGTACCTGGATATTCAGATCAGGTCACCAAACACGGCTAAAGCCATTTCAAGCAACGTCTTAATTCTGAATGGTGGTCTTACACCAGAGTGATTCTAACAGTATGATTCACTCTGGAACGTGCCGCAAATATATATTAGATACATATTATTTTAAATGAATAAATTGTGAAATCACACAAATTAATCAAACAAAATTAATTTAATTAAATAAGTAATTTTTCAAGGATTGGGAGTCAAGAGCCTTGCCCCTCGAACACGGACAGCCGTTATCCATCACGATACAAGCAAAATATTCCGCTTACTGTGGTGGTAGTAGGAGATCTTCAAATATTGTCAGGATATTCGTTACCCGGAAATGTTAGTCTATCTTTGAAAAAAAACGAGTGTGCTTTAGACCACACGACTGAAGTAAAACTTTATAAGCTCCATCTATATGTATGTATACACATATACATTTATTAATTTTCTATAAATATTTATTTATTTATTTAAATTTATTATCGTTCGCCTCGCCCGATTACACTTTTTGTAACGCTCTCGTCACGTATTCGCCAGCTTACTCCCCAAGTCAAGCGTGCGTAAAGAAGATTTACTTCAAAATATATATACATATATATATATGATATCTATCTGTAGGGTAATTTAATGTGTGAATACAGTAAACATTGAAAAGAATCAAGTCGAATAGAAAAAAAACGAAAATTAAATAAAAAATAATCAATTATGTAGGGCGTGGTCTTGAATGAGCTCGGGCCCAGTGCTCACTAAGTAGTGGCGCTCGATGGTGGAAGGCTGCAGTCACCACCAGTAGCAGGGGCCATTAGCCGCATCCTGTCTCCAGTGACCCGGTGTCTCATCACGCTGGCGAATCAATTCAGTACCAGTTTCGTAAACATTGTCGATGTGCTGCTGTACCTTCTGTATCCAAATATAATTCTGCAGGCATTTTTAAATTGGTTCCAGAATCGTTCCGTATAGCTGATCTGTAGTGACACCATGTTTCACGCGTATATAAGCTAGTGCAAAATGCATTGAACAATGTTTTTCACATTATTGCTGCATTCAAAAAATATTCAGGCAATCAAATTAGAGAGTATACTGATATTTTTTCTTTGTCGTTCAATATCACCATCGTCCGAGAGGTCTTCAATAACATTCTTAGATGTATTATGTTTTCTCGTTGTACGGGGAGTATCTCGATAAATGCGATTAGTTCCGTCTTCTTAGGGTCGTATATCACGTTTTGGTAATTTTCAAATTCTTCACAGATTTTAATAAAATTCTCAACCCCTTGATCGACAGAGCTCGGAGAATCATATCCGCGTAGCTTATGTGATTAAGGCATACATTAAATACGGCAGCCCGCACTTTTAAAATCTGTACTATATTTTACATCGGATATATATATTATGCATAAAAAATATAAATATAATATGTATATATAATATAATAAAATATAATATAATAAAAATATACCTCTAAAATCATATATTTATGCTTCGAATTTTAAACTTAAGTTTAATACGGTTAGTTGTTACAAATATGTAATTGTTTTAATAAATGGTATTAATTTTCCATTGACGTATATTATAAATATGCAATGGCTTTGAAGATTCGGAAGCGATACAGTAGAGGCAAACTATCGCCTTAATGTTTACGCTTTATTACAGAAATATCTTTATCTATGAAACTAAAACTTCTTGAACGGTAAAATTTTGGGTAGGTGTGTAAAAAAATAGCTTTTACATGCATTTACGCGGCAAGCTTCATATAAAACGTAGTTTTGGATTTTAGGCCAAAATACCCAACCAACCTGAAAAATTATTTTTGTAATCAAAAGGTATGTCAAATGTCGATCTCGCATAGGAGTTTTTTAAAATTTATTTTTGCTTTAATTTTTAAAATTTAGGCTATTTTAAGTAACTTGGACAATCATTTGAGAGTAAATATAAACATCTAAAAAAATAATTTTTGCTACATTTTTTTTAAAATATAAAATATTGCTTTGTTTTTAGAAACAATTTTGATGGGTGTAAATTTAAATTACAAATTACCTATTTACATCGGAACAAAAACGTCGTTTATATCTTAAAATTACTACCCAAAGAAACTAAAACTAAAAATTATTTTAGAACCAATGATTCGGCAAACTTTTTTTTAATAATTATAAATAACTCACAAAAAAATTTCAAAGTTGCTTCCAAAATGAACAAAAACTGTTTTTCCTTAATTAACTAAACGTCATCATTTAAAAGCAAAAAAAAGTAACTCCTACCCGAGATCGACGTTGAACCTACCTTTTTATTACAAAAATAATTTTTCAGGTTGGTCGGGTATTGTGGCCTCAAATCCAAAACTACGTTTTGTATGAAAGCGGCAGCAGTCGTTCCTCATAATATCTTTAGTCTTAATTATCTATTTCCGCCGGGATTAATGAAGCTATAAAACGTCTAAAATATGTAAATTGTAAATTATTGAGTCCAGACGCCACATTGCAAAGGCGACATAATTTCTTATGATTTCAGTTAAAAAAAGTTGGGTAAGTACTGATTGACTACAAGTACCTGCCATTCATTTACATGCCCATTTAATAGTCTTAAAATTTTATCAGAAGCTTTTTACTCATCTTTACGTATATTATTTATCGCTGAGGTGTTTAATACGCAGGTATTTTATTTTATTTATTTTTATATGCGACACCTCACAAGGAAGCCTCTGTTCATACATCGCTACCCGGTTCGACAAAGTTGTGAGGCGGGCAATTATAAATTAACTAACACGCAGACTTTACGTGTGTATATATATTTATTAGGATTTTTGATCATTTTTTTATGAATCCTATTAATATGAGATAAACGGTAAAATATAGGTGAATAAATTGGCTACCACTATTCTTAAAAAAAAATTACATGTCTCCATACCAAAACTCGAAGATGTGATTTTTCGAATGTGGGCGAGAAATTACCAAACAAAACGCTTGGAAATTCGTTACGCTTAAGACGATAGACTTTTCGGCCCATACAAAAAGGACGCCCGGGAAAAAAACACTTTTCTACATCGAAAATTGCACAAAATGAATATATATTTTTTTATACTGCCTTCTAGAGGGTAAAAACTATGTCGGTATGTTTTCGAATTTTCGATGCGTTTCGTATTAACGTAAACATTCACTGTCAAACATGTACGATTTATCAAAAAATATTATTTAAGGAAAAAGTGCTGCTAACTCAACTCTCATAAAGAATTATAAAATTATAAAAAGCTACCGACGTAGCTTCTTCTTTCTAAAAAATATTTTTTTTTTTTATTTCAATTTCGTGAAGGTCCGGTGTAGAAAAGTGTATTCTCCATAAACCCCTTTTCGAGCGATTTCTGTAGGTAAATTTGAGCGTTGTCTCTTTCGCACATTTCGCATTCGCATGTATTGTAAGTGTGCGTGAGCTTATTGTGAGCGGGACAGAATGACAGACTAGTCTCTTAAGTCATATTTGTTGTAAATGTCTTGGCGCTCCAGCGGTTTGGAAGTTTCTCAATACTGTATTGAAAACCTAAATAATATTTTATGAACTTAATGTACGCAAGGCGTGCAGAAATTATTTTTGCATATCAAAATAATTTGCATATCAAAATGATTGAATATCGAAAACCCTCATTATTGGTATTTTCTCTATGGAGGAAATATAAAAAAGTTCGCATAAACTGCTTTAAATCGGTCAGAAATCGTTTTATCTCTTCGAACTGATGTTTTTTTTCAAATTGCCGTGCGCAAATACAAATAAAAGACCTCGACAGACGGTAAATATTGTATTATCCACCTTCGCCTTATCTGGGGGAAGCGTAAAATGTTCCCCTGTCGACAAAAATACGAAAAAATTGTTTTTCTTCCAGTGATATATTCCCACCATCGGGATAACGTCACATTTTTACGATATCGAATATCTTCTTGCTGTTGGGATTTTTGCATTCTCATAAAGGGATAAACATACAATAGAAGTAATCATTTGGTTTTTATCTATCAATATCAATATACATTTTTTTCTATTATGTACTATTTTCTATTATCATTATAAGGTTTCAAACAGTTAAGAGCGATTGACCAGCGGCTGAGAATACATTTTTTAAAATGCTTGAAACTGTACAGGGAGGTTTCAATGAGAACATAGATTATTCCCTGTATCAATTTTTTTAAATTAAAAATTTAATATCGATTTATTTCATTCAAAACTTGCTTTAATATATACCAACATTCAAGTAAGCAATAAAAATGCTCAAAACGCACGATGATAAATTATTGAATATCGTGTACTTCTTGCAAGCATTTTTTGATCATAAGTATATATGATTGAAAACCCAACAAACCTAAATAGAATGATAGAATCACTAATCGAGGAAAGTGTGAAAGTCGGCCTAAACATGAACAAAGACAAAACAAAATTGCTTACAAACTCCGAACCAGTAACTATAAAAATTGACAACCAACCACTCGAATATGTCTCTGATTACATCTATTTAGGACAAATAATATCCCACAAAGATCAAACCACTAAAGAAATCGAGCGAAGAGTAGCAAATGGATGGAAGAAATACTGGTCTTTGAAAGAAGTCTTGAAATCCAAAGAACTAAGTATGCAAATAAAAAGGAAAGTTTTCAACACGTGTGTACTTCCAGTCATAACCTATGGATGTGAAACTTGGGCACTCACCAAACGCCACAGAGAAAAGTTGGAACGCTGCCAGAGAGCCATGGAGAGAAGTTTGACAGGAATAAGGAAACAGGACAGGGTGAGATGTAACATAATAAGGGAGAGAACTAAAGTTGCCGATATAGTTACCCGAATAGACCAACAAAAGTGGAGATGGACAGGTCACATGATCCGCGATCCACAAGAGAAATGGTGCAAAAATGTCACTGACTGGTATCCCAGAGATGGCAGGAGAAGTAGAGGACGTCAACACATAAGATGGGAAGACGACCTAAAACTCACGGCTGGACATCAATGGAGAAGAATAGCGCGTGACAGGTCCCAATGGAAAATGTTAGAGGAGGCCTATGCCAAGAGGCAAACTGAGCTTCGGGATATATTATAACAAACATATTATAACAAACAAAAAATGTTTAAATTCATGTACCTAACCGAAGTCCAGAATAAAAGGCTATTATTATTATATTATATATGATTTTTCAGTAATGCATAAAAAAATAATGTGTAACAAAAATTGCAATAGTTTAGTTTGTAAGACCTTAAATAAATAGAAAATCTGAGGCGTTTTTGTCACAAAACACGTTCTCGGATTTATTTTTTAGTGCTTTTAATTTAACTAAAATTAAAATTCTGAAAAATGTGTTTACTAGATTATGTATTGATTTATTTTTTTGTATATATATATAGAATCTATCATTAGGTGGGAGGTTATAAATAAGGGGAGGGGGGTAAGGTGCTCTATAGGGATTTTAATCAATTAAAAAAAAAAAAAATTTGTTGCTAAGTTGTCTTGACTGTCCAATTGACAAGCTGAAACCGGTTACGGTCAATAAATTAAAGTGGAAAAAAGCTTAAATATTTTTTTATTATACTATTATAATGGAATTCCACCACGAATTTTAAGTTTCAAAAATAGAAATATTAATCTAATAACCTAAAAACTAAATAAACCAATGAATAAAAATAAACAGCTTATTGCCATATCACCTTTGCTACGTTCATATTAACCCCTAAATTCGTCCGTAAATATATTCGTTCGTGTAAAGTCTTCACTTGGTTAATAATATACCATTGACTTACAAAACACTTTTTATTAGACCACATAAACTCTCTTACAATATTCCATCATGATCTCAAAATCTCCACTGAATCTTGCCTCTGGCGACATCCTGTTTTTGCCACCTCGCCATCTGTTGCTACTTTTAAGAACTAATAATTAATCAAAGCTATGAACCAATTGACCGCCATCTATGCGGTTTTAGCCTAACTTAATATATTACACCCTCCCGCACTAAAACACTAGCACCCCGCTAACTAATAATTACATTATTAATTATTATTATACATTATTAATTACTATATAAAAATAAAAATATTTCATTGTAGCATATCTATATAAATATCCATTCTTCAGACTTCCACTCGCTCTGAGAAGTTCACGGCTAGATCCGGGCCCTCAATCGACCCCTCCAAGGGTTCATCAGGTTCCTGAAAGAAACAGAGTCGCTTAGAGACTGACAAGAAATTCCGGAGAGACCGCCACTTTGGCCCTGCTTTTCAGAAAGTGTGGCCTCATCCTCCCACCAGACACTCTTCTCAATTAACTGATCAGCATGTCTTTTCCAAACCTGATCCGAATTTCTCATTTTTACTAGGTAAACTCTGGTTCCTATTTTTTTAATAATTTCCCCCCTACGCCATTTATTCTGATCAGATCTGAAATCCTTTGCCATCACTTTAGTACCGATTTCTAATGACTTCTTAAGTTTCCTCCCCTTGCTATATGAAACCTGCCTATTCTGGGCTCTTTTCATACTGACGGCTACCTCGGACGATACATTTTTATACGCTCTTGTGTCATTCCTTTTAGACGGAAACAACGTGTCAAACCTAGATCTGATACGATGTCCTAGCAAAGCTTCGCTTGGAGATATTCCCGTACTCTGGTGTGGAGTATTTCTGTAGTCGACAAGAAAATTTAATAGCTTATCTTGAAAATCCTGAGGAAGACGCCCTTCGTGTAGCATCTTTTTCAAAAAAAATTTCACAAATTTGACACAAATCTCAGCTTGACCGTTACTATTTGGTTTCTTAACTGCACTAGTTAAGTGTTTAATTTTGAATTCTGAACAAAACTTCTCAAATTCCCTTGACCTAAAGGCTGGTCCATTATCGGAAACCAACACCTCTACAATTCCAAAATGTGAAAATAAAAATTTCAACTCCCTAATCGTTTGATTTGAATCTAATCCCGTAACGCACAGACACTCTAGCCATTTTGAAGTGGGGTCTATAATAATTAAGAAATATTTATTTCCAACGGGGCCAAAAAAATCCACATGGACCCTCTTCCATATCTCCGTATCAATCGGCCAGCTGCTAATTTCTAATCTTTTAGGCGTTGACGCATTTTCTGAGCAAATCTCACAATTTTTTATCGCTTCTTCAATGTGGCTATTAAACCCCAACCAAAAAAAATAATTTTTCCCTAAACTTTTTGATTTTGTAATTCCTAAATGAGACTCATGTAAGAACAACAAAATTTTCTCTCTCAAGCTTTCAGGAATCACCAATCTATTTTGATAAAAAATGCAGTTGTCATAGACACTTAGTTTATCTTTTAAATGGAACCATTTTAAACAATTACCTTGCAAATGTTTTTTATCCGGCCATTTATTTCTCTGTACGTAATCCATCACTACTTTTAGATCAGCGTCTTCACTAACTGATTTTTTTAACAGATCAATACTTAGTTCACAATGATCCACTATAAAATTAATATTTTCTTGTTCCACATTGATATTAAAAATATTTTCAAAACCCCGACATTCCTCTTCCCCGAACTCCGCACTATCTTCAATTGGTAACCTAGAAAATACGTCCGCTCGATTTTCCTGTGATTTCACGTACGCAATATCGTAATCAAATGTTGATAATATTAGTGCAAATCGCTGTAGTCTGCTGTTAGCTAAGGTGGGAATGTCTTTATCCGGTGCAAAAATATGTACAAGTGCCTTATTATCGCATTCTAGCGTAAATTTACGACCGTATATGTATTGAAAAAATTTTTTAACCCCGAACACAATGGCTAAACTTTCTTTATCCAGAATGCAGTATTTTCCCTCTGCACGTGTCAGCGTTCTGCTAGCAAACGCGATCGGTCTTTCCATATTATTATCAAAAACATGTACCAAAATCGCTGAGATACCCTTTTCGCTTGCGTCGCAAATTAACTTCACCGGTCTGTTGTTATCGTAATGACAGAGCACTTTATCCGAAATCAAAATCTGTTTTACCGACCGAAACGCTTGTTTACAATCGTCAGACCAATGAAACGCTGTGTTTTTTTTCAACAAATCGTATAGCGGAGCTAGAATTGTTGACATATTTTTAACGAACATTCTATAAAAATTTAAAGATCCTATGAAAGCACGCACTTCGCTTACGTTTGTCGGCTCTGGCATTTTGACTATAGCGTCAACTTTACTGGCGAGCGGCTTGACTCCCTGCGCATCTACTCTGAACCCTAAATATTCGATAGCTTCCTGATGAAACAAGCTTTTATCACAATTAATTGTCAAACCTGCGTCATTCAATCTTTCCAAGGCCGCTCTTAAATTCCTATTATGCTGGGCCAGATTTTCTCCAAAGATTAAAATATCGTCAAAATATGTAGTGACCCCCTTTACCCCAGACATTACTGAGTTTACGACGTTCGCAAAAGAACTCGGGCTGGAGGCTAACCCGTACGGTAGAACTTTATATTTAAACAACCCGATATGCGTTGATAATACACAATATTTTTGTGATTTTTCGTTTAATCGTACTTGGGCGAAAGCGTCTTTTAAATCTAATTTAGAAAAAATTTTTCCTTTGCTCAATGTAGATAGTAAATCTTCTATTCTAGGTATTGGGTATGACGTATTTTCTAACATTGGATTCAATGTCCTCTTAAAATCCGCACAAATTCTGATTTTCCCATTTTGTTTTTTCACAATTACCATCGGGCTAGCTGTATTGCTACATTTTATGGGCTCGATAATTCCTTCCCTTACCATTTTCTCCAGTTCGACCTCAACTTTTTCCCTAATATTGTACGGAACAGGCCTTGCATTTACATACTTGGGAACGTAACTTTCTTTTACTCTGATATTTGCTTTGAAACCCTTGAATGAACCTATTGTTCCTTTAAACACGTTTGGAAAATCACTCTGGCATTTTTTTATGAAAACTTCATTATCCGTTTCAACTATTTCGTCCTTGTGCACAACATTAACCTTACCTACATTTGAAAACCCGATATCAAACATTTTCATGAAATCTATTCCTAATAAGATGTTGTTACCCTCTTTTGTAACAATAAAATTAATAGGCTTAATTTTGTTCTCGTATTTAATTTTCAATTTAATTGACCCACAAATTTGTAGTTTCGAACCGTCAAAAGAACATAACCTCAAATCACATGGCTCTATTTTTATGGTGCCCAAAAGCTTATGTAATATGGATTTTGGAATTGCCGAGATGCTAGCCCCTGAATCTAGTAAACCGTTTTGTGGTTTCTCATTGACCTGAATTTTTAAAAATATGTAATTTTTGTTATTATCATCCACATTGTATAAAATCGTATTCTGTAATTTAAAACATATTTTGCTAATGTGACCAATTTTACCACAATGTCTACATTTAGCGTTCTTAAATTTGCATTCACTTTTAAAATGATTTTCACCACACGAAAAACAAGACACTTCCTTTTTTTTTCAATAATATTCTTATAATTACGATTTAACCCACTCAAATTGCTACCGCTATTTTTACTCGAACTGCTAGACCTGCTAGAAACCGACAATGCTTTACGATTATTATATTTTGAGTTTTTAACATTTTCCTGTTCTTTTGAACTCGATGCCACGTATACTGATTCCTCGCTTTTACCCACATTGAGTATATGTTCATATGCCGACGCTATTTTAAAACACTGTGCGTAATCTACCTTATCCTTTTCACACTCTAAGAAAAGTTTTTGCTTAATTTGTGCATTGTAAACCCCGGTAATAAAAATATCTTTTAGATTGGCATCAAGTCTACCTTGAAAATTACAATCGATACACAAATCTTTCAATCTAGATGTAAAATCCCTTATTGACTCAGATTCTGATTGTTTCTCTCTATAAAATTTATCTCTACATTCAAAAATACTCTGAATTGGTTTACACAGGCCATCAAGTAATTCTAAAATTTCCTTATAAGTACAATTAACAGACAATTTCGGAAACAAAGCGTCCGTGACCAGCTTGAGGGTGTCGATGGATAGGGAGGTTAACAGGAATGCCCGTTTTTTTTCCTCGTCCCACTTTTCATCATTCAGCAATAGGCAGTGTTCCCATCTCAACCGGAAAATCCTCCAGTCCATTGTCTTGTGACAATAAGGCTCTATTCCCCTCAAACTCATGACGAATTCCTTGAAATACAACAAAAAAAAATTACTCAACTCCGGATCTCGCCGTCTCTCTAGCACTTGTTTTCCTTTCTTCCCGTCACTATCTCTCTCTCTGTGCAGCACTCCAGCTCCGTCCTGTTTTGTTCCCCCGGCTGCACCAAAACCTTTGTAATTGTTGTTCGCGTGTCCGGCTGCTCTGCTCCAGTCTTCAAACACCCACACGGTTTCCCTGCTGCGACTCCAGGCACCTTGGATACGTACGACTGCTAGGCTGCACTTCCTGGCCTTGTTAGAAGTAGCTCCAAAACGGCCAGATACTTTAATGAACCGCCTAATGAATAATGGATTGCCTCGTTCCTTTTAGTATTTTAATGATCTTCTGAATTCTGGGACCTCTCTTAGGTTCTTCTAAAATTCGGTTTAACAACTGAATTCCTTTTTCGGCTGCGCCAGTTTGTAAAGTCTTCACTTGGTTAATAATATACTATTGACTTACAAAACACTTTTTATTAGACCACATAAACTCTCTTACAATATTCCATCATGATCTCAAAATCTCCACTGAATCTTGCCTCTGGCGACATCCTGTTTTTGCCACCTCGCCATCTGTTGCTACTTTTAAGAACTAATAATTAATCAAAGCTATGAACCAATTGACCGCCATCTATGCGGTTTTAGCCTAACTTAATATATTACAATAATGTAAATACTTGTTTTAACTTATTTTTTATTTCGGTCAGACTTAAATAAAATATAAGCAGGGTAGAAAGAAAGGACAACAAGCTTTATTTTTCACAGATAAATTACACTCGAGAACCGCGCAATTAAATTTTCATGACCTTTAAGGGATCGAGTTTTGGAAAAGGTTCCTATTAAAATATAATAAACACGATTTTGAGTTTCAAGAAGCTTTGTTCAAAATCAACAAGATTTTAATGATCACTCGTAATCTCTCAAAGAAATCCACTTCTGTACAGGATCCCATTATTTAGTTATTTTTGTGAAAATCATTATCGTAATCTCAAGTATAATACAATTTATATTTACGATTTTAAATGAATGTCAATTATTAATTAAATTTCAAATTATTAAAAAAAATATGTCCATACACATACCTACTTGATTCACTTGATTGTGAACTCCATCGAAATCCTCGACAACTGTTGAAAATATTAAATATTAATCCGCATTGGTCCCCCCATCTCCCCATCCCATGCTTGAAAGGAAAATTACTAAACATGGAAGGAGGATGGAAAAATCGATGATTTTATCAGATTCGCCCGGGAAAAATGAAATTGTCGAAAAGTATGAATCAAAGAAGAGAAAAAGAAAGTTACAATTAAACCTGCATTAAAAATGAAATTGCACCGAGTGCTCCAACTGTAACAAACGAAACGGTAGTAATTTGCTTTACCACTTGACTCTACCATTTATGAAAATATTTCATATTTTATAATACGTGTCGAATTCTTCCCTTAGTTGTGTACAACAACGAATTTCTCTCTTTCAAATATGTAGTAGATATTAGATAGTTTTTAGAGAATAGACCGCTGCACAACTCTGTTTTTGGCGGTGACCGGTCTACTCAGTGAAAACTTTTTATATGTATGAATATTGAGTACAAACTTTTCCCCACATGATAATTCTCGAAGCGTCGAAAACTGATAATTGGGGTTTTTAACCTTAGGTTAGGTTAGGTTAAGCATTCTTCCAAACAGGTCCTCCATTGATATGCTCGGTGTAACTCTAAGTGACCAGCTCAGGTACGGGGGCTCCATCGAGGCCAGAGTTAAGTTGGCCTCTCAGAAACTGGGCGTACTGTACAGGGCCCGCAGATACTTTAATTGTACACAACTGCTAACCCTGTACAAATCGCAAGTGCGCCCCACTGTTGAATTTGGCAGCCATCTCTGGTCTGGAGCCCCGATGTACCTGAAAAACACCCTCGACTCTGTGTAGAAACGGGCGGTCCGCTTGATAGATTCTCCTGTCTTAACAAACGGATTGCAATCTTTAGAGCACAGGCGTCGGGTGGGAATGCTATCCTTGTTCTACCGGTATTTCAATGGAAGATGCCCCGAGGAGCTAGCGTCATTGATCCCCTCGGCACCGGTGCATAATCGGGAAACACGCCAAACGCGCGCCCAACATATGTACACAGTTGACATTTGTCACATGAGAACGGGACGTTTCTACGACTCGTTTTTGTGTTCAACAGCTCGGCTGTGGAACGATTTGCCGGCCTCTGTGTTTCCTCCTTCCTATAACATGGGTCTCTTCAAGACCCACGTTCACTCCTTCCTCTCCTCAAAAAGACCCTCCTCACAGCATCTCCAAAGATGACATAGGCCCTGAGGGAAATTATTTTCCTCAGGGCCTCCTGTGTGGAGTTAATGTAAAAAAAAAAAAAAAAATGTGAGAGGGGGGGGAGATGGAAGGGTAGGATATTGTGATGTGATGAATTATCATGTGAGGAAGTATCGTGTCTGAATAAATTTACTATGGGAATGCAGACGATGAGATCTCATAGTCCGATTAGACATGGAACCGTTTTTGGCTGCTTGCTTTATTCACTTCCTTGCATCGTCTCGTACTCATCCGATATTCCCATTTTTGACATGGTATCTATTTGATTCACTTCCTCGGACGATCCGACTTCTTTTAACATCATTTACTTCCAAATAACATATTCTTTACTTTAAGAGGCTAGACTTTGAACCACACGCGGAACGCCCGCGTCTGTCATTCTGTCCCGCTCACAATAAGCTCACGCACACTTACAATAATTTACCTACAGAAATCGCTCGAAAAAGGGTTTATGGAGAATACACTTTTCTACACCGAAACTTTTACGAAATTGAAATTTTTAAAAATATATATTTTTTAGAAAGAAGAAGCTACGTCGGTAGCTTTTTATAATTTTATAATTCTTTATGAGAGTTGAGTTAGCAGTACTTTTTCCTTAAATAATATTTTTTGATAAATCGTACATGTTTGACAGTGAATGTTTACGTTAATACGAAACGCATCGAAAATTCGAAAACATACCAACATAGTTTTCACCTTCTAGAAGGCAGTATAAAAAAATATATTCATTTTGTGCAATTTTCGATGTAGAAAAGTGTTTTTTCCCGGGCGTCCTTTTTGTATGGGCCGAAAAGCGAAGTCTATCGTGTTAAGTGTAGAATTAGTGTAACGGCAAATAATAAGTTAGTATAAATATGGTTTAAAATAATATATCTAATGAAGTAGACACATATTTTTCGTAAGTGCTTTCCAAATGACTAGAAAAATATTTTGATTCACTCGACTCGCCTTGGGAATAATAACCTATAAATATTATACTTACATAGATCTAAAAGAGAGAGAGAGAGTCACTCGGAAGACCTCAAGTAAATATTATTGAAGGATTGTGAAAACTTTCGTAATGGAGGCAGTATTCGATAACATCTTTTGATTATAAAATATTCGAATATGTTGTCTAAAAATTGCGAGAATTTTTACGTAAGGAATGAATATTTTATAGAAGTACAGTAATAATGAAAATTTGAAAGAATTTAGTCGTAAAATTTGTAGAGAAAACTGTAGCTTGGTAGATTTCAACTCAGTCTATCTTGTTTAATAAGTTTAGCTGTCTTTCTTAAGGTTAAACTTGGTGGCGGTAACATAATTATTTAAAAAAATAAAACCGTTTATGCAAGTTATGCTGTAAAATATTAAGACTAATGGTTTGTTTATGCCCGTAAATATGCAAAATAAATGTAAATAAATAGTTTTGTTCGTACAAAACCAAAATTAACATTTGTATAAAACCAAATTCCGCGAACATAAGCATACAAATGCGATATTGTTCCGGTGTTATTCAATCCAATATTGTACCTATTTGCATCCCTCTCCTGGAAGAATTGAGATTTTTCTCGGATTTTTTCTATTTATTCGTAGTTATATTGCGTATTAATGGTCGAAACAAATTATTATTCTAAAATTTTATGGCGGAACTTAAAAAAAGGTTTTTTTGCTAAAATAATTAAGATATGAAAAAGCAGATTTTGAATTATTTTAAGTTCACCCTAAAAAGAAAGTTAGCTAAATTATTATAGCTTTAGTTGGAGTCTTCCAAGTCACAATTTTTTTTACAAAATCTACTACTAACTTCTTCCAATTTCTAGTAATATAATAAAATAAGGTAAAAGTCCTAGCGTATGCAGGTAAATTTTGTTTGATTAATGTGTGTTATTTTACAACTTATTCCTTTACCTAAATATCATTTTTAGCATATTTGCGACACGTTCCATTGTGGAACATACTCTAAGTATCGCTCTGGTGTAAGACCACCATTCTGAATTGAAACATTGCTTAAAATGACTTTAGCCGTGTTTGGTGACTAGATCTGAATAACCAGTTACTTTCTCCTCTTCCCATCTCCTTCCCTCCCCACCACCTTCAGCCTCTCGACATACCTCAACTGGGGATACCAGAGTATCACTGGCTCCAGACGGTTGGGAACAGTAAAGCACAGATATAAAGAAACAAATATATTCATTAATAATCTTCATCCTTCCATCACTTACAACAATAACTCTTTCAGCATTGATAGTATCGCAGCAAGACGCTGCGAAAAAGCTCACTCTCTCCCTTCCGCAATAAATAACCCGCAACGGATCGCGTCCAATAAATCACGGGAATATTCGTTATCAAATCAGCCTGTTTACCTGCCTGCTCAGATAATAATTCATCAAAGTGACAGCGGAATCTGGCCGGCCTCTGTGACTCCGCTTATCAATGGAGCCAGCGGATGCGGACGGAATAAAACTGTATCGGAACAGCTTGGGTTCCGCTGAGTGAGCAGTGAGCGGTCAACGGAACACTTATGCTGATGTTGTTCGCTGATTTTTTTTTATTTCAACTAATGGTGGTAGTAATAAATCAGGAAAAATGACAGAATAAAACGGAATGGGGGTACAGGATTCATTACTTAGAAAGAAGCTAACATAATAATGCAGACGTTTGAATTACTTTTGGACAATTAAATGATCAGTTTCAAGTAAATTTCAATTTGAATGCTGTTTTCTTACCCTTAAATTATAAATATTTATAAGATTCTATGTAGTTAATGCGCGTATTAGAAATCCATCTATAAATATTTCATCCTTGCTTTCAGAGCTAAAAACGGCAAAAAATGTCAAATATGGTTAAAAACTTACGAAAAATGCAAAAAAATGTCGAAAATAGTGAAAAACTGGCATCTAGCATCAGAACAGGCGATCTCTGCCTAGCTAGGAACAAATAACTAATATCGACGAGACATAATAACACTTTTTAAACGCACCGGACTTTTAGGTCCGGGTTTAGTTTTCCCCATAGGAAAAACTAAACCCTTTCACACACTTTTCCATAAAAATGATCATCTAGTAAATCCTCGCTATACAAGTGTACTACATAAGTATAATTAATAAAAAGCAATAGAAAAACAACATGTTAACCTACCAGACTATTAAATGGGTACATAATTCACCGACTCCAGATATTTTCATATCAGAGGGCTCGGCTCGGTGGAACTCCTTATTTGACCGATAAAGCCTACTGATCCCTCAATATAAATATTTTAGAAAATCTTTCGTAATCCTACATGTATTTAAAATGACTGATTTTTGCATTTTTATATACAAATTCTTTGACAAATCTAATAAGCCTAATAATTTTTATGAATAAAATATTTTTATGAGAGAGCTAGGTATAATGCAAGTAGCCGAAATAACAAATGGTAATATTTTTATAGTCTGAGAATGCAAAATTCTTTTAATTTCATTTTCTAAATCTATATTTTTTCTTATTTTTTCAGAAACAGATTTTTCAATAATAATACAGGAATTTGGAACACTTAAAAAATATGAGACGGTGAAAAGTTAGCAACAAATCAATTTTATAATAACACGCCTTTTGCATGTTTTAAATAATTTGAAACTTAGGTTTAGGTTCACATAAATTAATCATTTTAACACATTATATTACATATGTACCATATATATTATATTCGCGAAGCCTTGATAAATCTCTGTTGAATGGCTTAGTATATTTTAGGTAACTAAAAATTGTTGGTACAGTTCTTGTAAAACGACCTTCTGGTGACATTTCGCGAAAAGGGCGCTATTAAAATAGGCATGGAATAGTTATTATGATTGAAGAAAAAGATAACAATAATCTAAATTAAAATATTGAATATCTAAATATTGAATTAACAAGTCACAGAAAAAAATTAAAAGATAACGGTCGCAACTGGGATCATCACACATAATTATATGATTTCGGAATGATGTTTTGTCGAGTGTACCAACAAAAGCGTGTTCCCTACGAATATTTGACAAAAACATGAACTTTTATGTATTTGTATTCTATTTAAAAACAAACATTTTGTCTGCCCGTCCGGAAGCTCTTTGCAGGAATATAGGTCAATCCGAAATGGATAAAACTTTACCAAAACAATGCGATAAATAATAAAGAAAATGAATTAAATAATAATACCGGACCACTTAATTTGATTGCTTTGTCGATTTCATATCATAGACGATTTTAGGGGCCGTATTTATATAATACTGTCTCGGGAATTTTGGAAGCTTTTCGTGAAATTAGGACAGAACGTTGCAAAATTATGAAATGAGTTTGTAACACTTATTACGTACCTACTTTCTTTCGTATTGACTCTTATTGGCGTTTTGCCAAAATAAAATAAAAGAATGGGCGGGAATGAATGCAAGAATTTACA
This sequence comes from Limnephilus auricula, assembly GCA_951813805.1. Lineage (NCBI taxonomy): Eukaryota > Metazoa > Arthropoda > Insecta > Trichoptera > Limnephilidae > Limnephilus > Limnephilus auricula. The sequence continues at coordinate 12,124,130 of OX638403.1, forward strand.
TTAAAAAATGAAGTAGGTACGTTATGCGTTTATGATAAAAAAATAATAGATCACAGAGAAATAGCCGGTTCCGTAAATCGTTTGTGAAAGGAATAAATATTTATTCATAATAAGACAGTCCAAACACCTAGTGAATTATGCAAGAAATTAATTTGCACCGTTATTTGACATCTTTCAAACTATCTTAATTTTTTTTATATGAATACCGCACAAGGATTCCAACTGCTCCCATCTAGAGCCAGTGAGACTATGGCATCCCCAATTGAGGTATATTGTGAGGCTGAAGGTAGTGGAGAGGGAAAGAAGATGCAGGAGAGGAAGATGGGGAAGTTCCTGGCTATTAAGATCTGGTCACCAAACACGGCTAAAGCCATTTCAAGCAACGTTTCAATTCAGAATGGTATTCTTACACCAGGGCGATACTGATTGTATCTTTTACTTTTGAGCGTGCCGCAAATGTACGATGTATTATTTTTAATTAATTACACAAATAAATCAAATAAAATTTATTTGCGCCCGCTGGGTTTGAACCCGTGATCTTCGGATTGGGAGTCGAGAGCCTTACCCCTCAATCACGCCGGCCGTCAAAATAATACTCCTTAACCACTGGAGCGACAGATCAACTAAAATAATTTTTCTCGGATTGTAAAGGAAATTTTTCGGCCCACATTAAAAAAAACATACCTCTGAGTTTGAATATGGAGACATACAAACTGATTATAGTTCTATATAGCCAATGAATTCCCCTATCTTTTTTCAATTATTGCATATTTGTAGGATTTATAAAAAAAAAGTAATTAAATCGTTAACCTTACAACATTTTAAAGAATCTAAAGAATATTTATTTTATTATATTTTGAATGTCAAAATATATCTATTATATAGTCGTTTTAATATTTTTTTTTTTGAAAATTTGCCACATTTTGGCAACAAAGCAATCCGAGGTTTTGGAAAGAGTGCCTGAATGTGGCAAAAAGCGCTTGAGTGGTTAACCAAGAAAACTACCCGTTCACAACCTTCTCGGCATGAGTTCACTCATAATTCATTCAAACACCGAGTATGAATTCCATATGAAATATTATTTTCTACGCGTTTAAATCTTATTGCAGAAAGAACAACGAATGATTCCAAAGATGAATTCATCCATCAAAGACCAAATACTGTATTACTTATGCAAATCCTGTTTCCACCGTGCTTTGACGTACCATATTATTTTGTATCAAAAAATCCTCGTATACCCAGAGAAACAGCTCGTTCCGCAAACCGTTCTCGCCCCGGTTCCATATCACCCTATCATATATGCATGTACCGAGGAAGTTTAGTGAACACACGGACACTAACGGCGCGGGTGTCGCCGTATGAATTTTAATGAAATAAACAAGGAGAAACTCGCGTCCTTGCGGCATCCCGTTCGACAGCGAAAGACACACCGGCGGAGCAACTTTGGACAACAAACCACTACGTGAGGACGTATCACGAGAATGTATCGTATGGGGTGGGGGCACCACAATGGCTATTTAGAGTAGGTGCTTTAATGGCTGTAGCATGCAGAAACTGTTAGATTCGCCGGACGTGGTTGGGAAATGCATTTAGATGAGGCAAAAATATTTTAAGCTCTGCGTTATGTATGAACTAAATTTCATATCTGTTTTCTATTTTCTGTAAAAGAACAATCGTTGTATTGTTCTGAGAGTAATTTATGCTACACAATTTTAAATTTATGTTTTCATTTCCTAAAAGATATAAAATCTCCCTTCCTATTTTATAAAACTGTTTACGAGTATTGTAACCGTAATCAAATCTCAAAACTGTAAAATTGTTAATCAACAAAGTAACTCTTTTGTTTGTTTTTTGCTTAATTTGGTCGAGGATTAATTTTCAAACAGGCAATATCATGGATTTTGGAAATATCATAGAATTTTGTTTGATCAGTAATTACGTTTATTGGGCATGGTTCGACACGTACAACGAATAAAATCAAATCAATTACGACAATAAAATGAATTTAATTGTTTTTGTTTCTGATTTTTAATTTAGTTCTAGTCCCAATTGCTCTCAACTGTCTAGTAATAATAAAAATAATATTATGTAGCTATTCCAAATTCCTGTAATATTCAAAAATCTGTTTCTGAAAAAATAAGAAAGTTTACAGATTTAGGAAATGAAATTAAAAGAATTTGGCATTCTCAGACTATAAAAATATTACCTTTTGTTATTTCGGCTACTGGCATTATACCTATCACTCTTATTAAAAATTTAGGCATATTAGATTTGTCAAAGAATTTGTATATAAAAATTCAAAAATCAGTCATTTTAAATACATGTAGAATTACGAAAGATTTTTTAAATATTTATATTGAGGGATCAGTAGGATTTATCGGTCAAATTACGAATTCCACAGAGCCGAACCCTCTGATATGAAAATATCTGGAGACGGTGAATTATATTCCCATTTAATAGTTTGGTAGATTAACGTGTTGTTCTTGTATTGTTTTGTATTAATTATACTTATATAATACACTTGCATAACGTGGATTTACTAGATGATCATTTATATGGAAAAGTGTATGAAAATTCCTGTAAATCTGGTGAAAAAAAAAAAATATTTGTTCGATTTATATAGCGCCATTTTTGTGAAAAATCACCTCAAGGGCGCTGTACAAATAAATAAGTAGTTAAAAAATCTAAAGACGGTAATACTATGGCATCTTCGATTGGGTATCTTGTGATGATTAAGGTAGTGCTGAGGGGAAAGAGATGGTAGGAAAGAGGTGGAAAAGTTACTGGCTATTTAGATTTGGTCAATAAATACGGCTAAAGCAGTTTCAACCGATGTTTCAATTCTGAATGTTAGTCTTACATCAGGGCGATATTGGAAGTATCTTCCAATTTAGAACATGCCGCCAATATACAACATATGATTTTTAAATGAATAAATTGTGAAATAACACAAATTTAACAATTTTTTTTGCACACGCTGAGATTTGAACTCGCGACCTCCAGATTCGCAGCCAAGGATTGTAACTAATTAATTTGAACTCAATTCGTTTCTGGAATATTGATAAAATTTAAATATAGTAAATATAATTTATCCCCCCCAAACTTACCTACCAGACATACATATACGTCCGTATTGATGGATTCTAACAAAAATATAATTTTAAATAAAGACGTTTGGATTTTTACAAACTACTATTGTTACAAACTACTGTCATTTACTTAATTTCAACGGTATAAATATACCATAAACAATATTTACATGTCACATTGAAAACCAAAAGAAAATATTAGGAATAATTTAAAAAAAAAATAGAATAACAAGTGATTGTGGCATTTGATTGTGAAATGACATCTGTGATATGAGCAAGAGATACAAGTAGATACAAATTTTATAGTATAAATAAGGTAAACTTAGATTAAATTAATATTGATTGAAAATATATGATAGCATAGTCCTCTTGTACGTTCCGTGCAGTTAAATATATTCGCCACATCTGTGTATCTATTACTAACTGCTTGCAACCTAGGTACAAGCGAGTTTTTGAAATACTCAGTCCTGGTGTTGTTGCATTTAAACGGGACTTTGGAACGAGTTGCTCTCGTAGGTATGTGAAATTCAATGAGGTTAGTTAAATCGGGACTGTCTATACTCCCATTTACAATTTTTAACATAAATATTATGTCGGATATAATTCTTTGATCTGAGAGTTTTAATAAATTTAATTCTTTCATCAAATAATTATAGTTAATGTTTTTAATGGGAATACCGAGTTTAAAATTGATACGGTTTAGGAATTTGTGTTGAATTTTTTGGATTCAATCTGAATGTTATTTATAATGGGGGGACCAGATCGAGGAGTTATATTCGACTTGACTACGAATTAGGGATGTACATAAAAATTTTAATGTTAAAATATTCCTGAAACCTCAAACAAGTCTAAATTACCTATCCACCACCTTTAGTCTCACAAAATACGTCAAGAGGGGATGCAATAAAATTACCCCACTTTCTGGATGGTAGGTCAAGGTACCTAACTCATTTCTTTCTTCTGGATAAAATTGTTTTATAAACGCGGGCGTCAGCAGTACGTCCTTTCACCGTAAAAGGGGTAATAATTTGATCACGCTGTGACATGGCGCTGGGATTCGTAAATCTACCCCCATGTTCTAAGTACAATATTTTACTATGTAACTCAACGGCCAATCATTAAGTTCAATAAATTAGTGAAAATATTTTTTTTAAACTTCATAAATATATAAATAAACAAAATATCCTCGAGTTGCTCTCTGAACTCAAAGTTTTAAATCTACATTCGAAGTAATTGTTCAATTTGAAGATAAGATATTTTATAAACTTGGTTGAATATGTTCAATGCTATCGATGTTCAGTTTGTACTGTGGGTTCCAAATTGGCGAAGCATCATCCTTTCGGAGAACTGTTCAGAAGAACTGACTTATTTTTACATCAAATCAAAATCGTGTTAATCTATTTCTTAATTATAAATTCTACCTATTTTTTTTTCCAATATCTACTACGCACAGAGTAATGAAATAATAGTGTAATAGTCAAATAGACAAAGTAATAGTCTTATTATTTCGTATGGTGGGGGTTAAGAGGGGGACATCTAGGTCTGCGAGCCAGTCTAGGGCCTCAGGCGTCGTCCTGTGGACCTCATCCATCCCGCCGGCGAATTGAACATGTTCGGTGGTCTGCAGCGCACCGCATTCGCACATCGCCGACTCTTTAAGGCCCCATCTATGCATCATATGGGCACAATGGCTTTGGAAGCACCTTATCCTATTGATGGCGGACCAGAGTTTGCGAGGCAATGAGAATCCAGTCTGTCTATCGCTTGTACGAGATGGGCATTTTCCACATTGGCTGATTGCCACTCAAGTTTCCACCTATCTTCTGGGGTGAGAGGTGATCGGAGGAGTCTTTCTCCTTCCGTCCAGAAGAGTTTTCGGGACTTCAAACGGCATACCGGGTGAGAGACAATGTATTCCCTCAGTGTTGCAATCTCTCGCATGATATTTGGCGGGGTTATATTTGCAAGTACGGGGAGCCAAGGGAGGGGAGTAGATTTTAAAAGTTCCGCTGATGGTTCGCATTATGGCATTAGGCTGAACGTCGACCATGGAAGTCTTGGCGCTTTTAGCCTATATTGGAGCACAGTATTCAGCTGTTGAGAAAACCAGGGCAATGGATGCCGTTCTGAGCGTGTTAGCGTCGCATCCCCAACAAGTTCCAGCTAGCTTACTAACTAAGTTTAGTCTTGTCCTGGTTTTTTTGCCAACTGTTTTCCAACCTCAAGGTAGTAACTAACAAACTATCACCATTTTTCCTAGCAGGGATAGACACTATAGACAGGGAGGATGGATGGCCAAACAACTCAAAACTCCATACATACCTCTCTGTTATTCCGTACATACCTATCTGTTATTTGTGACATGGTCCGATTCAATAATTTGGTTGTTTTGATCATGACTATGTCTTCCTCAGACATTACCAACTTCTTCTTCCGTTCTTATTTGCGAATCATATTCGCCTTACAGTCCTTTCTTCGTTCCCAAACCATCTAAGCGTCCTTTTCTTGCCTTACATTATTTCAGAATATCTACGTTTCTCATAAGATCATACATAATTTTGTCACTATATATCTTATTTCAGACTATTTTTATCCTTTCTCTGCCAGTCCTCACTAATCCTCACTATCCTAAATCAGGGTAGGTATCAGCAGTTCATTGTGGCCTGCTAGTTTCTCTTCTTTGGATGTTTTTTTGTGAGCGCCTACCTCGTTTGTCCTGTATTAATGGAGTTTCCTTTTTTACCCATCCTTACATACTCATCCAAGCTTATTAAAATTGTATTCTTGAGCCAGTTTTTTGCAAAAACATCTGTGAAATATGTGAAAGACTTTGATGAGAAGATGATTTCTGGAGTTTTGCATATATTTATACTTTTGTTTGTTGCTATATATTTTTTGTCTTATTCTACAACGAACCATATATGCTACACGCATAATATACGAGTGTATAATGCAAATACACTTGTACTAATAAAGCTCCTGTGTTAGTAATGTTTCTAGACTACGGAAAAACCTTATTTCTACCCATTCCTGTGTTTTACGAGTGACACTTATTATTCCTTCACACTCCCGCATTTTATGAGACATAAAATCCTGCGTTTTGGTTTATTGCAGTTTGAATTCGAAATTAGTATCATAATATTTATAAGTTACAGAAGTAGTATCTACGCAGTTTTGTAAATTTAACTACGGTGACACTTGACACCGGTTTGTACTTACTCGTGTACAGTAGCGTTAAATAATGTACTAATTTTTCACTACTTTCTCGCCAATAGCCTCTTGAGACCCGAGGCTAACCCAAGGGCCAGAAAAAAAAATTTGGTGTTATTCTACATTATAAATGTAAAAGAAAAACAATTTTATTTTTAATTTTTTTGTGCATAGTTAATTAATTACAGAACGTATGTTGTAGAGTACCTCAGGTCACAACATAGACCAAAAAATGCAATTCAATACTAAAAAAAGTCTAAAATCACAAATAAAAACAAAAATTTAATAGTTTTAGGACACTTTAGATATCCTAAGACGTTTTAAAGGTAGATTCTAAAATAATAAAAATTAAAAAAAATTTAATGAAATTTTTACATAAAATTAAAATATTATTTACGAAATTAACGATCATCTTATAATCTAAAAAATATTACATTAAATTTAGACCACTAGATACTTCATCATCGCTCAAATTGAAGATATTCTGAGGAACTGAAAGAACAAAACAAAAATTAGACGTCACATACTGACCTGAGACAGCGTACCTACTATTGTTTTGACAAATTGGATTACTTTACAAACAATATATATTTATTGAATAATCTTACAAGTAAATATGTTTCTCTCCTAACTATAATCAATCTCAATTTCATTAATTTATTCCACACATCAAAAGTAATCTAATAACTAACCCGGGTGAGAAAAGAACCGGATGTCATTTTCAAACAGTGCTCTTGCCAAGACTAAATACGTTTTTAATAATAATTTTGTAAAAATGCCACAGCTGATCAATCCTGGCGGTAGAAATGAGTATTATTTGTCTATGAAAAGTGTTATCAGCGTAAAAAAATAGTAATATTGTCAGGAAAAAAGGAATAACCCAGGTACTATAGGGGAGACCTAGGAGAGTTGTGACAGAGGAGAGTTGTGACAGTGACGATTTCTCTCCAACTATAATAGTTAGCGAGATTGCAACAATACTCGTTTGTCGCTTTAGAGATGCGCTACTTCACTCAGTACACGCCGGAGGTGCACTAGATGCTGTCGCGTAATTACGATCTCTGCATGTAAAAAATGCGAAAAGTAGGTTTTTATTCAAAAAATTTGATTGAATTTATATCATGTCTTATTACACGTGCGTTGTTGTGTTATTTTTTCTTAAGTTGTATGGTTATTCAAGTCTCAAAAGCGTTGCATTGATATTTTGTGTTTGCATCGTGTTTAGAAAATATGAATTATTATTCGGACCTAGTCGTAATTTTGAGCACCTAGGAGAGTTGTGACAGCCTGTCACAACTCTCCTAGGTGAGAAGCAATGCCGGTAAAGTCATGACAATCTATGACCTCCCATATATAACAAAATCTGCACTGGTGTAGCAATCACTGCAAGGAATATCAGTGCTGGTTTTGCTGCAACTGGAACATGGCCGGTTAACCGGTTAAGTTATATTTCGAGAAGCCGATTTCCTGCCAAGTCAAGTCACTGATCGTCCCAACCCAGAACTAGAGCAATCCGTTTCAGAAATTGTGGACAGTCCAGTAGAAAGAACCATAACTCCAAATCTCAACACCGACACAGTTGATAACTTTGAAGCAAGAGCAATACTCCAGGTGCATCTATAGAACAGACCATACCATCTAGAAAGTCATCAGTTGTGAACAATAATGCCAATGAACCTGTCAACCGAATAGACACAAAATCAAATCTGCCGTGCTTACTGCCACACATACGAAGGACGAAATAGCTGCTATAGAAGCCAATAGGAAGTCGAAGACTGTGAAAAAGCGTGTCTTAAGCGACGATAAGAAGAAACCTAAAAAAGCCATGAAGACTAATAAGAAGAAGAGAACAGGTGACGACGAAAGAAATGACGAAGAAAATAATTGTGTTTGCTTTGTTTGCCTTGAAGCCTATGCAAACCGCAGATCGAATGAGGAGTGGGTGCAATGCCCAGAATGCAAAGTCACACGTAGATTGTACTGAGGGCGAGCTGTAATACATTTGCCATAATTGCCTAACAAATTAGATTAAGATTTTTGACTGATTATAATATGATTGATCTCAAAACCATGCCATAATTACTTATAAGTTATAAGATATAATTACTTGTTATGGGAATGTTATATGTTGTTTTTGTTGGTACTTAATATAATAAAGGATGATTACATTACTTTTGCAAAAAAAATAGGTTGCATTTATTTGTAATATGTGTAATGGTATTTTTTAATACTCAAATAGTCTAAATACAAAGCTGTCACAACTTACCTCGGTGATAGGGGAGTTGTGACAGAGGGAGTAGTTTTTCTTTTTGTTGATTTTCTCGGAAACCATAATACTTTAATTAATTTTGATGATTGTTTTGTATAGGGAAGGAATGGTTCTACATTAGTTCACATACGTCATAACTGTGGATTGTTTATTGAGCGAGATACGTCCTTTAAATTAAAAATTGTCACAACTGTCCTCGGTCTCCCCTACAGTGGACTGCAGGACGCAAAAGGATAACCTTATTTTTTTTTTTTCTATGGTAAACTAAGGTGGATAGGATTGGATTGAATCGGATGAGATTCTCTAAAGTAACAGTTAACCAAAGATTTTCGTGTCAAAGAGTTTTTCTAATCTATGCCTTTCATGAGATGATATTTATTAAATAAAAAATTACCCTCAAGCAAAAACAAGAGAGATTAACACAGACATTATCTTAAATAACCAGATTGTCCACTCTAAGTATTTGGTGTTACTCTAAGTGACCAGCTAAAGTACGGAGGCTCCATCGAAGCCAGGGTTAAGCTAGCCTCTCAGAAACTGCGCGTATTGCGCAGGGTCCGCAGATACTTTAATAGTCCCATGGTCAACTTTTGCAGCCACCCCTGGTCTGAAGCTCTAAAATACGACTCAGAAACGGGTGGTTCATTTGACAAATTCCCATAAACAAATTGTATATTGTTTATTGTTTATTCTTCACATTTTAGGTATAACAGTTTACAATACAATTTTTAACCTCACTAGGACAAGCCTGTGTTGAGGTTAACAATTATTTACAAAGTAACAAAATAACACAAAAGGAAAAAGGGAAAACAAAAATAATACTTCAAAAAACACAATAATACTTCAAAAAACACAAATAATATAGGTAAAATAAAAATGATACTTCAAAAAACAATATTGTTACACAGATAATGGACAAGCTAAAGGCCCTTGGCACATTACAATGTAAACAAAGTAGGGTGACCATAGTTGATTTGAATTTTGAAGGACTAAGATAAATAATAAATATATGTATATAATATATTATGCTATTAATTTAGCACGACAAAGATGAAAAATGGATTGCAATTTTTAGAGTACAGGCTTCGGGTGGGAATACTGTCCGTATTCCACCGGTAATTCAGTAGAAAATGCTTCGATGTTCTAGTGTCATTGATTCTTTCGGTATCGGTGCACAGTCGGGAAACACGCCAACATTTGTACACAGCCCAAGATTTGTACACAGCCCAACATTTGTACACAGCCCAACATTTGTACACAGTAGACATTTGTCACACGAGAACGGGTCGCTTTTACGACTCGTTCTTGAGTTCAATTTACAATTTCCTCCCACCTACAATATGGGTTTCTTCAATATAGTAATTTTTTTATTTATTAAATCAAGACCCAGGTTCACTCCTTCCTTTCTAAAAAAAGAATCTCCACGCAGCCTTTTCAATATGCCTTAGGCCCCGAGGGAAAATGTTTTTTACAAGACCTCTGTGTAACAACATTGAATTATATACTTTATTAAAAATTCTCAGATTTCTCGGAAGTTATAAACTTATCAACTTCACCTGTGAGTTACTACATCCTGTAGGTATACCAAAAATAATTGATTTTGAATTTGAAAGTAGGTAGGTATCGACCGTTGAACGCATCTTATCCCAAAAAATCTATACAACCCACCCTTACCTAAAGAGAAGTACGTAAATTAATAACTTCAAGAAAATGTACCAACTTTTCCAATGCCGGAAACATTTTCTCAAAGAAATATGTTTACACGGATTTTCTCTCCAAAGCCTCCGGGGATTAGAAAACTTTCACATTTAAAAAAAAGTAAATGATCTAAGCCAAAATGTAATATTTTTACTCGATGTCGGAACCAACCAACTTCTGAAGTTTTTGTATTTAAAATTTTAATAAAACGATTATCTGCAAGATATGAATAATTTAAGGCGGCAACATCAAAAAACTTCACATAAAAATGTAACCGAAAAAGTGTTCACTTCATAATCATAATTTATACCGTAGAAAAAATGTTAGAAAATACAAAAACCGCACTATTCAGAATTTGCATTTGAATTCTAGGAATTTCTAATATGACGTAAATATTTCACATGGCTTAAAATGTTGTTTTATTTTGAAACTAAAAACCTTTGATGTTTTGCATTATAGTTTCAATCATAAACAACAAAAGAAATATTCGTGGTTCACGGTTTATTTTACATATTTTTCGCTAAAAGGCGGTTATATCCCATGAAAAGTACGAGAAAATACGAACTTGTGTTGGATTAGACCATATTTCGATAACATTTAATGAATTTAATTTTTTATTTTTTATTGTGATTACCTCACAAGAGTCCCAACTGCTCCCGTCTGGAGCCAGTGAGCCTATGGCATCCCCAATTGGGGTATGTTATGAGGCTGGAGGTAAGCGGGGAAGGGAAGGAGACGAGGAAGAGGAAGGTGGGGAAATACCTGGCTATTTAGATCTAGTCACTAAACACGGCTAATGGTGGTCTTACACCAGGGCGATACTAAGAGTATCTTCCACTCTGGAACGTGCCGCAAATATACTATACATTATTTAAAATAATTAATTGTGAAATAACACAAATCAATTAAATAAAATTTATTTGCGCAAGCCGGGTTCGAACCCGCGGCCTTCGGAATGGGAGTCTAACGCCCTACCGCTGGACTACGCCGGCCGTCTGAATATGAATAAAACAGTATTCAAAACGGACTTCTTTATTCCAAAAAACCTAACCTACTCTTAAAATGGGATAATCCGGTATTCTGCAAGGAACTTGTATGAATAGCGTGGGTGGAAACTGTAGGCCTCGAGTTAAAGTTTAACATAGATCTAACGTTTTTCAAGTTGTTGCTAAATATTGCACAGTTATTATAATTATTTTTTTTCAGGAAAGATACACATTCCCGGGTTACAAACCTAAAAATATTTGGAAATTCAACCAACACACTAAGAGGAAAATGTGGCTTGTGTTGTGATGGAGGACTTAGCCAGCCGAGGAATTGAACACACAACGCGCCACTGATCGCATTAGTTGATAAAAATACAATGGTATTTAAAAAAAAATATTTATAAGACTGTTATAATAACAATATTTGAAACAATAGACATAAATCAGTGCATACGTTGAACTTTTAACCTTGTAGTACGAAAGCTTTGATTACATTAATAACTGTAATAATAAGGTTCCAGTATGAAGATTATAATAAGGTTCCAGTATGAAAATTTCAATTTTCACATACATTCACCGTTGCATGGTTGCACGCAATAATAAAATCTCTCTTCAGTAATATTTCACTACTTAGTCCATTCGATTTTCGTTGATCGACTTATCTCTCTTAGACCACACTTTAACCACACTTTGACCACACTTTAACCACACTTTGACCATACTTTGACCACACCGTGACTACACTTTGACCACACTGTAACTCTTTTTTTTTTTGTAATATTTTTCATAATTTGTCACTGACAGCCGAGCAGTAGGTAAACATTACAATAATTGAAGAAATAACAATATGTGTTTGTTAATGTAATTAGTATGTAAGTCATAAATATTTAGTATTTTTATTTTTATTTTTAACTTTTTAACTTAAAGAGTTAAACCTCAAATTATAATATTTTAATTAATGAAGATAATATTAGCGAAAGTCAATCGAAAATCTGAAACAGAAAAATCAGAAAAAGATACGGATACATCTGGGACTCGAACCCAGGTCCTCCGGCAATCCGGGCCGACGCGCTAACCAACTGCGCCAACGTATCCCTATCCGATTCGGTCATTTTTAACTGTATCATACTTCGACTGAGAACCACCAACATTATTTTCATTTTTCTTATCGCATATTTTTATTGGCTGCTACCTTTATGTGTGATTGCAAGATTCAACTCGAACTAAATGCCCTCTAGATAGTGTCAGGATAAATTTTATCACTTTTTATTAATATGCGACATCTATTGACTTTATCTGCAAGTCTAGGATGAAATATTTTTATTTTTATTTTTAACTTTTTAACTTAAAGAGTTAAACCTCAAATTATAATATTTTAATTAATGAAGATAATATTAGCGAAAGTCAATCGAAAATCTGAAACAGAAAAATTAGATTATCGCGTCGGCCCGGATTGCCGGAGGACCTGGGTTCGAGTCCCAGATGTATCCGTATCTTTTTCTGATTTTTCTGTTTCAGATTTTCGATTGACTTTCGCTAATATTATCTTCATTAATTAAAATATTATAAATATTTAGGTTTAAGATAGCTGTAAGTCATAGTACTAGTAAAGCAATATTGTGTAAATACCCACTCGGTCTTAAAAATAAGTGTAGTTTTTAGTTGTTAAGTCATTAGCTATAAATCTTTGTTATAAGCCATTTGTAATATACATAATATAGGTTCAATATTTAAATGAATTTGTGAAGCGCCCTTGAGGTGATTTTCTCACGAAAATGGCGCTATAAAAATCATCCAAAAATTATTATTATTATTATGGTGAGAAGTGCTCTCATCAAAAATGAAATATGTAATAGCACAGAGATGTAAAATTTGCCTAATTTTTATAATTTACCCCAAAACCTTAACAGCACAGATCTAATTTCAAAGGATTTGATAATGCTTTAAAAATGAGATGCATATCTATATTCAAACCCCAAAACCTTTTAAAATTAAAATTTTAATACTAAAAAAAATAAGTCTAATATCTTTGTGAATTAAAGTTATCACACACTGATTCAATTTTAATAACAAATCAAGTTTCCATTTTCCTTCATTATACTTTATTTTGTATGTTATATATAAAGTGGGTTTATTACCTGGTAGCAATTTGTATCTACTTCGAATTCCTTACCATTACCGGTTTGATTAATCTGTGTGGCAAACAACATGGCAAACGTTCATTAGCGCTACAACTGATATCAGTCATTTTTCATTTCTAGCAATTCCATAAGAAAACGAGAGGGAAATCCATTCCAAAGTAGCCTAACAAAAGCTCTATAAAAGCTGCATTCCAAAAGCCTTACGTCATTTTTATTCCATTATGAGCCGTGTCTCCGGGCGTTGAATGGACGGCGAAGTCAATGACTACGCAATATAAACTTTACGAATTAATGTTCATACCACGTCCATGGCTGATCTGGGAAAAATTACCACTTAAAACTTTGTCCCTCTCGACACTGAAACGGCGAAGAGAACTTCTGTGATATTGGTTTTTCTCGTCATCAATGCCTCGCCAAAGTTTGCTTTCATAAATAACAGTATTTCTTACCAGATTCTAAACTCTGGCGCTTGCTAATAATACTTTTTGATGAGAAATATGTTTTTTCTTTGTTTGTTAAAAAAAAATGTAAGACTTCAAATGCTCTAAGTTAGTGAATTTTAGAATATTTAATATAGAACAGAAATTTCAATAAAATAAGTGCTTAGATGAAGATATTTTACTGAAAATTCCAAATTATTAATTCAATCGATATTAACTCCATTTTTATTACTTTGAAACATGAACAATGCAAAAAGCAAATTATCTTCCTGAACTGGTATACATTATACTGTAATATTATAGTATTATATACATTAAGGAAACAGTATATTATGTTATATGATTTAGTTTTTTTGTAGTATTTTTTTTAATATCACGCATATTATCGATGCTTCTGACTGTTGAATATTGTAATTTTTTGCCTCATCTATTTTTAAATTATAATTTTAATGTATTATCGTTATAATTTCTAATGTTCTTTAATTAGTATTAATTCACTTTAAATATTTTTCAGTTTACATGATCTGGACTCGAACCCGCACCCCTCTGATTGCCGGTCAGGAGCTCTACCATTAAGCTACAACGGGTTATCTCCTACCCGCCAAATGATTCAAGATATACCTAGTGTTTCAGGATAATAATTATTGGATATAATAATTGTTACCATTTGTGCTATGCATAAAAAATCTTCCCAGGGCCTCCTGTGTGGAGCTAATGTAAAAAAAAAAAAAAGTTTATCAATTTGAAAAAAAATTTATATAAATCATTTTAAAGGGACTTAATGTTGAAATATGTAAAAAAAAGTGAAATATATAAATAAAAAATAAAAATTTGTCCATTTCCGGATCATAATCTAAAAATGATTCTCAAATGTATCTATGTTATCTAGCGATCACCTACTAAGCATTATTTTGTATTGTATTTATAATACACCTTTCTCCCATTTGTAATCACGAGTCATGCAGCTATATTTATAGACCGTAGAATAATAATACGAAAAAAAAAATTTTAACATTGGTGTAATTTGAATTCTGTTATATTTTCTGTAATAAAAACCTTATAAATAAAATAAACATTTTGTATATAACGATGCGTAGGGTACAGCGTTAAAAGGTAACAGCAAAGGGGACCAGCAAAATAGCGACAGAGATGAAGTGAATGTTTAAAATGATGTCTAAAACGGTAGTCCTGGCACAAAACAGGAAACATCGGAAAGACAGGAAGGAATCCTATAAACACCCAGAAATGGGCAGAACAGGGCTAAAGAAGAAGAAGATTAAAGCATGAGGCACATATTTATTGATATATTTGTTACCGGCTTCGTACGTACCTTTATAATAATATGAAATATGATTTAAGAGAGCCATAGTGAGAAAACTTTATAGACTGAAGTTTTTTATTCCACTGAATACCCTTAGAATAATATATCTATCATTGGCGGAATCCCTAATAAGATATGGAATAACTACATGGGGACATTCAACAAAAACAAATCTTCTTTCAGTGCAAAATTTACAATATTCCTTAGTAAAATTATTATTAAACAAAGCTGAATACGAACAAAGACATGATGTATCAAAATCATTACTATATAACTCTGTAAATTTATTATCTGTTCGTGCTATATTGTGGTTCAAAATTACGAATCAGCATACATCTCAACCTGAATATAATAAAATAGTGGTACATGTTCATAATACAAGACTAACTGCAAACGATGGACTTGTTATTCCCAGGTCAAAGAACTCTAGAACACCTCGTACCAATAATTTACAACATGTTACCCATTTCAATAAAAAGCTGTGAATTGACTTTCAGAAGGAAGTGTATGCTAAAAAATGGTTATGTGAAAGAATTTTTTATACGAGTTTTTCTAAATTTCGTTTTTAATGTTTTTTCCATTATCACAATCTTTTTTATTTTTCTTTCTTTCGTTTTTCCTCTGCTCTTTATTTTATATATGTAAAAATATGTGGATGTATGCATATATATATATATATATATATATATATATATAATGGGATAATGTGTATATTTTATGTACCTGTTTAAATTTTCTAAAAAGTAATTGTTAAAAGAACCCGTTGACAAACTGATGTAAATCAGTTTAACGGGACTTAATGTTGAAATACGTAAAAAAAAGAATATTAAATAAAAAATAATATTTTTTTTTAACTTTAGTTTTACTTGAGAATCAAAAAATATCTTAAAATTTAGTATCTACTGTACCTACTCGTGAAATTATTTCAGAAGCATTCGTACTTACAAAATAATTCAAGATTATTTTCGCTCGGCATATCAAACTACCAGGATACCAGCAAAGGCCACGGATGTCTGAATTTCCCCGAGCACTGAACGTGCACACATTGCGCTCTTCACACGACCATTATCAGGGTGTCGTATGACGGGCGAGACGAGTCGTGCTTCGCTCACATGCACAGCAGACAGAGACTAGGACCGGCTCCTGCTATTATAAGCAAGCTATGGCGAGGTAGCTAGGCTATTATACTGGCCGGCTCGCGCTATAAGCTTTGGCTCTAGGGTAGGACTAAGCTATAAATACTTGTATTGTGTGGAGCGCTCTTGTTAGCATAGCTGCTTTTGAATCCTACCCTGTGTCTTGTGACTTGCGTCCTCCCTCTGTGCCCTCTGTGCCCGAGACACACTCGTAGCATAAGGGTGAGGTGTGCATTTTTTTTAACAAGGCGTTTACTGAATTGTGTAGCATTTATGTTTTGTTGGAAATTTCACTTCTATTGTGTCAAGCGTCAAAGAATTGTGAAAAAAAAACATGAGTCTAAACTTTATGCTCGGTTGAAGTAAAACTTCTTTGACTGTTGTGGCAGGTATTAAAAAAAAACTAAAACGGTACAATTACAGCCACCTGTATTTGTTTTTAATTTTTACAGGGTTCTCGCCTTCGCTAGAATATTTTTATTATTTTCCGAAACTTGGATGCAATAAAATCAGGAGCAAATCAAGAGACATTAATTTCTACAGATGAATGATTATTTTTATATCTATATATATTTATCGCTTATTATATTTTTTCACCTGCAAACAACCAACTTTATTTTTATATGAGAAAGGCATGTAAGTGCTAACACTCTCACTAGGTGGCGTCGAGGCATTACATCTACATTTTTTGGTGAAAATACTTTAACTCGTCAAATATTGATTATTTTTTTAAATTGATAAACTAATGTTTAAGACAAGATTTTTTATGCATAACACAAAGGGTAACAATTATTATACGCAATTATTATTAGCCTGAAACACTCATCAATATTGAAACCTCTCCCGAGAAAAGATATATGTCGCCGACGGGACTCGAACCCGCACCCCTCTGTTTGCCGGACAGGAGCTCTACCATTAAGATACGGCGGGATACCTCCTACCCGCCAAATGATTCAATATATACCTAGTGTTTCATTCAACAATTATCGCTTATTATATTTTTTCACCTGCAAACAACCAACTTTATTTTTATATGAGAAAGGCATGTAAGTGAACTCTCTCACTAGGTGGCGTCGAGACATTACATCTACATTTTTTGGTGAAAATACTCGTCAAATATTGATTATTTTTTTTTAATTGATAACCACCGCACCTATGTCGTAGATTTAAAAAAAAATTTAAATCTTTTTTTAATTTTTAATATTTTTTTTTTTTTTTTAAACTTTATTCTCATTTTGTTTCCGTTTTTTTTTACTATATATGCAGTATCTCACAATATTTTTTTAAATATTAATTTGATATGTTCTACGTATAATATGGAGCTCGTGGGATTGCACCACCTGCAAAATCTGGAATAAACAAGAAAAAAAAAAAAAAAAAATCACAAGTGACTGATTTACGTTGGACAGAAATTTATCAAATATAAATTAAAATTTCATCTCAAAAATCGACCTGTAGATTGGGCAAGATTATTTTTTTAGTGATTATAAATAACCCACAAAAAATTCAAAATTGTCTGCATCTAAAATGATGCAAAATAGAATTCTTTATCGGTTTATCTTACTAATATTATAAACACGAAAGTTTGTATGGATGTATGTGTGTTTGTTACTCTTTCACGCAAAAACTAATGAATAGATTTTAATGAAACTTTATAATAATATAGCTTCTCATACATCAGAATAATATAACAGATAGGCTATAATTCATAAAGCTAGCTATTTTCCATATATTACAAATAATAATTATGTCATAATTTGAGAATGACATTTTGCAAAACAATGGTTAGATCAAAATTCTATTTTAGAAAATATTTAAATTAGTGAATTTATTTGAAGTACTCGCTTAATACTTGGAATCGAATCGAAAATTATAGATATTTTAAATAAATAGGTATTAAATGACTTATGGTATAAACATAGAGATGGGACCTAGGAAAAGAAAATAGGCTACTCGAAGTATTAATCCTGCGCAGACGAAATCGCAGGTCAGAAGCTAGTATTTTATAATTTTTAAAAAAAATTGAATATATCCTGACTAGATATTTGCCATATTTTTTTAATAAAAAAATTATAATTCGGTTTGATTGGGTATTTTAAAAATGGACCGCACAGCCGTTTCTCTTAACATGAATCGTTAATATGGAATGGTCTTGTTTATTGTTCATTTATGACATCGCTTACTGCGCGACAGCTGTTAACACATGGTGCGCCAATACAGCACTACGACTATTTATAACTCAGATCGTTTACTGACATATACTATTTGGTTAATTTAACTATTAACATTACTGTTAAGATCAGACAGTAAATCGTCGTTACATATTTCATATGAGCAATGTGACGATTTTGACGAAAATGAGTTAAATATACAGTTTTTTTTCTTTTTTTTTCCATCTTCTACAATATGAGCCATGTAAAAATGTCAAATATTTAAGGCGATTAAAATAATCCACGTGAAGACAATAAAAATAGTACATAATATATATTTTTTTTATGTTTTATTCTCTGCGTACCGCTACACAATTCAATTGCCTTGGTATGTAAATAATATTAACATCATTTTATGATGCATAGCAGTCAAATTTGAGTAAATTTAAACTAAATATTTTGACATTATTATGGTATCATAATTATGACGAAAACTGTATGTAGAATATGAAGCATGTGAGAAAAACTGTGCACAGAATATGAAGCATGTGAGAAAAATGCGTTAAAATTCAATCTTCTGGCATAAAATAATTATTTTGCCATGAACATATCTTATAATAAACGAAATATATTTTTTCTACTTTGTCCATAAAGAGAATTGTTATTTTCTGTTTCGTTATTTTTTAAAACAGATTTTATCGATTATCTCAGAATGTACTCAGAGTCACACCCTTCATATTATATATGCAACGACGGTATAATATCAAGTGTCAATTAGGTTAAAGGGAAAGGGATAAGATGATAAGGACAAGGGGCGGAACGGTAATAATTATTGTTAAATATACATATTTATTTAATTTATTATTATTATTTCATTATGTAGAAACATTTATGGAAATGGAAAAAAAATCATAATAAGAAGTAGGTACATAATATAGTATAAGTAATAACTATTAATAATTATTGAGATTATGTAAAAAAATATAGTATTTAAAATGCGGACTATATCTATTACGTCTTGTCAGGTCCTTACCTAGTCAGATTTCCTATTCTATGGAAGAACATCCTCCAATGATGCGTGGTGTATTTTATAAAAAATATATTATAAAAATAGTATTTTATAAAAATATATTAATGTTTTTCTTCAATAGATATACCAAGGGACTTACTAATAATACACTTTTTAGGTTTTACACAACTTATATATAATTACTAATGTATGGTAAATAGTTTCTTATCAGTTGTGTACAGTTTTTTGGTAAGTTTTTATCTTTATACAGGATGTTAAGGTACGTACTTGAGTTACTTTAACCAGTGATTCCTGACATTATTTGAAGTAAAAAATGTAAATGAAATTTTGGTCTCCGGTGACATTTTTGGTGTTTTTTTTTTTTTTTTTTTATCTACAAAAACATAAATAATAGTAGGTGTTGGGTAGTTGGAGGCGGGGTAATTGGTGGGGCGGTAACTCGTCTGAGTGACCAATAAGGTCATGTGAAAGAATTTTTTTTAGTTTGATTTTGAAGAAAAAATATTTTGAAAAATAAAAAAAATTGACTTAAAAAAGTCACCGGAGACCAAAATTTCATTTACATTTTTTACTCCAAATAATGTCAGGAATCACTGGTTAAAGTAACTCAAGTACGTTCCTTAACACCCTGTATACTGGGGGACTTCATAGCGTACTAGCTGATACCCGGCATGCGTTGCATATGTTCCCATTCATGCTCGTTCCCCTTCCGCTACCTCTTCCTCTTTCCCTCCCGCGTCCCGTTTCCCTCCCACATTCCCTTTTCACTTTCCCAGCGTTCCCCCACCCCTCTTTCGATCTTCCCTTTCTCATAAACCTTCTCCCTCACGCATTTCGCTTCCACTTTCTCCGCCTTCCCCTCTCCCTCGTCCCCCCACCGGTGAAAGCCCCCTCCTTAATTCAGCATCCCCATTAATCTTTTTTTTTAGTTTTATGATACTTTGTAGAAGGTTCTTGCGGAATGAAAAATTAAAAAAAAATTGCACAGAAAATTGGATAATTTTAGAAAAAATAACGACTATTTTAACTTCGTACTAGAGATATTTCCTATACCATTCATCCGATGGCGATAAAAATTTGGTGAGTTATGGACATGCCAATAAAGGTTGATATATACCAATATTTTTATATTGGCAAGTTCTGGAGTTAATAAATTTGCACAAAAAAATTGCAATAGGGCACAGTTGTTTGAAAAATAAGTAAATTTTTTGAAGTTTAGTGGCAGGAAAAAAAAACAGGAGGGGAAGGGTAATCCAGGAGGGGCGGAAGGGAATGAAGGAGGGGTAGTTCGAGGGTGGGAGGACGAGGGAGGGGTAGGGCGGAGAAGGTGAAAGTGGAATTCGTGAGGGTGAAGGTTCGCGTGGAGGGGGACAGCGGGAGAGGGGTGGTGGACCATGGGGAAGGTGAAGAGGCAACGCGGGAGGGGAAGGGGACGAGGGTGGGGAAGAGGTGGCGGAAGGGGTACGGGGACGAATGGAAAAGGACATGCAGGAAGAATCAACTTCTTTATTTATGAGGCATTTCAACGCATGCCGGGTATCAGCTAGTTATTTAAAAATCTAAATTATCTTATTAATAACCATTTTGTTTCCAAACACGTAAACACAATTACACTTATACCTATCAAACCTAACTTTTTCAATCATAATTTTTAAAAGCAAAAACGACTATTATTATCCATATATCTTAACTGTGTTTGAATTTTATCCCACAATTATATCATAATAAATAAAATCGCAAGTATTCATATGATTTGAGCCAATTAAATATAAGACTACAATAATAATATATATCCAAGAATCTTATAAAACAAATCCAAAATTATTAATGTTCTTTATTCTAAATTAAAGTGTTTCTCTTTATTACAATTATTAGCGAGCGCTTCTAAGATGCGAATCAACAAACATGACCCAAAAGAGACAGAATTAAACGAATGCCAACTCCTCCAAGCTAAACACGAAAGCATCCCTTAATAATTATTACTTACATCCCCTAGTTCTTACCAACTTCCTTTTGCTTGTACCTTCCACGACACGAAAATAACACATCTCGTAATGACGAAAAAACAAATCTCTCATTACGAAAAACAAAGGGAAGATTGCCTCATTATATTATTTAATTAATTTACGGAACAGTCGAGAACGTTCGTGTAGGCGATGATTAAAAAAATATTTTTAATTTTAGCTCAGGTTAAATTAAAATGCGTAAGAAGTACAAAGTATTTTATTCAATTGCTTTTAGCACGAGGACTTGATGTTCTTAGTTAATAATTTTAACTCTTACATTTTGGAAATTCTTACAATTTTAGTTTTAGTAAAAATCTTACTTCATCATAGCCGTCAACCCTTGAACTGTATAGCCACTCGAGCGATGAATTTTCAGTTTTTGATTTGGTCATTCGGTTTAACATTTCTCAAAATATTAGTACAGAAACATATAAACTGTTTACTGCGATTTAAAGTTAATGAATTCACATAGATTTCACCGTTTATCCCATATCTGTAGGTTCGTTAAATATGGTCCAATTTTGGACCGAAATCAATTGCAGAAAAATAAAAGCGGTCCAAATTTGGACCTAAATCGCTCCAGTGCCAGTGGATAAATTGCAAATTTCATAACTCCAGAACTCGCCAATATAGAAATATTGCTATATAGCAACCTTCACGGGCATGTCCACAACAACTCACCAATTTTTTATCGCAAACGAATGAATAGTATCGGGAAAACGCGCTTAACTGTCAAACGTACGAACTTAAAATAGTCGTTAATTTTTCTGGAATTATCCAATTTCCTGTGCAATTTTTAAAATTTTTCTTTGGAGAAGAACCTTCTACCTAAATCTAAATATAATAATTTTCAACATACATATTAAAAATCGTTAACCATACATACCCTTTCACAATCTATACCAATATTCTTAAAATGAGCATCGTTGCTCCGTTTCACCAACAGTCGCCAAAATAAGCACTGAATTAAAACAGCTGAAAGCTTTTCCAGTCGATCAAAAAAAGGACAAATCATTTAACACCGAACGAATAAACACGCAGTAAGTTTTCCGAAACATTCGATGCGGTGCCTTTATTTTTACATACGCTTTTCCAGACGCTTGATGTGTTCGGATCGTCTCTCACTCGTTTTATTCCGCTTCTTCTTTCCAGCGTTCGTTCTCTCTCACCAGTCAGTTTCCTTCGGCAGGCGGAGCAAAGTGGACGTGTCGCTGCGCTCCGTTCGAACGCACCTTGCCACAAGCGTTTCGTAAGTCGCGGAATTCAAAATAAAACACTGTGCTTCTAAATTTGAATGTGAACAAAGATGGATTTTCAGACATTAGCGGCAGATTCTAAAATAAATATATTCAAACAATTTCGTGGAATTTCTGTGAGAATAAAAAATGTTTTCTAACTTACAAAATAAAGCTCCTCACATAATAAACCTTGTAGATAAGTGATTTAGGATGTATTCGTGAAAACTTAAGAACAATTACAACATTATTTATTGCCTAAAATCTGACAAAGAGAAGTTTGTGTGAAAAAAACACACTGTACATAAATGTTATAAAAAACAGTTTTTAAAAAAAAAATAATAATGAAAAAAATAGGATTAATCAATGTTTGTTTTTGATACATTGTTGCGTGTGTTGAATACATTATTAGTGTCGCATGCAAATAATGAGTGAATCAGTTAGTTGACAAAAATCGTTGATTTAAATATTGTTCGCATAGTTGACATGCGTACTGTCAAAGATGAGTCCATACCACATACATGTATTTCTCCTTCTATTCGTATTTTTTACTGGTAAGTTATTGATCATTTTGTATCCTTAAACGTAATTTGATATATTGTCGTAACATATATAATATGAATCATGTGAGACTGAGTACATTCTGAGAAAATTGATAAAAATAACGAAATGGAAAATAACAATTTTATTTATGGACAAAGTAGGAAAAATATATTTCGTTCATTATAAGAATATATTTATGACAAAAATTAATGATTTTATGACAGAAAACTGAATTTTAACGCGTTTTTCTCACATGCTTCGTATTCTATGCACATACGTTTTTCGACATAATTTTAAATACCATAATAATGTCAAAATATTTAATTTAAATTTATTCAAATTTGACAGCTAGGTATCACAAAATGATGTTAATATTATGTACATACCAAGGCTATTGAATTGTCTAGTAATATGCAGAGGACATGACTTTATATATCTTTTTATTATGTACTATTGTGATTGTCTTCACATGGTTTATTTTCTATCGCTTTAAATATTTGATGTTTTTACATGGCTCATATTGTAGAAGATGGGGAAAAAAAGCAAAATAGTTGTATATTTAACTCATTTTCGTCAAAATCGTCACATTGTTCATATTAAATAAGCAATGACGAAATTATGCTTCTTTCATTAAAAATTAAACTAATATTTACATGATACGTTTTTAGATTTTCACGCCCAAAAGCATTTTCGTTGTTTGTTTTTGGGGTGACATCGTCGGATGTGCCGGATCTGCCCTGATGATGGACACTGCAACGCTGTCCGAAACGTCGGCTAAAGAAGGAGGTAGCGCAACACGGCATAACACCTTAAAAATAAACAACGAAAATAATATAAACATTAATATAACAATTACATCAGCCAAATAAGGGGCATAATTTTATTAAAAAATCTATATTGCAAAATTACTAGCTCGATTTTTTTAATCCGAATACTGCTCATGAGTTCCAACTATTTCGAACTATCCAATAAGACTACAGCATCCCCAATTAGAGTACGTTGTGAGATTGAAAGAAGTATTGAAAGAAAGAAGATGCGAGAGAGAAAGGTTGAGATGTACCTGGCTATTTAGCTCTGGTCACCAAACAAGCCTGAAGCTCGGAGTACTGTACATACTTTGCATGGATAACATTTTCAGATCTATAAAAAAATATGACACATGGTAAGTACTTTTTTATATCTTTCTGAAGAGGAATACTCTGCGTATTTTTGTTATTATCTGGGCGAGGAAACTAGCGTCAAAGTTGTTATTTTTTAATGAATAATTTTACAAGAACGAAAAAAGTTAGACTTTCAATAAAGTCAAAAATAATCTTAGCCATAAAGGGGTATTTAAAAAAACTTGTTCCTTATGTAACTTCATATTTAACTAATGAAAAAACAAATTATTTAGTACTTTGCGCTTATATTTTTTCTAAATAATTTTATTTTAATTCCATTTGTTGAAAAGGTAGGAAAAGCTTCAATGTATCCAAAACAATTTTTTTCATATTCATAAGGCAAACCAATTCGTAGTAAAGATAAATAATATTTGTAAAATAGTGATTTGGCGTATAACATCATCTTAATGTGAAGAAAACCACAAATTAATGTTGGTACACCGAAAATAGGCAATAACTATCTAAATTGTCATCTAAAATATGTTTTATTAACTTATTAAATCTCTAATAACGACAAAAAAACATTTTGTGTTTTGATATGATTTTAGATTTTCACGGCCAAAAGTATTTTTGTTATTTTTTTTGGGGTGTTATGCCGTGTTACGCTACCTCCTTCTTTAGCCAACGTTTCGGACAACTTTACAGTGCCCATTATCAGGGCATACCTATGTGTTGACACAGACTGTTGGCTAAAAAAGGAGGTAGCGTCACACGGCATAACACTCCAAAAATAAATAACAAAAAAGTAAGTTTTGTTTTTTAAGACAAGTATTCTTGGGTTAGGAATAATCTGACAATATATGGAAAACTTCTTCTACTATAATAATAAGCAGAAAATGTTGCCTGTGTAGTGATGAAGAAGGAAGCTAGCAGAGTTACCGAATCCACCACGCATCGCTAGGATGGGAGAGGGAATCCTAAGCATTTGTCCACTCGGATACTAACCGGTCAATAATTATTTATAAGATTTGCAAGATATACGGGATACATTAATTCTTATAATACGTGCGGGTTATAGGAATTGAACTCGATTCATTCGACTGTCCAACTGTCCAGTCTCCTTCCCTTCCCTCAGGACAACCTCATTAATTTAGCCATGGACATTGGACGTAATGCCTTTCCGAGGAGGGATGCAATTAACCGTAAGACGTTTAACTTATCATGAATTAGGACTAAGTCGATATGCCCTTTGGGATTTGAACTCTATCCATCTGGCGGCCCGATAGCGACATATATAAATTAAATATTTTGAAAGAGGTTTATTAAAATCGCATGTATCGTAAATTATTTATATGAAAATACTGCATGCAAAACGAAATCTGTCCTTGCCTGAGACGAATATAATATAGTACCGTGTAAGTACAGCAGCATTATGCACGGCGATAACCGAAAAACATGTTAGGTCGATGATCGGCTGCTTTACTCTTTTCATATAAAACAAAATTTGGTTTTCAGGTCAAAATACCCAACGAAAGTGAATGATATATTTTAAATCACAAGGTGATATAAACGTCTAGTATTGATCAAAATAAAATAAGGGCCATTAAAAAGTACATTTTTCCTGTTTTTAGAGGTAACATTTCCTGTTTTTAGAGGTAAAATTTTTAAAATCTTTTTTTTAAATCACAAGGTAAAATAAATGTCTAGTATTTTCGTTGTTTGTTTTTGGGGTGTTATGCCGTGTTGCGCTACCTCCTTCTTTAGCCGACGTTTCGGACAGCGTTGCATTGTCCATCTTCAGGGCAGATCCGGCAGATCCGACGATGTCTGAATTGTTCAAAAGTATATTTGTTTGTGATTGTGAAATAGGGCCATTAAAAAGTACTTTTTGCCTGTTTTTAGAGGAAAAATTTTTAAAACAAGTTATAAAAATTATTTTCCAGCTCCACAGTATTATTCTTACATAATGTTACATGTAAGTATTTTTTAAAATATGAATACCGCACAAGAGTCCCAACTGCTCCCGTCTGGAGCCAGTGAGACTATGGCATCCCCAATTGGGGTATGTTGTGTGGCTGAAGCTAATGGGGAGGGGAAGGAGATAGGGAAGTGGGAGGCGGTGAAGTTGTAGTTGAAAAAATTTCTAATCACCAAACACGGCTAAAGCCATTTCAAGCAACAATTTAATTTTGAATTATGGTTTTACACTAGGGCGATACAGAGAGTATCTTCCACTCTGGAACGTGCCGCAAATTCCCAGTATTATATTGCGATTAATAAGTATATGCGATTAATAAGTATACTGCGATGATGGAAATTTATCTAGATAGCATAATTATACAATTACGGGAATGTCTTTATTTAATTTTTTTAATCTTTACTTATTTGGAAGTCTTTTTTAATTGAATTTGAGTTCATTGGTCATTTATTTTTCTTATATCAGCTACGTTGAGGTTCGAGCCGGAGTTGCCGAAAAAAATAGACCCAC
Source organism: Limnephilus auricula (assembly GCA_951813805.1). Taxonomy (NCBI): domain Eukaryota; kingdom Metazoa; phylum Arthropoda; class Insecta; order Trichoptera; family Limnephilidae; genus Limnephilus; species Limnephilus auricula. The sequence continues at coordinate 12,150,972 of OX638403.1, forward strand.
GACACTTGATTGTGCCATGTCGTCGTGGGTCTTTTTTTTATAGTGAATACCTCACAAGAGTCCTAACTGCTCTAGTCTGGAGGCAGTGAGACTATGGCATCCCCGATCGGGGTATGTTATGAGGCTAAAGGTAAGTGGGAAAGGGAAGGAGACGAGGAAGAAGAAGGTGGGGAAGTACCTGGCTATTCAGTTCTAGTCACTAAACACCGCTAAAGCCATTTCAAGCAACGTTTCAATTCTGAATGGTGGTCTTACACCAGAGCGATACTAGGAGTATCTCCCACTCTGGAGCGTGCCGCTAATATGCTATATATTATTTTAAATAATTAATTGTGAAATAAAACAAATCAATTAAATAAAATGTATTTGCGCACGCTGGGTTCGAACCCGCGACCTTCGGAATGGCAGTCCAACGCCCTACGTCGGCCGTCAATACCGGGTGGTCTAACGAATAGATGAACATTTGCGAGACGATGTATGTGAATGTAGATGAAAGTGAATAAAAAGTGTTTGCCAAAATAGAGTTGTATGGCGTTCCATTATTTCTGCCAACCCCCTGGTAAAACCGAAGAACTTCATCCATTAGTGATTCGAGCACGAATATTGAATTTAAAACACTTAACAATTTTTCACTTCATTAAACTTCCCCTGAATATGAAATCGGTTTTAATCTGCCTGATTATTTCAACGCATAATATTCTCTCAGCCTATTTTCTTTATTTTATTACATAATAACTATGTTTTAATGATAGCTGGTATTCAGTAAGCCACAAGCTACGTGATATGGTGAGTTTTAATTAAAAACTCCATGATAAGGGTAGTTAATATGTGGAAATTCCGTTTTTAGGGGTGAAAAACCAATTTGGTTAAAATTATGTAATGATTTCCGTGTTTCAGACCATTTTGTTTTGTCAAAGATAAATATAAAACACTTGTTCCGTATAGTCTAAAATATATTCGAGAGAATTTTTAATGTTCCAGCTGTACGGTTTTTTTTGAGAATTCGTTGGAATAATGGTTTTTTGCGCTTAGAGGTTTATTTCTGCCTTCTTGTTTGACTCAGGATAAAAGTAACGAAGTACAAATATAATAAGAAAGAGCGATGGTTTTTTTTAACCCCTAAAAAAATTGGCGTATTTTGTCAGAGGCTAAAAATATTCCCGCTTTGCAATGAAATCCAAATAAATGGAACATTTGTTAACGTATTCGAAAACTAAAAACTGTTTTAGAAAGGTGATGAAATAGGAGGCTAAATTTCTATATTAAAAATTACTATGTATTTTTTTTAAATATAAAATTTTTGTGCGAAAACTTTAAAAAGTTTTAAAAATGGCTCACTTTACTTTTTTTTCTAACAAAAATTTACTGATAATGAAAAAAAATAAAACACATACTTATTTCATTAGATAAATGAATTATAAACCTTACTGTCACCTCACTTTTTTTCGTTTCATGAAAAAAAATTCTTAAAAAATTCACAAAGTTCCATAATTTTTTTTCAAATTGCAATCGGAAAGTTTGGTTTCAGAAAGGGGTAAATTTTAATTTTTTTGTGGTCTTCTTTTAGATTTGAATATATAGTTTGTTGTATTCTCTTTCCAATACCGTTTAGATCACATTTCTGACTATGATAGTAAGGGAAAAACAAAGATTTCTGTGAGACCTATGTGAGTTGGGACAAATATGGTCTCCTGTGATTAAACGGGTTAAATTCCAAATTCCCCACAAGCACAGTCTTTAACCTCCAAAGTTATTTTAGGCATCCTTTATGGGGTTTGAAGTTTTTAAATTAATTTTTTAGTGGCAATTTGTTGTTTCCTTTTCCAAATTGGAAAAATCTATATTTTTTTAATCACATTTTGCGAATATTCCCAAATTTGCTAACTAGCTTTATTATTTTTAATTTACAAACTAATGTTTAAGACAAGATTTTATGAATAGCACAAAGAGTAACAATTATTATAAGCAATAAATATCAGCCTGAAACATTCATCCACATTGAAACAATCTTCCGAGAAAAGATACGTGCCGCCAACGGGACTCGAACCCGTGCCTTTCTGATGTCCGGACAGGTGCTCTTAATCCACTGAGCTACGGCGGGTTACCTCTTACCCGCCAAACAGAAGGACGCGGGTTCGAGTCCCGTTGGCGGCATGTATCTTTTCTCGGAAGATTGTTTCAATGTAGATGTTTCCGGCTGATAATAATTGCTTATAATAATTGTTAACTAGCTTTAGTTATGGACATTGTTTTTAAATTCTTACATTACTGTGCCTATTTGCATATAAAATCATAGGTAGTAAAATAAAAGAAAACACAAAGTTTACCTTGAAAAATGAATTTTGCGGGTCCGTAACAGTATAGATTACTTTCTTTGGAACTTTGTCAAAATCAATAAAAGGTCCATCAATAAAAAATATTTTTTTTAGTATTTACTTATTTTAACATACACTTTATGTATTCCGCTTTACAAATGAGATAGATAGTTAGGTATACTAATTTACATATTTATAACGATATATTATCATTTCAAAATTTATTTTAACATTAGGTACAAGGCAGTGAAAATCTCAAATCGTAATATATATTTGTTCCGTAAATAAAAAAAATAAAATCTAAATTTTGTTTTTACGAAAAACCTATTTATATAATTAATATACATAACGAATTTCTTTCTTTTTATAGTTTCATGTAAAAATAATTAGTAAAAAAATCCCGAAAGTACCATACATTTTTTTAAACTTGCAATACAAAACTTTGGTTTCATAATTCATAAGGAACTTCTAGTATCAACTATTAAAACTTTTTTTTTTATAAAGTGTAATCTGATTAAAAGTCAAAACATTACAATTTAACAGACAAAACAATTTTTAGGTACATTTAATAAATCTGTTCATTTGGACTGTCCTAAAACAGGTAAAACAGGTAAAAATGTAATACATACTGTATTTAAAAAAAAATACAGGTGTAGGTGAACGTTTTAATTATTGTGGGGTTAGTTTTTAAATTTAACTAAAAAGCTTGATAGTTTCGATCATGTTTTTAACCATGATAGTAAGGGAGACATAACGATTTCTGTGAGACCTATACGAGTCATTCCGAAAAGCGAATAAATTAGCCCGAGGGGTTAAGAAAAACACAGAATAACAAAGATTCGCAGAATTTATTTTCTTTGGGACACAAAAGCCATTAGTGAATTTGAAAGAGGTGCTCATTGAGATGGGATATTAAAAAAATATTTTGTTATATTTAGTATAAAAATCATATCACTTGGAACAGGCTCACACTTGTGAGGTGGTTTATGCCAAAACAAACAAAAAATGTTTGTGTATTTATCGCATGTAAAACTACATTCACCAAGCACAACTTTGCTCCACATTTACTAGTGTTCGATGATTCTTTTCCTGTGTAATGACAGAGAATAAAATAAATTGTAATTATTTCTTCAAACTTCGCAAATTCACTTTGTGGCATCATTTTTAATTAAATTAAAACCAATAACTTTGTTTAAACCACTAATATAATCACAATTACCTACGTGTTTCAAAACCGATGGTTTCTTCGTATTTTTATTTTTCACCAAATTTACAGGAACGGGTTTAGTTTTTCCCATAGGAAAAACTAAACCCTTTCATACACTTTTCCATATACATGATCATCTAGTAAATCCACGTTATGCAAGCGTATTATATAAGTATAATTAATACAAAACAATACAAGAACAACACGTTAATCTACCAAACTATTAAATGGGAATATAATTCACCGTCTCCAGATATTTTCATATCAGAGGGTTCGGCTCTGTGGAATTCCTAATTTGACCGATAAATCCTACTGAACCCTCAATATAAATATTTAAAAAATCTTTCGTAATTGTACATGTACTTAAAATGACTGATTTTTGCATTTTATATACAAATTCTTTGACAAATCTAATATGCCTAAATTTTTAATAAGAGAGCTAGGTATAATGCCAGTAGCCGAAATAACAAAAGGTAATATTTTTATAGTCTGAGAATGCCAAATTCTTTTAATTTCATTAATTTTATTATTGTTATTATTACTACCCTGACGAAGAAACCATCGGTTTTGAAACACGTAGGTAATTGTGATTATATTAGTGGTTTAAACAAAGTTATTTGTTTTAATTTAATTAAATTGTAATTCTTTAAAATAGGGCAATAAGAATAAAACTCAGGCGAAATAGATTTTCAAAAGTAAATAAAATGTTAAAGAAGCTAAATTGAACACGATGATATTTATACATAAAATAATAAATAACCTTCTACAAAAATACTTTTCAAATAACATTAAATATAACAAGGATATTCACAGATATAACAGAAGGATGTGCAATGAAATCAGGCTAACAAAAGCGACAGGACAAAGCGAATAAATAGTTTACTATACAAAGGAATGATACCTTAAAGTCAGCTCGAATATGTAGGTTCAACAAATAAATAAAATAATACTATTTAATACTAAATAATAATTAATAATTGATTTAAAAAAAAAAAAAATTATTTCCAGATTTTAGAATGTAGAAATGCAAAACCTTTAAATTATTCTTGTTCTAGTTTGTTTAATAGTTTTAATGAAGTTCGTAAAGTCTTACATCATCATTCTTTCTTACACTAAAGGTTGTAAACATAGCACAAGCACAATCATACATTGGTATCCCCGATTGGGGTATGTTGTGAGGCTGAAGTAAGTTGGCAGGGAAAGGAGATGGGAAAGGGGAAGCATGGGAAGTACCTCGCAGTTCACACCTGTTCACAAAACATGGCTAAATGGCATTTCGAGCAATGTTGGGTTTCTCCGAATGATGGTTTTTTACAAGGCACATCTATTTTTATAGGTTAACACAATATAGTCCCAACACCACTCAACCAATGGGATTATAGCATTTCAATGATGACGATTATTACAAGAGGAAGAAGGAAGGACCGAGAAGTAAGTAGAAGGCTGAAAAAAACTTGAATCGGGTGAGGTGTATTCAGCTATTTACCAGCTGAGTGGTGGGCCGGATCGGGAGAGGATGCTTAGGGGAGACACTCGCATCCATCGTCTTGTAGGTACTGCAGCTCGACAAATAGATTCATATGTCTGAATCCCTCGATTCCTACCCATCGCTCATACCTTTTTTTCCTTCCCAGAACTTCCTCAACTTCATTTCCTTATAAAGACCCTCGACACAGCACCCCCAAAGATGACATGTCTCAAGAGAAATTATGAGTAGGGCTAATGTAAATAAAATAAATTGAACATTTCTAAGTTGAGCTTTATTTCTGACAGTTTGAGCAAAATTTCGTTACGCTTTACACGACGGTTCTGAATATATCTTCCACTCAGTATAACACGTATTATATACATATATTACTAGCTGACCCGGCAAACTTCGTACCGCCTCAGAATCAATAAATGTTGTGTTTAATTAATTAGCTGTTCGAATTGATTCAAATTATGTCGACCAACGCACATTATTTGAAAAGCCGTTCCATACAAAATACATGAATTTTCTTCTTAATAATTTTTCCCGTGATTTTTTCCGATGTTTTAATAGTTATTCTGTTAATCGGGATGGAGACAAATCCAACAAATCAAAGATCATGAAAATCAGTCCAGCCGTTCTTGAGTTATAAATGGTGTAACTAACCCGACTTTGTTTTATATATTAAGATTAATGCATTGTCAACAACATATTAGCACAAGCATTCATTGAAAATATCTTGAATGAGGGGGTTGACAGCTCAGTGAGTAGTACAATATTACAATATTTGTTTTTTAATGAAAACTTTTGGTCTCCTAAATAAAATTTAAAATATAGAAAATAATTTACTGATATTGAAAATATGCTATATTTTAAAAAGGCATTAAGAATATTGTCTTCCACAAAAATTGATATTTGGTTTTTGAATGAATACAATTAAATTAATAATTATAAAATTAATACTCTTTGCCAATTTTTTTTTTAAATAAATGTATGTTTATAACATTATTAGCACACACGACGATATGAGGTAACTTATGCACTGGAACGATCTTTGGCATACTAGGCCAAGTTTGCAAAACGTCTTGAGCGATCCCTTGCCATAATATGTCAAATTTTATACAGTCGTAAATTATTTTTTTTAATTTTACAATCATTTTTTTAAAATTATCACTTAGAAGATGTTATGTTAAGTTTGTAAAACGATAACCTTGTGGGTCAATATGAAAAGATTCTTTAATGTTTTACATTCAAACTCAAAAGCAAAAACGAATTTACAAAGTTTGCTTTGATTCTTTATTCCAAAAACAGCCTTTAAAAACTTTTACAAAGCTCAGTAAACAATTAATTAACCGTGCAGCCTTTTACCACAGAGAGTCATAATTATGTTTCCCCAAAAGCGTTTATTGAAAAATTACCTCCATTCCTCAGAAACTTTGCCAACCATTTCGCTGGGACGAATGTAAATAATTCTGGTTTATTCTTTTTGCAAATCTTCGGCAAAAAATGTACTGAAAAAAATTTGACTAACAGGAGAAGATGATGAAATAGTTGAGATAAAAGAGGATTTGTTATATTTGTTAAAAAAACTTAATCATATAATATACATAATATACATATACATTTGAATTATAAGTCATTTTTAGGTCCAAAATGAAAATAAATCTAGTGTGGGAGTATCAAAATATTTTGATTTGTTCATATTATCCGAAATGTTTAGGATATGATGTATTTTTGTAATGATTCTGGTTAGTGTACCTGACCAGACCTAACCAAACCTAACCTAACTTGACATACATATATAATTTTTTGGGAGGCGGGTGTGGGTGCCACCGCCTCGGGGACTATTTAACTTAGCAGGGTGACCCGGGTTCATGGAGTAAGGTTTGTCCAGGTCTTGGCGGCGGATGCATTTGTCGAATTTTGTATGGATTCGATCGATATCGACTTACTCTTCACACCTTTTTTCTTTCCATACCATCCTCACCTTCCTCTTTCCTCCGTGACTTGTATGTAACTATTACACTTATTTATAAGTAAATTTTAAAAGACACATAATTAAAATGCAATGAAATTTCAGTAAGTAAGTAAATGATAATTTTCCTTTGACCTCCGAATTTAAATGATAAATTTAATATTTCCATGTCTGTTTACTGAGAAAGAAGTTCTTTCGATATAAAAAATAGCTTTATTTCAGCAGTTATCAACGTAGTCAACGCTATCCACGTAGTTTTTTTTCAAAAAGATTTCTTGCAGTTACTTTATTTTACTACATCTAGTAAAATAAAGAATTTGTTTTGTATTTCTTGTGCTGGGAATAACATTTTTGTGAGATAATTTAAGTGCCAAGCTTTACCGTCTACTTGTCTGCCACGAGTGGGTAGTCCTGTCGGTTTACAATAAGGAACTTCAGTCCAATTTTTTTTATTTTTTTTAATGAACCTTCAAACTTAAATAACTGCATATTTGTTTTTATTGTTAAAGGTACTTTAAATAGTTAAAATAATTGTCAAAGTTTTAATTTTTAAAGTTATCCCAAAATCACCGTATCTTTGGTGAGTGGTGTTACGTCATCACTCTCCAAAAGTTTGATTTATTTCAACAGTTTTTTTATATGGAAGAATCAAATGAGGAATGATTTTAGGTGTCAGAAGTCGGGGCGTTTTTTATTCAAGATTAACTGCTTTTAATATAGAAAAACATTAGGCAAAATGTCAACATCTCATCGCTACTGTTATGAAAATATCAACTAATCACATGTGAGGTGTTTAGATTATCTGTAAAAAGGCTGCAAAATAATACACTGTATTATATATAACCACTCGAGAGATTGGTGTTCCGTTTTTGTATTTGGCCATTCAATTTAATTAATATCATACCTCAAAATATTAATATGGAAACATATAAACTGTTTACTGCGGTTTAACCTCTTGAGACCCGAGGCTAATCCAAGCACCAGAAAAAAAATGTTGGTGTTATTCTACATTATAAATGTAAAAGAACAACAAATTAATTTTGAATTTTTTTTTTTATGCATAGTTAATTAATTACCGAAGGTACGTTGTAGAGTACCTCAGGTCACAGCATAGACCAAAAAAATGCAATTCAAAACTGAAAAAAGGCTAAAATCACAAATAAAAACAAAAATTTAAATAGTTTTAGGACACATTAGATATCCCAAGACGTTTTAAAGACATATTTCAAAATAATAAAAACTAAAAAAAATAAAATAAAAATAAAAATAACCTTATATTTTTACATAAAATTTGATTCACATTTATAAAATTAACGATAATCTTATAATCTAATAATGTGGTACATTTGAAAACGATTCTTAACACATAAAAAAAAATTACATTAAATTTAGACCATCAGATACTTCATCATCGCTCAAATTGAGGATATTCTGAGGAACTGAAAGAACAAAAACAAACATTAGACGTCACAAACATACTGACCTGAGGTGCACCACAGCGTACCTAATATTGTTTTGAAAAATTGTATTACTTTACAAACAATATATATTTATTGAATAATCTTACAAGTAAATATGTTTTTCCCATAACTATAATTAATCTCAATTTCATTAATTTATTCCACATATCAAAAGTAATCTAATAACTAAACCGGATGAGAAAAAGAATCGGACGCCATTTTCAAACAGTGCTTTTGGTAAGACTTCAAAATACGTTTTGAATAATAATTTTATAAAAATGCCACAGCTTATCAATCCTGGCGCTAGAAATGACTATTATTTGTCTATGAAAAGTGTTATCAGCGTAAAAAAATTGTAATATTGTCAGGAAAAAAATAATAACCCAGGTACTATATAATGGACTCCAGGACGCAAGAGGTTAAAGCTAATGAATCCACCTAGATTTCCTTAAAATGTGTCTACATAACTTTTACACGTATCTCTATCCTAACTCTATATCTTATCGAGGGTACTAAACTGCAACAATTCGTGACCTAGGCGTATTATTTGATAAAAAAACAAATTTTTGCTTCCAATATTGACAACATTATTTCAAGATCCCTTAAAATGCTAGGATTTATCAAATGAAATAGTAAATAATTTCAAAATCCCAAATCCAAAATGGCGCTATATAACTCATTCACTCGCAGCGTGTTGGAATACGCAAGTGCTATATGGAGTCCAACCTACCAAGTTCACATTCAGCTAAGAGAGCGGGTTCAAAAACATTTTATATACCACCTTGCGCATTCTGATAAGCGAGCGCGAACGCTTCCTCATTACACCGATAGACTTAATTTCTTCAATATACGCACCCTTGAACAGAGAAGAAAAAATATGGATTTAACTTTACTTTTAAAAATTGAAAATGGTTTAATAAACTGCCCTTTTCTACTTCATCAAATCGAGTTTAATATTCCTAGAATCGGTTCACGACTTGTAAATTTTATTCCGCTAAATGTTCAAAAATATTGAACCAAGCTGGGATATGACACAGCCTTGCCGAGAATGTGCCTTCATTTTAACGAGACATATAAAAACCATTCCATTCATTTGACAATATCATCATTGGCCACCTTTAAAAATCTGTTAACAAGATTTAAAGCTCCATGTTGATATAAAAAGGTATTATTGTTATGTTTATATGTATATAATGGGATAGTAACTTGGGAGTGTAGGTAATATATTCACCAATATGATGACTAAATATTTGTAAAGAATCTTATGTTATCAATGTTGTGTTTGTATTGAATTAGTGATAGTATCAACCATGCTTATGCCATGTAATTGTATTTGTGAGAGCTTTGATATGAATCACTGATGACAAACCTTTAATAAAAAATAAAGAAAAAACAAAATAGAAATAAATTATGTTATTTGTTGAATATGAATGTTAGCCCAAAAACTAAGAAAGATGAATAATACGTTATATTGTATAAAATGAATTGAAAAACAAATAATGGTATTTTTGCTATTCTTTGGAAAAATCGTCTAATATTTACATTACATATAATTTAAACTCTGCGTAAAGCCCGATTTCTAAAAAACTTTAAAACGTTGACACCTGACCTTCAACATATCCTCTAGTGTTGAAGGTCAGGTGTGTAAAATTTCATCAATTTCGGAATAAAACTGTAGATTTGTAAAAACATAAAAAAAACCAAGCCGGCCGCCCACCACGGAAACTAGATAGATTTCGATGAAGGCACCAAGGTTAACAGATTATTTTTTAGGTACTTGTCACAAAATTCTGGTAAGCAGAAAAATCAAGTGATACGAAATGAGTTTTTCATTCTCAGTAAGAATTTATGAAACGTAGTGATAAAGCTTTGAATAGAAACGAAGAAATAAATATTGAATTCTGGAGCCAAGGAGTGAAGAGGTTCGCAAACATCTCGTATTTCAGCAATGTCAGACTTCAGCGAGTTTATCGCCGAAAGCCATCTGTTTCTAAGCATAAAATGCCGATGCGAGCACGACTTCAAAACGGCCCATTGTACTGAAAAAATAAGGGCGTTGTTAGTCTTCTCGACTCCTACTATAGCTCTACGCAAAGTACAGAAGAAAATAAATAGGCCCTTCAAAACAAAATATCGAATTAATGGCGTATTTTAAAGTCTGAATAAAACAGTTTTCGAAAATAGAATGTTGTGCAGAAATGGTGTGAATTATTAAAAAGATTATTTTTTCACTGTATATGTTACCTATTGGCTGGGCATCGCGATGCTTAGAGTATATTCGTCTCTGGAAGGAAGCCCAAATATAATATAGGTCAGACGCGTGTAATGCTCTATAACCAAACACTAGGCTGTATAGCTGTTAATATTTGGGTAAGAATAATGATTTTTGTCCATTAAATATCATTCCAAAACTTCTGGATTCGCAGATGAAAATCTTAACCCCTTAACCACAGAGATTCAAAATATTTTTATCACCTAATTTCACGTAAAACGATGTCAAATGGTTTTTTTGCATAACTCTTAATAATCCATGACGACCGTCCTTGGTCGAGTGGTAAGACAACTTGACTCCCATTCGGAAGGTCGCGGGCTCGAACCCGGCGTGCGCAAATAAATTTTATTTGATTTATTTGTGTTATTTCACAATTAATTAATAAAAATAATATATGTTATATTTGCGGCACGTTCCAGAGTGGAAGATACTCTCAGTATCGCCCTGGTGTAAGACTACCATTCAGAATTGAAACGTTGCTTAATAATGGCTTTAGCCGTGTTTAGTGACTCGATCTGAATAGCCAGGTACACCTTCCTCTTCCCATCTCCTTCCCTTCCCCAATTACCTTCAGCCTCACAACATACTCCAATTGGGGATGCCATAGTCTCACTGGCTCCAGAAGGGAGCAGTTGGGACTCTTGTGAAGTTTCTCTATAAAAAAAAAAAAAAAACATAAAATGCTCACTGAAATTTACCTAAAAATTCTTATGTAGATACTTATCTATATTCAATTTCGCTAAAAGCATTCGCTAAAATATAGAGGACGATGGCAAATATTGAGCATTGTCGTAGAAAAGGTCACAAAAGAACAATGTCTTCGATCAGCCTTGCTTCAATGGTAATCCCTTGAAAAGTCTTATTTATTTTGGGGAAGTAAAACCAAATTACATTTTGAGACTTAGCCTTTAAGGTTAGAAGTAGATTGGTAAATAATATATTTCAAAACATGTTTTATTTACATTTAATTTTTACTTCAAAATATGCTTTCAAAATGGCTTTATTTACCAGTTATATCGAATAATTAATGATTTCGAAAGATTGACTATCTTATGAAACTCGTATGTGAATTCAAGAACACATAGTTCTAACAACATACTACAGAAGATGGCCAATGTGAGCATGATGAAAAGGGTAGATGGTTAGGAGACGTAGAGCGAATTGATGACAAAATGAGTGTCATGAGAATGTATGCCGCGCCAGGAGATGTAAATATCCGAATACTGAACTAAGAAGACATGTTGTAGTGAACTTACAAAGACATGTTGTAATTAACTAACTAACTAACCATCACGCCATTTCCCCGCAGGGGTAGGCAGAGAGGACGGACCGCCAAACAACTCGGTCTTGACACACACTCCTCGCCTCATTCACATTCATACATCTTCTCATATATGCTCTTCTATTGTTCTGACTCTTGACATGGCCCGAATCAAGTATCTGATTCACTTGATCGTGCCATGTCTTCCTCGGGCGTCCTCGACTTCTTCTACCATTCACACTAGCATCATATATTCTCTTGACACTCCTTTCTTCATTCATTCGCTCTACATGTCCAAACCATCTAAGCGTTCCTTTTTTAATCTTACTTATAACGCTCACATCGGCCAATTAATCTTACTTATGACGCTCACATTGGCCAATCAATTGGGAGAAATAAAAGTTGAGTCAGGTCGATTAACGGAAGTGTATCCACATGACATGGGCGGTTTGTGGGGTTGAAAAGTGGGCAGGCACAAACATATGATTTTATTATTATGTATCTATACTGTATACCTAGATTGGTATAACATACCTCTCCATGACAGCAAAAAAATCGGGGATCTTCGTAATATTATATACAATTATTACCTAAGTTCAATAATATTAAATAAATACCCACGAGCTATAATATTTCATTTGGTCTCTCGGACACGGTAATGCATTTTAACTTTTGAAACATTGACCACCGCAAAAGTATAAATTACGACAAACTATCATAATAATGTGCATTGAAAACTGTTAAACACGAAGAACTTATTTACCTTCGTCAAACGTTAAACTATAATAGAATGCTTTAAACAATAACAGAAGCAAGTTACCTTCTTAAATCAAAAGTAATTTTTAACTATAATAACTTCAATAATGTCTTATTTTTCAACCTAAGCACTCACCGAAAAGTCACGGACTGCCACTGCTACACTGGCGTGTCTTTTGACGGCTTAGGTAAATACGAGTATTTTGATTCTATACTATTTGTGGGTGATTTGTTTTTTTTAACTCTTAGTTCTGTGAACAGTTTTCGTGTAATGTTGAACATTCCGCTTTGACAGCTCGTGCACCAGAGTGTATGAGTGCGGTCTTGCGGAATAAAAATGTACTCTCCAACACGGCTACATCTACCATCCATTAGCGGAATCAATTATAGGATACGGAGTAAATAGTTATGAATTAACGTACAAACCGTACTTAAATAAAATAGAACAATTACAAATCCGTTTCCTTAAATTGATTCAGGCAATTTTTTTTTGATTTAATTGGCAATTATAAAAAAAAAAAAATCTTTGTGAAACGTGCTTCCTATACATAGTAGGGTAGATTACCAGTTAACGCTAGATGAATTCTTGAACACAGAATTAAAACAAAACAAAAAAACTGTAAACCACAACTACCCTACTAGGCAAAGAGAAGTAAAAATATATCTCAAAATGTTTACGTTAATAGAACAAAAAGGCATAAAATCCAAAAAATTTTAACGCATTCCCTGCAGATATTAGAAATGAGACATCTTATTCAAATATCTAAACAAAAATTAGGTCATTCTTCCTCCGTGGAACATGAAAACAAATAATATTGTGGACAAATATCTAGATCTGTGAAAAACAAATAATATTGAAAACAAATAATATTGTGAACAAATACCTAGATCTTTTAACTATTGTTAACAATAAAACTATTACTATCGTACATTATGAAAACTAGTTTATTAAATATTATAAACGCTAAAGTTTGTATGGATGTATGTGGGTTTGTTACTCTTTCACGCAAAAACCACTAATAAAACTATACAATAATATAGTTCATACAACAGAATAAGATATAGGTTATATTTTATAAAGCCAGCTATTTTCAATATTTATTAAAATTAATAATTATTTTTTAATAGAAAATGTCAAAATTTGAGAATGACATTTTGCAAAACAATGATTATGAAATCAAAATTCTATTTTAGAAAATATTCAAAGTAATGAATTTGTGTAAAGTACTCGTCATTATAGACGTCAATTATAGATATTTTAAATAAATAGGTTCAGAATTTTGGAATAAGTACTAATCCTGCGCAGACGAAGTCGCGGGCAGAAGCTAGTATACTATATATTATGTTATGTACTTTTTTTAAATATTAAGTGCTATTGATTAATTAATTATGCATTACGGATTAAAATATTAAGTTGAGATTTAATTATTTTACGGAAAGCAAATAAATAAGACATATTAGAAAAATCTTACAAACAAACCGTTTAATCAGTTTTGTAAGATTGAAAGAAGATAAAATATTGTAAAAAAAAACTGAATAAGAATTTTGAAAAAAAAAAACTTGACATTATCGATCAGACACGACGGAAAATACAAACAAATTTATAGATAAACGAATGTATAGAGGTCAACAAACAGGACTATACTAAGCTCAGTCAATAAGTACGCCGATAGGTAATAAAAATAAAAGCAATTAGAACGTTAACAATTAGCTGCAATCCTTCAACGACACAAAGCGCTTGTCAAATATAAATGAGAATTATTTAATCACCGCTCACAAAAGCAAAATAAGGCATAAATTAGGCGACTTACAAATAGTTTTATTGCTTGTTAAAATGCTTCTGACAGCTCCGTAAATAAACCCGCGTCTTGTTTTGACTGTGTCCTGATTTATAGTAGGAGCATTAAAACATAGATGTCGCATTACTGAAAGTTTAAGAATACTCTTGCCGGATTTACGGCAATCGAAGATGAAGAAAGCTCTTGCGTTTATTTTTCTTGTTTATTTTAGAGATACAGGACATTAAGCAATTAAATAGGTTTTATTTAACTCTCTACAACAGCGGTTGTCAACCTTTTTGAGCCTGCGCACCCCTTGACTCTTACTACATTTTTTTTGTACCCCATGCCCTCTATCTATCTCGTGTACACGTGTAATGAAAGACATGTTTCATTTGTATTTTTTTACTACTCTCATTATTACATGAATTTAACAATCAATATATTTTTATATATATCATGTTACACTTTTATGGCTATATCTCTTATGATATGAATGTGTACAATATTTTTTTTTATGAATGTAAACAATATTTTTTCAGTTAATTTAATTTTTGTTATAATCCATTAAGTTAAAAGAACCCATTGACAAACTACTTAAAAATAGTTTATTGGGACTTTTTCTCTGTTATTGTATTATGTTTTTTATTTGAAATAATATTTCAATATATTATATGTATTATTATTTGTTTTAAATGTTTCTTTAAATAAATAATAAAAAAAGTCGCACAAAAACAATTAATGCAATTTTATGCAGAGTGTAAAACGATTTCAGGCATTTTTATCCATGCGAAATTGAACAAATTTTGTTTCACGTCATTTTATTTCGACGATAGAAAATTTATGTTCCCGTTACACAACTCCAAAGTCACAACGTGTATTATTGAGAGAATGATTTTTTTTAACCTCAAATTTTGAAGAAAAAAACTTCTCATATATCAGTAGTCAAAATAAAAGCCCGATTTCCTGTTACACCCTAAATAAACAATTATACATGTTAACTTAAAATCAATAAGACCTTTTGCTCTGCAGAGCAAATTTTTACAAATTCTGGCTCAGTTTCACATAAGTAGAGCCTCAAGTCTGACGTGTCTCCCGACTGCTTAGATAAATACGAGTATTTTGATTCTAAACCACCGAGCTTAAGCTGGTTTAAACCAGCGAAATTTGAAAACGTTGAACTGAGTTTTAAAACTTACATATTTGACACGATTATTGCGTACCCCCAATTCTTGCTTTGCGTACCCCAAGGTACGCGTATCACAGGTTGAAAACCACCGCTCTACAATATAACTTTCATTCTTCAGTTTAAAAAAACGGAATTAAAGAAAAAATACTACATGAATAACTTTTTTTCAGAAGATTTCACAAGATCAAAATGGTTGTTCTTAAGTTTATGCAATAACTCAGTTGTTTAGAGTACAGGAAACATATTAAAATATGTTTAAAAAAACTGAATTCAAGTCTCGATTACTTCAAACAATCCTTTTTTTATTATTGTAAATACTGATGCCTGTGAAACTATGGCATCCTTAATTGGGATATGCTGCGAGGCTGTGTGTAGTGGGGAGAGGAAGGAGATGGGAAAGAGGTAGGTGGGAAAGTACCTCGCTATTCAGATCAAGTCACCAAACACGTCTAAAGCCATTTTTGTATAATTTTTGGGGTGTTATGCCGTGTTACGCTATCTCCTTCTTTAGCCAACGTTTCGGACAACGTTACAGTGTCCATCATCAGTGCAGATATGTTGACAACACATCTGCCCTGATGATGGACACTGTAACGCTGTCCGAAAGGTTGGCTAAAGAAGGAGATGCGTAACACGGCTTAACACCCCAAAAATAAATATTAAAAATACTTTTGACAACACATCTGCCCTGATGATGGACACTGTACGTTGTCCGAAACGAAAAGCATTCGAAACGCAAAATTCTTTTCTTGGTTCTGCGTTTTTTTTTGCGTATTATCTATTACGGTGGTCATATTTTTTTAATTCAGATTCGGCATTATTTGTTGATCATTTTGAAAATGTATATATACGTTTACAGCCTTACTAAAAAAAAAACACTCCGCGGCCGTTAAACGGTGTTTTTGTGAAACTTTAGATTTGGCAACGCCGTGTTTTGCTCGTTTAAATTGGAGTTTTCATAATAATCCGCTAGGTGGTGTGATTGATGCGCCTGTGCATTGCTTTACCGCTGAAAAAAATAGCCGCGAATGCAGAAGAAAGTCGGTCGCGATTGTGTTTGTGATTAATATGATGTTTTCGTTAATGATTTCAATATTTATGACTAATTCGCACTTATATTCATGTAATCAATATATTTACTATTAATTTGTGTTGTTTTTCGTTAGTTTAAGTATTTATTTTGTTTAGTAAGAATTTGAAAAACGAAATGTACAGACTTTACACAACGTGCTACAGAAACACCGTTTAACAGCCGCGGAGTGTTTTTTTTTAGTAAGGCTGTTATTGTTTAGCCATAACAATTTTTAAATGGAGTTCCTTTTTGATGCTTCCTAATACTACTTCATTTTTTATATTTAAATGAAACATATTTAATATGTTTGAGACACAGGCAACACATTTATAGAATATGTTTGAAGGTAATACAAAAATACTAGCATACAGTTCCTAGACAAATGCGTCTGCAGCTTTCAAATTTGCACATTCACAATAACAAACACATAAATTTAAAATTTGACAGTTCTGTAACGGCGCAGGCCAATACACCCATGCATACACCGTTCATGATATTATTTCTTGTGAGTAAAATCAGACGTCACCGCAACAATGTTAGGAATATGAAGCAAATATTATTCCTTTTAACCACTGGAGCGAGAGAGCAATTAAAATATTTTTTCTCGGATTGCTAGAGGAAATTTCTCCATCCACATTAAAAAAATCATACCTCTGAATTTGAATATGGAGACATACAACCTGATTATAGTTCTATGTAGCCAATGAATTCCCCTATCTTTTGTCTATTATCACATATTTGTAGGATTTATAAAAAAATATATAATTAAATCGTTAACCTTAAAACATTTTAAAGAATCTAGAGAATATTTATTTTGTTATATTTTGAATGTATAAAATATTATATAGTCGTTTTAATATTTTTTTTTTTTGAAAATTTGCCACATTTTGGCAACAAAGCAATCCGAGGTTTTGGAAATTATGCTATAATGTGGCAAAAAGCGCTCGAGTGGATAAAATTAAAAAGAAATTATCAGAAACTATAATTAATTACTTAACTCAGAATTATTTAAACTAATCCGACCTTTACCTTTACGGGAAAAGCTTCATCTTAAACACCTTTATAATGGTTTCATTGAAATAATGAAAGAAAACCTCCTCCTCATGTAAAACTTGCAAATGGTCGTTTGGATAATTAAGCATGCAGGCGACGCTATGGTAGAGGTGTTGGTCACCCAATAAACTATTCCCAGGGCAGCGGTACCCATACCCGTAAACAAATTATAAAGGGAACGTTAAATCGTAAATATATGAGTTGTTTATAATTTTAATTTACTTAACCATTTAGCAAAAAAAAAATTATAAAGAAAATAGAATCAGCTGGCACAGAAAAAAAATACAATAAATAGAATACTAATAATTATTATCTGATCTTCCAATTCTTTTCGTTAATCTATGAAGTCAGTAGTATTGGATTAAATTTGTAAAAATAAGTGAAACCGCGTACCCAAATGTGGTATTTTTAACGAACTTCAGCAAAAATGCACAAATTTGCTCCAAAATATAAAAAAAAAACCGAGTATCCAATATGGGTTCGATAATTTTCCATTCTTTCCTGGTAATTTGTCATCATGATAGGGTGTGGAGAGGGAATACGATGCAGGGGGGGGGATAATCTCAGAAATATTTGCCTGGTCTTAAAATTCGCGCGTGAGAGATTAGCCGGGACTTACGATATTGTTTTCTCGCTCTCCTCCGGCGTTCTCCGAGCACAGATGCGATTACGAAAATGGGATAGATTTCCAACTTTTAAATTTGGGTGCGCCTGTTGAAGAAAAAAGGAGGACACGTGAAACACATTTATAAAATAACCAAGATTTTAATTTTGTGTAAGTGTTATCGTTTATGAAGAAAACCATATTCATTTTTTATCAGTGGCGTGCCCATTACTTCTAGTCAAGCTAAGAATACGTTTTGAAATAATAATACAAGATAAAATACTAATAAAGATGCGATTACGAAAATCGGATAGATTTCAAGTCAATGTCAATGTTGAAATTGTCAAACAGAGACCTAACTGAATCAACCGTTTTTAAAATAATAAAAAAATCCAGAACCTGAACACATTTGAGATCTCCCTCCATATCAAAAGCATTAGTTTTGTTTGTGCATTTGTGGATTACTTGCAGAGGATTGTACCGTCAATACCAGGTTGTAAACGAGTTGGATAAAATTGAATGTAACTGTCGGAAATTATAAAGGAAAGGGTGTAGCAAATACATATATCATTGGATTTAAAAAAAATGAGGTGGGTAGTTACACGTGTGAAAACGTCTTTCGTTCGGCACTGGACAAAATTCTTGTTAAAAATATATTATGTGCATCTTATATTTTAGAGCATTTCAAGATCTATACAACGACGCACGGATATCTTATTTAATTCTTTCTGTTGCAGTGTTACCATTGATTCTTTGGTCGCACATAGTGAAAATCGTGATTCTTATCTGACTCCCCTACTGTTCTTAGGTTTTGCTCTCTATTTTTAGACTTTAATTTTACACTGGCACCACTACCCATGGCCCACGAGATATATTGACATATTTGGCGACCACAAAAGCTTTTCATCGCTAACTTTGACGGAATCTTAGAAACGTTTGACCTTTAAAAAACATATTTGAAACTCAGCATTCACGGCGTCAGGATACTAAATTATGCCAAAAATTACAGTGAAATTGTATGTATTGCATGAACCGAACAATTATGAAGAAATTCAGTTTCAAATTCAAAAGAAGGTCAATGGTTGAGTGGGCATCGCGTTTGGGTCCCACCCAGGCGTTCCGTGTTCGATTCATCGGCTAGCTAAGTCCTTCATCACAACACAAGCAACATCTTCTACTTAGTGTGGTGGTAGTAGGAGATTTTCAAATGTTGTTGGGTTATTCGTAACCCGGGGATGTTTGTCTTTCTTTTTAGAAAATTGAATAATTTATTAAAGAAAAATTATCTTAACGAAAAATTAGTAAGTACTTAAAAACTTATATATTTAGTTTATTATCACATCAACACACAAATAATTAAAAATAATAATAAAATACATCTATTTCTGATAATCTGTTACTACGCATCGCACGCCACTATTATTTAAACTTTTTTTTTACATTAGGTCCACACAGGAGGCCCTGAAGAAAATAATTTCCCTCAAGGCATATGTCATCTTTGGGGATGCTGGGTGGAGGGTATTTTTAAGGAAAGGAAGGAGAGGAAGTTCTGGGAAGGAAAAAGGTTGGTAGGAATCTGGGGTTCAGTGTGTCTAGATCATCCGCCGCCAAGACCTAGATAAACCTTACCCCATGAACCCGGGCACCCCTGCTAACTAAATTTAACATTCATCTTCCGTAAAATATTAGAAACAATTCACTACTCTCAGAGAATTTTTTCTTCTTTCCTTTGTTTTAAATTCTCTCTCTTTATTACGTCGAGATAATATTGGTAAAGACAAACACGTTGCGCGTTAACGCGCCTTGTCGGGAGCGATAACGCGCCGAATCCAGTTTTGCGTAATAGGTTTCAAGAAAACCATCATACTCAGATTAGGTAAATTCAAATGGATTTCTGGATAATTCCGAATACTGAACATGCTCTCTCAATTCGAACCAAATTATAGGACTCTTAGAAAAGCCGAGTATCACAGACACTGAAAACATAAACTAATAGAAGATCACATAAACCAGAATAATTTTCCAACGATTTGATAAAAAAAATAGCCTAGTATATATAAAATATTGTGCTAGTTTCCAAAACTAGCACAATATTTTCATTATTTAAATGGTGAAATTGATAACATTTGGAAAGCCTGTATTGTTTATTGTTTCTTCTTCACATTTTAGTTTTCAGTTTACAATACAATTTTTAACCTTACTAGGACAAGCCTGTGTTGAGGTTAACAATTATTTACAAAGTAACAAAATAACACAAAAGGAAAAAGGAAACAAAAATAATACTTCAAAAAACACAATAATACTTCAAAAAACACAAATAATATAGGTAAAATAAAAATGATACTTCAAAAAACAATATTGTTACACAGATAATGGACAAGCTAAAGGCCCTTGGCAGTCTTGGCACATTACAATGTAAACAAAGTAGGGTGACCATAGTTTACCGCCGACCTGGGAATCATTCATTGGTTACCAGCACCTCTGCCATGACAGGTCATCCCAAGTGGTTCGCTACGTTTGGTAACTGAGCAGGGATGCCCGGGTTCATGGGGTGAGGAGTGTCTAGATATTGGTTATGGATGCACCTGTCCATCTGCGTGGCAGTCCGGATCCGGAGAGTCTGGTTGAGGAAGACCTTTTGATCTCTCCATTATGACTGTTTCGGAATATCGCATTCCACTACAGTGTGAGGGTTGGATTCATACATCCGTCACTCCTGGGCACAGTACCCTAAGATTCCTACTCCCACTTCATACCTGTTTCCTTCCCAGATCCCAATAACCTCCTTAGATGACATTTGCCCTGAAAGAAATTATTTTCCTCAGGGCCTCCTATGTGGTGCTAATGTAAAAAAAATATACATTTTCAAATGGACATCACAATTATTTTTTGAACCGATAAGCAATTATGTACATTGTGCCGGTCTGAGGTTCAGAAGTAGAAAGGTCTTATTTAAATTGGCGACATGCGTTTTTCATCAAATCTACACATTAGTTCATACTCTAGGGATTTGTTATTCAGTGTAACAGGCCTAGTAATGATTCTGTTGAAACGAGATTTTAATGCAAGCCTTTGTCTGTTGGACTTCCAAACGTTTTTCTTACAAACAATCATGATTGCAGGGACATTGTAGGGTCCTAGATTAGTTTTAAAAATAAATTAAGCTTCCTTTTTAAAAAAAAAAAGACCTGATGTGTGCGGCTGAGGAGGTTAAACAATCAAGTTTCCTTACACAGCTGTTTGAAAAGAGGTGGATACCTTCCAACGAACCTTCAAACAACTCGGTCTTGGCACACACTTCTTGCTTCATTGTCATTCATACATCGTTTCATTCTTACCCTTCTGCAATTCGGTTTCAATTTGGATCATTTCGTCGTGCCATACCTTCCTCGGGCATCCCTGACTTCTTCTAACATTCTCCTCCTTATACTACTTTCTTCGTTCGTAAGACTCAGAACTTGAACAGTTGAAATTTTCTCTCCGTCAGTCAGTATCCACGTTCTATCTGTTGTGAATGGATTTTGTTAAATAAATAATACCTATAATTAAATGAAACAATATATCTTAGTTACAACCACTTATTTATTTAGTTACACGCCGACCGGTTTCGGAACAACCGTTCCTTCTTCAGGGCAAACATATAATGATGACAATTTACAAACCTTATTCTTCACATTAATAATAAAGGAAAACGCTTAGATAACTTAGAAGCTCTAGAAATAAAAAAATCCCTTAAAAATAATGAGTCGATTATCAATAAACAAAAAATATTAACCTATAGCCCAATATTAAATCTCTTCCCATTCGGTGTCCATTCTGTCCCCACTTACTCTTCATCAATTCCTAGCCACGCCCCCACCCCTACCACAACACCTACTGATAAATTGTACCCACACAATATTTTGTAAATTGTCATCATTATATGTTTGCCCTGAAGAAGGAACGGTTGTTCCGAAACCGGTCGGCGTGTAACTAAATAAATAAGTGGTTGTAACTAAGATATATTGTTTCATTTAATTATAAAATGGATAACCACAAAGTGATAGCTAATTTCAAAAATATAAATAATACCTAATTCATAACAAATGATTTTGTCTTATTCAGGATGGCCGGTGGCCATTGTTCTCTCTGTTAGGCTCCCAAAATCTCTCTGTCGCTAGAAGCCTTACTGCTAGCTCTACTTTCAAAATTCAAATGAACTATGGTCACCCTACTTTGTTTACATTGTAATGTGCCAAGACTGCCAAGGGCCTTTAGCTTGCCCATTATCTGTGTAACAATATTGTTTTTTGAAGTATCATTTTTATTTTACCTATAGATATTATTTGTGTTTTTTGAGGAATTATTGTGTTTTTTGAAGTATTATTTTTGTTTCCTTTTTCATTTTGTGTTATTTTGTTACTTTGTAAATAATTGTTAACCTCAACACAGGCTTGTCCTAGTGAGGTTAAAAATTGTATTGTAAACTGAAAACTAAAATGTGAAGAAGAAACAATAAACAATAAACTTTAGTTTAGAACTGGAAGGACAAACTGTATTATTATATAGATACTGGTGATATCTCTTGTGGAACTCTATAAATTCTATGAGTTACTAGCACTAGAGCCATCAATGCTATGTAGCTCAAATTATCACACTATTCAAGTTCTGTTATTATTCCATTACGTTAAAATCTCTAAGGTGTCTGTGAAATTGATGAAGGACGAATTTGGGAGACGGGTTTGGGTATCGCCGCCCCGGAAACATTTATTAGATTATCAACACTTCCCCAAGTGGTTCGCTACTTTTGGTGACTTAGTAAGGATTCCAGGGTTCATGGGGAGATTTTGTCCGGATATCGACGGCAGATACGACTGCCGGATATATCGGGAAAGACAATTTGACGGAGACTTTAAGACCTCTCCAGAAGGCCTCTCTCGGAACACCACATATCGTTATATATATACGTTCGTCACTCCTGGACTCACTGACCCATAGATTCATACCCTTATACCTTTTTCCTTCCCAGAATTCTCCTTCTATTCCTATAAAAACACTCCACAAAGCATCCCAAAGGGGATTAGGGGAATTATTTTCCTCAGGACCTTCCGTGTGGAGCTAATTTCAAAAAAGGACCAAACAATGCTTGAAGAGATCTCGAAATAATGCAAATCGGATGATCTGAATGAACCTAGTGAAGGTAATTATTGAAAAAATTCTGAAATATATTCAAATGTTTAGAGCAGATGGATAAAGATAAAAACAACGATGGTAGAAGATGACGTGGACGCCTCGGTAAAACAGAATAGAAAACTGAGTGCAAACAAACTTGCTGGTTTCATCAAAAGATTTTAAGATTCATGTGAATGCTACAAAGAGAGTTTATCTTGACTCATCAAACAATTTTTAGTCATCCAATTATGCCGACTATTGTGCGTGATGGTGGAAATGCAAGAAAAATAAAAAAAAATGCGGGTGTACTTTAGACCACACGTCTGAAGTAAATATTTCTTTAGTAAAGTAATCTAATTTTCTTTCTGGCATCGAATAAAACCATTGCATTCATCAGTGTATAAGAATCTATATTGAAGATTCGTTTGGATTGTTACCAATCATCGTGACAAATCAGTCGTTTCAATGCACTGAATTTCCACGCTCTAAACGAAAATTTGATTCATTTTAGTATGGGAATTACGCTTAGAATGGGATTGTTGATTTAATTCTTACAAAGTTAAAAATAATTCCCCGCACCCATTCCAAACGTCATTACTACGGATTTGAGCACTGTTGTTACGATTAGATTGTGAGGAATGAACCTCAAAATTTATTTTAATTTATTATCTTTCGCCTCCGTAACGTTCGTAACGCCCGATATTACGCCTCTCGTAACGCTGTAATTTCCGTAACGCATTCGCCAGTTTACCCCTCAAGCAAGCGTGCGTAAAGAAGTATTTACTTCAAAAATCGTGTAATTAAACGAAAAAATTATTATACATTATACCTATCCCCAATTTGCGGTGATTTGATTTTTGTATAGTTCGATACATATTTATCATTATTGTTGCTGCTGTTAATGACTGAATAATTAAAATCCTTCTATATCTCATTATTTAATTGCCACAACAATATTATTCGAGCGTAGTACGGATTTGATCTCCTTCTCAGTGATTGCTAATCCACGCAATCTTCCGATGACAGAATTGTGAGAGCTTTCATGTGCTGATTAGTTATTCAATTAAGGCGCTTAGTTCAATCACATTTCAATAATTAATTTGAATAATAATCCATCGAACCTTCGGCACGTTAAAATAGTTACCTTCTGGTGTGGCTTCTTAGCTTGCAGGGAATTGGATATCCATTTTTGATCAGAACAGATCAACACAAAATATTGGAACATTTGACCTCTAACCTAAACAGTGTTGAAATAGTACGAGTCGTTTTTTGCTTATTAAATAATTGAATTTTATAATCCTATGTTTATATATCTAATATAATATATAAAAATTATTGTTTGTTTGTGTGTTCGTATGTTATGCGCGGATATACCGTCCATTTGATTGCGATGAAACTTTGGGAATGTGATGTGCGCGGGGTGGTTATAGGATAGTGATAGAATTATTTCCTTTACTATTCATCCGATTGCGATTAAAATTTCATCCGGTTGCTATTTTTTTTTGAATTGTTGTGAACATGCCCGTAAATATTTCTACATATATCTATATACTACAGAGTTCTGGAGTTATGAAACTTGTATAAAAAATAAAATAGGACACGCGAGTTATTATAAAAATGAATGTATTTAATGGAGTTAAGCCGCAGGGAAAAAAGGTTGTGGGGAGGGGTATAAGGGAGGGTGAAATAGGGAATTAAGAAGTGGGGCTTCGCGGGAGGGGGAGAGAGGAAGGCGGAGAAGGTGGAAGCGGAATGCGTGAGAGGGGGTTCGCGAGAAAGGTGAGAGGGGAGGGGGAACGCGGGGAAGGTGAAAGGGCAAGATGAAAGGGGGAGGTGAAAGAGGAAGGTGAAAGGGGAATGTGAAAAGGGAATGCGGAAGGGGAAGGGGCGCGGGAGGGAAAGAGGAGGCGGAAGGGGAACGGGGACAAAAGGGAAATGACACGAAGGGAGAAATAATTTATTTATTTTCGTGGCATCTCAACGCATGCTGGGTATCAGTTAGTAAATTATAAAGCACTATCCTTTCTATTCACCTCCGAACGAGGTTTCATTTTTCTACAATCTAAATCTATGTTTTATAAAATAGGAGAATATAAGAGAGTTTACGGCAGTTATCCCATTTCGCATTCGCATGTATCGTAAGTGTGTGTTAGCTTTTTTAGAGCGGGACAGAATGACAGACAGTGAAATACCTAAACGTTCCGCGTGTGGTGCAAAGTCTAACCTCTTAACGTTTCGCGCTTTACAGCGTATTAAAATTCCGTGATCTACATGTTTTTACAGAACTTCCAAAATTATGTGTCAACAAACCCCTCAATTGTTGTCTAAAACATTTCCTACATTAAATATCAAGAATACCCCCAGTAACTAAGTAAGAAAGTACTTATGTCGCCAAAGTAGGCAAGTACGAGCTTCTGAATTGTTGATTTAGTGTGCGAGACGGACAGTATTTACACAGATGTACTCTTAGAGCCAAGCACAGCAGCCGGTGCAGGAATGGACTTCTCGGAGATTGCAGTCTGTTTGGACAGGGAAGAGTGATATTCTTGGACACCCTCCAATAGAGTGTAACTGTCAGAGGTGTCCCCTCTTGTAAGGCTATTCCAGCCAGGGGTGCGACAAAGTAAAACATTTTACCGGGAAATATCAGATGGAGTCACTGAATAGATAATAAATACACACACACACATCTACAGAAATGCCTGCAATGTAGATTTAAATAGAAACCAATTTCGCTACTGACATTGTTCCTTTTGACTATTAGATCGAGACAACCAATCAACATTGCGTACTCTGATTCTTTTACACTGTCTGACATTTGATATTGAATTTGTACCGAATTCTGAATTTCAAACGTGACATGTCGCATATTTTGTGTTTTTCTTAATTTTATGGATAGACTTTATTTCAATGGTAGTTTAGTATTATTATATTTGGTTTTTAATAATTACCTACGAAACGAGGAAAAACTTAGATAATTTATTTGGCTCAAGTTTTGTGAAATATCACATAACTTTATCTTCGACCTTTATCTTCTTATGTTCAAACATAAATTACAGAAACCTATTAACATGAAGTAAATCAACCTGAAATTACTAATAATTGTTTACATTTAAGTATTTATTTATATACCTACAAGTTGCAGACGCAAACATGAAAAGTTTCAGACGCTTTGTATCGACTTTTGCGGCAACTGCGCAAAATATGGCAGTGTCATTCGTTAAGGGAATACGTATAAAATTGAAAACAATTGTGATAGCTTAGGTTAGATTCGAGGCTTTAAGTTTATTGAAATATTTTGGAGAACTACTAAATATAATAAGTAAGTATGAAAAGTTTTTAACAACGATAATCACCTAACCAAATCGTTTTATTGAGATAAAGTATAACAGGAATATATACCAAATACCAAACACGCTTTTCATAATACTTATGACAAATACTGTAGCAAATAACCCAAAGAATCTAAAACTTATAAACTTAAAAAAAAGGTAACATAATAAAACTTATTCAATATTCAATTGCTTTTGAAGATTTTTTTTTAAATCTTAAAAAATTTGTTATTTTTGAAAATGTTTAATGCTATAACCACACAAAACCACATTTGCGTCAATTTTCCTTTCACACAATTAGTACATTCTGTATTTGGTCATCGTGGTGTAAATTGTTAAGTGCGATACATGGAACGAAAAAATTGGCTTACTCTATTACAAAAGTATTTTTTGAGGTTTGTTACAGCCCCGTTAGCAATTATAAATATGGCCACGAATGAATAACATATTCGGTAGTCAGGTGGTACTTAAATAGATTAATTATCTCTACTTGTGCGTTTTTAACACGTTTAAGAATGCTTAAAACATTATTATTTTC
The DNA here is from genome assembly GCA_951813805.1 of Limnephilus auricula. Taxonomy (NCBI): domain Eukaryota; kingdom Metazoa; phylum Arthropoda; class Insecta; order Trichoptera; family Limnephilidae; genus Limnephilus; species Limnephilus auricula. Next base: position 12,178,403 of record OX638403.1, read on the forward strand.
GAATTGTAAGATCGAGACATGTGCACAATGACAGTTTTGATATTTATAAATGAGCCACTGCCCGAAAGAAAACGCATTTTAAATAGGGTGTTTCAGATTGTTTTTCGTTTTTGATACTTTAAAATAAAACACCAGAATTCTTTCAAACTTGTTATAAATACTGTTAAATTAAAAACCGGTTTTAAAACATTATTAATAAAAAATTAAAGTTTGTAAGTGCGCACACGGAAAAAAATGTTATTCTGAAATACGATCATGTTATTCGTAAAAACGGTTAAAAAACGGGTCTGAAGTTCTTATGAACAAATTAACAGGGTTTCAATGTTTATTGGCATGTAAGAATAATTGGTTGGTATACATAATCCAACCAACAAATTATTCTTATATTTTCCCGCCAATAAACATTGAAACACTATTAATTTGTTCGTAAGAACTTCAGTCCCGTTTTTATGAATAAAATTATCGTATTTAATAACATTTTTCTCCGTGCAACATCCACTTCTTCACACACATTTAGCCTGGCACTAAAATTTTCAATCACTCTTTGGAGCATCGCTCTTGGAATAGTGATAATTTCGTCTGTGATTCCTTGCTTTAAAATATCCAGGTTGGGTGGCAGTAGGTTTTAAAGTCAACTTTTTAAGTAGCCCCATAGGAAAAAATCAGCAGGCGTTAAATCTGGTGGTCAATAGATGTCTCCTCGGCGACTTATTACCTACTCTTTCAGGGAATACTTTGTGAAAAATCATGAAAAATCGTAGTTTCAATAACACATGTTTCTCCGATGAATCAAATTTTCACATCAACGGCTACGTGAATAAACAAAATTGCAGATACTGGGCTTCCGAAAATCCGCTAGAACTACATCAGCAACCATTACACTCGCCGAAATTTGACGTTTGGGCAGCCATAAGTCGCCGAGGAGACATCTACTAGCCACCGAAGAGCCCAGATTTAACACCTGCTATTTTTTTCCTATGGGGCTACTTGAAAAGTAAAGTTAACAACCCATCGCCACCCAACCTGGATGATTTAATGCAAAGAATCACAAACGAAATTAACGCAATTCCAAGAGTTATTGAAAATTTTAGTGCCAGGCTAAATGAGTGTGAAGAAGTAGATGGTACGCACTTACAAATGTTTTTTTTTCATAAATAAAATTTTAAAACCTGCTCTTTAATTTTACAGTAATTATAATAAGTTTGAATGAATTCTGCTGTTTCATTTTTAAGTATCAAAAACGAAAAACAATCTGAAAAACCCGATACTTTAATGATGTTGAGTAGAGATGATCCAGTGGTAAAATATATCTATTATTCATATGTTACGTAGGAAAACTGTGGGAAAACAGGAAAAATATTTGAAATAACACAATTTCTAAAAAAAATATTGAAATTATTTCTATGAGCGTTAAACCAAATTCATTCACGTGAATAAACCAGACAAAAATGCACATTTTAATGGCATCCGAGATTGACGTATATTTGATTGGTAGGTACTTTTAGTATCGGAGAAATATTGTTAAAATATTTCGTTATTAATTTCTGAAAACTGAAACCATTTTGTTAATATAATTTAGGTACGCTGCGATTGTTAAATATTTAATAAAACTACAATCTGAAAGAGAGTAAAATGTCACAAAATTTTCAATAATGGATATCGAACATAAAGCTACATTGAACATTTTGACGGACATTTTTGACGTTGATTTTCATTATTACGTTGATTAAACATCAGTTACATTAGATACGAGTTGCGTAATTAGACTTGACCCAATCAACGCACACTTAGGATTGTGTGTGTTGGTGTAAATAATGTAAAAAAAATGACGTAGTAGTGATACGTCAACGAGAAGCAGCCTTTTGTTATCAAAATTCAAAAAACATATATTGCACAAAAATACAAAAAGGACAAAAGGTATAACTTACAGGTATAGATACTCTATAACTTCCAGCTAACCCAAAAAATACATGTTATATTATAAAACCCAACAATTAAATGTTATATTATTTGCAAATAAAAAACAGAGGTATTTAATTTATTTCTTCTTCGATGGCGCTACAGCCCATATCGAGCTTTGGCCTCCCGCAACATTCGCCTCCAACTCCTCCTGTCCTCAGCGGCTGACTTCCAGTTTGTTATCCGGAGAAGCTGTGCTTCATCCCCTCTTACTTTGTCTTCCCACCTCAGTCTGGGTCTTCCCACTTTTCTCTTTCCACTTGGGTGTCCAGACATAATTCTTTTTGGGACGCGTGTGTCCGGCATTCTCTGGACGTTTAATTTATTTACTGTTCTCGGATTGCTAAAGGAAATTTTACCGCCCACTTTAAAAAAATCATACTTCCGAATTTGAATATGGAGACATACAAACTGATTATAGTTCTATGTAGCCAATGAATTCCCCAATCTTTTGTTTATTATCACATTATTTTTTTTTTTTTATTTTTTTTTTTTTTTACAAATACAGTTATTATACATTGTATATATATATTTTTGATACATTTTTTAAATATCGTGATTCACCTTTTTTTTGAGCAATGCTCGTGTAAAAAAGGTGGAGCAGCGAAAAACAATTCAACATATATTTTTAAAATGTGTAGTAAGGATAATGAAAATTATAATATTTTATGTTTTTATATATGTATATCATACATTATACGTGAAACAGAATTGAGTAAAGAAAAGATATAAAAGAAGAAGAAGAGAGAAAATAAAAAAGAGTATAAAAGTAAAGGGATTTCCAAAGTCACAGTCACAATGATTGTAATATGTTATTGATATATTGTTTTAATTAACCTTTTGAATTTTTTATAGTTTGTTTCCAATCTTAAGTTAAGGGTTTATATTTATATTTGTAGGATTTATAAAAAAATATAATTAAACCTTAAAACATTTTAAAGAATCCAGAGATAATTTATTTTGTTAAATTTTGAATGTACAATATATGTTATATAGTCGTTTTAATAAAAAAAAAATTTCGAAAATTTTCTCATTTTGGCAACAAAGCAATCCGAGGTTTTGAATATAGTGCCATAATGTGGCAAAAGCGCTCGAGTGGTTAAAGTGTGTGTCTAAAAACATTTGTTGCAAAAAAAATAACATTTGTTTGCAATACATGTTTTTAGTGATAAAAATAAATTAGGGAATATAGTTTATTTGTTTAATGTTACGTGGGAGGTTGTTATATACTTTGACCACTCGTGGTTAAAGTGTGTGTCTAAAAACATGTGTTGCAAACAAAATAACATTTGTTTGCAACACATGTTTTTAGTGATAAAAATAAATTAGGGAATATAGTTTATTTGTTTAATGTAACGTGGGAGGTTGTTATATACTTTAACCACTCGAACGCTTTTGCCACATTATGGCACTATATTCAAAACCTCTGATTGCTTTGTTGCCAAAATGTGGCAAATTTTCGAAATTTTTATTTTTATTTTAACGACTATATAATATATTGTACATTCAAAATTTAACAAAATAAATATTCTCTAGATTCTTTAAAATGTTTTAAGGTTAAATTATATTTTTTTTATAAATCCTACAAATATGTGATAATAGAAAAAATATAGGGGAATTCATTGGCCACAACATAGAACTATAATCAGTTTGTATGTCTCCATATTCAAATTTGGAGGTATGATTTTTTTAAAGTGGGCGGAAAAATTTCCTTTAGCAATCCGAAAACAAATATTTTAATTGCTCTGGCGCTCTAGTGGTTAATAGTGTATTTTTGACCAAAGAGGGTAAAAAAGTGTAGGTAATTACGTATACACTTTTCGAATTTGTAATTTTGGTTTTTTTTATAGTTTTTAGAAAAATAATTACATTAAGGTTTTTTTAGTCAGTACGAAAATATATATATATATATACATTTTTTTAAATTTTCATTTATGTTGAAACATGCCGTTTGCAAGCAATAAAATTGTTTGGGTAGGTACTCTGTTCGCATACTCATAATAGTATAAGTCATAACTCATAGCATAATCACTACATTTAAATTTTAAAATATTTCACTAACTAACCAGCACCGTTTCTCCGCAAGGTTATAGGCAGAAGACGCACTGCTAAACAACTCCGTCTTGGCACACACCCCCTGCCTCATCCGTGTATCAATTCGACAATGTTCATGTTTCGTCCGTCCCTTTTCGCCACCGAAGGGATGGTGATGTGAAGGATAGCGAGCCTCATCGAAACCTGTGTCGACCATTCCCTTTCATGACTACTTACTATACGGACTTTGAAATCATACAGTTACGCATACACAAAACCCATCAATGTAAATCATTCTAACAAACAAATGAAACAAATAGCAAACGACTAACGTAATAACAACTTGGTAAAACTATATAACACACAAAAATATATCTTATCCTTGTATATTGTGAATAATTGTTTTAAATAACTCCATATAGGCGGAGAATGAAGGGCGCGGGTTCAGCCCAATTTGTCGATTTAAAAAAAAAAATATTATTTAATCTATATAGCAATATTTACATGTGTTTTTTTTTCAATGCCTGTCTCACTACACGAAGAAAAATGTTATTAAAAAAAAAACGATAATTTTAATAGTAAAAACGGGACTGAAGTTCTTACGTACAAATTAACAGTGTTTCAATGTTTATTGGCGGGAAAATGTAAGAATAAACATTGAAACCCTGTTAATTTGTTCGTAAGAACTTCAGTCCCGTTTTTAACCGTTTTACTATTAAAATGATCGATTTTTCGAATAACATTTTTCTCCGTGAAGGATATACCTGTGTCGAGACAGACGTAGAGGTACATATAGTGTATTCAAACATTGTTACTTGATTAGGTTGATTACATTTTAAGTTCAATGCAATAAAAGGAAGGTAATTGGAAGTGTGAATTAGTTCTATAATGAGTGTGATCTTCCAAATCACAGGAAAAGTACTGTATATTAAAATGATATCACATCAAAATGAAATGGAATAAATGGATAGAAATATATATATCAAAATGATAATTATGTTAGTATGTTGGACGAGATTCTATTGTTATATTTGATTGAAATTATTAATTTTAGATTGTAATAATGTATCTAATAAATATAAGAATTTCAATCAAGACATCCGTGTCATTCACTAGCGTTCAGTTTATAAGTACAGACATGCTTTATTTTAAGGTAGTGAGAGGGGTTGGAGGAGGGAACGGTGTGAGCATACAAAATAACGAGGTAACATGCTCAACAGACTTGTGCGTCGAAACCGGTTGCAAATAAGTAACAAAAGTACATTGTGAATAAAATTCCTAAAACAAAATGTCTGCAAATTGTAACATATTTAATACAACAAAGTAACTTCTTAGATCTACAAAAAATACTTTTTTTACTTTCAAAGAAATAAATCCTATCATTATTATGATGTTTCAGTCATCCTATCAAAATTGTACTTGAAAAGACAAAAAATCATAATGACGTCTTTTTATCTAAAAACTCTTTCAAAGTTTGTCGAAATAACAAGCTCCGTGAACCCTTTGTCTGGTTAGATGATATCATAACCCTCCAAGAAAGAAGCAATTTAGAGAAACTTCAGGAGGAGTGAAGTAGGTGATGAATACTCGTCTCGTTGTCATAAGATGTCATTAAATAATATACTTCGGAGGCAGACTTGACATCTTGAGAAAATGTGTTGTGTTCCCGAGAAGTTTACTCTAGCTCTTCGCTTGAATATTCAGGTGAATTCTGTTAATGTCGACACTACTTCAAAGTCCTCCCTGCCTCACAAGTCATTGGATTATACAACTCTAGAGGCGTCAGTTCTACAATAAATAATGCACACTTTTGTTTGACAAAGCGTATCTTGGTAAGCTGACGGAAATTAGCTAAAAAAAAGATGGCGTGTCATTAGTGTTTCTACCAACTTTTTTTATATAGACTTATCGTTATTAGTTATTAGATGACTTGAATAATTTCAATAACATTTAACCACTGGAGCGACACAGAGAATTATAAAAAATTGCCTTGAGTGCTCGCCACTTTTGAAAATTAATTTTGAATATTTCCCGCCCACATTAAAAACATCATTACTTTACATTTATGAATGGAAAAATATAAACAAATTATAGTGCTATTTGTTTAATAAATTCACCTATATTTTACTAACTCTTCTATATTTTTAAAATTGATAGAAAAAATGTAAAAAAAATCTTTAACTTTATAAATGCGTTAAATTTGTGCTTTTGTGATCTATAGATTTGAAAATGCCTCTAGTGGATATTTTGTGGACAATTAGTGGAAAATGTCTATAATTAATAATGTTTTATGTTTTTTTGTTCTCTATAGCCTGTATGATAATCACAGATGCAAATATATACTAGAAAATCAATTTTTTGTATGTGTTCAACAAATCAAAAGTTTGGATTGAAAATTATTTTGAAGTTCGTTTGTAGAACTGAAGCTTTCCAACTGCCAAAACTCATTCTAGAAGAATTCAAAGACAATCAATAAGGCCATAGACATAAAGTCTATTTTATCAACTATTTGCTGGAATAAATTGCTGGCCATGAACATGTTTCAAATAATTACAATAAATGTTTTACGAATGGTACGAAAATCTGTCCATTTTTGGACCGAAAGCGATCATAGAAAAATTAAAGTGGTCCAAATTTGGACCGAAATCGCTCCAGTGGTTATAAGTATGTTGAAAAAAGTAGCTATTATACTTCTCGTAAAGTAGAGCAAATATACATTCTATCGTGGTTCTAGAAGCCCCACATTTTTTACATAATTTTTTGATTTAACCTTTTTATAATTAACTTTATATTATTGACATTTTTGTAATGTTTTTATTATTAAAATTCCTCGTAATATCTGGTTGTACACCACAAATATGTCTGTGTTAGATATTGTCTTATACAAAAACTGTTATTATTTCAACTCGATGTGGCTACAGTAACAATCAAAAAATGTATGTTTGAAATTTAGAAAAATATGTTAAACCTGCTACGCGAGAGTGAACTGGACTTTCAATTGACCGCGTTGAAACCAAACCTCGTGATCCAGGAGGTTTTTGCTGCAACCAATAGATTATTGATGAATAATGATAAAGCTACATATCGATAGAACCAAATAACAATTTCCCATTTTATAGACAGACCTTGTTTATACTTACCAACTTTATATAACTTATATTTACCAACTTTTGTACGTGAAATAATCCAAATATAATGACGGTGGAGACTTATTCCTTAAAAACCAACGGCTTTTTCACCCTTTCCAGAAATTCGTTTCTCCTTCTTGGCGGGTCACGGTATATTTGCTGTGAAGTCGTCCTTTGTGTAGACCTAACATTTAAATCGAATACTGTTCGTTCCATTTATCCACTCTGTGTTGAGAAACTTACTCTTTTGTGTTCATTCAAGCGTTCATTGGACGGAGTTAGGAAGTTTGATATGTCGTGTAATATTAGTTTGTTTGAAATACCATAAACGGTTACTCGGAGAATGATTCCACGAAAGTAATTAGATGTTCGGTGTTATGATGCCAAAGTTAATACTTGTTTGTTGCCGTTTCTGAGTTTACACGACAAACTCAGCTTACAGTTTGGTTCTGCGCAACCACAGGAACCGCTGGGCCAAACCACAAGCAAACCCCTTCCAACAAATTCGGCATTCCGCAAGGAAGCTTTTTAGGACCAACATTGTTTCTTATAAACATTAAGTGACTAGCTTACCTTCATTTTATTATTTAAAAAAATAGCTGGTCCACCCATTACAACATTAGTAAATTCTACCCCTGAAATATTTGCCATACACGTTAATCTGCTGAATAATGGTTTCTCATTTAACAAAAATGGCAGAAAGAAACTCACTATTGGTCGCGATTAGAATAAATTGTTTGACAATACGCAAGACATTTTTTGTTGAAGAGTTTTATTTTTTCATGTACATGTGTTACTTTATTTTAATTTATTTATTTACACATGAAAACATAATTATTACAGGTTATATTTTTCGGAAAGGTAGGCCCACAAAACTATTACAAGACAGCTTGTCTGCAGGATCCACCAAATGAATCTGCCATGTAAATGAGTAATATTTGTTCGAAGTACATACATTTAGAGTTTTTGATACATTTTATTTAATTGAAGAAATTGGTATAATACATTGGTTAATTATAAATACATGGTACCTATATCTAGTATATATAATTATACATACATAGAAAATCATTATTTTTTATTTATCTGCTACCGGCTTAGACACATTCGTTGCATTTAATAGCAAATTTAAAAATAAAATCAATAGGCCTACAAAAGATAAATAATCTCTGAAATTTCTGATAAATTAAGTTTATTATTATTAATAGGTACTAAAAACACATTTTTTTAAAATTTTATCCAATTGTTAATATTTTTAATGTAAGAAACTATTTTTTCCAACTAATCGTTTATTACTAAACCTTGTGTAAAAAATTATTAATATAATGTATCGAATGCACATCGCCATCAAGGGCATGTAAAAGAATAAATAAATAATAATTTTAATTTTATCCTCACGAAGAAACCATTGGTTTCGAAACATGTTGATAATTTTAATTAAATAAGTGGTGTTTTACAAAGTGATTTGTTTTCATTTAATTAAAATGATTCCATTAAAGTGAATTGGCGAATATTAAAAAAAATAAATAATATTAAATAACGCAAACCAATCTCAAGGTCCCGCGTCGTTACAAACTAAACCGAAGGGTTTTAATGGAAGCAAGAAATAATTTACATCCTAGATCCTAAATAAGGTTTATAAGAATATGGGGAAAATTACAAAAAATATGTATTTTGGTAGAAAGCTGTCTCTTTGTGGTTTATATTAATGGAAATAAAACAATAACTTTGGTTGTAACGACGATTTTTTTTTAATACCGACCGGTTTCGCTTAACACAAGCATCTTCAGAGTATAAAATTAAACTTTTTTTTAATTTTTATAATGAACACCTCACAAGAGTCCCAACTGTTACCGTCTGGAGCCAGTGAGACTATGGCATCCCCAATTGGGGTATGTTATGAGGTATGGCTGTAGGTAAGCGGGGAAGGGAAAGAGATTTGGGAAGAGGAAGGTGGGGATGTACCTAACTATTCAGATCTAGTCACTAAACACAGCTAAAGCCATTTCAAGCAACGTTTTAATTCTGAATGGTGGTCTTACGACAGGGCGATACTGAGAGTTTCTTCCACTTCCGTGCCGCAAACATAGAATATATTATTTTTAATTAATTAATTGTCAAATAACACAAATTAATCAAATAGGAATGGGAGTCCAAAGTCTTGCCTCTGGACTACGCCGGCCGTAAAAAATAAAATAAATAAATCGTGGTTAAAAACTTAGTTTTTGTTTTATTTCAATACAAAAATATAGTTAAATTGAATGATAATAATGGTACAATTGCATAATATCGGAAAGGGAACATATCATAATGTTTAACAGAATAATAGAATAATAGAATAATTAATATAAAAATGAAAGGGGCATTTTTTTTCTCATAAAATTTTTCTTATTGAAAACACTAACTAATAAAATTCACTACAAGAGAGTTCTGCTATAAATTAACAAGAATAATATTTTTTACCAAGATAATCGAGAGATGCTATAGCTACCTAATACTTTTATCTCCCCCTCATTATTCTGTTGATGAAAAATAATTTTGAAGAAAAAGGGAACCTAATCACCGGGTTTATATTATAATTTGATTGTTCATTCGGGCTCTTACAAGAAAAATAAAGGTGAATCGGAAAATAGGTAGGTATATTTATAATTTATAAAAACATACATGTGTTGCACAACAGCCACAATACAAGATCTCTTAGAGTAAGGAGAAAAAAATAATCTAAGTTATTTAATTAATTTATTTATTATATTTAAAAGAAAGAAAGCCGCAAATTATTAAGGAAGCATATGATAAATAAATGATGATTAAATAATATATATTCCCTACTAATGTAAAAGTTTTTCTGCTAAATGTAAGTAAGTCAAAATTTTCTCAAAAATATAAAGGCAGACTTTTGCTTGGTAATTGTTATTGTTACAATCACCAAAGACATCCAACGATGCGTTTTATCCCATTTAATCCACGACAAAGAAAGTGGATTAAGCTTTTGCATATCTACACTCATCCAGATTGAGTACCTATAACCAGTGTAAATCTAATTTTGAGATTTCCCTTTGGCTCTTAATTTTTTTTTTAATACATTTATTGACTTCTTTCAACGAAAACTTTAGCGACTTGAGGCATTCGAAATGTGGATCTACAGAAGAATACTTAAAATAAGCTGGATGGACAGAGTTACAAATGAAGATGTTATGGTTTGGATGAATAAAGAAAAAGAAGTTATTCAAACAATCAAAATCCGAAAACTTCAATATCCTGAGAAGTACGAGATCTTGCATCTCATAATGCAGAGAAGATTGCCGGAAGACGGGGCCCTGGAAGAAGGAGGATATCGTTGCTGAAAAATTTGAGACAGTGGTTTGGCCGTGGAGTCCGCATAGCCAACATGATAGCCAACGTCCGTTGAACGGACAAGGCACGAGAAGAAGAAGAATGAAAAACTGCACTTTAACTGATACAAATGGGATGTGATAGAGTAACACAATATGTTCAACCATTGATCCAACAATAATTATGCAATAAAACTAAAACTCACTAAGCCAAATTACGCAATGCATGAAGAAAATAAAAAAAATTATGTAATTTAAAATAAATAAAAAAATTAAAAATTTAAGCTGCTAATTGGTTTTGGATGAACCCTTTCTCCGTTACGACAAAAGTCCAGAAAACACCATATACAGAGAGAATCATTGATAACTTGTGGAGTGAGAATTAACACAATGAGACGGCTAAAGGTAAAAGGGTACGATGGAAAACACGTTATTTCTTAGAATATTTACATTTTAGATTCAAATTCAAAACTTTTTGTTACCTACTGTCACCTTTTGTTAATAATATTCTGGAATTTCCTGTTACTATAATGCTTCGAAGAAATCTTTCGAGATAAGATAATTTTTTGAATCTTTATTATAACATTGGAAATAATTTATTCATCTATTTATTTATAAGAGAAAAATAGCTTTATAAAATATATAGATAAATAATAAGCCAAAAAAGTCTCCTATCCAGCAGCTGAGAATAAACGTTTTAAAAATTCTTGCAACTGTACAGGGAGGTTCCAATGAGAAAGATTGATTGTTCCCCGTAAAAAAAAATTAAATTAAAAATTCAATATCGATTTATTTCATTCAAAACTTGCTTTAATATATACCTACATTCAAGTAAGCAATAAACATGCTCAAAACGCACGATGATAAATTATTAAATATCTTGTACTTCTTGTAAGTATTTTTTGATCATCAGTATTTATGATTTTTTAATAATGTCTAAACAAAATAAGTGTGTAAATTTTTTTTTAAATATTTTAGTTACCTTAAATAAATTGAAAAACCGAGGTATTTTTGTCACAAAACACGTTCTCGGATTTAATTTTTAATCACTTTAATTTAACTAAAATTTTGATTTTTAAAATTGTGTTAACTAGATTATATATTGATTTATTTGGTCGTATTTATTTATTTTTTATTTATTTATTTACATTTGATACATTTAAAGCCAAAATAACAAATAATATTACATAATAAGAGAATATATTTAAAATGAATACAAGTGTTATTACATTGTTTTAGGTCGATATTAGTTCCTAGCTAGGCAGATTGCCTGTTCTAAGGAACCAAAGTGTGAAAGTGCCAAATGCAATTTAAATTATTATTATTTTTTTTAATTAATACCTATGTACTAAGTTTTTACTAAATGTGCCATTCATAGGTAACCATGTATCGTTTTAAGTCACATTATATAATAGTTTTTCAGACTCCTCCCTACCCAAGCCAATCAACCATTTAGTTACCAGATACGCACGTATGATGATATGATTTGAAATTTGATTTGTTTAATAGAATCTATCGTTTGAAAATTGAACAAATCTACCAACAACCAACGGTATAACCTTAGTATATTAAAAATACACTCAATTTTCAAACTGATGAAAATTTTTAAAACTGCGTGAACCAGATAAAATAACAATCTTCCAAAATCAATTTATGTTTTTTTGTAAAAAAGAATTAATACGTCTAGAATTTGATTTAAAGGGACTAATTTCCGGAATTATCTGGTAATACCCTCTTAAAGTTATAGGAGATGCAGTTTTATTATAGCTTAAAATTAATTTTTGGTGAGAGGGAGAGGAAGAAAATACAGGATAAGGATGGGAGATGCTCCAGATATATTCCACACTCTTGTATTCATTTTCGATCATTCGTGTTACTTCTAAACGACATTTTTGAGGTGTATGGCTAAAAATGTATGTATTGTAAAAAGTTGTATTGTACTGCGCACATACACGGGGAATTGGAGAATTTTTCTAGTATTAGTTCTATATGTGGGCAAATAAAATATTTTTTTATTTAGTTGGTAAGCTCTGGCAAGTCCAGGCCATTTTTAAGAATTTTAAATAATAAGATTTAGCCAAAAATTAAACGTCGCGTGTGAAGGGAATTGAAGTTGTGATACTTAATAAATGCGATGTTATTTGCAAAGTGTAAGATTTGTTTGTAATTCATGGAGTATGAATTATTCTTGTCGGAATATGACTTTTTAATAAGTTGGTTTGCTCTGGCGAGTCCAGGCCATTATTGTAAGCTCTGGCGAGTCCAGGCCATTTTTAAGAATTTTAAATGATAAGATTTGGTCAAAAATTAAACATCGTGTGTGAGGGGAGTAGAATTTGTGATACTATATTAACTAATAGATGCGGTGTTATTTTAAAAGTGTAAGATTTGTTTGTAATTCATGGAGTATGAATTATTCTTGTCGGAATATGACTTTTTAATAAGTTGGTTTGCTCTGGCGAGTCCAGGCCATTTTTAAGAATTTTAAATGATAAGATTTGGTCAAAAATTAAACGTCGCGTGTGAAGGGAGTTGAAGTTGTGAAACTTAATAAATGCGTTGTTATTTTGAAAAGTGAAAGGTTTGTTTGTAATGTATGTGTTTAAATTAATATTTTTTTCAATTCTTTCGATTCTTTCAATGTGAGCTTCGTAGAAAGGAGTCCAGGCTCCCTAGATCGATAATGATTGATGGGATAACTTTCGGTAACTTCTCATCGTTCCCCAGGACAACTGCAGATCGCTAACAAAACTGTAAAAACAATAGTTGATGTCGAATATATTACGGACACTTAGTCATTGCGAACTGTCACTTATTCGTTTGCGATTTGCAGTCATGCTAGGGAACGATGAGAAGTTACCGAAATTTATCGATACAATCCTTATCGATCGACTGTGCTAGGGGCCCTGATCGATAAGAGGCGATAACCTACCTACTGAGAGTCAAATCCATAACTTATTGAAAATGAACCAATTTTTTTTTTCTGTTTATTGCAGAGATGTGGTGTCTCCGCGTGTCCGAGCTGCGCGTGTTCCCGCAGGCCGTGGAGCGCGGGGGGCGCGTGACGCTGCAATGCGTGTACGAGCTGCAGGGCGCGCCGCTCTACTGTGTCAAGTGGTACCGCGGCCGGCACGAGTTCTACAGGTACTCGCCCGCCGAGAAGCCCAACGCGAAGATCTTCCCCTTTTCGGGGATCAATGTTGACGTAAGTATAAACACTGAAATCCTTCAATGAAATTAAACACATTATTAAAACAAAAAAATAAAAACGACATAGGCACCCGATATTCTCCGACAAATCACATTACGAGTAATTTATATTTTGGTTAGAATGTTGGCTAGAAGCTCCCAGTTTTTGCATTAGATGACATCACAATCTTCTAATATCGTATACGGAATCAATGGGTGATTATAGAATTCCCACGTTTTGGAACGGCGACGGTACTAAAAGGCAGAGTAACATACGTTCCTTATCACAGTAGAGCTGCAGCTCTTTCTTACACATTAAATAATTGTGAGACAAAAGATGAGACACATAATGCACGTATGTCTGTTTATTCCGAAGTAGTTATTTGAAAGAAACAGATATACGTATATTGTGTGTCTCATCTTTTATCTCACTATTATTTAATGTGTAAGAAAGAGCTGCAGCATACTTGCGACTAGGACCATATGTTTATAGCCTTTATGTTTGTACCGTCGCCGTTCCGTAAACGTGACAATATTAAAAGCGACTATTGATCTCAGAGCGTTTTCCGGAGCGTTTCGATTTGTAAGTTAATATTTAAATGAAACAATTTACTTTTGTGTAAACCACTATAATAAATGTTATAATATCTACACGTTTCAAGACCGATGGTTTCTTCGCCAGGATAATAACATGAATTATAACAAATTAAAATAAATATATAATAAATTCATGTTATTATCCTGACGAAGAAACCACCGGTTTTGAAGCATGTAGATATTATAACATTGATTATAGTGGTTTACACAAAAGTAATTTGTTTCATTTCAATAAAATGATGCCACACAGTGTATTTGCAAGGATTGAAGAAAAAATGTAGGTTATACATTCATTTTTGGGAAAAAGATAATTGTAGAAAAAACCAAACAGGTAAAATTAAATATATTTGTTTTAATGACGTTTGTTTCACAAAGGCAACATATTTTCAATGGAATTCGACAAACGAATTTAAACGTTAAACACATTGGTACCATAAACATAAAATAAGGTGCCGTAGTTTTACTAGCTCTCGCAAATACTACTATTATCAGATATTAAAAAAAAAAACACTCAGAAAGCCATTAGCTTTGCGATCCCAAATGTAAACCTATTCATTTTTTTAAATATTACGGTAAACATAAAATAAAATGTATTTTCAAAGACGTAAAATATTCACATGAGTGATTCTTACCAACCCCTTTTAGGATGAAATTCGTTCCTCAGAAGAAAATCTTTTAAAATACCTCCATGACCAAACACGTGGATTAAAGCAATTGCTTGGAATGACATTTGCCTATTTGTAAAACTATTAACAAGATTTTCAAAGGTTTCCTTCAGAAAACCCAATTTTTTTCAAACCTACCTACGATCGGATTTAAAAGATTGTATTTGTAAAATTCCTTTTAACAACAAAAGCTCTAACTGGGTTACGGGCTTACTGATTTAATTCTACAACAAGTTTTAAAAATAATATTCTACCATTTAAATATTTGCGCTATTTATCCCAGGTAAGGATTACGCAAAATTTTATTGTTTTCACAATAAAATATATACATTTGTTTTAGACCACTTTAAATTTTAATTACACTCTACCGGTTTCGGAAGAACCCTTCCTTCGTCAGGAGAATATTAAAACTAACCTATGATACGAAATATTGATAGATATATACCATACATTTAGGTGCTGGAGTGGGAGGTCAAAGGGGGAGGGGGGGTAATTGCGGAAATTCCAGCAATAACAGAGCGGTTTATTGGAAACATATCTAGAATGGGACTAAACGATAAATTAATTTGGTTATTCAATATATTAGCGTTATTATTTAGGGATTTTTTTAATTTCAAGTGCTTCCAAGTTATCTAATTTTTTGTTTTTATTATTACGGTGAAGAATTTTAACCCTTATGTCCTTATTAAAAGTATGATTGGTGGAAATAAGATGATTGGCAAACTCCGAAAAATTATTATCATTTAAACATCTTAAATCTTCCGTGATTCTAATATTTACATTTCTGGTTGTCTTACCTATCTAGAACGATGGACAAACATTGCAACATAGTTGGTAAATACCTGAGTGGCTTAAGTTATGATCTCTATTTTTAGTGTTTTTTAATAATTTACCTAAGTTGTTGTTAGTATAGAACGCGGGTTTAATACGAGGTTTAATGGCGAGCCACAAAGTTAATGCTTATTACGAACATATTTATTGTTTTCGACTCAATGCTGCTTCTAACCACTCTTTTAAACTTTATTCTACACTTTTTCTTAGTCCCACTAGGACGTTTCCACTGGAGTACATCAGATCATCTGGTAACCATTCAACCAAAAAGGCCAGTTCATCGAATTTCTTATTGTTCTACCTAATTCTAATGGTCCAATTATCTAACATAACTTCAAAAATCTTTTGTGAAAATGATCCATGTTCACCATATAACATAAATACATCCCCCGTTACGTGGAATACGACACTCGATAAATAATGGTACATCGACATACCATCAATACACCGTTTTTACATTAGCAATGGGTGATATCAGAGGAAACCCTTGTCACTGGATTTTCCGAAATGGAATCTTCCGGATTTAAAAACTGAGAACATTTTTTTTTCATATAAAAGAAGAATGCATCGACTTATCCAAGAAAAAATATTATATATTAGTCGATGAACTCGACGAGAAGGCTCTAAGAGAAGACATATTTAGTCGCTAAGGGTCACGGGAATGGCGCTATCAATTTATTTCAGAATAAATTCAGTTAGCTGATGTTATAAAATTGAGAATTATTTATCGTTAATTTTGCCCCGTGTTTCAACACCTGACTTTGAAACTGACTGTGAAACGCGGCTTTAAATTAATTATCTGTATTATTTGAATGCGCGTTTCTCGGCATCTAAAAGTTTCACTAGTACTTGAGTTTAATTAAACAATATCCACATTCTAGAGAAATTCCCAGTTTAATTTCCGCCGAGAAGGAACAATATTAATTATGTTTTTATTTTGCGAAAGGTTGAAATGGGTTCTTCCGCAGTTATTCAATAAGCTCTAGTTTATTTTCAGCTTAGTATTTAACAAACAGTTTTAAATAAGGGTTGTTTATCCCCTGCCAATCAAGTTTACCTCCTACACAGACTCCATTAAGCCTTTTCCAGTTCTCCGTGCTTCGTAATGGCTTTGCTGTGTTAAAAATGACAAAGAATTTGAAACAGATGATGTGGATCCCTTCTGAGCCATGTTTGCCCCATAGGTCATTAAAAAAAGACTTTCGGGGGACTCACGCTATTATATTGGAAATATCGCTCGATTCGTTGGAAAAAAACATTTCTAGAACTTATTTTGTATCCCGTTTCAAATAAATGTGTATTTAATCGTGTTTTCAATTTTTTTTATTTCTGCGAATGATCTAATAATGTGAACATATTACAAAGCTATTGTGGGATATCTCCTGTCCAGAGTCAGTTCAAATATTTCACTCAATCTGAGAAATGTCAAGGGCCGGTCAAAATATAATTGCCCATTTGACGAATGTCTAGGGCCACTGAAAATATTACACCGCATTTTTTAAGTAATGTCTAGGGCCACTGAAAATATTACACCTCATTTTTTGAGTAATGTCTGAACCAGTGAAAATATTACACCGCATTTTTTTAGTAATGTCTAGGGCTAGTGAAAATATTACACCTCATTTTTTGAGTAATGTCTAGGACCAGTGAAAATATTACACCTCATTTTTTGAGGAATGTCTAGGGCCAGTGAAAATATTACATTTATTTTTAACCTGATGAGTTAAACCTCAAATTGTAATATTTTAGTTAATGAAGACAATATTGGCGAAACTCAATCGAAAATCTGAAATAGTAAACACGAAAAAGATACGGCTACATCTGGGACTCCAACCCAGGACCTTCGGCTTTCCGGGCCGCAACCCTACCAACTGAGCTAATGTGTCCCTGTCCGATTCGGTCATATTTTATCGTACTTCGGCTAATAAAACAATAAAAATAAAAATAAAATAAAATACAAATATATATAAATATGTTATTATCCTGGCGAAGAAACCATCGGTTTTGAAACAAGTAGATATTATAACAAGTGATAATACTGGTTTATTCAAAGTAATTTGTTTCATTTAAATATATATAAACCCGAAGGTATTTGAAAATCTCCAACAACCACCAGAGTAAACGAAAAATGTTGCTTGTGTCGTTATGGTGGACTTGGAGATAGCCAAGGAGTGGAACTCATCACGCCTGGGTGGGACCCAGACGTGATGCAAATTCAGCCACCCACCGGTCATTTTATTAACTTAGTATAGTCAAAATAGTTTCAATTAACGCGCAACGTTTTGATTCTAAATATTGCTCTTAGTCTGATCTTTATCTTTTTCGATCTTAGAGTCTTTAGAAGGAAATTTACATCATTAAAACATTTATTGGAAAATGCATCTAAATTAAAAAAAATATATTTTATTTACAATCCTTTGTTCACTAGGTTTCAAGCCAGCGGCCTCTGTCTCTAGATTTATAAGTTTGTATTTCATTTTCTCTTCGACGAATGTTGTATAATATAAATACGACGTCGGTCTACATTTTATATTATTTTCCCAGAAAAAAATACAAGGATTTCTCGCTTACGACGATTTACCTTCGTCTCGGGAATCTTTTCATTTGTTGCTTTGTCAGTCAAGAGATTTATAATTAACTAGCTGGCATGCGTTACAATGCCACTTAAATGAAGAAATTGTTTCTCCCTGCGTGTCCTTTGCCATTCGTCCCCGTTCTCCTTCCCCCACCTCTTCCCGACCCTCGTCCTCTCACCCTCCCGCGTTCTCTTTTCATCTACCCCGCGTTCCCCCTCCCCTCTCCCCCTATCCACCTTCACGCGAACCTTCCCCCTGACGAATTCCCCTTCCATCTTCTCCACCTTCCCCCTCCCTTGTCCTTCCTCCCGGGAACCACCCCTCCTCCATTCCCCTCCGCCCCTTTCGGATTCCTCTACCCTTCCCCCTCTCGCCTTTTTCTCAGTAACCTCCCTCCTCTTGAATTCCCCTTCCACCTTCTCCGCCTTCCCCCCTCACTCCTCATTCATTCCCCTCCGCCCCTACCGGATTCCCTTCCCCCTCCCGCCTTTTTTCCCTGCCACTTAACTCCATAATATACACTCATTTTTCAAACAACTCGCGTATGCACTATCGCGATTTTTATTGCAAATTTCATAATTCCAGAACTCACTAAATTTTTATCGCAATCGGATAAATATTATAGGAAATATCTCTATATATATCAAACGCGCGAACTGTCAAACGTACGAAGTTAAAATAGTCGTAAAGTTTTCTGAAATTATCCAATTTTCTGCTCAATTTTCTTAATTTTTCTTTCTATAAGAACCTTCTAAAAGTATTAGAAAACTTGAATGAAAAGGATGAATGAATAGGTAAAGTCGTTCTGAAGTTATGGCGTGACCAAGGGAAACTTTTTTTATATATATAGATAAGCCGATACATTCAATCTTTATTCAACAGTTTAAAAACATGTGTAGAGTGAATAAAGTGCTGGATATGTTTTGTTTTGAAATGAAAATAGGCTTAGTTCTTACCGGGATGTTGTTTATCCAGTTCCTACATCTACCTAAGCATCACCTTTCTAGAAATGTATTTAAAATTTGGAACAAGCAATTGCAATGGCAAGAAAAATAGTCAGGATTATAATAATAATTTATAATATTTATCTATTAATTTATAGGATTATAAAAATTTATTCAGTTCTTACCTCCCGAACCATCACCTTGCTGGAATAGTGTTTAAAATTTGGAACTATGGAAAGAAAAAAAAGTGAAAATTCGAGTGCATTTGTTTTGACAACAGAATAAGATTTTAGACTACCTAAGAAGCAAGATGTTGGTGTTTTCGTGTACCTCGTAAGTAAAAAAAAAGGAATTTGCCCATCTTGGAAGTACAAAACATCGTTTTGAATTTGTTCGTTAAGTTATAGCGATAATTACCTTGAGGTATCGGTGAAAGCATTTTCCTTTATTGTGATTGCGTTGTAAGCTCCTTTGCAGAGATACTGTGGTAAACGATTGGTCATCCTTTTTTCCTTCCATACCTTGTTCTTTCCTACATATACTAATTTCGTTTCGTTTTTAGTATTTACAGTCCATTAAAATGCATCTGATGATGTCATTCAAAAGCAGTTTTGGATGCAACATAGATGATTGATTGTAAATAAATTATGATTTGGGATATTTGTCTTTCATGACAATAATAGTTTTCCAACAACAACGAACCTTCAGGTTTTCGTCGTACTTTGAGATTTTAATTCAACTTCAACGTCAGTAACATATATTATATCAATGCTAATCTTTATTCAAATTATAATTCCTTATATGTAGTGTTGGGCGAATCCAAATCCGAAGTTCACGGGTTCGAATCCGGCTCAAATAAATTTTATTTGATTAATTTGTGTTATTTCACAAATTAGTAATTAAAAATAATATATAGTACGTTTCATAGTGGAAGATACTCTCATTATTACCTTGGTGTTAGACCACAATTCAGAATTGAAACGTTATTTGGAATGGCTTTAGCCGTGTTTGGTAATCAGATCTGAATAGCCAGGTGCTTCCCCGACTCACTAGTCCCTGTCTCCTCTCCATCCCCACTACCTTTAGCAGCACAAAATATTCCAATTGAGGATGCCATAGTCGCACTGCTACAGACGTGAACAGTTGGGACTCTTGTGTGGTATTCATAGAAAAAAAGGCTTTGAAAGAAACAAAGTATAACTGTTTCGTATTCTAAAATATGCTATAATTTGATATGAAAATATTAAAATGATATTAAAATGATATTAAAATGTATTAAAACGTGAGTCTCGAGCTTTCGTTTTGATTTGAGAACGTTGAATCTATATTTAGAAATACATTACGCTGCAAATATTTCTGATGGTGACTTTTAGGAAGTATATATTCATTTGAACTCTGTGAACAGATTCATAACTGTCCGACGGATGAACTGTCCGCCGGATGAACTATTGGGATGAATTGTCGGCGGATGAACTGTCGGCGGATGAATTGTCGCTGGATCAATTGTCATGGAACCTACGTATTTAAATAAATACCCTGGTTAAATTAAATTATTACAAATTATTATTATAAACATTTCATTTACGACCTTACAAATGCTATATTTATATTAAAGTTCGGGTACTCTCTTAATCGAAAATCCAACAAAGACAAACCGTTTGTCCAGTTGGAAATTGAGATAACAATATCTACATGTACATTGACAATGAATGTAGACAATAATAATTATTCGTGACTTTCCTGTCAATATTATAATTCCACCAACGTTAAACTTTGACATCTGAGTTTTTGTTGTAAGTTGAGATCACAGTATCCATATTAAACTGATCCCTGTGTGTTTTGAAACTTTTGTACAGCGATTAATGCGTGTAATATTTCTTTAGCTTTCAGAGTCAAATTCCTCCCAAGTGATGCTGCAGAGGGTGGGATTCGCCCTTTCTGGAAACTTCAGTTGTGAAGTATCGGCAGACGCTCCCTCCTTCACCACAGCTGTGGTATCGGCCCACATGGAGGTCGTGTGTAAGTACTAATTTCTAATATTAATTTTAATTTGTAACTTATTTTTAGCTTTATTGACGTATTTAAGTTATTTTCTTTAAAAAAAATTATTACAACTTGTATTTCTTTGGTGAGTTTGTTAAAACATTTAATAGATGTGATGTATAATGTCGTTGGGCCGTTGTTGCATTGAGTTTAGGGATTATTATTTTTCACATGTCTGGTAATCAATGGTCTATTAATCTATATATATATATTTTTTTAATTATTTTTATATTTTATACATTTTTAGTGGGTTTAAGTTGGTTTTGTATGCTTCTCCCCAACTTATTAAACCATATTGTAGAATTAATTGAGTTAATGCAAAGTAAACCTTCTGTAATAAAGGTTTTTAAAGAATATTTCTTTGTTTGAGGAAAATATAATAAAGTGTATGCATTCCTTTAACACTATATTTACTGTGCGTTTAAAGTCTTGATCTATTATTATGCATTCTAAATATTTAATAGGTAATCGCGTCATTTGAAAAGTCGCGCTTACAGATGCGATCTGAGGCCCTAGCACGCTTGCTCTATATCGATCGGTAGGATAACCATCGGTAACTTCTCATCGTTCTCTAGCATGACTACAGATCGCCAACGAATAAGTGACAGTTCACAATGACTAAGTGTCCTTAACATATTCGACATCAACTGTTGTTTTTACGTTAGAGATGTCCAGTTGTCCTAGGGAACGATGAGAAGTTACCGATAGTTATCCTACCGATCGATATAGAGCAAGCGTGCTAGGGCCTGTGGGTCGCAAAACATAATTATAGCCAGTTCAAGCAACGTTTCAAGTTTCATGGTATTCCATCAGGTCAATACTGACAGTATCTTCCACCCTGAAACATGCGCAAATATACTATGTAGAATTTTTTTTATATATATAAATATATATTATATAGTTGTGACATTACACAACATTAATCATATAACATTTACTCTACAAAAACTTTTATTTAACCCCTGAACGTGATTGTTAGTCAATATCCTGTCCCATCCACACGAAGGCTGTCAGGAGTGGTAGTGATTTTATATCAAAACAACGACTCTACGTAAATTTGTGTTTCAAATTGACTTAATTTTTTCAGAAAATCAGAAAAAATTATATTAAAATATTTGTTTAAATGCATTTAAGTACTACTTCGTTACAATTTTTTCTTGTGTTTTTTTTACTATTTCCTTTTTGCCGGTCCTGAAATGTTTTAAGACAGAGTGATGTTTATGAGTATTCATTATTCTTCGTAATAAATATGTCTGCCAGTCAAATTTTCAGTTGTGATCCACCAAATTAGAGAGATAATTTCGTGCTTCGTACTAAATAACAACAATAAATATCAAGACGAGTTGTGGTAGGGAACTACTTGAGGTTTAAAACTTTTTGTTTCACATTTCTGTTGAAATACGTGACGTGATTGATAAGTATTTGAGAATCATTTAAGACGATAAATTAAGAAGTAGTTAATTTATAACGAACTTAAGAACTCCTGTCAAAACTTAAGAAAACTTTATTTTTCGTTCAATAACGAAGTAATATATATAATGTAAGCAAAACTTAAGTAAATTTAAAGTATGCTAGTTAGGAACTTTGTTAAGCCATAAATAATGGCTTTAATAGAAAAGCTAAGGTTTTTGAACAATTTGTTGCTATAAAACTCTTATACGCGTCGTAGCATAATGATATACAGAATTCACTGGTTGAAAATCCTATTTTCCGAAAATTCAATTAAGAAGAAAAACGGTCAACGAGAAATTTGAATTATAAGTATTTTACCAACTGTTGCTGTAACTGTTGCCGTTACACCCAGTACATATCGCCCTTGAGGTGATTTCTCACAAAAATAGCGCTCTACAAGTTATCCAATATTTTACTTCTGATTTTTATGTCCGGGTTTAATTTTCCCCACAGGAAAAACTTAACCCTTCCACACACTTTTCCATAAATGATCATCTACTTAATCCATGCTATGTAATTGTACTATTTAAGTATTAAAAATAATAAAAAAATACAAGAACAACATGTCAACCCACTCGAGACCAAATTAGAAAATAATTCACCGACTCCAGATATTTTTATATCAGCGGTTTGGGCTCGGTAGAACTCCCAACTGGACCGATAAATCCTACTGATCCCTCAATATTAATATTTTAAAAATCTTTCGTAATCCTACATGTATTTAAAATGACTGATTTTTGCATTTTTATGTATAAAATCTTTGACAAATCCAATTCGCCTAAATGTTTAATGAGAGAGCTAGGTATTGATTTTGTCATGTAAAACTATATCGGGTCTATTATGACTAATTGTTTAAATTAATTTAACTTTAATTAAATTGTTGGTATAGTTTTATTGTAATATATTTTATAAAATTTATTTTCTAAAAATGAATTCGGATCGTATTTATAATATGGTACTATATTATGGCAGTCAATCAAGTTATGTTTAATTACCAAACTTTGGTGAATTATTTTTAAAACCTGAATGTATACTATAAGCTTTATTATTATTATTATAGGATTCCCCAAAACACACGATCCATAAGTGCCTTTTTTAGTTAAATATCAGAATATACATATTTAAAAATAAACCGATAAAAACCACACTGGAGGCCCTGAGAAGAATTAGTTCCTTTCAAAAGGTCTACGTCATCTTTGGGGATGCTGTGTGGAAGGATATTTTATAAAAAAGGAAGTAGAGGAAGTTCTGGGAAGGAAAAGGTATGAGGGGTGGGGTAGGAATCTAGGAGTTAATGTGTCCAGGAGTCAGTCGTATGAATCCATCCCTCGTACTAAGACCTGGACAAACCTCACCCCATGAAGTTTGGTTAATAAAACAAACGCTTTAGAAATTATGTTATGAGCCAAACTTTGATTCAATGCTTTCAAAGAGATAACTGTGATGTTCGTTATTTTTTTAATGTTGATTCATTGCTTCATTTTCCTATCATAATCTCTTCTGCTTTGCACTCGTACATTTAATTTATTAGGAATTGAAAATGATTCAGACCTAATACCTATAGAAAATATTACTTATCATAAATAGAAACTGTTTTCATTTTGTATTATAAACCTACATGCGGTAAAGAGGACTTATGGAATTGAATTGATAATATCAGTTCAAATCATCAAAATATAATATTTATCATTCAAAAGCTTAGTTATTATATAATTGACGAATGATTTAAATGTAAAATTACTAATAGGAACGCTTTTATTGGAATTGTTGTTATAGTCCATTTCACTGGTGTGGATTTTAAAATTCTTCGAGTTTCGTCGTTTTAATGCCAAATAAAATAATTATAATTGCTAAAATTCCTTTGGTTTTCTGTAAATGTCGAAGATTTTAATAAAATTGCAAAATTTATCTAAGACTCTAAAAGGATTTTAAATAGACAATATAATACATTCTACTTAAATATGGCATCTTCTATCCAGAATCTGGACATTTAAGGACGTTAGTATTTCTATGGTCAGCTATTAACTGTCTATATAAATACTGATTTCACAATATCTTATCGATGCCACGATACAAAAAATCTAATTTAATTCATAATTGTTTCCGAAAACCAAATTTTTATTAACTTCGTGTCCTAGAACTTTTTTTTTATTATTCACCAGATTTACAGGAACGGGTTTAGTTTTTCCCATAGGAAAAACTAAACCCTTTCATACACTTTTCCATATAAATGATCATCTAGTAAATCCACGTTATGCAAGTGTATTATATAAGTATAATTAATACAAAACAATACAAGAACAACACGTTAATCTACCAAACTATTAAATGGGAATATAATTCACCGTCTCCAGATATTTTCATATCAGAGGGTTCGGCTCTGTGGAATTCCTAATTTGACCGATAAATCCTACTGATCCCTCAAAATATTTAAAATATTAAAAAATTAATTAACTTAATAATTAATTAATTATTAATTAAATTAATTATTATTATTATGATTCTACATATTAACATTATTAACAAGGTTATTTATGTACAATGTTTATATAAAAGAGGCCTTATTAGTAAATAACAATCCCTCAATTATCAATAACATAACATAAATAAATATTAGATATATTGTACCTACATTGGTGATGTTTCAGAAATAATAATTATTCCGTATCTTATACCAAATAATTCATTCACAGAGAATTCCACAAGGATTTCATTGTGGTCCTAATTTGTATTTTTATTTTAGAAACAAATGCAAAGTTGAGTAAAAAACATGAGATGATAAAATTCCGAAACTAAATGGACTATTTAATATTGTTAACTCGATTGTTCGATCCAACCAAAACAATATTTTGAATAAATTAGAACCAATCATTTCGAAATGTATACCTCTAAAGTTATTTCATCCCTAGGTGAAGCACTCAGGTGCCGGATCCCGTAATTAGACTCATCCCTCGGGACCAGCGCGGGTGTCAGCCGGTCAGAGCGTCTGGGTGGGTGGCGTGCCAAGGGGTGACTGGGTTAGGGGTAAATTAAAAGAAAGGGTGAACATTTTCGAAGGGGTCGTCGTTGTAATTTTGCAAGAGTTTGTATTAACAGTTTCCTGTGAAAATTTCGATGCCGTTTTATTATACGTATCACAGACATTTTTTTGTTTAAAATATAAATATCATAACACATTTAAGGTTGTAAAAAGGAAGGTTTCCAACCAATCGACCAAAGAATTAAAGAAAAACCTTGTTGCTTTTATGCATAGTTGAGCATCTAGTTGGCGGTGAAGAACAGAATGTTATATTATTTTTTTTTTGTGTTATCATCAAGGTGCACACCCCGTTAACAATTCCTTAAAAAGTTTAATTACTTAATTATAATCTGTACGATTACATTTTTATCGAAATGATATACTTACATAAGTAATGTTGGGTGGTTTGAGATTTGTTGTATTCAACAAATCTCAAACCATTTTGTTGGAATATTTCATACTGCACATAGTTTTAAAGATATATTCCTGATAATGCTACTAGTTTTTTTCAAAATTTTGGTATTCGGTGACCTTTTAGAAAAATGTAATTATGCACATATTTTTCTTTCTTACTAACAATCATGCATGCAGAAATATTGGAGGGTTTAGATTCAATAAAAATAAATGTAGCTTCTACTTATCAAAAAAAAAAAACAATTGGGTCCTGATGTGTGCGACTAAGGAGGTTAAACAATCAGTTTCCTAGCACCGCCCGCGCCGTTGGGAATGTGGTGGGTCCCCTTCAATGACCTTTTAGAAATTTTTTTCGATTTCAACTAAAAACATTTAAACAAATAAAGGTAATTAGGGACAGATGGGGCTTACCTGGTTACTCGGCCGAGTGATCGGTGAAGACATGTGAAAGTTTTTTTTATTTATTTTTATTCTGAAAAGATATCTAAAAGGTCACCGGAGACAAACATTTCATTTACATTTTTTACTGAAAATAAAGTAAGGTTATAAAATAAGTCAAGTACTTCCCTTAACACCCTCTATATAGATACATTTTGTCTTTGGGCATGTGACTATCTAAAATATAAGACATTAGCTGATACCCGGCATGCGTTGCAATGCTAATTAAATATGTTTCTCCTTTCGTGTCATTTCCCATTCGTCCCCGTTCCCCTTACGACTTCTCTTCCTCTTCCCCTTTCGCGTTCCATTTTCCTCTTCCCCCCCCCCCCCCCCCTCACGCATCCCGCTTTCACCTTCCCCTCTCCTTCATCCCCCCTCCCGCGAAGCCTCTTCCTTAATTTCCCAATAATATTTTGTAAGATGGAATTTTGGTTTTATTTCATCAGTTACCCGGTGCAATAGGTCACCGCGTTATCTTCATTCTGGCAACTACAGAGAAATCAACCAGCTTTTGCGGTACTTAGTACTTTGCACTTGGTTCTCGAGCCGGGTGAATTTTAAAGCTATGTATTTAGCGCACCTAAAGGGGAGAAGATTAAAAGATTTCCGGCCGTAGACAAGCCAAATAAGTTTATAAGTCTAAGTTCTCTCTAAATATTTTATAATATTTTCTCAGTCCAGTTTCACTCAGAGAAAATATGAATATTGCGTTTTTACTTACTATTTATTTTGATTTTAATTTTTTTACTATGTGAGTGGTAAAACACTCACGAGGTAGAATCTGAAAAAAAAACTTTGACTCTTTTTATAAAAATAATTATTATGTTGTGAAATATTCTCACTTGAAATAAATTTCAAATATATTCGCCGTTCTTGAGCGTAATCTATACTATAAAAATTAATGTTTGTTTGTTTGTACCTTATGCGCGGCCATACCGTTCATCCGATTGCGATTAAACTTTGGGAATATGATGTGAGCATACCCGGGATGGTTATTGGATAGCGTGCTCTTGCGTTATGAAATTATTTCTTATACCATTAAGCCGATTGTGATGAAAATTTGGTAAGTTGAACATGCCCGCGAAGGTTTCTGTAATATACTGGTGAGCTCGAGCGTTATGAAATTTGCAACAAAAAAAATAGTGGGGATGATTTTGGTGAGTCTAGAAGGTTCCAGAAAGATCTATAAGATTAGATAAAGCTGTAGAAAGTTATATGAGGAGTGGCGGAGTAGGTCTACTTATATGTACCTTTTTTGGCGGTGAGTCTAGAAGGTTCTCATGCTTCGCGAACGCTTAGAAAATTGTGGAAGGAGAAAGTTCTAGAAGCTTTCAGATATAAGTGGCGGTGTGTGTCAGTGAGTCGGAAAGTTCTAGAAGGTTCGATAAAGCTGCAAAAAGTGCTAGAATGAGTGGGGGAGTATGTCCGGTGAGCCTAGAAGGTTCCGAAAAGTTCTAGAAGGTCGGATTAATCTGAATAAGGTTCTGAAAGGAGGGGCGGAGTATGTCTACTTATATGTAATTTTCTTGGCGGTGATTCTAGAATGGATGGTTCGCAAATGCTTTAGGAAATTGTGAACATAAACATTGGCTTAAGAAAGAGATAGGCAACACTGTATGATACCCCAAAAATATCATTTACTTTAAAAATCCTTGTTTCAGACGGGAATCGCGCTTCTTCTAATTATTTTGATAATTTTGAAAGATACAGGGTTATTTTTATTATTCTATATTGTTATACATTGGTACATATATAGAGAATATTATTTAGACATCTGATAGGTGCAAGAATTATCCGTGAAGATATCTGTTTGAGAAGTTCTATATATTCTTCAAGTAGTGAGATTTCAACTCACGTAAATAAAACCCGGTCATCATCATCGAATAATCCCGGTCATCATCATCGAGCCGCTACCGAATCGAAGGCCTATATAAAATACGTAACATTCTTGAAACGTTTTCCAATTTCTGGCTAAAATATTCAAGTATCAGACTTATTATTATTAATCTCACCGGGTAGACCCCAGGCATTATTTCACGGTTTGGGGTTGATTCATAATTTTACATGGATGTATGTGTGTTTGTTACTCTTTCACGCAAAATTTACTGAATGGACTTTAATGAAACTTTACAATAATATAGCTAATATATCAGAATAACATTAAGGCTATAATTTATAAAGCTAGCTATTAATTTCCAATATATTTAAGATACTAATGATTGTTTATTAGAAAATGTCAAAATTTGAGAATGAGATTTTGCAAAACTCCATTTTAGAATCATCGAATAAATGATCGAACCGCTACCGCATCGAAGGCCTATCTAACATACGTAACATTATTGAAACGTTTTCCAATCTCTGGCTAAAATATTCAAGTATCAGACTTATTATTATTAATCTCACCGGGTAGACCCCAGGCATTATTTCACGGTTTGGGGTTGATTCATAATTTTGCATGGATGTATGTGTGTTTGTTACTCTTTCACGCAAAATTTACTGAATGAACTTTAATGAAACTTTACAATAATATAGCTAATACATCAGAATAACATAAAGGCTATAATTTATAAAGCTAGCTATTAATTTCCAATATATTGAAGATACTAATGATTGTTTATTAGAAAATGTCAAAATTTGAGAATGAGATTTTGCAAAACTCCATTTTAGAATCATCGAATAAATGATCGAGCCGCTACCGCATCGAAGGCCTATCTAACATACGTAACATTATTGAAACGTTTTCCAATCTCTGGCTAAAATATTCAAGTATCGGACTTATTATTATTAATCTCACCGGGTAGACCCTAGGCATTATATCACGGTTTGGGGTTGATTCATAATTAAAGGAAGACCAATATCAGATTACTTGCCCGTGATCAGTAGGTGCCTTATCTTGGCGGTAGATAAGTACCTACATACCTACACATTTTCAAATCTAGAAATTAGTCGCCCCAAACAGGAGTTCATACAAACTTTATAACGATAATATGAATTTATTTTTAAGGTAAAATTATTAACGAGTAAGTATGTAATTAGTGTTAACCCGTTGTCTGTGTCTCGGATGCCGGCATCCGGTAAAATTATTATTTTATTTTTTGAAATGCGAATTAACCCTTATATATAAAGAAAATGTACAAGGTCAAGGTCAGAATCGCTTGCGCCAATATCATTCCAAACGTTGCTTTTAATTTCAGTAATGGAGCTTCTCGGAATGATTTGAAATTGATTTCCTATTGAGAACGGCTATCTTGGGGCTGAATGTCATCCCACATACAAGAGGTTAAAGGTCTACCTTATTCTGTGCTAATTTTATTACCATTTTGGGCGTTTTTTTTTGTAAATAAATCTTATAATTTTTTTTGTGCTTGTTTTTATATCTGGTAATACCTTACTAGTTATTATACAATTCGAAAGAAACACACGTTCGCGAAATGTCTATTGGAATATGATTGAAGACATTCGACATTTTAGTATCTTCTGTCTTTTTCGTTTTCATACAAAGGTACAATCATTGTATGATTTGGTGATTTTATAGATTTCGATGTGCTCTTTCCGAATTACAACATTGCCACCGTATCTTTGCCGCTCCCGCCACCATATTGGAAAAATGTCACATTATAGTCGTTTAATATCTCTTTTCTGACTCAATTCAAGATAAAACATGTACGTACAAAAAAATAGAGAAAATTTCATACAATTTATGTATTCAATTTTTTTAAATCAAAGTATACTTCAATATGCGATTTGGCTAAAATAACTCATTTCCACACCACTTTGAGTTAGATAGAGTAAGCGGCGCGTTTTTTTATCGTGGTGTCTGTCCCCTGTAGGCCTAATCCACATGATATGCACAATTTGGAAATTTGGCGCAATCTTCTTCGCTTTGATGTTCCTGATGGACCATGCGTTTTGAGTCAGTCTTCGGTATCGATCGAGACGTCACAGACCGAAATTTCATCCGCATTATCTGCGATGGAATTATCAGACTCGTCACAAGCCTCTTCGTTTTCGTTACCATCATATTCCATCATACAGGAGCAATGGAGATGAAACAGAAACAAAAATTGGCTAATTCCTGTTTTTGACACTAAAGCCCCCAGCTCCAGGAACATTGTTAAAACTTATTTCTTGTAAATGCAAAAAGGTATGTCAGAAAGCCTGTGAATGAAGAAAAGCTGGGTTAAAAAGCTCCATTATAAAGCACAAATTGTAGTGGTGCTTATAATCATTTGCAAGTTCCATCACATGATAGCGATAAAGACGAATAAACGGAGATTATTTTCGAGCAAAAATATGATGGAATCGAAAACGAAGATGATTATGATGAGTCTGATAATCCCATCGCCAATTAAATTTCGGTCTCTGATGTCTCGATCGATACCAAAGATGAACTCGTAACGCCTGGTCCATCAGGAACAGCAAAGAAGATTGCGCTAAATTTCGAAATTATGCATAACATGTGGGTTAGGCCTACAGGGGACAGACACCACGATAAAAAAAAAACACGTCACTTACTCCACCTTAAGGTGGTGTGGAAATGAGTTTTTTAGCCAATTATCATATTTTAGTATAATTTGCGGCGCTCGTACGCCAAAACTAATGATTTTACAAAAAAAAATTTATACGCAAATTGTAGGATTTTTGTTGTTGTTTATTTTGTACATATCTACATGTTTTTATCGTAAAATGAGTAAGAAAGGAGATATTGTCAAATAGGCGCAAATAGGCGTCATTTTTACAAAATTGCGGGTTTCCAAATCCACGAGGTGGCAAAGTTGAAATTCGGATAGAGCAAATCGAAATCTATAATATTACCAGTTTTCAAAACTCCCGGAAAACTTTCCAGGTAACCCCTTTTTCGGACCAAATGACTGTACTACAAGATATGTGAGAAGGAAAACTTTTATGGGCGGTTTTTAGGACGATCGTTGATGACGTAGATACAATCTCTCCCTGGGTTTATTTGGTACAACACACAGATTGAACACCTGAACATATTTTTCATCTTGCTTGTTGCAATCTTCACGTTCACACAAAAGTTCCAATTTAGAAAATGACACTTAAACTCAAAAGCAAAGGAGTGGTCATTGAACCAGATTTCACACACGGTAAACGCATAGACAACCGAAATTATTTTTTAAATCATTTTTTTGTTTAAAATTAATTTATTAGCAACTTATTGCGAACTCTAAAACTGTTTTTTTTTTTACATAGAAATTTACCCTGTAAACAATAATTTTATTGCAGTTGATTGAGTTATGAAATGGTATTAACTTTAAAATTTTCTTATTACCTAATATAGTTACTTTAGATACTTCAGAGTTTAGTCAAAGGTGTTCTTAGACTTCAAATAGTAATTTAAAAAAATTCGGTGGTTAGATATTTAAACTCACTTATAATTGTAGTAATTTTTCGAACTGCAAATTAAAAGTAAATAAATAATAGGTGGACATAAGCTACGTAATCTACACATCTATGGAAATAGATGCTTCGGAATCAAATTGGCCACACTTTGCGATGCGTATGGCCAGTGTTATTCTGAAGCATATATTTCCGTGGAAAATGTATGGATTGTAAGTTGTCCAGATGTCGTAATGTGGCGCTTATAGCCGGTTCACACGAGGCGATTTTTGTCGGTCCACTCGACAGTTTAAAGCTAATTGACACGTGTGAACACTTTGTCAACAAAGTTGTTATCAACTTTTTTTGTTGCTAGCGAAAGTTGATAGCCCGTCTACTTTTGTCGTTCAAGTATGACTATCGCCATTTTGGTTTTACTATTCGTTCGAGTTTTACACCGAATCGTCGCGTCTGAACACATGTTTCAAGTCGCTTATCATTTTTAGTTACTCGCGGAAAGTCAGGCGTTTCCTTTATTTGGTACTAGTTCCTACCGTCATGGAATCCGTTTCAACCAAAAAATATCTGAAATGGTCGGACGATTTAATGTTCAGATTTATGGATCTGTACCAAAGCCATCCCTGTCTTTCGGATCAAAAACAAGAAGTATACAAAAATAGAACATTATTTTTGAAATGTAAATAATATTATTTTGAAAAAAATTGTGTTGGATGCGCCTAATTCACTCCTTCTCATGATCCATTTTCTCACCCAAGTACGACTTTTTTTATGTTTTTTCATAATCTCCAGCTCCTCTCACAGAACATCAGAAATTAGATAGACGCACGAACTAACAATTTCAGTTGACGCTATTTTGAATGACAAAATGGGTTCAACTTAAATTGAAACGTGTGAAAAAAATCTTGTTCAACTTTTTTCGTAAAATAAAAGTTGGTCAACAAAAATCGAAGCGTCAGAACGCGCCATTACGTAGCGTACGTCGACCAAGAATGTAGGTACTTACATTTATTATTGCGTTAAACTATAAATTCTAGACAAAGCTTACCGTCAGAGTGTTTTGCCCTAACAAAACACACAGAATGTCTACTTATTTGTTGATCTTACTTCAAAATCCTAGGAAATGCTTTATAACTCTACTCTCAGGTATGTGATTTGTTTTGGCCAAAATTAATTACTTACCCAACCCTTATGATTTACTTAAACAATGAATAGGTAGGAGCCAATTCAAATAATTATTACCATTGTTGTTGATTTAATAATTAATTAAATTCCATTTCACTATCTAACTGATGAAGAAAATGGTTCAATTATTATAAGCAATAATTATTACCCTGAAACACTCATCCATTTTGAAAAATTCGACTAGGACTCGAACAGCATAAAAAATCTTATCTTAAAGATTAGTTTATCAATTAAATAATAATTAATATTTGACATGTTAAAAGTATTTCACCAAAAAATGGAGTAGTGAGAAATTTAGCACTTACAATTCCTTTCTCATATAAAAATAAAGTTCGTTGTTTGCAGGTGAAAAAATGTAATAAGCGGTAATTGTTGAATGACACACTAGTATATATTGAATCATTTGGCGGGTAAGATAAACCGCTGTAGCTCAGTGGATTAGAGCACCTGACCGGCAATCAGAAGGGCACGGGTTCGAGTCCCGTCAGTGGCATGTATCTTTTCTATGGATGAGTGTTTCAGGCTAATAATTATTGCATAAAATAATTGTTACTCTTAATAAACAGGTATAAGAAATAAATTGAGTGTAAGTACCTAAATCAGTCTTAACCCTTAACGTCACTATGGGGTATAAATCCACCCGTGCTTAATATTATAAATCGTTGGGTAATTTCTGCGCTTTTGGGGTAATTATGGAAGCAACCGTAAGCCAGTCGCGGACCAATGGGGTGATATTGTTATGAATACCTGTCGAATTATAAAAACTTGAAGCTGATTGATAAAAAATACGTACGAACTAGGTTCAGAATGATTTGTTCCGTATGAGTTTTGTTTTATATTTATACATATTGAAGAAAGGTACTTCTGTATGATTTTTTAAATATTTATACATATTGCAAAAAGGTTCATGTTTTCTAATAAATCTAATACTTTTTAAATATTTTTTTAGCTCTGCCCCCGGGCCCCCCGATCATAGTGACGGAGCGCCCCCAGTACGACCCCGGGGACATCCTGAGGGCCAACTGCACGGCGCCCCCCTCGCGCCCCCTAGCTAACCTTACGTTCTTCATCAACACCATGCAAGTAAGTCGAGGGAAAATCTCTTTATTTAGTGCGTGTGATGCGTGTAATAGATATAGGGAGCACAAACAGATTTGCAATTGAATCGTGTATATGAGAATACTCGTATGCTATAGTAGAGAAAGTTTTTTTAAACATTGTTTTAACACTTTATAGGTTTTATTGACACAACCATTGAACCTACATTATCCTATATTAAAATGACCTGCATTGAAAGCTGAAGTCTGAAATACTTATGACGGTTCGGAAAAATACATTTTTGGATTTTTAAACATTGTCCGCAATCTTAACTAACTAAAGGCATTGAGCGAATGGCAACCAAAATACTTTTGAGAATTATTCAAGGATGAATGAGGTTTGGAAGGAAAGGAAATAGAGAAGTTGTTTGGAAAGTACCTGAATTTTCAGCTTCTTTTTCTTCCTTGCACTGTCCCAACTCATTGCCTAGGTAGACTGTTGGGTCGGCTCTCCTCGTTCTCAGGTTGTAGCTTCTTCGGTTCTGGATATCGCTCACTTCCAGGCCGTTTCTACTTAGGATTTTGGAGCATTGAGTCATCCAGGAGTTCTTTGGTCTTCCTCTGGATGACTGTCGATGAAGTTCCATAGACATTGCCTGCTTCACTGTGTGGTCTGGTGGTCTCCGTTTTATGTGATCATACAATCTCAACTGTCGTTCCTCAAAGAACCTGAATTTTCAGCGATTATCACTAATCATAACAAAAGCTATTTTAACGAAAATTCGATTCTGAAAGTTGGTCTACCGTCAAATCGATAATATAAAAAATGTTTTTAATTTTGGAATAATGCGCGCATAATTCTAATTTGGTAAATATTTAAAAGTAATTTAGTTTATGTGAAAATAGTGTAGGTAAAATAAAACATTAACTTCCGTCTAATATATAAAAAAATATGTAGGGTTTGTTTGTTTGTTTATTTTTTCGTAGGTTATGCGTGGCTATACCATTCATCCGATTGCTATGAAACTTTGGGAATATGTAATAAAAAAGCCTGGGAGGAGGGGTATGCGGGAGGGTCGGATGGGAAATTAAGGTTGGGGGCTTCGCGGGAGTGGGGACGAAGGAGAGGGGAAGGCAGAGAAGGTATAAGCGAAATGCGAGAAAAGGGAGAGCGGGAGAGGGGGGGGGGAGGTGAAAAGGGAATGCGGGAGGGGAAGCGGACGCGGGGGAAGAGAAAGAGGCGGCGGAAAGGGAACGGGGACGAATGGGAAATGACACGAAAGGAGAAATAATTTATTTATTTAAGTGGAATTCAACGCATGCCGGGTATCAGCTAGTAATATAAAAACTATTCTAAAACAATATGTTAAAGAACTTTTCTTTTTTTCTAGTATTTTCATGATCACAACTTCTGTTTTTTCTTTATTTACCAGTCGATTGATTGACAGTCAAATAAATAAATGATTGTAAAAATCAGACGGTTATTATCGTTGTAGGTACTAGTATTTAAATAAAATATAAGTTCATTGTACTTGGAGTCATTAATCGCAAGCAACAATTAAATTCCAAATAAAGGGTGTGATGAATATCACCTGGAATAATTTATGTGTGTTTTAAAATGTTGGAGTTATTTTGAAAGACACATAAATAATGAAATTCTTTGAAGAAAGTTATTCCAGGAATCAAACAAGAAGAATAATAATTGTGAAATACCGTTTAATTATTGGGATTCCTGTAGCGTTTCTCATTAAGAAATTTCCTTATTTCAAAATGTATAAACTCACTTTAAAACTTTATGTTGATTCAGGTGTTTTACAAGAAGTTCCGACTTATGTAAATGGATGCAGAAAACAATTAAGGTTTTGTTATGTTAATTTCTTTCCTTCCATCATCTTTTTAAAAACATTACAATTGTTTTTGCTTTGGATGTCTTTGGAAAGATTCCTGTGCTGAGCTGTCGATACAGATATATTGATCAGTTTGCATAAGTGAATGCTTTTAATGGTTTACCCAGCACAAGTGTGACTTGCGCAGGATTACAAACGGAAAAAATTTTGAGAAATGACATCGTCAATTTTATTTTGTTAAATAATTATTATTGTTTATGCTTATAAGTCGATTTTATCCCATTAATCCCATTAGAAGTAAGAAAAAACAAGAAGAGGCAAGAAAATTCAAGAAGAGCCAAGACGAAGCAACAACAGGCAGAAGAACCAAGAAAAATCAGGAACAGGCTAGAAGAAGCAATAATATGCAAAAAGAGATAAGAAATACCACCACGAGGCAAGAAAAATCAAGATGATGCAAGAAGATGCATGCAGAGACTAGAAGAACTAATAAGATGCAAACAAAGACTAGGAGAGCCAAGAAGAAGCGAAAAGAAGCTGGAAGAAGCAAGTTGAAGTCAGAAGAATCACGAATGGGCTAGTGGAAGCAAGAAAATGTAAGCAGATATAGGATAGACTGAAATATAGCTATAGGATAGAAGAGTCAAAATGAAGCTAGAAGGGGCAAGAAAAGATAAGAAATGGCAAGAAAATG
This sequence comes from Limnephilus auricula, assembly GCA_951813805.1. Classification (NCBI taxonomy): domain Eukaryota; kingdom Metazoa; phylum Arthropoda; class Insecta; order Trichoptera; family Limnephilidae; genus Limnephilus; species Limnephilus auricula. The sequence continues at coordinate 12,215,148 of OX638403.1, forward strand.
ACCGAACTCGAACAACTCCCAATCAATTTCGACCCATTCAAATTCGAATATTGGCTTATTAGGGTACTGTGTATGATGGTGGATTAAACTCCGCAATAAGTTGCTAGAAACATTTAGAAGAGCCAAGAAAAAGGGAAAAGAGATAAAAATAGGCAACAGGAGACAAGAAGCACCAAGAAGAACCAATGAGGAGCGTGAAGATACAAGACAAGAAGAGACATCCAAGTTGAAGCAAGAAGAGTCAAGAAAACACGATAAGGTCCAAGAAGCGATAAGCAGAGACAGTAAAAGACAAGAAGAGACAGGAAGAAACAAGAAGATAAAGAAGTACAAGCAGAGACAACAAGAGACAAGAAGAGATAAGAATAATCAAGAAAAGACAAGCAGAGAAAAGAACAGCCAATAAAAGACAAGAAGAGCCAAGTAGAGACAAGAAATTACGAAAAATCCAAGAAGAACCAAGAAAAGAGACTATTTTCCCAATACTCTATATAAGAAGAGACAGTAAGAGCCAAGAAGAGCTGAGAAGATAAAATCAAGAATAGGCAAGAGGAGATAAGAAGAGTAAAGCAGAGTCAAGAAAAGATAAGAAGACCCAAGAATAAATAAGAAGAGATAAGAGAAAGGAATAGCCAAGAAGAGCCAATAACAGAATAACAATAATAATAATAACAAGAATAACAGAAACCAGAGAGCCAAGAAGAGAGCTGAGACACGAATAATCAAGAAGAGATGAGAAGATCCAAGAAGATTCAAGAACAGCCAGAAATAGACAAGAAGATTCAAGAACAGCCGAAGAAGAGGCAAGAAGAAGGAAGACATATATACATGTGTGTGTTTTTAGGTATGTACCTATCGCAACCAGAGCGGATGCGAACAGAGTACTTACACAGACACATTGTTTTCATATAGCATAATATTTCAATCTTTTTAATTACTTCTGAACAGAAATTTGCAGTGAAAAAAATAAACTTTTAATACAATAAAAGAACACAATGTATCCCTTATCAAATTAGTTGTCAAAAAAATCAAATCAAAGTGTACAGTTTTAGTAAGTAGAGCGTAAGTAACATAAAAAAGTTGTTTCTCAGCGACGTTTGATGTTGGACATTTAACATTATGCACCAATACACCCAGTCTAATTTTGTTGTTGTTTGGATCATCTCAAATTTCGCGAACATTATCTATAATGCAAGTAATATCAATATTCTGCGCCAGACGATAAAACAACACATCTGCACGGAAAATTGTGTGCATAATATTTGAAAATGAAATTGATACCTATTATACCGCAGGATCGCTGCCAACAGTTTGTTAGTTCATAAACACATTGACCACAGTTTTAAAGTTAGTTTATAATCTTCTAATATCAGTCTCACCGAAAATGCAATAATGTTGCTTAAATTCATTTACCGATACGAGAGCCATCGGACCAATAATTGTATCGAAGAAAATTAACAACTCATGGCAATTTAATTTTTATAAAATTTTATTTTTTTCCAACCAAAAATTATTAATGTGGCAAAAAAACCACGACTTTCCATTCCTTAGGAAACGCAAGTTGTAATATACATTTGTATGATATGTGTGGAGTCGGTAGTAGTACGCAATGAAGAGCGAGTAAGTATTATGTACAGGTATTTATTCAGAAGCTGCTTGTAACAAAAGAGACATACTTCTAGCACGCATCGCCTTTTATAGATTCTCGCAAGCATACTGTCTCGCTGGCTCTCATACATATTCACACAGATATCACACAAGTTTAATTCCGCATGTTTGTGATAGTTGACTGATATTATGTTTCCATGACAACTCAAAAAAGTGGCATTTCAACACCCCTTGAAAAGTCATTAAATATGATGAAAAAAAAATCCTATAAGCTAACCCAACGTAACCTATTTATCCAAGTTTTCTTTTTCCATGACTATTAATGAATTTTCAAAGTGATGTAGTTTTTTTTTTATTTACAAAAGTTCCACACAGGAGGCCCTGAGGAAAATAATTTCCCTCAGGGCCTATGTCATCTTTGGGGATGCTGTGTAAATGATATTTCCAAGAAAAGGAAGGAGTAGAAGTTCTGGGAAGGAAAAAGGTATAAAGGTTGGGTAGGGATCTCGGCTTCAGTGCATCCAGATCATCCGCTGCCAAGACCAAGACAAACCTCAGCCCATGAACCCGGGAACCCTTACTAAGTCACCAAACGTAGCAAACCACTTGGGGAGACCTACGGCAGAGGTGTTGGTTATCCAATAAATGATTCCCGGGGCGGCGGTACCCATACCCACCTCCCAAATTGTATACACACAATTTCAAGTTGTCCGTTCACCGATTTTATTAATCGAAGATATATTCTCTTTAGCTATTTTAACAATTTGTCTTCAAAAAACCGATATCCCAACAGTTTTGGTTATTTTTCTATATTAGATCTCAACGGTTCCGAAGACTAATGTCGAATTTTGTAGTTTTCCGCAGAGCTGTTTAAAAATTCGTTTCTGAATTTTGACTATTTTTGAGAACACGAAATATAATGTTGTTTTGATATTTTGCATTTAATTTAATTTCTTTTAAAAATTCCGAAAATGTAGATTTTTAAATCATCAAAGAAAATTAAAATAAGCTAAAAAAACCATTTTAAAATTTTATTATTCGATACCGTTTGATTCTTCCCCTCACAATAAAAAAATATTATTTCGCAAGTATCAAAGACTGAACTTGACAAGGCAACATCCAAAATTTGTCCTTTAAAGCGGAAATTATAATGAGGTTGTCTCCTACAACGAAATTTCATGCTATTAGCCATCAAAACGATGATATTTGCGGCGACCAAAAAGTGTGTGACATCACGGGTTACTGCTGGACACTGGATGGGATACTGATTCACTGTCTATACGTTGTACTGAGTTGTGACTTAACGGGACACTTTTGAACGCATTTTACGAATATTCATTTTGAATTTTTATAACTTCGTCATTTTTTGAGATATCGAAAAACTAAGTTTATTGTTGTAATTAATTATTAAAATGTAATATAATAATAATAATAATAATAAGCCCTTTATTCTGGACTTCGGTTAGGTACATGAATTTAGACATTTTTTGTTTTTTATAATATGTTTGTTATAATATGTCCCGAAGCTCAGTTTGCCTCTTGGCATAGGCCTCCTCTAACATTTTCCATTGGGACCTGTCACGCGCTACTCTTCTCCATTGATGTCCAGCCGTGAGTTTTAGGTCGTCTTCCCATCTTATGTGTTGACGTCCTCTACTTCTCTTGCCATCTCTGGGATACCAGTCAGTGACATTTTTGCACCATTTCTCTTGTGGATCGCGGATCATGTGACCTGTCCATCTCCACTTTTGTTGGTCTATTCGGGTAACTAAATCGGAAACTTTAGTTTTCTCCCTTATTATGTTACATCTCACCCTGTCCTGTTTCCTTATTCCTGTCAAACTTCTCTCCATGGCTCTCTGGCAGCGTTCCAACTTTTCTCTGTGGCGTTTGGTGAGTGCCCAAGTTTCACATCCATAGGTTATGACTGGAAGTACACACGTGTTGAAAACTTTCCTTTTTATTTGCATGCTTAGTTCTTTGGATTTCAAGACTTCTTTCAAAGACCAGTATTTCTTCCATCCATTCGCTACTCTTCGCTCGATTTCTTTAGTGGTTTGATCTTTGTGGGATATTAATTGACCTAAATAGATGTAATCAGAGATATATTCGAGTGGTTGGTTGTCAATTTTTATAGTTATTGGTTCGGAGTTTGTAAGCAATTTTGTTTTGTCTTTGTTCATGTTTAGGCCGACTTTCACACTTTCCTCGATTAGTGATTCTATCATTATATTTAGGTTCGTTGGGTTTTCCTCGAATAGGACTATATCGTCTGCAAATCTTAGGTGGTTCAGTTTTGCACCTTGCACGTTGATACCATATTTTTCCCAGTCTAGTTTGCGGAAGATACTTTCCAGAGCAGCCGAGAACAGTTTTGGTGATAGAGGGTCTCCCTGTCTTACTCCTCTCTGGATCTTAAACTTTTTTCCCAAGGTTTCTAGTTGGATCCTCGCTTCGCAATTTCGCAATGTAATACATTTTAATTTAAAGAAATTGGTTAGAACTTCATTGTAAATCCCATTTTAAATCTTCAAAAAGGGAGATTTGAATGTTTATCAGTTTGAATGTTTATAACTTCGTCATTTTTTGAGATATCGAAAAACTAATTTTATTGTTGTTATTAACTATTTAAATGTAATACATATTAATTTAAAGAAATTGTTTAGAACTTTTATCACTTTGAATGATTATAACTTCGTCATTTTTTGAGATATCAAAAACTAATTTTATTGTTGTTATTAACTATTTAAATGTAATACATTTTAATTTAAAGAAATTGGTTAGAACTTCATTGTAAATCCCATTTTAAATCTTCAAAAAGGGAGATTTGAATGTTTATCACTTTGAATGTTTATAACTTCGTCATTTTTTGAGATATCTAAAAACTAATTTTATTGTTGTTATTAACTATTTAAATGTAATACATATTAATTTAAAGAAATTGGTTAGAACTTCATTGTAAATCCCATTTTAAATCTTCAAAATGTTTATCACTTTGAATGATTATAACTTCGTCATTTTTTGAAATATCAAAAACTAATTTTATTGTTGTTATTAACTATTTAAATGTAATACATTTTAATTTAAAGAAATTGGTTAGAACTTCATTGTAAATCCCATTTTAAATCTTCAAAAAGGGAGCTTTGAATGTTTATAACTTCGTCATTTTTTGAGATATCGAAAAACTAATTTAACCGTTGTTATTAACTATTTAAATGTGATACATTGTCATTTAAAAAAAATAGATAGTACTTCATTGTAAATCTCATTTTGAATCTCCAAAAAGGGAGCTCTAAAGTGTGATTTTGTATCTTTTGTGATATATGTTACGATTGCGTTAGGAGACAATTCAAACAAAAGGTAAAATCCCCCCGAAACGGAAGGCGTCCGTCGTACGTTATTGACTGGCAAATTTCTGTGACTTTCTATGGCTTATCTTATTACCTGTCGTATGTTGATGTCAATTGGTGTGGATTAATCACCTACTTAGAACACAAAATACTATTTATTAGTTAATGTAAGTACGTATTGGCGTTAATAAATTACTATACGTTTGTCCTATTATTTGTGTTTGTACGCGATGACATTCGATTCTCAAATATTCCCTACGATTAACGAGGGTTGCGCGACAAACGCGCCGTCGTCTCTGGCGTAGGGTAAACTACTTTTAAGAGTTGGATTTAGCTCTTAAGCGCGATACAGAGTTTCGTATTTAAGAAAACTCTCAAAATGTGTCGTAAATGGCTGATTTAACATGCGTTACGCTGTCGCAAAAGATGCAGAAACACCCTTCTGGTATCAATTATCCTGATTTCCTAGGTGACATTGTCACTTCCATGATTACACAATTTTACTGTTATACATTACTGACACGATGTTATTTAATTAAATCTGTCAATTTTAAATGTTGATTATCAATGAGAGACTGGTCGGGGAGGCCTTTTGACTTCTCCGGCAGGGCTCTGTTAAAATATCACCCTGCACCGTATTGGGAGGAATGGAATCATTCGTCCGTTACTTTTGGACACACTTACCCCCAGATTCCTACCCACTCCTCATACCTTTTTCCTTCCCAGAACATCCCCTCCTTCCTTTCCAAGAAGAACCCTCCATACAGCATCTCCAAAGATGACATAGTGGGATTATTTTACTTCAGGGCCTCCTATGTGGAGTTATTGTAAAAAAAAATCAAAATAGACATGCATCCGCGTGCAAAGTCGTCTTTCCTACATAGCATAAACTTTCTAATTAAAGTGTGTTTATCGGAAGTGACCTGCCAGGTAAGTATGTTCTCTGTATCTATTTGTAAATAATAGTTCTAGGTAGAGCCTAAGAAGTCATAATAAAATGTACAGCGCCCTTAAGGTGATTTCTCACAAAAATGGCGCTCTACAAATTATCCAGTTATTATTATTATTATCCAAGTAAGCTTGAAAGAACTTCCTGAGAGATGTTTTCATTTATATATAGTTCACTTAAATATAACCTACTCTCTACATTTACTTTGCCAGATCTTACAAGCAGGTACCCGCCGAATGTATAAGTTTAAAAAGGCATTACAATTTTAATGGTTTTTCGGGAATTCTGTACATGGATTAACTCTCAAGTTGATAATTTCCATTTTATTTCGGGTGTTTAAATTTTATAGGTACACAGCCCTAAGTGAATTATACTTCTACATTTCCTTCGAAATGTAAGGCTAGACGGGCCTTTCGATTTTGGCTTTTATAATCCAGGGTTAATTTTTTTTTCTCGAAGCCATATCGAAAATTATTCCGTTTTTATTTATTTGAATTACGTTTCATTTCAAATATGAAAACCTAATAATATTTCAGGCTTATGAGAAAACTTTTGGCTGTGCGTTAATATGTTTGTAGAGTTTTCTTTGCAAGTAGTGGAATTGAAGAGTTTTCTCGTAAGGAAGGTCACAGGTTCTTTATTTGATTATGGCATCGTTTTGCTTGTTAGAGAAACATATTAGTCAAAGTTTGATTTGTAATGGTTATTGAATAATCTTACTAATATTATAAACGCGAAAGTTTGTATGGATGTATGTGTGTTTGTTACTCTTTCACGCAAAATTTACTGAATGGATTTTAATGAAACTTTACAATAATATAGCTCATATATCAGAATAACATAAAGGCTCTTATTTATAAAACTAGCTATTAATTTTAAATATATTGAAAATAATAATCAGTGTTTAATAGAAAATGTCAAAATTTGAGAATGACATTTTGCAAAAAAAAAAAAAAAAATTTCGGCAACAACGACATTAACAATGCTATTTTTGTTAATATTAGCACTCTAGCTCGACAAAAGTCACGAGCCGCCACTGCTATCAAATATATTTTATTTCTACAAAGGTTTTCCTTTTTTGAAAATAACACTTAAGAACACTTCCAAATAGTATTTAGAATACCCATTCCAATTACGTCATAATAAATCATGACAAAAAAATCAATACAATCCTTGGGGTTTTTAGCAGCTATGTCATATATGTGCGGTTCACATACATTGCTTTGACTTTTGGAAATGTGTGAAAATTGTCAGTAAGTCGTATTAAGTAACCGCGCGCTATCACCAGTCTGGGCCAGGCGTCGAAGCCTCATGTTTCTCTTAAATTTCACCCATTTCCGATATCCAGTGTTGAAGGTTGAAGTGTGCCACTTTATTGACGTGATATTTATATTTAATGCGACGCCACGTGTCACATGCACGGATTCCGAGCACGTGCCCTTTGGCAGCATCCCTCTCGGCCACCCCAACCCTCCCACTCTCATAACTCCAGATGAGCCCAACCAATCAGCGAAGACTCAACTCGCAGATTATATTATGTGTATTCTCAGAAATAAGAAACATGGACAATTAAGTTAACTTGTACGTGATGGCGTAGAGCGATTTCAATTTCGGCTGCTGGCAAGTTGAGGCAAAATTTTCCTGCTGAGAATTCATGTCAGAGTTATTGGTTAATCACATTTTCATAACAGTACATTTCTTAGGCCAGGATATGAATTTTGATCATGGTCCCGAGATGAATGGTTTCTTATTTCTGCCTCATATTAAAAATGGTCACATCTTCGGTAAAATGTCAAACTGTGGTTTAAAATGTTATTATTATGTATCCGGGAATCATTTATTGAATTACCAACTCCTTTATCATGGGTCGCGCCAAGTGTTTGGCTACGTTTGGTAATTTAGCAGGGTTGCCCGGGTTCATGGGGTAAGGTTTGTCTGCTCGGGAGAGAGAGAGAGATCTAACCTTAACCTCTCATGCCGGACTCTCTCGACGCATCGGCTTACAACGCAGTGGGAAGGATGGATTCGTAAGATGTCACTCCTGGACAATTTGACTCCCAGATTTCTTCCCACCCCATGCCGTTTTCCTTTCCAGAACTTCGTTCCGCCTTTAACTAAAAATACCCTCCACACAGCATCCCCAAAGATGACATGGTCCCTGAGCGATTTTTTTTCCTCGAGACCTCCTATGTGGAGCTAATATAAAAAAAAATGAGTGTAAAAGTTAAAGATATTAAATAATAAGAGTATAAAATAAAGTTACCAAGATTTCAAAGCATGAGAGTGAGAAACAAAGAAAGCAAAATGTGTGAAACAAATTTACCGAGATTTCAACGCAAACGATAATGAAACAAAGTTACCAAGATTTCAAAACTCGAGAGTACGAAACAAAAAAAGTATAAGAGTACGAAAAAAATTAACAAGATTTAAAAACTTGATAGTTTGAAACAAAGTTACCGCGATTTCAAAACTTATGAAACAAAGAGAGCATAATAGTATGAAAAAAAATTACCAAGATTTCAAAACTTAAGAGTGTGAAACAAAGAAAGCATAAGAGTTTGAAACAAAATTACCAAGATTTCAATGCATAAGATTATGTAACAAAGTTACCAAGATTTCAAAGCATAAGAGTAGATAAAACTTCCTGCTGGAACAATACATTCATATATAACTAAAATAAAAAAAAAAAACAAATATTAAAAAAAATAAAAAATTTTTTCACTTTCTCAAAATTATATTTTCATACTTCCCATTATGATTGACACACTAATAACCCAAGGATTCATAACTTACTTTATTCTAACAAAATTCTACTTCAGAAACTACTACACACGTCAAGATTTCGCGAAGTTCCTTCAGTTTTAAAAATGAAGTTGACGCGCTGACACTTTCCTACACTTCATTCCATTTCACGCTGGCAGGTTCAATCACAACTGTCGTTTTTACTTTTGCGAAATTCAATACCTACTTCGTCAAACTCTTAAATACTTAACATCAAAAAAAAAACTGTTCTTTCCAGTTATTCGTGAATTATATAAAGCATAATTATGTTTGCATAATAATGTTAGAAATAAAATAAAAAAAATGAAATATTTGTTCTCTGCTTTGTAATATATCTACTTTCTTAATATAATTATTTATATTTGTATCAATACTCAACGCACAATATGTATTGATTACCGTACTCTTATTTTTATTCTATGAATATAATGTAGTAATTGTTATCAGTATTATCTCTCGTTATAATTAAATGATCTTAAAGAATAATCATCAGTTGCGTGGAAAATAAATCAATATTACTTTCGGCTGTATAAAAGTCAATTTGGATACTTTTTCGTTCTTGTATTAAACAGCCCACTGTGGATTGATTTGCCGGTTCTCCTTCGACATATTAATAATAATAATAACATTACATTTATATGTTGCAGTTTTGTGTTGTTTCACTTCAAGTGCGCTTAACTAACTTAAAAATAATCCTATTGTGCTCCTTACGAGTCGGTATACACAAAGCAAATCAAAAGCGGAGAACAAAAATTAACAGTCACAGTGCTGTTATAGCACAGGACAACAATAATAGATAATAACGGTGCAGGACAAAACAAGAACTAAAATATTATATAAAAAGTTTACATTAAACATAAAAGTACAAAAAGGGTGAAACCGAAACCAAACGATTACTGGAAACTTGAGAACCTGGCATATTTGTAGTATATTGGAAAGAGACTAAGATTCATGAATGATATGATTTTTTAAATAATTTTGTTTTTAAAGCCCTTTTAAAATCTGCCAAATTTTGGATATAAGTAAGAGCTGAGGGAAGTTTATTCCAAATGAGTAAGCCAGTTACACAAAAAGAGCGATTATAGTAAACATCTCGATTTGACCGAGAAAGTTCGATTAAACGATTAATAACATGTAGATGTTACTAATCGTAACCATATAGATCGTAATCATACAGATCCAAACGTGAAAAAATGTATAAAGTTGGATAGACTTCGGTGGCGTCAGGGTCATGTGGAGAGAATGACCGAGCATCAAGCACCAAAGTCCGCGCTAAAATCTAGACCTGTATGGCGAAGAAGCCTCGGTAGGCCAAAATTAATATGAAGCGACGACGTCCTTAAAGACCTATGTAACTTGGAGTTTCCAAACTGGAGAGAGCTGGTACAAAACAGAGATGAGTGGAGGAAGACTCTTGAGGAGGCAAGACCCACCACGGGTTGTAGAGCCAATTGTGATGATGAACATCTAGATCTGCTGACCTCAAAGTAAGCTGTCTATCGCTTAGATTTTGTCGGACACATGGTTCCGATATGCAGGCTGGCGCCATTCCCTGCAATGCTTTGAAGGTCATGAAGCATATCTTGAACTCTATTATTTCAGGGCATTGAAGCCAATGAAGGCGATCCCTTAAAGTCAGGGTTATACGACAATGCTTCACCAAAAATCACTCTCGCCGCAGCATTGAAAACGGACTAGATTCTATTGAATTATTTTTAGGTAGGCCAGCATATACACTATATTACAATAGTCCATACGTGAGACCACGAAGGAATTTATGAGTGACTTTGCTCCATCAGAGGTAAGGCCTATTTATTTTATCTGCCTTAGATGGAAAAAGCCAGTAATCATATTCTCCTCACACTGTCCATAAAAGTTAAATCCTCTGTGGAGTTGTAATATTGTTACCGAGTGTACCTCTTTTATGTAGGTATACTTAAGAGGGTATAACCAGACAATACCAGAAATTTGTCCTTTCCAAATAAAATTCTAGATGTATTTTACAAAAAACGAGAATTGGTTTTGAAAGATTGTTATTTTATCTGGTAAACGCACTTTTTAAATTTTGAAAAACTAAGTTTATTTTTAATATACTAAGGTTATACCGTTGGTCGCTGGCTAATTTGTTAAAAATTTTAACGAAATATTGTATTATATAACACAAATTTAAAATCATATAAACATACAAATCAATACATAATCTAGTAAACACACTTTTCAGAATCTTAATTTTAGTTCAATTAAAATCATTAAAAAATATATCCGAGAACGTGTTTTGTGATGAAAATACCTCAGTTTTTCTATTTATTTAAGGTCTTACAAAATAAAATAATTCATATTTTTTTACACACTTATTTTGTTTAGACATTATTGAAAAATCATAAATACTTATGATAAAAAATACTTACAACAAGTACATGATATTTAATAACTTATCATCATGCGTTTTGATCATTTTTATTGCTTACTTGAATATAGGTACATATTATTAAAGCAAGTTTTGAATTAAATAAATCGATATTAAAATTCTCAGCCGCTGGTCAATGGGTCTTAAGAGTGTTACATAAAATAAGTCATTTTTTGGTATATTTTTTCAACATATCTTTAAAATCAACAAAACTAAAAGCAAGAATCACGAAGGAATCATAACAAAAAGCCCTCACACAATAAAATATTATATCTACACTTTGGTACTTCAAACTCCCTTGAAAATTATTGAACCGGAACAGAATAGATTTCCTTACACTTTCGTCTCAATTAGTAAAGTAAATAAAATTGTATAAATAAGGAAGTAGCAACGTACGCATGTTAACACATCAGCGGAAATAAATAAATTGTTTGAAAAACAAACAACAAACTTCCGAGTTCCATGTTTAACATAAACAAGACATAAATAAAGTTGTCTTCAAAGAAGCCATTTCTTTTCAGCTTAATAAATTTAAAAGATTGGATCTTTTTCACATGTTTGTAAAACATCAGTAACTAGAATTAACTATCGGCATTTTCAAAGTTTGATGGAATTTTTGAAGTAAAACTTCTTTAGGCCCGACATGACGAGTAATTCATATCTTTTTCGGACGGAAATAACGTATTAAAATGGAAATGGCATTCGGAATTCGGTACAATTACTGCCATCTGAATTTGTTTTTATTTTAAAAGTATTCTCGCCTTTGCTAGAATAGTAATATCTGCCACAACAGTCAAAGAGGTTTTACCACAACCGCCTGTTAGGTAAAGGTTAGACGCACTCTTTTTTTATTTTTTTTATCTGTTTATTCTTTTCCGTGGACTAATCAGGATACATATAATATTCTCTTTCTACTAGATTTTACAAATGGTCAATCGGTTTTCTGGATTAGTCAATCGGTTTTCAAAAGTTGTAATTGCAAAACTGACTTATTCCAATTTTTAAAAATCTAATTTGACCCATAAATGCAATATTTTTCAAATATCAAGGAGGATACTGCGTTTCTACTTATGTCGGCAGAATATCTCTTAATCCTAAACATGCGAACACCTCAGCACAAGTTCTCCCAGTGATGTGTTTACAAAATGCTACTATTAACCTTCTTACATACCTTTTTACATCATGTTACTGAATATGAACTTTTTGTTTGTACTACTATGAAAACCATTGTAATTATTTGTTAAATGTATGTACAAGTATAGAAATAAATAAATAAACCTACACAATATTTTTGCAATGGGATGCGCGATGTTACAAAAGCTACTCATTCCCATAGAAATAGACTTATTCCATCCAATGTTATTGTCAAAACAGGTTTTTTTCTATTTCAGCTACTAGAAACACGGCATTTGGTCACGTGACAAAATGGCCGCTTAGTTGATTTATATGAAAGTTCGGTTATAAAATCAGTTGGGTCATGTGGCGTTTCAAAATCAACATACTCCAAGCTTGGTTGCAAACAGGATTATTCTAAGATTGTCTCGCAATATAGATATATTTCAAACATATATTGTAAATATCTTATTACTTTGCAATATATGTGTTGTTTATTATATTGTATGATTCATTTCGAGTATTATTAACGTAATCTATTTATAATAAAATCACGTATTTGACAACTGAAACAGTTTTTTACAAATTATCAACAGAAAGTTCAGGTAAAATAAGTCATTAGATATGAAATTAAACAATTTTTTTCACTTTGTACCACTTGTTTATTTACACCAGGACCGGTTTCGTCCTACTGCGGACATTTTCAGACTGGTAGTTGAATTTCTTATGCTACGGAATTTATACAAACTTAGGCAGGGGCGCACAACATTGTCTCTATATGATGAATGTTTCTATTTTGTTAATTTAAGGTATTATCAGTTATTTTGTTAAGTTGAGTTGAGAAGTTGTGAATTATAATGCACTTAGAATAATTTTACTTCAGAGAGCAGTGGTGTAATTTAAGTATGTAATTAAAAAAATGTAAAAACCCAAATGTATGGAGAACCCTAATAACAATAATTACCATAGTGCTATCAATATTTGTTAATTAAGCCCTAAGCAACAAGGAGGGAATATCCCAACATTACCAAAATAAAATATCAGTGATCACAAACCTTTTCAATTATATAAATTCATATAGATTCATGTCAATTACAAATAACCTTTTACTATGTATCATCATTCATAATTTTAATAATAAACTTTATAATTATCTATATGTATCTTAACTTAACAAAATAACTGATAATACCTTAAATTAACAAAATAGAAACATTCATCATATAGAGACAATGTTGTGTGCCCCTGCCTAAGTTTGTATAAATTCCGTAGCATAAGAAATTCAACTACCAGTCTGAAAATGTCCGTAGTAGGACGAAACCGGTCCTGGTGTAAATAAACAAGTGGAACAAAGTGAAAAAAATTGTTTAATTTCATATCTAATACAATGGAATTCCACCATGAATTAACAGTTAAAAAACTAGACTCATTAAAATAAGTCAGTTTAGCCAAAATACCTCTCAATTATTGAAATAATAATTTAACCAAGTGAATCTAGAGACTAATAGATGGATCAAGAAATATGTTTTTTTTTTGAGATTCTATATAATTAAATAACACATAATAAAATAAAATTGTCCAATTAATCCTGTTTTTATTTTATTTTAGGGAAATTAACAGTTTACAATGTGGTTCATTTATACATGTGTAATTTACCTAACAAAGAAACCAATTATAGATTTCCTCATTGTACTATTTTATTTGTAGATATCTAAAAATAATCTAAAAAAACAACTAAAAAATATTACTTTATTATAACAAAAGAGAGATTATTATAACAGGAGATACTAGGTAATGTATATCATTACATAATATATAATATTGTTCAACACATTTTTAATATAGTTTTATTAGATATTTATTTAAGATGTCTACATCAGAGAGAATGTTATTATGTTGAACATATTTTTATAAGACAAGCATTTTTATTTGAATTTATTTTACTGTGTTTTTCTTTAAATAGATTTCACGAATTTGTGTGCGTATAGGTACTTTCAAATCAATTCTATTTAATAATTATTATGTTAGTGTAAAGATCGCATCTTCCTTAATAAGAACTTAACAAATTAAGAACCTCAATACAAAACGGTTGGCATAACGGAGTAGTCATGGGCGCAAATGCTTGGTGTTCGATTCCTTCTGCCTATATCGACGAGAAAACAGTACGATTATTAGTTACACTCTCGTAATTGCTGTAAGTACTTCAGTGGTTTATATAAAACTTAAAAATACATAAATTTTGTATATTATAATGATTTACCAATAACTTTTAAACATTCAAAAATATTGAAAAGTATATAAGGTGAGTCTTGAGCCTGAATAAAATCACTCCGAAATCCTCTGAAGTGTTATGCTAAGCGCGTGTATGTACTTCTTAAAGATGTTTCTTTTGTTACAATAAGGGCATTTGGGAGATTTTTTTTTGTATATGAATACCGCACAAGAATTCCAACTGCTCTAAACTCTCGAGTTGTGCAAACCAAATGGAGCTGTACTTTACAAAAAGATTCTCACGGTAGGAGGTGTCTTCAGGTAAGTTGGATCCTCCTGGTGTCGAAACTTGCATAGTTTATGTTATGATCAAAGGAACACGATAATAAATTTCATTGATAACGATTTACTTACAGAATGGGCGATACCGTCGATTGATAAACAAATGTAACACAGCACGTCTTTTTGGAAAAATGGCGCCTAATAGCAGTTTTTTGACAATATCTGCAGGAAAACTTTCTAGGTAACCCCTATTTTTCATACCAAATGACTGGACTAGTTCTTTAGAAAAGCATTGGTTTAAAACTTAATTCCTGAAATTTTATTGAAGTTTCATCTAGTTAGAATAACACTTGAACGTTGTGCGAAATGTAACTATTTGATGATTGGGTGATTCTAGACTGAATGACGGTAATTCTCATCTGGCGGCGGTACCAAAATATGCGAATTCACAGCAAGTTGAACAGAACAAACCTGTCAAATTCCCATCCGGCGTTATGAAATAAATATTCTACATAACATATTTCATTGAACCGACCTTGAATGTAGAGTAATCTGTCAAACTTACTGCCAGTTTCTGCAAATAGTTTCAAATACACGATATGCTTTGAGAACGATACTATGTGTAAATAATCTCTACAGTAAGACGGCCTGATACATGTTTCAAAAACTGACCAAAACTTTATTTCCACAGATAAGTCCCGGACTGCTCCGCCACCAGCCAGTGGAGGATGGACTGTACAAGGCCGAGCTGTCGGTGTCCTTGCTGCTCCTGCCAGACCACTACCTCGATGGGCCCCCCATCCTTAGGTGTCTGGCCAAGGTGATGCATCTCTACAGCGAGATGGCTGAACTGCCACTGCGAGAGAGCGATGGACCACCACGACTTGGGAGAGGTGAGAAGTTCATAATTTATCTATAAATATTAAACATTTATAAGATTAATCAATTAACATTTAGATCCTGACACGCACTAATATGAAGAATATTGTGTTTGATAGGCCTTTTTGATTCTTCTTGATATGTGAACAAATCTAAGATGTCGAACATACATCATTATCGAAGTTTATTAAGTATAAACAACGAGTGATAATATTGATGACCTCGAACCCATCGGAAGTTAAGGATGTAATAGCTTCAACTGAGTTCTATGCCAAATCAAGAATCATGAAATTTGTTAGATAATGTAAATAGGAAAATATTATTTGAAAGTGAATTCTCACATAAAGCACTAAGCTTTTAAAGAACATTAAACGTTTTAATAATTGATTATTCGAAGAAAACTTCTTCGGAAAGGTTTTGATGTCATTATTTATTTTAATGAAAAGACTAAATAACTTTGTTTACATCACTTTTATTAATACACAATCTACATGTTTCATGAACAATGTTCACATCTTCAGGATCAAATGTATACTAAACTTAAAAATTAAATATAAATCACATACGGGAGGAAAGGCTAGAAAAAGGTAAGGGTGGGGGAAGTTTATTACAATTAGGGATTTCAAAGTCATTAGCAGGGATAGACCGGTTAAGTGGGAAAAGGTTTAAAAGAGGGTTTATAAAAAAATTCTGCTTATTTATTATGTCTGCTTTATTATTTACATTTTTTCTAATTTCTAAAATCTCTAAATTATTTATCTGTGATGCCTTTGACCCGTATGTAGCATTTTAAGTCCATGGTTTTTGTCAAAATTATGATAATTTTTTTAATAAATGATCCGCAAATTCAGATTCGCTGTTGCCATTTAATGCCCTGAGATGTTCTTTAACCCTTACTTCAAAGTTTCTATTTGTTCTACCTATGTAAAAGTAATTACAATCTTTACAATTGAGTTTATAAACGCCCGATTTTTTTGTTTTAATTTCGCTTTGTTGTTAAGGATAAATTTTTTTAAATGTGATGTAAACAAAGTTATCTAGTCTTTTCATAAAAATTTTTTTTAATAATTATTTATTAATATAATAATTTAAAAAACAAATGAGTCAAAAATGACAACATTATGTGAATCAGAAGCCTCAAGAATACAAGACAAAAGAAACATTTAAAAGTGACGCAAATAGTTAGTGGATTCAACGTTTAATTCAAAATAAAACCTGAATTTATCTATTTTCACGCTCTTTATAAAGTTAGTAGTAAGCAGATATTCACAATAATACTCCTATCAAAGATGAACCCATTGAAAATTTATCATCACTAAGGGCCAGTTACGTCACAGAATTCGAATAATTCGAAAAAACAGAAAAAAATCCGTCGCACCTGGAAGTTGAATCCTAGACATCTGCCTTACCAGGGCATTGCTCCGACCATTGAGTTAATTTGACCACATCATCATCGTCAGTTTTAACTGTACGATACTTCTATCTTTACGTTTTATTTGAAGATTCTAACCAAATTAAATGCAATCTAGATTAGTGTATTGGATAAATGTATACATTTTAAAATTAAATATGCGACATCTTGTGTTCATTTCCAGAAACGATCGAATCTTTTTCTGTTTTATATGATTTGTTTGGGAGTGATTAATATTGCGTTCATCGATTACAATACATTATATTTTAAAGAGCCACGCAACGTCCGTTTGTGCACATTAAAAATAATATGTATGAAAGAAAAGTGAGTTATCATAAAAAACAGAAAGCTTGCAGTCAAAATTAATTCTTCCCAAAAAACTAGGAAATTTCAATTATGATTAAAATCACATGACAAAGGATTGTCACATTTTATCCTCATAAATGACGTGTTCTTTACTAAAGAAGTAACGTATTTTTTTAATTACAGTTACCTCCAGTTCAGCGGCCAAGCAGCTGTTGACGTCAGGTTACATTATAACCTTAGCATTATTATTTTCATGCATTTTCATTCACACGGTACAGTGTTATGTTGTAAAATAAAATATTTAACGCAAGTAGTTTAGAAACAATACTGAATTTTATATATACTTATATGTGATTTTAGTTTTAAGAATTAATGTGATATATCTAATTGAGTGTTATATAACGTAATAAAATATGATAACGTAAGATAAAACATGAAAAAGCGAGTTTTAATTTTTCTATCCTAAATTTTTGTCTTTTATTTTTTACTAGCTGACCCGGCAAACTTTGTACCGCCTCAGAATCAATAAACGTTGTGTTTAATTTATTAGCTGAAATAAATTAAGTTTTCATTAAGTTAAAATAAATAGGTACCTACTCTTTCAAAAAATGAAATTGAGCTGTTGACTAAGCACGAAATGTTCGGCACACTACACCATTGACAGTTCGAATTGATTCAAATTATGTCGACCAACGCACATTTTTTGAAAATCCGTTCCATACAAAATGTATGAAAAAATTAATTTTCTTCAAAATTATTTTTCCCGTCATTTTTTACGATGTTTTAATAGTTATTCTGTTAATCGGGACGGAACAAATCAAAGATCATAAAAATCGGTTCAGCCGTTCTTGAGTTATAAATGGTGTAACTAACCCGACTTTGTTTTATATATTAAGATAATTACCAAACAATAATTTTTACATTTTAAGAAAATTTATCGCATATCCTGTAAAAAAGTGTCGGAAGTCAAAATAGTTCATTTTGTAGGAGAGCGAAAACAAATGAATGATATGAAACTCTGACATTGACATTTTCTCGGATTCACTGCCCAAATGTAAAAGGAGTATCATCTCAATAATATTAACTGTCCAATGCACATATATATATATTCCTTCATAGATCACCACTTTTCACACATACAAATATATCTACTCACAGATATACACTACGCACATCACCCGTTAATTACTAATTATACATTCCACAAATGAGACATTACGTAGAAATATATTATAGGTACCCATTATGAAATAAGTACTACTTAATATCCGTAACTTTTTTTATCACTGTAACCAATGTAGATACTGTTTGTTTCTATAATATAAAATAAATGACGAACAAGCGGTTCGTCGAAAAGAGATAATAATTGGATAATTTGTAGAGCGCCGTTTTTGTGAGAAATCACTTCAAGGGCGCTGTAGATACTAGCAACATCTTATTTATTTTATTTTTTTATTTAATATATTTAATATATTTATCTAATAGGCCTTTACATTAAAATTTTATACATTGGTAAATCTATCTAATCTATCAGAGATATGAGTGATATAACTCGAAGGCCGGTAGTACAAGCCCAAAAAGAATTAGAAGGATAGATACGACAATACGAATGTTGGAGCAAGCGCGCTAATATTAAAAACGTAAAAATTCTAGCAAAAATTGGGAAAATGTTTCATAAAACAAGCCTCGTTTACAATATAGCAAAAATCTCTCTTCTACACCTTATGTTTCATTTAAAGAAACACTGTGTTTTTTTATACTTGTAAAATAACAGAAAAAACGTGTAAATAATAAGTTTTGGAGAGTACTTTGCGATTTTTTTCTATCGAGGGAATTTTATGTAATTAACGTTTCCGCTCTAAAAATCTTCAGATATTATCTTAAAAAATAACATACGTTTTGTTAATAACTTAGAAACTTAAAGTGTTCAAGGGACGTATGTTACAAATCGGTGGAAAATCGGTGAAAAATCGGAATTCCGCCCCTTAAATACGATTTTCGTGGGGAGATAATCACAATCGCTTTACTTTTCAGAGATAAAACATAAAATAGAATTTTTTTACTCCCGACACTTTTCTATGGAAAGTGCTGTATAAATTTGAAAAATAAAAATATAAAAGACTTGTAGAATATTTTATTATTTCTCCTCGCTAAGAGATCCTGTGCTGAAGGGAATTAGATTGATGGTAGAGTTCACACTAGTCTTTTTATGACAGGTAATTTTTTCACTAAATATTTTTTTGTTTGGGTAAACAATCAGAACGTTAAGAGTTTTTAAATTTAATATCGAATGTAAATCTCAATTGCACAACACTTTGTAATTATGGCATCCTGATTTGAGAAGTTTTATGAAGTTGATGGTAGTTTTATTAAATTCTAATGTGAATTGTGTAAAAGAGTCCTAACTAGTCCCAGAGAAAGTGGGACTACGTCGTCTCAAATGAGGTATGCCGTGAAGTTGAAGGGACTGGAGAGGGAAGGAAGATGGGAAAAAATTTGGGAAATGATGTACACAATGGAGAAAAGGACGAGGAAGACTGAAACTGGTCAGAAATGCGAGTATGGGTCAGAGATGTGGGCGTGTTTTGTGATCCAAAAATCAGACCGATTGAACGTTAATTTCAAATACAGAACCGTGTTTCATTGGCATTATGAAATATTGGTCAGTGTCAGGTAATGTAAGAGAGACATAGGGCGTGCTATATGGTCTAGAACCAAAAGATATTAAGTCTGTAGCAGACATCGGTTCCCAGTCAAAACTACATTGGAAGACGTTTCTAGTAAGTATTATCCATTCAGCATATCAGTTTAATAACCACATGATCACTTATTGTATGCCTTTGAGGATGACTTAAAAGGGTTAAGATGATAGACTTCGCTTTCGGCCCATACAAAAAGGACGTCCGGGAAAAAACACTTTTGTTCATCGAAAATTAATCGAAGTGAATATATATATTTTTATTGCCTTCTAGAAGGTAAAAGCTATATCGGTATGTTTTTAAATTTTCGATGCGTTTTGTAGTAACCTAAACATTCACTGTCAAACATGTATAATTTATAGAAAAATATGACTTAAGGAAAAAGTGCTGCAAACTTAATTATCATAAAAAATTACAAAATTATGAAAACATAACAATATAGCTAATTCTTTCGAAAACATATTTTTGTTTTTAAATTACAATTTCGTGATGGTTTGGGTGTAGAAAAAAGTTTTCCCCCGAAACCCTTTTTCGAGCGATTTCTGTAGGTAAATGTGGGCATTGTCCCATTCGCAAATTTCGCATTCGCATGTATCGTAAGTGTGTGTGACCTTATTGTGAGCGGGACAGAATGACAGACGCGTGCGTTCCGCGTGTTGTACAAAGTCTATCATGTTAAAACATCAACTTTAAAAAGAGGTACACATCTCCCAGCCCAGGATGTGTTAATTTAAGATAGTCCATCAATTGGTAGGTAGTTACTAGGTACAAGTCTTATTTTCTTTACCCCTTATCAATTACTTAGTCACACTGGCATTAGGTAGAGTGTAGGTACAGTTTCACGATACATCACAAAATGTTAATTGAGTTAGAGCGAAGATAACAAACTAACACCATTTTCTAATTTGGTGTCATCATTTCAGCCAATATATTCGGCTAATCAGCACACTAAACGTGTGAAATAACCACCTGACTTTTTTGTACGTCTCAGAGTTTAAGAATCAACCCAAATACGGGTCGTTAGCCATTGACTTGATTTTTTTTTGTTCTTCCGTTATAAAGCCTCACCATAAATATGTACCTACCTGTTTATTAATATTTTTGTAAATACCTTTATTATTTTCCTTCGCATTTAAAAAAATAAATAAGCGTTTCCTATCGTATCTCGACATTATTGTATGTCATACAGAAACCCTTTGAACGTAATGTACGTGGGCTTCTTTTAAGTATTAATTATTTTTTTATAAAAGTCTGTCTCTATTCAAACACATTTATAAAATTTTGCCATGAATAAAAGCTTCCACGAAGATATTATGAAACACTGTGTACATCTTTGTTGTTCCTCGAGTGCTTAATATAATATTACCCGTACTTCCCAAACAAACTGGCAAACAAGTTCTTTTTGCGAAAAAAAATTAAAGTGCATTACTGCATGCAAACTCGAAGCGTTCCCAGTGCACAATGCAACTGAATTCTGCTTATAAAACGCGTGCAGTTATAAAATATCCATTATACGAAATATGCTCTACATTTTGAAAAGGCTGTGCCAAGTTGTTAAGTGCAAAGTTGTTCAATGGCGGGCATTCTATGTAATCCGGAAATGCTCTGCCGTGAAGCCTTCAAGCCTTCAATGCCATGCATCCGGTTCCGGTCCTCATGGGCGGTTGAATTAGGATTTTGGAATGGACGGGAGGTAGCAAGTTGCGTGCTTTTTTTAAACATGTCTTAAATCCTTTATAGAAAACATTGTAGTCGAATCAATAAATGTATTATTTATTTATTTAAGGTACATAAGCCGTCTTTTTTCTTCTTTTTTTTACATTACTTCCACACAGGAGGCCCTGAGGGAAAAATTCCCTCAGGGCCTATGTCATCTTTGAAGATGCTGTGTGGAGGTTTTTTGAAGGGAAAGGAAGGGAAAGGAAGGAGAGGAAGTCTTGGGAAGGAAAAAGGTTTGAGGGGTGGGTAGAAATCTGGGGATAAATATGTCCAGGAGTGAAGGACGTGTGAAGCCATCCCTCCCACTGCGGTGCAAGGCGATGAGTCCAGAGAGGTCCGGCTTCAGAGATCAAAAGGTCTCCCTTAACCAGCCTCTCCCGATCCGGCCTGCCATGCAGATGGTTGGCAGACGCATCTGCCCCTAAGTCCCGGACAAACCTAACCCCATGAACCCGGGCACCCCTGCTAAGTCACCAAACGTAGCGAACCACTTGGGGTGACCTATGGCAGAGGTGTTGGTCGTCCAATAAATGGTTCCCGGGGCGGCGGTACCCATACCCGCCTCCCAAATTAATAGTAGAACACACGTAAAAGGATGACAAAAAAAAACAGACCAATTATTAATGTTTACAGATAGGTATTTGGAAATATAAAAATGAATGTAAACTAGAAATAAACAGAATTAAGCAGAAATTAAAAAATAATAATAATACAAATGATAAACTTATAATACACAGCAATAAGACTGCGAAATATGTATTTGGGTTGGGATTGGTAAGGGGAAGAAAGGGATAAGGGAAAGTTGCCACGCAAGTAATATGATTGTATTAGGAACAATTAATTTAATCGTCCTACAGTGTGATACAAAAAAAATGTATGGTAACTAGCAGTGAATATGTCAGCACATGTGTCTATATTTGCAAATTTATTGTTATAGTAGTTACATGTCCTTTGTATAAATTCATTTTGATTGGAATTGGTGTTGCATCTATCAATGTAGAAAAGGGTATTTTGTCATTTTGTTTTGAAGAGTTTTAATTTTCAATGTAATGTATTTTGTCTGCTATATCGAATTTTGTTTAGCAACTCTGGGCAGTCAACTTTTGAGTTAATAATTTTAAACAAGAGCATCTGATCTGCGACCAGCCTGTTGAGTAGTTTTGTGATTCGAAAATGTTTCTCGATTTCGTCGTAAGTATACGTTGAATGATTTGAAATTGAGGAATTTAAGAAATCGCTCCTGAACTCTTTCTAACCAGTTAACATAAACGATATAGCTCGGGTTCCAAACCTGTGAACAGTATTCCAGGTGTGGACGAACATGCGAATTGTAGAGTTACGTGCAGTAGAGTAATCTGCATATCGTATGATGTGAGTATATTTTTGATTAGGTTTATATTTTATGGTTACAATTTTCAAGTAAGATTCGAGATGGGAATCCGTTAGGCGTAATAGATGTTGTACGTTTTCACTTGGAACATGTTTATTCACACATATACGTATATTCACATCTAAATATTTTCGATTTGGCTTTTAATATATGAGGTGTGTAAAAGCAAAGGCAGCGATCTCCATTTCGGCCACATTGCTATGTTTGCTTTTGAAATGACATGGAGATTACTATGTTTACTTTCACGTACAATATTACAGACACATATTGAATACACGTATATTACATACAATATTACTATACGGCCAGATTGCTATGTTTGTTTTTGAAATGACGTGGAGATTGCTATTTTTGCTTTCACGTTACGTACACATATTGTATACACGTATATTACCTACAAACAATATTTGTATGTAATATTGTACGTAAAAGCAAAGGTAGCAATATCCATGCCATTTCAAAAACAAACATAGCAATCTGGCCGAAATGGAGATCGCTGCCTTTGCTTTTACACACCTCGTATCCCGAATGAGGTGTGCATTGAATTATTTATACGCAGAAATCAGAATGTTCGGAGGGCCGGATAAAAATCTTTGGCGGGCCGGATCTGGCCCGCGGGCTGTATGTTGGTGACCACTGTTATACGCTCTCAACTGTCTGCCTACAACGTATTTTAAGATAATCGCTAAACTAAGGACGCCAATTTGGATAAAGTCATCGCAAAGTGTCAGGCAAAGAAGCAGAGGAAGATGCTGGAGTGACCAAGAAGTGTCACTAGCGTCCGGTATGTCGATGTCATTGCTCTCCTTGCAGCGCCGAATCACAAGGAGCAGAGGATCCTTGCACACCATGGAAATTGGAGTGGGTCACGATCCTTGGTAATATGAAATCGATTTAAGAATACTATTAATTAATCATTTAATTAGAGTTGAAAATATGAAGTAAGATTAATAATACCACAATAGATGTTTTGCCCAGAGAAAACGCTTGAACATTGAATCCTAGAATATATTACGACTATATTTGTAAGTATAGGTTGTGGTTTGTACCTACAAATAATCCTACATACATCTCTTAAAATTTTGAAAAATATAAAATCATGGTTTAAAAAAAAAAAAAATTCTTCGTAACTAGCAATTTTCTTTGAGGAATCATTTTAAGTAAATTAAAATAATATAATTTCTTCAATCTTTTCAAAATTACTTTGTGGCATCATTTTAATTAAATGAAACAAATTACTTTGTGTAAACCACTAATCACATGTTATAATATCTACATATTTCAAAAACTGTTTTCCAAAAAATTTGTTTTATTTTATTAAAATAATATACTTTGTTTAATGATATTTAAAAAAACGTACAAACAACAAAAGGTTTCTTCATGTTTTCATCATGGATACAAACTATACTATATAGTTTATGATTTTCATTTGATTATTATTTGTTTATGTCTATTTTTAAAGATGAACTGCAATAGTAAAACTAACTGAATAAACATCTTAAAGTGTCATATTTGTTTCATAAGGTAAACATTTGGATATTAAAAATCATAGGGAGAGTGAAGATTTTTTACCAGCAAACGGTAAAAATAGGTATCAGAGGACATTGATTGACTAAGTCTAATTGCCTTCCATTTACCAACTAAAACTTCTCGATCCAAAATAATTTTTAATTGTAACAATACTATTAAGACTGAGTCATTATGCATGCATCTGGCAATACTATCGCGGAAATAGTAAATTTATTAAACTTTGCAAAGTTATTATGGCATACCTGAACTGAACCATGGCATGGAACGATTTACCCGCCTCTGTGTTTTCTCTCTCCTACAACGTGGGTCTCTTCAAGGTTCATTTTCACTACTTGCTCTCTCTATTTTACTCAGGGCCTCCTGAGTAGAGCTAATTTAAAAATATTAGCAGATCATAAACAAATTCAATGAATTTGACAATATGTTGAATATTGTCTATCCATCTTTGTTTGATGTCTTTTTTACAGGCGTTAGTCACAAAATAACTGGTAGGAATTTCAATTTTTGACTATGACCATCAATTATTTTTCTTTCGTTCGTAGATTTAAAGTTTGGAAAATTCCACGTCATTCGTTAAACTGAACGAGGGAAAAGGAAAAAAAAAATATCCCATGCATGATGACGTTTTTATGATGCCGAATAGCGAAAGTTTGCTTACAAATGGGATTTTCCCACTGAATGTAAGTTGGAAAATAACGGAGTTTCTTTTCAGAAGGGTAAGTATATATTATATTACGTTGGAAGTAGGAGGAAGGGCTTGTTAATAATAGGAAGGTGGGTGTTTTATTATAAATGAGGAAAAGTTACCAAAAACAGCCATATTGATTGAAACCACGTTAAGACCCATTAACCAGCGGCCGAGAATTCAAAATTCAACTTGCGATCCTGCCCTTGCAGCTGTGCAGAGCGGTTCCGATGAGAAAGATTGATTATTCCCCGCACCAAAATTTTTAACTGATAACTCAATATCCACTTCATTTCATTCAAAATGTGCTTTAGTATATACCTGCATTCAAGTAAGCAAATAAAATGCTCAAACGCATGATGATTAATTTCTTAGGACCAGTTGTTTCGGAAAATTTCACGTTTGAACTTCCTTCAAATCGACATTCACCGAAAAATTGGGTTGTTTCAACCTCCGTCAGAAGAAATTTCATCGAAAATTCCATAGGACCAGTTGTTTCGGAATTCCCTTCAAATTTGAATTTCCTTCAAATTTGAATTTCCTTCAAATCGTCATTCACCGAAAAATTGGGTTGTTTCAACTTCCGTCAGCAGTGAATATACTATAGAAATGTGATGTGAATGTGATCAGCCGAGTCCGGACGGTAAGCGAAATAATGGGAGGCGCATTCGCAGACGTCAAAATTGTGATTCGGCGGGGAACACTTGAATAAAATTTTCAAATTTATCGAACGTTATTTGGAGTTGAAACAACTTATTTCGTATTTGAAATATAGGAAGACGTATATTCACTGCTGACGTAAGTTGAAAAAACCCAATTTTTCGGTGAATGACGATTTGAAGGAAATTCAAATTTGAAGGAAATTCAAATTTGAAGGGAATTCCGAAACAACTGGTCCTATGGAATTTTCGATGAAATTTCTTCTGACGGAGGTTGAAACAACTCAATTTTTCGGTGAATGTCGATTTGAAGGAAATTCAAACGTGAAATTTTCCGAAACAACTGGTCCTTAATATCGAGTACTTCTTGTAAGTATTTTTACATTATATTTTTAGTAAGTATAATGTCAAAAGAAAATAGGTGTGTAAAAAAAATTTGAAATATTTTAGTTTGTAAGACCTTAAATAAATAGAAAAACTGAGGTATTTTCGTCACAAAACATGTTCTAGGATTTATTTTTTAATGCTTTTAGTTGAACTAAAATTAAAATTCTCAAAACTGTGTTGACTAGATTATGTATTGATTTATTTTTTTGTATGATTACCTGATTTGAAATTTGTGTTGTTTAATAGAATCTATCGTTTGAAAAGTGAACAAATCTGCCAACGACCGACGGTATAACCTTAGAATATTAAAAATACACTTATTTCTTAATATCGTGTACTTCTTGTAAGTATTTTTTGATGATAAGTATTTATGATTTTCTAATAATGTCTAAGCAGAATAGGAGTGTAAAAAAAAACGAAATATGTTAGTAGACATACTGAGGTAAAAAAATCACGGTATATGGCTACATTTAAGTTTATTCAAAATATAACAAAAGTTTATATTCACCACTATTTAATCAAAATGTTTCAAAACCGATGGTTTCTTTGCCAGGTACCGCCACTCCGGGAACCATTTATTGGATATCCAACAACCCTGCCATATCACCCCAAGTGGTTCGCTGCGTTTGATGACTTAACTCGGGTTCACGGGGTGAGGCATGTCTAGGTTTTGGCAGTTGAAGCTTTTGCCAACCTTCTGCATGCGGGTCGGATCGGTTCATTTATATTTTTAAAAACTTTTATAAATTAACACAAAATAATCAAGGAGTAATTAAGATATCTAAATAATAACAAATATATTATTATCAATATAATATGTATGGATGTGAACATTATTTTACGAGGTGGGTATTTAAGAAAACCATTCGGTTATTAATAATAGTATATTTCATTTAACATTAACAACTTACCCAACTTAAATTTAAAATGTATTGAATTGTTAACCCTTTGTAATTGAATGTAAATTATTAAAGCCTTTATTTATATCAAAATAGTGAATTCTTTCGTTACATTCGTTTAGAATAAAGGTTGTGAGTTCAATTCTCAGTTACAACCCAAAATTTTATTTTTAAATTTTGTGTTTTTTTCTAATTTTTATAACCTTTGAAAATTATTGATTTGATTTCAAAAATCATTATATTATATACTATATATAATGATATTTGAAACCTCTTTATTATATTATTCCTTCTGAAATATTTTTTATTTACATACATATAACCGGTAAGCATGGAGGAACTCTTGGAATCATTAGATTTTTAATGACAAATTAAAACACTTTGTTTTTATCACGATAATCTTTATTTGAATAAATCGACATGTTTCGAGAACGATGTTCTCTTCCTCAGGACATAAAATGTACTAAAACTAAATAATCAAGTATACAAAGCTATGCGTGGGTAGAAATTGAAGTAGTGGGGGGAGAGAGGTGGTAAGGGGAGGTGCTTAGATGATCAACAGGGAAGAGTGGGGAGGGGGAGAGGTGGAAAGGGGAGGTGCTTAAAACATCAAAGACAAATAATTACAATGGAAATATGTTTAAAATAGGGTTATTCACAAAATTGATTTGATTATTAATTTTTGTCTAGGAAAATCGTACAGAGAAAATACTACGATAATAGACTTTATAACATAACACAAAAAGTAACATGCACATGCACACAATGAAAATCATCATCAATCAAATGCAAATAAACTCTTACACTTAGAGTTTCATCTTATCAATTCGCCCTTTTCAAACACGTATTACGACACCTGGTGTTCTAGTTCAGGGAAAACTAAATGTGTTTATGCAAATTATGTTTACAGCCAATGCGATTCACAGAAGCGGTGGCTACTCCTCTCCAGACAACTCCTCTCCAGAGAAGGTAACTGTTTATTTTTGAAACGTGCACCTATCGGAAAGATACCGGTTTTACATGCAGGTATAATTTACCGGAAAAACTTACAACGAGGCTATGTGTTGGATCATTCAAATCCAATTTCTCCATATATCCAGCGTAGCGTTTAGAAGTATTTCCGCCATATAAAGAAGAATAAAGCGCATGTGAAAAAAAAACCATTCCGACACTTATTTTTTATTTGGTTTGAATCGCCGTAATATTTTCATATGAGAAAGTATTGTTATTTGCCATTTAAATCTCGTTGCCATTCCAAAAATTAGCCAGTAACTTCTTCAATGATTATTGTAAATTTCTCAATATAAACACGTAAATATGAATTAAACCATTTTACATTAATAATACCTAATATAAAATGGACAACATGAACAAAATGAACAAAAATTTGGACTGCCGATTTCGGAAGGATGATCAGGAGAATATTAAAACTAACTACTGACTAAAATACTGACAAATATATATAAATATTTAGATATCGAAGTGGGAGGTGAACAAAGGGAAAAGGGCGATTAGAAGAAATACAGGTAGAACAGACAGGTTAATTGGAAATATGTCTAGAATCTACTAGCGACTAGTTATGATTTTCTTGAAGAAACCAGGTAGAACAATACGATATAATAAACACGTCAGAGCAATAATAATTACCAAATAAAACAAATAACTTAGTTTTAAACCACTTTATATTGTCAAGCCACAAACTATATAATGTCAAGCCACAAAGTGTTTGCTTTCTTCGATAATGCAATAATAATTATTATAAAATGATTTCAAACTGTATTGGCGTTAAATGTATTAGTTATTTTAACATAATGATAAGCCTCAAAGTAAATTCTGCCTTCGATTAGGTAGATAAGTATTTTCACTTCATTGTTAAAGAGAAACATTAGACTTTTTCACAAATTTTACATAATAAAATTATAATGAAATCTTATCACTATGTTTGGCTCAGAGCAGACGCCAAGATACTGGTAAGATCTATTTTCCCTATTTTTCGATTATTTTATAAAACATACAACATTACTGTTATTATATTTATACAATATTTACAAACGACATTTACGAATACAATTAAATGGAAAACACAACGCCTCTTAAAAAAATACCCGAGGGTTAAACGAATTACAATAATTTTCCATTCGATTAATATTCATTACCAATATCGGATTCAGCTCTCACATTAAATCTAGATTTGGGCCTCTCGAAGATTTACGAATACAAGTTTATTATACTAAATGAAGAAAAATCCCTTCAAATAACCAAAGGTAAGAGAGTCCCGATATACGAAAACGATTTTCGTGGCGGCATGTGGTCCAAATCACCTCGCGCAAAGGAGATATTGGTATCTCTCAAACTAAGAAAGAGTTTTGGCAAAATGTGTCTGAGATAAGAAGATCTCTGTTTCTGGCGATAAATTATTACTTTCTTTGCTTTATTGCCGTGGAAGATACTTTCTTACGTACATTTAAGAAATTGTTTGGACAGGGAATGTCAAGGACTTGTTTATCTAAATAATTTAGGGGAAACGAAAGCATGTGACAAAATAACATACATAGCAATGGTTTAACATAATTAATAACTGACATTTCACATGTCATAATAATACTGGATAATAATAAAGGAAATTGCTGCAAACCATTCCCAGGATTGAAACCAGAGAGAGAGAGAATAGTACTGCTATGTGTATGGATATTATTGATGCAACTTTATACATCTCCCTTCTACCTACTTCCCATTACCTACATAATGTGACATAACTCCAAGAAATAATCAGTCTATTGAAGTAACCCTCGCAAAGATTACCTCTTACGGTATATCGGTGACTTTAATATCGATTCTTACGGAAACTTGTGGATTGATCAACCCAGTGATTCCTCGGTGCCGTAATATTGAATCTCACAAGTACGTGCTGTGTAAAGTTAATGTAAGTCAGATTCCTCCCCAGTGTCCACTGTTCACCAAACTATTCCCATAACTTTATTCATCATCATAAGAAATACAAAAGAATTCACAAACATTGTTATTATCAAACAACTATACTATGCTTATGTACGAAGTCATCTAGAATTTGTGTCGACTGTCTGGTCTCCATTTTATGCATTATTTGTAAACAACATTTAAATGATTCAGAAAAAAATCATAAAATTAATTTCTTACAAATCACACAATCGATTTCATAATTATCTGGATGCAACAAAATTTTTCAACATTAACGTTGAGTGTACGAAGACAATTCTTAGATTCAATGTTACTAAATAAAGTCATGAATAACATTACCAACTCTCCTTAAATATTAAACAAAATAGATTTGAAGCTACCTACAAGGCACACACGTTTGTTTAATCTATTTGAAGAAAAACACTTTAACACAAATTCTAATAAAAATGCTTGTCTTATAAAAATATGTTGATAAAAACATATAATAACATTTTCTCGGATGTAGACATCTTCAATTGTAACCAAAATAAATATAAAAATTCTGTTAAAAATGTATTAAAGTATATTATATATTATGTAATGACATATATCATGTAGTACGAGTATCTACAGTTGTAATAATATTTCTATTGTTATAATAATGTAATATTTTTTAGTTGTAAGTATAGTGCAATGTTTTATTTATGATATATAACATAATAGTGTAATGAGGAAATCTGCAATTGGTTTCTCATTTAGGTAAATTTCACATGTATAAATGAACCACATTGTAAACTGTTGATTTCCCTAAAATAAAATAAAAAAAATAATTTTGACATGTTGAAAAACCGTATTTTTTTATTACGGTTCATTAATTCGCAGTATTGCGACTACAGATATATTATAAATATGAATCAACAGTTTAAATGCATATTATATTTTAAAATAACTAAGTATCTGCCGTTTGTAGGGGTGTACAGGGAAGGTTCACTCCTGCCACATTCACACCCTTTTAAAGTAAGATTAATGATATGGTGTAGTGTTTAGAGTTCTAAGTAACCGTGCACTATGGCCGTTTAGTAGATTTCCAAGTGTGAAATAATAGCATTATCGACTACGTATAGAGATTTCAAAATATTTACATTTGGCACAGTGTCTACGTAGCAAAGCCAAGGTGATCTCGCGTAAGAATCTCGCAAGGAAATCGGTTTACACGGAGTCACGGTGAACTGGAAAATCTATTTCTAGATTGAACCGTGATGACCTTTCGAAGCTTCTCTTATGAGATTTACTGTGATTTGAGATAGGATTCCAGTGTTCTTACAAGAGGGCACCATGGTTACATACCACGGAGAAAAATGTTATTCTAAAATACGATCATTTTATTCGTAAAAATGGTTAAAAACGGGACTGAAGTTCTTACGAACAAATTAACAGTGTTTCAATGTTTATTGGCGGGAAAATGTAAGAATAATTTGTTGGTATACGTACGAAATTACGTATACCAACAAACTATTCATACATGTTCCCGCCAATAAATACTGAAACCCTATTAATTTGTTTTTAACCGTTTTTACGAATAAAATTATCGTATTTTATAATAACATTATTCTCCGTGCGTTAGTGAAGTGAAGACGCATTTTATTCGAAAAACTTATAGGTACTTACCTTGGATGAGCGGGTAAAAATAATGGAAGAATTGATAATATAATAAAACATTTCAAAGATAGAAATATTAATGTAAGAATTGCCTATGACATATGTCATACTGTTAATTGGAGCCCGGAGAAGCTTATAGTCACTGGAAAAGGAGAAAGCAGGAGAAACGGAGTTGGACCAGTGCATAGGACTAAAAGGAGACTATATTGAGAGTTTTGACCGAAAAATTTGTTTTTTTTGCCTAGGCCGATTACTTTTCAATTGCCCGGTACAATCACTAACTAACTAACCATCACGCCGTTTCCCAGGGGTAGGCAGAGATAACGGACCGCCAAACAACTCGGTCTTGGCACACACTCCTTGCCTCATTCGCATACATACATCTTCTCATACATACTCTTCTATTTTTCTGACTCTTGACATTGCCCGACTCAAGTATCTGATTCACTTGATCGTGCCACGTCTTCCTTGGGCCTCCTCGGCTTCTTTTACCATTCACATTCGCGTCATAAATTCTCTTTACACTCCTTTCTTCATTCATTCGTTCAACATGCCCAAACCATCTAATCGTCCCTTTCTTAATCTTTCTTATTACGCTCACATCAGCCTTGCATTCTTTTCGGATCTCCACATTCCTCACACGATCATACATGGTTTTACCACTCATACACCCCAGGGATCTCATTTCTACAGCATTCAGTCTACTTTCATCCTTTCTCTGCCAGTTCCATGCTTCACTGCCATACATCAGGGTAGGTACCAGTCTCCATTGTGGACTGCTAGCTTCACTTCTGTGGACAACTTTTTGTTGGCTCCAACGGCGTTCAATCCTCCATTAATGGAGTTACCTGTATTCACCCTACTTTCAATATCCCTATCAGCCTTCCCATCTGTCGTAAACATACTTCCCAAATTACAATCTCAATATTATAATCAATTGTAATGGGAAATGAGCATTTACATTATAATTACTCATCAGCATATTTCAACTAATAGTCATGAGATATTTTCTGAAGCAGGAACGTATTTATTAAGTTGATATATCGTCTCTTCGTTGGGTGTCTTTGAGTTCACTAACTATTATATCAATCGTTCGCAACTAAAAAGAAAACACGATAAAAGAGAAAATGATATTAGGCAGGTATATTGATTTTATAGATGTAATTAGATGGAATGGAATTTGATATATCATTGTTATTTTTAAATTGCTATTATGTGTGTTACTTTTATTAAATTGTGAAATTATTAAACCCGATACAGGCCAACCCTAGTGGGATTAATAATAAATGCTAAACAATGTATAGGCAGGTATATTGATTTTATAGATGTAATTAGATGGAATGGAATTTGATATATCATTGTTATTTTTAAATTGCTATTATGTGTGTTACTTTTATTAAATTGTGAAATTATTAAACCCGATACAGGCCAACCCTAGTGGGATTAATAATAAATGCTAAACAATGTATAGGCAGGTATATTGATTTTATAGATGTAATTAGATGGAATGGAATTTGATATATCATTGTTATTTTTAAATTGCTATTATGTGTGTTACTTTTATTAAATTGTGAAATTATTAAACCCGATACAGGCCAACCCTAGTGGGATTAATAATAAATGCTAAACAATGTATTTTAATTGTAAAAGAAATAATAAATAAATAAAAAAATTTAAATATCTAATATTACTTTGTGCCCAATTCTAATGTTTTCTTAAAACTATAAATGTGTTTACAAATATTTCCTACCTATTTACCAATTAAAAAATATTTATATGTATCATATAAATAATGTTTAATTGGTAAAACCTACAAGCTGACATATGACAGCTTTTTGGGACTACCCTAAATTTGTACAAATATTTATCTACTAAATAAATTTTTAAAAAAAAGTTGTTGTTAATAGGTGTAATTTTTTTATGAATATTATTGGTTATAAAACGGATACAATGTTGATAATATAATCGCGTTACACATTTTTTTTAGGATAACGCTCGTTAAAAAGGCGGAGAAACATAGATAATTATCGCTTCAAGTTAAAATAACAACATTAAAAAAATAACATTTCGTTTTTTATTTTTTATGGTGAACACTTTACAAGAATCCCAACTACTCCCATCTGGAGCCAGTGAGACCATGGCATCCCCAATTGGGGTCCTTACCAATTATCTTGCTGATGACATTACTTTCTGTAGGTTTCCCAAATAAATAAAAAACTTGTAAATGTATTTTTTTTACCTGCATATTCTAGACGATGGTTTATTTTTATTTGTATAGAGGATACCTCACAAGTATCCGAACTGCTCCCGTCTGGAGCCAGTGAGACTATGACATCCCCAGTTGGGGTATGTTATGAGGCTGAAGGTAAGTGGGGAAGGGAAGGAGATGGGAAAGAGGAAGGTGGGGAAGTACCTGGCTATTCAGATCTAGTCACTAAACACGGCTAAAGCAGCCATTTCAAGCAACGTATCAATTCTGAATGGTGGTCTTACACCACGGCGATACTGAGAGTACCTTCCACTCTACTTACACTAGATATTATTTTTAATTAATTAATTGTGAAATAACACAAATTAATCAAATAAAAAATATTTTCGCACGCCGAGTTCGAACCCACGACCTCAGGAATGAGAGTCAAAAGCCTTGCCCCTGGACTACGCCAGCCGTCAATATATGAAAGAGAAAAAAAAATAAAAAAGGATATCTAATGCTAATATTGAAAAATATTATGTTTTAATGTATAAAATTTTGAGAGATCCAATTAAAGGGTTTTTTTATTGTAGTTTTGAATTTTGTACAAGTTTTTTCTAATCTTATATTAATGGGTTGTTTGTTAAACTATTTCTCTCTAATATATTTGTAATATTGTCGGGCGGTGGTCAGGTTATTATCCACTGGAGCGATCTTTGGCTTATTTATGCGCCTTTTTAAATGTCTAAGATTGCTTTACGGCTTTAAAAAGCCAATTATCTCTTGATTCGGCAAAAAAAGATTTAAAAAATATTTGTATCTTCCACGTTTGTTATTTCGGTCTTAAATGTTGGTCTATTACTATTCGAAATAAGTGTTAAGCTTTCCTACGTATAACGTAAATATCATATAATCATATTAGTAAGTTAGTTTTATTTTATTTTTAGTAAAATCAAGAAAAAATAAAATCCTAGGCCATATTAAACGATACAAAATTGACAAGATTATATTTTTTGTATTTCTTGGGCATTAACTATGTAACAATTTCTAGACATTTGAATTTCTCCCCTTCCCCCAAAATCACCCCTCCCACCACCCCCGCCTAATAACATCTAATTCATTTCTGTACTTGTTTTAAATTTTAAGTTTAGTTTTAAGTTTGCTAGTGAATGACACGGATGTGTCGAAACCGGTAGCATAAAAATTAAAATTTAAGTAACGATAGTACATAGAAAATTAAAACTCTTCAAAATTGACAAGATTATATTTGTTAGAATGTACGCAGAAGTCGTAAAGCAAATCAATACGTTTATCTATTCAGTGGTTTTGTATAGAGCCAGCTTTCATTTTGGCGCCAGTTGTCTACTTCATTCTCCGATTGAGTTTTACTGTTGTCCTTACATTCTTTCCTCCCTTCTTTCCCACAACTTTGCTTATTTCGTATTTATGGGAACGTATTCGATTATCATGCAAACATTTATGCGGGCAAAATTTATATCGCTCTTTTTGCGAATGCCTCGCGAAATGGCTGGAGTAATATATCTTGTAAATTAAGCTACGTTTGAACAAGGTGAAGGGTATGGAACCTGTTTAATTTATCTACCCATTTGGTTGAGATACGTATTTTGTGTGTGTGTGTATGTAAAACCTTCGTTGATAAACAAACTGAGAAAATGTTTAACGACACTGAATAAATATGTACAGAGGAATAAAGTTAACAAAATGCTTCGAGGCACTTTATGAACAATCCCAGCTCGTAAATTCTATGTAAAATACAAACAATCGCTTTACAATCTTTGGTTTTCTTGACAGTATTTATTATACGTAAGAATTTCATTTCAACTAATTACCGCAATTGTCTGCCGAAAATATGGTGTTACTAAATACTGTCTCCCTTACTAATAAACGTTTTTACAAGACTGATAACCACCATTACCTAATATTAATGGTTATTTTCAGTTAGGCCCGTGTGTGTTCTTCTTATCCATCATATGAAAGGCTTTTTGCATACTCCACGAGTTTTGTGTACTGGGATATATCAACCGTTTGGCAAGGTTATACCAGATCTCACCAGAATAGGTAAAAGGAAACAATAGTTATTTATTGTACATTTTTAACGTAGTAGTATAGGAATAATTATTGTTGAAATATGAAATGTCTTTGTAAGTTATAAGATGGCTATAAATTACATGGTATTATCATGCTTCTTTTCAGTTATTATTTATAATGACTCTAGAAATCGCTACCAAGTCGTGTTTTTGTAAGTAGTTTATTTTGCTACAGTTTATTAAAAAATGGCTTTACACTTTTTTCGTAAAGATGTTTTAAAAACAAATTTGTATTGTAGTGACAGAGATCTTATTTATATTACAGAAATATATTGATAAACGTTTTAACAATAATAACAATTTATTAATAAATGTTTTCTCTTCTATAATAAGAATAAACTTTTATTGGGTGCTTTATAACGCCACATAAATTTCAATTACACCCTTTTCAATATATTATCTATAGCGACGAGGGTTAACGTCAAATTTCGATTTATATTTAGTTAGATGCTTCTGAGTTATTGTTGAAACCCGGATTACAAACATCATAAATTACTTGCTTTCTACGTCTATCAACAGTAGCTTAAAAAAATCCTCAATACGGTAGTAAAAAAAATCATAAAATTTGTAATGATTTGTACAGCCAGGTTTTAAATGTTGTAAATCAGACCCCAAAGGAATCCCAAGTTAGGGGGGAGGGAGGGGGCGGAAGTGACGAGTCGCTTAAGGATTTCCTCTGCCTGATTTACGACGACAATATTTTTCCTCTAACGTTTCCTTGTCAACGGGCAAATATCGGACCGAATAGAATTTTTATAGAAGAAGTGAAAAAAGATTCGGGAATTTATAAGCAATGCGGAATACATGAATAGATCAGATGGATATTACTAAGCCAAATGATGTTAAAACGGCGATGCTGTTAAAAGTTTGGCGGACAAACAGATAAATGCCGTCTTTACACAGATTTATGGGTACATATTTTTGGAATTTAACGCTGTTTGTGATTTGTGTCAACCCCTTTAGAAAATAAAATAAATTTTCTTTCAAGGTTAAATATTATGCTATTTATTACTTATATCTCCTGGAAATTTTGTTTCTTCATTTTAAACAAATGACAAATCTAAAATACATTACGCTCTGATGTATGCCACGTATAGTAGCTGTGTAACTAAGGATGAATATAAAATACTTTGGTAGGTAAATACGTTTTTTTTCTTACATACCATAAGCTCAACTTAAACTGACTAACTAACCTCAACTGTTGAGGAGTCTATGCACCTTGAAAAAAATGGGTACACAATTAATTATTGAATTTTCAGGACAATCAGGTTTTGTAGTTTTTTATTGGCATAAACCATATAAATTAAACTATTTCGAAAAACGACAATACGGTTGTATATTATATAATGGACAATAATGACTACGTGAAATGATTAACTACAACATATCTCAGCAGAAGTGAGAGGAAATCAATTTTAAAAACAGATGTAATAAATTAAATGCTAGATTTCGGTTGTGCCTCTAACTGTTAATCCATTTCAATGAACTGTAGACCTATTGCTCTGAGTTTAGACGTTGTTTTGGTGTTTGCTTGGGGGATATCGCTATAAAAAATACCTCTAAAATAATATTTTTATTACTAAATTATTATTAAATTATTTGAAATACCCTTGTCAAAATTGGAACTGTATGTTAAGAATTATTTATTTTTTTAAAATTAATATATAAAAAGTTTAAATACATGCGATTTTTTTATGTCTATCTCACTAGGATATTACCTGTATCGAGACAGACATAGAGGTACATAAATGCACCTATATAAACATAGTTACATAAATATTAAGGAATAAAAAATATTACAGAAATATGTTACATACACACATTATAATTTCTATATAATGAAAAATAACGGTGATTGGATTGGATTTTATGAATTTAGAAAAAGATGAAATACAGTTAATATTAAAATAATAATCAATAATCAAGCTTTCCGGTGGTTTATTCATGAGACTATAATATAATGTGTAAGTACAATGATGTATCACATTTTAATTCGTCCAATTCGACTTACAAAGCTCTAAAGTCGAACTACCGGCAACTAACCAAATCCGGTCCCCGCGCACTGCTACTCGCGAGATTAGAGTGGAACACGTTTGAAAGAGACAATAGTCCCTCCGTCCCGGATTTTTCACGGCTTTGCGCTAGTGCCGCAATTATGTTGGTAGAATATATGAGTCAATATACCAACTTCTGACTTCATTCGTACATTTCTATGAATATAATCTAAAATAATTTTTGTTATTTTCTGAACTTTTGTAGCTACTCTTTTGTCTACGTTTATGGGACCAGGGTGTGAATTCCTTTTTAATAATATTCCTTTTTTGTAAAGTTTATAATTATATTTATCTACACACTATAGAAAAAAGCTTATACGCTAAGAGGGATAAACAATGAGAAAGTAATAAATAATAAACAAAAAGGTTATTATTTGTTTTAAAGCTGATTATTTAACAATCCGTTCGCTCCGAAAGGGAGTTATGTACTTAAAGCAAAACTCGTTCAAAAATCGACTCCATTTCAGCGAAAATTCGCAAATCCCAATGTCAAAGCACATTCCTAATTCGAACCCGCAAAAGCTATTCTGGCAACTTCGTGAATGGTAAATGTAGTCCGGATTTGAGTTTTTACATTAACAGGCCTGAAAAGTGCCTGAAAGTTCTTTTACCTATGTATTTTACTTTTATGGGTGACTGTGTGAGGGGAAGATAAATATAAATATTTAAATTGTAAGCAGGCACTGGCTCCCCTTTCCTGGTTTGTTTTCAGTTCAGACTGTGTTTTATTATAAAGTAGATGTCGAGTAATTACGTTTTCTTCGTAGTATGAAATATAAAAGTACAAACTTACGACATACAAACGATTCGTTTGAAAAACCAAAAACAAATCTCATACGTTGATACCTTCTTGAAACCATTTGTGATATATTTTTTTACAAAGGTAAATTCTAGCTTTTTAATAATTCGATTTCTTAGAAATACAGAAAAACAATCCCAACTGTTCAAATAATATTTTTTTTCAATTTCAATGAAATTTGTGAATAGTTTGCTTAAAAGAAGCGTGTAAACTAAATGTAAATCAAAAACTGTTATTTTTATTAATTTAATACTTCAAATATATGCAACAACATTTTTTCGTTAGAAACACTTATATTTTTTATTTGCACCGGTTTCAGAACGACCGTTCCTTTCTCTGGGCAAACATATCGTATTTCTTCAATCGTTTAAGATGATAGACTTCGCTTTTCGGCCCATACAAAAAGGACGCCCGGGAAAAAACACTTTTCTACATCGAAAATTGCACGAAATAAATATATTTTTTTTACACTGCCTTCTAGAAAGTAAAAGCTATGTCGGTAGCGTTTTCGATGCCTTTCGTATTAACGTAAACATTCACTGTCAAACATTATTTAAGGAAACACAATTTATCAAAAAATATTATTTAAGGAAAAAGTGCTGCTAACTCAACTCTCATAAAGAATTACAAAATTATGAAAACATACCGACGTAGCTTCTTCTTTTTAGAAAATATATATTTTTTTAAATTTCAATTTCGTGAAAATTTTGGTGTAGAAAAGTGTATTCTCCATAAACCTGTTTTCAAGCGATTTCTGTAGGTAAATTTGAGAGTTTACGGCAGTCGTCTCATTCGCACATTTGACGGGTCGTGGCAAGGAGTGCATGGTCGGGGGGGTGGAGCCATCGTTTTCGATACTAGTGATGGTAAGACCATTTTACATAATAATAGTGATGGGATTGATTTTTCTTTTTATTCATGAGTTCTATTTAATTTCATAATAATGTATTTTAGATAATACATTTTTTACAATAGGTAGTAAATATAATATTTTTTTCATAAAACGGTTTACAATATTACTCAAATCAACACAAGCAATATCTTTCGCTTAGTGTGATGGTAGTAGGAGATTTTTAAATGTTGTTTGGTTATTCGTAACTCGAAAATGTTTGTCTTTCTTTAAAAAAAAAACTACATAAATAATGCTTAGTTAAACACAAAGAATAATGTGAAATATTTTAAAAACAAGCTTCCTCTGATCACCTAATAACATGTTCGGCGGAAACTTTTCTTTAAATGATGGGCAACAAATTTGCAATCTTTTTAACGATTTTTTTCAAACTTTTTTTGTCCTTCCTCAAACTAAAAACATTCCCACAAAAAATGTAGATGTAGTCAGTTATAATATTTTATAAGATCTTTGAAATCTGAAATTTTTTGTTGTGTACGGTCATTTTACATCACAAAATATAAAATATATCGCATACAACAGGGATTATGTTTTCATTACTGTCGTTTTTTTTTAAAATAATATTAACTCCTTACAGGGTTTCTCACCATCCCCCTAATAGCTTATCCATCCTTTAACCACTCGAGTGCTTTTTGCCCGATTATGGCACTCTTTCCAAAACCTCGGATTGCTTTGTTGGCAAAATGTGTCAAATTTTCAATTTATTTTATTTTATTAAAACGACTATATAATATAATGTACATTCAAAATATAACAAAATAAATATTCTCTAGATTCTTTAAAATGTTTTAAGGTTAAAGATTTAATTATATGTTTTTATAAATCCTACAAATATGTGATAATAAACAAAAGATAGGGGAATTCATTGGCTACATAGAAGGCAATTCAAACACCAGTAACCTTTATGTGATATATTTAAATACCTGTTATTAACTATATATATACCTTTTATAAGATTACTTTTTCAATAACTTTGATACACAAACAACAGTCATATTCATGCAAGTTATCTTATTTTATTCTTTTTTTTTTCTTGTTCCAGTTTTTATTAATACAAAATATGTATGCAAGACCATAACTTGCAATGCAAACAGCAATTAGCTATTTTGTTTTAATCCTTTGTTTTTAAGTAGATAAAACTTTTATTATTTTTAATTTAATTTTATTTTATTTTATTTTATATTATTTTAGTTTTTTAATTTTTTTATTATTTAAATAATTTTGCTAAACAAACAACGGTTATCTTCATATTTTAATCGGTTATTTGTTTAATTTTATTCTTTCTCTTCTCTTTTTGTTTTCTTCTTCTTATTTTATCCAACACATTTATATAGTACTTTTTATTATTATTATTATATTATTTAAGTATCTGTGTTCCATATATCATCCTAATTCGACTGCCCTAAAACGGGATTCTTCCTAGTTGGGTAGCCAAAACATTCAATAAATAATGTATAATATATGTATAAAAAAGTAAATAAATAAAAAAAAATAAAATAAAAAAAATAAAATAAAAAAATCAGTTTGTATGTCTCCATATTCAAATTCGGTGGTATGATTTTTTTATGTGGGCGGAAAAATTTCCTTTAGCAAACCGATAAAAAATATTTTAATTGCTCTGTTCCTCCAGTGGATAAGGGATTTTATTAAAGATAAAATACTTGCAATAGTTAGAAAACTCGGCCCACTTATCCAACATATTATATAGCCAATATTCATAGGTTCGAGTACCGAACAATAAACTTCGACTTAATAAATAAATATACCGTCAATCGTAAATCGAAAACAAACTTTATAGTATGGATAAGCTATTAGGAGGATGGTGAGAAACCCCCTCAGACAATTAGCGCAAATGAGGGGGTCGCAATTCTGGTAGTTAATTTTTTTATAATAAGTTTTATAAACTGATCGCCTGTTTTAAAATCCTAGTGTTCGACCTTGGCGCACTTGTGCTCGAGCTACCATTTTGAAAAACTAACGGAATGTAAACCAAGTAAAACCAGTTTATAAAACATATAAAAAAATTGGAACTACCGGAATAATTACCATCGCGGATCGCTAATTGCACTGGTCTACAAAGACCAATGTCGGTGATTTATTACGATTACCCGCCGACCAAATGTGCAAATCATCACCAATCACCACCTTAGCTACCACAATGAAGTTATGATTTTTTTACATTAGCTCCACACAGGAGGCCCTGAGGAAAATAATTTCCCTCAGGGCCTATGTCATCTTTGGGGGTGCTGTACAGAGGGTATTTTGAAGAAAGGAAGGAGAGCAAGTTCTGGGAAGGCAAAGGGTATGAGGGGTGGGTAGGAATCTGGGGGTCGGTTTCTCTAGGAATAACAAACATGGAAATCCCAATGCGCTGCAAGGCGATGTTCTGGGAGAGACCGGCGGAGAGATCAAAGGTTTCCCTCAACCAGTCTCTCCTGATATGGCCTGTTACGTAATTGGTGGGCAGACGCATCCGCCGCCAAGACCCGGACAAACCTAACCACATGCACCCGGGCACCCCGGCTAAGTCACCAAACATAGAGGGTGACTTAAACTTAAAGGGGTGACCTATCGCAGAGGTGTTGGTTATCCAATAAATGGTTCCCGGGGCGGCGGCACCTATACCCGCCGACCAAAATGAATAACATAATATAATAATAACATTTATAGTTTTGAATAACGCAGGAAATTATGATAAACAATACCTACATGAATTATCACTTATCTATTTATTGCCGAACATTCACTAATTGATTATATTATCCTATCAATGTGATTGAGGTATCACAAGTCAGGCGAGATCTAAATACTACGAATAACAAAATAATAATTATACACACTTCCGAATTCTGAATAGTAGGTACCTACCTAGATGATTTGCTGCTAGGCGCTCGAAACGAGAATAATATGATATTCGGGGACCGGGGACACTGTATCACGTGTTAGTCGAGTGTGCGAGCGTGCGTGGTATTCAGTATTGTTGTGTGCAGTTGTATGTGTAAGCATCATCTGAGTGGGACAGAGTTAGGAACAATAAATACCTAAACTTTCGGCGTATGGCGTAAAGTCTATCCTCTTAAGTTGACATTACAAAACAGTGGGAGAACACAATGTATTACTAAATATTGTGGTAGGGGTCGGGGCGTAGCTAGGGATTAGTTAAGAGTGGGGGGGAGATAGATTGGACAGTGAAAGGGAACATGTCTAAGTTAGGACTTTAAGATAATATTTTTAGTTTTTTGATAATGGATGCGTAATTATTAGTGTTTTTTTTTTGTTTTTTATTTCTAAGGCTTCTAAGTTATCCAAAGGTTTTCTTTTATTGTTAAAATGATTTATATTTAACCCTGTATTTTTTGAAAACTACGATAATATGCGATGATATATGGAGAGCGAAATCGAAAAAAATATTATCATTAGGTCATCTTAAATTTTATTTGATTCTAATTTTGAAATTAACTAGTTATTTTGCCGATATTAAATGAGGAACAGTCATTACAATTTTGTTTATATATTCCTCAATTTATGGTCTTTATCTTTAGATTTCCTAAAAAAATTTCATTTTATGTTGCAAAAATGTTGCAATGCTGCAATGATGTGACAAAATCTCATTTCTAATAATTATCCGGCTTTTTATTCATGAAATAATAATTTCGGTAATTTTTTGATAAGAATGTTTGGGTAAGGTTTTTTTTAGAGACTTCAATGTTAAAATTTACGGGTCTTGCCTAATAATAATAATTTTTTTTTTTGATTTTTCACCAAAAATCACCTCGAGGGCGCCGAAACGGTCTAAGAAGCTCCCCAAAATGATTTTTTAATAAAATTAGAATTATTACAATAGTAAATTGCAGAAGAACAGACATTTTCTATTTTACGTACAAAATGTAAACTAGAAGAGATAATTATTTTTTGTATGAAATAATAAACCTAATAATGAAAATGAAGCAGTTGATAATAACACCAGTCAGCATCTAAATTCTTCATGCGAGCTCCAGACTTAACAATATACAAATATTTACATAGGCCTTTTAAGAGTAACGAAACAATACAAATGCTCCAGCAGTACAGTTTATTATTATCCCGGCAGTGCCAGGGGTACGTACATAAGTTTGGTTGAGCCATCACTCCGGTCGGTCCCGGTCATTTGTCAGTCCCGCGTCATTCTCGCAGAGTCGGCGGGCGGCGGACTAGGGGCGGCGAACAAGTGACGCTAACTAGCGAGCTCGTTAACGGCGGCGTAGAGCGTCGCCCCGCGGAGGTAACGATGTAGCAAGGGCAAGTAACGGCACAGCGGCGTAGTGCGGTAACGGCGCACAGTGGGCAAGCTAAAAAAAAATCGTTATAAAAATATTCTAGATGTTGAATTTCAGAACATTGTTTCATTTTCAATTTACCGATCTTCATGTTTGGATTATTTAAGATCAACGTGGTTACATCGTATCTCGAAAAGCCATAACCTAGTTAGAACAAGTAAATCTATTTTTCTTGATTCAGATTCATAATAGATACGTAAATATATTTTTTTAAATTTATCAATACGTGATAAAGAAATTTATTATTTTAACTTCTTTCATTCTAGAAGTTTGTAATTGTGGTCCTTACTAATAATCGTGGTCGAGTGGTAAGACTTTTGACTCCCATTCGGAAGGTCGCGGGTTCGAACCCGGCGTGCGCAAATACATTTTATTTGATTAATTTGTGTAATTTCACAATTAATTAATAAAAATAATATATGTTATATTTGCGGCACGTTCCAGAGTGGAAGATACTCTCAGTATTGCCCTGGTGTAAGACCACCATTCAGAATTGAAACGTTGCTTAATAATGGCTTTAGCCGTGTTTAGTTAATAGATCTGAATAGCCAGGTACTTTCCCACCTTCCTCTTCCCCATCTCCTTCCCTTCCCCACTTACCTTCATCCACACAACATA
This sequence comes from Limnephilus auricula, assembly GCA_951813805.1. Classification (NCBI taxonomy): domain Eukaryota; kingdom Metazoa; phylum Arthropoda; class Insecta; order Trichoptera; family Limnephilidae; genus Limnephilus; species Limnephilus auricula. The sequence continues at coordinate 12,259,984 of OX638403.1, forward strand.
CTCCAATTGGGGATGCCGTAGTCTCACTGTCTCCAGAAGGGAGCAGTTGGGTCTCTTGTGAGGTTTCTCTATAAAAAAAAGGGTGTAATAATCTGAGATTCAGGTGGCGCAGCACGTGCAGAAGGTGCAAGTGCAGATTTTTTAATGTATGGACTTGTATGAAACAACGTATTCTGAGAGGCAGACATCGTTTCATGCAAGTCCATACTGAAATAAAATTATAAAATCTGCACCTGCACATTCTGCACTTGCTGCGCTACCTGAATTTCGGCAGACGCTCACCCTAAAAGTATTTTAATTAATCTAGCTGATAAAAAAATCATTAGTTTATATCGATCAAATGGTTTTAATCAGTCTTGGAAAATTTAAAACGCATTTATTAGTAAAGGGGTAGTCTACATGTAAAAACTGAAATGGAATAAAGAGTTGATTTTTCGCAATCTGTCACACCGTGCGACGTAGCGAGTGCAAGTAGCTGGGTAGCGGACAGAAAGACAGGGTAGCAGTGGTGTAGCAAGCAGTCATGTAGTGTATGTAGCCCGGTGAGCCCAGAGAAGTGAAAAAGTGGGGTTTTGCAGCGTGTGCATGTGCATGTGAAGTCACGCTGCGCAATCAATTATTATTGTTGCCACTGTGGCATTTTTAGGAGGTTATGAAATGTGAATTTTTCAGGCCAAACCATGATTTTTAAATTTTGAATTTGTTTTTTCAAATTGGCTTTAATATACATAGTAGAAGCAAAAAAGCCATTATTTTTGTTTCAAAATTATTAGAATACTTACACTCATAAGTAGATATCGGATTATATGCATTTGCATATTTGCATATGCGAATGCATATGTCTCTCTAATTACGGCGTTAATGCATATTTTAGCCTTTTTTCCCAATTGTGCATATTTCGCTGGTAAATTTGACAGTTCTGAGGCCTTTGCAATTCAGTCAAGCAAGCTAACATTTGATTACGCATCCGAAGAATATCGCCCTCATCACACTCATTTCCACAAGTTGCCATAAAAAAAAAATAGAAACAAAAAATCTTCCTCTATTTAAATCAATAGAAATACTGGAAACAATGATCGTACTCACCAACGCCCTTCCTAGTTAATTCAGTCTTGAAGACATGAAGAGCATTAATGCCTACATCAACGGTACAGGTCCATACCCTGCCTAAACAGGTATCTGTTGTTGACCGGTCAGTGGTTAAGTGGGCATAGCGTTTGGGTCCCACCCAGGCGTTCCGTGTTCGATTCCTCGGCTGGCTCCATCACAACACAAGCAACATCTTCCCCCTAGTGTGGTGGGAGTAGGAGATTTTCAAATGTTGTTGGGTTATTCGTAACCCGGGAATGTTTATCTTTCTTTTAAAAATAAAAAAAATAAAATCTCCAGAAGTATGCCAAATTTTTTATTTTGACAAATGACGTCAGAGATGTCGTTTTCGGCGTACAAAATTAATAGTGGGTGACAAACGAAAATTTGGAAAAATACTTAATCACAAAAACTATGCATAATTTTAAGAATATTTCGCTGTTTTTGTACCGTCTTTAATTAAAATATATAAATATAAAAATGGTTTTTTGATTTTGCATTAAGCATATTTTGGGAATATCTAGGGTTTTTAGTGCATATTTCGGTATTTTTTAGTGCATATTTGTATGCATATTTTGGCACTTTGTTAGTGCATATAATTCGATGTCTACTTATAAGTTTTAAGTTGAAGTAAGCATTGCTTACGAAACATGTTGGTTTTTCCAACGATAATGAATTAAAATGGTGCTACAAAATAACTGTGTTTGAAGAAGGTTTTATTTTAATGATTTTCAAACAAATTTTTAAGTGGCTCCATAAGATACCACTTGAGGCCACATAAAAAAATTGATGGTTGAAGGAATCAAAGCGCACACCAGATACTAATAAGTTCGGTGAGCGTTCTTTCGGAGTGTCAGGACCTAAAGCTTGGAATGGACTGCCACATGAGTTAAGAATGATCACAGACTTGGCGGAATTTAGAGCTTATCGTTAAAGTCAAAACCTTTCACCTTCACTGCCCGCGACATTGTTAATAACTAATTGTGTAAAAATATGAGCTAAATCTTATTTGTAAGCTTATGTAAAGGTCACTTCATGAAAATTCTCCAGTGCTTAAGAATCCTATAATTCTCAAGTCTTTCAAAATAAGTATTAATTTAACTTTGGCATTAATTTTCTTATAAATGAATATCAACAATGATGGGGGGTAGCAAATGTAAAATCATGCAATGTCCAGTGTCTTCAATATAATGTCCGCCGCGTGCAAATTGGTATCTGCTCCAAGCATAAACTTTCTAATTAAATGTGTATTTTAAAGTGTATTTATCGGAGAATTTAAGTGACTGGCCACAATTTGGAAGATGGGAAAGGGTTCTGCCGTCCCGGGAACCATGTATTGGATAACCAACACTTCTGCATTAGGTCAGCCCATGTGGCAAATATTTTTTTTAACATATATTTTCAGGTTCACAAATCCTAAATTATAAAATACTGTGATTACTTACGGTGTACCAAGTAAAGTAGAAGTTCGAAATTAAAATAGAAACATCTTATTTTCGTTTTATTGTTGAATAAATTATGCGGGTAAATAAGTGAGATTCTACTTAAAAAAATAAAGTGGGTGTTTTTATACCTCTTGCCTTAAAAAGCTGTGATAATTTTTATTCGTCCTTCCAGAGAACGAACATAAAAACCACGATGGTTTCCTTCAGTAAGCCTTCGCACTTCGACGAATTTAGTTTTATACATTCAGATTTGAATATACGTAAGTTGAAGCTATTCGCCTATACCAGATATTGCCACCAATTTGTAAATTTTCGCTTTAGATTTTACAGGGATTTTTTCCACTTTGTAATTTGTGGTGAAAGGGAAAGTGGAGTAAATGGTAACGTGGGATGCGGACTATTTTATAAACTGCAAACGAATTCCAACTTTTTTTGTAAAATGCTTTTGTTAGAATTAACAACTGCTAAACAATATAGTGAAAGATATTTTTATGAATTTATCATCCTTGAAAGCGTCTTTTATTTAGGTAAAATTACTTAAATGTAGACAGATTTTAAGACATTTTTTTATGTATTTAATTTTTATTTTTCGTAAATTCAGTACTTTCTTCATTTTTGTACATGACTATTTAATTTTTGTAATGGATGACAATCGAATGAATGATAATAAACTATATAAGGTGGAATGGTGATAAAATATATTGCAAACTAATTTCCACTATATTGATCTAAACTCTGATACATTTTCAGTATCGACGGCCTCCGTTGTCGAGGGGTAAACGCCCAGTCAATCGGAACAAAAAACCGGCCCGAACTGAAACAAATTAGGGGAAAGCCGACATTTTGCAGGTGATCCTACCACAAGGAGTATTTTCACAAAAGTCCCCACTCCTCACCCGCGTGATCCCCCCGGCACCAAACATTTAAATTGAATGTTCTTTTAAAGCCATTATGTCTGCTAAACTAAAACATATATCAGAAAAATATTTACTGAAACCGACTCCTTCAAGTCAGCTTTACATATTTTTTTGCATTATATTACATATTTTCTGTCAGAAAATGTAATTGGACATCCAAAAGTGGCATTTTCGCCATGAGCTGAAGCTTTGTAATTATATAACTGTGAAAAAACCATTAGATATTTTCCATTCAAATTTCATCGAAAAGAGGCTAAAAAAAAACTAGTATCACGTTTTACAGTAAGCAGTATGATGGGTACGGGGTTTTTTGAAAATGAATACAAAATAAAGGCAAAATTATTGTAGGTGTTATTCCTTTGTTTTACTCTTTTGTTCGTTCTTAGGGCTTATGCGTTACGGGCATGAAATGTTTACAAATGTATGTACAATTGTTGCATTGAATATTGTGTTGGATTGAAAATTATGGAAGACACCGTACTCCGTGACTTCATAACCTAAGTGACTACGAGTGTAGACCGCAGACTGAAGTTGCATCGGGCTCACTTTGCAGGGTCAAGTTTGCACTGATAATAATAGACATCATCCGCTTTTGTAGCAAAGCGCACCAGAAAAAAAATAAGAAAAAATATTATACCTATACAATGTACATAGTAATAGAAAAAGCCAACTACTTTACAAAATAAAAAGGCACGCAAGCATTAATTTCTTATAACAATTAATGCATAATGATTTTTTAATATATAAGGTGCATATTTTCATTATAAAGCAAATAATGAACCTGCTTTTACACCGAAAAAACACTACTTCTATGTCCCGTTGAGATGGATATTATTACGCGGTCACAATAAGCCAAAAAGCTTCCCCTCTCCTCGTATTCATTCATAAAATTGTCGCCATGAAAGCATCGCCTGTATGAATTTTCGTCTTTATTCGCTTATTAGGTCTTAGAAAGGCACTATCCCTCTCAAGGCCTAATTCTACGCCCTTGGTATTTCGATGGAGGCGTTACGCGTCACAACTAGGGTAGATTTACAAGCCCTACATGAATTGGAGAAGTATTCTCTTTTATGTAATAAATTGATTCTAATATTTACGTTGTTCACAGAACTAAAATAGTTTATTTATTTTGTTAATTGTGATGTAGCACGATAAAATGACAATGAATTGTTTTTGTTTGTACTTTATAATACCTGAAGCAATGTTTTGCCAAATTGGTTGACTTATTTGTATAAAAATAAAGTGAAACTAACAAGTTTTATTTTCTGAATTAATTATGCATCGATTTATTACAACTTGGCTGAAAAAATAATATCTTACAAACATTTATAAATATTACTAGATTTTTTTTTATAGAGAAACTTCACAAGAGTCCCAACTGCTCCCTTCTGGAGCCAGTGAGACTATGGCATCTCCAATTGGATTATGTTGTGAGGATGAAGGTAAGTGGGGAAGGGAAGGAGATGGGGAAGAGGAAGGTGGGAAAGTACCTGCTATTCAGATCTAGTCACTAAACACGGCTAAAGCCATTATTAAACAACGTTTCAATTCTGAATGGTGGTCTTACACCAGGGCGATACTGAGAGTATCTTCCACTTATTAATTGTGAAATAACACAAATTAATCAAATAAATTTTTTTTGCGCACGCGGGGTTCGAACCCGCGTGCGGTGTACAGTGTAGTGAATGGGAGTGAAGTGTCTTACCACTCGACCACGGACGGTCGTCATGAACAGTCAAATGAACCGGCCACGCGTTGCTCTTGCTGTCCCCGTTTCCCTTCAGTCTCTTCTTCCCCTCCCGCGTATCCTTCCCCTCCCGCGTTCCACTTTCCCCTTCCACCTTTTCCGCCTTCCCAATTCCCTCGTCAACCCTCCCGCGAACCCCCCATCCTTAATTCCCCTCTGCCCCTCCCGGATTCACCTTCCCCTCCCGCCGTTTTTCCCTGCCGCTAAACTCCATAAAATACACCCATTTTTCAAATAACTCGCTTTTGGCCTATTTCAATTTTGTATACAAATTTCATAATGCTAGAGCTAGCTTTATAAATTATAGCCTATTTCTTGTTCTGTTATTGTAAAGTTTCATCAAAATCCTTTCAGTAGTTTTGCGTGAAAGAGTAACAAAACACATACTGGTAGAGCAATTCTGATAAGTTACAAAATTCATTTTAATTTTTCTCTCTGATTTTTTCTGTTAGGCTGCAATCCCAAATCCCATACTCGCGTGTTGACGTTTCGTCTATCCTTCCATTGTCAATAATTGCTACTTTTATAGCGAGTTATCAATGTGTTTTAAGCAAATTACATTTGTGTTGTGCAATAAAGTCAATAGCCTTTATGCACCAGAGTATGTGTAATAACTAGAACGGACATACAATTCGAATGAATATTTTTGACAATTGTGGCGTTTTTCCAATGTTTATTATCTTCGGAAATGAAAGTGCATGGGTTTATGTCAATAATAAATATTTTGACGATTCTACATAGAATAGAAATGATTGGTTATGGAAATATCTCTACCTCCGCTGTTAATTAAATATTGATAATTTTTTTAATTATATCTTGTCCAATAAACAAATATATTAAATAACTGAGCGCAGCGAGTTCTTGCATTTTGTATGTCCGTAATTTTTTTTATTAAAATTTAAATAATTAATAAGATTTAATTTACCCCAAATAAAGACAAAATTGAATAAGAGTCAAAAGCCTGATTCTTCTCTATGTTCACAATGTGACGGGAAAAAATTCCAAGATACTGAGAAAAGAAAACACCACGACTGTTTTCGGAACGACAACAAAAATACAAGACCTTCTGAAACCTGCAAAAGCCAAGATTCCTTTCGAAACAGATACAGTTTAAAAACTCAGCTGTTCCAGATGTGACAAGGTTTATGCAGGCCGGACAATCTCCAAAAGGATATCAGAGCACTTTCGAGTATGCAAACTAATTAAAACCGGCCATTACTTGTTCATGATTTGTTGCCATGATTTGTTCCTGAAATGCTGGAGAGACTCAACACGCATAGAGCACGCCTAATTTCGGAGGCAATTGAAATTCACAATAATTCCATTAATATTAATAGAGACGAAGGACTAAGCTTTATAGTATTTGGAATCCGGTAACTGACGGCTACACTGTACTATTATTGTAATACCAGCTCTTAGAGGATTGGATCTGGTAACACGGTATCGCATCTATATACAATAAATGAGTACCCAATTCACCACTATTTTGAGGAGGTAACGGTGTAATATCCCAAATATAAATTATTATAAGTGAAATCGTCGTGTTTTTAGAACTTTCCTATTCAGCCTTTTTTTCAATATTATGATACCTACCTTCCTGAAGAATGTTTGAAAATATAATAAAATGTGGGAGAGGATGGCGGGGAACCACCTTACTATCTATCGCAAAACACGACTAAATCCATTTCAGGCATCGTTTCAATTCTAAATGGTAGTCAAACACCAGAACGACACTGAGATTATCTTCTACTCTGGAATGTACCGAAAATATACTACTAATTTTTAATTATTTAATAGTGAAATAACACAAATAAATCAATTAAAATTTATACGAGTAATCCGGGATTTGAACCCATGCCCTTTGAATTGCTGGTCGAGAGCCTTACCCCTAGACCATAAAGGCCATTAGCATTACGCATATCATGCAAATGTTTGAAATCCGATGTACTTTTCAAAAAACAAAGATGAATTAAATATTTCATATCTTTAACAATGGGTTGGGTTTGTAGACAGTACTCAAAAACCAAAAAGATTTATTTTTAATAAGACAACACTCGATCAGAAAACCCTATCGACAGCCGAGAAAGTCAAGTGAGCGGAAGAGCCCGTCATTCTTGTCGTCACTCTGGCTGACTGTGTTGTGACGCGAAGATTTCATAAAAAAAACACCGTTGAATTGCGTGGAATGTCGGTTGGTCACTATTTTAATGCTAAGTGTGGGTAAATTTTAGGTTATGGATTTTTAATGGATATGTATCGATCCTTACCTGGTTTAAAATGGCGACCAACCGACATTCCATGCAATTCAACGTGGTTTTTCATGAAATCTTCGCGTCACAACACAGTCAGCCAGAGTGACGTTTGGACAAGAATGACGGGCTCTTCCGATCACTTGAGTTTGTCGGCTGTCGATAGGGTTTTCTGATCGAGTGTTGTCATATTGAAAATAAATCTTTTTGTTGGTTCAGTGTTATATCGTTACTTTCTACAGGTTGTTTCAAAGAATTTGAACAATTCATCAAATTTTAAAGTTAATTTTCACGTCCTGTGAAACTTCATTTCAAGTTCTGTGATTATTTCAGTTTCACAAGGCAACTGGCCAATTATGGCATAATAACAGGACTATTTCAGTTCCACAAAGCAACTGGTTAATGATGGCATAATAATATATTTTGCACAGAATATAAAAATTAACTTTAAAAAAATTTATGAATTGTTCAAATTTTTTGAGACAACCTGTCCTAGCAGATGCATGTTTTTTTATATTTTTATTTGTAAATAGGAATACTCGTATACAAGATTTTAGAGTAGTGGTAATGTCAAGTCAGATAAAATTTTAATAAAATCCCCGTACTCTTGAGAGCAAAAGATGAATCTGTAGCCTTATTCGCATAGGTGCTGTAAATTTTCGTCCAAGAGAAGGCTTCTTAAAAAGATTGTTGTCATGTGACATATTATGCCGAAACCAAACAACGCAGACATAAATGTAGGCACAGAACATCCACGTAATCAGCTCTTAAGCAACTCTCTCAGGGTAGATATTATTGTTCTTCTCGGAATAATGGATCCGCTTACGAAATAAAAGAGGATGTTCTAATTACCAATTAATTATTTGTTTTCCGAAAACCAATTTTAGTCACTAAACAAGTTTTGCCATTTAGAAGTTTTTTTTTTAATTCTAGGATGTAATGTGATTTTATAATACTGAAGAGGTGATACGTATATTTATATAATACCTGGTTGGGTATTTACACAGCTACACTTACATACATACATCTATACAAAACTATACACAAACATGAACTGCTGTACTTGTAGCTAGTATTGTCACATTTCCTTCCTACCCTTCCCTATAAACCTGTCACTTTCCTGTTACCCACATCAGTCAATAATCGACCATCAACCTGTGAACATCCACATTATTTACCCGTATCCGCATTTTTCGCTATTGACCGCCGCAGAGAAGAAACATACCGCAACAAAATATTAACACAGTGCAATAAAACCGGCCAGAGAAGAAAGTACAAGTCCCGCAGTGAGTAATTCTCTCCTTTTCCTTGTGTGCTTACCTTCTACTTGTGCAGTGGTTCAAACACATAACATACACATTTCAAGGTCCTTCGTTTAAAAAACTACACAAAACACGCATCAATACCTAACAGTTAAAACCCCGCTCCGCTTGCATGCAGATCCTTAACTTAACCTTATGTAGATAGATAACTGAATACTTTTTAGAATAACTGAATACTAGTAGAAAATAACGTAGATACAGTGTAAAACTCTTGTTAGTGTATATACTGTAGATGCATGACTTCTTGTCCGGTCTGGAAGTATTAATATCACGACAATAGCTTTGCCACAAACTTCACGTACACACTTTGTTTTCATATGGGTTTAATACGGCCCGCGTCAGAGATGTTCTCGAAGTTGGGTTCTTAAATTTTAACCATACAGAAGTACAGACGTTAGAGTATTAATAAAAAACATACTATCAACATTAGCAAATTTAATAATTCTATTTAAATATTATAGATGGCGGCACTTGCATTTGCAACTCGTACGTTGAACATATCTACGACGTTAGATTATTAAAAATATAGATACTATCAACATTAGCAAATTTACTTTCACGGAAAAAAAACCATAATATGAAAACTTCAATAGTTCTATTTAAATATTACAGATAGCGGCACTTCCATTTGCATCTCGTACGTCGAGTGAGTGTCTTCGATAGACGTTAGAGTAATAATATAGATACCAAATTTAATTCCACGGGAAAAATAATATTATGAAAATTTCATAGTATTATAGATGGCACCACTTCCATTTGTAATAAGTATTAATATCACGGCAGTAGCTCTATTAAAAATTTCACGTACCCGGACGGGTCAGAACGGTTTCCATACAGTGTGGCGTCAGAGATTTACTCGGGGTCGGATTCTTAAATTTCAACCGTAGGTACAGGCATTAGGGTACTAAAAACGTCAGATGAGATTTGAAGTGAAATAACTGGTTTAAAAAACAATCGAGATCTTGCGGTGGCATTACAAAACCGAGAGTCGTATTAATGAATAGCTTCGGAACATAATAGAAATTATAAAGTGATATAACGTAGATTAAAACTTATATTTGGCCGAATTTAGGGGCAATTTAAAAGTTTAAATTGACAGATAAAGCCGTAAAACTTGTATTTAAAGCTTATACTCGTAGATGATTATAATTTGGGCAAGGTAAACTTTGTTAATACAAGCATAAAATATCGAAGTATATTAATACGGTAATTCCCGTACGGTTCAAATTAAGGAACCTGACTCCGAGTAAATCTCCGACGCCACACTGTATGGAAACCGTTCTGACCCGTCCATGTACGTGCAATTTTCCACGGAGCTGCTGCCGTGATATTCACACTTATCACTTGCTCAACGTGCGATACGCAAACGGAAGTGGCGCCATCTAAAATACTATATTTAAGGAAAAAAACGTATGAAGGGTGGATAGGGATCAGGGGGTCAATATGTTCAGGAGTGACGGACGTATGAATCCATCCCTCCCATTGCGCTACAAGGCGATGGGTCGAGAGAGTCCGGTTGGAGAGATAAAATGTGTACCATTAACCAGTCCCTCCCTATTATCTGGCTCGCCACGCAGTAGGTGGGCAAACTCATGTGCCGCCAATACCTAGACAATCATGAATTTCAATAATAAGAAGATTTATGTTTGGTTGAAGAGTGTTCCTCTCATTATTCACGGTCTTGATGTAAGAATGTCTACTATTATATATCTACCTATTAAATATAAATATTTTGTAGTTTAATGTTCATAGTACTTAGTTTTGCAAAAGGGTGATGCCTTATAAATAGTCACCAACACTTAAACTGGGCGAAGCAGAACAAAAAGCCGCCCAAATAACTTTAATAACTTGTAATACTTCTTGGCATAAAAATGAGTTCATGAGTTTTACAACAAACAACTGTTTTTTTTAAGAGAGGCAGAAGATTTGATACCTTGATAGGTACTTTGAAATATGAATGTAAACAATGAGAATCTATTGGCTATAAAGTTACCAATACTTGAAGATATTTACAATAAAAATTAAATAGTTTTTTGGTATATTAAGCTATGCAGCTTCAACTTATATCTTGATTGACATTTTAAGCCGGGTTAAGTAGAAAAACGGTCAGCGGATGGCAATTTCTCGGCTGGCTAAATCCTCCATCACCACTCAAGCACATTTTCCGCCCACTGTGGTGGTAGTAGGAGATTTTGAAATATTGTCAGGTTATTCGTAACCCGGGAATAAATGTCTATCTTTTTTTTTTTAAATACGTAATGGTGGACACGAAGGAGGTTAAAATGATCGATAACGAGGGAAGTTTTCAACGCCTCTATAACTCAAAAAATTCAACAAGCATTCAAATCGTTACGAGCAAGGTGTGAAAAGATTTGAAAGGAAGTAAAATAAAATCATCCAACAAAATATACTAAAACATTTTTTGATCGTCCGAATTCCCGATATTCAGACATCTAATAATAAAAATAGGGCCAATGGAAGTTCTTCAAATATGTTTTTATTTGATATCCTTAAAATGAACTTCTACAAATTTTCATTTAAGTGGCAGAAGGCTGCATTTTAATAACGATTATTATTACAAATTAAAATCGATAGAATAATTTTAATTCAGTTCGTTAAAGCTTCCACTCGAAGTGCTTGTGACGAATATAACATTTGTTTATAATTTTACAAAACACTGAACAAGCTTTTTGAAATTGTCTGCATCTTAATTAAATTTTTCAGTGAGTGAACAAAGACAAACAATTATTCTTATTTGAAATCATTGACTGGGAAGCAATAATAATCAACTTTAGAGAACAATTAATTATTCAGAAACTTAAGACGATAGACTTCGCCTTTCGGCCCATACAAAAAGGACGCCCGGGAAAAAACACTTTTCTACATCGAAAATTGCACAAAATGAATATATTTTTTTTATACTGCCTTCTAGAGGGTGAAAACCATATCGGTATGTTTTCAAATTTTCGATGCGTTTCGTATTAACGTAAACATTCACTGTCAAACATTTACGATTTATCAAAAAATATTTTTATTAGGAAAAAGTGCTGCTAACTCAACTCTCATAAAGAATTATAAAATTATAAAAAGCTACCGACGTAGCTTCTTCTTTCTAAAAAATATATATTTTGTAAAATTTCAATTTCGCGAAAGTTTCGGTGTAGAAAAGTGTATTCTCCATAAACCCCTTTTCGAGCGATTTCTGTAGGTAAATTTGAGCGTTGTCTTTTGAGCGGGACAGAATGACAGTCGCGGGTGTTCCGCGTGTCGTTCAAAGTCTAGCCTCTTAAACACATGTATTTAAACATAAAGTTGTCTTTGAAAAGTGTAGCGTTCTGTTATTTAGTACAGACACTAACAGATTCTCCAATACTTTGGATGGAGATTACTTCTTGGAATAATAGATACTTTATGTTATTATCTGCGTTTATTAAATCTCGAGGCTGGCTAAATGAAATCTAAACCGTGTGTACCAGTGAACGCTTCCTCAGAGCTGTTTGACCCTCTCTTGGTTCCACAGGTACTAGCCTACCTGCTATCTAGCGGAATCTAAGGACAGCTCTTAGCACTGCCATCTATGTCTACAAACCGGAAGCTTTTAGACACACTACAATTTTTTGGTTCCAAGATTCACGTTGGTGCTCATTAGTATGGTAGAAGGCGATTTCTTCTAACATCTAATATTTAATCTACGCTACGAATTAATTGATCTTACTCGATATCGATAATTAAACATACTTAACCTACATACTTACTACCGTATATACATTATTAACCATTACTCTCGATGAAACTTTTCAAAGCTAATGATCAACCACAAAATAATTTCGCAGAATACCACTAAAACAAAAATGATTTTTTATGCATTCTACCATTCTAATACATCGGCTGGAGTTCGTGATCATTTCTACTCTACCTCAAAGAGTGAAGAGAAAAAAAATAATGATATTTGTACTATACAGGGTGGCGACACCCGCTGTTCTTTGGCTATATTTTTTTTATAAATAAAAAAAATTGGTTCTGCTTTTGGATTTTGTTTATTTGATGTCTTAATTTTCTTTCTGTTAAGTTCTAAAAATGATATCGGAGAAGGGGCCGCTGCGAATTATGGCATTTTCCATCACTCTTCCGGCTTTAGGTTCTCGCATTCTTAACGGATATTCTCTTGAGGGCTTCAAGAGTCTAAGGCATATTGAAATAGACTTGTGACTTCAAGAAACCCCACAAAAATAAGTCTGGAACGGTTAAATCAGGCGATCTTGTCGGTTAGTGCAACTCACCAAACGAGAGTTTTGGTGATTTGCACTGGACAGTGTCAATGAAAAAAAAAATCCGCGTTCTTGAGGGGTATAGCGATTCATGTCTTATTGATGTATATTTTGTATCTGTTTACTTCAAAAATGTTAAAGCAGAATTGACATTTGCCATTTGCAAAAATTATGACATTTTCCGACAGGGTAATGACTTTTGCGCCACTCTTTATATCGACTGGATTTCCGCAAGTGCTCTATCATAACTTCAACTACTAGCTGAAGTCCCCGGTATTACCCAGGTTTTTTGCATAATTTTTCTGATATTTTGAATGTCAGATGTGAAAAATTTCGTTAAGATGTATTAAAATTCAGCTTTGCGGGTGGTGAAAAAGAATGGGTAGTTTTCCAAAAGTTTTATAAACATTAACTTTATTTTGAAGGTTAAGTGTGTTGAATTTCAAATTTATATCAAATACTAATATTATAAACGTGAAAGTTTGTATTGATGTATGTGTGTTTGTTACTCTTTCACGCAAAATTTACTGAATGGATTTTAATAAAACTTTCCAATAATATAGCTCATACATCAGAATAACATATAGGCTATAATTCATAAAGCTAGCTTTTTATTTTTAATATATTGAAAATAATAATTATTGTTTAATTGAAAATGTCAAAATTTAAGAATGACATTTTGCAAAACAATGATAGTCAAATCAAAATTCTATTTTCGAAAATATTTAAATTGGTGAATTTATTTGAAGTACTCGCCTAATACTTTGAATCGAATCAAGAATTACCTATAGATATTTTAAATAAATAGGTTTAGAATTTTGGTATAAACGTAGATGGGACATAGGAAAAGAAATAGATTACTCGAAGTACTAATCCTATGCAGACGAAGTCGCGGGCAGAAGCTAGTAATATCATAAACGTGAAAGTTTGTATGGATGTAGTGTGTTTGTTACTCTTTCACGCAAAATTTACTTAGTGGATTTTAATAAAACTTTACAATAATATGTAGCTCATACATCAGAATAACGTATAGGCTATAATTTATAAAGCTAGCTATTTATTATCAATACATTAATAATGATAATTTTTGTTTAATAATGAATGTCAAACATTGAGAATGACATTTTGAAAACAATGATTGTTAAATCAAAATTCTATTTTGGAAGATATTTAAATTAATGAATTTATTTGAAGTACTCGCCTAATACTTTGCATCGAATCAAGAATTATAGATATTTTAAATACATAGTTTAAGAATTTTGTTATAAAAGTAGATGGGTCCTAGGAAAAGAAAGATTAATCGAAGTAGGTACTAATACTACGCTGACAGAAGTCGAGGGCACATACCAGTTTGAAATAAAACTGTAGATTTGTATAAGAAACAAAACAACCCATAAACATCCTAATACATCAGAAGATAGAATATTGAACCAAAAATAAAATAGGTTTATTGGGGAGAATTTGTAAACAATATTATTAAATGGTGAAGCATTTTATCAGTTTGTGGCACACTACGGCGTTGCAGGTTCAATTCTCTGCTAGCTAAGTCCTCCATCATTGGTCATTCGGAGTATTTGTGACCTGTGCATGATTAAAGAAAGAAAAATATTCCAAAAATAACGTGTCGAAAGACTGAGCTTTCGTAGTTTGCAGAGAACGCTCTGAAAGCAAAAAGTTGAAAGTGTTAGGGTCCTAGTAGCACCGACTACCAGTTTTTTTTTAAGAGGTTTTACGAGGAGGTAATTTTTTACGTTACCCCCACAGAGGAGGCCCTGAAAAAAAATCCCCTCAAGGCCGATGACATTTTGGAAATGCTGTGTAAAGGATATTTTTAGGAAAGGAAGAAGATTTTTAAAATGTGAATACCTCACAAGAGTCCCAACTGCTTCCGTCTGGAGACAGTGAGACTATGGCATCCCCAATTGGGGTATGTTGTGAGGCTGAAGGTAAGTGAGAAGGAAAAGGAGATTTGGAAGAGGACGTACCTGGCTTTTCAGATCTAGTCAGTAAACACGGTTAAAGCCATTATTAAGCAACGTTTCAATTCTGAATGGTGGTCTTGCACTACGGTGATACTGAGAGTATCTTCCACTCTGGAACGAGCCGCAAATATACTATATTATTTTTAATTAACTAATTGTGAAATAACAAAAATTAATCAAATAAAATTTATTTGCACACGCCGGGTTAGAATATGCGACCTTTGGAAAGGGAGCCGGCCGTAGATGAAGATGAAGTTCTGAGAAGGAAAAGGTGTGAGGGGTGGGTAGGAATTTGGTTTTGTGGGTAGGAATCTGGGAATGTGTCAGGTCATCTGGCTTTGGGTAGGAATCTGGGAATGTGTCAGGTCATCTGCTGCCAAGACCTAGACAAACCTCAACCTATGAACCCGGGCACCTCTGCTAAGTGACCAAACGTAGCGACCCACTCGGAGTCTAAACCTACGTCAGAGGTGTTGGTTATCTAATAAATGATTCCAGGGACGTCGGTACCCATTCCCGCCTCCCTCAAGGTATGTGTACGTTGTTTGATTTTAATTTTAACTCTGTTCAGTTTCAACCAAATTGTTTCTGGGTAACCCCCTCGGACCCAAACAAAATAATATCGTGTCATCAAATTTTCAAACACGAAATTTAATTTCAAACAGATTCGCTATTTTTTAACGTATCCCAAAATAAAATACTGCGTTTGAAAGCAAAAAAAATCACATTTTGATAGTTAAAACGCACGTAATATGAAATTAAAATTTTTTAATTTTAAACATAGCTAAAATTTGTAAAATCGCTAACCAATTGTTTTTTGTTGTAAGTTATATTTACCACTTCATGCGAAACTAAAAAAAAACACATGATTAAATTAAAAAAGTAATATAAAGAAAATTGGCAAAACACTTTTAACGTTTTTAAAATTATTTTTGATATAAACATTGAAAACTTTTAAAATGAACGCAATAAGATAAAGCTTGGTGTTTTCTATTTCTAAATCGATTTATATTACATGTCTGATCATGCTAAAAAATGAGATAGAACTAGTTTTATGAGTATGTGTCATTTGGTGACAAAACTATATGGCCCTAGTGGTTTCAGCTAATGTTCAACAAATTTTATTAATAAACTGACTAATCTGATAATATATTTCTTCTCCCGTTAAGTTAGTTACGGCAAAAGCGCTTTAAAAATACTGTTTTTTAACAACCTATTAAAAAAAGTAGCCAGACCCGTGAAAGTACACCATCCAACGTATTATAATAAGTTATGTATTATACTGAAGGTTTTTTAAAGTTGGTAGGCTGAAAATGGTATTTAATATTAAAAAGCAATAGATTCTAAAAGGATTATAGTGTGACTATGGGGAATACAGGGTCTCACGAAGAAATTTGACAAAAAACCATAATTATTATAATTTTTTTCCAGAATTTCTTTCTTATTTTCTTCCTTCTCCATTTTTTATGTTTTTTTTCTGTATTCTGTGTGTCTATTATTTACATTGAAATATTGATTGTGGTAATAAGATAGGTACTCTATTGATTGTCTTACAGAAGTTCCAGATATAAATATTTATTTTCTCATTTATCCTAATAACGTGATGTAGTTATTTTCTAGAGATATTTATTACAATTTATAGGTTCTGTAACTTTACAAAGGAAAAAGAAAAGGAACGTGGTGGTCTGTATTATTAAAAAAAAATATTTTTTAATTTTTTATTTATTAATAATTCAAAAAAGATACATAAATTACAAATACGTTTTATACACTAATTAATTATATAATATAGATGTTTGATGTACCCCCATAAAAAAAGCAGGGCTTGTGTGTATATATTGAACCACTGCCAATTTGCCCTTCGGTGCAGTTACGTAGATCTTTTTTGACGACATCGCCTCGTTATTTCACATATAATTGACATGAAATGATGTACATGCCGCATATTTTTGAAGCATCCAAGATTGGATAAAGATTGGAGGTAAATATTGAGAAAAGAATCGTTGCCTGAAATTACTTTAACCAAACTAATCGACTAGTTCTGAATAGCTTAATTTACCTTACTTTTGGAAAGATGCTTCACCCATTCATTTCTGCTTCACAAATTTATTTATTGTTTGAAACAATATACCCCAAAACATTATTCCAAATGACTCCAAAGAGTCAGGAGCATTTGGAAATCGTGTGCAGTAATTACATTAAAATTTACTCCCCAAGTATATCCAAAGCAAAGATTAAGAAGGAGAACGAAGCGAAAAATTCAAAAAAATATTGACAAAATGAGAATGTTAAGAGCGATTGACCAGCGGCTGAGAATAATGCGTGATGCCAAAGTCATAAATTGTTTAGCCACGAATTCGGGCGATTTCTTCGTATTGCCTCAAAAAAATTGATGAAATCAGGCAACCGATATGCCGATATCCCCAGCAACTTTTCAAATAGTGATTCGACGATTGTCCATAACAATTTTCTTTACTGCTTCAACGTTTTCACCAGTGTTTGACGTGCTGGGGCGTCCAGGGCGAGCATTATCATTAACATCTTCTCAGCCTTATGTGAAAAACTTGTAGCACGTATAAACATTTGTTTGCTCAATGTAGAGTCGCCAAATACCAAAGTCAACATTTCAAAGGCGTTGCAAAAGCACTTAATTATATATTTTCACACAAAATTTAATAGATATTATAGGGACATGTGTACCAACATGACAAAAAAAAAACTTTCGAAAATCGAACGAAGAGAAATTTGAAGTCACCTTTTTTTAACATGCCTCGTATTTATGGGGCACACAGGAAGATTCGTAACTATGTCAAAAAAGTACATATATATATTATTCTTAGATGTGGCAATTCCTAATAATTTAAACCTGTTGTCAAATACCTTTACTTTTATTGGAATATTTAAGGGACCATCATAGAGGTTTCCGCTCCGTTAGTAAAAACACTATTTCATATAGCCACTATCGCGGAAACCATTGGCCCTTTCAAGGACTACTTATTATCTTTTGAATATATATTTTTAATCCTCCTGACAGCCAAAGTTAAAAAGTTAAGTATTAAAAATTTTTTTGTATATTTTCTTAGAAAACGTATGAAATATTTAATGGTTTTAATTTGATAACACTATCTTTAACAATTAAGTTTATAAAAAAAACTTAAAAGTGTCTTTTAGAAAAATCTTAAGTCATATTCCGTTCAAACCACTCACACATTTTATGATCCAAAAGACTTCCAAGTTAAGTCACAAAACAATGACAGTTAAAATCTAGAATATTTTTAAAAAAATCTCAAAATTGATGCAATTTAAAAAAAAATCATCTGGGTATTCTGAAAATGTATTTCTGAAATTTTACGAATAGCTTACAAGTTATTCAGAGACAAGAATAACATATTTTTTGCCCTTCCGAACACTTGATATTATTGACCAATTCAATACGAAAACCAATTTAGCTATTTCTACGAAATAAATACTTGTAGAGGTGTTGTGTACAAGTACACGTGATGACCCTATTTTCTGAAAAAGCTTAACGTGCATACCGGGAAATGAAAAAAACACCCCTAACGAGCTAAACCAACCTGAGGCGGTGGAATCTCCCAGGGAGGAAAAAAGTGGTTTCATTAAAAGTTCGCCCGAGTTTTAGTACAACTACTATATAAAGCGTATAATTTGATTGGCATATTTCACAATTGCCGTACTTTGGATATGAACAAAACTTTTAATGAATATTAAATTAGCGAGCCTTCAGAAAAGCTTGTTGAAAGTGTATCGTAGCAATAATGAGAATTTTGGATGATGAAAATATTTTGGAATATGCTTTGATATAATATTGATTTCTTGTTATACCGATTTGACTATGCTCTGAGAACGAAATTTAATTACTGTAAAATTAAAATTATTGAAACTTGAGCATAATAAGTATTACCAAAAAGAGCAAATTTTTTTAGAACACTAAGAAATAAACTAAACGAAAACACTGCAGAGCTCAATTTTAAAACTATAGTTGCTCCACATTTAGATTACTCCTCTACGATGTAATATTTGACCAATTAAGAAAATTTGAACAAGCTTAAAGTTATACATATCAGAGCTGTGTGATGTATTCTGGGGAGAGGCAAGCACGCAAATGTTAATCAAATGAGAGATGAGCTAAATTAGATTCCAATAAAAAAGAGACTGCTGTGGAGTGTTAATTTTTGTGCATAAAGTTAAGAAAAGCCAAATGCCAAAATACTTCAAGGAGGAAATTTTTGTTACAGGGATATACATAATTACGAAACCAGAAATATAAGTTAGATTGCCTCATTTAAGACGATAGACTTCGCTTTTCGGCCCATACAAAAAGGACGCCCGGGAAAAAACACTTTTCTACATCGAAAATTGCACAAAATGAATAAATTATTTTTATACTGCCTTCTAGAGGGTGAAAACTATGTCGGTATGTTTTCGAATTTTCGATGCGTTTCGTATTAACGTAAACATTCACTGTCAAACGTGTACGATTTATCAAAAAATATTATTTAAGGAAAAAGTGCTGCTAACTCAACTCTCATAAAGAATTATAAAATTATAAAAAGCTACCAACGTAGCTTCTTCTTTCTAAAAAATATATATTTTTTTAAATTTCAATTTCGTGAAAGTTTCGGTGTAGAAAAGTGTATTCTCCATAAACCCCTTTTCGAGCGATTTCTGTAGGTAAATTTGAGCGTTGTCTCATTCGCACATTTCGCATTCGCATGTATTGTAAGTTTGCGTGAGCTTATTGTGAGCGGGACAGAATGACAGTCGCGGGTGTTCCGCGTGTCGTTCAAAGTCTAGCCTCTTAAGAAAATATTATATAATATATCCGCGTATACGGCACACGAATAAGAGCTAAATAATTTCTGATTCGACTCTCCACAGGTTAAACAATTATTTCACAAATCGATATTTTGGTAAAACTGTTTTTGGTTTTAAACTTTGCTAATTATAAATCATCAGCTAAGACGCTGTATCTAAAATCGATATTATTATAGCAATGTTTACCGAGTTCACATAAACTTTATTTTTATATGAATACAGCACAAGAGTCCCAAATGCTTCCGTCTGGAGCCAGTGACACTATGGCATCCCATAATAGTATGTTGAGAGGCTGAAGATAGTGGAGAGGGGAAAGAGATGGAAAAAGGAAGGTCGGGAACGTTTCAAATCTGAATGATGGTCTTCCACCAGGGCGACACTGAGAGTATCTTCCACTCTGGAACGTGCCGCAAATAAACTATACATTATTTTAAAATAATTAATTGCGAAATAACACAAATTAATTTAAAAATATATTGTTTTAATTAATTAATTAGAAACTAAACATAAGGGAAAAATAATTAAACTTTATTCTTGAAAATAAAACACACCCACCACTCACTTTTATGAGCTTTTCGCTTCAGTGGTATTATTACTATTATTAAACTTTTAATAAAAAAATTAAACTCTATTAAATTTGCAATTTAGACGAAATAAAACTATTTTGAAGAATCATGAATTTAAAATATTCGATGTCTATAGAAATGAAAAAAACAAACAATTCAATAAATAAATATTTTCATATTCGGGTCGGCAACTAGTTGAAAAGAAAATTTCCAGTGAAAATATGTAAAAGTTTTTTGCCTTCGTTGGTTCATCAAATATGCAAAGTGAATTTATTGAATATCGCATAAGTTCTGTACGGGAATCAATCGTAATTTTGCGCATATATTTTTTTTCTTATACTTTCGGTACATATTTGGTACAGAGTAAATATTATACTAGATATACCCTTCGCCACCTTTGGAAAATTTTAACTTTATGTAAATTTTGGCATCCATTTTATAATATTGATTGATTCTTGCTATCACGATATAATTTTTTCTACGACGTATTTCTGGAATGTTCATGTAACTTCACAATTCAATGAAGCATTACGAAAAGCATGATTTTATTTTTTTCACGCATAGAAAGAAGATGTCGGGTGAAATTTGATAGCGAAAGAGTATAAATATGAAAAAAATATTAGTAATTATGCAGATAAAAGATTTGAAGGAATTTAATGCAGCGATCGAAATATATGAAGGTAGGCAATATTGGGCTACAAAATAATATATTTTTATTTTTAATCCTATTCCAAGTCCTAGGATTGGTGACATAGTAGGATGATATATTAATTAACGTTTTGTCACTTTTGAAAATAACCATTTTTTACAAAAGTTCCACACAGGGAGCTTCCAGGAAAATAATTCCCCTTGGAGCCTTTGGGAATGCTGTGTGGAGGGTGTTTTTAGAAAATATAGGGGAAAAAAGTTCTTGGAAGGAAAATGGTATGAGAGGTGAGTCCAGGAGTAACAGAATCCAACCGGCCCACTTTGGTGCAAGGCGATGATTCGAGAAATCTAACCGTCTTTCTCAATAAGTCTCTCCTAATCCAGCCTGTCACGCAGTTGGCGGGCAGACGCATCCGCCACCAAGAGACCGACAAACATTACCCTATTAATATGGGCAGCCCTGCTGTCACTAAACGTAGGGAACCGCTTGGGGTGACCTGTGGCAGAGATGTTGGTTGTCAAATAAATGGTTACCGTAGCGGAGGTATCCATACCTGCCTCCCAAATTGCCGTTTGCAAGATTCGATGTAATGCCGATACATTGTCGTAATAATAATATATAATCACAATCACATGAAAATGTTAATATTAATTATTTAAGTGTTCAATTGCAATGTCTATCCATTCGATGTAATGCCAATACATTGTCGTAATAATAATATATAATCACAGTCACATCAAAATGTTAATATTAATTATTTAAGTGTTAATATAATACCAATACAATAATAATATATAATCACAATAACATTAACAATGTTAATATGCATGATTTATGTGTTGATTTTCAATGGCTTATAGATCCGTTGTAACTTTTCACTCTTCTTCTTATACGATAAATGCAATAGAAAAATATACTAAAATAAAGTTATAAGCGGCAGAATCATAGTAAGGAGCTATTTTTGGTGCGACTAGGGCCAATCTCATACAATGTCAATGAGTGATGAATAATATTTAATATATTCAAGCATTGTGCTTATACAGGCAGCCGACAGAACCATTCAGTTTATTTGCTGTGTGGAGAAACAGTAAAAACCTTTTATTTTTTGTTGGAAAACAAACATTTCACAGTATATCCCCAAGTATAACCCTTTTACAAACAACCCCTAAAACAATTTTCATTAGGGAAAGTATTGCACGTTTTTTCCAATATTTTTTTTCCGATCTAAAAGTCAATAAATGATTTAACGGTACTACGAGGTATTCGATGCCAGTATTAAATTAATAACTTTGGAATTTTTTTTATAAGAGATAAGGGTACTCGGTTGTGAAATGTGTACATTTTGTGGAAACTAGGTCGAAAATTGATAATAAACGCAATGAGGAAATTTGCGTCGTAGAACCAATAATATTTACTTATTATTTATTGCTTTATGCATACATTGAATTGGCTAATTTCAGGTCGATTTCATGACAGTTGATCTCCTGACAATTGGTCCCCCGATAAACATATTTGCAATGTGCAGCCAGTTTAGGAAAAATATAGCATTAATACTTACACAAAATATAACTGAGTGTCCCCGGAGGTGTGTTCAGAGAGGATATACCGCCGAATAAAAAAGGTATAACACATATTACATTATCATCAATTATTATATTATCCGTAAACTTCAGTATCATCAATTACTATATTATCTGTAAACTTCGTTATGATTAATTCATTGTTACATTATCTGTGAATATGTGTTATCATTACTATCAATTATTATTTTATCTGTAAACTTCATTGTCATAAATTCATTGTTATATTATCTGTACTTCATTACTATGATAACTTCGTTATCATAAATTCATTGTTACATTATCTGTAAACTTCATTACTATCATTTATTTTTTTATCTGTAAACTTCATTGTCATAAATTCATTGTTATATTATCTCTAAACTTCATTACCATCAATTATTTTATTATCTTTAAATTTCATTGACGTAAATTCATTGTTATATTATCTGTAAACTTCATTATCATCAATTATTATATTATATGTAAACTTAATTATCATAAATACATAGCTATATTATCTGTAAACTTCATTATCATCAATTACCATATTATATGTTAACTTAATTATCATAAATTTATTGCTGCGTTAACTGTAAACTTCAATATCATCAATTATTATATTATCAGTATACTTCATCACCATAAATTATATTATCTGTAAACATCTGATATTGTTCGCAGCATGGTGTGTAGACCGCTTTAGAGTTAATCTTATAAATAAAGTCAGATTTGATAAAGTTTCAAGAGTCTGCCCTTTAAATAAATCCCAAATATCCCGCTTTAGTTTTTTAATAAAAAAGATTCTGTTTCATGACCTCTGATAGCCAAGGATCAAAATGTAAATCAATACCTTATGATAATTTCACAATATCTGAATCAGAAATGTTTTTTAAAATTCAAAAATCAAAATCAAGCATAAAACAACACATTCCGTAGATAAAGTAAGTAAGTATCGTTTATATCGGGAAAACATACATTGTATTGGTGAAAAGATTTTCCCACGATGGAATTCGCATTTTCAACCCTCGGTAAATCTTGCAAATGTACAACGAAGGGTGATAAAAGCGTCAAGGGGTAACTATGCTCCAGTGTTGTTTTTTCTAGCGAACGGGTTATCTACCCCTTGACTTATCTTAACGCACACACATTAAAAGTGACAACCACAACCCTAACTTACCCCTTTTTATTGTTTTGGTTGAACTTTTCTTTGGTAAGAATATACTTCGCAGTGTCGAATTTGAATAAATAAATGAAACAATTTTGTACCAAACTTTATATTTTTGCCAATCGAAATCAATAGTTTATTTTACTTTCCTAGCTAGTTAATGCAATGGAAACCTTTAAAACCATTGACAAACGAAGAAGGTCATGAAAATCAGCTAATGACACAAAAATCTAATTTTCTATTATAAACTAGAAAAAAACATGATTACAGTTCAGTATCATAAAACTTCTATGGTTATTCGTGAAAATATACGTGTTTTTCCATAAAAGCCATAATGAGGTGATTGTCAAAATAATTCAAATTGTACTCTTTCGTAAATGGCACGCGTATAATTTTTTTTACTTATAAGCCCTTCTTACAAGTTATGCTTATTACTAAGAATAAAAAAAAATTTGTTCGCGCAGGTAATTAATATGTATAAATAATTTTGTCAATTAAAACTCTAATCTTTCATGAAAGGCTAACAAATACAATATTGCATCGGTGATTCAATCCAATGATATATTTGTTAGTATTTCTTGAAATATTCGAGTTTTTTAACTGATAAAATTATTTATTCATTTTCACATTGCTCGTGTTCTTGCGCGAATAATAATGTTTTCCTTATATTTCAAAGCATAACTTGTAAAAAACGTTTATAAGTAAAAAAATATATGCGCCCCATTTTTAACTTGTAAAAAACGTTCAGTTTTAAATAAATTAATCGTTTATTTATTATTATATACCACTGGTTTCTAACCTATACCTCCTGAATATTAGGCAAGCATTATTCAATAAATCCTAAGATTGTATATAGCGGAATGATTTTTCAGAAAGGGTTTTTTTATCCCGAAGAAGTTTTAAAATTATTGAAGAAATTATTATAATTTTAAAATGGGAATTATACTTGCACTGAACGTTACTCTAGGGAAGGCGCGTGTCAGCAACACTTCATCAAAGATGTTGACTTCCGCTCCAGCAGAAATGTTTTCAATTTCCGGGAACAAAACATGGGATATTTACAACATAGAATCTCACGGAAAAGGATAAGTGCGTTTCTTGCAAAAACGATTTGTTAATACCGTCGAATTTCCCTTTTCATATCGGTAAAAATGTAAAAAATCAAGTTTATCAAACATTCTAACTCTACATCTGGGAGGTAACATAAGGAGTGTAATTCCGAAAAATGTTTAAAATACGCTAACCTACAGGATTCTTCGAGCTTATTTCATTATTCAAATTATAATATCGTCGCTTCAGTTCATTTTTATCCAACAGACCAAAACGTAAATCAGGAGAAACGGCGCTTTAAAGTTTTTTTTACGATAAAAGCACACAAATGTTGGAGGATGTAAGATAAAGTGCGTTTTGAAAACTCCCCAAATAATTTGTTATAATTTTTTTTTGAACGCGTATCGTATAAATAAAGGCTTTTTTGAGAACAATTGCATACTTAACTCATTTTCACCAAAAATGGTCTGTTGGACAAAAACGAACTAGAGCGACGATATATCGAAGCTTTTAAATAGAAAATTCCTAATCTCACACAAATAAGTCACTTTTCAATCCTGATTTACTCCTATTCAAATTAGTGTAACATTGATTCCTCGCATCACTCAGTTTCATAATTTACCTGTAGCTAAAGCCATTGTGGTCGTATGCCTCTCCACAATTCTGACAATAATTGGTAATTTTCAAATGAGTGAATTACTCATTGATTCCTTGTTTCACTCAGTCTCGTCATTTATCTGTAGCTAAAGCCATTGTGCTCGTATGCCTCTTCGCAATTCTGACAATAATTGCTCATTTTCAAATGAGTGAATCACTCATTGATTCCTTGTTTCACTCAGTCTCGTCATTTATCTGTAGCTAAAGCCATTATGCTCGTATGCCTCGTCGCAATTCTGACAATAATTGCTCATTTTCAAATGAGTGAATCACTCATTGATTCCTTGTTTAATTCAGTCTCATCATTTCCATATAGCTAAAGCCATTGTGCTCGTATGCCTCTACGCAATTCTGACAATAATTGCTCATTTTCAAATGAGTGAATCGCTCATTGATTCCTTGTTTAATTCAGTCTCACCATTTCCATATAGCTAAAGCCATTGTGCTCGTACGCCTCTTCGCAATTCTGACAATAATTGCTCATTTTCAAATGAGTGAATCACTCATTGATTCCTTGTTTCATTCAGTCTCATAATTTCTGTGTAGCTAAAGCCATTGTACTCATATGCCACGTTGAATTTCTGTCAATAATTGCTCCTTTTCAAACACTATTACAAAAAAACCTTGTTTGTATAATATATTTGCCTCATTAACTTAAAAACGTAATGCTTCGCATGCATTAAATACACAAAGCAAAACTTTAATGGCCAACACATCCTATTCGGAAAGTTTTCACTAAAACAACTAATTGACTCCCCTTTAATACCCGCGCTAAGCGCCGTTAAACACACAGATTATTTTGCACATACAACCTATTTTCGCATACTTAAAATGTTTAACGTGTAAACCAGGGGGAGGAGACTTCAAGGCTTCAAGTGGGCCTCGAGTGTTTGATGAATGAAAGGTCTGATGAAAAACGAACGAGCTCTTAGATTAACCAAAGCATTTAACGGCGTAAAACCTGGAGAGGAAAAAAATCAGGGAAGAGAGATGCAAAATGTCGACACTACGAAGCCATTTATTTATAAACAAGTTCTGCTGTGTAATTACCATTACGCGTGACAACTGTTTCACCTTCCGGAGGTATTACCAAACTGTGTTTAGGCCATTGAAGAAGAAGACAACAATAATAATCTAAATTAAAATATGAAAATGAACAAGACACACAAACACAATAAAACATAATGGTCGCAATTGGGTCACATTGTCTTGTTTATTTTCATGTTTTAATTTAGATTATTATTAATTTAGATTATATTAACGATATATAACATTGATGGGAATAACCGTCAAAGGTTAAAAAGAGAGTTTTTCATAATAAAAAAATGTTTTTAGACCACTTACAGACGATATATTTATAATATTTCTACACGGAGAAAAATGAACTGTTAAAAACGGGACTGAAGTTCTTACGAACAAATTTACAGTGATTCAATGTTTATTGGCGGTAAAATACGTACGAAATTACTTATTATACCAACAAATTATTCTTAATGTTTTCGCCAATAAACATTGAAACCCTGTTATTTTGTTCGTAAGAACTTCAGTCCCGTTTTTAACCGTTTTTACTATTAAAATGATCGTTTTTTCTATTAAAATGTTCGTTTTTTCTGTTAAAATTATCGTTTTTTCAAATAAAATTTTTCTCCGTGTAGATAGGTACTTATGTTGAGAAAACGTATTGCTTCTATTTGTATTAAATATGCTCCATAAGTTACATATAAAAGTTGGAAATTTGTAATGTTTATTACTCGTAGTTATTATCATTTTAAATGTTTCACTATTACTGCCTTTTTTATATTTTACTAAAGATAAAGTGTGACACAAATGATGACCCAAGGGTTTCTTTAAAAATCTTTAAAAAATAGGAAAATATTCATATAATAATTAATTTTTATACCTACAAGCAAAAATCTGCTTTGCCCGAAGTAAATCGAAATTTAAAAAAATTATTTTTAGTAAATTCTCAAATTCGCCTCTACAACTTGCTGATATTAGTTAACGTATATTCTTATTTTTATCTATATACTCTCCTTAGTGATTTGTCCTCCCCTAGGTTACGCGCTCGTATTCCTGTAGCAGGCGATACACTTTTTACCCGCGTCCATCCATCTTAAGTAATCCATTATAAATGTCTAGAAGGTTGCTGCCAAGACTTTTCTACCAACAGTTTAGGAACGATTATCTCATCAAATCCATCACCAATAGGCTATAGAAGACTGTTTCTTTGGCAAGGCGAGAGGTGTTCAACGGGTATTGAAAAAGGTCGAGGGAGGAAGCAAAGTATTTGAGACGTTTCACGTGATTAAAAACGTCACAAGTAATTTTTTTAATAGATTTCACGCATATGCGTTATGTAGGTACCTACGTAGGTTTTTTTAAATGTCTTTAAATTACATCGAACTATTTACAGCGATGTGCGATTTTGCATGCGTTATAATCGGTATATAAGTTATCCAAAGTTTTTTCCAAAGACTCTTATTTATATTTAACTATCGACACCAAAGCGCAATGAGTTTGTAGGTCGTGTAATTTGAGTCGACCCAACCTGTTTATGTGTATATACTTAAGATTATGTGTGTTCGTATATGTACGTACTTCCGAAGGCGATCTCCCAAAACAATTAAAACACGGACTTTTCGCCAAGCATATGTGTTGTCATTGTCACACACTTCATGATTACTAAGACGGCAGCCGACCGGTTGCCGTCTGACTCATCACATTCAATATAAATACTGAAAACATTCCTGTTAAAATCAATTACTAACTATCATTGCCATCTATGGCATAAAATGTATAATAGGTTGGTTCGGCACTTAGCTGTGCCCTGGCATTGGTTCTAGGAATTAATCATTAGATGGTAAAACAGTTA
This sequence comes from Limnephilus auricula, assembly GCA_951813805.1. Classification (NCBI taxonomy): domain Eukaryota; kingdom Metazoa; phylum Arthropoda; class Insecta; order Trichoptera; family Limnephilidae; genus Limnephilus; species Limnephilus auricula. Next base: position 12,288,360 of record OX638403.1, read on the forward strand.
TCTAATAACCAGCAGGTCATGTCAATTTGACAATTATGTATTTGTATATGTTTGTTTTTCATTGTATTTGTATTTACCATATTTATAAAAGCAACGTGGGGCTTCTCGCTCTCTTTTCTTGAAACAGTCAGCGATCTAAGGAGTGTCTTAGATCCAGGGACCGAGCCGTCGTGGATCAAATTCAGTGTAACGTTAAAAGATAGTGCAAGTCACGTTTAAATGATCTTTGTTAATATATAGTTATTGTGAACCGGAGTGCTTTTCATTGAAAGAGACCTTATAAATCGAATATTTCCTGAACATAAATGAATTGAATGACTTTGTTTACAAAATGGATGATATACGTGAATCAATGCATGAGTTTCGATATTAATTAAAATACGCTTTATTGAAATGCAAATGATTTGAAGTGTTAGCGATATGAAATGGACGAGAGAATGAAAAATTAAAACATTTGAATTTATTATTTTTGAGCGATGATAAACACAATACTGAAAGGCAATAAATTAATAAAAAATAAGGTTTTTCTTTCTACACACAGTCATAATTCTTTTGTTTTGTATTTAAATTAGAACGAATCGAAAAAAATGTCTTTCGTGTTTTTTGATTTACTGACGTAAGCCTCAAAACAAAGCTTTTTTAATAATATTCATATGGACGAAAATTAAATCTAAGGATCATTTAAATTCCTATTCGGTTCCAATTTATTTGAGAAGAATCCGAGCTCTGATGTACTTTGGTACTTAAATTTTTATTGTGGCCATATAAACGTGTATAATTACTTTTCTTCAAAGAGCGACATAAAAGCGCTTTGGATTTCAGTCAAACTTTCGTGTCTTGATAGATAAAGTTTAATGGGAACGCTGAAGCAGCATTATGTGCTTATTTTATCTGAATACATAAAACTGAAATCTTGTCCTAATACTGACCACTGAACTCAATTCTTTTACAGGCCTTTAAGCCTCCTTATGACAATGCTATGCATAGAAATCCTTGTTAAGGTTTCTTTGTTCTCGGGAACGAATTTTTTTTAAGGGTCAGTCGAAGATTAACCTACTGAAGAGGGTAAAAACTCCGTATGAGAGAATGATGCCATGAAAATAAACATTATTAATATTCTATCAATGATTCAACAAACATTTTTTTTTTAAATAATGATGTTCGTAGTACTAGATGTCAGCAACTAATGTAGGCGTATCTTTACTAAAACTTTATGTAAAAATTATAGTACATCAGTTTACATAAAATCCCAAAACTCGTTCTACACGAACTAAGTACTTTATTTTATTTTATTTTTTATTTTTATTAGGAACAATAGATTATAATAATTAGGTTACAATCCAATAACAAATGTTCACATCATGCCCAAATAATAAATAAAAAAGTCAATAATTATTTACTATTTTTTTTTTAGCACTTAGTAAAATAAAAGTTTAATGATAGTACTCAATAAAAAAGAAAATTGTAAAATATATTGTACTCATATAAACATATGCGTATTACATTATTTTTAAATTTCAAATACAAAAAATACATGAAAAGGAATGGTATCAATTTTTTAGTTTGATTATAATGAATTAATCTACAAGTATTTAGTAATGAATTGGTTATTATAAAGCTCCATTAACTATATGTTTAAAAGAGCTTAAAGTACACGACAATATATCAGCAACGATACATTTTTTGTTATAATGATTGCGAGTTCTCAATAAGAAAGAATTTTGTCTGAGACTAGTTGAAGCGATTTCGACATGAAACAATGAATTGTCCCTAGTTTTCTTACTCGGGACTCTATATTAATTGATGACAAAAGAGCTGGACAGACAATATGACCATTCAAGACTTCGTGTAAGTGAGTCATATCCGTAATGTCTCTCCTTCTTTTTAGAGTTTTGAGTCCATAGTGTTTTATAGAACTGTCCATGTCATAATAACGCACATGTCTCTTGAAGTTCAGGTGATGTAAAATTTTTATTTGAACAGCTTCTATGCGCTTTGTGTATAATATATTATCCAGAGGATTCCATATAGGAGAAGCATACTCAAGATGACTACGAATATAGGAGTAATATAACATTTTGAGGGTTTGGATATTGGTGAACTCCTTTCCAATACGGAAAAGAAATCCTAACATGCCCAAGGATTTCTTAACAATCATATCAACATGTGCCTTAAATGTCAAAGAGAACAAGTACTAATATTAAGAGGGCGTTTTCCTAAGCACTAACAGTAATGCGTTAATTATAAAATTACATTCACACTATTTATATGATATTTAACTAAAATGATGAATAACTAGCATTTAAACCTGTTAATTGCCTACTTCTAACGTAAGCAGTTTCTTCTTTCACGAAACATCTACACTCCCGAACGAGGTTCTCAAAAGTGGAAGCCATATATTATATTGCAGTGTAACATGTTTATCTCGTTGTGATTTGTCTCGTTCCGTTTAACGTTTTCCGTTTCGACGGCCGGCGTAGTCCAGGGGCAGTGCTTTGGACTTCCATTCCGAACGTCGCAAAACCGGACGTGCGCAAATAAATTTTATTTGATTAATTTGTGTTATTTCACAATTAGTTAATAAAAATAATATATAATATATTTGCGACATATTCCAGAGTGGAAGATACTCTCAGTATCACCCTGGTGTAAGACCACCATTCAGAATTGAAACGTTGCTTAAAATGGCTTTTAGCCGTGTTTAGTGACTAGATCTAAATAGCCAGGTACTTCCCCATCTTCCTCTTCCTCATCTCCTTCCCACTTACATTCAGCCCCACATTCCCAATTGTGGATGCCATAGTCTCACTGGATCCAGACGGGAGCAGTTGGGAATCTTATGAGGTAATCTCCATAAAAAAAACATCGTCTAGAATAGATAATTAATTGCAGGTAAAAAAATCCATTTATGAGTTTATTTTTATGTGGGAAACCTACAGTAAGTGATGTTATCAGTAAGATAATAGGTAGTGAAATTGAGCCTAGTGGCAACTAATGAGCAAATCTTCAAACTACTTTTATAATGCAGCCAGTCTAGGTTCTAGTAGGAGTAGTCGTCTACCGGAATCAAATAAATTATAAAAGTTGGCGCCCATTTAAAAATAAAATCCCTTAAATTACACAATAAAATGGGTCACCGAAGACCAAAATGCCAGCACCTTTATATTGAATGCCCCTAAACCTTTATTCATAAAACACCCTTCCAGCGACCAACACAACACATTCTAATACTTTTTCCATCTCAGGGGTCACTTTATTCCTCCATTGTAGTACCTAGATTATAATGACCCGTAGGTACTGCTGAAGGCTGTAGCAGGCACTAGGAACTAGGCAAAAGGCTCGGCGGGCCTGGCACATTGTGCCGTGTTAATATTTTGAGTCGTTAACAATGCGCCGGGTATTGTGCCATTGTTTGTTTTCTATTTTAATTGTTTAACATGTGTGTGTGTGTGTGAGAGCAAGGGGTGGATTAAGAAAATTAAAAAAAAAGCTTTTATAATATTCCATTTTGAGTATGCGAAGTTCTAAAGTAGGTTTCGGATTAATACCGGAAATTAGTTCTTTTTAAATCGACGTATTGACTCTTTTTTACAAAAAAACTTAAATTGATTTTGTAAGATTGTTATTTTATCTGGTACACGCAGTTTTAAAATTTTGAAAAACTAAGTTTATTTTTAATATACTCAGGTTATATCGTTAGTCGTTGGCAGATTTGTTCAAATTTCAAACGATAGATTCTATTAAACAACACAAATTTATAAATATTACTAGATTTTTTTTTTATAGAGAATACCTCACAAGAGTCCCAACTGCTCCCGTCTGGAGCCAGTCAGACTATGGCATCCCCAAGTGGGGTATGTTGTGAGGCTGAAGGTAAGTGGGGAAGGGAAGGAGATGGGGAATAGGAAGGTGGGGAAGTACCTGGCTATTCAGATCTAGTCACTAAACACGCCTAAAGCCATTATTAAGCAACGTTTCAATTCTGAATGGTGGTCTTACGCCAGGGCGATACTGAGAGTATCTTCCACTCTGGAACGTGCCGCAAATATAGTATATATTATTTTTTATTAAGTAATTGTGAAATGAAACAAATTAATCAAATAAAATTTATTTGCGCACGCCGGGTTCGAACCCGCGACCTTCCGATTGGAAGTCAAGAGTCTTACCACTCGACCACGGACGTTTTTAAAAAATAAGATAAGGATCTTTATATTTCAGCAAAACTTGTGTTGGAAATTGGTGTTACTTTATTGTGTTGAAAATATAATAATATTGATCCCACTGTCTACAAAATCTGGCCCTGCCGGTACTGCGAGCCCAATGTATGTGTGTCCCGGCTGCGCCAGTGTGCGCACGAAGAATGCTTACCAAACAAGGCAGAAGGACAAGGGTTTTCCGCCTTTATCCGCTCAGAAAGAAAACAATCGCGGCAAAAGGGCGACAGACCGCGGTGACTTACTACGCCCGGGCACAACACCACGCCGTGCCACACAACATAACACCCACCACACAACAGAATGCCACACATGTGGGCTGAAGAACGCTAGATTTATACCCAGCGGCTTTGTGTTCCCGGACACGGCTTGTTGCGTGTGCCTTTACGTTATTTACTTGTTATATTTTATCTGAATGGATTATGATATCTTATTTATGGTGACCTAAAATAATTAAAAGATGATCCACTAGTCCATGACTCATTCGGAATCGGGCGGAGCGAACGATTGCTGGGCGTTAACCTAAGAGTATGGATATTAGAGAGACGGCATGTGAAGTGTGCCCGCGCGCTCCAAGTGTGCCTTTTCGAGAATTTTACCCAAACGGCATACATTGGCTGCTGGTTTTTGGACGTTTAATACGTTCCGACAGCAGCCATTTTAAATGGTGACAGCCAATGTCAGCCATGTGGGTAGAATTCTCTAAAAGGCACACTTGGAGCGCGCGGGCACACTTCACATGCCGTCTCTCTAATATCCATACTCTTAGGCGTTAACCAATAAAAACCCTAATCTCTAGCACACAACAGTGTTTTGTTATTCCGCAAGTATATTTTTAAAGATCGAAGCGCCGCGTAGACTAAGGCATGTCCGTTGGCCCCTGGCTCTGGGCGTAGACTGAGCGACGAGCTAAAATCCTTCTGTACATGACAGAAGGGTGAAATTCGCAGTTACAAATTCGTTGGGTGCCGCCTATTTTTATTCACTGAAAAGAAACTTCGCCAAAATGCACGTTTTATTTTATTTGGTGAAGTTCAGATACAAATATTAAAATGTTTTCTGATCACTCTATAAGAAACTTAATTATCTACATTATTCAATAAAATAACATCAGAAAAAGGATTTGTAAGTAGGAGATTTTTCACTTTTAACCATTTTTTATAGGTCAGACGCATATTTTTTTTCTAAGCTTATTAAAAAGCTTATGAAAAAAATACTCGATCACTTCAAAGGCCAAGATGTGTTCTACTCACAGTATTTACTTGAAGCATCTATATTATTTCTAAGCGATCAAATTTTCAAAACTAAAACACAAGATTTTGTACGATTTTGCAGTTTTTCGCATGTCTTCACCTTAACAATTCTAATATATCATTGAAGAATAAGATAACAAAAATAATCTAATTTTTTTAAATATGAAAATGAACAAGACACAGAAAAATAATAAAAGATAACGGTCGCAACTGGGACTCGAATACGACAGTCTGATAATAGATCGTAGTAGCCCAATTGGTAGAGGTGTATGTCCCGGTAAGACGTAAGGTTCTGGGTTCGAGTCCCAGTTGCGACCGTTATCTTTTATTATTTTTCTGTGTCTTGTTCATTTTCATATTTCAAAAAATTAGATTATTATTGTTATCTTCTTCTTCAATGATATATTAGAATTGTAATACTTTATGTCAAAAAAGAATTATGACAAATAACCAATCTATTATACTAATTACCACATCTATGTATACAAACTTCAAGATTTTTATTTTTAATTGATAAACTAATATTTAAGAAAGATTTTATGCATAGCACAAAGAGTAACATTATTTTAAGCAATAGTTATTAGCCTGAAACACTCATCCATATTGAAAAAAACCCCCGAGAATAGATATATCGTCGCTCTAGTTCGTTTTTGTCCAACAGACCATTTTTCGTGAAATTGATTTAAGTATGCAGTTTTCTTCAAAAAGCCTTTATTTATATGATACTCGTTAAAAAAAATTCATAAAAAATTAGGGGTTTTTAAAATGCACTTTGTCTTCGTCCTCCTAAGTGAATGTGCTCTTTTCGTAAAAAAAAGCTATAAAGTGCCATTTCTCCCGATTTAAGTTTTGGTCTGTTGGATAAAAACGAACTGAAGCGACTAAATGCCGCCAATGATATATAGATTTTTAATCAGTTTTTTCGTAAAGTTTTTATTTTATGGCTTGAGGGGTCCCCACAACCCCAATCGATATCCTTCTACGAAAGTAAAACGTGGTTATTTTTACAATTCTTCAAAATTCTTATCAGTAAAAATACCAACCATTTTATCAAAAGTTCGTAAGAAAATTACTGTCGTTCAGAAAGAATAAACAGAAAAAATAATAAAAATCTGAGTGAAGTTTTAGAGAGAAATGCTCACATTGATGCGTAAACTTTGATCATTCCGAGATTCAAATATTCTTTTCAAGTTCAATACATCAGAAATTTATGGAAAATTCAAATGAAAAATAAATTACGACGCAAAAGTTTCACATTATAAGTCTGTCCTCGGAAGGTTACCCGCTAAGCATTAGTTTTTTTTTGGAAATCAAAAACGAATTTCCATAAAATTTGGTTTTTTATATATCTTTACATATAAAAATCTCGGTTCAAAATGTTCGTCCAAGGTAAACTGCGAAATTACTTAACCGATTTTGATGAAATTTAAATTACTGTGTGTAATTTGGTCCAATTTAAAAGACAGGATAGTTTTAATCTCGATTATTGACATCAATATTTATTATTGTGAATTAAATGTTTGTTATGGGACAATGATTTGAAATTTTTTCTAAGTTCCATAAGTTTCTGAGAGATGGTGGTGTGACACAATACTGGTGTGAGAACCTCCGCGGTGGAGGGGTAAGGCTAACAAATGATTGGGGGTTCAAATCCAGGCTTGAGCAAGTAAATTTTTTTAATTTTAATTATATTATTTCACAACATAATTATTTGAATTAACGTAAAGGATATTTGCGTCAATTCATTCACTATCAAAGTATATTTTCAAGTTCTGTTAAAATACTAATCAAGTTCTGTTATTATGTGAAATAACAGGATACAATAACAGAACTTGAATAACTACTTTAAAGAACTTTAAAATTCGATGAATTATAAAATAATTAGCCCTTAATAATTCTATGAAATAACTAGCCCTCAGGCTCTTAACCGGTTAAAATGAGTTATCAAATGAGAAGTATTTTCTATGATTGAAAATGATTGCTTAGAAAATAATTTTAAAATAATCTTAAATGCAGCTTAATAATAGCTGAAGACATGGTTACTTAATAGAGATGCTTTATACTAAGTCATGTGTATTAATTATGACAATATATATATAGTTATATTATAATTAGTAATAATATTACATATTTGTAATAAGCATTATGGGGCCAACAGAACTCGCTATAAAAGCTCAATATATTCACGTCATACATTCCCATTGGGAATGTACGGCAACCGATATGCCGAAATACGCCAAACCAAATAAAGCTTGAGCTTCTATAACAAGGTCTGTTGGCCCCTTCAACTTTGTGGCTCGCTATAGTTTACAATAATAATATCAAAAATTGTTTTAGACCAATTTAATTGGTCATTAATTGGTAGTGAAAGTGGTTACTTTAACTGGTCATTAATTGTTAATTAAAGTGGTTACTTTAATTGGTCATTAATTTGTAATAAAAGTGGTCACTTTAACTGGTCATTAATTGGTAATTAAAGTGGTTACTTTAATTGGTCATTAATTTGTAATGAAAGTGGTCACTTTAACTGGTCATTAATTGGTAATTAAAGTGGTTACTTTAATTGGTCATTAATTTGTAATGAAAGTGGTCACTTTAACCGGTCATTAATTGGTAATTAAAGTGGTTACTTTAATTGGTCATTAATTTGTAATGAAAGTGGTCACTTTAACTGGTCATTAATTGGTAATTAAAGTGGTTACTTTAATTGGTCATTAATTTGTAATGAAAGTGGTCACTTTAATTGGCCATTAATTGGTAAATAAAGTGGTCACTTTAATTGGTCAATAATTGGTAATTAAAGTGGTCACGTTAATTTGTCATTAATTGGTAATGAAAGTGGTCACTTTAATTGGTCATTAATTGGTTTTTTATTTTTTTTTTCTATTGGCAAAATTTTTTGATACATAGATTTACAGGTAGATACATACATAATAACATAAATAAAAAGAGTAACAAAAAAAAATCCCACAAAGGCGAAGCCTGTGCGTGGGCATTATAATATGTGGGTATAAAACAGTGGTGGTTAGAATAAAAAGATTAAAAATATAGTACATAATATGTGCAGAGGTAATTGATGTTGCAGGAATTTCTGTGATCACTTTAATTAATCATTAATTGGTAATGATAGTGGTAACTTTACTTGGTCATTATTTAGTAATTAAAGTGGTCACGTTAATTGGTAATTTAAAGTGGTCACTTTAATTGGTCATTAATTGGTAATTATAGTGGTCACTTCAATTGGTCATTAATTGGTAATGAACGTCGTAACTTTAATTGGTCATTAATTGGTAATTAAAGTGGTCACGTTAATTGGTCATTATTTTTAATGAAAGTGGTCACTTTAATTGGTCTTTAATTGGTAATTAAAGAGGTCCAAAACAAATTCATATATTATTTTTGTAAAGTAATAATATTATTTATGTATGTTTAAATTGTATTGTATGTACGTTTAAATTGTAATTGAACATTAACATTCTGTTGAAAAACCGCTTAAATGCGGCTTAACGGGACTTTACCTTAGAAAACAATATTTTTTTTTAAACATTCAGGAATAAAAGACCTTCTGAAGAAATAATGTAGATAATAAATAACTAAAGCAAACTTCTTTTTACCTATTTTCGGGTACCTTTAACAAAAGATCCTCTGAAAAGTATCAAGGACACCATATATGTACTATTTTTTAATAATTTTAAGTTATCATATTTAGGTGCATCAATAATATTATTAAATACAAAAAATTTTCAATTAAAATTAAGCTCTCCAAATTAAACATTATAACACCAAAAAAAAATACAACATAGATCTCAATAAAACCGTAATTTGAAAGAAGAAACGTAATGTATGGTTGGAATTAAAAAAAAACGTTTCATAAATTTAACACAATTGCCAAAAAATAAAATATAACAGAATCATTTCCGTAAATTAAGCGGAACCCTTATCTAACAAAGGGGAAAAAAGAAATATTGGTTATTATTAAAAACCAAAGTTCTTTTTACCGGCAACATTTTGATAATATAAATGTTTTCGCGGAGGTTAAGATATTTCTCTCTTGTAAAACACAAATTATATTTTCATAAAGAAATCATGTCGGAACAACAAAGAGGACCGCATCGTAAATACTCAAATTTTGTGTTTGTCATAAACATTATCACATTTTTCCTACAGTTTTGTCCCTTTTCAAGATAGAGCATATAAATGTGAATGAAACAGTTACTTCATCAAATAATAAACAACATACCACTTTCAGAATGAAAAATACTTAATATTGATCACTACACTAAACAATTAAAACAATTAGATTATATGCTTGTGGTCTCTAAATATTTGAGACATATTCTAACCGAAGATATGAAGGACTTAGAAGATATGGAAGGACAAAGAAGAGCAATTGATTTGCAGGCCGGAATGCTCTCAAGACGGATCTTCTACTGTAGCGACGATATCAAAAAATTACTCTTTAAGAGGGTATTACCAGAGAATACCGGAAATTAGTCCCTTTTCAATCAAATTCTAGACGTATTGACTCTTTTTTACAAAAAAAAAAAAGATTTTGAAAGATTGTTATTTAAACTGGAAAAATTTTGAAAAATTAAGTGTATTTTTAATATACTAAGGTTATACCGTTGTCGTTGGCAGATTTGTTCAATTTTCAAACGATAGACTCTATTAAACAACACAAATTTCAAATCATATAGTTATACAAAAAAATAAATCAATACATGATCTATCAACACAGTTTTGAGAATTTTAATTTTAGTTGAACTAAAATCATTTAAAAAAAATCCGAGAACGTGTTTTGTGACAAAAATACGTCAGTTTTTATATTTATTTAAGGTCTTACAAACGAAAATATTTCAAATTTTTCTTACACACTTATTTTGTTTCTTATGATCAAAAAATACTTCCAAGAAGCACATGATATTTAATAATTTATCATCGTGCATTTTGAGCATTTTTATTGCTTAGTTGAATGTAGGTATATATTAAAGCAAGTTTTTAATGAAATGAATCGATATTAAATTTTTAATTTTAAAAATTTGATACGTGGAATATTCGATATTTCTCATTGGAACCTCCCTGTACAGTTGCAAGCATTTTTAAACGTTTATTCTCAGCCGCTGGTCAAACGCTCTGCCTGCATACTGCACTGCCCTGTAGTTACACATCTGAGCTATGAACGCAATTCCAGCAGCGTAATGGGACAAACTGAAGGTGTGCTACAATAATGCATACAGGCAACTTATGCAATTACCAAAATTCTACAGTGCCTCCAAGATGTTCACAGAAAGGAGGGTGCGCTCATTCCCAGCCTTACTTCGCTTACCACTTACAGACTAGCCAGCTTCTGGGGCAGGTCACAGGAATCAACCAACATCATGGTTGTGGCTAAATCCAACTGGCTCATCTCCTCACTAAATGAGCGGTAAATGCCGATGATCGGGCGACCTCCCTGATGGACGATCCTATAATTTTTTTAAAATTTTGTTTAATTTAATTTAATTCTTAATTTTACTTATTTATATAGCGATTTTTTTTTCATTAGGTACCTACCTAATATGTTATCACTTTTTTTCATATTATTTTGCGTAATATGCAGGCCGGAATAAAAACTTAAATAAATAAATAAAAAAATATAACATTGAAGAAGAAGATAACTAATAATCTAAACGAAAATATGAAAAAGAACAAGACACAGAAAAATAAAAGATAACAGTCGCAACTGGACTCGAACCCAGAACTTCTCGCCTTACCGGGACACATGCCATACCAATTAGTTACTGCCACCTCTTATTTAGGTAAACGTCATATTTCAAATTTCAAAATTAACAGTATTATCTTCGACAATTTTTTTTTCATATTATTGACGTCGTATTTATTATTTTTTGTATTTGTTTATACCCTGAAATTCTTTGCCTTGTAGCCACGACAATCAACTGAATATGTGATATGTGTGGATGAGGAATAACCGATTCATTTATGGTGCCAATATCCGGTATATGTACCGAAACCTCATCGGGTAACAAGTACAAACACTCAATGACGACATTAATAAACCTAATGAACTTTGTGTTACAGGAAGTGGGCAGATACTTTGACGGAAACAAAGGATTGTGGTGAAGTATGGGAATAGTCCACAATAATTGGCCTATAGCTATTATACCTGCTATAAACTCTCGACATTGTGTATTAATGATTTTACATCGAGTACCTATTGTAAATATCAACTAGTATTTTTTTGTGTATAAGGCAATTCACCCTAAGAAGAGTGCCATGTGCCGTTAAAATAAAGGAAGATGGTTATAATTTAATGATAAACATATAAGGGAATAGGAATATTGAAGTCATTCAAGTCTACGAACTTGTATAGAACTGAGAAAACGCGAGAATTGTTGAGAGAAAGCAAATATGGAATACTAAGAAGAGATTGGTGGGTGATTTTAATAAGTATACGATAAATGCCTTTGAAGGAAGAACGATTTTTACAATCAAAGAATACATGGTCAAGAGTTTCATTTTCTACGCTGCACTGGCAGAGTTGGACTATCTAGAACCCGGATTTTAAACAAATGGGATGCAATAGAACAGTGACTAATTCTCATTCTCGAGATCCATGAAATAAATCTTTTGGATTTTTTCTTGCCGTGGAACCAAGGTTTACATGGAATATGATTTTGTATACCAGCATAAAAAGCACCAATTCGGGTTTTATTAATAGTCCAATTTTCTTCCCAGGAACAGATAAAGGGAAATTAGAGCTTTTGCACTTAGAATCGGATACTCATTTTCGACTGATACCCAAACCTCCGTCCCACCAAATCCGTACCCAGAGCGCGGACCGGCCACGCGGGTGATTTTCCATTCCATTATATGTTTGTATACATGTCAATTTTGATTATCAGTAGAGACATCAGGAGCACCACGCGGCGCCCCAGGTTACCGCGGCACCTACTTTGGGACCCTCTGACCTAACTTTATTTTTATTTTTGTAGTGAATACCTCACAAGAGTCCCAACTGCTCCCGTCTGGAACCAGTGAGACTATGGCATCCCCAATTGGGATATGTTATGAGGCTGAAGGTAAGTGGGGAAGGGAAGGAGACAAAGAAGAGGAAAGTGGGGAAATACCTGGTTATTCAGATCTAGTCACCAAACACGGCTAAAGCCACTTCAAGCAACGTTTCAATTCTGAATGGTAGTCTTACACCAGGGCGATACTAAGAGTATCTTCCACTCTGGAAAGTGCCGCAAATATACTATATATTATTTAAAATAATTAATTGTGAAATAACACAATTCAATTAAATACAATTTATTTGCACACGCCGGTTTCGAACCCGCGGCCTTCGGAATGGGAGTCTATCGCCCTACCGCTGGACTACGCCGGACGTCAAACGTAACGTAACTGATAAAATGGTTAATAATTAAGTCCGCGATAGCCCATACCAATTTTTGTAACTGCCTCAATTTTGTATTTTGAAAATGTTCTTCACAAAACTAGTGATTCTCATGAACAAAACAAATTTGCTCGACGCAGACCAACAAAACGTGAAAACCAATGCTTCTTGTGATATTTTTGACTGTGAGATACTGCACTTTCTTTTTAAAAATATTTTTTCGTAAACCAATATTTATGGTTCCGTGTCATTTGTATTACCCACACGCTTTGTCTAGATATACTTGGTCAAATTTTTGTGTTCACATTGCGTACACATTACCCACACAATTAATTCGGTTACACACTTAATTCAATTATCCACACACTTAATTCGAATACACACTTAATTCAATTATCCACATTTATTACACACTTAATTCAATTATCCACACACTTAATTATATTACACACTTAATTTAATTATCCACACAATTATTTCGATTACACACTTAATTCGATTACACACTTAATTCGATTACACCCCTTATTCGATTACACACTTAATTCGATTACACACTTAATTCGATTACACACTTAATTCGATTACACACTTAATTCAATTATCCACATTTATTACACACTTAATTCAATTATCCACACACTTAATTATATTACACACTTAATTTAATTATCCACACAATTATTTCGATTACACACTTAATTCGATTACACACTTAATTCGATTACACCCCTTATTCGATTACACACTTAATTCGATTACACACTTAATTCGATTACACACTTAATTCGATTACACACTTAATTCGATTACACACTTAATTCGATTACACACTTAAGTCGATTACACACTTAATTTAATTATCCACACACTTAATTCGATCACACACTTAATTCAATTACCCACACAATTAAATTTGGTTATGCCCGTTCTCTTTAAGTATTTCTTCCGCGTTTTTTCTCCTCTTCGGTCCTTCCCGACAGATAAGTGGCCTTTGGTAAACATTTTCCAGAGAAAGTCGGAAAGGCCGAAGGATCGCCGTATTTCATATCCGGCCTAACGAACGCGTGAAGCGGGGCGGCGAGCGGGGCGGCGAGCGGGGCGGCGAGCGGGGCGGCGAGCGGGCCGCCCGACTTCGTGTGTGTATTAAAAATTACAACGATTCGTTTAATGTTCACAACAGACGGTCGGCCACTGTGCGGCGTGGAAACGAAACATCTAATTATTTAAAAGGCCACAACGGCTAGGAAAAAGACTGCTGAAAACATTGGTTAAAAATAAAACCATTAAAATGTTGTTTTATCTTGTGTGAATCTTGCTTTCAGAGGCAAATTCAGTTAAAACAGGAAACTTATTTTTCTTCCCTTGGTCTTGACGTTAGTTTTTGGTTTCAATTTTAGCTCATATTTAACTTTTCCATTCCATTAGAACCTGACCTAATCTAATCTGATCTCACCTCACATATCCTAACAGAATCTATTTTAACCTGACTTTTTTTACGTTAGATCCAGACAGAAGGCCCAAAAAAAAAACCTCGGAGCTTATGTAATCTTTGAGGATGCCATGTGGAGGATATTTTCGAAAAAGAAGAAGAGGAAGTTCTGAGAAGAAAAAAGGTTTGAGGGGTGGATCGGAATCTGGGCACAATGTATCCAGGAGTGACAGACGTATGTATTCAGCCCTCAGTTGTACAGATTCCTATTTTTTTTTAACTTGTACAATTTCCTTGTATTTACTCATTTTTTTGTAAAATGTAACTAATTTTAAGATATAACCAAGATCACCCATGGGTGAAAGCCAAATAAATAAATTAAAAAAAAAGATAGTTTATTTTACAAATTACACAGATTATTATTTAATGTTTATGCAGTGTGTATGTCCCAATAAATCTTAATTCTACGGAGTGTCACTGATTTTAAGTCTAAATCACTTTGTTCGAAAAGATTATACCAACGGTAACGGTGAGAGTTTATTAACCTTTAGGAAGCCAGGTGTTTTTGGAAAAAACTGCGCGAATTTAGCTTCCCGGATTTTGCTTAAATATCGTATAAAAACAAAGGAATTGGTTTTTTTGTGATTGTTTTCTGCTTGCCAGATAATGTACCTTATTATTCATATATATTTCATGATAATATCGTTACAAGTTTTCCCAGAAAAGCTATTTTTAACAAAAAAATGTATGAAAATATTTTCCATTCGACAAAAAAATGTAAATAATGTATTCATACGAAAATTATCATTTTTTTTATTTCTCTACAAACCTGAATAGACACCCTACATGAAAAAAACCAATTCAAAGGTGTTTTCGAAGAAGTAATGACATAAATACTTGTTTTAAAATGAAAACCGTTTGTAAAAGTGACGCCAAGTTGACCATAGATATTTATTATAAATTATTCAGATGGGTTGGCGCTATGCGAAATTTTGGTATGTCAAGACAGAGAACGGCGCAAGCGATTCTGACCTTGTTCTTCATACAATTTCTTTATACATAAGGGACAAAATCGCTTCAATTTTTTTCTTTTCAATTTCGACCCGCGGCCACGGCCGAACGGCCATCGAGAGGTAGTATCTTTGTCACAAAAATCTTAAATCTACGGAGTGTCTATTTCACACACACTGAGTTCGATACGATTACACAAACTGTCACAGTCTAAGGGCACAATTCGCGGTGACCTACTTCTCAAAGGACGGCAATGGTCCTGAGGGGAACTTCCACATTTGGACAGTCCTTGGTAGGTTTGGCAGCTAACTGCTGTTAACAGCTGGAGTCTGCAGCTCCGGGAAGACTGACTTGTCTATAATATCATATTGTACAATACGAGTTTCAGAGAACTCAATCTCAACTCAGAACTCAGTTGATTTATTTTGTTTTGAAGAGTTTTAATTTTCAATGTACTATCGTTACTTAAATTAAAACTCTTAAAAACGAAATGTCTAGAAATTGTTACATAGTTAATGCCCGAGAAATACAAAAAACAGTTGATTTATACCTGTGGGATGGTTTTTAACACTACATCAACTTGTAGAGCTTTAATATTATGTTTTTTTGTATTATTGTTATTTATTTTTGTATGTCGGTAGGTATGTTAATTGTGATTTTTTTTTTGTGATTGTTTTTTTTGGTGATTGTGTTTTTTTGTGATTTGAATACTATCTTATTTGTGTTTTTGGTTGCATGTCGTTATTTTTTTATTTAAGTCCACACATCAAGGGGGGAAGGTTATGGATATGGAGAGCGGGAAGGTGGGATTCTCGTCGGGACCTGAACGCCCGAGAGAGGCTAGGCTCGGGTTAGGATACATAGGAAGTTTGGAGTAGAAAGATTTGGCCAATTCTCTCCCAAAGTCCGTCCTTTCGAAGGAGCCCGAACTCACCTGCGTAGCCCGACTCGGGCTGCTCCAACGAGCCGTGACGGGTGCTGGTCAGCTGCCCCAAGTAAGCCGCTCCGTTCGGCGCTGCACCGGGGAAGTTGGCGTTTTTCCAGTGGCTGGGTTTTGGGTCATTCTTCATGTTCGTATCAATATATTATTTCTAGGTTCCCAAGCAAGTCACTCTGCTCATTTTACACTAAGTAACTCTAATGTATATTTTCTTTATTTCGATATATTGCGTTCTTGCATTTTTCACTTCATTTCAATTACCTCTTCCATTTGAAGTTAAGTGACGTATCCCTTCAATAAAATACGTATTCCTACGGAAGCTGTTCAACGTGTCACTTCCAGAAAACAATCATAACGCATAAATGATCCATGTTACTTGTTTGTAAATGTTACATTGTTTGAGTAAGGTAACTTGACACAAAAATGTTATGAATACCGAGGTGACTCAATATTACGCGGGTCCAGCAGACCATTTAACCAACATTCTTTAACCTACTTTTATTTGTAGATCTGAAAATTTTGAAAAGTTCTTTCATTATACATGGTGTCCGGGGATAAAAGTAACTTCGGCGTATGACTCTACATGATAATATAAGGTAAATAACTTTTTTTCGAAATTTCAACTTTTAGGGGTACTTTTTTGGTAAAAAGATAAAATTAGTCTGGCGTGTGCGGGCAGTACTTTTATTTTATCCTTCTATTATCCAACGTCGTCACAAACGCGCCCGGCGGGTGCACAGAAATTTATCAGTTAACTTTGTACCTTACACTAAGGATTTTTAATACGTATGTTTTTTGTATGGAATTTCGGAAAATGTTGTTAATCTTCTTTACTTCTGCCATCATGTAGAATCACCTCACGAACACCCTGTATAATACAAACTTGAGAAACAAATTTTTTTTTTTTACATTAGGTCTACACAGGAGGCCCTGTGAAATGGAAAATAATTTCCCTAAGGGGCTATTAGAGGGTATTTTAAGGAAAGAAAGGAGATGAAGTTCTGGGAAGGAAAGTGATATGAGGGTTGGGTAGGAATATGGGGTTCAGTGTGTCTAGATCATCCGCCGCCAATACCTAGACAACCTTACCCCATGAACCCGGGCACCCCTGCTAAGTCACCAAACGTAGCAAACCACTTGGGGTGACCTATGGCAGAGGTGTTGGTTATCCAATAAATGGTTTCCGGGGCGGCGGTACCCATTCCCGCCTCCCAAATTGTCCAAAATTAAAAAAAATTCGAAGGTGGCAAAAACTTGGGGTGTAACATTATATAGGTTCAATATTATTCGCGCTAGGGAAACCATTGCTTGAAACGTCGCTTATAATGGTTTGGTCGTCAGATCTGGAAATCCTCGTACTTTCTCCACCTTCCACTTCCCCATCTCTATCCCAACCACTACCTTCAGTATCACAACATACCCCAACTAGGATGCCCTAGTCCTAACTTACTCTTGTGTATAAACACACAAAACCGTCCCAATGTTGAATATTAGCCAGGCAAAACAATTTATTATAATGTAATGCGAAATATGAAAGGTATGTAGTTACCTAGTATTTACATCGTATGGCAGTCATTCCGTTGACAGAAATTATGTTAGGTGCTTATTCGCGTAAGTCCCGTCGACAAGTGTATGCGGATGTGGATATGCGGCTGTCAACAATAAAAAATATTTTCCGAGTTTGAGCGCGAAATACGAGATGCTTTTAAAGTAATTGAATTAAACTACGGCGGTTCAACGCTGGAAGTTGTAACATGAGATTCTGGTAGGGAATCAAGGACTAGAGAAGGATGATGGTTGTCCATTTGTCTAAGCAGTTATTACTTGTTTATCTGTAATTATCGCACAAGTGTGTACCTAGTACCCGGAGCCAATGGGACGGTTTCATTGTTGTTAGGCGGAAGGAAGATTGAGAGAAAAATACACATAGCTTAACTTCACTTAACTTCACCTTAACTCCACCTTAACTCCACCTTAACTTCACCTTAACTTCACCTTTACTTCACCTTAACTTCACATTAACTTCACCTTAACTTCACCTTAACTTCACCTTAACTTCACTTAACTTCACCTTAACTCCACCTTAACTCCACCTTAACTCCACCTTAACTTCACCTTAACTTCACCTTAAATTCACCTTACTTCACCTTAACTTCACCTTAACTTCACCTTAACTTCATCTTAACTTCATCTTAACTTCATCTTAACTTCACCTTAACTTCAACTTCACCTAACCTAACATTTAGCATTCAATCCTTATTTTGGAAATGGAACACTTGTAACTTTGTGAACATCGCTTTACCTTAATTTTATTTTACTTGTTAAAATATTTTCATTCCAACGTTTTTTTTTAGTGTCTTACAAAACTGATTATTGTTGGGTTGGATTGTAAGTAGTATTTCTTTTTGCATTTTTATTTGTATTCGTGATTTTTTTTAATTTGTAATGATGAAGTTTTATTTCTAATACATAAACATAAAACTTTTTTTTCCTATGTATACTCCTATGTATTTTTTTGAAATTGTATTTATTACTCTTAAAATAGATCGACTTTAAGTGGTCATATAAACCTGGTTAGATTTTCAAATTTTAACTCACACTTTTTATAATAATAATATTTTTATGATTTGTATAGCGCCGTTTTTGTGAAATATCACCTCAAGGGCGCTGTACAAATTCATAATAAATTTCTGCAATCTTAATTCAAATTACAGATTAGACAAAAAATATAAAAACTTATAGTAAATTTATTATAAACTTTCTAATTAAAGCGTGTTTTTCGGAAGTGACCTGTCAAGTGAGTGTCTTTTCTGTATCTATTTGTAAATAATAAATCTAGATAGAGCCTAAGAATTCATAACAAATTGTACAGCGCCCCTGAGGTGATTTCTCACAAAAGCGGCGCTCTACAAATTATCCAAATTTATATGTTCTCACGACTTTATGTCCGGATAAAATCTTCCCTGTGGGAAAAACTAAACCCTTCCACACAATTTTCCACAAATGATCATCTAGTCAATCCATGCTACGCAATTGATATAATAAATATTATACTTAAATAGTATAATACTTATTATACTTAAATAGACACACCAATACAGAACAACACGTCAACCCACAGAAACCAAATGGGAAAATAATTCACCGACTCTAGATATTTTCATATCCGTAGAACTCCTAACTGGACCGCTAAATCTTACTGATCCCTCAATATAAATATTTTTAAAATCTTTCGTAATCCTACATGTATTTAAAATGACTGATTTTTGCATTCTTATGTTTAAATTCTTTGACAAATCTAATAAGCCAAAATTTTTAGTTTTTTGAGAGAGCTAGGTATAATGCCAGTAGCCGAAATAATAAATAAAATTAAAACAAATAACTTTGTTTAAACCACTAATATAATCACAATTACCTTTTTGGTAATTGTGATTATATTAGTGGTTTAAACAAAGTTATTTGTTTTAATTTAATTCAAAATGATGCCACAAAGTGATTTTGCGAAGTTTGAAGAAGAAAGAAATAATAAATGATTATATTTTTATTATCCGAGAATGCCAAATTCTTTTAATCTCATTTCCTAAATCTGTAAATTTTCTTATTTTTTCTGAAATAAGTTTTCCAATATTATAGGAATTTGGAATGTGATCAATGATATAATTTATTTTTTTAATTTTGTCGTGTAAAACTATATCGGGTCTATTTTTGAGTAATTTTTCTGTCTGTTATTATAGTTTTATTAAAATATATTTTATAAAATTAATTTTCTAAAAATTAATTTGGTTTGTATTCATAATATGTGAATTATTTTTAAAGCCTGAATGTAAACTCGGACGGCGCTAATACAGAAAATCCCGATAAAATATGTTCTATAGTTTCCGGAAAAGTCATACATTTTATACATCATCAATTTTATTTGTATCTTTTATTTATTTTGTTATGAAATTTTTTTTATTTACGTTGTATTGACATTTTGACTGTCCAACTAGGTAGGTCTCCCATTCTAGGACAGTTAGAACTTTAATTATATGCTTCCTATATTTTTTTTTGTATTAATTACTCAATCTTGAATGGCAAGCATCAATCCTTCTATTTCTGCGCTCAACTCTCCAATACTCAACCATGACAGATGCTTCAAACATTTTGTTTGAATATTTTCAATTCGGTTATTATAAGTTTGGTTCTGAGGATTCTAAATGACAGATGATATTTCGAGATAGATCTTACATATACCGTATACAATAGTTCAAGTGTATCGGAAACTTGTGAAATTCAGGGATACATGTCAGATCCAAATGATTAATTAGGGTGATGTATGCCATGACGAGTTGCCTATTGGACCAAAACTGCTGAGTTCATGTAAAATAAAGTAGTTACGAACCAACCTAGTTATAACAGTTTTCAGCGAATATAGTGTTCTCTTTTCCAGTCCTGGAAATTTTGTAAAGTTGCCTCTCATTTATGTACTTACTAGCTTCTGCCCGCGACTTCGGCTGCGTAGGATTAGTACTTCGAGTAATCTATTTTCTTTTCCTAGGTCCCATCTACGATTGTACCAAAATTCTTAACCTATTTATTTAAAATATCTATTATTCTTGATTCGATTAAAAGTATTATTCAAATAAATTCACTAATTTAGATATTTTCTAAAATAGAATTTTGATTTAAGAATCATTGTTTTGCAAAATGTCATTCTCAAATTTTGACATTTTCTACTAAACGATAATTATTATTTTTAATATTACGAAAATAAATAGTTAGCTTAATAAATTATAGCCTATATGTTATTCTGATGTATAAGCTATATTATTGTAAAGTTTCATTAAAATCCATTCAGCAAATTTTGCGTGAAAGAGTAACAAACACACATACATCCATACAAACTTTCGCATTTATATAATTAGTAAGATTTATGCATTAACTTACCTTGGAGCTATATTCTTGAAATATGAGCAAACAGTGCAATTCGTCGGCAGGTGTAAGTCATTAATTTGGTTAACTTCTAACACATCTTCTTAGTTAAGTTTAGCTGAAAATTTAAAATATCGGTGTAGTGCATAATACTCCTACCGAAGGACTTAATACATGTGACTTGCTCTGGGTTTTACAGTGGCTCAAAACATCAAAATTGAGACAAATCGATTAAGCCATACACCATTAGCGTTCACCAAAAAAACATAGCTCCTTAACTGAATGGATAGCGGTAGCACATTGTGGAAATATTAACAAATGCTACAATAAAGGTCTTTAGAAAGTGCTTGCATTATTTCTAAAGAGCTCTTTCCCGTTGTAGACATTTTTTGTCAACCAATTGTGTAGAAATGGGAACACCGTTATTCAGCGCACATACACATCCAGATGCACATATTTGTTGATGCGTATCTCAGAAGAATAATAGCTTTGATATGTTTTTTATTAAACATTCTTAAAAATCCTACATTTTTTACAATTCATGGAATGTTATTTTTTTTAATTGTTTATGGATACAAAAAATCTCTTTTAACTTATTAGCAACGTGTATTAATTGATCCGAATAACTTGCACCAAATTCAACGTAATTTTCTCCAAGACACAACCAACGTACTTTCGAAAAAGTAGCTATTTTTAATGCATTGAATGGTATTACAACGTAGTTACACATAACTAACTAACTAACTAACTAACCATCACGCCGTTTCCCGCAGAGGTAGGCAGAGAAGACGGACCGCCAAACAACTCGGTCTTGGCACACACTCCTTGCTTCATTCACATTCATACATTTTCTCATACATACTCTTCTATTATTCTGATTCTTGACATGGCCCGACTCAAGTATCTAACTCACTTGATCGTGCCACGTCTTCCTTGGGTGACCTCGGCTTCTTCTACCATTCACATTCGCGTCATAAATTCTCTTTACACTCCTTTCTTCATTCATTCCCTCAACATGCCCAAACCATCTAAGCGTCCCTTTCTTAATCTTACTTATTACGCTCACATCAGCCTTGCATTCTTTTCGGATCTCCACATTCCTCACACGATTATACATGGTTTTACCACACATATGCCTCAGGGATCTCATTTCTACAGCATTCAGTCTACTTTCATCCTTTCTCTGCCAGATATAATTATATAAAGTATGGAGAGTATCGGGAGTCCATTTGAAGTGTCAATTTGGATTGTCCATCTGTACTCCATTTGGAGTGTCCATCTAGAGTGTTCATCTGAGGTGTCCATCAGGAGTATCCATCTAGGGTGTCCGATTGTAGAATCCATCTGGGGTGTTCTTCCTGAGTGTTCAACTAGGGTGTCCATCTAGAGTGTCCATCGTCTGAAGATGAACTGACTAGAATCTCTGATAAAGGAGGAAAAAGCACAACACGACACAAACACCTTAAAAATCAAAGTCGATATTAATTCTCATATTTATTTTCTTTACTTAGCATTATTATACAAAATTTTATCTAAAAGATGATATATCAAAATTTTCACATATAAAAGCGTGAAAATTTTGATAGTTAATTCAATCGCTGGAAATTTAACAACAGTAATGTATTTGTAACTGCATTTTTATCAAACGAAAAACCAATAACATGCACATTTTAACAACAGCAAGAACATTGAACTGGCAATCGTTTAAACGGGGTATGTAATTTCAAATTCATGTTTATAATATCTCTCCCAAAAATAAAGTCGATACAATGTCAAAGAGTACGCTTTGGTGCGGTTTCGGTTTTGGCAATTGTCTGTGTGATGTTTTTTCTTTATTCCTCTTTTACATCTCTATTTATTTTTACCATTTAGGTCAAACCATTTTCCTTTCAATTTTCTAACAGGAAATAAAAACGAAATATAAAAATAATACAGGATTTTTTTTCACTTGGGCAGACAAAAAACAAAAACACTTTAATATATCTATTATGGTTTGGTGCAATTAACTGTTCAACATTTTCTCATTGAATGGGAATCCGCATATAAATTTAACCCTCTTCCAGTATGATTTGCACACAGAATAATAATATAAATTGTATTTAAAAAAAAATTACCTGTGAATTCAAATTTTGTAAACATATTTTTTAATTTTTTTTTTATTTTATTTAATATTTATAGTTTTTTTTTTCAATATATATATTTTTTCATTTTCGACCTAGTTGCGACATCTCTTCCTTCTAAAACTTTCCAACAAACCAAAACAACGGATGGGTTATGCGAATTTAAAGTATTTTAATATAAATATCTGTTATAATAATAATACTTGGAGGTTTTTATATTTTGTAAAGCGCCGTTTTTATGAAAAATCACATTCAATATTTTAATTCACAAAATCATTAGAAAAATACCACTTTCTAACTGAAAACCGTACTCGACTTATATATTTGCACAACATCTTTATAATCACGATGGAAGATCTGTTTTAATCGACTACCAGAAGAAATTATACATATTTTAAAGTCAGTCTTGAGAAAAAAAAAACTGATTCATCGCGAATTATGTGACTGACAGTCACAGCTATAAAAGTTCAAGCGTTATTTGGTTTGGCGTATTTCCGCATATCGGTTGCCGTACATTTCCAATGGGAATGTATGACGAGGATATACTGAAGTGGGCTAAGCCAAATAACGCTTGAGCTTTTATAGCTGTGTCTGTCGGACCCTTTAATCGCAGTGGGTGGGTAGCTGCTTTCACGAACCCGGGAAACCTTGCTAAGTCACCTAACGTAGCGAACTACTTTGGGTGACCTGGCAGGAATGTTAGTTATACAATAAATCCTTCCTGGGCTGGCGGTACTCATACCAGCCTCCCAAATTATATGTAAGTGACTTAAATTTCTAAACTAAGAATAAAAAAAATAAAAAATAAAGAAAAGCAAATAGAAAGAAAATAATGTAGTTGAATTTTAAATTAATGTAATTAAGTTAGATGAATTATATGATGGACGAGTAATAGTTATATCATACGACTAGTTTCAAACACTTGTGAGACCATTTTGAATAATATGTTATAATTGAATGCATAGAGAGGATGTATTTGAATACCACTCAAAAGGACCTTTCTACGAGAAGGGGAAACTGGGCTCAGTTTAAAAGGGGCTAGTTGTAGTTAAAATATTAATTTGGTTTAAATCTACGATAAAAGTTTAAATGTGAACTGCTATTACACAATTTAATCGGTAGCACCTCAATCTAGTTGATAAATAGTAAAATAAAATAAATAATGTTGTTTTTGGAATTGTAAAAATTTGATTCGATAATGATTTCGGATATTTGTTCAAATATCTCTTCACTCCTTGGAAATCCATACAATTATGCATCACTCAACTGGTAACTGATGCATTTTTATTATAGATAAGATCATTCCTACCTTATTCGAACTAAGCCAACAAAATCATAGTAATATCTTATCTTATCTTACTAATAATACAAACGCGAAAGTTTGTATGGATGTATGTGTGTTTGTTACTCTTTCACGCAAAAACTACTGAATGGATTTTAATGAAACTTTACAATATTATAGCTCTTACTTCAGAATAACATATAGGCTTTATAAAGCTAACTATTTTCAAAATATTATAAATAATAATTATAAAAAATGTCAAAATTTGACATTTTGCAAAACAATCAAATTTCATTTAAATCAAAGTTCTATTTTAGAAAATTAGTGAATTTATTTGAAGTACTCGCCTAATACATTGAATCGAATTAAGAATAATAGATATTTTAAATAAATTGGTTAAGAATTTTGACATACACATAGATGGGACCTGAGCAGACGAAGTCGCGGGCAGAAGCTTGTTTTCCATAAAACCAACATTAAGTACTACGTAGATATTTTTATTTTACCTCTTAGAATAAGTTTTACAGTTGCTCATACAGTACAAACAAAGTAAAATTCAAATTACCAGAGAATGTTCAGATACTGGAATAATAAAGAAGAAATATTCCAACGGCGATTCAAGGGACGATGAACTAAAATTCAATATATTATGCACTCACGAAAGCCATAACGGCGAACGCTATTTTTGCATTTTCGACCATTTGAATTAGATAAAATCGGTACGGTGTGTGTAGAATTTTGAAATTCCAATCTATCCAATATTCTTATTATAGGTACCTTATTTCTCATCTTAATATATAAAACTAAGTCGGGTTAGTTACACCATTTATGATTCAAGAACGGCTGGACCGATTTTCATGATCTTTGATTTGTTGGATTTGTCTCCGTCCCGATTAACAGAATAACTATTAAAACATCTAAAAAAAAGCACGGAAAAAATAATTATGAAGAAAATAATTTTTTTCATATATTTTGTATGGAACGGCTTTTCAAATAATGTGCGTTGGTCGACATAATTTGAATCAATTCGAAATTTTGTGTTTAATAAATTAAACACAAAATTTATTGATCCTGAGGCGGTACAAAGTTTGCCGGGTGAGCTAGTTTATAATAAGAAATAATCCTGTATGTATTGTATCCTAGAAATTTAGGAGGTAGAGGTATAGTCAAAATAACTTCTTTGAAACACAATCAAGTAGATGTGTTAAGAATTTTTTTCCATAGGAAAGCTAATAGCTCAGAAATGCATAAAATTATTTTTATGCCAATATTATTATAATTTATTCGCATTGGCAGATTTAAAGTAGAGTCACTAAACAAAGCTTTTCCTGAAAATTAAGGAAGTCGCTTTTAGTATTGGACTAGATTAATAAATACTTTTAGCACGGTGCCGTACCATCAGTGACCTCTCTCGAAAATAAGATTTTTTGTATACGGTACAAAAGTTTTATTGTTTGCGAATGTGTGGCCATGGAACTCAGATGCAATGATAAATGTTATTATTTTTTTAATTGATAAACTAATATTTAAGATATGATTTTTATGCATAGCACAAAGGGTAATAATTATTAGCCTGAAACACTCATCCACATTGAAAGGATGTATATATGTTTATGTATTTTTTCTTGGGAGATTTTTTCAAAGTGGATGAGTGTTTCAGGCTAATAATTATTGCTTATAATACGGGACTCGAACCCGTATTCTTCTGATTTCCGGCCAAATGCTATAACCACTGAGCTACATTAAGCTGACGTATCTCCGTGGTTAGAGCATATGACCGGAAATTAGAAGGACACGGGTTCGAGTCTCGTCGGCGTGATGTATCTTTTCTCGGGAGATTTTTTCAATGTGGTTGAGTGTTTCAGGCTAAAAATTATTGCTTATTATAATGATACATGTGTCAGATTATTATTAAAGATGTGGATTGAAGATAAGACACGAGGTAGAACCCCATTATCAATAATTGTCTAGATTTTCTCTTCCGGCTTCTAGACACATTGAAAGACAATTTCACCGATTTTAATTCTTTACTTTAAAAAAAAAACTTTTTTGGCAGATACGATTTTAGATTTTCAACGTCCGAAACGTTGGCCAAAGAAGGAGGTAGCACAGGACATAACACACCAAAATAAATCATTATAACACTTTATTAGTATTTCACATAATAATAATTTAAACATACCTACATTGTTTGGCTATCCACAGTTAGTGGTTTAAAACAATAATAAAGCTATTTTTTGAAATTTATTTTTGGGGTGTTATGCCGTTTTGTGCTGCCGCCTTCTTTAGCCAACTTTTTGGACAACGTTGGCTAAACAAGGAGGTAGCGCAACACGGCATAACACCACCAATATAACTAACAAAAATACTTATTGCCGTGAAAAATCGCTCGGATATACATAGGAAGATATCAACATTAATTACCAATGTCAAAAATTACCCTTCTTAGCCCCTTCTTAGATTTTCCGAAATATACGTTCTAATCAATTCCAAGTGCCTACAATTAAATCAACTTTTGCCAAAAAGCACGAATCCTACCTCTCACCGCTAATATTCAACACCTTCTTAAAAGCAACCACTTACTCCATCACTCATAAAAATCTAAAATGGCTATATAAACAATGCAACATTTGGCTACTACACAAAAAAAGAGTATGCATCACCAAGTTAATGCTAATCTCTTCCTAATCGATAATTCCTCATCCTTTCTTTACACATGTTTTATTTCCAATTATAGAGATTTATTATTTCTTCTTATTGATTTATTATTCTTGCAACTTGTATTTTCATGTTTATTTTCTGACTATTTTCCTGTTTTTATCTTTTTGAATGTTCTAATTATTACATTTTTTTCTGTTTACTTCCTGTTTATTCTGTTTATTTTCTGACTATTTTCCTGTACACCTTTTATCTTTTTTAATGTTCTAATTATTACCCGTCTCAGAACAGACAACGTCTAGTGAGGCAGGTAACTTACTTGTTATAAAATATTATATTATTTCAATAAACGACCTGGTTGCCGGCAATAAAAATGAAGTGAAATGAATGAAATGATAGTAAAAAAAACAGTTACTTTATTTAAATCCCATCATACCTCGTTTCATTTTTCCCCCATCTACCCTTTTCATCGACCACTTTTACGAAGCCCGCACGAGTGCTCCAGTTTGCTGGGAGTGGAGTCCAACAGACACTGGAGTGAGTGGTCACTAACGAAACCTATTGTCGGTGGAAGCGATACCCCGTTCCGTACTCAGCACTGAGGTGGAGATTTATGTAAACGGTACTGGAAAAGATAGACACATATTTTATCAAATATCTTTTAGAAGTGGTGCATTTGTGAATTAAAGATTTTTACGATGTGTTGTAGTGGGATAGTTACAGTATAGGAGTATTTTCTCACTGAAGATGTACGGTTGATTGGCTAAACAGTGAATTCTTAAGTTACTATATCTGAAAGGTGTAAAACCTTCTCTCTTACGTTCGTAGAGATTTGCTCGTTGTCCATATTATGATGTTTTCTTCTGCTGTTGTATTTATTTGATACATTACGACAGCGCCAGAATCATTGTCGTTATTAAAGAAGATAATATTTTTAGTATTTTGGTAGTGTTCTAAATCCTAAACTATAATTTTATGGGAAGGAAATTTTTTTATTATCATTTTTATTCCGAAAATCTCTTACCTATTCAAAAAAAACTTTATCGAAAACAAGACAATTCTCAATAACAATTCTCACGAAGACCATTCGTAGGGTTCACAATTAGGATAAACCTAGCTGTATAATGTGATCCAATATAAAATCAATTGTCTACAAGAGATCTAGCATGGTCGATCGATAAAACCCTATAACAATACGATATTGAACAAATTCATCATCTATGGTCAGTTACCAATATTTGCGAGCACGGTCTACGATTTGTAGTATATATTCCGACCGACGATTGATACATTTTAGTGTGGCCTTCATAGCATTAGATAAGTTTCTGTTATAAGATTATAAGTTATAAGAAACACTACACATCTTTTCAATAATGTCGGTCGTTATGCAAAACTACTGGCCTATTTAATGAACGTATTGAACTAACGAATCTCTTAGAAATGAGAGAAGTCATATACGCGATCCATATCAATAATGCATCTAAGACGCAATCAATTTCGTGTCAATTCTTAGAAAATACCTTTAATGTTGCCAGCGTATATCGATTTTTTTTTATTCCTTGTTCATAAAGCGTACTTGCGACATCAATATATATGTACAATCTTTGGAAGTTATGCCTACCGATCCAATATCGTAAATTTATAGATTTCACCGTGTAAGAGCTCCAGATGTCCACCCGATAGCCACATAAGTATCTCTATAGTAACTACTAACATATTTCGACCGTACATATCAAGCTTTAAACATTTTTTTTTTTAATTCCTTTACTAACATTTTTCCTATAACTTGCAAGTTTTAATTTATGCAATATAACACAAAAAGTATTCTACTTGTCAATAATATTATTTATTTTTAATTAATAAACTAATATTTAAGACAAGATTTTTATGCGCAGCACAATGGGTAACAATTATTATAAGCAATAATTATCAGCCTGAAACACTCATCCACATTGAAAAATCTTCCAAGAAGGTAAGCCGCCGTAGCTCAGTTATCGTTATTTTTTTATTAATTTAATGTGGATATAGAAATACGTCAACACTAGACTTGGTAGGTAAGGTGCGATTGCGAAGTGGATTAGAGCACCTGACCGGATATCAGAAGGGAGTGGGTTCGAGTCCCGTCGACCGCGGCGGCGTGTATCTTTTCTCGGAAGACTTTTCAATGTGGATAAGTGTTTCAGGCTGATAATTATTGCTTATAATATTAGTGCCTATAAAACCACTTGCAAGCTTACATAAAAAAAATATTTTGTTTGTTTCTGGTAAAATTTAATATGACATAAAAGACTATTGGTATTTTACTTCTTCTTCTTCAGTGATGACCGAAGAAATTACCGAGACTTATCCGAATAATCCTTAAAACGACACAAAAGCCGCTGTCAAGTAAGATTGCAAAACCAGGGGGGCAGGAGCACAGAAACCCGAGGAGCAGAGCCTACTCTCCTTGAGTACCTTCACCGTAATCCGTTTAAAATTAAATTTTGGTCGGAGAAAAATGCCGAATTCACTCGGAGGAGAAAATATCCAGTTTGCAAACAATCGCTAGCTGTTCGAATGGAAATCCTAAGGAGTGGTGTTTGCTCACGTCCGTACTGGGCCAGTCGAGGGAATGAAACAGTTGATAATATTTATTCGAAGCTTAAGTGAGAAAATTTTGGAATAAACTAAGAGAGGGTATTACCAGAGAATACCGGAAATTAGTCCTCTTTAAATCAAATTCTAGACGTATTGACTCTTTTTTACAAAAAAACATAAATTGATTTTGAAAGATTGTTATTTTATCTGGTACACGCAGTTTTAAAATTTTGAAAAACTAAGTGTATTTTTAATATACTAAGGTTATACCGTTGGTCGTTGGGAGATTTGTTCAATTTTCAAACGATAGATTCTATTAAACAACACAAATTTCAAATCATATAATCAAACAAAAAAATAAATCAATACATAATTTAGCTAGTCAACACAGTTTGAATGTTTTTAATTTTAGTTAAATTAAAATCATTAAAAAATTAATACGAGAACGTGTTTTGGGACAAAATTATCTCAGTTTTTCTATTTATTTAACGTCTTACAAACTAAAATATTTCAATTTTTTTTTCACACTTATTTTGTTTAGACATTTTGGATAATCATAAATACATATGATCAAAAAATACTCACAATAAATACTATATTTAATAAATTATCATCGTGCGTTTTGAGCATTTTTATTGCTTACTTGAATGTAGGTATATATTAAAGCAAGTTTTGAATGAAATAAATCGATAATAATTTATTTTTTTTAAATTTGATACCGGGAATAATCGATCTTTCTCATTAAAACCTCCCTGTACAGTTGCAAGCATTTTAAAACTTTTATTCTCACCTGCTGGTCAATCGCTCTTAAGCATTTTCGACAAATTATGCTCTTGAAACTGATTTTAAGTATCAATATATAAATATGTTAAATAAAGTAATATTGCTAACCCAACAGTTGATTTTCCAGTTGGCCTCCCTAAATTATAATTATTACAATTTTTTTAGCATTATTCACCAATTGCAAAACCAATAGTTGGTATGGATATCGAACGAATTTATTTGTTGTGTAGATTTTTTGTAGTTATATACTGGTATATATTAGTCCAGTCACTTAGTTAAAAAAGGTGATAACCTAAAAATTAGTACAACCATTAGTTTAATATTCGACATGTCTCAAAAGTCTCATAAGGTCACGTGTGAGCGTCTTTGGATATTCAAGGTCAAAGGTCATGAAAATCCCTTTTTTCAAAATCATTCAGACAAAATTTGTAGAGAATTTTATACTCTACAACTTTTATATTGATGCAAATACGATTCGACGCAAAGGAAGCGAGATATTTCCAATAAAACTGATTTTCGTGGCCTTTGACCTTGAATATCTAAACTCTCACACGTGACCTTATGAGACTCTTGAGACAACATGTAGAAAACCAAAATAACGGTTTATACAAACTTTCAGCTTGACTGAGGTGAAATCCTTACTGGACTATGCACGGCGAAAAATGTTATTCTAAAATACGATCATTTTATTCGTAAAAACGGTTAAAAACGGGACTAAAGTTCTTATGAACAAATTAACAGTGGTTCAATGTTTATTGGCGGGAAAATGTAAGAATAATTTGTTGGTATACGTACGAAATTACTTATACCAACAAATTATTCTTACATGTTCCCGCCGATAAACATTGAAACCCTGTTAATTTGTTTGTAAGAACTTCAGTCCCGTTTTTTACGAATAAGTGATCGTATTTTAGAATAACATTTTTCTCCGTGTGCGCACTTGAAGTGAAACATCACAAAAGTGCGCTTTACAAATATTTCGTTATTATTATTATATATGCAGTTTATAAACGAGAACTTTTATCCTAGATGCATTTTAATGAAAAAATCAGTTATACTTTTGTTGTTTGGCGATACATATTTTCTGCGTACCCCTTTAAACTTATCTATGTATATGGGGCTAGGTATAGCGTATTTTCCCTGAACCGATTTCATTTTAGTATGCCAGGGGGCTACCGTCGGGGATCTACTGTTATGGAATCATAAATTAATTAGGTACATTGGTTTCCTTAGGTGTTACAAATATAACTTTAAACACAGCATTTATTCATTCCATTTGACTTTATGTAGGTGTAACTTCAACATCTATTTTAAAATATTTCAAATATTTTTATTGGCGACTGTAACAAATTAATACTTTATTTCAGTTGGGAAATGTGAATTAAAATTTATTGAAACAAATGAAGTAATTTTATATATTGGCATCACTTTTGAAGCCTATACCGATCAATGTAATATTTCATCATTGGATAACAAGATATTATTTATGAAACATGAAACAGAACATGACAAAGAAAATAAAAGGTAACGGTTGCAACTGGGAATCAAACTCAGGATCTCTGTGTTACCAAGACGAGGCCCAGCGATTTTTGTCAGTCTCATATGTCAAACTTAGAATTACTAATATTATCATCATCTTGACGGCCGGCGTAGGCCATCGGTAGGGCGTTGGACTGCCATTCCGAAGGTCGCGGGTTCGAACCCGGCCTGCGCAAATAAAATTTATTTTATTGATTTGTGTTATTTCACAATTAATTATTTATAAATAATAAATAGTTCCAGAGTGGAAGATACTCTTACTATCGCCCTGATGTAAGACCACCATTCAGAATTGAAACGTTGCTTGAAATGGCTTTAGCCGTGTTTAGTGACTAGATCTGAATAGCCAGGTACTTACCCACCTTCCTCTTCCTCGTCTCCTTCCCTTTCCCACTTACCTTCAGCCTCATAACATACCCCAATTGTTGGGTAATACTTGCAACTGTACAGGATGCCATAGTCACACTGGCTCCAGACGGGAGCAGTTGGGACTCTTGTGAGGTATTCACTATAAAAAAACTTGTAGAAAGTCAATACACGTCTTATATAAATAAAAATCAGATAACATGTATCTTCAAATTATTAGGCAAGTCTGAGACACTATCAAGGTCACAAAATCGATTCAGGTATAACTTTTACAAACATACAAATGGCAGCCAAAAAAAATTGGGAATTAGTTAAGGATATTATAGGTAATTTTAAGATTGAGATCATATGCGATCGACAAAAATTACATAAAATATTCAGGTTTGAATGGCTGAGTGGTTGGGACGGTAAGATAGAGATCCTTGGTTCTATTCTCAAATGTAATTGTATGAAAATATTAGATTTAATTCAGAACTTCGGTTTTAAGTGTTTTCACATACTTATATAAGAATTTTTAACCTCCATGGATCATGTCGGAAAAGTTTTGGGGATTCGAAAAAATGCTATGATCTAAACATTCTGCATAGACAAAGAAGCATTGATAAATTCTATTAATAATAATAAAAGCCAGAGTTTAAATTTTAGAACTTTTGCTACTTCAGAAAACATAATTCTTCTTTACACTGATTTGTGTCACATTTTAGACAGTTAAGCAATAAAAAATGTAAAATTTTTGTGGTTGAGAATACATTTACAACAACCAAATATATAAAACAACATCAAATGGCTTTTAAAATTGCAAATGTGTGGACAATATACACGACGACAATAAGGACCTTCAAAACACCCAACTTAAAGGGACCTATATTTTCTGTCTGAGAGAATGTTAGAGGAAGTTTTAGAGCCTAACAAAACGTATCAAAATAAGCATCAAATATAAGCAGTAATCACAAACCATAACAATTTGGGCATTCCTTGGTCGTAGCTGGCTCGTAATCGACTTTGAACACGTTGTGTTTGACATCAAATGTTGATTCCTTTGATAGCAAGTGCTCATCTTGGAGAGCAGGCATTCCTAGGGGCAGGAATCGTAAACTCTTTTAAAATTGTTTTATTTTTTATTATATTTACGTGCAAAAGTCGCGCCTATAGTCTTATGTACCTATCGATATAGTTTGTTTTCACTTTGTGATAAGCTGAATAGGGGTACAGCGTTTAAAATATATATCCAAATCAAATAAGTAAATACTGAAGTCTTTGGTTATTTTATATATATTAATGCCATCAAACTAATGCAAGTTAACAAGGCGAATTTGAAACATCGAAATGGAATCTGATTTTATCATAGTTCACTTTAATTTTAATCTCCTTGAAAGTGATATTGGCAAGCACAGTGTTGCGAGCATTGTGAATTCTACAAATTAAGTACAGTATTCAATTTCATATTAAATAATTATACTGATAAATGTTTTGTATTACAACGTGGATAATTTCCTCTGTGAAAAAACTAGTGGTTTCTACTCAAACTTATGCCTTGTTTGCATCTGACAAGTAGTAAGTCGAGTGGCGAGTAACTTGCTACTTGACTCACCAAAAAGTATTCGCACTGCTGTCAAGTAGAGTTCATTAGTAATTGACGCGTCGCGACATGACGGGTTGCAACGCAATAAAGTAAATACACTAATTAAGCTGATTTTTATGCTTATTTTAGAAGAGGTGGAAGAATAAATTAGTGAGATGAAAATAAATAAACTATGGACACGAAAGTAGATTAATAGCCGCAAAAATAAAGAATTTTAGAGTAGCATTTTTGCTCTGCGTTTGTCAGTGCGCAGGGAGCCGTGGAGGGGGACTCTACTTGCCGAAAAAAATAGAACCAAATGGAATCAATCTACTAAAGAGCTGACTAGCCTACTCTACTAAAATTGTGGTTTTCGGACGCTTTTAGTTACTAATATACTCGCCACTATACTAAACTACTCTCCTAGTACGAACGCCTCTTTGTGAATACTTTTTCAATACAGTCAGGAATGTTATGACTCAGATTGGGTTATAGAATTCCAACCTGAAAGCAACTTCATAAATGTAAATATATCTTCCGATGAGTTACAAAGCAATTGAAATCCGTGATCGAATACTTTATTAATTTCATTTAAAACATTTCAAATCGAAAAAACGCACAAAACTCTTTGCTCGCACGTATTTGCAAATCTTAAGAGATATTGATATTTTCCAATGTATCCTTGAAATGTTTAAAATAAAATTAACCCTACAACGTACCTTCTTAATTGAAAATTATTATTTATTTTAATATTTATTTAATCATTTTTTGCTTATGAATTTTAACATCTACTTACTTTCTAATCTGAAACAAAAAAAAATTATTACAAATAAAGCTTTATCGGTTTTTATTATATTCACGAAATTTAAAATGAATTTAATATTTTTTTTATTTATCAAAAAAATATTAAAGTAATATGAGTAAATATATCATTTTGTTTACAATTTTTTATGTAAGAAATGGTTTTTTTTATTATTTATAACTGTGGGTAAATATATAATGTGTTTCTCGATAAAAATGAATATCTCCCTAATTGAGAATAACTCGTGTTTAAGAAGGAAAAATAATAAAGACATACAAGCATAGACAAAAATATAGAACTGTATGTTTCATAAATGAATAAAACATAAAATACAGACTCTTCCTGCTTTTGAGGCAACTAAAAACATAGATCAGTAGTGCTTATGACCTTGAAAAGTTTCTCTACCCCTTTCATAGATAATCAAAACGATAAACATTTGAGTGTCGCAATCTTCCCTCGGAGAGACCTGGGGTTGTGTGGGGGGTGGTCGGGCGGTGCAGGGGTAGGGCGGGAGATGTGCGGGGAGATACCGCGAGCGCGGATTAGACGAATAATAATATTATGAAAAGGGGAATTTATGATAATAATATGGCCCGGGCCTAGGGGCCTGGGCGCCACTGAGATGTAGTATTTTATGGCGGCTGAGGAGTGATAAAAGAACTGAAGAGAGTGCGTTTTGTTGTGTAGATACCTACAAGAGCTTTCTCTAATAAGGTTGTCTCCTACAACGAAATTTCAGGTTTTTCACAAATGTATTGCCATTTGCACTGCCGTCCCGGGAACCATAATTGGTTGACTGATACTAACTGATATCAACTGATACTAACTGATATTACTGACATATTTAATTTAAACTTCGACACATTTAAAGCCAAATTATTCCATCACCTTTTAAATGTAAATAATGAATGAGAAATCATTTTATTTTATTTTGATTTCCTTTTGTTTGTTTTTTTTTGTTAATTTTATTGTTGGTATTATACTAACAACGAGCAATTAAGTAAACATTTATTAAAATATGTTTAAATAACAATAATTTTTCGGGATTTGCCAATCATCTTATTTCCACCAATCATACTTTTAAAAAGGACCTTTTAATAAAACCAAAAAATTAGATAACTTGGAAGCACTTGAAATAAAAAATAAAAACGCTAGTATATTAAATAACCAAATTAATTTATCGTTTAGTCCCATTCTAGATATATTTCCAATAAACCGGTCTGTTATTGCCGGAATTCCCGCAATTACCCCTTCCCCTTTATTAACCTCACATTTGAACACCTAAATTTTTTTTTGTATGTATCTGTCAATATTTAGTTAGGTTAGTTTTAATATTATCCTGACGAAGGAAAGGTTCTTCCGAAACCAGTAGAGTTTAATTAATATTTAAAGTAATCTAAAAAAAGTATATATTTTTTTTTATTGTGAAAATTAATTTGTTTTGATTTTTTTAAATATTTTTTTTGGCTACTCGTAGGTATATGAATTGTACCTACGAGTTCTGCAAGTCGTCCATGTGGATTTTGCATTAGATATATGCTTATTTATTATATTGTGTTTATGGTTTATTTATATATTTTGTAATCTTTTTTATTTATGTTATACTGTTGTTATAAAAGCCCAATAGGGCGTCAATAAATAAATAACCATCATCTATACTGCAAGTCACCCCAATTTTGCTTACTTAGGTTTGTTTAGGTCTTGGCGGCGGATGACCTGAGCACACTGAACCCTAGATTCCACCCCATTCTTAATCCCTATTATTCTTAATTTTTGGAATGTAGTACCGAAGATATGAGCCATTTAAATGTAGAAATATTTGCAGCCTGCCAAAAACCTCGAGTCTCCTGTGGACAACATAAGAACAGTGATGTGATTTGTGGATTATTATTAGATTCAAACTAGATGCTAGAGACCCGGCAACTTCTACAAGAGTCAACTGGACTTCCAGAGTCGACTCCAAAGAGTAAACTGGAAAAACTGAGCGTTAAAAATTTGTTGTTTTGGTATCAATGTGTAAACAGAATTAGATTGCCACATATGAAAAAATCCAAATCACAGAACTGCCTAATGTACAGAGGACTAAAGATGTATAATGAAATGCCTGAAAGAATGAAGAATGAATGAATGTATTTAAAAAGAAATGTTATGTTTATTGTAAAAATATTTAAAGTTACAAATGAAATATTATCTTCTTCAAACTTCGCAAAATCACTTTGTGGCGTCATTTTGAATGAAATTAAACAAATAACTTTGTATTAAACCACTATTATATAATCACAATTACCTACATATTTCGAAACCGATGGTTTCTTCGTCAGGGTAGTAATGACATTAAATAACAAAAGAAACAAACAAGTGTAGACTAAAAAGAACAGACTAAAAAGAACTATGAACAAAAATATTATAGAGAGAGGTGATTAATTAATTAAAAAATATTATCTTGTTTATATTAGTCTATATTCATGTAGTATGAAATAACAAAAATAAATAAAAACATTAATTTATGTAGTTTATTTTAGTTAATGATATGATTTCACTGGTGTGTCTGTTTACATAATATAATACGTCATACCAAGCATACGAGTATAAGCATATCCTCAAAATAACCTCGATAGATAAGAAAAGCAAAAAAGTGGGCCAGATATACAAGACTCGGAAACTTATACCAAAGCAAAGAAGAGGTAAATGTTATATTCACCTACATGTAAGTGCATCTTCAAAATAACCTCGATAGATAGGAAAAACAAAGAAGAGATTCATCACCAGATAGACCAGAATTGGAAACTTATACCTGCTAGATACAAAAATATTAGGAACTCCAAATTCAATAACAAGTACATTCGACATATACCTAATATAGAAATGTGATTGAAAATGGCACTGAAATGAAAGTAATTGGTACCTACGAGTTCATTACCGATACGACAAAGTAACGAAATGACACTTTTGTGCTAAAACACTTGAGTCTAGTTAAATCACTTGAGTCCTGCATCCTCCCATTGGTGTACCGTGCAATCTACATAGCAGTAGCAGCTGTGCCTAACATCTCAGAGATGTGATAATATTCGTTGTGGTGGAGAGCGGGTGCGAAGGTCACCGCCCACTGATGACTGCAGGGATTCCTCTTCCTCTTGTACCTCAGTAAAGCCTGCGTATGAAGCCTTCTCTCATTTCACGTTAATAACGTTTCCAGGCAATTAAGCGATGTTTTTGGGCGTTGTGTGTTAATGTACATTATAATTTTTTTAAGTTTTAGTACTGAGTATTTATTTTCTATTAAATTTAATTAAATGAAAAAAAAATCCCTAATATACCATTCATTTAATCAAAATTATCAACATATTTCGAATCCAATGGTTTCTTCATCAGGAAAAATGAAAATTAACAAAAATAACAAAAGAAAAACAAGTACTTAGAGACAAATAAAGACGTATGGACAAAATACATTACAAACCCACGGACATCCCTAGCATGGCGGGCGAAATAACACAATATCTACACTATGTATAAAATTCTTTTGATAAATAAATAAACATATTTGCCTAATAATTTGAGGTCATCATTAAAAACAATAATTTAATGTAAATAAACATTAATGATGTTATTATAAAGTTATGCAATTAATTCAAATTTGTATTAATGTGACAGCTGTTTCGGCGTTTAAGGCCGTTTTCAAACTGCTGTCAAAATAATTAAAAAAACTGTTTTTATTGTTTTTGTATTTAATTCGAATACTTATTAAAAAAATATGTATAAATAAAAACTGGATTACTTGCAGGACTTAATGATATCATTATTAAATTTGATTAACATTAAATTTAAAAATAAATAATGGAGTTCTACGAATTAAACACAAAAAATAAATATAACAATTTTGCACATAAAATAATTTTTTAATGAATTTAGGTTAGGTAATAAGTACATTTATAATAAAAAAAACTTTTATAAATTAACAAAAAATAATCAAAGAGTGACAAAGCTGTCTAAATAACAAAAATAAATGAAAGAAGTGGACGGCTATTTAAAGAAATTGGTTAATAATAATATTGAATTGGCTATTAACGATTTTTCTAATTTATAAAATGTATAATTTATCTAATTGTAAACCCTTCGTGTTAGTATGTAAAATTTTAACCCTTTATTAATATCAAAAGAATTATTTGTTTCCAAATTGTGATTGGAAATTTTATTACTTAAAATCTTACTATAAAGCAACCCCATGAGTAATAAAATTAATTTTGGAAAAGAAGAAATTAGACACCTACAATTACATAACATATATTATACATATACTTTAGTTTTAGAGATAAAACCGAAATATACATTTTACATACACGTTTGAATTTTCGTTAGAATTTACTTTAGAATGAAATCACAGAAATGGCATATTGGATTTTCCACATATAAAGAATCAAACAAAATAAAGTAATGTATGTTATCATTTCCTACCGGAGTGGAAGATACTCTGACAGATAATAACATAAGTGGAGTGTTGAAATGCTTGCTCGACTTGGGTGGGTTGTAATAATAACAAATTCATATCAAATTAAACACATTTCGGCAAAGAAAACATCCCTTTCTTTCATAAACATATTATACGTCACAATCAAACAAAATAATCTAAAAGACAAGTAGGATAACCATTTGTATGAGAGAGACGGCATGACATATGGAGAAAATTGTAGGTATTTGAGATCGTGTAAGGTTATCCAGTTGCCTTTCATCATCACCTGCCATCCCAAATGTTCAGTCCATTGACTATTATTTCGCCATCCCAATATGACAGTTTAATCTCAGAAGTAAGCCATCATAGAAAAAGCTACATTACATTAACCACAACAATCAAAATGCGTAATTTGGTAACATACAAGAGCTACACAATAATTTACGTATTTTAGGAGTATCTTAAGCAGTCGTCTGAAGGGTACGTTTTAGGGGCTTACGTCTAGGGGCAAGGATTTCCAATCCGAAGGTCGCGGGTTCGAACCTGGCGTGCGCAAATAATTTTTATTTTATTAATTTGTGTGATTTCACAATTAATTCATTAAAAAAATATGTATTGTATTTTTGCGGCACGTTCCAGAGTGGAAAATACTTTCAGTATCGCCCTGGTGTAGGACCAATATTCATAATTGAAACATTGCTTGAAATGGCTTTAGCTGTGTTTGGTGACCAGATTACAATATCCAGGTACTTCCCCACCTTCCTCTTCCCCATCTCCTTTCCCTACCGTACTATCTTTAGCCTCACAACACACCCCATTTTGGGGATGCCATGGTATAACTGGCTCTAGACGGGAGCAGTTGGGACTCTTATGCGGTATTCATATAGAAAAAATTGAAACATAAATGTAACCAAACATGTTAATTCGACAATGTCAAATAGGTAAATTGTTCATTTATTTATTTATTTATACTGGGTTTTACAGATGTTCTCACTTGCGTGAGAACAATCCAGTTATAAAACTCAGTTAATGTACAGTAACAAAAATCTACAATTACATACAATTAACTACAGATACATACAATTAGGAAAGTAAACATCACAAAAAAAAGATATATAAAAGCTCACTCAAGTAATACATTACAATGAGTGGCAAGAGGCATACAAAACATTAGAGGCATGCATTAGAGAGACAATTGACACAATATAATTAGTTATAATTTTTTAACAGCGCCAGAACTTTTTTTCTGAATCCGTGCAATTTATCAATAAAAATATCTACTTCAGCACACTCTATCTTGTGTAAATGACTATTATTTGTAGATTCCTTTGTGTAAAACATGTCAAAATTATATTTTTTCATGCACCTCCAGATAGGCCACACCTTCATGAATCTAATGTGGCTAATATATATTTTGGAGTTCTGAAATAAAATATATTTTAGAGCTCGTACTTTCTTATACCTTACTCAAATTATCAAAATCTGACATGTATAATCACTTCTGACATTAACCCTCAGAAATATAGTTCAGTTTCTCCGAACTACAATTTAGAAACAGTTCCATTATTAAAGTGTACTAAATAAAAGCAAAGCACTTGTTCTGACAGATAGATTATTAGCGGAAAAAGAGAAGGGTGGATAACGTGTATGAAAATAGAGGGGTTGGAAAAAGGTTGGAGATTGGATCAAGGTGAAAGTAATGTGTTAGGGAAACGATCTAATAAGTGTAATTTGAGGATAATTAACAGGAGAGGAAGAGAATAAGTGGATTTTTTTATGTAAAAGAAATGTCCACTGTTAGCACGCACAAATGTTTGCTGATGTCTGTGTGTTTTTACTGGTTTGATGATATTTTATATGCAATATCTTAATATATGAAACAAAGTCAGGAGAGTTACACCATTTATAACTCAAGAACGGCTGGACCGATTTTTACGATCTTTGATTTTTTGAATTTTTCTCTGTCCCGATTAACAGAATAACTATTAAAACATCGGAAAAAATCACGGGAAAAATAATTATGAAGAAAATAAAATTTTTCATATATAATGTGCGTTGGTCGACATAATTTGAATCAATTCGAACAGCTAATAAATTAAACACAACATTTATTTATTCTGAGGCGGTACGAAGTATTCCGTGTCAGCTAGTTTTAAATACAAGATAAGAACATTTTTAAACCATTAATTTATGTTTTCGTTGTTTGTTTTTGGGGTGTGATGCCGTGTTGTGCTACCTCCTTCTTTAGCCGACGTTTCGGACAGCGTTGCAGTGTCCATCATCAGGGCAGATCCGTCGATGTGAATTTCAAACAAATTCACATCGACGGATCTGCCCTGATGATGGACACTGCAACGCTGTCCGAAACGTTAAAGAAGGAGGTAGCACAACCCGGCATAACACCCCAAAAACATTCAACGAAAATGCTTTTGGCCGAGAAAATCTAAAAACGTATCCCATTAATTGGTGTTGTATACAAATTTATTTACATATTTTAGAACTACTTTTGGCTGTCGTCTGAATGGCATGTTTTAAACTTTACTAAAATTCAATTAAAAAAAAAAATAACACAACTTATAAATCTGGATGTTAATTCTAGAAGTGCCTTTGTCAAATACGTAAATTGTTCATAAAATACTTTTAATTTTCGACTTTTCGGAAGTCATTAATCATCAACTGGAACTCGCAATAATTGTTATGGTTTTATCTTACTTTTGTTGATAAAAACGGTATTTGAAAATTCCACTTTGATGAAAAAACGTTTGATATATTTGAACTCGTAAAATAGTTTAGTTGACCTAAAAAATTTTTTGGCAAATTAAAATAATCCTCGTTAAATTTTAGGAGCGAGATTTATGGATTCACATAAAAAGATTTTTGCTTAATAAACATACATATATAATTCAAATTGTGAAAGATCACATTAATCTCACCGTAGAAAGAATAAGAAAACTTATCTATGTTTTCTATAACGTACGAAACATTTTAAACAAGAATACTATTAAAATTGTCTATTATGCATTAATTCAGTCCTTATTGCAGTACGGCATTATTGGGTGGGGAGGGGCCTTTAAGGCTTCATTACAACCCATAATTACAATTCAAAGAATAATTATAAAAATCATCCTTAGGAAACCATACGACTTCTCTACTTTTGAGATATTTCGGGAATTTAATGTACCATCTGTCACAAAATTGTATAAGAGAAACGCCTTATATCAAATTTATAAGGAATATTTTATCCAAAAAATTCACCCCTCAGATAGCATAAGCAATAGATTCAAAACTAATGGCTTAATAACAATCCCTATGCTTAGAACGACTACGGCTCACTACTTGTATTTAGGTGTGAGATGGTACAATATATTATTGTCCAAAAACAAAATTAGTGTAACCGAAACTTTGAAATATGAACAATTTAAAAAGCAAATTAAATCCCTGAAATTAGATAATGATATATTGTACCCTTAGTTTACCATTACTTAATCTGTATTATCAATGTTGAAAGTTAAAATATATAGTATATTGGTATTGTAATTCAAAAACATATTTTTTCCTAAATTGTATAGCTATGTTAAATAATGTTTGTATTTATTTTAAGTCTTTGATTACATATTTATTTAGAATATTTTATTTTTTTTGCATGTAAATACTCCTCCCATAAACACGAGCTCCTAGAGCTTAACTTATGGAGTAGTAGAATAATGATGAATAATTTGTATAACTTTACATAATGTTCACTTGTAATGTAAAACTTTTTTTCTTATAAATAAATTTAAAAAAAAAAAAAAAAAAAAAAAAAATTAAGATTTTGTTTCGACTTTGGGCCTATCAGACACTCGTAAGTAAAAGTTCCAACCCTTCGTAACAGTATGAAATGACGTTTCATTTGTATGGATTTATTCCACAGAACAGGTTGTAATAAATGTAATATAGTATATTTATTTAGATTCATCTCTGTTTCTCCAGCTGTTGAACTAGAATGGCTCCAATTCGAGAGAAAATCATTCGGTCGTTAGACGAAAGTAATAACACATCTTGCGGTATATTTACGAGGGAATCCCGTTACACTTGTATGGAGATGTTTTATTTATAGGGGATGAAATCTCAAAAGCCGCTAGGCCAACATTTGGATGCGAAATTCACGCGCGTTATGAAAATTGCGTTAATCTTTTCGCACGCGGAAAACTTATATCTGTTTTTTGTGGCAAGTTAGGGCCTGAACACGTACTGCCGTATTTATTTCGTAAAATACTCACCACGGTAAGGAAGAAAGAAAATTATTTATTTTGAGACTTACCAAGCGATTTTTAATTTGAATGTAGTGTAAAAAATGTGCTTACTTTGGATCCCAAAATCGCTTCGTCAAACGTGTCAGAGGTTTATAACAAATTTATCTCGAAATCTTCTTACCTAAAAGTGCCGATTATTTTTCCTTTATTTCCTCTTCTTTTAATCCTCCCACTACACAACCAATGTGAACATTTTATAAATTCCACTTCTTACAGGGTATTGTAGAAAACACCTAGTGGAATATTTGAAATACACATACCTAAATCATAAGACATAATAATAAATTTGGTTGTCTTTGCTTTGTCCCGCATGAATTCTTCCTAGGTGAAATCTGCATAAGAATTCATAAGAGGTTGTTTCCAAAATTGTATCAGATCGTTTAAAGAATTCAGAGAGCGATACAATGCTCACATTGGCACATAACGAGCAACGATTGATGGTTGTTCAGGAACAGAGGTCCAGACAACTGAATTTTTGTCGGTTTCAATTTAAATTGACATTTTTATTTTGATATTTTACGCAGAATGTAATTTATTTTATTACTAAGTCCCGGCAGTTCCCGGACTGTACGTGGTTTTCAAAAATTGATGTAGACCCTTATTTTTAAATTTAAAGTGAGCAAAATTCAATCAGAACCAATCTTCTGCTTTACTGGGTGGGAAAAGGAAAAGGGGGTGGTTTTTCAGTTGAATGGCACTTTTAAAAATAATTCCACTGCAGATTTAATTTACACAAATGAATGTTGTTTTAAGACCAGCGGGTGAGAATAATAGTTTAAAAATGCTTGCAACTATACAGGGAGGTTCCAATGAGAAAGATAGATTATTCCCCCTATCAAACTGTTTAAATTAAAAAAATTAAATCGATTTATTTCGTTCAAAACATGCTTTAATATATACCTGCATTCAAGTGAGCAATACAAATGCTCAAAACGCAGGATGATAAAATATTAAATATCGTGTACTTCTTTTAAGTATTTTTTCATCATAAGTATTTATGATTTTTTCAATAATGTCTAATAAGTGTGTAAAAAAAATTTAAATATATTAGTTTGTAAGACCATAAATAGAAAAACTGAGTTTTTTTTTGTCACAAAACACGTTCTCGGATTTGTTTTTTAATGATTTTAATTGTGTTGACTAGATTATGTATTGACTTATTTTGTTATATGATTTGAAATTTGTGTTTTTTAATAGAATCTATCATTTGAAAATTGAACAAATCTGTCAACAACCAGCGGTATAACCTTATCATTTTAAAATAAACCTAGTTTTCCAAAATTTTATAACTGCGAGTACCAGATAAAATAACAATTTTTCAAAATGAAATGCGGAAATGCGAGATCTTGGCGTAATAATGGATGAGAAACTAGATTTCACGGTCCA
This sequence comes from Limnephilus auricula, assembly GCA_951813805.1. Classification (NCBI taxonomy): domain Eukaryota; kingdom Metazoa; phylum Arthropoda; class Insecta; order Trichoptera; family Limnephilidae; genus Limnephilus; species Limnephilus auricula. The sequence goes on from OX638403.1 coordinate 12,333,330, forward strand.
CATTCAACAAACTGTAAATAAAGGTATGAAAATATTAGGATTTATTTTAAGAACAATTAAAAACTTTGAATCTTTACGAATCGTAAAATTGTTGTACATATCCCTAGTACGAAGCCTAATCGAACATAACTCAATAGTTTGGTCGCCCTTCTACAAAATTCATATCCATAATATTGAAAGAATTCAAAGAAAATTTCTAAGATTTGTAAATTTTAAACTTAACATCCCTTTAGAGCACATAAATTACTTATCATTAATGAATATTTTAAATATTCCAACTTTAGAAAACAGACGAAAAATAACTGACCTAACCTTTTTATTAAAATTATTAAACTCTAAATTTGATTGCTGTGAACTCTTGCATTTAATTAATCTACATGTACCTACACGAACTACTAGACAAACATTAACATTTTATATACACACATCTCATTCTAACTATAAATTGCATTCCCCAATACAACGATTACATAGTCTTGGTAATCAATATTTAAACAATATTGATGTATTTGACAATAATTTGAATTTGGCAAACTTTAAACGCCGTATGTGCGAACTATTTTTACTTAATTCATAAACTATTGTAAATACCAATTTTATACATTTTTATTAATTCCTATTAATATTGATTTGGAGGATATTGGCAGCCTATCTATTTTTACTTTATTTATATTCTGTATTACCTACATTTTGTCAACTCATATTTTATCTAACCTATATTATGTGTCTTTATATTTTCTGTTACTTACCTTTATTTTATTCACTTCTAACTCTTCACTGTAATTAATCGAAACATGTATTGCTTTATGTATGTAAAAGCCCTTTGGGCGTTTAAATATAAATAAATAAATAAATAAAATAAATAAATAAAATAAAATCAATTTATGTTTTTTTGTAAAGAAGAGTCAATACGTCTGGAATTTGATTTAAAAAATACTAATTTCCGGTATTCTCTGGTGATACCCTCTTAAATATCTCAATGAATTATCATGAGAGGCTTAGTTTAACAGTCACGGAACACAATTACAATTTTTAAAAAAAGCCACAAGTATGACAAATCCTTACTTATAGAACATTTGATTGTGCCGATGTCGATGGTAAGAATAGAGAAATGGAGAAAGAAAAAGTATACTCTATTAAATCCACCATACTCCTCCTCCTGGATGGATTAAACCGGGATCCAAATGCAATTACTGCTGGGAACGATTACAGCGCCGAGAGCGAGCGAAGCTTTGCAACTGAATGAGGAGATCTCAGAAAGGGAATGAATAATGCCCAAATGAAATAGCCTTTTATGAGTTATTTAGTATCGAACTTGCTGGTTTTTGCGCGGTTTAAGTATTTGGAAGATTGGTTTTTATTGAAATGTGTTTTCAGTGTTCATTAAAATATCTTATCTTCATGTTGGCGTATTTTAAGCAGGATATTACAGAAATGGGATTGAAATTGATTACTCGGACTTGGTTACAGGGTCATTTTTCAATGAAATACGAAATGGTTGGATGTATTGAGTTCCGATTTAGAGTCTAAAGTATCTAAAATAAACAAAATATTTTTATTGTCAATAGTTAAACACGTTTAACAGCATTATTTCTACAACAAAGTTGCGGATTTCGATCTAACCTCCGAACGTTTTTTAGAAAGTTTTTTTGGGGATTTGGACCAATTTTTTTAAAAGAAATTTTGCCAATTTTTATAGTCAGAAGCAGTGGCGGTCCGTGAGTTTTCAGTGAGCTAGAGTGCTAGGATTGAAAAAAAGGCCGTTACATGTTGTTGTAGCTGAAAATGAATTTTTATTTTTTTTTCAAAATTTTAACTTTTGTAAGATCTTCAGACAAAGTGATATTTAAAAAAAAATTTAATTCATTTTCAGCTACAACAACATCAATAACGTCGTTTTTATCAATCTTAGCACTCTAGCTCACTGAAAACTCACGGACCGCCCCTGTTGAGGAAAGGTATTTTTTTTATAAAATGCATTTAAAAATTATTAATTCGTTAGGTTCCGATCCCGGGCGTTTAGCTAAAAATACATGTAATTTACCCCTTCACTAGACGATGAGTGTTCAGAGACGTGTAGCAATAATGGGTACGTTTATTGGAGTCTATATTAATATTCAATTGCATCATAAATTCTTAATCTAGGTACACGTTCCCTGATCCAATCTTCAACACACATACATAATACTGTTGTATAGTATGTGAAGATACATGTTCCCAATATAACAATTTCAGATTTCCCTCTTGTAATAAGTGCGCAGCAGAGCCCGCTATTGAAATTTAATGCCTGCCGCCTGAATTAAAATGGGAAAAAGCAAATCTCTGAGGAAAAAATATGTATTGCTCCAAGTCAGCCTTTGTGGGAGCTGCGGGGGTGGTAATATTTCACAAATTGGGGTGGGAGGGGGGGTTTAACTCAGGGGTGAAATTTTATGATTTCGAGATTCGAACCGATTGGTTTCTTATTACTTGCGTGTGATTAACATCCTGCTATATGACCGTGATTAACATTTAATATTTTTAGGAGGATTGATATTCGAATATCTCGATCAAATTTAATTCGTCTATTTATAGAGGTTGAGTGGCCTCGGATGTTATATGGAAACGAGAAATGTGTAGTTTAATGTTGGCAATGTAACATGGAAGACGAATGTTAACGAAAGCTGTGTTAAGGATATGATCAGTTCACAAATAAGTCTTGATACCATGCGGAAAGGGTGTATGAAATTTGAATACTGGTCAATGGCCGAGTTGGCATCGCGTTTGGGTGCCACCTAGGCGTCGTCTGTTCAATTCAATTGGCTGAAATTATGACCTTGATTTCTGACATTACTCCAAGTCAGTTATCAATTATCCATAACACATTGAGAAGACGATGTTACACTGAGAAAAATCGATTTTGACCCTCACGATAATTTATCCGGCCAAATTTATAAAACATTCGTTTAGAAATGTATATACATTGAAAATTGTTAATTTGTTTGTAAGAACATCAGTCCCATTTTTAACCATTTTTACGAATAAAATGATCGTATTTTAGAATAAATTCGCAGAACATTTTTAATGTTATGTGATTTATTTTATTTTGTTATTAATTTTTAATTTAATGAATGTTATGAAACAGATTGACCGGCCACAAATAGAATGCCCCAAGAAGGAAATTGCCTTTTTTACTTCAAGCACTTATCGGAACAACATCTCTTACATACGCTTTACCTGAGCACCTGTGCCTCGGGTGTCTCTGAACTTGCTGACGCTCACCGAGCCCTTGAAGTCGCTGTGCCCACAACCCCTGGCCATCTTACTCCGGGATCCCTAGCCCGGACCCCCCCTTACCTGAAGCCTTTCATATCTATTCTCTGAGATGACGATTGAGCCCCCTTGCCTCGAGCTTCTCTAAACTTGCTGACGCTCACCGAGCCTTTGGAGTCGCTGCGCCGACAACCCCTGGTCATCTAGCTCCGTGATCCCTAGCTCAGAGCCCCCTTTACCCGGACCCTCGCATTTCTATACTCTGAAATTTGATGCTATACCTGTCAATTGTTGACAACGTCGAGAAATGCGTGCCATGCAGAGACAGTATGCCCAAAAGATTGCAGATCTGTTAGCGACCCTGAAGCTTGCGCTACCAGTGGCATCAGCAGAGATCGTGTCTGGCGAACTGACACGCAGGAGCAAGCCGATCCACTCGTGAGTTTGCTGAGACTGTCTCGGTCTTGGAAGCTGATGCCGGATATGTAGCAACCCGCGACCACGCAATGACAGACTAGTCTACTCGTGAGTTTGCTGCGACCGTCTCGGCCTTGGATGCTGATGCCGGATAGGTAGCAACCTGCGACCACGTGTTACGACATCTGACAAGCAATGAAAAGCGATCAGGCCAGCCTCGAATGCTGCCCCCCTGGATCAACCCGAAAACAGGCAACATCTTCAGATGCTAGTCGCAATCCTGGCTAAACTGGGCCACTCGCAGCACCTCTTGAATCCACATCACAATGCGTAGCGGAAAGTCCAATAACACTCCACCTTACTACTGTGTAAAAATGTGTATGACATAAATTGTATGTATATGGTCTGATTCAGAAACAAGGACTCTCTGAAATTATGTCAATCAGTGACCTTTTAATAAATGCTGGTTAAAAAACATTATTGTTTTGATGCAAACATAAAACTTATAAATAAATTATTATTTATCTGTAACCCACATTTCCATAAATTCATTGTCATATTATCTGTAAACTACACTATCATCAATTATTATATTATCTGTAACTTCGTTAACATAAATTCAATGTTATATTATCTGTAAATTTCATCTATCATTTATTATTTTATCTGTAAATTTCATTGTCATAAATTCCTTGTTATATTTATTACCTGTAAACATCTTTATCATCAATTACTATATTATATGTAAATTTCATTATCATAAATTAATTGCTGCATTAACTGTAAACCTCATTATCATAATTATTATATTATCAGTAAACGTACTTCATTACCTTAAATTATATAATCTGCATACTTCACCCGCCATAACACAGGGACATCCCTAGCATGGCGGGCGAAATAACACAATATCTACACTATGTATAAAATTCTTTTAATAAATAAACAACAACCATATAGGTATATACGCATTATCCCCTGAACTTCAACAGCTGTCAAAGCGACAAAACATCTCTATCAAGAAATTGCAATAGTCGCTCGTCTCTGTATGCTGGTGCCTATTATTTACAGTGTGCAGGCCTGCAGGTGTCCTACACCCTGTATACACATTTTTAATCGTTCAATAAACAATTATTTATTCAAGATATGAAAGACTTCCAAAGACGAATTCCCGTATTATATTATATACTCATATTTGCAATATGCTATCACACATAATATTATATTCACTTGTTGTAGTAATAGGTATGTTATATTAAGTGAACCGATTGTTTAAAAGATTATTGACAATATTAATTATATATATATATTTTTAATATAGGCACACAACAAATTAAAAAATATAGAGAGTTCTTAAAACTAAATTACAAAAGCATATAGTTTATTAGCAAACACTGTATGCATTAAATTTCTGCAAGGTTTCTAGTTCGAATCTTGATTACCGTTTTTAGTAATACGTCTTTTTGGTTGTTTGGTTTGGACACACCATGCGAATACAGCTATTTACAAATAAAATCATTTGTAAATAAAGTTATCCCTTAATGCGATTTAGACATTTTAAAATCTGGATACGAAGCCAAATTTAGTAGTAGAGCTTTCACTAAGGACTGGAATTAAGTTGTAATCTTATACAAGGCACCGAGGGACAAAGCATCCCTTGTACGGTACAGAGATGGATCCTGGTCGGAAAATAATATTCTGGATAAAGGGAAAGAAAGCTTAGAAACTTAATGTCTGACAGGAATACGGGACATTATGTTTCTAGAGGGGAATTTTGAAATAATTTTTTTTAAACTTTCAAATAATGTAATATAGAGGTACTTTTACTCGCTTTCAGAGACTAAATTTAAAATTTCTGGTATTTTACCTGCGCTTAATTATATAAACTGCCCTTGAAGTTATTTTTATCACAAAATCGCAAAATTAAAAGTTGTCATTTTTTTCACTAACTCCACACAGGAGTATTGGAGGAAGGAGGACTATGAAAGCACCTGCGTGCCCAGCTTCTAAGAGGCTAATCAAAGGCTGGTTTCGAAATATTTTTTAATTTTACTTTTTGAAAATGATTTTTTTAAACATATTTTTTAAAAATAAAAAATAAGAAAATTTAACGTTTTTCTAATTTGAAATCTACCATTTTGAAATTAAGGATTTTTTAGAAAGATTGTAATTTTCGAGAGTTTAAAAAAATTTTTTTTTTTGAATTAAGTACAATTTTTTTGAAATTAGATTTTAATGAAATAATTTTTTTATGTTCATTTTCTTTTTATAAATGAAATTATCGGAAAATTGAAACTTACGAAGTTTTCTTCGAAGATCTTCGAAGGCCTTCTCGGAGGTTATAATTTATTTATGTAAGTGACTTAGGCTTCGTATGAACGCTTCCGAGACTCTCGTGAATCGCAAGTGAAAGCTTCACGAAAAGTTGAACAATTTTCCTTTTCTACAATACACAACATAAGTTCGTATTAAGTTCTCTGGTAAGTATATACTTCTCCGCTTCTGTTCTTGTACGACTCTCTCTGAGTTGTTCGTAATAATATAGTTAGTACCTAAGATGCTTTTCAATATAAGAATACCGCACAAGAGTCCCAACTGCTCCTGTCTGGAGCCAGTGAGACGATGGCATCCCAATTGGGTTATGTTGTTAGGCTGAAGGTAGTAGGGAAGGGAAGATGATGGGGAGGAGGAAGGTAAGGAAGTACCTGGCTATTCAGATCTGGTCACCAAACAAGGCTAAAGCCATTTCAAGCAATGGGCGATACTGAGAGTATCTTCCACTCTGTAACGTGACGCAAATATACTATATATTATTTTTATTTAATTAATTAAAAAAAACACAAATCAATCAAATAAAATAAAAAATTTGCTCACGCCGGATTCGAACCCGCGACCTTCCGATTTGCCCCTACCTCTCGACCACACCGGCCGTCCAGCAGTTGCTCGTCACCTGCCATGGTGCTTGTATCGTATTCAAATATTGGAGGAGAATTAGCTCAGTAACATTTTATTATTGCGACAGCTGTTTCGGCGTTCAAGCCCGTTATCAAACGGTGATTTTTTTAATAAAAAATTTTATTCCAGAATTTGGGGAGGTTAGTGCAACCCCACATGTTCCATATAGTTATAGTTATGTACAATTTTATATGATAATATACATCTGAATACAATGAAATTTAAAAATACACGCAGATTTAACACACCGTTTTTCGGAGACCATTATTAGCTGTATCCTGGCTTCAATGACACGGTGTCTCATCAGGCCGGCGCGAATCCATTCAGTCCCACTTCAGTAAACACCTAAGAGTATGGATATTGGAGAGACGGCATGTGAAGTGTGCCCGCGCGCTCCAAGTGTGCCTTTTCGAGAATTTTACCCAAACGGCTTACATTGGCTGCTGGTTTTTGGCCGTTTAATACGTTCCGACAGCAGCCATTTTACATGGTGACAGGCAATGTCAGCCGTGTGGGTAGAATTCTCGAAAAGGCACACTTGGAGCGCGCGGGCACACTGCACTTGCCGTCTCTCTAATATCCATACTCTTAGTTAAACACTGTCGATACGCTGGCGCTGCTCTATCTTGTCTCTGCGTATGAAGGTAGATTTTTTAGGAGAAACAAATTCTTCATAAATGTCTATTTATCATATTGATTTAAGTATGAGTACTACTTAGGATGATTCTTATTCTTAAAATAATATTATTGAATTATTGAATATCATGTTCAAGTGAAAATCGTTGTTATGTTGCCAAATATGCTAACAGTTAAAAGTATTCATTACTATCAATCACATTATACGCACCTTTGAGACATTTGAAATGCCTGATGCTTGGCAATATATCGTCGTTTAAATAGAAAAGTGGCATTATTCAAAAATAACAAGTTTAACAATACATGCGTTTAAAGTTTTTTGTTATATAGTTTATTTTTTATTTTCTTAAGTTGCATATTAAAATATAAGTATTGTATATCATTTTAAAGGTATTTACATAAGGATTAAGATGACGTGATTATTTTAATTAATGTATTAAAAAAGGGGCATTTTTAAAAAGAAATGTAATTTTTTTACACAAATAAAAGAATATTACGACACATTTATCTTGAAAGATGTGTTTTTCTATAAATATTTCTTAACTTTTACAATCGTATCCAAACATTATTTTGAGAGATGCCACTTTTCTATAAAAAAGCACATGGTGGTCAGTTTCGTGGCTGGGTTTCAAATGGAGCGACGTTTTTCTACAATCAAAATGGCTGATTAGAGAGTTGGAAATAGAGTACAGAAATAACATATTGCGACATTTGGTGATCTTGACGTGTAATTTTATTGAGTGTCTTTTATCCATATAAAATAATGTTGATATCAGACTTGTTTTAACTAATAACCTTATTTTCCAAAAAAATTGAAAAATGTTATTTTTCCATTTAATCATCGATATTTTGTTAGGCATTTATATAAAATAAATTATTGTGATTTCCCAAAGAACGTCTACGTGTACCTACCTACCTACTTTTAGGTCAATACTCTGCAATCGTACTTATCGCTCGTTTTGGTATGTGAAAAAATATGGAAAGTTAAAGTTTAAAGGTCTTATACCTTTTAAATATGTGCATCTATTGGAAATTCACGCACTTTCCGAAATTCGGTCCTTCTGAAACTCGGCATACAAACTCGTTCTCGATGACAATGCATTTTAAAATAATAAAATTTCTCACAAATAATTTAAAAAATATATTTTCTGACATCATGAGAGAAATTCAAGATCTGGTCAAGGGTGTGGAATCCTGCCCAAATAAAATAGATGTGATAGAAAGTGAACTAAAAAACTAAAGGTTAGCATAAAAATAATGACATAAGAATGAAAGAAATGCAAAAACAAAATAAATCGTCTATCAACAACATTCAACAGCGCAAGCTAGAGACATATTATATCGAAATCCAAGGAATTGCTGTGAAGAAAAATAAAGACATTAAAAACCCTTTAGAACTTATCTTAAAGACACTAGACTGCAGTGACCTAGTAAAAAACAACTCCGTAGTGAACTATTACAACTTATTAAATTTTAAAGAAATGAATGATGGGGTTTTTAAACAACAACAACAAAAAGTATAGGAGTATTTAGCCCAAAAGAAATAAATTAACAAATAAGAAACTTCTCTGGTTAGCTAACTCCACAAAATCTGTCGGATATAAATATATTAGGACCAAGGACGGACATATTTTACAAAGAAAAAGCGACGATTTCCACATTAAAGATACATACCATACACCATTCGAGTAAATATAAATCGAAACTATATATTTTGTAATCTCCAATTATTAAAATATTTACTGAAAAGTTTCCGTTTTTTAAATCGGGCGATATTTTTGTAAATTATATTGTATTGCTCGTATATTGGGTAATCCAAGATTCCAATTGTGTATAAAATACTGTTGATTAGGATTATACTCCGGCTTTTGTTTTTCCTTTTATAACTTTTTTTACCTATATTTATTTAAAGAGTTAAGTTCACGGATGCATCAACGAGAATATTGGTAAATACGAAAACGATTTGTTTCGCGCGTTGTTTAAAAAAAAACCTGATCAAAGAGCTGCCGGAATCCGCTTTCCCCTTTTCGTTACGGCTTCCGCAAGACTCGGATTAACAAATCCCGTACTTCTGTCTCTTCCTTCCCCCTTTTCATGCCCAACCGGGAGACGATACAGTCCTCCAGCTCTACAATCGGAAACAGTAGACTTGGCGGTCTGGCTGTTTAATCCCCCATATTATATTATCGAATAAATTATATTAATAAAATAATACGCAACTCATTTACGAAAAAAGTTTTTTTAATCTTGTTTTAGGCTTTTTTATAAAATGTAGGTTCTTGTGGTGATAAAGTTATATGGCTGTATTATTAACCAATCAGATGAAATAATTAAAATTAAACAATGTTACTGAAAAATACTTACGCATTTATTATGTAAATATTTTATTAATCATGCAAATAAACAAAAGCAAAATTATACTATGTACCAACCAAAGTAAGAACCGTGGCTCCATATCAGGCACAATAGCTTATCACTTCTAGTAAGGTATACATGACTAATAATGCACTCCAATATAGTTTGTAAAATGTATAAATGTAACTGAATTTTTATTTATTATTTATTTTATATTATAGAAACAAACAGTATATATATATATATTTTATATTACAGAAACAAACAAACAGTATGATAAAAAAGTTGCAGATATATCAGTATTTCATGATGGGTGATATATTTATTTTTAATGTCTTAATTGTGGAATGTATAATTAATAATTACCGGGTGATGTGCGTAGTATGTAGGGTGTGTGTATGTGTGAGATTGTTTGTAGGTGTGAGAAATGGTGATTTGTGAAGCGATATGTATGCGCATTATTCCAGGCAGAAGAGCTCCTGAAAACCTAAAGGCTTCGTAAATCTACAGTCGGTCACCTTCGGCACAACTCGGCAATGATACCATGTGATCCGAAGGGCCCATAGACTACTATAGTAAAGTATGTACTAGATCACAGAATATTATAATACATTACAGTTTCACAAAATAAAACTTATAAATCCCAGACAAGAAAATTGGAGTTGTCAAAATATTTGCGGTTATTGTGGCAGGAATAAGCTGTAGAAATTAGCGTAAAAAATTGTAACCATGGAGAAAATTTCCAGCTGTTGTTCCAGTGTTCCAATGTCGATGTTAGAGTTTAGTCAAATATTATTAAATGTATGAAGAGCACGGTTGATTGGTGAATTAGTTGCGGCATTTGTTTTGTAATTAAGCGTGTGGAATAGTGCTGTAAGTCTTGTACGTCTTAAATATATATTGAAAATAATTAAGGATAGAAGTTCGGTAGAGTCTATGTAATTATTTAAAATTCAATGTATAGATGTTAAATCAGCTATTGTCTGCCTTTATTGCAAAATTTGAAATGTATATGTTACCGGAAATGTATGAAATCTAGGAATTATATACAACTCCTAGGAAATGTATACAATTCCTAAGTTATTTAGGAAATGTATAAAATATTGTTCTAAAAATTATTTAATACATACATATCCTGGGAAATGTTTACATATCCTGGGAAATGTTTACATTTCCTAGGAATTGTATATAATTCCAATATCGTACTAGGTAATGTATGAAAAGAATGCTTTCTGTAATAAAACACGTTGTTTTATTTTTTATATTCTTACAAAGTTAAACTTTCATTTGGTAAGTAATCAGTCTGTTATATGGTTTGTGATACAAAAATAGTGCCCCCTTTATAGCGCCTGCTCGCGTCAAGGCAAGAAAAACATCCCAGTTTTCAAGTAGTTTAGCGGCTACACTAGGTTTGTGTAACATTTGAAAGAAAGTGCCCCTTTGTAGTTATATTATTTCTTTATTTTTTTTAACATTTCCGATTGCTATTTAGGAAATGTATAGATTTCCTAGGAAATGTGTCTAATATAATTGATTTCACACATTTCCGGGCAATTTTAGAAACCGCATACATTTCCTAGGAATTGAATACAATGACGGCTTACATACATTTTCGTTAACATATACTCAAAGTAATTGTTGAATTTGAAGGTTAGATATTACATTTAAAGTATAGTAAAAAAATATTTAAAATATACAATAATAAAATTATTTTTGAAATACCAGTTACTCTTATAAATGTTGATAATCTCAGCGTTTCCAGCTTTGCGAAGCTGTAATAAATCTATATCGGTTATTAACGAGTTCAAAAACTCACGTGCCACCTCTTAAGGATCACTTTCATAACGGTGCAGTGCGCTATGGGAAATTTCTCATCATTAAGTTTCCAAGGGGAAGAAAGACACTGATTTGTTTCTTCGATTTAGTAGTTTTAAGCTGAATGACGTTGAACGTAAGGAGCAATATTTCTTCAGCGGTAAAACGTAAGAATCTTCAATTTATTGGAATTACTTTTAAAGCTTAATATAGATATAACGAATATTATGTTATTACTTAATTGAAGAAGAAGATAATCTGAACAATTTCCATGGAAATTTTAAATAGAAGAAGGAACAGAAATTTTTAAAACTAAGTGTATTTTTAAGATACTAAGGTTTTACCGTTGGTCGTTGGCAGATGTATTCAATTTTCAGTCGATAGATTCTATTAAACAACACAAATTTCAAATCTTATAATCATACAACAAAATAAATCAATACATAATCTAGACAACACAGTTTTTTAATTTTTATATTTTATTAAAATTAAAATCACTAAAAAACAAATCCGAGAACGTGTTTTGTGTCAAAAATTCCTCAGTTTTTCTATTAATTTAATAAAATAAAATATTTCAATTTTTTTACACACTTATTTTGTTTAGGCATTATTGAAAAATCATAAATACTTATGATCAAAAAATACTTACAAGAAGTACACTATATTTAATAATTTATCATCGTGCGTTTTCATCGCTCACCTAAATGTTGGCATATAGATGTTAAAGCAAGTTTTTAATGAAATAAATCTATATTAAATTTTTAATTTAAACAGTTCGTACGGGGAATAATCGATTTTTCTCAATGGTTCCATTGAGAAAGATCGATTATTCCCCGACGATCGTCGGATCTGCCGGATCTGCCCTGATGATGGACACTGCAACGCTGTCCGAAACATCGGCTAAAGAAGGAGGTAGCACAACACGGCATAACACCCCAAAAACAAACAACGAAAATTAATCCTTGATTACTTTACTTACATACACGGTGACGTACGGTCTCACGGTATCATCGTGGGGGACGTGTAATGCGGCAGCTACTCGAAATTGCAACAAAAAACAATAACGGAGAAAAAAGTTTTTAGAATTTTTTAAAGCACCCGGTCTCACAGACATATACGTCACCAATGGCGGGTTAAACAACTTTTCGGTTCCGAATAGTGATATTTCACTGGAGCAATACTGAGAGTATCTTCCACTGTTTGATGATTTTTGCAATTATTTGTGCAATATCGAAACCGCAACATCTGGTTTCCAGGTCAAGCATTATAACCAGTCGCGGATAACGCCACAAATTTTAATCAGACCTAAATTCCTTTGGCGTATATTTTTCCTAAAAGCCCGAGTCAAATGTATTTTCTTTTCTTTCTTTCGTTTTTATACATTTTTAATATGAAAATATGTTTCCAGGGACATTGTTTAAGCAAAAGTAAGACGCATGGTTCTCAAAGGAACTATAAACCATACTCTTCTCTTTCTGTTCTTTCTTTGTCTGAGCGTTTTTGTGCTTTCACGAAGAAAGACATATTTCTATTTAAATTAAAATAATGAATATGAACCTCATTTGTGTTGTTATAAAGCGTCTTTGTTTGACTAATAAATGAGTTGTCAAAAATATTTACGTATTTGTTTTCTTCTCGTTGTTTTTTTTGTTGTCTACAAATTATTTTTTCCACTTATTCCACTCAGAATAATAAATAATTTAAAGAGAAAGAAAAATATAAAGCCTTCCTAAAATTTTCTATTTTCTTATATATTATATTGTTTGGGTAAAATAATAAAATTATTCCAACGTTTTTTCTTTCGTTTAATTTTGTTTAATATTTAATAGTTCCTTTTTACTTAACTTGCTATAATTAATCTTAAAAATATGATATACCTGAAAGTTTGTATGGATGTTTGTGTGTTTGTTACTTTTTTTCACGCAAAATTTACTGAGTGGATAATGAAACTTTACAATAATATAGGTAGTTCATACATCAGAATAACATATAGGCTATAATTTATAAAGCTAGCTATTTATTTTTAATATACTGAAAGTAATAATTATTGTTTAATAGAAAATGTCACTCTTTGAGAAATGACATTTTGCAAAACAATGATTGGATAAATCAAAATTCTATTTCAGAAAATATTTAAATTTGTGAATTTATTAGAAGTACTCGCCCAATACTTTGACTCGATTCAAGAATCATAGATATTTTAAATAAATAGGTTAAGAATTTTGGTATAAACGTAGATGGGACCTTGACGGGGCAGGAAAAGAAAATATATTACCCGTAGTACTAATCCCACGCAGACAAAGTCGCGTGCAGAAGCCAATTATTTTTATAGAAGGAGAAAACATTTTCTTTATAAAATCTAAAAATATTAATTTGAATTATTAATTTTATTTCAAGTCAGTGCCCGGGAAAGAAGACCTCAAAACATTTATTAATCTATAATATTTTAATTAATGAGTAATATTAGCGAAAGTCAATCGAAAATCCGGAAAAAAATATATATATCAGAAAAACATACGGATACATCTGGGACCGGTTGGATTGCCAGAGGTCCTGGTTTCATGTCCCAGATGTATCCGTATCTTGACTTTCGCTAATATTATCTTCATTAATTAAAACATGATAATTTGAGGTTTAACTCTTTAAGTTAATAAGTTAAAAATAAACATAAAAATATTTATTAATATTATTAGCGATGTATTTATTATCAGCTAAAAATAGTCAATTCAATTGTTTTAATGTTTCTTGTACTTGTATACACTATCATTTTTTTAAAGGCTTTTATTAATGGAGGTTATACAACATCACAGAGAGTGGTAGACATAGTTCCAGGGTGATGGATATTCTCAGTAACGCCATGAAGAAATCGAAACGGAAATGCTTGAAATGCTATTAGCCGTGCTTAGGTTGCTTAGTGATTAGATTTGAGAACTAAGCGCTTTTAAATCTTCCTCTCCCCACATCCTTCCATTTCTTCTCATGTTGGTCTTTCTACTTGCTCCTGGCAGTAGTTGAAGCCCTAACGCGGTATAGACAATAAAAAAAGTGACAAAAGTTGTTATTGGTTTAAAACAGTGGCTCGTGGAACTTTGAATGACATCTTTCTTAGATATTGTACACCGTACAACAACGTTGAATCCTTAACACAGCACATCTCCGGTAAACAAGTTATCGTCGGTTATACTGAAAAAAAAGTGTTCTATTTTTTTGATGGAAAAGTATCCAAATTTATGATTTTTTATCGTATCCAAACGTCGTATGTCTAAGGACAGTATTAATATACCTATAGATTAAACGGCAAGTTGGTCTCATCATCATCATCTGTCTTCTTCTTTCCCTTGTCCTATTCGGGTCGGGGACCACCGCTTCGACAAGGCTCCTCCATACGTCCCTGTCTTGCGCTGATTGTTCGGCCTCCGTCCATGGCAGACCCATCCTCTCCTCACATAGTTTCTGGAGTTGCCTCGCCCAACTGTGTCTGGGGCGGCCCACTGGTCCACCCTCTGGAATCGCACTCAGTATCTTTAACTTCATAACTTCCTATTTCATAACTTCCTATATCATAACTTCCATATATTTTGTTTTATTTACATTCAGTTTTAATTTTTTTAGTTTCAGCCATTTTGCTATATTTTGTAGGTCTTCATTTAATTTGTTAATTGCATCTACGTAGTCTTTACATGAAATATAGATTAATGTATCGTCTGCAAATAATCTAATTTTGCAATGTTTTAAGGTTGTAATTATATTATTTATATAAATTATGAATAGAATTGGACCTAATACCGACCCTTGCGGAACACCAAGATTGTTTTCTATCGGTTCTGATTCTGAGCTTTCAACTTTTGTAACCTGTTTTCTTTCATGGAGATATTCTTTGAAAAGATTTAGAGCTACTTCAGAAAGACCTATATCTTTTAATTTTTCCAAAAGTTTTTTCCTTTCTATCGTTTATATGAGATTTTAGTAATATAATCAACAGCTTGTTTGAATTGTGAAAATAAATTTGGTTTGTGAAATTATCAGAGAATTTTCGTATTAATTTAATCATAAAAAAATAATGAGATAAATTACAATAATGATATCGTTTCAAATTTAACATTGTTTAAACGCCCATTAGCATTTTTGACACGCATTGTTAGATATCAAATAACCGTTTGCATGATATGCCAGGCCCAATCATTGTTGCGGTATCTCCGATATTGATTTATTGTGCATTTATAGAGCTGCATTAATTTGAAATTGTATTATCTTGAATAACACTATAAATATTATCCGAGCATTACCTTTGTCCGAACAATTGAACCTATGTTCCGATTTTAATGCTGACCTGAACAACGTAAACCTTTTGTTTGATAATTTTGAATTTAATAATTTGGGTTCATTGATTATTTTGTGCTCTTTTTGTTGAAAGAGGTTATTCATGTAATATATTTGTTATAACTGTATTCTTATTATACGATTTTTTAAATATCATTAAATTTGATTAATTGTTAATTACTTTTTTTGATTAATTAATTCATTTGCCGATTGTTTAAATAGTTAATAATTTTACTTATCGAGTTCGTAATGATGTTGGAAAACTATATATTTTCCCTTGGCATTAAGTTTATTACTATGTAACTAGAAATGTCTTTACTCTGCTATTATATGTTACATATGTATATGTGTAGAAACTAGGTATTATTACAATAATAATTTAAATTAATTTACAACTTAGTGCAAAAAGCGCTAAGACTGCAGTTTTGGAGTAAGGTGTGAAATCAATCTGCGTGGACTGATATATGACTTTTATAAATAAAATTTCACATTTGGGTTAGTTAGTTGGCATAACGCATTGCGGTACGTCTGTTTTGTTGTTCAATTTCAATTTCAGTATGTTGCCAGGGCACGTAGATGTAGTAGACATGATCTTCGAATCTTTGTAACTGTTTGATTAATTTTAAATATTAAAAAATATTGTCTATTTTTTTCTGTGACGATGTATAACAAATTTACAAATCCTTAAACATAAAATATTATACAATCTTGCGAAAAAACATTGAAAATTGCCATAAATGAAAATCATAATAACATAAAACGTTTATGGCGCAGTTTTGTTCTATTTCTCCTCAATGGCGCATGATATCGGTTTCCATAGGGATTATTGGTAATATGTATAGGGGAAACCGCTGCGAGCGTGGCGCAAAGTTTCCTGTCTTCAGAGGTAATAAATTTAAACATGAAACCAAAACAACCACGTTTAAAATTGTACTTTCTGCTTGTAATCGTTACATACATTTTTTTAACAAATGTGCATAATAGTGAGGAAATATTCATGTAAACATAAATCCAGTTTTGTTCAGTAACTGTCATCTCATATAATCTTCTCCCCCTTCCTATTCGAGTCGGGAACTCATCGTATTATTAATAAGGCGTCTCTACGCATCCCTATCCTGTGCGTAATAGACCCATCCTCTTCTCGGAGTTGCTTCAACCTTCTTTGTCTGAGTCGGTCCCCTAAATATATGTTCCCAATGAAACTGCACTTAGTGTTCAGTGGAAGTCGGTCTTCTGTTATACTTAGTTAGAGTAGTTAGATCTTTCTACTCTAGAAACATCGAAGTTCTTGTTCAATACCACAGACCAAAGAAAAGATAGACCTGCCCATAAGGGTGAGGGGAACAAACCAAACTTGGCGGAGCGGGGAGGCGGCGTGAATTGTCAATAAATGTCCGACAATTTACGGGCAACTCGCATTGTAGAACCACTATTTAGCCTTCAAAAATAAAATCTGCTGACGTATAACCAATATTTTTATAATAGCGCGCGAATTTCTCGTTGTTGAAAATACGTAATTGATAATCCCATTTGGGCGGACAAAGACTCGTCTGTTTCCAAAATCGAATGTTTTGTTACATTATTTAGTTAGAACACTTTTACAAATGCTTTGAACCAAACGAACGAGTGAAAAAAAAAAGTATCGCGCAGAAAATCCCACGATGTTACATTATTTAGGCGAACTTAAATTTTCTGCGCAGGGTCTGGCTTTTCGATGTGCATTCGTCTGAGGTCAATGTACGTATAATGTCGTTGATTATTTAAGGCGTTCTTGAAGCTTCTTGACGCAAAAAAGATTGTCACCAGCTCGTCGAAATGATAACTAGATTTTGCGTTAGGGCAGGTCTGTTTGATCTAATTTTGTAACTCCTACCACTGACAAACCTCAAATTTCTGCATCCATGTATAGTATATATTATCTCTAATTTGGATGAAACAAATGTTGTTCATAATTTTATGATAGTAATTATGTAGTGTGTTAGGGTACCCATTGTTTACACATCAACACACTTTATTGGGAATTATATTATTTGATGAAGATGGCTGTCACTTTCAGGTGATTAAATGTCTGTTTAAAGTTCAGAAAACTTAATAAAAGTAATTCTTAAATTACCAATACTAACACGCACTTCAATCATTTTCAAAAAATTCCCAGTGCTGAAAATTCAAAACTTATTTTCAAAACAAATACTTACTAATTTTCCTTTACAAGAACTTAAACACATTCAACCCTTCACAAAATTCTCGCATTACTTGAACAAGACATGCACACCAACTACAAATACCAAAACAAAAACATTCTTTGGACAAAAACACTACAGATACCAGGCTGTAGAACTATACAATTTACTTCCAATACAATATAAAACTTCTAATCTTAGAGTATACAAAAAATACATATGGAACTGGTTACAATCCTTATAACTCTGAATTTATAATTTTGTTACCACACTCATAACGAACTAGACACATCTATTTGAAACTAGTTAGAAATCGATTTTACATTTTAACTTTTATATTTTATTGTTTCTCTGTTTATATACTGTAACTAAACCCACTGTTTGTTTTACTATGTACACATTTTAATTTACAATTGAAAAATGTCCTCTACAACACAGGTGAACTCCTGGCGTGGAGGACAATATAAAATACCTCTCTAATATAAATATATTGAAAATAAATAAATAAATGTACCAAGTTTCTTTTTGGATTATAATATTAACAGTAATAATATTCCTACTCACCATTAAGTTTATCGATCAACGGTTTTAATGGTTCTTAGTTACTTACTATGTTTTTTTCTCTTTCCTTACAAATTCAAGTAATAAAAAATACAATTTTAATGGTAGTAATGAAATAATAATATCGGTATTCTCCAGCGATTCCAGTGGCATTTTTTAATAGATCATATTATTAAATGAAAAAAAATTACTTCGTATACACCACTTATAAAATCAATTTTTTTTTTAATTTTTCTTTATTCGTTAAACTGCTAGTTACATGTTTTGAGAATTTTACGACCACCACGCTAGGCACATGCCCGTGTTGTGGTGGTCAATCATCATAGATAATTTTGATAATTGTGAATATATAAGTGGTGTATATGAAGTGATTTATTTTCCATGTTCATAATACATTTTTGTCCACCTTTGAAGAGTGTCGGTATTTTCTATTATATTTCTATTGTGACAGAGTTAACGTGTGGGCTTGTCGATTGGCAGTTTGCAAGCGATCACAGCGTGTTTAAATGTGTGGCGATAACATTTGCCAACTCCATCTTTACAGTCTATCGCGTTTGCTAGTCTTTGAGGCAAGGCAAACACATCTGCTGTTTGGTTTCCGCTGGATTCCGTATCAGCGGCGTTTGTACTCGTATGTGGCAACGTTGGGTGCGTTTGTAAAATGATGTTTGTTGAGATTCCCATCCCCGAGTTGATTTTTCTCCGCTTCCTTGATATAATTCTGCTTAAGACTGCTACAATTTAAATGTAAGATTGTGACAAGAGTATTTTCTAACAAAATACTTGGTTCTTCAATTATTAAATTAAATAATAATAATAATTCTATAATTTTTAGAGCGCCGTTTTTGTGAGAAATCAAAAATCAAGGGCGCTTTTAATTTACATTGCCAATATTCTTCATCCTTGGCAATATTTGATAGTACGGTTATCACTGCGAAAGCTCGCTGCTCACCGTGACTGGCATAATTCATTCTGAATCTAGCGTCCTATCACGCGGGTTACTCCTCTCCTCCGTCGTTTTATCGCAAGTTCTGGGTGAGTTCTCTGTGAAAATCACCCTCGTAATAAATTTAACGTTAGTAAATTCGAGAGTTTTAATCAATATCTCCCACAGCAATAACTGGACACCGATTTAAAGATTTGAAAGTTCCGTAAATCGTGAGATTATATCCTAACCTTTCTGATGACAATATATCTTCCTACAAAATTAGTGCCTAACACGGTGGTCGACATTATCAACAAATATAATAAACGATGCACAGAATGAAGAAAAGTTTAAAAAACTTTAAAAGCGTGTTTGTGATATTTACGCACAAGAATAATTAATGATTAAACATTATTTTTAAGTCTTGACCAGATAATACCGTTTTTTCTGACAGCGAACCAGCTAAATTTTGTAATTTATTATTTGTGTTCATGTATTGAATTTTTTCTTGCACATTCCCGTACTTGGAAAAGGCTTATTAAATATGATATGAATTATTGGCATTTGACTAGTTAAAATATGTTAGGATGTTTGGGTAAATTTGCTACTTTTATTTCATTCTGATGTCAGAGCAATTGTTATTAGATACTTCTGCTTTAAATATTTCCCGACCATCAACGACTTTTTTTATTATAGTGATGTATTTTAGCCTGCTTTTAACAATTTAACAATTTGAATTTTTGCAGAAAAGTTATAAAACAAAAACCACGGATTTTCAAACAAATTAAACTACGTTAAGGTCATCAAACCTTGGCGTAAGAAACTGTCGGGAAAATAACTTCGTATGATCCAATATAACCACAAAAAATTATGCCTTACAGCGTAGTAATAATATTAATTCTGATTAAACCCCCATTAATACAAGCTCCAAAACTACTATTTAACTTTATTGGCTCTATCTGTGTAGGTAGCCTGTAGTCTGCGCGATAAAAACACAGCTGGGAATTAAACAACGTGGTACTTAATTGAAAAACACGGTTTAGGCCTGCATAGGCCTGGGACCGTGTCAGTTTAGGATACCAGCGGCCTGGGCCAGGGATAAAAAAACCAACCCTTAATCGTTTTTATACAATATCAAATCATAAAATCCAATAAGCGGTGATCCATACAAAGCTGTGATAATTGTTAGTCGTTGCGAACCCCTGACTAAGTCTGCATATCAAAGTGACCTTCAGAAACCAAATAAACTAAAAATATGCAAAAAATATTTTTTGTTGTTGTTAATACTGGCTCTAGTATCAGCTCTAGAAATTGAAAATATAGCAAGAAAAGCTATAGTACTTGCTACTTCTGACCAATGTAGGAAAAAATTACCTACAGAGTAAAATAAGGGGTTTCTCACCATCTTCCCCATAGCTTATCTACATTAATAACGAAAATTATTAAAAATAAAATACTCGTAGTGGTTAGAAAACTCGGCCAACTAATCCAATACATAGCCACTATTCATAGGTTAGAGTACAGAATTATAAACTCCAGCTTAATACATAAATAAACCGTTAATCGTAAATCGAAAATATTCGTTATTAGTGTAGATAAGCTATTGGGAGGATGGTGAGAAACCCCCTAAGTGTATTAAAAAGGCATATAGATATTTTTATCATAGGTAGGTTTACATACACAGAGTTTGGGAAAATATTACGTCTTATACATATTATTTTAATTCTGTGTGCCGAAGAGCACATTCAATGTGTTCATTTGTTTTTAATTATGTGGGTCAGTTTGTCATTCCTATTATATATGTTATTACTATTGTATTAGAGTAATAATACGAGTATTAATATCGGTGCAGAGCGAGATAGGAAAACTTCATAGTATATAAGTAATTGTATTAGGTTTATCTATCTCTCAGATAGATTAGACGCGAATCAGTAATCATTAATAATAATAATAATTAATAATAATTGGATAACTTGTATTGCGTCATTTTTGTGAGAAATCACCGCAAGGGCGCTGTACATTTTATTATGACTTCTTAGGCTCTACAATCTACATAGAACTATTATTTACAAATAGATACAGAAAACATACTTACCTGGCAGGTCACTTCCGATAAATACACTTTAATTAGAAAGTTTATGCTTGGAGAAGATACGACGACTTTGCACGCGGGGGACACTATATTTTAAACATTGGACATTGCATAATTTTACAATGTATTTTTTTTTGTAATGTGTTTATAAAAGAAGTAACGATATTTATCACAATCATTGCATAAATACGAGTATAACACTACTGTTGCACAATTATACTGAAAGGTAAATGTTTTAAATTTATGTGAGGGCACATGCCCTTTTGAGGCTTGGACTACTGCCTCTTATTACTTCACTACTAAGAAAAAACCATTGTATTCAAAGAATTATGAAAATACTAATTTTGTTTATGTAGGTAAATAGCTCTATTACCAATGTAAGACTCAAAAGATAATACGTACATTATGTCTACATAGAAACCTTCGTGGACATGTCCAGAACAACGCACAAAATTTTCATCGCAATCGGATGAATAGTTTAGGAAATAATTTCATAACGCCAGAGCTCAATACGTACGTTAATCTTCTTTTCCTTGTTATATTCGGGTCGTGGACACATTCCTTTGTCTAGTCTCTTTTAGGAGTCCGTGATTCACACAACCTCAGCGGCCTACATCCATTATCGGCTCAATATCACGAATATTGCATTACCAGAAGAACAAATATTCGTCAGTGCTCATTTCTACACCCAATCCCTAAAATTCTTGAGATTAAGAGCTAATAGTGTTCTATGCACCGCTTGCACCCCCGAGTTCACAGCCTCTGGGTCCATGTCGGTTAGGGCTGGCTAGGAACTACGGCGTACTAAAAACCACTGACAACACGCCATCAGCAATCCGCTTTCCACTCAGTTAACCCGCTGATACTGACTAAATGTTTACACGGAAATCAAGCGGGCTTCAAGTTGCTTCATTGTTTTACAATATTTTATTTTGTGTAACTACATGTTAAAAATAAAACTGAAATATATTGTAATTTTCGCAAAAATTATTATGTTATTTTGATTTGTTTTAGTGAATTTTGTTTAAATTGCGAAAATAGATAAAAGACACACGAGAGCAAACAAACCAAAAAAACTAGGTAATATATTAACGCACCCATTTTCAGTTTCAGTTTCAGTGCCGGCAACCCGGGCGTTTATTTAATATAAATTGATTGATTTATAATTTTCTGTTATTTTACCTGCCTCACTAGACAAAGTCTGTTCCGAGGCGGGTAAATAACATAAAAAGTAAATTATACAATAATAATAAATCACATAATAAGTAAAAAAATATGTGTATATATATATATATATTTATTTAAAAAGGATATGTATCAGAAGAGACATGCATTAAAAAGATCTATTAATATAGATATGCCTTAAAAGAGATATGTGTTAAAAAGATATGTGTACAAAAAGTAAATAAGTGTACAAAAAGTAAATATATATAATCAATATTTACATATGTATCAGAAGTGACATGCATTAAAAAGATCTATTAATATAGATATGCCTTAAAAGAGATATGTGTTAAAAAGATATGTGTACAAAAAGTAAATATATATAATAATTATTTGCATATCTTCTTATTTTGATTTTATTATTTGTTACACTACTACAAAAGCTCGCATACGTTATAAAAATAAAAATAAAACTAAGAATAAAAATAAATAAATAAAAATAATTACATTTCAATAAAAAGAGGAATTTTTCAAGGAGACTCGTTGAGTCCTCTTTGGTTTTGCTTAGCATTAAATCCTCTATCCAAAATGTTAATAAAAAGCAAGTTTGGAATAAAAATTAAGGGAAATACAGGAGAGAGTAGTACAATTTCGCATCTATTATATATGGATGATATAAAATTATTTTCAAATTCTGAATCAAATTTAGAGAAAATGATTAAGGTAGTTAAAATTTTTTCAGATGATATTAAAATGACTTTTGGACTAGATAAATGTAGAACGATCCATATAGAGAAAGGCAAAATTATAGATGGAGATGAGGGTATATTTAGAAATTTCAAAATTAAAAGTATGAAAGGGGATGAGGTTTATAAATACTTAGGATACCCGCAATCGAATAGATTAAATCATACTAGTATTAAAAATGATATTAGGATTAAATTTCAAACTAGGATAAGAAAAATTTTAAAATGCAATCTATCTGCTAAAAATTTAGTAAAGGCAATAAATAGTTGGGCAATACCTCTATTAACGTACTCATTTGGTATAATTAAATGCTCTAATACAGATTTAGATAGCTTAGAACGATTAATTAGAACTACGTTAACAAAGTTTAATTGTCATCATCCAAATTCAGCTATAGAACGAATTAATTTACCTAGAAATTTAGGAGGTAGAGGTATAGTCAAAATAACTTCTTTAAAACAAAATCAGGTAGAAATGTTAAGAAATTTTTTTCATAGAAAAGCTAATAGCTCAGAGCTGCATAAAATAATTTGCAAGGCAGACAGAAATATTTCACCTTTAAATTTATACGACGAGAATGCCAACATTTTTATAAATACCAACCAGGAATTATTAGATTCCTGGTCAAATAAAATTATTCACGCAAAACACTTCAATTATCTCAACCAAACGTATGTTGACAAACTTTCGTCAAACAAATGGTTGAGTATTGGAGAGTTGAGCGCAGAAATAGAAGGTTTTATGCTTGCTATTCAAGATAGAGTAATTAATACCAAAAATTATAGGAAGCATATAATCAAAGATCCAAATCAAATAGATGATTTATGTAGAAAATGTATGGCTTTTCCGGAAACTATAGAACACATTATATCAGGATGTTCTATATTAGCGCCGTCTGAGTATACATTTAGGCACAATCAGGTTTTAAAAATAATTCACCAAAGTTTGGTAATTAAACATAACTTGATTGACTGTCATAATATAGTACCATATTATGAATACGAACCAAATTCATTTTTAGAAAATAATTTCTTTAAAATTTACTATGATAAAACTATACTAACAGACAGACCAATTGGTCATAATAGACCTGATATAGTTTTACATGACAAAATTAAAAAAATAACTTATATTATTGATGTAGCTATTCCAAATTCCTGTAATATTCAAAAATCTGTTTCTGAAAAAATAAGAAAGTATACAGATTTAGGAAATGAAATTAAAAGAATTTGGCATTCTCAGACTATAAAAATATTACCTTTTGTTATTTCGGCTACTGGCATTATACCTAGCTCTCTTATTAAAAATTTAGGCATATTAGATTTGTCATAGAATTTGTATATAAAAATGCAAAAATCAGTCATTTTAAATACATGTAGAATTACGAAAGATTTTTTAAATATTTATATTGAGGGATCAGTAGGATTTATCGGTCAAATTAGGAATTCCACAGAGCCGAACCCTCTGATATGAAAATATCTGGAGACGGTGAATTATATTCCCATTTAATAGTTTGGTAGATTAACATGTTGTTCTTGTATTGTTTTGTATTAATTCTCTCTCTCTGGTTTCAATCCTGGGATTGGTTTGCAGCAATTTCCTTTAGTTTCTTCTTCCATTCTTCCCTATCTTGTGCGGCTCTTTTGAATTCTGCATATGAAGAGCAGCGCATGTCCACCAGCAGGTCCTCCAGGTACTCTCGGCGTGGGCGTCCCCTGGAGTTTGTCCCCTCGGTCATACCCTCCATTATGGCATGCAAGAGGCCTTCTTGTCGTATTATATGGCCGATCCATCTTGCACGCCTTTCGGACAAGGTCTTGAGCAGGTGCCTTCCTCCTTCGATTCTTTGGAGAACCTCCTCATTTGTAATGTGGTCTCTCCAGGAAATTCCTAATAGTCTTCTATAGGACCACATCTCAAAAGCCTCTAGTCTCCGTTTATCTCTTTCGGATAGGCACCATGTTTCGCAGCCGTACGTCAAGATACTCCATACATAGGTCTTGATGAGGAGTATTCTCAGTTTTAGGTCTATATTATTCGATTCTATTATTTTCGACCTTTTATTGAATGCAAGCCTAGCCTGGTGTATACGGCTGTCGACCTCGCTCTTAGACCGACCGTCCCATGTTATTTTGCTCCCGAGGTAGACAAACTCCTTGGTGTTCTTTAGTGGAACTCCTGACATCTCTACTCTCATCTGATGTTGCGTTCGGCCTACAGTCAGCAGTTTTGTTTTGTCTTTATTTATCTTCATGTTGTATTTGTTTTGAAGAATGCTTTGCATGATTGTTAAGGCCTCTTGCAGTTCTTCTTCGCTTTCAGCAAGCATAGCAATATCGTCAGCAAACCTTATCATATCCACCTTTTGTCCGTGTATCTTTACACCATCTCTGTGACTCATTCTCTCTCTCAAGTCATCAATCGCACTCTGTATATAGGCGTTAAAAAGAACAGGTGACAGAGAGCATCCCTGTCTCACCCCTTGTTTTATACTGGCTTCCTTTGTACCATTATCACATCTAATTATAGCGGCCTCATTCTTGTATAGCGCCTGGATTATTCGTCTATCTCTATATTTGATATCAATTCTCTTCAGAATTTCGAAGAGCCTTTTCCATTCTACTTTGTCGAAAGCCTTCTCCAGGTCTATGAATGCAATGAATGTGTTTTGGTTTCTTTTTATTCTTTTTTCTAGCAGTATGCGTAGCGACAATATTGCTTCTCTGGTTCCTACACCTCTTCTAAATCCATACTGGTCTCCGGAAAGGATGTTCTCTACTTTTGGTTCGATTCTTTTTAGAATGATATTAGTCAGTATTTTTGAGGCATGGGATATTAGGCTAAGAGTTCTGTGTTGTTCACATTTCGTCGTGCCTGCCTTCTTTGGTAATGCGACAATTAGGCATTTCTCGAAATCTTCTGGTATGTTTCCAGTCTTATACATTATCTGTACCATTTTAAACAGGGCATCTGTAGTTCCTTTTCCTGCTGGCTTAATTAGTTCAGCTGGAACGTCATCGATTCCGGGTGCTTTCCCGTTTTTGAGGTTTTTGAGTGCGAGGTCAAACTCTTCTCTAATGATTGGGTCTCCCAAATCATCTGCGTCTACCTCATTTTCTCTTTATATCAATGTTTCGTTGTCACTATTTCCCTTTCCATTGTACAGCATTTCAAGATATCTTTTCCATCTCTCTCCTATTTGGTCATTTTCGAAAAGTATTTTGCCGTCTTCTCCTTCTATTGCATTACCCTTTCCAACTCTCATCCCAAAGAAGTCTTTCACCGCAGCGTGAGCTTTTTCTACATTTCCTCTCTTGAGGTCGTCATTTATCTCATCGCACTTATTCTGGTAGAATGTTTCTTTGGCTATTATGGACTCTCTATTTATTTTGTTTCTCAGCACTTTGTATTTCTTTTGTGATTCAGCTCTTTTATCATTTTTGAGCTCTCTTCTATCCTTCACCATATTTAGGATCTCATCGGTTATCCATTCCTTCCTTGCTTGAGGTCTTTCCTTGCCTATAGTTTCCTCTGCCGTAGTTATAATCTTCGTCTTTATCACTTTCCAGATTGCATTCACGTTCTCCTCTTCCATTAGGTTGCACTCTTGCGTCTTTTCCCTAAAACTGTCGCTGATCTCTTTTATCTTTAATACTTTTGTATCCCATTTGAAATTTTTTCTCTTTTTTAATTTTTTTAGTTTTAGAAGACTTTTGGCCATTACCATATTATGGTCACTATCTATATCTGGACCGGAATAGCTTCTACAATCTTTTATTTGGGTTTTAAATCTGTGTCTAACCATTATATAGTCTATTTGCAGTCTTTGTCTGTCTCCAGGGGATTTCCAGGTGTATCGCTGTCTTGGGTGGTGTTGGAAACAAGTGTTTGCTATCACTAATTTGTGTTTTTCGCAGAATTCTGTCAATCTGTTTCCTCTGTCGTTTCTTGCACCCAGCCCAAAGGGCCCAACGCAAGTTCCTTCACGTCCTTCTCCTACAACAGCATTCCAATCTCCTAGGAGAATCAGATTTTCACCTGCTTTTATCTCTAATATAAGTTTATCCAGCGAACTGTATACCTCCTCCACTTCTTCGTCGCTATGACTAGATGTTGGCATATATACTTGGATAATTACAGTGTCTACAGGCTTAGTTTCTATTTTGACTAGAATAATTCTACCACTATATTGCACGTATCCCTTAACCCGTCTTCCCCACTCCTTGCATAGCACAACTCCTACTCCTCCTTGGCCAGGTTTATCCTTTATGCATCCTGTGTGGATGATTCTGTAGTCGCCACTCCAGAAGTCTCCACAATTGGGCCATCTCATTTCTGATATACCTAGGGCATTCAAATTTACGTTTTGCATCTCAGCTTTCAGATTATCCAGTTTGCTGTTTTGCAGTAATGTGCGGACATTCCACGTTGCCCATCGCGCTATTTGGTTTTTTGTATTTGTCTTTGGTTTTGCTATTGACTTTGTGTTTCTAGCATCTCGAACAGTCCCCACCCGGAGATCCGAACGGGGGACTATTTTACCTCCGGAGAATTTTACTTGAGATTGGGTCATGTTTTGCTGGTTCTTGGGATGCCACTTGGACCTTTAATGTGGTAGTTTCCCGTTTCTTTCCACATCCTATGCCGTTGACCTCGAGGGTTCTTCCGCCTTTGGAGATTATTTACTTCTCCAGGACAAGAGGGTGCCCTAGACAACAGACGCCTGGTAGGGCGAAAGTTGGTGGTCAGCTTATTCCGGCCAACACTCGGTCCCTGTCTATATTTGCCGACATGAGGTCGTTGCTCGCTCCCCACCACGAGAAGGAAATAGATCAGGATTTTCCTTTCCTCAAACCTGAGACCAGAAGGCGTTTCTCAGAGTTCTCTAGTAATTTCGGGGAGCTTTATACTTATATAATACACTTGCATAACGTGGATTTACTAGATGATCATTTATATGGAAAAGTGTATGAAAGGGTTTAGTTTTTCCTATGGGAAAAACTAAACCCGTTCCTGTAAATCTGGTGAATAAAATAAAAATAAAAATAAGAATAAAAATAAATAAATTAAATTTGCAGTTAAGAAAATATAAATAAAGCAGGAACATGTTATTTAAATTGCAAACCTGCAGTACCTACCCTATATATTTGTTAATTGTTTAAAATATTTCGAATGTATGTTCTTTCCACAATTACATTTTTTAAACACATCAGGTATGGTCTATCACCAAGATTTTTTTAACTGCACATTTCATTGGGTTATAAATTGAGAAATTAAAAATCTTTTTTCTTATAAAAACTGGTACAGATGGACATACAATATTATGAATTAGACTATAAATATAATTACTATAAGGTATTTATAGAAAAAGGTTTAAAAATCGTACATTCGTTTGTTACTTTCTTTAAGCCTCTTGCAAAGTAATGTTATAAGGCAGAAACATGATTTTTTAAACGGTTATTTGAGGCATATCAAATTATCACATCTATATAATAATTCGCATATCTAACGGCCGTCCGTGGTCGAGTAGTAAGACTCTTGACTCCCAATCGGAAGGTCGCGGGTTCGACCCCGGCGTGTGCAAATTTTATTTGATTAATATATGTTATTTCACAATTAATTAAATAAAAATAATATATAGTATATTTGCGGCACGTTTTAGAGTGGAAGATACTTTCGGTATCGCCCTGGTGTAAGACCACCATTCAGAATTGAAACGTTGCTTAATAATGGATTTAACCGTGTTTAGTGACTAGATCTAAATAGCCAGGTACTTGCTACCTTCCTCCTCTCCATCTCCTTCCCTTCCCCATTTACCTTCAGCCTCACAACATACTCCAAATGGGGATATCATAGTCTCAATGGCCACAGACGGGAGCAGTTGGGACTCTTGTTAAGTATTCTCTATAAAAATAAATAAAAAATCATATATTAATGCATTTAGAAGGCGGAACAGCCGTCACGCGTAGTAATAATTACGCAGAAAAACCATTCATAAGTACATTTTTTTTTTAAACTGAATAATAATATTATTATTGATTAAATTTGACCGGTCAGTGGTTGAGTGGGCATCGCGTTTGGGTCCCACCCAGGCGTTCCGTGTTCGATTCCTCGGCTGGCCAAGTCTTCCATCACAACACAAGCAACATCTTCCGCTTAGTGTGGTGGTAGTAGGAGATTTTCAAATGTTGTTGGGTTATTCGTAACCAGGGAATGTGTGTCTTTCTTTTTTTAAAAAGAAAAATAAAGAAGAAATTAAAACCTTGAAATTGAAACGGAGTTCTGCAAATTAAACTTAATTACAATAAAAAAAAAAAACATCATTTTTATTTGAAACACGAAGTATTAGTATACTTTGAATTACTTTAAGGGTAGAACGCTGATTTTCATACACTGTAGTAATTCTCCCTTCCGTTTAAAGAGTGCTTAGTTCAGTGATTGATTTCATAAGAAGCCCCACTTTGATCAGACTAGGGTAAACTTTACTGTAAAGTAAACATTTTCCACCGGCTCACGATTTTATTTTATATTCCTGTCTGTTTCCGTACAGCAGATTTTTAAGCTACTAATACTTAAAAACCGAGTTTAAGTGTTTTGCAGGAAAACATTGTAACAACGCGGTAACAGTGTAACTTACAAATTATAGTTTGCTATGTTTTACTGCTGGGCCATTTCTAGCACGAAATGAGGCAGGAATAAAACTTGTCATAACTTTCAGCTTAGGGACTTAAATAAATATAAAAATGCTTTGACCGAAAATTGCGAAATCATTTTGACAGGGTTGAAACTTAGAATATTACGATTTTTAGAAAAATTAAATTTAAGCATTTTAATTGGATATTTTTCAAATTTCTCAGAAGTACCTAATTGTAATAATTACCCAATCTGTAATAAATCAATTTTCAAATGCAAGAATTTTTTTTAAGTACAATAATTAGAATCATTTTTCCAATCCTTACTCAAATTTAAGTGAGCACCAACCTTCTTATAATTTTAATAAAATAACCAAAGCGAACCCAAACCAACTTTATTGCGAGACTGAATACCTATGGAATAAATAAGCTAACAATTTAGTTATAATTTTATTGTATGTCTAAATCAGTGGTTCTCAAACTCTTTTGAGCCATGGACCACTTTTTATAGTCAAAATTTGCCCAAGGACCCCGGGGAAAGGAACGCGTGATCCTACCAAAATTCCCGACTTAGCAATAAAACCATACATTTTAGGGGGGGGGGGGGGGACTAGGGCATTTAAAGTTATGAATTATATATTTTACTTAGGTATTTTTATATAAAATCGCAAATAATATGTGCATTGGTATTGGAAACCACTGGCCTACAATGATACGTAAATCCTATTTTTATCACGCCAACATAGACCCCCATCAAGTCTCCCGTGGAACCCTAGCCCTAGGGGTCATCTGGACCACTTTGGGAATCACTGGTCTAAATGAAAAAAAAGGTAATTTAATTATAATTAACTTCATTTTTTTATAAGAAAAACTCTCTTTTTAACTTTTGAACGTTATTCCCATCAATGTAATATATCATTGAATAAGAAGATAACAATACCTAATAATCTAAACTAAAACATGAAAATGAACAAGACACAGAAAAATATTAGAGCAAGGTTATTAGTTTGTTCAATTGTTACAGCAACTCATTTTTTTTACGATTTAGGCGCTTCGCTGACGAGGCAACTGAAAACAAACTAAAACCAGCTGGTTTCCATTTTTTTTATTTATTTTTTTTATTATTTATTTATAACATATAATATCATTCACAATTATAACATCATTTCTTTACATATCATTCATCAATTTTAGTTACCCAATTAGTAAAGAAATATTCTCGAGTCTAACTGGGGAGCTAGTCTATGTACTTATGTTATACATTTAGAACTGCTTATAGATAATATGTATAGTTACAAAATGGAAGTAAAATACTATCAAAAATACTGTGAGATATTACAAAATATTGTACAATGAGAAAAATAGCAATGGAATATCAACAAAATGTTAGCAACAGAATACGGAATATATCTGAAAATCATCGTTAAAAAATAAGTCAATCTGTTGCTTATCTGTAAAAATACAATGAGAGTTTTTTTTTTAATTTAAAATAGTTTTTTTCACTTTTTATTGTATCGGGTAAATCGTTAAATAGCTTTGGGCCTACATATTCATAATGGTGTTGTGCAGCTGTCGTGTTGCATCTAGGTACATATATGTTCCCAGATGTTCTAGGTCTTTTACTTCGTGTTGAGGACACTTCAGATTCATTAAAAACTGTTAAAATTGCATTATTTTCAAATAGTTTTGTAACCGACAGGACTTTAAAATTTTCAAAAAGTTCCTTGGTTGGAAAAATTCTTGGTTTTTTAATAATAACTTTCATGATCATTTTTTGTGTTGTTACTATCGGATACAGGTTATTCTTATACATGCTTCCCCAGGCGATTATGCCGTACTGCAAAACTGACTGTACAAGCGCAAAGTAAATTATTTTAATATTTGAAAGATTTAGGATATTTCTTAATCGTATAAAAATGTAAGTAAGTTTTCTAATTCTTTTGACACAGTTTTCAACGTGTTTCTTAAATTTCATGTTGCTTTCTATAGTGATCCCTAGATATTTTACATCTGAGGTTTTCTTCAGGATTTTACAATTATCGTTACATTCTCCTCTTCTACACTCGACTATGTACTATCACTCTAATGTTGAAATCAGTGACAGGATCATTAAGGTAAAACGGTATATATGAAGTTTTTTCTACATTAAGACTAAGTAAGTTATCATCAAACCATTTCTTCAATATGACAATGTCAGCATTCGCAGCTATATTCACTTCAGACCATGTTATTCCTTCGATTATAATGACTGTGTCATCCGCATATGAGATGACACTTCCATTAAGAGGGAGAGTGAACATGTCATTGACATATATAATGAAAAGTATAGGCCCGATTACTGTGCCTTGTGGAATTCCATATTCAGAAGACAAGGGTTCACTTAATGAATTATTTAGTTTGACGCACTGTTCTCTATTTTTTAAGTAACTCTGAAACCAAGATAAAGCTTTGTCTTCAAGTCCAATTTTTTCTAGCTTACTGATCAGTCTAGAATGCGACACACTATCAAACGCCTTTTTTAGGTCGATAAATATACCCAGACATTTTCGACGTCGATCCAAATTCCCCATAACTAGTGAAGTCAATTTTGCAATGGCATCATGTGTTCCTAGATTTGGTCTAAATCCATATTGGTTTGAGTGCAGAATTTTATTTTCTTCTAGAAATAGGAATAGACTTTTTTTCACGATTTTTTCAATTATTTTAGAAATGTCTTGATTGGTCAATTTCCATTTCCATGTCTTGATTGGTCAAAAAGCTTGTTTAACCATAGACAAAGAACAATCAGCTGACAGCTGGCAAGTAGCAACGGCCGGCCACGGCAATCAGCAGTGCGAGTCGCCAGTCACCGCTTGCGTTACCATTGACAACGGGTGTTTGTGTGATTGTGAAGTATGCGGGCCATCACATTGTCATAGTTGACAGTTTTTAGTTGCCTCAGTGAGCGGATCGCCTAACTGATTGCATAAAACTAGACTAGAACTTTGAAGATATTTTTTTACTTACAAATTATCACATAGGTAAAAATATGATAAAAATATGAAATACCAAGATTAACATTTCCATTTTACAGCTACGTTTTATCGGCTATGAAACATTAAGGTATAAAATATTTCAATTTAGTTCAATGGTTATAAATGGTTTACGTGCTTCAGATTTACTGTTCAACTATTTTCGGAAATACTGAATAAGTTTGGTTAGTATTCTGGGAATTTATTTCTAAAATGATAAGTAACTTTAACGATAGTTTACATCCCAAGTTGCCAAGGGTATAACATTATCACAACACTGGTAAATTAGACGCGTATCTACGAGTATATATTATGTGAATATACGAATATTTTACGAATCATTTTACCAGTCAATAGCTGAGTTAGCATAGCGTTTTGGTCCAACCGAGATTTAATTCAAATTGAACTACTAATTGTTTAGTATCCTATTGCTGAACCTTGACATTTTATTGAAGAAGAAGATAACAATAATGATAAAAAAAAAATTAAGTATGAAAATTAACAAGACACAGAAAAACAATAAAAGATATATTTTTTTTATAGAGTATACCTCACAGGAGTTCCAACTGCTCCCGTCTGGAGGCAGTGATACTATGGCATCCTCAATTGGGGTATGTTGTGAGGCTGAAGGTAAGTGGGGAAGGGAAGGAGATGGGGAAGAGGAAGGTGGGGAAGTACCTGGCTATTCAGATCTAGTCGCTAAACACGGCTAAAGCCATTATTAAGCAACGTTTCAATTCTGAATGGTGGTCTTACACCAGAGCGATACTGAGAGTATCTTCCACTCTGGAACGTGTATATTATTTTTTATTAATTAATTGTGAAATAACACAAATTAATCAAATAAATTTATTTGCGCACGCCGGGTTCGAACCCGCGACCTTCCGATTAGGAGTCAAGTGTTTTACCACTCGACCACGGACGGTCGTGACTGGGACTTGAACCCAGAACCTTACGTCTTACCGGGACATACACCTCTACCAATTGGGCCACTGTGATCTATTATGAGACTATCGTAATTGTCAACTTCGTATTTCAAATTTCAGAATTAACAATATTATCTTCGATTGATGTTTTTTTTCCATATTATTGGCAGCTACCTTTATTATTGGAAACAAGTATTCAAAGAATGTATTTGTTACCTAGATAGTGTCTCGGATAAATATATCCGATTTTATGGAACACCAATTGACTTTATATAAAAGTCTAAATGAATATTCATTTTTTTTTAATTTTTATAAGCAAAATTCTCTTTTTGACATCAAAATAATATTGTTAATTCTGAAATTTCAAATATGAAGTTGACAATTACGACAGTCTCATAATAGATCACAGTGGCAAAATTGGTAGAGGTGTATGTCCCGGTAAGACGTAAGGTTCTGGGTTCGAGTCCCAGTTGCGACCATTATCTTTTATTATTTTTCCGTGTCTTGTTCATTTTCATATTTAAAAAAATTAGATTATTATTGTTATATTCTTTTTCAATGATATATTACATTGATGTGAATAACCTTCAAAAGTTAAAAAGAGAGTTTTTCTTATAAAAAAAAAAACTTGACATTTTATTTTATATTTAAATGTAAGTTTAGAAGTTAATGTTAAGTTGGTGCTAGGCAATCATTTTCTATTAATATTCGAAAGTTCTACTTATTGTAAATAATGAATATATTTTCTGGTAGGTCATTCATGAACCAAGCTTTAATATCGTAGCAAAATGATATAAACTTCTTTGTCTTTTCATACAGGTTCTTAAGGGAAATAAAGCTGATAAGGTTGCGGCATTAAATCTTTCTTTAGGGCCGAAAGTAACAACATGGCATAGGGGTAGTAAACCTTTAATTGGAAAGGCACATTAATAAAAAAGATTATTAGATTTCTTAGTACACATAAAACTGGTATTTTTCTCAAAGAAGTATTTCTAGGTATTAGTTTTGATAAAATGAAAAAAAGTAATAAGTTTGTGATGGGAAAATATATAATCAAATATTACATGAATAAATGATTTCAATACAGATGAAGGACCTGTCAAAAATAAATTTAACGAAATCTTAGAAAATGAAAAAAACACCTCTACCAATTGGGCTACTGCGATCTATTATGAGACTGTCGTAATTGTCAACTTCATATTTCAAATTTCAGAATTAACAATATTATCTTCGACTAATGTTTTTTTTTTTAATATAAATATATCTGTATTTATTTTTAACTTAATGAGTTAAACCTAAAATTGTAATATTTTAATTAATGAAGACAACATAAGCAAAACTCAATCGAAAATTTGAAACGGAAAAATATAGTAAAACTGGGACTCGAATCCAGGATCTTCTTGCGGCACGGAATAATAATAATAATTGGATAATTTGTAGAGCGCCGTTTTTGTGAGAAATCACCTCAAGGGCGCTGTACATTTTATTATGACTTCTTAAGCTCTACCTAGAACTATTATTTACAAATAGATACAGAGAACATACTTAACTGGCAGGCCACTTCCGATAAACACACTTTAATTAGAAAGTTTATGCTTGGAGGAGATACGACTTTGTACGCGGAGGGAGGACACTATATTAAAACACTGCTATAATAAAACACTGGACATTGCATAACTTTACATTTGCTACACCATCATTTTTTTTTTCGAGTCCCAGATGTGACCGTATGTTTTTCTGTTTCAGATTTTCGATTAAGTTTTAATAATAATAATAATAATAATATTCTTTATTCCAGAATGTGGGGAGGTGAGTGCAATCCCACACATCCCATAGATATTATATGTACATATAATATTGAAAAGCATAAATATTTTGTAGATATGAAACGTAAAAAATAAAAAAAAAATATATAAACATAAAAGTAAAGTAAAAGTAAAAATCAAAATCAAAAAGTAAAAAAAAGATATAAAAATAAAAGTAAAGTAAAAGTAAAATCAAGACACGGAAACGCAGGAATCCATCGGAGCTAGGATTGTGGGAGCCAGTGTCTTTCTCCAATGGTCTTCTATGCTCGATCCTGGGGTCATACGGGATTCTATGACGAGTATGTTTCTGGAGCGGTTTATTCTTTCCCTCAGTCCTGCAACCCTGGTTCTTATTACAGCTTTGAATCCTGGAACTCGCCCTTCTGTGAACATTGAGGAGGCACTGCAGTGCCTGGGAAGTCCGAATAACAAGCGGTATGCATTGTTATATTGCACCCGAAGCCTTTCCATGGTGCTTTTTTTGAACTTTGCCCAGAGCTCGCACGTATAGAGAGTAGTGCAAAAGGCTAGAAAGTTTTGCTAATATTGTCTTCATTAATTAATACATTTATTTATTTAGTAGTTTGAGAGGCGATCATGGGTACCGCCGCCCCAATAATAATTTTTTGGACTCTCTCGACCTACCGTCTTGCAAAACAGTGGGAAGAATATATTAATACGCCAGTCACTGTTGGACACACTGACCACCAGATTCTTACCCACCCCTCTCATATTTTTCCTTACCAGAACATCCTCTCCTTCCTATTCCTGTAAAGACCGTCCGTACAGCATCCCCAAAGATAGGCCATAGGGCCGGAAGGGAGTTTCTTTTCCTCAGGGCCTTTCCTGATGAACTAATGCAAACAAAGTTACAGCAGCAATTTATACTGCAAATATTTATGAGTACCAAATTTAACAGTGCGTGGAACGATGGTTTTTGTTTTAGTAAATGATTTAATATAACAATGGAGTTCAATTTGTGGCCTCCAAAAATATTTTGATAATAATATTAATAATTCGGTGATATAATGATCACAATTTAACAGTATTGAGACTAAACTTATATTATGTAATTGCAGTACCGGCTGACCCAATTCAATTGAATCTTTGTTTACTCACAGTCGTAAATTAGTGTGCGGTGTTTCCCGCATTAAACACGACTTGTGCTGAATTTATATCCAGGTTCCGCAGATCCGTGTGCATAATAATGGATGTTATTGATAGAGCCACCGCTTGTTCTCGCCGGCTACACAGGTATTAAGCAATTAATTCGAATGCCTTTGATCGGTATGCTGCTAGATTATTTCACCTGTTTCACAACGGTATTACCTTTGCATCTAAGTACATATCATTACACATTAAACTTTATAATATAGTTGAAAAAAAATTGTTAAATAAATTAACACCGGCAAATCACTTAACTACTCGAACGCTTTTTGCCACAATATGGCGATATTTCCTAAGCCACGGATTGCTTTGTTGCCAAACTATGGAAAATATTCTGTAGATTCATTAAAATGGTTTAAAGTTAAAGATATTATTTTTTTTTTTTATAAATCCTACGAATATGTGAAAAAAAAGATAGGTGAATCCATTGGCTTTATAATAATATAATCAGTTTGTATGTCTCCATATTCAAATTCGGAGGTACGATTTTTTTTTATGTGGGCGGAAAAATTTCCTTTAGCAATCCGAGAAAAGGGTTTTAAATAGCTCAGTCGCTCCAGTGGATAAACCCAAATTCCTTTATTTGTATCTTAGAACCCAATTAAAATAAAGCATAAAAGCAAATTTTTTTGTAAAATGAATTTGAACATTGAGACGAAACCCAGTTGGCGAGAAAATTGAATTATAGGTATTTTATCAAACTATTTCTGTCACTGTCGCTTTTACATGCCCGAATACTGAGCGAAAAGGACAGCTGCACCTCAGGCTGATAATACCTAAATAAAATCGACGAATCGACATTTTGTATTCTCCATTTTACTACTCTGTATTAGAAGAAACTATTATAATATGTCTGAATGTGGTGCTTTTTTTAAAAATACGTTGTCTAGTTTGTATACTGAACTTTCTGTTAATGGCATTTAAACTAGATATTTTTATCGATTTTTGGAGGGTCCCTCTTCTTTTATAAGAAGTACCTAACTTATCAAAAAAGCAAAACATACCAACTGATCGATATCATCCGTATTATATACGTCACTGATCGATATCATCTGTATTATATACGTCACTGATCGATATCATCTGTATTATATACGTCACTGATCGATATCATCTGTATTATATACGTCACTGATCGATA
Source organism: Limnephilus auricula (assembly GCA_951813805.1). Taxonomy (NCBI): domain Eukaryota; kingdom Metazoa; phylum Arthropoda; class Insecta; order Trichoptera; family Limnephilidae; genus Limnephilus; species Limnephilus auricula. The sequence goes on from OX638403.1 coordinate 12,371,434, forward strand.
TCATCTGTATTATATACGTCACTGATAGATATCTGTATTATAAAAATGCACTTATTTTTTTTCTACATTATCTCCACACAGGAGGCCCCGAGGTAAATGTCCTTAATTTATTCGATATCAACTGTCGTTTGTACGTTAGCAATCTGCAGTTGTCCTAGGGAACGATGAGAAGTTTTTTTTTTTTACATTAGGTCCACACAGGAGGCCCTGAGGAAAATAATTTCCCTCAGGGCCTATGTCATCTTTGGGGATGCTGTATGGAGGGAATTTTTAATTAAAGGTAGGAGAGGAAGTTCTGAGAAAAGAAAAATGTATAAAGGTTGGGTAGGAATCTGGGATTCAGTGTATCCAGATCATATGCCGCCAAGACCTAGACAAACCTCACCACACAAATCCAGACACCCTTGCTAAGTCACTAAACGTAGCAAACCTCTTGGGGTGACCTATGGCAGAGTTGTTGGTTATCCAATAAATGGTTCCCGGGGCGGCGGTACCCACACCCGAATCCCAAATCGTAAAGTGTGTTAAAATCCAGAGAGGAAATTGGGGAATACGTTTGTATGGAAAAAACGCCACTCAGTTTCCTTTTAATACGTCAGCGTGTAATGCATTGGAATGAAAAGTGTGTTCTGCGCTCTTTTTTGTGAACATCACATGTGAGTCTCAATTATCTGGAGCTAATAGTTAGTTAGGATTACCAATTTTGAGAACAATATAAGGTTGAAGGTACGGGGGAGGGGAAGGAGATGGGAAACAGGAAGAGGGTGGTCAGAAAGAACCTGGCTCAAATCTAGTCACAATAGTCCTCAGTACCGCAACGTTTCGATTCTGGGCGGTGGTCTTTCACCAGGACTGGACGACACTGAAACTATCTATCACATTGGAACAATTTATTGAACAAATGAAATTATATGAACATATTTATTAAGTATTTTTATTTTAAACTTTTTAACTTAATGAGTTAAACTTCAAATTATAATATTTTAATTAATGAAAATATTAGCGACTGATTTTAGTTCTATATGGTTAATATTAGCGAAAGTCAATCGAAAATCCGAAACAGAAAAATCAGAAAAAGATACGGATACATCTGGGACTCGAACCCACGACCTCTGGCACTCCGGGCTAACGCGCTATCCACTGTACCAACGTATCCCTATACGATTCGGTCATTTTTAACTGTATCATTCTTCGACTGAGAACCACCAACAATATTTTAATTTTCTTAACGCATATTTATTACTTAAGGCGTATCTTTTTCTGATTTTTCTGTTTCGAATTTTTGATTGACTTTCGCTAATATTAACCATATAGAACTAAAATCAGTCTATATTCAAATTTGGAGGAATGATTTTTTTAATGTGGGCAGGAAATTTTTTTTTTAGCTATCCGAGAAAAATGTTTTAAATTGCTCTGTCGCTCCAGTGGTTAATAGATGATGGTTGTTCCTTTAATAAATACACAATTACATTTACCTACATACATCTATATGAACCTATACACATTCGTAAATTGCTGTACTTGTAGTCAGTACTGTTACATTTCTTTCTTACCCCTTCCTATATACCTGTCATTTTTCAATTACCCACATTATTCAGTCAACAATCGACCGTCACTACGTAAGCATCTCCGCATTCCTATTCCTTACTTTCGCTATTCACCGCCGCGCCGCAGAGAAGAAATGTACCACAACAAATATATCCGCTGTAAAGTGCAAGTTAAAACCGGCCAAACAGATAAAAGTGCTACGAGTCCCGCAGTAGGTCATTTCTCTCCTTTCCTTATGTGTATATTTTCTACTTGTGCAGTGGTCAAATCATAATCAAATCATAACTCTAAATGTGATTGCTGTGAACTCTTGCATTTAATTAATCTACATGTACCTCCACGAACTACTAGACAAACATTAACATTTTATATACACACATCTCATTCTAACTATAAATTGCATTCCCCAATACAACGATTACATAGTCTTGGTAACCAATATTTAAACAATATTGATGTATTTGACAATAATTTAAATTTGTCAAACTTTAAAACGCCGTATGTGCGAACTATTTTTACTTAATTCATAAACTATTGTAAATACCAATTTTATACATTTTTATTAATTCCTATTATTATTGATTTGGAGGATATTGGCAGCCTATCTATTTTTACTTTATTTATATTCTGTATTACCTACATTTTGTCAACTCATATTTTATCTAACCTATATTATGTGTCTTTATATTTTCTGTTACTTACCTTTATTTTATTCACTTCTAACTCTTCACTGTAATTAATCGAAACATGTATTGCTTTATGTATGTAAAAGCCTTAGGGCGTTTAAATATAAATAAATAAATAAATAAATAAATAAATAAATAAATAAATAAATAAATAAATAAATAAATAAATAAATAAATAAATAAATAAATAAATAAATAAATAAATAAATAAATAAATAAATAAATAAATAAATAAATAAATAAATAAATAAATAAATAAATAAATAAATAAATAAATAAATAAATAAATAAATAAATAAATAAATAAATAAATAAATAAATAAATAAATAAATAAATAAATAAATAAATAAATAAATAAATAAATAAATAAATAAATAAATAAATAAATAAATAAATAAATAAATAAATAAATAAATAAATAAATAAATTAATTAATTAATAAATAAATTAATTAATTAATAAATAAATAAATAAATTAATTAATTAATTAATTAATAAATAAATAAATAAATAAATAAATAAATAAATAAATATAAAACACAATCATTTCAAAGGTTCTTCGATACAAAATCACAAAAAACACAGATATTAAATACATCGAATGAACCGCACAAAACTCAACCAACTTCCTCAGTAAAAGGTTTGAGTTATCTTTAAAATATTATTTTATCGGTAATATTTATTCTTCGAGTAAAGAACAGGGCGACCGCATTGCAGCCGCCAAACGGGATTTATTTAATAATCCGTTCAAATGGCAAACTTCAAAGGCAATATAGCGCTGGCGGTTGTGGGCCACAGTCCAAATATGCTCCATAAACTTGCATCTGGGAGGGGAAAGGCCTCTACATTTTGTGGTCATCCTATAACCCATTAAAATTGCACCAGAATATCATAGGCGCATTTAAATTTTGGCTGCTTGGCGGGAATAAATAATTGGCTCGCAGTTCAGGCGGCTTGTTCTTTAAAGGCTTGTTCGTACTGGGCAAGTAGTTTAATCGAGAAGCGAGTAACTCGCCACTTGCCGGTCTGAAATGCTATGTCTAGTGACATACCCTTTTTATTTTATTTAATCTGTCTTCCTCCTACGCAGGTGCCTGCAGGATACACTGGATGCAATTACCCAGAGCATGCAGCCTCGCGTTACCTGTCTTCCGATTGCTTTGTTTATACGTTGTCATACCAACACTTATTGTATTATGTATTTCCTGTTAAGCTGCTTACTAACAACATATGCAGGGACACTGGAGGTCTAGATTCGTTTACAAATAAATGTAGCTTCGTTCAATCACAAAAATTAGAGTCCTTGCGGGAACCTTGAAGGAGTAACCATCTGTTACTTATACCAGGGCAGGTATCTGATGGATAACATCCAATGTCCAAAATGTTACTACTAAGTACTAAAATTGTGGTGTTCGGACATGTTTAGTTATGATCCAAAACCCTACCCGACTAAACTACTAGCCTAGTATGTAAGGGCCATAAGGAATTAAAAGGGTGTCAAAGGTTAGAAAAAAAACCAATTTTCCCGTTTTTATTTATTTATTTACATGTATACGGCACAACATGTGCCATTAGATTAATTTACATAACATATAAATAGTACAACATGAAGAATAACAGTATAAATGTAAGTTAAATATAAAAAAAGGTTAAAAGTGAGTATTAAGTCAGTTAATAAGTAGTAGGTAAAGGTAAAATAAAAGTGTAAAGTATAAAGTACAAACTATAAGGTATTAAGCAAAAATAAAAAGTTAAAAGTGAGAATGAAATAATAAAAGAAATAAATAAAAATAAAATTTTTTTGAAATATATAAAATATAGGATATACATGATACAAAAAATTATCAATCCTTCACTTGTATTTTCAAAAATTTTAAACAATATTTTATAAATTTTTAATCCAAAAATTTTAAAAATTCAGCTGGTCGAAAAACTTGAAAAACAATAATATTATTTTTTTATTATATTATAAAAAAAATTGAGAAAATAATTATTAAACTTTTAAACCCCATGTAACCCCTTAGAAATCGTTGATGCAGAAAAGTTAGTGGACATCTTCAATTTATCACCAAACAAATACAAAATGTTTTTACTGAAGCAAAACTGTGTTATGTATAATAAATTAGTTAGTTATGTATAATAAATATTGTATAATGTTTACTGTTTATGTGAAAAGCCCCTGAAAACGGCGTTGTGGCGTCATTTTGAATTAAATTAAACAAATAACTTTGTATCAACCACTATTATATAATCACAATTACCTACATGTTTCGAAACCGATGGTGTCTTTGTCAAGGTAGTAATGACATTAATTAATGTCATTACTACCCTGACAAAGAAACCGTCGGTTTCGAAACATGTAGGTAATTGTGATTACATAATAGTGGTTGATACAAAGTAATTTGTTTAATTTAAATAAATAAATAATAAAAAATACTATATTACTATCCCTTTAATAATAGGTTCATAAAATTATTACCCAAAAAATCCTTGAAGTGTGAAGTCAAACGCGGAAATAAAATATACTTAGGAGTATGTAAAATTAGGATTTTTTATCCAAAATTTTATTCTCCTTCCTGAAAAAAGGTTTGGTAAGCTTATATCTATTTTTTTGATCACGGTTCCTTCGTACCTGGTAATGAGGTCGTTTCAAGTGTCAAAAATTTGATGGATTAAAATTGAATTTTTAATCTACTCATTAATGCGTAAGTACAATTTTGTGAAAAAAGCCTGATGGATTGCGTTGACTTTAATAATGAAAAAACTCTGAATTAAAACAAAAAATGGAAAATTGGTAAAAATATTAGTTTTTATTTAAAAATGAAAAATTAAATTTATTTAGTAGTGTTCTGAACCACATTAAAATAATCATTTTATATTATATTAACAAACAGTATGTTGATTACAGGGATAAATTTTGTTTTTTAACATATATTTATTTACGCCTATAAAGGCTTTTACATATATATATATATCAATATTTACAAAATTATGCTCATAAATAGTGCAGGAAACGACTGTTTAAAGCTCTTGCACAAACATAAATATAAAGTAAAAATATTATTGAATTTGATCCACTCAGTATGTAGGTGCAAAATATAAAATATCCAAAATAATTTTGTTCTTTCAGCCGACAAAATACTGTTAATGTGTTAGTCAATTTAAGAGCGGTTGACCAGCAGCTGAGAAAAAAGATTAAAAATGCTTACAACTGTACAGGGAGGTTCCAATGCAAAAGATCGATTATTCCCAGCATCAATTTTTTTAAATTAAAACTTCAAAATCGATTAATTAATAAAATTAATTTAAAACTTGCTTTAATATATACCTACATTCAAGTAAGCAATAAAAATGCTCAAAACGCACGATGATAAATTATTAAATATAGTTTACTTATTGAAAGTATTTATGATTTTTCAATAATGTCTAAAAAAAAAAGTGTGTAAAAAAAATCTGAAATATTTTAGTTTGTAGACCTTAAATACATAGAAAAACTGAGGTATTTTTGTCACAAAACATGTTGTATGATTATATGATTTGAAATGTATGTTATTGAATCTATCGTTTGAAAATTGAACAAATCTGTCAACGTCCAACGGTATAACCTTAGTATATTAAAAATACACTTAGTTTTTCAAAGTTTTAAATCTGCGGGTACCAGATAAAATAACAATCTTTTAAAATCAATTTATGTTTTTTTCTAAAAATGAGTCAATACGTCTAGAATTTCATTTAAAAAGGACCGATTTCTGGTATTCTCTAGTAATACCCTCTTAAATCAGCTAGTGCCCGCCTTTGTTGGAAAGTGTAAAATGTATATTCAAAGTAATATAATATATGTTTTAGTTTATAATATTATATTATTGTAGGTATTGAGCGATAAGTTACCCATTTACACAACAACAAAAAAACGACCACTAAAGTGATATTATCTTATAATTATAGAGGCATAAAATTTCTTAGGCTGTGGGTCTCAAAGGCTGCTTAATTGCTTATATGTTATGCTAAAGCTTAATTAATAAGGATTAAATCACTTAAGGGATTCATTCTAATCAGGTTTCGGGCTTTACGCGGTATGCTGATACGTTGTTCTTGGAAGTAAGATGTTGCGGAACAAGTGTTAATTGTAGTCGCATGTGTAAAGATTATTGAGGAGTATATTTGTGAATAATATTGAGTAAAAACGAAGAATGGATACGTATTTCCCAGCAATATATATTTTTTAAATTTATATGCTGGATGCAACAGAACATATCTGAAGGATTTTAACTTGTGATTCCTGAGCATATTTGGAGTAAAAATGTGTAATACTGAACCTCCCGTAGAAAAGTGTCGTAAGTCAAATTTTTTTTTTGACGTTTAGCTCTGAAAAGTAAAGCGATTGTGATTATTTGCGCCTAACGAAAACCGTATTTAAGTTGATTGAGTAAAAACAAATGATGAATACGTATTTCACAGCAATATATATAAAAAATATATTATATGCTGGATGCAACCGAACGTATCTGAAGGATTTTAACTTGTGATTCCTGAGCATATTTGAAGTAAAATATGTGTAATTTTGCATATCCCATAGAAAACTGTCGTAAGTCAAAATTTTATTTTTAACGTTTTATCTCTGAAAATTAAAGTGATTGTGATTATCTGCGCCTAACGAAACCCGTATTTAAGTTACATTACTACATCTCCGAAGGATGTCGCTAGTATCTCTTTTCAACAGGCCAGCTTGTTAATCATTCATATATTTGTTTTCGCTCACTCCTGTAAAATTAGCCTTTTTGACTTAAGACACTTTTCTACGGGAAGTGGGAATATGTCAATTTGCTGTAGGATGATTTTTTTTTTCAATTAAAAACAATAAAAATGTTTTTTTCTATATGGGTGTTAAGGTACGTACTTGAGTTACTTTAACCAGTGATTCCTGACATTATTTGGAGTAAAAAATGTAAATGAAATTTTGGTCTCCGGTGACTTTTTTTATGTAAAATTTTTTTTTTTCAAAATATTTTTTCTTCAAAATCAAACAAAAAAAAAAAACTTTCACATGACCTTATTGGTCACTCAGCCAAGTTACCACCCCACCACTTACCCCGCCCCCAACTACCCAACACCTACTATTATTCATGTTTTTGTAGAAAAAAAAAAAAAAAAAAAACATCAAAAATGTCACCGGAGACAAAAATTTCATTGACATTTTTTACTCCAAATAATGTCAGGAATCACTGGTTAAAGTAACTCAAGTACGTACCTTAACACCCATATATTTTTTTTTTCTTAAAAAGAAAGACAAACATTCCGGGTTACGAATAACCCAACAACATTTGAAAATCTCCTACTACCACCACACTAAGCGGAAGATATTGCTTGTGTTGTGATGGAGGACTTAGCCAGCCGAGGGATCGAACACGGAAACCCTGGGTGGGAGCCAAACGCGATGTCCACACAACCACTAACGATAAAAAACAATTTGTCACCCCATGTTGCAACTGGGTAGCCGGGTATAGCATAGTGGACTACATGATAAGCACTCCGTCTCTTTCCAGTAGCATGTTAACATACAAACGTGATCCCATCACGACACGTGAATTTTTGAGGAGTGTCATCAGTGGTGACGTGTTAAAAATATGTTTTGTTGTTTTTAAGGCAACCCACCACGTCGTGAAATATTTCGAATCGGGTCGCTAACAATAACACTCCTTATTTAGATGACGATAAGGTTTAAATTCCCGCTTCAGTCGTCTGTTTTAATGTATGCAACAAAAAACACAACAAAAGAAAGTACCTATTATATTTTGCGAAGTTCAGGACAAAAATAGAAATATTTTACAATTATTTTCTAAAAAACTTAATTTGTCACGATAAACAATAAAACCATAACCGAAAAGGGGGTTGTAAGTAAAAGATTTTTAACTTTGAAACCGAATAGGCCTGATACTTTTTTTTGGACTCATAAAAAGCTTTTATTTCAAAAGCCAATAGGAGTTCTATTATATATAGTTCTACTCGCAGAATTTAAACAAATATCATTAAACAGCAAAATGACATCTACTCTTTTAACTGCAAATATGCTCAGAAATCGCTGTTTAAACACCTTCTATAATAAATAAATATGGTATAAGTTCAAAAAAGAAATGTTGTATAATTTTCATTAAAAACACGTTATAATGTAATCCAGTGGTAGTAATGTTATAATTGTAACGCAATAAAAATAGCGCAGATCTGGGAAAAAATCGCGGGATATTTTATTCAATGTTGAAAAATACTATTTGTACTCGCATAGATGCGAATCAGAGGAGTGGACTGTATCAAAATAAATGAGGTGGCGTGACACAACTATACGGATGGTAATTAGGACTTCGGGAAGGATCTGACTTACCCTGAATTCCTGGTTCCGTTCTTGGGGAGTTATTGTATCACTGGTAATCACTTGCACTAGTGTCCGGTTTAATGCATATTATAGTGCCGAGGGATGATTAATCACGCACTGCACAGCACACATAATATCACTTAAGAGTCGATGTTTAGTAAGGAGAGGTCCAAGCGACCATTGCACAATAAAGCAGACTCATTAATAGTCGATGTAAAGGACGAAGAGGGATGAAGGTACATCGCTGCACATCGCCAAAAACAGACTTCACAAGGTCGATGTTCATTGCATGAAGCACAAAAACAGACTCACAATACACATGTGGTTATTATCGCCCTCACATAGTATTGTCCACAGGTGGGTAGTCAGAAGGGATAGGTAGGTGGAAGGAAGGAAGGTAGGTATATACATGCATAGTTGCGCCAACACTATTATTAAAATAATTTTCTGTTATAATTTTGTATATTATAAATATTCATCGACTTTATCACTTTTATGAATTTTTCACATCATCAGTTCCAATTTTGGAAATGACTCTTGTTAGAAGCAAATCCATGTTCTAAAGTTCACTGCACCAGAGTTATAGACATACAACCGAAATTACTACCTTTTTTAAAAAGATCATTACTCGTAATTAAGCTGCATTTGTGTGTAAGGAGTGTGTGTAATTTTTTTAATGGTTATTTCCATATTTATAATATTATTCAATTCATATTTTTAGTGTGTTTTCTTAATTATTATTTCAGTGTGAAATCATTAATCATTATGTATATTTTCCGATTTTTTTTGGTACTTAATGAATTAAAAAATATATTTCTCCCAGAGAATTGAATTGCCCCATTGTTTTTGTAACTTTTTAAATTTGGAAAATGAGGTTTGTCCAAGATTTCTATTATTATTAAATGGTACAATTTTATTTACAGTATTATCTTTGTAAATTTGTTATGCTTCGAGATTTCACACATTAAAATTTAAATACAAGTTCTAAAAATTTTGCATGAAAATGATTAATTTTGAATAGCTTTTATTATTAATTTTTGTGATAATTTTTAAAGTTTTTATTATTCGTTTGTTAATCTTTTTCTAGGGTGTCTACTCAAGAGCCACATCCAGGAAAAACAATTCCTCTTATTTCTAATTATCACCCAAGTCTAAAGACTCACGGATATACCAAGGTAACATTGTCATCAAATGAAGACCGAAGATAGAGAGAAAGGGGAAGCAGGTGAAGAAGAGGAAGATGGAACAGTACCTGGCTAGTTAGATCTAGCCACCACATTCAGTTAGTGCAATTTTAATATCGTTTCATTACTGAATGTTGTTCTTTCACCAGAACTCTTATGTTAAACAAACACTTTTTTACATGTTCGTAATAAGCATTAACTTTGTGGCTCGCCATAATTTACAATATGGATCTTATATAAATCCAATTTTTCTTCACTTAATACAAAAAATTGCCTCCTTGTATTAAACCCGCGCTCTATAATGAGAACAACTTAGGTAAATTATTAAAGAACACTAAAGATAGAGATCATAAATTAAGCCACTCAGGTATTCACCAACTATGTTGCAATGATTGTCCATCATTCTACATATGTAAAACAACCAGAAATGTAAATATTAGAATCACGGAACATTTAAGATGTTTAAATAATAATCATTTTTCGGAGTTTGCCAATCATCTTATTTTCCACCAATCATACTTTTAATAAGGACACAGAGGTTAAAATTCTTCACCGTAATAATAAAAGCAAAAAATTAGATAACTTAAAAGCACTTGAATTTAAAAAAAAAACCTAAATAGTAATGCTAATTTATTGAGAAACCAAATTAATTTATCGTTTAGTCCCATTCTAGATATGTTTCCAATAAACCGCTCTGTTATTGCTGAATTTCCCGCAATTACCCCCCCCCCCTCTGACCTCCCACTCCAGCACCTAAATGTTTGGTATATATCTATCAATATTTTGTATCATAAGTTAGTTTTAATATTCTTCCGAAACTTCTACCGAAACGGTAGAGTGTAATCAAAATTAAAGAGGTCTAAAACAAATTTATATATTTTATTGCAAAACACATTTTTTTTTTTTTACTTTTATGAGAGTAACATATGTAACGTATATTCTTTGGTAGAGCATCAGAATCTCCCTCAGGTTGGTGGGAAGGAAAATACAGTTTTATCTTCAGGGATTTTTAAAGAAATAAAAGAGTATATAGCAGTAACAATATTTTCTATATTTAAGATATAGATACAAGATGTCCTTCAAAGGGACAGGAACTCAACATTTCCTAAAGAAATACCAAAATACGAACTTACAAGAAGTCTTAGCTAGATTCATATAACTCATAAAAAGAGAGCATACCTGTGGACCATTATGAAGCTAAATTCTATTGACCTAACTTGGCGCGAACCACTGTTATTCGGCGAGCATTATCGAGGTCCAGGAGCACGCGGGATCTCCATGGACAGGAACCAGGAAAGGTCCCAGAGGATGGGGTCTCCTCACCAGGGAACAGGAACCGGGAATAGCCCCAGAGGTTGGGGACTCCTCGCCAGAGAACAGAAACCAGGAACAGCAGGACGCGGTCAGTCAGAAAGCCAGGGCTCCGGTTGAGCGTACCAGAGACCAGGCCTAAGCCAAGTATGGAAATGGTTAATCATCCGAAGATGACCATCGGAACTTCATCCATCAGAAATACGGGTAGCCAGGGCCGTAAAAGGCCACACGGGTTATGTCTCACAATGAAAGACACCATCCGGATTACGGATTACGTAGGTAAACTACAATTGAAGCATGAGGTAGCCATGCGCAGGTCACATTAACGGCAAGCGATTACGATCGAAAAACATACGTTGGGCCGTGTTAACTTTTCAAAAATCTTACATCAAGATCTGGTTCGCGTTTCGCGACAACAAAATAAGGTTATCCCATCATAAAAAAACACAGAAACTCTCACATAAGTGACTCGTCGAATTGCCCGTCGGCTCCCGTCACGGCGGACCTTCAAGAAGTGCCGCGGATCTAGATGGCGCTAGTCGCTAAAACTCAAATACGGCGATCGAAATAAAAGGTTAACAGCCAGGTGAAGTTCAAGACAATATTTATTCAACCAAAATAAATATTATCGTGACACATATTATATTATTAGTAAAATTCGCTGATAACATCGAAACAATTATTCCGAATGTGCACCAATTTACACGTTGTAAATTAAAATCTTGAGTACATTGTTATCGTTAACTTGATGCCAACACGATGACCACTTTAAACAATGGTCGACTACCCAGATATTTTCTGCTACAAGTATTGTAACAGACATCCTACACAAAGAAACCTCCCCTTCAGAACAACATCCGTCAGATTGTTTTACCCTTTGGTTAGTCACAAATTTGATCCTTTATCCTGAAACCCCTAACTTGTAATTCAAAACCACTTAAGCGAAAAATTATAACAATTCATCAGATATGATAAAAACAGCGTTAAAAATGAACTGACCTTTTGATGGAAAGGTCAAATAACGGCTTGTTTGCCATATCTGCGTTTAAGTGTTTTCGGTAACGCGTAAACCCGGTCTTGAAATAGATTTTAAAGAATGACAGCAAATTACACCTACTAAACAAGTATTAATGATTTATATTGAATCGTTTTCAGGCAATGAGTTGGGTTAGGTTCTTTTTTCGAGTGCAGTATTTAACTTGTTCGTGACTTTTGATTTATGATGTTCAAATGGAAGGGGTGAAGAGAGACACAACGGTGGGCTTCGCAGGGTCGCTGGACATAACAATGGCGGGAAAAAGGGTATTGGACAAACAGTGGGAAGTGAGGGAGGGTTGTGCAACCCCTTCTAAATAACAATACAACTACCAGAATCGCAGAATGAATAGACAGAACGTAGGCCATAGAACCCGTAAAGGGTTTATTTTGCATTATACGGAGAGTGAAGTGATTACTTCAGATTTTATTTCCCGTTACGTTACGGCAGAGGAAGTCGCAACACAAATTATGTAATAATATGTCCTTTATCTAAATAAGGGATCATTTCTACGTGTAAAGGTTCAAGCGGTCTTTTCTTAGGAATACTAAGATTCAACTCGCGAACACTTTCCGTTTTAAAACCATGATATTTATAATTTACTTTACCGACCGGTTTCGCTTTACTCAAGCATCTTCAGGGTACAAATTAATACTCTGAGTATTAATTTGTGATTCTCAGTATCAATTTGTACCCTGAAGATGCTTGAGTAAAGCTAAACCGGTCGGTAAAGTAAATTAATAAATATCGTGGTTTTAATACAAAAAGATGTGTTTTATTTTTATTAAATATGTCAAACTAAAAAATTCCGTCTCTCGAAATATACGTGGCCTATTGTGTTTTCTTTTTGACCACTTTTGTATTTGATTCCACTTTCATAAGCTGAATATTTCAGAAGGGCAAAAATTAATTCACACTTGAAACTCATTTCGATTTCTTTCAAAAACCGTCATGTAAACCATAACCGTAAAACAGAAATTTACAATATTACGGAAACCCTGTTGTGATTTTTGTGTTTTTATTTGCTCATATAATAAATAAAAATGTATGCTTTTGTGGGTATAAAGCAGTCGATGGGAGAACTTGTTAAGTGCACGAAAGAGCAAATAATATTTAAATTGTAAAGAAATTAATAATCAATTTGGGAGGAGGGAATGGGTACCTTTGCCATAGGTCACCCCGAGTGGTTTGCTACGTTTGGTGATTTAGCAGGGGTGCCCGGGTTCATGGGGTTCATTGTCTAGGTCTTGGCGGCGGATGATCTATACACACTGAACCCCATATTCCTACCCAACCCTCATACCTGTTTCCTTCCCATAACTTCCTCTCCTTACTTTCCTTAAAAATACCCTCCACACAGCATCCCCAAAGACGACATAGGCCCTGAGGGAAATTATTTTCCTCAGGGTCTCCTGTGTGGATCTAATGTAAAAAAAAAAAAATCATCCCATCATTATCACAATTATTTTCACGAAAAAATGTGTAGTAAGGATCATTACTACTGACATACCATATTTTGACAAATTAAAAATATTTAATCTTCAATAAAAAAATATTTATGTTGTTAGTACGCCAAATATGACAATATCTACAATAAACTTCTGCCATAATCCAGACGCAACGGAGAGTCGGGCCTGAACAATGTGAATTCAAAAAGAGTTGTTAAACAATGTTTCTCATTTAAGTTAGTACGGAACAAAACTTGATTTGATGGTAAAAACACCCCCTTTAATGCAAGAAAATTGAGAAAATAATAAAATCTGCATTTCATTACTGAAAGTCGACTCAACGCGCTGCATAATAGCGTATAAAAAATCAAGATTCTCCCGCTCACTGGAAATGACGAGTAAAAAAACTAAAGCAATCTTGCGACAGACCGAACTTCACTCCAGTACCCTCCCCTTCCGGTCCGAAATTCCCGCGCTTTCCGTCATTTAATTTCTGATGGGGTAGGTCCCACTTCCGGTTGTAGGTAGGGTTGGTGGGATCTAGATGTAGATTCTATAGGGGATGCTTCATTGGAAACCATCATTATTTTGGTATACTTACTGTATATTTAAAGGTTATAAATGAGTTACGCGGAATAAAATTACGTTAACAAAAATTTGAAAATTGTGCGTCTGGAAAAATCTACATACCGGCTCTTCTAGATATTATTTATGAACGAATCATCTGTTTACTTACCAAATAGAAACAAATACATGTAACTATCACCTTTGTAAATTATATAATATTATATTATTTCACTACATCTATATTCTTGCTTTTACTTATCTATTCTGTATATCAAATTTAGTAACTGATATGATACTCAATTCCATTATCAATGTGAACTTGTTAACATCCTATATGAGTTTATTTATTTTCTTACTTCAAAATTTTTCTTATTATTTCTTTTACCTTTGTAATGGCACTACTCCCCAGTTCAAACACGAGAAATGTTTTCTTTATTTTTTTCATGTTAACAATATACCTGCAAAGCTACTGCAAGTAGCTTGTCTGCAGGAAAACAGTGTGAACAAAACATTGTACAATTTAAATGTCTCAAGTATAATACAATAAGAAAAAAAATTGCAATTTAATAAAATACATAATAAAAACATAAATAAGTATAAAAAATAATAGAATACTAAGTCTAAAAAATTTTAAAGTGCAAGAGGTACAGTCATTCAATACAGAAAATCTGATTCCAATAGCCATGTTTTTAACAATAGCGCAAATTTAGGTGTCGAGTAACATTTTTTCAAATCATATGGCAGCATATTAAATATAAGTGGTACAATGTATTCAAAAGTTCTCTGGCCATGTTTATTAGAAAATCTAGGTACTATCAACCCTTCATTTTGTGTAAGCCTAGTATTGTACACGTGATCCACCATTGTTTTGTATGGGCTATCTAAGATATGTTGCATACAAATTTTATGCCAAAAAAGAGCTCTAATAGGTAAAACATTTATGGATTTATACATTATTGTGATATTTTGCCGCTGGTCATACACTGCTTTGCTGACAAGTAATTTGACCATGGCGTTTTGAATTGACTGTACATGTTGGATTAATTAATTAATTAATTAATTAATTAATAAATTAATTCGTTAATAAACTATTTTATTGTAATTAGCTTTTAATACCCATGATTTTCTTTTGTAAATATATGTATCTTTGTATTTCAAATAAAAAAATAAAATGTTTTGGGGTAGAATTGGAGTCAAGAAAATGGTGACCGGAAAACTCAACAATGTAACTCCTTTGAAAAGTCATTAAAAGTAATAAAAAAGATTGGATGGTGGGGTTTTATTAATTGATTATAAGCCTGTTCATGTGTTTGAAATACCTATCGTCAAATTTCTAAGGACTATATCGTTGTGCTAATAATTCACAGGTAGGTTAGGTACTATGTATCCGATTTTTTATCATTTAACTAAAAAAATGTTCAGTTCGGTCACCAACTCCTGCACCCAGCTTTACATTTGATTGATACTTGACTTGATATCGTTTTTACCTCCATATTAAATTACTTCTCTTTATTTTTTGTACTGTGTTCTTATGATATAATAATTTTGATTCCCCTTAAGATATTAACTTATATTTATAAATTCCTTCCGTCCCTAAATATGTTTCATCAGGATTGCTGTATAGCAAGAAACTAAATAGTAATTTAAATAAACAATTGCTGACAAACGCATGATTTGTAGGTCTACAAATATTATCGTTTACACATACAATATAATAATGATAGATAACTACTATAGATTGACACAAATAATACTAACTGCTGCCTTTTGTTAAAATATATAACACCCTTTACTGGTAGGAAGTGGATAGCAGAAGGTTCCTACCCAGGAATAATTGAGAATTCTGGACGCTGGCAAGTCTCAGTGTTGGCTTAATGCACCCTTCTCCTACCCCCCTAGTAAGGGAGGGGAGGCAAATTGAGTTAGTGCAGTTGTAGAATGAGTGACAACACTTTCTGTGTGAATTACAATCCGAAGGTTGGTTAAAAATTACAAATTAAAGTCTTAGTTAAAGTAATTAACGTTAAAACTTTGAAACAGCTTTAACAGTATTTTTAACACCCTTGAAACATGTTCCGGACGTCTGGACGCTTAATATTCCAACGCATTGGTCGTCTTCCACCAACTGCGAACATCATATTGTTGTGGAATGAAAGGCTAGCTTGTGTACGTATTATGTGTTTTTCTGCGTTTCGTAAACTTTTCATTTGAATAACATAATCCAATGTGTTCAAGGGTCTATGTTATGAGTATGCTTAATGTGATTTTGTATTTTTTTGGTCGTAGTTTGATTTGTTTTGTATTACAAAATTATTAGAATGTTTTCAGTTATTAGTGCTCGTAGATGTTACAACGCGAGTTGGTATTTATTGTTTGATCATTTACAGAGTGTGAACAGTGATTAACACGTTAATAGGGACGGCCTTTTAATACGAAGTTGTATTTTGGAGTTCGGGCCAAAATATTAAACAAAACTGAAAAACCATTTTTTTAAACAAGAGATATTTTATTTACATTTAATTTATTTTTGTCATAAATTATAAAATAAAGACAAATAAAGGAATCAATTTGTCATGATTTTAGAAGCAACTTTGATTTTTTTTTGAGTTAATTATAATTTATTGAATAAATAATCTTACCCTAACTTCTGAGTTAATGTAATGAAAAATAAATAAAATTTAAACCTCTAAAAACAAGCATTTCTTTGGGTAGAAATTTTAATGTATTTACGATAAATTTGAGTTTATTATATTGTTATTACCTATATTTTATAATTTAAAACATAAACAAGTACATTTTTGCTAATAATTCGACTTAAAAATAATTTTTTTAACTTATCTATTTTGGCCCCAATACTAAATTAAGTTTTGTATAAAAAGAGCTGCGCAGCTAATGAAATTATTACATTCAATTGACATTTTGACTGTCCAACTAGGTAGGTCTCCCGTTCTAGGACAGTCAAATTTAGAGGTATTGTGCATATTAGGTAGGTAGGTAGGTAGGTATATGATAACATACATATTAATATTACAAATGTTCACAGCATGCGTACGTCAAGGTTTAGTTGTTATTGGGTGGATATACTACCAGTGAAATACAGAAATAATAATAAGCTACATTAAATATAAAACGTAGAACATGGTACAGAGAAAGAGAAAAACGTAAGACAGAAAAGATATTATAATAAAAAATAAAAAAAATCGAAAAGATAATTATTATTAATTAAAATACTTCTATTTGCCTTGACATCATATTGGCTTAGAGCTTATTAAATTAGTATATGTTTTTAAAATTTACAAATCTGTTTATAAAAATGCCTGTATAGTCACATTCTCGGGCATTATACAATCTACACATTCGAGACTTTGTATTGAAATAAGCAATATTGTTATCATATTCTCAATGATTTTTTTCTTGTTTATTTAAATAAATCCAAAATATGTGTGTTTTAATGCCACCATGTACTTACTCTCTGCTAAAGTTCTGTAAAGGTTGCTGAGATCGCATAGAAAACTTTTTGGGGATTCTTTTCAACAAATATTTGAACAAAAGAAACACGAAAACATTAAATTTATTTTACCTTATTACAACAAGTCTCGACAGCGATTGTACCCTGGTGTTTTGTTTCTTTTGCTTTAAAATATATTAAAGAAAACTACTAAATCAACTTAAATGGTTCTTCTGAGAATCTGTCAAATTAGAATTTAAAAAATAATCTGCTCTCTCCGCCCCGGAACACTTTATTGGATTACCATTACTCCTGCCATAGGTCACCCTAAGTGGTTCGCTACGTTTTGTAACTTAGAAGGGGTGCCCAGGTTTATGAGGGTGAGGTTCGTCTAGTGTTTAGTATTAGGTACTGATTGAGGTAGACTGGTTGAGAGAGACGTAACCTAATCCTCTCCAGAATGACTCTCTCGACCCATGCACAACTAAGGGAGGGATGAATTCATACGTCCGTCACTCCTGAACATATTGACCTCCAGGTTCCTACTCACTCAGAACTTTCCCTTCTTCCTTTCCTTAAAAAGATCTCCACACAGCATCCCCACTTTATTTCGTCCTTTTTTATTATTTTTTCACCGGCATCGAGCAGTTGGAACTGTTCCCGCAAAAAATATTAAAATATTAATGTAAGTGAATATTGAATGCGTTTGTTAAATATTACAAAAAATCTAAACCTATTATAACACCATGAAGTCTTAACCCGTTTAATCACAGGAGACCACATTTGCCCCAGCTCACATAGGTCTCATAGAAATCGTTGTGTCTCCCTTTATTCAAATCTAAAACTTAACCACAAAAAAAAAATGTACACCTTTATGAAACCAAAGTTTCCGTTCGCAATTTGAAAAAAATTATGAAATTTTGTGAATTTTTAATTTTTTTTTTTGACATGAAACAACAAAAAAGTGAGGTGACAATAACCTTTATAATTTATTTGTCTAATGAAATATAATGTGCTTTTATTATTTTTTATTATCAGTAATTTTAGTTAGAAAAATTGTAAAGTGGGCCATTTTTAAAACTTTTTTCATCCACAATTTTTGTTTTAAAAAATTACATGATTATTTCTTTTAATCACTTTTCAAAATCAGTTATTAATTTTTTGGATACAATAAAAAATATTCCATTTATTTGGGTTTTATTGCAAAGCGGGAATATTTTTAGCCTCTGACAAAATACGCCAAATTTTTGAAGGGTGTTTATTAAGACAAGTTTTGTAAAACATACTTTAAATCATCATCATCATCACAATTGGCGCTACAACCCTTGGTGGGTCTTGGCCTCCTCGAGAGTCTTCCTCCACTCATCTCTACTAGTTCTCTCCAGTTTGGAATATATAATACATCCTTTAAATAAAAAAACATAAATACGAGAAGCTCTAAAAAATGTCACAAACTTCATAATTGAATTCAAAACTGTTGGTCCGTTACCCTTTTAATTTTTCCGCAATCATTTCAGCATCGCGCCGCTAAAACTACTTCTGTCACTGAAGGTGGTGCTTTTAATAATATCTTTGCCGATGCATTTTCCCGCTGCCCCCAACCCGCCTCCCGCGTTATTTCAGCGCGCCAACGACTGTTTTAGACATTTAAACTCGGGAGCAATTAACGTAAGTTAGAAGTTTTTATTGTTGAAAAATATCCTTTTTTCACTCGTTGTTGCAGTGCAAGGTGATTAATTATGTTTGATTGTAAGCAAATTCTGTCCAGAGATTTAAACACTTGACAATCCAGACGTTCATAATAATAGCTGTATCTTAAAATCTACTATAAATAACATGCAAATTGATTTCATAGAGTCTACTCGTACCTTAACACTAAATCAAAGTTATTTATCTCCACTATTATAACGCCAGGCCCAAATCTACCAGAAACCTTAACATATTTTGGACCGAAATTTTTACCAATAATACTGGATATTTTAATCCTATTTCTAGAATGTCTAGATCATACAATAATCGTGCTAAATCACACACTATCATAGATATTTTTGTAAATAATATAACTTGTTTCAAGAAGTATCTCCACAATTTGTGCACCTAAAAAAATAAAAATAAAAGATTGTTTGTTGTTTTATTATTTTTTCATAAACATTTTCTTTTTGTTAGATTTTTTTTATTATTATAATTAAGTTTAAAAATACTGACATTGTTTTTTTTTGTGTTTGCTTCTGTGTATATGAAAATATGATTAGGTACTGCAGACACATTAGTCTAGGGATATTTATATTTGTATTTAATTTTGTTTTATATTACCAACATGAATGTTCTATAAATATCCTGTTTGTGTCTCAAATAAATAAATAAATTATTTATTTATTTTCTCATGTTCTCCATAAAACGGTTATACACTAATATATCATAGAGAAGATTATAAATCACAAAGTACAGAAGGGCATTTTTACTATTTTGTGACATGTGTTAAAAGATAGTTGCTGTCTGTAAGTGACATTGAAAATATCGATGGTCAATGCAGAATCGTTGCTCAACTCAACGCAGTTGAGTCGCTCTGTTTATTGGCGCGTTCTGATAGGCAGAAGTCCCCTTTTTCGAAGGATAAAAAAGTGCAAGGGATCTCCCACGAGTTTACTTGTTAGGGACACAAAAATTAACCTCTTTTAACATAGGTGGATTGAGTATGATACCAGAGATTAGCTTAAAAAAAGTGTTTATCTAAAAAGATTTTTCTGCGGGCTTCTAAGGTGTTGATATCGAACATCCCTGTTAAGAAATAATAATAATTAATAAAAATTATTTAATTCATTTCATATGAAAATTTTGAAAACCAAACTTGTACGAAGATAATAAACATTACAGCCATTAAATTGTATCTGGTGTATTCATACCGATTAATAAAAGTTGATTTCCACATAATAATTTAATGGGGCGTGAATGGTAGAAGAATACTTCCCCTCAGGGCCTATGTCATCTTTGGGGATTCTGTGTGGAGGGTTCTTTTTAGGAAAGGAGGGAGAGGATGTACTGGGAAGGAAAATAGTATGATGGGTGGGTAGGAATCTGGGGGTCAGTGTGTCCAAAAGTGACGGACGAATGATTCCATCACTCCCACTACAGTGCAAGGTGATGTTCCGAGAGAGCCCTGCTGGAGAAGTCAAAAGGCCTCTCTTAACCAGACTCTCCCGATCTGGCCTGCCACGCAAAAGACGCGTCCTCCGCCATGACCCGGAAAAACCTCACCCCATGAACCAGGGCACCCCTGCTAAGTCACCAAAGTTAGCGAACCACTTGGGGTGACCTGTGGCAGTGGTGTTGGTTATCCAATAAATGGTTCATTGAATTAAGTAAAGGGTTTTGCTACGACAGAGTTATAATGTGAGGTTTAACTAATTAGGTTAAAAAGTTAAAAATAAAAATGTTTTTATACATCCAATGCAATTACTACACAAGAAATAGCATCTAAAATGATTTTATTTATAAGTCTGCGTACTTTCGAAAGTTCTCTATTTCCTACTCTAACTCTCTAACATGTTTCTTTGCTTTTATTCCACTAAGGAAATCACTTTAAAACAGTAGATAAAACGTGTGTAAATATAAACTACTTTGTATAATAATATATAGTACGGAAGCAAACTTGCTCGGTTTACAGACCGAGTCGCAGTTTGGTAGAAAAACGCCGCTCGGCTATGATAATGCCGGAATTTAATATTCAGACTAT
Source organism: Limnephilus auricula (assembly GCA_951813805.1). Taxonomy (NCBI): domain Eukaryota; kingdom Metazoa; phylum Arthropoda; class Insecta; order Trichoptera; family Limnephilidae; genus Limnephilus; species Limnephilus auricula. Next base: position 12,392,766 of record OX638403.1, read on the forward strand.
GTTAGCCGAAACACATTGCAATCCCGGAGCGACACTTACGCATAAATTATTTGCAAGCTAACCTACGCCCGTGTTCACTGTTATATCAGGGGTATCCGAAGCAGGTTTTGTGTGCCAAAGGTAGTATGCGACCCGCTTCGCAATGGTACATGCAAAAATGTTATCCAACCTAACCTAATCTAACCGACATCGTAACATACCTTTAAAAATAAATTACACCTCACAAGAGAATTAAAGAAAAGTGTTGTTTGTACAAAACTATTAAAACTGACCCTATAGATACATCTTTGCAAACAATCTCAGTACTTCATACTTTAAAAACTAATTCCTCGTTGCACGTGCAACAACGTTTTTTAACCTCACCTATCCTACGTCAATTTTAAGTTTTATATCAGAGGTCAGGTTTGTATGTCAAATTTATATCAAATGTTATATTTTCACTCTTTCATCTTAAAAATACCCTCAACACTACACCCCCAAATATGACTTAGGCTATGAGAGAAATTATTATCCTCAGGGCCTCCTGTGTGGTGTTAATGTAAAGAAAGAAATAAACAGTAATAAAAGCACAGTAATTCAAGGAGTAATTCTCTAGAATCAAGGATCAAAGTTTTTCAATTTGGTTTAACTTTTTAGTAAATTTACCAGAGTTGGACAAGGTTCTAATTGACATTTTTTTCAAAAAATACTTTTTCATTCATGACCAACTAATTTCTATTGGACTGTCCTGACTTGATGGTCTCCGAGAAATCTGCTGTAGATTGTAAGGCTAGCTGCTTTCTGGAATTCCTTCGTTATTCACACACCCTAGGACGCGCATAGAATTTGATATATTGAGGTTATTCTCGAAGTAAAAACACTTGTGTTGATTTATTGCTTTATAATTCTGATGCATTGCAATAAGGAAACTGAGTCCTTTTTTTATTTATTATTTTATCAATGTTCAGATGAAAACTTAAATACTAGTATTTTTTTAAGCTTGAATTTTATTAAGCCCGCGAAAACGCCCGCTAAGAGTATAATACCGTGCGGGAGAGTTCGTGACGTCATCTGGTCCCTTGTTTGTGTGAAATATAAGGTAAAATATTTACAAAACCGGTTCACGCTTAATATGGCAGAAAAAAATAAATTAAAAAAGTTGTAATAGTTATATATTAACAAGTACTAATCAATTTAATTACCGGAATTTCGAAAAATGTGCATTTTAATGGTTATTTTTTAAATTTAAAAACACGAAATGTCATTTTTCACCAAAACAGCTCCTAACGGGTTCCTAAGGTGTGTCGTAGTTCTATTAAGAGGGTATAACCAGACAATACCGGAAAATGTTCCCTTTTAAATCAAATTCTAGACATTGACTTTTTTTACAAAAAAACATAAATTGATTGTTATTTTATCTGGTAAACGGAATTTTTAAATTTTGAAACCCTAAGCTTATTTTTAATATACTAAGGTTATACCTTACTGTTACATTTTCAAACGAAATATTGTATTATACAACACAAAATTCAAATCACGTAATCATACAATAAAATAAATCACTAGTAAAGACACTTCTCAGAATTTTAATTTTATTTCAATTAAAATCATTAAAAAATAAATCCGAGAACGTTTTTTCTGACAAAAATACCTCAGTTTTTTTAATTTATTTATGGTCTTACAAACTAGTTTTTTTTACACCCTTTTTTAGATATTATTGAAAAATCATAAATACTTATGATCAAAAAATACTTAGAAGAACTACACGATAGTTAATAATTTACCATCATGCGTTTTGAGCATTATTATTGTTTACTTGAATGTAGGTATATTAAAGCAAGTTTTGAATGAAATAAATCGATATTAAATTTTTAGTTTAAAAAATTTGATACGGGGAATAATCGATCTTTCTTATCGGAACCTCCCTGTACAGTTGCAAGCATTTTGGAAATTTAATTCTCAGCCGCTGGTCAATGGGTCTTAAGCAGCAGTGGGACTCTAGTGGGAGGTAATTCACATTCATTATAAAGTATGTAGCCATTTAAAAAAAAATGGGGTTTAGGACTTCTGAAATAATATATATTATTGTATTATATACGAATCAGCCGCTGGATGCATGTTGCGAACAACACCATTCCAGTTTGCCACAGTTTCCCGCTAGTGAGGGGTTTGTTACGTCTAGGGTAGGTAGTAGGTAGTATTGAAAAACAAACAGGGTTGTTATTATGGTTGCGCAATCCCTGATAAGGCATTTTAACCATTTTACCCAGCTTTTGCAGCCATCCATGAAAATATTTGCAAACATCTGTTGAATGCACACGTAATTTGTTCCATAATTTCGCAAGCGTTGCAACTTCACAAAAAGACTTTCGGCAAATATACGGTATGGTCGGGTTTTTGCTTTCGAAATTGTTATTCCTTATTCTTCAACTTATTTTTTAATTTTTTTATTTAATTAGTTTGTACTACGTTTGTAACATTTCATTTTAAGTATTTAAATATTTTTAGAGTAAGCATTACAATTATTTTTTAACTTCATTCATTCTTCAGACTTTCGTGCATTTACATTAGGCAGTTCTGGGATTTTGATTTTTTCTATCGTACTCTATTTATATTTCTGGTTTCGTAATTATATATATCTTTACTAAAAACAATTTCATCCAAATTTTGGCATTTGGTTTTTCATGACTTTATGCACATAAATTAACACATTAAGTCTATTTTTTAATGGAGTCCAATTTAGCTCCACTCTCATTTGATTAACCCTTGCTTTTTTGCCTTTTCCCAATATACATCTCATAACTATGTTCTGTATGACTTCTTGCTTGTTCTGTATTATTTGTAAGTCGTTTAAGTACGTAATGTTTGTGTTTCCCCATATCTCTATTAAATAATTTAAGTGGGACTGTACTAAGCTAAAGTATAAACCCTTATTTATCTGGGGTTGGTTTAAGATGAGCAATTCTACCAAATACACCAATTAGTGGGATGATTTTTGCTTTTAGTTTTTCTATATATCGACCCTTTGGAATAACAAGGTTCCATTTGTTGCTTTAACGTCATGCGATAATGAACTCTACGGTAGCTTACCTTAGATTTCATAACCGCGTGACGTTTATGCAACAGATGGAATCTTGTTATTCCAAAGGGTCGATATGCTGTCAAATGTTTATCGATATATAAGCCCAGATATTTTTCGCTATCCAGAATACGTAGGTCTCTTTTTTCTATTTGTAATGGTTCAAAGTGCTGAGAAACAAAATAAATAGAGAGTCAAGAATAGCCAAAGAAACATTCTACCAGAAAAAGTGCGATGAGATAAATAACGACCTTAAGAGAGGAAATGTAGAAAGAGCTCACGCTGCGGTGAAAGACTTCTTTGGGATGACAGTTGGAAAGGGTAATGCAATAGAAGGAGAAGACGGCAAAATACTTTTCGAAAATGACCAAATAGGAGAGAGATGGAAAAGATATCTCGAATTGCTGTACAATGGAAAGGGAAATAGTGACAACGAAACATTGATAGAAAGAGAAAATGAGGTAGACGCAGATGATTTGGGAGACCCAATCATTAGAGAAGAGTTTGACCTCGCACTCAAAAACCTCAAAAACGGGAAAGCACCCGGAATCGATGACGTTCCAGCTGAACTAATTAAGCCAGCAGGAAAAGGAACTACAGATGCCCTGTTTAAAATGGTACAGATAATGTATAAGACTGGAAACATACCAGAGGATTTCGAGAAATGCCTAATTGTCGCATTACCAAAGAAGGCAGGCACGACGAAATGTGAACAACACAGAACTCTTAGCCTAATATCCCATGCCTCAAAAATATTGACTAATATCATTCTAAAAAGAATCGAACCAAAAGTAGAGAACATCCTTTCCGGAGACCAGTATGGCTTTAGAAGAGGTGTAGGAACCAGAGAAGCAATATTGTCGCTACGCATACTGCTAGAAAAAAGAATAAAAAGAAACCAAAACACATTCATCGCATTCATAGACCTGGAGAAGGCTTTCGACAAAGTAGAATGGAAAAGGCTCTTCGAGATTCTGAAGAGAATTGACATCAAATATAGAGATAGACGAATAATCCAGGCGCTATACAAGAATGAGGCCGCTATAATTAGATGTGACAATGGTACAAAGGAAGCCAGTATAAGACAAGGGGTGAGACAGGGATGCTCTTTGTCACCTGTTCTTTTTAATGCCTATATACAGAGTGCGATTGATGACTTGAGAGAGAGAATGAGTCACAGAGAAGGTGTAAAGATACACGGACAAAAGGTGGATATGATAAGGTTTGCTGACGATATTGCTATGGTTGCTGAAAGCGAAGAAGAACTGCAAGAGGCCTTAACAATCATGCAAAGCATTCTTCAAAACAACTACAACATGAAGATAAATAAAGACAAAACAAAGCTGCTGACTGTAGGCCGAACGCAACATCAGATGAGAGTAGAGATGTCAGGAGTTTCACTAAAGAACACCAAGGAGTTTGTCTACCTCGGGAGCAAAATAACATGGGACGGTCGGTCTAAGAGCGAGGTCGACAGCCGTATACACCAGGCTAGGCTTGCATTCAATAAAAGGTCGAAAATAATAGAATCAAATAATATAGACCTAAAACTGAGAATACTCCTCATCAAGACCTATGTATGGAGTATCTTGATGTACGGCTGCGAAACATGGTGCCTATCCGAAAGAGATAAACGGAGACTAGAGGCTTTTGAGATGTGGTCCTATAGAAGAATATTAGGAATTTCCTGGAGAGACCACATTACAAATGAGGAGGTTCTCCAAAGAATCGAAGGAGGAAGGCACCTGCTCAGAACCTTGTCCGAAAGGCGTGCAAGATGGATCGGTCATATAATACGACAAGAAGGCCTCTTGCATGCCATAATGGAGGGTATGACCGAGGGGACAAACTCTAGGGGACGCCCACGCCGAGAGTACCTGGAGGACCTACTGGTGGACATGCGCTGCTCATCATATGCAGACCTCAAAAGAGCCGCACAAGACAGGGAAGAATGGAAGAAAAAAATAAAGGAAATTGCTGCAAACCAATCCCAGGATTGAAACCAGAGAGAGAATGGTTCATGCGACGGTATTATTCTTTTAGGTGAGCTTAGGATCATGTAACCGGTTTTGTTAATATATTTTTTATTAGCCAACTGTTTAGTATGTCGAGGTCCGTTTGAGATTGTTCTAATATAATTTCTAAGTTTTTACCGAAGTATAGTATTGCCGTGTCATCTGCGTATAGGAAGATTTCACCATGTAGATTTAACTGACAGATGTCATTTATGTATATTTGGAATAAAAGTGGCCCCAGTATGGATCCTTGCGAAACTAATAGTTTATACTCTCGAGCTGTCTGTTTATATCTCCTATGTTGACATATTGTTTTCTGTTCGATAGATAGAATTTGATAATTTAGAAATGGGTCGATAGTTTTTGACATTATTTTTACCGCCATTTTTGTGAATTGGAGTTATATAAGCTTGTTTCCATATATCTGGTACAACGCCTTCATGCATTGATTTAAATAACTCAGGTACGGGACATACGTTATTCCTATGTCTACCTACGTTAAATTATCGTGAAAACAAGTTTATGTGTCCAAGCGGTTAAACAGAATACAGAGAGGTTTAGCAAGTGCTTCAGTGCAATTTACAATAAAGTAGGATGGAATATCATCACACCCTGCGCTCGTATTTATGTCAAGTGCCTTTATTTCTCGTAATACAATTATGTTTGTAAAATTAATTGAAGTGATGTTTATGTTGTTGGACATATCTGGTATTTTTAATGTGGGCAAATTGTTTTCGGTGATATATACAGATTGGAAATATTCCACGAACAAGATTTCTTGTCCATTTTCTGCTTGTTTACCTTCGAGGTGCATTACTCTAGGAAATAATGATCTGCTTTTTTTTAGGTTATTAAAGTGATTCCAAAAAAGTTTTGGGTTACCATCCACGTTTCTTTAAGTATTATGAATATAGTTAATGTAAATTTTTTGTGCTATTATTTTTTGACTAGATCGTAATAGTGAAAGAGTTTGGTAGTTAGTAGGATTTTTGAATTTTGTAAAGTTTTTGTGAATTTTCCTTTTTTTATTATTTTGATAAGAGAGGTTGAATACCACGGCAGATACTTACTATTTTTAACGTGTTTAATTGGTACAAATTCCGCTATTACTTATCTCTGGCTGAATCCACTATACGTTATGGAATTACTTCATGGGGACATTCTTGTAAAACAGTTACAATAAGCTATATACAAACATTACAAAACTCCCTTATAAAATTGTTAATCCATAAATATGCCAATCAACACAGAAGTAACATTAAATTAATCTACAAGTCTTTGAATGTTTTACTTGTCAAAGGATTTTTGTTTTATAATATTGTAAGTCAACGTGTTATATTGTCTGATTCATTGTTTAGGGAAAGAGTTTGCCATAAACATAATACAAGATTCACTCAAAATGAAGGTTTGGTAGTTCCGAAATGTACCAATAAATATGGTGAAAGAACTTTAAACTATATTGTACCCAAAATATGTAATCAACTACCAATGACAATTAAAAATAATAACATGTATACTTCTAAAGTTTAATATAATCTAAGGAAATGGCTATTGGATAATAATGATTTATACTGATGCCCCACTGAAGTCCTTGTATTCCAAAATGGAATTCACATTCCTAGGAAATGGAAAAATAATTATTTTGTAATACCTTACATACCTACCTTTATCTATGAAACTATTAATGTACTTAATGATTATACTAATTTGTTCATACATTTATTTTTACTTGCTTATTATATGTATAAGGCTTATGCTGCTATTTATGTATGTAAACTTTTCTGTAATTTGACCAACTTATGTATTTATGAATCATCATATACCGTTTAAATTGTATCATGTAATTGTATAAAATGTTGTCTCTATGTCCCTGCTGACAAACTACATAAGTAGTTAAGCGGGTTTAATTGTAAATAAATAAAAATGTAAAAAATAAAAAATGAAAAAAAAATGTTGTTTAAGATATTGTAAATAAATTAATGCCGGTTTGAGTATTCAAATGATTTAGTGTAGTATCCCAATTAATTTCATTAATTTTTGTGTTAATGATATTATAATCCGCCTGTCTAAAATTAAATATTTTCTGTACGTTTTTTTTTAATTTTTAGTTTTTTTAAAAGGAATAGAGATTAATAGCGTTTTTTTTATGTACATCTTCTGGTATTAGGGAATTGTCGTTATTAGTGAAACGTGGTGCTGAATTACTTAAAGCTAAATCAAGAATACGGTTATTTCAATTATTTCTATGTGGGTTATACTTTTATAAATTATTAAATGACAGAAAATCAATAAAATCTAAATGAGCAGTAGTCAGTGAATTCATTGGTTCGGTGTACATAGTATAATAGATAAAGCATTTCAATAGCTTCGTTTTAAGACCAAAATAATAAACGTGGGAACTACAAATATTTTATTAAAACATTTTTGCCGAATCATAAGATAATTCGATCGTAGATATATAAAATTTCGCATGTATAAGCCAAAAATCGCTCAAGTGCGTGGTTTAAGTAAACCTTAGAGATGTTTTCCTGTGCTTTAACATTTTAATGTTTTTTTACGGGAAAAAACAAATGTTATTCATTATTACTGACATGTTTACTACACAGTTTCCGATTAACCGTAAAAAACAACCGTTTCCAAACTCAAGGTATATTATTACTTCCTTCAATAAGCATCCGCCCAAGATAAGATAAGGAGAAATAAGGAATAAAGAGGAGAGTAGTGTTGGAGCATTCGCAATCCATGAATCTCTTACGGTGTGATATAAAGCAGATAAAATGCAGATAAACAGTCATTGAAATATTTCTCCACTCCTCCCCACAGCGGAAGTCGGCGATATATCTCGCCAGTGGCGTGGCGTGGTGGGACTGGTGGTGGAACGGAATAAAAGTATAAAAGTGGCCACCGCCACTCGCGCCCTGGGGAAGTTGGGTTCGCTGAGTGGTATCAGCGATCGGGTATTTTTTTTGTTGTTTCAGAGAAAATACAGTGCTGGGCAGAATTCTCGATGAACGAAACAGAAATACATTTTTTTTAAGTCAGTTCCAAAGTTATGGGAAAATAACTTCGTTTTGCCACATTATTTATATTTTAATATGTTAGCACAATGTAATCATTTTAAAGAGATTCTTGCTTGATCCTAATTTATTCAAACTTGTGTTATTTAAAATGATTTGCTGGTACTTACGTAAATAAATTTATATATAGGATATTTATACCTGTATTTAGTTTCGGTAATCACGTAACACCATCAGGGCAATAAACATGAATGTTATCTTAATAACAGAGATAGATACTTTATAAATAAAGAGGAATTTATCAGAGACATATATGTGATGCATTGCAGATGCATTTCAAATAACCAAACCCACCAGAAAATTTATATTACTAATCGGCACATATTTTAGAGGAAAAAGTTAATTCGGAATAATTATAATATTGTTTTTTTTTAATGGTAAAACAACTGAAAAACTTTAAAAAGTAGTCCTTATTTCTTGAAGAGTGACTACAATAGGAACACTAGGTAAATAATATCATAATTATAATAATGTTTGACGGTGATATCGTGGTTCTATCAATGATTCGAAAAACATTTATTTTTGAAAATCGAGATGAATCAATTCGTCAAAATGACGAACTTCTAAACACTGGATAAAACCTTAAATATAAGATAATAAATTAGGATGAAAACTCGTTTCAAAATAATGCGGATATTTGCAAATTTTATGCAAAGGTCTTCAATTTTTTGTAATATTATTTAGATAAAGAAGAAAAAAAAATCCTAGATCTAAGAAAGGGATAGATTTCGTGGAAACGTTGAAACATAGTCTGATATATTTTGAGACCTCTTGAGAGAACACGAAATCTGTTTCAGAATAATATTATACCCGACGTCACTTCCTTATGTGATTAGTGATTACCATACAAGACCTTGAGCAGTTAAGACACTTGCTCCCAGGCGTACTATTTGATGCGTCTTTACTTTTTTGAAGACTTTATGTGTTTTTCTTTATTATGAGCTCTCTTTTCTCTACATATTTATTTCATCTAGGTTAGAGGAAAATTATTGTACCGTGCTATAAGATAATACGTTTGAACAGAATTTTTAGTTTATTTTATTTTTAAAAGATTTTACAAAAAAAATAATTACACTGATTTTCATCATGATTTTGTTAAAAACACATTGAAAAAACTTACAATAACTTTTATCAATTATTGATAACAATTCATTAAAAGAAATTGTAATAGGTACTATATAAAATTTAAATTTTTAGGAAGATAATCACTCTTACTCATTATTGCGGTATCCGCCGACTCATTTTTGGTTTTGAAAATCTGGTCTTAAACCTTGTTTAAAGCCGTTTTAACCATATACATGCAGTGATAATAAGTTTTTCACTGTTTCAACGTATTTTGACGCGTATTAGTTATACTACGATTATAAGTAAGGGAGAATATGTAAAATAGAAATATAAAACAAACATGCACAGAGGTGTGGGTAGAGAATTTTGAGTAACTTTATGAAGACGTTTTCCAAAATACTATTCAATTCTATAACTTATAATTATTCCGTAAGCTAAGATTTGATGGACTTAATGTACCTAGTTATTAATTCGATTTAATTTGTTTGATACTGATTGGCGCCAATGTATAATTTTTCACTATCGAGTACTAAAATCTACGAAAGTTGTTTAAACAAGTAATGATAGCTTGTCCCATTTGATAAAAAAAGCTTTTCACGACGTTTTGTCTAAGTTAAATTTGAATTAATCAGAACGTAACAAAACTTTTACATACGACTGTATTTTGGTCCGGTGGAAAACAGGATGCAGACTGATTTGGCATGCAAAAAATGAATCTTCGGGCGCCACGGCACCACGCCCCGGGTCCAACCCCCGCAGGAGGATGGAGCCACTGGAGGCTGTGGAGGTTATCCTTTCGGAGGCTGTTCGGACCAGGACTTCGCGCGAAGAATAGGAACGGCGCCAAATGAGCGCGGGCGCCGGAACTCTGAGATTGAACGCCGGAAGTAATTCAGCACGTGATATCTCTTGAATAGAAGAGTATTTTTCCAAAAAGTATGCGTAAATTACGAGGTATTTTGTTTCAAACGCATAACATGTTTTTTTGCCGTTCTGCGATTCAGCAGAAAAATGGTTCTTTATTGCATCCCTCTAAAATGAAGTCGAACTTTTCATTTTATTTTCTTATTTATTCAATGAAACTCGGGTGAAGTAAAGAAGTGGATAGTAAAACAAGTAATATAAAAAATCCCTCCACTACGCATGGTAGTATGTGGGTTGCAAAGAATCTCGAAACATTTTAATACTAGCATAGTTTTTCATCAAAAAGAACACCCCAGCAACGTGTTCAAAATTCAAGCGATTCATTTGCTGCCATTTCGTTGGGTTCAGGGCATAAAGAGCCATCTATGAATTATGCTAGAAGACTGGCAGACCTACATTATTTTAGAAATGGTACAAGGTGTTCAAGAACTTTACTTAAATTCATTTATTTTTTATTAAACTGTGCCGTGTTTTGTTATCAGATCTGATTTGCCTTCCCTATTTCCTTCAGCCTTTCAAAATTCTTATAAAATACCTTCTACTGTTCTTACCTTCACACGGCTTCACTGAATACCATTTTTCGTCAAGAACCTATACCAGATGCCACCGAAATTCCATAGCTTCCTTATCTTTGATTTTTGTTGATGGATTGACAAAAAGTCAATATCTAATCTCCATTTATACAAAATCATCTTCAATGAACACCTTATTCACAAATAGCACTCTACCAGCGTCAGACTTTATTTGATTTCCGTTGTGAAATTTACTATAGCGTTCGGTTTTTTTTTACATAAGCTCCACACAGGAGGCCCTGAGGAAAATAATTCCCCTCAGGGTCTATGTCATATTTGGGGATGCTGTGTGGAGGGTATTTTGCGTAAAGGAAGTTCTGGAAAGGAAAAATGTATGAGGGGTGGGTAGGAATTTGGGGGTCTGTGTCTCTAGGATTGACAAACATGTGAATCCATCCCTCCAACTGTGGTGCAAGACGATGTTCTGGGAGAGTCCGGCTGGAGATTAAAAGGTTTCCCTCAACCAGTCTCTCCCGATTCAACACAATGTCAAGACCCGGACAAACCTCATACCATGAACCCGGGCACCCCTGCTACGTCACCAAACGTAGCGAACCACTTGGGGTGACCTACGGCAGAGGTGTTGGTTATCCAATAAATGGTTCTCGGGCGGCGGTATCCATACCCGCCTCCCAAATAGTTGAAGTACAACTTAAATTAAAAAACAATCTTCGCTGGTATATAAGTAACAAGTATTTTTTTGTTACATTAACTCCAAACAGCAGAAAAATCTGGCGAAAATATTTTTCATCAGAGTTTATGTCATGTTTGGAAATGCTGTGTGGATGATCTTTTTAAGGAAAGGATGGAAAGGAAGTGTTGGGGCGGAAACGAGTGTCAAATATGGGTAGGATTCTGGGAATCAGTGTGCCAAGGAGTGACCGATCTATGAATGATTCCTACCAATACGTTGCAAGGCGAATGATCGAGAGAGTCCGGCTGGAGAGGTCAAAGGGTATTCCTCAACCTAGTGTTGAATACCTCATACAAGATGCACTAAAAATGTCCCATACAAAGGCCTAAAATGTCCCGTCACCTAACAAAATGTATTTTTACTAACTCTTTTTCTTTGCACCACTTTAAATTTGAGGTGGTAAGGTAGTTGGTGTAGTATTAACTGCTCTCAACCATCTGCATCCAGTTAATGACTCATACAACAGTAGTACGTACATTTGTTTGTCCAATTCGGTGTTACTTACTGCGGTTGGATTAGAGTTTTTAATGATTTCAATGGACTGTTTATCGAATTTATCCCACGCCCAAGATACCAGTACAGTTAGATAATCGCTAGCATGGAGCGGGGACATTGCCTGCAACGTTAATTTGAAATAAGCTTCTAGTTATTCACCTTTTCAAAAACGTTAATTTTAACCGATTTTCAGACACTCGCCCCCCCCCCCCCTCCTGATTGATGTGAAAATATTTCCACATCTCACCTCATTTGAGGCGGTACACCTTAACACCTCATTTTAGTATTTGAGTACCTCACACAAACTCACCCCTATATTGTGTCCTACCCAACACTACCTCAACCGGCTTCTCCGGATCCAGTTTGTCACGCATGTGCATACGCATTCACCGCCAAGACATTGACAAACCTCACCCATTAACCACGGAATCCCTATTAATTTACCAAACGTAGCGAATCACTTGATGTGACCTTTAGCATAGTTGTTAGTTGACCAATTAATGTTTACTGAAATGGCGGTGACCACACCCAACTTTCTGTTATTATGTGAACACCTCAGAACAAGATCTCTTAGTGAGGTGTTCACGAAATACCATAATATATAACTCGTCTACAGTAAACATCTGTCTTACTTTTTTAGGTACCTATATTAAATTTTTATTTACGTTTCATTATTTTATTTATCTGTGTGAGGTTTGATGTGTTATTTCAGATGCCTGTCTCACTAGGACCTGTGTCAAGAGATTATACACAATCCACGCAAATATATTTACATCCAAGGAAAAGTTTTCATAATTATAGCAAAAAATATTACTGTAAAAATAAAATGAATTGAATGTCACTTTCCATCAAGAGCACCCTGTATCAGACTCCCGCGGATTTCCATCGCGAACACCTTGTATATCGGCAGGGTTCGCCAGGTAAACACCGTTCGTCTCCGTACGGAACGCTCTCATAAAGAATCTCATGCCAATACGGTATTCAGGTAATCCTTCCAATCGCTCTCGTAAGGCGCTCCACCTTTCCAAGCTGCAGCAGTATTATTGTTCGCAGATTTCGCTGATGGGATTTATACGAACATATTTGAAAAAGAGATTTTGCGAAACACGAATTCAAATTTGTTCCCGATATGAGGTTATTGCATTATAAATTTATTGAAAAAAAAACGTACCATTGTAAGAGTACGGGTGTAAGAATTTAAATTATTTGAAAAACTCAAATGCGGAGACTCGTTTTAAAATTTAACTTTTATCAAGAGTCTGTTTCCTGAATTGAGTGGTATTGAAATGTGTTGCTAACATAGACATATGAATATACATAGACCTGCCCTAATTTTTAAAAGCGTATTATTACCCCCTCGCATTACCGGTTCCATTTGGAGCCGGTTCGGCTCGCGTTTGCCCTCGCCTGAATCTAGAAAATGTGACGTCATCATTCTTGTACGAGCCAGCGTGGAGCTCTCGTCGGTACATTTCGCGAAATAACATGGCAATATTGTGGATTGTGTAGAAAATATTAAATTTGCAGAATTGTTTTGTGGCATCATTTTAATTAAATGAAACAAATTACTTTGTGTAAACCACTATAATACTATATAAAAAAAACTTCCTCTCTCCATTTTTTTGGGTTTGAGCATACATGCTTTTTGGATTGTGAATTTATATTTCCGTCATGTAAAGTACTTCGGAACATTTACGGATCCAAATATTATCAAGAATTGTGCTGGTGACCTGCACGTGAATTGGAATCATTGGGAGGCTTTCCATGTTAGCAGAGAACGACATTACAAGGTTGGTGTTTCTGTTTTTCAATCGAAATTGTACAGACAACCATTTTGTTCAATCAGACAATTCATAATCATATTGTTTTTGGGTAATACGCTCAGAGAGATCTGGGTATCTATTTATTATTATATAAATCTATTTACACGCCCAGACTCGCATATTATAATACATTATATCTTAATTTCATTACATATTATAGTGATTTACACAAAATAATTTGTTTCATTTAACAGAAGAGTTTGTTTAATGTGATTAAAATAATATTAGTTAGTAGGTGGTTGGTAAAAAAATCATCTTTATTTTCCTACCAAAAGTGCCAAGACTTAAGGATTCTTTTATGGCATTTGGTGGGTTATTATAAAGTTTTTGCCCTTTATAAAACACAATATTTTATGTACACTTAAGTTTAGTTTTGAGAAGCCTTAAATCTCGGCAACTTCTATTATTGTGAACATAATTATAGTGAACATTTTAGTATAGATAATTATGTGTGCAATCGGAGGCATCGCTAATGTAATCAGGAGTACTTTTGCAAAAAAAGTATTTACATTCTTCTGGTTCCTTCATTGGTTTCCTGTAAAAAATAATTTTCAGCTTTGTACTTTTTTACTGCATTAATTTTCATCTATTTGATTTGTATTTGATTCCGAAAAATATTTATAAATATCAATTTTACTTCGGTAGTTGTGTGAACTCTCTTTAAAAAGATTGGTGAGTTCGATTTAGTTAAGAATAAGTGCGAAAGGACAATCATTCGTACAAAGTTTGAAGAAATAGGGGCTTCGCGCGTCGTGACATCCTTGGAACGGCGTCGTTTTCAATAACTGCTATATCAAACAGAATCGCACCACAAAGCAAGCCAAAGCTTGGCAAAGGCCTCTCGGAAATCAGATATTCTATAAAGAACTGGATGGAACTTTTCCTCTAATACATGTAAATGTCGGCGGCATGGTACCGCTGCGGCTTACTTTAGCGGGTTTAACCAAAAGGGTGACACATCAAATCGGCGCCGTGGCGTTTGCCGCCGATGCCGATGGCGACGCTGTATATTTGCATGGAAATTTATGGAATATGCTAGTTGTGTGAAAATTTTGCTTTATTTCATCGTGTATGCGATTGCGGAAATAAAATATATTTTAATGTAAGGAGATTTTATTAAAGTGTTAGCTCGCTTGGTCATAAAATATGTGGATTGGAGGCGGAGGTAAATTCCTGTTTGCATACTAAAGTTATTGAATTTGTGAACAGAAAATATACATTATTAAAATATTGACTGTGTAGGTATATTATGAAATAACTAATCGAACATGATTTACATTTAAAAAAAAAAACAATATTTCACACACTATTTTGCTTCCATTTATAGTATAGAATTAGCATTAATAATCTCTAAATATTAAAAACAAACAAAATATTTTTTATTCATAATTATAATGTAGGTAAATATCGATAGCAGACATTTGAAATGCTGTAAAGGACTATAAATCCAAAAATGAATTAAATATGTAATTTTTTGAAATTTTTTTTCCTTTTCAATATTCTGGCAAAATAAAAGCGTTTTTACTACAAAAAATTTTAAAAGATTTTTTAAAAAATTAAACATGAATTATATATTTACTAGGAAATTTACAAAAATGTTAAGTATTCTGAAAGATCTAAAAGAAAGATCTATAATAAAATTTCATAATAATAATTATGGGTCTACCAAACAACGGAAAGATTTAAAAAAATAATCTTTTTTTAACTGTCCTGAACGATTAACATTTTATTTAAATGAAAACAAATTAATCGTTTATGTAAACTAAAATTTGAAGTAATTAACATTTTGTCCTTTATAGCATTTCAAATTACCGTGATCGATGCGATTAGAGTGCATTTTACGCACAATTTAGTTTTTAATTTTAGATTTTTTCAAGCAATCTTCAAAAATGACACAAATTCAAAGCGAAATTTGAGTCCATTGAACTTGAATAAATTCACTTTAGATTAAATACTTAGGCACGTCGCAGACAATCGAAATTAGCCTGTTTGATCCTTGTTATTCAACTTATTAACATATTTTAAGGTTTTGAATGTTTGTATGGATGTATGTATGTTTGTTACTCTTTAAATCGAAATTTAATTAATGGATTTTAATGAAACTTTACAATACTATAGCTCATACATAGAATAACATATAGGCTATAATTTATAAAGCTAGCTATTTATTTTCAATATATTGAAAATAATAATTATTGTTTAATAGAAAACGCCAAAATTTGAGAATGACATCTTGCAAAACAATGATTATTAAATCAAAATTCTATTTTGGAAAATATTTAAATTAGTGAATTTATTTGAAGTACTCGCCTAATACTTTGAATCGAATCAAGAATTATACATATTTTAAATAAATAGGTTAAGAATTGTGGTATAAACGTAGACGGGACCTAGGAAGAGAAAATATATTACTCGAAGTACTAATCCTACACAGACGGAGTCGCGGGCAGAAGCTTGTTTAATATAAAACCATGAGTTTTAATAATGATTTTATTTTAATTAATAACAAATTAAAATATTACCTTTGCTTTTAATATAGGTTTTGAATTTCATATCCATAGTTCTACGAAAACAGAGATATGAGTGATATCATGATTTAAAAACATTTAAAAATTAAAATATGAGATAAAAATTAACAGATAATTGAAAAATGATCTAAAAATTGAAAGCACACACCAAAAATAATTGCATATGAAAACGGGTTAAAATAAAAATATAGAAATCTGAATACCAAGCGTGATATTCACACAAAGAAAAGCAAACAAAAACAATACGTCGAAAAATATTCAGAGTGAAAATTTCAATTGTGCTAAATAATTTGTTTTCCGGTTCAAAGCTTTTGAACACTTTAAACTCAGCTATACAAATTGAAAAACATCAATGGAACGAACACAAATAGCTTCATTGTATGGAAGTGACGCGATTTCAGCATCAATAAACACTGGTATTATTTTCATTTTATACATCGATGTGATCCATGTACATCTTATTGGAGTATTTTTATGTTAACTAAAAACACTGCATCAAAATTAAATAATTTGACATGATAATAACATCCTAGACATTTCTAGGTAGGTACTTAAATACTAGGTAGGTAGGTAAATAAATATAAAGGAATCCTAGACAATAATTGTTCTAGAATAGAATTATTCTATGTAGGTACTTTTATTCCTTTACATATATTATATATTTTTGACACTTTACAAGATAATCTTGTCTGTACTGTGTAAGGTCAGGAAAACTATCTTGCCACCCTATGGGGCAGCGTTTTTTTTGTTTTACGTTTTTTACGTGTTTATCCACACAGGAGGTCCTGAGTAAAACAATTTCCATCAAGGCCTGTGTCATTTTTTGGGATGCTGTGTGGAGAGTATTTTTTTAGGGAAAGGAAGGAGAAGAAGTTCTGGATAGGAAAAGGGTGTGAAGGGTTGATAGGTATCTGGGGGTCAGTGTGTTCAGGAGTGACGGAAGCTAACTACGGTGCGAGGTGATGGGTCGAGAAGGTTGGAGAGGTCAAAAGGTCTCCATCAACAAGTCTCTCGCGATCCGGCCTGCCACGTAGCAGGTGGGCAAACACATCCGCCGCCAAGACCTATACAAACTTCACCCCATGAACCCGGGCACCCCTGCTAAGTCACCAAACGTAGCGAACCACTTGGGGTGACCTACGGCGGGGGTGTTGGTTATCCAATAAATGGTTCCCGGGCATTAAGTGGTGGTATTAGTTAAGGAAGGGTTTTATTAATGGAGAGTCCCTCGCGATCCGGCCTGCCACGTAGCAGGTGATCAACACATACGCCGCCAAGACCTATACAAATTTCACCTCATGAACCCGGGCACCCCTGCTAAGTCACTAAACGTTGCGAACCCATCGGGGTGACCTACGGTGTTGGTTTTATTAAAGCAGGTCTTGAAGAGGCCCAGGTTATATAAAGGAGGAAAAACTGATGCCGGTAGCTCCTTCCACATGAGAAACGACCCGTTCTCGTCAAACCTGGTTTGTCCATTAGACGGACCCCCTTCCTTTGCACAGAACCAAGTAGGTTTATCAATTGACTGGCTCCCAAATTCAATCGTTCACATAATTAATGCATTTGATATCTTCCATAAATGCCAATTTGTATTACCAGATATATAGGTGAAAGTTTCAACACCATTTTTCATAATTAATTACTTGCTATTTCAAAGCACGTGTGCCACACGTGCGCTAAACTCGACAGACACGAGCAGAACACCCGTTCACAGTTTATGTTGGCTTCATGAGAACGGGTCATTTTGGCACTCTTGTGAGGTGTAATAGATTACATCTTTATATATTTTTAAAATCGCGTACCTATTCAAAACATCGGATTATGAAATAAATATCCCACGAAATTCTACAGCACATATAAACCATTCTCTTATTCTGACTGCAATATCGTGTTCATGAAAATCGGATTAAAAAACTCGCAATTATATTCACTGCGGAGAAGTAATGTATTTTACTGTTATGTCTGATGCAATGTTTTATGTTTTAAAAAGATGTATTTACAAAGATAGTTGTTTTCAAATGCAGTGACACACCTTTAAGGCTCCGTCAAACAGAAGGCGTACTTACCGCGCGTCAAGGCGTCAGCGTAACGTCGCGTACTTTCTATTTGAACGGCTTCGACGCGCAAGCTAGAGCGTTCGGCGTCAGTCACTGTCAGTCAGTCTTCGCCACGATGTCCAGCGATTCAGATGAAGATAAGTTGTTATTGCTGTGTGCATTATCACGTTCCCGTAGTAATAGAATATGGGTGCATGACATTCATAAGAAGAGAAAAGAATTTGGAGAATATCATCGTTTATTCCGGGAGATTTCATCACATGAAGATCGCTTCTTTCAATACTTACGTATGTCACGTGAGTGCTTCGAAGAATTGCATTCCCTTCTGCAACACCAAATAAGCAAAGGCACCACAAATGCACTGTTCCTCGTGTCATACAAACAAGGATGTTTTCGGACACATTCAATTAACTTTTCAGAAACCATTTTTACCACAGTCAAGCAAGAACTCCCGGCGTCAAAGGAAATTCGATAACAAAAATACAACGTGGCGTTCTGCCGCGGCGGCAAAACTTCGCGTATTTCTACATGCTCGCTCTGTTTGACCGGTTTAGACATGTTCAGTACAACACAACGTTGCGTTATATGTCCGGGACGTTTTAACGCCTTGACGCGCATAAGTACGCCTCCTGTTTGACCGAGCCTTTAATCTGGCAAAATCCCAGTCAAACCAGGACATATCATAAGTTTAGGCATCAAGAAAGCTTAGCATCAAGCTCGGGTATAAATTAATTTAATTTAGTGTATCTTGCAAATTCTGTTTAATTAATTACATTCAAGTACTTCTTTCAAAAAAACCTGACCATTTTTGAAAAAGCATTTTATTACCTCGAAAATCAAAACAAAAAATTGAAAGAGAAACTATTCCCATATTTCGAATGCAATTATTAATTGTCGGTAAAACATCACTTTTTTGCGATCCCTGGAAAAAAAACATTGCGATGATTTGAGGGAAAAAAAGGTTATCTATATTAACATTTAAAAAATCTTAATATTCTTGCGAGTTCCGCAAGGAAACCACTCCGTTGTTCCGAATGAAATGTTTTATCATCTCTAAATTCGCCACTTTTCGTGACTTAACAGGGGTGCCCGGGTACATGGGTGAGGTTTGTCTGGGTCTTAGTGGCAAATAAATTTGACCACCTAATGCGTAGTGGACCGGATAGGTAGAAACTTTTTTAGGGACACCTAACCTAGATCTCTCCAGCCGGACTCTCTCGACCCATCGCCTTGTACCTCAGTGGGAGGGATGGATTCATACATCACTCACTCCAGGATATATTTATAATTTTTTCCTACACACCCCTTATACCCTTTTCCTTCCCAGATTTTCCTCTCCATCCTTTCCCTAAAAATACCCTCCACACAGCATCCCCAAAGATAATATAAGCCCTTTTTATATATTTAAAAAAGGGTTATTTTTCCTCAGGGCCTCCTGAAATAAACACAAGGGAGTCAAATTACGTAATATTTGAAACAATATAAAATAATAGTTATTGCAATTATTTCCTATTCCATGAGGTCGGCGTGGTCGAGGAGCAAGGCTCTCGACTCCCAATCCGAACGTCGCGGAATATATAGTTTTGGATTAATTTGTGTTATTTCACAATTAATTAATAAAAAATACAAAAAAAAAAATATATATATATATACCTTTATATATATATATATATATAGTATCTCAATATCGTCGTGGTGTAAAACCAACATTCAGAATATAAACATTTTTGAAATGACTTTAGCCGTATTTAGTGACCAGATCTGAATAGCCAGGTACTTCCCCACCTTTCTCTTTCCCATCTCCTTCCCCTCCCCACTACCTTCAGCCTCACAACATACTTAATTGGGGATGCCCTAGTCTTACTTGCTCCAGACGGGAGCAGGGACTCGTGCGGTATTCATATAAAAAAAGACTCAGACATATTAGTACTATCATATTATAGGTGGAATAGGTATATTGTAAACTTGGATGAAGAAGGTTGGTAATAATTTCAGCGTAATGGCCCAAACCGTCACATTAACGGACGCGGTCTTTATAGGTTTGAGTCGTTATGTTTCAAAAAATAAATAAGTCACGTAATTATCGTTTTTGAAATAACGGTGACAATTGGAGGTGTTTAAATAAAATTTAATTGAGTACTTCAAATATTGGGATTGAACACCGATTTCAAATCTTGCTCTTCGCAAATAAATATTTTTCACCACATAAAAATAACACAAAAGTGTGTTGGTTGGACCCAGTAAAAAATGCAGATGAATAGGGTGTTCTTGATTTATTTATTTGTAATTAAATTTTAATTTTTTAAGGTCCGGTCTCGGGGTTTGTGAGAGGGCCGCCCGGGCCTTACCAAATATTAATAAAGCGCCCTAGACATGATTTTGACAAGGAAACGATGCTATAAAAATCATCAAAATATTATTCATTATTATTAAGGTACGTACGATACCTATATTAAAAGATAACTTGCAACATAACACGCCATCATAATAATATTGCTATTTTACTCTTATTTTCGATAAAACGAGTGTGCTTTATACCACACGACTAAAGTAAAACTTCTAGAGAGAAAGAAAATGTGCGCGTGCACTGCTCTCTCTTGCTGCTACAGTATTTATAAAATTGTTAAAAGAATGAAATGAAATTAGAAATAATATTCATGCACTGGCTATGAGAGGAAGAAAATGTGCGCGCACTGCTCTCTCTTGCTTCTACAGTGTGATACAGCCCGTTTGCCTCGCCCGTAACGCATTACACTTTTCGTAACGCATTCGCCAGCTTACCCCCAAATCAAGCGTGCGTAAAGAAGTTTTATTTATTTATTGTTTTTGTGTTTAATTCGTAGAACTCCATTTTTTTTTTTTTGTTTTTAAATTTAATTTAAATTAAATTTAATAATGTTTATTATCAAGTTCTGCAAGTGTTATAGTTTTTATTATTGTGACAGCTATTTCGGCTTACAAGGCCGTTTTCAAACTGAGGTGTTTCATAATTAGACGACGATATTTATATGATTTAAAATGTCAACTTGAAAGTGAGCAAATTGATTTATTATCGGTTAAACCGAATTCTTGGGAAAGTAATAGATTCTCCCCCATGGGTATTTTGAAATTTGTAAATGTGTTCTTAATTGTTTAATAATGACGTTACTGCCACGAATATTGTTTAGGTATTGTGAAAATACTTAGAAGAGGTGAATATATTATTTTCCTTACTTTTTTAATTAATGTTAAATTGGGATCGTTCGTGCGTTTATTAATTCCAAATTGTTCGAGTAAATTTAATCGAAGACCTTTTTTTTCTACATGTAATGGTTTAGGTCCCTTGTTGTTATGTGGTTTGTGATTATTCACCAAGAGATGTTCTGCGAATTTTGAAGATGTGTTTTTATTATTATAACATCGAATATGTTATTTGAATCTAGTTGAGAATGCCCTTCCGGTCTGTCCGATGTACGTAGCATTACAGTCGGTGTGGTCACCTTTTAAATCATAAATTAAATTAAAAAAAAAAAACTCGGTAAGATGCCGGATGAGGTTGGGGCCTCAGGAGAGGATGTTAACTCTACGCATGAAGCCTCGGTAGGAAATAAGTTCCTTGGGGCATAATATGTCATCTAAAGGCTCCGTCAAACGGGAGGCGTACTTACGCGCGTCAAGGCGTTAAAACGTCCTGGACATATAACGCTATGTTGTGTTGTACTGAACATGACAATTGTCTAAACCGGTCAAACAGAGCGAGCGTGTAGCAATACGCGAAGCTCTGCCGCCGCGGCAGAACGCCACGTTGTATTTTTGTTACAAAATTTCCTTTGACGCCGGGAGTTCTTGCTTGACTGTGGTAAAAATGGTTGCTGAAAAGTTATTTGAATGCGTCCAAAAATATCATTTTTTGTATGACTCGAGGGACAGTGCATTTGTGGTGCATTTTCTTATTTGGTGTTGCAGAAGGGAATGCAATGCTTCGAAGCACTCTCGTGACATTGAAAGAAGCGATCTTCATGTGATGAAAGCTCCCGGAATAATCGATGATATTCTCCAAACTCTTTCCTCTTCTTATTAATATCATGCACCCATATTCTATTACTACGGAAGCCTGATAATGCACACAGCAGTAACAACTTATCTTCATCTGAATCGATGGACATCGTGGCGAAAACCGACTGACAGTAACTGACGCCGAACGCTCTGGTTTGCCCGTCGAAGCCGTTCAAATAAAAAGTACGCCTTCTGTTTGACAGAGCCTTTAAGGCTCTGTCAAACAGAAGGCGTACTTACCGCGCGTCGAGGCGTCAGCGTAACGTCGCGTACTTTCTATTTGAACGACTTCGACGCGCAAGCCAGAGCGTTCGGCGTCAGTTACTGTCAGTCAGTTTTCGTCACGATGTCCAGCGATTTAGATGAAGATAAGTAGTTACTGCTATGTGCATTATCACGTTCCCGTAATAATAAATAGATTATGGGTGCATGATATTAATAAGAAGAGGAAAGAATTTGGAGAATATCATCGTTTATTCCGGGAGATTTCATCACATGAAGATCGCTTCTTTCAATACTTACGTATGTCACGAGAGTGCTTCGAAGAATTGCATTCCCTTCTGCAACACCAAATAAGCAAAGGCACCAAAAATGCACTGTTCCTTGTGTCATACAAACAAGGATATTTTCGGACACATTCAATTAACTTTTCAGCAACCATTTTTACCACAGTCAAGCAAGAACTCCCGGCGTCAAAGGAAATTTTGTAACAAAAATACAACGTGGCGTTCTGCCGCGGCGGCAGAGTTTCGCGTATTTTTACACGCTCGCTCTGTTTGACCGGTTTAGACATGTTCAATACAACACAACGTAGCGTTATACGTCCGGGACGTTTTAACGCCTTGACGCGCGTAAGTACGCCTCCTGTTTGACCGAGCCTTTAGGCGTACTTACCGCGCGTCAAGGCGTTAAAATGTCCCGGACGTATAACGCTGCGTTGTGTTGTACTGAACACGTCAAGGCCGAATATAGAAAGTATGCGACGTTACAGCGCTTTAGTACTGACGCCTTGACGCCGCGATAAGTACGCCTCCTGTTTGACAAAGCCTTTATATGGTACATGATGAGTAGCCGTGAAAAGGGTACCTACATAATGAGGACTCAGGCTTATAAAATAGTATTTAAAATCTTTCATAGTTGGATGGAGCCCTATTTTCAATTATATAACACAAAGGATTTCCATCTAAATATTCTAGGATACCGACTTCCTGAAAAATAAAAATGGAAAGCATTTTATGGTTTGCATTCTGACCTAGAAACTCTGCTTTCGTATGTTTGAGGGGTCAGAGGAGAACTTCTAGGGAATCGGGAGTCACCTCATCAATTCCGCCGGGAAATGAATGGAGCGAGCATTCTCCGAGCATAAAATATAATATTTTGTTCGATGGTCTGCACCGCACCGCAATCACACACCATCGACTATATTCGGCATTATTCGTGACAATACACAATGCAAAAATATTTCAGATTTTTTTTTAACCAAATCTCTGAATTATAATTATTATATATTTGATGTGCACATTAACGACATTCAGTGCAAATCATTAAAAATGATGGGATTTATTCACAGAATATGTAAACCTTTCAAAGATCCCCAATCAATTCTGACCCTTTACAATGCCTTAATTAGAAGTAAACTTGAATATGGAAGCACTATTTGGAATCCACATTACTGCAAATATGAAAATATTGTAGAGTCAGTCCAAAAAAAATGCTAAGAATGTTGTCCTTTAAATGTGGACTACATGACCATCTTAGATCATACGACGTACGTCGTGATTCCTTCAAGATTGATACACTTAAAACTAGAAGGCAATTGACTGATCTAATATGTTTACATAAAATCATCCACGGCCATCTTGATACTACACTATGTCTTAGCAATATTGAAATAAATGTCCCCAATTTCCATTGTTTAAGATTTTTGTCATAACATTTTTCACCCGAATACATTTAAAAATAATATCGCTCACTTTAGCCCTCTGACCCAGATGTGTCGACTATATAACAAGATAGAGTGTGCTGAAGTAGATATTTTTGTCGATAATTTGTACGGATTCAGAAAAAAAGTTCTGGCGCTGTTAAAAAATATGCTAAACTAATTAAATTGTGTCATTTGTCTCTCTATGCATGCCTCCCGTGTTTCATATGTCTCTAGCCTCTCATTGTAATATCTGTTACTTGAGTGAACTTGTATTTAATTTTGTATATTTTTTATTGGTGATGTTTCTGTTTTTCTAATTGTTTGTATCTGTATTTAATTGTAAGTAATTGTAGATTTTTTGTAATTGTATGTCCCTATTTGTACAATAACTGAGTTCTTATAACTGGATTGTTCTCATGTAAATGCGAACATCTGTAAAAACCCAGTATAAAAAAATAAATAAAAAATAAGCAATAATTATTAACCTGAAACATTCATCCAAATTGAAAAAACCTCCCGAGAAAAGATACATGCCGCCGACGGGATTCAAACCCGAGCCCTTTTGATTGCCGGTCAGGTGTTCTAATCCACTGAGCTACGGCGGCTTATCTCTTACCCGCCAAATGGTTCAATATATACTAGTGTTTATTTCAACAATTACCGCTTATTGCATTTTTTCACCTGCTAACAACAAACTCTATTTTTATATGAGAAAGGCATTGTAAGTGCTAATTTAATTCTATTTTCTCTCTAGGTTGCGTCGAGACATATGATGTCTACATTTTTTGGTGAAAATACTTTTAACTCGTAAAATATTGTCTTAAACTTAGTTTATCAATTTAAAATTTAAATCATACATACACTTACTACTTATACTACATACAGTTTTAAGCATAGACATATGAATATTTCTAGACGAGAACATATAAACCAGGGGTAAACACCAACTGTAGCGGGACGTCGAGTGGTAAGTTGACTGTGATTCGTCAATAAATCAATCTGACAGTATATAGGCATCTCGCATTATAATATCACCGTTTAGTTCTTAGAAGGAAAATCTGCTTTTGAATGAATAGACCTTTTTACAAGGGAGCGCGAATTGCTCGCCACGTTTTGAACGAACTCGCGAAGTCCAAATATGGCAAATTAAAGTTCGCAGCTATTTTCAGAATCGAATAATTTGTTCCTGTATTTAGTTGAGACACTTTTACAAATGTTTCATACTTTACTTACCCCAGTAAACAACGACGAGCACACTCGAGAAATGCCTCGCCAGATATATCGCGATGTCGTGGTACATGTTATAAAGTGATTATATGATCTGAATAAGCTTAAAATGTTGCAAAATAATGCTTACCTATGGAATGTAATACTGCAATTGGGTTTATTCTCTTTTATACTTCTATTTCAACACAAGCTACCATTTTTGCCGTGTTATTTCGTAATATGTACAGATGAGAGCTCGACGCTAGTTCTCAAAAGACTGATGACGTCACATTTTCTAGATTCACGTGAAGCCGTTCGCGAGTCCAGCCGGCTCCAAATGGAACCGGTATGGGGAGGGGAAATAATACGCTTTTATGACCCTAGGGCAGGTTTAGTAATACTATATCTATGGTTTTAAGAATCAAAAACTACCTTTCATTTGGTTGTTTAATACTTTGGTACCAAAATCTGTTTTCGTTCTGAAATAAAAATGCTCCCTCAAAAGGTACATCCTATATGAAGAAGCGCGCGTCACGTACCTCAGTTCAGTGTTTTCAATTTTATTTCCCGTGAATATGCATGAGAGGGTCTTTGTGGTGCGCGCGCGTGGGAAGCATGCTCCGGACACGTGCCAGGGCGACGCGAGCGTGGAATGTAATAGCGGCAGTCGGTAGAGGCATCTACAACACCGATCAATGACGAAATATATCTTTTTTTAACACTCAAAACAAAAATTGCACATTTCTGCTGTTATGCTATTAGACATGGAGACTTTCCGCAGTAGATGCATAATGTTGAGAGTTTTCTGGATAGTAATTAGAGGCGAAAAATCTAGTTCCACGAAAGAGACAACCGTGTATATACGGGGATGAATTAGACAGCATGCTTAGGCGTACGTATTAAAAACGAACGCTTGACTGCTGTGTTTCATGTCTTTACCTTCGTACATTCAGAGATTGTAGCTTGTATGCTACTTCAAACAATATTTACATACATAATTTATATACTACCCGAGAGAATTATTTACTATCATTCAAGAAGAATTGACTTGGTTATCTAGGTCATCTCAATAAATCGAGCAATCACCACAGTTGGCGTAGCCAGTTGGATTTTCTTTTCTTTGAAATTTTCATTTATTCATGCTGATTTATCAGTAGGGAATAGAAAATCATTCATTTTTTTAATTATGGGGTTATATGAGTTATGATTGTTATGAGTAAGAGACCAGTGTTAATGCAAAAACACTTAACATTACACGCATTTGTAATTTTTTCTGTGAATACCACCCAAGAGACCAACTACTCCCAACACTGTCCGGAGCCAGTGGGACCATAGTTTCTCCAATTGGGATATGTTGTGCGCCTGAATGGGCTAAGGAGAAAATAATATGTGGAGAAAAAAATAAGGTGGTAAGTAACTGGCTCTTCAGATCTGTTTACCAAAGAATGTTAAAGCCATTTCAAGTAAATTTAGATTCCGGGGATATATTGACATTATCTACCACTCCGGAACATGCCACAAATATAATTATTTGCATTTTGTGTTGTTTTATTGTAATATTTATTTAACAATAAATGTATTTATGTAACTAACTAACTAACCATCACGCTATTTCCTCGCAGATACTTATACATTTTGTGTGTGATTCATTTGATCCTGCCATGTCTTCCTCAGGCATCCCCGACGTCATCACGTTTGCATCCATATATTCTCCTTACACTCCTTCGTATATTCGCTCTTAATTATACCCATTAAGCTTCTTTTATACTATGGATATGATTGGTGTAGCACAGTTATTTCTAAAAATCACCTACAGGAAATTCATCTTATATTCTGACCAGCAGCTGAGAATAAAAATTTAAAAATACTTGCAACTGTATAGGGAGGTTTCAATGAGAAAGATCGATTATTCCCCGTATCAATTTTTTAAAATTAAAAGTTTTATATCGATTTATTTCATTCAAAACTTGCTTTAATATATACCTACATTCAAGTAAGCAATAAAAATGCTCAAAAAGCACGATGATAAATTATTAAATATCATGTACTACTTGAAAGTATTTTTTTATTCATAAGTATTTGTGATTTTTCAATAATGTCAAAATAAAATAAAAGTGTAAAAAAATTGGAAATATTTTAGTTTGTAAGACCTTAAATAAATAGAAAATATGAGGTATTTTTGTCACAAAACACGTTCTCGGATTAATTTTTTAATGATTTTAACTTAACTTAAATTAAAATTTTCAAAACTGTGTTGACTAGATTATGTCTTGATTTATTTTGTTGTATGATTATATCATTTGAAATTTGTGTTGTTTAATAGAATCTATCGTTTGAAAAATGAACAAATCTTCCAACGACAAACTATCTTAAAAATTCACTCAGTTTTTCAAAATTTTAAAACTGCGTATACCAGATAAAATAACAATCTTTCAACATCAATTTATGTTTTTTTGTAAAAAATAGTCAATACGTCTAGAATTTGATTTAAAAAGTACTAATTTCCGGTATTCTCTGGTAATACCCTCTTAAGACAATTATGTTTTCTTATGAGTAGATAGACATAGAATAAACATCTAGGTAGGGGAAACTCATCAGAATATGGGTGCGAACAATATGTGGAATACGGAGTCACGAGATTCATGCGCATTTAATTAAGAAAATTGTTTGTATTGACTGTCCCTGCTCTCCTAATCCAGGAACTGTCAACGTTCGCGCTTGTTTGTTTTTAATTTTTACTTAAACTTTTTTTATTTATTTATTTATACTGGGTTTTACAGATGTTCTCACTTGCGTGAGAACAATCCAGTTATAAAACTCAGTTAATAAACAATAACAAAAATATACAATTTACTACAGATACAGATTAAATGCAGACTCATAAAATTAGGAAAGTAAACATCACAAAAAAATGTATGTTCAAGCTCACTCAAGTAATACATTACAATGAGTGGCTAGAGGCATAAAAAACATTAGAGGCATGCATAAGAGAGACAATTGACACAATATAATTACTTATAATTTTTTTAACAACGCCAGAACTTTTTATCTGAATCCGTGCAATTTATCGATAAAAATATCTACTTCAGCACACTCTATCTTGTTATATAGTCGACACATTTGGGTCAGAGGGCTGAAGTAGGCGATATTATTTTTAAATGTATTCAGGTGAAACATGTTATGGCATCTTAAACAATGGGAGTTGGGGACATTTATTTCAATATTGCTAAGACCTAATGTAGTATCAAGATGGCCGTTAATAATTTTATGTACACATATTAGATCAGTCAATTGCCTTCTAGTTTTAGTTTTAGTTTTATACGTATTGCATATTCTTTTGTTGGGATTACTTATGCAATTCTATTATTATTTGGCAGTTGTGGTGAGGTCAATTAATTGTTTTCGTTAATATTATTTACAAACCCATTATTTGGATAATCTTAGTTTTCAATATTTATAGGAAAAAGGTTATACTCATAATGTAACATATCAAACTTAACTAAAATTAAAATTTTCAAAACTGTGTTGACTAGATTATGTATTGATTTATTTTGTTGAATGATTTATATGATTTGAAATTTGTGTTGTTTAATAGCATCTGTCGTTTAAAAAATGAACAAATCTTCCAACGACCAACTATCTTAAAAATTCACTTAGTTTTTCAAAATTTTAAAACTGCGTATACCAGATAAAATAACAATCTTTCAACATCAATTTATGTTTTTTTGTAAAAAATAGTCAATACGTCTAGAATTTGATTTAAAAAGTACTAATTTTCGGTATTCTCTGGTAATACCCTCTTAAGACAATTATGTTTTCTTATGAGTAGATAGACATAGAATAAACATCTAGGTAGGGGAAACTCATCAGAATATGGGTGCGAACAATATGTGGAATACGGAGTCACGAGATTCATGCGCATTTAATTAAGAAAATTGTTTGTGTTGACTGTCCCTGCTCTCCTAATCTTTGACGACCGTCCGTGGTCGAGTGGTAAGACACTTGACTCTCATTCGGAAGGTCGCGGGTTCGAACCCGGCGTGCGCAAAAAAAATTTATTTTATTAATTTGTGTTATTTCACAATTAATTAATAAAAATAATATATGTTATATTTGCGGCACGTTCCAGAGTGGAAGATACTCTCAGTATCGCCCTGGTGTAAGACCACCATTCAGAATTGAAACGTTGCTTAATAATGGCTTTAGCCGTGTTTAGTGACTAGATCTGAATAGCCAGGTACTTTCCCACCTTCCTCTTCCCCATCTCCTTCCCTTCTCCACTTACCTACAGCCTCACAACATACTCCAATCGGGGATGCCATAGTCTCACTGGCTCCAGAAAGGAGCAGTTGGGACTCTTGTGAGGTATCTCAAAAAAAAAAAAAAATCAGATAATACTAATAAGTTTAAACAAAACATGAAACAGAACAAAGATACGTATATCACACAAGCGGGTACCTACTTACAAGTTTTAATTTTACAAACATTAATGTATTGTCACAATAAAAACTCACCTTTTTAAAAAACAAATTTCATGAGAATTTATATTTTTGCGGGCTAAACGGATTATTAAAACGTACTGAACAAGCAATATGCCGAATTTGTCTTTTTGTCTCTATATTGAAATGACTTATTTATCCTATAAATTCGAGAGAGAATTATTACAAATTTCATTCGAAAAATAGGTGATTGTTTAAGCATATTCGTTAAGAATTTGGTTTAAAATTCACTAAATGAAGCAAAATATTCCAACCACAATTTCATTTCTACGGCTCCTAATTTGGTGATCCCTTTTTCAATAGCACTAGAACCTACTTCAGTGTCAGTGTGGTAATACTCAGAGGAGTACTGATGGGAACAGTAGAACTGCGGTGAAGTACAACTGTGGAACAACGAGATCATAGAACGGTTGTGGAACTCGCATCGACTAGTACGGATGCTGTTTGAGTTGGACAGACCGAAAGTGCCGCAAACACGGCAAGAGATAATAATAATCTCGTGAAATGCTTTCAAAACAATGGGCATATGCGTGGCGCGTCGCCTACTTCAATTACTTATGGACTCCTGGTAGCTGGGTTTACATCATTCCTTTGAGTAACAACCTCCTCCGTTTTTTTTTAAATCAAAAAGTTTTTATAATGAACAATTGAACCACACATTGTGAACAATAATGTTTTTTTTTTAAATATTTTTAAGTGATTTTGATTTTAAGGGGTTACATGGATTTCGAAGGTTAGATAAAAACTTTTTTTTAATATATTTTTGAGCATACAAAACTACAACATTTAACCAACAATTTAAGAAATTTTCATTTAAAAATACGAAAAATTCCTGGGACCTGGGTTGCAGAAACCCCTTAAAAAAGTGTCCTTGGGGTAGACAAGATAACTTACAATAGCTTTATTTGAAATTGAAAAACATTTTTTTCTTTCTCCGAGTAGGCTTGTATACGTATAGCTTGTGCTTGAACGAAGGATTAAAAAAAAGAATTTTTGTAATTTTATAAGACTAATTTTAAATACGTACTAAAAATTTTAACAAAAAATATGCCTACTGTTTTGCGTACAACTCTGCCAAAAAATCATATTAATTTTTTTTTTAAATAATTTGTTTAATAATTTGACCTATACTTTTTTTTTTTATACAGAAACCTCACAAGAGTCCCAACTGCTCCCTTCTGGAGCCAGTGAGACTATGGCATTCCCAATTGGAGTATGTTGTGAGGCTGAAGGTATGTGGGGAAGGGAGGGAGATGGGGCAGAGGAAGGTGGGAAAGTACCTGGCTATTCAGATCTAGTCACTAAGGGCTAGAGCCATTATTAAGCAACGTTTCAATTCTGAACAGTGGTCTTACACCAAGGCGATACTGAGAGTATCTTCCACTCTGGAACGTGCCGCAAATGTAATAAATATTATTTTTATTAATTAATTGTGAAATAACACAAATTAATCAAATAAAATTTATTTGCGCACGCCGGGTTCGAACCCGCAACCTTCCGATTGGGAGTCAAGTGTCTTACCACTCGACCACGAAAGGTCGTCCTAACCTCCTAACGTACTAACCTTCTAAGAGAAGAAAAATAGTTTTTAGGAGTGAAAAACCTTTTTTTTCATATTTCGCGTTTCCTGGTGCCTTGTTAGTACCATATAAAGTACACAAAATATAATAACATTCTTACTTCATCTTCAGGTGGCGCACTGACCCTAAAGTGACCGGTAAAGATGACCGGTCAGTGGTTGAGAGACCGGTCAGTGGTTGAGTGGACATCGCGTTTGGGTCTCACCCAGGCGTTCCGTGTTCGATTCCTCGGCTGGCTAAGTCCTCCATCACAACACAAGCAACATCTTCCGCTTAGTGGGGTGGTAGTAGGAGATTTTCAAATGTTGTTGGGTTATTCGTAACCCGGGAATTTTTGTCATTCTTTAAAAAAAAGAAATGTTCTAAAAAAAAGGCTATTCTTTTCAGATTTTGATAGTATTCGAGCACTTCATTTAAACTTGACAAAGTATATTTTATTTTTACTTATCTAACTTACCCCTCTTCCCCTTCACTCTCTGGCACTATTTTGCGATACAAAAAATACATTCAATCAGTAAAAAATAGGTAATAACACTAACCCTAACATTCTTCACAACAATGTGTGTTTTTCAGATTTTATTAGTAAACAAGCACCTCATCTAATCCGGTTTAAACGTCGCAAAATAATTTTATTTTCACACATTTAACTTACCACTCTTCCCTTCCACCCTTTGACTCTATTTTATATATATATATATATATATGCAGTCAATCAGTAAAAAAACAGACACCAGCGCGGAGCGCTCATTCGTTGAAATAGCCGCCCAAACTGGAATGTGATTTGTTTGTAATATGCCTAAATCAAGAAAAAATTTATTGTGTTCTGTGTTTGGTGGCCCAGAAAAATTAAAAGACAATGTTTTACTAACTTATTCGGACGTAATAAAGTATTAAAAATGGCTTGCATTG
This sequence comes from Limnephilus auricula, assembly GCA_951813805.1. NCBI lineage: Eukaryota > Metazoa > Arthropoda > Insecta > Trichoptera > Limnephilidae > Limnephilus > Limnephilus auricula. Next base: position 12,425,230 of record OX638403.1, read on the forward strand.
GTTATCCAATGGAAAATTTTCTTCTGTGAAATAATTGCAATTGATCTGATTACTTAGTGGAATAAAGCGTCAATTCCTTTTGTAACTCAACGTCAAATTGTAAGTAGACTCATTCGGTATTATCGCAAGTAAAAATGCTTAAAGAAATGTTAAATACCTAAAAAGACAACATAAAATAAAAACAGAAAAGAAAAATATGCGGAATAGGTGTTAAAAATGTTAAAGACAAAATGTATGCGAGCAGTCATTTATGGAGGATATTTGACCGTCTCCCGTCTCCAGAGGGCCATCAGGGGGGACTCCAAACCGGCAACCATTGCAATGATGATTGTGTTATTCGATTGGCGTAGTCTGCACCAAGAGCTTCCCGTGCGGTGACGTACTAGGGTACTCTGAAAGAGTACACTCGTCCCTCCAGGAACTTTTCCGTAGCGCTGCAGAATCTTGGTAGGTGGAATAGTTCGCTATAAGCATTTTTGTAAAATACTTTTAGCTTATGCCATTGGGATGACGTGTAATCTACCAAAAAGTCATTTTGACGTTTTATTGCAAAAGTGAAAACGTCTTGACAGCATTCCTGCTCTAACGGATATCGCGCTTCTTTGTCTTTCCATATTCTCGATGTCTTTCAGGTCGTCTGTCATAATATGTCCCAGGTATTTGACGCTACGACTAGCATACCATTTCCTTCAATCTAGCCATACTGCGGGTGTTTGCGTGAGTTGGTTTGTACATTTGAAAGCTATAATGATTGTTTTGGTTGTATTGTGTACAAAGTTATGATTTTCTGCTAAATCTTCACATATTTGGAATAGTTTCATTTGTGTCTTGTGGTGGTAATAGAAGAACCATATCATCTGCGTAATTAAGATTATATTTATTTATTAAATATAATAACATCAACGACAAAGCCGTCCAATGGCCCAGCGGCCCAGAAAATTTGTTGTATTTTCGTGTGATTTTTTATCTTAATTTAGGTTAGGGGAGATGTTTTTGTCGTGTTTCATTCATAGATGGTATAACCTTTTGCAAGTACAATATTGGTGTGTAATTTCTTCTTTGTGTAATTCTGGCAGCGTAATATTTGGACGAAATTCACACCGGTGTAATTTCGTCAGATATCCCTCTAATTAATAAACTAAATTTGTAAATAAAATGTAATTTGGTTTTGGCATTGAACGTCAATATAGTAAGAATTTATTATAAGAGAATTTTGGCATCGATCATTAAATTACTTTTCACACAATTATTTTTATACATTCTTTTCATATGACTTTTTGGCCATAAAAATTTTTTTAAGTCACGATCTAAAAAGAAAAAAAATCGAATGCCTTTAGATAAATAAGAAAATAAATGAAATTATGTTAACAGTGGAAAAGTTTCACGGTGCTGAATGGAAAAAAACCGGAACACATATAATTTTCACTTCTTACAACCGAATGAGAGTTGCCTAATATATTTGGAGTTTATTTTCTCATCTGAACCGAATCCAATCTCCGTAAAAAAACTCATCAAACACGAACTACCTAAGTACTCGTTAGCTACAAGAAAGTGCTGGACCCTCTTGATGATCATCCAATGAGTGTTGTCTATTTTGCTAATGATGATGATTATTTAGAACTAAAGAAAAGAAAGTATATGTCGGTCAATTTATGACCTCGAGTTTTTACAATAGTTAGAGCCTGTTACTGCAAGGTCCTTAGAACATTGACTCCACTGGGTAAGAGATGTAGCATAAATACAAAGGAACAGACCATCAAGGATGCTTCTTTATAATAGGACTACAAGGTGCAGGAGAGTTGGAGAATCCTAACTCATTTGGATGGAGAGTGTGAAGGCGACCACAGCTTATGTTGGCATAATATACGAGACGAAGATAGCAGGAGTAGGACAGGGAAGTGTTTCCTTGAGGTGGTCATGTATTTACAGTTATTAAATTGTCAATTAGAAGATGTAAAAAAAATATAAAACCACATTTGTTGAGTATCGACAATACGATACAATTAGACACAAAAAGTGACGAATCCGGGCATTAGACGAATGCTTGTTATACATGGCTCCCTTATCGGGCCCAAGAACTCCTCCTTTCTGATGAGGTATAAATTATACATAACCAATTATGACCTTAAATATAATATTTTGTTATATATATATATAAAAATGTATGTAATCCATATTATTTATATCACAATAAAAAATGTAATTTATTAAATAGTTAGTAGAAAAGCGTTTTAATTTTGAAAATGCTTGAATAGTAGGATTTTTGCATCGATTTAATTTGGCAGACTTCAAATAATATTACACTAGGACATACAACATTTCGGCCATAATTGCTTAAATGAATATTAAAACTATTATTTAATAATATTCTAAGTTCAGAGCAATTAAGTCCATCAATTCTAATTTTCCTTTTCATGCAAATTTTCACATGAATAATACATATTGGCATTGAACAATCGGTCAGATGAATTTTGGTGAACCGACCTGAGTACCAAGTTGGTTCCCAAATCTTATTATTTCATTGCAGATTCGGGTTCAGAATACAATAGTTACAAGTTACAAAGCAATATCAATCCGATACTTTATTGGCTGTGTGGAGGGCTGTCAATTTGCTTAAACTAACCTAAGGAACTAGGAGAAAACAGGGTGTAAGCCCAAACTGCAAAACAGTTTCCAAATAAAACTGTGGCGGCCAGTCGCGTGGTGGAACATTAGGCCTGGCCTGTTTTTGATTTTTATACAAATATACCGTTTTATCCCGAGATTTATAAAACTTGAACTTGAAATGAGAGAAAGTTCGGTGTCTACATATGATTTAGAAAAACTCTGCTTAAAACCCTGGAAAATAGCCCCCGTCGTAGACTGCCCGGAACTTTTACAACGAATCCAATTACGAGTTCCCAACAAAGGAGCCAGATCAGACAAAATTCTTAGCCTCCCTCGATGCAACACCAACTCTAAGCAAAAAGCAAAACTCCTTCATTTATCGTGCATCACATATTTTCAATACTTACTATTCACAATTTGACATCTTTAACTCTACACCACACTCCTTAAAGTTATACAGGCGATCTCACAATACTTAAGAGGCTAGACTTTGAACTACACGCGGAACACCCGCGACTGTCATTCTGTCCCGCTTACAATAAGCTCACGCACACTTACAATACATGCGAATGCGAAATGTGCGAATGAAACAACGCTCAAATTTACCTACAGAAATCGCACAAAAAGGGGTTTATGGAGAATACACTTTTCTACACCGAAACTTTCACGAAATTGAAATTTAAAAAAATATATTTTTTAGAAAGAAGAAGCTACGTCGGTAGCTTTTTATAATTTTATAACTCTTTATGAGAGTTGAGTTAGCAGAACTTTTTCCTTAAATAATATTTTTTGATAAATCGTACATGTTTGACAGTGAATGTTTACGTTAATACGAAACGCATCGAAAATTCGAAAACATACCGACATAGCTTTAACCCTCTAGAAGCCAGTATAAAAAAATATATTCATTTTGTGCAATTTTCGATGTAGAAAAGTGTTTTTTCCCGGGCATCCTTCTTGTAAGTCTATCATCTTAACAACTATACATACTCATCTAATACTACAACCATCGTATGAACTTCTCATTCTTTTATTTTTATTTCTTGTAATCCGTATTTTTATTAGTATTCTACTATACCTCAACTAGACCGATCCCCCTCATCCTACCCTCTCCACAATCCCTTTCAATCAACTTGTTTATTGTAATTTTTAACTTTGTAATTTTTCATACCATCTTTAAAATCTTTTCACTTATATATAATACCCGTGTGGAAAACTGTAAATGGTACAATTAATGTAACCTAATTAATTTTGCCTTATTAATAATTTATACTGTTGGTCTCCCAAATAAATAAAATAAAATAAAAAGCCAGGGATTCAGCTAGTTTCACACATTCTTGTAGACATTGTATTTATAGCCAAGTAGTAAATTATGAAATTCCTATTTTAAATGTTATTAAATAGAATTCGGATTGAAACAAGAAATCCTTACAAAAAATGTGTATTGTTTCTAGTGAAATGTTAATAACTCACTATCATTGGTGTGGCCGTAGATAAAATAAACAAAATAAATACTCACAGAAGCGTGCTCTTACCAAACTTGTAAACTATCAAAGCGGCCACGCAAAGAAATATATGCGTTTGGTGTGTAGGTAAAAACAGAGACAGATCACTGCTGTGTGTAAATGCGTTCTGCATTATTATGGGTTAACATGTTGGAAACACTTTTGTTTTAGCGTACGGTTTCACGCTAAGAATGGTTGGTGGCCCATCTCCCTTGTTTATAATAAGACGCAAGGGACTGCCGCTAACCCAACTTTTGCAGAATATCAGTAATATATCAAGATCAGGAGAAAAGGGCGGATTTGTAATAATTTCCCAAAAAACCTTTGAGTATCCTGTTTTGTAATGCTAGCAATTCGATATTTTTTCCCGGTAAAGACAGATCAACAATTATTGTGGTACTCAACCAATGGCAAAGGAGGTGACAGAAATTATCGATATTTCGTACTTTCCACTACTTTTCAGTTATTTTCATTTTATTTCACTAACTTCTACTACTTCTCACTTCTTTCAATTTAATTTCAGTAGTATTTATCTTATATGCATTGACCGTCGATATTTAAACGTTATTTAACTGTTACAGACAGTTCAGCAACTATATTTTGACGCATGTCACAAAATAGGTAGTAAAACTTCAAAAAGTTTATGCTAACATGTAACTTAAATTTGTAATCTCCTCCGTAATATATTGGTGTATAACCATTTACGGAAAAACTAAAAACATAAATAAATAAATGAAAAGGAAATGCTTGGTTTAAGTTATTTAATTTTTTATTTAACGTTTACCAGTTTCCGTACCTCCGTACCATCATCAGGACTATTAAAATAAGTATTATTTAATTATTTTAGTAACAGTCCTGATGATGGTAGTAATTATTCAATTATTTTTGTAACAGTCCTGTTGATGGTACGGAGATACCGAAACCGGTGGACGTTAAGTAAATAAATAAAGTGATTTAAAACCAAGCATTTTCTTTTCATTTATTTATTTATGTCAAGTCACAATGTGTTTGCTTCTTTTGAAAAATTAATATACACAAATACCCATATGCTTATTTGTTTATTGTTTTTACATAGCAGTATTTTTACATTTGAATTTTTAACCTAATAAGAACAATATTTTTACAATTATGTTTCATACAAATAATGGGGTTTTTAATGCATTACAGTACATTTAGTATTTTTCACAACTTTTTACAAAATTCACTAATTTTCATCACTTTTCACTGGTCAGAAAATAACTCCAACCATTTAAATTCGAAAAATGCCAGACATATTCATTTTTAAGTATTTTCAAAAAGCACAAGTTTATAATTATACAGCATTAGCTTTAAAAAAAGTTACGTAATTCGGTTCTGCTAATGAAGTTTTTAAATTTTTTGTTTCCAAAAAAAATATTGTGTACGTGCGACCAACCACAAATAAAAAACGCAGTCATGGAGAAAATACTGAAAAAATATATCTTTAACGTTTGTGTAGCGTTATGTAATTCTAACAACCAATTCGCACATCATAGAGGGTTGAATTGACACAAAGATATTGTAATTTAGCATTCATAGAATCCATTCCCTTAGATCTTAAATGGAGTACTGCCTGGAGAGGGCTCCGACCGACAGACTAGTCGATTCTTTTAATGAATAAATAAAATGGACTTTTCGCAAAAGTTTTTGAAACTTTTATTATGTTATACAGGCCAAAAATTAAATCACATAAAAACACTGTTTCTCTTAGATTATGGCAGAGAGGTTAATTTTTGTAGAATAGTTTTATTTTTTTTTGTTTGTTTACTTGTTTCCAATAATAAAGGTAGCTGCCAATAATATGGAAAAAACATTAGTCGAAGATAATATTGTTAATTCTGAAATTTGAAATATGAAGTTGACAATTACGACAGTCTCATATAAGATCGCAGTAGCCCAATTGGTAGAGGTGTATGTCCCGGTAAGACGTAAGGTTCTGGGTTCGAGTCCCAGTTGCGACCGTTATCTTTTATTATTTTTCTGTGTCTTGTTCATTTTCATGTTTTAAAAAATTTGATTATTATTGTTATCTTCTTCTTCAATGATATATTACATTGATGGGAATAACCTTCAAAAGTTAAAGAGAGTTTTTCTAGTTTTTTAGAAAAATATGGAGAAATGTGTAGTCAGTTGTGCGAACGACACAGTTTTACTCTTTAAATCTAAAGACTGTAGTAATGTACGTAATATGGCGGATTTAGGAAGGAGGTAAAAGAAAAAAATAGTTAGACGCAAACACATTCATAATAAACACATTGAAAACAAAATTCGCAAGTTACTGTATAAATAGCACGAGACAGCCAAACAACAAGACAATCACCATAAAAATAGGTCTTGGCGACGTATGCGTTAGATAAGAGAGACCTTTAGGCCTCTCTAGCCGGACTCTCTCGACCCATCGCCTTGCACCACAGGGATGGATTAACACGCCCATCATTCCTGGACACATTGAACCTTAGATTCGTAACCGTTCCTGAATCCTTTTTCATTGCCAGAACTTCCACTTCTTCCTTAAAATACCCTCCACACAGCATCGCCAAATATCATACAGGCCCTGAGGGATTTTTTTCCTTACGGCCTCCTTTGTAGAGCTAATGTAAAAAAGGCATATTTACTTAAAATAACCACAAAAAGTTTTGCATTCAGAATTTTCTTAAAAAGCTTTAATTAATTTTATTTTATTTCCAGAATTCCGCTAAACAAATATGCATACATAACATGTTAATAACTAATAACGTTTCTACTTGCCCTTCTTAATGTTATAGTACCATAAATACCAACAAAACAAAATTAAATAAATTATTGTTAATGGCTGCCATAATTTGGGACGCAGAATTTTCCACCCCCCCGATGTCTTTTGTAGAATTAAGGTGAATCAAAAGGTTTTTTTTTTAATAACAAATATTCGTATTGTTCGTGACAAGTAATTTCAAAAGTTTAATAGAAAATAATATACCTACAGTTTACTTGCGGCACGTTCCAAAAAATAATGATACCCTCCATATGGCCCTGGTTTAAAACCACCATTCCGAATTGTGGTCTTAAACCAGGGCGATACTGAGAGCATCGTCCACTCTGGAACGTGCCGTAAATATAGTATAATTCACATAATTTATATCGAACGTACTACAGAGTGGAAGAAGCATTTTCACGAAACATGGCATTTGATATCAAAAGAAGTGTCACGAAATCTATTTACGAGGGTTTGGCTTTTTCAATTGTTCATTTTGGAATATTACGCGATGGTTGAATGTCAAAACTTGGACGCTTCAACACATTCAAGAAACCGAAATAAGTCCATAAACTCTTCAAAACATGTGTTTTTTGACACAAGACAAAATATTTCACGTCTGAATGGTGCGTCATTACTGTGGACTGAACTGGATATGACACAAAGTATTTAGATAAATACAGGTAAGTAGAGAGATAAATGGCGAATACGTTTGGATGGAAAAATCACCGCCCGGTCCCCCCCTCAAGTAAGCAGTCAGTACCTAATTTTTGAGGAATTTTGGTTTTAATTTAATAAAAGAAATTAGAAACATCAAGAGTCCCAACTGCTCCCGTCTGACAATAGCCAGTGAGACTATGGCATCCTCAATAGGGGTCTGTTATACGTAATTTCGTACGTATACCAACAAATTATTCTTAAATTTTCCCGCCAATAAACATTGAAACACTGTTAATTTGTTCGTAAGAACTTCAGTCCCGTTTTTAACCGTTTTTACTATTAAAATGATCGTTTTTTCGAATAACATTTTTCTCCGTGTACCCAATTAAGGTATGGTATGAGGCTGAAGGTAAGTGGGGAAGGGAAGGAGACGAGGAAGAGGAAGTTGGGGAAGTACCTGGCTATTCAGATCTAGTCACTAAACACGGCTAAAGCCATATCAAGCAAAGTTTCAATTCTGAATGGTGGTCTTACACCAGGGCGATATTAAGAGTATCTTCCACTCTGGAACGTACCGGAAATATACAATATGTTATTTTAATAATTAATTGTGAAATAACACTAATCAATTAAATAAAATTTATCTGCGCACGCCGGGTTCGAACCCGGGGCCATCGGAATGGCAGTCGAACGCCCTACCGCTGGACTACGCCGGCCGACAGCCATGTTCACTGAAATACTAGTGTATATCTATACCTATGTGTCTACTGTGTTCATATTCATATCACGTAACTTCAAGCATGTTGGTACCTACAAGAATTGAACGTGAACATACGAATGTTTAATTTGGTACGAAATATTATGAAGTTCGAATATAGATACTATATATATTTGGCCCTCAGCGTGTAATGATATTATCTCGGGGCTTATTCCAGAAATGTACCTCCAAACCCGGCTTTGTGATGAACTCCCAATTGAGTTACGCACCTCTATAAAAATCCCTCTTGAGAACTTGCTAGAACTATTGTACCCCTATATAAACTTTACTGCCGAGTTATGAAAACCCGTCTGGGAGTTATTATGAAAATCTAGTATGAGAAACATGTTCCGAAATGTTAGAACTGTGAAATATAACACAGAAATACGAATCTAACAAGGATTCTGACAAGATATATTATGGACGGAAGTCATAGGCTTTGGATAGCTGTTATGCGAACTAATTCTCATTGAAAAGGGTGGGACACAGTTTTAAAATAAAAATTCGCAAACTCCTTTGTTGCATATTTGTACTATTAGTGGTTTGAGTGTAGGAATTATAATACAAGCGCAAATTATTATACAAGCGCAAATCCGTTAAAATAACGGGATATTATAATTGTAGGTTTTTTGCAGCTGCAAGTATCTATAAAAAATATTGATCGATGTTCGCAATCTTGAAAATTACTAAATCTATTAAGCACCTGTCAAGATATAATATTATACAGTATTAGTATATTTATTTGTACGTAACATTGTTTGGCTTAGAGCCCTCGAAATTCTCTTCTCAATATTCTATATACAAAATATTCAATAATACAAATTTACAAAGAAATACAGTTAAATAACTTACAATTCCATTCATCAGCAAGATATCAGAATACTATCAAAATCCCTAATTTTAGTACAAAGCACACACAAAATACTTATCTCTATCTAGGTATAACATATTATAAGAAACTACCATTATATCTAAAAGTTATCGAAAATATTCAGGAATTTCAGCAAAAATTTAAAAGTACCTAAAAATACTACAAGAGTCCATGTCTCACTATTATTATTATTTCTTTCAAACATTGAAATCCGTTATTGATAAATTTTGCATTTTCTTAATTATCCCATGTTTTTGCCATATTGTATTATTTACATACATGATATTATATAATTGAACTAAAATTCGCTCACCAAATACAAGAGCCTCGTCTCTTTATGGTGAGGAAAAACTTTTCTTATCTATCATTTAATTTTTATAACATTGTAAAAAATGTTTATTTATTGTAAAAAAAACTATAAATATTAAATAAATAAAAGAAAAATAAAAAAATTGTATTTTTTAAATGGAAAACGTTATTTGACAAAGGCCTAGAATTATTATTAGTATGTTTTTTTAATATAAAACGTTGTTTGACTTATAGCCCTCGATCTAAGAACGATTTTTTCGTTCTATTTTTAAAAGCAGATAAAATGGTTTTGTGAATTGGATTATTGAGTGTGACAAATATTTGTTAAAAATTTAAAAAAATTTTAAGTACTTAAAATGTCTATGAATTTATTATTTAAATCCGTAGGTAAGTACCGTAGGTACTTGTTATATTATGCATATTCTGAGAATGATTATGTTTAAAAAAAATTCCGGTAAGGCAAATGGGCGAATACGCAAAGTTATGCTCTGGAACGTAACCGGGTACAAAATACCCTGTTAAATTTTCTAACTCTCTTTAGTGGACCGTTAATCCCAGGACACCGTTAGTGTAATCAACCGAAAAACAGTCTTCCTTTACTTCCATTCGTTCATAATGGCGGAAAGTACCTAACAGAAACAGGGAATAAAGGTTTAGAGAATAAAAAAAATATCTGAAATTTGAATAGGTATTCAAGTGTAGTGTCGACACGTTAAAAGATATAATATAAAAAGTTGATTCCACGAGGGGTGGGTAGGAATCTTGCGGTCAATGTATCCAAGATTCACGGACGTATGAATCCATCCGTCCGACCTGTATAATGTATAGACTTCGCGTACTAAATTACAGAAAGTCTCATTTCATAAAACAGGAATGATAAGATATGAAAGGTAAATTAGATTAAAAGTCAATTTAGGCAGTTAAATTCATCAAATAAATTAAACTCTTATTCTTAGTAAAAAAGTAGGATCTGAAAATTGAACTGGAAATAAAATTATTATAGAATTAAAGCACATCTCTAAATTATTTATGTTTCATAAAATACAATTAACATGAAATATATATAAAATGCTTCTATCCTTCTGTGAGTGAAAACAATGATTTGGGTTTGGTTACCTATTTTTTTTTCATTTGTGGGCTTATCGAAGGATTACAAAAAAAATATATAAATGCTCTCAGTATCGCCTTGCCAAAAGATCACCTTTCATAATCAAATCGTTTGTTGAAATAGCATTATTATTATAAATGTAAATAAGGTTAACACATAATATGTTTCACTGTACCCGCCTCTCCAGGGATATCCTGTAAAAGAATTGAGATACATTTTTCGAACCAGCTTAATGTCTACATAAGTTGAAATCAAAAATATTTTACAAGTATTTGGTGACCAGATCTGAATTTCCAGGTGACTCCCCACCTCACCACAACAATTATAAAGCCTCACCACATACAATATCACTAGCTTAGGGTAGCTAGAAAGTTATACTGTACAATGTTCAAATTTAAAAAAAACGGATAATGCTGTAAAACGAAAATAAAATATAGGTCTATAGCGTTTTACTAGGAAAAATTTAAAGTAAAAAAGTGTGTCAATTTTAAAAATTACAATCTTAACCCTAGTGTACCAACTTAAACGTCGACACTATTTCCCTAATCTGTAAATTTTATTATTTATTGAGTTAGTTTATACAACATGAATATAAAATAATAAAAACAAGATAATATTTCATTACGTAACATCATTCTTCGGACTTTCAGTATATATATTTTAGGACTAAATAAATATATTTTGGAAAAAAAATGTTCTCTCTAATATAATAAAATATAATTTAATTTCAAAATTTTCTAGAGTTTTTTAATGTTTTTCATCTAAATTAGAGTTCTGCATAACACAAATAAATCACACGAGGCTTTCCTAAATAAAGTAATATATTTTTCTGTTTCAGATTTTTGATTTTAGATTATTATCATTAATTTAAAATATTACAATTTGAGGTTTAACTGATTAAGCTAAAAATGAACATATTCATTCTAGACTTGCAAAAAAGTCAATAGATGTCGCAAAGTAAATAAAAACGGATAAATTTATCCATGACACTATCTAGAGAGCATTTAGTTCGAGTTGAATCATACATAAAGATAAAAATATGCTTTAAGAAAATGAAGATAAAGTTGGTAGTTCTCAGTCGAAGTATGATAAGTTAAATATGAACGAATCGGAAAGGGATACATTAGCTCAGTGGTCCGAGCATCTGCCCGGAAAGCCGAAGGTCCTGGGTTCGAGTCCCAGATGAATCCGTATCTTTTTCTGATTTTTCTATCTGAGTTTTTTATTGACTTTCGTTAATATAATCTTCATTAAATAAAATATTATAATTTGAGGTTTAACTCAATTAATTAAAAATAAAAATAAGAATAATAATAACATAGTTAAATTTTTTCCTTGCCAAGCGAAAGAAAAAAAGGTATTCTAGAAGCATACAATTCAAATACAATTGAAATTCAATTTGAGCATATAGGTAGTTCAAAATACTAATTCCTAGGAAATCCTAGGTAATTCATAACGGATTCGCTGGCATTCCAGGGGTTACTGATAAAGTTTTATTAAATTAATATGTTTCTTCACATATACAATAAAACCCTCAGTGAAATAATGTTTTCATCAAAATCACGAATTCGTTATTTAACTGCGAACATAAAATATATTTAGTATCTTGTTTCGAGATGACAACGTTGGATCTGATATAAAACAAACTGTATTTTCATCATTGATCTATTAAAGAAAATTGGCTGTATAACATATTTTTAAACGGTCGTAAACCATGCTTATAAAAATATATTTTATCTTGGCGACACGATATTACATAATTTTACGAAAATCGAACCCCATTCTAAACTTACGTTATACGAAAAATCTATGGAGGTTGAACGCACGGGGAGAAAAATCAGTTCAAGGTGTAAGTCAGTGGTTTTCAACCTGTGGTACGCGTACCCCTTGGGGTACGCGAAGCAAAAACTGGGGTACGCAATATCGTGGCACGGATGTAGATTTTAAAACTAAACTCAACGTTACAGCAGCTGTAGCTTTTAAAATATTAATACAATTCACAAGCACGTATTTGTGTGAAAAGGCATTTTCTTCTTATGCGTTTATTATAAAAAATATCGCAATCGCCTTAACCAGACTAGAGGCTCTACCATTTTTTTTTTTTAAATTGGCTCCACACAGGAGAACCGGCGGGAAATCCCTCAGGGCCTATGTCATCATTAAATATGCTGTATGGAGGGTTTTTGAAGGGAAAGGAAGGAGAGGAAGTCTTGGGAACGAAAAAGGTTTGAGGGGTGGGTAGAAATCTGGGGATAAATATGTCCAGGAGTGAAGGACGTGTGAAGCCATCCCTCTCACTGCGGTGCAAGGCGATGGGTCGAGATGTTCCGGCTGGAGAGATCAAAAGGTTTTCCTTAACCAGTCTCTCCCTATCCGGCCTGCCATGCAGATGGTCGGCAAACGCATCCGCCCCCATGTCCCGGACAAACCTAACCCCATGAACCCGGGCACCCCTGCTAAGTCACCAAACGCAGCGAACCACTTGGGGTGACCTGTGGCAGAGGTGTTGGTCGTCCAATAAATAGTTCCCTGGGCGGCGGTACCCATACCCGCCTCCCAAATTACCTATGTTAAATTGAGCCAAACTTTGCTATGCAAAGCAAGCTCAAGAGTCACATTAACTGTATGTTAAAATTGAATGTTAGATTATACAGGGTGTAACAGGAAATCGGGCTTTTATTTTCTGATACAAGAGAATTTTTTTTTCTACAAATTTTTTGAGGTTAAAAAAATTAATCCTCTCAATACACTCAATACAATCTCAATACAATTTGTTCAATTTCGCTAGTTAAATCACTGGTTAAAAATGCCCGAAGTCCTATTGTAATCTGTATAAAATTGCATTATTGGTATTTGTGTGTCTTTATGGTTAAATTCATGTAATAATGAGAGTATTATACAATTACAAATGAAAAATTTCTTTCATTACACGTTTACACAAGAAAGATAGTGGGTAGGGGGCACAACAAAATTTGTTGTAAGAGTCAAGGGGTACGCAGGCTAAAAAAGGTTGACAACCGCTGGTGTAGGTCATAAGAAATGAAAAAGTTGGATAGACGGTGTAGTGGAAATTTTATTAAAACTTTCAACATCCGGAAAATTTAAATTTATAGCAGTTTGTAAAAAAACACTGTTTTCACCTACGTACATAATTCGAAGTACGACATAATTCAAGGAAACGGATTTAAAAAAATCTTTAATGTGCACCAAGAGAGTATCTGCTAACATCCGCTATGTTTTCCATTAATTGATTGTTCTTAAGTCAGATATAAAGAAAAAAAGAAATAATGTTGAAAGACCTAGACCTTTACCTACATTGCTGTTAATGGCTGGATTTTCTTTTAAGAGGAATATATTCGACTTCTTACCCAATCAATCAATAAAGTCAAAAATAATCTTTCACATAAAGGGGTATTTTTAAAAAGTTGTTTCTTATATAACTTCATATTTAGCTTATGAAAAAACAAATTATTTATCTAGTACTTTTCGCTTATATTTTTTATAACGCAATTAATAATTTTATTTTAATTCCATTCGTTGAAAAGGTAGGAAAAGCTTCAATGTATCCAAAACATATTTTTCATATTCATAATATAAACCGATTCGAAGTAAAGATAAATCTAAATAGTGATTTGGCATATAACTTCCTCTTAAAGTATCGCACTGATAGGAAGTAATTTTGATTACAATAAACTTATTATTTTATCAAATTTTTATTTCTTTCAATTATTTATGCAAATGAATGTTGTAGATTTTTTACTTTAACATTTTTATAAAAAAATATTTTATTTTTATTTTTTATTAATCAGTAACGCCCTAGGAAGCTGTTGTAAAGTTTCTATGATTTAGTGCATACAGATCAAAACAAGTTTCAGGGGTAGGTATAGAGATGCAGTTAAATGTATATTTTAATAATATACAATAAAAGAGAAAGTGACATAAAATTTAAAAAAAAAAAAAGATTTTTAACTGCAGATAGCATAAAATAATAATATGATGTACGTTAAAAAAAAACGAATAAATTACAAATGCAAAAAAAATAACAAAGTAAATATAAAAACATAAACACAAAATTATAATAATATATGTATTCGTTTTACAATTTGAAGTTATAATATACTAGTTAATGTAGTTACCTATAAATAAGGGTTCAAATAAATCAGGCTAAAAATTTTTTTAAACATAATTAACAAGTATATATTTTTTTTTTTACAGTGAATACCTCACAAGAGTCCCAACTGCTCCCGTCTGGAGCCAGTGAGACTATGGAATCTCCAATTGGAGTATGTTATGAGGCTGAAGGTAAGTGGGAAAGGGAAGGAGACGAGGAAGAGGAAGGTGGGGAAGTACCTGGCTATTCAGATCAAATCACTAAACACAGCTAAAGCCATTTTAAGCAACGTTTCAATTCTGAATGGTGGTCTTACACCAGGGCGATACTGAGAGTATCTTCCACTCTGGAACGTGCCGCAAATATACTATATATTATTTAAACTATATAATAAAGAACACAATTCAATTAAATACAATTTATTTGCGCAAGCCGGGTTCGAACCCGCGACCTTCCTAATGGAAGTCCAACGTCCTTCCGCTGGACTTCGCCGGCCAAATACGTAGAACAAGCCATTCTTACAATTTTTATGAAAAAAATAACGGCAACTTTTAGATCCAACCGTGCTTACGTTGGGACAGAAATGACAAATAAAGTTATAATTATTCATGAGGTACAAAAAAATATTTTATCTACTTCTCAGTTGTTTCTCTCCCTCATTAACCGATATGAATTTTCTTAAATAGGTAAATTTTGATGCACAATAGACATTTGCATTATTTCTAAAAAATAAAATAATAAGGAAGTTGAGTCCTTTTTTTTCTTTTTTTTATCAATGTTCACATGCAAACTTAAATACTAGTATTTTTTTTTTTAAAGTTCGTTTTCATAATTAAATTAATTATAAAGTTTGAATTTTATTATGCCCGCGAAAACGCCGGCAAGAGTATACCGTGCTGGAGAGTTCGTGACGTCACCCGGTCCTTGATTGTGTGAAATAAGGTAAAATATTTACAAAATTAATATGGACGAAAAAAATTAATTTACAAAGTTGTGGTAGCTAGTTAGATATCTAACTACTACAACTTTTTAAATTTATTTTTTTCGTCCATATTAAGCGTGTCCCGGTTTCGTAAATATTTTCCCTTATATTTCACACAATCGAGGACCAGGTGACGTCAAGAACTCTCCCGCACGGTATTATATTCTTGCCGGCGTTTTCACGGGCTTTAATAAAATTCAAACTTGTAAAATTAATTTAAAACGAACTTTAAAAAAAAAATACTGTTATTTAAGTTTGCATGTCATCTACACGAACAATGAACATATTTTTTTATAAGTCAAAATATTTTTCACTCAACCCCTACGTGAATAGGAAACAGGTAATTCTTAGGACCCTGTATGAGGCAGTATCGATGCTTAAAGACGTCCACGGACTCTACACTCGATAAAGTTTACTGCTGGCCATATGTGGGTAATAAAACCCCGTCTGGGGATGACTATCAAACTGGTTATTGATGAGTTGATCGCTTTGGCGGGGTTTACAGCGGCATAAACCAGATAAATGAAATAGAAACGATAAAATTGTTATGTCCTTATTGCCGCGGGGAGAATTAGTCAATATTCACCGGGAGTCCGGTGGTCCATTGAGTTGACGTTGTTTGCACCGATCGGAAATAATAAAAGTTACTATAGTTTATTTCAAATAAAATCAATTTATTACAAATAAGTATTTATTGTGATCAAGTTTCATTTATAGAACTGTTTGCCTTTCGAAAGTATGATCCAACTGTGGTGAAGTCGATGTATTATATATTTTAAAGAAAGATATTTTTTCATCACAATTTAAAATACATTGTTAGCATTAATGATTGACCCCACTGTATCGGGGTTAATAATTTCACAATTTATTTATTTATTTTTATTTAAACGCCCATAGGGCTTTTACATACATAAATCAATACATGTTTTGATTAATTACAGTCAAGAGTTAGAAGTGAATAAAATACTGGTAAATAACAGAAAATATTAAGACACAAGGTTAGATAAAATATGATTTGACAAAATGTAAGTTATACAGAATATAAATAAAGTTTAAAAAAAAATTGCCTGCCAATATCCTCCAAATCAACAATAATAGGTATTAATAATATGTATAAAATTGGTATTTACAATAGTTTATGAATTAAGTAGAAATAGTTGGCACATACGGCGTTTAAAGTTTGCCAAATTCAAATTATTGTCAAATACATCAATACTGTTTAAGTATTAGTTACCAAGACTATGTAATCGTTGTGTTGGGGAATGAAAATTTAATAAAAGTAACACACAATATAGATCTTTATCAAATGCAAAATAATTTTTTTTTTTTTTTTAGTTACCTACACACATGAGGCCCCGAGGAAAAATAAATCTGTCAGGACCTATGTCATCTTTGAAGATGCTGTGAGGAGGGTCTTTTAAGGGAAAGGAAGGAGAGGAAGTCCTGGGAAGGTTTGAGGGAGACAAATATGTCCAGGAGTGATGGACATGTGAAGCCTTCCCTTCCACTGCGGTGCAAGGCGATGGGTCGAGACAGTCCGGTTGGAGAGATCAAAAGGTCTCCCACAACCAGTCCCTCCCGATCCAGACGCATCCGCCGCCAAGTCCCGGAAAAACCTAACCCCATGAACCCGGGCACCCCTGCTAAGTCACCAAACGTAGCGAACCACTTGTGGTGACCTGTGGCAGAGGTGTTGGTTGTCCAATAAATGGTTCCCGGGGCGGCGGTACCCATACCCGCCTCCCAAATTGATATATAAATATAACAATGATAAATGAAATTTGCAGAAAAAAATAAGAATAAAAAATATTATAATGAAAAGCCTCACTTGGACAAGCCTTTGTTGATGTGAACAATTAAATTTTATATACATAGTACTATTATATATATATCGAAAATATAATATTGTTACATTAATATTATTTTTTTACGGGTAAAATGGGACCCTACTAAACGGGTAGTAAGCAATCAAATACATTATAATGTGTAGAGACCATGTGTTGAAATTAATTTTGAAATAATAATATGTTAAGCTATTAATTTAAAAGGAATAAAATAAAAAAGAAAGAATATGTGAACTCTGTTTTTTTTATATTTTTCAGGCTGCTGAATCTTTAATATTTAAATTAGGATCTGTATTGTCATCAGTATTGCCATCCAAATCAATGTTTTTTCCTAATCGGTATCCATTTTTATTGATGCAAATATTTTGGCAACCTTTAACTATTTAACATACGATAATATTTTATTGAGTAATTTTTTTTCCTTAATTTTTTGCCTTCGTCTTCACGCTTTACAATAGATCCATTTTTAAACCTATATTTGCTTAATTTGATTTCTTTTCCCCTAATTTTGGCTTTCCAAAGTAGTTTCTTAAAATAAGGAGATAGTGATTCTCTTAGGTATATCATTTTCTCACGGTTTTTTGGCTAATAATTTTATTATTGTTTCTGGATTTCAGATTTTTATAAGAATTGTTTTTGGATGACCTGGTCTTAAGTCATATTGTCTTATCGCCGCGCCGAGTTAATATCCTCTGAACTTCTTTTATGGCAGTTATTTGGAGATTTTCATCAGTATTTTCCTCAATTCCTGATATTTAATTTAGGTTCAATTAAGGTTCGACTGTTCGAAGAAGACAGTCTAATTTCCAAATGCTTAATAATTCTATTTTTATTTGACAAATCATTTTTTAAGCTTAAATTATCTTGCTGTTGAGAGCCGGCTTTATTATTCGATCCCATGGTCACCCTGGCAGTAGATTGTTTTTAGGAGAAACAATGCATGTGCAAGCTAGGCCAGAGACAGCAAAGTGAGCAAGTTGTGTGGTGAGTATAGGTAAGATGGTGATTTTGTCGGCCAATCACAAGAGTTTCCTTTATAATAAACTAAATTGGTAATAATGTCAATTTCACTGTCACAATTTCGCGATATTAATTACTTGAAATTCCCTTGAATAATCTCATTATAATGCACAAAATATATAGCACAATTAATGCAGTGAACACTCAGGTGAACATCTCGCATCTGTTTTGTTTTAAATTGTTTACTAATAGACACAATTTTCCAAAGTTTGAACGGATCACTTTTACTGTGTGTTATTTTGATTCGGTAAGTAGATTACCAGGCTCTATATAACTACTATAAGGAATATTTGCGGCATTTTCCAGAGTTGAAGATACTCTCATTATCGCCCTGATGTAAGACCATCATTCAGAATTGAAACGTTGCTTGAATTGGTTTTAGCCTTGTTTGGTAACTTGATCTGAATAACCAGATCCATCCCCGCCTTCCTATTCCCCATCTCTTTCCCCTCCCCGACTTACCTTCAGCCACAAAACATACCCCGATTGGGGATGCCATATGGCGGTTGGAAACAGTTGGGACTCTTGGAATCTCGTTATAAAAATAAAATAACAATAATGTTAGGTAATTAGGGCCCTTAAACCACGTCAAACAAAACGCAATTTATAGATTCTAAATGTTGATATTTTCACTGTAAGCATGTTTTTTATGGTAAATGCGATGCAAATAATATCCCATATTTATACAAACCTTTTTCAATAACTATATCTCTCACAATAAATTGTTAATTATTACCATGGAAAGGCATCGAGTGCAATAGGTACCACGTAATATGTATGCCGTATCTTGTTCTGACTTTCTAGGCAAGCAATGCATCCCCAATGCTCTTCGTGTGCAATAGGTACAACGATAAAGGCCGTATGATGTTCGGACTTCCTAGGCAATGCAGTGCATCCTCAATGTTCTTAGTGTGCAATAGGTATAACAATAAAGGCCGTATGATGTTTGGACTTCCTAGGCAATGCAGTGCATCTTCAATGTTCTTCGTGTGCAATAGATGTAACAATAAAGGCCGTATGACGTTCGGACTTTCTAGGCAAGCAATGCATCCTCAATGTTCTTTGTGTGCAATAGGTACAACAATAAAGGCCGTATGATGTTCGGACTTCCTAGGCAATGCAGTGTATTTCTCAATGTTCATGAAAGGTTCCTGGTTCGAGTTCCTGGATTCACAGCTAAGAACCAGAGTTGTAGAACTGAGAGGATGGATTAATAATTCCAGAAATGTCGTTATCATTGAATCCCGCCTGACTTCAGGATCGAGCATCGAAAAATTATTGAAGAAAGATATTGGCTTCCAAAATCTTTGATCCGATGGACCAATAAGTGATCAACAAATGATTTCATTTATATCATTATAAATAGCTATCTTCTTACATGAATCCCTTATTTTTATTCACCAGATTTACAGGAACGGGTTTAGTTTTTCCCATAGGAAAAACTAAACCCTTTCATACACTTTTCCATATAAATGATCATCTAGTAAATCCACGTTATGCAAGTGTATTATATAAGTATAATTAATACAAAACAATACAAGAACAACACGTTAATCTACCAAACTATTAAATGGGAATATAATTCACCGTCTCCAGATATTTTCATATCAGAGGGTTCGGCTCTGTGGAATTCCTAATTTGACCGATAAATCCTACTGATCCCTCAATATAAATATTTAAAAAATCTTTCGTAATTCTACATGTATTTAAAATGACTGATTTTTGCATTTTTATATACAAATTCTTTGACAAATCTAATATGCCTAAATTTTTAATAAGAGAGCTAGGTATAATGCCAGTAGCCGAAATAACAAAAGGTAATATTTTTATAGTCTGAGAATGCCAAATTCTTTTAATTTCATTTCCTAAATCTGTATACTTTCTTATTTTTTCAGAAACAGATTTTTGAATATTACAGGAATTTGGAATAGCTACATCAATAATATAAGTTATTTTTTTAATTTTGTCATGTAAAACTTTTAATTTTGTCATGTAAAACTTTTAATTTTTAATATATAATAATTATTATTGATT
Source organism: Limnephilus auricula (assembly GCA_951813805.1). Taxonomy (NCBI): domain Eukaryota; kingdom Metazoa; phylum Arthropoda; class Insecta; order Trichoptera; family Limnephilidae; genus Limnephilus; species Limnephilus auricula. Next base: position 12,445,787 of record OX638403.1, read on the forward strand.
ATATATATTCGAAAAAAAAATTTTTATCTCGAGATTGAAACCGTCCACGTCGGCGCACTGGGCAGATGAGCCTACAGCCCTGTCAGATAGTGTAGTATTTTAATTTAAAATATTAGCCCTCTCCAAAAATGGTGAAATTGAATTACAAATGCCAATCTATGCGCAATGTCCATAGCTACAAGATAGTTTTTGAGATACTTAGATAAATCAACCGCATAGCACGGAAAAATCGAAATTAAAATAGGGTTTAGGTGCAAAATCACCACTCTCCACAGCGATTAACAAACAAAATAACCACTCTCCACAAAAGCCAATCACAAGCCTGAATTAAAAAATAACATTTTTTATTACAATAATTCGCTTCGGATTACACTTGTTAAGTTATAACTAAAAAATCAAATGAAAAATACATAGTCTTTGAAAGGGTTTTTTGAGATGATTTAACGAAAACAGTACTTTTAAAGAGTGGCGTTTTTGCTTTTATCCCCCTTGATTGTACAACACCACACAAAGTCGTCCCCTTCTTTTAAGTGTGACTCCAGGGAAGCTATATTACTCGTATACTGGTATCTTTCATCTAAGCATCTGCAATGGCGGTCGACCTGTTAACATCGTAAGTCGAACAGACTGACCCACGGACTGTCCTCCTTTGAACGGAGTTAAACGGATTAATCAAATAGGGATTCAGCGATGTACCAGTTGGTACGAAATTCAACTGTCGGGTGTACCTGAGATCTTTATTGGTCAGCAGCAACAGATATGTATTTAAAGGTGTCATCGGAGGTGTTTCGGAAATTGTTTTAGACAATGTGTTCTATTAAAAGGACTAGCTAATAATGATGATTAACAAAAAAAATAATTTACCGAATAAATAAACAAAATATAGATTATATCGATGAAAAAGAAGATAACAATAATAATCTAATTTTTTAAAATATGAAAATGAACAAGCCACAGAAAAATAATAAAATATAATGGCTGCAACCGGGACTCGAACCTAGAACCTCACGTCTAACCGGGACATAAGCATTAACCAATTTTGCTATTGCACCCTATTATGAAACTGTCGTATTTGTCAACTTCATATTTCAAATTTCAGAATTAACAATATTATCTTCGACTAACGTTTTTGCTTGTAAACAAGTATTCAAAGAATGTATTTGTTACCTAGATAGTGTCTCGGATAAATATATCCGATTTTAATTTTATGGAACACCTATTGACTTTCTGTAAAAGTGTAAATAAAAGTCTAAATTAGATTATTATTGTTATCTTCTTCTTCATCGATATATTACATTGATGGGAATAATGTTCAAAAGTTAAAAAGAGAGTTTTTCTTATAACAAAAAAAAACTTCGACAGAAAAAATATTTAAAAACTTTCAAGTCTGTACAATTTTTTTTTTTTAATCTTAAAAACCAACATGTTTATATACTCCACTGCCAAACATAAGTACTCAGCCAGGGCAATAAGCTAAAATATTCTGGTTACTCCCAGTTCGAACATATCTTTAACAAATCAAACAAAAAAATAACAGAACTGAATATAATTAAAACAAAAGTAAAAACTTGAGTGAGAGAACAAAGTGATAATCAACTTACAAATATAATGAAGATAATAGAAAGGTAATATGAAATAAATATTCTTTTCCGTGTGCCCTATCGGGTCCCCCCGACATTGGCGATCACTCTGTTGAACGTGTCTCATCTCTTGCTCCTCCACAATTCTAATACCGGTCCACTCTCGTATATTTCGCAGTCAAGAAATTTGTCTCCTACCAGGCCCTCGGTGACCCTCTTTCTTGCCATTTAGTATTAGTTGGAGAAAGTGATATTTCTCCCCTCGAAGTTGTGATGCAGATATGAAATTTTCCGGACTTACCAATGTGAGCTGTTCTCTATCTGCTCTAGCCCGCCTGAGAATTTCTGTGTTCGTGATCATGTCGGTCCACGGGACTTTGAGCATTCTCCGGTGAAGCCCCACATTTAAATCTATTTCACTTATATTATTATAAGAAAAACTCTCATTTTAACTTTTGAAGGTTATTCCCATCAATGTAATATATCATTGAAGAAGAAGATAACAATAATAATCTAATTTTTTTAAATATGAAAATGAACAAGACACAGAAAAATAATAAAAGATTACGGTCGCAACTGGGACTCGAACCCAGAACCTTACGTCTTACCGGGACATACACCTCTACCAATTGGGCTACTGCGATCTATTATGAGACTGTCGTAATAAGATAATATTGTTAATTCTGAAATTCGAAATATGAAGTTGACAATTACGACAGTCTCATAATAAATCGCAGTAGCCCAATTGGTAGAGGTATATGTCCCGGTAAGACGTAAGGTTCTGGGTTCGAGTCCCAGTTGCGACCGTTATCTTTTATTATTTTTCTGTGTCTTGTTCATTTTCATATTTTAAAAAATTAGATTATTATTGTTATCTTCTTCTTCAATGATATATTTCACTTATCATTATAAGTTTCCTTTTAAAAATTTTTAATTGAGATAAAGTGTTCAAGATGACAGATCATAACTCAAAAAAATATTCCCAAATTGCATTTTGTCATCGTAGTATATATATATTTTTTTATCTTGAATAAATTATTCGTGTGACAGGACTGCCAGTAAGCATATCTTAAGGGAGTAGGCGATACCCGCTGTTGGATTCAAAGTCGATCCTTTCTAATTTTTGTTAAGCGACCTATCAACCCATCCATAGAAGTCTATGGAATGTTTCCAAGTTTTCGCCTTCATATTTGTCTGAAGAAATTCTGCAAATAAAACTTTCACGAAGTCTATAAATGAGGTCGAACTTCAAAATGTATCAAAACATGAAGAACTTATTTGTTTCAGACAAGGGCGAACGTATAGCCTTCATAGGGAGGAGGGTTGGCGCTAGGGAGGGATTTGATCCTTGAGCGCCAAGGAAGAAAGGGAGGGTGGGGGTTTAGAACATTTATTTGAAAGTTTTTAGGTACCTTACCCCAACTACTTTTTATTTATAAAAGAGATAGGTGCATCTAATATTGTAGGGGGGTTGAATTCCCTAAGCCCCCTTTTATATAGGCCTCTTCATTTTACTAAGAGTTCATCAAGTACATTTATTTATTTATAGATAGATACAAGAGAAAGTACAAGTTACATATTAGGAAGCTTTGCCTGTCCAACTACGAAAGTTTCCCGTTCCAGGACAGAAAAATTGACAGGTTTAGTTCATATTATTCCTTAAGTACATAATTGCATAACAAAAACAAAAAACCAAAAAAAACAAGAAATTTCATTTTTCTTTGAAATCGATTTGTGTTACGAAGAAATATATAAAAAATATACATTATTTTTTTTTGTGTGTATGTTAAAAAGTAATCTGGTAGCATATGTGCTATTCTGATTTACCGAATTAACATGGTAACAAATAATATATTCAGAATTACAGAGTATGAGATAAGTATGTAAGTTGGGAGTGTTGAAAAGTGTAAACAAGGTATCTGATAACAAGATAGAGGAATAACAATAAGATTTACAATATAAAGATTTAAAGTTGTGTTAGGTTATGTGTTGAGAAGTGTGAACTTATAATACATATAGATATAAGCATGATTATTTTCACTAATTTAAAACATGTTTTCAGTACAAAATATATTATACGACAATAAGAGTATACACCGCGCTCAAGTCTTGCTGAATACTGATATATAAAAATAATTACTATAAATATAAATAGAAACTATGAATACAAATAAATAGTACCTGATTTAGAGCTACTTTGGTAACGATATTGTGAAATTGTTGCATTGCTTAGTACGTCATACATGCTGTGTTTTGTATTGTTTATTTATTATAAATAATCACCGCTGTAAGGTACCTACTCTGTGCAACAGTCTGAAGGGGCGCAAAACCATAAAATAAATATTATTTATCTCTATGTACCTAGTTATTAACATTTGTACATAATATATTTTGAATTTTTGTTGTGTTTAAAGTAGGTTTGGGAAGGTGAAATTGTGGGTGGGTAATATTGTATGTTTCGTGAACTCCTCACTAGGAGAACCTGTGCTGAGAAGCAATGCTTCCAAAACGGTTTTGATATATATTTTTGATATATATTTTTTGTTTTTTTTTTTTTACATTAACTCCACATAGGAGGCCTTGAGGAAAATAATTTCCCTCAGGGCCTATGTCATCTTTAAATATGCTGTGTATATTGTCTTTTTGAGGAGAGGAAGGAGTGAACGTGGGTCTTGAAGAGACCCATGTTGTAGAGAGGAGGAAACACAGAGGCCGGAAAATGGTTGAAAATGGTTGCCTACTCAACCACTGACCGGTCAGTGGTTGAGTAGGCATAGCGTTTGGGTTCCACCCAGGCGTTCCGTGTTCGATTCCTCGGCTGGCTAAGTCCTCCATCACAACACAAGCAACATCTTCCGCTTAGTGTGGTGGTAGTAGGAGATTTTCAAATGTTGTTGGGTTATTCGTAACCCGGGAATGTTTGTCTTTCTTTTTAAATAAAAAAAAAAAAAAAAAAAATTAAAAATTAAAATCATTCCACAGCCGAGCTGTTGAACATAAGAACGATAAAAAGTAGAAGCGACCGTTCTCATGTGACAAATGTCAACCATGTACATATGTTGGGCGCGCGTTTGGCATATTTCCCGATTATGCGCCGGTGCCGAGGGGATTAATGAGGCTAGTTCCTCGGAGCATGTTCCATTAAAATACCGGTAGAATAAGCATAGCATTCCCACCCGACGCCTGTGCTCTAAAGATTGCAATCCTTTTGTTGAGATGGGAAAATCTATCAAGCGGACCGCCGTACGTTTATTATTGGGGCTCCTGACCAGAGATAACTGCCAAATTCAACCGTGGGGCGCACTTGCGATGTGTACAGGGTTAGCAGTTGTGCACTATTAAAGTATCTGCGGGCCCTGTACAGTGTAGAGTACGCTCAATTTCTGAGAGGCCAACTTAACTCTGGCCTCGATGGAGCCCCCGTACCTGAGCTGGTCACTTAGAGTTTCAACGAGCATATCAATGCAGGACCTGTTCAAAAGAATGCTACCGTTAAAGGAGTCTAGATTTATTTATTGTTTCTTCACAAGGTTTACTGTTTACAATTAAAATTTTAACCTCACCGTAAGACAGTGTTTAGGTTAACAATTTTACAATGCAACAAACATAACATAAAATAATGTAGGTATTAAAAGTAAAATATTGTAAAATTAATGTTTCTTGTGCTGGGGCCGCATCTGCGCCTATCGTTCCGAAGTAATGCGTGCCGATACTTCGTACGTTTGAAAATTTGAAAAAAGAATACTTCTACGTAAAGAATATTCGCGAGAGAGCCGATAATGGCCGGTCACATTTGCGCGTATTGGGTCATAGCACGAAGCTTCGTGACGATAGGCACAGATACGGCCCCAGCATTACAGATAATGGGTACCCACTAATTTGATTGGTAGCAAATTTGATGCAACTAATTTTCTTAAAGTTGCAATGCCACTCAAAGAAAGTACACGAAAAGAAATGCGCATAACTAATCACCAAAGTTTAATTGCAATTTGATGAATAGTTTAGGGACGCTTATTACCTTCTTGTATTTATTAGAAAGTAATGGAAATGAATGCAGGAAAGTCAAGGGCGCTGCAATCGCTTTAAGCATTATTTATACGCAATTAATAAGATGGGTTAAAGGTATAAGCACGTGGATAGCACTATTTTTTCACTTTTTGTATGCACTTTCAACAGGTGGTATTTTCAGAATGGAGATTATTCTCTATTGTATTCTTTAGTAATAAAATAGTCTAAGAATTTTTTTAAACGTATATTCAAAAAAGAGTGAGAGATTTTTAATAATAGTGAAAATATAGAAACATTTATAAATAATCAATAAAATCAAAACAGTAAAAGAGATGCGAATTAAAAAAAAACTCATCTAATAATAATAATAATTGGATAATTTGTAGAGCGCCGTATTTGTGAGAAATCACCTCAATGGCTCTAAAAATAAAATAGTAAATTGTCGAACTGTCAAAATCGGGATTCAAACAGAACTTCACAAATGAATGTACCTACATTTGAATGTTGTTCCGAAATCGGTGTTGCCATAGAAATAAAAATATGGTTATCTAATCGAATTCATTTAATTTGTCAAACCCTATCTAATTTGGCGTTGTAATAAAATTCGTTCATAAATAATATTGTTTTTCGGGCGAATAAATGTACTTATATGCAAGGTTAGGGAAGTTTTGTTATTTCCGTATTGCTTTTCAGGGAAAGATTTCGTTGAAAGGGAAAAAACGGTTTATTATGAAACTTTCTTGAGAAGTGGCCTTAAAGCGTAGTTGCAAGTTTTTCTTTGGCATTGATAAATGGATTACCTTAAAACTGGGAAAAGAAAAACTTTTCCAAAATAAATAATAATGAAATACAAAACACCTTTGGCATTTGTTGGGGAAACTAAAATCAATTAGGCTAATGGATATCCATTGAAATTTGTGTCAACCTTTTTTTAGTGCTACGTAAATTATGACGGTGTCAATATTAGAAAACTTAAGTTGGAAAAGAGTATTTATATTGCCAGTATCGTTATATCATTTCAAGATAATTTTGATTGCTTATTTTATATTTGATAACCTGGTCATATTATATCTTCCTAGGACGACCCTGATTCCCTTTCCAAATTGATTGTGCTTTCTTGATTAGAATCACTTAGGGATTTCGAATACAAAATCGAGGCTGCGTTATATTCGGTATATGACGCACATCGGGATCTGATTTCTAAATAAAAAAAATTGTTTTATTCTCTCTACAGGTTTCATTCCCCAATGCAATATATCAGGGTTTGAATCAGAAATGTATTGTATTGCAGGCTAGCTGCCAAAATGCATCCACAGGGCCAAAAGTGCTACATTCCAAAATTGGTTATGAAAGGAATTCGAAGAAGGTGAGGCGATTTTTGTGGCTGGAAAACAACCCTTAGTCAAAAGACATTTAAAGTGTGGAGGAAAGGTATTATAAGTTTTGTTGGTTGATTACGAGATTTATTAAGTAGGCAGATATTTAAGCATCGACAGCGGAAATTTGAAATTTTGTAAAGGTAAAAAAAATTCAAAGATTTTTAGTTTTTTTATTTTTTTATTAAGAAAATATTAACATAGTACATATATAATATTGTTTACAATTCTTTATGTAAATATTTTATTTTATTTATATTGGTAAATGTATAACATGTTTCTTGGGGTAAATTAATACCTCCCTAATTGATGTGTTTAGGGAGGGAGTTTTTTTTGGGATATTTACCTATAATGAACACTATAGACATTCAAATTGATTGAAGTATATGCGCTGAAAAACATAAGTTAAACATTAAATTTCAATTTTCTCCGTCTTTTTCCATATATCTACGAAAATAAGTGCGTCTTTTTCAACATGCATTCTAAGGGGATTTTTTTTCTGAAATATCAAAATTCAAATCTATTCAAATTTATTTTGTGTTCAAAAACTATAATTATACGCCAATAAAAAACAGGAGATATAATTTTGCGATAAAATAAAAAAAAAAAAATTATTTTCGCTCTACTGAACAATTAATATTTTGTCCTTATTTTATTTATTTTTATTTTTTTTAACAAATCTAATGATTTCAACGGAAGTTTCGGTTCTGATTTATTAAACAAGAGAACATTATTAAACTTTTTTTGGATGCGAGGTTTACGTGTTCACAAAACTACTAGTATTATTCGTCACTCCGCAAATAGGTATAAAAGCACTGTAATGGTGATCCGTTTACAAACCAATAAAATAGGCTAATACAGGAAGCGGAATCAACCACACACCAAATTGTAATGTGAACATACAAAAATCAATTAAAACATTTGAATTTTAAAATATTTTTCTTAACCCCCTCAGGCCTCGGGTTTGTTTGTCGGAAGGTCAAAATATTTCCGCTTTGCAATAAAACCCAATACGTGCTATATTTCTGAACGCAACTGTTTTTGAAAGGCGATGAAATACGAGTTCAAATTTTATAAAATTTCAAATAAACATATAGTTTTTAGAAATATACATTTTTCTAATGCAAACGTACATGGAGAAAAATTTTATTCTAAAATAATATCATTTTATTCCTAAAAACGGTTAAAAACGGGACTGAAGTTCTTACGAACAAATTAACACGGTTTCAATATTTATTGGCGGGAACATGTAAGAATAATTTGTTGGAATACATAATTTCGTACGTATACCAACAAATAATTCTTACATTTTCCCGCCAATAAACATTGAAACACTGTTAATTTGTTCGTAAGAACTTCAGTCCCGTTTTTGCGAATAAAATGGTCGTATTTTAGAATAACAATTATCTCCGTGTAAAAAAGTTTTAAAAATGGCTTACCTTACGTTTGGTCTAACTAAAATAACTGAGAACGAAAAACCAACACACACAGAAAATTTATTGGAAAAATGTATTAGAAACGTTGTAGCAACAATTAATAAAAATTTCGCCAAGTTTCATTTTTTTTTTTTAATAGCGATCGGAAACTTTGGTTTCATAAAGGTGTGTGTACATTTTAACAATTTTATAATTAACTTTTAAAGTTGAATATAAAGCATGGTATTTTCTCTTCCTATCACCGTAGTTCTTACAATGATAGCAAGGGAGACACAACGATTTTAAGAGACCTATATGTTTGTTCCGAACAGAGAACAAATTAGCCTGAAGGGTTAATTTTCTTTAACTCTAAATTCAAAACACTTTTCTTGGAAACGACTTGAAATTTAACGATTTGGTTTCAACCGAGCAGCTGTGATCAGCCGTTATTTGGTGATTTTACACAATTAAAGCTTGTTGGTTATTCTAAGCAGTTAACTTCGTGCGTTAGCATCATTCCGCCGCTGCTAAATCACCAGACATAAAAAACAATTAAATCATTTGTTGTGAAACTTTAGTCGGTTTGGATTTTATGGACGGCGATAAAATACGCTAAACGACCTGGTTTTTTTATGTTATCAAAATAGAATCACATTACGAAATTATATTATCATTTATTTGGTGTCGTATTATAGCTTCAATTTTACGTCAATAAAATTAACGTTATTATGAATTTGTAGCGCGGAACCGAGTAAACAAATTTGCAGAAGAAATTAATTTTCCACATGCGAAGAAGATAATTTATTTCGCATTATTTCACGAAATGAAGAAGAATTTGTCATATTATTATAATTCATAAGCACATATTTGTCTTAACTTTGACAAATCTGAAGTGTTGTTAAAAGGTGCGTACCCTAATCTTGCGATAATTACCGTATTAATATGAGATTTATTCTCATTATATAATGTATGAAAGATCTTAAAACCATTGATATAGCACCGTAGAGTAGACCACTCTGGTCATATTGAGCCCTTGTATAAGGGATGTAACACACAACAGCAAGATCCAATCGTTTGGGAATGTTTAGCGATAGTTTTTGATAGTAAGTGAAAACGTCGCGGTGGAGAACAGTAATAAACGTCTGTCTTGAAGAATCCATTCCTGGGATGTCTGTCCAAGCAGTACAAATTTGTTCGTTCATTAATATTATAATAAAGTATTTCGATTCTCTAAGTTTTATTAGTATTGCTATTTTTCAATACAAACAATAAATTTAATCAAAATGTATAATATTTTTAGCTTTAAAGGTAGGTAGGTACTTCTATATTACTAAAGAATTGGTTCGTTAATTAATATTATAATAAAGTATGTCGATTCTCTAAGTTTTATGAGTATTTGCTATTTTTCGATACAAACAATAAATTTAATCAAAATGTATAATATTTTTGGCTTTAAAGACTTTTATATTACTAAAATAAAGAATTTTAAAACACACATTAGTCTCTCACCCAATAAGTTAAATAATTGGAAAAGTGCAATGATTTCGAAATATTACTTAAAAAGGTATCTAGTTAAAATTTTCATGAAATAAAATAAATAAATAATGTGGCTTTGTAATTGATATATAGTAATAGTTTGTGTTAATTATTATTCACCAGTCACGCGACTACAATGTTGACTGAGCCATATATCATAATATTAAAGAAATTTTAGAAACCCGCAGAGAACACCAAAAACAAATAGTACACACTCGTATTTGTTACAAACCGTAATGTTTGGTGTTTAGGAATTCATTATTTTTAATTAATATACTAATGTTTAAGACAAGATTTTATGCTTATAATAAGTGTTACCCTTTTTTACACGGGTAACTCTTATTATAAGCAATAATTATCAGCCTGAAACACTCATCCACATTGAAACAATCTTCCGAGAAAAAATACATGCCGCAAAAAAGATATATGTCCCGTCGACGGCATGTATCTTTTCTCGGAAGATTGTTTCAATATGCATGACTATTTCAGGCTGATAATAATTGCTTATAATAATTTAGGAATTCAGTTTCAGTTTCGGTGCCGGCAACCCGGGCGTTTATTTTATTTTCGTTCATGTACCTAGTTTTTTTTTGTCGTTTTCTTTTATTTATTTAATTAAATTATATTATACTAACTCAGACTATTACTGAAAAATCAAGTAATAGTCAAATCAGTCATAAAACATGACAAATCAGTAGCAATTTTATAAATGATGAAAAAAAATTCTATCAAAAATATTATATTCCAAGAAGGAATATTATCGCTTATCTAAATTATTCATACATTAATTTCGTATTTTGAAAATTACACTTAAATTCAGAGCGAATTTGAGATCACTGAACCAGAGTTACGCAGAATAAACAGACATCCGAAAGAAGTTTTTTTGTTTTTCGCTGCTCCACCTTTTTTACACGAGCATTGCTCTAAGAAAAGGTGAATCACGATATTTAAAAAATGTATTAAAAATATATATATACAATGTATAACAACTGTATTTGTAAAAAAAAAATTATTAAAAAAAAATACAACAAAATAAATCGACACATAATCTAGTCAACACTGTTTTAAAAATTTAAATTATAATTAAATTAAAATCATTAAAAAATAAATCCCAGAACATGTTTTGTGACAAAAAAAAAAAAAAGTATTTTTGATAATGAAAATATACTATTTTCAGCAGGGGGCTCCTCTAGTATATTTTTACTTCCCTTAAGTAAGCGAGAACCTACAAAATAGTAAAATATTCATTTCGAAGTAAATTTGTTTCTTAAAACTTTTCTTAATCCCTCAATGTCGAGAACAGCAAGTTCTGTTTCCTAATTTTACTTTTTCATTTCTCTGGAAATTTGCGTCTCTTTACGGTAACAAATATTACGAAATGTGGATATAATATTAAACGGTCTTGCGGAAACTTGTCTCTCCTTTGTAGAAGGTGGGAAAAGGTTAGTTTTTAGATCATATCAATGCTAAATGGGTATATCTTCTTCTGCCATCATTTTTTGATAGCTTAAGTGGTCGAGGGGTTAGACTCTTGACTCGCATTCCGAAGGTCGCAGGTTCGAACTTGACGTGCGCAAATATATTTTATTTGATTATTTCATGTTATTTCAAAATTAGGTAATTATTTATTTATCAACGCCCTTTACAGTTTTTTTTTTTTTAAATAATTTAAATTTCAGTCACTTCCAGATTTGAAGATACTCAAAGTATCGCCCTGGTGTAAGATCAACATTTAGAATTAAAACGTTGCTTGAAATGGCTTTAGCCGTGATTGGTGACCGGATCTGCATAGCTAGATACTTTACCACCTTCCTCTTCCTCGTCTCCGCCCCCTCCTCAGCACTTTCAGCCCCCAATTGGAATTCTTTTGCGGTAATCACATAAAAATAATCGATTGTTTTTTTAATAATCGATTTGTAATTTACTTGCTGTTTATTTTTGACACACATTCATCAAAATTGTGACCTACATTTTATTTGTTCAATACTAGAACTCTCACGACAGTATATTTCCCCTTTTTCGTAGCTTTTGATACCTAACTTGATCGTAATCTAGACTTGTTAGATATTCTAGTTAGAAGCATAATTTGGGATTCTTAATGTTTATAGTCATTCTTTGAAAAAAAAATACGAGTGTGCTTTAGACCACACGACTGAAGTAAATACTTTTCTAGTAATCTAATCTAATTTTCTTTCTGGCATCGAATACGACCATTCCAATCATCAGTGTATTAGAATCTATATTAAAGATTCGTTTGGATTGTTACCAATCATCGTGACAAATCAGTCGTTTCAATGCACCGACTTCGCACACTCTAAACGAAAATTTGATTAATTTTATTATCGGAATTACGCTTCGAATGGGATTGTTGATTTAATTCTTAAAAAGTTTAAAATAAATGCCAGCACCCATTCCAAACGTCATTACTATGGATTTGAGCACTGTTGTTACGATAAGATTGTGAGGAATGAACCTCGAAATTAATTTTAATTTATTATCGTTCGCCTCCGTAACGTTCGAAACGCCCGATATTACGCCTCTCGTAACGCTGTAATTTCCGTAACGCATTCAACAGTTTACCTATCATTTGAAGTATTTACTTCAAAAATCATAGTTATATTATTATAGAACTCTAGGTCAAATTGACAGACAGTTATCGGTAAAAAAAATTGTACAAGTTTCTAGTGTTACACAGAAATGTTATAAAAAATAAAATATTAGGAACTAACCCCTTCCAAAATCCGATATGTCTCTTTGTTTTTAATGACCGTATAAAATAAAAGCAATTAGTTTCAGGTGCACGCAGTCGTCATCGGTTGTGTAAATTTATTGTAATTGCAGAAATTTGGGTTTGTGCTTTTCCAGTTTATTAAATTCAAAGCATGTTTCAATCGTTAGTGTAAAATTTTACAAAATGCAGCATTATTTAAAACCGTTTAGATCTTCATTCGATATTATTCTCTGGAAAATTTAAATTTTTACAATTCATTTACATATTTCACCGAACTTTCCAGATCTCAAAAAGGCATTGTCTGTGTTTGGTAACCTCTTATTTCTACACGTTCTATTACTTAATCTCCATCTCGGCCTCACAATTTCACAACGTAGCATGATTAGGATGCCATAAACCCACTGGTTTCAGAAAGTCCGGATGCTTGTACGGTGTTTACACAAAAAAGTTTACGACTTTTGTCTACGTAGGTTCCTAGCTAGTATTTGAGATCGGACAGGTTTTTGACTTCTTCACAATTACATGACGACCTCCGTGGTCGAGGGGTAAGGCTCTCGACTGGCAATCTTCGGGTTCAATTTCCGGCAAGTGCAAATAAATTTTATTTGCTTAATTTATGTTATTTCACAGCTAACTATAATTTAAATTTATGTACAGTATATTTGCGGCACGTTCCAGAGATGAAGATATTCTCAGTATGGCCCTGGTGTTAGACCACCATTCGGAATTTGGATTCTGAATAGCCAGAACTTCCCCACCTCCCTCTTCCCCACCTCCTTCCCCTTCCCAATATCTTCAGTATCACGAAATGGGGATACATTAGTCACTGCATCCATATGACAGCAGTTGGGACCCATGTGTGGTATTTAAAAAAAAGAGATAGTCGAACCTTGAAATTGTAATAGGAAGCTCTTAAAATAATGTTTTGAAGTCTTGCAACCGTATAAAATTTATATTTAGCATCATGAAATTGAATTTTTAAAACATTATTTTAAATTAATAATAACACTTTAATACAAATCTTGAGGTGGTTTATGATAATGTATTTAAAAATGGATTTCTTGAAAACGTTGTGAATGGAGCTTTGACTAGGAACATTTGTTATTTGGTTAATTCATCTATGTATTTGTTATTGACAGTCTTATATTATTGAATTGGATCATCTTAAATCATAATGAACTTAACTGCCTTTTTGCAGTTTTAGAGTTTGAATTATTTATTTATTAATTTATTTAAACGCCATAAAAGGCTTAAATTACATTTAAGTGATACATAAGTTTACAGTGATACACAGGAGAGAAACAGATTATGAACAAAATACGTACTTTCAAATAATATCGAAATAATTTCCATTGTAAGAATATGTACTAAAACACAATTTGGCTGTCCTGAAACGGGAATCCTTCCCAGTTGGACAGACAAAGGATCATCTTGTATTGTATGTTTGTATTATATAAATAAATAAATATCTCAAAAAATAACATCAAGCATATCTATTCATACATACATAGTTTTATTAGCATTCGTTAGATTCTAGGAGTTGAAATGTTAACAGTAGGGAGTATTTGGTGATTTGGGGAGCGCCCTTGAGGTGCTTTCTCACAAAAACGGCGCTCTACAAATTATCCAATTATTATTATTATTATTATTGTTACCTTTAAATTTGTTTGTCATTCAAGTTTGAAATGGCTGGGTATGTACCTACTGGGAATTAACTTTGTTATCACTGTTATCAGGAATGTCAATTAGAGATTTAATATAAAATTAGGATTAAAAATAATAAATTTTAATAAGATTATGATTGATTATGGCGGTAATAAAAATATTATTGCTCCATAAAAATATTATTGCGTAAAAATATATTACCGTCATTTTAAAAATGTACATATGCTTTAAAAAATACGTTTCCTGATATGCATGTCTCTAAAAGAAAAATCCGTTATATTTTTTTAATAAATCTGCTCACGATTTATTAACTGATCGAATCCTCTATCAAAGGTTTCCAGTAAAGCAAGTATATTGAACACGCTAAAATGTCAACCATCACATCCGGTTTAAAAAACTAACGAAATGCGATCATGTACTTGTAGTTCTCAGCATGACATAAACTTCACCACCCTCGGGACCTGTTCGACTAAAAACTGAAAAAACCTGTAAAAGCTTTCATGCTTGCTCACACATCTTTATCGTCCGCATTAGGCGACCTTCAGTAGTTAATATGCCTTGACTGTTTTAACTTTGTTGTTTCTCGACAAAGCTTTATGAGCTTTTGTCAAACAAAATGTTTGCGACAAAACGTAAAGGTCAGCCAGACGGTGGAAAACAAATTGCTTCCAATTTATCGGTAGTCTACCGATAGAGAGAGCGGCACTATTGATTGAGTGGGTAACTTCCTGCTCAGGTACTGTACTTTTTAGCGGTGGAAGGGCGATTTGGTGGCACAGTGGTCAGCTGTTTGGCTCCAAACCAGAAGTTGCGGTTTCGAGTAACAGCAAGGGAAATACGTAAAATATGTTTGTTTTTGGTAGAATTTTATTATCTTTTAAACAAAATACTTGAGGTCGTTTAACAGGTGGCATTTGCTGCTGAAATCAAGTTTAACGAAATAAAATAAAAATAAATAAACTCATAAAACTTTTCATCAGCAACAGCATTCAAAATATTCCATTTCCGAAAATTGAAAAAATAGTTCTTAAGAAAAAAGACTCAATATTACATGTATTAAAAAATAACAAACTACATAATCAAATGTAAATTGGTGGTTGGCGTACAGTTTTATTATATGAACTTTATAAAGACTTCAACAGTACATGTACAAGGAGTATATAAAAACGCTATAAATTACGCAGATGAAATGATTCTTCTAGCACCGTCACTTAGCGCATTAAATAAATTACTCAAGGTATGTGAAGACTTTGCAAAAGATCATAATCTTCCATACAATATGTCCACATCAATCTTTATGGTATTTAAATGTAAAAACGAACTTATGCCAAAACCCTCACTTTAGCTAGATGGAAGGAAAATGGAATTGAATCGTAGCGCAAAGTGCCTGAAACATATCATCACAGACGACCGAAAGTCATTGACGATATTATGGAAAGATAAAGAAAAGTGATATACATTAGAGCAGGTAAGCTGTCAAGGCGTTTTCACTTTTGCAGTCCAAGCATTAAAAAAGTACTAATCAACGCATTCTGCACATTGCTCTCCACGTCACAACAGGAGGTAGATTACACTGCATCCCAAAGGCATAAAAGTCGCTAGCAAAAATGCTTATCGCCAACTTTTAAGCCCACCGAGCAGCCCTATGGAAATGTTCCTGGAGAGACGAGTGCACACTTTCAGAGCACTTCTCCGCCACCGCATGCGAAGCTTATGATGCGGACTACATCAATCGAAGAATATAATCATCACTGCCATGACTGCCTGGATGGAGTCTCACTTGATGGCCCTCCGGAGAATACTGTGTACCTCCAATCATGATATTATGTAAATTTGAAAATAAATCAATTCGTTTGTGATGTCTTTAATAAAACATAGATAATAAGACTTTTAAGAATTTTGATCGTAGTGTGCGTAGTGCAGTGGTCCCTTGGTGAATACATTGATTTTTGGGAAAGTATTAGTTAAAAGAATTAGTAATTCTTGAAGACAATTCCGAACTAATTTAAGACAAAGTAAAGGTACTAATAAAAGCGGCGTAAAATTTTGAAAATTTTAAAATTTTAAAAAAATTTTAAAATTTGAAAAGACAGAATAACTGTCCTTGCAACAACTTTCTTTGCTAACACCAAAACTCCTATATTTTATAAGCAACTAATAATGCACAATAATAATAATATTAAAATAGGTTTTAATGGTCTTCCCGAAGACACAAAAAAATAACAGATATACTTATATAAAAAAAAATGTATCTCTAAATCTGAACACTCATAAAATTATCACCAAAAGCAGTAACTTAATTTATTGAAATCATATTTATATGTATTAATGTTACCTTATCCTAGTAGGTACCTACTTAAAGATACATTTTGTATGGGTGTGCATCACTTATTGTGTAGGTATAACTCCTACACCAAAACAAGAGCCCGTGAAAAAAATATATATTATAATATTTTTTAGTGATGTCAGTATAAGTTTACAATTGTGAGGATTTTTTTTTTAACTTTGAATTTTTTTACCTGTACGAAAAATAAACCCACTTTCTTAGTGGGTATAAACTTTTTCTGCTTCGTGTAAATGTAACATGGTCTAATTTTAATATATCTTACTAATATTATAAACGCGAAAGTTTGTATGGATGTATGTATGTTTGTTACTCTTTAAATCAAAATTTAATGAATGGATTTAAATGAAACTTTACAATAATATAGCTGATACATCAGAATAACATATAGGCTATAATTTATAAAGCTAACTATTTATTTTCAATATATTGAAAATAAATATTGTTTAATAGAAAACGTCAAAATTTGACAATGACATTTTGCAAAACAATGATTGTTAAACTAAAATATTTAATTTAGTGAATTTATTTGAATACATATTTTAAATAAATAGGTTAAGAATTTTGGTACAAAGGTAGATGGGACCTAGGAAAAGAAAATACATTACTCAAAGTACTAATCCTACCCAGACAAAGTCGCGGGCAGAAGCTTGTAACTTTCATAAAATTAATATTTTCTAGTAATAATTAAATGCCAATAAACAGAAAACGATTGAGAAAGAGAAAAAAAAACGGAAAAAAGATTTGAAGGTGGGTTAAAGTAGATCAGTGTGACGACGGTGGGTAGAGATTTTTAACATTGTAATAAAACTTTATTTGTAATATTTGGGATACCATCTTACACAATCTTATAATATTTCAACTCAGCAAAATCATCAATGATTAAAATATATGGACGTACATATCCAATAATAAGTTCTTATCTGCAACTTTCTAATAACTGGAATGTATCTGTCATCTCCAATAATGCTGCAGAAGTATATAATGCCAGACAAAAGAGAATCTTTAATGGACTTCCCGTTTCGCTGACCGAGCTTTCGTCAATAATAGAATGGAAGAATAAAAGTTTCGACCTCTCGCCCGACTCTTTCCGATCTGTGACATGTTTAATGGTGTCGATGTCTTCTTGCCTTTCATTCTGCGCATCGGTTTATTATTCCCGGTCGGTTCCTTTGTGGTTGGAAAACTGCTTTTTGTGATAAAATAATGATTAGCTGTCATACACTGGTGTAGCGACAAGAAATTGATAATAATTGGGGATCGTTATAATGAGCTGAGTGAATGGAAGACGAAACAGGGGATGCCGCAAAAACAGATGATATGATCAATCGAATTTAAAAAAGTTTAGTCAGGTGTCATGTCATGAGTTGATATTACATTAGAGTATGTAAATACATTGTATATGATGAGAAGCAAGGGTGGATCTAGCTTTGTTGCCAGGGGGGGGGTCACATGGTCGTGGTCAAGTCGCAAGAAGTTATAATTTAATTTTGATAATAATAGATATAAGTAAAAAGTAGGTATTTTATTAATAAATGTAAGTACTGTAAGGTACTTAAAAATACCTACCTATATTTCATTTTTTTTTTTTAGAATATTCTAAACAATATTCATAGCAGTAACGTCGTTATTTAACAATTAAGAACACATTTACAAATTTCAAAATACCCATGGGGGAGAATCTATTACTTTCCCAAGAATTCGGTTTAATCGACTAAATCGTATAAATATCGTCGTCTAATTATGAAACACCTCAGTTTTAAAATGGCCTTGTAAGGCGAAACAGCTGTAACAATAATAAAAACTATAACACTTGCAGAACTTAATAATAAACATAATTAAATTTAATTTAAATTAAATTTCAAAAAAATTAAATGGAGTTCTACGAATTAAACACAAAAACAAAAAAAAAACTATAATTAAATAACAAAATCTAAATCTAAGTCCACCTAGGTCCTGGATCCAGCCATGACCCCCCCACCCCCTGGATCCGCTCTTGATGAGAAGGTGTCCAAAGGTAATTGAAGCAAGTTGGGGGAGTCTACCACTGCGGCGGAGTAGCGTGATGTTTCATTTGTTACTTACATAAAGAGACATGCAACATGTTTGATACAGGCATAGAAAAACACCATGCCTTTGAATTTTGTAATTCAAATAATTGGCTAATCGGTACGAAAATTTCTAATACAAAACTGTTTTTTATAATGCTTTGGAAATTCAAAACTGACGGTGATCTTCGATGGCAGGCAATACTTGTGAGTAGGCAAAGTGCGTGCTATAAGGGCGAAATAGATCATTTGATTTCATTATAATTTGTGTCGAATGCACTCAATATTTCACTGGTTTTCTTCATTATTCTCTGGATGCAGGGTAAAATCATACTCCTTGGTGTTAGATACAATGCAATATGGAGTAAAATACGGTTACGCGACAGTTGATCCCCGAGAGTTGGCCTCTCAAACTTATAATGATTGTATAATTATATATTTTTGTGAATTATTTACCAACAAGCTTCTACCCGCGACTTCGTCTACGTAGGATTAGTACTTATTTTCTTAGTAATCTATTTTCTTTTCTTAGGTCCCATTTACGTTTATACCAAAATTTTTAACCTATTTATTTCAAATATGTATAATTCTTGATTCGATTTAAAGTATTAGGCGAGTACCTACTACAAATAAATTCACTAATTAAATTTTTTTGCAAAATAGAATTTTGGTTTAACAATCATTGTTTTGCAAAATGTCATTCTCAAATTTTGACGATTTCTATTAAACAATAATGATTATTTTCAATATATTGAAAATAAATAGCTTTTTTTTTTATAGAGAATACCTCACAAGAGTCCCAACTGCTCCCGTCTGGAGCCAGTGAGACTATGGCATCCCCAATTGGGGTATGTTGTGAGGCTGAAGGAAAGTGGGGAAGGGAAGGAGATGGGGAAGAGGAAGGTAGGAAAGTACCTGGCTATTCAGATCTAGTCACTAAACACGGCTAAAGCCATTATTAAGCAACGTCTCAATTCTGAATGGTGGTCTTACACCAGGGCCATACTAACAGTATCTTCCACTCTGGAACGTGCCGCAAATGTAGTATATATTATTTTTATTAATTAATTGTGAAATAACACAAATTAATCAAATAAAATTTATTTGCGCACGCCGGGTTCGAACCCGCAACCTTCCGATTGGGAGTCAAGTGTTGTTACCACTCGACCACGGACGGTCGTCAACTTATAAACTAGCCTATTTGTTATTCTGATGTATGAGCTATATTATTGTAAAGTTTTATTAAAATCCATTGAGTAAATTTTGCGTGAAAGAGTAACAAACATACATACATCCATACAAACTTTCGCGTTTATAATAATATAGAAAATGTCAAAATTTGAGAATGACATTTTGCAAAACAATGATTGATAAAATTAAAATTCTATTTAAGAAAATATTTAAATTAGTGCATTTATTTGAAGTACTCGCCTAATACTTTGAATCGAATCAAGAATTATAGATATTTTAGATAAATAGGTTAAGAATTTTGGTATAAACGTAGATGGGACCCAGGAAAAGAAATAGATTCCCCGAAGAACTTACTAATCCTATGCAGACGAAGTCGCGGGCAGAAGCTATTAGGATATAAGGTGCGAAAAAAACTTTGACTAAAAGTGTTGAAATAAATGTGACCGGTCAGTGGTTGTGTGGGCATCGCGTTTGGGTTCCACCCAGACGTTCCGTGTTCGATTCCTCGGCTGGCTAAGTCCTCCATCACAACACAAGCAACATCTTCCGCTTAGTGTGGTGGTAGTAGGAGATTTTCAAATGCTGTTGGGTTATTCGTTACCCGGGAATGTTTGTCTTTCTTTTTTTCTTTTAATTAAAAAAAAATTAATTAAAAAAATTAAAAATTTACAACCATTAATTTCTTAGAGCTAACTTATTGCTTAAATTTTAAAAAAATATATAAATCATAATAATTCATCGGGTTGATAAAAGCGCCTTAAATAATTAACTAGAAAAAAATTTATTAGTACCATCAAAAAAGTACGGTGTACGGTATAATAAATATATTATATCAAACTTCTCTACTCAAATTATTTTCATACAATCATAAAATCCCCTAGCATAAATATATATTCGTGAGGCACTTTAGGGAGTTGTAAGAGAGGTATAACGATATTTATGAGAACAAATGATAAATTTGCATACTCGGGAATAAAATTTTGATGAAAAGAAATTTGGCGAAATTCTTTTAGGGATTCGGAAAAAGAACGCAAGTTAACAAACTCCGCACAATAAAAATACTTCGAACATTTTCTTATACCTAATTTTAAATACGATGTTTTTTGTAAGGGCCAGTGAACCCACAAAATTTTATTTTATTTTTATGGGTACCTACC
Organism: Limnephilus auricula; assembly: GCA_951813805.1. Taxonomy (NCBI): domain Eukaryota; kingdom Metazoa; phylum Arthropoda; class Insecta; order Trichoptera; family Limnephilidae; genus Limnephilus; species Limnephilus auricula. The sequence continues at coordinate 12,466,838 of OX638403.1, forward strand.
TACACCGTACAATAGTCCTTTTTTACATTAGCTCCACCCAGGATGCTAAGAGGAAAAAAAGCCTCAGGGCCTATGTCATCTTTGGGTATGCTGTGTAAAGGGTCTTTCTAACCACTCGAGCGTTTTTTGCCACATTATGGCACTATTAACAAAACCTCGGATTGCTTTGTTGCCAAAATGTGGCAAATTAAAAATATTTAAAAAAAAAAATTAAAACGACTATATAATAAATACATTGTACATTCAAAATATAACAAAATAAATATTCTCTAGATTCTTTAAAAAGCTTTTAAGGTTAATGATTTAATTATATTTTTTTTATAAATCCTACAAATATTATGTTATAATAGACAAAAGATAGGGGAATTCATTGGTTACACAGAATAGAACTATAATCAGTTTGTATGTCTCCATGTTCAAATTCGGGGGTATGATTTTTTTAATGTGGGCGGAAAAATTTCCTCTAGCAATCCGAGAAAAAATATTTTAATTGCTCGTGAAAAGAAGAGGGAATGAGAGGTGCTTAGGAATCTGGCAGTCAATGTGTCTAAGAGTGAGGGACATATAAACCCATCCCTCCCACTGCCGTGCAAGGTGACAAGGTGTCGAGAGAGTCCAACTGGAGAGGTCTAGGTTAGGCCTCCCTTAACCAATCTCTCCGCCACGTTTTTTTCTGGTTTGTGGTAATTCATGGAGAGTGATTCTATTAACATTCACCACGAAAAATTCATAGCGGAAAATTCACCACGGGGAACATTCACCACCCTCAATTCACTGCACACGATAGAAAAAATAAAATGTCTGAACTATTAACGTCTTTTTACATTACTCAATATTAACGTTTTTAACCGAACTTAGACATACATGTTATTGCAGTAAATAATTTCCTTTATCACACCTAGTAAGTAATCTATCTAGACCCCCCACCCAGCATCTTTAAAGATGACATAGGTTGTGAGGGAAATTTTTTCATCAGGGCATCCCGTGTGGAGTTAATATAAAAATAAATTTAGAATATAATAAAACAAATAATATTATTACTTATTTCCACTTTAATCTATTTTTTTGACCATAACCGGTTTCAGTCTATTAAAACCATCTTCAGACTGGTACAAATTATTCTTAATCTACAGTTTTTATATATAACAAATGCGGAAAGGGGAAAGGGGTGATCTACTATGATTTTTTCCAATTATATGGGTTTTCTTACATTTGTTAAATTTATAATTATTTTAGTTATTCTCAGTAGGCTGAAGACAAGACATTTTTTTAAAAATATTTAAGCAGCCCTTGTTATACCGGTATTTTAACGCGAGATGCTCCGAGAAACTAGCGTCAACGATCCCTTCGATACCGATGCGTAGTGGGGAAATACGCTAACCGCGCGTCTTTTACACAGTTGGCATTTGTCACATGAGAACGGGTCGTTTCTACGATTTAGTCTCAAGATCAACAGCTTGGCTGTGTAATGATTTGCTGGTTGGTCTTTTCAAGATCTCTCCTGAAAAGTACCCTCCACACAGCATCCTGAAAGAATTTCCATTGTGAAAACATTTCCATCAGGCACGTCTAAAAGCATTTTTTGTTACTCTCTTCATTTACGTTATTATGTATGTATACGTGTAAATGTATGTATCAAAAAAATTTGTCAATAAAAAAAAAAAAGCCTGGTACTTCCCAATTTTTCCTTCATTTCTTTTTTCTATCTTTTTCCTAACAACTATAAAAACCCATTTGGTAAAATCGCAACCCTTTTGTTTTCAGGTAGCGTAGCTTTTATATGGGGTGTCACGTAAAAAAGCAGTACAATTTAATGTACCTATAACGTATTTACGCTCTTGGCGGATGTGAATATGCAATTTCGTATCGGAAGCCAACGATCACAACCATAACTCTATATTACTACCTGGCGTCTTCCCGATATGCCTTAATTTATACGGAACATTGTGAAAATCCATCGCTAATTCTGGAATTTATCTCAGTTAATTAATATATGGAGTTTGACCTTACCAATTTACTCTTGGGGGTATTCCATCTTACTTAGGGGAACTTTAGCCGAAGCAAGTGACTCGACGTTATTATATTGGGTATGAGCAGATTGATATAGCTAATTTTATCTGAAAGACGTCGTGTTTGATTATTCAATTTTTATATTAGCAATCGGAAGGTTTTAAGAGGGTTCAAATCCCGGCGTGAGCAAGTGTATTTAATTTCAATTCAATAATTTTATACTGAATTTGGTTTATTTGCGGCACGTTCCAGAGAAAAAGATATTCTCAATATCGCCGTGGTGTATGACCACCATACAGTTTGGGCGCAGTTGGTTTAAGCATCAAGAAATTTTCAAATTCGTCAAGATGAATGTATTGTAAATGCATTTTTTCATAGTAATGGATTCGGAAACCTGATAAAATTTTATTAGGTGCGGTCGCGGTTATATTTTTGCAGTTTGGAGCAATACAAAAATAACATAAGTGATGAGATGCTGACATTCTACCTAGCATCCTTCAATATTATAGCCGTTAAACTTAACTTGCTCGATGCTGCCGCCGCCCTACAAAATATGGTGCCTACCTTGATGTCACACAGACAAACCACAAATTTGGTGCGATTTCGGGAGACACGAAACAATATAACAGAAAATGATTTCAACTATTAAACTAACTGTTAGAAATAAAAATATATATTTCCTGGTATTCATGTTATAAGATATTTCGAATTGTGAAAAAATAAATGATTGGAGTTTCTTTTTCTACGCAGTTTCTTCACGTGATTTAATGTTTGATCAAATATATCATTTTTCAACAATTCACAACAGTTATCTTTGATCTATTTTTGAATGGCAAAAGTAATGTTAATTAAGAATATTAATGTAGGTTCCTGCTGGTAGTTCCGTGGGAGTGTTTTTTCATGAATTCCGGGAACAGGAAACGGAAGGGATCGCTGTAGATCAGTGGAGGTGGAAAAACACGACTTTTAAGGCTCGACTTCCGGCAGGAGATTGTTCCCCATCAAATAATTTGGAACAGTGCTAGAATGATGCGCCGAAAAATAAACTTAACGTTAGCACGAGATATTTGGATACCTCAATTTAAAAAAAAAACAGTGAGAGAAGTCACAGTTTTTTTTTAATTCTAAACTTTTCTTTGGCATTAAAAAATGGAAAGTATCGTTTATCCACTAAATTAGTTTGCCTTACTTTATTTATAAAGAAAAAACTGTCTTAAAATCCTTTCTTTAGGAACAAAACTTTATATGGCTTTTCAGTAAAAATAATTTTCATCAAACTTTCTAATTTCAGCTGTAAGCGCCTCCGCCCACTTAGGCAACTGAAAACTCTCAACTGCCAACTGTCTTTGTATGACAATGTGATGGCCCGCACATACACTATCACACAAAACCCCGTTGTCAATGGTAACGCAAGCGGTGACTTGCGACTTGCTCTACTGGTTGCCCTGGGCGGTCATTGATAGTTGCCAACTGTCAGCTGATTGTTCTTCTATGGTTAACCAAGCTTTTTGACCAATCAAGACAGAGAAACAGACGGTTTTAGTTGGTTTTCAGTTGCCTCAGTGGGCGGAGCGCCTAAGTGTGTGATGTAGAATATTAATGTTTTTTTTAAATTGGAACTGATCATTTCAGATAACCGAAAAAGTAGGTACAAATTTCTTTTATTTCAACAAAAAATCTTTATTATTTGAAGTGCCTATTTCTTTTATTTAAAATTTTGACAGATCTACCTATAACTGAATCACTCATGATTTTTAAAATTTTACTGACGGTGTTATCTAATTATCTGTCAAATACATTAATAATAAATAAAATCGACGACATGGATTTGTTATAGAAAAGACAATGGGAGAAAGTCTGAGGAAAATGTTTTAGAAATAACTTTAGCTTCACAAATCCTACAATTTTCAACACCCCGTGATTTTTCACCAGTTTTGCGCTAGGTTTGGGATAAACATTTTTTATTGTTGTGAAATATCAAAGTCATGAAAAAATGGAACCAAACTAAAACTGATTGGCAACTGCGGGTTGCTATGGTTGCCAACCAATTTTACGATTTCAGTAATTATCTCAGCTTGTTTAACCATAGACGAAGAAAAGTTCAGCTAGAAATCATAAAAACTGACAACAAAACTGGTGCAACCATTGCAACCAAGCAACATGCCAACGGCCGGCAGCGGCAACTAGCACGGCGAGTTGCGAGTTAGTGGTTGCGTTGCCGTTGACAACAATGTTTTGAGAAGTTGTGTAGTGTGCGGATCATCACAGTAAAATAAGTTGGATAGAGATATTTTTAAATTTTTGTTTTATTAAAAGAATAATTAAATACATATTAACAAACAAGTCCTGCTAAACCAATTCAATTGGCTTGTCAACAGGTGCTTATATTTTACATTCATCAAAAAAAAAATTACATCTTATATCTACAGTTTCAAAATTTTTTCATTCATTTTTTCATACATTTTTTCATACATATTAATATAACTATTTTTTTTCCGATATCCAATTTTTTACCGTATATTTATTTAACCTTATTCGTAGAATTTCATTGCTTTATAATGTAAGGTCATATTAAATATTTTCAGTATGTTGTATTCAAACGTTCTCTGTCCGTACTTATTATAAAATTCGGAACTATTAATTGTTGAGTTTCTTACTGGTTTTATTTCAGTTGGCCCGTGAGCGAAAGCACTAAGATTTTTCAAAACACAATTTAATTTAGAAGAAAAATGAGGTTATTCCAAATTTACCCTACTTTCTGTATTTTCCAAAAAGTAACACTATTGTAAAAATGTTAAAATATATTGCTAAGTAAAATCATGAAAATTTCATTTCTTTACAATATCTCGAAAGCCATTTCAGTGAATGAATTAAGGTGTGACGGGCAAAGCTCTCAATGACTTATTTAATTTGTGAAAAGCTCTCATAATACTCTTATGAATCAGTTCATTTAATTTTAAGACCATTAAAAGATTTCCCGGAAATGCAGTTTAGATCACTTTGACATTTACAATTTTTGCAACTCTGCATCAAATTAAACAGATTTTTCTCGAAAATTTTCCGTCCTATTTTAAAATTGAAATTATTTTAGAATTGTTTCGGTTAGGTATGTAAGAGTTTAAAGATTTTTTTAAATTATTTTCTTTATTTAAATTTAGTTATTACAATTAAACAAACAGATTTTTTCTCGAAAATTGTAATTATTTTAGAATTGTTTCGGTTAGGTATGTAGGAGTTTATAGAATTTTTTAAATTATTTTTCTTATTTAAATTTATTTATTACAATTAATCATAAAGGTACTTAAATAAACATGATAATATATAATTCAAATTATAAACTAGACATGTTTACCTTTACGAGAGTTAAAAACTAGCGTGTAAATGGGATAAAACAAAAATTAATAAATAACTGAAAATTATAACTTAACTTTCAGAGTGTGAAGAAAAAAAAAGTTGTTGTACACATAAAAGTGAAAAGATTTTATTTATGTAATAATGTAAAGTTAATTATTCCAAAAAAATTATTTAAAAAAAAAATTAAAATAAAAAGTACTATATACACTAAAAAGAAATAGAATAAGAAAATAATAAGATGTCAATTGATTCTAATTAGCAAAATTATTTGTGATAGAATAATTTTTTTATTAGTTCTAACCTCAGCTCTGTTTCTAGTTGATTGTACCACATTACTCCAGTCTAAGAGTAGAATATTATTAAAAACTTAATAAAATACCGATAGTTGTACGCATTGTTTTCTCTAATGCGATAGGGACTTATTGTATTCTTACATACTCGTACGTGAAGGTAAAAACACTGATTGTTCGATAACTAGCTTTTATATGTCGCAGACCGAACATAAGTCAGGCAGATCATGATGCGCCTCGCCACATCATGATCGGCCACATCGTGAAATGGCGGCAGATCATGATGCGCCTCACCACATCGTGATCGGCCACATCGTGAAATGGCGGCAGATCATGATGCGCCTCACCACATCGTGATCGGCCACATCGTGAAATGGCGGCAGATCATGATGCGCCTCACCACATCGTGATCGGCCACATCGTGAAATGGCCGCAGCTCATGATGCGCCTCGCCACATATCTTAATTATTTTTACATGGAACGACAAAAATAAGGTAATAATTACGTTTATAGTACATTTGTCTAATAAAAAAATTATGCTTTTTTGTTATCAATAAAAAACGTAAGTTGAGCCAGTTTAAAAACTAAATTCTGTTTGCATGCAAAATTTTAATATCTAAACTTTATTATTTTAAGTATAAAATTTGAATGCATATTTTATCAGCTTTCAAACAAAGTTTTTAGTTTTTGGATACGTTCCATTTTTTATTTATTAGAAAAATTTCATTTATTTGGATTCTATTGACGCGGATATCATGATCCTCTAACGAGGGCCACAAAAAAATTTCAGTTACACAGTTTCTAAGTGGGAATATAAATAAAATTTTATTTCAATTCTGAGCAGTCGATAAGTAAGTTGACACTATTTCTTTATGTCTTACCAAAAACATAAATAATTAAACTGGTTTTCATGTTGAATTTAGCAACTCTAAGAACGTGGGCAGAAAAAGGAAATTTTGCTTTGTAAAACATATTATGATTTACAAAATTAATGTTTTTAATGAGGCGTACCTTCACGTGCGTAAAATTAATTGTTGAAATTTCAAACAACATATTTTTACGTTTAACATTCATCATCACCCTGATTCTAAAGGGGGAAGTCGAGATCGTAACGTTCAACGAACTGCCTTCACGTCTCTGCTAAGCCGTCTTTATTTCTTTCATTTCTGTATTCCTGTAACGAGTTTCATAATTTTCAATTAGTTGCCTAACGAAGAAATATGGCTTAACGAAAGGTGTAAAATTATACGGAGTCTGAAGATAATTAAAGAGAAGAGAATACTCGAATGTTGAAACTCAGTCACTAGTCATTATTTTATTTGTATTCGAAAAAACATAAACTTTCAAAAATATATTTTTATTTTTAAGTTTTTAACTTAATGAGTTAAACCTCAAATTATAATATTTTAATTAATGAAGATAATATAAGCGAAAGCCAATCGAAAATCCGAAACTGAAAAATCAGAAAAAGATACGGATACATCTGGGACTCGAACCCAGGACCTCTGGCAATCCGGGCCAACGCGCTATCCACTGCACCAACTATCCCTATTGGCGCGTTCTGACGCTTCGATTTTTGTTGACCAACTTTTATTTTACGAAAAAAGTTGAACAAGATTTTGTTCAAACGTTTCAATTTAAGTTGAACCGATTTTGACATTCAAAATGGCGTCAACTGAAATTGTTGCGTGCGTCTATCTAATTTCTGATGTTCTGTAAGAGGAGCTGGAGATTATGAAAAAAACATAAAATACGTCGTACTTGGGTGAGAAAATGGATCATGAGAAGGAGTGAATTAGGCGCATCCAACACAATTTTTTTCAAAATAATATTATTTACATTTCAAAAATTATATTCTATTTTTGTATACTTCTTGTTTTTGATCCGAAAGACAGGGATGGCTTTGGTACAGATCCATAAATCTGAACATTAAATCGTCCGACCATTTCAGATATTTTTTGGTTGAAACGGATTCCATGACGGTAGGAACTAGTACCAAATAAATGAAACGCCTGACGTTTACTTTTTCCCGTGAGTAACTAAAAATGATAAGCGACTTGAAACATGTGTTCAGACGCGACGATTCGATGTAAAACTCGAACGATTAATAGTAAAACCAAAATGGCGATAGTCATACTTGAACGACAAAAGTAGACGGGCTATCAACTTTCGCTAGCAACAAAAAAAGTTGATAACTTTGTTGACAAAGTGTTCACACGTGTCAATTAGCTTTCAACTGTCGAATTGACCGACAAAAATCGCCTCGTGTGAACCGGCTATATCCGATTCGGTCATTTTTAACTGTATCATACTTCGACTGAGAACCACCAACATTATTATCAATTTTTATTAATATGCGACATCTATTGACTTTTTCTGCAATTAATCAATATCAAGAGATTATTTTTGTGTCGTGACATAATATACGTACCGGTTGTCCAGGGGTGCACTAACTTCAGGAGGTGATTCTACATGATGGTAGAAGTAAAAATGTTAAATTACTTTTTACGAAATTCAATTGTTTTCTATGCAAACAATTTAAACATTAAAAAAAACTACCTTAATATTGTGGGATGTAAAAAAAATCACTTCTTTAAATAAAGCCCATTTTAATTTAAAAAATGATAAAATTCTTAGTTGTACCCACATTTATTGTTTAAAAACCAACATGTTTCGTAAGCAATGCCTACTTCATCAGGGTTTACTCAAACTAAAACAACAACAGACTTAAAGACATTAATGGATGGATGGTTGAGGGAGAGGAGAGGGGGGGGGGATAATATGGTATCATTTACAAAGGGAAAAAAATTAATAACAGGTCATTTAAACATATTTTTTGGGTATTAAAAATATTTGATCCGATCTTTACATTTTTTTAATTTCAAAAATTTCAAGTTTTCCTAAATGGTTATATTATTTGTAGCATCTATATGTCACTATTAAAATCAAAAGTAAGTGAAGAATCGGAAAAAAAAATCTGACTTTTTTTACTTGTAGACATGTAGATTCTACATGCCGAACATGTAGAATCACCTCGCAAAATTATTGTAAATACTCTACTCCCGAACACTTTGTATAAAATGTATTTATATTTTATTTTATGGCTTTATGTCCGGGTTAAATCTTCCCCACAGGAAAAACTAAACCCTTCCACACACTTTTTTCACAAATGATCATCTAGTCAATCCACGCTATGTAAGTGTACTATATAAGTTTAATAAATACAAAACAATACAAGAACAACATCAAATGGGAAAATAATTCACCGACTCCAGATATTTTCATATCAGAGGGTTCGGCTCGGTAGAACTCCCAACTGGATCGACAAATCCTACTGATCTCTCAATATAAAAATTTAAAACATCTTTCGAAATCCTACATATATTTAAAATTATTGATTTTTGCATTTGTTTTGTATGATTTCGGACAAATCTAAAAAGCCTAAATTTTGAATGAGAGAGCTAGGTATAATGCCAGTAGCATTATACCTAGCTCTATACCCCTATTATAAATTATTATTTTATTCTAAAAATTATTTACTATGGATTCACTTTTACAATAAAAATAATAATACATTGAAATGATAAACACATTTAGTGTTGGAGAAAGGCCAAAGCTGACCACCAGGTAGGCAATATCACTTCACCTTATCATGGGCCCAAACAGGGTCAGAGGTAAGAAAATCCAGCCTTACAACACTAATACAGAATAGAAAAGTTACATAAATACCATCCATCTTCAGCCTATGCCTACAAGTCAAAACTTTTTCCAAGCCCTAAAGTTTAAAAAACCTTTCTGTCAGGATCAAGGAGTTCAGTGTATTTTACGTAAAACAAAATAAGATACAAAACATTTGCAAGTGAATAACAGAGAATCGCATAAAAAAACTTCGGAGAAAAAGGATTTTACAGGGTGAATTGTTTATTATTATTTACTGGTCACCACAGTGTTACTTATCAGTTTTGTGGGTAGCTTAGTATTGATATATAAGTATCCAATATAAATGTTAAATACTTATATATCATTGTTTATTCCTAGCTAACTAACTAACTAACCATCATGCCGTTTCATAGCATGGGTAGGCAGAGAGGACGGACCGCCAAACAACTCGGTCTTGGCATACACTCCTCGCCTCATTCACATTCATACATCTTATCATACATGCTCTTCTATTATTCTGACTCTTGACATGGCCCGACTCAAGTATCTGATTTACTTGATCGTGCCATGTCTTCCTCGGGCGTCTGCGACTTCTTCTACCTTTCTTCATTCATTCGCTCTACATATCCAAACCATCTAAGCGTCCCTTTTTTAATCTTACTTATGACGCTCACATCGGCATTGCATTCTTTTCGGATCTCCACATTCCTCACACGATCATAAATGGTTTTACCACACATACGCCTCAGGGATCTCAATTTTGGGGAAGCTGTGTGAAGGGTCTTCTTAGCAAAGGGAGGAGAGCAAGTTCTGGGAAGCGAATGAATCCATTCCTCCCACTGCAGTGCCCTGCCGGAGAGGTCAAAAGGATTTTCTCAACCAAACACTTCCGATCTGGACAAGCCAAGATTGGGACAAACCTCATCCCCATGAACCCGGGCACCCCTGAAAAATCACCAAACGAAGGAAACCACTTAGGGTGGACTATGACAGAGATGTTGGTCATCCAATAAATCATTCCCAAGGCGGCTGTACGCATATTCCACCCCTTAAATAATGAACACCATTGATACATATTATGGCTTAAAAAATATATATATTTATATCGATCACTTAATGCCGATTCTCAATATGTACGGGAGAGGGGTACAAACCAACTGTATATAGGTATAGGCATCTCGCATTATAATATCACCATTTCTACAGCATTCAGTCTACTTTCATCCTTTTTCTGCCAGTTCCATGCTTCACTGCCATACACATTTTGAACTGCTAGCTTCGCTTTTTTGGACAGCTTTGTTTATTCCGATAGTTTTATTAATGTAGACGCAAATAGACGCATATACTTTCTACTATTTTTGTTGTATTAAATATCTATTTATGTGAGTATTTCACATTTTTACTAATATGTTTTATTTTATGCTTTTTTTGCAACATTACCTCCACACAGGAGACCCGGAAAAAATAATTCGCCTCAGAGATTTGTCAATTTTGGGGAAGCTGTGTGAAGGGTCTTCTTAGCAAAGGGAGGAGAGCAAGTTCTGGGAAGCGAATGAATCCATTCCTCCCACTGCAGTGCCCTGCCGGAGAGGTCAAAAGGATTTTCTCAACCAAACACTTCCGATCTGGACAAGCCAAGATTGGGACAAACCTCATCCCCATGAACCCGGGCACCCCTGAAAAATCACCAAACGAAGGAAACCACTTAGGGTGGACTATGACAGAGATGGTGGTCATCCAATAAATCATTCCCAAGGCGGCTGTACGCATATTCCACCCCTTAAATAATGAACACCATTGATACATATTATGGCTTAAAAAATATATATATTTATATCGATCACTTAATGCCGATTCTCAATATGTACGGGAGAGGGGTACAAACCAACTGTATATAGGTATAGGCATCTCGCATTATAATATCACCATTTAGTTCTTAAAAGTAAAATCTGCTTTTGGATGAATAGACCTTTTTACATGGGAGCGCGAATTGCTCGTCACGTTGTGAACAAGTTTGCAAAGTCCAAATACTACAAAGTAAGGTTTGTCTATTTTGTTCCCGTATTAAGTTAATAAACTTTTACAAATGTTTCATAATTTACTTACCCCAGTAAGTAAATTATTAACAGCGACGAGCGCACTTGAGAAACTTGCTTTGAGTTTCGCGTCGATCATGGATCCCGATATGATAGTATATGTCATTAAAACTGCTCATATTAAATGATCTAAATAAGCTTAAAATAAAGAAAAATAATGCTTATCTATGGAATGTAATACGACAATTGGGTTTATTCTCTTTATCACTTCTATTTTTACACGTTTTAATAGCATAAGCCACCATTTTTGCCGTGTTATTTCGTAAAATGTACGGATGAGAGCTCGACGCTGGCTCTAACAAGAATGATGACGTCACATTTTCTAGATTCAGGCGAGGGCATACGTGAGCCGAACCGGCTCCAAATGGAACCGGTATGTTCTACTGGACCAGTCTGAAGATGGCTTTGACAAGCTGAAACCGGTTACGGTCATTAAATTAAAAGTGGAAAAAGTTTTAAATTTGTTTTATTATACTATTATAATGGAATTCCACCACGAATTATCAGTTTCAAAAATAGAAATATTAAAAAGCGGACAAAGAATAAGAACATTTTTAATAGTGCACTTTTGTCACTTAATTATCATTATGTCCTTGTCCGGTACAGTAATCCAAACAAAGGTACCAGGACCTCATATAAAATATATTGGATGGAGGAAGCGGATAGCTCCCCGGTGGTGCTACAGATAATGGAGAGGTATATTGACTTTAATTGGTCCATTACGTTCTCTTACACACCCTCTCCGCTTTTATTACGGAAATTCATTTTTAAAAACCTTACAATTTAAACGGGAATTATTACCTTTTCTACGTGGACAATTTTATCCGGGATCTTGATAATATTTTATGAGTATGTGATTATTCAAACGTTATACATTTTTAGTTTGGATCGAACCGATTTTCAGACATAAAACGAGTAAAATCGTAGATAATATTTTGCAAAAATGCTAACACTTCGATTACAGTGTAGTCATTGTAATATTTGGGGTTCAAAAAGTATTATTTCGGGATATAACAGTTCTAATTTTTTTATTGAAGAAGAAGATAACAATAATAATCAAATTTTTTAAAATATGAAAATAAACAAGACACAGAAAAATAATAAAAAATAACGGTCGCAACTGGGACTCGAACCCAGAACCTTACGTCTTACCGGGACATTCACCTCTACCAATTGGGCTACTGCGATCTTAAATGAGACTGTCGTAATTGTCAACTTCATATTTCAAATTTGAGAATTAACAATATTATCTTCGACTAATGTTTTTTTCCATATTATTGGCAGCTACCTTTATTATTGGAAACAAGTATTCAAAGAATGTACTTGTTACCTAGGTAGTGTCTCGGATAAATATATCCGATTTTATTTTTATGGAACACCTGTTGACTTTTTATAAAAGTCTAAATGAATGTTCATATTTTTATTAGAAAAACTCTTTTGAAGGTTATTCCCATCAATGTAATATATCATTGAAGAAGAAGATAACAATAATAATCTAATTTTTTAAATATGAATATAAACAAGACACAGAAAAGTAAGGTTCTGGGTTCGAGTCCCAGTTGCGACCGTTATCATTTATTATTTTTCTGTGTCTTGTTTATTTTCATATTTAAAAAATTAGATTATTATTGTTATCTTCTTCTTCAATGATATATTACATTGATGGGAATAACCTTCAAAAGTTAAAAAGAGAGTTTTTCTAATAAAAATATGACAATTTTTTTTACATTGTTTGGTATTCAATTAAACCAATGCTCTTAGTGTTAGAGCAGTATTATAAAATTAAATATTAAACTTGGACTTGCAGAAATATCAATTGACTAAATTCATCCTAGACAGTAACTAGATCGCATTGAATTCAGGAAGAATCTTGCAACCATACGTACAGATCAGCCAATAAAAATAGGGGTTGAGAAAATGAAGATAGTGTTGGTAGTTCTTATTCGAATTATGAAACAGTTAAATACAACCAAAGGGGATAGGGTCGAATTAGCTCAGTGGTTACAACAAAACCCCAGCAAGGCTAAGATCCTGGAATCAATTCCTAGATACGACCATATCTTTTTACTGATTTGACTGTACAAGCTTTTGTTTAAGAGGCGCTAATATTGTCTTCAATGATTTAATAAAACCAATTAAAGGTTTCCTACTTGTGATTTTTCCTCTGATAAATGATTTAAAAATAAAGTTAAATTATGACTGCATAAAATTATAATATTTATTTTGAAAAAAAAGTGAGAACATCGTACCTACAAAATAAAAATCCATAACAGAATTCCGAGTATAATAATACCAAACAAGAAAAGTTACTCATGACTAATGACGTGTCAGAAAAACATTTACAAAACACTTTTTATATTATAGTATAGAGTATTTATCCAAGCCAAATATGGTTTTTTTATTGATACGTAAAAGCTTACCGCTTGAAAAAATAGTGTCATAAATAAAATCTCTGAAAAATATGCAAGACAGAAATTAGTTTCAAAAATTAAATTCTGTTACACAGTTTTTTTTTCAGAGAGTCGAAATATTTCCGTTTTGCAATAAAATCCAAATAAATGGAATATTTCTGAATGGAAAAATAAAATCTGTTTTGGAAAGGTGCTTTATGCAAATATGCTTTTAAATTATATAATTCAAAATAAGCATATACGAGGACTATTGGAATTATAATAATTTTGCATGCAAACATAAAAAAGTTTTAAAAATGGCTGACCTCAAGTTTTTCTGATTAAAATTACTGATAATGAAAAAACTAAAAACCAATACATATGTCATTAGAAAAATGTATTATAAACGTAATGATCATCTCACTTATTATCGTTTAATGTAAAAATAATTACTAAAAAATTCACAAAGTTTCAAAGTTTCAAATTTTTTTTTCATATTGCTGTCAGAAATTGGATTCATAAAAGTGTACATTTTATTTATTTAGGGGTTAACTTTCAGATTTGAATATAATTCATGTTATTTTTTCTTTCTAACAGCGTTTAGATCATATTTCTAACCATGATAGTAAGGGAGACACAACGATTTATATGCGACCTAGAACTAGATCCGGTTGGCCATGAAGTACGTGGGCAAAAGCACCCGCTACTAGGACCTAGACAAACTTCACTACAGGAATCCTGGCACCCCTGCTAAAGATAGAAAAAAATCACGCGATGGTTATTTAGTTAATTTTCAATCTCCTTGCCATTTTTTATTTAGACCGAACCTTCAACGAGCCCCGGAATGGAGAGCGTTGATGTTTTCCATTTGGCATCCGGATTATTCTCTAGGGGAGAGTCTCGTGGAACAGTATCCAAGCCCTAGGCTAGTTCCCTTACCCTATTGTATTCCCGTCTATGAAAGTACGTAAAATTCATATTTTAGGACTGTGCGTTGAATATTTTAATAGTGGACAAAATATTCGAATAGAAGGTTCGATTTTAAATCTATCACAAAAATGCCGTTTATTGCAAATTTGTACAGATCTTTAAATTTGCCTTCGAGTTGATACAACCGATAATGCTGCTCTTTTTTTTAAATAAAGAATTACAAATATTCCCATATTACTATCAAAATTCTTAATTTAATTGATTTTTTTAAATTTATGGACAAGTGGCGAGTACCTTTACTTATCATCAATCTATAATACCCGCTCTGACTGGGCGAGTATTTTAGTCGAGTAGCGAGTATATTAGTAACTAAACGTGTCAGAACACTACAATTTTAGTAGAGTAGGCTAGTCAGCTCTTTTTGAATCAATTTGGTTTTATTTTTTCGGCGAGGAGAGTCCCCCTCGTATTTTCGTGTCCATAGTTCATTTATTTTCATCTCACTAAATTATTATTCCACCTCTTTTAAAATGAGCATTACATTCAGCTTAATTAGCTAATTTACATTATTGTGTTGTAGCCTGTCATATCGCGACGCTCCTAATGAACTTTATTTGACAGCAGTGCGAACACTTTTTGGTGAGTCAAGTAGCAAGTTACTCGCCACTCGACTTACTACATGTCAGGTGCGAACAAGGCAAGAGGGCTTCATGAACATCATTGACTCATTGAAAACAGAAGGAAACTATAAGTGCCTTTCATTTGACGTCCCCCGTGGTCGAAAGATGAGGCTCTCAACACATTCATTTAGAATAATAATTAGTATATATGCGGCACGTTCCAGATTGGAATATACTATCAATATCACCCAATAATAGTAATAATAATTTATTTCACATAAAATTATACAATAAAACATATGCGTAAACTATGACTAGCCAACTAGGAATGGATCCTGTTTTAGGCCAGTCAAAGTGACAAATTTAGTTCATAACATAATTTCATATTACAACGTTTAATTATATAACATATTATTTATAGAAGGATAAAAGTGTTAAGATTAAATTCCTCATAGAAGCTTTAGTTAAATAAATAATTTTGTACTTATAAGGAAAATAATTGGCGACGAGAAAAAATAATATCTTAAAATACAAATTTAGTATCGAATGCATGTGCTTAACAATAAATAAATGTTTGGTTATTTATATCCCTTGCAAAGATCGAGAATCAAGACATTCTTCATTCATTTCAAAATATTATAATTGACGTGGATGTTTAAATCGCTTGCAAAAAATCGAGAATCAAGACAATCTTCAAGCGTGATTACAAAATATTATAATTATTATAATAAATAACGCGTGTTTTGTGTAATTTAGTATGTCTAAGGACCTTGAAATTTGTATGTTTTATGTGTTTGAACCACTGCACAAGTAAAAGGTAAGCACATAAGGAAAATGAGAGAATTACTCACTGCGGGACTTGTAGTACTTTCTTCTATATGTGTTTGGCCGGTTTTAACTTTGCACTATGTTGCGGTAATATTTCTTCTTAGAGCGGTGAGTAGCGAAAGATGAGGAAAAGGAATGCGGATGTTTAATATTAAATGTGGAGATGTTGGTGGAGAGAGGGTCGATTATTGACTGATTGTGGGTAATATGAAAGTGTGACAGGTTTATAGGGAAAGGTAGGAAAGAAATGTGACAATACTAGCTACAAGTACAGCAGTTCATGTATGTGTATAGGTTCGTACAGATGTATGTATGTAAGTGTATATGTGTAAATGCCCAACCAATAAACGTTTGCTTTGTGTAAAAACATTCGAATGCTTATTTGTTTATTTTATTATATGCCCAGAGAGCTTTTACATAAATTATAAAGGCAGTACGTCTCTGTGCTATTTATTATTTTATATGAATTAAGTTTATTTTAGTTTGACAGTTAATTTTTGTCAGTGTTAAGTTTATTTTATTACCTAAGTTTATATAGCGAATTAAGTTATTTTATATGAAAAAAGTAATTTCGACTGGTTAGTGGCTGGGTCCTCAATCATCCATCACAATACAAGCAACGTTTTCCGCTTACCTTGGTGGTAGTAGGAGATTTTCAAGCATTTTCAGGTTATTCGTAACCGTATTTACACACGCCAGGATCCGAACCCGCAAACTTCAGATTCGTAGTCTAGCATCTTACTCCTCGACGACGGAGGCCGTTTGATACTCAACTTAAGAATCGATCTAAGTTAACTGCTATGTATATAATTGGATAAATGTTTGAATTATATATTCCTTTTCTATAGACCAAATCAAGTTTAGCTTCAATAAAAATATATCTAGATACTTGAATAATAGAAAAAAGAAAATAAATTATGATGAAAGCACGTATTATTTAACGTTTACGTAGCGAATAAGACTGTAGGCTGTAGGCTATGCAGTGGCGGTGCATGGGGTCCGGGCGGGTGTGACGATATCAACGTCGCCCCTTGCCAAGTCTGGGGCTCCAATTACAGAATTGGATTTCAGCAGACGCCACTCATCTGCGTAGTCATTTGTGTAATTGTGAACACAGTCCCTGCTGTACCATACCATAGCAAATATCTAGTGTAACTAGTACACTGAACAGAAAATCTCTAGAAATAATATGTGCAACGATTGCAATATAAAGTGATGTCACCATCTAACATATAAAAATTAATGTTTGTTTGTTTGTTCGTTTGTTATGCGTGGCCGTACCGTTCATCCGATTGCGATGAAACTTTGATAATATGATGTGTGCATACCCGGGATATTTATAGGATAGTGAGCTCTGGCGTTATGAAATTATTTCCTACACCATTATTTAGATTCAGATTTTTTTTTTGAATTGTTGTGAACATGCCCGCGAATATTTCTTTATATGCTGTGAGCTCTGGATATTTTTTTAATTTTGAATTTGCATTAAAAAATTGAAAGAGGTCACTCGAGTTGTTGGAAAAATGGGTATATTTTATGGAGTTAAGTAGCAGGGAAAAAAGGCTGTGCTGGGAGATAGCATGTGTCGCGCGAGCAGATTTTGCAAGAAATGTATGTGCCTGTGCGAAGCATGTCTGCCTCTCAGCATACGCAGTTTCACATAAGTCCATACATTACAAAACAAAATCTGCACGTGCGACTCATGCTGACTCCCAGCTTACGCCGACCCTTCCGGTCTTTTGTATTTTATTTTAAATAAAATATTGTTGTTTTTATTTTTTTATTGTGAAATTAAACTGTGCCTGCTCTCAACACAGTAGTTCGCAGTGAAACTGGCACATCACATTATTAAGTAAATTAAATGATAAAGAAGAATAGAGAAAATATTTTTTTTTAAATCAGCAGAAATTCCTCCCTCCTACAACATGTTTAGTTTCCTTTCTCCTTTAACACGGGTCTCTTCAAAACCCATGTCTATTCCATCCTCTCCTCATACAAACCCTTTACACAGCATCCCAAGAGATAACCCTGAGGGAAATTACTTTCCTCAGGGCTACCTGTGTGGAATTAAAGAAAAAAATCAGAAGTTAGAAAAAAAATAATCTGGTTTCAGGCACACAGACACGCTCATAGAGCACTTCTATCTCTTAATGTAAGGTATATTAGTTGGAGCCGTGAATTACGTGAAAGAGCGTGGCGGGCCTCGTTGCATTATGCTAGACGTTACGTTGGAAACTTGGCGATGCGCGATAAAACATACCTACAGTGCATTTATAAGGTGGGTGTACATTTTTTTTGTTACTTGCTTATGTATGATGTCTCAAAAATACAATTACATTGTATAAATGTAACAGTTACTGTTATGTCCTTCATAAATATTCGTATATTTATAGTATAAATGTTTGTAAGACCTTAATTTAATAGAAAAACTGAAGTATTTTTGTCACAAAATACGTTCTCGGATTAATATTTTAATGATTTTAATTTAACTAAAATTTAAATTTTTAAAACTGTGTTGACTAGATTATGTATTGATTTATTTTATTGTATGATTATATGATTTGAAATTTGTGTTGCTTAATAGAATCTATCGGTTTAAAATTAACTAAATCTGCCAACGACCAACGGTATAATCTTAGTATGTTAAAAATAAACTTAGTTTTTCAAAATTTCAAAACTGCGTGTACTATATAAAATAACAATCTTACAAAATCAATTTATGTTTTTTTGTAAAAAAGAGTTTAAACGTCTAGAATTTGATTTTAAAATGACTAATTTCCGATATTCTCTTGTAATATCCTGTTAAGTCATAATTCATGGTGGGTACCTATGATATATTTCTTTATAATGTCTTATTGTGGTGTATGTATTTAGTAATCACCGGTTCAAGTGCGTAATGTATAGGTGTGTGTGTATGTTTGCGTATGTTTATAGGTATGCGAAGTGGTGATCTGTGAAGGGATATATATGCGCATTAAACAGTTTATATCATTGACATGATGCTTCTTTTATATTGGACAGTGAATCTCAGAAAATGTCGATGTTATAGTTTAAGCAAATATTATTGACTGTATGCAGAGCACGGTCAATTGGTGAATTATTTGCTGCATTTTTTTTGTAATTCAGCACATGGAAAAGATAAATATAGTAAGTTCTGGGACCCTTATTCTTTAGTACTTATTATCCTTATAAACTAAATGATGCTTGATTGAAATACTTAGGTTCTTTAATAAACACAGTGACTGCTTATTGTCGTATTGTAATTCAAATAATACTTCTGATGAAGAATATCCTTCCAGGCTAAAGAGCTCCTAAAAACCTAAATACTTCATAAATCTACCTTCGGTCACCTTTGTCATAACTCGGCAATGAGACCATGTAACCCAAGGAGCTCATATTCTATTATTTTAAAATATATAATAGATCATGGACTATTATGGTAGATTACAGTCACACAAAACAAAACTTATGAATTCCAGACAAGAAAATTTGAGTTGTCAGAAAATGACACCATAGAGAAAATTTCCAGCTGTTATTAAACAATTTTGGTGGGGGGTATGGGTACCGCCGCCTCAAGAACCATTTATTGGATAACCAAAACAGCCAAGTGTATACTATAAGTCACTATAGCAGAGGTGTTGGTTATCCATATGGACTTAGCAGTAGTGCCCGGGTTCATCAGGTGAGATATGTACAGATCTTGGTGGCGGTTGCATCTGCTTTGATTTATAAAAAAATTTAAATTCCAAAGAAAATCATTAACTTATTTTCAAAATTTATTCAAATAACATCTAGTATATTTGCGACACTCTCCAAAGTGGAAGATACTCTCAATATTGCCCTGGTGTAAGACAAACATTCATTAATAAAACGTTGCTTGAAATAGCATTTATAAATAGCTTGAAATAGCCGTGTTTGGTGACTAAATCTGAATTACAAGATACTACCCCACGTTCCGCTTCACCATCTCCTTCCTCTCCCCACCACCTTCAGCCTCGTGAGAGACCCAAATTAGGGATGTCGTAGTCTCTCTGGCTCCAGACGGTTGAGAGCAATTGGGACTCGTGTGCGGTATTCACATAAAAAGGTACCTATAAAAAATAACATATTTAGGGATATTTATTTCATCAGTCAGCGGTCAAAGTACACGTTTTCTTTCATAACTCATTTTCTACTTAATGGCAGTCCTTGCGGAATACATAATTCAATTTTCTCATTTAAAAATGGGATCCAAAAGAAAATCGTCGATATTTTTATGAGAAATCCACTTCCCCTAAAAGTTTTAAGGACCAAACGATGGTGGCAATTTCAACTTACGGCGCGTTACGTAATTAACTCTATTATAATTTCAAGTCCGCAAGGACGTGCTTTGACTTGTTTGCCGATATTATTAAATACTGTTTTTGGTTAAAAGTATTACGACGAAGGGGATTAATCCAAACGGACTTCCAGAAAAAGTTTTTATTCCTGAACAAAATATACTGGTAAACTTATTTTTTGAATCGTCACTGGCATCAGAATTCGAGAAGGAAATAGCAAATTTAAAAAAAAAAACAACATTATTCAAAGACAAATTCACTGTCTTGACGATTATTACAACTTTTTCGACTGTCACTCTTTGTCACACGCTGCCATTCTTTGTTTCTACTGTCTACTGTCATGGTCAGACTTCGCTCGAGGCTCGAGCAAGTCTCAATGACGTGGAGGTTCCTGGCCAAGGGTTTTTTGTGTACAAATATTTCAACTCAACAAAAAATGCGAAACTATAGAACAATTTACCTCATCTAACATGTCAGTAAGAAAATGCTGTTCATTTTGAATTAATGATTTGAGAATTATTACCTGCAAAGTTTGCCAAGGGTATAGACTCAAGAGTAAAGTAATATATTAATAATAAAAATAAATAAAAATAACTAAAATACTCGTCAAAAAAAAATAAGCAAAAAAGATAGCTACTAATAGTCATGCTGATGATTAATGATGTTTTGCCTAAGACGCACAAATTAAAGGAAAATTACAGCATGATGGAATCAATGGCTAAATGAAATATCTTAAAAGAGGACTTGGCATACTAATAAAACATTCTGACGGTTAAACATAAATGGCGGCAAAGAATTTTTTTTAATGATTCAACCAATATTTTTTACTTAATGAATATAATAACCATAATTAATGTAACCCCTCTTTTATGTAACTGGATAAATTGTTCGTTATGTACTTGGATCGGAATGTCAAGTCCTTCTCTTAGGTATTTTGTTTGGTGATTGGGTGGAATAGATTTTATAGCACAGCAATTCAAAGAATGATGATATGTAATCAGTATATAGCACTCACAAAAGTAGCCTGGTAAACAATCGTTTTAATGTTGTATTATTGGTCATTGTGTAGTGTATAAAACTATGTACAAAAATGTTTAAGGCCGCGCTAACCCACTCTAAAAGAAGAAAATGGAGAGATACGATAATACGAACGTGGGATCGAGCGCGCTAACATTAAAAACCATAAAATTCCTGCGAAAATTGTGAAAATGTTTAATAAAAGTCGACTCGTTTGAAAAAGAGCTAAAATCTCGTGGGGGCTGTGTGAAGTATCATTTAAGGAAACATTGTGCATTTTTTCATACATATAACTTGTAAGATAACAGAAACAAACGTGTAAATAATAATTTTCGGAACGTATTTTGCGATTTGTTTCTATCGATGGAATTTCAAATAATTACCGTTTCGGCGTGGGGAATGTATAGATATTATCTTAAAGAATAACATATATTTTTTTAAGAACTTAAAAACTTCAAACGTTAAGGAAAACATGTAAGAAAACGGTAGAAATTGGCAGAGCGGCCCCTAATAATGGATATTATATATTATATAATAAAATTATTTTGTATTGCGGCGGAAAATCTCAACATTTTCTCTTGCTGTAGTAATTTGGAAATGAATTGAGTTTTACCCTTTTGCCTTTTTAAGGTCACAAAAATATGGTTTTAAGGTCATTTCACATTAAATATGAATTTTTACGAATTGAAAACTGGAAAGGTGACCTTAAAACTGAATTTGCATTGACCTTTACATACTAGCATTTTCTGCTTTTGAGTGACAGTATTTGATTTTAATAACATTAAAAAAGTCTCAACACATTCTGGATTAAAGTTTCTGGAATAATTTTTCAATCAAATAAAATTTTCCTCACGGGAAAATTACATGACTGAATTTGCACAATTAGACATTTGCACAGAGAAATTTGTGATAAGTAATCAGACATACCGACAATGTAAACCGATCTTTGAGAGTCCATTACAGTTATGTAGTGTGGGAGTTATTTAGTAATCGAACCAATACGTCAAGTTCGTGTATGTTTAATATATTGTGTTCTTGAAAGAACATGTTCGGAAATTCTCAGTTCCCCACTTTAGACTGGGGAACTTTACAGAGTGTCTCGGAAGTTTCCAAATCAAATGGCACTCGGATGACTGCGGTCCTTCGGTTTTCATTTGCCATTATTTTGCTAATATTTGATCTGCAGAGAAAAGTTGCATTCTTCCATTGTTCAGCGGAGATACGAAAGATGATCCAACAAAAGATATTTTCAAGTGTAACTTTTTGTTCAAACTAGTTGTTTGTTCCTGCCGTTCTGGCAACTTCCGTTGGTTGCAGTTATTCTGTTGTTAACCTTTTCTTATAAAATAATTTGGTAAAAATACTTTTTGAACGTCTTAAATTTTGACTAAATGTAAAATTTATAGAATGATCAACAACCGAATTACGAATTCATTTTTAATCATTTTTGTTATTAAAGATCTTTATAAAAAACTAGTTTCTGTGTTATTGTAGGTGATAATAATTGGATAATTTGTAAAGCGACGTTTTCGAGATAAATCAAGGGCGCTGTATATTTTATAAGGAATTATTAGACTCTATCCAAATTTATTATTCACAAACAGGCACAGAAAATATACTTAGCTGGCAGGTCACTTCCGATAAACGCACTTTATTTAGAAAGTTTATGCTTGGAGAAGATAGGACTTTGCACGCGGAAGATACTGTAAATAAAACATTGGACATTGCATAATTTTATATTTGCTACCCCCTTCACTGTTCATATTACATTTATAAGAAGATTATTGCCAAAAAGACTGGAGAATTTAGAACTCTTTAGGATTGTAGAATTTGTATGAAATTACATTTTTATACAATTAGTTATTTACAATATCACGGGATGGGAAAGTGAGAGTTTATGGATACGACTGTCTGAAAATTTGACCTTAAAGTTTAGCTCTAAATTCCGCTGAGTCATGTGGCAGTCCATTCTAGGATTTAGGTACTGACACTCCTAAAGCACGCTCACCGAACTTAGTATCTGGTGTGCGCTTTGGTTCATTCAACCTTCCGATAGCTGATGACCCTGCTGACCTAAGGGTTGACATACACATTTCCGATATGTGAGCGGGAGCCATGCCATTAAGGAACTTAAATACATACCAATGATTTTATTCTTTATCGCAAAAGTGACAAAGAAGACAGAGGGTGTGAAAATAGACAGCAGTGACAATAAAATAATGATAACAAGTGGGACAGAGTGGAAACAAGTTAGAATCACAAACAGTGACAAAGAGTGCCAAAAGAGACAAGCAACTAAATGCAAAAGAATGATAATAACATAAAAGTCATATTAAGCTCATTTGGAATAAACTTCCCTCAGCCGTTACCAATATTCAGAATTTGACTGAATTTAAACGGGGTTTAAAAACTAAACTATTTAAAAATCATGCCATTAATCTTAATCTCTTCTCAATATACTCTATAAACAGTTTTTTTTTTAATTCCACGAAAAGTGAGGTTGAACTCTTTTAACGTTTTGCAGTCAGTATATTTGTCAAGTAGTCGTTACAAAACATTTCATAGTACCTACATCAATGTATGCGTTGGTTGGTACTGCAACCCGCCCGGTAAGATGATACACTTCCCGAATTGACGACTTGCACTGTGACTGGGAAAAGTTAGTTCCTTTCTACGCGAATTCCGACCGGAAGGATGTTACCGGTTTGTCTGGTCTTTGTCGTTTCGAGTTGAGAAGTGATGGAGACGGAGACGGCGGCGGTGGGTATCTGCTATTGTCAATTTTACAGGAAAGTACACGAGTACAGTTCGCAAAAGTTCAAGTTTTGAGGAATCAGAACGACCTTCGTGTGTAGCAGTTTTATCTTTTACAGTGTTAACTACTTAAGTAGAATTGGTACAATAATGAACAGATTTTTTTATTCGTTTCAATTTAAACGAAATAATTGAACTCGAAATATTAACGATTCGAATTTTGGGAAACAAAATTATTAAATTTAGAATGAAGGTATATAAGTATATATTTTTAAAGTTTTCTCTTAAATTTTCTAAAAATACCCCTCCACACAGAATCCCCTTATTCCATTATTATCCATCCATTATTTTTCTCAGGGCCTCTTGTGTGGAGCAAGTGTAAATAAAACAAAAAAAAAACAGAATTTTTACACAAATATGAAATTATTAATGTGCAAATAATAAATAAATATCACAAAAAATAAAATTGTTTTCAACCATTTTTTTTCAAATAATTGATCTATAACTTTGACAATAATTCTATACAAGTTGAGCTAAAACTTACAGTTAAATGTATTTATATTTAAATGTTATTAGTTATTATTTTCTTTCACAAGAAAAGGTAATATTTACATTACTAGCGGGGGAAAACTGTGTTATGGAAACTTCAATAGTTCTATTTGAATATTATAGATGGCAGCATTTCCTTTTGTATCTCGTACGTGGAGCGAGTGTGTACGACAGTCGTTAGCGTATTAATAATAAAGATGTTACTTTACAAAATTTACCCTATAATTTGTCGATTAATTGATCGGCGTCCATAAATAATCGTATACCTTCGAGATTGTCTTTAATCCGATCGCTTCCCGATTAACTCAAAAACAAAATATTAAAACATCGCCGCGCCGAACTTCTTGGGCTCTGGTTCATTTCCGGTTCCGCTGTTAAAAGCTCGAGATGAAAAGTTTCCCCTGGCGAAGTTTACGTTGATACTCCTGGTTGTTCTTTTACAAATTCTGGTTGCGAGGAAATGTACGGGATTTTCATGCCGATATTTTTCTTGTTATATAAAATATATTTATTACTCTTTTATGTATTGAGGTCGCAAATAATATGTACATACCTACAAAACTATAATATAAATTAATACGCATTACAAAAATAATAAATCGTATATACTAACATGTGTACATGTTCCAATGTACATTGGAAATAGCTATTTGATTATATTGAAATCTGTATCACTGATGTTTACGCTATTAGTTTTAAAAAAATTTCACATTATAACATATTTTAATACCCGTTTTGCAAGGGATATAAAAATATAAATGTTCTAAGGATGCTACTATAATTAAACATTTTGCTTTACCTCTCAGTAGATTTAACACTTGTTTATTTTTTAAAGTTTGTTTAAGCTAGATAATTTTATGTAAATTTCGACATTGTAGATTTCCAAAATGTTGGCTAAGGTGGGCAAATGAGTAAGAGTAACACGGCATAATACCCCAACAATAAATCACGATTAATTCGTTATTATAATTCTTAATTCTGTATTTGAAGTTTATGGTTTAGTTTGATGTAGTTTACAAAAAAAAAGGTTCTACAGCTATGGAACATTAAAAAACAAATCGTTGTATTTCTCAACATTTTTGAGCACCTGAAAAGAAGTACTAATAACACAGAGAGATAAAATGATTACCTTTACAGTGTAACTCCTGGCATTTACCAAAGTACCTCTATTTAGAATCCATAAATTCTCTTTAAATTCGCCAGGAATGACATTTTTTTCTATTTTAACCTCGGGCAAAAAATAAAGCACAAAAGAAATCAGTGCGTAAAAAAACTATTATGATAAAAATCGTCCGAAGTCCGGGGTTTTTTTTTTACAGTGAGAGATCCCACAATTTCCTTATACTTTTCCAAGTAAGGAGGTGTTTTATGGTTTTACATTGTCACCCGCAAGGCCCGCTTAGCATTTTTATTTCGCCGTTTAATCGCCTCCGTGTCGCCCCAACACTCCGAAACAACAAACCTATCCAGCCTCGGAAGTACCGCGAAATAAAGTATGTATAAATATTTATTCATTTCCTATGGAAAAACCATTCTGGCGTAGGCCGGGAAGAAAAGAGAAGAAGAACAGTGTGATTCTTAAAAGAAAGGAATACCAGCAATAATAAGAAGACATAGACGATTTTTATAGAGAAGTACTATTTGGATTTTATTTCAGATGAAAATAACACAATGAATAGTTCTATTTTTGAAACTGATAATTCGTGGTGGAATTCCATTATAATAGTATAATAAAACAAATTTAAAACTTTTTCCACTTTTAATTTATTGACCGTAACCGGTTTCAGCTTGTCAAAGCCATTTTCAGACTGGTGAAAAATATTCTTAACCTAGGAATTTTATACAAAACATATTAGGGAGGGGGGAAGGAGGGGGCGGGGGAGGGAGGGGTGGTCTGCAGGGATTTTATTCAATTATGGATTTTATTACATTTGTTGTTAAGTGGTCTTGAGTGTCCAACTATCTAAACTATCCAACTATCTAATAATAAAACAAATGTAATAAAATCCATAATTGAATAAAATCCCTGTAGACCACCCCTCCCTCCCCCCCGCCCCCTCCTTCCCCCCTCCCTAATATGTTTTGTATAAAATCCCTAGGTTAAGAATATTTTTCACCAGTCTGAAGATGGCTTTGACAAGCTGAAACCGGTTACGGTCAATAAATTAAAAGTGGAAAAAGTTTTAAATTTGTTTTATTATACTATTACAATGAATAGTTTTTTAATTTTAAGAAATACCCACTGTGCAAAAAATGTTAGAAATTTACCTACCAAAAATAGCATAATTTCGTGCGATTTCTAAATGTCATCTGTTTTTATTTTTTATCACAGTTAATTTCTTTACTCTGTGTTCATTAGAATATTTATAGCTAAATTAAGGGTCTAAAAAAACAGTGTAAATATCCTAAAGGGGCCCAGGGTAAAAATTATTGTAAAAAGTGAAAGGTTATTGGAAGCATAAGCATATTTTTATCCAAAACATAACACAAAATGTAACCAATTTTAGGCAGGACAGAGTCAGTAATATTATTAAAAATGCTATCTGATTCATTTGCAAACTTTTTATTTTCTTTTCTTTAACTGTTTTCTGTATATTCACTTCAAATACACTTTTTCTTGTATATTATATACTAAATTGATTTCATTGTATATTGGGTACTTAATTGATTGGAAATTATAAATCTTAACATTATTTAATACTTATATGAAACATCATGTACCTACCACCTACCTTAAATGTAATATGTATGATAGCTTTTAATCAATTTGACTGTCCTAGAACGGGACACCTACCTAGCTGGACAGTCAAAACATTAAAAAAAAAATATGTATTTTTATTAGAAAAAATAAATTTTTAAAAATTAAAAAAGCCACTAGGGTTTCTTACCTCCAAAATTCCTCAACCTATCCATAATGAAAAATCGGTTATATTGTTTTACGTAAAAAAGGTCAGCATTAACATATGAGTGTTTATTAAAATAATATAATTACATTGTTTATAACCACGATTTTTTTTAATACTGACTTGTTTTGCTTAACGCGAACATCACCAGGGTATAAAATTAAACTATTCAAAAAATACGTATACATTAATCGTAACGGACACTTGATTTCTGCCCAATAATGTATAAGACACAAAATTGATTAAGAAATTGCGAAAGAATACTTAGGACCAGTTGTTTCGGAAAATTTCACGTTTGAATTTCCTTCAAATCGACATTCACCGAAAAATTGGGTTGTTTCAACCTCCGTCAGAAGAAATTTCATGGAAAATTTTATGGAAATGTTTCAAAAATGAAAAGATTCTTTTTTTCATTTAAATTTTGACACGCAATCACGTCTTCCTATATTTAAAATACGAAATAAGTTGTTTTAACTCCAAATAACGTTCGATAAATTTGAAAATTTTATACAAGTGTTCCCCGCCGAATCACAATTTTGACGTCTGCGCATGCGCCTCCCATTATTTCGCTAACCGTCCGGACTCGGCTGATCACATTCACATCACATTTCTATAGTATTTTCACTGCTGACGGAAGTTGAAACAACCCAATTTTTCGGTGAATGACGATTTGAAGGAAATTCAAATTTGAAGGAAATTCAAATTGAAGGGAATTCCGAAACAACTGGTCCTATGGAATTTTCGATGAAATTTCTTCTGACGGAGGTTGAAACAACCCAATTTTTCGGTGAATGTCGATTTGAAGGAAATTCAAACGTGAAATTTTCCGAAACAACTGGTCCTAACAAAAAGCAACATCGCTTTCCATTAGATGCGTTCCTTTTTTCAAAATTTATATTCAAATTCTATCATTTCAGGCACGGAAAATACTAAAAAGAATACCTGCTTTTTCAAAAATAAGTTATTGAGATTTTTTGCGTAGGTACAAAAAGTACTTACACTTTAGAATATCACGTTTCATCTGCTTTATCTAAAAACCTTGAAAATACAATATTTCACGATCTCCTCTTAGAAACATATTGTCAAAAATATTGATGTTTCCTAATCTATTACAGTGGATAAAAAGGCAATATTTCATGTGTAGAAAGGTAGGTCCAATAATAAAGGTGTGCAGAAGGTATATTATTATAATATATTGAAAAGGTTCTTTACAGACCTTCCAGTTCTAACCTGAAGTGAGATGGATAATTTATTGCTACAGCACAGATAAAACCACCTTTGCCGGGAATTGATGGCCAAATTGAGAGCCTTGAAGCGCCGTGTGCACAACTTTTACTTTTCAAAGAAAATTTACCACTGTTTATGGAAAACTTCATAGAAAACTTTGGAATTTGAATATTAATGTTTTTAAACATTATATTGGTAAATATGTACCTGCTTATTACAAAATGCATAATTATTATGCTTTAAACTCCAACTTTTTTTTAGGTGTCAATTTCATATTGCTGCCATTTTTTTAATCCACATTTTTCCTGATTTCAATCCCCCTGGTGATAATAAACTAATGCAACATACAGTTCGTGATCCACGGTGCAAAATTGAATTTATGGTGAAATTGAGTTATTTTGTTTGTAACGTGTGTACTTTTGTTTTTAAAAAACATATTTCAGGGGACCAAGTTATTAAAAAGGGTATCATTATACCCTCCAAACAAATGGCTTATTTTTTCAGAGGCTAAAAATATAAGCTCTCAAATTTTATTATTAGAAATAATCATATAAATTTTTAAATATAAAATTTTTCTATGAAAACTTGAAAAAGATTTATAAATGGCTCAGTTTACGTTTTTTCTAACTAAAATACTGATAATGAAAAAAAGACATATTTCATTAGACAAATGAATTATAAACGTTTCTGTTACCTCACTTTTTCGTCGTTTCAAGTTAAAAAAATCTTTATAATTTACAAAGTTAATTTTTTTTTTCAAATTGCGATCGGTAACTTTGGTTTTATAAAGGTGTATATTTTAATTTTTTTATAGTTAACTTTTAGATTTAAATAAATAAATCTCTTTCTAATACCGTTTAGACCATACTTCTCACTATGATAGTAAGGGAGATACAACCATTTCTGTGAGACCTATGTGAGCTGGGACAAGTATGGTCTCCTGTGATTGAACGGGTTAACATTTACTTTCACCTCTTTCCGCAAGTCGGCCTTATCTGTTTCCAGAGAATTCAAAACGTTATTTTTACCACTTTTTAATTTTTCATCGAACAGAAATCATATAAGTCCCAAGTATCCTTCACAAAGCTTCACAATTTTTTGTCTGATGTCAAACTATTTGCGAAACAATTAAAATAAAATTTTCTATGAAAAACACTGTTATGGAACCATTTCATTTTATTTTAAATGTATTTTCATAAAAATTATAAGGTTCGAAACATGTGGCATTGTAATGAAGCCATGGTGCCCCTGAGGAAGGACTATGACAACTCTCACGGGACAGATTGATTGATAATTATTGCTAATGTGGTAAAGTCAAGACAAATCTTGCATAAACTGTAGTCCCCATGAATAATAAAGTATCCTACGCTTATTTTTTTTTTGTTAATTTAAGACAAACCTTATATAGAAGGAAAACCAAAAATTACTGTAAAGGAGTTAGTACATTTCAATATAATAACTGCAGTACAACCTTACAATTGATTTTCTAAGTAAATTGCGTTTTTCCGGAAAAATTAATAAATCACTACATCACACACATTAAAATAGGATAGGGCCATATAAACCATAAGGATGAGTCGTGTTAATGTAGCATAACAATGGTTCGATAAAGTCCTTGAACAAAAAAAATGCTGTCACAATCACAAAAAAAAAACGAAAATACAAGGAGAAATTAATAATAACCTAATTTA
Source organism: Limnephilus auricula (assembly GCA_951813805.1). Lineage (NCBI taxonomy): Eukaryota > Metazoa > Arthropoda > Insecta > Trichoptera > Limnephilidae > Limnephilus > Limnephilus auricula. The sequence goes on from OX638403.1 coordinate 12,497,476, forward strand.
ATTTGATTTACTATAAAATTTAAAAAAAAATCTCAATATTATATAAAGTTTGCCACAATGCCTAGAAAACATTGATGTATGTAAAAAAAACTAAATTATATGTTAATTTTATCACAGTGTCTGTGATAATTGGATCACTGACTGCAGTTACAGCTCACAGCGAGCAAATATTTTACCGCGAACACATCTCTATAGAATGTTGTACGAGTGTGAAGTGTCTAGAGTTGTCACCCGTGAAGACAAAGGAAGATATGGATTTAATCAGATAATTTTTTGTTGAATATTTTGTTATATCCAGTTTCTTTGTTCCAAGAAAAAAGAATCAGCTCTTGAAAATCACTCGTCGTATTTTCAGCATTCTTTAATTCACAAGAATTCGAACGACTGCCCCAGCTAGAAATAGAATATCGTCATTGCATAATATAGAATATAAACCACATGCGCCTGAGTACATTCTGAGAAAATCGATAATGTTGTTTAAAAAATTAATTCGTTCATTTTAAGAATATATTTATGGCAAAAATGAATTATTTTATGCCATAAAATAGAATTTTAACGCATTTTTCTCACATGCTTCATATTCTATGCACAGTTTTTCTCAGATGGTTCATATTCTATATTAAGTTTTCGTCATAATTTTTAATACCATATTATGTCAGTCAAAATATTTCATTTAAATTTGACAGCTAGGCATCACAAAATGATGTTTATATAATTTAAATACCATGGCAATTAAATTGTGTACTTGTACGCAGAAGATTTGACTTTAAAAAAAAAAATATTATGTACAATTTTGATTGTCATCACATGGTTTATTTTCTATCACCTTAAATATTTGATGTTATTACATGGCTCGTATTATAGAAGAAGGAGAAAAAAACTGTATATTTAACTCATTTTCGTCAAAATCGTCACATTGTGCATATTAAATAAGTAACGACGATTTTCAAGTTACTCTTTCTCAAAATTTGGAATTTCTGTTCTGTTACTATAAATACCCACAAATATTTACTTAATTTTCTGACAACAGTATTTCGGAACAATCATCCAATGCATTACAACCACTTACAAAGTTTTATTATTGCAAGCGCTTACGTTTGTATAAAACAAAGCGAAAAAAATCCACAATGCGCAGCGTTCACATCACTGTTTACTCTTCACGACCGAATCAATATTATTTGCTCTGGCCGGAAAGAATGAGAGCATGCAAACAAAATGTGTTTTGATTAATAACAAACTTATATAATCAATCCCTTGCAAAAGCAAGCCAACTTATAATTCAACGTTTTTGTTATCAAAAGTTGGTCCAATCAGGGTAGAGAAAGGTCTACCGTGAAGGAGAGATTATCCCGCTATGATATCGGAGACCATTTTTATTCTACAGTGTTTGATAAGTTATTTAGAAGCGATAGTTAATAAACGGTTTTTATTTATTATGTTTGGTTACGATTTGAAAACATATCGACTACTATTGAAAACAATAATGTTATTTACATTCTTTTTATAGTTTAATTTATAATTTTTATTTAACACAATTTTGTTTAGTAGCGACTATCTTCTTTACTAATAGTTCTAATAAGGAAGTTGAGTCCTTTTTTAAATTTTTTTTTATCAATGTTCACATGCAAACTTAAATATAAGTAAATTTTTTTTAAAGTTCGTTCTCATAATTAAATTAATTCTACAAGTTTGAATTTTATTAAGTGCGCGTAAACGCCGGCTAAGAATATAATACCGTGCGGAAGAGTTCTTGATTTTGTGATATATTAGGTAAAATATTTATTATTTAGGTCACGCTTAATATGGTCGAAAAAATAATTTTAAAAGTTATAGTACTTAGATATTAACTAGTACTAATCAATTCAGTTACCAGAATTTCGAAAAAAGTGCATGTAATGGTTATTTTTTAAATTTAAAAAGACGAAATGTCATTTTTCACATGACATTTCTTGTTTTTAAATTTAAAAAATAACCATTAAAATGCACTTTTTTCGAAATTTTGGTAACTGAATTGATTAGTAATAGTTAATATCTAAGTACTACAACTTTTAAAGTTTATTTTTTTCGTCCATATTAAGCGTGTCCCGGTTTTGTAAATATTTTCTCTTATTTTTCACACAAACAAGGGACCGGATGACGTGAGACGTCGTCACACACTCTCCCATTTCTTTAAGTTTATCCATCTACATGAACATATTTTTTATAGTCAAAATATTTTTCACTCAACTTCTTATTATTATTCGACTGCACATGAAACTCTTATCTTCAAAAAAAATCATTAAATATTTTCCATTAGGATATTTGTAGTAGCGTAACAATAACTAATCGTAGTTCTTTTGTGTGAATACTGGTTAGAGGTACTGGGTAATAACTAACCTAATACACCAAAAAAATATTGTACTACGATATGAAATTATTCAAATAATAAGTGATGATCTTTTATTTTATACCTTGCATAATTAAATATTATGTAAATGGTTCACACAAAAAATAACCATTAATTTATATTAAAAAAAAAGTAAATATAATTTCTAGCATCGAAAATGTTTCAATTAGAAAAAAGGATACAGATCACGTTATTGCAATGAACCCAAAACTGCAGAACGGCATTCAATAATAATTATTGAGAAGGCCTCCTAATGTATATTTATTTTACCTTGACGTTAACCCCACACAGGAGGCCATTGGGAAAATAATTTCCCTCAGGGCTTATATCACCTTTGGAGATGTTGTGTGGAGGGTATTTTTAAGGAAAAGAAGGAGAGGAAGTTCTGGGAAGAAAAACGGTTTGAGGGGTGGGTAGAAATCTAAGTGTCAGTATGTCCAATAAGAATTAGAAACGAAGGGTAGAGAGAGACCATTATGGAGAAGTCAGAGGGTCTCCCCAAACCGGCCTATCCTATCGCTCCCGTCGCCAAGATTTGGATACCCGACACTCGATAAACCAGGGCAATAATGCTAAGTAGGGACAGAGTATAATACCAATATAATTATTCAGGTGTAGGTATTTAAATAAATTGAGGTATGATTTGGCATCATTTATTGAAGATTAAAAACCTCGAACCAGAAAACGATTTCTTGAGAAATTTGATTAATTCGGTTTCATCCAAATCAACACACCTGATTGTAATCTGACATTTTACCAGGCGGGTGTAAAGTTTAATAACCGATTTAGAAATGACATTGAGTGCACCTTGTACCAATAAGGCAGGCTTACGCAATAAAAAAGCAAAATATTGAAAGCGTCTATTCTATTTATTTAATTCACGTGTAATGTTCTATTTCGTTTGCGGTTAAGAGGCTGTGGGTCTGATTTAAAACCGACCCATCAAGCCGACCTAATGGAAATAAACGGGTATCGGGATTAAGATTGGGAGATTTAGGCTTAGCTAGTCCTTTAGACCGTAGTCCTTTTAATTCTTGATTTTCTTAACCTGATAATTATCATGAATTTAATACTCCCGCAGAATCTAAAAAACCATTTATATGTGAATACCGCACAAGAGTCGCAACAGCTTCCAACCGCCTGAAACCAGTGAGACTATGGCTTCCTTAGTTAAGGTATATTGCGAGGATGAAGGTAGTGGAGTAGGAAAGGAGATGTGGAAGTATCTGGCTTTTCAGATCTGGCCACCAAACACGATTAAAACCATTTCAAGCAACATTTCATTTTGAAATGGTGGTATTACACCCGGGCATTCGTGACAGTATATTCCGCTCTAATAATAAGGTATGGGTACCGCCGCCCCGAGAACCATTTATTGGACGACGAACACCTCTGCCACAGGTCACCCCAAGTGGTCAATACATTTGGTGACTTAGCAAGGGTGCCCGGGTTCATGGGGTTGGGTTTGTCCTGGACTTGGGGGCAGATGCGTCTGCCGACCGTCAGAGACTGGTTAAGGGAGACCTTTTGATCTCTCCAGCTGGACCCTCTCGACTGATTACCTCGCACCACAGTGCGAAGGATGGCTTCACACGTCCGTCACTCCTGGACATATTTATCCCCAGATTCCTACCCACCCCTCAAACCTTTAGCATTCCCAGGACTTCCTCTCCTTCCTTTCCCTTAAAAAAACCCTCCACACAGCATCTTCAAAGATGATATAGGCCCTGAGGGAATTTTCTCCTCAGGGCCTCCTGTATAGGGCTAATATAAGAAAGAAAATTGGCCTCTCTGTTTCCTCCCTCCTAAAACATAGATCTCTTCAAGACCCATGTTTACTCCTTCCTATTCTAAAAAGTCCCTCCTCATAACTTTCCTTAAAATTTTCCTGTTGAAATAAAATTTACTTTAGCACGCAGGGACTTAAACCTCGATTTATATTTAGGATTTAGTCCTCCGGATCGCTAGTTGAGAGCCTAGTTTGTCTAGTCTGTAGTTAGAAGTAAGATAATACATAGATCATTGTAAAAATACAGGGTGTTAAGGTACGTACTTGAGTTACTTTAACCAGTGATTCCTGACATTATTTGAAGTAAAAAATGTAAATGAAATTTTGGTCTCCGGTGACATTTATGATGTTTTTTTTTTTTTTTTTCTACAAAAACATTAATAATAGTAGGTGTTGGGTAGTTGGGGGCGGGGTAAGTGGTGGGGCGGTAACCCGGCTGAGTGACCAATAAGGTCATGTGAAAGAATTTTTTTTTGTTTGATTTTGAAGAAAAAATATTTTGAAAAAAAAAATTTTTGACATAAAAAAAGTCACCGGAGACCAAAATTTTATTTACATTTTTTACTCCAAATAATGTCAGGAATCACTGGTTAAAGTAACTCAAGTACGTACCTTAACACCCTGTATATTATAAGTTTGCACAGGTACTTTGGTGACAATTTTTCACAAAAACCGCGCAAAACTGATCTAAATATTATTAGTATAATAACATTATTAATAAATTAAAAATGACGCCACAAAGTGATTTTGCGAAGTTTGAAGAAATATTAATAGTTTGGCTACCCAGTGTAGATTCACAGCTTTACTTTCGCTTTATTTCTTTATGTTTAAAATTTATCTGAGCTCAAATTAAGCTGAGAAAAATTATATGCTTAAAACCTTTTTTTTTACGAAAGTATATATTATTTTCGTTGTTTGTTTTTGGGGTGTTATACAACGTTGCGCTACCTCCTTCTTTAGCCGACGTTTCGGACAGCGTTACAGTGTCCATTATCAGGGCAGATCCGGCCCTGATGATGGATATATTATATATTATTTGTTTCTTATCGGGCATGAACTCCACATCTAATATTATCGCACGTGAAAAGATGTACGAACATGGACCCACAAAAATTATTTATTTATTTATATTAGAGTTAAACCCAGTATTTTCTTCAAACAGAGTTTGATTTAAATAATAAAAAAAAACTACGCCGAAAAACACACAAAACCGTACCAACAAACCCCTAAAAACTACGTTCATCGCAGATCAGACAATTTCGTCCAACGATTTGATTAAGTGGAAAATTTTCTGTGAAAAAAAAAAACATTCAAAGCGACTTCTAAGCCCTGAATCTTAGCCTTAAGATAAACCCAACTTGTATACAAAGTCTAAAGGATTTAAGAATTCAGCATTCAGGTCATGTATCACTTGTATTTCCTCTAACAGCTGAGAAAACTATTCTAAGAAGCCTTCCATCAGTTCCGAGAGTTGAGAGACGAATTCTCTTTTACGAGCGAGCTGCAAATTGCGGCTAGCATAAAATATAACACGCTTTCTTTCTTTGGTCAGGGACGTGATCTCAGTATGATACAATTAGATAATTTAAGAAAAATACACTTTTTAGAAATGTTTCACAAAATTACGAAAGTTGCTAATTTTAGACACATAATATTAGGCGCGAAACGCCGTTTGCGGTTGTTTCGATCCTTTTCCATAATTCGTGGCTCGGCTCACGGTAATGCCTACATGTTTATAAGGAATCAGCATTAGACGTCATAAGGTAAAGCATATAGAGTAGATTCCAAATCTCCTACTAAATATAACATATATATATAGGATGTTAAGCATCGTACTTGAGTTACTTTAACCAGTGATTCCTGACATTATTTGGAGTTAAAAATGTGAACGAAATTTTGGTCTCCAGTGACTTTTTTGATGAGATTTTTTTTTTTCAAAAACTTTTTCTTCAAAATCAAAGAAAAAAAATATTCTTCCATATGTCGTCGCTGATCTCTAAGCCAAGTCACCAACCAACCACTCACCCCACCCCTAACTTCCCAATACCTACTGATTTTTATGTTTTTGTAGAATAAAAAAAAATTTGAAAAATGTCACCGGAGACAAAAAATTTATTTACTATTTTTACTTAAAATAATGTCAGGAATCGCTGGTTAAAGTAAGTCAAGTACGATGCTTAACATCCTGTATGTTATCAAACAGTTCAACTTTGTGTCGGAAAAACAAATTATGTTATACTTATTATTTAAAATTTCATCGCGTATATTTGTGTTATTTGTACAATTACCCAACAATTGTTGATAAAATATATTTAATGCATCAACTGTAAGAACCTTTGCCATCTTTTACGATATATATTTTTTTAATTGCCACACAGGAAGCCCTAAGGAAAAACTATCCCTCAGGGTCTATGACATCTTAAGGGATGCTGTGTGGAGGGTCTTTTTAGAGAAAGTTAGGAATTTATAAGAAGTAAGAGGGTATGAGGGTTGGGTAGAGGGTTTGGGATCTAAGGGTCGAAGTGTCTAGGAGTGAAAGACGAATGAATCTATTACTCCCACTGCGGTGCAAGGCAATAGCTAGTGAGTCTGGCTCCAGAGATCAGAGGGTCTCCCTCATCTAGTCTCTACCGATTCGGTCTCTATGCAGTAGATGAGCAAACATATCTATAAACCTCACCCCATGACCTCAGCTACTCTGGTACACTGGTAAGTCACCAAATTTAACAAAGCATTGGGGTGACCTATAGCAAGGGTATTGCTTATCCAATAAATGTTTACAGGCAAAGTGCGAATCACATATGTTGAGGAGAAAAATGGGCCCCTGGTTGAAAGAGGAGATATCAGTGGGTCATGATATCTCCGCGTGCTGCAGGTCGGAATAATAAACGCTGGAAGATGATGTATTTACAATATTTAAATTATGCACTATTTACATATGTGAGAGTATTTACAATCGTAGTAATATTCCGACACGCGAACTGCAAATTTCGAGGTTGTGTTACTAGGCCGCTGAGCTGTCGCTGTGTGAGCACTCCGTTGACTGAGACTGATTAAGAACGACTGACTGACTTGGCTTGCTGGAGTCCTTATATAGGCCGACCCGAAGGTACACGGAAGGTAAGTCAAACATGCACACGCAAGAAGTTTCTAGATATTGCGGCGCAGCGCTGTGTATTATGTGTCGCAGATCCGAGCTCTTTCCAGAAGTTGGTCAAAATTATAATGCGTAGCAAAGTAGTAGGTAGAGACGGCCGTGCAGTAATAATCCGTGCAATATCTGTGGCATATCAATCGCCACAAATGTTTCCCAGGACGACGGTACCCAAACCTGCCTCCCAAATTATGCTTAGATGTGATTTAACGCCATAGTCAATGGTAAAGAGGTACGTTAATAAAGCAGTCAAGTCGACCGGGCAATATTTGTCTCCGATTGGTTGGCCTCGTTTATAACAGTAATACTCTCATAATAAATCCTATCATAAAATTTAGGTACTCCAACGGAATATCAAAATGGACTCTGATATTTTCGGCGTTGAATAAAGAGGAAATAAAATATTTTTGTTTATCTGTTTGACATCAAAGCTCCAAAACACCGTAACCGGATCAACAAAGTTTTATGATGCGAATTGCAACTGTTCAAAATTATTGCCGCTTCTCTGTTTGTTATCTGCGTGGACCAGTTACAAGTACATTGTTTTTATGTCACATCAGTGGAGTTAAAATATATCTTTATAATTTATTTTTGCAGTCAAACAATTAAGAAGCTCTGTCATATAAAGTTTAAGGGATTGGGAAGGAAAAGAGATAGCGAAGAGGAACAATGAAAAGCTCTCAGTCTACGTCATTTTTGTCGATATTACATTGTTTCAAATTCAGAATGAACCTCTTATATTCAACCATTTTTTCCCATATTTTTGGCTGCTTAATGGTAACAAATTTTTATCGAATTTCTTTGCAACCTGGATTATTTAGATAAAGATATTATAAAAAGGTCAATTCTGATTTTGAAATAATATGAGATCGATAAAAATTAAATAAAACATGTTCCAATAAAAATACATAAATTTGTTTTAGATCACTTTAATTTTTTTCAAACTCTACCGGTTTAGAAGAAACCCTTCCTTCGTGAGGAGGATATTAAAACTATTTTTATTTTTGATTAAAATTAAAGTGGTCTAAAACAAATTTACATATTTTTATTGTAAACTAGCTGATACCCGGCATGCGTTTAAATGCTAATTAAAAAAATAAATTGTTTCTTCCAACACTCTTCCTCTTTTCCTCCCGCGTCCCCTTCTCCTCCCGCGCTCCCTTTCCCCCTCCCCTTTCACGCATTCCGCTTCCACCTTATTTGCCTTCCCCTCTCCCTCGTCCCCCCTCCCGCGAAGCCACCCTCCTTAATTCTCCAAATTCTGTTACTATTGGAAAGCGTAAAAACAAATGAAATTATCATTTACTATTAGCTCGCTAAAATGCCTGGAAGTTTTGAAAAAAAAATTGATTTGAAGGGTCCATATTTTATATTTTGTAGCAAACTTAATTATTAATCCTTAACTGTAGTCCAAAAAATGCAAAAAAAAAATATTTTGAAACATATGTGATGTGGTTGTTCAAAATATAAAAAGGGAAAATAACACTTTTTCTGAATAAAATCAAAAACTACACCAAAATTTTTGAACAAAATACAGGGAATAAAAAATAGAATTTAACGAAAATATGTTATAACAACAGTAATTATTGTGAAAAAAAAAATATTTACCATAATTTAAAAATACAGTTTTCGGTGGTTTTTCTGATTTTCAATGCATTTGAGCGAGCTAATAACCATTTTTTTTAAATAAATTTAAATGCAGTTCTTATTTTCTTTATAAGACGCAACTTTTGAGACCCCAGGCGTTTCTGAATTCAAAGGTTGAAATTATTGACACACCACAAAGAAAAAAAAATTATTTCAATATAAGAATATTCTTACTTCAGAAAGTATCTGGAAAGAGAAAGTTGCTTGTTTTCAAGGGGAAAGCTTTTTAAAAGGAACGGCTGAGCGGCCTTTTTCATACAAAGCATAATTTTGCATTTGAGGCCAAAATACTTCTTTTTTAACCAAATGGTATAGCAAATCTTGGAGGGCATGAGCTACCTTTTTTTATAATTTAAATCAATAAATACAGGTTATTGAAGAATTTTAGCTAACGAGTTATAGATAAAATTAGAAGCCCATAAACACACGAATTAACAGGCTGCAATTTCTTTATAAAAGTATGCAAACAAAATAATACAATTGCCCTCTAAAAACGTTCAAATTACCTCCCAGTGCGCCGAGACACTGAGTTCGTACAATATAACACAATAAATTAATACGTAATTTAATTTTTTATAAGAAAAACTCTCTTTTTAAATAAAAGGTTATTCCCATCAATGTAATATATAGATTATTATTGTTATCTTCTTCTTCAATGATATCCAATATATATAAATTAATGTTTGTTTGTTTGATTGTCTGTGTGTTCTTATGTTATGTGTGGCCATACCATCCATCCGATTGCGATGAAACTTTGGGAATATGATGTGCAAACACCCGGGATGATTATAGAAGAGTGAGTTGTGACGTCATGAAATTATCTCCTATACTATTCATCCGATTGCGATTAAAATTCCATCCGATTGCTATTAAATTTTTTTGAATTGTTGTGAACATGCCCTTGAATATTTCTATATATATACACTGTAGAGCTCTGGCGTTTTGAAATTTGCATAAAAAATTAATTAGGTCACGCGAGTTGTTGGAAAAATGGGTGTATTTTATGGAGGTAAGCGGCAGGAAAAAAAGGCTGCGGGGAGGGGTATGCGGGAGAGTCGGATGGGGAATTAAGGAGGGGGGCTTCGCAGGAGGGGGGACGAAGATAAGGGGAAGGCGGAGAAAGTGGAAACGGAAGCGAAAATGGGGAGAGGGGAGGAGGAACACGGGAAGGTGAAAGAGAAAGGTGAAAGGGAAAACGCGGGAGGGGAAGAGGGGGGGGGGGGGGGGGAAGAGGAGACGGACAGGGAACGGGGACGAATCGAAAATAACACGAAGGGAGAAACAATTTATTTATTTATTTGATACCTAGTTTACGCTTTTCAACACTCCCAACTTACCTACTTATCTCATACTCTGTAATTCAGAATATATTGTTTGTTACCAGGTTAATTCGATAAATCCGAATAGCACATATGCTACCAGATTACTTTTTAACAAAGTCACAAAAAAATCTATGTACATTTTTTTATATATTTCTTCATAACACAACTCAGTTTCAGAGAAAAATTAAATTTCTTGTTACTTTTTTTTTGGTTTTTTGTTTTCGTTATGCAATTATGTACTTAAGGAATAATATGAACTAAACCTGTCAATTTGTCTGTCCTGGAACGGGAAACTTTCCTAGTTGGACAGGCAAAGCTTCCTAATACGTAACTTGTACTTTCTTTAGTATCTATCTATAAATAAATAAATTTAAATGGCATCGCAACGCATGCCGGGTATCAGTTAGTATTATATAATTTGAATTATTATCATTTGAAATTCTAAATTACACTGTACCAAAATCCAATTTCAAATTTTCAGCGATAAAGTCCAACGTTCCTTTTCTGTGATAATCTTTTGGTAAAGATATTATAAATTCTTTACTGAGGGCGTAATTACAGTAAGTGCTAATGTAATTTAGGTCCCGTAATTGGATAAGAGATTGTAATAACTATAAAAGTAAATTAGCGGATCGAGGATGAGCTAATTCCGCTGAAAGGCTTATTTTCATCCCCTGATGACTTTGACAAAAACAAATTTCATTCGACCTCGAATTTGAAAGCCTCCGCCTCGCTAGGGATTTCGAAAATGAATTGGGTTAAGAAATAATATTATCCTTATTTAATTGTAGGGAACGAATGCAACGAATACAACATATGCTTATTAATCTACAAAATTCAAAATGACTTTATACACACAAATACCACATTTATGAAAACATCACAAGTACATGAACACCACACAAGACAACGTAATAAATTATACACAAATTGAACAAAGACAGAGTGTGGCAAAACAAACATAGGCTATGAGGGTATAAACATATATAATCTCCTTCCTGATGCCTGACAACCGAAAATAAAATAAATATATTAAAAAAAAAAAAACTGTTTGCTCTCAAGATTAATGAGCAAAACCAAAATGTTCTTACTTAAAAAAATGTGTTACTTGGTGTTAGGTAGTAAACCATCATTATTAATATTATTTATATCAATGTATTAAGTTAACAAAGCAAAATATGTATATTTCTTTAAACTTAAAAATAAAAAAAATGCTTACGACTAACAATGTGTACGTGAGAGACGACCATGAAGGTATACAAGTCAGTGCAATGTTGTCCAATATCTCTTCGACTTCACCTGTAACCTGCATCGTGTGAATGAGGTCATTCCTTGTTTATTTTAATTTTAGAAAATGTATTGTATTTGAAGAGTTAATAACGACAATAAAAATTGTTTTTCGATATTTTAAAAAATTACGAAGTTATGAGCTTTCAAAGTGAACATTAGTAGAAAATATGCAATAGTGTCCCGTGAAGTCACATGCAGTTCAATTCATAATTTCGATGGCAGTGCTGCAGCATATCCTATGATGTCACGTCGGTCGGCAGCAAAAACCAAAATTTTGACGGCTTATATCTTAGGTACTACTCAGTATTTTTCAAAAATTAAATAAATTTTATCCCCAGCACGCTCTATCAATATAAAAAAAATACAAATTTTCATGAAAAAAACAAAAACATTTCGTTTAAATAATTAATAAATATAAGTTTTAGTAGTTTAATACTTTCATCAGTTTACAATCGTAGCACCTTTTTTCACATCCCTAACGAAACATCAAATTAACGGCCCATGTCAGGAATCGCTGGTTAAAGTAAGTCAAGTACATCCCATAACATCCTCTGTAATATGAATTAATGAAATATTAAAGAATAGAAATGTAGAACTTTTTTGAAGGACACAATATTATGTAACTAGCAGTAAATTAATAAGTAAATAAATAAGTTCTGATTCGCCAAGTTTAAGTGTTGGTGACCGTTTATAAGGCTTCGCCTTTTTGCAAAACTGACAACTGTTAACATAAAAGAACAGAACACTTACATTTAATAGTTAGATGTTATAATATTAGACATTCTGTACATTAAGACAGTGAACAATAAGAGGAACAGTCTTCATTCTTATTAATGAATGAAAGAGAAAAATGGTTCTTCTCCCATACCATTTATTGGATAACCAATGCCCCTGTCATAGATTAACCCAAGTGGTTCGCTACCTTTGGTGACTTAGCAGGGGTACCCAGGTTCATGGGGCGAGGTTTGTTGTTAGAGTTAGATTAATTTGACGTTAGAGCGATTATACAGATTATCAAATTTAATTCCACGGGAAAAATAATAATATGAAAACTTCAATAGAACTGTAGATGGCGCCACTTCCATTTGCATATCGCACGTTTAGCGAGTGAAGTGTGAATATCACGGCAGCAGCTCCGTTAAAAAGTGCACGTTCACGGACGGGCCAAAAAGGTGTCCATACGGTGTGGCGTCAAAAATTTACTCGGAGTCGGGTTTTTAAATTTGAACCGTAGGGGCATTAGGCTACTAATTACGTCAGATTCTAGTTTAATGAGTGCAAGAAAGGAGATGTAATGTGTGCAATAGGGAATGCTTGGAAATCTTATATAAATTCATCGGTCAGTTCCTTAAAAAACATCTCGACAATATATCTAAATGCTCATAATTGCAAACATCACAAAACGAATGCTTAATACTATGAAATAATGAACGAAATTTTACTAGTGAAAGCAAATTATTTTGGTATCGCGAAAATGCCCGCATGATCTATATAAACAGCTTAAAAAATACGAAAAAACGATACGTCAGATACCTAGTGATTTATAGCGGGGTTCAGATAAACAAGGGCCAATAATAATTTCAACGCTCCGTTGTATTTTACGCGTGGGTCTTTTTATTTTACACGATTTTATTACGCGCCCTCATATCGAAAAGGGGGGACGGGGGGTGGATTTATGACGTTTCGTCGACCAATCAATTTGTTGAAATATTAAATCAATATGGATCCCTGGACGCGCCATTTGCAAGCTTAACGGCTTAGAAACAATTGTTTGTGAAATCGTTTCGCGTTTGGATATAGCGCAAGGGCGTTTATAGCTTAAAGGATTCAGACGCCCTTAAATTTATTTATTTTTTTACTTGTATGTATCTACCTATACCTATGCATATTTTCAGTGGTTTTTCTTGTTTATATATTATGTAATCTGCGATATTTATATAAAATATTATTTAAATAATGTGTGTCAAAACTAAAACAAACTTTTTCTTTACCCAACGAAAATTTGAAAATCTTGTATTATCTTGTGCCTAAATCAATGTTGGTTGTGTGAGTATGTCCTGCGTATATCTGGTTCAATGATCTCTTGATCTCGAATTTGCTTTGAATTTAAGTGTCATTTTCAAAATTGGATCTGTTTATTTGAGACGACCGTTAACCACTAGAGCGACAGAGCAATTTAAAACTTTTTTCTCCGATTAATATGGACGAAAAAATAAATTTAAATAGTTGTAGTAGTTAGATATTAACAAGTACTAATCAATTCAGTTAACGGAATTTCGAAAAAAGTACATTTTCATGGTTATTTTTTAAATTTAAAAACACGAAATGTCATTTTTCACCGACCGTTGTTAGGAACTGTCGCAAGTTTTGGTAAAAAATGACATTTCGTGTTTTTAAATTAACCAAAAATAACCATTGAAATGCACTTTCTTCTAAATTCCGGTAACTGAATTGATTAGTACGAGTTAATATCTAACTACTACAACTTTTTATTAAGCGTAACCTGGTTTTGTAAATATTTTCCCTCATATTTCACACAAACAGGGGACCAGATGACGTCACGAACTCTCCCATTCGGTATTATACTCTTAGCGGGCGTTTTCGCGGGCTTAATAAAATTAAAACTTGTAGAATTAATTTAATTATGAAAACGAACTTTAAAAAAAAAAACTCGTATTTAAGTTTGCATGTGAACATTGATAAATTTTTTTTTAAAAAAGGACTCAACTTCCTTATTAGCCCACGTACTAAGTTTTCTATTGCGACTTCGGTAGCTAAACTGAGTTGTAACCATTTTAAGCGAAGCAACATTTTGAAGTAGCCACTTGATAGGGCTAGACTGAAACATTTTCCTTTATTTGACCAAAATAATAAATTTGTTTTCAAGGGATGTTAACCACTTTCAGCTACAGGCTTTCCACTACACATAAACAAATGTTTTCTAAATATTTTACGCAGTACCATCGCAACGCCGCTGCGGGAAAATTCAGCTCGTTCATCAAATTTAATACGGTTAGTTGGTTGTTTTACTGATGATTTAATATCGGAAAGTCTACAACAGTCATGCAATATCACACAGTTTGCTAGACTTTAAAACTGCCTACGGTTTAGGCTGACTGAATAAATTAAGTATAAGAGTGACATTAACAACCATTAGATGTGGGTTTTCGAAGGAATTTTGATTTGGTTTAAAGACCGTGAAAGAACATCGTTCACGTTTCTTTAAGTATTCGTGGGCTTTTTTACATATCATCTTTTTTTTTACTAAACAAAGACAAATACTTCCGGGTTACGCGTTAGGCATAACCTGATGATATTTGAAACTCCACTTTTACCACCACAGTAAGCGAAAAATGTTGCTTGTGTCGTGATGGAGGACTTAGCTAGCCGAGAAATTGAACACGCGACGCCCGGAACTAAAAGCGATGCCAACTCAGCCACTGACCAATCTGTACTTGAAAAGTCGTTTTATGTGTTCTCATTCATAGCCTAATTTAATAATACAGGACAGATCCAATATTTTTTTTAAATTGGTAGGTACGTGTAATTTTTGAAAATCACGTCGATAAATGTAAATAAAGTGGGCCTTCAGCAATGGTCGTTACTAAAATATATTTCCTGTTAACATTACAACGAAACAACAATAAAGCTTTCAAAGCTTTAACATGATGATAATAATAATTCTTGGCGTTGGTTATGTTCGCCCAACTTGTGCTTCGTTCCACTACATCATATTTTGATTTTCAAAATGTTGCCCGGTTTCCGAAAGAAAATTTGTCATCATAACCGCTAACGAATGCGAAACGGCCATCAGCGGGCCATAAAATAACCATTTACTGGAGCAGTATTGCCAGAATGTCGCTTTAAATTATTTGCCGCCATGTTATATTGGGTGTTCTCAAGGATTATATAACTGCAAGGCCTGAATTAGGAAGGGAAGAAAATGTGAACGTGGACAAATTCAAACCATAGAAAACATTTTTGTGGAATAGCTTCTTCAAAATTCCCCCAGGGGCACATTGAAGTTGTTTACATCTACTGAGTTAAATACATCCCTCAGTGTTCCAAGAAGAATGTTAACTAATAAGTAAGTTGTAAAAGTGACGCCAAGTTGACCATAGATATTTATTATAAATTATTCAGATGGGTTGGCGCTATGCGGATTTTTGCTATGTCAAGACCGAGAACGGCGCCGCAAGCGATTCTGACCATGTTCTTCATACAACTTCTTTATACATAAGGAACAAAATCGCTTCAAAATTTTTTTTTTTTTATTTCGACCCGCAGCCACCAGTGGGCGAACGGCAGTCGAGAGACAATACAATATTATTATCTAGCACAGGTCGAAAAAATAAAAACCAATTGACTCATGCCTCTGTAAATAATGAGGTAAAAATTATATTAAACCAGCTGACCCGGCACACGATGCAATCCAACTTAAATAAAGAAACTGTTTCTCCCAGCGTGTCCTATCCTATTCGTCCCCGTTCCCTTTCCGCCTCCTTTTCCCCTCACTCCTTCCACATTCACCATCCCCCTCCCCTCTCCCGCTGTCCCCCTTCTCGCGGCCCCTTCTCACGCATTCCCCTTTTACTTTTTCCGCCTTTCCCCCTCCCTTGTCCCTCACCCTTGAACCCCCCTCCTTATTTCCCCTTTCTCTTCAAACTCGCGTTTGACCTATTTAATTTTTTTATGCAAATTTCATAACGCCAGAGCTCATCAGTATAGATAGTGGTTAACACAAAGTAATTTGTTTCATTTAAATTATTATACGCCTATAAATTTTTCGTTGGGGCTAACTTGCATTAATCTAATCTTGTATCGAATATTTAACCACAATTTGAGGTAAAAATGATTATAATCGGATAAGGTTCAAGTGAGTCATTTATATAATTGTTTATAAATATTTTAAAACGCGCACCATCGCCAGATGAATTTTGACAATCGTCAAATATAATATATATTTTCTTAACTTTACACTTTATTCCTTATTGGAAAAATATATCTGATGTATGAGGAATTGCACACGATCATATTTAAAATTAAATTTTGGATAAAAATTGCATGTAAATCAATTCATTTTTTGGTTGGTTTATCCGCCTCCATCACCGCTGCTTTTTGTTTTGACATATGAGAGTCGATATATTAAAATAAAAAAAGGTATGCAAAAAAATATATCGTTTCACTGATGCACATACTATACTACTACAAAAGCACAACAATCCATTTGGTTTTTTGCTCGTAAAACACATTATTTCTTTGTATCTAAAATTCAACATTAACTGCCTTATAAAAAAAGACATCACTACCACTCAAGCGATGGCCAATTTGGGCAAGTGATTTTTACAAATTAAAAATAGTAATTATTTTATTTTATTTTTAGTTACTTTGTTATGAAACCTAAAAACATGAAATAAATGCTGAAACCTAGATAAATTCATTTTAAACCGAAGTGGTCAGTTTTTATGTCTCAGTACTAATATTTTGATGTATGATATTAATTAAATTGAATGGCCGAATAGAAAAATCTTGATAATCTCCATCGGATTAGTGGTTACAGTTTTCATGTAAAATGTTTTATCTTACTTCGAAAGTAAACCGTAAAAAATTACAAACTCAATCAGCTTAACTCTTTAAACATTTTTTTGTTTTAATTTGGATATTGAGTTTAGGTAACACACCCTCCACATTTCTTTGTTCCACCCTGTCGGATGGGTGCTCTATGCATTTTTTCGCATATAAAATGAATGTTCGAACGTTTTATTTTTCATTGCTTCACTTTAATGGAGGTAATTTAGTACTTTACGCAAGCGCCAGTTTAATTGTGCTTTCCATAAAATTTCATCGCGCGATTACATAGCGTATTAATTGCCCATATAAAGCGGTCTCGTCTTAATGTATGAGAGAGATAAGAATTTCGCGTGAGGTCGGCGATGTCAAATTATTAAAAAAAATTCAAACATTAAAATGCGAGACTGAACCATCATCATCATCTCATCATCTTATAAAGATAATAACCATTTATTTTTTTAAGACTTTTTCAGCGTTTTGGGGTAGTTTTCAGATAAAACATGTCGAATTTATTGTTTTTTAAGAAAAAATATTTGCTTATATGGGAAAATACCTTTGTTCAAAAAAAATGGAATTTCGAAAAGGTAATTTTTTTTTTTACTTCTACGGTCATGTAGAATCATCTCCAGAAGTAGTGTTTTGTACCCCCCAGACATCCTGTATATTATGGTCTTAGTTGAACACGGAATATTCATTAACATTTTTTTTTCTTGGGTGATTTGTAACAGTTTCTGGATATTTAATTTTTATTTATTTCATAATGACCGTAGGTACATTTGATATGTACTTAATTTTTAATTATTTGTTACCGATTTTGACACGCCCTTTATTTAACTGACCCTTGTCTTATACTTTTATTATTTAAGGAAGCTTTTAAAACTCTAGTTAATGTCACGTACCCTGGACGCATTTTCGTAAATACCCGACGCGTTACCAGGCCTTATGCAGGTAAATAAATAATCGGTAAATACCCGACGTATCGTGGTGATACGTCTGATGTTTACCTCTCTTTAATGAGAATTGTTTTAAAGTTGAAAGGTGCATTTATTTTAACGAAAAATTAAATTAAAAAAATACTTGATTTAAGTGACCTAGCAGAAAACTACGAAATTAAATCTAAAAATTGTAATGATCTTAACCTAACCTATCCCAAAATAGACTTACACAATATAATCTTACCTTACCTAAAATTATCTAATCAAACCTCACCTAACAAATTCAATATTCTTCTGAAGTATCTGAAACATTAAATTTCGCCTCGTAAATAACTGACGTGTTAGCGTCCAAAACGTGTGGATAATATATACTTATATGCATCTTGGACGTGTCGAACTGATAGCGATCCTTAAAATGAATAAACAAATTTACACCGAAAAATAAAACTTTATAATTTTCAATTTGTTCAAGAGGGATGGCTTTAGATTTTTGGATAGTAAATGATCTGAATAATAAATTGTTGAGTTTTTAAACATCTGTCCTCTCTTCCCTCATCTGCTCCTATGAATACTCTTCCGCCTCACTTACTACTACATATATATTTGTAAAGGAATAAGAGTACCTACCTAGAAATATCTAGGATTCCTTTATATTTAAATTATGAATTTTATTTTTGTTTTTTTCAAATGTCATGACTTTGGTTACACTATATTATGTGGCTGATATTTAAAAAAAAAATAAAAACAACCTCTATGTGACAAATAAACTTTAATTGTCGTTTCTTTATACTCCAGAGCAACACATTGTTTTATTTGTCATTTAAAACCTAAAGACAACAAACAGTCTTATATATTTTTAGTGACCAGATCTGAAAAGTCCGTCACGTCCCACCTTCAGTCTTCCTGACGATATCCCCAGAATACTTGTAGCAACATTATAACATTAATAAATTCGGGAATAACTATCCCCACTTTCTATACAGTTAAAACTCTTGTTGTTTCACAGCAATAACACCTCCGTGGTTGAGGGGCATAGCATTTAATTATAATCGTCTTGCAATCCGAAGGTCTCCGGTTCAAATCCGGCGTGTGCAAATACATTTTATTTGACTAATTTGTGTTATTTCACATTGATGATGGACACTGCAACGCTGTCCGAAACGTCGACTAAAGAAGGAGGTAGCGCAACACAGCACATCATCCCAAAAACAAACAACGAAAAAAAATAAAAATTCACCATTGATTAATAATAATAAATGGTATGGTATCTTTGCGGCATGTTCCAGAGTGGAAGATACTTTCAGTGTTGTCCTGGCGTTTAGACCACCATTCAGAATTGAAACATTGTTTGAAATGGCTTTAATAATTAGCCAGGTACGTCCCCACCTTCCTCTTTTCCATCTCCATTCCCTCCCGACTACTTTCAGCCTCACAACATACCCCAATTGGGGATGCCGTAGTCACACTAGCTCCAGACAGGAGAAGATGGGTTTCCGGGATTCTTAGGCGGTGTTCCCACAAAAAAAATAACAAATGTTTTGATTAATTATTTATGTATATCACCAAATAGTAAGAACTTTAAGTTGAAGAAAGAAAATAAAAAAATAATAATTTTTAAGTTTAGTATACATTTAATCCTGATGATGTGAACATCGTTCATGAAACATGTAGATTGTGTATTAATAAAAGTGTAAACAAAGTTATTTGTCTTTTCATCAAAATAAATAATGCCATCACAAAGTGAAAACCTATCCGAAGAAGTTTTCTTCGATAAATTAAAGAAAGAGACCTTAAACCTAAATAATTACCAGGTAGTGTGTTTGTTTATTGAAGGAGAAAATAAAAATAAAAACTCAAATCTCTTTCTTCATACACTTTCGTAGAAAATTATGTTTTAATTTTTGTTGCGGTTAGCTGTAATATTTATTTTTCTGTAGCGAATTTAAAAAAACAACTTTTATGAAAAGGTTGGAAAAAAACTCGCATGTGTGAATTTGTATTCAGATCGTCTGCTAAATGCAGGGGTTGGCGAATTTTCGCATCCTATTGCTAAAAACCATTATCCACCTTTTGTATTCCGCACAACGGAGCCTAAAACTGTATCAGTCTATAGTTTCTAAGCAAGTTTTCAAAGCTGGTTTGTATGCAAGGTTCCATTATGAATTCAGTCCGCCCGAGCTCGCCTTCATTTTTCAGAGTTTTTGCTCAGTTCAAAACGAAATATAAACGAGTTGCTTCAAGTGGGAAAGGATTTTGGCGTAAATGCAGTTTTATAAGGTGTCAAATGGAATACGAGAATAAGAGACTTGAAATAAATAATGGTACTCTACTCGGATCTACCTTTGGGCCAAGCATAATCTTCATTATTTGGGTTTAAGTGAATGTTAACTTTTCCCTACATTAAAAATAATTGGTTATTGGTTGAGTACATTGTAATGTTGATTAATATGGTATCGATCTTTTTTTTTAAACAAACATTACCGTGTTACGAATAACCTGAAAATGTTTGAAAATCTCCTTTGTCCAGGGCGTTGGACTGCCATTCCGAAGGTCGAGGGTTCGAACCCGGCTTGCGCAAATAAATTTTATTTAATTGATTTGTGTTATTTCACAATTAATTATTTTAAATAATAAATAGTATATTTGCGGCACATTCCAGAGTGGAAGATACTCTTAATATCGCCCTGGTGTAAGACCACCATTCAGATTTCAAAGTTGCCTGAAATAGCTTTAGCCGTGTTTAGTGACTAGATCTGAATAGCCAGGTACTTTCCCACCTTCCTCTTCCTCGTCACCTTCCCTTTCTCACTAACCTTCAGCCTCACATCACACCCCAATTGGGGATGCCGTAGTCTCACTGGCTCCAGACGGGAGCAGTTACTCTTGTGAGGTATTCCCTATAAAAAATAAATAAATAAAAATATCCCCATGGTTGTGTCATTTTGAAAACCCATTTTGAAAACCCATTTTGAAAACCCAAGAAAAGTATCGCTAAAAAACAATACCAACAAATATTTTCGCTATAAATGCAGTAAAATTCATGAACCAGCTCGTCAGAAGAAAGTGTTCCGCAGTACCTAAGTCATTTCTATCTTTTCCTTACGTTATGTGGATATTTTCTCCAAGTTCAGTGGTTCCATTAAATTACACACATTTCATACAAAGGTCCTTCGAAACACAAAAATTACACCCACCCATAATTTTATGATTACAGTCCATTGATTTTCGCTGTCAATGTATTTGTGACTACAACAGGAGTCGTGTTAAATAATTTATCTCCCAGCCACCAAAAAACTGGTGTACTCTTCAATGTATGATTGATTTGTTTTAATCAACAGCCCTTGTCGTACATTTAACGTCGGCTAAAATTACATCGGGGGTGTTTTAAGTACCCTGGAGCACGCGGGGGGCAAATTAAGATGTCTAAACAAGCCCCGACCAGGCAATCGTCGTATCTAACGGTCACACGTTACGCTTAATGTGTCGTAACACTCGTGAAAATTTCCACGTATCTGACGAACCAATCCACTGGGCTTGGACTGTAAAAAACAATTGTGTGTGAAATAGACTTTTGCAATGAAATACGACTCTCAATTACGATTTATTGGTGAAGTATGTGAAATAATTTATATGTTCTTACTAATTTTAATACTATATATCTACCTATCTTACCTGTGCTCATAATTTTATTGATCCTCTACAAAAAGCTCAAAAAACGATAATACGTGCGACCGACAAGATACTCCTCCACTCGACTCTTCTTTGAATACAACGTCTTAAACATACGGCAACTCCATCTAAAATTTACACTAACTCATTTCTTGTTTAAATATACGAAAAAAACCCTCTTACATCACAATTACACCACCAGAACTATAACAAACCGAAACTACAATGTACCTACACTACATACCACGTCAGCTCGAAGACACTTCATGTACTTAGCTCCAAAAATATTTAACCTTCTCCCCGACAACTTAAAAACTGAAACCCAACAACATACCTTTAAAAAACAATTATCTCTATGGATCGTCACACTTAGGAACTATGATAATATATAATCTTTTTTTTTACTTAAATTGATTTGTATAACTCTAATATCTATCAATATTATAATTAACCTATTATTATAAATTATTATTATGAAAATATTTAGAAACCTCGATGTATATTATTTGTAATTTTTATTTAATTTGTTTTAATTTAATTTGTATAATTTAGTAAATTATAATTCAATTTATCAACCATCATACTATGTAACTTATAAATAAATTTTTATTTATCTCTAACCCACATTTCCATAAATTCATTGTCATATTATCCGTAAACTACACTATCATCAATTATTATATTATCTGTAAACTTCGTTAACATAAATTCAATGTTATATTATCTGTAAACTTCATCCATCAATTATTATTTTATCTGTAAATTTCATTGTCATAAATTCCTTGCTATATTTATTACCTGTAAACATCATTATCATCAATTACTAAATTATATATAAATTTCATTATCATAAATTCACTGCTGCATTAACTGTAAACCTCATTATCATTAATTATTATATTATCGCTAAACGTACCTCATTACCTTAAATTATATAATCTGCATACTTCACCCGCCATAACACAGGGACATCCCTAGCATGGCGGGCGAAATAACACAATATCTACACTATGTATAAAATTCTTTTAATAAATAAATAAATCTTTTTATAACCTATATGGATTTTTATTTGAATCGAGAGTTTAAAGTTCGACTCACGTGAACACTGTTCATGTATACTGAGTACACGCTCTTTCAACTCGCCTACAAAAATGAGAGATAGTAAACATTTTAAAGAAATCGAATTTTTAATGTGATATTTATTATTTTGAAAGGTTACTTCAAACTAAACAGCTGATTTAAGCAATTTAAATTGACTAAGCGCCTCCGCCCACTGAGGCAACTGAAAACTCTCAACTGCCAACTGTATTTGTGTGACAATGTGATGGCCCGCATACTACACAATCACTCTAACACCCGTTGTCAATGACTTGCAACTTGCACTGCTGATTGCCCTGGCCTGCCGTTGCAAGTTGCCAGTTGTCAGCTGATTGTTCTTCGTCTATGGTTAAACAAGCTTTTTGACCAATCAAGACAGAGAAAACAGCCGGTTTTAGTTGGTTTTCAGTTGCCTCGTCAGCGGAGCGCCTAAATGACTGACGTTAACTCGACCGTTTGGAATTTCATTTGTCTGTAAATTTGCAATTTGTGACTGTAATTCAATGTGTTGACTTAATTTGAGAAATGTCGTCATTATGAACAAAGGGAATAGTTAGTATACGGTTTGTAGAGTACAGATTAAGGAACAGCAATTCATTACTTCGGAGTCTATGGGAAGGTATATTGAACTGGTAGAGTTGTTATAAAAAAGGGTAGTGTAATGTACTGGTAATTATGTGTGTTAATGATCACGATAATTCTCTTGATTCTGCTCCTTGATAAGGGGCCAATATCTCCCTTATCTCGTAGATTCGCCTTAGGTACTTAATAATAAGACACGTAGGTATTTCGTACACTTTTAAACTTTTATTAGAAGATAATAATAATACACAGATTAAACTATTACTAGTATTGAAGGCTGACTGCCGAACCGTAGAAGTGCTGCTCCGCTTTTTTTAATATTTTTTTTTTAATAGAGAATACCTCACAAGAGTCCCAACTGCTCCCGTCTGGATCCAATGAGACTATGGCATCCCCAATTGGGGTATGTTGTGAGGCTGAAGGTAAGTGGGGAAGGGAAGGAG
Organism: Limnephilus auricula; assembly: GCA_951813805.1. Lineage (NCBI taxonomy): Eukaryota > Metazoa > Arthropoda > Insecta > Trichoptera > Limnephilidae > Limnephilus > Limnephilus auricula. Next base: position 12,521,362 of record OX638403.1, read on the forward strand.
ATGGGGAAGAGGAAGGTGGGGAAGTACCTGGCTATTCAGATCTAGTCACTAAACACGGCTAAAGCCATTATTAAGCAACCTTTCAATTCTGAATGGTGGTCTTACACCAGGGCGATACTTCTATTAAAAAACCATTATGTCAATTTGGACTAATTTAAATACGGGCGCTACCAGGAAAGCTTTTACAAAAAGTGTTGAGTGTTAAGATTGACAGACATAACACTTAACTAAAAAAAAATTATTATATAAATATTTTAACAAAAAACCATAAGCACATATAGAAATAAAAATTATTATCCACTCTAGGACTAATACACAACAACATAAGTGCAATTTCTCGTATTTAGTAGTAGAAAGCAAATCCGAAACTTAAAATGGCCCATAAAATACTCAAAGATTGAGAGCGGAAACTAACATTTTTTATATCATTTAGACATATCCTAAATAAAGACTTAGTCAGAATAACGTATTTTGACTTCTGCCAATCAATACTACAAAAGGGCATTATACGGCTAGATTTACTAGATGATCATTTGTGGAAAAGTGTGTGAAAGGATTTAGTTTTTCTTTGGGGAAAATTTAACCCGGACATAAAGTCTGGCGCAGAGAAATAACGTTCATAATAACACTTCCTCAATACACACAAGTCTAGCTTTTTTTATGGTGGTGCATCTTTTACCAACCAGTGAAAATATTATTACGTATATTTCAACATATTTTCCTAAAATGATGTAACTTTTTTTTTTTCACAATATTATTTAAATAAAATAAAAATATTCTAAACATAATAACGATGATAAAACATTTTAAAAATCGTAAAATTAAATCGATTGTGTAGATGTATAAGTTCATAGGTACTATCAAAATCGAAATGATATATGTTGTCAGTCTTAAGTATAATCTTGAAACGTAAAATATAAATCAGAAACTCGTATATGCAATTAATTTGCACGTATTCACCTTTTTCGACTCAATTTTCTATAGAATTTTTTAGTATACTCTACGACATTTCAGTATGAACTATTAAAAACTGTGAAAAAATGGCAAGACTAAAAATATTTTTACACTGAAACTCACATATCAAACTCTGGCGAAGGAATTGCAAAATATATGATCATCTCAATTCCTCAAAATGAATACATTCTACGCAGCAATAAGAGCTAACAAGAGTATCTAAAAACAAAATACCCTCAAAATTAAGTGTTATTTTTGTGGTCCCAAAAAAGTGTTTATATTCCGCTACCCATCGGTAAATTATTCGGTATCGCGAATCGGCCCGTAGCGCCCAATCTATGCTTGGAGACGCGCCAAATATATACAGCTCCCGTTCGATCGTCGTTTACTTAATGTCCCAACATTTTTTCCTTTGCTAGCTTCTACTCAGGGAGAGTAATGGCGGGAAAGGAGTTATAAATCAACCGATTTAGTTAGGTACTTGTTGTGTTTGCGTTGTTTTTTCTCACGACCCATTTCTTTTCCCTTCACGCATAAAAAGTAGAGAGATAAACAGTTTTTTTTACCGTTTTTATTTAAAGTTTTTTTTAGACTGATTTCAGTAAAAACTCGCAAAATATTAATATTGGCTTTACCACCTGCAATCATCAATATGATGAATGATTTTTTTATAAATATTTATTTTTGCTGTAACTTGTAACTGAGCACTTTATTTGTTTGCCAGAATAAACAAAATTAATTACTAGTAAACTCAAACATTTAAATCTGTAATATATTAATTTATTAAGGCTCCCAATCCGAGGGTCGCGGGTTCGCAAATAAATTTCAATAATTAATTTGTTTTATTTAACAATTAATTAATTAAAAATAATAAATATTATATTTGCGGCACGTTTCAGAGTGGAAGATACTCTTAGTATCACCCTGACCAGGAGATACTGAGAGTATCTTCCAGAATTCAGAAGAAGTCCATTGGGCCGAGGCCATTGCAATTCAGTCAAGAATGCTAGTATTTGAAGACGCATCCATTATACAGAATATCACCCTCATTTCAACACATTTCTACCATTGTATTAAAATTGGAAACAAAAAACCTTTCTCTATTAATCAATTTTTTTACTGAAAAAAATGACCGAACTCGCCAACGCCCTTCCTAATTCAATATCAGAAAAGAATCGTGAAAAGTTAGATTCAATTTTGCTTTAAAACCTGAGTCTTGAAGACATGAAGAACATTAATGCCTACATCAACGGCACAGATATAAAACAAAACAGGTATCTCCCGAAATGGCGTAAATTTTTAAATTTTGTCCAATGACGTCTGTTGACGTAGAGGGGTCGTTTTCAGCGTACAAAGTGACAAACGTCACAAATTTGCATTTGAAAATTTGGAAACATACTTAATTGTATATTGTTACAAAAACTATGCATAATTTTAAGAATATTTTGGTGTTTTTGTACCGTCTTTAATAAAAAAAAAATAAACTGGTTTTTGATTTAGCATTGTGCATATTTTGGGCATATCAAGAGTTTTTAGTGCATATTTCGGCCTTTGTTAGTGCATATTTTGGCACTTTGTTAGTGCATATAATCCGATGTCTAGTTATAAATATTAGCGTCCCTATTAAATCTACTCGACTCCACTATCTTTTTCACTTTGTTAACTATAGCACTAACTAGTCAAATTATTCACCGCTAATGCGATTTCACCCAACTGCCAATATATATATATATATATATAGTCAGAACTTTTCGACATTTAGGAAGGAGGGGAAGTTCTAGGAAGGAAAAATGTTTGAGGAGTGGGTAGGACTCTGGGGGGCAATGTATCTAAGAGTGAAGGACGTATGAATCCATCCCTCGTGCAAGGCGATAGGTCGAGATAATCCGGCTGAAGAGGTCTAGGTTAGATCTCCCCCAACCAATCTCTCCCGATCCCCGCCTAGACCTAGACAAACCTAACCTCACCGACGGGTGGCGGATACACCACGCCTAATTAACCCAGGCACCCCTGCTAAGTCACCAAACGTATCGTATCAATTGGGGTGACCAACGGTACAAGTACCATCTAAAAAAAACACTGTGAATTTGTCCATATATATATATATATATATATATATATAACTTCTAAAATAACAGAAACAAAAGTGTAAATAATAATTTTTGGAGCATACTTTGCGATTTTTTTCCATCGAGGAAATTTTATGTTATTAACCTTCAGATCTTCAGATATTATATTGAAAATTTACCTATATATTTTTTTAAGAACTTAGAAACATAAAGTGTTCAATGAACATATGTTATTTTTTTTTCGTTGTTCGTTTCGTTGTTGTTTCGTAATTCGGTAGAAAATCGGAATTCCGGCCCTTAATGTCGACCACCACAACACGGACATGCATGTGCCTAGGCATGGTGGTCGTAAAATCCTCTAAAAAACATGTAACTAACCATTTTATGAATAAAGAAAAAAAAAAAAAAAAAAAATTGTGTTTTGTATTAGGTAGATACTATGAAACCGACAACCGAAAAATATAGTATGTTATACTTAGCAATCAGTGAGACTCGTTGAAATAAGTGTCAGTGGGTATCTTTTGTGATATTCCAACCCTTTAATTATCACTACCCTTACTTCTTAAGACAATTCCCCCTCCAACAATGTACGATTGTTTCATGTGATTACAGCACAACTGCCTGGAGTCAGTGTGATAATGACATCCTTAATTTTGATAATTAAATTCAAAATTACTCTCCGATTTTGTCGTTAGTTTGATATGTACTGATGTAAACGGATGTTAAACAGCTTTATTTAAGAAAAAACAATATATTAAACAATATTTTAATGAAGAAGAAGATAACAATAATAATCAAAAAAAATTAATATTAAAATGAACAAAACACAGAAAAATAATAAAAGATAATGGTCGCAACTGGGATTCGAACCCAGAACCTTACGTTTTACCGGGACATACACCTCTACCAATTGGGCCACTGCGATCTATTATGAGACTGTCGTAATTGTCAACTTCATATTTCAAATTTCAGAATCAACACTATTATATTTGCGACCATTATCTTTTATTATTTTTCTGTGTCTTGTTCATTTTCATATTTTAAACAATTACATTATTATTATTATCTTCTTCTTCTTCAATGATATATTACATTGATGGGAATAACCTTCGAAAGTTAAAAAGAAAGTTTTTCTTATAAAAAAAAAATAAAAAAATGAATAAACAATACATTTATTTGTGGTGAGCCGCAATGTGACAGCTATTTATCAACAAAAAACAATATTCTTTCGTAATTAAAAATTCCCTGTATCGTGTAAGGGGCTTGATCTCGATTGCGGCATGCGCAAATTAATCAAAATTTCAAAAAAATATATAGCATATTTGCGGCACCTTCCAGAGTGCAAGATACTCGCCATGGTGTAAGAAATAGCTTTAGCTGAGTTGTTTGATCAGAACTGAATAGCTAGGTACTTTCTCACCATCCTCTTCCTCATTTTTCCCCCTCCTCAAAACCTTCAGCCTCACAGCATACCCCAATTGGGGATGCCATAGTCTATTGGTTTTGAAACAAGTTGATAATATTAATTAAACAGTGCAATCAAAGATTGGTGGTTTCATTAAATAAAAAAAAAATGTTCTTATTGATATTTCCTTAGTGGTTTCACCCGTTAAGATTTTTTTTTTTAGATTTTTTCGCACGAGAAAGTAAAATCATGTTCTACGTGTAACGTATCATTATCATTAAGATACACGTGCCACGGGGATGGTAGAGTTATATCAGGCACACGAATGGAACCTTCAAAATTTCTTGCCTATTAAGGGTGGGTCTAACATGTTGTAATGTCTTGTTTGCGCAACTACAAGACACCCCGAGCGGCCTAATGAATTTCCTGGCTACCTTATCAATTAAGGGTACAGAAGGCGTAAGACTATAAATCCCACTAAACTACCCCCTTTACTTGTTAGGTAAGTCTCAAATTATACCCTCGTCTTAAGCGCTTCGGGGGTTGGAGAAATTATAGCGGCTCCACCATGTAAAAATGTCACTGTGTTCTTATAATCATAAGTTCATGGAGTACTATTATTCTACTCCTTTTTGTAAAGTTATGTTAATGTTAGGAAGTAATATTATTTAACCAAATCTTAGAAGTTATAAGTTTTTAGATTTTCACGGCCAAAAGCATTTTCGTTGTTTGTTTTTGGGGTGTTATGCCGTGTTGTGCTACCTCCTTCTTTAGCCGACGTTTCGGATAGCGTTGCAGTGTCCATCATTAGGGCAGATCCGGCAGATCCGACGATGTGAAATTGTTGTGTTAAGTGTGTGCTTATTTACTTGGAAGCGATACCGTGTCGTCAGCTTCAACCACTATGAGCTGGTAGGTATTTCAGTGAAAGGGAACTACTTTGAAAGGGAAATTTTGTAAAAGCGCAGGTGAAAGTGATGGACACTGCAACGCTGTCCGAAACGTCGGCTAAAGAAGGAAGTAGCACAACACGGCATAACAACCCAAAAACAAACAACGAAAATCTTAGAAGTGTTTGACCAAATGTTTGAAGTAATATTATTTATATCTTAGAACTGTGTAAAGTATGTAAATTAACGTTTTGTTTAAACAAAATATGAACCATGAGGTCAGAGGGTCTTCCTTAAGCGGCCTGTACCTTGTCCCGGTCCGCTATGCAGCTGGTGGGTACAAGCATTCTCCACCTAGACCTTGGATAAACCTTAACCTACGAACGCGGGCACCCCTGCTAATTCAACAAAGGTACCGAATCATTTGGGGTGACCTATGAATGGCAAAGGCGTTGGTTATCTAAGCAAAGGGTCCTGACGCGGCGGTACCCATACCGCCTTCCAAATTAATGTATTCAAACTGATAACTTACGTTTAGAGGGTATTGCCAGAGAATACCGGAAATTAGTCATTTTTAAATCAAATTCTAGACGTATTGACTCTTTATTACAAAAGAAAAACATAAATTGATTTTGAAAGATTCTTATTTTATCTGGTACACGCAGTTTTAATTTTTTGAAAAACTAAGTTTATTTTTAAAATACTTAGGTTATAATACCGTTGGTCGTTGGCAGATTTGTTCAATTTTCAAATAATAGATTCTATTAAATAACACAAATTTCATCATATAAATCAATCAACAAAATAAATCAATACATAATCTAGTAAACACGGTTTCCAAATTTTTATTTTAGTTAACATAAAATCATTAAAAAATTAATCCGAGAACGTGTGTTGTGATAAAAAATACCTTAGTTTTTCTATTTATTTAAGATCTAACAAACTTAAAACATTGAAAAAAAAATTAACACACTTATTTAGTCATTGTTGAAAAATCATATTCCTTCAAAAAATACTTACAAGAAATCTTACAAGATCAAAAAATACTTACAAGAAGTACACGATATTTAATAATCTATCATCGTGCGTTTAGAGCATTTTTATTACTTACTTGAATGTAGGTATACCTATATTAAAGGAAGTTTTGAATGAAATATATCGATATAAAATTTTTAAGTTATACTTCTGTACTAAAATAAGTCTTATTTTGCATATTGTGGTTTCTTGTAATATGTGTACTTTAGCATTATATTATAATTATTGTTAAATTGACCTGCTGGTGTTCAAATAAAGAATAAAAAAAATAAAAAAAACTTTAAAATATCTGATACGGGGAATAATCGATCTTTCTCATTGGAACATCCCTGTACATTTGCAAGCATTTTTTAACTTTTATTCTCAGCCGCTGGTCAATCGCTCTCAAAACCCAGCTGAACTCGTGCCTTTCCCCAAAAATAATATTATATGATATTATAATAGGAGCTAAGAGCACATTTAACCGTATCGAATATCCTCCACAAACAACAATGAAATATTAAATACGAACATGTTATAATATCGCATAATATGTACATAGGCACCTAATATTATAGCAATAAAGTATACAACATCGTCGGCCCGGTGCGGCGACCCTTTATCAGTATATCTCATTTACCTCGCAATATCGAGTCACTTTCAAATGTAAAAGATCTCGTAAAATTGGGATTATCTTTGGTTGGGGGGTGTCCCCTTGAAACCGGCTTTCAGACATTAAGCGCTATATCCAATATATAATAAATAGATACTTCTATACAGATTTATGCTCGGAATCTGTTGTTAAACCAAAAGCTGGCTTACCGCTGGTATGGAAAATGCTAGTCGAGCTGGTCCGTTGGTACAAAACTAGAGCAGAGACCCTGGCACGCTTGCTCTATAACGATCGATAGGATAACTATCGGTAACTTCTCATCGTTCCCTAGGACAACTGCACATCGCTAACGTACAAACAACAGTTGATGTTGAATATGTTAAGGACACTTAGTCATTGTGAACTGTCACTTATTCGTTGGCGATCTGTAGTCATGCTAGGGAACGATGAGAAGTTACCGTTAGTTATCCTATCGATCGTTATAGAGCGAGCGTACTAGGGCCTCCGATCTGTGTAAAATCAAGAAATATTATAATTATAGGATTTGTGAATTTTTTAAATAAAACAATGGAGATTCCTATTTTATCGTTCGTCTGATATGATAAGGAGTTCCAATATTGAAAATTAAAAGTTCATTGAACTTAGATAATGTTACACATTACGCAGAAATATTTCATATTTCTTACCAACTTAACTAACTAACTAACCATCACGCCGTTTCCCCTCAGGGGTAGGCAGATAGGACGGACCGCCAAACAACTCGGTGTTGGCACACACTCCTTGCCTCTTCCTCATTCATATTCATACATCTTCTCAATCTTCTCATATATAGTCTTCTATTATTCTTTCTTCAAACTTCATTTTTAATTAAATTAAAACAAATACCTTTGTTTAAACTACTAATATAATCACAATTACCTACATGTTTCAAAACCGATGGTTTTGAAACATGTAGGTAGTAATGACATTAGCAAAATATATGTCAGGGTAGTAATGACATTAGCAAAATAAACAAACAAGTATAGACTAAAAAGAACAGATTAAAAAGAACTATGGACAAAAATATTATAGAGAGAGGTGATTAATTAATTAAAAAATATCGTAAAAAACAATTATTTAAAATTAAATAAAAAAAATTATTTTAAAATATGAAAAATTACATATATATAAATTACAAAACATAATAAAGATGTTTAAACAACAAAAATAAATTATTTTAAATATAATTATTAATTTAATTTCTATTATTCTGACTCTTGACATGGCCCGACTCAAGTATCTGATTCACTTGATCGTGCCACGTCTTGCTTGGGCGTCCTCGGCTTCTTCTACCATTCACATTTCTGTCATAATTTTTTTTACACTCCTTTCTTCATTCATTCGCTAAACATGCCCAAATCATCTAAGCGTCCCTTTCTTAATCTTACTCATTACGCTCGCATCAGCCTTGCATTCTTTTCGGATCTCCACATACCTCACACGATCATACATGGTTTACCACACATGCGCCTCAGGGATCTCATTTCTACAGCATTCAGTCTACTTTCATCCTTTCTCTGCCAGTTCCATTCAGAGTAGGTGCCAGTACTCTATTGTGGACTGCTAGCTTCGCTTCTGTGGACAGCTTTTTGTTGGCTCCAATGGCGTTCAGTCCTCTATTAATGAAGTTACCTTTATAGTTACATTTTATACATACTACAAATAATCAAGGTAAATTTCAGATTTTACTTAGATATATTAAGGACCAGTTGTTTCGGAAAATTTCACGTTTGAATTTCCTTCAAATCGACATTCACCGAAAAATTGGGTTGTTTCAACCTCCGTCAGAAGAAATTTCAACGAAAATTTCATAGGACCAGTTGTTTTGGAATTCCCTTCAAATTTGAATTTCTTTCAAATTTGAATTTCCTTCAAATCGTCATTCACCGAAAAAATTGGGTTGTTTCAACTTCCGTCAGCAGTGAAAATACTATAGAAATGTGATGTGAATGTGATCAGCCGAGTCCGGACGGTTATCGAAATAATGGGAGGCGCACGCGCAGACGTCAAAATTGTGATTCGTCGGGGAACACTTGAATAAAATTTTCAAATTTATCGAACGTTATTTGGAGTTGAAACAACCCATTTCGTATTTGAAATATAAGAAGACGTGATTGCGTGTCAAATTTGAAATGAAAAAAAGAATCTTTTCATTTTTTAAACATTTCCATAAAATTTTCCTTGAAATTTCTTCTGACGGAGGTTGAAACAACCCAATTTTTCGGTGAATGACGATTTGAAGGAAATTCAAACGTGAAATTTTCCGAAACAACTGGTCCTTAGATATAAAACTTTTAGCTTCACAAATCCTACAATTATAAAATCCCGTGACTTCTCATGGGTCTGCGCTAACAACAATAAAGAGGGACACTTAGGGCCGGTATATCAGTTGGTCTAAAGCTCGGCTTTGACGGAATGTGGAGCTCAGCATGGCTTAGCACACAATCCGTATATCAGTCGTTATCCTAGAGTTGACCAATTTTAAACGTTTAGTCTATGATAATTTTAGTCATTTCTATGTCGAACCAATCTATTTATGTAAGTATCTATGGACTCTATGGTTATTTTTAAACAACCAAATGTCAAACGATGTCTAATGGTAGATTCAGACTGGGTCGACGTACGTATAACTAATTAAAACTAATTAAATTGTGTCATTTGTCTCTCTATGCATGCCTCTCGTGTTTCATATGTCTCTAGCCTCTCATTGTATCTGTTACTTGAGTGAGCTTGTATATAATTTTGTATATTTTTTATTGGTGATGTTTCTGTTTTTCTAGTTGTTTGTATCTGTATTTAATTGTATGTAATTGTAGATTTTTTGTATTTGTATGTCCCTATTTGTACAATAACTGAGTTTTTATAACTGGATTGTTCTCATGTAAATGCGAAAATCTGTAAAAACCCAGTATAAATAAATAAATAAATAAATAAAAAAGTATGCATCGCTACGCCTAACAATATCTGGGCTACTTAGCAACCATAGATTTTCAATGAAAATTTATGTTTTAGAATCACATTGGCCACACGCATCGCGACGTGCGATGTCTGTGGCCATTTTCATAGAAAATGTATGGGTTGCTAAGCATTGTTTGGCATAGCGATGCGTACGTACCTCGTCCAGTCTGAATCTACCTTAAATCGTCATCAATCGAAGAAAGTTCGAATTCCATGTTGATAGGTAAACTTATTCCTCCAATGTAATTTATTGCGTCCCTACGTAGCGGATCGAAACCGAAGCAATGTGAAATCTGACAGATGTCTGATGTGTTTTTGCCAATAGCGCTACAGCGTCTAGCAAAGGAACTATTCTGCGGCTTACCACGGCTTAAGCGGCCGATTTCGGCGGTTTAAGTTGAGCGAGGAATGTGCTCCTTAGCAAAGACTGATATACCGGCCCTTAGACTTATAAACTATATTTAAGATTCCGTACGAGGTCACTTTTGGTCCTGCATAGGCCATTCTTGTTTATTTTTTCATTAATGTGGCTTAAGTTTGACTGAACCAGTAGCACACCACAGAATAATAAGCAATATTGAGCGCCTCTGGGTTATTTATATTAAAAGCTAATGAAAAAAGCCAATGAAATGGAGAGCACAAAAAATATTCAATATTAAACGTAGGTATGATAAATCTTTGTTGGAATGGAGTTATTGATAAATATTTTATCTACATTACATAATTGAAGTGTGGAAGTATAGCTCAGTATAGTTCTGGTGTAGGACCACCATTCAGATTTGAAACGTTGCTTTAAATGGCTTTAGCCGTGTTTGGTGACTAGATTTGAATAGCCAGGTACTTCCCCACCTTCCTCCCCCCCATATCCTTTCCGCACTACTTTCAACCTCACAACATACCCCTATTGGGGATGTATAGTCTCACTGGCTCCAGACATGGGCAGTTGGTACTCTTGTGCGGTATACATGAAAAAATAAAAAAAATAAGAATTAAATACTTTTGTACAAACGTTGTGTACAAACAATCTAATTTGACCAGTTTGTAGTCCCTGAGATTACAATGTTTCCTGATCGCTAAAGTTTACAAAGTTTGTGGGCAGCATTGTTTAAGACTCGTGTAATATAATACAATATTATACAAGGTTTCCGGGGGTAAAAGAAATTCTAAATTATAGTACACAGATACTTTTCGAAATTCTAACCTTTTAGGGTAGTTTTTAGGTTTCAGTTCAGTTCAGTTGTTTGATTGAAAAAATAAAGTCTTTGTTCATTCCAGAATGCGATATTACCCATCACAAAGTTAGTTTAAAGAATGTTATATTTTACTCGAATTTCTCGTTTTAATAGTTGCACAAATTATTATCCCACGTTTGCACACATTAGGTCCAACCTTTAGCCAGATAAAGTAGTACCTGATATTGTACAATGGCCTATAACTGTATGGTTACATTTCGTTTTAAAATTGTAAAATAATGTTAGAGTAAAATATTTATTAGTGTTTACCGCAAGGCCCTTGTACAATTATGATATCTTGTACATTAGGGTGGTCCAGGCCCACATAGTAAAAAATAAATTTTCAAATATAGGTGTAGCCACCCCCTTGATTTGTTACACCCACAATTTCTATTATGTGTAAAAAAATTCAGCCCCCTATCTTATATACAAGGGGGTGCTCATCGAGTTAGAAGTTTGTGACAAAGAGTTCAGGAATTTAAGTAAATCTCGTAATTTAAGGTTTACTAATATTACAAGTATTTTAATCAAATAAGTATACAAAGCATTTAAATGAGAGCAAAATTTGGTAACAAAGCAATAATTAACGTAATATTAGTCGCAATCTTTCAAAACTGTGTTTGTTAACTCCTTTTTGGATGTTTCTGTTTTGTTGAACGATGTGAAATATAATTTGCTTTTCTTCCTCATTCTTAGTGAGTATCGTGTTGTAATCTTCAAATAGTTTAACACCTCTCTTCGTTGTATCATTAGCAACACGCAAAATTTTGACGCAGCTTTTGCCTTGAAGATAATCAACATTGTCATTCCAAGTCTCAGAGGGTAATTGCAAGAAAGAGTCCTTCACATCAAGAACTAAGAGCGTTTTCAATGTTATTTATGTTGCAAAAGCTTCTAATGTAACCTCCAAGGCAAGCTTAGCAGAATCACCTTACACTGAATGATTACCGATATCCGTATTTATTTTTGAACAACGGTCTGTTTCTCAGCATCAGACAGCTTGTTAGAAAACAAGGCAAATGCAACTAGTTCATCTGACAAATCCCTTAATTGACGCTCTAAAACACCCCTGATACTGATTTCGGAATCAATGGCTCGCACAATTTTAATCTCTTCCAAAATAGTAAGTCATTTACTAGTGAATGTGCTGCCAGAGGCGCTTTGATCCAAACTTTGGTTTAGGTGAGCACACCAAAACTAACAAATCGAACAATTTGTTTTTCTTCTCTCTTGATTATTTCGAAAGAGAAAAATCTTCAAAGCATACAGCAATTTTGCCATCCAACGAGCATGATGAATCGGACTTGAAGCGTGCCAATGTATCATCGCAGGCGGTTTGTTCAAAACAATCATGGTGAGCTCTACTAGCTCTTCGTAATCATCACGAACTTGATTCTCTCCAGATAGAACAGCTGTAAGACTCTCAAGAATATTTTCAGCGAACAGTATTTTCAGTATTTTCGTTCTTATCGAGGTCAAGACAATCGTAGTGCTCCTTCGGTAATGTTTCCCAAATATCGCTGAATCTTTTGAAATGTGGGATTTGAGGAGAGCTTGATGACCCAAAACACAGAGTAATAAATTTTTGAAAGCATTATTTCAAATACGTGATGACGACAAGCAAGTCACAAAAGATCACGTCCTGTATTTTCTTTTAAAAGAGTGCAAGCTCCCTTTTTGGCACCGGTGTTAGAAGCAGTAGTGTCAAAACTCATAGCCCGGACTTCATTTGTGATATTCCACTGTTGCATTGTGTCAAAAACAGCATCAGATATTTGTTTCCCCGTTCCTGTAGTTATCAAATTCAAAGCGCTTACATGGGCAAATACCAAAAAGTTTTTCTAGTTCTTTTGTAAACAAATGCTATCTTTTTTTGTGCTTCAGAATTTCTTCCTCTATTTTTCTTCAATAGAAGTCAGTTCTTATGAAACATAATCAGTTTTTCAATGGAGTGATTTTGTTGTCCGGTCGGAATACTAGATTTACTCCATATTCTATAAGTTCTTGAAAAAGTACAAACGCAAAATCGTTCACATTTTTGGATTCATTTAATATATGGTGATAACGGAGTAAAACCTGTCGAAGATATTGGATTGAATCGAAGAGTAGGAAGTTAGTAAAGCCTCATCAATGGCCCAATATCTCGAACCCCAAGTAGAAATATTTGGTATTTTTTTCGAGTAGATGAACTTATTTTATTACACTGACTGACTTCACAGTGTACTAAATAAGTATCAAAACTGTTTAAATTTGTCTATAAAACTCATCAGCAGTTTATTTTAATATTTATTTAATAGTTTAACACACAAAACTATCCTGTAACAAAAAGTAAAAATTAAGCATTTTACACAAAAAATTCTAAAACAACACTCGATTGAGCACCCCTTTCTACTAGAGCTATCTCGCTGAAATTTCACTACGTTATCACTATGAATACATGTAACAAATTCACGGGGTGGCCAAATGAAAAATACAAAAAAAAAATTTTTGGACCACCTTATTGTACATAATTATACATTTATGAAGAAGTGCATTGCCGGCATTTATGACCTACCGGAATATCCCCTATAATAAAAATACTAGCTTCCCAGATATCCTAATAGTCCAGTCAAATAAGCATTTCACCTCCAAATGAAACGGAATAAGGTGATAATTTGTACAAATCTTTATTTTATCAAACTGTATTCTAAGTGTTGTCTCAAAAGTCTCATAAGGTCACGCGTGAACGCCTTTAGATATTCAAGGTCAAAGGTCACGAAAATAAGTTTTTTGAAAATATCTCGCTTCTTTTGCCTCGAATCGTAATTGCATTAATGTAAAAGTTTTACAGTATAAAATTCTCTATAAATTTTGTATTATGTAATTTTTTATTTGCTAAACCATTTTTTAAGATTGAGCGCAAAGAGTGCGGAGTTGATTCGTCATTGACCTTGCGTTATGGCATATACGGCTAAGCACTCCGCACTCTTTGCACTTAATCTTAAAAAAGGTTAAGACAAAATTTGTGAAGAATTTTATGCTCTAAAACTTTTAGATTTATGCAAATACGATTCAAGGCAAAAGAAATAAGATATTTTCAAAAAATTGATTTTCGTGACCTTTGACCTTGAATATCTAAAGACGCTCACACGTGACCTTATGATACTTTTGACACAACACTTTGAATACCAAAATAAAGGTTTGTACACATTTTCAGATTATTCCGTTTCATTTAGAGGTTACCCCATTTTTTTGCAGTGACTGGACTATAAGACCTTTATGTAGTATATTTTTTTTGTTTGGATCACGTCCTTTTAAGATTTAAGATGCATATTTTTGAAGTGGTTATTTCTGCCGACTTCTCATTTATTGTTTTTTATTTTTGTAAGTTTAGATTTATTACTGGGGGAGCTGTTTAAAGTGCCTGTTCTCACAGTGACCAATATAACTAGGTTATGTTTTATGTGTATGATTTCCTGTTAATATACTGACACTTTGATTTTGTAGATGAGTGATATTGTAGCGTTCAAGCTGAGAAATACATGGGTACCGGTTGAAAGATTAAGGGAAACTAGAACCATATTCTCTGATTGGTTTGGTGATCGTGTGGATCGCCAGCAAGCAGAAACTTTGACCATTTTCACTTGTATTTTTTTACAAAACTAGAAAATAAAAAAAAGTGTTGGTTATCCTTCTGGTATCCATTTGTTGCTGGTGTTCTCGTACCAAGACAGCCAGAAACAGTCTTCAATGGAAAAATTATTTGTAAAATCAGAAGAAAATTGATTTTCTAAAATAGATATCTTCTTTAGATCCAGACCACACGAAACAGCATTATTTGTTTTTTATTTAGGTAAGAATATAATTCGGTATTCGGTTTCCACTAATTTCAAATTTTTTTGTCTTTAAAAATGATGAATTAAAATAAAATCTGAAAAAAACAATGTCGTGGATTCTGATGATAGAAAAAATCTATTAAATCTTATGCACTTAAAAAGTTAACTATGTCTTGCTGAATATTCTTCAAATTATATATTTATATTTTGGATTCTTATTATAATATTTAAGACAGTCTCTGTATTTTTAAAAACTCTTATACTTGTTACAGAATTGGAACTTCTGGGAACTGAAAATATTTGCTAATATTTTCTTCATTAATTAAATATTACAAATTTTTTACGTTAACTCCTATGTGAAGTTAACATAAAAATAAAGATAAATATTAATCCTAGACTTACTGTAATGTCAATAGGTGTCGCAGATAAAGGAAAAATGGAAAAAATTATCCAAATTATCTAGATAGAATTTATCGAAATGTATCTATAATTATACATAAAGATATCAGTCAATTAAAATATGTGTAAAAAAATGAAGATAATGTTGGTAGTGTCTTAGTAAAAGTATACAGTTAAATGCGATCGAAGGGGCTAGAGTTTCATTAGCTCAGTGATATAGTACTGGCTGGGCAAGGCTTAGGTCCTGCGTTCGATCCCTAGATGTGACCGTATCTTTTTCAGATTTTTTTTGTTTCAAATTTTTTAATTGAAAGTCTCTAATATATTTTTAATTGATATTTTCACGATGCCAGCTAATTATAATTTTCATAACAATTTATGTAATATTAACCTAACCTAACCATAATTTTCTTCATAATTCATGTAATATCCACCAAACCTAACCTAACCATAATTTATTTAATATCTGCCTAACCTAACCTAACCTAACCATAATTTTTCTCACAATTTATGTAATATCCACCTAAACTAACCTAACCTAACCGTAATTTTTGTCATAATTAATGTAATATCCACCTAACCTAACCTATCCATAATTTTCTTCATAATTTATATCCACCTAACCTAACCTAACCTAACCATAATTTTCTTCACAATTTACGTAATATCCACCTAACCTAACCAAAATTTTCTTCATAATTTATGTAATATCCACCTAACCTAACCATAATGTATGTAATATCCTCCTCAACTAACCTAACCTAACCATAATTTTCTTCATAATTTATGTAATATCCACCTAACCTAACCTAACTATACCATAATTTTATTTATGTAATATCCACCTAACCTAACCTAACCATACCATAATTTATCTAATATCCACGCTACGCTTGCAGATATAACATATTTTCCTCCTTGCATACCCTTTTTAACTTGATTTAATTCCAATCAAAAAAATAAAACGGTGAAGAACTACCCGAAGCATATTTTTTATCCGTAAAGTACAGCCACGATAATAAAAACAGAACTTTTACCCAACTTAACGTACATTTTTCCAACAAGTTGCCTGTGTTTTTTCGCTACACCACGTAGGAGGAAAAATTACCATGTTTTATTTAATAAATTAATAATGTGTACCTAGAATGTGAATTTGATTATTTTCGCTCGACAGTCCAAGGACCAAACGCCCTCCGAAGGGACGATATAATAAATTCAAGGATTACTTTGCCAATTTAGGCCTTAAGTAGGAAGACCGCCGACCGGCCTAAAGACCGAACCCCAAAAGGCAAGCCTTCAATATTAAAATATTAAAATAGGACAAAGAATAACAAGAGACAAACTAGCAAGAAGCAAAATTGTAAAACATTAATAAACAGCAATTTTTTTACAACACGCCTTTCTACTCTTCATAACTTTGTAAAATTATATTCTAAACTTGACTAAATCAGTTGTCTTACATGCGGTGCACTTCTTAAGATTAAATTGAAGGCTCATAATAAATGTGCCTTATTTTATATTTTAAATTTTAGTAACGCTCGTACTTATGGTTGGAATTTTTGTTTAGGTGGTGAATGACTGAGTGGTTTTCTTTCGGTGGTGGGACCGTTCCAAGGACTTAGCGAAACATAAGGGTGCCTGTTTTGTTGATGAGATGGGCATATTGTTTTTAACGTGATTATAATTTATAAAATGGGAAGCGTGTTCCTTAACCGCAACAGTTTAGTCGCAATGATATTTTATTTCGGAAATTTAAATTTAACGTAGAAAAGGTGCGGCAATTATTTAGAAGCCTACATAGCGAGAAACTTTATCTGATTAGGTACTCTGTAATGGCGAGGCAACATGCTTACAATATCATTACTTTTTATTTGCGTTGTTGGGAGTAGGTAAAAAGAAAAAATGTTTTTTTTTTATTTTTTTTTTTATTAAAATTGAAGATAAACTTGTTAAAATTTCGTGAATAAGATAGGAAGAATATACATGAGGAAGATAAAAAAATAAAAGCACTCTTAGTCACGAACCTTCCAGCATCCACTTTCAGATAGAGTACACCAGAGTACAGTACAACAAACATTGGGCTTTGAAGAAAAAAAAATCTTCTTTGGAATGCTGTGTAAAAGGAATAAGGAGAAGTTCTGGGAACGAAAAAAGTAGGAGGGGTGGGTACGAATCTGGAATTCAATGTGTCCAGAAGAAACGGACGTATGAATCCATTACCGTCCATGGTCGAGTGGTAAGACATTTGACTCCCATTCGGAAGGTCGCGGGTTCGAACCCGGCGTGCGCAAATATTTTATTTGATTAATTTGTGTTATTACACAATTAATTAATTAAAATAATATATGTTATATTTGCGGCACGTTCCAGAGTGGAAGATACTCTCAGTATCGCCCTGGTGTAAGACCACCATTCAGAATTGAAACGTTGCTTAATAATGGCTTTAGCCGTGTTTAGTGACTAGATCTGAATAGCCAGGTACTTTCCCACCTTCCTCCTCCCCATCTCCTTCCCTTCTCCACTTACCTTCAGCCTCACAACATACTCCATTTGGGGATGCCATAGTCTCACTGGCTCCAGAAGGGAGCAGTTGGGACTCTTGTGAGGTATCTCTATAAAAGAAAAATTAAAAAATCCCTCTTACTTCGGTGCATAGCGATGGATCAAGAGAATCTGTATCTCTTTCAGCCATCCTTTCCCGATCCCGCCATGCAGTAGGTGGACAGACCCATTCGCCGCCAAGACCCAACAGACAAACTGGGCACCCCTGCTAAGTCACCAAACGTAGAAAACCACTTAGGGTGACCAATGGCACGGGTATTGGTTATCCAATAAATGGTTAAATGGTCGGCGGTACCATTAACCGCCTCCCAAATTGAAAAACTTAACTTATCTCTGCAAACAAACGAATGTAGTAATAATAACACTAGTTCGCAGAATATCCCGAGTGGAAGATACTCTCAGTATCGCCCTGGTGTAAGACCACCATTCAGAATTGAAACGTTGCTTAATAATGGCTTTAGCCGTGTTTAGTGACTAGATCTGAATAGCCAGGTACTTTCCCACCTTCCTCTTCCCCATATCCTTCCCTTCCCCACATACCTTCAGCCTCACAACATACTCCAATTGGGGATGCCATAGTCTCACTGGCTCCAGAAGGGAGAGTTGGGACTCTTGTGAGGTTTCTCTATAAAAAAAAAAAAAAAAATACGCATAGTAGAATATTGGAATAAGTAACAGATGTTCATAAATCTAAAAGTCTTTATATTTCTGGCTTTGAAAAATTGCAAACTCACACTCTCAAAATATTGAAGTATCTCACTTATGAAAAAATCGTAGGTGATTGTCCCGACATGATTATAACGGCGGAGCTCAGATGCTCGCCGACTTCTCATCACTCCCGCCGACCGGGAAACAAATGAGCTCGCTACAATGGCGCCGAAAGGAAAAGCAATCTTCCGGTGTGCTGGACCGGATGCCGGAAGGCAGGAGGCCGCCGGGCGCCTAAAGCTGGGGGTGGGCTCCGCTGAACAGCGCCGAGGTGAGGCTGTACTCTGTACAGATCGCGTGATGAAGGATTAAACCGGAAATCCTGCGGATTACTTAACGCGAGATCTAACTTAAAAAGGTAGGATAGAAATAAAAAACTGTATTACAATGTTTAAAATTATGTAATTAATGTTTTTTTTGCTGCATTTTAAGTAAGTTCTTTTGAATGATAGGTTTGCACATTTTGACATAATAGGAAAACTGCCATTATTATCTGATTTTAAAGAACTCTTTGTAAACTTTAAGTTCACTGTACTATATCTATTCATTTTCGAGAGGATCGAAACGTGCTAAAAGTATGGATATTAGAGAGACGGCATGTGAAGTGTGCCCGCGCGCTCCAAGTGTGCATTTTCGAAAATTCTACCCACACGGCTGACATTGGCTGTCACCATGTAAAATGGCTGCTGTCGTAAAAATGTCGGAACGTATTAAACGGCCAAAAACCAGCAGCCAATATCAGTTGTTTGGATAAAATTCTCGAAAAGGCACACTTGGAGCGCGCGGGCACACTTCACATGCCGTCTCTCTAATATCCATACTCTTAGGAAACGTGAAAAGAAAATAATAGAGGTTAGTTGGATAACTGGCTAATCATATCTGATAATTCACAATTTGGGAGGCGGGTATGGGTACCGCCGCCCCGGTAACCATTTATTGGACGACCAACACCTCTGCCACAGGTCACCCCAAGTGGTTCGCTACATTTGGTAACTTAGCAGGAGTGCCCGGGTTCGTGGAGTTAGGTTTGTCCGAGACTTGGGGGTGGATGCGTCTGCCAACCATCTGCGTGGCAGGCCGGATCGGGAGATAATGGTTGAGGGAGACCATTTGATCTCTCCAGCCCGACCATCTCGACCCATCGCCTTGCACTGCAGTGGGAGTGACGGCTTCCCACGTCCATCACTCCTGGACATATTTATCCCCAGATTTCTACCCACACCTCAAACCTTTTTCCTTTCCAGGACTTCCTCTCCTTTCTCTCCCTTAAAAAACCCTCGACACAGCATCTTCAAGGATGACGTAGGCCCTGAGGGATTTTTTCCCTCAGAGCCTCCTGTGTGGAGCTGTAAAAATAAATCAAATATTATGATAAACAACGCGCAACATTTCATTACAAAATAGTTTAAAAAAAACTGTTTCTTTGTATGTAATTTTTGTATGAAACTATAATAAGTGTATTTTTATGTTTTAATAATGATTCCATGAGTAAATTGATCAGCTAAAATAAAAGAGTATCTCTTTATCTACGATTCTAATTTCCAAAGTTTATAATTGACTAAACCGAGTTGTGAATTCATTACTTTTTGTACCAGAGTCAAAATGTTTATTTTGATTATTGTTCTTTAAAAATAAAAAATAAACTGAAAATATTAGCTGTTTAAACAAGATTCTTTAAAAACCGATTTCAGGCTTTTGATTATTATGAATAAAAACAGATTTAAAAATATTCAACCACAGATCTAATAATCTTTAAGCCGAAGTTTATTCAGCCGAATTCTCTCGAGAAACTTCGCAAATTCGGATTTTATATTCATATTAGAAATGAAAGTATTTAACTAATATTTAAACTTTTTATGAACCTAACGATGTTATAATAACGTAATTTATGAGTAATTTCTTTCTTACGATTTTCCGTCATAATCTGACAAGGATGGACGGATTGAAGGTATACAGGTGGAATAGATTTATATAGCCCGTTAGTAGAAAAAAACTGAATGATGAATTTGGAAATGGTCATAAAAATATTTGGCCAACTTTTTCATGGCTTAATAAAGAAACTTTGGCAATTTCGACGAAAGCTGTAGCAAAGTAATTGATCAACTTGGAAAGTAGGCAGTATTTGATGGAAAACAGGAATGCTTTTCTTGTTTTTTAAATTAGTTGTTCAAGTTGATCGATGTTTTTTGAGACCGCACTGAGATGTTTGTTGTGGAAATTTTAATTTGAAAACTTATTTTAAATTATCATGAAAAATTATTTTTTGGACCCGAGGGAGTTAAATTTATGATTCTGAAAATTTTTAACTCCCACCCCTTTAAGAAAACGGCAATATACCTTAGATAAAACTTTTTAAAAATGAATACCGCACAATCCCAACTATGCCCGTTTAAAGTCAATTGGGAAGGCATTTACAATTTGGGTATGTTGTGGGGCTGAGGGAATTGGGTAAGGGATGTAGATAAGGAAAAGGAAGATTGGGAGAGACTTATCACTTCGGATCTGATTATCAAACACGGCTAAAGCCATTTCAAGTAAAGTTTCGATTCTGAATGTCGCCGAAGGTAATTTTTCGCAAAAACGGTGCTACACATCCATACTATACAGTGGAAGATACTCTTAGTATCGCCTAGGTGTAAGACCACCATTCAGAATTGAAACTTTGCTTGAAATGGCTTTAGACGTGTTTAGTGACTAGATCTGAATAGCCAGGTACTTCCCCACCTTCCTCTTCCTCATCTCCTTCCCTTCCCCACTTACCTTCAGCCTCATAACACACCCCAATTTGGGATGCCATATTCTCACTGGCTCCAAACGGGAGCAGTTGGAACTCTTGTGAGGTATTCACTATAATATTTTTTTTTAAATACATATTATCCAAATATTATTATTATTAAGACCTGGCGTGTGCGCAACTCTCAACATGGAAACGGTTCTAGCTTAGGGGTAATAGGTAAGAGGTAGTAATTGATATTCTTAGTACCGCCCTGGTCCAAGACCACCATCCAAAATTGAAACGTTGATTGAAATACCTTTAGCCATGTTTGGTGACCAGATCTGAATAGCCAGGTACTTCCCCACCTTCCTCTTTCCCATCTTCTTCACATCTCTTTACCGTCAGCCTCACAAAATACCTTGATTGGGAATGCCATAGTCTCATTGGCTCCAGAGGGAACAGTTGGACTCTTGTATGGAGTTACATAATTTATTTTTCCAGAATCTAGAAAAATTTAGATTTCTTAATGCTATAAAAAACCTCGGGGTTTGTAATTCATCAACCTTGAAGAAGTAAGTTACTTTTCCAATGTGCAAATAAAAATTATAACAGTATTTTGTGTTTTTTTTATAACAAATAAACACCTATTTTTAACAACAACACGCCGAATTACGGAGGCGGTTGAAATCCACAAAAAGCACGTTAGTATTAATGGAGACAACGAAGCTGGTCTTAATAGTTATTGGTATTCGATACTTATCGGCCACAACAAAACTAAACTTCGAATTCCGAATTAATTTTAATATTTTTGAAACTGAAATACTGGGAGGATTAACGCCCATAACACGATGTCGCTCTTTCATAAATACACACAATGCACCACCATCTGCCCTGATAATGGAAACTCTAACGTTATCCGAAACTTTGGCTAAAGAAGCAGCAAATATAACACAATATAATACCCCCAAAAAATGAACCACGAAAATTTTATAATATTTGAATAATTAGCTCATATTCGTTATGTATTATTGGCAAATAAAACTAAACAAATGATATATTTGTATGGTTTGTGGCTGATAAGAGAAAACTGTCGAGCTTGATGTACGAATATTGTATCGGTCCTGGATGCAAGTGAAACTTGTTTTAATAGGATTAAACCCTAGACTGACGCGAAAACAAGGAAAGTTTCTAAAATCTCATTAGTACGGACATATGTTTCTTTTCATTTTTGTTCGAAAACACATCCCATGAGGAAATGGCTAAGAAATTGGAAGCAATTAGTGCAAAACGTAGGTTTTTTTTGTCAGTAACACTTTTGTAATAGAATTTTGCATTCTGTGCTCCAAGAAAGTTTGCTGAATCTGTTTTCTCCTACAAAATTTACACGCTGAAACAAAAAAAAGATGTTTTTATTTTTAACTTTTTAACTTAAAAAGTTAAACCTCAAATTATAATATTTTAATTAATGAAGATAATATTAGCGAAAGTCAATCGAAAATCCGAAACAGAAAAATCAGAAAAGGATACGGATACATCTGGGACTCGAACCCAGGACCTCTGGCAATTCGGGCCAACGCGGTATCGATTGGCGCAGTGGATAGCGCGTTGGCCCGGATTGCCAGAGGTCCTGGGTTCGAGTCCCAGATGTATCCGTATCTTTTTCTGATTTTTCTGTTTCGGATTTTCGATTGACTTTCGCTAATATTATCTTCATTAATTAAATGATTATAATTTGAGGTTAACTCTTTCAGTTAAAAGTTAAAAATAAAAATAAAAATATTTCATCCTAGACTTGCAGATAAAGTCATAATAATAAAAAGTGATAAAATTTATCCTGACACTATCTAGAGGGCATTTAGTTCGAGTTGAATCTTGCAATCATACATAAAGATAGCAGCCAATAAAAATATGCATTAAGAATAAATGAAAATAATGTTGGCGGTTCTCAGTCGAAGTATGATACAGTTAAAAATGACCGCATCGGATAGGGATATGTTGGCGCAGTGGATAGCGCGTTGGCCCGGATTGCCAGAGGTCCTGGGCTCGAGTCCCAGATGTATCCGTGTCTTTTTCTGATTTTTCTGTTTCGGATTTTCGATTAACTTTCGCTAATATTATCTTCATTAATGAAAATATTACAAAAAGATGTGTTTTGAATATTCTCAGAAATCTTTGAAGAGCATGTTTGATGTTTTAGCCTATTTAAAATGTAATAATTCTCATTGAGAGATCGCTTAGATGATCACAAAATTTTCGTAAAATTTCTTCGCTTAGTAATTATAAAATTTTTGGATTTGATGACCATCACGCTCGGCACATGCCCGTGTTGTGGTGGTCGAATGCATGTAAGTTTCTGAAGGTGAGATTTGTACGCGCACAAATTTCATCACGGTTGTTTTAATAAAAAAAAAATATAGGTTTTTTCTATTTATTGAGGTGATCTCAACTTATCTTATAACTTTCCCACGATGACTTTTATCAAGGTCAAGCGTGCCAAAGACAGGTCCCAAATACATTTGGAAATTTTCCTTTCAGACATGTTTTGGTTGGTGTAGTAAAAACCACTATTATTACATGCGAAGGTACCTTTGGAACATTTCTCTTTTTGGTATAGAATTTTTTATTCATATTTACATTAAAATAATTTCATGTCGCAAATTTTTTTTTGTCGTCGTTTTTTATAATTCCTTACCTTATTTTCCTTTGTAATGTTTATCTTGCCTTGTCATCAGTAACCTAATAATTGCTGGCTCTGAATCGTGTGCAGTTAAGTTATTAAGATTGTTTACGTATTTCAAATGGAAACAAGAACACCCATCTTTCTTTTTTTAGATTTTTCCCGTGATACAAATAGCTATACAACGTATAAAAAAACTCCTGGCAGAAAATTTTACGTGTGCAATGGCAGAGTATTTATTAGCATAGGTCACTCCAAGTGGTTCGCTACGTTTGGTGACTTAGCAAGGGTACCCTGGTTCATCAAATGAGGTGTGTTCAGGTCTTGGCCGTGGATGCCCCCCAGCTGCTCGGGAGAGGCCTGTTTAAGGAAACCCTGTGACCTCTCCAGCTGGTCTTTCCCAACCCATCGTATTGAACCACAGCAAGAGGGATGGTTTTATACGATCGTCTTTCCTGGACACACTGACCCTTAAGGGTCCAGCCGATCCAAAAACTCGACTTTTATTTTTTTATTGAATATTATCTTCCTATACGTGTGGAGAATGCATTCCCAAGGATATGGCATCAAATTCGAAAATATAGTTAGAAGCGGTGGGCACCAAGCAGGAAGACGGATAACAAAGCGATCGGTTACAAGCGAAAACTTTAAACGCGTTTTTCTCAAAACTACCCTTTTCAAGTTGGTTGGATTCCTAGCTCATTGAATTTTCCTCCGATTCACTTCATTCACCGAACCAGACTCCCCCTTAAATTACTATCCTACTCTCATACCCTTTTACTTCCTAGAACTTTCTCTCCTTCATTTCCTTAAATAATAAATAAAATATATTTTATTATGTAGAAATTTAATAAAAATATTGTAAAATATAATTTTTACAACTTTATGACAAGTATACGCAATAGAATGTAAAATCTACCATTAGTTATAAAGTGCAAGAATATTATTTTCCAAAATATTTTTATAAGCGCCATTTATTAAGACGGTATATATAACAAGAGATTACGGGAAATTAGTCATTTTCTCAAATCAAATTCTAGGTGTATTGACTGTTTTTTTACAAAAAAACATAAATTGATTTTGAAAGATTGTTATTTTATCTGGTACACGCAGATTTAAAATTTTGATAAACTAAGTGAATTTTTAATATACTAAGGTTATACCGTAAGTCGTTGGCAGATTTGTTTAATTTTCAAACAATATATTCTATAAAACAACACAAATTTCAAATCATATAATCATACAACAAAATAAATCAATACGTAATCTTGTCAATACAGTTTTCAGAATTTTAATTTTATTTAAATTAAAATCATTAAAAAATAAATCCGATAACGTATTTCGTGACAAAAATACCTTTAGTTTTTCTATTTATTTAAGGTCTTACAAACTAAAATCTTTCAAATTTTTTTACACACTTATTTTGTTTAGACATTATTGAAAAATCATAAATACTTATGATCAAAAAATACTTACAAGAAGTACACGATTTTTAATAATTTATCATCGTGGGTTTTGAGCATTTTTATTGCTTACTTGAATGTAGGTATATATTAAAGCAAGTTTTTAATGAAATAAATCGTTATTAAATTTTTAATTTAAAAAAATTGATAGGGGAATAATCGATCTTTCTCATTGGAACCTCCTCGTACAGTTGCAAGCATTTTAAAACTATTATTCTCAGCCGTTGGTCAATCGCTCTTGATGCGAATATTTTCCAATATACAAATTGAATCGATTGTCATTTCAGAATCAGCTCCTTCATAGTTGACGCTAAAGACCCTAAACATCCTCCTATACAGTATCCCTAAAGATTACACAGGCCCTGACGGAAATAATTTTCCTCGGAGCCTCCTACATGGGGTTGACACAAAAAAAATGTCCACTCAGTTACTAACCACATGAACATTGTTGAAACAGCATTGTAATTCATATAATGCAGAGTATGACTTATAAATATATATGTGGACCTTTAACATAAAGAGTAGACGCCTATTGAAAAATGTTATATAATGGTCCCAACTTTTACATGAAGTAAATATTTCCACGAAACTCGAAAACTTAGTTCACATGATGTTTCAAATCAAAATTCTATTTCAAAATGAGAAGAAAATTATCTTCAAAATTCAGTTCGATTCAGACTCTCCAGAGATTTTTATTTCTCGAAAGTTTTGGGGGAAGCCTGCTTGAAAATATCGCCGGGAAATTTAGTGCCTTCAGATATTTCAACTAAATAAGTCCATCTGATAAAGAAAAGTTTTATTCGAAGAAACTTGCAATTTATTGGAATCAGCTACAAAGTTTGATCCAGTTAGGAATTAGTTATCTATTCAAGGGCTTTGTGCGATTTTCTACATGCTATAAAAATAATATACAGCATGTTAACGGACTTACTTGGCTTACTTTATCCAGTGATTTGATAATGAATTTATTTGGAATAGAAACGGTGAATGAAATTTTGGTCTTCGGTGGCTTTTTAAATATTTTCTTACAATTTTTATTAAGATTATAAGGATCGGTACCAATGAAATATCCGCTGAGTGGTCCTAAAACATTTTACCAGGCGGAGCTAGTCTTGGCTAACGATTTGTGGTAAAGATAAATATAAACGACACAAAAAAAAATTGTGATTAATAAGTGTAAGCGTGTATGTGAGAATGTGTTATTGTATGTGTTAAGTAAAAGGCATTAATTAACCTTTTCGTACTGGAAAGAAAAAAATCACACATGATCCGAAGGGGGGTCACTCGGATCCCCCAATTTTTATTATTTGTTTTATGTAGTTTTTTTTTTTAATAATTAAAGAAAATTATATTGTAAAGATCATTATGTAAATCGTTCGATAAATAAAGTAATAATTACTATTCTAATGAACGTAGACCATACCGCATATTTTTTCATAGAAAACAGAGATGGTGGGCCGATAGCGAGCATCACTCCTTGCTTCCGAGTCTCGACTGGCGATTGGCGATTACAGCCTCCACGAACGTGGCTAGTTTGTTGCGCAAACTGGTAACGCAAAATGATAAAAGCGATAATAAGGAAGCTAGCGTGACTCACTTTTTACGACACATCTATTTCTATTAAAATGAAACATTTACACGCGGTTAGTTACTTGAAGTTCGGTACATGGTGGGGATACGAATGGGAAAAATCCAGGCGATATCATTATAAGAGGTGGGGCGGGGGAATTAAATAATTCGCCAGAATTCGATATATTTTATTTAATATCTAAAAACGTTGTGATGTTGTCTACATTTTTTAAAGGCAGATCGATAACTAAATAGTTTTCTAGTATTACCTAAATATTGGATATGAGTTGTAAAAAGCCACTCATATACAAGGTAAAACTCTGGTTAGTGTAGATGTGTAACCCCGGTCCGGTGTAGTTTTCTAGGATTACCTAAATTATTGGATATGAGGTATAAAAAGCCACTCAGATACAAGGTAAAACTCTAGTTAGTATAGATATGTAACCCCGGTCCGGTGTAGTTTTCTAGGATTATTTAAATTATTTGATATGAGGTCTAAAAAGCCAATCAGATACAAGGTAAAACTCTGGTTAGTGTAGATGTGTAACTCCGGTCCGGTGAGATGTGTGTTAAGTCACCAAAGTTTTTGTTTTCACAGGAGTATGAGAAAGGTGGTTTCTTACCAGGGTAAAACGGATTGCCTTTTTTAATTTTGATATTGTTTGAATACTTATTTAACATATTTTTTTCAGTTGGTAAGCCTAATGATAGCGAATATAAAAATCTAATCCAAGTTCAGTCAGCATGTAGTAAACGAAGGAGGTAGAAAACTTCACATTTATCTTCCTCATATTCATTTGATTAATTTTGTTCTTTACATTTTTCATAGCGGGTTCAAAAAATCTGTTTAAATTTTCCAGTAATTAGAAATATTACAGTTTCTGTGTAACTACTTTTTTACTCTTGTGGTTTTCCGTGAAGCTCTGAGAAGTTCTTTGTGGTACCGCGGTGGGAAAGGGTTACTTAGTACTCGTGCACACTTACACCACGATCGGTTAGCAGTGGCGTTATGAAAAGATTATTTGTTTATAAGTAACTTTTCTTTTTGATCAATTCATTAATTAAAAAAATTAAATATTACAAATTCTTATGGAAACTACATAAATCTTCATGATAGCCGACTTGTTTAGAGTATATCATTTTGAGCGCAATACCCAATTCTAAAAATAGGGTATGAAATAAAAAAAAAATAATAATAATTGAAATTTAAAAAAAAATATATAAAAACCATTTTAAATTTATTAATCTTTTTTTAATTTAAGTTGATAAAATTAATTAGATAAAATAAAATGATGTATTTTATCACATATTCGTATGACATTTAAATTTTTTTAATTAAAATTAATTTAAATTTTAAAAAAATTCTGCAAGCTGATATATTAATGCAGAAACTTTTTTAACTGCTAGTAATGTTATGATTACTAATCAGTAATCATAATAAAATATTAGAAATAATGGAACATAACTGGTTTAATTTAATTTCACTATTTTATGTTCAATGATTCAACTATCTATTCTTTCTGAAAAAAAAAAAAAATTTTTTTGCGAAAATTTTTTAAAATTTTGATACTCCTCTGGAGAGAACATTTTCTGAAAATTTGAACTAGCACCATCAGAATCATATACAATAATGTTTTTCAAGTGTTTTCCCAAACGTTACGGTAAAATGTTTGCCGTTTAAGCTTAGATATTATTACGATCCCGGAAAATGCAATTGTTTCTGGCAACAAATGTTCCGGTTGCATTAAATTGGAACTCAGCGAATCGTAAGATAAATATTGTATGAAAATAATATTTGATATTTACAAAGTAATACATTTCATCATAAAAATACATCCTAGTTAAATTGTTCCACTATAAAAATTATTTATTCCCATGATATTTCATATTTAATGTACGTTGCTTGTAATTTTTTTTAACGTCATTAAAAATATGATTTTTCTTGATGTGATCAAATAAAAATATCAGGCGTCCAAAGAATCGGCCTCCACGGCTCCCCATGGAGTGCAGGAACATAAGAAGTGGAGGAGTTTTGTTCATTGGGGTAATTGAAGTAGGCATAAGATCCCCCGTAATGAGGGATCGGCAGATTATTTTTTTATGCATTCTGACATCTACTGCTACTAACCGTCTGGAGCCAATATAATTCATGAATAACTTGTTGGTTAAGAGCGATTGACCAGCGGGTGAGAATAAAAGTTCAAAAATGCTTTCAACTGTACAGGGAGGTTCCAATGAGAAAAATCAATTTTTCCCCGTATCAAATTTTTTAAATTAAAAAATGATTATCTATTTTTTTCATTCAAAACTTGCTTTAATATATACCTACATTCAAGTAAGCAATAAAAATGCTCAAAACGCACGATGATAAATTATTAAATATCGTGAACTTCTTGTAAATATTTTTTGATCATAAGTATTTAGGATTTTTTAATTATGTCTAAACAAAGTAAGTGTGAAAAAAAAATGAAATACTTTAGTTTGTAAGACCTTAAATAAATTTAAAAACTGAAGTGTTTTTGTCACAAAACACGTTCTCGGATTTATTTTTTAATGATTTTAATTTAACTAAAATTATAATTCTGAAAACTGTGTTGACTAGATTATGTATTGATTTATTTTGTTGTATGATTATATGATTTGAAATTTGTGTTGTTTAATAGAATCTATAGTTTGAAAATTGAACAAATCTGCCAACGACCAACGGTATAACCTTAGTATATTAAAAATACATGTAAATAATAAAATTTAAAAACTGCGTGTACCAGGTAAAATAACAATCTTTCAAACTCTATTTATGTTTTTTTTTGTAAAAAAGGGACAATACGTCTAGAATTTGATTTAAAAAGTACTAATTTCCGGTATTCTCTGGTAATACCATCTTCACTAGGAATGAATTGTTCAAAAAGGAGGCAACATAAAACAATCAGCTAAGGGATGCTTACATTGCCTACATTTATTTATTTACTTATAATTTCCCACCGCACATGTTAGGTATTATACATTTTTTTTACACAAAAAATTAACCTAACTAGAACTAAAAGCCCGTATTGAGGTTCACATTTATACATTTGAGTTAAAAATCATTTGCTAAACCACCTCATACAAAACACAAAAATATTACATAGAGAAAGAAAGAAATAATAAAAAAATTACATTAGTGGCCAGATGGGTAGAATGAATTGTAACAATATATTAATTAGACCATAAATAAATCTATGCCTACCAAAAAGCAAAGTGTATGTTCAAAACAACAAGGGGACTCTTTGATTTTTGCAAATAGAACTCAAATAAAATCTTATTATTTATTTAAGTATTTAAAAAAGGACAAGGATGAAAAAATAGTATTCCAATCCTCTGTCAACACAAATATTTTAATATTCTTTTTAAATTTAGCCAATGAATTAGAAGACTTAATCGTAATCTGGCAGAACATTAAAATCTTTTCGTATGTATTGCCACAAAGTTCACTGTTGAGCCTATTCTAGTGGTATGGATTTGTTGTGTTTTTTTTTAGTATTGATATAAAATCTACAAGTTATTTTAGTTATATACACTTTTTTATGCACATAAAATTGGATTCCTTGTAAAGTAAGTTCGATGGATAACGGAATTTTTTTTTGTACATAACTATTAAGAATCAATTTGACTAATTATTGCTGCTGTCATTGAAAGTGAAAAGTTCATTGGAGGATCCCACCACTTACCCGCCCCGCGATGGATAACATATGGTTACCCCTATCGGAGCTCTTGCAATGACTCTAATATTTTGTATGAACGACTCTACTTTTTATAAATTATGATTCTAGACCTCCATTGTCCCCGCATACATTGTTAGCAAGCAGTATGCGAGTGCCTGCTATGTACAGTATTAGTACTATTGAAGATTGTTATACTTACCTTTTTAACTTTGGAGAGGGAGTAAAATAAAAGACAAGAGGGGGCCTTATTGCCCGCCCAAGTTGCTCCTTTTTCTTATTTTGTAGTAGCAAGCATAATTAGTATGATGAGTCGCCTTCCATGTCAGGATACGGTTCATCACGGTACCACCGGCAGTCCTGTCGACAGCATGTTGGTGTTCAGGTAGGCCCGTAGCAAGGGTCGGTGACCGCGCCCTTTAGCTGATTCCCCGTGGCGCTCTGCCGAAAATAGTGCGGCTGACGGATGAGAACTAGGGGAAACTCCCAAAGACAATGGAATGAGAGGCGTCGGGTTGTCAGAAGCGGGGCGAAGAGTCCACTAACTCGCTCGGGCGTCCCTCAGACCCACAGCTGACTTCAGGGGTAGCGCGGGCGGTTCGCTTGAATCCGTATTGTGTAGTTATCTCCTGACTGTTGATGTGGGGAGAGGTCAACACACACCCTAGTGGGGAAGTATGGACAGTACAGTATGGAAAAGTTGAGTTTGTCTATGATTGCCAAGTACAATGGTATTACAATAACAATTAACATACAAAGGTTGAGCAAAGTAGCAAAACAATAATCTTAACGAGGTAATGACATAAGTGTAGAGATGGTTATTCAGAGGTGTCAATAGTTCCACAACACCGTTCTCGTAGTAGAGCCTAAAGATGAGGTAGGTAAAATGCAGACATTAACAACTTTACCTAGGTTTAAGAGAGCATTCTGAATAACGGACCGGCTCAAAGATTGCACTGTAAACTCTCGACTGGTTTATTGCATTGACAACATAGGAGTGGTTTGAAGGAGTGCATTCGTATAAAATGTCTGTCCATCATCCCCAACGCAGCATCCAGTAGCTGATTAATTCGTGGCAAGCGGTTGCACATGGAGCGTTCCCATTTGTAGAACCTGAGATTAACAGAATCTCAAAGCACATTTCACCATTATAGCAGCAATTCCGAAGGTGCACTAACAACATCGGACCGGTTTGCCACAGTTGCACTAGCCTCGCTCGACAAGTTTTATGTTAGACTTGTTGCATTAGCAACGACGAAAAGTTCAGTGAATTGTTAAAAGAAATTCCATACCAATTTTGCAACGAGAAACGGATCTCAATGTTTGACGAAACATTGTTAAAAATGGCAGCCTTCGTTGTTATTTGTTGTTATTTACAATTTTTTTAATTGAATATATAGTGCACACTTTAATTTCTCTAGTAGATAATTAGGTTTACTGTTCTTATATGACTAGAAATAAAGTACTTGGTATATCTGATTTTATTACCGTATTTAATAATACGTATATAAAATAAGGGCCATGACAAATTTGGTATATATTATATACTATTATTATGTTACTTCCGACTTGTATAAAACCTTTGGAATTTTTTGGTTTTTTTCTTAAGCACACGTTTGTTTTATCAGATGTTACTGTTTTTTTGTTTGTTTATTTTTGGGTTATTATGCCATGTTACGCTAACTCCTTCTTTAGCCGACGTTTCGGACAAAATTACAGTGTCCATCATCAGGTCAGATATGTTGAAACGTTTTCCGAAACATCGGCTAAAGAAGGAGTTAGCGTAACACGGCATAATATCCCAAAAATAAACAACAAAAATACTTTTGGCCGTGAAAATCGTAAATCATATTAGATGTTACTGTTGTACATCGTATCCTAGGTTTCTCGATTATATTCCATCATGTATATGTTATACTCAGGGATGACTAGCCGCTCTAAATTTATTTTTGCCGTTCACATTTAAGAACTGATAACGAAATTTCCTTCCATAAGTGATCTTTCTGGGAAAGACGTGTATTCCATTTCCACCAGTGTTTATTATTCCACGAAGTTTTTTCTACACGAACAAACAAAGAAAACTTAAATAAATAATAATAATTAAAGACTACGTGACCAGCGACATGTTTTTCACAGGCTCTGTACTTCAGTGCAATTCAAACCAATTTAGAAAACTGTTTACAAACAGGATTACAAACATTCTTATTAAGAGTAATTGGCTTTGAAACGTTTCGCAGAAAACTGTTTCATACGAAAAGAGATTAACCTCATCAATTAGTTAGGTATTTTATAGTGCACACGCATAATTTTATATGAACAGCAATAATTTATTTCTTCTGAAATTCAATAAATAATAGGGTATTTTCACAAAACAGGGATTCTGTTGAAAATATACGGAATATCTAAAATAATTTTTTAAATTTTAATCATTCTACTAAAAATGTTTTGTTTTTTATGTTTTCGATCAAAAACCGACCCAACCAAAACGGCTCGTGTTCGGGCACCAAATACGCACGTCAACAAAGAACAAGTACTACTGTCAGTAATGAATCAGAAGCTGGCTGACGCTCATGACGTCACACAATAGCCTCGTCCCAAAATATCGTTTTGGCGGAATTTCAAAAATGGGAAACTTAGACTCACCGTCAATTGAGAGGTGAGCTGCCCAGTCATACAGAGAACAATGAGGGCAATTAGCCCGACAGCTGGAATGAAGCAAGACGGCAAAGCCGACTACTTCTTCAGACAGCAGTTCAGGGTGATCTATTCCACAAGGGAGGAATGGGACACGGTTCCAGGTCCAACCTTCAAACAGGAAATAATCTCGTTCACAGATGGGTCCAAGATAGAGGAAGGAACAGGGGCCGGAGTCTGTCTGGAGGGATCCAAGAGGGAACTCAGTATACCTCTAGGAACACACTGTACTATGTTTCAAGCTGAGATGAAAGCCATCTTGGCCTGCGCACAGAATAAACGTTAAGGTGGGTCACGAATGTATGGAGAAATTTTTTTTCTTCTTTTGATTTGTCTAATAGTGATAAAAGGGTGTTAAATGAAGATGAAAAATCATCAAATTTTTTAAATAATATTTGGATATCATCTTCTTCCTCCGGATCGACTTTGAAATTTCACATATTAGAGAAAAATCCACCCTTGTTATATCTTAAAAAAATGTTAGATAAACAAGTAAAAATGAACTATTTTTCAATAAAACGCAAAATAGAGGGAATGTTTAGAATTATTTATTAAAAACATATGTGAATATAATTCAAATTATCTCAAGGTAATGTATTCAAATACCAGCAAAATCCTTCTTACTCTCAAATTTCGGCATTATTTTGCGAGACTCAATCTTCACCTTAATAAGACCTTCTCTTGCAGACTTCGTACATAAAGTAGTCAAAGCTTCAATAACAGTCGTTACACCTCTTTCAACTGCTTGAGTATGACATGGCAGACGCAGAAGAGGCAATCTACCTTCTCCCCCTTGAGCTACAAATAATTGAAGATCTTCATCCGATATATTCTTCAGTTATGTGGGTTCGGTTACATTTTGCTTCCAAATAATATGATGCATCGAGGTTTATGTTTGGAAGTTGGAACAGCCCTGTTTTACTTAGTTTCTTACTGCGTGCTTTTAGAATAAGACGTGCAGATAATTCTCGGATATGCTTGTGAGGGCAGTCAACATTGCAAGCAATAAATTTTCGGGGTGTGCGAAGTAACGTTTCTTTCTATAACTGGATCAATTATAGTTTTTAGTTCAGCTGATAAGTATCTAAGCGCTGAGATTAACTGCAACAGGTGACGTGCTCCATCTTTATATGTGGGATGACTTTTAATGCTGAACCAAGCCGGAGCATAAACTTTGACAACGTACGTTTCTAAAATAATAAGATTCTCTGTAGGAGCTTCCGTTGAAACTCAAAGACGAAGAATTCGGTTAGAGACATTTTTCCAGGAGATGCGTGGCATAAATCTTCCTCCAGCGTAACTGCAGATACTATTTTATACAAATATAACTGATCTGTATCCATGTCTTTAGTAATTCATGTAACTCTCCGTCAATTTTCTGAAAATGAACCATAGGCTTTTTTTCACAATTTTTCAAAGCTAGTCCTATTGTGCCTGAATATGTTTGAGGTCCTGATGTCTTACCGTCAAAATGTGCGAACAAATGCCGAAATGGTAACTCGTTCATGTGAAGCAAGCAAATTATCCATTGCAATGGTTTATAACTTTCGACATGCCAGAGTTTGGTGCAATAAAACCTAAATATATTGAGTCTGGCTCTTTTATCAATGAATTATACTCTTCAATGCGTCATTCTCTGTATTGCGTCCCTTCCCTTCCCTGATAATTAATGTTTTATCTTTCCGGTCATCAAATATATTGGGGGTTTTTATAAAACTATGTGTTGTGCCCTTAATATTTCCTTTACTTTTCTTTCGTTCTCTGCGAAGTTTATTCATGACAATAACTGGAATTTTAGACTTGATGTCATACAGATCTGCTGAGGCAATGGCTGCCGTTGCCTTATCCGACACTTTATATATATCACAAGTTTTAGACAGTGTGGAATGATCAATATTGACTGTAGTCTGCTTCTGAAGCGTTTGAGGTACAACATTAGGTTTGAAAACATCTTTACAATCCGATTCATTTGATGCAGAAGACGTGGAAATATCGAGTAGAGAGATACTTGGCTTACCTGTGCTTTCCTTTTTAGACGGGCACAAGGATTTTAGCTTCAAAAGTTTCCCTTTCAACGCAGTTTTCATTTGTTTTGTTGAAGCGATATCCACGTTTCCTATTATCATTTTTTGTTTAGTACGTTGGTCAGTAATGAAACTCTATTCATTTAAAGGTATTTTTTTATCTCTAGGACAGTCACATTTACTGAAATCATAGCATTTACAAAACGAAATATCAAACAGCACTTTACTTTTGCGGCGGAATTCTACCATTTCTTCTCCAGTATTAGTGCAATCGGTGCTCCTCCCGCCCTCACCTCACGCCTCCAATAATCAAAACCAGGACTTTTTATAAATATCTATTTACTATATTTGCTATAGAAGATTACAAAAAATATCTTTAAAAAGATTCACAGTAACTTTTATACACACTAGAAATAACCCCTAAAATTTAATTTTTTCAAAACTTTGAAGTGAATCCGGAGGAAGAAGGTCTTATCAGAAAATTAAAAAAATTTAAACACGTCATTTTGAACCCATTTGGCACCCTTTTATCGCTCTTAGAATTTGAAATTAACACTTTTTTTTAAATGACCCACCTTAATAAACGTATCGGGTACAGAAATAAGAACATCAGCATATATTCTGATAGCCAGGCTGCCCTAATGGCACTGGGAAGTAACCAATACGAATCTAGACTGGTAATGGAATGCAGGACTATTCTTACATAACTCACTACCATCAATAAAATAACCCTGATCTGGGTACCAGCACATACCAGGCCGACGAACTAGCAAGAAAAGGGGCGAAAGCACCACTTATGCGATCCGAGCCGGCCGTAGGAGTATCAGCTTGCCACACAAAATTACATAATGATAGGTGGGTAAAATCCCAGTACTGTAAAGAATGGGAGAGGGTAGGAATGAGACAATCCAAAGTTTTCATAAAAGGACCAGACCCTAGACGAACCAGGAAACTACTGGATATGGGCATAAACTCGCCGAGGGAACTGGTAGGAGTACTAACGGGACACTGCAATCTCAGAAGACACAAGCAGATACCTGGTCAGACGTACAATAGAATCAGAAGATATAGCCACATATCCAATGACAATCCCGGTTAACTTTATTAAAGGGACTGGGTTGTTATTAAAGGACTGAGGTAAAATGGGAGATAGCACAATGGGCCTATGGCCTAAGTGCACACGGGAACTGCTTGTAAACCGTTCCCGCCTTAAAAAAAAATTATCCGTCAACTTTAAAATAAATAAAAAATGTCATAATCATAGTAATTTTTTTAAGCAGTAAAAAAACGTGGAAATACCCCATTGAGTAAAATCTTATAATTTCTTTGTCACAAGGCTTTTCTGCGTTGGTAGATGCAACACCATTTCCCGTCAAATGAATTTATGAAAAAAACATGTAACTGCTTCAACAATAAACTTGCGAATATAGACATACATGCTGACACATACACTGCTATTTTACTATTGTTACAAAAGTTAATTGTATCATAGTTCATTCTAGGTATGAATAACACAAATTCATAATGATTCAATTAATTATGACTATTATTTTCATTTTACTTGTGCATCAACATCCCCTCTCCTTCTCCTCCTCTTTCCCTTTCCAACCACAATACCAATTTACCAGTCAATCTCTTGATGTAGACACAAACAAATATAATTTTTTTATAAAGCATCATATAACTATAAGTTTACTTTTTTTGTTATACTTCAATTTTTATTTTATTTTTTATATATTATTTTTTATATTTTTAATATTTTCTAGTTCTGAATTTGCTATTTTAGTCGTACATCAAGTAAGTACACAGTTTTATATATCTGAAAACCTATCTATGAACTTTTTTAGCTACCTCGCGTATACTACCTTATGAATATTGTTTTGGTACTAAATTAATAAAAGTTAGTAAAACCACATACATATTAAAGTTCGTATAATAGTCCCAGAGAGAGGTCGAATATGACTTCATCGTTTTGATTTCTTCTGACTTTTTCGTTTTAATACAAGAAGAGTAAGAATAAAAATGACGTACTTACGACCTTTTTCTGGGACTACTTCGCATAATAATT
Source organism: Limnephilus auricula (assembly GCA_951813805.1). Classification (NCBI taxonomy): domain Eukaryota; kingdom Metazoa; phylum Arthropoda; class Insecta; order Trichoptera; family Limnephilidae; genus Limnephilus; species Limnephilus auricula. Next base: position 12,558,929 of record OX638403.1, read on the forward strand.
ACGAAGCTAAATAATAATAACGACAGCTAAACATTAACAAATTGATGGGGTGAGTGTTCACAGGTATAATTAGAACATTTTTTTATTATTTTTTTATTTATTTATTGGCTCGCCAACAGAATACATCACATAATTTTTACAGTAATTTACATTTATACATGGTTGTAATGATGTTTCTAATTATAGGTGAGCACAACATTCATCTCAATATTCTTTATGTAATAATGATTGGTTAGTTACAAGAGTGATAAATTTAATTTCAAATATGTATATAAAAATAAGGAGGATCGAAATAATAAATAATAATACTATAATAATACTATATATTATAATAACCAAATATTTGAAAATATTATGTCTTTTTGGAATACAGATTTATTTATCAATTTAAAAGGTAAGAAAATAGTAGTACCGGGCATTTCAATAAAAAGAGGAATTTTTCAAGGAGACTCGTTGAGTCCTCTTTGGTTTTGCTTAGCATTAAATCCTCTATCTAAAATGTTAATAAAAAGCAAGTTTGGAATAAAAATTAAGGGAAATATAGGAGAGAGTAGTACAATTTCGCATCTATTATATATGGATGATATAAAATTATTTTCAAATTCTGAATCAAATTTAGAGAAAATGATTAAGGTAGTTAAAATTTTTTCAGATGATATTAAAATGACTTTTGGTTTAGATAAATGTAGAACGATCCATATAGAGAAAGGCAAAATTATAGATGGAGATGAGGGTATATTTAGAAATTTCAAAATTAAAAGTATGAAAGGGGATGAGGTTTATAAATACTTAGGATACCCGCAATCGAATAGATTAGATCATACTAGTATTAAAAATTATATTAGGATTAAATTTCAAACTAGGATAAGAAAATTTTTTAAATGCAATCTATCTGCTAAAAATTTAGTAAAGGCAATAAATAGTTGGGCAATACCTCTATTAACGTACTCATTTGGTATAATTAAATGGTCTAATACAGATTTAGATAGCTTAGAACGATTAATTAGAACTACGTTAACAAAGTTTAATTGTCATCATCCAAATTCAGCTATAGAACGAATTAATTTACCTAGAAATTTAGGAGGTAGAGGTATAGTCAAAATAACTTCTTTAAAACAAAATCAGGTAGAAATGTTAAGAAATTTTTTCCATAGAAAAGCTAATAGCTCAGAGCTGCACAAAATAATTTGCAAGGCAGACAGAAATATTTCACCTTTAAATTTATACGACGAGAATGCCAACATTCTTATAAATACGAACCAGGAATTATTAGATTCCTGGTCAAATAAAATTATTCACGCAAAACACTTCAATTATCTCAACCAAACGTATGTTGACAAACTTTCGTCAAACAAATGGTTGAGTATTGGAGAGTTGAGCGCAGAAATAGAAGGATTTATGTTTGCTATTCAAGATAGAGTCATTAATACCAAAAATTATAGGAAGCATATTATCAAAGATCCAAATCAAATTGATGATTTATGTAGAAAATGTATGGCTTTTTCGGAAACTATAGAACACATTATATCAGGATGTTCTATATTAGCGCCGTCTGAGTATACATTTAGGCACAATCAGGTTTTAAAAATAATTCACCAAAGTTTGGTAATTAAACATAACTTGATTGACTGTCATAATATAGTACCATATTATGAATACGGACCAAATTCATTTTTAGACCAATTGGTCATAATAGACCTGATATAGTTTTACATGACAAAATTAAAAAAATAACTTATATCATTGATGTAGCTATTCCAAATTCCTGTAATATTCAAAAATCTGTTTCTGAAAAAATAAGAAAGTATACAGATTTAGGAAATGAAATTAAAAGAATTTGGCATTCTCAGACTATAAAAATATTACCTTTTGTTATTTCGGCTACTGGCATTATACCTAGCTCTCTTATTAAAAATTTAGGCATATTAGATTTGTCAAAGAATTTGTATATAAAAATGCAAAAATCAGTCATTTTAAATACATGTAGAATTACGAAAGATTTTTTACATATTTATATTGAGGGATCAGTAGGATTTATCGGTCAAATTAGGAATTCCACAGAGCCGAACCCTCTGATATGAAAATATCTGGAGACGGTGAATTATATTCCCATTTAATAGTTTGGTAGATTAACGTGTTGTTCTTGTATTGTTTTGTATTAATTATACTTATATAATACACTTGCATAACGTGGATTTACTAGATGATCATTTATATGGAAAAGTGTATGAAAGGGTTTAGTTTTTCCGATGGGAAAAACTAAACCCGTTCCTGTAAATCTAGTGAATAAAAAAAAACTATAATAATACTATATATACTATATATAGTACCTGGATAATAGCAAATTCGGTATGCAAGTGGATGATACCCACACCCAGTATCGTACTAGTTAAAACTCACTATTCACAATCAAAACATCTTTTGAAATGGCTTTACTCGTATTTGGTGACCAGATCTAAATATCCATGTATTTCTCAAACGTTCCTCCTCCCCATATCTTCCGTTAACATACTTAAGTTTATTTATGATTACACGGAGAAAAATAAATTATCAGTTTCAAAAATAGAAATTCAAACACTTTTAATTTGTTCGTAAGAACTTCAATCCCGTTTTTAACCGTTTTTGCTATTAAATTGATCGTTTTTTCGAATAAAAAATTTCTCCGTGTACGTATACCCACTGCTTCCGGACGGTCGGGAAAAGTTGAAACCATTGTGCGGTTTTAACATAAATTTAAATTAAGTAAAAAAATTCCAACGATAGTAAAACAAATAATGTTTTTCCAAATGGCCTTGTCATGGGAACTATTAAGATCAGCCCTGGTACGACCCGCGGCTCGCGGCGACCTTACATTTTGAAGACTTTTTTCTTCTTTTTCTTTTGGGTATTAGTAGAGCTCTTGTATCACGCAACTTTTCCGATCGTGTAACACGAACCAATCAGTGCAGATTAGTATTTAGATTTACTCACACTAAACCAATCGTACATGTTTAAACAGGTGCACTTATTTTAGTGATATATTATTAATTAGTACATTTATTTTTTATCCGTTAAACATGATTTCGAATAAAAGGAAACTCGTCGAAGAAAAAAGAAAATTCAGTTACCGTTGGGAAAATGATTATTTCTTTATAATGTATATATTTCATCTTCAAAATAATCAGTTTAAATATTGTTTATTTCAATTCTTTTATAAATTGAGATTCAAATAGACGTATATAATTTCTGCAATTTTTGTTTATACTTAATATCTATTTATGTTAGACTTCTTATCATTTTTACTAATTCATTTTATTTTATTATATGCTTTTGTTGTACTTAACACTTTTTTTGTGTTGTTTTTTATGTTTTTTTTTTATTGTTTTAATTTTTAAGCTTTTAAAAGTACTGGGATATTCAACTACTAAATTAGAATGTAAAAGCCCAATAGGGCGTGTAATAAATAAAATAAGGAAGTAGCAACCCGGTACTTAAAATACAAAAGAATTATCTTTTTAACTTGCTAAACAAAAAAATTGTAATAAAAACCTATAACAAATAATTTAATTTATTTGTAATCGGTTGAGCGACCCCCCCCCCCCCCCCCTACCCCCACGTGGCTATTTGAAAAATTTAGGTCGTCAATGCGGCCCGTGGTACAATTTGTGTTGGCCAGACCAGGTTTAATACATAGCACGTAAAAACTTTGAATTTTTGTTAAAATGTTATTTTATTGATCAATCAAAATCGTTATCGCCAAATAATCATCAAAAACCTTCCAGAGAAATAAAACACTCCCAGCTTCTAACGAATTCTGGCTTCCGAATTTATAATCCTCGAATCAAAAGTTGTAATGGATTTCGATTCGGATTTCTAATCCTCTTATCGATTCGGATACTTATAAAAAGCTCTTTCACAATTACTTGTTAAGTTCCCCGGGCCAAAAGTTCGCGAAAGCTTTCGAAGGATTTTGTTATTGTATTTCGGCCCGAGAAATCGAATTTCAGCTGGGAACAATTAGACACTGGTGGTAACTCGTAAATCGACTGCGTGACCACGACTGTGCATTTCGCCGTAAGACGAATTGCTTCTCTTTCTCGTTTTCCTTCCCTTTCCCATTTTTTTCTTTTTTAATAACGCTACCTATAAATTAAGAAAGATTTACGACCTACCCGCGGTATATTCACTTTCAACGAGGGTCGTTTTGAATTTTTTTCCAACTTAACTGTGTGAACCTTTTTTGAATAATGAATTTCCGTTAGCAAGTTTAACATTAATCTTGGAAGTGACTTTGCCCAGGATCTTGAATGTTCTGAAGAAGATCAATGTTTTAAAAATCTTTTCTCTAAAATGTATCAAAGAAAATTTGTTTAGGTAGGAAGTAATCATATTGTGGTTAAACTTTCATTATAAAACACCAAAACCGATGAGCCACTAATTAATTCTCAACGGTCCCATGACAACAAAACAAAGTTGAACCTCAACATCCCTTTGAAAATTCATTCAAAATGATGAAAAAAGCCCGTAATCTAACCTAACGTAAGCTATTTAAACAAAACAAAAATATTCATCACTTATATTGACTATTTTTATTTTTAACTTTTTAACTTAATGAGTTAAACCTCAAATTATAATATTTTATTTATTGAAGATAATATTAGAGAAACTCAATCGCAAATCTGAAACAGAAAAATCAGAAAAAGTACGGATACATCTGGGATGTCCCAGATGTATCCGTATATTATATCTTATATCCGAACCCTCTGATATGCAAATATCTGAGGCCCTAGCACGCTTGCTCTATATCGATCGGTAGGATAACTATCGGTAACTTCTCATCGTTCCCTAGGACAACTGCACATTGCTAACGTTCAAACAACAGTTGATGTCGAATATGTTAAGGACACTTAGTCATTGTGAACTGTCACTTATTCGTTGGCCATCTGTAGTCATGCTAGGGAACGATGAGAAGTTACCGATAGTTATCCTACCGATCGATATAGAGCAATCGTGCTAGGGCCTCTGGAGTCGGTAAATTTTTTTCCCATTTAATAATCTGGTAGGTTAACATGTTGTTCTTGTATTGTTTTGTATTAATTATACTTATATAATACACTTGCATAGCGTGGATTTACTAGATGATCATTTTTATGGAAAAGTGTCTGAAAGGGTTTAGTTTTTCCTATGGGGAAAACTAAACCCGGACCTAAAAGTCTGGTGCGTAAAAATTGACTTTTTAAAGGACGAACTTGAATATTGAGTTGTCCTATCACCATCATCTATGTACCAAAGATAGTAGACGATTGCAGAGTTGCGCAATTCGTCGCAATGAAATTAAAATAATACATTTTTGTTCATATGAAGCAGATACTTTGTGATGTGACACTATAATTTAAAATTATTACGTTATTTTTTGGTTATATATATATATATATAACCAAAAAATAACGTAATAATTTTAAATTATAGTGTCACATCACAAAGTATCTGCTTCATATGAACAAAAATGTATTATTTTAATTTCATTGCGACGAATTGCGCAACTCTGCAATCGTCTACTATCTTTGGTACATAGATGATGGTGATAGGACAACTCAATGTTCAAGTTCGTCCTTTAAAAAGTCAATTTTTACGTATATTTTATTTATTACGTATATAGTCAGTTTTTATATATATATATATATTTTATTTTTTTTTATATGTTTTATATGATACATTTTAATAATTTTACATCTCAGAGTTATTTACTACTCTTCCGTTGGAAGCATTTGCTTGTGTATGGAAGAGGAGTGTACATAAATTCAGTTATTAGTTAGTACTTAAATAATTCAATATATTTTTGAGATGTGTTTAAAATAATCCTCTCAGCTTAGCGGTCTACGCATTTGACTTTTGAGTAGAGAGGCTGCTGATTCGATTCCCGAGACAGATCCAAAATGTATTGAAATTGATTTAAAATGAAGTCAGTAAGAGGTAAAAGTAAATATTATTGATATAAGGAAAATTGATATTGGGTAAGTTTTCATGAAAAAAAATGTAAATTATATAAATATTGTTAATTAGACGAGACGCCTATTTGGTAAGGCTGTCGATTAGCAATAAGATGGTCTCGGGTTCAAATTCCGACTTGCGCATTTTATTTGATTCATTTGTGTTATTTCTCAATTTAATCATGTAAAATAATACAAGGTAAATTTGCGGCACGTTTAAAGAGTCGATGATACTCTCAGTATCGCTTTGGTGTAAGACCACCTTTCTGAATCGAAATGGCTCTATGTAAGTTTAATGACCAGATCTGAATAGCCAGCTTTCCCACCTTCCTCTTCCTCATCTCCTTCACCTCCCCACTACCTTTAGCCTCAAAAAATACCACATTAAGAATTAAACGTTGATTTAAAAAACGACTTTGGTCGTATTTGGTGATTAGACCTGAATCGTAAGTTAATTTTCCACCTTCCTTTTCCTCATATTTTTCCAATCCCCACTACCTTCAGCCAAAATCCCAATAGAGGATATCATAGTCTCACTAGCTCCCGGCGGTTGGGAGTAGTTGGGACTCTTGTGCCGTATTTCGATCTTTAATATTATATACATGTGAATTTGGAAAAAAAACGAAAACTATGTAAGTCTACGAAATCATGACATATTTATAATGCTTTCATACTCGTGAGTACCTATCGTCTTTCAATTTAAATGAATCATAAAACTTCTTTAAAAACACTAAAACAGTAATCGACAAATGCAAGCAAAATTCTTATTTTTTAAATTTATTTTTTGTGTGAACACAACACAAGAGATCTAACTGCTCTCAACCGTCTAGATCGAATGAGAATATGGCATCCCTGATTGGGGTATGTTTTGAGGCTTAAGGCAGTTTGAGATCTGGCCACTAAACACAGCTAAAGCCATTTAAGCAACATTTCAATTCTGAATGATGGTCTCATATCTTCCAATCCGGAACGCGCCGCAAATAAACTAAAGGAATATTATTTTAAATCGGTATAATGTGAAATAACATGAAATAGTCAAATCAAATTTACTTGCATGCACCGGGATTTAAACCCGCAACCTACGGCTTCCTAGTCGAGAACTTTATCGCTCAAACATGGAGACGGTCAAATAATTTTAGTTCAATTTTGTAAACATTTTAATTTCACTTTCAAAATTCTCCTCATGTAGAAATTTCTATTGAATCATTTGGTTTCGTTTTTCATAAAAGGCTTTTCACGAATAATTTTCTCCTGTATTATTTTATCCGGTGAAAAAATATAACAGGCATCCGTTTTTGGATAACCACTGCCATTACGGGAAGAATACCGAAAGCGAGTTTTCCAAGAGATTATTATTCATTTTTAAACATGCTGTTTTTTAGGTCCATTTAAAAGCCAACGTAGATCTAAATAAAATCAATGTAATAAATTTAAATGGACTTTCTTAAATATAACCTTTTCCTTCCGATCGCGTTAAAAATAATTCGCTTTAATTAAGAAAGGTCTTATTCCATTGAGGCAGAGTAACACTTCTTATGCCATCTTTCTTATTTTAAGTAGGCTTTGGGGCTTTCTTAAGGAGGAGATAGTCGTAGTAGGAGTGCTGGAAGTATGTGATGAAAAAAATATTGGAATAAGCTTTTTTTATAATTTATATTTTGGGCACGTAACACGCCTAGCGAGGGAATTTTGTAGTGCGTACTTAGTATTAAAACGATGTTTTATGTATGCAATCTACTGAAGGAATTACTAACAAATTTCTGGTACAAAGCAGGCAGGAGTCATTAATAATATATTGTAGAATCAGTGTTTGGGGAGGAGAACAAACTCAGCTATCGATCAAATGGAAATCGCACGGGAAACCATCTTAAAGTTAATACTTAAAAAACATAGAATGACTGATACAGACCAAATATTTAACACGTTCGACGTACTACTAATACGCCAATTATACATATAAAAACACTACCTACTATACTACATTTTTGACCAATAAAACAAATTTTAATAAGCACCAATTAAAAATTAAAAACTAGATCAAGCGTAAAAATATACAGTAAAAACAAGCTTTGAACAAAGACACTACCGGCGATGAAAGCATTCACAAAAAATGTTACCAAAAAAAGAGGGACAACCAAAAAAAAATACAAAATTTAAAGATGGATGGATGGACAAAAATTGTAAAAGAATACTTCAATAGTCAAAAAATGTTACAAAAAATGTGAGGGACAACCAAAAAATCAGATACAAAATTAAAAGATCGATGGATGGACAAAAATTATAAAAGAATAAAACATACGTGCGAAATACCCAATATCATAACAAAACACACATTTTCACAAAAACCCGTACCTATTTGCTGATTTTGATTTTTTTTAAACACTCACCAAATAGTATTTCAAAATATGTATGTATGTATAGTATTAATAATGAAGGTAATAAATAAATATATATATATTTTTAATATTCAGTTTTTTCATATAAAAAAAAAAAATATATATATATATATGTTATTTTCGTTGTTTGTTTTTGGGGTGTTATGCCGTGTTGTGCTACCTCCTTTTTTAGCCGACGTTTCGGACAGCGTTGCAGTGTCCATCATCAGGGCAGATCCGGCATATCCGACGATGCTGCCGGATCTGCCCTGATGATGGACACTGCAACGCTGTCCGAAACGTCGGCTAAAGAAGGAGGTAGCACAACACCGCATAACACCCCAAAAACAAACAACGAAAATGCTTTTGGCAGTGAAAATCTAAAAACGTAACCATATGTATATATATATATATTTTTAAATATATATATAAATATATATTTTTTTTAATATGAAAAAACGGAGTAATATATTACTACAAAAACGCTCAGTACCTACCGAGTACCTGCTTTGTAAAACCCACAGCAGAAATAAAATCAGTCATAATGCTGATTCCTGGAAAACCGTAAGGGCTGCAATACTTGACTTCCGCAAAGTGCACTGGTTTTGAAATAAATTACTAAACAAACACTCGCGCACGCTCAGCATCGGTTGTGGTACAGAAATGCGTTTTATTAATCCTTGCACCTGCTAGAGGCTCCGTTAACATAATTTTCACAAAATATTTTCGTATTTAAGATTATTCATACATAAAAGTTTTGGTTGAAAGCTCGACGAACATTGATAACTGAAGTCACCTTCGATACTCTTAGTAAAAATAAATTGTTACACTGCTATTTTGCTAACTATTTTTCCAAATAATCGCCATCCCGTTCAATGCATGTGGTCAGCCGCGGCACGAGCTTCTTTATCTAGTTCTTTAAGTCTCCCGCCAGCTACTCCCCCCACTTCAGAACCTCTTTCTGCACCTGCACGTCAGTTGAAAATTAAATTTCACCTATGTGTGCCTTCAGGGAGGTGAAAAGATGATAATCTGAAGTCGCCAAGTAAGGGAAATACGGGAGGTAGTTCAAAAAATTAAAAAAAAAAAACATCAAAAAAAAAATAATAATCAAAATATATATAAAAATAAAATTAAATAACTTTAAAAACCAAAATTCATCTTCCAACCCGGCTGGTCACCGTGGAAGATCAAGACCAAAACCCTCTGAAGAAGAAATTCTAAACTTCCTCAAAAATACAAGAAGTGACATAAACACAAAAAATGCTTAACCCTACGAACAATTCAAGAGATAAATGAATTTTTTTAGAGGAGGCCATCACCTTCGGCTGAGAGAAGGGTTCTTGCTTACGAAAAACTTAAGATATCTATATTACATTTTTCGCAAATAGCATTATTTACATTTTGTCTTACTTTTCACAACTCTGTAACATACCTAATTGCAAGAAATAAAAGGCTTTTTATTTTTTATTTTTATTTACAATTTTATATGTGTGCCTTCAGGGAGGTGAAAATATGATAATCTGAAGTCGCCAAGTAAGGGAAATACGGGAGGTAGTTCAAAAAATCCCAAACAAATGAGTCCAAGAGCGCCTTGCTGGCTAAGGCTCTGTGAAGACGGGCGTTGTCGTGCAACAAGCATATTGTCAGCGATCCCTTCGTTTTGAGATTTTTAGGGTCTCACAATATTGTTGTGCATTGATGGTCTCCCCGTGAGGCAGAAATTCGACCGAAATGTTGCCTTTCGGTCCCCAAACACCACGGCCATGATTTTTGACCAAAATTGTGTTTTTGAATTTTTTGGCAGATGGAGAATGGGTGTGATGCCACTGTGACGACTGTTTTTTTTTGTCTCAAGCATGTAATGCGCCATCCACGTTTCATCTCCAGTCAAATTAGAGTTCAGAAAATCCTCATTTTTCAATAAAAGTCGCTCAAGAAACTCGCAGGAAATATTGACCCGATTTTTCCTGTGCTGCTCTTGGCAAGATTTCTTGCCGACTTTCACGCAACTGGACACTACACCGTGAGCTTACGCATAACCGTGTTCATGCGATGCTCGCTCTGGTCGAGGGATCGCTCTCTACCACTCAGTATTGCTAACCCTCAAAAAACCACAGTCGGTTATGGTCACAGTTCACTTACTTTCTGAACATGCCTAGTATTTTATGTTTAAAGTTAAAAAATTAAACCCACTGCTGTTTTTCCGCAATTCTATAATCCAAGTAAGAAACCCACTGTGGACGAAGGGACTAGCAGTGGCGTAACAAACGGGTTGTTTATGGTCTGTTTATTGCCGGCATTACGATTAGAAGCCGCTAGGAGCTATTGAAATTACGAATGCAAATGTCTAGCTATAAACTCCAGCCTTTGTTCTAGATTCATATATTTTTGTGGAAGAAAACCGTCGTCAAAAAAATTGCGAACTGAATTCACAAACACGTCACTCATACATTGATGGGGGGTTAAGAAATTAAGTATAAACGGTATCCTGAAACTCGTAGTTAAAGCGGAATCATTTTTAATGTACATTTTCTATCTGAGCATTTAGATAAAATAAAATAAAAACTCGGGTCGCGTCGGGTCTACGCATTAAAAAGCTGGCAATTTATCAAGTGACCATTTTGTAATTCAAATTTGACGATTGATTGAAATGGACCCTCGGATGGTTGGGGCATGTAGAGCGAATGAACGAAAAAGAAGGAGAAAATATGACGCAAATGTGAATGGTATAAGAAGTTGGGGACGCCAAGTGATTCTGTAAGTCTGGCCACGTCAAGAGTCAGAATAATAGAAGAGTATGTATGAGACAATGTTTGAATTTGAATGAAGCAAAGAGTGATTGCCAAGACCGAGTTGTTTCTGATGTATCTGAAACACAGTTGAAAAAACCGTTCTCGCGTAATTTTTTTGGTGCTTTCAGCAGGCCGCACCAATGTGCTCGCGGGCCGCACCAAAGTGCTCGCGGGCCGCACCAAAAAGCTTCGCGGGCCGCAGGTTCCCAACCCCAGCTTTATAGAATTAACCCACAATTCCAATTACCTCTCTTTTTGATTGCATTGAAATTAAATTTTATTTAACCGAAATGTTCAAGTAACTATGTTTGCATACATTTATGTACCTATACGTCTGTTTCTACACATGTATATCCTAGTGAGCCCAGCATCGAAGTATCACATAATTAAACTTTATGTAGATAAATAAACAAACAATGAAAATCAATTATTCTAAACAGTGTATATAAGTTGGAAAAATAATAACGAAGCTGTAGATTTTTTCGCGTTATTCTGTAAAATGTACAATTTTCACCTTTATTACCGAATCTCCATAGTACCTGTACCCAGTCGAGAATGACTTTGATTGATTTTCATATTCGGTATGGTTTCGAGACCTTTATGGCTTAATCGTAAAAGCGGAGTGGATAAATTGCTAAGTGAATTAACTGAAATTGAATAATGCGTGGAATAACACGAAGGGCCTGAACCAATTGCTTTTGTTTATGCTAGATAAGCCCTTGCTTAGTTACCACGGTGATTTAGACGTAGAAAAAATGTATCGTAGGTACATAGGTTCAAAATTAAACAATAAAATAGCATTTTAAAGATTCCTAATTTGCAGCTTATGGGATATTATGATGATGGAACCATTAAATGTTATTTTTATTTAAATAGTAGCTGACCCGGCATGCGTTGAAATCAACTTAAATTATAATTATATTTTTTTTAGTTTTCTTTATTCATTTTGTTTGTTACAGGTTTGTTTTACATGGCTTTTTGACTACCAAGCTAGGCAAATGCCCGCATTATGGTAGTCGAGATTCATAAGATGTTATATTAAGTATAATCATCCATATTATGTAGATGAAATTAAAAACATTTTTTTTACAATAAATACATAATTTTTACATTTTATACAGTGTTAAAGTAGTAGATAAGAATAGCTTTTTTAACATATAGCATACATATCAAGGAAAATATTCATACTAATATTAAGTACACGATCACATACAGGAAAGGAGGTAAAGTAGGTGAATCTTGAATAAATAAAAATAAAATAGAATAACAAATAAAAATAACAAATAATAATATTAAATATAATATATTATAATATATTCTTGCCGAACCCTGTGATATGAAAATATCTGGAGACCGTGAATTATATTCCCATTTAATAGTTTGGTAGATTAACGTGTTGTTCTTGTATTGTTTTGTATTAATTATACTTATATAATACACTTGCATAACGTGGATTTACTAGATGATCATTTATATGGAAAAGTGTATGAAAGGGTTTAGTTTTTCCTATGGGAAAAACTAAACCCGTTCCTGTAAATCTGGTGAATTTTTTTTTTTTTTTTATATAAATAGAAATAAAAATAAGAATAAGCACTGGCGTAATATAAAGTTTTGGTTAAAATTTGATTTAGAGATAAGATTTTTTACTCGAGAAATATGAGAAAATAAGAACAGTTAAAATAAAAAAAAACTGTTTCTCCCTGCGTGTCCTTTCCCATTCGTCCCCCTTTCTTTCCCCTCCGGCGTTCCACTTTCATCTTGCCCTCCCCTTATCTGCTGTCCTCCTTCTCAAGACCCCCCTTAAACATTCCCCTTCCAATTTTTCCGCCTTTCACCCTTCTTCGTATCTCCTCCCGCGAACCCCCCCATCCTTTATTCCCTGCCGCTAAACTTCATTAAATACACCCATTTTACATACAACTCTCGTTTGACCTATTACAATTTTTTTATGCAAATTTCATAATGCCAGAGCTCTTTATTATGCTATTCGGGACGGAGACAAATCCAACAAATCAAAGATCATAAAAATTGGTCCAGCCGCCTTTGAGTTATAAATGGTGTAACTAACCCAACTTTGTTTTATATATTAAGATATTTGAATATAAACAAAGTGGCGCTGAATAACCATTTTATGACTTTGTCACACGTGAATTTTTACCAAAAAACTGCACCTAAGTAGACGTAATCAATACCAAACGCTGTTTCAAACGTTATAGCGATTTACTTTTGGGTTGTTATGCCGTGTTGCGCTACCCCTTTTAGCCAACGTTTCGAACATCGTTACAGTGTTTATCATCAGGGCAGATGTGATGATGGATACTGTAACGCTCTCCGAAACGTTGGCTAAAGAAGGAGGTAGCGCGTCACTGCATAATAACCCAAACATAAATCACTATAATACTTTTGGAAGTGAAAATCTAAAATCATAACTGTTAAAAACTTGTGAATTATAATTTAAGTAAGTCATTTTTGGCAAGGACATCAATGTCGGAAGTGAATAAATAAGCACCAATACACACAATCCAACGTTTATTTCAATTCCAATTGCGCGAACTATAACAGGTCCAACATAATATTCTTGATTTAAATGCTAAATAATTTATATTTCCTCATATGCCTCAATTTATTGAGTTCATAAAACTAACGTTTGTAATTTTTAATGATTGTTATGTGGTCATATCTGGTATTTCAAAGATCATCCCGTCCATTTTATAACAATGCATATTATCATTTCTCATTTCAAGAAACTGTGTCTCTTCGTACCAGCTACATGCCACATCAGACGAATTTAATACCATTTATTGATTTCCATTATAAGCACTTTATTTTTAGATTGTTTCCTTTGCGAGGGTAAAAGATTCAAGGCATAATTCTTACATTTTTTGTCAGGTGGGCACGTTCTCTAGTAACTATTCCAGTCTAAAATATAAGGAAGGTATGCTTCTGATTAAAATTATACAAAATTATCATACAATTACAACCGGAAACAAGAATATTCTTTTATATAATGAAAAATTCCAAATCTCTTAAATGTTTAAACAGTCGTTTTTAACTCTAATTTGATATTATCTTAACAAATTATAAATGATAATATTATAAGGGGACCGTATAGAGAACTTCGAAAATAATCTCGCGTACTTTAAAAATCAAATTAACAACCTTCTACCATGATGTCATGGAGAACAGTTATAGTTATCGTAATCGCCTTACTTACTTCAATGATCACGATTCTATAGGTTGATCTGGTTTGTAGTGAAGAACTCCGATGTGATGTAATAACTTTAGATATTATTTTAAAACTTCAAATATAAAACACACGATCAACTTAAATAATAATCTGAAGGATTTGCGGGAATAAATATGCTGCAACGAGAATGGTGGAAATTGAATGACTTGTCGAAATGGTAAATGTCGCTGCTGGGGAACCAGTGTTGCCCGTGATTAAAATCCGCATAGTTTTATTTATAGTTCTATGTACACTTACTATATTTTATATCTCATGTTCTATATTTCATTTTGATTATTATTATTTCTGTTTTTTCACTACTAGAACCTGATAACAACTAAAACTTGAATACGCATGCTCTGAACATTTTTAATTGGAGTGTATTTGTGCATATTTCAACGACAATATCATTAATGTAAGCATTGTTAACACTTAAATAAATAATCAAAATAAACCCTGTTTTCAACTTGTGTCGTGTTGAATTTATAGAAATGTTTTGGAATTTTTCTAATTTTTATTAAAATTTGTAAATAATCTCAATTCCGATGGTTTCCTCTCTACAAGCCCATATTGGTAGCTGGGAGATATTAAAATTCCCCTGCCTGATAATCGTGCCATTTTTACAAGCGTTTAACTAGATATGTTTTGAAATATTCACCCCAGAAAAAAATTGTAAAAATTGTGTTTTATTTTTGGGGTATTACGTCATGTTTCACTTTCTTTTTCGTCACCCAACGTTTCGAACAGCGTAATAGTTTTTTTTTTTTATTTTTTTTTTTATTATTATTTAAAATTCATAAAATTCATACATTTACATTTGATTCTTAGAAAGCTCTAATTACACTAAAATAATTTCTTGTCAACGAAACTGCCCAACTAAATAGAGAAAACGTTTCTCAACAGTGTACATTATCACTTGGTAAATTGTGGTGAAGTGAGTTTATGTACGTAGAATTGGGTTTCATGACAACTCAAGGAAGTGGCATTTCAATACCCCTTTTGAAAGGCATTAAAAGTGAAGTTTTTTTCGATTCCACTAGCTGATACCCGGCATGCGTTAAGATGCTACTTAAATAAATAAATTGTTTCTCCCTTCGTGTCATTTCCCATTAGTCCCCGTTCACCTCCGCCTCCTCCCTCGTCACCCCCCCCCCCCTGGTGCTGTAAATGCTAAAGTAAAGGTAACCAAGATGGCCGCTGACGTCTAAATGTCACTTTAGTGACAGTTCTGAGATGAGAGGTTATTTTCTTGCTATCTATTATCTTTTTTACGGTATTTGCTATTATTTTATCATTATCATCATTATGTTCACGACAATTGATAGTTCGTCAAAGAATACTTGAAGATATTGCAAATACACATAAAAGTACAGAGTGTAAAATATTTTTGAATGTGTCAAAGGCTCAATAAAAATTTCACATCAATGTCTAGACAGAAGTGACGCTGAAAATAATGTGAAGAATGTTTGACATTCATTGTGTGAGATGCCACATGAAAAAAAAAAATGAACAGTTCCCAATACGAAAGTCTTGGAATTAGATTAGTTGTCATACTGTCATCCCTGTTTACCTTCACTTTAGCAGTTTGTGTCGTGAAAAAACTCATTTTGCCGTAAATGTTAAATGTACTGCTAAAGTAACTGTAAACTGTACAGCTAAAAGTAAAGCTAAATAAAAAAAACCCCACCCATAATGTGTGAAAAAGCGGTATGCAGAGAGGATGTACCGTCGAATAGCAAAAGTTTAAAACATATTTTCATTAAAATGCAACAAGGATAAAACTACTTGTCTTATGTACTACTGTATTTACCAGCGTAAGTACAATAAAACTAACTAACTAACTAACTAACTAACCATCACGCCGTTTCCCCGCAGGGGTAGGCAGAGAGGACGGACCGCCAAACAACTCGGTCTTGGCACACGCTCCTTGCCTCATTCACATTCATACATCTTCTCATACATACTCTTCTATTATTCTGACTCTTGACATGGCCCGAATCAAGTATCTGATTTACATGATCGTGCCACGTCTTCTTGGGCGTCCTCGGCTTCTTATACCGTTCACATTCGCGTCATAAATTCTCTTTACACTCCTTTCTTCATTCATTCGCTCAACATGCCCAAACCATCTAAGCGTCCCTTTCTTAATCTTACTTACTACGCTCACATCAGCCTTGCATTCTTTTCGGATCTCCACATTCCTCACACGATCATACATGGTTTTACCACACATACGCCTCAGGGATCTCATTTCTACAGCATTCAGTCTACTTTCATCCTTTCTCTGCCATTTCCACGCTTCACTGCCATACATCAGGGTAGGTACTCCATTGTGGACTGCTAGCTTCGCTTCTGTGGACAACTTTTTGTTGGCTCCAACGGCGTTCAATCCTCCATTAATGGAGTTACCTGCATTCACCCTTCTTTCGATATCCCTATCAGCCTTCCCATCTCTCGTAAACATACTTCCCAAATATACAAACTCATCCACCTGCTCCAAGTATTCATCATTCACAACTATATTGCACACCGTTTTCTGACTCTCTCTTTCAAACACCATGACTTTAGACTTACTTACATTCATCATTAATTCATTCTTCATACATACTTCGTTCATCCTAGACACGAGAGACTGCAGATCTTCTATACTGTTGGCAATCAGCACCGCATCATCAGCATACAACAGGCAACATACTATCAGATTATTCAATTTCGCGCCCAATCCCGCCTCTTTCAATTCTTGCATACAATTGTCCATGTATA
Source organism: Limnephilus auricula (assembly GCA_951813805.1). Classification (NCBI taxonomy): domain Eukaryota; kingdom Metazoa; phylum Arthropoda; class Insecta; order Trichoptera; family Limnephilidae; genus Limnephilus; species Limnephilus auricula. The sequence continues at coordinate 12,576,057 of OX638403.1, forward strand.
GATTGAATAACCACGGTGACATTACGCAACCTTGCTTAACACCTTTTATGATGTCAAACCACCCCGTAAAACTACCGTTTACCCTTATGCAAGCAACGCTTCCCTCGTATAGAGACGCGATTGCCTGTACAAGATTTGTATTCACTCCATACTTGGACAATACCTTCCATAGCTTTTTCCTGTCGACGCGGTCGTATGCTTTTTGTAGATCTACAAAGGCACAGAAAAGTTTCTGGTTTTTTGCCAGAAACTTCTCAGTGAGCATACGCAAAGAGAAAATCTGATCCATGCACCCCCGTCCACTCATAAAAGCACCTTGCACATCCCATATTTTATCTTTTGTTTCCATTCTTACCCTTTCAATCAATATTCTACCATACAGCTTGCCGACTGAACTTAGCAAACTAATAGCCCTATGATTCCCACAATCCATGCGTGACCCTTTACCTTTGTATAACGACATGATCACAGCCCTTCTCCAATCTAATGGCGTGTAACCCTCCTCTAAACATTGGTTAAAAAGTTTGCACAACCAGCGCAGCGATATTGTCGAACCCAACAGCCTTACCATTCTTCATACATTTAATTGATCTTTTTATTTCATCCATGCTGATTCTGGTAACATTCACTCCGTCGTCGCTCATCCCTGATTCGCCGCTGGAATCACTGTCACCCAGATTGCTTTCAAAGACTTCCTCAAAATATTTCATCCATCTATCGTTTATTTCTTCCTCATTCGTCAACATTTTCCCATCTTTTGATTTTATCACTTTCATACTTCCGTTATCTGTACCACTTCGGGATCTTTTGACCTCCTTCCAAAACAGTTTAATGTTTTCTTGGAAGTGGTTGGTCATTTTAATTCCCTCTTCCTCTTTCAGGCGTTTCTTTCGTTCTTTCACTCCGACACTTACTCTTTTCTTGCATTCCTTATATACTTCTTTCGCTCGATCTCTCTCTTCACTAGATGCACTGCCAGACGCTATCAGATATAACCATGCTTTCTTCTTCTCTGAGACCAGTGCCTTGATCTCGTCATCCCACCATGCATGACCTTTTTTCCTACCTTGCGTACTTAATCCACACACGTCTCTAGCAGATTCACAAAGACTTACTTTTATGTGGTTCCACGTTTCATCTATGCTAAGACCGTCCATTTCCTTCTCATTCAGTCTCATCTCTGCACACTTCTCATACTCACTTCTGATAATATCGTTTTGTAGTTTTTCTACTTTGACTCTTGTTGGAGTCGTTACCGTTTTCACTTTAGAGCGCCAGCCACGGAAGAGGTTTACTCTCGACACTACTAGAAAGTGGTCAGTTTCAACCTCAGCCCCTCTGAAAGCTCTTGTGTCCTCGGTAACGGTTCTCAACCTAGAGTCAATTACTACAAAGTCAATTATAGATCTATCATTTCCTCTTTCCCACGTATATTGGTGGATACCTTTATGATCGAAGAAAGTATTCGACACAAACAGGTTCCACTCTAAACATACTTCAAGTATTCTGTTCTCATTGTCATTCGTTCTTCTATCCCCAAACATACCTAAGGCTGAATCAAATCCGTCACGTCTGACTCCCACCCACCCATTCAAATCGCCCGCCATTATAATCCTTTCATTACTTTTTTTTTGTCTCATTACATCATTCACTCCAGTCCAAAAATTATCTTTCACTTCGTCGCTTTCAGAATTAACAGGGGCATAGCAAATAACTAGAAACACCCTTGTCAAATCAATTTTGAATCTGATCCACATTATTCTAGGACTTACACATTCATACTGTAACATACATTCAACCATTCTGGGAGACAGTAGCGCTGCAACACACTGGCAGGCCCTCTCTGTATCTGGTCTCCCAGACCAGATGACGAACCTATCATCATGCTGCATTGTACCGCTCTCTTTTTTCATACTTTCTGTCACACAAAGTACGTCCAAACATTTGCTTTTCATGGTATCACACAATTCATTCATCTTTCTTTCCATCCCTCCTCTGATATTCCACGTACCAATTCGACATTGTTCGCGTTCCGTCCTCCTCTTTGCGCTACCGAAGGGTCGGCGATGTGATGGATAGCGAGCCTCATCGACATCTGTGTCGGCCATTCCCTTCCAAAACTGCTTATAAAATCTAGATTAACATTATTAACAATTTAACGTTACATATAAACAACCTACCTAGATATAAAACACATACAAGAACAAATAATGTAAATTAGCAATAACAAACAGTACTTAACGAACTAACACTAAAAATATATATCTTATCACTGTATAATTGTTTTAATCCACTCCCATTTAAAACTACACTGTAATAAAATCGTTTGATACCCAAACCAACTTATTATTAAAGGTATTTTGAAGTCGATTTTAGGTTTGAAATTGGTTAATAATGCACAAAAAAATGATTGAACTTATAATTTCAGGGGCCAACTGTCGGTGGATCGGGCCACCCCTACCAATACAAAATTCGATTATCGTGTACTTAGATAAGGCATTGAACTTTAATCAACACAAAACATTATAATAACAATATTATATTCTTTATTTTTTAGGACAGTAGATGGTTGTGTCAATCAAACGCCAAAAACATTTTTTGGAAAAAAATATTTTTATAATTTTTACAATACATGGTAAATCAAATCGACAACCGTTCGCACCTGCCGTAAATTCAGAGATCGACACTGTTGTAAAAGAACACATAGAAAGTTGCTTTCATTACAAAACCATGTTTTTCGGTTGTCAAAATATCTCACCCTAAGGATCCAAACAAAATCCAATTATTCAAAAAATGTCACGTATCTAATATTCTCCCCGAGTTATTTATCGTCGCGAGGATTGGGGAAAGGGACGGACAAGGACGAGGATGGAAATACTATCCATTTTTAGCCCTTAACAACAACAGATGTTCCGGTTCAGTGTATTAGCCCTGTGTTTACCATCCCCCGAACATATTATTCTCAAATGTCGAGTTATCATGTCGTGACGTCACAACATGGGCTGAGAACTGTTTAACACGTAGCACTCTGTACGATGGTATTGTTTGGTTCGGATTAATATTTAGAGTGAAGCAATTATTTTTTTCTTCAAACTTCGCAAAATCACTTTGTGAAAATAATTTATATAGTGGTTTAATACAAAGTTATTTGTTTTAATTTAATTATATATTTTTTTTTAATAACATAACTTTTGCGTATAATAACTTTTATAAATTCTCGCATAACGTAATATTATAACTACAACGTGAAAATGACAGCTCTAGTGAGTTTGTAAAACAGCATGGAATAGAAAACGAAGTTGAGAATATGAGATGATAAAGAAAAGTAATGTGTCCCGTAAATAATATACCATTGCAACGATACAAAAATATTTTTTTTATTGATAAACTAATGTTTAAGACAAGATTTTAAGTAAACAATTATTGAAAGCAATTTTTTTTCCCAACTGCTCCCTTCTGGAGCCAGTGAGTCTATGGCATCCCCAATTGTGAAGTATGTTGTGAGGCTGAAGGTAAGTGGGAAAGGGAAGGAGATGGGGAAGAGGAAGGTAAGAAAGTACCTGGCTATTCAGATCTAGTCACTAAACACGGCTAAAGCCATTATTAAGCAACGTTTCAATTCTGAATGGTGGTCTTACACCAGGGCGATACTGAGAGTATCTTCCACTCTGGAACGTTCCGCAAATATAACATATATTATTTTTATTAATTAATTGTGAAATAACTTGAACCCGCGCCCTTCTGATGTCCGATCAGGTGCTCTTAATCCACTGAGCTACGGCGGGTTACCTCTTACTCGCCAAATGATTCGATATATACTAGTGTTTCATTCAACATTTATTTATTTTTATTACATTTTTTCACCTGCAAACAACCAACTTTATTTTTATATGTGAAAAGTAAGTGCTAACTTTCCCACTAGGTGGCGTTGAGACATATCGTGTCTATATTTTTTGTGAAATACTTTAACAAACTTCGTCAAATATTGATTATTTTTTTAAATTGATAAAGTAATGTTTAAGACAAGATTGTATGCATAGTAGTACAAAGGGTAACAATTATTATATTTGATAATTATTGTGTCCCGTCGGCGGCATGTATCTTTTCTCGGAAGATTGTTTCAATGTGGATGAGTGTTTCAGGCTGATAATTATTGCTTATAATAATTGTTATAAAAAATATATATTTATATAATATGTATATCAAAATAACACAAAGATGAGGTACGTTAAAAGTGTTTAATGATATGTATGTAATAAGTAAGATTGTATACAAAATATTATGTATGTATAATAATTTTAATATTTGAAATACAAAAATTAGCGGCTTACGGGTCCTTTGTCACCCGAGGAAATGACCTCACGATGGTACCAAGATGCGATGCCAACTCAGCCATTGACTAGTCAACATTATTATATAAATGGTAATATTTAAAAAAAAACACATCTGGACCTTTACAACGGACCGTTAAGAGAAATCACTATCGGAATTGTATAAATATGTTTAGTTCCTATCGACTCTAACTAGAACTTAGACATACATTATTTCCAAGCCACAATTAATTTTGAAATGGTTTTAATATGGCGATTCACACAGCTACACTAGATAATGCATTTAAATAAAGAAAGCATTAAATAAATGCATGGAAATACTTACTTACATGATGTAATAATATGTTCAGACCTAGCATTGAAAAAGAAAAAAACAAGGAATGTTGAAAAAACTGGAGAATTACGGGCTTGAAACCCAAAAATACTTTTGACAAACAGGGGAACACGGGTACTAAATACCATTATTAAGGTATTTGTAATGGCACGTCTCACTTAAGTTCTCCAATGACAACACTACCCTGGCGATATCGGAATAGGAATTTACAGGAACAATAAAAATAACTTACTGTAAAAAATAGCACGGTTTCGAAACTTGCGGTATTTTAAAAAGAAGTAATTGGAATTAATTGGATGCAGTAAATCGTCGCTAAAATGGATTGTAAGTGTGTTCTTCTTGTTTTAGTAGCTAGTTAAAAAAAAAGTTATATAACTATGTGTCTGATGAAATGATTTTAAATTTATCACTCACGTGAATTGTTTGAGAATTGTGGACACATTCTCGAATACGTTTTTTTATGAGCTTGAATATATAGGTTTTGAGGGCACACGGATATGAGAACCTAAATGACCCAGACCTATATAAGTGGTGATTTTTTTTTGTTACGATATTATTTGTTATCCACTGGAGCGACAGATCAATTAAAAAAAAATTCTCGGATTTCTAAAGGAAAATTTTCCGCCAACATTGAAAAAATTATACCTCCGAATTTGAATATGGAGACATACAAACTAATTATAGTTCTATATAGCCAATGAATTCACCTATCTTTTGTCGATTATCACATATTTGAAGGATTTATTAAAAAATATTATAAAATCGTTAACTTTAAAACATTTTGAAGAATCTAGAGAATATTTGCCACATTGTGGCAGCAAAGCAATCTGAGGCTTTGGAAATAGTGCCATAATGTGGCAAAAAGCGTTCGAGTGGGTATAATGCTTAGGTTATGCCGCTCATCTAATGCTGCAAATATGGGGATAACATGATTCATGTTTCAATTAACAATATCCCTTACTAAATGACAAGTAAATTTATATTCCATTTCCTCACCTTTCATTAGTGCTGTCGGGCTCGTTAATGATAATTGAATAACGATTTATCTAATTGACACAGAAAGCAGTCTCTATCCTTTGATTAGAGCAATGTATGGTCCAATATAAATTGACAAGTAGAGAAATGTTCAAATATTCTAAATTAAAGTGAATATTGTTCTAAAAAACATGAATATTGTCATTTATAATCTTCTTTAACTAATTATATCTACATAATATATTGTTGTAAAATACAATCTTGTAACCTAAGAGTATGGATATTAGAGAGACGGCATGTGAAGTGTGCCCGCGCGCTCCAAGTGTGCCTTTTCGAGAATTTTACCCACACAGTTGATATTGGCTGTCACTATGAAAAATGGCTGGCTCCGTAATAATTTCAGAACGTATCAAACGACCAAAAACCAGTAGGAAATGTCAGCCGTGTGGGTACAATTCTCGAAAAGGCACACTTAGAGCGCGTGGGTACACTTCACATGCCGTCTCTCTAATATCCATACTCTTAGGTTGTAACGTAACCTATTTGACCAATTTTTTCCTCACTTTTAATGATTTTTTATAAGAGGTGTTATACACACATACTACCCAAATACACTACCCAAACCAAAAATTAAAAAAAAACGCGTTTTCTTATAGATTTTTTTAAATAGAAACCATAATATAATGTTCTCTCATACTAACGTATTTCGTCTCACACACATCAAATAGACAAACCGATTTGAAACTTGCTAACTCTCATTATTTGTTTAATACGCCATCAAACTTTTGTAAATCACCATTATAGCATACCATTTCGTTTCAATACTCGGATAAATCTGTCAAATGTGTTTATATATCCGCGAAAGTTGAGAGCGACAACAGAAGATTTATTACTTTCCCGACGTTTCACATAGATAACGCCGTGAATAATAACCCAATTTATTTGCAGAATGCCTTCAGGTTCTAAACTTTCCCATCTGAAAAGTTTCAATCCAATATTCGCTCATTGCGCCGTTTACAATAACGCAAGAACACGCCTGATTTATCGGCGGGATAAAGTGATTGATAATTGATAAATCGCAGATATAACGCGGATAACAGATGCGATGCGCCTCCAATGGATTACTTTTTAATTACTGAATTTTATGGTTGCGCCGTAATTAGTAAATATTGTTAAACCTACATAAGTCTTTGACTAGAGAAAACCCTGAAAAAAATGTGATCAAATTTACTGTACCTCCATATAAAATACTTCTTTTTTATTATTAATTAACTTAAGAATGGTAATACTATAATAAAACAAATTTAAAACTTTTTCCACTTTTAATTTATTGACCGTAACCGGTTTCAGCTTGTCAAAGCCATCTTCAGACTGGTGAAAAATATTCTTAACCTAGGGATTTTATACAAAACATATTAGGGAGGGGGGAAGGAGGGGGCGGGGGGAGGGATGGGGTGGTCTACAGGGATTTTATTCAATTATGGATTTTATTACATTTGTTGTTAAGTGGTCTTGAGTGTCCAACTATCTAATTATTTTTTTGGTTATTCCCAGTAGGCTAATTACATAGGGTTGGTAGCTTACATACTTTAGTATTGTTTGGGAAATACCTTACAAGTAATGTGAATTATTAGCACCTAATTTTATTGTTGTCAAGTCTATTATTAATTACAATCTTTATTATATTTATGATGTTATGGAATTTTTTGATTAAACAATTGATTTTATAAAGGGGGACACGTTGGAGTAGGATTATTCTTATAATGGACCTAATACAAACAAAGTACCTATTTTACTTGGAACATATTTAATAGAAAATTACAGTGGATACAATAGTGGAGATTTTGCAAAATGAAGTAGACCCTATATTTGTAATGAATAAGAAATTAGAATCATTTGCAAAATCTCCACTATTGTATCCATTGTAATTTTCTATCATATATGTTCCAAGTAAAATATGTACTTTGTTTGTATTAGGTCCATTATAAGAATAATCCTACTCCAACGTGTCCCCCTTTATAAAATCAATTGTTTAATCAAAAAATTCCATAACATCATAAATATAATAAAGATTGTAATTAATAATAGACTTGACAACAATAAAATTAGGTGCTAATAATTCACATTACTTGTAAGGTATTTCCCAAACAATACTAAAGTATGTAAGCTACCAACCCTATGTAATTAGCCTACTGGGTATAACCAAAAAAATAATTAGATAGTTGGACACTCAAGACCACTTAACAACAAATGTAATAAAATCCATAATTGAATAAAATCCCTGTAGACCACCCCATCCCTCCCCCCGCCCCTTCCGGCACCCCTTCCTAATATGTTTTGTATGAAATCCCTAGGTTAAGAATATTTTTCACCAGTCTGAAGATGGCTTTGACAAGCTGAAACTGGTTACGGTCAATAAATTAAAAGTGGAAAAAATTTTAAATTTGTTTTATTATACTATTATAATGGAATTCCACCACGAATTATCAGTTTCAAAAATAGAAATATTAAGAATGGTACATGTTAATTCATACTGGTCTTCCATTAAAATCATTTGCTTGTGGATGGAAGAAGAGTTTACATTTCATATATGTTCAATTAATACAATCACGTGTTTCACATACTATTAATCTATTTATTCATTAAGAAGAAAAACAACAATTATTATTAGTGAGACTTTCATGTGGAAATAGAGATAGCAGTATTCCTGTTGGTGGTTTCTTTTAAATATTTTTTGATAGAGTTCAACAGTTGCACTTTGTTATTAATATATTCTATATTACTTTTGTAGTTCGTCAGCAGGCTAATATATACAACATTATACCAATTATTATAATAATAATTACAACATATATATGAATTAAAATAAAACTCTTATTATAATACGGGATATTTGTAAAGCTGACAATACTTTGCTAAAAATATATTTGCCGTCCAAAAACAAACTTTGTTAGTTTTAGATATTTATCATTTAATCGTTCAAAAATTTAAACAAAATAAAAAAATTATTTGAAAGCAATGAAGTTAGAAGGTAAGTACCTACCCCGTCGCCTTTCGTAAAACCATCAGTTCTAATTTGAAAATCAAAGCAAATTTTAGTTGTAGCATTCATTGAACCAGAGTAATGCTGGGGAGAAGGGCACGAAGCTTCGTGCTTTGACATGAATGCATATATATCGGCACGAAGCTTCGTGTTTTGACACAATACGCGCAAATGTGACCGGCTATTATCGGCTCTCGTCGCGAATATTCTTTACGTAATGGTATTCTTTTTTTTTAATTTTTAAATGAACGAAGTATCGGCACACATTATTACTTCGGGACGATAGGCGCAGATGCGGCCCCAGCATTATAGATAGACAAGAAACACACCATTAACATACCGTACGAACCTTTAATATAATGACTTTGTTTTATATTTTCGTTGTTTGTTTTTGGGGTGTTATGCCGTGTTGTGCTACCTCCTTCTTTAGCCGACGTTTCGGACAGCGTTGCAGTGTCCATCATCAGGGCAGATCCGTCGATGTGAATTTGTAGTGTTAAGTGTGTGCTTATTTAGAGAAATGTAACGAAATATCGAACGAAAGTAGTGTCATCTTGTGGCGAATTCTAGAATTAGAAAAAACCAATGGTTAACAAATGGTTTTATACTTTTGTGTTGAATTATTATATGTTATTAAAGTATACTTAGACATGGTTTTTTGCGATTAGCTTTGGTGTAGCCGTCAATTACCGGATACCAAGAGCTGTTGAGCTTAGCTCCTTCGTCTCTATTAATATTAATTGGATTTTTGTAGATTTCAATTGCCTCCCCAATCAGGCGTGATCTATAAGTTTTAGGTCTTCCCAGGACCTCAAGAACAAATCCAAAATAATAGCCGGTTTCAATTAAGTGCTCGGCGATTGCCGATTTAGCACTTAATTGAAACCGGTAATTGAAATCCAATTAATATTAATAGAGACGACGGAGCTAAGCTCAACAGCTCTTGGTATCCGGTAATTGACGGCTACACCAAAGCTAATCGCAAAAAACCATGTCTAAGTATACTTTAATAACATATAATAATTCAATACAAAAGTATAAAACCATTTGTTTATACCTTGATATTGGCTACATTCGCTTCAGATTGGTTTTTTCTAATTCTAGAATTCGCCACAAGATGACACTACTTTCGTTGGAAATTTCGTTACATTTCTCCGTGGACGGGCCCCAGGCTAACGTAAATACTGCGCTTTCACCAAATTTCCCTTTCAAAGTAGTTCACTTTCTTCTCAAATGAAGCTAAAGGCACGGTATCGCTTCCAACTAAATAAGCACACACTTAACACTACAAATTCACATCGACGGATCTGCCGGATCTGCCCTGATGATGGACACTGCAACGCTGTCCGAAACGTCGGCTAAAGAAGGAGGTAGCACAACACGGCATAACACCCCAAAAACAAACAACGAAAATGCTTTTGGCCGTGAAAATCTAAAAACGTATCTGACTTTGTTTTATAGTTTAAACTCGGAACTAGACGTGAGAGAAAATTATCATTATGACCACAGAAAATAATATTATGCTTTGATATAAAAAAAAAATACTATGAAAATGAAATTTTGGTCTCCGGTGACTTTTTGAATGTCTTGTTTTTTATCAAAATCAGACAAAAAAATTCTTCCACATGACGTACTAGTCCTTACTATACTGTACCGTACTGACCCTTAGTGCCTCCGCTGACGAGGCAACGGCAAAAAAAACAGTTTGTAACTAAACTCACTACCCCGTGTATGTCAATGTGATGGTCAGCACACTACACAACTTGTTAAAACCCCGTTGTCAATGGCAACGCAAGCAGTGACTCGAAATTCGGCGTGATAGTTGCTATGATAACAGCTGATTGTTCTTCGTCTATGGTTAAACAGGATGAGATAATAACTGAAATCTTAAAATTGTATAGCGCTGTCATAGAAGTTTGGTAGGAAACCATAACCAGTTGTAGTTTGGTTTCAGTTGCCTCGGCACACAGGCGATCCGCTCACTGAAGAAACTGAAACCAAACTATAACTTGCAGGTTGCTATGGTTTCCAACCAAACTCCCTGCTCAATTTTACGATTTCAATAGTTATCTCAGCTTGTTTAACCATAGACGAAGAACAATCAGCTGTCACCGTAGCAACTAGCAGTGCGAGTCGCGAATCACTACTTGCGTTACCGTTGAGAACGGGTTTTTGATAAATTGTGTAGTGTGCGGGCCATCAAATTGACATACGCAGGATAGCGAATTTAGTTGCAAGCAGGTTTTTTTGCCTCGTCAGCGGAGCCACTAACTGTCCAATTACTGATTGTTTTAATGTTTTCAGTTGAAAAAATCAAAATGTATCCGGCGACCAAAATTAAAATAACATTTTTATTCTAAATAATGTCAGAAATCACTGGTTAAAGTAAGACGATCCGCTCACTGAGGCAACTGAAAACTGCCAACTGGCAACTGTCTTTGTATGACAATTGATGGCCCGCACACTTCACAATCACACAAAACCCCGTTGTCAATGGTAACGCAAGCGGTGACTCGCGACTTGCACTGCTGATTGCCGTGGCCGGCCGTTGCTAGTTGCCAGCTGTCAGCTGATTGTTCTTCGTCTATGGTTAAACAAGCTTTTTGACCAATCAAGACATAGAAACCAGTTGGTTTTAGTTTGTTTTCAGTTGCCTCGTCAGCGGAGCGCCTAAGGTTCAGTTTTGATTTACGTTTCTAACTAGCTAAAGTCCTTGGCGTTGCTCGGGCTTTTGAATTTTCAAATCAAATGTATCTTTATATATATATATATAAATGAATCCGTTTTTCCCTTGGTCACGCCATAACTTCAGAACGACTTTACCTATTTTATTCATTTTTTTTTTAAAGTTTTCTAATACTTGGATAATTTCAGAAAATTTAACGAGTATTTTAACTTCGTACTTTTGGCAGTTTGCGTTTGATATATTTAGAGATATTTCATAAAATATTCATCCAATTGCGATAAAAATTGAGGTGAGCTGTGGTAGACATGCCCGAAAAGGTTTCTATATAGCAATATTTCTATATTGGCGAGTTCTGGAGTTATGAAATTTGCAAAATAAAATTGCAATAGGGCACAGGCGAGTTGTTTGAAAAATGAATGTATTTTATAGAGTTTAGCGGCAGGAAAAAAAGGCGAAAGGGGGGGGGGGGGGAATCCGGGGGGATGGATGGTGGAGGGGAATGAAGGTGGAGTTTTTCGAAGGAGGAAGGACGAGGGAGGGGATAGGCGGAGAAGGTGGAAGGCTAATTCGTGAGTGGGAAGTTTACGAGAAAGGGGACAGTGGGAGAGGGGAGGGGGAACACGATGAAGGTGAAAAGGGAACGCGGGACGAATTGAAAAGGACACGCATGCACACAATTTCTTTATTTAAGTGGCATTTCAACGCATGCCGGGTGTCAGCTAGTACATAATAAAAAGATTTCAGAATTGAAATTTTTGTATGCATTTTACCTTCCCTCAAATAAAGGTTTCCTCATGTACCCACTCATCGAATAAAATTAATGTTTTCTTGGACAAGTTTTCTCCACAAATTCAGAAAGGGTGTCTATAAGTACAATATAAAGAGAAGTCTTTACCAATAATAGGTAGGAATCGATGTCTAAAGCTATCTATTCGACCGTAAATTATTATCTAGCTGCTTCTGTATAGTGTGTAGGTATTGCCAATCGAATCTCCCACCCGATAAAAGCATCCTAGGCAATCCCTTCATTGGAAACAACAGATATAAAAGTATCCATTTATCGTTCCGAAATTGTCGGCCATTACTGTTATCGCGTTATTTTATTTTTTATTTAGTTTTTCGGTCCGGGAGGGACATTAGTAAGCATGCGACGTGGCAGTGGCTGCTAGGGTCCCGGAAAATGTCGCCCATTGCTTAGATATTACCTCGGAAATAAGCGCATTTAAAGCCCAGTGAAGATATCAAATTGACGATGTGACCACTTGATTGTTTGCCGTTAAATAAATCGGTGGAATATTGTGCTAAGCATCTATTTTTCCGAAATAAAACTTGCCAGATAAATTCGATCGGTCAGTGGATGAGTTGGCATCCCCACCCAGGCGACGAGTTCAATTCCTCGGCTGGCTAAATCACCAACAGCAACATTTTCCGTTTAATATGATGGTAGTAGCAAATTATTATCAGGTTATTCGTATCCCGGAAATGATTGAAAATAAAAATATATATTATAGCATTTTATTTTTCGGTTATTATGCCATGACATATGCCGCTACCTCCTTCTTTATCCAAAGTTTCGAACAGCTTTACAGTGTCCATCATTAGGGCAGACATGTGATGTATGGTCACATCTGCCGTGATTATGGACACTGTAACGAAGTTCGAAACGTTGAATAAAGAAGGAGGTAGCGCAATAGGCATAATAACCCTAAAATAAATCACTATAATGTTTTTGGCTGCGAAAATCAAAAATAATTATTGCACATTTGGGTGTATTTCTTAAAGGCTCAAAGTAAATAATACCCAGATAAATTGGAGAAGGTTCTACACAAATACTCCCTACCCTTCTTGTTTTATTCTCATTGTAAGGTAGGTAGGTACATGGAGAAAATTTTTATTCTAAAATACGATCATTTTATTCGTAAAAAACGGTTAAAAACGGGACTGAAGTTCTCACGAACTAATTAACCGGGTTTTAATGTTTATTGGCGGGAACATGTAATAATAATTTGTTGGTATACGTAATTTCGTGCGTATACCAACAAATTATTCTTACATTTTCCTGCAAATAAACATTGAAACACTGTTAATTTGTTCGTAAGAACTTCAGTCCCGTTTTTAACCGTTTTTACAAATAAAATGATCGTATTTTAGAATAACTTTATCCCCGTGTACCTACCTAAAATGTTTTGAATTTTATTTTTTATTAATTTTATTTTTCTCTGTTTATGATCTCTATTATATTTTATCTGATGTTGTAGACTGGCTTTTAACTTTCCCTCCAGTACTGCTAGACTAAACACAAATTAATACATTTAGAAAAAAATAAAGTAGTGCGCTTGAATGAAAACGTATTTGCGTTACGTAATGCGTATTTCCATTAACTTGCAATTCGCTCTTTTTCTCAGAAAAACGGCGCTCTACAAATTATCCAATTATTATTATTATTTCACTGCCCAAATCGCACTACATAACCAAACCTTTACCTCTCCTATTACTGTTGGTTTTATACGCTATTCCCATTTTACTGCTCAGATTTTAGTTCTTCTCCTTTCTCAGGGAGTTCTATAAGGCATTGACATAAATCGTAGCTGGCATCAGAAATTCGTGGACTACTAGCCCCGCTCCCTTTGACATCAAATGCCTACGAATTTCCTGCATTTCCTTTATCAGTGTTCCTGTCTCACGTGAACATGTTTACCAAGTACATAAACTTATTTTCTTCTCTCTCGAGTCACTGTAGCGTGTTTCTAAGGTAACCTTTTTTTATTTCGTACCTATAAGGACGCAATTCCTTCAATCATTCACAAGTTAGTGATTAAAATATATATTACAAATATTTTTCCCATTTCCATCTATCTGATGCACACACGCAATCAACTAGTGATAAAAAATTAACAAAATAAAAAAAAAATCGAATCCATGTTAGTAAAAGTAAAGGATAATCGCGATTTATACTTGTTATTTTTTTTTTATTTCACAAAGAACATCTAAATGAGCATAACAAAATCGAACAAAACCAAAAACAAAATAAAAAAAAAAAAACAGAATCTTAAACCACATGAAAAACATAATCGAAAAAAAAATTCAAAACGAATAGATAAAAACAAGATACTCCACCATGCAAGGTGGAAAAAACAATAGAGTGGAAAAATTACAATACATAGATGAAAAAGTAGAAAGTGGTGTTTCAATTTAATAAATATCCTAGCTCGTAGGACCAATGATGGTGGCGCTGGTTTAACAATTACTTCGATCGCAGTGTGATGTAAATTACACATTAAATTACTTAAAATACATTTGCCTTTTAATGCATAGGAAAGGTTGGGAGCCCAAAGACTTACCTAATCTGGTGCAAATGTCTCTTCAATAATCCACTGTTGGTCAGTTCAATGCCGCTGGTTTTCTTCTCATTTTCTTTTACATATAATACACAATAGTTCTATTATTCTATAACATAATCTATTATTCTATATCCGTCGCGACGGTTCAAAACAGTGTTTTGGCGGGGTACAACAAAATACGACGAATTACAGCGGATATTATCAAATAAAACAAGAATGCGGTGCGGTTAACAGTAATCCATATTGCGAACTTTTTTCGGCGTGTGGAACGAAAAACGGTGTTCATTTGTTTTCGAAGTGTTCCATTTTTCAAAAGTCTCTGGGCAAAATAAAGGGAAGGGAGATATGGAACATTAAAAGGCTATTTGAATTGCTCTGATTAATAGCAATCGAAAGTACTTACTCAACCAGCGCAAACATCCCCCTCACCTTGAAAGGGTGGGAAGTCACCCCTTTTAAAACTGCATATTGCATTTATCGCTCAGACAAACAAATATAACCAATACTTATTCTAGATTTCCTACACTATATGTAACTAAATCTAACAAAAAATAATAACCTACTATTGAGTCGGCAAAGGGTAAAGCCTTACTACCGGACGAATGTATGTTCCCGATGCTGTTTTAACACGAGCAACACGAATTACTTCATCCTTTGCGGGAAAAACTTCAATAATTATACCTAGTGGCCAATGTAATGGAGGAGAATTTTCGGTCCCCACAATTACCACTAAGCTTTTTTTGACTGGATTAGCGGGAGTATTCCATTTTGGACGTACTTGCAAGGTATGCAAGTAATCTAACCTCCAACGTTTCCAGAAAGATTGAATCAATTTATCGAGCAAATCATGTCGTGATAGAAGGTTCAAATTATCCTCCTCGATTTCTACGGCGGGCATGTGTTTCAACGGAGTCATCGTTAAGAAATGAGCGGGTGTTAACGCGAGGGGTTCAGACGGATCTGAAGAAAGCGTCCTACATAATGGCCTTGTATTTAAAATGTTTTCTACCTGTGCGAGTACTGTAGTCGTCTCCTCGAAAGATAGAATCTGATCTCCAATTACTCGAAAAAGATGAGTCTTCACACTTTTAATGTTTGACTCCCAATTTCCACCAAAATGGGGTGCGATTGGAGCATTTAGGGGCCAGCTTATTCTATTATTGGCTAAAAGAGTTGCGAATTCTTCACCAAAATGTGAAGATGTTGAAAATGTGTGCGATTCACTCAATTTTCTTTTGGCTCCTACAATATCTACGGGAGGCTCACCATCCCAATCACATTTATATATCCATAATTGCTTTATCATTAGCTTAGCGTATAGGACAACAGGCGCGATGAAGCCCATAATGTCCCATATTTTAGCGACACAAAACAGTATATTTCGCTTCGTACAAATTGTTTTAGGTGTAGAAGTGACAAACGAGAAAAAATCGGAACTTGGTGACCAGTATAAGCCCAATATCTTATGCATGCCCACCTCATCAAATTCCTTTATCGCTGACAAGCGATGCGAATCTGGAATGGATTCCAGAACATTTTGCGAATTGCTGGACCACTTGACTAGGTCAAACTGGCCAGTCTTCAATAATGCGATTAATTGAGAGGATGTTTCCTTTGCACTCTCTTCAGTTTCCACACTGTATACAAAATCATCCATATATAGAAATTCTTTGATGATCTTTTTTTGCTTCAGGAAAAACTTCTCCTTCATCAGAGGCCAATTGCCTGATGGTGCGTAGAGCTTGAAATGGGCTGGATGTGAGTCCAAAACAAACGCGGTTAAACTGATAGGTTTTAATATCCTCGTTTGGCGAGAAGCGATACAAAATCTGTTGATATCTTCGATCACTGTCCTTCACTCCAATACATAAAAACATTTTACGTATATCAGCCGAAAGTGCTATTGGGAATATACGAAAATTCATTATTATATCAAATAAATTCCCCTGTAAGTTTTCCCCACTATACAAAATATTATTTAATGATACAGAAGTGCTTGTTTTTGCACTAGCGTCCAGGACAATCCTCAAACTGGTTGTGATCTTATCCTCTCGTACAACCCCATGGTGCGGTATTATATAAGAGGGCGTTTTATCCTCCTTATTTGGAGTGACATGCGACAAATAATCCTTCTCTAAATATTCAGTAATGGTATCATTATAAGCTTCTCTCAATTTAGGCGAGGCTTCCAATTTACGTTCGAGACATAAAAAACGTTTCTTTGCCATTGCAAATGAATCCCCAAGTGACGAAACATCTCCCTTAAATGGCAAGGCTACAATATACCTTCCATTGTCAGGATCTCGTGATGTAGTTTTTTGATATATTTCCTCACATTCACGATCTTCAGGACTTTTGATAGACGGTACGTTTACCTCTTCTAATTCCCAAAATCTTTTGAGACAAATATCTTCCGGTTCGTTCGTCATAGCACAACAAGATAAGGTAGCATTATTCCCAACTCGAGTTGGTGCTGACCCCAAAATGACATATCCTAAAACCGTTTCCAAAGCATGCAAATCATGCCTGTGCAAAGGGTCCTGAACCCTTTTAGATAACAGGAGATGCGGGAAGAGCTGGGCTCCTATCAACATATCAATTTCTCCTGGTTCTCCATATGATTCATCAGCCAATGGTAAGTCATTCAAATATGACAATAAAGGTATATCAACTTTGGCGGTAGGTAAGCGCTCTATTACTTTGTCCACTATCAATGAAGTTACATTATAATTTATTGCCCGATTAAATCGAGAATAAATTTCGGTCTGTATGGAGCCTCTAATGGGTTTAGATGATCCTCCAATACCTTTAACTGTAGAACAAGATGGGCGTTGATATTCAAAAAATCCTAATCTTCTACAGCAATCGCGAGTAATGAAGTTGCTTTGAGATGCGCTATCTAGCAAACATCTAATAAAATGTTCATTTCCTTGTGAATCCATTATACCAACTCGTGCGGTAGCCAACAAAACTGTACAATGCGCCTTTCGATTATAAGATCGAACAGTTGAAAACGTACATAAAGCTACGTCAGGATTAGAGCAGCCCTCTTTCGGATCAATCGATTGATCAGCTGTCTGGTTTTCTGGTCCTTGGGCGTTCCGATAATCTGACTGCCCTCTCTGTGACGTACCCTGTTGCTCAAAATGCAACATTGTATGATGAAACTTGTCATTGCATTTATGACAATTTCCGTTTGAATTACAAGCTCTAGCCTTATGTTTTTCGCTAAGGCATCTAAAACAAAATCCTTTACCCTTGACAAAGTTAAATCTTTCTTTAATACTTAAATTTTTAAATTCCTGACATTTATACAAATGTCCGTGTGATGGTTTATTACAAAGTAAACATTTATTAAACGGCAGATTCTTGGGTTTATCCGAATCGCTGCTAGCGCTTAAAAATGCTTGCGTCGATCTTTGTGATCTTTTGGTTGTCTCACTGTGATTAGCGGCTGATTTTCTTGATGTCCCCGTTCGTTGCAAAACCTTGATTTGTTCCCGAATAAACTTCACTAAATCTTCGAACGAGGGAAAATCAGTTTCCCTATAATTGGTTTCAAACCCCTTTACAGAATCCAAATCAATTTTCTTCAAAGCAATATGAAGAAAAATAAAATCACACAAATTTTCCAAATTAACATTTTTCACTGCGGATACTGCCGAAACGAAGTTATCAACAAAGGATTCCAAATTATTTATATTGGCTACTGCGAACGATTTAAAATCTAAAATTTGATCAATATACGCGGAAGATATTACTCTTTTATCATTATATTTATCGATCAAAGAATTAAATATAATTTCGTAGTTCTCAGGTGACAATACAATTCCCGAGAATGTGGTTTGTACCCTTTTTGAAATCTTGGCCAACAAGTAATACAATTTTTCTGAATTCGAAAGTAACTCGTTATCATGTACTGTGTTGACAAAACTCGAATAAAATATTGGCCAATTTCCGATTTCCCCATCGAAGAAGGGTAATTCTATTGGTGGCAGTTTGGGACGATTACATTTATTATTATCTATATTTAATAGAG
The DNA here is from genome assembly GCA_951813805.1 of Limnephilus auricula. Taxonomy (NCBI): domain Eukaryota; kingdom Metazoa; phylum Arthropoda; class Insecta; order Trichoptera; family Limnephilidae; genus Limnephilus; species Limnephilus auricula. Next base: position 12,594,806 of record OX638403.1, read on the forward strand.
GTTTTCGCTCTAGAATCACAGATATTTTCCTTTTAATTTTGCAAAACATATCCTCAAAACTCAACCATTTTTCAAAATCTGGGTCATAATTTGCATCCATTTCCAAATTGATGACGTTTATTTGTTGAGTTACCTCTTCATATTTGCTCCTTGTCGAATCTATTGTCTCGACAAGCGACAAGAACTCTTCTAGAATGCTTTCATTTGAAATCTCCTTTGACAATTCAAACAATTTTGTAATACGTCCATTTAAAGCATCTCGTTGAGAAGTCAACAATTTTAATTTCTTCTCTTTAGTAGCCATTATGAAAAACAAAATATGAATCTAATAATAAATTTATAATTTATATTATAAACTATAGCGCTCATAGGGTTAACTAAGTAGGTACTTGCAGTCTATGGCCTACGGCTGTGTATGGCTATCTATGGCTGGCGGCTGGTACACTATGCGTTGAAAATATGGTCTAAATAAACCTTTATTTGCGGTAAATAACTAAACTATTGTAGCGATAAGATGATACAAGGTTGGTTATATTTATTTTATCAATATGCGATCGAAATATGCTTCAATTTAAATATCCGGCTCGAAGGACCAATGATGGTGGTTCAATTTAATAAATATCCTAGCTCGTAGGACCAATGATGGTGGCGCTGGTTTAACAATTACTTCGATCGCAGTGTGATGTAAATTACACATTAAATTACTTAAAATACATTTGCCTTTTAATGCATAGGAAAGGTTGGGAGCCCAAAGACTTACCTAATCTGGTGCAAATGTCTCTTCAATAATCCACTGTTGGTCAGTTCAATGCCGCTGGTTTTCTTCTCATTTTCTTTTACATATAATACACAATAGTTCTATTATTCTATAACATAATCTATTATTCTATATCCGTCGCGACGGTTCAAAACAGTGTTTTGGCGGGGTACAACAAAATACGACGAATTACAGCGGATATTATCAAATAAAACAAGAATGCGGTGCGGTTAACAGTAATCCATATTGCGAACTTTTTTCGGCGTGTGGAACGAAAAACGGTGTTCATTTGTTTTCGAAGTGTTCCATTTTTCAAAAGTCTCTAGGCAAAATAAAGGGAAGGGAGATATGGAACATTAAAAGGCTATTTGAATTGCTCTGATTAATAGCAATCGAAAGTACTTACTCAACCAGCGCAAACAGAAACAGATCTATGAAGTTTGTTTAAATTAATATTGTTGTTTTTTTTTAGATAAAAATTCTACTACGATTTGTTTATATTTAGTGAATGATGTGTTAAATTCTAAATTTAATTCTAGAAAGGCTTTGCAAATATTGTAAAGTTAACTGTTTAGACATCAATGTTTCTAAATGTCACACTATGACTTTCACCAGAAACAAACATATAATTAGGTACTCTTATTCACTTCACAACGAACCTGTCATCTCTAAAACGGATTGTAAAGATCTTGGCGTTTATCTTGATAGCAAACTTATATTTAATAAGCATATAGACTCAATCGTTCATAGATCATATAAAATGCTTGGCTTTGTTCTTCGTATAAGTAAAGTTTTCAGTAACCCGCAGACAATAATAATGCTATATTTTGCATTAGTCAGAAGTACACTGGAATACGCATCGCCAATATGGAACCCACAGTATAAAATATACATAGATAGCATAGAACATATTCAAAGCAAATTTATAAAATATCTTACTTTCAAATTCAACAATAACTTTGAATTTACATTTCAAACTTTGCAACAAAGGCGGGCACTAGCTGATTTAACATTTATGCACAGAATTTTAAATAACAAAATTGACTGTACTGAACTTCTATCCTTAATTAATTTTAATATACCTGTAAGACGTACACGCCATACAGCACTATTCCACACTCTAAATTACAAAACAAATGCAGCAACTAATTCGCCGATTAACCGTGCTCTTCATACATTCAATAATGTTTGCCTAAACATCATGTCAATGATATAACTGTTTAATGCGCATACATATCCCTTCACAGATCACCACTTCTCACACATACACACACACTCACACACTACGCACATCACCCGGTAGTTACTAATTATACATTCCATTCAAGACATTACAAAGAAACATATCAAAGGTACCCACCATGAAATATTACTTAATATCTGTAAACTCTGTCATCACACTGTAATCAATGTACTGTTTGTTTCTATAAAATAAATAAAATAAAAATAAAAATAAAATAAAATTCAACAAAATTCCTATAGTCATTGTTATTTATTTTTGTTATTTCGAAAAATGAAATGTATTGCATTGCATTTAGGGATAGTGTAATGCACGCATATATTCTGGAATAAACTATTATTAATATTCTCTATCCAACGGAGCGACAGAACAATTAAAATATTTTTTCTCGGATTACTAAAGGAACTTTTTCCGCACACATTAAAAAAATCATACCTCCGAATTTGAATATCGAGACGTACAAACTGATTATAGTTCCATGTAGCCAATGAATTCCCCTATTTTTTTTCTATTATCATATTTTTAGGATTTATAAAAAATAATAATAAAATTTTTAACTTTAAAACATTTTAAAGAATCTATGGAATGTTTATTTTGTTATATTTTGAATGTACAATATAATATTATATATTCGTTTTAATAAAAAAATTTTTTTACAAAATTTGCCTCTTGGCAACAAAGAAATCCGAGGTTTTGGAAATAATAATTTTGCTGCACAAAGCAAATGAGTATTTTTTCAGAGTTTGAGAAAAAAACTAGGTATTGTGATAATATCCTCACCAATGTTTCAAGTATACGTATTTTCCATGTCGTGCTGCCATTATTTCGTTTGATTCCAAACGAAGCTCACCAGTTCATATACAAATTATACAAGGGGCTCCTTCGTCTGTCATTGTTTGAAAAAACAATTTCCCTCCATTTTTAGATATTTAATCATATGGCCATTGCTCTAAAACGCACTAGGAGCATTTGCTGGGAAAATAGAATGACATAACATGACTTCTATATTTTCCTATAATAAATCTATATGACAAAAAACACCGGTTGTTTCACTGGCCCTTCTGTTTAGTTCATTTCATTCATAAATGATTGTTGAAAAATACATAATAGTGTATAAGGGTCACACGCCAATAGTGATGAATGTCAAAAACATTTTTTTTCGCTAATGTGTTAAGAAGCTTCCACAGCACATTGCCAACTTAAGAAAACAATTAAATCATAGTTTAGAGTTATATTTTTATTTTTTTATACTGAATACCTCACATGAGTCCCAACTGCTCCCGTCTGGAGCCAGTGAGACTATGGCATCCCCGATTGGGGTATATTATGAGGCTGAAGGTAAGTAGGGAAGGGAAGGAGACGAGGAAGAGGAAGGTGAGGAAGTACCTGGCTAATCAGATCTAGTCACTAAACACGGCTAAAGCCATTTCAAGCAAAGTTTCAATTCTGAATGGTGGTCTTACACCAGACGATGCTAAGAATATCTTCCACTGTGGAACGTGATGCAAATAAACTATATATTATTTTAAATAATTAATTGTGCAATAACACAAATCAATTAAATAAAATTTATTTGCGCACGCCGGGTTCTAACCCGCAACCTTCATAATGGGAGTCCAAACCCCTGGAGTACGCCGGCCATCAAGAGTAAATATCAAAATCTACGAATACAATGATGATTGTTCATATATAATGACCATGTTCATTGTATGAACTGTTGCTGAACATTGTATGTTCAAAAATCAAAAAAAAAAATTAAAAATTTAGTCATGTGAGTTGTGAGTAGATGACGATAGATGTATTTAATTTTGTGATCGTGTTTTGTGCTGTTTGTTGTATATTGGAATTAAAGGCTGGTTTATTGTAGGTACTATGTATTTCAGAGTAAACCTATCAAATCACTCCTTTAGAAAATTATGAACCACCCCTATTTTGTGGTGTTACATTAAGCACTTTTGTTTAATTTTTGATTGTCTCTATGTTTATACTTTTCTTTACATAGAATTGCACAAACTTGCATATTTTCACTACCCATAACATTAATTAAGTTTTTGCTAGCTTTTAAAATAAATTATGTTTCTTTCTGTTCAGCGAGGCCCAACTAGCATCATTTGTATCATTGCATATGGGGACAAAGCAGCCTGCCGTCAGCGCGATAGCTTTTAGGCTAATGAAACTAAATGGCAGCGAAGCCATTTTATTACGGGATGGGGATTAAATTTATAACCCGCATTAGGTGCCATTGTAGGCACGGTATCACGTCAAGTCGCATAGAATAGGATTTTACGCCGACGAAATCAATCAAAATATAGTATATGCTGGGGTCCTTAGTCCTTAGGCTTTTTATATGCCCATTGTAACTTCTGGTTTCCCCTTCTGCCTTGTTGATGACGATGAGGTTACAAAACAGTGTGATAGCTGAAGTGCTTAACAGACGTAAAATTAGGATGGTCGTACAATAATTTGTCCACATTTAAAAAAAAACCTTTTATTATTTCACATTTTAGATTCGTTGTTAAAGCTTTTATTATTTCACATTTTAGATTCGTTGTTAAAGCTTTTATTATTAAACATTTTAGATTCGTTATTTTGATTGCAATTTAGACGTTGATTTCTTGAATATGTATGTATTTATTTACAAATGAATAAAACATGTATTGTATGTTATTCAAAAAGTCACTTTCACGGAAGTATTATAAAATTTACGCAGCAAAAATAATTAAAAAAACCATGGGTCAGAAAAAACTTGCTTTTTTCCGATAACAGAACGAAATTCAGAACATTACATCGTAAATGGATTAAAACTGCCAAAAATTATGTAATAAATATAATTGTGAATTAATCATCAGAATAGAAATTATGAACAAAAACCTGATCTGAATCGAACAAGCCCAAACAGCAACTTTGAGTGCAAAAAAGTTTGTATAGAATGTTTAATTATGTTGACATGCCACATTTGAAGGCATTGTCATGTTGCACCGATTGATAATAAATAAACAAATATTTAAGAATTAAGAGCAAAATATAAAGAAAAGTATCGTGAAGAAACTCAAATCGTATACCAACCTAATTTCGGGGCAAATTTTATTTTGAAAAGATGTACTTATGTTGAACGTCTTTTTAGGAAAGGAACGAGAGGAAGTTCTGGGAAGGAAAAAGTAATGAACAGTGGGTAGAAATCTGGGAGTTAGTGTGTCCAAAAGTGACTCCCTCCCTCTACTACGGTGCAAGGTGGTGTTCAGAGAGAGTCCTGCTGGAAAAATGAAAGGGTCTTCCTAAAACTGTTAGCGTGCCACGAAGTTGGTGGGCACACGCATCCGTCGCCGAGACAATCAATCTGTCATCACCCCATGACCGGGTTCATGACCGGCACCCCTGAAAAGTCACCATATGTGGCGAACCATTTGCTGTGATCTACGGCAGAGGTGTTGGTTATCCAGTAAATGGTCCCCGGGGCGGCAATACCCACATCCGTCTCCCAAATTGTAAAAACTAAAGACCCATTTATTAATTAAAAAAATGTACGTACCTTATTGTCTTTCTATTTCGATTTTTTCAACAGAAATTTGTTTAATTATTTAATACCTACACTAATTAAGTACAGATAAGACCTACGACTGTAAAAAAGGTATTGTTTCATAGTGCTTTCACACAAACGAAGTATTGAATTCCGCAAGTCTAAACTTAAGGTAGATTCAGACTGGACGACGTACGTACGCATCGCTACGCCAAACAATGCTTAGCAACCCATACATTTTCTATGAAAATGGCCACAAACATCGCACGTCGCGATGCGTGTGGCCAATGTGATTCTAAAACATAAATTTTCATTGAAAATCTATGGTTGCTAAGTCGCCCAGATATTGTTAGGCGTAGCGATGCATACGTACGTCGACCCAGTCTGAATCTACCATAACTCTTTATTGTTGTAAAAATGTAAAAAGGCATGATGATGTCTAAGAATAAAGTAGATTGCAACGGCGTACCAAATTTTTTAATAATAATCGGCATATTAATTAAAAAATAATTATCAACCTACCAACTGCCCGGAGTTAGTTGGAAATTGAACTCCTTGGGATTATTGAGATGTTAAAAAAAAATAGTTTTTATACATTTTTTTGAAAATTATCTTCATACAAGAGGCCATGAGAAAAATAATTTTCCCTCAGGACCTTTGTCATCTTTATGAGGTGCTGTCTGAAAGGTATTTATATGGAAAAGAGAGGAAGTTCTAGGAAGGAAAAGGGCATGAGGGAGAATCTGGGGGTCATATGTCCAAGCGTGAAGGACTTTTAAATCCATCCCTCCCACTGTGGTGCAAGGCGATTGTTCAAGAGAGTTCGACCGAGTTCTCAACCGGCTTGTCCCGATCCTGCCAAAGACAAAAACCTGGACAAACACCCGTGCATCCTTGCTTCAAACTATTGTAGAAAAAGTTTGCAATCCGGCCATTTTATTGTGTCATACAGGATGGCGCAAATCTTGTAACCAAATGATTTTTGGCTGTAATTTTTTTTATGAATGAATTTTTTTTAGTTCTGCTTTCAAATTGTGTTTATTTAATGTCTCAACTTTTTTTTCGAAAACCTGATATCGACCAAGTCGACGCCACCAAAATTGTGACCATGCAAGCCCGATTTTCCATAGGTTATATCTTCCGGCGATAGGTTCTTGCATTCTTGGCGGATATTCTTTTTGAGGACTTCAAGAATCTGAAACTTGTTATCATAAAATCGGCGGCATGTAACTTTTCTTGGAAGATTTTTCAATATGGATGAATGTTTCAGGCTAATAATTATTGCTTATAATAATTGTTACCCTTTGTGCTATGCATACAAATCTTGTCTTAAACATTAGTTTATAAATTAAAAATAATCAATGCTGAAAGATGTTAAGGAAGGAAAGAAGAAAGTTAAAATTTTTGTTATTTAGATTTTGTCACCCAAATAAATATTAACGTTAGTCTGTTACCGGGGCTATACTACGAGTATTGTACACTCTGTAACGAGGTTCATTAATACTAGAACGTATGTTAATACTAGAAGCTTATAATCTTATAATAATCTGAATTTTTAAATTATAAATTTCAATTATAAGTAAAAAAAAAAAAAAATTAAAGTTTTTTTTTCTGAATGGCTTAAGTTTATCATTTAAAAACTTAAAAAAAAAAAAATTAACATTAAAAAAAATACAAAATTAGTATTATATAGTAATTACCTACGCCTCTGGAAAAGTTAGTTTCTTATTTCAAAGAATCGGAAATAATTATTGATTGCTTTCATCCAGTAATACAACTCCTTAAGTATGTCTAAAATCCTCAGATCAAGTTTAATAAAGCCGAGTACAAAGCGATAATGAATCTTGGAATCAAATTATTTCAACGCTTTTTAATAAAAAAAGAAATCGCAATTTAAAAATACTTCATTTTGTTAGCTGAGAAAAATACTTTTTCCTTTGAAGTGAACAGAAGCAAGATAATTTAATTATTTGGAACGTGGTTCGAATTACTGGTACCGTAATGTGGGGTGAAGCCGGTCAAGAAATCGTGTAGACATTTTTTTTCAAAAGATTCATGACTTATAAAAATAATTATATAAGCTAATAAGTATGTAAGCTACCACCCCAGATAATTAGTGTACTGGGAATAACCAAAATAATTAGAAAATGGAACAGTCAAAATCCACTTAGCAACAAATTTAATAATACCCTTTTCCCCCTCCCTATTCTACTTTGTATAAAAATCCGTAGGTTAAGAATATATTGTACCATTCTGAAAATGGCTTTGACAAGCTGAAACCCATTACGGTCAATAAATAAAGTGGAAAAAGTCTTACATTTGTTTTATTATACTGTTATAAATATTTATGGTTAATTTCATGTTTCGATTTAAGAAAAGTACCTGTGTTTTTTATCATTGCGATTACTGAAATTATAGTGTGATCGATTTTAACACCACAGGAAGGGGGATTTTTTTTTAGAACAAATCCGTATATTAGAAACACTAGGATAAAAAACTTATCAAAAAAGAAAAATGCAAATAGAAAATTTAAACAAAAAAAGCTTCTTATAGGAACTGTAGTAATAAACGTTTAAGAGCGATTGACCAGCGGCTGAGCATAAAGTTTTAAAAATGCTTGCAACTGTACAGGGAGGTTACAATGACACAGATCGATTATTCCCCTATCAAATTTTTCAAATAAAAAATTTAATATCGATTTATTTCATTCAAAACTTGCTTTAATATATACCTACATTCAAGTAAGCAATAAAAATGCTCAAAACGCACGATGATGAATTATTAAATATAGTATACTTCTTGTAAGTATTTTTTGATCATAAGTATTTATGATTTTTGAATAATGTCTAAACAAAATAAGTATGTAAAAACAATTTGAATGATTTTAGTATGTAAGACTTCAAATAAATAGAAAAACTGCAGTATTTTTGTCACAAAACACGTGCTCGGATTTATTTTTTAATGATTTTAATTTAACTAAACTTTAAATTTTGAAAACTGTGTTGACTTGATTATGTATTGATTTATTTTATTGTATGATTTTAAATTTGTGTTGTTTAATAGAATCTATCGTTTGAAAATTGAATAAATTTGCCAACGACCAACGGTATAGCCTTAGTATATTAAAAATACACTTAATTTTTCAATATTTTAAAACTGCGTGTAACAGATAAAATAACAATCGTTCAAAACCAATTTTAGTTTTTTTTTTAAAAACGGGTCAATACGTCTGGAATTTGATTTAAAAAGGACTGATTTCCAGTATTCTCTGGTAATACCTTCCTAAACGTTTAAAATGTGCTAAAATAAAATCCTCGCAGGATTGCAAGGATTTCGTTATTTCAACAGGAGCTGCGGACACTGACGTACCGGACGCCAGTGATTATTGGTCACTCTGGCACACTGGTGGCCTTCCTCTGCGTTTTCTGCCTTCCACTTTGCCAGTGACTATGAGTTTCTCCAAGTTGGAATTCTCAGTTTGGCGTCCGGAGTGTCAAAAGTATCTTGAAATAATATGTATTTGCTTGTAGTGGATGCTCCAGAATGGACACGTTTGTGCGTCTGGCTGTCCATTGAATCTAATGTGGTGCTGAAGTATTTTTCTTCAGCACCACATTAGAAGGCATCTGGAGGGCGATTCCGGTTCTTTTCACCTTAACCTATCTGCTACCATATGCTCTCACTTGTAAGGACGGTGCTAACTGGTGTTAAAAGGTGCTAACTTTGCTTGTAGCACCTATAAATGACATTCGAAGCGATTCTCGTTCTTCTGCCAGCGTTACATCCTCGAATTATGAGAGACTTTGTAAAAAAATCCTAAACAAACGCGCTAAAGAGTTGTTGAGAGATTGTTTGAAAAAACAGATACATGAAATATAATCGAGTGACGCACTATTTGAACCAAAACTTTGTAAAACAATTACTTTGTATTGTATTGCATTCTAATTCATCGTTATTTTATTTTTAAACAACATAAATAAGCAGTTTATCGAAGATTTTCGTTTTCTTAAAAGGTACCTACCCTGCTAGATAGTAATGGCTCTGTTATTTATCACGCAGAAAGTGTCAATTTTAGCCGCCAACCGCGGCTCGTGATTGGTTTATTTATGCGCGGCGCATGCGCGGCGCTGCGCTGCGCTTCAGTGGATAATTTTCGTCTGCGCGTTGTTTATTTGTTATTTTGAGTCGTTTACTTAGGAATACAATAAAATTAGGTAAGTAGATGCTGTATTATGTATGTAAAAGCATTTAAATATTATTCGTATGCTTTTTCACCACGGACTGAAACGGAATTATCAACAGTAATTATGTCTGTATACAAAGTTGACGTTTAAGGTTAGAAATTTTTAAAAGCATGTAGAAAGCGACACAGTTCTTGTAATATTGTATTTTGTCTTTATTATTAAGTGTGCAAACCTAATAAAAAGTGTGTAATTAAATAATGTGACGTTAATTATTGATTATCTTTCAGTGTATTGACTAACATGCGAAACTGAGTGCAATCTAAACAATGGCTATACAATATATGTTGATGGCCGAGGATAAGGACAAAGTCCTCGGCCTGATGCGGAAGGACTAGACGTGCCGGACAATCTTCCCAATGATAATGTACGTATTTTAATTATTTGTGTAGAAGTATACTCACGCTCCTTCATGCCCAATGATTTTGCTAGTTTACATAATATGTGTTATCAAATATCAATAAATTTTATGGGATACATTTTGATGTTTATTTCGTTTTACAGAGATCTCTTCTGGCACTGATGGGAGTAGCGGTCAGCAACGTGACGTGGTGTGGTGGAGGTGCTGTGTTTTCCGAGTGGTAGTGGTGGAGTGTGAAGTGAATACCTGAACCCTGTGGTTAGTTTTTCACCTTCACTCCTCATGGATAGACCTCCCCCTCCCCGACCACAACCCAGAGACTAAGGGGGAGGACTCGACTCATGACAGGTAATTCTTTATACAAATCAGGTAGATTGACGTCCATCGAATGTAAGTTTGCAGGATAACCAATCATTGTATTCATGAAGTAGATAAAATAATGAATAATTACATATACATGTAAATTCTATTTTATAATATTCGAAAGATCTAATATTTAAATTATTAGAGACATGTTGTGTGTATTTTATGGTTCTATATTGTGTTTCATATGTACGCAACTGATATTGGATCACACGTGTTGAATTTTTTTTGGTTAAACACAGCAAATTAAAGCTATGTCATCTTTCGCAGACAGAATATGCACAGTCAAAATCCCTAAATACCAAAACCAAGTAGAAGCGAGACAGTTCTTAGATTCAGTTTTTTTAACAATAAATATGTAACTGATAAGTATGACTGAAAAGCATGTAATTAAGTAATGTAACATTAATTTCTCTTTCAGTGTATCAATCAATATTCAATATATTTTTTTAGCGCTGTACATTAAAGGATATTCATATGTCACCTTTCTCAGATAGAATATGCAGTCAAAACGCCTGATACGTGTAGACAGAAATTTATTTGCTAGTTTATACAATATGTATTATTAAACACAATGATATTTCATATATATACTATTTGATATGTTTATTTCTTTACAGAGATCTCTTCCGACACTGATGGAGGTGGCAGTGTATGTCGCTGACGACTACTATACTGCGGCAGCTGTAGAGATGTTATAAGCTGAGGGTGTGATGACATTCTCACTTGGATCTCCCATGCTGATGATTTATTTACATATTAATATTTTATTTTTAATTTAATAAGCCTTTCTTGAAAGATATGAGTTTTTCAATTGACAAAACTATTTATTTATATTTATATTGCTTGTGTATGGGCTCAAACAATTAATTAATCTTAATATTTCAAGGCATAACTTGTGAAAATGCTTTTTTACGTAAAATAATTATACGCACCATCTATGAAATAGTAGAATGTGAATTATTTTCACTGGGATCTCCCGAGCTGAGGATTTCATTTGGAAATTAATATTTAATTATATAAGTAATATGAAGTTACTAAAGTTTATGTGTTTTGTATCAATCTTTTCATTTGAGTATATAATGTTGCTTATACATTTAAAATTAATGTAGGGTTTATTAAAGTAGTGTTGTTTCAGAGTAGATTTTTTAAAGGTGATTGTCAAAAGAATTCATATTCTACTTTTTCATAGATGGCGCGCGTATTTATTTTACGTACAAACACTTTTTACAAGTTGTGCTTCGAAATAAAAAGCGCATACACTAACAATACAAATAAATATTTCTGTCAATTAAAAAACTCAAATCTTTCAAGAAAGGCTAACAAAAGTAAACAATTAAGGCTAATAGTAAAATTGGATTGAATCACCGATGCAATATTCTATTTGTTAGCCTTTCTTGAAAGATATGATTTTTTAAATGACAAAACAATTTATTAATATTTATATCGCTTGTATACGGGCGAAAACAATCCATTAATCTTAATATTTCAAGACATAACTTGTAAAAAGCGTTTTTACGTAAAATAATTATCCAAGTGGAATTTGAATTCTTTTAACAAATACCTTAAGTTTATTTTTTTTCAGGACCTTTCAATATAATTTTAATGGCAGCTTTATGTGTTTTAATTAGTGAATTTATTCATTAGAATTTTGAAATTTGAACTGCCCTGTACAATGGTAATATATAATAATATCATTGAATAATATATATATATATATATAATATAATAATATCACAATGGGTTGAAAAAAAATCTACATGTATTATCATTTTGTGCGTCAATAAAACATATATTATGCACTTCATGTTTTATAATTTATTACCTAAGAGCTTTTCCTTTCTCCTCTCAGCCACAGCTCCATAAATTTTGATAACTTGACAAGTAGACTGAATGTTGTATAAATGAAATCCCTGAGGGGTACGTATGGTAAAACCATGTATGATCGTGTGAGAAATGTGGAGATCCGAAAAGAATGCAAGGCTGATGTGAGCTTAATAAGATTGAGAAAGGGACCCTTAGATGGTTTGGGCATGTAGAGCGAATGAATGAAGGAGTGTAAAGAGAATTTATGACGAGAATGTGAATGGAAGAAGAAATAGAGGATGCCCGAGGAAGACGTGGCACGATTAAGTGAATCAGATACTAACGGATCCTAACTAGGATACTAGTCGGGCCATGCCAAGAGTCAGAATAATAGAATGGTATGTATGAATGTGAATGAGGCAAGGAGTGCGTGCCAAGAGCTAGTTGTTTGGCGGTCCGTTCTCTCTTCCAACCCCTGCGGGGAAACGGCGTGATGATTAATTAATCTGAGAGTCTCCCTTACTATCATGGTTAGAAATATGATCTAAAGTTTGTTGGAAAGAGAAAATACCACGCTTTATATTCAAATATAAAAGTTAACCACAAAATAATTAAAATGTACACCATTATGAAACTCAAGTTTCCCAAATTTGAGCAAAAATCATAACACTTTGTGAATTTTTAAAAAAATATTTTTATATGAAGCGACAGAAAAGTCAAGTGATAATAACGTTTACAATTCATTTTTCTAATAAAATATATGTGTGTTTTTATTTTTTAACCCAACCAGTAATTTTAGTTAGAAAAAACGTAAGGTGAGCCATTTTTAAAGTTTGCATTCAAAATTTTATATTTAGAAAATTACACGGTTATTTCTAATAATAAAATTAGAAAGCGTATTTCATAACATTTCAAAATAAGTTTTTAGCTTTCAGATACATTCACAAATATTTCATTTATTTGGATTTTAAAGCGACGAAGCGGAAATATTTTGACCCTATTCAAAACATCGCAATTACGTCAATTCGGTTTTATTTTTCAAATTTAAATGCGAAAAATACTTCACTTATCATGTTTACACTGAAAACTTACGATAATATGAAGTTTTCTTTTGTTTAAATTCAACAAATATGGATAATCCTCACTAATTACGCAAATTTATTACTCAATGTTCAGCTAATGACAGGTCGATTGGTGTCATTAAAAAGCGCAGTGTTAACTTCTCAAAGGATATGATTTTAAGTGTCAAATAGAGAACGGGAATCGCAATCGACGTTAGCACCGGCGTTATCTTCTGAAAAGATAGCACCGATAGCACTTTAACTGTCAGAAGAGAACGTGAATCGCAATCGAAGAAAGATGCGTTAATTTAAAGATAAGGTCAAAATTATTGTCCTTAAGTAGAACCGGAATCGCTCTCCTGTTCACTTTCTTTCGATGGCTCTAAGAAACATGGGGAAAACTAAACAACATGTATTACATTGAATTATCCTTCAAAAGTTATTACAAAAAGGTTATTCTAATAAAAAAATTATTTAAATTATGATTATTTAAGGAATTTTATTATTTTCTTTTGGCCATTCTAATTATTCGGAATTCCTGTTCGTACTTTCTGTAAGGTTTTAAGAAATTCCAAATTATAATTATTCTTACGACTTCACCCCACCTGTTCGCATTTACCTAATTTTTCTGCAACCTTTGTAAGTGTATTAATTTTCTGTATAATATGTAAGCTTACCTTTAGGTACAAGTTTTTTTAAAATATTTTGTTTGTATTCAAAGTAGAGTTCACGTGGATTTGAATTAAACACACGCTGTTTAATTTCACACGCAATAATCAAGGAAATGCATTATTTTAAAGCAAGGAGGCCCAGAAAGAGACGTTTTAATTAGGTTTATTTATAACATGCGTTTGAAACACTCATAAATAATTATGCTAATGAATACAATAAGGCGTTTCATCTTCATTTAAAGAAGGGAATAAAAAATCGTTTGGTACACCTAGGAAAGTTGATATCTTTCCTCCATTGAATAAAATACTCGCATGTCATATTTAACTAAATAAAATTTAAGTTGGTTATATAAACAATGCAACATTTGGCTGCTACACAAAAATGGAATGTATCACCAAGTTAATGCTAATCTCTTTCTTATCAGTAATTTCTCATCCTTTATTTACACTTTCAACCTTTAAACAATTTCTATTAATTCTTTTCAAATTTTATAAATTTATGCTATGTTAATATGTACATGTATGTGTGAATATTTGTTTTGTGTGTCCGTGTGTTTATATGATTATGTAATATATGTATGCATACATGTGTGTATATGTGTGTAGGTACATGGGTATGTACGAATATATATTTATATTCATATAATTATTAAGGAGATAATTTGTACATATTGTTTTTTTTTTAACTCTTGATAATGTGTCAATTTGACATTTATATAATCAAAGATAAATTTTCATGAATACCTTTTATCTTTTTTAATGTTTAAATTATTACCCGTCTCAGAACAGACATCGTCTAGTGAGGCGGGTAACTTACTTGTTTATAAAATATTATTTTACTTTAATAAACGCCCGGGTTGCCGGCAATGAAATTATTATTATTTGTTTTAAATCTGACTATTAAAATACTGTTTGTCCGTAGAGAGTTACAATTTGTTATAATAATATGCAACAATGTTATAATGACGGCAATTACTGGTTAAAGTAAGTCAAGTATGTCCCTTAATACCTTATTGTAACATATATATAGAATGAAATAAATAATTTTGTGTACACCACTATATAATCACAATTATCGAGATGTTTTGAAACCGATGGTTTCTTCGTCAGGATAATAAGAACAATATTTTTGTCAACAGTTCTTATTGGTCTATACTTGTATGTTTCTTTTGTTATTTTTATTCATGTTCTTATTATCCTGACGAACATTCACAATTATCGAAACTTGTCGATAATTGTGACTATATAGTGGTGTACCCAAAGTTATTTATTTCATTTGATTAAAAATGACGCCACATAGTGATTTTTCCAAGATTGAAGAATCTTGTATATTAGTTTATCTAATACATTTCTGAGAAAAAAAACAGAAAAAGCATCCAATAATTTAAAAAAAAAAATGTTTATTCAATTATTTTTATTAAACCATACAAATATTCTTACCGATTTTGTAATATTACCGTTATTTGTTTATTATTTAGGTAAACAAATCAAAATAACAGTCACAGTTTTTTTACAACTTATAAATGAAGAATTTTTGTGCATTCGATGTGTGCTTTAGGGGGGAATTACCGGAGAACATCGGAAATTAGTCCCGTTTAAGTCAAATTCTAGACGAATTGACTCTTTTTTACAAAAAAACATAAATTCATTTTGAAAGATTGTTATTTTATCTGATATATGCAGTTTTAAAATTTTGAAAAACTAAGTGTATTTTTAATATACTAAGGTTATACCGTTGGTCGTTGGCAGATTTGTTCAATTTTTAAAGGATAGATTCTATTAAACAACACAAATTTAAAATCATTCAATCAAAATCAATCAAAATTTAACGACACAAATTTCAAATCATATAATTATACAACAAAATAAATCAATACATAACCCAGTCAACAAGTTTTAAAAATTAAATTTTAGTTAAATTAAAATCAATAAAAAATAAATCCGAGAACGTGTTTTGTGACAAAAATTCCTCAGTTTTTCTATTTATTTAATTTTCAAACTAAAATATTTCAATTTTTTTTTACACACTTATTTTTTCAGACATTATTAAAAAATCATAAATACTTATGATCAAAAAATGCTTACAAGAAATACACTATATTTAATAATTTATCATTGTGCGTTTTGAGCATTTTTATTGTTTACTTGAATGTAGGTATATATTAAAGGAAGTTTTGAATGAAATACATCGATATTGATTTTCTTTTAAAACATTTGACCTAAGGAATAATCGATCTTTCTCATTGGAACCTCCCTGTACAGTTGCAAGCAGTTTTAAACTTTTATTCTCAGCTGCTGGTCAATCGCTCTTAACAGTTATGCTTGAAATTTTGTTAATTGGCTTTATTTTACCAAAAGTTTTAATTTCTGTCCGAAACCATTTTCATGTTTATGATCCACTAGTATTTTCTCTTCGTACAATTTAAATTTATTTGACTCTCAAATGGGTGGGTGGCTGATCCTAGGATTAGCAAAAGACCTTGAATTAAAGAGCGGCCTTTTGGGATAATGGCCGGCTTTCAAAATGCGTATTTATTTTATCTAATTAAGAGACTTTGTAACACTTTGGAGGCTGCGTGCATTAGGAAAATTAATTTACGTATTAATGAACGTAGTTGTAATTTATACTCCATGGTTTCATTTGATGAGGAAGCGAATTTAAGTTTGCTCTAGTTGGATGAGCCAGTTTGATATTATAAATACAAATATCTTCTCAAGAGAATAGGTCAAAACAGGGCATCAAACCCAAATCTTCAATTTAAAAAGATGTTCTAAACAATTCGTTAGCACAAGCTGAATGGATGAAGATTATCCTGATGATAGCCAACCTATATAGGAGAGGACACCAGATGACGAAGACAGACTGAATGCAACTGACTTTCCGTGGGTTCCGGTGAAGGTCAGATCCTTTAATAGTGACTATGTATTTGACGACCGTCCGTGGTCGAGTGGAAAGACACTTGACTCCCATTCGGAAGGTCGCGGGTTCGAACCCGGCGGGCGCAAATAAATTTTATTTGATTAATTTGTGTTATTTCACAATTAATTAATAAAAACAATATATGTTATATTTGCGGCACGTTCCAGAGTGGAAGATACTCTCAGTATCGCCCTGGTGCAAGACCACCATTCAGAATTGAAATGTTGCTTAATAATGGCTTTAGCCGTGTTTAGTGACTAGATCTGAACAGCCAGGTACTTTCCCACCTTCCTCTTCCCCATCTCCTTCCCGTCCCCACATACCTCCAGCCTCACAACATACTCGAATTGGGGATGCCATAGTCTCACTGGCTCCAGAAGGGAGCAGTTGGGACTCTTGTGAAGTTTCTCTATAAAAAAAATTAATGATTTTTTATAAGGTAAACTCTGTTTTTAACTTTTGAAGGTTATTCCCACCAATATAATATATCACTGAAGAAGAAATAATAATCTAAATTGATATATGAAAATAAACAAGACACAGAAAAATAATAAAAGATAACGGTCGCAACTGACAGATCTCTCATCTTACCGAGACGCACGCTCTACTAATTCAGCCATTGCCCCTATTATAAAACCACCGTTATTGTCAAAGTCATATTTCAAATTTCAGAATTAAAAATATCATCTTCGACTAATGTTTTTTTTATTTTTTTTATTATCGGCAACTAACCTTTTCATTGGAAACAAGTGTTCAAAGAACGTATTTTTTTCCTAAATAGTGTCTCGGATAAATATATCTGGATATTTTATTTATACGGAACACCTTATTGACTATTTTATAAAAGTCTAAATTAATATTCATAATTTTATAAGAACAACTGTCTTTTTAACTTTTGAAGGTTATTCCCATCAATGTAATGTATCATTGAAGAAGAAGATAAGAATAATAATCTAAATTAAAATATGAAAATGAACAAGACACAGAAAAATAATAAAAGATAACGGTCGCAACTGGGACACAAACCTATTTCGGTATTTTGGCCTCAAATCCAAAACGCTTCTAAAGCGGATTACAAATCATAAGAAACTGTTTCCAATTTTCATTTTTTGTAATAATCAGACCCACGAAACATACATAATAAGAAAATATTATATTTATTTATTTATATCAGTTTACAATACAATTTTTAACCTCTCTAGCACAAGCCTGTGTTGAGGTATATATATATATATAGTTATATTAAAATGATAGTTATAACAAAATACAAAATTAACTTACTACGTATCAGTATGCACTTATCTTTATATACCCTGAAGTATTGATATATATTTTCTAACTCGATGCCCTGAAGGCAAACGTTTTACGTATCGTGATAATCAAAACTTTGATACTTAACAAGTTAAGAACTTCCTAATAAAATTTACGTCAGCTTTTAAAAGAAATTTATTTGTTATAACTTAATTTATTTGATCCAAACTTCAAATACCATCTACTCCGTTCACAAAATAAGCAAAACTGTAAAATTCTAAAAGGAATTCAGTAATGAACGCCGAAATTTAATTTATCGCCTCAAAGGATGGACGTAAATTGCAATTTACAGCTTCTAGGTTAGACCGTTTCTGCGTTTTACCTACGTGTCTTTTACTTCATGCATTTTAATCATGCACTACTTCTTCTTTTAGTTTTTGGTTAATTACAAAAAAGACCAAGATTTAATTTAATCTGAAAGGATCTTGCTATAACTGAGGTGGTTTGAAAGGTAATTTTGAGATAAGAGTTTTTTGTGAATTTGCTGTATTTAGACTCTCGTTAACAAAAATAACACCTCGTTTTAACTTTAACCCTCGGGAGTATTTGTGTTTTTTAATGTCTATAGTACACAGTACATCGATGGTAGTACAGTATTTTTGTGTCTCTTAATGTCTATAGTACACAGTACACCAATTGTTGAACAGTATATGTGTGCCTTTTAATATCTATAGTACACAGGACATCGTTTAAATTTGTTGTTTATATTCGGTACATTGTTTTGTATTCTTCTGTTATGAGCGAATAACCAAAGAATACCGGAAATTTGTCCCTTTAAATCAAATTTTTGACATGTTTATTGACTCTTTTTTTACAAAAAAACATAAATTGATTCCAAAGTTTGTTATTTTATCTGGTAAAGTTATATTTTAAATTTTGATATACCAAGTTTATTTTTAACATACCGACCAACGGTTGGCAGATTTGTTAAATTGTCAAACGAAATATTGCATTATATTACACATTATATAACACATTTGAAATCAAGTAATCATAATCAATACAAGTAAACACAGTTTTCAGAATTTTAGTTTTAGTTCAATTAAAATCATGAAAAAATAAATCCGAGAACGTGTTTCGTGTCAAAAATACCTCAGTTTATCTATTTATTTAAGGTCTTATAAACTAAAATATTTCATTTTTTTTACACACTTATTTTGCTTAGACGTTATCAAAAAATCATAAATACTTCAAATAGGTAATTATGATCAAAATACTTGTTATAATATTAATTATGTACCAAGAAGTACACGGTATTAAAAAATATGTATCATCACGTGTTTGAGCATTTTTATTGCTTACTTGAATGTGAGTATTTATTAAAGCAAATTTTGAATGAAATAAAGTCGATATTGAGTTATAAGTTAAACTTTTGGGTACGAAGATTAATCAATATTTCTCATCGGAACCGCCCTGTACAGTTGCAAGGGCACAATTGCAAGTTGAAATCTGACTTCTCGACCGCTGGTTAATGGGCCGTATGGTCTTAAATTTGAATATCCTTATTTTATTGGTCAATGACATAAATATACTTATCACTGTCATATACGAATTTATAAAGACTGTTTATAATGCTGATAAATAAAATAAAATAAAATGTCGAGGAAGAAATTTTGCTGCCAAAACGATGTTTGTTCGCGGCAGGTTCGTAGGGTCCCCGTGACACCTGCTTTGCAGCCATTAACTTTAGTTACGTTACTTTAGTTCGAACCGTCAACAAATTTACGATATTATAATTATTTATTATTATTTACGATATTATATGATTTATTACAGATTTTCAGGTCCCTTTCAGGAAAAACTAAACCCTTTCATACACTTTTCCATATAAATGATCATCTAGTGAATCCACGTTATGCAAGTATATTATATAAGTATAATTAATACAAAACAATACAAGAACGTATACGTTACAATACGTTACAATGCGTTACAATACGTTACAATACGTTACAATACGTTACAATACAATACATACGTTAATCTACCAAACTAATAAATGGGAATATAATTCACCGTCTCCAGATATTTTCATATCAGAGGGTTCGGCTCTGTGGTTTTCTATACAACAGCATATCTGTTTCTACCTTGGTTACATAAAAATATGAACGAACGATGAACATATTGACATCGTTCGTCCATTTCATACGCTGCCTAGGAATACCTGCTTTTGTTTTTTGGGGTCTAAGATTATCATTGTTCATCTGTATAGATGACATAATACTCCCCTGTTCATCTCTGTTGGTTGCATATGACATGTGTCAAAACAAAACAACTAGGAAATGACAATATGTTTTGCTTAGTAACTACTACATTCCAGTAACCAAGTTACTGTCAAATAATTTTCAATCTGTCAAAATTAAATAAAACATTTCAATAAACTATCTTTCAACTTATTATTATTATTATTATATGATTTAATATTATTTTTGACATTATATGAATAACATATTATAATTAACATATTATATTTAACATATTATTATTTACGATATTATATGATTCACATAATGATTTATTATTATTAACGATATATTATAGATCGTTTTTAAATCAATTATTATTATAAGGTATCACTTTTTAAATATTTATAGTACGTTTCGGATTTAAAAAAAAACAAACTTAAATTGTTAAAATTTCAAACTTTAACGTTAATTTCTGAAAATACTCCATTTTAGTTTGACTTCAGAAAGCCCGTAGTTTACTGAAATAATCTGTAAATTGAACGGATTTTCACCGGAAATTAGTTGCTCAGGGCTCCGCCGCGCCGCACGGGCGCGACAGATAGGTAATGCAATAATCCAATTACCGGATAACACGAACAAAATCAATCGGCTTAATGTGCACAAACTAAATCAATTAATTAGACCAAAGACAAACACCTTTGATACGTTAGTTTGTTTACTGAGCGTGTAAGTCAACTGTACATAGATGGCGCCTCGATCGGTTTGTTTTGCCAACAACAAAGGTGTCAACTGAGCTTGGTCGGGCTTCAACATCCAGAGGCGTACAGTTAGATGATATTATTATCATACAACATTTTTTTATAAAATATATATTTAATTTAATGACTTACCCCCTAACTAAAACACGTATTCAAAATTTTTCACGACTGATGAACAATTAACCATATATGTATATAACCATGTTTATCAGTTATGTAAAATTTAGAACACAGTCCATGATAGATTTTTGTTTGATAAACCCCCAAAGGGCACACAAATTGCAAGGCTCAGAGAGCATCGCAGCAAATAGTGGACGGTTACCTCGAGTTGTTTTCTCTTGGGGTAAGAATAACCTCGTCGAATTTAATGATTCAAAGACCCCGATCATATCTGATTACGTCTAAAGAGGATCAAAATGGAAACCTAGTTTCTTCCAACGGAAGCAATCTTCAGAACAGTTGGTATGCTTGGTGATTCTAAGTGACCAGCTCAGGAACGGGAGTTCAATCGTAGCCAGAGTTAGGTTAGCCTCACAGAAACTGGGCGTAGGTACAGGGCCCGCAGATACTTTAAAAGTACACAACTGCTAACCCTGTACAAATCTCAAGTGCGCCCAATAGCTTAATGTACAAGCCACTTCTGGTCTGGAGCCCCAAAAACATCCAAGAGCTCCAAATGTCCCAAACCCTTGATTCTATGCAGAAACAAGGTCCATTTGATAGATTCTTCTACCTCAACAAACGTATTGCAATCTTAAAGAATAGGCGTCGAGTGGGAATGATGTCTTTGTTCTGCTGGTATTTCAGTGGAAGATGTTCTGAGGAACTAGCATCATTGATCCCCTCTGCACCGGTGCATAGTCAAGAAACACGCCAAACGCGCGCCTAACATAATTATGTACACGGTTGAAATTTGTCACATGAGAACGGGTAGCTTCTACGACTTATTCTTGAGTTCTACAGCTCAGCTTTGGAACGATTTGCCGGCCTCTGCCGGGAAATTATTTTCCTTTTGTGTGGACTGAATGAAAAAAAAAATTCATTCCATTTAAAAAATTGAGCTCTTTTTATTTCAAATTTTTCAAATAAAATACTGCTTAGTTTGAATTATGACCGGAATTTTATTATTTAAAATTAGAATTAAGTAAAGACGTAAAATAGTATGTTTTGCTTCATCTGAAACTACTAGGATGGGTTGTTTCAAAAAATTTAAACAGAAATTTTTTTAGATTAATTTTCATGTTCTGTGTAAGTTCTATACAAGTTCTGTTATTATATCAGTATTCAGTATAGACCAGTTGCTCAGTAAATCTGTAATAATCACAGATGATTCACATGAATAGAACTTTCACAGACCGTTAAAATAACTATAAATTTGATGATTTTTTTGAAACTACAATTTTTTTAATATCCAACTGAAAATCTTTTAACAGTAGTTATTTCAAATATGCGAATTTCAAAGCAGGATAAACAAATGAATAAATTTTTTTCTCAAAGACGGACATATTTTAAAAAACGAGTCCAGATTGAAGCATTCTTCATTTTTTCATATCGGTAGACCTTTTTTTTAACTAGCTCCACGCAGGAAGCCCTAAGGAAAACAATTTCCCTTGAAACCTGTGTGATCTTTGGGGATGCTGTGTGGAGGGTCTTTTTATGGAAAGAAATGTGATAAGGTTCTGCGAATAAACAAATATAATTAATCGGCGTGATTTTTCAAAAGAGTACGCGCGCGACCTGAGAATTTTTAATAGTTGAAGTTCCTTTTTATAACATGCTTTACAATTGCTTCCATGTGATCATTGTGTAATAAATAGTCAATTAATTTTCATACTCACATTGACACCATAATTATGTTACACACATGTTCTGAGCTAGCTGCATATATTTAAGTTACCATTAATAGTCATCATATTTAATTGGCGCCCAACGTGGGCCCCGAACCCACGACCCTGAGATTAAGAGTCTCATGCTCTACCGCCTGAGCTAGCCGGGCGAAAATTGTAATACATTCTTCAACACACAAAATTGTAAAAATTAAGAAGGTATTTTTTTTAATAGAGAATACCTCACAAGAGTCCCAACTGCTCCCGTCTGAAGCCAGTGAGACTATGGCATCCCCAATTGGGGTATGTTGTGAGGCTGAAGGTAAGTGGGGAAGGGAAGGAGATGGGGAAGAGGAAGGTGGGGAAGTACCTGGCTATTCAGATCTAGTCACTAAACACGGCTAAAGCCATTACAAAGCAACGTTTAAATTCTGAATGGTGGTCTTACACCAGGGCGATGCTGAGAGTATCTTCCACTCTGGAACGTGCCGCAAATATAGTATATATATTTTTTATTAATTAATTGTGAAATAACACAAATTAATCAAATAAAATTTATTTACACACGCAGGGTTCGAACTAGCGACCTTCCGATTGGAAGTCAAGTGTCTTACCACTCGACCACGGACGGCCGTATTACCAGAGAATACCGAAAATTAGTCCTTTTTAAATCTAAACTAAAATATTAAAAAAAAAAACTTAAACACTTTTTTTTTTTTAGACATTATTGAAAATCATAAATACTTATGATCAAAAAATACTTACAAGAAGTACACGATATTTAAGAATTTATCATCGTGCGTTTTGAGCATTTTTATTGCTTACTTGAATGTAGGTATTTATTAAAGCAAGTATTTAATGAAATTAATCGATATTAAATTTTTAATTTAAAAAAATTGATACGGGGAATAATCGATCCTTCTCATTGGAACCTCCCTGTACAGTTGCAAGAATTTTTAAACTTTTATTCTCAGCCGCTGGTCAATTGAAACTTCTGTTTAAAATCATATCGTGTGTATTGTTTAATTACGAAAATACGTTATAATAATTATCAGGCACACCACCACTGAACTGTAACAATATTTGCTCATGTGCCAGAGTAGGATTGATTGCCAAAGCAAATCCATTGCTGTGTAGTTTAACCGGTTTTGAAATGGGTAACCGAATTATAAACACACTAATTAACACACATTTATTAATTGCGATTAATTAACCACAATGAAGCCGCATTCAAAATTCTATGCCGATAATATAAATATGACCGAAAATGAAAATCGGTTAACTTTGGTAAATTAATTTGACAAAATTCTGATGAATAATAAAAGTATCAAATAATATTTCTTGGCATTCATGCTATATTGCATACATCAAGACGTATTGGAGATGCTTTTAACCAGCATTTTCTCAGCTAATTTGATGTAAAAATGTAGAGCGTATGAATGAAGGGAGAAGTTAAAGGGAAATGATTAAAATTCCATGCCGATAATATAAATATGACCGAAAATAAAAATCGGTTAATTTTGGTTAATTTTGGTTAATTAATTTGACAAAATTTTGATGAATAATAAAAGTATTAAATAATGTTTCTTGGCATTCATGCTATATTGCATAGGTACATCAAGACGTATTCGAGATGCTTTAACCAGCATTTTCTCAGCTAATTTGAAGTAAGAATGTAGAGCGGATGAATGAGGGGAGAAGTAGGTATAAGGGATATATATAAAATTCCATGCCGATAATATAAATATGACCGAAAACGAAAATCGGTTAACTTTGGTTAATTAATTTGACAAAATTCGGATGAATGATAAAAGTATGAAATAATATTTCTTGGCATTCATGCTATATTGCATACATCAAGACGTATTCGAGATGCTTTTCTCTCAGCTAATTTGACGTAAAAAATGTAGAGCGTATGAATGAAGGGAGAAGTTTAAGGGAAATGTATAAAATTCCATGCCGATAATATAAATATGACCGAAAACGAAAATCGGTTAACATTGGTTAATTAATTTGACAAAATTCTGATGAATAATAATAGTATTAAATAATATTTCTTGGGCGAAAGCGAAAGCGAAATGCTTTAACCAGCATTTTCTCAGCTAGTTTGGAGTAAAAATGTAGAGCGGATGAATGAAGGGAGAAGTAGGTATAAGGGAAATATATAAAATTCCATGCCGATGATATAAATATGACCAAAATTGAAAATCAGTCAACTTTAGTCAATTAATATGACAAAATTCTGATTAATAATAAAAATGTTCAATATGATTTCTTTGAATTCATGGTGTATTGTACGTATCGAACATCAATACACTTTGAACAGCGATATCTAAACTAATTTGGAGTAATATGTAGAGCGGATGAACGAAGGGAGGAGCATAAAGGAAATATACAAAATTCCATACCGGTAATATAAATATGACCGAAAACGAAAATCAGTCAACTTTGGTTAATTAATATGACAAAATTCTGATTAATAATAAAAATGTTCAATATTATTTCTTTGAATTAATGGTGTATTGCATGTATCGAACATCAATACACTTTGAACAGCGATATTTGAACTAATTTGGAGTAATATGTAGGGACTTCGTTCATCCCTACGGAGGAGCACGAAGGAAATATATAAAATTCCACGCCGATAATATAAATATGACCGAAAACGAAAATCAGTTAACTTTGGTTAATTAATATGACAAAACACTAATGAAAAATCAAAATTTTAAATAAATTTTTTTAGAATTCATACTATATTGCATATTAAGACGTACTCGAGATATTTTAACCAGCGAATCCTGAGCTAATTTGGAGTTACAAATTAAGAACGAATGAACGAAAGGAGGAGTATAAGCGGATTTTAAATTTTTTATTACATTATTTAACACAGTTAAAAAAATAATTCCCATCAGGGTCTATGTCATCTTTGGGAATACTTCTTGGAAATTCTGGGAAGGAAAGGGGTTTAAGGGGTGGTAGGAATCTAGGGGTCGGTGTGTCCAGGAGTGACGGACGAATGAATTCATTTTTTTTCGAGTGACATTATAAGTATATCGTAGAGCCAAAAAAATCAATCAAATGTTTTTCGACATTATGACAAGCAGTTCTTTTCCTTAAAAAAAATCTTTCTTAAGACCACTCTTACCAATCTTAACTGAATGGTGACTTGATTTACATAGTCGAATACTTCTTATTTAACATTTTGATAAGCTAGCAAACTAGGAAGAAATCACTGGTAGTTTAAGACTTAGTGGACGTTAATCTTTGCAAATAGATGGCTTAACTTAAAGTGTGCAGCTAATAAAAAAGTGCTTTCAGATTGGCAAGTAAATTAAAAAATGTTAGCGAGGCGCTTTTATATAAAAACAAAAACTAAAACTTGGTTTCTCGCTGTAGGTAACTACTTGGTTTTAGGAAAGTGAAAAATAATCTAAGTACTAACTTGTCTACTTTATCTTGTAAATAATGTGGTTTATTTGTGTTAAATACTTGTTAGGTAGATCTTCTGTGGTGAAATGTCATTTCTCAGAAACGGAAGTTTTATGTTTTGTAACTAGTTCTGAATCGCTGAAGTTCTTCCTTTGCTAATTAATACCTTAACAATATAACATTATTTTTTTTTTTATAGTGAATTCCTCACAAGAGTTCCAACTGCTCCCATCCGGAGCCAGTGAGACTATGGCATCCCCAATTGGGGTATGTTATGAGGCTGAAGGTAAGTGGGGAAGCGAAGGAGACGAGGAAGAGGAAGGTGGGGAAGTACCTGGCTATTCAGATCTAGTCACGAAGCCATTTCAAACAACGTGTGAGATAGGATTCACCTTGACTTCCGTAGTAGTTGACAGAGACGGAAGATGAAGAGAGACAGAGTGTCTATATAAGCCTATATATTATTTTAAGTAATTATTTGGAAAATAACACAAATCAATTAAAAAATAAAATTTATTTGCGCACGCCGGGTTCGAACCTGCGGCCTTCGGAATGGGAGTCTAACGCCCTACCGCTGGACTATGCCGGCCGTCATAATATCAATAAGTTAGGATGGTACTTACATTCCTAATTCCTATGGATAGTTGGAACATATTGAAGGAGGCCAAGGCTCGAAATGGGCTGTAGCGCCATTGAAAAATGATATCTCCAGGTCTCTTGACATCTTCAACATTAGCCTTGAAGGTTTCAAGAATAATTTTAAACAAGAACTGTAAAATATATATTATTGTAAAATTTTCATTTATTTATATAAAGTTATGTATGTGTCATATGTAAGGACTAATATCGAGACATAAGAAGTAAATCAATAAAGTACCTATTTTAAAACAATGTAATAAAAACATTTTCCCTGTTTTTCCACGAAATTTAATGTGATACATGATTCCAAATTAAGCTGTTTAACTATTCAGTTAACAATGATAATGTGCCTGAAATTATGAAACCATTGAACTTACATTGTTTTGAGTATTCATTGAATTGGATATTGTAGGTGGTTAAATAATCAGTAGCTTAAAATATAATTACCCCGAGTAAGGAATACGTACCACGCTTACCAAAGTTGCTATGGAATAAAGTAGATAGTGATACAAAGCATTACGCGTCGATTCGTGAATACCAAATACAAGTAAATAAAAGTTTTTGAAAAGAGCTTGAGAGACAAGTCGGATGAAAACAAGTTTTTAAAATATATTTTTATCTTCATATTGACTTTGAAAATGGAGGAAAATAATTAAACCAATTCATTGGACATCTTCAATGTGTCATTAAACAAAAACAAAATGTTGTTACTAAAGCAGTTCAGTTATGAACAAAAAATACTGTATATTGTACTACGCAAATGTAAAAGCCTCTAAAAAGGACTGGTTGGGCATTTACACAGCTACCGGTTTTATCTATGCACTATGTTGCGGTAATATTTCTTCTAAGAGCGGTAGTAGCGAAAGATGAGGAAAAGGAATGCGAATGCTTAATATTAAATGCGGAGATGTTTGCAGGAAGAGGTTCGATTGTTGACTGATTGCAAGTAATAGGAAAAAGTGACAAGTTTATAGGGAAGGGTAGGAAGGAAATGTGACTACAAGTACAGCAGTTCATGTATGTGTATAGGTTCGTTCAGATGTATGTATGTAAGTGTAGCTGTGTAAATGCCCAACCAAGGGCGTTAATAAATAAGTCAATAAATGAAATATCTCCCCTAATTAAGAAAACTGCGATCTATTTTTCCAACAATGAACTCTGTAAAAGATTTCTGTTGGATAAGAAACAGTGCTTAGCAGAATTTATTAAGTTAATTGGCGTAAAATCATGCTAAAAAAATTATGTTTAGCGACAAGGTTATTTCATAGCAATACCCGTTGAAAAAAAAACACTAATAGGAGCTATCTAGATATGGGTGCACTATGTATGTATTCGGTTTGTGTCAAAGCCCGCGCGAATTCACGAAACCTGGAGTGAAAATTGTAGTTATTTATATCAACATCCATAATACAGACCCAATAGCTCATTCGAGAGCACTTCTCTGTAAAAAAAGAGGCGAGAAGTAAAAAATATCCACTAAAAAGAGAGAACTAGAAATTGGTGCACGATGTATTCAGGTTGTTTGAAAGCACGGACGAATGCGCAAAAGCGGTCCAGTTTTTGTTCGGGTCCGCGGGTGGCCGGGCGATTGCACTCTGGCTCTGCAGCTCGCTAAGCCGCTTTGCAGAGTTGCAAATAAACAGATTAGCGGAGGCTAAAATATCCGAATGCTCGGATGCTTCGGCGTGGCTTTGCCGGTTTTACTACGAGCGTCCACTTGTCGCGGTGCTTAGACCGCGAGAGGATAAAAAATGTAAGTCCGTGTTTCGGTAGGCGAATGCAGTGTACGATATCGGCAAAATACAGATGAAAATCAAATTGAAGTTGGCGAGTAAAATTGGGTTTTAATTGCAAATAAACAATAACTTTTAATAATCAATGCAGCAATCAACAGATGCATGAGGAAACTTCTTTTTTTGAAGCAGCAAAATTTCTCTATTGTGGAGTTATTAAGTTTCCAGAGTCAGATTTTACAATTTTAACCAAAGAGTATGGATATTAGAGAGACGGCATGTGAAGTGTGCCCTCGCGCTCCAAGTGTGCCTTTTGGAGAATTTTACCCACACGGCTAACATTGGCTGCTGGTTTTGACCGTTTACTACATTCCGAAATTTTTAAGGCACCAGTCATTTTCCATGGTGACAGCCAATGTCAGCCGTGTGGGTAAAATTCCTCAAAAGGCACACTTAGAGCGCGAGGGCACACTTTACATGCGGTCTCTCTAATATTCATACTCTTAGATTTTAACTTTGTAAATCTAGGCCTACAAAGATATTTCAGATTACATATCTCTTTAAGCAATGTAGAATTGTTTAAAAATAAAACAAGACGACACCGACCATGACGTTTCTTTTGTTTTTTTAAAAAGTGTCATAATACTTCGGTCAAATCAAATTCATTCCTGTGAATGCGATTGAAAGTTTTATGAGTAACTCTTACAATGCCTTACTTATCGTGATTATGTATTTCATCAGACGCCTATCTGCTTTTTAAAAATATAAATATCATTTCTAGATGAAGATTACGTAAAGATTAATATATATTTATTTCGATTAGCTATCCAACTGTGGAAAAATACAAAAAGATCAATTTATGCAAAAACAGTTGAAATCTATCGAGAGACAATTATTTTATTTATTTATTAAATATACTCGTACATACGTTATACGTTACAGACGAAGCTACTACACAGGGAAAAGTAATTATATTTTTGATAAATATTTTTATTTCTCTTAGTGGTAAATAATAAATTTAATTTTGAAAATTAATATTTTTTATTACTTATTAACCAAAAATACATTTTAAGTACATATTTTTTAGGTATATGCAACCTCACTAGGCTGAGCCTGTTGTTAAAACCTATATATGAATACATATATTTCTATCCTTTCAAGCGACGCGATCGCCGCTCGTCTGTACTTTCCATACTATTATTAGTGTTTGTAAACGCCGCTACGCGCTGAACTAGCAATATAGTATGACAGGTAGCGGGTAGCGGCGATTGAGTCACTTGTAAGTAGCTGCGTGAACGAAGGGCGTAACTCTACACAGGATGGCCTTAACCTTTCCCTTACTGTGCTGAAAAAATCCGCGCGTTCCGGTGCTGTGTAATCACTACACAAGCAGAAATGGTCGATTTAAAAGCCGAAAAAAATGAATATTCATAGCAAATCGCTATATTTCATGCAGTAGCTTTGCAGGTATATTGTTAACATGAAAAAAAAAATCTGTTTTCTGCAATAAAAAAAAAAAAAAGTTGAAGTCAAAAATGATAATAATTGAATTTAATTGCTGAAAACATGAAAAAAAACATCGGTAGCTCAAAGAAACGATGCTCATACAACATGCGAAGAGACCACTCCGAATGAATGCCGGGCGGCGACTGGCGGCGCCGTCCCCGGTCCGCAAGGGAAACCGAAGGAACAAACACGATTGACGACTGACCAGTAACCAAACGGTTCTCTTTCTCGCGCTCACTTATATCGAAGTAGGTGAGAGTGAGACGTGCATAGTATCGCATTAACCGCACGCTTCACGCATTTGTAGATCTCACCCGCAGCACTGATCATACGCCAGACGTTTAATTGTATAGGTGAATTACCTCTTATGTGCCCGAAAGGTACTGATTATTATTTTTTTAATTTTTGTATAATGAGTAAATGTATAACGGAGGATTGCCTAAAATATGAACCCAGAATTTTCCATATTTACGGAGATATTAAAAGTGCAAGAAGCAATGTGTAGTAGATACACATCGCAGGCAAGGGAGGGTTAAGAAAATAATTTCATTTATGTCTAAGCCAACTTTGGGGCTACTGTATGGAGGTACTTTTTAAGGAGCAACAGTAATTGATGAGGAGAGGAAGGATTGGTCTTGTCTTGTCTTGAAGAGACCCATGTTGTAGGCGAGTGGAAACACAGAGGCCGGCGTATCGTTCAACGGCTGCGCTGTTGAACTTAAGAACGAGTCATTGAAACGACACACGACAAATGTAAACCGCTAACTAATGTATTAAAAAAATCCACGTGTTTCAAAATCAAAGGTTGCAAAAAAAACATGTAGATATATATTTTTTAAATATTGGTGTGTAAGAATAAAATCTTTAATATCTAGATATAATATATATATACATAAATCAATTGCTGTTTGTTTGTTTCGCTAAAACTCGAGAACGGCTGGGCTGATTTAGCTGATTTTGAAAATTTTAGCTGAATGGAAAAATTGCGAGGAAGATAGTAAAACACAAATTTCATTTTCCAATATAAACTGTTCTACCTACTTTCCTGTCAAACATTTGACGTTCGTCGACTTGGGAGGGGGGTTCGCGGGACGGTGGAAGGGTGGGGGGAGTAGAGTGAGGAGAGGGAAGGTAAAGGAGGAGCGGAAAGAGGGGAAGGAGGAGTGGAAGAGGGGAAGGGGACGTGGGAGAGGAAGGGGAGGAGAAAGGTAAACGGGACGAATGGGAAAAGACGCGCAGGGAGAAACAAATTATTAATTTTGCGACCATTATCTTTTGTTATTTTTCTGTGTCTTGTTAATTTTCATATTTTAAAAAATTAGATTATTATATTAGATGGGAATAACCTTCAAAAGTTAAAAAGAGAGTTTTTCTTATAAAAAAGAAACAATTTCTTTATTAAATGGCATAGTAACGCATACCGGGTACCAGCTAGTTCAATAATAAATATTTATATATATATCATATTATGTATATTCTCTTTGTACCATCGATTTAATTAAATAAAAATAACAATCATTATTTTCACCACTATCATTTTACAAAAACAATAATTGTGTCTTCATCAGGATACACAGTATAGATTAACAAAGTTTATTTAGACCTTAACAAAAAAAAAACCCTCAGGGCCTATGTCATCTTTGGGGATGCTGTGTGGAGGATCTTTTAGGAAAGGAAAAAGGGGTTGGTAGAAATCAGTCAAGGAAATGTGTCTAGGAGTACTAATTCGTCCCTCTCACTACGGTGCAAGACGATGGGTCGAAAAAGTCCGGATTAGACCTAATAACTTAATATTTACATACGCTAATAACTATACGCTAATTAATTGGGTTTATTGAGCTATCAACCAATAACCACTGGAGCGACAGAGGAATATTAAATTTTTTCTCGGATTGCGAAAGAAAAATTATCCGCCCACATAAAAAAAAATAATACCCTACGAATTTGAATATAGAGACATACAAACTGATTATAGTTCTATATAGCCCATAAATATACCTATATTTTGTCTTTTATCACATATTCATACGATTTATAAAAAATATATTATAAAATGGTAAACTTTAAAACTTTTTGAAGAATTTAGAGAATGCTTGCCATATCCATGGTTTTGAAAATATTGCCATATCGTGGCAAAAAGCGTTCGACTGGATAAAGAAAACCAAAACCTTAAAAATAAACATAAAAAAATGACATTTTGTTTTGAAGAGTTTTAATTTTCAATGTACTATCGTTACTTAAATTTTAATTTTTATGCTACCGGTTTCGACACATCCGTGTCATTCACTAGCAAACTTAAAACTTTTAAGTTTGCTAGTGAATGACACGGATGTGTCGAAACCGGTAGCATAAAAATTAAAATTTAAGTAACGATAGTACATTGAAAATTAAAACTCTTCAAAACAAAATGTCTAGAAATTGTTACATAGTTAATGCCCAAGAAATACAAAAAATAAAAAAATGAAATAATGAAAAACTGGTGTTAAAAATCAGGCGTTCATTCAAATAAAGTCAACCACCGTTTGAAGCCGTTGGAGTAGCATTATTATTTTTGAAGTGCATTCGTTAGCCCTCGTACTGACACACGAGTAGGTTAATACTCACATCAGTGCTGGGACCAGTCACTGGTCTTGTACCAACTGAACACGAAGTGACGGTAGAATGAATTGTACCTTTTTTCTGAACATACGGACCCAAACAGGACCACTTTCATGGAAATAGAACGCTGCGGAATTGGTTTGGACATTTGATTAGCTTATTGAAAAGGATTCGTAATAGTTTCAAGGGAAGTTTTAATATCTCATTTTTTTTTAATTATTGCTGACCTTCACCCTCTAGGCCAGGGGTCACCAATTACTTTCATTAGGGGTCTGTATTTTAAAATAACATGACCGTCGCCGTCTGGAAGGGAAAAACCCTACCCCCCCCCTTTCCCCTCACGGCTTAACAAATGAATTAATAATCTGTACTATTTAAATGTGTGGATACAATATCAATGAACAAATAAAACGAAAGGGTTCCGGAACATTATTAAATTATATAATAAACAAATGTTCTGAATAAATAGAAATAACAAGGGTTTTTTACAATATTAATGAGAAAAATTAAATTTTTTTGGCTTGGACTGTCCGTGCGAAGTTTGGACTAAAGTTTGTGCAGACTATTGTCATTAAATCTTGGAGATGTTCATCGGTAAGTCTGCTCCGGAATTTATTTTTAATGAAGTTCGGATTGGAAAAACATGCTTCGCAAACATATGTTGACCCAAACAAAGCTAGAGGTATCAAGGCAATTTTTTAAAGGCTTTTTAAAATGCTTTTTTAAGTTTATAAATAATAAATAAAAAGCCTTTTATTTCTTGCAATTAGGTATGTTACAGAGTTGTGAAAAGTAAGACAAAATGTAATTAATGCTATTTGCGAAAAATGTAATATTGATATCTTAAGTTTTTCGTAAGCAAGAACCCTTCTCTCAGCCGAAGGTGAAGGCCTCCTCTAAAAAAATTCATTTATCTCTTGATTTGTTCGTAGGGTTAAGCATTTTTTGTGTTCATGTCACTTCTTGTATTTTTGAGGAAGTTTAGAATTTCTTCTTCAGAGGGTTTTGGTCTTGATCTTCCACGGTGACCAGCCGGGTTGGAAGATGAGTTTTGGTTTTTATAGTTATTTTATTTTTATTTTTATATTATCATTCTTTTTTTTTGATGTTTTTTATTGTTGTTGTTTTTTTTCTATTTTTTTTTCAATTTTATATGGTTTATTTTTTTTATTATTATTATTATTTTTTTTATTATTGTTTTTATTCTTGTTTTTATTCTTGTTGTTCACTGTTGTTTTTTGCATGTTACCTGTGTCGGAGAGGGGCGGTAGTTGCTACAAGTTGTCGGCTCTGGGCATGTTGTTTTGATTTTTATTTACGAAGAAGTTAAGCATGCATGGTTTCGCCATTCCTTCAGACAGGCTAGGAGTTTTTCTTTTTGGTGGTTGTTGTTTATTTTTCTTGTTGGCCTGTACTTTTGTTCCATCGTCTGTAGGTGTTTCGGGAGATAATGTAAACATTCTCTTATTGCTGTCCGTGGTTTTGTTTTTGACTTGTATGACAAGTTTATCATACTTAATCTTTGCTATATTGCCTTTCTCTCTCTCGATTTTTGCCTGCACTTGTAGCTCTTTTCTTTTCTCTAGTATTGGCTTCGGATAGTCTTCCGTTATGTAATATGTGGTTTCTCTTAGTGCCTCTCTTCTCTGTTTAAATATTTTTATGTTGGTGCCAAGTGTGGTGAATGTAGCAATTATTGGTCGAGACCTTTCTCCTTTTTTACCGATTCTCTGGATTTCTTGGATATCTCTGTGATCTATATCTAGAGAGAAATATTCTTTTACAAACTTGATTAAAATGTTTTCCAATATTTGGTATGAGGATTCGGTTTCCTCAATGCCGAAAAAGACGATATTATTTTTTCGTGCCTGTTTTTCCAGGAAATAAATTCGTTTTTCTTGGTTTTCAAACTTTTCTTTGAGGTTTTCGTATTTTTCATCCCAAATTTTAAACTTTTCTTCCAGTATGCTGTTTATATTTTGTATTACTGTTTCTGCTACTTTTTCTCCGCTTTTCAGGATCGTATTTTTCTGTGCGTCGAGTTCGTTCTGGATCTTACGAAGTGCGTTCATGACTTCTTCCATGGTAATTTTTTAGATAGTCTGTTGTTTTGGTACTACAGGTGCCCTCTCGTGGATTTTCACAGAAAAAACGTCTTATATGGCGACTAATAGCCGATTCTCGATCTCAAATGGTTCGGAACTTGTTGACGTACTTTCTGAGTTTTTCAACAGATGGCGTTAGTTACTTAGGGTATATCTTGCATATCATTCAAAGAAGTGAGGTTATAATTTCACCGATTTTATTTAAAATTGCACTATGATAAGTTGTTACTCACGGTTGCCTTTCTGTTAATTGTCTTTTTATCCCTTAGACTCAGATTTTTCGGTGTGTGGGCGTTAAATGCACTAGAGATGTAAATACTCAAGCGCGGTATTTTCGCGGTTTTTCTCACTTTCTAGTTGTTATTAGGGTTTATCCACACTGTATGTTATGATTTGATTGTTTCTTTACTAGTTTTTTTCTATATCGCTGAGATTTTCCACAATATTTAACTTTACAGTCACAATTAACACGGAGTCGAAGTAAACATTAGCTCACTAGCGCCCTCTATCTATCTATCTATCTATATTTTAAGTTTAAGCAAATACAAAGCGCGGGAACAATTATCAAATTACGTACTCAAGTTACATGTGTAAAATATTTTGTATTGTTAATACAAGGTCCGCAAAAAATAGGTTGGCGGTCAGTATCATTTAAACTTTTGGAGAAATGAAAGGTGTATTTTGCTCAAATGGGCAAATTTCAAAATTATAATGAAGATGGGAGTCGAGTTCAGACTTAGAAGAGATGAAATATTGAATGGAGGGAAGACAATTTTAGATAAGCCTTGATAGAAGAAAGGATATTTGTTTAGATAGGGGCAACCAAAAAATATGTGATGAAAGTTCTCACTTCTAGACCACAAAATGTACAATCTGGGGAGTCAAATTGTATTTTAAAAAGGTGAGAAAGAACTGAACA
The DNA here is from genome assembly GCA_951813805.1 of Limnephilus auricula. Taxonomy (NCBI): domain Eukaryota; kingdom Metazoa; phylum Arthropoda; class Insecta; order Trichoptera; family Limnephilidae; genus Limnephilus; species Limnephilus auricula. The sequence goes on from OX638403.1 coordinate 12,630,753, forward strand.
ATGTTCGATTCTCATTCGAATAAGTGAGGAAATTTCTTTTTTGGAAAAATAAGGGAATTGTTGAAACCACGGTTTTGATGGGATAGCCATTTGTATTGAGGCATAGCAGGCTCCCTTTGATTGATTAGCAATGATAATATCTCCTTGCATCATTTGATATAATGTTTTAATATTATTTTTGATATCATCATCCCCTCTGTTCGGAGCTAGTACAATCACAGTGCTCAGAAAAATATTTTAGAGTTTTGAGGGATGAGGAAATTTAGTTCAAGTTTATACTCGCTTGTGCATAAAATAATATGACCTTGTGCCTATTTATTGCCTCTCGGAAGTAAATCTTTTTTTTTATCACACAGAGATGTTTTTCTTTGAGAAGTTGTTAATAAAACATGGCAGGCTATCATCAAATCTATGAAATATTGTCACCCCAGTTTTAGCTTGTCGAAAGAAGATGGCAGTTTGATTGTTAGGTCCACAAAAAGGTACTCGTTTTTCTTGTCCGAAGGATGCCACTGATTTCGCATTGACTCTTCAGATGAGTGTCGTGAAAGAAGCCGACATTTGCTTTCGGTCCGTTTATCAATTATTATACAATCCTCATAAACCTCCATCCGGACAAGGTTAATTTTTTTCAAATTTCTCTAGTCAAATCCGATTACATCTAAGTATATAAAAAATACTATTCCTACACATCGAAAAAACAACAGCGACATTAAATATTTCACTATATTCTAAACCTTTGTATATTCTTAACAAGTTCGTATAATAATTTGTTCAGATTCAATAAAAATGTCCGCGGAACGGGTTAAAGTTTCTATTGATGAGGAATCCCGACAACAGTTCTTATGAAATAATATTTTTTTGTGGTATTATTCATTCTTCAATGAAAACTCTTCGTAATTCAGAAATGAGTTTTGCCAAAAAAAAAAAAAAAAACGCTGGTGCAATGCTCCAAAGACCTTATTCGGTGAACTAATAATAGTAGACATATACATATCGGTTGCCTTACTTATCTTCTAGAATTTTTACATCTTCGAGTTCGAGTATGTAAATTTACAGATTGAGAGAGATTTTAGCAGAACAAATTTATACAGGACGCCATTCTTTTATTTTCACAATCAGCGCGTCTGAAATTGACGAAAAACTGGATTCGAAAAAAGAACAAAAAATTTAATCAGACGAGAGTTTTATACGATTTTATTATTTTAAGGGTTACTACTGGGTATTTTAAATAAGAATTAGGTCATACTTTTGTAGTGATACATATTACATTACAAAACTAAAAACAATTGTAGAAAATTACTTTTTTTTCATGTTTTCCGTAAAACGGTCATACACAAATATATCATGGAGAAGATTAAAAACTAAAAAGTGCATAATGGCAGTTTTACTATTTTGTGACATGTGTCAAAATATAGTTGATAAACTGTCTATAAGTGATATTGAAAATGTCGATGGTTAATTCAGAATCGTTAAGAGGGTATTACCAGAGAATACCGGAAATTAGTCCCTTTTAAATCAAATTCCAGACTATTGAGCCTTTTTTTACAAAAAAACATAAATTGATTCTGAAAGGTTGTTATTTTATCTGGTACCCGCAGTTTTAAAATTTTGAAAAACTAAGTGTATTATTAATATACTAAGGTTATACCGTTGGTCGTTGGCAGATTTGTTCAATTTTCAAACGATAGATTCTTTTACAACACAAATTTCAAATCATATAATCATATAAAAAATAAATCAATAATAAGTATCACATCTAGTCAACATAGTTATAAAAAAATAAATTTTAGTTAAATTCAAATCATTAAAAAATAAATCCGAGCACGTGTTTTGTGACAAAAATACTGCAGTTTTTCTATTTATTTGAAGTCTTACATAGTAAAATCATTCAAATTGTTTTTATACACTTATTTTGTTTAGACATTATTGAAAAATCATAAATATTTATGATCAAAAAATACTTACAAGAAGTACACGATATTTAATAATTTTTCATCATGCGTTTTGAGCATTTTTATTGCTTACTTGAATGTAGGTATATATTATTAAAGCAAGTTTTGAATTAAATAAATCGATATTAAATTTTTAATTTCAAAAAATTTTATCCGGGGAATAATCGATCATTCTTATTGGAACCTCCTTGTACAGTTGCGAGCATTTTTAAACTCGCTCGCTCGTCAATCTCTCTTAAGCAGTTGAGTTTCTCTGTTTATCGGTGTGTTCGATAAGTCCTCGCTTTCGGAGATCCCATGCAATTTTTTCATAAAAAAGTGCATGGGATCTCCTACGAGTATACCTGTTAGGGACATTTAAGTTAACCTCTTTCAACATAGGTGGATTGAGTATAACCAGAGATTAGCTTAAAAAAATGTTTTTCGGCAGGCTTCTGAGGTATTAAACTCGAGCATTCCTATTTAGAACAAGGATGGATACAGGAATGGACAATATGTACTTTCCCTCATATACTGTATGGCGTAAACCGTTTTTGTTCTTTTTTATTTGTGGAGAATTTCTAACCTAATACTGAATGCTTCTTCACACAATGCAACAATACCAATAATTTCATTTTTATTTTAATCACCTTTGAAACGGTGTATACTCGTACACGTGTAAAAGTATTTATGATACAGTTTGGGGAATTTTATTTGTCTCTTTGGCAGAGAAGGAAATAGAATTTTACACGGCTTTGGTAACACAGTATTATAAGATTGATGTAAGAATGTTCGAGTCACGTTGGCGGCATGTATCTTTTCTCGGAAGATTCTTTCAATGTGGATGAGTGTTTCAGGCTGATAATAATTATTGCTTATAATAATTGTATTGTAAAGCGTTTTTTAACGATAATATGCAAACAGAGAACAAATAATAATTTCGCGTCATGAGGAATGAAAAAAGACCTAATGAAACTAAATAATTATTTTCAAATTATGTGATGTAGTACTGCGTTTTTATTACGTGGACAAATGTGTTTACGTATCTCTGCGGGTTGCGGAAGCAAGTGAGGAGGTTTCTGATGATGGTGTATTTTTGTATGCAACACGAAGGGACTCGTATCATCTAGGTGACATCACAATGGGATATGGACCTGAGCTCGACGTGCGACGGGGGGAGACTGAAGATTTTGTGATCTACCGGCGGTGAAGGTCACTGATCTTCCTGCTCCTTCAAGATGTGGTTCGGTCCTCGACACCGTGCGTGCGGAAGCTTGACGGTACGCGAAACTGGAGACATAAATCGTTCTCGGACGGTGGACGCTGAAAAAGGGCCCGTGACACGAAAGGCCAGCGACACTTCCAAGCATGTCGCAAGTCACGGTGAGTTGATGACTGACTGTAGTTGAGTATTTGACCTAACTGCGGTGCAGCGCGTTGTGTTTTCTGTTTCGCGACACGAAAGGCCAGCGACACTTCCAAGCATGTCGCAAGTCACGGTGAGTTGATGACTGACTGTAGTTGAGTATTTGACCTAACTGCGGTGCAGCGCGTTGTGTTTTCTATAAGTATGCGGTGCTGTACAGCCGCCAGGAAAGTTCTAGAAGCTGTAAGAATGTAGGAGCGTTCAAGCTGCGAATCTCGAAGATTCTCAGGCTTATGTGCCGCCCGTAAGTACGAAAAAAAAATATTGAAGCTGTAGGCTGCGTTGCAAATGTCTCGTATTATTATTATGCTGGGGCTGCACTTGCGTCTATCGTATGTTTTAACACTAAAAAAAAATAATGAAAAAACCAATGTTTTGAAATGCGAATGTTCGTGCGAATGGCTGGTCACATTAGCTTCGTGAAGATACACGCAGGTGCGGCTCCAGCATTGTAGTAGCTTGTTGCTAAGCATAACTTCTGAAATTGAATAAAAACTTGAAATAAGTAAGTATACTATTAAAATTTTGATTCCAATTAATTAAGAATCTGCAAGTAAGCATCTAATCAAAAACCAATTTTATGTCGACGAAAAAAACTGTGAAAACTTCCCTAATAAACATAATTTGAGTTGCAGGTCCGTGGTAGATTTAGGGTAAAGTGGGCTGAGTGATCACAGTGGGCAAGTGGTCTCATTCGGGGTATTAGCCGCAACGCCACTTTATTAAATTAGTTTGAAGTTTTGTGGGGGAAATTAGCATAATTGAGGAAGCTCCCGGGAAAGGGGACATAATGCCACATTTTTTAATGTTATTACAATATTTTTTCATGTAAGAATCTAATGTCATTAGATAAGTGGGTATATTATAATGAGATATTGCTCACTGCCATCTGTCGGGGTTGATAAGAATCATATTTATTCACTGAGCTAATAAGCAAGCGCACCATTATTATTACTTTTAAAATATTAACACCACCAACATGCTGTGTTTTGTGTTTTATATTTTTTTGGTTGACATTTCATTAAATAAAAAATTCATAATTCTTAATTTTCTTGGAAAAATAATACTCGATCAAATAATATATATATATTTATGAATACATTAATAATACCCAAGAGACAAAAATGCTGAACTTTATTTTCAAATTCCATTAAAATTTTAAATTAGTTATAAATGATAGTTTTTTACGCCATTACAATGTGTATACATCAATATTTTTTATTAAAATTTTTATATATATTTTATTTATTTAAAAAAGCGTATAGCTTGTTGAAGAACTAAGGTCAGAGTTTACAAATACCAGAGAAACTGACAGAAGAAAAAACGGAAAATAAAACTTCTAAAAGACGATAGTGCCAAATATTTTTTTTGGAAAAACCAAATGACGGGTGTGAACATTGTAAGAAGCCTGTTTGCAGAAAGTGAATCCGATATTTAAAACATGTTTGTACTAGATGTGCACCTAATGGAATAGGAAATAATTGCAATAAATATTGTATTATTTATTTTATATAATACGAAAAATTACTTCATTTAATACTGTCTCGTTTTTTTTTCAGGAGGCCCTGAAGAAAAAAAATCCCTCACGGCTTATGTTATCTTTGGGGATGCTGGGTGGAGGGACTTTTTAGCGCAAATAAGTTCTGGAAAGGAAAGGGGTGGTTAGGAAAAATGAGTAAATATATCCAGGAGTGACGGACGTACGAATCCATCCCTCCCACTGAGTTACAAGGCGGTTATAGCATATTGACGTTGTGATAAACATTCAAAGCATATGCTATTGTATTTTAAAATGCGTTTTGTTGATAAATACATATACGTATAAAAACAATTAGTTTGTTACTATATACGGCTTTATTTATTATTTCAAACTATAAAATGTGGGTTAAATGGATTGTGGTTGATTTTACAAAGAGTTTATATATTTTGAATGGTTGGTGAATGCTAATAATATAATTATGTAAATATGGACTTTTTATTTATAATATGTATTACATAATCTCAATAAAGTCCCGTTGAACTACTAGATAGCTTTTTTTTGGGTGTTATGCCGTGTTACGCTATCTCCTTCTTTAACCAACGTTTCGGACAACGTTACAGTGTCCATCATCAGGGCAGATGTGCTGTTAACAAACATATTTTTGGCTGTGAAAATCTACAATCATATCTACTAGATAGCTGTTTTTCCCAAGAGTTCTTCCACCTTAATTGCTCAAGGACTTAAATTAAAAATTGTTTGATACCAGCATTATTATCTGTTTTCAATGACTTATTAAAATTTCGATTTATTTTACTAATTATTATTGGGAACAACACAAATTACTAGTTTATGGTATTTTTCCCTTAATACTTTACATTGTTTCCAGGTATTAATTTATTTTAATAATGTTATATTTGCCAATCAAGTGATACTTATTGTCTATGCAATGGTTTATTGATATTTTTGGAATTATTCAGTACGTAAACCAATTACTAATTGCTTAAACAATTTTCAAGTACTATGGAGTGTTTATTACAAGTGTGCGGGAATTTGTGGTAATAGAGATGTTTAATTTTTGTTTTTTTTTATTTATTTTTTTTATTTATTTATTTTTTTTTTTAATTTTTTTTTTACTTTCATTGTCATAAGAGATATATTTATTTATTGTTGTTATACGTCCACAGGGGCTTTTACATTTGGTAATGAATATATCATTTTTTCAGTTTGGTTGGGTATTTTGGCCCAAAATCCAAAACTACGTTTGTTATGAAACCGGCCGCGCACCCAACAGCTTTAATATGTTATGCTGATTTTGTGTTTTCGGTATCTACTGCTTCATATTCATGTAGCAACTCTGTAATTGTGCTTTCGACTACTATTATCAATATCACTTCAAAGGCGCGAAAAATCGAAGGTTGGAGATGAAAATATCAACTATACATTGTTTGTAAACTTTAGAGAATTAGTATAAAAAAAAATTTCAAACGCAAAAAATACTTTCGCCCCTATACCCCTCTTTCGTAAAGGTTTGAAGGTCCAACGAGCCCCGGAACAGATGCCTTATTGGCGTTTTTTAAAGCTTTTTTTAATGATTCCGACGCCCTTTTGGCCCCTTAAAGCTTCCGCCATGAAAGCTTACGTTGAGGTAAGTTATTGATTCCATTCAATTTAGTTCGTTTATAGAAATGTGGACAACACTTTGGCGCTTTGAATGCGAAATTCAGCGGTGAAATTGTAATCAAGGAAGGTTTTTTAGCTGACTTTTTCTGAAATTGGTTTTCCGGGCGAGTTATTTAATTTCTTTTGAAGAATAAACAAGATTAATTGACATACTTAATCGGGTAATTGCTATTTCTTACGGAAGAAGAAAGCACTTAATTTTAAAGAAAGCAAACCAGATGAAACTTACAATATGTTATACAATATATTATAGAATTTTCAATCTACAGAAAACCAACATATAGTGATAACATCATACACAACACATCTAGACACCACATTTCACATAAATTATCAGTATTCTATTCCCTCATTTACAGACTTTTACATGTGCCCTTGAATTATATAAATTATACAAATGAATTAAATATTATAAAAACAATAGCAAAGAACAATGGATACAAAAGCGAAACTATTGATAGTTTATTAAAGAAAAAGAATAAAAAAATTACATTAGCAATCATGTCACAAGGCCTCGTAAATAAAAATGAAATCACAAAACAATGGGTTAAAATTCCTTATATTGGCGAAATATCCACAAAAATATCTCGACTAACTAATAACGATAAATGTAGAACAGCATTTTATAATGTAAATTCTCTAGGGAGAATTTTAATTAATAATAAAGATAAGAGAGAAAAACTGGAAAACTCAGGCGTTTACCAAGTGAACTGCTCTAATTGCCCGTCATATTATATAGGCCAAACGGGAAGATCATTCAAAACCCGTATAAAAGAACATTTCACAAATTGGGTGAATGATAAAGGTGAATTGTCGAATGTAGCGTCACACCTATTAGAAAACCAACATTCGTTTGATAAAGACAGAGATATTAAAGTCCTCCACACTTGTAATAAGGGTCATAAACTTGATAAACTAGAATCATTAGAAATAACCCGCCTAACAAAAAAAGTAGACCCTATATTTGTAATGAATAAGAAATTAGAATCATTTGCAAAATCTCCACTATTGTATCCATTGTAATTTTCTATCATATATGTTCCAAGTAAAATATGTACTTTGTTTGTATTAGGTCCATTATAAGAATAATCCTATTCCAACGTATCCCCCTTTATAAAATCAATTGTTTAATCAAAAAAATTCCATAACATCATAAATATAATAAAGATTGTAATTAATAATAGACTTGACAACAATAAAATTAGGTGCTAATAATTCACATTGCTTGTAAGGTATTTCCCAAACAATACTAAAGTATGTAAGCTACCAACCCTATGTAATTAGCCTACTGGGAATAACCAAAAAAATAATTAGATAGTTGGACACTCAAGACCACTTAACAACAAATGTAATAAAATCCATAATTGAATAAAATCCCTGTAGACCACCCCTCCCTCCCCCCGCCCCCTCCTCCCCCTCCCTAATATGTTTTGTATAAAATCCCTAGGTTAAGAATATTTTTCACCAGTCTGAAGATGGCTTTGACAAGCTGAAACCGGTTACGGTCATTAAATTAAAAGTGGAAAAAGTTTTAAATTTGTTTTATTATACTATTAATATGTTATATGATACGTTTTTAGATTTTCACGGCCAAGAGCATTTTCGTTGCTTGTTTTTAGGGTGTTATGCCGTGTTGCGCTGCCTCCTTCTTTAGCCGACGTTTCGGACAGCGTTGCAGTGTCTATCATGACAAAAACACTGCAACGACACTGCAACGCTGTCCGAAACGTCGGCTAAAGAAGGAGGTAGCGCAACACGGCATAACACCCCAAAAACAAACAACGAAAATTACAATATGTTATTAAGTTTAATAATTAACTCCTTTTCGTACACTTATATTTAAATTTTAAAGCTCCTAAATTATAATGACATTAAAGGCCTGATAAAGAAAAATGCTTTGGTTTTGAAATTGCACTCAGAAAAAATAAGAATTTCGCGAAGTTTCAGAAAATATAATAAAATTTTAACTAAAATGTATTACTGCATTCCAATTACTATTTTGTATGTATTATAAAAAAAAAACGTTATGTGAATAGCGCACTAGTACCAATGCTCCCATTGAGATGGCTTCCCCAATAAAATTTGGTTACTTACCTTGCGAGGCTGAAGATACTGGGGAGGGAAGGAAATGGGGTAGAGAAGGTTGAGGAAGTACCTGGCTATTCAGATTTTGTCGCCAAACACAGTTGAAGTCTTTTCAAGCAACGTTTGTTTCGATTCTGGAAAGTAGTCTTTCACCAGGACGATACGTAGACTGTCTTCCACTCTGGAACGTGCTGCAAATATACTGTACAATATACATAATATATTTATATATATATACAATGTTCATCTAAATTATTGTACATAAATGATTTTATTTTTAAAAAGACAAATTATTGAAATAAAATTTACTTACCGGGATTTGATTCAGTGATCTTCAGATTCGGAAGTCACGAGATCCAATGACACAAATAATCAACGTTTTTGACCGTAATAATCAATAGATTTTATGTATCACAGCTAAATAGGGTGTAATATTTTTTATAAAATGATTTTTTATCGTAAAAATAATCATATTTTTTCAAATCGTTCACGGAAAAAATGTTATTCTAAATTACCATCATTTTATTCGTAAAAATGGTTAAAAACGGACTGAAGTTCTTACGAACAAATTAACAGGGTTTCAATGTTTATTGGCGGGATTTTGTAAGAATAATTTGTTGGTATACGTAATTTCGTACGTATACAAACACATTATTCTTACATTACTTACTTACTGTTAATTTGTTCGTAAAAACTGTAGTCCCGTTTTTAACCGTTTTTACGAATAAAATAATCGTATTTTAGAATAACATTTTTCTCCGTGTGGAAAGCAATTTACCTTTTATTTGTTTATATCAATCGTGTACCTAGTTAATACATCATGCATGTATTACTTATGTACTTTGTATTAAAAGTAAACAGTTTGCTCGGAAGTTGCAAATTGGAAGAACCTTTGTAGATATACAGTCTGTTAATTTTGGTCTTTTTCAGTTGCGGCCCGGCGGGGTAGGGTAGAGCGGGGTGGGCCGGCCCGGGCCGGTATCGCAAACTTTGTATGGAACTTTCCCCGTAAATTAGGTTTCGGGATTAAGCCTGGGCCGGCGTCGGGTTTCATATGAAAGGCGATTGATTGCCACAAGTTCTGTTGACCCTCTGTGGGGCTGTATTAAAAACTCCGCTCCGTGTCGTTTTGCCCCTTGGCGAAAGAAATAAAGAGGACATGGGAAACTAGAACAATCGTGATGTCAGGAACGTTAGTAAGAAGTTACTTTTCCCATTTTAGATCTTTCAAAAATAGGATTTACGCTTCTTCACATAAAGTAAGTAAAACATTTTATTTTAAATTAACTTGACCGAAGGCCGGTCGCCCGATGTCGACCGAGTACAGTGGTCGTCAATTAATCTTACTAATATCCATCCATCAAAAATTTGTATGGATGTATGTGTGTTTGTTACTTTTTCACGCAAAATTTACTGAATGGATTTTAATGAAACTTTATAATAATATAGCTCATACATCAGAATAACATATAGGCTGTAATTTATAAAGCTATCTAATTATTTTTAATATGTATTGAAAATAATAATTATTGTTTAATAGAAAATATCAAAACTTAAGAATGACATTTTGCAAAACAATGATTGTTAAATCAAAATTCTATTTTAGAAAATATTTACATTAGTGCATTTATCTAAAGTACTCGCCTAATACTTCGAATCAAGAATTATAGATATTTTAAATAAATAAGTTAAGACTTTTAGTATAAACGTAGATGGGACCTAAGAAAAGAAAATAGATTACTCGAAGTACTAATCCTATGTAGACGAAGTCGCGGGCAGAAGCTAGTTAATCATATTCGTTAAATACTGGAAACAATATCCAACACACTTCAAGCCAACATTTTAACCAATCATTCCGATATTTGTTTAAATAAATCACTAGATTCCAAAAGTCCCAAAGAGTATGACAAATATGCGCGTCGGTATCAACCATGTCAATATTCATTTTATAAGACTGTTCACGTGTACACGTGCACGCCCATCATTTGAAGTGATTAATGCCATACTCAGATAGTAAGCAAGCTTTGGTTGTAGAGCGATCGCCATTTCGTTTTTCTAAAGTTCTATTGTACGATATTAGCGAAATCAAAAAAACAAAACAACTCACAACTACATAAACGTTAAATAAAGTTAACAAGCAACGAAGAAAGCAACCACTTGAAGGCTTAACAATAACAAAACTAATCATATTTTTAGACGTAAAATATCACATTTGTCAATTTGACTACCAATAATACCAACCTCCGCCAAATGCATACTTTGTTTAAGAAGATTTAAGAAGGTTTCAAATGTATTTTATATATATTATTTAAAATAACTTTTCTTGTAAAAGATTAAAAAATGTAAGCTCTTTTATATTTTAGAGTATTTAATAAAACATATTTATCAATCGGCTCTAAATTTTCGAGATTAAAATTAGCGGTGATATAAATCCAAAAAAATAATGGAGAAAAAAAATATTTTTTTAGAGTTCCCTGTAACCAACTTTAAAAGGTTCATTATCTTATAAAATATAAATAATATTTATTATTTGGTACATACAACTGACGCAATCATTTTATCCGCATACCAGATGAAAGAATGTAGTACACAGAAAATGGGTGTATCTACCCCATAGCACGGTCACTTCCTTTGATGTTGACAAGGGAGAACTAACGCGATCAGCGCGTTTTTTTCAACGGGATACTACATAAAATGCATGAAGTGTTAGTCGAAACGACAAAGAGTGGACTTCCAAGTTTAAAATAACTTTGTTCCAAAATAAAGTCTTACTTATATTCAATGCGACGGAAGCGCAATAAAATATTTTTTCTGTTCAAGAATTATGTTACATGTTATGTTAACAGAACTTGGAAAGCTCATAGTTTTATACACACAAATTGATATTAGACAGGGTGTCCGGGGGTAAAGTGCATTAACTTCGGGAGGTGATTGTACATGATGGTATAAGTAAAAAAGAAAAATAACTTTTTTCGACATTCCAACTTTTAGGGGTACTTTTTGATAAAAAGATAAAATTAGTCCGGCGTGTGCGCCCGGCACTAGTAGGTATTTCCGCTGTTACAATACTGGCCACTCGAAACCAACGTCGCCACAGTCGGGTCCGGATGACTCACAGAAAATTTATCGAGGTAGTTTGTACCTTACACTAAGGATTTTTAAAAGGTACGTCTTTTTGTATTGGAAAAAAAATTGGAATTTCGAAAAAAGTTATTAATCTTTTTCACTCCTACCATCATGTAGAATCACCTCCCGAAGTTTATGCACTTTACCGCCTGGCATCCTGTTTACATGGATTACATACTCATACCGCGACACGGGGGTGATTATTCATGAAAAACTTTGCAAGAAATGTTGTTTTTTTTTTTAACTTTTGGCCGAGTAAAAAGAATAAGTAATGATTTATAACTATTGCATGATTTACAAAACATTCATATTATAAACACACCTTTATAATGGGAAGAAAATTGGACTATTACTAAAACCCGAACTGGTGCTTTTTATACTGGTATACAAAATCATATTCCAAGTAAACCTTGGTTCAACGGCAAGAAAAAATCCAAAAGATTTATTTCATGTATCACGAGAATGAGAATTGCTCACAGCTCTATTGCATCCCATGTGTTAAAAATCTGGGTCCTAAATAGTCCACTCTGCCAGTGCGGCGTAGAAAATGAGACTCTTGACCATGTATATCCAAGCTTGGTCAGCTATTCTATTAATTGTATTGATTTTAAATTCACACTAGTTTTTAATATTTTAATTATTTTAAACCATATTGGAAAATGTTTCCAAATGATAAATCGCTGCGTTGTTATAAGGCATGCAAGTGTGTCTCTTAAAATTAAAGGTACGACTACAAACTTTATTAGAGTTTTTTTCTTAGATAACCAAGAATAATCAATCTAACCACGAAGTTTGAGCATGGAACACGTGTAATATATGTAATTAAATATAAAATTAATTGTAATATATGTAAGTAATTTTGCAAAGAATGAAGAAATAATGTAATATATATGATTATGGCTTAATTTGCAGTCTACCGCTGAGCAAAAATTACGCTCAACCACGTGGCAAATACTGAAATGGTATATTGGGTAAAAAAATTGACGTAATGTTGCGACACTCTGTTTTTATTGATAAATTCATAAATGTTGAAGTGTAGGCAGTTAGATAGAATTTTTTTATAATGACGTTATTTGTGTTGAACCAATAATTGAGATTGCGGTAATAATCAAGTTAAATTTAGTAGATACAGTATTTTTTTCATATAAATGCCACATCCCTTACCAATCATCCATCGAAACTTGTTACTTACCCGACGAAGTTGGCAATTGCTTTTCCCTTGTTCGCTGCGAATCGAATGAAAAATGCGTTATTTGATTATCGAGCACGACGAAAGCGAAGAATGGCGGTAAATTGTGAAGGTTTTTCTCAATGCTCAAGGCGGTCAGCTCCATCGCCATGAAAGATATGAAAAGTTGCTCCACGTGAACAGAATGCGTAAGATATCATCTCGATTTCTTATCGAATGAGGAAGGGTCCATGACCCCCAAGATCGAATAGAGTAATTTATTGACTTCAAGCTTTAGTTAGGTTTATTTTCTTTTTGAATTGGCAACTACCTAAACAGAAGAAGGTATTTACTGGAGCGACAGATCAATTAAAATATTTTTTCACGGATTGCTAAAGGAAATGTTTCCACCCACATTAAAAAAATCATACCTCCGAATTTGAATATGGAGACACACAAACTGATTATAGTTCTATGTAGCAAATGAATTCCCCTATATTTTGTCTATTATCACATATTTTTCGGATTTATAAAAAAATATATAATTAAATCTTTAACCTTAAAACATTTTAAAGAATCTAGAGAATATTTATTTTGTTATATTTTGACTGCACAATATATTATATAGTCGTTTTAATAAATTTTTTTTTTTTGAAAATTTGCCACATTTTGGCAAGAAAGCAATCCGAGGTTTTGGAAATAGTGCCATAATGTGGTTAACTACCAACGTAACGGCCCAATGAACTAGTTACTCATTGAAGATTAACCATTTCTTAGATTCAATCGAATATCTAAGCAAGTGTTAGACTGCTTCCAGACTGCTCCCAATTTCGCCTTTGAGAAAAGCCACTTTTCTGAGTATAATCATTTCTTAAAATGTTACATTTTTTAAGTAAATTTTTTATTAAGCGCGATATGACAAGTAATTTAGATGTTTTTCGGACGGAAATACCGTTATCAAACGGAAATGACATTCATGTGTACAGATGAATGATACACAGCTACATTACCGGCTGTTGAGTTTGGTCACTTGAAATGAAAATTTCAGAAAAAAAAATCCACAGAAAGACCCTCCACACAGCATCCTTAAAGATGATATCGGCCCTGAAGGTAGTTATTTTCCTCAGAGACCTGGTGTCTGGAGTTGTATTGAGGAACTTTGTAGGAACTTTTGGAGAAAAATGTTATTCTAAAATAGATCATTTTATTCGAAAAAACGGTTAAATACTGGACTGAAGTTCTTACGAACAAATTAACAGGGTTTTAATGTTTATTGGCGGGAACATGTAAGAATAATTTGTTGGTATACGTATTATAAGTATATTTTCCCGCCAATAAACATTGAAACACTGTTAATTTGTTCATTAACTTCAGTCCCGTTTTTAACTGTTTCTACGAATAAAATTATCGTATTTTAGAATAACATTTTTTCTCCGTGTACCGGCTACTGCGATGCACGACCTTAATAATTAATCGCACTTAAAATATTATTCAGATCTAAAATTTTCAATGAATTTTGAGCGTCCATGTATTACGTTTATGTTCTACGTCCCGTGGCCAATAGCCCGCGTCTTACCCCATTAGGCGGCGTCGATTACCACCGGATACGGTACGGGCTTAGGAGACTTGCTGTCGGGAAGGTTTAGGCGTTGTTTAGTCCGGGATTAGCCCCGGCGTTGCCCGAGAAGTCCAATTACTAATTTAGCGGCAGATTAAGTGTTGCTGTTAATTGGTCATAAGCTATTTGCATTTCGACGGGCGAGTAATACGCCGGCTTTATTGCGGATAATCCAGATGAAAAATGTTTGTTTAATTCGTTTTAATTCCTGGGTAAAAGCAAAGCCTCACAGCATCGTGCTGTATATAATTTTTAATTTATGTATATACCGGTCACTGGCTGAGTTCCGGGCGTCGAGTGTACAATTCCTCGGCTGGCTAAGTCCTCCAAGCAACATCTTCCGCTTCCTGTAATGGTATAACAGTAGGAGATTTTCAAATATTGTCAGATAATTCGTAACCCGGAAATGTTTGTCTTTCTCTTTAATTTTTTTTATTTATATACTAGCTGACCCGACAAACATCGTACCGCCTCAGAATCTATAAATGTTGTGTTTAATTTATTAGCTGTTCGAATTGATTCAAATTATATCGACCAACGCACATTATTTGAAAATTCGTTCCATACAAAATATTATATATGATTTTTTTTATTTTCTTCATAATTATGTTTCCCGTGATTTTTTCCGATGTTTTAATAGTTATTCTGTTAATCGGATGGAGACAAATCCAACAAATGAAAGATCATAAAAATTGGTCAGCCGTTCTTGAGTTATAAATGGTGTAACTAACCCGACTTTGTTTTATATATTTATATACATGTTTTCTTTTTTTATGACATCAAAGATCTTTAAAATTGTACCTTTTATGCATTGAATTAATATGCAATGCCAAAAACGGAAGCGTTGTACCTCGGTCACATAAAAACATATCGATTTTTTAACCATCCCATTTGGGTAATAGTTCTCTCCACAGTGGTGAGTTATGATAATACGATGACATCCTTCAGAGTGAGACTTTGATGCGAAGAAGTTTTTAAATGTAAATGGCTGCATTTTGAGCTTGAGAAAATGATCAAATTATATTTGATAGATTTCAACCCATAATTATAATTTTAAGAGGGTATTATTACCACAGAATACCGGAAATTAGTCATTTTTAAATCAAATTCTACACGGATTGACTCTTTTTTAGAAAAAAACATAAATTGATTTTGAAAGATTGTTATTTTTTTCTGGTTCACGCAGTTTTCAAATTTTTAAAAACTAAGTTTAATTTGAATATACCAAGGTTATACCGTTGGTCGTTGGCAGATTTGTTCAATTTTCAAACGATAGAATCGATTAAACAACCCAAATTTCAAATCATATAATCACACAACAAAATAAATCAATACATAATCTAGTAAACACAGTTTACAAAAAATGATTTTAATTTTAGTAATAAATCCGAGAACGTGTTTTGTGACAAAAATACCTCACATTTTCTATTTATTTAAGATCTTACAAAATAAAATATTTCAAAAAATTTTTACACGCTTATTTTGTTTAGACATTATTGAAAAATTATAAATACTTAAGGTAGCGACAAACTCGCAGCTCACATCAAAAAGTTATTTATAACACAATAGCGCTCGCCATACAATCCCATGAGACCCGTCAGACGTAAAAAGATGATGCGCTGTGATCGCGGTTTGAATCTTCGCTAATCGGAATTATTTTTCGTATTCGCTACTGTGGCGATATCAGAGAAGTTATGCGACCCCCTCTCTACCGTAAACAGGAGAGGGGGTCATTTTTAATACACGGAGCATGCACGGAGCTGTCAAGTTAACATATCCAGTACAAAGAAATGATATTCTCTCGACCGCTTCCGATTTCAACTGACCCCTTCTCCTGTCGTAGGAAGGAATATATTATAACGTAGTGTGTCGGTAGAAAAGATACTTATAACGCAGTATCTTTTTGATGTGAACTTCGTGTTTGTCGCCCGCTTTATGATTAAAAAATACTTACAAGAAGTACACGATATTTAACAATTTATCATCGTGCGTTTTGAGCATTTTTATTGCTTACTTTAATGTAGCTATATATAAAGCAATTTTTTAATGAAATAAATCGACATTTAATTTTTTATTTTAAAAATTTGATACGGGAATAATCGATCTTTCTCATTGAAACCTCCCTGTACAGTTGCAAGCATTTTTAAACTTTTATTCTCAGCCGCTGGTCAATCGCTCTTAATGGTTTTATTTCAATTAAAGTAAAAAAAAATTACCAAAGCTTGGTATTACATCGCGTATTTTGTATTTTCAACAGAGATAAGTAATATAAAAACAGGTAAATTATAGCATAGGAGTGCACACTGTCGCTAAGCTACAACTAAACTGCGTGTACTTACGTTGAAGTTTGTGTATGTTGAAACAAAGATATGCATTTCTATGTTGGCAACACTTTGATGCGCGCGGTTCATACTAATAATGCTTCATGGAAATTCTCCCTTGTTTCTTTTGCCTACCATTCTGACAGAGTATTTTTACAGTGGCAAAATAAATTAATTAAATCTGCACAGTTGCTGTCAATATTTATCAGTTTTAAGTTAAAATAACTTTGTCCATTTTCGGTCAAATTTTAAAATAAATATCATCAATGGTATTTATGTGAGATGTGGGTTATCATTATTTAACCAATTATTAGAACAAATGTAACAAAAACCACCTCAGCATTATTGTGTAACAATGTTGAAACATTGTGCATAATAATATTTATCAAATGGCACGTCATTTAAGAGTCAGAATAATAGAAGAGTATGTATGAGAAGATGTATGAATGTGAATGAGGCAAGGAGTGTGTGCCAAGATCGAGTTGTTTGGCGGTCCGTCCTCTCTGCCTACCCCTGCGGGGAAATGGCGTGATGGTTAGTTAGTTAGTTACTTATCAAATGGCACGAAAAAGATTCATTGTGTAATGATTAAATAATGCGAATTTAATAGATGATACGTTTTTATTTATTATTGCATCAATATTAAATAGTTCCGTGCGTTATACGTTAAAAAAATGATCTTTGAAGCCAATAATTATTTCAATTTTAATACTAAATAGTAACAATAGTAGGTACCAGAAAGAAATGACCTCTTTTATTAACTGTACGTAGGAGTAACAATAACTGTGAATTACAATAATTCCTGAGAAAAATAGAACTGAAGTTTTGCTTGAAATGACTTTTTTTATTTTAATATGCGATTGGATTTTTTTAAAATACTAGTCAGCTCTTTTCCGATATTTCCGGTAAAGATTTGATGGATTTTAAAATAGTTCATTTAATTTTAATTTGGTCACTTGTTCGTGCCATGTCTTCTTCGGGCGCCCCTGAGTTCTTCAACCACTTACATTTGCATAACATGTTCTGCCTACACTCCTTACTTCGTTCATTCGCTCTACATGCCCAAACCATCTAAGCCTAACTTAATCTTATTCATTATGTAATTATATTGAAAAATTATGCCATTTTTTTTCAAAAATATTTCCACAGACAAATAAATAATTTCACTACTGTCACCCAATATAACTCTTATTTATTTAATAACTTTAATAGAGTAATATATCTCAATCACATTAGCAGACCCGTCGCCATCCGTCAGTCCGTCAGTCCGTCAGTATCCCATTCATAACGGCCTCGGCGCTTGGGTTTAATCATGCCAAATTTCCGCATAACATATTTTTCCTGGGATCATTTCCTTATCTGGCTAGTTACTATGAGATGATTAATTGGTCGCCGAACGCCTCATTTGTTGCAGTTACAGATACGAATGGCTGAGTTTTCTTGGTACTTGGGATTTTGTATATGAACTGTGGGATGCAGCTTAAGTGATACAGATTATATGAGTAAAAGCGATAAATTTTTGTTGTGTTTATTATCATTTATTTATTTATCAAATAGAAGCAAGAATATATTTACACATTATGTAAATATTGCAGTTTTTTTCTACACAACTTATAATTCACGACACATTTACGTTTATTTCAGAGCTGATACAAATTTTTTTACAATTTAAGAACGGTAATGTAAAAAATATGTATGTGAGAATACATTTTTTAATGAAATGGGTTATTATGGCAATATAATTAAAAATAAAATGATTTCTCTAATATACCATATTTTATAATACACATTTTTTTAGGTACTCAAAAAAATTCCTAGTACTCTCTGGAATTCCTCAAGGGTCACACCTCGAACCTCTGTTGTTTCGAATACTAATAAATGACATCCAAAACTGTGTTAAGAACAGCAAATACGAGTATATATTTTGTCTGTCCTAAAACAGGTTAACTTCCTAGTTGGAGAGACAAATATCATTATATTATGAAATGTGTAATGTTTTTAAAAATAATAAATAAAAATATAATTTGTAAGCGACCTCAAAAATCTGATAGAAACACGAGTATGCTAACAACAAGATTACCTTAAAATGCAAGCTGGTATGGTTGCACTATCTAAATTTTCTTTGTCAAACAGATTAGATTTCAACATACAAATGTGTCATGATGTAATTTACTCGTTTTCAAAATACATATATTATAGTTAACGATTATAAGGGTGAAACGTTATCACATGTACAATCCGTGAAGGATCTCGGTGTGGTGTTTGATCCCGAACTCATCCTGACCATGTCGCAGCTCTCTCAGTCATGCTTCAAACTTCTTGTTTTCAGGACAAGCAATCTATTTAATAACCAAGAAGCAATGCCAGCATTATTCGACGGCATACTGAGAATCCAGCAGAAGTACGCGAGCGATGTTTGGGCACCATAACGCTGGAAGTACATTAATATATTGGAGCAAATCTAGAAAAAAATCTTCTGGTATGTCTATATGCTGACACATGGAATCTATTCAAGGTTCATTGACTTATATACTTGAGAAAACTTTATCTGTGAGTCGGGAAACTAGGCGGAAATCAAATCTGGCTATTATGTTGTCTTTAAAAACATGAAACAATTTTATTGATAGCCCATTCCTCTCGGGATGCTATGATTTATGTGTACTAGACCACTACTGCTGGAGTCGATACCATGACCTGTTCAGAGTACTGCACGGCTATCGACATCCTGGCCAAGTTTATCACGACCAAGAGAGTGGTGTAGTTAAATGATATTGAAGACCCTTGGATGTGGATGAGTGTACTTTTAATGACATGAAACCATCTTTGAAGTCACCTGCGTTAATGCTGATAAAAATATTTTATTTTTTATATTTTATGTGTAACTGACAGTAAATTGTAGTATAATTGTAATAACCTGTTGTACATTAAAACAATAATAATTTACTTCTTCAAATTTTTCAAATTCACTATGTGGCACCATTTTATTAATGACAAATTAAAACACTCTGTTTTTACCACGATAAACATAGTTTTTAGTACATTTTATGTCCTGAGGAAGAGAACAGCGTTCTCGAAACATGTTGATTTGTTAAAATAAAGATTATCGTGGTAAAAACAAAGTGTTTTAATTTGTCATTAATAATAGTTTAATTTAAAGGTAAAAAAATAATATCTGAGCAGTTCCACATATTTTCTATACCTTTTGATTTAAAAAAATGATAATTTTGGCCTGACAATCAAAATTATGTTTTGCATGAAAAATGTTTCGCAGCCGTTCCTGTCAAAGGCGTGCACCCAGTAATCCATTCACCAAAACATCCTCCTTATTTTTTTCAGCCTCCGTTCGCCGTGGAAGACGCAGACGGCATAATGCCCCATGTTCTCCATTCCACGGGCTATTTGCTTGGGCGGAATCGTTAGAGGCGGCGCGCGGGCAAGGGCGGGGCAGAGGTTAACAATCGTGGTGCCTGGACAGCAGCCGCAAAAAAAAATGAATCACTGGGAATTCTGAAAGTCGTGGAACAGAAATGGGCAGCTCAAAAAGTAATCTACGAGTGCTGACTCGAAACTTGTTGCGTACTATGGGACATAGTATAATCTTACTTTTATATTACACGATATGGAAGAGAAGATAGCGTGAAATTTCAGTGCGGAATCAAAACCAATTTATTGGTAATTGAAGATTATTTTACAATAAAAATATATAAATTTGTTTTAGACCACTTTATTTTTAATTAAACTCTAATGGTAGATTCAGACTGGGTCGACGTACGTATGCATCGCTACGCTTAACAATATCTGGGCTACTTAGCAACCATAGATTTTCAATAAAAAATAATTTTTTAGAATAATATTGGCCACACACATCGCGACGTGCGATGTCTGTGGCCATTTTCATAGAAAATGTATGGGTTGCTAAGCATTGTTTGGCGTAGCGATGCGTACGTACGTCGTCCAGTCTGAATCTACCTCAACTATTTCGGAAGAACCCTTTATTCGTCAGCAGAATATTAAAACTAACCTACTCGTATGATACAAAATATTGACAGATAAATACAAAAAAAAAAAATTACAAATATGGAACATTATTTTTTACATTAGCTCCACACATGAGAACCCGAGGAAGGTTGTTTCCCCAGTAACTATGATATTTACAAACGGAGAAACAAGTGTACAAGGTCGTGAACTGCCCCCAGCTCTGTTAGAAAAGATTCCATTTCGTTGCCCTGAACGCAAGAGGTAAGAGGGGATGCGGCACAGCTTCTCCAGGTAACAAACTGGAAGTCAACTGCTGAAAACAGGAGGAGTTGGAGGCGAATGTTGCGGGAGGACAAAGCTCGATATGGGCTGTAGCGCCATCGAAGAAGAAGAACGCAATACCAGATCGAATACCTTATTTTATATACAACATTTCAAATCGAAATACGCACAAAACTCCTTGCTCGGGCGTATCTGCAAATCTTATAATGCTTTAAACGATATTGACATCTTGCACTGTACCCTTAAATCATTTAAAGTCAAGTTAACCTTACAATGTACCTAAACCAAAACTATTATTTCTGTATTCTTTATTGTTTTCTTCTTAATATTTTTTTTGTTCACACTATATACTATTGTAACTTTTAACTAACTACTTATTTCAGTAATAATGTTATGATTACTAATCAGAATCAGTAATCATAACACAATATTAGAAATAATGGAACTTAAATGGTTTAATTTAATTTCACTATTTTATGGTCAATGATTTATTATAAAACTGTATGTTTCCTGAATAAATTTAAATAAAAAAATAAAAAATATATGTTATTCTAACGGACGTATGAATCCATCCCTCCCACTACGGTGCAAAACTCTCTCCGACAGAGTCTTACTGGAAAGATCTCCATCAACCAGTTTTTCCCGATCCGGCTTGCATCCTCCGCCAGGACTTGGATAAACCTCAAATAAATGCGAGCACCCCTGCTAAATCACTAAACGTAGCGAACCACTTGATGGTCCCTGGGAAAATTACGTTCTTACTTTATTTATCAAAATGACCTTTAGTCGCTCAGCGAGAGAAAATAGTCGATTATTCTTCAATTTGATATAGAATAGAAACTAAAGCCATCTTTTAATGGAGGTTATTTTTATAGTGAGGAGTGATTTTTGAATAGTAAGTATATCTGTCACTGTAACGTATATTCTTTGGTAGAGCATCAGAACCTCCCTCAGGTTGGTGGGAAGGAAAATACAGTTTTATCTTCAGGGATTTTTAAAGAAATAAAAGAGTATATAGCAGTAACAATATTTTCTATATTTAAGATATAGATACAAGATGTCCTTCAAAGGGACAGGAACTCAACATTTCCTAAAGAAATACCAAAATACGAACTTACAAGAAGTCTTAGCTAGATTCATATAACTCATAAAAAGAAGAGCATACCTGTGGACCATTATGAAGCTAAATTCTATTGACCTAAATTGGCGCGAACCACTGTTATTCGGCGAGCATTATCGAGGTCCAGGAGCACGCGGGATCTCCATGGACAGGAACCAGGAAAGGTCCCAGAGGATGGGGTCTCCTCACCAGGGAACAGGAACCGGGAATAGCCCCAGAGGTTGGGGACTCCTCGCCAGAGAACAGGAACCAGGAACAGCAGGACGCGGTCAGTCAGAAAGCGAGGGCTCCGGTTGAGCGTACCAGAGACCAGGAACCAGGAACAGCAGGACGCGGTCAGTCAGAAAGCCAGGGCTCCGGTTGAGCGTACCAGAGACCAGGAACCAGGAACAGCAGGACGCGGTCAGTCAGAAAGCCAGGGCTCCGGTTGAGCGTACCAGAGACCAGGCCTAAGCCAAGTATGGAAATGGTTAATCATCCGAAGATGACCATCGGAACTTCATCCATCAGAAATACGGGTAGCCAGGACCGTAAAAGGCCACACGGGTTATGTCTCACAATGAAAGACACCATCCGGATTACGGATTACGTAGGTAAACTACCATTGAAGCATGAGGCCGCCATGCGCAGGTCACATTAACGGCAAGCGATTACGATCGAAAAAACATACGTTGGGCCGTGTTAACTTTTCAAAAATCTTACATCAAGATCTGGTTCGCGTTTCGCGACAACAAAATAAGGTTATCCCATCATAAAAAAACACAGAAACTGTCACATAAGTGACCCGTCGAATTGCCCGTCCGCTCCCGTCACGGCGGACCTTCAAGAAGTCCTGCGGATCTAGATGGCGCTAGTCGCTAAAACTCAAATACGGCGATCGAAATAAAAGGTTAACAGCCAGGTGAAGTTCAAGACAATATTTATTCAACCAAAATAAATATTATCGTGACAATTCCCCCTTTCCCGCGAAAATGTTTGCCCTCAAACATGAAAACTAAATCCGCAAAAACTAAACAAACTAACTAACTAGAAGATAGGTCCAGCAGGTATCTAAAAATCAACTAACATTAATATTTAAAATTAAAAAAAAACATAATCCTTAAAACTAAGTCTCTTAAATCTAGATAAAAGAAAGAACAATAGTATCCAACAATGGTACGAGAATAGGCGGTTCACAAGCACCAACAGCATTGAAGATACTCGGTGCGGTAAAACTGGCTGTCGCCCAAAAACTTTCCATCCTCGCGCCATCTTAACATCTGAGACACCTTAAAATAAAGAAAAATTAGTATAAACCAAAAAAGAAACCGATAGGTATGCACAAGGCAACACTTTTCCTTTAATAGGACACTTAGCCATTTTTAGGCTTCACTTCAAGGGTGGACAACCAGCCCTCACTTTCACTGAATTTAAGTCATTTGTTTGAAATGGAGAAAAGAACTAATTTTCCTACCTAGATCCAACAGGTCGCTTTGAAGAAAAAAAATATAATCACAATACTTATGTATTTATGAGTTAGTCAGGACAAGTTTAAACTGTCTTTATAAGAGAAGAGGTTAGAATAGGGTTTACATAGTCAATTACCTATCTATCAAAATTTTCAGATTTAGGAATTACAATTTCAAAAGAAAAAACCTATCTATTAAAGTGGTCAAAGTAGGGTTTACATATATAAAATACCTATTTTTCAAAAAAATTAGATCAGGAAATTCATAAATAGAAAACCATATTCTTTGGTGATCGATCTTATCTTAAAGATTAGACGACACTATTAAGGGGAATAGAATCAAAATCATATGATTGACCCGTAGGCGTAGTAATACAATTGCAAAGTAAAACACTGGTATTAGCAGTAAGTTACAATTTAACGCAGACTGCTTATAATTAAAATCTAAACATAAAGCATGCTCTCCCATGATAGAGTAGAGTTCGAATTTCCACAATGGAGATTCTTAATAAAAGTATGCCGAAGCATTACTTTATTTGATTTTATACATGAAAATAATCTTATTTTATTTTAAAAACTAAACTTAAAATTAGCAAGTACAAACAACAATATTAACAAGAACAAATTTCGTGCATTAGAAAGTTTCTCAAATTTTCCCATACACAAAATTTAAGAATAGTCATCTTCAAATTCTTTGGAAAAGGTAAGGGAGCCTGGAAGCTTTAAACAAAAGAAAAAAAATTATACAATTCCAAAGCAATTGAGGAGGGACACTGACTTAACTCTAAGGCAAATGACAATAACAATATTCATAATACTATCGAGATGTGACGAATCGTGTGTTATAATATAATATAATAGTTGTAAAAAAAAACGAGACGAAAGTCTGCAGTATAGAATACTCTCTTAATTTTAAAAGACATGTAGATAACTATAAAGTTTTCTAAAAGTTAAGGTCAGTAGACACAATACAAACTAAACATAAAAATTTTGGGCGCCACTGATCAGAAGATCAGATTCTAGTTAAACGAGGGTAAATAATGTATTTATCATCAGTACACTAGAATGTTGCGTTTATTATGAGCACAAGTTCTGAAGGTACCAAGCTCCAGAACGAGTGACCGGAACAAACACATAAAGAAGGTAAAGAAATAGCATGAAGGATTGGTAGTCCTCTATACTACTTCATTAGCTTCCTATGATAAACTAAATTAAACTAAACTTAATCTAAACGAATTATATCTTTAACATGGAAATTACCAACTATTTTGCCTTGCATGTCTGCAAGGGTATAAACTAAATTAGATAATTTATTTTTTATAATGTTTCGCACAAACCTCGGGGCTAATTTGTGTGAAAAGAAATTGGGTCCACTCGATTGGACAAAGTTCTTTCTCCAAACTACGTCTCCAATTTCATAATTTACCGACTTCCTGCGTAAATTGTAATGTTGAGCGTTTTTTCTGTATGCCTGTAACAGGGCATCTGAGACTTTATTATAAATAGGAACCAAGTCCTCTAATTTTCCAGCAAAATTTTCTCTAGATGTTTGTAAGTTAAGATCTTCAGCACCATGGGATATATAATTCTTATGAAAGTTACCATCGATTATCTGTTCGCGACCGTGCATAAGAAAGAAAGGAGTATAACCCGTCGCGAAGTTGACCGTATTGTTAAGTGCTGACTGTATTTGTGGCAGAAACCTAGACCAATTACGTTGGTCGGACTCGGTCAAAATAGACAGTGCAGTACCTATTGTTTGGTTATACCGTTCAACGACATTGTTTTGTGGTGTGTAATAAGCATTATAGAAAGGTGCCGGTACATTATAATCAGACAGTAATTTTTTAAATTCATTGGACACAAATTGTTTGCCATTATCGCAAACAAACGTTTGTGGAACCCCATGGACGAGAAAAATGGACTGCTCTACATTTTTAACGATACTTTTTGTGGTAGCATTCCTAAGTGGAAAAATCCATGTGTACTTAGAGAAAACGTCTACGACAGACAAAATATATGTGAATCCGGAATAACTTCGTGGTAGTGGCCCAACAAGGTCAATTGATAACATCTGCATTGGTCTTGTTACAATTTTTGGATTTACAGAAATCCCTGCAGGAGCAGCAGTGTTAATTTTGTGGGCTTTACATGTTTTACACCTATTAACGAAGTTTTTCACATCCTTATACATTCCAGGCCAATAATAGTGTAAGTGAACCTTCTTGTAAGTTCTGAATATACCTGGATGACATGATAGATCTGATTCGTGTTCCTTTGTTAATATTGCCATACGATTCTCCGAAGGTACTACTAATTTCCACGACGTATCTTCGCAAAGGGCGAAACGAGTCTTACAATGTCTAAATAGTTCGTTACCATTAATTCTGAAATTAATAAATCGTTGAGGTGCACTAAGACAATTTGAGAATAAATTATTGTACCACGTATCAGTACTTGTGGGAACTAGAGCAGGAGCATCCCCTGTGGACAATAATGAAACCTCCATACGCGATAGTGCATCAGGTACCGTATTTAACTTGCCTTTTCTGTGTATGACGTCAAAAGAAAATTGCGACAATCGCGTAGACCATCGAGCCAACCGACCGGTAGGGTTAGAAAGAGACACCAACCATTGCAAACTTGAATGATCCGTAATCACAGTGAAATGTGTCCCCTCTACATACGGTCTGAAGTGATTAACTGAGTCTAATACCGCAAGAAGCTCGCGCTCTGTGACACCGTAATTTCTTTCACGTACATTTAAACAACGCGAAAAATAACACACTGGGTGTTCCTCACCGTCAAAATTCTGCGTTAAGACCCCACCTATCCCTACTGAGCTGGCATCGCAATGTATTATGAAAGGTAAGCTGAATTCTGGACAATTGATTACGGGAGCTGTTGTAAGTGCTTTTTTTAACTTGTTGAATGCATCCTCCGCTTCTTGTGACCAAGCAAAATTAGTTACCCCTTTTCTTGAACCAGTAAGCTTAGTTAATGGTGCTGCTACGGTTGAAAAGTCTTTAATAAACCTACGGTAATAACCGCACAATCCAATGAAAGCTTTAATTTGCTTCGAGTTTTTCGGGATTGGATAATTTTTTATACAATCCACTTTAGCAGGATCTGTCCGTAGTCCTTCAGAATCGACCACATAACCTAAATATTTTAGTTCTTTTTTGCAAAACTCACTCTTTTTTAAATTTATTGTAAGACCAGCCTCCTTTAACCGTGCAAAAACCTTTTGTAATAGTTTTAGGTGAGAATCAAAATTATCCGATATCAATATTAAGTCGTCTACATATCCAAAAACGTTTTCGTCAAATTCAGGCCCGAAAAGCTTATCAATAAGACGCTGCAATTCGCTGGGTGCGTTTTTTAGTCCAAAAGGCATCCGCGTAAACTCGTAAAGACCATAACCAGGTACAACAAATGCAGTGATAGGAGCTGAGGATTCATCTAAAGCAATCTGCCAGAAGGCCTTCGAAAGATCAACAGACGAAATGAAACGCGCGCCACGAAGCTTGTCTAAAATGCGCGACACGTAAGGTAATGGATACGAATCCCGTTTTATGACTTCGTTGTTTTTTCTACTGTCCAGACAGAATCTTGCTGAGCCATCTTTTTTCGTAACCAAAAGCACTGGACTAGACCAAGCCGAACGTGACGGACGAACAACACCCATAGCTAGCATTTCCTTTAATTCAGCTTCTAATAAGCGTTGACGCGCTGGAGACAACGGATAATAACGTTGCTTTATCGGAGGTCCTGTGGTCTCGATGTGATGTTTTACTAAATGAGTCAAACCTAATCCGCGTTCTTCAAAAGAAATGGATTTAAATTTATTTATCACCGCAGAGAGAGCCCGATTCTCTGACGGAGATAATGATGAGGCAGGCCTAATAGCTCGCAGCCCACTAATATTACCTTCCGAAGAAGATTGACTGGCTCTTGAAAACAACTCCGGTGCGATGCGGAATTGCATCCAAGAGTCTATTCCTAATATAAAGTTTGGAGACAATGACGGGATGACGTAAAATAAAACTTCCTTAGTAATGGAATTATATGTCACCGGCAGCGTCATTGTCCCTACGACAGGCTGAGTCGTGCCATCAGCTGTCCTAACACTAATCTTAACCTTATCTAATCCTATACCTAATTCTAAAAAAAAATTGTAGATATCACCTCCCAAGCACGAGAGAGAAGCACCGCTATCTAACAAGGCAACATAACAATTATTTAATACGTTAATACGAGCATACGGTCGACCATCGCTTTCATGTTCCGCCTCCCGTGGCAATGGGCCCACTGCCCCGGACGATGGGACCGAAAGGAACTGGTGAACCAGACGGAGCCAACGCTCCCACTCCCTCTTCCTTTCGCGACAAGAAGGGGCGTGGCAGGATCGACTCCCGTCTAGTTTTTCGATTTCTCCGAGCCATTTGCATTATTAAACGCTGCAACATGGGATTTATGTGGTAACGCTGCTTTCTTCCTACAATTCTCGATAAAGTGACCCGGGATATTGCAAAATTGGCAAGTCACTTTCCTGGTGAAAGTTCTTGATCTGCCCTGTTCGTTATAAGTAGGGTGTGATTTGCTGGGACAACTCTGATTTTGCTGTGAATAATTATTATTAATGTTGCTATCATTTTGTTTAATTGGTTGTCTGAAATTATAAGACGGGCGTCTATAATCATTATTATTAAAATTTATTTTACTCGAGGGAACGTATCGTTCTCCCTTATTGTACGTATTTTTAGTATCGGATCTTTCAAAGCCCGCTGATGAAGATGCAAATTCTTTATCTGACGTTAAAAATGATTCTAAGTTTCCGGCATGCGTGGATAGCTGCTCAAAACTATCCATGTCCCTGGAAACTAGAAGATTTGTGTATTTTGGAGATAAAGCTTTTTTTGCAAGTTTTAGTAATTCATTTTCCGGTAATTTCGCGTCCAACATGTTATTCAACGCTTTTATATTTAATGTAAATTCTAAAACCGACATGTCTTTCGGCTGTCTCATATTAAATAATTTCATTTTCAGGTCTGTCTGTAAGTCATTGGGTTCAAACTGTTTTATCAATAAATGCGATAACTCCTCCCACTCTAAGTCTTCACGATAAATAGATCTGTACCATAATAAGGCAAGACCATCTAATAACTCTGGAAAAACGCGTAGTAAATTCTCGTGTGAGATATTCCTAGTCCTGCACTTCTCGTTTAGAAGAAGTAGGAATTCTCTTACATTTGATTTCCCATCAAATCTTAGTTTCCAATTATCAACATTTGTTACCGTTGGTTCTTTATATATAATCGTTGTTTTTTTTATAATTGTATGTTTTCCCTGCATTTCCCCTTCAGAATCCGTATCAAGTTTTTCACAACCGCCATCTTTAGATGTGGTTTCCTTATGTGATTTATTAAAATCGCGCGCTTGTTTGCGCAACTCTTCAAAAGAAGACTTCGGCACAATGTGCCTTAAGGTAAGTTCCGTGATTAATTCCTCCTTTGAGGCATTATTTATGTTTGCTATAGGTGTCGACATCTTGAGGCTTTATATGTTATTAGTTTAGGCTAAAAAAAAAAAAACCAAAAGGAAGATTTTTTTTAATCAAAATTATTTTAAATTACGAGAATTTTTTTTTTATATCGATAATAATCGAAACCACTGTCGATTATTAATCGAGACGAGTGTTGATAAGCTTATCGAGGATGGTATATCGAAAGGTGTAGGCAAAAACCAATAAGAGTAATTAACAGAAACCAAAAAATATAATGTTAAAGTATTTTGAAAACCGTATTAACATTTTATCGTAAATAATCATAAGTTAATTACTGTATAATTACATAATATAATCACACAAAAAATAACATAATTTGATTATTATTATTTAATATATATCTACTATTGGAATCTATTAATAGATAGATTGTTTACGCCGCGCACCACTTAACTAGGTACATGAAATATTATAATATTATATTATAAAATCGCAACTACGTATATAATTTATTTTGTATCGCTTTCAATGTTTATCTCCGTGATTTCTGAAACAACCACTAGATATCGCTGGCGTCGCGAACTAATTAATGCAGTGAGGTTCCGATTCACCAGTTTTTTATATTAAAATAATAGCTGTATGTAATATTCGTTCTAAATTAGAAACGTAAATAACTGAATATTAATAGACAACATTAGACATTGACATTAAGCAGCCCGTAAGTAAACAAACGCTTGGTGAAAGCGGAGTGAAATTAGGTACACTGCCGAAGTCAAAATTAGAGTAATGGCCGCAAAACCGGAAATACCTATTTAGAATATTCGTCCACTGCGAAAGTCAAATAAGAAAATGGCTGCCAATAAAATCTGCAGCGAATAATTATGACCCGGTAATAGGTCA
The DNA here is from genome assembly GCA_951813805.1 of Limnephilus auricula. Classification (NCBI taxonomy): domain Eukaryota; kingdom Metazoa; phylum Arthropoda; class Insecta; order Trichoptera; family Limnephilidae; genus Limnephilus; species Limnephilus auricula. The sequence goes on from OX638403.1 coordinate 12,660,824, forward strand.
AATTCAGTCACTTATTAATACGATACGTCACAACTCTTTGACTCTTATAACATTGACATTATTAAAAAACAATATGAAAATTCCAGAAAAAAAAACTGTATTTTATAGGAGCACCTGTAAGAAGGTTGAGGCGCCAAAATGTAACGTATATTCTTTGGTAGAGCATCAGAACCTCCCTCAGGTTGGTGGGAAGGAAAATACAGTTTTATCTTCAGGGATTTTTAAAGAAATAAAAGAGTATATAGCAGTAACAATATTTTCTATATTTAAGATATAGATACAAGATGTCCTTCAAAGGGACAGGAACTCAACATTTCCTAAAGAAATACCAAAATACGAACTTACAAGAAGTCTTAGCTAGATTCATATAACTCATAAAAAGAAGAGCATACCTGTGGACCATTATGAAGCTAAATTCTATTGACCTAACTTGGCGCGAACCACTGTTATTCGGCGAGCATTATCGAGGTCCAGGAGCACGCGGGATCTCCATGGACAGGAACCAGGAAAGGTCCCAGAGGATGGGGTCTCCTCACCAGGGAACAGGAACCGGGAATAGCCCCAGAGGTTGGGGACTCCTCGCCAGAGAACAGGAACCAGGAACAGCAGGACGCGGTCAGTCAGAAAGCCAGGGCTCCGGTTGAGCGTACCAGAGACCAGGCCTAAGCCAAGTATGGAAATGGTTAATCATCCGAAGATGACCATCGGAACTTCATCCATCAGAAATACGGGTAGCCAGGACCGTAAAAGGCCACACGGGTTATGTCTCACAATGAAAGACACCATCCGGATTACGGATTACGTAGGTAAACTACCATTGAAGCATGAGGCCGCCATGCGCAGGTCACATTAACGGCAAGCGATTACGATCGAAAAAACATACGTTGGGCCGTGTTAACTTTTCAAAAATCTTACATCAAGATCTGGTTCGCGTTTCGCGACAACAAAATAAGGTTATCCCATCATAAAAAAACACAGAAACTGTCACATAAGTGACCCGTCGAATTGCCCGTCCGCTCCCGTCACGGCGGACCTTCAAGAAGTCCTGCGGATCTAGATGGCGCTAGTCGCTAAAACTCAAATACGGCGATCGAAATAAAAGGTTAACAGCCAGGTGAAGTTCAAGACAATATTTATTCAACCAAAATAAATATTATCGTGACATCACGTTTGACAATACGTTGTGTATATTTTTTTATTTCTTAATCAGCTTTTAAAAATTAAATGGAGTTCTAAACTGCTTAAAAAAGTTTGCAAATAATATCAAACCAAAAATGGTATTAGGTACAAATAACAATTATTAACTCTCAATAACCCTTTAAGTCTATATTATTGGACAACGTATTTTTTATATATAACTCAAAAAGTGAATGAAAAGTTTCCGATCAGTGCTGAATTTGTTAAAAATGAAATTCAAACAGTAAACTTCGAACAAAATCAATAAATTCAATCAAAATCATTTGAAAATCTTACCAATATTATAAATGCGAAAGTTTGTATGGATTTATGTATGTTTGTTACTCTTTCAATCAAAAACTGCTGAACGGATTTTAATGAAACTTTACAAAAATATAGCTCATACATCAGAATAACATGTAGGGTATAATTTATAAAGCTAGATATTTATTTTCAATCCATCGAAAATAATAATTAAATGTAAAAAGTTTAAAATGACATTTTGAATAACAATGATTGTTAAATCAAAGTGCTATTTTTAAAAATATTTAAAATAGTGAATTTATTTGAACTACTCGCCTAATACTTTGAATCGAATCAAGAATCGTACATATTTTAAATAAATAGGTTAAGAATTTTGGTATAAACGTAGACGGGACCTAGGAAAAGAACATAGATTACTCGAAGTACTAATCCTACGCAGACGAAGTCGCGGGCAGAAGCTAGTAAATTATTATTTGAATAATTCGGATGGTTTACATACCGGTTGTAATTATATTAAAGTAGCGAAATGGTGACTTATATTCAACGTTTAAAAAAACACTTTGGGTAAAATAAAAGTTGGATTTCATATTTTGCGAGCACAATAATAATACGAGACTTTTCTTCCATATTTTTGAGGCCAATTGCTTAGTTTTATTTTGGAGGTGATATGGAAGATCTCCAAAATACTGTTTCCAAATTGCGTGGACCTTATTTGTCAGATGAAGAGCCAAGGAAGTTCAGAGACAGGAACATTAACAGTGGGCCCCTTGCCAAATACCTCATTTCATCTTTCTTACACTATTTTTGAAAAGGCAACGTTAATAACAGTAAGTAGGAGCGAGTTAGGCTTCTTGGACTTGGAAATATTGGAAAGAATTTTGGAACCAAATAATGACAAATGAGAGACAGAGAATAAACATTGCGGAAATATGAAGCACTCATATTAATATTTAATATTGTGAAAAGATTCTGCTTTATTTTGGTTACTTTTATTTACACAATATTATGCTTTATAAAATAATTAGCTCTATAACATTTATTTATTTATTTATCTTTATAAAGTAATTTTGTCATCTGGAAAAAAGATTATTTTTTTTATTTTTGGAATAATTTTCACAGAATTTGAACAATCCATAAAATTTTGAAATTAATTTTAAAGTTCTGTTATTATTTTAGTTCTGTGAAGCAACTGGCCCGTAATGATATAATAACTGAGTTAACTCCTCAACACGAGTTATTATCAAATAGGGATGTGTTAATTTACATCAAGAACTGAAGTTTACTAGAACTTTCACAGAACTTGAAAAATATATTTGAATGAATTCTTCAAATTCTGTGAAACTTCTGTGACAATTATGAATTATCTATTCTCAAACGAAAAATTGAAACAATAAAATGAGAAAAAAGATTCGATGGCATTCTGATTTTCTGGTTAAAATTTTCATTTGATAGTCGCTAATATTGTCTTCAATAATTAAATAGATTTTTAATTAATTGAAAAAAATAACTTTGCATTAAACCACTATTATATAATCACAATTACCAATTTTGGTAATTGGCAATTGTGATTATATAATAGTGGTTAAATACAAAGTTATTTGTTTAATTTAATTAAAAATGACGCCACAAAGTGATTTTGCGAAGTTTGAAGAAATAAATAGATTTTTAGTTATAGAAGATTTATAAATTGATTTAAGTTATTAAACTCAAATAAATCAGTAGGAGCGTATATTATTTGTGAGTAAGTTTTTACAACAATTTGTATGTGATCCATAGATAGTCGGTACATACTTGTGTATCCAGTATATATAATTTATGAAAGTTGGACATGTAAAATGCGGAAATAATTTTTTTTTTTTTTCATGAACAAGTAAAAATTTATTTTAATCAATTGTCCGTGTAGTCAAATCTTGAAGCAAAACAATCAAAAGAGCATAAAAATAACTAAATATTTTGCAAGAGTTCTTTATTAACACTTTCGGTTGCGAATATTCGCTGTCACTGCAAATAATTCACGCCGGTCTGTGAGTGCCTTTAAACTGTTCTAAATCCAAGCATATTTTCCATGCATTTGGTTTTTGGCACGAAAATACTAGAATTAAGCCACTTCTCTTAAACATTCACGTCCCCATAAAGAGACTTTTGTATTTTTTTTTTCATCAAATATAAGCACATAGAGTACAGATTTTTACTTCCATTTTTTATTCTTCAATCAAAGCACCCATTAAACTGCCAAGGATGTCAGTCAGCAGGTCAATTTCACAATATTAATTATAACATTAAAGCACACATTTAACAAGAAACCAAAACATAGAAAATAAAAATTGAAAAATAACATTTCAAGTGACAACAACATAAAGACATAAATTACATAGACAGATAGATATAACACAGGCAACATACTTATATGCATTCACACACTCAAAGGCACACAAAATACTTTAAAACACTCATAGGCATATATTTATTCTTTCTTAAATCTTTGCAAAATTACTTTGTGGCATCATTTTAATTAAATGAAACAAATTATTTTGTGAAAACCAATATAATCACATGTTATAATATCGACATGTTTCAAAACCGATGGTTTCTTCGTCAGGATAATAACATGAATAAAAATAACAAAAGAAACAAACAAGTATAGACAAAAATAACAATAGGCAAAATATTATTAAGGAGAGAAGTGATTAATTATCTAAAAATATCATTAAAAGAAAAAATTATATAAAATTAAATATAAAAAATATTTTATAATACGTTTAGATTATTACATTATAAATTAAAAAGTTATTTTAAAATTAACAAAATATAATCAGTTTGTTTCAAACAAAAATAATTTATTATATATTTAATTATGAATATGAACATAAATTTAAGAGATGGCTATTTAAATAAAATATTTGGTTATTTATAATATTTAATTTACCATTGACACTTTTTCTAATTTCTATGTTTGCTAATTGTAAATATGTTGTGTAAGTGTGTAAAATATTTAACCCTTTATTTATATCAAAAGAATGATTTGTTTCGAAAATGTGGTTGGTAAATTCAGAATAATATTATTATTCAAGCACCTTATACGCTCTTTAAACCTAATATTAAAATTTCTAGAAGTCTTCCCTATGTAAAAAAAGTTACAATCGTTACAAATTAATTAATAAACCCCAGATTTGTTTAAAAAAAGTCACCCTTGTCTTTGTTATTTAATACATAATTTTTTTAATTTAATGTTTGTGTAAAAAGCTGGGTTGATATATATCAATATCATTCCTCAAAATATTAATATGGAAACATATAAACTGTTTACTGCGGAAAGAATCCACCTAGATTTCACCGTTTATCCCATATTTGTAGGTTCGTTAAATGTGGTCTAATTTTGGACCGATATCGATGGCAGAAAAATAAAAGCGCTTCAAATTTGGACCGAAATCGCTCCAGTATTATCAAGGTAAAAAGCTATTTCTGCAACGAAATTAGGTTCAAAATTAACTTACCTTAGAGTGCTTCAAAAATCGATTCAATTTTATCCTGAATCAACAACTTCCAAGTTGTAAAATTTCTGCGTGCTTCAAAGAATTCAAAATTTCTTAGAAATGTTTGAAAATTCATCCTTTCACCACCGAACAATTTGCAGGAACAAAGCACGCACAAGACGCTGAAACTCCTGAAACTATTCGCCAGCCAAGAGAACTTTAACGAGGAAACTATTAAAAAAAACTACGGAACAGAAATACTTTAGTTTAACCCACTCCGGTACTGGGAAAATGGACGGCGGTAAGTTTGTGGAAATTTCTCCTTTGGTGGAAGCCCGGTACAAAACAATGCCCTTATCTGTTGCTGTTCTCTTTTTATTATCTGAAGACAGTCGCCATCTCACTCACTCACTCTTCCGGGGCAGGAATTTTCGTGTGAGTTTGAACGAATTTAGAATATTTTGTATTTTTTTAGGTAGAAAGTTGTATTCTCTCCACCATAAATAAAACATAAACCATATCAGAACAAAATGATTAAATCATGACTTCCACTACAAATAGTCAAGTCTCATATTTTATAATCTGGAGATTTTCATTGAATGATTTTATTAAATGTTTACTCCACTCATGCCTTATAAAATGTTGTGTGTTATAATTTTAGGGGAGGAATTAACCTTGGTCTTGGAGTGATCAGAAAAGAAACATAAAAAATAGCAAAATATTACATAGCCGAGTAGTTAAGAGTAAAAACCGTTATATCAACTGTTCTAAAAATAATATATTATTTATGTTGTGCACTCTTTACGGGCTTATTATTAGAACTTTTATTTTTAATATCATTGCAAATATAATTAATATCATTGAAAGATCATTGCATTCCCATCTGATGTAAATGATCATCCGTACAAATAAAGGGAAATCTAACAAAAATATTATTTTTGCAAGGAGCTGAAAGTTTTTTTCTGTTTTCTCAGAGCGATTGAACACAAGTCGTGCAATGATCTGACATAGGTAATTTCAGCTGAATTTTATCAAAAACATAATATCATTCTTTTTTTTTGCACTTCCTTGTGTACTTAATCTGTTTCACCATTTAATATATATTAATTAAACCAGAGTTTACCATTATTATAGTTTATATTACCAAATTAATTTTTGATAACCATATCGAAAAAATTATCACAAAATCCTACAAGATGCTAGGTTTCTTATTAAGAATATGTAAAGCTTTCAAAGGTGCTAAGACACTAGAAATGTTGTTTTGTTCATTAGTCAGAAGTCCACTGGAGTACGCGTCCACAATATGGAATCCTCAATATAAGGTATACATAGATTTATTAGAAAGTATACAAAATAAATTTTCGAAACATTTACTTTTAAAATACAACAAAACTACAAATAATATGTTAACACTACAAAAAAGACGCACATTGTCGGATCTATTGTTTCTGTATAACCTGCTTAATAATAATATTGATAGTCCCGAATTACTATCCGTCATTGGTTTAAATGCTCCAATGCGGCGTACCAGGCACACTTCTCTTCTTCATATAGAAGCCCACAACACCAATGCAGCAAATAACTCACCAATCAATAATTGTAATTTTAGATAGTAACATAAAATGGAAACTACAGATCAATGCAACAGTAGAAAGATTAAGAAAATTATTGTACATTTTTCTTAGAATCCGAAACATATTAAATTTTAAACTATTAAGAATCATTTATTTTTCACTGATTCAATCTGTATTACAATATGGAATTGTTGGCTGGGGTGGTGCATTCAAAACTTCTCTCTTGCCTTTAGAAATCATCCAAAGAATATGAATAAAAATAATTTTAAAAAAACCATATGATTACCCCACCATAAGATTATTTCAAGAATTTAAAGTCCCTTCACTACACATTATTTATAAAAAAAATTCACTTTTACAAATACACAAAGATTGTTTCAACAACGATACCTCAATATCTATTTCAAACAGCAAAAGACCAAGTATTCTTGGCTCTATAACTATCCCGCGTTGTAATACCACCACAGCCCAACAATTTTATAAATATTTTGGAGTCAAATGGTTTAACCAATTACCCCTTAACTTAAGATTGGAAACAAACTATAAAAAATTCAAAAGGTTAATTAAAACAATATATCAATAACATATTACAATCATTGTGACTGTGACTTTGGAAATCCCTTTACTTTTATACTCTTTTTTATTTTCTCTCTTCTTCTTCTTTTACATCTTTTCTTTACTCAATCTGTTTCACGTATAATGTATGATATACATATATAAAAAAAAATATTATAATTTTCATTATCCTTACTACACATTTTAAAAATATATGTTGAATTGTTTTTCGCTGCTCCACCTTTTTTACACGAGCATTTCTCAAAAAAAAGGTGAATCACGATATTTAAAAAATGTATTAAAAAAATATATATACAATGTATAATAACTGTATTTGTAAAAAAAAAAAAAATAAATAAAAAATCACTCGCGCAATCACAACCTATACCCGTTATGAAAAATTATTACAATTAGATATGTTTCACGATTCATTGCGAACATACAAAACAAAATTATTAAATTTCTTATCATTTTATTAAACTTTAGTGAGCAAATAATTTTTGATTATAAAATTTAAAATTTGCTCCACCCATACTCTTTCATTTATGTTTTATTAGTCAACCAATGTTTGATTCTTTTCATTAGTTACATCATAATTTAGTTTTAAAACCCAGGCGAAATTACCTATTTACGTAATAGGTACAAAATCATGTAATTTATTTAAAATATCTTACAACCTATATTTAATGTACTGTGTAAATCTTATAAACAAATAAATAAATAAAATAAAAATGATTTTTTTCTCTGGTACATTGTAAGTAAGGCATCATTACCGCTTCCTTTACAGACTTAGGTAAATTCCAGTCTCTCGGCTTCTGATTGAAGGCAATAACTTCACGAGGCACCAATCAATGGCTAACTTAACCAACGTTCCAGGCTAACGTGACAGGTGAGACACAAAGGTGACGTAGTCTTTAGTTATGTGGCCTTTGGTTACGAGGCATTTAGTTATGTGGCCCGAAGCCTTCAGAATACGCAATATGAACAAACATAAACATACCACAAAGCTGTCAGTTGCCTAAACTAAATTATCAGTAAATTTGACTGCTTAATATGTAGATCTAAGAATCACGCTGAATTTATATTGTGGTTTTCATAGCAGCTTTTATTAATATTCCGTTATAAGCGTTCAAAAATAAGAAGAAGGTTTAAAAGAAAGATATCAAGTAAATCCGAACGAAAGAAGAAGAACACTTATAAGAAAAATGATTTTAATAAATTTGGGCGTTAGCGAGTGTTGTGAAAATATTTAATAAAACACGACTTATTTAAGATAGAACAAAAAACTCCAGACCTCTTCGGGAATGCGAGATCTTGGCGTAATAATGGATGAGAAACTAGATTTTACGGTCCACGTTCAACAAACTATAAATAAGGGTATGAAAATATTAGGATTTATTTTAAGAACAATTAAAAACTTTGAATCTTTATGAATCGTATAATTATTGTACATATCCCTAGTAAGAAGCCTAATCGAACAAAACTCAATAGACTGGTCGCCCTTCTACAAAATTTATATCCATAATATTTAAAGAATTCAAAGAAAATTTCTAATATTTGTAAATTTTAAACTTAACATCCCTTTAGAGTACATAAATTACCTATCATTAATGAATATTTTAAATATTCCAACTTTAGAAAACTGAAGACAAATAACTGACCTTTTTATTAAAATTAAATTTACATGTACCTACACGAACCACTAGACAAACACTAACATTTTATATACACACATCTCATTCTAACCATAAATTGCATTCCCCAATACAACGATTACATAGTCTTGGTTACCAATATTTAAACAATATTGATGTATTTGACAATAATTTGAATTTTGCAAACTTTAAACGCCGTATATGCGAGCTATTTCTACTTAATTAAAAAAGTAGCATTTGAAGAAACACCGCGAATTTCTTTTATACTCGAGACTTTCATAATTTTCGGAGCATTCTTTTTTCTTTGGAGACTTAAGATGGAAGTTTTTGAATTGATTTTGTAGGCGACTGTTGTTGAGGCTCTTCATCGAATGCCCTAAAACTTAGTAATATTTATACTTAGTATAAGAATGAGAAAACTTTCGAATCTTCTTTGTACAATCTTTTCACATGGTTATTGTCTTTCAAAAGAAGAAATTTCCTTTCTCGAATGTTAGTAAACTCAAAAATTCGACGTCTGTCAAATATTTAAACAAAAGAAATACATGAAGACAATATTAGCTAAACTCAATCTAAATCTGAAACAGAAAAATCAGAAAAAGATCGGGTCACATCTGGATCTTTTTCTGATTTTTCTGTTTCAGATTTAGATTGAGTTTCGCTAATATTGTCTTAATTATTTATAACTAGCTTCTGGATTAGTACTTCGAGTAATCTATTTTCTTTTCCTAGGTCCCATCTACGTTTATACCAAAATTCTTCCTATTTATTTAAAACATCTATAACTCTTGATTCGATTCAAAGTATTAGGCGAGTACTTCAAATAAACTCACTAATTTAAATATTTTCTATAATAGAATTTTGATTTAACAATCATTGTTTTGCAAAATTTCATTCTCAAATTTTGAAATTTTCTATTAAACAATAATTATCATTTTCAATATATTGAAAATTAATAGCGAGCTTTACAAATTATAGCCTATATGTTATTCTGCTTTATGAGCTATATTATTGTAAAGTTTCATTCAAATCCATTTAGTAAATTTTGCGTGAAAGAGTAACAAACACACATACATCCATACAAACTTTCGCTTTTATAATATTAGTAAGATAAGCTGTTATAATTTGAGGTTTTACCTATTAAGTTAAAAATAAAAATAAAAAGAAATACACATTCAAAAAACAAAATTATAATACATATAATTATTTTGGTAAGTGTGCTTGCCTGATATGATTTACAATACTTATAAGTTCCCATTTTTTAAATTAAAAATTTGTTGAATTTGAATAATTTTTTGAATTTACGGTGGAATACGCAACATTTCACCCGTGCACCCATACACCGACAACCAATATTAGTACGTTTAATTATTTAAAAAGCTTTAATCAATTAGATAATTAATTAATAACACAAAATATAAATGAAAACCACGTCCTATATTTCCCGTATTGCAAGAACTCACGGTCTTAAAGCAGAGCATTAGTTTAAGGAGGTTTCTTTATAAAGTTCTGCTGGCTTCCTATGCCCCTGCCCGTGTATAGAACCTCCAGAGATAATACCGGGAAGGAGCTATTGTTTGTGCACTGTATTTTAAGGTTTTAGTTTTTACGACCCTTGCAAGCAAAAATGCTAAAAAATTTACGTGTATTTGGGTCAAGTAATTTGAAAGTTGCACTGTATTTATCTATGAATTTTATTTTACTGAAGAACTCTTACAATTTGGTAAAAGAAAAGGAATTTTTAAAGCTAAAATCCGGAACTATAATAGAGAGTTACCTTTCTGAAACTGTGATATATTTCAATCTTCTGAAAAACAAATATGTAATTACACAAATTTGTTTTGTATTTGGCATAATATGCTAATTTTGTAATTTGTCATGAAAATACTAACCTGTAGAATGAACACGGTTGAAAGCAACTTCACTGATTGCCAAATTTAACATTATAATATTAAACTGTGTTATTTATAAAACTGCCCATACATACGAGTACGAGCATGTTTCCCTAATAAAATAAAATTCAGAAACAGATTAAACGTTAAAGTTGAATTAATTTTTAAATGACAAACATGTAAAATAAATAAAACCAATTTACTAAATTAACAGTTAGATTTTTCAAACAGCGCAATTTTCATCATATTTCTTTTAGCCCCGCCTATTTTCCCTCCCCCCCCCCACCCCTCTTAGGCACCTTCCCTTCGCCCCCACCCAAGTCGATATTCTCTCTCCCTCTTTTATTTTTTCATTGAAATACTCTGAAACTCTGTATTTTAAAAAAATATATTTTATTCACCTCCGATGAAGGTTCAGATCAACCCGAAACTGGTAGGTTAAAGATTATTCAATAAAGTGGAATTAAAACAAAGTTATTTTATTGTCATTATTAAGAGAAATATGTTTTTGAATGTCAACCGAAAGCAAATTTAAAACCATTATAAAAGTAACAAAAAATTAGTTGCTGATTTGTAGCTAATTAAAGCATATTTTAAAGAAATCATTTTACGATTCATCATAAAACTTTACTTTTCATGAAAAGAGTTAACATTCAAATAAGAAGTCATATAATAGATCCTTTAAAAGATATAAAATATGACTAATGCATATTTCATTACCATCTAAGTGACAAACTAACACGAAAGTACCTAGAGTAAGTATCCACATTTACACACTGGCAGTGTCATAACCGTCATAACAGTTAATGTTAGCCCGGGGAAAACTTTCATCCAGTTCTAAGAAGTGGTGTGAACCTTAATCCCATTTAACTTTTACTTCCCGGTGTCGGGTACTCTACTGCAGCTGTGTCGTAGGTGTTCCTTGTACTTATCTAATAATGGCTGTTAAATACTGTAATGTTTTCTCCTCATTCTTCTGTTTTCCTGGCTGCCAGGTGGCTGATTATTTCTACAAATCAAGAAAGATTGCATTTTTTATCTTCGTTATTTTTAAGTTTAATAGTTGTTGCTGTGATATATTCTGTTGTTTATGAAATATTCAGATAAAATATGTTATGTTTTTTTCTGTAGATACTTTTCAGAAATTGCCTGTTAAATACTGTACCTAAAGTTTTATCCTCATTCTTCTGTTTTCCTGGCTGCCAGGTGGCTGATTATTTCTACAAATCAAGAAAGATTGCATTTTTAATCTTCGTTATTTTAAAGTTTAATGGTTGTTTCTGATATATTCTGTTGTTTATGAAATATTCAGATAAAATATGTTATGTTTTTTTTCTGTAGATACTTTTCAGAAATTGCCTGTTAAATACTGTACCTAAAGTTTTATCCTCATTCTTCTGTTTTCCTAACTGCCAGGTGGCTGATTATTTCTACAAATCAAGAAAGATTGCATTTTTAATCTTCGTTATTTTAAAGTTTAATGGTTGTTTCTGATATATTCTGTTGTTTATGAAATATTCAGATAAAATATGTTATGTTTTTTCTGTAGATACTTTTCAGAAATTGCCTGTTAAATACTGTACCTAAAGTTTTATCCTCATTCTTCTGTTTTCCTAACTGCCAGGTGGCTGATTATTATATTATTCTACAAATCAAGAAATATTGCATTTTTAATCTTCGTTATTTTAAAGTTTAATGGTTGTTTCTGATATATTCTGTTGTTTATGAAATATTCAGACAAAATATGTTATGTTTTTTTTTCTGTAGATACTTTTCAGAAATTGTACTGTACCTAAAGTTTTCTCCTCATTCTTCTGTTTTCCTGGCTGCCAGGTGGCTGATTATTTCTACAAATCAAGAAAGATTGCATTTTTAATCTTCGTTATTTTAAAGTTAAATAGTTGTTTCTGATATATTCTGTTGTTTATGAAATATTCAGATAAAATATTTTATGTTTTTTTCTGTAGATACTTTTCAAAAATTGCCTGTTAAATACTGTACCTAAAGTTTTATCCTCATTCTTCTGTTTTCCTAACTGCCAGGTGGCTGATTATTTCTACAAATCAAGAAAGATTGCATTTTTAATCTTCGTTATTTTAAAGTTTAATGGTTGTTTCTGATATATTCTGTTGTTTATGAAATATTCAGATAAAATATGTTATGTTTTTTTCTGTAGATACTTTTCAGAAATTGCCTGTTAAATACTGTACCTAAAGTTTTATCCTCATTCTTCTGTTTTCCTAACTGCCAGGTGGCTGATTATTATATTATTCTACAAATCAAGATATATTGCATTTTTAATCTTCGTTATTTTAAAGTTTAATGGTTGTTTCTGATATATTTTGTTGTTTATGAAATATTCAGACAAAATATGTTATGTTTTTTTTCTGTAGATACTTTTCAGAAATTGTACTGTACCTAAAATTTTCTCCTCATTCTTCTGTTTTCTTGGCTTCCATGTGGCTGATTATTTCTACAAATCAAGAAATATTGCATTTTTATTCGTCGTTATTTTAAAGTTTAATGGTTGTTTCTGATATATTCTGTTGTTTATGAAATATTCAGACAAAATATGTTATGTTTTTTTTCTGTAGATACTTTTCAGAAATTGTACTGTACCTAAAATTTTCTCCTCATTCTTCTGTTTTCTTGGCTCCCATGTGGCTGATTATTTCTACAAATCATGAAATATTGCATTTTTATTCGTCGTTATTTTAAAGTTTAATGGTTGTTTCTGATATATTCTGTTGTTTATGAAATATTCAGACAAAATATGTTATGTTTTTTTTCTGTAGACACTTTTCAGAAATTGTACTGTACCTAAAATTTTCTCCTCATCCTTCTGTTTTCTTAGCTCACACGTGGCTGATTATTTCTACAAATCAAGAAAGATTTCATTTTTATTCTTTGAGATAAAAAGTGTTAAGTTTTCTCTTTAGATACTTTACATGAAAATGGCTGTTAAATACTGTTATGATCCACTCGCCATCTACTGGATGGTTACCTAACCTAGATAACCAAGTTTTGTGTCAAAAAATTTACTCACACCGCCAACCGTCAGAAACTTATGGAACTTACAAATAATTACAAATCATTTTCCCATAACAATCATTTAATTCATTAAGGTCAATAATCTAGATAAAAACTATCCGATCTTTTAGTTGGACAAAATTGCACACGGTAAGCCAAATTTAATCAAAATCGGTTAAGTAGTATCGGAGTTTACCTTGGACGAACATTGTGACGCGAGATTTTTATATATAAAGATAAATCCATAATGAGTTTTAACCCAACTTTAATTAATGAGTACCTAAATGAAAGTCTAACAAACTAAATTTTACCTTCTCTCATTAAGTTTATGATAAAATCTTTGATTACTTTGAAATAACATAAATTATTACCTTAAGTATCATTTTAATTAAAACCATTCGAACAAACTATTAATTCAAAGGATATAAAATTAATTATAAGTTGGTAGTAAGAAGATAAAATTAAACCTTTCCTAGAACATGAAATATAATAATCCTAGGAAGGCCAAAATTAACTGCCATTTTTTTTGGTTCTAGCTAAAAACTTGAACACAGTCAGAGGAAATAATATACCGACTACGTAATCCTAGATTGTAGCAATAAAGCTGTTTTGTTTAATTAAAACCATGTGACACATTGTTGTTTTAGTATAATTTTATTTGCTTTTTATGTATTCCGTATTCGTAAGCTTTCATGTAAATATTTTTGTTAGAAATTCTTAATGATATGTGGGGTGTATTTTGCGTAATTTTGTAAATCGAATAATTTTTGTGTGAGATATGTGTAATTTAATGAAACCACTGCACAAAAGTAGAATATATGCCCACATACCTACAGGTAAGGAAAGGAAATAAATGACTTCCTTGCGGAATATTTTCTTTTGTCGAGCTGGTTCATGAATTGCGCTGCATTTATAGCGAAAAAAATTGTATTAGTTGCGGTACGTTCATTAGCGGCGGCGAAGAGCGAAAACGCGGATTAGTGATGCGGATATGATTTTGCGTTGAGGATCTTGATTGATGAATTAATGTGGGTAATAGAAAAAGTGACAAGACTATAGGAGAATGGTAGAAAAGAAATGTTACAATACTAACTACAAGTACAGCGGTTCATGATATGTAGATGTATGTAGGTAAGTGTAGCTGTTCATGGTGTAAAGGTCAAACCAATATGTAAAACAATTTTAAGAGATAACTAGTCAAGTGACGTTGAAACTTTGCTATACCTACTAACTACCTACCTACCCATAATTCAATCTGTAAGCTATTTCAAGGTACATCAAGTCTAGTTTTATATTAAATGCTATATTTATTCAAAATGGTGTCTGATTTGCTAGGTACAGACTTAAGCAACTCAATTTTTTAGATTAGAGATTTATATAATACTAGCTGACCCGGCAAACTTCGTACCGCCTCAGAATCAATAAATGTTGTGTTTAATTTATTAGCTGAAATAAATTTTTTAAGTTAAAATAAATACTCTAAATTCAAAAAAAGAAATTGAGCTGTTGACTAAGCACGAAATGTTCGGCACACTACACCATTGACAATTCGAATTGATTCAAATTATGTCGACCAACGCACATTATTTCAAAAGGTGTTCCATACAAAATATATGAAAAAAATAATTTTCTTCATAATTTTCCCTTGATTTTTTCCGATGTAATAGTTAGCCCACTGAGGCAACTGAAAACTGTCAACTGCCAACTGTCTTTGTATGGCAATGCGATGGCCCGCACACTTCATAATCACACAAAACCCCGTTGTCAATGGTAACGCAAGCGTTGACTCTCGACTGTCACTGCTGATTGCCCTGGGCGGCCGTTGCTAGTTGCCAGCTGTCAGCTGATTGTTCTTCGTCTATGGTTAAACAAGCTTTTTGACCAATCAAGACAGAGAAAACAGCCGGTTTTAGTTGGTTTTTAGTTGCCTCGTCAGCGGAGCGCCTTATTCTGTTAATCGGGACGGAGACAAATCCAACAAATCAAAAATCATAAAAATCGGTTTTGCCGTTCGTGAGTTATAAATGGTGTAACTAACCCGACTTTGTTTTATATATTAAGGCAATGTAAGAAAATTTTAATGAAAACATATAAGTTACCTAAATTTAAGTATCAAAACACAAACAGTTTCCTTGGAAACTCAAATTAAATTGACGTGTAATCTTGTGGTTCTGACAACGTCTGATAAAGGAAGGACGAACCCTAACTCAATATCTAAATTAACATTAAATGAGTTTTAATCACTTTAAGGGTGGAAAACAATTTTTCATTAAATTTTATTTCTGTTTATTATAGAAACAAACAGGTATACATAATTTATTAAAATAATTACTTATGACAAACAAGTAAAGTTTACGCATAAAATTATACCTGTGTTTACGCTTTTAAGGCTAAAAAAATTGACAGATTGATTTTCAAAACAAAATTCATGATGTAATGAAAAAGTTATAAAAATTCATCGAGTATTATTAATATGAAACTACAATTATTTCTACAAAAGCTTTTGACTCTTCAGTTTTCATTGTTAGCCTGCCTTATTTACTATGTTATGAAAACAAATTCAATCGTTCTGTTGACTAAGAAACGTGGGGGGCAAAATATACAGCCTTACCTACCCTTGGTGACAGACTAATCTCCCCCAGCAAAAATAGATCCATTTAAATGGTAAGATGATGAATGTTATGTTATACAAATAATATAAACACAAAGGGTTTCGTAAGTGGCTACGCGCCTTAATGTCCCATCCCGATCACACAAAAAACTTAAAAAAATATCTAGCAAAATATGTGAATAATGTAAAATGTTTTTTTGAATACGTTTGTGCTTTTTGTGCGGCTTGAGATAGGTAATATCATTTTGATTCGGAGTCTTGATAAAATTGGATTTGTGTGGCGTTGTTAAGGTCTGTGGCATTTGGAAAAAATATTTTTCCAAGCTATTATAATTGAGTAAACTTTTGCCAACCTAATGATATCAACCACTGAATGGGTGAGCAAAATGGAAAAATGGGCACCGCATCGCGTTTCCCTTAGAGTGGCAACCAGATTTGATAATAGAGAGAGATTTATCAACATGAAATATATTAATATTATCTTTTTCTCTGTGCTAATGGAGCGAATGGCTGGAGCGAGTATTTCCCTTCAAATTTGTGACGGCCGTGATGGAAGCCTAGATTATATAACTTCATAGGCTTTCGAATTGATTTTATCATCCCAATACACTAAAAATGATTATATCTTTAAAATGTAGAAAAATGTGTTTTTGTGTAACATAAATTTTGTCTGGTAAAAACAACTAATATATAATATTATTTTTAGCTAAGGTAGATAGTACACGGAGAAAAATGTTATTCTAAAATACTTAATAATTTTATTCGTAAAACGGTTAAAAACGGGACTGAAGTTCGTACGAACAAATTAACAGGATTCAATGTTTATTATCGGGAAAATGTAAGAATAAATTATTATTATTAATTATTAGAACAAATTTCGTACGTATACATTGTTGGCACAACGTATTTTTTCGTTGTATCGTCATGTTGTATTATCAGGGCAACTAAATGAAACATTTCTAAACGAATATTTTATAAATATGGCCTGATAATTATCGTGAGGGTTAAAATCGATTTTTCTTCGTATAGATAGTAGGTAGCTACTTTACATACATTCACTATAAAAATAATAGATTTGTGTATCTGCTTAGCAAATTAAGTTCTTCTTTTTTCTATATGTGCCCTCTATTGTTGGAGGTTTACGATCATCGCGAAATCTTCGTCCTGCAGTCTGCAGATGAGAAAAGTCTATAAGTTAGTATCCGACCGGGAAATGGAATCATATAAGAAACTCTACGATCCGAGATGATCTAAGCATTAAACCACTGCTACTCTTCATAGAAAAATCGCAACTGAGGTGGCTTGAGCATGTACTAAGAATGTCTGAAGATCGAATTCCGAGGAAAATACTGAGTACCATTCCAGAGGGTAGACATCCAGTGGGCCGCCCCAGACACAGTTGGGCGAGGCATCTCCAAAAATTGTGCGAGGAGAGGATGGGTCTGCCATGGACGGAGGCCGAACAATCGGCGCAAGACAGGGGTGTATGGAGGAGCCTTATCGATGCAGTGGGTCCCCGACCCGAATAAGGCAAGGGAAAGAAGAAGAAGAAGAGTATCCGACCGGTTGGAAAGTGAGTGGATAAATGAATTGAGTTCCCCCTGGCACCACATGGGTGGGTTCAATTTCTCTGTTATATAAGTCATCCATAAGTATTGCACTTGCAACATTTTCAGCTCATAATTATCGTAATAGGAATTTTACCAAGTATTTTAGGTTATTCGTAATTCAGATTGTTCATCTTGTAAAATTGTGCATGAAACAAATGAATAAGAAACATGAATAAGAAATACCAAGAACTTCAAAGGACTTTTTTAAATTATGAAACGGTGAAGGCAGTGATATGTTTGAGTCAAAGTCAAAGTCACTCTCCTTTATGCATAAGCTTTCTTTAAGCTTATTATTCAGTTTTAGGTGTAGCGCAAGTGATTTTTTCTTAATTACGAGGCTTCGCAAAATAATAGTGATATAGGGTAAAGCAAGATTATCTGGTAATACAGGTAATGTTGTGATAAGGTAGACTTTTGGCATTATTCAATTTACCACGCAATATATGGTTTTTAAAATTCAAACTACAGATGAACAACAGTCCTGTGAAACATAATAATTCAATTTTGGAAATTTTTGCATGGCCGGTAAAACAGTAATAATTTTATTCAAACGAAAAATATTTTATCAACTGTCAGATGTGCTGAGGTGAATTCAAATTGTAATTTATCAATTAATCTGTGATTTCTGAAAGTAAGAATACGTTGTATAGCTTATATTAATCATTAAATAATGCTTCATAGCCACAATTAAAACAAAGTTGCAGCTGCCATACTTGTTTTTTTGGTACGAGCAAATCGTGAGCAATATTAAGTTTTTGGTGACGTGTTTTTGGACCTAAAGAATTGTGATTTAAACATAATTTATTTTATTTTATATAATTCATCTTCTGGTTTAATGGTGAATTATCACAATGCATATTAAGTAGGCGAATAGTTTCATGCTGTTTTAGTCAATTTAAGCATATCACCAAATTTCCTATCCTCACCAAATTACCTGTCACCAAGTTACCTATGTCTAATTCGTTAAAAAAATATTTCAGAAAAAGTATTGCTGAAAAGGAAAAACATTGAAAAAAACGATCAGTCTACAGGTCTTATACCCATAATGATACAAAAACATAACAAAACCACTATAATTTTTACAATATCCTGAATCCAGTTTTTCAAACAATTATATCAAAAATGCTTTTAAAAAATTCGGAATTTTTCCAATTAATAAAGAAGCCATAAATCCAGAAGCCTTATATATTTTCAATTAAGAGGGAAGACCATCACGGTTGCATTACAAAAAAAAACTGATTTTAAAGACATTTTTAAAATTCCCCACAATATTCCAACGCCACCAAAAGAGGAAATTTTTGACACCCCCTTTAACATTAAGAAAAAAGGTATATCAGTCAGGACCATCATCATTATGAAGGATTAATTACACGTGTGATGCATGAGTAATCAATATTTTATATTCTCGTTAAGATTAAAAAACACATTTGTTGTTATTTTACCTATTTCCAGTTGAAGGGAGGAGTATCACCAAATAAAATACCCTCTATAACTAAATAACCTTACCTATAACCAAATTACCTATGTATTTTGGAGATTTACACGACTAAGTTTTCTTGTGTTATATAAATATTTTTTTCAGTTTTTCTTTTTAAAACATGTGCTGAAATAATGTACCCAAACAATAAACATTTTTATAAAATTTTAATTTCTGTATTTTTTGAAACACGTGATGATATATCAAAAATATCACCAAATAACCTTGCTTTGCCCTTCGTCTATTTTTCTGTAAAAACAAATCTCTAAAAGTACTACCTCAATATGTTTTGCCTACGATTTAAAGCCAGAGATAACTCGGTGATGTATTAAAGTAATTGGTCACCAAACCTTCTAGAAATGGGAGAAAAGGTAAATTAATGTGCATAGCCATAATTCACGCAGCTTTTCCAGTGAAAGTACCAAAACCCCCGTAGATATTTCATCGCGGCGGTGGATGAACATCCGAGGCGCGTTTTCGCCTATTTATTTTGGTGTTCAAATTCATACAGACGCTAAGTGAATGTAATAATATTTGCCATGTTCCAATTCCTTGGATTGATTCCAGCATGGATCTGGGAAAAGAATGGATGTTCACAGAATAAAAAAAAAACTAGCAGCAATTACCGCCTCTGCGTGGTCTTTTACGTGGAAATAATATTATTATGTTAAAATAATGAAATAATGTTTTTTACCACTTTAATTAGTCTATAATCTTTGGGGTATCTTTTCTAACGTGATGTATTTTTTACATTAACTCCACACATATAGACATAGGGGGTGTTGTGTGGAGAGTCTTTTTGAGGAGAGGAAGGAGTGAACATGGATCTTGAAAATACTCATTGTGTAGAAGGGTGGAAACACAGAAGCCGGCAAATCGTTCTACAGCCGAGCTGTTAAGAACGAGTCGTAGAAACCACTGCGTTCTAATGTGACAAATTTCAACCGTGTTCATACTCGTATGTCGTGCGAGCGTTCGGCGTATTTTCCGACTACTCAATGGTGCCGAGGAGATAAACGATGCTAGTTCCTCGAAGCATCTTCCATTGAAATACCGGTAGTACAAGGAGAGCATTTCCTCCCGACGTGACGCTTGTGCTTTAGATTAATATCTGTTTATTATGTTGCCTGTTGTATGCTGATGATGCGGTGCTGATTTCTAACAGTATGGAAGATCTGCAGTCGCTCGTGTCTAGAATGAACGAAGTATGTATGAAGAATGAGTTAATGATGAATGTAAGTAAGTCTAAAGTCATGGTGTTTGAAAGAGAGAGTCCAAAAACGGTGTGCAATATAGTTGTGAATGATGAATACTTGGAGCAGGTGGATGAGTTTGTATATTTGGGTAGTATGTTTACGAGAGATGGGAAGGCTGATAGAGACATTGAAAGGAGGGTCAATGCAGGTAACTCCATTAATGGAGGACTGAATGCCGTTGGCGCTAACAAAAAGCTGTCCAAAGAAGCGAAGTTAGCAGTCCACAATGGAGTGCTTGTACCTACCCTGATGTATGGCAGTGAGGCATGGAACTGGCAGAGGAAGGATGAAAGTAGACTGAATGCTATTGAAATGAGATCCCTGAGGCGTATGTGTGGTAAAAACATGTATGATCGTGTGAGAAATGTGGAGATTCGAAAAGAATGCAAGGCTGATGTAAGCGTAATGAGTAAAATTAAGAAAGGAACCCTCAGATGGTTTGGGCATGTAGAGCGAATGAACAAAGAAAGGAGCGTAAGGAGAATATATGATGCAAGTGTGAATGGTATAAGAAGTAGGGGACGTCCGAGAAAGACATGGCACGATCAAGTGAATCAGATACTTGAGTCGGGCCATGTCAAGAGTCAGAAAAATAGAAGAGTATGTATGAGACGATGTATGAATGTGGATGAGGCAAAGAGTGTGTGCCAAGACCGAGGTGTTTGGCGGTCCGTCCTCTCTGCCTACCCCTGCGGGGAAACGGCGTGATGGTTAGTTAGTTCTGTTTATTAAGACTAAGTCGACTACTAAACAGTAGTACAAAAATATAGCTATACAAAATGTTTGTAGAATTTTAACTGTCTTAGTAGGTATTCATTAGTATTCGTGGTCAATCCGCAGTAATCGATGGTATTCATTTAACTTTTTCGTTATTTGTTGTGATTCGTTAGTATTCAATGGAATTGTTTAATTTCCATTGAAATGCTGAGGGACAAAAACTCTTGCTTTAAAATGAAAGGTAGTCGCAGAAACCTTAAGCTTCTGATATACAAAGAAACTAGTCTACGTTCCCTCTTCTAGGAACTAGTCTACCTTCCGTAAAATGTCTCCGGTGGCTGTTAGGTATATCCAAGGTAATTTTCTGAAGTCATGGCAGAGCTGGTCCAAACATATGTTCACTTTAAAAACTACGTACAGATGTTTTAAGACATGGTACAGATAAAATGAATGTTTGTAATTGGCTTTTCTTTTAATAATTCCCAGGCAGGAACTTCCAAAAGCATAAACACCCATAAAGTAAAGTAAATACATACTGGGTCGACGTACGTACGCTTCGCTACGCATAACAATATCTGAACTACTTAGCAAGCATTAATTTTCTATTGAAATATATGCTTTAGAATCACACTGGCCAGAAGTTGCGATGCGTGTGGTGAAGCATATATTTCCATAAAAAAATGTTTGGTTTCTAAGCAGTCCAGATATTGTTATGGGTAGCGTAGCGTACGTACGTCGATCTAGTATGTATCTATATTTAATCGATCACCACAACATAGGCATGTGCCTAGCATGGTGGTTGAAAAATCCTCAATGCGTGTAACAAACAATTCAATGAATAAAGAAAGTTCGTGAGCCATAATTTTTTCCACAGAAAAAAAATAGAATGATTTAAATTATCACTTTTTGCATTGGATTTCGGGTATTGCACCCGATCTTAACTCTGTGTTCTGAACTCCTTGGATTCCAAATTTGCTAAAAGATTTTTTTCCTTTTCATTGCGTGAAGGAAAATCAAACCCCTCAGGCCATTTTAAAATATATGGAGCATTAATTCCAAAAGTGAGCAAAGTGGATTACTTTTGGCAAGTTGAAGGCTGCTTAAATATTTATTTTTCGTATTAGAACAAACCGTGTTATTTCTGATGTTCTACGGGACATTTAAAATCTCTCACTTGGTAAATTAAAGGTTGGAATTATAATTTTATTCGATATAGTTACCTTTCTTTGAAGTCGGTGGAGTGACCAATTCACCAACCAACGAACCGCATATTTCTAAATAATTTTGATTTCTGTCACTAGCAATTTCAGTTTTTGAAATTTCAAAGCAATTTTCATTTTAAGAAAATCGTGTGTGACATTGGCTTCCCAAAACAAAAACAAAAAAGTTTCTTTTAAAATTCGGAAGACAGGCCAATTTCGAGGCGAAATCAAAATTCGAGCGTCGTAAGCCACCGATTTATTGATTTATTTAAATATGTTATTTTAAAATAATTATTATTAAGAACTATTTTTTATTCCAAAAGTCCTGAGGGTATTTTAAAGTCTTTCTTTTCAATTTCTTGATACTTTGAGAAATAAAATTAAAACATCCGATATTTCGCATCACGATATCAGAAAACAGCCATGTTATTTCAGTATGTTTTTTATAAGTTACGCTTACATAAGAATATTTTTGTTTCTATGACACGAAGACGTGCCACAATATGAAAAAAAAACTATTTTAAATAAAAAAAACTTTCGTTGTATTTTTACAGATATACTTATTTTACTTATTTTTTATCGATGATTTTCAGATATATTCCGTATTCTGTTGCTAACATTTTGTTGATATTCCATTGCTATAATAAATGTATTTTTCTCATTGTACAATATTTTGTAATATCTTACAGTATTTTTGAAAGTATTTTATTTCCATTTTGTAACTATACATATTATCTATAAGCAGTTCTAAATGTATAACATAAGTACATACTCTTGCTCCCCAGTTAGACCCGAGAATATTTCTCTACTAAATGGGTAACTAAAAAATTGATGAATGATATGTAATGAAATGATATTATAATTGTGAATGATATTATATGTTACAAATAAAATAAAAAAAATAAATATAAAAAAATAATATTTTTACCCACAGATTTTTATATGCTAAAATAAAGACACTTTTTTAATACAAGCACGAATGCTCTTAGATTTTTTTCACCACTAATATATAAAAAAATATCACCTTTTAAAGTAGGTATAGGACTAAGTCCATTGAATGAAAATTGGGTACTTTAATATTGTTCCTTCTGTTTTAAATGTGTTAAAAAATATAATGAAATACTATCCGCTGACAATTGTTTTTTTTTTCCAAAACACAACGACACGTTTAAATTACACCGTTGGTATTCCATAAGTCTGTCTCTGAATAAAATCAGTTTAAATGCAAACAAAAAGCGACCGAACGGTCCAGCAAAAGGTTGAAACAAAGTATAAATTCGCTTAGCAATCTAATTCTCTACACGAGATTAAAGATTTACGCCCTTCTTCTATAATGCCGTTTCAACGTGCAAAGTAATTTATTGCCACGAGTTTTAACTTTCCCCGCTTTACTCTGTTGGGCGTTGAAAACTCTAAGTAACGGTTCGTTATTTTCCGCGATTTGTAATTTTCTACATTTATAAGGACGTCGCTTCCACTGCTTTCTGCTTTTTGCTTCTTGCCTTCATTCCTGACTAATATTCCGATTGAACTTGGGAGAGCGGGGCCACTTGAATGATGTGATAAACTTTTCACGGAAATTATACGGGTATTTTTTTATTCTGGATTGGTAGCTACATTTTATTGCGACATTTTGAGAAATATTGAACAGAGGAGACTGTAAGACTCAGGGCGACGGTAATTCTTTGCTTGTTAACAAAAATTATCATAACGATGGTTTTTTTTTAGCACCACAGAGGAGGCCCTGAGGGAATAATTCCCTCAGGGCCTATGTCATCTTTGAAGATGATGTGTGGAGGGTTTTTTAAGGGAAAGGAAGGAGAGGAAGTCCTGGGAAGGAAAAAGGTTCGACGGGTGGGTAGGAATCTGGGGATAAATATGTCCAGGAGTGATGGACGTGTGGAGCCATCTCTCCCACTGAGGTGCAAGGCGATGGGTCGAGAGGATCCGGCTGTAGAGATCAAAACGTCTCCCTCAACCAGTCCCTCCCGATCCGGTCTACCATGCACATGGTCAGAAGACGCATCCGCCCCCAAGTCCCGGACAAACCTAACCCCATGAACCCGGGCACCCCTGCTAAGTTTTTAAACGTAGCGAACCACTTGGGGTGACCTGTGGCATGGTGTTAAAAATATTTCATAAATCTCTAGTGACATTTTTTAAAGCTGAATTTACACGTCTATACATATTCAAATAACGTTTAACGCCAGGTTTTCTGGATAAGTAAGAAAAAAATGTATTTATCGTAACTATTACTAGACAACTCAAGAAAATGATATTTCAACATCGCTTTAAAAGTCGATAAAAGTAATAGATACACATGATAAAGTAATTGCCCATATCCTTACATGGCGTATCCTATTATACCTGAATTTTGTTCATCACTTTTAGTGACTTTTCAAAGGAGTAATGAACTGCCACTTTGTTGAGTTTTACAGTGCCCATTTTTTAATGTTTTTGATTATGAACAGCGGAGTAATCTTTGCACATATATGTGAACAATATTTTGGGAGGCGAGAATGGGTACCGCCACCTGAAAATATTAATTAGATAACCCTTTACCATGAGACACCCAAAGTGGTTCGCTACGTTTGGTGACTTAGAAGGGTGGGGGTGTGGTTTGTCTAGGTCTTGGCAGCGGTTGTGTCTGCGATGTATAGCTACTGCGTACTGCCAGATCAAGGAATACCGGTTGAGGGAGACCTTTTCACATTTTATGCCGGGTTCTCTCGACCCCATCGTCTTACACCGCAGCGGAAGGGAAGATTTGTTTGTCCGTAACACCTTGACGTACTGACCCCCAGATTCTTACTCGCCGCTCATATATTTTCCTTTACCAGATCTTCCTTTCCTCAAAAATACCCTCCATACAGCAACGTTGTTTTTTCAAATATTACCGGACAACAATTAGACGGAAGATAGATTTTTTTTTCTCGAGAAATAATATAGGTTTTACTAAATGGGTTAAATATATTATTGCGATGCACCACGTCATGTAAAATTCGGAATTAGGCCACAATAATCCTCCTTGTATAGATGGCAACAAGGTTTAAATTTCCGTTAAATACCAGCCGCCTTTATGTATTTATTCACGAAATTTAAAAAATATATCACTTAAAAACATTTCACGCGATTTTGCGCAGGCTCAAATATTAAAAAAAATTGTATTCCACATTAAAACCATAACCGAAAAGGGGTTCGTGAGTGAGAGATTTTTAATTTTAAAGCGTTTTAGAATATGTGTTCTACTCGCAGTACTTAATTAAAGAATCTAAACTATTTCTAAACGATCTAATTTGTTAACCAAAATCACATGATTTTGCATTGCTTAGTAGTGCACCATCTTAGATAAAACTATCTGTCTTCCAAGAGATATTTAACTATTTATTTAGTGTGGGTTTATTGATCGAGGAATACAAGCAACGCTATAACAATTTTTTTTCTCAATTATTTCCACCACCCTCATGTTTATATTAAAAAAATTACTCCTAGAAGATAATACTTGTTCACAGAACCTTTCAAATTTCAAATTTTCTAAGAAAATCGGTTTTCACCGAAAATGGTAATAAATGATTCTAAAAATCTTACATAAATAGCACCATATGTGGCTTAACTATGTTTTTTAAATGGCCTTAAACAAACTAAAATACTTGAATAACTAAATTGAAATTATTAAATTTGATTTTCTTCAATGTTTTTTTTTAACATGGCAAATTGTTTGTTGTACCTCCCTAGTAAAACAAAACAAACATATCGACAAATAGGATAGCATCGTAAACTCCCAACCGTTTTTAGCTGGTCTATTGAAACTTTTCCAAGCTAATGTACAGAAATTCGTTTGCTGGTCGCGTCCTAATGCAGCGTGCATTTCCTGTGATAAATTGACGCCATCAATTATGAGTACAAGCGGTGAGCATTATGTAGTATTTTCTCCCTGTCTTCAGCTCGGTGCAGAAGGAAGTATTGATGGATGGTGTGGTTTAGCCATGGGTTTTTCAATGGTGAGCCAACCCCTTTTTGGGTGATTATTTTATTTCGTGTCATTTTTACGGGTTGAAATGAATGCTTTAGGGGCATTTACGTTGGGAATTTATTTTGCAGTAGGTTTTAATGAAAACCGTCTTTAAAGAATAACCTGAAGACGTTTTTGTCTTAGTTACCATTATTACCAACGACAACTTTACGAAATCTTTGAATTTTATTTTTTCATATAAGTGTATATTTTTTTTTTTTTTAAATGTTAACTATGTTTTGGATTCGAATAGCCTTAATTTTTTTTAACTTGTGCACGCCGGGATTCCAATCCGCGGCTATAGTCGAGAGTCAATCTTCGACAACGGAGGGTGTCAAAGCGTTTTTAAAAGAAGAATTACGTTGTCTTGCTTTTAAATTAATGAAAAAAGGTTTTTTTTTTATTTTTGTGTGACAAGTTCAATCTTTTAGTAAGATATTTTGTACTTGAAGGTAGCCAACAGGTATGACATTGGTTACTGTCAACGTTGTATGTTAAATCATTGATTGAATGTTTGAACAAATCAAAGTCAAATCGAATATTATAATTCTTCTATTTGGTCCAGTCACTACAAAATCCACTCAGATTCCATTGAAAAAATTCAGCACAAATTCCTATGATTCATAAATTACTGATTATTTTTTACGTTTTATCTAAATACGACTTTATTATTAAAAACACAAAATATTCAAAGTAATTTAATATGACATAAGTTTGTAGATAAAACTGCGTCACTTTAATCATCACACGAAAGCTTTTAAAATTTTTCTAAGAATTGCGGAAGAAAGTTTGTGCCTAGAATAAGCCCTTTGATTGTAGGAGTGATTTCAAAATTATTTAAGAGTGCTTTGTTAAAAAAACTCAATTAACTCTTAAAATAAAACCTTTTGAACGATGATAAAGAATAAAAGGAGCATGCCGCACTGACTTCGTTAGAATTAAAAAACTTATAATGAACATCATCTTAAGGAAGGTGTTTTAACAAAAAGGCTCCGGTCCTTAGCGAAGATTAGTGCATTATGTGCTCATTAAAGTAGTTCCAACTTCTTTGATAAAGAAGGCTTATCTCTTTCCTAAGTTGGAAAAATCTCTGTTCAAGCTGGCTTTTTATACAAACGGCCCAAAGTAAAAAGGTATTATTAGCAAATATGTCTAGGGAGCTGCCTAGTGGCGGCTATAAACCGACTAGATGGGCACTTAGATATAAGTAACGTACCATCAATTACAGTTATTATTATGTTATTGAAATGCATAGTGGTAAAAGGTCAACTTTTCATTCTAACGCCTTCATTATATTCAAAAGCTTTCTCTTCAGATCTTATAAGTTAGTGCTTTTCAGCTACAAAACAAATCGTGAAAAAATGTACGATTGAAATTAAAATTCGCCTTACATGGATCATAACTGTTTTCACGTAATACTTTTATTTTTGTGGAAGGTTTAAATAGTTATTTATTGGATAACCATCACTTCTGCCTTTGGTCACCACAAGTAGATCGCTACGTTTGATGACTTAGCAGGGGTGCCCGGGTTCACCTGATGAGGTTTGTCTAGGTCTTGGCTGCCAATTTGTTTTCCCACCTACTGAATGGCGGGTCGGATAGTAAGAGGTTGGTTGAGGGAGACCTAACCTAGACCTCTCCAGCCGGACTCTCTCAACCATCGCCTTGCACCATCATATATTCATACGTTCGTCCACTCCTAGACAAATTGCTCTCCCAGATTCCTCCCCCCCCCCTCATACCTTTTCTTGCCCAAAAGTTAATTTCCTTACTTTCCCTAAAAAGGCCCTGAGGTAAATTTTGTCCTCAGGGCCTCCTGTGTGCCGGCCTAATGTAAAAAAGTTTTGAATGCGATATTGGGAAGCTGAAAACGATAAGCTCTCAAAAGCGCAAAACTCACGTATTTTTATAAAAAATGATTTTAATTTTTAAAAAAATTGTCAAATAGTGTTAACTCAGCGGTCTTCAACCTGTGGTACGCGTATCTCTTGAGGTACGCGAAGCAAAAATTGGGGGTACGCAATATCGTCTTCAAATTTCGGCGGTTTGCGCTCGGTGCCTAAATGCTGAACCAGACTTGAGGCTCTACCTATGTGAAATTAAGCAAGGTCGAGGATCACATTTACTATATTTTAACATTGTATGATTGATTATACAGGATGTAACAGGAAATCGGCTTTTACTTTAACTACTGAAACCCGAGAAACTTTTGTTTCGAACAAGACGAAGAACATTTTTTTTTTAAATTCGCTTGTAAAAATGTCCTAAGTCATGTTATACTCTGTATTAAATCGCAATAATTGTATTTTGTGCGACGTGATGATATTAAGTACACGTTTATATAAGGTAGATAGAGGGTATGGGGTAGGGCAATTTGTAGTAAGAGTCAAGGTGTACGCAGGCCTTAAAAAAGGTTGACAACCACTGGTGTAACTATTTACCAAGGGCGGTACAAATATGATCATTTAGTAATTCTATTAGCTTTACATATTACTTTGGCGATACTGAGGGTATCTTCCACTTTGGAACATGCCGCAAATATGCTTTATATAATTTAAAAAAATATATTGAATTGTGAAAACACATAACAAACAAATAAAATTTATATGTGCACGCCGGATCGCTGAGCGAGAGCCTTGCCCCTCGATCACGGAGGCCATCAAAATGTTATTTGGAATAATAATCTGGTCCAGTTCAAAATATAATAAACCATTATATAGATACCTACCTAGAACATTGATCTAATACAATAAGGAAGTTGAGTCCTTTTTTTTATCGATGTTCACATGCAAACTTAAATAAAAACCTAAGCCGCGAAAACGCCCGGTAAGAGGCGGGAGAGTGTGTTACATCTGGTAGCTTGTTTGTGTGAAAAATAAGGGAAAATATCCGGACTCGCTTAATATAGACTAAAATTTTTAAAAAAAAAAGGTGATATTATATTAACTATTATTATATTAAATATTGTGATATTATATTTAATATTTAATTAATGAAGATATTATAATTTGAGGTTTCACTCTTTAAGTTAAAAAGTAAAAAAAAAAAAATTTCATCCTAGACTTGCAGATAAAGTCAATAGATGTCGCATATCAATAAAAGTGATAAAATTTATCCTGACACTATCTAGAGGGCATTTAGTTCGAGTTGAATCTTGCAAAAAAGTGCTTTTTGATGGTTATTTTTTCAACTTAAAAACACGAAATGTCATTTTTCACCGACCGTTATGTTATCAAATATAGCAAATTTCGGTGAAAAATGACATTTCCTGTTTTTAAATTGAAAAAATAACCATTAAAATGCACTTTAGAAATTCCAGTCGAAAGTCAAAATATTTTTCACTCAACTTCCTTATTTCTAGGTAGGTATTATCTATTTGTAGAAACAGAATTAAAAGAACAGACAACTTATAAAGCCCTATCCCAATAATAAAGACCTCTAGCTATAGGTACTAGGGAAACAGTACCTCCATTGCCGCATTCCAGGACGCACACGCACTTCGCATGATGTGTGATTAAATGGAAGAGGCGAAAGATGTGGCATAAATCTTCCCGAAGAGACAATAATTCCCGGGGCTCGCGGCATTCTGGATATGTCTTCAGAAGAAAATAAGCCAATAAAACTGAGCTCTGTTGTGGTTTATTTTTCCGTTGTCACTACCAAGAATGTCGTTTAGCATTTTTATTCCGCGCTTAACCGTGACAAGGGCTGGGAATAATATGGCGGGTGAACAGCGCGCAGGGGTGGGTGTGTGTGGTTCTCGAGCCTCTGGTGAGGTGTTGACAACTGCGGTAAGAGAGCTTATTAAGGAAAGATGAAAACAATGTTAAATCGTAACACACATTTTAAACGACGAAGTATAATATATTATTACAACAGAAACATGATTTTCTAAAGTAAAACTTCGAGTATCGAGTAATTCAGATGTTTTTCTTACGGAAATAACGTTTTCAAACGGAAATGACGTTCTTATATCGGTACAGTTACTGCCATCTGTTTTTTGTATTATTTTTAAAGGGTTCTGACCCATATATTTTTATTATTTTCCGAATCTTGAATGAAAAATGAAGAGCGAACTTATATTCATAATTTTTATTGCATTTCTCAATACAAGCGTGTGTTCGTTTATTCATGTAGACATGAATATCTACAGATGAATGACACCACCAGTTATAACAATATTCTAACAAATGCGAGAACCCTTTAAAAATAAAAACAAACACATATGGCAGTAATTGTAGCGTTTTAGTAATACCTTACACAAAGTTAAAAAGTTTTACTTCAATCGCGCGAAATGCTTACGCCGTTCTTCCATGGAGCTACGTTCAAGCGACGCGATCGCCGCTCGTCTGTGTTTTCCATAGTATTATTAGTGTTTGAAAACGCCGCTAGACGCTACACTAGCAAAACAGTATGACAGGTAGCGGTAGCTTCGCTTGTGAGTAGCTACGTGGAAGAACGGCGTTAGACGCACTAATATTTTTTCTCTAAGATTCTCGAACAAGGACGTTTAAAAATTTCCTACATCCCATAGAAAAGTGTCGTAAGTCAAAAAATTTATATTTTCCATTTTATCTATGAAAACTAAAGTGATTGCGATCATCTATGCCACGTGAAAATTGATCATTCCATCTCCGCTAGATATCGCTTCGCTATCAGACCGCTTGTTGGCTATTCATTCTTATAATTAATTATACATAGAGATAATTATTTACTTACGACACTTTTCTATGGGATGTGCGATATATATTCTTGTAATAATATAGTATAAGTAAACCAATTAAACAATAATTAAACTATAGCCAACGTTTCGAACAGCTTTGCAGTGTCTACCATCAGGGCAAATTTGTAAAAGAATAATATAAAAATATATTGTAGTTTGCCTTCAAATCCAAAAAGAGGTAATTTGCAACAAAATGATTGTATAATAATGTAAATTGCAATAAAATGCAACACGGCGTAATACCTCAAAAATAAATCACGATAATGCTTTTGGCCGGGAATATCTCAAATCACAACTTTATTTAACTTGTTTATCAGTCCTTACCGGGTTCAAGCAATTACATTCATTTGCAGACTAATATTTTATTCATACCTACCTAAATATTATGTTACGATTTAAGGAAACGCAAATATAATTTAATAATTATTAAAAATACTAAATATGTCTATCTATAACTCTTATTAAACGAAGTCCAGATTTTTGCTTTGAAATTTAATGTAATTTTCAAAATTTGAACTGAGTTGATTCCGACAATTCGTAGTTTTTCATGGGCTAGGTATTTTATAAACAAAATAACCGTCAAAACGTCAACCTGTCCACAGGAAATAAATTGTATTAATTTTCGAAGAGGCGGCTATGGTACAATTATTATGCATACAAATTATACAAAATAAATAAACGTTAAACTAACGACAAAAACATGTTTTGTTTATTGTTTACCAATTTACAGTGAAATAATAATAACAATGGATCTATTTACCGCAATATGAGTAAAATTCTATGAATATATCTATTTGTAATTTGTAATATAAAAGTATTATAAACAATATTACGACACATTGACATTAGTAATCTCTTCATTATTTTACCCGGTACCTTTTTTTTTATTAACTCCACACAGGAGGCTTTGAGGAATATAATTTCCCTCAGGGCCTATGTCGTCTTTGAAGATGCTGTGTGTGGATTTTTTTGAGGAGATGAAAAAGTGAACATGGGTCTTGAAGTGACCCGTTCTCATGTGACAAATGTCAACCGTGTGCATATGTCGGGCGCGCGTTTGGCGTGTTTTCCGACTATGCACCGGTGCCGAGGGGATCAATGACGCTAGTTCCTCGGAGGATCTTCCATTGAAATACCACTAGAACAAGAATAGCATACCCACCCGATGCCTGTGCTCTAAATATTGCAATCATCTACCAAAAGTACCGTCCGTTTCTGCATGGAGTCGAGGGTTTTTTTAGGTACTTTGGGGCTCCAGACCAAACGGCGCACTTGAGATTTGTACATGGTTAGCAGTTGTGTACTATTAAAGTATCTGCGGGCCATGTACAGTACGCCCAGTTTCTGAGAGGCTTAGTTAAATCTGGCTTCGATGGAGCCCCCGAATCTAAACTGGTCACTTAGAATTACACCGGGCATATCAATTGATGGCCTGTTCGGAAGAATACTACCGTTGAAAGAGACCAAATTGTCATTTCGATCCCTTTTAGACGTAATAATAATAAAACCTACTTAAGCCGAAGCTTAACGTGAAATCACCATTTATTTTAATCTTTACCACAAATCGTTGGATAAATAAGAGCTTGTCCTATTGTTTCGTTTGAGTAGAGTTTAAATAAAATTTTTGGTTATTTAAAAAAAAATTAACCTACTAAACTACTAAAAAGTTTTTTTTTGCAATGAAAAATTATTCTTCTTCTTCTTCGATGGCGCTACAGCCCATATCGAGCTTTGGCCTCCCGCAACATTCGCCTCCAACTCCTCCTGTCCTCAGCGGCTGACTTCCAGTTAGTTATCTGGAGAAGCTGTGCTGCATCCCCTCTTACTTCGTCTTCCCACCTCAGTCTGGGTCTTCCCACTTTTCTCTTTCCACCTGGGTGTCCAGCCATAATTCTTTTAGGGACGCGTGTGTCCGGCATTCTCTGTACATGTCCAGCCCATCTCAACCTGAGGAGTCTCATATGGGCTGAGATATTGGGGGCCTGATAAATATCATACAGTTCTTTGTTGTGTCGGATACGCCACTGTTCCCCCTCTTTCACGGGTCCACATATTCTTCTTAACACTTTTCTTTCAAAAGTATCCAGCATTTCAGCCATCTTTGCCGTCAGTGTCAGCGCCTCACATCCATATGCCAATACAGTTCTGACAATGGTCTTATATATGGTTACTTTCGTTTTCCTGTGGACGCTACGTGACTTAAACACTGGCAGCAAAGAGAAGTATGTTTTGTTGGCTGCTGTGATTCTCCTTCTGATTTCTGCTGGATCCTCATTGTTCTCCGTCAGACTGGAGCCCAGGTAGGTGAATTGATCGACCACTTCGTATGAGTAGTTGTCTTTAAATTGTGCACTACCTCTTCTTCTATGTGAAGGGTTTCTGCTCTGTATCATCATTTTCGTTTTGTCAACATTAATCCGCAGTCCTACTTCCCGCGCCGCTATTTCTAAAGGGTCGAAGACCTCCTTAATAGCTGAAATTGATCTTCCGACAATGTTAATATCATCCGCATTAAATTCCGCATTAAATCCGCATTAAATTCCGCGAAAAATTATTAACTAATATAATTAAAATATAGAATCAAATATTTCGTTATGGCTAGGATTATTAGTGAAAGTTTCCCTTAAACAACTTTTGTAATTCCCAAAACAAAAATAAACAACTTTCTTGCAACCTCTTGTAGGCCGCAGTCCCCCCGGCCGCGGCGGGTCCGGATTTTTTAAGCGATTTTGCCCCTTATGTATAAAGAAATTGTGTGAAGAACAAAGTCAGAATCGCTTGGGTCATTCTCGATCTTGACATAACGAAATACTGGATAGCATTTAGCCACTCCGAATAATTCATATTAATTGACAATGACGCGCCGGGCACCAAAGATGGCGGACAAAATGGCTGCCGCTTGATAATATGATCTCTTTCATATTCAGTCTATATTTATTAATAGTTTTTCATATAAATCCATTGTGGAAAGCATTGATTTGAGTGATTATTAGGAAGTTCGTTTTATCTAAATTATTTAGATGTAATTTTTGTAATATGTCACAAAAGAAATGTTATAAAAATTAAATTCGTAAGAAAGGTGAGAACTGTCAAATATTTTACGTCATATTGAAAAAATATATTTTTTGTATGCTGACTTTCAACAAGTTAAATCGACCGATACAAGACTTCGTTTGCCAAGTGATTTTTATGTCTATTGTGGTGGTACGCCTATAATGGTGGTGATATGAAACAATAAAAGTGAACACATTTTCGACTTATATATTTCTACTAACTTATCTTACTCAAAATTTTTCACAAAAGGTGTATAGTATCATGCGCAATATAAGCTAGGGAAATTTTACTTTAGGTATTTAATGTTCTTAGTTGTAATCGAATCACAGAAATAAATATTATTATGTTTATGAAAATATAGATACTTGGAGTAAGCAATTGATCACGACAATCTGTTTAATTCAATATGTAAACGTATTTATCTCTTTTCGTTTGTCTACCCCTGACAAAATTCTTGTAGTAGTTTAAGGGATATTCGGGTTTTCTATGAAAGATTTCTATAGCACGGAATGGAGCGATCCTCAAGTCCGAAGATGACTGCGAATGCTTGAGGCAAGAGACTTGACATATTTTTAAGGTTCTTATCTACTTATCTTATATAAAAAATGCTCTTAAATCATACTACCTACGGTCCTTGGCATTCTATTCCTATTTTTTTCAGATTCTGTAAGACACCAAATGTTCAATTAAATACCTGCCCTGAACAAAAATTACTTTATTGACAACCAAATTTTTTTAATGAATACCGCACAAGAGTCCCAACTGCTTTCGTATGGAGCTAGTGAGATTATTGCATCCCCAATTGGGGTATGTCACTATAAAAAATAAAAATTTAATATCGGGATGTTCTGTATTAGCGCCGTCCGAGTATACATTTAGGCAAAATCAGGTTTTCAAAATATTTCACCAAAGTTTGGTAATTAAACATATCTTGATTGACTGCCTTAACACAGTACCATATTATGAATACGAATCAAATACATTTTTAGAAAATGAATTATATAAAATGTATTATGACAAAACTATACTAACCGACAGAACAATTAGTCATAATAGACCCGATATAGTTTTACATGACAAATATAAAAAATAACTTATATCATTGATGTACCTATTCCCAATTCTGTAATATTGAAAAATCTATTTCTGAAAAAATAAGAAAATATACAGATTTAGGGAATGAGATTAAAAGAATTTGGCATTCTTAGACAATAAAAATATTACCATTTGTTATTTCGGCTACTGACATTATACCTAGCTCTCATCATTTTAAATAGACGTAAGATTACGAAAGATTTTTAAAATTTTTATAATGAGGGATCAGTAGAATTTATCGGAATTCTACCTAGCCGAACCTTCTGATACGAAAATATCTGGAGTCGGTGAATTATTTTCCCATTTGGTCTCTGGTAGGTTGACATGTTGTTCATGTATTGTATTGTATTTATTATACTTTTATAGTACAATTGCATAGCGTGGATTGGCAAGATGATCATTTGTGGAAAAGTGTGTGGAAGGGTTTAGTTTTTCCTGTGGGAGACTCTTTCACCCAACTATCTTGTCTCTTTCGACCATATATAAATTTATAAATTTACTATTGGACACCGACACCTAGATTCTTACCCACCACTTATACATTTTTCCTTTCCAGAAACACTTAGAGTAACCCATGGCAGAGGTGTTGTTTAATAAATGGTTTCCAGGGCAGCGGTTTCCATACGCCTTTAAAACTGATAATTTTACACAACATTTGTTACGTTCAACTCGTTGGCAGTAGCTACATGCCTATAAACATATCAATAATACAAAAATAAATTAATAACAAGGCTCCATCAATTCTATATTCTAATCAAAAAAGACAATAAGAGCGAAACTCTATCGAAAATCTGAAAACAGAAAAACCAGAAAAAGGTACGGTCACGTCTAGAACTCGAACCCAGGGTTTTTCTGATTTTTCGCTGATATTGTCTTCATTTAATTAAAATAAATCTTTTATATATGGACGCGTTCACTGTTAATGGAAACCCTAGACATATTTTAGAAAATAGATTTAGCTCCTTGCACTAAGAGTAGTTTTGAGGATTTCCGGTTCCGAATTAACTACCCTATACAACTCTACTCTAGCTAGGTACACACAGGGAGAGGTATTGTTACGATAAGATAACTTAGTGCCGGTCCGCGGTACGCGAAATCACGCTTGTTCAATCACTCTTCCCGCTAACTAGTGAACACGTTTACATAGGTACACATTTGCACTAACTTATGGGCCTATTCAATGTTCAAAGTGACAATGTGGAAGGAGATGTCAATATACTATTATCCACTGAAGCGATTTCGGTCCAAATTTGGACCACTTTAATTTTTCTAGGATTGATTTCGGTCCAAAAATGGACCACATTTTTGTACCATTCGTAAAAAATTATTTTTAATTGTTTTCAAATGTTCCCGCATCCTGCAAAAAACGTTGTTTTAGAACTGAAAATCTACTTCAATTAATGATCAAAATATGTCACTGTTCTTCCCTTCACTTTTGATGTAAGTACTCTTTTCAATCCAGTTGATAGCAAATATTTTTTCAAACTGCCAACTGTCAAAATCTTGTTCTTTTTAAATGTCAAATTTACGTGTTTTTGTCGCTTTTTCTAATATATTTGTATACCAGTGTAATAATGGTTGAATTATCACTCTTTTTAACGTATTTACATGTCAAAATAATTTAAAATGAAGTGAAATATAAAATGGTGGATTATCGTTTATTACTGGATATTTTTCAATGAATAAAGCATTAATCGAGTTAATTCTTATTGTAGAATAAAGTTTTTAAGAAACTGTTATATTTCAATTATCCCAGTTTTTAACTAACTGTCGAACTAACCAACCACAATTGGCACGCACTCTAACCCATACGTACATCGTCTCATACATATTCTGCTATTTTCATATTCATACAATGTCTCACATATACTCTTCTGTCATTCTGACTTTTGACATGCCCCAACTCATTCTAATCTGATTCACTTGATCG
The DNA here is from genome assembly GCA_951813805.1 of Limnephilus auricula. Lineage (NCBI taxonomy): Eukaryota > Metazoa > Arthropoda > Insecta > Trichoptera > Limnephilidae > Limnephilus > Limnephilus auricula. The sequence continues at coordinate 12,698,130 of OX638403.1, forward strand.
TGCCATGTCTTCCTCGGGCATCCCCGACTACTTCTACCATTCACATTTGCGTCATATATTTTTCTTACACCCCTTTCTCCGTTTATTTGTTCTACGTGCCCAAACCATCTGTGGGGTCCCTTTCTTACCTCAAAATAATATATATAAAAACCAAACGATTTAAATTAATAATATGGGAGACAATGCCTTTCATATTTTGCCATTTAAGAGCACAAAATTGACAAAACTTTTCCATATTTTGACATTTGAACAGTCCACGTTAAACACCGGTCTTGACCTTTTTCAAGTTTGTTAAAATTGTGATCACCTATCAAGCATAACGAGTATATTGCTATAATTGTCTGCTTATCAAAATGTGACGAAAAACTAAAACCGACTCAAGAATCGTCGATTTACGGGACCGTTTAATATTCGAAAAGATGCTGATCGTCGATTTGATAGACACCAAATGTTATAAAGGTTTAAAATAACTTCAATAAACCTAATCTAATTTGGATGATTAAACTATGTCAATGCTCTATGATTAGAAATCAAAAAAAAAAACTTTTATATTAAAACATTTTGCTTCGATGAACCATTAAAAATTATTTAAAAAAGTATCTGCGCGTTCAACAAAGAGATAATTTATGAAAACATGTAGGTAGGTATTATAATATACAAACTTAGAATAAAGAGTACATCATGTAAAGAAAATCTTTTCCCGTGGTATGCCTTGCTTTGTCTGGTCTGGACTTTTTTCAGTCTTAAGATAAATTACACGGAATACGTAGGTACTTCTCTTTTATCATTTTTATATCTCTGACACGGAGGTCCTTTACGGAATTAGGTAGAACCACCGAACAGATTATCACTAGAAATATAATACATAGTTCATATGTTCGGTTAATTTCATTGGATTAGAATACAATTTAAGAAAAATAGAGAGTGCGATTAGATTATGATTCTTCTTTATCTAACTAATATCTAACTGGACTTAACGTCCGTTCTAAAGGATGTTCTCGTTCAATCTACGGCAGGGGAACCACTCACTGAAGACGCCCGCCTGAAGATCAGATATGATCGGCCATCTTCGTAACCGTTCGTGTATTAGGCCCAAACTTCCGACAGTTGTTGTCTATTATGAACTACTACCAGTGGCACCTATTCAGTCACGTAAAACTACATATAACTACACATTCCAACGTTTTCTGCTGAGAGACATTGAAACTACATACTGAAACGACATCTATTGAGATATACAGGATGTCTGGGGGGAAAGTGCATAAACTTCGGGGAGTGAGTCTACATGATGGTAGGAGTAAAAAAGATAAACAACTTTTTCCGAAATTCCAACTTGTGTTTTCCCATACAAAAAGACGTAGATACCTGTTAAAAATCCTTAATGTAAGGTACAAGCTTACCCGACATCTATTGAGATATACAGGGTGTCCGGGGGTAAAGTGCATTAACTTCGGGAGGTGATTCTACATGATGGTAGGAGTAAAAAAGATAAACAACTTTTTTCAAAATTCCAACTTATTTTTTCCCATACAAAAAGACGCATCTGTTAAAAATCCTTAATGTAAGGTACAAGCTTACCCGATAAATTTTCTGTGAGTCAGACGGGCGACGTTGGATGGTTATAATTCACGTATGTGATAATATCGTACGATGGTTATAATATCGTAACAGCGTAAAAAAATTGAGCTGGGAACACACGTCGGACTAATTTTATTTTTTTACCAAAAAGTACCCCTAAAAGTTGGAATTTCGATAAAAGTTATGTATCTTTTTTACTTATACTATCATGTAGAATCACCTCCCGGACACTTTACCTCCGGACAACCTGTATATTGAAACTACATACACATTGACAAATAGTACATACACAGATTTGAAAGAATGTGATCAAGTAACAATATTGATACTACTTTAGAAATCAAATTTAAATAATTAGCTTTATTTAAAAAAACTATTTAATAATAAAAAATAAAAATAAATTACTTTCAAAATCATATTTTAAATTTTCATTTTATAAAGTTTAATGATATTTCATCGAAAGTAAGGGCAATTGAACTTACTTTAGGCATACCAGATACACCCACGACACATTTCTTTCAGTTTATATCTTCAGAGGACTGGATGCTGGAAATGGCTGATTTGAATAATTTGGAAGATGGGAGCACGCGGTCTAACAAAATTCTTTTCGTGAAAATGGCAGGGTATGGTCGTTGTGTAATTATCTCATTTTCTTTAATAATTCGCAAAGTTTGTCCTTGTGTTTGCATTTCAAATTTTCAGAAAAAACTCAGGAATTGTTCAGCCTCAATTTGTTTCACAATTTGGGAGGAAGGTACCACCATTTTTCCGGAACCATTTACTGGATAACCAACTCCTCTGTCATAGGCCATCGCTACGTTTGGTGACTTAACAGGGTTTATGGGGTGAGATTTTTTTTACACAGAATACCTCACAAGAGTCCCAACTGCTCAAGTCTGGAGCCTGTACGACTATGGCATCCCCAATCGGGGTAAGTTGTGAAGCTGAAGGTAAGCGGGGAAGGGAAAGATATGGGAAAGAGGAAGGTGAGGAAGTACCTGGCTATTCAGACCTAGTCACTAAAAGCCATTTCAAGCAACGTTTCAATTCTGAATGGTGGCTTATACCAGGGCGACACTGAGAGTATCTTCCATTCTGGAACCTGCCGCATATATAGTACATATATTATTTTAATGAATTAATTGTGTAATAACACAAATTAAATAAATAAATTTTATTTGCGCACGCCGGGTTCGACGAACCCGTGACCTTCGGAATGGGAATTCAAGGCGTTGCACCTGGACTACGCCGGCCGTCAATTAGACTAACCCTGCCTAAAATAAAACCAATACCTAATGAAATATCTGATAATCACAAATATTTTTTAATATATTATTTGGTTTTGGCGACAAGAATTGATTCAGGTCTCCGACAGCAAGTCAGAATCCACTTGATTCACTCACTGTCATCCGGTTTCACTTAAATATTTTAAAGAATCAACAGTAGTTCGCGTATTATGATTCCTTAAAAGAAGGTTGCCCGTATTTTTCTGCACGTGCAAACAATAGTTTTCTTTATAATATTTTTTTTTCTTTAGCAAAACTGAGTTTTTGCTCAACTCAAAATAATATGGAAGAATCCCGCACAGCCAAACAATAAAGAACGCTTTTAGCGATAGATATTTTCAGAGTTGAAAGGGCAAAAATACAAGAAACTTTTGAGCGAACGAAAGGTTTTTTGTATGCCGCATCAGCTTTTCTCTGCGGAATTTCAGATATTGACTTTCAACGATAAATACTTATTATGGAAAAAAATATGCTTCCGTTTGGAATATTTTTGGGAGTCCGATTTTGCAACAAACTTTGTACGTACCATATTATATAAGAGTATGTAATAGAATAAAGATTTACTTTATCAACAAAAAACAGGATTACCATAAAAATGATTCCCAAAAATATAAATCCAACTATTCTCTATTACGTACTATATTTTTTTTATCTTACACATTATTATTGTACCTACGCCGTTATTCGACTGTTGGTTGGAATTTATTATTTGTTGAAAATTGTGTTGTTTAATAGAATTAATTAATTAATTCTATTAAAATTATTAAATAAATTAATTAAGGTAAATTTTTAAATTTACTTATTTTTAATGAAATTCTATTAAATTAATTAATTAAGGTAATTTTTTTGTTGGAAATTGTGTTGTTTAATAGAATCTATCGTTTGAAAATTGAACAAATCAGCCAACGACCAACAGTATAACTTTAGTATATTGTGTCTAGGATGAACGAAGTATGTATGAAGAATGAATTAACGATGAATGTAAGTAAGTCTAAAGTCACGGTGTTTGAAAGAGAGAGTCAGAAAAAGGTGTGCAATATAGTTGTGAATGATGAATACTTGGAGCAGTTGGATGAGTTTGTATATTTGGGAAGTATGTTTACGAGAGATGAGAAGGCTGATAGGGATATCGAAAGAAGGGTGAATGCAGGTAACTCCATTAATGGAGGATTGAACGCCGTTGGAGCCAACAAAAAGTTGTCCACAGAAGCGAAACTAGCAGTCCACAATGGAGTACTGGTACCTACCCTGATGTATGGCAGTGAATCGTAGAAATGGCAGAGAAAGGATGAAAGTAGACTGAATGCTGTAGAAGTGAGATCCCTGAGGCGTATGTGTGGTAAAACCATGTATGATCGTGTGAGGAATGTGGAGATCCGAAAAGAATGCAAGGCTGATGTGAGCGTAGTAAGTAAGATTAAGAAAGGGACGCTTAGATGGTTTGGGCATGTTGAGCGAATGAATGAAGAAAGAAGTGTACAGAGAATTTATGACGCGAATGTGAACGGTATAAGAACCCGAGGACGCCCAAGGAAGACGTGGCACGATCAAGTAAATCAGATACTTGAGTCGGGCCATGTCAAGAGTCAGAATAATAGAAGAGTATGTATGAGAAGATGTATGAATGTGAATGAGGCAAGGAGCGTGTGCCAAGACCGAGTTGTTTGGCGGTCCGTTCTCTCTGCCTACCCCTGCGGGGAAACGGCGTGATGGTTAGTTAGTTAGTTAGTTAAAAATACACTTAGTTTTTCAAAATTTTAAAACTGCGTGTACCAGATGAAATAACAATCTTTCAAAATCATTTTATATTTTTTTGTAAAAAAGAGTCAAAACGTCTAGAATTTGATTTAAAAATGACTAATATCCAGTATTCTCTGATAATACCCTCTTAACCATTTGCTGTGTTGTTTGCAATATAAATAAAATAATAAAATTATGCATTTAGTTAAGTACTACAAAAGCTCCATTCGATTCTTGTATCTGGTTGGTTCTTGCTAATACCTACCTGCTTAGGCATTTTTTTCTTATAATAAACCTAAACGAAAAAATGATAAGTTCTTCACACGAAACAAACTTATTTTGTGGCACCATTTTAGTTCTGAATTAATAAAATACTAGTTTTAACTACTTTTATTGTTTAAAAAACTGATACGATAAAATACAAGACACCGAAAAATTAAAAAGATCTCTCGTCTTACCCGGAAAAAATGGTCGATGATAATATTGTTAATTCTGAATTTAAAATATGAGATCGACAAAAATTACTTAAAAATAAGAGGTCCGAATGGCCGAGATGGTAAAGACTATTTATATTGTATACAATTATACTGATAATATGTTATATTATATTATTTATAATATTTTACATTATGTTTACCACTGTAAACTTCAAAACCCATGTTCACCTTATTGTAAAAGCCTTAATGGCGTTTAAAAAACTAAATTATTATCCCAGCAAGAAAGAAATTCTGCGTTCGGGTCCCATTTGCGATCGTTACCATTTTATTTTTTTCTTTTTCTTATTCTTTTTCATATTTTCGTTTAGATTTATTAGTATTATCTTTTTATTCAATGATAATATTACATTGATGGGTATAACCTTCCAAAGTTATTGGAACAAAAGTTATTCAAGTTAAATATTTTTAAAAATTTTGTTTTCGTGTGACAGACGCTGACAGACTGCAAAGTAATTTTTATAAAAGTTTTGTAACTTTCGGTATATAAAATATTAACATAACATACGGCAACGAAGTCCCAACTGCTCCCCTGGAGCCAGTGGGAGTGTGTTATGAGGCTGAAGGTAGTGGGGAGGGATGATGCCGATGGGGAAGAGGAAGGTAGGGAAGTACTCGGCTATTTAGATCTGGTCACCAAATATGGCTAAAGACATTTCGAGCAATATTTCATTGCTGAATAGTGGTTTTTCATCAGGGTGATAGTGAGAGCCTCTTCCAACCTTAAACGTTCTGCAAATATTATAATTTAAATTATTTTAAAATTAATGAATTGTGAAACATTACAAATTATTAATTTAATAAAACTTATTTGCGTAAGCTGGGATTTGGACTCGCGGCCTCCCTATTACTAGTCGAGAGTTCTACCTTTAGGCCATGGAGGCTGTCGTGTACTTTAAGTGAGTGTGTAATAATGATATTAATTAGTAAATAAAAGTATGTATTTGCCAAAAGTTTATAAAGAAAACTAGCTTACCCGCTCATGCGTTGCTGTGGCTAACGAAACATAACACCAGCTACTGGATGCTTACCTAACCTAGATAACCAAGAGTTGTGTCAAAAAATTAACTCACACCGCTATCTGTCAGAACCTGTGTCATGGAACTTACAAATAATTTCAAATCATTGTTCCATAACAAACATTTAATTCGGATTAATAAATATTGAAGTTAATAATCGAGATAAAAAACTATCTTTTAAGTTGGACCAAATGATACACAGTAAGTCAAATTTTATAAAAACCAGTTAATTTGTTTCGGAGTTTACCTTAGACTAACATCGTGATGCTAGATTTTTATATATAAAGATAATTTTTCACGTAGGTAACAGAATAATATTCAGCTATTTCATATATATTTTCAATAAACTCGTATATATTTTTCTCTGTACAAAAATTGTTTTGATAAAAGGTCGAAAAAATCAAAGGTTGCTTGGCTAAAAAGACTTTGGTAGTAGTATCATTGAAATAATTCAGAAGGTGGTAACCTGAATTTTCCTACCCTCTGAAAACAGGCAAAACCTTTTGCATTTTTTCGCTGATAACAAATTCACACAAAATTTTCTATTCAGAAGGTACTTAGAGACAAAAGAAATTCCTCTTTGCACACGTGCCACAAGCTATAGAAAAGGAAATATCTGGACCCCTCATTTAAGGATAGGTAGGTTTTTTTAAATGAAAAGGTTCCATGTAATCCAATGGTCTTTATTGGTAAAAAAAGAAAATTTAGGGTTCGTTTCTAAGCACGTATTACAGATTACGTATATATTGCCAATAAATGTTTCCATGAATGGCGAATGATCAATTATTATTTATATTTATGTTTAGAAAAGCCTTAATTTGACTCCGTAATGTCGTTTTTTTTTCTTCGATATAAGTTTATCACACCTGTGGAACCTTCACTGGCTTAAGTGTCCTGAGAGAATCCAATTCAAACTTTGCTGGATGGTTTTTAAAGCAATACACGCCCTGGCACCACCCTACCTGTCAGAACTGTGCATTCCAAATGATGTCAACACTAGGCAAGCCACCCTTCGATCAGCATCTTCAACAGCCATAGGTAGACTCTCAGTACCTATACGCAATCCCAATACCAATTTCGGAGACCGAGCTTTTGCAGTAGCAGGCCCAACAGCTTGGAACTAACTGCCTTCACATTTGCGAAAGATCGACAGCACACCTGAGTTCAGATCAAAACTAAAGACTCACCTTTTCAAATTATCCTATCCGCAATAATAACATCTCTCTTCAGTAATATTTCACTACTTAGTTCATTCGATTTTCGTTGATCGACTTATCTTTCTTAGACCACACTTTAACCACACTTTTACCACACCGTGACTACACTTTGACCACACTGTAATTTTTTTTTTTTTTTGTAATATTTGTCATAATTTGTCACTGACAGCACGAGCAGTAGGTAAACATTACAATAATTGAAGAAATAATAATATGTGTTTGTTAATGTAATTAGTATGTTAGTCATAAATATTTAGGTTTAAGATAGCTGTAAGTCATAGTACTAGTAAAGCAATATTGTGTAAATACCCACTCGGTCTTAAAATAAGTGTAGTTTTTAGTTGTAAGTCATTAGCTATAAATCTTTGTTATGTTATAAGCCATTTGTAATATACATATAGGTTAAATGTATAAATGAATTTGTAAAGCGCCCTTGAGGTGATTTTCTCACGAAAATGGCGCTATAAAAATCATCCAAACATTATTATTATTTAAGTTAAATAAATCAAGTAAGTAAATAAGTTAAGTAAATCACGCGAGTGTTAAAAAGATATTCATCTGCATTCGTGTATTATTTTAATGTTAACGCTGCATAAGAATCCCAACTGCCCGAATGAGGGACTACATAGAGGGACTATGGCAAATATAGTAATTTGAAATATTGAAATATGCAACACTTATTTTTTCAAATTTTTTAAGTATGTTCCCCGTGTCTTCACTTATCCCCCCATTCCCCTCCTCTCTCCAACAACTGACGCTCTGTCCCACTCTAGTATACTGTCCCTTTCTTTCATTAAATTATGTATATATATGTGTACTTCTGTATTTGTAGACATTATTTTTGTAACAGTCCTGATGATGGTTCGGAAGTACCAAAACCTGTAAACGTTAAATAAAAATAAAGTGACTTAAAACAATGTATTTTATTTTAATTTATTTAATACTTATTTTGTAGACATATTTGAAGTATTACGTCCAACACGTTCCATTTTAGTAGTGTCAATTCCCTAAAGTAACTAGGTACTATGTAGTATTCTGAAATGACAATTTGTTCCTCTAATCTTCTAAGTACGGATATTCCATGTAATACTATTAAAATAAACATATTAACCACGGTAAACTCTAGATACCTTTGTGACAAATGTTCCTCGACGCTATTATTATGCAGTTCACACATTCATATCGCTGCATAAACGCTACATAACAATGTCGTGCAATTGCACTTCGGTCCAGGGGAGTATCAAATCAAATATATAGGCAATTATTTATAATATTTTTCTTTTTAGTGTATTTATTTTCATGTTATAATAAGAACTTGAGTGAAGCAAGCTTGCCTCTATCTGCTGTCGAATACATAATTTTAATCAATCAATATTTTTAAATCCAACATTTTAATAATTAGATCTGCAATAATACAGTATAAAATCCACCATGCCAATATTTGTACAACAGATAATATTCCATTCCTTTTTAAAATACTGATGATTGAAATCACAAAAATATATGTAATAATGGATAATATCAGCAAATAAACACCTTCACCTCAATCAATCGATTAACATTCTCTCGAACTCGGCTTTGCGTATCGATCAAAACTCTATTTAATTTTGAGTACATAAAAACATATTTCTTTACGATTATTTTTCGAAGGTAAACGTCAATATCAATAATTTTCATTTATCTGCCAATCCAAAAAACCTACAGATCCATTTGCACCAAATGGTAGAAAAGCATTTTTTTTACGAAGCAAAATTATATTATATAGTTTTTTTTAACCTCACACAGAAGGCACTGAGAAAAATAATTTCTCTCGGAACCTATGCTACGTATGGATGCTGTTTTTAAGAAAACGAATCAAAGGAAATGCTGGGCAGGAAAAAAATTCGAAGGGTGACGGACATGCGAATCCATCCCTCTCGGTCCAAGACGATGGCTCGAATGATACCATCTGGAGAAGTCAAAGGGTCTCCCTAAACCACCACGCAGCTGGTAGGCAGACGCATCCGTCGCAAAGACCTGAACACACCTCACCTGATGTACCCGGGCACCCCAGGTAAGTCACCAAACCACTTGGGGTGACCTATTGCAGAGATGTTGGAAATCCAATAAATACTTTCAGGGGGCAGCGGTACCCACACCTCATCCTAAGTATTATGGAGAAAAATAATGTTCTCCACAATTCTACTTTACGCTATTACCTACCAATTTACAAGAAACAGTCACCCATGTGAACTGTCCGCAGGTTAAAAGACCAACACGGCTCTGCCCCCTCTGCTGTGATTTGTATCAAATACAGAAACGATCGGTTGACGATAGTTGGGCAAAGTTAACGCCGCGTTGTAAAGTTAGCGGAACCTCAAAGACATAAATTTAGGGCTCGTATTGTGCCCTTAAACAGAGGAATGGCGGTTCATGTTGTCAAGAGGATATTGTAAATTCTCCATTATGTTGAGGTATAAAAGCAATGACGTTAGTACACTGGGTAGGACCCTTCGACACAGTTGTTTTTGTTAATATAAAACAAAAGTCTTAAATGCTCGGAGTCTTTGTGACTATGGCAGCCTTTTGTAGAGCGGAATTTTGACAGGTGGAATTTAATGAGGAAGGGGTTAATGAATAGATTAAAAGTCGTAAGAGAACTGGTTTTTCGATGTTTTATCATACAATATGATGTGATGACACTCCATAACGCAGAGACTTCCCTGACATGGCGGGTGAAACAATACAAAAAAATGAATTTAATGTACAAAAATTTTAGTACGCAATAAAATAAAAATTAAGTGATTCTGAACAATAATTGACATAAGATATCTTGCTAGTTGTATTGTAAACTTGTATTCTAATATTGTTATTTAAGATTTAAAAATAAATAATTCATTAGCTCCACACTGGAGGTCCTAAGGTAAATAATTTTCCTAGGGGCCCTTATCTTCTTTAGGCATGTTGTTTAGAGGATCTTTTTAAGGAAAGGAAGGAGAAGAAGTTCTAAGAAGGAAAAATATATGAGAGGTTTGTAGGAATCTGGAGGTCAGTAGGTCCAAGAGTGACGGACGTATGAATCCTTTCCTTCCACTGCGGTGCAGTATCTCCCGATCCGGCCTGCCACCCGAAAATGGGCAGACGCATCCGCTGCCAAGATCTATACAAACTGTACCCATGAACCCAGGCATCCCTATGACAGGGGTGTTTCTTATCCAATAACTGGTTCCTCCTCTAACATTGCTTGTGTTTTAAGATTGTATTGTAGAATTGTATTGTTGGATTGTACTGTAAGATTGTGTTGTTGGATTGGATTGTACTATTGGATTATATTGTATTGTTTTTTTAATTGTAATTTTTGAAGCAACGCTCACCTAGATGGGAGAAGGTCCGTGTTTCAGACCAGTTCCAACGGATTGATGTGCAAATTACTAACGAATTTGGGAACAACAAGCTCACGAAACTCCGAAGGTCCAAATTACTCGGAATTAGTGTAAAACTTATGTTTTCCTATTCAGGGAGCTCTTAAGAAGATTAAGAAAATATTTCAAAATAAACTACACCCACAATGACTACAGTTAGGAGTTGTTGGGGTATTAATTATTGAACTATATATATGCTGGATTCAAAATGGGCTCCAGACTTAATTATGTTTCGTTAATGCTACATCGGAAAATTATTAAAAACAACATATCAATACCAAAGGTGTCGTACCTAGCAAAAGAAACACTTTTGTATGGTTATTTATAAATATATTTCCTTCATTAGGGCTAAAGTTAAACCAAATTGATGTATCATTGAAGAAAAAGATAACACTAATAATCTAAAAATGAAAATGAAAGAGACACAGAAAAATAAAAGATAATGTCGCAACTGGGACACGAACCCAGAACCTCTCGTCTTACCGGGACGGGCGCCTCTAACAATTCGCCTACTTCCACATATTATAAAACTGTTTAATAAAAATGTAAAATATTCGTCGATCTAGTACCTATTTTAAAATTTCAGAATTAACAATATTATCTTCGACTACTTTATTCCATATTATCAGCTACCTTTTTCTTTGCAAACAAGTGTTTAAGAACGTGTTTGTTACCTGGATAGTGTCTCGATAAATATATCCGATTTTATTTATGTAGAACACCTATTGACTTTTTGTAAAAGTCTAAATGAAAATTCAATTTTTATAAGAAAAACTCTCTTTTTATGACTTTTAAAGGTTATTCCCATTAATGTAATATATCATTGAAGACGAAGTTAACACTAATTATCTAAAAATGAAAATATGAAATTGAACGACACACTGAAAAATAAAAGAAAACGGTCGCAACTGGGACTCGAACCCAGAACCTCTCATCTTACCGAGACGGGCGCCTCAAATATGTCCGTTTTATCTATCTTGAATTATCGTAACGATTTCTTTTGTTATATTCAGGGGGTTTCTCACCATCCTCATCCGTACTATAAAGTTTATTTTCGATTTACGGTTTATTTATTTATTTAGTTGGAGTTTATTATTCGGTACTCGAACCTATTGGATGAGTTGGCCGAGTTTTATAACTCTTGCGAGTATTTAATTTTTATTTTTAAAATTATTCGTTATAGTATGAATAAGCTACTAGGAGGATGGTGAGAAACCCCCTAAATATAACAAAAGAAAACTTTACGACAAATTGAAAAACGCTTTCTTGCTAGCTTCTCATTTTTATGTTAATATATTTTTTTATTCAATTATTTTAATTTTAATTGTTGCAATTATAAATTTTAGTAAAATGCAGCGATAAAAAAAATAACTTCAACAATGCGTGTAGCAGAATGGCACGACACAAACGTGTTGAGAGAGCTAATAAATCGGCAGAACAAATCGCGGCAAGTAACTTGATTTATAAGTTCAAATTAATAAATCTAATATATGAAAAATAATATTTGTTTGTATGGTCGTATGTTATGCGCAGCCATACCATTTATCCGATTGCGATGAAACTTTGGGAATATGATGTGCGCGTACCCGGGATGGTTAAAGGATAGTGAGCTATGGCGTTATGAAATTATTTCCTGTACTATTCACCCGATTGCGATAAAAATTTCATTCCTATTAAAAAATGTTGAATTGTTGTGAATATACCCGTGAATATTTATATATACTGGTGAGCTCTGGCGCTATGAAATACGCATTAAAAAAAATAGGTCATGCGAGTTGTTTGAAAAATGGGTGTATTTTAAGGAGTTAGGCAGGGAAAAAGGCTGGGGGGAGGCGTTCGCGGGAGGGTCGGATGGGAAATTAAGAAGGAGGCTTTGCGTGAGGGGGGACAAGGGAGAGGGAAGGTTGAGGGATGGGGGTTGCGAGAAAGGATGTGCGGGAAAGGGGAGGGGAACGCGGGGAAGGTTAAAAGGAAACACGGGAAGGGAAGGGGACGCGGGTGGAGAAGAGGAGGAGGAGGAAGGGAAACGGGGAAGAATGGGAAACGAAACGAAGGAAGAAACAATTTATTTATTTAATTGCATTTCAACCGGTTATCAGCTAGTATATAAAATATTTTTCATAATTGATGTCATAAGTATACAATAGTCTAAGATTGTTTACAAGTTATTTGTTTTTTAAACAATATTCTCAACTCAGTAGAGAAATATATTATCATGATTAAGATGGGTTGTAGTGCCATTACGGTTTTAATTTAAGTTTATAATATAATAGCGTACAAATTAAAAAGAAATAATAAGGGATGCAGATAGCAATGAAACGATATAAACTTTTGATCCCTAAGATAATATTTGTCTAGAAAAAGAGATTTTTTTCATGACAAATATAAAAACTCGTTGATCGTTTAATATTAACCTACTTCAAATAATGACTTCTTCAAGACTTTTAATTCACGTTTTTATAAATCTTTTCACATGCACAAAGTTTGATTTACTATATATAGATGGTAAGTACAATTACAACGTTAACAGAATAAATATATCTACAACCAATAAAAAATAATAATGAAATAAACCGCACGCTTTTATAAAGATTTCGCGCATAAAACTATCTGCACTGTTTCTGAAGACGCCGGTAATCCGATAAAGGAGATATATCCTGCCCAAGGTGCCTCTCCTGTAGGCTTTGAAGTCGTAAAGATAATCCTGCCGCATCAAAACACGTTGCGCCCGCGAAAGCGCTGCAGTGTCATAACTTACCCTGTCAGGGGCTTACGTCGGAGCCTTGCGGTACGCCTTGCAATCTTACAAGGTGTTTCAGTTGGGGCAGGTCATTACGTTATTATATCAGGGCGGCTTATGGGAGCGACTAGATTACACGTGAGCAATGATGTGAAGACTATTATTCACAGGATGGAAATAGCAAAAATAACGGTTTATTTGAATTATATATATCTTTATCTTTTAAATATAAACATCTCGTGTCACAATGTTCGTCTGAGGTAAACTCTGATTTTTAATTAACCAATTATAATGAAATTTGGCTCGCTGTGTATAATTTGGCCCAACTAAAAAGATGTGATAGTTTTATTTCGATTATTGACCTCAATATTTATTATTGCGAATTATATGTTATGGGACAATTATTTGTAAGTTTCATAAGTTTCTGACAGATGGCGGTGTGAGTTAATTTATTGATAAACTCCTTATTATCTAGATTAGGTAACCATCCAGTAGATGGAGTTGTATTTTGATAGCCACAGCAACGCGTGGGCGGGTCAGCTAGTGTGTATATAAAAATTTACATGGATTTTAAATTATATTAGTGTACGCATAATATGTTTAAAGCGTCAGGTATAACATTTTTATTGAGAGTGAAAGATATTACAAATATTTGGTTAGTATTTTGCGGTATTTAATTTTTATCGAAGTAATTTTTGATCAAGATGATCTAATTCAACCATTCTTTGAGTTTTGTTCCGGGTTAAAAACTAATTTGATATTTCTGTGTCATCAGCGTATGAGATTTGTCTTGTTTTAATATGATTTTTAAAAATACCGTTGAGTTAATATGTTAATATAATGAAATAAATTTGTTTGTTCGTATAATGAACAATGATGCGAAATTGTTATGCATGCTGAGTTTGGAACAGAGAATAAATAATTATTCATAAAAGTTAACAAGCATTTCGACAAGCTAAAACCGGAGTGTTAGCTGCCTTCAGTATAACGCTGCTAAAAGACCAATCTTAAGAATCGAAACAATCCTTGAAATGTCTTTAGCAATGTTTGGTGAGCTAATCTGATTTACCCAGCACATTCGACCTTCATCTTCCCATCTCCTCCCGTCACTAATATCTTCAACGTTACAAAATACCCCTTAATGGGGATGCCATAATACGATAGTCTCCTTTAAATGCTACATGAAAGGTTGAAGAGAGATTTTTTCTCTATTGTAAATGAGTCGTGTTTTATTAATAATTTTCGCTTGAATTTTATTGATTTTAATGTTAGTGTGCTCCCTCCAACATTCGTATTGTCGCATCTCTCCTTCTTCTTCTTTTTGTACGGGTACCATCACTCTCCAGTGGTCGTAGGTATTATATTTATTATTAATAGAATAACGATAGGTATATCGGCATTCGATTAAAATCAAACCACAGATGAATGGTCGAGTTTGTTATGTGCTACGGTTCAGTATTGTTTGTTTGACATACCCTACCAATACTTCACTTTTTCATTATAATTATTTGATTCCGGGCCGTGTGAAAGCTCTCCGCAATTAAATGAGAAAGTTTAACCCTTTCAAACCGTGCTTATTTTATCTATTTAAGGCGAACTAATTGACGGTTTTGGTTTTCCAAATCTGTCAATAGGAAATACTGCCGTTGAAAGCTATTTTTGCGTTGAAACTATAATTTTTTTTTTATTTGGATATATTTATAGGACTGGAAGGATAGTGCAATCCTAATCTGCCATATTACATAACAACTAGTACAGAGTAAATTAAAATAATAAAAGAAAATGAGAAATAAAATCAGATAACATATTAGGTAGGTACTTATTAAATTAAACAAAATAAAAAAATAAAAAAAATATTATTGGATCGTCCATCAGGGAGGTCGCCGGATCGTCTGCATCCATCGCTCATTTAGTGGGGAGCTGAGTCAGTCGGATGCTGCCACGACAATGATGTTGGTTGATTTCCGTGTCCTGCTCCAGAAGCTAGCTAGTCGGTGGCGAAGTGAGCCTGGGAATGAGTGCACCCTCCCTTCAGTGAACATCGTGGAGGCACTGCAGGACCTCAGTAGTTGCATAAGTGGCCTTATAGTATGCATTATTGAAGCACACCCTCAGTTTGTCCCATTACGCTGCTGGGTATTACGTCCACAGTCCAGATGTGTACAGGGCAGTACAGTATGTCTTGAATGGTAATTTTCTGACATCGTCGCTTCAGTGGTGGAACCGCCTAGAGAGCGTTCCGGCCCGTATGTTAATCGCTTTTCCATAATCTTTGTCGTTCCATATCTTCTATATTCTATTAGTTTAGGAGTATTTATGTTTAGAATTGGTCGAGGGGTTAGGCTCTCGACTCAAAATCCGAAGTTCGTGAGTTCGAACCGGGCGTGCGCAGATAAATTTTATTTGATTAATTTGTATTATATCACAATCAATTAATTGAAAACAATATACAGTATATTTCCGGCACGTTCCAGCGTGGAAGATACTTTCAGTATCACCCTGTTGTAAGACCACCATTTCGAATTGAAGCGTTGCTTGAAATGGCTTTAGCCGTATTTGGTGACCGGATCTAAATAGCCAGGTACTTCTCTAACTTCCTCTTCCCCATCTCCTCCCCCTCCCCACTACCTTCAGCCTTAAAAAAAATATCCCAATTGGGGATTTTTCTACGAGTATCATAGTCCTACGGTCTACATATGGAAGCAGTTGGGACTCTTGTGTAATATTCATATAATAAAAAGGTATATTTAGATAGGCGACGTCTGTGTTTACTCAATTTCCCTGTAAATGGATTTGTTATTAAGGTTTTATGTAAACTGTTTGAATTAGTGAAGTGTATCCAGGTCTTGGTGGCGGAAGCGTCTGTCCACCAACTGCGTGGCAGGTCGGATCGGGAGAGACTGATTGAGGGACACCTTTTTACAACTCCAGCAAGACTCTCTCGGAACATCGCCATCGCCTTACACCGCAGTGGGAGGAATTGATTCCTACGTCCTTCTCTCCTAGACACACTAACCCCCAGATTCCCACTCACCCCTCATACCTTTATCCTTTGCAGAACTTTCTCTACTTCCTTACTCTAAATTGTTCCTTTACACAGGATCCCCACAGATGACATAGACCGTGAGGGAAATTGTGATTAAATTATTTGGCTTTTAGTGAAATGAAATGAACATAACAATCACTTAACCTCTCTTTGGCCATATGATCACCGATGATCACCGGTTATTGGAAGCGATTTTGTCCCTTATGTATAAAGAAATAGTATCAAGAACATGGTCAGAATCGCTTGGGCCATTCTCATTCTCGACGTAACGAAATACGGCGTAGCATCTAGCCTCTCGGAATAATTTCGGGCAAAAAAGATGGCCGACAAAATGAGCGCCGCGTCAATATATGGTCGGAGTTGGTTTAGAAACTCTATAATTCTTTCATTGTTTTTATATAACTTCATTGTGGAAAGAATAGATTTTAGCGATTATCAGAAAGATCGTTTTATCTACATTAATTTCATGTAATTTTTATAAAATATCATAAAAGAAATGTTATAGATATTGGATTCGTATGAAATGAAAAATTTCTTACGTCGTAATGAAAGATTATATTTTTCCTATGCTGGCTTTCAAAATGTTTTAAGTATTAAAAAATAACTTTCTTCGAGGTAATATCAATCATTCACAAACTGTTTTTTAGCACTGCCAGTTTTAATTCTGGTCTATTAGGGTTAAAGCTCGGAGTAGGTAATGTACCCTTGGGTTTTGTAATTACGTATGGCTTGGTATAAATTAGTTTCCGAGTGGCCTGTTTATAAATATGAAAGAATTAAACCGCTTGAAATTTAAGCGACTTTAATAATAGGAACAGTTTGTAGTGTTTTACACAGCGGCTTCACAGTTCTAGTACTTTAACACTGATGAACTAGTTTGTGGTTTTTTAGAATTTATCAAATATTCCTGGACGTTGAAAAGGCATTAAAATAAATATGAATCAGATATTGGCAAGTTCCTATCTATTTATTTCGTATAAATCCGCTTGTCAACTTGTTCGACGGAAAAATTATGTTCATGTATACAGTACACAATATTTATTTACTTATTTATGGACGCCCTATTGGGCTTTTACTTATCGAATACAAATATCATTTATAACAACAGTATAACAAATATAAAAAAAAAGATTACAAAGTAAATAAATAAAGCATAAACACAATGTGATAAATTAATAAGAATATATCTAAAGCTAAATCCACATGGATGAATTTAGAATAAAAATAAACAAAAGAAAAGAAAAGAAAAGAAACAAAAGAAACAAAAGAAAATCGAAATGAAATAAAATGATTTCTCAATCATTATTTGCATTTTAAAAGTGGTAGACTAATTTGGCTTTAAATGTAACAAAGATTAAATTAAATATGTCTGCGACATCGGTTAGTTCATTGCCCAACCTGTGTATTATTTCTAACACGAAGCGAAGTTATTGTTGTAGAATAAAATATTTTGTCTGGTATATTTTGGAAGTGTATGTATAGATAGCAAATTTATAGCGTCCGGGCAGTCCAACCTTGAATGAACAATTTTATATAATAGAAAGAGATCAAATATTATTCGCCTTACAGATAATTTTGATAAGTTAAGTTTACTGTGTAAATTGACATAATTGATTTCAATAATAGGAATACCAATTTTAATTTTAACGCCAAAATTTATTTTGAATTTTTTCAATTTGTAACCGATGAGAGTTGAAATGAGGACGCCAAATGCTTGAATTGTATTCAACCTGACTTCTAACCAGAGACGTGTATAGTAATTTTATGGTTTTTATGTTATTAAAGTCTTTAGCGGTTCTGAGAAAAATCATTTGTAATCCCTTACTGGTAATATTAGTAATGTGATTCAAGAAGCGTAATTTGTACCAAATGTTTTGCATGAATATTGTTTTAAAACATTTTTTATAACGTTTTGTGACGAACATAACCTCAAAGGCGTTGAATATATTCATTTCTATTTTGGGGACTTTCATATAAGATGACGCAAAAGCCCTCACTCTGTTTCCTAATCCAGTATTTTTTTTAATAAAAATAACACACAACAGGGGCGGTCCGTGAGTTTTCAGTGAACTAGAGTGCTAAGATTGAAAAAAACGACGTTGTTGATGTTGTTGTAGCTGAAAATGAATTAATTTTTTTTTTCAAAATTTTTATCTTTTTGTATGAAGATCTTTCAGTTTATCAATGCGGCGCATCCCCAAACTGAATGAATCCTGAAGATCTTAATTAAAAAGTTGAATTTTATAAAAAAATAAAATTCATTTTCAGCTACAACAACATCAGTAACTTTTTCGTTGTTTGTTTTTTGGGGTGTTATGCCGTCTTGCGCTACCTCCTTCCTTATCGTCGGATCTGCCCTGATGATAGACAATGCAACGCTGTCCGAAACGTCAGCTAAAGAAGGAGGTAGCGTAACACGGCATAACACCCCAAAAACAAATAACGAAAATGATTTTGGCCGTGAAAATCTAAAAATCAGTCGTTTTTTTCAATCTTAGCACACTAGCTCACTTAAAAGTCACGGACCGCCAGTGATACACAACACAATTCTTCATTTTTATTCTGAGATTGATGAAATTTTACACACTGTTGTCCTTTAAAACAAGAAGAATATCACTGTTTACATATTAGATAAAAAAATAAGTATGTTAAAAGCCAGGGTAACGCCGGAGACGTCAGGTAGTATTTCTTTTCTATTAAAATGTATCATTTGATATGAAAATAATATTAATATTTCGGGCTGAATCTTCCACATTTCTTTGATACTAGGGAGGCACTTAATTTCTCGTTCGCTTAATGGGAGTCTGGACGAAAAGTTGCCATGGAAAAGAATTTTCAACGTGGCGAAAAACGTGTGAAGTTTTGGATACAGTTTAAATTTGAATAAGTCATCTACTTGGCTGTGCGGTGGAGAACCAAAACCAAAAACCACTTGTCAGGTGTGTCAATAAATTACGAACTTTTTCTAATGTCGGCGTGTTTTCAAGCTGATAACAACTACAATGATTCACTGAAATTAACAGATTTCACGAAATGTATTTTAAATGGTCAGAAATAATACTCACGATATAGTAAAACAGGTTATCGATGAGATAATGTAAGATAGCCTTTGTGATTTTGTAAATTATTTCAATACAAGCTTCTGCCCGCAACTTCGTCTGCACAGTATCTATGTCCAAAATTCTTAACCTATTTATTTTAAATATCTATAATTCTTGATTCGATTCAAAGTATTAGGCGGGTACTTCAAATAAATTCACTAATTTAAATATTTTCTAAAATAGAATTTTGATTTAACAATCATTGTTTTGCAAATTGTCATACTCAAATTTTGTCATTTTCTATTAAACAATAATTATTATTTTCAATATATTGAAAGTAGATAGCTAGCTTTATAAATTATAGCCTATATGTTCTATATCCTATATGTTCTATGTCCTATATGTTCTATGAGCTATATTATTGTAAAGTTTCATTAAAATCTATTTAGTAAATTTTGCGTGAAAGAGTAACAAACATACATACATCCATACATACTTACGCGTTTATAATATTAGTAAGATGTTGTGATGTTCGCCATATTCAAGTGAAATTGATTTTTCAATAAATCAATTGTTACAAAATTTGAGAGGCGATTGTGAGTACCGCCACCCTGGGAATCATTTATTGGATAAACAACACCCCTTGGAAGGAATTGATTCATATGTTCGTTACTCCCAAACATATTGACTTTCAGATTCCTATCCACTCCTCATACCTACTACCCCTTTTACCTTCCGAGAACTTCCTCTCCTTCCTTTCCCAAAAAAACCCACCACACATCCCTAAGGATGATGTAGGCCCTGAGGAACAAAGGGGTGCCAGCAGCGTGAGGGTCAACATCTAGAAACCATTATTTTTTCTAAAAAAAAATTCCAGTTCTTCTTCTTCGATGGCGCTACAGCCCATATCGAGCTTTGGCCTCCCGCAACATTCGCCTCCAAATTCCTCCTGTCATCAGCAGCTGACTTCCAGGTTGTTACATGGAGAAGCTGTGCTGCATCCCCTCTTACTTGTCTTCCGACCTCAGTCTTCCCACTTTTCTCTTTCCACCTGGGTGTCCAGTCATAATTCTTTTTGGGATGCGTGATGGTCGACATCTAGACACCATTATTTTTTTCTAAAAAAAAATCCAGTTCACTGTCTGTAAATAAAACATAAACAACCTATTTGATTATTTATATTTTATTCAACCATCAAACACCCGATACCCTTTTCGGACACCTTGTATATTTAACTACAAAGCGCCTCTGAGGTGATTTGTTCACCAAAATTAAAAATCTCTTATGATTTACTAAAGTTAGATGATTTTTTCGTTATCCAACCCGGTGCACCATCATGAGTAAATTTTCTTTGATAATGGACACAGCGAGACCGTTCGAAACGTTGGCTCAAGAATTATGAACATAGATTAAACCACTATTAAACAATGAAAAAAAAAATAAAAAAAATAAAAAAAAAAAATAAAAAAAAAGTAAAAAAATAAAAATATAGATTAACACCTCTGAAATCAAAAAATATATAACACTTTGAATATCGGAATAAGGGTTGTTATTGCTTGGTTGAACTTACACAGCCAGTTCACGCTCCGTTGAAAGTGGCGATCAGGATTACTAAACAACAATTTAGGTATATATAACTTTTTACGCTATATTATGGTGAACCACCAATCGATTAAAGTTGTTACGCTGTATTTTAGTGAACCACCAATCGATTAAAGTTGCATTAATTCCTCGTAATTTACTCTTAACAATGTTTAACTTTACTCATTATGAAAATTTTGTCGTAAAATGTTATTCCCATTTTACGGAAAAGTACTTTTTTTGTTGTTTAAAAATATTATTTCACATCTAGGACTTGGCTGGAATTTCCAAAATTTGTTTTTTATGGTATTACGTCCTATTATGTTAGGTGATAATGATCGTCGACTACAAGGCGACACGAGGCCGTGGGTTCAAATCCCGACATGCCCATACATGTTTATTATTACTAACTAACTAACTAACTAACTAACCATCACGCCGTTTCCCCGCAGGGGAGGCAGAGAGGACGGACCGCCAAACAACTCGGTCTTGGCACACGCTCCTTGCCTCATTCACATTCATACATCTTCTCATACATACTCTTCTATTATTCTGACTCTTGACATGGCCCGACTCAAGTATCTGATTTACTTGATCGTGCCACGTCTTCCTTGGGCGTCCTCGGCTCCTTATACCGTTCACATTCGCGTCATAAATTCTCTTTACACTCCTTTCTTCATTCATTCGCTCAACATGCCCAAACCATCTAAGCGTCCCTTTCTTAATCTTACTTACTACGCTCACATCAGCCTTGCATTCTTTTCGGATCTCCACATTCCTCACACGATCATACATGGTTTTACCACACATACGCCTCAGGGATCTCATTTCTACAGCGTTCAGTCTACTTTCATCCTTTCTCTGCCATTTCCACGCTTCACTGCCATACATCAGGGTAGGTACCAGTACTCCATTGTGGACCGCTAGCTTCGCTTCTGTGGACAACTTTTTGTTGGCTCCAACGGCGTTCAATCCTTATCCAATATTATTACTATGCGTTAGTATATTTGTTAGTAATCTCTGTATCAGCCTGATGAAAGACCGTCACCTAGAATCAAAACCTTGCTTGAAATTGCTTTAGCTGTGTTTGGTGGCCAAATTTGAATAGTCTGGTACTTCCCAATGTTGCTCTTTTTTTATTTTTTTAATGTGATGTTATGCCCAGCTGGGCTTTTACATATCCTTCCCTTTTCCACCCCAATCTGACGCACAACATGCCCCAGTTGGGGATGCTATAGTCCCATTGGCTCCGGACAGTTGGAACAATTGAAACACTTACGATATTCACATATAAATAAAGCAATAACGTTAAAAAAAACCTTCGTACTTAAATGGATTTACGTCGGTCAGCATAAATAAAGCTTTATATTAAACATTCCTTATGACATTGCAATCAGATATTTTTTTATTCGTGATAACTATTCAAGGATATCTTTTCTTTTAGTACTAGTGACACACAACCAAAAATTTACATTGAAAAACATTATAGAAGTTTTTTTAGAACTTACCTTGTCGAATATTTCGTTTATTCTTTATTTTATTTGAAGTAAATTCATCCATGTTTGGGGAACAAAAATATGTTTCTATGTTCATTGATTGCTTTTTCAAAGCTTTGATATAAAAGCTCGCATCGCTTGTTTGATGATCTTGAACTCGATAAATGAACTTCCGAAAAAGGTTTTCTCCAGAATCGTACGAGTAACCAGGAAAAATCTTCGCAAATGATTTCGTATTCAAACTTTTCAACGTTCATGTAGAGCAATGAAAAGTTATAATCTCTTCGTTTCCAAGAAACATGTAATAAGTTGTCATTATTTTTTATATAAATGTAGTTAGTAGACACATTATTCTTATGGCGTTAATTAACAGCATAATTATGTAGTTTCATCGGCAAACGAAGCGCTTTATTCTTCATGAAATGGACGCCTAGTTGGTTTGGGCAAGTAATAATAATAGTAATGAATTTAATTTAATTTAATTTATTATCTCAACCAAACGAGTGTTTATCTCAACCAAACGTATGTTTATCTCAACCAAACGTATGTTGACAAACTTTCCTCAAACAAATGGTTGAGTATTGGAGAGTTGAGCGCAGAAAAAGAAGGATTTATGCTTGCTATTCAAGATAGAGTCATTAATACTAAAAATTATAGGAAGCATATAATCAAAGATACAAATCAAATTGATGATTTATGCAGAAAATGTATGGCTTTTCCGGAAACTATAGAACGTATTATATCGGGATGTTCTATATTAGCGCCGTCCGAGTATACATTTAGGCACAATCAGGTTTTAAAAATAATTCAACAAAGTTTGGTAATTAAACATAACTTGATTGACTGTCATAATATAGTACCATATTATGAATACGAACCAAATTCATTTTTAGAAAATAATTTCTTTAAAATATACTATAATAAAACTATACTTATAGACAAGCCATAATAGACCCGATATAGTTTTACATGACAAAATTAAAAAAGTAACTTATATCATTGATTAGCTATTCCAAATTCCTGTAATATTGAAAAATCTGTTTCTGAAAAAATAAGAAGTATACAGATTTAGGAAATGAAATTAAAAGAATTTGGCGTTCTCAGACTATAAAAATATTACCATTTGTTATTCCTACTGGCGTTATACCTAGCTCTCTCATTAAAAAAATATGCATATTAGATTTGTCAAAGAATTTGTATATAAAAATGCAGAAATCAGTCATTTTAAATATATGTACGATAACGAAAGATTTTTTAAATATTTATATTGAGGGATCAGTAGGATTTATCGGTCAAATTAGGAGTTCCACCGAGCCGAACCCTCTGATATGAAGATATCTGGAGTCGGTTAATTATTTTCCCATTTAATAGTCTGGTAGGTTAACATGTTGTTCTTGTATTGTTTTGTATTAATTATACTTATATAATACACTTGCATAGCATGGATTTACTAGATAACAATTTTTATGGAAGAGTGTGTGAAAGGGTTTAGTTTTTCCTATGAATAATAATATACTTACCTGGCAAGTCATTTCCGATAGACATATTTTTATTAGAAAGTTTATCCTTGGTGAAGAATTCAAGAAAGTTAAAGAATCATTGAGTGTATGCTAAGACAGACTTTCGTGGCTATCTATTTTCTATATTTACGCTTTCGGGGAAACGACGTGAAACAGTTTTGTTAAATTGTTTTGGATTCATTGTTTAAATACTGATATTAAATTATGCCGAAAACACACCGACACACCTACGAATTCAAAACACCATAACTTTAAAACTTGCAAGCGATTTACATGAATGAATTACTCAACGTTAACAAACTAACTTTATCAGAACACCATTTCGAAAAGTAATATTTAAAAACTATTTTACAAAATATCCTTTAACAATAATTACACAAGTAATCGAAAGTTGACTGGTTTCAAAATGAAATCAACCCTTAGAATATTAATAGCACAAAAATCGATATTTCGATACCCTAATTGCCTGGCAAAATAATACTAAGTTTGAAACTAAAAAGCTTTCTAGATTCTGATGAGCTTTTAAGCAAGGAATCGAGCGAGTTTTGATGACAAAACATCAAACAAAGAATCAAAGTACCAGCACTGCACAAAGCGCAGCGAAAAAAGTATGAAAAGCTTTCAACTTCCTGCTCAACTATAAATTGAAATATTAAATGGTTTATTTATTAAGAATGCTTCGATAAAGAAGAATGGGATATTTTAACAAAAATAATGGATGGGTATTTGGAGAATAGAAGTTAATTATATAGAACCAGCATAATGCATACCAGTTTTGCACAACACACGTACATAGTATAAAAGGAGTGGCATATCAACTTGCAACACAACTGAGATTATAACCTGATTATAATAAAAAAGCAATATTAACTAGTTTGAATAATTTAGGTAATTCACAGCATGACATTAGTTTTCTTGTACTAGATATAATTTTGTGAATTAGTTTAATTTTATATAAACTTTACATTATTTAATAATTTTTTTTATCTTTCACTTCACTTCATAATTATATAAGTTAATCACTATTATTTACCATTTACCCCCGAGTGGTTACACTCTCGTAATGGTTAAAATTTATTATGTAAATTCCATTCGGAGATACACCTTCTTAAAAGTGATAAATATGGTATGTATCTATTACAGTTAGTCCAGTAAAGCTAAATATGAAAACGGGGTCATGCTTGCAAAATGTCCGATCTTTCTGAAGCTTTTACATGTTTTTAGGACCTAAACCATTAATAAAAAACCAGATTTGCAATTTCCAAAGAGCTGTGCGAGTGGCGGTGTACCCAAAAAACCATGAAATGTTCGGACTTTTTTCAGTTTTTGGTAAATATCTCAGCGAAGGAAGGGTCTGACGGTATAGTCACTCAATAATACTTTTAAAGAAGGCTAAATTTGCTACAATTTGAGACCAGGTCGAGCTCTATCCAACCAGTTTACATCTTGCCTGGATTAAGTGGCGGTTTTGAGGGGTTGAAAAGTTTCGAAGCAAAAACATTAAGATTGGGACTTGTTTATGGACAAAACAATTTATTCATATTCATGTTACGTATGTACAGGCGCAAACAACTAATCCTTCTAAATATTTTAAAGCTTCTTTGAAAAGTTATGGAATGTGAGTAAAAACAAACAAAAAAATTATTAAATTAAAATAAAATTAAAACAATTAACTTTGTTTAAACCACTAAAATAATCACAATCACCTACATGTTTCAAAACCGATGGTTTCCTCGTCAGGGTAGTAATGATATTAATAACAAAATAAACAAACAAGTATAGACTAAAAAGAACAGATTAAAAAGAACTATGGACAAAAATATTGTAGATAGAGGTGATTAATTAATTAAAAAATATCGTAAAAAACAATTATTTAAAATTAAATATAAAAATTATTTTAAAATATGAAAAATTACATTATATAAATTATCAAAACATAATAAAGATGTTTAAACAACAAAAATAAATTATTTTAAATATAATTATTAATAAGAAAATAAATTTAAGAGAATGGCTATTTTTAACAAAACATTTGGTTATTAATAATATTTAATTTACTATTAACACTTTTTCTAATTTCTAAAATTTCTAAGTTTGCTAATTGTAATGGTTGGCAAATTCAGAATAATTATTAAAAAAAAATATATATATATTAATTACTTTCCGTTATGTTAGATTATGTGCTATTCTTTTCATCCCTTTTAATCAGTTTTTAAAGGGGTTTTTAAATGCTACTTCATCGATTTGTCGTGGAACAGCTTCTAATAAGCAAACAACACCAACATTGTAATGATTACGTAAGTAATAATTATGATGATTTGAAATGATTTGAAATGATTTCTTTTCTTTGAATGACTATTATTATTTATTTTGAATAAGCTAAACAACCTCATAATTCTAGAATCATTCCACGCAAACACGCAAATAATGAAGCCGAATTCGTGCGTCTTTCAGAAAACGAGATTAAGATCTGAATATTTTTTTCCGAGAAAAGGGAGGCATCTGAATTTCAAGTCGTACAAAAGTTGAAATTTGACAAAAGAACAAATTAACAAAGCATTTCATCTGAACAATTCCAAGGTTGTAAATAACACAGTAAACAATCTAAGGAGACAGGAACTTGATGAAGAAGTTGAACGGTATCAAGTGAGTGTTAAACACTTCCGCTGGGGGGATACGGGACATTAAAAAAGTGTAGCTCGTGGGTACTTTACAGAGCTAACAGCTGGTCGCAGGCGTAAAGCCCTTGCTAGGTTAGTTATGGAGAAGGGTGATTCAGAAGTAATGGACAAACAATACAAATACCATCAATGTTTAATTTTAATATAAAAAAGCTTTTTTATTTATATAATGTAGATATAACTGTTGACAATTTTGAATGTATCAAAAGCAACTAATTTCAATTCTATCTGCTAATAATTGACTTTTATTATTTTTATTCTATTTATAAAAAAACTTCTCTCATTCCAACTAAACCTCACGAGTAAATTATGTTCTTGTTTTTTATTTTATTTTTTGTAACACACATAAATAATGATTGTAACTTATACCTTCAAAGTAGCTTATACACATTACACTTTTTTACAAAATTGTTTAATTTTTTATTGGTATGAACAACTCTTATATATATATTTTTTTATATCTGCTATAATATTCTACATTCTATGAGTATATTATTTAATTCTTACTGTTTCTGGTTTATAACATACATAATTAATATTGTAATTGTTTTTTTTCCTTTTAATATTTAATGTGAAATATTTTCTTTATTTTAAGTTAAGTATAGTTATAGCTAAGTTAATTATAGAAATCAAAAAATGAACAAATTAACAACTGTGAACCTACACAGATGTTGTTACTTTTAAACATATTTTTTTTAACAATATACAAATTAGATGACACCACCAACAAATAATGTATAAATTAAATGGCTTTCAGGAAGGAATGTGAACACACTGGCGCCTTCAGCGGCCAGCGTTAGGTAGGTACTGCCAATATTTTACCGAAGTCGGTATTATAATTCAATAGTCGGTGTGTTAGCATTGTCGATCGATAGCGATCGATAGAATAACTGTCGGTAACTTCTCACCGTTCCCTAGCATGATTACAGATCGCCAACGAATAAGTGACAGTTCACAATGATTAAGTGTCCCTAACATATTCGACATCAACTGTTGTTTGTATGTTAGCGATGTACAGTTGTCCTAGGGAGCGATGAGAAGTTACCGATAGTTATCCTATCGATCGTTATCGGTCGTGTGTGCTAGGGCCTCTGCTTAGATAGTATGATTTTATGAATTTTGAGCAGAATTTTTTTTACTTAGAAAGTGGTCATTATAAATCAACTTCCTCTGATTATTCTGGCCAACTGAATAAATGAGTACACTAGTTCCTTTCCAAAATGTAAATAAATTATTTGGATTTAGAATATATTTATGGTAGTGCTTTTCTTAGAATATACACAGCTTTTATGCCCAGGGACCGCACGCCACTGCCTCACAACATTCCAAATTAATGATATATGACGTTCGGTCCTGTCCTTCGACCATATCGATGCTCCTGTCAATATGAATAATCGGCTCTTCAACAAAGGCCGATTTTTTTTTTTAAATCACGCAATTCAATAACTTTAATCAATTAGATAAAAATCTAACAACATTCTGATCACATTTGGCTATGTCCTTCCATCTGTCTGTGAAACTTAATGTATGCAAATATTGCAGTTTACTAGTCTAATAATCTGTTTAGCTTATTTTACATTATTTATGTTGAATATGCTAAATTTATTTCACATCAAGAGAGCCATTTCACTTATTCGATCTCATGTATCTTTCCTTACCACTTTCACAACTGTGTGAACAGGATAAGATCTGCAATTACTAAAATATCTCTGTAAAAACAATAAACCTAGAGTTCATATTTAAGATGTTCCTCTGCATGATTTTACTGTATGTGATTAAATAATGACAATAAATAAATATTTACTGAATGTACCGCACCGATATTTTTCATTTTTTATTTATTTAATATTTAAAGGTTTTTTTACAATAAATACACAATTTTTACATTTTATACAGCGGTAAAATAGTGGATAAGAATAGCTTTTCCTCACCATAAAGAGACAAGGCTCTTGTGTTTGGTGAGGGAACTTTAGTTCAATTATATAATATCATGTGTGAAAGTAAATAATACAATATGGCAAAAAACAATATGACACTTTCGTTTTAATATTTTACAAATACGCGGTGTTTTTCCACCAAAACTAAAGTTTTTTTAATACCAAATTTGCGTTTAATAATTCAAAACAAAAAATATTCAAGTGCACAGTCCAAAATGGGGACCATTACCCCTATCACTCTCGTGTAAGTCTAAATTTG
Organism: Limnephilus auricula; assembly: GCA_951813805.1. Taxonomy (NCBI): domain Eukaryota; kingdom Metazoa; phylum Arthropoda; class Insecta; order Trichoptera; family Limnephilidae; genus Limnephilus; species Limnephilus auricula. The sequence goes on from OX638403.1 coordinate 12,727,166, forward strand.
TCTTCTTTACACCAATACGCACCCCCTGGGATTCCAAATATTGTTAAACTTTAATTATCTTGCCTCTAGGGGGGGACTTAAAAAAGCGGCAGAACAAGCCCCGCATTTCTAGAATAATTCATTTCCCAAGTTATGAAGAATTTCTTTCTTTGTTTGATTCTAAAAATATTTTTCACGAAAATTACAAATGTTTTCTTTGTATGTTTAATGATAAGAAATACTGGGTTTTATTACAAAGGGATTTGGATCATCCGTGACACTTTTACTTTATCCTTTCATTAAATTCGGTCCACAGTATCTTTTTATGATATTTTTTCAATTACAGGCGGATTTTCTTTACTCGTTAAGCTTTCTGGCGAAGTTCTTAATTACAAGGCATTTTATAGTTAATTGTCACTAGTAAATTTTTAACATCATGGTTTAACTGACAGATTTTACCCACACATGGATTTGTAAATCCTTTATTTGTATATTTACACTATCCATACTAAGTTGGATAGTTTGAATTATTTTTCAGTTAACTTCTGCGTCTATCAAACTGCCATACCAGCAAACTAAATAAACTTTACATTCTAAATCGTGTGTAGACAGCCATGATATTTAAGATCTCGTTTTTTCTTCATGTAGCATATTTGTTTTATTAAAAAAAAACCCTATTGAGGAGAAAACACAGTTAAGAACAAAATAAGATCCATTAGGTTATTAAATCTAAACGATTTCTGATAGACGAACATTAATATAAGCCAATAAATTCTTGGATGGATGCATTCGAACCCTAAATAAATCTTCATTATATATCGAAAATGTAGCTCTGACACCATACCAAAAAAAATTTCTACCAATTTAAGTATACGTTTTGATTTCTAAATTAATTATAATCGTCACGTATCACGTACCTTAAAATTAACACATTTTTCGAACTGATCTCCGAGGCGCCGGAAAATGTTAAGATATTGTATCCATAGTATTGTACGGTTTTTATCGGCTATAAAATAGAAATTACACAAAAATAAACCTGTAATATAATTATATTCTTCGATATTCTATGGTAATAGAGGTGAAAATAAATATACGGTTGCGCAAGAGATTTGTTATTTTGTATCATTGAAGAAGAAGACAACAATAATAATCTAAATTAAAATATTAAAATGAACGAGACACCGAAAAATAATAAAACATAATGGTCGCAACTGGGACTCAAACCCAGATCTCATGTCTTACCGGGAGTGCGCTCTACCAATTCAGCCATTGCGATCTATTATGAGACTGTCGTATTTATCAATATCATATTTCAAATTTTACAATTAACAATATTATGTTCAACTAATATTTTTCCATATTATTGACCATTATTTTTCTGTGTCTTGTTCATTTTCATCTTTTAATTTAGATTATTGTTGTTGTCTTCTTCTTCAATGATATATTACATTGATGGGAATAACCTTCAAAAGTTAAAAAGAGAGTTTTTTTCTTATAAAAACACTGCCATTTTGAATTTATTTATAATTTTTAGAACTTCCATCTTTGAAAAAACATTTCTTTCGCACAAAATACTACGTTTGAAAATCTTTCTTGACTACCTATATAAACAAACATAAATCACTAACCGGCTTCGGTTCATCCTGAACCTTCCTCAGGAGGTGTATAATCATATCATATCGCCCTGGTGTAAGCTTTCCATTCAGAATTCAAAAGTTGCTGTAAATTACTTTAGCAGTGTTTGGTGATTAGATCTGAATAGCCAGGAACTACTTCCAATTTCCTTACTTTATCACACTTACCTTAAGCCTCACAATGAACCTATGGGGTTGCCATAGTCTCACTCACTCCAGGCGTTTGGGAGCAGTTTGCATTCTTGCGCAACATTCACATAAAAATATATTCGTATTATAACAAAACTACATAATAGTATATTTATATTATATATACATAAAAGTATATTTATATTATAACAAAACTGGTTGTCATTTTATGTATATTTATTATATGCAATAAAGTGGTATTCGAACGATTTTTTTTAATCATAATTATAATTATGTCTAGCCAATTAAATAACCAAACTTTAAATTATTAGCAATATTACGTACAAGAATTTGATAGTGGGGGTGGCATTTATTTTCAACTAGCTGACGCGGCAAACTTTGTACCGCCTCAGAATCAAGAAATGTTGTTTTAAATTTATTAGCTGAAATAAATAAAGTTTTTATTAAGTTAAAATAAATAGGTACCTACCTACTCTAAGTTCAAAAAATGAAATTGAGCTGTTGACTAAGTACGAAATGTTCGGCACACTACACAATTGACAGTTCGAATTGATTCAAATTATGTCGACTAATGCACATTATTTGAAAAGCCGTTCCATGCAAAATATATGAAAAAAATCATTTTCTTCATAATTATTTTTCCTGAGATTTTTTTTCAATGTTTTAACAGTTATTCTGTTAATCGGGACGGAGACAAATCCAACAAATCAAAGATCATAAAAATTGGTCCAGCCGTTCTTGAGTTATAAATGGTGTAACTAACCCGACTTTGTTTTATATATTAAGATTACGTTGCAAATGCGTCTCGTTAATAATTAACAAGATATACCTACTTATTATTAATATTTTGAGCGATTTTATGTTACATAATACACTGGATTCATTATAATTCATCGTTGAACGACTTTGAGCAGTTCGTTTGTGAGTTTTTGACAGACTTGTCAGGAAGGGAGAGGGCTGTCTACCATAAGTCTACTTAAGATACGTTTATTTGTTCAAGAAAACTACTCTATTTCGGAGGGTCCCGGCCGGGACAAATGTTTGCATCTGTTTGCTGTAAACAAAATTAAAAAGAGGGGAACAGCAATAACATACATCAACCTTTCAAAATAATACACTGCTTAACTGCTTTAGTAACTCACTTTCCTAACAATTGGCTTCAGTTTTTAACCGAATTTCATTAAATGTACTTTTAGCCACTCGAGCGATTGGTGTTCAGTTTTTGATTTGGCCATGTGATTTAATTAATAAACGGAGAAAAATGTTATTCGAAAAAACGATCATTTTAATAGTAAAAACGGTTAAAAACGGGACTGAAGTTCTGACGAACAAATTAACAGTGTTTCAATGTTTATTGGCGGGAACATGTAAGAATAATTTGTTGGCATACATACGAAATTACGTATACCAACAAATTATTCTTACATGTTCCCGCCAATAAACATTTAAACCCTGTTAATTTGTTCGTAAGAACTTCAGTCCTGTTTTTAACCGTTTTTACTATTAAAATGATCGTTTTTTCGAATAACATTTTTCTCTGTGTAGCATTCCTCAAAATATTAACGTGGAAACATATAAACTGTTTACTGCGGTTTAAAGCTAATAAATCCACATATATTTCACCGTTTATCCCATATTTGTAGGTTCGATAAATATGGTCCAATTTTGGACCGATATCAATCGCAGAAATATAAAAGCGGTCCAAATTTAGACCTAAATCGCTCCAGTGGTTTTAAGAATAGAATTTCCATTTTTTTAATCAATATTTCTCCGGGTCTATTGGACCATCGTTGGAGATGCAGTGTATCCCAGGTCATCTTTGGGTATGCATTGTGGAGGGTCTTTTTATGGAAAGAAAGTTCTGGGAAGTAGAAATCTGCGGTTATTATATCGAGGAGTGACAGATGTCTAAATACACCCTCCCACATGTCAAAAGTCTCCCCGTAGGTGGTCAAACGCATTCGCCTACACAACCTAGATAAACCTAACCCCATGAACCCGGGCACCCCTGCTAAGTCACCAAACGTGGTGAACCACTCTGGGTGACCTATGGCAGGGGTGTTGGTTATCCAAAAATGGTTCCCGAGGTGGTGGTAGCCATTCTCGCCTTCAAAGTCATAATATCATAACATAATAGAATATTTATGTAGTTAATGCCCAAGAAATACAAAAAATTATTTATGTACCTACTAGAATAAAAGAACAAGTTTGATTTAAATTGGCGAATTAATTATACGTACCTGCTAAATAATGATAAAGTAAATCCGTTATAGCTCCAGCTTTACCCATTTTAAAATTACATATTTGTGGCGGCTTATTTATGTCACGAAGAATTACATATATCACCACCATAAACACTTTGTGGTTTGACTTTAAATTATCTTAAATCTATATACACTTCTGTTTAACAACAATCTGTTCAAGTAAATTTTTATTATAACAGTAACAAATTCAAAACACAATGCATTGTAACTACTAATATAGACGCTACAAACTTATTTTATATGATATGAAATTGTTGTGTGGGTACCTTTTGGTTTAATAATAATAATAACAAAATTACGCACATCTCGTGTGCTTCACACTTATAATAGCAGAAAGAAAACTTAAAATTACATTTACAATTGCAGAAAATTAACTATTTTTATATTACACTTGGTACACTTATACATTTATAATATAGGTTCCTATTGTTAGCAACGTATTTGAATATTGCCACCAGAGGTACTGCTAGCGCCTCTGGCGGCCAACTGGGAAACTACTACTGCCCCTGCGTCGGTAAAGAAGGGATTGACACCGGGGGTTTGCAAGACTGCTCGGACCTGCAACTGACGAACGGACACAGCTACCAACGCCCCGAACGGAAGGCAACGGCTGGAATTTGAATGGCGAGATTTAGTCTTGTCGAGATTGGATATTATTATTGTCATTTGCCGTGGAGACAATATATTTCATTATAAACATCTACTTAGCGTTTCATTATTGCTAACATCAGAAGTGGGATTCGTAAAAGCAAGTGTCAGCTTTCATTTCATTCGCCTGACTTTGTTGTGTAAACATACGGCCGCCATTACGGATTACGGCGTCGGTCGAGTTTTTGTTTGTTTTGATACCGGTGATTTTGTTACCTGCATCATTGAAGATTTTAATATGGTGCTTGAAAATTCATCTGTGATTCAATGGATTTGCCGAGAAGACTTTTCGCTTTCGTATTTAACCTCGTGAGTCTAACTTGATCGAAGACATTAACAAATAATGTCAACATGGCTGTCAAACAAAGTCGCTGGCTTGTGTGCCGGGCGCGTGGCCTAAAATCTGAAATACGAAGTGACTCGAGGAAGGTGACTTGATGGCCAGCAGGGAGAAGATGGATTACTCTTGATAGCCGTTTGGCGGAATGTTCGAAACCTCAAAATGTCTCGAAATTATGATGCTCAAAGTTGATACTGCGTTGACAGAGTCTGATCTTGGTGCTAAAAAGCTTACCTTGCTGCTAAAAGGATGACCAATTCGGTGATTTAACTATGGACATCGCAGATGCCATGCAAAAACTAAAAGGAAATACTTGTGCTAAAATTAAAAGACCTTTTATGTGTGGCGATAAGGAGTTGCACTTATGTCGACTATCATGTCGAGTTACAATCATGTCGACTATCTGAGTCGAAACCCTGTGTTATGGTTCGAAGTGTTTTGATCTGGTTCGGAGATAATCGAAGCGATTCGAGATTATTTGAAATGGTTCAGATATAATCGAAATGAATCGAGGTTGTTTGAAAGATATTCGAAATGGTTAACATCTAGAAATTTCAGGTGTGACGTTTTTTTGGATTCATCACAATGTGAGTAAACATGAATGTGTTTATCAGACACTGGCTGCCGTCCGGGACAAATACTTGTTTCCGTGGGTGAGGAATGTTATTACAAAATATGTGACAAACGATTCTAAATGTTTTGATGGAAAAAGTGATACTGGCTGATGTAATATGTAAGCCCGGGATTTTATAAAATGGAGATATGTTTTGCTGTTGCATTGAGCATGTAGATCGATTTATTATGATCTTTCGTGAAGAGTGTGGACAGAATGCAGCATGTTATTGCTCTCCAGGATGGCCTCACGAAAAACTGTCGATTGGAAGCGAGTGTCATCTAGACGCTTTCGGCGATGGTGTACCTTTATGGAGTGCCATGGAAGCTTTTGATAAGTATCAAAGGCGGCAGATAAAATGGTTCAACTCGAACCGATTCATAATCGAGAGACGGACCTTATGGTGGTACGTGCTGAGACACGGAAGCTTTTGATAAGTATCAAAGGCGGCAGATGAAACGGTTCAACTCGAACCGATTCATAATTGAATGGCAGACCTTATGGTTATACGTGCTGAGACACGGGTGCTTTTGATGAGTATCAAAGGCGGCAGATGAAACGGTTCAACTCGAACCGATTCATAATTTAATGGCAGACCTTATGGTTATACGTGCTGAGACACGGGTGCTTTTGATGAGTATCAAAGGCGGTAGATGAAATAGTTCAACTCGAACCGATTCATAATCTCACGTTGGCTGGTGGGAGGCAGAACCTTCGGGTTATTCGTGCTGAAGCAGCACGGTGTATGTAAACAATCTCACGTTGACTGGTGAGAGGCAGAACATTCTTGTTATTCGTGCTGAAGCAGCACGGTGTATATAAATAATCTCACATTGGCTGGTGAGAGGCAGAACTTTCGGGTTATTTGTGCTGAAGCAGCACGGTGTATTTAAATAATCTCACGATGACTAGTGAGAGGCAGAAAATTCTTGTTATTCGTGCTGAAGAAGCACGGTGTATATAAATAATCTCACATTGGCCGGTGAGAGGCATAACCTCCGGGTTATATGTGCTGAAGCACGGTGTGGCTAAATACTCTCACGTTGGCTGGTGAGACGCAGGACTTCAACGTCGAACATGTTGAGTCATGGGAACTTTTTGATGAATATCCAAAGGTGGCAGATGAAACGTTTCCACTCGAAACGATTCATGAAACCCTCATGTCGTGTTGGCGACATGGCGATCAGGATCTCCAAAGGAATTCCTGGATGCAAAAAGGTTAAAAGACTGGATTCGAAGCTTGCCTTATAATGTGGTTGAAGTTTTGCTGAACGATCGTCTTGAAGTGTTGGGTACCAGACCCAACGGAAGCACTCGTATAAGAGTGACGGTAACATATTTATGAAAATATGAGGAAATGGACAGCTGAACAAATTTCTGTAGTGGTCAGGAAGGGCGAACAGTGTGATCTGATTGTCATTAACATTGTAGGGTTGAATAAATTTCAACCCATCTAATTAATTTTTTTTATTTTTAATTTTTAGCTTCCTGCTTTGAGGTCAAAGCAGTGGTCAGTATGGCCGTGTTAGCAACGTATTTGAATATTGCCACCAGAGGTACTGCTAGCGCCTCTGGCGGCCAACTGGGAAACTACTACTGCCCCTGCGTCGGTAAAGAAGGGATTGACACCGGGGGTTTGCAAGACTGCTCGGACCTGCAACTGACGAACGGACACAGCTACCAACGCCCCGAACGGAAGGCAACGGCTGGAATTTGAATGGCGAGATTTAGTCTTGTCGAGATTGAATATTATTATTGTCATTTGCCGTGGAGACAATATATTTCATTATAAACATCTACTTAGCGTTTCATTATTGCTAACACTATATAGTAATACATTATTTTAGTTTACATTATTCATGTACACAACACAACATATAACAAAAACAGCAAGGTTATTACAACAATAACTGTCAATGGCAAGGCCTTTGGGTGAGGGCACCAGTAATGGCTCGATCATTAGAACATAACCAAATTTTAACACTTTAACTCTTTCTGTGTTTGACTCGGTTTAATATTTTCTGGGAGCATCTTCTTCTTCTTCCTTGCACTGTTCCAACTCATTGCCTAAGTAGGCTGTTGGGGTCGGCTCTCCTCGTTCTCAGGTTAGCTTCTTCGGTTCTGGGTATCGCTTTCTTCCAGGCCATTTCTTCTTAGGATTTTAGAGCATTGAGTCATTCAGGAGTTCTTTGGTCTTCCTCTAGATGACTGTCGATGAAGCTCCATAGACATTGCCTGCTTCACTGTGTGGTCTGGTGGTCTCCGTTTTATGTGACCATACCATCTCAACTGTCGTTCCTCTAGCTTATTATTTATGTCCGTGACACCCAGGCTACCACGAATGCGTGAACTTTTAATTTTATCTTTTAGTGACACTCCTGCCGTCCATCTAAGCATTCGCATTTCTGCTGGTTATTAATATTTTCTGGGAGCATTTTGAATATTATTATGGAAAAGTATCTAAAACTACACCACTGCCACCGGTAATATTTCTAGTACTTGCACTGGAATCGTGTTTTGAGTAGTATTGTGACAATAATTGCTGAATCGTATACTCCAAATACGAATCTGCTTGTTGAACTCTTTGTACAACTTGCTTATTGAATACTTATACCTACTGGTATTGTGCCTGCTTATGTCTTTTATGCTTAGTTTATTATTTATGTACTATACTTGTTATGATTCTCTTGTAAAACTCACCAATGAAAAACCTTCAGTGCGTAAATAAACTAAACAAATAAAACGCCTTGTTCAATGGATATGTGTAACCCATGGACTCAAAAACTTCACTTCAAAAAGTTCATTCTTATTAGTACCGGGAGTATTTAGAGAGTGGTTTAAACGGTAGAAAAAGTCGGAGTTACCCGAGAAAGACCCAAAAGTTTACTCCAAAACATTAATTACCCCTAGCAACGCCGGGTAGATGTCAGCTAGTTTAAAATAGAATACTTTGTAGAAGCTATTAAAGTTTAGAAGAATTTATAGCATACCGGTTTAACTTATACCTAAAACATCTAGGATTGTTCTATGCTGGGAAAAAAGTGAAGAAACTTAATTTATTTATTAATATTATATAGACATGCCCACTTCAACAACACTGCATGAAAAGTCACTCGAATGCGAGGAATTAGTGAACCTTGATTATGGAGAGAAATATATATTTTAGGAGGAAAGCACATTGATACTGTAAAACCCTTTGGTTCTCAGAGAAAAATGTCAATAGTACAATATTGTTTAGCATGTCTTTTGGAGCACCGTTTATTGAAATACCTGTGTTCCGACCTGGCATGAAATTTGCTTGCATTTAAGATGGAGATATCATGCAGACGGTTTACTAGGAACCATTTGTTCTTATGAGATATCGATCGTCCAGTTGATTACCCAGACATCTCCAAATACTAAGATAATGAGAAAAGAAAAATTCGAATTCTCTCCAAAAATCAAATATTATTAAATAAGCGCGTCTGTTTTTTTTATATATTAAATATACAATAAAATAACACCGGGAGGAATAACGATCCGGTACATTAGAACGACATTTCAAAATATCCTACTAGTGACCCAGGCAATATCAACATTTTGTTTAATTCACGAAAAGTTTTTCTGCATAATAATTGGTTACCTCTCGAAGGCCAGGTGTATTTGGAAAAAATCGCGCGAAATTATCTTCCCGGCTTTTGCTCAAATATCGTATAAAAACAAAGGAATTGTTTTTTTTCTGATTGTTTTCTGTTTGCCAGATAATGTACCTTATTATTCATATATATTTCATGATAATATCGTTACAAGTTTTCCCAGAATAGCTATTTTTAACAAAAAAATGTGAAAATATTTCCCATTCGACAAAAAAATGTAAATAAAATAAAAAGAAATTGATCAATTTTTTTTTTATTTTTCTACAAACCTGAATAGACACCCTATATGAAAAAAACGAATTCAAAGGTGTTTTCGAAGAAGTAATGACATAAATACTTGTTTGAAAATGAAATGACAGTTGAAAACCGTTTGTAAAAGTGACGCCAAGTTGACCATAGATATTTATTTTAAATTATTCAGATAGGTTGGCGCTATGCGGATTTTTGCTATGTCAAGACCGAGAACGGCGCAAGCGATTCTGACCTTGTTCTTCGTACAACTTCTTTATACATAAGGAACAAAATCGCTTCAAATTTTTTTTTTAATTTGAGAGGTGGTGTTTATGAGTAATCTGCGTATTATACCAGATAGAGGGTACACTTTTACATACAACTGCAAACTCAATTCAAAATTTGATTTTTCGGAGATGTCGATTTATTTGTTTGTACACATGGTTATGTAAATACCTACTCGTATAATATATATATTAGGATTCCAGATTGGGGTCCGTCATAAATTTCAAGTTTATTAATTTGGGATATGATCTGGGAAAAAGGTATATTTGTTTCTTTGCCTGTAAACATTATATGAATAGAGTATGAAACGATATTCACAAAAATATACGAGAATTAAGCGTGTTTTATGAAAATAATTATGATACCTACGGAATAAAATAGTAATCACATTTAGTTCTTCTCTTTTAGACTATTGTCTTCACACACGCAAACTCGCCTGGCTCCATGGTGTTTTCATTAATTTCACAATGTAAAGAAAGCTGTAAGAATTCTGAAATATCGGGAGAAGAACATGAAATAATTAAAAATCATGTTATTTTAACTTGTAGGTATTCACTAAGAAATTCACGTGCTTATTCTTTTTCAATTCAGTATAATTTTATGTTTCCAAAATAGGAACAAAAATTATTTGGTTCTTTGTTCGTTAGCTTTTTTTGTTCTCACATTAAATTTTATAGACCGCTGAAGAAGCCGAATAATGCGATAACAGTGTAAGATAGTGTCATGAAAAATTGTTTATAGCTTCTCTTAGATAAAATCGTTTGCCATAAATGCTCAGCTAAAAATTTCCTCTTGTGTATTGTGCGAATATAAAATTAAAGTATCTACTAATACTTTCGTTTCTTACAATCAACAAATATTAGGGCTGTGAAAATGGGAGAAAGGGAATTTCGAGGGGTTTTTTTTAAACCAAAAAATCTACAAAAATAAATGAGACTTTTTAAAACTATTTCTCAATATCGCCCTGGCGAAAGATCACCATTCATTTGTTACTTGAAATGGCTTTAACCGTATTTGGTGAACAGATCTTAATAACCAGTGATTTTCTAACCTTCATATTTACATTTACACAGCCTTCTCATTCCATTCCACCCCACAACATTCCATAATCATGGATTCAATTCAATTCAATTCAATGCAATTAAATTCAATGCAATTTAATTCAATGAAATTCAATTCAATGCAATTCAATTCAATGCAATTTAATTCAATGAAATTCAATTCAATGCAATTCAATTCAATGCATTTTATTTCAATGTAATTCAATTCAATGCAATTCAATGCAATTCAATTCAATGCAATTCAATTCAATGCAATTCAATTCAATGCAATTCAATTTCAATTTCGATTAATTTCTCTATTCATTTTAAGAACATTACAAAATTGTACGATGAAATTTTATTATTTTTTTAATTATGATTGGGATGCCATAGATCCACTGGCTGCTGATAGTTAGAAGAGATGAAGATTCTTATACGTTATTTACGTAAACAGTTCAATGTAATGTTAGAAGTGTTCATACTTATATTGTAAAATTTCCAATTTTTTCAACAACAATTCATATATGAAAAATTTACTATCTACTCAAAAAGACGATGTTCACACAATATTATATCCAAAAATTTTCAAAGGCAAAAATTAATGGTTTAACTTAAATATAAACATCACACTATTATTTTGTGCCACTTTGTTAGTCAAATCTTGTTGAACATATATTTTTTCCGTTCTGATACTAAACTTGTTCGAACTCATAATATACGAGTAATTTGATACACCATAGCATAATTTTATGTCAGAAGATATTCACAGTCATACAGTTGTTTAGCCTACGAAATATTAAATATATGTGTGTATGCTAATAAAGCTTTATGAATACATATGAGATAATAATAATGCTCTTGGTTTTTAGAACAAAATTTAATTATACAAGTTTCAAAGCTCGCGCAGAGCTTTTACCGAGTGACACGTATCAGGTATATCGTCTCGGAACGCTCCGTCTCCAGACATGATGTATAAATGCTTCTCTATATCAAAGGGTGTTCTGAAATCATTTACATTAGAAAAAAACTGTTAAAAATTGTATTCATTTTCATTCATGTGATTTTTCAGTGACGTATTTATTTTGTATATTTCAGTCTTGCTTGTAGATCATGAGAAAGTAATCTTCCTAATATTATAAACGTGAAAGTTTGTATAGATGTATGTATGTATGTCTGTTACTCTTTCACGCAAAAATTTCTGAATGGATTCAAATGAAACTTTACAACAATATAGCTCACACACCAGAATAACTTATAGGCTATAATTTATAAAGCTAGCTATTTTCCATATATTACAAATATTAATTTTTGTTAGATCGATTTGACATTTCATACTAATTTTCCTTTTCAAACATAATAACAATGTGCTACTAGGGTTAAAATGTAGGGGGAAGTCCCCTAGCGCCGAACGGCAGGTAATACCGAACAAATACGAAACATATATAACAAATAAGCGAACGAATACGGTCGTTTGTCGTGGTAAATAAAGAGACAGATCTAGTACCAATAATATAAAGAATGGGTATATTTTATTTATGGCGTTATTTTCACGTAACTATATTACAATGCCAGAATTACACACGAGCATATTTACACATGGACAAAATTACACATGGTAAGAATTACACCTACTAAAATTAACTGCGTAAATGGTTTTCAGTCCAACTTTAATAAAAATGTATATTTAAAAAATTTATTTATAATATATATTATTTCTCAACCACCCTGTTCCAAGTGACATCCGCTGATATACAGCGAGCTTTTACCTCAGACGCTACGGCGGGGCCACGGCTACGAGCTACGGGCCACAGTTACGTCACTACGGTGCTACGACGCTACGTCGCTACAGGAGGAGGGCGGCGGTGACTCGTAATTTTATTCCAGGCTGTCACGTGAACAATTATAATAAAACTACGAGCTGTAATTGAAAAGTGGAAAAACTTTAAGATACCGGAAGGAAATGTTGACGTGTTTAGGGTAAACCGAAGTAAAACCAAGTTTTTTTTGGTAAAAGCGTGCTTCTTTCGCAATGTTTTGCAGATGTACAGTTTTTTAATTTTCTTTGCAACATTTTGTCTCCAAAAATTGCCAAAACAAATAAAAATTGTAATTTATAATAGTAAGATATTGCAGCATTTTAATAAAAAAAAATAAAAAAAATGTTAATTTGTTGTAGACCACTTAAAATTTTAATTAAACACTACCGGTTCGAAATAAACCTTCCTTCATCAGGAGAATATTAAAACTAACCTATGATACAAAATATTGACAGATATATACAAAAAATTATAGGTGTTTAAGTGGGAGGTTAACAAAGAGGAAGGAGTGATTGCGGGAATTCCGGCAATAACATTTTTTTCTTTTACATTAATTTAACTCCACACAGGAGGCCGTGATTAAAATAAATAGGTGCCGAAAGGATCAATGTCGCTAGTTTCTCGAAGCATTTTCCATTGAAATACCTCTAGAACAAAGACAGCATTCCCACCTGATGCCTGTGCTCTAAAGATTGGAATCAGTTTGTTAAAATCGCAATCTATCAAACGGACCGCCCGTTTCTGTTAAAAACCAATACCTTGGGGTTCCAGACCAGAGATGGCTACTAAATTCAATTTCACTTGGGATTTATACAGGATGTATGGAACGATTAAAATCAATTTCTTAAAATTTGGGTATTTTAATTTATAGAAAAAAACATAGTTTTCTATTTTAAAAGCTACTACTACCTATGTCAAAACGCATCAGAAGTTTTCACAAAAAAATCCACGTGTTTTAAGTGTTGAAAAGTAAAAATATTTAGTTAGTAAATATTGATTTCAGTTGTTCCTAGTTTAGACTAATTTGTTGAAATTATATAAAAACAACAAAAAGAATTAATACAGAGGTATAAAATAAGGTTACTGTTTTTATTTCTTACCAAAATAACCGGCATAATCTCAAACGAAAATGTTTCGAAAAATATATAAATAAAACACGACAAAGTAATTGAATTTCTCCATTTTTGGCCTTTTCCTATCCTTCAAAATATCGATGAGCTACGCACGTTGTATTCCTAAACCTTCCAGGAATGGTACAAATATTATCAACTCGACATAAATAGCTACAGAAAACAAACAGGGACCCCTTAATTTGGAAATAAATCCCGGCTTGAAATTGGCGGCATACATTGGTCAGCTTGAATATATTGGCGGAACGTGTTGGGCAAGCTATTATAGTTGCCTTATTGCTGCAGGAGAAAATGGACCTAGCGAACATTACTCCTCTATCGACCCGGAAGTTTACTGCTGAGTTTTCAAAGCCACATTCTAACAACATAGGGCAACAGTGGTTTACAATGAGCAGGCGATCGTTAGGGCGAAAATCCTTTCTCCTACTTTGCCTTCAATCAATTTGAAAATCAGTATGTAGTCCTTGGAAACAACGGTTCAAGTTAAATCCTCGGCGAAAGTTGGTCTAAAGTTAGATGTTGCCCATGTTAAATTTCAATGTTGCTAAGAAAGTTGAGAACACACTAGCTAGATTTTACCATATTTTTAACAGTTTTTTCTCTTGGTTTCTAAACATTAGATACTATGTATTTTATTTAACAATGATCGTTAACAGTTGAATTATTAAGCAGGTGTTGCACGGGTTTAAACTACGAGTTTAGAAGAATATTTAATTCGGATATTCAGGTTTGCTAAATAAGGATATCAATAAAAATTTATAAAATTGATTGAAGCGTTCATACATATTTAAATTATGGGAGGAATTTTAGGACACTTAGGAAAGGGTGTCAGAAGAATATAAGACCCACTAAGTGAATATAAGACGGAAAGATATACTCGCAGCACTATCAAATTATTTAAGTTCTTTAAACTGGCCTTGTCCATAGTAGTTACTATAACGTGAACACGAGATGATATACATACATTTGGTGATGGGATATTTGGCAAAATTCTGTTCCTAAGAATACCTTTCATTTTAGATGCTTTCAAAATCATTCGGATGCCTAATCTAATACAAATCTAATACAAAATACCTAAGAGAAGGACTTGGCATACTGATCTAAATACATACCGAACATTCTGTCCAAGTGGTTACACAAAAATGGCTGCGGTTTCCGAAGTTATTTTTCATTATTTTATATTATTATTTACGTGTATTATATTAGAAGCCCTACTAAAAACCAGCAGCATTCTGGAAGAAATCGTGAATGAATAGCTTTACCGTGACCCATTTGTCAATAGAATTAATGTTTTAAAAATAATCAATATGGATAAATTTGTAAAATTTATCGACAATTAATGTTGTGATTATTGCTATGAAGTAAAATGTATTTGTTCCATCTTGGTCACAATTTTTGTATAACCGTTTGGAAATAATGTTTTATTGGTATATTATTCTTAGGTATTTTATTAAGTCATTGACCTACCAATTAACCCCATTAACTATCATTTAACCCAAAAAAAAAAAAACCAAAAATCGCTCTACCCTAAACAAATTGTTACAAAACAAATTTATTTGATATACCTAACTACATAAGAACTACTAAATTATCAAAAATATTCTGTTACCGTTAAGTTATAGGTTGCCGCTCCGGTTACCGTAAGTCGCTCACGTAAGCAACTTATGGCCAAAATCCAATGTGCCCATTGGCCAGAAGTCGCTTGCGTGAAGATAGAATGTACAAGTATATATATATTTTTTATTTTAAGTAAGCCGTGTTATAAATTTAATTCCGCAATTATTTTAATAATTATTATTGTAACAGCTGTTTCGGCGTTCAAGGCCATTATGAAATTTGATTACGCCCATGATTTTATTCACCCCTCCTTTATTTTTGTTTATAAACATTTGAAACACCAAAGAAATAGGGGCGAAGTAAATGAAAGCATTTAATTATGTCGATATTTCTATTACCGTATAAACACAAAGCTATATAAATTAAAAAAATATTAAACTTGGTTTATTTCAAACATTAAAACAAAGTAAATGGAGGTTCACAAATTATTATACTCGTAATTACGATTTTTAAATACACACATGCCCAAGTTCTATTAAAAACACTAACAATAATTTTATTAATACAATGATTTTTTTACAATAGCTCCACACATGATGCCCCGAAGAAAATTATTCTTGTGGACAGACTTTTCAGGGAAGGAAGGAGAAGATGTTCTCCGAACGAAAAATGTAGGAGGGGTAGATAGGAATCTGAGGGTCAGTGTGTCCAGGGGTGACACTCCCACTGCAGTGCAAGGTGATGATGAGAAGCCTCTCCCAATCTAGCCTGCCACGCAATTGGTGGGCAAGCGCATCCGCCGCCAGCCACTTTAAGACATTTCCCTTATATACTTCTTCTTTTTGAACGCTTACTACCGGGCCCTCTTTGAAGTACTGTGGTGTTAAAAATTGACCACCATGAGAATAAATAATTATGTTAAAACAGCCATCTATTGACAAGTTTATTTACTGCCATGTGAGACATGGATACTATACTATTTAGTTTCCAATAGCGAAAATAGGTGTCGTTGCACGGTTTGCTTGTGAGCATGACAATAATTGCTGTTTTGAATTGTTGTTTTTAGTGATCTACGACTTTACAGTGAAATCTAAACGTATGTAGAAGGGCGCGGGTTCGAGTCCCGTCGGCGGCATGTATCTTTTCTCGGAAGATGGTTTCAATGTGGATGAGTGTTTCAGGCTGATAATTATTGCTTATAGTAATTGTTACCCTTTGTGCTATGCATAAAATTTTAAATAAAAAATAAACGTATATAATTTTAATTATATAATTTTTATGTGTTTCATTTAAATTCTACTACTTTTGTATTCCATTTGTTGAATTATCAATGATAAATATCTATGATTTTTTTTGGTAAATCATAATTTTTGTGGTATTGTTTTTCGACCACCGTACTTGAGGTTATGTTTTTAGTTTTATACAAAATGGATTTATTCTGATATCATATATACATCATGTCGAGTCATGTTTTCAGTATTGTCACCAAATCAAATAGTTTTCAGTTGTATCATATACCTGCTCGCTAAGCTCGATTGTTTACTCAAATCATTTTATAAAACTTGCTTCTCGACTACTACATTTAGTGTTTACTTTACGGAGTATGTAGGTAAGTAAATAATCCCATCATGCGAGCACTTGCCAAAACGAAAAGCCGTGTACCGCTGTGGGCTGTACGCTCCTTGTATCTGGCATATACATCTCGCAATGAAATTTCGGCAAACGGCAGCTAAGGCAATCTCTGCCACCGCAAAATTCCATGTTATTCCGGAATTATTTGCGGAACAAAATTACGCATTTAAAATATGCCACAGGACAATTTGAAAATGCTATGTATGCCCTGTAAGCTGTAGTGTTGAGAATATTACGGAGGTCGCTAATTATTAGTATTAGTGCATACCAACCTTTGTACCATCTGTGGCGTACAGTCCATGGATGATTATAATTTATAGAATAAATAGCTTGAAAAAATAATTTTAAAAAAGACAAAATTTTTGTGCAAAACTTATATTTTTGTAAATTGGTGAATATTTTTAGGTAGCTCACCGATAAATAGGCCGTGAGAGCAAGTGTGGTATATCCAAAGTTTTGTCAAAATGGACTTTAGGGAGACACGTTTTTACTCGAAATAATGTTGGATGTAAAAAGTTAATACTTGAGAAAAGAAGGAAAATGGTTTTGTTTTAAATAAAGCACTTTTCGATAAATTGATTCCATCGATTTATTGTTATGTTTTTTAAATTTACATATTACCGACACTTTTAGTGAGAAGACCCACCCAACAGACAGGTATATTTAAATATTGGATTTCTGTGCAAAAAATGAACGGGAAGAGAAGGTTATGACATTTGCGATAGTAGGAGATTTTCAAATGTTGTTGGGTTATTCGTAACCCGGGAATGTTTGTCTTTCTTTTTAAAGAAAAAAAAAATGTTATACACCGCTAAAGGTTTTATCCTTTTCATAAATTGACAGTTTTTTTTTAGTTTCCAATATAACCTCCAGGTTAAGTTGAAACCCATCCCACGTACATTTTTTTTTTGTAGTAACTCATATTGAACACAGCCCACACCCATGCCATACCCACGCTCACTTCTCCAAGTATGCAAGATGACAGCAAGCCAGAAACTTCTTCTCGTTTTAGAATCTGAACCTGAGGATGAAGAAAGATGTATCATATTACACCTACCCAGCAAAAAAAAGAAAAATAATTAAAACGAATGAGTATTAACGAAAAAATTTTTTTTTTCAGTAAAATTTAATTGTTTTGCTATATTCTCGAACAAATAAATCATCCTTCAGTTTTGCTTCAAGTAATCTTCATAAGTCGTATCATATAATACAGGAAAATCTCTAACCATTTCAATTAATTTTTCCATGTTCTAGTAACAAAAACAATGTTCACAGAGATAAAACTAGGTACCCACGATCCACGAAAATGTGTTGCAAGCACAACACGTCCACGCGAGACACGGGCTGGAACCGGACTGGCCCAGACTAAGAAGGTAAGCATTACAAAATTCCCGCTACCGCCATCTGTGGAGGAAACAATGAAATAATGAAGCTTACACTATTAAAATTATTTTACTTATTACTTTTTACTTACTTCAAAAAAAAATTATTGCTTACCTAATAGAAAAATATAAAATCTCAAATAGAAAAAGAAAAAGAACTCGAAATTCAAATTTTAAAGAGATGATTGATCCGCTCTAAAACAAAAATGTAACTGTTCTGACTATTTTGGTACGAGAACACAATACAGCAAATGGATGGCAGCAGGATAACAAACTCTTCTTTTTCTTTTCAAACAATTTATTTTAATAAGCAAAATTACTAAACCAAAGGGTCTAGTTTCCCTTTGGTTGTGATCAACACGATCACTAAATCTACACTCCAGTAGGTACCAACATGTACCTCCCAGTGTAACTCTAAAACATGACTAACTTACAAAACTACAAGTATCTAATTTTATATCTAAAACATAAAATAAAAAATTAGAAAGCTGTAGGCCGTCCGCACAGAATAAAAATAACATTAAAAAATAAAACAATACAAACTATTTGTCGGCCTTTAACATATTTTTAACGAAATTTTATGCCCGTACAGCATACACACAAAGAGACAAAAAAGAACGGTTTTTAGGATTTGGCAATTTATAATCCTGTTATTTGAAATATTCCGTCATGTCATAAAGGCCGACGATCCTAAATTACAAATAATAAAACAATTATACCTCAGCATACTAAGGATCTTAAATTTTAACGGACTTTGCATTTATTTTATAATATTGTACAACTTCTGGAAGGAA
Organism: Limnephilus auricula; assembly: GCA_951813805.1. NCBI lineage: Eukaryota > Metazoa > Arthropoda > Insecta > Trichoptera > Limnephilidae > Limnephilus > Limnephilus auricula. The sequence goes on from OX638403.1 coordinate 12,746,297, forward strand.
ATGCATCTATACAATAATAGGTCATCATAAAATACTAGTTACTACTTACGTCAGGGTTGAAAGCTCTGACTTGGTGTGAACACGTGTGATAATACTAACAGATTTTAAACGAGAATTCGGGAAAAAATATAATTATTGTGAATAATTATTTGAAATTGTTAATATCGCATTCTGGAGTGAACAGTAACCATGCGAAATCCATTCTATCATTGTTTCGCGTTGAAACAGTATTTGAAATCGTCGGATAAACATGCTTGCCGTGCTCCATGATTAAAGACTTTAATTTCATAAGCCCAGTAAAAGCAGAAAGCAGGGATGGAGTACAAATTGTAGGGGATAACGGCCGGGCCCGGGAAAAGTAGATTGCTACACGGGCGACACTTTGGAAATAATTAAAATTCAAAGTTCGTACCTGTTGTGTTTCTGAGTGCGGTTATTGTCACAGAAATAGGTTAGAGTTATTAGTGCGGTGTTTAACATATTTTAAAAAAGCTGAGGTTTGTGATGAATATAAGGGATTTGGAACTGATTTAGCAATTAACTTAATGTTGTTGATAGTTTAAAATGGCAATTAAAACTTCTGACCTCTGGGCTAGAACATCGAATTTATCATTTTGTAAATTTGACACCGTTAATTTCAAACTTTGACCCAACAATATATATTTTTCCGTTAATTTATTTTACATCATATTTACAAAGAAGCATGGGCGAGTTCTTTCTTAAATAGCATTTTGCAAAAGTTATATTTAAAATACATTAGTAATCATGAAAAAACTGCATCTTTTAATTTTAATTTTAACCACTTGAGCGCTTTTTGTCACATTATGGCACTATTTCCAAAGCCTCGGATTGCTTTGTTGCCAAAATGTCGCAAGCTTTAAAAATTTTTTTTTTTATCAAAACGACTACATAATATATTGTTCATTCAAAATATAACAAAATAAATATTCTCTAGATTCTTTAAAATGTTTTAAGGTTAAGGATTTTTTTTTAATAATTCCTACAAATATGTGATAATAGACAATAGATAGGGAATTCATTGGCTACATAGAACTATAATCAATTTGTATGTCTCCATATTCAAATTCGGAGGTATGATTTTTTTAATGTGAGGGGAAGAATTTCCTTTAGAAATCCGAGAAAAAATATTTTAATTGCTCTGTCGCTCCAGTGGTTAAATGACATTGACCAAATTTATGGCATCCTAGATTCTACATAAATGTATGTAAGTTTATTATTTTGTGAGTAAAAATTATCAGCTAGTAAAACTTTGTATTTGTTTGACCCTGTAAACGTAACTTTTAAAATATAAGCGTTTTGACATGTTCATTCATTTAAAATGTCAAACTAAACTGATGATTTCATAATAATATTTTTTTATCATAATAATAATTCATAATTTCATACTTTTTATTTCTATCAATTATTATTTTATGTGTAAACTTCATTGACGTAAATTAATTTTTATATTATCTGTAAACTTCATTATCATCAATTATTATATTATACAGGGTGTTTAGGTACGTACTTGAGTTACTTTAACCAGTGATTCCTGACATTATTTGGAGTAAAAAATGTAAATGAAATTTTGGTCTCCGGTGACTTTTTTTATATCAATATATTTTTTTTCAAAATATTTTTTCTTCAAAATCAAAAAAAAAAAAAAAACTTTCACATGACCTTATTGGTCACTCAGCCGAGTTAACGCCCCACCACTTACCCCGCCCCCAACTACCCAACACCTACTATTATTTATGTTTTTGTAGGAAAAAAAAAAAAAACATCAAAAATGTCACCGGAGACCAAAATTTCATTTACATTTTTTACTTCAAATAATGTCAGGAATCACTGGTTAAAGTAACTCAAGTACGTACCTTAACACCCTGTATGATAACTTAATTATCATAAATACATAGCTATATTATCTGTAAACTTCATAATCAATTATGATATTATATGTTAATTTAATTATCATAAATTCATTGCTGCGTTAACTGTAAACTTCAATATCATCAATTATTATATTATCATTATGTGCGTTAAATGTAAACTTCAATATCATAAATTATTATATTATCATCACCATAAATTATATTATCTGTAAACTTCACCCGCCATAACACAGGGACATCCTGGCGGATGAAATAACACAATATCTACACAATGTACAAAATTCATTTAATAAATAAATATATTATAATCATGAATCTAGCCCCTAGGAGACGACCAACTACAATGGTAGTGCAGAGAAATCATTACTATACCTGCAGATGCACTGCAATGTGCGCTGTAGAGCTATGTTTTTGAAGTTTTGGACGCATTTTATTACTGTCCATCATATTTCCAAAGTAAAAAAGTTGATATTGTAGAAGCCTTTCAATTATTTCAAATACAAATTTCAATATTGTTTTTGGTTTTGAGATATTTACAAAATATTACCCGTCTTCTAAGGGCTAGTATACAACAAGGGATTCCACATCGCCATCATCAGACTCTCGGAACTATTTGCTGGACATAGACATCCCTTTCAGACCCTTTGTATTGCATTCTTTGAAAACATCATTATTATTATCATACTGGTGTACGAAAAGACATAAACATACTAATAACGGGCCATCTTAACAACCTAAAACTTGTCCCTAGGTAATAACGCCAGCTAGAAATATATAAAAATAATACAATCACTAAGCGTAACTTTTGTTATCCCTCACAAAGTTCTTTATATTCCATATAGCTTTTACGACATCGTAATTTTTTTACTCTTTGGTATAAAATGCGCTGAACAATACAGAAGGCAAATGACATTAAAATACATTTAGTAAATTAGTTCTCAACGCCCAGCGCCGTTTATATCAACGTACACTAACGTAATAGCTGATATTAAAATAATTTATTTTAGTAAAAATTGGATGAGGACCAGAACGCTTCCAGTATTTTCCAGGTCTAATCCGATTAAAGCTTAAGTTAATGTAAGCGTAATCGGTATAAATGATACCGTTTTATGATTCGTGTGATAGTTTTTCTGACAGTGCCCACATATTTCAAAGCCAGGTTTAAACATGTATTATTGTTTGTGATGCAAAATTATTTTTAATTAGTGGTTAGCATGAAAGGTGATAAGGAAAACAAAGCTAATATATTTTAGTAGAGAGGGTTGTTTGGTTTCATGTTTTTAATAATTTGTTTTTGTGACATAAATCAAAATTAACAATTATTATAAGCAATAATTATAATATTTTTATTAGAAAAACTCTCTTTTTAACTTTTGAAGGTTATTCCCATCAATGTAATATATCATTGAAGAAGAAGATAACAATAATAATCAAATTTTTTTAAATATGAAAATAAACAATTACGACAGTCTCGTATAAGATCGCAGTAGCCCAATTGGTTGAGGTGTATGTCCCGGTAAGACGTAAGGTTCTGGGTTCGAGTCCCAGTTGCGACCGTTATCTTTTATTATTTTTCTGTGTCTTGTTTATTTTCATATTTAAAAAAATTAGATTATTATTATTATCTTCTTCTTCAATAATAATTATCAGCCTGAAACTCATTCACATTGAAACAAACTTCCGAGAAAAGATACATGCCGCCGACGGGACTCGAACCCGCGCCATTTCTGATGTCCGGTAAGGTGTTCTACGGCGGGCTACCTCTTACCCGCTAAATGATTCAATATATACTAGTGTTTCATTCAACAACTACGACTTATTACATGTTTTCACTTGCAAACAACCAACTTTAGTCGGCATGTATCTTTTCTCGGAAGATTGTTTCAATGTGTATGAGTGTTTCAGTCTAATAATTATTGCTTATAATAATTGTTACCCTTTCTGCTATGCATAAAATCTTGTCTTAAATATTAGTTTATCAAATAAAAATTTAAATCAAAATTCTTTGCCAAATAGTAATCCGTCTGGTTGCGTCTGATTCCCCGTAGGTTCAATTTCTCTCATATCTAAGTCCTCCATCATTATACTAGTATCTCTTTACTCTTGTGATGATATTAGAAGGAGTTTTTTTTAATATGTCAGGTTAATCATAACACGGAAAGGTTTAAGATTTTTTTGTTTTAATATTTATTAGGGATATTTTTAAGGCAGCAGGAAGTCGAAAAATGGGAGAGGAGGGGAATAAGTTATTAGTTCAGTCAAAGGGTAACTTTTACACTGAAATATGCCAATTATGAACTAAATACATATTATAAAAATACAAGTTATTTATTTGTTGAAAACTTATCCATTCGACTTTTCGACTCTTAGTACAATCGGTTGTATTGTATTCCTTTATTTATTTATTTATTTCCATATATACGGCACAACGTGTGCCATTAACATAATTTACATAACATTAACAGTATAAATGTAAGTTAAATATAAGAAAAAAATGGTCAAAAGAAGTAGTAGTCAGGTAATAAGTAGTAGGTAACTTTAAAATATAAAATAATTATAAAGTGTAAAGTATAAAGTACAAACTATAAAGTATAAGGCAAAAATTAAAGGTTAAAAGATAGAATGAATTAAAGAAAAAAAAAAGTTAAATGTAGAAATATAAGACAAAGATTTAAATAAATTACAAAAGGTAAGAAATCCTCATAGGAGGAAAGAAAAAAAAATAATAGGTAGGTATTATGGATTGTAAATATAAACCGATACAACAAATTTTATAAGTACCTATGATTTCTAATGAATTGATAATTTTAGAGGGCAAGTACCAGTAAGTTTATATGAAGTACATGATTATTATCTTTACATGGTACTAGAAGACAAATTTTGTTTGATGCGTCTTTTGTATGAGGCCAGATTGCTGGCGTGATCGATATTAGCATATTTATTGCCTAGAGTATGCCAGCGATTTGTTGTTGAATTTTATACTGAAATGTTACTGTAATAATTTCATTCAATTAGATATATTATGTACCTACCTATTTCTGTCAACGTTAAAAATTGTTCGAATTTTTTTTTTTTTATATTTCAATTACTTTGAAATAACTTACCGATGAACGTTTCAATGTGTAGGTATTTTTCGATTTTTCACATCACTAATACCTTTTAAGCTTTCAAAATAGATTGAAAAGCTAGCTTTTTGTGCACACAAACGAGTGGTACGAGGGCATTATTGTAGTAGTAGTCTTTATTTAGATACCAAACCCCGAGGAATTGTTTGTCTGCTCTCGCGGTAGAAGAGTCAATATGTTCGGCTATAACTCTGACGGCAGTGAATGCAGGGTGGTTTTATCCGAAATGAATTCTGTACCCAAACAGGTACGAGTAACTCGAGAACGCTTTTCACATTTTTATATAGTGCAGGACTGGGAAATAAGGATGTTACTGCCTAGAACTTTCGTATATTTAATTTAAATAAAAAACAGACTTTTTATAACCCGAAAACCTGAAAAATTAAAAAGTTATTCAGGAGCCATTCCTGATCACAGAAATAAATATATAACTTGGTACAATACACTAGCTCCGGTTGCGGAAACCGTTCGGTTACTCCGGTTGCGGTTATCAATAAAAATAAATTGCACTAACGACTCTTGATTGGACGAACTGGATTTCTTCATATTTGCATATTCATTTAGCTATTGTCAAAATTATATTGAGTGAATTTTGTTAAATGTAGTGTGTGTAACAAATAAGACCTTCTGAATTAGAGTAGATAAGTATAGATTTTTTCCTTACACATTGAAGTAGGTATCCTTAGACCCTACATATAAATACAAATATTCAATTACTTTCACAGTGTACGTTACTCGACTGAATACTGTGATTTTTATTAAAATAATTGATCTATATTTTAGGACATATCGCTGTCTGTTTTGAATGTAAGATGGGGTCACGTGATTTTAGCCCCTAACCTGTCTCTAGGAGCTAGGGTCAATAAAACTAAAAATCTGCACTGTGAAGCAGAAAACCCACAAAGTCCACATGGCATCCCCAAAGATGACATAGGTCCCATGAGATTTTTGTGCCTCCGTTGACATTAAACTCCGGTGTCATACATTTTTTGCAGCTTTTACAGGCTGGTTATATTTAGCTAATAATTTCATATCCATCACGCGCTGTGAATCTGTTTGATTTCTTGCAACTCTACAGGGAGGTTCCGATAAGAAAGATCGATTATTCCCCGTTATTAAATTAAAATTTTAATATCGATTTATTTCATTCAATATTTGCTTTAATATATACCTACATTCAAATAAGCAATAAAAATGCTCAAAACGCACGATGATAAATTATTAAATATCGTGTACTTCTTGTAAGTGTTTTTTGATCATAAGTATTTATGATTTTTCAATAATGTCCGAACAAAATTAGTGTGTAAAAAAAATCTGAAATATTTTAGTTCATAAGATTTATTTTTTAATGATATTAATTTAACTAAAATTAAAATTCTGAAAAATATCTTTACTAGATTATGTATTGGTTTATTTTACTGTACGATTGTATTTTTCTAAATCTGTGTTGTATAATACAATATTTCGTTTGAAAATTGAACAAATCTGCCAACGACCAACGGTATAATCTTACTATATTAAAAATAAATAAAGGTTTTCAAAATTTAAAACAAAACTTTACCAGATAAAATAACAATCTTTCTAAATAAAATGATGTTTTTTGTAAAAAGGGGCAAATACGTGTCTAGAATTTGATTTAAAAAGGACTGATTTCCGGTATTCTCTGGTAATACCCTCTTGATGCCTTATTATAAGTTACGTAGGTAATAGCAATTTTCAATAAGAAATCTAATTAATCATATATTACGTAATATCTCGGGAAAAGTCGGTTTTATAAATAATGGGATCCAAAAATTACCTACTTATAGCCATTAAATTTTTGTTTTAAATTAATGTTAAGCAAACAAATTGGGAACCCCCATTAGAATAAGATTTATCTGGGACAAAAAAATAATAACCCTTTGATGAAATAAGTACCTACCTATCTGTGGCCTTCCTTTACGTAGGTACCCGGTTAATTGCCGGTTATAATTCATTCCCGGGGTTTTAATTGCTTACGCCTTAATTACCTGCGGCTGTTAAAATTTATTTTTGGCACAATTCTCAAAGTAAAGTATAAACGCTACATCTTTCCATGGATGTTATTTTGTAAAACGATAAAGTTCGCGGAAGAAATGTTTTCCATTTAAACATACTCTCACAAGATTTAAAAGATTAAACGAAATCTCGCCAGAGGGCACCTGGTATTTTTTAACGCATGATGTTTAATGTGGTAAAAAGTACCTACTCAGTAACTAAACAATACCCCCGAGCATAAGAAAAGCGCACATGGCGATTTTTTTTCGAATTGATAATTCTTATTTTTTTTTACTTTTAATACAGGTGAGATTCTTTTTTTAAATTATTTGTATGATTTATTGTAGACTAAATTGCTAGGCCTGATTAAACACCATTTTACGAGATGACAACTTAAGCACGAGTAAATCTATAACTTTACTAAAAGGTATTCTTTGTTATTGTGAATACCACACAGGAGTCCCAACGGAGAAAGTGAAACTATGGCATCCCCAATTGGGGTAAGTTATGAGGCTGTAGGTAAGTGGAGATACGAAAGAGATGGGGAAGAGGAAAGAACTGACGTACCTACCTAGCTATTCATATCTTGGAACCAAATACGGCTGAAGCCATTTCAAGCAACGGTTCATTTTTTAACAGTGGTCTTACACATGGGCAATACTTAGAGTATCTCCCTAATTGGAACGTGTTGCAATTTTATTTGTAATTTTAAAGATGTTAAAACACGAATCAATCAAATATAAAATACTCGGGCACGTCGGGATTTGAACCCGTGATCTCCGGATCGCTAGTCGAGAATCTTAACCCTCAACATGCTCCTATTCATACTTGTACATTTCCCATTCCCTGTCTCACCAAATGCAATTAGCAATATAAAAACAAAATCAAGATAGTTCGTAATATACCACTTTGCATACAAATAATTTAAAAAGTTTAACATACAAGATAGCTGCCAAACAATTTCCATTCGCCCCAGATTTGCCTTCAATGACATTTCAAAGTCGTACTAATTCTCTGTCAAGGGAGTATTAGGTTCATGTAATATGCTGACCGCATTTGCATTGCTTCAAATATTGCCAACTGACCGTAGATGACGAATTTACTCAATATAATATCGATATAGGGTTTTTATCGATTCAGGTTTCTGAGTGCATAGTGCAATTTAATAGAGAGGCCTAACTTAAAACTGATAAGAAGTGTAATGATTTTTGAAATAAATTAGTCAGGAAAATGCCATTTCATTAACTTAAAATCCAAAACACCTAAAAAAAGAAAACTACCCGCTTTGACTGACACATAAATAATGGAGTTATGCCTACTAGTCACTCATCTTTAGAAGTATTTTGTGCATAAAATGGTTAAACCTATTTTTTACAAAAACGATCAAAGCTATATATAAAAAAAAACTAGATAAATGTCAATAATAGTATACAACAGCCTACATCAATACATAAAAATGCCCCCATTAACTTAGAGCATTAATCTTATCAAACAAATGTCACAACATCATTGTATGAAATACTTTTTTAAAACTAAACATTTATTTTAATATTGAAGAAGAATATATCTACCTAATACTAACAATTATAAAATAATCATTAAACAGAACAAGACTTAAACTAAACTAAAAAGGAAATGGTTGCAACTGGGACACGAACCCAAAAACATTACCTTATTTTTCAATGATATATATGTAATCATAGATACCTAAAATGGAAAAACACATAAGCCATTCAATAAAAAGAATTAGGAAATTAATTTATACATTCTTACGAATTAGAAACTTCTTATCAAAGAAAAATCTATACTCAATATACTATGCATTAGTACAGTCTAATCTTTAGTACGCCATTATCAGTTGGGGAGCAGCTTACATAACTAAACTTCCCCACTGAACGCATATTCGAAGAATTCGAAGTTCCAACATTTAAAAATTTATTTGTGAAAAATTCAATCGTACAAATAATAAAATATACTTATTCATAACTGAAAACCGTAGTAGACTTAAACATGTATTTGTATGCCCCAAACTAAATACTCTATTGCCCAACACCATTACACACACCGAGGAAAATACTTCTTTAATAAACTACCAGTAGAAATCAGAAGAATTAATTACGAATTGCAATTTTTGAACTCTATCAAAAAATATTTTAAATAAATCATCAACAGGAAGACTGCTTCCCATATTTCCACATGAAAGTCACACTAATAATAATTATACTAGTTTTTATTCTTACTTAATACATAAAAACGTGACTGTATCAATTGTACATAATATATTTGAAATGTAAACTCTTCTTCCATCCACAAGCAAATGCTTTTAATGGAAGACCAGTGTAAATTAACATGTACCATTTTTAAGATAAATAAAAAAATATATATATATTACATTAACGGATATAACCTTAAAAAAATTATAAAAAGTTTTCTCAATAGAAGTGTATATTTCCTATCGTTTTCTCTTAACGTTTTTTTTGTTCTCTTATTAAATTAAATACTTGATAATATCCACAAAGTTCTAGAAATTTTAATGTTTTGTGAATGTAATTGCATTGTACATGTATAATAAGAACATTTTTGGATGAACCAATTTTAACCCTACGATGAGTTAAGATGTGGAATTTTTGTTCTGGCTTGTTAGAACTAAACGGTTTTATGACTTCCTCAAAGTTGGTGTGGCAAACTCATCGAGCGCAGAAACAGTTGCTAATCAAACATCCAGTATGTACCTACTGCTAAGTATTCGTATATACGCACATGTCTCACAAATACGAAATACTAATCATATTTTTGTTGCTAATGAAATAATACAGGGTGTCCGGGAGTAAAGTGCATTAACTCTGAGAGGTGATTCTTTCTATATGATAGTAAAAGTAAAAAAGATAAATAACTTTTTTCGAAATTCCAACATTTAGGGGTATATTTTTGGTAAAAAGATAAAATTAGTCCGGCGTGTTTGGCCATCACTTTTATTTTCCGTTGTAAAGCCTCGATTAAATTGAGCGAATTTACAAGCTACTAGCCGGCTAATTCACTATCTGCTAGTAAACTCACTCAGTGTATAATCTACCAGTTAGCTGTAAATATGGTTACACCGAGCGAGTTTACTAGCAGATAGTAAATTAGCCAGCTAGTAGCTTGTAAACTCGCTCAATGTAATCGAGGCTTTACGCTACGTAACAATAACAACAAGCCAACGTCGCCACAAAGCCGCCCGGCTGAGTCACAGCAAATTTATCGGATGAGTATCTACCTTACACTAAGGATTTTTCATAGTTACGGCTATTTGGATGGGAAAATAAAGTTGGAATTTTGGAAAAAGTTATGAATCTTTTTTACACCTGTGTTCATGCAGAATCACCTCCCAATACTTATATGATACATTAATGCACTTTACCCCCGGACACCATGTATATATATATAATGTGTGCACAGACCTTTTTGCATCGCTTACTGCCTCCCGGATGTTGATGGTGTGAGGGTTAAGATGATACCCGGTGGTGCAGAAATAGATTTTACTAAAATATTGCTGTCACTGTTGCTCTTACTCCACCGGATATTGAGCGAAAGGGACAATGCACTGACACCTAACTAAAATGGAGGTTTTGTATTCCCCACTTTTCTCCTCCAAAAGTGGACTGATTTTCAATTTTTTTTTACCAACTACATAAGAAAAAACTATTCTATGTCTGTACGTTTTGATTTTTTTAAAAAAACATTGTTTGGTTTGTATACTGAACATCTTTTGACGGCGTTTAAACCAGTCAATTTTATTGATTTTTGGAAGTTCATAAATTCTATAAAAAGTAACTTATCAAAAAAAAACAAAAAGTACCGACACGCTTGTAGTTGATATCTATTTTATGCAAAAACAATATTTTCTCTAGAGTTAAAATCCAGAGAGATAAATAGAGAATACGTTTGTATGGAAAAATCACCGCCGGGTATCCTCTTAATTAACATATTTTTAATAAATCTATATTGAATCAAAATGATGTATGATTCCAGCCCTGTCTATATTGCACAGGCACAGTTCCCAGTTCCACCGTTCTAGCATCATGGTATGTCAGAGTTAACTCGGCTCCCATCGCACCCTTGCCTTATAAGAACTGCCACCGTTCTGCGATCCAACGTTTTCATCATAATATATGTTAACACAAGCTCTTCCCGCTTCTGAAAGATCCAGAAGAGTCATAATACTTACAACATAATATAAGTAATGAAATATTTGAAATAAATGCTCCACAGCGTTAAGGAGTCCTGGAGCTTTCAAAAGGCTGGTGAAACACCTGAAAGAATTTAACAGAATTCATGAAGTAACACTTGAAAAGAGAGACATTGGCACATGCATATTATAATACTATAAAGTGCATTTTGGGTTATAGAACACATGTCATATATTACCACATATATATAATTTTACGTATATATATAATTGTCTACTGATTTCCATGTTTTAATATCTAATATGTATTCGCTGAACACCTTATTAGCAATTGAATTTTTGTATTTGATTTTTGTTCGAAAACAGTGTGAAATATATTTTCGTTGTTTGTTTTCGTCGATCGTCGGATCTGCCGGATCTGCCCTGATGATGGACACTGCAACGCTGTCCGAAACGTCGGCTAAAGAAGGAGGTAGCGCAACACGGCATAACACCCCAAAAACCAACAACGAAAATGCTTTCGGCCGTGAACATCTAAAAACGTATCAGTGTGAAATATAGTTGTGAATGATGAATACTTGGAGCAAGTTGATGAGTTTGTGTACTTGGGAAGTATGTTTACGAGAGATGCGAAGGCTGATAGGGGTATTGAAAGAAGGGTAAATGCAGGTAACTCTATAAATTATTTTGGACTGAATGCCGTTGGCGCCAACAAAAAGCTGTCCAAAGAAGCGAAGCCAGCAGCCCATAATGGAGTGCTGGTATCAACCCTGATGAAGTATGGAACTGGCAGAGAAATTATGAAAGTATACTGAATGCTGTAGAAATGAGATCCCTGAAGCGTATGTGTGGTAAAACCATGTATGATCGTGTGAGGAATGTGGAGATCCGAAAAGAATACAAGGCCGATGTGAGCGTAATAAATAAGATTAAGAAAGGGATGCTTAGATGGTTTGGACATGTAGAGCGAATGAATGAAGAAAGGAGTGTTAAGATAATATATGAGGCAAATGTGTATGGTAGGAGAAGTCAAGGACGCCCGAGGAAAACATGGCACGATCAAGTGAATCAGATATTTGAGTCGTGCCATGTCAAGAGTCAGAATAAAGAAAAGCATGTATGATAAGATGTACGAATGTGAGTGAGGCAAGGAGTGTATGCCAAGAGATCGAGTTGTTTGGCGTTCCGTCCTCTCTGCCTACCCATGCGGAGAAATGGCGTGATGGTTAGTTAGTTAGTTAGTTTACTTAAAAATTGTCGCTAAAATTGCTCCAATAAGTAACAATAAATGGTAGGTATGTTTACATTTTTTCTCTGCAACGATTGGGTTTTTCGCCTTGATTTATTTTTATTTAAATCGATTTTGCAAGTAAAAAAACATATTAAATGATGTATCGCTCTTCGACTTTCGGTGAACTATTTCTTTTTTTCATTCTCTACCCCTGCAAACCACTTTCTATCCCCCCATTCGTCGGGTACTTTTCGGATTCTTAAACTGCATTTTAAATAGAAGTTATAACCAAAGTTTCGTAAATGTACCAATTATTATGATATTCTGACCCGCTACTATCTACCTACCACCTACTATCCACTAACATGGCATGTTCCAGGTTTTATTAGGAATTACGGCGTACATAATGTTTATTTTTTAAATATTTTAAAATAATAAATAAAATTAAAATAGGAAGTTAGTCGATAACTATGTTGTATTTTGACGACCTCCGTGGTTGAAGGGTAAGGCTCTTGACTCCGAATCCAATGAGACTATGGCATCCTCAACTGGGCTAGATATGTTTTGAAGGTGAAGGCAACTGAGGAGGGGAAGAGGATGGGCTGGGAGATGGGAAGAGAAAGGTGGTGAAGTACCTGGCTATTCAGATCACCAAACACAGCCAAAGCCATTTCAAGCTACGTTTATGTTCAGAATTGCGGTCTTACACCTCGGCGATACTTAGAGTATCTCCTATGCACTCTGGTGCCGCAAACATACCTTATATTATTTTTAAATGATTAAATTGTGAAAAATTAAATCAATCAAATAAAATTAATAATATTTAAATTAGTGAAGATAATTAACCAATCGAAAATCCCAAGATAAGAAAAAGGTACGGATACATCTGGGACACGAACCCAGGACCTCTGGCAATCCGCGCCAATTGGTTAAATTAAAATATTATAATTTTAAGTTTAACTCATTTAGTTAAAAAGTAAAAAAAAAAAAATTTTAATAAAATAAAATTTATTTGCGCAAGCCGGAATTTGAACTCGCTATCTCCGGATCACTAGTCGAGATCCTTGCCCCTCAACCTCGACTGTGGAGATATGGATTGATAGTACATTTTTTTTTTCACCAGATTTACAGGAACGGGTTTAGTTTTTCCCATAGGAAAAACTAAACCCTTTTATACACTTTTCCATATAAATGATCATCTAGTAAATCCACGTTATGCAAGTGTATTATATAAGTATAATTAATACAAAACAATACAAGAACAACACGTTAATCTACCAAACTATTAAATGGGAATATAATTCACCGTCTCCAGATATTTTCATATCAGAGGGTTCGGCTCTGTGGAATTCCTAATTTGACCGATAAATCCTACTGATCCCTCAATATAAATATTTAAAAAATCTTTCGTAATTCTACATGTATTTAAAATGACTGATTTTTGCATTTTTATATACAAATTCTTTGACAAATCTAATACGCCTAAATTTTTAATAAGAGAGCTAGGTATAATGCCAGTAGCCGAAATAACAAAAGGTAATATTTTTATAGTCTGAGAATGCCAAATTCTTTTAATTTCATTTCCTAAATCTGTATACTTTCTTATTTTTTCAGAAACAGATTTTTGAATATTACAGGAATTTGGAATAGCTACATCAATAATATAAGTTATTTTTTTAATTTTGTCATGTAAAACTATATCAGGTCTATTATGACCAATTGGTCTGTCTGTTAGTATAGTTTTATCATAGTAAATTTTAAAGAAATTATTTTCTAAAAATGAATTTGGTTCGTATTCATAATATGGTACTACATTATGACAGTCAATCAAGTTATGTTTAATTACCAAACTTTGGTGAATTATTTTTAAAACCTGATTGTGCCTAAATGTATACTCAGACGGCGCTAATATAGAACATCCTGATATAATGTGTTCTATAGTTTCAGGAAAAGCCATACATTTTCTACATAAATCATCAATTTGATTTGGATCTTTGATAATATGCTTCCTATAATTTTTGGTGTTAATGACTCTATCTGAATAGCAAGCATAAATCCTTCTATTTCTGCGCTCAACTCTCCAATACTCAACCATTTGTTTGACGAAAGTTTGTCAACATACGTTTGGTTGATATAATTGAAGTGTTTTGCGTGAATAATTTTATTTGACCAGGAATCTAATAATTCCTGGTTGGTATTTATAAAAATGTTGGCATTCTCGTCGTATAAATTTAAAGGTGAAATATTTCTGTCTGCCTTGCAAATTATTTTATGCAGCTCTGAGCTATTAGCTTTTCTATGGAAAAAAATTTCTTAACATTTCTACCTGATTTTGTTTTAAAGAAGTTATTTTTTTTATTTAGTAAATTTGATTATCATTACATGTAAAATCTATACTGTTCGATTTTATTTTCCAACTCCAATACGTCAAATAATTGATGTCAAGAGTTCAATCCTATTGATCACCTTCATTTATTATTTCCGTCTATTCGGCGCCGACCATCAGAAGGAGGTATTTCTCGAGATGGAATCTCACCGGAGAGCTTTAATATTCACGTCTTGAACTTTGGCAAGAAGTTTGCTCGGAGCATTTAGAAAATCTCTGATTTATGAACTAAGTAAGAAAACACTTCACACGTATGGGAAGCTGTCAGATTCCAGATAGCACAGAGTAAACACAAGTGTCTCCCCAGGTAATGTATCATTTAAACTGGTGTTACTTTGTATGCGATATCACATTATCTCGCAGTACACTCGCCATTTTCTCCAACTTTAATGGGAAGAAAGGTCGATTACGGGTTCAGGAACACTGCTTTCGAATTTATGAGACATTTAAATGCGGAGTATCTCCCCCAAATAAAACATTTTCTCAAACGAAACGATGGAAACGAATGCCTGTTTGTGATTCGAGTTTCAAATAAAATGTTTTATGATCTCTCCAAAGCTGCGTAACTAAGATCTTACATTTTTCAATGTCTGTAATTCATACATAATAAGTATACTTCTACGCATAAACAAAGTATCGAATATTATAAGGCAAGAAAAACAACAGTGTATGCTTGTTTTCTAGACTTAAGTAAAGCTTTCGATCGAGTATCTCATGCACTGCTTTGGAAAAAATTAAAAGAAAGGAAGGTGCCCAGTTCAATAATTAACATTCTGGCAGTCTGGCATCATCAACAAGAGAACCAAGTTATCTGGAAAAATAAAATGTCAGCACCAGTGAATACGGAATGCGGCGTCAGACAAGGGGGATGCTTATCACCGATTTTATTTAACGTCTATATGAATGATTTAAGCGATAAACTCACCTCGGCAAAGGTAGGTTGTTACCTGGGAAACATTTGCGTAAATAACATTGCATATGCAGATGACATGGTTATTTTGTCTCCAAGCATTAAAGCATTGAGGAAGCTGTTAAAGATATGCGAAGAATATGCCGCTGAACATAACATGGTCTACAACCCAACTAAATCTGTACTGCTTGTATTGAAATCGAGCTCAGGCCCTACAAAGGTACTACCCGTCAGCCTAAACGACACAAAAATATCTGAAAAACCGGAGGTCAAATACTTAGGACATATCGTAACAGCGGAACTCAATGATGATACTGATATTGAGCGACAGAGAAGATCACTGTGTATTAGGGCAAATATGATTTCTCGAAGATTTAATAAGTGTAGCCCAGAAGCAAAAAGGCAACTTTTTAACACATACTGCACGAGCCTATATACCTCGGAGCTGTGGACCAACTACAACAAAGCATCTCTAAAAAGAATGGAAGTACAGTACAACAATTCATACCGAATACTTTTTGGGTTGTCCTGGTACTGCAGTGCCACTGAGATGTTTGTAGAAGGGCGTGTTCCTGCATTCCGAGCACTACTCAAAAAACGGATCACCAGCTTTAGAACGCGACTAGCCACGAGTGAAAACGGTCTTGTGATGGCAGCACTGCACTTCTGGCAGGGTCCTATTTACAAGCGATGGAGCCAACTCCTGATGAGTTAAAAAAAAAACAAAAAACTTTATTTTCATGTATTTTTTTTTTTTTCTGTATTATTTTTATTCTGTTTTATCTCAATATGTGTGCAGTATCTCACAATATATATGTATATTTTTAATATTAATTTGATAATATGTTCTATTTATAATATGGAGCTCGTGGGATTGCACCACCCTCCCCGAGATCTGGAATAAACAATAAAAAAAAAAAAAAAAAAAAAAAAAAAAAAAAAAAAAAAAAAAAAAAAAAAATATATACAATTGGTGTGTACAAAAACGTGCAAACGTATCCTCTCGTATCCATTGACGTATCCATTGACCAGCGGCTGAGAATAAAAGTTTAAAAATGCTTGCAACTGTGCAAAGAGGATCCGATGAGAAAGATCGATTATTCTCCGTATCATTTTTTTAAACTAAAAATTTAATATCGATTTATTTCATTCAAAACTTGCTTTCATATATACCTACATTCAAGTAAGCAGGAAAAATGCTCAAAACGAATGATGATAAATAAAAAATATCGTGTACTTCTTGTCAGTATTTTTTGATCATAAGTATTTATGATTTTTCAATACTATCTAAACAAAATAAGTGTGTAAAAAAAATCTGAAATATTTTAGTTTGTAAGACCTTAAATAAATAGAAAAACTGAGGTATTTTTTTAATTTCTTTATTTACTTGTACCTATATCACGCCCTGCTGGGCTTCTCCATATTATTTTTTTTTATTAAAATTTTTCGTCACAAAACACATTTTCGGATTTACTTTTTATGATTTTAATTGAACTAAAATTTAAATTCTGAAAAGTGTCTGTACTAGATACGTTTTTAGATTTTCACGGCCAAAAGCATTTTCGTTATTTGTTTTTGGGGTGTTATGCCGTGTTACAGTATTACATCGACGGATCTGCCGGATCTGCCCTGATGATGGACACTGCAACGCTGTCCGAAACGTCGGCTAAAGAAGGAGGTAGCACAACACGGCATAACACCCCAAAATCAAACAACGAAAAAGTGTCTGTACTAGATTATGTATTAATTTATTTTGCTGTGTGATTTTATGATTTGAAATTTGTGTTGTATAATACAATATTTCGTTTGAAAATTGAACAAATCTGCCAACGACCAACGATATAACCTTAGTTTATTAAAAGTTAACTCAGTTTTTCAAAATTTAAAAATCTTTCAAAATCAATTTACGTTTTTTTGAAAAATGGAGTGAATACGTCTAGAATTTGATTTAAAAAGGACATTTTTTTGCGCATTGTCTGGTTGTACACTCTTAAAACGATTTGCCTATACCTAATTCTATTCCCGAGCGTGAAACCAAAACTTAACATCAACAATATAATTTTTTCATTTATTCATTTTCTACTCCCTTACGGGCTTTTACGTATAGTAGGTGTATATGATATAATTATAATTAGCAGAAAATTCAAAAGAACGTCACAATTTTACTTTTGAAGTCGTTTCAGTTCAGTGTTGCATACAGAGTAAACTCGCAACGCAAACAATAAGTAACTTTTTTAAAATTAAACGATTGTCGAAATTTATATTATAAGACCTTTTCTACTACTTTGCTTCAGCAAGGCCAAAGAATTGACTCTTCAAGCACTGAATAGATAATACAAACCAGAAATTCCTTCCTTGTAGATTTGATTGGAAACTGATGTCGCCACTGACTTCCTTTTGATTCTCGTCCATTTATTTAGCTCTGTATCTCTTATCATTACAGGTTGTGATCGATAAAAAAATCGCAAAGATGGTGATATGTATTTCTGAATTTGAAATATGTGCAAAGAAATAAATGTATTCAAGAAAGAAATTCTAAATTAAAAAATTCTTATCAACTTCACCAGCAGTAGGGAAAATTTGGCTCTTTTTGGTCTAGCTCACGGACACGCCCTTAACTCACTATCGGTTTATATCCTCAGTGGTACACAGCACAGCTGAGCATATAAATAAACAGCGTGCTGAAATTCATTGCGTCGAACAAGTGATACTTACAAACATAATATAACCGCTCGATAGAGTATTTAGTTCTAGCGATGAGACTGACGAGCAACCTTTCCGGATGGCAAATTTATCCATTCTCAATTTGTTCACGAGCCGCAGGATCTAGAGTACATACAGCTTGACCTAGTTAACTTTGCAGTATTGATTTCGCAAACCTATTTATATTTTCGATAAGGGTAATTTTTTATGAAACAATTACAAAACGCTAAAACAACTTTCTATCTTCAAGGGCAAACCAATAAATTCTGAAATATTAAACAACAACAAAAAAAACTTCAAATTTTGGACGACTGATTTAAAATGGACATACAAGGGTACACTCTCCTCGAGATTTTACAAGAATACACTCTTCGGGCAACGATCAAGTTTTAGGACCAAAATACAATCTTACTAATATTATAATTAGTAATATTATAAACGCGAAAGTTTGTATGGATGTATGTATGTTTGTTACTCAGTAAATCGAAATTTAATAAATGGATTTTAATGAAACTTTACAATAATACAGCTCATACATCAGAATAACATATAGGCTATAATATATAAAGCTAGCTATTTATTTTCAATAAACTGAAAATAATAATTGTTGTTTAATAGAAAACGTCAAAATTTGACAATGACATTTTGCAAAACAACGATTGTTAAATCTAAATTGTATTTTGGAAAATATTTAAATTAGTGAATTTATTTGAATTACTCACCTAATACTTTGAATCGAATCAAGAATTATAGATATTTTAAATAAATAGGTTAAGAATTTTGGTATAAATGTAGATGGGCCCAAGGAAAAGAAAATAGATTACTCGAAGTACTAATCCTACGCAGACAAAGTCGCGGGGCAGAAGCTTGTTTATTTTACTCGTACGTGTACAGAACATAACTGAATCTTTCTGAATTTTTTTCCGATTTACAATAAATTGCGTTTTGTTGAACAATTTTAACGGTATTTCACTCAAAGCTGTCATGTTAAATTCACAATTGACACACGATTAAACACTCCATGCTAAGCTTTTTGTTCCTCGTTTGGTTTCACTTGTTTTTTCTACTGTGAGCCTGAGCGCCCTAGTGGCACTTCCAAAGCGTCGACTGCTTGCTGCCGTTGATAGATGGTGACATCTTCCGGACGACAGACAACACTACACGCTACGGACAATATTAAAAAAACGCCGCAGCCTTTTTTCAGAACTCTTTTTAATGAATTTGACAAGGAAACAATGTGTTAAAAGCTGGGTTGATACAGAACAAGGTACATTTGAATTGACTGTGTTAGAATTATGAAATATTTATGGAAATTAAATGGTCAAGTAGGCTTGAATAAATGCCTTTTCGATGTATTTTACGAGTTCAATGTAGTATTTTACAGAAGAAATTCAAAATTTTTATGTTAAAATGAAACCGAAATTTTAATTAGTCATATATTTTGTTAGAAAATTTTCATTAAATAATAATTTATTGTAGTCAAATAATTTTAGAGCAAATTACTTTAGAACATTTTTACAACAAGGAATTAAATGGTGAAATGAAAAAAAAGTATAATAATAACGATTATTTCATTATAAAAGCATTTAAGGTAAATTACCGGGTCAAACTAGTTAACCATTTTTCCATATTAATGTTTAAGTTAAATAAGAAACACACAATCACAAAGTCCGTTTATTTAAACATTTATTTACAGTATTAAATATTCTCAGGATCGCCCTGGTTAATGACCACAATTAAGAATCCAAACTTTGCTTCAAATTTCTTTGATCATGATTAATGACCATATCTGAAGAGCCAGGTATTTGCCCACCATTTCGTCTCTATCTCATCTCAATTTGGGAGTCTGGAATGGCCACCGCCACCAAAAACACCACCGCCCTGGTAAATATTTATTGGAAAGCCAAAACCTCAACATCATCCAAAGTTCACCCCAAGTGGTTTGCTGCGTTTGGTTGCTTGGCAGGGATATCCGGGTTCATGCCTGTGATGTGTCTTGGTCTTGGTGGTGAGGGCGTCTACTAGGCGTGCCCTAGTCCAACTAGCTCCGAATAGTCAGTTGGTAGCAGAAGGGACTCTTTTGCGATAATCACACATGTCTTTTAAATAATTTTCCCCTTAGCATGAATTGTTGAGCTCCGCAAACTTAACTTAAAATTCTAAAAACCTTTATTGCACGAAACAACAAGTAGTACAGCTTTTACTCCTTGACACACTGATCCCCAGATTCCCACCTACTCTTCGTCAATTTTCCTTTCCAGAATTTTATTTCCTTAACTTGATGAAAGCCAGCATACAAAAATTATATCTTTTCAATAGGACATAAAATATTTGACGGTTCTTACCTTTCTTACGAATTCAATTTTTATAACATTTCTTTTGAGATATATATTACAAAAATTACATCAAAGTAATGTGTATAAAACGAACTTCCTAATACTCACTCAAATCTATGCTTTCCACAATGGATGTATATAAAAAAATGAATAACTAATAATAAAAAAAACAATGCATAAATAAATATAGACATTGAATATGACAGCGTTCATATATCAAGCGGCAGGCATTTTGTTTGCCATCTTTGGTGCCCGGCGCGTCATTGGCAATTACTATGAATTATCCAGTATTTCGTTATGTCAAGATCGAGAATGGCCCAAGCGATTTTGACCTTGTTCTCCATACAATTTCTTTATACATATGGGGCAAAATCGCTTCAAAAATCCGGACGCGCCGGGGGGGACTGCGGCTTGCAAGAGGTTTTAAGAATACCTTCCACACAGCATCTACAAATATGACATGGTCCCTGGGGGAAATTATTTTCTTTACGGCCCCTTGTGTGGAGTTATCGTAAAAAAATATTTCCTGCCAATAAAAGAAGAAAAAGCACACAAAAAAGCGCAAATCGTTATCGAAAAATAGCCTCGAATCGTTGCAAACCGACAAACTCGGCGATACTTGTATGTGATGTGACAGTTCATGGAATAGTTTAGCCCGGAACGTTCAAGCGAACAGAACTTACATATACCGGCGAGATAAAATGGCAGTTTCCAACCCCATTGGGAGGGCCAATGTCATATTAAGTATTCACTTAGTCTACCATTGTTGAGTATTTACATGAATAAAACTTTGTGGGGTAGTTTCAAGGGTAGTCGATAAAGGTCACCTTTATTCTCACAGATAAGCTGATATTGTCCTCGCCTAGGTCAGCAGAGAATACAATATTCGATGGAATAACAATGAGAAAGTCTTTGAAAATGTTTTAGAATCATTGTGATTCTTAAAAATAACCGATTTATATTTTTTTACATCCCTAATAGCAATGTGCAAGTACGGATGTAGCTGTATAATGTGAAAGTCGATTAAAGAAATTAATTACTTATTTCGGTCTGTCTGTAACTCCGGTTCAGTGAACTAAAGAACTTGGATTTTCTTTGAATTTATTAATGGTATTGATTGTGGGAACAATTCCGATAAGCGATATGTAGGTACCAACATTATTTTGATTTAATCAATTAAGTGATAATTCTTTATTTGAAATGTGTTTTCTTTTGTTTAAATTTTTGACCTCGCAATCTTAGGCGCTCCGCCCACTGAGGCAACTGAAAACCAACTAAAACCGACTGTTTTCTCTGTCTTGATTGGTCAAAAAGCTTGTTTAACCATAGATGAAGAACAATCAGCTGACAGCTCGCAACCTAGCAACGGCCGCCCAGGGTAATCAGCCGTGACAGTTGCAAGATGGTCGCAAGTCACCGCTTGCGTTACCATTGACAACGGGGTTTTGTGTGATTGTGTAGTGTGCGGGCCATCACATTGTCATACAAAGACAGTTGGCAATTGAGAGTTTTCAGTTGCTTGAGTGGGCGGAGGCGCTTACAAGTTCACTTGTTCACTAAGGCCCTTTGCTCCTGAAGAAGCCGAAACTAAACTAAAAATGGTGCAATTGCATCGGGCATATCGCAAAATACTCAAAAACTGACAGCTTGTGAGGCGCAACCATGGCAACCAGGCATCCTGGTAACTAAAATGCATTGGCTGCGGCAACTAGCTCAGCGAATTGTAAGTAACTGTTTGCGTTGCCGTTGACAACTTACTGGCCTTTGAGAAGTTGCCTGGTGTGTTCGGACTGCCATTGAAATACACAGGATAGCGACTTGAGTTGCCAACTTTACTGTTTTTTTTTTTCAGTTGCACTGTGAGATGAGGAATTAGCGATGTTCATTCGAAACTAATTTCTGTTTTTCTCTTAAATTGACTTTATTTGCTTTGAAATGGCTGCGATCCTGGGGCAAATATTTTGTTTATAAATACGTTCAGCTTTAATTTTAATATCCTGTGATTTTTTTATTCATAATTAAATCAAATTTAATCAATTTCAGTCGTAACTGATTGAAAATTACTGAAACGGATCATAGAAGTAATATTAACTGTTAAAAATAATTAAATTGATGAAACTTGTAATCAAACTAGTCGAACCACCAAAAAATAGAGTTTCTTCGAAACATGTTTCTTTTACTATCGTACATAAAAATAAAATATAAGGAACCTTTAAGAGTAATTGACCAGCGGCTGAAAATACAAGTTTTAAAATACTTGCAACTGTACAGGGAGGTTCTAATGAGAAAGATCGATTATTCCCCGTATCAAATTTTTTAAATAAAAAAATTAATATCGATTTATTTCATTCAAAACTTGCTTTAATATATATCTACATTCAAGTAAGCAATAAAAATGCTCAAAACGTACGATGATAAATTATTAAATATCATGTACTTCTTGAAACTATTTTTTTAACATAATTATTTAATGATTTTTTAATGTCTAAACAAAATAAGTGTGCAAATTTTTTTTAATTTTTTTTTAATTTGTAAGACCTTAAATAAATAGAAAAACCGAGGTTTTTTTGTCTCAAAACACGTTCTCGGATTTAATTTTTAATGATTTTGATAGAACTAAAATTTTACAAAATGACTGTGTTGACTAGATTATGTATTGATTTATTTTGTTGTATTATTATATGATTTGAAATTTGTGTTGTTTAATAGAATCTATCGTTTGAAAATGGAACAAATCTCCCAATGACCAACGGTATTATAACCTTAGTATCTTAAAAATACACTTAGTTTTTCAAAATTTTAAAACTGCGTGTACCAGATAAAATAACAATCTTTCAAAATCAATTTAGGTTTTTTTGAAAAAAATAGTCAATTCGTCTAGAATTTGATTTAAAAAGGACTAAATTCCGGTATTCTCTGGTAATACCATTTTAACTTGTTTCGTTTACTTCATTATATGTGTTTCAAGTGGAGCTAGCATAAATGCTTTAGAACATGATTGAAATATATTTTAGAGCAAAATATTTGTCGACGTAGAAATTCAAGAAAAAATGCACTGTTTTGCATTTTGCTATAACAGAGCTCTCCTGTAAATATATTTTACGTTTTCCTATCAGCTTGTATAGTGTGAAATAAATATTCCAAATTTGTATTTATGCCTGTTACACGTAATCAATTAGAAATGATAATTAATTTGTGAAATATTTCTCTTTGATCTAATCACTTAAGAAAACTAACTTCTATACTAATACTTCTTGCTTAGTGGCCTCCGAAATTAAAAAAAAATGTTATAACCGATAAATTAATATCTACTCCTCTCATTTGGTTACCCGTACTTGAAAACATAACAGGCGATAAATTGCTACATTGAGGGAATAGAAGATGGAGTTTTCACTAAGCGCAATACCTTGCACGACGATGTCATCTCTCCTCCGACATGCTTCTTGAAGTCTCGAAAACCCTTCTGGACCAAAGAAAAGAGGCTCCTCCGATTACCTTTCACCCCAGAAGATATGTGGAAACTTGAGTGGCAATCGAAGGAACTGTCCATCTTAACGAGACCCCACTGAGTCTGGGTCTGGGCCTTGTAAACTCTGGTCTGCCATCCCAAAGCCGCTCTGCCCAAATGATGCATAAATGGGGCCTTAAAGAGTCAGCGATGTGTGAATGCGGTGTGGACGTGGTCAACGAATGGGATTGAAGAGGTCCTGAGGCCCTAGACTGGCTCACAGATCTAGATGTCCCTCTCTGACCTTCCACCCCCTCCTACCATAAGAAAATAGAAGAATTAAAACAAATATATGATTTGTAGTGAATTTAAATTCACTGAATTTTAAATGTTAAAAATATCAAGGACCCTGGATCTTTTTATCCGGAGCTATTCGCCAATGTTTTCATACAAAACAGGTTTCGCCAATCCCACTCCTCTCGGCATTCACCTTTACCGCAGTTGGTAAAATGGTGAAGCCTTTATCTGATTCACAGCTTTTGTCAGCCTATTATATCGTTAGCTGGATGTAAATGATGGAATTAATATTCCGCCAGCGTCGGGCATATTTATTGTTTGAATTAAAATCCCACGAAAGTACATTTAAATATCCATTCATTTGCATAAGATACGATATAAATTTACCTTATATTTAGATTTAATGAAGAAAATACTAGATATGCCCTCCTTTATATATTTATTAAATTTTATTATAAAGTACAACACCCACTCAGTCCTGGCCCGAGACAAAGGCCTAATGGAGCAGTTATAATTTCTGCGCCTTTATGAACACTTTAGAAGGAAATCTTTTTCTTGGGAGACCATGAAGTACATTTCTGAAAAATGTGTTTTTACTGTTCTCTGTTCTGAGGTGCTTGAGCATGCTAAAGTCTATTCATTTATGGACATCTCACCGTATGTAGTTATAGGTAGTATATGGATTTGAATTAGATTCGGGATGTTTAGGATTCAATTCCGTCACAGCACAAATGTTCTTGTAATCTTTTTTTATTTTCATTTTTATTTTTTTATTTTATTTCATTAGGAACATTTTCAGATTAATAACATTAAATGCATAAAAGAAAACAATAGATTATAATAATTAGGTTACAACCCAATAACAAATGTTCATATCATGCCCAAATAATAAAAAAAAAGTCAATAATTATTAACTATTTTTTTTAGCACTTAGTAAAATAAACGTTAAATGATAGTACTCACAAAAAAAGAAAATTGTAAAATATATTTTACGTATATAGACATATACGTATTACATACTTTTTCAATTTCAAATACAAAAAATACATGAAAAAAGTATGGCATCAATTTTTTTGTTTGGTTACAATGAATTAATCTACGAGTATTTAGTAATGAATTGGTTATTATAAAGATCCATTAACTTTATTTATGTTTGAAGAGCTTAAAGTACACGACAAGATATCAGCATCGATAATTTTTTTGTTATAATGATTGCAAGTTCTCAATAAGAAAGAATTTTGCCTGAGACTAGTTGAAGCAATTTTGACAGGAAACAATGACTTGTCCCTAGTTTTCTTTCTCGGGACTCTAATATTAATTGATGACAAAAGAGCTGGACAGTCAATATGACCATTCAAGACTTTGTGTAAGTAATTCATATCCGTAATGTCTCTCCTACTTTTTAGAGTTTTGAGTCCATAGTGTTTTATAGAACTGTTCATGTCATAATAACGCACATATTTTTTTTTTTTTTAAAGAAAGACAAACATTCCCGGGTTACGAATTACCCAACAACATTTGAAAATCTCCTACTACCACCACACTAAGTGGAAGATGTTGCTTGTGTTGTGATGGAGGACTTAGCCAGCCGAAGAATCGAACACGGAACGCCTGGGTGGGACCCAAACGCTATGCCCACTCAACCACTGACCGGTCAAAATATCTTTTGAAGTTCAGGTGATGTATAAATTTTCTTTGGACAGCTTCTACGCGCTTTGTGTATATATTATACAGAGGATTCCATATAGGAGAAGCATACTCAAGATGACTACGAACATAGGAGTAGTATAATATTTTGAGGGTTTGGATATTGGTGAACTCCTTTCCAATACGGAAAAGAAATCCTCACATGCCCATGAATTTCTTAACAATCATATCAACATGAACCTTAAATGAAAGTTTGTTGTCAATGAGTAAATTTCAATGAATATCTTTTATTATACATATTATTATACTCACAAAATATTATGGTATCATACTGTCAGCCATTAAAATATCTTCCTTTATTTCTACCGCAACAATATTACATTCTCGTGCATTTACATCGACTTTAATAAGGTTTTGAAAAGCATATATATTCCATGTCGTCAATACTTTATTAATCTTGATTGATTTTGGGTATGCACTGTGTTGTGCTTGCCCCTTATTTAGTAAACATTTTTGACATCATTGCCCTAATAATGGTAACTCTAAGGCTATCTGAAACGTTGGTTTATAATACCCCAATAATCTTGTATTAATTGATTGCATCCTATCGCCGCATAATTTTAATTTTTTAACTTTGAAAGATTCTCGGGTTAAAAAAAAATATATATATAATTTTTTTAATCTCTTACTTCCACCATATTAAGCGGAAAACGTTGCTTGCTTAATGGAAGATTAAGTTAGACGAGGAATTGAACTCACGATACCTGGATGGGATACAAACGCAATGCCAACTCAGCCACGAACCGGTCATGATGTTTGCTAATAACATTATTGAAACAATTTAAAATTTTATTCCACTATGAAAAAAGATAAAATTGTTTAATAAATTGGTTAATAAAGATAAAATTGTTTCATCATAATATTAAAAAATGGAATTCTACCACGAATTGTCAGTTTCAAAAATAGAAATGTGATGTTTCTTCATATATAGGTTTACAACATGTTTATACATTATCGAAAAATCGCTCGATATGATTGTTGTACGTCCAAAGTGTCCGAAATGTCAGCTGATAATTGGCAAGGGCTTACTTAGCGTATCTATATCACTGGCATTGGCGTAATAAAGTAATAGGTAGAGGTAGGTTATACGACTATTCTGATAAGACGTCTCATGGGGATGATATGCGGTACCCTTGTCAGGAGAAATTATTAACAAACAGGTTTAATTTATTCATACAAATTGTTACAAACATCCCTCTCCCTATTGACTACAAAAAGGTTGTTCTGACCAGGGGTACTTTTGCTTGAATTTTACAGCCCTTGATAAAGGAATGATGGTTAAATTAGGGTTTATGCCAGGGGTCGTATCATCCCCGCTGATCGTAATCAATGTTTTGATAATTAAGGGACGCGGATATAACTCATTTTGGAGCGTGCGTGTCATAAACATATGCCGTCCTTTTCAAGAGTCTACCCTTAATACCTACCTGGAAACTGTAAAGACCGACACTTTTGACGTAGTTATGGTTAATTATCTGAAGTATATTCGTAAATTCGAAACAAGTATATTCAGGTTTTCCGGGAAATTTATATATAAGTACTATACAGTTTTTTTTTTAATTTTACAAAAGTGTAAAAGAATTTAACTAAATGATTGTTCTCACAAAAAACTCACAGGTAAGAAAAGTGGCAAATCAGTATAAGTTACGCATGGGAAAGGACACACAGTTAAGGGGATAACGTAGGGCTGGGAGACGAGGGAGGGATTGCAAAGGAGAAATAGTAGCGGTAGGGGATAGTAGGGTATAAAATTGGAAAATCCATGCTTCTCACGTTGACAGCTATGTGGCCTGCTGACGGATCCGAAAACCTTCGGAATTATTTGTGTACACAAAACATTGTGTATCACAAAAAGACTAAACAGAATTGAAACACAAACTCTTTATTTAGGTGCCACGGTGAAAAATATTATGTTAATCTTTAGAATGATTATAGTTATTTGTAATGATGGTACACGGTGATTTATAATGTTGGTTTATTGTAACTACGAGTATTTACAGTATATTGAGTCTAAACTGCTAGCTGGGAACAGAGGGCGTTAATGATCAGTTACAAGGCTTATATAGACACTCTGTCTCTCTTCATCTTCCGTCTCTGTCAACTACTACGGAAGTCAAGGTGAATCCTATCTCACATCCTCCCCTACTTAACTTAAAGCCTCCCCTAGCTATATATTTCATTATGCAAAATTAATTATAAATAAGAACACAATATAAGAGCACAATATAAAAAACACAATATTTATTTTTCTTATGTCCTTTCTTTTTCCTTCTTCTCTTCTCCCCTCCTCTCTCCCCTTCCGGATCTGTGGAGGACCGATCACCTTGGACGCAAACGTCCTTGCCATGGGTTGGACCTGAAACATGGAGAAAGAGAATTAGAGACACTTCTATTACGTAACATCCCTGAGAGGTTTAGCTCGTCCGCTGATAGTGCACCTGTGTCAGACGCGCAGAAGCTCGGGCTTTCTTCCTCTTGCCAAGAGATGTGCAATTTCTTTAACTGGTCTAAGTGTCTTTTCCAAACCATATCAGAATTATTAATCTTAACGAAATATATCTTGTTGCCCTTTTTATCAACAATTTTGCCAGGGACCCATAACCTTTTCCCTTGAGACCTAAAGTCTCTGGTCATTACTTTCTGACCTATTACAAAACTCAATTTATTTCTACCTTTATAATTTTTTTCTGATTGACTTGACTCTGTTTAACATTTTGTAGAATTTTCTTCTGTTGAGCAGAACCGGAATTATTATTTCCTTCCCCCAATTTCTTTGGAATTAAAGAGTCAAATACCGTTCTAATTTTTCTTCCCAATAATAATACAGATGGTTCGAAACCCGTTGTTGCCTGAACCGTGTTCCTGTAATCTGTAAAAAAATTATCCAATTTTACTTTGTAATCTACTGGAAATTTATTTTGCCCACAAATTTTTTTTAAGAAAAATTTTAGATTCTCAATCTAAAAATTGAATGATGTTTAGTGTTGAAATAACTTTAGGACATTAATCCATTATACCCATGTTCCTTACCAAATATTCCTTCCTTGTGATTCCCTTCCTTTCACATAAGGCCCTTACCCAAGAAGCAAAGAAGATGATTTAAAACACTTGAAAAAAGAACACTTTTGGACTTCCTTGTTTTGAATAAAAACATTCAGTTGTCATCTTGAAAAACTCGACCAAGCTTGTACAAGCATTTCGCAAATAACAATAATATAAATATATTATAATTGTCGTGAAGACCATCGGGTCATCATCATTGGAAAGTGATCGTAAAGAAGAACTGGGAGCTGTCACCTCATCATCAAGGTAAGGGCCATTCCTATCGTTTCCTTCCCTCCTTGTCGATTTAAAAACACAATCTTATACACTCGCAACTTTCTCCACATAATTTAGTTTTACAGTCCACACGGTGTCATCGGACACTTAACATTTTGATCCTTGTAGCCGGATATAAATCACATTCCCGCTAAATTACATATTGTTGTTTTTTAGCAAAAACTTCGCCAAATTGAATATCGTTTCAATTCAAATGATTGTGTTTTTAAACTCGCATCCTTTCAATTCCATTCCTGTCGTAAAGCTATTTCAACAATAATTCAATTATTACGCATAAAGATTAATAATTAATGAATCATATTGACATGATTTGTTTGCAATTCCGGTAGCATTCGATAAGTAGGCATCAGTTTGAAGTCGCGTCGGTAACGTAGAGCCCTGTTAATGGTAACCATAAATAAACCAATCGTCGGTAACGTAGAGCCCTGTTAATGGTAACTGATGGTAACGTAGAGCTCTGCTTCCATAGAGACGCAGTAAAGTTTATGTTTACATTTCGTTTATGATTTCGTTGTCAAGGTGCTGTAAAAAGTGACAGTTAGTTTTTACGCAGTTTTGTTATTGTTTTTTGTTTGGTTTGAATATTTTTTGGTTTTAAATATTCAAAAATGGCATCCAATTCAATTAAATATAGATTGTCAGTGCTGGATATGGAGAGTATTCGTGCGTCGGCTTTGAAAGCAATTCAAACAATGAATTTATCTGACAAAGATGCTTTCAAAATACGTTACACAGATCTCGTAATTGTACGAGAAAACTTTATTCAGGCTCATATATCTCTTGAAGCTATAAAAAAGGATGAGGCTGATGTAACGGTATTACAATCGAAATATTCGGAGATACAAAATATGTATTACGAAATACAATCATATTTTAACCAACTGTTTCCTGAAAAATCAACAGTTGCAATCGACAATAAAACAATGAACTATAATTTGACTAATGTTTCGTTACCTAAGTTGAATTTGATAGTCTTTTCTGGAATTTCAACAGAATGGATGAATTTTATTAACACTTTTGACTCGTTAATTCATTCAAATAATTCATTAAATTCCGTTCAAAAAATGCAATATTTATTAAGTAGTCTCACTGGTGAGGCACTAATTTGCGTGAAGCATTTGCCGATTTCGGAAGGAAATTACTTTATTGCTTATCATATTCTAAAGACGAGGTATGATAATGTACGCCTAATGGCTGATATACACGTGGAGGTAATTTTGTCATCCCAGCCCGTAAAGGCTCATGACAATTTGAGGCAATTTATTTCAATGCTGAAAGAAAACATTGCCGCTTTGGAAGTTTTAAATTTTCCGGTACGTGAATGGAGTTTCATATTGTTACATATTGTTCTACGCAAATTACCAAAAGAATTGCGTATTGATTTTGAGTTACAACATAAGTCGGAAAAAATTCCTTCATTCGATCTACTATTGCAGTTTTTGGAGGGACAATGCTTTGCTAAGGAAATGGCGTCAGGTATTATTCCGGAACATATGACACAAAAGGAAAATGTTAATAAAGTTCCATCGAAGGCCTATAATTTTAAAAGTCGTTCGAGCAATAATAGTAATGTTAATTCGTTTGTATCGAATATTGAAATCAAGTGTCTTGCTTGCAAATCGCCACATGCTCTTCATAAATGTGACAAATTTTTAAACCTTTCTGCAAAGGATAGATACTCATTCGTAAAAGAACATAATCTATGCCTTAATTGTTTGGTCCAAGGGAGACATAATGCGAAAAATTGTCAATCTCGCTTTTCTTGCAAGCATTGTCAAGCAAGACATCATACCCTGTTGCATTTTCCAAAGAAAATGTTGGAAAATCCAGAACCTCAAGAAAATTCGTCGGAACCAATTGCTTTGACAACGGTTTACAATAAAACTAACACATCGGTGTTGTTATCTACAGCCTATGTTGAAATATTGAACAAAAATGGCGTTTTCAAAAAGGCTAGAGTTTTGCTCGATAGCGCCAGCCAGGCTAATTTCATTTCGGAGAATTGCGTCAAACGCTTAGGTTTGCCTCGTCAAAAGAAGCAGTCACTTGCAGTGCTAGGTATTGGCAACATTCCTACAATTAATTCCAACGGATTAATAAAAACACAATTTCGTCCCGTCGCCTCGAAGGAATCTGGTATTACGACAGATTTCCTTATTTTGAATAACATTTGTTCAAATATGCCGTCATCTCGTATCGTCGAGCATGAGTGGTCACACATCGCAGGACTCCAATTGGGAGACCCTACATTCTACATACCTTCAGAAATTGATATCCTATTCGGAAGTGATATCTTTGCGTCGCTATTGTGCTCAGGTAAATTAATTGGCAATCAAAATGAACCTGTAGCCATTGAAACCAAATTAGGTTGGGTTTTGATGGGAAATGTCAAACCATCAAATCATTCTATTAACTCATTTTTCACTTCAATGGAGGAATCAATAGATGAAAAACTTAAATGTTTCTGGGAAATCGATAACGTTCCTCTTTTGAAGAAAATTAAATCGCCTGATGAACTTCGTTGTGAACAATTATATGTTGAAAATACCTACCGTAACAAAGATGGGATATATGTTGTATCATTACCATTTAAGGAAACCCCGGAGAAGTTGGGAAAATCATATGACACAGCATTGTCACGTCTCACGCATTTAGAAAGGAGACTGGATCGAAATCCTGATTTTAAATCCCAATATATTTCGTTCATGAGAGAATACTTATCGTTAGGACACATGATGGAAATACCATCTCAATCGCCAATTGTTGGTAATTACTTCATACCTCATCATGGAATAATAAAGGAGACGAGTTCTACCACTCGCTTAAGGGTTGTTTTTGATGCAAGTGCTAAAACGTCATCGGGTATGTCATTGAACGACATACTTTTGGTCGGTCCCAAATTACAAAAAGACGTCGTCGAATTGATGTGTAATTTTCGAATACACAAAATCGTATTTACCGCTGACATACGTCAAATGTATAGACAAATATTAATGGACAAGAACTCTCGCCGTTTCCAACGTATTTTGTGGCGAGAATCGCCTAGTCATCCTTTAACATTTTACATAACAGAACTTCCATCCCTCGCCAATCTAAGAATTGATCGCTATGTCACAACATGTCTACAAAGTCGTTGTATACTTGTTGGATTTTCAGATGCCTCTGAAAGAGGATATTGTAGAATTGTATATTTAGTTGTAATTAACAACAAAGAAATATCGAGCCATATTTTGTTGGCTAAGTCAAGGGTTGCACCCATCAAAGTGACATCTATCCCACGATTGGAGTTGCTTGGAGCAGTTTTATTGGCAAATTTGTTGACTTATTGTAAAGAAGTATACAAAGATAGACTTCAAATAGAAAGAATCATCGTTTTCACGGATTCGACCATTGTATTGGCATGGTTGAAGACACCTACGTTTCTTTTGCAAACTTTTATAGCAAATCGTGTTGAAGCTATAATTGAAAATATACCGTATGAACATTGGTATCATATTTCCTCGCAAGATAATCCCGTGGATTCGGGAACACGAGGAGTTTTTCCAAATGAAATCGCTGAAGCATCATTATGGTGGTACGGACCTAACTTTCTATCATCACCTTTGGAAGAATGGTTACTAGTTAAACCTCAAACTATTCCAGCAGAACAACTACCAGAATACAAATCGAAAAACTTGATCTCATTCGTAACGAATGTGTCAACTTGTGACCAAGAGTTTCTACTGAAATTTTCTTCATTATCGAAATTATTACGTGTTATATCTTGGTGTCGTCGATTTATTAATAAATTACGTTCGAAATCAATTGGCACTTTCAACGTATTTTCCCCACTCTCTTTAAAAGAAAATAATTTATCTTTGACATGTTGCATTAAGCTTGTTCAAACTATTTATTTTCAACAAGATATAGACAGTATACAGTCGCATCATGTCTGTTCGACACAACTTCAAAAACTCGCTCCATTTATCGACGAAAATGGAATATTGAGAGTCGGTGGACGTATTCGTTATGCACAAATTTCGGAAAATGCTCGCCATCCTATTATTCGACATCGTCTGAGTAAATGCATTGTTTGTTTTAAAAATAACCCTAAATTCGTAAATGCAACCGAAAACAACGACAAACTTGTGGATGCAACTGTCACTCGTTCAATTACCTGGCACTTTAATCCTCCCTCCGCACCTCATTTCGACGGATTGTCGGAGGCTGGAATTAAGTCAACCAAACACCATTTGAAACGGGTTGTGGGAGATCAAATCCTCACCTTCGAAGAACTAACCACAGTTCTGACTCGTGTCGAAGCAATTTTAAATTCGCGACCCATTGGAGCGCTATCGCCGGATCCATCTGAAATGGACCCGTTAACTCTTGCCCATTTTTTGATTGGGGCTCCCCTCGTTTCTGTTCTTGAAGAAGATTTTGTGGATGTACCAATGAACCGTTTATCGCGTTGGCAACTATTGAAACAAATGTCTCAACATTTTTGCAACACTCTTCAACAAAGAAACAAGTGGGCTACGACAAACCCTAATTTGAAAGTTGACGACCTAGTTATGATTGATGATTCGCAATCAGCCCCCATGCGATGGCCCGTCGGACGAGTCGTTGAACTGTTTCCCGGCGCTGATGGAATTATCCGTGTCGTTTCGGTATGTACTCCCCAGGGTGTTTTTAAACGTCCCGTGGTAAAACTGTATCGACTACCTATCGATTAAATATCTGTTTTGCTTAGTTTATAATTTTAATTTCGTTATTAATTCTACCATTTAATTTTGTTTGTTGTCGTTTTCTTTTTTGCTTTCTTTTTCTTTCGTGTCGTTGATGCACAATTATTGAGAAAATTATCACATTTTCTCAAGGCCGGCGGAATGTTTAGTGTTGAAATAACTTTAGGACATTAATCCATTATACCCATGTTCCTTACCAAATATTCCTTCCTTGTGATTCCCTTCCTTTCACATAAGGCCCTTACCCAAGAAGCAAAGAAGATGATTTAAAACACTTGAAAAAAGAACACTTTTGGACTTCCTTGTTTTGAATAAAAACATTCAGTTGTCATCTTGAAAAACTCGACCAAGCTTGTACAAGCATTTCGCAAATAACAATAATATAAATATATTATAATTGTCGTGAAGACCATCGGGTCATCATCATTGGAAAGTGATCGTAAAGAAGAACTGGGAGCTGTCACCTCATCATCAAGGTAAGGGCCATTCCTATCGTTTCCTTCCCTCCTTGTCGATTTAAAAACACAATCTTATACACTCGCAACTTTCTCCACATAATTTAGTTTTACAGTCCACACGGTGTCATCGGACACTTAACAAATGAACCCAACATCACTGCATAAAGTTGCAATCTCGATGCTGCAATTATAGGAACCTTCTTGTCCCTACCAAAAATTATCACTAACGGTTGGTTAATTAATAAATTATATTATTAGTCATTTGATAAAATAAGTTGATAAATTATTATTATTATGAATTATATTATAATTAAATTACAAAAATAATTGCACTAAAAGTTGTCCCGTGCTGCCTGCGACAATTTTCAGTTCTAAAAACAAATACACCACTTTGTATTTCTTTGTGTTCTGAGATTTACACCTTCCTGCAAATCCTTAGATCTGAAATCCTATACCCCTTCCGATATTGAATGCCTGGAATTCGCCTTCCCGAAAACTTACATTCGATTCCAATCTAGTTTACCCTGAACAATCAACTGAAAATTTCACATTCACAACCCTAGGTTTATTAATAAAAAGGATTTACACTATACTTTACACTACCTTATTTTTCAACTTGTTTTAATTTTAATTCAACTTACTTGCCAAACGTATCCGTAAATATTTCTGGAAATTTCACTATAATCGATCCTTCAATGTATTCTCACTAACACAATTCACGATTCCTGAATTCCTAAATCAAAAATATCCATAAAATCACGTCATAAAAATATCCATAAAGCACTGATAAATATGTATTTTCAACTACAGCAATCTTTAAATCCCGACGCTTATTGTTAAATTCAACAGTAGAAGTGAAAGTACCTACCACTTTTATGAGAGTATTGTTGAAACCCCGTAAGCTGATTTTTTCCCGCGTCAGTTTTATGTTTCTAAATTTACTTAAGTACGATTCCTGGCATAATACTGAACATGATGCCCCAGTTTTTTTCGTTGTTTGTTTTTGGGGTGTTATGCCGTGTTGTGCTACCTCCTTCTTTAGCCGACGTTTCGGACAACGTTGCAGTGTCCATCATCAGGGCAGATCCGGCAGATCCGTCGATGCCGGATCTGCCCTGATGATGGACACTGCAACGTTGTCCGAAACGTCGGCTAAAGAAGGAGGTAGCACAACACGGCATAACACCCCAAAAACAAACAACGAAAATGCTTTTGGCCGTGAAAATCTAAAAACGTACATGATGCCCCAGTGTCTAACATGAACCTACATGTCATTCCATTTCATAAAATATTTACATAAAATGGTTCCACACTATTAATATCGTCTGAATATACGCCCGTTTTTGACAATAAAGTATAAACGTTATTACGACCTGAACCTCGTTTACATTGTTTTGCTAGATGACCTTTCGAGTTGCATGTATTACAATCATAATTCTTGAACTTACAATCTACCGATTTATGCTTATTGCTACCACAAGTGAAGCATTTTCGCTCTAGCGAAACTCTCTTTGGAGACTTGCTATTATTTCTATTTCTAGAAGGATTAGCTGTATAGCTGTCTCTATCCCGCCTATACATTTTACTCGACACTCGTGTGGCGTTACTATTTACTCTGCCATACGCGGCTACTATATTATCACTAAGACCTTGAAGTTGATTTGAAACTACAAGTTCAATGCACTCTGCTACTTGAACGCATTTTTCGAAAGTGTGTAATTCACCTTCCAAAAATAATTTTTCTTTTATTTTACCCGGTCTACATCCGAGAACGAAGAAATCTCGCAATTTCTCTGATAAATTATTCCCAAATTTACAATTAATTGATAATGCTTTTAAACGAACTGCAAAATCCTTGATTGATTCGTTGACCGATTGTTTTGCTGAATAAAATTTCGACCTCTCTTCGAAAAAACATTCAGCCATACCACAATAATCGCTAAATTTAGAAATTAACTCTTCCAATTTTACCTCAGTTACTTTCTTGGGTATACATAAATTTACTAACAGTGAGAAACTATCGTTCTCTAAAGCATTCAGAAAAATAGCCCTCTTCTTTAAATCTGTCGTAAATTTGTCATCATGCACTAGGAGGTACTGTTCGAGACGGACTTTGAAATTCTCCCAGTTACTGTCACGCAAACTGAAGGATCCCAAACCCCTGGACTCCATGTTTCCCTCTCACAGTGATCAAATTAAAAGAAAAGAGAAGAAAAGATAAGAAAAAAATAGGACTTCCCTGAGTTAATCTTCTGGTCCAGACTCCTCTCCTTTGACCCTTGAAGTTCTCCTTGAAGAACCGCTCCTGTGCCTAGGACTCCGGTCCTCGGCTAGTGGTGATGCTGATGACTCCCCTTTTAGATCACGCCTGTGACCTGGACACCGATCCTCGACCTTGACCCGTGGTGTTGCTGCTGGTTGCCCCTCAGACCACGCCTGTGATCTGGCACACCGATCCTAGATCCTATGACCCGTGATGTCTCTGCTGCTAATCCCCCAGACCACGCCTGTGATCTGGAACACCGATCCTTGATCCGTGGTGCTGCTGCCTCCGTGACTCCGGTTCGTAGAGCCCTCACGCCTTCCCGTGGAGATACTACTTCTATCGGCCCGTGACCGACCCGACAATACTACTTGCAACAATAGTATTGGACACTGTAATTCGTGACTCGCGTTTTTACTTTTTTGTACCGTGAATCCGCGTGATTCTTTTTATAATTTGATAATTATAACCTGTACCGGCTGCGCCACTGTTAATCTTTAGAATGATTATAGTTATTTGTAATGATGGTACACAGTGATTTATAATGTTGGTTTATTGTAACTACGAGTATATACAGTATATTGAGTCTAAACTGCTAGCTGGGAACAGAGGGCGTTAATGATCAGTTACAAGGCTTATATAGACACTCTGTCTCTCTTCATCTTCCGTCTCTGTCAACTACTACGGAAGTCAAGGTGAATCCTATCTCACACAAAACTAAAATACGATCAGTTTATTTGTAAAAACGGTTAAAAACGGGACTGAAGTTCTTACGAACAAATTAACAGTGTTTCAATCTTTATTGGCTGGAAAATGTAAGAATAATTTTTTGGTATACGTAATACATACGAAATTACGTATACCAACAAATTATTCTTACATGTTTCCGCCAATAAACATTGAAACCCTGTTAATTTGTTCGTAAGAACTTCAGTCCCGTTTGTATACGTACGAATTTACATATACCAACAAATTGTTCTTACAAGTTCATGTTTCTTACATGTTCTAACATGTTCCCGCCAATAAACATTGAAACCCTGTTAATTTGTTGGTAAGAACTTCAGTCCCGTTTTTAACCGTTTTTACGAATAAATTTATCGTATTTTATAATAACATTTTGCAATGCATGCCGGGTATTAAATAAAGAATAAGTACATATTATTTTGATCAACATTTAAACATTTTAATTGTCAACAACTCTGAATAATGCACAAAACGCATAAAGAACTAAATGCCATCCAATAATTATTCAGCTCAACTTTGGGCAAATGTGATGCACTGTGGTACTACGAGAACATTGTTGCTAGTACCTACCATAAACGAACATTCATTCCCTAGAAGTGTGAATAAAACCGATATGAAATACTCGAATAACTGATGTCGCCAACTTACATAAGATTTTTCGTCTCTCAAGCCTCAGACAGGCCAACGAAAATGGTTATCTGTAGAAGAAATAATTTTGAAATTTGAAAATGTTGACTGATTTCAGCTGAAATAAGGACAACTTAAGCTTACTTCGGGGACACAGACACGCCTAAAGCACGCTTCTATTGGTTTAAATCTTCTGTGTAGGTACAATGTAAAACTGTACAAGTCGAGTAAGCTGCATCGTCTGATATCTTGAATATGGGAACAGTTGCTGACACGCGAAACTTGGCGTTTCTAAGTTTCAGTTCTACTTCTTAAACTGACTACACATATTTATGACACAGAAGTTAACTGCGCATAAGTTTAGTAATGGACTTAATGTAGCTTAATAAATAAACTTAAATAATCTAGTGCACATATAAAGCCTAAGGATTTTGAAACAAGCTGATAAATTAAAAACATAGTTGCTGATTTTTTTATAACGCATAGAATTAATATGTCACACACGTATATTATAGTTAACGGCTAGTTACCGTTTTTATTTTTTTACTATTTGTGCGCTTAGATCCATATTTACAATCTTCCTTACATTATTATACCATGTTTAGGCAGATAATGCACACTTAAAAACAGATTAAATAACTAACTTAACAATATGTACCTTTATTAGATTACGTTTTCAATAACTTTGCTAAACAAACAACAATCATACTCATGCATAATTAGTTATCTTACTTTATTCTTTTTTTTTTCTTGTTCCTGTAAATATGTATGTAAGACAATAATATGCAATGCAAACAACAATTAGCTCTTTTGTTTTAATCTCTTGTTTTTAAGTAGATATAACTTTTATTTTTTGTTATTGTTGTTATTTATTATTTTAAAAACTTTGCTAAACAAACAACCGTTATCTTTATGTTTTAATTGGTTAGTTATTTCATTTTATTCTGTCTCTTCTGTTTTTTTTCATTATTTTTATTTTATCCAGCACAATACATGTATGTAGGACTGTTTGAAGAGTTACGTGCAGTGCAAACATTAGTCTGTTTTTAATGTTGGTTTGTTATAATTGGTTTCAATTTGTTATTAAGTACATACCCATTGTTATTATTTTTATAATGTTTCAATATCTGTGCTAAATAAACAACAGTTATTGTATTTAAAACTTTTATTTTCTTTTATTACCATTTTTTTAATTATTTTTTTAATCTTTTTTTTTAATCTTTTTTATTTTTATTCTTTCTCTTCTCTTCCATATGTTCCATATATCATCATAATTTGACTGCCCTAAAACGGGATTCTTCGTAGTTGGGCAGCCAAAACATTTTATAAATAATGTATATGGAGCCAACTCCTGATGTCATAGTTTTAAAATAAAAAACTTTATTTTCATGTTTTTTATCGTTCGCCTCCGTAACGTTCGTAACGCCCGATATTATAACGTAACGCATTCGCCAGTTTATCCCTCAAGTCAAGCGTGCGTAAAGAAGTATTTACTTAAAAAATCTTGTGGTATTGGATAGTTAGGATGGTGTGAGGGATTGGTTTTTTATTCGGCTGAGTGACTGGCTCAGATCTTTTTTTCTTTGATTTTGCAGAAAAATAGACAACTAAAAATTCACCGGAGACCAAAATTTCAGTTACAATTTTTCTCCAAATGATCTTAGGGATCACTGGTTAAAGTAAGTCAAGTACCTCTATCTCTCCACAAACAAATGCACGCCATCATCAAAATTAAAAAGAAAGCATCGTTTTATTTTAGAAACAATACAGTACATTTGTTACAGTAATGAAACAACGGCATTTCGTACTAAGAACCCATAATTTTTTTCCTTATAGTAATTTGCATGCAATTGAATAAATTCACTTTATCTAAAACATGCGAACACCTAAATATAGGTTCTCCTAGTGAGGTGTTCACAAAATAATGCTAGTAACATTATCAACATTTTTTGCGTTACTGGTACTTTTATGTAAACTGTATGTACGAGTACATACCTAATATGTGAATAGAAATGAATAAATAAAAATAATGTGTCTTATTTGTAACTGCCACAAATAATGAGTAAACATTGAGTAATGAATGGGTGATGTGAGTAGTGAATTTATAAGTGTGTCTGTGTGTTGTGTGTGTTTGTTTTTGTGTTTGTGTGTGTGTGTGTGTGTGTGTGTTTTTGTGTTTGTGTTTGTGTGTGTTTGTGTGTGTGTGTGTGTGTGTGTTTGTGTTTGTGTTTGTGTGTGTTTGTGTGTGTGTGTGTGTGTGTGTGTGTGTGTGTGTATATATGTGTTTGTGTGTGTGTGTGTATACCGTAAATTCTTTATTTCTATCTTGTAATGGACTTTTAATAATAATGAATTTTTATTAATAATTTGTAAATTAATTATAAAATTTTATTAATATTTTGTAAGGAAGCGCACTTAAAGTGAAACCACACAAAACTGCGCTTTACAAATGTAATGTATTTTTAATTATTATTATTATGCGCATTGAACAGATTATATTATCTCTTACATTATTCTCCTTTTAAATGAGGAGAGTGAATCCGAAAATAGTTGACTTTAGAATTTAGACAGATATTTTTGAAGGTATATTAATATGTGCACGCCCGGGATACTTACATAATATAATAATAAAGTATCGAGGTGGTACACGACGACAAGTATATATCAGTAGTGGTTCTGAACTATTTTGAAATCAGGGAGCACTTTTTTCATAAGAAAAATTTGCGGAGCATCGAAATCAATGAGTCAGAAAACATAATAAATAAAACAGTGTTGTTTAGAGTATTTCTAAAAAAAAAGGTCCCACGAACATTTAAAAAATATATGTATATTTGATGGACAAAAATGGTTAATGTAATTACCTGAGTTTGTCGGCTTTCGCAGATTTTAGCAATAATAGATCTAATACTTGATATTGCTAATCTAAATTCTTCTTTTGAATTGGTAAGTATTTCCGAGCCCACACATATATAAAGTTGAAAACTGTCATAACATTCGAAAGAAATCTGGGAGGCGGGTATGGGACCACCGCCCCGGGAACCAATTATTGGATGACCGACACCTCTGCCACAGGTCATCCCAAGTTCGCTACGTTCGGTGACTTAGCAGGGGTGCCCGGGTTCATGGGGTTAAGTTTGTCCGGAACTTGGGGGCGGATGGGTCTGCCGACCACCTGCGTGGCTGGCCGGATCGGAAGAGACTGGTTGAGGGAGACCTTTTGATATCTCCAGCCGGACCCTCT
Source organism: Limnephilus auricula (assembly GCA_951813805.1). Lineage (NCBI taxonomy): Eukaryota > Metazoa > Arthropoda > Insecta > Trichoptera > Limnephilidae > Limnephilus > Limnephilus auricula. The sequence continues at coordinate 12,787,915 of OX638403.1, forward strand.
CGACCCATCACCTAGCACCGCAGTGGGAGGGATGGCTTCACACGTCCATCACTCATGGACATATTTATCCCCATATTCCTGCAAAAAACGAGTATTAAATTGCCAATAACGATTGACATAAAGCTTCCATGTACTCTTTGCGAACACAAGTTCAACCATTAGCCAGGTTTGAAAAAATTAAATTTGGACTTCATTTTGCGGAGCGCTAGCAACAAGCGCGCCGCGGAACACAGATTAAGAACCACTGTTCTGGCGTCTCGCAAGCCCTTAGGTCTTCATAACACGTAGGTACTACCTTCAAGCTGTTCTGAACATAAACACTCTTACATTTTCTGAACATGATGCACACGATACAGCATACAAAAACACATTAAACCACCTATCACGTTACAGCTCCTGAAAAAATACACAATATTACAAATTTGTAATCATAGTTGATACTCGTAGTTATTTTCTTTCAGCTCAAATGAGCTATCGGTCACCCAGGTGGTTCGCTCCATTTGGTGACTTAGTAGGGCTGCCCTGGTTCATGGGGTGAGGTTTGTCTAGGTCTTGGTACTGAATGCGGTTACATACCTAATGGAGAGACTGGTTGAGGGTTGAGGGAGACCTAATCTAGACCTCTCGAGTAGGACTCTCTTAGCCGACCCATCGCCTTGCACCACAATATGAGGGATGGATTCATACGCCTGTCATTCCTGGATATATTGACCACAGATTCCTACCCACCCCTCGTACTTTTTTTCTTCTTAGACCTTCCTATCTATCCTTTCCCTAAAATTATCCTCCATACAGCATCCCAAAGATGACATAAACCCTGATGGATTTTTTTTTTCCTCATGGTCGTATGCTATTGTAAAAAAGTCACTTATTATGATTACCGTAAAAATATGAAACAAATTTTAAGTTTATTTTTTGATTCTCAAAAACGGCCGGCGTGGTCCAGCGGTAGGGCGTTGGACTTCCATTCTGAAGGTCGTGGGTTCGAACCCGGCGTGCGCAAATCTTCCATTTTTCTCGAAACAAGAATATTGTTGGATACAACATTATTCGGGACAAGGGCTCAAATTTAAACCGGTGTTTTGTCCTAGACTAGAGAGATGCGAGTAGTTAAGTAATAACCCTGTGAGAACAATTACTTATTTCAAAATGTCTCCTTAAGAGGCTAGACTTTGAACCCCACGCGGAACACCCGCGTCTGTCATTCTGTCCCGCTCACAATAAGCCCACGCACACTTACAATACATGCGAATTCAAAATGTGCGAATGAGACAACGCTCAAATTTACCTACAGAAATCGCTCGAAAAGGAGTTTATGGAGAATACACTTTTCTACACCGAAACTTTCACGAAATTGAAATTTAAAAAAAAAAATATTTTTTAAAAAGAAGAAGCTACGTCGGTAGCTTTTTATAATTTTACAATTCTTTATGAGAGCTGAGTTAGCAGCACTTTTTCCTTAAATAATATTTTTTGATAAATCGTACATGTTTGACAGTGAATGTTTACGTTAATACGAAACGCATCGAAAATTCGAAAACATACCGACATAGTTTTCACCCTCTAGAAGGCAGTATAAAAAAATATTCATTTTGTGCAATTTTCGATGTAGAAAAGTGTTTTTTCCCGGGCATCCTTTTTGTATGGGCCGAAAAGCGAAGTCTATCATCTTAATGCTTTTGGGGTGAAAGGGAATATCTCTATATACAATATTACGATGCAGTGTGCCTTGCACTTTCCACTATGCTCTTCATTGTGGGCTCTGCTATGTATGCCGTTATTACAGTCATTAGGGGTGACATTTTAATCACTCCACGTGCACGCCATCGGCAGTGGAATAATCGTTGTGCACTCCACTGTAAAATCAATTTCATTTAAAAGCTACCAAACTGAAAGCATCGAGGTGTTTGGTATGACTCATTGAATAATCAAGTTAATAAACTATTTATGTTTTAAACGTGTCGATCTATTCAGAGGTAATCCTTTAAAGTAATTGAATAAATCGGTGAGTCGACTGAGTCTAGACTTTGCATGGGCCGATGTACATACTAAACACGTGTAGTCATTTCCATGACAATGCATAAATATGGTTAGGTATCTAAAATTTGTGGAATTTGGGTAAAGACTTGTACGATTTTCATTGTAATTAATTAAAGGTATTCGACGTAATAAATTATATTTCATTTTTAAAAGGGTAACTAATGATGATTGGCAGGAGATATTACTTAGTAGAAATATGTGGCGCAAAGTATTGAAATACTTTTATCAGCAATATTAATGTTTTTTTAATTAATGAAGATAAGAAAGTCAATCGCAAATCCGAAACAGAAAAATCAGAAAAAGATACGGATACATCTGGGACTCGAACCCAGGATATTAATAAAAGTGATAAAATTTATTCTGACTTTTCGAGTTCGAGTTGAATCTTGCAATAATACATAAAGATATAAATAAAAAAATGCGTTAAGAAAAATGAAAAATAATGTTGCAATAACGCATTGCCAAAGGTACTGGGTTCGAGTCCCAGATGTATCCGTATCTTTTTCTGATTTTTCTGTTTCGAATTTTCGATTGAATTTCGCTTATATTATCTTCATTAATTAAAGTATTATAATTTGAGGTTTAACTCTTTAAGTTAATAAGTTAAAAATATTAATGTTTTTAGTTGTAGCACAACTGCAAAGAGCCTCTAATCAAAATTGCTCTAGAGAATGTCCCAAAAACATCTGACAACTTCACTATGGTCAAGTCAAGAGTCTTACCTCTCAAACACCTCCGTGGTCCAAGACTCTCGATTCGCAATCCAAAGGATGCGGGTTCAAACTCGGCGTGCGCAAATAAATTTAATTTGAACACAACATTAGCGAAACTCGATCGAAAATCTGAAACAGAAAAATATACGGTCAAATCTGAGACACGAACCCAAAAACTTCAGCTTTCCGGCCGCAACTCTACTGAATGAGCTAATGTGTCCCTATCAGATTCCGTCATATTTAACTGAAAACTACCAATACTATCTTCATTTTCTTATCGCATATTTTTATTGGCTGCTATCTTTAAGTCTGATTGCAAGATTCAAACCTGAACTAAATGCTTTGTAGATAGTGTCCATTCCCCCCCCCTGCCACCTTCAGCCTCAAAACACACCCCATTTGGGGATGCCGTAGTGTCACTGGCTTGAGGGCGTGAGCAGTTGGGAGTCTTGTGCAGTATATATATAAAAAAAAAAAAAAATTAAAATGTCTTGCAACAACCCTCGACGGTAAAATAATAAGAAAACGTGCAATCCTTCGGTGACGTGTAGTCACCTGGTTAGTGCTATTGATGTGAATTCTCTGCGTATCAAAATGACGTTTTAATGCTAAGGGGGTTTCTCACCCTCCTTCCAATAGCTTATCCATATTATAAAGTTTATTTTCGATTTACGATTAACGGTTTAGTTTAGTATTCGGATCTTGAACCTAGAAACAGTGGCTATATATTGGATAAGTTGGCTGAGTATTCTATCTGTTTGAGTTGACTATTGAAAGATTATTATTCCGATTTTAAATACACGGAGAAAAATGTTATTCGAAAAAACGATCATTTTGATAGTAAAAACAGTTAAAAACGGGACTAAAGTTCTTACGAACAAATTAACAGGGTTTATTGTTTATTGGCGGAAACATGTAAGAATAATTTGTTGGTGTACGTAATTTCGTACCTATACCAACAAATTATTCTTACATTTTCCCGCCAATAAACATTGAAACACTGTTAATTTGTTCGTAAGAACTTCAGTCCCATTTTTACTATTAAAATAATCGTTTTTTCGAATAACATTTTTCTCTGTGTAATATTCGTTATAATATGAATAAGCTATTAGGAGGATGGTGAGAAACCCCCGAACTATATAAACGCGCATAGAAATTTCTTTCTTTGAAGTGAAAATGAGGTCTCGTACGTCATATAACAACCCAATTAAATTCTCTGCATAAAATAAATGTTTACACAATCCTCTATAGAAAATCGACGCTCCTTACTTCTGGTATACAAATTCGAACGTATAAAGCGGGGGAAATCCCAGCTTTACGGATCTTTCTTGAGATGTAGCCTTAAGATCAAAGAAAACCCCATTCCACATATTATATAAAAATCCATACAAGTTTCGAGAGGTTCATGCTACACATAGGAAATCAGTGAAGCTAGCGCGCCGGTTTCCCGCTCTCGACGCCGCTCATGAAAACGCCATTTCAGATAGTAGATTCTGCAGGGTAAATAAGTTTTTTCTTCGGGGAATGTTTGTACAGACATTTCAATCTGTTTGAAAGTTGGCTATTGTTGAGAGAATGAATCTCAGCGGGGAAATAGAGCAATAGAAAGGCGAGCTAATGCATTAAGCGCTGGAGAAGCAATAAATAACTCAGGACGAGTGTGATTTATGACTTTTAAAGCGAATTCTGTATTTTTCTGTGCGGTTTTTTTACCTTATTCTTGGAAATGTAATTATTGTGTACAAGGCTAGTTTTGCAAGGTCATCTGATCTTCCTGCGACTTAGTATGAAGATTATAATGGTACATGGAAATTAAAACTATACAGCACATAATTATAAAGATTTTTTACAGGGAAGTTGGGAAGGGTGGTACAATCCCACAAATATCTTACAATCTATTATTATTATAGATCAACTCGAATACATCATTATCTACATAAGTAGTTATAGATGACGGCCTGCGTAGTCCAGCGGTAGGGCGTTGGACTTCCATTCCGGAGGTTGCGGGTACATAAATTTTATTTAATTGATTTGTGTTACTTTACAATTAATTATTTAAAATAACATATAGTATATTTGCGGGACGTTCCAGAATGGAAGATACTCTTAGTATCGCCCTGGTGTAAGACCACCATTCAGAATTGAAATGTTGTTTTAAATGGCTTTAGCCGTGTTTAGTGACTAGATCTGAATAGCCAGGTACTTCCCACCTTCCTCTTCCTCGTCTTCTTCCCTTCCCCACTTACCTTCAGCCTCATGACATACCCCAATTTGGGATGCCATAAACTCACTGGCTCCAGACGGGAGCAGTTGGGACTCTTGTGAGTTATTAACTATAAAAATAAAAAAAAAGATGGATATTTATTTATATATATCATACACCAACTTAGTACATGGGCTTTTACAAACATGTGTTGTGAACACGTAAGAATTTTTGAGTAACAGTAATCATGAATTATGCTATAGCCTTCTTATAAACTTCTTATATTCCGTGCATTTGAACAGCGAGAATCTAAATTAGTTCGGATATTGTTCTAATAAGATCTGATATTGTTCTAATAAGTTCTGATATTGTTCTAATAAGTTCTGATATTGTTCTAATAAGTTCTGATATGGTTATTGCGGTTTGTATTTTCGCTGTTTTCATTTTATTTTAGATAAAATATCAGAATTTAAATTTTGTTTTGAGATGATTAAATTTTTGATGTTCTTAGTTTTCTATGATATAACTCTACGAAAATTATTTATTTACAATGCCAAATATTTGGCAATATTTGGAACACACTTATTGAAATATGAATTTACGATTCAGTAGGTAACCTTTATAATTTAGTTATTCTATTTAAATGAGCGTTCACATACTGGTACATTACTTAATTTTTTGTTTAGTGAAAAAGAGTTTTGTTTTATAATACCAAATTAAATTTATTTCAAACCATTCGAGACTAAGAATGAATCACAAAAATTATGGTGAAATGATTATGCTTATATTTGTTTCTTCTCCGGTTCATGAATTTTATCTAAATTACGAAGCTTCTGAAACGAGAAACTAAAAAAAAGTCCTTACAAGTTTATTATTCAGAGCACCAAAAACATTGGACTTCTGAAAGGAGCTAAAAATATATTGAATTCTCAAATCCCCGGAGTGATTGAATAGGTTCCATAAATTCCTCCTGCGGATGAAGTTTACTATCAATATCGCAGTTATTCCAAACCTAGTCAGTGGAAGAGATTCAATCAGATATAACCTTCATGAAACACAAACACAACAACAATGGCCTTAATTGCCTTATTTTAGTTTTCGAATTTTTTTTAGTGGTTTGATATTAAAAAAATTATTAATTAAACCTCCTCCTTACTGGTTTATGATATATATTGCTACACGGGAGCCAAAGGTAGGGAAACATAAAATATTATAGTGATTATGTATAACTAGCTTATGCCCGCGACTTCGTCCGTGCAGGATTAGTACTTCGAGTAGTCTATTTTCTTTTCCTGATCCTCTCTATGTTTATACCTTATTTAAAATATCTATAATTCTTGATTCGATTCAAAGTAATAGGCGAGTACTTCAAATAAATTCACTAATTTAAATGTTTGCTAAAATAGAATTTGATTTCACAATCATTGTTTTGCAAAATGTCCTTCTCAAATTTTGACATTATCTAATAAGCAATAATTATTATTTGTACTATATGGAAAATAGTTACCTTTTTAAACAATAGCCTATATGTTATTCTGATGTATGAGAAATATTATTGTAAAGTTTCATTAAAATCCATTCAGTAGTTTATGCGTGAAAGAGTAACAAACACACATACATCCATACAAACTTTCGCGTTTATAATATTAGTAAGATAAGTATCGGCCGGTATCAGATAAGGACAAAAATAACTAATAACAAAATAAAAAAAATACCGTATAATAATAAAGCGGACAGTAGCATAACAATAGTTAATCGGTGATTGAAAGATAATACAAATAAATTGTATAGGTTAGTATTACCAGTATAAAGTAGAGCCGTTTTCTTTGTTTATGTATATATTTATTGTGGTGGGTTTGCACCTAGGGTGGTGCTAGGTCCTCGTGGTCGGATGCTTCCACAGATTTAGTATGGGTGATTTCAATGACGCAAGTTTGGTTCTTATTTTACAGTTTAATGAGCACACAAGGTGGCTAGTAATACAATGTAGGTATATCTAATGGAGATTTCAAGTGAAGAGACCACAATGGAAAAAGTACGTTCCTTTTATAGTCATACATGCTGTCTCTTTCATGCATATGATTTCTCACATCATCAAACATGCAACAATCACCATATTCATAATATCCTACTATTATAATTTAACACGATTTGTTTTGGGGTATTGTGTCGTTTTGCGCTACCTCTTTATAACGTTTCGGACAGCGTTACATCGTCTACTGTATGTAAGCCATGAACATCTCAGTTTCTCAAATCATTCCGATTATAATTTAATAAAAAAACAGCTTAGTAATAAAACAATTTATGGTAGGTGATTATTATTACGCATGACAACTTTTTCGTCGTCCAAAAGACAGTATCAAATTGTGATGAAAGGCGATCTATTTATATAGTCATCTAATTACAATGAAAATCTTTAAACAAATTGCTTTAATTTTTTTTTCAATGCCCTATAAATAACTTCCCTCAGGGCCTATGACATCTTTGGACATGGTGTGTAGCGAACCTGGGTCGACCTAAGGCAGAGGTGTAGGTTATTTAATAAATGGTTCCGGGGAGGCGGTACCCATATACGCCTCTCAAATTGTTAATAAATAACATTTAAGAGCAAGCTTGTACGTTTACCCAAAAACAATTTATTATTCATAATATGTAGGATCTACAAGCAAATGGGGTGTTTTCACAAACTATGAACACCGAAAATTGAGTGGAAGATTTAAAGTTTTTTTTTCTGATTCTGATTAGTAAAATTTGTAATTTTAACAATTTCATTCTTAATAATTGATTTTAAAAAACCGCACATTTCTTTTTCTGATTTCGGTTTTTCGATTAACTTTCGCTAATATTATCTTCATTAATTAAAATATTATAGTTTGAGGTTTAACTCTTTAAGTTAAAAAGTTAAAAATAAAAAAGTAAATACGTTTCTTGTGTATGAGCGCTTTGCCATGAATTATGGAGAATGAACGAAGCAACCGCAGCAAGCAGCGTTTATTTCCCATCATTCGTTGTTCGGTTAGCAAGTGTAGCTCGCTTGTATACCCAGTCTAACGAATCTAAGTAAACTATTATATCAGTTCCAGTTTTATTCTTGTTCCAACCTAGTGAATTTTATGTCAACCTCCAGTACCTCAATGGTAGATAGTTTCACATCAATGGTAAAACTTTGAAAGTCAAGTTGCCAGGTAAAATGTAATTAGGTCGAGGCCAGAGATGGGAACGAGATGATATCAAGTATTAATTCATCTCTTCATCATTTTTGATGAGGAGAGATCATTGTACAAAAGCTGGCCCAAAAATGTTTTATTTTGGCAGAAATAATTTTTGGTACGATTTTAAATGAAGTCAACGACTCTTTTGGACTATTTTCATAATATTCCAATATATATGTGTACGTACTTATTGATGCTTTTGGTATATTCTGTATTTTTAGTAATTTAATCTTGCAACGGGAGAGATTTTCATGTTGGTGAAAGGTCAGATGGGAGAGAAGGTATTAACCCAGATTTAAAAGTTTCTGACGAGTGCATTGTTTGATGTTGGATTCCATTATCAAGGGGAAACTAATTTCACTTTATAGACGATAGAGAGAACGAATAGTTCCTAATGGAAAACTTAACTTGTTGAAAGCCAGCATACAAAAAATATATTTTTTCAATACGACGTAAAATATTTGACAGTACTCACCTTTCTTACGAATTAAATTTTTATAACATTTCTTTTGTGATTTAACACAAAAATTACATCAAAATAATGTATATAAAACGAACTTTCTAATAATCACTCAAATCTATGCTTTTCTCAATGGATTTATATAAAAAAACAATGAATAAATATAGACTTCGAATATGACAGCGTTCATTTTATCAAGCGGCAGCCATTTTGTCCGCCATCTTTGGTGCCCGGCGCGTCATTAGCAATTAATATGAATTATTCTTTGTGGCTAAATGCTATCCAATAAGTCGTTATGTCAAGGTCGAGAATGGCCCAAGCGATTCTGACCTTGTTCTTCATACAATTTATTTATATATAAGGGGCAAAATCGCTTCAAAAATCCGGACCCGCCGGGGGGACTGCGGCCTACAAGATGTTTTAATAAACATTTAAATTAAAACATATTTTAATAATTTTATAAATATATAATAAATATTAAAAAGATAATTACCACTGTTAAATTTTTTTTTTTTACACATACATAATGCCTACAACTACATACAATATTATTATTTCACAATTAATTAATAAAAAATATATATGTATAGTATATTTGCGTCACGCTCCAGAGTGGAAGATACTCTCAGAATCGCCCTTTTTTATAGAGAATACCTCATAAGAGTCCCAACTGCTCCCGTCTGAAGCCGGTGAGACTGTAGCATCCCCGATTGGGTTTATGTTGTGAGGCTGAAGGTAAGTGAGGAAGGGAAGGAGATGGGGAAAGGGAAGGTGGGAAAGTACCTGGCTATTCAGATCTAGTCACTAAACACGGCTAAAGCCTTTGAAAGCAACATTCCAATTCTGAATGGTGGTCTTACACCGGGGCGATACTGAGAGTATAATCCACTCTGGAACGTGACGCAAATATAGTATATATTATTTTAATTAATTAATTGTGAAATAACACAAATTACCTAATAAAATAAAATGTATTTGCGCACGACGGGTTCGAACCCGCGACCTTCGGAATAAGAGTCCAAAGCCTTGCCCCTGGACTACGCTTGCCGTCTGATGAAGCAAGAGTTTATTTTTCATTTTTATTATTGAAAAAAAAGTTACCATGTGTGAATTGAATATTATTGACCACATCAAGTAGATTCGTAAGAATATAAATAAGTTTGAAATAAATATATTTTTAACCACTTGAACGCTTTTTGCCACAATACGGCACTAATTAGAAAACCACGGATTGCTTTGCAGCCACAATATGGCAAATATTCTGTAAACTCTTTAAAAAGTTTTAAATTTAACGACTTTATAACATTTTTTTATAAATCCGACGAATATGTGATAATAAACAAAAGATAGGTGAATTCAGTTGGTATGTCTCCATATTCATATTCGGAAGTATGATTTTTTGAATGTAGGCGGAAAAATTTCCTTTAGTAATCCGAGAAAAAAGTTTTAAATTGCTCTGTCGCTCCAGTGGTTAAAATGATTCTAACCGTCCGTCCGCACGTATTTTTATTATTGACACCTACATTTAATTACTTAGTCCAACTTTTTGTGTGCTTTATATTCCAAAAACAATTGTCTGTAAAATGATTATATACGTAGATTTAAAATGCATTAAAAACGTGCCACAAAAAACGTAGGTACTTAATAAACAATGATACAACTTGATATACGTTTTTTTTTATATATGCGACTAAATGAGAAACAAAAGAGAGCATATGATCGAATTATTTTTTTAAACCTTGAATTTTTGTATCCACAAATTTACTATCCACAATTTTATTATGTCGACCTGTACAAGAAAAAATCTTCCGGCCACAAAACCTTGTGAAATATTGAATAACAGGTTAAGAGGAATAAACAAACTAAAAAATATTTGGAAATTCTCCACGAATTTTGGGTCACTGATAAACCTTTACAATCATGCAGAGCGATCTGAAATAATAATAAATCACATTATTTCATCAATTCGAGCGTAAAACGTTGAATTTTCACGTCGTTGAGTAATTATTTTTGGACGTGATTTTACATCTTAGAACAAAAATGATTTCTGAACACCTTCGGGGATAGTACAAAACACGACAAATTAGAACAATTCGAATGGATTTTCACTGGAAGTGAAATTATAATTCACTTTAATTAATAGTTTTAGAAATATCGTTCTATTATATTTAAAACATTAAGAAATCTAAGCATCTTAACTTTCATAACCATCTTTTGCCTAGTTGATGTCTAGGTTTGTTTTTTCGTAAGCACTTAAATTTTCAATTGAGCATTAAAAACATGCTATCAGTGCCTCGCATAATTTGCGAAGATTTCAATACGCAATGATGAATCATGACCAATGCGAAAAGTAAACAAAAAGTACCCTTCACAAAACACTCTTTATGTGATGTAGAAGAGTCTCAACTGCTTCCAACTTTCCAGAATGGTCATAAATTAACACCATTTTAATTGACACTGTGACGGCCTCCGTGGTCGAGGGATAAGACGCCTGACTAGCAATCGGGAAGTCGCGGGTTCAAATCCCTGAGTGTGCACAAAGTAAATTTTCGGAAACACAAGATAATTTTGGTACCTATCAGTCGAAGTATGATACAGTTAAAAATGGCGTAAAGTGGTGTGGCCGATTTAGATCAGTGGTAAGAGTACTCCCCCGGCAAGGAAGAGTCCCTGGATTCATTTCCCAGATGCGACCAAAGTTTTTTTAAGGGTATTTATTTAAGGGTTTGTATTCATTTATTAAGGGTAACAATTATTATAAGCAATAATTATGAGCCTGAAACACTCATCAACATTGAAACTATCTTCCGAGAAAAGATATATGCCGCCGACGGGACTTGAACCCACGCCCTTCTGATGTCCGGTCAGATGCTCTTAATCCACTGAGCTACGGCGGGTTACCTCTTATCCGCCAAATGATTCAATATATACTAGTGTTTCATTCAACAACTACCGCTTTTTACATTTGTACAATGTGGATGAGTGTTTCAGGCTGGTGATTATTGCTTATAATAATTGTTGCCCTTTGCGCTATGCATAAAATCTTGTCTTAAACATTAGTTTATTAATTTTAAAAAAATATATATTATTACTAAATTTTATTTGATAAGTACGTGTTAGTTACAAACTATTCATTAAGTGGTAGTAGAGAATAAACAATATTTTAAAAATAATACTAGTGTTAGCATTCAACCTCGATTTACGCTATTTATTTCAATTAAATAAATTTTCATCGTGCGATAAAAAGTCAATTAATAGTTCATTGTTATGCTCTAAATAAAATTGTGATCATCTTACAGCGCTTAATGAAAATTCAACAAATATGTTATTTTATTCGATGGAATAAAAAAATTAAAACCCTTTCAGCTATAATTATTCACTTTTCAGCGCAAAGCTCTGCTGTTAAAATTCCGATTAAATTACTTTCCACCCCTTTTGTTAAACCCTTTGCCTCCGAGTTCTATTATAATATTTTATTCAACGAAGCACAAAACAATGAAGCTAAATAATTGAAATACAGTGCTGTGCAGCGCGGGACGAAGCTGAGTGAACACTTGTATTGAGGATGTGTTCAGGTGGTCTCTGCTTATACAATGCGCATTAACGATTTTTATGTGAATATCGCATGAGTTCCAACTGCTCCCAACCATCTGGAGTTAGTGGGACCATAATATAGAGTGGGCTACTCAGATGTGGTCACAAAACATGACAAAATCCATTTAAAGCAAATCTTCGAATCTGATTTCCAACTGGAACATGTTGCTAGTATATATATATATATATATATATACTAGCAACATGTACTGTAGGTGTAGGTACGTATTATTTTTAATGAATTATCACCTACCAGTTTACTGTGCCTCCGGGTATGTCTCGCAAACTATCTTTAAATAAAAAAACTTCCTGGATCAACTAAACTTGGATTTTATTGGTGATACATGACAATGAGATCTGGTATCTTATTTAACAAGCGGTAGGAATTATCTGGACGCCTGGAGTTATACTTGTACGTCGTGACTTGACGTGACGCGTCATAACGGTATCGGTTTCATACATCTAATATGGTGATGATTATATTAGTCTGTTGTGTTGTGTCATGATGTGATCTGTCATGATGCGTCAGAAGCGATCTCGATTTTCGACAGAGTGGTGAAGGTGAGGGGCGCGGGGACGGCCGCGTCTTGGCTAGTGTGTAAGTACCACGTGGTGTATTGATTTAAAATATCGACATAAGGCGTCAGAACACAACTTATAGATGTGAACGCTAGCCATCACGGCAGAGAACATCACGACGCAACACGCCTTACAAGTATAACTCCACCATTACTTGTGATTGCCGGCGTACTTATTATACTCTCAATCCCTACATTATCGACCATCTTCTGGTAACCTAGTAATCTATTATCTAGTGAGATCTATGGGTAAGCTCTTTGACTAATATCTAGGGTTTCTCAATTGAACAACACAAATAAATTAAATTAAATTTATGCGCCGGGATTTTAACGCATGACCTCTGATTTTGTTAGTGAGAATCTTATCCCTCCACCACGGAAGCCGTCGTTGTTTTTACTATACTAGCAAAAGTCCCTGGCGTTGCCCGGGATAAAGAGAATAGAAAATAATTTCATAACGCCAGAGCTCACTATTCTATACCCATTGCGGGCATGCGCACATCAAATCCTCAAAGTTTAATGACAATCGGATGAACGGTATGGCAGCGCATAAAATACGAACAAAGAAACAAACATTACTTTTATATATAAGATGTATAAATTTGTAAAAATTTATTGACAAATAATTTATTATTATTATGTGTCTGTGTATGAGCTTCCACGCAGATGTAGATATGGCAGTAGTCGTCAAGATATTAGAGATAAATATTCGAAATCACTGGACACGCTTAATAAAAATATTTTTTTACAAAAAAATTGTTTTTTCCTTATTTGTTACAAAATACAAGTATTTGCATTCCGGGCGATGGAAAATACGGCATTCAAAATTTCAATTACGTAAAATGACAATTTGCTTTCGTCATTCAAAAAAAAATAAAGTAAAAAAAATGCTTAACTTTTAAAAACAAAATGTATGTACCTAAGGTTCCGAATTTAGTAATATCGTCTCTTCTAGCCCTTTGTTCATGTTGCAGTACCAGGAATACCACTATAAAACGCCCTTAAAAACGAGGTGGTTAGTTTCATTAACACAGTCTCAAGTTGGATGTCTGTTAATAAACTCAAACTAAATCCGACAAAGACGGAATTTATTTGGATAGCGTCTCCTGGAAGGCAAGCCCTCATCGACGCCAACCCAATTCGTATTCAGGATACAGATATAATCCCTTCTACAGAAATAAAGTTTCTTGGTTTCACTATAGACAATAGTCTTTCTCTTGAATCGCAAATTTCAAAAGCTGTAAGTTCTGGCTTTTTTCATCTAAGGCAGATAAAATCAATCAGGAGATGCCTTCCCTCTGATGGAGCAAAGGCACTCATAAACTCGTTCGTTGTCTCACGAATGGATTATTGTAATAGTGCGTATGCTGGCCTGCCTAAGAAACAATTCAATAGAATCCAGTCCGTCTTCAATGCTGCGGCGAGAATGATTTTTGGTGAATCTAAGTATTGTCATATAACCCCGCTTCTAAGGGATCGCCTTCATTGGCTTCGATGCCCTGAAAGAATAGAGTTCAAGATCTGCTTTATGACCTACAAAGCATTGCAAGGAATGGCGCCAGCCTACATATCGGAACTATGTGTCCGACAAAACTTAAGCGATAGACAGCTTACTCTGAGGTCAGCAGATCTAGATGTTACTAATCGTTTAATCGAACTTTCTAGGTCAAATCGAGCCGTTTACTATGATCGCTCTTTTCGTGTATTTGGCCCGCTCATTTGGAATAAACTTCCCTCAGCTGTTACCAATATTTAGAATTTGACTGAATTTAAACGGGCTTTAAAAACAAAATTATTTAAAAGTTCATACCATTCGTCTTAACCTTAATCTCTTTTCAATGTATTGTAATGACATGTTTTAAGTCTCTGGAAATTGTTTGGTTTCGGTTTCCTCCTTACTGTATTTTTATGTTTTTTAAATGTTTTTAATGTCCACTCAGAATGATTCTTATTTTTGCGCCTGTTTTATACTATATTTTAGTTTTAATGTTTTTGTTTTGTCCTGTGCTATAATAGCGTTACTTTTTACTAATATTGTCCTACGCTATAACAGCACTCTTATTGTTAATTTTGACCCCTTGTTATTGCCTTGTATACTCGTATACTGTATATTCTTTATTTGTAAATTACTTTTCAATACTTTGTAAGCACTGTAGGATTATTTTTTAATTTTGTTATAGTTAAGCGCACTTGAAGTGAAACATCACAAAACTGCGCTATACAAATGCTTTGTTATTATTATTATTAACAAAATGATGGAAATTATTGGAAATGGTCGAAAATGGCCGTCATCGCATAAGACGAAAGCAAATTTTGGATTGGCGTAATTGAAATTTTGAATGCAGTATTTTCCATCGCATCGAATCCAAATAGTTGTCATTAAATCGATGTAAATAAAAAGATTATTTCTAAAAAAATATTCGTATGAAGCGTGTTCACGATTTTAAAAATTTACCGATGCTTATGGAATTTTTGCGTATTGCTGTGGAAATTGGGTCATTCATTCATTAAAAAGTCATTCATTCATTAAAAAGTCATGTTTTTATAATAATTTTATGTACACTGGTACATAACAATATTCCGTAATCGATTTGTTGATTTCCTAGATTGCTAGTATATCTTCATAGGAATTCTGTTAAAAAATAGCATGACGGGTTTAAAGATTATTTTTAATGGGATTTTTGTTTATTTTATCATCGTATAGCTGCATCCCGTGCATTAGTTATGTAATCTCCATGTAGCGACCAGGTGTATGACTGCTGAAGGGGATAATGGGATTTGTGTCGGGATGGGATTGCTCCGGCGAACTAAATAGGACAAAAACTAGAATAGAGTAACGAGAACCGTTTTTTCAACGCTTAGCTGAAACGATATTATATTACATGCAAACTGATGATCGTGTTAGTAGTACAATAAAATTTACTTTCAAATTAATTTATTTGACCGAAACAAGCTTCAGCCTGATAAAGCCATCTTTAGATTTGTCAACTGAAACAGCTGATATTATGTCAACGTCTAAAGATGGTTTTAACAGTCTGAAACCGGTTACGGTCAAATAAATTAATGTGGAAGTAAGTTTTATTGTATTACCAACATGATCAACACTTTGCATCTAATATAATATCTTAATGTAGATAATATTAGAGAAAGTCAATCAAAAATCCGAAACAGAAAAAACAGAAAAAGATACGGATACATCTAGGACTCGAACCCAGGACCTCTAGCAATCCAGGCCAACGCGCTACCCACTGCGCCAACGTATCCCTATCCGATTCGGTAATTTTTAACTGTATCATATTTCGACTGAGAACCACCAACATTATTTTCATTTTTCTTAACGCATATTTTTATTGGCTGCTATCTTTATGTATGATTGCAAGATTCTACTCGAACTAAATGCCCTCTAGATAGTGTCCGGATAAATTTAATCACTTTTTATTAATTTGCGACATCTATTGACTTTTTCTGCAAATCTAATTATTTAAATCTTTATTTAATTATTATAAAATTATGTAAATAAGTTTTATATTTGTTTTATTATATTATTATAATGGAATTCCGTTACGAATTGTAAGGTTTAAAATAGAAATATGATGATCATGTCTTAATGGTTTAAGTCAGATCAATATTTAAAAAATTAAAAAATATTTAAATGAAACAATATAACTTTTATTAGAACTACTGATTTATTTAATTTACGCCGACCGGTTTCGGAACAACCGTTCCTTCCTTAGGGCAAACATATAATGATTTGTCAATCACAAAACAGTGGGAGGATTCAATTTATTACTAAGTGTTGTGGTAGAGATGGGGGCGTGGCTAGGAATTAATGGAGAATTGCGGGGGGAACAGAACGGACATCGAAAGTGAACAGATTTAAGATTGGGGCTATAAGTAAATATTTTTTATGTTAATTTATGTTGACTCAATATTTTTAATGAATTTTTTTATTTATAATTAATATGCAGAATATTTATCCCTTTTTACAATTTTTTTCAAAACTATGGTTATTTTCAATGACATGATTAGCGAAAACGGAAAAATTATTAATATTAAGACACCTTCATAACAAATTTATATTGTTTCATTTAATTATAATGGATAATCACCAAGTGATAGCTATAGTTTAAAAAATTATTAAAAATAGTTTGTTGTTTAAGATAAGTTTGTTAATCACAGTTTTTTTAAGGGATTTTATTACATTCTTAGGGTGAACTGCCTTATACACAAAAAAAGTATTTTTTGTAAATAAATGTTTAGTAATGGAGTAAATAATGTACTTGATTATGAGAAAGGTTTCTCTGAGCAAAACTAGGCTTGCACCATTTTTTAAATTCATTTTATAAGACTATAGAAATTAAATACACAAACATATCGTTTTACAGCAATGGAAATGAACTTGGATCCATGAAGCCAATGAATCCATGAAGCCAATGAATCCATGAAGCCAATGAATCAAAGACTTCTGAATAAATTCTAACTATTTAGTAAACCTTTTTATTTTAATTCTATAAAAACTTTATTTTTAATTTTCTACTATTATTCGAATGAATATATAAAAGCAAAATGCATACGTAAATTTTAACAGCTTTATATAAGAAAAAAAAAGTAAACACGAACTGGCTCTGACTATGTGGGATTTTTTTATGTCATTACAAATACATATTATTATAATATGACATTTATATATTTTTTTGTTTTATTTATCAAATTGCAATATAGACACAAAAGAACGCACGTACATTATACGAATGAAATACTACACACAAATAAGTTTTACTCTAAATTAATTTTGCCAAATTAAATGTTGTTGATGAAGTTTAAAAAAAGATACATATTAAAAAATGACTGGCTACTAGCAGTTGGGCCTCTTGTGTGGTATTAAAAAAGCATTTTTTTTATTCAGAATCCATCTAGACAACAATAAATAACCACATTTTTATTTGAATTCCTTATGTGTGTGACACACTGCCAAGCGTGAAAGATTTAATTGTATTTGACAGAGCGGCGTGCGAGTAACGCCCAATAACACTATTGTGTCAAGCCATCACGAACATACTCGTATATACATATCTAGTTAGAACAGCCAAATTCCTACAATGCGATACTATTACGTATTTTTTATTTATATAGTTATGTGGCTGATAGCTTGTTGGGTAGGAGAATCGACTAGTAGTCAGACGCATTGAGTCCGTATTTACTATTTCTTCAATTCAAAGGGTTAATTATTGCACTTATTATTATCTACCTATTAGTTTTTAGAATCGAATACCATTTTAGTACCACCCGTGTAACTGACAACCGCGATGAAAAATATTTTTGTTTGGAATTTAAAAAATTAAGGTTTTATAGAATTAATTATAAGAAAATTGTATAACTACACAAAAGTGACGAGCCGCCAGTGAGTGTGATCCTGATTCAAAAATTTTATAAATACTTGCAGCTGTGCAAATCTTATAATACTGTTCCGTGATATTTCGCGGATCGACTTGGATTAGATTGGATTTTTGATAAAAATTCTATTCACCTGATTTGCATTTCTTTTTACATTTACAAATAATAAACAGTTTAGCTTGCACCGTGTATAAAATAATGTTTTTTATTCATTCTCTTGTGCATATTTAGATTTTCGTTACCTTTTTCCTTTATTCATTCTTGGCAGTTTATTCCACAAATCTGAACCTTTTCACCGTACGACACTCGGCAACATCTGTAAATGCGCATAACTCGTCCTCATACTATTATAATATAAAGATCGGTGGGCTGACATATATGTATTTTATACATCATCATAAAATAAATACATAATCTTTAATATATGATCCATAGTACTGTTCTCTAGGTTTTTAAAGTGATTTCGAGGTGATATTTTACAATTATAATGACATGATGAAATGATAATCCTCGAGTAATAATAATAATTAAAATAATTAAATGCAAAAATCAGTCATTTTAAATACATGTAGAATTACGAAAGATTTTTTAAATATTTATATTGAGGGATCAGTAGGATTTATCGGTCAAATTAGGAATTCCACAGAGCCGAACCCTCTGATATGAAAATATCTGGAGACGGTGAATTATATTCCCATTTAATAGTTTGGTAGATTAACGTGTTGTTCTTGTATTGTTTTGTATTAATTATACTTATATAATGCACTTGCATAACGTGGATTTACTAGATGATCATTTATATGGAAAAGTGTATGAAAGAGTTTAGTTTTTCCTATGGGAAAAACTAAACCCGTTCCTGTAAATCTGGTGAATAAAAAAAAAATATTATGTGTAATTAATAATTGGCAGTGGAAACAGGGTTAGGAGTCAAAAAGTAAGTTTAATACCGAACCCGGTAGTAGAAATGAGTTCGCGAAGCTATGACTTTTTTTACAAACTCCACACAAGTGGCCCTTAATGAAATTATTTTACTCAGGTCCTCCTATGTTATCTTTGGGGATGCTTTGTGGAGGGACTTTTTAAGTTAAGGAAGGAGAGAAAGTTTTGGAAAGCAAAATGGTATGATGGGTGGGTAGGAATCTGAGGGTCAGTGTGTCCAGGAGTGATGTATGAATCCATCTCTTCCATTGCGGTTCAAGGCCTTGATTAGAGAGATCAGAGTGTATTTCTCAACCGGCCTCTCCCAATCCAACCCCCAACGCAGTTGGTCTGACGTATCCGACGCCAAAACCTAGATAAACCTCACTCCTTGAACCTGGCAAACCCTGCTTAGTCATCTTCTCAAATCAAATCTTTGTGGGTTGGGGTGATCATGGCAGAGGTGCTGGTTATACAAATAATACTTCCCGCCTTGCAAATTGCTTGCTCTTGCTTGCCCCTGCGAAGAATATGTGTGATGGTAAGTTAGTGAAATTATTCCAAATCCATTTATTTCCTTTTCAACTTTCACCAATACTATGTATGGAAATCACATTGGTAGTAGATTGTTTTCAATTCATTTAGCGAGTAATTTTCGGTGATGTTATGTTGGAATTATTACCTTAAAACTATCCCCTCAGCAAAACGGCGCAGCGGGGGTATAATCATCGACTCCGAGCAACGCCGAGTGTGCAGTAAATAGTAGGTACAAGTTACATGTATAACTCAAGTTCCAGTGAGTTGGACATTCTTCCTAAGCTTTACAGTTCTACGCAGCTACTAAAATCCTTCAGTCATTCAGAGATATTTCGGTTATCAGCAGTATGGAGTATGGAAGCGCAACCTTTGTTCTTTGAGTTAATTTATTATTCTAAAATTATGCTTGATATATCATATTTCATGTTTCACACTTTATCTTATTTTGATTCAGAATGTATTGACTCAAAATGTTCATGCCGGTGGACGTGGAATGTGAGAGATTTATGGAATAAATATAAAAGATTGATGGAATTTTGGAAAAAGATCATATTATAAATGGAATTTTACGCGAAGAAAATGATTACGAATCAAATTGTCATTTATTGTTTTTGTGTTTAATTTATAAAACTCCATTAAATTTTTAAAAGATTTAATTTAAATAATTTTATTTTTTTAACGCACCAGGTTTTCAGGTCCGGGTCACTTTTTCATATAAATGATCATTTAGTAAATCCACGTTATGCAAGTGTATTATTTAAGTATAATTGATACAAAAAAAGAACAACATGTTAATCTACCATATTAAATGGGAATATAATTCACCTACTCCAGATATTTTCATATCAGAGGGTTCGGCTGGGTGGAATTCCTAATCTGACCGATAAATCCTACTGATCCCTCAATATAAATATTTAAAAAATCTTTCGTAATCCTACACGTATTTAAAATGATTGATTTTTGCATTTTTACAAACAAATTCTTTGACAAATCTAATATGCCTAAATTTTTAATGAAAGAGCTAGGTATAATGCCAGTAGCCGAAATAATGTTATTATTAAGTTCGAAATATGCATTAAGTAAAAGAAAATAACGTTGATAGTTCTTAGTCGAAAGTATGATATACATAGTTAAATATGGCCGAAGTTGATAAGGTCGAATTAGCTTAGAGAATTAGACAGAAATTTTTTTTTTACACATTTTTCATTTTGCAAGAAGAAGTTACAAAAATACAACGAACTGTTAAGAATGGACTTAACTAGTAGGTTTACTGGTTGGTTAACTGACTGAGTCGCACGGGACCGCCAACGCCTTATATAGCTGACTTGTTTTAGTAGCTACTGGAAAGGCAAGCAAAATACGCACGAGAACCTTTTTAGAAGGTTCGGCGCGGAACTGTGAATTATTGATTGCATCTCTAGACCTTTCCAGTAGAAGGTTGCGAATTATAAGTAGGTAGATAGAAGTGCAGTGCGAGGTACCAATGTACGGATCCGCGATAATTTTGGAGGCGAAATAATTGTGTAATAAATTTGATTTTTTCTGGTCGTTAACCATGGTACATTGTAATAGAGTTTTTACTCAGTAAGTGATTCCACTACACAAAAAAAGGTTTAGCTTTTCTTTTGCACACCCCACTGTTTGTTATTTATTGTGTATTGTGATTAGCTTGAGAAGTTTACTCTAACTTTGAGAGCAGTGCGTGCCTGATAGTTGCGTAAACAATGAACATGTGCCGCCATCTGTCAGCTGTAAATAATACTCGGAGCTGTGACGACTGACGACCACAAAAAATGGTGAGATACGCTCTACTTCTACTTCTAGGTGTACCGTGTTCCATGGAAATAAACTTTCGAATATTAAGTGAACTATTTCGTAGTAAATAAGTTAACTATTTCGTTAATATTGAAAAAAAAATCTGGAAATTTATATTTATATAGTCAAAAAAGGAATAAATATGCGATGTGTACCTATTATCTGTTTGAAGGCCTCCGTGGTCGAGGGGTAAGTTCTCGACTCCCAATCCGAAGGTCGCGGGTTCGAACCTTTTTTATAAATTATGTTATTTCACAATTAACACTAATTAAAAATAATGTAAAGCGTGTTTCAAAGTTTCATTTGCCTAGCTTGGTAGTCAAAAAGCCATGTAAAATAAACCCGTAACAAAAAAAATGAATAAAGAAAATTTAAAAAAAAAAGTAAAATTTACTCTTAGTATCGCCCTGGTGAAAGACCACCATTTAGAATTGTTTGCTTGAAATGGCTTTAACCGTGTTTGGTGACCAGATCTGAATGTCTAGGTACTTCCCCATCTCTTTCCATTCCCCACTACCTTCAGCCTCACAAAGTACCCCTATTGGGGATGCCATAGTCTCACTGGCTCTAGACGGGAGCAGTTAGGACTCCAGGGCGGTATTCATATAAAAAAAAAACTTAAAAATAGAAAATGAACTTTACTCGTTATTCGGATTCGGTTATTTGTTTCTTGTATTTTCGCAAATTCGCTTTGTGGCATCATTTTTAATTATATGAAAACAAATCACTTCTTATAGGTACACCACTTATATAATCAACACTATCTACATGTTTCGAAACCAATGGTTTCTTCGTCAGGATAAGGTGTATATGAATAAAAATATTATAATAAATATACAGTTATTTGTGTTTGTGATAAGTTATTACTAAGTAGGATTATTAGGCTTTTTGGTCAATCAATATACTGATGACATCCATATCAGAACGGGAAGATACCTGCGTGGCTCAGAGGCCCTAGCACGCTTGCTTTATAACGATCGGTAGGATAACTATCGGTAACTTCTCATCGTTCCATAGCATGACTACAGATCGCCAACGAATAAGTGACAGTTCACAATGACTAAGTGTCCTTAACATATTCGATATCAACTGTTGTTTGTACTTTAGCGATGTGCAGTTGTCCTAGGAAACGATGAGAAGTTACCGATAGTTATCCTACCGATCGTTATAAAGCAAGCGTGCTAGGGCCTCAGGACCCTTTTTTTATCTCGGTCGATCGATAAGGATTGTGTCGTTAACTACGGTCGGTAACTTCTCATTGTAAGATGACTGCAGATCGCTAACAAATAAATAACAGTTCACAAACACAAAGTTTTCTTAATATTTGACGTCAACTGTTGTTTGTATGTTAGCGATCTGAAATTGTCCTAGAAACGATGAGAAGTTACCGAAAGATATCGATACAATCCTTATCGATCGACCGTGCTACGGATCCTGGGCCAAGAGGACGTAGGTTCAAGCCCCGACGAGAACAAATAAAAAGTGTGTGCTTTTTGAACCACTGCTCTATTACAAAAAAAAATATGCATGACGGTTCCTGCGTCAGGTAAAAAGAGTTTCTTGAAAAGTAACTTCTTCTTCTTCTTTCGTATGGTGGGGGTCAGAGGGAAACATCTAGATCTGCGAACCAGTCTAGGGCTTCAGGCGTCGCCCCGTGGACCTCATCAATCCTGTCGGGGAATGAATGGAGCGGCTTGATTCTGCTGTCTGTTGTCTGCACCGCACCGCCGCACAGTGGGATGAAAATCACATTTCATAGACATAGAAACTTGAATTTTCATGGGTCTTTTTTTGGCTAGAATGAATCATCAACTTAAAAAAAGTTTTTTTTTCAACATTGAGGATTTAAAAAAAAACGCGCAAGTTGCGCCACAATACGAAGTATGTCAAAAAAATACAAATAAATAGTAGTATATCTGTGTGTAAGGATGTAATGGCCAACCTTATGATTCCAGAGATAGCCTCATTTTTAATGTCAGTGCCATACAATTTTTTCTTAAAAAAATTATAACTCCTTCATTTGTGCACGCAATTGCTTCATACGAAATTTTATAGCATAGTAATGATCAGCAAAATCCATTTCTAGCCAAAAAAAGACCCATGAAAATTCAAGTTTCTATGTCTATGAAAGGCGATTTTCAGCCCACTGTGCGCCGTCGCCGACGTCGCCATCACACATCGCCGACCCACATCGCCGATTCTTTAAGGCCCTATCTAAGCATAATATGGGCACATTATCCTTTTGATGGCGAACCACAGTTTGCGAGGCAATGAGAACCCAAGCTGTCTCTCAGTCTCAGTGGGGTCTTGTATGAGATGGGCATTCTCCGCGTTGACCGATTGCCACTAGTATTTAAAATTAAAATTGAAAATGTTAAATAAAAAAAAAATAAAAAAAATCTAGCATCTCAATACAAAGAAAATTACGATACACATCTTCTGTATTGCGTTCGTAATTAAAATACATAACAAAATGTACTCATTTTGATGACAGGGTATCGCACATATTCCTTTTACGGATATATTATCTCAATTTAGTTCAAATTATTTTACGCCTAAAATCAGTGATTCAACGACATCAATCCGGAATAGCGATCATGTTTGTGAAAAGGTCGATCTTAAAACCTCTTCATGAAGATTAAAACAAATTGGACTGTTAAATATTATCCGATGTCCCAGCGCGGTGTAAATCTGAAAACTACGGTTGATACAATTGTTGAATTTAAGTACTGCCTATAATAAAATCATAATAACCTGCTGAAATTAAGGGATGATGGAGCAATGCGTGTTGCGAGAGGAAATCTGCTACGGTGGTGCCCTTCGTAATAGGGTGTAGTCATCGCATTGCAAATGTAGCATCAATTAGAAGAATATTACTGTATGATTTATGTTACGTGTGACGGTGTGCGTGGTCGCGATTTCGAATCCCGACCGGCGGAACTAATGTCATTTAATTGAAATGTATTATTTCTTCAAACTTCGCAAAATCACTTTGTGGCGTCATTTTGAATTAAATTAAAACAAATAACTTTGTTTAAACCACTAATATAATCACAATCACCTACATGTTTCAAAACCGATGGTTTCTTCGTCAGGGTAGTAATGACATTAATAACAAAATAAACAAACAAGTATAGACTAAAAAGAACTATGGACAAAAATATTTTAGAGAGAGGTGATTAATTAATTAAAAATATCGTAAAAAACAATTATTTAAAATTAAATATAAAAATTATTTAAAAAATATGAAAAATTACATTATATAAATTATTAAAACATAATAAAGATGTTTAAACAACAAAAATAAATTATTTTAAATATAATTATTAATAAGAAAATAAATTTAAGAGATGGCTATTTTTAAAAAATATTTGGTTATTAATAATATTTAATTTACTATTAACACTTTTTCTAATTTCTAAAATTTCTAAGTTTGCTAATTGTAAATCTGTTGAGTTTGTGTGTAAAATTGTTAACCCTTTATTTATATCAAAAGAATGATTTGTTTCTAAAATGTGATTGGCAAATTCGGAATAATTATTATTATTCAAACACCTTAGATGTTCTTTAACTCTAATATTAAAATTTCTAGAAGTCTTTCCAATATAAAAAAAGTTACAATCGTTACACATTAATTTATAAACTCCAGATTTGTTCAAATAATCACCCTTATCCTTGTTATTTAAAATATAATTTTTTAATTTGTTATTTGTGTAATAGGCTGGGTTAATATTATCTGGCATGTTTTTAATTAATAAATTTGAAGTATTATTATTTAAAAATAATATTTTTAATATAAATATATTTATAATAATATTTAAAATAATATTATAATATTTAAAATAATAATATTAATATTATAAATAATAATATTATAAATAAATAGTATTTATAATAATATTTAAAATGTATTATTTCACCTTTAATTTATATAAAAAAATATTACTTGTTGGTAAGAACTTCAGTCCCGTTTTTAACCGTTTTTACCAATAAAATGATCGTATTTCAGAATAACATTTTTCTCCGTGCACCATTCAGAATCGAAGCGTTATTTGAAATGACTTCAGCTGTGTTTGGTGACCAAATTTAAATAGTAGTTAATCAGGTACTACCCCACCTTCTCTTTTATCGTTTCCTTCTCCTCCACTATCTTCAGCCTCACAACATACCCCAATTGGATGTGCCATAGTCTCACTTGCTTCGGTTTGCAAAGAGCAGTTACTCGGTATTCGCATGAAGTGTGGCTCTGTGCCTTCTGGTTGAAAAAAAAGTGGTCATCCACCCTATTCCAAAGAAGGGTGACCACTATAACCCGGCCGACTACCACCCCATAGCGATCGCATCAGTTCTGTCCAAGGTGATGGAACGTGTGATCAAACTGACACAAACCGATGACACAAACTGCTCATATGTGAAGCATTTTTGGGGCGGTGCCTGGAACGTTTCGGTGAGACCCAAACGGTTGCACTGGACACTTCCAAGGCCTTCCACTTAAAACTAACAATCTAACTCAACCTCACCCAACCTGACCCAACCTAACTTTACTTAAACCTACCTCCTGGGTATATATTTTAGGTAACTATCCTCTTACCCTGTTTGATTACTAAAGCACCAAGTTATTTTATTCTAAACTCAGAAACCGGCGGCGCGTGGACCAAAATGTTACTTATATTTATTTTTCAAATAAATTACAAAACAATATTTTCACCTAATTTCAGGGTAAAATAAAATTCTAGCAAAGCTTTGATAAATTTCTTAGATATTGAATTGAAGCAATCCATAAGTCCACTGGCTACCGGCGTTTGGAAATTGTACGAATTTAAGAATAAATAATAATATAATACAATTAGTGAGACGCAATAAAAAATATCAACATTTTCAATTTTGTAGGAATTTTGGTCACACAATGTGGTTAGGCCTTTACATAATACACAGCTACACTTACTTACACACTAATATCTAAATATCATGAACGCTGTACTTCTAGTAAGTATTGTTACATTTTCTAACTTCCCCTCCTCCTGTAGACCTGTCATTTTCTTATTACCCGCATTCAGTCACTAATTGATCCTCACCGCATGAACACCTTCGCATCATTATTCCGTAATTCACTATCTGTCTAATACAAACAGTACAACTATTCCGATAAAGATACAGCGTAATTTATATAACCAGCTCCACATACGAAAGTGTTCCGCTGTAAGTCCTTTCTATCCTTTCCTTACCTGTATGTGCATATTTTCTCCAAGTGCAGTGGTGTCATTACATACACACATTTTAAAGGTCCTTCCATTACAAAATTATACAAAAATACACCCCACCATGTGGTTTCTGCAAAATCTAGTCATCATAGATCTAGAATTTTATTATAAAAGTTCTTTCAACAGTTTTTAAATTTTAAATCACAGTTTTATGAATCATACATGACTACACAATCATAACTTTAGAGCAGACATCTGTTTACTGAAGCTGCAAAAACAACTCTCAAACGGTGAACTTTGTCAATTGAACAGTTTTTTCTGACTGAAATTTCTATGGCAAACATAATGTTGAACACGGTAATCCATAAAAGGTGTGTGAATATTTTGTATCAAGACGCCAAGGTTTTACAAATCTTTGATTTTTACTGGTTTTACTTTATAATATAAATTCAAGTTGACAATTTCTTGATAGATTTAAACTGAATAAAATCGGCTTTCTTTTAAAATTGATGGTTCTTTCAATTCAAAATTGCCCTTTCTATTTGACATGGGAGATCTCAATACAAAGATTAAGTCATATTTATTGAATGTGAAAATCCAATTTCAAGTCCAGCCAAGAAGAATTTCGGGCGATTTTCCAAATGTTCTCATGTCTAAAATATGTGTGTGTATTATCCGAAACGTTTTGAAGGAAATAACATCAGATGTATTCGCGTTACGGCCTCGAACCCGGTACATTTGTTCTGAGGAGTGGGCACGAATGACAAAAGTGGTGGTGTTCGTTTATAGTATGTTCGGAAAGTGTTGGTAAACAGTAAATCTTTTTAACGACTTATGTTGATTTGTCAGACTAATAAAATTAAACATCACATTCACGCTTGTTACTAAAAAAGTTGTTATATTACGTTTATTCAACAGAACACAAACGATTGTCTAAAAAAACTAGTGTGCTTTAGACCGCACGACTGCAGTAAAACTTCTAGAGAGGAAGACAATGTGCGCGCGCACTGCTCTCTCTGCTCCTATAGTATTTATAAAATTGTTCAAGATTGAAATGAAATTACGAATAATCTTTATGCACTGGCTATGAGAGGAAGAGAGAAAGAAAATATGCGCACGCACTGCTCTCTCTTGCTTCTACAGTGTGATACAGCTCGTCTGCCTCGCCCGTAACGCATTACACTTTTCGTAACGTGGAGAGCGTTTTTCTTCTACCATGGAGGGCGTCAATTTTTATTCAATATTACTGTTAAAATGATATTTCAATGCTACACAATTTCTGATTCGAAATTTTTCAACAACATATTAATTTCGGTTGTATGTCTGTCCGTATAACTTTCTTTCAATGAACTCGGATTTACTTTTAATATAAGAACCTATCATTTTTTAATATTTTAACTGAATGTGTAAATAATTCATACGCTCCGGTGATTTTTCACGGATCTGCGCTAGTTATAAAACAATATAATTTTTGATGTGATTCGATGTGTCTAGCATTCTAAAATATATAAAAATGCATAATTCGTTTTAAGGACCTACATATTATTATAATGAATTTATTTCAATTTTTTAACCCGTGATTTTTTAAATGTACATTAAACGTTCGAGTGATTTTGTGGTATCGAAACGCAGTTTGACTCAATTACTTAACTTTTATTTATTTATTTTTCAATATGAAAAGTTCTGAGCTAATTTCCTGAAATATTGTGTGCTTCGTTAGATATTATGGAAACACAGATTTGCGCAACATAATTTTTGAGAACCTTGAGGATACACACAGACAATGGCTTAATTGGCTTCACATCTGTTCCCATCCTCGACTGCCTAAGTCTTTAAACGTTTTTCGGTAACTGTGACGGTAGTGGGAAATTTTCAAATATTAGCAGGTTATTTGACGCCCGAGAATGTTTGTTTTTCTTCTTATTAAAAATAATATCCAAAGGCAGTTCTAAACATTGAAAAATTGAAATTGGTCTACTTTTCCCCGGTGCAATCTTCAATCACTTATGGCATCATAGGATGGGGTGGTGCACTTGATACATTTTTTAAGCTTTTACTAATAATTCAAAAACACATAATTAAGTGATATATAACAAAAATAAAGCATTATCGACCGACTTATTATCCAAAGAAACCAAAATATTTAATATTCGTAAACTATTTATATTGCAAACCATTAAATATGTATTAAAAACAAAAATAATTTCGAAATAAATGGCACATGGCAGTTTCATTGGTCCTCGTACATTTAACCTTCTGTCACTACCAACTCAAATGATAAATAAAATGGTAAAATATGTAAAAGAGATAAAAATATGGCTGAATGATGCAGATATTGAAACGCTTTTTCTATAAATTTATCTATTTATCTACAACTCACTTTCTGTAACTTTCTAAACTGTAGTATAATATGTTTTTTCTTATTTTTTTATAATAACTAAAAAAACAACATGTTTTTTCTATATTTTCTTTTTATAATAACTAAAAACAAAAAAAAACTTTTCCACTTATTCTACTTATGTAATAGTAACTTTTTATTTATTTTTTGTATGTATTATAAGTCTATTTTATACTTTAGGTACTTGGAAATATGCTATTTGTTTTTATATTACCTACACTCAGGCAGTGGCTTAGTGGGTTTTCATTTATTTTTTATACCATTTGTTATTATATTATGTTATATGTATATAAATAAAGTTTAAAAAATATATATATCCAAAATAATTGTCTTGATTAACGGTAAGAGAGCCCATCAAAAACAGGATTCTTTCCGTCAGAATCGTTGCTTGCAGAAGTTAAACGAAGATGCAAACAAAAACCGTTGAACATTTAATAATATCTGCTAACGCCTGACCACCCGGTGAGATGTTTTGAAAGAGGGGGTAGGAAATCGGACGCTTTACCAGTAGAAATAAATGGACCGCTCTCTTTCAATATCGGGTCGTTCCGGAGGACTGGGACTTGGTGGCAGTCGTTTATGAAAGATTTTTCTATGCAGATAGACCACCTTTCCTCTCAACTTCCTCCGCACTATGAAACTTGGAGTGCGGAACTAGTATAATCTAAAATGGTCTGGAACATTTCGGAATCTCTCTCAGGATATGTGTAGATCCGTAATACAATGAGTACCATACACTGTAATGTAATCTTGATGATTTTTGATTGTGACGTTGTTTTTGGGTGACGAAAAACATTTAAAAAAAACATGTATTATTCTAAAAAGTCTTGCAATAAATGTAACACACTCAACTTAGGTATCTCTTGTTACATAACTATTCTAAAAAGTCTTGCATTAAATGTAGCACACTCAAATTAGGTATCTCATGTTACATAACTATTCTAAAAAGTCTTGCAATAAATTTAACACACTCAACTTAGGTATCTCTTGTTACATAACTGTTATGAAAACTCTTGCAATAAATGTAACATACACAACATGGGTATCTCTTGTTACATAACGATTCACCATTATTTTATTTTTAGGTGGATCTAATTAACTTTTTGCGGTTGAATGGGTTACGGGGATTCGGTTCAAATATAATGGCGAATATACTTACTTGTTGTCATCGTTTTACTATACTCACAATTTTGCAATAAACATTTTACTTAAAATGCAGAAAGTAAATTTTTAAAAGTAGATTTTAGATTTTCACGGCTAAAAGTATTTTTGTTATTTATTTTTGGGGTTTTATGACATGTGTTACGCTATCTCCTTCTTTAGCCAACGTTTAGGATAACGTTACAGTGTCCATCATCAGGGCAGATGTGTTTAATGTGTCAATGATGTCAACACATCTGTCCTGATTATGGACACTGTAACGTTGTCCGAAACTTTGGCTAAAGAAGGAGATAGCGTAACACATGTCATAAAACCCCAAAAATAAATAACAAAAATAAATTAATAATGATGCTTGTAGTAAACTGTTGAATGTTGAAAGCACTCAATTGAATATTTGGCAATGTTCTTCGGCAGAATATAAGATAGTTTCATTATCGTCGTGGTGAAAGACTTCAGAATTGAAAAGTTTCTTGAAATGGTTTCTGTCGTGTTTCGTATATCCTTCAGCCTCACAACATACAGTAATTATTGGGAATGCATGGCTTCACTACCATGGCTGGACAACCGGACTCTCTCGACCCATCGCCTTGTAGCGCAATTGGAGGGATGGATTCATTCACTCCTGAACATATTAACCCCCAGATTTCTATTCGCCCTTCACACGTTTTTCCATAAATATAGTATTATAGATGGCGCCAATTCCGTTTGCATATCGCACATTGAGCGAGTGATAAGTGTGAATATTACGGCAGCAGCTCCGTGGAAAAATGTACGTTCACGGACGGGTCAGAACCATACAGTGTGGTGTTGGAGATTTACTCGGAGTCGGGTGCTTAAATTTGTTAGATTTTTTTGGATTTTTTTTTTAACTTACCAATGTGATTACCAGGGGAATGGTTCCGCGTGATTTTTCAATCCAAAATTTAAATGTGTGTGCAAAAATACTCAACCAAACATAAAAATGATTTATTTTTTTAAAAAGTACAGCAAATGTCTAGTATGGACATGTCTTATTTTATTAAACATAAATTGTGTTTTAAATTATAAAATCTGTACCTTAATGGATAAACCACCGGAGTCTTCGAACTTTTGTTCAGGAAAGCGATTTTATTGTTTGTGAACTGAATGTTCGAAGGTTTAATATTATAATTATGAATTATAATAATATGTGAGTCAAGTTGAAATACCCAAAAATATATAATTGAGAATTTATTTGCGCGAACAATATATCACAGAAGAATGGCTGTCTGTACAATTTCTATTGAAAAACAGAAACACTTACCTTGTAATGTCGTTCTCTGCAAACGTGGAAGGCCTCCCAATGATTCCAATTTACGTTCAGATCACCAGCACAATTCTTGATAATATTTCGATCCGCAAATGTTCCGAAGTCAAGATTACACGACGGAAATATAATAACTTTTTACTTACTGCAATAATTAAAATCGGTAAACGATATATTTCATAATTTTTTTCGCTTTTGGCTATAGTTAAGACAAATGTGTCAGTTTATGAATAAATTTTTGTTTACCCTGTAAAGTAAATTGAACTCCACTGGTTTTGTAATTAGTTAAATCAGTTTATACTATTTATGGATTTCATGGTTTCATCCAATAATGTTCATTACATTTTTTATGCATATTCAACTCAAAACCGCCAAAAAGTGGACTTCCGTGATTTATCCTTTAAGGTACAGAATATTGGCAATTAAAGAGATATTTTTTTAATGCTTTTTGGAGGAAATAACTTTGGCAGTTATTTGTGATTTAATAACTATTTGAAAAAATGATGGTGCTCTTTTACAGTATAAATATAATTAAATAAATATAAAAAAACTAAATTGCTTAAAAATGCGTTTTCATGAGCGTAAATTTAAATTGCAAACGACCCATTGACGTCGGAGTATAAAATTTGTCCTAAAAATTAAAAATTACTACCCAAAGAATGCATTATTTCTATGTTTTATTTTATTATATTAATAAAGACCGAGGGGTAAATTCGTGTTTCTAAATAATTATCGTTAACTCATAATAATAAGTACACAATACAAATAAATAAAGTAGCACATATCTGTATTGGATATTTGATACCTTTTGATAATAAAAGTATTTTTTTAGTTTGGTTAAGCATTTTTAAAACGGCCGCGCAGCCGTTTCCCATAATCGCAAGAATTTCACTCGCGTAGTAAAGTTTAATAAATTGGAAAGTTTTTTGTTTGGTTCGCTTAGTAACCATTCGAGCCTATCTCGTCTACCCAAAGCCTGTGTACATCTGTCATAGACAATCTGTAGCCCGGCGCATTTTACGACCTCAATTTTCTCGCACATCTCGTTAACGACTCCCAGCATTAGGCACTTATCTATAGCGGTGCAGACTAGTCGTAAATATCACTGAAGAAAAAATCAACGATTTGCCACCTTGCGACGGCATTCGAAAGTGCCTCGCCTCGGTGCATAAATACTGGATATTAAGTGTCACGCTTAGAAAGAAAATAATTTTCTCCAGGCTTGGTTTTTGACAAATAAAATGAAAAATATACTTTCAAGATTTTTTTTAATGTCCAGACTAAATAGTATTATATATTTTAAGATTTGAATGCATAACAAGAATTCCTACTGCTCGTAAACGTCTGGAGCCACTGAGACTACGACATCCCAAATTGGGGTATTTTCGTATGGTGTGAGGCTGAAGGTGGTACGTTAAGGGAAGGACATAGGTAAAAAGAAGGTGTAGAAGTGCTTGGCTATTCAGATCCGGTCACCAAACACAACTAAAGCCAGTTCAAGCAACGTTTCAATTCTGAATTTTCATCTTTCACCAGGGTGATACTGAGAGTATTTTTAACTTTAAAATGTGCCTCAACTATTTCAGTATATTATGTGTTTTTTTATGAATTATAAAATGAAAACTATTTATTGGATAACAACACCCCTGCCATAGTCACCCCGAGTGGTGATCTGTGTTTGTTGACTTAGCAGGGGTATCCGGGTTAACGGGATAAGTTTAGTCTAGGGCTTGGTGGCGAATGCGAATGCCCATATTGCCCATCTACTGAAATGGAGATCTAACCTAGACCTCTTCAGTCAGACCGTCTCGACCCATCACCATGCACCGCATTGGAAAGAATGGAATCATACGTACTTCACTCCTGGACACATTGATCCCCAGATTCCTATCCACCCTTCATACCTCTTTCTTTCCGAGAACTTCCTCTCCTTTCTTTCCCTAAGAAGATCCTCCACTTAGGCCCTTAGGATTTTTTTCTCGCGGCTTCCTTAGGGGAGCTATTGTAAAAAAAAACTACTGCTAATTAGATACGTTTTTAGATTTTCACGGCCAAAAGCATTTTCGTTGTTTGTTTTTGGGGTGTTATGCCGTGTTGTGCTACCTCCTTCTTTAGCCGACGTTTCGGACAGCGTTGCAGTGTCCATCATCAGGGCAGATCCGGCAGATCCTTCGATGTCATCACATCGAAGGATCTGCCGGATCTGCCCTGATGATGGACACTGCAACGCTGTCCGAAACATCGGCTAAAGAAGGAGGTAGCACAACACGGCATAACACCCCAAAAACAAACAACGAAAATACTGCTAATTAATTCCAGCATCAGCTTTGCACACAGCCAAAATATTTTAAAACTTATTGTTAGAAAGGTTAGCTCTATAAAATAAAATAAGTATATTTATGCTATAAAACTTATATATTTACAGTTATAACGGCGTGGTCACTGAGCATTTCATAAATAACATAATAATTAACTGTTCAAAGCACAGCCTGTTAAGTGCAAGCCTTCTCGTGGCCAGTTTTCATTGCGAAGCGGAGCCATAAACCGAATATTGAACTTTGCGGCCGGCACATTAAGAGTAGTTCTCTTTAAGTGCATGGCGGAACGTTATTATAATGCACGTCGAGTTTAAATTGAGTATCTCCCACCTTTACTTAGTAGAGTTCACCTAAAGCTAAAGTTTTATTACCAACCATTCCTGTGTCCGTTGCTGGATTATGAGCTGATTTGCTTTAAGGTACTTCACTAATAGATTACTTGATCGATAAATGAGTGGCATTAAAGATTAATAGTATTGACTTAGTAATTTTGAATTCTCTAATATCTCTTTCAGTTCTATTGTTATAGCTACTTATAGATATTTATCCGACTAAGAAAATCTGTTCAAAATCGTCAGCCAAGCTGTTGACAATGATTAAGTTAATTAATTAATTAACAGAAGGTTGCGTGTTCAGATCACGTCAGGGTCACCAATTTAGAGGAATGGATACTACGGCACTTACCTGGCCCGGTCCCTAGCATAGGTTTACGGGTTTGTAAATGTTAAAGCACTTTTATTATTGCTGGTTATTTATTTAACATTACAGGGTTATTACAGTTACCGCGAACTAAATTTACAGAAGGAGCATTTAAAATCAGCTTATCGCTAGATCGTCGAAGCTGGAATGCCCAGTTGCGTCCCGCGCACTCGGGTCTGCGCAAAAGGGTTGCCAGTGTAGGAATCTGTCGCGAATGTTTGCATCGCCAAAAAGTGCAAATTACAGTTTCTACACGTTATTCTCAATACCGTACGACACGCGCTCGAACCGACTAATCCACATCCCACACTTAAGGAGATGGTAATGTATTTAACTTTATTTTTATTATTTCATATGATTGTACAACATCTTAAGATTGTTGTGTCAAAATTTAAAACAAATCGGAACAAAACTAAATATGATATAGAACTTGTATGAACAAATTTTTTATGATTAGTATTGGATTTTCTGGTATCCAAAACTTTAAAGCGATTTTCTTACTTCAAATAATGTAAGTAATCACTAGTCTAATCATACTTTATTTAGTAAGTCAAGTACGATCCTTAACATCCTGTATATATTTTCTTCGCAAAGTGTTATTAGCTTAACTAGTTTATGCAACCCAGTAACATATAATGTTTTTCTCTAAATTTATTTTCACTGCACACATCCTGGGGTTTTGTGGATGTTACGTGGAGATTTATTTTAAGAAAAGAAAGGTGCTATCCTGGGTCTTGCAGATACTCACACTGTAGGAGGGAGGAAAATTAAGACTCTGTCAAAAATGTGAAACGAGATCAGTAATATTATTATTATAAGCAATAATTATTTATTAGCCTGAAACATTCATCCATATTGAAAAAACCTACCGAGAAAAGATACATGCAGCCGACGTCTATGTCTTTGTGCTATGCATAAAATCTTGTCTTAAACATTAATTTATCAATTAAAAAATAATAAGTCATATTATTGTTGGGCATGCGTTTTAAATTATATGTATGTCTGCTGTACATTTCCCGGTGTAATTAATATTTTTTGTAATCTGATTTTTGTAATGTTTTATGAATTAAAAATATTTTTTGTCATTTGCCGAAGAGGTATTTTCAACAAGTGTGGATACCCTCTATAACGTGTGTAAGACCTAAAGTTATTTTTTTATAATTTTATTCCTTCGGTTAAACAGCTGTAATTTTATTATTTTATTAGAATTATTTATTTTAAAAACTATCTAGAAACCAAACCTTCCTAATTGGTTTAAACAGACTACAACGAGGTATGGCGTAGACAACGCTACTTGCTGGGAAGACGTCTGTCACTGACGCTAAATTTAGAACAAAAATGTACATGTCGTTTTGGCGGTAAATATAAAACAGTTCATTTTAAACCGTAAGGCGCTCCGCCCACTGAGGCAACTGAAAACCAACTAAAACCGTCTGTTTCTCTGTCTTGATTGGTCAAAAAGCTTGGTTAACCATAGAAGAAGAACAATCAGCTGACAGTTGGCAACTATCAATGGCCGCCCAGGGCAACCAGTAGAGCAAGTCGCAAGTCACCGCTTGCGTTACCATTGACAACGGGGTTTTGTGTGATAGTGTATGTGCGGGCCATCACATTGTCATACAAAGACAGTTGGCAGTTGAGAGTTTTCAGTTGCCTGAGTGGGCGGAGGCGCTTATAGTCAATATATCAATAAAACAAAAATTCCATAATTCTATTAATTTATTTCAAAAATAAAACAGTGAAAATACTTATTCAAAGAATCGTTTTTATCCCACCCCAATTCACATTCATCCTTCGCTACATTGTACGATCCCCTGATAGTTATCTCTTTCTTGGAAAATGTTGAGTTCCAAGAACATTAACGGGTAATTATTTGTGTAAAGACTAGACGCGACTGGAGTGGCTAGACAAATTATTATAAATGTATTTCCTACAAGTCTTCGGAAAGAAAAGTCCAAGCTAGAGTACTAAACAATAAAAAAATTATCATTTTTCTTCCGCATCCATGATAAATGAACATCTAGGATAACGATAGATATTTGAATTTAATATACGACGAGGATCAGGTCTTATTTTACTTACAAAAAACAAATACATAAATGTATGTGCACCGTGCAAACCAAAATTATATTTTTCAAGTGCCATAGGAAATGTTTTCAAAACAACAAAGAATAAGTGGAAAAAAGTTGTAAAGGTTTTAAATCAAAATAAGTTATATTAAAATGGAATCTTACTTCTGATCTTACTAATATTATAAACGTGAATGTTTGTATGGATGTATGTATGTTTGTTCCTCTTTAAATCGAAATTTAGTGAATGGATTTTAATGAAACTTTACAATAATATAGCTCATACATCAGAATAACATAAAGGCTTTAATTTATGAAGCTAGCTATTTATTTTCAATATATTGAAAATAATTATTATAGTTTAATAGAAAACGTCAAAATTTGAGAATGACATTTTTCTAAACAATTCTTCTTGGAAAATATTTAAATTACTGAATTTATTTGAAGTACTCGCCTAATACTTTGAATCGAATCAAGAAATAAATAGGTTAAGAATTTTGGTATAAACGTAGATGGGACTTAGGAAAAGAAAATAGATTACTCGAAGTACTCAGACGCAGACGAAGTCGCGGGCAGAAGCTTGTTCCTTCATAAATTAACCATTTCAAAGTTATATATAATTCATAGGTACCTGTATTCCTGCACATAAGAAAATAAGTCTCTATTTGCTTTTGGCCTAATCGAATAAGTATCATTTTATTTTAATGCTTTCCGATATCAACAATAACTTGAGTCGAAGACGTGTTTACCCATTTTGCCGTAGTAATTGAAATTCTGAGTTTTTCTTCGATAAAATCCGCAAAACTTTGAATATACGTTATCATTAAAAGTAACGTGAACGTAAAGTAGATTTCAACCTGGCGCTAAAAATTGCAATCGATGGCCTCTAGGATAATAATATTTCAATTTATTTGGGCGTAAATAAAATAAAAACACGATACCGGATTTAAGAGGGTTTTACCAGAGAATACCGGAAATTAGTCATTTTTAAATCAAATTCTAGACGTATTGACTCTTTTTTACAAAAAAAAACATAAATTGATTTAGAAAGATCGTTATTTTATCTGGTACATGCAGTTTTAAAATTTTGAATTAATATAAGCAATAAATATTTAAATTTGTATTATTAATATATTAAGGTTATACCGTTGGTCGTTTGCAGATTTAATTTAATCTTCTCCATGATATATTGGTGTATAACTGTTTTATGGAGAACATGAAAAAATAAATAAATAAATAAATTTGTTAAATTTTCAAACGATAGATTCTTTAAACAACACAAATTTCAAATCATATAATCATACAACAAAATAATTTAATACATAATTTAGTCAACGCCCAGCACTAGTAGGTATTTTCGCTGTTACAATACGAGCCAATCGAAACCAACATCGCCACAGTCGGGTTACAGCAAACTTATCGAGTAAGTTTGTACCTTACACTAAGTATTTTTTATATTTACTTCTTTTTGTATGGGAAAAAAAAGTTGGAATTTCGAAAAAAGTTGTTAATCTTTTTTACTTCTATTATCATTATCACCTCCCGAAGTCAATTCACTGTACTCCCGGACACCCTGTATATTTCATCATATTCGCCTAGCAAATAGAGCAAAAAAAAATTGTTAGTTCTAAAGTTGCCTCTAAATCATGAAAGCTTAATTTTTTTAATATTCTTTATTTTTTATTAAAACACAAATTAATAAATTATGTCTCTAATATCCATACTAGATATTTGCCATATCTTTGGATTAAAAAAAATTATCTTTTTTTTTTGATATTTTGGCCTAAAAATCCAAATTTAATTTTTAGATGAAAGATTAACGGTTCTCTTTAACACTTGCATGACGTAACGTCACTAATCCGTACCAGCTGAACGTCTTAGTTTCGTGTTTCTATATCCTAAGGAAGGATTACCGGAATCTTAGCTCAGTAAGTCTCAAGCGTCACTTGTTTCTCACTCATACATCACTTGCTTTTAAGTACCCCGTAGATTTGTACACAAATACTGAGCAGTTAATAATAATTGATGGAGGTAATTCATCACCGGATCGATTCGAGTGACGTTTGGAGAAAATGGCTGAGAATTGGAACTGTTTGTTGTTGGCGTAGCTCCGTTTCAAACGGTTTTCGATCGATCACGGTAATCGGTGGAAATTATTGACAGGAATTGATTGTTTTTTGCTGATCAGAAAATATTAAAACATGGAACACGATACTTAAATAGGCACATTTATAGACTCACGAAAGCTGAAAAATTGTATTAGATATATTAAATTAAACAATTTTTCACTTTGTTCCACTTGTTTATTTACACCAGCGGCCCTAGCAAACTCGCTCTTTAACGATCGATAGGATAACTAACGGTAACTTCTCATCGTTCCCTAGGACAACTGCACATCGCTAACGTACAAACAACAGTTGATGTCGAATATGTTAAGGACACTTAGTCATTGTGGACTGTCATTTTTTCGTTGATGATCTGTAGTCATGCTAGGGAACGATGAGAAGTTACCGAAAGTTATCCTACCGATCGTTATTGAGTGAGTGTGCTAGGGCCTCAGGACCGGTTTCGTCCTACTACGGACATTTTCAGACTGGTAGTTGAAATTTTTATGCTACGGAGTTTATACAAACTTAGGCAGGGGTACACAACATTGTTTCTATATGATGAATGTTTCTGTTTTGTTAATTTATGGTATTATAAGTTATTTTGTTAAGTTAATTTGCGTATAGGTAATTATAAAGTTTATTATTAAAATTAGGAATGATGATGCTACATAGTAAAAAGATATTTTTAATTCACTTGAATATATATGAATTTATATAATTGAAAAGGTTTGTGATTATTAATTATTGGTTTGTGATTGTTTGTGGTTATTATTGATTTCATTGAGTACAGTTGGGTTAATAAAGTAGATTTTTTTCAATTACATAGGTATGTGGATATTAAAAAAATTCGTAATTATGATTTTTTTCCAGACTTTTTTACAAACTATTTTTTATTCAAATTTTAAAAAAGTATTTGTTAAAGCAATAAAGAATTCAGACAGAAAGAGGAAATCCTCTTTATCGGAATGCGGAAAGAACTTTTCAAACTAAAAACTAGAATTAAAACTCAATATCACTTTGTGGTCAATATCAGGTCATGTCATGCCACTGAAATATGCTACAGTTTTTGTATATATATATTGGTAGATAGATCTTCAATATTTCCGTCAACATGACGCCGGCATAAAGGACGAAATTAGTTAATAAATGCATTAACATTGATGAGAAAGCTAGTATACTTCATTTGCCCTTTTGCTGGTGCTTTGTGGTTTAGAGCGGCTCAGCGCATGGGCAGAGTTCGCATGTACGGAATCATTGACTAGAATATTGAAATAATGAAATTCGTAACTACGAAATATTTTAATATAAACTAGCTGACCCGGCAAATAGTTTACATTAGTTTACATTACATATTTCCGTACCGCCTCAGAATCAATAATGGTAGATTCAGACTGGGTCGACGTACGTATGCATCGCTACGCCTAACAATATCTGGGCTACTTAGCAACCATAGATTTTCATTGAAAATTTATATTTTAGAATCACGTTGGCCACACGCATCGCGACGTGCGATGTCTGTGGCCATTTTTATAGAAAATGTATGGGTTGCTAAGCATTGTTTGGCGTAGCGATGCGTACGTACGTCGTCCAGTCTGAATCTACCTTAAATGTTGTGTTTAATTTATTAGCTGTTCGAATTGATTCACATTATGTCGACCAACGCACATTATTTGAAAAGCCGTTCCATACAAAATATATGAAAAAAAATATTTTCTTCATAATTATTTTTCCCGTGATTTTCTCGATGTTTTATTGGTTATTATGTTAATCGGGACGGAGACAAATCCAACAAATCAATGACCATAAAAATCGGTTCAGCCGTTCTTGAATTATAAATGGTGTAACTAACCCGACTTTGTTTTATATATTAAGATTTTTCACAACGTAATAATTGACTTAATATTTCATACACTCAATAAAATTTCGCGAAAATGGTTTTAAAAAAATTTCAGTCATTTTTATAATTTTGTGATAAACATATACTATCAAAGATTTTCTCAAGCTGTTAAAGAAAACACGTGAAAGTGGAAACCTACATGATATGAACAAAATGCAGATATTATCCACAGAAACATTTTTAATTGCATTAATTTTCTTACGTCATCCTCTTTACACCACTTCATTCCCATAATCTATTCTATGAAAGAGTGTATTCGTTAAGTTACCCTTTTGAAATAAAAATGCATTACCCGGTACATGTGCGCTGCATGGAGATCCATTTAAAAATGATACTCAGAAGTTTGGCAAGAATCCAAAGTAATTATAGTAGAGATAAGAGGAGGAGTCTGGCATCTCGTTACAGCTATTTAGATGACTGGTCTTTCAAATGGAGTTTAAAACTGTGAAATGTATCGTCGTAATGTCGCAAACACTCCGTTTTTCCTGAAGTACGAACTACGAGCTTACTTTGTTGATATAATGCGACTTAACACCTTTGGGTTTATTTGATTTATTTTCTGCTATAAAAATAAAATAAAGTCCGATGTCAATTTGTGTGGGGATATTATTTACCATAAAAATATATAAATTTATTTTAGATCATTTTACTGATATACTTTTTAAAACTGTTTTAATATTCTCCTGACGAAAGAAGGGTTCTTCAGAAACCGGTAGAATTTAATTAAAATTGAAAGTGCTCTAAAACAAATTTATATATTTTTATTGTAAATTATGGTGAGCCACAAAGTTAATGCTTATTTTATTACGAATATATATAATTTACCTTTTGAAGATTGAGACTAATAGGTGGGCCATCATATAGTGTAACGCATCTCGCTCAGTTTTTTTTTCGATGCCAGATCATTATTTAAGTTATAAGTTTGTCCGTAATAATACTATTCCTTATCGGTGAAAGTGTATCAATTCAACAAAGGGCGTTAAAGATACTGCAGAGGAAAATAATAATAATAATTGGATAATTGGTAGAGCGCCGTTCTTGTGAGAAATCACCCCAAGAGTCCTGTACAATTTATCATGCGTTCTTAGCCTCTATTTAAGTTTATCAGTCACTTTCGATAAACACACTTTAATTAGAAAGTTTTTGCTTTAAGAAGATACGAATTTGCACGCGGAGGACATTATATTGAAAACACTGGACATTGCATGATTTTACATTTGCTTCCCCCACCACTGTTGGTATCATTTTTAAGAAAATTGATGCCAAAGTTGAGTTAATATTTATTTTGAAAGACTTGAGAATTTTATGATTCTTTAGGGCTGTAGAATTTTTTTGGAATTGACCTTTACAAAAGTATAAATAAGAATTAGCTCATATTTTTACACAATTAGATATTTACAATGTCGCGGGCACTGATCGTGAAAGGTTTTCGACTTTATGGATAAGACAGTCCGAAAAGATGAGTTTTAAGTGTTGCTCTAAAATTGAAGAACTGTTCATAAACCAAATTACCTCCCTCGTACAAAATACTAAATAATATTGGCGCAGCCGGTAGGATGCAAGTGAGAGACTGCATTACCGTAGGAAGATTTTATAATAGTATTCACATAATCCTCTTCATTAATTGTAAAATATTTTTCTTATTTTTTTTAAATTCTTTATCCACTGGAGTGACAGAGCTATTTGAAACTTTTTCTCGGATTCCGAATTTGAATATGGAGACAAACAAATTGATTATAGTTCTGTATAGCCAATGAATTCACCTATCTTTTGTTTATTATCACTCATTCGTAGGATTTCGTTAATGGTTAACTTTAAAACTCTTTAAACAATCTAGAGAATATTTGCCATATTTTGGCAGCAAAGCAATCCCTGGTTTTGGAAATAGTGCCATATTGTGGCAAAAAGCGTTCGAGTGGTAAATTTTTTTTTAAATGTATCATATTGTTTACCTTAGAACACTTCAATTGTGACCTAGGCATTTAAGTGGATATCCCAAATATAAATTAAATGCATTAAACTGCAGTGGAAATGATATTCATTTCGCGTATGTTAAAACAAAGCATTTCGGACAAAAAAACGTTCCATGAAAATATGTCACATAGATCGGTAAATGAATTGGGTGCATTATTGGATTAGTAGTGATTTTGACAAAATTTATTAATTCTAGACTTAGGAGTTGGCATAAGTCAGTCAGTCGGCAGTCGTGCATTTACCTATTTATGTGATGTATGGTTAGGTAATGTAAATATATCAAAAGTTTGTACTATTTGTTTGGTACCATCGTCTTTGTCTTACCATCCGATCCGGGGAAAATGCGAGGTAGTTTGGATTGTCAATTGCAAAACGATAGAAAAACTTTTGCTCCACCTACGTTCTTAGCACTTAAATGGGCAAAGTACTGAACTAACTATTAACAGACTAGAAGTAATCTAGATAATTATATGGTACTGGTATAATCTAGAGTCCTAAGGAAAATGCTCGAGATTAAATGGAAATACTTTAAATCCGATGCACAAGTTTTGAACTAAGCCAACTGAACACGGAAGCTGATGGCATTTATGGTGAGACGTGTGACTATCTTCCACTGGGAGTTCTCAGATAAATCCTGGAATTAATGTCTGAGAGAAGAGAAGGAAGATATATATTATAAGTAAGACAAAAGCAATCGATATGAGATTACGTATTTTAATATTTATAAATTATGTGAAGGCTTAATTAATGTTATTTTACACGTATCATCCTTTCTTTATTTTTTTAGTTCTTCTTTGTTTTAAATATCTACATTGTTTATTTCGAATCGTAGCTACTAATCAAGGAGAAAATGGCACTTTTATGTAAATACCGCACAAGAGTCAAAACTGTCCGGAGCCAGTGGGACAATTTTGGACCTCATTTGGAGTATGTTGTGAGACTGATGGATATGGAGAGGGGAAGTAGACGGTCAAGGGAAAAAGTTTGAAAGTACAATTTAAAATTAGGCTGTGTATAATAATAAAAATAATAATAGTTTATTCCAGAATATGGGTGTATTTCAGAATAAGCCTGAAAAATTAAACAACAAAAAAAAATTTATGATTTAACACAAAAATTAATGCCAGCCGCCGTTTATGAAAGATATTTGACCTTCTCCCGTCTCCAGAGAGCCTCAAGGGCGACTCCATCCAGGCAGTCATGGCAGTGATAAACTTCCCATGCGGTGGCATAGAAGTTATCAGAAAGTGTGCACTCGTCCCTCCAGAAACATTTCCGTAGCGCTGCAATATCTCGGTAGGCGGAACAGTTGACGATAAGCATTATTGTAGGCAACTTTTAGCTTATGCCATATAGGTACCTTCCAATTTAGTTTTCGTTCTCGGTCCACAAAACAATACCTTCCGTTCTATTCGTAAATCTTCATTCTTTTAATAAATGTACGAAATTCTTATCTTTATTTTTATGGACTTCTTGATTTTATCGATGAAGTCTACTACAAGGGGTGATAGGTCCTTTCATCCTTAACGCCGTACTTCCACTGTCAAATATATATTCGTGTCGTTTGCATTTAATAAAATTCATCCACAGTTTTATAATATTCACGCATTAGATGTCCTTAGAATAATGAAGTTGAGTCCATTTCTTTTATTTGTTTTATCAATGTTCACATGCAAACTTAAATACTAGTATTTTTTTTTTAAAGTTCGTTTTCATAATTAAATTAATTCTACAAGTTTGAATTTTATTAAGTATGATACCGTGCGGGAGAGTTCGTGACGTCACCCGGTCCTTGATTGTGTGAAATATAAGGTAAAATATTAACAAAACCGTTTCACGCTTAATACGGACGAAAAAAATAAATTTAAAAAGTTGTAGTGGTTAGATATTAACTAGTACTAATCAATTCAGTTACCGGAATTTCGAAAAAAGTGCATTTTAATGGTAATTTTTTCAATTTAAAAACACGGAATATCATCTTTCACCGACCGCTATGTTAGGAACTGTTGCAAGTTTCGTTGAAAAATAACATTTCGTGTTTTTAAATTTTTAAAAA
Source organism: Limnephilus auricula (assembly GCA_951813805.1). Classification (NCBI taxonomy): domain Eukaryota; kingdom Metazoa; phylum Arthropoda; class Insecta; order Trichoptera; family Limnephilidae; genus Limnephilus; species Limnephilus auricula. Next base: position 12,832,545 of record OX638403.1, read on the forward strand.
AGTACTGGTATTTAAGTTTGCTTGTCATCTACATGAACACATTTTTTATAAGTCAAAATATTTTTCACCCAACTTCCCTATTAAGAAAAATGATTGGTTATAGATTCAAGTTAATAAACTTGGCCAAAAGTTATGAATATACGTGCACGGATAGTGCGAATAAGGTTAACACTGCATACGTAACGAGCTTAAGAAAAGTCTTGAGCTATTTTACGGCATTTCAACAGTATTTAAAGTTCCTACATAATTAATCAAATAAACGGAGCACGGTTTCATCTGAAACTATGAAACATGCACCGAGGAGCAACCATTTTAAAATACGCTGCAAAGGGGATTAATGCATAAAGTCATGCCATGAATTATTAATGCATTTTACCATCGGAATACAGAGAAGCGTTTATCGAGTATCAGTTACATTCGATAAATTACAAATGGCTCTGAATTTATAATTTATTAGGTACATCATTGTACTATCTGTGTCAAAAAGCAGGCTATTTTTATAGATATATATAAATATGCAAATTTTTCCCTCATGGCCTATATCATTTATTTATTTATTGGTAAGAGACAAACAGCTTATACATAAAATATAAAGATAAATGTATACATTGTTAAATGAAGTCAAGCCAAAAAATTCTCCTATGTTAAAGTTGAGTGGAGATGGAGTTTTATTACATACAATTAGTTTTGGGGGAGAAGAAGAGGAATATGGGATGAGGATAGGAGATGCTCCGAATACATTCCACATTCTTGTATTAATTTTCGATCGTACGTGTTACTTCTAATCGATATTTGTGAAGTGTATTGTTAAATATGTAAATATTTTGAAATTTTGTGTTATATTGTGCACATATAAGGGGAATTGGTGATTTTTTTTTAAAGATAGTTCTATGTGTAGGCAAATGAAACAAATGGGATTGCCGTGTTGATCTTGTCGGAATATGAATATCATCTTTGGGAATGGTGTGCAGGGGGTCTTTTTAGCCTATGGGGATGGGATGGTGGGAGGGAGGAGTAAGGGATGGATCTATTCTGTATAATGGAGATCTCAAGTGAAAAAATGTTATGGCTTTAAAAAAATATATTCATACACACCAATAAACGCTGATTTTGAATATATAAGTTATATTAAATCATATTTTTAAGTTTTAAAAAAATTATTAAAAAGTCAATTTTAAAACCTGTAATGAAAACACCCTGTCAAGTTGGTATATTTGGATTGGATAGTGATGACGTCACTCAGATCCATTCGCGCCCAATCCCATTGAAGTTATAGTGAAATTATCAACATTTCAAGTTATTGGTTTATTTATGGGATTATTTACATACTGTTTAAAAAGATTTAGGCATATAATATAGTTGTTATGGTAATTGAAACATTTAGGCCCTCAACAATTAAAATGATGACGAAAAAGGGATAATTTGCGGACAATCTGATAATTTGTTCGTAGTTAATACCGAAATGTCATGTTTTGCAAATATATTGCGGACTATGTAAGTGCCGAATTTCGTGAAATAAAAGCTACTTAGTAAGTAAATTATCTTATTAAGTACTTGTTTTTGAAAGTCGTAGTTAGCTGTAAAAAATATATATTTGGCCTGTTTGAGGTTATATGCATTTGGCCTGTTTGATTTACAAATTCTATTTTCAGTTCGGCCAGAACGTCTTACGGTGACACATTGTATTTGCAATGAATAACAATAATTATAATGTATTTGTATACAATGACAGTAGCGATGAGATGTTGACATTTTACCTAATGTTTTTCTATATTAAAAGCAGTTAAATCTTGAATAAAAAACGCCTCGACTTTTGACACCTAAAAATCATTCCTCCTTTGATTTTCCATACACCTGTTGAAAAACAATAAAACTTTTGGTACGTGATGACGTCACACGATCCATCATAGATACGGTGGTTTTCAAGGGATCTTGAAAAATTAAAACTTTGGCAATTATTTTAAGTATTAAAACGAACTATAAAAATAAAAATAAATATGCAGTTATTTAAGTTAGAAGGTCATTTTATTCATAAAAAAAATGGACTGGAGTTCCTTATTAGTATCTATGCAAAAAAATGTATGCAAAATTTTCGCTCATGGCTTATATCATCATTGGGGATGCTGTGCGGTGGGTCTTTTTAAAGAGATATGAGGTGTGGTTAATAATGTTTTATTGTTTTTATTTTATTAGGAAAATCAACAGTTATATCATTTTATAATGTATAATAAAATATGTGTAAATCATTCAACCAATAATAGGTTTTCACTGAAGTATCTTAATAATTTAGTGTAAACAAAGAAAAAGAGTTACATTAGCCTATGGGGATGGGATGGTGGGAGGGAAGGGAAAGGGATGGATCTATTCTGTATAATAAGTAGGGTGTATGTAAGGTATATAAGTAGTTATAGTAAAGTATCGAGAGATCAATATGTCCAGGAGCGATGGACGTAGAAATACATCCTTCCTACTGCCGTGCAAGGCGATGGATCGAGAGAGTTAGGCAGTCTCCCGCGTTCCGTCCCGCCACGCAAAAGATGGGCAAACTCATCCGTTGCCAAGGCCTAGATAAACCTCACCACGAGAACTCGGGCACCCTTGCTAAGTCACTAAACGTATCGAACCACTCGGTGTGACCTACGGCAGGGGTCTTGGTTATCCAATTATTGGTTCCCTGGGTGATAGTACTCATACCCGCCTAGTTGAAATAATGTTTATTATGATAATAGAAACAATGGGGACGGATCATCAACCATCATTAGTGTGAAACCGTGCTAAAAAAATGACAATAAAGTATAATCACAGGAGACCATATTTGTCCCAGCTCACATAGGTCTCGCAGAAATCGTTGTTTCTCCCTTATTATCAGAGTCAGAAATGTGTCAGAAAAAAATCTAAACGGTATTGGAAAGAGAATACAACAAACTATACATTCAAATCTAAAAAAACGACAAAAAATTAAAAATTTTATCCCTTTCTGAAACCAAAGTTTCCGATAGCAATTTGAAAAAAAATTATGGAACTTTGTGATTTTTTTTTACATGAAACGAAAAAAAGTGAGGTGACAGTAAGGTTTATAATTCATTTATCTAATGAAAAAAGTATGTGTTTTTTTTTCGTTAGTAATTTTAGTGAGAAAAAAAAGTAAAGTGAGCCATTTTGAACACTTTTTAAAGTTTTTGCAAAAAAAAAAATATTTAAATAAATGCATAGTAATTTTTAATATAGAAATTTGAAAGCCTATTTCATCACCTTTCGAAAACAGATTTTAGTTTTCGAATACGTTAACAAATGTTCCATTTATTTGGATTTTATTGCAAAGCGGGATTATTTTTAGCCTTCGACAAAATACGCCAATTTTTTTTAAGGGTTAACAATATTAAAATAATTTTAATAATAATAACTTTATTCTGTACTATTTGTAAGTCGATTAAATATTTGATATGTGTGATTCCCCATATTTCTAATAGATAATTAAGATGGAACTGGATTACACTAAAGTAATAATCCCCTCTTTACTTATGTTGGTAGAAATGATTAAATTTATTAAAATTATTAAGTAACCCCAACGCAACCTACAGATAATAAACATAAACACTTTTTAAAACAACGCAAAATAATAAACATAAACACCTTTTGCTTTATTTATTTATATTTCGTGGAAACCAACAACAATGATGGGAAATCATGATCAACACCGTACAACAACCTGCATTCCACCTCGGAACCGGAATACCTAGTGAGGAGGACTAAGGACAAAATACTTAACTTTGTATTCTTAATTTACTTTATATTGTATTTTAATTTTAATTTGTATTGTCATTAAATAAAAAATAAAAAAATAAAAAATGAACTATTCTATCAAATTACACACTAATCAGTAGGAAAATTTTTCGTATAGGTACATTGCCCACCTTTTGAAGGCGGAATGAAAACTAGTTAATACCACAGGTTTGTACATTGTTTCATGCGCATATCATTTAAATTTCGAACGAGAGTCTGCAAAACTAAAAAAAACTCCAATTACCGTCCGATTGCCTTCCCTTCCAATGATCGCCGAACAACGTTTCCAATTTTGTACATTTTGGCGACGCAATTATTGTAAAAAACACCGTTGCGCATTAATTGAGCCGTGTATTTTGAAAATGGTCGATATTTTCCCTAAAGCCGTGTATCGTCGTGACGTGTGCCGTTTGCCCGGCAGGACAGGGAATGCGACGTTCAAACTTCTGAATGTCGAAGTTAGCTATAAAAACTCGCTGGCAAATTGAAACTGTTACGTATAGGATGGTCGTACTGTTTTCTTTTTGTAAAAACATGTTTTGAACATGTTTATGGGAATGTTTTTTTTCTATCTTTGTCAATTGGTAGGTTTTTGTAAATAGAAACAACCGATGTTTATTTTTAAATGATGAAAAGCATAATATACCTACAGGCGAATTGTAATCACCAATCTGTACATATAATTGAAGTTGTGGGTTACGATCTTTCTTATTACGATAAAATTGATAAAGAATCCATAATATTCCAAAAGTCAAATTTTTTCAAGATTATTTAATGTTTTTTATCCGGAAATTAACCATCTGTTATTCTTCAAAGTAGTAGTAACACATAATAATGTTTGGCTAATTTATATAGCGCGGTTTTTGTGAAAAATCACCTAAAGGGCCCTGGAATATCATTGTACGAAATATAATGTTGTCCTTACCACAACATGAATTAAATACATATTTTCAACATTTTTGTAACTAACTTATTTTTATTTTGCGAAAAACGCATAACAAGTTGCTTAAGTCACCAACCACTCCCAACCATCTGGAATCAGGGAGACTATAGCATCCCCAATTGGGGTAAGTTATGAAACTGAAGGTATTCAGGAGCGGAAGGAGATGGGGAGGGTAAATTAAGGAAATACCGGGCTATTCAGATCTGGTCACCAAACACGGCCTAAGCCATTTCAAGCATCGTTTTGAGTTTGAATGTTTGTCTTACACTAAGGAAATACTGAGAGAACCTTCCCCTCTGGAACTTGCTGCATATAAAACTTATTTTATTTTAATGATTAAATTGTGAAATAATACAATTCAATCTCATTAAATTTACTTGCGTATGCCGGCATTTGAACCCGGGAACTTAGAAATGCTAGTCGATAGCCTTACCCCTCAACAAAACAACTTCTAAGAAGATTTTTGGTGTCTGCCTAAAACGTTATAATTCAAAATTATTCATAATATCTTATAAATTGGTAGACATTCATGTACCTTCAATAAACTGTTGGTTCCGTATTGAGACTTGTTGTTCTTATCATCGTCTATAAATAATCAGTATAATCACTAAGCATATTTTTAGAAACGCACAACATTTTTTTAGATACGATTTTTTTAATAAATGTTGATTGATTAGAAAGTCTTCATACATGTTAAAAACTATTATACATTAGAAAATATATATTTTAAATTTAGCATGTTTTTGTACTTCTACCGAACAGTATGCCTAATAGTAAACGTATTGCTCATAAATCATCAAATACGCGTGTATTTTGGTGTTGTTTGCGGTTTGTTTCGATAAAGGAATTCTGAAAAACCTCCTTACCTTCCGGCACGTAAACATGTTGAGCGATGCCCCCTTGATGATTAGATTTGATTTTATTTTTATTTTGATGCACCACATAACTTATTATTTTTGACAAATTGGTACGCATCCTGTAGTCCCGTTATATATGTTATTAATTTTTGCTGTTAATTTATTCAATTGGAATTAAATTTGATGTATAAGACAATATTGTCCTCCACTGAAAAATGTTGTCATTTAATTTGGCACAAAAGAAATACAGCGTTTTAAAATACTAATTTACATTATTTCTAACTCCCAGTGGAAGTTTTTTTATGTTAATTTGCGAGGCTATATTGGCACAGCTGCCCTAGAAACCATTTATTCACTGGAGCGGTGTAGATCCAAATTTGGACCGCATTTATTTTTCTGCGATTGATATCGGTCCAAAAATGGACCACATTTAAGGAACCTACACAAATGGGATAGACGGTAAAATCTAGGTGGATTTATTATCTTTAAACCGCAGTTCACAGTTTATATGTTTCAATATTAAATTTGAGAAACAATATTAATTAAATCGGATGGCCAAATCAAAAACTGAACACCAATCGCTCGAGTTGTTATTGGATAATCAAACACCAACCGAAGGACACCCCGAGTGGTACGTTTGGTGACTTAGAAGGGGTGCCCGGATTCAGGAAGTTTCTAGGTTTGTTTAGGTCTTGGCGGCAAGTGTGTTAACCTAATGCATGGCGGGCCGGTTCAGGAGAGACTGGTTCAGGGAGAACTAACCTAGTCCTCTCCAGTCTGACTTATTCTACCCATCGCCTTGCACCCCAGTGGGAGGGATGGATTCATACATCCGTCATTCCTGAACACATTGACCCCCTCGTAACTTTTTCTTTTCCAGAACTGCTTCTCTTTCTTTTTCCTGAAAATACCATCCACACAGCATTTCCAAAGGTGACATGCCACCTGTGTGAAGTTAACGTTAAAAATTGCCTTTTATACACTGTTTAGTTCATCTTTTTTGGGAAATCTCTATAAAAATAATAATAAAAATGCAAGAGAGTTATTTTCGGTGACCGGACAACTCAGGATCATTTGTTTGTCAATCACAACTTTGCTTTGAAAAGTAATTAAAAGTTATGAAAAAAATTATAAAAAGTTTGTTGAATACTTAACTTAATACTTACGTTAACTTTTTAAAGTGATGTTGGAATTGCATGATTGTGTAAGGTTGAAATTACACAATCATGCAACTTCAACCTTATTTTCAATATGTACATATGTTGTGTACATAGCTCATGGTTTCACCGGGAATATTCTTCTGTGTTGAATTCGAAAACCAAAGTTATGCTCTGCAGAAAAGATGGAAGATATTTTTTTGATTTAATTAATTTAAATATTTATGTCTATACTAGCTGATACCTCCTACCCGGCATGCGTTACAATGCCACTTAAATGAATAAAGTGTTCTCCCTTCGTGTCCTTTCCAATTCTTCCACGTTCCCCTTCCGCCATTTCTTCCCCTCCCCTTTACCTTCCGCGTTCCCTCTACCTACTTCACACTATCCCCTTCCACCTTCTTCGCTTTCCGCCTTCTCTCTTCCCCCCTCCCGCGAATCCAACCTCCTTAATTCCCCTCTTCCCCTCGCACCTTTTTACCCTTCCGCTAAACTCCATAAAATACACCCATTTTTTCAAACAACTCGCGTGTGACTCATTTCAATTTTTTATGCAAATTTCATAACGGCAGAGCTGATCAGTATATATATTCAGAAACCTTTGCGGGCATGTTCACAACAACTCATCAAATTTCCATTGATAAATGTATCGGATGAAAGTAAAAGAAATAATTTCATAACGCCATAGCTCACCATCCTATAACCATCCCGGGTATGCGCACATCATATTCCAAAGTTTCATTGCAATCGGATGAATGGTATGGCCGCGCATAATATACGAACAAACAAACATTAAGAATGTGCCATTTTCGGATGAAAAACGTTACTAGGTCAATTGATAATTTTATCGTAATACACGTTACCCAGTCATTTTAATTCAGGATGATAACTGACCTTAACATTTTAAATAACTGACGGTACTGCTAGGGCCATCTGCATGACTTTTTGTCAATGTATCCACAGGAAACGAATGACCGGATATGCGACAATTTTAGCTTTTTCAATCGAAGGGGATTGCAATTAGGAATACTTGTTTCGAAAATTAATTCAATTTTATCCTATCACCACGGAATGTCAATTTGGATACCTACCTGGGATTAAAAATGATTAAATTATTTTATTTACTGATAAAAATACGAGGTATTATAAAACAAATTGAGGTTATGACATTGATGTTGTATTTGTAGTGCTGCTAACACCAAAAAAAAAATAAACAACACTTAAAGTGCCTTCCATACAAATTAGAATCTAAATAAATGTGCCCATGACTTAGTACCTATACATTTTGGTTCTAGACTATCTCTCTGAAATTTGCCTGAAATTGTATATCAGCATCCCATATGAATTTCGTAATTATGGTGGCACACAGTTTTGTATGGAAATATAGACCCACATTAGTACACAAACACTTCTTGTATTATTCTTTACTAGCTTCTGCCCGTGACTTCGTCTGGGATTTTAAATCAAAATAGGATTAGTACTTCGAGTAATCTATTTTCTTTTCCTATGTCCCATCCACGTTTACACCAAAATTCTTAGGACCAGTTGTTTCGGAAAATTTCACGTTTGAATTTCCTTCAAATCGACATTCACCGAAAAATTGGGTTGTTTCAACCTCCGTCAGAAGAAATTTCATCGAAAATTCCATAGGACCAGTTGTTTCGGAATTCCCTTCAAATTTGAATTTCCTTCAAATTTGAATTTCCTTCAAATTTGAATTTCCTTCAAATCGTCATTCACCGAAAAATTGGGTTGTTTCAACTTCCGTCAGCAGTAAATAGCAACAAATAACGTTCGATAAATTTGAAAATTTTATTCAAGTGTTCCCCGCCGAATCACAATTTTGACGTCTGCGCATGCGCCTCACATTATTTCGCTAACCGTCCGGACTCGGCTGATCACATTCACATCACATTTCTATAGTATTTTCACTGCTGGCGGAAGTTGAAACAACCCAATTTTTGGGTGAATGACGATTTGAAGGAAATTCAAATTTGAAGGAAATTCAAATTTGAAGGGAATTCCGAAACAACTGGTCCTATGGAATTTTCGATGAAATTTCTTCTGACGGAGGTTGAAACAACCCAATTTTTCGGTGAATGTCGATTTGAGGAAAATTCAAACGTGAAATTTTCCGAAACAACTGGTCCTTAATCTATTTGGTTGAAATATGTATAATTCTTGATTCGATTCAAAGTATTAGGCGAGTATTTAAAAAAAATCACTAATTTAAATATTTTCCAAAATAGAATTTTGATTTAAAATCATTGTTTTGCAAAATGTCATTCTCAAACAATAATTATTATTTTCAATACATTAAAAATAAATAGCTAGCTTTATAAATTATAGCTTATATATTATTATAATTTATGAGCTATGTTATTGTAAAGTTTCATTAAAATCCATTCAGTAGTTCATTTTGCGTGAAAGAGTAACAAACATACATACATCCACACAAACTTTCACGTTCATAATATGAGTAAGATAAGATTCTATGGCTGCTAAATAATTCATTCAAATTCAATTTGCAAGGAATCTCTCAGCTATGTCTGCGTCATTTCCTGTGTTTTCCTATCGTTTTCAATGAGTTTTTATTTTAATTTTACACAAGTAATTTGGCTTATTGGAAGTAAGATTTTATTTTGGAGTTGTAGGTGTGATTTATGAGTAAAAGATTCCAAATACCTGGAGCCAGTGGATCTTTGACATCCACATTTGAGGTAGGTAACTATGTTGTGAGGTTTAATGGGGAATGGTTGAGTTAAGAAGTATCTAGCTATTCAGATCTGGTCACAAAACATGTCTGAAACTTCTTTAAGGCGCTCCGATCACGCAAGCAACTGAAAACAAACTAAAACCAGCTGGTTTCTATGTCTTCATTGGTCAAAAAGCTTGTTTAACCATAGACGAAGAACAATCAGCTGACAGCTGGCAACCAGCAGCGGCCGGCCACGGCAATCAGTGCTTGCAAGTCACCGCTTGCGTTACCATTGACAACGGGTTTTTGTGTGATTGTTAAGTGTGCGGGCCATCACATTGTCATACAAAGACAGTTGCCAGTTGGCAGTTTTCAGTTGCCTCAGTGAGCGGATCGCCTTAGATTCTAAAAGGCGATCTTTGGATCGTCTCTGGATGGTGCCTCAAATAATTATATCTTCTATGTATTAACTAAATTTGTGCATACACATTTCGATTAAATTGAATTAACCGGATTCGAATATGCAATTCCTAGTCGAAGATATAAACCACTCGATTACGAAGGTAAAATCATAAAATTAACTGAAGAATATGAAAAACCTGCCTTGGATATGATTTGAGATTATGCCGTGTTACACTGCCTCCTTCTTTAGCCAACATTTTGATAACATTACAGAATCCGTCATCAGAGTAGATGTGTAATTTGTATTACCATTACATACCTGCCCTGACGATGGAAACGATGACTGAAGAAGGAGATACGTAACACGGCATAAAGTTTAATTTAATTTAATTTTCTGCTCAATGTTACTCATTTATGTGATGAACTGTATTTTTATTTTATATTTTAATTAAGTAACTACCTTATCTCATTTCTTTTTTTTATTTTGGCATTTTTAATTTACTCTGTGTTATTTATGTAGTACGGCAGACTGGAATTGCACTATCCTCCCAGTCCTGCTGGAATAAAAACATTAAAAAATTATAATAATATTCCATTTTTTACAAGAAAAACTCTCTTTTTAACTTTTAAAGTTTATTCCCATCAATGTAATATATCATTGAAGAGGAAGATAACGATATTAATTTATTATTTTTAAATATGAAAATGAACAAAACACATAAAAATAATAAAAGATAATGGTCGCAAATGGGACTCGAACGCTTTATCCAATTCAGCCATTGCGTCCTATTATGAGACTGTCGTATTTATCCAACTTCATATCAAATTTCAGAATTAACAATATTACCTTCGACTAATGTTTTTTTTCCATATTATTGGCAGCTATCTTTTTTCAATGGAAACAAGTATTCAAAGAATCTAATTGTTACCTAGATAAATTAATAAAATAAATTAATTTATATGAAGTTTGACAAATAAGACTCATAATAGGACGCAATGACTGAATTGGATAAAGCGTATCTCCCGGGTTCGAGTCCCGGTTGCGACTATTATCTTTTATTATTTTTCTGTGTCTTGTTAATTTTCATATTTAATAATAAAAAAAAGATTATTGTTATCTTCTTCTTCAATAAAATAAATAAAAACCCAAAATAAATCACGACAATTCCTATACCTTATGTGGTTAAAAAATTATTATATAATGAATTTAATATATAAATATTGTGAAAAAAATGATTACCTGCCTTAAATAGTGACGGTTTTTCATTAAAACATATAATTTTAATCTATCAGGCAAAAATAATTTATTTCATAACAAATTTTTTTTCTCTTCATTTAACTACAGGATGCGGTAATACAGGTAATACGGCGTAACCTACATAAATGGGGTTTATTTTATTTTATTCGGTATATCGTGCCGTTTTATGCATCAAGTCCTGAATATGATATCAGAAAAATGATGGCCCCCAGCAGCGATACATTGATGAAGGCGATTTCTGAAGTTTTCGGCTGCATTTTGGCACATCTCGAGGGCATAGCGGCAATTTCAACCTAAATTCGACGCTTGGGTTCTTCCAAGTTGTGAGACCGATGTTTCAAAACTTTTTTCTTCAGATAGCTCCACAGGAAGAAGTCGCAAATGCTTAAATCAGGTAAGCGTGTGAGCACAGATATGGAAGTGCAGGGCTTCGCCACTACTGAAAAAAGTTGACTTCGCATGTATTCGCGACGACCGTCCGTGGTCGAGTGGTAAGACACTTGACTCCCAATCGGAAGGTCGCGGGTTCGAACCCGGCGTGCGCAAATAAATTTTATTTGATTAATTTGTGTTATTTCACAATTAATTAATAACAATAATATATACTATATTTGCGGCACGTTCCAGAGTGGAAGATACTGTCAGTATCGCCCTGGTGTAAAACCACCATTCAGAATTGAAACGTTGCTTAATAATGGCTTTAGCCGTGTTTAGTGACTAGATCTGAATAGCCAGGTACTTTCCTACCTTCCTTTTCCCCATCTCCTTCCCTTCCCCACTTTCCTTCAGCCTCACAACATACCCCAATTGGGGATTCCATAGTCTCACGTGCTCCAGACGGGAGCAGTTGGGACTCTTGTGAGGTATTCTCTATAAAAAAAAAATTCGGTTCAACATTTCTTGGGAACGATCATGCGGTTTTCGTATTCAGGAGGCTTCAACTCTTGGACAATCATAATGTTGTAGGGGTGGAATGATAAGTCTCGATGCAAAATCCTCCTCAGCAGTCAGCAATGCCCCATGCAATTGGATGCTTCCGGGTAGAGCGCTGAGGCGACAGTACAGTAGCTTTTCTCACTCTAGGTAAATTTTCGGTTGTTCTTACCGTTTTGGGTCTTCCTAAACCCTGTTACGGGGTTTCTCTGGTCGCCAATTGTCAGCTCCAGCTACCCCAAAACAAGCCCCAAAGCCAGCTCAAACGGGAGCAAAGGGCACCCTCAATCTCAGGCGTGGGTTGCAACAGAATGCTTCCAGAACTCTTTCCTCCTCGATCACCTGGGGAACCAATACTCTACGAGATTCTCCTGCCGGAGCAGATTGACAACAAGATATGTTTAAATAGATTCATATATTGACAATTCAGAACACAGTATACAGGTTATTTCAGTACAGGGCTATACAAGAATGCATGTTACACAAACCTAGCTAAAGTGTTTATACCTCGTGATCTCTGCATCGAAACTCTCTGAGTTATGGTTTTTACGCGGGACCCTATCGTATTTTTACAGACACATTGAAAGAATGGGAAATCTGGTGTTCAGCTTACATGTGTGGGGGCGAAGGTCTCCGCTTCCAGCACGTTCGACAGTCTTCCTGGGGTCCGCGAACCATTATAACACCGATGTTTGACAAAACCGATTCTACATTCCAATGCGGACTAATAGTAACATCGTGGCTTAGAAATCAATTCGGCTCATTTTGCGGGAGCCCGAAACAGAGCGTGATTCTCGACCGTGTTTACGTGCGTCTCAGCCAGAGAGCAACCTTCAACTCTGTGTGCGTCCGTCCGAGGCAGAGAGCAACTTTCAACTGGCCGGTCGGGACGCCGCGGGGAGTAGGAGAGGGGAAGTAGGGGATGCAGGAAACGGTGGGGAACGGGAACGCTGTGGCAAGTCTCAACCGGACGCGGCGATGTTATGTATATTCTACCAGCTATAGGGCGTTCCATAACACTTCCCCCCGCGCTTGGAAAAAAAGCGACGTGGCAATGGAGCTGTAGGGAAAAAAAATCCTCTTATGCTTCCATCGGGGATTTGAGAGGTTCGTTGCTTGAGAGTTGCCTAGCTAGAACATACAGTTTAGGTCACAATGTTTGTGGGGAAAGGGTAGGGGTACATACAATGTTTGGAAAAGACAACTTTGGGAAAAGTACATGGTGTAGAACAACATACAAGGATATGCAATTGAAAAACAACAATACATGGTTATGCAATTGAAAAAACAACAGTACATGGTTATGCAATTGAAAAAACAACAGTACATGGTTATGCAATTGAAAAACAACAATACATTTGTACAAGAGCAGAGAAAAAATGTGACTCTAAGGTTTCATTGGTCTGGGAGCTAAGTTTGCGAAGCGTGGATTTGTTTGGTTTCGGAGAATTTCGAAGAAAAGGACGTGATTTCACAGATTCTAAGGATTACATTATCACTGCAATCAGACCCAATTGAGATAACACTCAGGAGTACACTTAGGCCTTAGAAAACACTTGACGTTGAAGTTCACGAAATGGAGACTGTGGTTGCTGTGTCGCGACTATGGTTACAGAGGTCATTGAAGAGAAGAGTCCAGTATCTGCAGGCATGCCAGTACGAATCCTAAGTGTTATTATGGTACACACGGATCGTATATAATAGTTATTGAAGCATAATGTAGCTCAAGGTAACTTGTATTGGTACGCATTCAGCGAATACTGGAGGGTCAAGGTAATAATGGTTTACACAAGACGATATTTGCGTCACTGCATGACAGGCAAGAGACGACAAAGTTGGCATTGATAGCAAGAGTAAGAACAAACCTAGGAGCTAGCGTGCCCAAAAGGTAGTTCAGAGTGTCATAATGTATAGTGGGACAACTCAGCTTGCTGTGGCATGACAAAACAACATACATATGGGCGGTATGGTTTGTGCTTTCAGAAACAAATGCGTAGAAAATGGCAGCGGGAGGGACCCTGTAACCACAGCGCGTGCTGTCAGGAAGTGAAGCTCAGCTTGGCTGTTGGTGATGACATCCGCCTGGGCTTCTTTTTAAATCCGGGAGAAATTATTATTAGAGCAAAATTCTTGAAGTTTACCTGCCTAGGGACCAATGAAGAAAAGGTTTGGAGAGAAACAAAATGTGTCCAAATAAAGAAATAAACGAGGTTTTAACCAACCGACCCAGAGAGTAATAAAGAGAGAGATTCCTAACTAAATTGTGATTACATGAACATTATCCTTTACCAGGATGGCTTGGCGCTTGCCGAGTGACAATATGTCTTGGTTAAAAAACAACCGGCCCTCTATGGCCTATGTTAACATGAGATGGTAACATTTTCGTAGAATTTCAAAGAACAAGACAAGGAATCGTGAACTAGTCACGGCAAAGGGAAACCAATTCATGAATAAAGGTTGTCAACAGGAGACAGACGGTACGCCAAGTGCATATCGTACATATCCAACATTCATGAATGTGTTTCGTAGAATTGAGAAGAGAGAAAAACAAAAAATGGTGAGACGTATGCAGAGATTGAGGGGGAAAACCTGTAGATAACCGGACAATTACCTATTCGAACTCCAAGTGAGGGCGAAATATGGTCAACGACAGATTTTTCACTTCATAACATAAGTCTGAGAACATGGGGGATGGGAGGGAGGAGTGGAGAAAGGAGACGAGTTACGAAATTTGCTAGAGACTGGACTAATTTCCAATTCAAACTCTATGTGAGGATGAAACATAATCAACCAGCAGATTTCCTGACTCTTTACATTTTAAAAAAAAGGATGAGGAGAAATTTGAATACACCTTATATCCAAGAGGCTAATCTTTCGCGTGTATTGGGCAAAAGATTAGGAGTCATTTTAAAAACTTCTACATGATTGTGAGAAAAGACAGACCCTCGCTCCAATTTCACAAACCTGGGGGTTTTCTTATTCGTTCCCCAGACAACGAGTTAGGTGGTTTTGTGCTCAATCGATTAACTCCCACAGCACTATGCCCCATAGTTAGCAGTGAAGCTACTAACTAGTCCTTTTGGGATAGTAGATATTCCTGGGCTTCTTTCCTTTTTGCAAAGAAGTAAAAAACAGGAAGTCCACGGGCATTGACGTTGAATAACAACAAAGGGTTGTGGACTACATCTCGTAGATCGCACACAAAGGGTTTGATATTATTTCGTTCGCACGACTCATGGTAAGTATTTTGACGTCTCCACGTATAGTGTACAAAATATGCAAATACATGCAAGATATAACTCAATTATAGACAGAAGTCAAAGAGTTTATACAATGCCTCTTAAAGAAGATGGCAAAGCCGATATTATGTCGTTCGCACGAATCGCGGTAAGTATTTTAACGTCTCCACGTCTCGTGTGCAAGGGTTGTACACAATTATACATAAAAACGGTACTCATGACAAATAAATAACACACGACCAAAACAGATTATACAAAACGGTACTCATGACAAATATGTCACACGACCAACTCAATAACATTTAGCTATGAGCAAAAGTGATTATGACGAACTTCTCGTATCGCGGCAGGTATTCTAAGGATCCCTCCTATAATGGTGGATGTTCTAAGGATCTCTCCTATAATGTAACATGGTTACGTTTAAATACAACACAATAAACGTTAACAAGGTCGTTTTGACACAATTTATAAAGATTTGTTAGATTAACTAACTCCGTAGCTCAAGAGCGTACGATAGAATAACAAGGAGGTAAGCAATTTATGTTACTTCATATGTTATAAGGGCGGGGTGATGACAGGGTACATTCCTGTTTACACCATGTGACAACAACGAGAACGGACTTATAGTTTTACACACTCTTTGTTGTGGCAACCTACAGTGAGGAAGACCAAGGAAAGGGACCAAATATGGTTTTACATACCCTTTGTGCAGTTGCAAACCTACCAGGTTATGGCGGAACTGGAGATGAGTGCCGATGTTTGTAAAACGATGATCAAACAAAACATTGATGATTTACGTTAAACTGTAGTTATTTATGTACGGAGATCAAGGTTGCCGTTATTAACCTTTTCCGAAGGGGTTGAAGCATGTAATACAAGACATACATGTTATAATAGTAGAGAAAAGACAAATCGAGGACTTCTTATAACAACAAAAGACCGAGTATTTGGTTTTACGTACTTTAGTTGAAATGAGCCCATGAGGATTTGCATAAGGGTGGAAAGACCAATTTAAAGGTTTTTCCTTTATTTATATACATATGATTTCAAAATGGACGTGTCAAAATCCAATTTGTTAGCAAAGAGCTCGGGTAGGACGCCATCAATTTTTAAGAAAAATTGAAAACTACTATGCACAAGGAATGTGATTATGTGAGTAACCACTTATCTTTACCATGATAGGTAAAAATATGGAGCGTGTTAAAATGGTTAACTAGTCCTGGTTCGTGATTTAACACTTTGGAGTTTACCAAATCCGATTTTAGAACGACGCTCCAGTACTTGCAGAACATAATTTTCATGGAAAAAGAAAAAGTTAAAGAGATTCCTTCCGATATGATGAAAAACAACAAACAAAAATGGTGAAAATTACAATATTGCATGACATAGCAAAGCGTGCCATGGCATGAACGTTGCGTAGTGTGAGGGGTTGAGAGGCAATGATTGGGTTCATGACTTCCCAAACATTGTGACTCGAAGGGTGTCTCTGCTCTAAAGTGATCAATTTTAGAACAGGTGAGAAAAGAGAAAAAAAATAAATAAAAGGACGTGTGAAACAAAATTACGGTGGTTGCCAATTCAAGAACATGAACGGGAGCAAACTACACCGTGGAGTGTACATAAATTTACAAAAGTGATTTTTTAAACAATATTTGTTTTATCAACGAAAGGGTGGACATGTAATTGACACTTTACACGCCAGCCATTGCAAGACTTGATGTGCTTACAAAAGGTTGTGGTGATACACACTGGATTATTTTAAGTTTGCTGAGATGGTGGGGGCAGTTTTACTTGACTCCTCACTTCCAGACTTTACAATATCCTTAATATGGTAATTACCAATGTGTTTACCAGACGAGTCAGACAGGGAGTACACTAGATCTGATATTTTTCTTAGAACTTTGGCCTTCACGAAACGTGGTGCCAGCTTGGCAGAGAAATACATGGCTCCTTGGGAAAGTGTGTTGTTCTTTCTCCAAACTATGTCTCCTGTATTGAAGGTGACATGTTTCCTACGTAGGTTATATCTGTCCGCACTCTTTTGATGAGCCAGGAGCAGAGCATCAGTGACTTCACTGTAAATGGCCGACAGTTCTTCCAGACGGTGGGCATAGTCCGCGGTGGGGTTGTTTGTGGTGGCGATTGACGTCGGAAAGTTAGTGTCCCTATGTAGAGAGCCATGGACAACTTGTTCCATGCCGTGTTTTAAGAAGAAAGGTGTGTAGCCAGTGGCCAGATTGACAGTGTTGTTCATAGCAGCCTGAATTTTATCTAGGTTTTTACACCAAGTACGTTGATCTTTATCAACTAGAATAGCCAGAGCTGTGTTGATTGTCTGGTTATAACGTTCGACAGTGTTATTTTGGGGAGTGTACAAGGTATTATAATAAATGTCCTTGATTCCGTATTTGGCAAGAAATTCTTTGAATTCCTGGGCAATAAACTGTTTTCCGTTATCAACAATTACGGTCCTGGGTGTTCCGTAAGGTATAAAGATGTGTTTTTCCAGAAGTTTGATGATGGCGGACGCGTTGGCTCTTTTTAAAGGGAAGATCCAACAGAATTTAGTGAAAACATCCACTACACTAAGTATGTGCATGTGTCCGGCATAACTTCGAGGAAAAGGTCCGACGAGGTCCATTGACAATGACTGTAAGGGTCTGTCGGCACGTTTGGGATTACCCATTAGGCCGGCAGATGCTGCCGTGCTATGTTTATAAGCTTTGCAAATTTCACATTTAGAGATGTAATTGCGAACTTGCTTAAAGAGACCAGGCCAGTAATACTTCAAGGAAATCTTTTTATACGTCTTGAAATTTCCTGGGTGTATGGAGTCGGGAGCACTATGATTGTCAATAATTATTTGTTCTCTACCTTCGAGGGGAACGACAAGCTTCCACGAGTAATCTTAGAGGATGGATAGTGGTACCTTGCAATTACGGTATAGCTGTCCTTCTTTTATGATAAAATTAGGAAACTTTTGTTGATTATTTTTACAACCTTCAAAGATTTTCAAGTACCATTCATCTTTTGTAGATGGGGGGGGGGCAATTGTGTCAACATTTAATGAGGCCAGTTCAATTCTTGAAAGAGCGTCAGGGACAATATTGTCCGCGCCTTTACGGTGAACAACATCAAAATTGTACTGAGACAAACGGGAGGCCCAACGAGCGAGTCTACCGGAGGGATTGCTTAACGAGATCAACCATTTCAAACTACTATGGTCTGTGACTACAGTAAATTTGCTACCGTCTATGTAACCGCGGAAATGGTGAACAGAATCCAATACAGCCAATAACTCTTTTTCGGTAATGCCGTAGTTTTTCTCGTTTTTATTTAATGTACGGGAAAAATACGCTACGGGGTGTTCGCCGTCAGGGAACTCTTGAGTAAGGACTCCACCGATTCCTACATTGGAGGCATCCGTGTGGAGGGTAAAAGAGAGTGCGAAATCCGGGCAATTCAGAACGGGAGCTTTTTGAAGAGCATTTTTTAAAGTTGTAAACGCTTCTTCCACTTCAACAGACCAACGGAAATTGCTGACACCTTTACGGATGCTGGTAATTTTATTTAAGGGGGCTGCAATAGTGGAAAAGTCTTTGATGAATCTCCTGTAATAACCTGCAAGTCCAAGGAAACCTTTGACTTCCTTCGCGTTTTTGGGTCGGGGAAAGTTTGCCATGGCTTCCACCTTAGCCGGGTCTGTTCTTAGACCTTTTTCGTCGACAATGAATCCCAAATAACGTAGACGAGACTTACAGAATTCTGACTTCTTCAAGTTGATGGTTAAACCAGCGAACTTGAGTTGTTGAAAAACCTTCTCCAGCATTAATAGGTGTTTTTCAAAGGTATCGCTGACGATGATAAGGTCGTCAAGGTAACAAAACAGGCTGTTATCGACTTCAGGACCGAAAAGTTAATCCATCCGTCTTTGCAACTCGGCGGGGCTGTTCTTTAGACCAAAGGGTAATCTTTTAAAATGGAACATTCCCCTACCGGGTACAACGAAAGCAGTTTTTTCGCACGATTCTGCGTCCAAGGGTATTTGCCAAAAAGCTTTGCTTAGATCAACAGAGGAGATGAACTTGGCATTACGCAGCTTGTCTAAGGTTGCGTGGACGTAAGGTAAGGGGTACGCGTCGGCTTCCGTGCAAGAGTTTAAACGTCTACTGTCGAGACAGAAACGTGCAGAGCCGTCTTTTTTAGAAACCAAAAGGGTTGGGTTGGTCCATGCACTTCTGCTGGGAACCACCACACCCATTTTTAACATTTCATCAAGTTCATTTTCTAGAAGTTTAAGTTTTTGGGGGGCTAAGTCGTAATAACGTTGCTTTATGGGTGGGCCATTGGTTTTAATATGGTGTTCAACCAAATTTGTCAAACCTAATCCATATTTTTCGAAAGATATTGATTCGAATTTGTTGACCATTTCCTTTAGTTGGAGAGCTTGGTCCGTGCTTAAATTTTCGTGAGGTATTATTGTGCGGATTTCACTAATTTGAGCAGCAGTGGAGGTTTCGCCAGAGGTATTAAATACTTGGGGAGCAACGTTAAAAGCCTTCCAGAAGTCAACGCCAAGGATGAAATTCTGGGATATGGAGGGCACTATTAGAAAATTGATTGTAACTATTTTATCGTTACAATTAATTGGTAGGGCAAGGGCACCGATGACTTGCTGGGAAACATTATCCGCAGTCGTCAGGTGTGTCGATTGGGGCGAAATTCTAAAATCACTGTTAACAAACGGCAGGTGAGCATTGTTGCCCAGGCAGCTGACAGATGCACCACTATCAAGTAAACCGGAAAAGGGTACATTGTTAACAGAGAAAAAAGCATAGGGTCTCCCATCTTTAGCTTGTTTGCAACAAACCGAAGAAACATTTAAGGTCTGGTTAAAATATTTAATGTGTGATAACCAATCAGTCCATTCTTTAGACCTTGGTTCAGAATGGGTGCCTGAGAGGTTATTATTTAGTTTTTTGGCCTCTTCATGTAGAAATTTGGTGGGGGCTTGGAGAAGTCCACCTGAGGTCTAACATCGCTTGGGTTTTGTAACCTTTCAGTGTTGTGCCTTGATTTTTTGAAAATGTTGCGCAGTTCGTCGCGCGGAGGAGAGCGGTCCCTAGAGTGATGCCTCTTGAAAGTTCGGGGTTCCTTGGATTCCAACAGCCTCGCCTGCTTGAAACAAGTAGTGGCCAGATGGCCCACTTTTTTGCAAAAAGAGCACACTTTTTTGTTGTCAAATTCTGGCTTCAAACCAGACGAGCGGCTTGGCACCACTATATTATTAGGCATATTCTTTATGTTTTTTCTGTCCTGGTACGATTCCAGAAGGAGACAGACTTCGTTTAATTGGGCCAGGGATGCAATTTTTTGTGAGGTAATGATGTTCTCGTATTTGCTTAAAAGGCCATCAGTTATGACTGGTAATAGTTCAGCTTCCGAAACAGGCTGTGAAAGTTTGATGTTAATGGATTCAGCCCTTTCTATGAATGATGCCACGGGTTCATTTACTAGCTGTTTGATAGATAGTAAAGATAATTTGATCCGGTGCTGGGCCTCCGTCTTTCCGAAGCTGGAGATTAGGGCAGATCTGAGTTTATTCCAGTCCTTGCATTTAGTTTTTTGAATGCGGTGCCAGGGTATTAATTCTGGGGAGATGAGTTCTATAAAGTTTTTCCGTAGAATCTCGAATGGGATATTTTTAATTGTAGCCGTTTCTTCAATACGGTCTATGAAATCCAGCACATCGGAGACGCCATTATATTTGACTTTCCAGGGTGATAAATCGTAAGTTTTATCTTGTGTCAAGGTGGGTGTGACGTCCTGCTTCATCAATACTTGCGGCATAGGTTCCCTGTTAGGGGCAAGACTATCCAACATTTGCGTGGCTGAACACGAATTATTTTCGCTTGCGGGAGCGAGGTTTACTCTCCTAATGTACTTTTGTTGAATAAAAGTGCATATGCTTCCAATGTAGATTTGGATTTGCTTGATGGCGAGAGTCCTCCATCCCTTAAAGCAGTCTGTAGGAGTGCCTTGGATAAGCTGTGCACGTTGGGAACTATGCCCAGGTTGGATGACGCAATAGCTTGGTTATTATCCATTGTGAGTTTCCCGGGTGGTGAAAAAAAATTTGGCCAGGGGTTTCCTTTAGGAAACGCAAAATTAATTTTTGTGAGGCACTTTTCACTTGGTAATCACTAGTTGGCACTTCCAAAATAGTTATAGAAAAACTGTGTTTCACACTACAATTTAGTATACATGATACCAAAATTCTTGTCCAAGGAAAGAGGAAGTGAAAAAAAATTTTGCGTGGACAGACCTTAGTGGTGAAGGTTTTTTTGTTTCACTGACCACTTTTGGGAAAATTGTGAAATTCACAAGTATTTATTTATTTTTTGAAAATTTGGCCAGGACTGACCCTTAGAAAATGGGTTTTTTATTTTCCACAAATCACTTTAAACTGAGAAAGGCACTAAAATTCACAAAAGGCACTTTTCTGGCAAATAGGGGATAACCTTCCGGAAGAGAATAACTGAATATGGAATTTGATACGTTAACCATATTAAAATTATTTTATTTATTCATGGGACCAATCATGGGTTTTATTATTATTTCATTTTCACTTATGTAAGGGAAAAACACAATTCACTATTCACTTATGTAAGGAAAAAACACAATTCACTTATGCTGAAAAAAAATTTACGGTGCCTACAACATAGAATGGGGAAGAAAAATCATTATTTTGTCCATTTGGTGGGGTATAAACTGTATCAGTTTGACAGACAAGTGGGCCTATTGGTGTATTGTGCAGAAAAAACGTAGGTTTGAGATTTCTAATCAGAGGATTCACAAAATGATTGTAGTTCCAGGATCAAGTTTATAAAAATCATTTTCATTGCCAAATTTGATTTGGTTATACGAAACGTTTTGGTTATAAAAACCGCATAGCAACAAGTAATTGTTTTGTTCGACGGGTTTTTTCCGTTGGGTTTTGGCGCGAAGTTGACCGTGGCTCGTTAAACAAGGGGTTACGCATGCGCAGTCAACCTCGCGGTCAAAACGGTTGGTGTTTTTTGGGCGTTCAAAATGGCCGTTATTCCAACTGCGATGTATGTATCCGATTTACACATAGATTTCTGTGGTTTTTTTCACAGAATTACTGTTCACTGGGTGTAGAGCAACAAAAGCATAATTAATGTTTACAAAACAATTCCTATGCGGGGAGGACCTCGACAAGCTTTCATTCCGCATAGCGACCGGGATAGAAAAAAAATTCGGAGCCCCACGTTATGGTGCCAATTGTTACGGGGTTTCTCTGGTCGCCAATTGTCAGCTCCAGCTACCCCAAAATAAGCCCCAAAGCCAGCTCAAACGGGAGCAAAGGGCACCCTCAATCTCAGGCGTGGGTTGCAACAGAATGCTTCCAGAACTCTTTCCTCCTCGATCACCTGGGGAACCAATACTCTACGAGATTCTCCTGCCGGAGCAGATTGACAACAAGATATGTTTAAATAGATTCATATATTGACAATTCAGAACACAGTATACAGGTTATTTCAGTACAGGGCTATACAAGAATGCATGTTACACAAACCTAGCTAAAGTGTTTATACCTCGTGATCTCTGCATCGAAACTCTCTGAGTTATGGTTTTTACGCGGGACCCTATCGTATTTTTACAGACACATTGAAAGAATGGGAAATCTGGTGTTCAGCTTACATGTGTGGGGGCGAAGGTCTCCGCTTCCAGCACGTTCGACAGTCTTCCTGGGGTCCGCGAACCATTATAACACCGATGTTTGACAAAACATCGTGGCTTAGAAATCAATTCGGCTCATTTTGCGGGAGCCCGAAACAGAGCCTGATTCTCGACCGTGTTTACGTGCGTCTCAGCCAGAGAGCAACCTTCAACTCTGTGTGCGTCCGTCCGAGGCAGAGAGCAACTTTCAACTGGCCGGTCGGGACGCCGCGGGGAGTAGGAGAGGGGAAGTAGGGGATGCAGGAAACGGTGGGGAACGGGAACGCTGTGGCAAGTCTCAACCGGACGCGGCGATGTTATGTATATTCTACCAGCTATAGGGCGTTCCATAACAACCCATATGTCTTAGTCTGGAACAAGTTCTTCAAGATTGAAGTGCAGCAGGAAGGCCCGCTGGGGGCGATGACAGAACGGCCATTTTCAAGAAACGTGCAGATGGCAGAGCCCCGGACCAAACCATGGCAAGGACTGAAAACGGCATGACCCTCCCGACACAAGCAGACCACTTTTTTTTTTTTACAGAGAATACCTCACAAGAGTCTTAACTGCTCCCGTCTGGAGCCAGTGAGACTATGGCATCCTTAATTGGGGTATGTTATGAGGCTGAAGGTAAGTGGGGAAGGGAAGGAGATGGGAATAGGCAGGTGGGGAAGTACCTGGCTATTCAGATCTAGTAACTAAACATGGCTAGATCTATTATTAAGCAACGTTTCAATTCTGAATGGTGGTCTTACACCAGGGCGATACTGAGAGTATCTACCACTCTGGAACGTGCCGCAAATATAGTATATATTATTTTTATTAATTAATTGTGAAATAACACAAATTAATCAAATAAAATTTATTTGCGCACGCCGGGTTCGAACCCGCAACCTTCCGATTGGGAGTCAAGTGTCTTACCACTCCCAAGTTCCTACCTCCACCACACTTGATATACCGGCCTTTCAAATCTGCACTGTCTGTTTTGTCGCACCTTGTATTATTTCTCGTCGGATAAGGCTTTTCAAAATGATAAATAATGGTACTAGTTTATGGAATCTGCACAAAGAATGGTTAGAGGTATATTTATTTTGCTCCAACGAATATAACAAACAGTCCAATACGCCACGTTCGACCGACATTATTTCTACAAACACAGTGTTCGCTTTGCTTCATAGGTAAACGTTAGACTTGTTTGTCTCTTGTTTCAATATTTGAAAAGATTCCCGGGACGTGGGGGATCGAATACGTACGACGCATATTTGATACACGAAAATATAAAAATTGAAATATAATTCTAGTTGCTTGAGAAGTATATGGCGGATTGAAAGTGTGTTGAATGGATTGTCCCTCTCAATGTGATAAATCAAATAAACATTTAAAACTGTACTTACAAGTTTATTGAAACAATTTACATCCGAACCATAATATAAATAGAACATATTTATATAGAATACGTAGGTACATGAAAGTGTTGCGAACAAGAAGCGATTTGCTAAGCTGTTAATTTTCCGGCAGTTAAGAATAGGATGATTCCGTTACATTTGTCACAGCAGACGGTGACTCTGTAAAAATGTTGAGTGGTCGCTACTTGCGTGAGAGAAGCCAATAGGAATGTTTCCAATTCGAGATCAGTGGTCGTTCGCTTGCCATGAGTAATTATTTTCAGAAAACTACTCAATTAGAATCAGAGTGGTAGTGAAAGAGAACACCAATTAGAATCTAAATGTTGCTTGAAATGGCTTTAGCCGTGTTCAGTAACCAAACCTCGTTATAAAGGTATTTTCCAATTTTCCATTAAACACTTTTTATCTTATCCCAATCCTTCCAGCCTCACAACTTACCCCAATTATTGGGTTTGTTATTGATTAACTAGCTGGAAGCAGTTTTTACTATTTTTGTTAATCAGTCTCACGAATATTTCAAAGCTATATCGCTCAGGTCAACCTAAGTGGTTTGCTACGTTTGATTACTTAACAGGGGTGTCCAAATTCATGGGAAGGGGTTTGTATAGGTCTTGGCAGCGGATGCGTTTACCCACGCCCGATTGGGAGACCTTTTTAACTCTCCGACCAGACTCTCTCAACCCCATCGCCTTACACCGTAGTGGGAGGAATGGATTCATACACCAATCATTCTTGGACACATTGACCCCAGATTCCTATCCAACTCTCATACCTTTTTTCTTTCAAGAACTTCCTCTCATTCCTTTCCCTAAAAAAACCTTCACATAGCATCTCCAAAGATGACATAGGCCCTGAGGGATTTTTTTTCCTCGTGCCCTTCTGTATGGATACAATTTTTAAAAACACCTAGACATTTCAAATAGGTGCAATGAGAATTGACGTTATGTCCAATCGGAAGGTTGAAGGAGCCAAAGCGCACACCAAACACTAAGTTCGGTGAGCGTGCTTTCGGAGTGTCGGGACCTAAAGCCTGGAATGGACTGCCACACGACTTAAGAATGATCACAGACTCGGCGAAATTCAGAGCTAAACTTAAAACTCACCTTTTTAGACAGTCGTACCCATAAAGCCAAAAACAAAAACCTTCACTTTCACCTTCTCAGCCCGCACATAGTAAATAACTAATTGCATAAAAATGTTAACAAATTCTTAATGGTAAATTATTTGTACATCTAATTTCATTCAAATCCTCCAGTCCTAATGAGTCCTAAATTCACAAGTCTTTCGAAATAACTTCAATTTATTAACTCCATTTTTGGCAGTAATCTTCTTATAAATGTAATATGAAAAATGATGGTGTAGCAAATGTAAAGTTATGCAATGTCCAGTGTTTTAATATAGCGTCCTCCGCGTGCAAAGTCGTATCTCCTCCAAGCATAAACTTTCTAATTAAAGTGTGTTTATCGGAAGTGACCTGCCAGGTAAGTATGTTCTCTGTGTCCATTTGTAAATAATAGTTCTAGGTAGAGCCTAAGAAGTCATAATAAGATGTACAGCGCCCTTGAGGTGATTTCTCACAAAAACGGCGCTCTACAAATTATCCAATTATTATTATTATTATTATTATGTGTCAAATTGCAAAGAAGACTAATGCTACCAAAATTATGACAAGGATGGGTATAAATGTATCAAGAGATATCGAGGTTAACTAACTCGTATTGCTGGAACTCATGTAGTTTCTTAGCAATGTGTAGAAATACATCGAAGTATATTAATACGGTAATGCCCGTACGGCTCAAATTACGGAACCCGACTCCGAGTAAATCTCCAACGCCACACTGTATGGACACCCTTCTGAGCCGTCCGTGAACGTGCCTTTTTCCACGGAGCTGCTGCCGTAATATGCACACTTATCACTCGCTCACATTTGCAAACGTAAGTGGCGCCATCTATAATACTATATTTAAGGAAAAAACGTATGAAGAACAAGAAACATTTTTCGCTTTCATTCAATAATAAGAAGATTTATGTTCCTCCTATTATTCACGGTCTTAATGTAAGAATGTGTACTATTATTATATCTACCTATTAAATATAAGTATTCTGTAGTTTAATGTTAATAGTAGTTAGTTTTGCAAAAGGGTAATGCCTATATATTATAAATAATAACCAACACTTAAACTGGGCGAAGCAGATGGAAAAGCCGCCCGCAGGGCCTAGCAGCAAAAACCCACGGAGCGGGTTTTTTACTGCTAGTTATAGTAATAAAATTCACAAACCCGTAGAGTCGACTTTGTTGATTTCAAGGCGCCTAATCCTGAACATGGAAGTCAGAATATTTCGTTTTAGGAATTCCTTCTAGCTCATAATAAAGGTGTGCTAGATTACAGGTGGTAAAGGTGAAATTATGACCTTTCTTAAACTGGGAGGTAATTACCAACAAAAACAAAAAGTTAAAATATTTTTAATTTTATGGTTTTGTGTCGACCTATTTGAAAAAATATTTTATTTCATTTTTTTAATGTCATTTTATATTCAAGTTCATCTTGATCCATTTCTATGGACTCTTTTACTTTCAATTTTGCTTCTGTGTCAAGTTTTATCTTCATTTCTACACAACAAATAGTCTCTCTATCATTTTGACTAAGATTTTACGTGGAGCAAAAGTTTCAAGTCATGAAACCTTTTGTCATCAATTCCGTCCTAAAATTCAATCATTCCTTTTCTAAAAGCCTTACGGCCAGAAACTAAAATAATCTTGCCTTTAATGCAAATTTGTCTGAAGGAGTTACACTTAATTAACTTATGTACAAGTAATTTAAAACCAATATTTCATTCCGAGTATTACAGTGCGATGAACTTGTTTTTGGAAAACGAAAGAATTCACAACTTGGAGCTCGACTTCGCCCGACTCTAGGTCTCCAGAGACCTTCAAGGGACCGTACAGTAAGTATCACCATTGGGGATACAAATAAATTAGTGCAAATTAAGATGGAAACAAAGGAATATCGAATCACCGACTAATTATTAGGTCCTTACATATGAAATTGGCGTTTTTCCGTACTGGCAAATTTGATCTCAAATATCTTCTCTTTGGTTAGGAATTCTAAATTCAAATTTATACAGCTATTTACTCTTGCATTTGTGTTTCTAAAATTATAATTAATTTGTTTTTTCCTTAATTGTTTTTTTCCTTTGCGTCACTTAGTTTACAAAATGGAAAACTTGAAATATCGCGTTATTTACGAGTACGAGTTCCACCGTGGCACCAGTGCTGCAGAAACGGCTCGAAGGATTAATGACTTGTATGGCGACGGTGTCGCAAAAGAAAACACGGTGCATTTTTGGTTCCAACGTTTTCGTTCTGGAAATTTCGACCTGCAGAACAAGCCCCGTGGACGGCCGGAGACCAAAGTTGATAATGAAGAATTGAAGGCTATTGTGGAAGCCGATCCATCGCAAACCACGTCCGAGTTAGCTGCAGGCTGCGGTGTTAGTGATAAAACTGTTTTAATCCACTTGAAGCAAATTGGGAAGGTGAAAAAGCTTGAAAGGTGGGTACCTCATGAATTGAGTGAAGCAAATCAACAAACGCGCGTTGACTGCTGCGTTACATTGCTCAACCGGCACAATAATCGACATCTACCGTACTCTCCGGACCTTGCCCCAACAGATTACCATTATTTTCGAAATTTGGATGCAAGGGAAAAAATTCAACTCCAATGGGGAAGTCCAAACCACCTTCAAAGATTTTATTGATTCCCGTCCGAATGTTTTTTTTAGTAAAGGGATCTAGTAACTCCCTATGAGATGGCAAAAGTCCATAGATAGCAATGGTACATACTTTGATTAAATAAATATATTATATTTAAAAAAAAACGACTTCATGTTCCTCCCATACAAAACGCCAATTTCATATGTAAGGACCTAATATTTTTAATGACATTCAGACGTTAATCGGAGCCAGTGGCGGCTCGTGACTTTTGGTGAGCTAGAGTGCTAATTTTAACCAAAATGGCATTATTGATGTCGTTGTAGCCGAAAAATATTTTTCATTTTTTTTTCGAATTTTTTTTTGTATGAAGATTTTTAGGAAATTTCAGTTTTGCTGTGCGCCACACCGATTTTCTGAAAATCTTCATACAAAAAAAAATTCGAAAAAAAAAAAATTATTTTTCGGCTACAACGACATCAATAATGCCATTTTTGTTAAAATTAGCACTCTAGCTCAGCAAAAGTCACGAGCCGCCACTGATCGGAGCTCATCTCGGTGTAGACGTAAAAGTGAAGTGGAAACGGTAAGATCACCACCAGACCACCGTTCTATTATAAATTTATAATCTCTATTTCAAACGTCATGATAAACATTTACTTCTTGAAAGTTAAGAGAGTAATGGTAATGAATCTGAGCAATTTTTACAATGTTCATGAGTCAGTTTAAATGCCATTGACCAGCGGCTAAGAACAAAAGTTTAAAAATGCTTGCAACTGTGCAGGGAGGTTCCGAAGATAATGATCAATTATTCCCCGTATAATTTTTTTTCAATTAAAAATTTCATATCAATTTATTTCATTCATAACTTGCTTTAATATATACCTACATTGGCAATAAAAATGTTAAAAACGCATGATGATAAATTATTAAATATCGTGTAAATATTTTTCGATCATAAGTATTTATGATTTTTCAATAATGTGTAAACAAAATAAGTGTGTAAAAACTATCTGAAATATTTTAGTTTGTAAGACATTAAATAAATAGAAAAACTGAGGTATTTTCGTCAAAAAATACGTTCTTGGATTTATTTTTTTATGATTTTAATAATTGAGGTAGAGTTGAAATTCTGAAAAGTGTCTTAACTAGATTATGTATTGATTAATTTTGCTGTATGTTTGTATAAATTGAAATTTGTGTTGTATAATACACTATTTAGTTTGAAAATTGAACAAATCTGCCAACGACTAATGGAATAACCCAAGTATATTGAAAAAAAACTTAGTTTTTAAAAAATTAAAAAAGTGCGTTTACCAGATAAAAATAATCTTTCAAAAAAAAAATTTCTTTTTCGTAAAATATAATCAATTGGTCTAGAATTTGATTTAAAAATGACTAATTTCCGGTATTCTCTGGTAATATTCTCTTGAGTGTTTGTCCTTTTTTACGAAAACAAACAACGATCATTTTGGTTGTGCGTGGCGATGATATTAAGAACGCTATTTAAACTTGAATCATTAATCTGAAATATGGGGCCCAAAATGTAGTTATCATAAATACTACTCCGAAATTACTTAACAAACCCTCGAACTATACAAATAAATAACCCCTTCATTCCCGAGAATGTAAACTTCGTCTTGCGTATTTGACCTACATATTAAGCCAATCAATGTCCGCCCTCATTGATATGGGATACCCAAGATTGACCTTCCAGTCTCCTAACATGACCCCAAGTCGATTAATCTGGGCAGACCTACTGTGGCAAAATTGATGTTACGAGAAAACTTCCAGACCGTAATATTAATTTGACTTCTGCCGAAATTGTCAATAAATTCAGATGATAGTACTAGAGTTGTACTTACGGGACTTTGTTTTCGAAACAAGAAAGAAATATTTATTTAATTACTAGCTGATACCCGGTTTGCGTTGCAATGCCACCTAAAGAAATTGTTTCTCCCTTTCCTATTCGTCCCTGTTCCCCTTCCGCCACCTCTACCCCACTCTCACCCCCTTCCCCTCCCGCGTTCCCTTTTCACCTTCTCCGCTTTCCTCTTTTCTTCTCCTGGTGTCCCCCTTCTCGCGAACCTCCCCCTCACAAATTCCCCTTCCTCCCTCCTGGACTGCCTCCACCCTTTTTTCCCTGCCGCTAAACTCCATAAAATACACTCATTTTTCAAAACACTCGCGTGTGCCCTATTGGGATTTTTAATATTCAATGTCCTTACACCACGTAGGTATTAAAAATATTCAATACTATAAATTGTTAGAAATAACATCTCCCCTCCCCTCTCTCGCTTTCCCCTTTGTCGCGAACATCCCCCTCCCCCCAACGCATTCCCTTTCCACCTTCTTCGCCTTCCCCTCTCCCTCGTCCCCCCTCTCGCGAAACCCCCTTCCTTAATTCCCTAACCGACCCTTCCGCATACCCCTCCCTCCAGCCTTTTTTCCTGCCGCCTAACTCCATAAAATACACCCATTGTTCCTACAACTCGCGTGACCTATTTAATTTTTTATGCAAATTTCATAATGGCATGTTTACAACAATTCAAAAAAATAAATAGCAATCGGATGAAATTTTAATCACAATCGTATGAATAGTATAGGAAATAATTTCATAACACCAAAGTTTACTATCCTATAATCATTCCGGGTATACGCACTTCATATTTCCAAAGTTTCATCGCATTCGGATGAACGGTATGGCCGCGCATAAGGCACGTACAAACAAATAAACAAACAAACATTAATTTTTATATTATAGATATTCTAAATCCCTTTTTACTACCCGTGTACAATATTAGATATTTGAAAGGGGACGAGCTTTCTTTAAAAAATACATGAGTTCTTAACACTATTAAACAATAAATAAATTACTTATTCTATCACAGCTTTTTTCAATTTCTTTCATAGCACGAAATTCAAATGTGATCATAAACATGGACTCTTCTAGATGCATATCTACCATGATTAACCTGCCTAAAAAACATTATCTTGTATAAAATAATCTTTATAATTGTACATGTATTCTTATCATAATTTTTAATTCTATGTTCTCAAAAATATTTTTTTTCTTTATTATTCAGCTTACTTTTAATATTTATAAATATATTTAGTTTTTTTTTTTATATGTTTTTATCTTGTCTTCTTTCGCATGTTTTATTATTATCTGTTTCAACAAAATAGTATAGTTTAGTTCTTACATGAATTCATTTAATGTATGACTACCACAACACGTCTATCAGCCTAGAATGGTATTTGAAAAAATGAAAAATAAAACTGTAACTTAAAAAAATTAATTAATTAATAAAAAAATAAAGTCCAAGTAAATTATAACGCATAATACACACGTGCTTATCAACACTTCAGTATGTACCGCAAGACTGATTAAGAACACGCAGTAATTTGTATAAGTACCTTATATTCTAAATTTAAACAGCTTTTGATATTTTATCTAAGAGGTTTCATGAAAGTTGCCACCACACGGCAACACTAAGAAGGCGAGAAATGACAAATTTCCCGGCCATTTCATCAGTTAAAAACCTACCTGTGCTGGGATGAGAAATTATCCTTTTTTAGTACCAACCAACAATGTAGATACTACTGCTCCATTCCTCTCCGTACAAGTACTTGCCATAATAAGTTTGCCTCTCTTACCATGAATTATTTGCGCTTGGATTATCGGGACATGACTATACATCAAGTAACTATCATCTTACACAATCAAAATATTCGTTAAATCAAAAGAAAAATTTATCCCAGACTCTACATAATAAGTTTGAATTAAAACCAAAAATTATATTTTTTAATAAAAAGATAAATAACTTTGTGTACATCACTTGTATTTATTAAAATATACCAAAGTGAATGTTGTAGAACTAATTGCAATCAAGCATGTTCTATACTAGTCCTACATTCTAAATCATTATGTCGTGGTGTATAAAAAGATCAACATTTTAAATCCAAAACACACATTTGTGAACTTGTTAAAAAAAAGGAAAGAGAGAGAAAAACACTTATTCTTAGACTATAAACCAAAAAAAATTGTTCAATGCAATTGTTCAATCTATATTACAATACAGTATTATTGGCTGGCGAGGAACATACATGGTGTTAAGGGACGTACTTGACCTAGATACTTTAACCAGTGGTTCCTGACATTATTTGGAGTAAAAAATGCAAATGAAATTTTTGTCTCTGGTAACTTTTTCGATGACGTTTTTTTTTCACAATTCAAAATCCAACAAAAAAAAACTTCCACCTTCTCGTCACCGGTCACTCAGCCGAGTCACCCCCAGCTTCTACCCCGCCCCCAACTGTTCACACCTACTACTTTTTTATGTTTTTGTAGAAAAAAAAATATATCAAAAATGTCAACGGAGACCAAAATTTCATTAACATTTTTAACTTCAAATAATGTCAGGAATCGCTGGTTAAAGGAAGTCAAGTACGTCCCTTAACATCCTGTATAATATAATACGTATTTTAAATCCAGTTAAAATAGTTCAAAAATTGATAATTAAGTTAATCTTGAAAAAAACCATCCACATTTTCTACTGAAATTCTCTTTTCAATATGCAATGTACCAACAAAAGACAAAATGTATAAAACATACTAAATGCTACATTTTTTTAAAGAAACAACGTTAAATATATAATTATCAGAATAATATTCAAATCCCAAAATTTAATACCAAGCACATTCAAAATACCTATCACTATCCATATGGTTCCATGACAACTCAACAAAGTGTAATTTCAACACCCCTTTGAAAAGTCATTGAAATTATTGAAAACAGAATATATATATCCCATAACCTAACCTAACGTAACCTCTTTAACCAAGTTTATTTTTCACTTTTAATTACTTTTCGAAGAAGTGATAAAGTTTCACATTGTTGAGTTGTCCGGTCACCTACTAAATAAGATATCCCAATAGAGGTCGATTCTGATATGACGGACGGCGTAGTCCAGGGGTAAGGCTTTGGTCTCCCATTCCGAAGGCCTCGGATTCGAACTCAACATGCGCAAATAAATTTTTTTTGATTGATTTGTGTTATTTCACAATTAATTAATTAAAAATAATATATACATATTTGCGGCACGTGGACACTACAGAGTAGAAGATACTCTCAGTATCGCCCTGGTGTAAGACCACCATTCAGAACTGAAACTTTGCTTGAAATGGCTTTATCTAGATCTAGACTAGATCTTGACTAGATCTGAATAGCCAGGTACTTCCCACCTTCCTCTTCCCCATCTCTTTCCCTTCCCCGCTTGCCTTCAGCCTAACAACATATCCCAATTAGGGTAACCGACGAGTTCATCGAAAATCAATTCATCGAAAGCAAATTTACAAATTACACAAAATAAGGTTAGGTTAGGTTTGGTTAGGTTAGTTTAGGTTAGGTTAGGTTAGATTGAATTTTAGTTAGTTGAACTCCTTTTCGATGAACTCGCCGTAAATTGGGTCAGTTGTGAGGCCAAAAAATTTTTTTTTTATTTATCTATGAATATTCGATCACGAAAAATAGGAAAAACCGAATCGGAGCTGCGATTCAGCTCTGACGATACAGACAACCTTGAAATATCTTAACTGGCATGCATCTTCCGATGTCAAATCTTTCAACGCCATTTTACAAGTTTAATACTATAAAATACTAATACATTTAACATATTATAGGTTCTAATTTCCACCAAGACGTCACGAGTTTAATTCTTGGGTTGGCTAAATCTTTTATCACGAAACGAAAACATCTTGCACTTCCTGTGATGGTACACAGAGAAAAATGTTATTCTAAAATACGATCATTTTATTCGTAAAAACGGTTATAAACGTGACTTAAGTTCTTACGAACAAATTAACAGGGTTTCAATGTTTATTGGCGGGAACATGTAAGAATAATTTGTTCGTATACGTAATTTCGTACGTATACCAACTAATTATTCTTACATTTTCCCGCCAATAAACATTGTAAGACTGTTAATTTGTTTGTAAGAACTTCAGTCCCGTTTTTAACCGTTTTGACTATTAAAATGATCTCTTCAAACTTCGCAAAATCACTTTTTGGCGTCATTTTGAATTAAATTAAAATATATATATATATTTTTTTTTTTTTCATTATTTATTAACCAAAAAATACATTTTATGTACATTCTTTTAGGTATATGCCACCTCACTAGGCTGAGCCTGTTCCGAGGTGACTTTGTATTAAACCACTAATATAATCACAATTACCTACATGTTTCAAAAACGATTTCTTCGTCAGGGATGATATATTATTTATTATTCACCAGATTTACAGGGGTTTAGTTTTTCCCATAGGAAAAACTAAACCCTTTCATACACTTTTCCATATAAATGATCATCTAGTAAATCCACGTTATGCAAGTGTATTATATAAGTATAATTAATACAAAACAATACAAGAACAAAACGTTAATCTACCAAACTATTAAATGGGAATATAATTCACCGTCTCCAGATATTTTCATATCAGAGGGTTCGGCTCTGTGGAATTCCTAATTTGACCGATAAATCCTACTGATCCCTCAATATAAATATTTAAAAAATCTTTCGTAATTCTACATGTATTTAAAATGACTGATTTTTGCATTTTTATATACAAATTCTTTGACAAATCTAATATGCCTAAATTTTTAATAAGAGAGCTAGGTATAATGCCAGTAGCCGAAATAACAAAAGGTAATATTTTTATAGTCTGAGAATGCCAAATTCTTTTAATTTCATTTCCTAAATCTGTATACTTTCTTATTTTTTCAGAAACAGATTTTTGAATATTACAGTAATTTGGAATAGCTACATCAATGATATAAGTTATTTTTTTAATTTTGTCATGTAAAACTATATCAGGTCTATTATGACCAATTGGTCTGTCTGTTAGTATAGTTTTATCATAGTAAATTTTAAAGAAATTATTTTCTAAAAATGAATTTGGTTCGTATTCATAATATGGTACTATATTATGACAGTCAATCAAGTTATGTTTAATTACCAAACTTTGGTGAATTATTTTTAAAACCTAATTGTGCCTAAATATATACCAGACGGCGCTAATATAGAACATCCTGATATAATGTGTTCTATAGTTTCCGGAAAAGCCATACATTTTTTACATAAATCATCAATTTGATTTGGATCTTTGATTATATGCTTCCTATAATTTTTGGTATTAATTATTCTATCTTGAATAGCAAGCATAAATCCTTCTATTTCTGCGCTCAACTCTCCAATACTCAACCATTTGTTTGACGAAAGTTTGTCATCATACGTTTGGTTGAGATAATTGAAGTGTTTTGCGTGAATAATTTTATTTGACCAGGAATCTAATAATTCCTGGTTGGTATTTATAAAAATGTTGGCATTCTCGTCGTATAAATTTAAAGGTGAAATATTTCTGTCTGCCTTGCAAATTATTTTATGCAGCTCTGAGCTATTAGCTTTTCTATGGAAAAAAATTTCTTAACATTATTACCTGATTTTGTTTTAAAGAAGTTATTTTGACTACACCTCTACCTCCTAAATTTCTAGGTAAATTAATTCGTTCTATAGCTGAATTTGGATGATGACAATTAAACTTTGTTAACGTAGTTCTAATTAATCGTTCTAAGCTATCTAAATCTGTATTAGACCATTTAATTATACCAAATGAGTACGTTAATAGAGGTATTGCCCAACTATTTATTGCCTTTACTAAATTTTTAGCTGATAGATTGCATTTTAAAAATTTTCTTATCCTAGTTTGAAATTTAATCCTAATATCATTTTTAATACTAGTATGATCTAATCTATTCGATTGCGGGTATCCTAAGTATTTATAAACTAAATTATTATTATGACATATTATTATTATTAGTGATATTATCCTTATTCATAGAGAATATGTATCGGGAATATTTCCTATCCCTACCCTTACCTAAAATTATGTCATTACTACCCTGACGAAGAAACCATCGATTTTGAAACATGTAGGTAATTGTGATTATATTAGTGGTTTAATACAAATTCATTTATTTTAATTTAATTAAAATGATCGTTTCTTCGAATTACATTTTTCTCAGTGTAGTGTGAGATATAAAAAAAATTTAAGGTTTTTTTTAAATCGCTTATTGTACTTTTTTATAATATTTTAATGATACCACATTAAAAAGGTTACACTTTTCCAAAACATGTTTAGTTCTAACAAGTTATGACGAACGAATTTATTTCCTATTATGCTCATATAACCATGTTTGTGTAAAATTGGATGTAAATTAACTGAAGTTCGATGTGCCCACGTTGGCTTTTGAACTCACGACCTCTGTTTTCTGAACCAAGGAGCTAGCTTCTCTGCCACTAAGGTAGTAAAATTACGACCCTTTTCGTCCTTTGCCACCCTTTGCGTCGTCCTTTACACCCTCAGGTGAGGAAGGTAAAAAACCGCAGACTACGTTTAGGTCTGGACGCTTGGGTATTTTATTTAGTGCCTACAAAATAACATATTTGTGCACATTCTGGAACTTATACCAAGTTGATTAAATAATAAATAATCGTGAAAACATGTTACTTAAATGTTCACAGCAGCTGCTACCAACCCATTTATAAATGATTTATCCATTATGGTGATTCTATGTGCTCTGTAGCTGAAAAACTTTATTTATGTGATTCACAGTTTTGTTGGTGTTTACTTAAGAAAGGTGGAATTTGTAATATTGCTGTTCGAGAAAACTGCATTGTTCACGAAAGTACACAAGCAATATGAATATTAACAAATAGTTTTGTTAATTTAAAAAAAATTATCTTTCAAGAAAGGCTAACAAATACAAAATTGGATTGAATCACCGATGAAATATTGTATTTGCTATCCTTTCTAGACAGATTAAAGCTTTTTTAATTAACAAAACTATTTGTTAATACTCATATTACTTCGCGAATAATACATTTTTCTTAATATTTCAAAGCATAACTTGTAAAAAGCGTTTATAAGTAAAAATACTAAACGCGCGCATCTACGAAAGCGCAGAATATGAATTCTTTTGACGTTCGCCGCTTTCACTCTAACTTTGGTCACCGTTAAGATGGCTGTCTTGTATTCCCACAACGCATCACGAATATATTCAAAGGGGGAGGGGGGGATAATATGTATCGGGAATATTTCCTATCCCTACCCTTACCTAAATTGGTTTTAAGACAAAATAAAAATAAAATTTATTTTCGCACACCAGATTAAAACACGCGGCCTTTTAATTCGTAGTCGAGGATCTTAACCTGGCGACTACTGGGGTGATAAAGGAAAGAATAGTAGGACGACTACAAATTTCCTCTTTACTAATGATCTCGCATAATTTAAATTTCTTGCTGATTGAGGTTTGATATTGAGTTTTAGATTTTGTAAAAATCGACACTTTCAAACAATACTTTATATTATGACCAATCAAATCAATGTATGGTCAAACAATAGATATAATAGTTCTTCAGTGGAATTCTCAACAAACTAAAACAGGCCGTGGAAACACAAGAAGCACATGCCGCCACTGTATCAGATGTGTTGATAGAAGTCCTGGAAACAAAGCTATATTTAGTTTGACACTTAGAGAGGCGGTACGTGCGCTGTTTGTATTAGCCCTTACAGAGGCGTAGGGGGAAATTGTGACATCTGCGCTGATATGGGATACTTAAATACTATTAAAGCTATGCGTTACAATATTATTCGCTATTTGTGATACAGATCGTCAGAAAACAATCTAATGTTTGTAAAATTAACTAATGTTTAATTTTTGTAACACAATCCGAGTGTTCCTATTGCTTGGAGCCAGACTACGGAAACCCACATTTTGTCATTGAAGAAAAATAAAATACTTCTTTAATCTTCGCAAATTCCCTTTGTCGCGTTATTTTTAATAAAATGAAAAGCAATTATTTCGCATAAACCACTTATAAAATCAAAATTATACACGGAAAAAATGTTATGCTAAAATACGATCATTTTATTCGTATAAACGGTTAAAAATGGGACTGAAGTTATTACGAACATAGTAACAGTGTTTCAATGTTTATTGTCGGGAAAATGTAAGAATTATTTGTTGGTTGGTTCCCGCCAATAAACATTGAAACCCTGTTAATTTGTTCGTAAGAACTTCAATCCCGTTTTTAACCGTTTTTACGAATAAAATGATCGTATTTTAGAATAACATTTTTCTCCGTGTATAAGTGTTGTATTATGTTAATATTATGTTCAAATATCATGACGAAGAAGCCTTTGATTTTGAAACATGTGATTATATAATGGTGTGTACGAAGTGATTTGTATCATGACGAAGAAGCCTTTGATTTTGAAACATGTGATTATATAATGGTGTGTACGAAGTGATTTGTATCATGACGAAGAAGCCTTCGATTTTGAAACATGTGATTATACAATGGTGTGTACGAAGTAATTTGTATCATGACGAAGAAGCCTTTGATTTTGAAACATGTGATTATATAATGGTGTGTACGAAGTGATTTGTATCATGACGAAGAAGCCTTTGATTTTGAAACATGTGATTATATAATGGTGTGTACGAAGTGATTTGTATCATGACGAAGAAGCCTTTGATTTTGAAACATGTGATTATATAATGGTGTGTACGAAGTGATTTGTTTTTATTATATTATACATTTATGTGAGGAATTTTGTGAATCTGAATCAAATACGAGGAGGAGATGAGTAGAAGGAAAATTTAGAAAATAACTGACTTTTTCTATATGGTCAATTCACCTTTCAACACCCTTTCGAATATGGTTGGTTGTCACTTCGGCCTTTGAGTGATATTAAGATAAACATCCATTAATGTGTGAGGGGCAAA
The DNA here is from genome assembly GCA_951813805.1 of Limnephilus auricula. Lineage (NCBI taxonomy): Eukaryota > Metazoa > Arthropoda > Insecta > Trichoptera > Limnephilidae > Limnephilus > Limnephilus auricula. The sequence goes on from OX638403.1 coordinate 12,871,523, forward strand.
TACATTAACAATGTTCATTTTATTCGATATTTAATAGAATTTAAAAAATATACAAACAACAATTTAGCTGATAGTCGAACCGATGACCTTTGGTTCCAGAGCCAAGGAGCTTACCGATATTTAATGGAGTTCGTTGACATTGACGACCCGGTATAAAATAAATCTGAAATATTAAAAAAAAAAAAAAAACATTTTAACCTTGTTCTGTAAAAACCAAGAGTTCAAAATATTTTATATTTGAATTCGTGTTTGTGATATCGTGTCTGAGAATTATTTATAGTAGGTAATTTGTTTTTAGTAACGGCAGATGTGATATTTTCCTAAGAATTTAATTTAACGAAGATAAACCCACAACCAGCATTAAATAAATCGAGAGAACTATGTTAAAAACTGGATTGAGATTTTATTTGTAAATTTGAAATGATTTTTTTTAAAAACAATTTTTGGAACTTGATTCAAAAATACGTTCCGTGTAACTTCGATCTGCCACCTGCCAAGAATTTTGCAAAAAAAAATTATTGCCCTTCTGAAACTAGCTTTCCACGTATCTAAACTTCGTTACGTCCTAAAAGTGGGTCCTTTGCAAGGTTCCTCGATCCCTCATCTATAGATAATTATTAATTAGCCATTGAAACAATATAGGTTGAACAGACTGGTTAGTAAGTCACCTTATCGATAATCTGTAGGTACATGAGAAATTCGATCAATATGGTTGTGGTCATATCAATTACCAATCTTCTGACCCCCATTATCTCAATAACGTGCACCTTCTATAATATTGTGAACATTTGGTTGGTTGAAATCTATTTCGTGATTTAATTTATTAGTCTTTTAACTACATCACTTGAGGGCCTCCGTGGTCGAGGGTAAGGCATAATTAAATCATTTAAACTAATATAAGGTATAGTTGCATCACGTTCCAGAGTGCAAAATACTCTCAGTGTCGCTTTGATGTAATTACAGCAAATCAGTGAGTATTATTTTTTAGTTTCAAACCAGATGAACTTTTTAAATTGTTTACGAGAATCTAAAAATACGTTTTGAGCTCTTCATACCCTTGTTAATTTGACAGAGTTATCAGTGACGCATCTATGGCCCTCACAGATAATTTATTACTGTTATAGCTCACCGAACCTAATCTGTAATCCAATATTGAGCCATTTTTAAATATAGTAGGTACCTACCTATGAAATGAGGTTTTAAAATAGAGAATATTTTTATATTTAAGTTATTAAATCTTTATATATAAAAATCTCGTGTCACAATGTTGGTCCGAGGTAAACTCCTAAGTAAATATAGTAGGTACCTACCTATGAAATGAGGTTTTAAAATAGAGAATATTTTTATATTTAAGTTATTAAATCTTTATATATAAAAATCTCGTGTCACAATGTTGGTCCGAGGTAAACTCCTAAGTAAATATAGTAGGTACCTACCTATGAAATGAGGTTTTAAAATAGAGAATATTTTTATATTTAAATTATTAAATCTTTATATATAAAAATTTCGTGTCACAATGTTGGTCCGAGGTAAACTCCTAAGTAAATATAGTAGGTACCTACCTATGAAATGAGGTTTTAAAATAGAGAATATTTTTATATTTAAATTATTAAATCTTTATATATAAAAATTTCGTGTCACAATGTTGGTCCGAGGTAAACTCGAAACTACGTAACCGATTTTGATAAAATTTGGGTTACTGTGTGTAATTTAGTCCAATTTAAAATATAGGTTTTTATATCGATTATGGACCTCAATATTTATTTTGCGATTTTTTTTTCTGGGACAATTATTTGTAAGTTCTATGAGTTTCTGACAGATGGTGGTGTGAGTTAATTTATTGAAAACAACACTTGTTTATCTAGATTAGGTAACCATCCAGTAGATGGCGTTGTGTTTCGTTAGCCACAGCAACGTGTGGGCGAATCAGCTAGTAAATATATATATTTTTTAATTATTGTACAACGAATATTTATTCCAATTACATTACAATTTCACCATATCATCATATCGACATTTAGGTAGGTGACTCTACAATAATTGTTTTAAGTCATTTAAAGAACAGTCACTTACATTCAAATTCTTTGCAAGTTCATTTAACAGCATCACTCTCCTCGCCGTGCTATGCTTTGCCAGGACGTCTTTTTACACGTGAAGGTTCGTAGAAAATGCGTTTAACAAGGTTAGCTCATCGAGGGGGTAGAGCGGTGATTGGCTAAAAATTCGTGGCGTATCTTGAAGTCGATGTTGCACTGGGAGAATTAACTGCAATACAAATGGAAGTGTTTTACAATAAAAATATAAAAATTTGTTTTAGACCACTTTTAAATTTTAATTATACTTTACCGGTTTCGGAAGAACCCTTCCTTCGTCAGGAGAATATTAAAACTAACATATGGTATAAAATATTGACAGATATATACCAACAATATTTTAGGTGTTTAAGTGGGAGGTAAACAAAGGGGAAGGGGTAATTGGGGGAATTCCGGCAATAACAGACCGGTTTATTAGTAATATATCTAAAATGGGACTAAATGATAAATTAATTTGGTTATTCAATATACTGGCGTTATTATTTAGGGATTTTTTAATTTCGAGTGCTTCCAAGTTATCTAATTTTTTGCTTTTATTATTACGGTGAAGAATTTTAACCCCTGTGTCCTTATCAAAAGTATAATTGGTGGAAATAAGATGATTGGCAAACTCCGAAAAATTATTGTTATTTAAACATCTTAAATGTTCCGTGATTCTAATATTAACATTTCTGGTTGTCTTAAGAAGTGTTTTAAATCAAGCTACGTCTCAAATTTCGAGAGATGCCCAGTGAGTTTTTTTTTTCTTGTTTAACCTGAATGAATAAGAGTTTTTGTCAGACTAGTAGTCACATGGGTTAACCATACGCGGCGATGTTTGCAAAAAACGTGCTTCACCTGCTCGTTCCTCCATTGAAGCAGCTAGTGAAGGGAGCCCGACGAAGAAAATAAAAAAGATAGTTAAATTACTTTTTCCATGGTTTTCGTATTTGTTTCGCCTCTATTACCAATGGTTGCTCATATATAACCAGTTTTGTTATTACGGTGTGGTCTATGACAATTTTTAGTGTTAGTTTCACGGGTGCTAAGAGGCAGTTCTCATTCAAATTCTCATTGATCTGTTTTTTAATAAGATTATTTTAATTTTGTGTAAACTGGTACGCGTGTGGGGGTAGGCGCACGCAGTTGTTGGGTACATAGAAACATGATTTTAAATACTGTGTTTAATATTTCCCATGAAATATTCCGCCTTTATACATATTATGTCCTTACATATGAAATTGGCGTTTTGACGTACTGGCAACTTTGATCTCAAATGTATTTGTGTTTTAAAAAATTATAATTCTTTTGTTTTTTCCTTAATTGTTTTTTTTCTTTACGTCACTTAGTTTACAAAATGGAAAACTTGAAATATCGCGTTATTTAAGAGTACGAGTTCCACCGTGGCACCAGTGCTGCAGAAACGGCTCGAAGGATTAATGATGTGTATGGCGACGGTGCCGCAAAATAAATCACATTGCGTTTTTGGTTCCAACGTTTTCGTTCTGGAAATTTCGACCTGCAGAACAAGCCCCGTGGACGGCTGGAGACCAAAGTTGACAATGAAGAATTGAAGGCTATTGTGGAAGAGGATCCATCGCAAACCACGTCCGAGTTAGCTGCAAGCTGCGGTGTTAGTGATAAAACTGTTTTAATCCACTTGAAACAAATTGGGAAGGTGAAAAGCTTGAAAGGTGGGTACCTCACGAATTGAGTGAAGCAAATCAACAAACGCGCGTTGACTGCTGCGTTGCATTACTCAACCGGCACAATAATGAAGGGATTTTAAACCGAATCATTACCCGTTATGAAAAGTGGATCCGGTACGATAATCGGAAGCGCTCATCGCAATGGCCGAACCCTGCCGAACCAGCCAAACCATGCCCCAAGCGAAAATTGACTCCAAAAAAGTTACTTGTGAGCGTTTGGTGGACTAGTGCTGGTGTCGTTCACTACAGCTTTCTTAAATCTGGCCAGACGATTACGGCAGAAGTCTATTGTCAGCAACTGGAAAAGCTAGCTGCTAAACAACCGAGGCTGGTTAATCGCTCCAGGCCACTGCTGCTTCATGATAACGCAAGACCACACACTGCACAACAAACGGCTACCAAATTAGAGGAGCTTCAATTGGAATGTCTAAGACATCTACCGTACTCTCCGGACCTTGCCCCAACAGATTACAATTTTTTTAGAAATTTGGATAACTTCTTGCAAGGGAAAAAATTCAACTCCGATGGGGCAGTCCAAACCGCCTTCAAAGATTTAATTGATTCCCGTCCAGATGGTTTTTTTAGTAAAGGGATCGATGAACTACCTATGATATGGCAAAAGTGCATAAATAGCAATGGTACATACTTTGATTAGATAAATATATTATATTTAAAAAAAATCGACTTTATGTTCCTCCCATACAAAACGCCAATTTCATATGTAAGGACCTAATATTATGTATGTAAGATCAGATCGAAAGCAGAGTGCGTACACCTACCCGTATATTTATTTAATTCATTTTATTTTATTTAAACGCCCATAGGGCTTTTACATCGGTATATAAATCATTACATGTTTTGATTAATAACAGTGAAATTAAGAGTTGACAAAATACAGGTAAGTAACAGAAAATATAATGAACATAATATTGATTACATAAAATATATGAGTTGACAAAATGTAGGTAATAATATAGAATATAATTGAATTAATTTTAGTCTGCCAATATCCTAAAAACCAACAATAATATTAATAAAAATGTATAAAATTTGTGTTCACAATAGTTTATGAACTAAGTAGATTTCTACGTAGTCAAATACATCAATATTTACCAAGACTATGTAATCGTTTTATTGGGGAATGCCAACTATAGTTGGAATGAGATGTGTGTATATAAAATGTTAATGTTTGTCTAGTAGTTGGTGTAAGTACATTTAAGTTTATTAAATGCAGGAGTTCACAGCAATCGAATTTAGAGTTTAAAAATTTTTCACAAAATTTTGGGTCGTTTATTTTTCGTCTGTTTTCTAAAGTTGGAATATTTAAAATATTAATTAATATATATATATATATATATATATATATATATGGTTTACGCTTACGCAATCGACACGCATGTGAAATTTTTTGTGTTTGTGTTTGTTTGATAATTCAAAAATCCTACGTACAGTTACCCCAAGCGACTGTCTAAACTTAGCTAAAATACTGAAATATAGCATATCCAGTAGAAAAGTGTCATAAGACAAAAAAAATATTTTACAGGAGAGTGAAAACAAATGAATGAATGCTGAAAAGGGGTCCCCTCGAAAAGAGATACTAGCGACGTATTGAGGAGATGGGGTGATCTAACTTAAATATGGTGTTTATGGGGAATAGATATTTATAATCACGTTACTTTTCAGAGATAAAACGTTAATTTTTTTTTTAACTTATGATAATTTTCTATGGGTGTGCGATATGTGTTAAAGCATCTTTTTGTCGCTTTATTTCTGTTTGAAAATAAAACGCGTACCTCTAAATCCCTCAAAATATGAAAAGTAGTATAAAAATACGACTGAGGACCCCATCAAAATATTATATATACTCCAGGACTGATAAATAAAATGGGGTAAATATTTATTTGTATGTTTTCGCCGAGGCAGGAACGTGAATTTCTAAATCACTATAATGAAACATAGGGATCGGGATCGCCCCGGGGGCAGGTTCGTTTGCCGTCCAAGTCCTGTCGTGAATACAAAGTGTTTCTGGAAAATTCGAAACCTCCTTTCTGCTGAAAAATAATACGGAGCCTTAAATTTTTCAGGTATGCGTTTCAAGCGGGTAGGTCGCCAAACAGAATTGGCAATCACAGAGAGCTAAGTGCTGGGAGATGTAATCCATTTTATGTTTTTTTTTTTCAGAATTATGTTATATTAAACAAACAATTTTAATGAGATTTTTATTCCATTTTGCTTTAGCAGTTTTCCAAGGTGTATTATAATTTTAAATAACCATATTTCCAGAGAATTTTTGTGGAGTTTTTTTTTCACTTTCAACTGTTCCCAAACGTCTGGTCAAACAGATAGTGAGGCTATGGCACCCAAAATTATTGGGCATGTTATAAGGCTGATGGTATTGGTGAGGAAAAGGAGATGGGGACGATGAATCACGGGAAGTACGTGGCTACAGGAAATCTGGTCACTAAACATGTCTATAGCCATTTCAATTAAATTTTCATTTCTCAATTTTGGTCTTTTACCAGGGCGATATTACTGAGAGTAAATTCCGCTCTGAAATTAGTAAGTAATCGTAATTGTGATCCTAGTTTGAGTTTAATAGCTGTCGCTAATTTGAGACCATAATAAATACTATTGCAACCCCAAGGTCGAGGCCCAGAATTATTCCTACCGCCTGCTAATTAAAGCCATGCGAGCTAATTGTAATCTTTCGCTAAATAAATGTCCTAGGTGTTTTGTGATTCCGGTGATTTATTTAAGACTTATGTGAGAAAAACCCGGAGTTACAACAAAATTTAATTATTATACATTATATTATTATATAATACGAGTTTAAACATGGTAAATACATTGTTTTATGTCACAATGCTACGGTAATGTGTAAAACTAACATCTTCGTTAACTATTACCATAAAATATTTGTTGGCAATACATCTACCAAAGATGTTTTGTAGATGGTTTGTATGGTTTCATAGTGCTTTCACACAAATGAAGTATCGAATTCCATAAGTCTGATAATTCCGTAAGGTATGATTTTTAAGCGTTATATTTTGTTAAACTTTAGTTTTATTAAGACTCTGTTGCCTGTACTGTTTTAAATATTATTATTTGTAAAATTTTCTTTAACATTAAAAATTATTAAAATTTTCACTTAACATAATAAAGTAACATCGTTTTGCGCGTGTTCGTCAAACCCTCAATGCGGAATTTCATATCATCCTAATTTTTTAAAATCGTTTCTAATGGAGGAAGACGACTATATAAATTATTTTTTATCCTGCAAAAAGTGTAGTCAGGAGTACCAAAACGGAACTACGCTCGATAATTGTGCCATTTGTGCAGTGTATTTCTATGCCATATCTCTTTTCAATTTCTCATCATCTTGTATCTTTTTTGTAACAAAGAGATTTGATACTTTATATAGTAAAAACATATTTTACAAAATGTACAATATTTTTTACAAATACAATATTTTTATTTAAGAACTAGCTGAAGCCCCAGCGTTGCCCGTGCATTACGGGGAGTTATTCTAAATCAAGTGAAAAGGGTAATTTTTCGCTTATTCTAAATGTCAAGTATGCAAAATTTCACCAATAAGTATCCAAATTCTACTGCTTGGGGTTGGAAATGGGGATGGGTTTGGGAGTGGGGGTGTTTTGAATGTCAAATGTGCAAAATTTAATCTTTTTTATTACTACTAAATTTGTGCATACATCCCCAATATTACACTTAAAACATATCTTACAAATCTATATTTTGGGATGATAAACCATTATTAAAAAAATCCATATAATTTAGGGAGATGATTCTACGTAATAGTGCAAGTAAAAAAGATAAATTACTCATTTTCAAAATTCGAACTTTTAGGGGTACTTTTTGGTAAACATATAAAATTAGTACGGCATGTGCGGCCTGCACTATTAGGTATTTTCCAACCAACGTCGACTCACAGCAAATTTATCGGGTAAGTGTGTACCTTACACTCAGGATTTTTAATATGTACCTCTTTTTGTACAGCAGAAAAAAAAAGTTGTTAATCTTTTTTACTCCTACCATCATGCAGAAACACCACCTGAAGTTATTGCACTTTACCCCCGGACATCCTTTATATATCGGAAAAAAATTATATTTTATAAAAATCAAATCCACACCACGCACCACAGACAAGACACTGTTCTTCATTTTTTTTATTTTAAAATTATGTATTCATGTTCACTTATTTATAGAAATCGCAATAATAATATTGGCGATAGATTAATGAACTCATCCGTTTTCATCCGTCAATGATTCATACAGGTTTTACAAACGAAATTTCTGTAGCGTTCAGGAACTGGATTGGGATAATGTCTTCAATCTTATCCTTAGTACTACGCACTGAGTATATGTAATTAATACAATAGAGTTTCGTTATACGAGATCGTCGTTTATTGAATACAAATGGTTACAAAGTAAACGTCCATCCTACCTGGCGGTAAGATTATTAATGGGAGCCCGGAACGGCGCTCGTTAGCGCGCTTCCTTGAAATGACCCCCTTCGGGTCTCAACTCCGCCATTGTTCGGGTCGATGCTCGGCAGTAGAGCCCGCATACACTACCATAGATGAAGCAGTGTCGCATACACCATAATTTCCAAGATTTCATTTTGAGGCATGACAAAAATATCCAAGTCTTTATGTATTATTATGCTCTCAGATGTCGATATAAAATATAACAAATATACTACGCACAGTATTCTTCATAACATAATGCCTGAGAAGTAGTGGGTAGTAGATTTCAAGCAATTTCGTACCCTTTCTCACTTGTCGGATAGGATAAAATTCTACAATTTGCCAGGTCGACACTTGGGCGATAGTTCTAGATTGTGAAACTTATATCTCGAACGTGTTTTGCCTTTCTCCGGGTACCGACTGACCCCTTTCTCAAAATTAGGGGTTCAAATCGCGAGAAATACACAGAAGGATATATGAGACGTTAGATCTTTGGATGTTGTAGACAGTATTGGATTTCAGGTATAACGCTTGGTGTAATACACATATGGAAAGAAGAGCTTATAACTGTTTTGTATTATTTCAGTATCTTAAAAGTACCTACATTGTTAGAATTAATATTCAAAGTAGCAAGTACCTGTGGACTATGTATTGTGAAATAAAGGAGAACACCTGTTCATAATAGCTCCAGCATGACCCCTTAGTTAGTTGTTTTTCAGACTCGTTTTTACAGAAGCTACACCTGTTATATCCGGTTTTCATTGCTAGACGCTGCTAAGTTTAATTATTAGGTTGGTAATCAGATGCGTCACCTAGTCATAATGTAATAAAAACGTCTAAGAAATTAATCTTTTTTAATCCCTCGAGTGTTTCAGAACATGTTACCGAAATACAACTTACCTACCACGTTTATGCCAGGCCTCTTCAAGACCCGCAATTAAATTTTATTTATAAAAGCCGAGAATCATTCCCAGGTTAAGAATAATATTGTGACCCTTGTAAATTCTTCACCTCAGGCGTACTTCCGTCATTACAAATCGGAAATTATTTATTTATACGCCATTTAAATGAATTTTCTAACAGACATATAGAAAAAAGAAAAAATATTAGATTACATAAATAAACAATAAGAATGAAATAAAAAATATATATATTACAACGTCAATGAAAGCAGTGAAGAAGAAACAAAAATCCCATGCTACATGCTGTGCAGTGACCTTGTTACAATATTAACTGCTTTAGTGTTTAAAATACAGCATTTAACTTCAGTAGAGGCAATTTGAAATATCAACAACATTAAATAGCATGAAAGTTACCAATGGTGTGTAATCTATTCAAATATCAGAATTATAGCTTAAGAGAGTAGTTAGTATATGTAGTTGTCACACTAATATACTAGGGAACCTTGATCTGATGGTAGGAACATGGAAGTGAATAAACTATCATCAGGGCTATCTAACTGAAAATTTTCGATTTTATATATAGATAAAAAATATTTTTTCTGTCACTTAACTTCAACAATTGATTCTAAAGGAAATCCAAGTGTAAAATTTATTATGGTTTATCAGACTTTATGTCCGGGTTAAATCTTCCCCACAGGAAAAACTAAACCCTTCACACACTTTTCCACAAATAATCATCCAGTCAATCCATGCTATGTAATTGTACTATTTAAGTATTCTATAATAAATACAGAACAATACAAAAACAACACGTCAACCCACCAGAGACCATATGGGAAAATAATTCACCGACTCCAGATATTTTCATATCAGAGGGTTCGGCTCGGTAATCCTACTGATCCCTCAATGTAATCCCACATGTATTTAAAATGAGTGATTTTTGCATTTTTATACATAAATTCTTTGACATATATCTAATAAGCTTAAATTTTTAATGAGAGAGCTAGGTATAATGCCAGTAGCCGAAATAACAAATGGTAATATTTTATAGTCTGAGAATGCCAAATTCTTTTAATCTCATTTCCTAAATCTGTATATTTTCTTATTTTTTCAGAAACAGATTTTTCAATATTACAGGAATTTGGAATAGCTATGTCAATGATATAAGTTTTTTTTAAATTTTGTCATGTAAAACTATATTAGGCTTATTATGACTAATTTTTCTGTCTGTTTTATCATAATATATTTTATAAAATTCATTTTCTTAAAATGAATTTGGTTCGTATTCATAGTATAGTACCATATTATGGCAGTCAATCCAGTTATGTTTAATTACCAAACTTTGGTGAAGTATTTTTAAAACCTTAATTATTTTAAAACCTTATCTTATTACTTAACTATTTTAATTATAATTAAAATATTTAATGAATTATTAATTTTTAGTTATAATTTGCACCTCCAAAATGTTGCTTGTGGGGATATATTCCGCAACTTGAAAAGAACCGGAGACTTTGGGGCATTCAAATACTTTCCAGTCAATTTAAGGCCCTCTGACATGATTCAAACCTTATACTGCATTGTTAGATGTGTAATAGTTACTAATTTAATGATTAAAAGAAATCGAGATTGTATCTCTATATATAATCATAATAACAATACACTTTTAGGGAATATAAGTAGGACATCTATTACAAAGACACTAGAAGAAAGCTCTGTTTGCTACGGCTAGGGTCTTGGAAACGAAATTAACCTGATTCAGGAATCTGCGAAGAAACGACAAGGGCAGAGCTCAGAAACGATTGAATTTATCTTAAAAGTAGAAACCGCTACATCATTATTATGCATTCTAGTTCCATCGAACATTCGTAGATACTCAAATAGTTGCCAATCAAATACTTAGCGAAATATCAAATAAAATCAGCGATCATAACCTCCACACTAGTTACGTATACATTAGAGCAAGGCAGCCCAATCTTTTTCGGACAGTCGGCCCAAATTGACGCGCCAAAATCACAGGCGGGCCAGAATTGAATCCATCCTGGTGAGGGAGAGGTCGCTAGAGAATTTCTGGAATCATCCGGGGAGGGGGGAGACTTTCAGGATATGAATTATTTTAATTATTGTCATTTTAATCCGTCCGTCATCGTATAATTTTCGTTACACACAAAATTATTGAATGTTGTAGTTGTAATTGATTATTTCAGTTAGACTGATTGCAAAAGATTTTACCAAAATTCGCAAGTTGGCGGAAATTTTTAAACTTGTTCACACGGGCCATTTATAATTCATTCACAGACCACAATGTGGCGCGCGAGCCTGGGGTTGGGCAGCCTTGCTTTAGAGACTATTATATTATTCCCTTGTCTGAATAGTAAAATCACCGTCTTAGTACTGATATGTAAGTATTGGCCTAGATTCTTGTCCTGGGGGTATTAAAGGGTTAAAAAGGAATGGTTGGAGAAAATATGAAATTGATACTAGTAGAAACATTTTTTTTGGTTCACATATTTATTTTACTGAGTAAATTTAATTCTGCGAATATTATTTTGAAAGGAAAGAATTTTTTTTTGCTTTGTGGGTATAGCCTTTGAATCCTGAATATTATATTGTCTAGGGAATAAACGATATTCAAAACCTGCGTACAAAAACATTAAACACGTGTTTTAATTCAAACGGTTTGTTTATTTTTTAAGTGTTTTCTTTATATAAAAGCTTTGTTCTATTTTGAAGAGTTGTTACTTCCTTGTAACTAAATATTTCCCGATCGGAAATACAAAGGAAATCATTTATTTTTTTATTTTTGCCAGGGCTCGAAGATTGTCAAAGAAAAAAATTGAAAAGATTGGTAGGTAGCTAGTCAGAACTTTGCCTAAAGTAGAATATCAACGCCTTCTGTTCAAAGGTAATGACTTCCACTTGAACCCATAAAATAACCTTAGATCACGTATTTCCAACACGAATTAATATCTCGTCTAATACGGACATAAATTTGCTTTCGAATTTATTTTTTATTTTTTATAGTGAATAAATACCTCACAAGAATCCCAACTGCTCCCGTCTGGAGCCAGTGAGACTATGGCATCCCAAATTAAGGTTGGTTATGAGGATGAAGGTAATTGGGGAAGGGAAGGATACGAGGAAGAGGAAGGTGTGGATGTACCTGGCTATTCAGATCTAGTCACTAAACACATTTCAAGCAACGTTTCCATTCTGAATGGTGGTCTTATACCAGGGCGATACTAAGAGTATCTTCCATTCTGGAACGTGCCGCAAATATACTATATATTATTTTAAATAACTAGTTGTAAAATAACACAAATAAAATAAATAAAATTAAGAACCCGCGGCCTTCGGTATGGGAGTCTAACGCCCAACCGCTGGACTACACCGGCTGTCGTGTAATTTAGAATTGTCGAATAGCTGTGATTTCAAGAAATTATTCACTCCACTTACTATATAATAATAATTTTAAATGTTTGTGATCAAAGTTCCAAGAGTGACGGACGTTTGACTCCATCCCTCCCACTGCGATGCTAGGCGATGTTCCGAGAGGTCAAAAGGTCTCCCTTAACCAGTCTGCCGATCCGACCTGCCACGGAGCTGGTGGGCAGTTGCATCCACGGCTAAAACCCGGTCGAACCTCAACCCATGAACCGGTGAACCCCTGCTCACTAAACGTAGCGAAAAACTTAAGTGAACTGTGGCAGAGACTGTTATTTAATGTGTTAATTTTTGTTATTTAACGTAATAAGTCATGAAAAACCAAATGCCAAAATATTTTAAGGGTGAAATTGTTTTTAATGCAGATATACATAATTACAAAACCAGAAATATAAATAGAGTTAGATTGCCAAAAAATAAAAATAAATCACAGAACTGACTTATGTGTAGAGGACTAGAGATATATAATGAAATATCTGAAAGTCTATGATTTAATGTATTTAAAAAGAAATTATATTCTTAGGTACTATAAAAATATTTAAATTTATGTAAAGGAAATGTATTCCCTTTAATTTTGAATTTTGTAGTAGGTATCAATTTGGCGATCCGCTCACTGAGGCAACTGAAAACTATCAACTGGCAACTGTCTTTGTACGACAATGTGATGGCCCGCACACTACACAATCACTCAAAAACCGTTGTCAATGGTAACGCAAGCGGTGACTCGCGACTCGCACTGCTGATTGTCGTAGCCGGCCGTTGCTAGTTGCCAGCTCGTCGCTTCAGTTCGTTTTTATCCAACAGACCAAAACGTAAATCGGGAGTAATGGCGCTTTAATGTTTTTTTTACGATAAATTTTGGAGAATGTAAGACAAAGTGCGTTGTGAAAACCCCTTAAATAATCTTTTATAATTTTTTTTTAATGATTATCGTATAAATAAAGGCTTTTTGAGAACAAACGAATGCTTAACTCAAGTTCACGAAAAATGGTCTGTTAGACAAAAACGAACTAGAGCGACGAGCTGTCAGCTAATTGTTCTTCGTCTATGGTTGAAGAAGCTTTTTGACCAATACAGTATACATAGAAATATAATACAATACATAGAAACCAGCCGGTTTTAGTTGGGTTTCAGTTGCCTCGTCAGCGGAGCGCCCTAGAAATAATGTCAATTGTCACTCGTTTATATTTTGTTGTAAAACTTCGTTGGTTTGTTAGAAGAAACTATAAAAAGGAAAATGATACAATAATACAAAAGGAAATATTACCTTGTACGTATTAGTTTATATTCTAACGTAGTATAAACTATCTCAATAAATAATAAAAAAAGAGGTGTTGAAACTTTACAATTACACTTGATGAAACTTTATCACTAAACGCTTGTATTCAAGCGCCAGTCTCAACTCAAATATACTTTTCAAGTATACTTCAAGTATACTTCAAGTATACTTCAAGTATACTTGAACGTGTATGGCCGGTATTCAATGCATATTTTTATTTGCATTCATATTTATATTGGCCGAACTTCTTTTAAATTTCCCTTCTTAAGAGAAATTACCAGAGAATACCGGAAATTAGTCATTTTTAAATCAAATATTGACCCTCTTAATATATAACTCTTATATTAACTTTTACAAAAAAAAAATTGATTTTAAAAGATTGTTATTTTATCTGGTACACGCCGTTTTAAAATTTTGAAAAACTAAGTGTATTTTTAATATACTAATAATTTTCAAACGATTGAATCTAGTAAACAACACAAATTTCAAAGCATATATTTTTTTTTATAGAGAAACCTCAAAAGAGTCCCAACTGCTCCCTTCTGGAGCCTGTGCGTCTATGGCATCCCCAATTGTGGAGTATGTTGTGAGGCTGAAGGTCAGTTGGAAAGGGAAGGAGATGGGGAAGAGGAAGGTGGGAAAATACCTGGCTATTCAGATCTAGTCACTAAACACGGCTAAAGCCATTATTAAGCAACGTTTCAATTCTGAATGGTGGTCTTACACCAGGGCGATACTGAGAGTATCTTCCACTCTGGAACGTGCCGCAAATATAACATATATTATTTTTATTAATCAATTGTGAAATAACACAAATTAATCAAATAAAATTTATTTGCGCACGCCGGGTTCGAACCCACGACCTTCCGAATGGGAGTCACGGACAGTGTCTTACCACTCGGCCACGGACGGTCATAATCATACAACAAAATAAATCAATGCGTAATCTAGTCAACACAGTTTTAAAAAAAAAAATTAATTAGATTCAAATCATTAAAAAATAAATGCTGGAACGTGTTTTGTGACAAAAATACCGCAATTTTTCTATTTTTTTAAGGTCTTACAAACTAAATTATTTCAAATTTGTATTATTGATAAATGATAAATATTACTTATGATCCAAAAATACTTACAAGAAGTACACGATATTTAATAATTTATCATCGGGCGTTTTAAACATTTTTGTTGCTTACTTGAATGTAGGTATTAAAGCAAGTTTTTAATGAAAGAAATCGATATTAAATTTTTAATTTTAAAAAATTACGGGGAATAATCGATTTTTCTCATTAAAACCTTCCTGTACAGTTGCAAGCATTTTTAAACTTTTATTCTCAGCCGCTGGTCAATCGCTCTTAACAACAAAGTTTAATTACCAAAACCAACAATAGACTTGTTGGTCAACATTATAAACGATCTTTAAATTCGCTCAGGATGTTTGATAAAATTCGGTCTCGAGTTTTTTGACGTGTAAACCGTATAAAAACCTATTTTTGTTGTTTTTAATTAAATAAAGGTTTTTCTGGGCAGAAATTCCTCATGTGATATACTGCCCGGTTCATTAAATCACCGCGTTCATTAAAGTTACCCATACATACAGGTAATTCGTTACCTTGTTTAATTTTTTTGTTTGTTTTCGCTGTGAAAAAATGTCATTGAGTACCAGGATACATCAACGATCAACAAAACCCTATTTCAATCCGAATTGACCAAATCCGTCATCTTCTTACACCAGAGCGATTCTGAGAGTATCTTTCAATCTGAAACGTACCACAATGACAAATATACATTTTTTTTTAAAACTAAAATGTGAAATAATACAGTTCAATCAATTAAAATTTACTTGCGCTCGCCTGGATTTGATCCCTGTTCCTCTGTCCTTCGAATTGCTGAACGAGAGCCTCACCTCTCGATCTTGGTGATTAAAATTATTCTCAAATATGTACTGACCATTAGTAAGAGAAGTAAGGCAAACATATAGTAGGTTTAAAGATAATTTGATATGAAACTTTTATTTCGTGTGAGAGTGCGTGCAATTTTTTATTCATAAACGTTTAATTAAAACCTGGTTTTGGGAAATACTTAGGTAGGTACCTACATAGAGAGTCCGGTCGAGTGTGAAGCTATGTGGTACTACAGTTCTGCCAACGGTAGGTTCGGTGAAACTCTACCTTAATTAATAATCATGTCTATTCAATTTAAAATATAGATTCGAGCTCTCTGGCTCGATAGACAATCGATTGTTTGAATGGTCAAGGGTTCCAAAGCGCCGGGTTCTTAGTGATTTCATTGAGGCATCACCGGGTTAATCATCTAGATAAGTCCTACATTATTGCTCAAACAACAATTTAGGATTTTTTATGATGGTATGAATTAACAATTCTTTTGAACGTGCCGATACATAGGTACACGATACACCTCTGCCATAGGTCACCGCAAGTTGTTCGCTACGTTTGGTGACTTAGCAGGGGTTAATGAGGTGAGTTTTATCAGGGTCTTGACAGCGGATGCGTCTGCCCACTGTGATGATCTCGCCTTTCAGCCAAAGAATTAGTATTTTCAGTATACCTAAAAAAGGAAAGCACATATGGAACTGGGGTAGAGTTCTTCTCAGACGTTGGGACAATTAACATTCCAAAAAAGTCAGTTGAAGCAAAATTTATGACTGCAGCAAACAAAAAAATACGGGCGAAACCTATTCATGAAATAATTAATGGGTCTTAAATTTAATTTTAAGACTAACATCTGAGGCACAAAGGTTGACAGAATCGATTTATTAATGGTCAAAATTGTCACTAAGGCGTTTGCACCAAGTGACATTCCTGGACCTCGATTTTGACGCAGTTAGAAAAAACAACAGGATGTTATTTTAACATCCAAAGAACATCTAAAGGCGAGACTACATGTGTGGCAAGAAATAATTCATGGGCTTTTGGGTTTTTTATGACGTAGTTCTGAGTACAGAAGACATGGCTGGTACAGACTCGGACTGGTAGACACGGGTTAGCAGTTTATTGAAACGAAAGTTATAGGCGTATTTAGGGCCGTATCGTAAATAAAAATGATAAAAGTAAGTAACTTGTTATTTACTATTAAACGTAGTGCTATCTACTGAGTGGTTGATTCACTCCGCCATCAAACAATAATGAACAATTAATTCACTATAATAAATATTGAGGTCAATATTCGAGATAAAAACTATCCTACCTTAGGTTGGGAAAAATTACGGATAGTGTGCTAAATTTCATCAGAATCGGTTGAGGGGTTTCGGAGGTTATCTTGAACAAACATCGTGGTGCGAGATTTTATTTATATATTATGTTTGGACTCTTATTGTACATAAATGGGTGCAGGGAACATACTTGCATTGTAGGTCTATTTCCAATAAAGGCACTTTAATAAGAAGGTACGCTAATTTGTGCGGGCGAAGCATCCCTGGATACGGGCCCGGCCTTGAATGCTTAACAGAGAGAGTCGTTTTCGGGGTATTAACAGAGATAGTCGATTTCAGGGGATAGGACGGGAAGGTCGCTTAGAAATAATTTTAAATAGCGAAGTGCATTTTTAATTACGAACACGGTAGTCGGTTTTCGAGGGAGGGACGAGAAGGTCGCTTAGTAATAAGTTAAATAGAAAGTGCATTTTTGATTACTAAAAAAGAGAGTCGGGTTCGGGGTATTAAGAGAGATAGTCGGTTTTCGATGGGAGACGGGAAGTTCGCTTAGTGATAAGTTGAAAAAATCGAAGCGAAGTGCATTTTAATTACTAACACAGATAGTTTATTTAGAAGCATGCACCAAACTGCATGAAATATATACCGCTTGTGAATGTGAAAAAAATGTGATCGGATAACACTGAGATGGTTGGGTAAGTGGATGCTCTATGGACTAACAATAAAATCACTCAATTATTAATCAACACCTTGCAATTTGGGCCTTGAAATTTGAAAATTGAAATGGATTTTGTGCATCTTGAAGCAAAACTATTTACTTCGTAAGATTACCTGTTGAGGAGGCGATAAGCAATATTTAGTTATCCCAAATTATATTTATAAAATAATTGTAACTTTGCAAAGATTTAAATTTTCACATTCAAATTGAACAATTGATTGTATATTATTTCAGTGAGACGTAAGGTTCTGGGTTCGAGTCCCGATTGCGACCGTTATCTTTTATTATTTTCTGTGTTTTGTTCCTTTTCACATTTAAGAAAAAATTAGACTATTATTGTTATCTGCTTCTTCAATGTATTAATTTAAACATAATTACAGTTGCATGTGAATGCTAATTATCCCAAATATTTATATATTCCTGTACATAAATATAAAGACCTTTACTACGCGGTATAGTGTTCAAGTTTAATCACAGTGGAACAATTTTGAAAAAACAAATTACCCTTCTTGCCAGCGCAATCTAATTTAAGGACATTATCTTCTCGTTTTACATCTCTACCGTTGACGTTAGATTCATAACATTTCATTCAATATCGGTACGTTAGACAAAGGGGCGCACACGAGGGGTTATACGGTAATAAATATTTTCCCCACAGTATTATTAAAGATCTACTTATATTTTCTTAAGTTATTATGTTTTACGCGGCGAGCGTCGGTTTTGCATTGATATTCGATTTATTTGAATACCGTCTAAACAAACTTTACTCCAAAAAAAACCCAGCAGTGTCAGGTGATTGTCGAGAGAATAACTTCGCTGGGCTTCCCTATCCGGCGATATGGGTTGTTTCCACGTACGTCGCTCATTAGGCGAAATGGACGAAATTCACGTGAGCTCTCCTATCTCTTGATCGGCGGAAACGAAGGAAACGGATCATTGACTCGATTCTGAATATCGGTGACCTTGCGCGGATGGACTTGAACCCTGAACCTAGAAATGGCCCTGTATCAGCTGTGTCGGTGGTTGACCACGAGTCCCACTTCACCCAGGCACTCGACATTGTCCGGAGAACAAAGGACGTGATCCCACTCTGTCACTGGTATGGCTTCCGTTTCGACAGTATTAGCGGTGAGAGAGCAATCAAGCAGAACATCTGTAGGAGGAGTCTGAGGTCATTGACAGCTTTTCTATTCCCGCTAGTCTCCAGATGAAGGGGACAAGATCGTGATGGGCTCCGTTATCTTATGTTGACACGTGAGAGATGACCTTTGTATTCGTTTGGACGAAGGGAACAATGGCTTGTATTGTTTCGATGATTTCCAACGGGTTTTCGTTGTTCCTGAGAAACACTGTAGTCGGGAATGAGTTCTGAACGAAGGTGTCGAAGTTCGTAGGGCGGAGCTGACCAAATTCACGACTTGGAAGGTTCAGCTCGCGAGTTCTTGACCCGGGAACCAGGATTACATTCTGGATTGACAGTGTGAGGCTATTGACGCGAGATGAAGACGAGTGCTGTAAAGCTCAGGCCCGCGAATTTACACAAGGAGCACTGTTCTCGTCGCGCTTGCTTGAGTCGTGCAGGGCCCAGTCTTCTCTGAAATTAACTACCGACATAAATTAGTGGCGTACACATTTGGATATACTAAACACGCACTCTACAGTACGTACCCTTTTACTTAACGAATTTGGCAGGTGTGATTGACGAAAGTCTGGGAGCTGACAGTTTGCTGTAAATGATGCTGAGGAGACGGCGAAGAATTCGGCTCCTGAGCCTACTAATTTTATTTCTTCGAAACCAGTGGGATGCACGCGGGGATTCCCGACCCCTGACTTATCCGCAAGTATTCACTTCGGTATAATGTTCATGGCTGCGGTTAGCTGGGCGGACCCTTAACCTTCAGCATGCTGGCCATCATCAACATATCATCATCATCATCAGGCTCGGGCCGAAGGGCACGACCTGAACCGGAAGTCATCTGAGCACCTTCTGAGAGCTCTTAGACATACTTCAATCACACTCGACGGAACGGAGCGTCATTTTTATGTCTAGCGACATGGAATGACCTTTCATCATGAACCTTCAACCTATCATCTTAATCATCATACCATCTTACCTTGCGAAGATTTGGTAGAGATATTCTCCCATTACCGCATTGTACTATGGAGATTTCAACATATTAATCATCACACCCCCGTTACCTGGCGACGTTGGTAGAGACCACTCCCACTACCGCACGAATGTCTACAATGGATCCTTCACCGCTGAATTAAACAACATATCAATCAGATACGTTTTTAGATTTTCACGGCCAAAAGCATTTTCGTTGTTTGTTTTTGGGGTGTTATGCCGTGTTGTGCTACCTCCTTCTTTAGCCGACGTTTCGGACAGCGTTGCAGTGTCCATCATCAGGGCAGATCCGGCAGATCCGTCGATGTGGACACATCGACGGATCTGCCGGATCTGCCCTGATGATGGACACTGCAACGCTGTCCGAAACGTCGGCTAAAGAAGGAGGTAGCACAACACGGCATAACACCCCAAAAACAAACAACGAAAAAAACATATCAATCAACTACAAAAATCACACACATTCCCCTCCCGACAGGGACGAAACATGTCAATTTTCATCAGTTACGAGGCAACAACTAAATCTTCCTGGAGGCGTTGGGATTGGGGTTAGCTCGACAGGTTTTCCTTCATCGAGCTAATTGGGAATTGGAGGAGACCAATCGTAGCAAGCACATGTTTGTCCCTATTCCTACCCATTATACCTACCTGTAAGTAGATTGCATACAACTAACAACCAATAGGAACTTAGAATAACTAATTTGAATTATTGTATGAATGATGTTTTGATATACTCTAACAAAAGGGTTTATAACTCCGAGTTTAGGTAGAACGGCACAGAGAGTTAGGTATATCGTAGGTAGACTATTCGTCAATAGCATGGGGAAGGGTATTAGATCAGTAAATAGTAAGATAGACTGGGAAGTTAAATGATTAGCCAGTTAGATAGAATATCGTCATTGTTGAAGATCTGACAAATTGCAACACACCACAGCTAAGAACCAAAAGTTACCACAAATCCGTTTAATCTACCTTAATTAGCGCTATAAAGGCGAAACAAAAATAATCACAACGTGTCTAGTTAATTCAAAAGTAATTAAACAACAATTTATCAGTACGTACTTGCCTACGTACTGGCAGCTCCAGCAGTAACTTAAGGTTTTCAAAACTTAAAGTTATACGAAAAAAAAAAATGATCACCCTTAAATAGGGTTTATTTAAGTCGAGGGGGATCAAAAGGTTTAGAACCATTACACCACAAACTGCGTGGATCGGGATATCAGACCAGCCATTTCTCCTCTGAGCAAGTTTAACTTAATATTTCTATTTTTGAAACTGATAATTCGTGGTGGAATTCCTTTCTCCAGCAAGAATTTCTCGGAACGCTGTCTTGCACCGCAGTAGGAGATATGAATTTATACGTCCATCACTCCTGGACGCACTGATCCCCAGATTCTTTCCCACTCCTTATACATTTTACTTTCCAGAGTTTCCTCTCCATCCTTTCCTAAAAATAAGAGCTTTACAACATCCTCAAAAATGACATCCTCATTACCTTTTGAGTGGAGCTACAAAATTTTTTTTTTCGTAAATCGTATTAAAATATTAAATTGATACGTCATTGGATTGGGAAAATATAGGTCAATGACAAACAGATGGGCTGATGATTTGCCAATTTTGGATGAGTAAGAGACACCAGCAAAACACAAACTGGATACATTTTAGGGACGCCTAGAGCCTAAAAACGGTAAACCTGGACGCCAAAGAGCTGTAATTATAAAAAAGAACGAGAAGAAGGTGTTATCATTGAACTGTGGATTACAATATGTTTTGAAGATCTAGCAGCTTAAGAAAAAATAAACTTATTCAGTTACCATGACCATTTTTAGATACGGAGCATCAATACAAATAAACGAAAGCATTGAGGGGAAGATGAACAATTCAAAGTGATAATGGCACCATCTGCTGAATATATATTTATTTATTTATTGTTTTGGGACATTTACAGAACATTAACACGAACAATTATAGAATAAGCACAATTGAGAGCGTGGGCTTTAATATTCCACTTAAAAATGTTCACAGCATGCACAGTCTAAGAATTGTCTTTCACTACGGAGTAAAAATGATTATAAATAACAAAAATGAGAAATAACAGAATATAAAGACAAGTACAGGGTTTAAAAGTAAAATAAAACATAAAGTTTAAGGAAACATATGATGTACAAATAGAATAATAGATAGTAACAGCATTCAAGTTAAAATATTACTATTCTCTTAGACGTTTGTAAATATGTTTTTTAAAATATGCGAGACTGTCTGCATAACTATCTGTATAGTCACATTCAATACAATTATAAAGACGACACATTCGTGACAGTAGATTGTAGTATGCAATATTGTTATAAAATAATTCAAGATGGAATATATTATGATGAATATAATGCAATCGTAATGGCACGTTGGTAGTACTATATAAGAATCATCTAATTGTTCACAGGTTCTTCACATTTGACCTGGCCAGTGTTTGCAACAGTAGTTGGATACTGTATTTATTTAACTAGAGTGATAATTCTTCCAACACTGGAAGGAGAAATTTAATTAAAAGCTCGCAACATGCACACTGCACACTCCGCGCGGACGAGGAGGTATTCGAAGGTATGCAAAATAAAATAGGCCAACATCTAAACGAGAAAATAGGGAGGAATAAGAGTGGTGGCTTTTACGGGATTTTCTATTAACAATTTGTATTTAGTTTGTAAATTGTCAATTGGGATGCTACAAGAGGAAATGATCTTAAATGAAGTTGAAGTACCAGAATAAATAAAACACATAATTCGTTTAGTTCATGAAAAACGAAAAATTCAATTAACAAGTTTTTAGAAAGAGTATCTACTTTTAAGTCCATAATCAAAATGCAGCAATAGTTTTAAAAAAATTGAAAAAATATTGTTCCTGAGTGTGGTTTCCAGTAGAATAGGTACTTACTTAATTTTCTCAGATCTCTCAGAATCTCAATAGCCAGCACCATTCCGTTTAAAATGGTTTTTTTAGCACGCTTTAATTTTATAATGTTTGCAAACTAAATTTGAAAAAATCACTTTCTTTATTTATTGTTTTCGTCAGATAGATTTTTATTTGATTATTCATTTGATATGATAAGAGGTAACTTGTGCAGCAATTAGTTTAAAATAGATTTCTTATTCTATATGTTGTTATTTTTTGCAATGAATCATATCATCTTAAGTTACTTTATAAAATACGTACAATCACATTTTTTCTGAAATTCCTTATGAAGTCTAAAAAAGTCTCTACCCTGGCCTGTCTTCTTATCGGTTTCAATTTGCAGACAGTACATACCTTTTTTGTATCAGTTGCTAAATTAAAGTATGTTTAGCACGAATTTAAATAACTATTCTTAAGTATTAAGGTAAAATACAACAATATTTGATTGTTTTCAATAACTTTTTTAACTCAAATTTTTTCCCGCTTTTTTGTGAATCTACCCTAGCAAATTTCGTTCTGCTCCTTCAAACATAAATATAAGACGGCCATATTCCAAATAGCTCTCCAGTACATCTAAAGACGTGAAGTTAGCAATACCAAACACACGAGCCGTCAGAGCGCTGCCATTTGTTAGCTGCTGAGAGGCGACAGTGCGGTGTAATGATTTCGCAAGGTGATTGTGTCTCTACTCCGTAAGTTATAAAAGTTATAATATTCGTTAAATTTATTTTGTCTTTACTGCCCTAACTTAATAATAATGTAATAGTTAAAGTGTGATGTATAATTAACCCAAAAATTTCTTATGTCAATTAAAACAATTAAAATTTGTCATGAAAACGTCTCTCACCTGCCTTATTTCCTCTGGCAAGATAACTGCCATTTTGTTGATGTGTTTACCCAAAAAATAAATCAAGGCCTTCCAAAAAGTAACATAATATATTTCCCTTACGTGAGAAGGTTCATAAACGGGACAAAAATCATATTTTAAAAATTCCTACTTTTTTCCTTGGCCGTATCCACTATGGACCTCAAACCTCTTATCGTAGAATTACCATATGCATGTATTATTTTGCTTTCAGAGACGAAGTAAGATTTGTTAGAATCATTTTTCCACAACAGCTTCGTATGGCTGACCATGTAATTTTTAAGAAGGCTTGTAATTTATTTACAACGCAGAATGACTTAGGGAAACCAAATAAAACGTTTCCATAACACCACCTAAACCTCCAAAGTGCAAACATGTATCGCGATACCTGGAAAACAATCTGCAATAAGGGGGTTATGATAAATATTGAACCTCGGAAGCGGAGTAAAACTAAAGAGGAATGAAAAATCTAAGAAGGTTCAAGGCGAGATGGTAGCTTATTTTTGTAATACCCAATATAAAACAAAATGTGTGAGTACAGCACTATCTTTATAAAATGAATACATACAGGCTAGAGAATCAGCTTTCCTTGAACAAATTTTCTTTTACATTTCATTAATTTTTAGTAGCTTCATAGAGAAGTAGATCCTCGAAGTATCGCCTTAATGTAAGACCACTATTCAGAATAGCAACTTTGCCTGTACATTATATCCGTACTCGGTGACCAGATCTGCATAGCCAGATACTTCCTCTTTCAACATTTCTCTTCCATACATGTCATTCTCTTCCCCGTTACCTTCAGTAGATAGATAGATAGCAGTTGAAACTCTTGTGTGGTACTTACAAAAAATATTATGAAAAAAAAGTTGTCTAATACTAAAATATTATGTAATAATTGCAATACTTTCCCTTTTACAATGCCCAACCGCCAATGAGAAAGCCTAACCGTTTAAAACGTAGGCGAACAAAGCTGTCTGTGGTCACTGGAGAAAGACTTCAACCAGATTCGCACATTGGTTTGTGTTTCAAAAAAGAATATTGCCTTTTCAATAGACAATAAAACAACTGTTTCTAATGCTTTGTTCCGTGCCTGGTTCCATGTAAAAGTTTCTGCTCAGTGAATTTTATATTGTAGTTCAGTAAGGAATTATTATACAAAGCAGAAAAATAAAAAAATTTAAAAATGTTTTATTTTCGTAATTCAAAGACGATAAAAGTAATTGTGTTATCTATTTCAAAATAGGAATTTTGGTATTTCAAGAAAAAATACTTTTTTTACGTAATTAAAAGACGATGAAAAAAACATTTTATTTTTTTCAAGATAAGAAATTGGTATTTAAAAAAAAATATTACTTCATCTTATTAAAATGAAACGCGTTTTTTTGATCAGGAGACAGCAAGAACTGGCATTTATTAAGCTTTCAAATATAACCATAGATGGCGATAGTAGTAACCTAAGAGTATGGATATTAGAGAGACGGCATGTGAAGTGTGCCCGCGCGCTCCAAGTGTGCCTTTTCGAGAATTCTACGCACATGGCTGAAATTGGCTGTCACCATGTAAAATGGCTGCTGTCGGAACGTATTAAACGTCCAAAAACCAGCAGCCAATGTAAGCCGTTTGGGTAAAATTCTCGAAAAGGCACACTTGGAGCGCGCGGGCACACTTCACATGCCGTCTCTCTAATATCCATACTCTTAGGTAGTAACCTAGGAAAAAATTCGGTACTTGGGAAACACTCCGAAAAAATAAGTTGAATTATTTTTATACTAACTTTGGGCTGGAAAATCCGAATCTGAAGGAATTAGGTTGGGGAGGTCAATATCAACTGAGTTACAGGACTTTAAAGTTTCGTACACAGGAACAAATCCGCAATGCATTTTTGACATATTGTACTGCAAAGTCAAAGTGATTCAATGATGCCAACCTCAGAAAATTGCAAAGTGTTGCCATTAAGCAATAATATGCTAGGTTTGTGTAACATGGTTTGTGATACAAAAGGATGTTCCCCATTTATAGCGCCTGCTTACGTCAAGGCAAGAAAAACATCCCAGTTTTCAAGTAGTTAAGCGGCTACGCTAGGTTTGTGTAACATGGTTTGTGATAAAAAAGTGATTGACACATTCTATTCACATAATAACATTGATATTATTGCTTAATGGCAACACTTTGCAATTTTCTGAGGTTGGCATCATTGAATCACTTTGACTTCTTCAGTACAATATGTCAAAAATGCATTGCGGATTTGTTCCTGTGTACGAAACTTTAAAGTCCTGTAACTCAGTTGATATTGACCTCCCCAACCTAATTCCTTCAGATTCGGATTTTCCAGCCCAAAGTTAGTATAAAAATAATTCAACTTATTTTTTCGGAGTGTTTCCCAAGAACCGAACTTTACCCGTAACCTATATTTTGATATAATAACACTTATTAAACCTACAATTTATTATTTTGATGAGCATCTAGCCAAAGCACTTAAAATGAATAATATAAAATTATATGTAAAAATGGAGTTTAATTGGAAAAAGTAAACACAGTTGTTTATTTGTATTCTCGTACACGTTTGGAAGTTTAGGAAAATACTCTCTTTTTCGTTCTAGTGTAAGACCACCTTTTGAACCTAACTAAATGACTTGAGCCATGCATGTTTACCATATCTAAATAACCAGTTACCTTCTTATAAATCAAAAGAGGATGCCAATGTAATAAACAGTTTAAAATAATCACTAATTTAAAAAATAAATAAAGAAGAAACTTTCTACTATAACACATAAATACTTGTCACACTTAAACATAACCACGTAAAGACCTCAGCACAGGTTCTCCTAGTGAGGTGTTCACGAAACATACAACATTACCCAACCACAGTTTCACATTCACTAACCTAACTTACACACAACACAACAAAAAGTTCATAAATTATGTTATTAGCTATTATGTATAAATATTAATAACTTTATGTGAACACTGTAATATTATATAGAAATAAAAAAATAAATAAAAAAAAATAAAAAATAAAATAAAATGTTTCTCTAAACCAAGCAGTTGAGACCTAAGAATAAAGTAGGATCAATCGCTGACAAATATACCAACAATCTATTTCAACAACTATTTCTTATCTGAAATCAATATTGGCATAAATATCTTTGTCCTTGGCACAAAAGATTCGTGTCTAAATTGTTAGATTTTGGGTTGTTCTTGACGTTATCGCTTTTTGGGGAATACACTCTAAACTCGTTCAATAAATTTTTATAGCTACCGATCTAGACTTTATTCACCCATCTTGACATCGTCAATCTTAAAAGCATAACATGATAGAAGCTTTCCTAAAAATACCGCTTTTAAAAATGTTATAAAAATGGGTGTAATTTTTATATTTTTTATTCAAATTGGTAACACTTAAATGTTTTAAGACTCAGAACGCACATAAGCAATTGCTTCGAAAATCGTTTTCAACCGCAAAATATTTTCCCAAGATTGGGTTAAACTTTCCGTATAGGTAAATTTGGGTTTACGCCGAGCCGTAAAACTTTTACAATCGCCATAAACGGTAGATATTCCTTTTCGTTTTTTGGGAGGCATTTTTCTTTTTCACCCCTATGGCAAGTCTCGGGGGAAAAAATAAGGGTTCTCACCTTGTTACTCGAAATAAAGCTTTGGGTTACAATCTCCAATGATAAAAGTTACACTAGGTGAAAAATAATTAAAGATTTTTTTTTAACCAAAAGTTTATAGTAGGTATTTGTGATAATTTTATTGGTTACTGATATTGATAGAAACCAATTGTTCTAATCCAGCAGATACCTTTTTCCTTGTCATATTTATTGGAGCTAATACACTTTATTAGTCCTGGCTACATCTAGGAAACAGTTAAGTATGTCAGTTTCCTGTAGGTATCTCGCTGTTGCTTTACGGCTTCCTTTTTTTACGGATTTATATTAATAAAACATTTGTAAGTATGTAGGTACGTGAATATCTTCCATACGTGAAACGAAGCCGTTCCAGGAAAAATATTATGAGATCTTTAAATAGTGACATTACTAATAAAATTATCAATTGTTTCATATCCTTTTAGAACAACGGTTATATAACTGAACGATTTATTAAGTTAAATTAAACAAATAACTTTGTATCAACCACTATTATATAATCACAATTACCTACATGTTTCAAAACCGATGGTTTCTTCGTCAGGGTAGTAACGAACTACCTTGACGAAGAAACCATGGGTTTAATTTAATTCAAAATGACGCCACAAAGTGATTTTGCGAAGTTTGAAGAAAGGATTTATTAAGTATTTGTATCGTATCACTCGGTCATTTTCGTCCTTGTTAAACTGGCTGAATTTATCATACGATGCAAACATTTAAGGTACTCTTTTTTACAATTTTCACTGTTTTTATGATATATTATTTTAATATTTTGTTTGTGCAAGGTAGGTATTTAATTGTATAATTGCTTATAATTGAAGTTTATTGGTTTATCGTGTTCATTTCACAATTTAATAAACAATTAGATATCATTGTATTCAACATTTTATACAACTGTGATTACACAACAAAATAAAATAAATCAAAATTTAATAATTATTTTAGCATTTTTTCTAGCCATTATGTAATAATTCAAAGTTCAGTATCAATAAAATAATAATTTTTTATGGGAATTCCGCACAGAGTCCAAATTGCTCCCATACGCCTGGAGCCAGTGAGACTATGGGAACCCCAATTTTGGGTAAGTTGTGAGGCTGAAGTTGGTGGGGAGGGGAAGAAAACGGGATCAGATCTAGTCACTAAACACGGCTAAAACTATTTGATGCAACTTTTCAATATTGTAAACCACTGTAAACTTTTAAACACATGTTCACCTCATTGTAAAAGCCTAATAGCGTTTAAATAAAGATATATTTTTTTTAAAGAAAAACTCTTTTTAACTTCTGAAGGTTATTCCCATCAATGTAATATATATTTGAATAAGAAGATATGAATAATAATAAATAAAATATAAAAAATAATAAAATTTGAAATATGACTTTGAAAATTACGGCGGTTTTATAATCGCAATGGATGAATTGGTAGATCACCGTCCCGGTAAGACGTGAGATCTGGGTTCGATTCCCAGTTGCGACCATTATGTTTTATTATTTTTCTGTATCTTGTTCATTTTCGTATTTTAATGTAGATAATTATTCTTATCTTCTTCTTCAATAAAATATGCAATAATGGCTGTACCCACCTACAATATTGTTCATAATAATAATTGTAGATATCAGAAAAATATTGTTCGACAATCTAATCTGCATTAAAGTAGGTTTTTTTTACTCCCTTTCTATTATATTTGATCTCCTTTTTTACCCAATAACACAATCTAGTGTTTCCTATTTTATCCTTAGAGTCTCCGTAAGTTTTTTTGGTTTTAAAGAATTCGTTAAAAAATGTAGGTGGTATTCTTCCCCATGAAAGATTTATGTTAGAATGAAGGATAATTTTTTTTATTTCACGTCTGGAAGGTTAAAAAAAATCAACTACATTGTAGTTAAAAACATTAATGTATGTGTTAATTATTTTTTATCTAAATTTGAATAGAGCGGATACTTTCAATTCATCCTGGTGACGACCATCATTCGGGAAAATGAGCGTGGCTTGAAGCTGGGTTTAGTGACCTGATCTGAATAGCTAGGTACTTCTCCACTTTTCTCTTTCCAATTGGTTACCTCAAATACCCAAATGAAAGATTCCACAATTCCATATTTACATTCCATTAAGATGACGCCTAAAAGTAGTGGAAACTTTACTGGTGTATATTCAAAAATCAGGAAAACTTTACTCAGAAAAATTCAGACCAATTCACAAGATCCACACTACAACACACGTTACACCAACCCACAACTAAAGCTACTTTTTTACAAAGAAATATGCAATATCTCTCTATAAAATTGTTTACTATCCTTCCTCTTGCAAATAAAATCCATAAAAAAACATAACCGACTTCAAAAGAATCATTAATACATGGATTATGGACACATGAAGGAAAAATATTGATATAATTTTACAGTCAAATAAATATCACAGCTTGTATTGTGTTATGTGTTTTCTATACATGTTTAATAATTTTTATCGTAGGTATTATTGAAACACAGGTATTAACTATATTTTTAATCACAAAACAATGAACAATGTGTCCTTAGGACGGGGTACCCCAGTAAGGACACATTCGTTTAAAAAAAATAATTATTAAAAAATATATCGATATATATATTAAAAAAAAAATAGCAATAATAATTTGAAAGAGTATACCAGAAATTAACTTAATGAAAATCAGAAAACTGTACAAATACAACATATGCTTATTAATCTACAAAATTTAAAATGGCTTTATACACACAAATACTACATTTATGAAAACATCACCAGTACATGAACACCACACAAGACATCGTAGTAAATTATACACGAATTCAACAAAGACAGAGTGTGGCAAAAAAAACATAGGCTATGAGGGTATTAACATATATAATCTCCTTCCTGACAACCAAAAATAAAACGAATATATTTAAAAAAAAAAAGTTTGCTCTCAAGATTAATGAGCAAAACCAAAATGTTCTTACTTAATAAAATATGTTACTTGGTGTTAGGTAGTAAACCATCATTATTATTACTATTTGTATCAATGTATACTGTATACTTAAGTTAACAAAGCGAAATATGTATATTTCTTTTAACTTAATAAATAAATAAAAAAAGAAAGCAGTATTACATTATGAATCTATTGGAGGATTGAGATGTAGGTGATGCCGACTAGTCAAAACTATCAGTTGATAGTAACTACTAAAACTTAAAACTAGAAACTTTTTTATCATTTTATTGCCAGAAAAATCAAAGAGGTTTATGACGTGGATGATGCTCAAAAAGTGAATTTCTCTCTTAGCGGAAAATCAACCGTGAATTAATTTTTCTATTTTTTACATTATCTCAACACAAACGGCACTGAGGAAAAAAATCCCCCTGGGGCCTATGTTATCTTTGGGGCTGTGTGAAGAGGAGAGGAAGGTCTGGGAAGGAACAAGATATGAAGGGAAGATAGGTATCTAGGGGTCAATGTCCCAGGAGCGACGGACGTATGAATCGGTCCGTAACACTGCGTTGCAAGGCGGTAGGTGGAGAGAGTCCGGCTGGAGAGGTGTAGGTTAGGTCTCCCTCAACCCGATCCGTTCCGTCACGCAGTAGGTGGACAAAAGCAACTGCCACCAAGACCCAGAAAAACCTCACCCAATTAGCCCGGTCACCCCCGCTAAGTCACCAAAAGAAGCGAACCACTTGGGGTGACCTATGGCAGGTGTGTTGGATATCTAATAAATGATGGCGGTACCCAGACCCGCCACCCAAGTGTTATATTTTAATAAATTATGTCACTCATAAATCCATAAGTAAAATAACGAAAGTAAAGCGGTCAAGTAAAAATGAGTCATGTATGAATCTGAATTGATCGAGCTTTCGAAAAACGTAATGTAGGGAAAATTTTAGAGATTTAATATAATATTAAAATAAATGTCTATTTAAAATTAAGTATAACTTGATAAATTAAAAAAGTAAGATGTAGCCTAAGTAACCTTGTGCATGACACACAACTGAACACTAAGTAAAAGTTTTATTAATTTAAGCTCTTAACGAAGTGCCTCATGCACAAGACCACAAAGTTTACCATGAAAGCTAACGCGAAGTAAAAAGTTACAAAGTTACAAAGTTTAGTGTACAGAATACCAACTTTATTTAAATGTTTACTAGCTTACAATAAATCTTCTCGCCTTCTAAGTTCTGTATCGTAATCTTACATCAAACAGGTCTTCGACAGACTACTCTAGACATAAACTGAAGTTATGATGTAATAAAGTGTTATGTCCACAATATATATTTTTTAAAGACTACAACCACAGTTGTGTCGTGATGGGGGACTTAGTCAACCGAGGAACTGAAGTCACAATGCCTGGGAGGTAGCCAGATGCGATGCCAACTCAGTCACTGACCGGTCGACGAACGACCATTTATTTATACATTATATTGGGATGGAAGAATAATATAGTCAAGAGACTGTAATTAAAATAATGTTTTAGAGGCCTAGAATAAATACAAATTTGAATGGAAAGAAATGTTCGATTTACTCACTCTCACCTGAAATCGTATATTTCCATCCCATGTGACTTTCGTAAACGCCCACAAGGCATTTCTTGTGTTATTCATTGTTCTGAGCTTGGAGATTGATAACAGGTGACAAAGAATAGTCAGTGAAAAATCGGTCAGAATATTTTATCCATTCGAGCGATCACGCGAAATAAATAAATTTGACTTGAGCGCTCGCCATCTTCGAAAATTAATTTTGAAAATATTCCGCCAATATTAAAAAAATCATTACTCCACATTTGTGTTCGTAAACATACAAACAAATTATATTCTTATCCAGCCAATGAATTCACCTACATTTAAATAATCTTCCTAAATTTGTAGAATTTATAAAGAAATTATTAAAAAATCATATACATTCCAAAAGGTTATATTTTCTGGGTTTTCTAGTTAAAATCTGCCGTGCAAACTTTAACTTTTTTTTTTTTTTTATATTAACTCCACACAGGAGGCCCTGAAGAAAATAATTTCCCTCAGGGCCTATGTCATCTTTGAAGATGCTGTGAGGAGGGTCTTTTTGAGGAGAGGAAGGAGTGAACGTGGGTCTTGAAGAGACCCATGTTATAGGAAGGAGGAAACACAGAGGCCGGCAAATCGTTCCACAGCCGAGCTGTTGAACACAAAAACGAGTCGTAGAAGCGTCCCGTTCTCATGTGACAAATGTCAACTGTGTACATATGTTGGGCGCGCGTTTGGCGTGTTTCCCGACTATGCACCGGTGCCGAGGGGATCAATGACGCTAGCTCCTCGGAGCATCTTCCATTGAAATACCGGTAGAACAAGGATAGCATTCCCACCCGACGCCTGTGCTCTAAAGATTGCAATCCGTTTGTTAAGACAGGAGAATCTATCAAGCGGATCGCCCATTTCTGCACAGAGTCGAGGGCGTTTTTCAGGTACATCGGGGCTCCAGACCAGAGATGGCTGCCAAATTCAACAGTGGGGCGCACTTGCGATTTGTACAGGGTTAGCAGTTGTGTACAATTAAAGTATCTGCGGGCCCTGTACAGTACGCCCAGTTTCTGAGAGGCCAACTTAACTCTGGCCTCGATGGAGCCCCCGTACCTGAGCTGGTCACTTAGAGTTACACCGAGCATATCAATGGAGGACCTGTTTGGAAGAATGCTACCGTTGAAGGAGACTAGATTGTCATTTCGATCCCTTTTAGACGTAATCAGACATGATTGGGTCTTTGAAACATTGAATTCGACGAGATTATTCTTACCCCAAGAGAAAACACTCTCGAGGTAGCCGTCCATTCTTTGCTTCAAAGCCCTCCGAGCCGTTGGAATTTGTGCACCCTTTGGGGGCTTGTCAAACAAAAAGCTATCATGGACTGTACTGTCATCCGCGTAGCAATGAATTGGTGCACATGTCAAAAGGTCATTGATGTGCAACAAAAACAAAGTCGGAGACAGAACCGATCCCTGTGGGACGCCAGCATTTATCGAGTGCGAGGAAGAGGTGAAGCCATCAGCAACCGTCTGAATCGACCTCTCCCTCAAAAAGTCGGCAATCCACGTACAAAGGACTTTGCGTCCACATTAAATTTTCTATGGAGTTTCTTGTAAATAGTCTAATTAATAATCCCATATAGA
Organism: Limnephilus auricula; assembly: GCA_951813805.1. Classification (NCBI taxonomy): domain Eukaryota; kingdom Metazoa; phylum Arthropoda; class Insecta; order Trichoptera; family Limnephilidae; genus Limnephilus; species Limnephilus auricula. Next base: position 12,905,008 of record OX638403.1, read on the forward strand.
AATATATATAATAAAACTGAATTTTCATAAGTTTTCAAGAGTTAAAATGATTTCCATGGAACAATTTTCGTAAGAAATTTTGTTCGTGAAAGCACAAATTTGATTGTAATAAAATATTATTTTTATTGGACTTACCAAAAAGAATTGCATTACACCACCTAGATACATTCAATGTCTTTATTCTACAATAAGCATTAACTCGATTAATGCTTTATTTATTGAAAAATATCCATTTGCAAAGATCGCCATACCGGGCAATCAAATACATCGTAAAAAACGAAAATCCACTGTTTTAAAGATAATTCACTTAATTTTTTATTATTTCGATGTTTAAACAGATTAAAAACATTGATAATTCAATCATTATCACAATCATTATTTTCTAATATATATACAAATATATTAGAAAAAGCGACAAAAATCACGTATATTCGACATTAAAAGAACAAGATTTTGAAAGTTGGCAGTTTGAAGAAATCTTTCCTATCAACTGAATTGAAGTGAAAAGTGAAGTGAAGTGAAAAGTGAAGTAAACATCAAAAGTGAAGGGAAAAATAGCGAGATCTCTTGATCATTAATTGAAGTAGACTTTCAGTTCTCAAACAAAGTTTTCTGCAAAACTCGTGAACATTTGAAAAAAAATTCAAAAAATGTTTTATGAACGTAGGAAAATGTGGTTCATTTTTGGACCGAAATCAATCCTAGAATAATTAAAGTGGTCCAAATTTGGACCGAAATCTCTCCAATGGATACAGACCTTTTTTACTGTTTCTTTCAGACTAGACGTCAATCATGATATGTACATTCAAACAGGTAGGGTACACACGTAAGCGCGAAACACTCGCACCGGTTTTGCCGACTAGCCGTCGACCGGTTATCGAACGCTTGTGCTAATTTGTATGGCAATATAAAAAATGACTTGAAATGCACACTTGCATCACCGATACTTCCGAGTCTATTTATTACACAAAAATCACCGGCTGTCGAAATCCAACAGGTGAAACAGGTGCGGATGTCCAAGCTCTACCAATAGAATAAAATATTAATTTCTGTACATGGCTGAAGGTCCTTGAAATATATTAGCAAAATAGTGAAGTATCTACTTATTTTACTAAATTTTCTCAATACCCGAGTTAAAATACGCAACAATGAGACTCTTCGTACTAGATAGGACCGGGGAACCAATAACTTAATTACCGCGGAGGATGAATTCCTTTTGGCTTTCGTGTCACACCCCATCGTCCGTAATTTGTCGCGCTCCCCTTCAATAGCTCACTTATTAGCAATCAATTCGTCATTATAATTTTCTATAGATTCAGACTCTGAATACGGAACCGTTTAATGAGGATGAAGGTTGAAATAATATTATTAAAATCGGCTGATCACAATTTAAAAAAATCACATTATATTTCTATGGTATGGTATTATCAGAATATAAGAGGTATGAGAAGCAAATTAGATAATTTCTCGATAAACGCTCTCTCGTCAAACTATGATGTTATATGTTTAACAGAGACATGGCTAAATTCTTCAATTCAAGATGCAGAGATACTGGATAAAAGATACACTATTTTCAGACAAGACCGAGAAAAACTAACATCCAGAAAAAAAGACGGGGGAGGAGTTTTAATAGCTATCAAGAAAAACATTGTAGCCTATCAAGTATATGAAGAACCCTCTAATATTGAACATATTTGGGTAAGAATTAAATCTAACGGATCAAATAAAAAATTTATAAATATTTGTATTGCTTATCTTCCACCAGACATTGCAACTGACGCATTTGCTAATTTCTTCAACAGGTGTCAAGACATATCTATTGAATCTCAAATCAATTCTCATACACTAATACTAGGAGACTTTAATATTCCTTCTATTGAATGGTCAGTTAACGCCAATAATGATGGTACTTATGTTGAATCATTTGGTAATCAAAAATCTTAATTTTTAATAGAATTTCTACATTTCTCAAACTTACAACAGTATAACTATATTAAAAATGTTAACAGTAGAATAATAATAATAATAATAATTGGATGACTTGTATAGCGCCGTTTTTGTGAAAAATCACCTCAAGGGCGCTGTGATACTGCTCTCTCTGATTTTACGCTTAATGTTCAACCTGCCCTCGCTCTTTCTAAAATTGACATGCACCATCCACCAATTGAAATGGATCTAACTATTAATACCATGCACAATCTTAATGATAACCTTGAACGTCCTTTATTCAATTTCAAGAAAACAGATTATCTTAATTGTACCAAAGAATTATCCTTAATCGACTGGACCCCAATGGAAACACTAAACTGCAATGAGTCTCTTCAATTCCTATAAAATAATATCTGGCCAATTATAGAGAAATACACACCAAAAAAAGGGAACAAAAATAAATATCCTATCTGGTATTCCAGTGTTGTTATCCATCAAATCAAAGAAAAAGATAAACTTAGAAAAAAATTCAAAAAATTTGGGAATCCAAGAGACTATGATAGTTTCACAATCCTACGAACAAGGGTCAAAACTGGAATACACAAATGCTTGCAATCTTATATAAATTCTATCGAAGACTCATTACACCATAGTACAAAACCACTATGGACTTATGCAAAATCAAAAGGTATGATTAACTCAATTCCTAAAATAATGCACCTAAATGAAACTGTAGCAAGCAATGGTCATGAAATTAGTGAACTATTCTCAAATTACTTCTGCTCTGTTTTTAATACAAATGATAGGTCAAATCAACATGTAAATAGTGATTCTCAAGAAAGCACCTACTCGCTCAATCATGTCGAAATTTCAAGGACTGAAATATTCAACGCTATGAAATCACTAAACTCAAACAAAGGTCCAGGTCCAGATTCCATTCCACCATTATTTATATCAAATTGTGCAAAATCTCTGGTTTATCCTATTCATGTTATATTTTGTAAATCCCTTAATGAAGGTGTTTTTCCTGATCTTTGGAAAATAGCACGTATCACTCCTATCTTCAAATCTGGGAATAAAAGCGACATCTCTAATTATCGTCCAATCAGTATACTCTCATGTTTTGGGAAAATTTTCGAATCCTTAATGTATAAAAGCATTTTTACACATTTTAAACATATTTTAAGTTCTGTTCAGCATGGATTCGTATGCAATAGATCCACTACCACAAATTTAATTGAATATGTCGATTTTTTAAGTACTAATTTTGACAAAAGAACACAAATAGATGCAGTCTATACTGATTTTCGAAAGGCATTCGATAAGGTCAGTCATCCTCTTCTGATCCAAAAACTAAAAAGAACTGGTTTCCACGGCAATCTCTTGAGATGGATTATATCTTATATTTCGCACAGGTGTCAATATGTACAAGTTAATAGTTATGAGTCCTCTCCCAAACTAGTCACATCTGGTGTTCCTCAAGGATCCCATTTAGGGCCACTTCTCTTTATTATATACATAAATGATCTAACAGCACAACTATTTTGTAAATGTTTATTATATGCGGACGATTTAAAAATCTTTCATCCCGTGAATTCACAAGAAGACTGCAAAACTTTGCAAAAAGACCTACTCACGTTGTCTCAATGGTGCATAGATAATGCCATGGAATTAAATATTAGCAAATGTTATATCATCGCATTCACGAGAAATATCCATAAAATTGATTTCCCTTACACGATCTGTGATGAAGTCCTAAAACGAGTAGATTACATTAGAGATCTGGGAATTTTACTCGACTCGAAGCTAACATTCATAAAGCATTATCAACACATTGTAAATCAAGCTAATAGAATGCTCGGTTTCATCACTAGAATCACCAAATCGTTCAAGAACATCAGTAGCTTCAGAATCTTGTACTACTCACATGTAAGAAGCATCTTAGAGTACGGCTCTGTGGTTTGGTCACCACACTATGCAATTCATAGCAACTAAGTGGAGTCCGTTCAAAAAAAATACGTAAGAATTCTAGCTTACAAATCTGGAGTACATCGCAATCTCGGTAACTATACTGAAAGACTTACTCACTTTAGAGAAGTCTCACTCGCCAAAAGAAGAAACGTATCAGATATAATCTCTCTGTTTAAAATCATTAACAATGTGTATGATTCATCTTTAATTAATCAAATTAATTTCAATATAAGGCCGAAATCCACAAGAAATCCGGTAACCTTTTGGATCGACACTTGTCGTAGTAATACAAGTTTTTTCAAACCAACATCAAGAATGACTCGATTGTATAATAGGTACTGCAATCTTCAAGACTTAGATATATTTTCAAACTCAATTAATACCTTCAGAAGTAACTTACACATACTTTTACCAGATGATTTCCTTACTTAAGCCATTTTATTTTTTTAATTTCTAACAATTACTACTTGTGCATTGGCTCCACAAGAAATGTATTTGTATGTCCAAGTGTAAGTACATGTATGCATATACATATATATATGAGTACGTTGTGCACATATTATATTCATATACTCGGCCACCATAACACGGGCATGTGCCTAGTATGGCGGCCATAAATTCCACAATTGTTATATATTTACTATTCAAAGAATAAAGAAACATTAAAAAAAAAATATATATATATATATAATTATGTGAGTATATTTGTGTGTGTATGTATGTGTGTGTATGTATATATATATGTATATTATATTTATAAGTATGTATGCATTTTTCTTCCTAATAACTGATTTCGATCCTCCTAATTTTTATATACATATTTGAAATTAAATTTATCACTCTTGTAACTAACCAATCATTAATTACATAAAGAATATTGAGATGAATGTTGTGCTCACCTATAATTAGAAACATCATTACAACAATGTATAATATGTAAATTACTGTAAAAATTATGTGATGTATTCTGTTGGCGAGCCAATAAATAAATAAATAAATAAATAAATAAATAAATGGTATTTTCGTTGAAATTTCTTCTGACGGAAGTTGAAACAACCCAATTTTTCGGTGAATGATGATTTGAAGGAAATTCACACTTGAAATTTTCCGAAAATCCTATGAAATTTTAGATGAAATTTCTTCTGACGGAGGTTGAAACAACCCAATTTTTCGGTGAATGACGGTTTGAAGGAAATTCATACGTGAAATTTTTCGAAACAACTGACTAAATTATATTATATTATGTCGAAAATTGACAGTAAGCATTTCTTTTTGAAAGGCAATGCCCAGGCAAATTTTTATAAATGCTTTATTTCAGCTTCACAAACGCTACAATCATAATATCCCTTTATTCTATACTATTCTTCGCTAATTACTAAATAATACATGGTACATAAATAATTAAAGATTGATTTTATTTGTCCGAACAGTATATTGGAAACTTATATTTAACAAGAAAAATCCATGAAGTAAAAATGATACATACCAAACATTACCACTAGCTTATTTATTATTAAATAATATGAAATAAAAATTTTATCGTTTTTTTCGATAATAATAGTTAGTTTTCTATGTTCCCAGTCAATTGCAAAAAACGATCAAACATCAGTCAATCTGCTTCATTTTACTCCACATAAGAGTTTCTGAGTGAAATAATTTTCATCAATGTCATCTTTGAGGATGCTGTGTGGATGATCGTTTTGAGAAAAGGATGTAGTGAACCTATATATTGAAGATACCCATGATAGAAAGTAAATTCAGAAAGCAAACCGTTCCACATTAATTCGGTCGTTTTGAGGAAAGACAAAAAAGAAATCAACCTAGGTCTTGAAGAGATCCATGATGTAGAGAAAGGAAATACAGATGCCAGAAAATCGTTACACAGCCGAGCTCTTGAACACAATAACGAGTCTGCAATCTGTTTTATTTTAACTTAAGAGGCTAGACTTTGCACCACACGCATCTGTCATTCTGTCCCGCTTACAATAACCTTACACAAACTTACGATACATGCGAATACGAAATGTGCGAATGGGACAACGCACATATTTACCTACAGAAATCGCTCGAAAAAGGGTTTCGGGAGAAAACATTTTTCTACACCCACACTTTCACTAAATTGTAATATAAAAACAAAAATATGTTTTCGAAAGAAGAAGCTATGTCGGTATGTTTTTATAATTTTGTAATTCTTTATGAGAATTAAGTTATCAGCACTTCTTCCTTATATATCACAAATTATACATGTTTGACAGTGAATGTTTACGTTACTATGAATCGCATTGAAAATTTAAAAACACAGCAACATAGGTTTTACCTTCTAAAAGGCAATTAAAAAAAACATATTCATTTCGTGCAATTTTTGATGCTGAAAAGTGTTTTTTCCCGGTCGTCCTTTTTGTATGGGTCGAAAAGCGAAGTCTATCGTCTTAAATGTAACTAACTAACCATCACGCCGTTTCTCCGCAGGGGTGGGCAGAGAGGACGGACCGCCAAACACCTCGGACTTGGCACACACTCTTTGCCTCATTCCCATTCATCCATCGTCTCATACATACTCTTCTATTTTTCTGACTCTTGACATGGCCCGACTCAAGTATCTGATTCACTTGATCGTGCCATGTCTTTCTCGGACGTCCCCTACTTCTGATACCATTCAGACTTGCATCATATATTCTCCTTCCGCTCCTTTCTTTGTTTATTCGCTCTACATGCCCAAACCATCTGAGGGTTCCTGTCTTAATTTTAAATGTTTTAAAATAATGAAAAGCAATCTGCTTTATTTTAACATACTCCACATAGGAGGTCCTGAGAAAAATAATATGCATTTAAATCTTTTAGGGGATGATGTGTGGAGGGTCGTTTTCAGGAAAGGAGGTAGTGAACCTAGATCTTGAAGAGACCGTGATAGAAGTAAATACAGAAAGCAAATCATTCCACATCCATTTCCTTGAAAAGCGGTGTGAAGACAGTTATATATTGTAACGGGAATAAGATCACCTGGGAAACGGTTAGTAAAGATCTCTAGGAAAACGTAAAAATAACAAGCAGTGTACAAATAAATTTAGTAGGAGATGGTTGACTAAGATAAATAAAGCTGTAATAATTAATACAGTGCAAATAAATGATGTCGCCGATAATTGAGTCGTTATTAATATAGTTCGTGAAACCTGTAAGTTAGTAGAAATGAACAATATTTCGTCTAGTATCTAAACAACTACTTTAGTTCTCAATATAAACATCGTAGTGCAAAAACACGGGTTTTAGGGGAGTCAAATTAGGATGATATATGGAACATATGGAACGTGTCCTGTAAAATCAAAAATAAATGGAAGAAATAAAAAGAAGAGAAAGAATAAAAATAAAGAAGATAAAAAATAAGAATTAAAAAAATAGTAATAAAAGAAAATAAAAGTTTTAAATACAATAACTGTTATTTGTTAAGCACAGATATTGAAAAAAAATTAAAATAAAAAACAATGGGTATATACTTAATAACAATTTGAAACAAATTATAACAAACCAACATTAAAAACAAACTAATGTTTGTATTGCACGTAACTCTTCAAACAGTCTTCATACATGTTACGAAGAGACAGAATAAAATGAAATAACTAACCAATTATAACATATTATACACGGGTTATGTTCATATCGTGCCCAATATGTTTTAAGATTTTCACGGCCAAAAGGATTTTTGTTGATTATTTTTGGGATGTTATCATCAGGGCACATCTGCCCTGATGATGGACACTGTAACGTTGTCCGAAACGTTGGCTAAAGAAGGAGTTAGCGTAACATGGCATAACTTTCCAAAAATAAACAACAAAAATATCGTGCCTACCTCAAGAATTTCTCATGTACTTTTTCCAATAAAAGGGAGTAATGTAACCTAATGGTAACTATAAGTGGGGTGCTGTGAACCAAGCAAGTATCAAATTAAATGTGAGTTTGGATCTATTAATAGTTGAAAAGGTCTCTTCAGACAAAACATTACATGACTATAATTTTGTTATCAAATCGCCAATCAGCGCTATTTCTATTAACATGTGAAAGGTCTTCATTAAACGCAGTTTCGTTTGAGATTTAAAATTGTAATACGCTGACAAGCTTCTCAGTATGATAGTATGTCCTCTTCTGCTGATCCCAATTTGTTAAAAAGGTGAACAAGGAATTAGAATCGGCATTAAACGGAAACCTTTAACCTGTCAAAAAAATAAAATGGTGCTTACTGGCCATTAGATGACAATGTTACATTTGAATTTCTGCGAAACAACTCGGTTTCAGTATTGCCCTGGTGAAAAATCACCATTGAGAAATGAAACGAAGCTTAAAATGGTTTATGCGTGTTTTTTTATCAGGTCTGAATAGGCAGGTACTTCCCAACCTTTCTTTTCCCAATCTCCTTCCCTTCCCTATCCCCTTCAGCCACTAAACTAACAACCTACCCCAATTGGGAATGCTGCGGTGTCACTTTTGTAATGTGAATACCTCATAAGAGTCCCAACTACTCCCGTCTGGAGCCAGTGAGATGTGGCTTCCCTAATTGGGGTATGTTATGATGTTGATGGGAAGGAGATGGTGAAGAGGAAGGTGGGAAGGTACCTGGCTATTCAGATCTAGTCACCAAACATATCTAGAGCCATTTCAAGTAACGTTCCAATTCTGAATAATGGTCTTACACCAGGGCGATAATGAGTGTATTTTCCACTCTAAACCGGACCGCAAATTTACCTTATATTATTTGAAATGATTATATTGTGAAAACAGTAATCAATTAGTATCGTCATCATAATTTAAATGGTATGGGCTTTGTAAATACGCTGACGGGCGGGATATTTAAACTTGGTGATTCGCCTGTTCTGGGTCATTACACATTAATAAACATCGAGTATTTGACCTCTCATGTCTATTACAACATGATTTTTTTAACAAAATATTCTAAAGTTTTCCATCCGTAGTTAAGTATATTCACAAACAGGGTTAAGTCAGCACCTTCATATGCACAAAAAAAATAAAAATAAACTAAAATCATTGGAAAGATGTCATAACTTTTCAAGGCCATTTTTTTCAATAAGTACAATTATAATATCTTGTGGAATTTCGGGTCTGTGGTAATATTATATAAAGTGGTTTATTTGGTTATTTTATTTCTTTTAATTATCTTTTATTTTTTATTCACATTCATAGTTATAAAAAGTATGTACGAGTATATAATAGGCAATTCAAACACCAGTTACCTTTATTATTATATTTTAATCCCTGTTATTAACTATTAGATTAATTTTTCAATAACTTTGATAAACAAACAACAGTCATATTCAAACTACTTAAAAGTAGTTTATTGGGACTTTTTCTCTATTTTTGTATTATGTTTGTATTTGATATGTATGTATTATTCTTTGTTTTAAATGTTTCTTTAAATAAAAAAAAATAATAAAATGCATAATTAGTTATCTTACTTTATTTTTTTTTCTTGTTTCAGTTCTTATTCATACAAAATATGTATGTAAGACCATAATATGCAATGCAAACACTGCTATTTTATTTTAATCCTTTGTTTTTAAGTAGATAAAACTTTTATTTTTCGTTATTGTTGTTATTATTATTTTAATAACTTTGCTAAACAAACAACGGTTATCTTATGTTTTAATTGGTTAGTTTCATTTTATTCTGTCTCTTCTAAATTTTTTTTATTCTTCTTATTTTATCCAAAACATGTATGTAGGACTGTTTGAAGAGTTACGTGCAATGCAAACATTAGTTTGTTTTTAATGTTGGTTTGTTACAATTTGTTTCAATTTGTTATTAAGTATATACCCATTATTATTATTTCAATATCTGTTCTAAACAAACAACAGTTATTGTATTTAAAACTTTTATTTTCTATTATTACTATTTTTTTTAATTCTTATTTTTTATCTTCTTTATTTTTATTCTTTCTCTTCTTTTTATTTCTTCCATTTATTTTTGATTGTACAGAACACGTTCCATATGTTCCATATATCATCCTAATTTGACTGCCCTAAAACGGGATTCTTCCTTGTTGGGCAGCCAAAATATTCTATAAATAATTTATAATATATGTATAAAAAAAAGTAAATAAATATTCAATTGGTTATTTTCACAAACTATTAATACCGTTAAAAATGTGTGAAAGATTTAAAGATTATTTTGCTGATTCTGATCGTTATACTAAAAATGTGAAATTTTAAAATTTTCTTTCACAATAATTGATTTTTAAAAACCGGCTCTTTCACCTGAAAGTATGCCGACTCCTGGTCTAGACAATGCTGATCACCCACTAACTTTATTAATGATACAGTCTAATCTAATGCAGATATTATACTACAAGAATGAAGAAAAGTAATATTTTTAGATAAATCTATTCATATTTCTCTTGCTTCTACTGTTATAACCAGACTATAGTGACGCACTATAGTCTATTGTGAAATTTTCTACAGCGTGAACGTCGAGGCACCCACGGATCAAATATCTTGTTTCATATTGGGTACTTATGATTTAATAAAAATAGCAAAGATGGGCGTTAAGTTCTCATCCCACGATGAAGATGGATTCCTAATTCAATTATTTTAGGAAACGGACGTGGCTTCAGTAAAGACTAAACTTCGTTTAAATATACTAATAATATAAGTTTAACATACTAATTTAAAGAAATTGTCCGTCTTAGAAATATTACATAATTAACAAACAAAAAATCTAAAATGAATATCGATGACAAAATAAAAGCCTCTCATAATTCACCATTGCTAACCATGTTTTCAAATTGTGTGCTCAGACTCTCCCCCGTCCACACCCATCTAACAATGTCTAATTATTTATGTATGTATTTGTATAATTTTCTGTTAGTTTTAAAAACACATGTCAAAACCGGTTAATTGGTCTGCTCCCTAAATATCACACCTTATTAACCACTGGAGCGACAAAGCAATTTAAAACTTTTTTCTCGGATTTCTAAAGGAAATTTTTCCGCCAACATTAAAAAAATCATACCTCCAAATTTGAATATGGAGACATACAAACTGATTATAGTTATATATAGTCAATGAATTCACATTTCTTTTTACTATTATCACATATTGGTAGGATTTATAAAAAAAATATGAAATCGTTAGCCTTAAAACATTTTAAAGAATCAAGAGAATATTTGCCACATTGCGGCAGCAAAGCAATCCGAGGCTATGGAAATAGTGCCATAATGTGGCAAAAAGCGTTCGACTGGTTTAAGACTATGAAAAATTGATATAATATGATATCCTTTTACAGGATGTAAATAAATAAAGATTTTAGAAATTTTTTAGGAAATGTAAAATATTTGGAATCGATAAAAATGGACCAGTGTAGGAAGGTTTTGGTTTTTAATTGGAGGTTTTATAATAAACGTTGGAAACCTATAAATGGAAAGTAAAAAAAATACCTCTTACACATATTTTTTTATTCTATTCCAGCGCGGAAAAAATTAAATTTTATGTATCTCTTTGTCGAGACGGGAATCACTGGTTATAGCAAATCAGGAACACATCCCTTAACGCCCTACCCATCGATTTAATAACTCTGTTCGAAGGCCCTACCGATACAACTTTAAATAATATCCCAAATAAGAAGGAAAATAGAGGTAAAATACGTATCTAGAATATGAATATCTTTGGCATAGAGATGGCGGAGCCAAGGCTGTAACCGTATTTTTCATTAGTATAATTATTCAATATTTCGACAGTAAAACTTCGGAAGAAAACAAATTTTGTAAAGATTTTCTTGGAAAGACGGCCGCCACATTACGGCCCTAATGAGAAGTGAAAGAAAAAACAGACCAATTGGAATAATTTCGCATTCAAATGGTAATTGCCCGCTGTCATTCTAGGCCGGGGAAAATAACCTCTTTTTATCAAATTATGTACTAATTTACCTTTTTGAAATTTGTTTTTATCTTTCGTCAGCAAATAGACTTTATGAGGTTGATATTTAGAAAAGTAAATGCTAATTTGCGGAATTTTAATTATATATTTAAAAACGTAGAAGGGCAAGAAGTTTTAAGGAGATCATTCTGAATGATATAAAACTGGTTAAAATAAATAAACTTTAAGTTTTTTTTTTTTTACATACTTTAAGTTTTATTAAGTCCCGTTGAACTGATTTATATCAGTTTGTCAACGGGTTCTTTTAAAAATTACTTTTCAAATAATTTAAACAGGTACATAAAATATACACATTATAACATTATATATACATACATCTCCATATTTTTACATTATATAAAATAACGAGCAGAGGAAACACGAGAGAAAGAAAAAGAAAAAAGATAGTAATAATGGAAAAAAATTTAAAAACGAAAATTAGAAAAACGGAGGTTAGTACAAACAAATTCTTTCACATAACCATTTTTTTAGCATACATTTCCTTATGAAAGTATATTCACAGCTTTTTATTGAATTGGGTAACATGTTGTAAATTATTGGTACGAGGTATTCTAGAGGTCTTTGACCTATTTAATTTGGTATCTTGGAATAACAATTCCATCGTTTGCAGTTAGTCTTATATTATGAACATGTACCACTATTTTATTATATTCAGATTGAGATGTATGCTGACTCGCTTTGCACCTGAATATAGCTCGAACAGATAATAATTTTACAGAGTTATATAGTAATGATTTTGATACATCATGACTTTGTTCGTAATCAGCTTTGTTTAATAATAATTTTACTAAGGAATATTGTAAATTTTGCACTGAAAGAAGATTTGTTTCAGTTGAATGTCCCCATGTAGTTATTCCATATCGTATTATGGATTCCGCCAATGACATACTATTCTTAGGGAATTCAGTGAAATAAAATTTTTTTTTTAAAAAACTCGAGCGCGTTTTTGCAACAATATGGCACTATTTCAAACACCACGAATTGCTTTGTTGCCAAAATATGGCAAATATTCTCTTGATTCTTTAAAATGTTTTAAAGTTAACGAATTAATATTTTTTTTATAAATCCTACAAATATGTAATAATAGACAAAATATAGGTGAATTTATTGGCTACATAGAACTATAATCAGTTTGTATATCTCCATATTCAAATTCGTAGGTATGTTTTTTTTAATGTGGGTGGAAAAATTTCTTTCGCAATCCGAGAAAACAGTTTTAAATAGCTCTATCGCTCCAGTGGTTAGAACAAAATAATAACACAGATACGTAATAACAATAAACAGATAAACCGAGAAATTTGTGGTGTGGGTGTATCCATGTGCTCGAACAAGCTCAAATTTTCTTTTATTTGGGTGAAGTTGATAAAATATTTCTAAATTTTGTAACTACTTCTTGGGCAGATAAATATTATAATTGGCTTATGTGTGGTTTAGGAGTCGAAAATTATTTATCTTAATTGGAGACGTCAGTTTTCTTTCAAATCATTGATGATCTCACTTCCAAGGATTATCTGCTCAGTGCGTTTCAAATAAGTATAATTATATTATTCAACATTCAAAACAATCAACGGATTTTGTGACTAAAAAACATATTTATATATTTTTTAGGTAATGATACACAATTTACAAACAAAAGGTTTTTTACATTAGTTCCATACAGGAAGCCCTGAGGAAAATAATTTCAATAAAAACTTGGAAGACAAACCTCAGTCGTTTCGACTAACATTGCATATATTTTCAGTATCTCTCTAAAAATGCGCCGAATGCTCTAGATCAGTGCCTATTCTGTCGCCGAAAGAGCTCGGGCTTGGAGGAAGTGACCGCGATACGGAGATAAGTCAAGTATACGAAGAACATAAGATACATAAATGTTTCAACTGTACCGAATATTTAAAAAAATATTTAAGGGCCGGTAGTACCCACCCAAAAAGAAGAAGAAGGAGAGATTCGACAATACGAATGTTGGAGAAAGCGCGCTAATATTAAAAACGATAAAATTCAAGCGAAAATTGGTAAAATGTTTAATAACTAATTAACTCGTTTACAATAGAGCAAAAATCTCTCGTCAACACCTTAAGCAGCGTTTAAAGAAACACTGTTAACTTTTTCAAACCTATGATGTGTAAAATGACAGTACCGTATGTGTTTTTTTTTAATTTTCGGGGCATATTTTGCGATTTTTTTCTATAGAAGGAATTTTATGTAATTAACTTTTCGGCTCCAAGAATCTTCAAATATTATCTTTAAAAATAACACATATTTTTTTTTAAACTTAGAAACTTAAAGTGTTCAAGGGACATATTTATAAACGGGAAGAAAATCAAAATTCCGGCCCTGAAGAGAATTTTCAACTTGTTATGGAGAATGGAAAAAGATAAATTTTTTTTTTGAAGAAGATAACAATAATAATCTATTTTTTTTAAATATGAAAATGAACAAGAAACAGAAAAATAATTAAAGATAACGGTCGCAACTGGGACTCGAACCCAGAACCTTACGTCTTACCGGGACATACACTTCTACCAATTGGTCTACTGCGATCTATTATAAGACTGTCGTAATTGTCAACTTCATATTTCAAATTTCAGAATTAACAATATTATCTTCGACTAATGTTTTTTTTATAACATTTTTAGGAATAACCTTCAAAAGTTAAAAAGAGACTTTTTCTTATAAAAATATGATTTTTTTTTCGATAATATTCTTGTGATTTATGTCACCGCTAATTTTTATCTTGAAAGGTCGGTACCTTGGTTAATTATTATTATTTTTTTAATAAATACTTATTCAATATAATATACCTATAGATTCTAATCCGTTATATAAAGTTTTTTAAATATCGATCGTACACAAAATTTTCATTTGCGAGGGTTGATAGCAGTGTTAGTCAAATTGACATAATTAATATGTTTGATATTATTCAAATTGACATTTTTTTGTTCTATATTTTTTATATTCTACCACTTCCGTAATCTTTTACATTACTTTAGAGTCATTTAACATTCTATTATGTTCTTTAATATTAGATATGTTCTTTTGTATTCTTTCCATTATTTTATATTTCATATGGTAATTAACGTTGACAAACTGATATCAATCACAAAGGGTAACAATTATTATAAGCAATAAGTAACACAATAAAATATATAATTTTGTTTTAGACCAACGTAAATTTTAATTACCTCTATCGGTTTCGGAAGAACCCTTCCTTCGTCAGGAGAATATTAAAACTAACCTCTGATACAAAATATTGATAGATATATACAAGTGTAATTAAAATTTAAAGTGGTCTAAAACAAATTTATATATTTTATTGTAAATTATGGCGAGCCACAAATTTAATGCTTATTACGAACATGCAATAATTATTAGTGTGAAACACTCATGCATATTAAAAAATCTTCGAAGAAAAAATACATATCGCCGACGGGACTCGATCCCGCACCCCTTTGATTGCCAGTCAAGAGCTCTACCATTAAGCTACGGCGGGTTACCTCCTACCGCCAAATGATTCAATATAAACCTAGTGTTTCATTCAACAATTACCGCTTATTACATTTTTTCACCTGCAAACAATCAACTTTATTTTTATATGGGAAAGGCATGTAAGTGCTAACTCTCTTACTAGACGGCGTCGAGACATATTATGCCTACATTTTTTTGTGAAATAATTTAAGTCGTCAAATATTGTTATAATAATTGTTACCCTTTTTGCTATGCATAAAAAAATCTTGTCTTAAAAATTAGTTTATCAATTAAAGAAATAATTGATATCAATCAGCTTAACAGGACTTATTGTTAAATAAATTTAAATGCACTGAAATTGACCAGCACAACACGTCGACCACCGAACTAGTGGTAGGAAAATCCTCAAATCATGTAACTAACAATTCAACGAATGAAGAAAAAAATTAAATATATATTTGTACAATTACGTTAAAAAATATTATTATTGTAGATCGGTTACATTACTAACTAACTAACCATCACGCCGTTTCTCCGCAGGGGCAGGCAGAGAGGACGGACCGCCAAACAACTCGGTCTTCCCTTCGAAGGGTTACATAAATGCATTAATACCTATATTTGACTCATAACAATCTAAAAAAACTATTCATGATGTTGGTGCACCCACCATCAAATATATGGAGAAGTACCCATACCAAACATTTCACGAATTTTTAAAATGAATTTAGGCTTCTGGGTCACATAATGTTATCATTTTTGCTTCATTCATTTTAAAACCACAGTATTTTTTATTACATTGTTTTAAGCCATCCATCATTTTTCGTGTACATGCAGAATGAAATCAGGTCATGTAGAATGTAACGAGAAAAAAAATTATTTTTATAATGGTTTCTGGAAAATAAATACAAAATGTGGTTTCATGTTATTCAAAATACTTAATAATGAACGTTCAAGGGGATCTTTACAGAAGATACACTCAAATAATCTTCTATTGTTAATGACGTGATTTCGGAAATTTAATATAAAATTTATGAAAACAAAAATAACAATAATCGGAAGACACTACTTGTTCCGACATTGTTAACAAAATACTTATCTAGGTGTATTGATTTTTTGAATGAGTAATTGCAAAGAGGTTTACCCACTTTTACCTACATATTGATAATTCTTTGAATATTTCATTACTTTTCACGGCCGTCCATTGTTAAGAGGGTATTACCAGAGAATACCGTAAATTAGTCCTGTTTAAATCAAATTCCAGACGTATCGACTCTTTTTTACAACAAAACATAAATTGATTTTGAAAGATTGTTATTTTATATGGTACACGCAGTTTTAAAAATTTGAAAAACTAAGTGTATTTTTAATATACTAGGGTTATACCGTTGGTCGTTGGCAGTTTGTTCAATTTTCAAACGATATATTCCATTAAACAACACAAATTTCGAATCATACAATCATACAACAAAATAAATCAATAGGTACATAATCTAGTCAACACAGTTTTCAGAATTTTTATTTTAGTTAAATTAAAATTATTAAAAAATAAATCCGAGAACGTGTTTTGTGACAAAAAAACCACAGTTTTTCTATTTATTTAAGGTCTTACAAACTAAAATATTTAAAAAAAATTTTAAACAATTATTTTGTTTAGAAATTATCGAAAAATCATAAATACTTATGATCAAAAAACACTTATAAAAATAACACGAATTTATCATCGTGCGTTTTGAGCATTTTTAATGCTTACTTGAATGTAGGTATATATTACAGCAAGTTTTGAATAAAATAAATACATATTAAATTTTTAATTAAAAAATTTCATACGGGGAATAAGCGATCTTTATCATTGGAACCTTCCTGTACAGTTGCAAGCATTTTAAAACTTTTATTCTCAGCCGCTGGTCAATCGCTCTTAAGGGATAAGGCTATCGTCTCCCAATCCGAAGGTTGCGGGTTTGAACCCGGCCTGCGCAAATAAATTTTATTTATTACTTAATTTTATTTCACAATTTATTTATTAAAATAATATGTAGTATATTTGCGGCACGTTACAGAGTGGATGATACTCTCAGTATCGCCCTGGTGTAAGACCACCATTCAGAATTGAAAGGTTGCTTGCAATAACTTTAGCCCTGTTTAGTGACCAGATCTGAGTGGCCAGGTACTCCCCACCTTAATTTTACCCATCTCCTTCCCCTCCCCACCACCTTCAGCCTTACAACATAACCCAATTGATGTGGCCATAGCCTTACTGGCTCCAGACGGGTGACGTTTGGACGGTATTGTTGGGTTGGGTTGGGTGCGGTGCGGAGGTGTAAAAAGGTGACGTTGATTTGATAAAAACGTAAATTTCATTATTTCTGCTACCACTATTCACACAATAAGATTTTTCTCAAATGATATTTTCCTTTTTTTATATAGTGAATATACCTCACATAAGTCCCAATTGCTGCCGTCTGGAGCCAGTGAGACTATGGCACCCCCAATTGGGGTATGTTATGAGGCTGATGGTAAGTGGGAAAGGGAAGGAGACGAGGAAGAGGAAGGTAGGGAAGAACCTGGCTATTCAGATCTAGTCACTAAACACGGCTAAAGCCATTTCATGCAACGTTTCAATTCTGAATGGTGGTCTTACACCAGGGCGATACTAAGAGTATCTTCCAATCTGGAACGTGCCGCAAATATATCATATATTATTTTAAATAATTAATTGTGAAATAACACAAATCAATTAAATATTTATTTGCTCACGCCGGGTTCGAACCCGCGACCTTCGGAATGGCATTCCAACGCCCTGCCGCTGGACTACGCCGTCCTTGAGCCAAACAGAAAAATCTGAAGGTAAGGTACTAGTTTAGTCAAAAATGCTGGTCACTTTATAAATTCCCTATTTCGAATTGCTTTCGAACGTAGGGAACAAATAAGCTGAAACAACAATTTATTTATTCCCAAAGAACCATTAATCAAACGAAAAATGTATACAGAATCAGAGAATTTTCTCAAATCAGATTCAAATAAGCTTCTGGAACCCATATCACAACCTTATTTTCCCTGAAGCTTTTTCTCAGTTCCCGCTGAGAAGAAGGCACATAGGTACCCTAAAACCTTCTTACTACCTATCAAAACCTACCCGTGAATACTGTTCTACAAATAGAATATGGCCTATGATGTAAGAAACAGAGAATTAATATCTCTTCACACAAACCACCTACGAAGTTAATAATATCTACTCAAATAATATGTGTTTTAAAAATATTTATATTTCTGGCGTAGGTATATGGCATCACCAGAAAAATGATAATCTTTGAAAAATATTCCTTTCTCTCCAAGTCGTCCAGTTTTAATATTAATATACAGATTATTAATAAAAAATTGTGTTAAAGGCCCAATAACCAGCAACTGAGAATTCAAATTTCGACTTGCGACCGTGCTCTTGCAAGTGCACGGGGCGGTTCCAATGAGAAAATTTGCTTATTCTCCGTACCAATTTTTTTAAACTAAAATATCGAATTTATTTCATTCAAAATTTGCTTTAATAATCACCTACATTCAAGTAATCAATAAAAATGCTCGAACGCGTGATGATAATTTTTTTAATATGGTGTATTTCTTGTAAGTATTTTTGGTCATAAGTATTTATGATTTTTCAAGAATGTCTAAGTAAAAAAAGTGTTTAAAAAAATATCTAATATTTTAGTTTGCAAAACGGTAAATACATAAACAAACATAGGTATTTTCGATTTTTTTTAATGATTTTAATTGAACTAAAATTAAAATTCTGAAAAGTAGCTTTACTATATAAAGTATTGATTTATTTTACTGTATGATTGATTATACGATTTGAAATGTGT
This sequence comes from Limnephilus auricula, assembly GCA_951813805.1. Taxonomy (NCBI): domain Eukaryota; kingdom Metazoa; phylum Arthropoda; class Insecta; order Trichoptera; family Limnephilidae; genus Limnephilus; species Limnephilus auricula. The sequence goes on from OX638403.1 coordinate 12,924,164, forward strand.
GTTGTACGTATAATACAGTATTTCATTTGAAAATGTAACAAATCTACCAACGACCAATGTCTATATTAAAAATAAATCTAATACATAATTTCACCAAATAAAATAACAATCTATCGAAATCAATTTATGTTTTTTTTTTTTGTAAAAAAGAGTCAATACGTCTAGAATTTGATTTAAAAGGGATTATTTTCCGGTATTCACTAGTGACACCCTCTTAAGTAAAAGAATCTTCTGATCCTTATGTTTCCATTCTTTATATTCAGGGCCTTACTAAAAAACGTGTTTAAATTTTTCTACAACTACTGATTAACAAACATTTACCCTACACTAATGGTTCTTTATTAGTTGTTTAGTTGCGTTTCTTAGTAGCGCCCTTGAGGTGATTTTTCAGAAAAAAATGCGCTGAACAAATCATCCTTCGTTATTATTATTAAGGGGATTAGGGGATTAAAATTTAAGAACCCGGTTAATATTTGACAATTTTTTGGTTCCAAATTTACACTTAATTTCAAAATAAGGTGAAATGCAAAGCATTTATTACATTAGCCATTTTACTCTCCAAAAAACACTTAAAAAAAATTCCGTATTTACAGGTGGTCAATCCATTTAAATTTACCTCAAGTATTTTTTTTTCCTGAACGTTTACGATTTTTACTCTTTCATACCTTTAGACACACGTTTAAAACAGTAAGATCTAGAATTTAGAAAATAATAATGTTAGCAGAAATTTTTTTATTTTCAATGAAAGATATTTAGTATTTTGAGGCTTACTGAAAGAATCCTTAAAATTCCATAGTTGAAAAATTAATTTTAAATATTAAATCTTTTTTGGTAAAAATATTCCACTGCCTAAAATATTCTCGAATTTACAACTTTTAACACAATAGCTTGTGACTCTGGGAACTTTATTCAAAATTGAATATTTTGAACAATTATACCATAATACGGGAATGTGTATAGTGTAGTCATCGAAAAACATATAAAAAACTGTATAAAAAAAATTTAAAGAATATAGAAAAAAAATCTCAGGAGTCTTCACTCTTTTGGAATACTGCATATATACGCCGACGGAGCAGCATACCTAGCCAGCAAATACTTACTTCGGTCGTGCCAAGTGAGGCGTCAGTAAAAACGGTTTGGCATTTTGATAAATGACGGATAAGTAATGGTTTTTGGATAGAATTGAAAAATAAATTCTGCAATCATTCTGATTACTGAATTCACTTTCAATTAAATGTGATCTTTGCTTTGCCATCAATTTCCGAGGTACGTTTTCAATCCGGAGCTAAAGTTTATCATTCGTGAATAATTTCATCCCGAAATTTGTATAAATTATCTTAGACTAAAAATCTTTTTATTTTTTTATAAAATTTGTGGAGAGTGCACTTTTTTTATGCAGAGTCATAAATTACTCATCGATATCACTTCTGTCGACAACGACGATCCAGATTAATTGATAATCGATAGATCGATAAATTTCATAGTTTTTTTTATTAATGAATACCGCATAGTTGACCTCTACAGCCGGACTACCTCGATCCATCACCTTACACCGCAGTGGGAGGGGTGGATTACCTTTTTCCTTTCCAGAGCTGTCTCTTACACAGCATCGTCTAAGATGACATAGATCGCGAGATAAATTATTTTCCTCAGGGTCTTCTGTGTGGGGTTCATGATAAAAAATACATTTTCTAATTAAAATGTTTTATTTTAGTTGAAATCGAACGCTGAATATTCGCTGGTAACACTGAATTTGTATGGTACCCTAAAACCTTCTTACTACCTATCAAAACCTACCCGTGAATACTGTTCTACAAATAGAATATGGCCTATGATGTAAGAAACAGAGAATTAATATCTCTTCACACAAACCACCTACGAAGTTAATAATATCTACTCAAATAATATGTGTTTTAAAAATATTTATATTTCTGGCGTAGGTATATGGCATCACCAGAAAAATGATAATCTTTGAAAAATATTCCTTTCTCTCCAAGTCGTCCAGTTTTAATATTAATATACAGATTATTAATAAAAAATTGTGTTAAAGGCCCAATAACCAGCAACTGAGAATTCAAATTTCGACTTGCGACCGTGCTCTTGCAAGTGCACGGGGCGGTTCCAATGAGAAAATTTGCTTATTCTCCGTACCAATTTTTTTAAACTAAAATATCGAATTTATTTCATTCAAAATTTGCTTTAATAATCACCTACATTCAAGTAATCAATAAAAATGCTCGAACGCGTGATGATAATTTTTTTAATATGGTGTATTTCTTGTAAGTATTTTTGGTCATAAGTATTTATGATTTTTCAAGAATGTCTAAGTAAAAAAAGTGTTTAAAAAAATATCTAATATTTTAGTTTGCAAAACGGTAAATACATAAACAAACATAGGTATTTTCGATTTTTTTTAATGATTTTAATTGAACTAAAATTAAAATTCTGAAAAGTAGCTTTACTATATAAAGTATTGATTTATTTTACTGTATGATTGATTATACGATTTGAAATGTGTGTTGTACGTATAATACAGTATTTCATTTGAAAATGTAACAAATCTACCAACGACCAATGTCTATATTAAAAATAAATCTAATACATAATTTCACCAAATAAAATAACAATCTATCGAAATCAATTTATGTTTTTTTTTTTTGTAAAAAAGAGTCAATACGTCTAGAATTTGATTTAAAAGGGATTATTTTCCGGTATTCACTAGTGACACCCTCTTAAGTAAAAGAATCTTCTGATCCTTATGTTTCCATTCTTTATATTCAGGGCCTTACTAAAAAACGTGTTTAAATTTTTCTACAACTACTGATTAACAAACATTTACCCTACACTAATGGTTCTTTATTAGTTGTTTAGTTGCGTTTCTTAGTAGCGCCCTTGAGGTGATTTTTCAGAAAAAAATGCGCTGAACAAATCATCCTTCGTTATTATTATTAAGGGGATTAGGGGATTAAAATTTAAGAACCCGGTTAATATTTGACAATTTTTTGGTTCCAAATTTACACTTAATTTCAAAATAAGGTGAAATGCAAAGCATTTATTACATTAGCCATTTTACTCTCCAAAAAACACTTAAAAAAAATTCCGTATTTACAGGTGGTCAATCCATTTAAATTTACCTCAAGTATTTTTTTTTCCTGAACGTTTACGATTTTTACTCTTTCATACCTTTAGACACACGTTTAAAACAGTAAGATCTAGAATTTAGAAAATAATAATGTTAGCAGAAATTTTTTTATTTTCAATGAAAGATATTTAGTATTTTGAGGCTTACTGAAAGAATCCTTAAAATTCCATAGTTGAAAAATTAATTTTAAATATTAAATCTTTTTTGGTAAAAATATTCCACTGCCTAAAATATTCTCGAATTTACAACTTTTAACACAATAGCTTGTGACTCTGGGAACTTTATTCAAAATTGAATATTTTGAACAATTATACCATAATACGGGAATGTGTATAGTGTAGTCATCGAAAAACATATAAAAAACTGTATAAAAAAAATTTTAAGAATATAGAAAAAAAATCTCAGGAGTCTTCACTCTTTTGGAATACTGCATATATACGCCGACGGAGCAGCATACCTAGCCAGCAAATACTTACTTCGGTCGTGCCAAGTGAGGCGTCAGTAAAAACGGTTTGGCATTTTGATAAATGACGGATAAGTAATGGTTTTTGGATAGAATTGAAAAATAAATTCTGCAATCATTCTGATTACTGAATTCACTTTCAATTAAATGTGATCTTTGCTTTGCCATCAATTTCCGAGGTACGTTTTCAATCCGGAGCTAAAGTTTATCATTCGTGAATAATTTCATCCCGAAATTTGTATAAATTATCTTAGACTAAAAATCTTTTTATTTTTTTATAAAATTTGTGGAGAGTGCACTTTTTTTATGCAGAGTCATAAATTACTCATCGATATCACTTCTGTCGACAACGACGATCCAGATTAATTGATAATCGATAGATCGATAAATTTCATAGTTTTTTTTATTAATGAATACCGCATAGTTGACCTCTACAGCCGGACTACCTCGATCCATCACCTTACACCGCAGTGGGAGGGGTGGATTACCTTTTTCCTTTCCAGAGCTGTCTCTTACACAGCATCGTCTAAGATGACATAGATCGCGAGATAAATTATTTTCCTCAGGGTCTTCTGTGTGGGGTTCATGATAAAAAATACATTTTCTAATTAAAATGTTTTATTTTAGTTGAAATCGAACGCTGAATATTCGCTGGTAACACTGAATTTGTATGCTAATAGTTGTTGTGACAGCAAACCTGCTGTAAATCGAAATTGAACTTATATTTTTATTTGTCAATACACAAAGTTTCGGTACGGACTTATAGACTACATTAATTGTATTTGTTTACAGGGGGTAAGGTTTTAAAACCTTATTTTTATTGTACAACATGTCGAGAGTATTGTGTCAAAAATTGAAGTAAATCGAAGCAAAACCTGAATTTTTGTACACTATTTCTACATATAAATCAACAGGTAGTTTTTTTCTTTCATTTTATAATAACAAATTCATCGAATTTTTTTTAACATAAATCTAGTATTTCTTCATTTCAAAATGCTGCAAAAAAATCGAAGAAAAAACTCTCTCTGAATACCTAGGAAAACATATCACATTTTAAATGCATTTCAAATATTTTGTTTCGGATGATCCGGTAACGAGTTTTTTTCGAAGCGGCTCCGGAGATTCGCTGTTACTGACTTATTTATTGATATTTTTATTTGAAATTCTTTTCAAAGATTCATAAGATGTTATACTATTACGTGTATATGAAATAAATAAAACAACAATATACATATCCCCAAAAAGTCATGAAAATAATCCCCTTTTCGCCTTTAAAACCTTTTTTCATCCTGCAATACATCATAAGTCATAGGTATCCGGTGTCTTCTATATTTTTTTCTGGAACTTGTAACAACCACTATTAGCATTGTACCTACTCTTGCATTGTTCAGCGTGAACATTTCTGAGAAATTGAATGAACACATCATGATGTGTCATGTTGAACATGTTATGTTGAACACGTCATGTTGAACACGACATATTGAACAAGTCATGTTGAACAGCAGTGTCTACATTTAATAAATATATATGTACCTTTACGAACTACTAGACAAACGTTAACATTTTATGTAGGTACACACATTTCATTCCTACTATAGATTTCATTTCCCAATACAACGATTACATTGTCTTGGTAACCTATGTTTTTTTTTATTTTTTTTTTTTTATACATATACTATACATTATTTATAAAATGGTTTGGATGCCCAACTAGGAAGAATCCCGTTTTAGGGCAGTCAAATTAGGAGGATATATGGAACATATGGAACGTATCTTGTATAAACAAAAATATATTTAAAACAATATATTGATACATTACCAGAAAAATTATAAACATGAATGCTAATATAAAAGAATTTAAAACTCACCTTAAAAATTATTCTGAAAACTTGAACTGAATCTAGTAAAATAAAACTAATATAATAACACCCACCCCTTCCCCCTCATACACGCAAGCCCTGCTTAATAATGGGGGGTACATCAAATATATCTAATATGTAATTAATTATTGTACAAATTTTTTTTTGTAATATATGTACATTTTTGTAATTAATAAAAAAAAAATCAAAAATATACCACTGAAGTGACGTTCTTAATCTTACTAATATTATAAACGTGAAAGTTTGTATGGATGTATGTGTGTTTGTTACTGTTTCACGCAAAATTTCCTGAATGGGTTTTAATGAAACTTTTCAATAATAAAGCTCATACATCAGAATACTATAAAGGCTATAATTTATAAATCTCGCTATTAACTTTCAATATATTAAAAATAATAATTATTTTTTAATAGAAAACGTCAAAATTTGAGAATGACATTTGGCAAAACAATGATTGTTAAATCAAAATTCTATTTTAGAAAATATTTAAATTAGTGAATTTATTTGAAGTACTCGCCTAATACTTTGAATCAAGAGTTATAGATATTTTAAATAAATAGGTTAAGAATTTTGATATAAACGTAGAAGGGACCTAGGAAAAGGAAATAGATTACTCGAAGTACTAATCCTACGCAGACGAAGACGAAGACGAGGGCAGAAGCTAGTCCAATATAAAGTTGTGCTGACTCGCATAAAATTACATTATTGTACATCTGATCAAAGCTTTTACAACTATTCCAGTACGGCTCCGCGACGAATCCCAAACCTCATCATAAACTCCGACAGCCCGACATAATGATAAAGGCGACGGTGAATATGCAATCAAAAATCGCGATTTAAGTTCGCGATGGCAGCGCCAGCGGTACGTCGAGCAGTCCGCCAGAAATATGCCCGCAATCCCTTTGACATCGTTTATCATCCCTTATCTTCTCTTACTCAATCTTGGTGCGGTTCGCATCTGAATGCAATTTACTGTCTGCGGCGCTGCCTTCAAAGGCCATAATGCAATATTGTTAGTTGCGCGCTAACTCCGGATCTGATGGAAGAACCACATTATCTGACTCCGGCTTTCGAAATTTAATGTACTCTCAGACTTTGACACCTACTTCAGTAACTGTTTATTAAATTTATTCCCCAGTTTTAATAATTTTAAAGGATGTCGACCCCGAAGTACAGCACAATTTCTATTCCCATAGTGTTTATTTATATGTGTTTTTTAAATTGTGTCTTCACTCTTATAAAACTCTGTCTACACGCTCAATCTTATTTACATGATTAAAATATACGGATTGTACGTTAAGACGGCAAAACGGTACCGCGCAAATGACTTAATTTACGCAAACTAAATGTGCAAGTAAACATGTACGTTAAGACGGCTAAACTGTAAAATACGCAAATGGCTTGCATACACTTCAAATTATTGCGACAGGTTCGCACAAACTGTTTGCGCATGTAAGAAGTCTCTATCGTATGGACGCAGCAAAGTGTAGCGTTTTTTTGTGGAAACTTTTGCACAAACTGTGTGCGCATGCAAGTCGCTGCGTGAAGTTGGACCTTTTTAGAAATCGTTACTACCGATGAAATGAAAAAACTGTAATTTTAGAATTCAACTAACTATGAAGCTTTACTTAATTTTATGAAGAATCAGAAACCCCTGATGGTCTTAATGCTAAGTTCATAATCCAACCCTACATAGTTTGACTGCGAACTTTCTCAGAGGAAGAACAATTCAAAACGTACATTGTCGATGGCCCGTCTTCCTCTCCACACCAAATCAATGGGGGTGCCACAAGGATCTGTGCTGTCCCCGACGTTGTTGTTGTTGCACATCAACGGTTTCGTTGAATGTGCCAAATCATTGCTACGTTAACGACAGCACCGTTTATGAGGGTTATTTATTTATTTACGCCTATTAAGAGGATACCCGGCGGTGATTTTTCCATACAAACGTATTCCCTATTTATCTCTCTGGATTTTAACCCTAGAGAAAATATTGTTTTTGCATAAAATAGATATCAACTACTAGCGTGTCGGTACTTTTTTTTTTTTGATAAGTTACTTTTTATAGAAGTTATGACCTTCCAAAAATCAATAAAATTGACTGGTTTAAACGCCGTCAAAAGATGTTCAGTATACAAACCAGACAATGTTTTTTTAAAAAAAGCAAAACGTACAGACATAGAATAGTTTTTTCTTATGTAGTTGGTAAAAAAAAATTGAAAATCAGTCCACTTTTGGAGGAGAAAAGTGGGGAATACAAAACCTCCATTTTAGTTAGGTGTCAGTGCATTGTCCCTTTCGCTCAATATCCGGTGGAGTAAGAGCAACAGTGAGCAATATTTTAGTAAAATCTATTTCTGCACCACCGGGTATCATCTTAAGGCTTTTACATACGCAGGCAGGTGTGCACACTACACATTCATTATGTATAATGCGAGAGCGCACCAGACAAAACCTAGCTTCCAGTTAGTATGGACGTCAGTCCTCCTGAACTCTATTTGTAAATTACGACATGACAATAAACAGTCACTGTAATCTCAATAACCTTTTTTTTTTAATAAGCATATTATAGGTATCGAAGAATACTGGACCCAGAACTGATAAATAACGAATTTCTCTGGAGAAGACATTAAGAGACACTTTAAACATACCTACGCCGTGAATTCGAGAAATATGAAGACACTGAAGGATTATCAAGTAAAGCTATCACATTTATATTTTACTAGCTGACCCGACAAACTCAGCACCGCCTCACAATCAATAAATTTTGTGTTTAATTTATTAGCTGAAATAAATTAAGTTTTTATTAAGTTAAAATAAATAGGTACCTAAGCTCAAAAAAATTAAAATGAGCTGTTGACTAAGCACGAAATGTTCGGCACACTACACCATTGACAGTTCGAATTAATTCAAATTATGTCGACCAACGCACATTATTTGAAAAGCCGTTCAGTACAAAATATACGAAAAAAATCATTTTCTCCATAATATTTTTTTCCGTGATTTTTTTCGATGTTTTAATAGTTATTCTGTTAATCGGGATGGAGACAAATCCAACAAATCAAAGATCATAAAAATCGGTACAGCCGTTCTTGAGTTATAAATGGTGCAACTAACCCGACTTGATTTTATATGTTAAGAAGATTATACTTTGTACGGGTTATATATTATTATCTTTAAGCTACATCCTTTTCAGTAGGAAAATATTTCACTGCAAACGCCATTTTCTGCAATACTGCATTTGCTTTTGGGCGGTATTCCTTTTACCCCAAACTGGTGAATGTGGAAGTTTTGACGTTACGTCTCATTATTGTTCAAATCCTCAAATCCTTGAAAACTCGGGACTTTTTTTTTCTTTATTTTGCTACATTATTACTTTTTCGCGCTCGGAAAAGACATTTCATATCGTTTTCATATTAAGGCATTTAATATAAATCATCTAAGTCTAACCTGCTGACGGTTTTTAAAGTTAATGTGGAATGCAGGGTGGTATAACGAATTCAACGTTCGCATTGGATACCGATTTACTCCTGTTTGATTTGTTAAAATTTGAGTCTGCATTAAATTCTTAGATTGGTGGATGTAAGTGTATAGATTTCTTAAAACGAACGTGCAAGTAACCAGAAGCGTGCATTCCATACGTGCACATAAGAACTGTTTACCCTACCGTACTCGCATAAAAAGAAAAATGATATAATAATGTATAAACTTGTATTGGTATGTGAGTGCTTTTGCTCACGGGGCAACTGAAAATATACCAGTGTGCAATTCAACTCGCTATCCTGTGTATTTCAATGTGATGGTCCGCACACTACACAACTTCTCAAAAACCCGTTGTCAATGGCAACTCAAGGCCGCTGCCCCTCTCAAAAAGAAGAACATGGAGAGATACGACAATACGAACGTGGGAGCGAGCGCGCTAACATTAAAAACTATAAAATTCATGCGAAAATGGTGAAAATGTTTAATAAAAGTCGACTCGTTTGAAAAAGATAAAACATAACGTAAGGGTTGTGTCAAGTAGCATTTAAAGAAACATTTTTCATACAGATAACTTGTAAAATAACAGAAACAAACGTGTAAATAATAATTTTCTGAGCATACTTCGCGATTTATTTCTATCAAGGGAATTTAAAATAATTACCATTTCGGCGTGGGGAATGTATAGATACTATCTTAAAGAATAACATATATTTTTTTAAGAATTAAAAACTTCAAACGTTTAAGGAAAACATGTAAGAAATCGGTAGAAATTGGAAGAGCGGACCCTTAACAGTCACTCGTAACTCGCCCTGCTAGTTACCGCGCCGGTCGTTGCCAGATTGCCTGGTTGCCATGGTTGCGCCAGTTTTGTTGTCAGTTTTCGGGTTTTTTTTTTAGTCGCCAGCGCCATTATGACAGCAACAGATGATTGAGATGACAGTGGTCTTCGTCTATAGTTAAACGAGCTGAGATAATCACTGAAAAATACAAGTAAAAATGGGTTGCGCTGTGAGAAAAGTTTGGCTGGTAACCATAGCAAGCTGCAGTTTTAGTTTGGTTTCAGTTTCTTCATCAGCGAAGGGTCTAAGTGTATAGATTTCATTAAACTAACATGCTAGCGAGCAGACCCTTGCATTATATTCACGAACATAAGCTACCGTACTCGCATAAAAACTGAAATTATATTAAAATGTAGGTATAAACTTATTGCAAAAATCAATCCATAACTACAATAATACTCGTGAATTCCAGCTACGAATCGCAGCGCCTCACCTAACCTAACCGACCACACAACATGCCAAAAGCAGGAACTAAATGTCAAAATATAAAAAATTAAAATTAAATTTTTACTTTGTTCTATACAAAAAAACATGTGTGTGCGCATTCATGTCTAAATCGGCAAAACTACTCGAAGCAAAATGCGACGGCCAGCATTATACAGCAATCGGTGCAATTTGTCGATGCTATTATTTTGTACAATTTTACTAACGATTTATTAATAATTATTACATTTTGACTTTCTTTCGAAATATTACTCTCTTTGTTAATTTAGCAATAAAACATTTTATGTATTAAATATGGGAGGCGGGTATAAGTACCGCCGCTCAGGAACAAAAACCCCTGCTACAGGTTACCCCAAGTGGTTGGCTACGTTTTATGACTTAGCAGGAATGCCCGAGGTCATGGGATAGGTTTGTTTAAATCTTGGCGGCTAGTGCGTTAACCCACCTACTGCGTGGTGGGCCGGATTGAGAGGGACTGGTTGAGAGAGGTCTTTTCACCTCTCCAGCTGGACTATCTCGACCCACCGCCTTGCACTACAATGGGAGGAATAGATTCGTACGTCTCTCACTCCTGGACACATTGACCACCATCCTCCTACCTACCCACTCCTCATACCTTTTTCGTTACAAGAACTTCCTCTCCTTGCTCTTCCTAAAAATACCCATCACATAGCTTCCTTAAATATGGCAAAGGCCGCGAGGGAAATTATTTTCCTCAGAGCTGTGTGAAGCTAATTAAAAAAAAAAACACATATGGGCTTGTAATATGCGTAGGTGAATTATTTAGTTTATGAAAACCTAAGCAAGTCTGGTACTGCCAGAAGCTTTGCCATTTTTACGCCGTTCTTCCACGTAGCTATTCACAAGCGACGCTACCGCTACCTGTCAAACAAATTTGCTACTGTAGCACCTAGCGGCGTTTTCAAACACTAATAATAGTATGGAAAACACAGACGAGCGGCGATCGCGTCGCTTGAAGGTAGCTCCACGGAAGAACGGCGTTAGCGTAAACTAGCACGAAGGTAGTAGTTAACTTTCAATGAATTCACTGTTTTCCCTTCTGCCACCCTGATCTAAAACTCTGTGCACGCCACAGCTAACAAGTAACTAGCTGTTAGTGATGAAACGTTGTTTATTGAACAGATTCAACCTTCTTTTACAGTTGCCAAATATCAATAGATACTATTATAATGTACCTAATGCATTTATTTATTGTTATTAAATTTGATAGAATAAATACACTTAATAACTAATTTTGATCTCAATTGCTAAAATCAGGGTCCTAGATATTCGACAGTTATTAACTAAGATGAGTGTATGTTATAATGTAAAAATAACCTACTGGTGGCATAACAACATCAATTACAGACCGCTTTTCGTCACACTGGGTTGCGTGGTCCCTAAAATTTTATCAGTGATGATAGTTTCTCAGAGCATTTTCCATTGTAAAACCGGAAGAACAAGGACAGCATACTTACCTAATGACTGTGCTGTAAAGATTGCAGTCCGCTTATTAAGATAGGGAAATCTATCAAACGGACCGCTGTCATGAACTGTAGGTACTATCATCCGTGAGATCAAGCATGTTAACCAAATATATGAGTCGGATCATGTCAAGAGTCAAAATATCTTATAGAAGATTGTGTATGAATGTGATTGAAGCAAGAAGAGATATAAGAATGACAGGTTCAATATTTTGAAGCATAATGCAGACGATTTACCTGTGAACAGCTACCTCCAAGCTTACGCATTTCTGTTAAGAGGTAATATCCAGCAATCCATTATTCCGTTGCGCGCGGATGTTTTTACAACCATAAAGCCGAACGGTATAAGTTTTAAATTTATTAGGAAATGTTGTCATTAAGAGCGGCGCGAACACACAACCTCGCACGGCCGCGTCTCAGCGGCTAATGAATCGCAAATTATATACTTCTTAAAATTATTTTTTGATCAAACTAATTTATAATTTTTCGATAATGTCTAGACAAAATAAGTGTATAAAAAAATTGGAAATGTTTGTAAGACCTTAAATAAAAAGAAAAACTGAGGTATTTTTGTCACAAAACACGTTCTCGGATTTATTTTTTAATGATTTTAATTTAACTAAAATAAAAATTCTGAAAACTGTGTTTACTAGATTATATATTGATTTATTTTGTTGTATGATAATATGATTTAAAATTTGTGTTATTTAAATGAATCTATCGTTAAAAATTGAACAAATCTGCCAACGACCAACGGTATAACCCTAGTATATTATAAATACACTTAGTTTTTCAAAATTTTAAAACTCCGTGTACCAGATAAAATAATTTCTGTTTTTTTGTTAAAAGGACTCAATACGTCTGATTTAAAAAATTATATAATTAATAATAAGTCAATAATTTGATTTAAAAAGGACTAATTTCCGGTATTCTCTGGTAATACCCTCTTGTCAACTTATATTGCAAAAGATACAATACTCTTTTCCTGAACTATAAATGAGATTTTTATCTCTAATGAAGATATTTTCTCGTTCTTTTTTTCTCTAGAGAAATTAATAACGCTCCACTCCTAGTGCAACTTTATTCGGTAGAGACGCCCAAAAATAATTGGATTTTGCTTCTTACCTCCGAACCAAACGGAAATATTCAAAAGAGAGCTTCACGTAAAAGTGGGAAATATCTCCTTTTCGCTTGATTTTTGGGGAGAAACAATTTTAAAAGTGGTAAAAGTAGTTTGTAAAATCAGTTATACTTTTTGACTTCCTTTAAAAAGTCTGCTTTTAAATGCGAATAGGAAAATTATTAAATCACGAAAGACAATATTCAACCTCCATCAAACTTAGACCTATTTCTGCATGACTGCGAAGAAACTTCATCCATTAGCCAATGCGAGCATATAGAAAGGGTAAAACAAACAAAATATGTAGAGGTTATTAATGAAACACACTTACGCTGGACTGACCACATCACTTTCATCAATAATAAACTAAAACGTGTCATGCACCTAATGAAGTCCATTAAAAACATTTTCCCACTAACAATACTCGGATCTATATACTTTGCACTTTATCAATCCATTGCCTCATATGGAATACTAGCTTGGGGAAGTGCTACAAACATAGAAATTGTACCCAATTCAAAAAATTCAAAAAGCGATAATTAAACTCATCCTGAAAGTACTATTCGATACAGATTCAAGCGAAATTTACAAAACATTAGAAGTCTTGTCAATAAGACAACTTTATGCCAAATCTGCACTACTACACCTCCTCCAACACAAACTTCAACATATTCCAATTCAACCAAAAACCACCATAAGAACCATGTCCTCAACAAATAAAACACTGAACATACCACACACCACACATGGACAATGATACTTTCAATATTACGCAACCAAACTTTTTAATTGTATGCCCATTACTCTGAAGCAACTACTAACTGCAAATACAACTACAAACATTCACAAAAAACATATCACAGCCTGGATCAAAAATCAAGATATTCACTTTATTCAAAATATAATAACTCCTAACCAAACATATTCAAACCATTAAAAAGTATAAAATAAATAAACACATTTTTCTTCATCAAGACCTTCATTTTTCAAAATCAAGATATTCACTTTATTCAAAACATAATAACTCCAAACTAAACATACCCAATCCATAAACAAAACATAAAATTAATAAACATGCTTAAATTTTTTTTTGATTGATACTGCTAATATTGTCTTTAGTGAATAAATATTACAATTTGGCATTTTGCTTAAAGTTTAAAAAAAAATAAAGGAGTATTATTATTCCCATCCTCCCTTTAGAAAATTTATTTTCGATTCGAATGCCGTTGAAATTAAAAATAGTTCCGACGTACTCACTATTTAAATACATATTTTCCTTAAAAACTCGAATATTGCCATAGTTGAAGAAAGTAAAATGTTATTTTTTTTAAATATAACAGCGTTAAAAACGGGGATCGCTATGCCGGCCTAAAGTTAGTACAGTTTATTATTAAGTTCTGCAGGTATTACAGATTTGTATTTTCGTTACAGCTGTTTCAGCTTACAAGGCCATTTTCAAACTGTGTTTGAAAATGACCTGTGGTTGCGTTTTCTTGCAGAACTTAATAATAACATTATTAATTTTAATTTTAATTAAATTTTTCAAAAATTAAATGGAATTCTACAAATTAAATACAAAACCAATAAATGAATTAGTACAGGTATATACAAAAATATTTAAATCTCACAAAACTAATTTTCATCAAATTGTATATATAATTTTCTACATAATGTTTTATTAGCAAGGTTACATTTTTATACTAATTTGTTTTATTTTAATTATTATCAGTCTAACCCTCCACATTATAAAATTCATTATTATTCATGTTTTTCTGTGAAACAAAAAAATGTATTTGTTGTGAAAAAAATTGAATTCCACCGTTAATTATTTACAAAATAATAATTTTCCGTTTGTAATGAAAAAAAATCTTCCAATATAACTGAATTTTCTTCAGAAAACTTTATTGCTTCTTGTATTTTCCGAATGACCAGCATTTTTTCGAGGTCTAAGTATCCAACATGAAGAAATGTCCAGATGCAAATAAATAAACCCAATAATGTAAAGACCGTCAACAGACATTGTATTGTTTCTGTTTTATCTGAGTCTTCTTTGGCTCCATCTTCATCTACATAGCTTTGGCATTGTTCTTCGATTGATCTCTTAGATTTTTCGGGTAATTTGTTTTTAATCAATTTTATTTTCTCTGATTTTAACCGTTTTTTGTGGGATTTCAGGATTTGTCCACTACAATCCTTGGCAATTTGTTCGAATTTTTTAACAGTTTCTTTGACAAGTTTTTTGTTTTTGTCATCCATATTTAGGGTTTGTGTTATTAAAACAAATTAATTATTATAAAAATGTTTCTTTTACCACGCGTCGTGCCTTGTTTTTTACCTTAAACATTTGCCGAATCCATTATTCGTCAGGATCAGCTCTATTTATTGAAATTTTCAAATCCATTTTCATATTTTTTTGACCGTTGACATTTTTTTATTATATTTCTAAATTTAGTGACAATCGGTTAGTGTACTGGTATGTATTCTTTTCTTCAAACCAAATAAAGCAACATTTTGTAACAGCAATAACTATTATTGCACTGTCGTTTGTTGAATTTTAAACCATTTGACGTTTGCATTTTCAAATCAAGACATTCTTTTGATTTTTTTTTTTTACTGTATCTACCTACCTACACAAAAATAAATTCATTTATACAACATTACATTAGATACTACCTATATAATAAAAACTGTTTGCTAGCAGTCTACAACGGATTGCTGGTACCTGGTACTCTTACATACTCTAATATTGGCAGTGAGGCTTGGAACTTGCAGTGGAGGAATGAGAGTAGATTAAGAGCTGTGGAATTGAGTTCCTTGAGGCAAATGTGAGGTAAGATAAAACAACGGATGATCGTATGAGATATGTGGAGATTCGAAAATTATGCAATGCTTTTCGCCTTTTTGTACTTTGTTTTGTTACTTTTCGGTTCCGTTTAAATATGGTGGACGTTTTAACCTGTCAGAAAAGTTTGGCAAGATAAAAATAACATTTTTCTGTATATAAATTACCAATAACAGGCTGCGTTTTCATTGCGTCTGGTTTCCACCCAGGCGTCGTTCAATTCCTAATATATAAATAATAATTGTGTATTAGTGAAAATTACGTAAGCTTATTACCGGTAGTCTTGTTCTCTCAATATTAGATAATGGGACCTCTTGGTTGAATAAAATCCAAAAACAAGTGCAACGTGTTCAAAATGCATCTGACCTATATTGGTATAATATCCCGAGACGTGATCATATCTGGATTATCTGGCCTTATCTTTATCGGCATCAGATACTAAATACATCGAATTTAAATCAAATGTGCAGTTTGATGAACCCAAGGTTCCTGCCGATGTGCCGATCTATCTGACAAACTGCAGTGATTCTGTGACTCTCCTGCACACAATACACGCCAAAAATACCATTTACTCGTTCCTCCCAAAACTGCTATATTTTAAGGTAATCATCATCACAACTTTGGAATGAAATACCTCTGCCTATTCGAATATCTACATCGTTGCAATACTTCAAGTAGCTCTGCAGCGAATACTTGTTGACTGCACAGTCAGCCGCACAACATCATAATTAATATAATTTTCAATGAAAGGGATTTGATTATATGACTATTAAATTGTGTATTTGATTATATGACTATTAGTATATTTTATTTGTATTGGATTTAATTTAAATTTAATTTTTATTATTTATTAGATATAAATCGTATTCAAGGCACTGCTAAAAAAACCAACTACATTCCGGGAGAAATCCAGAAAGTATGGCTGAGAAGTGACCCTTTTGATGAAAGAATCATTTAAATTTTAAAAAATAATATGTACAAAATATGTAATAATCTATGGTCCAATAAATGATTTTATCATTGTAATTACATCATTTGTACATTATAAAATAGGTAGGAGAACTGTCCTTTGTTGTAGGTACTCCCCAGGTAATTTCATTGGTTCGGAGTCTATCTCACCCACGTCGATGGTCGAATCGTCGTGTTTTTTAATTAAGTATATTGGTATTTTATTGCCTACTTAACATATCTTGTGATTCCGGAAGAAATTTTGGTTTTGATTAATAAAATGAGAATATATAAAAAAATATTTCTTTTGACGCGAGGGCTTTAATTAACGAGGTAAATCACGATAAGGCATTGTCTATTGTTCAAAGAATAACTAGTTGTTAGTTCAGGTTATTTTAAAGCATTCGGACATATATTTCCAATTTGGTAGGCAGATAGGGGTACCGCCGCCCACCACCATTTATTGGATAACCAACTCCTCTGACCATAGGTCACCCCAAGAGGTTCGCTATGTTTGGTGACTTAGCAGGGGTGTCCGGATTCGTGGAGTGAGGTTATTATGAGTCTTAATGCTGATCCCAGATTCCTACTCCACTCTCATACCTTTTTCCTTGCTAGATCTTCCTCTCCTTCCTTTCCTAAACAGACCCTCTACACAGCTTCCCCAAAAATGATCAAAGGGGAATTATTTTTTCTAAGCTTCCTGTATGGACTAGATATTTAAAATGTGTATATTTGGCGTGGATTTTAGGTTTTTGAATGTCTATGTCTTCGTATGATAATTTTTAAAAAATAAACTACCCGAAAAACCCTGTTTTTAAGTGGTATGGACCTAATATGGTATGGACTAATATGGACTCCTGTATGGACCTAATATTTAAAAAAATGTGTATATTTGGCGTGGATTTTAGGTTTTTGAATGTCTATGGCTTCGTATGATAATTTTTTTAAATAAACTACCCGATAAACCCTGTTTTTAAGTGGTATGGACCTAATATGGTATGGACTAATATGGACTCCTGTAAGGACCTAATATTAAAAAAATTGTGTAAATTTGGCGTGGATTTTAGATTTTTGAATGTCTATGGCTTCGTACGATAATTTTTTTAAATAAACTACCTGAAAAACCCCGTTTTTACGTGGTATGGACCTAAAATGGTATGGACTAATATGGACTCCTGTATGGACCTAATATTAAAAAAATTGTGTAAATTTGGCGTGGATTTTAGGTTTTTGAATGTCTATGGCTTCGTATGATAATTTTTTTTAATAAACTACACTAAAAAACCCATGTTTTTTAGTGGTTTTAGTAACGTTTTAAACATCTATAAATCTTTGAAGAGTTGAAGTGAATAGTCTCTCCAAAAATAGATAATAAACAAAGAATTTTAGCATGGAAATAAGAATACAAGCGGCTGGATACTTTAAATGTACGTTTTCTAGCATAAATTTTACTAAAATATTTATATGTATCGCAGCGCATATTTTAAGGCGAGTTTTGCTTCCACGCCATATTTTACTCGAGGAATATGTTTTCGGTATTAAAACGAAATCTTACGTGTGAGCATGTATTTATTTCCATATTTTATTTTCCGAACCATTAATTTAAGATATTTTTCAAGCATTCCGTATATGTGGAGTCTATTTTTAATGTTATTAATCGGTAGTGCATAAACCGTTAGTATTTATTACATCGTATAAAAAAAATTGCTTGAAGATTCGGATATGTTATGTAGGTATATACACGGAGAAAAATGTTATTTCAAAATCCGATCATTTTATTCGTAAAAAACGGGACTGAAGTTCTTACGAACAAATTAACAGGGTTTCAATGTTTATTCTTACACTTTCTCGCCAATAAACATTGAAACACTGTTAATTTGTTCGGAAGAACTTCCGTCCCGTTTGTAACCGTTTTTACGAATAAAATTATCGTATTTTAGAATAACATTCTCTCCGTGTAATAACAAATTATACCCTGAAATACCAGAAAAAACTCCGACTCTCTCCAGAAATGGACTATCCTTTGATGGATTCTCCTATCTCAAAAAACGGATTGCAATCATTAAAGCACAGGCGGGTGGAAACGCTATTCTTGTTCTACTAGTATTTCAACGGAAGATGCTCCGAGGAACTAGCGTCACTAATCCCTTCGGCACTGGTGCACAGTCGGGAAACACGCCAAACGCGCGACCAATATTTGTGCGCGGTTGACATTTGTCCAACTCGTTCTTGAGTTCAAAAACTCGGCTATGGAAAGATTTGCCGGCCTCTACATTTCCTCCCTCCTAAAATACGGGTTTCTTCAAGACCCAGGTACACTCCTTCATTTTTAAAAAACCTTCTTAAGGGTGAAAGAAGAAATTACTTTTCTCAGGGCCTCCTGTGTTAAGTTAACGTAAAAAAAAAAAAACAGAAACCGCTGAAATATACACGGATAAAAATGTTATTCTAAAATACGATCATTTTATTCATAAAAACGGGACTAAAGTTCTTACGAACAATGTTGTTCCCGCCAATAAACATTGAAACCCTGTTAATTTGTTCTTAAGAACTTCATTCGATAAAATTATCGTATTTTAGAATAACATTTTTCTCCGTGTATGTAATTGTAATTATACGCAACTTACCTTAGGCTCCTAACCAGATATTGTTATGGTTAAAAGATGTCCACCAAAACACACAACGGAATCACACATCTTATAATATATTAAATGAATTAACAAAATATAATATACATATAAACAAGTGAATCAAATATAAACTTGCCAAATCGCTGGACATGCTTAATGCAATATTTTTTTAGAAAATACCGTTATTTGTCTTAATTACTCCGTACAGTTAATAAGGTTTATTCAACTCGGCTACTCACGACTTCAAACCTATATCATTTACACAATACATTACTCTAAGTGACCAGCTCAGGTACGGGGGCTCCATCGAGGCCAGAGTTAAGTTGGCCTCTCAGAAACTGGACGTACTGTACAGGCCCCGCAAATACTTTGATAGTACGTAACTGCTAATTCTGTACAAATCGCAAGTGTGTCCCACGGTTAAATTTGGCAGCTATCTCTGGTCTGGAGCCCCGATGTACCTGAAAAACACCCTCGACTCTGTGCAGAAACGGGCGGTCCGCTTGATTCTCCCATCTTAACAAACGGATTGCAATCTTTAGAGCACAGGCGTCGGGTGCGAATGCTATCCTTGTTCTACCGGTATTTCAATGGAAGATGCTCCGATGAGCTAGCGTCATTGATCCCCTCGGCACCGGTGCATAGTCGGGAATCACGCCAAACGTGCGCCCAACATATGTACACAGTTGACATTTGTCACATGAGAACGGGACGCTTCTACGACTCGTTCTTGTGTACAACAGCTCGGCTGTGGAACGATTTGCCGGCCTCTGTGTTTCTTCCTTCCTATAACAAGGGTCTCTTCAAGACCCACGTACACTCCTTTCTCTCCTCAAAAATACCGTATTCACAGCATCGTCAAAGATGACATAGGCCCTGAGGGAAATTATTTTTGAAATTATTAAAAAAAAAAAAATAATACATGTTACCGTTTATTTCTCTTCTTGAACATTAATTTTACAAATGATTACATTAATTTACATAATAGTAGAAAAAGTGTTATTAAAATGTTTAGTAAAACATATATATATTTACACATGTTATTTTATCTATTGGGTTACAAATGCAGAGAAATAATCAAGAGAAACACTCACGTTTCTAAACAAATCCAGAATTAAATACTTGAACTTGCAAAAGACTTAAAAGGGAAGATAATAATAATAAACGTATTCCAGACCGTCCGTGGTCGAGTGGTAAGACACTTGACTCCCATTCGGAAGGTCGCGGGTTCGAACCCGGCGTGCGCAAATAAATTTTATTTTATTAATTTGTGTTATTTCACAATTAATTAATAAAAATAATATATGTTATATTTGCGGCACGTTCCAGAGTGGAAGATACTCTCAGTATCGCCCTGGTGTAAGACCACCATTCAGAATTGAAACGTTGCTTAATAACGGCTTTAGCCGTGTTTAGTGACTAGATCTGAATAGCCAGGTACTTTCCCACCTTCCTCTTCCCCATCTCCTTCCCTTCCCCACTTACCTTCAGCCTCACAACATACTCCAATTGGGGATGCCATAGTCTCACTGGCTCCAGAAGGGAGCAGTTGATAAAAAAGTGTTGAATTTATTTCTAAATCTGGTTTTTCTGGTTTGAACAGACATTATCCAAACTAAATTTGATACTATCACTTGTTAATATGTAAATATATGTCCTCCCGTGTGGACCTAATGTTAAAATAAGTACGAAGTTTGCGACTTTTTATAAAAAATTATTTTTTTTAAATTCGTTTTAATTTTATGGTGCCAATCTGCAAGTTTAATATTAGAGACAGGAACCCTATATTTTTTTTGATTTTATATATTACTAGCTGAACCGCCCATGCGTTGCTGTGGCTAACGAAACACAACGCCATCTACTGTATGGTTACCTAATCTAGATAACCAGGTGTTATATCAATAAATTAACTCACACCGCCATCTGTCAGAAACTCATAGAACTTACAAATAATTGTACATAAAATATATTTAATTCGCAATTATAAATATTGAGGTCATCAATCGAGATAAAAACTATCCTATGCTTTAACCAAATTTTTTTTTTTGACGTTTGACCAAATTACACAGAGTAAACCAAATTTCAGTAGTTTCGGAGTTCACCTCGGACGAACATTGTTACACGAGATTTTTATATATAAAGATAATTTAGAAAATGTTTGTTCACATATTGAAATTGTTTTTCTAGTGATTCATTTTAACTTAGGAATATCAGACTAATTTAATTTGGCACAGAAGGAAATTAAACAAATTTTTTAACGTTATTCGGTATATCAATTGGATTTGGGAACAATTGAAACACCTTTTATTTTCCTTTAAAATCAGTAAACCTTTCTGCAAAAGATTTCTGAATCATTTCTATATTTTTAATTCAATCTTCTGTATGAAAATCTTTGGCCCGCAGACCGTATGTTGGTGACCACTGCCAAAGGCTACTTTTTACAAAGGTTTCCCTTTTTTTTAATACATAAAAGAACATAAACTACTTGTGGAACTCATTACTGAAGACATCTGTGATATCCCTCCACTCTCCCGCTCTCCCCTTTCTCGCGAACCCCCCCCCCCCCCCCCTCTCCCTCACGCATTCTGCTTCCACTTTCCCATCTCCCTCGTCCCCCCCCCCCCCCCCCCCCCCCCGCGTACCCCCCCTCTTAAATTCCCCATTCGACCCTCCCGCATACCCCTCTCCCCAGCCTTTTTTCCCTGCCACATAACTCCATAGAATATACCCATTTTTCCAACAAACTCGCGTGACCTATTTATTTTTTTTCCGAAAATTTCATTACACCAGAGCTCACCAGTATATACATAAGGGGTACGAGGAAGAGGGGAATCCGAAGAAGGTGGGAGCGGAATGCCTGAGGGAAGGGGTTTGCGAGAAAGGGGAGGGCGGGAGAGGGGAGGGGGGACGCGGGAAGGTGAAAAGGCAATGGGGACGAGTGGGAAACGACACGAAGAGAGAAATAATTTATTTATTTAATTGGCTTAGCAACGTATGCAGGATATCAATTAGTCACTAATGATAATCAATAATAATAATTAACGCACGAATTTAAATCTGTAATTGATACAGCTTTTTTTATTCATTTTATGATGCCTCATAAAAATATTGTAAACACTTGATAAAATAAAAGAAAATAAAATAATAAATGAAATAAAAAATACGGATGAACATCCAAAAAGCACGAGCATATGAGTGCACGGGATTGGATGTACCTACGGTGGATCCCACCCACAATTGCATGAAAGTGCCTCCCAGTTGCATATTGTCATAGGCAATAACTCACAGCTAGCAGCTCGCAGCTCACAGCCCACAGCTCACGGGTTGAAGCCCGCTGAAAGGTGAGTTTATGCTTCGTGGTGCAATGCGTACTGCATTGCAAGTAACCTAAGAATATTGTGCTCTAAAAGTTAGGACGCAGCAAAACAGTGAAAGAGTTGAAAATATTTTTGAAACTTGATATGTATTTCTCATTATATAAAGTGTTTCTATAAGGCAGCGATAGTTTTTTGATGTTGATTTAATAATGACAAGATTTTAAAAGCGATGGTAAAATTAAATCTTAGGACATACTGATTCCATTTTAGGGAATTACTAAAAACACACTGTTCGAAACTCAGAAAACTTTAATAAAATTAATACTTAAATTACTGCGAAATACCCACATCAATCATATTCAAAAAAATCCCTGTGCATAAAATTAAAAATTTATATTCCAAACAAATACTAATTTTCTTTTACAATAACTTAAACACATTTAACACGTCACAAAATTCTCGCAATACTAGAACAAGAGTTGCACACTAACTACAAATACCAAAAACAAACACATCCTTTGGACAAAAACACTACAGATACCACGCTATAAAACTTTACAATTCACTTCCAACACAATATAAAACATCTAAACTTACAGAATACAAAAAACATACCTGGAACTGGCTACAATCCTTATTATTTTGTTACCACACTCGTAGCTAACAAGACACATCTAATTGATGAAACTATCTAGAAATCGATTTTATATTTTATTGTTTCTCATTTTATATACTGTAACTTAGCACACTGTTTGTTGTAATTGTAAAATGTCCTCCACAACACAGGTTAACTCCTGGAGTGGAGGAGAATACACTACACCTTTGTAATATAAATATATCAAGAATAAATAAATAAATTTAAAAAAATAAAAAACATATTTTACGTAGGTACATTGTGATCAAAAATAACCGTTGGTAAGGCCCTCTTTTGTCAAAATCGGGGGTAAGGTTTGTATTTTAAGGGGTTAATAGTTACCAATTTTGTGGTGGAACTGGAAAATTGGAAGACAGAAGATGCAGAGGAAGTTCACCAATGCATTGAAGTGACAAAGTATCCACGCAGTACAGGACCGCGAGGAGTGGTACAGCCTTGTTTACCATTGAAATTTGAGTAGGGTAACATTCTCAGCAATGAGGAACCGACTTCAGAAGTGGTGTAATAGGGACATTATAAAGTGAGGCATATAAATTTATGGTATATATTTAAAAGATGTCATATTTTTTCAGGTTTCTTTAAATAAACATAATTGCTAAAATCCTAATTTGCAATTTAATTTTAACAATCTTGTTTTTCAAAGCAACAAGCTTTTAATGTAATTTTTGCTAATAACTATTTTAAGAATTTTAGTTTTTATTGTGGGTACCTACGAATAATAGACTCGTTTTCAGTTGCCTGAGTGGGCGGAGGCGCTTAGTGTTTATTTTAAAAACAGATCTTTTAGCAGTAGGTATGTAGGTAATGTTTTTGAATAAAACTACAAAAACGAATCTATATTTTTATAATGTACCTACTTGCACCGTAATGGGAACATTACTAAACTAACACAACATAAGCGAACATAAATCTCAAAGACTGATAGTGTTTATTTTAAAAACAAACAACAACTTTTATGACATAATATTATAGCCGTATGTAGGTAATGTTTTTGGATTAAACTACAAAAACGGATCAATATTTTAAAAATTTATCTACTTGCACCGTAATGGGAACATTACTAAACTACACCATAAACATTAAAATACCTATAAACCTATAATAATAATAATAATTGGATAACTTGTAGAGCGCCGTTTTTGTGAGAAATCACTTCAAGGGCGCTGTACATTTTATTATGACAACTTAGGCTCTAATTAGAACTATTATTTACAAATGGACACAGCGAACATACTTACCTGGGGCAGGTCACTTCCGATAAACACACTTTAATTAGAAAGTTTATGCTTGGAGGAGATACGACTTTGCACGCGGAGGACACTATATTAAAACACTGGACATTGCATAACTTTACATTTGCTACATCATCATTTTTCATATTACATTCATACAATTTAATGTAAAACATTTACATAACGGAAAGACAGGATAATGTTTTAAGCTGTTCTAATAAGAAGTTATTTTTATTGTTATATTACAGTAAGTTGGTTGCTCTTTCGCATAATATAATATTATAATAGATAGCCCTATCTAGCAATACCGTTGATCCATCGCCTTGATTAATGAAATAACAACATAGTAATATTGAAATTAAAGTAAAAATGGCGGTGTAATAATAAAAGGCCGCTGCGGGAAGTCTTCAATCATTTGAAGTCAGTGGCTGTCCTTTGGCGAGTGAAAGGAAACTCTGAAAGAAATTTCTGAAAGCTTTGCGATGTAGCCGGGAGGGAACGCAGCGTTTGCAGCGGCCGTGAAGGAGAATAATGTATGGCGGATTTTATTCCATCACGGCTGGCACGTGATTCGCTTTCAAATAGATTATTTGATGTACATCTCGGATAATGGGCGCGTGCTTGATTGTTGCGGTGTTGGCACGTCTGATGTGGTCCCGCTGGCCGAGGGTTCAATGTTGAATGTTGAACTGTCTTTGTTTGGGTTTTGAATGGAATGAATTTT
This sequence comes from Limnephilus auricula, assembly GCA_951813805.1. NCBI lineage: Eukaryota > Metazoa > Arthropoda > Insecta > Trichoptera > Limnephilidae > Limnephilus > Limnephilus auricula. The sequence continues at coordinate 12,949,370 of OX638403.1, forward strand.
CTTCATTTTATTATTTTTGAGTTAATTTCAAAGAAATATATATTTTTTATTATGTAAAAGAGTGGCAATGGTTTAGAAAGGAGATAGATTAAGCTATTATAATTATATATATTTTTTAATATATATTTTTTTTATTAACTTAAGAATGGTACATGTTAGTTACTGGTCTTCCATTAAAAGCATTTGCTTGTGAATGGAAGAAGAGTTTACATTTCATATATGTTCAATTAAAACAATCACGTGTTTCACCTACTCGTATGTACAGTTAATGCAGAAACTAAATTATATTAACATCTGTGTATTCATTAAGAAGAAAAACAAGGAAAATTATTATTAGGGAGACTTTCATGTAGAAATAGAGGAAGCAGTCTTCCTGTTGATGGTTTCTTTAAAATATTTTTTGGTAGAGTTCAACATGTGCACTTTGTTATTAATGTTTCTGATTTCTATTGGTAGTATATTAAAGAATATATAATAGAATATCTAATAGAAAGAATATATCGTGAGATAATTACCTTCCAAATTCATAGTTATTAATTAATAATTCATAGTCAAATGCTTCAAACAGAAAAGTCGGAACGCATTGGATCATCAAGTTATTTGAACATGTTTTTTGTGGGTATCGTTTAATTCTACAATTAGGTAATTTTCGAGTTACCACGGTGTTATTCCATGATACAATTATGCAACTAAACTTAGATAGTTGAAAAACTAACATTTGTGGAATTACATAAGTTACTTTGCTCGTTTTTTTTATGTAACAACTAGGCAAGTCATTCCATTTTTTTAAATACATTAAAAGATGATTAGCAATTTTCTCTTTTCCAATATATTAGTATTACGGTTCCCTACAATTTACGATTTAGCAATACTTATCATTATAAATATACATAACCGATTTATCGGATTGATTAACATCTTATAATTCAAATTTCCAACAAAGATTATTTCAGAGTTACTTAGTTGTAGTAATTACCCCATGATATAATTTAATCTTTCATACATACAAGCCATTAAAATGTTCTACAAGTTAACTTAAACTAATTTGTAATGTCCATTTCAAGATGACACTGAAATACTTATTTTATGATATTATTGTCTATTTGTATTTGGTCTATGAAATGGTGTAGTTTTTTTTAAATCTGCATTACATTAAAGAAATGAAAGAAATATTGGTAGGTACCTGAACAAAATCAACATTACAAAAAAGGAGCGGTAAATGCAAAAAAAAAAATTCTATCCAACTTTTTATTCGATGCGTTGATTAATGCACGACACAACAACACAAACAGATTATTTTAATGTAAAAATGCAGTAAAATCATTACTATTGGCGTAATGGAAAAAGAAGAAACTGTAAATACTTTTAACCCTTTTAACAACACAAACAGAATATTTTAATGTAAAAATGCAGTAAAATCATTACTATTGGCGTAATGGAAAAAGAAGAAACTGTAAATACTTTTAACCCTTTTAACAACACAAACAGAATATTTTAATGTAAAAATGCAGTAAAATCATTACTATTGGCGTAATGGAAAAATAAGAAACTGTAAATACTTTTAACCCTTCCAACAACACAAACAGAATATTTTAATGTAAAAATGCAGTAAAATCATTACTATTGGCCTAATGGAAAAAGAAGAAACTGTAAATACTTTTAACCCTTTTAACAACACAAACAGAATATTTTAATGTAAAAATGCAGTAAAATCATTACTATTGGCGTAATGGAAAAATAAGAAACTGTAAATACTTTTAACCCTTCCAACAACACAAACAGAATATTTTAATGTAAAAATGCAGTAAAATCATTACTATTGGCGTAATGGAAAAAGAAGAAACTGTAAATACTTTTAACCCTTCCCAAAACTATCAACAGGAAAAATAAATCTTACAATTTTAAGTGAACGCTGAGTGTAGATGCACAATTCGGAAAACAACAATGTCTATAATAAACATTAACACCATTCACTTCACTCACAAACAAGTGTCATGTCACTATAAGTCTATTTCATTTCGTCATCAATCAAATTCTCTGTGCGGAATCAACGGTGCGGTGATTCGGCTACAGTCCTAAGATTAGCTAATCACCCTACAGCACACATAACCATGTAATATGATAAATCAATAGTACCTCCAGTAAACTGTGATCAATAAACCTACACTAAATATTTATAATATTACTAATACTAACGCTAATTTCGATATTATTTCTCAGTACTTATTGTGTTCATTATAATACAGTTTCCCTCACTGTAAACTTAAATCCCATGTTTCACTATATTGTAAATGCCTTTTATGGCATTTTAATAAATATATACCTATATTCATAATTTTTATGTTACTGCCTTGTGCCTGAAGGATGACAATTATTTTCTTATAAATTTTAACATGTTGCTCGAAGTGCTCAAGTTGGCATTTTGCACAACGTCTGTAGATTATGGTGTTGCAGCGAACACCTCAACATTGTTGCATACTCATATTACATACACAAATCTACGTGTTTTTTTAGCTATTTTTTAGGCTCGGAGAAAAATAATTTATCTCATGGGAATGTGTTGTCAACTTTGGGGACGACGTTTTTCGAGGGATTTTTTAAAATAAAGTAAGGAGGGAAAGTTTTGTGAAGATAAAAGGTTTGGTGGGTAGAATCTGGTAGAAGTGTTAAGAATCTATTGGTTAGTGTGTCCTGGATTGATGGAGATATGCATAGTCCCTCAAATCGCTGACAATGTATTGAGAGAGTACGGCTGGAGGGTTATAGAGTCTCTCATCAACAGGTCTCTCCCGATCCGGGGGCCACGCAAGAGGTAGACATCCACCGCCAAGACCTGGACAAACCTCCGTACCGGCTTTTCTAACTAGCCAAATATGGCAGACCACTTGAGGTAATCAATGTTGGGCGTTATCCAATGAATGATTCCCTGGGCGGGGGTAATCGTACCTGCTTCGCATATTGAGGTACAGTCATTTCAAACAGTCAAAGAGGCGAAGAGGTCATTTGGACAACTGTTGTATTACCGAGTTATCCATTTTCATCAAGTAAGTAACTAGGTATCTACCCGATAAATTATATATTTTTAAATATTATCATTCTAATTAAGTTCCTTCATTCAATTTAAAATTTTTTATGATGGTTGATAAGGCAATGGCAAAAACTTTTTTACTACGATACTCCTTAAGTGCCTCCGCTGACGAGGCAACTGAAACCAATAACTAAAACCGGCTGGTTGTTATGGTTTCCAACCAAACTTCCATCAAACTTCTATGACGGTCTACTCAATTTTACGATATCTGTAATTATCTAAGAACAATCAGCTGTCATCGTCGTTGTCAAAAAACAAAAAAAAACTAGAAAACTGACAACAAACCCGGCGCAACAACGACAACCGAGCAAACTGGGAACGACCAGCCACGATAAATAGCAGGGTGAGTCGCAAGTCACTGCCATTGACAACGAGTTTTTGAGAAATTTGTAGTTTGTGGGCCATCACATTGACATTCACAGGATAGCGAGTTTAGTTGCAAACTGTTTTTTTCAGTTTCCTCGTCAGTCGTCAAAACAGTTGTCCGCCGGTGAATAGTATAATTCATGACTGGATCGTTGGAAATCAAAAAATAAAAATAATATCATTGGATAATAACTTTCCTAAGGTATTCCTGGGAGGGTTTTTTTTATTTTAAAATTTTTGGTGACATTCGGAAGTGAAAACACCAACTTTCGTAAAAAAATGGGCCTATTTTTTATTGTAAAATTAATAACTATGGAAAATAAAAAAGCTTCCAAGCGATACCTGGTCGTAAGGAATTAATATATAAAATTTTATTAGAATCTCTCGAGTAGATTTTGATTTAAACTATTCACCGGCTTCAAAAATGACAAGTGTCAGAAAATTGCTTTAAAGTTTTGGATACCAGAAAATCCAACGGTAAACATGAACATTTTGCTCATACACAAGTTCATATATCATAGTTAGTTTTGCTCCGATTTGTTTCTAATTTTGACACATCAATTTTAAGATGTTGTACAATCGTATAATATAATAATAAAAAAATATAAAAAATCGTTACCATCCCCTTAAACAAAAAGTATTAACATAATGTTCAAAATCTAAATATTTCCATGACGTATTGTATCCCTGCTTATTTTGAAATAAGTTACTTATTGTTTATGAAACAAGAAATAAAACTTGGTCTTTATGACTAATACACTTCACCTATATGATTGTATTAAGTTCTTTAATATTTTGAGCAAAATAACACTCTCCCTATTTACAATTATCAGTGTTTTAGAAGGGGACAAAATAAGAAACCCCTTACTTTTTTCGAGCTATTGAACACCGTGAGTTCACATAAAACCGTTTTTTTCTCTCCAACTTGCTAATTTTAGGAGATGAAAACAAAAAGCTTAAACACTTGAACCATATTATTTTATTGAGATTACCCCATTCACCCCAGTGCTTTCTAAATTTTATTTTACGAACGTCCTCATCCCCTTTACCCCTGAGATGATATTCTCATTTTCTGAATTAATATTAAGAACAAAGATTTTGTGGATCCATTTCCAAAACAAAAGTCAGTCGTTACAAACAAATTTGAGAATAAACGCTGAGAAAATCCCGTAAGTAATACAGACGGCTTGCTTTAATCTGCAAATAAAACAAGGGAAGACCTAGAAGAGGGAAGATTCTGAGAAATCTGTAATGGAATATGATATTATTAAACACGTTTTTGGAATCATTTTATGATAATGATCACAATAAGCATCATCATTAACAAAGACAAAATATTAAGTTACAAGTAAATATCAGAAAACGATATTTTATAAAAACGGGATGAAATATTACCTTCGTTCCCCGGGCTTTTGTTTGTTAGAGATGTCGTCTAAACACATGGACAGCTTTTGAGGAGATGGCCTCTGATTGTGGAAGGAGGAATTCGTTAACATTTTTTTAAAGAAAGACAAAAGGGTTATGAAATAATACATATTATGTGTGTTTATCCACTGGAGCGACAGAGCAATTTAAACATTTTTTCTCGGATTGCTCAAGATTTTTTTTTCGCCCACATTAATAAAATCATACCTCCAAATTTGAATATGGAGACATACAAACTGATTATAGTTCTGTATAGCCAATAAATTCACCTATATTTTGGTGATAATCACATATTCGTAGGATTTATAAAATCGTTAACTTTAAAACTTTTTAAAGAATCTAGGGAATATTTGCCATATTTGGCAGCAAAGCAATCCGTGATTTTAGAAATAGTGCCATATTGTGGCAAAAAGCAATATTATTGTGATTATAATTTTTGTTTTTTGGTAATAGCCGCACAAGAGGTAAAATAATATAGGTATAACCTAACCTAACCTAACGTCGAGAGTCATAAGCCAGTGAGACCATGGTCTATTGTGTTGTATTGTATGGCTGAAGGTAGTGGGGATGAGAAGGAAATAAGGAAGAGTAAGATAGGGAAACCCCTGACTATTTAGGTCTGGTAACCAAATAGGCTAAAGTCAGTTCGAATGGTGGTCTTTCCCCAGGGCGAAACACACTGAGAGTACCCTCCACCCTGGAACATGCTGGAAAAATAATAAATATTTTTGTTGACATATTATTTAAATAAAATTAATTTGCGCACTCTGGGATATGACCCCGCGTCCTCAGGATTCGTAGTTAAGGATTGTAATTAACCACAATGGCCGATACAAAAGTAAAAGATATTATTAATGTATATTGAGACATTTTTTATTTATATGTTATTATCCGTGGGGTTAAGTCCCATTGACCAGAGGCTGAGAAATAAAGTTCCAAAATTCTTGCAACTGTATAGGGAGGTTCCGATGAGAAAGATCGATTTTTCCCCGTATCAAAATTTTTAAATTAACAATATATTATCGATTTATTTCATTAAAAACTCGCTTTAATATGTGCCTACATTCAGTAAGCAATATAAAATGCTCAAAACGCATGATGATAAATAATTAAATATCGTGTACTTCTTGTAAGCATTTTTTGATCATAAGTATTTTCAATTTTTTAATAATATCTAAACAAAATAAGTATGTAAAAAAACATTTGAAATATTTTAGTGTGTAAGACCTTAAATAAATAGAAACACGGAGGTATTTTCGTCACAAAACACGTTCTCGGATTAATTTTTTAATGATTTTAATTAATTGAACTAAAATTAAAGTTCTGAAATGTGTGTTTACTAGATTATGTATTGATTTATTTTGCTGTATGATTTGTAATTTGTGTTGCATAATACAATATTCGACCAACGATGTGACCTTAGTATATTAAAATAACTCAGGTGTGGAGCATAGGTCATTCCTATGTCTACCTACGTTAAATTGTCGTGAAAACAAGCTTATGTGTCCAAGCGGATAAAAATGAACCTAGTTTTTCTAAATTTGAAAAGTTCGTATACCTGATAAAATAACAATCTTTAAAAATCCATTTTATTTAAAAAAAAGTCAGTACGTCTAGAATTTGATTTAAAAAGGACAAATTTCCGGTGTTGTCTAATTAAAACCCTCTGAAATGTGAGAGATTCAGAAAATAATAAAAGTAATATTATGACGGGCAAATCCTAGTGACACTTTTCGTCAAGTTGTATAAGTGTTGCCAAATTTGTTTGTGTACAAGTTTCAGAATAAATAAAAAAAAATGATATAAAAATCCAATAACTAAGAACATAATTTTAACTTTCCTCCATTTCTAATTACCAAGAAAGCGAGGCATTATTTTGGCTCTAAACCACAGACTTGGCGCGAAAACAATGCGAACTGTTTATAATTTCAAAGAACAATGCTTGATAAGTCGAATACCTGCAGGTTGAATATTTCTAAAGGCTGTTTATTAATTGTGGTGAATTCATTTCTGACTTGAAAGGAATCTTCCCATTTTCCCAACGGGGTCGAGGAGGGAGGATCTTTCGGTTCGGAGTAATCCAAAGAAAAATACGATTCTTTGTTTCAGTAATAACTAGAAGTTCAAAGTAGGTTCAGCGGAAGAGGATTTTAAGGTTTTATTTTGTTAGTCAAGCTCGCAAAGTTCAACAGAGAAAGAGTAATGTAGGTATATATCTGGTTAGCAATTGTAAGATGATAATAATAAAAAATTTAAGAAATATTTTTTATAGTGTAAGTATTAAGAGCGATTGACCAGCGGCTGATAATAAAGGTTTAAAAATGTTTGCAACTGTACAGGAAGGTTCCAATAAGAAAAATCGATTATTCCCCGTATCAAATTTTATAAATTAATAATTTAATATGGATTTATTTCAATAAAAACATGCTTTGCATTCATTCAAGTAAGAAATAAAAATGCTGAAAACGCACGATGATAAATTATTAAATATAGTGTAATTCTAGTATTTTTCGATCATAAATATTTATGATTTTTTAATAATATCTTAACAAAATAAGTGTGTAAAATTTTTTTTGAAATATCTTAGTTTGTAAGACCTTAAATAAATAGAAAAACTGAGGTATTTTTGTCACAAAACACGTTCACGGATTTATTTTTTAATGATTTTAATTGAACTAAAATTTAAATTTTGAAAACTGTGTTGACTAGATTATGTATTTATACCGGTCAGTGGTTCAGTGGGCATCGCGTTTGGGTCCCACCCAGGCGTTCCGTGTTCGATTCCTCGGCTGGCTAAGTCCTCCATCACAACACAAGCAACATCTTCCGCTTAGTGTGGTGGTAGTAGGAGATTTTCAAATGTTGTTGGGTTATTCGTAACCCGGGAATGTTTGTCTTTCTTTTAAAAAAAAAAAAAAAATTATCTTATTGTATGATTATATGATTTGAAATTTGTGTTGCTTAATAGAATCTATCGTTTGAAAATTGAACAAATCTGCCGATTTGAATATCATTATGCCGAGTATTTACTAGTCGAGACGTGCATTTATGCAACTGCGTGCGAGCTTACGTGCTCGTGTAGAATTTTATTGCCGTTTTTTATTACTCGGCGGATACCGCTATTATGAGTAAGGGGGTTGGTGTAGATCTGAGAGTTTACCTAAGCGCAATGTTTTATTTGTATTTTTCTCGTCAAAATAATTATTAGGTAAAACTGTTTGAAAATGTCATAATTTCTCTTAGAATTGAATTGTCTCCCATGAAACGGCTGAAACAAAATACTTAATGCTCAATTTCCCCAAAAAGACTGCGGGCATTTTTTTTTTCAAAATATCCCAGTAATGTATCTTGTAGAGCTTACAATTTTACATCGAACTGCATACTTATCTCAAAAGTGGTTTTTTCGGAGATATCTCAGTACTGCTTTAAGGTGACTATATTATTTCTCTAACTGGTTCTCTCTGCAGCTAGATTATGATTTGGAGCCCTCATTTCAAGCTCGAACTCAGAAATTCCAAAAAGTGAGTTAGTTCATAATGGTTTCAGACGATCCAATTCATCTTTAGTGTTTTGTTTCTATTTCCGAACATATTTCAAAAAACATTATCTAATTTTGGATAGCAAAAACATTATTAAGCAATACATTAGCAATCTGAGACTTTAAAATGTTTGTACAGCATTTTACCCACGCAGCAAATTGCCAATTTTCTGATTTCATTTTATATTCCATCAATCGTTGAGTTTCTTCGATTTAAAGAAAAAAACAACATTAGTAAGCAAAATCGTAGCGTTCGATGTGCCATTACATGAAACTATTTTTAGATCTACCATAATAAGAGGCGCAAACATTTTTATCACCAATAAAATTTAATATTCTTGAATATTCCGCCATCTCAAATAAAACACCAATCAAACGCACACGGTGACATGTTTTCGTGAATTTTTAATTTTAAATACAAAGGAGTTTTAACGTCTTTATGTTTTCGAATCTGAAATCCATTCACTTTTTTAAGCAGAGCGAGATAATAGCTGAATAGGAAACTTTGGCACTCTTGGAGAACTGTGGAACCCATCCAAACTACGGGAAGTAATAGAAACAATAAAAAAAACAATTCATATACATAATTTTAGAATAAAACCACCATTTTGAGAACATTACCAAGACGCTTTATGCAATGTTCCTTTACGACGTGGATTACAAGACCCGGGACTCTAATGCCTGGCATTTCTATGGAGTATGGGATTTTACCTTGTGCTTGTTTACTGTTGTGACATTGAATTGGATCATTATTATACATAGGAAATTGGAATGAGAAATAAACATGTATTGGGACTTTGACACGGGTTAAATCGAAATTCCACAAGCTTCACGTCAATTAATTTTTTTTTCAAATACCTATCTAGATAGTAGGTATATAAAACTCATATTTGTATTTATAGCATGATCATAAACATTGTTTTGTGTTGAAGGTTTTCCAACACATATTACAGTAGAGATATGAGCGAAACAATTCGCATTGGTCGAAAGACCACGGAAAACAATCAAATGTTAAACAGTACTTGTATCGCTTTTTCTGTACGTGTTTATGAACCATACTTTGGATTTTTCTACCTTGGATCATTACAATATTTTAAAACTGTAAAAAATATATATCCCAATTTCTCTGAATTTTTACTTCTATCACAATGGGAACGGAAATGCAATAGTTTTCATGATCCCGGCATTTGGTCATTTTCAAGTAAAACATGTCAAAATTAAACTTATTATGTTGAAAATTGAGAAATAATCCATTTTCAAAGATATTTATTTGCTTATTAGATTGACCGAATTTCGATTCTTAAATATGATAATTATTATTTTCTCAAAATTGATCAAATTACGTGCTTTAACGGCCGTTGTTCCCAACTTTTCAATCGATTAATCTAAAACCGCGATCAGCTAAACATTTTGTAGGATAACGCTCGATTTATGTTGTTCCCAAACATCTTATCGTTGATAATCTTAAGTGGCCTCGACCACTTTCATAGACAATAAAATGACATCAAAGTAAAAAAAAATCGATGTTAAATTAATGTTATAGAGTTAATTGTTGTATTTATTATTAATACACATAACTTATTTGAAACATTTTTATCCAAAACTGACATTTTATATTTTTTAAACAAACGTATATAATATATTAAAAATAATGTGTCAGTTTGACCGTAGGTACTTGACTTGACACTTGGCTTGGCAAATATTTGAAAATGACATTCTGATCCACACGCATCCGCACAATCACTTTCGACCGTTCAGCTGTATCTTAAATATCTAGAACTCCTCTATCCATATTAATTAAAATGATAATTGACCAACGCAATACAACAGAACTGAAATGAGCGCTAAACTGGATGTGTCATTTGTCAAAGTTACCTACATTTCATCGACCATTGTTTTTGCGGTATTTTTTCTACTCTATTGACACTTTTTAGAACTAGTCCAAAAGTGATGCGGCCGTGACGAGTTTAATCCACTAGTCCGGCTTCCTTACGTTAAGTTAATACTTAAAGCATGCTTAAGCGATGCTTGTGTGTTGGAAGAAGAGTTGTTGTACATTTGAGCAGTGTTGAGCCAAAATTGATTAGTAGGATTGGGAACAGCGGCCGTAAATTTATTAACGTAATAAGCGAATGTTAAGAGGCTAGACTTTGAAACACACGCAGAACACCCGTGTCTGTCATTCTGTCCCGCTCAAAATAAGCTCACGCACACTTACAATACATGCGAATGCGAAATGTGCAAATGAGACAACGCTCAAATTTAAAAGGTTTATGGAGAATGCACTTTTCTACACCGAAACTTTCACGAAATTGAAATTTTAAAATCTATATATTTTTAAGAAAGAAGAAGCTACGTCGGTAGATTTTTATAATTTTATAATTCTTTATAAGAGTTGAGTTAGCAGCACTTTTTCCTTAAATAATATTTTTTGATAAATCGTACATGTTTGACAGTGAATTTTTACGTTAATACGAAACGCATCGAAAATTCGAAAACATACCGATATAGTTTTCACCCTTTAGAAGGCAGTATAAAAAAATATATATTCATTTTGTGCAATTTTCGATGAATAAAAGTGTTTTTTCCCGGGCGTCCTTTTTGTATGGGCCGAAAAGCGAAGACTATCATCTTAATAATAATATCATATTTGGTTTTATTTGTATGATTCGGGCCAAAACGGGCCGCCCAAACGCTCCTCTTAAGATTTTCGTACCAACTATTTATAAACATTTCCACTCGAACACAATACTATCTTATATACAACAGTTTTCCAATTGCAAATCTTGAATATAAGATCTTTCCATTGATAGCTGACCCACATAATGTGGTGGGTCTGTCTCATTTATCTACAAATGTATGTGTAAGTTTTAGGTGTTTGCGTGGGGTTCATTCCTTTCTGTTCCCTACCTTTCCCTCCCCATTCCTTGCCTTTCCTAACAGTCTTATAAGGCGAGGCACGTAATGAAGTGTGTAAGGTTACAAAGGTGAAGTTACAACACAAACCCAGGAATATTTGTGTGAAAGGGATCACCGAATTAGTGTCGGTGAGTCCTTGTAATCATCACTTCGGGGTACGGGAATAATAATTAACCTATCCCAGCATTTTGGGGATTGTGTTTTCAAAGGGTAAAAAAATTAACAAATATTTGAACATAAATAATTCCTTTACACGTAGGTACGCAAAAAGTGTAAGCCCTCAACAAAATCAAAATCAAACACTTGTGTGTATACATAATTATAATAATGGCAATAAAATAACTTTGTATTAATTCCACTTTATTAAATATCTTTAATCTTCGACCTAAACCTTCTTCATAGAGGACACTATCTATGTACTAATTAATGGTCGAGAAAATACAAAATAAATTTTTACGATACCTCTATATTAGAGGGTTTGGTTTTTACCCATTGCTGTTTCCAACAGCATTTATCTCGGGAATGCTGAGTATCTGCAGCCTTAGTTCCAGGCGGGACGTCGCGGTCGCATTACTGCTGATGGCTTATCAGCTTCTGAATGGTTTACTATCAATACCTGACATTCTGGCTAAAATAGGACTTTATGTGTCGGATAACTTCACGCGAGGCCGCCAACACAGGCCCTTTATTCTTCCCAGGTGCAGAACTAACATACCAATGGTGATGCCCTTGGGAAGACTCGCTAGGTTAATTAACTTCCTCGCGGGTAACTTGGATATTTTCCACATGTGATATAATGATTATAAGCGCGAAATATTATATATTTTTTAACTGTGTACTTATGTATAAAAATATTGTCCTAAGTTAAATGAATTTATTTTGTCAAAATTTAATTGTAATTTTGTGTACCGATTTTGCAATATATTGGTTTGTGTACTGTTTTTGCAAATAAATAAATAAAAAAAATCGGTTCCAATTTTGAAAATGACACTTAAATTTAATGCACATATGAGTTTATTGAAGGTGAACATTTTCATACGGAACTAACTATCGTACAACGTAGGTAACCGAAATAAGTAAGTTTAACTGTTTGTAAAAAAATTAAGCTGTGTAAGTTGTTGTTCACAGATATTCCGAGAGAGTACCATCTGCTGAAGAGGTCAAAAGTCTCCCTCAACCAGTCTCTCCCGATCTGGTCACGCAGTTTGTCGGCAGATGCGTTCACCGCCAAGATCCAGACTAACCTCACCCCATCAACCCGGGCACCCCTGCTAAATTACCAAACGTAGCGTACTACTTGCGGTGACCTATGGCAGAGGTGTTGGTTATCCAGTAAATGGTTCCCTAGGCATCGGTACCCATTCCCGCCTCCCAAATACAAATGACTGCTGTTCGAATGTATGATTTAGAAACCATGCAAACAGAAAACATTGCACAAATTGAGCTAAGAGGTATTGGTTGGGACTTTACACAATACACAGCTGTACACTTACCTACATTTTATATCTATATATCATGAACCGCTGTATTTGTAATTAGTAATGTTACATTTCCATATCACGAACCGCTGTATTTGTAATTAGTATTGTTACATGTCCTAACCTACACTACTTCCATAGACCTATTATGTTATTACCCACATTCAGTCATAAATTGATCCTCGCCGTATACACATCTTCGCATCAATATTCCGTAAGACGCTCTCTGCCATTGTCAGTCCGCCGCCGCTGAAGAAAAATACAAAACAATAGAATTTATTCCGCTAAAGATACAATGTATTACATAAAACCAGCTTCACAAGAAGAAAGTGTTCCACAGTTAATTCATTTGTATCCTTTCCTTACCTATATGTGTTTCTTTTCTCTCTTATTACATACACACAATTCAAAGGTCCTTCGATAACAAAATCAAACAAAAATACACCCCATATATTATAACATTAGAGCAGTAGTTATCATTGATCCGTAGAACAAGAGAACTTCCGATGCCATATGCGATGTGATTGACAGTAATTCATTGGGCAACAACGGAGTAGTCGATTCGCCTCCACTATGCGCACAGTGGGCGCTAAGCGACACTGCGACTGTCCTCGTGCTCCCTGAATACCCGGCGGGAACAATGCACACTATTGACAGCTAGATTCCGGTTCAGCTCCTGATGGAGCTGCACCTTTGTGCCATTCATTGTCTCAGCTCCAGTATGCACCTGGTGATAGGAAATTGAAACAGATTCAATACGTAACATTTTGAAATAATTTAATACATTTGAAAAATTTCTCCGTAAATTATAATATAAACATTTTTAGTACCAATTTTTGAAGTACTTGCCTGAACCTTAATGTTAATGAGGATACTTAAAGCTAATGAGGTTTTCAAAGCAGCAAAAATGATGACTTGATATTTTAAAGTACATATTTATTTCAAGCTGAAAAATAGAATTTTATCGGCAGATAATAATTTGTTATTTCAACTGTTTTCTCATCATTGAATTTTTTCAGGCAACTATCTTTTCCAACACACTTTATGGAGTTAGTTAACAGAGGCCGTGTTCATCGAAGAGAATAAAACATCAACATTATTGGGTCGATGTAGGTATACCAACCTAACTTTAAGTTATTCTTCGGGCTTAAGAAAAAACTGGTAATGTACAGATAAGGGAAGAACACCGTACTCCTGCTAGGCTGTTGATTTAGGCCCGGGAGATACTGGGTGTTTCATATTTATTTTTTACCTTTTATTTTTATTTTAAAATACATTATAAGAGTACCGCACACGGGTCCCATCTGCTCCAGGACGTCTGGAGCCAGGGGGACTGTGACAAATGACAAGTGATATTTACATTCTAACTGACACTACGCAATTCAAAATTATAGGTAATAAATACATTTACTTCACAATCATTTTAATTATTTTATATACTGTACAGGCGAAAATATACAGGACCATCCAGACCAGTACTTAGCTAGGAGGTTATTTGACATTAACACTGTTTATTCTTTATTAGAATAAACTAATGAGGAAATCCGCTCACTGAAGCAACTGAAATCAAACTAAAACTATGGTTTTCAACCAAACTTCCTACTCAATTATACAATTTCAATCATTATCTCAGCTTGTTTAACCATGGACGAAGATCAATCAGCTGTCATCGTAGCAACTAGCAGTGCGATTCGCGAGTCACTGCTTGCGTTACCATTGACAACGGGTTTTTGATAAACTGTGTAGTGTGCGGGCCATCACATTGAAATACACAGAATAGCCAGTTTAGTTTCAAACTGGTTTTTTTTCAGTTGCCTCGTCAGCGGAGGCACTTACGCACACATAATTGTGATCGGAGGGTAGTGGGGGAGGAATGTGTTGGGCAGTACCTGATTGTTCATTTCTGACTGTGACATATTTGTTTGGTTGAAACTTAATAAGTAAAAAATATCTTTAATAAAAATTAAATTGATTACTGCACGAAAATATCTTCCACATAAAAATATCATATTTTTTTAAGGATGACATTTTTCTGATTTGAGGCCAATATAGTTGAAATTCAATATTAAAAGCCATTCGTGAAAAAAAAATTCATTTGATTTCCTGAACAAAAACAATGTATCTCAAAAATCACGTAAAATGTTACTACATCAATAACTAAATAACCTGTTGATTATTTTATGTACTGTTAGAATTATTATTTTATTTCGAAGCATCATTGTGAAATCTTATTTGACACTTACATTATAATATTCAGAGAAAAGTTGGCATCTAGCTTACAAAACTTAGATGAAGTCCATACTACGGACATATTTACCTCTGATCATCTCTTAGAATTTGTTTGCTACATCTAACATTTGAAAGTAAAGATTAAATTAAATTAAATAAAAGGTTTGGTTCAATATTTTGTTGGTTTTGTCCGTGATTTCGGACGACACGTGTAAAAAGGTTTTTTTTACATTTTTACATTAGTTCCACACAGGAGGCCCTGAGGAAAATAATTCCTCTCAGGACCTACTGCATCTTTGGGAATGCTGCGTGGTAAGAAAAGTTACTTATTTATTGTTATCAAATTTAATTTGTACAAATACATTTAAATTTAAAAAAAAAATTATTTTAATTATTTATAAATAAAATAATAATATTATTAACAGAAAATAAAAATAAACTAATAATATATAAAATTTAAAAAAAATAGGAAAGGAACGTGTTTTTGGGAAAGGAAGGAGAGAAAGTTCTGGAAAGGAAAAGGTTGAAGGGTGTGAAAAGGTAGGAATCTGGGGATCAGTGTGTCCGGGAGTGATCCCCCAATGAATGTATCCCTCCCACTGCGGTGCAAGGCTGAAGAGGTCAAAAGGTCTCCCTCAACTAGTCTCTTCCAATCCGGTCTGCCATGCAGTTTTGGACAGACGCATCCATCGCCAAGACTGAGAGAAAGCTCACCTCATGAACTTGGGCACCCCTGCTAGATCACCAAACATTACGAACCACTTGGGGTTACTTTTGGAAGAGGTGTTAGTAATCTAATAAATGGTTCCCGGGGCGCGGTACGCGTACTGGCCTTCCAAATGTAAAATTATTTGGATACCTAGGTGATTAAATGCGATAAGATTGTAGATTAGGATAATTTTTTATGAAGTGTCTAGAACTTGAGTAAGGGCTTGATAAATGCGGCCCAACCCTAAGTGCTTTTGGGGTCTCGAAAATCCCAAACTTCGGTGATTGTGTATCGATGTGGAAAAGGCTCAATAAGGACAACATGCCAACTCGAGCGTGAAGCCGACCCTTACCCTCTATCCGCACCCTTATTTCTGGAGCCACTCCTGCAAAGAGTCCAGAGAATTTTCTCATTGTTTCCGTGGAGAAAATACGGATGATTAGAATTTTCTACGGGTTTTCCAATGGGTGGGCGTTATAAAGGTGCGAACGGACTAAGTATTCGCCGACGTGTGAGAAAGGTTTCCCGACGTTCAGAATGTACGGCGGGAGATTTGGTCTCGTACTAAAAATAGCGAAGAAGTTCCGCAGAGGTATTCAAATTGCTGGGAAAGCCACAAAGAGGGAATTTAGAGGTTTCTTATGCTAATTCAAGGGAAAGAATTGATATTGGGGAAAATCGTTCCGATGTATACTCATTCTTTTAAAAAACCGCTCGGTATCTAATTCATCGAAAATCCTTTTTTTTTATTAACTTAAGAATGGTACATATTAATTCATACTGGTCTTCCATTAAAAGCATTTGCTTGTGGATGGAAGAAGAGTTTACATTTCATATATGTTTAATTAATACAATCACGTGTTTCACATTCTCGTATGTACAGTTAATGGAGTAACTAAAATATATAAACATCTATTTATTCATTAACCCTTAAAAAAATTGGCGTATTTTGTCAGAGGCTAAAAATATTCCCGCTTTGCAATAAAATCCAAATAATGGAACATTTGTTAACGTATTCGAAAACTAAAAACTGTTTTCGAAAGGTGATGAAATAGGCTTTCAAATTTCCATATCAAAGATTACTGTGTATTTTTTTAAATATTTTTTTTTTGCGAAAACTTTAAAAAGTGTTCAAAATGGCTCACTTTACTTTTTTTCTAACTAAAATCACTGATAATGAAAAAAAAATAAAACATATACTTATTTCATTAGATAAATGAATTATAAACCTTACTGTCACCTCACTTTTTTTTGTTTCATGTAAAAAAATTCACAAAGTTCCATAATTTTTTTTCAAATTGCTAACGGAAACTTTGGTTACAGAAAGGGGTAAATTGTAATTTTTTTGTGTTTTTCTTTTAGATTTGAATATATAGTTTGTTGTATTCTCTTTCCAATACCGTTTAGATCACATTTCTGACTATGATAGTAAGGGAGAAACAATGATTTCTGTGAGACCTATGTGAGCTGGGACAAATATGGTCTCCTGTGATTAAACGGGTAAGAAGAAAAACAAGTGTAATAATAACCTCATGATTTATTTATTTTATTATAGAAGTTCCAACTGCCCTCAATATTTTGGAGCCAGTGTGACATTGGCATCCCCAATTGAAATGTTTACTAAGGCTGACGGAAGTGGAGAAGTACCTCTTCAGATCTGGTAGCCAAACACGGCAAAAGCCATGTCAAGCAACGTTTTGATTATTGTAATAACCGTGGCCGGTTATCCCATTGAGTTTCTGGACTCCCGTGAATGGATCCAAATGTCTTGATGTGATACTCTCAGTACAGGGGTGACTTGCAATAATAGGTAGACTATTGATGTTTATTACGAGATTTGTACAGTGTTCCTTTTTAGGAAGTCTAACGGCAAAGATAACAAATGGACAACAATCATACCTTTTATGCGTAACGTTCAAGACATACGTTCATCACAATTATGAATGGTGTTTTTTCACCAGGGTGATACCGAGAGTATCCACCAATCTGGGTCTCGTTATCAATTTAAACATATGAAGTAATCTACGTCCACGTCGACTACCATAATACGGACATGTGTCTAATGTGGTAGTCGAAAAGCATGTAAAAAAACTGTATACAAAAATATTTTACGAATAAAGAAAAAAAAAAAAAAAAAGTTTACAAAAGACTGTTAAAATTTTTATTGCCAGAGTTAAATAGCACCAAGGCTGTTCGGGTAAAAATGGTTATCCTGAATTGTCCTTTCGTATTTTAGAAACAAATTATTTGTGAGGCGAGTATGGGAAAATAAAATCCGCCACCCGGAAACCATTTAAGGGATAACCAACACCTCTGCCATCGGTCACCCCAACGGGTCCTCTACATTTGGTGACCTGATCAGGTTTTGTGGTTGATAAGCTTGCATACGAGCTGCGTGGCGGGCCAGATCGGGAGAGGCCGGTTTGGAGTCTCTTTGATTTCTCCAGCTCACATTGACACCTAAATTCCCTACCCAACCTTCATACCTTTTCCTTCCTAAAACTTCCTCTCCTTTCCTTCCTTTCAAAGACCCTCCACTCAGCGTCCCCAAATATTACACAGGCCCCGAGGGAAATTATTGTCCCTCAGAGAAAAGATAGATAGATTTATGGAACATATAAAATCAAACTGGCTGAATCTATGTCTTAGGCAATCCGCTCACTGAGGCAACTGAAAACTGCCAACTGGCAACTCAACTGTCTTTGTATGACAATGTGATGGCCCGCACACTTCACAATCACACAAAACCCCGTTGTCAATGGTAACGCAAGCGGTGACTCGCGACTTGAACTGCTGATTGCCGCGGCCGGCCGTTGCTAGTTGCCAGCTGTCAGCTAATTGTTCTTCGTCTATGGTTAAACAAGCTTTTTGACCAATCAAGACAGAGAAACCAGCCGGTATTAGTTGGTTTTCAGTTGCCTCGTCAGCGGAGCGCCTTACAGAAACTTCTTAATACTGTGTTAACTGTTCTTTTTGTTAATTTGTTCTATTGTTTATTTTTTCTCTTGTTTTCGTTTTTTTTTGTAGTACATACATCGATCAAATATCGATGAGTTCCTACCTATGTACCTATTATAATGTGTAAATAATTAGTGGAACTCAATTGGTTAATCATATTATATTCATTATACAATTAAATTATTATCTTATACATAACTGTTTGATTCCTAAACATAATACATTGATAATAGTGGTTTTAACAAAGTAACGTTATTACCATTTATTTGAGTATGTGTTGTAAAAGCGTAATGCACTCCAAATGTGAAACAATACGGGACCATCCAGTCAACCCGGAAACCTCATCAAACGGGGCATCAAATTCATCACCTTTAAAGGGTATAACCAGAGAATTTGTCCTTTTTAAACAATCAAAAATAAAAAAACATAAATTGATTTTGAAGGATTGTTATTTTATCTGGTAAAGTCATGTTTTAAATTTTGAAAAACTAAGTTTATTTTTAATATAGTAAGATTATACCGTTAGTCGTTGGCAGATTTGTTTAATTATCAAACAAATATTGTATTATATAACACACATTTCAAATCATATAATTATACAGTAAAATAAATCAACACATAATCTAGTAAAGAGACTTTTCAGAATTTCAGAAACATCAATTTAAGTTTAATAATCATTAAAAAATAAATCCGAGAACATACTTTTATATACATATTTGAAATTATTTTATTATACATATTTGAAATTAAATTTATCACTTTTGTAACTAACCAATCATTATTACATAAAGAATATTGAGATGAATGTTGTGCTCACCTATAATTAGAAACATCATTACAACCATGTATAAATGTAAATTACTATAAAAATTATGTGATTTATTCTGTTGGCGAGCCAATAAATAAATAAAAAATAAAAAATACTTTGTGACGAAAATACTTCAGTTTGTGTATTTGTAAAAATTCTATTTATTTTAGGTACAAACAAAAATATTTCAAATTTTTTACACACTTATTTTGCTTAGACATTATTGAAAAATCATAAATACTTATGATCAAAAAATACTTGCAAGAAGTACACGATATTAAGAAATGCATCATCACGCGTTTGAGCAACTATATTGCTTACTTGAAAGTAGGTAGGTATGTATTAAAGCAAATTTTGAATGAAATAAAGTCGATATTGAGTTAGTAGTTAAACTTTTGTGTACGGAGAATACCCAATATTTCTCATCGGAACCGCTCTGTACAGTTGCAAAGACACGATCGCAAGTTGAAATTTCAATTCTCGGCCACTGGTTAATGAGCCTTAATGCAAATACAGTGAAGCAGAAACAAACAGGAAATTAATCACACATATCTTTGTACTGTCCGCTTTATTTACGATTTAACCCGTCCGCTCATCGGGGACGTATTCAAACAATCGACATCCAATCAATATATACATCATTTGAAATAGATTACTGAAATAATTCTAAAATTAAGCTGCTATTGTATAAATAGAGACTGTTCAGAAACAATCGATATTAGGGTGAATGTCAAAAGAATTCATATTCTACGCTTTCGTAGATGGCGCGCGTATTGTACACGGAGAAAAATGTTATTCACACGATCATTTTATTCGTAAAAACGGTTAAAACGGGACTGAAGTTCTTACGAACAAATTAACAGGGTTTCAATGTTTGTTGGCTGGAACATGTAAGAATCATTTTTTGGTATACGTAATTTCCTACGTATACCGATAAATTTTTCTTTCATTTTCCCGCCAATAAACATTGAAACACTGTTAATTTGTTCGTAAGAACTTCAGTCCCGTTTTTACCGTTTTTGCGAATAAAATGTTCATTATTTTAGAATATCATTTTTCTCCTTGTATTTTTACTAATAAACGCTTTTTACAAGTATACCTACATACATATTATTATCTCGCGATTTCCTTACATGCAGTCAATACTTTCAATAAAAAAATAATTTGGAAGGAAAACGGAATGATAGTTGTTGTTATTTTTTTTCAAATTTAGCCTAAAAAAAATCGTGCAGCTAAAACTAGTTTAAATAATGTATCGACAAAAGCTTTTACCTGTTTTTAATTGTTGATTATTTGAAGATTATGATAGTTTTTTTGACGGCCGGCTTAGTCCAGCGGTAGGGCGTTGGACTTCCATTCCGAAGATCGCGGGTTCGAACCCGGCGTGCGCAAATACATTTTATTTAATTGATGTGTGTTATTTCACAATTAATTATGTAAAATAATATATGATATATTTGCGGCACGCTCCAGAGTGGAAGATACTCTTAGTACCGCCCTGGTGTAAGACCACCATTCAGAATTGAAACGTTGCTTGAAATGGCTTTAGCCGTGTTTAGTGACTAGATCTGAATAGCCAGGTACTTCCCCACCTTCATCTTCCTAGTCTCCTTCCCTTCCCCACTTACCTTCAGCCTCACAACATACCCCAATTGGGGATGACATAATCTCACTGGCTCCAGACAGGAGCAGTTGGGACTCTTGTTAGGTATTAACTATAAAAAAAAAGATTTAACATTCTTTTAAAAATCAACAATGTGATAAAAATATGTTTTCCGTCTGTATTATTTGATGGATCATTATTTTTTCTCCGCCCCAATCAAATGTGCAACAAACAATAACATTTATAAAGGATTTCAAGGAGCACACCATTCAGTTGCTGTACTCCTGTGCACAATGGAATAACAACAACTGTACTTTTTATATCACAGTATATAGTATACCACAGTATACTTACAGTACATTCATCAACTACGAGGGTATGACTGGTAGGTTTTCTGTAGTCTGTTCGAGCCAATGTCTGGTGCGGGTACCTATAATATCTACCTATTTACATTGCCATCCAAAACGGGAACGAGAGAGTAGAATGAAGTAAGGTATGAAATACGAAGGAAAATACGAAGGAATATAATAATAATTAATTTATTTCCTGAGATATTCGTCAACGATATTTTATTTTTAGATATAAGTAAATAATTTGGTTATTGTAATATCATTTTATTACAGGTAAATTTTACCTGATGTACATCGTCGCCTGCGTGTTTTTTTAACATTAACTCCACACCTAAGGGGGCCAGGGCCTATGTCATCTTTCAAGATGCTGTGAGGAGGGTCTTTTTGAGGAGAGGAATTTGGTACTTGCGATTTGTACAGGGTTAGCAGTTGTGCACCATTAAAGTATCTGCGGGCCCTGTACAGTACGTCCAGTTTCTGAGAGGCCAACTTAACTCTGACCTCGATGGAGCCTCCATATCTGAGCTGGTCACTTAGTTACACCGAGCATATCAATGGAGAATTGTCGAATTGTCCAGACGACCACTAGCAAATTTTTCAGATGGAGGAGGTTTTCTTTCATTATTTCAATTAACCATTATGATAAGTGTTTAAGATGAAGCTATTTCCTTAAAGTAAAGGTCTCAATAATTTAAATAATTCTTAGTAAAGTTATTAATTATCGTTTTTGATACTTGATTTTTAATTGATATTTAATTTTAATTCGACCACCGTAATACGGACATGTGCCTAGTGTGGTAGTCGAAAAGCATGTAAAAAAACTGTATAAAAAAATATGTTACAAATAAAGAACAAAAAAAAAAATTTAAATGTCGACGACATGATATGTCTAAAATTGTCACTCGTCTAATTTATTGTAAAATTCATACTCTTATTTGTATTTATTTTGTGAAAAAGCCAAATTAATACAAACATCTCCTTATTTCTCCATATTTCTCCACATTTTTCCAAATTTCCCTATATTTATCCATATTTCTTCAAACGTACCAATATTTTTCCCATTGTTATTTTCGACAATAATATTTTGTCAATATTCTTCAAACGGAACAATTCAATGCTTTCTTTCACCAACTAAACAAACTTTACTCAAACTTAATTTACCTACTGTATTAATTTAACAATTATATTTCATCAAATTTGGTCCTTTTGTAAAATGTTTTATCTACATAATATATAATGTGGTAACAAATAATATATGAAACATCATGTTGAAATTTGAAGTTGTCATAAAACATTATATTACCTGATACTTCTCGGTTGCAAACTAATGATGTCCAGCTTCGGAAATTTTTAAACAAAAAGTTGACAACCACCTCGAGAAGCTCAACGCCTCAAAAACTTAAGCCTGTCTGATTTCGGCAAAGAGGGAGGTCGATGACTGTCCTCCCTCTTTTCCGAATTTGCTGGAAGCACCTTCCCCAATAACAACTCCATTAAAATGCTTGGTGTATGTACATATTTGTTTTGTTTTTGTTTTTGTTATGTTTATTTAGATGTATGAACATTTTTTTCATACATCTAGTAAGAAAATACGATTATACAATTTAATAAATACAGTTTAAGAAATACAAATTAAAAAATACAATTTAAGAGATTAATTTAAGAAATACAGTTAACTACAATTTAAGAGATACAGTATAATATTTGTAATCTAATCAAAGATTGTTTTTAACATATATAGCATATGTCCTACGAAATCTCTGCATCTTCTCGTAGGATAATTATGAACATTTTCGTGATACATAATATTACTATTCAGATAACTTGGCAGCATATTATTTTTGAGTTTGTACAACATTATTAAGGTATTATATATTATATGTTGTTTGGTTGTCATCATATTTAAATTTTGTAACATAATTTTGACTCTAGTGAAAATGTTGCACTTTAAAATGATCCTCATTCCCCTATTCTGTATAACCTGTAGTTTGTTATTTTGTGCTTCGTTACATAGGAATAAAACACTAGAACAATAATTTAAATGCGATAATAATAATATACGTATAAGACCAGCATAGGTATCGGGCTCCATGGCCCTAGTAAATCTGGCTTCCAAGAAACTGGGCGTGTTATGCAGGACTATCAGATTGTTTAATAGTGACCGGCTAAACCTGTACAAAACTCAAGTACGTCCAACAAATGAATTTGGGAGCCACCTCTAGGATAAAATCCCAAAATACATAATAATCCTGATACGTTTTTAGATTTTCACGGCCAAAAGCATTTTCGTTGTTTGTTTTGGGGGTGTTATGCCGTGTTGCGCTACCTCCTTCTTTAGCCGACGTTTCGGACAGCGTTGCAGTGTCCATCATCAGCGCAGATCCAACGATGGACGAAAATAATAATCCTACTTGATTCCACGCAAAGGAGGTCAGTCCGTCTGATTGACAGACTGTTAATAACGGACCGATTGCCTTCTCAAACGCACAGACGCAATACGGGCATGACGAGTCTGTTCTACAGGTGTTCTAATGGATTCTGCTCTAACATTGATTTCCGTTGTAACGGTGCACGTGCTTGAAACTCGACGGACACGAGCGAAACAAACGTTTACAGTTAATGTTTAGCTTTATAAAGACAAGTGATTTCATGATGTGTGATGGGTTGTTAATCGATTACCGGTAAATTTATTGAATGAAATATATGTAGTTTTTATTCTAAAATTTCATAAAAAGGATTATTTTAACATCCTTTTCAACATAAAAGGGTATTTTTCATCAAAACTCGAAAGAAATTCATTTCACTCATTAGATGGTTTCTAGTTATTTTTATATGATACCTACAAAGAATCAATGTAGATATCATATCTTCTGGAATAAGCAATAAGCTTGAATTGATTTATTCTATCCACACATGCAGAAGGATCATAATAACAGAAAAAAACATAAAAATTAAAAACAACAGTTCTCTCCGGCCTTGCACTAGGTAATCAATAAAAACAGAAAACCAAATAGGTTGATATTACGTGCATCCTTTTATTGTTAAGTAACTATGAAAGAGGGATGAACTGAATAGGGAGGAGTTCCCGGTTTATTAGTTTTTCCAGCAACCGTAACCGAGACGCTGCTCTGATCTGAATTGCTCTTCACAACCATTATTAGGGATGTTGCGGGAGAACAAAATAACAGAAAACTACTACTCTTAGGCTTTAAAAAACCAGGTATTTTCAGTCTATCCTGGAAATTAGTTCATGGAAGAGTACACAAAAGGTAAAACCTTGTTCTGGTAATAATAAATGTAAAATAAAATAAAAAAATAAATGCTAGATGTTGGATGCACATTTTAAGGAAATCAATTATTTATCTACTTATAAAATTATGCTTGCATTCATTATTGCCAGGTAAAGGATTTATATAATACTAGCTGACCCGGCAAACTTCGTACCGCCTCAGAATCAATAAATGTTGTTTATAATTTATTAGCTGAAATAAATTAAGTTTTCATTAAGTTAAAATAAATAGTTACCTACTCTAAGTTCAAAAAATGAAATTGAGCTGTTGACTAAGCACGAAATGTTCGGCACACTACACCATTGACAGTTCGAATTGATTCAAATTATGTCGACTAACGCACATTATTTGAAAAGCCGTTCCATACAAAATATTTGAAAAAATTAATTTTTTTCAAAAATATTTTTCCCGTGATTTTTTCCGGTGTTTTAATAGTTATTCTGTTAACCGGGACGGAGACAAACCCACCAAATCAAAGATCATAAAACTCGGTTCAGCCGTTCTTGAGTTATAAATGGTGTAACTAACCCCACATTGTTTTATATATTAAGATGTTCGATCAGTAATGACTGCAATACTTTTATCTGTTTTAAAATCTATAATTTGTACGTTTTCTCCTTCTTCAATAATCGACGAAAAATCTAACTAATAGACAAATCTATAGGATATAATGTATTACATGATTATGATTAGTTTATGATCAGTCTTATTCTTACTCTGATAAGATTACTCTATGATTAGTTCTCACATTACTTTAGTTGCCTAAGGACTCTTCCTGTCACATGGCCTTGTTACCGAGTTGTGCCGAAGGTAGATGTGCGAAGTCAATAATTCAAGAGCTCCGCAGATAAAACCTAGCTCTCAGCCAGGAATGATTACTTCCCACATTACTTTAGTTGCCTATGGACTCTTCGTGTCACATGGCCTCGTTACCGAGTTGTGCCGAAGGTAGATGTGCGGAAGAGACTATGGCATACCCAATTGGGGTATGTTATGAGGCTGAAGGTAAGTGGGGAAGGGAAGGAGACGAGGAAGAAGAAGGTGGGGAAGCACCTGGCCATTTAGATCTAGTCACTAAACACGGCTTAACCAACGTTTTAATTCTAAATGGTGGTCTAAGCACCAGGGCGTAAGCATACTAAGAGTATCTTCCACTTTGGAACGTGCCGCAAATATACTATATATTATTTTAAATAATTAATTGGAAATAACACAAATCAATTAAATAAAATTTTTTCGTAAGAAGCAATCACTTTGTGGTTAGGCATTATATTTTAAATAAAACAAACACTTAGTATTTAACCACGTATATATACGTGGTTAAATACTAAGTGTTTGTTTTATTTAAAATAAATAAAATTTATTTGCGCACGCTGGGTTCGAACCCGCGGCCTTCGTAAAAAAATAGGAGTCGTGCCGAAGGTAGATGTACGGAGTCATTATAATTCAAGAGCTCCGCAAACAAACCTCTGGAATCTCTGGAGAGAACAAAAGATAAATTACATACTCAATATTTGAAATTTTAATAGTTTGTAAGTGTTGAGTGTTGTGTTGCCCTATTCAATATATAACTTCATTTATTCTTTCTTACTTATCATTTTATATTTAATTCTTTTTTTCTAACTTCCATCTATAGACTCTTTTACCTTAAATTCAAAGTCTGTGCCACCCTTTGTTTAACCTTTCTATACAACTTTTGTTCATGTTATCTTTTGTCTATGATATTTCTGTCAAGTCACACGGAGAAAAATTTTATTCGAAAAAACGATCATTTTAATAGTAAAAACGGTTTTAAAAAATGAACAGGGTTTTAATGTTTATTGGCGGAAACATGTAAGAATAATTTGTTGGTATACGTAATTTCGTACCTATACCAACAAATTATTCTTACATTTTCCCGCCAATAAACATTGAAACACTGTTCATTTGTTCGTAAGAACTTCAGTACCGTTTTTAACCGTTTTTACTATTTAAATGATCGTTTTTTCGAATAACATTTTTCTCCGTGCACTCTCTAATATTATTGTCATTATCGTTTTAATAAAACTTGCTTTTCATTCCACATTTTGGAGCCCCGGAGCTCCGAACTCAAATCAATCACTAATTGAAATTCATCTCAATAATTAAAAGCAATAAACTTAAATAAAAGTGTTTTTACTGCAACGGAAAACCCCAAACATCAAATCTCTGTGTTTGCGTCTCATTGGATTGAAGACAAGGGAAATTAACAGAAGCAGCTCGACTTGCTACCCACGGCAGATTTCCCAGAGACCATCCAAGGGACCGTCCAGTAAGATCTAAAAGACCATAATACATTTAAATATACACAATTATTATACAATGGCGGCGTCCTAAAATTAATTTGAAAAAAAAATATTTTTTTTGACAATAATTATTTTTTAATTGATAAACTAATGTTTAAGAAAAGATTTTTATGCAAAGAACAAAGGGTATTAATTATTATAAGCAATAATTATTAGACTGAAACACTCATCCCCACTGAAAAAATCTCCCGATAATAATAATTATTATAAACAGGCAGACCAATTAGTCATATTCGACCCGATATAGTTTTACATGACAAAATTTAAAAAAAAAACTTATATCATTGATGTAGCTATTCCAAATTCCTGTAATATTGAAAAATCTGTTTCTGAAAAAATAAGAAAGTACACAGATTTAGGAAATGAAATTAAAAGAATTTGGCATTCTCATAGTATAAAAATATTACCATTTGTTATTTCGGCTACTGGCATTATACCTAGCTCTCTCATTAAAAATTTATGCGTATTAGATTTTTCAAAGAATTTGTATATAAAAATGCAACTATGTTATAAATATTTTTTCCAAATAGTAACATGTTGTTCTTGTATTGTTTTGTATTAATTATACTTATATAATACACTTGCATAGCGTGGATTTACTAGATGATCATTTGTATGGAAAATTGTTTGAAAGGGTTTAGATTTTCTTACGGGGAAAACTCAACCCGGACCTAAAAGTCTAGTGCGTAATTTATTATAAAATTGTTACCCTTTGTGCCATGCATAAAAATCTTGTCTTAAACATTGGTTTATCAATTAAAAAACAATAATTAATATTTGACGAGTTAAAGTATTTCACCAAAAAAATGTAGACATAATATGTCTCGACGCCACCTAGTGGGAGATTTAGCACTTACAATGCCTTTGTCATATAAAATAAACTTGGTTGTTTGCAGGTGAAAAAATGTAATAAGCAGTAATTGTTGAATGAAACACTAGTAAGCCGACGAAGGTCAGTGGATAGAGCAGTTGACCAGAAATTAGAAGGACACGGGTTCGAGTCCCGTCAGCGGCATGTATCTTTTCTCGGGAGATTTATTCAATGTGGATGAGTGTTTCAGGCTAATAATTATTGCTTATAATAATTAATATATTTTTATTCTGCAGTGAGAAACGAATACCGAAATTGGGTTTAGCGTAAAGAAAAATGTCGTGAACATAACCAAGATAACTCTGTTGTGCTGTCTTAAAATAGTTTTATTTTTTCAGTCGTACATAATAAATTAATCAAACGCCAGGCAAAATGTGTATTTGTATTATTCGCTATTTCTGTCGAGGCAGAGTTCGGGCATTTCTTTGTAGGAAAGTAAATAAATTGAGAGGAAATTTAGATTGGTTAACGAAAATAATACAAACGCAACTAAATCCTCAAACACAAAAAAAACTGGCAAAACAATTTTTTTGCTTACACAACACGAAAATAAAGTTTTATAATACAAAATAGGCTTTATAAAATGAGGTCCAGTCGTCGATTTTGAATATACAAATTCGCTTTTTGTGGGACCAAAAATGACACGTTATCGAAAATTAGGTATATAACATATATGCAGATATGCGTAGATACCACAATCACAATCTCACATCTCACATACTCACAATCAATAAATTTCTTTTCTAGACTGGATTTTATTTTCTGGTGAAAAAAAATACATGTATGACTCGTCACTATTTGTTACCAGGCAAAATACTACCGGATTTATACAATCGTAAAAAAGCAATTAATGTTAATAAATGTTTGTAATTTTAAATGTTAGTATAATTTATGATCGGCGGAAGACAATTATCATTATGTAAGTTAATAATTTTAAAATGGGTATTTTATATAACAATTATATAATCAGCACAGTCGCGGCTTAGAGTAGAAGGTAAATATTGGATATTGATGGGAACGGTTAATACGCATTTTTTTTTTACCTAATACGCCAAGATTTTGTGATATCTTAAAAATCTTCTAACCGCTCGTTATATATAAACATGTATCAGGAATACCAACATACCAAAGTGACAGTGGGCAAAATTTCACAAGACGAAGCTAATTTTAATTTTATGTCATTGAAATTTAAAAAGAAATATTTTCCACTGCCCCCAATGCAAATAGTTGTCTTTTAATTTAATTAAGGTGAATCGAAAGAGTTTTTTTTTAAATAGCGTATTAACCGTTTCCATCTATATCCAATAATTACCGAGTAAAAAGAGTACACCTAATTAAAATAATCGTAGAGAGTATTTGGGGTGAAATTTTACAAAATTTCGGTCTTTGAAAAACTTTCAAAATTTCTTTTGAACATACATGAATGTTTGAATTATCTTTCTATATTTTTGTCCACATTATATATTCTGCTTAAATTAAGGCGGCTTCGGTAATGTAATTAATTAATCAAGGGACTAATTTGCATTAAAATATCTGCCAGATAAACTCGTACGAAAGATACTTTTAAATCTAACAATACACTCAACACTAATTACTATATTTATTCACCAATTGAGAATAAACATTGCGAACTTATAGATATATTTAGTGTTGACAATTTAGCAATTTCCAAAGGCATCTAATTTCGATTGCATCTGCTATTAATTAAATTTTACGTGACGTCCTAAGAGCCATTTTCAACAATATGAAAACTAAAAAACCTAATTTTTTTCTTTAAGCAGTGGCTGATAAACTCCTGTGTCAAACTAATCTTAAAGTGTCCTGATATGACGATATGACCATCTTAAGAGCTCTGTGATAGGTTTAGACTGAACACGTGATATTAAAGTGTTGCCAAAACTCAAAAATATAATTTTCAGGATGTTTTCTTCAATTTCTCATAAATAGTGAAGAGAATTTTTAATCACCATCTGGCACATCAAATGGCATATTTATTAATCAAATATAGCATAAGGAACACGAAAAAAAATGCTTAGAAGTGTCATTACAATATAAGTTGTTTTTTTTAATAAGTCAAACAACGAGATGCAAGCAATTTCGAAAAGTGTCCACACTTAAGAGGCTAGACTTTGATCCACACGCGAAACACCCGCGTATGTCATTCTGTCCCGCTCACAATAAGCTCACGCACACTTACAATACATGCGAATGCGAAATGTGCGAATGAGACAACGCTCAAATTTACCTACAGAAATCGCTCGAAAAGGGGTTTATGGAGAATACACTTTTCTACACCGAAACTTTCATGAAATTGAAATTTAAAAAAATATATATTTTTTAGAAAGAAGAAGCTACGTCGATAGCTTTTTATAATTTTATATTTCTTTATGAGAGTTGAGTTAGCAGCACTTTTTCCTTAAATAATATTTTTCGATAAATGGTACATGTTTGACAGTGAATGTTTACGTTAATACGAAACGCATCGAAAATTCGAAAACATACCGACATAGTTTTTACCCTCTAAAAGGTGGTATAAAAAAATAAATTCATTTTGTGCAATTTTCGATTCAGAAAAGTGTTTTTTCCTGGGCGTCCTTTTTGTATGGGCTGAAAAGCGAAGTCTATCATCTTAAGTCCACTAGTGAACAATTGTTTTATTTGCTGTAATATACGCAAATAATTGTATGTGTATAGCTACTTACTAGCTTTAATGCATTACACGTATTTCAAGTATTATTACACATAAGCTTTTTTTCTCGACAATTTAACGTAGGTAGACATATGAATGACGTATGCCCCGTACCTGAGTTATTAAAATCTATCTATACGTATATATATATTTTGCTAAATTATATTAGTTTTTCGTGGGGTTATTTTAATTTTTTAAATCTTTGTAATAGTGTTTTCTACCTTACGAATAAATCACGTCCTTATTTATTCTGTTTTATTGGTATGTAACACATAATTAATATTGTAAATATACGGACACACTTACTTTTTTTATGTTATATTTTCTTTTACTTACTATTTCAGGATTATATTATATTGAATCATCATGTTAGTATTTTGCTAATTTACACAAAAATTTTATTATTATGTGTGTTGTTTTCTTACAATTACTACAACGGCATTTATCTTATAATACTTAAGAGCCATTGACCAGCGGCTGAGAACAAAAGTATAAAAATGCTTGCAACTGTACAGGGAGGTTCCAATGAGAAAAATCAATTATTCCCAGTACCAATTTTTAAAAATTAAAAATTTTATAACGATTCATTTCATTCAAAACTTGCTTTAATATATACCTACATTCAAGTAAGCAATAAAAATGCTCAAAACACACGATTATAAATTATTAAATATCG
The DNA here is from genome assembly GCA_951813805.1 of Limnephilus auricula. Classification (NCBI taxonomy): domain Eukaryota; kingdom Metazoa; phylum Arthropoda; class Insecta; order Trichoptera; family Limnephilidae; genus Limnephilus; species Limnephilus auricula. The sequence continues at coordinate 12,980,691 of OX638403.1, forward strand.
TGTACTTCTTGTAAGTGTTTTTTGATCATTTGATCAATAATGTCAAAACAACATAAGTTTGTAAAAATAGAAAAACTGAAGTATTTTTGTCAGAAAACACGTTCTCGGATAAATTTTTTAATGATTTTAATTAAACTAAAATTAAAATTCTGATAACTGTGTTTACTACATTATGTATTGATTTATTTTGTTGTGTGATAATACGATTTGTAATTTCTGTTATTTAATAGAATCTATCGTTTAAAAATTGAACAAATCTGCCAACGACCAACGGTATAACCTTAGTGTATTAAAAATAAACTTAGTTTTTCAAAATTTTAAAACTGCGTGTACCATATAAAATAACAAGCAATCTTTCGAAAAAAATTATGTTTTTTTGTAAAAAAGATTCAATACGTCTAGAATTTGATTTAAAAAGGATTAATTTCAGGTATTCTCCTTCTTAATTACTGTAATCATTTTGTAAAATATTCGTGTAAAATCCCAATAGAGGGTTAACAAATAATAATACAAAAATAAATGTGTCCCTATCTGAAAAGTCTTCAAATATTACGTCAAATTTTTCGAGTGTTTGACGAAATCTTTCACGGTGGGTCTAATAATTTTCCGATTCTTGTTATTCACTGAGTTGTCCCGTTGCCGGAGAAGAAAACACCGAAAGTGCGTTATTTCAGAGGGTAGGTGAAGGATGTGTAAAGAGAAGAATAATTTATTATAAGTGCTGGATTCCATTACCAGGAGCACAGAAGATGGAAAATGTTTGAAGTAAGACAAAATCTCGTGTGAAATCGTGCCTGCCATAAAGTAAATACAATTATTTCAGACGTAAACATGAAAAGGAATACATGAATAGATGCATTTACGAGGTGTGATTCTGTGAAATAATATATAATATTTTATATCGTTCAAGTAGGTCCATTTAAAACACCTATACCATGATTTATATCTGAATTAAAACAACTTTATTTTGCTTCGGTAATTTCATATTCACGAAGTTGATAAAAATCATGAAGTAAAAAATAATAATATTAGATTAAGATTTTTGACTAATTATAAAATTTGATTGATCTCAAAGCCATGCTATAATTACTTATAAGATATAATTACTTGTTATGGGAATGTTATATGTTGTTTTTATTGGTACTTAATGTACTAAAAGATGATAACATAACTTTTTGCAAAAAAAAAACAGGTTGCATTTATTTATAATATGTAATGATATTTTTTAATACTCAAATAGTCAAAATACAAAGCTGTCACAACTTACCTCGGTACCTGTCACAACTTACCTCGGTACCTGTCACAACCTACCTCGGTGATAGGGGAGTTGTGACAGAGGGAGTGGTTTTTCTTTTTGTTGATTTTCTCGGAAACTATAATACTTTAATTAATTTTGATAATTGTTTTGTATAGGGAAGGAATGGTGCTATATTAATTCACATACGTCATAACTGTGGACTGTTTACTGAGCGAGATACGTCTCTTAAATTAAAAATTATCACAACTGTCCTAGGTCTCCCCTTTACACAGCGTATGTCCGTCCCTAAAATCACTGCACAACGTTCAGGGCCCCTAGCACACTCGATCGATAAGGATTGACAGGATAACTTTCGGTAACTTCGTTGGATATTTGCGCACGCAGGGTTTGAAACCGCGACCTTCGGAATGGTAATTTAACGCCTTGCCCCAGGACTACCCGGGCAGTGTGGGCATACGGCAAAATTTCACAATATAGACATTATTAGCAATTAATTACCCTTAGAAAAATCGAATAGAAATATCGCGTACGATCGAAAATTAATACAAGAGTGTGGAATGTATCGGGAGCATATCCTATCCTTATTCTATACAAGGTGTTAAGTTACGTACTTGACTTACTTTAACCAGTGATACCTGACATTATTTGGAGTAAAAAATGTTAAAAAAAAAAAAATTCTAAATTTTTATCTTCAAAATCAAACAAAAAAAAATCTTCTGCATGTCGTCACTGGTCATACGACCGAGTTATCGCCCAACCTCTTACCCCGCCCCAATCTGTCCAACAAATACTATTTTGTTATGTTTTCGTGGAAAAAATTAAACTACAAAAATGTCACCGGAGACCAAACGTTCATTTACATTTTTTACTCCAAATAATGTCAGGAATCACTGGTTAAAGTAAGTCAAGTGTCCCTTTTCACCCTGTATAGAAGTTATATAATAATTATCCTTAAACTGTAATGGAACTACTATTTTCTCTTCAATTTGGGTAGTTTCGTTAAAAAGAAACTACTTTATTTAATTTGTTTTTAAGAACCATATATTTTTCTTCTGTAAATCTGTCATATATGTATTTCAAATAATAAAAAAATAAAATTTTTGTATATATATTTCTCTTTTCTCCTCCTCACCAAAATTCGTTTTACAGTAAAACTCCATACAACAAAACTCCATTTCCTGACGACCTCCGTGGTCGAAGGGTAAGTCTCTTGACTCCAATCCGAAGGTCGCGGGATCGAACCCCGGCGAGCGCCAATAAATTTTATTTTATTAATTTGTGTTATTTCACAATCAATTAAATGAAAATAATAATTAGTATATTTGCGGCACGTTCCAGAGTGGAACATACTCTCAGTACCGCCCTGGTGTAAGACCACCATTCAGAATTAAAACGTTGCTTAAAATGGCTTTAGCCGTGTTTGGTGACCAGATCTGAATATATGCCAGATACCCCCACCTTCCTCTTTCCAATCTCCCTACTACCTTCAGTCTCACAACATACCCCAATTGGAGATGCCATGGTCTCACTGGCGGGAGCAGTTGGGATTCTTATGCGGTATATGCCAGATACCCCAACCTTCCTCTTTCCAATCTCCCTACTACCTTCAGTCTCACAACATACCCTAATTGGAGATGCTATGGTCTCACTGGCGGGAGCAGTTGGGATTCTTATGCGGTATATGCCAGATACCCCCACCTTCCTCTTTCCAATCTCCCTACTACCTTCAGTCTCACAACATACCCAATTGGAGATGCCATGGTCTCACTGGCGGGAGCAGTTGGGATTCTTATGCGGTATATGCCAGATACCCCCACCTTCCTCTTTCCAATCTCCTTACTACCTTCAGTCTCACAACATACCCCAATTGGAGATGCCATGGTCTCACTGGGGGGAGCAGTTGGGATTCTTACGCGGTATATTCCAGATACCCCCACCTTCCTCTTTCCAATCTCCCTACTACCTTCAGTCTCACAACATACCCTAATTGGAGATGCCATGGTCTCACTGGCGGGAGCAGTTGGGATTCTTATGCGGTATATGCCAGATACCCCAACCTTCCTCTTTCCAATCTCCCTACTACCTTCAGTCTCACAACATAAACCAATTGGAGATGCCATGGTCTCACTGGGGGGAGCAGTTGGGATTCTTATGCGGTATATGCCAGATACCCCCACCTTCCTCTTTCCAATCTCCCTACTACCTTCAGTCTCACAACATACCCTAATTGGAGATGCCATGGTCTCACTGGCGGGAGCAGTTGGGATTCTTATGCGGTATATGCCAGATACCCCAACCTTCCTCTTTCCAATCTCCCTACTACCTTCAGTCTCACAACATACCCCAATTGGAGATGCCATGGTCTCACTGGCGGGAGCAGTTGGGATTCTTATGCGGTATATGCCAGATACCCCCACCTTCCTCTTTCCAATCTCCCTACTACCTTCAGTCTCACAACATACCCAATTGGAGATGCCATGGTCTCACTGGCGGGAGCAGTTGGGATTCTTATGCGGTATATGCCAGATACCCCAACCATCCTCTTTCCAATCTCCCTACTACCTTCAGTCTCACAACATAAACCAATTGGAGATGCCATGGTCTCACTGGGGGGAGCAGTTGGGATTCTTATGCGGTATATGCCAGATACCCCCACCTTCCTCTTTCCAATCTCCCTACTACCTTCAGTCTCACAACATACCCTAATTGGAGATGCCATGGTCTCACTGGCGGGAGCAGTTGGGATTCTTATGCGGTATATGCCAGATACCCCAACCTTCCTCTTTCCAATCTCCCTACTACCTTCAGTCTCACAACATACCCCAATTGGAGATGCCATGGTCTCACTGGCGGGAGCAGTTGGGATTCTTATGCGGTATATGCCAGATACCCCCACCTTCCTCTTTCCAATCTCCCTACTACCTTCAGTCTCACAACATACCCTAATTGGAGATGCCATGGTCTCACTGGCGGGAGCAGTTGGGATTCTTATGCGGTATATGCCAGATACCCCAACCTTCCTCTTTCCAATCTCCCTACTACCTTCAGTCTCACAACATAAACCAATTGGAGATGCCATGGTCTCACTGGGGGGAGCAGTTGGGATTCTTATGCGGTATATGCCAGATACCCCCACCTTCCTCTTTCCAATCTCCCTACTACCTTCAGTCTCACAACATACCCTAATTGGAGATGCCATGGTCTCACTGGCGGGAGTAGTTGGGATTCTTATGCGGTATATGCCAGATACCCCAACCTTCCTCTTTCCAATCTCCCTACTACCTTCAGTCTCACAACATACCCCAATTGGAGATGCCATGGTCTCACTGGCGGGAGCAGTTGGGATTCTTATGCGGTATATGCCAGATACCCCCACCTTCCTCTTTCCAATCTCCCTACTACCTTCAGTCTCACAACATACCCCAATTGGAGATGCCATGGTCTCACTGGCGGGAGCAGTTGGGATTCTTATGTGTTTTCACATAAAAAAAAACTCCAAGCAACATTAACATTTTTTTGACTTAACTTCATTTCACTTTATCCATAATATTTTGATGTAGCATATTTTTATAATGTAGGAGCTGTTGCACATATTTTTGTATTATTTCTATTTATCTATGATGTAAAAACTTGTTACTGTCTTTTGTTTATATGTATTGTAAACTTCTTCTTGTATTACTCTTCTGTAAATTTCTCATATTAACTTACATTATATATTATTATTGTTATGCCATCTGCAATTTAAAAACTGGTTTCAGTTTAATTTATTTTTACTTTTTCTCTTTTATTATAATATAATATGTTTTACTTACTTTTATACCTACTATTTTGATAATGTTCATTGCTATAAGTTTATATTTCTTATTTAAACATTGTATTACATATATATCACTGTATTACATACTTATTATGTAAAAGCCCATCAGGGCGTTGAAAATAAATAATAAATAAATAAATATATTTATCTCTGTATTTTACGTACTAGTGGTTCGATTCCTACAAATAAATACATGATTATAATATAGAAATATATAAAGCCCTTCACTAACGAGGTTTTGAATTTGACCAATGGATTATTTTAACAAAACAGAATACAGCTCTCTTCAGGTACCGATAATCTATTGACCCTTCAGTGAAACGGAAACAGCTTACAAAAGCGATATTCGAAAACGATGCACCCAGCGCAATGTAAGCCGATTTTTATTTTTTACGCATCGCACGAGCAACTGAATTTTCAAAAAATGTCTATCTTTTGTTTCTGTTATCAAATCGCCATTTGTATCGTATAAAGCTCCAAACAGTAAAAATACAGCTATCCGTTTCTGTATTTGATTCCTAAATTTCTTGTTTTTAACAATTTAAAGTCAGTATTAAAGGGTTTTTTAGTTAGAAAATAACCCTCTCGCTACCATCCGATTTACTACGTCAAAGGAATACAATTTTCCCGCGTGTTAGAGCGGAATATGAAGTCGATAAGGATTTTCCTACCATGGTGGGATCATTCGTAGTGGTAGCCATTGGAGCGACAGAGCAATTTAAAACTTTTTTCTCGGATTGCTAAAGGAAATTTTTCCGCCCACATTAAGACAAACTGATTATTTTTCTATATAGCCAATGAATTCCTTTTCTCTATTATCACATATTCGTAGGATTTATAAAAAAAAATATTTATTAAACTGTTAACTTTAAAACATTTTAAAGAATCTAGAGAATGTTTATTTTGTTTAATTTTGAATGTACAATATATTATATAGACGCTTTAATAAAAAATAAAAAATGCCATATTTTGGCAACAAAGCAATCCGTTGGTTGTGGAAATAGTGCCATATTGTGGCAAAAAGCGCTCGAGTGGTTATAATAGGAGGCTTGGCAAACTTTCGTAAAATGGGTACATCTTATTAAAACTGTTAATTTCGAGGAAAAAATTGATGTAAGTAATAAAAAAAGGCTTTTTGTAGAGCAGCGGTTAAACACCGTAATACTTTGACAACTGCCGCTGTGTAAGTATAATTAATTAAGTATAAACGACGACAACTTAGAAAATTTTTGGTGCATCAATTTTTTATTTATTTTTAAAGTTTTCATTTTTTCAAACTTGATTTTATGTATCGTTTTTGTGGAGGTAATAAGGATTGCAACCTAGATAAAAAATAAACGGTCATAGAGAAAATTGGCAACTAATAGAAAACATAATTTTTACTTTAAAAATCAGAAACAGAAATAATGTTTTATATTTAATTTTGTAATTTATTTACAATTTAAGTTCATTATATTTCTAGTTAATCGTTTGCTACCTATTTTAGTTTCAACTCTGCTTTTTTTAAATTGAAGGCTTAAATCAGATATCCAGTCTTCTATCTCAGTTTGTAGTGTCTAGAGTGTAGGTAGTAGAATTACTGGGAAGAAGACTTTAGGGGCGAGGGAATAATGTGTGGTAGAGAAGGTCTACCGGGATAATTGAATTAGGGTCTTCAATTAAATCTCTCACGCGCACTCCACTACACTCCCCATACTCTTAGGAATGTACCCTGTCTGCTCTCTGAGAGAAGTTACCCGCCTACTAGCGGTATATATATAAAATATATTGCATAGACGAAACAGCAAGTGTTTTTTTAACGTCAACATAATTTATCGAAAAATGTTTATTTTTTTTGCTTTTAGTTTTTTTTTTATATTCAGCCTTTAAAATAGAATACTTTAATAAAAGAGTTTTTATATTAGAAGGAACATTGGAATAAGTATATATTTAAAACACATCTGGTATACGACTCGGTCAGAAATGAAGAAGACTAACTAACACGCGAACAGGCTTTTTATAACCTTAGTTCGCGTCGGACATTCAACAGAGACAAACGTTCACCTGATCTCCGACATGATCTCCGACCTAAGTTCATTACAAATATTTTTTTCTATTATCGTAATATTGTCTATATAGATATATCAATATTATCTTCGAAACAACCATTTCGTGGCTTCAATTATGTACCTACGTAATTAATATAATACTTTTTGTATTCGAATAACGCACAAGAGCCCCAATCTCAAATGAAGACCAGAGAAAAACCTGATATACTTCGCAAGAAATCTATATAACAGAAACCCAGAGTGAATTACGGAAATCTTTTCGGATGGCACCAGTGAGATTATTGATGTTCCACATCTCAATTTTCCCACCCAAAAATCTTCTATCTCCATAATTTAAACTATATCGTCTGAACTTTATTAGCCAAACTGTTAACAGAATAAACACTTTGCTAAAGTTTTGAGATTTCCCCAAACTAGAGTCTGCATGTAAAACCAGAAACACTGATTAAAATCTACCGAAGATAACAATTAGTTGGTATTCCAGCCTCGGAGTAATCCAACCGAGTAGATTCTGATATCGTTTTCATCTTTAGAGAAACATGAGAATGGTATCTTATTCCTGCTCATTCTTCCCTAGTACTTATACCAGAACTTACTCCTAGTCAAAATTTCTAACTGCATTTTGAGTTGCTTGAATGTATGTTATTATAGCATATATACTTTGCATATAAGAACCTTACCCAACCGATCAATGAAAAAGTATTTTTTGTTATTTTATAAGTTTATCATCAAATTGTGATCTCGTAGGTTTTTCTTAGGTTTTATCAGACCACATCATCTGAACCCTTAGATTATCATAATAATGAGGAACTCAAAACGATTCAAAGGGAATATTATAAGTTTGTAACAAGAAGGATATTTTATGTGGGTCCGTCATGGCTGTTTGTGTTTTGAGGTGTTAAAGAATAAATTTGCACTCTCTATAAATATGATGTCTGTAATATGATGTCTCGTGTTATTTTATACGAATGTTGAAATGTAACTTAGACTTGGCACGTGTCTAAATGTGGGATTTTTGTGCTCCATGCATAGAGCCTTGGTTACGCAGCTTAATATTTATTTTGAAAGGTTGAAAATAAATTCGGACGAGAGATTTTGAAGAGTGCTAGTTATATTTTTGGTGATATAGGCTACGAAAAGTTGATTAGAAGCAAATGAAGATAAAGACCTACAAACTAAACTTACCTTGTGAAAACGAACAATAAAATAGCAAATTTTATTATCCAAGAAAACAAATATTGTTAAAATCCGGACGTACAAATGCAGCAATGGGCTAATCCTAGTCAAATTAAATGAATTTCAGATGACAGGACACTAAAGATCATGATCGAGTAAGTACCACAGTGGAAACATACGGCAGATTGAGAAAGAGTTGAGCTGACTGTGTAGAAGAAAGACTGGATCAGAACTGGAAGACCAAAAATATGTAAAACAACGGAGAGTAATAAAGGCTGTCGACGAGTTAAAATCCTACTCTAACATGCAGGGTTATAAAAGACAACGAAGCAGAGAAGCAGAAGACGCTCTTTATATGTTACGAATTTTACAATAATTGTAGAAAAAATAATTTATTACCAACTCTAATCAAATTCTAATCGACAGTTTGACAATACCTTAAGAAGGTGAAATAGCTGCCATATCTCATTAATTTAGCGTATTTTAAAAAGAAAAGAAAATTAAGGTAATTTATTTTTCGAATTGAAATCCTTTTTTAATTAACATTTTCATCATGCGAGTATATTATTTTAATACTACGACGTACATAATCATGTATTACTGTGTAATATTTTTTTAAATGTGTTTATTAATTAAGTATTTGTAAATTACGTACTTTTATATTTTTTGTGCCATCTTTATTATATTTATGAATGTATTAGTAAATACATTCATAAATATAATAATTCATACTAACTCGCTTGCCGAGGGATGGTTTGTACTATGTCCACAAAAACTCGTATTGAGAAAACAAGGTTTGAAGTTTAAAAAAAATATTTTTTGGTTCCCTTTTTTTCCTTTAGTTCAACCCAATTCTTATAAATAATAATATTTTATTTTATTTTGCGAAGTTTGAAGAAATAATATTTTACTTTATTTTATTATTAAGTCAAAGAAATTTACATAAAATACAAGGATTAATCTGCCTATAAGTAAAAGAACAACATAATTGGTTGAATTTTTATTGGAAAAAAAGTATAATCAAGAACGTAAACGAACACTTTTTTTTAACAAAATAGCAGTAAAACTAATGTTGGTTTGTACCACGTCCATATTTAATGTTGGTTTATACTTTATCCATACTCTCGGCGAAGATAGACCAAACCAGAGTTATTTCATCCTATGGCACATCAAACAATAATAATTTAACATTTACATACGTAAGGTTTTATTAAATAAATATAAAATATTAAAAATTCTTCATTAGAAAATAGAAAATTTAGTATTGTCGTATGAATAAATAAAATGTATGAAGCAATCAAATATTAGTAATTTTTAAAAGCACGTACAAAAGGTTTTAATAAATAATAGTGAAAAAAATATTAATGGCCAATGGACATAGTACACTCCAACCCTCGTTTTTTTGTAATTACTATGGAGATAAAACAAAAAGTGATGTTCAAAATGTAAGTTCTCGCTGAAATTTTCTATTTTTTGTGAGTGGATATAGAAGATAAAAATATGATTAATAGAACTGCATTCACAGTTTAAAAAAAAACATAGTACCAACCAACCCTCAGCAAGCGAACCGAGCGAAGCGTAACATTATATTATATTGCATCATTGCTTTGAAATTTTTTTTTTTCACTAATCTATTGGCAGAAAACATTTTTAGCAAAGCAGGAATGTATTTCATAGTGCATAATTTCTGACACTACATATAAATACATTTATGATCATCCAGTATTCTGGGTCGTCTGGATCCCGAACAAATACCGAAATTTCGATCATAACACGATCTGTAAAATTCTTGTTTCAACTCAACTTATCAAATACAAAATAACGTAAAAAAATTTTAAAGGAATTCATTTTTATCGTTGGAATGAAGGCACTACTTCTTAATCATAAATCTAAACACAGTAATTGAAATTGGTAAACTTGTTTATGTTTACCTACATTATTTCTTTTGTACATCAATTTTAAAATGTATTTTTTATGTGAGATGCATTATAAGATTTGGCTTTCCATTATTAGTGGGTACTTGCCAAAAATATTCTTAAATCGTTGTACGAGTAAGAATTGTGTAATTAGCTTTAGTATAAGAATAATTTTAATATTTATAATCTGAGAAAATGAATGAGTTCGTGCTAGTAATTTAAATCTTTTTGTAGGGTTTTCAAATAGAAATTGAATTCAAACTGATAATTGAATAGTATAATAAAACAAATTTAAAACTGTTTTCACTTTAATTTATTGACCGTAACAGGTTTCAGCTTGTCAAAGCCATCTTCAGACCAGTCTGAAAATGTAAATAAAAAAATATAAAATATAAAATTAGTCAAATAGTTAAATTAAGCGATTAGTTTACAATACGCTAGTATTTATTTATAAGTTAAAAAATAAAATGTTACCAGATTATATGATGAATAATGTTAAAATTAATAGCACAGTTCAGTACTATTCCACGTGAAACTGCAACGATTTTAGGCTTCCTAAAACAAATTTATCGGGAACACAAAACAATATTTATTACAAAGGTTTTAAAAAGTTCAATGAACTCCCTGAAGTTAAAAGTCTTGCAGTTTTTCGTGGATTATGTCTCAATATTGTGAAGTCCAAATTTTAGTAAGTAGGTACGTAGTAAATAATATTATAGTAGTCTTAGAATACAATGTATTAGATATAAATTGTTAAATTTTATAACTCAATAAAATACACTTAAAAAAAAAAATGCAAAGATTGAAGAAAAAAGTTATTATTACTATAATTTCATGTTAAAGCTCACATCACAACCACCGTGATATGAGCATGAACCTAACATATCTAGTAGTCGAGAGGACTTAAATAAAATGTAATATTTGTAAAAAAAATATTAAAAAATTTCGTAGTTTATCAAACACGATACTGGCCTAAATTGTTAATTGGTTTAACAATTTTCAAATATTTTCGTAAAAATGAATATTTTCGGTAACGATAAATTCCTCGCAAAATCATAATTTAATATAATATCCGTATATTCCTGAAATAGACGTGTGATAATAGGACGGGTGAGTGGAAAAGATTCAAGCAATCATTTCTAATTTATTTGATGGCAAACAATTTTAACGAAGAAAAGGAAGTACAAAAAGTGGCTAGGCTTCTACACACGATTGGCCCGAAAGGAGTAGAAGTTTTTAATTTATTTGGACGCAGAATGAAGAAAAGTACGCTTGAAGGAATCATACTACTCCATGATAATATAGTTAACAAGGCGAAATATGTATATTTATTTTAACTTAATAAATATAAACATTTCATAAACACAATAAATGAAACAGTTGAAAGATTTAAGTTTTTTTATCAGAAAACAAGACGAAAGCGAAACAGTGAAGAATTTATTGCTACACTACAATATACTTAGACAATTAGTTTTCGCACCCAGACCTCTTACAGATCATTAGAATATCTCAAGATTCCTGCTCCATCTGCACACTTTGTACATTGCATATAAATAATTTCATACATATACATACAATACAATCGGTGAGCAGCAAGTGGCTTAGTTGGCATTTGGGTCTCACCCAGGCGTCCCGTGTTCAATTCCTCGGCTGGCTAAGTCCTTCATCGTGACACAAGCAACATTTTGCATTTACTGTGGTGGCAGTAGGAGATTTTCAAAATATTGTTAGGTTATTCGTAATCCGGGAATTCCTTAAAAAAAATTATTTTATGTACGTAGTTGTGCATGAGGGGGGTTCGATGTCGTTCACTGAGGATATTTTGATTCAATTGCTCTTTTGTGCTCTACCAAAGCTTGAAATAGAATGATTTTATTTGAAATATTTGAATTAAAGTAGGTTTCAGAAGTTTATCACTTGGTCTAGACAAGAAATTTTCCCTTTATTTTCGGCTATTTTTCTTAAAAGCTACAATGACTGTCTGCTACCAAAAGATTGGAACGAATTGGCTACCAGTCAAAAGGGTATTCCAGAAGCCCAGTGTGACCTCCAGTCAATCTCCACGATAGCGAGAGTCACTTCCAAAATGTAGGATCACAATCATCGTGACTTTAAATTAATTCGTCTAGGGTCAATCCAGAGGATCGCCCAATGCTCTGGGCTACCGGAGAAATAATGAATCAGCCTTATTTTGAATCCTGCGTGCAGGTTTGACAACACGCTTTCTGAGGATTGGTTTGTACTCTGTCCACAAAAACTCGTATGGTTTGAAGTTAAAAAAATTACATTTTTATTTCCTTTACTTCAAACTAATTGTTATAATTTAAAAAAAAATACACGAGTTAATCTACCTATAAGTAAAAGAATAACATAATTGGTTGAATTTTTATTTGAATAAAAGCATAATCAAAAACGTAAAGGGACACCTTTTTAAATAAAATAGCAAATAAATGTTTGTTGGTTTGTACCACGTCCAAACTTAATGTTGGTTTACTATATCCATAATCTCAGTGAACCAACAGTAAGTTAATCCTAGGCTAATCCTATCCATACAACTATGGCATAATGTGGTTATAATAATAAAATGTGAAGTAATCAAACATTTATAAGTTTACATAATAAAATAAAATAAATGGATAGTTCTTCAACGGAAATTAGAAATTTTTATATTAATTTAGGAATGTATAAAATGTATGGAGTAATTAAACAAAAAATATTAGTAATTTTACAAACACGTTTAAATAAATAATAGAAATAAAAAAAATTCTCTCATAGAAAAATTCAAATGAATGTATATATTTTCAATATGGTAGGCGGGTATGGGTACCGCTGCCCTGGGAACCATTTATTGGATAACCAATAACTCTTCCATAGGTCATCCCAAGTGGTTAGCTATGTTTGGTGACTTAGCAGGGTGTCCGGGTTCATGGGGTGAGGTTTGTCTAGGTCTTGGCGGTGGATGACCTGGACTCACTGAACCCAAGATTCTTACCCATCCCTCGTACCTTTTTCCTACCCAGAACTTCCTATCCTTTCTTTCGTTAAAAATATCCACACACACAGCAACCCCAAAGATGACATAGACCCTTAACAGGAAATTTTTTTCCTCAGGACCTCCTGTGTGGAGCTAATGTAAAAAAAAAGAGTTTGGAGTAATCAAACATTTTAAATTTTACATACACATAAATGAGGTTTTCATAAATAATTATAAAAAGTCGGGAACACTTAGTTATATTGTGTGTAAGTATTTCGTATTTTCCCTAAACTTACTGTATATTGTATATAAGTATGCGGGCGAAACAACTGTCAGGGGATCAAGTGTAATGGAATCGACTATTAGAAAGCGTTAAATAATATTAAAACTGTAGGCAATTCTTTTGTTCGCTAGTTACTTTCATGAAAGGTATCCATTTCTATTGAAAAGGTTCCTTGTCGGTGACCGAGTAAAGACCCATTCTTCATTTAATTAAAAATATTTCCAGAGTAAAAATTTACGAGAAAGAAAATCTAATAATACCACGTCTGGCAACTTTCCCATTCTCAAAATTAACGAAATGCAGCCTCTTTAATATGCATAAACCTCCCTAGAGCTTAGAGCTTTTTCATGGTTTCTCACAGATTAGCGCCGGGGAGTGCGATCCAAAGAGCTTCCCCAATGTACCTAATATTATAATGTAAAATTGGATGTGTCGGAACCTACACACACTAAGTGATGATTACCCTTTTTAAGGAATTATAGAAAATTCAAGATCTGTTAGAAGGCAATGGCTGTGTTGGAAAGGAAAAAATGGATTGAAGATTTCTGTGTGCATATACGATATAATACGATAAAGAACTAGCAAGGGCGCCTGACGCCTCTTCGACGATGATTATTACGTTACGAGCGCAGACTTATAAAAATCAACACATTTATATACCAAATTATATACCTACATTCTAGGTAACATTCTTTTCGACGTTTGCAAAAAAATATGTAAATAAATACACCGTGGTTTACGCAAAAATTGCACTGGTCTAAAGATGGCCGTGATAAGCTAAAATCGGTAATGGTCAGAAATGAACAAAAAAAAATCTAAAATTGTTTTTATTTTTTCACGATATTGTATGAATTTGAACTAAATATTTATTTTTTTGTACACGCCCAAATAGGGCTTTTACATATGATAAAACTGAAAGTAAGTACATTTGATACAATCAGAGAAATAAAAGAGATATAGCTATTAAATAAGTAGCAAGTATAAGATTTAAAGACTTAAAAACCACAAACGGAGAAAAATATACGATGCACATTCATGCAAATTTTGATACATCTTGAAAAATTATATACGTTTCAAAGCTATTAAGTCAGACATAGAGATTTAATAACAAATATGACCCATAATGGGGGTTCGTGTGATAGGCATCAACTTACAATAATTGTATGCATTGACTTTTATATTATCTTTTATATAAACTTTATATTGTCTAAAACATGGGTGCCCAATACAAACCGTTTGGTGGGCCAAAAAAATATTAGGCAGCGTTAAAACTTTAGGCACTCTCTTTAGGGTAAATTGCTTAATTCTAACCGTTAGATATGTCCATGTATATAGTTAAATTGAGGATATTACGGTTATTTTTTTACCGGTAATTCAGTGGCCAAAAATGCTATTATGTATTACGAAACCGCGACCTTCAATGCTAATAAGCATAAACATAATGCTTTGCACTCACCCTCCACTTAAAATCATGTCAGTTCCCTTCGATCTTCCGAGAAATGTAATGAAAATATATAATGGTTGGAAGTGATGTGAAAACAAATCCCTAGTGAGGCTATGAGCCTGGCACTTTTCAAGGAATAAATCAAAACCACCTTCGAGAGTACGAGGTCTAATAGTAAAATAGTTATAATATAACAAAATCTTATATCTGAAATTTAATTTGATGTGCCGAATTCGCATGTCCGCGATGGTATAGGATAGTGAGCTTTGGCGTTAAGAGAAATTTTCTATACTATTCATCCGATTGCGATGAAAATTTGGTGAGTTGTTATGCCTGTGAATATTTCTATATAATGATATTTCTGTATTGGTGAATTCTGACGTTATAAAATTTTGTTTGAAAATTTTTTGTTAGCACACATTTGAAAAACGGGTGTATTTTATGGAGCAGGGGTGTATTTAGCTGCAGGGAAAAAAGGGAGGGGAATAAATGGAGGTTCACAGGAGGGGAGGGGAGAGATGGGGGCAGGCAGAGAAGTTGGAAGGGGAATGCGTGAGGGGGAGATTCATGAGAAGGGTAACAGCGGAAGAGGGGAGGGGGAATGCGGAAAAGGTAAAAGGTGAACGCGGGAGGGGAAGAGGAGGCGGAAGGGGAATGGGGACGAAAGAGAAAGGAAACGAAATGAGATACAATTTCTCTATTTAAGTGACATTGCAATGCAGGGTATCAGCTAGTATAATAAAATGGTTTAATTTGGTTGGACATGCTTGGTCTAAAACAAAATTAATTATGTAAGTAAGTACGTATTTGCCAACCGCAAACCAAATATTTCACGACGTAATGATGAAGTAATTCAAATACTAAAACTAATAAATTTGTCCTAGGGTGGATCTGAAAATCAAAAAATATGTTCATCGATATAATTTTAATACATTTTTTATGTTCAGATAAAGCACCGTCACTGTAGCCAGTGATTTGCTATAAATCTGCAAATAAACCTCATACAATCTCGAATTCTTTCAAAAGCCCAAATCAAAAGCGAACCAACGTAATATTTTGTTTTACCTGGTAACATTCTTTTACTTAAAGAAATCGACGTTACGGGTTGGGTCGGGGGAGTTCGGATAGTCCGGGGAGCGCCCAGCCCGCAATATGCGAGTATATTCATGCGTGAGTATTCAGTGACGTGATTTGGGAGGAAAAATCACCGCGTGTTACCCGCCGGCAATCTGGCAACATCGGAAACCAATTTCTTTCCTTCGCCGAGTTCCCTTTTTGAAATTAATGATTCAAATTGACTTTGATCCCCCTGAATGAAAATTTCAACAGCAATGATTTTTTTTTTAGATGTATTGTATGTAATTATAAAATAATATTTTTTTAAAACCACAGGTGTATAGTTATATCGTAATCTAGTTAACGCAAATCGGTCTCGCTTATACCTACTCGTACGCTTAGTGCAGTGCCTTAACCTAAAAAAAATGGCACGAAATGAAGTTTATTTATATGACTCCACTCAAGTCCAAACTACACGGAGAAAAATGTAATTCTAAAATACGATAATTTTATTCGTAAAAACGGTTAAAAACGGGACTGAAGTTCTTACGAACAAATTAACAGGGTTTCAATGTTTATTGCAAGAATAATTTGTTGGTATACGTAATTTCGTACGTATACCAACAAATTATTCTAACATTTTCCCGCCAATAAACATTGAAACACTGTTAATTGGTTCGTAAGAACTTCAGTCCCGTTTTTAACCGTTTTTACGAATAATATGATCGTATTTTAGAATAACATTTTTCTCCGTGTATGCGAAACCAATGGGATCATAAGGTTCCCAATAATGATTTTCAGTCAATTTTTAAATGCAAATGAACCTCCTAACTTCAGTATGTACCATTAAGATAAGTTAGAATTTTTCATACCCCGGCAAAACGAACAACATCTGGCTAAGTACGCGTGAAATTGTACACGTACCCAGGTTTTATTGGTTTGTTGATATGTTTGTTGGTCGGTAAGATATCAGCAAATCCGAAAATAAATATAGATTTTTTTATAGATAATACCTCACAAGAGTCTTAACTTCTCCCGTCCGGAGCCAGTGAGACCATGGCATCACCAATTGGGGTATGTTGTGAGGATGAAGGTAAGTGTGGAAGGGAAGGAGACGGGAAAGAGGGAGGTGGGGAAGTAACTGGCTATTCAGATCTAGTAACTAAACACGGCTAAAGCCATTATTATGCAACGTTTCAATTCTGAATAGTGGTCTTACACCAGGGCGGTACTGAGAGTATCTTCCACTCTGGAACGTGTCGCAAATATAGTATAAATTATTTTTATTTATTGATTGTGAACTAACACAAATTAATCAAATAAAATTTAATTGCGCACGCCGGGTTCGAGCCCGCGACCATCCGATTGACCACCGACGGCCGTCGAGAAGTTTAGCAATAAAAAAACAACAAAATGTTTTAAAAAATTTATGTACCGAAGTTAGTAGTCGATTCTAAAATCGATCGAGGAAACGGCCTTTTCTAATGGCCTTTTCGGCCAACAGTTATATCCGAACCCGCCGACCAATCATTGTGTGTTTAAATCTCTTATTATTGATTGATTTTATGTACAAATACAATGCTATTGTCTATGTAATTAATTCATATCATGCTGGTAGATAATGCACCCTTTAAAATGACCATTTAGATATTACTGTTATAGAATGCGGGACAAATTAATTGCACGGGATGTTACTCACTAGTGGTACGTAAATACTGTGTGCTGAAGCAACATAGCTGAAATAGGTAGATAGTACAAATGAAGTTGTTTGTGAGAGAACACTGCATGGTAATGTAATGTTTGCAGTGGGGTGCAGTGACTTTTTTGTACAATTTTCAACAAAAAGTATGAAATTCGTATGGAAAAAAAACTTTAAGTTAAACATTAAAACGTTTTTTCATTAGAAAACACATAAAAATAGTTGTTTCTGTGACTTTTTTATTATTTCCAATTTTAAAAAATCATTTTTTTACAGAGTACACGGTACGATATTCAAATAATCTTCTTGCAGTATAATTATCTTCTTAATAAATAAAACAAAGTCGGGTTAGTTACACCATTTATAACTCAAGAACGGCTGAACCGATTTTTATGATCTCTGATTTGTTGGATTTGTCTCCGTCCCGATTAACAGAATAACTATTAAAACATTGAAAAAATCACGGGAAAAATAATTATGAAGAAAATAATTTTTTTCATATATTTTGTATGGAACGGCTTTTCAAATAATGTGCGTTGGTCGACATCATTTGAATCGAAACTGTCAATGGTGTGGTGTGCCGAACATTTCGTGCTTAGTCAACAGCTCAATTTCATTTTTTGAACTTAGAGTAGGTACCTATTTATTTTAACTTAATAAATTAAACACAACATTTATTGATTCTGAGGCGGTGCGAAGTTTGCCGGGTCAGCTTGTTTTTAATAATAATAATAGTTTATTTCAATTATATGCAGAGGCAGTGCAATGAAATACATTCCATATTTCGAAATAAGAAAAATAAATTAAACAAATAATAAGTAAAAGTAAAAAGTTAATTACAGCTAGTGGCGGAGAAGTGATCTGAATATCTGCACTCGTCACTCCAGGAATATTTCCGTTGCGCTGCAGTATCTAGGTAGGCGCTTAGTGCGATAAGCATTATTGTAGATGACTTTTAGCGTGCTTTCTTGGTAATATTTAATATTGCGATGACAGAAGTCTATGCCACTCGAGAGCTGAGATGAAAAAGATAAGGTGAGCAGATACTACCATATACTATGAAGCTTAAATTTGTGCTGTCTCACTCTAATACTGCTGAACTCAAACTGACAATTTAATTATCTCACAAAAAGATAAAGTGCAAGTTTTTTATATTGTGGCAAGCGAACGACTAGCGATCTTGAATTGGAAGCATTCCGATTGGCTCCTTACACGCCAATAGAGATCGGTTAACATTTCCACAGAGTCACCGTCTGTTGTGACAAATGTAACGGAACCATTCTGTTCTAAACTGTCGGAGAATTAACAGCTTTGCAAATCACTTCTTGTTCGTTACCACTTTCAAACATGTATTCTTTATAAAAGTTAAATTACGGTTCGGATGTAAATTGTTTCAATGAACTTGTATTTACAGTGTTGAATGCTTATTTGATTTATATACAATATATTCCACACAAATCAACCGATACGATACGGTACGATTGTACCACCCACAATCCTGTCCCGGTGAGACCGGTACACCAGGGGACACTGATTTGTTAGGACTGGAACACGTGCTCTAAGGATGGGAAGGGGGTTAGAGTTTAATCGACCGGTTTACATGGCAACCTAAGAAGCCAATTTTGGAATGTAAATGGGCAGGAATAAAGGAAGTGGTTGAGCTTTTGTTTTAGTTTCTCGAGTTCGCTTATTTTTGCTTTTCATTTCTTCTCTTTTCATCCCGCTTTTTTTTGGTTGTTGCCTCCCGATGTTTCTTGCTTTTACGCTTTCCGCTACATGCTTCCAGCTTCCCTCTGCTTCTTCCTTCCTGTTTTCTGTTACTTCGTGCTTTCCGCCTCTTGGTTCCAATTTCCTGCTTCATAGTTTCTTTTTTGCTTCATGCTGTTTCTTACTTCCTGCTTATTGCAACCTGGTTCTCATTTAGCGTTTCCCGCTACCAATACTGATTTTTATGTTTCTCGATCCTTCTTGCTTTCCGATCCCACTGCTTTTCGGTATTTGTTTCCCACCATACCTCCATGGGGAAAAAAGTTCCAGTTTACCTCGACTACTTCCTGCCACGCCATCTGTCAACAGTGTTCGATCTTCTTATTTGTTCATATGTGATTTTTTCTTAGTGTTATTTGTTGAGGTGATTTTATGTGTAACCATTTTCTATTGCTGGTAAGTGATTTCTGTTGCAGATTCCAAGGCTTCTTCTTCCAGTCCAGGTCAACCATCACCGCTTTCGTGAATTACCTAACTAAATATATAATAAATTTAAAAAAAAAACAACAAAAAACTAACCTAGAATGAAGTTGAAAAGTAAAATGTAATCGTGAGATTATTGGGTACTCGACCAAGAGAATAAGCTATGTCTCTTAAGAATTCCTAAAGATTAACAGTCCTCAGTGATCCACAACCTTTCGTGAGATAGTAGAAATCAATCAGAGCCCACATTCGTGAATGCAAAAATATTTCTACCATCGCCAATGATGTAAAACACCGTTTTCCATATTATTATGATGTGTTAGTTTTGTAAACAAAATGCTGAAAGAAAAAAACATTTCTTTTGTAAGTGGGATACGCATTATTTATGTTGTGAGATGGCTATTCGAGTTCAGTGCTCCAAAATATAATGAAAACATAAACATCTTGCCCATTAACTAAAATATAAATAAAGGTGAAGAGGTTCTTATCTCCTGGTGAGTATCACTCAGTCTCTCATCGATTCCTTTGTCGAATCCTTTGTTTTAACTTTGAATTCACTTCCAAACTTTGTCGTTTTTACCACTGTTGCAACAATGCAAAATCAAATTTCATAAAAAAATTATGAAGCTATAACTAAAACACGTATCTTGACACATTTTCAAAGAGATTGGACCAAAGGGGCCTCTGACATAAAATTAATTCAGAAGAGCAACAAAAATACGACTAGTCAGAATAAACCCCACATATACCTCCTCCATTCCCGACAAATCAACCTCCAATAAAATGAAAATCAAACCCCCCATAAAATGATGACCCCGACGTGAAAAAAATATAACTGGAAAGAAAGTTTTCTTTCCAAACAAAAGTAAAATATCGAATGGCACTGCACGCCGCTGCTCGTAAGGTTTACGTGCGGCTACATTCATCCATATCACCATGGTTTGGTTATTTCAAATAGGGGTGGTTTGAAATAACCCGCCCCAGACGACAGAATAGTAGAATTTGCAAAACTGTGGTTAAATTGTCTGGTGTTAACCTAAATAAATAGATTTTCGTTCTGTTTTCAGTCACATTACGGATGATAAATTGGCGTTTTGATTATCAGTTATAAACTGAAGCTCGTTTTGATATACTGCCCGCATCACACGTTAAACTAATTTTAATAGCACCTAGTTTGTCAACATAAATATGTGCAGATACCTGTTTCATAATAAATTACCGTGCTTTAAACGATAATATAGTTGTTATAGGGCAAACCAATACTAACTTGAATAAGTAAATGAACAAATCATTCCAAAATTCATGCTTTGAAATGGTAAAGCAGCTGTAAATAGCTAATATTAAAATTTTTAAAAATGGTTAATTTTAATACCTTAGGCAGACATTCCCGAAAACATCGCTAAATTTCTTACCTTGAAACGTACACTTGAAAGTTTATTTTGTTAAAATGTAATTCTTCGTACTGAAAGGTCACATTTTTCCGAGAGTTTTCTAAAGGATTGTAGGTATTTCATTCTAAAAAATGTAAGAAATTGAACAAAAAACCTCTTGGCATAGAAACACACATCAATAAAGAATAGCAAATTTTGTTTAGATTTCGAAATAATCTTCTTGGAACCCTACATTTTTGCAGGTCTATTTTTATGCTCTAAATGTAGTGTTTTAAGCAAGATGTTTTTTTTTTTCTTTTGTGCCTGAATTGGTGTTGCGTCTTGTTACCACCAATGTTAAGAGTCCAATTCCTCGGCTGACCAAGTCCTCAATCACAATACTAGCAACATTTTGCGCTTATTCTGATGGAAGTGGGAGATTTTCAAATAATGTCAGGTTATCCGAAACCCGGGAACGATTCATTCTTTTAAAAAATATATTTTTAATTAATAGTAAACATAAAATAAAATACTAAAAAAGGTGTTTGAATAATAATAATTATTCTGAATTTGCCAATCACATTTTAGAAACAAATCATTCTTTTGATATAAATAAAGGGTTAAAAATTTTACACACAAACTCAACAGATTTACAATTAGCAAACTTAGAAATTTTAGAAATTAGAAAAAGTGTTAATAGCAAATTAAATATTATTAATAACCAAATATTTTTTAAAAATAGCCATCTCTTAAATTTATTTTCTTATTAATAATTATATTTAAAATAATTTATTTTTGTTGTTTAAACATCTTTATTATGTTTTGATAATTTATATAATGTAATTTTTCATATTTTTTAAATAATTTTTATATTTAATTTTAAATAATTGTTTTTTACGATATTTTTTATTAATTAATCACCTCTCTCTAAAATATTTTTGTCCATAGTTCTTTTTAGTCTATACTTGTTTGTTTATTTTGTTACTAATGTCATTACTACCCTGACGAAGAAACCATCGGTTTTGAAACATGTAGGTAATTGTGATTATATTAGTGGTTTAAACAAAGTTATTTGTTTTAATTTAATACTAAAAAAAACATTAAAAAAAAACACAAGAAATGATCAATTTTGAACCCTGGCCCCAAGCACACTCGAACGATAAGGATTGTATCGATAACTTTCTGTAACTCCTCATCGTTCCCTAGGACAACTGCAGATTGCTAATGTACAAACAACAATTGATGTCGAATGTATTAAGTACACTTAGTAATTGTGAACTATCACTAATTATTCATTGGCAGTCTGTAGTCGTGCTAGGGAACGATGAGAAGTTACCGAAAGTTGTCCTATCAATCGTTATCGATCGAGTCTGCTAGGGGCCCTGTTATTACTTCGACGGTTACAGTTTTTTCTAAAATATATTTTATGTATTTCTTAGCATTACCAGTATGCGGTACTTCAATTAGTTTAGAAAATCACAGTTACAAAAACATTTTTTTCATTGATTTTTTTTACTTTCGGGATTTGATTGTGCAACATGCATGATTTTATTTACTGTGGCTGTGAGTGTAAATAAAAAATTAAAAAAAGCAAAAATACTGCTTAAAATTATTTGAAGCACCATGGATAGAATATAGCTCAGAATAATACGAACAAATACTAAAGTTCTCATGTTAGTTTAGAGTGATACTAACAAATAGTGAAAGAGCTATACCCCATCTAATACTTACCAGAAAGAGCGATAGTTTGTTCTGGACTAACCAGAGGAACGTGACCAGGCTGACCGCGGAGAGATCAACCGGGTCGAGCAATGATATAAGTATGTGTGTATGGAAACAACGAAATCTGCCCAGTGTTTGCACAAAGCGGACTGAGACGGTGGGAAAACGTAAAAGAACTATTAAAACCTATTATAAAAGTGTATTTTTTTTTTTAAATAGATAAATTTCAATAAGAAAATAAAACATCCGTGAAATGGCTAATTAAAAGTCATCATTGCATCGTCTTTCAAGATATCAATGTTATGTGTTTTGTCTATTTTACATGCGTAGATTATAAATATATACATTATCCTTTCTAACGCTTTTTGCCACATTATGGCACTATTTCCAAAGCCTCGGATTGCTTTTTGCCACAACGTGGCAAATATTCTCTGGATTCTTTAAAACGTTTTAGGGTTAACGATTTTTTAATATTTTTTTTATAAATCCTATGAATATGTGATAATAAAAAAAGATAGGTGTGAATTCATTGGGTATTTAGAACTAGAATCAGTTTGTGTGTCTCCATATTCAAATTCGGAGTTATGATTTTTGTAAAGTGGCCGGAAAAATTTCCTTTAGCAATCCGAGAAAAAAGTTTTAAATTGCTCTCTCGCTCCAGTGGATATAGCCTTTCTACTAACGTTCGGATAGTATAGCAGTTGACAAATGCGTTGGGATTCCGCCCAGACGTCGTTTGATAAATTTCTTTACTAGTTAATCCTCCATCATTGCAACAGCAACATTTTCCGCTTATAATAATGGTAGTAGGAGATTTTAAAATATTGTCTAGTTATTAAAGACATTCCCGTAATCTGGCTGCAAAACTTTCAAATTTAATTGAAAAAGACATTAAAGACATTCACCTGATAAAAAGCGTAAATCTAAAACACAAAATACATACATGGATAGTAAACAAGGGCATTGTATACTGCGGACATATTATAAAGCCAGTGACAAACACAGCGTTAAAAGCGCCGGCGTTATTTGGCTTGACCTATTTTACCACATCGCTCGCCATACATTTACAATGGTAATCTATGGCGAGGGATATGCTGAAATAGGCCAAGCCAAATAACGCTAGTGCTTTTAACGCTGTGTGTGTCACTGGCTTAACTTCTACAATATAATAGCTACATACCTGTATTAAATTTTATTTCTCTTCTTTTCAAATAATTTAATTTCTTTATATCATCTCTTCTCCATTTTTTCTTTTCTATTTCTCTTATTAATTTTCATTTTATGTTTATTTTTCCAAATTCTATTTATTAATTAATAGTTTATTTTATTCTTTCTTTTAAGAAAATGATATAAAAAAATATTAAATTCTTGCCACCTCGGAACAGGCTCAGCCTAGTGAGGTGGCATATACCTAAAAAAAATGCACTTAAAATGTATTTTTGGTTAATAAATAATAATAATAATATTATTCGTAATCCGATTGTTCGGGATCAGGTGCTCCTTATCTAAATATATCTTGATAAAGAACAGATATGAATATGTCGCATGACGAGTGTTAAAGAATTTTTTTCATTATTTTTATGATCTTTTTGCAGTTTGATAGTCGGCGAGATTTGCTTGTTGTAAGGGCGGAGTCTGGTCCAGCCGATCCATTTTTTTTTTGATATCTCAAAATATTCCTATACATGTGGAGAATCTTAAAGTTATGGCATCAAATTCGACCTTGAAATATAGTTAGGAACTGTTCGCGCCAAGCAGGTAGACGGAGAACGGAGCGATTCTGTTTCAAGCGAATACTTTAAAAACGTTTTTCTCAAAACCACCTTTTTCAAATTGGCTGGCGTCATAGCTCATTGAATTTTTTAATCTAATACACTCCATTGAAATTTTAAATTAAAGAAAATAATTTTTTTGTACGTATAAATCTCAAATTACGAAAAATATATTATCATAGAAAAAACTTATTGTCAATTTTCATTTTATGTCCGCCATTTCTTCAATCAACATTTTTTTTCAGTCTAAGTTTCATGCGCACGCGACATTCATTCTACAACGATTTTTTTATTTGTTTCATGTTTCAGAAAATTTCCAAGGACTTGAGCTGATTCCAGCTGCTTTGGTCAGACCGTCCGCTTGCGGTTGCTATATATGTATGTTCCTACATATTCAAGTCAAATTTTCAATTGTGTTTTTTCATGTTCAAATGTACTTTTATAAGTGACAAAAGCGACGAAAATATAGTAAATATCTTAGAAAAAAAACCCTTTGAAAAAAAAAAACTCGGCTGGATCAGACTCCCCCTTAAAGGAGTAATATTATCATAACGCCATATTTAGGTACATATTTCTCATTGGTTCCACATGACGATTACTTGCAAAAAGTTAATAAACACTGCAATTTATGGGAAGGTTCTTACTTTTTATTTTTAGATCTTCGTGACGTAGGCAGTTCTGAACTTTTGGCATACTTATTCATAATATTTTAAATCAAAAATTATTCCTACATAATTCGATTTTCAATGGGGCCGGAGTCTTAAATTATAAAACAACTAGCTGATACCCGGCTTGTATTGCTATGCCACTTAAATAAAGAAATTGTTTCTCCCTGCGTGTCCTTTCCCAGTCATCCCCGTTCCCCTTCCGCCACCTCTTCCCCACCCTCGCCCCCTTCCCCTCCCGTGTTCCTTTTTCATCTTCTCCACGTTCTGCCTCCCTCTTCCTCCCTCCCGCAAACCACCCCTCCTTCATTCCCCTCCGCCCCTCCCGGATTCCCTCCCCCTCCTGCTTTTTTCCCTGCCGCTAAACTCAATAAAATACACTCATTTTTCAAACAACTCCCATGTGCCCTATTGTAATTTTTTTGCAAATTTCGTAAGTGCAGAACTTACCAATATAGAAATACTGCTATATAGAAACCTTCACGGGTTCTTCACAAGTCCACAACAACTCACCAATTATCGCAATCGGATGAATAGTTTAGAAAATATCTCTAAATATATCAAACGCGCTAACTGTCAAATGTACGAAGTTAAAATAGTTGTCAAGTTTTCTGAAATTTTCCAATTTTCTGCGCAATTGTCTCAATTTTTCTTTCCATAAAAACCTTCTACAAAGTAATAGAAAACTTTAAATAAAAAGATGTATGAAGTAGGTAAAGTCGTTCTGAAGTTATGGCGTGACCAAGGGAAACCGGGATTTATTTTTATATATATAGATGTTTCAATTCACAGCAGCTTCTGTAAATCTTTATTGTCCTGTCTTAGAAGACAATAAATAAAAGAAATCATCACTAGACCAAAAAACTACCCTTAAAAATTAAGTACCTACAATTTATAAAATTCAAAAGCAAGTAACAAAACAACATTTCTTTCATCTCTTCGACGGCGACAAATAAAGGAGTCTGTGACCTTTACGAATTGATGATACAACCTCAAGATATCTGAATAGAACCAAAGAATTATTACAACTAATACCCCATTATAAAAAATTCTATTTTTGGTACTTTACCAACTGTGAGGTTTCCATTATTTAGTAATTTGTGTGAATTTATGAATACGAATTTTCATTCCCACTCGGTACGAAATTGATAAACGGACCATTATTAAGTAGCTTTTGCCGATGAATAGTTTGAGCATAAAAAATAAAGCCGAGAATTTCCAAGTGTTGGCCATAATTCTTTGCTTTAAAAAAATATTATTCAGAAAAGAATAATTCGGCGAGGGAACAGTGGGACAAATTGGTTGGACTCTTAACAGTCAGAAGTTTATGATCTATTTCAGGCGATTGAACGGTCGGTTAAACTTTCTTATTTTACAACACTAATAAAAGAGCGCTGATTTAAAAAGAATGTACATATATAATATGTAACTTCACACTATATTTAATACAAATGTACATTAGGGTGTGTCAATTTTTTCAATCTTTGAATTCAGAAACGCCAGATATCTCAAAAGTTGCGTCTTTCAAAGAAAATAGAACAGCATATAATTTTTTTAATGGTTATTAGCCAACTAAAATGCATTTAAAATCAGAAAAAAACACATGAAACATGTATTTTTAAATTATGGTAATAATTATTTTTTTCACAATACTTTCTGTTGTCATAACATTTTATCATTGAATTTTGAGCATCCAATATTTTTTATTCGTTATATTTTGATCAAAAATTTTGGTGTCGTTATTATTTAGTATCTTGATTTTTTTCCAGAAAAGGTATTTTCAACAAAAAAAAATTAACAAAAAGTTAATTCTTAACAAAATTAAAAATTCACATATTTTTTTAAAAAATCTCGTATAAAAAAAGCGTTTTTCGGACCACAGTTATGGAATAAAAATTAATTATATGAAGAATTATAAAATATGGACCCTTCGTTTTCATTTTTTCCCGAATCACGAAATGTATTTTTTTTTTCAAAAACTCCGGCTATTTCAAGTGTGCTAATAGTGAACACCAATTTCATTAATGTTTACGTTTTCGAATAGCTACAGATCATACGCAACTTTTGAGACCCCGGGCGTTTAAAAATTAGGCAATTTTTTGCCCCACCTTGTGTATAATGTTTTCCCGAATAACATTTGGCCGAGATGGCGAAATGCGATCAGAGGCAGATCCCTGCTCCGCCTCCGTGGCGAATCGGTGTCGAGAGAGAACTAGGCGCGATAACATCCTCGGCGAGCGACTAGATATTTGAATATTCCGCATCAAAAATTAACCACCCGCTTCTGTGAGTTGAGTTCATACTGTAAAAGTAGACAGTAGGCTTTCTGTTTCCACAGCACACCAGGCTCCAAGGGGTGGCGCCGCTTGTAGGCAAATTTTTTTTTTTAGTTTTTTTTTTTTTTATTTAGATTAGATTTCTTGTAGTACCAACATATCCTGCAACGCAACGGACCAAAAAATAAGAGAAAAATAAAACATGATCCTTTAATATTACTTGCGCACTTCGTAAACTAAAGCTTATTTAAAATGTTATAAAATCTATAACAGTGAGGAGGACTGAGAGAAGTTTTATAACTTGATTTCGAAATTTAAATAAAATATTTACCTGGCTTTGTACCTTTCCTCCCTCGCCAACTCCACCAGTTTTACTGAATTAATTTGTGATTTGTTTATTGTTAATTTTAGTTAACTATAGAACATATCGGAGAAAAATGTCCACTTTACCAGTTTTACGTAGTTTTTTTATGATTTCCTTATTGTTATTTTAAGTTAACTAGAGAACATATTTTAAGTTAACTAGAGAACATATTGGAGAAAATTGCAAATCCATTACCAAAGGTAATAGTCATTCCTATGTCTACCTACGTCAAATTGTCGTGAAAACAAGCTTATGTGCCCAAGCGGTTAATTAATTTGTGATTTGTTGATTGTTAATTTTAGTTAACTATAGAACATATCGGAGAAAAATATCGCATTACCAGTTTTCCGTAGTTTTTTTTAAGATTTATTTATTGTTATTGCTAAATAGATATTTATTGAAATATCTATTTAGCAGATAAAACTATTTTTTCAAATCTGTTAGTAACTTCAAGATTTTGCGACAATATAAAATACAACAGATTAAACAATTAAATAATAATAATTTAATAATTAAATACACAAACACAACTGATTTACAATTAGAAATTTTAGAAATTTGATAAATTGTTAGTAGTACCTATATTAAATATTATTAATAACCAAATATTTAAAAAAAAATTAAAATTAAAAAAGAAATTTATTTTCATAAAAATACTTATTTATTTATGGACGCCTATTGGGCTTTTACATATCGAATACAAATTTCATTTATAACAACACTACAATAAAAATAAAAAAAAGATTACAAAGTATATAAATAAAGCATAAACACAATGTGATACATTAATAAGAATATATCTAAAGCAAAATCTACAAGGATGACTTTATAGTAAAAAAAACAAAAGAAAATCGAATCGAAATAAAATAAAATGATTTATCATTCATTGTTTACAATTAAAAAGTGGTGGACTAATTTGGCTTTAAATGTGTCGAAGTTTAAATTAAATATGTCTGCGACATCGGTTTGCCCAACCTATGTATTCTTTCTAACACTGAATTCTAATGTTGAATAAAATATTCCAACTAGTATATTTTGGAGGTATAATATGTAGATTTATTTATTTATAGCATTTTATTTATAGCAAATTTATAGCGTCCGGGCAGTCCAATCTTGAATGAACAATTTTATGTAATAAATTTATTTTTGTTGCTTAAACAAACTGATTTTTTAAAATTAATATTACATAATCTAAAATAATTTTCATATAATTGTTTTTTATGATATTCTTAGGTGATTTATAACCTCTCTCTTTAATATTTTTTTCTATTGTTCTTTTTGTCTATACTTGTTTGTCTCTTTTGTTATTTTTATTAATGTTATTATCCTAACGAAGAAACCATCGGTTTTGAAACATGTAGAGATTATAACATGTGATTATACTAGTTCACATAAATAAATTAGTTTCATTTAAAAATTAATACATACTTCCATAAAAATCAATTCAATTTTTATACCCATTGTTGCAAAAAAGATCCATCATCTTCAAAACTCGTCTTTCACATAAAAGTTGTAGCGTATTGCAACTAGTAACTATCTCTATGTATCTTTGATAGAATTTTAGTTTATTATGATCTGAAAAACTTTTCTTAAAATCATCCCTTACTTCAGATACCACAATAACCTAGAAAGTCCCAAGATCCCCGCATACGCTCAACGCTCGGTTTTATTCTCCACCCCCTTCCCAGCCCCATTTTCCATCAGCCCTCGTCCCAAACAAGTTGAATTATTACAAATCTCACGAGAGAGGCAGCCCATAAATCTAACACACATTCAAAATGACTAATATCAGAAACAAGAAAACGAGAGGGTGGAAAAAACGCGATGGGAAATTTCCCGTTTCTGCGGATTTATTTAAAACCGCTGTAAGAAAACAATAAAATTGCGTGGCGCTGCTGAACGTATCCCAAGGATTTGGGAAAATTACCCCTGGATAGTGTTCGTGGAGTTACTTCGTAAGCGAAAATAAAGTGATGGTTTATTTATAGAACATAAACAAAGCAGTTCTATCCAAATGAGTAGAAAAGTGTGTTTTCCTAAATTATTGTTATTTTAATTCAAATATGTGTCTTCTAAAAAATTTTCGGCAAAAACGAAGATGTAAATATTGTAAACGACAAAACAATAGTTGGCTTATCAAATATATAAATTTACAATAAGGGACAAAATAAGGTAACATATAAGCACAGCACAAGTTTTTTTGAGGTGATTTCTCACAAAAACGGCGCTCTACAAATTATCCAATTACAAATGCATCGTGCTTATTATATATCTTACTTATATTATAAACGCGAAAGTTTGGATGGATGTTTGTATGTTTGTTACTCTTTCACGCAAAATTTACTGAATGGATTTTAATAAAACTTTTCAATAATATAGCTCATACATCAGAATGTAGGCTATAATTTATAAAGCTAGCTATTTATTTTCAATTTATTGAAAATAATAATTATTGTTTAATAGAAAACGTCAAAATTTGAGAATGACATTTTGCAAAACAATGATTGTTATATCAAAATTCTATTTTGGAAAATATTTAAATTAGTGAATTTATTTGACGTACTCGCTTAATACTTTGAATCGAATCAAGAATTATACATATTTTAAATAAATAGGTTAAGAATTTTGGTATAAACGTAGGTGGGACCTAGGAAAAGAAAATAGATTACTCGAAGTACTAATCCTACGCAGACGAAGTTGCGGGCAGAAGCTTGTATGTATTATATATACTTGTATATATATATATTATATATATATACGATTATGTCCCATATTATGAGAAATGTCCACTTTTCCTAGAAAACAGTTAATTAACCTAGTAAGTCTTCCCAAGGGTATTAGCATTCGTAAGTTAGTTCTGCAACTAGTGTGAATCAGAAACCTGTTTTGGCGGCCTCGCGTCAAATTATCCGGGAACCCTATTTTAGCCAGAATGTTTGGTAATGATAATAAACGGTTCAGAAGCTTATAAGCCATCAATACGACCTCCTTCCTAGAGATATGACTGCAGATACCCTGCATTTCCAAGATAAATGCTGTTGGAAACAGTGATCAGTAAAAAATCTCTTGTGTAGACATTTCGTGAAAATTAAATATGTCTTTTCTCTGCCATTTTTTTTCTGTAAAATAATTTACACTTTGCAATATATTTTGAAATGTTGGCATATCTAGGTGACTAACCGAGCTGAGCTCCCCTTTTTGATAAAACAACATTCAATAAAAATGAATCAATAAATTTTAATAAAATATAAAAAGTTAAAAATTAAAATGAAAAAATAAAATAAAATTCGACATGAGTAAAGATTGTGTACCATGATGTTTGTTTTATAATGGTATTGTGTTTTATTATTTTATATTATATTGGAATATTGCCTTTTTATTCTTTAATCCATCTTTTAATTTTGTATCTGAATTTATTTTTCTTTTATTAATTTTTTGTATCAAGTGAAAGATTGTTGAATGCTTTTATTTCCTGATATTTATGATACCTTTGTCCAAAGCTTGTGTTTACCGGTCGAAGAATTTTTTTATGTTTTCTTTGAATGCTTCTTTAATTGGTCTGTTAGTGATAGTTTGTGTTTGTTGAACATCTAGCCTAATCTACTAATCGTATCTAGTCAGAAGTTTTTTAACTTTAAGATGGATTAGTATACATTAGTACACAGACGTTGTATCTGAGATCCACTCTAAGTACTAAGGTAAAGTAAATTAGCCTCATAACTCATAACGAGAGAATTAGAATTACCTACGTTTACAAAATGTTTGATTTTAAATATTAGAATAACCTATGGATTGTCACCATAACTTCTGATTTCTTCCTATAATTTTTGAAAAAAACGCGCGCCAAACATTTGAATAACGTTGAAATTTTGGTACATGAGAACGGGTCATTTCTACGACACGTCTTTGTGTTTAACAGCTCAACTATGGAACAATTTGCGGGCCTCTGTATTTTCTCTCTCCTAAAATACAGGTCTTTTAAAGAACCAGATTCACACCTTCCTCACCACGAAAAATCCCTCCACATAGCTTCATCAAAGATGACGTAGGCCCAGAAGAAAATAATTATTCTGTTCGGAGTAGAGGAAAAAAAATCCAGACGTATCAAATAATTTATTTATGACAAGCTACAATTTTATTATTACTTATAAGTATTTTGAACAGTGGTGTGCGTTTTCTGGAAAAATTAAATATTCCATAATCTCAAACGCAAAATGTCGATGGTGAGAGCTTCATAGTCCCTTTTCATCGATCAAAGGACGTGTTTGTTTAGGATATGTGCTGATTAACATACTAAAATCACATTCGGTAACAAAAGCAATATATCAGAGAACGCGCGTGCCTAATACCAAATTTGTCCTCAAACAAAAATGAGTTAAGACTCTGAGAAAATTTTCCTTTGAGCAGGAGTGGAAGCATTATTCTGTTTTCAGCAAATATATCAAGCTTATTATCTTACGTATTTTAAGGTGTAACAGATATTCTGCTAGGTTTAACAGAATTTAAATCTATTAGCTTGCATAAATATTGTAATTAATTTGGTGTTGAAATAGTATTAATAAGAAGCAAAAAACATTAACTAGTATATATATATAAAGAAATAGTATATATATATATATAAAGAAACCTTCCCAGGCATGTTCACAACAATTCAAAAATATATATATTGCAATCGGATGAATAGTATAGGAAATAATTTCATAACGCCAGATCTCACTGTCCTATAACCATCACAGGCATGAGCACATCAAATCCCCAAAGTTTTATCGCAATCGGATGAACGGTATTGCAGCTCATAAAATACAAGAAACAAACATTAATTTTTATATATAAAATAATTTTATATTACATAATACCCTAAGTATTATATTACAAAACATGTAAAATTTACATTTCTTATTTGGTTTACAACTGTATACTTTATTATAAGAGCGAAACCCCTCGATCACGGAGATCATTTGAATCTGGATACGCCATTCATATCTGCGGTATTATTTGTTCATCCTCAACAGTTTTCCCAACATGTTTATAAATCCCACAACATCTGTAAATATTTAGGTAACACCCTCATGTTTTTGCAGAATGTCTCTTTAATTTGATAGAATTAGAGTGGTAAGATTATTTTAGGGTACCTACCAATTTTTAACTCGAGTTAATATCGTCGGTATACTGGTAAAACCAGCTAAATGAC
The DNA here is from genome assembly GCA_951813805.1 of Limnephilus auricula. Taxonomy (NCBI): domain Eukaryota; kingdom Metazoa; phylum Arthropoda; class Insecta; order Trichoptera; family Limnephilidae; genus Limnephilus; species Limnephilus auricula. The sequence continues at coordinate 13,013,912 of OX638403.1, forward strand.
AAAACTTGCCGAAATGAGTTAAAAATGCAGATTTGTTCAGTTTTTTGAGCTCTATCGACTGTTAAAACCCACAACATCCTTCGATGGTTCGTTTTGAAGTTAGAATTTTCTAAAAACCTCTAACCCCCTTGTTACCTAAAAATGTATTCCGTTGAAAACAACTAAATCCCTTTAGTGGAAACTTTTTTTAAATGTCTTCTATGAAAACAATTTATAACACTTTAATTTTTTTTATTGGTATGTTTCACATTGGCGAACGAATAATATTATATCACGTAAAACCATTTAAATGACTTTAGCGTTATTTATTTATTCATTATATGCACGTTCACAGGAAATAATTTCAATTAAAAAACCCTAAATTACTATAACCGGTATGATTTGTTAACACGGATGAACGAAATGATTTTTTGTTAACAGTTGAAACCAGTTAAAGTCTTATAGGTGTTTTGAACGGGCCATGTTGGTGATAAAATGTGGGTTTTAAAATGAAGAGTGCTGACAGTTAAAATACGTTAAATGCAAATAAGTGATTTCAACAGACTGTTATAGTGACGTTTAGATAGTTAAGCATTAACTATTGACCCAAAAAACAAAGATCGTATGCAAAAAAATGTTTTTTTCACAAAGGAAATGACAAGATAGCAGTTTGCCAAAATTTCATGACCAAAACTCTCTGCATATCACCAGACGTTATAAAACTTGCAATCAAGAATAAAAATGCACAGGGATTTTACAGTCAAGATGACAAAAGAGGTCAAAAAGAGCCTCCACATAAAACGAAGGTGGACGTTTTTTCAATCATGTGAAATGACACATTGAATCATTTCCAAGCATGGAGTCTCAACTACGTGAGAAAATCGTCAAATCGTAAGTATTTGGACAGCTCTCTGTCCATAAGAAAAATGCATGTTTTATACGTGGAACATTGCAAAGAAACGGATATTACCGAACCTGTTACAAAAATAACATACCGACGAATATTTTCAAAGAATTACAATCTAAGTTTCTTCGTACCAAAGAAGGATCAATGCCTAATTTGTTGAAACTATTATCAAAGGCTAGTGATAAAAGCAAATTAGAAGAAAACTACAAAGAACACATGGAAAGAAAAGATATTTGCAATACGGAGAAGGAAAAAGATAAAGACAGGTCTAACAATGAAAACAACTTCATGTCGCTAACATTCGATCTACAGGCAGTTCCCAAGAGGAAAAGCCGGCCTTCTCTACTATGTAAGAAAATTATATGTGTATAATCTTACATTATATGAGGAACCTGCCCCCAACAATGCGTAGTGTTTTCCATGGTCCGAAATAAATGGAAAGCTTGGGAGTTGCGAAAGAGGCTCTATCCTGTACCTCAACCTCAAAAATTACTTACCGGATAATATTAATGAAATAAGTTGTTCTCTGACACATGCGGAGGGCAGAATCGAAACCAATATGTAGCAGTAATACTACTTTACTTACTTACTATTGAGCACATCAACATAATTGAGCAGAAATTTCTAGAATCTGGTCACACACATATGGAAGCAGATTCAATGCATAGTAACATAGAACATGTTAAGAAAAACTCTTCTGTGTATACTATGCATGATTGGGTTAATATCTTTGAACGAGCTAGATCACAAAAAAGCGCAAAATTGACCAAAAAATAGTTACCGTCAAGCCATACAAAGTTAAATAGTTCAAACATGATGAATTCATCGACTTGAAAGACCTCGCTGACAAGGTTATGATAAACAGAACGAATGATCAAGGCAACCATATTAGATGGTTAAAAATAAAAAGATTGAGGTATGTGAAAGGAGAAACAGAAAAAATTTTTCTTCAATTATGACATGTCTGACACATTTCATCACATAAATATTGCAGAAATTTTTAAAGCACCTAACAGAAAATTAATTTTCAAGATCTTCTCTTAATTCACCTGGCCCACAAATAAATAATGTTTCCAAAGTTATTCTCCGAGACTCCGACTCTATGATGAACCAGTGGCGATAATTCAGGCCAAGAAAAATGACCTACTGAAACTGTGTCAAAAGGGAATTATCCCTGAAGAAATACATGGATGGTACAATGGGCTCCGCACTAATATCGATCTGAAGGATCGAGTTCCTAATGATGAATGTGAGCTTGAAGATAATGGTACTCAAGAATAATTCATTCTTGCCTTAATTAATGTTACCTTTAAATATCGAAATAGTTTCATTATTTTATTTTTTCTTTGAACGCTTTTTATGATTTACATAATTAAAAATGCCATTTTGTATTTATTTTAACATTTTGTTTTAATAGACAATAAAATTCTCTGAATAATGGTTTAATTCCTCTACAAATTAAATCCTCTGAAGCTATTTAACGTTTTCTTGAGAATTAAATTCAAAGTACTGGCTTATATCGTGTACTGATAAAACCAGTTAAAATCCCACCATTTTATCTTTAGAAATTTTTTTTGGGCTTAAAAAATTTATTAAGTTGAAATGATTTATGAAAATTATAAGTTAATTAAACTATTAATATAACAGCATTTTACAGAATTGAAAATTTAGAATGCGAACATGACTTTTACACAGTCAAACTTTCAAATTGATTTTTCTCAAAATCGTCAGTTATGCACTTAGTGGGTTTTATCAGTATACCGACGATATGTTGGTTTGTACAGCGCTCTTGATCCGATATTTAACAATAATTGAAAGACAAAATATATTCAGAATTACAATAATATTAACGGTTTGGTAATTGAGATCTTTCTTCAAGCCACAATGTCTCTGTAAATTTAATGTTTCATTGAGAGTTGTTAATATTGTATTCTATATTTATTATTATATTTTTGTTCTATATACTTTTATTGGTTGATTCGATGCCTGTTTTAATGGTGTTTGTTCAGCTTATCTAGTTTTTGTAAATATATACGTTACCGGAAATGTATGAAATCTAGGAATTGTATACGACTCCTAGGAAATATATACAATTCCGGAGCTATTTAGAAAATGTATAAAACATAGTTTTAAAAATTATTTAATACATACATATCCTGGGGAATGTATACATTTCCTAGGAATTGTATATAATTCCATAATCGTATTACGAAATGTATAAAAATAATGCTTTCTGTAATAAAACACGTTGTTTTATTTGTTATATTCTTATAAAGTTAAACTTTCATTTGGTAAGTAATCAGTCTGTTATTTAACTAATTATCCTAGCGTAATTAAGCTTAACTAAGTTTTTAATTAAGAAAAACATCCCAGTTTTCAAGTAGTTCAGCAGCTACGCTAGGTTTGTGGTAACATGGTTTGTGATATAAAAGTGAATATGTGCCTCGTGTAATATGTCGAACAACTCGTTATCACATGCGTACTAAATAATATTGCTTGTAATTTCTTTAACAGCTATCCCCGCGTACCCATTGATATCTTAAATGTTTTACATTTCCGATTGCTATTTAGGAAATGTGTCTAATATAATTTATTTTACACATTTCCGGGCGATTTTAGGAACTACATACATTTCCTAGGAATTGAATACAATGACGGATTACATACATTTCCGATAACATATGCATAAACAATAATTCGATGGTCGTCATGAACATATAACTAAATAAATTAATACTTTATCAGTAAACGAAATTTGGTATTTAAGGTAATAAGAAATTAACATGCTCAATACGTTCATATATTGTACCCAATTTTATTCTTTCTTATATAAAAAGTCGTCACTAAGAAAGCTCACGAAACTTTAATTATTTTTACAAACTTCGTTGTTCTAGAAACTCATTAAACGCGTTTTATTCAGCAAAGGAATTAACACACTGAAAAAAGGTGTACCAGCCGTCTCTTAGAATCCACTCTTTTCATCGTACTTTTCATACGGAAGTACGTAATAACCAAGTTTTGTCTTGGCCATGCGAAAATATTCTCCTTCAAATGAGAGAACAATCAAGAAACTTGCATTAATATAGTCTTAGATAATATAACTTCAAAGTAAGTGCAATTTGACACTCTGAAGAATTCTTTTGAAAAAAAAATTGTTACATTGGTAAACGTGTCCTCGACATATATTTACATTATAGTTAGACGTGATTTGGCCTGCTTGGCAATTTTTTTCTACCGCAAAATAAGATCAAAGAATCTTTATTAAATTTTGTGTGAAAAATAAAACAACAGCCAATAAAAACGTTGAAGCAGTGAAGAATATTATTCCGGATAATCGTCGAATCACTACTAGAGGAGTTGCTGAGGATGTCGGCATATTGGTTGGCTCATGCCACCAAATATTTTAAAGCAATACGAATAAAATAGCGGGATTTGTGGCAAAACAGTTCATGGCTTTTGCATCACGATAATGCACCTGCTCACAACTCATTGCGTTGGCCCAAAACAACACAGTAATCAAGCTTCAGCCACCAAATTCATCGGACTTGGCCTTTTGTAACTTTTTCCTGTTCAAAAAACTGAAGAAACCCGTGAGAGGACGAAGTTTCGCCACAATTGAGGAGATAAAGACCGCATCGCCAGAAGAGCTCAAGGCCATACCAAAAAGCGTTCATCAGAAGTGCTTCTAGGATCAAAAAAAGCGCTGGTACAAGTGTATTATATCTGTAGAGGATTATTTTGAAGGGGACAAAATAGATATCGACGAATAAATAAATATTTTTCGAGAAAAACAAAAGCCACCCTTTTTTAACAGACCTTGTAATACATCCAAATCAATTGTTATCTTCAAATGTAAAAACAAACTCATGCAAAACTCAGACCGGTTAATCCATTCAGACCTAGTTCCGTCCCTCGGATATGTCGGGTGCCTTTGGTCACGCATAGTGGCCGAAGATACAAAGCTGAAAAGCAGGTTTTGTTTGACATAAACAATTTGAGATTTTTAGTGACTATCTAAACAATAGGACAATATCGAACGTACTAAAGAGTGGACGAAGCATTTTCACGAAACATGGCATTTGATATCACAAAAGAGGTGTCACGAAATTAACTTACGATGTTGGCGTTTTCAATTGTTCATTTTGGAATATTACGCGATGGTTGAATCTCAAAACTTGGACACTTCGTCGCATTCATTCTTTTCGGCACTTTTTCTGTGCAATTTTATTTTGTATAATTTGTTTTTCTTATATATTTTTTTTAATTTACTTCTTGTTTTTTATATATGTCATGTATTACATTTCACTATCCCTACATACAATCCGGAAAAAGCTATTATCTTGAAAAAAGTCTTTATTATATTCATAAAAGATACTTCAGTTTTCAGTGATAAGTGCATCTATCTGAAAAGCGGGTAATTGCCATGAATATTATCCAGATCTGGTTTCCAGTCGTCGTTCATGAAGCCAACCAGAAAAAACCATTATTGAAGAAAATAATATGACCATTTCAATTACCCTACTTTCGAACCAATATTTCCACTGAATCGAACACGTTTTTTTTCTTCAATGAAATCTTTAATCATTTTGTAATTATTTGAAAGTTTTTCAGGCGTGTTCTGAAATCTCATATTATCCCCATGAAGATCAGCGAATGTTGTAATAATAAATTTATTATTAACTAACAAGCTTCTGCTCGCGACTTCGTCTGCGTAGGATTAGTACTTCTATTAGCCTATTTTCTTTTCCTAGGTCCCATCTATGTTTTTACCAAAATTCTTAACCTATTTAATCAAAATATCTATAATTCTTGATTCGATTCAAAGTATTAGTGCGAGTAGTTCAAATAAATTCACTATTTTTTTTAAAATGCAATTTTTATTTATATGAAATTTGATTGTTTTCCAAAATGTCATTCAAAAATTTTGACATTTTCTATTAGACATAAATTATTATTTATAATAAATTGAAAATAGCTAGCTTTATAAAGTTTATATGTTATTCTGACGTATAAGCTATATTATTGTAAAGTTTCATTTAAATCCATTTAGTAGTTTTTGCGTGAAAGAGTAACAAACATACATACACCCATACAAATTTTCGCGTATATATATTAGTAAGATTTGTAGGATACATTTCGATTAATTACGATTTGTACGCATTATATAGGTAATATTATATTGTATAGTATTATAATATTGTAATAATTCATTTATCGGCCAAACAATGCTCCTAGGGAGCAAACTATTAGCATGTAGATACATGCGAATTCTTGTGTACCTTCCACTTCAGTAGTTACACCAAGATGAACGAACCTTCGAAGTAGAGTTAAAATTAGTTTTTTTTTTTTTTTAATAAAAGTTTTTAAAAATAATGAAGTATCAATTTCGCTGTTCTCGTAATAAACTGGAACAAAACGAGAAGTAGATTAATTTCAGGAAAATCAGTGGTTTTTCTTTTCAACAGTCAATTTATTGAAACATCATATTTGTTTAATCAGTCTATATTTAAGAGCGATTGACCTGCGGCTGAGAATAAAAGTGTAAAAATGCTTGCAACTATACAGGGAGGTTCCAATGAGAAAGCTCGATTATTCCCCGTATCATTTTTTTTAATTAAAAATTTTATATCGATTTATTTCATTCAAAACTTGCTTTAATATATACCCACATTCAAGTAAGCAGTAAAATGCTCAAACCGCACGATGATAAATTATTAAATATCGTCTACTTCTTGTGAGTATTTTTTGATCATAAGTATTTATGATTTTTTAATGATGTCTAAACAAAAGAAGTGTTGAGAATATTTTAGTTTGTAAATAAATAGAAAAAATGAGGTATTTTTGTCACAAAACACGTTCTCCTATTTATTTTTTAATGATTTTAATTTAACTAAAATTTGTAAAATTGTAACTACTACCTCCTACTTATGAATTGTCAGTTCCTCCTGTCCTAAAATGAGTTTTGTAACTCATCTGGATTGCTCTAGCAAGAAATAAAAAAAATGAAAAAAAAAAAAAGAAAAATTATGAAAACTGCGTTTACTAGATTATGTATTGATTTATTTTGTTGTATGATTATATGATTTGAAATTTGTGTTGTTTAATAGAATCTATCGTTTGAAAATTGAACAAATCTGCCAACAACCAACGGTATAACCTTAGTATATTAAAAATACACTTAGTTTTTCAAAATTTTAAAAACTGCGTATACCAGATAAAATAACAATCTTTCAAAATCAATTTATGTTTTTTTTTTGTAAAAAAAGAGTCAATACGTCTAGAACGTCTAGATTTAAAAAGGACTTATTTCCAGTATTCTCTGGTAATACCCTCTTAATGCAGCGTGCTGGTTGATTTCTACCACATAATATTATGTTTTTAGTAGTGACACATTTTGCCTAATTAGTAATGGTAAAATATTTTTAAAACACCCTAGAAATAAGTACGGTTTAAATTAGCGCCGTGGAAATCCGTGAAAATATCGTTATAATTCAGCATTGACAAACCAATCGATACAAAAAACAACCTACCTAAGCAAAAGTACCACGAAACTAGCTTCACAAATTCATTCATAAAATACTGAATACAAACGTTTTAACTCTGGTGTATTTTGGTATTTATTTTTGGATTACGTTTATACTACATTAAATACCTTTCAGAGTTAAGCTGCTTTTTCTGAAATACATTATCTTCTATAAGAAGAAGGTAAACTCCCTTCTATTGTACAAACTATTGTTAACTTGTATATGAATACATAGCAGGTTACTTTGCAATAAGGCTGGAGGAAACATTAAATTCTCACTCGGACCGGGAGCAGGGCTGTCCAAACACCTGCCCGTGAATTATTATCACACAAACTATTCGGTGGTACAACATCACGGCGTAAAACAAACATTATGTTAACGCTCTTCACAGTAATCCTTTTAGCGTAATATATTTAGAGAAAATAGAACTAAATACAGCATTGTCCAAACAGAAGTTCTATAGATATAAACAGGTTCTCATAAATAAATATATATTTATATATATACTTTTTTTTTTTTATGTGATGAATATATTGTCAGTACTGACTTACTAAATCATGAGTTGTTGGAAGACGTGGTAGAAAGACCTTCCCTTCGAAACTATCGTTATTAGTAAAATTGAAGTTTCGTATTGTCGGTCAGGATTTTATTCGATGTTTTGCTCTGTCTAGATAAATAGTTCACTCGGCAACCGATATTACAACAAAATAAATTTTGGTTCTAAAATGGTATTTGTTTTTACGACATTAGTAAGGATTCTTCATACATGGTTGTTTGACCATTGTACAAATTTTTCAGAAAGTTTATTAGTAAGGCTGGTAAAATACGACGTTGTCAAAGATCAAAACCATATATTTTGTTTAGTAAGAATTTGAAAAACGAAATGTACAGACTTTACACAACGTGCTACAGAAACACCGTTTAACGGCCGCGGAGTGTTTTTTTTTTAGTAAGGCTGTTAATGTTTTCTTTGTTAGCTAAACACACCTGAATGAACTAAATCATAAAAATGTTAATATATGTAAAAGCCTACAAGGGTGTTAAACGTAATATATAAAACAGTCGGGTGAGTTACACCATTTATAACTCAAGAACGGCTGGACCCATTTTTATGATCTTTGATTTGTTGGATTTGTCTCCGTCCCGATTAACAGAATAACCATTAAAACATTTGAAAAAATCACAGGAATAAAATTTATGATAAAAATATTTTTTTTCATATATTTTGTATGGAACGGCTTTTCAAATAATGTGCGTTGGTCGACGTAATTTGAATCAATTCGAACAACTAATAAATTTAACACATCATTTATTGATTCTGAGGCGGTACGAAGTTTGCCGAATTAATAAAATAAAAAATGTATTACTGTTATAATTTTGAGCGCAATTAATATTAATCAATAATTTTGCGTTGTTTTTATACCTTGGCGGAGTTACGAGGAGACGACAATATTGATGGCTAAAATCTGCGTAAGTTACTGCAAGCGTATTGACAGCCAAGGCAATATATTGTTCTGCAATAGACAATGACTTTAACTTGTTTACCAGCACCGTTTTAGGTAGGTTTTTCAAGGCATGAACCTACGTACTTACATTGTGTCGTGCTACGGTACCAACAGATCCACCAAACTTATCTGTAAGAAGGGGGGAAATACAACCGTAGATACTATGGAAATATGTGAAAACTTTTTCAATTTGTTCTAAATGTTTTTTTTGTCGCCTACGTACAAACCTTAATACCTAGATACTGATTGCAAAGAAAACGTGTTCCTTGCGTATTGGAACGACCTCCTTCAACCGAAATAGAATAAAACGAGGAAATATCTCGAATTCCTTTTCCGGGGGTTTTCTTGTGGATTTGTAGCAACCTTAGTCCCGTCCTGGCGCGGGTTGCGAGGTGCGGATTAATTCATTAGAGCGCCGCCTGATAATTCTCCGGATCCAAACCAAATTATTCGAAAGGGTTGTGCTTTTCGTAGGCGCCTCCCCGGGGGTATAAGGTAGTATGAAGGGGAAGATTTGTTACAGAGGTGACCGGAGGATAAAATCCTTAAGTCGGGGATAATCTGGTTGTAATGAGAGGAAAAGTAAATTGTTTGTAATATTTGTAATACGAAGGCTTTTGGCTTAATTGGCCGGCCATTCAGGGGGATTTTAACTCCGCTCAATAGATGCTACCCTATTCCCTGATGATGTTGATCTTTCATCATTTTGTTATCATGGAGATATTATGTTTACGTAGATCAGCGCCGTAATGGAAGGTTAAAAGATTTTTTTTGGTCATCTCCAGAGGAAAGTCATAATTAAGGTAAACGCTGAAAATATTTTTCGGTTGGAAATTTACATAGTTAAAAAGGGATATTGTCTACTTTAATAATAGTTGTGAATAATTTTTTTTTTCATAAAACTATATCTTAAAACTTTTTGAAAGCACACGTTTTTTTTTTTAAATTTTTAACATAGATAATATTTATTTATATTATTAAATGGATACATGAGCTTTTTCAAACATGTGATAAACATAATAATTAATACATTGACCAGTAATCATGAATAATTATGCTATTTAAATTAAATAGAACCAAAGCAGAAGAATAGTAAGTAGTCTTATGTTTTTTTTCTTTTCTTTTACTGTTTTCTGTATATTCACTTCGAAAACTCATTCATTGATTTGATTGTATATTAGATACTTAATTGATTGGATATTGTTTAATACTTATATAAATCATCATGTACCTACCTAATATGTACGATACCTGTAAATTTGACTGACCTAGAACGGGAGACCTACCTAGTTGGACAGTCAAAATGTCAATAAAATGTAAATATATTTTGGTTATAACAAATAAAAAATAAATAAATAAAAATAAAATTTACATATTTATTTATATTGCAATAGCATCAAACATGATGAACAATTTCTCTCGGGGACAACGTCATCTTTTGGAAAGCTGTATGGGGAGGGTCTTTTAAGGAAAAGGAAGGAGAGGAAGTCCTGAGAAGCATTATATTGTGTAATATCTACTGTGGCTGCCACTTGATAACAACTCAAGGCTGGGGCCTCACAGGCAAAGCACTCAGGGAGGCCCACACTAATGTTATAACATGTGAAAGCACATACTTAATATTGTTGTACCAAAGAAAATAAAAATTAAACAGATATCTCTATATCGACGTGGTAAATGATAAATTACTGTGTTAAGCGTATAAATACATAATCAATTCTATAAAAGTAAAACGTGTTACCCTTACAAGTTTTGACAATCTCTAAACTATCAGTTCTTTAGTGTATTAAGTCATAAATTATCGTTTCTTAGTTTGCAGTTTTATGCAGAATTTTTTGTTTTATTTATTGCTTTAACGTCGGAAATCAAAAAACATTTGATAAGATTTTTTTTTAATTTTCTAAAGTATTTTCAACATATTTTTAACAGTTGACTCCTTTACTATATTATTATGAAATAATATGGCAACATATCAAAGGGATATATATATTGTTGGTACTTTAGCGTATTTTATTTGATTATATTAAAGAATAAAATAAATTTAATTATTAAAGCTTTGTGGGACTACCCTTATTTTGTACAAATGTATTTTTGATAAATAAACAAATAAAAAAAATTAAAAAATTAAGCTCGCACGAATTTCTCACACTTATCGTTCACAACTTTAAACTCTGATATCTCAAAACTTAATTTTTGTCTTAATACACTAAAGTACCATGGTGCAATAATCAAGGTGGGCTTTTTTTAATGGTGGATGTTTTACATATTTCTAGTTACGTCTCGATTTAAAAAAAAAATTATGTGCCCAAGTGTGTTTCTGCTTCCCATTTTTTTCTCTCCACGCGGTAGCACATTCGGTAGTGTGGAGATTTTATAAAATAAGGTAAACATTTACGCTTAAAAATCATTAAATTAAAAACACAGATGATACCCGGCATATGATTGAATTATGTCAAATAATGTAATTTTGCTTCCTTTTGGAGTACGTTCTTTCATATCTCAGGGTCTTTGACATCAGATTAAGAGCAAATGGTCGAAGCAACGTTATTTGTTATTTGTATCTTGACGGCCTCCGTGGTCGAGGGGTAAGATTCTCGACTAGCAATCCGAAGGTCGCGGCTTCAAATCACGGCGGGCGCTAGTAAACTTCATTAGATTGATTTTTGTTATATGACAATGTATTAATTAAAAATAATTTATAGTGTATTTTTCACTCTAGCGTATTCCAGAGTGGAAAATACTACCAGAAACGCACTGGTGTAAGACCACCATTCAGAATTGAAACTTTAGCCGTGTGTGGTGACCAGTTCTGAAAAGCCAGGCTTCTTATTCCCCATCTTTTTTCATTTTTAATTATTTATTAACCAAAAATACATTTAAGTGCATTTTTTTAGGAATATGCCACCTCGCTAGGCTGAGCCTGTTCCGAGGTGTCAGGAATTTTATATTTTTGTATATCACTTTCTTAAAAGAAAGAATAAAATTCATTATTAATTAATAAATAGAATTTGGAAAAATAAACATAAAATTAAAATTAATAAGAGAAATAGAAAAGAAAAATAGAGAAGAGATGATATAAAGAAGTTAAATTATTTGAAAGGGAGAGAAATAAAATTTAATACAGGTGTGTTGCTATTATATTGTAGAAGTTTAATATGTCAACAGTATACAATGATGCATCATTCCCCCCTCCTTTACCTTCAGCCTCACAACGTACACCTATTGAGGATGCCTTAGTCTCACTGCCTCCAGACGGAAGCAGTTGGGACTCTTGTACAGTATAACACTAAATTTTTTTTTTAAATATCCCCATTTTTTTCTTACTACGAGATGGGACTTGACCCTTTCTTGAATAATAAAATTACAATAAATATTATTATTATACGATTATTCATCGTCAGCTAATACAAAAATTGAAATGAATACGATCAAATTAGAAGCGGTTACACGCGGTCTTAACCGAATAGTATCGCCTGATGGCCCTTTAAAAGTTTCCGACTCCGGGCATCCCCCGGAGGACAAACACGCCGCAACCAGAAAATCTGCATTGTTAATTGAGACCTCCTCTCCCCTCTGCCACCCTTCCCACAGAGCCTTATTCCCTTAGCTGGGCGGAGGTTTAGAGCGAATCACCCTCAGATCGAAGAAATGTAGAAAATATAAAGAATTTAATTCTAGTGTAATTTTTTTTTTAATCAATTATTGGACTCGGCTAATTGACGACAAATACCATTTTCCGTCAACGAAATTTCGAACTTCAATAACTCGCATAAAAATAACCATAGCGTCGCCTAGTATCGTTTTAAATAAAATAAAATTAAATTGATGACTGTACTGCTTCGTCATTCATGTCGGACGTATGCATCGTGGACGGCACACACGCAAAGTGAATCTACGATTCTTGACTTTCCGAATTAGAAACGTGTCCATAAACAAGGTTATATCTCAGAGACAAATCATCCGATCCGAATAAACCAAGTGTAATTATGAAGAAAAGTGTACATAGTACATATATTATGATAAAAATAATATAACTTTAAGTGAGTGTCTGAAAAACTCAAAAGACTTCAACATTTTGACGATTGGCGTAGTCCAGAGATAAGAAAGCTTTGGATTTCCATTCCGAAGGTCGCGGGTTCTAACCCGGCGTGCGCAGATAAATTTTATTTGATTAATTTGTGTTATTTCACAATTAATTAATAAAAATAATATACACTGTATTTGCGGAACGTTCCAAGGTGGAAGATACTCTCAGTATCGCCCTGGTGTAAGACCACCATTCAGAATTGAAGCATTGCTTCAATTAAATGGCTTTAGCCGTGTTTAGTGACTAGATCTGAATAGACAGGTACTTCCCGACCTTTCTCTTCCCCATCTCCTTCCCTTCCCACTTACCTTCAGCCTCACAACATACCCCAATTGGGAATATAACAATAGCCAGGTATTTCCGGAACTTCCTCTTCCCCATCTCTTTCCCTTCCCACTTACCTTCAGCCTCACAACATACCCCAATTGGGGATGCCATAGTCTCACTGGCTCCAGACAGTAGCAGTTGGGACTATTGTGAAGTGTTCTCTATAAAAAAAAAATTTAAAAATTTCAAATTTGTTCTTTATTTGAGAAACTATATCTGGTCGAATCCAATGAGGCAATTTATAGTGGCGGTTTTCAATCATACCGAATAATAGGTATATATATATAAACGATTGGTTCCGCTAGGCAATAATAATTAATTTTATTTCTGTATATGTATGTATATATATGTGTTTAATTTACTACCGACCATTACCGGTTTGATGAAATCATGATTACTTTCAATTTGGAAAGCAGGTACGGGTAACTGCCACCCCGGGAACCATTTGTTGGATAACCCATACTTCTGCCATAGGTCATCATATGTGCTTCAATACGTTTGGTGACTTAGCAGGTATGCCCGGGTTCATGAGGTAGGGTTTTTGCTGCACGGCAGGCGAGATTTTATTTTTATTTTATTTATTTGCGTTATAAACAGTCTATACATTTATATATGACAGTGAATAATATGTTTATGTCATTGACCAATAAAATAACGACATTTAAATATAGGACCATAATAAAAAAAAAATATGCAACAATATACCTAATACAAACAATTCTGATGCATCTTCAATTTATGAAACACACAGTATTGTATCCATACACAATTAAGAACAATATTTTAAACAGGGTAAATGTAGTAAGGGATCTTGGAGTTCTATTAGACAGTAAGCTTCTTTTTCAATCTCACGTCGAGCATATCACGTCGAAGGCTTTGAAAATGTTGGGATTTATACTTAGAGTAAGTTCAGCTTTCAAAAATCCACAAACATTCAAAATTCTCTACATATCCTATGTCAGAAGCCACCTAGAGTTACTCGATCTATGGATACCTTTTATATTCCTAAGAGCAAAACGAATTACCTTGAAAATGTATTTATAAGAAGAAGCTGTAGCACATTTAATAGATTATGCCCAAACATCGATGTGTTTAACATGAACCTTGCTAAATTCACAACATTCATAAAAAAATGACATTCCATCGAATGCCATATGTTTAACCAAAAACTTAATTTCATTGATTTTTTTTTATTTTTTATTAATTCCTCACATTTTCTCTTTTACTTTTAGTAGTTTGTATTTTAATGAAATCTTTTCCTCAAAGATATTATTGATATCCTTTAAAATTTAAGTGTAAACCTTAGAAATGTGTATATATTTTATGTATCACTTTGTAAATTGAAGATGCACTTAATCAGAATTGTTTGTATTAGGTATATTGTTGCATATTTTTTTTAAATTATGGTCCTATATTTAAATGTCGTTATTTTATTGGTCAATGACATAAACATATTATTCACTGTCATATATAAATGTATAGACTGTTTATAACGCAAATAAATAAAATAAAAAATAAAGTGTTTTATGATATAGATATTTCTAAGGTTTACACTTAAATTTTAAAGGATATCAATAATATTTCATTAAAATACAAACTATTAAAAAAGTAAAAGAGAAAATGTGACGAATTAATAAAAAAAAAAGAATTCAATGAAATTAAGTTTTTGGTTAAACATATGGCATTCGATGGAATGTCATTTTTTTATGAATGTTTTGAATTTAGCAAGGTTCGTGTTAAACACATCGATGTTTGGGCATAATCTATTAAATGTGCTACAGCTTCTTCTTATAAATACATTTTCAAGGTAATTCGTTTTGCTCTTAGGAATATAAAAGGTATCCATAGATCGAGTAACTCTTTTTGAACATCTAAAATGAATATTTTGTAGTAAGTATGGGCTGTCAATATAGTTATGAATTATCTTATAGAGCATTAATAGGTCTCTGGTGTCTCGGCGTTGATCAAGAGATTTAAGGTTTACGGGGACATAGTTTACATAATTTCGTACGCGAAAAGAGACATATTTGATAAACTTTTTCTGAACTCTTTCTAGATTTGCTTTATACGTAGAACATTGGGGGTTCCACACAGTTGAAGCGTACTCTAGGTGGCTTCTGACATAGGATATGTAGAGAATTTTAAATGTTTGTGGATTTTTGAAAGCTGAACTTACTCTAAGTATAAATCCCAACATTTTCAAAGCCTTCGACGTGATATGCTCGACGTGAGATTGAAAAAGAAGCTTACTGTCTAATAGAACTCCAAGATCCCTTACTACATTTACCCTGTTTAAAATATTGTTCTTAATTGTGTATGGATACAATACTGTGTGTTTCTATCGAGAATAAGATATGACGCTACATTTATCTGCATTCAAAAGGAGGCGATTTCCTAGACAATACACATTAACCAGAGAGTCCAGGTCATTCTGGAGCTCTATACAATCCATCTCAGACTTAATGATTTTGACAATCTTTTTGTCGTCCGCATATAGGTACAACTGAGAGTTGCGGATAATTTTGTTAACGTCATTCATAAAAATATTAAATAAGAGGGGACCAAGGTGAGATCCTTGGGGAACTCCTGAGGTTACGGGGACGAAACTAGAGCAGAACCCTTGTACAGTTACAGCTTGCGTACGATTGTTGAGATAAGAGGCTAACCAACGAAGGAGGTCACCGTGTATACCCATTGCTTCGACTTTCTCTATCAAGATGCTGTGTGGGATTTTATCAAAGGCTTTAGAGTAGTCTGTGTAGACTACATCGACTTGATATCCATTATCCATAGCAACAAGGACTGTATCAACAAACTCACATAGATTTGTTTCTGTTGATTTTTTGGTGACAAAGCCGTGTTGATTTGAAATTATGTGTGGTCGTATACATGGAAAAATGATATCAAAAACAATTTTTTCAAAAAGTTTACCCATTACATTTAACTTAGAGATCGGTCTGTAATTTTCAATATTGTGCTTGTCTCCTTTTTTGAATATTGGTACAATATATGAACTTTTCCATTCTTGTGGAAAACTGCCAGAAGACAATGAAGTTTTGAATATTTGACTTAGCGGATAACATAAAACATTAGCGCAATTCTTTAAAAATACAGGGTGTATACCATCAGGCCCACTGCCTTTGGTAGGGTCTAATGATTTAAGATATTTACAAACTAGTTGAGTGTCTATATTAACATTATTAAGATTGAGAGTTGAGGTGTTCGGATTATATATTTGAGTTGTAGCCGAGGTAGACGGGGTGGGGGATTCGAAGGAGGATTGGAAGTGCGTGTTAAATAAGTTACTTATATCTTCCCCACCCGATACATGCTGAGACTTAAGAAACATATGGTTAGGAATTTCAGAGTTTTTTTGCTTGGATTTAACAAAGGTCCAAAAGTGTTTGGGATCAGTATTAATATTAATTTCAGCCATATTAATGTAATTATCATAGCACACTTTCTCCATACACTTTTGTCGTTCTCGGAGAAGAGAGAAAATTTGATAGTCGGAGTTACGGTTATAAATTTTGTATTTTTTGTGAAATTTAAGCTTATCTTTAATTACTTTTTTTAATGCGGTGCTGTACCATGGAGGGTACCTTGAGTCTATGTTAATTGATCTAGATGGTACATGCGTGACAATTATCTTATTTAATTCGGAATAGAAACGCGCAGTCATTGAATCTACATTGTTGCTGTTTAGAGTCGTTGTCCAGTTGACGGCTGCTAAGGCGCTATTAATCTGCCCATAGTCAGCGCTATGATAGGAGCGGACGGTGCGAGAGCGCGGCGTTTGGAGGGTTGGTTCGTGGGACAAGCGCAGCGACACCTCCAGAGAGCGGTGGTGTGCATCCTCCGGCACTAGCGGTGTGTCACACCCAATAACAGTGCACGCGCGACTCGATATCACTAGGTCCAGAACACGCTCGTTTACATTAAGCTGGTTGTTGAATTGACGAAAGCCGGTATAGTCTAAAAAATCAGAAAGAGTTGAAAATAGTGCATCGATTGAGGACCGATTTAGCACCAGGGAACCGTCCGTGGTTGGAGGCAGAAGCCATGGGGCATGTCGTATGTTGAAATCTCCCAATAGAAGGAATTCATCATTGGGGAAATTGATATGCATCGTAGATATAAATTCAAAAAAGTCACTTAATGATTTAATCTGCTCCGCGCCTTGGACGAAATACGAGCAGTATATACGGAGTTTAGAAGCACGCGCTCCAGAACCTAGTGAAAGAGTAGCGGTGGCTATCTCTGCACGCTTAATGAGCGGGAGGGGGGGTGAGGGGCATGCCGGCAGTTCGCGGCGCACTGCAATAAGTGAACCGCCTCCGAGTGCCTGGTCTAACAAGATATAATCACGATCACAACGATACACTACATAGCGTTCATCAAATAATTCCGAGTCAAATATACTTGGTAAGAGCCAAGTCTCAGTCAGGCATATCACGTCATAATTGGATCGGTATATTATAGTTGAGGGAGACTTTTCAGCCTCTCCAGGAACATTGTCTTGGGCTGCAGCGGGAAGGATGGTGTTCACTCCAGAATGCGATATTACAATCTCAAATAATTATTCGCAATAATTATATAAATATATTTTTTCCCGAATTCTCGTTTAAAATCTGTTAGTATTACCACACGTGTTCACATCGGGTCGGAGCTTTCAACCCTGACGCAAGTAGTAACTAGTATTTTATGATGGCCTATTATTGTATAGATGCATTTCCTTCCAGAAAGTGTACAATATTATTTTTATTTGTTGTTTTGTGTTTGGTCCTTAGAAGCCGTTATCAATGTATATTTTTATTGCAGCTTGCCTAGTCAAGGGTGCACATAAGACTAATCATAAAGGAAATGCAATTTTAAAATTCCTTTAAATTTAAGTCGTAGTATGCTGAGGTATAACTGTTTTATTATTTGTAATTTAGGATCGTTGGCCTTTATGACATAACGGAATATTTCAAATAACAGGATTGTCAATTGCATAATCCTAAAAACCGTTCTTTTTTGTCTCTTTGTGTGTATGCTGTACGGGCATAAAATTTCGTTAAAAAATATGTTAAAGGCCGACAAATAGTTTGTATTGTTTTATTCTTGAATGTTGTTTTTTATTATGTGCGGACGGCCTACAGCTTTCTAATTTTTTATTGTATGTTTTAGCTATAAAATTAGATACTTGTAGTTTTGTAAGTTAGTCATGTTTTAAAATTACACTGGGAGGTACATGTTGGTACCTACTGCAGTGTAGAGTTAGTATTAAATTTGCAGTCTGACTGATAGGTACATGAGTACCTAAAGATTAGGGGAAATTAGACCTCTTTTCTTTGATCAGTTTGGTGATCGTGTGGATCACAACCAAAGGGAAACTAGACCATTTGGATTAGTAATTTTGATTTAAAAATAAATGTTCCCAAGAAAAAGAAGAGTTTGTTATCCTGCTGCCATCCATTTGCTGTCTTGTGTTCTCGTACCAAGATAGTCAGAACAGATGGATTTATACGTCCGTTACTCCTGAACAGCCTAACCCCCAGATTTCTACCCTTACTTCATATCTTTTTCTTTCCAAGAACTTCTTCTCGTTCCTTTCCTAAAAATACCCTTCACACAGCATTCCCAATGTTGACATAGGTCCTGAGTGGAATTGAAAAAAGTGTCCCAAATCCCTTCTCCACCAATTACCTAAATAAACTTGAGAATGATTTTTATGACACGCCTCCGGTTTACGATAAGTATTAAGTCTATAGGTATGTACCTAAAAGTACGTTAAAAAGTACCCAAATAATTAGAGGAGCAGATATTTTAGAAAGATAACTTCATCGGCATATTGCTAGTATATCCAAGGGAGCCTGCTGTTCCTCAATACAAAGTACGCAATAAAAATTCAATAAAAAATATTCCATCAAAACCGTGGTTTCAACAATTCCGCCATTTTTCGAAAAAATAAAATTCCTCACTTATTCGAATGAGAATCGGACAGTGTTTCATTCCTTCTCACCTTTTTCCCGTCCTTGACTCCAATGATTGTACATTCTGTGGTCTATAAGTGAAAACTTTAGATCACTTTTTTTTTTGGTTGGATTGCTTGGATATTATTTATTGACAGAGTTCCTAAACAATGAGTTTACTCACTCTAGCATAATTACAAATAGATTTTCTATTGAAACTTTACTTGGGAGGTTTTTTTTTATATTTTCATGGTGGTGTGAATGAAACTTAAAAACTACACTGTGATTTGAGGCAGGAATTATTATTTTTAATACTTATGTTATTAATTGTCTACTCCTCTTATTGTTCTTCTCTAAACAAATATTTAATACCGAATCAGTTCAATGGAACGACTCCGGATCCAATATAATAACGCCTGCAGAATTATATTTGGATACAGGAGATACAGCAGCGCTTCAACAATGTTTACGGAACTAGGACTTAATGGATTCGCCGGCCTGATGAGACACCGGGTCACTGGAGCCAGGATGCGCTAATGGCCTCCGACAACACGGTGGTGAACGCAGCCTTCCAGCACCAAGCGCCACTCCTGAGTGAGCGCTGGGCCCGAGCTCACTCAAGACCATGCAGAAATTGATTGCCAATTTATAACTTTGTACCTAATTATAATTGTTCTACTTTATTTATAATTTAACTGTATTTATCCGGCCACCATAACACGGGCATGTGCCTAGTATGGCGGCCATAAATTCCACAATTGTTATATATTTACTATTCAAAGAATAAAGAAACATTAAAAAAAAAAAAAAACTATATGGGACGTGTGGGATTGCACTATCCTCCCCACATCCTGGAATAAAACATTATTATTATTATTATTAATATCAAATTCTATCAAGCATTATATAAAATTGCCTCCCCTCCATTCAACATATCTTCTCTTCTCTGAACTCGACTCCAATCTTCTTTCTATTTTTGATATTTGCCCTTTGAAATAAAATTAATATTTTTAAATTCATCTTTCATTTCTCCACAATTTTAAATGATAGCCTAGAATCCTAGAACTCTTTCGAATGAGGAAGGCGAGAAATATTACTATTTTCAACACAACCCAACCTCCACAATTTGTTCGTCGCCGGAGCTAACTAATCGTGTTGCGGGTATATGGTAAATAGACTCACAGCTATCCATGACGTTACATAATTTATTCCGAATTCAATTGGAATCAATACCAACCTACTTGCTGTCTTTTGTTTTTGCCATCGACACATTTAGCACTTTACAATTCGATGTTAGAATCCTTTTTGGTGGTGGTTTTGGTTTAAGTTTCTGAAAAATAACCACTTTGCAACTAAACACGCTGTCCTGTGTATGTCAGTGTGATGGCCCACACACTACACAATTTCTCAAAAACCCGCTGTCAATGGTATCGCAAGCAGTGACTCGTGACTCGCCCTGCTAGTTGCTACGATGACAGCTGATTGTTCTTCGTCTATGGTTAAGATAAATAATTATTGAAATCGTAAAATTGAGTAGGAAATTTGATTGGAAACCATAGCAACCAACAACTTTTCGTTTGGTTTCAGTTTCTTCAGTAAGCAGATCGCATAAAGAAAAATCATAAAATAGAATTTTTTTAATTATGTCACTTATCTATGGGATGTGTGATAGCTATTGATTAAATGTATAGTTTGTACATGTTAAATTTAAAAGATTCTTTAAAACTTGTATTATATTAAATCGTGGTAATTTTTACATATAGTGTGAAGTACTGCATATTTTATTTTATTTCTTTACTTATCACTAAAGAATAAAACCGATATAAATGTGTTGTGGGCGTGTCAGTATGTTCAAACTTAGGTCAATTTTCTCGTTTTTCTAATGAAATGATCACGCTTTTTAATTCATCTATTTGCCACATCCCAGGCATGTGCAGCATTGTGGTTGAAAAATCCTCAAATCAAGTATCTAACAATTCAATGAATAAAGAAAAATAATAAAAATATATATCGGTTTAGTTTCCGTTAATCAATAAATTAAAATTTCGAGGTAGATATTAACTACCTTCCCGACATCCGATCGAACTGAAACCTGGCATACAAACTCGCTGTCGATGTTAATGTATTATATTAACTGTTGATGGCACTCACGCACGCACACGTACACACTGCACACACACGTATTTCTGTTTGATATTAAAATAGTAAATACAAACAATTCTTCAAAATTTCAAAAATTTACAACAAAACAAAAATTCGAAATAAATCTCGGTACCTACCATCCAAATAAGATTGGGTTTAAGTCTTAGGAGTGTTCACTCATTTTAGTCAGTCCCTAGTGGGAGAAACATTCAATCATCATTTTAACCAATCGTTATTTTTTTCTTTTGTAAGTTTTAAAAGACATTTTAAAAGTTCGTAACAATTAAGAACCAGTCCCTGGGGAGGAAGGTTCATTCCTCAACCAAAATATTTTTTTATCTATTATTAAATACATCTCAATTAAATTGGCTACTAGCCGGCTCAAGAGATGGTGAAAATGAAAATTGAAAACTATTTATTTTACTGGTCGATTTTTAAATTAACTAAATAACTAACTAACTAACGATCCATCACGCCGTTTCCCCGCAGGGGTAGGCAAAGAGGATGGACCGCCAAACAACTCGGTCTTGGCATACACTCCTCGCCTCATTCACATTCATACATCTTACATGGGCGACTCAAGTATTGATCGTGCCATGTCTTTTTCGGGCGTCCTCGACTTCTTCTACCATTCATATTTGCGTCATATATTATTTTGACACTCCTTTCTTCATTCATTCGCTCTACATGTCCAAACCATCAAAGCGTCCCTTTCTTAATCTTACTTATTACGCTCACATCGGCCTTGCATTCTTTTCGGATCTCCACACTCCTCACATGATCATACATGGTTTTACCACAAATACGCCTCAAGGATCTCATTTCTACAGCATTGAGTCTTGTTATTATTGAATATTATATATAGTAGACAGAAATTGATTGAGGATAATGTTTGTAATTTTAAGATTGAGACGTGAGGTTAACAAAATATGTCGTAAAATAATAAGGTCTCAATGACCCAGTTTCCCAGATTTCCCAGTAAGATCTAAGTTCGATTCCGATTTGCGACTCTTACCTTTTTATTTTCTGTGTCTTGCTCTGTTTCGTGTATGATCTTCTTCGTCAATGCTTAAATTGACGTAATTCGGCTATATAAAGCAAGCACCTTAACTTTTTATTTTCTGTGTCTTGGTATGTTTCGTTTAGATTTATTAATATTATCCACTTATTTAATGATAAAATTGATGTAAAAATTGATGTGAATGATATCGGTTCTCCTTAAATCGATGAAGATTTGTATTTCTTACTTGGATAGTATTAGTATTACTTATTTGAAAAGAAAGAGTTCGTATTTTTTCCAAATAAATGTTTCTGTAATGCCTTCCGAATGGTAATGAACTAAATATTATTCAATACAAATAATATCAAGCAAAGAGCCAGTTCTAATTAGTGTAGTAATGGCGTGCAATAATTTGACATCATCCTTGAAACGGTAAAGGAAATTTATCGTCGTATATTGCAAAATAGTGCAGTGCGCATTTAATGTGACAAATTGGAACCCTTTCAAAGCCTTGGCAATAAGGACGGTAATTGCTTTGCAGGAGCATTTATCGAGAGCTATTAGGGGGTAATTATTGGGAAATTCGCGGCGACACAAAGTCCTGTTTCAATCAAAGCCCGATTAGCTAATTGATGTTAAACTGACAGACTTAATTTCTGTCAATAATGGAATGGTTTTTTGTTGACGTTGTAATTTAGATACGCTTTTATTTGATACTAGCGCACACCCGTGAAAAATCATGGGATATTATGATTAAAGATGAAAGCATTTATAAAATATTTGCATCATGATTATATGTTATCAAAAAAAATATTGGGGAGATGATCAGAAATTTACCTTTCCAATGAATATTGTTTTTGATTTCAGATTTAGGCGCTCCGCCCACCAGAGAAACTGAAACCAAACTAAAACAGGCTGGTTGCTATGATTTCTAACCAAACTTCTATCACGGTACTACTCAATTTTACGATTTCAGTAATTATCTCAGCTTGTTTAACTAGCACGGCGAGTTGCCAGTCACTGATTGCGTTGCCATTGACAACAGTTTTTGAGAAATTGTGTAGTGTGCGGGCCTTCACATTGACATACACAGAATAGCGAGTTGAGTTGAAAACTATTTTTTTTTTCAGTTACCGGTGAGCGGAAGCACTTAGATCTGTCCAAAATGTAAAGAAAAGACATAATATACATTTCTCATATAGAATTATTAAGTTTCAACCTGTAATTTTTTTTACTTTAATTTAATTTAATTTAAATTACTAGCTGACCCGGCATGCGTTGATATGCAACTTAAATAGATAAACTGTTTATCCCTTCGTGTCCTTTCCCATTCGTCCCAGTTCCCATTCCGCCTCCTCTTCCCCTCCCGCGTTCCACTTTCATCTTCCTCCTCCCCTCTCCCACTGTCACCCTTCTCACGACCCCCCTCACGCATTCCTCTTCCATCTTTCCACCATCCCGCGAACCCCCCCTCCTTAATTCTCCTCTGCCCCTCCCAGATTAACCTCCCACTCCCGCCCTTTATCCTGTCGCTAAACTCCATAAAATACACCCATTTTTCAAACAACTCGCGTTTGGCCTACTTCAAATTTTGTATGCAAATTTCATAATTCCTGAGTTACTTGGGCCTCACTGGTTTTTAATACAGCTTTTATTAATGTATCTACTATTTATGACCAATGTGTGCATTCCTATTTTCGATCGGAGTGAATCAATTGACCTTTTTTGTTCAGTTTTATTGGTCGCGAGGTACTACTAAAAATAAACTATACAAATGTCCCAAAAAAGATGAGATCTCGAATATATTTTTTTGTCTTAACCGAGGACAACAAACAACGTAATGAAACAATCAGAAGAGAACGAGGGAGTTTCCAAGATTCTATAGAGAGGAATTATTAATTGCAGATTTCATATTCCGGAATTATATTTCTCTAAAAACAAGTTTAACAGAGAGAATTATAAACGGAAGCCGGAAAATAATAAACGTGAAAAAAACAATTGGATTTTAGCTACGCTGCTGTAGTATTTAGATTCCACGAGATGGTCCCACGAAATTTCATTGGAAAAACCATTTCATAACATTAATTTTATAATATTAATATACAACTGACCCATATTTTGATTGATGAGCGAATTTTTAGTAGTAATTCTGTAAACAGATCTCATCCAAAAAAGGTATGTAATTTTTTTTTTATCAAAACCAAAATTTCCTCTGAAAATGTAATATTTGTAGGTGGGTACTTAAATACCTACGTATTAAATTATAAATCATACATAAATTATAATTTAGGTACTAAAATACCTACCTTCTAAATTATAAATCATATATTGTTTGCGCCAATTATAGGTGGCAACCCGGCAATGTATTTTTGTGTTCTGATTGGGAATGAATATTTATTCTATGGCAATGAATTGTTCCCTTTGCTCTCGCTACTTTCCCGCCCCATGGTCAGTTCGCAATAATCCAGTATGGCAGTCACTGTACACTAAATAACCCGCATATCAAATTGTAAATATAACTATTTCGTAGTGAAAAATCAGTGGACCATATGAATAGAAAACATCTCACCGATATGTTTGTAAAAACTAAAAAAATATTCATATTTCAGAACAAATGTATGTAAAAACTTTGCCCGAAACATATATTTACGAAACATTTGTTTAAATTCAAATAAGAAATTACATAATTTGTCAAAGAAACGTCACTATCTCAATGACAATTCTTTTCTCAAACATTCTTCAGACAGTTAGATATCATCTTATTGCAAAAAATGCGAACAAGATAGTCGAAATAAAATAGGTTACTTTCCCATTTGACAAACAATCTTTACTGAACCGTTAAAAAGGTCACTGTCATGAAATGGAAACGGGACGTATAAGCAAATTTACAGCCAGACGTAAGCAATGGAAAAGATTTCTTGCTAGTATCGGACATCACCGAAAGAGTGTCTAAAACTATATATACTGAAACTTTACTTGACAGGATTTTTTTTTATTTTCATGGTGGTATAAATGAAACTTAAAACTACACTGCGACTTGAGGAAGGAATTATTATTTTTAATACTTATGTTATTAATTGTCTACTCCTCTTATTGTTCTTCTCTAAACAAATATTTAATACCGAATCAGTTCAATGGAACGACTCCGGATCCAATATAATAACGCCTGCAGAATTATATTTGGATACAGGAGATACAGCAGCGCTTCAACAATGTTTACGGAACTAGGACTTAATGGATTCGCCGGCCTGATGAGACACCGGGTTACTGGAGCCAGGATGCGGCTAATGGCCTCCGACAACACGGTGGTGAACGCAGCCTTCCAGCACCAAGCGCCACTCCTGAGTGAGCGCTGGGCCCGAGCTCACTCAAGACCATGCAGAAATTGATTGCCAATTTATAACTTTGTACCTAATTATAATTGTTCTACTTTATTTATAATTTAACTGTATTTATCCGGCCACCGTAACACGGGCATGTGCCTAGTATGGCGGCCATAAATTCCACAATTGTTATATATTTACTATTCAAAGAATAAAGAAACATAAAAAAAAAAAAAAAAAAACTATATGGGACGTGTGGGATTGCACTATCCTCCCCACATCCTGGAATAAAACATTATTATTATTATTATTAATATCAAATTCTATCAAGCATTATATAAAATTGCCTCCCCTCCATTCAACATATCTTCTCTTCTCTGAACTCGACTCCAATCTTCTTTCTATTTTTGATATTTGCCCTTTGAAATAAAATTAATATTTTTAAATTCATCTTTCATTTCTCCACAATTTTAAATGATAGCCTAGAATCCTAGAACTCTTTCGATTGAGGAAGGCGAGAAATATTACTATTTTCAACACAACCCAACCTCCACAATTTGTTCGTCGCCGGAGCTAACTAATCGTGTTGCGGGTATATGGTAAATAGACTCACAGCTATCCATGACGTTACATAATTTATTCCGAATTCAATTGGAATCAATACCAACCTACTTGCTGTCTTTTGTTTTTGCCATCGACACATTTAGCACTTTACAATTCGATGTTAGAATCCTTTTTGGTGGTGGTTTTGGTTTAAGTTTCTGAAAAATAACCACTTTGCAACTAAACACGCTATCCTGTGTATGTCAGTGTGATGGCCCACACACTACACAATTTGTCAAAAACCCGCTGTCAATGGTATCGCAAGCAGTGACTCGTGACTCGCCCTGCTAGTAGCTACGATGACAGCTGATTGTTCTTCGTCTATGGTTAAGATAAATAATTATTGAAATCGTAAAATTGAGTAGGAAATTTGATTGGGAACCATAGCAACCAACAACTTTTCGTTTGGTTTCAGTTTCTTCAGTAAGCAGATCGCATAAGGAAAAATCTTTACGATCACTTAACTGAGATAAAACATAAAATAGAATTTTTTTTAATTATGTCACTTATCTATGGGATGTGTGATAGCTATTGATTAAATGTATAGTTTGTACATGTTAAATTTAAAAGATTCTTTAAAACATGTATTATATTAAATCGTGGTAATTTTTACATATAGTGTGAAATACTGCATATTTTATTTTATTTCTTTACTTATCACTAAAGAATAAAACCGATATAAATGTGTTGTGGGCGTGTCAGTATGTTCAAACTTAGGTCAATTTTCTCGTTTTTCTAATGAAATGATCACGCTTTTTAATTCATCTATTTGCCACATCCCAGGCATGTGCAGCATTGTGGTTGAAAAATCCTCAAATCAAGTATCTAACAATTCAATGAATAAAGAAAAATAATAGAAATATATATCGGTTTAGTTTCCGTTAATCAATAAATTAAAATTTCGAGGTAGATATTAACTACCTTCCCGACATCCGATCGAACTGAAACCTGGCATACAAACTCGCTGTCGATGTTAATGTATTATATTAACTGTTGATGGCACTCACGCACGCACACGTACACACTGCACACACACGTATTTCTGTTTGATATTAAAATAGTAAATACAAACAATTCTTCAAAATTTACAACAAAACAAAAATTCGAAATAAATCTCGGTACCTACCATCCAAATAAGATTGGGTTTAAGTCTTAAAAGTGTTCACTCATTTTAGTCAGTCCCTAGTGGGAGAAACATTCAATCATCATTTTAACCAATCGTTATTTTTTTCTTTTGTAAGTTTTAAAAGACATTTTAAAAGTTCGTAACAATTAAGAACCAGTCCCTGGGGAGGAAGGTTCATTCCTCAACCAAAATATTTTTTTTATCTTTTATTAAATACATCTCAATTAAATTGGCTACTAGCCGGCTCAAGAGATGGTGAAAATGAAAATTGAAAACTATTTATTTTACTGGTCGATTTTTAAATTAACTAAATAACTAACTAACTAACGATCCATCACGCCGTTTCCCCGCAGGGGTAGGCAAAGAGGATGGACCGCCAAACAACTCGGTCTTGGCATACACTCCTCGCCTCATTCACATTCATACATCTTACATGGGCGACTCAAGTATTGATCGTGACATGTCTTTTTCGGGCATCCTCGACTTCTTCTACCATTCACATTTGCGTCATATATTATTTTGACACTCCTTTCTTCATTCATTCGCTCTACATGTCCAAACCATCAAAGCGTCCCTTTCTTAATCTTACTTATTACGCTCACATCGGCCTTGCATTCTTTTCGGATCTCCACACTCCTCACATGATCATACATGGTTTTACCACAAATACGCCTCAAGGATCTCATTTCTACAGCATTCAGTCTTATTCTTATTGAATATTATATATAGTAGACAGAAATTGATTGAGGATAATGTTTGTAATTTTAAGATTGAGACGTGAGGTTAACAAAATATGTCGTAAATTAATAAGGTCTCAATGACCCAGTGGTTAAAGGCGATTTCCCAGTAAGATCTAAGTTCGATTCCGATTTGCGACTCTTACCTTTTTATTTTCTGTGTCTTGCTCTGTTTCGTGTATGATCTTCTTCGTCAATGCTTAAATTGACGTAATTCGGCTATATAAAGCAAGCACCTTAACTTTTTATTTTCTGTGTCTTGGTATGTTTCGTTTAGATTTATTAATATTATCCACTTATTTAATGATAAAATTGATGTAAAAATTGATGTGAATGATATCGGTTCTCCTTAAATCGATGAAGATTTGTATTTCTTACTTGGATAGTATTAGTATTACTTATTTGAAAAGAAAGAGTTCGTATTTTTTCCAAATAAATGTTTCTGTAATGCCTTCCGAATGGTAATGAACTAAATATTATTCAATACAAATAATATCAAGCAAAGAGCTAGTTCTAATTAGTGTAGTAATGGCGTGCAATAATTTGACATCATCCTTGAAACGGTAAAGGAAATTTATCGTCATATATTGCAAAATAGTGCAGTGCGCATTTAATGTGACAAATTGGAACCCTTTCAAAGGTCTGGCAATAAGGACGGTAATTGCTTTGCAGGAGCATTTATCGAGAGCTATTAGGGGGTAATTATTGGGAAATTCGCGGCGACACAAAGTCCTGTTTCAATCAAAGCCCGATTAGCTAATTGATGTTAAACTGACAGACTTAATTTCTGTCAATAATGGAATGGTTTTTTGTTGACGTTGTAATTTAGATACGCTTTTATTTGATACTAGCGCACACCCGTGAAAAATCATGGGATATTATGATTAAAGATGAAAGCATTTATAAAATATTTGCAGCATGATTATATGTTATCAAAAAAAATATTGGGGAGATGATCAGAAATTTACCTTTCCAATGAATATTGTTTTTGATTTCAGATTTAGGCGCTCCGCCCACCAGAGAAACTGAAACCAAACTAAAACAGGCTGGTTGCTATGATTTCTAACCAAACTTCTATCACGGTACTACTCAATTTTACGATTTCAGTAATTATCTCAGCTTGTTTAACCATAGAGGAATAACAATCAGCTGTCATCGCAATCATCTGTGTCAAATTGGCGCTGGCGACTAAAAAACAAAAAAAAAAAACTAGAAAACTGACAACAAAACTCGCGCATCCATGGCAATTGGGCAAACTAGTAACGGCCGGCCACGGCAACTAGCACGGCGAGTTGCCAGTCACTGATTGCGTTGCCATTGACAACAGTTTTTGAGAAATTGTGTAGTGTGCGGGCCTTCACATTGACATACACAGAATAGCGAGTTGAGTTGAAAACTATTTTTTTTTCAGTTACCGGTGAGCGGAAGCACTTAGATCTGTCAAAAATTTAAACAAAAGAAATAATACACATTTCTCACGTAGAATGATTATGTTTCAACTTGTAATTTTTTGTTTAATTTAAATTTAATTTTATAATATTACTAGCTGACTTGGCATGCGTTGATATGCAACATAAATAGATAAACTGTTTCTCCCTTCGTGTCCTTTCCCATTCGTCCCAGTTCCTCTTCCCCTCCCGCGTTCCACCTTCCTCCTCCCTTCTCCCACTGTCACCCTTCTCGCGACCACCCTCACGCATTCCTTTTCCATTTTTTACGCCTTCCCCCCTCCCTCATCCACCTTCCCGCGAACCCCCCCCCTCCTTAATTCTCCTCTGCCCCTCCCAGATTAACCTCCCACTCCCGCCCTTTATCCTGTCGCTAAACTCCATAAAATACACCCATTTTTCAAACAACTCGCGTTTGGCCTACTTCAATTTTTTTATGCAAACTTGGGCCTCACTTGTTTTTAATACGGCTTTTTTAATGTATCTACTATTTATGACCAATGTGTGCATTCCTATTTTCGATCGGAGTGAATCAATTGACCTTTTTTGTTTAGTTTTATTGGTCGCGAGGTACTACTAAAAAGATACTATACAAATGTCCCAAAAAAGATGAGATCTCGAATATATTTTTTTGTCTTATAAAACCGAGGAAAACAAACAACGTAATGAAACAATCAGAAGAGAACGAGGGAGTTTCCAAGATTCTATAGAGAGGAATTATTAATTGCAGATTTCATATTCCGGAATTATATTTCTCTAAAAACAAGTTTAACAGAGAGAATTATAAACGGAAGCCGGAAAATAATAAACGTGAAAAAAACAATTGGATTTTAGCTACGCTGCTGAGGTATTTAGATTCCACGAGATGGTCCCACGAAATTTCATTGGAAAAACCATTTCATAACATTAATTTTATAATATTAATATACAACTGACCCATATTTTGATTGATGAGCGAATTGTTAGTAGTAATTATCTCATCCAAAAAAGGTATGTAATTTTTTTTAATCAAAACAAAAATTTCCCCAAAAAATATAATTTTTGTAGGTAGGTAAAAAAAAAAAAAAAAAAAAAAAAAAAAAAAAAAAAAAAAAAAAGGTACTTAAATACCTACGTACTGAATTATAAATCATACATAAATTATAATTTAGGTACTAAAATACCTACCTTCTAAATTATAAATCATATATTGTTTGCGCCAATTATAGGTGGCAACCCGGCAATGTATTTTTGTGTTCTGATTGGGAATGAATATTTATTCTATGCCAATGAATTGTTCCCTTTGCTCTCGCTACTTTCCCGCCCCATGATCAGTTCACAATAATCCAGTATGGCAGTCACTGTACACTAAATAACCCGCATATCAAATTGTAAATATAACTATTTCGTAGTGAAAAATCAGTGGACCATATGAATAGAAAACATCTCACCGATATGTTTGTAAAAACTAAAAAAATATTCATATTTCAGAACAAACGTATGTAAAAACTTTGCCCGAAACATATATTTACGAAACATTTGTTTAAATTCAAATAAGAAATTACATAATTTGTCAAAGAAACGTCACTATCTCAATGACAATTCTTTTCTCAAACATTCTTCAGACAGTTAGATATCATCTTATTGCAAAAAATGCGAACAAGATAGTCGAAATAAAATAGGTTACTTTCCCATTTGACAAACAATCTTTACTGAACCGTTAAAAAGGTCACTGTCATGAAATGGAAACGGGACGTATAAGCAAATTAACAGCCAGACGTAAGCAATGGAAAAGATTTCTTGCTAGTATCGGACATCACCGAAAGAGTGTCTAAAACTAAGTAGTTATCCTATCTTTGAATCAGAAAATTTCATTTGGAGAAAAAATGGGCTTTATCAGCATAGTTTGCTGAAAATTAAAAAATCGATACAGCAACTAGGTAGGTATGTTTGAGATTATTCCATTCCTTTTTCCTACCGACGTTTCCTGCACTCTATTCGTACATGTGTGAATGTCACCAATGTAATGGCGACTTCCTGATAACCAATATGGCACTGTGCCTAATGGTTTAAATATGAGAAATCTTCAGTTTTGATAAAGAACCGCGCGTGTGTTGATACAATTATGGTAGATTCAGAATGGACGACGTATGTACGCATCGCTACGCCAAACAATGCTTAGCAACCCATACATTTTCTATCAAAATGGCCACAGACATCGCACGTCGTGATGCGTGTGGCCAATGTGATTCTAAAACATAAATTTTCATTAAAAAACCATTGGTTGTTAAGTAGCCCAGATATTGTTAGGCGTAGCGATGCATACGTACGTCGACCCAGTCTGAATCTACCAATAGAAGCTGGTGATGAAAAAGTACAATCATTCAAAAGTGGAAATTGTATTTGGACACGAGAAACCATTACGCCGTTCTTCCACGTAGCTATTCACAAGCGACGCTACCGCTATCTGTCAAATAAATTTGCTAGTGTAGCACCTAGCGGCGTTTTCAAATACTAATAATAGTATGGAAAACACAGACGAGCGGCGATCGCGTCGCTTGAAGGTAGCTCCATGGAAGAACGGCGTTATCCTGCCTTCCGTGAGTTTTTTTACGTTTTCCTTTCCTATTACATATTTCTAACAAGGTATACAGATGTTTTTTGGAGAGAGAGGGGGTGGGGGGTATGGTGGTGCTACTATTCGGTCACTAACAGTGTTGGTGTCAGCTAGTGGTGACACCACCATTAGTTAGTGTTTTTTTTTGTATATCACTGACCACTCTCGTACGTTCTACTCATTGGGCGTCAGTGTCCGCGTAATTAAAAGCGAAGAGTAAATCTGCATTAATTCTGTCAAATTAGTTTTTTTTTATTTAAACAGTGTCAGCCGATTCGTGTTGAAACAGGAAATTTAATTTTAAATATAAATGTGAAATAAATAACGGGATAGGATTTATTTATTGAAACGTGATTGATAACTCGATTTTATCATTTGTTAGTGGATTCCATAAATAAAATAATCCGGGTGAATTATTTTATTTATGTAAGAGTTCGATCTTTTTGATTTATTTGACACGTCAGAACAATTTTTAATTTGTAAAGCGGGTATGAGTACCGCCGCTCAATTTATTCTAAAACATATAGAACCCTGAGTGTTTCGCTACATTTGGTGGCTTAGTTTTATCCGGATCTTAGTGGCGGAAGCGTCAGCTCACCATCTGCGTGGCAGGCCGAATCGGGAGAGACTGGTTGAGGGAGACCTTTTGTACTCTCCAGCAGAACTGTCTCTGAACCTAGATTTCTCTGCGGTGCCTACACCTCTTACCTACACAAACGTCTGCAACAGCGAGCTGATCTTTCCTTCACAGTAACACGTAAGCGGATCTGTCCGCTAAGCAGATCATCGTGTGAATTCTGCCCATAATTCTCCAGATGATGATCCGAACACTGAATGGTCCGAACACTGAATGATTTCAATTGACAAACACTCTTCCCACTAAAGAAAATATTTTACTAACTCCCAGCTTAGGGAATCCTGCGTGAAAACACATCTAAAGATGTGTTTATGTACCTACTGTTTTATTCGCCCACACAATAAATTTACATAAGGATTAGTAATAAATAATAGGTTACAAAAAAATATTTCTTTCATTACGATGGTGTGCAATTGGATAAATTAGAAAAAGTAACAATAATAAAATTACCAAAAATAAAATTTTGACGTAAAATAATTGATTATCCTCTGGAGCGACACAGCAATTTAAATATTTTTCCTCGGATTGCTAAAGGAATTTTTTCCACCCACATTAAAAAAATCATACCTCCGAATTCGAATATGGAGACATACAAACTGATTATAGTTCTATATAGCCAATGAATTCACCTATCTTTTGTGTATTATCACATATTCGTAGAATTTATAACAAAAATATTATTAAATCGTTAACTTAAACACATTTTAAAGAATCTAGAGAATATTTATTGTGTTATATTTTGAATGTACAATATATTATACAGTCGCTTTAATAATAAAAAAAATTGTTACATTTTGGCAACAAAGCAATCCATGGTTGTGAAAATAGTGCCATATTGTGGCAAAAAGCACTCGAGTGGTTATAAATGTTGTAAACACATAAATTGTTACATTAAAAATGTCATTATTATTTGTGTAATTATTTGCTAGCAAGGAATTGCGAGTTTGCTACATAATTTGTTAACATTTTTACATAACATGTGACTGGTGACATTGAAATATGTCCTTATGTCTAGTGAGTCCAGTAATTGTAATAGCAATTGAGTCTTAAATTTACTACGCTCAAGAGTTCACCACAATCGAACTCCGAATTTACAACTTTAAAAATGAAACACATGTCGCTTATCCTTCGCCGATCATCAATTGTATCTATTTTTAAGGTATTTAATAAAAAAGTGTAGTGGTGATATTTAACTTAAAATTAATAAATCGTAGGAACTTACGCTGGATTCTGTTGACATTTTTTTATATATATTTTATGGCGAGGTGACCAGATAACTGAATTATACTCTAATTGACTACGAACTAATGAGACTTACTACGAATAATGAATTTCATGACAGGAAGTGAATTAAAGTTTTGAATGGTTTTCAATAAAAATCCTTATGATATTATACTATTGTTAGTAATGGACTGACAAATTTGTTAATATTTCTGTCACTAATCCTTTACTGCCGATTTTTCTTGAATATGTTTTATTAGTCAGTTGAGTACCGCACCACTACGTCAATAAAACCCGTGTGCCATTATACCAACCAATCAAGCCGCTCGCCTTACATTCCTTTACATTATGGACTTGGAAAATAGTTACAAGTTCGAACCTAAGACTTTTTATGGTAATATTATAACGTAAGTAGGCCCAGGAGAGAACTCGCGCAAGTCCCGAGGTAGAATAAAGATGGGATTGCGAAAGCGAGAAAATGAAGTGGATAATCTTTGATTCCGAATAAAAATCGCCCCTATGGGCGGTATATAATCGCATATCTCGTAGAAAAGGGTCCTAAGTCAAAAAAGTAAATTATACAGGAGAGCGCAAACAAATGATGATTGATGAAACAAGGGGTCCCGTCAAAAAGGGACTCTAGCGATATCTCTAGATTTCCGATAGTCCGATACTTAGGTTGTTTCCCATTGACAAAGAATACTCACTTCCCATTGAACTCTCACTGAAAAGTGGCATATTTCCTTCTCATTGTAAGAATGCTAAGGTTATACCTCTTTTCAAAGGTGGAGATCAACTAGATGTTAACAATTACAGACCCATATCTTTGCTCAATGCTCTCTCAAAAGTGATAGAAAGATTGGCTAAGTCAAGATTAGTTTCATTTTTAGAAAAATTTAAAATACTTTCTGACAATCAATTCGGTTTTAGAGCAAATAAAGGTACAACTGATGCTGTTTTAAAGGTATTGACCAAAGTTATAAGCGCGCTGGACTATGGCAACAAAGCTATAGCGGTGTTTTTGGACTTATCAAAAGCATTTGATACTGTTTCCCATGAATTCCTACTTAAAAAACTATCTTCTTTAGGTATTAATAATGCAGCAATGGACTGGTTCAGATCTTACCTTAGTGACAGAACACAACAGGTAGAAATAAATCAAATTTTAAGCAAGGGTAAATCAATCTCCTTTGGAATCCCGCAAGGTAGTGTTCTTGGGCCAATATTGTTTCTTATTTTTATAAATGATTTGTGTAGTCTGAATATTCGTGGAAATATTGTTAGTTTTGCAGATGACACTGCCTTAATATTTGATGGTAAAACTTGGGATGAAACATTTGACAAATGTAATACAGGTTTAAGAGTAGTAAATAGTTGGTTGAATAATAATATCTTAACTTTGAACACACAAAAAACCAAATATATCACTTTTAGTATTTCAAGTAAAAGTCAGCCTTCTGCCACTCATAACTTGATTATTCACAATTGTTTGCAAACATGTAACTGCAGCCCTTTAGAAAATGTAGTCAACATCAAGTACCTCGGTGTAAAAATAGATAAATTTTTGAGATGGAACGATCATGTTAATATGTTAGTGAATAATACTAGGAGACTTACCTATATCTTTAAAGAACTGAGACATATACTGGACAAAGAAAAGCTAAAAACAGTTTATTTTGCAATAATCCAGTCTCTGCTTTCTTATAATATATTGTGCTGGGGATCCTGCCCAAAGACTTATATGCAACCACTTAATATTGCCCAAAAACTAATCCTTAAAGTTATGTTTAACAAAAAATTTACATATCCAACTCATTTACTTTTTAAGGAATGTAAAGTCATGAATATAAAACAGTTGTTTATTACACAAACACTTTGTAGATTTTTTAAAAATATTAATATTGCAGAAAGAACGCAGCAAATTCGTTCTACGAGAATTGGCTCTGGTCTGAACTTTATGCCAATTCAAACTAAATCTTCCTTTGCTCAAAGAAACTATTTTTACCAGGCTCCACTCTTATTTAATAGCCTTCCAGAATATGTCAAGTCATCTAATTCCTTGTATACCTTTAAAAAGAATCTCAAATTATTTTTATTTGCCGAGGATTGCCAATTAATTTTTTCATCTTTGTCCTTCATAAATTAAAAGTATATTCTATTGTCTAAATCATTTTTTCATCTTTGTCGTGCTAAATTAATAGCATAATATATTATATACATATATTTATTATTTATCTTAGTCCTTCAAAATTCAAATGAACTATGGTCACCCTACTTTGTTTACATTGTAATGTGCCAAGACTGCCAAGGGCCTTTAGCTTGTCCATTATCTGTGTAACAATATTGTTTTTTGAAGTATCATTTTTATTTTACCTATATTATTTGTGTTTTTTGAAGTATTATTGTGTTTTTTGAAGTGTTATTTTTGTTTCCTTTTTCCTTTTGTGTTATTTTGTTACTTTGTAAATAATTGTTAACCTCAACACAGGCTTGTCCTAGTGAGGTTAAAAATTGTATTTTAAACTGAAAACTAAAATGTGAAGAAGAAACAATAAACAATAAACAATAAACTCTCTACCCTTACTCCTATTGCTTATTTCACTGGAGGAGTACGGCCCACTTTTTTTCAATCCACTGTGTAAACAGAATACAGCCCTGTTATTTTAGCATAAAATTCTATCATTTTTTTTTTAAATGTTATGGTATATATTGGATATCGCTGTCATCCGTTAGTACGCACTTTTTTTGAAAAATATCTTTTGATATACCTGAATTACTTTAACGTCCTTCGTTCACGCAGCTACTTCCAAGCGACTAATTCGCTGCTATCTGTCATACTATTTTGCTAGTGCAGCGCGTAGCGGTGTTTACAAAAACTAATAATAATAGTATTGAAGGAACAGAGGAGCGGCGATCGCGTCTCTTGAAAGTAGCTCCATGGAAGAACGGCGTAAAAGACAACTATTTGCATTGGGTTAAGTAGAAAATATTTCATTCTAACTTTTAACTACGTAAAATAAAAATTAGCTTTCGTTAAACGAGGCCTTCCATTTTCAAACATTATTGTCAAATGTCATTTTTTATGTTGGTATTCTTTATACTATACGGAAACAACGAACGCCTAGAGACAAAATCGCGCGGGCGCTTTTTTTTAATGTTAAAAATCTTAAAATCCGCGTAATTAGTGCATTGTGAATTTGTTTCTAATAAAAAAAAGGTAGCTGCCGATAATATAATACACTAAGTTTTTCAAAATTTTAAAACTGCATGTACCAGATAAAATAACATTCTTTCAAAATCAATTTATGTTTTTTTGTAAAAAAGAGTCAATACGCCTAGAATTTGATTTAAAAATGACTAATATCCAGTATTCTCTGGTAATACCCTCTTAATGGACATCTGAAATGAATATTTTGTAGTTGGTAAGGGCTATCAATATAGTTACGAATTATCTTATAGAGCATTAATTATTAATAGAGCATTATATCGACATATTTAATATAAGTCTACCGGTATTTAACGCAAACCTGAATGATATTTTTTTGAAGCATAATATTTTTATTTAGGAGCATCATAAAATACAATCTTCTTATGTTCACTTGTAAATTACGTTTTATGAACATATATTATTATTTTGTATTATTTATTGTGTAATTTTTTTTCTGTTTTTATTATAAACATTGCATAGGGACATTTAAATGCAGATTTGTCTTTACCATGTGTTATGTTCATTTTTTTAACGAACTAACAATCACGCCATTTCCCCGCAGGGGTAGGCAGATAGAACGGACCGCCAAACAACTCGGTCTTGGCACACACTATTTGCCTCATTCACATTCATACATCGTCTCACACATACTCTTCAATTATTCTGACTCTTGATATGTCGCGACTCATAATTCTATGATTCACTTGATCGTGTCATGTCTTCCTTTTTAGTTTTTATAAAAGTTTTTTTTGTATGTACACATTAAAAAATCTTGCTGTCTCTGTATCCTAAAATAAATCGTCTTAAATATACAATATTGTATAAGCCCATCAGGGCGTTTAAAATTAATAAATAAAAAAAATGTTATTTCAGAAATAATATTTTTACGTGAAAGAATTGTTTAGATGTGTTTTAAACTTTGAATTTCTTATAAAATGTTTTTTTCATTTGCTAAACTACTTAGGCGATAACAGTTCCGTAGTAGTAATATAAAAAGTGAATTCTCTCTTATTTTAATATCTAAAATATCTATAAAGTTCGAAGTAACATAGTTATCACTGTCTACCTCATGTAATATCGCTATAACCTGAACTTCAATACCAGAGAGTTCTCTCTCCGGAATTGAAGTTTCCGAAAGTGTGGAGTTACAACCCAAACACCGAACAGATACGAAAGTGACTGGATATCGCCAAGAGAACTGGTCCTTATACATTATGACGTCACCTCCAACCAAATTGCAATATCTAAATAAAGTGATTCTAAATAATATCTCAAAGAGGCGTTTCTGGTTCTACCTAAGGTTAAGGAATTGTCCTTAACCTTAAAATCAACAATTTTTTGCTGTCGTTCCGAGAAAAACGGAAAGGAAAATCGAAATTAACGAAAAATTCGTTCACTTAACAGTTAAGGACAGTTCCCAATCCTTAAAAAACCGCAATCGTTCTAACAAAGTAGTTCGTTTTAAGGTTAGGAACAAATCCTTACCCTCAAGTAGAAGCGGAATCGAATCAAATAAAATCGGAATAAAAAGTTTTAAAAATATATTGTATAAAAAATCAACATCACAAACTAAACATAAACCAACATACGCTAATTTATTTCATAATTAATAAATGTAAAAAAATATTATTTATTAAAAAAAAAAAGAAAAATGTTTAAAAATATATACTCCTTAAAAAAATACTCCTTAAATAGTATTAAATATAACTTTTAAAATCAACTAAATGAATTAAATAGAAATTCTGTGTTGTTCTGTTTAATTCTGTTCTATTCTGTTCTGTTCTGTTGTATTCTGCTCTGCTCTGCTCTACTCTTCTCTGCTCTGCTATGCTCTGATTTGCTCTACTCTGATCTGTTCTGTTCTGTTATGAAGAAAGGTTAGAATGTATGAATCGAACTTAACCAGGGTAGACGTTCAGGGTAGTCGTTCCACTCCCATTGTGTTTACCTGCTTGCTGGAATGTAAGGATGTAAAATCGAAATTTTACAAAAATATTTTGGTTGACGCTTAGTGCTTAAAATATCTAAGAAATTTCCGGAAAAGTATATAAAAGGGATGGTTTTTATTACCAAATAATAATTAATTTTCTTCGAGTACCAGGTGAAATTCCCGGGGAAAGATTACTTTTCACAAAAATACGCGAAATTTGGATGCCAGGAAATAATGCGTCTTTGGAATATTTTCTTTCAAAAGAAAATCATTGTAAGTTCTTATCTCTGAATGTGTCATTTTTTTTAAACATCTCCCATTTAATTAAAGATGTCTTCAAACTGAGAGTTGAATAATGAATCATACTGGCATAAGTATTTTTTTTAATGTCTCCATCTGAACATATAAATGAACACCAGGGAAAAATATTATGACTTAAAAAAAATATCATATAGACATCATAGAGATCAACAAAAGCTGATTCTGAATTCATTTCTCATATTTATTGCACGTAGAATTACAATAATTCATAATCTTCACAGATGGCGGTAATTGAAGTTATGTTTAAAATATTAAGATGAATTAATGAATTGATTAATTATTATTTTTTAATTGATAAACTAATGTTTAAGACAAGATTTTTATGCATAGCACAAAGGGTAACAATTATTATAAGTAAAAATTATTAGTAGCTCAGTGGAGCAGTTGACCGGAAATCAGAAGGACACGGGTTCGAGTCTCGTGGCGGCATGTATCTTTTCTCGGGAGATTTTATCAACGTGAATGTTTCAGGCTAATAATTATTGCTTATAATAATGATTAGTTAATTAATTGTTTTTTTGCAAATGGCGCAATATAGGTACTAATAAATAGTTATGTTCGAATAAAAACACAATTCTTTCAAAAAAGGCATACAAATCCAATATTGTACCGCTGCTGATTATGTATTTACGTGGAAAAATTGAGTATTTATGCGAACAAAACTATTTAATGATATTTATATTACGCATGTACAGGCGCAAACAATTTTTTATTTATTTTTTATTTCGGTTATCGCCGCCCCGGGAACCATTTATTGGATAACCAACACCTCTGCCAAAGGTCACCCTTAGTGGTTCGCTACGTTTGGTGACTTAGCAGGGGTTCCCGGGTGTATGGGGTGAGGTTTGTCTAGGTATTGGCGGCGGATGATCTGGATACACTGAACCCCAGATTCCTACTCACCCCTCATACCCTTTTCCTTCCCAAAACTTCTCTCCTTCCTTTCCTTAAAAATACCCTCCACGCAGCATCCCCAAAGATGACATAGGCCCTGAGGGAAATTATTTTCCTCAGGGCCTCCTGTATGGAGCTTATGCAAAAAAAACATTCGGTATTTAGTCTACAACCAATGCCAACAGGCTATAATAAAAATTATTATTTTGAAAGATATAGTTAATAGTTTTGATAAGGTAATTTGTTTTTTCAAGTTATTTAGAGTGTCAAAAACAGCTTGTCTTTCCATGAAATAACTTATTATAAAGGATCGCTCGTGAATTAATTTATAGGAAAATAAATTATATAATTTTTTCAAAACGTTCTGAAATGTCGTTATTTTACAATGTTTTTTTCCCTAAAAACCTTCAAAGGAAAAATAACGTGTTCTTTCTTTTTTAGAAAAGAGGGATTTTGCTATAACCTGCTGATGAAAACCCGCGATCGTTTTTCATTTTCAGCATGTCAACTTTGTGACCACAGAAATAAAATCTAAAGATGTGCCCCGATTTTTGATATTGGCACAAGCTCATTTTTAGAATGGATACTTAAGGCACAAGTTGAGAAATAGGAATGTAACAAAGACTGCCAAAATTCAACCATTTTGCCACCCGGTAGCCTCGGGATTCAAATTCAACATAATTTGGGGGTTTCTCACCATTCTCCCAATAGCTTATCTACACTTATAACGAATTTTTCGATTTACGATTTACGGTTTATTTATTTATTAAGTTGGAGTTTATAATTCGGCACTCGAACCGATGAATAGTGGCTATATATTATAAGTTGGCCGAGTTTTCTAACCACTACGAGTATTTTATTTTTATTTTTAATAATATTCGTTGTAGTATGAATAAGCTATTGGGAGGATGGTGGGAAATCCACTTAGTGTAAAATGCAAATTCAACACAATTAGTGTAGGTAATATGCAAACATACATTTATTTCTTATTACTGAATAAATGACATGCTTGATGGAGCATCATTCGCTACGTATTTATTTAACTAAAAACACTTATGAATACTTTTTTAATATACTTTTATTATTATTTATAAAAAAAAATCTCATTTCCGAAACAGACTTTCAAAAATATTTTTTTCCTAAAAAAATAACATACATGCAATTGCCAACAACACAGTGTCAAATTTATAAATGGTTTTATATATTTACAAACATTATTTATTACCTACTAAGTTAAAATAATTGTACGTAATAAACAATTACTATCTTACGCTAGATTAACTCTCAACATTTCCTCCTCTTATAGTATACTTAAAAAATTGACAAGTTTCTTTGAACGAAGGGTAATTTTTGTTACTGCAAAAGCCAATCTCGTGTACGATAATGACATTGAAAAGTTTTATTTTTTCCCAAATTCAGGCGACAGATTGACTACTACGTGGCGCGACTTCAAAAAACTGCCAGGAAAACGAATCGTAAAATCGAAATCTTCCTTTTTTAATACGTTTTCATTACTTGGGGTTTACGGGGAGAGTGAAAGACACTCCGCGCGTAATATCAAGCGCAAAATCGAGATAAAAATATATAACTTGTCTAAGTATTCAAAATCAATACTAAACCGTAGGCGTTAGTAGGTTTGGAGATTACTTACAATATATTTAAGTACAATCATCAAGTAGATGTTAGTAGATAAGAATGAACATGTATTATTGTACTTGTATTATAGTAATAATTTATAATAATAATTTCATTGCCGGCAACCCGGGCGTTTATTGAGATAATACATTATTTTATAACTAGTAAGTTATCCGCCTCACTAGACGTTGTCTGTTCTGAGACTTGTAATAATTAAAACATTAAAAAAGATAAAAGGTGTACAGGAAAATAGTCAGAAAATAAACATGAAAATACAAGTTGCAAGAATAATAAATCAATAAGAAGAAAGAATAAATATCTGTAATTGGAAATAAAACATGTGTAAATGAAGGATAAGGAATTATCGATTAGGAAGAGATTAGCTTGGTGATGCATTCTCTTTTTTTGTGTAGTAGCCAAATGTACTTGCTTTGTTTCTTTTCATTCCTAACTCACAAACTTTTCGGATTACACCGCATATTTTTTTATAAAAACAATTAAAAATATATATCGTCGTATTGGTCAAAAATAAGTTAGGTATAAAATTCCCTTAATTTGATATTTTTTTAAAAACACCAATGAATTGAAGGGCAAATATTTTATTTATAGAAATATCCTATCTATATAGCAGTGTGTGACTGGACAACTCAGAATCATGTAACTTCAACACCTCCTTTGAAAAATCATTAGAAGTGATGAAAATTTAAAAAAAAACGGTTAAATATATTAAGTTTTGTTAGGTTACGGGCTATTTTTCGTTTTTCTCATAACGTTTAATGACCTTTCAAAGGGGTTTTGAAATGCCAGTCTAATGAGTTGACGTGGAACGGTTATAAAATATACTCGAATGCTTTGCTCTACGTAATTTATTTTATAACCTTCTAAGATAGCAACTTGTACCGCAGTAAAAATAATTACAGTTTATAATCTACCCACAAGAGTACGGCTGAATATGTTCTTCTTATTAAAAAAAATATAATTTTAAAACTGTATGGCCGTATTTGTGGACCAGATCTGAAGAACCAGATAGGTACGTCTCAACCTTCTTCTTATCTATTTCCCTCTCTTCTCGTTTCGCATGTATAAACCCCTCAGACTTCAGGCCTAATTTGAAATATTTCCGTTTTGCAATAAAATCAAAATAAATGGAATATTTCTGAACGCATCCGAAAACTAAAATTTTTTTTTTGACAGATGATGAAATACGCTTTCAAATTTTATAATTGGAAATGAACATGGAAATGAACAAAACAGTCACACATTTTATTAGTATTATAAATAATTTTATCGTCAACTCACATTATGTAAAAATACCGTTTCATGTAAAAATAATTAATCAAAAAGTTTCATAATTTTTTTTTCAAATTCCAGTCGAAAACTTTGGTTTCATAAAAGTGTACATTTTAATTTAATTGCGGTTAAGTTTTAGAGTTAAATGTAAAGCGTGATGTTTCTTTTTCTAACATAGTTTAGATCATATTATATAATCATTTATAATAATGATAGTGAGGGTGACACAGCGATTTCTATAAAACGAGACCTACATGAATTGTTCCGAAAACCAAACAAATTAGGCTGAGGAGTTAAGAGCGACTAATAATAAAAGTAAAAAAAAAATTAAACTGTACAGATCGATTATTCCTCGTATCAAATTATAAAATTAAAAATTTCGATTTATTTCATTCAAAACTTGCTTTAATATATACCTACATTCAAGTAAGCAATAAAAATGCTCAAAACGCACGATGATAAATTATTAAATATCGTATACTTCTTGTAATTATTTTTTGATCATAAGTATTTATGATTTTTTTATAATGTATTGAATAGAGAAACTGAGGTATTTTCGTCACAAAACACGTTCTCGGATTTATTTTTTAATGATTTTAATTTAACTAAAATTAAAAATCTGAAAAATTTGTTTACTAGATTATGTATTGATTTATTTTGTTGTATGATTATATGATTTGAAATTTGTGTTGTATAATACAATATGTCATTTGAAAATTAAACAAATCTGCCAACGAACAATGAAACCTTAGTATATTAAAAATTAACTTAGTTTTTCAAAATTTAAAACATGTGTTTACCTGATAAAATAACAATCTTTCAAAATCAATTTACGTTGGTTTGTAAAAAAGAGTCAATACGTCTAGAATTTGATTTAAAAAGGACTAATTTCTAGTATTCACGGGTAATATCCTCTTAATAATATGTATACGTGTGGTCTATTTTCTGCACATTCCACTGTTGTAGATACTGCAGATACTATCAGTATCGCCTAAGTGAATGACCATTATTCACAATCAAAACGTGCATTGCTTGCAAAGTTTAAACTGTGTGTAAGCATCTGAAAATCCAGGCATCTCTGACTTCTTCTTCCCCATCTCCATAGGTACCTAAAAGTACCCAGGTTTCTCCCTATTGCCTTCAGCCTCACTTCATACCCCAATGTGTTGGAGATGCCATAGGCAAAGTCCCACTAGCT
Organism: Limnephilus auricula; assembly: GCA_951813805.1. Classification (NCBI taxonomy): domain Eukaryota; kingdom Metazoa; phylum Arthropoda; class Insecta; order Trichoptera; family Limnephilidae; genus Limnephilus; species Limnephilus auricula. Next base: position 13,058,504 of record OX638403.1, read on the forward strand.
CTCACAGTTTGGGCTCTTCTGTTGTACTTATTATCTTATAATATCTTAACCCTTTTTTGTAATAATTACAACATATGACATCAAAAGTGAATATTTCCAATTGCTAGCTGAATAAATATTTTGTAGAAAAAATTAATAAAAAAGTATTTTTCTACTATGTCAATGGTGTTGTTTGAGTAATTCTGATATGAATTTAATTTATTTTTTGCACATTCGGTCTTCTTATTTTTGATGTAACGGTTTTTGTTTTTTATAATTTTGTTTTGTTAATTCTGTTCATTTCTTAACACAAGGAGGAAATCCACAATTTATTTTTGATATTAACTCCAAACAGAAGGAACCGAGGAAAAATAATTTCTCTCAGATTATGTCATTTTTAGAGATGCTGTGTGGAGAGTCTTTTGGGGAGAGGAAGGGTGAACACGGGTCTTGTAGGGGGGAGAAAACACAAAGGCTGGCAAATCATTCCTCAGCCGAGCTGAACTCAATAATGAGTCGGCGCGCGTTTGGCGCATCTCCCGACTATACACCTGTGCCAAAGGGATCAATGACGCTAATTCTTCAAAGCATCTTCCATTTTAATACCGGTAGAACTCTAAAGATTGCAATCCGCTTGTTAAGACGGGAGAATCAAACGGACCACCCGTTTATGCACAGAGTCAATGGTTTTTTTTTAGGAATTTTACAATGAAAATTCAACAGTAAGGCGCACTATCAATTAATACAGTATCAGCAGTTTTGAACTATTAAAGCATCTACGGGCTCTGTACAGTAAACACTGAGAGGCCAGTTTGACTCTGACTTCAATTGGTCGTATTAACGGTATGTAAAAAATGTAACGAATGATACAATTCAACTGTTGATTTCCCAAAGATCAATAAAAAAATTCTAAATGGGTAATGCTGAATACAATCCGGAAACTTTCAGATACTGTTAACTAATTTAATTAAATTTCCATTGGTGAAATCACCGCAGAATACCAGATAATAAATGCCCTCATCATCCATAATAAATGAAGGCTTCTGCGGTCTTGCCGCAGGCTGTGTGGTCGGTCCAACCGGAAACTGTCAGTTATCTGTTATCGGGTATTAACAGGATTTGTTACTTTGCAACATGGTCAACACATCAGACCTGCCATTCCTTCGTCCGTTTTCAAATGGGATGTGGTCACTGGATTACCTTTAATGAACTGAACGATGTTTCATTTATCAAAATTCAATACCAGTGGCGGCTTGTACACGGGTCATCTGGACATTGACCCCCCCAAAAAAGAAAGACTACAATATTTTCTTAAGTTATTAAAAAAACAATTTAATAGAAACCAACGGATATAAATACATCAAGCGCATATTTACAATACCAATTTATAAATTATAAAGATCAGTTCACCACAAGTGTGAATTGACCTTTCACTTCTGGTCCCTGAAAGCCGCCTCCGTTCATAACTATATTTTTTTTTCATAAGCTCCATACAGCGACCCTAAGGAAAATAATTCTCTTCAGAGACTATGTTATCTTTGGGGATCCTGTATGGAGGGTCTTTTTAGGAAAGGAAATTCTGGGAACTTAAAGGGTGGGTGGTAAAATAAGGGGTTGGCCATGCAGCTAGTGGGCGGATCCGCCAAGATCCTGCGGATAAACCTCACCCCGTGAACCCGGGCACCCCTGCTAAGTCACCAAACGTCTAGAACCACTCTCAGTGATCTACCAAATTTAGATTTTTATTATTATCATTGAACAGGAAATATAATTATTATTGTGTTAACTCGAAAGAAGAAAAAAATACTTAGAAAATAATGAAGTTGTAGGTATTTCCATATTTAGAGGAAAATAAATAAAGTAATATCTACAGCAACAAAATAACATCACCACGATGGACAAGTTCCAACAACATGTAATTTTTTTTAACCAAAACCAAAATGAAGTCCATATAACGGATATTGTATTTTGTACCTCCAACTGGAGAACTGGCTATTTTTTTTTCAAAATGTCAATTTTTTCAGTTTACAAACCATTACAGAGCTTCTGAATGTGTAGATAGTGAGGATAAAACGCCACTCTCTTTCTTACACACACACTCCTAATTTCTTAATCTTTGGTTCTATGAGAATATAATTTTAAAAACTTTATCGGTTTTTTAATGAGTTACAAATGAGTTTTCACTGCAGATATTCATATTAACTTGATAATTTTAACGAAAAAACTGGTACATTAGGTACACACTTTTAAAAAGTTCAGTCCGGGATAATCAAGTGTTTTATATTCAGGTCAGTTTTTCGTATTAAACTATTCATTAGACCGGTTCCATGGGTAGTTTGAAACGAGTAGTTAGCACTTTTAACCTAGCTGTATCATATACCTTATATATTTATCGTATAAGTGGGTCAGCGCTAACACCACATCTAAAAACACGGTCATGCATCCCTAAAGGCAGCCGAGCCTTTTCTCGACCATTGATTTGTTCCTGCAGGGTCCATTCCTAAATTCCCATGGGTGATTTCAAGCCAGGTATTCTCCGAAGACTTTGTCCTTTGATCGGTTGCAAGTTTCACGGCAGACAGATCAAAACGAGAATTCGAGCGTGGAATGAAGTATATCGAAATATTTTCTCCATGAAAATTCCCTAAAACCCTCAAAGCTAGGCTTTTAATGCAACACGTGTAGTACGAAATTAAACAAAAAACGATTTTACTTTTTAAATTCCAACACACCGTTTATATTACTACTAATTTAAATTTCAAAGATGTTTTTAAATTTTTTAAGATATTAGATGCATATTTTTTTTATAATGAATACCTCACAAGAGTCCCAACTGATCCCGTCTGGAGCCAGTGAGACTATGGCATCCCCAATTGGGGTATGTTATGAGGCTGAAGGTTAGTGGGAAAGGGAAGGAGACGAGGAAGATGAATGTGGGGAAGTACCTGGCTATTCAGATCTAGTCACTAAACACGGTTAAAACCATTTCAAGCAACGTTTCAATTTTGTATGGTGGTCTTACACCAGGGCGATACTAAGAGTATCTTCCACCCTGGAACGTGCCGCAAATATACTACATATTATTTTAAGTAATTAATTGTGAAATAACACAAATTAAATAAAATTTATTTGCGCACGCCGGGTTCGAACCCGCGACCTTCGGAATGGCACTCCAATGCCCTACCGCTGGACTCCGCCGGCCGTCAGATAACGTCAGATAACAGTCATATAACGACAATAAGCATATAAATATTCAAAGTCTAAAATGCAAAGGTTTTTACCCTTCCCACTTGCTCCACACATCATCAATTCATTCCTTTCTCTTTAGTTTTTCTCCATTAAATTCAAATTTTTTATGTTAAATTTAATCTTAACCATTTTTATCAAATAATAATATATCATTACATTTATTGGAATAACTTTTGAAATACTGTAAGCCATTTAATAATGCCAATAAATCTAAACGAAACATAAAGCCAGGGACACACACGGCGTTATAAGCGCTAGCGTTATTTGGCTTGGCCTATTTCAGCATATTCCTCGCCATGCATTCCAATAGCAAATGTATAGCGAGCGATATGGTGAAGTAGGCCAAGCCAAATAACGCCGGCGCTTTTAACGCTGTGTATTAGTGTGGAGCACGGATGTATGAAAAAAAATTTCTTTTAAGATTCAGATTTCTAAGAGGGGGGGATTTGTGCCTTATGGTAAAGTAAAAATACGTGGGATTTTTCATTTCATTTGATTAAGATCTTCAGCCTCCGCAATGACCCCAAAAATTGAAAATTAGGGTAAAAAAGTTTAATGTTTATAAGGCGATACATTGTGATTAATTTAGTAGTAAGTAGGTGTTAAATGATAAACAATATATAATTAAGATATTTATTAAGGCATCGCTGTAAAAAAATGAAATTCGAAACAAACTTATACATTTATTATTTAGGTTTAAAATACTTTTTAGTTTCAAATTTAGGCATTTTGTTTCGCGATTCCAGCTTGACATTTATTGCACCTAATCGCGACTTTATTGTGCAGTGAGAAATGGAAGCCTCTGTTGTATTCTTTACAGCTCTTTCAATAGCTTGAGCTTCTCTGCCATAAGCCTTATAAACAATAGTTCGCTTTCACCACCAGATTTCACAATATTCTGAATTTCCTGGTCCGATAAGTTTTTAAAAATTGATGGTTCGGTTAAGTTTTCCAGCCAATTTATTAAATCAATATTTGTAGAAGCATTAAAATCTATCAATATTTAGTATCAGCTCTCTAACATGTTTTTTATCATCTGTTATCATCGCAAGAAGAATCACTCCAGGATGCGCAAAGTAGCCGTTTCTTTGGATAACAGGATCTATAATTTTTTAAGAGTTTCTGGCAGGTATCGAGAGACCTTAATAATATTGAACAGATGACGCGTACCATTTTTGCATGATGGTTGAGAACCAAGACGGTGCGTAAACTTTGACCACAAAAGTAGCCAGAGTTTTCAAATTTTCAGATGGTTCTTCAGTTGATGCATACAAACGTAGTATTCGGCTGGCACGCGTGATCCAACGGGCATGTGATAGATAGCAATTTTTACAAGTACTGTTGGTCTGAACTCAGATCTTTGGCCATTTCTGGTAGCATTTCACAGATTTCCAGTGATTTTCCCAGTGGAGCAATATAAGATTTAGGTCCCGAAGTACACCCATTGAGATGAAGAAACAGATGTTTCAAAGGCAGTTCGTTCATGTGGAGCAAACAAATTATTTACTGGAGTGGTTTTTGTAGCCTTTTCTCAAGCAGTTTTATAATTCTAGCATACTTTTCAGTATTAACATTCGTACCATCACAACCAATTGCCATAATTCTATTTGGGAAACTTCTTAATGTAACAGAAACCCTGTTATCGCGGTTTCTATTCCTTTTGCTGTACCAACATCAGGTACCACGTATCCCATAAAAATGGATCCCGGCTCTTGAATCAGTGAGATATGTTCCTCCACAACCATAGGCCTGTAGCATTTACCGCCCTTTTTAATAATTTTCAAAGTTTTGTCTTTTTTTCCGTCAAAGTATAAAGCCAAGAGCTCTGTAATTGTTGCATTTTCCATTATTTTTTCTATGGTTTTAGTTCTCTCCCTTCGTAACTTGTGCCGATCAATGACCTCAACATCAGACCCAATGTCGAACAAAACAGATGATGCTGTTGCTGCTGCTGCTCTATCAGACACTTCATACCTAATAATGTAGGAAAATTAAGTGTCGATTTTTTTTATTTTCTTTTCAATAACGCCTTTGAAAATGGAGCATTCTGATTTTTCTGACTCTAATGATGTCGCTGAAGAAATACTAACATTTAAATCAGCTAATTCTCCCGTTCATAATTCATTTTTAGAGTTAGGAACCTTTTTATCCTTAGGACATAAATATTGAGCGAATGCTTTGCGCTTGCATGCTGAAATATCAAAAAGTATCTTACTGCTTTGCTGAAAACTATTTAACTTGTCCGGGGAGAGCGTCTTGATTGATTTGAGTAGATTTTTGCACTTTTAATTATATACTTTCAACGTTTGAACGATCATTGTTCGCGTCACTGTAGGAATAGATGCAGTTTGCCCTACATTTTCATTTCTCGACATTACTATATCTGCTATCTCGCCAAAAATTGGTTCTTTTGCAGTTTCTGATTGCAATTTCAGTTGATGTCTCGTCCACTCATAGTATTTCTCTACATCTTCGTAAGTAGGTAGAACGTTCTCTTTCATCTCACAAACATCACCAAATAGAGGACATTTGAATACACTCGGAGTTCTTTGTATAGTTGCCACGAAAGAATATCGAACGTATTTTTAACGACAAACGAGCGTGCGACTGATCCGAGCCACGAACAAGAGCACGATGCGACAAGTATGACCTCCCGCGTTTCCTCTCTTTCCTTATTTAAATTATAAAACACAAATTCGAACTTCTTTTTATTTTGTGTCGAATCTATTTTATACCAAGTAAACTTTCTTGATAAAAATTAGTATGTTTATTAAAAAATATCGTACATAAACATGACTTCCAACTAGAGTGTAAAACCGACTATTTTCATAAATTCAATGCCGTTGCGGAGGCAGTTACCCTAAACCAAATTGAATAATATTTTACATGGCTTAAATTAAACCTAAAAGGCACCAAATTTTGACTATTACATTACCGTCAGGTGAAAAAAAAAATTTCACTCCACCCTACTGTGTATGTCCCTGGCTTAAAACAGATAATGACACATAAAAAGGTTACGGTTATACCTGCGAATAGAACCCCAGATATCTGTCTTACCGAGAAAATGCATAAACAAACTCGGCTAATGGGACCTAATTATATACATCATTTCGGGTACAGAATTGGCAATAATATTATTTTCAACAAATTTTTGTGTGCTGTCTTTTTGATCGGCATAAATAAACATCAATATCGTTGATATTAACTTAAAAATTTAATTTAGGTTAATAAAATTTGCACCATGGCTAAAATTTAACTTTATCACATAAAGTTATTTATCTAATTACATAGAGTTTGAAGTTTAATCCAGACAATAATTTAGACATATAGAATTGAGTATATATCTATCTTACCGAGACAATGTCTAAACGAACTCGACTAATGGGATCTAATTTTCCTAAATACGTCATTTTGGATACAGAATTGGTAATAATATTATTTTCAACTAATTTTTGGAAGCTATATTTTTGATCGGCATAAACAACAATATCGTTGATATATAACGATTACCTCTATCAATGATTGCATTATCCTTCAATCCAATCTCGATCGTTTACAAGATTGGTGTAATCATAATGAACTGTTTTTAAATATCGATAAGTGTCAATTCATATCTTTCTGTAGAAACAAACATCATGTTATGTTTCATTATAGTATCAACAATATTTATCTTAAAAAGATGTCTCATATCAAGGATCTGGGTATCGTATTTGATGAAAAATTAACCTTTGTTCCACACATTAATGAAGTTACTAATAAGGCTATGAAATGTTTGGGATTTATTTTAAGAACAGTCATAGATTTTACATCACTTTATTCATTTAAAATACTCTTCACTGCCTTAGTTAGAAGTAATTTAGAATACAATTCCACTATTTGGTCACCATACTATAAAGCACATCAAATAAAAATTGAGAGAGATCAACGTAAATTTTTAAGGTTCATTAATTTCAATCTATACATACCCATTGAACAAATCAATTATGATAAATTAATGAAAGGACTTAATTTAATTGACTTATCTTGTAGAAGAACAAAGAGCGATATGGTACTTTTATTCAAATTAGTCAATGGCACAATTGACGCACCTGACTTAATAAAACTAATAACATTCCGAGTACCAAATCGTAACACGAGGCTTCCAGAGCTGTTCTTTGCTTATCCTTCAAAAACTAACTATTTCATTAACTCTCCAATCCAAAGACTACATAGGCTTGGAAATAAATTTAGTTCAGTTGAAAATTTCGTTTTTTGATTACCAAAATTTATTTCCGAAATTTCAAAAAATTCTCTTTCCCGTTTACTAAACTTATTATTTTTGTATTATGATTATTGTAAAAGCCCTAAGGGCGTGAATAAATAAATAAATAAGATATTAACTTAAAAATTTAATTTCGATTAATAAAATTTGCACCATGGCTACAATTTAACTTTATCACATAAAGTTATTTATATAATTACATTGAATTTTGAAGTTTAATCTACGAAACGAATTAGTTTCCGTAGAATCATCAATTAATAGCAGCACCATGCAATGCAGACAACGAAGAAACGAGAATCTCCATAATTCGTGGTTTGAAGTAACCCAATCATTGAAATAATTTAATTGAATAATTTGGAAACGGTTGGAGTTATTCAAGTTAACACGACGGCGAGGTGTATTAGCGGTGGAGGGGCATTAAGGAACAAGGTGTGGGAAAACTTCGCAGGAACGCGGCTGTAATTTTCAACAAGTTTCCCCTATATATTTGTAGCAAATTTTAGACGTTAAACACCCGCCGACAAACTTTGAAAACTAATAACGCTCTCGATTCTTATATTATTGCCTGTTGTCGAACTGGTTCGGTTCCCCGCTATCTCCGGGCCAGGCCAACTTTGTTTTGGGGAATTACTTCGGAAACAAATTGAGATAATGACACAGATTTTCTTGTGCTCCTGGTTTTGCCCAACCGCTATCTGTTTTTGTAGGTCTTGTTCATTGATAAAGCATTAGTGAGATTGAACTTAGCCATACATACTAAATTATTATCACGTTTAAATATCATCAATAACAAAACTATTGGACGGCAAAACAGGTACAGAATTCAGAATAAATAATAAAAATAAAACACTTTTTTGTTTTAAAACCACGATATTTATTAATTTACTTTACTGACCGGTTTCGCTTTACTCAAGCATTTTCAGGGTACAAATTAAAAATTAAACACTTTTTTGTTTTAAAACCACGATATTTATTAATTTACTTTACCGATCGGTTTCGCTTTACTCAAGCATCTTAAGAGTACAAATTAATACTAAACAATAACTACGAAATGTGTGCTTATAGAGAGAGAATGTGATCCTTTCACAAGGATCACATTTTCTGTCAAAGCACCGGTGCTAAAATCCTCCATAAAAGTGGGCATGGTAACCGGTTAAATAATTTGGAATCATTAGAAATTAAAAAAGCTGTAAAAACCAATTGTCCTGTACTTAATAATAAATTAGAGGTATCTAGTAGCCCAATATTAGGTATGTTTCCATTAAACTATTAATAATTTCCTTTTGTCACTTTTGATAACCCATTAGTCTATAATTATATGTTGGTTTAATTATAAGATACTTTAGTAAAGCGAAACCGGTCAGTAAAGTAAATTGATAAATATCGTGGTTTTAAAACAAAAAAGCGTTTTATTTTTATTAAATATGTCAAACCACAAAGTGATCGCTTTCTACAATAATCGGAATAAATAGTATATTCTTTTCGTCTAATGTCGTTGTAGCAATTATAAATAGGAAAAGAAATGCAGAACTATGCTAGGTACTTACGTAATTTATCAATGGACGGCGTATCTCGTAAAAATTTTGAATTGCCAGAAAACGTGGAAAAATCTCAACGCTTTGCGCATTATTGTAAAAGTCAAACTAGGGTGTTTTTAATGGTTTTCATCATATTCGACATCTGATTCGCCAATTTCATCAATAACGGAACTTTTGCTTCACCTGAAAAATAATTCATTTGACTTGATAATATTTATGCAATTTTTAACTTCAGGTGGCGCTGTTAGCTATTGGAGAGTCAATATTAAAACACTTAGGGGGTTTCTCACCATCCTCCCAATAGCTTATCTACACTAATAACGAATAATTTTGATTTACGATTTATTTATTTATTAAGTTGGAGTTTATAATTCGGTACTCGAACCTATGATTAGTGGCTATATATTGAATAAGTTGGCCGAGTTTTCTAACCACACCGAGTATTTTATTTTTTATAATATTCGTTATTAAACGGAGAAAAATGTTACTCTAAATACGATAATTTTATTCGTAAAAACGGTTAAAAACGGGAATGAAGTTCTTACGAACAAATTAACAGAGTTTCGATGTTTATTGGCGGGAATATGTAAGAATAATTTGTTGGTATACGTAATTTCGTACGTATACCAACAAACAATTCTTGCATGTTCCTGCCAATAAACATTGAAACCCTGTTAATTTGTTCGTAAGAACTTCAATCCCGTTTTTACAAATGAAATGATCGTATTTTAGAATAACATTTTTTTTCCATGTAGGGTAGATAAGCTATTGGGAAGATGGTGAGAAACCCCCTTAAAGTTAAATTGGTAGGTTACGTACGCAATTCACCATCGGATGACGTATGTGGTACGAATTAGTCCTTTGTGATTATTTTTCGTAAATCTAAACATTTTTGCGCATTCTGTTAAGGTCAAAGTTCAGTGGTTTTTTTTACAAATTGGTTTTCTTGGAATACGAATTCAGGCAATCTTTAATGATGTGGGTGGTTTGTTTTCAAGATTTACAATTTTGAAATTGTTTGGATCAACTTGATTAAAATAGATGGTGATCCAATTATAAAACTCCAATGACGTAAGTTAAGGTTTAAAAATATAATATTGATGTTTAAATGAACATAACATGAACAAACACACCCCCAATGCCCATTTAAGGAATACTGTGAAGCTAAAGGGTGTGGGGGAAGAAAAGGAGATGGAAAACGGAAGTAACTAACTACCAATGGCTATATAGACCTGATTTTAAATCATCAAATAATATCTCACCAGAGCGATACCAAAAGTAGATACTTCCCTGTGGAAAGAGGTGCAAATAAGGAATTTCCCACTGAGGATATGAAAATATACCAAATTACTTTAAAATCTATGGGTCAGGTCAGGTTAGGTTGGGTTATGTTGAGTAGGGTTAGTGTGTCAAAGTAGGTTATGTTAGATCAAATATGTGTACCGATATACGTTTTTTTTTATTTTAATTAAATTTTATTTAATATGGTAATTATTAAGTTCTGCAAGTGTTTTAGTTTTTCATTATTGTGACCGCGATATATTTCACTTATTAAGGAATGTCGTAAAACATAAATTAGTTAGAATTTTTCAAATAGCATGCTTTCCAGCAAATATATAAAAATTGTTTCCTAAAAAGGTGGTTGGTTGATCGTAGATCCCACTTATTTTAAATAATGTTTTTAAATATAATTGGTTGGGGCCGCAGAGGGTGTTTGAAAGAGTTATTGCGGAACCGAACCCTTTAAAACACGATTTAAACGGCTATTCACATTCATGTTACATGGTGGAAACAAAGCCGAAACTACAACGCTCAGCGCTCATCCTACAAACGAGTATATGTTTCTATTCCCGGCGCGGTTTTTGGCCTGAATGAATCACACATCCACTATAAAGCAGAGGACCGAATAAATACATCTAGAGAATCTTGTCGATGGTCATTTTTAGTAAAATAGTTTTTTTTTGTTTTCAAAAAGGTTGCTGATTTTATAGCTGGTCTAATCATAGGGAATATAAATCTCACAGAAAATCGAAAAATGCGGAAACACTGATCGATCTGCCTTGAGTTTAGTTGAATCTGTGTGCAATTCAGTCCAGAATGAAAAATTCACAATTTTCTTGCTCGTTATCTTTTTCTTCTTCCAATTTCTTTTAAATTTATAACATAGAACTTTTGATTGGTAAGTACTCACCGTGGATTCATTTGTCGCAGACAGTTAGAATTATTGTGGGCTATTTATATTTATTTTTTATATTTTTTATATGTTATCATTTATTATCGATATAATTTTATTCTTCTTCATATTGTACTCTTTTCGTGTCATATCTGCCCCGATGATGGACACTGTAACGCTGTCCGAAATTTTGACTAAGTAAGGATGTATCGCAACACGGCATAATACCCCAAAAATAAATCATTTTAAAACTGAGTAGTTTGATTAAATAAATGATTTGAAATTTGTATGAGTGCACTGGTAAAGACCGTTTTATAACTTTTGATTCAATTTCGCACGTTGTTTGTGATTTTTTTTATGAATCTATACGGAAGAATGTTAAAAATTCTAGTCGCAATAATAATAATAATAATAATTGTTCAGACATTGAACAAATGAGTTTTTCTGATTATTGTTGGTTGAATTGTTAGCCAAAATTTTTAAAAATACTCATAATTGGAAAGCCACAGGTTGCGATTGGATACATATTTTTTGGTACAAACGTCTGACTATTTTATATCCTCTTTTGGCAAAAAATCTTTCAAAATTAAATTAAAACTAAGGGCATTACTTATATGTTGCCTAAAAGCGAAAATATTAATAATCCCTCACAGTATAGACCCATTACATGTTTACCGACCATATATAAAATTTTAACCTCTTGCTTGACAGAATTACATGTAGGATTACGAAAGATTGTTTAAATATTTATATTGAGGGATCAGTAGGATTTATCGGTCTAATTAGGAATTCCACCGAGCCGAACCCTCTGATATGAAAATATCTGGAGTCGGTGAATTATTTTCCCAGTTAATAGTCTGGTAGGTTAACATGTTGTTCTTGTATTGTTTTGTATTAATTATACTTATATAATACACTTGCATAACGTGGATTTACTAGATGATCATTTTTATGGAAAAGTGTGTGAAAGGGTGCGGGTTTAGTTTTTCCTATAGGGAAAACTAAACCCGGACCTAGGAGTCTGGTGCGTAAAAATTGGATGACTTGTATAGCGCCGTTTTTGTAAAAAATCACCTCAAGGGCGCAGTATCTAAAGGTTTTTTGACCAATAGAAAGTAAACAGGAATTTGGTAAGTAACTGTCTGTTCAGCAAGTATTCTTTTTTTTTGCTATATTTATGAATGTTTTTACACAAAAAGACTGTGTGTATACTTTTATACACATTATATTTATGATCTCGGTGGGTATCATCTTTGGTTTTAGTAATTATCCATTGAGCCAGCCAACTACAAAATTATATTTTTAATCAAGCGCTTTCCAGATGGCGATTGCAATGGGGTGCCTTTTTGTGGAAATGCAATTTTCTTTTTTTTTCAAATAATTCTTTGATTTTTAATTTTAAACCTTATTCTTTACAGAATCAGTAGCTATAAGTATAGTTTCTTTTTGCTTTAATAGAGTTTCATTTCAGTTTCGAGAACATCAGCTTTGGGCTAACAGCTTTAAAAACCATCCTGTATCATTATAGTTTTTACTATTTATATGTAAAAGCCAAATAAATAAATCTTATTTAAAAAATATATATATATTGTTTCCACCTAATGAAGGCTTTGAAACAAAGGTTTTCTTGGAATCCAGGAAAACATCTTCCATTGTTATCCTCGTACTCGTATCATCTCATTTTGTTGGTGTGTACTTAGTGACCATATATATTCTGTAGGCGTCACGAAATACATAAAACACTAGACATGTTAAAAACTCCATTTGACTGGAGAGTGGTTTATCTCTTCTCTTGGACCAAATAGGATGTTTTAAGTAAGATTACGTTACTCATAACTACAACCCCAAAGTAAAATGCAAGAACCCGGACGATACCAATGACGATACAAGGGATGGTTGACCGGTAAATATAAATGGAAAAAATGTAATAGAATGAATATTTAAGTTAGGAATCTTTACCTTCCCAGTAGAAAGAAATGTTATGTTTTGCAAAAATTTGAAAAACAATTTACTGATTGAAATATAAAAAATAATTTCAAATAAATTGTATGGTGGCATGTCTTATTTTTTCTTATTAAATTGATTGTTGTTAACACAGAATACATGCTGTGCATAATGTAGTAATATATAATATACCTAGGCAATGTAATAGGCAAATTATAATTTTCTGTCTCGAAAGTATAGACTATATTTTTGAGACAGAAAAGTCAGTATAAATATTATAACCCCAAAAGTTTTCTGTTTCACCACAGGAATAATGAGCTTTATCTTAACTAGGGGCTGATCTAAGACTTAAAAGGCAGTCAAAAACATAGCTAAGGAGCCCCTGGGAGGGGGCAAAAGGAGCGGGGATTTGGATGTGATTTTTATGCATGAAACGGTAGGACGGCCTTTTTCATACCAAACTTAATTTTGGATTTGAGGCCGTTTGCGATGAAAATAATTATTAAAGACAACGCGTAATACCCGCACGGTAACGGTTAAAAACGGGACTGAAGTTCTTACGAACAAATTACTAGTGTTTCAATGTATATTAGCGGGAAAATGTGAGAATAATTTGTTGGTATACTTACGAAATTACGTATACCAATAAATTATTCTTAACTGTTCCCGCCAATAAATATTGAAACCCTGCTAATTTGTTCGTAAGAACTTCAGTCCCGTTTTTAACCGTTTTTACGAATAAAATGATCGAATTTTAGAATAACATTTTTCTCCGTGCGTGAAAACAAAATGCTTGGATTATTTCCTTACAAAATGTATGACGGGCCAAGTGTACATATGCCGCAAAATAACTCGACCCCCTATCTCAGGTGTGAAGATTTTTAGAAAATTTATCTTAAACTCTGACGGCCTTACTAAAAAAAAAAACACTCCGCGGCCGTTAAACGGTGTTTTACATGTGGCAACGCTGGAAATTTTACTTGTAAATTGGAGTTTTCATAATAATCCGCTAGGTGGTGTGATTGATGCGCCTGCGCATTGCCGAAAATATAACCGCGTACGCTAACACTTCGGAAAAAAGTCGGTCGCGGATTTTTGTCTGATTAATATGATCTTTTAGTTAATTATTTCAATCTTTATGACTAATTCGCACTTATATTCATGTATTCAATATATTTGCTATTAATTTGTGTTGTTTTTTGTTAGTTTAAGTCAAATTGTGGCACTAAAATCATGTGTTCTAAATTAAGCTGTCAGAAAATGGTTCATAGGTTATGTTCAGAAATAATTTGCATTTAAAGATCTTTATTTTATTATAAATTCTTGAAAGTGATGTTTTTTGGTGACTAAAATGTCTAATACATATTTTAGTAAACGTATCAAAGAAATTAATGCCTTAAGATGTGCAAGCAACGTATTCAAACGTGAGTTTTTTTATTGTAAATTTTTGGATATGAAAAGCGAATTTCAAGATTTTTTAATATTTTTTTATTGTTTGAAGGAGTAAAAAGTGAGGTGACAGATTTATTTTAAAATCATTAAATAAAAGGACTGTGTTTTTTGAATTTTGAATTTTTCCAAATATTTCAATGTTTTAATAGAAAGTGTTTGGGGTAAGTGAGTTTTTTTTCCAACTTGATGTTTGAATCTTAAAATACTACAGTTTTTAAACATTTAAGTATATTTTAGATATGAAAATCTTAAAGGTAATTAAATTTTGGTTCTAAAATGGTATTTGTTTTTACGACATCTCAAAAAATAATAAATATATAGGACATTAAAAAAAAAATTCGAAATTCGTTGAAAATTACAAATGGAACAAATATATACAACAGATAAACTACCCTCCTTGGCCGTGTAAGCAATGTACATATCTTTCCATGAACAATTTTTTGTCAGTTCTTAATTAGTAAGGATTCTTCATACATGGTTGTTTGACCATTGTACAAATTTTTCAGAAAGTTTATTAGTAAGGCTGGTAAAATGGCGACGTTGTCAGATCAAAACCATATATTTTGTTTAGTAAGAATTTGAAAAACGAAATGTACAGACTTTACACAACGTGCTACAGAAACACCGTTTAACGGCCGCGGAGTGTTTTTTTTTAGTAAGGCCGTAACTAAAAATGTAAAGAGATCACGCCATCTCCAAAAAACGGTACTGCAATCTTAAATCGCTAAAGACACAATAATTATCGTACCTTTTCCGCTGGACAAGTGTTAACCAACTCTTCTTCACATATAACAATACTGAAATTTCAATTTACACAATCGCTTCGTGTTCAGTTGAACAATCAAGCCAATTATTGAATATTGAAGTTGTCCGTAAGACAAAGCTTTGTACATCGTGCTGTGTGCTGTGTGCTTTATGCTGTACTATAATAATAGGTGTATTCTGTAAGCTGTGTATGTGTCTAACGTACTCGTACGAAGTTCGTTTGAGCTGAGCCAATATTACCGTCTGGCACACAACTTGTTTATCAGCCCCCGATGCCTTATGTGCTCGTCTTTGTATGTTTCATCACCAATTTGCCGAAGACGTGGCTTATTGCATTCAGACAATTATCAGTACGGTACACAATCAAACTATTATACATAAGTTGTTGTTGTTTGGAAGTTCGAAAGGACTTATAGGTACCTACATAATTTAGATTGCATAGAAGGTACGTGGAAATGGGTTTACGGCGAGTTCATCGAAAACGAGTTCAAACTAACCCAACCTAACCTAACCTAATCTAACCTAATTTATCCTAACCTAACCTAACCTGTTTATTGTTTTTGTGTTTAATTCGTAGAACTCCATTAATTTTTTTTTTAAATTTAATTAAAATTAAATTTAGGAACAAGCCTTAAAAACTCTAAAAGTAAAAATCTTTAGGATTTTTACTAGTAATAGTGGTATATATGAATTAAAATGTGACCACGCCGACTGTAATGCTACGTACATCGGACAGACCGGAAGGGCATTCTCAACTAGATTCAAAGAACATATTCGATGTTATAATAATAAAAACTCATCTTCAAAATTCGCAGAACATCTCTTGGTGAATAATCACAACCCACATAACAACAAGGGACCTAAACCATTACATGTAGAAAGAAAAGGTCTTCGATTGAATTTACTCGAACAATTAGAAATTTAAACACACGACCCTAATTTAACATTAATTAATAAAGTAAGGAAAATAATATATTCACCTCTTCTAAGTATTTTCACAAAACCTAAAAAATATTCATAGCAGTAACGTAATTATTAAACAATTAAGAACACATTTTTCAAAATACCCATGGGGGAGAATCTATTAGTTTCCCAAGAATTCGGTTAAATAAATCAATTTGCTCACTTTCAAATTGACATTTTAAATCGTATAAATATCGTCGTCTAATTATGAAACACCTCAGTTTGAAAATGACCGTGTAAGCCGAAACAGCTGTCACAATAATAAAAACTATAACAATTGCAGAACATAATAATAAACATTATTAAAATTTAATTTAAAGTAAATTAAAAAAAAAAAAAATCTAACCTCACCTCTCGTTGTCGATAAATTTGCTTCCGATGAATTGATTTTCGATGAAGTCGTCGGTTACCGTGGAAATATATTAGGAGGTCCAGCACAGTGAAATCGAAAATTTTACAATACCGGATCGATAGCCAGATCGATATTGGCGTGGATAACTGTATCATTACTGGCGGAACTGTCTATCGATTTAGATTCCATGATAGTTAATCCAGTTGATACCCCGGGCAGTTGAT
This sequence comes from Limnephilus auricula, assembly GCA_951813805.1. Classification (NCBI taxonomy): domain Eukaryota; kingdom Metazoa; phylum Arthropoda; class Insecta; order Trichoptera; family Limnephilidae; genus Limnephilus; species Limnephilus auricula. Next base: position 13,075,404 of record OX638403.1, read on the forward strand.
CCCTCGAACAGTTGATCTCTTAAGATGATAGACTTCGCTTTTCGGCCCATACGAAAAGGACACCCGGGAAAAAACACTTTTCTACCTCAAAAATTGCACAAAATGAATATATTTGTTTTATACTGCCTTCTAGAAGGTGAAAACTATGTCGGTATGTGTTCGAATTTTCGATGCGTTTCGTATTAACGTAAACATTCATTGTTAAACATGTACGATTTATCAAAAAAAAATATTTAAGGAAAAAGTGCTGCTAACTCAACTCTCATAAAGAATTATAAAATTATAAAAAGCTACCGACGTAGCTTCTTCTTTCTAAAAAATATTTTTTTTTTTGAATTTCAATTTAATGAAAGTTTCGGTGTAGAAAAGTGTATTCTCCATAAACCCCTTTTCGAGCGATTTCTGTAGGTAAATTTGAGCGTTGTCTCATTCGCACATTTCGCATTCGCATGTAAGTGTGTGTGAGCTTATTGTGAGCGGGACAGAATGACAGACGCGGGTGTTCCGCGTGTGGTTCAAAGTCTAGCCTCTTAAAGGATTATTGCGTGTGTACGTCCTCATTTGTAAAGTAAGTATAGAGAGGATATGCGGCCGTATAACCAATTTTGTGATCAAGTCATCAAGGCATTGCATTTAATTTTATATCGCTTTTCAAATATAATCAAGTTACTCAAAACTTTGTAACTGTTCTAAGCCAATTTGGGAGGCGGGTATAGATACCTCCGCCCTGGTAACAATTTAACTGATAACCAACACCTTTACCAAGTGTAACTCTATATGGTTACCCTACATTTAGTGACTTAGCAGTGGCGCCCGGGTTCATGAGGTGGGGTTTATCCGGGTCTTTCATCTCGGTCTCCAACCGGACTGTCTCGACACATCGCCTTGCACCGCAGCAGTTGGGGAGATGAATTCATACGTCCGTCACTCCTGGACACAATGACCCCAAAATTACTACCCATCCTTCATACAATTAATTTTCTTTCCCAGAACTACCTCTCCTTCCTTTCCTGATGTAAATTATTTTCCTCAGGGCCCCCTATGTGGAGCGAAGGTAAAAAAAAAACACTGAGCTTTCAGTACAAAATTTTGACTAATTTTTAACCATTCAGACCCGTAAGCTTATTTTCACGACAATACATATAATGATAGCAGTCAAGTCCAATAAACTTGTTTTCATGCTAACGCGTTGTTCCCACAGAAATCATTATAACTCCGTTGTTGTTCTAGTTACAACCCTAAAATAAAAAGGAAAATATCTAGAATAAACTACGCTTTACATTTCTGTTCAAAATTGTCCATAGAAATAGATAAAAAAAAATACTTAGGCGCTCCGCTGACGAGACAACTGAAACTTAACTAAAACCGGCTGATTTCTATATCTTTATTGGTCAAAAAGCTTGTTTAACCATAGACGAAGAACAATCAGCTGACAGCTGGCAACTAGCTACGGCCGGCCAGGGCAATCAGCAGTGCATGTCGCAAGTCACCGCTTGCCTTACCATTGACAACGGGTGTTTGAGGGATTGTGTAGTGTGATAATGTTGTGGCCCGCACACTTCATACAAAGACAGTTGCCAGTTGGCAGTTTTCAGGAGGCCTAGTCGCTATCTTTCGGTTTCACAAACAAGCACGTTTGCCGTTTAACCTTTCTTGACGGTGCTGTCAACTAAGCGGTCACAGTATGTATTTACTGAAATATCTTTGTAAATATACTAAACATACAGTTAATATTTTGGGTATTCCTCCACAATACATGTATGTATTGGATTAAATAAATACAACATATAAATATTTACTGAGTGTACAGCACCGGAGAGCGAGGAAGTTTTTAACACGGTAAGGGGAAGGTTAATAAGGATTCGTAACGTAAGTACGGACGTTGTGAGAGATAGAGACTAGGCCCCCAGTTGCCTCAGTGACTCACTACTTACGTACGAAATTACGTATACCAACAAATTATTCTTACATGTTCTCGCCAATAATCATTGAAACCCTGTTAATTTATTCGTAAGAACTTCAGTCCCTTTTTTAACCGTTTTTACGAATAAAATGATCGTATTTTAGAATAACATTTTTCTCCGTGTGGTAGGTTCGTTAAGACCAAAAACCTACACAAAGGCGATAGACCCGAGTGGTTTAGAATCATAACATACGTTTCATTTAAATTACTGCTAATTGTTGTGCAAAATACTTACCAAAATAATAAAATACCTCTAAGAAGTAAAAGAAAAAGAATTTTTCGACATTTTTTCACATTTTTAACTTCTTGGTCAGAAAGTAAACGGAAAGCTTTCAACCCTCCCAGTAAATTAATTCAACAAGACTTACTAAACATGAAATAAATTCCCTACGTTTTACTGCATCACCCAGTTATAAATCCTCGCAATAATCAACGTAGCGCGAAGAGAAAAATGGTCACAAATTCGCCAGTGACAGATCTCGGCGCTATTGGAACGTATTTGTGATTGTTTATTTTGCAATAAAATGGCTTGGCCGCTATTCCCTACCTCAAACATAAAGCATAGCGGCCATCTGCCGCCCGTACGATAGATGCTCAGTGCTTTGTGCCGCCCGGACGGACTAACGTTGCTGCCGACCACCTATCACTGACCACCGACCACCGACTACAGAAGCGAACTGGAAAGGCACTTTCTTGGTGAATCGTAAGAACGACAAAAGGATAAAGCGACTGAAAAATCAAATTTTATTCAAATGCGCGCATGACCGCATTTTATGTGTGTACAATAATATTGTGACCGTATATATATCTTCGCAAACAATCTCGCATACTTTAAAAAAGCCAAATCATCGATCTTCTACTATGATGTCATGGAGATTTTTCTTTCTTTCTTATATTTCTCCTTAGGTATTGTACACTAACTATGTTTTATATTTCATTTTGATTATTAATAATTCTGTTTTTTTCATTGCCAGAATCTCCGTCTTATACCAACTAAAGCTTGATTACGCATGCTGTTAACATTTTTAATTGGTGTGTTAACATCTGTGCACATTCCAATGGCAACATTAGTAATGTTTTAATTGTTTTTTTTTGCATTAGCTCCACACAGGAGGCCATGAAGAAAATAATTTCCCTCAGGGCCTATGTCATCTTTGGGGATGCTGTGTGGATGGTATTTAGGTAGGAAAGGAAGGAGAGGAAGTTCTGGGAAGGAAAAGGTATGAGGGTTGGGTAGGAATCTGAGGTTTAGTGTGTCTAGATAATCCGCCGCCAAGACCTAGATAAAACTTACCCCATGAACCCGGGCACCCCTGCTAAGTCACCCAACGTAGCAAACCACTCGGGGTAACCTATGGCAGAAGTGTTGGTTATCCAATAAATGGTTCCCGGGGTGGCGGTACCCATACCCGCCTACCAAATTGTAAATGTTTCAAACAATAAATAAATAAATATCTTAGATATCAGTTTAAGTCCCGTAGATGGCACGTAGTTGTCGATAATGCAGTGATTGAGATTCGATTGCCACATGATTTATGAATGATCGTAGTGGATAGACTCAGCGAAATTTAGAGCTAAACTTAAAACTCACCCTTTCGGGCAATCGTATCCATAAAATTAAAAACCTTTCACCTCCAAGTCTCCAGTCATTCAAATAAATATTAACTCTAACTTTTGGCACTAATCTTCTTATAACTGTGATATAAATAGTGGTGGCAGTAGCAAATGTAAAATCATGCAATGGTCAGTGTTTTAAATATAGTGTCATCCGCGTACATAGTAATATCTTTTCCAAGCATGAATTTTCCAATTAAAGAGTGTTTATCAGAAGTGACCTGCCAGATGGTATGTTTTCTGAATCTATTTGCAAATAATTAATATAGATAGAGCTTAAGAATTCATAATAAAATGGTGCTGTATAAATCATCCAACTATTTTTATTATTACGAGAAGGACAGTTAAAGGACTTCCATAATAATGAGGTCTGTTTATTACAACCTACAAATCCTTAAGGGGGTATTCTAGTCCAGAGGCACAAGGGCGGTTTTTCGAGCTCTGTAAAAAATAAACGAAGAAAGAATATTTTTAGTATCTTTATTTTTATGATTTGTTTATTTAAATTTTAAGAATAAATAATAAATTAAACAAAAAAAATTATTCAAAACTCGAAAAGTAATCTCGGAGGAGTAAAAAAAACTTTGTTTCACAAAATGGCATCCGTTTGAAAAAAAAACATGTTTTTACTTTTTTTTAACAGCTAAAATAATTTTATTTTTATTTTATTTTCCTTAGGATCATAAAGGGGTGTGTGGAGAAGGTTCGTACCAAATTTTCAATAAATCTGTTCAGTAGAACTCTAGATATCATGTACGCCAGCTTGAAAAAAGTAGTTTCGAGAAAAACGCGTTTAAAGTTTTGAGTTAAATTTTATTCATATAATGGGTGCGGTGTTCTTACGTCACATTACTAGAACTCTCAGTTGAAAATACATTATATTTGCATTATATACATACATTATATAGGTATATTACATACAAAATGTTTTATGGGGTGATCGATCTGCAGGTAGTCGGGCAACGTCTACCTCGTAAAAAAAATTTTTTTTTCGAAATTCTAGATCAGATTACTCCCTTAATACTTACATACAAGCAATACCAGTGATTGTTCAAATTCAAATAGCGTAATTAACTCAATTGAGATCAATGAAGACATCACCTTCAAATACCTTAAGTCCATTGATATCAAAAAGGGACCAGGGAATGATCAACTTCCAGGGATATTTATAAATTATTGTAGTAAACAATTGACTCCTCCCATTTTTGCTATTTTCAAACTATCGCTATCTGAAGGAACATTTCCCGAAAAGTGGAAAACAGCCTTAATTACCCCAATCTTTAAAAATGGCTTTAAAAATGATGTATCCAATTATCGACCTATATCCAAACTACCGATTCTAAGTAAAGTACTGGAAAAAATTGTTTATGATCAATTATATTCTACTATCTCACCTTCACTCTTAAGTAATCAACACGGCTTCATGAAAAATCGCTCCACAACCTCAAATCTTGCATTCTTTATAAATTTTCTTCATGCTCAAATGGATATGCGATGCCAAGTAGATGCCATCTATACGGACTATTCCAAAGCATTCGACCGTGTTAACCATTATATTCTTTTACAGAAGTTATTAGGTCTAGGAATTCACGGTGATCTCTATAGATGGATCGCATCATATATTAGTAATCGGCACCAAATTACGGTTGTCAATGGCTTCACATCCTGCTTAATGGAAATCGTCTCAGGTGTGCCCCAGGGGTCGCATCTCGGACCACTCCTATTTAATATTTACATAAATGATATTTATGTATGCTTTAAAAATAGTCATTTTGTGTTATACGCGGATGACATGAAATTTTTTAAACCTGTACAGTCTTTATCCGATTGTATGGAATTACAAAGCGATCTTGATAATTTGTGCATATACTGTGAATCAAACTTATTGTCCTTAAACATTTCTAAATGTCATTCTATTACGTTTACTAGAAATAAAAATAAAATCAACTATCATTACAACTTGAATGATAAACCTTTACAATCTATGTCTATATGTAAAGATCTAGGTGTTTACTTAGACAGCAAATTAATTTTTGATAAGCATATCGAAAAAATTATCACAAAATCCTACAAGATGCTAGGTTTTTTATTAAGAATATGTAAAGCTTTCAAAAGTGCTAAGACACTAGAAATGTTGTTTTGTTCATTAGTCAGAAGTCCACTGGAGTACGCGTCCACAATATGGAATCCTCAATATAAGGTATACATAGATTTATTAGAAAATATACAAAATAAATTTTCGAAACATTTACTTTTAAAATACAACAAAACTACAAATAATATGTTAACACTACAAAAAAGACGCACATTGTCGGATCTATTGTTTCTGTATAACCTGCTTAATAATAATATTGATAGTCCCGAATTACTATCCGTCATTGGTTTAAATGCTCCAATGAGGCGTACCAGGCACACTTCTCTTCTTCATATAGAAACCCACAACACCAATGCAGCAAATAACTCACCAATCACTCGCGCAATCACAACCTATACCCATTATGAAAAATTATTACAATTAGACATTTTTCACGATTCATTGCGAACATACAAAACAAAATTATTAAATTTCTTATCATTTTATTAAACTTTAGTGAGCAAATAATTTTTGATTTTAAAATGTAAAATTTTCTCCACCCATACTCTTTCATTTATGTTTTATTAGTCAACCAATGTTTGATTCTTTTCATTAGTTTCATCATAATAAAGTTTTAAAACCCAGGCGAAATTACCTATTGACATTTTACAGATTTACGTAATAGGTACAAAACCATGTAATTTATTTAAAATACCTTACAACTTATATTTAGTGTACTGTGTAAATCTTATAAACAAATAAATAAATAAATAAATAATAATTTCGACAGATGGATAAAGACGTAACGTAAAGCATGACTTTTAACCAGTTTGTTTTTCATTAGATTTTTTTATAAGTTTATTTAATGAACCCAAGTTTGGTGGTATCCACAATATTTAGTTTACAAATACACCTCTGAAAGTCAACCAGGGTGGAGGCACCTCCACCATTGCCCGTTGTCCGTTGCCCGATGACCGAAATGGAGACACTGTATGTAGGTATTGACTGGCAACGCTTTTGTACCTGTTCTACCAAAACCATCTAGATAGCAGTTCCCTAGAATGCGCTCAAATGACTCACAGATTTTTTAACCAATACAAAATGTAACAACACTTTCTCACTAAAAACTACGAGCATTTTCATGAATTTATTTTTAACCCTCCCTTGCCTGCGATGTGTATCTACTGCACATTTCTTCTTGCTCCTTTAATATCTCCGTAAATATGGAAAATTCTGGGTTCAGATTTTAGGTAATCCTCCGTTATACATTTATCCATTAAATAAAAAAAATAAAAAATAATAAACAGTACCTTTCGGGAACATCAGAGGTATTTTGTGAGAATCGAAAATAAATTCACCAATACAATCAAACCTCTGGCATACGATCAGCGCTGCGAGTGAGACGTACAAATGCGTGAAGCGTGCGGCTAGTGCGACACTTTGCACGTCTCACTCTCACCTACTTCGATATAAGTAAGCGAGAGAAAGAGAACCGTGTGGTTACTGGTCAGTCGTCAATCGTGTTTGTTCCTTCGGTTTCCCCCGCGGTCAGCGCGGACCTGCGGCCAGTCGCCGCTCGGCATTCATTCGGCATGGTCTCTTCGCATGTTGTATGAGCATCATTTCTTTGAGCTACCGATGTTTTTTCATGTTTTCAGCAATAAATATCAATTATTATCATTTTTGACTTCAACTATAATGAAATATAGCGATTTGATATGAATATTATTTTTTTTGGCTTTTAAATCGACCATTTCTGCTTGTGTAGTGATTACACAGCACCGGAGCGGGCGGATTTTTTCAGCACAGTAAGGGAAAGGTTAATAAAATATTTTAACGACTTTTCGTTGCATTTCGGTGATATTTTCGGCCGGCCCGAAATTAATATTACATTTTCCGCAAAAAATTTAATTAGAACGTCAAACAGTTTTATTTTACATGGAGTTTTTATTAAAATGTTGTTTACATATCATAAAATTTTAGTACTAAATTGTTATAATTTCCTGGGACTGATGCAGTTGTGCTGAAACTGATTGGTGGTTTAATTCAATTGAATTATGTGTACAAAGAAACAACATTTTATAAAGTAGTAACAAAATTTTGTAATATGATTTTTTTTTAGCAAGCGCTTTAGCAGTGTTCATTTTTATAAGTAGGTAGGAAGGGGTTTCAAGACATGTTACTTATTCACAAATGTCATACCGCGACCAGCGGCGGCCCGTGATTTTTTGGTGTGCTAGAGTGCTACTTTTAACAAAATTGGCATTATAATTGTGGTTGTAGCCGACATTTTTTTAAATCTGTTTTATTTATGAAGATTTTTTCAAAACTGAAATTTCCTGAAAATCTTCATACAAAAAGAGAATTTCGAAAAAAAAATATTTTTCAGCTACAACAACCTCAATAATGCCCTTTTTTCTAATATTAGCACTCTAGCACATAAAAACAATCATGAGCCACGGATACGCATACATCAGGGACTCGAATCAAGCACCTTAGGGTTTGCAGTGGTTAGCGCAGTGGTCCGGAAAGCCGAAAGTCCTGGGTTCGAGTCCCAGATGTTTTTTTTTTTTAATTTTTATTTAATATTTATAGTTTTTTTTACAATAAATACTTTTTACATTTTATAAAGTGTTAAAATAGTAGATAATAATAGCTTTTCCTCACCATAAAGAGACGAGGCTCTTGTGTTTGGTGAGGGAGTTTTAGTTCAATTATATAATATCATGTGTAATAAAAGTAATAAAAGTAAATAATACAATATGGCAAAAACAAGAGATAATTAAGAAAATGCAAGATTTATCAATAAAGGATTTAAAAGAAACAATAATAATAGTGAGTTATGGACTCTTATAGTAGTTTTAGGTATTTTTAAAACTTTGCTGAATATTTTCGATTATTTTCAGATATAATGGTAGTTTGTTATAATATGTTATACCTAGATAGAGATAAGTATTTTGTGTGTGCTTTGTACTTAATTTAAATATTTTGATAGTATTCTGATATTTTGCTGATGAATGGAATGGTAAGTTATTTGACTGTACTTCTTTGTATATTTGTAGTATTGAATATTTTTTATATATTTTGTCTATTGTAGGTACATTGAATATTGAAAAGAGAATTTCAGTAGAAAATTTGGATGGTTTTTTCAATATTACTTTAATTATCAATCTTTGAACAATTTTGAGTATCCGTATATTTTTAAAAAATTTTTTCTCTTTCAGATTTTTGATCGAGTTTCACTAATATTATCTTCATTAATTAAAATATTTTATTTTAATCATATAAATAATATGAAGTTATTGATTGGCACAGGCTTCGCCTTTGTGGGATTATTTTTTAATCTTTTACACTTTATGTTATTATATGTATTTAAGAAAGGTGAAAGGGGAACGCGGGAGAGGAAGAGTGGGAGAAACAATTTATTTATTTAAGTGGCATCGTGTATAATATATGAATTAAAAATTTTTGTCATTTAAAAAAAAAATACGAGTGTGCTTAAGACTACACTACTGAAGTAAATACTTCTTTAGTAATCTAATCTAACTTTCTTTCTGGCATCGAATAAAACCATTCCAATCATCAGTGTATAAGAATCTATATTGAAGATTCGTTTGGATTGTTACCAATCATCGTGATAAATCAGTCGTTTCAATGCCCTGAGTTCGCACACTCTAAACAAAAATTTGATTAATTTTATTATGGAAATTACGCTTAGAACGGGATTGTTGATTTAATTCTTACAACGTTTAAAATAAAACTTTTTTAATGCGGATTCCAGTTTGCAGCAGGAAATTCAAAAAATTCCAATCAAAAAATTGCTAGTTATTAGTTAGGTTTTAACGTTTAGAATGTGAGAAACAACAACACAACTATTGTCAGCATAAATGCCAGCACCCATTCCAAAGGTCATTACTATAGATTTGAGCACTGTTGTTACGATTAGATTGTGAGGAATGAGCCCCAAATTAATTTGAATGTATTATCGTTCGCCTATCGTTCGCTGCGAAATGCTGTAATTTCCGTAACGCATTCGCCAGTTTACCCCTCATATATTATCCAATTATCTTCAACGATGAAATATTATACTTTGATATTTTAATCGATGAGTTATTCCAATATAAAAATTATTAAACAAATTTTATCTGCATTTCAACGATCCGATAATATTCGAGTGAAATCATTGAATACAAGATTAATTTTCACAATATATTCTACCATCATGTTTAACATCATCGCTATGTCCAAACTGGCATATTCTATGAATCAATGCCTTAGAATAAAAGTTCATGGTTGATAGGTTTCAACATTATTTATGGCGTCAGCGGGAATGGCAATAAAGGGATGAAATAAGAAGAAAACTGAATGCACTGAAAATGTGGTCCCTGACAACTGGAATGAAAAATATGGCGGGAAGATTTATGTGCATCCATAACAATATAATAAACGAAAATGCAATGAAAATTATTTGAAATAAATGTACTGAAAGTTACAAGGAACTCAATGTATCTGGCGAGCGTTTGCACAAAATGCTCTAATAAGCTCTAAAAATTATTTTTAATCTATGACACCAATACATGGCTGTGGCGACTAGCGATCAAACAAGTAGTAAGCCGGTAATTTGATTAGAATTGAGGGAGAAATAATGAAGATCTGTAATATTAGTTTGATATTATAGAGTTTTTTGTCGATGATATGACTTACATAGTTTTACAACAACTGCACACAGAAGGCCCTGAGGAAAATAATTGTCAAGGAAAGGGTCTAACTTGGTCTTGAAGAGAGCCATGATGTATGAGGGAGGAATTACAAATTGTTCCACAGCCGAGCAGTTGAACTCAAGAACGAGTCGTAGAAACGTAGAAACGTAGAAACGACCTTCTTCTCATGTAACAAATTTCAACTGTATTCAAATGATATGCGCGCGTTTGGAGTGTTTTATTATGTGAGTGCACCGGAGCCAAAGGAATCAATGATGCCAGTTCCTCGGAGCAGATAGACTAAAGACAGCATTCACCCCTACGCCTGTGCTCTGAAGATCGCGATCCGTTTGATAAGAGAATCTATCTAACGGACTGCCCGTTTCTGGGCAGATTCGAAATTTTTTCAGGTATTTTGGGGCCCTGAACCAGAGGAAACTGTCTAATTTATTTGTATGGGGCTAGTAGTTGTGTATCATCTGCAGTTCTGCGGGTTCTGTACAGTACACCCAACTTCTGAGAGACTTACTTTAACTCTGGCTTCAATGACTTCGAATACATGGACATACTTATAATCCTTCTTTGTAAACCCATGTACACCCAAAGCTTTCGCTTATTTGCGATTATTTATTTCAGATTTAAGATCTAACGTGATTTTGCCGCCCAGTCCCCAAGGTTTCGTCAAATTATTGAAAAGTACAAAGAGATAAAATAAGATTGAATTTTATCGACGGAAAATGACCTGTATTTGTGGTGACATTTATATTTGGCACCATCGTACCCCTATACACATAATATAGGTTTAAGGAGACATTTTGAATGGATTTTATTGAATTTCTATTAAATACATAGTTAAATGATTTTATTCCTACATATTATGGTAATGGTAATTAATGATCTTTAGTCAATTATATACAATTTTTTATTTTATTTTTATTTTAAGAAACATTTCATAATAATACATATATATCAAATACAAAATATTACAAAAACAGAGAAAAAGTCCAAATAAACTACTTTTAAGTAATTTGTCAATGGGTTATTTTAACTTAATGGATTATAACAAATATTAAATTAACTATTAAAAAATAATTGTTTACATTCATACAAAAAAAACTGTTGTATACATATTCATATCGTAAGAGATATAGCATAAAGAGGTAAAACATGATATAAAAAATATATGCAAAAGTGTGTGCAGTCAGAAGTTGTTTGTTTAGAGTCTAATAACACACTATTTCTTTCAGTGAGCCAATTTTTCAACATAATATTTGTTTTTACCTTTGTAAATTTTTTAATTGCAACATATTTAAACAACTTGGTATCATGTAGTTCAGCGTTCTTTGCCCATATTTGTTTGAATGCTTAGGTATGTTTAGTCCTTCATTTAACGTAAAACGAGTTTTGTTTTGTGTTCTTGTTTATTTATATACAAAGGGCTATTTACATGCTTAAAAATATTTTTATGCCATAAAATTGCTGTCAATGAGAAAATTTTGAGATTTTGATAAAGGTAAGGAACATTGTGCCTTTGTTCGTATAAACTTTTATGAGGTAATAATTAAACTAATGAATATTGAACTGATTATATACATAGATTTCCATTTTCCCATTTTAAATTGAAGTCAATCCTCATTGATTTTTAGTTAGTAAGAAAAACTATACCACCTTTGCAAAGAAACTTTCCTATTTGTCGAATCGTTGTATGTTAAACAGCAAGTAAGCCATTTTATAAAGCAGTTTCGATGCTTTGCAATGAAAATAACACAGAAACTTTCATAAAACATGGTTGTACAATAAATTCACCTTAAATGTGCAAACTTTTGGGAAATATTGAAGGAAGCCATTAACGAGGTGAGTTTTATTTTGTTAATTTCTGTTTTTATTACAAAACTTGATTTTGCGCGTACCAAGTACATTTTAAAAAGTTTGATATGAAAAAAGGACATATGAGTTCTTATCTTTTTCATATCACCTCAGCAATATTAAAAAAAAACACGTTTGTATAAAGCAATTTGACTGCTTTTCTGGGATATGACATCATATTTGAAATAATGGTGTCTTGTATCTGAGCTCAATCGGTAGTCAAATATCGACTAACCTACAAAAGCAGAGATTTAACAAATATTATAAATTTTCTGCAACCTGCAACGTAAGACATTGAATTGTTGTTGTTGGGTTGGTTGGGAGGCGGATATGGGGACCGCCGCCCCGGGAACCATTTATTGGATAACCAACACCCCCGCCATAGGTCACCCTAGTGGTTCGCTACATTTGGTGACTTAGGGGTGCTAGGGTTTATGGGGTGACGTTTGTCTAGGTCTTAGCGGCGGATGCTCACCTACTGCGTGGCGGGCGGGTGAGGCTGGTTGAGAAAGACCTAACCTAGACCTATCCAGTCAAACTCTCTCGACCCATCTTCTTGCACCGCAGTGGGAGAAGTGCATGCATACGTCCGTCACTCCTAGACACACTGACCCCTAGATTCCTACCTATTTCTCTTACCTTTTTCCTTCCTAGAATATTCTCTTCTTTCTTTTCCTAAAAACGACCCTCATATACCTACAGGTGAAAGCCAGAAAGACTTGTTTTAATTAATTAACAGTTTTTTCGTAATAGTAGATTGGTAAAAATTACATGTATGATTTTGGAAATGGTATGATATTTGAAAAATACTATAAATAAAGAAAAATGTTCGAAGGAACAAATCATAAAATATTTCGACAAATTTGTGATGAAATGAAAATTTTTATTTTTTAAAACTATTTTTCTTTTTATGTAGCAAAACATGTAGATAGTTTACGAAGAAAATAACACAAAACTCACTTGCATAATTAAATTTGTTATTTGTGGTAACTGCAAATAAGATTCCAGCGCGCCCATTCCTTTGACGTACAAACAGAAAGCACCTCACCGCGGCGGACAATGCCATTTCCAACGGAACCTCGAGAGCGTCATTCCTTTCCCTTTGTCTTTCTGCTACCCTGAAAATTGAATACCACAAATACCATACACATTTCAAAGTTTTATTTTTCTAAAAACCAAAATCTTAATCGATGAATTTATTTATGTATTCATAATTGGTAATTACAACATTTTAATTTTCTTGCTAACAAACACATTATTATCGTAGAAGCCAGGTCAGCCTATTTTTTTTTTTTTTTTTACATTAGGTCCACACAGGAGGCCCTGAGGAAAATAATTTCCCTTAGGGCCTATGTCATCTTTGGGGGTGCTGTGTGGAGGGTATTTTTAAGGAAAGTAAGGAGAGGAAGTTCTGGGAAGGAAAAAGGTATGAGGGTTGAGTAGGAGTCTGGGGTTCAATGTGTCTAGATCATCCGCCGCCAAGACCTAGATAAACCATATTCCGTGAACCCGGGCACCACTGCTAAGTCACCAAACGTAGCGAACCACTTGGGGTGACCTATGGCAGAGGTGTTGGTTATCCAATAAATGGTTCCCGGGGCGGCAGTACCCTTTCCCGCCTCCCAAATTGAGATATCAAATGAAATAAAATTGTACCGACCGTATCTGTCTAGGGCCCGTGGACACTGATGCAGACTGTAAAACACAAACAAAGGATTATTTTTACGAGTTATTATTATTTGACGAGTTAAAGTATTTCACAAAAAAATGTAGACATGATATGTCTCGACGCCACCTAGTGGGAAAGTTTTTCAAAAAGATTGTATCTACAAATTATATTTTTGAACTGGCATCAGTAGGTAGGATTTAGTCATCTTCTTCTTTCTTCTGATTCCCAAGAAAGGATTTGTAAGGAAGGAAAATAACAAATGAGATCACAATATTTCGAACAGGACCTTGGGATATATGGAGAAGTCTCAAAGCTGTTTCAATACTAAACAGTACCTTTATAAATTATAATAATGCCGCGTAATAAAAATCATTCATTCGCTTTAATTTTTTAAGAAATTCAGTAGGAATGGTACCCGCTCGTATGTCTAAATAAAACAGATGTTTTATGTGTATAATTTAAATAATTACTATTCCAAACAAATTAATTAGATTTTTAAAATAAGGAAGCAATAAAAGAGACCACGTTTTCTGGAATTAAAAATTAAATAATATATATGCTCCATAATAAAATTCACGGGTAGAAAAATGTATTCTTCTTAGTTCTTGGCAGGGTCCCGTGTAAATCTTCAGAGAACATTAAAATATCTCGTAGTTATAAATTAGAGAACGAGACGCAATTTAGTGGCTCGTTGTAGGCGACCCCCGGCATTAAAAGTAAACATTAAGTCCTTACGAAATTACTTAACCTCGTTAGGAAGAAGTGCTAAATGAATTTTGTACGGCGCTATGAGTTTCTTATTTAGTAGAGAACGTTTCTAAAACATGTTATTTTTATATTTTCCCATTGCTAACCGAAATAATAATTAACAATAGTATTAAGTATTAGTTCATATTATATATTTTTATGGGAACAAACAATAAGGGATATTTGTGTATGGCGCAAAAGCATTTCTTTGATAAATTTATCTATTATGACGCCGATTAAGCGTTTACATAAGTATACAGATACAAAAATTAAAAAAAAAAATGTAAGTGGGTATACAACACTTGAGGTGTGTAGAATCAAAAGCAGCAATCTCCAAAATGCTTTATTTTAAGAAAACCAAAAGAAACCTTTCATTTCAGTAATTCTAATGCATTTATAAGTTAATAATTTTATTCACAAAGGGAAACTTGGGCACACAGAGCTGGTTTTAATTCCAAATAACGGTAGGTAAATAATTAACAAAGATACTTTGAAAAAGTGGAGATTGCTGTATTTGATTCTACACCCCTCACTTATAAATAGATATAATATTAGATTTTCACGGCCATATATATTATAGCGATTTATTTTTGGGTTATTATGCCATTTTGCGCTAGCTACTTCTTAAGCTAATGTTGGACTGCGTTAGTGTCCGAAACGTTAGCTAAAATCCAGCTGTCCGAAACGTTGGCTAAAGAAGGAGGTAGCACAGCACGATATAATAACCCAAAAAATTCACTATAATAGTTATAATAATCCTATAGTCTTAGGTGGGTACTTTATTACTTGTCTGAATTTTAAACACCATCGGTTCCTATTTTTTAAATTTGGAATGGTCAATAAAATATATTGCACTAGCTGATAACCGTCATGCGTTCAAATGCTAATTAAATTAATAAATTGTTTCTCCCTTCGTTTCATTGTCCATTCGTCTCCGTTCCCCCTCCGACTCTTCTTCCTCTTCCCCTCCCATGTTCCCTTCCCCTCCTGCTTTCCTATTTCCCCTCCACTCTCCCACTCTCCTCTTTCACGCACCCCCCCCCTCCACCTTCACGCATTCCGCTTCACTTTCTTCGCCTTCCCCTCTGCCTCGTCCCCCTCTCGCGAAGCCCCCTTCCTTAATTCCCCAACCGACCCTCACGCATATCCCTCTCCCCCAAGCCTATTTTCCCTGCTGCCTAACTCCATAAAATACACCCATTTTTCCAACAACTCGCGTGACCTATTTAATTTTTTTATGCAAATTTCATAATGAATCAGAGCTCACCTGTATATATATGTATATATATAGAAGTATTCACGAGCATGTTCACAACAATTCAAAAAAAATTAATAGCAATCGGATGAAATTTTAATCGCAATCGTATGAATAGTATAGGAAATTATTTCATAACGCCAGAGCTCACTATCCTATAACCATCCCGGGTATGCGCACATCATATTCCCAAAGTTTCATCCCAATCGGATGAACGTTATGGCCGCGCATAAGGTACGAAGAAACAAACAAACATTAATTTTTATGTTATAGATTATTAGACTCGTGTTCTAATTATTAATCGCCACATTTGGATTGCAGTTTAGGTTCTCAGCAAAGTCCTTGGTATGTAGAACAATTGTTTTTAGTAATTGGTAAAGTCTGGTGAAAGGACTTAGCCGGTTGTGACTCTATATTCGCGTGATAACAATGGAACACGTTTCGTTATTTTAGTATGCAATAGCGCCTCCGTGACTAGCCCGTGATTTTCACACGGGTCTGTGCTAGTTAGTTATAATTGATGAATCATTTCTTGAAATTCATTAATAGCACGTTAATGCAAAATTTTACATTGCAGATAAATTACATGTTTTTAATCGCTACCCCTTTGCGCAATGAAACTACCATCATTGTAATTTATTGAAGCATTCATATCTTAAAAGTTTTCATTTAAAACAATAATTAAAACTCTTTTAGGAGACTGACCATTTCCTATGTACAGGGTGCGATAAATAAATAAAAATTGATGAAATAATTAAAAATACTTATTTTTAGGTTAATAATATTGGCTACCGCTTTCAGCAATCAATTTAACTGAAAGTTAACCCATGTTTTTTGCTGGCATTAACATCCGCTAAATCCGTCAAAAGTAACCTACCTCCGCGTCGGCCGTACTGACAGCGCCAGCGTAGTCAAATTCATAACTTTATTTCCGATTTTGCGATAAAACTATTGTTTTTGTAAATTAAACTACCTGGGTTCCTAATAGACAGGGAATAGATAGTTCGATGGCATTCAGTTTCCGTTAATTAATTTTTGACCGTTTATTTTGTATATTTTGACATTGACAGCAAAAGACCGAAATGGTTTTAATGCCTCTGTAAGTATGTGATTTCGTGACGTTAAAAAAGCTTACTACAATACAAACAATATTTTTACTATCACATTAGATCATCTTGAGCATTTTCGAGTTCTTGATCATTTTGAAAGACTTCCAACATCGAAGTGATGGTGCATACTGGTTTATGTGTGGGGTGAAGGTAACGATATATATAAATTCCTGAAGAAAACTTCAGATCTCAAATACCTGGGAATCATAATAGAAAGAATTAATTGATTTAAGAAACTATAAATAACTGTTAAAAAAAATTAGAAAGCTCACTTATATGTATATATACATACGATTAAGAATTGTCCTAAAACTTTAAAATACTCTACTTTACTTTGATGAAGTCAATGTTGTAACATGCTTAATAATAAATATGTTATAATATTTTAATTAATGAAGATAATATTAGCGAAAGTCAACCGAAAATCCGAAACAGAAAAATCAGAAAAAGATACGGATACATCTGGGACTCGAACCCAGGACGTCTGGCAATCCGGGCCAACGCGCTATCCACTGCGCCAACGTATCGTATCGCCAACGGTCATTTTTAACTGTATCATACTTCGACTGAGAACCACCAACATTATTTTCATTTTTCTTATCGCATATTTTTATTGGCTGTTACCTTTATGTATGATTGCAAGATTCAACTCGAACTAAATGCCCTCTAGATAGTGTCAGGATAAATTTTATCACTTTTTATTAATATGCGACATCTATTGAATTTATCTGCAAGTCAAGGATGAAATAATTTCATTTTTATATTTAACTTTTTAACTTAAAGAGTTAAACCTCAAATTATAATATTTTAATTAATGAAGATAATATTAGCGAAAGTCAATCGAAAATCCGAAACAGAAATCAGAAAAAGATACAGATACATGTTAGTTGTCGGTTGATTGAATGCATATATAAGACTTACTCTATCTGGTACAAATTTAACAAAAATGATTAATAACGTTGTTGTTAAAATAGCAAACGATTTTCCGAATAATGAACTTTATGATATTGTTTATTTATATTTATATTTGATAGTGTTATCTCAAATGTTTTTAAAGAATCCGACTGCCCTCAAAAGGTAGTTTAAGACCTTAAACATCGGAAAATATAAATGTACCACAGGAATTGAACTGCACACCACTGCCAAATACATAAATATGTAATACGTATCGGAATCACCTTGAAAACCAACTTGTATTAATGTTAGCATCCTGTTTATTTTGTTGGTAAGTCGGTACTTAATTCCAGCAGTAGTACGGCTGACACAATATTTCCCAAGACGTAGAACATTTTTCTCCTAGACATAACGTACACATTTTAATGGCCTCAGATAATGAATCAGGGTAACAGCTTTCTCTTTGTTTTACATCTCGCGAGCCATAAAATTATATGGAGATGATAAAAGTTGATAGATGGGACCAAGACTCTGCCGATTCACGTTTTTATATTTTTTTATGTCTGTAAATTTAGATTGCTGCTTTGGCCTCAATGTCAAAAAATGATGAGAGAATTTTGGTTTTTGGTTATAAAATTTAAAATAAATTGAGTAGGCATCTATTCAAAAGTTGGCTTCTATTTTAAAAAGCAGAAAAAATCTCAGAAGGTGAACTTTAAGCATTTAATTTTCAAACCCACCCGGACGTCGTGATTTCAATTCCTCGACTGACGAAGTCCTCCATCTCGATACAAGCAACATTTTCCGTTTAGTGCGGTGGTCCTAGGAGATTTTCAAATATTGTGAAGTTTTTCGTATCCCGGGAATGTTTGTCTTTCTTTTTAAGATTTTTTTTTAAACATTCAAAATCATTTCCAACATCGGTTACAATGAGGGATAATTTAATGATTTTTTGTAAATACGGCACAAGAATCCCAACTACCCCCAACCTCCTAAAGCCAGCTAGACAATGCCATCCACAACAGTGGTATATTGTGAGACTGAAGGTAGTAGGAGGGGGAAGAAGGAGATGGGGAAAGGCATTCCAAGCAACGATTCAATTATGAATGATGGTCTTCCACAGGGCGATACTGAGAGTATCTTCCACTCTAGAACATGTCGCATGTATAGTATATATTACATTTTTGAACATGACACGACTGCAAAGTGTTTGTTCTAAAGTCTATCTAAATCTGATAAAATGGAAATTTACTCTAGATCAGTGGTTCCCAAAATTTTTTGGCCCATGGACCACTTTTCATAGTAAAAATTTGCCCATGGACCCCGGGGAAGAGAATGCGTGATCCCGCCAAAATTCCTGACTTAGCAATAAAACCATCCATTCCGGGGGGGAAAGGGGGGGGGGGGCTGGCTAGAGAATTTCAGGAATCATAAACTTAACGGACCGCTAGGCACCTGGTGTACACCATCCATTCTTGGGGGGAGAATTTCAGGTTATGAATTCTATATTTTACTTAGGACGTAAAAATCGCAAATAATTTGTGCATCGATATTTATAATAACTTTCATATTAATAAAAAAAACTTCGGGAACCACTGGCCTATGTTGATAGATAAGGCCAAGATATGATTTTTGTTCTTTACTATCAAAGCCAGATAAATTTTCGTGGACCCCCACATACAACTAGTGGACCCCCATTTTGTTATCATGCCAACATAGACCCCCAACGATTCTCCCGTGGACCTCTGGGGGTCCACCTTGACCACTTTGGGAATCACTGCCTCTAGATCGAACCCCAAGGTTAAATTGGGTGTCAAATACAGAAACTGTTTGTCGATCGGTGAGCTCTAACGTCATTAAATTTGCGAAACAGTTGTACGATCTTGATGATCGGATTCAATCAGATGTAATTACTGATGATTTTATAAAATCTTCCATTAATAATCGCTAATTGAGTACAGTATTTTACTGTATGTGAGTTGTTAAGCTGAGTTCTCACGTATAACAACTTTGTTCGTTTTTTTTAACCTTCCAATGAGACCGCTTCTCTGAAGGCGCACTAGCCCGGAGATGGGTATAGACTCGTTCACTGGAAGACAAAACGTGAAGCAAAGCTGTATGTGAGAACGAAATCGTGGCATTATTAAATACAAGCTTCTGCCCACGTCTTCGTCTGCGCAGGATTAGTACTTCTATTAGCCTATTTTCTTTTCCTAGTCCCATCTATGTTTATACCAAAATTCTTAACCTATTTATCCAAAATTCTTAACTTATTTATTTAAAATTCTTGATTTGATTCAAAGAATTAGGCGAGTACTTCAAATAAATTCACTAATTTTCTAAAATAGAATTTTGATTTAAATGAAAATTTGATTGTTTTGCAAAATGTCATTCTCAAATTTTGACATTTTCTATTAAACAATAATTCTTATATATAATACATTAAAAATAGCTAGCTTTATAAAGCCTATATGTTATTCTGACGTGTGAGCTATATTATTGTAAAGTTTCATTAAAATCCATTCAGTAATTTTTCCATGAAAGAGTAACAAACATACATACATCCATACAAACTTTCGCGTTTATAATATTATAGTATAAGTATAAAATACTCGTACACCGTAAAGCAAGCGATATCTACTGATGTTACTCTTTCTAAAGACCTTCATAACAGAGACGAAGATACTTTTTTTCATGGGGTTTTTGAAATTTTTTCTAATTTTTCTTGCAAATATTAAGAAGCGGTGAAGGGATAGTTTTTATTTGATTTTTCTGAAAAAACGGGAAGGTATAAATGTACCAAAAAACCATGAAAACATGGAAAAAACCATGCACATGGCAACACTGATGAGCAGCGATACATTGGAGGCCCTACTTGCCCGAAAAATAGAACAAAATGGATTGACTCTCCTAAACCACTGACTAAACTACTCCTTTAAAATTATAGTGTTCAGTCACGTTTGTTTACAAATTTCTCGCTGCTCGAACAAACCACTAGTCCAAACGGGCCTTTAGTAGAGCCTGTCATTATTGAGGATACTACGTCGATGGTCTTTTACCGAGTCTTTGGTAAGCTTCCTTTATTTTTTACGAAGTGCATTAGGGTCGATACATTTCCTGCGTCGACTGCACGCGCGACACATTCTGACTCCCAACTTACGCCGACCCTAAATGCATACATCATCGGCCCTACAGTGCTTGGAGAGTCACCTCTTAAAAACATCCAGTTCAAATTTTCTCGACTCCTACACGTCTACTATTATTTACATTTGGTTACTTATGTTCAAGGGCCTCTGTACCATCCAGTCGATGTTAAGACTTATTCTGTATTTTACAAGATTATATGTTCTCATGGCCAACTATTATATTTGTGCATATTTTTTTTTATTTTTTTTATTATTTATTAACCAAAAAAAATCATTTTAAGTACATTTTTTTAGGTATATGCCACCTCACTAGGCTGAGCCTGTTCCGAGGTGGCAGTATATTTGAGTATATTTGAAAGGTAATTTCAAAACTGAACTCCAAAAACCACAATTAAGAGGATTAACCATTAACAATTCTACACATATAAATTCACTTTTCACCACAATCTATAAATCCTGTCCTAAAAATGGACAGTTTAACGCTATCTTAATATTAATATTTAACATAATTTGGAAGGAGGTAATGGGTACTGCCACCCCGGGAACCATTTATTGGATAACCAACACCTCTTCCATAGGTCATCCCAAGTGGTTTGCTTCGTTTGGTGACTTAGCAGGGGTGTCCGGGTTCATGAGGTGAGGTTTGTCTAGGTCTTGGATATGATCTGGACACACTAAACTCCAGAGTCCTACTAAACCCTCATACCCTTTTCCTTCCCAGAACTTCATATCGTTATTGTCCTTAAAAATACCCTCCACACAGCTTCCCCAAAGATGACACAGGTGGACCTAATATAAAAAAAATATATATATATATATATCTGAAACTTGGCTAAAAATGAGGAAGTACTAGCAAAACAAGATAAATTCCGAAATTCAATCGCCGTAATTCTTTTGTGCTGGATTCAGATTATAAACAAATTTACACATTCGGACAAACTACCAGCACCGTGCATTTGTACCTCAAACACTTGTTGTATTTTCTACGTGGATTGAATCGAATTGAATATAAAAATCGTTAAATTCTCAATTCCCCGGCGCGTTAACACGTTAAAACCAACACGGAACGTAAACAAACGTACCTACCGGATACCTTTATAATTCCCTGGTTGCGCAATACCTACCCCTATCCACCCCTAGTGTCCAACATATACCCTGTTGTGTGTTAGTTGGCCTGCGGGGCGATCATGCGTTCAATTAAGCAACATAAACGTGGATATTTACGTCATATCCGCTTGCAGGCAAATTTAAACACTACATGCAAGTCTGGAATAAATGCATACCTAGTACTGGGTTAAAGCACAAACCGAATTAAATTAGTTGGTTAATCATTAGGGAAGAATTAAATAGTTGTATTGAATTTTTAACAAAGCTTTGTTCACCAAAAAACTTTTGAGTGAACAAAGTATGCTTATTTACGCACCAGACTTTTAGGTCCGGGTTTAGTTTTCCCCATAGAAAAAACTAAACCCTTTCACACACTTTTCCATATAAATGATCATCTAGTAAATCCACGCTATGCAAGTGTATTATATAAGTATAATTTATTAATACAAAACAATACAAGAACAACATGTTAACCTACCAGACTATTAAATAAGAAAATAATTCACCGACTCCACATATTTTCATATCAGAGGGTTCGGCTTGGTGGAACTCCTAATTTGACCGATAAAAACTACTGATCCCTCAATATAAATATTTTAAAAATCTTTCGTAATCCTACATGTATTTAAAATAAAATAAAATATGCCAAAAATTTTAATGAGAGAGCCTAGGTATATAATGCCAGTACCTGAAATAACAAATGGTAATATTTTTATAGTCTGAGAATGCCAAATTATTTTAATTTCATTTCCTAAATCTGTAAACTTTCTCATTTTTTCAGAAACAGATTTTTCAATATTACAGGAATTTGGAATAGCTACATCAATGATATAAGTTATTTTTTAAACTTTGTCATGTAAAACTATATCGGGTCTATTATGACTAATTGGTCTGTCTGTTAGTATAGTTTTGTCGTAGTATATTTAAAAGTAATCATTTTCTAAAAATGAATTTGGTTCGTATTTATAATATGGTACTAGAATATATATATATATAACATTATTTGCAAGATTTTATTATTTAACAAAAACAAAAACAAATAACAAAAACAAAAACAAAACCAACAAAAACCTCAATGGCACAGACACATTTTAACTTTTTTACTCCTAAAATCTACAATAATTTAACAATAGAAATAAAGTTAATAGCTAAATACGACAATGTGCGTGTGTGGATGTATTTGTTTATGCACGTATTTACGCGCTTATGCATACATGTACACACATTCAACCAGAAAATAGAGTTATATATGTGATCTAATCCTGATCTAATAGCATGTTCTATTCTTTTTTATTTTTTCTATTTCTCTTATAATTTTTCTACTATTTTTTTTCCTATTTTCAACATGTTTATATATTTAATCCATATGTTTAATAGCATGTCTTATTCTTTTTTATTTTAATTTTGCTGTTTTCTATTTTATATTTTTTATTTCCATTATAATTTTTCTACTATAATTCTTCCTATTTTCAACATGTCTATATATTTAATCCATATGTTTACACTAGACCTCACAAAGTAACTATATTCCATTAGTCACAAAGAAACAGGCAGTCGCCTAGTTTGGTGATCTAATGTATCATCCGTATAGACCGTCCATGGTCGAGTGGTAACAACACTTGACTCCCAATCGGAAGGTTGCGGGTTCAAACCCGGCGTGCGCAAATAAATTTTATTTTATTAATTTGTGTTATTTCACAATTAATTAATAAAAATAATATATACTACATTTGCGGCACGTTCCAGAGTGGAAGATACTGTCAGTATCGCCCTGGTGTAAGACCACCATTCAGAATTGAGACGTTGCTTAATAATGGCTTTAGCCGTGTTTAGTGACTAGATCTGAATAGCCAGGTACTTTCCTACCTTCCTCTTCCCCATCTCCTTCCCTTCCCCACTTTCCTTCAGCCTCACAACATACCCCAATTGGGGATGCCATAGTCTCACTGGCTCCAGACGGGAGCAGTTGGGACTCTTGTGAGGTATTCTCTATAAAAAAAAATATATATGTAAATGTTATATTATTTTATCATGTATTTTATAAATAAATAAAATAAAAAGAAAAAAATGCGGTTTACGAATTGGATAAGGAGCAGATCTTATATGGACAATCAATGCACCGTAAACAACCGGGTTCAGTATATACCGATTCTTCGGCTGGCTAAGCCCTCCATCACGATTCAAGCAACATTTTACTCTCGCTGTGGTGATAGTAGGAGATTCCTAAATATTGTCAGTTCCAAACTTATGTTCACGAATGAACTTTGTCATCGTGTGAACTAGGCATTAATCAGCAGTTAAAATATTTGGAATGATTTTAATATGAATTTCACTGAAATTGTATCAAACGAATTTATTTTCGGTTTGAATTAGCCGATAAAATGACAAATACAATTACTATTCTGAAATGCATTAAACGGGTCTTTAATTTTGAAACGAATTATTTGCGCTGGGTTCGGCAATTTTATTACCATTAAATATGTGACCTGTTGGCTTAATTATTTGTCGTTAAGTTGAAAATAATGGAAATAAGATATTAATTAAATTATTAGCCATGGCAAAGGGGACTCCAATTTCATGAAAACGATTTTTTTTAAGAGGATGCTTTGGAATATTAACTATGCTAATAATGCTCAATTGACAGATTGTTTACAAAATAATAAAACAATCTCACAAAAAGCAGTCGGTTTTGGGCTTTTTAATTTTTGAAGGTAAGCAATAGGAAAGTTGAGTGAAAAATATTTTGACTTATAAAAAATATGTTTATATAGATGACAGATGATTCTACAATTTTGAACTTTATTAAAGCCCCCGAAAAGGCCGGCAAGAGTCCGTGCGGGAGAGTTCGTGACGTCACCCGGTCCTTGATTGTGAGAAATATAAGGGAAAATATTTATAAAACCGGGACACGCTTAATATGGACGAAAAAAATAAATTTTAAAAGTTGTAGTAGTTAGATATTAACTAATATTTTTCAATTCCGTTACCGGAATTTCGAAAAAAGTGCATTTTAATGGTTATTTTATAAGTTTAAAAACACGAAATGTCATTTTTCATCGACCGCTATGTTACTTATCAATTCAGTTACCGAAATTTCTAAAAAAGTGCATTTTAATGGTTACCTACGTTTTAAATTTAAAAACACGAAATGTCATTTTTCAACGAAACTTGCAACTGTTGCATGTTTGCATGTGAACATTGATAAAAAAAATTAAATAAGGACTCAACTTCCTTATTAACGGTGGTTCCGAAACCAGTCTGAAAAATACTCAAAATAATCCAGTGTTTTATTAAGTGTAATTATTTTCTTTTATAATGAGAAACCACAAAGTTTTACCTGAATTCTTCTTCTCATCTCGGTTCATCAACTGAGGTGCAAGGTGATTGGTCAAGAGAGTCCGGCTAAAGAGGTCAAAAGGCCTCCCTCAACCTGTCTCTCGATCCGCCCGCCATGCAATAGATGGGCAGATGCTTAACCGTGAACCCGGGCGCTCCTGCTAAGTTACCCAAAGTAGCGAACCACCTAAGCCAAAAGTGTTTAATATCCAATAAATGGTTACCAGGGTGGATTTACCCATGTCGAATTGGAGGAAAATATGTTTAAAAATATATTGAAATATCTGACGGTTGCCGGATTCGCAAATGCTTGAACTTCAACTATATTGATATAGGTAACAGAGTATAATGTCAATACAGAAAGTTTCATCAATTAAAAAAAAATTCTTTTGTGTTGTTAGGTAATTATTATTTATCTTGCAGTCACTTCTCCTAGTACTTAAGGCAGGCGCGCACGAATGCCTTTTGACACGGCAACAGTTTCGTTAGTCGTTTAAATATTTGGTCTAATTTTTATTCGGAATTCTTTAATGATTATAAGAATAGTCTTGTTCTAATGTTTTTAAAGGATTATTTTTAACTCGGGAATGGGATAATAGTCCGAAAAACTAAGTGCAGGGATGCTGCTGTAATACTCATTTATATGTTAATGCAGAATTTGCATCATAGCTAAATTGAAAATTTATCATTGGGTTTTCATGACCGGGGAATTGTTTTTAAATTCATTGAGGTATTATATATCGTCTCAGGTGTGCCCCAGGGGTCGCATCTCTGACCACTCCGATTTGATATTTACATAAATGATATTTATGTATGCTTTAAAAATAGTCATTTTGTGTTATACGCGGATGACATGAAAATTTTTAAACCTATACAGTCTTTATCCGATTGTATGGAATTACAAAGCAATCTTGATAATTTGTGCACATACTGTGAATCAAACTTATTGTACTTAAACATTTCTAAATGTCATTCTATTACGTTTACTAGAAATAAAAATAAAATCAACTATCCTTACAACTTGAATGATAAACCTTTACAACATATGTCTATATATAAAGTTCTAGGTGTTTACTTAGACAGCAAATTAATTTTGGATAAGCATATCGAAAAAATTATCACAAAATCCTACAAGATGCTAGGTTTCTTATTAAGAATATGTAAAGCTTTAAAAAGTGCTAAGACACTAGAAATGTTGTTTTGTTCATTAGTCAGAAGTCCACTGGAGTACGCGTCCACAATATGGAATCCTCAATATAAGGTATACATAGATTTATTAGAAAATATACAAAATAAATTTTCGAAACATTTACTTTTAAAATACAACAAAACTACAAATAATATGTTAACACTACAAAAAAGACGCACATTGTCGGATCTATTGTTTCTGTATAACCTGCTTAATAATAATATTGATTGTCCCGAATTACTATCCGTCATTGGTTTAAATGCCCCAATGCGGCGTACCAGGCACACTTCTCTTCTTCATATAGAAGCCCACAACACCAATGCAGCAAATAACTCACCAATCACTCGCGCAATCACAACCTATACCCATTATGAAAAATTTTTACAATTAGACATTTTTCACGATTCATTGCGAACATACAAAACAAAATTATTAAATTTCTTGTCATTTTATTAAACTTTAGTAAGCAAATAATTTTTGATTTTAAAATGTAAAATTTTCTCCACCCATATAATTTCATTTATGTTTTATTAGTCAACCAATGTTTGATTCTTTTCATTAATTTCATCATAATTTAGTTTTAAAACCCAGGCGAAATTACCTTTTGACATTTTACATATTTACGTAATAGGTACAAAACTATGTAATTTATTTAAAATACCTTACAACTTATATTTAATGTACTGTGTAAATCTTATAAACAAATAAATAAATATCGTAGGTGCAAGTAGGTAGTCACGCAACAGTTGGGTGAATTTTTGGATTTATGTGGATTTTGAAACAGTAACTGTTGCCGTAACAAAAGTCAACTGTGGGGCCTGGCCCAAATTAAAAATAAATAAAACTTTATAAAAAAACAGAATTTTGGCTTACTCCCTTTATTTAAAAAGCATAAAACATCTTTAGCCCTTATGATTTCGGACTAGAATACTTGTCACTTGTGGATACGATTCCATAAATGTGCCCTATACTGTACAGAGTGTTAAGGAACGTACTTGACTTACTTTAACAGTGATTCCTGACATTATTTGTAAAAACATGTAAACGAAATTTTGGCCTTCGGTGGCTTTTTAGGTGTCATTTTTTTTTCAAAAACTTTTTAACAATTATTATAAGCAATAATTATCAGCCTGAAACACTCATCCACATTGAAAAATCTTCCGAGAAAAGATACGTGCGGCCGACGGGACTCGAACCTGTGTCCTTCTGATGTCCGGTCAGGTGCTCTGACCCATCGAGCTACGGCGGGTTACCTTATACCCGTTAAATGATTAAATATATACTAGTGTTTCATTCAACAACTACCGCTCATTAAAAACTTTTTCTTCAAAGTCCAACAAAAAAAGAACTTCCATGTGTCGTCACTGGTCACTCAGCCGAGTAACCAACCAACTCCTCTCCCCGCCCCTAACTTCTCAAAACCTACTGATTTTTTTATGTTTTTGTAAAAAAAAAATTCAATTTTTTACTTCAAATAATGTCAGGAATCACTGGTTTAAGTAAGTCAAGTACCTTCCTTAACACCCTGTATAGGGTTTTTAACAATCCATGAGAGTTCTTATGTATTGATATTACAAGGAAACGTGACAGACGTAAAAAAGATAATCTGTAATTTTCTGACGCGCATGCGCAATTCTGTTACCCCTCTCTCTTCCACACAAAATTTCGCAAATTCAAACAAAATTGTTTTTTGAAAGACAATTATCCATTCCATTTAACTCCATCACCGTTCTGCATTTGAAACAATTAATCATACTAGGTATTTGTTTGCGTATCCTGTGACACAGTTTCCATCAACCATGATGCTGGAAACCATTTCTCCGTCCGGATGATACGCGGAACCACGGACATAATAAATTAATCAATTTCAATTACTTGTTAATTCACAATTACACACGAACGTTATATTGCAACGTATGCTTATGTGGAAATGTACAATGTACACCGTGTGCATATGCTACGCGTTCGTTATGTCCGGTTTTGAAGTGTTCATTATTTGTCATTACGGGAATTACACGCTGCGACCACACGTTGCCACATAAATAATGTTTCATTGCACGCTGTCATGGGGCTTGATCCTGTGACATGAAATGTGGGCACCGTATAGATGATTAAATATCCAAATTCGTATAAGGAAAACATAAGGGAATATTTGCAATAAAACCAATTTTCTAAGCATTTGTTAATGCTTAACATTTTTATCGACAATCGAAGGACATCACAAGTACGATAATATTATATATAACCACTGGAGCGACAGAGCAATTAATATATTTTTTCTCGGATTGCTAAAGAAAAAATTTTTCGGCACACTTTAAAAAAAATCATACCTCCGAATTTGAATATGGAGACATGCAAACTGAAAAAGTTCCATGTAGCTAATAAATTCCTTTATCTTTTGTCTATAATCTGGTATTTGCAGGATTTATAAAAAAAAAAAATTAAATCTTTAACCTTAAAACATTTTAAAGAATCTAGAGAGTATTTATTTTGTGATATTTTGAATGTACAATATATTATATGTTTTTTTTGATAAAAAATTTTTTTTTTTGAAAATTTGCCACATTTTGGAAACAAAGCAATCCGATGTTTTGGAAATAGTGCCATAATGTGGCAAAAAGCGCTCGAGTGGATAATGCGCAATAATAATATTATTCCAGTAGTGATGACAATGATGTACTCTGATCTTATAATAACTGCACAGTTGTTAAAAGAACAGCATTCAAAATCGAACCTTTGCGCGCTGTTGTATCTTATCAATCCTTGTCGATCGAGTGCTAGGGGGCCAGATCTTATTAGTCAGTTCCTTTCCTACCTTCCTCCTCCTTTCTCCATTACCACCCTTTCTTCAGCATCACAGATGTCTTAGTTTCGCTAGATCAAGGCACTTGGATCTCTTCTCTCGTTTAAAAAAAAAGTTGTCAAACGCCCCTTGCTTTGGGTAGACTAAAACAAAAATAGTGCAAAGTTTCCAGTTATTTTATTATATTCTAAGCTAATTCTATTATAAGCATAAATAAATACTGAAATAATAATTCATTTTAAGAACCATTGACCAGCTGCTGAGAATAAAAGTTTAAAAATGCATGCAACTGTACAGGGAGGTCCGATGAGAAAGATCGAACATTCCCCCTATCAAATTTTCTAAAGTAAAAATGTAATATGAATTTATTTCATTCAAAACTTCATTATCTTACTTCGACTAAAACCTAACATTATCTTCATTTTCTTTGCACATATTTTTTGGCTGCTATTTTTATATGTGATTTTATCCGAATAGTTGAAATCAAGATAGTATCTTGGATAAATACGAGTAAATCCCCGGCAAATCAGACGTTCTTGGTTCAATTACCAGCTTCGAACGAATCGCTTTCTGATTTTTATTTTTTTTTGTTTCACCTAGCGGCTGAGAACTAAAATTCCAAAATGCTTGCAACTAAAGTGGGAGGTTCGGATGAGAAAGATCGATTATTCCCCGTATCATTTTTTTTAAATAAAAATTTAATATCGATTTATTTCATTCAAAATATAGCTACATTCTCATGTAAGCAATACAAATTCTCCAAACGCACGATGATAAATTATTAAATATCGTGTTCTTCTTGTAAGTATTTTCTAAGCCTAAGTATTTATGATTTTTCAAGAATGTCTAAAAAAAAAGTGAGTAAAAAAATCTGAAATATTTAAGTTCGTAAGACCTTAAATAAATAGAAAAACTGAGGTATTTTCGCCACAAAACACCTTCTCGGATTTATTTTAATTTAACTAAAAATAAAATTCTGAAAAATGTCTTTACTAGATTATATATATATATATTGATTTATTTTGCTGTATGGTTATACGATTTTAAATTTGTGTTGCAAAATACAATATTTCGTTTGAAAATTGAACAAATCTGCCAACGACCAACGGTATAACCTTAGTATATTATAGATTCCCAGATCTCTCTGTAACTCTAACGTAATACCCAAAAAAAAATAATTTATTTGAGCGAAAAAAATGGCTGTCTGTACAATTTCGATGGAAAAACAGAAACATAATAACATTGAAAATGAACTTAGTTTTTCAAAATTTAAAAATTGCGTTTACCAGATAAAATAACAATCTTTCAAACTCAATTTATTTTTTTGTAAAAAAGAGTCATACGTCAAGAATTTGATTTAAAAATGACCAATATCCGGTATTCTCTGGTAATACCCTCTTAATGGCTTAGAGCATTGGCATTTTTTATGAAAATTTAGAAGTATTAAAACAATTTAGTATTCTATTCAACTAACCATTGAAGCTACATTTATCCGAGAAATTATCGGATTTACATAATGTATAACAGTTCAACGATTCCCGTCGAAGAGTAATCGGATAACCTAGAAAGTTCTGCATGCCTTTTTAACGTAAATCCTGGGGATAAAATGGGATTCCTTCACATCGAGAGTTCAAGCTTTGAAGCAGAGCAACTGCACACGGGAGTATCCATTGTAAAACATTTTGTGAATACCTGTACACTCGTGACTATTATTAGATTCGGAGAACGAGAGAATCTTTGTAAGAAGAAGCTGAATTCAACACCAAAATAAATCTTGGCTGTTAAAATGTGTTTTTTTTATTTATTTTTATTTAGGAAGACACTGATAACATTGCTTTATAAAATAAACGATACTATCTTACAGGCGTTGTCCGGGAGTGAATACACTGTAAAAATTGTATACCTTTTTATTGACATTTTGATATACAGGAATTTTTTATATGAATTCCGCACAAGAGTCCCAACTGCGCACGTCTGGAGCCTGTGAGACTATGTGTAATGAACGTAGGTTACTACGGTTCATATAAAGAATAAACAATAGCATAGCACCGAATAAAAGTAATATAGATTGTTTATCTTTTGTTAACGCTCTCTCGCTTGTCTTACGGTTTCAAGGAAGCACGCATTCTGTGATCCTCTGATAGTAAACTAAGATTCTATAATAACATCTAATTATTGTATCCGTTGAAGGCAAATAAGGGCCGTCTTTTTCAACGCTAGCTATAGTAAAAGTTAAACTGCCTAGTAAGTTTTTTGGTCTTCTGGCCAATTGGCACATTGGATTTTCAAAATGCAATATGCACTAAAATCATACATAAAATAAATCAATACATAATCTAGTAAAGCTATTTTTCAGCATTTTAATTTTAGTTAAATTAAAATCATTAAAAAATAAATCCGAGAACGTGTTTTGTGACGAAAATACCTCAGTTTTTCTATTTATGTGAGGAACAAACTAAAATATTTCAGATTTTTTTTACCACTTATTTTGTCATTAATCAAAAATACTTATAATCAAAAAATACTTAAAGAAGTACACGATATTTAATAATTTATCATCGTGCGTTTTGAGCATTTTTATTGCTCACTTAAATGTCGGTATATATTAAAGCAAGTTTTGAATAAAATAAATCCAACTTAAATGTTTAATTTAAAAAAAAATTGATACGGGGAATAATCTTTCTCATCGGAACCTCCGTGTACAGTTGCCAGCATTTTTAATTTTTTATTCTCAGCCGCCGGTCAATGGCTCTTAAGGTTTCTTCCTCAGGATAAGATTAACATTTTATTTATTTACATGTTAATCTTGTCCTGACGAAGAAACCTTTTGTTTTACAACATGAAGGTATTTAGATTGGCGAAAGAAGGAGGTGGCATAACACGACCCCAAAAATTATTAACAATGATACTTTTTCCGCAAAAATATGTAATCTTATCAGAAACTGATTTATTTAAAGGTATCTAGGGCTAAAACTAGATATTCACCTATCTATAATTATGTTATTTAGAAAAACAATACTACATGAAAGCCAGATAAAAAATCTCTTTCGTACCGTACGTATATTGAAAAAAAATAGATTGTAGTACTTTTCCTCCCTATCTTTAGCGAATAAATTGGCGGTTTTCGTTTTCCAATTGATGGTATAACCGGTTTTGCCAGCTAGATATTTATTTTATTGGAATTATGCAACTTGTTCAGGCGTTAGCCATTTTTATATTTTGAAAAATGATTTTTGGGTTTTTTTTGTCATTTTTTTTCACAGTTTTTTATCCTTGGTATTGTTTATTTATTTTTTTAAATTTTTTTAGACAACAACAAATTACTAAATTTAAAAAAAAATGCTTTTTTTGTCAAATGTATTATAAACTTTATCGTAATCTCACTTTATCTTAATTACTGTTTAGGTATATCATATTTCTAATCATGATAGTAAGGGAGTTAGAACAATTTCTAGAAGACCTATATGAGTTGTTCCGAAAACCGAACAAATTACGTGCGGATCAGCTAAAGGCGTATCAAGTGAGATCATTTGAGAATTTTGCACAACTGTTATTCACCTATGGACCCAATAGGGCTATGGCATCCGCAATTGAGGTATGTTGTGAGGCAGTAGGGCATGGTTACGTGAATTGATGAGGAAGACGAGTGTAAAGAAGTATCTGACTTTCACCAAACATGGCGCGGTGTATATTGGTATTGTCGTATAATATAATGAACTGAAAACATGTTTTAAATCAGTGAAAATAATCATGATTGCACATAAATTATTACACATCGTAGTTACAACGCTTAGGAAAAAAAATCATATACATTATTGCATACATATGTATATTATATCTAATATTGTAAATTTTAATGTACTACGTATTATAAGCTCACACTTCTAAACCCGTAACCTAACATAACTTCATATTTTTATGTTGTAAAATTTTTATAATTCCTACATCCTCTTATCACGTACCTGGTTTATACTTTTCAATACTACCAACTTACCTACTTATCTCATACTCTGTAAATCTGAATATATAATATGTTACCTGGCTAATTCGGTAAATCCGAATAGAATATGATATGCTACCAGATTAATTTTTCTACATCACAAAAAAAATATATGTACATATATATTTATCTATTTCTTCATTACATGACTTAGTTTCAGAAAAAAAAAATTTTTTTTTTGTTCTTTCGTTGTTATTATGAAATTATGTACATTTCTTAAAGAATAATATGAACTAAACCTGTCAATTTGTCTGTGCTGGAACGGAAAACTTCCCTAGTTGGACAGGCAAAGCTTCCTAATATGTAATCTGTACTTTCTTTTGTATCTATCTATAATAAATAAATAAATAAAAATAAAATAAATAAATGGTGAAAGTCATGTCAAGAAACAATTAGTTTTTTTAAAATGTGGTCTTTTACCGGGGCGATACTCAGAGTATCTTTCACTCTTAGCTTATATAATCATGATCATAAAGGTTTGAAAAGCCACGAATATATGTATTCTGATTCGACGACTATTGTTTCTGAATATTAACCATTCATGAGAGTGTCACAGAAAATAATATAAGAAAATGGTTCATCTACTCACATGCATACAGGTTCACAATAATACGGACAATGTTTTGTCGCTGAAACAGGCTTTTTGTCGTCTGGGAATGGTCCATAATGTATTTTACTATCCCTTTTTACAAGTAACTACGCGGAAGAAAACATTTGTAACTTTTTATTGGCCTGTTTTTGCCCGTTGACATCAAACGAGTTTTCCCCCTAAGATTCCATCTGCCCTAAAGATGAAAGTATTCTAGAGAAGCATAATCTTTCTAACGTGTTACAAGAAAACATTAATAACAGCAGAAAAAGAATTAAAAAATATTTATATATATATATTTTTTTATATTTTTAACTTAATGGGTAAAACCTCAAGTCATAATATTTCAAGTCATAATAGACCTGATATAGTTTTATATACGAACCAAATTCATTTTTAGAAAATAATTTCTTTAAAATTTACTATGATAAAACTATACTAACAGACAGACCAATTGGTCATAATAGACCTGATATAGTTTTATATGACAAAATTTAAAAAAATAACTTATATTATTGATGTAGCTATTCCAAATTCCTGTAATATTCAAAAATCTGTTTCTGAAAAAATAAGAAAGTATACAGATTTAGGAAATGAAATTAAAAGAATTTGGCATTCTCAGACTATAAAAATATTACCTTTTGTTATTTCGGCTACTGGCATTATACCTAGCTCTCTTATTAAAAATTTAGGGATATTAGATTTGTCAAAGAATTTGTATATAAAAAATGCAAAAATCAGTCATTTTAAATACATGTAGAATTACGAAAGATTTTTTAAATATTTATATTAAGGGATCAGTAGGATTTATCGGTCAAATTAGGAATTCCACAGAGCCGAACCCTCTGATATGAAAAACTCTCTAGAGTCGGTGAATTATTTTTCCATTTAATTGTCTGGTAGGTTAACATGTTGTTCTTGTATTAATT
Organism: Limnephilus auricula; assembly: GCA_951813805.1. Classification (NCBI taxonomy): domain Eukaryota; kingdom Metazoa; phylum Arthropoda; class Insecta; order Trichoptera; family Limnephilidae; genus Limnephilus; species Limnephilus auricula. The sequence goes on from OX638403.1 coordinate 13,110,394, forward strand.
ATACTTGTGCGTGGTTTCACTAGATGATCATTTTTATGGAAAAGTGTGTGAAAGGTTTAGTTTTTCCTATGGGGAAAACTAAACCCGGACCTAAAAGTCTGGTGCGTAAATAAATGAAGACAATATTACCGAAACTTAATCGAAAATCTGAAGCAGAAAAATTTCCGGCCCACATTTCTTTTTCTGATTTTTTTGTTTCAGATTTTCGATTGAGTTGTCTTTAACATTAAAAGAAAAATAAATGGTTTGTTTCTTACATAAAAAAAACAGTTTATTGGAATAATTAACAAACCTCATTTAAGGTTTATTAAAAATATAATTTTTTTAATCTTTTTTAATGAATAAATAAAAGCAGTTGTCTACAATCGAATTATAAAATGAAAACGTACCATTTTCCTCAAAGCGAATTAATTATTGTAACATATCATTTCCTCCAATAAGCACGATTGTTATTTACTTATTTTTCATTAAACTAAAATCATTTAAAAAATTGGGACAGTAGGGGTGATTGATTGGATGGTTACACGGCTGAGTGACCAGTGATGACATGTGGAAGATTTTATTTTTATTTTTTGCAGAATTTCACTTTAATTTTTTACTCCAAATATTGTCAGGAATCATTGGATAAATTATGTCAAGTACTAATAACTTTCAAAATAAGATACGTTGAGGCGATAATGGCAAAAAATATGTACATAGTACTAATTTAAATATAGGTAGTATTATTTTTTCTTTACTTTTGGTAGGTGCTTTAAATACACATCACTATAAATTAGATAATTTATATTTTATGATAGTATCTAGAGTCTAGATAATGAAGCAGAGGGTCAAAACAAATCTTTTTTTTTTAAGAAAGGGTCTCAGAATAAACGAATGACCCTAATTTAATACTAATTAATAAAGTACGGAAAATAATTTATTCTCTGCTTCTCAGTATTTTCACAAAACCTAAGCAATATAACGCATTCAAATTATTAATAGCAATAACGTCATTATTAAACAATTAAGAACGCATTAATAATAATTAGTGCGGAGAAAACATACATTGGTTTAACTCTTAACCGATAATAAATCAATTTATGCATGTTCAAAATAGACATTTAAAATCGTACACAAGTCGTCTAAACGCGGTTTCAACCATAGTTTGAAAATTACCTTATAAGCCGAAACAGCTGTAACGAAAAAACAAATCATAAATCGTTAATAATTGCAGAACTTAATAATAACTTTATTACATTTAATTTAAATTAAATTTAAAAAAAATTTAAAACAATAAATAAATCATTTAATTTCGATAAATATAATTTTTTCGTAACGCCTTGTGGGCAGTGGTTAGTTCTCTTCAACGGATGAAATGGGAGAATTCCAAACTGTTTGAAATTCTCCCATTTTGAGTATCTGCGTCTTACCTACTGGTATCAAGAATGGTTGTTAAGGAAACAATAGCCGCCAGTCAGAAAATGATCGTCAAACATCAGAATCGTTATATTTCGCTCTGCAACAGAAGTGAGTTTAACACGCGTCCACCATCATATCGTGATTCATGGCATTAAGCTTAATATGTATGCTTAATGATTAATACTTTATAATAATTTTAATAGTTAATACTTTTTCGTCGTTCTTATCGCTTCCTCATTGCTAAATTTACCAATAAATTACTCAAACCGAATCACCGTTACATACAAAGGACTACACCGAGGATCCAGCCTTTGCCGCTGAGTACTCTTGGTGGCATACTGTTTTATTTACTTGGACATAATTTTTTTTATTTTTTTTATTTATTTATTTATTAAATTATAAGTTTACCAGGTATAACAATGTTGATAACAATAAATTACAAAATAAGTTTTCACAGATTTTTTTTTTGATTTTTGATTGTGTCTCTCCTATAGAAGCGGACGCTTGTGTTTAGAAGAGGAGCGAGTGTCAGAATGAATAATATTTTGTACCTATAATTAATTATGATGTTTAAAATTATTAAATAGGAATTTTGATCTTAAAAATACGTGGATAAATAGATAGTTAGATATGTTAATTATGATGATAAATTCATCATTCATTTGTTTTTACATTGAATTGCTCTTTAATCGCTTTTATTAGACATTTATCGTCTTCAATTTTTCTTATCTTTTCCGGTAAACTGTTGAAGTATTTTTTTCCTAGGTATATGTAATGCTGTTGTGCAAATGTGGAAATAATGAAACTGCATTGATAACCCCAAGGTGTTCTCATGTGACACTGAATCAAGACTCATGTCAGTTTATTATTTTTAAGTTTTTGCGGTTTAACCACCTCGTCAAACTTATTTTTATCTTTCTCCCGCATCCTCTCTATTTGAATGAGCAACGAAGTATCCAGCTTTTAGGGAGAAAATACCGAGAAGAATCCGCTTGCCGTGTACCTACAACCTCGGAAAAAAAATCGTTGATAGAAAAAGGAAACGCCTCGTCTGGGTGGCGTGTTTATCCCTTATTAATACGTCAAACAAACGTGAGGTAAAGTATATTAATGTAATTATATACGTTAACAAACAAATTATATAAGATTCCGGTGGCTGGTTTGCTCGTTGAGAGAAAATTTTTGTAAGTATGAATGATTATATAATATCAATTCAATTAGAAATTTTTTATTTTTACTTAATAAAACGTGATTTATGAAAAGGTTAACGTGTTTTCAAACGTTAATTTCAGATTTAAATGTATTTTTAAAATTCATTTACAAACCATTTAAGATCTACATACATTAATTTCTATGGGTTTAGTAACCAATTTACAATTTGGGAGGCGGGAATTTGTACCGCCGCCCCGGGAACCATTTTTTGGATGACCAACACTTTTCCCATAGGTCACTAAGTTTGGTGACTTAGCAGGGGTGCCCGGGTTCATGGGGTAAGGTTTGTCTAGGTCTTGGCGGCGGATGATCTAGATACACTGAACCCCAGATACCTACCCAACGCTCATACATTTTTCCTTCCCAGAACTTCCTCCCCTTCATTTCCTTAAAAATACCCTCCACACAGCATCCCCAAAGATGACATGGGCCCTGAGGGAAATTATTTTCCTTAGGGCCTCTTGTGTGGACCTAATGTAAAAAAAAAAAAAAAAACAGTATATGCCGTAAATGATAAATTTGACTTTTATAGATAACATTTACCTATGTTTTTTTTAAACGATAAATGGGTTTTTCTTTCATTATTATCATTATCTCAGCACCGCAATGAATTACAGAGTGAAATTATTAAAGTCGATAAAATATAGTCTTATAACATTATTTATTTATTTATTAAAAGAATTTTTTGCATAGTGTAGATATTGTGTTATTTCGCCCGCCATGCTAGGGATGTCCCTGTGTTATGGCAGGTGAAGTATGCAGATTATATAATTTAAGGAAATGAAGTACGTTTAGTGATAATATAATAATTAATGATAATGAGGTTTACAAGGTTTACAGCAATGAATTTATTTTAATGAAATTTACATATAATAAAGTAATTGATGATAATGATGTTTACAGGTAATAAATATAACAAGGAATTTATTAATTTAATTTATTAACATTAACAATTGCTATGTGAACAGTAGCGAATAGTATAAAAATATGGGGACGCCTGAGAAAGAGATTATCGCTACACTTGAAGGAGGTAAGCCTCAAATTGAAGTCAATGTAATGTAATTTTTTCTGTAACAATGTGGTATAATTCATAATACTACAAGGAAGTTATTGGTAGAAAATTTCGAGGACGCCTGAGGAATGAACTAATATATTGAATAAATTCTGGTTTGACTAAGAGGAAGACATTCAGTTCTTGCTTAAGGACTCGACGTTTCTCTGACATCCTTTTATGAGAAATATGATTGAACGTTCAAAGAACCCCTAAATCTGATGAACCTCCGATTGGTTAAAATGATCATTTGTAATTATTTTTACATTAGCTAAACGCAGGAGGCCCTGAGGAAAATAATCCCTCCCCAAGACATGTCGTATTTGGGGATGCTGTGTGGAGGGTCTTTTGGGGAAAAGAAGGATGAAAAAGGGGATGAAGTTCTGAGAAGCAAAGGGTTTAAAGAAGGAAAAGGTATAGGAAGGAAAAGGTATAAAGAAGTGGGTAGGAATCTGGGATTTAGTGCCACCAGGAGTGATGGATGTATGAATCCATCCCTCCCACTGTGATGAAATGCAATGTTTCGAGAAAGTCCTGATTGAGAGGTCAAAAAGTCTCCCTCAAGGTGTCTCACTCTGCCTGCCACGCAGCAAAACCCGGACAAACCTCACCCCATGAACCCAGGTACCCCTACTAAATCACCAAAAGTGGCGAACCATTTTGGACGACTTACGGCACACGGAGAAAAATGATAATCTAAAATCCGATTATTTTATTCGTAAAAACGGTTAAAAATGGGACTGAAGTTCTTACAAACAAATTAACAGTGTTTCAATGTTTATTGGCGGGAAAATGTAAGAATAATTTATCGGTATACGTACGAAATTACGTATACCAACAAATTATTCTTACATGTTCCCGCCAATAAACATTGAAACCGTGTTAATTTGTTCGTAAGAACTTCAGTCCCGTTTTTAACCGTTTTTACAAATAAAATGATCGTATTTTAGAATAACATTTTTCTCCGTGCAGAGGTTTTGGTTATGCAAAAAATGTTTCCCGGGGCGGCGGTACCCATACCGCCTCCCAAATTGAATGATCTACACTCTTTAGAATGAATATTTTCTTTTTAGAGCAGAATATAGATCCTATAAAATTCAACCAATAAGATACAAAAACTCAAAGATTCCACGAATTAGGACCGAAGTTTTACTCAAATTGTCTTTGGCCAAATAATTTCCAAACTTCTTATTTTTAATTGTCCTTTCTCCCTCTTCTCTCACTACCCCCGCGGTGAAACAGCAAGATGGTTAGTCAGTTACTAAATTCGTCAAATTAAAATGAAACCTTACAAAATATGTTACTTACAAATAGTATGGACTAAAACGATGAAGAAAAAGCAAAACAAACATGTATTGTACAAACATTATGTTTAATATTGTCAAAGGAAATTTTAGCCCACATCAGCACCAGACGAAATACAATAATAATTTGTCAAATATTGACTTAGTTTTGTAATGTGATACTAGACATCATTCCAGTCGGTGACAACACATTCTATAGGTTTTAAAACCATTAACCAAAGGATTAATTTTTCACGTGTAGTGAATACTTAGTTAATTTAATATCGATGTTAACCCTAGAGTGGGCGCGCTATGAGCATTTTGCCGCCTCCTAAAATTTACTAAAATTAAGACTGGACGCCATCAGTGCGTGGGGGCCGCTTGAGAACGTTGTTACCATCAAGTGTCGTCCGGCGGCGATTTGCTTACTGCGCGCCTACTCACATAAGTAGAAATTGTGCTTTATTATTTACGGTTAAATACATTTATTTTCTCAAAAATAAAACTATTCACTTATTATAAAAAAAAGTGATACTCTAAACTAAATATAAGAATTACTTATGAATAAGGTAGGTACTGCTAAATAAAGACACTAATTTACAAATCCAATACTGAACACTTGATGCTACGCCGACAATACTTAAAAGGGATTGCGATCTTCCTGGTTAAGCCATATACGACCGCTAGGTCTTTTGTAGATACCTTAAATATTCCTCTGAGGAACCAAATTGCTCGCTGTGTTCCTATAGAACAAGCATCATCTTCAAAGAAGGAAGGCAAGAGCGTTATATTATGTCCATCAAAGATAAATAGACTCACGAAAAAAGGGTGTCGCAGATGCTAAAAACTACTGTGCAATGAACATTGCACATAATAGTATGAAGACTATTTTGCCATAGCATATCCTGTAGATTTAGAAAATATTTAATTTTTTTCATTTTTATAAATATTATAGAAGGATAATACAGGATAACGAAAGAAAGTAAATTTAAATGTAATTTTTTTTTAAAGTCAATTGTAAACCAAAGTTCCTTAAACAGAGTTCAATAAATATGTTGATTTGTCATTCCTTATTTGTGTTTTACTTAAATCCTGAGAAAATACATAAATTAAATTGCAGTATTCCTACTTAAAATTGTCCACGAAAACGAGCGGCAAAATGCTCCCCACACGCGCCGACTGACGTTTTACGGACGCGCCCACTCTAGGGTTAATAAAGCAACAACATTACTCCGCAAAAAATGGTCCCATCAGAAACAAGAAACCTTCGTCAACACGATTTAGATCCTTTCTCTTTGTGAAAAATGTAAAACATATTTAGCATTTCGTAAAGTCAAACAAAACACCTTTACATAATTTAAGCCCGCCGTACTAAATTTGGAAATTTTGGTCCTTTCGTGGGAGCTATGTTTGTCTAGGTGGAAAGCAGGTCCTGATTTAGAGCGAATATAATCTTATGTCAAACTAAGGACCAAACCTTCCACATATGACCGAGCCACAGGAATAAAGGTATAAGTAAATAATTAATAAATGTTAAAATGGAACATTTTTTTATATTTTCAGACAAAACATTATGACATTTGAAATTGATCAATGGGTTAAATTTCTCCAAAAACTGTTGCTTTCCTAAATACAGCATTTTCCTAATTCTTGCTATTAATCGTCCCGTCCGTTGTTTGTGGAAGAGATGCCACTGGTTCTGGGGTACCCGAAACTTGTGCGTTTTTAATGGGAATACCTCACAAAAGTTCCAACTGCCGAGAACCAGTGACACCATGGCATCCCTAAGAGAGGGATGTTGTAAGGCCTGAGGGAATGGGATGGGGATGAAAAAGTAGAAGGTTTTAACATACCTGGATATTCATCTTAGGTATTTTTTTAAATATATAAACACCGCACAAGAATCCTAACTGCTCCCGTCTGAAGCCGGTGAGACTATGGCATACCCAATTGGGGTATGCTGTGAAACTGAAAGTAGGTGGGAGGAGAATGCGATGGGAAAGATAAAGGTAGGAAAGTAGCTGGCTATTCAGAGCTGGTCACCAAAAACGGCTAAAGCCATTTCAAGCAATGTTTCAATTCTGAACGGTGGTCTTACACTAGGGCGATACTGAGAATATCTTCCACTCTGGACCGTGCCGCAAATATATTACACATTATTTTTACATTAGCTCTACACAGGAGGCCCTGAGGGAAAAATTTCCTCAGGGCCTATGTCATCTTTGAAGATGCTTTGTGGAGGGTTTTTGAAGGGAAAGGAAGGAGAGGAAGTCTTGGGAAGGAAAAAGGTTTGAGTGGTGGGTAGAAATCTGAGGATAAATATGTCCAGGAGTGATGGACGTGTGAAGCCATCCCTCCACTGCGGTGCAAGGCGATGGGTCGAGAAGGTCCGGCTTGAGAGATCAAAAGGTCTACCAGTCGGTCAACAAGTCTCTCCTGATCCAGCCTGCCATGCAGATGGTTGGCAGGCGCATCCGCCCCCAAGTCCCGGATAAACCTAACCCCATGAACCCGGGCACCCCTGCTAAGTCACCAAACGTAGCGAACCAATTAATAATGAAATAACATAAATTAATCAAATAATAATACTGAAGGCATTCTTGCACAACTCACTATTTTTTGGCTACTAATACTTTGATACCCTCTGTAAGCACTTGCGTACTGCTTCATAACACTGTTTACAGGGACATTTGGAGGATTGCTTTCTTCATATATCATTTAGAGCGGTGATTCCCAAAATGGTCCAGGTGGACCCTCAGGGGTCCACGTGAGACTCGATGGGGGTCTACGTTGGCGTGATAAAAAAAAAGTTTACTTTGGCGTAAATATGGTAGAAATGTGGCAGCAGGGTGTCCACCGAAACCAGAAAAATTTTGAAAGTGGTCTACGAGAAAAAAAGTTTGGGAATCTCTGATTTAGAGTCATGATTTTATTTGAAATCTTGAAAGAGTCCTTGCGAGAGCTTTGAAGAAGTAACCAGGAGTTACTTATACCAGGACGGGAAAGTGGTGGGCCCCTTCACAACAACAAAAAGCATTCAAGGTGTTTGCATGCTGATCTTCCTGAAGTTGACAAAATGCACATATAATAATGTATAAGGGCACAAAAAGTAAGAAATATCGTGATTATTGTAAACTAGCTGACCCGGCACACTTTGTACAGCCTCAGAATCAATAAATGTTGTGTTTAATTTATTAGCTGAAATAAATTAAGTTTTTATTAAGTTAAAATAAATAGGTACCAACTCTTAGTTCAAAAAATGAAATTAAGCTGTTCACTAAGCATGAAATGTTCGGCACACTACACCATTGACAGTTCGAATTGATTCAAATTATGTCGACCAACGCAAATTATTTGAAAAGCCGGGATTGGTTTATTTATGGAAAAGCCGTTCAATACAAAATATACGAAAAAATTCATTTTCTCCATAATAATTTTTTCCGTGATTTTTTTCGATGTTTTAATAGTTATTCTGTTAATCGGGACGGAGACAAATCCAACAAATCAAAGATCATAAAAATCGGTTCAGCCGTTCTTGAGTTATAAATGGTGTAACTAACCCGACTTTGTTCCGCATTTTGCTAAAATTCAATCTTAGCATGTTTGCATTTACACTGAATCTCTTGTTATTCTTGTCAATAATAATAATTTATAATCGTGTTTCAAAAAGTTTCTGGTTATTTTTTTACTTATATCATCATTCCAAAGCACCAATTACGTGCAATTATTCATCAGATGATCCATGATTTACGAGTATTTGAGCTGGTTTACAACAATGTAAGTCCGTGCAGAATCGATGGCTTGCTAACAAAGGCCTTACCAATTCAGTGCCCACTTAGGGGCCAGTATTGCGGATAGATTCATTACCCCCTGAATAAATTCGGTGGATCAAAACTAAATTGAATGGACGGATCCGCTTTTGAGAAAACGCCCCAGGCCCTAGGGTCTTGCTATAGTTATACACCGAGAATGGCCAAACCTATTATTTAAAATATTTCACTAAATGAAGCCCAATTTTCATGTTCGATTAATTCATGAATTTCTTAACAAAGTTTTAAATATTTTCTTGCAAAAGTGGGTTTTTGAATTAAATCGAAATCCAGCCGGTGGGAATTCTCTAAATTCAATATTCCCAATCATTTTCTAAATAAAATATTCCCCAAGGCCATTATTTGTATTAATTACTAGCTTCTGCCCGCGACTTCGTCTGCGCAGGATTAGCACTTCGATTAGCCAATTTTCTTTTCGTAGGTCTCATCTATGTTTATACCAAAATTCTTAACCTATTTATTTAAAATATCCATAATTCTTGATTTGATTCAAGGGTGAGTACTTCAAATAAATTCACTAATTTAAATATTTTCTAAAATAGAATTTTGGTTTTACAATCATTGTTTTTCAAAATGTCATTCTCAAATTTTTACATTTTCGATTAAACAATAATTATTATTTGTAATACATGGAAAATAGCAAGCTTTGGGTATAAATTATAGCCTATATGTTATTCTGATGTATGAGCTATATTATTGTAAAGTTTCATTAAAGCCCATTCAGTGGTTTTTACGTGAAAGAGTAACAAACATACATACATCCATACAAACTTTCGCGTTTATAATATTAGTAAGATGAGTTATAGGTTGCTCAAGAAGAGTTATCTAATTTACGACTCTTTGAAACACTAGATGTAAAATCCAGCTGATTATTTTTCTTTGTAGTTTAATTCTTAAAATGGAAAGCTGTTGTGATTAATTTTTGAGGTATTATACCGTGTTGCGTTACCTTTACCCACGGTTTGAGACAGCGTTACAGTGTCCGTCATCAGGGCAGATGTGAATTGTGTTTCGATTAATCAAAGATTGTGGATAGTGTGTGCTTATTTATGTTGATGCGATTCCGTCTTGCAAGCTCCGATCCTCTAAAAAAGCTGGCGTTACAAAATAGTTTTCAATGGTTTTCTGCGTTTAGTTTTGGTTTAGCCGTCAAATGCCGGATACCAAGAACTATTGAGCTTAGTTCCGTCAATGATGTTTTGTGAATTTAAATTGCTTTAAATTAGGCATGCTCTATGCGTTTTGGGTCTTCCCAGGACTTCAGGAACAAATGCAAATTAATAGCCGGATTCCTTGCCCACTGGCAAGATGGCCAAGTTTGCATTCTCTAAAGTGTTCTGATTGTTTTGGAGATGGTCCGGAAGCTTCGGCATTATTCTCAACAATTATAGCTTTGACAATCAGTAACGATAGGGAAGTTTAATTTATTTTTGCTTTTAGTCAACGCCAATTAGGTAGGTACTGGTACAGACTGCCTTAAAACTTCTACTTCTAGATAAAAGCTTTATTGCAGATTTATTTCACATGAAATAAAGCCACACCACTACAATGAAATGTAAATTTGTTTAGGGTCTCGTCCATCCAATCCTGACCTAACTGGCGATTGTTTATCGCAAGCTTCAATGTCAATTCACTTACATAGCATAACACTACCTAACTAACCCCCCAGCTTATCTAACATTCCTACCAAAACAATTTTGTTTGCTTTGGAAAGATTTTTCGATCTGATTTGAGATTTATATTAAAGCATTCCTCACACTTTATTCGTAACACTAGCTCTAACATTGACATTTTCTCTGATTCACTACCCAAATTTAAAAGAAGCATCATGTCAATGATATATGAACTGTTTAATGCGCATATATTATATCCCTTCACAGATCAGCACTTCTTACACATACTCACACAACACACACACTTATACACTACGCACATCACCCGGTAGTTACTAATTATATATTCCACAAATAAGACAGTACAAAGAAACATATCATAGGTACCCACCATGAAATATTATTTAATATCTGTAAACTGTCTCATCACACTGTAACCAATGTACTATTTGTTTCTACGACATATATTAAAAAAAAAAACACATTTAATTTTTATTGTGTAGTTATTAAATAGGTTAGATTACGAAAAAAAATACGATTTTGAGATATTTATATCTAAGAGACTTCGTATATTATCCCCGGTTACATTCATCAGCCTTTCTGTTCGACGTGCCGGGTATTATTAGCCTTGCCGATATAAGGAAAACTGCTTTGCTGATAATAGCATATAATCTTTTGAACGGTACTATCTGTATTCCGGATATTATATAAAAAAATCTGTTCCCGTTAACTTCACAAGAGCGCGCAGGCCCAGGACTGGCGAGATGGAACAACAAAAGATGATGCCGCTCCGAAAAAATCCGTTATTAAATTACTTCAATTATTCAGTGGTTGAGTCGCGTATATATAGTCATCGCGTTTGCGTCCCGTGTTCGATTCCACGGATGGCTAAGTCCTACATCACAACACAAGCAACATCTTCCGCTTGGTGTGGTGGTAGTAGGAGATTTTCATATGCTGTTATTCGTATATAGGTTATTCGTAACCCGGGAATGTTTGTCTTCTTTTATTAAAACAACTAAAAAAAGAACATCGATATTTTTCAACTGAATGTTCAAAATTTAAAACATGTTATTATTACTTGACAAAATAGAATGTATGTCGGGTAATTATATTATATATAATGAACCTACAAATATATAATCAATATTTGTAGATTCATTAAATGGGGCCCAATTTTGGACCGATATCAATCGCAGAAAAATAAAAGATGTCCAAATTTGGACCTAAATCGCTCCAAGGGTTGTTATTGGTTATGTTAACAATAAAATAAATGGAAATCAATATACTAATATAATAATATTAATATATTAAACAGTAGTTAGCAATGATAGGACGACCTAATTGAACAACCTAATCAATTCCTTCTTTTGTATTTTTTATTATAGGTACCTAAGTATAATTTAACCGCTTGGGCACATAAGCTTGTTTTCACGACAATTTAATGACACGACATAGGAATGACGTATGCCCCGTAACTGAGTTATTAAAATACACAAGTTAGTTCTGCAATCAGTTATAAGGTTGCTTTAATTATATTTATTGTTTCTTCACATTTTAGGTATAACAGTTTACAATACAATTTTTAACCTCACTAGGACAAGCCTGTGTTGAGGTTAACAATTATTTACTTAATATTTTAATTATTTACTTAACTCAGGTACGGGACATACGTCATTCCTATGTCTACTTACGTTAAATTTTCGTTAAAACAATCTTTCGTGTCCAAGCGGTAAAGTAACAAAAATAACACAAAAAGAAAAACAAAAATATTACATCAAAAAAACAAAAATAATACTTCAAAAAACACAAAATAATGCAGGTAAAATAAAAATGATACTTAAAAGAACAATATTGTTACACAGATAATGGGCAAGCTAAAGGCTCTTGGCACATTACAATGTAAACATTTTTAAGCCTTCGTTTTCACTAAAATATAGATACATTCAACTAATTTTCAATAAAATTAGTTGAATGTATCTAACTATCAAAATGCCTCCGGCCAGTAAACAATATCTTTACGTCAATTAATTTGTATTACAACAAACAAGTCATATACCTACTGATTAAATGCTAGCTAACGATATCGTCAATAATTACAATGGGAGGTTGTAGACATGAATGCAGGAATATATGTACGTTACGTTTGAATTCAGTCCACACATTGATATTACCATAATATGTAAATAACAAACTAACTAACTTACGAACAAGCCTTGCTTCGGATGGTAGACTCGTGCGATAAAACGCCTTCAAACGTCGCACGTCCTTGCAACTACCAGGCAGTACTTTTAGTTGGGGCTTCTAAGTGAAAACTAATAATAATGATTTATTTGCAGACTTCAGTGTAGTGATAGTGAACCTTTTAATGCAAGAATATCCCCGAATTTCTGAAGTATGATGGCAACGAAAACACATCAGCACAGGTTCTCCTAGTAAGGTGCTCACGAAACATACAACATTACCCAACCACATTTTCACATCCACAAACCTACCTTCCACTCAATATAATAAAAAGTTCATAAATTGTATTATTATGTTTAAATATTAATAACTTTATGTGAACACTGTAATATTATATAGAAATAAAAAATTTAAAAAAACTATTCTTGACAGAAATTCACTGCCACGTTCAAATTGAAGGCAGACCTAAAATGCATATTTTCAAAAAAGCGTGGCACGAAAAATAAAAAATAAAACCTTATTTTCCGAACAGTTATGATTCTCGATAAACACGAATCCAGAGGTCGCGGATTGGAATTCCGACGCGCGTGGACAAATGAAATTTACCTATTTCTTGTTATGTGTTAACTCTCCGTATTTCCCCGGTGAAAGGCCATAATTTAGAATCGAAACGTTGCTAGAAATGGCTTTGTATGTGTTTGGTGGCCAAATCTGAATTACCAGGTTCATCCAAGCCGTTCATGTTTCCACGGCCTTCCCCTCCCCACTGCCTTCAGCATTACAACATATCGACCCTTTGGAATAACAAGATTCCATCTGTTGCCGAAACATCATGTGATAATGAACTCTAACGTAGCTTACTATAGACCCCATTATCGCATAACGTTAAGGCAACAGATGGAACCTTGTTATTCCATTACGTCGATATTCCAATTCAGGATGCCACGGTCCCAATTATTTCCTAAGAATATTAAAAAAGGCCAGATTCGCCGTTCTTCATGTCATTGGAGCCCTTTAAAAAAGAAAATTACGTTTTCTTTTTTCACAATATTATGACAATATTTGAATCTTATTACGGTATTTATTACAGCAGGAATAAAGGTGAAAATTGGATTGCACTTCGCCTCAAATTTTGATTCAGAAATGTGGTGTCTCTTCAGGGAGATACGGAAAGTATTGACGTAGATATCATAGCTAATTTTTTTGGATTCATTTCAAGCTGCTCAAAATATGATTTGTTTTGAGATTTTTACAGCCATAATGGTTAAGTTTAGGGATATTGTGTTGAGCTACATGGCACAATTACACAAAATATTATATCCATGAAACGTTTCTTCAAAAAATATTTTGACCGAAAACAGCCACCATCCACCAAAATTCGTCAAACTCCTGATCCATTTAAATAGTAATTATAATTCTGTCACCCTCCGTATCGTGCCTATAATTTTAATTCTGGTCACACGACCGACCTCCCGCACAAAATTATGTCCACCGTGTCTAGGGAGAATTGGATTACTTAAATGTGAATTTCAAGTTGTTGTGGAAGTTCTTGTTCCAAACAGTATGTAATAGATATAAACAGGAATCTTAATTAAGTGAAATGGAACACTGTGTAACATATATACATAGATAGGCTTGTTATCAAACAAACACTTAAGTGGATTAAGCCTGGACGGAAGTTTATAGGTCTGGTAGGTACCTTATTTATGTTCAGAAACAATTAATTGAGAATCTCTAGGAATTGAATTACAAAGTTTCCACTGATTGTTGCCGTCAACTGTTTTCGTGATCAACACTCAGATGAAAGTTAAAAATAGCATATTTCATGTATAAAACAAGATGTGTTGTGGAATATTTTCAATGAAATTTTGCATTATTTGGTGTTTACTGACTGTGTAGATTTTATTGGCACGAAGAGTTCTCCAATTTTTTTAAAATTTTTCATTCGTTCGTTAATTGATTCCTTTTTTTGACCGCTAGCATAAAAAATATTTAAAATTCAATTCTTTTCAAATTTTTGTGTCGTAACTAGTAAAGTTTATTAAATTCCGAGAACAGAACAACACGATTCTTTGTCAATTTTTTTTTAAAAGTGCTAAATATTTCAAAGCTATAAATCTGATAATAACAAGCTAATGGGCAAGCAGAAAAATAATTGCGTTTACCTTTAAAAACTAGATAGAAACGTTTGTGTAATTATTTTGATATTTAAATTTTTAAATCCGTTTTTTTTACAGAATGGAAAATGTTCATTGTGGATATACCTTTAGATCTTTACTTCTGTATGTTTCTACATTATGTCGAAAATAATTCTATAAGCTTTTTGTATTGGACGAAAATTTTAAAGATATTTAATATAATTCAAAGTAAAACCACCATAATAATTACGCTTTAAATTCATGTTGTTTTACCTATCAACCATTCGAGCGCTTTTTGCCACATTATGGCACTATTTCCAACACCTGGGATTGCTTTGTTGCCAAAATGTGGCAAATTATTTTATTTTTTTATAAAATGGAATATATAATATATTGTACATTCTAAATTTAACAAAATATACATTCTCTAGATTGTTTAAAAAATTTTAAGGTTAAAGATTTAATTATATATTTTTTTATAAATCCTACAAATATGTGATAATAAATAAAAGATAAGGGAATTTATTGGCTATATAGAACTATAATCAGTTTGTATGTCTCCATATTCAAATTCGGAGGTATGATTTTTTTAATGTGGGCGGAAAAATTTCCTTCAGCAATCCGAGAAAAAGATTTTAATTGCTCTTTCGCTCCAGTGGTTATCATAATTTAAGTTCTGAGACGTAATTTGCTTTCGGAACCCGTCTCTCCGAGGCAATGTGGACGTCAAGTATTATTTTTTTTCTCTAGTTATCAATTTCAAAACCAATAATCTTATTGTAGTTTGATAAATATTACGCTAGATGGCGTTTCATGAAGTTTTTTTATGATTTTATAGAATATGATTTTATAGATTTAATCAGTTCCATCATATAATATTATTATTCCATTAATATTCCACCATAAACTGAAAATGTAATCTCCTCACTGAAAGATTGGGCAGTCTCCATGATAATTACAAATAATATTGTGTCTGTGCCCACAACGATTACATTGACACTTGAATGCCATCTGGATATATAATAAATATAAATATAAATTAAATAAATAAACATTTATTTGGTAATGCGCAAAATACAACCGTACATGGGCTCGATAGCCAGCCCTGAAAGTCTTTCTGGACCGTTTTTTTCATGTTGACATTTTTTCATGACATGATTTTAATGTATTTCTTTACCTGAAGCAACTATTGCCACGGCTCAACAAGTGTATTGATCGTAACAGGGATTACGTCGAAAAATAGTGGGTATAAATACCAAAAATGTCATACCTGCTTACCGGTATCCTTTTTGTGTAAAAATTAAATTTACCTGATTTTAAAATAGAAAAACTTCTTTAATTCTTATACAGTCCTCGTATTAATCGAAAGAGAAGAAAGGCGACTTCCCACCAATGTTTTTTTTTAAGTTTTCTTTATTCATTGAATTGTTAGTTATATGAATTAAGGATTTTTTGACCACCATGCTAGGTACGTGCCCGTGGGTTTTAGACTTATCAGGTTAATACTGATAAGCCGATAGTCGAAATAGTAACCTTTTTATAACGCAAAGACCATTCTCGTGTACCATACATCAACATGGTCGATGAATTCCGAAATAAGGTGGTCACGAACAGTACCCCAGACTGTAATACAATAATCCTCCAATAGGTACCAGAACCTTTCCAAATTATTGTTGTTTGGAGTTTTCGAGAAAGAAATTATTTTCAAAGCAATTTGGTCACATTCAATGGTACAAAATGAACGCAACGCGTGTTCAAACTTTGAAAATAAAAAAGGTTATATGTGTGCGTTTAATGAAACAACAACCTTTCTTGATTCCTTAACCTTCACGTAAGCTACTGAAGGATAGGTAATTTTATTTCTTTGCATGGGTATATTAATTATTAAGGCACATTGTTTGATTAGTTGGAGGCATAATTACCTGTTAAAAAACTGTTCAAAATATAATTAAGGTGGCCAAACCTTTACAAAATCTATCTAGCTATTGGATAAAAATACTAATACTGGATGTCCGGGGGTAAAGTGCAGTAACTTCGGGAGGTGATTCTACATGATAATATAAATAAAAAAGATAGAAGACTTTTTTCGAAATTTCAACTTTAAGGGGTACTTTTTAGGTAAAATGATAATAATCAGTCCGTCGTATGCGGCCAGCACTGGGTACTATTTTACGCTGTTACGATACGGGTGACTCACAACAATCCAACGTAGCGGGCGGGCGCACAGCAAATTTATCAGTAAGTTTGTACCGTACACTAAGGATTTTTGAATGGGAAAAAAAAGTTGGAATTTCGAAAAAGTCATTTATCTTTTTTACTTATATTATCATGTAGAATCACCTCCCGAAGTTACTGCACTTTACCCCCGGACAACCTGTATAACTGGTGGCGCCAACATTTTCGCTCGATTTTCAAAGACTACATCTTTGTTTGTAAATAGAAATAATTGGCTTGACACAATTTATTCCGCGTTCTTGAAGAGTATAGCGCTCCACGGTTTATCAACATGTATTATGTTTCTGTTTACTGAAACGATGTCAATTATAAAAGCATGAAAGCATCTATCAATAGGGTAATAATATCTTCTGGGTTCCTTGTCAACTCAGAATCAACTCAATAACTCTTTAAAAAGTCGTTAAAAGCTATGAATTTTTAATTATTTTAAAGTAGCCCTTACGCCTGCCTAACATAATATATTTCACCAATGTTATACATGTATATATTTTTCATAACTTTTAATGACTTTTCAAAGGAGGTGTTGAGTTGAATTAATTCATTATGAGTAATCCGGTCACCGTCTTCTGCCCTTTTAATATAAGAATAACTTATATAGTATCTCAATAAACAGCTTAGAAGTTTATTTAAGTTCTACCCACTTAACTTTGTTTATTTCAACTTGTCACTATCGCTAATAAAAAAATAGCATTATCGAAGAGCTGAACCCCCGTACTTCCAACTGGGGGCGTGGAAGATATATTTATGAACGGTTATATTTGTAACAAGCTTCTGCCCGCGACTTCATCTGCGCAGGATTAGTACTTATATTAGCCTATTATTTTTTCCTAAGTCAAATCCATGTTTATACCAAAATTCTTAACCTATTTATTTAAAATATCTATAATTCTTGATTCGATTCAAAGTGTTAGGCGAGGACTTCAAAATAGAATTTTGATTTAAATAAAATTTGATTGTTTTGCAAAATGTCATTCTCAAATTTTGACATTTTCCATTAAAAAATTATTATTATTTATAGTATATGGAAAATAGCTAGCTTTATAAAGCCTATATGTTATTCTGACGTTTGAGCTATATTATTGTAAAGTTAGTTATTGTAAAAATCCATTCAGTAGTTTTTGCGTGAAAGAGTAACAAACACATATACATCCATACAAACTTTCACAAACTTTCAAACGTTTATAATATTAGTAAGATAGATGTGTAGATATTCAACATCGAACAAAAAATACATAAACAATAAACGCCCTCTACGAACACCATATCACTCAACTTTCCTACAATTGTGAATGAAATATGTTACTCTGTTATAGGTAGATACTATTTATAATTTTACACCATTTTCGGTTTATTATTTTGCATTGTCACGTTGTTCGCTGTATATCAAAAGCTTTTGTAAAGCATTTATCTAACTATAAAATAATATTTAAAAAAAACCATAACCATGTATATTGTGAATATTAATATGCAAGTGACGCGCCTGCCAAGAATATAACTACTTTACACAAAAAGGTTTGTTTCGATTATTCATAATTTAGATGTGAAGTAAAGTTTGACAATACGTTGAGAATTCCAAACAGCTGACGAATGCAATAATAAGTAATCATTTTAAGAAGAAAGAAAAAAAAAACAGAATATGTTCCTGTAACTAGGTATAGTTCCATTTTAGCATCAAATCGCCGCTCTGTGTGCGGCGTTGTTGGCGCACACTTCCCCCGCACTAGAATGCATCCATTCATTTTCACCTGCACAATGGCGCATCTCGCACTTGAGGAATTACACAGTAGCGTGTGGATGCGCGACGTGCACTGCACGAGTACCTACTACGGGCTGTACCGGCTCCACTGGGCTTTATGAGCAAATCTACAACACTTGTCTGTCGGAGTGGTGCCCTCGTGAAATAACGAGTTGTTTGCGACAGTTTTTTTTTCGTTGGCTCACTACTCCTGCTTCGCTCTAACTCTAGTGCTATGTCAAACAAGGATAATTGGAAAAAAAATAAAAGTAGGTTCTATTTGAACAAGGAAATCATCAGGACTTTGAATTTTTGTCCTTGTTGTCAAATAAAGATATTCAAGCTGATAAATATAATAATAAGGTGTTTATTCCAGTATGTGGGGAGTTTAGAGTAGTCCCACACATTCCATAAAGGTACATGAATATTTGAAAAAAAAGAAAAAGCACGTCAGTATATGAGTATATAAAAAAAAGGTAAAATCCATTAAAATGTGCTATTTTTATTCGTGTTGGAGTTATAAATCACCGTCAATTTCAATACATCCCACATAAAATCCATTAAAATGTGCCATTTTTATTCGTGTTGAAGTTATAAATCATCGTCAATTTCAATACATCCCACATAATATACATTAAAATGTTCCATTTTTATTCGTGTTGAAGTTATAAATCATCGTCAATTTTGAATACATCCCACATAAAATACATTAAAATGTTTCATTTTTATTCGTGTTGAAGTTATAAATCATCGTCAATTTCAATACATCCCACATAAAATACATTAAAATGTTCCATTTTTATTCGTGTTGAAGTTATAAATCATCGTCAATTTTGAATACATCCCACATAAAATACATTAAAATGTTCCATTTTTATTCGTCTTGAAGTTATAAATCATCGTCAATTTCAATACATCCCACATAAAATACATTAAAATGTTCCAGTTTTATTCGTGTTGAAGTTATAAATCATCGTCAATTTCAATACATCCCACATAAAATACATTAAAATGTTCCATTTTTATTCGTGTTGAAGTTATAAATCATCGTCAATTTCAATACATCCCACATAAAATACATTAAAATGTTCCATTTTTATTCGTGTTGAAGTTATGAATCATCGTCAATTTCAATACATCCCACGTAAAATCCATTAAAATAAATTAAAGAAAACCAAAGCAAACAACTTACGCCGCTGTAGGCGTTAGATTATTAGCATGCTGCTATCAGAATGTATGGGAAATGTCAGAAGTTGGACATATTATTAACGTTATAGGATATTTGCACGTAGTACCTAATATATACATATATGGGTATATAATTGATAGTAGTATAATAAAATAGCATTAATTGTTATTAATAAAATGTCGATAATAATCATTTAATACAATAAAATTGAGTTTCTCAAAATTAAAGGCATTTATTACAACATTATTTTGCAAATAAGTGTATGGCAATTATTTATTATTTATTAAAAATGTTTATATTTTTGTGCTTATGTATATATTTGTTTTGATAAGCCAATTGAATTGGTTTAACAGGACTTGTTTCTTGATACTATGTATTTAATTATTCTTTCAATAAATAAATAAAATACAAAAAATAAAATAAAAACTTAGATATACCGTTTTACTTTAGTGCAAGGTCTACAAAAAAGCCGATTTCCTAAGTTAGGAAATTCTATACTTTTTTAAGAAAATAGATTTTTGAAGTTTCAAACGAGGAAAATCATTACCTTACTCGAAAGCAAAAATCATAAACGTCCTTTCACAAAATTTTTCTAAATTGATAATTTTATTAATTTACAATTCGCGTAATCAGAATCCAACTTGCCTCCAAATCCGAAGCTTGAAATTTCCACAGTAATAATATTTTCCTGTAATAATTTGATCCTGCAAATAATATAATTTACTACGCACCATGAAACACAAAAAACACTGGTAAAAACATAAATCCTCCCCATAAAATCAGCCTACGGCTACAACTAAACAACCGGAGCCAATATAATGGCAGCCACAACGTTCCCGAGAATTAATTATACGGACATTGTTCGTATTCGGACGGAACGTGTATGCCCGTATTACATAACAGTGGCGTACCCAGGGGGAAGGGGGCGTAAACCACCCCCCTCCCCCCCCTTACCATAAAAAAAACTTTTTTCCAAGAGAGAAGCGTAACGTTTTAGCGTGCGTATAATGCTCGTACTATATTTTTTATTTACATTGAAGAAGAAGATAGAAACTAATAAACCTAAACTTAACATGAAATGGAACAAGACACAGAAAATTAAAAAGCAACGGTCACAACTGGGAATTCAACCTATGATATCGTTCTTACCTTAACCGACATAGCTATTGAAATATATTTGTTTTTCGTCAATTTTGTCGATTTCATATTTCAAATTCAGTATTAACAATATTAACTTCAATTAATTTTTCCCATATTTTGGATGCTATCTTTTTAAATTATTAACCTCTCATTTGTCGTAAGCCCGCCGGCGGGCGGGTGACAGCTGTCAGATTAAAAAATAAAATGTGATTTTAACCCTTATGTTTAAAGAAACTGTAAAAGGACAAGGTCAGAATCGCTTTCATCAATACCATTTCAGATTTTTCTTTTTATTAGAGCACTCTAGCTTCTCAGAATGAAAAAGAAAATTAGAGGAGGGAGAGAGAACATCAACTTAGATGGGGGCAATGGGGAAGGTGTCTAAGAGGGAGGGGTGAAAGTGAGCGGGGGTAACGGGAATATTTAAAAATGGGGCATTTCGACAAATCTAATTGTTTATTAAGTAAATTTTTATTTATTTGAAGGGCTTCAAGATTATTAAGTCTTAGACCTATCCCATTTCTGTGTAATACTATGGTTGTATAAATGTCCCAATTTACAACAAAATTTTAAATTTCAATGAATTAGAAACAACAATGCACATTTAATTTCGTTTAGCCCGCCCCAACCCCCTCCAAGAAAAAACGTGGGTGCGCCAATGCTCCTCCATACGTCATAATATTATCTCTGTATACGTATTCCGGGTCCGTTCGGTCTGATAATAAAGTAAATAAGTTGGTACCCAATCATTAGGAATCTTGTTTCTTCAATATCTCTCGTCCATCTCTCTATCCCGTAAAAAGAGTACGTGACCAAATTCATATAAAACATCGTAAGACCTCCACGCCTTGGGTCATTTTACTCCGAAGCGTATCTCAAAGGCCGCGCCTCAAAAGATATCAGAGATGAAAGACTTGCCTTCTTTATATTTCTGTTTCGGCTGGCTGAATATTGTAAATTATTTTTCCCAAATTGAAAATAATTCTCCAAATACAAATCGATGTTATTTCTCTAGTCAATCAAAATATTCATAACCCAAACATATTGATTACTTCTGATTTTGTAACGAAAAATTATATGTGGTAGATTTCTATTTTAATATGAATTTATAATTAAATACGTTTTCACCTTAATTGCATTTATTTATTTTTATCTAGAAAAACCTTTAAAAAACCTACTTAAAAATGTATGCTACGTGTATGCGATAAAAATGTGACCCCTTTGGCATATTGTTGCAAAATCATCTATGAATAAGTTCAAAATGTGGATTGTTTCTCAAGTATATGGGAGCCTCACAAATAAAAAAAGCTTGTGTAAGCGGAATGGATGAGATTAAGCAAGGGACTGCCATCATTGAGTGGGTGTGATCCGTTTTTATTTGATTAATTTGTGTTATTTCACAATTTATTCACAAAAAATAATATCTAGTACATATAGTTACTTTCAGTAAAAATGGTGAAAGACCAGCATTCAGAATCGAAGCTTAGCTTTAAGAGTCATTGACCGGCGGCTGAGAATAAAGTTTAAAAATGCTTGCAACTGCACAGGGGGGTTAAGGTCACGTGAATAAAATATGCTTTGTTGAAAGAAGAAAATGTATATAGCGAATTTATAACGTGAAATTGAATAGAAGAGAAAGTCGGGGACGTCCGGCATGGCACGATCAATTGAATCAAAAACTTTAATAGGGCCAGTGTCAAGTGTCACGAGACGGAGTCTGGATATGTAATATGAATGAAGGAAAGGAGTTTTTGCAAATATAGAGTCATGTGGCGGTCTATTCTCTCCAAATGACGGTTTATTAGTTAGTTAATCTTAAATTCTTAACAGATAATAAATATTCAGCTCTAAATTTCTGTTTTTATTCGAAACAAATTTTATTTTTAACCCGTTTAATCACAGGAGACCATATTTGTCCCAGCTCACATAGGTCTCATAGAAATCGTTGTTTCTCCCTTACTATCATAGTAAGAAGTATAATCTGAACGGTATTGGAAAAAGAAAACAACATGCTATATATTAGGTCCTTACATATGAAATTGGCGTTTTGCCGTACTGGAAACTTTGATCTCAAATATCTTCTCTTTGGTTAGGAATTCCAAATTAAAATTTATACAGCTATTTACTCATGTATTTGTGTTTCGAAAATTATAATTCGTTTGTTTTTTCCTTAATTGTTTTTTTTTCTTTGCGTCACTTAGTTCACTTAATGGAAAACTTGAAATATCGCGTTATTTACGAGTACGAGTTCCACCGTGGCACCAGTGCTGCAGAAACGTCTCTAAGGATTAATGGTGTGTACGGCGACGGTGCCGCAAAAGAAAACACAGTGCGTTTTTGGTTCTAACGTTTTCTTTCTGGAAATTTCGACCCGCAGAACAAGCCCCGTGGACGGCCGGAGACCAAAGTTGATAATGAAGAATTGAAGGCTATTATGGAAGCGGATCCATTGCAAACCACGTCCGAGTTAGCTGTAGGCTGCGGTGTTAGTGATAAAACTGTTTTAATCCACTTGAAGCAAATTGGGAAGGTGAAAAAACTTGAAAGGTGGGTACCTCACGAATTGGGTGAAGCAAATCAACAAACGCGCGTTGACTGCTGCGTTGCATTATAATGAAGGGATTTTAAATCGAATCATTACCTGTAATGAAAAGTGAATTCTGTACGATAATCGGAAGCGCTCATCGCAATGGCTGAACCCTGCCGAACCAGCCAAACCAAAAAAGTTACTCCTGAGCGTTTGGTGGACTAGTGCTGGTGTCGTTCACTACATTCTTAAATCTGGCCAGACGATTACGACAGATGTCTATTGTCAGCATCTGCAAACCATGATGGTTAATTGCTCTAGGCCACTGCTGCTTCATGATAACGCTAGACCACACACTGCACAACAGACGGCTACCAAATTAGAGGAGCTTCAATTGGAATGTTTAAGATATCCACCGTGCTCTCCGGACATTGCCCCAACCATTTTTTTCGAAATTTGGATAACTTCTTGCAAGGGAAAAAATTCAACTCCGATGGGGCAGTCCAAACCGCCTTCAAAGATTTTATTGATTCCCGTCCGAATGGTTTTTTTAGTAAAGTCATATACAAAACGCCCATTTCATATGTAAGGACCTATTATATATTCAAATCTAAAAGTAAACCACAAAAAAATTTAAATTTACACCTTTATGAAACCAAAGTTTCCGAACGCAATTTGGAAAAAAATTATGACACTACGTGAATTTTTCAAGATTTTTTTCTACATGAAACGACAAAAAAGTGAAGTTATATTAACGTTTATAATTAATTTTTTTAAAGAAATATGTGTGTGTGTGGTTTTTTTTTCATTATCAGTAATTTTTGTTAGAAAAAACTTAAAAGTGCGCAACTTTTAAAACTTTTTAAAGTTTTTATAAAAAAAAAATTATACTTTTAAAACAAATCAAATAAAAACATAATACTAAAAAAATTACATTTGTATTTCTAATAATAAAATCTATTTCATCGAAAACAGTTGTTAGTTTTCGGATACGTTAACTAATATTCCATTTATTTAGATTTTATTGCAAAGCAGGAATATTGTTAGCCTCTGACAAAATACGCCAAATTTTAAACAACATTATTCACCAAAACATTTTAGGGGTGGTCGCCCGGAAACTATTAGGTCTGTCGGTAAACTGTACAGTTGATGAAGTTAAGAAAAGTTTTCCGAAATTAGTTTTTAAATACATTTTAATTGTCATTGGAATAAAATTACTCCACGAGCAGTCTCTCTGTTATTCAAATATCGTGGATGATGTATGATTATATAGGGAATATTTTAAAATTAGAACTGTTATTTATGTTTTCACTTTATTTTGGTAAATCTCAATTCTTTGTCTTTTTTTTAATCAAAATGTTGGACGGCGCGGTAATACAAAAACTAAGGTAACACCAATTAGCTTTTCTATGGTCAGGAGATTTCTTATTCGTCGTTTCCTAGTAAAATATGTGGATGGATTATACAGTTTAGATTTACAGTTCATCTTTAGATTTAAGGTGAGTGGAATTTCGTTTATATAAAAACTTATCCTGTTCCTAACAATTCAATCAAGCTTTTCCCATAATTTACTTTGTTTTTCAGTTTCACCTAAATGATTTTTCGGATTGACTATTTTAAATGTGTGGAACAATTAGTATGAAATTCAGTCGTATTTTTTCATACTCAATATCTTAATCATGCCATTTATTGGATAACCACCACCTCTGCCAAAGATCACCCCAAGTGGTTCGCAACCTTTGTTGACTTAGCAAGGGTGCTCGGGTTCACGAGGTGAGGTTTTTCTAGTTCTTGACGGTAGACGCGTCTGCTTAATTAATACGTGGTGGGCCTCTCCAACTGGACTCTCTCGACCCATCGCCTTGCACCGCAGTTGGAGGGATGGATCTATACATCCGTCACTCCTGGACAGACTGAAGCTCGGATTCCTACCCACCCTTCATGCTGTTTTCCTTCCTAGAACATCCTCTCCTTCCTTCATTTAAAAGACCCTCCACACAGCATCCTATAAGATGACTTGTAGATTGTGTATCTAATAAAGTGGTGTAAAAAAAGTAATTTTAATTTTATTCATTAATTATGTCATCAAAAATAAAAACCTACCTATAGAAGAAAAACTGTTCGAAAAATTGAATAAATATTTCAACATCCATTGTATATTTACCATTTTACAAATAATGCTATGAACTTAGTAGGTATATTGTCAGATGGTCAAGAGTCAGTTGTCACCTCTTTAAATATCAGAAAACTTCCCTTTTTAATTACCTATCCTAACTACGGTGCACTTACTTCTGCGGGTAATACGATACTTCTATTACCGGCTACTAAGAGTACTCCCTTTAACAATTCTTTATTTTAGGGTTTAGGAATTTCGTTATGGAGAGGAACGACCGAGAGGCCGTTTTCATATAATACTTGGTTTTGGATATCAGGCCAAAATGCCCAACCGAACTGAATATTTTTTTATATAAAATATATAGCAAATATCTAGATCGGAAATGATATATTTAATTTATTTGTGTATTAAATTATAAAGTACAAGTATTTCGAGTAATCTATTTTCTTTTCCTTGGTCCCATTCACCTTTTTATTTAAAATATGTATAATTCTTGATTCGATTCAAAGTAATAGTCGAGTACTTCAAATAAATTCACTAATTTAAATATTTTCCTAAATAGAATTTTGGTTTAGCGATCATTGTTTTGCAAAATGTCTTTCTCAAATTTCGACGTTTTCTATTAAACAATAATTATTATGTTCAATTATTGAAAAATAATAGCTAGTATTAAAAATTATAGCCTATATGTTATTCTGATGTATGAGCTATAATATTGTAAAGTTTTATTAAAATCCATTCATTAAATTTTGATAGAGTAACAAACATACATACGAACTTTCGCGTTTATAATATTAGTAAAATAGTCCAATAAATAATTCCATTTTTCTATATTTTAGAGCAACTTGGCCAGTTTTTAGTGAGTTAATTTTAATTATTAAAAAAAAATAATCTTGCCCAACCTACAGCAAGAAGAAATAATGTTAAATATGTATATCGCATAAAAAAACGTGTTTCGGTTCGAATTTTTAAATTCAATATGACAAATTTGTGTTCCTGCGTAAACCAGTCGTTAATTTTAATTTAAGCGCATTAAAAATATTTATACATAATATATTTTTTTTAGTTTACATTACATCATATTTAAATAGTTGGAGGGAAATTTTTTTTTTATATAATTGTTATTAACTCACAAATAATTGCCAAAGATATCTCTTAAATAATGAAAAATATATTTTTTCTAATTACCTATATTTTATAATTATTTAAAACAAAAATAAATAAAAATAGCTTATTACCGTTCCAGATATTTGTTATACTTTTTGATTTAAAAAATTATTTGGTTGTGTATTTCAGCCCCAAAACCGAAATTAAGTTTTGGATGAAAAAGGCAGCGCAGTGTCTTCTCTTTTGTAAAGGTAAATAGTTGCTTGGAATAAGCACCATTTAGTACTTTGTCAAAGCTCTGTTGTTTGGTGTTGAAAACTTGGAAGGTATCCTAATCTAATTTTAGTTCCTGTTATTAGTCGTTGTTTGTCAGAATCCTTACCCAAAACTAGTATACGTATGTTAAATAAATAATAGCTATGAATAAGTTATCATATTGTACCTACATAAATATTTTCAGCCTTACTAATAGGCGTTGTGAATGTTTTATATAATTGATAAACAACCGTGTACCTGAAAAACTTACTAATAAAAACGAAAAATAGAAACACACAACTGCCTATTTCCTGAAATAAAGTAATTCCTGAAATCTGTTGTAAAATTTTTTCGTAATATTAATTTGGTTCAAATTTCGGATTTTTTCCAAAGTATTTTATATATCCTATAATTTTTATTTTTTTTTAAGATGTAAAAACAAGTATTTACTAGTTTACAAAGTAGATAAAATTTCCTTTTTGTATTTGAAATATATTTTAATGTTTATAAAATGCAATTTTTTTTAATTCAGGCAAGAAAAACGTTAAAACAGACATTTTTAAGAAAGACGTCCAAAACTTTCGAAAAATGCAAAATGAAGAAAAGACAGTCCTTTTATTTGAAGAATTTAAACGAAAGCTGTCAATTCACATTTTATCTAAAAAAAAACGTTGTACATTAACAATAATTTAATCAAAAGCATTAGCACGGCGAATGGCAATTTAACTATACATAAGAGATCTCGAGGTCACATTTGATCCCAAACTTACCCTTTCAGATCGTATAGTGGAGTTGGCTTCCTTGTGTAATGAACTTCTTGGATTTGTTATAAGAACAAGTAAACAATGTTCCAAGCCTGAATCCATGACATATTCAACTGCATTATAGCACCAACACTAGAATATGTTTCTGTTGTTTGGGACCCATCCCAGCAAAAATTCAAAAAATTACTAAAAACAAACAAAAATTTATGTATAGTTCTGGCCCAGCAGGTAAGGTGCTGATAAATATCTAGTTGTTTTGACATTTTCAACATTGGCCTTGTAGGTTTCAAGAGCTATTTTAAGCAAAACCTCTAAAATATGTTATTGTAAAATTTTTCATTTCATTATTTAAATTTATGAAAACTATTTCATGTATATTTTAATAAAATCTCCACAATCTGTAATACCTATTATTAAAAATAAGAGATTTAATGATATAATGTATATCCAGTTAAGAATTAAGATAACAAAAATGATTAAATTCGCTTTAACTCATACTATCACTGGACGTTCCAATTCTGAGAACGTGGCACAGATTTTGTTAAAATTAATAACGTTATTATTAAGATGGGCAAGTTTTTTTTCGTATTTATTATAGTGTCTTTTTTTTAATTAAAAGGAGTTTTAAGAATTAAACACAAAAACAAAAAAACAATGTTACAAACGCTTCTTCAAGTCCCAGCAAAACCAAATTCTGTGGAATTTACAAATTATTCCTTTCGCAAGATATTTTATTTAAGACTTTTCCGGTTCAAAATATGTATAGAAAAATTTGATCTGAAAACATGTTTTTTTTAAATTTTAAATCAGTAATATTTTTATTAAATTGGTACGAAACAGTATTTTATTGTGTAAAAGGAAGAAAAAACATTTTCTGGGATGAAATAATTACTTACCAAAGTTCCGTTAAAATCAAACATATTTAAGATTTTTCTTAATTGCCGCTGTACTTCTTATATCGATTTATTTTGTGTACACTGCTTATAAAAATTATTATTTGCTGTCTTTTTATTAACAAAGACGGTTGAAACTGCAATATCTAGAATTGCAGTGCCCTTGACCATTTGAAAATTTAAAAAAAACTGCACATAACCTACTTTCCACAACTTCATCATAATAAAAACAGAAATATTGCTTTAATAATAAAAAAAACACAAATATTGGTTTCATAATAAAAAAACACAAATATTGCTTTCATAATAAAAAAACACAAATATTGTGGTATTTACGTCAATAGTAGAAACTACCGCATTAGAAATAACAATTTAAATTATAGCGAATCAAGATCACAAGGAAAATGAAAGGGTGTAATGCAATGGAAACCTAAGAGGAAAGCTGCTAACAAGCTAATTAGCCATGTTACAACTGTGACCAAGTTCCTATGCGACACCTCTAAAAGCCTTAAACTTTTCCTCACCCCGACGCTTTCCATATAAATTAACTATTTTATTCCATCCGTGGAAACTAAAAGGAAATTTCTCCTCTCCGCCCGGGAACTGAACGAATCTACGGTTAAACAAAAAAAGTTGTCAGAACTTAGTGAGAATTCATAGATTCATTCGCAAAACGTTTTTCATTTGTTAATAAAATTGTTTCTATTGTAATGTTGACGAATGTCATTACAGCTATCATTATTATATAACGGTCATCATGTTGTGAAGTGCGTTAATTTTCAGAAGTTGTCAATTGTCCGCTGTGAGCTAGGTAAATACCTACAATATGCGATGAACGTTAATATTTTTTATAATAGTCTTAAAATAAAGCTTAAAATAACTTAGTAAACATTACATTTATTTTTTTATATATTTACTTAATGCCGACCGGGTTTCGCTACAATCGTAGCTTTATCAGGGATGTACATGTACAATACTCTACTGAAATCTACAAGTATAGAAGCATGTGTTATAAATAATATATTATGCTTTCACAGTGGACTAGTGGAAAAAAATGGGTTGAACTTTAGTGGAAGAGGTAGAAGTAAGGGAAAGTAGTGCTCTTTGTTAATAGGGAACAACCCAAGTATCGGACTTTGTTAATAGGAAATAACCTAAGTATCGGACTTTTATTTAGGTTTATTTGGATGTTGATTACTTTGTTTTTAATGTATTTGGCTTTCCTTAGCTCTAGTGCTTCTTAGTTATCCAATCTGGTACCTATTGCGGTCTTATGCCATAAGGAGACTTATGGTCAGTTTCAATGAGATAGTTAGCAAATTCGGAGAAGCCATTATTATTTAAATATCTTAGGTGTTATTTGACTCGGATATTAAAACTACGCGCAGTGGTCTTTGAGCCCATGGATCATGGAATGAAAAGTGGAATATTTGTGGAATAAATTTCTTCACAATTAAAATAAATTGTTTAGCATTAAATATTAACCCCACTAGGGATCGCCTGTATCGGGGTTAATAATTTCACAATTTTATAAAAGTAACACACGTAACAGCAATTTAAAAATAACAATGATGTATGAAATTTCTACAAAAAAAAAGAATTAACAACATAATAATAATTTGTTTGATCAAATTATCAAACAAAATGTTATTATTTACTGTGGCATTAGTTAATACCATTTTTACAATACAAAAAATCAAAAGAAAAAAAAAATCACTAATAGAAAAAATCATATAATGATCAAATAAGGGATTGTTAGAGGAATTGTAAATAGTTGTATAAGATGTTTACTAAGATATTGTTTTATTTTAAATTATAATGTCACATCACGTATCTGCTTCACACGTTGTCCAGGTAGTTCATTATATTATTATGTTGTTAAATTTACAAAACTTATCTTCTGTGTTTGAATGAAATTTTGTTAGAATGTAAGGCCATATAGTTGAAACAATTCACAGATTCCATATTTGATAACTGTCCTACTCAAATCCAATATCATATTTTTCTTTCATTAAAATGCATTATCATATTTCATCACGTAGTTTGTTGTTATCACTGTTATAATATTATTATATAAGTATGTGTATACCCTATTTGTTCAACAACTTTGTTAGTTTGTTGTACCTTGTCTTCATTACGTTTTTAACTTTATTGAGATCTTTAAAAGCATTGGAGCCTCCACCGTTAACTTATTACTTTTGCACACCTTCCACAGTAGATCTTAAAGACCTGAATTAGTTCATTTCATCCTGTGCTATGGCATTACGACACACGCACAGGACCGGCTCTACGCGGGCGTAATTGAAGCAGCTGATAATATCTGACACCTAATGATATAATTTTTATAAAATGGCGCTACACAAAAGTACAAGTCATCCAAATATTATTGTTTACAAATACCACATACCTCGGAGTCTACTGTTTTTTTTTGGGGTGCCAAAATTTACTCGCCTTAGGCGCCGTTTGGCTTAGGGCCGGCCCTACCTTCGCGGACAGCTGCACAAAAGTAACTGGAAAAGTTGTACCAAGTTACGACCCAAGTCAAATAGCTAAATCAAATTGTTACGTGGAAACAGTGAGTTTATGTAGCTGCCGAATCGATATTCTCGGATATTAGTCGTATTATTGATATAGGGTGAAAATTGGGGGAATGTCCTGGGAATAGCAGGTCAGGCTTTACGGTCCGGACGGCGCGGAGTTTAGCCTGTTACTAACAGTCTCGTGGAATTGGTTTAAGGCATTTGTTGTCTGGTAGTTGACTTTGTGATAATATTAACAGCATAAGACTGACATACATAACCTTATTGCTGTTTTGCTAATGAAGAATTATTGGGTGAACATTGGGGAAAAGCTATGGGAATAGCAGGCCACGCTTTACGGTCAGAAAGCTGCACAGTTTTTAAATGCCTACACTTCAACCTCATAAGATACTCCAATTGGGGATGCCACAGTCTTGCTGGCTCCATACGTGGGTTGTCGTATAGTCGCACACTTGTGTGGAATGACACTGGAGAGGGTTTCATTTATTTATTTTTTCTTTAGTATTTTCTGCTTTTTACAGAGGGTACATTGCAAAAATAATTCGTTACTTCACAGTGTTTTTATAATTGAATAAAATAATAAACAGAAATTATCAGAAAAACATCATGATATAAAAAAAAATGTTTTAGTAAGTTAACTTCATTGTTATATGCATTTGCTAGGTGTAGGCGTTCTATATAATTTGAGTGTGAATGGTGACATAAATAGGCCCTTAAGCCGAATGAGTCGAGTATGTATTTTTACACTCTGGAGCTGTGAATTTATAATTTGAAAAAATGCGTGGGTCGCTTGTCTTCACCGATCCTCAAGTACATGTATTTTTTAATATTTAATAAAAAAAGTAGTTAATTTGTTCTAAGGCGATATTTATATTAAAATAAATTGTTTACATTAGCTGAAGTCTTTTGACACATTTAACATAAATTTTATGGTGAGGTGAACAAATGACGGAATTATACTCTAATTGGCTACGAACTAATAATGAGACAAATAAAATTTCTTTGACAGAAAGAGAATTAGTGTTTTTAATGGTTCTCAACAAACATCCTAATGTTTTCATACTTGTTTGTAATGTGATTTGTGTGATGTACAAATTCTAGTTCTTCATCAAATATAACTCCAATGATATTGTTGTCTGGTGGTTGACTTTATCGTAATATTAACACAATACGGTTGACAATTATTATAAACAATAATTATTATCCTGAAACACTCATTCATATTGAAACAATCTCCCGAGACAAGATACATGCCGCCGACGGGACTTGAACCCGCACCCCTCTGATTGCCGGTCAGGAGCTCTACCATTAAGCTACGGCGGGTTACATCCTACCCGGCAAATAATTTAATATATACCTAGTGTTTCATTCAACAATTATCGCTTATTACATTTTTTCACCGGCAAACAACCAACTTTATTTTATATGAGAAAGGCATTGTAAGTGCTAACTCTCACACTAGGCGATGTCGATTGTTACCCTTTGTGCTATGCATAAAAAATCTTGTCTTAAACATTTTTTTTTTTTTAAAGAAAGACAAACATTCCCGGGTTACGAATAACCCAACAACATTTGAAAATCTCCTACTACCACCACACTAAGCGGAAGATGTTGCTTGTGTTGTGGTGGAGGACTTAGCCAGCCGAGGAATCGAACACGGAACGCCTGGGTGAGACCCAAACGCGATGCCCACTGAACCACTGACCGGTCATTATTTTATCAATTAAAAAAAAACAATACGGTTGACATCAATAATCTCTTACCATTGGAGAACAAGGCGGGGTATGTTTTTAGGCAGGGGAAGCAGAAAGGGAAGAATGTGGGAAAGGTTAGGAATTACCTTGGTTCAGATCTGGTCACTAAGCATGGCTGGAGCCTTTTTATACAATGTATGAATTATAATTATTATTTCATTCGGGTGAAACTGAGAGAATCTACTTCTCTGAAGCGTAGCGCAAATCGTTCGGTCCTGAACCATGAAATTGAAACCATACTGTCATATTGTTCATTAATGTAGAAAAAAATCATGTTGTAACACAGTTGTAAAAATAATAATTAAAAATGTATATATTCATTATTTAAAAAAAAATTATATTCTAATGTAATAAATCGTCAATAATATTATTATTTTAACGTCGCATAAATAGCTCATAAATCTAAACAAGATAACTCAAATCCCAGTGGGGACCTACTCTTGGTAAAAATAAGCCATTTATTTTTCCCTTAATAAAAAATGGATAAAATAAAATTCCAAGAAAGTTATTTAATGGTTTTTGTTCGAATGTATAAACGAGTTAAGCGCTCATTTTGTTATAAAAATTCAACCGACAAGCAATAATGAGAAAAATTAAATTCTTCTTAAGTTTCTCTGTCGACGAATTCCGTTCATTTAGAATTCTCTCGTAACTGAATAAACATTAATACAATTTATTAAAGAATTTGTCTGGGGTGATATTGTGTATTCTTCTTTTTTCCACATTTATCCCACTGCTGATGGTGTGCGCAGTTTAAATCTTGGCACGGGCTCCATTCCGATATTGGGTACTTTTCAACTTGATTGATCCCCAAATACAGTAGCAATGAACTGGTGACGAAATAATTAGGGAGGATGTATTTTTTGATTATAAACTGATTAGCTGATATGTTTAATTGCACGGGAATTAAAAACAAGAAGACAAGACAAGAAAGAATATATTTTTCTTCAATATACAATAATGTCAAATTTTACTACTTTATTACTCTGTCTTACTAAGGTAAGATCAAAACATTAACTCAAGTGTGAAAACAAATAAATAAATATTGAAAGCTGACTATTATACTGCTACTTCATTTGCAAAGCAAAGTATCTGTAAAAAATATATTTGCCTCGGGATCATTTCCTTCCAAAAGAAAAAAAAATACCTAGGAATTATATCAATGATTAAATACCAGTTTAGATGTGTTGGCAAACTTCCAAATAAGTCTGAGGGTCGTGTGATTTGATTTCTTAAGAGCGATTGACCAGCGACTGAGAATAAAAACTTAAAAATGCGTGCAACTCTACAGGAAGGTTCCAATGAGAAATATGGATTATTCCCCGTATCAAATAAAAAAAAAATTAAATATCGATCTATTTCATTAAAAACTTGCTTTATAATATGCCTAGATTCACATTAGCAATAAAAATGCTCAAAACGCACAATGATAAATTATTAAATATCTTGTACTTCTTGTATTAGTATTTTTTATCAAAAGTATTTATGATTTTTCAATAATGTTTAGACAATGTAAGTATGTATAAAAAATTAAATATTTTAGTTTGTAATACCTTAAATAAATGGAAAAACGGAGGTATTTTTTTCACAAAACACGTTCTCGGATTTATTTTTTAATGATTTTAATTTAACTAAAATTAAAATTCTGAAAACTGTGTTGACTAGATTATGTATTGATTTATTTTGTTTTATGATTATAAGATTTCAAATTTGTGTTCTTTAATAGAATTTATCGTTTGAAAATTGAACAAATCTTTGTATATTAAAACTACACTTAGGCGATCCGCTTACTGAGGCAACTGAAAACTCTCAACTGGCAACTGTCTTTGGGTGACAATGTGATGGCCCGCACACTACAAAATCACTCAAAAGCCCATTGTCAATGGTAACGTAAGCGGTGATTGCCGTGGCCGACCATTGCTAGTTGCGAGCTGTCGACTGATTGTTCTTCGTCTATGGTTAAACAAGCTTTTTAACCAATCAAGACATAGGCCGGTTTTAGTTTGGTTTCAGTTGCCTCGTCAGCGGAGCGCCTTGCTTTTTCAAAAATTTAAAACTGCGTGAACCAGATAAATAACAATCTTTCAAAATCAATTTATGTTTTTTGCAAAAAAGAGTCAATACATCTTGAATTTGATAAAAGGGACTAATTTCCGGTATTCTCTGGTAATATCCTCTAAAAAAATAATTGGACTTGATGAACATTGCACTTGTCATCTTGCCTCAAGAGGGAGACAAAGCTGTAGATTGCCAAACATTGCTGAAGCGCTGCAATATCCCTAAATATTTATTGCAAAAACTGAAATGAATAATATTCAAAATATGTCATTTTTAACAAATCTCATAATGTATGTACAGTAGTCAAAATTTATTTTCTTTTTCTTTCTTCAATCAAAGTTAGAAATATTTTTTCAAACAAGGTATGCAACCTCAACAGTGGTGTAATCTCGGCAATGAACGGGCCCACTTTGAACACATTTTTGCTAGAATATCTTTGCGTCTACCCTAAAAGCTCTAAATCCTATCGAATTTATATTATTCAAATGAGATTTCTGACGAGAGATTCTTGGTAAATTATATTTTGACTCAAAGCAAGAAAGGTTTGTGTCTTTTTATGGAGGTTATATATTTTGCTGAAAGAAAATGTAGGCAAGTTGCTGTAATTCAAAGTTGGAAAATAATTAGGTTTTATCTGTGTTCAAACATTATGTTTTATTTGAAATTTAAATAATGATTATAGGTGCTAGCTCTTTAAGTGCCAAAATATGTTTTTAACATGGACAGAGGATTTGTATTGGATTGCTGTTTTCCTAAATATGTCTTAATTAAAGATGTCGAAAAGATATTCCAAAATGATAGGCAGTTGTTTTTTTAACATATAAAAGGAAATTTCAAATCTTAAGGTTACGCCGCTCAAAAAGAAGAAGATGGAGAGATACGACAATTCGAACGTGAGAGCGAGCGCGCTAACATTAAAAACCATAAAATTCGTGCGAAAATTGTGAAAATGTTTAATAAAAGACGACTCGTTTGAAAAATAGCAAAAATCTTGTGGGGAATGTGTCAAGTAGCATTTAAAGAAACATTATGAATTTTTTCATATACATAACTTGTAAAATAACAGAAACAATAGTGTTAATAATAATTTTAGGAGTATACTTTGCGATTTATTTCTATCGAGGGAATTTCCAATAATTACCGTTTTGACGTGGGGAATGTATATATAATATCTTAAAGAATAATTAAGAGCTTAAAAACTTCAAACGTTTAAGGAAAACGTGTCAGAAATCGGTAGAAATTGGCAAAGCCGCCCGTTAATTGGGAAGAATTAACTTTGAAAGTTGATGAACTAAAAAAAGGGTACATAAAAACTCCAAAAACGAAAGTTTTGCAAATTTCATATCGTTTTCTTTGATTGTTTATATTATATTTATTGACAGTTGTATTTATGTTCGAAATTGATTTATTGTAATTGCTGTCGCATTAAATGCATTAATTTCGTTAATCGTTTTCAAACTTATGTTCCATAAAAAAAGAGTATTAGAATATAAAAACCATGTTATTACACATTATTGCATTCCCCAATACAACGATTACACAGTCTTGGTAACCAATATTTAAACAATATTGATGTATTTGACAATAATTTGAATTTGGCAAACTTTAAACGCCGTATGTGCGAACTATTTTTACTTAATTCATAAACTATTGTAAATACCAATTTTATACATTTTTATTAATACCTATTATTATTGATTTGGAGGATATTGTCAGGCTATCTATTTTTACTTTATTTATATTCTGTATTACCTACATTTTGTCAAATCATATTTTATCTAACCTATATTATGTGTCTTTATATTTTCTGTTACTTACCTGTATTTTATTCACTTATAACTCTTCACTGTAATTAATCGAAACATGTATTGCTTTATGTATGTAAAAGCCCTATGGGCGTTTAAATATGAATAAATAAATAAATAAATAAATAAAATTATAAAATCTATCGATAAAACATTTTACGGACCAAAAAACGGGTTAGTTCAAATCCTCCAACATATGTTTAAAGTCAATGTTATTAAACCAATCAATGATCAGGATGAATCATCCATCTGCCCACACCCATCTCCTATTCAACGGCTTATTAGACCTGAAGTATGTACCTGAAGTATGAGTCAGAATAATAGAAGAGTATGTATGAGAAGATGTATGAATGTGAATGAGGCAAGGAGCGTGTGCCAAGACCGAGTTGTTTGGCTGTCCGTCCTCTCTGCCTACCCCTGCGGCGAAACGGCGTGATGGTTAGTTAGTTAGTTAGTTAAGTATGTAGTGGGTACTGGTTCGGTGTAACTCGCTCCTCTCATTGGCGTGCGAGGAACGCAGTCGCCGGGCTGCGGGGGTTATCCGATATAAATTATATTGTTAAAGCCAATAAAGAAGTTTCGATACCGAAAGCTAGTCACGAGCCATGCACCCGGCGCGGCGCGGCGCCAACACTCGCCTCAACACACGGCTCTGAAACTTTTCTCTCCTAGATTCCTTTTTGAAAGCTTTTTTAAATCGTCAGATGTAAGAAATAAGCATTCATGCCACCCTTCATAGGTACATTCCGCGGAAAAGTCGTGATGGTTGTTGAATCTTGAATTTTGTCTTTTTTTCCTGGTCAAAGAATTCATTTTGTATCAGATGAAAAAAGATTTTTTTCTTTTGTTTTATTGTATATTTAATTTAGTTTACAAAATATGTTTCCTTTCTAGATACATATCTCTAAGGAAACATTGTACATGTTTATTTGTGTTCAAAATTTAAAATAGAATGAATGATTTACTGATTTACTTGTGTTGTTTATCCAATAAAAGGTTCCCGGCAGCGGTTCCTCACACTCCTACCAAATTGTTCTGGTCAGCAAAATTTCATCAAGCTCGAAATAAAACTGTAGAATAAGGAAGTTGAGTGAAAAATATTTTGACTTATAAAAAATATGTTCATGTAGATGACATGCAAACTTAAATACTAGTATTTTTTTAAGTTCGTTTTCATAATTTCATAGTTAGGATTCTCTTAAACCCGCGAAAACGCCCGGTAAGACGCGGAACAGTGTGTGACGTCATCTGTATGCTTGTTTGTATGAAAAATAAGGGTAAATATTTA
Source organism: Limnephilus auricula (assembly GCA_951813805.1). Classification (NCBI taxonomy): domain Eukaryota; kingdom Metazoa; phylum Arthropoda; class Insecta; order Trichoptera; family Limnephilidae; genus Limnephilus; species Limnephilus auricula. The sequence continues at coordinate 13,148,509 of OX638403.1, forward strand.
CAAAACCGTGACACGCTCAATATAGATTAAAAAAATAAATTAAAAAAATTGTAGTATTTAGATATTAACTAGTACTAATGAATTCAGTTACCGGAATTTCGAAAAAAGTGCATTTTAAAGGTTATTCTTTAAATTTAAAAATATTTATTTTTCACCAACTGCATGTTAGGAACTGTTGCAAGTTTCGAATCGAATCTAAACCATGCCGCCTACCCGTTAGCCCTCACGCAACAAACAAAATGTATATATATAGAAGAAAATATAATGTGAAGTCTATATAGAAGTTCTTTCCTAATCTGAAGGAAGTGAGATACCTAGGAATATACTTTGTGGGAATAGGATAACAGAATGCACTCAAAACTTTGCTTTGATAAAATTGGTTAAATTCCAACACTTGGAGGAATGGTAGAGGCACCCTGAATGAGGCGATTCCAAATCAACTCAGAATCAACTCAGCTCAACACCTCTTCAAAAAGTCGTTAAAATCTATAAAAAAAAAAAATAGCCCATATAATCTAACCTAACCTAACCTATTTAACCATTTTTTTTTCTTAACTTTTAATGACTTTTCAAAGGAGGTGTTAAGTTGAATTCTTTCTGATTATCCGGTCACCGAATGAGGCAAGCTAGTGTGACTATGGATGGGCCTAACCAAGAGTATGTTCTGTGTTATATGGAATATTATTGTACACTGATTACGGCTGTAATCTCGCTGAGGGAACTAGCAGGCTAATTAACAGGATATTGAAACCTCAGTACACCTAAATTTGCATGCAATGATTGCAAGGACATGTGATTAGGATAAAGAAACATTATTATATATTTACGATATTGCTGGTTACAAAGTCCCATCAAGTGGCTTATTTGATACATAGAGATCCGAAGAGTCACTACTTTTAGGAACCAAAAGGTCAAGTCAAAAAGCATGAAATATGGATAATTTTTTTGTGGATAACTGCAGATCGTGTTGGAATCAAGAATTTATAATTATTTTTTTATCGATTATATTACGGTTTTCTATATATATATCTTTTTCTAAATTTATACAGAATGAAGTTTTATTAATAAAATTTAAGGAAAAAAAATTCATGTAAAGAGCCCAAGGTATATTTTTAGAACAAAAACTGCTCTATCAAAATTTTATATTTTTAAAGTATTTTGATTACATTTTGCTCATCAAAATAGTTTTTCATAGAAGCTTCATTTTTCATAATTTTCTAGAACGAAGGGTGAAAAAAATGTTGGTCTGGAAAGGGTATTTTATATAGGGTGTTTTTTTTATTGGTTTGGTTTTTAAACCGGCTGTTAATTTGGCTGTTGACAGTTGATTTGTATACAGTACATTTTGCCATTTCACCGTGAATAAAATGACGTCAGAACAGCGCTTGCAAATTGTGCAAATTTATTTTGTTGTCAGAAATTGGACTTCACGATTGCGCTTCATTCGAGCTAGCAAGCTAGCATACCCGCTCGTATGCCCAACATTATATATAAACAATAATATCATTAAATTATCTAATAAATAAAGCCAGTATCATAGACATTAACATTATTTTCATTTTTTTCACTTAGAATTTGTATACCTGTAAAAAAAAACACCCTTATATTCGTTAACTATACATTTTCAATATCAAAGAAAGTCTCATAAAAAATAATATCACACACGATAACTTTTTATATACGCTGGGTTGCTAGATTTTATGTCACTTTTAAAATGGCAGTTTCTACTAGTTAATAAAAACATAATCAATTTTTTCGTCATAAATAATGAAAATGTTGATTTTTCCTTGTTTTAATACCACACAAGAGTGACGAATGGAGAATGACGTTCATCATGACGGTAACGTTGGATTTCCAACTTTACATCAGTTTCAAAATGCCATCCGCGATATGTTAATAAACATATAATCAAATCTGACTCGTTATAGCCAAGACGCAAGTTGCCTCATATTATTTTATCATATGCATTACTCATATCGTACTGCAGAAAATTTCAACTTTATTTACTAATAAGATGTCCTTATTTCAATATAAATTATTTATAAAAGGTGGCCACTCTTTTATTTAAGAGTAGTTGATTTGAAACCCCTTGAGATTATCTCCATGCGAAAAAATTCATACGTGACATTTGGCTATAAGTTTTATTTTTCTTTGTATGAGTAGAGCAGGAGAGTCCCCTATATTCCAGACTTTTCGGAGCCAGTGAAATTATTGTATCCCCATTTGAGGTATGTTTTAAATCTGAAATGCGTGTATAAGGGAAGGAGATCGTGAGGAGGGAGGTTAGGAAGAACACACTTCCTGGAAAGAAATATATCAAGGTCGAGAGAACTCAAAATAAAATGTTTAATGTAAAGTGTAAAAACTTAAAATAAAAAAATAAAAATAAAGCTAGTCAAATCTGGACACCAAATGCGATACTTAGATATTATAATCAAACTCCAACAAAGTTTATTTAATTTCTTACGGTCATCGGAAAAAGTTTGAGAACCACAATTTTCCTCCTATGCAGCTTGAATATTGGATACGAAAATTCGCGTTGTATTAAATTGTATTAAATGTCATTCATGTTTGATGAATTTTGTTTAGTTTTCTGAACACTCGAAAGCATTTCTTTGTCCCGTATAGCGTTATTACCCCAAGTATGGTTTGCAATCTCATATAATTCAGTGAAATCAAATCAGTAGAATTTGTGGTATTTTTTATATTTTCTTGCTACTTATTGAAGCCCCCTCTGTGTAACGTAAATAGAAATATTTTTTTACCTTGAAATTTTCGAAATATATTGGCATTAAAAAATATGTGATTCTCGTTCGATAAAAGATGAATTTCGCTATTTTTTAAGTAAGTGGGTTGTTTGTGGGTTTTCATTGAAATAGAATATCAAGATAATTTACACTCTTCGTATGTATAGCTTTGTTTTCTCATTCGACCTTCAATCTTCTATTTTCACCATGTTTCTAGTATAAATTTATGTGATTGACCAAGGAAACAATTCAAAAAACATTTGATTCTAAGCGTAACTCTATCCATCCCAAAAAAGCCTTGATATTTTAAAAGGGTCTCGGAAATATAAATAAATAAGTCTTAACTTAAAACAGACAACCTGTCTGTATTAATTACTCATTAAAAACTCTATTGCGTGGAATTCCGACGTTTGCATTTCAAGGTCAACTTATTAAAAATCAATATTTTCATCATGAACTATGGAAATTTGAAGTATCCATTAAACTTCCTTAAAATAACAGTTTTAACTAAAACTTACGTATTTAACTTTATTTTAATTGCTATTGAAAATTTATATACGTTTTTTTTATTATTGTTAATTTTACAACGCCAAAACTCACCGTTCAAGAGGTTTGCGACTTACCAAATAGAAGATATTATATCTGGTAAAATATTATGTTTTTGTAAACAACAACGTAAACAATTTTTCCTACATAATATCGGCAATACCAGTCACACCACCGTTTAACTATTATCCATTCTATCTGTTCATATACATATTAATTTCAAAGTGTGTTTCATTATTTCTGAAGCCTCGGCGTAAGGCGCAAGGCTCAAGTCTCAAGGCTCAAAGCACGGGGGATTATTATAAAACTCTGCTTTACCAAGATAAACAGGAAAAGCGTCACCAGAGTCCTGCACCGGAAAATTCTATTATTTTTCAATTTATTACCCCTTCAACGTAAAACAGCTCTCGCCATTGACATAAATTCGCAAGATTCACCTTAGCAGAACAAAATATAACTCTAAAAATCTGATTTTGATTTTGTAACAATTATTTTAATGTCGTTGTCTTTGTTAAGTAACTTATTAATACCTATTGTAATGTCTTCGTTTGATTTTTGTAAAGCATTTTTCAATATTTGACTAAGCAATTGGGAAATTAGTTAAAAGAGTGTAATTAAAAATAATATGATTTGTGGTGATAGCGAAGAGACACTTTACATCCCCGCACGCTCTTGTTACCTACGTTTTTGATCTAAAATTGAAATAATATTTTATAAGAACTTCCTTCCTCCTCTGGGGTTAATAACACTAAAAAAAATATAATATGTATAAAATGTGTAGAATATAATATTCAAGAATAAAATCATAAATAACTTACACATGTTACGTGTTTGTACATATACCTACTGAGTTTGTTTATTGTTTGGTTTTTAATGTTATCACTAACAACCCTGGCCAAACTCTATTCAACTATTTTTAAATGTGTGTTCTTATCTTAGTTGTAATTCAGTTGTAAATATATATGTCGTTAAGTCACTTTTAAGCCACATTTTAAGCGTATTAATACCTCTCTGTAACGGGTACCAAATGTATTATATATTTATTAAATTAAACATATAACTTTGTATCAACCACTATTTTTAGTCTATACTTGTTTGTTTATTTTGTTATTGTCATTACTACCCTGACCAAGAAACCATCGGTTTCGAAACATGGAGGTGATTGTGATTATATAATAGTGGTTGATACAAAGTTATTTGTTTAATTTAATTAAAAATGACACCACAAAGTTATTTTGCGAAGTTTGAAGAAAGTATTATATATTGTTTAAAATAAATAGATTGTGAAATAACATAAATTAACCAAATAAAATGTACTTGAGCATGCCAGGATTTAAACACGCGACCTCCGGATTCGTAGACAAATATCGTAACCACAACATCGGAGGTCGGATAAACCGATAAAAAAGCGTATTGTCTATGCTTCCAAAATCATCTCAGTATTTTTTATTTCCTTCTTTTGATAATAACCCAAAATTTTCTTATCCTAAAGGTATCAGAGCTAATTAATTTAATTTATCTGTCTAGGGCCTCAAAAAAAGGTTCAAAGAATTTTCGAAGTACCAATCTTTAGTATAAATTGTCAATGGAATCCCCTTATTAATATTAAGTCGAGTATGTTCACCGATATTAGCTACAAGCGAAGGGACGTTAGAGCGGATGGCATAGTTGATGGGAAGATAAAATTATTTTGCCGTGAAGATAATATTGAAAAATAATTTTCTTTCATGTCGTTTTTTATTGAAAACAACGCTCTTTAATAAGGGCACCTAACCACATAGTAATTAAAATGATGATATACTGCTGTGGGTTTTAATTTTTTTTTAAATAACCAACAAACTATCCATCGCGACGTTTTTCGTCAGCGATGGGCAGAGAGGACGGACCGCCGAACAATTTGGTCTCACACCCTCCTTGCCTTATACACATTCATACACAACTTATATCATTCTCACTTGTGTCATATATTCTTCTTATACTTCTTTCTTAGTTCATTAGCTCTACATACCCAAACCATCTGAGCGTCTCTTTCTTAGTCTCACTCTTTAATTTTAATCTTGTATTCTTTGCAGATCTGAACATTTCATACCAAAATGTTGACATTGTGAGTTAGTCGCCTGGCCCTCAGTCAATTCGTTGAGTTCTTATAGAAACAATGTTTTCCAACAATAGACAATTTGTACCCAAGTAATACAATAACTTTTAGAAACACAAGTACCAGTATATTTTTTTTGCATTAAGAATCGATCTGATGGCAGTTAGAGATCCTACCTATTCCTACCCAAACCTGTGGCACAAAAACTATAATGTCACAAAGTCAGTGCGCAATGACAAACTTCAATAATTTTCTATTATTTGAATAACCACTGTGACTTAACTAATGATAGATTCAGACTGGGTCGATGTACGTATGCATCGCTACGCCTAACAATATCTGGGCTACTTAGCAACCATAGATTTTCAATGAAAATTTATGTTTTAGAATCACATTGGCCACACGCATCGCGACGTGCGATGTCTGTGGCCATTTTCATAGAAAATGTATGGGTTGCTAAGCATTGTTTGGCGTAGCAGTGCGTACGTACGTCGTCCAGTCTGAATCTACCTTAAGAGTTTTTGTTAAGTGTGTTTATTAAAAACTTCCTAAATTACTGTAAATTAATAATAAATTACTAACGATGCAAGGTTTCCATCCCCTAGCTGAGCAAAATATGAGTAACTTGTTTGTGCTATCCATGTTCCAAATCCTAAGTATCACTAACAATGATCTTGTATGAGATCAACTTATTTGATCTATTCAGTACTGTAAAACTTAGGCAGCTGGACCCCATTCTTCACTTAGGTTCGGGAGATATTTGTAATTAACAACTCGGAATTATTTTTGGTAATGAATGAATATTTATTTTAAGTCAGCATTTATATCAAAATATTCGCGCACCTGTTTTAAGTTTTAACGTCAACATGTTATTGTTTTTATCGCTGCACGTACAAAGGATGATTAATTTGTGTACTGTTTTTCTAGAAGGTGTTCAAATAATATTAGTTGCTAAGGGCTTTTGTACTGAATAACAAATATAATTTTGAAAGAACACGTGCAGCCCCCCCTTTACGTAAACACTAGCTGCTCTTTTCAAGTAAATAACATGTGACAGGTTTTCACTCACTGATTATGATTCATCTTGTACAGGTCGCTATACACAGCACCAATAAAGCTCTGTGATCAACAGAATTCGTATCGTCCTATACTTTGAGTTGAATACGAAACAATATCATTTTAAAAATAGTTAAGATGGCTTATTCGAATCCACAAACAATACTCCAAAAAACACAATAACTTTTAGAAACACGAGTAGCAGAATCTCTTTTCTTTTGAATTAATAACTCAGGTACGGGGCATACGTCATTCTTATGTCTACCTACGTTAAATTGTCGTGAAAACAAGCTTATGTGCCCAAGCAGTTAAGAATCGAACCGAGTGCCTTTTAGCCCCTACAAACATCGCTACTAGCAGCTCTAACAGAGTCGTGCCATCCTATATATTGAGTTTTAGTGAAACAACATCATTCTAAAAATAGCTTTTCCCAAATCTACAATCAATTCTACAAGTAACACACTAACTTTTAGAAACACACATAGCAGAATCTCATTCCTTGTGCAATAAGAATCGATCCGATGGCCTTTTAGTCGCTACACGCAGCTCCAAAATTGACCCTGTGATTAACAGAATTCGTGTCATCCTGTACGTCGAGTTTTAGTAAGAAACATCAACATTCTAAAAATACACAAGACGGCTTATTCCGAATCCACAATCAATACCCCAAGTAACACAATAACTTTTAGAAACACAAGTAGCAGAATCTCTTTCCTTTCGAATTAAGAATCGATCCGAGTGCCTTTTAGCCGCTACAGACAGCGCTACATACAGCGGTAACAGGGTTAGTCCTCATAACACTATCCCGTAGAGTGAAAACTCATTTAGGGCCTTAACTTTGTAGGGCGCGGATGGCGTGAAAGGGCTTTTTGTACGGAAAGCCCAGGTAAGCCCGCTAAAGCCGGGGCGACACGGGGATAAAGTGTTGGTGATTGGTTTTTAATAAAAAATGACAAAAATCGAATGGACGGCGCTGTAAATTGTTTGATTTTAGGTTTTCGAAATTCGAACGCTGGAATTTTTTCGGATTCTAAATAGACGAACAGCTTTGAAATATTTTGTTTATCAACCACAAGACAGATTAGTATTCTTTTTTTTTATTAAAAAAAAAACAATTTTCGTTTCGCAATGAATATCGAATATCTGGTTTACTTTAATTTGCATTAATATAGTCTGTGCCGATGAAAAAACGATAAATATTAGCCATTTTGCGTAAAGGAAGACGGGGGCATAAAACGCCACAGAATTCTATACTCACTGTATCTGTGTATATCAATTTGTATTTTTCTGTTCAACTCAAGTACCTACTCGATTAACTTTGTGTTCAGAATATTTACTCCACCTAATTTCACGTCAATTATTTTATAAGCGTCCCAATATTGACCTTTAGGCGATCCGCTCACTGAAGAAACTGAAACCAAACTAAAACTTGCTGGTTGCTATGGTTTCAAACCAAACTTCCTAATCAAATTTACGATTTCAATAAGGCGATCCGCTCACTGAAGAGACTGAAACCAAACTAAAAGTGGCTTGTTGCTATGGTTTCCAACCAAACTTTCTACTCAATTTTAAGATTTCAATAATTATCTCAACTTGTTTAACCTAAGACAAAGAACAATCAGCTGTCATGTCACGCAACTGGCATGTCGAGTCACTGCCTGCGTTGCCGTGGACAACGGGTTTTTTGAGAAGTTGTATAGTGTGCGGACACTGCGGACCATCATATTTACATACAGAGGTTAGCTGTAAACTGTTTTTTTTTCAGTGCCTCGTGAGCGGAGGCAGTAATTATCTCAGCTTGTTTAACCATAGATGAAGTTCAATCAGCTGTCATTTTAGCAACTAGCAGTGCGAGTCGCTAGTCACTGCTTTCGTTACCATTGACAACGGGTTTTTGAGAAATTGTGTAGTGTGCGAGCTATCACATTGACATACGCAGATAGCGAGTTAAGTTGCAAACAGTGGCGGCTCGTGACTTTAGTTGAGCTAGAGTGCTAAGATTAACAAAAACGGCATTTTTGATGTCGTTGCAGCTGAAAAATTTTTTTTTTCGAATTTTTTTTTTTATGAAGATTTTCAACTAAACTGAAATTCCCTGAAAATCTTCATAGAGAAAAGCTGAAATTTCCTAAAAATCTTCATACAAAAAAAATTTGGCTACAACGACAATGCCATTTTTGTTAATGGTTTTGCAAACTGGTTTTTTTTTGTCAGCGGAGCCACTTAGATAGGCAATGCATTATTACTGTAACTACTAATTCCTCTTTCTATCAAAAAGGTATGTTTTTTTTAAACTTTTATTTGGTGTAGATCATATTGACAGCCCCGAAGAATAATGTCGGATATGCTAAAAATTGAAAATCCTTCAGTTGGCTTATTTATTGGCTTATTTTGTTGGTTTTAAATTCTGTATTTTCGGAGTTTTCAATTTTTTTTTTTTTTAATTTATTTAACATTCTTTTTTTACATATTTGAACATTAAGTCCCGTTAAACTGATTTATATCAGTTTGTCAACGGGTTCAACGGAAAATATCAAAACAACGCTTTATATCTCATAAATAGTAAAAATGTAGAAACGAAACCGTTCTTCGGGACCGTCGTTGGTGTGTACATTTAAAAAGAAAACTTTATTAAACATATTTTTTTAACAATTCGCTTACAAATAAAACAGATAAATTAGTATTCGTTATATTTTCAAATGATTCTTCAATTCATTGTTAAATCTACCTTACCATCAAAATAATATGAATTGGACATGCCTAGAATAACAGACTTAAACAGACCCTTCCGTCATGCTAAGCAGGCAATCCAAGAAGCCTTAAATGGAACCAAGACTGAGGGAAATGAATATGCTAGTCACTGAAGAGCTAAACCGATATAAGAGTATTGTGGGCGTGTCCATGTGCGCGAAGTAAGGTCATATTTGCCTTACTTCTGGCGACATCAATAAAACTGAAAAATCGAATTTCTTACTTAAATTTCTTAATTAAAAAGATAATCAATTTCACTGTCCTGCATTGTGTGAATCAATTTGCAAATTGCGTCGATATAAATAACATTTCTAGGTTTTATCTGTCGAGTGGTGCTAACTTATTTTTAAAAATTCATGAAAAGGTGAAATGTCCAATTTTGGTAGAATTTTTTCACCTGATAAAACGTGATCTATCTATTTCGGTAAACAAAGGTCAAAAGGGAAATAAAGGAGAGTAATTCCAAAAATAGGACTTAAGTAAGGAAACAATGTTTTGTTGGGTGAAGCTATTAATAATATAATATCAATTCTTGAAAAATGTCTTGAACTGAAAATATATATTTTTATTACAAAACTCTCTTTTTAACTTTTGAAGGTTATTCCCGTCAATGTAATATATCATTGAAGAAGAAGATAACAATAATAATCTAAATTAAAATATAAAAATGAACAAGACACAGAAAAATAATAAAATATAATGGTCGCAACTGGGACTCTCACGAAGCACCCCTCCTTTATTCCCCTCTGCCTTCCCCGGATTCCCCTCCCCTTCGCACCTTTTTTCTTATAAAATACAATTACAATTTTTTTTCGCAAATTTTATAACTCTAGAACTCACCAATATAGTAATATTGCTATATAGAAACCTTCACGGGTATGTCCACGTCAATTCACCATTTTTTTATCGCAATTGTATGAATAGTATAGGAAATATCTCTAAATATATCAAACGCGCGAACTCTCAAACGTACGAAATTAAAATAGTCGTTAGTTTTTCTGAATTTATCCAATTTTCTGCGCAATTTTCTTAACTTTTCTTTCCATAAGAATATTCTACAAAGTCTAAGAAAACTTAAAAAAAAACATGAATGAAATAGGTAAAGTCGTTCAAAGTTATGGCGTGACCAAAGGAAAACAGGGATTCATTTTTATATATATACAAGATAAATTATGAAATATAAAAAAAGACTTATTGAGAACCTAAATAATAAAAAAACTAACGTAAGTACTTAATATTTTAGGGAAAAAAAACACTTTGGTTGTTTTCAATCAGACTTTTCATTGAATTAGAAATGTGCAGCAAATCGTGTAATATACTTAAACACAAAACATTTTTCAAAAAACTAGTTTTTTGTGTAACAGCGATAAAAAATACAAAAATATTTACATAAGATAAAGGTTTAGTACGGCTAAACTACCTAAACGTGGTTTTATATAATATATTAATTACTCTGTCGGTGTTTTTGGTGACCATTTACCTTATTTCCTGTTCGTATGAAATTAGCCGGAAGATTTCTGAAAATGAAAATCGCAGTTCAAAGTAGTGTAACAGCGAAAAAATAAATAAATATTTACATAAGATAAAGGTTTTATAAGGTTAAGCTACCTATACGTTGTTTAATGGAATGTTAATTACATCTTCGGTGTTTTTGGTAACCATTTACGTAACGGTAAAACCTCGTGTCCTATTCGTAGGAAATTAGCTGGAAGATTTCTGAAAATGAAAATCACATTTCATAATAGTTGAAACTAATTCAATCTGAAAATAAATGTTAAATGAAAATGAAATTCAATATACGTAGGCATCTCTTGATGTGCGACAAAGCCTCACGTTTAAAAGGAGGCAGTCGTGCACTTAAGTCTTTCGGAGTTCTCTTTCACCATCTATTTTTAGTATTTCTTCGCTTCCACATTGCATAAGTCATCTCATTGTCCCATTTGCCTCCAGTGAAAAGCAGGGAAATTCTTAGAACGAGTTCCCCACTCGCCGTAGTACTCCAAATACTCACCAGGGAGAAATTTCCTTTCAGGAGAATCCTTCCAGCGATTTATTTGGTCACTGTTTGTTACCAGCGCATTTATCAGAGCCACGTACTAAAATGATGTGTGTGTTAGAATGGGCCATCAATGTATGAACTAAAGTAGATCTCTCGAGGTTCTCAAACGCTTCATACGACTATGATTTTTTTTTTCAATAGCTCACACAATAGCTTTTTACACAGGAGGCCCTGAAGAAAATAATTCCCCTCAGGGCCTATTTCATCTTTGGCGATGCTGTGTGGAGGGTTATTTTTAGGAAAGGAAGGAGAGGATGTTCTGGGAAGGAAAAATTAATGAGGGGTGGGTAGGAATCTCGGGGTCAGTGTGTCCAGGAGTGACAGATGAATGATTCCATCGCTCCCACTGCGGTGCAAGAGATGTTCCGAGAGAGCCATGCTGGAGAAGTCAAAAGATCTCCCTCAACCAGCCTATTCCGATCTGGCCTGCTACGCAATTTGTGGGCAGGCGCATCAGCCGACAAGACCTGAACAAACCTCATCCCATAAACGCGGGCACTCCTGCTAAGTCACCAAACGTAGCGAACCACTATTACATAGAAATCAGATAAATATGTGCAAAGATTCCTCTAGGTACTCCATAATAAAATTTTCCCTTTATCTGTTCTCAGTCTTTAAACATGTATGTTCATATTCAAAAGGATTTGAAATTTTTTTCCAAGATTGTAGTTATCAGAGTACCAAACAAACCTAGGTTGGATTGAGTAACTATTATGTAGTCCATTTTGGGGTTTATATAAATGGATTCATAGGACGTGTTTAGCAAATAATATACAATTTGTAACAAAAAAAAACATTGAGGTTACCTATGGTGGGTGTTGGTTATCCAATAAATGGTTAGAAGACAATAGGAATGAATTTTGAAAGAATTACAAAAATTTTACGGCTCATTCGCATAATCATAATATTATTATTTTTTCAGCATATTATGATGACAAACAGTTTTTACAAATTTCCTACGGTTCTGCTCACACTCTATAATCGCCGACTACCATCAAAAGTCAACCACGTCGTCACAAGATACACTGCTGCTATCAAAAATGCGCTCGATTGCATTCTGTAAGATGGACCTGTCTAGTGTGTATTAAAATTAAACAGTAATTGTGTTTGCAGATAAGGGGTTAGTGAATAAATATTATAAAGAAAAAATGTGAAACTTTGAAGACGTGTGTCGAACTGGAAAAATATACATTTTAGAAGTTACTTTGAAGAATCCAGAGATTTGCAAAGTGCATGGGCCTGGAAAACGTTAATGCTATCTTATATTGAGAGGTTTACCTACATTAATATGCAGTATATCTACTGGAGCGACCACGCAAAATAAATAAAGTTGCCTCGACTGCTCGACATTTTAAGACGATCATTTTTTTTAATTTCTCCACAACATTAAAAAAATTATACCTCCGAATTTTAACACGGAGACATAAAAACTTTTAAAGTGCTTTATAACCAATGAATTAACGTGTATTTTACAGTTTATCTCATATTTGTAGGATTTATAATAAAATTTTGAAAAATCGTAATGTTTTGGATGTTTGATACTTTGAAACTGCCGTCAGAGGTACTTATTCGAGTCAAAAAAGAATATTTTCGATTTCTGTATGTTTTCTGTGGTATACTTGATAATGAAAGGTTTTGGGAAAAGGACTAAATTTTATCCGTAAACAGCTGATCAGAAATTCAGCGAGAAAAAATATTTAAAAAAAATATTTTTAACATGCTTCTAAAATAGTCTACGAAGTTCGGATTTGCGAAATCTATGGTGATAATAGATACAGCATATTAATGGCTTCGTTTTAAAACTAAAATAACAAACTTGGGGGCTACAAATATTAAAAAAAAATGATTAATCAAGATATAGTTGGCTATTTTATCCGAAAAGACTCCAGTGGATAAGAACATCTATTTTTGGTTTATTTATATAAACAGAAAGTTTATTTGTATGGTTAAGCTACCACTAAAGTTAAGATTCTAACTGTTCCAATTGTCCGAAACCAGTGAGACTACAGCATATCTATTTGGGGTGCGTTGTGAGAATGGAGGGAGTTAAAAGTGGAAGAAGATGTGGAAGAGGAAAGCAGGAAATTGCCTGGTCTCCAAAAACGGCTATAGCTATTTAAACAATGTTTCTATACAACGTGGTGGTGTTTCACCGGGTAGATTCTGTGCTTATCTAATCATACCAGTATAGTAGGTATATCGAATGTGATTTAAACATGTTGATACGTAGAATAACGTGGAATACAAGAAATGTGATTTTGGCGTGTTTTGTGATCCAAAATTCTAGCTAATTGGTCCTTGAATTTCCAATAATCATTAGTTATCTATGGCATTCATAGTAAACAACATAAAGTAATAATTGCTCTGTTAAGTTTTAGCAAATATAAGCGATATAATCAATGAAAGTTAATAAAAAGTGCACAAATCGAAGCAGAATTTCACTTTACACTATCTACAAGTAATCCAGTTTTGTGTTCTTGTGAATCCATTGCATCAAACGTAAATAAGAGACAACATTCAGTTCATATTGCATGTATAAAACTGAAAACTGCATTTACACTCATTACATTAAGATAAATGTGCTATTAACTATTGAAGAACTGATTTTTTACCGTGTTTGTGTAGTATCATAATTGAATAAGGTTTTTATCTTAAATAATTGAAATAATACAGTTCACTGATTAACTGTCATAATATAACTGTGTCAATAACATTATACCAGTGTCAACAAGCTTGAACCTAAAAACCCACTACCCGCCACTCTCCTCTCACTGTGCAGGGCTGCTCAACTAATTACAAAAAAAATAAATAATAATATATATATATTGAAAATAATAATTTGAAACCAAAATCATTATGACATCCAACGATAACGCTCAACAGTACTTGGCCAATGCCAGTGAATGTGTGAATTTTTTAAACACGACAATTATGGACCCAAACAATCGATTCAATAAAGAGCAAATGCAAAGAGCCCCCAGTTTATGTGAGGCTCTGGAAGAAATGGAGGACAGGAAAACAAGATCAAAAAACTTAATCCTATTTAATGTTCCTGAGAGCCAATGCCCATCTCAAGCTCAATGTATAGCTGAAGACATAAATCGAGTTACGGATATCTTAAATAAGGTCACCACTATAAATAAAAATAATATAAAGTTATACAGATTGGGAGCCAAGCGTGGTGACAAAACTCGCCCTATCAAGATGGAGTTTGCAGAACCATCACAAGTGAAACTAATATTACAAAACAGACGCGATGTTCCTGATCAAATAAAGATCAAATGCGATCAGACCTTACTACAGAGAAAGCAATTGTCAGACCTAAGAATGGAATTGGAAGACCGTATGAAAAATGGTGAAGTGAATTTAACCATTAAATATATAAACTCCTCACCAAAAATAGTTATTACAACGCCAAAAAACTAAGGTCACAACAAACAATAAGAAGCTTTTATCAAAATGTGCGTGGGTTGCGTACAAAACTTCATCAGTTTTCAAAAACTGCACCAACTCTTCCACACGATGTCCTCTTCCTAACTGAAACTTGGCTGGACTCTAATATCAACACAGCGGAACCGGGGCTACCAACCCACAATATCTACAGATTGGATAGAAACAAGAATACCAGCTCTAAATCAAGAGGTGGTGGTGTCTTATTAGCAATCTCTAAGACATTAGTCTCCAGGAAGCTTACTACAACTTACAAAAACGTGGAACATATTTTTAGTGTGGTTAACACAAACAAAAAAAATAAAATCATTCTAGGTTGTGTTTATATCCCTCCCTCATCTGATCAAATTATTTACAGAAACCACATTGATGAGATCCAAATACTAATATCTAAATATCCTGAAACAAAAATTATCATTGCAGGCGATTATAATCTACCAAATATTAATTGGGACCCATTATCCTCAGAACTATCTAGGACTAATAACTCCAGCATATCTGACATTGAAAGAGAAATTCTCGAAATGTCTAACTTTTTAAACTTAAATCAATTAAACGATAACAAAAATAGCAATGACCGAACTCTGGATCTAGTTTTTTCTAATGTCAAATCTGTTACTGTAACTAAATCCGCAGAAATTCTTCTTCCTTTGGACAATTACCATCCTTCCTTAGATATAACCATAAACAACACCATATGTGAAAATCCTAAAACTAAATTAACGTTTCATAACTTCCATAAAGCAAATTACACTGAAATTTGTAACTTCCTACTTAAAGTTGATTGGTCATTTCTGAATGATGGCGAATTAAATGACAATATCGAACATTTTTACAGCATCTTAAAACAAGCTATTGAAATTCATGTACCTGTTACTTCACGTAATACATCAACTTTTCCTAAATGGTTCAACAATGATCTTATTAACTTAGTTTAAAAAAAAAAGATTGCCCACCATAAATTCAAAACAATGAGAACACTCCATGATTATACTGAATTTCACAAATTGCGTAAGCAGTGTGCTGTAAGTTCAGATAAATGTTACAAGAACTATATAAAAGAAGTTGAAACCTATATAAAATCTAATGTTAAATCTTTCTTTAATTATTCTAAATCATTACAAAACAACTATGCATCTATCCCTAGTATTATGAGCTATGGTGGTAAGACTTGTACCAAAACTGAGGATATTGTCAATCTATTTGCTGACTTTTTCAAAAGCGTATATGAGGACGATATCTCTGTTGACAGTGTTCCTGAATTTGTCACTGATATTAACTTGCAACTGTCTGATCTATTGATTGAACACAATGATATTATAGCCTCTATTAAACTCATGGAGCCAAAAACAAGTTCTGGTCCGGATAATATCCCACCCATATTTCTAAAAAATTGTGTAAATAGTCTATCCTATCCATTGTACTTAATATTTAACAAATCTCTTAAAACAGGTCAGTTCCCTAATAGCTGGAAATCTAGCTATCTCACTCCAGTGTTCAAAAAGGGTTCTAAAAATGATGTATGCAATTACAGACCTATTTGTATTCTATCTAGTATACCTAAGCTCTTTGAAAAAATCATTCTAAGCAAAATATCCTCTAATATTAAACATGTTATTACAAATTGCCAACATGGTTTTGTCTCATCCAGATCTACTCTCACAAACCTTACAGTATATGCTAACTACATAAATACAGCACTGACTAACAGGAAACAGGTAGACTCCGTATATACTGATTTTTCCAAGGCGTTCGACAAGGTCTGCCATAAAATACTAATCAATAAACTTGTAAAATTGGGGATAAGTGGCAATTTACTGGCATGGTTGATCAGTTACTTATCGGATAGATTACTCTTTGTTAAGATTAATGACTGTCTATCCTATGAATTTGTTGCTACCAGCGGAGTCCCACAAGGTTCACACCTGGGACCTTTATTATTTATCCTATTCATCAATGACGTTACCAACATTTTCTACAATGTCGAAGTTTTACTTTTTGCCGACGATATGAAGTTGTTTAAGGTCATTAATGATGCGTACGACTGTATAATCTTGCAAGAGAATCTTAACAACTTTTTCAAATGGTGTTTTAGTAATAAACTGCAACTAAATATTAACAAATGCCAAGTTATGAGGTTCCACAAAATTAAACATCCAATAATGTATAATTATTCATTGTGTAATGTTGACTTAATCTCTGTAATCGAAATACTCGACCTAGGCATCATGTTTGATCAGAAACTCTGCTTTGTATCTCACATAACTTCTATCGCTAACAGGGCTATGAAAATGTTAGGTTTTATAGTAAGAATTTCCAAGGATTTTAAAAATATCAATACATTAAAACTTCTGTTCACATCTCTCGTTAGAAGTATTCTAGAATACAACTCTTCAATTTGGTCACCTGTCTTTAATAATCACATTAATACCATTGAAAGAGTCCAACGCAAATTTTTGAGGTGTATTAACTTTAGACTTGGAATTCCTTTAGAAACAATAGATTATGATTTTTTATTACATTCATTGAAATTGCTTAAGTTAAGTGATAGAAGAAAAATTTTTGATCTTATATTTTTATATAAAATTGTAAATTATCATTTGGATAGCCCTGATATATTAATGTTGATTCAATTTCATGTACCTACCATTAGATCGAGGTCCTCTAGTATGTATTATTGTGACAATTATACCACAGTCTCAGGATATAACTCAGTTATAAATAGGTTGCAAACACTTGGTAACTTTTATGCTAAAATCGCCGATATTCTTAATATACCCCTTGTGAAGTATAAAGCTACACTAATTAAACATTTTAATGAGGTCACTGTATAACAGGTTTTTGTTTTTGCTTCCGTCTTTCTTAAAGTCATTATTATTTTATTTGTTATGTGTTTCAATATAATTATATAATTTTCACTCATCAAAATATAATACTGTACTATCTATGTCTGTGTAAAATAAAATAAAAAACTTATGTATGTAAATGGCACTAGTGCCGTAAATTCTAAATAAATAAATAAATTTAATCATTATTTCAAATTCAAACAGGGTGGCGATATACGATGTCAGACAATTATAAAATAGACAACGGGCTAGAATCAAAAGGTAAAAAGTCAATGGCGATATTTATTTTCATTCAAATTTACATGGAAGATACTTCTAGTGTATTATATATTTATATTTTTACATTAACTCCACACAGGAGTTTCTGGAGAAAATAATTTACATCAGGACCTATATCATTTTTAGGAATGTTTTGTGGCGGATCTTTTTAGGGGAAGGAAGTTCTGGTAAAGAAAGGTTGGATAGGAATCTGGGGGTGAGTGAGTCCAGGATTGACCAACGTAAAAAATCCATTCATTCCGCTGCGTTGCAAGGCGATTGGTGGGTAAAGTCCTTTTGGAGAGGTCGAAAGTCTTCCTCAACTGCCCTCGCCCGATCCAGCCTATCCGTCGCCAAAACCTGGACAAACCTCACCCCATAAACCCAGGTACCCCTGCTAAGTCAACAAACGGTAGACCTATGGCACAAGTGTAGGTTATCCAAAAAAATTATTGTCAAGGCAGATGTACCCATATTGCACGCATTTTTGAAAAGGTAGTAAATCTGAAAGTGAAAAATCAGAAAAAAAAGGTTGCATCTGAGATTTGAACCCAGGATAATATATACAGGATGATAGGGACACATTAGCTCAGTTAGTAGAGCTGCGCTAGGGCAAGGCGAAGGTCCTGGGTTCGAGTCCCAGATACGGCTGTATGTTATTCTGATTTTTCTGTTTCAGATATTCGATTGAGTTTTGCCAATACTGTCTTCATTAATTAAAATAAAGATTGTTTTGGTAGTTCTTAGTAGAAGAATGATTACAGTTAAATATGACCGAAGGGGATATGGTCGAATTAGCTCATTGGTTATAGCAGAGCCCCGGTAAGGCTAAAGTCCTAGGTTAAATTCCTAGATGCGAAATACTCTTTTTCCGATTATACTGTTTCATATTTTCGTTTGAGAATCGCTAATATCGACTTCAATGATTAAATAAAACTATCGCTTTATAATTGCTTCATCACTGAAACAAGAACTACTTAGACGAATATTAATCTCTCGCATTTTCTAAAATCTCGGTATTTTCTTAGTCTAGTTCATGTCCATGCGAAGAGGCCATGTGCTACAGCAAGATACAAGACGACATCCTATCTAAATCCTCCACTCTCCATATGGACCACAGGACATTGCTGTGAGCAGCATTCTGCTCCGTGACCAGATAAATTAGTTACACGCTACGGTGTTATGTCGAGGACTATACAAGGTGAGCCAAGTACAGCATCTCTATTGGACCCTAAGTGAGATTTTGAGCTTTCGCGTCGATCGTTTAAAGCTCCGTACAAGGAGAGGATTTCGTTTCGGAATAATTTTAGTAATTCATTCAAAATGTTGGCTAGACTGTATTTTCGCGTGCATCTCATAAACGGCAAAATTTCACCACCGTGATACATTAATCTTTAAACTGACTTATTACATATATTTTGACGGCTTTCATGTGTTATGTATTTCTATTGCACCGATGACTCAGAGTACCGTATTAAATTCTATAGGCACGTCTATCTAAAAAACCATAATATAGTCTCCGCGAGGCGCTCGGCAGCAGCAGCGGTGCCATCTACCGGCGAATTTTACCATCAAACTCAATTTCAAAAAATTTAATTTTAAACATATGTAAACCAATATTTTCTTACTTCAAATGAAATTATATTTTATGACATAAAATCGGTTGATGATGCCATGAAATTTGTATTTTTTTGTTTTCTTTTTGTCATTAATTATGTAACAATTTCTAGAAATTTTGTTTTGAAGAATTTTATTTTCCAATCATTTCTGTAGTTGTATAAACTTTTAGTTAGTTTAAAGTTTGCTAGTTATTGACACGGATGTTTCAAAACCGGTAGCAGATAAATAAAAAATATAATTAACGAATATTTTTACTCTGTATTAAGGGGTATTTTTAGTCTGCGGATTCCCCTTTAAAAAAATCGGAAACCAAATGTTAGTTCTCCGGTATGGTTTGACAAAGGTATAATAGATAAAAATTAAATGCCAATATTCTCTTTGCGTAAAATATAAGGCTAATAGCAATTCAGATTACGCATTATTAAATAAAGACTTTACTAAAAAAAATAAACTTTGGTTGTTTAATCTTGAAAATGAGATTAAAAATGATGTCAAAAACTTTTAGTAATACATCAGTATATAAGGTCACAAAAATCAAGTGCACTGAGAAAAATGTTATTCTAAAGTACGATCATTTTATTAGTAAAAACGGGACTGAAGATCTTACGAACAAATTAATAGTGTTTCAATGTCTATCGGCGGGAAAATGTAAGAATAATTTGTTGGTATACGTACAAAATTACGTATACCAAAAAATTATTCTTGCATGTTCCCGCCAATAAACATTGAAACCTTGTTAATTTCGTAAGAACTTCAGTTCTGTTTTTAACAGTTTTTACGAATAAAATTATCGTATTTTAGAATAACATTTTTCTCCGTGTGGGGATACTTCCATCGGGCTCATGGATGAGGATGAAATCATCCAGTGTCCCCAACTGGTTATCAGAGAAATTCGCAGAAATTCTATTTTAATCAGTTTATCTCTTCGGAGAGTCTAATCGGAAAGTCTCCGGCAAGAGCTAGAATTGCTCCCCGAAAGTACTAGAGAACTCTGAGAAACGCCTTCTGGTCTCAGGTTTGAGGAAAGGAAAATCCTGATCTATTTCCTTCTCGTGGTGGGGAGTGAGCAACGACCTCATGTCGGCAAATATAGACAGGGACCGAGCGCTGGCCGGAATAAGCTAACCACCAACTTTCGCCCTACCAGGCGTCTGTTGTCTAGGGCACCCTCTTGTCCTGGAGAAGTAAATAATCTCCAAAGGCGGAAGAACCTTCGAGGTCAACGGCATAGGATGTGGAAAGAAACGGGAAACTACCACATTAAAGGTCCAAGTGGCATCCCAAGAACCAGCAAAACATGACCCAATCTCAAGTAAAATTCTCCGGAGGTAAAATAGTCCCCCGTTCGGATCTCCGGGTGGGGACTGCTCGAGATGCTAGAAACACAAAGTCAATAACGAAACCAAAGACAAATACAAAACACCAAATAGCGAGATGGGCAACGTGGAATGTCCGCACATTATTGCAAAACAGCAAACTGGATAATCTGAAAGCTGAGATGCAAAACGTAAACCTGAATGCCCTAGGTATAGCAGAGATGAGATGGCCCAATTGTGGAGACTTCTGGAGTGGCGACTACAGAATCATCCACACAGGATGCATAAAGGATAAACCTGGCCAAGGAGGAGTAGGCGTTGTGCTGTGCAAGGAGTGGGGAAGACGGGTTAAGGGATACGTGCAATATAGCGGAAGAATTATTCTAGTCAAAATAGAAACTAAGCCTGTAGACACTGTAATTATCCAAGTATATATGCCAACATCTAGTCATAGCGACGAAGAAGTGGAGGAGGTATACAGTTCGCTGGATAAACTTATATTAGAGTTAAAAGCAGGTGAAAATCTGATTCTCCTAGGAGATTGGAATGCTGTTGTAGGAGAAGGACGTGAAGGAAATTGCGTTGGGCCCTTTGGGCTGGGTGCAAGAAATGACAGAGGAAACAGATTGTCAGAATTCTGCGAAAAACACAAATTAGTGATAGCAAACACTTGTTTCCAACACCACCCAAGACAGCGATACACCTGGAAATCCCCTGGAGACAGACAAAGACTGCAAATAGACTATATAATGGTTAGACATAGATTTAAAAACCAAATAAAAGATTGTAGAAGCTATTCCGGTCCAGATATAGATAGTGACCATAATATGGTAATGGCCAAAAGTCTTCTAAAACTGAAAAAATTAAAAAAGAGAAAAAATTTCAAATGGGATACAAAAGTATTAAAGATAAAAGAGATCAGCGACAGTTTTAGGGAAAAGACGCAAGAGTGCAACCTAATGGAAGAGGAGAATGTGAATGCGATTTGGAAAGTGATAAAGACGAAGATTGTAACTACGGCAGAGGAAACTATAGGTAAGGAAAGACCTCAAGCAAGGAAGGAATGGATAACCGATGAGATCCTAAATATGATAAAGAATAGAAGAGAGCTCAAAAATGATAAAAGAGCTGAATCACAAAAGAATTACAAAGTGCTGAGAAACAAAATAAATAGAGAGTCAAGAATAGCCAAAGAAACATTCTACCAGAAAAAGTGCGATGAGATAAATAACGACCTTAAGAGAGGAAATGTAGAAAGAGCTCACGCTGCGGTGAAAGACTTCTTTGGGATGAGAGTTGGAAAGGGTAATGCAATAGAAGGAGAAGACGGCAAAATACTTTTCGAAAATGACCAAATAGGAGAGAGATGGAAAAGATATCTCGAAATGCTGTACAATGGAAAGGGAAATAGTGACAACGAAACATTGATAGAAAGAGAAAATGAGGTAGACGCAGATGATTTGGGAGACCCAATCATTAGAGAAGAGTTTGACCTTGCACTCAAAAACCTCAAAAACGGGAAAGCACCCGGAATCGATGACGTTCCAGCTGAACTAATTAAGCCAGCAGGAAAAGGAACTACAGATGCCCTGTTTAAAATGGTACAGATAATGTATAAGACTGGAAACATACCAGAGGATTTCGAGAAATGCCTAATTGTCGCATTACCAAAGAAGGCAGGCACGACGAAATGTGAACAACACAGAACTCTTAGCCTAATATCCCATGCCTCAAAAATATTGACTAATATCATTCTAAAAAGAATCGAACCAAAAGTAGAGAACATCCTTTCCGGAGACCAGTATGGCTTTAGAAGAGGTGTAGGAACCAGAGAAGCAATATTGTCGCTACGCATACTGCTAGAAAAAAGAATAAAAAGAAACCAAAACACATTCATCGCATTCATAGACCTGGAGAAGGCTTTTGACAAAGTAGAATGGAAAAGGCTCTTCGAGATTCTGAAGAGAATTGACATCAAATATAGAGATAGACGAATAATCCAGGCGCTATACAAGAATGAGGCCGCTATAATTAGATGTGACAATGGTACAAAGGAAGCCAGTATAAGACAAGGGGTGAGACAGGGATGCTCTTTGTCACCTGTTCTTTTTAATGCCTATATACAGAGTGCGATTGATGACTTGAGAGAGAGAATGAGTCACAGAGAAGGTGTAAAGATACACGGACAAAAGGTGGATATGATAAGGTTTGCTGACGATATTGCTATGGTTGCTGAAAGCGAAGAAGAACTGCAAGAGGCCTTAACAATCATGCAAAGCATTCTTCAAAACAACTACAACATGAAGATAAATAAAGACAAAACAAAGCTGCTGACTGTAGGCCGAACGCAACATCAGATGAGAGTAGAGATGTCAGGAGTTTCACTAAAGAACACCAAGGAGTTTGTCTACCTCGGGAGCAAAATAACATGGGACGGTCGGTCTAAGAGCGAGGTCGACAGCCGTATACACCAGGCTAGGCTTGCATTCAATAAAAGGTCGAAAATAATAGAATCAAATAATATAGACCTAAAACTGAGAATACTCCTCATCAAGACCTATGTATGGAGTATCTTGATGTACGGCTGCGAAACATGGTGCCTATCCGAAAGAGATAAACGGAGACTAGAGGCTTTTGAGATGTGGTCCTATAGAAGAATATTAGGAATTTCCTGGAGAGACCACATTACAAATGAGGAGGTTCTCCAAAGAATCGAAGGAGGAAGGCACCTGCTCAGAACCTTGTCCGAAAGGCGTGCAAGATGGATCGGTCATATAATACGACAAGAAGGCCTCTTGCATGCCATAATGGAGGGTATGACCGAGGGGACAAACTCTAGGGGACGCCCACGCCGAGAGTACCTGGAGGACCTGCTGGTGGACATGCGCTGCTCATCATATGCAGACCTCAAAAGAGCCGCACAAGACAGGGAAGAATGGAAGAAAAAAATAAAGGAAATTGCTGCAAACCAATCCCAGGATTGAAACCAGAGAGAGATATTCATAACCAAAAGCCCGACGAGGCCATGGGACCGTGACCGTAAAAACTCATGTCTGACATAAAAAAATTCACAGATGTTCTGTCTGAATTTCTTTATATCGACGTTTTTCGTTTCATTGCGTGACACATCGCCAGCTATGAAAGGCTTTATGAAATGTAAATTAAATTATACAAATGCATGTAAAATTTAGGATGGTTGGACGGTAATTGACTGATCATGGCGAATACTTGTTGTAACTTGGACTACACGAGCAATTTGCACTTCTTCTTTCTGTAAATTTGATTGTTACGTTCCGGACCCGTTTAAATATTGTGGCTGTTTTAATGGTTTAGTAAATATATTTTTTTTCCAATGTGATTGATTGTCGAATCATCGTGTTCATTAATTCATCAATTAGTATTTAAGCATGTACTTACAAAATTTTATGATTTCAGAGAAAATTTTGGATTTGACACAAGGTCTACACCAAGGCCGCCCAACCCCAGGCCTGCGGGCGGCAATGTGGCCCGCTAACGAATTATGAATGGCCCGCGTGAGCAAGTTTAAAACTTTCAACCAAACAACATTTTTTGTAAATCCTTTTACAGTCACTTTGAACGAAATAATCAGTTATCCTGTCAATATTCAGTTGGAACTCACTGAGAATAATATCTTCAAAATCACAAACATCTTCAGAAGAATTTGTAGATTTCTGGAAATTGGTGCCAAAAGAAGATTTTCCTGCAATAATTAACTTCTCTTTTAAATTTTTAAATAGTTTGTGAAAAGATTTATTCAAATCTTAATTATATAAAATACCACATTCAACATATGAGTAACATATATATGATTTTTTGTTACTGTTAACATTTAATTTGATGCCTAACATGATAAACCCAGAAACATTTTCAGAAATCACATTAATTGTATCAATTATTTAGATTTTAATTTTTCTTCTTTAACTTCTCAATTTCGCAGAAGATGCTGCCTATTTCATTTTTTTAATAAACGAAAATATATTAATGTTGCATTTCTTTTGTTGCACATTTTAAGTTGCCATAAAAAGTAAATCGAACAGGAACCGTCAGTGATCCCGTCTGTGATTTTTAAATCGTCAATTTTGCCCGACTGTTAAAAAGTTTGGCCAGCCTTGGTTAAAACTGTTCACAGAATAACTAGTTACCTATGTACTAGTTGTCTTTACAAATACACAAGACTGCTTTTAATTTTCTCCAAAGTTGTTTCCTGATTATAAAAAATATAATAAAATTCAATCGATGACTAAATTACCGCAACCAGGAAATGAAAATTAAGGCACCGACTTGGAAGTAAGGGTTCTACGACGCCAACGTCTCGCCTTGAGCTTACTAACCCCACCTCACCTTCCCTACTTACCTACCTAACCAACTTACAGCCAAGAGCTTAAAGCTCCGAACTACCGACTAAATATTGGTCCGTAGATAATGATCTTAAAGACTTATACTACATCTTAGTTATGTTGAGAAACTGCCACAATGTTAAATCATTGAAGATAATAATTAACAACTCTCAAACTAAAAATGTGAAACTGAAAAATCAGAAAACAATTCGGTCGCTATTATATTCTAGGAATTAAAGCCATCATCATCATCATACTTCAAACTAACATTATCTTCATTTTCTTTGCACATATTTTATGGCTGCTATCTTTATATGCGATTGCAAGATTCTATCCGTTGCAATCTAGATAGTATCTTGGATAAATACGAGTAAATCCCTGGCAAATCTGAGGTTCTGGGTTCAATTCCTAGCTTCGAACGAATCGCTTTCTGATTTTTATTTTTTTAGTTGTTTAATCTCTCAGAGAATTAAAGTTCCAAAATACTTGCAACTGTACAGGGAGGTTCCGATGAGAAAGATCGATTATTCCCCGTATCAAATTTTTGAACTAAAAATTTAATATCGATTTATTTCATTCAAAACTTGCTTTAATATATACCTACTTCAGGTAAGCAATAAAAATGCTCAAAACGCCTGATGATAAATTATTAAATATCGTGTACTTCGTGTGATTTTTTGATTATAAGTATTTATAATTTTTCAATAATGTCTAAACAAAATTAATGTGTAAAAAATATCTGAGGTATTTTTGTCATAAAACACATTCTCGGATTTATTTTTTAATGATTTTAATTGAACTCAAACTAAAATTCTGAAAAGTGTCTTTACTAGATTATGTGTTGATTTATTTTTTTGTATGATTATATGATTTGAAAGTTGTGTTGTAAAATACAATATTTCGTTTGAAAATTGAACAAATCTGCCAACGACCAACGGTATAACCTTAGTACATTAAAAATTAACTTAGTTTTTCAGAATTTAAAAAATTCGTTTACCAGATAAAACAACAATCTATCAAAATCAATTTATGTTTTTTTGTAAAATAGAGTCAATACGTCTGCGGTTTGATTTAAAAGGGACAAATTTCCGGTATTGTCAGGTTACATACCCTCTTAAGAGTTGTTTATATTATTTTCAATTAGTAAATATTTTATTTCTTTAAGAATCATACAAATTTTTCGCTTTTTACTTTTCCGTGAGAGGTTTATATTTCACTACCTTTGTGTTTGTAAGCGAAAATTCCATCCGAACTAAATGGCCAACTTTGATTTTTTTCTTATTTCTTTACATGGTAGGTATTACTATTTACAATCCAATTTTAACCTCACTAAGTCAAGCCAGTGTTGAGGTTAACAATTTTACAAAGTTACAAAAATAACACAAAATAATAGGGTAATGAAAGAAAAGTATTATAACATGAATGTTTCTTTCTTACAATGGCTACTCACTGAACTGAAGGCGGCTAGTACATTATAATGTAAACATGTAGGGTAACCACAGCGTTGATATTTATAAGAATAAACAAATGTATATAATATATTATGCGATTAATTTAGCAGGATAAAGATGAAGAAACAATTTATACAATATACCATACCATTAATTTAGAAAGGTCAAAGATGAAAAAATCGATTGGCAATCCTCGGTTAACAGAAATAATTTAATATTTATATTTTTATTTTTAACTTAAAGAGTTAAACCTCAAATTATAATATTTTAATTAATGAAGATAATATTAGCGAAATTCAATCGAAAATCCGAAACAGAAAAATCAGAAAAAGATATATATATGTATCTTTTTCTGATTTTTCTGTTTCGGATTTTCGATTGACTTTCGCTAATATTATCTTCATTAATTAAAATATTGAAATAATTTAACATTATTTTAACAGAACACCAGCAATTAGACAACTTAATATGTTCTAGAAGGCTATTAAATATGAGTTATAAAAATAATTTCTTTGACCAAAAGAAGATTTTGTTTGAAATGCTACAAAGTTCAGACTAGAGCCAATTTAGTAGTACGAATTTGCTGTGTTCTTTCTCCAATATTAATTGTATTAAAAAAATCTACAAAATGTTTGTGTAATATAAATATAGCTGTTTTACTTCTTCTTCTTCTCGTGCCCTGTCCGTTCAAAGGACGTTGGCTATCATGTTGGCTATGCGGACTTTATTTACTGCGGCCCGGAACAGCTCTACAGTAGACTGGCCAAACCACTGTCTCAAGTTTTTCAGCCACGATATCCTCCTTCTTCCAGGGCCCCGTATTCCGGCAATCTTTCCCTGCATTATGAGATGCAAGATCTCGTACTTCTCCGGATGTCTCATCACGTGTCCTAGGTATTGAAGTTTTCGGATTTTTATTGTTTTAATAACTTATTTTTCTTTATTCATCCGAACCATAACATCTTATGTTGTTATAATTGTTTGTTATGCTGATTTAGATGTAGGTAGTTTGTTAATAAAAAAAATAACATGTAAAAGCCCATCAGAGCGTGAAATACAAAATAAATTAATACAAAAGGAAATAGAATATCTATTAATTTTCGACTACCCGAATCCGTCCCAGATTAGTACTAAGCATAGATGTACTGAGTTGTATTTGTTGATATAAGTAAGTCACTGATGTGTGAAGATGTCAGTGTTTATAAAGTCAACAAAATGTCAAATATTCAATGAATTTTACAATCAAGTACCATCAATAATTCCCCTGTACTCACTCAACTTTTCCAACTGAGTTTGCATAGGTACCATAGAATAATTATGTAATATAATGACGCCACTCCAGAGTGTGCTAATAGCTATAAATTTCTACCGGTATCACCAACTCATATACAATGCGCTGAGTCGAGCGAGCGATTTGAGCACCTATGTAATTCGAATGCAACTGGCTGATAATCGTATATTTTACGAGTATTATTACGTCAGCATGTCGGGTATATGACTTGTCGACTGTGTTGACTGTGTGGACTTCACATAGCATCACCCTCAGAGACTCGATGGAATCGTACTGCCATAAACATGGAGCTTTACGAGTGTTTAATGCCTTAGGAACGTTATGTCAGCAAATAATGTTATGTTATTTACATTGAGTATGCTTTAGTCTTCACAACTGTGTATTTTAATGAGTGTTATTTTGTCGACACAACCAATTTAATCGTAATAATATAAACAAGGGCAATATTCACTTAAACAAATTATCTATAAACGGAGCTCCGCATGTGCGTCCCGACTGCTTAGAACCTTTGGAACAGGCATCCCTAAGCTTTTAATAATGTTGTGAGACGGAAAGAGTTGATGAAGAAAAAAGATAAAAAAAATGAATAACGCTCTTTATTATTGTGATAGCTGTTTCGGCTTACAAGGCCATTTTCAAAATGAGGTTTTTCATAATTAGACTACGATATTATTTATACGATTTAAATGAAATGAACCGAATTCGGTTTAACCGATAATAAATCAATTTGCTCACTTTCAAATTGACATTTTAAATCGTATAAATATCGTCGTCTAATTATGAAACACTTCAGTATGAAAATGGCCTTGTATGCCGAAACAGCTGTCACAATAATAAAAACTATAACACTTGCAGAACCTTATAAAAAACATTATTAAATTTAATTTAAATTAAATTTAAAAAAAAAATTTAATGGAGTTCTACGAATTAAACACAAAAACAATAAATGAATAACGCTCAATGAAATTATGTTTATACTGAATAAAATAAACGAAATTTTATTCATCACATATATTTAAATGCGAAGTTTATCATAAGGGTTGAAAGATGAGGTTGGATTGCAATCTAGAAACAATGAACTATTCGCAAGCAATAATCAAAGCAGAATAATTTTAATTTTCGAAAATTCAAATAGTATTATAAATCTGCGATTCTGCGGTGTGGCGAATCATCAAACATTGCCAGCTTAAAAAAATTTAATTTTCTACATGATTGAAACGTGTTAGGATATATTAAAATCTGGTCACCGAGCACGGCCAAAGACATTTCATGCAGAAAGTTTCCATTCTGTCACCAGGACAACATTAAGAGTATCTACCACGATCAGACAGCCTAGCCAACCTTTGCTACTTCGTATTATAGAAGGAAAGTTTTAACTTTCACGTAAACTACAGCATCCCCAGTGTTTTAAGTCTGATGAAAATGAGGATGAAGCCATTTCAAGTAACGCTGAAGTTTCCTTTCTATGTTATTCAGTGGTCTCTTAAGGCTGGGAATTTCGATTTTCTACCGATTTATATCGTATGTCCCTTGAACACTTTACGTTTCTAAGTTCTAAAAAAAATATATGTTAATTTTGAAGATAATTTCTGGATACTGTCAAGCCGAAACAGTAATCACATAAAATTCCCTCGATGAAAAAAATCGCAAAGTATTTTCTGAAAATTTAAAATAAAAAAGTACGGTTTGGTTGTTTAATGCAACATAGATTTGAAAAAAATCACAGTATTTCTTTACATGCTTCTTAAGGTATTGTCGAGAGATTTTTTCTCTATTAACGAGTCGTGTTTTACTAAACATTTTCACAATTTTCGCTTGAAAATTATCGTTTTTAATATTAGCGCACTACCTCCAACATTCATATTGTCGTATCTCTCCTTCTTCTTCTTTTTGGGTGGGTACTACCGGCCCTTAAAAAGTAAAACTCAAACAGTCTTAAATCTATCTTTATTACATATATATATTTATAGATTACCTTTGATATTCTAGGATAAACATATCCAAACCCTTAATATTCCTGACAAGACCTCCCCGACAATGATACTCCGATGTACCGGAGTGTTCAATATGTATGCCCAGCCACCCCGCTCATCGATACAATATAAGGGAGGGTGGCACCGCCCGGTCTGCCCGATGCCCACTGCCCACCTCCCACCCCCCAGATGTATAAAACATGAATTCTTGATGAAAGGTCTGGCCCTATTGGGATTCAGCATTCAGCAAGGCGATTTACTGTTTAACCCGCGGACAATGTAATTTTTACTAATGTTCAATGCTATAATAATATACTTTTTTGTTACTAGGGTTAAATTTGTGATTGGAAGGATAAAAAATAATTAAGGTATATAGCGACCTGCCTAGTACCTTCGCACTGCATTCGCTACATACTTGCATAGCAGGACCTACCTATATCTACGTCGCACTAATTATCACTACCCCGCGCCGCTGCATCTACCTACCTTGCTACCACTTTCTTTTGACCACTTTCTCGAAAGGTCTCGCTGCTGCACAATACATAGCGCTGTGCCGAAATATTGAGAAGTTTTCAGCGAGTGTGCATTCATTGTATCAGGCCGCGCACATATCTATGAATAATCTTACTACGGTTTTAAATACTGTACACAAAGCAAATATTCAACATTTGTAAATATTGTAAATAAACATCATCATCATCAAAATCATCATCTAGAGTACCAGTCCCCGTGGCGGTATCAACTCGCCAAAATCTTCTCTTTCAACCGGAGGCCCAATGATTGCCTCCAAAGGTATATATAATAAATATCGAACAAAAAACATAACACTTTATTTATATTCTTTTCACTGAACAGATGTTCCAATAAATATTTTATTTGTTTATTTAATTTACAAAGTCCTTTAAATAGATGTAATAAATTATTTTTATTAATGGAGACAATAGACAATATTAGCGAAACTCAATCGAAAATCTGAAATAGTAAAATCAGAAAAAGATACGGTCACATTACAATAACAATTATTATGTAGTGTAAACATACCAATATGATTCAAATTAGTTAATATTATATTAACAATTTGAGTATCGGCGGCGAATGCGTCAGCTCACCAACTGTGTGGCTGGCCGAATCGGAAGAGACTTGTTGAGGGAGACCTGTTGACCCTAACACACTGACCCCCCAGATTTCTACTCACCTCTCATACCTTTTTCTCTCCTTGAAAGACCTGCGCACAGCATACCCAAAGATGACATAGGCCCGAAGCTATTTATTTTCTACATGGCCTCCTGTGCCGAGTTAGTGTAAAAATAAAATAATGAGGCTACGTAGAACCCAAAATAAAAAAAAATAACAGTACTTTAAAAAAATGTGAAATGAATTTTTGTAAGGTTTTCGGTGCTATTAAAAATACCTTATACTTCTGGTGACCTGTGTATGCATAATGATAGTTTATAAATAAATTTTTATCGATGTTTTTGTTGCAGTAAAAGATGTTTTTTAATTCAGGAATAGGA
Organism: Limnephilus auricula; assembly: GCA_951813805.1. Classification (NCBI taxonomy): domain Eukaryota; kingdom Metazoa; phylum Arthropoda; class Insecta; order Trichoptera; family Limnephilidae; genus Limnephilus; species Limnephilus auricula. The sequence continues at coordinate 13,179,840 of OX638403.1, forward strand.
ATATGAAAAGAATTCAGTTGGAATAATGCAGGGCTGTCAATAAGGGAGTAAATTAATTTAAAACTTTAAAAAAAGGACATCAGATCTTCTGTCAGACAGTTTACTAGTTCGAGATTTTTCATTAGACTTTTTTATTGTTTATGAGATCTTTTAATTCTAAGAGACCAACGAAATCTGTCCAGGTAAGAATATGGATATATGAAATGTTCTTTTAACCTCACTAGCAATAAGAAAGTCTCACCCAATACCTAACTTCACCCAATGTTTTGTGTAACAAATATGGCACTTTTAATACTCTAACTAGAATCATCTCTTTCTTCATTTTGCCTACGAAATTATATTCAAATGATTTTTCTGTGGAGACTTTTCAGAGCTGAAAAACAAGAATTAAACCCACAGCTTTCAATTGACGTTAAATTAACTCACAACCATTTTATGGCGACCTGGTCAAGGGATAAATGACAAAAAATACAATTTATTAATTAGCCTGAAACACGCATCCATATTGAAAAAACCTCCCGAGAAAAAAAAATGCCGCCGACGGGACTCGAACCCGCGCCCCTCTGATTGCCGGTCAGGAGCTCTATCCACTAAGCTATGGTTTCCCTCTGTGCTATGCATAAAATCTTGTATAAAACTTTAGTTTATAAATTAAATATAATCAATTTATTTAATTTTATGTTTATGTTTATTAACAGATTTATTTAAATTTCAGCTGCTCAGGTTGTGACAAGGTATATATAGGCCAGACAGAATGGACCACCTCCAAAAGGATCGCAGAAGCGTCTAGACATGGCTATCCGGACGAACAAATCGGCAATTGCCAAGCACTTAACTGAAACCGGACATTACCTTGAACTGAAAATTGAAAACCACAAAAAATCGACTACACCAAAAATTAAATGTTGAAAACCACACATAAACCTAATAAATATTATATTGTATTACCGTCCCTAAGAGGATTGTTGCGCCCAACATTATATCACTTCTAAAAACAATTTACACATCTGCTCTGATAATATACCCTGTGACGTTGCCCGAAACGTTGTTTAATGAAGGGGGACGCACAATACGGCAAAATAATCCAACAATTAATCACGATAGATTTAAAACAACTGTTTAAAATAAATCGTATTTGCACATCGATTCTGTCAGAATCGTTTTAGAGAGATACAGTTCAGAATAGATACGTTGTTGCCTGAAATGTTTTTGCTGAGCTTACGAGAGTAGATACCTGAAACAATGTAAGAAGATTATTATCAGCAATCAGACTTAGAGTCTCTCAAAGTGTGCTCACAATTGTTTGTAGGTACTCCCTGAAGTTTGGTTGTTTTGTAAAAACGTAACTATTTATAGATTTGTAACCCTCGACACGAAAAATAAAATAGCAAGTCTCAGCTTCGATTAATTTTTGTATGTGAATACCACACAAGAGTGTCAACTGTTCCTGGAGCCAGTGGACCTACGTGGAGAAAACTGCTATTCTAACATACGATCATTTTATTTGAAAAAACAGTTAAAAATAGGTCTGAAGTTCTTTCGAACAAATTAACAATGTTTCAATGTTTATTGGCGGGAAAATATAAGAATAATTTGTTGGTATACGTACGAAACCCTGTTAATTTTTTCGTAAGAACTTCAGTCCCGTTTTTAACTGTTTTTACGCATAAAATGATCGTATATCAGAATAAAAACATCCCAAAATTCGGCGATTTTATTTATTTATTTATAATTATTAAGATATACATAGTAGATTATGAAACAAGTTATAAGGTTTATTAATTGAAATTATTACATGGTTTTTGTACCTAATGCACAAGTCCATGGAATACCAGTAGATAATTTAGCCTTAAAACTTAACTGATGAATGTGGGAGTCGTAGTAAAAAAAACGTGTTTGGAGAGGTAAGGAGAAATTTTGAAATCAAGCCTGTAAGTAAAAGCTTAATGAAAAATTGAGTGTAGTTTTATAATAATTAATATGACGCTTAGAAATTTAATAAATTAGTTTTGTGTGTTAGCAGCGAATCATAAAAATTGTCTTTTAGTTTAGTAATTTTTCATAATGGGATTGTAATGGCACGAGTGACTAGTAAGTAATTTGCTGCATTAGTGTTGTGGATTCTGTATGAAGTTGTGTGACCGCAGAGAGTGGGAGAAAAAGGAAATGGGGAAGAGTAAGATAAGGAAGTACCTGGCTAATGAGATCTTGTCATTATCACTAAAGCCATTTCGAGCAACGTTTCAATGGTTGTCTTTCACCGGGCGATTCTGAGAATATATTATATCCATAAAGTACTACTAACTACTCATAATTTACGAAAGTATTTTTTAATGACGAAATTGAAATTTTGATGTGAACACTATTTTGACTCCAAAAACATCTCCACTAATTTTTTACTCATTAATTTTTTTTAATGAAATAATAAATAGGATTAAAACTGTTTTCATTATACTGAGTAAAAAACTGTATTTGGGGAATTAAGCTGATAGCTTAAAGGATGATAAAACAAATATATTTCTAAGTCGGGTCTAGATGCAAACATTCCCGAATCCCAAAAGAGGCTTGTGAATATAAAATGGCATTTTTTCAGGATTTTGGGCTTTAGTCGCCGCTTTTTAAATACATCCCCTCGGTTAGACGCTATAATATGACGTCATGATTTCATTCTCTGTATAATATTTTAACCAAATGAAATTTGGCGGCCAGAAGAAAATATTATGTAACATATCAGATTTAATACCGGAAAATATTTTGTTACATATCAGATTATAATACCGGAAAATATTTTGTTACATATCAGATATAATACCGGAAAATATTTTGTGACATATCAGATTATAATACCGGAAAATATTTTGTGACATATCAGATTATAATACCGGAAAATATTTTGTGACATATCAGATATCATACCGGAAAATATTTTGTGACATATCAGATTATAATACCGGAAAATATTTTGTAATATGTCAGATATAATACCGGAAAATATCTATTTAAATCTAGTTGATGGACTATGGATGAGGTGAACTACCTGACGATATGTTACAAAATATGTGACGATCCTATAATAATTTTAATTTTGTTTAATTTAATTTTATGCTTTTTTTCACCAGATTTACAGGAACGGGTTTAGTTTTTCCCATAGGAAAAACTAAACCCTTTCATACACTTTTCCATATAAATGATCATCTAGTAAATCCACGTTATGCAAGTGCATTATATAAGTATAATTAATACAAAACAATACAAGAACAACACATTAATCTACCAAACTATTAAATGGGAATATAATTCACCGTCTCCAGATATTTTCATATCAGAGGGTTCGGCTCTGTGGAATTCCTAATTTGACCGATAAATCCTACTGATCCCTCAATATAAATATTTAAAAAATCTTTCGTAATTCTACATGTATTTAAAATGACTGATTTTTGCATTTTTATATACAAATTCTTTGACAAATCTAATATGCCTAAATTTTTAATAAGAGAGCTAGGTATAATGCCAGTAGCCGAAATAACAAAAGGTAATATTTTTATAGTCTGAGAATGCCAAATTCTTTTAATTTCATTTCCTAAATCTGTATACTTTCTTATTTTTTCAGAAACAGATTTTTGAATATTACAGGAATTTGGAATAGCTACATCAATAATATAAGTTATTTTTTTAATTTTGTCATGTAAAACTATATCAGGTCTATTATGACCAATTGGTCTGTCTGTTAGTATAGTTTTATCATAGTAAATTTTAAAGAAATTATTTTCTAAAAATGAATTTGGTTCGTATTCATAATATGGTACTATATTATGACAGTCAATCAAGTTATGTTTAATTACCAAACTTTGGTGAATTATTTTTAAAACCTGATTGTGCCTAAATGTATACTCAGACGGCGCTAATATAGAACATCCTGATATAATGTGTTCTATAGTTTCCGGAAAAGCCATACATTTTCTACATAAATCATCTATTTGATTTGGATCTTTGATTATATGCTTCCTATAATTTTTGGTATTAATTACTCTATCTTGAATAGCAAGCATAAAACCTTCTATTTCTGCGCTCAACTCTCCAATACTCAACCATTTGTTTGACGAAAGTTTGTCAACATACGTTTGGTTGAGATAATTGAAGTGTTTTGCGTGAATAATTTTATTTGACCAGGAATCTAATAATTCCTGGTTGGTATTTATAAAAATGTTGGCATTCTCGTCGTATAAATTTAAAGGTGAAATATTTCTGTCTGCCTTGCAAATTATTTTATGCAGCTCTGAGCTATTAGCTTTTCTATGAAAAAAATTTCTTAAAATTTCTACCTGATTTTGTTTTAAAGAAGTTATTTTGACTATACCTCTACCTCCTAAATTTCTAGGTAAATTAATTCGTTCTATAGCTGAATTTGGATGATGACAATTAAACTTTGTTAACGTAGTTCTAATTAATCGTTCTAAGCTATTTAAATCTGTATTAGACCATTTAATTATACCAAATGAGTACGTTAATAGAGGTATTGCCCAACTATTTATTGCCTTTACTAAATTTTTAGCAGATAGATTGCATTTTAAAATTTTTCTTATCCTAGTTTGAAATTTAATCCTAATATCATTTTTAATACTAGTATGATCTAATCTATTCGATTGCGGGTATCCTAAGTATTTATAAACCTCATCCCCTTTCATACTTTTAATTTTGAAATTTCTAAATATACCCTCATCTCCATCTATAATTTTGCCTTTCTCTATATGGATCGTTCTACATTTATCTAGACCAAAAGTCATTTTAATATCATCTGAAAAAATTTTAACTACCTTAATCATTTTCTCTAAATTTGATTCAGAATTTGAAAATAATTTTATATCATCCATATATAATAGATGCGAAATTGTACTACTCTCTCCTGTATTTCCCTTAATTTTTATTCCAAACTTGCTTTTTATTAACATTTTGGATAGAGGATTTAATGCTAAGCAAAACCAAAGAGGATTCAACGAGTCTCCTTGAAAAATTCCTCTTTTTATTGAAATGCCCGGTACTACTATTTTCTTACCCTTTAAATTGATAAATAAATCTGTATTCCAAAATGACATAATATTTTCTAAAAAGCTAATAATCATGGGATTAATTTTATATATATTTAATACTTTGATAAGCCACGAGTGCGGGACACTATCAAAAGCCTTTTGGTAATCTATATAGCAAGTATGTAAATTACGTTTTTTATTTTGAATCTGTTTTAGAATTACAGAATCAATAACTAATTGTTCTTTACATCCCATATGTTTTCTGCGACAACCTTTTTGTTGTTCAGATAAAATATTTTTTTCATCTAAATGATTATATATTAAATCTGTCAAGCAAGAGGTTAAAATTTTATATATTGTCGGTAAACATGTAATGGGTCTATACTGAGAGGGATTATTAATATTTTCGCTTTTAGGCAACATATAAGTAATGCCCTTAGTTAGAAAATTTGGAAAATTTTGAGTTTGTCTAATGAATTTTGAAAGATGTTTTGCCAAAAGAGGATGTAACGTAGTCAGACGTTTGTACCAAAAATTATGTATCCAATCGCAACCCGTGGCTTTCCAATTATGAGTATTTTTAATAATTTTGGCTAACAATTCAACTGATATATCAGAAAAACTCATTTGTTCAATGTCTGAACAATTGAGTTCTTCATTTTCTATCCAGGGACCTGACTCATTGTGTTTTATATCTTTACTCCAAATTTTAGTCCAAAAATCGTGCATATCTGTTTTAGATGGCAACGGAATATTATTATTAGAAATAATATTTTTTTTATCGTCAAGTTTGGAATAAAATATTTTCTCATTTTTCTGGAATAATCTGTTATTATTTTTTTTATTATACGTATAATTATATCTTTTTAATCTACTAGCTTTTACACCTAATTTTTGTTTTAATAAATCCAATAAATCATTGATTATATTTTCATTATTATTACTATCAATGCTATAACCAAATTTTCTCCCAATTTCGTCTACATGTCTCAAAATATTCCTACTTCTATTTCCATTTTTATATTCTATTATTCTAGCTATGCTACTTCTTAAAAATACTACATCATTTTCTAATCTAATCTGCCATTCTGGTTTACTATAACTATATGATCTATCATCAGAGGACTTTAATTCAATTCCTAACTTATTACATATAGTGATAGCGCTGGCATATACTATTGTATGATATATATTACTATTGTATATTTATTTCATTTTTATTTCTTTCTATTTCTGCTATATAATCTCAATTTATTTCTTCTTTTCTGTTTTAATTTTAATTTACTATGTATTATAGTTGTTATGTAATAATAATAATTGCATAATTTGTAGAGCGCCGTTTTTGTGAGATATCACCTCAAGGGCGCTGACTTAAATTAAAAACTTAAATTAAAAAAATAATAATAATTTACGCCCTTCAAGAGTTGCAACAATGTTTTGATGGTACGGGTACAATTTCTACCTACTCAACAAACAAACTAAAAACACCTTTATATTATCCATCTTCGCATACAACTTTGCAGTCTGCGGGTGTAGATTTTCGGAATATTTTTTTTTTCGCTAGTTATCTCTTTGGCCGGCTGCGAAGCTATGTTTTTTATATCATTACAGCACAAAATTCCCAACTGCTTGTGTCTGGAGCCAGTGAAACTACGGCATCCCCAATTGGGGTATGCTGCGGGGTGAAGGTATCGAAGGGAAGTAAATTGGGAAAAGGAAGATGGGAAAGTATGAGGCTATTCAAATTTGGTCACCAAACACGGCTAAAGCCATTTCAAGCAACGTTTCAATTCTGAATGGTGGTCCTATACGAGGGTGATACTGAGAGCATCTTCTACTCTGGAATGTGCCTTAAAAATACTTTACAATATTTTTAAATAAATTACATAAAATCATCGAATAAAATTTATTTTGAGCATGCCAGGTTCGAACCCGCGACCTTCGGATTGGGAGTCGAGAGCCTTACCCCTCGACCACGGGGGTCAAAGCTAAATGTAACATGTTGTGTGAATGTTTTTACTAACGCTCAGGTAATATTTAATTTTTATTGCTAATAAATCATTATAAAACAAACATACTTTTAATGTTTTTTTAACAGTTGGCAACAGTGTTTATTCATGTCGGAATTATCCCTTTATTCGTAAAAATGCTAAAAACAAAAGCAAAAGCTTTTACTTCAAACTATTAATTGTGGATATTAGTGTGGATATTAATAAACCAGATCCCAAATATTTTAATGGCCTACTTCGCTCTGTTGTTCAGATAATATATTATTCTAAAATAACAAGGCGTTGATAAAATATCGCCATTCTGAAAAAGAACTCAACAATCCTCACATCGCATTTCGTTATGATATTATTATGAGCGTAGCACCAAAATATAGCCTTTGATCTTCTGAAGTTTAACTGCTTGAATAACTAAAACAGTAATGCCTCGGCTTATCCGGAGGTAATAGCACATTAAACTCCCGGAATGCGGATGGGTTCTTAAAAGAATAGAGAAGTGGAATATAATAAAAAGCAACGGCGCCAAATTCAGTCAGACGGTATGTTGGTTAGAAGACTCTGAATGTGAGCTGCATACTGAATACTGCAGGTTGAATGCAGGCGGAACGGTATGCAATTTAATCTGTGCATTAAGTGTCTCGATTTAACGTCAAACGAAACAAGATGAAAATATCGCACTGAGAGTTTTAATATTGAGTTGAGAGTATTTGAAAAATAAAAAAATTTAAAAAAAAAAATTCTGGTGATCAAATGAAATAATGGTTAGCATTGAATGTTTAAGAGCCATTGATCAGCGGCTGAGAATAAAAGTTTAAAAATGCTTGCAACTGTACAGGGAGGGTCCGATAAAAAAGATCGATTATTTCCCGTATCAATTTTTAAAAATTTAATATCGATTTATTTCATTCAAAACGTGCTTTAATACATACTCAAGTAAGCAATAAAAATGCTCAAAACGCATGATGATAAATTATTAAATATCGTGTACTTCTTTTAAGTATTTTTTGATCATAAGTATTTATATTTTTTCAATAATGTCTATATATAAGTGCGTAAAAAATATGAAATATTTTAGTTTGTAAGACCCTAAATAAATAGAAAAACTGATGTATTATCGTCACAAAACACGTTCTTGGATTTATTTTTTAATGATTTTAATATAATTAAAAATAAAACTCTGAAAAATGCGTTTACTAGATTATGTATTGATTTATTTTTTGTATGATTATATGATTTGAAATTTGTGTTGTATGAACAAATCTATCAACGACCAACGGTAAAACCTTAGTATATTAAAAATAAACTTAGTTTCCAAAATTAAAAATTGCGTTTACCAGATAAAATATCAATCTTTCAAAATAATTTTTTTTTTGTAAAAAAAAGTCAATACGTCTAGAAATTGATTTAAAAAGGACTACTTTTGGTATTCTCTGGAAATACCCTCTTATGACGTATTTTAATAATAATAATAACGTAACATTTGGAAAGCGTAGTTTTGTATTATTTCACTTCAAATGGGCTTAACTATAATAAATATAATTCTATAATACTCCTTACAATTCCATTACAAAATATTGATAAAATAATATGAAATAATCACTCGAACGCTTTTTGCCTCAATTTGGCAAAACCACTTTCATAAAAAAGTTTTAAAGATTTTATAATATTTTTCTATTAATCCTACAAATATATGATAAAAGACAAAAGATAGGTGAATTCATTAGCTAATTGGCATTGGAAAAATAATAAAGGATAATGTTCCCAGCTGCGACCATTATCTTTGTTTTTCTGTGTCTTGTTCAATTTCATATTTTAATTCAGATTACTATTGTTATCCTCTTCGTCAATGATAAATGACATTAATGGAAATAATCTTCAGAAGGTAAAAAGAGAGTTTTTTTTATAAAAAAATGATTATTAGTTTCCATTTAAAACTAATATTTTAACATTTTTCTTGAAATTTTACAATATACCTTTTTTCTTACTTAAGTTTAATAATTGACCAATGGGTTCGAATGTGGCGCAGGCTTATTATGTTAAGACTGCCTCAGTCACAGCCCCATATCACAAAAACGGGCCCATTTAGTATAGACCCCGAACATTGTCTTTCCGGTCCAATGATAAAATTGAATCTTTTCAGAATAACTTATTACTTCATAAAAATATTTATCAGAGTGATGGAAATCGTACTGTTTTCATGTAAAATATCCTTTAGATTATTACGTTTCATATCTTTCCTCTAACCTTACGCCGTTCTTCCACGTAGCTACTAACAAGCGACACTACCGTTACCTGTCATGCTATTTTACTAGTGTAGCGCCTAGCGGCGTTTTCAAACACTAATAATGAATGGAAAATACAGACGAGCGGTGATCGTGTCGCTTTAACGTAGCTCCATGGAAGAACGGCGTAAATAATACTGAGAAAAAATCTACACGTCGCTTATTTCTCCCAAATTTTTTGCAATCTAGAAAATATATTTTCAAAAATATGATTCTTCTCTCTCCTGTGGTGTGGGATTAAATAAAAATATAATAATCCAAGCTCACAAAAATGGTTTAATTACGCCTCTGGCTTCAGCGATGCAAAATTATTCACGAGATTAGGACGTAGTAGATAAAAAATGATATCGTATATCTAACAATTTCATCTGTATAAGGTACAGCAAAATACCAACTTTCATAATTTTTTTGAATATGTTGGTGAAATCTGCTAATAAAATTAAGAAGTGGTGAAAAATAATCTCAACTTTTCATTTTCTTCCCTTTGTCATATTATGTGACCGGACAACTCAACAAAGTGGCACTTCATTCCATTTCACTTGAAAAGTCATTAAAGATCACAATAAAATATCTGGTTAATTATATTATCTTAGATTGGGTGATGGCTTTTCGAAGGGATGATGAAATTCTACATGAAATGTTTTCGTGGAACCGTCATATTCTGATTAGGCGTCATACTGCCATCTGGCGTCCCTGTTCTGAGCTAGACCCATCCTCTCCTCGCACAGTCTCTGGAGTTACTTCCCTCCTACTTTGTCTAGGACAGTCCCCTAGACGTCTTTCCTGTGGAATCGCGTAGGGTAATTTCGGTGGAATTCGGTTATCTTGCATGCTTAGTGTGTACATGATCAAGCCACCTCGAATGTGAATTTTCTATAAAGAGTACCACAATTTCGATAATAAGGCCATCTTAGATTATTTTATCTCATTTTGTAACTCCTTCTACTCTTCTCAAAAACCGCATTTTGGTATCTCAGACACTTGAAATATAATATGAAAATTGTTAACAGAAAAATCAACAAATCAAAAATTATTTATATAAAAGTAAGTGAGAGGCTTTTCACAATATGCCAACAAACAATGGTACAAAGCCTCGTTCATACGAAGTAAAATGTTCGACCTCGAATTAGTGGTACGCATTTTGCCGCAAATGCGCTCTGGCTGTTAGTTTGACGTTTACCTTTTGGGCAGTTAAAAAGTTTTTTTTACCATGGATTTTGAAACAGGCAAAGTTTCGAATGATTGGCAATGAATGAGTGAAATATTAATTACAGAATATATCCTTTCAAAGGTTTTTTAATAAAACTTCAACAGTTTTCCAAATATGAAAAAGCTGCATCCCAGGTTTGTATTTACTTTCGGGCTATAGTTTTTTTTATTAGACACACAAGAACCTCGACATCTTTCTCAACTACTATGCGCTTGTAGGATTTTTGTCAAATTCTATAATACTAAACAGCGATTGCGAAAGTTACTAATAAAAAAAAAATTCTGAATCCAGCTCTATTTCAAAATTATTTTTATGTGATGTGTGAAAAACGCATTTTGTACAATGATTTTTCACGATAGTAGAAATTTGTTCATCTATATAAATAAAAATAAATCCCTGTTTCCCTTGGTCACGCCATAACTTCAGAAAGGCATTACCTATTTCATATATATAATATTTCCTATACTATTCAACCGATTGCGACAAAAATTTGGTAAGTTGTTACAAGTTGTTGTAGACATGTCCGTGAATGTTTCTACATAGCAATATTTCTGTATTGGTGAGTTCTGGAGTTATGAAATTTGCAAAAAAAAATGCAATTGTATGGAGCTTAGCGGCAGGGAAGAAAGGCGGGAAGAGTGGGGAAGAAGGGGCGGTTCGCGGAAAGGAGGACGAGGGAGGGGGACGACGGAGAAGGTGGAGTTGGAATTCGTGAGGGGGGAGGTTCGCAAGAAGGGGGACAGTGGGAGAAGGGAGGAGGAACGCAGGGAAGATGAAAAGGGAATGCGGGAGGGAAAGGGGACAAGGTCGGAGAAGAGGTGGCGGAAGGGGAACTGGGACGAATGGGAAAGGACACGCAGAGTGAAACGATATCTTTATTTAAGTGGCATTGCAACGCATTCCGGGTATCAGCTAGTTAAACATAATTATTAGAACTTTTTTTTACCGTTTTATAATAATTATAACTTTTTCTTTTGTTTCAAAGATATCAAATATTTCAAAAATGTGGTCCTTTCATGTATTTTATTATCTGTCTATTATTGTTTTGTTTATTACAAGAGAGAGGATTTGTCTTTTGTTTTTCAAATCAATGTCCAGAGTTAACACTTTTTCAAAAATATCATCTTTCTATATACCTACTTTACTTTCAGAAAACAAATCAATATCACACAGTGTGTTTTTGATATCGCTGAAATATGAGCTTTTGAAAGCATTTTTGCTACGAGTCATAAATTCAAAATAATGGAAACAATCGACTTCTAGTTGGCTAGCAAAATCACATTAGGGAGCTGAAGAACTGAAACTGCTAAATATAGTGAGAAGATGACTTTTAGTACTAATTTCTCTTTATTTTTGGGAAAACTAATAGATTTTTATTACCAACATACGTATTACAAAATAATTATATAATAAATTATAAAAATTAAAATTTTCCGTTTTTGATATATTAATGATATAGGTAAAGTGTTACCATTTACAGTTACAAAATTAAAATAGGTGTTAGGGAGGGTAGAGAGGAACATAGAAGTAGGATAAAGGAACGTAGGACGGGATTAGATGGGAAAGTAGATTGAGTAATCCAGTTTGAGTGCGAATGTGCGATGGATTTTCGTTTTACGTCCCGTGCGTATAGCCGAGTAAAAATTAAAGTAAAATTAACTTGTAGATCTGCAGAATAATGAAAATTAACAAACTATGGGGAAGTAGTGTAGGAATGATGAGGTTTTTATAAAATAAACTATAACTCTTACATTTACTTTAAAATGCAGTATTTTATTTAAATAAGCTTTAAAGTATTCAGTCCTTATTATTATTGGTTTTCTTATTTTTCATCACCAGCCTTCTGGTTTCCGGTTTTAGATAACGTCCTCTCTGCAATGCAATCAGTTAAGAAAATTAAATATGTTAATGATATGCAAGAGCTTTGAATCCTAAACAAAGTGATAAATTGGAATAACTTCACATTCAAACTCAGACTGGTTGTGGAGTCTTCAGATTGATCATGGAAGGAAATCTTTTTATTTATAAAAATTAATGTTTGTTTGTTTGTTCGTATTTTATGCGCTGCCATACCGTTCAAGCTTTGAAACTTTGGGGACTTGATGCATGCCCGCGATGGTAATAGGATAGTGAACTCTGGCGTTATGAAATTCATCCGATTGCAATTTTTTTTAATTGTTTTGAGCGTGCCTGCGTTTATATATATATATATATATATATATATATAATGGTAAGCTATAGGGTTATGAAGTTTGTAAAAAAAAGTAATTGCTTGGAATTGTGGAAAGGTTATAGTGAAAAACTAAAAACGAGTGGGAAAGGTCACACAGGAAAAACAATTTTAATATTTAAGCTGTATCACCCCAGGGGTCTGTTCTGGGCCCACTTCTCTTCATCCTCTTCATAAATGATGTCGCTAAAATAATCGAATCATTTGGTCTTCTATCTCACTGCTACGCTGATGACAAGCAAGTCTACTTTTACTGCTTACCAGAGGAAGTAGACAGTCTTAAAACTCGTATAACTGAGTGTCTAGAAGCAATCACCCGCTGGATGACCTGATTGAAACTGAATCCTTCAAAGACTGAGTTTCTCTGGACCGCCACCAGCAGACGTCAGCGTAACATTGATAACTCCCCAATAACCATTTCAGGAAGTGACATCAGTCCAAAGACTTGTATAAAACTACTGGGTGTTAATTTGGACGCTGATTTTTCCCTGAAAACTCATGCGAACAGAACCGTAAGCACGGGGTTCTTCCAATTGAGGCAAATTAAAGCAGTGCGAAGAAACCTGCCAACGGAGGCGACTAAATTACTAGTCAATTCGTATGTTGTTTCACGTCCAGATTATTGCAACGGTATATATGCAAGTCTCCCAAAATATGAAATAAACAAATTACAATCCGTTTTCAACTGCGGCAAGACTTATCACCGGCGTATCTAAATATTCCCTTATTTCAGAACATATCAAAAACCTTCACTGGCTCAAATGTCCTGAAATAATCCAGTTCAAGCTCTGCTGGATGGTATTTAAGTCGCTTAACGCAATGGCTCCGGCTTACTTATCAAAACTGTATATTCCTGAAAATTCCAATTCTCGACAATCAACCCTCAGGTCAGCAGCGTCATCAGCTATCGTAAGGTTGAAGGAACCAAAGCGCACACCAGACACTAAATTCGGTGAGCGCGCTTTCGGAGTGTCGGGACCTAAAGCATGGAATAGGCTGCCACATGAGTTAAGAATGATTACAGACTCGGCGGAATTTAGAGCTAAACTTAAAACTCACCTGTTCAGACTGTCTTATCCATAAAGTCAAAACCTTTTCACATTCACTAAAAGAAAAATAATTAGAAGAAAATAAAATTTTCATATATTTTGTATGGAACGGCTTTTCAAATAATGTGCGTTGGTCGACATAATTTGAATCAATTCGAACAGCTAATAAATTAAACACAACATTTATTGATTCTGAGGCGGTACGAAGTTTGCCGGGTCAGCTAGTTTTAAATAAAATTCAATTTTATTTGGAATAAACAGTTTTTTGTTAATAAATTTGGTGATAAATACTCGCTTTATTGCAAACAACAGCTCAAATGTTTGAATACTCAAAAACCTAAGGAATTACTTTACCTTTATTAAGAATAAATTATAATATTAACTTGTGTACGAACATTTTAGCCATTCTGCGGTCACACAACACGCAATGATTTAAGGTCTAACCGTCCCTAACCCTAAACCTCTGCACTCCACATCTCCTAGCGCCCTAATATTACTGCTGAGATAATATAATGCCGAAAACAGAGAAAAGGATACACGTCCAGGGGATCTGTATGTCAAGGATTTATGTCAACGATGATTAATATCCTTTTTTGTAGGAGTTCACCTTGAACACAGATTATTTTGGCAGACAGGTTGAGATGAGGAATCGTTTTCATTAAATCAACAAAGTTGTTTGTCGCTGAGGTGTATTCTATATGAAAAACATGGTTTAGCTCTAAGAGCTCTTTTCTGATATGTATACCTGAAAGTATTCATTTTTGAGTGTCAAGGGTATTTATTTATTTATTTATACTGGGTTTTTACAGATGTTCGCATTTACATGAGAACAATCCAGTTATAAAAACTCAGTTATTGTACAAATAGGGACATACAATTACAAAAAATCTACAATTACATACAATTAAATACAGATACAAACACTTAGAAAAACAGAAACATCACCAATAAAAAATACACAAAATTATATACAAGCTCACCCAAGTAACAGATATTACAATGAGAGGCTAGAGACATATGAAACACGAGAGGCATGCATAGAGAGACAAATGACACAATATAATTAGTTTAGCATATTTTTTTTAATCCGTACAAATTATCGACAAAAATATCTACTTCAGCACACTCTATCTTGTTCAGACACATCTGGGTCAGAGGGCTAAAGTGAGCGATATTAACATAATACTAATTTTTAAATGTATTGAGGTGAAAAATGTTATGACGTCTTAAACAATGGGAATTGGGGACATTTATTTCAATATTGCTAAGACTTAGTGTAGTATCAAGATGGCCGTGAATGATTTTATGTAAACATATTAGATCAGTCAATTGCCTTCTAGTTTTAAGTGTATCAATCTTGAATTAATCACAACGTACGTCGTATGATCTAAGATGGTCATGTAGTCCACATTTGAAGGATAACATTCTTAGTAAAATTTTTTTAACTGATTCTACAATGTTTTCATATTTGCAGTAATGTGGATTCCAAATAGTGCTTCCATATTCAAGTTTACTTCTAATTAAAGCATTGTAAAGGGTTAGAATTGATTGAGGATAGATAACAAAAGTTTTAATAATAAGAGTTTGTACATTCGTGTGATATAAAGAATTTTCACTATCTTAGAGATGAATAGTTTCCGTTATGTTATGATCATAGAATAAAAAATAACAAAAGAAGTGCCTTGTGGGCGTTTTCGTGATGTTTTCATAGTCGAGGCTTAAATTTCAAGTACAAAGCTGTGTTTAATGGTATGGAAATCCACGATGGCAGGCCATTGTAAGTGAGACGGAGCGTTCCATTTAGCCCACCATTAGGTTAAATAGCACATTTGTTTTTATTCAAATGTGTTTCGAAGGCACTTCTAGTTTGCTTCTTTATTTTATGGCTGTGATTAACCACTAGTCATATTGTAAATTAGTAAATAGTTTTTTAACACCATTTTTGAATAATTATATTTGACTTTCACGTGGTAACGGGAAAAATGGTATTTATAACAATTCATAAATCATATATTACCTCAATATTAACGAAGCATCACAGCATGCTTATCTATCTATATATATATATATATATATATATATATATATATATATATATATATATATATATATATTAAAAAGAATCCCTGTTTCCCTTGGTCAAGCCATAACTTCAGAACGACTTAACCTATTTCATTCATCTTTTTTTTAAAGTTTTCTAGGACATTGTAGAAGGTTTAACACCAAAGTTATCGTCTATGAATTGACATTCCGAAACGTAAAATATCAAACAGCTGCGTGAAAATATTAATAATCTGACAATGTTGAATTGAAATACTAATTTAAACGTGTGTATTGGCAGTCCGCATTTATTTTTCGACACTAAAAAGGTAGTTAATTAATAATAATAATTTCTTCAAACTTCGCGAAATCAAATTAAACAAATAACTTCACAATTACCTACATGTAGGTAATTATGATTATATTTTTGGTTTAATACAAAGCTATTTGTTTTAATTTAATAATAATAATTGGATAATTTGTAGAGCGCCGCTCTGTGAAAAATTACCTGAAGGCATTGATATATACCACTGGATTGATAATTACCGCGCTAAAGCATTACCACTGCACATTAGACCACAGTCATATGCCCAGCAAACGTCAGTTCGGTGCTCAGTGCGACACCGACCGAGTTGGACCGGGCGATACGCGATCAGAACGAACTCCAAAATGACTAAATGCGTTTTGAAATAATACGTTTCAATGCCTCAAAAAAACCAAGCGAAATTCCTTTCCACACGTAAGTTTATTGTTTACATATTCATATTAAATTAAATAACGCAAAAATTAAAATAATAAATTGAATGCCATAATTTAGGTTCAGTGTTGCCATTAAAAGTCGTTTTGGTTTTCCCACATTAATGGAAAATACACAATTTTTGGAATAAGTTACTATGGAAGTAACCTCTGATTTTATTTATTTTGGAAATAATAATAAAAATAATGTTTTAATCTTCGTGCAAAAGAATTCACAAATCTTATATTAGTTTATTAATGAATAATCTAGTAATTATATTTTTTACGTATTTTATTAATAATTTTACAGTGTACCTAAAGATGCAGCATGCATCTCGAAAGCAAATTATTTACAAACTTACAAAAAGGATCCTAAAAAGAAGTTGTATACAAAACTAATGCTTCAACAATGCTAACTGGTACAATAAAAAATATTGGAAGAAAAAATGTCTTATTTATTTCGTTAGTTATGCTAAACTTTTAGTCATATAATAAAAAACACTTATTTGTAATAATTAAAATTAGTTTATTTTATATAAACTAACGTAAAATAAAAAGGTTTTTGTCATCGAATAGACCTGTTATAAACACTGAAAATGTTGAACTTTGGAACGTAAAAAAAATTTAAATACTGTCTTTCGTTTGCGTTATTTTTACGAATAAATCGTATTGTTATGTATGTTTGTAAAAGCAATACAGGCGTTAAATAATAATAACATGGAAATTGTCACATAACCGTAACTTATGGAGGCCGAGCTAAAATTTGTCTATAGGCCGTCGGAATACATATTTTCAATTGTTGACTTACTGACCATAGATGACCAATTAACCAATATGGTACTGACATATAGCTTTATCGATCGACTGTTCTAGACCAATAATAACAACGGGTGATGCGTGTTTTGTGTTATTTTGTATTTCGAAGGACCTATAAATGTGTATGTTTTGGCCACTGCACAAGTAGAAGTAAGCATATAAGGAAAGGAGAGAATTACTTTCACTTTCTTCATTTGGCCGGTTTTAAGTTTGCACTGTGTTAATAATATTTAAATAATATTTCTTCTTAGAGGGGTGGGTAGCTAAAGGGCGGATGCGGATGCGAAAATTAAATGCAGAAATGTTTGCGGTAAGAGGTTCAATTATTGACTGATTGTGGGTAATGGGAAAAAATGACAGGTTTATAGGGAAAGGTAGGAAGGAAGTATGACAATAATTCATGTATGTGTATAGGTTTGTATAGATGTATTTATGTTAGTGTAGCTGTGTAAATTCCCAACCAACGGGATTCTTACCCGCGACCCCAGATTCGAATTCGGGCCATAGAGGGGAGATAAAAAAGAATGCACTAAAATTCCTAAATTATTAATTAAAAGAATGTTTTATAAAATTAAAAATGGATATTCACAAAAAATAATATAATCCTCTCTTTTTAATCAAAATGTGTTTGGCTGGACTGGCTTCCACTACCGTCTCTAAAGGGCTAAATATATGACTGAGCGTGTGGGCGAATTTATGTGTGTTAATAAATTGGTCTTTCGACCTTTGGCCAGAAATTTCTGTTTGAAAAGTGCTAACTTTCCAAGGGGCGTGAAAATTTGTATCAAAAAGGATCATTTTCCAAAAATACCCAAATAATTTATTTTTATTTTTGTACAATTCATTTAATTTTGTTTACTTTATCGCCATAAAAATGTGAATTTAAAGTAATTAGACTTAAATAATAATCCCTTTATTTCATTTACATGTTTTACCGGTAGGCCGATATGGGTACCGCCGTCCCGGTAACCATTTATTGTATAAACACACTTCTTTATGTTGTTGATGAATCCCAAGTTTAGTGATATAGTAGGGGTGCCCGGTGTGAGGTCAAGGTACCAGTCATAAGGTGAGGTTTGTCCTGGTATTGGTGGTGGATGCATCTGCCCACCAGCTGTGTGGCAGGATGGATCGGTAGAGACTGGTTGAGGGAGACCTTTTGACCTCTTTGGACTCTCTCATCCGGATCGTTGCTGGGATGGATTCATACGGGATTGATTCATACTCCTGGGAGCACTGACCACCAAATTCCTACCCACCCCTCATACTTTTTTCCTTCTCAAAACTTCGTCTCCTTCCATTCCTTAAAATACCCCCTACACTCTCTACAGAATTCCCAAAGATGACATAGGCCTGAGGGGAATTATTTTTCTCACGAACTAACGTAAATACAATATTATTTTTATAGAGACGAAAATTTGGAATAAATGGATATCATTTAATTATAATTGTCATCAATCACAAATTTTGTGGATTTTTCTTTTAATAACTCAGGTGCAGGGCAAACGTCATTCCTATGTCTACCTACGTTAAATTGTCGTGCAAGCTTATAAGCGTACAAGCTTAAGTTTTTAAAATTAATTTTGCTAAAATTTCTTTAACATAAATAAAATGCTTTATTATTCCATCACTTTTTTAATGTGCTCTTCTATATATATTTTTTTCTATTATTGTTCTTATTGCTAAATTGTGTAAAGGTATTTTGGCTTTTAACACGTGGCTTTTACTGTTTTTGATATTCAATAAATAAATTAATCTAAAAAAATTAAATTAAAATATCGCATGGATCATTCAGAACCGAATGTAAAATTTATTTCAATTCATATTTTTTCTCTAACGAGTTTTCTTATTCTCGCAATAATTAAGCACATAACGTGTTGAGAAATACACACAGCATCTCCAAAGATGGAAATTAGGGAAATTATGAGGTAAATGATTGTTTAAAAAAATATATATGTTTTATCTATGTAAAGAAGTAGAATTGTGAAAAAAATTGTGAGAACTGTGTTTTAATACAAGAACTGAAATAATATTTATTACAATAAAATATATATATTTGTTTTAGACCACTTTAAATTGTAATTACACTCTACCGGTTTCGGAAGAACCCTTCCTTCGTCAGGAGAATATTAAAACTAACTTATGATACAAAATATTGATAGATATATACCAAACATTTAAGTGCTGGAGTGGGAGGTCAAAAGGGGAGAGGGGGTAATTGCGGAATTCCAGCAATAACAGAGCGGTTTGTTGGAAACATATCTAGAATGGGACCAAACGATAAATTAATTTGGTTATTCAATATATTGGCGTTATTATTTGGGGATTTTTTTAATTTCAAGTGCTTCCAAGTTATTTAATTTTTTGCTTTTATTATTACGGTGAAGAATTTTAACCCCTACTTTAAAACAAATTTATATATTTTATTGTAAATTATGGCGAGCTACAAAGTTAATGCTTATTACGAACATGTAATATTTTTTAACTGCATTTCTCATATATTTAAATATTTGATCAAATTTTATAAATTGATATGAATCTTTGATACCTCCTTCTAATTTTAAAATTAGTTCCTTTTAAAGTAGAAGTCGTGAAATCATGTGCTGCATTCGGGTGAGGATGGTGACACAGGTCGTGCCACCCCGGTCCGTGTTACGGGGGCGGCGTTTGGTGAAATGGCTCTCCCCGTCATTAAATGCATAACGCTTAGGTACACAGCTGAGAATAAGGAACAGGTATGTTTGATTCAATACCACCACCAGTACCTAGAAGTTTAAAGGACACTAAAGGACATAAAGGTTTAAGTGGTGCGCGGGTCGAGTCGTAAAAAGATCTAAACCACCCTAGTTTCTAGTTACTACATCAACGTTCGGTATCAGAAAGTATCTTCTGACATGCAATCCTCGTGAAATCATTACAAAGACATAGTATCGATGAAGCCAACAAGTTAATGGTATCATACACAGACATAATATTACTAGACCTGCCCTAAGTCATAAAAGCTTATTATTTCCCCCTCCCCATACCGGTTCAATTTGGAGCCGGCTGGACTCGCGTATGGCTTCGCGTGAAACTAGAAAATGTGACATCATCATTCTTTTGCGAACTCTCATCGGTACATTTTACGAAATAACATGGCAAAAATGGTGGCTTGTGCTATTAAAACGTGTAAAAATAGAAGTGAAAAAGAGAATAAACCCAATTGTCGTATTACATTATATAGGTAAGCATTATTTTACAACATTTTAATCTTATTCAGATCAAATAATCAGTTTAATAACATATACTACGACATCACGATATATTTGACGAGGCACTTCTTGAGTTTGCTCGTCATTCTTCAGCGGGGTAAGTAAATTATGAAACATTTGTAAAAGTGTCTTTACTAAATACAGCAACAAAATATTCGACTCTGAAAATAGCTTCAAACTTTACATTGCCATATTTTGACTTCGCGAGTTCGTTCAAACGTGGCGAGAAATTCGCGCTCCCATGTAAAAAGGTCTATTCATTCAAAAGAAGATTTTACTTTTAAGAACTAAATGGTGATATTATAATGCGAGTTGTCTATTTACTGTCAGATTGATTTATTAACGAATCACAGTCAACTCACCACTCCGCGTCCCGCTACAGTTGGTGTTTACCCCTGGCCTGTATGTTCTCGTGTAGTAATATTCATATGTCTATGGTATCTTCGTATTTAACCAGGCTGATATCGCGCTCATAATAGTGTGAAAAAATATTATATTCTAGCGCACCCTTTTTACAATACCAGAACCGTGTTTGTGATATTTGTGCATTTAAAACTTTCAGTTACACGAATCATAATAAAATATAACATAACAAAAAATTTCTCCACTATTCGTCAATAACTCACTTACCTACATTCCGTTAACATTTATTTTTTTAATAAAGTCGTGGGGTATAGTGATGTAGTTGATAGTCCAGAATTGCTTCATTGATTGCTTTTTAGATTCCACTTCGTAATACTAGAAGTAGGGATTTATTTCAGTGCAGAAATTCTGGGACTTACTACCATGTGTATTTTTCTTTGCCCAGAATACTAATGGAGAGAAATAATTATACGAAGTCGGTGGACATCTTAAATATATCACAAAATAATTACAAAATGTTGTTACTGAGGCAGTTCATTTATGTACAATAAATACTGTAAATTTTTAACTATTCATATAAAAGCCCCTATAAAGTGCGTTAATAAATAAATAATAAAAATAAACCATATGGTAAAAATCATTTACATCCTCACAGAACACCTTAATTTTTATAAGTTCTTATATTAGATTTGTTTGTAGTAGAAAAGAGTCTTGGAAAATATTTGAACTGCGAGTATGAGGTAATTTTTTACAAAAACCCTGCTACGCAAATCATCAAAAAATTTTAATAGATTTGACTAAAAACAAAATATTTTTGATGGGGAAGACAGCAGCAAATACGCACTTCAAAAAGCATTTTATGGAATATTGCATTTTTTTTAGGATACGTAGCGTTATTTATGTATTTATTTATTCACACCTTTAGGGCTTTTACAACAATTATAGTACGAAAATAATAGAAAAAGAAACAATAATATACAAATTATGTTATATCATTGTTTCTCATCCTTTACATTAGTAAACGGGAAACAGAATTTTTGAAATTTCAGAAATAAATTTTGATAATGAATAAACGAAAATATCAACTGACTAAATTTATTTCCAAGCCTATGTAGTCTTTGGATTGTGGAGTTAGTGAAGTAGTTAGTTTTCGAAGGATAAACAAAGAACAGCTCTGGAAGCCTCGTGTTACGATTTGGTACTCGGAATGTTATTAGTTTTGTTAAGGCACGTGCATCAATTGTGCCATTAACTAATTTGAATAAAAGCACCATATCGCTCTTGGTTATTCTACAAGATAAGTCAGTTAAATTAAGTATTTTCATTAATTTCTCATAATTGATTTGTTCAATGGGTATGGAGAGTTTGAAATTTTTTTTTTTAATATGTTTATTCAGTTTTAATTTTACAATATTTTATTTTACAAATCTTACGAAACTGATCAATCAGTAAGAAATCTCTCATTTTTTTCTAATTATTTAATACAGTATACTTTTCAGTTTTACTTAATACAGTATAGTAAATACTAAATATAATACTTAATATTAAAATACTAATTATTACTACAAACTAATTATTATAATTTTTTGTATTTCTTGGGCATTAACTATGTAACAATTTCTAGACATTTTGTTTTGAAGAGTTTTAATTTTCAATGTACTATCGTAACATTAACGTATTCAAGTAACGATAGTACATTGAAAATTAAAACTCTTCAAAACAAAATAATTATTATAATGTTTATGAATTGCGTTGTAGTAAAAATATTTTCCATTTTCCATTTTTAATGAACCTTAAAAAATTATGTTAAACTCTCTCAATTTTTATTTGATGTGCTTTATAGTATGGGGACCAAATAGTGGAATTGTATTCTAAATTACTTCTAACTAAGATATTGTCCATACTTAGTGCATGAAAGCAGAGTCAGCAGCTGCGACGCTTGTATCAGACACGATGACACCATAATAATGAAAATAATCATTTAATTGACCGTGTCTCCCAACGGGGTTACGAAATAAACTTATAATTGACCACAGAAAATCTTCTCATTTATTATTGTTTTCCCTTCAACCCTGAGTAGATTTAATACATTATCTTAATAATCTGGTAAACGGAGTACCTACCTTCTTCCGCTTCCTCGCGTTTCCTATCCAATAATGTTAATTGCACTCTCCCCACTTCCGAAATTAAGCTGGCCGGTGTTAATTAACTACTCAATTCTCCATCCCTTTAGTGTCGCCCCTAGCAGCCTCCCCAACTACCCTACCCTAGCCCCGGTTATGCTACATTTAGCCACCACTGTACCACCTTCGGTAGTCACACACCACCCTTAGCCACTGTAATGACCGGTTTTTAAGAGGCAATGATCCAATGAATGGCCAAAATGTTCCGATAAATTTATGGATTCAATAAACTGTGGACTCGATAAAATTGATGTTCATTATGTAATCGTGATTGTTACTTGGGCAATACCTGAACCTTATTAATGGGTCGTTGATTTTAATTTATCATTGGCGCTATATGAACGTGACGTTTTTGAAAACTAATAAAGGTTAATAAACGTTTTTTCAACTCGCAATGAAAGTTTCATTTTGTTTTTGTATTGAACAATTTTTGAAGAAAATACACAGTATTTGAGAAATTGAATTTGCATCCCATTACACTACAAAAACATCAGTCAATAATTGTATTCCGTACTGGAAACAAAGCGTTATCAAATGGCAAAAACATAATTGCATTTTATACGTAAATATCATCGCATTTAAATAACGGAAAACTGTCATAAAAAAATTGTAATTTATTCCAGAAAGTATGTAGGGGGATACAATTCCATAAAATCCGTAAACAGAATTACTGGCAGGTACCTATAGAATGCCCACAATCAGAGCTGATGCTAACAATACATACCTAAGGTTGTTTGCAAATATATATCTGCATACGCTTTCGGAATCGATGTTCTTGCGAAGCGTTACTGAGAAACAGCTTTTTTATTTTGCAAGCTTACCTGTTGTTTTTTATTGAAAGGGGTACAACACGTTTTTATACCTATACAATTCGAAATGATTTTTATATACAAAACGAAATGTTTTACATAGTATTTTTTTTATTATATTACGTGGTATTTAAACTTTTATTCGTTTTCATTGATTTTTTCTGAGGTCAAATAACAAGTTTGAAACTTACTTTATTCAAGCTGGGAATATGGGTGAAATTCTCTGACCATATATCGCAGCTCACTCAGTCTTGCTACAAACTTCTCGAATTCGTCATCAGGACATGCAAGCAGTTTAATAACAAAGATGGCTATGTTAGCATTGTTCGATGGCATACTGAGAAGCAAGCTGGAGTACATAGTTTGTGCACCTTACCACCGGAAGTTCATTGATATGTTGGAGCAAACCCAGAAAAAAATCCTCAGGTATATTCCTCTATATGCGGATGCATGGAACCTATCATAGATGTATGCACCATATCGACTAACTTGAGGAAACTAATTATGTGAGTCTGGAAACTAGGAGGAAAGCAAGTCTAGCTATTATGTCTTTCAAAATTTGGAACAAATTTATCGACAGCCCATTCCTCTTGGGAGGTTATGATTTATCTGTACCAGATCACTACAACCGAAGTCGATACCATGACTTATTCAGAGTACCAAACGGCAAAACCGACGTCCAGGCAAAGCATAGCATGACGAGGGGAATAGTGCTTTGGAATGAACTATCAAAGAATTTGGATGTAAGAAACTGTTCTCTAAATGGGTTTATACAATTATTGAAAAGTCACTTAGCAAAATGCTTATATGACGATGTGAAATTTTGTACTGTAATTGGAATTAATATTCTGTTGCATAATATAAAAAATATAAAAATATGTGATTATTATATTGACATCAACATTCACTGCGATAGCTAATAGGTGAAAAATAATAAATTTAAAAACTGATAATTCCCAAACTTATTGTTTTCATTTTGTAGAAGCCATTATTTTGTAAGGTGAAGCATAGGTGAAACGATAATGCTGCTGCATTTTGACTGCAAATCTAAACTTCTGTCATAATTGCAACCTTTTAAACTCATTCCGAACTTTGGCCCACAATCATCACGGCGCGCCCTGCAGTGCCCGAGTGCGAGGCGAATATGCACCAAGTCATTAAACTCCCCAAACTTCGGCCGAACACATGAACATAATGCGAGTGTAAAATTTAAGGCAGCGCGGCGAGAGACCGAGTCAAACCTCGGCAGTTAATTTCACAGGCACTCTATGATCTGGTACTTGGTGCCTGGTCCGGCCGTTATAAGACTGGAAGCAGAAGCCAAAATACCTTTGATATAATCGCCACGAAACATTTGGTTCAGAAGAAAAAAGGCAATAGCAATCAATGTCAAAATGACAATTGTTAGAGACGTGATGTGGTTCTGTTAAATTTCGTCTAATACGACCCTCTTAAATTTTTTACTTTTCTAGATCATATTTTGATATCATCAAACCTAATTTTTTATTCTTAATTAAACTTTGCCCATCTTTCATCGTGAAATTTGTCCGTTAATATTGTGGGCACCAAAGTTAGTGAGCGATTTCCTTTTTGGAGCGCATACATTGATTGCGGATGTAAGTAGGTCTGTTGCACTGGGGGATGTAAATTTTGATCCTCCATCAATGGTATAAGGTGCTCACAGCCATTATGCCCATATTATTATGATGCACTGCATAGGTAAGGCCTAAAAGCCTCGGCGATGAGTAAGTTCGGTAAATACAGTGCAGCGCAGACTACATAAAATGTAGTTGAAAAATGCCCGCTCCATTCATACTATGGTAAAATTGATGGGATCCTCAGTTTACAGGGCAATGATTGGTTTAAAGACCATAGTGTTCACCTTTCCCCTTTGATACCTATCATAAAAAAAGGTATTTATTTGGAAGTCAGTGTAATCTTGTCAATCGTATGTGCAAATAATTTACAAATAAACTCCTTTTTTCAATATGCGTGGCAGACTTTGTCATTTGGCAAACAATTTTTTTTTTGTTTATTTAAGGATATTCAATTGCAAACTTAATATTATGTAATGATTGTAGCAGACAGTTTTGCTAGCCCAAATCAATAATTATTACAAAATCATTAGACAAAACTACAATAAATTCATCTTGTAGATATAATAATTTCTTTCTCCACAACCATCTCAATAAAACGTAGCATTTTTGTTTTAACATTTAACGTGTTTTTATTTTACTATCAAGTCTGACTTTTGTTAATAAAATAAAAACATGTTATTTGTTACAAGGACTAGTGTTCAATTAAACGTTAAATTAATTCATACACATAAAGCGAAAACCATATTTTTGTCTATAACAAGAGGTCAGTATTAATTTCAAATAGTTCGTTATAGCTGGGAGAACGGTTTTAAAAAAATCCTCCCCTCTAATGAAAGCTCGCCAATTAATAGCTTTGGTAGTGTAATAATGTTTTATCCCCTGTCAAACTAACCACTATTTCATATGCCTGGTTTAACAAGTGTTTTGGCGGTGCTATTTTGACCAAAACTTTCCATGTCCACCTCACGTTTCAAGGCATTCTCCGAACTGCCGGGTGTAGTGGCTCGTTCGCATCGTATCACCCGGAAGCTTTGCGCCAAAGTGGCCCGGGACAAAGTGGATTGAGAGCTTTGATATGAAACCCTTGCGAATAAGTAGATTACGAATCGTCATCAAAAGTTCTTCGAGCGATGATAAGTTTTATTCCACATTGCGTTGCGCATTTTGCTCTCAACTGCTGTACATTTCGACGTAGATACATAATATTATATTATTAAATGTTTTACGTTTAATGGGCTCTACACACGGTGCTGCGAACAGCCGGCTGTTAGCAGCTGGTTATTGTCTCCTGTCTCCCTTTTCCTCGTGCAAACCCGTAACATTCTGTTTCACGTTGTCTTCTGTCTCTTTTATTAACACAACAAATTCAATATCACCATCTCATTTCCTCGGTTGGTACTAACGGCAGACGGTTTCTTCCAATTTGCAGTCAACGTGAAACAGAGTGTTACGGGTTCGCATGGGAAAAAAAGAGACGGGAGACATTCTCCAACCTTCGATTTTTAGCCAGCTGCCAAAAGCTGCTGTTCGCAGCATGGTGTGTAGATAGTATAAGGTACAATTTTTGATGACGTCTGGGATTTTATCATTCTCCCTTATGTGTTTCATAATATGTAGGTACTTATTATCCTGTTATACACTCAGCAAATTTAGTAAGACACATTTTTTCTGTGCGGTTTTGTCTATGGAAGCTTTTTGAGGTCAACATGAGTGGGTAACTTGTTTTCCATTTTATGGCATTTAATTTAATTTTTTTTCTATAGATAATACCTTACAAGAGTTTCAACTGCTCCCGTCTGGAGCCACTGAGACTATGGCATCCCCAATTGGGGTATGTTATGAGGCTGAAGGTAAGTAGGGAAGGGAAGGAGACAAGGAAGAGGAAAGTGGGGAAGTACCTGGCTATTCAGATCTAGTCACTAAACATGTCTAAAGCCATTTCAAGCAACGCTTCAATTCTGAATGGTGGTCTTACACCAGGGCGATACTAAGAGTATCTTCCACTCTGGAACGTGCCGCAAATATACTATATATTATTTTAAATCATTAATTGTGAAATAACACAAATCAATTAAATAAAATTTATTTGGGCATGCCGGGTTCGAACCCGCGACCTTCGGAACGGAAGTCCAACGCCCTACCGCTGGACTATGCCGGCCGTCAATCTCCATAATTCACACTCATACCGTGATATTTACGGGGTTGACTTTTATTATTTTATTTTCTTTCTTGCCTCTGTGTCTTGCAAAATATATTATAGCTTTTTTAAAATTTGATTTCGCTTTTTAAATAAACTCGTATATGTTTATATAAAGGTACCTCAACTTCTCAATTTTTTTTTTAAATTTTCATTAAAAATCATCCATCAAATTTGCGGTAAAAAATGTTTTATTGTTAAGGTATTAAGACATATTATAATATAATTTGGTCATAATTGACTTTTAATTTCCAGTAGATGTTTTTGCGTGGTTATTTATAAATGATAAAAACAAACTAATTTCTACGTTGACTAGGAGCTTCTGTTTGCTGGCAATAATGAAGGTACTAGAATTTTTAATTCCCCCATTGTTTCGCTTATTATTACTTCCGCTAACAAGGTTTCTGCCATTGAACAACCTTAATCTGTCCCAAGACATTAAATTATTAGGGGATTTAACGTGAACAAACCACTATTTGCGTATTGTCCTAATTATGGACGACCAAAGTAAAGCTTTTACTACAACCTTGTAGTTCGTAGTTCAGAAAGGCAAGGTAAATACTACAATAATATCTTTGTTTGATATATACGCATACAACACAGGCACGACTTACTATTCTGTGGTTTAAATGTTAAAGAGGATGTGTTTCAAAGGACACTTGTGAAACTAACAACAACAACAAAAGTATTAAAAAAATTTTTTGTAAAAACAGCCTGAATTAATATTTAATTATATCATAACTCTTATCATGTAAATTCCTACCGCACATAGTCTAAACTGCTGTCAATCGTCTGTCAGATTACGGAAAACTCAATCGGAGTATTTTTTGAGGCTGAAGGTATTGGGGAGGAGAATAAGATAGGGAAGAGGAAGGTGGGAAAGTACCTGTTGGTGTATTTATGTCGTATCTTGTATGTACAATGAACGTGACAAGTAGGTACGCGTATTCCAGAGCTCTCTTAATTTGTATCTGCAATAAAAGTTGCAGTTTAAAATAATTTTATATTTTTTAGATTTTTTTAGATTAAATTTAATTTTTTTTTAGATTAATCAATATTGAGAAGAATATAATCATTTAGAAAATCTTTAAGTCTTCACGATAGCAGTGTTTATTATACAATCGAGTCATTCTTGACGTTGGTTTGAAAAGACATATGAGACTACGATAAGTATCGATCCAAAAGGTTTCAGGGTTTCTAGTAAATTTCCGTCTTATATTAAGATATATTTAAAGTTTGATTAATTAATGATGATTCACACAATACTCAGCAGTAAAAGGATTTGGGAATTAAAAATATGCTAGTTCCATACTTTATTAAAACTATAGCTCTTATTAAATATACAGAAGATATCTGTATCTAAAAATGTTAATTATAAAATGATTATTTTTATTAGATATGAAATTAAACAATTTTTTTTTCACTTTGTTACACTTGTTTATTTACACCAGGACCGGTTTCTACGGACATTTTCAGACTGGTAGTTGGAATTCTTATGCTACGGAATTTATACAAAAGGCAGGGGTACACAACATATTCTCTATATGATGAATGTTTCTATTTTGTTAATTTAAGGTATTATAAGTTATTTTGTTAGGTTAAGGTACAAATTGGTAATTATAAAGTGTATTATTAAAATTATGAATGATGATACATAGTATAAAGATATTTTAATTCACATGAATCTATATGAATTTATATAATTGAAAAGGTTTGCGATTACTGATATTTTATTTTGGTAATGTGGGATATTCCCTCCTTGTTGCTTAGGACTTAATTGACAAATATTGATAACACTATGGTAATTATTGTTATTAGGGTTCTCCATATATTTGGGTTATTACATTTTTAATTACATACTTAAATTACACCACTGCTCTCTGAAGTAAAATTATTCCAAGTGAATTATAATGGATATATTAATGGTGATTGGGCATTATGTTCCAACTGTTTATTCATGATATATTTACGATCAATTTTCTTCGTTAGGCGATTAATTTCTAGTGACTCCAATCTATCTAATTTAGCTCCTTTGTTGCAAACATGAAAGATTTTGACATCTCTATCTTTATCAAAAGTATGTTGGTTTTCTAATAAATGATTAACCCAACTAGCAAAATGTTCTTTTATACGGGTTGTAATGTTTAAGACAAGATTTTATGCATAGCACAAAGGGTAACACTTATTATAAGCAATAATAATCAAATAAGCAATATTTGACGAGTAAAAAGGTAGACATAAGAGTTCCAAAAAATGTAGACATGATATGTCTCAACGCCACCTAGTGGGAAAGTTAGAACTTACAATGCCTTTCTCATATAAAAATCAAATTGGTTGTTTGCAGGTGAAAAAATTGTAATAAGCGGTAGTTGTTGAATGAAACATTATTATATATTGAATCATTTGTCGGGTAAGAGGTAACCCGACGTAGCTCAGTGGATCAAGAGCACCTGACCGGACATCAAAAATGCTCTGGTTCGAGTCCCGTCGGCGGCATGTATCTTTTCTCGGAACGTTGTTTCCATGTGGATGAGTGTTTTAGGCTGATAATTATTGCTTATAATAATTATAAAATGGTTTGAATTTTTTTTATCTGGCTAACTTTACAGTGAGAATAATAAAAATTATGAATATGCCTTATACAATAATATATTCATGTAAATAAGCTATTTTAGCTTCCTTGGCTTTGGGCTCTACTATATAATAGCTCTTATAGCTAGTATTTTTTTTCTTTTTTAATATACTACACTTTTTTTGTGGTAAGACGCTGATTGTTTGTGTGTTTAATCCTAAAATCAAATATATAATAACACAAAGAAACACACTCTATCAAAAAAATGTTCACTTTTTTAAAGTGAGTATACAGGAGCCCCAATTATTGATGGCAACCGTCAGGAACCCTTGAGTCCAAGGTATTTCCAATCATGAGGAAGGTGGTGAAGATCTGGTCACAAAAACGACTAAAACCATTTTAAGCAACATTCAATTCTGAATGGTGATCTTTCACCAGGGCGATACTAAAAGTACCTATTATCCACTCTGCAGATATGCTAGATATTATTCAAAATAAATAAACATTGAAATTAAATAAATTTGATTTGACAACCGCTGTTTGATTACTTTCAGCGATATTTTAATATTTTTTGCTACATATCTTTCTTCTACAGTACTACGCCAATACTCACATTTTGTAACGCGCCATACCTATATAATTTGTTAAAATCTAGTTTAATTTACACAAATGTCAGTACCTTCGCGGGTTACAACTCGTATGTTACTGAGACAATAAACTGGGCAATAATAATAAATTCAGCTTAAGCCACAATAGCTGCTCTGTAAACCGAACATACTCAAGAAGAACCATTTTACGGACAAATAAAATTAATGGACACCCTTATCCTCTGACTAAACCTTGGTTTGAACCTTTATGTAAACTTTTCAACGCCATCTCAAGGAATCACGAGTAAACTCTTAGAATTTAAGGGCCATTAAATTTTGAATCCAACAACAGGTAAAAAAAATCTTGAATTGAGCTAAAAATATTATAATATACTAGCTGAAGCACACAGCGTTCTCCGGGCTTAATTCTGTTTCAAGGGGTGGAAAACGGAATGGGTGGTTTTACAAAATGTTACACTGTCAGTAACCTTTTTCGTGTTTGAAGCCCAATAATTATGCTAAATGTCGTCAATATCGGAATAAAACTGTAGATTTGTATAAAATCAAACAAAATACCTGAAAAATCCCTCGACTCTGTCAAGAAACGGGCGGTCCGTTTGAAAGATTTTAATATAAATAATGTTTGTTCTTTATTCAATATTTTTGTGTACAGATTTTTACGTGCTTTTCGACTACCTAGACACATGCCCGTATTATGGCAGTCAAATTTGTATACAGAGTATTAAGCATCGTACTTGACTTACGTTAACCAGTGATTCCTGATATTATTTTTTGAAAAAAAAAAAAATCTCATCAAAAAAGTCACCGGAAACCAAAATTTCATTTACATTTTTTATTCCAAATAATGTCAGGAATCACTGGTTTCAAAGTAACTCAAGTACGATGCTTAACACCTTGTATATAATTTGCTTCTACGACTCCTTCATGAGTTCAACAGCTCGGCTATGGAACGAGTTGCCGGCTTCTGTATTCCTCCTTCTTACAAACGGGTCTCTTCTGGGGAAATTATATAAAATAATATATAATAAAACGTGGAAATTATTTTCCTAACATACAGATATTAACATTGTCTTATGAATAAATCGTCCGAAGATAATAACTGAAATGTACCCGACTTTTCTCGGGGTTATGAATGATTTGGAGTAAAGTTTTGCGGTTGTGAATCCTAGTTAACTGGGTGTGTATTTTAGGGTGGAAATTATAATATTGTCAATTATTGAAAATGATTTTTTTTCGGTATGTTATCCTCTTCATTCTGCCATATTTTCTTCGGGCCTACCTGACTTCTTCTACCATTCATTTACACATCTTATAATCTCATAACAGTCCTTTCTTTGTTCATCCGCTCTCTATGCCTAAACAATCTAAGCAACCCTTATACGTAGCACTAATTACCACAGATAAGCATTTCTTTCATTGTCATTTAAATAAAATAAAAATGTGTAAAATAAAAATAGGTATTGCTTATATAAAATATGCAAATAAAAGTATTTCAAATTAACGGATCGTCCCTCAGGGTGGTCGCTGCATCCACTGCATCCATCGCTCATATAGTTGTGAGCTGAACCACAATAAAGATGTTGGTTGACGTTTTGTTTTCGACTGCTCCAAGTAAGACTTCGGTAACTCATAAATGTGTGATTATTAGTTAGTTCCATTTTTGGGTGTAATAAATATGTATCTCCAAAGCAGACAACCGTACCTCAAACTGTTATCAATTCGTAAATCATTTTTTTAAATTTACGACAGAAGTAGGTATGTTGAGTTACTGCCCTTTTCTTAGGTAAATATATTTTTTCTACGATCGTAAGTCAGACTTATTTTTTTACTTCACTGAGAATATGTCGATATTGCCATTTGAATTGCGTTTAAATTTTGGTGTTATGGCCAGTGCGTTTTGCATATTATTGTGATAAAATTGAGAAATCTCAACTCGTTACACGATCACATCTAAGCTTTTCGGATAGTAAGTCAAAATTTAAGAGTTTCTTAATCTGATATTTTAGCCACAATCATTTTGAATATTTGTCACCGAAATAATGATTTTAAAATTCTTTATATTAGGCCTGGCTATTATAATCTGGTCTGATAGTAGGTTGACAGTTGATCCCCGATAGTTGGCCCACGGCATACTTTATACAACATGCAGTAGGTTTTAGGAAAAATACGGTATACCTACTTACACCCAATAACCTTTCGAAGCTGGTTTTATGACCCCGGCTTTGCCCGGTCTTTACTCAGAGTTTTTTTAAATCAGATTAAGACAGTCATTTTCTTTTTTATTTTAAACGCCAAGCGTGCAAAATTTCATCACGTAGTATCAAATATCGTCTCTAATGGGTGAGGAAAGGGGAAGTGGATAGTTTTCCTAAAATTCATGTAAACATTTGGAGGGCCCCACCGCTTTCCCGCCCTAGTATAAGTAACTTATGGTTACTCCTTCAAGGCTCTCGCAAGGACTCTAATTTTTGAAAGAAAGATTGTAAAATGAATGAAGCTAGACTTCCAAATGTCCCTACATACAGTGTTATGAAGCAGTATGCAAGTACTTACAAAAGTACAGGACAGCAAAAAACACAGAACAATAATGTATAGGAAAACAAAAAACGAAGAAATTGATAAATAGCTGGCTGTATATTTGCAAGCATCTGCAAAATAATGAAGCGAAAATAAAAAATAAAAAAATATATACATATGTAGAGTTATTTAATGTACCAATCCGACATGCGTGTTCCGTCATTTTGGTGGCTGTCCCCGGGAGAGAGTGCATGGACTTTAGCCTGACCGTGCACAGGGCCCGTCAAACCTCGCCCTGAAGATGAAACCCGGTGGTGGAGAAATTTGAAAAATAGATTTTACTAAATTGTTGCAGTCACTGTTGCTCTTACTTCACCGGATATTGAGCGAAAGGGACAATGCACCTCGGGCTACTAATACCTAACTAAAATCGAGGTTTTGTATTTCCCACATTTCTCCTCCAAAAGTGGACTGATTTTCAATTTTTTTTTACCAACTACATAAGAAAAAACTATCTTATGTCTGTATGTTTTGCTTTTTTTAAAAAAACATTGTCTAGTTTGTATACTGAACGTCTTTTGACGGCGTTTAAACCATTCAATTTTATTGATTTTTGGAAGGTCATCACTTCTATAAAAAGTAACTTATCAAAAAAAAACAAATAGTACCAACATGCTAGCGGTTGATATCTATTTTATGTAAAAACAATATTTTCTCTAGGGTTAAAATCCAGAGAGATAAATATTGAATACGTTTGTATGGAAAAATCACCGCCGGGTATCCCCTTAAGCCAGTTACACGGTGGTGCCTGGAATAGAAGTAATTGGGAAAGTAGGGTTAAAAAAAACCCGAAGACCCTGAGAACAAAGAGCATTGGGTTGCTGGAGG
Source organism: Limnephilus auricula (assembly GCA_951813805.1). NCBI lineage: Eukaryota > Metazoa > Arthropoda > Insecta > Trichoptera > Limnephilidae > Limnephilus > Limnephilus auricula. Next base: position 13,214,221 of record OX638403.1, read on the forward strand.
CGGGGCTGATAGTTGCCGGGTATGTTCGGTCATTCCTCGGACTTGCATCTGACCCGAGGGTGGCGCACATTCATGTAAACAATGACCTTTCTCTTCTTTTTTTAGGTCAAGTGTGCAAAATGTCATCAAACTCGGAGCACCGGAACACTTTTTTGAGTTTAGACATATACAGCTAACTTCCCCGGCATTGCCCTCTTCCTCTTGCTTTGAAGGTCAAGTGTGCAAACTTTCATTAACCTCGAATTAATCTCCTACAGATGCTTTATGTATTAGAAGAATTTAATTTAAAATCCCGTTAATTTATAAATAAGTTCTGCCGTGGATCTTTTGGCTGACTGTTGTGATCGTGTTTAAATTGAATATCGATAATAATGTAATAAGAGAAAATGTGCATCCTTTGAATCCAAGTTTCATAGGTTGTTAATTTATTCGTTAAAGAGGGTATTACCAGAGAATACCGGAAATTAGTCCTTTTTAAATCAAATTCCAGACGTACTGACACCTTCTTACAAAAAAACATAAATTGCTTTTGAAAGATTGTTATTTTATCTGGGACACGCAGTTTAAAATTTTGAAAATCTAAGGCTATTTTTTATATACTAAGGTTATATCGTTGGTCGTTGGCAGATTTTTTCAATTTTCAAACGATAGATTCTATTACACAAAACAAATTTCAAATCATATAATCATACAAAAAAAAAAAACAATACATAATCTAGTCAACACAGTTTTAAATTTTTTAATTTTAGTTAAATTAAAATCATTAAAAAATAAATCCGAGAATGTGTTTGTGACAAAAATACCTCAGTTTTTCTATTTATTTAAGGTCTTACAAACTAAAATATTTCGAATTTTTTTTACACACTTATTTTGTTTAGACATTATTGAAAAATCATAAATACTTATGATCAAAACATACTTAAAAGAAAAACACTATATTTAATAATTTATCATCGTGCGTTTTGAGCATTTTTATTGCTTACTTGAATGTAGGTATATATTAAAGCAAGTTTTGAATGAAATAAATCGATATAATTTTTTTTATTTAAAATATTTGTTGCGGGTAATAATCGATCTTTCTCATTGGAACCTCCCTGTAATGTTGCAAGTTATTTAAACTTTTATTCTCAGCCTCTGGTCAATCGCTCTTAATCAAAAATTACAATAAGAAGTGAAGTCAACTCCCAGCTATTCCTAACTCCCTCGTATAAGAACTACCATAGTCATCTGTTCGTGTTTCTTCGCCCCGAGATAACAATACAATACATTAAACATGTTGAGACCTATGATTTATACCGGCATAAATAAAACATGGCCGCGGTCTATCATGGTAAAAAGCCATAGGTCTACGGGAAAAGCATACTTGAACCTAGATTCTTGATGGTTACAGGGATTAAATTTACATTGAAAGAATATCGGTACATTTTACACGGTTAATAAAAGCGACAATTTATTGTTATTTTCATACAAGAATATTCGCAACGAAATACACCTGTGTATTCGTGGTCAAAGTATCATTGTGATTTTTTTTATAGAAACACGGTCGTTTTAATAACCTTGTTTACTTGTACTATCATTTTTAGTCTACAATCATCGCTCGTACAACAAATCGCGAATCGTTCTTCCAACTTAATTAAACTTAATAATTTTTTTAGAGGAAACCCATTCGTCGAAGCGACTCAATTTCTTATGTTTAATGCTTAAAATGCTTAATTTGGAATAAACATGTATTGCAATTTATAGAAGATTGGTGTACTAAAATTCTTGTTTTATCATAATGTTTATTCAATTTCATGTACCTACCATTAGATCGAGGTCCTCCAGTATGTATTATTGTGACAATTATACCACAGTCTCAGGATATAACTCAGTTATAAGTAGGTTGCAAACACTTGGTAACTTTTATGCTAAAATTGCCGATATTCTTAATATTATACCCCTTGTGAAGTATAAAGCTACACTAATTAATCATTTTAATGAGGTCACTGTATAACAGGTTTTTGTTTTTGCTTCCATCTTTCTTAAAGTTGTGGTGAACCTACCCCTGGCCTTACTAACTTCTATGGGTCTCGGGACCAGTTGTAATGTACCTGTGGGGCTACCCGGCACCCGTTGTAATGATCCGTAGTCGTCTACCCTTGGTTTTTCTATTCTTTCCCTTTAACACTGGCTGTCGGGATCTACTGGCTACGCTACCCTTATCTTTTGGCCTTCGATCAATATACCCTTATATCTAGCTACACCTAACTTTTCCTTAAACCCCTGCGATTTTCTCACAGTAAATAAGATTTAAGATTTTATTGCACATTATTCCTATTTACCACGTTGTGTGATTTTTTGATTCGGTAATTACATTTGAATGTGTAAATTAATACGCATACACATGTAGAGGAAATAATGTAGTGTGTGTGGTAACCTCAGATTCTTTTGGAGTAAAGTGTGTAAGAATCTCGTTTGATAAACTAACCCCGTTTTTAGATTGTTTTGTTTTATTTTCAAGCCTATCCGTATTACCCGCCTTTTCTCAACTTGGACGAGCATGTCATTGACGCTAACTCTACCGTAAATTGTCACCCGGTTTACAAAATTCAAAGTCGTAGTTTTTCTTACCCGATTTTTCCCTGTCTAGATTTACATTGGATTATATTAACATGACATGGACAGTGTGAATTTTGACATGCATGCCAGGATCCTTGCGAAGCTCTCAATGTCGTCGTACTGCACCTAAATGGTCAAGTTATTATTGTTATTAGTATACACTACATGTACTGGGAAGAGGAAGGTGAGGAGGGGTGATAGGAGGATCTGGGGAATGTTGTTTCCTGAATAAGTCGGCTCCTCCTCTAACCAAATAGATACTGGTGACCAACATTCCGGACAAAGACTCAATCATTACGTTTGCTAGGATGGTCCTTAAGTCCTGATTTTGTTCTCTTGCATGAACTTCATTGCTACGAAAGGGTCCCTTCACGCCAGATGAAAGCGCGCAGAGTCCTCATGTCACTTCCAGTATTATCCCGACTTCCTATCCTCCAGATTTGATTTTAACTCGACTGATTCTAGAAGGGGTATGTCCATTTCTTCCCTTATCATGACTCTACTCGCGTTGAGTGCGTACGGAGCCGTTTGAGATGATCCTTTCGTCTCCTTCGTAGGATAATCATTGGCTTGCGTTCCTCGCCTCCAAGAGCTGACATAACTTCTACCTCGTATAAACTATGTTTGCTTTCAGGTCGACACTACTGGTAGTATGCAATAGTGCTACAGACTTATTCTCACGGAATACCACGCCGACGTCCCCTCCACATAACTTCGCAAAACTTGGGATACCTTCGGTCGAAACGCCTCCGTCAGCGAATCATACCCTACCATTCCAAGTGGCATTTTCTTTTTATTCTGTCTTTCATGCCTTTTCACTCTGCATGACCCCGCGAAAGGGATTAACTTCCAGTACCCCGCGTGAATGCTCAGTTTACGTTGACATCCCCTATCGCATGATAGCGCAAGAAAAAAAGCCCTCTTTGTCTCATATCTTGTGGGGATATAATTTCAGTGACGCCATTGCATTCCCCAATCGTGAAGTCTATGTTTCGCAGGTCAAGCGGGATTTTGGAAGGGTTTGATTGAGAGAACATTACCGAAATAATGTTGATTTCATTTTTTGTAAGGAAGCCTGAAAGAAATTTGACATGATAATATTGTTGTTAGTAAACAATTATAATGTTTAAATTCAATTCTCCAAATTTCATTTTTGAACTAATATCCAGTATGGTATGGATGTTCCCGTCACTCCACTTTGGTTCGGCATACCTCAGAAAAACCCTACTAATCTGGATGACCGTACGGCTACGATTTATGGCCGGGACCTTTTTTTTTAACGCAAAAAAAAATATAAGTTCGTTGAACCCACATTGATAATAGATTTAATTTGGGACAAATCTCGTAATTACACATTGAGAATAATATTCAAAAATACAGTTAAATCCTGGAACATAACTTCTTTTGTTATTAGTTATTATAGATTTGCTGGAACTCTCAGTCATCGGGACCATGTACGATCTGTAAATTAATTAGAATGTTTTATTCACTCACCTGGACGGGGCCTGATTAAGTGTACTAAATACCTGTGGAGGAAAAATAATAAAGAAAGAACCTTCCTATATTTATGATTCGGAAATTTAGTCCCCAGAAGTAGTAACACCCATGACTCTATGTCACACTTTTATTTGAGTTTAAGAAAATACGTAGGTTATTAATTATTATTTGTTAACATTTTTATTTTCTTTTGTTTTTTTTTTTGGGACTATTAAAGATGACATTTATACGTAGGTATATGTTGATATTATTTTGAATATTTGTATTATCTTGATTATATGATATATTGAAGAAACTACAAGCGCGTAGGTATTATTTATTATCGTTGAACAATTGCAAATTGGGGAATTCAAAAACAAGCAATAGTTTATTTTATATTATTATTATGCTCGCGGAAGATCGAAGGTGACATTTGTATGTAGGTTATTTATTTTGATGTTGTTTTGATATTATTATTTTGTGTGTACAAGTTTGAAAATGATATTTGTACGTTATTATTGACTAGACTAATTTTATATTTCAAATCAAAATTCACGCGATGCACTCCCTTCTATTTTTAAAACACAAAGTTACGTTATTATTAACTCACAGAAGCTAAGTATTTCATTCACTTTGGTTATTATTTTGGTTTTGATAATTCAAATTAATTTTATTATTTAATTAATTCACCCGCGGCGCACTGTCATTCACTGCAGCTAATTTTCAATAGAGTATTTTAACAAGCCGAATAATTAATTTATGTGCACGGACTATTGTTCCTCACGAAGTCACAAAAGCACTCGTTTTTATAATATTGATTAATTAAATACGAAGGATACCAATTATTTATACACAAAAATATTCAGAAACTTCACTATCAACGGTTGTCACTCTCCATAGGCCGTCTATCGACCCCTCGACCCCGACTCTTACTGCCCCCTCGCCGGTACCCAGCCCTTCGAATATCTTGTCCAAAAAAAGGTGCCAGGTGTGGACTCAGGACGCACACCTCGTCTTCCGTAGGGCGCTTTATAATTGCAAATTCGGACAATTTCAACTTTCATTTGGATATTTTTTTCCTGATTCTCTATCTCCAAAATTAAATATGTCCGTTTTAATTATTTCTTTGTCTGGCCGCCGATAAGTGTAACTCACCCTTTTGATGCAATTTTGCTTTAAACTTTTTCTAGAATTCTGCAATCGGTCTTTCCTTAATAATCGGTAAATTATCTCGGCTAATTGTGACTTTACATCTGAAATAATTATCACTCTCGCACTCTCCCATTTATTTTTGTTTGAAATTTGCGGCAGGTAAAATTGAATTCAGTAGTATTTCGGCTTAATTCTCATGGTGACATGAAATTGTTTCTGTCATTTACTTGATTCACCACATTCCTTGCAGTTTCGTGCAAATAATTCATTTTCCGCGTCCGTAGATGTTTACAACTATTTTTTTATCTTTCGTCCCTTTTCATGATCAGATATAATATTCGTAAAACTTTGTCTGGTAATAACTAATATCACCTTATTAATTCAGAATGCATTTTCTTAATGCGTTTCAAATAGCTCTAAAGTCTAGTACGTACCTGTTTGACTTCATTTTTTGTGTACTCAAAAGTAAAATCTTATTTACTTTTAATCTGAGTGTTTTGTTTACCTTTCGAAAAATCTCGATCTATAGCACTAATTCATAGATTGTATACGTCGTTAATTTTAATTGGTTTCCTCAATACTTCGTCTGTATTCTGTAGTGGTAATTTGGGCTTAATTACCCCATTTATTCCTCAAAACCATGTAAGTTTTTTTTGTTACTAAACAAACTCTCTTCGACACGCTCTAGGATTTTAAATTTATGGTCGGTCTGAAGTGTCGGCTTACATTCAATATTGATAAATTTTAAACGTGGTATCGATTTGAAAACTTCGAGCCCTTCATTGTGTCATCACCTTTATTTACCCCAGCCCTTCTCAGATTGTGATTTTTCTGTCCTTTTCAATAGCGGTCGCTAGTGTAGTCGATTTGAAATTTCGTTTAGGTGGGAAAAATTTTGTATGAACTCTTCCGATAAAGAAGATGCTTTTTTTTTTTCTTTCGAACGTAGTGTTGAAGCCATCACAGCCCCCCTAGAGTTTTAAATCCAGCGGTAAACACGCCTCCTAGTGTTAGTCGATGGGATTAGAACTCACCATAGGTCATTTAATTCCTTCTATTTTCTATTGATGTTCTGTACCCCTGATCCTTTCTATTAAATCTTGCAGGGTTCCGTCCCATTTACTTTATGTGTTATTTATTGAAACTAGTTCCATTTTCCGTCGGCGATCCATTCGTATGTTCCTACTTGTACAAATCTTTCTCTCTCCCTTGCTGTCCTACTCCCCCCCCCTAAGATTGTATTCCCCCCCCCCCTAAGATTATATTCCCCCCCCCTAAGATTTTACTCCCTCTTCTCTTGTATGTCGGTTTTTTTTATTTATTTATTTTTTTGTTTTTTTCTTATTATCCAATTCGCCCCTGTCCTCCTACATTTTTTGTTGGATTCATTCATCTACTTGACTAGGTACCTGTTTCTAAACAAGACTGAACGTCAATGATGGATGGTTACCCCGGATGCTCTATTTTTAATTTGTAGGTGTACTTGAGAACGCAATACATTTTACGCGTAATTACTTCATGTATGATTTTAGATTTAATTGTCTTTAATTACTAATTAATTTTTTCCTAGTTTTATATTTTTATTATTTACGTTTTTTAACATTTAGTAATGATTAAATGTATAAGATTTATCGCGTACGATGATCTCTAAAATGTTCTCCTTCATTTTTATTTTTATTCTTCAATCTTATCGGAAGTTGGATAGCACAATGTCTCTACTCATTTATTTTTATTTGACTAACTCGTTTATAATGTTATGTCTAGACTGTAGTTAAAAGTCAGATTTCAGATATGCAATATTTTTAATTCGTACCGTATTGATTTTTTTGCAAAACCCGAAGCTATACAAATCGTCCAAATCAGTTTAGCTTATTTATTATTATGGTTTGATTTTTTTTTGTTTATCTATTTTTATTTTGTCGGAATAATATGTGTGTATTAGAATATGTATGAATGTGAATGAGGCAAAGAGTGTGTGCCAAGATCTGTCGTCTCTGCCCACCCCTGCGAGGAAACGGCGCGATGGTTAATTAGTTATGTTTTTATTTTATTATTATTTTTTATGTATTAATTTTATCATTATTATTATTCTGAGTGACTATTTGATAATTTATTTTCTTTCTAAACATCTGTTCGAATAATTTTAAAGGCAAAGATCCATATTTTTTTGCTTCCGACCTACCCTAAACGCAAGAGTCATAAATCTTATCGTTAGCTACCCTATTTTTTGTGCATAGAGTCGACCCGTATTCGATGTTTATTTATCTCCACGACCGAAATGTTTAAAATACGCTCGGAACACGCGGGACAAATTCCTCTATTCATTTTAGGTTCGGTTTTTCAATTTTAGTTCAAGTTATTTATTTTTTCCAATTTATTTTTAATTTCGAAAGCTTATTATTTCCAATTTATTATTAATTTCGAAAATCTTTCACTTGTAAGACTTCCTCCCGAGGTCACGGCAACAGTTGTGGTGAAAAATCCTCCAATCGTGAAGTCTATATTTCGCAGGTCAAGCGGGATTTTGGAAGGATTTGATTGAGAGAACATTACCGAAATAATGTTGATTTCATTTTTTGTAAGGAAGCCTGAAAGAAATTTGACATGATAATATTGTTGTTAGTAAACAATTATAATGTTTAAATTCAATTCTCCAAATTTCATTTTTGAACTAATATCCAGTATGGTATGGATGTTCCCGTCACTCCACTTTGGTTCGGCATACCTCAGAAAAACCCTACTAATCTGGATGACCGTACGGCTACGATTTATGGCCGGGACCTTTTTTTTTAACGCAAAAAAAAATATAAGTTCGTTGAACCCACATTGATAATAGATTTAATTTGGGACAAATCTCGTAATTACACATTGAGAATAATATTCAAAAATACAGTTAAATCCTGGAACATAACTTCTTTTGTTATTAGTTATTATAGATTTGCTGGAACTCTCAGTCATCGGGACCATGTACGATCTGTAAATTAATTAGAATGTTTTATTCACTCACCTGGACGGGGCCTGATTAAGTGTACTAAATACCTGTGGAGGAAAAATAATAAAGAAAGAACCTTCCTATATTTATGATTCGGAAATTTAGTCCCCAGAAGTAGTAACACCCATGACTCTATGTCACACTTTTATTTGAGTTTAAGAAAATACGTAGGTTATTAATTATTATTTGTTAACATTTTTATTTTCTTTTGTTTTTTTTTTTTGGGACTATTAAAGATGACATTTATACGTAGGTATATGTTGATATTATTTTGAATATTTGTATTATCTTGATTATATGATATATTGAAGAAACTACAAGCGCGTAGGTATTATTTATTATCGTTGAACAATTGCAAATTGGGGAATTCAAAAACAAGCAATAGTTTATTTTATATTATTATTATGCTCGCGGAAGATCGAAGGTGACATTTGTATGTAGGTTATTTATTTTGATGTTGTTTTGATATTATTATTTTGTGTGTACAAGTTTGAAAATGATATTTGTACGTTATTATTGACTAGACTAATTTTATATTTCAAATCAAAATTCACGCGATGCACTCCCTTCTATTTTTAAAACACAAAGTTACGTTATTATTAACTCACAGAAGCTAAGTATTTCATTCACTTTGGTTATTATTTTGGTTTTGATAATTCAAATTAATTTTATTATTTAATTAATTCACCCGCGGCGCACTGTCATTCACTGCAGCTAATTTTCAATAGAGTATTTTAACAAGCCGAATAATTAATTTATGTGCACGGACTATTGTTCCTCACGAAGTCACAAAAGCACTCGTTTTTATAATATTGATTAATTAAATACGAAGGATACCAATTATTTATACACAAAAATATTCAGAAACTTCACTATCAACGGTTGTCACTCTCCATAGGCCGTCTATCGACCCCTCGACCCCGACTCTTACTGCCCCCTCGCCGGTACCCAGCCCTTCGAATATCTTGTCCAAAAAAAGGTGCCAGGTGTGGACTCAGGACGCACACCTCGTCTTCCGTAGGGCGCTTTATAATTGCAAATTCGGACAATTTCAACTTTCATTTGGATATTTTTTTCCTGATTCTCTATCTCCAAAATTAAATATGTCCGTTTTAATTATTTCTTTGTCTGGCCGCCGATAAGTGTAACTCACCCTTTTGATGCAATTTTGCTTTAAACTTTTTCTAGAATTCTGCAATCGGTCTTTCCTTAATAATCGGTAAATTATCTCGGCTAATTGTGACTTTACATCTGAAATAATTATCACTCTCGCACTCTCCCATTTATTTTTGTTTAAAATTTGCGGCAGGTAAAATTGAATTCAGTAGTATTTCGGCTTAATTCTCATGGTGACATGAAATTGTTTCTGTCATTTACTTGATTCACCACATTCCTTGCAGTTTCGTGCAAATAATTCATTTTCCGCGTCCGTAGATGTTTACAACTATTTTTTTATCTTTCGTCCCTTTTCATGATCAGATATAATATTCGTAAAACTTTGTCTGGTAATAACTAATATCACCTTATTAATTCAGAATTCATTTTCTTAATGCGTTTCAAATAGCTCTAAAGTCTAGTACGTACCTGTTTGACTTCATTTTTTGTGTACTCAAAAGTAAAATCTTATTTACTTTTAATCTGAGTGTTTTGTTTACCTTTCGAAAAATCTCGATCTATAGCACTAATTCATAGATTGTATACGTCGTTAATTTTAATTGGTTTCCTCAATACTTCGTCTGTATTCTGTAGTGGTAATTTGGGCTTAATTACCCCATTTATTCCTCAAAACCATGTAAGTTTTTTTTGTTACTAAACAAACTCTCTTCGACACGCTCTAGGATTTTAAATTTATGGTCGGTCTGAAGTGTCGGCTTACATTCAATATTGATAAATTTTAAACGTGGTATCGATTTGAAAACTTCGAGCCCTTCATTGTGTCATCACCTTTATTTACCCCAGCCCTTCTCAGATTGTGATTTTTCTGTCCTTTTCAATAGCGGTCGCTAGTGTAGTCGATTTGAAATTTCGTTTAGGTGGGAAAAATTTTGTATGAGCTCTTCCGATAAAGAAGATGCTTTTTTTTTTCTTTCGAACGTAGTGTTGAAGCCATCACAAAGTCATTATTATTTTATTTGTTATGTGTTTCAATATAATTATATAATTTTCACTCATCAAAATTCAGTGTAAAAAAAAAAAAAAAAACTTATCTATGTAAATGGCACTAGTGCCTTAAATTCTAAATAAAAAATAAATAATTGGTTTTTAGAACAAAAAATTAAATAATTAGTTTGACTGTTGTTGTGTGCAAAAAAGAGTTTTCCCTACTTTCAATAAACTTTAAATCTATACAAAAAAGGCCAAGATATAGTGTATAAAATCAATTGCGACAATAATAGTGTATTCGTGTAGATTTGGGAGGCAGGAATGGGTACCGCCGCCCTGGGAACCATTTATTGCATAACCAACACCTCTGCCATAGGTCACGCTACGTTTGGTGACTTAGCAGGGGTGCCCGGGTTCATGGGGTAAGGTTTATCTAGGTCTTGGTGGCGGATGATCTAGAAACACTGAACCCCAGATTCCTACCCAACCCTCATACATTTTTCCTTCTCAGAACTTCCTCTCATTCCTTTCCTTAAAAATACCCTCCACACAGCATCCCCAAAGATGACATAGGCCCTGAGGGAAATTATTTTCCTCAGAGCCTCCTGAGTGGACCTAATGTAAAAAAAAAATTCCGGCCTTCCCTTCAATTTTCAAATATTTTTTAACTTACTTGCTAGCTGGGACCGGCTTAGTTAGTTTAGTGGTCGTCGTATGAACGGAACAGTTGGTAAACCGTTTTTTCGACACGCGGACTGACCGCAGCGGTCTAGCAAAGACGATCAGAACTCCAAATCTGCGAGTCTCGGCACGAGTGTTCATAATAATAACAGTTGTATTAGTTATGTTCCAGAGGTTGGACTAATATATCAAGAAAAATCCTTATCTGAATCGGATGTGAAAATATCTATCACTTGACCACACATTTAAACCCTTTTACGTTCCTCGCAATCCCTTTGTTGTCTCCTCGATATGAAAAAATCCTATCTGTTTTTCACACAAATGTGTAGGTTTGATGAATTTCGTTAAATTTAACGCATCGTAATAGTCGGGTAGGTCGAGCACTAGATAATAAATAAATAAGGAAGCAAGAGTAACCAAAAAAAAAATTAAGATATCCGTTATTTATATATAATATGAGTTACCGAGATTCCATAATATTGTAATGTTGTATGTAAGTAGCATATTTTTATAATGTAGGAGCTGTTGCACATATTTTTGTAATATTTCTATTTATCTATAATGTAAAAACTTGTTACTCTCTTTTGTTTTTCTGTATTGTAAACTTTTTCTTGTATTACTCATATGTAAATTTCTAATATTAACTTACACTATATATTATTGTTTCTATGCCATCTGCAATTTAAAAACTGGTTTCAGTTTAATTTATTTTTACTTTTTCTCTTTTAGTATAATATAATATTTTTTCTTACTTTTATACCTACCATTTTTATAATGTTCATTGCTATAAGTTTATATTTCTTATTTAAACATTGTATTACATATATTATATCACTGTATTATATACTTATTATGTAAAAGCCCATCAGGGCGTTGAAAATTAATAATAAATAAATAAATAAATATCCACTTTTGTGGAAGTTTCCTTGTCTTCGTTGTATGTTGAGAGAGTTATTTAAGATTGATTAATGTTTTTGGAAAAACAAATTTCTCATCAACAACATCAAAAAATTGTTTGTTTTATAACCCCTATCATTACGATTTTTAAATATATTTTGCGTGGAGAGAGTGGACAAGTTTACCTCGAAGGGATCATTTTTTTGTTAAGTGCAGAAGTCTGATAACGACGAATTCGAAAACATTAATAGATAAAGGGCCTTTTAGCCGACTTTTTGGAGCCAGTAGGACTGACAATATGACATATTGCCAATTGGGGTACTCTGTGTTGCTGAAAGAAACGGGGAAGAGAAGAATAAATATGAAGGTTGAGTTAATAAGTATCTGAATATTCAGATTTTATCACCAAACGCCATTTCAAGCAACGTTTAAATTCTAAACGGTGATCTTTCACCAGGATGGTACTTTAATATCTACCACTACGAAACGTGTGAACATTGAGCATTGTACATGTACATATGTATGCTCAATACAATACACCATGACTTGGAAGCTTCGTAAAACTGTTGACCAACGGTGGATCAAACTAATCGAAATGAAAATGATTTCATTGTTTGTTTTGGCAATGAATAAAAAACAAAAACAAAAAAAAACAAAATTAAGAAAGGTTTAACATATTCCTCTCCATATTCTGACGTAGAACAAAGTCACACAATTTGACTTTCACGGCTAATGAAGAACTCTGCAAAAAATCGTCTGTAGCGGCATTAACAATTTGGCCCCTGTTATTTTTTTTTGTGTAGTCAAGGCACTTCTATGCTTATATAACGGGAGTGGTTGCAGATAGGTGATCTACAAACACAACTGAAATGTTTTAACGTATGTGCTCACCATAATGACATTAAAAAACGAAACATTTATATAACTTGAATAAAACTTTCACAGAAAAAGAGTTCTGCCTAAACTTCTGCCCAAACTGAAAGATGGCGAGTTTAATGCTTAGTTTGTTGGTGAGAATTTAGAAATTATCTAACTACGCGTATTCTCAAATCTAAGACTCTATGAGACTATCACTAAACTAACTAAATATATGTAAGACAATAACACTATCATATACTGATGTTATGATAAGTAGGTTTTTGAAATTTACTTACACACAGACATTAATAGTACACAACTGCTAACCCTGTACAAATCGCAAGTGTGCCCACTGTTGAATTTGGCAGCCAACTCTGATCTGTAGCCCCAAAGTACCTGAAAAAAACCATCGACTCTGTGCAGAAACAGGCGGTTCGTTTGATAGATTCTCCCGACTTCACAAACGGATTGCAATCTTTAGAACACAGGCATCGAGTGGAAATGTTATCCTTGGACTACCGGTATTTCAATGGAAGATGCTCCGAGAAACTAGCGTCATTGATCCCCACGGCACCGATATATAGTCGGGAAATACGCCAAACGCGCTTAACGTATGTACACGGTTGACATTTGTCACATGACAACGAGTCGCTTCTACGACTCGTTCTTGAGTTCAACAGCTCGGCTGTGGATCTAATTGCCGACTTCTGTGTTTCTTCTTTCCTTCCACATGGGTCTCTCCATTTGTACTCCTTCCTCTCCTCAAAAAGACCCTCCACACAGGATCTTACACTCTGGTTACAGTAACTACACACACCTTTTTTCAATTTGCCTCAGGGTCGATGTCATCTTCGGGGATTCTGTGTGGAGGATCTTTTTAAGATAAACAAAGAGGAAGAGGAAATTGTGAGAAGGGATTGAAGAGGAATAAAGAGGAAGTTGTGAGAAGGGATTCTATTTGAGGGCACTGGCGGCTCGTGACTTTTGGTTAGCTTGAGTGCTAATATTAACAAAAATGGAATTATTAATAGCGTTGTAAATATGTTTTTATTTTTTTCGAAAATTTGTTTAATAAATGCGGCGCACGGCAAAACTGAAATTTCCTGAAAATCTTCATACAAAAAACAGACTTAAAAAAAAAAAAAAAATTCTGCTACAACAACATCAATAATGCTATTTTTTTTATTATTATCCCATCAAACAGTCACGAGCCGCCACTGTTTGAGGGGTGGGTAGGAATCTGGGGAACAATGTGTTCAGGATTTTGACGTACGTATAATTTCATCCCTCACACTGCTATGAAAAATTTAACGTAGTCACTTTAGGTGGCTTTTTATGGCAGAGGATTTTGTTACACAATAAATGCTTCAAAATACCACACCTGCCTTTAAAATTTGTAGTCTCATATATTATTATGAGTTTTTGTTTTTGTCTCTAATCTTAACAAATGATTTTGCTAAAGCTATTTTAACAAAAACAAACAATGGTAGTTGATATAATTTTAAGTTTTTGAACGATTGATGGTTTTCATTCTTTGGATAACATAATAATGGATCAATGAATCCTAAAAATCTGAAAAAACCTTCCTCTAAAGTTCCGTTGTCTTCCAGCCAGTATGATTTGTTCGTGTTTTTTTCCAAGTCCGCGGGAATCAGGCTGGGAATTCAATTCTGCTGTTTGCTTTGATTTGAATACAAAATGTTATTAAGTTGTCGCCGTCTCTTTCGGCGAATAAATGACAATCGTGACTGGAATCGGCCCACTCGGAATTTGCCCTCTAGGCCTAATGTAAATTATTACAACCGGGGCAAGGTAAACTGGATGTGACTTATTTAAATTATATAATCAAAATATCATCGTAGTTACATTAATAAAATGGAGATTAGGCTATAATAAATTCACTCTGATGAACTGTGTACCTACTTAAAATTCACATAAATTTGTTAGGACCTTCAAAAATTAATTAAAATGTGAGAATATTATTATGGGACATAGAATTCTTTTTCCCAGCAATAAGCATTAAGAGTGCATTACCAGAGAATACCGGAAATTAGTCCCTTTTAAATCAAATTCTAGTCGAATTGACTCTTTTTTACAAAAAAACATAAATTGATTTTAAAAAATTGTTATTTTATCTGGTACACTCAGTTTTAAAATTTTGAAAAACTAAGTTTATTTTTAAGATACTAAGGTTATACCGTTGGTCGTTGGCAGATTTGTTCAATTTTCAAACGATAAATTCTATTAAACAACACAAATTTCAAATCATATAATCATATAACAAAATAAATCCATACATAATCTAGTCAACACAGTTTTAATTTTTTTAATTTTAGTCAAATTAAAATCATTAAAAAATAAATCCGAAAACGTATTTTGTGACAAAAATGCCTCAGTTATTCTATTTATTTAAGGTCTTACAAACTAAAATATTTAAAAAAAAATTTACACACTTATTTAGTTTAAACATTACTAAAAAATCATCAATACTTATGATCAAAAAATACTTACAAGAAGTACACGATATTTAATAATTAATCATCGTGCGTTTAGAGCATTTTTATTGCTTATCTAGAATGTAGTTATATATTAAAGCAAGTTTTGAATGAAATAAAAAGATATTTTTTTTTTTTATTTTAAAAATTTGATACAGGGAATATTCGATCTTTCTCATTGGAACTTCCCTGTACAATTGCAAGCATTTTTAAACTTTTATTTTCAGCCGCTGATCAATCACTCTTAAAACAATGTTTTAGTTTGGTTAGATAAAATCTCTAAGATTTTTGAAAGAGTGGTCTGTAGTAATAATACTGGCATCAAAAATCTTTTCCTCAAGATAAAAAAAAAATTTTACTTGGCTTTAAATTTAGCTTGGACACATAAGCTTGTTTTCACGATAATTTAACGTAGGTAGACATATGAATGATGTATGTCCCGTGCCTGAGTTATTTTAATATCCTAATACATTACACCTTAGTTTATATAAGTTACGCTATATATATATTATGGAATGAATAATCTTTGTAACCTCGAAAGAAAAATATTATCTTGTAAATAAGGTAGAAATTTCAAGCAATACCAATTTGTTGTGCGAAGAGGTCGTTAGTACAAGGATTAAAAATAAGAAGAAAAATCCGCTGGGTAGGACTTCTAGTCTGTTGGAAGGTAGACGATCAGTGATCACTATCAATTTTTATTTTTGTAAAGTTTCACTGTAATCCTCTACAGAGATATTGTATTTTATTAGTACTGGCCATTGCAGTATCTCTGTACTATTCTGTTTTGATTGAAAGACTTTAAGAGCGATTGACCATCGACTGAGAATAAAAGTTCAAAAATGCTTGCAACTGTACAGGGAGGTTCCAATGAGAAAAATCGATTATTATTAAAAATTTACTATCTATTTATTTCATTCAAAACTTGCTTTAATATATACCTATGTACATGCAAGTAAGCAATAAAATGCTCAAAATGCACGATAATAAATTATTAAATATCGTGTACTTCTTGTAAGTATTTTTTGATCATAAGTATTGATGATTTTTCAGTAATGTCTAAACAAAATAAGTGTGTGAAAATTTTTTTAATATTTTAGTTTGTAAGACCGTAAATAAATAGAAACACTGAGGTGTTTTTGTCACAAACACGTTCTCGGATTTATTTTTTAATGATTTTAATTTAACTAAAATTTAAATTCTGAAAACGTTGTTTACTAGATTATGTATTGATTTATTTTGTTGTGTGATTATATGATTTGAAATTTGTGTTGTTTAATAGAATCTATCGTTTGAAAATTGAACAAATCTGCCAACGACCAACGGTATATATAACCTTAGTATATTAAAATTAAACTTAGTTAGGCAAAATTTTAAAACTGCGTGTGCCATAAAATAACAATCTTAAAAATAAATTTAGGTTTTTTTGTAAAAAAAGAGTTAATACGTCTAGAATTTGAATTAAAAAGGACTAATTTCCGGTATCATCTGGTAAATACCCTTTTAAGTTCTTTGAGATCACAGTGACTGTTTATTGTTATTTCGTACTGTACAAAGATTGTTAAGGAAACACATCCTTGTAACCCGGAAGCAAAATTTTGTCCGGCTAGCTCTTGCAAAATAATGACTTTGCCTATTCTATAACGATATCCTAATAACGATATTGTCTATCTTTAGCACAGACAACTCAAACAATGTTAGAAGTTTTTTTTTCTTCAATATTTGCAATTTAATTAATTTTTCATTTAATTAATGTTAGTAGTGATCTTAGACTGGTATTATAATGCATTACAATGCATTTTAATAACGCCGAGTATAAAGGAATGTTCGAAAATCTGAAAGAATTAGAAAGTTAGGTGTCTGGACGCCATAGAAGCGAATTATTGGGGCATGAGGTACAGAGTGGTAAAAGTAGTAAGCCGACAGGAATGGAGGAGATTTGTCGGAGGGACAAAGTCCCTCGAAGACCTCTTTATACCAGATGCGACCAAATATTACAGATGAGAGGATAGATTCAAAGGTTTAGAGAAAAATTTGGATCAAGAAAATGCTAATAAAAGCTTTGTCTTTTTTAATAGGACGACCGTCCGTGGTCGAGTGGTAAGACACTTGACTCCCAATCGGAAGGTTGCGGGTTCGAACCCGGCGTGCGCAAATAAATTTTATTTGATTAATTTGTGTTATTTCACAATTAATTAATAAAAATAATATATACTGTATTTGCGGCACGTTCCAGAGTGGAAGATACTCTCAGTATCGCCCTGGTGTAAGATCACCATTCAGAATTGAAACGTTGCTTAATAATGACTTTAGCCGTGTTTAGTGACTAGATCTGAAAAGCCAGATACTTTCTTACCTTCCTCTTCCCCATCTCCTTCCCTTCCCCACATACCTTCAGCCTCACAACATACTCCAATTGGGGATGCCATAGTCTCACTGGCTCCAGAAGGGAGCAGTTGGGACTCTTGTGAGGTTTCTCTATAAAAAATTTAAAAAATAGCAAGTTTATCCACATTCGGTACACCTGCATATTACATAATTTACGACTGATTTGCTTCTGATGTGACCCATTCTCTCAGAGTATCGAAGACGTCGAAGTACCCATGCGTGCCATATTATCTGAAAACGGTTCGATGTTATCAGATCCTCCGCCATATTTGATAACCTAATATACTGCCAATATCAAATGAGGCGAGGGAGGCATTTGTCAGATATACAGGACGTACACTACGAAGAGCACCATTGCTCAGGAATTGTTTCATCAAACCTAAAAATTATTCTTAACTTGTTGAATCTCTACTATATATAAGTAATTTTTCTTTTAACGCCATAAAATGCTTTTACTTTCAAGTGATACATAATTTTACAATGATACACAGGAGAGAAACAGATTATGAACAAATTAATTACTCTGAAATAAAACGAAATATCTCAAAAAAATAACACCAAGTATATCTATTTATACATACATAGTTTTATTTACATTCATTGAGTTCTGGAAATTGAATTGTTTACAGTAATTTTGTATTGGGATTATTGTTACCTTCAAATTTATTTTTGTTTGAAATGGCTGGGAAAGTACCTACTGGGAGTTAACTCTGTTATCAGGGCTGTCAGAGATTTAATATAAAATTTTAGATTAAAAATAATAATTTTTAATAGTATTAAATATTTTTGAGAATATTAACAATTTGGAGTGTTGAACTACTTTAAACCTCTGCCATAGGTCACCCAAAGTGGTTGGCTACTTTTGGTGATCACACCACCCTCAACTACATCATCCCCAAGTATGACAAATGTCTTAGAGATTTTTTTTCCCGTAGGCTTCTTGTGGGGTTAATGTAAAAAAAAAAACATTTCCACGGTTTGCATTGGTTTTAAATTCAACTGTTAAATAAATTGTTTTGTATAAGAGAGGGTGTTATCTTATTTGATATTGTACTGCTCTTAGATTTATTAGCAGCATAGCTAATAAATTACTATTTTATTGAATAAATTTCTTTTTTTCACTTTATCGTACACGGAGAAAAATTTTATTCTAACATATGATAATTTTATTCGTAAAAACGGGACTGAAGTTCTTACGAACAAATTAACAGTGTTTCAATGTTTATTGGCGGGAAAATGTAAGATTAATTTGTTGGTATACGTTAATACGAAATTACGTATACCAACAAATTATTCTTACATATTCCCGCCAATAAACATTGAAACCCTGTTAATTTGTTCGTAAGAACTTCAGTCCCGTTTATAACCGTTTTTACGAATAAAATTATCGTATGTTAAAATAACATTTTTCTCCGTGTAAATACGAATGGCGTCTGTCTATCGTAAAAAAGACAGTTACATCGGGTATTGAAAGCGGGAATCCTAATCCTTAGGGAATGGGGAAATCTGCTATCGGTCAGTGTTGTTTCGAAGCTTTCAACAATAAATAGGCTTTGATGAAAAAGTTATTCTTCATCGCATTCACTGCGAGTATTTGCAGGATCGATTTGAGTAAACTGATGTTGAATAAAATCCTTCCAGAGTAAATGTTTGAGTGATTTTAGAAAGCAGGCAGAAAACACATTAATTTCGATTCGTGATGGAACCCAAACCAAATACGCACAAAGACCTCTTTACTGCTTACTAAGTACATCTTTACTGTTGGTAATTTCGACAAGCAACTTGTAAACTAAATTACAATATTTTAATTTTATCCAAGAAAGCAAACACTTGGAGTGTAACATTATATATTATTATATTATCTATTTTATGGTTCCATAACCAGTCAACAAAGAGACATGTCAACACCCCTCTGAAAAGTCATTAAAAGTGACAAAAAAATAGCCCATAACCTAACCTAATGTAACCTATTTAACCAAGTTTTTTTTTTTCGCTTTGAATTATTTATCAAAGGAGTGATGAATTTGCACATTTTTTAGTTATCCGGTCATTCTAAATTATATTTGTAGATGAATTAATAGGTTTTAAAGTTTTTTTTGTTTATAGTGAATACCTCACAAGTGTCCCAACTGCTCCTGTCTGGAGCCAGTGAGAATATGGCATCCCCAATCGGGGTATGTTATGAGGCTGAAGGTGAGTGGGGAAGGGAAGGAGACGAGGAAGAGGAAGGTGGGGAAGTACCTGGCTATTCAGATCTAGTCACTAAACACGGTTAAAGCCACTTCAAGCAACGTTTCAATTCTGATTGGTGGTCTTACACCAGGGCCGCAAATATACTATATATTATTTTAAATAATTAATTGTGAAATAACACAAATCAATTAAATAAAACTTATTTGCGCACGCCGGGTTCGAACCCGCGGCCTTCGGAATGTGAGTCCGCTGGACTACGCCGGCCGTCAGTAAAATAAATAATGATAAGCACCACTATTTAATAAAATACTTTAGATTTTACGCATAGACAGTTGGGTTTCTGTCTAGAAATTATCTCCGTCTAATCTACTTTTCTTCTCACTCTGGAAATATTATATATGTTTACATTTCATCATTATACCCTCATTGATGAGGATCATTGCCCCTACCCCAATTTCCATGGTGGATAAGGCTCCTCCACTCCACTTTGTCAATCCAGCACAATGGTCACCGTTCTCTGCTTCTCCTGCCAAACGCTTTGCCTGTATCTATGATTTTTTTCCATGTCCAAGTATTTTATTATAATTATGTCAATATTTAAATATAACTAGTTATTATTTGACCCATCAAGAATCTTGGGTTAAGAGAAAACCGGTCAGATGTCAATGTTTTACATCAATAAAGTAGTGTATTAACCTTATTATAGCACTAAAAAATACAAATCTCATGGTACAAAAGTTGATGTAAAAATTTCAAATCAATCAGTCTCCAGAAAGAATATAATATTTCAATCAAATGAAACAACTTACTTTGAGTAAGCCTCTGTATAACCACATGTAATAGTTATATAATTTTGATATTGCAGCATGTGATTATATCAAATATTCAAATAAAATGATGGCACAAAGTGATTTTTTGAAGATTGTAAAAATATAATATTTCATTATCCGATAGAAATTTTATAAAATATTTTTTATATGGCATTTTAACCCTTAAGCTATGTTACTTTCTCAGTGCTCAGTAGACTGTATTTATTTGTTATTCTAACACCCTGTATAGAGTATGAGAGGAGTAGATACCACCCTTAGCCCTTTGCTCTTGGAAATGGTGCCATCAATTCCCAATCATTCAAGAAGGGAAGGGAGATTTGGAGCAATATTCTTAGTGAAATGCCGATATGAAATCTATTTTCTCATTCAGAAAACAGTGTGTATTAAAATGATATTATATTTTTAGATTTATGAGTTATATAACTTTAAGCTCTTTGTTTTAACCTTGCAATAACAATACTGACTAAAAATACTATGGATGGAAAGGATCGACCCACGTTCCCGACAGGTTATCTTTGACAACTACTGTCGAAAATATGATAGCTGTTTTATCTCCCTGCTTGCTGAATTAAATATTCAGTAATCTTGTTAATGAATCGAGTCGACATATTGTGCAGTAAGTAAGAATGCAGCATCAACGGACGTATGAATCGATCCCTCCCGCTGCGGTGTAAGACGATGGGTCGCGAGAGACCAACTGAATAGGTCAGAGGCCTTTAAATCGGCCTCTCCCGATCCAGTCCGCACATACAGCTAGTACAGTACAGGTGGACAGGCGCCTCCGCCGCCAAGACCTGAACACACTTCTCCCGATGAACCCGGGCATCTCTTCTAAGTTTAGTGAACTCTAAAACTCAGATTTGCTTTAAATATCATAAGTGTCGTTTTCAAAATTGGAACTAAATACCTACTTGTAAACATATTTGAACAATTGTATAATTTTAACAAATATCATTATTAACCTATTATTATAAACAGTATGTACTAACACAATAAATAAAATAAGACGAGATGGGTTCGAGTCCCATCTGCAAGTTGCAACCATTATCTTTTATTATTTTTCTGTGTCTTGTTCATTTTCAGATATTAATTTAGATTATTATTGTTATCTTCTTATTTAATAAGATTATTAATTACGTTACAAAAAATATAAGCGCGAAGTACTAAATAATTAATTTTTTCATTAGATAAATATGAAGTTATATAAGAAATAACTTTTTCAAAATACCTCTTTATGGCAAAGATTATTTTTAACTCGATTGATTGACTAACGTTTTTTTGGTTCTTGTGGTTGTTGAATAGAAACATGTTTCTATTCAACAACCATAAACTTTTGATTGTACATAATAATGATTCAATTATAATAAACGATTTTAAGATGAACGTTCGTGCGGCCCGTTTCATACTACTTAATTTTGGATTTGAGGCCAAAATACCAAACCAAACCGAAAAATTATTTTTGTAATCAAAATGTATAATCAAATATCTAGTCCGGAGAGATGCTCCTTTATATTTTTTGCTTTTAAATGATGACATATAGGTAATTCAAGAAATCAGTTTTGGTTCATTTGGAAAGCAACTTTGGATTTTTTTTGCGTTATTTATAATTATTTAAAAATATTCCTGCCTTATCCTCGGTGTTAATATAATAAAAAAAGAAATAAAACATCGTTAAAAATGCGTTTCTTTGGAAAGTAATTCTAATATATATCTAAACGACAAGTTTTTGATGCGATGTAAATAGGTAATTTGTAATTTAAATTCAAACCCATCAAAATTATTTAATACAATAAAATATATACTACATCATATTTCTAAAAAAAATACAATAAAATTATTTTGTTAAATGTTTACGTTTACGCGCAAATAATTGTCAAACATGCCTCTAAATTATAAAACAATGTAGCCTATATTTTATAATTAAAAGCAACAATAAATAAAGTAGCACCTGTCCGGACGAGATATTTGATATAGCTTTTGATTATTATTTTTCAGTTTGGTTGGGTATTTTGATCTCAAATCCAAAATTAAGATTTGTGTAAAACGGGCCGTTTTTATTTAAAATTTAAAAAATATATATTATTTCAAAGTCTTAGGCGATCCGCTCACTGAAGAGACTAAAACCAAACTATAACTGGCTTGTTGCTATGGTTTCCAACCAAACTTTCTACTCAATTTTAAGATTTCAATAATTATCTCAACTTGTTTAACCATAGACGAAGAACAATCAGCTGTCATGTCACGCAACTGGCGTGTCGAGTCGCGAGTCACTGCCTGCGTTGCCATGGACAACTGGTTTTTGAGAAGTTGTTTAGTGTGCGGACCATCATACTTACGTACAGAGGATAGCGAGTTTAGTTGTAAACTGGTTTTTTTCAGTTGCCTCGTGAGTGGAGGTAGTAAATCGAATAAATCATTGATGCCATACTAAGAAAGTGCACACAAAGCAACTGTGAGGTGCATTTATAAAACGGTTGGCACAAAATACATGTTTCTGTCAACTCTAGAGAACAAACCACTCTACATAATAAAATATATTTCGAAACGTCACATTTTTCTTTAAATAGCGCCACCTGCCAACACCACTTGGAATGATGAAAGATTCGCTTGCGTCAAATGTCGATATGAAATATGTCTGGCAGGCAGCAGACTGGTTTATATTTTATATTGAACTGCAGTTTATATTGGATTCAACAGAAGTTGCAATGCGAATGTCGTCCTCGGATTATTACAGATTATTCTTCCATTGAACTTATCGGAGTCAAATAATATTCGATCTGAAAGGGCAAAAGGAACTAACACGCATTTACAACTTTTACATAAGAAAGACAAAAAATCAATTTGTCTTTTTTTTTGTTAAAATATGAAATCTTCACTTCACATAGTAAGCTTTTATTATTAGCTTTACCAATGTATTCAAAGGCAAGGTATTTTAAAATTCACTAATTAATGTAAGCAATCAAAGTGTTATTATGCAGTCAGACGATTTCAGGTATTGATAATGCAGTACCTTTTTATTTGATAATGCAGTACCTATTTTTAGGGCTCACTGTAAAATAATTTCAATTAACTTGGATTTTATACCATTTTGATTTAGATAATTTCAACAAAAAAATCATCAAGGAACAATTTTGTTTCATTTTTCACTGTCTAGTTGTAAATATGTTTTTCACATATGGGGACCAGATGTGACGGTAACTTTTTCTGATTTTTCTGTTTCAGATTTTCGATTGATTTTCGTTAATATTGTCTTCATTAACGTTTTTAATGTTTAGATTATTTCTACAACACTGTGTTCATGAGAAAACACCTCAAGGGCGCTTTGCATAATAACCTAATCTCCATCAGATAGATTTATAACTAGTGACTTCTTACTTGTGAATTTTTCTTAAATTTTGTGCAATAATATTATTACTATTTTTCAGTAAAAAAAAAATAGGTTGTTCCCTTTTTTGCTTTTCGAGTAATTATTATATTTCACGAGCTGTGAACTGACCTCACCAAAACACACATGTAATTATAATAAAGTCCTTTTGTATAGTGTTAGGATCAAAGATGTCATGGTTGTTGTTTATTTTGAGAGTTATGATATATGGTTGCCATACTGGTTACATGTGATCATACATACACTCCTTTAACTTCCAAAAACTTTTTTATTCCTTTTATTTTCTTGAAGGAGTTTCAAGGCATCTTAGTGATGTATGTCCATATCCAATACAATGATAGCATTGCATGAGTGGATCACAGTCTTCTATGTGTGCTTTTGTGTATCCAATGTTGATCCTTTCTTTCGAAATTATTTTTTTTCTTAATTTTGGTGTTGTTTGGATAATAAAATTTGATAATTTATCAGATTTTTTGTTCTTGAGCTTTTTTTTAACAATAATGGGTTCATTATTTATTTATTTATTATTTAATTCGTTTGATTGTATTACGCTTGTTTTTATTAGTTGTATGGTATCTTCTTTCCCCGGAAACCTTACACGCCATAAGACAACTGCCAAAGCAATGATTAAAAGTACTCTTCTATCTTATTTTGGCAGCCTGTGACAGAAATCGATGGGCATGATGCTAAATAATAATACAGTATAATATAGAACAAACAAATTCTCGACAAATACTTGAAATAAACTTTTAATGAAAATAACAAAGAACAGTACAAATAACCTTGTTTTGTTAATGAAAGATAAAGATTCCCTTGTTTCGACCAACCTGAAAATTATTTAAAAATCTTCTACTATCGCTACAGTAAGCGGAAAATGTTGCGTGCGTTGATGTGTATGGAGGACTTAGGCAATCCGCCCACTGAGGCAACTGAAAACTGTCAACTGGCAACTGTCTTTGTATGACAATGTGATGGCCCGCACACTACACAATCACTCAAACACCCGTTGTCAATGGTAACGCAAGCGGTGACTCGCGACTTGCACTGCTGATTGCCGTGGCCGCCCGTTGCTAGTTGCCAGCTGTCAGCTGA
Organism: Limnephilus auricula; assembly: GCA_951813805.1. Taxonomy (NCBI): domain Eukaryota; kingdom Metazoa; phylum Arthropoda; class Insecta; order Trichoptera; family Limnephilidae; genus Limnephilus; species Limnephilus auricula. Next base: position 13,239,361 of record OX638403.1, read on the forward strand.
TTATTCTTTGTCTATGGTTAAACAAGCTTTTTGACCAATCAAGACAGAGAAACCAGCCGGTTTTAGTGGGTTTTCAGTTGCCTCGTCAGCGGAGCGCCTTCAAGTCCAGTCAAGGAAACGAACTCATGAAACCTGGGTGGGACTCTGTCTGTATCTTCTTTGAATGTGATCCACTCGTGCGTTTATTATTTCTTGCAGGTTTTTAACATTACAAACTCTGATTATTTAATTTTTCCGTTAATCAAATATTTTGTACACTTATTACGAGCTATTTAATTATTCCTCTTTTGGGTTTTTAAAAATACAATTTTTTTTTTCACTAATAGCTTTTTGCGAACAGCATTCACTTAATTTATTTTTGTTAAATATTTAGCTTTCAAATATTCAAATCATCCAAATATTTTTTATTCACTGAAAATACATTACCTTTAAAAATATGTTTCAGTTGACGGAAAATGTAGTGCATGTCATCGAAATTTAATCAACATCAACAGCAAAGGAAAAAGAATATTCAATAAAATTGGGTAATTTAAAACCTCGGATCAGCATTTTACTTTTATTAATTACTATATACATACAAGTTAAAAAAATTATATCCAACATTCCAATCAAAATTCAATATCGTATAAATTATCACAATCAATATACTTCACATATTTATTTTCACTATCATTTTATTAAACTCGGGACTTGCTAAATATTTCATTAGGTTTTACAGAGTATGCGTATGAATTTAATGGTACACGGAGAAAATTTTTATTCCGAAATACGATCATTTTATTCGTAATAACGGTTAAAAATGGGACTGAAGTTCTTACGAACACATCAACAGTGTTTCCATGTTCATTGGCGGGAAAATGCAAGAATAATTTGTTGGTATACGTACGAAATTACGTATATCTACCAACAAATCACTCCTACATGTTCCCGCCAATAAACATTGAAACCCTGCTAATTCGTTCGTAAGAACCTCAGTCCCGTTTTTAACCGCTTTCCCGAATAAAATGATCGTACTTCAGAATAACACTTTTCTCCGTTTAGATTCTAAGGGGAGGGTAGTATTTTCAGCTATATTTTGATAATCTATTAAACCAAATATAAAATACTCTCATTGCAAATATGAAATTGCCTTTGGCACCAATCGACGAAACTCCATTTGACGTCACTGAAAAAAAACATCAAAGTTGTATTGTCATGCAGTCAAATGGAAAAAATCATTTCTATGCAAATATTCAACGGGATTTTCAAAACAAACATGAATGATGGTTTACATATTGAACGAAGTTACAATGAATTAACAGTAACAAATATTTTGCTAGTTACATACATAAATATAATAACATAAATTTAAATGTGAAGAAGTGGAAAAGGGTGGCTTTGTAAAGTTAATCTAACTATTATTTGTAACATAAAAGAATTAAATTTGCACATTTATTCAATTATCGAAAGTTGATTCGATGTAGGTATATAGCAGGGGCGGTCCGTGAGTTTTCAGTGAGAAGAGTGCCAAGATTGAAAAAAAAACGACGTCACTGATGTTATTGTAGCTGAAAATGAATTTTATTATAACTTTTTGTATGAAGATCTTTCAGTTTATAGATGCGGCGCATCTCCAAACTGAAATAATCCTGAAGATCTTCATACAAAAAGTTGAAATTTTGAAAATAAAAAATTCATTTTCAGCTACAACAATCTTAGCACTCTTTTTTTTTCAATCTTAGTACTCTAGCTTACTGAAAACTCACGGACCGCCACTGTTATGTAGAACTTGGTTCGAAATTTAATTGTTTACAAATCAAATTATGTACTTTTGTGTAAACCACTATAATCAATGTTATAATATCCACATGTTTCAAAACCGGTGGTTTCTTCGTCAGGATAACATTTATAAAAATAAAATATTTTAACCATCGGTTTTGAAATATGTAGATATTATAACATTGATTATAGTGGTTTACACTATAATTAATGTTATAATATCTACATGTTTCAAAACCGATGGTTTCTTCTTCAGGATAATAACATGATTATAGTGGTTTACACAAAAGTAATTTGTTTCATTTGGATAGTATCTACTCGAAAATGACACCGGAAGTCGTCCGTTTTTAAGATCCCTCCAGAATATTTTGAATAAAACGATGCCACGAAGTGAATTTGCAAAGATTGAAGAAAGAGAACTATTTATTTAAATGAAATGAAAAAAAATACTTTGTTTAAACTACTATAAAGATTGAAGAAAATAACTATTTATTTTATTTTCATTGTATCCCAGTGGATCACATCAAGCGTCGAAATAATAGAAGAGTATGTACGAGACGATATGTGATCCAAGTGTTGTTTTAAGGAAGAATGTAAATGTTACTACTCTTTCTAGACAAGTATGTATCTGAAAAACTCAAAAAGATACGAGACTGAGAATTTTCCAAAAATATTTTTACCATCCCATTCAATATTTTAAAAAATGTTTCTACTGCTATCTAGCGAGAGCTTTTTCTTTTAACCCTTTGGCAGCCTTTGAATGACACTACTTCTCGTATTTTTTTGATATTTCTGTATTGATTAATTTTCTGTTGCCTTTCATCAACATCCACCAATTCTTTTCTCACCTCTTTCGATTCGTGGCGCCCCCCTACTAGACCTTAGCTCCATCTCGGCCCCCTGCACATAGAGGTCCAAGACGCGCGCTATGCACCTGAGGGTGGGCGGACCCCCGCTGAAGTGCTCAGGAAGAAGCAACAGGGAGACTGACAGCTGGCTCTGGTACAGCCCCCGGTCCACTTCACGCCATTTCAGGAGGCCTGGGCCGATCTGGAAAAAAGTAATGTTACTTAATTAATAATGCAAAGGTAATTACCTAATCAACGCCGATTTTATAATCGGTGTTGGCAGTAGTAAAACCACCAAATAAATTGTAATTTTTAAAAATTACCTTCCCGTCGTGCAAATTTTCACAAAGATTGGCTAAGCTGCTAGCAGTAACCGATGTTGGTTGTTATTACCTATTTCACAACAAATATCCTAATAAATGTTTTATTTCTGCATTTTGGAAGTCAATTAGGTACTGGGCATATACATATGTCATATTGTTAAAAGACAAGCAGGTACCCGGCATGCGTTGGAATGCCATTTAATAAAGAAATTGTTTCTCCCTGCGCGTCCTTTCCCATACATCCGTTCATCTTCCTCTCCCGCGTCCCCTTTCCTCTCGCGTCCCCTTCCCCTCTCGCGTTCCCACTCCTCCTCCTGCACCTTCCCTCTCCTCACTCTACCCCTTACCACGTCCCGCGAACCCCCCTTCGGAGTTCCCTCCCCCCCTCCAGTATTCGCCTCCTCCCACCCGCGGATCCCCCTCCTGAGTTTCCCTCCCCCCTCCCGTGTTCTTCTTCACCCTCCCGGGTTCCCTTCCCCCCTAATGCATTCCATACGTTCATTCCCAATACATTCAGTTTTCAGTTTGACAGGAAAGTAGGTAGAACAATTTATATTGGAAAATGAAATTGTTGTTTTTAGTATTTTCCTCGCAATTTTTCTATGTTTTCTCGCCGTTTAAACCTTCCCTGGACTACGACAAACATTTCAAAACAAAAATCAGCTAAATTGGCCCAGCCGTTCTCGAGTTTTACCGAGACAAACGAACAGCAATTGATTTTTTATATATATAGAAAGACGTACCAACAGAAAGCACTGATTGTTACATTTGTTACACCACTTCTATTTTATTGAATATATAAAATGGATCAGTGAGAACAGGCTTTCTAACTCCCGATAATAATAGAAACCCTCATTTTCATTAACTCAAACTTTCGTTCTATTCAGTATAGAAACCACCATCGAATAGAGCAAGTGTGAAAGAAATAGAATAAAAGATCCTAAAACTATCAAAATAATAGATGTGTCCCAAAGAATAATAAGAGATATGTGGAATGAATGACAATTGATAAGTTACCAAAAATTATAACCAATTCGGTTCTCTGGCTGACAGTAACCAAGAGACAGGCAAAGTAGTGAACTGACGTTGAAAAAGATTGATTACAACATGTTAAATCACGGTCCGTTTAAAAAGTAGATTGAAAACATTTTCATGACATTTAATTTTCACAAGTCTGTACGTACTATATAGATCATCAGGTTTATAATTGAGATGTTAACATTTTTTAAATGAAAATAGGTACACTATAAATTTATTTATATTTTAAACAGTTTTACGGATGTTCTCACTTACGTGAAAACAATCCAGTTGTAAAAACTCAATTACCATACAACAGGTACATAAAATTACAAAAACCTACTTAGTCAAAAGATACATAAAATTAAAAACTTTAAATACTCACTGAAATTACCAATTTAATAATACAAAGAGAGACACCATTGATACATAATATATTGACTCAACAATTGATACATACATCATATGGGGATCACACATCGTCGGATCTGCCGGATCTGCCCTGATGATGGACACTGCAACGCTGTCTGAAACGTCGGCTAAAGAAGAAGGTAGCGCAACACGACATAACACCCCAAAAACAAACAACGAAAATGCTTTTGGCCGTGAAAATCTAAAAACGGATCATCATAATAATTAGCTCAAAAATAAGTATTGTGATTATTGTGCAATCATCGTGTTTTTTAGCGATAGCCTGACATTTTTCTGAATCTGTATGACTTACCGAAAAAAATATCTACTTCAGCGCACTCTGACTCATTACACAATCAATATAATATATTATTTATCCTCTGATCGGAATATTATTTCGATCATAGGGCCAAAGTAGTTTATTTTTTAATACTCTGCTGAAACATGCTATGGTATTTTAAGCAATAGGAATTTGGAACATTTATTTCAATATTTCCAAAACAATGTTTCATCGAGACCGTGAATTATTTTATGTAAACATTTTAAATAGCTATTTTGTATGCGTATCATCCATCAAATTTACAGTATGATACGATATAATAGACACTCAGCGTAGCAGTATCCCTGTATAGACAGAAAACATGTCTATGTAATGTTTTCGTCCTGCAAAAGAATTCCTTAATTCTATCTTACTCTTCTGAGGCGTCCTATGGAGGTATATGGAGGTATATTATATAATAAGGAAATTGAGTCCTTGTTTTTCTTTGTTTTAAATTTAAAAACACGAAATGTCATTTTTCAACAAAACTTGCAACAGTTTCTAACACAGCGGTCGGTGAAAAATGACATTCCGTGTTTTTAAAATTTAAAAATAAACATTAAAATGCTTTTTTTTTCGAAATTCCGGTAACTGAATTGATTAGTACTAGTTAATATCTAACTACCACATATTTTAATTTTATTTTTTCGTCCATATTAAGCGTGTCCCGGTTTTGTAAATATTTTCCCTTATATTTCACACAATCAAGGACCGGGTGACGTCACGAACTCTCCCACACGGTATTATACTCTTGCCGGCGTTTTCGCGGGATTAATGAAATTCAAACTTGTAGAATTAATTTAATTATTGTTTTTGAACATTGATAAAAAAAAATATTTTTTATATTTTTCACTCAACTTCCCTATTGTTGTATAATTGTTAAGTTATCTTTTAAATACAGCAGTAGATTATTATGAGTATAGCAGCTGTTTATCGCTGTTTTGGTTGCATGCCAACAAGAAGCATAATGATGTATGGAAATTATTTGAGAGGATTATTGGATACAAAAGGAAGTGACGAACAATCCGACGTCGCTTCTATCTAAGGAATAGGTGACTCCTTAGAAAATACGAGAGCTGCTATGTGAGCTGTTCATTTGCAAGAAATTTCTTGGCAACGTTGTTAGAATTCTCAGGAAACTCTAGATCCAAAGACAGACTAACAAAGAAACGTTTATGTAAAGTGAAGGATCTATGCAACAAAATTTCATGGAATTCATATATTCTGATGTAAGGTGTTGAAATAAAAATATTGCTTACTTTAGTTGCCAGTTTTACCATAACGTTCACCTTTTTTTTTTACATAGGCCCTGAGGAAAATAATTTCCATCAGGGCCTGTGTCATCTTTGAAGATGCTATGAGGGGGATTTTTTGAGGAGAGGAAGGAGTGAGAGTAAGTCGTGAAGAGACCCATGTTGTAGGAAGGAGGAAACACAGAGGCCCGCAAATCGTTCCACAGCCGAGCTGTTGAACACAAGAACCGTCCCGTTCTCATGTGACAAATGTCAACCGTGTACATATTTTGGGCGAGCGTTTGGCGTGTTTCCCGACTATGCACCGGTGCCGAGGGGATCAATGACGCTAGTTCCTCGTAGCATCTTCCATTGAAATACCGGTAGAACAAGGATAGCATTCCCACCCAACGCCTGTGCTCTAAAGATTGCAATCCGTTTGTTAAGACGGGAGAATCTATCAAGCGGACCGCCCGTTTCTGCACAGAGTTGAGGGTTTTTTTCAGGTACATTGGTGCTCCTGACCATAGATGGCTGCCAAATTCAACCGTGGGGCGCACTTGCGATTTGTACAGTGTTAGCAGTTGTGCACTATTAAAGTATCTGCGGGCTCTGTACAGTACGCCCAGTTTCTAAGAGGCCAACTTAACTCTGGCCTCGATGGAGCCCCCGTACCTGAGCTGGTCACTTAAAGTTACACCGAGCATATCAATGGAGGACCTGTTTGGAAAAATGCTACCGTTGAAGGAGGCTAGATTGTCATTTCGATCCCTTTTAGACGTAATCAGACATGATTGGGTCTTTGAAACATTATGATTGGAAAGGTACACGATTGTTAAGTTATAAATAAATGATTAATCTATCGTCTTTTTATATAAATAAGAGTATCTGTGGCGGACACCAGGCGGACAGCGGTCGGGTTGCGTGAGTTTGATTTTATTCCGAGATCGATAAAATATTGCACACTAAACCATCAAAATAAGGGGAGTTCACTCTTTTTGTGTGATTTCAAAAAACTTTTCTCTAGGCCCGGGCTATGTCGGGGACTTTATTCAGGTAGTTAAAAAATATACGTAAATGAACCTTTGTCATGCATAAAATTAATTGATTTCATATTATTAAATTAAATGAAACAAATTACTTTGTGTAAACCACTACATAATCACATGTTATAATATCTATATGTTTCAATACCTATGATTTCTTCGTCAGTATAATAACATGAATAATTAATAATTAATTTAAATTAAACAAATTACTTTTGTGTAAACCACTACATAATCACATGTTATAATATCTATATGTTTCAATACCTATGGTTTCTTCGTCAGTATAATAACATGAATAATTGATAATTAATTTAAATGAAACAAATTACTTTTGTGTAAACCACTACATAATCACATGTTATAATATCTATGTGTTTCAATACCTACGGTTTCTTCGTCAGTATAATAACATGAATAATTAATAATTAATTTAAATGAAACAAATTACTTTTGTGTAAACCACTACAATCAATGTTATTTTTTCCAAATATTGAATTTGCAAACATTGAAGAAATAATAATTAATTAATTAAAAATTATTTAATAATTCATGCTATCATCCTGACGAAGAAAACATCGGTTTTGAAACATGTAGATATTAAAACATGTGATTATAGTGGTTTACACAAAGTAATTTGTTTCATTTAATTAAAATGATGCCACAAAGTAATTTTGCGAAGATTGAAGAAATATTATTAAATTCACCTGAAATTTTATGTTTCTAACAAAGTAATTTGACAATTGTGTATCAATTATATAGGCAATAATTATTAGCCTGAAACACTCATCCATATTGAAGAATCCTCCCGAGAAAATATACATGCCGCCGACGAGATTCGAACCCGCGCCCCTCTGATTGCCGGTCAGTAGCTCTATCCACTAAGCTACGGCGGCTTATCTCTTACCCGCCAAATGATTCAATATATACTAATGTTTCATTCAACAATTACCCCTTATTACATTTTTTACTTGCGAACAAACACCTTATACTCAAGAACAAGACAAACCTTCCGTCAGGTATTAATGTAAAAGAAGATTACTCGAAGGAAATCCTGGAAAAACGAAAACAGCTACAACCTCAACTAGAAGAAGAGAAAAAGAAGGGAAATATTGCTTACATAAAATATGACAAACTGATAGTGTTAAAACCGAACGACAACATTAGCGAAAAGAGAAAAAGAGGAACTTCGGATTCTCCAAAGTCATCAGCACAGAAGAAAGTAAATACAAACAAAATATTAAGCAATCCTTCACAACCTCTACCCAAAACTAGCACGAAAGAGACCACCAGACCTAACATACTGAACTATGTCAACCGGGCAAGTTCTGACTCACAACTAAATGCTCCAAAAAACTAACGATTGTCTCGCAAAAACGGAAACAAAGAATATTTATACCAACCAAAATTAACGAACAAAAACAATTTACAAAAATTCTCCCAATTCGGCTGGTCCCCGCGGGAGCAATAGACCACCACCCTCTAACAGCAAAAACAAACAAAGTACTCAATATTGCAACTTTAAATACGAGAACCCTTAGAACCGAAGAAAGCCTACATGAGCTAGAAAAAGCTCTCGAAGAAATAAAATGGGATATACTGGGCATAAGTGAGATGCGAAGACTAGGAGAAAAGATTGAGGAACGCACTGACTACATACTATTCCACAAAGGCGAAACAGCCGGTCAAAAAGGAGTAGGATTCATAATCAAACGGTCAATGAAACAATACATACAAGACTTAATTGGAATCTCTGATCGAATAGCCATTCTTAACATTGACATACCGGGATACCAAAAAGTATGGTCAGTTTTACAAATTTATGCTCCAACAGAGCAAGCAACGAAAACAGAAATCAAACTTTTCTATAAAGAACTAACACAGACATTAACTAGGTATCAAAACAACCATATTATTTTAATGGGCGACTTTAATGCTCAAGTCGGGGCGAAGCAATGCGAGGAAGAATATATCTTGGGAAAGTTCAGCCAAGGTAGAAGAAGTCCACATGGTGAATTTTTGGTTGAATTCTTATTACAACACAACCTAACCCTCTTGAACAGTTTATATATGAAAAACCAAAAGAATAAATGGACATGGATCTCCCCCGACGGCAACACCAAAAACGAAATAGACTACATAACAACAATCTATCCAAAAGCCTTCACGGATACGTCGGTCCTAACTAAATTCAACTTCAATACAGATCATCGTATGGTCAGAAGCAACATAAGAATTGAACCTCCAAAGAAATCTAGAAAACATTTTGTTTCACTCACTATAAAACACCACAGCGATGAAACCTTAAAGATAATAACACAATCTCTAATTAAATCAGCTGACGAATTAACTACGAATAACATTGATGCTCATACGAAATATGGAAAGCTAGAAAATCTACTAACTAAAGTAAAAGCTGAAAATGGCAGAAGAAATAAGTACAAGCTAAGTGATACAACGCTGCAACTTATAGAAAAAAGAAAAAATCTACTTTCAAAACATCCAAAAAAAGATAACATAAAAACTATAACGAAATTAAGTAAGGAAATCAGAGAGAACATCAGGAAGGATAGGAAGACCAAGAGGCTGCAAACATTAGAAAAGCACATAGTGAAAACAGGAGGAGTGAAAAAAGCGCTTAAAGAATTGAAGGAATCAAATAAAGAATGGATACCAAAACTAAACAAAAAGGGGACTACTTCTACAAATAGAAAAAAAATCAACGAAATAGCCACAAAATTTTACCAGGACCTCTATGCAAGCCCAGACGACAAACAAAAACACGATCCGAAGACAGACGTCTATAAAGAGCAGGAAAACGTTATAACTGAACCAAAAATACTTTCCAGAGAAGTAGAGAAAGCCATATACAGTCAGAAGATGGAAAAAGCTCCAGGCCCAGACAAAGTAACAAACGAACTTCTTAAAGGCACCTTGGAAGAACTACTACCAATACTCACTTCAATATTCAATGAAATACTAACAACTGGTCTAATCCCTACACAGTGGAAAACATCAAACATTATTCTTATATTTAAGAAAGGACAAAAAGAAGATATAGGGAACTACAGACCTATAAGTTTGATGTCAAATATCTACAAAGTATTTTCCAAAGTTATCCTGGAAAGAAAAAGTAAAAAGTTAGACGAAAACCAACCACGGGAGCAAGCCGGCTTTAGACAAAAATACTCTACCCTGGATCACATACACACAGTGAAACAAATAGTAGAAAAATATAATGAGTATAATAAGAAACTATACATGGCATTCATCGATTACTCCAAAGCTTTCGACAGCATAAAACACACAGCTATATGGGATAGCCTTGAAGAGCAAGGGATACCTTTAAACTACATTAATATTATAAAGAACATATACTTGAATTGCGAAGCGAGGATCCAACTAGAAACCTTGGGAAAAAAGTTTAAGATCCAGAGAGGAGTAAGACAGGGAGACCCTCTATCACCAAAATTGTTCTCGGCTGCTCTGGAAAGTATCTTCCGCAAACTAGACTGGGAAAAATATGGTATCAACGTGCAAGGTGCAAAACTGAACCACCTAAGATTTGCAGACGATATAGTCCTATTCGAGGAAAACCCAACGAACCTAAATATAATGATAGAATCACTAATCGAGGAAAGTGTGAAAGTCGGCCTAAACATGAACAAAGATAAAACAAAATTGCTTACAAACTCCGAACCAGTAACTATAAAAATTGACAACCAACCACTCGAATATGTCTCTGATTACATCTATTTAGGACAATTAATATCCCACAAAGATCAAACCACTAAATAAATCGAGCGAAGAGTAGCGAATGGATGGAAGAAATACTGGTCTTTGAAAGAAGTCTTGAAATCCAAAGAACTAAGCATGCAAATAAAAAGGAAAGTTTTCAACACGTGTGTACTTCCAGTCATAACCTATGGATGTGAAACTTGGGCACTCACCAAACGCCACAGAGAAAAGTTGGAACGCTGCCAGAGAGCCATGGAGAGAAGTTTGACAGGAATAAGGAAACAGGACAGGGTGAGATGTAACATAATAAGGGAGAAAACTAAAGTTGCCGATATAGTTACCCGAATAGACCAACAAAAGTGGAGATGGACAGGTCACATGATCCGCGATCCACAAAAATGCAAAGGAAGTCGTGCAAAAATGTCACTGACTGGTATCCCAGAGATGGCAAGAGAAGTAGAGGACGTCAACACATAAGATGGGAAGACGACCTAAAACTCACGGCTGGACATCAATGGAGAAGAGTAGCGCGTGACAGGTCCCAATGGAAAATGTTAGAGGAGGCCTATGCCAAGAGGCAAACTGAGCTTCGGGACATATTATAACAAACATATTATAAAAAACAAAAAATGTCTAAATTCATGTACCTAACCGAAGTCCAGAATAAAGGGCTTATTATTATTATATATCTGTGGCGGACGCCGGGCGGACAGCGGTCGGGTTGCGATAAAATATTGTACACTAAACCGTCAAAACAAGGGGAGGATCACTGTTATGTGTGATTTCGAAAAACTTTGCTCTAAGCCCGGGCTATGCCGGGTAGTTCATTTAGCTAGTTATAAATATACGTAAATAAACTTTCGTCGTGCATAAAATTAATTGATTGCATATTATTAAATTAAATGAAACAAATTACTTTGTGTAAACGACTATATAATCACATGTTATAACATCTACATGTTTCAAAACCGATGGTTTCTTCGTCAGGATAATTACATGAATAATTAATTTAAATGAAACAAATTACTGTTGTGTAAACTATTATAATCAATGTCATAATATCAAATATTTATATTGATATTATAACATTGATTATAGTGGTTTACACAAAAGTAATTTGTTTCATTTAAATAAAATGATGCCACAAAGTGAATTTGCAAACATTGAAGAAATAATAATGAATCAATTAAAAATTATTTATTAATTCATGTTTTTATCCTGACGAAGAAAACATCGGTTGTGAAACATGTAGATATTATAACATGTGATTATATAGTGATTTACACAAAGTAAATTGTTTATTTTAATTAAAATGATGCCACAAAGTAATTTTGCGAAGATTGAAGAAATATTATTAAATTCACCTGAAATTTTATGTTTCTAACAAAGTAATTTGACAATTGTGTATCAATTATATAGGCAATAATTATTAGCCTGAAACACTCATCCATGTTGAAGAATCCTCCCGAGAAAATATACATGCCGCCGACGAGATTCGAACCCGCGCCCCTCTGATTGCCGGTCAGTAGCTCTATCCACTAAGCTACGGCGGCTTATCTCTTACCCGCCAAATGATTCAATATATACTAATGTTTCATTCAACAATTACCCCTTATTACATTTTTTACTTGCGAACAACCAACTTTATTATTAATTTTTTTTGTGCTATGCATAAAAAGTCTTGTTTTAAACATTAGTTTATCAATTTAATAATAATTAACAAATGTGTAAATTGAATTTAATAATATTTTTTAAGAAAAAAAATTGGAACCATATGGTTTTACTGAAAGCAAATAAAGCACCTCGGAGCCATTCGGATTTTGAAAATTTTATAATCCGCCTATAGTTTAAGCGATAACCGTAAAAATCATATCCTACAGGACACCTCAACCAAATGAGTGCAGGCCATTAATATTGAATATGTTCGTAAAAAAAAGGTTCTGCCAGATTTTTACTCGGGAGAAATCTGGAAACGGACGACTTCCGGTGTCATTTTCGAGTAGATAATATCTAAAAAAAAAAACTAACGGTATACGTTCATGGCTTATTAGTTATGAAAAAATGCATTCTGCCAATTTTAACGTCGGAAAAAGTACCTGAAAGGTCACCTTCAGAGGTCATAAAATATCTCATCCGCCACCCGAATTAAACCGATGCAAAATTATGGTATGAGTCCGACATAATATTGAGGATTACTCTGTGGCAGACGCAAATTATTCAAACGAAAAAATGCCTTCAAGCATTACACTTTTTTGATTTATGTGAATACCGCACAAGATTTCCAACTGCTTCTGACTGTCCAGAACTGGTCGGACAATATGATCTGCGTTAAGGATATATTGTGAGACTGGTCAATGTGGGGAAGGGAAAATGATGAGGAAAAGAAAGGGTAAAAGTTAGGTTTTTGGTAGAAAATGGTTATCATTTAAAAGGTCAGCGTATCATCATAGGTCAGCATACCAAGGGTGGATATTAAACCATTTGGTCTGTTCATAAATGATTTCTGCCAGCAAATGTAGTCAATTAAGCAAACACATGTCGTCAGCAAGTAGAACACGATTGGTTAGCTAACAATGTCAACCCATAACCCAATCTAACCACATTGGCTAACTAACCTTGCCAGATATTTTTTTACTGCCATCAAAAACGTAGTAAAAAAATGAGTTAATAAATGTTTTTTCATGCTATCCAACCTAACCTAACCTAACCTTACCTAACCACTTTAGCTACCTAACCTAGCCTGATATTTTTTCAATTCCGACAAAAACGAAGTATTTTGCCCAAATGAGTTAAGACGATAGACTTCGCTTTTCGGCCCATACAAAAAGGACTTTTCTTCATTGAAAATTGCACTAAACGAATATTTTATTTTTATATTGGCTTTTCAAAGGTGAAAACTATGTCGGTATGTTTTTAAATTTTAGATGCATTTCGTATTAACATAAACATTAGATAACTGTCAAACATGTGTAATTTATCTGAAAATATTATTTAAAGAAAAAGTGATGCTAACTCAATCTTTAAAGAATTACAAAATTATAAAAACAAACCGACATTGCTTATTCTTTCGAGAATATATTTCTGTTTTTAAATTACAATTTCGTGAAATTTTGGGTGTCGAAAAATGTTTTCTCCCGAAAGGTTTCGAGCGATTTCTGCATGTAAATATGAGAGTTTACGGCAGTTGTCCCATTCGCTCATTTGGCATTCGCATGTATGTGAGCGGGACAGTATGAAATACCTAAAAATTTCGCGTGTGGTGCAAAGACTAGCCTCTTAATAGATATCATTGAAGAAGAAGATAACAATAATAATCTAATTTCTAATTCTAAATAAATATCATTGAATAAGAAGATAACTATAAAAATATATTTTTTTAAATATGAATATGAACAAGACACAGAAAAATAATAAAATATAATGGTCGTAACTAGGACACGAAGCCAGAACCTCACTTCTAACCGGGACATACGCTGTATCTTCAGCCATTAAATATTTTCATATTTAAAAAAATTAGATTATTATTGTTATCTTTTTCTTCAATGATGTATTACGTAGATGGGAATAATTTTCAAAACTTAAAAGGAGAGTTTTTCTTATAAAAATTTGATTTAATAGATGTTTTTTTTTATTGATGTCCTAATCTTTAAATGGCGAAGCAATGTTTAATTTCCTCTCTTTAAAAATCTTTGTGAAGAGAACTGGTTGCAAATTCTGTTTTGAAAATTGGGAAACTTCTTGGAAGTACGTAGTATCAATTTATTAATGGTCCGCGTAACACTAGAACTATTGAATTACCGTCACGTGCTTCCTCCGGCACCGGTCGCGGTCGTGGGTTTGTGTCTTGGCTAACTTTGTGACCACCAAAATCATGAATTATTTATTAAGACATAATGTCCACAAACATTTCCAGAGTCTTTTGGAGACCGTAAAGACCGAAGAAAATAGTTCGCGTCCGCTCCGCTTTCCTGGTTTCCATTCATTTTCTTCAATTTTTCAATCAACGTCCAACTTTTCTATGTGCATTAAAAATTGCTTTCCTTAATTGTATGCCAAACAGTTACTTAGATACTACACAGAGAAAGGTGTTATTCTAAAATACGATCATTTTATTCGTAAAAACGGTTAAAAACGGGACTGAAGTTCTTACGAACAAATCAACAGTGTCTCAATGTTTATTCTTACATGTTCCCGCCAATAAACATTGAAACACTGTTGATTTGTTCGTAAGAACTTCAGTTACATGTTCCCGCCAATAAACATTGAAACACTGTTGATTTGTTCGTAAGAACTTCAGTCTCATTTTTAACCGTTTTTACGAATAAAATGATCGTATTTTAGAATACCATTTTTCTCCGTGTAAAATCAAATAAAAACGTTCTGATGTTTAGGCAATGTTTATTTAATCAGTATTTTTATTCGAATACCCTGTAAACCGCTCAAAAGCACCAACTTCTCCCAAGTATCTGACTGAAAGGACAAGGAAAATGGACAAGGGAAGAAGATGGGAGAGATAAAGGTTTGGAAGTACCTGACTTTTCAGATCACCAAGCACAGCTAAAGCCATAAATTAACCATTATCGACCCTTTGGAATAACAAGGTTCCATCTGTTGCTTTAACGTCATGCGATAATGAACTCTAAGGTAGCTTACCATAGATACCATAACCGCGTGACGTTTCTGCAACAGATGGAATCTTGTTATTCCAAAGGGTCGATATATCGATTCTGAACGCTCTCACCAGGGCAATAATGAGAAAAACTACTATCTACCACTGTGGTTTTGAGGAAAGCAAATGGGTTGTTTACATGAAATTATTTTTAAACACTTATTACAACGGAAATCACAAAAATATTGTCGGTTTTTAGCTCTGATTTGTTTTTATTCCCGTAGTATTAAATCAACTGTAAAAATTGGCACAATCATACAAAAATCAAATAAAACCAAAAAATAACTGTTAAAATTGATGATTTTCAATTACATGGGTTTATTTTTATTTGATATGGGGTTTTCAAAATGCCTTTATATTATCAGGAAAGCGAAATGCGGATTAAGTAAACCTGCGTCAGGGAAACTGACAGTACTGACAAATAACTTCCTGCTCTTGTCAATTATCAGACTTAAAGGCAGAAGGTTTACATACTACTTGACATGCTAGTAAATAAATATAAGGGAACAGAATATACCAAGGTACTTAGATAAGAACCTTATCAAGGAAATCAATACAATCTTAACTATAAAGCAAAGCGCCATACATATAAAGGAGCAAAAGCTCTCTGTGAGCCTTACAAAATAAGCTTTTTTGCCTGAAATTTTATGTCATACCTACTCTTTGCGAAAGATTTTAAGATCCTGTATAATTTGAGAAAGTTTTGTGATGCGACACCTGTCATCTCTCTTATCAATATTTTTGGAGCGTTTATATTTATTGAATATTTTGTTCATCTGTCAGCAAAATGAAGAATGGGATCTAAAAAATAAGCTCCATCAACATGAGAAGGCTCAACCTTTCGTCCTTGCCGTATTTTTAAAAACCGAACCTTGTTAAATGTTTCAATAAAAATAATGTGTTTATTTGGGCTCATCTAATTTAAAAAAAAAAACAAATGTCTTTAGGAATCAAACAATAATTATTTATTATTTGTAATAATGTATAATCAACACAATAAGAAAAACCAATTAAGTTACATTTATTATCTAGATATACAAACAAATAATTATATATAGTTACTCTTCTATATTCGGTCGACGTACCGATTTACTTCTATGTAAACAAATACAATAGAAAAAATAAACAACAGAATAAATAAATAATAAAAACAGTAAAAATAAGTATCCAATTTATTTTTGCTTCAAGAGATGATGTTTTCAAGACAAAGATAAAAATATTTCAATCATGGACATTGAATGTTTTGCAGATACGTCTCATTAATGATTTTTGTCTTTATTTAAATATTATTTTAAACCAAAGGTTGACTTTGAATAAATAGAATTTTTTTAATTTAATTTTTATTTTTAATCATGTACTCTTACACTAAATGATTTAAAGCGTGAGGAAACCAATATTTTATTTTTTTTTACTGCCCAACTAGGAGGAATCCCGTTTTAGGGCAGTCAAATTATGTACGATGATATTATATGAAATATACAGAACATGTTTAGTACAAAACAAAAAGAAATGGAAGAAAAATTGTTTGTTTATTTATTAAATATTTTATTTATTATTTTGTTTTTATATTAAATAATTAACAATCAAAATGTAATCACCTAAAAATCGACTCAAATATTAATTCAATTATTGCATTGCATTCTCGGGCACCCATTCTTCTTTTTTATATATATTTTTTTTTTAAATAAATACGAACACTGACAACAATGTCCATGATTTTACGTGGAAAATTTTACTCGTACAATGATGGGAGATTTTACTAGCCAGTGAATTGAACCCACGTCGCCTTGGTCTGAAGCCAACGCATAAGGTCAACTCAACTACCGACTAGTCTGCCTTCTGACCAATCCCTACACGCGCCACCTCTATTACTGATCTTGCTTTGCATTTGCTTACGTAATTCGATCACACATAGTCCTACTATTTCGTCATTTATTTTACGTCAAAATGACATATTTTCCTGTGACATCCCCGACATTATTTGTCTTTCATTCTCTTAGGAAACTACTTTCGCCACCTTTCTGCACGTAATATTAAAATCATACGACTAAATAAAATACATCATTATTCATCGATTTTATATTCCTGTAATTTTCCTATGGTAGGTGCATCATCTTATATGTATAGTTTTCACAGTTGATTAGAAAAACAATAAACCACCAATGAATATACCGACCACAAATATACAGGTTGTTAAGATACGTACTTGAGTTACTTTAACCAGTGATTCCTGACATTATTTGGAGTAAAAAATGTAGATGAAATTTTGGTCTCCGGTGACATTTTTGATTTTTTTTTCTACAAAAACATAAAAAATAGTAGGTGTTGGGTAGTTGGGGGCAGGATAAATAATAGGACGGTAACTCGTCTGAGTGACCATAAGGTCAGGTGAAAGATTTTTTTTTTTGCTTGATTTTAAAGAAAAAAGAGTTGAACAAAAAAATATCATAAAAAAAATCACCGGAGCCCAAAATTTCAAATAATGTCAGAAATCACTGGTTAAAGTAACTCAAGTACGTACCTTAACACCCTGCATAACCTGCCAATGGTTACACACTTATGTTTTACTTGGTTTATTGAGTATGTTTATATACACGCCTTTGAGTTGAGTAACGTTGATGCATATATTTTAATGTCTATATAATATGTTATCCACTTGTATTGTAAATGGTTATAAATGTAGACATTGAGAATGATAACGATGTAAAGACCGAATAGTAATTTTTACAGGAGAGACTAAAAACTATTTTAAAAAATAAGGATGATTTTATTACCTATTCTTACTACTACTTACTTCATTCTTAACTCTTATACTCATAGATAGATGATTTTTTTTAAATGTGTATCACCAAAAAAAAGTTTTGTGATAATTGGTCTAAATCTTGTTCTCTTTCTGAGGTATTCAATTATTCTTTCTCCTCTAGTTTCTACATTGTTATTTTTCGTGTTATCCACTTCACCACCTTCCACCATTTCGTTTTATTTTTGGTGGTATAATTATTATTAAATTAAATTGCTGACTGGTCTGTCAGTTTCGCAGGTTTTACAATGAAGAATAAAAAAAATAATAAAAAATTGAATAAAATCCTAAACCAAACCGAAAATACTTTCTCTTAAAAATATCAAAAGAAAACCAACAATGTCTGTGGTTATTATATGTCTTACCTGAATATTATTAATAAGCATGGTGATATTGGACCGGGGCCGAGCTGGGGGGGCCGTACAATTTGCTCTCAGGATATCTCCAGGATCGTAAAGTGAATTCTCGGCTACAATAACGGGGCTCCCCTGGGGCACACCTGAAACAAAGGATTTAGAACATGAGCCACCTGAAAAAAATTCCCAGTAAAAAAAAGGTGTAAAAAAATAGGGTTCAAAAATACTCGAGATAAAATATTGCAAAATGGTTCAGATGTTTAAAAAATGTGTTTAATGTTTTGGGGTTTTTTTTGTGCCTTACCCTCATCACGGTGTCATTGTCGCAGTAAATAATTTATATTTTGTGTTCAAAAGTGATTTTACAGATTCATGAATTACTTACATGATGACATTTTTTATTTATTTATTAATAAAGTACATGATAAAACATTATAAAATTTACATATTTGATACACTAGATCACCAAACTAGGCGACTGCCGTTTCTTGGTGACCAGTGGAATATACATAGTTACTTTGTGAGGTCTAGTGTAAATATATAAAGGAAATGGGAAAGATTATAATAGATAAATTATAATGAAAATAGAAAATAGAAAACAGTAAAATGAAAATAAATTTGTTATAATTGAGCATGCATTCCCTCACCAAACACAAGAGCCTTATCTCTTCATGGTGAGGAAAGGCTATATTTATATTCATTTCCAACACTGAATAACTTTAAAAAAATGTATACTTGTTGTAAAAACATGAAAAAAAATAATTTTGTTTTACGCACCCGATTTTCAGGTAAGCACCCGGCTTTCATACACTTTTCCATACACTTTTTCATACACTTTTCCATACAATAACTCATATCGCCAACTTTTTCGCCTACCGAGATTCTGCAGTGCTACGGAAATGTTCCTGGAGGGACGAGTGAACACTTTCAGAGCACTTCTCCGCCACCGCATGGGAAGCTTATGGCGCAGACTGCGCCAATCTAATAATAAGATCATTAGTACCATGATTGTCTGGATGGGGTCCCCCCTGATGACCCTCTGGAGACGAGAGACGGGGAAATTTCCCCCATAAACGGCTGCTTACATTAATTTTTTGTGTTAAATATATATATATATATGTATAAATTTTTTTAGTTTCATATTTCGTATTTTTCATACTTGTTTTTTAAATTTTTATTTATGTATTGTTATTTACTTTTTTACCTAATGTTATTATTTGTGTATTTTCTTTTGTAATTTTTTTAATATGGAATGTATTGCATTGCACTACCCCTGCATACATTCATTCATTATTATTATTATTATTATTATTATTATTATTATTATGTATTATATAAGTATAATTAATACAAAACAATACAAAAACAACATATTAATCTACCAAACTATTAAATGGGAAAATAATTTACGGACTCCAGATATTTTCATATCAGAGTTCCTAATTTGACCGATAAATCCTACTGATCCCTCAATATAAATATTTAAAAAATCTTTCGTAATCCTAAAATCATAAAATTAAAAAAACTCGAGTTTATAAATGCCTTCGGAGTCCACTTAAAGAAATTGTTCGTTAAAGGCATTTATAAACTCGAGTTTTATTTTATTTTATTTATTTATTTATTTTATTAACCCGCACAGGAGGCCCTGAGGAAAATAATTTCCCTCATAGCCTATGTCATCTTTGAAGATGCTGCGTGGAGGGTCTTTTTGAGGAGAGGAAGGAGTGAACATGGGTCTTGAAGAGACCCATGTTGTAGGAAGGAGGAAAAACAGAGGCCGGCAAATCGTTCCATAGACGAGCTGTTGTGTACCAACCGTGTACATATGTTGGGCGCGCGTTGGTCGTGTTTCCCGACTATGCACCGGTGCCGAGGGGATCAATGACGCTAGTTCTTCGGAGCATCTTCCGTTTTTAACCGTTTTTACGAATAAAATGATCGTATTTTAGAATAACATTTTTCTCCGTGCAGCCTATTATTATTGGAATGTATTTTTTTATTAGTAAGGCTGTATTACCATGTAAATGTTGTATGTACCTAGCTTACGGGATGAAACCCATAAAAATGTTTTTAAATATTGTTTGAGTGTAGCACGGCACAATTAACAAAACTTGTAAATATTTTCACTGTCGAGTATTCCTTTGAAAATGAATATCTTTATTCGCCACGCGCCGTTACACATAATCCCGCCAATTTATCGATATTTCGTGCGCACTATAAATCCAGGGCGCTAGTTCACTTCTCGGGTAAAATTGAATGTCGAACCGACTTTTGAAAATCAAATTATCAATGTTGCCAGACGCGAACGGTGCCATAATTAATTGATCACGCTCGCCATTATGCCAACTATTCGAAACCCATTACGGAAATTAATTCCGGGGAAATAAATTTCCATGGATGCTTTGCGTTTTAGCGATTCTTCGATTTCTACCAAATCTGTAATAAGTTGCCAGGTGTTATGCGAAATTTGAAAAGTGATTTTTCGATTTCTAGCAGATCTGTAAAAAGTTGCCAGGTGCGAAGATAAATTTGAAGAGTTTTCGCGGTTCTGTGGTTTGGAATAAGTAATAAGTTTCCGTAATGATTCTCGCAATTAGCTAAATTTAGGGAAGTTGCAAACATTCTGCATTCCGCTTTGAAAAGTATTTTAATTAAAGGGGTTTGTTTATTTGGTTTTTGCGGGCACCTTGATCAGTGGTGTGCATCGCTCTTTGATATGGGGTAAGCCGTGGGTTATTCGTCGCAGGTATGATGATCAGCTAATGATGTTCCTTTAATTAGTTTTAGACAAATATCGTCCAATCCTTATCATGACTTAAAACCAACACAAACATCGTGGACGTAATTAAGACGGTATTACCAGAGAATTCCGGAAATTGGTAATTTATTCATCAAATTCTAGACGTAATGACTCTTTTATACAATGAAACATAAATTGATTTTGAAAGATTGTTATTTTATCTGGTAAACGCACTTTTTAAATGTTGAAAAACTAGGTTTATTTTTAATATACTAAGGTTATACCGTTAGTCGTTGGCAGATTTGTTCAATTTTCAAACGAAAAATTGTATTTCTAACACAAATTTATAATAATTAATACAGCAAAATAAATCAATCCATAATCTAGTAAACACATTTTTCTGAATTTTAATTTTAGTTAAATTAAACTCATTAAAAAATAAATCCGAGAACGTGTTTTCTGACGAAAATACCGGTCTAGCAACTATAATATTTCAGATTTTTTTGCACGTTATTGAAAAATATAAATACTTATGATCAAAAAATACTTACAAGAATTACACGATGTTTAATAATTTATCATCGTGCGTTTTGAGCATTTTTATTGCTTACTTGAATGTAGGTATATATTAAAGCAAATTTTGAATGAAATTAATCGATATCAAATTTTTATATTAAAAAATTTGATACTGGGAATAATCGATCTTTCTCATCGGAATCTCCCTGTACAGTTGCAAGCGTTTTTAACTTTTATTCTCAGCCGCTGGTCAATGGCTCTTAATATGCAAGATATGGTTAGAACAGAACCCGGGAAGCGTATTTTCATTATTTTCCGTGTTCAATAGAAGGCAGTACTTCCTCGAACTACTTCCTATTTTTTTAATCTTTGCTATAATGTTGTTATATACGTTACCAGTAAATTACATTCTTTTTTATTAATTAATTTATTCTGATTTATTGGTTTATAGCGCACATAAATAATATTGCAAGTATACGCACAAACTTACTTTTTATGTTATGGTTTCTTTTACCCAATTTCAGGCTTATAGTACTATTACATATTGAATCCTCGTTTTATATATTTTACTAATTTGTACAAAAATGTATTAAATACATATGTGTTGTTTTCTTACAATAACAAAATTTTCATGTAAAAGCCCACTAGGGCGATAATACACAATACAAATAAGAAAAAATCTTAAGGCCTTTGCGTTTAATTGCTTATCTTTCATACACAAAAAATGCCTCGAAACAAACACGGATCTGCAGTGCTTAATTAATGAGCATGGTCAATAAAAAAAATATATATATTTATGTAATATTATGTCTGTAGTATTATGTTAACGTACCCAAAAATAAATAAAAAACATCTATTTTAATAAAAAAAAATTCTTCTGAAGCGTTTTTAAAAAAAAATCTACTTGGCTTTAATCGAAAATCTTAAAATTCAAGTCAAATTACAAAGCCACAAGAAACTAATTAATTGTAAAAATGAGGTTTTTTATTTTTTTACAAGAAAAGTTCTCAGACCATCAAATTTGCACACCCATTTTTTTCAAGAATTTTTAGATTTTCAGCCACGTGGGGCGTCAATTTCATCACATCCCTTGTATATTATCTGTGAAATATTCACCAAACTATCAAAACATTAGACAATACAGTATTACACCATATTGGTTGATTTGATGTAATGTTCAATCAATAAGAAAAAAAAACTTCGTTCAAAATTTCTGTTTTACTGAAATATTAAATAATCTCTAATATTAATATAAATTTTATGTAATGTATTTAAAAAATAAATTCCAATATGTAACCTTTAAAGCTGTCGCCTTTCCAACTGCAAGCTTCCTGATTGAATTTAAAAGTTTAAATCGGAAAAGTAATTTTCTATTGGATTTCTTTAAGAAAACGGTTCGAGCAATGTCGGTCAAACTTTGGCGCTAGATATAAAAGTCTCCTACAGATTGGCTAAGGTTTTATTAGAAAACCAACAAAAGAGTCACGACAAATTTTAATCATATAAATTTATTCAATATTCAGATTTTCAATATATTTTTTAAGTATAGAAGAGTTTAGTGGACATTTTTTTAGATAAAAGTGCTAAAGGAATTAATTAGGTTGGTAGGTAATTCATCCGTTACTGCAACTAACCGCCCACTTTTAGAAAATTTTAACATATTTTTTCTTGGTACACGGAGAAAAATGTTATTCTAAAATACGATCATTTTATTCGTAAAAACGGTTAAAAACGGGACTGCAGTTCTTAGGAACAAATTAACAGGGTTTCAATATTTATTGGCGGGAACATGTAAGAATAATTTGTTGGTAGGTATACGTAATTTCGTACGTATACCAACAAATTATTTTAACATATTCCCGCCAATAAACATTGAAACATTGTAAATTTGTTCGTAAGAGCTTCAGTCCCGTTTTTAAGCGTTTTCACGAATAAAATGATCGTATTTTAGAATACATTTTTCTCCGTGTATTAATGTGTGATTTTTTTACATTAGTTTCATCCGGCCCTGAGGAAAATAATTTCCATCACAGCCAATGTTATTTTTGAGGATGTTTTGTGGAGTGTTTTTTCAAGGAAGGGAAGGGGAGATTTTTTTTTTGTTTCTGTGCATACTCCAGTTTCAACTGCTCCCGACCGGCTAGAGCCAGTGAGACTATGGCATTTCCCATTTGTGTATGCTGCATGTAAGAGGAGGGGGGGGGAGATTGTGAATAGAAAGGCGGGGACCTCATGGCTTGTCAGATCTTGTCAACGAATACGGCTAAAGCCATTTCACGTAACCTTTCAACTCGGAATGGTGGTCTTACAAAAGGGGGATACTGAAAATATATTCCACTCTGGAACGTACCACAAATATACTTTATATTCTTTTAATGAGTAAATTGTGAAAACTCAAATCAGTTAAATAAAATTTGATGTCTCACGTGGGATTTGAACCGCGACCTCCGAAGCGCTAGTCGAGAGCCTTGCCCTTTACTGATGACTAAAGCCCCCGAATTCCGCATTTCTACCGATTTATAACATATTTCTTTTCAACACTCTCAGTTTTTAAATCTCTTAAAAAATAAATATTACTTTTAAGATAATATCTGTACCTATGCTTGTTTAAACGAAACGGTAATTATATAAAATTCCCTTGATAGAAAAAAATCGCGAAGTGTGCTCCGAAAATTTTTAAAAAGACATTTCATTCTAATACTTAACATATTTATTATAGGTATGGAAAAATTCACAGTGCATCTTTAAATGTATCTTAAGCTTGCTCTTTTTTAAACGAGTCGTGTTTTATTAAATATTTTCTCTATTTTCGCTTAATTTTAATCGTTTTTTTTAATATTAGCTCGCTTGATAATCGTTTTTTAATATTACATATATCTACATTTTTTTATAAGAAAAACTTTTGAGGGTTATTCCCATCAATGCAATATATCATTGAAGAAGAAGACAACAATAACAATCTAAATTAAAATATGAAAATGAACAAGTCACAGAAAAATAATAAAACATAATGGTCGCAACTGGTACTCGAACCCAGATCTCACGTCTTACCGGGACGGCGCTCTACCAATTCAGCCATTGCGATCTATTATGAGACTGTCGTATTTTCAAATATCAGAATTAACAACATTATCTTCGACTAATGTTTTTTGCATATTATTGGCAGCTACCTTTTTTGGTTCGAGTCCCAGTTGCAACCATTATGTTATATTATTTTACTGTGTCTTGTTCATTTTCATATTTAATTTATATTTTTATTGTTGTTTTCTTCTTCAATGATATATTACATATCTCACTTTATTCTTATTTTTGAACGCTTACTACTGGTCCTCAATGTATATGCTCAGGGTTAAGGGCGAGGTTTGTTTCCAGGTCTTGGCGGCGGATGCGTCTGCCCACAAGAGGCCGGAAAGGTTGCATGGTTGAAAAATATGAGAATTTGCTAACTCAATGTCTTCAATTGTTCAATAGGTTCTTTAAGCCAACCTTGAATATTTTCCAATTATCTAACACTGCATTATCTAATTTTCCAATTATCTAACACTGCATTATCTAATTTTCCAATTATCTAATATTTCATTTTCAATACTTTTTCCACGGAGAAAAATGTCATTCTAAAATACCTACGATCATTTTATTCGTAAAAACGGTTAAAAACGGGACTGAAGTTCTTACGAACAAATTAACAGGGTTTCAATGTTTATTGGCGGGAACATGTAAGAATAATTTGTTGGTAGACGTAATTTCGTACGTATACCAACAAATTATTCTTACATTTTCCCGCCAATAAACATTGAAACACTGTTAATTTGTTCGTAAGAACTTCCGTCCCGTTTTTATGAATAAAATTATATTATTTTAGAATAACATTTTTCTCCGTGTCCTTTGAATTTATTTTCTACCTACAGAACCGTACTAGACAAACATGTGACACTAAAACAAAATATTCTATTTATAATATAGATATTTTTACCTCCGAAATACAAAGTATTTAAAGAAAGAAAACAATGCCATAAATCCGAAGTTCTCGGGTAGTTAGCGCTGAACGGTTTCAATGTGCAAAATTTTATAATAATTATTATTTGTATGATTTCCAAGTTGGTCCAATGTAAAAGGCTGGGCGATGAAAATATTTTTGAGAGTGCGTTACACAGATGGAATTTTACTAATCTTGAGCAATGAAGAAACTGCTTTAAAGAAGAAAAAAATAATAAGTTTTAAGTAAACTTGGCTAAGATGCCAATAAAATAGTTTGAATTTTTTTTTTTCAGAAAACTTATATCAAAGAATGAAATCCAAAATCGTAAGATGTTTTATTATTAAATAATAACCGTTACATTCTTTCAATGAAAACATAATTTTATTTCTAAACCTAATTTTATTTCTAAATCTCTCTTTAATTTATTTTTTATATGGAACTTTATAAAAAGAACCCCCCACACGGCATCCCCAAAGATGACAAAGGCCCTGAGGGAAATTATTTTGCTCAAGGCTTTCCTATGTGGAATGAAAGTAAAAATATACACATTTATTAGATTATTGAAAATTTTATAAAATATTGTTTATAATTATTATGTTGCACTTTAATGTGCTTAAAGTTTAAATATTATAATTTATTTATTGAATAAAAACAAATAGATAAAATATGTTTTTTTCTATCTTGCGAAACCCATGTAACCCCTTAATGAACTATTCAGATGGCACTTTCTTGTGATATCGAGAGAATAAACCACCTCATACATCTGTCGCACCGGACACTTTGACACTCCTTGCTTCATTCACATGCATATATTATGTTCCCGGGGCGGTGGTACCCATACCCGCCTCCCAAATACATAATTTTCCATAATATATCTTGCTTTTTCTTTTTCAATATAATTATTTCTAATGCCATAGAATTTTATGTACTTGTATCTCTTGCATACTTACGTACTCTCTGATGTCATTTCACAATCAAATGCCAAAATTAATTGTTTTTCTTTTTTTTTAATTACATATTTATAATATTCTCTTATGATTTTAACTGTGTAATGTAATCATTGTTAATAATATATTTATACCGTTGATACCGTCCCCCCCATACACACAAGAATGCATTTTTATGGGGGTACATCAAACATATATATTACATAATTAATTAGTGTATAAAATGTATTTGTAATTTATGTATCTTTTTTGAATTATTAACCGCTTGGAGACATAAGCTTGTTTTCACGATAATTTAACGTAGGTAGACATAGGAATGATGTATCCCCCGTTATAATATTTTGTATTAATATTAAATAAATATTAAATTATATAAATATTTTGAAATCTTCTACTACCACCACAATAAGCGAAAAATGATGCTTTTATCTTGACAGATAACTGACCCAGACGAGGAATTGAAAACGGGACGCCTGGGTGGCACCCAAAAGCGATGCCAACTCAGCCACTGACCGGTTTTCTTTCACCCTTGAATTATTTAAACACTGTGCTCCATTAAAACAGCAAGTACCTAACCTAACCCAACCTAACCCAATCGCGATGCCAACTCGGCCACTGACGGTTCTTCTTTCACCCTTATTCTACATCCAATATATTTACTTTGCGCTCCTCTCCATTAAAATAGCAAGTACCTAACCTAATCTAACCTAACTTAACCTAACCCAAATGCGACGCCAACTCAGCCACTGTCCGGTCTTCTTTCACTCTTATTCTGCATCCTATTTACACAGTATGCTCCGCTCCCTTAAAACAGCAAGTACCTAACCTAACCCAAAGGCGACGCCAACTCAGCCACTGACCGGTCTTCTTTCACCCTTATTCTACATCCTATATATTTACTTTGTGCTCCTCTCCATTAAATAGCAAGTACCTAACCTAACCTAACCTAACTTAACCTAACCTAACCCAAAGGCAACGCCAACTCAGCCATTGACCGGTCTTCTTTCACTCTTATTCTGCATCCTATATATTTAAACAGTGTGCTCCGCTCCATTAAAACAGCAAGTACCTTGGCCTTAATTGGAATCCGGGAGATACGGCAATGGCAATATATGGCATTGTTTGGTGCACATTTGCGCACTTCAGCTATTTTGCACTCAAAGTGAATTTATCTTGTTGAAAGGAGATAATGGCCTCCTTGAAAACGGAACTAAGTTAATTGGTTCCGTAAAAATATATTTTTCTAGTGCAGCCGGCCGTTAGGAAAACTAATTAAAGTTCCGGAAAATCCCGTGGAACCGGAAATATACTTATGACGAAGCGGAAGAACTGTGTTAGTGTCTTATTAAATTTCATATTGATTTTGTTGTAGGTAAAAGTCATTGAAAACATATTTAATACTAGCTTCTGCCTGCGACTTCGTCTGCGTAGGATTAGTACTTCGAGTAATTTATTTTCTTTTCCTAGCTCCCATCTACGTTTATACCAAAATTATTAACCTATTTATTTAAAATATCTGTAATTCTTGATTCGATTCAAAGTATTGGGCAAGTACTTCAAATAAATTAAAAATTTCAAAAAAATAATTTTGACTTAACAATCATTGTTTTGCAAAATCTCATTCTCAAATTTTGACATTTTCTATTAAACAATAATTATTATTTTCAATATATTGAAAATTAATAGCTAGTCTTATAAATTATAGCCTATATGTTATTCTGATGTATGAGCTATATTATTGTAAAGTTTCATTAAAATCCATTCAGTAAATTTTGCGTGAAAGAGAAACAAACACACATACATCCATACAAACATCGCGTTTATAATATTAGTATAGTACGATAAGATTGATTGTAAAGCACAACATGTTAATAGATCAGGAGAGCGAAAAGATTTTTTTTTTAATTTGGCAAAATAATTTATGTTTTATTTTTGTAGATCTCTAACTAAGATTTTTTATTACATAATGTCATTAAATAGATCATTTAGAATTTTTTATGTGAATACCGTACAATAGTCCTAACTGCTCTCGGGGTTATGTTAAAGGTAGTGGGAAAGGGCAGGAGATGGGGGAGAGGAAGGTGGAGAAGTACCTGGCTTTCAGATCTAGTCACCAAACACGGCTAAATCCATTTCAAGCAGCGTTTCTATTCTAAATGGTGGTCTTACACCAGGGCGATACTGAGAGCATCTTCCATTAAGGAACGTGACGTACATATATCATAAATTATTTTTAACTAATTAGTTGTGAAATTAATTAGTTAATCAAATAACATTTATTTTCGCACGTCGGGTTTGAACAAACGACTTTCGGAATGCGTGTCGAGGGTCTTACCCCTCGACCACGGAAGAAAATTTAACATTTTTTTGCAACAGTAACAGTAACAGTATTTTTTTTTTAAATCCTTTAAAATGAACGTCGTAAAAGTCTAAACTTATTTTCGTCAAAACATTTCGATGACGCAAATCGAAAGAGGAAAAAACTGAGAAAGAATACGTAGTCGTATTTAACTCATTTTGGATTTATTGTTTTTTACAGCATTTCATCTATCAATATTTAACACGTTCAGCAAAGTTTTTTGCACGCAGATTTATAAAATAAATTGGCTACAAACTTTTTACAATACAAGATATTAACAACACAATGTTCATAATACGTATTATTTCATTGTTAAACAAACCCAAATATTACATCGTTTTGGTGTGACTGTAGACTGCTAACGATCGCCTAGTGCATTCCCCTCTTCACCTAACCTCTAACAACACCTTTGCTATTAGCCTCATTTGGCTGATATCACATTCACAATCGGGTTAGGTTGGGTTAGGGGGCATGCACAGTGCGATCGCGAGCTTGACGATATACGATCACACGAAAACCAAAAAAATTTTCGGTTGCATTTTGCATAACATTTATTTTTTTAATTTTTAGCCTGTCAAATTCCAAGCGATAAAATAAATGACCTTTGAAATATTTATCAAAATTTTATCGTTTAAACAGGGGTGTGACAAAAAAATGTTCAATTGAGATTTGGCGTTCTCAAAATGACCCGTCAATAAAAAAAATAATTAAAATAAAAAATTTAAGAATCTTTCTCCCTGGGGTCTCGAAAGCTACATAATGTGCCAAAAAATGTTCAATGAGATATTGGGCCTCTTAGAATGACACGTCAATAAAAATAAAAAATAAAAATAAATAAATTTAGGAATCTTTCTCCCTGGGGTCTCGAAAGCTACATAATTTAATATGAGTATTTGCGTAGATTGTAACTTGTAACGTAATTTTTAAATGTCAGATTCTAACTGGGGTAATTTTATGACGATGACGTATTCCCTACCGTCATCAAATCTAATCGTTCTAACGGCCTCCGTAGTTGAGAGGAAAGGCCCTCGTTTAGCAATCCGAAGATCGCGCGTTCAAATCCGGCAAAATTTTATTTGATCGAATTGTGTTATTTCACAATATCATCACATATAAGAAAAATTTGCGGTAGTTCCAGAGTGGAAAATACTCTCAGTATCACCCATTCAGAATTGCTTGAAATGGCTTTTAGCTGTGTTCCCTTAACCTTTCCCATCTCCTGCCCCTTGGGGATGCCATAGGCGTACTGGCTCTAGACAAGAGCAGTTGGGTCTCTTGTAAGGTATTCACATTTAAAAAAATCTGAATAATCTATTCAATGACATTATATATAAAAAAATCTTAATTACAGATCTACAATAATAAGACATAAATTATTTTGAAAAAAACGTACTTTACAACTACCTCTTTCCAATTTCCTTGCCCTCCCTTCTACCTTCAGCCTCACAGCATACCCAAATTGTGTGGATCTGTCTATAGATTGACGTTTCTAACATCAAAGAGCTACGTAAAAATTAAAAATACAATAAGTAAATTGAATGTGTCGAATTGAAATACTAACTTATATGTGCATTGTCAGTACGTATATACTTTTTGACGCTAAAAGCGGAGTAAATTAGTTGGTGACGTCTTTAGTCATAACTACTGATATTTTAACAACTTTCGTTTCTCCAAGCTAGAGCGGATTTAATTGATCGCTTATACGATATCTTTCAATTCTAAGAGCTACGTTAGTTCTTTTCCGTTTATTAATAATCCAGCAGTTTTTACGTAAATACTTTTTTTAATCTATATCTTTAATCTCACTGGCGGTTGAGAGTACTTGGGACTCTTGAGCGGTATTCACATAAATAAACAAAAAAAAATATTGCGGAATAAGTATTGTAAGTTTTTTTTGCATTGTTTCGCCCTGTATACTTCCTAAACGTTTTTTTTTTGCATTGTTTCGCCTTATACTTCCTAAACGTTTCTAAAAACACATGACAATGTCGTGGTAAAAACAATACTCTTTACTAACACATAGAAGATTATGTCGTATTTTACTTATTTATAATTCAGAAAAGAATTTATTAACATCCGTACTAGGAAGATACCTTAGGCAACTCAAATAAATGTGGATTATTCAAAGTCCTACACAGATGAAGTGGATATCCTTATATTGCAAATAAATAATTATTCGCTATATTGGCTTGTGGATTGGATGAATTATTACGTTCTACTTTTAAAACTCCATTAATAAAACTGGACTGAGCTCTGTTTTAATTAAATAACCTTAGTAATGTGGTATGTTTTTCAAATCTGCTTTTAAATTTAAAGATGTTTTTTTTTACAATTAGAACATATTTTATTTTATAACTGTAAAAGCACGCGTTTCTCGCCATTTAACGTTATTTAGTGGAACCCGTCTATTCGTGGCAGCGAGTGATGGTCGAAATCAAAACGCATAAACAAGTATGAAGGAATCTCTTCTATTTTTCACCGGGAGTAACTTGATTTGAGTAAAATGAGATTTTTTTTTATTTGGAATATTTTTTTGTAAAAATAATAATATATCTTAAATAATAGGAAAACAGGAGGTTAAAATTATTACTTTATATCATTCTTCCACATATACACATTAGGGGTCATGATCAATAAATTTCGGAACGAGGCTTAACTTTCGACGATTTTATATCAATATCACTAGCATGGTTGCTCTATCGATAGCCGAACAGATATTGACACTAAATAAATAAGAAAATCGTTATACGATGGCAACAAAAGGGGATCTGTCTATGGATTGACATTTCTAACATCAAAGAGCTAGTTAAGCTAGTAAAAATTAAAAATACAAGTAAATTGAAAATGTCGAATTGAAATACTAACTTGAATGTGCATTGGCTGTCCGTTTATACTTTTTGACGGTAAAAGGGGAGTCAATTAATTAGTGAGGTCTTTAGTCATATCTACTGATATTTTAACAACTTTCATTTCTCCGAACTAGAGCGGATTCAATTGATCGCTTATACGATATCTTTCAATTCTAAGAGCTACGTTAGTTTTTTCCGTTTATTAATAAGCCAGCAGTTTTTTTTAAGTAAATACTTCTTTACGCACGCTTGACTTAAGATGATAGACTTCGCTTTTCGGCCCATACAAAAAGGACGCCCGGGAAAAAACACTTTTCTACATCGAAAATTGCACAAAATGAATATATTTTTTTTAAACTGCCTCTAGAGGGTGAAAACTATATCGGTGTGTTTTCTAATTTTCGATGCGTTTCGTATTAACGTAAACATTCACTGTCAAACAGGTACGATTCATCGAAAAATATTATTTAAGGAAAAAGTGCTGCTAACTCGACTCTCATAAAGAATTATAAAATTATAAAAAGCTACCGACGTAGCTATTTCTTCTAAAAAATACATATTTTTTAAAATTTCAATTTCGTGAAAGTTTCAATGTAGAAAAGTGTAACCTCCATAAACCCCTTTTCGAGCGATTTCTGTAGGTAAATTTGAGCGTTGTCTCATTCGCACATTTCGCATTCGCATGTATTGTAAGTGTGCGTGAGCTTATTGTGAGCGGGACAGACGTGGGTGTTCCGCGTGTGGTTCAAAGTCTAGCCTCTTAAGGGGTAAGCTGGCGAATGTGTATCTTAAATCGAAATGCGTTGCGAGGCGAACGGGCTCACTGAAGAAGCAAGAGAGAGCAATGCGCGCACACATTTTCTTTCTCTCTTCCTCTCATAGCCAGTGTATGAAATATTTCAGTCAGTATTTTGAAATACCAGTGACGCGCCAAACGCGGAGGGGAGCGGACGGCTTGATCGGGCAAGGCGAATTATAATAAATTTAAATAAATATTTGTAGACAATTAATATATGTATATGCATGTATATGTTTATATGTATAAAATATATTTTATACATATAAACATATATATGGACATACATATAGATGGAGCTAAAGAAGTATTTACTTCAGTCGTGTGGTCTAAAGCACACTCGTTTTTTTTTAATCAGTACTTCTAAAAAAGGGAATCTGTTAAGGTTACTAAAATTATTATTTAAAAGGATTATTAAATTATTATTACTAAATGGATTAATAAAATAATGGAAAATCTAGTCAAAAGACTGTGTATGAAACCGTGGTCAGTGTAAAATGGCATTTTATATTAAGCTGTTGTTGACATCATTTTAGGCGTTAAAATTAAATTTCATAACATTTAGAATAATTTTAATCGGTGTTCATTTTAAAATTTTGCTGTCACCGCCAGATATATGTCAGACACAGTTATTTTGCACTGTTAGAAGATTTAAGTTAAAATATATGCCACGAATAATGATCAAAATTAAAAGAAAAGAACCAAAATGC
Organism: Limnephilus auricula; assembly: GCA_951813805.1. Classification (NCBI taxonomy): domain Eukaryota; kingdom Metazoa; phylum Arthropoda; class Insecta; order Trichoptera; family Limnephilidae; genus Limnephilus; species Limnephilus auricula. The sequence goes on from OX638403.1 coordinate 13,272,774, forward strand.
AAGAGAGTATTTATTTACTTATAAATAATGTATTATTTGTTGAAATTGGACGGATATTAAAATTCAACTCCGAAATTAGGGTTTTATATCGACAAGGCATTATGGGATGGGACGGTACATTTACATATTAAACACAAACAATTTACATATCACAAAAATCTAATAATAAAAACAATTTTAAAAAAAACCCCTATTCATTTTCTTCAGAACTCTTATTCAAACAATTTAAAGTCAGAAAATTAAGTGCATTATACTTCTACCATGCAGCATTACAAATGTATAAACAGAATTCGTAACAATTCGATTTAATAACAGAATTCGTAGATTAACGTCAATACTTCCTACTCCGAAATTTAAAAAAACAATAGGACAGTTAAATTATAAATATCTCGGAGTAAATTTTTTTTATTCATTACCCTAAAAAATTAAAAACGTGAATACTATGTAAAATAATTTAAGACTTACCTTGAACTGAATCATGTTAAATAAAACCAATTTAATAACACTCACCCATACACACAAGCCCTGCTTATTTATGTGGGTACTCGTACATCAAGTTCATATATTATGTAATTAATTTCTATATAAAATTTATCTGTAATTTATGTATCTTTTTGTGACTAAAAAAAAAAACAATAACCACTCTTTGGGCCACAATATAGCACTATTTCCATAACTACGGATTGCTTTGTTGCCACAATATGGCAATTTTTTTATTTTTTTATTAAAGCGACTATATAATATATTGTAAAATCAAAATATAACAAAATAAATTTGATATTTTCTAGATTCTTTAAAATGTTTTAAAGTTAACGATTTAATCATTTTTTTAAAATCCTACGAATATGTGATAATAGACAAAAGATAGGTGAGTTAATTGACTATATAGAACTATAATCAGTTTGTATGTCTCCATATTCAAATTCGGAGGTATGATTTTTTTAATATGAGCGAAAAATTTTCCTTTGGCAATCTCAGAAAAATGTTTTAAATTGCTCTGTCGCTAAAGTGGATAATGTAGTATTTCAATAAAATGTCATAGAAACATAATATATATATTTTTAAATTTGTTTGTTTACTTGATACAAAACAAAATATAAGTACATTATAAGGAAGCTTTAAATGTCCAACCAGGAAGGTTTCCCGTTTTAGGAGAGTCTAGTTGTCTGGTTTAGTTCACATTAGGTACATGCTGTAATTGGTTAAATTATTTCTTCAATCTTTGCAAACTCACTTTGTGGCATCATTTTATTTAAATGAAATAAATTACTTTTGTGTAAACCACTGTAATCAATGTTATAAAGAAACCATCGGTTTTCAAACATGTAGATATTATAACATTGATTACAGTGGTTTACACAAAAGTAATTGGTTTCATTTAAATTAATATTAAATTAATTAAATTTCCATACTTTACAGATTCACAGTCAAATTGCTAGGTTCTAAAAGCAATAAAGCAAATAAATAGACAATGACAAAAATATAATTCAGTGTCTTAGAACTGAATATAATCTTAGCATAGAACTGATTATAGTGATTATACTCACTTCAAGAATAAACATGATGTACAGGATGAAACTGTTTCTTTCCTTTGATCTATTAATCTTTTTTATATTATTTTTAAAAACTGAGTTTTTGTTTGGATTGTTAACGGTGAATGCACTAACTGTGCAAAAATATACATTTTCATCTAAGTATTTTATGCAAATGCAAAGGTACTACCTTTTACAGATTTTGCGGGATCTGTAAAAGGTGACGGATTTGCACACCCTAATCGTGAACATTCCAAATAAAAACTTAGTTAAATATTAAATACAAAAGAGATTAATCAATCAATGGAAAACACTGTTCCATTCTTTATACACATTTTTATTCTTGAAATAAGCAGTTCTTTTTGGGGTGTGTACTAGTTTTCATCACTTACATTTAAAAAAGTACAAAACTAAGTACAACTACAAAAATAATGGTTCCTGAACTTACTGACAACCTCCATGTATCCCGAAACGACGTTGGTTGTGAAGGATGGCGCATCGGCGGAAACTTCGCAAGTGAAATTTCCAGAAAGGGTGAAATCCACCCTTTGCAGCACGACTTGTGTAGCGTTGGACCCTGCGAGCTGCATAATCAAAAGCAAAACTTTAATTAGTTCATTCCTTGTCTTATCTGTGCCTATAATTCGCCAGGAGACATAATATAATAATATCTGTTAACCTTTCCTTTCCACGTACATACATAGTTCTAGTTCTGTATCTACATTCTCGGGAGATTTTTTTCAATATGGATGAGTCTTTCAGGATAATAATTATTGCTTATAATATTTGTTACCCTTTGTGATATGCATAAAAATCTTGTATTAAAACATTAGTTTATCAATTAAAAAATACATTCAGTGAACAAAATTAAAACGTTGACTGTTGGATAAACGTGATATTTTTACATATTGTATTGATTGCTAGAAGAATAAATGGAAATTATGCATTTATTCAGTCCTTATTACAGTACGGCATTATTGGGTGGAGGGGGGGGTTAAGGCTTCCTTACAGCCCATAATTACAATTCAAAGAATAATTATAAAAATCATCATTATGAAACTATACGACTTCCCTACTTTAGAGATATTTCGGAAATTTAATGTACCATCTATCACAGAATTGTGTAAGAGAAACGCCTTATATCAAATTTATGAAGAATACTTTATCCAAAAAATTCACCCCTCTGACAGCATATGCAATAGATTCAAAACTAATGGCTTAATAACAATCCCTATGCTTAGAACGACCACGGTTTAGCATCACTACTTGTATTTAGGTGTGAGATGGTACAATATATTATTGTCCAAAAACAAAATTAGTGTAACCGAAACTTTGAAATATGAACAATTAAAAAAGCAAATTAAGTCCTTGAAATTGGATAATGATATATTGTACCCTTAGTTTACCCTTACTTAATCTGTACTATCAATGTTAAAATTATAAATATACTCGTATATTGGTATTGTCTTTCAATAACATATTTTTTCCTAAATTGTATACTTATGTTAAATAATTTTTGTATTTATTTCATAATTCTTTGATTATTGTTTACATATTTAATTAAAACAATATTTTTTGCATGTAAATACTCCTCCCATAAACACGAGCTCCTAGATCTCAACTTATGGAGTAGTACAATAATAATGAATACTTTTGCATAATGTAATCACTTGTAATGTAATTTTTTTTTCTTATAAATTAAAAAATAATAATAATAATAATTAACCACGCACATTGGTGAGACAATCGTTACCGGCAATAGGATACCTTCTAACCTGACAAAACAACTTACGAAGTAGCTTCGCTTACGTACAAGTGATCAAATCTGGCTGAGTTTGATGCTGTTCTCAGCTAACAAATATATTTAAGGTTTGCAGTGAAAAGAGTTAAATAAAATATTTGAAATCATATATAATATATATTATTATATACGGCCATTTCTATTAATTTTCAACTATCATTTGGTAGTTGTTCCCACTTGCCCAGCTCATTTGACACAGCTCTGCTGTATACTTTGTAAGTTCCTAGCAATAAATCCTAACTGTAAGTCATTAATAGTAGTAAGTGATTACTTATATTTTTATAAGAAAAACTCTCTTTTTAACTTTTGAAGGTTATTCCCATCAATGTAATATATCATTGAAGAAGAAGATAACAATAATAATCATTTTTTTTAAATATGAAAATGAACAAGACACAGAAAAATAATATAAGATAACAGTCGCAACTGGGACCCGAACCCAGAACCTTGCGTCTTACCGGGACATACACCTCTACCAATTGGGCTACTGCGATCTATTATGTCCCGGTAAGACGTAAGGCTCTGGGTTCGACTCCCAGTTGCGACCGTTATATTTTATTATTTTTCTGTATCTTATTCATTTTCATGTTTAAAAAAATTAGATTATTATTGTTATCTTCTTCTTCAATGATATACTTATATTTTAAATAATATATAAAGTATCCTTGAGGTGATTTTTTTTCTATAAAATAGCGCTACATAATTGATTCAATATTTATCACTATTATTCTCGATGAAACCAATTGACAAGATACGCTCGATGTCTTTAGTGCGTTTATAAAGCTATTTAATTAATTAAAGACCATGTAAACTCAATTTAAAGCACCGCACCGGAAGGGAAAGGTTAAGCCAGGTCCCAGCGTCGCTTATCTTCCACGCCCAGCAATGGTAGTCATAGATATCCCAAGAACTTGGTAGTTTGGGAAACAATTAGTTCGGTTCGAGGAGAGTAGTCCCTATTAACCACAGTCAATGAACTTCAATGCTGGGCCAAACCTACTCAAAGAAAGTTTGAGAAGTATTGAAGCGCAGATTCGTTCCAAGGTGATAAATAATGTTATTGATTTCTGAAGAACTTCTTTAAACTAATATTAAATGGGAAAGTAAATATCAATTCAATCATTTATATTATGTAGACGCCAGAGTTTTTTACCTTCTAGCATACATGTACATAAGTAATTCACATTAATTTTGAATTATTTTTAGCCTTACCCAATTACTTCTGAAAACCCTCAAAAGGTAGAGACTTGTATCAAAAATATCTAGTACATGTTTAGATTAATTATTTCATTAAAAATTGAAACCAACGACCAGTTCGGCAGTTTGGAAATAATATTTTTTTTCTACCACCGTGACAGATCAATATTATTAACTCTGGGCTCAGAGGTCATATTTTTCAAGATATATTTGCAGGAAAAAAATATTTTGCAGAAATAAATTTAAATATAATATCAATTAACCAGATTTTTCCAAACTTCATCTGCACTATTTCCATCCCCTTCTCAAGCTTTTCGACTTTCACAAATTTAAAATACAAAATTACAAAACTCATGCCATTTATTACATACAGACATTACCTAGTAAGGCTGGTAACGTGTATTCAGGCAATTCAATTTTATTAAAATATTTCAAAATTTAAATTTCAATTCAAATTTAGTAATGAACAAATTGGTTCCGGCAGAGAAATAAAAATATACAAAAAATATATAAAATACTGATACTGTCAAGTGTTTTCAGTTGTCTTCGTTTTTATCATCTCTCTCGTGGTTAAATAATTTTTTTTTAATTGATAAACTAATTTAACTTTAGTTTATCAATAAATAAATAAATTATAATTAATATTTGACGAGTTAAAGTATTTTCAGCAAAAAATTTAGACATAATATGTCTCGACGCCACCTAGTAGGAGATTTAGCACTTACAATGCCTTTCTCATATAAAATAAAGTTGGTTGTTTGCAGGTGAAAAAATGTAATAACCAGTAATTAATGAAACACTAGTATATATTGAATTATTTAGCGGGTAAGAGATAAGCTGACGTAGCTCAGTGGATAGACCAGTTGGACACGGGTACGAGTCCCATCGGTAGCATGTATCTTTTCTCGGGAGATTTTTTCAATGTGGATGAGTGTTTCAGGCTAATAATTATTTCTTCAAACATCGCAAAATAATAACTAAAAGTATTAACTTGGCTTTTTTTTCATCCATTAGAGACTGACAATTTTTATTCGATCACTTTACTTACAGGGCAAAATCATCCAATCTCCAATAATCATTACCTATCGATTCTTGGAAACAATGTATTTTGAGAGTACTTATAGATCCTAGCTGATTCCTCGAAGGCCCTGAATTATTTTTGAAGAACCTGTGAAGTGAGCATTAGGCTGCTAAAAATTTAATTTGTTTAAGATATTTATATCTAATCTATTCGTTTTTTTTTATTATTTCAAATGATACCAGAACCTAAAGAAAAAAAGTGACAAAAGCTAAAATAAGTTTTTGGTACCAAAGACTAGTGCAATAGATAAAGGCATTCCCAATATTTTTTCCTGTTGAATATTTAGGAAATTTAGAAAAAAACCTTTACGAGTAGAAAAATAAAAAAAAATAAAATAAAAAAAACCTTTAAGAACGTATAAATACAATAAAAAAAATTCTTGTATAAACGGCAAATTATATAGTAACAAAAATACAACATCTGTATTAGCCATTTTTTTATTTCGCACGTCTTACAAAATAAACATCAGCGCTGTGTCGCCTCCCGTTGAACAGTAAAATTATTCGACAATTTTGTAAGATTGTAAACGCCTAAACAAAAACAATAATTTTTTGTTATTTATTTTTAGGGTGTTATGCCGTGTTACGCTATCTCCTCCTTGCGAACGTTTCGGACAGCGTTACAAAGCAGATTTGCTGTTCGAAATGTTGGCTTAATAAGGAGATAGCGCAACAACGTATTAATTTGTACCCTCTTATAATCTTTTTGAAGCTCGTAATCTTAGTATATAAAAATGAATGTTTCTTTGTTTGTCCCTTATGCGGTACCTAATAAATTCATCCGATTGCGATGAAACTTTGGTGATTTGTCGTGCGCATGCCCGCAATGATTTTTGTATGTAGTGGTGAGCTATAATAACAACATTTCAAGCATTATGAAATTATTTCCTACACCATTAGTCCAATAGCGATGAAACTCTGGTGAGTTGTTATGCGCACCCCGCGAATGTTTCTGTATATAATAGTAAGCTCTGGTGTTATGAAATTTGTATTAAAAAATTACAATCAGTGGCGCACAAATGTTTGAGATTTTATAATATAGTTTAACTGCAGGGAGGGAAGGAGGGTGGGGGAGGAACGTGGAAGGAGGGGGGGGTTCGTATAATGGGGGAACACGGGATAGAAGAAAGGCGGGAAAAGATAGAATTTTTGGAGTTTGTTTTAAAAATACCTTTTCGACGTTAGTTTGAAAAAGGTGAAAAACTTTTAACTCCGTTATACTCTAAATAGTTAATCTGAATAAAAATAGAACTTATTCAAAATAATATGAATTTTAGGTAGTAAAACTTAGTTCGTATTCGTGTCGTGACTTTGTTGTCGGGGATATCCGTGGGCGTACATAGTTCGTCCCCTGCATGGATGTAATGGCAATACGCGGTATCTCCAAATATTTGGTTCTGAGATAGATATGATTTAAGATTTTCACGGCCAAAAGTATTTTTGTTATTTGTTTTCAAGGTGTTAAGCCGTGTAGCGCTACCTCCTTCTGTAGCCAACGTTTCGGACAACGTAACAGTGTCCACCACCAAGGCAGATGTGCAGCAGGCTAAAGAAGGAGGTAGCGCAACACGGCATAACACCACAAAAACAAATAACAAAAAAAAATTCTGAGAAATTAACTTTTGGACATTTTGTTACTTTTCTCGCAAACTAAGAGTAGTGACAAAGTTTAGTGAAAGGTTAGATTGTTACTGTTGTTAAAAAAATTGCATTTTATAATTTTTTTAATATTTTGTATTTTTTTTTACATTTAAAAATAATTCTCAATCCACCAATTGACAAAATAACAAAATCTACACGTTTAACAAAATAAGAAAATGTCCTAAATAGATTAAAATCGTGTATCTCTTCACGTGACGCGTGTGTGGCACATATAGCAGATGATCGGCAGCTGCCGATTCGTAATGCCAATTTGCTGTAACTCCAACATCTTGTCTCGGCGTTATAATGGCAAAAGAGCATATTTGTGGGGTATCTATGGCAGAATGCTGTATTTTAGATTGCGATGTTCCATCATTACAGAAATGTTATTGTTGCAGTTACAGCATTGCGCCATCCTCAATACCTTTGTAAATAACCAACAATAAACAAATAAAAGTTATGTTAAGTAATTTGATAAGTAGAATTGATTGGGCGCTGTAAAGCCAAAATGCCGTATCTGTAGATACGGCATTTTGCCATGACAAAGGCGTGCAGCTCTTGCAGTGGTCTGTTCCACGATTGGCGGAGACACGAGTAGTTCGTCCCCGTTTATATAAACCCGCTAATAAGTATAATATACGTCAGAAACGGATACTCACATCGACGTTGATCCCTGAGAACGGGAACACCTTGGTGTTGGGGGTGTCAGTGGGTGAGTACCTGTAGAACTCGCGGTAGCCGCGGTACCACTTGACGCAGTACAGGTCATCTCCCTGCAGTTCGTACACACACTGCAGCGTCACACTCCCGCCGCGCTCCACGGCCGGCGGGGACACACGGAGTTCGGACACGTTGATGCTCAGCATCCCTGGAAGTAATACAAGATTAAATAGAACGGTAGATATAATGTCTTTTATATATATTCTATAAATAATAGTCTATAACTTCCATGTCATGGTAAAATTTAAAAAAATAAATAAAAAAATGGAAAAAAATAGTAATTGCCAAAATGCATGTCCTGAGAAAGTAAAAACAAATCCGAAAAGAAATCAATTCTTTGATTTGGCAAAGATCATGTCTTGCCAAAAAGATATAGTGATTAGCAAAATATACATCTTAGAAAAGCGAAATAGCGATCAATTGGGTGAAAACAAAATCATCGCAAATTAAGAATAACCGTCTGTGGTTAATGATACGTTTTTATAAATGAAAATTACTGCATACTAACATACGAAATGTTTTGTACAAAATAGTATCAATACTTTGGCAAAATTAAAATAAATCATTATCAAAAAATGTGCAGTCGCGAAGAAATTAACTATTTTTACTGAAAACAGGGTTCTCAAAAAGGGAAGGACAATTTTATTTATTATTAACAACTAGAAACCATTATACGTTCGTGGTAGAAAAAAAGTCAACCCAAATGGTTGTTATTATTATCTAATGATGAATTTTATTAATTGCATCATCTGTTTTTCTTAACTACACTCCTAAAATAGCTTTCAAGTTGTCAGACAGAAAAATATAATATATCAACTTTTATAACATTTACTGAAGAGATAACAGACGGATCCCATTTGAACATTCTTATTATAAATATAATTAGATTTAAAAATAAAATAAAGCTTCGTAATGTTTTAAATTTCTGTCATGAAACGTGTTGTATACAATACATAACCTTGAATTTATTACTATCTCGCATTCGTCAAACATAATATATATTTTTTAACTAATTTATGCGTCGAGTACATTCTTCAGAACTCCGTCATCGAAACACTGTCTCCCAGAAATGCTACTAAACCTTTGTAAAAAAAAGTGAAACAATGTAGCTACACCACTTAACCACTCGAGCGCTTTTTGCCACATTATGGCACTATTTCCAAAACCTCGGATTGCTTTGTTGCCAAAATGTGGCAAATTTTCAAAAAAAAAAAATTTATTAAAACGACTGTATAATATATTGTACATTCAAAATGTAACAAAATAAATATTCTCTAGATTCTTTAAACAATTTTAAGATTAAAGATTTAATTATATTTTTTTAATAAATCCTACAAATATGTGACAATAGACAAAAGAGATGGGAATTCATTGGATACATAGAACTATAATCAGTTTGTATGTATCCTTATTCAAATTCGGAGATATGATTGTTTAATGTGGGCGGAAAAATTTCCTTTAGCAATCCGAGAAAAAATATTTTAATTACTCTGTCGCTTCAGTGGTTAACGTCGAAAATGTCAAAATTATGTAAAGAAATGGTTATTAAGTATCCATTCAAACTTTTGATTTTAGAAGAAAAAAAAATCTACATCTAATCAAATTATTAAGTTCGGTCGATAGGTCTGATTTAAAGTGTATTTATATACCTGTATTGTGAATTTCATGTAAGTAGTAAGTACCAATAATAAATGCATTACATTTTTCATACATTGCAGTTCTTAACCTAACCTAAAAACGAAACATAATAATTGCATTAACAATTTTAGACAACTGAAAAATAATCAAAAATTTACCTTTTTAATTAAGAAAATCGTTTCAAAACGCACATGTTTTAATAAGTGATTATTTAATGCGATTGTTTAAACTAATATAAAAAAAAAATAATTAATAAAATTAATAAACTAATCAAAAACACTAATTTCGATTTTCCTGCGAGTCCTGCGTAACTCTGGTACAATGACGTCAAATTTGCTTTGAATATAAGTGTGATTTTCATATTGGAATTGATTGTGTGAAGAAATTAGATAAGCGATAAAGTACATCTATAATGTAATATTTTTTACTGTGTAATTTTCAAATTAAATCTACAAAAATTCTGAATATTCCGTGATTTTTCAAGGATATGCGCTAATATCTTTGAATGAAATAATAAAAAATGAAAAGAAAGTAATAAACATGTATGATTAATAATATAATAAAAAGCTTACCATTTAAAAATGAGATGATGACAAAAATCACACATAAATTTAAAATCATTATCGCATTCACATGCCACTTAGAACACGAACAAATTTACCGCACTATATCTGACATATCCAAGGATATGACTGTCACTCATCGCACTATCACCGAATGTTTCACAGTTGTTAATTAATTGCCGCTTCGCATCTTTTGAATACGTCGTACTCATTATCACTTCCATTTTAGATTAAATAACAATTAACAACTCTGACATTTAATAGTAATATGATGGCATCTAGCGTTCAAAAACGAAAACACTTACTTTGCACTACATTGTTAACCTTACATTATTAAGTTACAATTATCATAGGACGCAATTTCCCGCGCAGAAATTCAAATTTTAAATAAAATATTAAGTTTAACAGTAATTTAGTAACTCAGATAAAAACATCAAATTTTAGTTTTTTATATTGTTTGTATTTGTAGGTATTACGGAGTTCAATTTTTAAATTCTAGAGACGGTTTTTCGGGGGCGAATTTCAAGCGGGCGAGCGTCGGCGTGGAGGCGTCGACGCAACACAAGGCGTCGCAACGAACTGGCGTCGCGCTGGTTCCGGGATATGGGAATAGGAACGGGAATACGGATTCTCGAGTAGGTACCGCCTCGTATATGCCAGTAACAGATCGGTGCATTATCTGAGTAGGTGGGGCCGAATGATCGCCACCCGTTAGACTATTAGAGCGAGCAGTTTTTATTTGGGAGATGCATTTAAGTATGAACGCAGGGGCTGGGAGTATGTGACAAATAAACCCGGTTAATCTGAGCTATGTGTACACTCGGTTTGAATTTTATGCGTGTATGCCTACCAAATCTTCAAGTCGGGACGTTTAAATTCATATTTATGTAAATAAGTTATTTTTCTGTCGTTTTGTATAGAATGTCTGGGCGGCTTCCAATAAATAATAAAAGCGACATCATTTCGTAAAATAATAAATCTTTGATTATTTGGTATTCTACTGTGTGAGTGCACATATGATTCTTTTTTTTATGAGAAAAACTCTCTTTTTAACTTCTGAAAGTTATTCCCATCAATGTAATATATCATTGAAGAAGAAGATAACAATAATAATATAATTTCTTAAAATGTGAAAATGAACAAGACACAGAAAATAATAAAATATAATGGCTGCGACTGGGACTCGAACCCAGAACCTCAAGTCTAACCGGGACATACGCATTAACCAATTTTGCTATTGCACCCTATTATACGTATCTTGTTCATTTTCACATTTTAAAAAATTAGATTTTTATTGTTATCTTCTTCTTCAATGACAAATATAATTGTTTTTAATTGGCAAAGATTTAATAATTTACTATTTCATGTTAACATAAGCCTATATTACTGTTTGTATTTGTTTATAGATATTTCTACGGTTTTTTTAAGGTTCTTTCCCTTCGCACGCCTTCGCATTCCTATTATAATTATACCATTAGCTACTGGTAGGGTCTGTGGGACCCGGCAATACTTGAACGATTTCCTATATTTGTAATAATTTATTTTATTTTTTCTTTAATTTAAATTAATTAAATAGAAATATTAACTAATTTATTCATTAAGAGCCAAAAAATTGGCACATTTTTGGCTGGAGAAAATTGAGTATTCTAATCAAATTTGAGTACCTACTGCAAGTGTGACACAAGTACTTTTTTGTGATATTTTGTGTTAGGACATATTTTATACCTGTGATTTATATAAGTGATTCATATATTGTCTTGAAAATCATCAACACAACGTGCACAAAAAAATATCATTTTCATGGGAATGTTCGTGAATCAAATATAACATTCGGTATCATGGTTTCCTTCAATCAATATCACCTGCGGTTAGTCCTAAAACATTGTGAATAGTTGGCGGGAGAAAATTGATTAGGTATTCTAATCAAAAGTGAGTACCTACTGCAAGTGTGACAGAAATACTTTGTTTGTGATATTTTGTGTTAGGACATATTTTATACCTGTGATTTATATAAGTATGCGTGTTGTCTTGAAAATCATCAACACAGCGTGCACAAAAAAATATAATTTTTATGGGAATGTTCGTGAATCAAATATAACATTCAGTATCATGGTTTCCTTCAATCAATATAATTAGTCCTAAAACATTGTGAATAGTGCAAATCTTACAAAAAAGTTAATGAAATAATAAATATTGCTCAAAGAAACCGACATAAAAAGGTATAGTTACCTACAACACCACTTTTACATTTTGGGAGGCGGGAACGGGTACCGCCGCCCCGGGAACCATTTATTGGATAACCAACACCTCTGCCATAGGTCACCCCAAGTGGTTCGCTACGTTTGGTGACTTAGCAGGGGTGCCCGGGTTCATGGGGTAAGGTTTATCTAGGTCTTGGCGGCGGATGATCTAGACACTGAACCCCAGATTCCTACCCAACCCTCATACCTTTTTCCTTCCCAGAACTTCCTCTCCTTCCTTTCCTTAAAAATACCCTCCACAAAGCATCCCCAAAGATGACATAGGCCCTGAGGGAAATTATTTTCCTCAGGGCCTCCTGTGCGGACTTAATGTAAAAAAAAAAAAAAAAAACTACTTCGTGTACCCCGTATATGTGAGCGGACTTTTACGACGTATGCTTCCAAGTATAACGTGGGTAGAATTAATTTTTCTTCAAGTAATTCTAGCGTGATTCTTTTTGTGATTTTTTAAAATAGTTTATAGCTGTTTTAAATGACTTGAATCTGTCAGACCTTACCAGGCATACAGAGAGATAATCTAAAGCATTTGCGTCTCAATGGAGTGTGAAAAAAAAGATTTTTTTCAATATTTATTATGCGAAGAAAAAAAAGTATTTTTAGTTCTTTAAATAACCAATGAGAACTCTACCGCAGTGCGAAAGATACATATATAATGTATGGTTTATCATGGGTTTGGAGTCGGTCGTCTATCTTGTAGTTTCCCAGAAATTTCCATGTTTAGGTACACATTTAGAGCCAAAAAAGTTCAAGTAATACAGCACAACAAAAATTCGGCTAACTTCAACTAATGGTGTGGTGCGTCTCGTAATTAAAAATAAAAATAAATTAATTTGTTAGATTATACAATGATTGTATTAATAATTATATGTACTCTCATAGTTAATTTTACGACAGTGAACAACTTGTTTTATTTAAACTGTTCCAATATAAATTATTCTTCCAATTGTAAGTATTTGGTTCAACTGATCGCGCCAAATAATTATTAGCCTGAAACACTCATCCACATTGAAAAAATCTCCCGAAAAAAGATACATGCCGCCGACAGGACTCGAACCCGTGTCCTTCTGATTTCTGGTCAACTGCTCTACCTACTGAGCTACGTCGGCTTATCAATATATACCAGTGTTTCATTCAACAATGACTGCTTATTACATTTTTTCACCAGTTAAAGTATTTAATTAAAAAAATGTAGACATAATATGTCTCGACGTAACCTAGTGGGAGATTTAGCACTTACAATACCTTTCTCATATAAAATAAAGTTGGTTGTTTGCAAGTGAAAATATGTAATAAGCAGTAAATGTTGAATGAAACACTAGTAAATATTAAATTATTAGGTGGGTAAGAGATAAACCGACGTAGCTCAGTGGAAAGAGCAGTTGACCGGAAATCAGAGGTCATGGGTTCAAGTCCCGTCGGCGGCATGTATCGTTTCTCGGGAGATTTGTTCAAAGTGGATGAGTGATTCAGGCTAATAATTATTGCTTATAAAAATTGTTACATTTCGTGCTATGTGTAAATATCTTGTCTTAAACGTTAGTTTATCAATTAAAAAATAATAAATTATTCTTCCGTTTAACAAGAATGTACAGTTTTTTGTATATACAAAATTGTGAACAAAAAATTATTTCCAACACAAATTATATCTTAAAAATACCTAATTAATTAGTCTAGAATAATTACAGACAACGGCATTTGATAAAATTGTTGAGTCGAATAATAAAAATGAAATGGTGAGGAAGAGTAAACGGAAAACGATTTTCCGTTCAGTTCAATTAACCTCCCCATTGTTTATCGATGTGAGAAAATATTTGTTCGCTGGAGAAATTATACTTCCATTAGTTTAGCCGAAGAAATCTTTTATTTATGTAATAGAATTATTCAGTTATGTTTGTATGGAGTCGTATTAAAAATATTTTTCTTGGATGGTTTTTCTTGGTTATTGCTTTTCGTAACATAATTGCACTTATCTAAGAATTCGTCCATTAAGAGCCATTGACCAGCGGCTGAGAATAAAAGTTTAAAAATGCTTGCAACTGTACATGGAGGTTCCAATGAGGAAGATCGATTATTCCCCGTATCAATTTTTTTAAATTAAAAATTTAATATCGATTTATTTCATTCAATACTTTCTTTAATATATGCCTACATTCAAGTAAGCAATAAACATTCCCAAAATACGATGATTAATTATTCAATTTATAATTTTTCAATAACGGCCAAACAAAACATTAAAAAAGATCTGAAATATTTTATTTCTTCAAACTTCGCAAAATCACTTTGTGGCGTCATTTTGAATTAAATTAAAACAAATAACTTTGTTTAAACCACTAATATAATCACAATTACCTACATGTTTCAAAACCGATGGTTTCTTCGTCAGGGTAGTAATGTCATTACTACCCTGACGAAGAAACCATCGGTTTTGAAACATGTAGGTAATTGTGATTATATTAGTGGTTTAAACAAAGTTATTTGTTTTAATTAAATTTAAAATGACGCCACAAAGTGATTTTGCGAAGTTTGAAGAAATAAAATATGGTAATGTCATTACTACCCTGACGAAGAAACCATCGGTTTTGAAACATGTAGGTAATTATGATTATATTAGTTGTGTAAACAAAGTTATTTGTTTTAATTTAATTTGAAATATTTTAGTTTGTAACAACACCTTAAATAAATAGCAAAACTGAGGTATTTTCGTCACAAAACACGTTCTCAGATTTATTATTAATGATTATTTTAATTTAACTAAAATTAAAATTCTGAAAATGTTGTTAACTAGATTATGTATTGATTTATTTTGTTGTATGATTATATAATTTGAAATTTGTTTTGTATAATACAATATGTCGTTTGAAAATTGAACAAATCTGCGGTGTGGGACCAACGGTATAACCTTAGTATATTAAAAATAAACTTAGTTTTTGAAAATTTTAAAAATGCGTTTACCAGATTAAATAACAATCTTTCAAAATCAAATTTTTGTTTTTTTGTAAAAAAAGAGTCAATAAGTCCAGAATTTGATTTAAAAATGACTAATTTCCGGTATTCTCTGGTAATAAATATCCTCTTAAGGTAAAAATAGAGAAATCCGTTTGTTAATTTTTAATAAATCATTAAATCAGGATTTACTGTTTTTATAGAAGGTAAAAAAAATGTTTGCGGTAGTTTTAAGCGTAGCTTTTGAATAAATAATAATTTATGAATTTTGTAGTTATTTGATTTATTGTGAGAAGACGTGTTAGCTGTACAAAACCCCATACCGGGGTAAAACCGTATTTCACTAAAAAAGCTTTATTACTTATAATATCCCTGCCAAGCACTTCGCCCCGTTTATGACTCCGAAATCAACGTAAGTCAGCAGAAACTTGCCGGTATATGTCTGCCCGCTGGCAAGTAACAACATATTTTTCGATGTCCTGGTGTAATTTTATGGGAATTGAATTAATTAATAAAGATGTATTTATAATTTTCAGGCGAGTGACAAGTTAAATATTATAATAACGTATATTTTAACTTTTATTACGTATAACTTTTGGAAGATTTTCGTAACATTTTGTGAAGTGATGACATTTCTCGGGGCACAACCGTATGGGGTAAAACCGGTCAGTATACAATTTAGACCCGGAATATTTTCATTAAATAATTTTTTAACATGTTATATGGAACGTTTCTCGGAATCATAAGACCACATTTGGATTTTTTTTTGATTCTCTAGATTCTTATTTTCTATGAGTGGGAATCATTTAAATTACTGAATTAGCTAATGTACTTTATACAAATAGAACGGCGTCATAAGCGCCTCGCAATTTTTACCTCATGTGGGTATTTTAAAAGTTACTTGGATATTATAGACTTAAAGGCCTTGTATTTTCTCGGTAGGGAAAAATGTTACCTAAAAACCCTACTAAAATTGCACGTTTGCTCTGGCACCCAGCAACCGTAATCAGTCCTCAGCATCAGCCAGCAACAGCGACCATATATACATACGTGTCTGTTTTTGTTATGTTTGGAGTGGAAAGGAGTCGGTCATGTCCTTCGGTTTGGAGTTCTTCCGCATTTGCCTTCGGAAATAAGGAAACCATGAAAAACCTTATTCGGAAGAGGCGGTTGATTGTCATCATGAAACAGATTCGGCTTTTCGGTGACATCAGTATATGATGTCCTGGGAAGTGCAATCAAACAAAATAGGGCATAATTTCATCAAAATTGAGTAACTGGCACGGGAAGATTGGTTGGCCAGTTTCACAGAAACAGAACACAAAAAAAAATTGTCAAATTGAATCGCAAGTCTAAATTTAAATGGAATTGACAGACTTCTCACCCAGAATATTAGGGAATTTGAGGGTGAAAGGGGAATGCGGACGGCTTTTTTTATATTGAATACCTCACAAGAGTCCCAACTGCTCCCGTCTGGAGCCAGTAAGACCATGGCATCCCCAATTGGGATATGTTGTGAGGCTGAAGGTAAGCGGAAAAGGGAAGGAGATGGGGGTGAGGAAGTAGGAAAGTAGCTGGCTATTCTTATCTAATTTATTAACACGACTAAAGCCATTTCAAGCAACGTTTCAATTCTGAGTGGTGGTCTTACACCAGGGTGATACTGAGAGTATATTCCACTCTGGTACGTGCCGCAAATATAGTAACGGATGTTTAAAACTCTATTTATTTAACAATTTTTATTTACGATACTATCGGTGTCTATTTTTTATCATTTTTTTTTTCATTTTTTGATTCTGTCGGTGTGCACAACTACATTGAAACGTATCACCGCAAGTTACATGGATTGTGTAGGTAGTGACTTCTAATTTACTACATAAAAAAATGTTATTAAAGTCGCAAATTTATGACGTACCTACCTACAAATTGATATAGATAATAATAAATCGACATTTTTCACAATATCTAATACTTAAAGATTAGTCATAAATATTTTCAAATGACCTCCCATACCTGGACCCTTAGAGCCGCCTCTGCTTGAGTGTGAACCGGATGCCAACCAACTGATCAAATCGGAGGTCACGTAATCCGGTTTACACACTTGAGTGTAAACCGGATGCCAAACAACCGATCAAATCTGAGGTCATACAATCCGGTTTACTTATTTGAGTGTAAACCGGATGCCAAACAATCTATCAAGTTTGAGGTCACATAATCCGATTGACACACTTGAGTGTGAGTGTACAAATAAATTTGGAAGATACATTTCTACAAAATTCGGTTACAGAAGATTAATTTTTTTTTAAATATAATCAATTTGAATATGTTCAAAATACTGTTACAAAAATCATAAATGATTTTTTAGTTAATAAACACTATAGTTAAAGTACTTCACCGAAAAATGTAGACATGATATCGACGCCACCTAGTGGGAAATTTAGCACTTACAAAGATTTTCTCATATAAAATAAAGTTGGTTGTTTCCAGATGGGAAAAAAGTGTAATAAGCGGTAGTTGTTGAATGAAACACTTGTATATATTGAATCATTTGATGGGTAAGAGATAACCCGTCGTAGCTCAGTGGATTAATAACTCAGGTGCGGGGCATACGTCATTCCTATGTCTACCTACGTTAAATTGTCGTGAAAACAAGCTTATGTGCCCAAGCGGTTAAGAGTACCTAACAGGACATCAGAAGGCATGCGACATGTATCTTTTCTCGGAAGGTTGTTTCAATGTGGATGAGTGTTTCAGGCTGATAATTATTGCTTATAATACTTGTTACCCTTTGTGCTCTGAATAAAATATTGTCTTAAACATTAGTTTATCAAATAAAAATAATCAATTTAAATATTTTAATAAACTTTGTATTAAGCTTTATTTTACTCTTATTGTACGAAGTGTGACTATTGTTTTGAAGTTTCAATATCTATCGTGGAATTGATAACAAGAATATACCTAGCACTTCAGTAGATTTGTGAGTCCTTTTTAAAATGAAAACAAAAACCTTTAAATCTTGTTTAAACGAAACGTAAAAAAAAATTATGTTAAACTTTCAATAATGTTGTAAATACGATATTTTGATATCGAAATATCAAACCAGTTGCTATTCTTTGAAATTTACCTACGGATTTGTTTTTATATTTGCTACGATCTTGTTTCCTGTGTCGTCAGAACCACATTCAAAATGGTCGAAGCACATTTCCATGACAATATGGATGCATTATTTGTCGTTATATTTCACTATTCCTGTGCACTCGCGACCAGTGCAGGGTTGGCTTACAGAATATTATACTTTTAATGCGGGAAGGTTCCGAACTTTGCTATTGTAACGTTTTGTTAGAATACTTAACACACAAACATTACACAATAATATTACCTGCGAAGTTAAATTATTCGGAGATCCTTAAATCTATCGCCTGTATTTTGGGAAAAAAACTGGCGATAGATATATATTAAATGAAAATAATTAACTTTCTTTACATCGGTATTTATATTTTTTAAATTATTAACATGATTCAAAACCAAACGCTTCTTTATTAAGGCGAATTTTAAATGAATCATAATTTATTTTATATAATTTAATGAAAATAAATAACTTTGTATACAACCCTATTTAATCAAAATAATAGACATGTTTGAAAACATGTGGTTTTTTCGTCATGATAAATGTATAATTAAAAATAACAAATGAGCCTTTGCCCAGAAGAATGTTGTATCCAAAAATGTACTTGTTTTTAGAACGATTGAAAAACGAAACCAGTTATGTTTCATTACATTTTATATTTAAAATACAATAAACATACAATTCTTAAAATTTATAGATAAAAAGTAGTAAAATAAAGCAATTAAATTAATATTTATATTTTTTAACTTAATGAGTTAAACATCAAATTATAATATTTTAATTAATGAAGATAATATTAGCTAAAGTCAATGGAAAATCTGAAACAGAAAAATCAGAAAAAGATATGGATACATCTGGGACTTGAACCCAGCAGATTTTCGACTGACTTTCGCTAATATTATCTTCATTAATTAAAATATTAGAATTAAATTAATATTCCATCAACATCTCAACATCGATAGTTTTTTTTTAAACATTATTATAAGGGCTCAAATATAAGAATAGACAAACAAGCATAGACAAAAGTACAAACAGACGAAAAAAGATTACAAAGTACAAACAGACAAAAAAATTAAGTTATTAAAAACATTAGTTATTGTTATTAGGTATTGTTCATTCCAGAATGCGATATTACCTTTTGCAAATAAGTTAAGTCATAAGATTTTAATTTCACCGGAACTTCTCGTTTTTAAAATCTGCTCAAAATATTATGCTCCCACGTTTGCACACATTAGGTCCGAACATTTAACCAGATTAAAATAGTACCTTTGTAGAATGGCCTAATATTGTATAGAAACATTCACATAAATAGAGAATAAAACCCAGCAGGTCATTTTAAAATTATAAATTCTTGAAGTGCGCAAGTAAATTTTAGTCGACTGTTTTATGTTATTTCACAATTTAGTCATTTACAAAAATTGTACAAGGTTTATTTTTGGCGCGTTCCAGAGTGGAATATACTCTCAGTGTTTCCCTGGTAAAAGCCCACCTTTCAAAATTCAAACGTTTCTTGAAATGGATTTAACCGCTTTTGGTGACTAGATCTGAATGACCAGGTACTCCCCCCACCTTCATCTTCCCTATCACCTTTTCTCCCCACTATCTTCAACCTCACGACATACCCCAATTGGGGATGCCAGCATCTCACTGGCTCAATGCGGTTGGGAGTAGTCGGGACTCTTGTGCGGAAATCACATTAAAAAAGACACCAACTTAGGTAATAACGCAGATTTTTTAAATGTTTTTTTTAAATATTTTACGCCAACGAATACATTTGGTACTTACCAAGCACGATAAAATGGCAATTTAAATTTAATCCATCTACATAATGTAATGTCTGTGTGTATAATACATAAAATGTGCACCCTTCCAAATTATTGTTTTGAACATTCATAATAACCCATTTTTAGCAAATATTTTAGCCAAAAATATGCTCATTAAAAATGACAAACCCTTTTTTTTATTTTATGCACTTTAAAAATATAAGACAAAAAGTCCCGATAAACTACTTTTTAGTAGTTTGTCTAACGGGTTCTTTACATTAAAGATCTTATTATATTGATTTAATAGTTACATTTTTACAATTATAGACATAAACTAATATGAAACTTTTTACAGAAATATAGATAAAAGAAAAATTATGAAAACATAAATAACAATTATAAAGTATTTAGAATAATATGTCATTGTAAGCTAATACAAATTAATTCTTTCCGTAAGCCAAGTCTTCAGTAAATTCACCAATTGTTTGTTTTGGGCACAGTTTTCAATTTCGGTAACATATTTAAACAACTGGGAATCATGTAATTTAACGTTCTTTG
Source organism: Limnephilus auricula (assembly GCA_951813805.1). Classification (NCBI taxonomy): domain Eukaryota; kingdom Metazoa; phylum Arthropoda; class Insecta; order Trichoptera; family Limnephilidae; genus Limnephilus; species Limnephilus auricula. Next base: position 13,293,598 of record OX638403.1, read on the forward strand.
TCCATATTTATTTGTATGCTTAGGTACAATTAGTCCTTCATTAAAGTTAAAACAAGTATTATGGTTGTGTTCCAGCCTGTTTATATATAAAGGGTAATTTGTGTGCTGAAATATAATTTTGTACCACAGAATTGATCTCACTGAAAGAATTTTGAGACTCTGATAAAAGTATGGAATATTATGCCTTTCTTTGTGTAAATTTTTTTCAGCTAATAATTTAACCAATGAATTTTGCACTGATTGAACATGGTCTATATTTTTTTTACAAGAAAATCCCCAAGCTGTTATTCCATACCTTATAACAGATTCATATCTTATAAGAGATAAATAAATAACATTTACATCAAAAAAGAAGGTACGTCATGGAAAAGTAGGTTTTTGTTAAGACTACTTTTACCTAAAAGTTGGTTCTCCTAATTTGCCTTGCTAATGACGAATCTCAGCTCGGAAGGGCAAACAAGCCGAGATCAAACAAATAATTGAGTAATTAGTTCGTAGGGCGCCATCAATTTGTAAATTCCAAATGAACTTAATTTAGTTTTAATCATCCAGCAAATTGAACTCTGTCGCCGATAATTGATATCGAATACCTGTCGCTCGAAGAAGCTCAAATCGTGGGGGGTTTAAAGGGACCAGAACAATATTAATCATAACTTTTATAATCATTTACTTGATAAACCTAAAGGTCAGAGTAGGTAGTTCATAGTTCAAGGTATTAGGAATATGAGGAGTAAAAAAAATATTGCAAAAATGGTTTTTTACTTCAGAAATATTAATGGATATTAGATTGGCAAAGGATTATTTGAAATGTATTTTTTATACCCTTTAAAAGGATTTTTTTAATAAAATTAGTTTATAACGTGAATTCGATGTTATAAATATCCTCCGTTATAAATTAATTTATAACGGGGGTGGATTAAAATGACCAGCCATGTTTTAAATTGCTTGTGGTTTTACAACTACACGTGTGATGTTTCCGTTCTTCTCAATAGCTGAAGATGTTGCCTTTCTCTTGTTGAAAGCCAGCATAAAAAAATATATATTTTTTCATTACGACGTAAAATATTTGACAGTTCTCACCTTTCTTACGAATTCAATTTTTATAACATTTCTTTTGTGATATATTACAAAAATTACATCAAAATAATGTAGATAAAACGAACTTCCTAATAATCACTCAAATCTATGTAATATTTCTTAAAATATTTCCACAATGGATTTATATCAGAAAAAATGAATAAATATAGACTTCGAATATGACCGCGTTCATATTATCAAGCGGCAGCCATTTTGTCCGCTATCTTTGGTGCCCGGCGCGTCATTGGAAATTAATTTGAATTTTTCGGAGTGGCTAAATGCTATCCAGTGTTTCGTTATGTCAAGAACGAGAATGGCCCAAGCGATTCTGACCTTGTTCTTCATACAATTTCTTTATACATAATGGGCAAAATCGCTTCAAAAATCCGGACCCGCCGGGGGGACTGCGGCCTGCGGTGACATGAGGTGAATGTCAAAAGAATTCATGTTCTACGCTTTCGTAGATGGCGCGCGTTACTTATAAACGCTTTTTACGAGTTATGCTTTGAAATATTCAGAAAAATTATTGTTCGCGCAAGAACACAAGCAATATGAATATTAATAAATAGTTTTGTCAATTCAAAAACTCATATTTTTTTAAGAAAGGCTAACAAATACAATATTGGATTGAATCACCGATGAAATATCATATTTTTGGTTAGCCTTTCTTGAAAGATTTGAGTTTTTTAATTGACAAAAAACTATTTATTAATTTTTTATATTGCTCGTGTACTTGCGTGAACAATATTTTTTTTTCTTAATATTTCAAAGCATAACTTGTAAAAAGCGTTTATAAGTTTAAAAAAATACTATACGCGCGCCATCTACGAAAGAGTAGAATATGAATTCTTTTGACATTCACCTTAAACGTTTTCAATGAGAAATCAGTCGTACGGCGGTCGACACGAGAGTTACACGTGCTGAAAGCTGAAAAAGGTGAAAATGACGCTTCCCCGTCGACCCGACATGCGGCTGCATATCGATTGCATTCATAATGATGACTCAAATTAACTTCTTGTTATTTTTTCCGAAGAATTAGTTTGGTAAGTTCCTAAAAGTGCATTTAAATTTTAAAAATGATCAAAAATAAGAATTCAGTATGATTAAGCTGGAGGAAGCAAATTTTAACAACTTTTATTAGTACTTAATTCTAATGGTTAAATTTTTTTTATGTATTTTTGTTGAAATAATGTCATTTTTGAATTCCTTAATAAAGTGCAATATAACTATAAGCGACAACATAAATATATTTAAATAACTGGTGTTGAAAAAGTGGGTCATGTCACTGCACACCACCAGGGATTATTAGAAAGCGGAAAAAATTACTACCAAGTTGTTAAAGTTATGGCAAAAACAATTCTTAACTCGTTGGTAAATTATGAGTTTTAGAAGGAATTATTAAAAATTTCATATTCTTATTTCTTTGGTATTTTTATAAGATTCTCTACCACTTATTTATTTTTATGTATCCGAGAAGAATGGGGTCATAAAGTTGTTTTGGTAAAAATAAAATTACTTTTTCAATAATTGTACAATCAATTTTTTAGTTTTCTTTGTTTGTGTAGATAATTTGTATTAAAATATGTTTTAATACAATGATTAATATTTTTGTGAAATAAAAAAATAATTTTAGCACACATGTAAAAAACGTAAGATTGATGGCATAATTTAAAATCTTTTATTACTATAAAACACAATTCTACCACTTACATGATTTAAATAATGTATTGTTCGTAGGTAAAAAAAATAATTAATATATATATACTTTTCCTGTCAAACATGGTGTAATTAATTAACCAAAAAATAGTAACTATTAGAAATACGTAATTATTATAAATTTTAAAATAAATTCATAATCATAAAAATCTGATCATTTATAGATTTAGAAAGAAATTAAGTAATCATATAGATTTTATAATTGTACACTTATAGATTTATAGATGTAGGCAGGAATTATATTATAATCACATTACACCATACAATATATAAACTGTATATCCTTTAATATCACATGCTAATAGTGAACATGTTCATGGATACATTCATGTATGCTCTGCCTACATTGCTAACCATTTTAATAATCCATAACTCACTTGCCTGGGAGCACATGAACCTACGTCTCTGGTTAGGCTATTGAAATAATCTTAGGATCCTTCAAAACTACCACATCCAAAAGTTACTAGTAGGCACTGCCGGGGATGAAAAAATAACGAAGACGTGTAAGTAATGTTTTAATACTAAAACCTAGCACCATAAGCAAGCTTATAGACTCAAGCAAAAGTTAACCAAATGACAATGCCACATTAGAAACTCTTACAAAAATATTTAAAAACGTTTATGATTTCATAAATGCAAAGCTATTGGAAATCTTGTACCCGTACAATAAAATTTCTGTAAGGCTTTCGCACTACGCTGAAAGAAATAGCCAATTACTCATTGTACTATCAAAAAGTTGTTTGTTTCCTAAATTATAATAGTTTATTGACAGCAAATTAAAACCATCAAACAAGGTAAATAAAAAAACATTTGTTTTTATTTTTAACTTAATGTGTCAGATCTCAAATTGTTATATTTAATTAATAAAGACAACAAAGGTGACACTCAATCGACAATCTGATAATCAATTCTAAAAAAAAATTGAATAATCCGGTCACATCTAGGAATTCGCTCCGGCAAGACAAGGGTCCTGCGTTTGTTTCCTAGATGTGACCGTATCTTTTTCTATTTCAGATTTTCGATTGAGTGTCGCTAATATTGTCTTTATTATTATTTTTTTTAAATCTACATATTATATTTTGTACTACATGGATTGTCAAATGTTAGTATTGTCAGTATTATAAACATCCGTGTCCACTAGGGATGTTACGAACATTCGCATTCGCATTCGCATATGCGAATAATTCGCATCATTTTAAACATTCGCATCGACATTCGCATTCGCAACAATCGATGCGAATGTTTAGCGAATGCGAATGCGTGCAGATCATGTCGTGACTCGCCCGCTCCGACGGTGCAGAATCAGGAGACACTCTAAGCTGTGAAATCAAAGCTCAATTGAAGGCATATCTTAAAGAAAAACGAGCCTCTCTCGATGAAACCCTTTGGACTGGTGGAAGACTAAAATGAAATACGACAAATTGACAGATCTGGCTCGTAAAAATCTGAGCGCTCCACCGGCCAGCGTTCCGAGTGAACAATTGTTCAGTGCAGCCGGCCATATATACGAGCCCCCTAGAAATCGCCTCATGGGAGAAAAGGCTCAAAATTTTTTTTTCTGAAATATAACATGCCTCTTTTGAACTTCGATTATTAAATTGCTTAATTAGGATTATAACTTACTGTATAAGAATTGATTTAATGTTTTTATTAAAACTATGATTAATGTTGACTAAAGTTTTTTTTAATGTGATTCTTTAGCATTCGCATTCGCACATTCGCACTCTGAACATTCGCATTCGCGAATATGAAAAATTTCACATTCGTAACATCCCTGGTGTCCACTGTCTCTGTTAAATCCACCATATTTTCCACTGAACCGCAAATACATTATACACAGATCATTTCAATATATTCAAAACCTCTCCGTCCTACATCAAAACAAAAATTATTACTTATTTTCATACGACTTTATGTCCGGGTTAAATCTTCCCCACAGGAAAAACTAAACCCTATCACTCACTTTTCCACAAATGATTATCTAATCAATCCACGCTATGCAATTGTACTATATAATAAAATAAATACAAAACAATACAATAACAATATGTCAACCTTCCAGATAACCAAATGGGAAATTAATTCACCGACTCCAGATATTTTCATATCAGAGGGTTCGGCTCGGTAGAACTCCTAATTGGACCTATAAATCCTACTGATCCCTCAATATAAATATTTAAAAAATCTTTCGTAATCCTACGTGTATTTAAAATGATGGATTTTTGCATTTTTAGATGTAAATTCTGTGACAAATCTAATAAGCCTAAATTTTGAATGAGAGAGCTAGGTATAATGTGTATAATGGTAAAATCCCTACGAGTATTTAATAAATTAGTAAATAACTGCATGCCTATCAGTAGTTCTAGTTTGAGAGAAGTCTGAATATAGTCTTCATAATATTTGTGATAAGCATTAACCATAATTTACAATAAAAATATATAGGTTTGTTTTAGACCGCTTTATTAAAGTGGTCTAAAACAAATTTGTATATTTTTATTGTGAATATAGTCCGTTTGTACCAAGAAATAAATTGAAAAATTCACGAACAATTACGGCTTTTAAGAAAGAAAAAATATTTCTTGAACATATTGAATTTAAGGGCATCTCTCTGCGGTGTGTTAAAAAAATATTATTACTTGAATTGTACACATGATTTATTTATTTATTTATTTATTTGTATTTCACGCCCTGCTGGGCTTTTAAATGTTTTTTTTTTATTATCAAAGTACATCTAAATTAACATTACATTCAATTCACACAAAATTAGTTGGCTCTTTTTCACACAAAAGCAAAAAATTAAATTAAAAAGCAAAGTGCATCTAAATAAGCATTAGAAACAATTTAAACAAAAGCAAAAAATAAAAATATAAAACTGAATCTAAAACAAAATCCAAAACAAAATCATAAACAAAATCAATATCAAAATCAAAAACAAAATCAACAACATAATCAAAACAAAATCAAATATGAGTTAGATAAAAGCAGGATACCCTACCATGCAAGGTAGAGAAACAACAGAATGGGATAAGTACAATTCGTAGATTGAGTCAAGGAGAACTATGTGGTATATTTAATTAAATGTTATTGATCTTTTTTCCGATAAACATCTTACTATGAGGTGTTTATACTTAATAAATGATGTGTCAAACATATCCGCAATGTCCTTATATTCATTTCCCAAATTCTGAATTCGGCGAATTGGAGTACACAATTGTGATTTCGTGTTGGAGTTTTCACAATAAAACGGAAGATATTGCCTCGCTGTTGGTTTCCGAGGTATATCGAAAGAAATCAAGTATAATAGTTCAGGGCTGTCAATTATTGAATTTACGATTTATGCAAGCATGTTAAGTCATTAACTATTCTACGTTCGGACAATTTTGTGTTGTACACATAAGAGCAAATCTCTATTAACCTATATACTTAGGTTATGTTACATTGGTTACATTATCCCCTCGGGCTTCGGGCACATTTTGTCAGAATATTTCCACTTTGCAATAAAATATAAATGGATTATTTCTGATACGAAAACTAAAAAATGTTTTTTGAAAGATGATGAAACGCATTTTCAAAATTAATTATCAGTTATATACATATAATTATAGAAATATAAGATATTTCAATGCAAACATAAAAAAAGTTTTAAAAATGGCTCACCATACGTTAAATTACTAACAATGAAAAAAAAACACAAATATATATTTTTTAGACATTTTAATCGTCACTTCACTTTTTTTTCATTTTATGTAAAAATAATTTTAAAAAAAACTAACACCGTTTAAATCATATTTTTCACCATGATAGTAAGGGAGACAACGATTTCTATGAGTTGTTCCCAAAAGTTAACAAATTAGCCCGAGGTATTATTGTCATTGTAAATATTAAAGCTTTTATTTCGCTGATAGATGTTGAAAAAACGTTATTTAGAGCTTCGAATAACACTTAGAACACTTCCAAGATACATAATAATGTACCAACTTAACTATGCACAGTTGTATAATCCGTGGCACTACAGTTTCCAGCCATCCATCACTGGATCCTTGTGGTTCTCTTCCAAAGCCTTAGAAATCCTTTGTAACTAATTGTGGTCTGTGCAACGTGGATTATATGAACAATCCACTTGTAAATAATTACCAAATATACATATACTTTGTAAGTTCCGTGTTTCTTTTACCTACTCTCTTTAAATTTATTATATTATGTTGGATAAATAAATAAAACGAATAGAACTAAGTAATTCGATGTAACAAGGATTATAATATTATTCAATCACTTATTTCCATCGATATAGAAGTACCTACAATGAACGATTTTTTTACTTTGTCAATTTTTTATAGATTTTGAACATTAAATCCATGTTGGATTTTAACAGGTTACTAAAATATACGAATAACACAAGAAGAATTTGTTATTGCTGCAAATAGGATTTATAGATCCTCTCGGGGTAAAACCTTTTTTCTGTGTTTAGAGTTTTTTGTTTAAAATGTGTCTATGTAATATTGATGGACAGTGTTGTTTGCCTTTTTTCAAGATTCAAACACAGTTCGGAGTTTCTTCAATTAATTATTGGTTCGTAACAAACTGTTTATTTACAAATAATAACTCTGATCTGTGTGACTATACCGGGAGACTGGTAGGTAAATTCTGGCCCTGTGCTGGTCGCGTATAAGCCATCCTATCAAAAAATCTATTATCCCGCCATCTGACGGAAACCAGTCGAAGCTAAATAACTCCTGCCATCTGTGGCTAACCTGCTTAACCTGCTGGTCCGATACACTACAGACAGTATACGAGAAAGTAAGACGAATTAAATATGCCCTAATAGACAATAGAGCAATGAACCTGAAAGAATAACTTTATTAATATACTGGCCGGATTTTAAAAAATACTCCGCTTTTTAAAGCATAAAATCTTAGAACTAGATAAAGAAATATAAATTCAGAGACACGTATCCAAGTGGACCCATTCCCTTCATTGGATAATGCTGGCTTTATTTAAGGCCAAGTCGTCAAACATTAAGTGGCCGTCTTTATCTGGAACTTAACAATTAACGAGTGATTGACTGGGCGCTTTAGGAAGCTTTCAAACTTTCGCAGAGACGAGGAATACTATAAAATTCATTTGAAGTTTGGAGAAAAGACAATTTTCAATCGCATTTGTCACATTTTAGAGAAATTGTTGGCGTCACTATGATAGATGTGAATGTTAAGATAATGTTGTTATGCCTCGATTCAGAATATTAGTTCTTCCATTTTACAGCAAGACGGATATGATGAATACAAAAAAATTTTAATATTAAAATCCAAATTATTGTAAAAATCATAATTTGTGGTGGTAATCTCTTTTCTACAGTCCAAGATCATTCAGTATATTTCTGTGTCATCTAAAACTCTGGCAATTATGTTTATGACGCGAATTTTTAAAATGCTTTTATTGACCGGATAGAGGTATTTCTGTTTTTAGACAAGAGTGAGGAATGAAGAACGAGTCGTGGAAACCACCCGTTCTCACGTGACATTATCAACCATGTACTAACCAATCTATATATTGGAGGCGTGTTTGGCGTGTTTCCCGACTATACACCGGTACCAAGGGGATCTTTGACGTTATTTCTTTGGAACATCTTCTATTAAAATACCGGTAGAACAACAAGGACATCTTTGAGTTTTTACATTTTTCTAGCTTTATTATTACAGGCAAACTTAATTACGTCGTTAACTCTTGTCAGGTTATTCGAAACCTGAGAATGTTTGTCTATTTTTAAAGAAAAAGAAAATATACCGTATGTTACCAGATGACAGGAATTTTCCTGACATGTCCGGAATTTCAGCTGTCTGTCAGGAAAACAGGAAAAATTAGAAAAAATTAAAATTGTCAGGAATTTTGAAACATATTAAAAAAATAAATTTAATAGAGCGTTGTGGACTTTTTTTAAAGTCGGGGATTTTGTCAGGAAAACTCATTTTTGGATCTGGTAACCCTACATACGAGAATATATATTTCAAGGAAATAGAATGGTTTAGGTAGAGATTGATTGAAGAATTTGCGTATACTTTAGAAAAGTTTTTATTTACATAACAATCTAAAAGGCAATAATCATTCAACAATAACAAATTCATTTCTAACCATTGGGAATAACTTATTCAAGTTTAAACATTTAAGTCGTTGAAAATAATATTAACAACTCTCAATGAAACACCGAATAAGAAACGGACGCAACTGGGATTCAAACCCAGATTCGCTAGTCTTACCGGGACCAACACCCAGTTGAGCTACTGAGACCTAATTAAAATCTGGTCATTTTTATCAATCTCATATTTGAAACCAAGAATTACTAACATTATCTTTATAATGACGAAAAAAAATTATAAGTTACCATCTATGGAATGTTCTGTTCTTCTATGAAGTTCTTACCAAAACATATTATTTATATACATATCCAGTTTTTATTTATACATGTCTAATTTTTATTTATGTGAAAAATATTTTCGCTAAGTCGAGAATATTCAGTTATTATAATTGACATATTTATGTGTCCTCCCTGTAAAATTTTATTATTGAAAATAATATTAACAGCTCCCAATGAAAATAATTTGTAAATAGATCCAGGCACATAGCATAGTCGCTCGATAAAAAAAGTATCGATAACTTTCGGTAATTTTTCCTTGTTCCCTGAGACAACTGAAGATCGCTAACGTACAAATAATAGTTGACTTCGAATATTTTATGAACATTTGTGTGAACTCATTGTGAACTGTTACTTATTCATTGGTGGTCAGTCATGAGAAGTTACCGAAAGTTATCGATACAATTTTTTTTTCAGTGTGATTCTGAGTTGTTAATATTATATTTAATAATAAAAAATTTATATCTTTTTACAATAGATTTTCAATATTACGGATGGCGTAAAGTAACAACAATATTTTGATCGGTTTATCTTCTTTTCCAAGAAAATAACATAAAGATCGATCTTGCCATTACTTACTGTCTTCTTTAAATACACATTCACAGAATTCTTTATATTTAAATATAAAATTCCTTAGGGGAGAAATCCAGAATTAACTCCTCGACAGAAGTGTATTATTATTCCAAGATATTTAAACAGATTAGGAGATTGGCTGATATGGCTCCAAAAATACCTACACCGAATACAGTAATTTCCGTATACGTGAGATGAGACTTCTTCGGAATTATTAAACATTAAACAGTATTATTACAAACACAGAATTCATTAAAACGTCTCAAGTACACGAACATTTTAGACGACAACATGATAACATACATTTAAACACCATCCACACTAACAACCATGGTAAACAATCCATTGGTTACGAGGGGGGCAACTTATATTTTTGCCTTCCAGACAACATTAAAATGAAAATAGGTTGAGTAATTTAAAAAATATATATATTCATTTTTATTCTTAATAAACAAAATAGTGAAACGGAATAATATTAAAGTAAATATTGTATTACATATAATGTAATGGAAAATTTATTTAGTTCAAAATCAAGTAAAATGTATTTCTAGTTAAATAAGTGAAAATATTTTTTTTTCTTGCTGGAATAAAAACCTTAAAAAAAAATCCCCTTCGAGGTATGCCAAGAAACTAAGTGTAGGTACTATTTTTTTTTTTTTTTGAAAACGTGTATTATAAAAAAAAAATTACAGGATATTGTGGATACACTTGTTAAATATTTTTACACATATTCGGCATCCGTTCAATGTATGTGGTGAGCCGTAGCACAAGCTTATTTATACCCTCCAAGAAGAACTCTCCCGCCAGCTTCTTCCTCCCACTTCAGAACCTCTTTCTGCATCTGCTTGTTGGTTGAAAATTAAATTCCACCATAAGGAAAAAAAAACAGGATATACACTTTAGAATGTAATAATTGTGATGCACAATACGAGTATGTAGGCGTGGCTGCTAGAAATTTAAAAACTAGAATCAGGGAACATGAACTCTGCACCACACGCGGAACAAACGCGTCTGTCATTCTGTCCCGCTCACAATAATCTCACACACACTTACGATACATGCGAATGCGAAATATGCGAATGGGACAACGCTCTTATTTACCTACAGAAATCGCTCGAAAAAGGGTTTCGGGAAAAACATTTTTCTACACCCAAACTTTCACAACATTGTAATTTAAAAACAATAATACGTTTTCGAAAGAATAAGCTATGTCGGTATGTTTTTATAATTTCGAAATTATTTATTAGAACTAAGTTAGCAGCACTTTTTTCCTTAATTCATATTTTCCGATAAATTATACATGTTTCATAGTGAATGTTTACATTACTACAGAACGCATCAAAAATTTAAAAACATATCGATATAGCTTTTACCTTCTAGAAGGCAATATATTCATTTCGTGCAATTTTCGATGCAATTTTCTATGTAGAAAAGTGTTTTTTCCCGGGTGTCCTTTTTGTATGGGCCGAAAAGCAAAGTCTATCGTCTTAATAGAGACATGCCGTAGCTTCAAAAAAAAAAAAAAAACAAGTTAAAAAATTAAAATATAAATAAATACTTTAATGTTTGCTCTTTAGAAACCTTATAAATAAACAAACAAAAAAAATAACAAAAAAAAAACTACTTAGTTAACGAATAATATCACCCTGTAAATCACCCCTATTAACAATTTTCCATGTTATGTTGACTCCTCCCACTGTTCTCTACCCCCCCTTAAAATCACCTCTTCCACTTCCACTACCTAATAATATCTAATCATTTCTGTACTTTTATAAATTTTAAGTTAGTTTTAAATTTGCTATTGAGTGTCGAAACCGTTTAGCAGAAAAATTAAAATGTAAGTAACAAATATACATGGAAAGTAAAACTCTTTAAAACAAAATGTCTAGAAATTGTTAAATAGTAAATAGATTTTAGTACCTAGGCTAATCGATAATTTATTTCAAATTGTTATAATGCAACTAGCGAATACCTGGCCACAATGCCATTCAATGCAAGAAAGTGTTTGTGTTTTAATTCTGTTTATTAAAGTGCTTTCGGATACACGACTAAATTAGATGGTTTTCCGTCTGGTGAGTACGCGACTAAATCAGATGGTTTTCCGTCTGGTGAGTACACGACTAAATCAGATGGTTTTCCGTCTGGCGAGTACACGACTAAATCAGACGGGTTTCCGTCTGGTGAGTACGCGACTAAATCAGATGGTTTTCCGTCTGGTGAGTACGCGACTAAATCAGATGGTTTTCCGTCTGGTGAGTACACGACTAAATCAGATGGTTTTCTACGGATTGGACACGTGAGCAGTCCACATATGTTCGTGTGAAAAGCACGGATTTAAGAAATATACCCCTCTTATCCCCTACCGCGACTACGTTTCTTTTGCAATTCCTCTATCTGCTGCTCCGTCGAGCCTCACCCCTCCTCTCCTCCCAGCGAGTCCTTCGCCTCACTCCCTTTAAATAATTCAAATTTACACCTTTATGAAACTAAAGTTTCAAAAAAAAAAATTATGAAACTTTGAAGATGTTTTATTAATTATTTTTACTTAAATCGAAAAAAAGAGAGTAAGGTTTATAACACAATTATTATCTAATAAAATATGTGTGTCTTTTTTAAATTATTTCTAAATCAGTAATCTTCATCATCATCATCTTCTTCACCTTGACCTTTTCGGGTCGGGGACCCATTGCATCGACAAGGCTCCTCCATACGTTCCTGGTTTGCGCTGATTGTTCGGCCTCCATCCATGGTAGACCCATCCTCTCCTCACACAGTTTCTGGAATTGCCTGGCCCAACCTGCCTGGACGTCTACGCTCTGGAAATGCACTCAGTATCTTCCTCGGAATTCGGTCATCAGACATTCTTAGTACATGCCCAAGCCACCTCAGTTTCCTATCAGTAATTTGAATAAGTTAAAATTTAAGTTGAACCAAATCTATCACCTTTCGCATAACCACTCGAGCGCTTTTTTCCACATTATGGCACTATTTCCACAACCTTGGATTGCTTTGTTTCCAAAATGTGGCAAATTAAAAATAAAAAAATTATTAAAACGACTATATAATATATTTTACATTCAAAATATAACTAAATAAATATTCTCTAGATTCTTTAAAATGTTTTAAGGTTAAAGATTAAATTATATTTTTTTATAAATCCTATAAATATGTCATAATAGACTAAAGTTAGCGGAATTCCTTGGCTACATAGAACTATAATCAGTTTGTATGTCTCCATATTCAATTTCGGAGGTATGATTTTTTTAATGTGGGCGAAAAAATTTCCTTCAGCAATCCGAGAAAAAATATTTTAATTGCTCTGTCGCTCCAGTGGATAAAAACGAGGGACAAACAAAGAAACATTTATCCTTATATATAAAGAAGATAACTTATTGTTCAAAGCCTCAAATTGTAATACTTAATAATTAAAGAAAATATTAAACACTCCAAACAAAAATTACGAAACAGAAAAGACAGAAAAAGATTCGGTCGCATCTGGGAATTGAATTTATTTGTTTTTCTTTAAGGCAGACAAGACATGACTCCTGGGTTATTAATAATTTGACACTACTATTTGAATTACTCCTTCCATTACTACTTCCATTATAATAAGCTGGAAAAGTTTCTGTACTACGATGTAGGACTTATTTAAACGCGATGCATTTTTTACTCAGGCTGCTGGTCATTTATTTTATGTATATTTATTAAGGAAGCAAACAATCGTACATTAAAGGATAAATAATAAACATTCTTAAATTCTAGACCAATTAACCTCTCAGGCCTCGTGCACATTCTGTCAGAAGGTCAGAAAAATTCCGCTTTGCAATAAAATCCATATTAATGGAATATTTCTCAATGTATCCCAAAACTAAAAACTGTTTTTAATGGTGATGAAATTCGCTTTAAAATCTAATTATTAGAAATAAACATACTATTTTTGAAATACTTAATTTTTTAATGCAAATATATAAAAAAGTTTTAAAAATGGCTCACCTTACGTTTTTTCTAAGTAACATTATTGATAGGTAATGATAAAAAAAGAAAAACACACACGTATTTTACTAGCCAAATGTACTTATAAGCATTATCATCACATCCCTTTTTTCTATCATAAAAAATTAATAAATAAAAATTTCACGAAGTTTCATAAATTCTTCTCAAAATGGGGCCGAAAACTTTGGTTTCAAAGAGGTGAACATTTTCTTTTTTTTATTTATGGTTTTTTGTGTTTAATTCGTAGAAATCCTTTTAATTATTTTTTTAAAAATTCAATTTAAATTAAATTTAAAAAAATAAAAATTCTCTGAATACCTCACAAGAGTCCCAACTGCTCCCGTCTGAAGCCAGTGAGACTATGGCATCCCCAATTGGGGTATGTTATGAGGCTGAAGGTATGTGGGGAAGAGAAGGAGACGAAGAAGAGGGATATGGGGAAGTACCTGGCTATTCAGATCTAGTCACTAAACACGGCTAAAGCCATTTCAAGCAACGTTTCAATTCTGAATGGTGGTCTTACACCAGGGCGATAGTAAGAGTATCTTCCACTCTGGAACGTGGCGCAAATATACTATATATTATTTTAAATAATTAATTGTGAAATAACACAAATCAATTAAATAAAATTTATTTGCGCACGCCGGGTTCGAACCCGCGGCCTTCGGAATGGGAGTAGTTATACGGGTGTAGTAGGGCGTTAGCCCTACCGCTGGACTACGCCAGCCGTTAAATGACAATAAGAAAAAATAAATATTATGAAGAAATACATTATATTATTAATAATAAGAAATACATTATATTAATAATAAATTATATTATTAATAATTTTCGCTTGATTTTACTATTCAAAATAATAAAATAAACTACGGATAATAATATAGGTTATTCTAGAGCCTCAAGGGCATTCCCTTGTCAGAATTTTATTATTTCAATACCCAGGGTTATAAAACCGACATTTTTAGACCAAGATATTCCGAACAAAACTAACTGGATAAATTAAAAAGTGATTGAATCAAGCTTCAATCATGCAATGGTTTCATTGAATTATTTGTGGCAATCGTGTTTTAAGTATTATTATGTTAACAAGAATTTCGTAAGAAATTGAAGTTTTGTTTAAAATGTTGGTTATTTGCGAAGATTATGGCTTCATCACTTCCACAACACGGGCATTGGCCTAGTATGGTAGTTAAAAAATGTAAAACACTGTAACATTAAAAATTTATGAAATAATAAAAAAAAAATTAAAAAAAAAGTTTTAAAAAAAAAATTATTATTACCGGAAGATATTTTTATTTGACCTCGTGATCTTAGAATTAATTCATAAACGTCGTGTAAATGTTTTTTCCACTATAAGAGAAAAATTTACTGTCATAGAAGAAAATAGTATAAGTAAAGCGGCAAGCGTTTTATGTTTTTTTTTAATAGTGATCACCTCACAAGAGTCCCAACTGCTTCCGTCTGGAGCCAGTGAGACTATTGCATCCCCAATTGGGGTATGTTGCAAGGCTGAAGTAATGTGGGGAAGGGAAGGAGATGGGGAAGAGGAAGGTGGGGAAGTATCTGGCTATTAAGATCTAGTCACCAAACACGGCTAAAGCCATTTCAAACAACGTTTCAATTCTGAATGGTGGTTCTTACATCAGGGCGATACTGAGAGTATCTTCCACTCTGGAACGTGCCGCAAATATAGTATATATTATTTTTAATTAATTAATTGTGAGATAACACAAATTAATCAAATAAAATTATTTATTCTTATGAACCAAGAATAAACTCACCGGAGGGATTGCATTTCTCAGAACAACAGAATTCTGTGTTTCTTCTAAGTTATTTCATTGTTCAATGCACAAAAGGACTAGCGTCATTGATCCCCGCTGTACTGGGAAATAGCAAATAGATTCGATAAACGTAACATTTTGAAATAGTCTATAGAAGTGGAATAACTTCCTGGCTTGTGTTTCGTCTGGGTTTTTGTCTCTTCTATGGCATATTCAAGACGTATGACTTCTTTCTTTCTTTAAGATGTCAAAGATTACGATTTCTTTTCTTCAAAGCTTTGACCTAGTCCTAATACTCTCTCTTTCTCTCTGGTTTCAATCCTGGGATTGGTTTGCAGCAATTTCCTCTATTTTTCTCTTCCATTCTTCCCTGTCTTGTGCGGCTCTTTTGAAGTATGCAAATGATGAGCAGCGCATGTCCACCAGAAGGTCCTCAAGGTACTCTCGGCGTGGGCGTCCCCTAGAGTTTGTCCCCTCGGTCATACCCTCCATTATGGCATGCAAGAGGCTTCTTGTCATATTATATGGCCGATCCATCTTGCACGCCTTTCGGACAAGGTCCTGAGCAGGTGCCTTCATCCTTCGATTCTTTGGAGAACCTCCTCATTTGTAATGTGGTCTCTCCAGGAAACTCCTAATAGTCTTCTATAGGACCACATCTCAAAAGCCTCTAGTCTCCGTTTATCTCTTTCGGATAGGCACCAGATACTCCATACATAGTCCTAATACTATATCTGGCATAACAAGAATTCAGTTTGGTGATAACTTCGCGGTAACGTAGAATTTTGAAAGTAAACAAATTTCATCGAGATGGAGCAAAATTGCTAAAGAAAAATTCATTTTTCCTAATGCACTATATCTCAAGTTGTTCCATTGCACAGAACTGCATGAACTGCATACTGGGTAGGGGGGATCTCGCTAAAAGATTAGCAGCGTTCGCGACTTTCCGCCTCGTGAAGTAGTCTTATAAGGAATCCGGGGGGTGTCTAGTGTCTAGTATCCAGCTTCTGAGCGGCTAATTATGAAATAATAACAAAGCCGAAACTTGCTTGGGGAGTACCTAGCTCCCTGGGTACCCACAACACACTGCCTGGTACCTATAGCATACTTCAGCCACCCGGACTAATTATGCAAAGTGCGGTAAAGGGATCTTGTTAGCCTATTTGCATAAGCGAGCTTTCTCCAGGCGCTAATTTCGCTTTGGATGTTCGCCGGCCGAGACTGCCACGCTTTCTTGCGCGGGACGCAAAACCTTAATTGCACCGGCAAGACACTTTTTACCATCAATCTCATCACGTATTATGGATATTTTATTAAATTTTATTTTACAAACACCAATTTTTTTAAAAATTTTACCTTTTCAGAGGATTGTAATAATCACAATATTAACAAAAAATTGCACATTATTTCACGGCTAGGTGATCAAAAACGAGTTAGTTTACTAGGTTGGTGACTTAGCAGAGGTGCCCGGGTTCATAGGGTGAGGTTTTCTAGGTCTTGGCGGATGATGAGTTTGCTCACCTACATCGTGGCGGGCCGGATGGAAGAGACTGGTTGAGTGAGACCTTTTTTCATCTCCAGCCGAAGTGGGAGGGGTGGATTCACCCCAGATTTATACCCCAGATTTCTACCTTCCCCTTATACATTTCTCTTTCCCAGAACTTTCGCTCCTTTATTTCCCTAAAAATACCCTACACACAGAGATGACATAGACTCTGAGGGATTTGTTTTCCCTCAGGGCCCACCCCATCCATAAACATCCTCTCCTTCCATTCCATAAAAAAGACCTTCCACACAGCATCCCTAAAGATCACATAGGCCTTGAAGGATCCTGATACGATTTTCCTTTTGCTCTTTTATATAGAGTGAGTTGATCATAGATGAACCCATTTATAGTCTACCATATAGGTCTCACTTAGCCTCTTTCTATAACAGATCACCAGCTATTTATGACTTTAGTCAGCAGTTATCTCATGTATATTGGATGTGACAAACATCGAAGTGAATTTTTACATTTACCTTCACTACAGAAACCTACCACCTAAATTATTAAACACCAAATAATTGGTATAATATATATAAACAATACCATTAATTTATAATGAGCTTCGATTAAACATTAGTAAAAGGAAGGTAAGTTACGAAAACAGTCGATAAAACAATTATACATATATAAATTTTTAAAAAAACCAAAGACTCTTCCGGTTTGGCAAAATCTGTTAGGGAGAATTGACATTGCGTTACGAGAATTGCGTGTAACGTTCTCTTTCCAGAGATAAAACCCACGAATTTTTATTGCTCGATTTCCATAAAAGCTCACGGACAGTTCAATATCCTGCGACATACTTACAATATTTATAGCTTTCTCAGTCAGTAAATACCGAAAATTTATTAGGCTTTATCTTAAACACAACGTTATGTCTTTTAAATGACAAAGTCCAAATGCCCTTCATTGCGAGAAGTGAAGGGAGAGTAACTTGGAACATTCTTCTTCTCCGTAAATACTTCCATATCGATAAATCAACCCACTTTAAATGTGACGGTTCATTGGCAGAATTTGTATTTAGGAGAATTTTCCCGACTTTTCTTAGTTTTTCCGCGTTTATTTACTGTTACCCCGAACTCACCAGTAGCCGTTAGGGTGGACATTCATTAATGGAAAGAGTTTCGTCCATGTTTCTTGGTATTGTCTCAAAAACGTTTTACCAACCTTGTTCGTAATGCGTTATCAATACGCATTGACATGTTATCACGTTTGCGAAAAAGTACTTATGTATGTTAATCTATTTTTAGTTCAAAGTTTTATATAGTCACCGTTATAATAAAAGCAAAAAATTACACAACTTGAATAACAACTAAGAAGAATTTGAAATTAGAAAATCCTTATATAATAGCTCTAGTATTTTGAATAACGAAATGTTATATATTCCAGTAAACCGCTCTATTCTTGCCGAATCACTCCCTCTCGAACACCTATTTTTTTTTAAATATATATATATATATATATATATTATGTCGTAGGTGAGTTTTTATATTCTCCTCTCAGACACCTAATTTTTTTTAAATATATTTATATCGTAGGTGAGTTTTATATTCTTCTGAGAAGGAACGGTTAATTCTTTTAATTAATAATGATATTTTAACATAAACACCAGCATATTTATTATAATTTTTGTAGTTAGTTTTAAAATAATTTTCACTAAAATAATTTTCAATTTTAATTTTAAATGACCACTAAAACATCTGTAACGTCATAAGGAGTTTTGTGATGTTACAAGAAACTTAGAAGCTTACTTTAGAAGCTGCTTAAAACGGACTCATAATAATAGTTTTGTATTATAGCGAGATATGAGATTTAAGCAATGTTAGAAATAAAAAAGCACCGCACTTTGTATTAAAAAGCTTACTATATACCTCAAAATATTTTAAATATATTCCAAAAAGTCATCAACCGTAAAATTTTACATAATTGCGAAAGATTCGTCAATTTTTGTGCTTGTTTAATAATTTTTTTTTTTAAACGAAAAAGTGAAGCGACAATAAATAACGTTTAGAATTCACCTACGTAATAAAATATGTATTGTAGTTTCGTGTAAAATGGAACTTCTTCAAATTATAATAAACAACATTCGGTAAGCGACAAAACAATCGTTAAAAGTTCACCTATATTTTAAATAAAAAATATTATAATTTAATTATATATGTCCCTTTGTAATATTAAAATACGAAAGAGTATTTCTCTGCCTTTAAATTTGGTGATCCATTCTGGTTTATATTTAAAAACAGTGAATCTATTAGATTCACAAATATCTGATAACAAAACATTAAAAATAATATAACAAAACACAGAATTCCAGAATTTTCATGGCATGATGATAGCAATAACCGATTCGGTGATGCCAGTGGTTCCTTCATACTATATTAGTAAATATCTAAGAAAATATAAGTAAGAAAAAAAATCAGGGTAACTGAAAAAACCGTATCTATATTAATTTAGTCTAATTGATGCGCACCCTAAGGCCAAGAGTTGTTCAGCCTACAGCCGACTACCTAGTGCCTACTGCGTGGTGCCCACCCCTTGGTCGGGGGTAGTAAATAGTACGAAGGCGCCAGGCGCTAGCCTTTCGGCCATCCGCTTTTCTAGTCTGGGCGTATTTATTTTTATGCATTTACTTCTTTGACTTTTATTTACTGCTCGTCCATCTTATACAGGAAAGAAGTTAGTTACGTTCAAAATAAAATTTTATTTTGAAAACATAGTATTTTAATTAATAAACAAAGTTCATTGTACTGTCTTTATCATGTAGATTCACTCACTTAAGATAATTGTAATTATCCCCAGATACCATTTTAATAATCATAAAGTTCTTATAGTCTATCAAAATAGAGTAGAAAACATAGGAGGACGCCACTGTTCTTTAAATGGCAATACTAAAGTTATAACACAAGGTGGAAATGTAAAGCTATGTAAGCTACAAGTTTATAAATAAAAAACAGAATCACATAAAAATGGGAAAAAAACAATTTTTCATAGCATCTCAAAATTAGAATTGCATGAAGAATAACAATATTGTAGTAAAATAAAAAGCAGTTTAGAATTTTCTCACATTTCTTTAATACTAGCTGAAGTACCGAGCGTTGTCCGGGCTTAGATCACCCCCCTAAAAAAATGTACCTTATGACGAATAGCACTGATGTCAAAACTATATATAACTTTCGGAGTGCGACCCTTTTTTATTTTGCCTGGAGTTTCGAATTACCTCCATTTGTTTCGCTCACCTTGACAATTCGCCTGATGGAACTTTCTGAATTAACTGGAAAAAAAAACAACTATGATAGCTAACAATATTGTATATATAAATTAATGAAATAAATCATACTTAAAACATATATACGTGTTTGAAAATAATTATTATTGTATCTCCAAAATGATGACAGTCGTAGAATCATTATATCCATCTAAAGCAAAATAATATTTCAATTTTAACTCTCATGCGTTGATTCGAAAAAAAATCGTTTTTGTGACGAATACCATACAAGACGGGTTTTAAGTCAATTCAGGAGAAGTTCCACTAATTAAAAACCATAAAATTCCGATATAATTAACTTTTCAAACTCTCCTACCATCTGTCAAAGGCTTCAATCATTCAAATATAAACGTAGCATTGCCCCTTCAAATCATGTAGTAAAAAGTTTATTCGCGAGTAAAAAAATATTGATAGCTAATATTCAAATTGAGATTGATTCCGCTACCCCTGTACGAGAAAATTGTTTGCATGTGAGAGTGTTGTTTATAACCGGAGGGGTGGAAAAAATGTATCAAATACTAGCTTATATCATGAGTCTGCGATTCCTATCTATTGTATATTGATAAACAAGCATTTTGCGGGTATATTTTATTCCGAGGGAAATATATTCGAGAATGGTCGGTCCCTTTCACGGAACGGGAAGTCTTTCAGGCTATTAAAATATGTTTTTCCGAATAAATATATTTCTTGCGAAGGCTCCCGTCGTATTAATTCGGAAACGAAGTGACAGTACTGTGTAAACAGGCTTTATTCCTTTGACAAATGATGGTTTTATTAAAATGAGATACGTTGCAAATATTATTTTTATGCCCGCGACAATTTGTGGTGCCGTTTGTATGGAGTATGAATAGTCGAATGATTTTGACTTACTTTGCAGTATTTTCAGAATTTATTTTTATTTGAATATTTTGATGTGAAAAAACGTGCGTCCCACGTCTACGTCAGATATTTTATTGAATGATTTAGGAAAATAAAATACATTCTGGAAAATCATGTCTCATATAAAATAAAATATATATTTACAAAGTTTTGCAAATTTATTTAATTATACAAGGTAGACTATTTAAGAATTAAATTAAAACCTTTTTTCATGAAAGCAAAATGATGATGTATTAGTGTTATTTTACATACATTTTCCTCGGGTTTGGAAAATTATAAAACACATAAATATTTTATTAATTTCGAAAATATTTATTAGGTATTATCGACTGGTTTTGAATTGGTGGCTTTTCCGAGAAGTCTGAGTAGGTTCTTAATTGAATAAGAATTTCTTCGAATAGTTTGCTATGTCCAATGAGTGAAAATTATTGTAGAATGCCGATTAAGTGTTGTAATATCAAAGGCAAATATTTATTCATTGATTTACTAAAGACTGGAAGAAATAATACGGTTATGAGAAGGTCTTCTAGGAATGCTGAACCTGAAGTATTTGCCAGGAGAGAATGCTGTATTCCAAGTATTTTAGTTAGTTTTAAACTATTCGAGCGATCGTAGGCAAACTCTATAAACTTAAAATATTATGTGCCCATCAAAACAATGAAACTAATCTATTTGTGCCTGGCTGAATCTAATGTGAGATATGGTATAACTTCTTGGGGGCACTCATGTAAAACCAACAACCAACATGTACAGTCAATTCAAAACGCCTTGGTCAAATTACTTGTCAGCAAAGCAGTGTATGACCAGCGGCAAAATATCACAAAAATGTATAAATCACGTTTTACCTTTTTTTAGATTTTCACGGCCAAAAGCATTTTCGTTGTTTGTTTTTGGGGTTTGCGTGCCGTGTTGCGCTACCTCCTTCTTTAGCCGACGTTTCGGACAGCGTTGCAGTGTCCATCACCAGGGCAGATCCGGCAGATCGCCGGATGCCGGATCTGCCCTGATGATGGACACTGCAACTTTGTCCGAAACTTCGGCTAAAGGAGGAGGTAGCGCAACATGGCTTAACACCCCAAAAACAAACAACGAACATGTTTTACCTATTAGAGCTCTTTTTGGCATAAAATCTGTATGCAACATATCCTAGATAGCCCATACAAAACAAAGGTGGATTACGTGTATAATACTAGGCTTACACAAAATGAAGGGATTATAAAATAAGGGATTAGTACCTAGATTTTCTAATAAACATAGCCATAGAACTTTTGAATACATTGTACCACTTATATTTAATATGCTTCCATACGATTTGAAAAATTTTGCTCGACACGTAATTTACGCTATTGTAAAAAACATGGCTATTGGAATCAGATTTTCTGTATTGACTGACTGACTGACTAGTGCACTTTCAATTTTTTTAGACGCATTCTATTATTTTTAAATTGAAATATTATTTTTCCTAATGTATTATAGTTAAGACATTTTAATTGTACAATGTTTCGTCCACTGTTTTCCTTTGACAAGCTGCATTATACCTGCAAGCAGTAGCTTTGCAGGTATAATGTTAACATGAAAAAATCTGTTTTTCTATAATATATATATTTTTTTTTTTTTATTGTTATCATGTTTGTTAGTTCTGTACTTTGTCCAAATTAAAATCAATCAGCTTTGCAGGTATAATGTTAACATGAAAAAATCTGTTTTTCTATAATATATTTTTTTTTTTTTTTAATTGTTATCATGTTTGTTAGTTCTGTACTTTGTCCAAATTAAAATCAAAACAGCACTACGTATTGTAATGAAAACTAAAATCACAGTCTTGAATGTTTAACTACCTACTCAATATCGTCTAGAATCTAGAAGTTGGAAATCATATTTTAAATCTTTTCGGGATCTATATTATTTTTTTTTTCTTCCTCTAATAATTAATAAAACGTTAATTAATTTTTACCAAGGTAGTGAAATTTAATCCACGTTTTTCAAACAGACGAGATAGATAAAGTAATCGGAGGAAAAAAAAGAACTAATCGCAGTGGGAGTGATGTAATTGTACTTCCATCACTCCTTTACCCTCCTTCCCACCCTTCTTACCTTTATCCTTCCCAATTCTTCATCTCCTCCCTTTCCTTAAAAAAACTATCCACACAGCATCCCTAAAGATGACACAGCTCTGTGTGGAGCTAATGTAAAAAATAATAAATAAACCATCAAACTTTGTTTTAACATAATGTTTGTATCATTGAGATTATCTAAAAGCACAAAGCCCTTGAGGTGATTTCTCACAAAAACGGCGCTATACAAATTATCCAATTGTTATTATTATTAAAGGTGTAAAATTTCTGAGACCACCAGACTACTTCAAAGACCCTCCACATAGCATTTAAATAGTAATAATAACTTGTCAAGGTATCAACACATTAAAACATAATTTGTCGTACAACCCCTGCATGTTACTTGTCAGCCATTGTTCGATTCTTCTACCGGCTACCAACTGAGTGCATTTACGGTGCTTTGTTCCAAAATAGTGCAACACTGCATAAGACAATAATTTAACATAACAAAGATTGGATACTATTATGTAACACAGTAAGACATTGGATTGGACACGGGGCTGCAGTACTGGTGCCACGGTGGAACTCGTAGTCGTAAATAACGCGACATTTCAAGTTTTCCTTTTTGTAAACTAAGTGACGCAAAGAAAAAAAACAATTAAGGAAAAAATAGATGAATTATAATTTTCGAAACACAAATACATGAGTAAATAGCTGTATAAATTTGAATTTGGAATTCCTAACCAAAGAGAAGATATTTGAGATTAAAGTTGCCAGTACGGCAAAACACCAATGTAATGACCTAATATATATATATATATATATATATATATATATATATATATATATATATATATATATTCCACTAGAAATAATATATATGGCAGAACCGCGTTTTCCGGGTCAGCTAGTAATTAATACATTTCAATTGTAATTACTTAGATGTTGTTTCGTCTATGTTCTCAACGACTCACCTTGATGTGAAGAAAGTTCAGATACTTACGTGCAACAAGTTTTGAGACTCGCAGTCGTGTCAAAGACGCAATTTTTTATGAAGTCCTTACAGTTAAAATGCAGACCATCCAACGTGTCAAAAAGAAAGCTGATTCAAAACTATGACAATTTTTTAAAAATAGACCTACCTGATTGAATTCCGTTTTTGCTTAAATGTATAAATACAACTTGTACATATTTTATAATACAATAAAAAATAGTTAAATAAATTATATCGCACATCTCGCAGAAAAGTATCGTAAGTCAAAAAGTAAATGCGTTAGGTGAGTGAAACAGAACTTTCTCTCCTTCCTTTCCCTAAAAATACCATCCACTCAGCATCCCCAAAGATGACATGGCCCCCTGAGAGGTTGTTTTTTCAGCAGGGCCTCCTTTGTGCAGCTAATGTAAAAACAAGTAATTTAACATCAAGAGTAGAACTAAACGTGGTGGATGACAGACAGCCTGTTGGGTAGAACTTTGTTGCAATATCACACAAGGGTCACAACGCCTACAAACTGTCCAGAATCAGTGGGACTATGGAATCCCTAATTTCGAGAATGTTGTGAAATTCGGTTAAGTTACAATTCAAACAACGAACGTTTTGACTCTTAATAGTAGTGTTTTGTTCTTTGTTTTTTTTCTTGTATCTTTTTTTCTAATCTATCTGGAATCTTTATATTTCTAGTTAGTTTAATGATTAGAAACTAGGTAGTCAGGAAATGTATATATCAAAACTCCATAGCCCATGGTGGAAATGAAATTGTAATTTAAAATTAGGTGCTGTATTTGACGACCGTCCGTGGTCGAGTGGTAAGACACTTGACTCCCAATCGGAAGGTCGCGGGTTCGAACCCGGGGTGCGCAAATACATTTTATTTGATTAATTTGTGTTATTTCACAATTAATTTAAAAAAATAATATATACTATATTTGTGGCACGTTACAGAGTGGATCCAGCTCAGTATCGCCCTGGTGTAAGACCACCATTCAGAATTGAAACGTTGCTTAATAATGGATTTAGCCGTGTTTAGTGACTAGATCTAAATAGCCAGGTACTTCCCCACCTTCCTCATCCCCATCTCCTTCTCTTCCCCACTTACCTTCTGCCTCACAACATACCCCAATTGGGGATGCCATAGTCTCACTGGCTCCAGACGGGAGCAGTTAGGACTCTTGTGAGGTATCTCTATAAAAAAAAGATGCAATTTCATTTAAATTCTTGGCGGAAAAAGACGTTCAAATTTAATTATGGTAAATGATTTCACATTGAAAAAAAGATACAAGCGCGAAACGAATATCTACCAATATTTCATGTAATGTTTCGGAGTTTGAGAGGTTACAACAACCCATAACATCCAATTTCAATCGTCCTAGCACACTATTTTACCTTCTATCACCCTATTCGTTAGCCCCTTTCTTAAACAACCCCTTCTTAACACTCAAATACCCGTGGCCGGGCTCCACATTATGCAGTGTCTTGTGTTTACAGCCGGGGAGCGCAACGTCGGGCATAATTATATGGAGATTGCTCTCCCACTCCAAAGGAAACCGCAGCGGCAACTATTTACAGGCGACACGAAGACAGCGGCTGGAGATGTGGGAAATCCCGCAGATATCGCGAGAAAAGCCGCGCGAAATGTGTGAAGCTAGTACTGAATGCCTGTACAAATGTTATATTATTATGCCGTTGCCTTTTAACCACTGGAGCGACGGAGCAATTAAAATATTTTTTCTCGGATTATTAGAGGAAATTTTTCCGCTCACATTAAAAAAATCATACCTCCTCTATGTAGCCAATGAATTCTCCTATCTTTTGTCTATTATCACATATTTGTAGGATTTATAAAAAAAATATAATTAAATCTTTAACCTTAAAACATTTTAAAGAATCTGGAGAATATTTATTTTGTTATATTTTGAATGTACAAAATATTATTTTGTCGTTTTAATAATAATAAAAAAAAATTAAATTTGCCACATTTTGGCAACAAAGCAATCCGAGGTTTTGTAAATAGTGCCATAATGTGGCAAAAAGCGCTCGAGTGGTTATATAATGGACCTTTATGTGTTATCGGGATTGCGAAATAAAGGGCTATAAATAACACAATGCATAATCACCGAGGTGATAATAATAATAAAAACGGTTATTCGTCAATAGATTTTTTTTTAATATTACAAATTTTGTTCTTTTATCATTGGTTCTATTGACGAAAAGGTCAATTCAGGATTTCTCCCGGAATGCATCTGGTTTTCAGCAGTGCCTCAATGATGTTTTTATATATACACACGGTTGTTTCCTTTTCATGCCGTCTGTTTAATGTATAAGGTCTCGTGCATTAAAAAGCATTCCGGTTTAAAATACTTATTAAACTTAAACCGGAATGGTACAAATACTTATTCGAAATTTATTTACAAAGATCCTATATGATCCACATCTAAGATAATCCTTAGTTCGCTGGCAGTTTCGGGAAGAGGGGGCCAGTTGAAGCCCCACATTGCTTTTATTAACACGGTAAAACTCACAGTAATGTAAACTAAAAACACAGCAGTCATGTCAATATGACAGTCTAGGTTAAAAATCTGTATTATCAATAATACAAGGGGGTTTAGCTAAGTGCTGAACCAGCTTATTATATATTTTATTCCACAGAGGGCAATGATAGCTATTTATTGATTTTAACACTGTCTCTCTCATGCAAGACTTGCACTAGAGTCGTAACTGCCACCAACCGTCTGGAGACAGTGGGATTATGGCATCCTTAATTGGCGTATTGTCTGAAGCTGAAGGTAATGGGTAGAGAAAAAGATGGAGATCAGGAAGGTGAGGAATTGCCGAAGTACTAAAGCGATTTCATGCAGCATTTCAATTCTGAATGGTATAATACTATACCAGGGCGATACTGAGAGTATCTTCCACGTGCATTACCATTTATCATTTTCGGTAAAGATCCATCTACAAAAGAAGACATTATTATTGATTGAAACCCACGTATTTATGTGATTACCGCGCGAGAATCCTAACTGCCCCCGATTGTTCGGAGGCTGTGTGACTGTGACATCCCCAATTGAGATCGTTATGTTGTGAGGCTACTCCGAGTGGGGAATGGAAGGAGTTGGAGAGATGAAAGTTTGGCTTTTCAAATGTTTTTTTTTTTTTTTTAAAGAAAGACAAACATTCCCGGGTTACGAATAACCCAACAACATTTGAAAATCTCCTACTACCACCATACTAAGCGAAAGATGTTGCTTGTGTTGTGATGGAGGACTTAGCCAGCCGAGGGATCGAACACGGAACGCCTGGGTGGGACCCAAACGAGATGCCCACTCAACCACTGACCTGACTCTAAGTACAACTATTATTGCCATTTTAAGCAACTCTCCGATTTTTATTGGACATCTTTCACCGGGGGATAAATTACCTGGGGAGACACGATGTAGTTAAGGTCTACCTCGTGCCGCAAATATTCATAAATATATGATATATGTCATCATCGTCATTTTGATTAGTAGTCGATGATCTTAACCGCTCGGCCACGAAGGTCCGTTTGCGTGTATTTTACGGGCACTCTTTATAACAACGTGATATGGAGTTGACACAATTCATCTAAATTTAAACTAATTTATTTATCACATTAATTTAAATCTCATTAATTTTATAAGTAGCAAGTTGGTGTTCTGTACCTACTAAAGGCAGAGATTTGTATTATTTCGGGTACCGCCACCGGAAAAGCACTGTTTCCCTGAATAAACATACAATGTGAATAACTTAATTCAAAACTGCTTGCAAAACGTGAAATCCACGTAACCACCAGATTTAAGGCTGCGCTTGCAGTTAGAAATAATACGTGTAATAAAGACGTTTGTGTCCCGTTCTCACCATGTTCTCTTATGGGAAAAATACACCGTAAACCGCACATAATTTACCATTGTTTCCACGAATTAGGAATTCCGCTCCGTAATGGTGCAGCTAAGCTCAGTGAATTGTATTTTAAAAAGCCATAAGTGCATTTTAGTTTAACAATTTCTATTTCCTTAATGAATGGTTAATTCGTAAGCTCGGGTCGACTTTATTTTTTTCATAAGACGTAAAAGTGTCCATTGCCTTAACAAGAATAGAGGTGGAGAAGAGAATGGTTTAGAATTACATATCTTCTTCAAATTTTGCAAATTCACTTTGTGCCACCATTTTATTAATGAAAAATTAAAACACTTTGTTTTTACCACGATAAACTTTATTTAACAAATCGACATGTTTCGAGAACGATGTTCACTTCCTCGGGACATTAATTGTACTAAAAACTAAATAATCAAGTATACAAAGCTATGCGTTGGTAGAAATTGAAGTTGTGAAGGGAGAGGTGGTGAGGGGAGGTGCTTAGAAGATCAACAGGGAAGAGTGGGGAGGGGGAGAGAGGTGGAAAGGGGAGGAGCTTAGAACATCAAAGACAAAAAATTACAATGGAAATATGTTTAAAATAGGGTTATTCACAAAATTTTTATAATCAAATCAATTTTCAGGATTCTAACCCACGTCCGTGGGACCTAAACTAAATTGCTCACAGCTAAACTACGAAGGTCGTCAAAATCTGAGAGGTCGGAAGTTATGGTAACGGAATCTAGGTTGCTGTGTTTTTTAATTTTTAATTTTGGTAAGACTAAAAATTTTCCTGTAGTTTTGGATAAATCGAAATGCCTTCCATTGATATACGTGATTTAACTTTAAGTTACCAGCTCAGGCACAGGGGCTCGGGTCGGGACCCGCGGATACTGTAAGAGTACACAACTGCTCTGACCCTGTACAAATCGCAAGAATTTGGCAGCCAATTCTGGTCTGGAAACCCAAAATACCTGAAAAACTCTTAGAAACGGGCGGTCCGTTTGATAGATTCCCTTAAATTAACAAGCGGGCTTAAATCTTTAGAGCGCATGCCTCTTGTAGAAGTCGGTTATTGCCGCAAATGTGTTCGATATATTCTAAAGTCATATTGCTTTTTATAAAAAATATTTTTTTTACCAGAAAATTGTTTAATCTTTCGTAAATTACACGATCAAAAATTTTAGATAAGATTGGTAAGATTGAGATGGGTCTGTAGTTTGAGGTATTTGTTTTAGACCCAACTTTGTGAATTGGTATCGCCTTGGCAATTTTACAGCTGTCTGGAAAAGTTCCCTCTTTAAAACATTGATTAATTAATGTTGATAATATAGGAACAAATTCCGTGGAGAGACTGCACTGTCTTATATTTGAGTGTATTGAGGCCGGGACTCGTATTTGATGATAATATTTTGCTTACTTCTAATTCTGTTGTAGGTTGAAGATACAAAAATTCCATACTATCATATACTAATGTTATTTCATTGGCTGGTTTGTGTGCGACTTTGTTACGTATATTATGAGCTTAAGGGGGAGCCAATGTTTTCAAGACAATTCATTGACTTTCAATGTTTTTTACTGTTATTTACGCATTTTTTAAAGGGAAAACTGTAGTGTATTTGTTTTTAGTTTTGTTTTTCTGTACTTTTATTTTATTTTTTTATAGTGAATACCTCACAAGAGTCCCAACTGCTCCCGTCTGGAGCCAGTGAGCCTATGGCATCCCCAACTGGGGTATGTTATGAAGCAGAAGGTAAGTTGAAAAGGGAAGGAGACGAGGGAGAGGAAGGTGGGGAAGTACCTGGCTATTCAGATCTAGTCACTAAACACGGCTAAAGCCATTTCAAGCAACGTTTCAATTCTGAATGGTGTTCTTACATCAGGGCGATACTAAGAGTTTCTTCCACTCTGTATCTGGAACGTGCCGCAAATATACTATATATTATGTTTAAAATAATTAATTGTGAAATAACACAAATCAATTAAATAAAATGTATTTGCGCACGCCGGGTTCGAACCCGCGACCTTCGGAATGGCAGTCTAACGCCCTGAAAAAGCCTTACGACTACGCCGGCTGTCAAATATGGCTGTAGTGATGTTATTTCTTAATTTTAGGAATTCTGTTTTCAATAATGTGTTGTTTGGTTGTGTTTTTAAATTTAGATGTATTAAATTCATATTTATTCTATTCATTAATTTTATAAGTTCTTTGGTTATCCAGTCTCGAGCAATTATTTTTTTGTTTGTTTTAATTTTAGTGGTCCTATTGGAATTAATTTTATTTGAAAGGTAGTTTACAAAATTATCATACTTTCATCCTTCCTTTACTAGTTTCATATCAGGGTAGATCTCTCTCTCTGGTTTCAATCCTGGGATTGGTTTGCAGCAATTTCCTTTATTTTTTTCTTCCATTCTT
The DNA here is from genome assembly GCA_951813805.1 of Limnephilus auricula. Lineage (NCBI taxonomy): Eukaryota > Metazoa > Arthropoda > Insecta > Trichoptera > Limnephilidae > Limnephilus > Limnephilus auricula. The sequence goes on from OX638403.1 coordinate 13,324,171, forward strand.
CCCTGTCTTGTGCGGCTCTTTTGAGGTCTGCATATGATGAGCAGCGCATGTCCACCAGTAGGTCCTCCAGGTACTCTCGGCGTGGGCGTCCCCTAGAGTTTGTCCCCTCGGTCATACCCTCCATTATGGCATGCAAGAGGCCTTCTTGTCGTATTATATGACCGATCCATCTTGCACGCCTTTCGGACAAGGTTCTGAGCAGGTGCCTTCCTCCTTCGATTCTTTGGAGAACCTCCTCATTTGTAATGTGGTCTCTCCAGGAAATTCCTAATATTCTTCTATAGGACCACATCTCAAAAGCCTCTAGTCTCCGTTTATCTCTTTCGGATAGGCACCATGTTTCGCAGCCGTACATCAAGATACTCCATACATAGGTCTTGATGAGGAGTATTCTCAGTTTTAGGTCTATATTATTTGATTCTATTATTTTCGACCTTTTATTGAATGCAAGCCTAGCCTGGTGTATACGGCTGTCGACCTCGCTCTTAGACCGACCGTCCCATGTTATTTTGCTCCCGAGGTAGACAAACTCCTTGGTGTTCTTTAGTGAAACTCCTGACATCTCTACTCTCATCTGATGTTGCGTTCGGCCTACAGTCAGCAGCTTTGTTTTGTCTTTATTTATCTTCATGTTGTAGTTGTTTTGAAGAATGCTTTGCATGATTGTTAAGGCCTCTTGCAGTTCTTCTTCGCTTTCAGCAACCATAGCAATATCGTCAGCAAACCTTATCATATCCACCTTTTGTCCGTGTATCTTTACACCTTCTCTGTGACTCATTCTCTCTCTCAAGTCATCAATCGCACTCTGTATATAGGCATTAAAAAGAACAGGTGACAAAGAGCATCCCTGTCTCACCCCTTGTCTTATACTGGCTTCCTTTGTACCATTGTCACATCTAATTATAGCGGCCTCATTCTTGTATAGCGCCTGGATTATTCGTCTATCTCTATATTTGATGTCAATTCTCTTCAGAATCTCGAAGAGCCTTTTCCATTCTACTTTGTCGAAAGCCTTCTCCAGGTCTATGAATGCGATGAATGTGTTTTGGTTTCTTTTTATTCTTTTTTCTAGCAGTATGCGTAGCGACAATATTGCTTCTCTGGTTCCTACACCTCTTCTAAAGCCATACTGGTCTCCGGAAAGGATGTTCTCTACTTTTGGTTCGATTCTTTTTAGAATGATATTAGTCAATATTTTTGAGGCATGGGATATTAGGCTAAGAGTTCTGTGTTGTTCACATTTCGTCGTGCCTGCCTTCTTTGGTAATGCGACAATTAGGCATTTCTCGAAATCCTCTGGTATGTTTCCAGTCTTATACATTATCTGTACCATTTTAAACAGGGCATCTGTAGTTCCTTTTCCTGCTGGCTTAATTAATTCAGCTGGAACGTCATCGATTCCGGGTGCTTTCCCGTTTTTGAGGTTTTTGAGTGCGAGGTCAAACTCTTCTCTAATGATTGGGTCTCCCAAATCATCTGCGTCTACCTCATTTTCTCTTTCTATCAATGTTTCGTTGTCACTATTTCCCTTTCCATTGTACAGCAATTCGAGATATCTTTTCCATCTCTCTCCTATTTGGTCATTTTCGAAAAGTATTTTGCCGTCTTCTCCTTCTATTGCATTACCCTTTCCAACTGTCATCCCAAAGAAGTCTTTCACCGCAGCGTGAGCTCTTTCTACATTTCCTCTCTTAAGGTCGTTATTTATCTCATCGCACTTTTTCTGGTAGAATGTTTCTTTGGCTATTCTTGACTCTCTATTTATTTTGTTTCTCAGCACTTTGTAATTCTTTTGTGATTCAGCTCTTTTATCATTTTTGAGCTCTCTTCTATTCTTTATCATATTTAGGATCTCATCGGTTATCCATTCCTTCCTTGCTTGAGGTCTTTCCTTACCTATAGTTTCCTCTGCCGTAGTTACAATCTTCGTCTTTATCACTTTCCAGATCGCATTCACATTCTCCTCTTCCATTAGGTTGCACTCTTGCGTCTTTTCCCTAAAACTGTCGCTGATCTCTTTTATCTTTAATACTTTTGTATCCCATTTGAAATTTTTTCTCTTTTTTAATTTTTTCAGTTTTAGAAGACTTTTGGCCATTACCATATTATGGTCACTATCTATATCTGGACCGGAATAGCTTCTACAATCTTTTATTTGGTTTTTAAATCTATGTCTAACCATTATATAGTCTATTTGCAGTCTTTGTCTGTCTCCAGGGGATTTCCAGGTGTATCGCTGTCTTGGGTGGTGTTGGAAACAAGTGTTTGCTATCACTAATTTGTGTTTTTCGCAGAATTCTGACAATCTGTTTCCTCTGTCATTTCTTGCACCCAGCCCAAAGGGCCCAACGCAATTTCCTTCACGTCCTTCTCCTACAACAGCATTCCAATCTCCTAGGAGAATCAGATTTTCACCTGCTTTTAACTCTAATATAAGTTTATCCAGCGAACTGTATACCTCCTCCACTTCTTCGTCGCTATGACTAGATGTTGGCATATATACTTGGATAATTACAGTGTCTACAGGCTTAGTTTCTATTTTGACTAGAATAATTCTTCCGCTATATTGCACGTATCCCTTAACCCGTCTTCCCCACTCCTTGCACAGCACAACGCCTACTCCTCCTTGGCCAGGTTTATCCTTTATGCATCCTGTGTGGATGATTCTGTAGTCGCCACTCCAGAAGTCTCCACAATTGGGCCATCTCATCTCTGCTATACCTAGGGCATTCAGGTTTACGTTTTGCATCTCAGCTTTCAGATTATCCAGTTTGCTGTTTTGCAATAATGTGCGGACATTCCACGTTGCCCATCTCGCTATTTGGTGTTTTGTATTTGTCTTTGGTTTCGCTATTGACTTTGTGTTAGATATCAGCACACTAATGTGGACTGCTAGCCTCGCTTATTGCTAACAAGTAACCTAGAAAAGACCATTTGGGGATTTTGAAACAATATTATTCTCAAACTTAATAATATTGTTGGAAATTATTACGACTATTATGTGTAAGATTTTGCACTTAAAATTATAAATCAAAGCTTCTATTTTATTGATCAAATATTTAAGAATAACATTTTGCTTTTGTAAAGGTCTTTATAAAGTTCAACAACTCCAAAGTTTTGATAATAATTATTGTTCTCGTTTTTGAATTTTGCGAGTCTAGACTTGAATAATTGTTAATATTGAAGTGGTAAGTTTTCGAAAAGGTTCTTCATAAACTAAACGGTTCGTTTCCAAGACTTCTTTGGTTTTCATGGAAGTTCTCCTATTGAATGGGGGATCTAACTTTTGTTGATTCAGGTGCTTTCTTTTGTAATTATACTAAGAATGGGAAAACACATTTATGAAGCAGTTTTTGATGTTCCTGCAAATTAAATAAAAAGTTTATTATCCAGGTACACAAATAACTAAATAATTTTAGTTACACCCGAAAGGATATCATGGTCCCAAGGAGCAAAATGGCAAAGTATCAAAAGACGTATATATATCTAGGACGTTTATATGTAAATCATACCACAAAATCCCCCATAAATAAACAATAAAACATGCAAAATGTTAAAATACATCGCGTCTGTCCAATAATAACTAAATAATTGATGCACGGAGAAAAATGTTATTCTAAAATACGATAATTTTATTCGTAAAACGGTTAAAAACGGGACTGAAGTTCTTACGAACAAATAAACAGTGTTTCAATGTTTATTGCCGGGAAAATGTAAGAATAATTTGTTGGTATACGTACGAAATTACGTATACCAGACAAATTATTCTTACATGTTCCCGCCAATAAACATTGAAACCCTGTTAATTTGTTCGTAAGAACTTCAGTCCCGTTTTTTACTAATAAAATGATCGTATTTTAGGATAACATTTTTCTCCGTGTGGGCATGGGTAGAGGCGAGTCTGAAAAACTGTTAAATGATGTCACGTAAAATTAAAGATGACACACTTGGTACAAACTTGAAAGATAGTTTTAATTAAATTATTTTTTACAGCATAATTCATTCGGCATTTTTACGAGCATTTGGTTCTTTAGACAATCTGCCCAGCTAGAAAATAATCGTCGCATGAGTGCTCAATTGTCCAATCTCCATTTTAGTTTTTGTTCAATCTTTATTTTAAAATTAAAAATTATTTGCCACAATATGGCACTATTTCCAAAACCACGGATTGCTTTGTTGCCAAAATATGGCAAATATTCTCTAGATTCTTTAAAATGTTTCAAAGATAACGATTTGATTTTTTTTTAATCCTACGAATATGTGATAATAGACAAAAGATAGGTTAATCCATTGGCTATATAGAACTATAATCAGTTTGTATGTCTCCATACTCAAATTCGGAGGTATGATTTTTTTAACGTGGGCAGAAAAATTTCCTTTAGCAATCTCTTTTGAAATTGCTCTGTCGCTCCAGAGGTTAACTAAGAATTATTTAAACCAATGAGACCTTTACCTTTATGGGAATTGCTTTATCTTATACAACTATCATAATGTTTCATTGAAATAATGAAAGAAAATCTCCTCAAGTAAAACTTGCAAATAGTCGTTTGGACAATTAAGCACGCAGGCTACGTAATATCGACCCGACAAGACATAATAACACTAGTAAATATTCAATAATAATAAAATTAGAAGCTTTGTGCACAATATTGAATGATTAATCTAAGGATTGAAAAATTAGAAAGGCTAACTAATACATAACTACTTCTATACTGGGTGTTAAGCATCGTACTTGGGTTACTTTAACCAGTGATTCCTGACATTATTTGGAGTAAAAAATGTTAATGAAATTTTGACTTTTATGATGAGATTTTTTTTTTTTTTCAAAAACTTTTTCTTTAAAATCAAAGAAAATAAAAATTTCTTCCACATGTCGTCACTGGTCTCTAAGCCAAGTAACCAACCAACCCCTCACCCCGCCCCTAACTTTCCAATACCTACTGATTTTTATATTTTTGTAGAAAAAAAAAAAACTTCAAAAATGTCACCGGAGACAAAAATTTTATTTACATTTCTTACTTAAAATAATGTCAGGAATCATTGGCTAAAGTAAGTCAAGTACGATGCTTAACACCCTGTTTACAGCGTCGTATTTATCAGGACTGGACTAAGCTAAAACTAGAAAAACTTTTGATATTGCATAAATCATGTATTTCATCAAAAGTATGTAGAGAAATTATAATTATACCATTGTAGTGTGCTTTCGTGCAATTTCATCATTGTTTTATTCAGATGTAGCAAATTTGTGGCTAGGTACCTTCGATTCTCTTCGTTCATTTCTACTGTTTTTCTGTTCGTTTTAATGTGATTTATACTGTTTCATTATTGGATTAAACAAATGTATGTATACAAATGTAATAAATAATAAAAATTATACAATAATTCTCAGATAAATTGCTAGTAAAACACCGAAATTATGTAACTCAGAATATAAAAAAAATTGAATTTGAAACATCCAAGAATAAAACTTTTCTAAAAAAACAATCGACTAAAATAACGCTTTATAAAATTTTACGATACGTTTTATTTTGTTCAATATCCTTAGCTCAACAATGAACGTGCGTGCCCTCCTATGAAAATCGGGGATTAATAAACACTCCAAGGATCTCCCTGATCCTCTTTGAAGTGACGCAGATACTTACGTACTTTCATCTTACGTCTAAAATCCTTCATCCTATATCGAACGAGATTGATAAACACTTACACAAAATGAGAAAACCAACGATAAAAAATATCTACAATAGAGGATTGGTTACATTGTGGACTACGATCCGTAAATAAATAAATCTGAAAGTAGTTTCTGGCATTGGGGTACGTTCTTAGATATATAAAAATATTGTTGTTAGGTCCGCACAAACGTGAAATTGTAACGTATTTTGGGGAGGTGTGTGGTCCAAAGAAAGAACCATGGGTTCGGTTTGTTTTGGCTCTTTCCGGCATCGACACGACGCGCGACGACTTGAGTTTGCTGCCCTGCTGTGGCGAGTGTGAGTAAACCAAATTCATATGTTGTTTTTCAACCGTCAAACGTCGATTTAAGTAATGAATTTACTATGAAATCATGTCACTTTAATATCCACAGACATATTATTCATAGACTTGAGAATCAGGGAGAGGGGTAATAACCATCTGTAGCGGGGCGGAGAGGGATGAGTTGACGGTAACGATATGTGATTCGTTAATTCTTCAATACGACAGTATACAGGCATCACGCATTATAATATCACCATTTAGCTCTTAAAAGTAAAATCTGCTTTTGAATGAATAGACCTTTTTACATGGGAGCGCGAATTGTTCGCCCGGTTTGAACAAACTTGTGTAATCCATATAAAATGAAGAAAGGTTCGCTTGTTTTGAGAGTCGAATATTTTGTTACCGTGTTAAGTTAAGACACTTTTACAAATGTTTCATAATTTACTTATCACAGTAAACTGCAACGTGCACACGACGGGACCGGGAATTTCGCTTCATGTCTAAAACTGATCATATTATATGATGTGAATAAGCTTAAAATAATGACAAATAATGCCTGCATATGGAAGGTAATACGACAATTAGGTTTATACTCTTTTTCACTTCTATTTTTACATGTTTTAATAGCACAAGTTACCATTTTTGCCGTGTTATTTCGTAAAATGTACCGATAAGAGCTCGACGCTAGTCCGCACAAGAATGATGACGTCACATTTTCTAGATTCACGCGTACCTATACGCCAGCCCGGCCGGTTCCATGGAACCCAGAATTAAGGAGGGGGAAATAATACGCTTTTATCACTTAGGGCAGGTCTTCATACATGCAACATATTCATATGTCTATGTTAATATCTAATTATATATGTACAATATATACATTAATGATCACTGACAAAATTTTAAATATTACTACGTTGATATATTATTAACTCGTAGTGCCTGCTGTGACCTCGTCAACGGTCGATTTAAGTAGTAAATCTTGCTATGAAATCATGTCACTGTAATATCTAATTATATAGGTACAATGTATACATTTATGATTACTGACAAAATTTTAAATATTACTACGTTGATATATTATTAACTCGTAGTGCCTGCTGTGACCTCGTCAACGGTCGATTTAAGTAGTGAATCTAGCTATGAAACCATGTCACTGTAATATCTAATTATATAGGTACAATATATACATTTATGATTACTGACAAAATTTGAAATATTACTACGTTGATATATTATTAACTCGTAGTGCCTGCTGTGACCTCGTCAACGGTCGATTTAAGTAGTGAATCTAGCTATGAAACCATGTCACTGTAATATCTAATTATATAGGTACAATATATACATTTATGATTACTGACAAAATTTGAAATATTACTACGTTGATATATTATTAACTCGTAGTGCCTGCTGTGACCTCGTCAACGGTCGATTTAAGTAGTGAATCTAGCTATGAAATCATGTCACTGTAATATCTAATTATATAGGTACAATGTATACATTTATGATTACTGACAAAATTTTAAATATTACTACGTTGATATATTATTAACTCGTAGTGCCTGCTGTGACCTCGTCAACGGTCGACTTAGAAATGAATCTAGCTATGAAATCGTGTCACTGTAATATCTAATTATATAGGTACAATATATACATTTATGATTACTGACAAAATTTGAAATATTACTACGTTGATATATTATTAACTTCTAGTGCCTGCTATCGTAATTGCTAATATATTTTTAAGTTTTGGCTTCTATTTTTTTTGTCAAGAGATCCAACTACCGGAGTAAGTGGAATATGGCGGAGTATCGTCTGTGGCTGAAAGAAATTGGCGGAAGGAGGTGGTAAGGAGGAGGTGGGGAAATATAAACACGGCTAACATCATTTGGTTTTTAAGAGTATTTATTTTTAAACAACATTGAAATACTTTAAACAAAAAAGTCATCAAATACAAAATGTCTAGAACGTCGACAGATAGTATAGTTAAAACCGAATAAAAACGACCAAGAAACCTTTAAAAAACCACACTAGAAACCTTTCTAGAAACAATATAAATGTATCTTCTGTAAGTGGGCTATCCACAGCTTTATAATGCCTTCAGAGGATTTCAATGCCACTCGTAATAATAATTACAAGCAGAACTTGTTTATAAATAAACTGTTTTTATAAATTAAATAATAATATTATTAAATATATAAAAAATAAAATGTATATAAATTTGAATTTTGAAGAATAATGGAAGATATCCTCAGTAAAAGACCACCGTTTAGAATTGAAACGTTGCTTGAAATGACTTTGTTCGTGTTTGGTGACCAGATCTAAATAGCCAGGCACTTCCCCACCGCCATACTACCTTTAGTCTCCAAAATACCCAAAATTTGGGTAAGTCATAGACTCACCGGCTTCAGACGGTAGGAAGCTGTTGAAGCTTTTTTGAATTACCACCACTGTTTACTCCAGAATGCGATTTTGCTGATCAAATTTAATCATAAGAATTTCTCGTTTTAAATATGAAAAATTTTCCCACATTTTCGCATCAGTCCGAAACCTTTAGCTCCGTCTTTGAGAGTAGTTAAATATGTTATGGCTCATTATTGTATGGAAACATTTCCTTCTAAAAATTGTAAAATATCTTTTCTTATTAGTTTTTAAAGTGTTTTGTCTTTAGCAATGTACATTTTATTATTTCGGCGGTTATCTAACCTTTCTAACGATACATTTATTTGTCAAGGATGCTTCAGTGATCATAAAACAGTTTTGTAAATACTTTGGGTTATTAGTAGGATGCAATTTTAAATTTATGATTCATATTCTGCTGGTTTTATTATTTGTGATTTAGGATTGCGTTGCGAGCGAGGGTGATTGTCGGCTTTTATCACAAGCCGGAAACTTTCAAATAATAAAATTGTCAACTACCTGATATCTTAAGACCTTTTTTGAAAATATATTGATTTCTTTGGGTCACGTCCTTAATTACTAAGATGCTTTTTAAAGTCGCCAATTTTGCCAACTTCGGTGTAACGGTTTAATGGTTTTATTTTTTATATGTTATTTTTAACTCTGTGGGGACTGCCTCAAGTTCGTTTTTACAGCTTTCCAATGCAACTAGATTTTTATTGTATTTTTTGTTTTAAATATAGAGACTTGTAGTTTTTTTATGTTAGTCTTGTTGTAGAATTTACACTGAGAGGTACATGTGGGTACCTACTGCAGTGTAAAGTTGAGTGTTGAATTAAAACTCGAACTGAGAGGTAGGTACATGAGTACCTATCGCAGTTGGGGGTTAGTTGAAAGATTAAAGGAAACTAGACCCTTCTTCTTTTAACAGTTTGGTGATCGTGTGAATTACCATAAGAGGGTAACTAGACCCTTTGTATATTTACTGTTAAAATAAATTGTTTAAGACAAAAAATAAGTGTTTGTCATTCTGCTGCCATCCATCTGCTGCCTTGATAGTCAGAATAACCACCAAATATTTATAATAATATCTACAGAGCACAACGATAACAGCCTCCCAGTTCTGCGTCCTCTGAATTTGGATCATAATGTTGACTGACACACTTACATTCGAGCTACTTAAAATTGGATCTGTCGGCAGCTCAGAATCGCTTCAGGAAAATTTCAGCACAAAATGAACACGAATTTGTATCAACGAAACATCTTTTTCAAATATACTCGTATCTAAGATACTTTAAGCCTGTGTATCTCAATGTTGGGCGCAAGCCCCATCGGGAGGCAATTTGAATGTGTTGGGGCCATTGCGCATCAGTAATAATTATTCACATTTTTTTGTAAAAAAATATTATATAACAACCCGACTTTCCAGTGTGATGAATGCAACGCTGTTTATGTTGGGCAAACTGGCAGGTCCTTTAATACTAGATTCAAAGAACACGTACGATCGTTTAAAAATAATAATAAATTACAATCACAATTTGCCAAACATCTCCTAGATGAGAATCACTCACTTAGCGATGATAATAAACCAACACCTTTACACGTAGAAAATAAAGGAAGAAAACTTAATCTTTTAGAGCAGTTGGAAATTAATAAACATAATAATAATCCTAGGGAAATAGGGAAATAAATACCATTAATAGCTTCAGTCATTTTACTAAGAAATTATAAATTAGTCATCGTAAATATTGATCTAGATTTAGTATAAATTCATCGTCTGTAAGTGGTTCCGACACCAGTTTGATAATGCCTTCAGAGGGCGAAACAGCTGTAACGCTTAATAATAAATACGAAGCAGAACTTGTTTATAATAAACTGTTTTTATACATTGAATAATAATATTATTGAATATATAAAAAAAAAAATAAAAAAATAAAAATAAAATAAAAATAAAAAAATTTAAAAAAAAACCCGACTTTGTTCCAACTGTGTACCGTTGCGTCCAAGCCTATTGTTACCTTCGTAAACTACATTCCCCTGTCTGATATTTTTTCCATCATAAAGATAGATCCCGCAATGTTTGGGCATAACACATTGCAAGTCAATCCAAGGGAGCCTGCTATACTTCAATACAAAGGACTATCCCAACCAAACCGTGGTTACAACAATTCCCCCATTTTTCCAAAAAATAAATTTCTTCACTTATTCGAATTAGAATCGGACATTATTCCGTTGCCAGAATAATCTAGACCACTAGAATGGCCGTGACTTTTCTAGTAGGTTAGCTATCTATAACATAAGCGATATAAACGTATAAAATACGATGACGCGGACGCGCGCGCGTGCTACATAAGAAAGTACAACTCCTTGATATCTCGACTCAGAGGCAACTGACGAAAGATACGAATGAATAGCGTGCGGGCTGGCGGCCCCGCAAGGGGGGGGGGGCGCACGCCCCCCCTCGCCTCCCCTATGTATCCGCCACTGTGATCCTATGAGAAATGTCTAGATCCCCAAAAAATGCAAGGCTGAGGAAAGCATAGTGAGTAAGATTAATAAAGGGACGCTCAGACGTTATGAGTATATAGAGCGAACGAATGAAGAAAGGAGTGTAAGAAAAATATTTGACACAAATGTGATTATATCAAGAGGTCAGGGACGCCCGATGAAGACATGTGCACCATCAAGTCAGTCAAATACTTGAGTCAGATCATGTCACGGGTTAGAATAATAGAAGAGTTTGTACGAGACGATGAATGAATGTCAATGAGGCAATGAGTGTATGCCAAGACCGAGTTGTTAGGTGGTCCGTCTTCTCTACCTACCTCTGCTGGAAACGGTATGATGGTCAGTTAGTTCAGTTATAAAGGATAATGTCAGTATTGTGTATTTTAGTTGCAGAAATATATTATAGATGTATTCGTCATTTTGCATGTAGAGCCATAAGTATTATCTATGGTAGATACCATTTCACCACAAATATCTATCATCTAAATGTGCAATAGTTGGAACCTGCCGTAGTATTTGGATATAATCCATCCAACTGAAAAACAAATGGGCTGCTGACTGTGCCGATGAAAACTCAGCATAATAGAGAAACTACGCCTGTTTATTTGTTTGTTAAGACGTACAATGTACACAGTAATTTTTATACAAGTTATGAAGTATATTAAATTAAATTAATAATTACTTGGTTGTAGTAGCTACTACGTAAGTCCGTAAAACGTCATTAGGTAGTTTCGCCTGAGATTTGAACGGATCTAAAAACTGGATTAATAAATGAATGAGTAATAATAATAATAACGAAGAATTGGGTGGAGATAAAGAGACATTTTAAAATCAACAAATATATGCTTACTAATAGTAAAAGATTAATAAAAGTTTAATGAAAAGTTAACTGTAAGTAGTTTTAAAATAATTTATATAATGCAGTGAAAACATACAACTGAACAGTCCATACTATTATTTACATCTCTTTTATTGAATTATATATCTATTTAATGGCATAAATAACTTTCCAAGTTTCATCAAACAAACACTGAAAAATAACAAAAACGAATAAATTACATTATTCACATCTGCTTCCATAGAAAAATAAAATAAACCCAAAGCAACCCAAAAAAACAATACAAGTTATCGTAGTAGTCAATTCTAACTTCTTGGTCTAACCGAAATCTGTCGATCCGACAAAAGACCGGCGTATGTTTTGTGCGTGTCAACGGGGAAAACAATAAGTAACTTATCTCAGCAGAAGGCTGATATAATCTAGTTATTTCGCGTATAGTTCCGGATAGCAGTCGGATGCTGTGAATAAATCAAAATCACAGAGCAAGAGCGAACAAGCTCTTTGACAGTTTGGGATTTAGAGAGGGCCACGGCCCATTTGGGCAGCAAAAAGCCGAACACATTGGAGTGGAGTTCACTAGAAGACTTCTGTTCGTGTCAGCACGATTTAAAGATTCATGATATGTGCATAGATTTAAAGCTTGTTATGTTTTCTTCTTTACTATGGGTTTTACTAATAAACTTGTTTTAAATTTTACATGACTTACATACCTACAACAATTATTAATGAATGGAAAAGTTTTGCTTATCAGTTGTATAAAATTTAAAACATACAGTAAGTACCTATGGCGCACTCCCATCCCTCCCCGTATATACCTAATAAGTTAAATAAATTCATTATTATAACATTCATTATTGTTGGTTGTATTTGTCTAGGTTAGAAAAGAATCAGGGTGAGGGGGAAGATGTGTGAAAAATGCCATTACCTACATAGATTCTAATGACATGACCAAAAAAAAATAATAAGCCGTTATAATTGCATTTTCAATTTTAAAAAAAACTAGTGTGCTTTAGACCAGTGCTCCGCAATCTTTTCTCGCCTACGACACACCAAAATTCTTCCTAGAATTACGCGGCACACCAAAAGCTAAGATATATAGGTATTAAATTGATACAAAATTTTACAATAATTTTTAGTTAATTATTTGAAAAGTATACATACATATAACTATAACATATTAGTATCTATTAATGTTAGAATTCGTTGTTTTTTATATTCCATTGAAGCGAACGCTTGGGTTTAGATGTGGAGTGAGCATTATGATAAAAAAAACATTTTTTCTTAATTGTGCTTTAAGTAAAACGGACAAAACAAATTATGAATGAAGCATTATTCTCAAACAAAGTCTCTTCATTCGAAAACCTACAAAATGTCCTGAAAATTCCAGTGTAAGGACGACTTTTTACCAGTTTGAATTTTTGTGAGCTTTGCGAAAAAAATATGATGATAACTTATGATTAATTCTTTATTTTTTAACAATTTTCACATTAATGCCATTAGTGTTTAATGACATAATTCATGTTTTTTTATAAATACATCTTACTAGTGCAAATGCGTTATAACGCATGCGCACGGGCATGAGTCTTCAGCGATGCGCATAAGGGTAATTTTTTCTTTGTTTATGACTAGTTGGGTGCGGTCATGGTGTGTACAAAGCATACTGCGCAGTTTTCAACAATTGGCACCAGGCGCTGGAGGAACATTGAAAAATTATATTATAATAATTGTTATTATTCTATACTAAAATGTCAAAATACAAATTTGACCGCGGCACACCTGAATCCAGCTCACGGCACACCAGTGTGCCACGGCACACCGGTTGCGGAGCACTGCTTTAGACTACACGACGGAGGTAAAACTTCTAGAGAGAAAGAAAATGTGCGCGCTCACTCTCTCTCTTGCTCCTACAGTATTTATAAAATTGTTCAAGAACGAAATGAAATTGCGAATAATCTTCACGCACTGGCTATGAGAGGAAGAGAGAAAGAAAATGTGTGTGCGCACTGCTCTCTCTTGCTTCTACAGTGTGATACAGCCTGCTAGCCTCACCCGTAACGCATTACACTTTTCGTAACGCATTCGACAGCTTACCCCCCAAGTCAAGCGTGCTTAAAGAAGTTTTACTTCAATAAAATTGAAATACTTCACTACTTTATATCACTTTGCATGTATATAATTTCAAAAGTTTGCCTTACAAGATGCCGTCGTGCGATTCCCCTCACCTTCCCTTCTTTAATTGGCTTCAATGTCATTCATACAACACTGTATTTAAATTCATGTATGCGAACGCTACACGGCGGCAGGTTGCAATAACAACAGGTTTTGAATTGTCAATTGGTTAAGTTAAGGGTAGAAGAGAGAACTCTAAGTTCTTGCTCAGAGTAGCAATTATTAATTAGGTTTGTAAAAAATTTCCATGACAAACTAACGTTCTTAATATTTTCTCTACGGTGAATTACACGAACGGGAACAAAAAGCATGCATTGTGATTGATAATTGAATTTGGATAGCATCCATTCGTCGTAAGAGACACATGAAAAAAGATCTTGCGTTCGAATTAAATATCGGGAACTATAAAACTTGAATCCGTCAAATGCACACAATGGTTCGAGAATCGAAAGGTATCGTAAAAAAATAAAAATATTTTAAAACGATATCTACTTTCCAGAGGAGTTGGCGCCAGGTTTTTGTACATTTTTTTTAATGTATGGCAGACCCGGGGCGCGGCGCTGAAATTACCATAAATTAATCGCAAAGTAAGGAAACGGTCATATTTTGTAATCTTTCCCTGTGTATATTATTTTGGTTTACATCAAATACATTTTTAATTTGATGGGCATTTAACTAAATTATATTAACAATTAATATTCTTCCCTCAATTTCACATTTTATGTCATAACCTGTTTCTTGACACACAAGTGTTCCACAAACTAGCACCAAGTGTTACGCGACATTATGAAAGCGGTGTGCTAGCCAGGAAATTTACGCTTGAACGAACTTCAACGTAAATACACAGTGCCATTTACAACGCAGACAAGATGCAATTTGCATCTTCGAGCGAACTAGAGTGGTAGCCGCGAGTTGATTAATTGTTATTAGCAGTAGAAAAACAGTTAGGATGATATAATATATTCTAACAATAAGCATAAATAAGTTTCTCTGTAAATATTTCCTAAGGTTTGTGATAATAAATTTACAATAATTTTCAACTTAAAATTGGTTTGCCCTCAGCTTTGTTATTTATTTATTTATTCACGCCCTAATGGGCCTTTACATGAAAATTTTACACATTGGTTACAGTAATTAAGTATAAAAATGCAGTTGTAATAATTGTAAAAAAGCAACACATATGAATGTAACAAAATTTAGTGCAAGTTATCTCTTTTAACGCATAAATTATAGAAACGGTGGCGTTTCAATGAAAACATACTAACATATTCGGAAATAATAAGGGCTTGGGGTAACAATCACACAAAATTCAGAATGATATTGAAGAAATCTGTAAACTCTTAAGACGATAGACTTCGCTTTTCGGCCCATACAAAAAGGATGCCCGGGAAAAAACACCTTTCTACATCGAAAATTGCACAAAATCAATATATTTTTTTATACTGCCTTCTAGAGGGTGAAAACTATGTCGGTATGTTTTCGAATTTTCGATGCGTTTCGTATTAACGTAAAAATTCACTGTCAAACATGTACAATTTATCAAAAAATATTATTGAAGGAAAAAGTGCTGCTAACTCAACTCTCATAAAGAATTATAAAATTATAAAAAGCTGCCGACGTAGCTTCTTCTTTCTAAAAAATATTTATTTTTTTAAATTTCAATTTCGTGAATGTTTTGGTGTAGAAAAGTGTATTCTCCATAAACCCCTTTTCGAGCGATTTCTGTAGGTAAATTTGAGCGTTGTCTCATTCTGCATGCACATTTCGCATTCGCATGTATTGTAAGTGTGCGTGAGCTTATTGTGAGCGGGACAGTGACAGACGCGGGTGTTCCGCGTGTCGTTCAAAGTCTAGCCTCTTAAACGTAGGCTCTGGTGAAATAATAAGTCTACGAACACAGATATACATTTATAGAAAATATTATAAATATATTTTATTTAGTTTTATTTGGTTGTCCATAAATGTCAAACATTTTATGTTTCTTATAGTACTTACTTAAAGATAATCGGTTTCAAGTATCGAAATAAGTTTATTCATTATGTCTATTTCGTAGTCATGATCCGTTTGATAGATTCTCCCATCTCAACAAACGGATTGCAATCTTTAGAGCACAGGCATCAGGTGGGAATGCTGTCCTTGTTCTACTGGTATTTCAATGGAAGATACTCCGAAGAACTAGCATCATTGATCCCCTCGGCACCGGTGAATAGTCAGGAAACACGCCAAACGCGCGCCTAACATATGTACACGGTTGACATTTATCACATGAGAACGTTCGTTCTTGAGTTCAACAGCTCGTCTGTGCAACGATTTGCCGGCACCTGTGTTTCCTCCCTCCTACAACATGGGTCTCTTCAAGGCCCATGTTCACTCCTTCCTCTCCTCAAAAAGACCCTCCACACGGCATCTTTACAGATGACATAGAGCCTAAGGGAAATTATTTTCCTCAGGGCCTCATGTGTGGAGTTATTGAAAAAAATATATTATAATATTTCTAAAAAACCCTAGATCAAAAGTATAGTTTGTTTTTGTTTTATTTACAAAATTCATTTTACATTTTCTTTATTCTCTTGAATGATTTTATCAGTTCGATTGACGAAAATTTATAATTTTCCGTACAATTTAATAAAAGAAAACGAACTTAATAACTTTAACTGGCTGCGTGTGTGTATAATATATAATACAATATATATTTTGTTTGTTTTCAGTTCATACATGTTTATTTCCTTATATATAATTAAGATCTATAATAAAACATATTTTAAAGGTATTTCAATTGCATAAAACGATACTGCTTACATTAAGTAATTATTTGATAAAAAGCTCGAACGCTATGAGAATATCTATTAAATTGATAATCTATTTCTATTTAGTTTACATCGTGAAAGGCCAATCTTGCGAAGTGTTTATCATCGCTTCATAGTTTATGTTTACTAAGGGTTGTCGAAGGTTTCCTACATTTATAATAAGTTTGTCTTCCAGTTGGTGGTGTATTGAAATATATTGCAATTGTTAATTAATTACAAACTTTGATATTTCAGAGAGCACCATCGGCAAAATTACTGTTCGTGTTTATATGTTTTGTTGGGTGCGGTTAGTAATGAATAAATATGTTTTTAGACATTTACGGCAACTTAAAAACTCATATGGAAGCTTTACACGTTTGTTATGTGTTTTCTCCTCTATCATGTTACATTTTCACATAAGTCTGTTATTTTCCGAAGTTTCTATGGCCCTCATTCTTCGACTGCTTCTCTTCACGTCGCGACGCTAGCATTAATTTTCACTTCATTAAATGTATCACTATAATATGCTGTTCTGCTGGAGACGACTTTCAATTTATAGGATATGCGAAAATATTTTCAGGCCAAAACGAAGAACGAGTATGTACTGTTACAAAGCGGTCGACAGTTATGTAATGTTTTATTTTTAAGGGTATTGGTTTGCGACAGTTCACAATCGCATTTTGTTGCATCATTGTCTATTTTGTTGATGTTATCAATGTTTGCTAGTGTCGTATCAATTGTTGAAGAAAACGTTTGTCCCATAAATATAAATATTTATGGGACAAATCGAATCGAATCTATAATATAAAAATTAATGTTTGTTTGTTCGTACCTTATGCGCGGCCATACCGTTCATCCGATTGCGATGAAACTTTGGGAATATGTTATGCGCATACCCGAGATGGTTATAGGATAGTGAGCTCTGGCGTTATGAAATTATTTCCTATACTATTCATACGATTGCGAATAAAATTTAATCCGATTGCTCTTATTAATTTTTAATTGTTGTGAACATACCCGTGAATACTTCTATACCCGTACTGGCATTATGAAATTTGGGAAAAAAGGCTCGGGCGAGGGGTATGCGTGAAGGTCGGTTGGGGAATTAAGGAGGGGGGCTTCGCGAGAGGAAGGCTTCGTGGGAGGGGGGACGAGGGAGAGGGGAAGGTAGAAGCGGAATGCGTAAGGGGGGGGGGGGGGGGTCGCGAGAAAGGGGAGAGCGGGATAGGGGAGGGAGAACGCGGGAAGGGGAAGGGGACGCAGGAGGGGAAGAGGAATAGGAGCCGGAAGGGGAACGGCGATGAATGGGAAATGACACGAAGGGAAAAACAATTTATTTATTTTATTAGCATTGCAACGCATGCCGGGTATCAGCTAGTTAAAAATAATTTTAAATTTTGAAACCGATAAAAAAAAAAATTTTACCTTTAGCCCCACAGAAGTCCCTGAGGAAAATGAATTCTTCTGGGCCTATGTCATATTTGGGGATTCTGTTAGTGGAGTTAATGGATTCTGTTAATGGATTTCTGTTTTGGAGGGTTTTTTTAGGGAAACGAAGAAGAGGACGTTCTAATAAGGAAAGAGGTATGAAGGGTGGCTAGAAATATGGGGGTCAATGTGTCCAGGAGTGACAAGCGTATGAATCCATCGCTCCCACTGCGGCGCAAGGCGTTGGGTCGAGAGAATCCGGCTGGATAGGTTTCTATTAGGTCTCCCTTAACCAGTCTCTCCCGATCCGGCCAGCCATAGGTGGGCAAACATTTTCACTTACCCCATGAACCCGGGCACCCCTGCTAAGCACCAAGCGCAGCGAACCACTTGTGATGACTTATGGCAAGGGTGTTGGTTATCCAATAAATGGTTCCCTAGGCGGCGGTACCCATATCCGCCTCACAAATTGATAAAATAATTCAACTTTTAAATTACATTTTTAACACGGCACTCGATCCGTATGTTATTAAGTTTCGGTATTCAATAAATATTGAAATAAAATTTATTACGATATTTGGTATTTCACCTGGTAAATGGTACAACCATTTGGTACGCAAAACTCAAATTGCAATAAAAAACGTGCAATTAATTTTAATATCTACCAGTAGTTTTCTAAAAATCAATAACTTGGTTATTTTTTGTACCTATATTAAATACTAAAAAGTAAGATATATTATAAACAACACCTATTATTAGGTTAAAATCCAAGACTTATTTTTATCTTAACATAAAAAGAATCATTCACATTCCATTCCCCCTATAAACATCTTGCTCAGATAAATACAGTGAGAGATCTTATATAAGCTGACAAAGCTGTTACTAAAAACTGGATTCGGTCACTGGTGACAATTAATCTTTTGTGTCAGACACAAGTTTCTCGGCTTTTTTCAGTTTTTTTAACGACTATCATTCTTGTTTCCTTTGCCAGAGAAACAATTCACTTAATACTCACATCTAGATTTTAGTTTGGGGAGAAAAATCTTAGAAGTCTCAAAATAAAAGTGATTGCTTGTGAAATGTGACAAAGTTATTTTTTGAGAACTAAAAACGTTTTCTTAGATTTTGTAAGGAATTTTAAATTACTACTAAAAAAATAAAATTGGTCTCTACGTCCCAATTCATAAAGCTCAAAAACTGTATGTATGTGAACTTGAAGCAGTGAAAAACTATGGAACGATGAGCTTTCATGTTGTTTTGAATTTTACTCAAAGTTTTCTGTGTTGATTTTCAAGGTAGATATATATATTCAAATACTTCATAAGCAATTGCGTTTATATTCCTATTTTCTTTTTGTATTTTTTGAGCATTAACTATGTAATAACTTCTAGATATTTTGTTTGGAAAAGTTATTTCACGGTTGTAAATTAAATAACAAATTATACATAGTGAAATAAAACTCTTCAAATCAAAATTTTTGGTCGTACATTATGTGTACCGTACAATACAAAAATATCTAAAAAAGAGCAATAAAACGTGGCTGAAGCATATAACATGTGTAAGAAACAATGACGATTGGATTTTTCATTGTAATTAACATTTCCCGGGTTACGAATAAAAAAAATACACCTGACAAGTATTTGAAAATCTTCTTAAACCACGCAGTAAGCGGAACATTTTGCTTGTGTCCATATGGAGGAGTCAGCCTGACAGCATAATTAAACTCACGACGCCTGGTGAGACCGAAAAAAATTGCAAACTCCTCGAATGGCGAAATTGAGTAGTACTTGATATCAAAAAAATGCTCTTCCACTAAAATTATATCAAATAATATTAAAGAGCTTGCTGAAATTAAAGAAGTCAAAATGAAATGCCTCAATAATAATTTTAATATAATTAACAGGCACTGTGAACAGGCAAAAGTTAAGTACGAAATATTGGATATTTGAAAACCTTAGCTAACCCAACAACAAGCATTTCAATATGTTTCTCGGTAATAAGTACGATATTTTGCAATATTTCTAATATTTTCCAATCACTTCAAAAACACAAAGTGAAATTTCTCTTTTGACCGATCTAAAGAGCGTTTAAAAATCATTGGATTTCCAAGTTGAATATAGGAATTTTAAGTGAGTTTTCCCGCTCGCTGGCACAAATTAATCAGGTGACTATGTGCAGTGGAAATTGAATTTTCCCAGTAATTCCCTCTGCCTGGGGATTGGGACAGGGGAGGCTCGGTGAGGCTTTGGCGGACAATCTTATTGGGAAAATGCTGAGGGAAACTGATTGGAACACTAATTCTACGTTGATTCCTTTGAGAAAGGGTTGTGATGACAATCAGCCGTGGAAATCACGAAAAACGAGAGATTATTTGTTGTGATTATGGTTTTAGTTGTGATTGATTACTGAAAATCGTTGGATTAGATCAAAATATCTCATTGAAGCTAAGGTATAAGAGCTACAAGTATTGAATTTCAGTTTGTGCTTGCCGTCACGATATTAAAAAAAAACAATTAGCTTTTTTGTTGCGATTGTATTTCACTAATTGACCTTTACGACTCTCCATGGCATCCAATACGTGATTCTTGACTCTCTACGTGATAATTTAGATTATTAACAAATTAACAATATGTAAAATTATATAGTTAAATTGTCTTATAGAGTAAAAATGTATATATAATTCCCACAAAAATACGCGTTCTTGCCAACAGGGGTCATGAAATTTGCATAGCTTTTTGTGTTCGAAATTAAATGTCAATGTAATTTTTTTTAACACCAGTAATCATTTCCGTCGTTAACTACCTATTTAGTTCTAAATATTTGCATAACTATTTTTATAAATGTGAAACCAACCTTTTAATTTTGTATATTTGTCTAAACAATTAGTACCTACGCCAGAACCTAATTTTTTAGTTTAAATATCAAAAATTATTATCAATAAATAATATTCTTAAATCACTTTTTTAACAATAATAACAGTGATGGTATTGAACGTTGTTCTATTGAATTGGAACAATCATTCACAGAAACAATGAACCGTTCCAACACTTCCATAATTCAATTTTTCTACATTTTCAGTATTCGAATTGATTTAACCCTCTGTTTGGTGTAACAAAAGTATTACTTCCTGGGAAACTATAGTAAGAAATTATCAAATAACTGGAAACACAAAACCCTCAGAATACATAATTTATAACCGAGTATCTAAAAAAACCTACCATTCTAAATCTTGCCATGTTATTATTAGTTGTTATTAATGTGTTCAACGAATGCCCGCTCCATTCATTCCCAGGCGGGATTGATGAGGTCCACAGAGTGACGCCTGATGCCTTAGACAGGCTCGCAGACTTAGATGTCCCCTTCTGACCCACCACCATACGAAAGAATGAGAAGATTATTAGTTCACTCTGAAAATATTTTTACTACTAAACCAATGCATGAATGCCTACATTACATTTACAACACATGAAAATTATTTATTTTGCAGTCTGTCAATCTATTATTGAAGATGGTGCATCTATACTAGACCCAATCATAAAGGTACATAAAACTATTACAAAATTAACCCTTAGGTTACCTCTAATTACAGACTCCAACTTAATCATTAATATTATGAAGTTCGGCAAATATACTCAAAAACAATTCTCACTCGTCTATATACAAATACAAAGAAAAAAGATTAATACTCACTGTTCTCAACAATAACAAATTTATTACTTTGAACAATGAAAATTCAGATCTTGCGAAGAGACTTTACAACATTCTTCCAGATAGAATTAAAAAAATGTGATTTACCGGTGCACTCACCCAAATTAATACAAGTGTAGGTATTTTATAGGTTTTATAAATTAACTTAAAAAATTACTACCTCAACACAGATTAACTTGGCGAGGCGGATTATGAGAAACCTCTACTTATAAATATAAATTTCTGTTCTTTAAATATTACCTACTGTTTCCATGTATATTATTTTCTGTTGTCAACTTTTTGTATTTATGTAATTTATTCACTAATGTTATCTGTTAACACTGAACTTTTTTTTGTATTTATTTATAAATAATACAAATTTCTTTCAATAAATATATTATTATTATCATAACAGTACCTCTGGGTACCTAAAACCATTTTTTCTGCTACAAAATCAAATATCCCATTGAAAAGTTATCTTCAAATGGCCGGGTTGTGCTACATAAAAAATCATATATAATTTATAAATATAAATGTAATTCTTGATTCAGATTTTAGTATTTTTTAAAAATTTAACCCACCAACTTGTAGATAAATATCCTTTTTCCAAACTAAAATAGAATTTTAAAAAATATTCAATTTATTTTCCATGTGATTCAGAATGATTAAATTTCAATTTTTTACGAATGGCTAGTGCTTCAATAGTAAATATAATTTTTTTTAATATTTATTCCTCACAGGAAGCCCTGGGGAAAATAATTTCCATCGAGGCTTTTTTTGTTTGGGGATGTTGTGTTGATGATGTTTTTTTTAGGGAAAGCAAAGTGTGGAAGTTCAGGGAAGGAAAAGGTATTGATAAGTGATTAGGGATCTCGGGATCAGTGACGGACGTTTAAATCCATTCCTCCCGCTGCGGTGCAAGGCGATGGGTCTAGAGAATCCAGTTGGAGAAATGAAAGGGTCTACCTTACCAGGCTTCTCCCAATCCAGTCTGTTTGTCAATCCGCAGTCAATTCTTGGACAAAAATCACGCCATGAACCCGGTCACCCCTGCTGTGTCATCTAACGCAGCAAATCACTTGGGGTGACCTATGGCACAGCTGTTGGTTATCCAATGGATGCTGCTACCCATATCCACCTCCCTAATTATAGTTTTTCGTAGTATTAGTAAAATTCCAACGAGAAACACTATTAAATTTTTTTATTATAACAAACCTTCCATATTGATATTTCTTATAGGATGTGTTTATTTTTTAAAGAATTGCTGTATAAAAAAAAATTGTTCTTAAACTTAAATGAAGTGGAGTGAGACCAGTCAGTGGCTGAGTTGGTATCGTGTCTGAGTCCCATCCAGGCGACGTGAGTTCAATAATTACTCGGCTGGTTAGTACTTCACTACGACACAAGCAACATTTTAAATTTACATTGGTGGTACTAGAAGATTTTCAGATTATTGTCAGGTCATTCATGACATGGCCCCTAGCGCACTCGATCGATAAGGATTGATAGGATAACTTTTGGTAACTTCTCAACGCCTCCCTAGGACAACTGCGGATCGCTAACGTACAAACAACAGTTGATGTCGACTAAATTAAGGACACTTAAGGCTCCGTCAAACAGTAGGCGTACTTACGCGCGTCAAGGCGTTAAAACGTCCCGGACGTATAACGCTGCTTTGTGTTGTACTGAACACGTCGAAGCCGTTCAAATAGAAAGTACGCGACGTTACGGCGCTTTAGTGCCTGTTTGAAGGAGCCTTTACGCTGACGCCTTGACGCGCGGTAAGTACGCCTTCTGTTTGACGGAGCCTTTAGTCATTGTGAACTGTCACTTATTCATTAGCGATCTGCAATCATGCTAGGGAACGATGAGAAGTTACCGAAAGTTATCCTGTCAATCCTTATCGATCGAGCGTGCTAGGGGGCCTGGGAATGCTCGACTTTCTTTTAAAAGAAAAAAAAATTAAATATATTTTGTATCTAAGTAAACAAAAAATTAACAATCCTAATTCACTGTTCATTCTGTTATGTAAATTATTATTTTAGATATCTTGATGTGTAACTAAATTACATTTAGCATACTCCGTAAGCGTTGAGTTGTATGAATATATTTCCGGAATATTTGTATTAAGTTGCAAATGTATAACCGCTCGTGTTTGCTAAAATGTGTGGAATTTAACCACGCTTCGGATTCCCCACATTTTCGCCAACTAACTAAATATAAATGTAAAGTAAGAAACGTACATCAAACATTCGTGTGGTAGTTAGAAATTCGCACATATTCAACCGATTTTATTCAGGGGCCGGATGTTCGTTTCATCGCATGGTAATGTCGATATTTTAATCTGAAAAATTTGTCATTTTTTATATCTCATTTTTCATGTTACGATTTGATATAAAGATTTTTTTGCCATCATATCAGTTGATGTTTTATTCTGAGCAATTAATTTTGCTTTTCGTTTATTTTTAAAAACATAATATTTAAACCTAAAATAACATTCTCAATGTAGACAGTTAGGCACGGAAGTATTTTATTTTAGTTTTGTTGTATTATTTGTGAGAAGGATATACGAACTGCTGCTCCAGGAACCATTTAATGTATAACCAATACCCTGCAGCAGGTTCGCTACGTTTGGTGACTTAGCAGGGGTGCCCGGGGTAATGGGATGAGGTTTTTCTAGGTCTTTGGCGATAAAAAGATAGATAAAAAAATAAAATTATTGCAGTATAGACTCAAAACGGGCGTTTGAAACAATCGATAGAGATAGATTAATAAAAAAAATAAGTATTATTGGAATTAATGGTATAGAAAATAATTGGTTTTTTGATTACTTACCAGAAAGAATACAATTACTAAAATATGGTGGTATAACATCTAAACCATATCATACTAATAATGGCGTTCCGCAGGGTTCTGTCATAAGTCCATTGTTGTTCATTACACAATGCTTTAACTCTTTGATAATATCATAGATGAATGATATTATCAAAGAGTAAGCATTGTGCAATTAAACTCTTTGCTGATGATACATTGTTAAATATAGCCAGTAAAAATTTACGAACGCCATTGATAAAATACATATTGACTTAAATTGTGTACTGCTTTGGTTAAACCAAAACAAACTAAATTTGAATGTTACAAAAACAAAGTTTTTAATTGCGGATAGCCTGGGTGGAAATGAGAAGGCAATACGAAAAATTGATAATGTAAATATAGAAAAGGTTAGCAGTATTAAATATCTGGGTATAATGTAAGATGATAAATATAAATTTGACGAACACTTAGAATACATAACAAAGAAAATAGCTAAAAAAGTTGGATTCCTTAAAGGGATCAGAAATAACTTGGATCTCAAGACAACGCGCCTTCTTCACAATTCCATTGTAACTCCACATTTAAATTATTGTTTCTTCTTAGGTAACGAAGCACACAATAATAAACTACAGGTCATACAAAATAGAGAAATGAGGATGATTTTAAAATGCAACTTGTTTACTAGAGTTAAAAAAGACACTATGTTACAAACCAGTTCAATCATTCATCTCATCATCGTCATTTTATATATAAATTTATTTATATTTAAATATAAAAAACTCGTGTCACGATGTTTGTCCAAGATAAACTCCGAAAACTTAACCGATTTTGATGAACTTTGGCTTACTGTGTGTAATTTGGACAATGATTTTAAAGTATTTGTATATTCCATAAGTTTGTGACAGATGGCGGTGTGAGTTGATTTATTGACAAAACGATTGTTTTCTATGTAACCATACAGTTGATAGTATTGTGTTTCGTTTGCCACAGCAATGCGTGGGCGGGTCAGCTAGTATTATTATATAAATGAGCGCTTTATTCAAACTATGCTCTTCCACTACTATGTGTATCTTTCAGGGGGTTTAACAAATTTGCATAAATGTGATTAATGTCAACCTTTTCGTTTTAAACAATGTTTTTCTTCTCATTAAGCAAACCTTTACCATAAATTATAATATGTAGATTACGGTTGGTAGGAATCAAGCGCGAGTTGAGTTTAAACAGCGACGCTTTGTCGAGCAGCAAACAACCCGTTCTGCTCAAGAAATTGTACAGAATGATGAAATTATCACCAAGAATCTGTGACGCCTTCATAAAGCTGAAATATTTTGCATAGTCCAAAACAATAAGTCAACCTTTACTTTGACCTTTTAATACTAAGAAAGACTTAAGTCTGTGGCAGACAATAAAATATTTTCAAAAAGTTTTAATGCATTTATCCAGTCTTGTAGTAGGTAAGTAGGTACTTTCTCAGCCACATATAAAATATCGATCAGTGACTAGCAATCACTATTTCGTATTTATGCATTTGATTTCAAATTGAAAATGGAATGCGATGCAAAATACGATATATGAGGCAGTGGAAAAGATAAGTGATTTTTGATTGACTGTCTCGGATTAGGCGCTCCGCTGACGAGGCAACTGAAACCAAACTAAAACCGGCTGGTTTATATATCTTGATTGGTCAAAAAGCTTGTTTAACCATAGACGAAGAACAATCAGCTGACATCTGGCAACTAGCAACGGCCGGCAACGGCAATCGGCAGTGCGAGTCGCGAGTCACCGCTTGCGTTACCACTGACAACCGATTTTTGAGTGATTGTGTAGTGTGCGGGCCATCACATTGTCATACAAAGACAGTTGCCAGTTGACAGTTTTCAGTTGCCTCAGTGGGCGGATCACCCTAATCTCTTCAGTGGTGGAGGGATTTGTATAAGATCTATAAAGGGGCTGTGGATGAAAAAAATCCTCAGAGCTTAATGTCATCTGTGGAGATGGTATGAGCCCATCCTTCCCACAGCGGTGTAAGGTGTTGGGTCTAGAGAGTCCGGCTTAAGAGTTCAAAAGGACTCCCTCAATTAGTCTCTCATCATCCGGCCGCCATGCAGTAAGTGGGGAAATGAATCCGCCGCCAAGACCTAGACAAACCTCACCCTATGACCCCTGTCACCAAATGTAGCGAGCCGTTTGGTATGACCTACGACAGGGGTGCTGTTTATCAAATAAATGTTTCTTAGGGCGGCTGTATACATACCCGCCTCCTAATTTAAATTAAGTAATACAGTGACTTTTAACGAAGGTTAGCAAATATGGTGCTGCTATCTTCAGACAATAGACTCGGTTACATACTCTGATGCGTGTTTTGTGTAATTTTGTACGTTAAATGACCTTGAAATGTGTATGTTTTACGTGTTTTGACCACTGCATAAGTAGAAGGTAAGCACATAAGGAAAAGGAGATAATTACTCGCTGCGGGATTTATGGTACTTTCTTCTAAATATGTATTTGGCCGGTTTTAACTATGCACTGTGTTGCGGTAATATTTCTTTTTAGAGCGGTGTGTAGCGAAAGATGAGGAAAGGGAATGCGGATGCTTAATATTAAATGCGGAGATGTTTGCAGGAAGAGTTTCGATTATTGACTGATTGTGGGTAATAGGAAAAAGTGACAGGTTTAGGGAAGGGTAGGAAGGAAATGTGACAATACTAGCTACAAGTACAGCAGTTCATGTATGTGTATAGGTTCGTACAGATGTATGTATGTAAGTGTAGCTGTGAAATTGCCAAACCATACTCTGTTTGATAGTTATGCTGAATCCACTGCTTTTTAATCCAAGTTAGTTTGTACGAAGTGGCGAATTGCGAATAAACTTCAGCGGATCTTAGTTATGTATAAGTACTGAACTTAGATTGGCAACTTACCTAAGCATGCATTGTACCTAAGTTGTGTAATTAAATACACCGTCATCACCTTTGTGCAGGATTCCTCAAGCCAAGTTTAGCCATTAACTCGCTTAAAACAATTGCCATTCACTTAATTAAGACTATAATTTCGGATTTGAACAACGGGCACTTAAGCATCCCTTTGAAAAACATCCAGCATAAGCCATTTGGTATTCCAGAGAGTAATTTATTATTACCAAATCGAGGTGTCTGAAACGTTTTTGTTTCTACTGTAAACTTGGGCAAGAATTTTAAAGTTTATCTTTAAAGGTTAGAGTGAAAATGTTGAATATCTATTCAAAGATTAAATACGAAGTAATAAATCGAGAAACTCAGCGGATACGGGTAGAAATTCCATTCACAGTAAAGTTGTCGATGTCCACAGCATGTGAACGAAGCAAAGAAGAGGAACGTGAAGATTCTACTAAGTAATCTCCCTATAATATTTATTTCTTCGTACTCCTACTCAAGGTGATGTTTAAAAAGAAAAATTACTTTAACAATTTTTAGAAAATCTCCATTCTTTGATTGTATAATAATTTTGTGGTCGAGTGGTCACGATCCTACAGACCCGGATATAGCGGGTTCAAATCCAGGAAAGTATTTTGATTAATTTGTCTTGTTTCACCATTTATTCATTTAAAATAATATATAGTATATTTGCGGCACGTTTCAGAGTGGTAGATACTTTTAGTATATATTCAGTCAGAAACGTTTCTTCCAAATTACTTCAGCCATTGGTAGGGTATTTACACAATACATAGCTAGACTTACCTACATACATCTATATATAAACAACCGCTGTACTTGTAGTAAGTATTGTTACATTTCCTTCCTACCCTTCCCAATATACCTTTATTACCCATTATCAGTCATTAATCGACCTTCCCCGCGTGAACGTTTCCGCATCTATAATCCGCATTTTTCGCTCTTCGCCGCCTGTGAAAAAGAATGTACCGCAATTAATATAATTATATAAAGTCCAGGATAAAACCAGCGAAATAGAAGAAAGTCCCACAAGTTTCGCAGTAAGTCATTTCTCTCATTTCCTTATGTGTATAATTTCTACTTTTGCAGTGGTTAAATCACACACATATACACATTTCAAAGGTCCTTCAATATTCAAAATCACATAAAATACATACCCAGCTGTGTTTGGTGCCCAGATCTGAATAACCATTTACTTCCCCACCTCTCTATTAACCTTCTTCTCCTCACTACTAAATAAGCCTCTAATTTAACTATCCTAACTACCACTTTTCATGGTCACCATTTGTTCATGGATCCCCGAGGAAGGGAATGCGTGATCCTGACAAAATTCCTGACTTAGCAATAAAACCACCCATTCCTGGAGGGAGGAAGGGGGGGGGTGGCTAGAGAATTTCAGGAATCATAAACTTAACGGATCATTGGTCAGAATTCAGCCAGACACCCGGTGAACACCATCCATTCTGAGGGGGGGGGGGGGGGGGAGAATTTCAGGTTATGAATTCTATGCTTTACCTAGGACGTAAAATAATTTGTGCATCGATATTTATAATTACTTCCATATTAATAAAAATGTGTCATAATTTTTATTTTTATTTTATGTTCATGTTCAACCTTGCGTGGACCCCCTTACATTGTTCAATGATTCACTGAATGTTCCCGGGAACCACTTTGGGAACCACTGGCCTACATTGATAGGTAAAGCCAAGACATCATTTTTGTTCTTTACCATCTAATCCAATAAATATTCGTGGACCCCCACATACAACTTGTAGACCCCCATTTTTTTTACGCCAACGTAGACCTCCATTGAGTCTCCCGTGCACCTGGACCACTTTGGAAATCACTGCTCTAGACGGTTGAGAGCAATCGGACTAAAAAAACAACGACAAAAAATGAGAAAAATCATTTTAAAAATTTTAGCATTTTATTTTTTACCAACCAACACTTTTTAATGACACTGACCTCATAAACTTAATACTAGATGCCTAGTTATTTATTATGGATTATACTTACTTCGACCAATGCCTGAATTGCCTGCAAACCAACCTTCCTCTTTCTCTCATTTAGCTTCCCCCGTTTTCTTGGGTCTCACAATACAACACGTTTATAGTCATATTACCTTTGGGCCTTTGAGACTCCTGTGCGATTACTGCATTTTAAAAATAAGTAGGTATTTCATTCAATCATTATATCAGTGTATTTATTTCAAGAAGCGTAAAAATTCATAATTAGTGAGCGTTTGGTATATTGTATTATAATTAATGATATTGCATTTAAAATCATTACAGAATAAATCGGAAAAATGTAGGCAATAATATGGTATAATAAACGGACCTTAAATATAACATTAAATCTCACAATATAATATTAAACTTGCCTTAAACAGTAAAAATAATAATTTTATTTGAAATATGAGATAAACGTCAATATGAAATGTGTAGATGATAGTACCTAAAAATAAATAATATTACAAATAAACATTAAAATATGCTTTAAAAACCCTGACAAGTGAATGCGTCAATACTTCCAAATCAATTCTTAAATCACATTTTTTATAAAAATTGTAATTTTGTTAAATAAAAAGAAAGCTCTTTGCAATTGTCATTATATGACGAGTTTTACGTTGCTTTCAAAAAAAAATTTATATCAATGAAGCTACCATTTGGTCGGATGCAGCATCGCCAATATAGTCACTGCTAAATAACTGGTCGTAATCAGAAATCCCGTCAATTTCTTCGTAATCCATTCCCATCACAGAGTTTAAAACGAATATCACGAAAAATAACATTACCAATATGTGATACCCTGACGCAGATATCACTGCTCCTGCCGAAGAGCTCATTACTGAAACAGATAAAATGGTTTTTTTATGTATTATTTGCAGATGGAAAATATGTCTGTTCATTCTGGAATTCGCTACTTTAAAATTTGTAAATAAAAATTAATAACATTTAAAATCTTTCGTTATTTCGACATTAGTTTGAAAATCTGTAGTAAAGTGACATGTATGTCTTAAATCATCCATAAACCACTCAAATGATTTACAAATTAAACAAAACTTCAGTCACGTAAGAAAATGTCACTTTTTTCAATTTCTTACATCTAACCAGGCCGAAATGATTATATAAGTTTACATTAGAGATATAATACTTTCTGACAAGTATCCGTTTTCGTGGTGACTTTACTTTAGAAAGAATTAAGGTTCGTAGAAAATGTATAACATAACCTTAAGAAAAAAAAAATCTTTCACTCGATATAAAAAAAATTAGGGAAACAAAAACATTTTCGGTAGAAAATTTAAATGTGGATTAGAGATCCAAATATTAATACATTTCATTATACAACCGTGCCCCGTAATATTTTCGGTTTTAAAAAGAAAATCATCGCCGCATTAATTATTTTATTTCAGCTCAGTTTAATTTATTTTATTTTAATATATTATTTCGTATTATCTGTTTACTAAGTTTTATAAAATTATGAAAAGGAGGCTCAGCACGGATAAAGTACCCAGTGGGGCCACATTATAAAATATTTTTTTAAAATACGTAAAGTTATTTTATCAAATAAAAATAATCAAAAAACCTTATTTAATTAGGTCTATAATCATTTCGCCAATTGGAAGATGATTATGATCATATTTTTTTTATTTTAGTGTAGAATTATTAATGCGTCAATTGACTTGACAGGGCATTCTTTCGTTACATACATAATAGAACCATTGTTTTCTAAATGAGATTGTTAATAAGCGAGCCCTTGCTCCGAATAATGTTTTTATCCGACAATATTTTTTTTCCGTAAAAATTGGAAAAAACGAAACCGGTTATGTTTGATAACCTTTTATATTTAAAACAAAATAAGCATACAATTCTTAAGGCTTTAAGCATACAATTTTTAAAGGAAAAGTCGTTAAAAAAGGTTATTAATTTAGAATTTATTACAATAATTTGTGCTGAAGTCGTGGAAAAATGTTGTATAAGAAAATTTCGTATACAACATTATTCAACAAAATGTTTTTTTTATACTTTTCTAATATAATTAATTTAATTTAATAATTTTTTTTTTTATAATTTAAATATATCATTGATGCATTTCAGCTTAAAAAGCAAAAAAACTATATGAATAAATGAAACTATTTACAATCGAGATTTTGTCTTGAGATCAACATACAACATTATTCCACAAAACTGTTTCAATGGCTAAAACAACATTTTTTCTGGACGAATTCTACTTTCACGCATTCTTCAGTTGAAGTGTATCTCGTTGAAGCCATAATACGTTCATTTTCTCCATTTATTCTCATGAATTAAACCAATCTCCGTGATTTCGATAAATGGGTTTATACAAAATTCTTCCACAAATCGACATTTAAAATGCTGCCACAGGCCTAAAAAGTTTGCATTACCATAATTCCAATCTTAAACGATGCGTTATAATATTCCCAACATTATTCTATCAATAACTCAACATTGATAATTACAACGTTATTCGGGTAAGGGCTCAAGTACATAACTAAAATCACTTTTGATTAAAATATTCGTGTATAAAAATTTATACATTATACGTACTTCTTTCTGATTTCGGATCCGACGCCAGTGGGAGAGTAAGGGTTGCGCTATCCAGGTAGACTGGGTGCAATTGAGCGATACATCTCACAACCATTTTGCCACCCCTGAAGTGTAATTGGGAAAGAGGAAGAGAAATCATCGAAATGCTCCTTTGGAAACCACCCTCCAAATTGTTGAATATTTTTGTTGCTCCTGACATCTGAAAAATTAAGTCAAATGAATTAATAAATTGTTAAAACTTATTTATGTTAACTCGATGGCAAGTGCCATGAAAAAGTTACAAGTAGGTACCTATGAATTTACAATTTTGTAGTGTAATATTAATAGCGTAGTATGAACATTGTATCTTCCTTAATATATTTTTCGTACTGGTAGTGATATCTAGTGATCGCGACACAAAGCTTTTAAGCTGGAAAATCCTCTTGAAGTTTTCGAAGTTTGACAATAGGGGAATTTTCTAAATACTAATATTGCTTGTTTTCGTGATATTAATCTTCATTTCAAGTTTAATAAATTTATGTAGAACACATGTATGCGATAAGGTTTCCAGTCCAGTTTAGTTTCGGAAATTTAATACGTGTTGAATAATGCTTTCAACGGACTTCCCTGATAATATTTACAAAAAATATTTTTATTCAGGTGAATTATTTTTGGAAATTATATTTATAATAATTGTTGAAATTGTCCAATATTGTGGTTTTACTGTTGGCTTGGGGAACAAATTAACAGGGCTTTTTTAATCAAATCGTCACAACACATGACACATGTTCGGTACTTCAACCGATATGATACTTTCTCTTGGTATATATTTCTATTCTGTTTTTTTTTGTATTGTGTGGCTGCGTATTTTTGCATTATTCGATTGTCAAAACTTTATGTGCTCTCCAATTTTTTTTTAAATCGGTAATATATTATTTACCGATTTATTATATACTTCTGATAATATGATAGAATGTTGTGTATTGCTTTATATATAATACGAATGCAAATTTTAATTAATACATTCCCGTACACACCCCTTCAACTTAGCCAAACTGGTGACCCCGACGTGATGAAGATGACAAAATGACAATGACAACAGCATAATAGGGTAGCAAAATGTATGGGTTTGGGAGAAGCTTTTTATTTTACTGTCAGCGGTAACGGCATGCCTTGGACGTTTTGCTTTCTCGTTGTGCCGCCATTCCGTAGTAATTATAAAAGCGCCCGTTGTTCTTAGTATAAGTTATACAGTGTGCATTTGAAGGACGTATTGTTGGAAACCAGATGTAAAATGCATGACAAGACTGGGTAAATTTATCTCTAGGTATTTCTATTTGAGAATTTTACCATGAATATCTACAACGTTCCCTCGCGACCTTCCTCTGGGACTAAAACTCGTATATTTCAAAGGGGAAGTCTAATGCAATTTACTAGAGGCTGCCAAGAAAATTGCGTTATTGAACGTAGGGATCTGTGGTTAGTGCAAAAAGGAATTATAATTGTATTATGGAAGACATGTTGAAAAATGCATCTTCAGCCTGAACCTTGAGCGGGCGCAATAGAAATTGCTTCGGGCGTCGCGTCGCGTTGTTTATACGCCGCCGTATTCACAAGCCGTTTACCTACAAAGTACCAAAATACATTGTTAGCCTGCTCAGCGTCTGTTTATTATATTATACTCAACGCTCACGTAGATTAGATTCATTTATCTATGCACATAAATTTTTTCCAATGGAAAACCTTTAAAAAACGTGTGATTAATAAAGATGTCATTTCCCAGTAATAGATAATAAATTCAGTAAAAGATAAATATCGTAAGTCAAAAATGAAAATAGCTTAACATATTACAAAGATATCATAAATCGTCAATTTTTTAGTTACTCCAGGCGCCTTTAGACTTGGGGCTTTTCCGGGGAATTAAAAATTGATTGATGAAAACGAAATTTTAACATTTTTTTTTCTTAATGCAGCTACAACACGCAATCCAAGCAACAACAAGAGGAAGTAAAGTGTTATTTTTATTTTTATAGTGAATACCTCACAAGAGTCCCAACTGCTCCCGTCTGGAGCCTGTGAGACTTTGGCATCCCCAATGGGAGTATGTTATGAGGCTGAAGGTAAGTGGAAAAGGGAAGGAGACGAGGAAGAGGAAGGTGGGAAAGTACCTGGCTATTCAGATCTAGTCACTAAACACGGCTAAAGCCATTTCAAGCAACGTATCAATTCTGAATGGTGGTCTTACACCAGGGCGATACTATGAGTATCTTCCACTCTGGAACATGCCGCAAATATACTATATATTGTTTTAAATAATTAATTGTGAAATTACACAAATAAATTAAATAAAATTTATTTGCGCACGCCGGGTTCGAACCGGCGGCATTCGGAATGGCAGTCCAACGCCCTACCGCTTAGCCTAATTTGGAGTTATATTTGTATATTTCAAGCCATTTCTACATTTATACAATAGAGAGATTAGTCACGAAGCATTACAAGCATGAAGCCGGGCACAACGTATCTCCAACATCGTTCACCCATACTTACTACAAATCATATTTACAGCGGGGCCCGTCTATGTTTCTACCTACACACCAAATGCGTAACTTGAATTTGCTTTGCGGCTTTGATAGTCCGTGCAGTTAAGTCACAAGTCAGTGTACAAGTATATACCTACTTCATTTTTGCTCTTATCTTCTAGGCTTACACATGATTGTCTCCATATTAAGGTTTTATGTTTCCTTGTACTCACGAGCTGGTTGTTGACCAGGATGGTGAGATTAAGGGCAGGGCGGGAGGGGGGCGCGGAACAGTTGGCCTTCATGACGTCACCAGGACCGTAATGGGGGCGGTCCACGTAAATCACAGGACCTGATTCGGGGGGCGCTGTAAAAAAAATATTATCATTTTTAAAACATATTTTGAGATATCACCGGTCATGAACCTGTTACACTTAAATAATAATGAAGGTATGTGTGGGTGTTAAAACTATATTCACATTATTACGCGTACATTCATTGGTTATGTTTTTTTAACCGTTCACATCTCAGGCGAAATTACCTTTCTTTTTTTAATTTTAACTCCACACAGGATGCTCTTAGGAAAATAATTTCCCTCAGGGCCTATGTCATCTTTGAAGATGCTGGGTGGAGGGACTTTTTGAGGAGACGAAAGAGGAAACGCAGAGGCCGGCAAATCGTTCCACAGCCGAGCTTTTAAAGCGACCCGTTCTCACGTGACAACCGTGTACATATATGTTGGGCGCGCGTTTGGCGTATTTCCCGACTACGCACTGGTGCCGAGGGGATCAATGACGCTAGTTCCTCTGAGCATATTCCATTGAAATACCGGTAGAACAAGAATACCTCATGATAATCTACGGACTTACGTAATAGGTATTCTAACCATGTAATAATTTGATATAATATACCTATAACCTGTTTCATATTGTACTGCGTACGTCTTAAAGAACAAATATATGTATTAGTCACACTATTTCAAAAGTAATTTCACCAATAAAATTATATAATTAAACAAAAAATAACAACATTAAGAGGGTACCAGATAATACCGGAAATAAGTCCTTTTTAAATCAAATTCTAGACGTATTGACTCTTTTTTACAAAAAAACATAAATTGATTTTGAAAGATTGTTATTTTTTCTGGTACACGCAGTTTTAAAATTTTGAAAAACGAAGTGTATTTTTGATATACTAAGGTTATACCGTTGGTCGTTAGCAGATTTGTTTAATTATCAAACGATAGATTCTATTAAACAACACAAATTTCAAATCATATAATCATGCAACAAAATAAATCGATACATAATCTGGTCAACACAGTTTTCAGAATTTTAATTTTAATTAAATTAAAATCATTAAAAAATAAATCCGACAACATGTTTTGTGACAAAAATACTTCAGTTTTTCTATTTATTTAAGGTCTAACAAACTAAAACATTTCAATTTTTTTACACACTTATTATGTTTAGACATTATAGAAAAAATTATAAATACTTATATTCAAAAATAGTTACAAAAAGTACACGATATTTAATAAATCATCGTGCGTTTTGAGCATTTTTATTGCTTACTTGAATGTAGGTATATATTAAAGCAAGTTTTGAATAAATGAAATAAATCGACATAAAATTTTTAATTTAAAAAATTTGATACGGGGAATAATCGATATTTCTCATTGGAACCTCCCTGTACAGTTGCAAGCATTTTTAAACTTTTACTCTCAGCCGCTGGTCAATCGCTCTAAGGACATTAAGCCTTGGCTTCAGAAATTATAGGATAAAGATTTGATTAGTATTATATAAACACCTTCATAGAAGTTACTGAAAAAAACTTACCCAATCCACGAAGTTTAACAATAAAAGTCTCTGAAAATCTCTCTATCCAAAAACAATTTCCCTTTAGCACAGGATCTCTCAGTGATGAACAGCAAGAAAATATTCTACATCTCTTTAACATTAATATTTCATATATTAAGTATATCTTCTCGAAATTACAAAATTATAACACATTAATTAAATAAGGGTCTCAGGTAGGTAAAGCACTGGCGTCCACGTCGACTTTTTTGTGAAAGCTCTCATTGAGTGATTATCATAAAATTAAATTAATGGATTAGACCTTTCAGAAAACCCACCAAATGAAAAATTTGAATGATAAAAGTGTGATAAATTATATAATAATTTAATAGCTTCGTTAGTTAGTCTGACATTTGACAATCCGTATAAGAATAAAATCAGACAATAATATAATAAACCAAATATAAAACTTATTTCCACTATTATATTATTATTATTAGTATTAGTATTATTTTTTTTTTCACCAGATTTACAGGAACGGGTTTAGTTTTTCCCTTTAGTTTTTTTTAGGAAAAACTAAACCCTTTCATACACTTTTCCATATAAATGATCATCTAGTAAATCCACGTTATGCAAGTGTATTATATAAGTATAATTAATACAAAACAATACAAGAACAACACGTAAATCTACCAAACTATTAAATGGGAATATAATTCACCGTCTCCAGATATTTTCATATCAGAGGGTTCGGCTCTGTGGAATTCCTAATTTGACCGATAAATCCTACTGATCCCTCAATATAAATATTTAAAAAATCTTTCGTAATTCTACATGTATTTAAAATGACTGATTTTTGCATTTTTATATACAAATTCTTTGACAAATCTAATATGCCTAAATTTTTAATAAGAGAGCTAGGTATAATGCCAGTAGCCGAAATAACAAAAGGTAATATTTTTATAGTCTGAGAATGCCAAATTCTTTTAATTTCATTTCCTAAATCTGTATACTTTCTTATTTTTTCAGAAACAGATTGTTGAATATTACAGGAATTTGGAATAGCTACATCAATAATATAAGTTATTTTTTTAATTTTGTCATGTAAAACTATATCAGGTCTATTATGACCAATTGGTCTGTCTGTTAGTATAGTTTTATCATAGTAAATTTTAAAGAAATTATTTTCTAAAAATGAATTTGGTTCGTATTCATAATATGGTACTATATTATGACAGTCAATCAAGTTATGTTTAATTACCAAACTTTGGTGAATTATTTTTAAAACCTGATTGTGCCTAAATGTATACTCAGACGGCGCTAATATAGAACATCCTGATATAATGTGTTCTATAGTTTCCGGAAAAGCCATACATTTTCTACATAAATCATCAATTTGATTTGGATTATTATTTTTTTTTTTCTTTTTTTTTTTATATTATTATTTTTTTTTTTTTTTACCAGATTTACAGGAACGGGTTTAGTTTTTCCCTTTAGTTTTTTTTAGGAAAAACTAAACCCTTTCATACACTTTTCCATATAAATGATCATCTAGTAAATCCACGTTATGCAAGTGTATTATATAAGTATAATTAATACAAAACAATACAAGAACAACACGTAAATCTACCAAACTATTAAATGGGAATATAATTCACCGTCTCCAGATATTTTCATATCAGAGGGTTCGGCTCTGTGGAATTCCTAATTTGACCGATAAATCCTACTGATCCCTCAATATAAATATTTAAAAAATCTTTCGTAATTCTACATGTATTTAAAATGACTGATTTTTGCATTTTTATATACAAATTCTTTGACAAATCTAATATGCCTAAATTTTTAATAAGAGAGCTAGGTATAATGCCAGTAGCCGAAATAACAAAAGGTAATATTTTTATAGTCTGAGAATGCCAAATTCTTTTAATTTCATTTCCTAAATCTGTATACTTTCTTATTTTTTCAGAAACAGATTTTTGAATATTACAGGAATTTGGAATAGCTACATCAATAATATAAGTTATTTTTTTAATTTTGTCATGTAAAACTATATCAGGTCTATTATGACCAATTGGTCTGTCTGTTAGTATAGTTTTATCATAGTAAATTTTAAAGAAATTATTTTCTAAAAATGAATTTGGTTCGTATTCATAATATGGTACTATATTATGACAGTCAATCAAGTTATGTTTAATTACCAAACTTTGGTGAATTATTTTTAAAACCTGATTGTGCCTAAATGTATACTCAGACGGCGCTAATATAGAACATCCTGATATAATGTGTTCTATAGTTTCCGGAAAAGCCATACATTTTCTACATAAATCATCAATTTGATTTGGATCTTTGATTATATGCTTCCTATAATTTTTGGTATTAATTACTCTATCTTGAATAGCAAGCATAAAACCTTCTATTTCTGCGCTCAACTCTCCAATACTCAACCATTTGTTTGACGAAAGTTTGTCAACATACGTTTGGTTGAGATAATTGAAGTGTTTTGCGTGAATAATTTTATTTGACCAGGAATCTAATAATTCCTGGTTGGTATTTATAAAAATGTTGGCATTCTCGTCGTATAAATTTAAAGGTGAAATATTTCTGTCTGCCTTGCAAATTATTTTATGCAGCTCTGAGCTATTAGCTTTTCTATGAAAAAAATTTCTTAACATTTCTACCTGATTTTGTTTTAAAGAAGTTATTTTGACTATACCTCTACCTCCTAAATTTCTAGGTAAATTAATTCGTTCTATAGCTGAATTTGGATGATGACAATTAAACTTTG
Organism: Limnephilus auricula; assembly: GCA_951813805.1. Taxonomy (NCBI): domain Eukaryota; kingdom Metazoa; phylum Arthropoda; class Insecta; order Trichoptera; family Limnephilidae; genus Limnephilus; species Limnephilus auricula. The sequence continues at coordinate 13,363,348 of OX638403.1, forward strand.
TTAACGTAGTTCTAATTAATCGTTCTAAGCTATCTAAATCTGTATTAGACCATTTAATTATACCAAATGAGTACGTTAATAGAGGTATTGCCCAACTATTTATTGCCTTTACTAAATTTTTAGCAGATAGATTGCATTTTAAAATTTTTCTTATCCTAGTTTGAAATTTAATCCTAATTTCATTTTTAATACTAGTATGATCTAATCTATTCGATTGCGGGTATCCTAAGTATTTATAAACCTCATCCCCTTTCATACTTTTAATTTTGAAATTTCTAAATATACCCTCATCTCCATCTATAATTTTGCCTTTCTCTATATGGATCGTTCTACATTTATCTAGACCAAAAGTCATTTTAATATCATCTGAAAAAATTTTAACTACCTTAATCATTTTCTCTAAATTTGATTCAGAATTTGAAAATAATTTTATATCATCCATATATAATAGATGCGAAATTGTACTACTCTCTCCTGTATTTCCCTTAATTTTTATTCCAAACTTGCTTTTTATTAACATTTTGGATAGAGGATTTAATGCTAAGCAAAACCAAAGAGGACTCAACGAGTCTCCTTGAAAAATTCCTCTTTTTATTGAAATGCCCGGTACTACTATTTTCTTACCCTTTAAATTGATAAATAAATCTGTATTCCAAAATGACATAATATTTTATTATATTATTTTTTTTTTTTTTTCACCAGATTTACAGGAACGGGTTTAGTTTTTCCCTTTAGTTTTTTTTAGGAAAAACTAAACCCTTTCATACACTTTTCCATATAAATGATCATCTAGTAAATCCACGTTATGCAAGTGTATTATATAAGTATAATTAATACAAAACAATACAAGAACAACACGTAAATCTACCAAACTATTAAATGGGAATATAATTCACCGTCTCCAGATATTTTCATATCAGAGGGTTCGGCTCTGTGGAATTCCTAATTTGACCGATAAATCCTACTGATCCCTCAATATAAATATTTAAAAAATCTTTCGTAATTCTACATGTATTTAAAATGACTGATTTTTGCATTTTTATATACAAATTCTTTGACAAATCTAATATGCCTAAATTTTTAATAAGAGAGCTAGGTATAATGCCAGTAGCCGAAATAACAAAAGGTAATATTTTTATAGTCTGAGAATGCCAAATTCTTTTAATTTCATTTCCTAAATCTGTATACTTTCTTATTTTTTCAGAAACAGATTTTTGAATATTACAGGAATTTGGAATAGCTACATCAATAATATAAGTTATTTTTTTAATTTTGTCATGTAAAACTATATCAGGTCTATTATGACCAATTGGTCTGTCTGTTAGTATAGTTTTATCATAGTAAATTTTAAAGAAATTATTTTCTAAAAATGAATTTGGTTCGTATTCATAATATGGTACTATATTATGACAGTCAATCAAGTTATGTTTAATTACCAAACTTTGGTAAATTATTTTTAAAACCTGATTGTGCCTAAATGTATACTCAGACGGCGCTAATATAGAACATCCTGATATAATGTGTTCTATAGTTTCCGGAAAAGCCATACATTTTCTACATAAATCATCAATTTGATTTGGATCTTTGATTATATGCTTCCTATAATTTTTGGTATTAATTACTCTATCTTGAATAGCAAGCATAAAACCTTCTATTTCTGCGCTCAACTCTCCAATACTCAACCATTTGTTTGACGAAAGTTTGTCAACATACGTTTGGTTGAGATAATTGAAGTGTTTTGCGTGAATAATTTTATTTGACCAGGAATCTAATAATTCCTGGTTGGTATTTATAAAAATGTTGGCATTCTCGTCGTATAAATTTAAAGGTGAAATATTTCTGTCTGCCTTGCAAATTATTTTATGCAGCTCTGAGCTATTAGCTTTTCTATGAAAAAAATTTCTTAACATTTCTACCTGATTTTGTTTTAAAGAAGTTATTTTGACTATACCTCTACCTCCTAAATTTCTAGGTAAATTAATTCGTTCTATAGCTGAATTTGGATGATGACAATTAAACTTTGTTAACGTAGTTCTAATTAATCGTTCTAAGCTATCTAAATCTGTATTAGACCATTTAATTATACCAAATGAGTACGTTAATAGAGGTATTGCCCAACTATTTATTGCCTTTACTAAATTTTTAGCAGATAGATTGCATTTTAAAATTTTTCTTATCCTAGTTTGAAATTTAATCCTAATTTCATTTTTAATACTAGTATGATCTAATCTATTCGATTGCGGGTATCCTAAGTATTTATAAACCTCATCCCCTTTCATACTTTTAATTTTGAAATTTCTAAATATACCCTCATCTCCATCTATAATTTTGCCTTTCTCTATATGGATCGTTCTACATTTATCTAGACCAAAAGTCATTTTAATATCATCTGAAAAAATTTTAACTACCTTAATCATTTTCTCTAAATTTGATTCAGAATTTGAAAATAATTTTATATCATCCATATATAATAGATGCGAAATTGTATTATATTATATTATTATTAGTATTATTTTAAGTATTAATACTAATAATAATATAAAAAATTATAATAATTAATATTGAAATGCCCGGTACTACTATTTTCTTACCCTTTAAATTGATAAATAAATCTGTATTCCAAAATGACATAATATTTTATTATATTATTATTATATTATATTATTATTAGTATTATTTTAAGTATTATATTAGTTTTTTTTAACATTATGATTTAAAACTCAAATTAAAATATTTTAATTAATGAAGACAATATTAGCGAAACTCAATTGAAAATCTGAAACAGAAAAATCAGAAAAAGATCTGGTCCCAGACATGAACCGATCTTTTTCTGATCTTTCTATTTCAGATTTTCGACGGTCATAAACACAGTTGTTTTCAACAACACAAGTGCTCTTACCAAAGACATCTAGATGACCAGTCATTGTGGAGGTAGCGAATGAAGGGGCATCTGCAGAAACCTCGCAGCTATAGTTTCCTGCCATATTAAACTCCAGCTTCCGGAGCATTACTTGGGTCTCGTTGGATAGCGATAGCTGGAAAAAAAACACACTGTCAATCACAAAGAAAAAAATAAGTTTCCCAATTCGTTGGATCTGTACGATTTGTAACATCGTTTAAGGTTGGATTTTTAGCGTGTCGACCACCTAACAGAAAATCCTTAGAATATATTATTTCGATTTGAAAAATAAATATGTTATAGCCATTGACGAAGTATTATACTTCGTCAATGGTTATAGCCAATTTACTTAGGACCTTAGGCCCCAGAAAGGCCAATGAAATTAATTGTCTGCTAAAATATTCATACTTTTGGTAAGATCAATTTCAGTAAATAAAAATAAGAAAAAATCAACTTTCCTTCGAGCAATCAAGCACGCCCACAACACGCTTCCATCGTCAGTGATGTAGATATTATCATTCATAATATATTATCTGTCTCCGTTTTTTCTAATTAATTTATAAAAAATATTTCGGTAATCTTAAATTATAATTTGTGTTGTCTGCTAGAGTACATATTATTGTATTTATTACGAATCATAAATCAATCATGAAATAATACGAGAGTAATTTCTTTAAAATTTACTATGATAAAACTATACTAACAGACAGACCAATTGGTCATAATAGACCTGATATAGTTTTTTTTACATGACAAAATTAAAAAAAGAACTTATATTATTGATGTAGCTATTCCAAATTCCTGTAATTTTCAAAAATCTGTTTCTGAAAAAATAAGAAAGTATACAGATTTAGGAAATGAAATTAAAAGAATTTGTCATTCTCAGACTATAAAAATATTACCTTTTGTTATTTCGGCTACTGGCATTATACCTAGCTCTCTTATTAAAAATTTAGGCATATTAGATTTGTCAAAGAATTTGTATATAAAAAATGCAAAAATCAGTCATTTTAAATACATGTAGAATTACGAAAGATTTTTTAAATATTTATATTGAGGGATCAGTAGGATTTATCGGTCAAATTAGGAATTCCACAGAGCCGAACCCTCTGATATGAAAATATCTGGAGACGGTGAATTATATTCCCATTTAATAGTTTGGTAGATTAACGTGTTGTTCTTGTATTGTTGTGTATTAATTATACTTATATAATACACTTGCATAACGTGGATTTACTAGATGATCATTTTTTATGGAAAAGTGTATGAAAGGGTTTAGTTTTTCCTATGGGAAAAACTAAACCCGTTCCTGAAAATCTGGTGCGTAAATTATAATAATATTAATCTTAGAAATCTCATAATTTGTAGGGTTCCACGACAACTCAACAAAGTTGCATTTCAACACCCCTTTGAAAAGGGATGTTGAATTGGGTCGACGTTTTAAAATAATAATCGTTGAACGATCGTTTGAGATCTGTAGTTATGCTAGGGAACGATGAGAAGTTACCGAAAGTTATCCTATCAACCGTTGTCGATCGAGTATGCTAGGGGCCCTGATATTGTTAGGCGTAGCATAGCGTTCGTACGTCGACCTAATATGTAGGTATCTACGTTAAAGGTACACAAAGAAACCGATAATCAATTTTTTTAAATATCTTTCGTCTTGTTTATAAAATAAATCGAGTAAATTGGATGCCTTTTACTGAAAAACTCAATCCGTAAATAATTCGATTCACTTGAAAAGTCGACGAAACGGATTCCAAACAAGCAGAGTAATCCATATAATATTATGCAATTCGTCTGTCAAATTTGTTTTCCTCGACAAACAACATTTGAACCATCCGACTGCAGTCGCCGGGTCACGTAGGTACTAGCACCAAAGTTGTATTTCATGAAATGTGATGGCTTTATACAACGCCCGTACCAGAATTGCCTCGGAATGTAAATACAGTATAGCAGTTTTGCACGAGTAAGAAACGCAGTCCCGTGCCGTCAGTTTGTTTTACTGGGAACATTCTGAAGAGAATACTTCCCGTGAAAGTTTGCACGATATTATTACTGTAAGCATTTGTTGTAAACTTTCAAGAGAAACTAGGGAAAATTATAGTTTATTTCTGGATGTTTTAGCTCAAACTTAAATATTTCTTAGAATGTAATTAATTGCATCTACACACAAATTTCCGTAATGCATTTCTCCCAGGTGTTAGTAATGGTTAAACATACATGTAGTTTGTGTAAATGTACAGAAAATAGGGATACGCTTTAAGTACTTAAAAACTTTGTAGTGGTTAGATAATAATTAGAAGTAAGTAGCTATTTGAGTTGCCAGAAATGAAAAATATTGCATTTTAATAAATATCGATTTTAGCGGCTATTGTTTTTGTCGTGAAAATTTTAAGGCTAGTTTTTTCCTCTCTTTTAAATAAATTCTTATGTTAAAAATATGTTCTTAGGTTCTAAGTTTGGGTTTTATTAAAAAAAATACAATTTTTATATTAATATGTCAAAACATGGCTCGAAGAAAAGAGGTCAAGTGTATACTTTATCGATTTTTCTTGGTCCCTTCTATTGTAGGAACACTAATTCTAATAAATCAATTTTTAAATTTAAAGTTAAATGCTCTAAGAGCTAAGCTATTTATTTATAAAAAATACATGATTATACACACATTAAAACATTTACATATATGTGATACATTAGATCACCATACTAGGCGACTGCCTGTTTCATAGTGACCATTGGAATATAGTTATATAGTTCCTTTGTGATGTCTAGTGTAAACATAAGAACTCAATATATAAATATGTAATATAATTTAATACAATATAATCAAATTTCTTGTACACGTGCTTCTTGTAGTAAATCTTGAACAGCTTAAGTCAATAAAAAAAACACGGAAAACTCTATAATATCATTGATACCAAAAAAATGTTCATGACATTCCTCGGACGTCCCCGAATTCATATAACTTATTTGTTTGTAGTATTTTCTCGTAGAAACTGGTTTCTTCGTCCACATTCTTACATAAAGGTATATTAATCAATTCCGGTTATCAGCCAGTGGACCCTTAACTTGGGCATAACCAGTGGATCAAAAACGTGGCTGCGGAACCTTCTGCCTACAAAACTTTGTGCATTAAAATAATTTCATTTTCTTACATAATTGTATCGGTAAGTCCTTCGACTTTGGGCTTGCAACTTTACAACTGCAACTCATATAAGTAATAATTTTAATAATTAATAATTTTAAGTCATCAACATGTTGGGTTCCTGGTTGTCGAAAAATCGTAATAATTTTAAGTCATCAACATGTTGTGTTCCTGGTTGTCGAAAAATCGTTCGACTTTAGCGTGTCGGGTGGAGCTATCTCAGACTTATGTCAGCCCGTAACCCATTGCACCGCGAAGCCCTTAAACTGAATCTGAGGATTCTTTGGTCTACAAAATGTGGTATAATAACTAAGTAAAAAATCCTTATATCAACGTGTATCCCTGGTAAAAAGAAGAAGAGGAAGTTGAGAAGACCTTCGGCTTATACCTCGGACTTCAAGCACTGCACTGTGGTGTAAATTAATAATATTGCCTTAGTTGTTTACAAAAAATAAAAATAGCCTTGTCTCACGTCAACGTGTATCCCTGGTATCGGGAAATCCTTCGACTTCGGCACGTCGAGCGGTGCGTATCTGTAGATCTCGTGCTTGCCTCGATACCACTTTACTGTGTATAGGGGCGCGCCCTGCAGCTCGTAGAAACAGCTAAGAACCGCGTGCTCGCCGCGCCGGACCACGGGGGGGATGATCTGGAACGTGTTCTTCACACCGAGGAGACCTGAAGAATACATTACTATTTAAGGAATTATATCGATCATAAGACATACTTGGTCGATGAGAAATAAATAAAGATTCTCAAGGCAAAGATAATTATATTATTTGACTTTACTAGTGTTGTGTTGCGCCTTCTTGGGCCAATGTTTGTAATAGACTTTGGAACACCGTCCATCATCAGGGCAGACATATATATATATACATACTTGGTAAATGTTTTCCATACATTTTTACCGATGACAAAACTTCTAGCTTGAAATTAAAAAAAAAATCTTTAAAGTGAGCTTAATAAAGATGGTATGTTTTTTAATATGTGCAAATATTTCTGTTAAATACATAGTCATTATCTTAATAGATATGATTTTAGATTTTCATGGCCAAAAGTATTTTTGTTATTTATTTTTAGGGTGTTATGCCGTGTTACGCTATCTCCTTCTTTAGCCAAAAATAAATAACAAAAATAAGTTATGTGGGTAGGACAGTTATGTACAGTGTTCAACTTAAATAGTTTATGATAAATTATAACGCTTCTTAATCTTTATGGAGACTAGAAGTCTGTAATTCTGAAAATTCAACTATTTCATAAACTGCAAAAAAACGGATTTATGATAATGAGAAATAATAAATTTGATAATCCACATAATGGTTCTATACTAAGAATAATATTTGAAACAATGGCATTGCATTTTAGTTAATAAAATACTAAAGCTCTCATAATTGACAAAAAAAAACAACAACAACAAATTTATTTTTTATTTTTTTAACTTTATTAAAGTTAAACCTCAAAATGAAGACATTATTAGTGAAATTCAATCGAAAATCTGAAACAGATAAATCAGAAAATGATTCGGATACATCCTTCGGCTTTCCGGACATCTGCGTTAACCACCGTGCCAATGTATCCCTTTCCGAATAGGTATCCCTTAGCCGATGGTCCTGGGTTCGAGTCCCAGATGTATCCCAAACTTTTTCTGATTTTTCAGTTTCAGATTTTCGATTGAGTTTCACTAATATTGTCTTCATAAATTGAAAAAAAAACAGTGGATCCTTATTTGTACACTGGGGTAACAATTTTTTTTAATTAAGAATCTCTGTCATTTTGGATTTGACATCGTAATGTATGTATGGATTCTCATTTAATCACTAATGGCATTCAGCAATGCAAAACGTTAAGAATCATCAAAAGTTATTTGTTGCCCTTTCGGAAAATCTAAATGTAACAGGAAACAGTAATGTGTCATGCAAGAAGAAACAACCCGTTTAATTACATAACTACACATAATGTTATATTTTTTCATTTAAAATAATTAAGTACCTAGTTCCATCCTGACACGATAAAGCTAATCTAAAATCAATGGTAAAATTAAATATTTACACGCGCATGTTTCAAATTCTAAAATACGTAAAAGTTTAGAAATTCACCTTTAATTTCAAAGCACACTGAACAAACCAAGAAAAGCACTACACTTTCAAACTTCATTATGTTATGCCACTATTTCACTTAAAAAAGCTATTCACCTCATGAGAAAGGGTTCAAAACTTCTTTATTAACATAATGATTATTCCAATCAAAAAAGCATGAAAGTTTATGAGGGCCCAGACTACCTGCTACGAAAGTCGGTTGCGAATTGCGTTTGAATTTGCCAACAGTTTGAACCCTCACACAAGCCGCTACGAGCTACGATATACCGTAGAGGCAGTACAGTACTACGATACTTCTACGAATAACCAGTCTACGCGTATACTGCCTTATAGGTACTGTTATTTTTTTATTCTCTGCGTTTGCGTTGTTCATGTTTGTCCTAGGCGTGTTCGCGGTCTGTACAAACGGCAGTCCTCAATCCTGTAAAGCTGTAAATTATGAGTAGATATGACATATAAAATGTGTGAATTATTATGGGAATAACAGCTTTGATGCCCTTTGAAAGCGAACATTGTAGAAAAAGATGGGTTAGTCTTTTTATGATCTTTTTTTAGGTCATTTATATTTAGGTTATCAAAAGCCTTAAATGATTTTGTGAAGGTTTTGCATGATTTAGTAATGCAATATTTTATTGGGAAATCTTTTGATTCAACGTCCTGCTGAGAATTTGTAGGTCTACGTGATATTATTCTCGATTGCAACACAAGCTATGGTTTTTTTGCACTAAATTGTCGATTACAACACAAGCTATGATTTTTTGGCATTAAATTGTGATTACAACACAAGCTATGATTTTTTGGCATTAAATTGTCGATTACAACACAAGCTATGATTTTTTGGCATTAAATTGTCGATGACAACACAAGCTATGACTTTTTGGCATTAAATTGTCGATTACAACACAAGCTATGACTTTTGGCATTAAATTGTCGATTACAACATAAGCTATGACTTTTTGCCATTGAATTGTCGATTACAACACAAGCTATGACTTTTGGCATTAAATTGTCGATTACAACACAAGCTATGACTTTTTGCCATTGAATTGTCGATTACAACACAAGCTATGACTTGTTGGCATTAAATTGTCGATTACAACACAAGCTATGACTTTTTGGCATTAAATTGTCGATGACAACACAAGCGATGACTTTTTGGCATTAAATTGTCGATTACAACACAAGCTATGACTTTTGGCATTAAATTGTCGATTACAACACAAGCTATGACTTTTTGGCATTATATTGTCGATTACAACACAAGCTATGATTTTTTGATGATTCTACAGAAAATAACCACTGAATTATTTTATTCAATAATAGTTATAAGAATAAATAATTTTTTGGTCTGTAATACATGAAAAAGTTTTCCAATAGATTTCTTAAATTTGAATTTAAATTTGATTTTTTATCAACTGTTATTTATTTCAAATCAAGTGGTCACATAAAAATGGCATTTTTTATTTAAAATCTTTAGTATTTTTAGTTTCACGTTTTTCCGTAGACAATCAATTTATTTACGCTATATTTAACTTTCTACTACAAGTGACTAAAATAATGAGAACATATCATTGAAGAAGAAGACAACAATAATAATCAAAATTTTGTTGCTATATAAAATCATGAACAACATTACCGACTGTCCTGAACTATTAAAAAGAATTGATTTGAAAGTACCTACACGGCACACACTTTCTTGTAATCTATTTTTTTTTTAAATCGAATAAAAATGCTTGTCTTATAAGAATATGTTCAACATACAATAATATTCAGTCTGACGTAGATATCTTCAATTGCAATCAAAATAAATATAAAAACTGTATAAAAAAATATATTAAAAGTGTACCAAACTGCTTAAAATGTATTGATATATTATGTAATGATATAATATATTTTGTAGTATTTCCTGTAATATTAATATCCCTCTTGTTAATTTTTTTTTTTTAGTTGTAAGTATAGTGTTTAAATTTTTAGATACATAATAGTATAGTATATTGAGGAAATCTATAATTGGTTTGTCAGTTTGGTAAATTACACATGTATAAATTAACCACATTATAAAGTGTTGATTTAGCTAAATAAAATAATGAACAACACAGAAAAATAATAAAACATAATGGTCGCAACTGGGATTCGAATAAATAAAATAAATAATAATAAAATTTAGTAAATAACATAGATAATGGTAGCCTACACATTAGTCCACAGTTTACACGACGGAGAAATAATTATTAACATTTTATTTGTACACAACCATATGCATACACATAATCAAATACCTTGTTTGGTACATATGTTCCTGTTGCAAATTGCATAGATTTTCAATGGCCACCAACCGTATCAATGAATTAATGCAGTGTGCTCCGAATTCGTCCTGCCACTGTGACTCTGAGACAAATTTATTTCATTAACCACCGCCTGACATATGATATGTCTCGGCTACTAGAACCGTTCAATTTAGTGCTTCGGCTAATCCTGTGACTTTAATTGCATTCATCCTTAAACTAGTACTTGTGCATATGTACGTATGCGGTAGATAATAAATAGTAATTGTCCGGACTTGCTACTAAATGGGACGTCAATTATTGTTCAAGAATTCTGATACTTGTAAGATCAAAACAATGGAATGTAGTCTTAATTGTATTACGCATGCATCTCTGCATTTATCAGATTTCATTATAAGTTTTTATTTACTATTTCAAACCGATGTGGCATTTTAAACTAGTTTCGAGTCGTGTCACAATGAACGCGGTATCAATTTTTTTTATTTATTTATTTATTTATGTGAGTAAAGTTTTTTTTCCATGCGGTTTTTTGATGCCTGTCTCACTAGGATATACCTGTGTCGAGACAGACATAAAGGTACATAAATGTATATGTTACCGTAAATGTATGAAATCCGTCATTGTATTCAATTCCTAGGAAATGTATGTAGTTCCTAAAATTGCTAGGAAATGTGTGAAATAAATTATATTAGACACATTTCCTACGAAATCTATACATTTCCTAAATAGCAATCGGAAATTTAAAACATTTAAGTTATCAATGGGTACGCGGAGATAGCGGGCGAGGGGAGGTATTAAATCGTCTGATCAGGCGACCACGCTAGTGCCGCGTAAACAGTCAGGTTATGTTAGGATAGGTTAGGTTAGGTTAGGTAAACCCAGGCATTCGCAAAGTCAGGGGATTGTGGAAAGAGCAAATCAGGATATTTAAAATATGTTGACCACAACGTGTTTTATTACAGAAAGCATTATTTTTACACATTTCCTAATAGGATATTGGAATTATATACAATTCCTAGAAAATGTATTCATTTCCCAGGATATGTATGTATTAAATTTTTCTTACAATCAATTTCTTACAATCAAACTGATTGATCAGTTTCGTAAGATTTGTAAAATAAAATATTGTAAAATTAAAACTGAATAAACATATTTAAAAAAAAATAAAAAAAATTTAAAACAATATTTTATACATTTTCTAAATAGCTTCGGAATTATATCCATTTCCTAGGAGTTGTATACAATTCTTAGATTTCATACATTTCCGGTAACATATACACAATAGTTACACGAATATTATTAAGGTGAAATACATATTAATTTACATATAATAAAAAGGGTAGTTGAAAGTGTACGTTAATCCTATTAAGAGGGTGATCTTAGAAATGCGTGAAAAGATGATGTATAATTGATATTAAAATGATCTATGCACGACATTCACAAAAATGTAAACGATGCATCAGTATTTACGAAAATCTGCACAAATCGAAATTTCACAGGAATACACCGTATACTTTTTTTATGATTATCATCATATTTCACATGAAATATCGTAAATTTTCTAGATTCGTAGTATTAGAATTAGAAATTCCAGGTTTGTAGAATTAATTACTCAACAACAACTCAAAATTCCGAGATCGAAAAGAATCGTAAGTTCGAAACATAAATCACCGAATGCACATTTTAAATGTCAATGTCAATCTTGGTATAGGAAAGTCGACATAATTGTAAACACGAAAGTTGGAAATAAGATAAGCAGAAGTTGAATAAGCATAAAAATTAACGAGGAAAAAAGAAGCCAGACCTCAAATTTCACTTGTTTACGTTGCACTTCACAATGCTAAGGAGAGAATTGAAGAATTGAAGATAAAAATTAAATACTTTTAATTGTATAAATTAATAACCGATATAGGATAACAGATCTTTGCACAGCAAAGAATAATAAGTTAAGTATGTAACGGTTTTGCAGAAAAGCATACAAAAATCGCGGTTTGTGCTACTTCCGTTATTTATAATGCCTAATCAGCCGTGATAACAATAGTAATTGTTAAAGTAATTTAATCATAAAACAATCATTTTAATGATAGAAAAAAAAACATGATAATACCGATCGCTTATGGCCTCTGTGGTCGTGGGGGAAAGGCTCTCGACTAGCAATCCGAAGGTCGGGGGTTCAAAACCCGATGTGGGCATGTAAATTTTATTTTTGATTGATTTCTGTTATTTCCCAATTTAATGATTTCAAATAATATAACGTATATTTGCTGCACATTCCAGAGTGAAAGATACTCTCAGTATCGCCCTGGTGTAGATCAACATTCAGAAATTAAACTATGATTTAAATGGCTTAAGCTGTGGTTTGTGACCAGATCTGAAAAGCCAGGTACTCCCCACCTTCCTCTACCCCTTCTCCTTCCCCTCCGCACTACCCCACATGCCCCAATTGGGGATGCCATAGTCTCACTGGCTCAAGATGATTGGGAGCAGTCGGGATTCTTGCGGTATTCAAATAAAAAAATAAAAAAAAATTGTTTCTATTGAAAAGTTAGTAGTGTTTTCAATCGAAGTAGTTATATTGGTTTCCTGCAAGTAGTTATATTTTGTAATAATTTGTTCTTTCATCACTGTTTAAAAATCATATTCAGATTTAAAATTGAGATGTTTTATTGTAGAATGCAATCCGCTTCGCTATAAATCTCATAAAATAATAGAACAAAACCGAGAGCGTGTTTCAACAGGGATAATCCGTCAAAATAAAATACTTTTATATGCCTAAAAAAGGCAACACATTTTCATAACCCAGATTTCTTTTGTTGAAAGGATTTTTTAATTCCCACTACTTTGATAATTAATAAACAGTGAGGATGCAGCAAAACTATGATACATCACTCTTCGTCTAAATTCAGTCTGCACGCAAAACTGGTAATACTTGCAATAACTTTGATGGTAAGTACCCACTTCATAAGTCACCGTGGACTCCATGGACAGCATAAAACGGAGACCAAACAACCCAAGCATATTTAAGATAAGGGAGAACCAAGGAGCAGCAAAGAGTTCTTAGCGTGTTTATGCTTTTAAAGTTAGAAGTGATTCTAGTGATGAAACCAAGTAGTGTGAGAGATTTATTAACAATCCATTTCTTTTAATTGATAAACTAATGTTTAAGACAAGATTTTTTTTATGCATAGCACAAAGGGTAACAATTATTATAAGCAATAATTATCAGCCTGAAACACTCATCCATATTGAAAAAATCTTCCGAGAAAAGATACATATCGCCGACGGGACGCGAACCCGCACCCCTTTGATTCCCGGTCAAGAGCTCTACCATTAAGCTACGGCGGGTTACCTCCTACCCGCCAAATGATTCAATATATACCTGGTGTTTCATTCAACAATTACCGCTTATTACATTTTTTCACATGCAAACAACCAACTTTATTTTTATATGAGAAAGGCATGTAAGTGCTAACTCTCTCACTAGATGGCGTCGATACATATTATGCCTATATTTTTTGGTGAAAATAATTTAACTCGTCAATATTGATTATTTTTTTAAATTGATAAACTAATGTTTAAGATAAGATTTTTTTTATGCATAGCACAAAGGTTAAAAATTATTATAAGCAATAATTATTAGCCTGAAACACTCATCCATAATAGTAGAGCACTCGACCGGCAATCAAAGGGGTGCGGGTTCGAGTCCCGTCGGCGATATATCTTTTCTCGGAAGATTTTTCAATATGGATGAGTGTTTCAGGCTAATAATTACTGCTTATAATAATCCATTTCTGTTTTCCCGAAAAGAAAGCTTGCTTTCTAGAAAGACTTAAATAGGTGTAACAGTTGGTAAGAAAATATTATTTAAGTAATTTGTATTCGAAAACAATCGGTTTTTTATCCCTGTAGAATGAGATAATTTTGCACTTCGACATTTAGTTCCAAGCAATTAAGTTTACACCAATCATTGAATGAGTCAATATCTGATCGGAAAAGAAGACAGTCATCGTAATTTTTGATTTATTTTAGGAGCTTGTTGTCATCCACCAAAAGCACGTGTGAGAAAATATGCTAATAATGTATTTTTATTTTTAACTTAATGAGTTAATCCTAAAATTATAATATATATATATATATATTAATGCTCTAAACGACCATATTTTAAGACAAGCCCTGCAGGCGAAAAACGACCACTCTCCCCCTTAAGTTTAACCGACCCGAAAGCTGATTATAGCAAGACAGGGACCGTGGATGAAATCACATACGATTTTTTCAGACCTGATTTGTATGGGAAAAATTCAGCCAGAAGTTTTACCAATTGCAAATTTTCATATAAAAAAACGGATCCAAAAAAAAAAAAACTACTAATAAAACTGATGTATGAAAACCTAGCGGCGTAAACTAGAAGCGCTCATTATTCGACGAAGAAATTCAAAGTTATATTGCCAGCCGCCAGGTTCGCCAGTCAAAAAAGGAAAAATTTATCGTCAGACCTTCACGAAAAATTTGTGAAAGAGCCTCAGTACTGAAATGGTAAAGTGTATATTTTTTAAATATATGGCGTCTCACCTCAAAATTTTACATTTCGACGAGCCTCGAGGTAAATCAAAATTGCGACTTAAAAAAGATACCTGGCTTAGATGTTTTTGTATTATTTCGACTACGACAGGTTTCGGAACATTAGAAATATATTATATTTATGACTTTTCATGGAAATTTTGTCAGGATTTGTTTTCAAACGTCGGTAATTTCTGACGTTTACGAAAAAATTTCCGAGATCAAAACTGTTAAAATGTTTGCAGCCAGTAAAATAAAATGCTTTATTAAGGAAAAATTTATCGTCAGACCTTCAAAGTACTGAAATGTTGGGGCATTTTTGAAAATTATTCTATGGCGTCTCGCATGTAAATTTGACATTTCGACGAGTCTCATGTATATCAATATTACGTCAAAAATAGGTTATGTGGATAAGATGTTTTTCTATAATTTTGAAAACCATAGATTTACGAACTCCAATAATACATTACATTTACCACATTTCATGTAAATTATTTCAGGATACATCTTCAAAAGTTGAAAAAATTCTGACGTTTATGAAATGCAAAAAAAAACCAAAGTTTAAATGTTACCGGCCAGCTACATAACGTTGATTTTACTTCCTGGGTAGATACTTTTTAAAGTCAAATAAAATTCGAACGGTTCAGGCTGCCGAGATCATAGAAAATAATTTACCAGTGGGTAAGGTACCTACTTGGGTGGGAACCTTATTTTTCAAATATTGAGAATTTAATATGATGAATAAAACTGTTTAAATAACTCTGGATTGATCATACTCGACTAATTTAAAACAAAATTAGGAAAATCTACCGGGAATAGAGAGGTTTATTTAATTTTTATAATAGCTCTACATAGGAGGCCCTAAAGAAAATAATTTCTCTCAGGGCCTATGTCATCTTTGGGGATGCTGTGTGAAGGGTTCTTTTTGGGAAAGTAAGGAGATAATGTTCTGGTAAGGAAAAAGTTATGAGGGGTGGGTAGGAATCTGGGGATCAGTGTGTGGAGTGACGGACGAATGATTTTATCCCTCCCACTGCGGTGCAAGGTGATGTTCCGAGAGAGCTCTGTTGAAGAAGCCAAAAAGTCTCCCTAAACCAGTCTCTTCCGATTTGGTCTGCCACGAAATTGGTGGGCAGACGAATCCACCGGCAATACCAGGACAAACCTCATGAACCCAGGCACCACTTCTAAATCACCAAACATAGCGAACCACTTGAAATGACCTATTACAGGTGTGTTGGTTCCCGAGGCGGCGGTACCCATACCCACCTACCAAATTGAGGTTTTTGCAATTCTTGCTTCATCCACATTCAAATATAATTTTTGTAATTAAGAATTGTTTCTTAAAAAAAAATTAAGGTTAGTCATGTGACATATCGTTTTTCGCAAAAAAAGGTGGGGATTTCATATTAGTCAACATTTTGGTAGCCATTTTGTTTTTTAAGACTTTTCTAAGGTTAGCCATGTGACATATCGTTTTTCACAAAAAAGGGAGGCGATTTCATATTAGTCATCATTTTGGTGGCCATTTTGTTTTTTATGACTTTTCTACGGTTTGTCATGTGACATATCGTTTTTCTCAAAACAAATGGGGATTTCATATTAGTCAACATTTTGGTAGGCATTTTGTTTTTTAAGACTTTTCTAAGGTTAGCCATGTGACATATCGTTTTTCACAAAAAAGGGAGGCGATTTCATATTAGTCATCATTTTGGTGGCAATTTTGTTTTTTATGACTTTTCTACGGTTTGTCATGTGACATATCGTTTTTCTCAAAACAAATGGGGATTTCATATTAGTCAACATTTTCTTAGGTTAGTCATGCGACATATCGTTTTTCGCAAGAAAAAGTGGGGATTTCATATTAGTCAACATTTTGGTAGCCATTTTGTTTTTTAAGACTTTTCTAAGGTTAGCCATGTGATATATCGTTTTTCACAAAAAAGGGAGGCGATTTCATATTAGTCATCATTTTGGTGGCCATTTTGTTTTTTATGACTTTTCTACGGTTTGTCATGTGACATATCGTTTTTCTCAAAACAAATGGGGATTTCATATTAGTCAACATTTTGGTCGCCATTTTGTTTTTTTAGGACTTTTCTTAGGTTAGTCATGCGACATATCGTTTTTAAAAAAAAAGGTGGGGTTTTCATATTAGTCAACATTTTGGTGCCATTTTCTTTTTTAAGACTTTTCTACGGTTAGTCATGTGACATATCGTTTTTCACAAAAAAGGTGGGGATTTCATATTAGTCAACATTTTGGTCGCCATTTTGTTTTTTTAGACTTTTCTAAGGTTAGTCATGTGACATATCGTTTTTCACAAAAAAAGGTGGGGATTTCATATTAGTCAACATTTTGGTCGCCATTTTGTTTTTTAAGACTTTTCTAAGGTTAGTAATGTGACATATCGTTTTTGACTAAACCGAGGATGGGGATTTGATATTTGTCAACAATTTGGTCGCCATGTTGTTTTTTAAGACTTTTCTTAGGTTAGTCATGTGACTAATCGTTTCTGGTAAACCAAGGATGGCGATTTCATATGGATTTGATAGGTCGCCAGCAGGTGCACAAAATTGAGCGATTAACTCGCAAGACCTTTGAGTAGTTCTCACAATCCTTGCTTCATCAACTTTCAAACATCTTTTTTTCTTTAAATATTTAATTTTTAAAAAATGTAGCCACACACTTCTTGCTTCATCCACATTCAAACGTCAAATCATATTATAATAATAATTATTATTTCCTATACTATTAATCCGATTGGGGTGAAACTTTGGGGATTTGATGTGTGCATGCTCGGGATGGTTTCTATGCGTAATAGTAAGCTCTGGCGTTATAAAATTATTTCATATAGATACTATTCACCCGATTGAGATGAAACTTTGGAGATTTGATGTGTGCATGCCCTGGATGGTTTTTAAGCATAAAAGTAAGCTCTGGCGTTATGAAATTATTTCCTTTACTTTTCATCCGATTGAGATGAAACTTTGGGAATTCGATGTTGGCATGCTCGGGATGGTTTCTAAATCTAAGAGTAAACTCTGGCGTTATGAAATTATTTCCAATACTATTCATCTGATTACGACAAAACTTTCGGGATTTGATGTGTACATGCCCGGGTTGGTTTCTACGCAGAATAGTAAGCTCTGGCGTTATGAAATTATTTATAATACTTTTCATCCGATTGAGATGAAACTTTGGGAATTCGATGTTGGCATGCTCGGGATGGTTTTATACATATGAGTAAGCTCTGGCATTATGAAATTATTTTAAAATACTATTCATCCGATTGCGATGAAACTTTAGGGATATGATGTGTACATGCTCGAAATGGTTTTTAAATATAATAATGAGCTCTAGCGTAATGAAATTATCTAGAATAATATTTATCCGATTGCGATGAAACTTTGGTGAGTTATTGTGTGCACGCACGCAAAGTTTTCTTTATATAATGGAGAGCTATGGTGTTATCAAATTTGTACGAAAATTTGCAATAGGTGTAACGGGAGTTATTAGTAATGTGAGTGTATTTCATATAATTTAGAAACAATTTATTGGTGAAAAAATTGAGCAGTAAACTTCTAGGCCCCTTTTTGCGAGAAAAGGCCCATACTGAACGCCTTAACCAGGGCGACTAAAGTGGCTAAGTAGCGGGTGTACAACATTGAGCGATTAACTTACAGGACCCTTTGAGTAGTTCTCACAATCCCTGCTTCGTCCACATCCAAACATCGTTTTTTTCTTCAAATATTTAATTTTTAAAAAATGTAGCCACACACTTCTTGCTTCATCCACCTTCAAACGTCAAATCGCTTAGTGCTTTAACCAATTAGTTGCCTTGCAACGGGCAAAAGCTAGTTAATATTAATGCTCTTGACCACCAGATTTTAAGACAATCGCAGTCTCGCGAAAAACGACCACTCTGCCCCTCGAGTTTGACCGACCTCAGAGCTGATTTTCGCGAGACAGCGACCGTGGATGACCGATTAAGTGTTTTGCAGTCTTGCGAAAAACGACCATTCTGCCCCTCAATTTTAACCGACCTCAAAGCTGATTTTCGCGAGACAGCGACCGTGGATGAAAATACATACGATTTTTTCAGACCTGATTTGTATGGGAAAAATTCAGCCAGAATTTTACCAATTGCAAATTTTCATATAAAAAAACTGATGCAAAAAAAAAATAAACTGCTAATAAAACTGATGTATGAAAACCTAGCGGCGAAAACTAGAAGCGCTCATTATTCGACGAAGAAATTCAAAGTTGTATTTCCAGCCGCCAGGTTCGCACATCAAAAAAGGAAAAATTTATCGTCAGACCTTCACGAAAAATTTGTGAAAGAGCCTCAGTACTAAAATCGTAAAGTGTATATTTTTTTAAATATAAGGCGTCTCACCTCAAAACTTTACATTCCGACGAGCCTCGAGGTAAATCAAAATTGCGACTTAAAAAAGATACCTGGCTTAGATGTTTTTGTATTATTTCGACTACGACAGGTTTTGGAACATAAATAATATATTATATTTATGACTTTTCATGGAAATTTTGTCAGGATTCGTTTTCAAACGTCGGTAATTTCTGACGTTTACGAAAAAAATTCCGAGTTAAAAACTGTTAAAATGTTCGTAGCCAGTAAAAAAATGCTTTATTAAGGAAAAAATTATCGTCAGACCTTCAAAGTACTGAAATGTTGGGGCATTTTTGAAAATTATTCTATGGCGTCTCGCATGTTAATTTGACATTTCGACGAGTCTCATGTGTATCAATATTACGTCAAAAATAGCATATGTGGATAAAATGTTTTTCTATAATTTTGAAAACCATAGATTTCCGAACTCCAATAATACATTACATTTACCACATTTCATGTAAATTATTTCAGGATACATCTTCAAAAGTTGAAAAAATTCTGACGTTTATGAAGAAATGCAAAATAAAAACAGGTTAAACGTTACCGGCCAGCTACATAACGTTGATTTTAATTGCTGGGTTGGTACTTTTGTAAAGACAAATAAAATTCGAACGGTTCAGGCTGCCGAGATCATAGAAAATAATTTACCAGTGGGTAGGTACCTACTTGGGTGGGAACGTTATTTTTCAAATATTGAGAATTTAACATGATGAATAAAACTGTTTAAATAACTCAGGATAATCCATTTTTTTTGCCTAATGGTGTAGGTACTTCTTTAAATAGTGCACAATAGTGTTATTATAATATCATTCGGCGTGGGTGGTGTGCATTGGTACTGCCACCCCGTGAATCATTTGTTGGATGACCAAACCCTTTATAACCGGTTAATCTGAGTCGATTTAAGAATATCTAAATATATTCAGGTTGGCAAAAAGATGTATCTCAGTGACGTTTTGCATCGTTATATGCACCAATACACACAATCCTAAGGGCGGGCTTTTTCGTGTGAATGTTTATGCATAAACTATGGATCTTACTCGACTAATTTAAAACAAAATTAGGAAAATCTACCGGGAAAAGAGAAGTTTATTTAATTTTTATAATAGCTCTACACAGGAGGCCTTGAAGAAAATAATTCCTCTCAGGGCCTATGTCATCTTTGGGGATGCTGTGTGAAGGGTTATTTTTAGGAAAGTAAGGAGATGATGTTCTGGTAAGGAAAAAGTTATGAGGGGTGGGTAGGAATCTGGGGATCAGTGTGTGGAGTGACGGACGAAAATAATTCCTCTCAGGGCCTATGTCATCTTTGGGGATGCTGTGTGAAGGGTTCTTTTTAGGAAGGTAAGGAGATGATGTTCTGGTAAGGAAAAAGTTATGACGGGTGGGTAGGAATCTGGGGATCAGTGTGTGGAGTGACGGACGAATGATTTTATCCCTCCCACTGCGGTGCAAGGTGATGTTCCGAGAGAGCTTTGCTGAAGAACCCAAAAAGTCTCCCTAAACCAGTCTCTTCCGATCTGGTCTGCCACGAAATTGGTGGGCAGACGAATCCACCGCCAAGACCAGAACAAACCTCATGAACCCAGGCACCACTTCTAAATCAACAAACATAGCGAACCACTTGAAATGACCTATTGCAGAGGCGTTGGCCTACCCACCCAGCGAATTTTTTTAGCGTAAGATCCTCACGGCTTTTGCGGTAGGTCAGAGGCCCTAGCACGCTCGCTCTATAACGATCGATATGATAACTATCGGTAACTTCTCATCGTTCCCTAGCATGACTACAGATCGCCAACGAATAAGTGACAGTTCACAATGACTAAGTGTCCTTAACATATTCGACATCAACTGTTGTTTGTTCGTTAGCGATGTGCAGTTGTCCTAGGGAACGATGAGAAGTTACCGATAGTTATCCTACCGATCATTATAGAGCAAGCGTGCTAGGGCCTGAACAAAAAATTAGACTTTAGCCTTTAAAAAAATTGAGCTTTGGCGTATTTGAGAATCCTTCATTTGCAAACGAAATTGCGTCAAAATGACGGCCTCTGGCGTAAATGTTTTTTGATATATTCAATGGCAAAAGGTTTCGAAAACTTATTCAACCGTTTTTTTAGTGGCATTCCATTGAAAATATTCCACAATATCGAGCTAAAAATTTGACATTTTACAAAAAAATCCATGAAAAATCCGCTAACAAATTTTACAACATTTAAAAAGATTACTTGCCAGTGGATTCGTATAATATTATCACTGGGTAGGTACCTACTTTGCTCCATCGAATTACAAATAAATGGTTTGAAATTAAGAGAAATCACCAAAGATGGTAGGTACTAAATGCGTTTCTTCTGGAAAAATGCCGATTGCAGTTTGTCGGTCTTTTAATTCAAATTCAGAAACAGGGTGGTAAAAAAAATTCCGCTCGAAACATACTGATTAATTTTTTTATTAAAACTCATGATTTTTTCCTTAATTTTTTTTGTTTAGAAAATATTGTCTTGCGTTTGCGACCAACGTTTTTGCGGCGCATTAAAATTTATCTAAATAAGATGCAAAGTTTTTTTTCTAATTTTCTATACATTTATCGTTATTAATAATTATTGATTACGAAAAGAGTTATGGCGTCCGTGACATCAAAAGGTGGATACTTGAAAGATGTCATTTCCATAAAAAAATATTAAAGAGTCGATTTAAAAAAAAAATCATTTTTTTAATCGATTGGTTTTTGTAATAATGAGTGAGGAAATTTTGCCGGACCCTGTCGTTCATTTCGACTGTCCAATCAGGGAGTTCAGTAGGCATGCGGATTGCATTGAATTCAAATATCGATATTTACTCTAAGTAAGAACTTCTTTCCTTTAAATCACAAAAAAAATATGATATAAAATAAAAAAAAGTAACCAAAGATGGATATTTCCAAAAAAATGTAGGTGTAAACGGGGGTAGGTAGATATGCAGGTAGGTAGGAACTAAGTACTGAACAGGTACTCTGGGTAGGTAGGTATGTATGAAGGTACTTTTTATAAATTAGGTGGGTTCGATGCAGTGCTACAGATTTTTTATATGCATATAAATCGAAAAATAGATCGGTCAGGATTCGTTCGTTTACTTTGGACATTATTCAATTTTAAAATAAAAATAATTATACGTGTGCACGGGTAGCCGGATATTGTTAAAGAATTTCTTTGTGTAATTTTTTTGCTGCAGTAAAATTGAGTTTGATAAGATGGTTTTTTGTTGAACAAATATTTTTTGTTTGAGGGTTAGGTAGGTTTTTTTTCCAATACTATTCATCTGATGGCGACAAAACTTTTGGGATTTGATGTGTGCATGCCCGGGTTGGTTTCTACGCATAATAGTAAGCTCTGGCTTTATGAATTATTTTATATACTATTCACCCGATCGAGATGAAACTTTGGAAATTTGATGTGTGCATGCCTGGGATGGTTTTTATGCATAAAAGTAAGCTCTGGCGTTATGAAAATATTTCCTTTAATTTTCATCCGATTGAGATGAAACTTTGGGAATTCGATGTTGACATGCTCGGGATGGTTTCTATGTAAAAGAGTAAGCTCTGGCGTTATGAAATTTTTTCCAATACTATTCATTTGATTGCGACAAAACTTTTGAGCTTTGATGTGTGCATGCCCGGGTTGGTTTCTACGCATAATAGTAAGCTCTGGAATTATGAAATTATTTACGCATAATGGTAAGATCTGGCGTTATGAAATTATTTCCTATACTTTCCATCCGATTGAGATGAAACTTTGGGAATTTGATGTTGGATACTCGGGATGGTTTGAACATAAAAGAGTAAGCTCTGGCGTTATGATTTTTTTCCAATACTTTTCATCTGATTGCGACAAAACTTTTGGTATTTGATGTGTGCATGCCCGGGTTGGTTTCTACGCATAATAGTAAGCTCTGGCTCTATGAAATTATTTCCTATACTATTCATCTGATTGCGATGAAACTTTGGGGATTTGATGTGTGCATGTCCGGGATGGTTTCTATGCGTAATAATAAGCTCTGGCGTTATCAAATTATTTCATATACTATTCACCCGATTGAGATGAAACTTTGGAGATTTGATGTGTGCATGCCTGGGATGGTTTTTATGCATAAAAGTAAGCTCTGGCGTAATGAAATTATTTCCTTTACTTTTCATCCGATTGAGATGAAACTTTGGGAATTCGATGTTGGCATGCTAGGGATGGTTTCTATATATAAGAATAAGCTCTGGCATTATGAAATTATTTCCAATACTATTCATCCGATTGCGATGAAACTTTGGGGATATGATGTGTGCATGCTCGAAATGGTTTTAAAATATAATAATGAGCTCTAGCGTAATGAAATTATCTACAATAATATTCATCCGATTGCGATGAAACTTTGGTGAGTTATTGTGCGCAAGCCCGCGAAGTTTTCTTTATATAATGCAGAGATTTGGCGTTATCAAATTCATACAAAAAATTTAAATAAGTGTAACGGGAGTTATTAGAAAAGTGAGTGCATATCATATAATTTAGAAACAATTTATTAGTGAAAAAATTGAGCCGTAAACTTCTAGGCCCCTTTTTGCGAGAAAAGGCCCATACTGAACGCCTTAACCAGGGCGACCAAAGTGGCTAAGTAGCGGGTGTACAAAATTGAGCGATTAACTTACAGTACTCTTGCTTCATCCACATTCAAACATCGATTATTTATCTTCAAATATTTAATTTTTCAAAAAATGTAGACACACACTTCTTGCTTCATCCACATTCAAACGTGAAATCGCTTAGTGCTTTAACCAATTAGTTGCCTTGCAACGGGCAAAAGCTAGTATATATATTAATGCTCTAAACGACCATATTTTAAGACAAGCCCTGCAGGCGAAAAACGACCACTCTCCCCCTTAAGTTTAACCGACCCGAAAGCTGATTATCGCGAGACAGGGACCGTGGATGAAATCACATACGATTTTTTCAGACCTGATTTGTATGGGAAAAATTCAGCCAGAAGTTTTACCAATTGCAAATTTTCATATAAAAAAACGGATGCAAAAAAAAAAACTGCTAAAAAAACTGATGTATTAAAACCTAGCGGCGAAAACTAGAAGCGCTCATTATTCGACGAAGAAATTCAAAGTTATATTGCCAGCCGCCAGGTTCGCCCCTCAAAAAAGGAATAATTTATCGTCAGACCTTCACGAAAAATTTCTGAAAGAGCCTCAGTACTGAAATCGTAAAGTGTATATTTTTTTAAATATAAGGCGTCTCACCTCAAAATTTAACATTTCGACGAGCCTCGAGGTAAATCAAAATTGCGACTTAAAAAAGATTCCCGGCTTAGATGTTTTTATATTATTGCGACTACGACAGGTTTCGGAACATTAATAATATATTATATTTGTGACTTTTCATGGAAATTTTGTCAGGATTCGTTTTCAAACGTCGGTAATTTCTGACGTTTACGAAAAAAATTCCGAGTTAAAAACTGTTAAAATGTTCGTAGCCAGTAAAAAAAAATGCTTTATTAAGGAAAAATTTATCGTCAGACCTTCAAAGTACTGAAATGTTGGGGCATTTTTGAAAATTATTCTATGGCGTCTCGCATGTAAATTTGATATTTCTACGAGTCTCATGTATATCAATATTACGTCAAAAATAGCATATGTGGATAAGATGTTTTTCTATAATTTTGAAAACCATAGATTTCCGAACTCCAATAATACATTACATTTACCACATTTCATGTAAATTATTTCAGGATACATCTTCAAAAGTTGAAAAAATTCTGACGTTTATGAAGGAAAGGAAAATTGAAAAATGGTTAAATGTTACCGGCCAGCTACATAACGTTTATTTTAATTGCTGTGTAGGTACTTTTGTACAGACAAATAAAATTCGAACGGTTCAGGCTGCTGAGATCATAGAAAATAATTTACCAGTGGGTAGGTACCTAATTGGGTGGGAACGTTATTTTTCAAATATTGAGAATTTAACATGATGAATAAAACTGTTTAAATAACTCAGGATAATCCTTTTTTTTTTTGCCAAATGGTGTAGGTACTTTTTTAAATAGTGCACAATAGTGTTATTCTAATATCATTCGGCGTGGGTGGTGTGCATTGGTACTGCCACCCCGTGAATCATTTATTGGATGACCAAACCCTTTATAACCGGTTAATCTGAGTCGATTTAAGAATATCTAAATATATTCAGGTTGGCAAAAAGATGTATCTCAGTGACGTTTTGCATCGTTATATGCACCAATACACACAATCCTAAGGGCGGGCTTTTTCGTGTGAATGTTTATGCATTTTTTATACACAAACTATGGATCTTACTCGACTAATTTAAAACAAAATTAGGAAAATCTACCGGGAAAAGAGAAGTTTATTTAATTTTTATAATAGCTCTACACAGGAGGCCTTGAAGAAAATAATTCCTCTCAGGGCCTATGTTATCTTTGGGGATGCTGTGTGAAGGGTTCTTTTTAGGAAAGTAAGGAGATGATGTTCTGGTAAGGAAAAAGTTATGAGGGGTGGGTAGGAATCTGGGGATCAGTGTGTGGAGTGACGGACGAAAATAATTCCTCTCAGGGCCTATGTCATCTTTGGGGATGCTGTGTGAAGGGTTCTTTTTAGGAAAGTAAGGAGATGATGTTCTGGTAAGGAAAAAGTTATGAGGGGTGGGTAGGAATCTGGGGATCAGTGTGTGGAGTGACAGACGAATGATTTTATCCCTCCCACTGCGGTGCAAGGTGATGTTCCGAGAGAGCTTTGCTGAAGAAGCCAAAAAGTCTCCCTAAACCAGTCTCTTCCGATCTGGTCTGCCACGAAATTGGTGGGCAGACGAATCCACCGCCAAGACCAGGACAAACCTCATGAACCCAGGCACCACTTCTAAATCAACAAACATAGCGAACCACTTGAAATGACCTATTGCAGAGGCGTTGGCCTACCCACCCAGCGAATTTTTTTAGCGTAAGATCCTCACGGCTTTTGCGGTAGGTCAGAGGCCCTAGCACGCTCGCTCTATAACGATCGATAGGATAACTATCGGTAACTTCTCATCGTTCCCTAGCATGACTTCAGATCGCCAACGAATAAGTGACAGTTCACAATGACTAAGTGTCCTTAACATATTCGACATCAACTGTTGTTTGTTCGTTAGCGATGTGCAGTTGTCCTAGGGAACGATGAGAAGTTACCGATAGTTATCCTACCGATCGTTATAGAGCAAGCGTGCTAGGGCCTGAACAAAAAAATTAGACTTTAGCCTTTAAAAAAATTGAGCTTTGGCGTATTTGAGAATCCTTCATTTGCAAACGAAATTGCGTCAAAATGACGGCCTCTGGCGTAAATGTTTTTTGATATATTCAATGGCAAAAGGTTTCGAAAACTTATTCAACCGTTTTTTTAGTGGCATTCCATTGAAAATATTCCACAATATCGAGCTAAAAATTTGATATTTTACAAAAAAATCCATGAAAAATCCGCTAACAAATTTTACAAGATTTAAAAATATTACTGGTCAGGTGGATTGGTATAATAATAATCACTGGGTAGGTACCTACTTTGCTCCATCGAATTACAAATAAATGGTTTGAAATTAAGAGAAATCACCAAAGATGGTAGGTACTAAATGCGTTTCTTCTGGAAAAATGCCGATTGCATTTTGTCGGTCTTTTAATTCAAATTCAGAAACAGGGTGGTAAAAAAAAATCCGCTCGAAATATACTGATTAATTTTTTTATTAAAACTCATGATTTTTTCCTTAATTTTTTTTTGTTTAGAAAATATTGTCGTGCGTTTGCGACCAACGTTTTTGCGGCGCATTAAAATTTATCTAAATAAGAAGCAAAGTTTTTTTTTAAATTTTCTATACATTCATCGTTATTAATAATTATTTATTACGAAAAGAGTTATGGCGTACGTGAAATCAAAAGGTGGACACTTGAGAGATGTCATTTCCATAAAAAAATATTAAAGAGTCGATTTTAAAAAAAAGTCATTTTTTTAATCGATTGGTTTTTGTAATAATGAGTGAGGAAATTTTGCCGGACCCTGTCGTTCATTTTGACTGACCAATCAGGGAGGTGGTATTAGGTGGAGGTGGAATACACTAGACATGGTATTCCATTGAATTCAAATATCGATATTTACTGTAAGTAAGAACTTCTTTCCTTTAAATCACAAAAAAATTATGATATAAAATAAAAATAAGTAACCAAAGATGGATATTTCCAAAGAAATGTAGGTGTACACGGGGGTAGGTAGATATGCAGGTAGGTAGGAACTAAGTACTGAACAGGTACTCTGGGTAGGTAGGTATGTATGAAGGTACTTTTTATAAATTAGGTGGGTTCGATGCAGTGCTACAGATTTTTTATATGCATATAAATCGAAAAATAGATCGGACAGGATTCGTTCGTTTACTTTGGACATTATTAAACTTTAAAATAAAAATAATTATACGTGTGCACGGGTACCCGGATTGTATATTGTTAAAGAATTTCTTTGTGTAATTTTTTTGCTGCAGTAAAATTGAGTTTGATAAGATGGTTTTTTTGATAAGTAATATAATTGCAATGTTTTTTTTTTTAGAAATTACGTAGGTAAATGAACAAATATTTTTTGTTTGAGGGTTAGGTAGGTTTTTTTCCAATACTATTCATCTGATGGCGACAAAACTTTTGGGATTTGATGTGTGCATGCCCGGGTTGGTTTCTACGCATAATAGTAAGCTCTGGCTTTATGAAATTATTTTATATTTTCATTCACCCGATCGAGATGAAACTTTGGGAATTCGATGTTGGCATGCTCGGGATGGTTTCTATGTAAAAGAGTAAGCTCTGGCGTTATGAAATTTTTTCCAATACTATTCATTTGATTGCGACAAAACTTTTGAGCTTTGATGTGTGCATGCCCGGGTTGGTTTCTACGCATAATAGTAAGCTCTGGAATTATGAAATTATTTACGCATAATGGTAAGATCTGGCGTTATGAAATTATTTCCTATACTTTCCATCCGATTGAGATGAAACTTTGGGAATTCGATGTTGGCATGCTCGGGATGGTTTCAATGTAAAAGAGTTAGCTCTGGCGTTATGAAATTTTTTCCAATACTATTCATCTGATTGCGACAAAACTTTTGGGATTTGATGTGTGCATGCCCGGGTTGGTTTCTACGCATAATAGTAAGCTCTGGCTTTTTGAAATTATTTCCTATACTATTCATCCGATTGCGATGAAACTTTGGGGATTTGATGTGTGCATGTCCGGGATGGTTTCTATGCGTAATAGTAAGCTCTGGCGTTATCAAATTATTTCATACACTATTCACCCGATTGAGATGAAACTTTGGAGATTTGATGTGTGCATGCCTGGGATGGTTTTTATGCATAAAAGTAAGCTCTGGCGTAATGAAATTATTTACTTTACTTTTCATCCGATTGAGATGAAACTTTGGGAATTCGATGTTGGCATGCTATGGATGGTTTCTATATATAAGAATAAGCTCTGGCATGATGAACTTATTTCCAATACTATTCATCCGATTGCGATGAAACTTTGGGGATATGATGTGTGCATGCTCGAAATGGTTTTAAAATATAATAATGAGCTCTAGCGTAATGAAATTATCTACAATAATATTCATCCGATTGCGATGAAACTTTGGTGAGTTATTGTGCGCAAGCCCGCGAAGTTTTCTTTATATAATGCAGAGCTTTGACGTTATCAAATTTGTACAAAAAATTTAAATAGGTGTAACGGGAGTTATTAGAAAAGTGAGTGCATATCATATAATTTAGAAACAATTTATTAGTGAAAAAATTGAACCGTAAACTTCTAGGCCCCTTTTTGCGAGAAAAGGCCCATACTGAACGCCTTAACCAGGGCGACCAAAGTGGCTAAGTAGCGGGTGTACAAAATTGAGCGATTAACTCACAAGACCCTTTGAGTAGTTCTCAAAATCCTTGCTTCATCCACATTCAAAGATCGATTTTTTTTTTCAAATATTTAATTTTTAAAAAATTTAGACACACACTCTTCTTGCTTCATCCACATTCAAACGTCAAATCGCTTAGTGCTTTAACCAATTAGTTGCCTTGCAACGGGCAAAAGCTAGTATATATTAATGCTCTAAACGACCATATTTTAAGACAAGCCCTGCAGGCGAAAAACGACCACTCTCCCCCTTAAGTTTAACCGACCCGAAAGCTGATTATCGCGAGACAGGGACCGTGGATGAAATCACATACGATTTTTTCAGACCTGATTTGTATGGGAAAAATTCAGCCAGAAGTTTTACCAATTGCAAATTTTCATATAAAAAAACGGATGCAAAAAAAAAAATTGCTAATAAAACTGATGTATGAAAACCTAGCGGCGAAAACTAGAAGCGCTCATTATTCGATGAAGAAATTCAAAGTTATATTGCCAGCCGCCAGGTTCGCCAGTCAAAAAAGGAAAAATTTATCGTCAGACCTTCACGAAAAATTTGTGAAAGAGCCTCAGTACTGAAATCGTAAAGTGTATATTTTTTAAATATATGGCGTCTCACCTCAAAATTTTACATTTCGACGAGCCTCGAGGTAAATCAAAATTGCGACTTAAAAAAGATACCTGGCTTAGATGTTTTTGTATTATTTCGACTACGACAGGTTTCGGAACATTAAAAATATATTATATTTATGACTTTTCATGGAAATTTTGTCAGGATTTGTTTTCAAACGACGGTAATTTCTGACGTTTACGAAAAAATTTCCGAGATCAAACTGTTAAAATGTTTGCAGCCAGTAAAATAAAATGCTTTATTACGTATAAAATAAGTTTCACTTGCCAAATAATTCGAGTTCATTTGTTTTTTCTCGGTTGTGTAATGTCATTTTTATTGATTTTGTCGACAGCCAGCTCGAAAATACGAAATGGCTTTAAAAATATCGATCTCGGCTTTCAAAATTTAGAAAAACCTTTTCGACAAGAGTTTTACGAATGTAAATCGACGGTCATATTGACAACATTTCTTGAAAAAACGTCTGTTATTTTGATATCCAATCTGACATTTGAAACCTCAAAGGCGCATTGACACCTCAAAGGCGCATTCGGAAACCGCTATAAAAAAATAATGGTTGACACGATTTACCTGCTCCACTGGCGGCAAGATTTAGTACCACTCTAATTTGCTAAGAAACATTTCAACATCGGTCGAAATTCAAATTATTCCCAAAGAAACTGGAGTGTTGAAAATGTTACTACATTTTAATCATAGCTTCAAATATCGAATGTCGAATGCATTGCGGTGAAAAATTTCCTTTCTGATAAATATGAATTATAATTATTATTAACGATTTTTTTTCTTATTTTTTTTTTTAAAGAAAAAAGAGTCGTTCGGTCGCGACTAACGCTGGTGTGTCATAGAAATATTTCTCCAATTAAGGTTCTTAGATTTTTTTATTTTTCAGTACAATTATCGTTATGAATAATTATTTATTACTAAAATAGTATGTTTGTTGATGAATTCAAAAACTGGACACTCGACCGATGTCATTTCCAGAAAAATATTTTAAGAAAAACAAAAACAAAAAAATTCTTCTGAAAATGCACAATTTTTAAATCAATTTATTTGGATTGAAAATCGGGAAAGAAATTATTCTGGATCATGTACTATCAGGGAATTCAGTAGAGATGGCCTATTTTGTTGTGTTCAAATAGTGATGTTAAACTGCATAAGTACTTACCCGCTAACTTGAAATATTTTCTATGCAATTTTTAGGCGATAACGAGTAGGTACCTATCCGGACAATAAATTATTGGTTTGATGTGATTATTTTTGATTTAAAAATTTCAAATAAATAATATTGGGCCATTTCTGTGCAAAAACTTAAGTAAAAAAATTATCAAAGATGGTGGCAAATATTTGCCAAAATTCGTATTGTTAGTTTGTTTTTCAATAAATAATTTTTTTTTAACAGGTTTGTGAAAGATTTTTTCTGAAAATTTTTTTATTGCAATTAAGTTTAGTTTCATATAATATTTTTTTACCAAGTAGTAAAAATTTGTAAAGCGCCGTTTTTGTATTTTGCGTGTTTATAGTAACTTTCAAGGTGAGTTGTGTGCATTGGTACCGCCGCCCCGGGAATAATTTAATGGATGACTTAATTAATGGGGTACTTAACTCGAGTATTTTTATTAAATGTTCGGAAAATCTATTGGAAGCCGTTTTTACAATAGCTCCATACAGGAGGACCTAAAGAAAATAATTCCGCTCGGGGCCTATGTGGTCTTTCGGAATGCTGTGTGGAGGGTAATTTTTAGGAAGGGAAGGAGAGGATGTTCTGAGAAGGAAAAAGGTATGAGGGGTGGGTAGGAATCTGGGGATCAGGGCGTCCCCTCAACCAGTCTCTCCCGATCTGACCTGCCACGCAATTGGTGGGCAGACGCATCCACCGCCAAGACTCGGACAAACCTCACCCTGTGAACCCACCACTGTGGGCACCACTGCTAAATCACCAAACATAGCGAACCACTTCGAGTGACCTATTGCCAAGGTGTTGGTTATCCAATAAATGGTTCCCGGGCGGCTGCACTTCTTGCTTCATCCACATTCAAACACATCCACATTCAAACATCATATTTGCATTTAAGAATTGTTTTTGAAGACTTTTCTTAGGTTAGTCATGCGACATATCGATTCTGACCGAACCGACCTGAAAGCTGATTTTCGCAAGACAGGGACCGTGGATGAAATTACATACGAAATTATCAGACCAAATTTGTATGGGAAAAATTCAGTGCGGAAAATTTTACCAATTGCAAATTTTCATATAAAAAAAACTGATGCAAAAAAAAACTGATACACCTTCACCCAAGCGGCGAAATCTAGAAGCACTCATTATTCGACGAACAAATTCACTAAAAGTTATATTTCCAGCCGACAGATTCGCCCGTCAAAAAGAAAATATTTAGCGTAAAACCTTCACGACAAATTTCACTACAAAACAATAGCAGTACTGAAATCGTAAGGTGTATATTTTTTTTAATATAAGGCATCTCACTTCAAAATTATGCATTTCGACGAGCCTCATGTAAATCGAAATTGCGGCTTAAAAAAGATTGTTGGCTTACATGTTTTTGTATTATTTCGACTACGACAGGTTTCGGAACATTGATAATATATTATATTTTTGACTTTCCATGGAAATTATCTCAGGATACGTTATTAAACTTCGGTAAATTTTGACGTTTATGAAAAATTGCCAAAAATAAAACGTTTAAAATATTGGCAGCCAGCTAGCTACCTAACGGTGATTTTAAATACTGGGTAGGTACTTTATAACTTGCGGCTAACTTCACGGCTAAACACAGCGAGCATAGTAACACGGCCGATATCAACAACCTTTGATATAACGATATCAACAGCATTTTCCTTATAGGTTTAGTATGAAAATGTTTTTTAAAAGATGGCGGATTTCGATTTTCGGGCTTTGATTTAAGGGGTTTGTGCTAATGTTTGTGTTCAGTCTTGCCATTATAAAAAAATATGGAGAAGCTTATCACTGGGTAGGTACTGTATGTATGTACTGTAGGTAAAACTTTTTTTCACGTATTTCAAATTAATGATATGAAATAAAAAAGGCACCAAAGATGGTAGGTACTTTCTTCCATCGTATTACAAATTAATGATATGAAATTTTCAAAAATTACCAAAGATGGTAGCATATTTTGCCAATACATAATTGTTGATTTTTTATAGACATTTATTTTTTTAACCGGTTTTTGAAAGTTTTTTTCGGTAATTTTTTATTGCAAGTAAATTTATTTTCATATAATATTTTTTGTTCAGTAATAAAAATTTGTAGAGTGCCGTTTCTGTGTAAAATCATCGATAACAGGGATGGTTTCTACATATGATATTGAGATCTGGAATTATTTGATATACTATTCATCCGATTGAGATGAAACTTTGGTAATTTGCACGTATAATGGTAAGCTCTGGCGTCATGAAATTATTTCCAATGCTATTCATCTGATTGCGACAAAACTTTTGGGATTTGATGTGTCCATGCCCGGGATAATTGTTATGCATAATAGTAAGCTTAGGCATTATGAAATTATTTCCTATACTTTCCATCCGATTGAGATGAAACTTTGGGAATTCGATGTTGGCATGCTCGGGATGGTTTCTATATAAAAGAGTAAGCTCTGGCATTATGAAATTATTTCCAATACTATTCATCCGATTGCGATGAATTTTGGGGATATGATGTGTGCATGTTCGAAATGGTTTTTAAATATAATAATAAGCTCTAGCGTAATGAAATTATTTACAATAATATTCATCCGATTGCGATGAAACTTTGGTGAGTTATTGTGCGCACGCCCGTGAATTTTTCTTTATATAATGGAGAGCTTTGGCGTTATCAAATTTTTACAAAAATTTTCAATAGGTGTAACGGGCGTTATTAG
The DNA here is from genome assembly GCA_951813805.1 of Limnephilus auricula. Classification (NCBI taxonomy): domain Eukaryota; kingdom Metazoa; phylum Arthropoda; class Insecta; order Trichoptera; family Limnephilidae; genus Limnephilus; species Limnephilus auricula. The sequence goes on from OX638403.1 coordinate 13,397,205, forward strand.
AAAAGTGAGTGTATATCATATAATTTAGAAACAATTTATTAGTGAAAAAATTGAGCGGTAAAATTCTAGGCCCCTTTTTGCGAGAAAAGGCCCATACTGAACGCCTTAACCAGGGCGACCAAAGTGGCTAAGTAGCGGGTGTACAAAATAGAGCGATTAACTTACAGTACTCTTTTAGTAGTTCTCACAATCCTTGCTTCATCCACATTCAAACATCGATTATTTATCTTCAAATATTTAATTTTTCAAAAAATGTAGACACACACTTCTTGCTTCATCCACATTCAAACGTCAAATCGCTTAGTGCTTTAACCAATTAGTTGCCTTGCAACGGGCAAAAGCTAGTTATATATTAATGCTCGTAACCACCAGATTTTAAGTCAATCGCAGTCTTGCGAAAAACGACCACTCTGCCCCTCAAGTTTAACCGACCTCAAAGCTGATTTTCGCGAGACATCGACCGTGGATAAAAATACATACGATTTTTTCAGACCTGATTTGTATGGGAAAAATTCAGCCAGAATTTTACCAATTGCAAATTTTCATATAAAAAAACTGATGCAAAAAAAATAAACTGCTAATAAAACTGATGTATGAAAACCTAGCGGCGAAAACTAGAAGCGCTCATTATTCGACGAAGAAATTCAAAGTTGTATTTCCAGCCGCCAGGTTCGCCCATCAAAAAAGGAAAAATTTATCGTCAGACCTTCACGAAAAATTTGTGAAAGAGCCTCAGTACTAAAATCGTAAAGTGTATATTTTTTTAAATATAAGGCGTCTCACCTCAAAACTTTACATTCCGACGAGCCTCGAGGTAAATCAAAATTGCGACTTAAAAAAGATACCTGGCTTAGATGTTTTTGTATTATTTCGACTACGACAGGTTTTGGAACATAAATAATATATTATATTTATGACTTTTCATGGAAATTTTGTCAGGATTCGTTTTCAAACGTCGGTAATTTCTGACGTTTACGAAAAAAATTCCGAGTTAAAAACTGTTAAAATGTTCGTAGCCAGTAAAAAAATGCTTTATTAAGGAAAAAATTATCGTCAGACCTTCAAAGTACTGAAATGTTGGGGCATTTTTGAAAATTATTCTATGGCGTCTCGCATGTTAATTTGACATTTCGACGAGTCTCATGTGTATCAATATTACGTCAAAAATAGCATATGTGGATAAGATGTTTTTCTATAATTTTGAAAACCATAGATTTCCGAACTCCAATAATACATTACATTTACCACATTTCATGTAAATTATTTCAGGATACATCTTCAAAAGTTGAAAAAATTCTGACGTTTATGAAGAAATGCAAAATAAAAACAGGTTAAACGTTACCGGCCAGCTACATAACGTTGATTTTAATTGCTGGGTTGGTACTTTTGTAAAGACAAATAAAATTCGAACGGTTCAGGCTGCCGAGATCATAGAAAATAATTTACCAGTGGGTAGGTACCTACTTGGGTGGGAACGTTATTTTTCAAATATTGAGAATTTAACATGATGAATAAAACTGTTTAAATAACTCAGGATAATCCATTTTTTTGCCTAATGGTGTAGGTACTTCTTTAAATAGTGCACAATAGTGTTATTATAATATCATTCGGCGTGGGTGGTGTGCATTGGTACTGCCACCCCGTGAATCATTTGTTGGATGACCAAACCCTTTATAACCGGTTAATCTGAGTCGATTTAAGAATATCTAAATATATTCAGGTTGGCAAAAAGATGTATCTCAGTGACGTTTTGCATCGTTATATGCACCAATACACACAATCCTAAGGGCGGGCTTTTTCGTGTGAATGTTTATGCATAAACTATGGATCTTACTCGACTAATTTAAAACAAAATTAGGAAAATCTACCGGGAAAAGAGAAGTTTATTTAATTTTTATAATAGCTCTACACAGGAGGCCTTGAAGAAAATAATTCCTCTCAGGGCCTATGTCATCTTTGGGGATGCTGTGTGAAGGGTTCTTTTTAGGAAGGTAAGGAGATGATGTTCTGGTAAGGAAAAAGTTATGAGGGGTGGGTAGGAATCTGGCGATCAGTGTGTGGAGTGACGGACGAATGATTTTATCCCTCCCACTGCGGTGCAAGGTGATGTTCCGAGAGAGCTTTGCTGAAGAACCCAAAAAGTCTCCCTAAACCAGTCTCTTCCGATCTGGTCTGCCACGAAATTGGTGGGCAGACGAATCCACCGCCAAGACCAGAACAAACCTCATGAACCCAGGCACCACTTCTAAATCAACAAACATAGCGAACCACTTGAAATGACCTATTGCAGAGGCGTTGGCCTACCCACCCAGCGAATGTTTTTAGCGTAAGATCCTCACGGCTTTTGCGGTAGGTCAGAGGCCCTAGCACGCTCGCTCTATAACGATCGATAGGATAACTATCGGTAACTTCTCATCGTTCCCTAGCATGACTACAGATCGCCAACGAATAAGTGACAGTTCACAATGACTAAGTGTCCTTAACATATTCGACATCAACTGTTGTTTGTTCGTTAGCGATGTGCAGTTGTCCTAGGGAACGATGAGAAGTTACCGATAGTTATCCTACCGATCGTTATAGAGCAAGCGTGCTAGGGCCTGAACAAAAAATTAGACTTTAGCCTTTAAAAAAATTGAGCTTTGGCGTATTTGAGAATCCTTCATTTGCAAACGAAATTGCGTCAAAATGACGGCCTCTGGCGTAAATGTTTTTTGATATATTCAATGGCAAAAGGTTTCGAAAACTTATTCAACCGTTTTTTTAGTGGCATTCCATTGAAAATATTCCACAATATCGAGCTAAAAATTTGACATTTTACAAAAAAATCCATGAAAAATCCGCTAACAAATTATACAAGATTTAAAAATATTACTGGTCAGGTGGATTGGTATAATAATAATCACTGGGTAGGTACCTACTTTGCTCCATCGAATTACAAATAAATGGTTTGAAATTAAGAGAAATCACCAAAGATGGTAGGTACTAAATGCGTTTCTTCTGGAAAAATGCCGATTGCAGTTTGTCGGTCTTTTAATTCAAATTCAGAAACAGGGTGGTAAAAAAAAATCCGCTCGAAATATACTGATTAATTTTTTTATTAAAACTCATGATTTTTTCCTTAATTTTTTTTGTTTAGAAAATATTGTCTTGCGTTTGCGACCAACGTTTTTGCGGCGCATTAAAATTTATCTAAATAAGATGCAAAGTTTTTTTTCTAATTTTCTATACATTTATCGTTATTAATAATTATTGATTACGAAAAGAGTTATGGCGTCCGTGACATCAAAAGGTGGATACTTGAAAGATGTCATTTCCATAAAAAAATATTAAAGAGTCGATTTAAAAAAAAATCATTTTTTTAATCGATTGGTTTTTGTAATAATGAGTGAGGAAATTTTGCCGGACCCTGTCGTTCATTTCGACTGTCCAATCAGGGAGATCACTAGGCATGCGGATTGCATTGAATTCAAATATCGATATTTACTCTAAGTAAGAACTTCTTTCCTTTAAATCACAAAAAAAATATGATATAAAATAAAAAAAAGTAACCAAAGATGGATATTTCCAAAAAAATGTAGGTGTACACGGGGGTAGGTAGATATGCAGGTAGGTAGGAACTAAGTACTGAACAGGTACTCTGGGTAGGTAGGTATGTATGAAGGTACTTTTTATAAATTAGGTGGGTTCGATGCAGTGCTACAGATTTTTTATATGCATATAAATCGAAAAATAGATCGGTCAGGATTCGTTCGTTTACTTTGGACATTATTCAATTTTAAAATTAAAATAATTATACGTGTGCACGGGTAGCCGGATATTGTTAAAGAATTTCTTTGTGTAATTTTTTTGCTGCAGTAAAATTGAGTTTGATAAGATGGTTTTTTGTTGAACAAATATTTTTTGTTTGAGGGTTAGGTAGGTTTTTTTTCCAATACTATTCATCTGATGGCGACAAAACTTTTGGGATTTGATGTGTGCATGCCCGGGTTGGTTTCTACGCATAATAGTAAGCTCTGGCTTTATGAAATTATTTTATATACTATTCACCCGATCGAGATGAAACTTTGGAAATTTGATGTGTGCATGCCTGGGATGGTTTTTATGCATAAAAGTAAGCTCTGGCGTTATGAAAATATTTCCTTTAATTTTCATCCGATTGAGATGAAACTTTGGGAATTCGATGTTGACATGCTCGGGATGGTTTCTATGTAAAAGAGTAAGCTCTGGCGTTATGAAATTTTTTCCAATACTATTCATTTGATTGCGACAAAACTTTTGAGCTTTGATGTGTGCATGCCCGGGTTGGTTTCTACGCATAATAGTAAGCTCTGGAATTATGAAATTATTTACGCATAATGGTAAGATCTGGCGTTATGAAATTATTTCCTATACTTTCCATCCGATTGAGATGAAACTTTGGGAATTTGATGTTGGATACTCGGGATGGTTTGAACATAAAAGAGTAAGCTCTGGCGTTATGATTTTTTTTCCAATACTTTTCATCTGATTGCGACAAAACTTTTGGTATTTGATGTGTGCATGCCCGGGTTGGTTTCTACGCATAATAGTAAGCTCTGGCTCTATGAAATTATTTCCTATACTATTCATCTGATTGCGATGAAACTTTGGGGATTTGATGTGTGCATGTCCGGGATGGTTTCTATGCGTAATAATAAGCTCTGGCGTTATCAAATTATTTCATATACTATTCACCCGATTGAGATGAAACTTTGGAGATTTGATGTGTGCATGCCTGGGATGGTTTTTATGCATAAAAGTAAGCTCTGGCGTAATGAAATTATTTCCTTTACTTTTCATCCGATTGAGATGAAACTTTGGGAATTCGATGTTGGCATGCTAGGGATGGTTTCTATATATAAGAATAAGCTCTGGCATTATGAAATTATTTCCAATACTATTCATCCGATTGCGATGAAACTTTGGGGATATGATGTGTGCATGCTCGAAATGGTTTTAAAATATAATAATGAGCTCTAGCGTAATGAAATTATCTACAATAATATTCATCCGATTGCGATGAAACTTTGGTGAGTTATTGTGCGCAAGCCCGCGAAGTTTTCTTTATATAATGCAGAGATTTGGCGTTATCAAATTCATACAAAAAATTTAAATAGGTGTAACGGGAGTTATTAGAAAAGTGAGTGCATATCATATAATTTAGAAACAATTTATTAGTGAAAAAATTGAGCCGTAAACTTCTAGGCCCCTTTTTGCGAGAAAAGGCCCATACTGAACGCCTTAACCAGGGCGACCAAAGTGGCTAAGTAGCGGGTGTACAAAATTGAGCGATTAACTCACAGGACCCTTTGAGTAGTTCTCACAATCCTTGCTTCATCCACATTCAAACATCGATTTTTTTTTTCAAATATTTAATTTTTAAAAAATGTAGACACACACACTTCTTGCTTCATCCACATTCAAACGTCAAATCGCTTAGTGCTTTAACCAATTAGTTGCCTTGCAACGGGCAAAAGCTAGTTTTTATTAATGAAGATAATATTAAAGAAACTCAATCGAAAATCTGAAACAGAAAAATCAGAAAAAGATACTGATACATTAGGGACTCGAACCCAGGACCTTCGGCTTTCCGGGTAGATGCTCTGACTAATGTATCCCTTTCCGGTTCGGTCATATTTAACTGTATCTTAGATATATGTCATATTTATCTTATCTTATAGAGCAACGTTAATATTGGTGTTTGATAACATAAATTTCCAGCCATATTGGGCAAGATCCTGTTCACTGGTCATGTCAGTATGTCACCTTTGTTAAATTTGTAGTGGTATGTAACTGTCGGTTTAAAATATCACCTATGAAAGGATTGGTGAAGTTAATATCGCGTGGTGGATGATATTTATCTATTGGTAACAATGGGTCAGTAGCTTCACTTACACTAACGCTAGGCATTTTGGTAAATATCAGATCAAGACAGTAACCTAGACAGTAATTGGTGGAATTTAATCGGAACATATTCAAATAGGCATAGAAATTTACTATTATAGAAGCGAAACAGTATTGGGAGTTTTCACACCCTGACTATCATTAAGCCACACTATTTTAGGTAGATTGTAATCACCGCAAATAAATAAAGAATTGGCATTTATGGAAAGACCTTCTACTGCTTCATTATATGACTTGTAGATTTCTGTTGGAGAGGAGGGGGAATTTAGACACAACAAATGACAAGTTTTTTGGAACCAAGTAGAACGCAAATAAATATTTGTTCAGATACATTATTAGATGATTCTAGAATGTGGGAAGGCTATTTTTTTAACACATATAATGAGGAAGAGCGGTCACAGCGAAAAATACTGTAGTTATGAAGTCCAAGCTCGGTTTAAGCAATATTATCTGATAGTTAACACTCAGTAAAACATAAAAAATCATCTGAGCATGTATTTGTGGAACATCTAAAGGAATTTAGTTTAGTATTGAGGCCACGAATATTTTGATAGTGGGAAGAAAAATTTGTGTAAATGAGGTGACGATTCTGGTTCAGCTTAAAAAATTGACTCGAGATAATTCGCATCTCTCAGCGGCTTGCCGGGTAGGACAGTCAGGGGAGCCAGTGTTGTGTGTGGTCGGTTTCCTGAAGAACGTGTAGGTGGCACATGCTGGTAGCTTATCAAGAGTCGGGCAAACATCTCGATTGTGTCCGGGTTTACCACAGTGAGAACAAGTCGGCGTGTCAGCGTTACATTTCGACGCAGTGTGGCCGTAAAGTTGAGAGTGTTCACATTTTAGACTGTCAATCCAGTCCTTTACGGTATGTATTTGCCACTCTATAGCCGGTTTAGAGAAGCGAATGAGGGAGTGACGAACAGAATGAGGAACTCTAAAGACATGAATACACGTTCCGGTACGAGGTCCTACTTTGTGAGAGAACTGCAACTAATTAAAATTATTTTGATATGTTCCCGGTACAAGTGAATTATCTAGGTTAATTCTTCTGGATAATTTCGGTAATTACTGGCGCTATATCCGTAAGGCATTGTTTTAAGAGATGGGGTGTTGAGAGCATTGTTTGTTAGGAAAAGACTTGACAGCACGCTTGACATCTTCTTGCGTTACTGCAAAAGTATTGAAGACATCAGAGAGCAGACTTGTTGCAGTGTTGCGGCAGAAGGCGATCCTACCACATCGAGGGCCCCATTTTTTTAACCTGACTTATAAAGAGTGTTGCGAGTCTGTTCGCTTCAAGAGAGGAAACAACCTTGGTGTCGCTCTCTCCTGACAAAATCTTTATATTTTCTCAAAATTTTCGAAGAACCTTTACTGACTCAACTTGCTCACACCAAAAGATATTTTTTTCTGTGCGACTTCTTCCTTCTAAACTTTTGGTTTTGCAATCCAAAGCTGCCGATTGCTGAAAGTCGAGTTTCATCTATAAATCCTCTCCACTTGATGGAAATGGAATATTTAACATTTTATGTAACAAATCTTCAAGAAGTTTTACCCCACGATAATATATCATGCTCACAAAACACGAAATATGAAAATAATAAGGCCAGTGCATTATATTTAAAATAATAAAAAAGAGTTTCGTAGGTAGGAACGGATACAGGTACATTGTGCCTGGAGGGGGATTAGCCTGTGTCATCCACTTCTGCTGAAAGGTGTGCCATTGTCGCACCCTTTATATGGCTTTCCAACATGACATGAGCTTAAACACAATTCAATGTTTGAACACGAATTATTAAAGTACATTAATACCATGGAGCTCGTATGTTCAGGAGATGGCAACAGAGTCGACCAGAATTTATAATGTCCGTTGAAAGTATTTATTATTTTCCTCTCATCATTGTGAAGAATATACTATATATAAATATAACAATATCATAGTAAAAGCCCATTTTATTTTAATACTTAGTGGCGACTGGATTTCACTACAACCGTACAATACTCTACTAAAATCTACAAGTAATACGTGTTAAAAATATATTACGTTTTCGCAGTGGGGTGCAAAAAATGGGCTGGGCTCCATTGGAGGAGATAAGGGTGGATAATTTGGAAGAGAGTGCTCTTTGTTTATAGGGATCAGTCTAGTTTTATTTGATTGTTGAGGATTTTGCACAGTAAACTGACGTTTGTATTTTTATTCAACGTTTGGTTTCAATGGCAAATAAAAATATTGGAGTCAAAAGTACATAAAAATAGAATATGAATCAGACTGGAAAACTTCGAAGCATTAGAGTTTCCGAAAGCCAAAAACATTAATAGCAAAGTTAATGTCACAATCATAAAATATATGTTTAATATGAACGGACATAATATATATTTATTATACACAATCTTAAAGCCTGATGGCAGATGTTTCACAACAATTTTATTTAATCAATGAAGAAAAATAATAAACAAATCTCGATGAAACATGAAACAGAAAAGACACGGAATGGTCGCAACAGGGAATCGAACCCAGATCCTGTCTCGCTACTACATACTCTACCAATTGGGCATGTTATTGCATACTGTTTGACTTCGAATAAAATATGACATTTTTTTCAATTTTAGTGGACATCAAATATTTATTTTGTGTAGTACCAAAGGAAGATAGGTAACCGTTACCTTTTTAATTTGTGTCTTTTTTATTCAATGTTTTAATGAGAATTGTTAAGGCCATGGGGTGTGCGGCAAGTTTCATACAAAACGTAGTTTTGGATTTTAGGCCAAAATACTCAACCCAACTGAAAAATTATTTTTGTAATCAAAAGGTATGTCAAATGTCGATCTCGCATAGGGGCTACTTTATTTATTTTTTAAATATAGGCTATTAAAGATTTTAATATTTTATGATTTTAGAGGCAACTTGGACAATTATTTGAGAGTAAATTTTAAAAACATTTAAAAAATAATTTTACCATTTTTTTATCTAAAAAGAAAAATAAAATTAAAAATATCGTTTTTTTTTTAGAAACAATTTTGATAAGTGCAAATTTAAATTCCAATTTACTTATTTACATCGGAACAAAAACTTGTCGTTTTATTTTAAAATGACTACCCAAACAAACGCATTTTTAACATTTTTTATTTTTTTATATTATTTTTCATTATTTTAAAACCAAGAATTAGGCAGACTTTTTCTAATAATTATAAAAAACTCACAAAAAAATTCCAAAGTTGCTTCCAAAATTGGAATTTTTTTGTGAGTTATTTATTATTATTATTTTTAAATCTGCATAATCCTTGGTTTTGATATAATTGTTAAAAATGTGTTTCTTTGGGGAGTAATTTTAATATATAAACCACAAGTTTTTGTTCCGATATAAATAGGTAATTTGAAATTAAAATTTACACCCATCAAAATTGTTCCAAACAAATATTATTTCATATTTCATCATATTTAAAAAAAAAAAAAAAAAAATTTTTAAATGTTTACATTTACTCGCAAATAATTGTCCAAGTAGCCTCTAAAATCATAAAATATTAAAATCTTTAATAACCTATATTTTATAATTTAAAGCAAAAATAAATAAAGTAGCTTCTGTCTGAGATAGACATTTGACATACCTTTTGATTACAAAAATTATTTTACAGTTTGGCTAAGTATTTTGGCCCCAAATCCAAAACTGTTTTGTGTGAAACCGGTCGCGCAGCCAGTATAAATACAAAAACAAGGTTTATAAAAGCATCAAGTAGTTATTCCATAATCGACTGCCCGGAATTAGTGGAACTGTGGTATCCCCATATCAGGGAAAATTTTAGGTTGGAGGATGTAGAAAGGCAAAAATTTAGAGGAGAAGGTATTACCTGCCTGTTCAACATGGGTCACTAAGCTTGACGTAAGCCATTTCTAGCAACGCGAACGTTTCGACTTTGAATGATAGTCTCTCACCAATGCTGAGAATTTCTTCCACTCTACTTACATCGAAGTACAAATATGTACAATTTTTCGTCAGTACAAAAATATCCAAACCCACCAGAGTGGTAAAAACTATTCAGAATTGATTATGAAACCAATTAAACCAAAGTATTATTCACCGAGTAATTGTTACAAGATTTTATGACCTACAAAGTATCATGTTTTCATTTGCTTTTTTCTTGCTCTTATGTGTCAAATGGTTAAGGTTAAATTATTGCTTTTACTATTCTATACTTATAATCTTTGTGTATAATATTTTTTATAAACTATGTAAAATGGCAGACCGAACGCCCTGGATTTAACGGGCCACGATAACTGGTCAAACGATCTAGGTATATTATGTTAACAATACCGCCAACAATTATTTCGTAAACTCTCTAATTCAAAGGCCCCATACTATACACTATATTATTATGTCGTATTATACCATGTTACTGCTCTCACTGTCTACTATGTACATATAAACTTTACATTTCTTTATAGATAAATTACGTTTGTTAATTGAGTAGGCAAATTCTTATTTTTGTACAACAGGTTTATACCTACAAATAATCATCTTATGCATTACTAGTTACTTGCTGTTATAATATGTCAAATGGATAGATTATACTATGCATTACTACTGTTACTGTGAACTTACAATCTTAAGAATATTTTTTATAACTATGTATGTAAAAGCCCAATAGGCGTATAAATAAATAAATAAATAAATGATAACTTATAGTCCTTCTAACATATTGTAATTTTTTTTATTTTACTAATTACTATTTTTATTTTTTATTACCATACTTACCTACTTGTGTATGATGTATGATTGACAAAATCAGAAAGAGAGTTTACGTATTCATTCCGTGTCCATTGTTTTTCATATGTCCGTAAAAAAAGAAGACATACTGGCGAAGTTTTTTATGATTAATTATGTATTTAAAACTCACGACACAACCGCTTTTCACTTGAAAAAAAAAACTTTAAAAATATATTATTTTAAATGAGAGAGAGTACCTATTTCACTTACGCGCACTATTTATATATTTTTTTAATTTCAAATACAAGTTTAAAGTTAGCATAACCAATAACAAACATACTGATTATTTAGTTAAGTAATAAAAACATTTTTAAATTATTGAACTTTCAGTTGAAAAATATCTTTGTCAGGGGACAGTTATTTAATCAAACAGAAATCATTTTTACCGAGCGGCATTACCAATGGTAGGTTAGTTCTGCATCTCGGAACAACAAAAATCCTTTGCCTGCTCGCTCTTGTGAAGTTGTTGGGAACATAAGACGCAATTTTTTTAAATAATATCAGTAATACAGATATTACCGTTCAGAAGATTATTAGAAAAGCAGTTTGCCTTCTACCGGCGAGGCTATAAACCTTCCCTATACTAACCATCCTCAAATTCCACTTTTACCGAAGGGGGCATCAATATTCGTAAAAAATAAATTTTCCATAAAAACTTGCAGAATGGTATCGAAACCCACTGAATATACAATGCGTCATGTGATTTGCACTAACATTAAATATTGAAAAACAAAATATGGTAAAACATTTTTTAGGATTTGTAAAAATAAGAATGAAATTATACGATTAATTGTCGAGTTATCGTGTGAAAGGTGGACCAGGGGGATTTTATACACCCCTCTTCGGGCTGGCTGGATTAATACCCAGCATATCGAAAAGAAAGGCTGATAGATATAACCAGGAAATAATTGCGAAGTCTCTAAGTTATAAATATCACAGATTTTTTTTGTACTTTCTCAACCTATAGAGAGTAAGTATTATCTATACGATAACTCCACAAATTAAAGAAATACATTGCCGGTTAGGAATAACCTACTGATAATTTAACCCTCCCTGTTCAAAAAGCTGAAAGCGTTGCTTGTCCAATGAAATCTGATTTTGCTTACATGGGATTGAGTCTCCCACTCCTGGGAACAAACCTGATGCCACGAGGCCGTAAGTCGACCATACTTAATTTATTAATTAATTTTCATCGAGTTGTTTAAAAGGTTCGACGTAAATAGGAACATCCATTCTTTACCTACAAATTAGGTTTCAAATAATATAAACAAATTTTTTTAAATCATTGAAATTCTAAAACATCGTTGGCCATTCTTACTCAATCTTTACGTACCTACCTGGTGGTAAGAAACACATACAACCCGATGTCACCAAGGTCCCCCATATTTAGGAGCAAAGCAATCTCTTAAAAATCATACTTCTCTTTCCAGTTAAGTAACACACGGAATATAAACATATACATAGTTACTTCTTACTGTTTTCTTCTTTGCCGCCGCCCGTAATGTACAAAAAACAGTACAAAATCGATTGTAACTCAAATACTGATTATTGTAGACCTTTCCAGTAAAATGTAATTTTACGACCGTGTTTGCTGCTAGTTGTTGATCTGGGGCAGGAGAGTAATTTCGCTGAAATTTGGTAAATATTATTTAATTTCTTAAAAAAGAGTGTTAGGGGTAATTTAAAAAAAAAGTTCGATTACCGAATAATTTTTCCCGTAGTAAATAAATTATATGCAGATTAGTATGAGATGTAAAGAAACAACATAAAAATTGCAAAAAAAATTCGTTTGGGGGAAGTGTATTACCCCCTCCGGTGCGGGTGGGTTAATTCCACAACAGAGATAATCTCTACTAGTTAAAACGAAAGTCATCAATAGACATAATTAATTACCTGTTCAAGAAATAAATAAATATGATCATTTCATCAGAAATAAAGAAACATACTTACAACAATTTTATCGCTTTATCTCTTCAGTTACGTTAGAAGACATATATTATACCAACGGCTTTCGTGGTCAAAGAGTAAGGCTCTCGACTAGCGCTCCGGGTTCAAAACCCAGCTTGCGCAAGCAATTTTTTTTTACTTAATAGGTGAAACATTTAATTATAATATAGCGAAACTCAATTAAAAATCTGAAACAGAAAAATCAGAAAAAGATACGGTCACATCTGGTACTCGATGACTTTTATTGTACTAGCTGAAATCCCTTGCCCGGGTTTTACGGGAATAAAATTGATGATTTTTATGCAGATTAAATACTCGTCCCCGCTTCAGAATTCTTATTTATATAAATGCACACGACTATATTAGTATACTATAATATTACGAAACTAATTTATAATATAGTACACGACTTTTTTTTTTTAATTATTCAAATTATAGCGAAATGTCTAGGTACCCTTTTTCCAGTTTCATGTTTCTACTTTTAGGTAGATATTTTAAAATGTATCCATCACGCGTGACAATTTCGCTCTTCATAAAAAAAATTTTTCATTAGCTAATTGAGCCGCGCAATATCATTACCCGCAGTCGTAGTCCTTGTATTTACAAAATGGGGAGTCATATTAACAAAACGGGGGGATTCGTATTAACAAAAAGGGGGAGGCGTATTTACAAACTGGGGAAGGGATTAAAACAAGGGCGGGGCTATTTATGCGAGTAATGAACACGAAACGGGGTGGAATATTGTTAGTACACGCAAACACACCCTTCGTCAAATGTTGACCTCGCACAAGTATTATGATGCTCGTGTTCGTAAGAAGATATAAATTAATTTCCGAGTTATCAATTTAAACGTACAGTTACACAATAATAATAATGAATGGTTAATCTGCCGACATGGATAAAACCTCTTGAAAATCTTTAAAACCATTTTTTCAACTCATGACTGTTATTATTTTATTTTTATTTATTTATTAACGCCCTTTTTAAGAATTTTTACATATGGTTAGTAAAAATTATACAGTTATATGTATTGTACAAAATTAAACTGCTACAGTAACAACATTTTTTTATTTGTTTAGTGACAAATTGAAGATGTTCACTGAATTGGTATTACTTTTTTTTGGGAAACAAACAGTTTTACGATTCTCATGTTGGTAAGAAGAAATAAAATAATTTCCGAGTGACCAATTTGAATGTGGAGTTGAACAATAATAACTGACATATGAATAAAATCTCTTCAATAAAAATCTTTAAAACATTATTTTTCAATTCACGACTATTATTATTGTATTTTTTATATTGATAAACTAATGTTTAAGACCAGATTTTTTATGCATAGGACAAAGGGTAACAAGTGAAAAAATATAATAAGCCATAATTGTTGAATGAACCACTAGGTATATATTGAATCATTTGGAGGGTAGGAGGTAACCCGCCGTAGCTTAATGGTAGAGCTCCTGTCTGGCAAACAGAGGGGTGCGGGTTCAAGTCCCGTCGGCGACATGTATCTTTTCTCGGGAGAGTTTTTCAATATTGATGAGTGTTTCAGGCTAATAATTATTGCTTATAATAATTATAATTGTATTTGACTTTGTTTGGGAAGCAAACACTTTTTCACACATATATTTAATGTAATATCATGTCGTCATAGTTGCATAAATCTGTAAAGTTTCCACATTAAATATATATGTGCCAAAAAATATGTGTACACATAAATGATAAAAGAAAAACACAATTTTAATAGAGGATTTGAGTCATTTAAAAAATAGATTAAGATTATATACATACTTATGTAGATACGTTTAAATTGAACCATTTAAAATAATAATATAAACAAAAGATAAACATAATGAAAAAAAGAAAAATAACAAGAAAATGAGAAAAAAACTTATAGATTTTACATAAAATTCTCTAAGAGTTGGTATTGAAGTTGGCTAGGTTATAATCATATCGACCACAAAGTCACTAAAGCATCCTCTATGCTGGGTTTCGTAATCCGTTCCTGCAAACAATTCAAAGATCTTGCTACTTTCAAAATACTATATTACTCATACGTTCGTAGTATCCTTGAATATGCATCACAAGTGTGGAACCCAGGCTATACAATACATAAAAATAGAATTGAAAGTGTTCAAAATAGATTTTTAAGGTACCTTAACTTCCGCTCTTTCCGATCGCATGTCAGTAGTGAAGACTCTGCAAAGTTCTTCAATATACAGACGTTGACTTGCCGAAGAAATATAGCAGATTCGGTAATGTTATTTAAAATCATACACAACTTAATCGATAGCCCCGATCTTCTTCAACGCCTATCATTCCATGTTCCATATCGCAACAGCAGACAGTCGCTTACTTTTAATCTCCCTCTTTGCAAGACCAACTCCAAACAAAACTCATTTATCTACAGATCCACACATTCATTTAACTTAAATTATTACCACATTGACATTTTTAGCTCGACTTTGCGCGACATAAAACGAAAAATTCACTAAGCAACATGACTCTAAGTAGAAATTCACTCCCTATATATCCCCGCCCTTTGCCTCTTCATCCCAATCCCATGTTTCCTCCTCCCCCTTTTTTTTCATATTGTAACTAGTAACTCCTTTTCACATATTGTAACTAGAAAATAATTTAATTAAGAAAACAACCCTACAATGTCACACTTTATCATTTATTATTATCAGTGGAATGTTCATAATTGGCATAATTAACTATCTTATTAATATATCATTGTATAATCTCAGATTTGCTGTCAACTTTTCCTAATAAATAAATAAATAAATAAACACGGCGTAATACCCCAAAAATAAATCACAACAATACTTTTGGCCGTAAAAATCCCAAATAACATCAAAAGGTAAGATATGTATAAAATAAATAAAATTCGTAACAGAAAAGACTACATAGTTACTCATGGAATGTCAGAAATATAATATTTTATAGTAATTATTTATTCAACTCTTAATTGAAAATGTATACCTACTATCGACATCTAGTTATTGGAACTATTGTCTATTACTTCTACTTTGAATATGACAAAAGAGAGTGTGGAGCGTACAGGTACATTAAAATGAAACTTATTTAGCAACTCCGGGTATTAAATGTGTATATGCGTTTGTGTTAACCCTCAAAATTTCCTTAATAATAGTGGTAACCTATGTAGGTTGTACCTACTGAATGTGATTTAACAAAAAATTCCAACTCTTTCTTCATATAATGTGAAGCGTTAAATATAAACAAGGTTACCCAATTAATATATCATGGGTTGGTTGTTGAAGGTGTACGGACGAAAAGCATTTCAAGCTTGGAAATCAAGTGACTGGTATTCAGACATGGTGAAGGAGATAAATAAGAAATATTAAAGCATGAATGTTTACTAAATAAGATGCAACCTTTTATTGGAAAAAAAGAATTCGCTGTATCAACCGATCGGTCTAGACAAAAAAATATTAGCATTTAATTTAAAATTGAAATGAAACGCTGTTTTTGAGAGCAGTTGACTCTTTCATATTTTAATATAATTATTATTTAATTATTAATATATTATGCACAATTATTATGGACAATTATTTCAAATTATACGGTGACGTCTATGGTAAACTTGTGCAAAGGGGGAACTTGGTGTTCTCTCGATCTAAATCTTATCTATTCTATATGTCTGAAGTTACATAAAATTAAATAAAACTAGTTTTATGAGGACGTGTCATTTGGTTGCAGATATTAGAGATATCGCACTACGTAACCCGAGTGGTTTTAAAACAATAAAAACATGTACGATCTAGAAAATCTTGGGTGGTATCAAATCACTTAACTACATCAAAAAGCAGTTTACCTATATACTCGTAGATACGTATACATACAAGGTGTCCAAAAAGGATATCGGGTGTTTCATGGTTGAATAAAATAAAAAATCAAATAAGTTCTTTATTTGAACTGGAATTTATTTTAGAAAAAATAATGGTATCTAGATTCCTACCTGGAGAGTACCTGGAGGACCTGCTGGTGGACAAGCGCTGCTCATCATATGCAGACCTCAAAAGAGCCGCACAAGACAGGGAAGAATGGAAGAAAAAAATAAAGGAAATTGCTGCAAACCAATCCCAGGATTGAAACCAGAGAGAGAGAGATTCCTACCCTCGCGCTGCTGCCACTACTCTAACCTCCAATGAAGATTAGTAATTGTTGACACATTACTCGCTAGACTGCTGCCATTTCTGATGTTATATTGTGTTTCAATTGTTTCAGATTAGTCAGTTTATTTTCGTTTACCTTACTTACGTTTCAGGTATCGCCACAGAAAATAGTCAAGAGGACTGCGATTGGGACTCCTAGGAGGCAAGTTATTGGTGCCTCCACGAGAAATCACTTTGATCGGAAATAATTCGATTACCCCAGCAATTGCTAAGTATGAAGTATGGCAAGTGGCCTCGTCTTACTGAAACCATGTTCTCGAGTTGTGTCATTGAGACTCTTGGGCCAAAAAACCTCTTAGCATTTCGCAGTAATGTTCATTGTATACAGTGAGTGCCCATTTTCTAATGCTATCGTCCTCGCACTTGGTGCATTGTGAGAATGATAATCCGCATGATAAAAACGCTGAGCGCTAACTATAGAATCACCGTTCCGGTTATAGGCTCTGAATCTCCACAAAGTACCTAGTGCACGATGCTATCCATACATCGCATCCCCGCACCACTCATTTATAACGTCCCAAAAAAAAACAAAACCCTTTTTGGACACCCAGTATATTTTTGTTGTTTATTTTTGGGATATTATGCCATGTTAGGAGGAGTTAGCGTAAAATCTTGGCCGTGAAAATCTTAAATCATATTTACCCAGTATATTAATTTGTTTGACCTTAATGAAAATTTTTGAATTTGCATTTCAATCCTTAACCATTGCCAACAACTTCTTTAGAAGTCATTTAGTTGTTTGAAACTAGGAAAACAAAGGACTTATTATTAAATTTCTCAGAATCTTGGAGTACGACGGTTTTCTCTTGTCCAATAAGAATAACACATCTGCATTGCAAATTAGTAATCTGTTTTAACTTGGTTTGCTAAAAAATATTTATTAAAAAAATCATTCGTTTTAGATGAAGAAAATATAGTTTCAGGGAATAGTGTGTTTCCTCGTTCTTAATCATAACTTCATGAAACTTACAATTTTTGCGTTTAATCATTAAGGGTATCTTACCGCAAGCGCAGCATAATTTGCGGTTTTTGATGCAGTTTTTAGAAAATTTCTATATTGTTTATCAGAAAACAATATTATGTTTTGAACAAATAAATTATTCTTCTAAAAGATGTTACAACAAAACGTGTTAAAATGTTTACAACTATTGTATAAAAAAATATTTACAGAACCTCTAAAAATAGCTTAAAGTTCGATTGTATCATTTAATTCTAAATACAAAAGAATTATTAAAATATACTTTATCACCACAACAATGTTGTCTAAACGGCTGGAAAATAAAATTATTTTTAAAAGCATTAAAACAATGCTTAAATAAATAAAAACCGTTTTTCAATATTAGGATATTGTTATCTTATATAAACCAGAACAGAATTTAATTCTCGTCAGTATTCGAGATCAGTGTTGGTTCATTTATGTTCGAGATGGTCTCAGAGCGAGCGGACGTCAAATTTTACTAGAAAAAAATGCGGGCACATGAGGAAAGGGGTCACACTAACGGTTTGGCGTTATGTTACGATGTATTATTTTAGGTCCAAGCAGACTTTTTTACTAAAAATTCCGTTTATGTGGCCGATGTAAACAACCAGCGTTCTAAAAAGTTGTAGAGTGGCCCGTTGAGCAGAATCGTATCCCTAGTTTTATTTATTTACGCCCTACATGGCTTTCACATAAATTTATAATTATACAGTTGTGTTAGTTGTAACAATGGTATATCTAACATTCTATCGACAATATTCTCAAGTTGATAACCTAGATCAGGGTTTCCCAAACTTTTTCTGCAGTGGAACACTGTGATTAAATTTTAACGGAACCCTGGGCTTATTTTTAAGATTAAGTAATTCCTAATATTAAAAATTTAAAAAGAAAAGTTATTAAACCCATTATTTATTTAGTATACAAATAAACTGTACATATATTACAAAAACAATAAAACGGAAAATAAAATAAAAATATATATATACACAAAAAATGGAATAAATGAAGCACCGATGATATGCTTGGTGTAACTAACTCTAACGCCGTTCTTCCACGTAGCTATTCACAAGCGACGCTACCGCTACCTGTCAAACAAATTTGCTAGTGTAGCACCTAGCGGCGTTTTCAAACACTAATAATAGTATGGAAAATACAGACGAGCGGCGATCGCGTCGCTTGAAGGTAGCTCCATGGAAGAACGGCGTAAGTGAACAGGTATGGGTTTTACATTTTTTTAATTCGTGGATTTTTTTTTAGTTATCAATGCTCGACTATGCAAAACACAATGACTGCTGGTGGCTATTGTTTGGCTATTTCTGGTTACGTGATACAACACCTTCCATCTATCGTACCATTGCTGATGGGGGGAATTCCCTGGGAAGTTTTTGAATAATATTTAAATTCCTTAATAAGAAAAAAATGTCGACATTGTAGGCAATCAGATTAAATTAATAATCAAGAAAATTGTTACTTTTTTTTCTAAAATAGTTAATTTATATTTTCGGAAATCATACTAATTTGACAGAATGGTTCGCAACATTGAGTAAAAATTGTGTAAAAAAGTATCAAAAATGTACCAGAAAACTAAAAGCGTTCCTTGTTGTTAAAATTAATTTACCACTGGAGCGACAGCGGAATTTCTAACATTTTTCTCCGATTGCTCGTGATTTTATGTTGACGATTTTGAAAATTTTCCACCCAAATTAAAAAATAACATACTTTCGAATTTTAATAGGGAGACATATAAACCGAACACAGTGCTTTCTCGACAACTAATTCATATTCTATATATAAATAATCATCTCATGTCTTTAGGATTTATAAATAAATTACTAAAAAATCGTAAACATTAGAAAAGCATATATTCTTTGGGTTTTTTAGTTTTAAACCGCCGTAGGAAGTTCAATTTTCTGTCCACATTAAATATTTTATATGAAATTTCATGTAAATGTCTAATATATGAACACATTTACAAATATCTATAATAAAACCGAATTTTATAAGTTATGAAGTGTTTCAATGTTTCGTATGAAAAAAATTTCGTCACATTTTCTGGTCGTGGAATGCATACACTTCGTTGTACTAAAATGTAATTAGTAATGCACTTAACAAGAATAACTTACATCACATCACACAAATACATCCATTAACTATAATACACAACAACACTTAACTCGATTAATGCTTTATTTATTGAAAGTAATGCATTTGCAAAAATAGTCATCTCGAACAAATTATTAACCAACAAACACTATTTTGACAATATTAACTTGATTTTTAACCGTTACGGCATTTAAACACTTTAAATACATTAAAAATTTAAGCACTATTACACTGGTATACAGATATGTTAGAAAAATCGACTCAACATGGAAATAATGATATTTTAGAGCATAAAAGCCTGACAGCGCGTCATTTCAAATATTCTCCATCTTAGACTTAGCAATCCGAGAAATATTGAAAATGACCGATATTTTATTTTTCTTGCCAATATATTCAAATAATTATTATTTTTTTTTTTTTTTCTTGTTTATTCCAGATCTCGGGGAGGGTGGTGCAATCCCACGAGCTCCATATTATACATATATATATGATCACATAATAATGCGTAATTGAATACCGTATTGTTTTGGCACCTGTCAGTGAAAAACTGTCGGTTACGAGTCATAAGCTACTGCCTACCGTCTAGCAGCGTAGTTGATTGTATCGAATAATTAGTCAAACAAGTTTGATCGAAATCTGATAAGAATCGTATAATCATGAGCTCTTTCAGTAAATGTAGGTAACGTTTCTATCGAAATTTATCTAAAACATGCATATTCAACTTAATAAACATAATTTGAAAGATGCGCATTATTAAGCGTTTCACGTGCAAACCTTACTCAAGGGTACCATCTAGTGGATATTTTTCGCTGGTCTGACTCGACTGTGAGTCTGAGCGTCTTCCCCGTTCCAGGATACCTCAAACCTCTCCGCCCCGAAATATTTTTCGGTCAACGCAAATTAAGCCTTAAATAGACTTCTGTATATATATTGTTTCCAGAAAAAACACAAAAACCAAAATCACGAAAGCGATTCCGCGAATAACCAAAATTCGGAATGAAATCATATTTTACGAAATCTAATTTCCAAAAGAGCATTATCGCAAAAACATAATTTTTTGATAATATAAAAAATAGTTACCAAATAACTCATTTTGGAAAGACAACAAAAAATGGCCTCGTCATGTAAAAAAATCATAGCTTTTTCATTTGCATTTGTAAAATTTATTCACTTCAACGAATAGTTGAGGTGAATAGTTCTAATCATTCAACATATATAGGATGTTAACACCCTGACTTAATTAATTAATCAGTGATTCCTGACATCATTTTGAGTAAAAAATGTAAACAAAATTTTGGTCTGCGGTGACTTTGGATATATATTTTTTCCCAAATATTTTTAATTATACAAAAAAAATCTTCCATATGTCATCACTGGTGACTCAGCCAAATAACCGACCAACCCCTCACCCCACTCCTAACTGTCCAATAACTACTCATTTTCATGCATTTAATAAAAAAAATATTATTATAAAAAGGTAAAAGAAACCTCAAAAATGTCGTCGGAGACTGAAATACATCGTGTATAAAACTTCCCTTAACATCCTGTATTTACAGGGTGTTAAGGTACGCACTTGACTTACTTGATGTTCGACAGTTAGAAAATTTTTTTTTGATTGATTTTGAGAAAAAAAAATAGATTTTTTTTTTATAGTTATCGAAAAAGTATATACAGGATGTTAAGGGACGTTTTATGCTCGATGTATTTCAGTCTCCGATGACATATTCGATGTATTTTTTATATATATATTTTTTTTTATTATAATTTTTTTCATTAAAAGCATGAAAATTTTGTAGGTACCTATATATAATATATTAGACATTTAGGAGTGTGGTGAGGGGTTAATTGGTTATTTGGCTGAGTGACCAGTGACGACATGTGGAAGAATTTTTTTTATTTATTTGAAAAATTTGAGAACAAATATAAATCCAAAGTCAACGCAGACCAAAATTTCATTTACATTTTTTACTCCAAATAAAATCAGGAATCGCTGAATAAAATAAATCAATTAAGTCAGGGTGTTAATACCTGCATATGTTGAAAAATTAGAAGTATTATTCGTTGAGGACCCTGTATATATATATATTATTTTTTACGAAAGACAAGCATTCCCGGGTTACGAATAACCTGACAATATATTTTTTTTAAATCTCCTGGTTACTACCGCAGTAAGCGGAAAAATGATGCTTGTGTCGTTGAGGACTTCAACACACGTCGCCAAGGTGGGACTCAAATTGTATGGTGTTTTAGTTGTCTATTTCTTCTGCTAGTTTTCTGCCCGGTAATAAAAGACGATCCCATATTCTTCGACATTTTTATAAGTAAGACTCAATTCCAACTCACTGTTTAAAGTCTAAATCTCAGTGAGTACTATTGAGTTCAGTGAATACGATTGATCAAACATGTTCATGATCGCACGTACTCAATCTCGTATCTACGTGCCGAGCAGATTGAAAATTGAATGCTGGCATCTCGAGCCAAGAACGACGACTCTCTGTTTTTAGCCTGGGTTGTGACTTGTCACATATTCATTTATTGAATTCAAAATTTAAATGTGATCTCACGTAATTAAAAATTTTAAAAAAACTAACAAATTTAACCAATGGCAATGTCTAAATAAATTTTATACTATCAAGTATGCAGACCCTAGAAAGAATCGTTAATAAGTTATTGTGCTCAATTTCTAAGAATTTTATAAGGGCCTTATTATTGTATTATACTGAAATAAAAAGTTAAAATTTAAATTCAGATTTGAAATGTTGCATGACATTTCTTTAGTGCCTCCGCTGACGAGGCAACTGAAAAAAAATCAGTTTGCAACTAAACTCGCTATCCTGTGTATGTCAATGTGATGGCCCGCACACTACACAATTTCTCACAAACCTGTTGTCAATGGTAACACAAGCAGTGACTCGCGACTCTCCTTGCTAGTTTCCGTGGCCGGCTGTTACCAGTTTGCTCGGTTGTCATTGTTGCGCCAGTTTTGTTGTCAGTTTTCTAGTTATTTCTTGTTTTTTTCAATTTGACAGCGACAGATGACTACGATGACAGCTGATAGTTCTTCGTCTATAAGGCCGCCATAGAAGTTTGATGGAATTTTGGTTGAAAGCCATAGCAACCAGCCTGTTTTAGTTTGGTTTCAGTTGCCTCGTTAGCGGAGGCACTTAGTTGTATTTGGTGACCACATCTCAATAGCTAGGTATTCCTCTACCTTCCTTTTTCCCATCTCTTTTCCCTCCCCCCTTTCAGTCAGTCTCGCAACATACTCCAATGAAAAATGCCAGTCTAACTGGATCCCGATGGCAGTTGGGACATTTGTTCGGTAGGTATTCACATTTTAAAAACAATAATGATAATTTTAAAAAATAATCGATTAATTAATTAGGTCAAAATATGAATCTTAGTAAACATTACAAAAGTTTTTATGAACCACAATTACTCATAAATAAGCAATTTTACGGCAACAGTCCAGTGTATCAGAAAAATATCGTTGCTGAAGAGGTTGCTGTGTTTGGCGAAAGAAAATTGTTCCATGAGTTAAAGTACTCATCAATTTTTCATTTTCTTTTGGAAACCAAACTCTAAATTCACGGTTGTAATAAGAAATGGCTAGCCAATATTACATGGGTCAAGAAGGGGTGAGAAACTTCGAGCGTCCCAGTTAGTTAGTGTCATATTGTCCAAGTTTAGCTCTTGTAAGGATAGACTTATTCCAAGAACCCGCGTGAGCGAAACTTATTTATTTAAGTTCAATAAATCAGTTGAAAAATTTTGAAAAGTTTTCAACTATCAGTCCCAAAGGAAAAGTTGATTTGAAATAAGCCCTGATTTAGCGATATACCGTCGACCGTTGACAGGGGTGAAGCGGTACCACTTTTCACGGTTTTTTTTAAATTCCACAAGCTTATTTTATACGTAAATGGTTTGACCATTAATTAAATTGATTTTAAAAGAACATTTTTCGAAATTCTTCTTTTTATATGAAAACTTATTTAACCGCTCACATAATATGGCAAATATTAAAATGTTGGAAAGTTAACGATTTGTACCTAGCTTGCACAGCAGGACCTACATATAGGTATCTACGTCGCCTGCCCGGCGCCGCTGCACCTACCTTATTCGCCACATGCTCGAAAGTTGTGGAATCTTCAATACGCGACACATAGCAATTTCGGGAATGTTCCAGCGTGGGCGTGTTTCGCCTGCAATTCACAAACCGGCCAGGCTCGGCCTATATAAGGGCTTGAGCAAGCCAAATCAGGCAGTCGTTCTTAAAGTTTAAAAGTCAACACACATTCGGTCGGCAACGGGCCGCTGCGAAGCACATCTGCAGTTCTCGGAATAATTTTACGCAATTTGTAAATACGGTGCATATGTAAAATACTGTACATTTTGTAAATATTATAAATACACATCATCATCATCAATCATCATACAGTGTTATTATTCCGACCTGCACGCGCGGAGTTATCACGACGCACCGATATCTCCTCTTCCAACCGGAGGCCCATTTTTCTCCTCAACATAGGAGATCCGTACTTGCCTCCAAAGATTTAATAATATTTTTTTATAAATCCTACGAATATGTGAAAATAAACAAAAGATAACAGAATTCATTGGCTTCATAGCACTATAATCAGTTTATATGTTTCCTTTTTCAAATTCGGAGGTATGATTTTTTTTAATTTGGATGGAAAAATTTCCTTAAGCAATCGGGGAAGAAGTTTTAAATTGCTCTGTCGCTCCAGAGGTTAAAAGTGGTTCTCCTCTCCCCACCGCTTGAGAAGAAAGTGACCAATGTGTCCAGCTTTATTTTCATGTTTATTTGTTTAAAAAAATGGCTTGGGATTGCGTTTCTGTTCTGTGTCTTTTGTCTTATTAATAAAACAAAGCTAAACAAATACACAAAACTAAATATTAACGTAAGGATCATATAAAAAATATTTTGACCACCTAGTTGATTCTTATAATTTGTGATATGATTCGCTGAACTCCTGAAAACCCATAAAAATATAATAAAACATTTTAAACCTGTTCCACCTAATTTATTTCTGACCATAACCGGTTGTATCCGATTTAGGCCATCTTCAGACTTGAGTCGACTCAATAGGCTAAAAAAAGCTTACGGTTAGAAACCAATTAAGTGGGAAAAGTTTACATTTATTATAAAAATAAGATCCCTGAGGCTCATGTGTGGTAAAACCATGTATGATTGTGTGAGAAATGTGGAGATCGGAAAAGAATGCAAGGCTGATGTGAGTGTATTAAGTTTTATTAAAAAAGGGACGTTTAGATAGTTTGGGCATGTAGAGCCAATGATGAAGAAAGGAATGTAAAGAGAATTTATGACGCGAATGTGAATGGTAGAAGAAGTCAACGACGCCCGTGGCACGATCAAGTGAATCAGATACTTAAGTCGGGCCACGTCAAGAGTCAGAACAATAGAAGAGTATGTATGAGACGGTGTGTAAATGTGAATGAGGCAAGTGTGCCAAGACCGAGTTTTTTGGCGGTCCGATCTCTCTGCCTACCACCGCGGGGAAACGGTGTGATGGTTAGTTAGTTTGTTTATATTATTATAATGGAAATCTACCACAAGTCAGTTTAAAAGTAAAAATACCTGAAAAATCAGGTTTTTTTATAAATGACGCAAAATATATTTTTCTAAAGGCAATAACGCAGCAATTTTTTTTTTCTATTTACATAAGATATAATTGAAAATATAATTGGGTTTAGAATAAAATATTTTTTTCAAGTTCTGATGTGCAGTGGTTATAAATCCGGATAATCACAAAATTAGAAAACTTTATATTTTACAATATAAGCTCAGTGGTCCGTATCACCCACTGTTATGTATTGATATGTTGGTATTCTCTTGTCATTTATATCGTTATGTTGGTAGCCCACAAGCGGCACTTGTAGAATAACCTGGAATGTATCGGAGTGTCAATAAACGTCATAATAAGTCAACCGTTTTCTTATTGATTGCAAATCCCAGACATTATAATTGGCGACGAGATAAATCGGATAAATTAAATAAAAAACGAGTGAAATGTGTCCAGTGTAACACAGTGATTTCGTCTTTGAAAAAACAACCAGTTTCAAAATGTCTAACAATAGCTTGCCCGTGCCGCAATTCGAAGCGAACTATGAAACTTTCGAAATGTTTTTGGAACGAGTTCATATTTATTTCAAAATTATTAATATCACGGACAAAGAAAAAATTGGATATCTTTGTATGATTATCGGTGCGGAGAAGTATAAAATTTTAAAAGAAACAGTTCATCCGAAAAACATTGAAGAGTTAACCTATAACGAGGTTGTAACAACACTACAAAATAAATATGAAGAAAAAACATGTGCAATCGCCCAAAGATACAAATTTTATAATCGTCAACAACAGTCGAACGAAGGAATTCAAGGTCATCGAGTCGTCCGTCATCTCCATCACATTCAAGTTCCAGAAAAAGATGCGAGAGGTGTTTTTTAAATCATCAACCAGAGTCATGTCCGTCAAGAAAGTGGAAATGTTACAAGTGTAATACGTACGGGCATACGTCAAAATTTTGTTCTAGTAAAAAATTGGTTATTAATCATGTAAAATGTGTGAATAATATAAATGTTTTAAATATGTCCGTGTCTGAAACAGCGAACATTGATTTGTTTTTAAACGGTATAAAAATATCTTTTATGATTGACACAGGAAGTTTATCGACCTTAATAAGTCACAAAATGTATGTAAAATTTTTCAAAACTTGTAAATTAAGTCAGTTCCATGGTAATTTGTTTACAGCAAATAGTCAAAATTTATATTGTTTTGGATTTTTTATGACAAAAGTAAATATTAATGTTGATTCTAATTTTGTCATGGATTTACCAGTGTTGGTTGTTAAAAATCTATCGTCTGATGCTATTCTTGGTAGAAATTGGTTAAGTGTGTTGAATCCGTCTTGGGAAAATACTATTATAAATTCTTTCATGTCAAATATTGATAATGATAATACTGTAAATTCAGTGTCTGTTAGTGGGAAAAATAAATCAAATATTGTCGAAAAATTGTCACAAAAATATTTAAATTCTTTTTCAAAAACGAATAATGAGTTACCAATTAAGGAGTTTTCTGTTAATTTAAGTTTAAAAAATAATTCGACTCCTGTTTTTCACAAGGCATATGAGGTCCCTTATGCACTTCGCGCAGAAGTATGCGAAGAGCTAGATCGTTTGGAAAGCGAAGGCATAATTTCTAAAGTTAAATATAGTAGTTGGTCTTCTCCGATAGTCTGTGTACCAAAACAAAATGGAAAAATACGTTTATGTGCAGATTTAAAATCTACAGTTAATCCACAATTAAGAATTGATCAGTATCCTATACCATGTCCAGAGGATATTTTTAATAAATTTTCAGGTTGTCAAGTATTTTGTAAATTAGACTTAACAAATGCATATTTACAGTTGTCCGTGTCAGATTCTAGTAAAGAATTACTTACAATTAATACATGTAATGGTTTATATGTTTACAATCGTTTACCATTTGGGTTGTCATCGGCTCCGGCCACATTTCAAATGGTCATTGATACAGTCTTGAGGGGCATAAAAAACTGTGCTGCATACATTGATGATATTTGTGTAGGTGGTAAAGATGAAACAGAGTGTTCTAATATTTTAGATGAGGTTTTGTCAAAGTTGAATGACTTTAATATAAAAATTAATGTGTCAAAGAGTGAATTTTTTGTGTCTTCTTTTGAATTTTTAGGTTTTACCTTCTCAGGTCAAGGCAAAAGTCCGTCTTTGTCAAAAGTTGAGAAAATTAAGTCTACTGGGTGTCCAGAAAATGTCACTCAACTAAAATCATATCTGTCAATGTTGAATTTTTATAGGAATTTTATTCCTATGTGTCCTACTGTGCTAGAACCACTCCATAATTTATTAAGAAAAAATGTAAAATGGTGTTGGTCTGACGAATGCGAAAAAGCATTTATAAATAGTAAGTCTCTCTTGTCTGATAAAACTTTGTTAGTTTTATTTGATCCGTCAAAACCATTGTGTCTTACAGTCGATTCCAGTGCATATGGTGTCGGATGTGTCTTAAGTCATGTTGTAAAGAATCAGGAATTTCCTATAGCTTTTGAGTCTGCGACGTTAAATTCGGCTCAAAGAAATTATAGCCAATTGCACAAAGAAGCCCTTGCGATTATCTTTGGAATCAAGAAATTTCATAAATATTTAATTGGTCGTCCTTTTACGATATATACTGATCATGCACCATTGTTGTCTTTATTTGCCGAAAATAAAAAAGTCCCGGTTTTAGCAGCATCACGTCTTATAAGATGGTCTATAATATTGTCCGCGTACAATTATAAATTAGTTTATAAAAAAGGACTGAAAATTCCTCAAGCTGATGTTATGTCACGGTTGCCAAGTGAACAACAATGTAATATAGAGGAATGCAATTTTGTATACATGTCAACACCCTTAATTCCATTTTCAGAAGTTGAAAGTCATTCTATAAAAGATGAAATATTATGTAAAGTCATTAAGTATGTTTCAATCGGTTGGATTGAAACCTTGTCAAGTCCAGAAATAAAGAAATATTTCAAGTTCAGAAATTTACTGTCGGTCAAAGGAAAATATCTTTTATTTGGTGACAGAATTGTAATACCAGAGTCTCTAAAGTCTAAAGTCCTTAATCTAATACATTATGGTCATCCTGGTATAGTCAGATCAAAAATTCTAGCTCGTTCTTATGTTTGGTGGTTAGGTATGAATCAAGATATTGAAGATATAATTTCTAGATGTGAAATGTGTCAGTCTGTACAAAATGCTAATAAAAATGTACGTCATAATTGGCCTATTGCTGAAAGTCCATGGGAAAGAGTGCATTTGGATTTTTTTGATTTAAAAGGTTCCAAATACCTATTAGTTTGCGATTCATATTCAAAGTGGGTAGAATGCTTTTATATGAAAAATACTAAATATTCGGATTTGTTATCAAAATTAGGTGAAGTTTTTTCCAGATTTGCGTTTCCGAAAACCATTGTTTGTGATAACGGTCCTCCGTTTTCATGTAAAGAATTTTCCATTTTTTGTAAAGAAAAATCTATTAAATTATTATTTTCTCCACCTTATAATCCTGAGTCAAATGGATTAGCTGAACGATCTGTTCAAACATTCAAAAAGATTTTAATTAAATTTATGTTTTCAAAAAATTCTAAATATTTGTCACCAGCTCAACGTTTAATAGATTGTTTGTATACTTATCGTTCCACTCCTACTTCTGTCACGGGTGTGTCTCCTATGGCTAAAATATTTTCGTATGAGCCACGTACACCACTACACATTTTGTCAGAAGAAAATCATGTAAATAAAAGTAAGGAATCACAAAAGGTCACACAATCGAGGAAAAATGCCATAAAAGAGTATAAGGAAAATGATAGTGTTTTAGTCTACTTAAGACATCTAAAAAGTCCGATGAAATGGGTTCAGGGAATAATTGTACAAAAATTAAGTCCATGGGTATATTTAATTAAATTAATGGGAGGAGAAATAAAAAAGGTTCATGTTAACCAGATAAAAAAAAGTTGTTTAAAGTTTAAATCTAATTATGAAAATCCCGAAAAATGGTTCGACTTGGGAAGCCAAGAAAATAAACATGATAGTGAACCTGAACCCAGCACAAAAAATGATGTTATTACTAGGTCTGGCAGAGTGGTGAAACCCCCTGTCAGGTTTAGGCCATAGTGATTATGTTTAAGTTGTGTCATTGTGATTAAGTTAAAAAAAAAATGAAAGGAGGAAAGGATGTTATGTATTGATATGTTGGTATTCTCTTGTCATTTATATCGTTATGTTGGTAGCCCACAAGCGGCACTTGTAGAATAACCTGGAATGTATCGGAGTGTCAATAAACGTCATAATAAGTCAACCGTTTTCTTATTGATTGCAAATCCCAGACATTATACCCACCTGGTTCTCTTCACCCCAATCGATGGTATCCATATAGTTAGATTTATTAGAATCTTAAAAAATTTAACTTTTACCTACTGCATTTTTTATCAACAAAACTGAAAAGATAAACCGACAAAAGTATTATCTATTTTAATGTGATAGAAATCTAATATAGCCAGAGGCATGTGGAGAACATTTTGACTCCTAGGCTCCAGGAAAGCCAATGAAAATTATTATCTGTTCATTGTTTCAAAGACCCAATTATATCTGATTACGTCTATAAGGGATCAAATAACAATCTACTCTTCTTTAACGGAAGCAATCTTCGAACGGCATGTTCTGGAAGGCATTTCCATTGATATATTTGGTGCAACAAGCCCTACAAAAAAAGGAGTTCAATGACAAACAATTCTACAGTATTGTTTTGGGTCGTTCTTGGTATCAACAAAAATACAAATTCTCATGCCGGAAATGGTGTAAACGATAAATGTTTATCGGATGGTCTGATATAATTTTATTTTATGTTGTAATAAACAAAATCAACTACCGGAAATTATGCATTATTTTAAGAACGGGAGTTTTAAGTGATGGTTAGCAATAAAAAAAATACAAGGAAAAACATTGTTTATACATTTAAAATATTATGTCATTTTGGAATACAGATTTATTTATCAATTTAAAGGGTAAGAAAATAGTAGTACCGGGCATTTCAATAAAAAGAGGAATTTTTCAAGGAGACTCGTTGAGTCCTCTTTGGTTTTGCTTAGCATTAAATCCTCTATCCAAAATGTTAATAAAAAGCAAGTTTGGAATAAAAATTAAGGGAAATACAGGAGAGAGTAGTACAATTTCGCATCTATTATATATGGATGATATAAAATTATTTTCAAATTCTGAATCAAATTTAGAGAAAATGATTAAGGTAGTTAAAATTTTTTCAGATGATATTAAAATGACTTTTGGTCTAGATAAATGTAGAACGATCCATATAGAGAAAGGCAAAATTATAGATGGAGATGAGGGTATATTTAGAAATTTCAAAATTAAAAGTATGAAAGGGGATGAGGTTTATAAATACTTAGGATACCCGCAATCGAATAGATTAGATCATACTAGTATTAAAAATGATATTAGGATTAAATTTCAAACTAGGATAAGAATAATTTTAAAATGCAATCTATCTGCTAAAAATTTAGTAAAGGCAATAAATAGTTGGGCAATACCTCTATTAACGTACTCATTTGGTATAATTAAATTAATTAAATTATTTAATTTAATTTATAATTAAATTATAGTTTTTCCTATGGGAAAAACTAAACCCGTTTTTGTAAATCTGGTGAATAAATGTTTATAATAAAGGAAAACGCTTAGAACCCTTTGAAATAAATTTAAAAGTCCCTTAATAATAATATTGAGAACATAAACAATAAATAAATAAAATATTATCTTACAGTCCCATCTGTACAAGATGTAGGCCTGCAAAAAATTGTAAATAATATGCACCGGCACACAGAGACGTCCGAATATTGCAATGTCTTGATAGAGTTGTTTTGTCGCATTGACAGCTGTTGAAGATCCGGGTAGTGCGCATATATGTTTGTTATTTGGTCCACTGGTCAACATATATGTTTGTTATTTGGTCCACTGGTGATTCTTTAGAAAAACACCTCATTTCAAGTTGTTGTGAAATAACTTATGTCAAAGTCAGTGACAAGACAGTCAAAGAGTTTTACCGGAAGTGATGGTCTCATTTCGAACCCTCAGAGTGTTTAAGTGTTAAGGTGTTAAACTTTGAAGATTCATCCATCGCGCAACATCCCAAAATGAATGATTAAAAACGCCAACTATCGTAAGTAAATTTTGTGACGTAAAATGCCATGTTTCGTGAAAATGTTTCGTCCACTCTAAAGCACGTTTGATATACTATCTTAGACATGTCCCCCGGTATATCTCTTCCCTCCACTCTTCACTAACCCAAAGTCCGTCTCCCACCACCATTGTTTTGTAACACCAAGTTATTACGTTTTTGCCCTGAGGAAGGAACGGTCGTTTTTTCCCTGAAGAAGAAACGCCGATCGGCGAACATAACTAACTAACTAACTAACCATCACGCCGTTTCCCCGCAGGGGTAGGCAGATAGGATGGACTGCCAAACAACTCGGTCTTGGCACACAATCCTTGCCTTATTCACATTCATACATCTTCTCATACATACTATTCTATTATTCTGACTCTGATTCACTTGATCATGCCACGTCTTCCTCGGCTTCTTCTACTATTCACATTCACGTCATAAATTCTCATTACACCCTTTCTTCATCCATTCGCTCAACATGCCCAAACCATCTAAGCGTCCCTTTCTTAATCTTACTTTTTACGCTTGCATTCTTTTCGGATCTACATATTCCTCGCACGATCATACATGGTTTTACCACACAAACTTTCAATGATCTCATTTTTACAGCATTTAGTCTACTTTCATCCTTTCTCTGCCAGTTCCATGCTTCTCTGCCATACATCAGGGTAGGTACCAGTACTCCATTGTGGACTGCTAGCTTCGCTTCTGTGGACAACTTTTTGTTGGCTCCAACCGCGTCCAATCCTCCATTAATGGAGTTACCTGCATTCACCCCTCTTTCAATATCCCTATCAGCCTTCCCATCTCTCGTAAATATACTTCCCAAGTATACAAACTCATCCACCTTCTCCGGCAAACGTAAAAAAAATATAGTGGTTCTAACACATTTTGTTTCATAAAAATATATAGGGGTCAGAAAAAAAACGATTACAAATAATATTAGTTTTCAGTGTTTTTATGTTTCATTCATGTTTTCAGACACTTCACAAGTTCTTGAGTTTGTTTACTCGGATTTACAGACATAATTACAACCGAAATGAGTAGTTAATAATGTTGCATTATTGTTTTAGAACGTTGTTGATGCAAAGAGAACTTTAATAATTACAAAATTATTTAAAATGGCTTTGTAATTTTTTAAATATTTTCAGCCTCATTTCACACGTTTTTTTCAATAAAATTGAAGCACTTTGAATATTTTTAGCAAGTTTAAAAAAAATCTATCAACTGCCGGATGTTATACAATATTTGATGATGGTATGTTAAAAGTAATGGATTGTAATCAATTGTTGGACATTTAAAAAATAATCATGCAACCAACAACCATTGTTTATTTATCTCGTCTAATAAAATCTCTTGCAATATCGCTGCATTTCGGCTAGTCAGTAGCTTAGTCAGCAGTTAGCCAGTCCTATCAACAAAATAATGTAAAAATCTGTAACATTTATTCGATTTCTGAATATATTTGATGTGCAAAGATTTATTTGATCTTTCAATTACTATGATCTATCATCTTTAATTTTTTGATTTTGATTTTTCAATTTGTTGGAAACATACATAAAGTTGATTGCGTTTTGTGAATGTCAGTTTTGGTGAGTGCTGTAGGAAAATAGAAGTATGACTTAATGAATGTTTTCGTGTTTTCAGTGCATGCAGGATGCTGCGATATCAGAGGTGTTTGGTTATTATTTTGGCTTTTGTTTCCATTACGTCTACTGCAATAAAATACAAAAAACAGGTATTCTTTTATTTAAGTCGCATTACAATGTTCTCTAGTAATGCTCATATTAAACCTAACCTAACCTAACTTAACCTTCAGTCTACACGGTTTTATTATATGCATTTATCTTAAAGGTGGGAGAGGTTAATGGTTCGATTCTCGGGCACTACAAAAACGTATTAAACTGATTTTTTTCTAATTCTACACTTGTATAAATAAGAGCGGTTAATATTTTTATTGCGGTATAGTTTTTTAATAGAATTAACGGCAAGGATTTGTAATGGAGGTACAACTTGAATAACTCCATGCACTTTATTAGGTTAAATTAAATTTAGGCCTTAAATCATAAAATGGTTATTCATCTTTTTATAAGAAAAACTCTCTTTTTAACTTTTGAAGGTTATTCCCATCAATGTAATATATCATTGAAGAAGAAGATAACAATAATAATCTAATTTTTTTAAATATGAAAATGAACAAGACACAGAAAAATAATAAAAGATAACGGTCGCAACTGGGACTCGAACCCAGAAACCTTGCGACCGTTATCTTTTACTATTTTTCTGTGTCTTGTTCATTTTCATTTTAAAAAAAAGATTATTATTGTTATCTTCTACTTCAGTGACATAAAATGGTTATTTGTCTGCAAAATTTCAGATTTCCAATGTTCGTCATCGTGCTAAGGTTGAAAGATTATCAATAAAATTTGAAGACAAAGACTATATAATCGTTCATGATTATGGAATCACAAAGTTCAATAGAACTTCCCCCTACCTGATACATGTAAATGCTACCATAATGAAAACGTGGGGCAAAAACATGAAGGTAAGTTCATAAGGAAATGTATAGGTTATATTAATTGGTTAGTAAATATTTTTAATCTGAAAATAATCAAAAATGTGAAGGTACTTCGCCTTTGTTCACTCTTTATTTATCTTCCAAATTATAGGTTGGGGAGGATTTTACAAAAATAATCTTAACTCAGTAAAAGTTTGGCAAAGAATCATCATTGAAGTAATACTAAAAAAAATCTATCTTCACAACAAAATCACTTTTTAAATTATTTCCAGTAACAAATGTCTATGACATATCTAAAAAGTTTAATGAAAAAATAACCAAGAATTTTACACATTAATGAGAAATGTAAAACAATTTATTACGCCTAATTTTAAAACAACAGAATTGCAAAAACCACAAAAAACTACAGTTAACCTCCCTTCTGAATTGCTCTATATAATCAACCAATCAGAAAAATAAATAAAATTAAACAATTTTTCAAAAATCTTACATTAGCAAATAAATATTTTGTGCCAATCATATTATAACATACAACCTAATAAGAGTCGTGGCTCCCTTATCAAACACAAGAGCTCCTTTTTTATGTATGTATACATGACCAATGATGACCTTAAATATAATATTTTGTGAAATATATATGTAAAAACTTAACCCATATTATTTATATTATAACCAAAAATAAATACATTTATATATACTAGCTGACCCGGCCATGCGTTGCCGTGGCTAACGAAATACAACGCCATCTACTGGGTGGTTACCTAAACTAGATAACCGAGTGTTGTTTCAATAAATTAACTAATATCTGTTAAAAACTTATAACACTTATAAATAATTTTAAAATTTAATTCGCATTAATAAGTTTTGAGGTCAATAATCGAGATAAAGCTATCCTGTCTTTTGAATTGGACTAAATTACACATAGTAAGCCAAATTTCATCAAAATCGGTTGAGTAGCTTCGAAGTTTATCTCGAACAAACATCGTATATATAAACTAGCTGACCCGCCCACGCGTTGCTGGCTAACGAAACACAACGCCATCTACTGGATGGTTACCTAATCTAGATAACCAAGTGTGGTATCAATAAATTAACTGACACTGCCACCTGTCAGAAACTTATGGAACTTACTTTGTCCCATAAAAAATAAAAAATATTAAGGTCAATAATCGAGATAGAAACTATCCTATCTTTTTAGTTGGACCAAATTACACATAGTAAGCCAAATTTCATCAAAATCGGTTGTTTAGTGTCGGAGTTTATCTCGAACAAACATCGTGACGCGAGATTTATATATATTAACATAGTATAACACCCTCCTACAAAGTATTCTGCGTGTATAATAAAATTGTTGTTTCGTTCAACTTTATTTTTAGGTCGTCATTAAATCATATGAACTGAGGAACAATCAGTATAAAGAGAGCTTCATAACGATTGATTCGGGTTTTTGCGACTACTTGGAACATAATTTCTTCATGCTGATTGCCAGAATGTATAGTAACATTCCCAGTAAATGTCCTTTGGTAATTTTTCTTTATTTATTTCAATCGTTCACTGGTATAATTGAGTAGTCAAATGTAAATTAAATTTAAAAAAATAATTAAACGATCCCCTCCCATCCTACCCTCACCATGTTCCCATTCAAACAACTTGTTATGTAATCTTAAAATTTTTTTCATTTATATATTATACCCATGTGGAAACCTTTTAAATGGTACAATTATTGTAACTTAAATACTATTATGCTTTGTTATTAATGTAAGCGGTTGGTCTCCCGAATAAAATAAAATAAAATGTATTTAATTATATAAAATAAAAAGTATATATATATTTTCAGATTGGAAACGTTTACCTAGGAGAACTACAGGTCACAGATTCTGATATTCCTCCAGGATTTCCACTCGGTGGATGGAAATTCAGCTTCAATTTTTTTTTGAAAAATTCAAAAAAGCCTGTGTTTGAATTTGAGGCATTCTGCAAAGTGGGATAAGGTTATTAAAGAACCAACCACATAACACAAATTATATAATTAAATTGAAATATGAGATCGATAAAAATGATCGAAAATAATCAGGTCTCAATAGTTCCGGAAAGACAGAGGTCCTAGGTACTGTTTGAGACTGTTTTTTTTTTATTTTCCATTCCTTACTATGCTTCATGCTTGTATGACATGAGATCCCTGAGGAATATGTGTTGAAAAACTGTATAAGGCTGATGTAAACGTAACGGATAAGATTAATAAAAGGACGCTTCATCGAAGATTTCGGTATTTTTATTTTATTTATATGAGTACCGTATAAGAGTCCCAAATGCTCCTGGCCTTCTTAAGCCAGTGAGACTATGGCAACCCCATTTGGGGTATGTTGGAAAGCTGGAGATAATGGGGCAACAAAGAGATGGGGAGAGTGGAAGGTGGGCAGGTAGTAGCCATTCAGATCTGCTCATGGTATGGCGGTCATTCACCGGGGGGATACTTAGAGTATCTTCCACTCAGATTTGTTGGGAAATTGAATTATTTGATAGTAATCAGTCTGATAAGTCGGTTGTTGTATATTTATATTGATAAATATCGTTAAATCAGAGATTGATGTGTTGGGAACTGTAAAACTTATATATTTTGGATTTAAGAAAATGGCTAATTATTTTTTTTATTTATTTACAAAAATGTAAAAGTTGTTACATATAAAAAAATCCAACGAAAGCATCTGAAGCAATTCCATAAATTTTAATGCTAATAATTTTATAGCAAAGTCTAGTTGCCCAATTGAAAAATGGAAAAACCGTTGGGGTAACTAGTCCTAATTATAGAATTAAACGATACTGTTTTTCGGAGATATCCACAAAAACATATATAAATAACTTGACTTATCTGTTTGTGGCCTTCGACGAGGAAATAAAGTTACGTTTTGAGTGTGTAATTCAAAAACGCTGATTCTGAGTTACCCGGTTATGGTAATTACCCCAAGTTAAGATAAGAAGTGTAACAAGTGGAAAAACGCCAGGCACGTAACACGAATTGGGGAAAAAGCAGAGGTTCCTCTAAGGTAAGATGGAGAATCTGATGACTGGGCTACTGAGGCTGAGGCTAAAGTTCAAAGCTCGAAGCCAAAGGGTCAAGAAGGAGAAAATTAAAATTACTTAAATAGGAATCAACATCAGTAACTCTGGGTTCGTCTTACATGTAGCATTTCGCACTCGGGGTCAACAAAACAACCTGGACATTATTTTATGATAGAATATAATTAGCTCGGATGGCTTTAATTAGCAGGTGGTTGAAATAATTCTGGACCCTGACCTTGAGGTTGCAATCCTATTTATTATAGTCTCAATCCCTGTATTATTAACTGCTATATGCCATCTATGGGAAATCCCTTAAACTAATATCTAGTGCCATCTATGAGTAACCTCTCTGGAACAGCGATGAGCAACCTGCAACCCGCGAGCGGATTGCAGCCGGCGAGCGGCGTCATGTTGCCCACGATCATATTCGTACTGGCCACTTTACTAAAGTAAATATTAAAAAATTGCTGTAATCAATATACAATGGTTTCTGTTCTGTTTCGTCTGCGGTGATTTGTTTTTTTTACATTCAGTATTTGTCTTATTATTATAAAATACAAATGGTTTGCAACACCACAGATTGCCAATTTAACAATGTCGAGCTGAAGGTACCCTCTGCGGCCCGTGAACAAATTTAATAATTGATTAATTTACCCTCCGAATAAAAATATAGACTATTACAAATATCGTCCATCATCAATCGTTGATACCCTGCTGATCAGAATCGTTACCACTTCTTTATAAAAGATACAAACTTTAAGAATGTATTGTCTCAAGTGCTCAGCCGTTTTTTTTGTCGCTAACGTAAAAAAAGTTTAGGGTGATCAATTGATTCGCATATTAGAAATCGCATAGTTGTTGAAAATGTATTCTTCTTCTTCGTGTGCCCTATCAGGTCCCCCCGACGTTGGCGATCACTCTGGTGAATATATCTCTATCTTGCGCTGCCTGGTATAGCTCCTCCACACTTCTCATACCAGTCCAAGACATTTGTAATGACAACCAGACCCTCGGCGATCCTATATCTTGCCTTTTAATGTTAATTGGAGCAAGTGATATTTCTCCTCTCGAAGTATGTGACCCAGATATGAAATTTTTCTGACTTTTACTAGTGTGAGCAGTTCTCTATCTACTCTAGCCCGCCTGAGAATTTCTGTGTCGGTGATCATGTCGGTCCATGGAACTTTGAGCATTCTCCGGTGAAGGCACATTTCAAAAGTCTCTTCTAACCTGTTAATGTATTTACTTTCAAAGTCGATGTCTCAATCCGTATAGACCGACCACAAATAGCATTTTAACATTCTCTGCCTTAGTTTTAAATTGATATTGCTATTGCAGAACAGGGATTTCATTTTATTGTAATGTCTAATGATTTCAATAAATAGCATGTCATTAAAAACCGTTCGGCATTCTTAACTACCGGAAATTATATCATCATTATTATTTTCCAACAAATCGTTTATCCGAATTAAACTACTTATTTTCCGACTGTATGTCTAAACTATTGGTAAGTAAAAAAACGGACAATTTCGAATATAATTATACAATATATTATGTCAAATGATTTCAATAAAATATTATGTCGTTAAAAACCGTTGCGCCGTATAAACACTCTAAACTACCGGAAATTAGAACATTT
This sequence comes from Limnephilus auricula, assembly GCA_951813805.1. Taxonomy (NCBI): domain Eukaryota; kingdom Metazoa; phylum Arthropoda; class Insecta; order Trichoptera; family Limnephilidae; genus Limnephilus; species Limnephilus auricula. Next base: position 13,436,132 of record OX638403.1, read on the forward strand.
ATTATTTTCCCACAAATCGTTTATCTACGTGAAACTATTTATCTTGCGATGGTATGCATAAACTAAAAGGTTAATAAAAAAATCTGACAATTAGGAAAAAAATGTTTTCCCGTTTATTTTTAGATATACTTGGTTAATGCGCAACTGCATTAACTCATATTCACAAAGTTCTAGCCAAAAGACTTACAATAGTAAGATAAGTAAAACTGTATTGAAGTTTACATTTAATGATCTTTAAACCAATACTTTACGAACATATTAAATATCTTTCCTGCTTCCACCTGTGCAGGTATCGCAATATTCCATATTGTTTATAATATCTGATTTACTAAATCAGATATTATAAACAAGGCCATGTCAAGAGTCAGAATAATAGAAGAGTATGTATGAGAAGATGTATGAATGTGAATGAGGCAAGGAGTGTGTGCCAAGACCGAGTTGTTTGGCGGTCCATCCTCCCTGCCTAACCCTGCGGGGAAACGGCGTGATGGTTAGTTAGTTAGTTAGTTAGTTTATAATACGTTGATCTTTCGTTCTTCAATGAATACCTATGCACATTTTTTTAATGCTATAACTGATATTTTTTTAGAGTTTACAAAATGCTTCGATATCAAAGGAATTTGATTGTGTTTTTCGCTCTTGTGTCAATTACATCCTCTATCACAAAACACAAAAAGCAGGTAGGTGTTTCATATGTTTAATCATATTAAAAATATGCAAATTGGACTAGGTATTTGTTATAAAGTGAATATAAAAAAAACGGTACTTCTGAGTGTCGATGTTGTTTCAGAAATTTAGGGACAAAAATAATGTCTGCTGGCGAAAAACCGAAAAAATTGGTTTTCTTATCATCAGAGATCGATCTTTCAACTCGGAGTAATGTTATTTCAAATTACGAATAATTAATCTATCCATTGGGTATGTCTATCTAAGCTCAATCAATTAAATTATCACAAGCTCTATAGGTGTGAATTAATAACAAAACGTTAAATATTATTATCATTTTTCTCATCAATTAATGTTACCTAGGCCCAGTTGTTTCGCAGAAATTCAAATGTAACGCTGTAAACAAACGGCCATTCAGCGCAATTATGGTTTTTTGATAAGATGTTAAGTCCCCGTTAAACGCCGATTCTAGGTACGTTTCAGCTTTCTGTCAAATGACTGACAAACTTTACAGCATTATCTTTTTCTGCTGATTAATAATTGTTGAAAAGCTCAAACGGACAATATTGCAAACTTATTTTTCAAGTTTTGTGAATGTTATAATAAAGTTGTGTTATTATTTTAGTTTTTTAAACAACTCTCCACAACAATATAATAAAATCAAAACAAATACACCACTAACATAAGTGGTGTACACAAAGTAATTGATTTTTATTTAATTAAAAATGACGCCACAAACTGAATTTGAGAAGATTAAAGAAGTAATAATATTTACTTAACTTAAAAATTTCTTTGAAATTTTATGAATTGTTAAAATTTTGTGTTATTAGAATAGGAATTTAACGAAACCTTTCAACTGTAAAATGGCGCTGAATGTTCATTTGATGCATCGTTCATAAGTCATTTTTAAGTAAACTTGTGAAATGGAGTGATTATTTTGAATATTTTCAGATTAATAATGTTCGTCATCGGGTCAAGGCGGAAAGGATTTATGTAAAATATGAAGATAAAAAATACGTGAACGTCCATGATATCTCAGTATCAAAGTTTAACAGAAGTTCACTGTACATGTACATGGTAAATAGTAATGTCTCTATGGTGATGCCATGGGGAAGGAATGTTTCGGTAATTATAAAAAAATACAGTTCAAATAAGATTATTTATCCTTAAGAGTAAAAATAGTACGACGTGCGTGTCGCGCCGGTCGCATCTGTCTCATCAGTCTCGTTGGTCGCATCGGTCGCACCGGTCGCACCGGTCGCATCGGTCGCATCGGTCGCATCGGTCGCAACTGTCGCATCGGTCGCATCGGTCGCATCGGTCGCATCGGTCGCATCGGTCTCATCGGTCGCATCGGTCGCATCGGTCGCATCGGTCGCATCGGTCGCATCGGTCGCATCGGTCGCATCGGTCGCATCGGTCGCATCGGTCGCATCGGTCGCATCGGTCGCATCGGTCGCATCGGTCGCATCGGTCGCATCGGTCGCATCGGTCGCATCGGTCGCATCGGTCGCATCGGTCGCATCGGTCGCATCGGTCGCATCGGTCGCATCGGTCGCATCGGTCGCATCGGTCGCATCGGTCGCATCGGTCGCATCGGTCGCATCGGTCGCATCGGTCGCATCGGTCGCATCGGTCGCATCGGTCGCATCGGTTGCAGTCGTTTTTATTAATACTGTATTCATTAAAGACTGAAACAATACCTCAAACACTTCAAGCCAACATTTTAAGTTAATATTCCGATCTTTGCTTAAATTATTAGTTAAGTCCCAAAGAGGTGGACGAAGCTGCACCTCAGTAATAATCCTCATAACAATAGTCATTTTATAAGACTGTACAGTTGTACATATGCGCTCCCATCAGTTGACACGATCAGCACCGCACTGTACGCTCTCATACTCAATATTTGACAAATCCTGGCCCTGCAGAACTGCTGATGGGGCCAACAGACCTAGTTATAAAAGCTCAAGCGTTATTTGGTTTGGCGTATTTCGGCATATCGGTTGCCGTACATTCCCAATGGAAATATATGACGAGCAATATGCTGAAGTAGGCCAAGCCAAATAACGCTTGAGCTTTTATAGCTAGGTCTGTTGGCCCCATTAACGTAATTTAGGTAAATGTTTACTACTCCGCTTACCGGATAATACGGAATTCGAAGTTCGATACACAAATACGCAAGGATAATACGGAGCGGAACATTTCCTTTACCGCCATTTCTTTAGATTTGATATTTGAGATTTGTTTTTTCAATCTAAATAAGCATGAATTACTTAGTTTACTCAGCCTAAGAAAGTACGAAACTATTAATGTAATTTATTTTATATTATGGGTTTTAAATTACTAAAGACTAATTGGATGCATAATTTGGAAATTTAAAATAAAATAGTTACTACCTCACCGTAATTATTCGTCAATAATTCCGTGGAGCATGCCTTTCATTTCAAAATTGTTTATTATTATGTTATGTACGAATCGTAAGGTTAAATCTACTTTCACAAATTCCGGAGATATTTTCGTAAATTAAATTATTAAAACAAAAAACAATCTCTAGGAATTTCTTCAAATGGCATCGCGGATTCAAAAATTAATAACTTCTAAATTTGTTTTTTTTCTGAATGATCGGAATGCTGTTAAATTCAGCTCATTATTTACGTACGCACATCTTTATGAAATCATGATTTTCTCCCGACGTGTATTTCAATGCGCCGCCCTAACTTACTTTTACCATGTAATTGATATTTTTTTAAATATTATAAATAATATAATAAAGTAGGTCCAAGAACAGACTCTTGTGGTACTCCTAACGATATCTTTATTAGCTCTGACTATAATCAACACGTTCTGTGGATTTCTATAATAGATATTATTCAAATACCGAATATTATTTCAGTGGTATTCCTTTCATTACTAACATGTTGACAATCTATTCAATAAATAAAAATTATGATAATGTTAAACTACTTACTTGTGAGTAATATTTGAATTTTGTAAAGGGTGTAATCAATCATAGAAAATTTCACTCTGAAAATGTAGGTTTTACTAGCAAGAGGCTGACACAAGCTCTCCCATTTACACCATAAGCTTCTTATTCCTTTAGTTCCTTTCAGCTTCATATTCACCTCCTAACATATCAGCTGCGACTTCTTAGACCGGAGGACCTCTAATGTGAAAATAATCGTCAAGATAAAACTATAACGAGAGTAGAACATAATATAAAATGTGCATTTAAACATCGTTCAAGAGAAAGTTTTATATTAAATCGCTAATTTTATCATCTTCTAGAACCGTGAAATGGATGTAAAGTTATTGTAGAACATGCATATATTATATGCAACAATATAAGGGAACTACCAACATGTTAACAAATAATATAACCTAATTAAGTAAAAGATCTTAAAAATGTCTTACTACTGCCAGTCTCGCCTAATATACCAATTTCTTAGGCCCAATAATGCGGTGTTCTCAAAGATATTCAAATTAATAGACCAGGCAATCAGGGAAAGGGGAACAGGCCAAATTACACTGAGCGCGGGAGACGGAATGCCCGTCTTCCTTTCTATGATTTTTCAATAAATGAATCTGACGGAATACAGGCAACTCGTATTGTAATATCACTATTCAGTCCTCAAAAATAAAATCTGCTTTCGAATTACTAGTCCTTTTTACAATGGCATGAAAATTGCTGGCCCCATATAAACTTATCTACCAATCCCAAATCGGGTAATCAAATGTTCGGGCTTATTTCCAAAGTTTAATTTTTTGTTACACCATCTAGTACAAACGTGTTATAATTTACCCACCTCACTCAATTTAGCTTATTCGTTTAAAAGCGAACATTCAGATCATGCGCAGAAAGTCCTACAATGGACTGCGTTGCAAACTTTAACCTGAATTTAGAGATCTTTACTTTTATTTACTTTTAGTCCTGGTTATTTCAATGTGCGCTCTTCGGTGTACACTTTTTTTTATTTAATATGCGACATCTATTGACTTTTCTGCATCTCTAGAATGAATATTTTTATTTTAATGAAAAGACAAATAACTTTGTTTACATCACTTTTATTAATACACAATCTACATGTTTCATGAACGATGTTCACATCATCAGGATCAAAGTATACTAAACTTAAAAATTTAATATAGATCACATATGGAGGAAAGGCTAGAAGGAAGGGGAAGGGGTAAGGGTGGGGGAAGTTTATTACAATTAGGGATTTCAAAGTCATTAGCAGGGAAAGACGGTTAAGTGGGAAAAGGTTCAAAAGAGGGTTTATAAAATTTGCTGCTTATTTATTACGTCTGCTTTATTTAGATTATGTATTAATAAAAGTGATGTAAACAAAATTATTTGTCTTTTCATTAAAATAAATAATGCCATCACAAAGTGACCTTTCCGAAGAAGTTTTTTTCGAAAAATTAATATTTTTATTTTTAACTTAATGAGTTAATGTATCCCAGATGTATCCGTATCTTTTTCCGATATTTCTGTTTCAGATTATCGATTGAGTTTCGCTAATATTATTTTCATTAATATAAATATAATAACTTAAACATTTAAATTCCCGGTGATGACGTACAGGAATCCCGGGAATGAAAGCCGTAATTATCTGGTTTAAAAGTCGTGACGTTTTAATTTTTCGGTCGCCCACAGTACACACAAGTTTGTGACGCCACTGATTACTATTGAAATTCAAATTCGGATATCAAACTGAAAATTAGGTATAATGTGATGATAGATTAGTATTTATGTTGCATTTATGGCAGTTTTCATAATTGTGTCTATATTTTGTTCATTTGGCGTCGGAAGCAATTAAACACTTGTGATTTCCAATGTAAGTAGATGCATACATGTCGACTGTCATCCGTATTTGAATATCACTATTTTTAACTTGCCTAAAACCGAAATTCATATCTATAAAAAAATTAATATGTTTATATGGAAGTATCTTATTGTTTTCGGATTATTGATAGCGAGTTCAACTTCAACTAGAAAAAAAAAGATGGTAAGTATTTACCTTATCAGATTATTTTGACGCAGTTTTAGTCATTTTCAAATTATCTTTCAAAACGCTTTCCTATCGGTAGGTTAGGTACCTATTTTCATTGATATTTGTTGTTTCTTTTTTTCGACGTCCAGAGAGAAACTTTTTGAAAACTAACTTACAAAGAGAAATAAAAGTAAACATGCCCAAAAATAAAAAAAATATTAAATTCGTAGAAATTGATAGGATTTAAGATTTTCATGGCCTAAAGTATTATCGTGATTAATTTTTGGTTTACGATGGCGTGTTGCGCTTCCTACTTCTTTAGCTAATGTTTCAGACGTCGTAACAGTGTTTATTATCAGGGCCCCTAGCACACTCGATCGATACGGATTGACAGGATAACTTTCGGTAACTTCTCATCGTTCCCTAGGACAATTTCAGATCGCTAACGTACAAACAACAGTTGATGTCGAATATATTAGGGACACTTAATCGTTGTGAACTGTCACTTATTCATTGGCGATCTGCAGTCAAGCTAGGAAACGATGAGAAGTTACCGAAAGTTATCCTATCAAGTGTGCTAGGGGGCCAGGATAGACAATAAACACTGTTAAGTTACAATTTTCCACATTTTAAACACGATTTGACATTTTTTTGTGAGCCGTTAGATACAGCGCGACAACTGGAGACGTTAATACTTTTATTAAAATGCGTACAACTATTGCAATCTAGTTTTCTCGTTTGCAAACATATTTGTATCCTACACGGAGAAAAATGTTTTTCTAAAATACGATCATTTTATTCGTAAAAACGGTTAAAAACGGGACTGAAGTTCTTACGAACAAATTAACAGTGTTTCAATGTTTATTGGCGGGAAAATGTAAGAATAATTTGTGGGTATACGTACGAAATTACGTATACAATATACATTAAACAATGAAATAAGGAAAGTTTAAAATATCACGGAGCTGCTTGGGACCATGGACTGACCCATTATTACCTACTGAACAAAAAATGATTCGAATAATAAAAAAGTAATTGTTACTTTCACAAAACTTTGTAATTTCACTAATTTTTATAATTCAGTTTTAAGTATCCGAAGAGTCCCTGACGGTTGGAGGGGCGGAAAGAGGCTTTTAAGGGTAGGGGAGTAGGGGAATTTAGAAATTAGTGAATTTCATAAATTATGTAGTGGCCACTACATAAATATTAAAACCTGTTTTTACCATTTAAAATTTTAGCATGCACCTGCCGTTGTAATCGAAAGGGTCTCTGCGGCATTTGTAGATAAGAAATATTGTTCCATAAACGAACTAACCGTAACAAAATTCAACAGAACGAGCCCTTACGTGTTCAATTACAATATAACGTTTACAGAACCTTGGGACAAAAGAGTTTCGGTAATTATACAAATTTTTAATTGTAATCCAATTTTGTAGTGCGCTAACAATTGTACTTGTGGAGATAGTAGTACGTAATTCAAAACAAAACCAATTTTATTTATTTATTTGGGAAAATCAACAGATTATTTACAGTCTCTTCTAGTTTATAATGGCTTGTCCATAAAGGTAACCAACATTTAACTTGAAATTTAAATCATGGACAAATTTTCTTTGGATGTCTTCAATGCGTTTTATGTAAATATTATATTGAGGATTCCACATGGGAGAAGCGAATTCAAGATGACTGCGAACATAAGAAAAATACTATTGAATTCTTTTCCACTACGGAAAAGAATCCTAGCATTCTAAGGGCTTTCTTAACAATCATATCAATATTCGCCTCAAATGAAAGTTTACTCTCAAGTAGAACACCTAGATCACGAATTTGTGTAACATTTTTGAGTAATTGGTCGGCTATATGATAGTTATGGACAAATTTTATTTTATTCGTAGTGAATGTAATAACATTAAGGTGTGTTCATGTTGAGATGATTGATGATACAATAGTCACTAAGCCTATACAGAAATAAATGGTATGATTTAAGATTTTCCCGGCCAAAAGTATTTTTGTTATTTGTTTTTGCCGTGTTGCGCTACCTTCTTATTTAGCCCAACGTTTCGGTCAACATGGGAGTGCTGTCATGGGTGTGATACAGTGTCCATCATCAGGGTAGATCTGTGTCTCAAAAACAAATAACAAAAAAGACAGAAATGGATTTTGAGAAATAGCTGTAACTTCCCTCATATGCAGCAGTTAATGGCTGGGAAGGACAAGTAAATGGTCTCTTTGACATGCACTGTGTGTATGATAGTCACGGACGCTGCAGTCTATCAATCAGATAGGCAGAACCAAATTCATTAAACTGTTCATTAAGCACATTTGATGTAACTTCCTTCTGTTCTGTGTATTTGGTATCCTATGTCGATATAAGTTAGGTAAGATATCCTCGCGTCTCGGGACATTATAGCATTTTTTTCTACTTTAGCTCCACACAGGAGGCCCTGAAAAAAATAATTCCCCTCATACCATTTCCTCCTCCTCTGAAAGAAAGGAGAGACAGTTCTGGGAGGGAAAAGAATGCGAGGGGTGGGTAGGAATCTGGGGGTCAGTGTGTCCAGGAGTGTTGGACGTGTGAATCCATCCCTCCAAATGTACTAAACCTCTTGGAGTGACCTGTAGCAGTTTTCCATTAAAAGTCTTTATTTAAAATGTTAACAAACTTGTTAAATTAATAATAAGAAACAAGTCCATTTCATTAACAAATATCGGACACGTGAATTTTGGACACTTTGCACTTGTTTTTATGTGTTTTATTTTCAATAAAGAGGGGGCACGCCCTGTATCTCCATGGTTCAATATTGATAGAACAAGACTATCGTTAATAATATTAGGTAATTTCACTGATATTTATGCATGTATTATCTTTTAGGTCAACATGAAATCATACGAATGGAGAAGCAACGAGTATAGAGAAAGTTTCATAACATTCAAGGAGGAATTGTGCGAATTCTTGAAATATAATTTTATCGCATTGCTTGGTAGAAAGTACGGCAACCAGCCCAAAAATTGTCCAGTGGTACGCATAAATACATTTCTCTTTATTCGCTTCATTCAATTCAATCCAAATCACAGTGTAATTGACTTATATAATTTAAGAACAGAGGTGGAAAACGATTTGATCTACTTTAGGTCGTTTACACATCCGATGCATATTTAGTGCATTGCATGAATCAGCTATCACCAAACAAAAATACATACTCACTTTACATTGTCGAGTTTATGTTCCTACTTGCAAGGATATCAACACACCTGTTGATTTGCAACTACAAACAATACCCAATTGACGCCATTGTCGCTATTCCAACCTCATTTTCATCCGTCAGACTGCCATTTGTTAAAAGTCATTTCGGTAATGGTTCCTAAAATTTTATTGATTATTAATTATATTCAATTGTACAGTGACAAAGAAAATGAATAGATGAAAATGAATGAGAAAATGGTTTTGGGAAAGAAACTTCATACCTTTACTCATTTTTCTCTTCGGATGGAAGAACGACTTAACTAATAGTAATAACCATAGGCAAAGAACTAGTTTTGTACCTCTTTTAATGCCTGAACAGGAAATAAAACTTTTATAGGAAAACACCTGTTTAATAAAAAATCCAAACATTTTATAACACTTGAAAAACTTTAGCAGCCATTATCTCAAAATTCGCTTTTATGGGTCAGGTTGTTTTTCCAACTGTGTCTTGACTGGAACACTTTTGGGTTTGGCTGTTTTTCAATTGGACATAAGAAACATCTCTTATTAATTTTTCGTGTTCCAGGCCGGAACTCTTTTCTACAAAGGACTTGAGATGAAGACTGTTGACTTACCTAAAGGGTTTCCAGTTGGACGATGGAAGTTTAGTTTCTCATGCATCATAACACAAATAGAGAGGCCAATGTTAGTAATAGAAGCTTTTTTTAGAATAAATTGAATATTGCAGAGCTACGGATCAAACCTTCAACTTTTTAATTGGCAGTAGTGTCCCGTTAAACCTTTTTTTTGTTAAATTATTTTGATATTTTAAACTACGTAGTATGTTTAGAAAGTAAGTGTACTGTGACCATAACAAACTGTGTTTTTTTTGTTTTTTGAGGGTCTTCAACACTGAGTGGTAGAGTGAGATCTCCTGACCAGAACGAGCATCGCAGGAATACGGTAGTACGTAAATTCACGTTATAGTGTCCAGTTGCGAGAAGGATGTTGGTATGATTTCCCGCCAAGTGCAATCCACGTTCAGCACAAGAAAAACCACGTCAATAGCTCCCTCGAGTTTCTTGAGCGACTTTAACCGCTTGGACACATAAGGTTATTTTCACGATAATTTAACGTAGGTAGACATAGGAATGACGTATGTCCCGTACCTGAGTTATTAATTGGAAGGTGAGGAGTTATATTGTGACTGGAGGTGACACGTAAGTGGCTCATTACACGCCTGAAACTAAAGACAGTCGTTACACTAATTTTCCATCTGCCAAAAAATTAAAAACCCCAATTTTGGGGAAAAAAATCATCGCCTCAGTGTTTTGGGACTGAAAAGGTATCATTTTAGTAGAATTTATGCCTCAAGGAGAGACCATCAATGCACAGCATTATTGCAAGACTCTAACAAAACGCAAAAAGAGCATTAAAAATAAAAGGAGGGAATTAGAGAATGCTGAATAGAGAAGTGTTTTTTCCTCACACAGCCTTCCAAGGCGCTCTTGGACTCATTTGGTTGGGAGGTTTTGAATCTCCTCCTATTCCCCTGATTTGGCGCCTTGAAAGAATTAATTTTTAACCGACGAGCAGGTGCCGAAAGAGGCTCTGAAGTAAGCGAAGGAGCTGGCGGGAGAGTTCTTCGAGGAGGGCTAAAAAAACTTGTGCCAAGGCTCACCACATGTATTGAACGGGATGGCGATTATGTGGAAAAATGGTCAACAAGTGTATTAACCATATCCTGCAATGTTTTTTCAAACACACTTTTTCTAAAAAAATATAAAAATCTAGTACACTTACTTCCTGAACATGCCTCGAATTTGGTGTAATAAGTTTGGTGTGATCAGTGTAATCTTAAACTTTAATTTAAATACCATTGTAATCAATCGAATTAAATAAAAAAATATTATTTTTACTTGTAGGTCATTATTTACAGCTGATAACACAATCTAATTCTGAAATTATCAAAGATGTTCTTAAATTTTTAAGATGGATATGCCAAAACGCTGAGAATATTTTATGAATGGGTTTTCACATTTATATAGCTTTCCACAAGAAACAAACTTTAAAAAATTCAATTGAAAAAAAAAATTATCCTAAAAAAATTGCTGACTGTAGATATATTTATTTAAGTTTCATGGTCTTCATAAAACAGTTATTATTATAGAAAAGATTACAAATTTAGAACACATAAAGGTACAGTAAATGAGACAATATAGTAAAACATCGAAGGTAAGTAAGTAATGACAATTGTACTTAGAATGCATGAGTCACTAAGGTAGCTATGATCCTACATCTCTTACCGAAGTCAACTGATGGTAGTATTAAATAATGTCTTAGTTGCTTCCGGCGTTCCCCAAAGATTGAAAGAAGAAAGGAGTGTAAGAATGTACGAATGGAAGAATATACGACGTCGAACTGAATGGTAGATAAAGTCCGGGATACACGAAGAAGTGGAAGAATATACGACGTCGAACTGAATGGTAGATAAAGTCCGGGATACACAAAGAAGTGGAAGAATATACGACGTCGAACTGAATGGTAGATAAAGTCCGAGATACCCGAAGAAGATATAGCACGATCAAGTGAATCAAATGTGGCGTATGTGATGAACGAAGAAAGGGGTGTAAGGAGAATGTATGACGTGGATAGAAGAAGTCGAGGAAGACAAGGCTCGATCAAGTCAAGCATATACTTAAAAATATATAAGTTTTCAATTCTTAACAGTAATATTATTTCCATCTTAAAACAACATCCAATTTTCAGGTACAACTTTTACTCTTACTCGTACATCCAATTTTCAGATACTCGTTTACTCCAAACCATTCATGGACGGCCTCAGTGATCGAGGAGTAAGACTTTCGACTAGCAGTCGGGTTCAAATCCCGGCATGCGCAAGTAAATTTTGTTTTATTAATTTGTGTTCATCCGTTTAAAAAAATATGTAGTTTGCAACACGTCCCATAGTGGTAGATGTTCTCAGTAGGTATCGACCTGGTGAAAGACAACCATTCAAAATGGAAGCTATGCTTAAAAAGACTTTAGCCTTATTTGGTGTGAATAAGTATTTAAAAATGCTTGCAACTTACAGGGAGGTTCCAATGAGAAAGATCGATTATTCCCCGTATTATTTTTTTTTTAATATAAATTTAATATCGATTTATTTCATTCAAAACATGCTTTAATATATACCTACATTCAAGTAATCAATGAAAGTGCTCAAAACGCACGATGATAAATTATTAAATATCGTGTAGGTACTTCTTGTAAGTATTTTTTGATCATAAGTATTTACGATTTTTCAATTATGTCTAAACAAAATAAATGAGTAAAATTTTTTTAAATATTTTCGTTTGTAAGACCTTAAATAAATAGAAAAACTGAGGTATTTTTGTCACAAAACACGTTCTCAGATTTATTTCTCAATGATTTTAATTTAACAAAAATTAAAATTCTTAAAACTGTGTTGACTAGATTATACGATTTGAAATTTGTGTTGTTTAATAGAATCAGATACTTTAATAGAATAAATCTGCCAACGACCAACGGTATAACCTTAGTATATTAAAAAACACTTTAAAAAAAAATTAAAACTTCGTGTAACAGATTATGATAATATAACAATCTTTCAAAATCAATTTATGTTTTTTTGTAAAAAAGAGTCAATACGTCTAGAATTTGATTTAAAGATGACTAATTTCCGGTATTCTCTGGTAATACCCTCTTAAGCATTTTGGTTCATTATTTGCGTTTAGTTTTCGATTGTAGGCAACCCAAAAATAGGGCGTTCGCACTTGTATGTGAATTTCAAATATAGGAATAATCCATTGTAGACCCTTGTAATAAAAGTTGCGTAGTTTCGGGTGGGAATTGCTCGCGTTCAATTTAACTTCGATGATCATCTATTATAGATGATGTATTATAAATTGTATATTTATAGAAATTTTAATCTACGTTGTGTTTAGACATCTGATTATCATGATTTGACCTGGAAAATTTTTGTTCGGGAAATTTTATATTATATTCTCCGGGAAGTGAGATTACTTAGGGTAATACAGTAGGTAGTGGGTACATGTAAAAAATGTCGGTCCCCACCATCAAATAAGTGCTCGAACAGCCACTGGTGCCTATAATATGATGTTCATTTGGCATCGGAAGCAATTAAACACTTGTGTTTTGGAACATAACGAGTAGACACATGAAGGTCGGATGTTATCCGTATTTGAGTTTCACTATTATTATTTTTTCTACTTAACTTACTACACAAATTAAATTTTTTAAAATTTACTATGGTTATTTGGAAGTATTTTATTGTTTTCGGATGGTTGATAGCGAGTTCAAGTTCAACTAAAAAAAGGAAGATGGTATGTATTCAGATGACTATAATGATGTAATTTTAGTCACTTTTAAATTATTTTCCGAAACACTTTCAATCGATAAATAAATCCGTTGATATTTCATGTTTCTTTTTTTAAGCTCAGAGAGCTTTTGCATGTAATGTAAAGTACATTTTTGAGAAATTTTAATGAGTAATAAATGTAAATTAATAATAATAATCAATGTCATTTCATGGCGTTTGTTCCGGTAAGCCGAGAGGTTCTAGGTTCAAGTCCCAGCAATATTTGAGAAATATACATGGTTTAAGATTTTCAAGGACAAAATTATTTTCGTGATAATTTTATGGGTTATTATAACGTTTTCGTTAATATAACATATCGTTGGCGACTAGCAATACTTTGACCTTTAATGTGGTACACGTGAAAACAAATAATAAAACCGGACAATCATGAATTTAAAAAAAAAAACAAATTATAAACCGGTGAGATAAGGGAAGCAGCAGGAACTACAAGTATTTGAAGTTTATTAAATAATTTTAAATCTTACTAATATTATAAACGCGAAAGTTTGTATGGATCTATGTGTGTTTGTTACTCTTTCACGCAAAATTTACTGAATGGATTTTAATAAAAATTTACAATAATATAGCTGATAAATTAGAATAACATATAGGCTACAATTTATAAAGCTAGCTTTTTATTTTCAATATATTTAAAAGAATAATTATTGTTTTTAATAGAAAATGTCAAAATTTGAAAATGACATTTTGCAAAACAATAATTGTTAAATCAAAATTCTATTTTAGAAAATATTTAAATTAGTGAATTTATTTGAAGTACCTACTCGCCTAATACTTTGAATCGAATAAAGAATTATCTATAGACATTTTAAGAAAAGAAAATAGATTACTCGAAGTACTAATCCTACGTAGACGAAGTCGCGGGCAGAAGCTAGTACATATATATATATATATATATATATACAAGAAGCAAAAAATAAATATTAATTTCAGAAATTATGGAGTGGTTACTACTAATCATAATAAACCTGTATTTAACTTAAAATTGCAGCACGCGCCTGCTGTTGTCATCGAAAGGTTCTCTCAAGTATTTATAGACGAGAAATATTGTTCCGTAAACAAACTAACCGTAACAAAGTTCAACAGAACGAGCCCTTACGTGTTCAATTTTAATATATCGTTTGCAGTACCTTGGGACAAAAGAGTTTCGGTAATTATACAAATTAAAAATAATAATATAATTTTGGAATACGCTAATGGTAGATTCAGACTGGGTCGACGTACGTATGCATCGCTACGCCTAACAATATCTGGGCTCCTTAGCAACCATAGATTTTCAATAACAAATTATGTTTTAGAATCACATTGGCCACACGCATCGCGACGTGCGATGTCTGTTATTCTGTGGCCATTTTCATAGAAAATGTATGGGTTGCAAAGCATTGTTTGGCGTAGCGATGCGTACGTACGTCGTCCAGTCTGAATCTACCTTAACAATTGTACGTAATGTACTTGTGGAAATAAAACATTTAATTTATATCAAAACTGAAATTAGACAAATGTGTACCAGAAAAAAAGAGTGACAAGTTAATCATATCCATATGTGATTTATATAAGGTGTCACAAAAGAATGTTTATATTTAAAATAATGATACAAAGAAAGGGAGACGTTCATCAAGAAAACCTTTATTTATTACTAAAATGCACATTTTGCGAAATTTTTCTCAGAATTTCTTATGGCTGATGGCTGCTATTTCGTGTCTAATGTTTTCTTATAACTTCATTATTTATTAAGAGCGATTGACCAGCAGCTGAGAATAAAACTTTAAAAATGCTTGCAACTATACAGGGAGGATCCAATGAGAAAGATCGATTATTACCCGTAGCAAAATTTTTAAAATAAAAATTTAATATCGATTTATTTCATTCAAAGCATGCTTTAATATATACCTACTTTTAAGTAGGCAATAAAAATTCTCAAAACGCACGATGATAAATTAATAAATATCGTGTACTTTTTGTAAGTATTTTTTGATCACAAGTATTTATGATTTTTCAATAATGACCAAACAAAATAAGTGTGTAAAAAAATTTTGAAATATTTTAGTTTGTAAGACCTTAAATAAATAGAAAAACTGAGGTATTTTTATCACAAAACACGATTTGGGATTTATGCTTTAATGATTTTATTTTATCTACATTTAAATTCCTAAATCTGTGTTTACTAGATTATGTATTGATTTATTTTGTTGTATGATTTTATATGATTTGAAATTTGTGTTGTTTAATAGAATTTATCGTTTGAAAATTGAACAAATCTGCCAACGACCAACGGTATAACCTTAGTATATTAAAAATAAACTTAGTTTTTTAAAATTTTAAAACTGCGTGTACCAGATAAAATAACAATCTTTCAAAATCATTTTTTTTTTTTTTGTAAAAAATAGTCAATACGTCTAGAATTTGATTTAAAAATGACTAATTTCCGGTATTCTCTGGTAATACCCTCTTAACCAAGATAATATTACAATATATACAAATACATTTTTTGGTACCTATATACCACCTCACCAGGCTGAGCCTATTCCAAAGGGGGCCCCTTAAAAAAAGATCCATAGTGTTTAATTCAAGGCTGCATGGAGGCCAATTTATTACACCTCTCCTGGAGATCAATTTTTGAGGAAAAATTTGTGGAACTGTGGCATAGACGTGTTGGAAATGTGTGACGTTTTTCCGATTTTGCTGGAACCATGTTATTTGATTATAAACAGGAAAGTTTTGCAGTTCAGAGGCCCTAGCACGCTTGCTCTATATCGATCGGTAGGATAACTATCGGTAACTTCTCATCGTTCCCTAGGACGACTGTACATCGCTAACGTACAAACAACAGTTGATGTCGAATATGTTAAGGACACTTAGTCATTGTGAACTGTCACTAATTCGTTGGCGATCTGTAGTCATGCTAGAAGTTACCGATAGTTATACTACCGATCGGTATAGAGCAAGCGTGCTAAGGCCTCAGGTACCAAAAAATTGTCGACTATCTCCACATAACTCTCTGAATTACCAGTAAGGCGATCCGCTCACTGACGCAACTAAAAACTGTCAACTGGCAACTGTCTTTGTATGACAATGTGATGGCCCGCACTCTACATTCTACACAATCACTCAAAAACCCGTTGTCAATGGTAACGCAAGCGGTGACTCGCGACTCGCACTGCTGATTGCCGTGGCCGGTAGTTGCTAGTTGCCAGCTGTCAGCTGATTGTTCTTCGTCTATAGTTAAACAAGCTTTTTGACCAATCAAGACACAGAAACCAGCCGGTTTTAGTTTGGTTTCAGTTGCCTCGTCAGCGGAGCTCCTAACTGTGCTAGCTGTTAGAAGCACTGCAACGGTGTCGATATTCAAATAAGTTTTGTTGAGGAATAGCTGTTTACTATAATCAAATACAGAAGTTTGATATCTGGGAAGAAGAAGTAAATGGGATGTATGTACTGTGTGTAAAAGTCACGGTACCACTGCAGTCTGTCAAATAGTTAGTTATGCAAGAACCTTCAAATTGATGACCTCGAACTCATCGGAAGTTTAGAATTTAATAGCCTCAACTGAGTTCCACGCTATATCGAGAATAGTGAGATAGAATATTTATTAGATCATGTAAATTGGAAAATATTTGAAAGAGTATTCTTATACAAAGGACTAAATACCTTTGAAAGAACATTAGAGATTATAATTAATTTAAAAACAGAAGAGGCAAAAAAATGACAACATTATGTGAATCAAAAGCCTCGGTATAATATACATGATTTAAAAAAAAAAACACCTTTAAATTCATCAAACTGTAATTTCACGATGAAACGTCCTTTTGTTAAGCATTTTCAATATTTGTATGCCGAAAGAGGTTAGGTGAGAGATCCTCGCGTCTCGGGACATAATATCGGGCACATGCTTTTTGGAAATGTTTTTTTTTTTTAAATTAAGAGAGTACATGTTTCATTGTCTATTAAAGGGGGAATAAGACTATTATACTTGTAAACAGTGCAGGAAACGACTGTTTAGAATACAAATATATTGAATTTGATCCACACAGTATGTAGGACAATGTAGGTACAAAATATATAAAATTGGTAACAATCTTCAGTAATTTAACTGTATGCATATACCTTCTTTTAGGTCATTGTAAAATCGTACGAATGGCGAAGCAACGAGTACAGAGAAAGTTTCATAACTTTTAAGGAGGAATTATGCGAATTCTTAAAATATAACTTTATCGCAATGATTGGTAGAAAGTATGGCAACCAGCCCAAAAACTGTCCACTGGTACGTATACACATTATTCGCTTTGTTCACTTATTCAATCTAAATCGCATGGTAAATTACTTATGTTAATTGAAGACACAGGTGGAAAACGACTTAACCTTAAGACGATAGACTTCGCTTTTCGGCCCATACAAAAAGGACGCCCGGGAAAAAACACTTTTCTACATCGAAAATTGCACAAAATGAATATATTTTTTTTATACTGCCTTTTAGAGGGTGAAAACTATGTCGGTATGTTTTCGAATTTTCGATGAGTTTCGTATTAACGTAAACATTCACTGTCAAACATGTACGATTTATCAAAAAATATTATTTAAGGAAAAAGTGCTGCTAACTCAACTCTCATAAAGAATTATAAAATTATAAAAAGCTACCGACGTAGCTTCTTCTTTGTAAAAAATATTTTTTTTTTTTTTATTTCAATTTCGTGGAAGTTTTGGTGTAGAAAAGTGTATTCTCCATAAACTCCTTTTCGAGCGATTTCTGTAGGTAAATTTGAGCGTTGTCTCATTCGCACATTTCGCATTCGCATGTATTGTAAGTGTACGTGAGCTTATTGTGAGCGGGACAGAATGACAGACGCGGGTGTTCCGCGTGTCGTTCAAAGTCTAGCCTCTTAATTAGGTCGTTTATCTGTCCAATACAATATATTTGGTGGACCCAACGCCTTAGCTATCATCACCCAAAATAGTCACTCTAGTTGGCGACTTTTACTTTCAGAACACTCCTGTTGAGTTGCAACCATAAACCATCACAATTTTTCACCATTTTCACTAAACCAACCTTACATTCATCCGTTAGATTGCCATTAGATAAAAGTCAGTATTTCGGTAACGCCTCATAAGATTTTATGAAATTATAATTTGATCTAGTTGTACAACAAAAAAGAATATGAATTGTTAACATATTTTTTAGAATACATTGGTTTTGGCAAAGAAACTTAATGCCTTTACAATTGTATTTTCTTCAGATGGATGAACGACTTAACTAATTAAAAAGGCTGTATTAATAAGATCATATGCAAATAACTATTTTTTTTTACTTCATAAAGGCTGAATTTGAAGTAAACTTTTAGAGAAAACAAAATACCTTTTTAATATATTATTAAAAAAAAAATAAGTCAAGATTAACATTACCACAATATTTGAAAAATCTTCTACTACCACCACAGTATGCTTGGGATGCCGCTCGGCCAATGATGGATCGAATAGCTTAGAACACTGGAAAAACTTTATGAGCGATTGACCAGCGGCTGAGAATAAAAGTTTAAAAAATCTTGCAACTGTACTGGAAGGTTCCAATGAGAAAGTTCGATTATTCCCTGTATCAAAATTTTTAAATTAAAATTTTAATATCGATTTATTCTATTCAAAACTTGCTTTAATATATACCTGCATTCAAGTAAGCAATAAAAATGCTCAAAACGCACGATGATAAATTATTAAATATCGTGTACTTCTTGTAAGTATTTTTTGATCATAAGTATTTATGATTTTTTAATAAAGTCTAAACAAAATAAGTGTGTCAAAATATTTGAAATATTTTAGTTTGTAAGACCTTAAATAAATAGAAAAACTGAGGTAATTTTGTCACAAAACAAGTTCTCGGATTTAATTTTTAATGCTTTTAATATAACTAAAATTTAGATTCTCAAAAGTGTGTTGACTAGATTATGTATTGACTTATTTTGTTGAATGATTATATGATTTGAAATATGTGTTGTTTAATAGAATCTATCGTTTGAAAATTGAACAAATCTGCCAAAGACCAACGGTACAACCTTAGTATAATAATAATAAACTTAGTTTTTCAAAATTTTAAAACTGCGTATACCAGATAAAATAACAATCTTTCAAAATAAATTTACGTTTTTTTTTAAAAGAGTCAATACGTCTAGAATTTGATTTAAAAGAGGACTTATTTCCGGTATTCTCTGGTAATACCCTCTTAAGTGCGTCCGCTGACGAGGCAACTGACAAAAAACCAGTTTGCAACTAAACTCGCTATCCTGTGTATGTCAATGAGATGGTCCGTACACTACGCAACTTCTCAAAAACCCGTTGTCAATGGCAACGCAAGCGCAGTGCTAGTTGCTATGAAGACAGCTGATTGTTCTTCGTCTATGGTTAAACAAGCTAAGATAATTACTGAAATCGTAAAATTGAGTAGCGCATAGCGCCGTGATAGAAGTTTGGTTGGAAACCATAGCCAACAGCCTGTTTTAGTTTGATTTCAGTTTCTCTGGTGAGCCGAGCGTCTAACAATGATTATCTCAAAACTCGCTTTTGTGAGTTAGGTTATTTTTCCCCCAGTGTCCACAATTGATCTAAAGAAACTTATTATTTTAATTTGTCGTATTGCAGACCGGAATACTTTTCTACAAAGAACTGGAGTTGAAGGTAGATGACATACCTACAGGGTTTCCAGTTGGACGATGGAAGTTTAGGTTCTCATTCTTCATAACAGAAAGTATGAAGCCAATGATAGTCACGGAAATGTTCTTTAAAATAAATTGAACATTACTGAGGGTAAAACCTCCAACTTTTAAGTCGGCTGTAATATCGGGGATACAGAACAGTTATTAAAAATATCTGTTATTTATATTGACGTTTTAATATATGTATTTTGTGTAATGGAAAAAATGTATTGAATTTTGTTAATTGCACATGGTGATTTTAAATATTTTTAATTAAAATACCATATGTAATAAATTACCAATTAAATAAAAAATATTATATCTATTGGTGTGTCATTATTTACGACTTATGTATATATTTATTTAAATTAATTATTTTCAAAGGTTCTTAAAAATTAAAAATAAGTTCTTAAACTGAATTGAATTGCGAGCCGAACCGCCGTTTCCGGTTGGTTCCTTCCTTTTCTGTGAATCGTGGTTCTCCTCGCAGGTCTATTCATGCCATTACTTGCATACCTCCAAAAATTATTGACCCTGAATTATTAAATGATTTGGAAAAACCAACTTGTAAACCAACCAAAGCGAAAACTTGTATAAAATTGGCATTTTGTAAGAGGTGTTCAAATAATTTCTAATCTATAACATGAATACAATAAATTTAAATAATTTTATTTTCTGTTCCTTGTATTAATCCACGTTTTGACATAATTGCCTATCTTTTTTATGTTTTTTTTTATTTAATTTAAATTTCATTTAATAATGTTATTATTAAGTTTTTCAAGTGTTCAGTTTTTTTATTTGTTATTAATAACATTATTAAATTTAATTTTAATTAATTTTTTCAAAAATTACATGGAGTTCTACGAATTAAAAACAAAAAAATAATAATTGCCTGTTGTTGAGTACGCCTAGCTTTGGTATTCTGTATTGCTAACCACGTTTTAAAGTCGTCATTGCGCTAACCGCTAAGGTGTTTCTGTGCAGAAACAAGTTTACGAGTGGTAGACACTAAGTAGTAATCAAGTTATTCCCAGATATAGACATTTGGTTCGAGGTCGAGATCTGAATAGCCAGGTACATCCCCAGATTCCTCTTCCCCATCTTCTTCCCATCCCCTTACCTTTCAGCCTCACAACATACCGAATCGGGGAAGCCCATAGTATCACTGGCCCCAGAGAGTTGATACTCGTGTGAGGTTTTCACATTAAAAAAACATGTCAAAAACATCAAAATCAAAATTAAAAACTATTTTAGTGCTGTCATAAAGGAACACTTTACACAGTGCGTTTTTTTGCAATAAATAAATAAAACGGTTGTTCTGTACAAGCCCAAAATTTATTTAAAAAAAACAATATACATGCTGTAAAGAGACGTGCCTCAGTTAATTTCTGAACTTGTTTGGAATAAAAAATGTAGTAAATAATTTTGTTCTCGGTTTAAGTTTTTTCACCTAAAAATTAAAAAAAAAAAATTATATCCGGGCGGTGATTAGGTCGGTTACTCGATATATTGACCAGTGACAACATGTGGAAGCATTTTCTTTGTTAGATTTTGATTTTTAAAATATTTAAAAAAAATATTATTAAAAAAGGATTCACTGGAGTTTAAAATTTCATTTGCATTTTTTATTCCAAATAAGGTCAGGAATCGCTGGTTAAAGTTTGTCCCTTTGACATCGTGTACCTATATATTATTATTTTTTTGAAATTATTCTCTACTACTTTTGTGTGTCAAAGATATGACGCGGTTTCTGTAGTTTTCTTGTTTGGCATGTAGGTTCAGCGGTTTTGGATAGATGACAGTAGGCTTAAAGCTTATGCCAGCTACCGACAGATGTCGGGGAGTTATATGAAGTGTACCCAGCTAATATAGCCGATCAAAGAGAGCTCTGCCGCGCAGATTCATTTCCCAGAGGGTTAAAACCGATCGCCGGACCCAGTAGTATAATTATTGTAAACGCGTTCTATTTTTAAAATAAAACAGTATTGTTCAAAGTACCTTATAATATTTATTGGAGGAACCCAACAAAAAGTCTTCCTGTAGATTAGACAAACATTTAAGTTTCTAACTCAGCATGTGGATGTTTTAAAAATGATGTACCCTTATTTATTTTATTTTGGGACACTTTTGAATTGAAATAAAACCATATTAATTTCTTTTCTTGGTGTTATTTCTCTGTGGCCGTACTGCTTTCACTGAAAGGGCAACTTCAAATTTTAAGAATGCTTCGTTATCCGAAAATTTCTTCAGCGTAAAGTCAAAACGCCAATTGGAGATTGGAAAAAAGAGTGGTAAGTTATCCATGTTAAATTCAAAGTTTTCTGCGTAAATAAAACCGACCTGAAATCATATAAAATTGCTATTATATAAATTAATATTAAAATGGATAAAATTAAATGGACATAAATGTTGATGCTTTCAGTATTGCCCTGGTGAAAGACCATTATGCAGAAATGGCTTTAGCCGTCTTTTGTGACCAGATCTGAATAACCGGGTACTTCCCCACCTTTCTCTTGAATACCTCATTCCCCTCCCCTTCAGCCTCATAACGTACCCCGATTGGGAATGACATGGTCTTACTTGCTCCAGACGGTTCTGAACAGTTTTGACTCTTGTGCGGTAGATACTCACAAAAAATGACGTTTTATTAATTTAACTAAGCCATGAAAACATAACCCCATAACGTAATGGATGATACAGCACACCAGGGGTGCTAGCATGGTTGGTCGATATGAAGTTACCGGCCGATTGTCGGTAACTTCTCATCGTTCCCTAGGACAACTGCAGATCGCTAACGTACAAAGGACAGTTGATATCGAATATATTAAGGACACTAAGTCATTGTGAACTGTAACCTATTCGTTTGCGATCTGCAGTTGTCCTAGGGAACGATGAGAAGTTACCGACAATCGGTCGGTAACTTCATATCGATCGACCGTGCTAGCACACCAGAGGCCTTAGCACGCTTGCTCTATAACGATCGATATGATAACTATCGGTAACTTCTCATCGTTCCCTACGACAACTGCAGATCGCAAACGAATAGGTGACAGTTCACAATGACCAAGTGTCCTTAAGATATTCGATATCAACTGTCGTTTGTACGTTTGAGATCTGCAGTTGTCCTAGGAAACGATGAGAAGTTACCGACAATCGGTCGGTAACTTCATATCGAGCGACCGTGCTAGCACACCAGAAGGCGTCACACACTCTCCCGCCTTCTACCGGGCTTTTTCGCGGGCTTAATAAAATTCAAACTTGTAGAATTAATTTAATTATGAAAACGAACTTTTAAAAAAATACAAGTATTTATGTTTGCATATGAACATTGATAAAAAAAAAGAAAAAAAGACTCAACTTCCTCATCAACGTTTCGGCCCTACACATCTTCAGATATTGTCTTAATAAATAACATATTATATTTTATTAAGAACTTAGAAACTTAAAGTGTTCAATATAAATCGGTAGAAAATCGGATTTCCACCCTTAAGCTAATCTCACACGTATACGTATACTTTACTGTCATAATATATGTGGGGTTGGTATATTTATTAAATACTATATTTTACTTTTTTGTGCTATTTCATAGTTGGCGATAGCCGTCCTGCCAATCATCGTCATCGCCCCAGCACATTTATATTATTCAGGGGGTTAAGGGACGTTCTTGACGTACTTTAACCAGTGATTCCTGACATTATCAGAAGTAAAATATCTAAACGACATTGTGGTCAGCGCCGGTGTCATTTTGGATGTTTTTTGTTAACATAAACAATCAGTAGCTATTAGATAGTTTGGGTCAAAGTGAGGGGTTGGGCAGTTACTCAACTCAGTGATCAGTTATGACATGTTAAAGATATTTTTTTAGCTTCGTTTTGAAGAAGGAAAAAAGTCAAATACAGCTTAATATACTAGCTTATACAAATATTGCGATAAAATAATATTGAAAATCTTTACCACGGGACATTTTTGGGGCAAATTTCCGGCATTTCGGAATGACGGGACCATTATCCAGGTGTTCGCATTTTTCAGCACGTCACAGAGTTTATCTGTCACACGAATAAAGCTTTGTTTATATTGGTTGTCTTTAAATTCATAAGATTCCAAGAGTACCTGAAAATTACCAATAATAATATTACACGATACACATTTTATCCAGTCATTTGAAGGTATATATACCTACGGCTATCGGTTTTCGCTAATCGACCACGTGATATCTCGAATATTTTTTAAATAAAGATATTTGTTTCAATCAATGAAGACAATACTAGAGAAACTCAATCGAAAATCTGAAACAAAAAAATCAGAAAAAGAAACGGATACATCTGGGACTCGAACCCAGGACCTTCGGCTTTCCGGGCCAATGCGCTCGACTGCACCAAGGTATCCCTTTCCGATTGCGTCATGTTTAACTGTATCATACTTCGACTGATAACCACCAAAATTATCTTCATTTTTTTAACGCATATTTTTATTGCCGGCTATCTTTATGTATGATTACAAGATTTAACTAGAACTAAATGCTATCTAGATAGTGTCAGGATAAATTTTAAATTAAAATAGATTTTCACATAAATGTATTTAGCGATCTTATTAATTAATGATAATGAAAAATAAGCAGATTCATACATCGACTAAAAACACTAGAATCCAGAGCAAGGTGTAATAATCTACGAGAATTAAGATTCGATAAGTTTTTTAAACTATCACCTGAAATAAATGGAGCCATGTTGGCGTCATGTTACAAAATGCGTTGGTTGCCAGAAAGAATCGCAACAGACGACAGGCAAAAACTTAAAAAAATAAAAAATAATGCCCGAGAACAGCAGGAGTGGAAGGACTAGTAAAGAAGATGATGATTTTATTGTTTTTGTGAACAGGGACAGTGATCAACCACAGAAATCCAAAATGCAGGTAGAGTTAGTCAGCTTCCTAAACGACAAAAGCAAAGAGCTTACCATTCTTGAAAGCTATTCAAATATTAAAAAAAGTGTTCATACAATTGAAGACAAGTTTGTGTTCATCAGGACCTGTAGAAAGATTGTTTTCTGTAGTAGGTTTTATGCATTCCCCAACAAGAAGCTGTTTGTCTAATGATCAACTTATATGCAGTGATTAGTTGATCTAAAATTAATGTTAATAGTTGTTTACGCAGTGATGAAAATATATATTAATTTAATCAAACATCTGTCAGGTAAGAAATTATATTTAAATAAGATCGGCGGCTATCTTGTCACTGTCTGCGCCTTTAATATAAAAAAGGTTTCGAATCCTTTGGGTTATTTCCGGGGTAGGCACTTAAAAAAAAGATTATTTCTAAAAAATGTATTACTTACAGAAACATTATTGTAAAGGGGTTGGACGACGATACCACTTAACGACAATGTGTATCTGGAAGTGCGATTACGTCTTGCAACGTGACCTTTGAAACCAGTGACGTACTTCGGGTCTTGTAAACTTACGGTCAATCGTCGGAGGGAAACGGCATAATCCCTCTAAAATGAAATACAAAATAAACCAACCATTCCATACATATTTTAAAAAAAATAATACAGTATTTCTTATTATATAATTAATTTGTTGTTTTGATGGCGAGATTATATATATAGATAAGAGATTATTAAATATTATTATACATAGATAAGAGAAAATTACAAAATTGTTTGATGTCACAAATGATTAGAACTAACTGAAATTATTTCCAAAAAAGCAAATAAAATCATATAATGCAAAACGCAATGGTCGGGGTGTTTCACAAAAATTCAAATGTAACATTGTCATCAAATGGCCAATCACTGCCGTTATGTTTTTAGACATTTGAAAGCGCCGATTCAAATTGCGATCAGCAGAAATGAATTATCAATTTGTTCAAAAGATCGAATTCTATCAGCCTTTGAACAAATTGTAATCAGCCGAAAATCATTTATTATGCTTGTCAGCTGATCATAATTTGTTGGAAAGATGAAACGAACCTAGAATCGACATTTAACGGGAACCTTTTAAATGTCAAAAAAAAACATATTGGTCAGTTGAATTTTTGTGAAACGCTGAAACCTTACACTGTATAAATAGAAATAAATTAATAAATAAATCTATTGTTTCCATTTGTGAAGCTGATGACAAATAACTGAGATTTTTTTCGCATTTACATTCAAGAATTCTTAAACAAACCTTAGACCTCACAAAACCTGTGTTTAGTTGAACGATTAGAATTAAAAAATAAACAAAATATAGTTTAGACATATCGAGAGGTTGATAAACGCAAAATAGTGTGCTTTGATTTGTTTAAACCGGCCTAGTTCGGTGGAATCCTACCCATTGTATGTTGTTAAATCTAACAATAAGTGTATCGATTGATTGTATCTGCGCTATCAACTTTACAATAACATCCGTTCGAAAAAAACTGAACCCGTCACTTGCGTGGGGACAATTTTTATACAGAATCTGATAAATAATACTTGTAGCCCAGTCAATGAATGTTTTTTTGACTCAAATGGTTCCCTCGATCGCGCCGTTTTTCCGCTGTTTACCCGCGCCGTGCTCCTTTTTATCTTTATTAATAAATTACTTAGATTATAATGGTTTTATCCCAAAATCGAAGAGACACTATTTTCAGAGCAACTAATTGGAAGCTAGTCGAAAAAAATGTACTGATTTTATTTAGTAGTTAAGAACTATTGACCAGCGGCTGAGAATTAAAGTTCCAAAATGCTAGCAACTGTACAGGGAGGTTCCGATGAGAAAGATAGATTATTCCCCGTATCAATTTTTTTAAACCAAAAATTTAACGCATGATGATAAACTTATTGTAAGTGTTTTTTGATCATAAGTATTTATGATTTTTCAATAATGTCTAAACAAAATAAGTGAGTAAAAAAATCTGAAGTATTTTAGTTTGTAAGACGTTAAATAATAGAAAAACTGAGGTATTTTCGTCACAAAACACGTTCCCGGATTTATTTTTTAATGATTTTAATTGAACTACAAATAAAATTCGGAAAAATGTGTTTACTAGATTATGTATTGATTTATATTGCTGTACGATTATATAATTTGAAATTTGGGTTATACATATTTCGTTTGAAAATTTAACAAATCTGCCAACGACTGACTGTATAACCTTAGTATATTAAAAACAAACTTAGTTTTTCAAAATTTAAAAAGTGCGTTTACCAGATAAAATAACAATCTCTAATACCCTAGGGTATTTACCAGAGACTAAATCTAGTAATACCCTCTTAATTAAGTTGCTTCGAAGTTTTCAACATGATTGCAACATGGTTTAAAGAATACAGGATGAGGATATTCACGAGCAAAAACACTCAATCAATAAAATCAATGTGTTTAACAATACATATTCTTCTGTTGCATATTGTTTTATACGAATTGACATTTTTGTACTAGGTCATAGTTACATAGTTAAACAATGTAAAATTTTGAACAGTGAAAAGATAAACCGGGAGAAGTGTTTTGTGGGCGTTTCTGTATATTTGAAGTAAGCTCAATTTCTCCTTACTTTTGACGAAATTAACATCCTTCGTTTAAATATTTGCCTTGATGAGGCCAAGGAGTGAATAGGACAAAACTTGATCAGTTTTATTTCGATATAGGTACATAGATTCCACTTCTTGGGATTATCTGTTCAGTGGGACCAACCAATTTGGCCTTTTGTCTTATTTTTAGATCACGAAATGGAAATTTCAATGCTTCATAACGTTGCTGGCGAATAACGTTGCTGGCGAATAACGTTGCTGGCGAATAACGTTGCTGGCGAATAACGTTGCTTGTAAATAACGTTGTTATAGCTGAAAATATTTTAATTGAACTGCAAATTTCAGGCAGAAAACTTTTTTGCAATGAGTTTTTGCCATGGACTTTGAAAAATATGCATGCATTTTGAAATTGAAAACGCGATATTATCATTAATATTTTTTGAGAAACCCCTGCTTATACCCAAAAATGGCACTAAAACAAAGCAACTAAATTGAATTATTTCAAGAACCTTAGTAATTCATAAAATCAGAAATTTTACACACTTTACAATTTAAAACAAATGAATATCTCTCAAGGTAAAGGGTTAAAATAATAGATGATTATAGGAAATGAAGCATTTAAATTACATAAGCGCATAATAACGTAGGGTTAATAGTTTATTTATGTAATCATTTGTGTTAAAAATGTACCTAAACCAATCAAATACCCCAAATAATTACTAATATTATAAAATGTATGGCTTTTCCGGAAACTATAGAACACATTATATCAGGATGTTCTATATTAGCGCCGTCTGAGTATACCTATTGGCACAATCAGGTTTTAAAAATAATTCACCAAAGTTTGGTAATTAAACAAAACTTGATTGACTGTCATAATATAGTACCATATTATGAATACGAACCAAATTCATTTTTAGAAAATAATTTCTTTAAAATTTACTATGATAAAACTATACTAACAGACAGGCCAATTGGTCATAATAGACCTGATATAGTTTTACTTGACAAAATTAAAAAAAGAACTTATATTATTGATGTAGCTATTCCAAATTCCTGTAATATTCAAAAATCTGTTTCTGAAAAAATAAGAAAGTATACAGATTTAGGAAATGAAATTAAAAGAATTTGGCATTCTCAGACTCTAAAAATATTACCTTTTGTTATTTCGGCTACTGGCATTATACCTAGCTCTCTTATTAAAAATTTAGGCATATTAGATTTGTCAAAGAATTTGTATATAAAAATGCAAAAATCAGTCATTTTAAATACATGTAGAATTACGAAAGATTTTTTAAATATTTATATTGAGGGATCAGTAGGATTTATCGGTCAAATTAGGAATTCCACAGAGCCGAACCCTCTGATATGAAAATATCTGGAGACGGTGAATTATATTCCCATTTAATAGTTTGGTAGATTAACGTGTTGTTCTTGTATTGTTTTGTATTAATTATACTTATATAATACACTTGCATAACGTGGATTTACTAGATGATCATTTATATGGAAAAGTGTATGAAAGGGTTTAGTTTTTTTCCTATGGGAAAAACTAAACCCTATGGGAAAAACTAAACCCTGTGGGAAAAACTAAACCCTATGAGAAAAACTAAACTCCATGGGAAAAACTAAACCCTATGGGAAAAACTAAACCCGTTCCTGTAAATCAGGTGAAAAATATTATATTTATTGTTTTTATTGAGGCATTTTAAGTAGGTACATAGTTATCTATGTCCTAATACAATCCTTATATATAATTAAAGTAATACATTTAAAAAAATATCAATCACATATTTACGTAATTTAATTTTAAATGTTTTTATGTTTTCTTCTAATTTTATTTCTTCTGGTAATTCTCCAAATATCTTCAATATATATACATAATTAAAGTAATACATTTAAAAAAATATCAATCACATATTTACGTAATTTAATTTTAAATGTTTTTATGTTTTCTTCTAATTTTATTTCTTCTGGTAATTCTCCAAATATCTTCAATATATATACCGTAATAAGTACCAGTTCTTGATCGTGTAATCAATTTAAATCAAGCAACTCACAAATAAAACTTCTTTTTTTTGGCAAAATTGCACAGCACTTTATATTTGTTTGTGTTTTTAAGCTAGTCTCACACTTATAACTCTGTACTCTAATTCGTCATAATATGGCTTATAGAATTCATTTATAGTCAAGTCATTTAAAAGGCCACTGAAAAGAAAGAGCAACATAATATCTTCATATATAAAAATGTTCGCCCATGATAAACTCCGAAACTCTCAACCGATTTTGATGAAATTTGTTGGTCCTACTTAAAAGATATGATAGTTTTAACCTCGATTATTGACCTCAAAATGTATTATTGCGAATAAATGTTCAATAATTGTTTGTTATGCGACAATGATTTGAAATTATTTGTAAGTTCCATAAATTTCTGACAGATGGCGGTGTGAGTTACATCGCAGCATCGCGTGGGCGGGTCAGCTAGTAAGGGGGTTTCTCACCATCCTCCCAGTAGCTTATCTACCCTAATAACGAATATTTTCGATTTAAGATTTACGGTTTATTTATTTATTAAGTTGGAGTTTTTAATTCGGTACTCGAACCTACGAATAGTGGCTATATATTGGATAAGTTGGCGGAGTTTTCTAACCACTGCGAGTATTTTATTTTTATTTTTAATAATATTCGTTATTAGGGTAGATAAGCTAACGGGAGGATGGTGAGAAACCCCCTAAGTATAATATAAAATTACAAACACGCGAATAAAATATAATTTATGCAATGCATAATATAGCTCATAGAATTCATTTAAAAAAAAAAAAAAAATAAATAATAAAAAGTAATCATTTAAAGGCCTCTGGAAAGAAAGACCCACTAAGTAATGTGTAATATAAAATTTAAAACACGCGAATGAAATACCTTTTATGCAATTCCCAATGGGAATGTATAGCGAAATAGGCCGAGCCAAAGTGTATCCCAAGCAGGGTTGGGCAGTATTTGAATTACTTGTAATTGAAATACGTATTTGGTATTTGTATTTCAATTACATCCTAAAAATGTAATTTGTATTTGGTATTTCAAATACCTGTAATTAGTATTTCAAATACTCATGGCTTCAAAATACATTTTCACACAAATACATTTAGGGATCTTATTTATGATAATTAAAAATAAGCTGAATCATACATAGACTAGAAACACTAGAATCCAGAGCAAAATATATTAATCATCAGAGTTGGCCATTTTTTTGTACCGCAACTAAAAGAGTGCTTAGAAAGAAGATTAGATAAGTTTTTTAAACTGTCGCATGTCGCCTAAAATGAATGGAGCCATATTTGCGTCATGTTACCACCCTAGTTACAAAATGCGTTGGCTTCCAGAAAGCATCAGACGAGAGGCAAATAATTAAATTAAAGTTATGCCTTGGAGCAAATTACAAGTACAAAAAACATGAAATAATGCCTGAGAGCAGCCGGAGTAGCAGTACTAGTAAAGAAGGTAATGATTTTATTATTTTTGTGAACTGTGGAGTTAGAGCTAGTCAACTTTCTAAACTATAAGTAAAAAAAATAAAGAGCTTACCATTCTTGAAAGCTATCCAAATATAAAAAAGTCTTTATACAATTTAACGAGCTATGTAGACACCTGAAAGGTTTATTTTCGACACAGACGACCTCTGTTGTTGATTTCCAAAACAACGTTTTTTCTAACTAGATTCTATTTTAGATAGCTTTGGCTGAAAACAAGTGTTCGCTAATGTAAATAATATTTTCCAAATAAAACCATCGTTATAAAGTTTAGGTTTTCAGTTAACAGATGGCAGTAGTTTTTTAATTCATTTATTATTTATTGAGTTAGTTTATACTACGTTAGAATATAAACGAATATTTACAAGGTAACATTTAATTTTATGTATTTAAATATTTTTACAGTAAGTCACGGGACCACCAGCTGGGACCATTAGCACACCTGTAGAAAGATTATTTTCTTTAGCAGGTTTTATTCATTCCCCAACAAGAAATCGTTTGTCTGATGATGCATTTAAAAATCTAGTGATCATAAAAGGAAATTCTTATTTTACTGATACTCGTAAATAGGCTGGACTGGATTATTTTCTATGTACATTACCTAACCTCGGTCCTAAACAACAAAAATTTACAAGTCTACGAAGTGGAGCCGAGATGAGATGTGTCTTTTGAGTGAGCGTTCACATTTCCGTTTTAAAAACGGAGGCGGGTCCCGTTTTAAAAACGGATGTCCTAGCGGCTGTAGTGGATGTATGGAGCTGTTCACACTTGTCCGTCTCCGTTTTAAAAACGGATCCGTTTTTATTGTCGGAGAGATTGCCAGCGCAGCGCATCCGTTGTAAAAACGGATGTGTCTCGCTCGCCCATAGGTTTGCATGGAGCTGTTCACACTTGCCGCCTCGTAGCTCCGGCGAAACCCGCCACGCCCCGCTCCTCAGCCCGAACGCTCCCAGTCGCGAGCAAGCAGGAGAGTTGCGTGGTCGCATCTGTTTGTTTTGATGAAGGTATACGCCAAATCACTATTTAGATTTCTCTTTACTACGAATCGGTTTACATTATGAATATGAAAAAATATGCTATTTATACATTGAAACTTTTCCTACCTTTTAAATTTATTGGAATTAAGATAGATTTATTAATTACGTTACAAAAAATATAAGCGTAAAGTACTAAATATTTTGTTTTTTCATTACATAAATCTGAAGTTATACAAGAAACAACTTTTAAAAAATACCCCTTTATGGCTAAGATTATTTTTGACTCAATCCATTGACTAAATTTTTTTCGTTCTTGTAAAATTATTCATAAAAATAATAAAAACAACTTTGGTGCTACTTTCCTTGTGCAGATAATAACACGCGGAGGGGTAGTAAAATATTTTTGGCTTTTCTATTCCTCAGTTCATAAATTAAAACTGTAATAATGGACGAGAACTACCAATTATAGAACCTACCTAAGCACCTATCTAAGTATCTACCTAAGTACCTAAATATGAACCTACACAAGTATCTACCAAAGTACCTACCTAAGTATCTATCTAAGTGCCTACCTAAGTTCCTACATAAGTACCTATCTACATAAGTGCCTATCTACCTAACAATCTATCTACCTAAATACCTATCTACCTGAGAACCTACCTAAGTACGTACCTAAGTATCTACCTAAGTACCTATCTACCTAAGACCTATCTACCTATCTACCTATCTACCTGAGAACCTACCTAAGTACGTACCTAAGTATCTACCTAAGTACCTAAATATGAATCTACATAAGTACCTACCTAAGTACCTACCTAAGTATCTACCTAAGTACCTACAAAATAATCTACCTAAGTATCTACATAAGTACCTATCTAAGTACCTTTCTACTTATCTACTCTATCTACCTAAATACCTATCTATCTTAGAACCTACCAAAATACCTACCTGAGAACCTACCTAAGTATCTACCTAATAATCTACCTAAGTATCTACCTAAGTACCTAAATATGAACCTACATAAGTACCTACAAAATAATCTACCTATAATGTTTTGGTTGAATTGACAATTATTTGTTTTCGTAGAGTAGGATCCGGTTTTAAAAACGGATCCGTCGCTAAAACGGATCCGTCGCTAAAACGGATCCGTCGTTAAAACGGAAGTGTGAATAGTGCCGTGGGGCTCCGTTTTTAAAAACGGAATCCGCCTCCGTTTTTAAAACGGAAGTGTGAATGAGCTCTGAGCAATATGATCAGTCAAGTTTTGCACATCTCTGCTTCGCTGTGTTCAGCTTTGCTTTTATGGAAACGGACTCTTCGATAAGGGTACTTACGACAATTTATTGCAATCAAAGGTTCTGAAAGTATTTTGTATTTTAAATAAAAATGGTTAAAATACTGTATTTGTTATTTCTATAATACACGACTTGAAAGTATTTTGTAATTTGTATTTTAATTACAGCAAAGCATGTATTTAGCCCAACCACGATCCCAAGTACAGGAGAGCTCGTGTCAGACTAGAATTACAGATAACGTTTTGCTGCGAATTTTAATGCATTTTTAGAGATGGTCAATATTTCTGTCCCAGTTACTTTGTCGCGTTGACTATGTCACGGTGACTTTATCCCGGTTTGCACCCAGAAAACATTTTATATCAAACTGTGTATTTTAAAGTTTTTCTGGTAGTTATTCCATGTGTCAGACAAAACAAAAGAAGTCTAATGAAGGCACAGGGGTGGATCTAACAGTCAGTATTACAGCAAATGGCATATTGTTTACAGCAAAACGTTACAGCAAATGCCCAAACATTGGCCGATGTGACGTCATAAACGCCTTCCGCGAGAAAATTTCATTGTGGCGGCAAACTTAAATACACATAATTTAAATGTATTTTTAAGAAAAAAAAATTGTCTACCCACGCAAAAACCACCTATATTCTATCTACACAATACTTTTCCTACCCCTTGGCAGATTTTTTTACACTAATTGATTAAATTTCGGACACTTGACATTCAAAATAAGAGTAAAATAATGATTGCCTACATCTGATTTCGAAACACTGCGAAACTGGGCAACGCCGGGGACTTCAGCAAAGTGGCATTTCAACACTCCTTTGAAAAATAAAAAATAGCCTATAACTTAACGTGACGTAACCTATTTAGCCTAGTTTTCTCATCACTTTTAATGATTTTTTCCTTTAAGATGAAGCTATACGCCAAATCACAATTTAGATTTATCTCTACTACGAATTGGTTTACATTATGAATACGAAAAAAATGTTTTGGATACTTTGAAGGTTTTCTTACCTTTTCGATTTAATGGAATTAAAATAAAATTATCAATTACGTTACAAATAGTACAAAATTATTTGTTTTTTCATTAGATAAGTATAAAGTTATATAAGAAACAACTTTTTTTTAAATGCCCCTTTATGGCTAAGATTATTTTTGACTCGATTGATTCACTAACTTTTTTTCGTTCTTGAAAAACTATTCATAAAAAAAAAACAACTTTGGCGCTACTTTCCTCGCGTAGATAATACCAAAAATACGCGGAGTTCTAAAAGGGTAAGAAGTCAAATATTTCTTACGTTTATATTCTTCAATGAAGTGTCTCTTTATCGAGTTGTCCGGGGACCGTTCTATTCAAACTGACAAAAACCAAGTATGTACTTCCTATTTTTCCTTAAATGATACAAAACAATAAACATGTATACATATTTCCTGTCAATAAAAAATTATACATTATATCATTAATATCAGATCCACATTCAATTCTACGCAATGCTTAATTTCGCCTACATTAATAAATTGTTTTTGATAGGATATCTATCATCTGTTTAATAAATACATAGGTAGCTATATTAAAACTCGATTTGCTTAAAACCGGGATATCAGCGAGAATGTTTCTAGGTAGATCAGAGACGACATTTAATAGAATTTTATAGAATAGAATATTATCAGGGCCTGTCTGTACTGTTAGCAATAATGAAACGCTAAGTAGATGTTTATAATGAAATATATTGTCTCCACGTTACATGACAATAATAACATTCAATACTCGACACGATTATCGCGTCGCCATTCAAATTCCAGCCGTTGGCTAAGTCCGCGCAGTTGGTAGTTGGTAGCAGCGGCAGTTGCCGGCAGTGTTGCCAACTGGCCGGTGTCGGTAGTCACAGTAAATCCCTTCTTTACCGACCGCAGGGGCCGTAGTAGTTTCCCAATTGGCCGCCAGAGGCGCTGAGCAGTACCTCTGGCGGCAATATTCAAATCCGTTGCTAACAGTACATAATGTGATAGATTTTTTTTTTAAATGGGTATGAACGAGTATCAATTTTATAAAATTTTTTTTAAAGAATAATTAAACCTACTTAATAATTTCTGATATTCGTAGTGTGAAATATTAAGATATGAAAGACGTATCGAATTTGTTAACAAGAAATAGTATTCTAAATTAAAGAAAGATGACAATATTTAATTTTGAAAAGGATTGATCCTGAAACAAATATTTTATAAATACATTATTTTTTACAAATCCTACAATTATAAAAACCCGTGATTTTTTACGAGTTTGCGCTAATATGTATGTATAATAACTTAAATGGTAGTAAAACTACAAAAAAGAAGTTGGAAAATTTACTGGGAAAGACATAAAAAGCGTTATAAAAATCTTTAAAAATTTATCTGTACAAAAATTAAAAAAATCAATTTAAACAATATTGCATTTCAGAATAACATCTGAATCACCTGGTATCTCTATTTACATAAGACTCTCGATTTACTGAATTTGTGTTATCCGGGCAGTTTGAAAGACTCAAATACTTGATATATGAGTATATACACGTATTTGTCTAAACATTTATAGACAAAATAACTTATTTGAGTTTGCGAACATGTGTTTGGAAGGCGGGTATGGGTACCGCCGCCCCGGGAACTATTTATTGGATAACCAACACCCCTGCCGTAGGTCACCCCAAGTGGTTTGCTACGTTTGGTGATTTAGCAGTGGTTCCCGGGTTCATGGGGTGAGCTTTGTCTAGGTATTGGCGGCGGATGCGTTTGCCCACCAACTGCGTCTATCACTCCTGCATACGGACCCCAAGACTCCCATTAACTCCTTGTAATTTTTTCCTACCCATAACTTCCTCTCCTTCCTTTCCCAAAAAAAACCCTTCATACAGCTTCCCCAAATACGATATAGGCCCTAGCCATTTTTTCAGCGGGAAAAATGGGACACTTCAAAATAAGTGAAACAATAAATTTTTTTATTATTTCTATAATAATATATACTCTTTTAAAGTTGACATGAGATTTTTATTGACCCCCCCTCCCCCCTCGGTATAATGAGATTTTGTGAGATTTTACTTGACCCCCCCCCCCCTTCCCTTTTTGCTCACTTTATTAATGTATGCCCCCTTACCTAACTGGTTTGTCTTGAAGAATTATTTACTATGTATATCATCTGCCTATAGATTCAAAAATGCTTTTTTATATATAAGTTAACTGTAAATCCATTGAACGGGCACATTTTATCTCCTGTTAAATCGAGACTCTACAGTGCCTATTTACTGTTCTTCTGTGATTTAGATAAAGTAATTTTAACTTTTTAATCAATATTTTTTATTCAAATTAAGTGGCTAGTCCAATTTATAACTCGTTTCCTTATCAGAACATCTGAAAATGAAAATGATAATGAAAATATGGATTTTTTAACTATTGTTAAAGTCGCATTGTAATAATGTGTTCACATTTGTGGTAAGGACAGAACAGATAATTTAACATTCTGTGGTCTGTGAAGATAGCATTAAAATGTATCTGGTTAAAGAGTGGGTTTTGTTAATCATCTGGGTAATGTGCCTTCGATTTGTGCATCCAAAGAAAAAACCTGGTTTCGAGGTATGAACATATTTTTAGAATTTTTTAACAGCAGATATGTGATTCTTATTCTAAGTATTTTAATAATGATATTATGTACCTACATATGTGATATAGAAAACCAAGTATTAGATCTTATTATAATCTAGGACTCGAATTCGAGTTGTGTGCACACTACCAAAACCACTTCAACACTGAATCAAATCGGACTCTTACGACATAGACTCTTATATTTAGACTGGTCAGTGGGGCCGCCCCCTAGCACGCTCGATCGATAAGGATTGTATCGATAACTTTCGGTAACTTCTCATCATTCCCTAGCATGACATATCACAATGACTAAGTATCCTTAATATATTCGATATCAACTGTTGTTTGTACGTTAGATATCTGCAGTTGTCCTAGGGAACGATGAGAAGTTACCGACAGTTATCCTGTCAATCCTCATCGATCGAGTGTGCTAGTGGGCCTGGTCATCTTAGCACTATGCTACGAAATCGTCAAAGATTAAAATTTACGCAGTAATCTTACTCGTTATGTGAAACACTCGTTAAGCGAAACCATTTTTCCCATATAAAACGCATGCCAAAAAAAACCTACTTTTTTAAAGTTTATTCAAACAACTATGTATTCATGTTATAAAAGGGATAATTTAAAATCCCACAATCTATCTCACAGTGGAAAAAATCTTTTGTATGTTCTGATTGCAATCATTCATGTGCTAAAAGAAGACTTTTAACACCCACAAGTTTACTCGCATTGGAGAAAAATATTTTACAAATAATGAAAAAAATTACAAATAATTTCTGAACACAAGTCTGGAAAAATGTGTTATCACATGCGACACTGATGTGCTAGCGGAACGAGTTCTAACCAGAGACTGACGCACTGGCGCGGAAGTTCGGGCTCACAAGTGAGTGACGTGAAGATGGGACTTCCCCTTGCGTCACTCGTTATGCGAAATGTCGCTCGTTAAGGGAGCATTTTTATTACAATGTGTTTTGCTCGTTATGCGAATTACTCGTTATGGGAGGTGCTCGTTATGAGAGGTTCCACTGTATTGTATACTATGTGGATGAAGTAAAGATAGGGCAACGAAGCAATAGCCGGTGAAAACGATGATGGTTACAAAAAAACGACGTAAGAAAAGTGAACCAAAAAATCTTTATATCTTATTAAAAGTGCTTCCAACTTTGTGAGTTGGTCAGAGATGGTTTGAGTCATTAAGACTGCATAACACGTGCTTGTCCTAGTTTAAAAACATTAAAGAAATGTAAAAAATAATACCATGTAAAGAAACAATAAACAATAATAAACGCCCAACAATAACGAGAACCTTGTCTCTTTATGGTAAGGAACGGCCAATACGTTTACTTCAAACACGCTACTCACCATACGATTTAAAGCACTGCTTGCAGGACTGCATAAATAACCTTTATTATTTATTTAGAACCAAATTATTATTATGGCTCGACAAAGGGAATACCTAATAATAATTCGGCTGCTGGTTTTACTTAAAAACAATCCCATTTGCAGAGACCCTGCATGCAGTCCTGCAAGCAGACCTTTAAATCATATGGTAGATAGCGTGTTTTATACTGAAAACTATGTACACTGTGTAAACATGTAAAATTTTATTATATTCTAGCTGAATTCTAGAAGACATAGTGACATATTTTTTGTGTTGAAATCTAATCTTTTTTTCAATGAAAATTCAGATAGGGCATCCAGATCAGCTTGCATTTTAAGAGCATCTTATTGGAAGCTTATTTCTATCAGAATTTAAAGGTCATCCTCAAATAGGATACATTTGCATTTTTTTATGTCATCTATTAGTATTATGCACATATCTAGTGATATAATAACTGTTTTATTTTCAGTTAAGAGCAACAATGGAAAGATGCGCTACAACTTTTCAAAATACAGAATATGCAACTGTTCATTATGCTCAAGTGGCTCGTGCAAATAGGTCTTCTCCATACATGCTCAACTTTAATGCAACAATTGGACCAAGGGTGTGGACACAAAATGTAACGGTAAGTGAATAAACATAAATTATCTTATTTTTATTATTTAACACTAGAAGCCGTCATTTTGACGGCTGCCTGGTGTAAAGTGGCAATTTAATTTTTTTTTACATTTCATGATTCATGATTTAACAACTATTTTGCAATCCATCCCTCCTAATGAGGTACAAGGCGATGGGTCAAGAGAGTCCGGCTCGAGAGATCTAGGTTAGGTCTCGCTAAAAAAAAGTTTCTACCGATCCGGGTACTGCTACGCAATAGGGGGGCAAATATATTTACCACCAAAACAAACATCACCCCATGTACCTGGGCACCCCTGCTAGGTCACCAAACGTGCCGAATTACTTTGGGTGTCCCATGGTAAAGGTGTTGGTTATCCAATAAATGGTTCCCGGGGTGGTGGCAACAATACTCGCCTTCCAAATTGAAAAAGCGATCAGCTGTCAAAATGACGGCCATGGTCTTTATAGGTGTGGAGCGGAACACGGACTTTCTAGTGTTAAAGTAACTCAAAATACAAAGTCGTTATAAGCAGCTAAAAAAACTTGCATGTATCATGGCGGAAAAATTGGGCCTAGTTATATGAATCCCCGTTGCAATTGTTGAAATGAGATGAGGTAATTAAAATGAATGGAGGCCTCAGCACGGGTAATCCACCCAGTGAGGTCAAAATTATTGGATTGTACTATGAAATGTAAAATATTGTATCAAAATAATAAAATTAAAAATTAAAAAATTATAATAAAATATAAGATTCCTATTAATATGCCTCAACAACAATGAAATAAAAAGAATTTTTAGACATTAGCTCTTCCGCACAATAGGAAGGTAATACACATCCCAACGAGAAGGTAGTACGGAAATAAACTTTTTGGACATTAGCCCTTCCGCAAAGGAGGGAAATATTATTATCCTAACGAGAGGAGAGGGTAATAGGTAAATAGACTTTTTAGTCATTAGCCTTTCAGCACCGGAGGGAGTTATACAAATCCCAACGAGAGGATAATATGTAAGTAGACTTTTAAATCATTAGACCTTCCACACCGGAGGGAAGTTAATAATCGAGAGGATATCCCAACGAGAGGATAATATGTAAATAAACATTTTACTCGTTAGACCTTCTGCACCGGAGGGAGGTAATACACATCCCTATGAGAGGATAATATGTAAATAGACTTTTTGGTCATTAGCCCTTCCGCACCGGAGGGAGGTTTTATTATCCCAACAAGAGGGTAATAAGTAAATAGACTTTTCAGTCATTAGCCCTTCAGCACCGGAAAGAGGTAATACTCATCCCAACGAGAGGATAGTATGTAAGTAGACTTTTAAATCATTAGACCTTCCACACCAGAGGGAGGTTAATACACGAGAGGATATCCCAACGAAAGGAAAATACATAAATAAACATTTTACTCGTTAGCTCTTCTACACCGAGGGAGGTAATACACATCCCAACGATAGGATTAAATAGACTTTTACATCATTAGATCTCCACACTGGAGGGAGGCATACACATCCCAACGAGAGGATAATATGTAAATAGACTTTTTGGTCATTAGCTCTTCCGCATCAAGGAGGTTACACATTTAAACGAGAGGGTAATAGGCAAATAGACTTTTTGGTTTTTTGAAAACCAACATTACAGTGTACTGTGTCAATGTATGTATAACCCTTTCAAGCCTGAATTTTTTTTTTCTAAAATCACATTTTTTTTGCAGTGATCTTAGAAAAGGACCTTATAAGGCTTATGCAAAAAATAATACAAAAAATTCTAGCCTACATTTTGGAAGGCGGGACTGGGAACCGCCACTCCGGGAACCTTTCATTGGATAACCAACACCTCTGCCATAGGCCACCCCAAGTGATTTGCCACTTTTGGTGACTTAGAAAGGGTGCCCGGGTTCATGGAGTGAGATTTGTTCAGGTCTTGGTGACGGACGTGTCTGCCCACTAACCACTTGGCGGGCCGGATTGGGAGAGGCCGGTTGAGGAAGACCCTTTCACCTCTCCGGTTGACTGTCGATCCATCGCATTGGGAGGGATGGTTTCATACATATGTCACTCCTGGCTACACTGACCCCCAGATTCTTACCCAACCAACATACCTTTTCCTTTCCAGAACCTCATCTCCTTCATTTCCTTAAAATATCTTCTACCCAGCACCCACAGATGACACAGATCCTGAGGGAAATTATTTTCCTCAGGGCTGCCTATATGGAGCTAACACAAAAAAAAAACTTTTTGTAACGTGTGGAACATTTTTATTTTCAGTTTATTCTAAAATCATACGAATTTAGAAATAACCAGTACAGAGAAAGCTTTGTGTCCTTCAAATTGGATGTCTGCTCACTGCTTGAAAATGATTGGCTCAGTTCTGATTGTAGAAAATATGGAAACGTACCAAAGAAATGCCCATTGGTTCGTATACTTCATTTTTATTGGTAATAATAATCCTAACATTCTTTCTGTAGAAGGCAGAGGTAGAGTCGAATGGTAATGTTGGAAGGCGCTGTGCAGTGGTGATTCTTCACAGGGGGACAGTGGGGACAGTCCCCACCAGTTATACTCGAAACCTATTAAAAGAAATAACAGTCTTCACCAAAATTAATGAAATCTTTAAACACAATAGCAATTAACATTTTGCAGAAATACAATACAACAAATTAAAGCGAACCGGCGACCGCTCACTCTGACCACCGGACAGCTGATCAGCGCATAAACCATATAAATAATGCATTTCTCAGTGCGCAGAACCTACTGCGCAATTTGGGGACAATCCGTATTGTCCCTTTAAGCATTTTTGTTCATTCCTTGCATTTCGTTCGCGATCGTACGGAATCCGAGACCCGCGCATGCGCACTAGTATGTGAATTTCAAATACCGTGGGGACAATCCGATAAATCGGGCGGGAATCACTCGTGTTCAAATTAACTTAGATGATAATCTAGCAAATAAAGCGTTATTTTTATTATGCTGAATTATAAATCGTATATCTATATACATTTTAATTTAATTTGTGTTTACACATCTGATTAGAATGATTTGACCATGAAAATTATTGTTCGAGAAATTTTATACATATTATATTCCCCGGGTAGTGAGATTACAATACAGTATTTAGTAGGTATATGTAAAAAATGTCGGTCCCCACCATCAAAGAAGTGCTCGAGCCGTCACTGGCGCTGTGTATGCTTTTGGGAGCCAATCCCATATCGATAATGTAATTATAGTCTAATTGAATACATTTAATATACTTTCAATATTTTAGATTATTTTAAAAAAATGTTTTTCTGTGTTGATTCTATAGAATCAAAAAATATATATTTTATTATAAATACACAGAAATTTCAATGTCACCTGCGAGCGCTAATTCGATTTTCTTATGGGTTGACAGAGAGTACACACGTAGATGTATTTTTTACAATTGTATCATATTAATTAGAGCGTGCTGAGGACATAACTAAAAATTTTTTTTGGAAATTACCGAATAGTACTGAAGACATAAGCAGTCAAAATGTTGATGTTTTTAGCTGGCCGAAAAACTTGTGACAATGGTACTTGTGTGGCGGTGCTGTGGGATTGTACTGAATCATGTCACTTACATCATGAATCATGTGTCACCATTGCATACATTTTACCCAAGTTCACTTTTGTCATTTTTGGGGATATCAAATAATTTTACTGTTTTTAATAACTCTTTAATATATTCCATTTTCATCAAAATAAAAAAGGAGACAATCTCATTGTTTGGTTTTGAAATGATAATATGCCTAGTTCCCTCCTGGATGTCATTTTTACCCAGTACCTACCTCCCCCCATCCTTAAACCACATCACTGTGCTGGAAGCATTGAGTTAAACAAAGTATATATCAATGGCTGGAAGGATTTGAACTTGGAACAATGACAAGGAAAATTGGAGGGCATTTTGTTCCGGAAGCACTCAGAAACATTGAGAAGGAATAACTAGAAAAAATTTAGAAGCAAGTTTGGTGTTCATTGTGTTAATAAAATCGTTCATTAACTAAAAAGACCCTATCGAAGTAAAACAATATCGTGAATTACTTATTTATTTTATTGTGGCGACAATACCTTGAGGTACCGCAGTAAAATAAACTTTACTTGTGAGTTTGTGTCATGTTTTCCGAGAGGTTCTTGAGGTACCTTGTTCTGACTGGGAGAGTATTTTAGTCGAGTAGCTAATATATTAGTAACTAAACGTGTCCGAACACCACAATTTTAGTAGAGTAGGCTAGTCAGCTCTTTAGTAGATTGAATCCATTTGGTTCTACTTTTTCGGCGAGTAGAGTCTCTCTCCACGCGTTCCTGCACACTGACATGCGCAGTTCATTTGTAGACGCACATACGTGCAATATGTCGTGCCATCGGCATGAAAATTCTACTCTAAAATTCTTTATTTTTGCGGCTATCAATCTTTTTTTGTGACAATAGATTATTTATTTTCATCTTACTAATTTATTCTTTCACTTCTTCAAAAATAATCATTATAATCAGCTTAATTAGCGTATTTACTTTATTGCGTTGCAGCCCGTCATGTCGTGAAATGCTGCTTACTAATGAACTCTACTTGGCAGCAGAGCGAACACTTTTTGGTGAGTCAAGTAGCGAGATATTCGTCACTCGACTTACTACTTGTCAGGTCAGAACAAGGCATAAGTGATTGGTTTCCTTTTCCTTGTATCCCATTTTTGTTCCCAACACATATTATCATCCAGTTCCAACAATTACCATTTCGCTTTAGTCTTCGTTTTACATTATTTACAGTCCATTTTACCAAGTGCATATGAAGCTATAATTCGCAAACAGTTTCGGATGCATCAATTCATTTTAATATAATAGGCTGATGACGTGTACCCAATATTGTAATATGACCCTTTAAACTCCAATCTTTTCGTAAAATCCACAAATTTTCGAATAATGCGAAGCACAATTTTGAATAAGATAATAATAATGATTTTTTTCAGGTCGGCCCAATTTATATGAAAGACATGGTATTTACTGAATCCACAATTCTGATGGGTTGGCCTCAAGGCAGGTGGAAGTACACCCAAGAATTTGTACTCACCGACACAAGTCAAACTATCGTTTCTGGGGAAATTTGTTTCAACGTTCTATTGAGATCAACAAAGCGAAACTGATGGAATTAAATACTTCCCTCATACAATTAACAAAATACAATGATATATGAAACTACTGTATGTCTTTATTAGGGCATTTTATTAAATTATTACAATGTATATGGAGTACATATATCACACAAAAAAGTGTAGTAAGTCAAAAAAAAAAAATTACAGGAGTAATTTACTAATGATGACCATCAGTCCCGTCGAAAAGAGATACTAGCAACACCTTGCGGAGATGAAGGAATCTAACTTAAAAAGGCATAGATAATCATGATCACTTTATTTTTCAGAGATAAAATGTAAAATAGAAAATTTTGACTTATGACACTTTTCTATGGGATGTGCGATATACCTATATATAGGTAAATACAAATGCTTTGCGTACTGCTATCTTATGATATGATATATTATATTATGCAATTATTAAAATTCCTGATTTTCCTTGTTTTATTTTGATTTAATAACTCAGGTGCGGGGCATACGTCATTCCTATGTCTACCTACGTTAAATTGTCGTGAAAACAAGCTTATGTGCCCATGTGGTTAATTTGTTTTTTACATTGAAGTAATATGTAGGTAATCCTAACTAATGTTATAAATGTGAAAGTGTATTTGTTTATTTGCCCTTCTTTCATGTCGCGACGGAGCGACCAATTAAAATGGTTTTTTATGCATAGGGATAAATAATTGGAGGACAGGGAAGTACTGGAAAGACATAGGCCACTTTTTATATGAGAAAAACATTTTATTTCCGTAGAAAAATTCTTTGTACAGTAATTTCTCCCTAATACCACACGACCCAA
Source organism: Limnephilus auricula (assembly GCA_951813805.1). Classification (NCBI taxonomy): domain Eukaryota; kingdom Metazoa; phylum Arthropoda; class Insecta; order Trichoptera; family Limnephilidae; genus Limnephilus; species Limnephilus auricula. Next base: position 13,480,908 of record OX638403.1, read on the forward strand.
GCCGCGGGTAAAAGCTAGCAACATAGTATTTACAATCATAGATATCTGGTTACAATTATTAATAGAAAGGACGTATAAATATTATGTTTGTGATAAAAATTTTGGAGAATATGATGTGAATAACAAAAATTTAAAGATTTGAAATATATATAATATGTATGTATATATTTTAAATAAATTTCGTAACCACTTATAACAGTGTACATATTTCACTACAAAAAAAATATATTTAAAAAGATAAGTTTTTGGACTAGGTTGGTGCTATGTGAAAACTCTTCATAATAAGTAATAACTGTATCAAATGATTGTAGATTGTAGTACATAATAACAAAACAACATGATTCAACGTAGATAAATAAACTCTATGAATTAATAACTTTGTCATTTAAATATCTAAAACATCTAAATCCTCGTAATTTTCAAAAATTGAAATTTGCGACCGTGCGTTGGATGAGGAAGCCTGAGAATCATTAAGTCTACCAGAATTTACTGCATTAAATGGCTTGAATTTCATGAAATTGCTTTTTATTGGTTTATCTTCTAAACTTGAAGCATTTTCAGATTGGAAATCAATGATTCTTTTCAAACTGTTTAAAGTTGTATTTGAAGTCAAATTTTCAGAAACAGTTTTTTCATCTTTCTTTTTGCTGCTACTAAAGCAAAATTGTTGCAGTTTTTCTATCGTTTTCAAATTAACTGGGGATATTTGTTGTCCAATTTCTTTCTTATCTCTACTTTTTAACGTTTCATCCAATACAATTTCAGAAGCTGTCAGAACCTTTTTGCAATCATTACTTACAATTTTACCATTACATTTACCAGCAGTATCTTGAGCATTTAACTTTGGTTTATGGTTGAAATCATCTTGTAAAGGCAGTGAATTTTCAAATATGGATGCATCACTATCACAATCTATTTGATCAAAATTTGAAGAAATATCATTGAAAACATCATTTACGCTTGGCATGCATTTCAACATATCAGTTACATTGATTTCTTCGTCAGAACTTGATAAAATATCAACTAATTTGTTTGCAACACCTTTTTTCTTTATTTTTGATGGTGACTTTTTAACTTTATTCTGTTTTGTATTTCGTTTATCGCAGCCCTGATTTATTTCATTTAAAATATTTTGTAAAGGAACATCCATGCTCTCTCTTCTCTTCGCTTTTTTAGATACATCAACACGTTTTTTATTAGTCTCGCGTTTACGCTTTCCCGTGATAATTCCTTCGCTGTTAATATTTGTAATTTTATTCATGGTAGAATGTTTTTTGAGTGTTTGGGCCAAGCGATTTACTGAAAGCTTTTTATTGACATTATCTACTTCAGAGTTACCTTCGGCCTTTCCAACAAGTGTTTCTATACTTATTGATACATTTGCTTTTCCTTTAGTTTTAATAGGCAGCTTTTTAGCTGGACCAGTTGAATCGTTAAAATCAAGAATTGAATCTAAGTCGTCATCTTTTTCTATATCCAAGAAGGTTTTACTTAACTTGTTGCTGCTACGTGTGATATTTTGAGAAGAGGACTGACTACTTTTGTCATTATCACTTCTAGAAGCCTTTTCTCCATTATCAACAGCTTTTTTAGAAGGTTGTTTGAAAAAGGAGCTTTCTACGATTTCTGATGCATTTTCTAAATGAGATGATTCATCTATTGAAATATTATGAGGAAAATATTTTGTTTCACCATTGTCAAGATCCTTTTCCAAAAGATGTTTATTGACATTGAGTAACTTGGAATAAAAACTAAGTTCATCGTGCCAAATCTCGTACAGATTTAGACTAGAAAGAAGATCTTTTGCAGTTTTGAGGTATTCAAAATCTGGGTACTCGGAGAAGGTGGAATGAAGAGCGTCGGATGTATCGGAGAGTGTACAGTCCTGCATGGATAGGTCCATGAGAGAAACAGCAGTGATGGCATCCATCGGAAGAACAACACGGCGGAACATCAACCTCGCATGTGCCTGAGATAGTCTAGGAAAAGGGGAAAAATAAAACATTAATGCAATAACCCAAACCTCAATTACAGTGAAACCCTCTTAAAAAGTTTTCCAAGGGATCGGGAAAAAAAAAACTTCCTAGGCGGGAAAACCTTATAAGTGAGAAAAATTGGGCCATTTGGTCTTCAAGGGACCGAAAAAACCCAACTTCTTAAGCACGAAAACATCTTAAGCAAGAACTTCTTAAGAGGGTTTCACTGTAGTATAAATAATGTTCATATTGACAAATAAACGATTCTCTGTCATAAAAATGAAACCTGATGTTCATGGTGGAGGGTTTGATTTACCGTGAAACTCGGCTTTATGATATAAGAATTGCATTTGTGTTAGGCTAAGCTGTTGTGTTAAATACCTCCATTAGTCTTTATAGTATATAGTAAGATCACAGACATAACCCCAAAAACAACGTAATTTACAGCTAAATAATATTTACAAATTTCTATTAATTGCATTAGGACAAACTCACTAAAAAACGTATGTACATAAATAATAAAACTAGCTCAACAACTGACAACTTATTTGGAAGAATATTATGAAAAGTCAAAATAAAGTAAAATTCATACCTGACTAAGCTGTCCAGCATTCTGACAGTTGTGCGTGACGGATCCCGATTCTCTGCTCTTCTTTGTCTTACGTAATAAGCACGCAGGATAGTGTTAGCCTCCTGAGATATGGAAACTTCATACGGCCCTATCAGTGAAATGTACAGCTGAAAGAAATGTTTATTATGTACTGTTATTTATTATTTCGTCGCTCTAGTTCGTTTTTGTCCAACAGGCCATTTTTTCGTGAAATTAAGTTAAGTATGCATTTTTTCTCAAAAAGCCTTTATTTATACGATAATTATAAAAAAAAAATTATAAATAATTATTCAAGGAGTTTTCAAAACGCACTTTGTCTTACGTCCTCCAAAATGTATGTGCTTTTTTTGTAAAAAACTTTAAAACGCCATTCTCCCGATTTACGTTTTGGTCTGTTGGATAAAAACGAACTGAAGCGACGATTTATTAAATGTACTATTATTTTAAAGAATTGAAGACTAACCAATATTTGGGAGTATTTCAATAGATTATGGGAGAAAATTAAATACCTGAAGCTTTTCAAGAGACCAGCTTTTGGGGTGTTGTTTTGCTTCTGTTGTTTTTCCAAAAAGTACATAGTCTGCGACCAAATTGTCCCATTTTTGGTTTAGTGTGTCTAGCAAAATGAAAATTAAGTCGAACCTGTAAGAACATTTCTTTTAGTATAAAAAGGTATTAGAAGTAGCAGAATGATTGATTCTACATCTTCACTTTGATAGGAAAAACAAAATAATAGAAAAAGATGTAGGTTATGTAGGATAAGGTAGGATGAAGAGAGGTAAAATGTATAAATATAAAGGTGCAGTAAAACTCTCACAAGGTTTTCCAAGGGCCTGGGAAAAAAACAGTGGGATTATTTAGGGCATTTTTGCATTTCAGTCTTCAGGGGAGAGAAAAAATCCAAATTTCTTGAGCATCAAAACATTATAAGGACCAGTTGTTTTGGAAAATTTCACATTTGAATTTGCTTCAAATCGGCATTCACCGAAAAATTGGGTTGTTTCAACCTCTGTCAGAAGAAATTTCAACGAAAATTTCACAGAAATATTAAAAAAGATGAAATGATTCTTTTTTTAATTTCAAATTTGACATGCAATCACGTCTTCCTTCATTTCAAATACGAAATGGGGCATTTCAACTTCAAAATAACGTTTGATAAATTTGAAAATTTCACACACTGCCCAATCACAATTTTGACGTCTGCGCATGCGCCTCCCATTGAACGCCAAAAGTTCGAATTCGGCTGATCACATTTAAAAAATTTCTTTGGTATTTTTGTTGAAATTTATTCTGGCGGAAGTTGAAACAACCCAATTTTTCCGTGAATGATGATTTGAAGAAAATTCACACTTGAAATTTTCCAAAACAACTGGTCCTATGAAATTTTCGTTGAAATTTCTTCTGACGGAGGTTGAAATAACCCAATTATTCGGTGAATGACGATTTGAAGGAAATTCAAACGTGAAATTTTCCGAAAAAACTGGTGAGTTTCGCTGTATTTCAAAAACCTTAAATTCGAATTATGTACCTGCTCAATAGCGGAGTTCCAAGTGAAACATTAACACTGAGTGCTTGCTCTGTATCATAGTTGCCTTTGGGATTACATGCTGCTATAACAGCACACCGGGTGTTTAATTTGCAAATTATGCCAGCCTAGAAAAACATTTTACTAAATGAAGAATGAATGAATTATTGTTAGTTTTTTTTAAATCTAATTGAATTTCACTTTTGTTTGTTTGAATGAAGTGGAAATTAACCCACTTCCAAGATTCCCAATCCGATCGAGCTGAAACTCGGCAAATAGACTCATTGACAATGACAATGAAAATGTCTTTCAACTTTTTGTGGCATACGCACACAAATGCGGACATTACACACTTTTCTGAAATTCGGAGAAATTAAAGCACAGTATACTAAATAAATGACGGTATCAACCGTCATTTAGTGACGGGATCAGAATCAACGGTGCTACCAACCGGGCCAAATTCTGAGTTGGTAACACGGTTGATTCCGATCACTGGTATTATGAAGGAAATTTTCTTTTTTAGAGTAAATTGACTGATTAAAAAAACAAGGAAATTTACCATCGGCACACGACGGAGGTAATAGTTTGTTGATCTGAAGGGTAATAACTTTTTTTATAAATCTCTGTCAGTTTGTTTGTTCGTTTACCTTGGCTACGGAAATAGTCTGTTGTTCCATGGCTTCGTGAATACTGGCCCTATCGTGCTCTCTCATCTGTGCAAGCTCGTCTATACAACAAGCCCCTCCATCTGCCAGCACCAGGGCTCCTGCTTCCAGTTGCCACTCGCCATCTTCCTGAAAACAATTACATAATGTATTTTATTCTCCTATTTTATTCTCTATGCTTCCCCAACTTCAAATCTGTCAGCATTCAGCAAATAGCAGCCAGCGCAAGTTAATATCTGTTTCAAATTTTTATCAGTGTATTTCAACCGTATGAAAAAACTTACTCTCAAGGCGGTGCAAGTCAATCCAGCCTTCGTACTGCCAGATCCCGAAGTCAGAACAGATCTAGAAGTCATCATGGCTCCAGCTTTTAGTAGCTGAGACTTCCCAGTTCCAGGATCTCCCACCAGCAGGAGATGGCACTGTCCCCGGACCGACCTGTCCTGGTCTTCCTTGGGAGACAGGGTCTTCTGGGGAGAAGAGTTATCACGGTCCAGGTTGTGGCTGGATCCTGTTATGACGGTGAGGGTTAGAGCTAACTTCACTAGGTACAGTCCATAGACCTGAAATAATAAATAAAATCATTTACATCAAAATATTTAAAAATCTTCCTTTCTTCTTTTTTGAAAGACAATCATTCCCGGGTTAAAAATAACCTGACAATATTTGAATTCCTCCTACTACCATTAATATAAGCAGACAATTTTTCTTGGACAGTAATAGAGGAACTCAATGCACTTTTCCAGCCAGTTAACAACTCGTCACTTCAGTTCGTTTTTATCCAACAGACCAAAACGTATATCAGGAGAAATGGCGCTTTAATGTTTTTTTTACGATAAAAGCACATAAATTTTGGAGGACGTAAGACAAAGTGCGTTTTGAAAACCCTTTATATAATTTTTATAATTTTTTTTTAACGATTATCGTATAAATAAAGGTTTTTTGAGAACAAATGCATACTTAACCTGAGTTCACGAAAAATGGTCTATTAGACAAAAACGAACTAGAATGACGAACTGGCAATTACAATATGTTTACTGGCGTTTTTCTTAGGCTTTGATACAACATGCACGTAACACAATGCGAAACGAACAACGAATTATGGGAAAGGACGAATTAAATGCAAGTGGTGTTTTGCGCTGTTAGTATATAAATTATGTAAATGTGCATGTAAATAAATAAATAATGTCATTCAATGTCAGAAAATTTATAGAGAACTAATAAAGCAAAATCTAATTACACAATAAAATGAGAATTACCATATTATGTTACTATTAGACTATTATAACTGTTTTAATATTTTCTTTTGTAATCCTTGTAAAATTTTCATTTCTAAACAATGTTGTTTTTTATTTATTTTATCCTTCAACAACTTCCATAGTTCTTTTATCGTGCTATGAACAATAAAGCATAATAATTATTTCCATTAGTTACACTCCGCGTATATTTTATTGCGATTAAATGGTAAATTATTTCTCTTTATAACTTTTGAAGGTTATTCCCATCAATGTGATATATCATCGAAAAAGAAGATAACAATAATAATCTAAATTAAAATATGAAAATGAACAAGACACAGAAAAATAATAAAAGATAGCGGTCTCAACTGGCAACCGGTCCCAGTTGCTACCTTTTATAATTTTTCTGTCTTGTTCATTTTTATATTTTAATTTAGATTATTATTGTTATCCTCTTCTTCAATGGTAAATTATTTAGTTATGTTCAATTAATAGATGGAGATTGCCACTTTTGTTCTGTCTCTCTGATTGGCCCAAAGGGAGACAGCCGTTTTTGTTCCTTGCCCTGCAATTTTGAATGTAGATTACCGTTTTTGTTGCAGAACTAAATACATTTATTCAAAAATGTTTGGATTACTGTCTAGTAGTATAGTATAGTATTTTTTTTTCTCTATCTAACTCATTTCAGACCAATGGTGGAGATTGCTGTCTTTGTTTCAACACGCCTCATATGACTACGACTTTGATTCAGGAGGTTGCAGGTTCAATTCCTGACACCGCCCAAAACCAAATTGTATTAAAAAAACCTCAGAATTATACTTTACAAGATAAAAGCGAATAACTAATCTTACCTTAGGGCAAACTGAAGCCAGCACCACATCTCTACCTTTCATAGGAGATGATTTATGCTTTTCCCAAAAGTCATCAAAGTCCTTGATAACATCAGGAGCAATGGAAACGGCAATGGCTTTCTGGGCATTGCAAACTTCCACATGATTTGCTTTGAACACCAGATCTACTTCGCATCTCTTGTTCAATGAAACGGGATTCCAACGCCTCATGATGATGCCACTGCGAATTTAACAAATATGATAAGATACTTCAACGGTAGCATTCTTCCGAACAGGCCCTCCATTAATATGCTCGGTGTAACTCTAAGTGACCAGCTCAGATACGTGGGCTCCATCGAAGCCAGAGTTACGTTAGCCTCTCAGAAACTGAGCGTACTGTACAGGGCCCGCTGATTGATCAGTTTCGTAAGATTTGTAAAATAAAATATTGTAAAATTAAAACTGAATAAACATATTTAAAAAAAAAAAAATAGTACACAACTGCTAACCCTGTACAAATCGTAAGTGTGCCCCACGGTTGAATTTGGCAGCCACCTCTGGTCTTGAGCCCCAAAGTACCTGAAAAACACTTTCGACTCTGACAAGAAACGGGTGATCCGTTTGATAGATTCTCCCGTCTTAACAAACGGATTGAAATCTTTAGAGCACAGGCGTTGGGTGGGAATGCTAACCTTGTTCTACCGGTAATTCAATGGAAGATGCTCCGAGGAACTAGCGTCATTGATCCCCTCAGCACCAGTGCATGGGAAACACGCCAAACGCGCGCCCGACATATGTACACGGTTGACATTTGTCACATGAGAACGGGTCGCTTCTACGACTCGTTGTAGCTTGGCTCGGCTGTGGAACGATTTGCCGGTCTCTGTGTTTCCTCCTTCCTACAACATGGGTCTCTTCAAGACCCATGTTCACTCCTTCCTCTCCCCAAAAACATCCTCCACCCATCATCTTCAAAAATGACATAGGCCCTGTGGGAAATTATATTCCTCAGGGCCTCCTGTGTGGAGTTAAAATTAAAAAATAGGAGAAATATGATAATGATAAGAATAATTCTACCACGAAACAAATATTCCAAATGTAGAAATATGTTGGGGGATTAAACGTATTGTATTTTAAATAAATTGTATACTTAAATATAATAGTTTTTTTTTTATGTTTAACGGTCACAACAAAGTTCAGAATTATGCGAAAACAATAAACACAAACAAAATCTAGAAGTTAAAATGAAATAAGGCTTCCCTTTCAAACGAAGTCAAAGTCACAAAACTAATTATTATAGTGTTGCAGATCTTTCAAGAAATACCGACAAAAATAAAAAAAGAGGAATATGCATTAAAATTTTAAAAAGAAGTGATGAAGTATTATTATAAGAAGTTTAATTTTAAAATTATGTAATTTGAAATCTGAAATACTGTACTTAGTTTGTGACTTTATTGCTATACATTATGTAATTTTAGCACTTTAACCACCGGGCATGTGTACTATTTTAGTTAAATACATTTAAAAAAACAATTAAATCCCTAAGAAAACTAATATAATGAATTTTTTAAACATTATAATGCTCTGATGAAAACTGGGTTGCGTGGTAATTAGTTAGCATGTTAATTAAAAAAGCGATGTACATACATATACAAATTGAGGAGTTTCATTTAACAATATTTCAACATAAAGTTGTAAGTTTATAAAAGATTTTGATTTATTTATTATTATATTACTGTATAATTTTAATGATTTGTATATGTACATATCTAATAATCTCACCAGATGCTGACATCATCACCAGGTTTGCAGCAATCAACCAAATCATCCTCCAAGGTGACCCAAATAGAACCGGGGATGCCACCGACACTAAGTTTGTTTACTTGTTCCTGGAATCAAACGGTGACCAGAATGTTCAGTGAAAGCTTTTTAAGTGTATGAATATTGAGTACAAACTTTTCCTCACATGATAATTCATCATGTCTCGAAGTATCGAAAACTGATAATTGGGGTTTTTAACCTTAGGTTAGGTTAGGTTAATGTGAATTATGATGTGATGAATTATCATGTGAGGAAGTATCGTGTCTGAATAAATTTACTATGGGAATTCAGACGCCGAGATCTCATAGTCCGATTAGACATGGAACCGAATCAAACAAGTCAGTGAGAAAAATAACCAATTCATTCAGATCAATGGAACACCTATAATATTGGACTTTTTAATATTAATATATAATACGCACTTGTATTTTTAATTCCTGATAGTCTTTACAATTCTCTCTCGTGACAGTGTGGACGGGGCTAAATGTGGTGCTGCGGCAGTGAATATCTGAATTCTTACATTTGTTCGGAGGCTTGATAACATATCTCTGTTCGTATTTCCCTTCCACCATCTGAATGTGCTGGCATTTCAGGCATTTATAACTCTTGCGATACTCTAACATTTTGGATTGGGTCACCCTTATGGCTGTGCCTAAAAAGATACAAAGAAAATCATCAATAATGTGACTAACTACACAGAATCGCAAACTATTAACCACAAGCTTGTGCCCGCGACTTCGTTTGCGTAGGATTAGTACTTCGAGTAATCTATTTTCTTTTCCTTGGTCCCATCTACGTTTATACCATTTATATTAGGCGAGTACTTCAAATAAATTCACTGATTTAAATATTTTCCAAAATAGAATTTTGATTTAACAATCATTGTTTTGCAAATTGTCATTCTCAAATTTTGATGTTTTCTATTAAACTATAATTATTATTTTCAATATATTGAAAATAAATAGCTAGCTTTATAAATTATAGCCTATATGTTATTCTGATGTATGAGCTATATTATTGTAAAGTTTCATTAAAATCCATTCATTAAATTTCGATTTAAAGAGTAACAAACATACATTGGTAAAATATATGGTTGGTCATTAAAACCGACACAACAAAAGTTACTGATCCTGAAAGTGATGGGACACTGACTTTTATCTATGTACACTTTTTTGTATGTACGTACACATCCATACAAACTTTCGCATTTATAATATTAGTAAGATGATTATTGTAAATAAAAGGAAAATGATCACTTCAACCTGTTAAATTGTCATAGAAAACTTACTGGAAAATAAATTATCTTATTTTCCTTCATTTTTGTTTCAGTTGTTTCATAATCAAAATTAGAAAACCTGTAATTGGCCGTACGTACTCCGGTGTACCATCGATTTTGGAAGCGATTTTGTCCCTTACGTATAAAGAAATTGTATGAAGAACAAGGTCAGAATCGCTTGGGCCATTCTCGTTCTTGATGTAACAAAATACTGCATAGCGTCTAGCCTCTCCGAATAATTCAAATTAATTCACCATTTCACAGCGGGCAACAAAGATAGCCGACCAAATGGCTGCCGCGTGATAATATGAACGGATTCGTAGTCGGAGTCTATATATATTTTTTTTAAATATAAATCCATTGTGGAAAGCATAGATTTGAGTGATTATTAGGAAGATCGTTTTATCTACATTATTATATAATATATTTATTTTTATAATATATCACAAAAGAAATGTTATAAAAATTGAGTTCGTAAGAAAGGTGAGAAATGTCAAATTTTTTACGACGTATTGAAAAAATATAATTTTTTTTTACTGGCTTTCAAAGGTTAAGTAATTAAGTAAGGAGTTACATACCTGTTGATTCTATTTGAGGTATTTTTAAAATGTGAATACCGTACTTCCAATTACTCCCAAACCGTGGGATTATGGCATCCCCAATTATGGGTATGTTGTGAGGGAGATGGGAGTTGGATACGGAAGAAGATGGAGAAGTATTTAGCTATTGAGAACTGGTCACCAATCATGGCTAATGTCATTTCAAGCAATGTTTCAATTCTTTAATGGTGGTCTTTCAACAGGGTGATACTGTGAGTATCTACCGCTCTGGAATGTGCCGCAAATATACTTTACTTATAATATTTCGTATTAACCCAATGTAAAATAACATATTATATTAATTAAATAAAAATTATTTGAGCACATCGGGATTTAAACCCGCAACCTTTGGATTCGTAGTCGAGTTGATTGGCTGCATGTCAAGAAGACATATTATTATAGTAGGATTTAATACCTTAATCATCACTTTAAAATAGATGGTAACAAACCTGCCACTTTTAAAAAACATCCCAGATCTTTGTTCTTCGGTATCGTACTTCTATGAAGTTCCGGACATACCGGGAGTCCATAAAACCTGGCACTGACATTCTGCTTCACAGATAACCGCTTTTGAGATGTTGAAGATTCTTCTTCCAAGATCCTCTGTTGAGCCTTTATCAAATACTGATCACATTTAGCAAGGGTGTTTTTGGGATTACACAAAACACCATCTCCTGTATTTGGGTCTGCTTCAAACAAATTCAGAAAACTGCAAATGAAAAAAAAGTTCAAACTTGTAGAAGAACTTCATTCTAATTTGAATGGAAGAAAAAAAAAATACAAACATTATGAAATAATAGAAACTGTCCGTAAAAGAAACATGGTAAATGTTAAATATATAGTAATATTTGAAACGTACTCAACATTTATCGAATAGCTGTTGTATGGGCTGACATCGGAAATAATTCGTACAAGATCATCTCGATGTATAGATAGAATGTATTCAAGAAACATTTCGGCAAAACAAATAACTACAAAAAACCTGACTTTATTACTATTTCATTTCAACATTATCAAATGATATTTGATTATACATAATTAGTAAAACACCGTTTCTGTGATTTAAAAAATTCAAAACACAAATTAGGTTGACAAGAACATTGACAGCGGTACCATAGATAAATTATGTGACATAGGGATCGTAGGGATGGTCGGGGTCGGGGATTGACTGATCATTAATTTAAAATTGACACAAATACGGAGGCGTCTACTAATATCTACAGGAATTTCAAAAACTGAACAAAGCGGACAGAATCCATGTGTTGACTAATATCTATAGGAGGTATGTTGGAATAATATCTATGGGAACCAAAGTGAGGACGAATATCTACAGCTCAAACTGCTGACTAATATCTACAGAACAGATGATGTAGACGAATTCAATATCTACAGTACTGGCAGAGGTTGGATTTGCAATTATGTATAGCATAGTGGCATAACGTAATGTTGCGTTTGCAGTTTAAAGAACTTTCTTTTGTATCACAAACCATGTTATACAAACCTAGCGTAGCCGCTAAACTACTCGAAAACTGGGATGTTTTTCTTGCCTTGACGCGAGCAGGTGCTACGTAAGGGGCACTTTCTTTTGTATCACAAACCATGTTACACAAACCTAGCGTAGCCGCTAAACTACTTGAAAACTGGGATGTTTTTCTTGCCTTGACGCGAGCAGGCGCTACGAAGGGGCACTTTCTTTTGTATCACAAACCATGTTACACAATCCTAGCGTAGCCGCTAAACTACTGGAATACTAGGTTGTTTTTCTTGCCTTGACGCGAGCAGGCGCTACGCCAATTTCAACATTACAGTAAAATACGTAATATTATGCAAAATCTTCATGTACGTACTTTAAACGTTTAAGCCTTTACGTAATTCAAGTAATTTATGCTTTTCCGTACAACCTCTTGCTCAGCTGCCCTCTGTAGATATTAGTCCCACCTACGCTCCATAGATATTCGTCACCACTAGGACCCTCGTAGATATTAATCCGACCTTAGCTCTGTAGATATTAGTCTTCACTCTGAAGGTCATAGATATTTGTCCAACATATGAGCTGTAGATATTCGTCCGACATACAGGCTGTAGATATTAGTACCTGGAGTCACAAATACTTCCCAACCATACGATTCCAAAACTTCAAAAAGATCAAATTTTTTATAAGAAAAACTCTCAGTTTTTTTCTTCTCAAAAATTCCCAGTTGCGACCATTATCTTTTATTATTTTTCTTGTGTTTTGTTCATTTTCATATTTAAAAAATTAGTTTATTATTGTTATCTTCTTCAATAATTCCAAAAGATCAATGGTTATTTCGATTTTAATGTGGAAATTTTGGAAGTTATGAATTTCTACGTAGAAAAATATTGGGAAAATATTTACCTTACACTTACTTTAATTATGCACAGATTTTGGAAATTACACTACGTTTCAACTTAATTACCACAAGCACATTGGGGTAAATGGGTAAATAGGCATTTAAATGTATATTTCATAAAAACTTTCATATAAGTAATTTCTCTTTTAGGTATTCCTTCACAAATTGAACGTTTTCCATAGTATCCATCGTAAGAATATTTAAAAAGATTGCCATACCTACCGTAATCAGAGATGCATACACCATACACACCGGTTTCGTTAAATCGCGCTGATAATAATAAAATAACTACATTATTTATTTTGAAAACGAACGATACCAGAGTGATTTGTTTTTACTGAAAGTGGCGCTAAAACATTTTTTATTATTTTATCTTATCTTCCAGTAATCCAGATGGCATCTCTCTTTTTTACTCCGAGTGCCTATCGAAGTCCAGTTATTATTGAAAGGTGGATCACAAATTTAATATGAGAGAAATAGTTAGGATGCAGTCAAATTCTTCAGTTAATGTTTTTAAAAAAATGTCTTGTTAATTACTGTCAGTATCTGCGTTTTATCATTAAATGAAATATAAAAATTACCACCCGCCGTCCCTGATTAACCTCATGCTCGTTGTTCCAGGTACGTTGTTCAAGTTGAGTTCTTTTTACATTAACTCCACACAGGAGGCCCTGAGGAAAATAATTTCCCTCAGGGCTTATGTCATCTTTGGGAATGATGTGTAGATGGTCTCTTTGGGGGAAGGAAGAAGTGAACTTGGGTCTTGAGATCCATGTCGTAGACTGTGCACAGGTGCCGAAGGAATTACTGACGCTTGTTCCTCGGAGCATCTTCATTTAAATCAATGACATGATGTATTGCTTTCTCAGTCAATTTTGAATTTCGATGTTGGAACTGACATTAAAGATTGATTACATTAATTTAAAAAAAACTATATACTTACGCATATTTTTGCAGAATCGTAACAAGTTTTCAATAGAGGCAAAAATATATGCTTTAGGAATTCCTTAAAAATAGAGTTGATTTTATGTATGTATTATTATATACATAGTACACAATCGTTACATCTTGTGTAAGGGAAGGTTAAAAGAAACTTTTTTTATTCGATTATATATTCATAGTCATTCGATTTTAGTAAACAGGAACAAATGTTTCGAATTTGCTCATCACTAAAGGAAAAATATTTTTGTCTATGGCTTTTGTTTGAATTTCATTGAACTAATATAATTTTTCATATTATTATTATTTTTACATTTACTAAATCCCCGGCATGCCTGGCATCACCTGGCAGGGCATCACCAGCACTTCTAGGGCAGGATTGGTTTATTTATAGCTCGGGATTTGACTGAGTTTTTCAAATAAGACTTAGACGGTGACGATCCTCTTTTTTCTAATTTTTAGCTTTGGTTCCACACTGGAAGCCCTGAGGTAAATAATCTCCCTCAGAGCCTGATTCATCTTTGGGGAGGTCGTTGAAGGGTATTTTTAAGGAAAGGAATGAGATGAAGATCTGGGAAGGAAAAACGTATGAGGGGTGGGTAGGAATCTGGTGTTCAGTGTATCCAGGAGAGACGGACATATGAATCCATGCCCTTTAATGCGGTGCAAGTTGGTGGGTTGCGAGAGCCCGGCTACTTCGGGGCACTTCTGCTAAGTCACCAAACTTATCGAATCACTTGGGTGACCTACGGCAGAGATGTCGTTTATCCAATGAATGGTTCCCGGGGCGGTGGGTTAGTTACACCATTTATTATTAGTTATTTGTTTATATTAGTTACACCATTTGATGGCCGGCATAGTCCAGCGGTAGGGCGTTAAGACTCCGAAGGCCGCGGGTTCGACCCGGCGTGTGCAAATAAATTTTATTTAATTGATTTGTGTTATTTCACAATTAATTATTTAAAATAATATGTACAGTATATTTGAGGCACGTTCTAGAGTGGAAGATACTCTTAGTATCGCCCTGGTGTAAGACCACTATTCAGGATTGAAACGTTGCTTGAAATGACTTTAACCGTGTTTAGTGACTTGATCTGAATAGCCAGGTACTTCCCACTTACCTCTTCCTCGTCTCCTTCCCTTCCCCACTTACCTTCAGCCTCATAACATA
Source organism: Limnephilus auricula (assembly GCA_951813805.1). Taxonomy (NCBI): domain Eukaryota; kingdom Metazoa; phylum Arthropoda; class Insecta; order Trichoptera; family Limnephilidae; genus Limnephilus; species Limnephilus auricula. The sequence goes on from OX638403.1 coordinate 13,495,930, forward strand.
CCCCAATTGGGGATGCCATAGTGTCACTGGCTCCAGACGGGAGCAATTGGGACTCTTGTGAGGTATTTATTCACTATAAAAAAAATATATATTATAATTCAAGAACGGCTGAATCGATTTTTATGATCTTTGATTTGTTGGATTTGTCTCCGTCCCGATTAACAGAATAACTATTAAAACATCGGAAAAAATCACGGGAAAAATAATTATGAAGAAAATAATTTTTTTCATATAATTTGTATGGAACGGCTTTTCAAATAATGTGCGTTGGTCGATATAATTTGAATGAATTCGAATAGCTAATAAATTAAACACAACATTTATTGATTTTGTGGCGGTATGAAGTTTTCCGGGTCAGCTAGTTAATAACATAAATGGAACCCTGATAGACAGAAATTTTCTTCTAATTTTGAGTCAAGTGATAAATTTCATCAAAATACTGCTTTGAGGGATAGGAAATGGGGATGAGGGTTCTTCAAAATTTCAGTGACTTTCCATTCTTTTAAAGGTCAAGTTTGCAAAATTTCATCAACCTCGGAATAAAATTATAGTTTATTATACAAATCAAAGCCACGCTGCCCATACGCCACAAACAGACAATCAACTTTATGTAGTAGAAAGATTAGCCATGTCAAACATAAATGTGTGCAGAATGAATACAATAAAGTTTTACTCTAAATTTGAAATAGTTGGGATTATCATAACCAAAGACATATTTATCTTAGGCGCTCCGCTGACGAGGCAACTGAAAACCAACTAAAACCGGCTGTTTTCTCTGTCTTGATTGGTCAAAAAGCTTGTTTAACCATAGACGAAGAACAATCAGCTGACAGCTGGCAACTAGCAACGGCCGCCCAGGGCAATCAGCAGTGACAGTCGCGAGTCACCGCTTGCGTTACCATTGACAACGGGGTTTTGTGTGATTGTGAATTGTGCGGGCCATCACATTGTCATACAAAGACAGTTGGCAGTTGAGAGTTTTCAGTTGCCTCAGTGGGCGGAGGCGCTTAGTAGACTAATATTCAGTCTTCAATGTAGAAATATTAACACAGAATAAATAAATTGAGAAGAACGGTTTTTTCATTGTTTTCTCTCTCTCTCTCTCTCTCGCTCTCTCTCTCTCTCTTTTTGCCGCGATGGTATCAACAATTGATTCGGTAAGAAATTTATACTCGGCCATATCAACCTTTGTCATACCAATTTTGGTTGCCGATTATAAAAGTTAATAAAGTGAACCAGGATTTACATTAGGTTTCTGGCGTTAACTCTTCGATTCGCAGCATGATACCTCAGGAATCTGAACCCACATCCCATCAAATACAGAGACAATTTAAAAAAAATTATAAAACTTTTTTATTTAAAAATTAAAGCTATAACTAATGTTAACTATATAAAATTGTTAAATAATCACTGAAATATCAACCTCCAACTTGTCAGAATCAGAGTCCTAAAATATTTATGTACAAAATATTCTCACTGTGAGATAATAACATATGTATGGACTGAGTGCATGGCTAATTTTAGACATTTTTTATCACAGCGAAGTTGCGACAATATTTGTTCTAACACACATAAAGTACACAGAATGACTGAGTTTGTACATAAAATGCGTGTGTATGAATAACCACTATTTATTTAATGCTACCTGAAACAAACTGTTTAATGTTTTTAAAACCACTTCACATTATTATTAGTCATGTAACAAAGTTTGAGAAATTACTTTCCAACACTTTCTCGATAGAACCATTTTTTATTATTTATAAGGGCACAATATTTGTTGTCTTAGTCTCTATGTCACTTTCATCGAATTCACTATAATGTGTATTTTGTTGAGTATTCTCAATGAATAAAAAATAAATTTAGATAGGTCCGACAAAACTTCACGCATGTAAATTATTTTTTTTAAATTTATCTAACAGACTTTTAATTACTAGACATCAGTTTGTTTGGCGTTTCCATTGGCCTTTAGTCCATTTGTGATAATAGTATCATTAATCATATTGAGCAATTTTTGGGAACTCTTCATCACATTTGTGGCATTCTTACTGTTAATGCCATTTTTTCCATTTAGTCCATTAGATAACGAGTTGGCATGTTTCATGAGAGGGTTGGTAAGTTCTAGATGAGCAGGAGGGGTATACTGGCCCAGGGGCGAGGTGGGCGTTGTTGGATCGACAAGCTCAAACCTATCGTCAAATCCATTTTTCCTCAAAACGTTGTGTTCTGATGCATGAATTTTATGCATCTGGGGGTGAGGTAATGCGTATCGTAGTTTATCCCAGAACCACGGATCTCCCCACTTGATGTAAGTATTCATGGAGAGGTATGCTTGCAGTTCAGGGTCCAGGTTGTCAGTGGGCCCGATGTCGCCATACAATATCAGGATAACTCTAGCTCTTCCCTCTTTTAAGGCACGACTGTGAGCGGTTCTGAACTCCATCCTTCCCCAAACTGATTCCAAGAAGCTGGGAGACAAAACAACCAAAGTTCTTCTTGAATCCTCTACGGATCTTGCGATCTGTGTTGGGATCCATTCTCCAGCCACCCAATCTCTGAAGTGAAGGCAAATCTTGAAAGGGTTAGGTCCTCCCTCAAGTTCTGGCACTAGTTTGTTAGTGACGAAATCTTCATCCTTGTGGGAGAAAGAAATGAATGCGTCATATAGCTTATCTTTGTCCAGTTCAGTTTCTGTGATGCACGACAAACAGAGATTACGTGCGAACAACCAGACATTGACTTCATCCTGGTATTTGTAGTATAGCGCAGCTAAAACACCGATCAATAGACCAGTAAGAGCAAACACTACACTGATCATGATCACTAGAGGAGTTGCACTGCAAAGATCTCCCAGAGAAACGGAATCCACTCGGTCACCATTAGGACATGTGACATTGGGAAAATCCTTGATCTGTAAGAATCAAAACAACATATTTTTACTACAGAAATGCACACAAGTATCGAGATAAAGTCAGACCCTCGGTAGAATTGCTTGTTGAACTAAATTGATATCACTGGTATACCTTGCTTTGTAATATCACATTGTAATGTTCCAAGAATATCGACCGTAGTTATAAAATATATAATTACTTTCTGGAAGCTGCTTTGCAGGAATGACAGGAAGGGCTGGTTTTCACAATCGCAGGCAATATGGTTGCCAGAGATCCAAAGCTCTTTAAGAGTTGAGGAATTTTTCAAAATTTCGCTGACAATTTCATTTACGTGCACCAGATTATTATTTCTCAAGTCCAAAATCTGAAAAAAGATATACTTGCATAAACAATTATGACTTTTGCAATAAATACGTACATCTAATATATATAAAAAATAAATGAATGTTTGTTTGTTTGTATGCTGGTTTTTTCGTATGTTATGCCCGGCCATACAGTTCATTCGATTGCGATGAAACTTTGGTGTGGTTCCTGGGATGGTTATAGGACAGTGAGCTCTGGCGTTATGAAATTATTTCCTATACTATTCTTGAGTTTGCTATTAAAATTTGATCTGATTTCGATTAATTTTTTTTGAATTGTTGTGAACATGCCCGCGAATATTTCTATATATACTGGTGAGCGCTGGCATTATGAAATTTGCATAAAGAATTGAAATAGGTCACACGAGTTGTTGGACAAATGGGTATATTTTATAGAGTTAAGAGGCAGGGAAACAAAGGTGGGGGTATGCGTGAGGGGCGGAGGGGAATTAAGGAGGGGGGGTTTGCGGGAGTGGGGATGAGGGAAGGGGATGACAGAGAAGGTGATGGCGGAATTCGTAAGGAGGGGGTTTGCGAGAATGGGGACAGCGGGAGAGGGAACAGGGAAGGTGAAAGGGGAACGCGGGAGGGGAAGGGGACACGGGTGGGAAGAGGAGGTGGAAGGAGAACGGGTACGAATAGGAAAGGACACAAAGGCAGAAACAATTTATTTATTTAAGTGGCATTTCAACTCATGCCGGGTATCAGCTAGTATTTTATAAGAATTGTTGGTAATAATAAAACAAAATACCTCAATCTGTTTTGGAATATCCTCCGCTGTCAATGATGAGATGTTATTTCCCTCAACAAACAATCTTGTGATTTGATTGTAAACCTTTTGGTCAGCGGAGAGTGGAGCTAGACTGGTCATCAGTTTGTTTTTATAATGCAGCTCTATCGCATTCAGATATACAGCCGAGGCGTCTGGTATAGCCGGTACATCCGTAACGCCCGTAGAAGAGCAGTTCACAACCAAAGAGAGATCGTACGGTCTTTGATTGCAGATACAGTTCTTAGGACATGCGGGTAAACTTCTCCACAAGTTCAGTGGACACACCAGCTCTTGAGGTTTAACATCTATAAGTTGTCTTCCTGCCAAATCACTGGGAGTAGCGCAGGCCGCACTGCCCGGCACTACCGAAACTAATTTCTTCACATATGCATCCAGTTTTCCTTCTAGATACAGTATAAAGTTGTACAGTACGCAATCGCAATGGAGCGGATTGTGATCTATGAGAACTTCCACCAGACGTTCAGGCAATGAATCTTCACGGTATGCCTGCGGCTTGGATGGCTCTCTGTGCTCGGCTATGACCGGTGCACTGTTGAAATTGATTTTCGATATACTGTTATTCTTCAAGTCCACTTTCAGATTATTATTCAAAATTTGGATGTCTTCAAACTGTAAAGATAACAATATTATAAAATGAAGACCGAAATATATTAAAATGATAAATAAATAAATGATGACTGAAAGAATATATTCACATAAAATAAAATATTTTTTTATCATTTCCCTTTTACAAAAACAATGTTATGTGCCTTTTTTACATTAACTCCACACAGGAGGCCCTGAGGAAAATAATTTCCCTCAGGGTCTATGACATCTTTGGAGATACTGTGTGGAGGGTCTTTTTGAAGAGAGGAAAGAGTGAATGTGGGTCTTTAAGAGACCCATGTTATAGGAAGGAGGAGACACAGAGGCCAGCAAATCGTTCCACAGCCGAGCTGTTGAACACAAGAACGAGTCGTAGAAGCGACCCGTTCTCGTGTGACAAATGTCAACCTTGTACATATGTTGGGCCTTTACTGTCAGAAAGAAAATAATACATAGGTACATATTTTAAAATCTATTTGTGAGAGGAACAAACATATTTTTGAAGTCAATTTGAAAAATTTTCAGAGATATACTTCAGCTGACTATCAAACTGGTACTTATGATTACATATTATTGGAATTATTCCTCACTAAAGGTTGTGTTAATGATTATGATTACTTATGTATTTATTCTGCCGGACATAGAGATACATTATTAATAATGATAAGTAATTCTAGAACTATTTTGTTCTTGTGAAAAAAAAAAGGCTTTTGCAACGGAACTGTGAGATATTGAAATGCTCCCATTATGCATAATGTAAGATAATATTTTAATGATATGTTTAATATTACATTACCGATAAATGCTGTACTTTATTGGAGCTTAGATCCAAATATCTCAGGTTTTGCATGCTCAGTCGCCAGTCAGAGAAGATTTGCGTTATGGAGTTGTGGCCGAGATATAAGGTTTGGAGATTATCCAGTTTCTGGAATGGAGAACGTTCCATTCCTTCGACTAACATTCCATTGCTTTCCATGAAAGACAAGTTATTGTAGGACAAGTCAACTATTTTTAATTGACCGGTAGAGAAGAAGGTCTCCAGCGCAACTTCTTGCAATTTGTTGCCTCGCATTGTCAATTTTTCCAATGATACGAGGCGCTCAAATATTTTACTAAAAATTTGAAAAAGAAAATACTTTATTACATATTATAAATGATAAAAATTGTGGTGCTCTATCAACAAAATGCTCTAACAGCTGTAGTGCCTGTACAATTTATTGTGAAAAGTTTTATGAAAAGGCAATCAACGTTAATAACTAATAGGGTTGCCAGCTTCCGTTTTATGAATTAGAGGATTTGACACGACTAAATAAAGGACATAGGACGAAAATAATAAATAATAAATAATTAGGGGACAAGATCAATTTTTGGGTCTGAAATACAGGACGTCCTTTATAATAAAGGACGTCTGGCAACCCTAATAGCGGATTTCTGGAAAAACCTTTCATCAAAATTGAGAAAAACACTAATGTCATACCTAATTTCACTTGAATAACTTTGAAGGTTATACCCATCAATGTAATACATCATTGAAGATGAGGATAATACTAAAACATCGAAACAAGAGATCCAGAGTTTTACAGTTAAGTACCTTTTTATTTTTCTTGGGTTTTTTCTGTTTCATATTTCGTTTCGATTTAGTAGAATTATGTTCTTCTTCAGCGGATATTAATTAATCATAACTCACCCTGATAGCTCCACTAACTGATTTCTATCTATACTCAAGTATTTTAAATTCTTGAGAGATTGAAAACATTCATCTGGTATTTTCGTTAATAGATTATCACTTAGATTTAAATCAATAAGGTTCTCCTGGTCTCTTAACAAATTACTTGGTATTGCAGTGAGATAATTTCTGTTTAATTGTAATATCTGAAGGCTCCGTGATCCCCAAAGCAATGATTCAGGTACATGTGAAATCTTACAACCATGTAATTTAACATCAGTTAAATTAATTTTGTTGCTTAGTAATCCTTCAGGCAGCGATTTCAAACTTTGTTTGTTATCGAATAACCTAATTTTTACCAATCTTGGGTTTGATGCGAACAAGCCTTCAGGTAGAGAAGTCAAGTTGTTTCTAAAAAGATCTATTCCTTTCAGATTTGGTAGCTTGCTAAATACATCCGAAGTCAGATTCTCTAGTTTATTTGAGTTCAAATCCAATTCTTCCAAGGATTCCAAACCGTCGAATGCCTCAGAATTCAGATTTGACAGACTATTCTGCCACAGATTTAGCTGCTTCAAGACTTTAAGGTGTTTGAATAGTCCATGTGGAAGTTCTAAGATTTTATTCTGCCCTAATTCCAAAGTATTAAGTTTCGTGACGTGTTTGAAGATATTCAGGGGTAAATTTAATTTGTTCATCCTGAGATTAAGCAATGTTAAATTTCTCATGTTGCTGAATATGTCTTCTGGCAAGTCTGTCAACCCATTGTTGTACAAGACTAGTTGAGTTATTCCTTCTGCACCCTGGAAATGGGATGTATTGAGAGTGCCAGAGAGATTACTTCCGCTGGCCTCGAACATGAGAACTTTTAGTTTTTTGATTCCGAGCTTCAAAATGATATCAGTAAATCGTGTCTTGGGAAGTGGGCAGTTTTTCATGGAAATTCTTTCTCCTGAACTATAAGATTTTGGCATCATTAGGAAAGGGAGCATGGCGTAGTCCTCGGGCTTGGCATTATCCTGGCACCGAAGAGAAACAGATTTTCCAATTGTCACATCGAAAGAGGGTGATTCTGAAAATCATAAACTAAAATAATTATTTGCGATAGGATGCATTCAAAGATTGGATCTAAATAACATAATAATACATAATAAATAAATACTGTTACAACTTTCTATCATCAAATTAAATTAATTAGGAAAAGAAGCGATGGAAAAAGTGATTACCAAACAAAATTTGAGCTCTGTACTTTCTGCTTTTAAAGTATCGTTAAACAAACCACTCGGAGCAATGAATAATTACATAGAACATAAAGAAACAATTCCATTTCATGTAAGCACCTATTGAGAAGTGGAGGTTTAGTGGTCATTTAATGCTTTCAAAATAATTCAAGGAGAGGAGGAAGAGGATGGTTGGTAATGGCATATTTTTAAAGTATACATTGTTAGAATGCAGAGGTGCGTACTAATCATATACATTCAAATCTAAATAGTGTTGGAAAGCATACTTTGTCATAATGTAGCAATCTTGTAAGTATATTTTCTAAAGGTTATCCCTAAAATATACTACAACAGTTTCATTGTGGACTAATCATGTAAACTCTCCGAAGAGCACATTATCCGGAACTAAAAGCAATTTGCTTCACGGTCACCAATGCTATCTCTTTTTTTCCTTAGGAAAGACTAGGATGGACAGTCATCTATTCCAACATTGCATCATCATTCAACACATAGTAGCATGTGTAAGATAGCATTCTTTACTTTTGTATTCCTATAGAAAGTAGTAGTATAGTTTAAGCAAAAGGAAGCATTTAAGGTGTCACACATCCAAAATCCGTGAATTATTATGTCACAGATTAAATAAAAATATATTAACCCAAATTAAGAACCTAGGAACCTATTTCGTACATTTTTTTTTAAATTTTATAAATTTAAAATTTGGTAAATACTTAACAGAACTTAATTTATGTAAGTATTAATAACTCAGGTACTGGCCATACGTCATTCCTATGTCTATCAACGTTAAATTATCATGAAAACAAGCTTATGTGTCCAAGCGGTTAAAAAAATAATCCTAAATTATGAATTTCTGAAATCATACCCTACGGGTGCATTTTGGCCTTGCATACATTCAAAATACGTTCGCATTATTCAAGGGTAGCAAGTATGTACACTTAATTAGTATGCAGAAATCATGTATGCATTCTATTTATACTTCTGAAACCATACATATGGGTTTTTATGGATTTTTTTTATGTTGGTATACATTCAAAATTTGTCGATAGTGCCCAGTCCCTAATAATTATCCATATTCAGATCTGGTCATTAAAACATAAACATACTGAGAGTAGTAGGTATCTACCATTGTCTGTCTCAAAACTAAAACTAGTCCCCAATAAATATAAATAGGTAAGTACATAAAACGGAGATAAAAATTCAACTGACCTGTCATTGGACATGTCACCCCATATATCCCACCTCCGTCAGAGTAGCAAGAGCAGTTAGATCCTTCAGGACATACAAAGTTGTCATTATCCTGAGATGATACTGGATAAGCAGAGAAAACTGCCGTTATAACAGCCAGCCAGATGACGGCCGCCATCTTGTCACACGCCATACTGTTTCGGTTGATTTTCCCGCCGATTTCAGCTTGAAAGATTTCTTGTCATTTTGATAATGGGTATACTGTGCAGTTGCCTGAAAAAAATTATTTGTCAATTTCAGATCAAGAAGAAAATATAGTTGTCTCAGAGAGAGGATGTATGTGAAGTCATAGTTCTTGTATCTTCTGCCTTTTTCGTTTTCATATAAGACCTGTGAGAAGGAAGATTTTTCATCAATGACAAAGGTACAACCTCTTTTGGGGACCATTTTAGCGTCGTTCATTCCTTTGGCATTGGTGCACAGTGTACAGTCCGGAAACACGCCAAACACACTTCCAACATTTGTAAATAGGTTCATAGTTGGTACTTAAATACCTACCTACTTAATTATAAACTATAAATACTTAATGTAACATTTTTTTATTTCAAATAAGAAATTATACAAATTTTGTTTGTCCAAAAGTGACATTCTTCAAATCTTCTCCCGGCAGGTACATACCATAATATTAAAAAAAATGCGAACAAGAAAGTCCAAATAAACACAACGATTTTGCATTTAAAAATAATCTTTACTGAAACAGTCAAAATTAGCCACCTACTCAAAGTTCAAAAGTTAAGTCGGAACGCACAAACAAATTTACAGACAGATAAAAAAGGACATTGCTACATGCAGTCAATAAGAATGAGTATATTATAAAAATATTGCTACGTATCAATAAAAAAAACTAAATTATGTCATTGGCCCGAAGCCCACGGTTCTTGGAAATTTTAAGGCATAATGTCACTAACTTGCTGCCAATACTCACTTGATACTCAACGAGCCATTTGCATGGTGATTTTTTTTTCTGTTCAGAAAGGATTTCTAATAAGGCATAGGTATATTTTTTTGATTTTATAATCATATTTTAAAAATTGCAACCATGTTAATTTTTGTAATTCAAAATTAAAGTATTTTTGTAACTCAGAAAAGTTATCTTTATTGACTTTTGAACAGCCATATTAATAAATTATTGTTTTATAACTTCATGTGACTGGCGCTTCACGGCAGCCGGAGGCTTTTTGCAATCGCTCTTAGTTTATTTTTAAAATATTGAGAAATTCTCAATTATTACGGTGTAAATATATCATAAAATAATCGCAATAATTTTTAGGTTAAGTGTATAAACTCAAAATAATTTTTAAGTTACCAGTGTGGACGTAATCCGATATTTTAGAATAATGTTCGTTGTGATTTCAAAATAAATCGTACAGTGTTTATAAATAGTGATACAGACCGAATATTTTGTGACATTGACCATCGGCCACATGTTCCGTCCTTTCGGCGCTCATCACCCCGCTAACAGGGTGAAGTGTTAGGGCTGGCCATATTTTGTGTTGTTTTTTTTTGTGTTACTGGTAATACATATGTAGGTACCTAGTAATATAAATGTGTGACTATCCATCGTCAATGCCATAAACATGGTGATTGTGTACGACAGGGCAGAACTATTAGTTTTGAAAAATACTTGTGTAGCATTAAAACCTTTGGTGGCCGCAAAAATTGACTTTTACAACTTAAATTACAATACTGCAAAGAAAATAAGATTTAGGGGATGTCGGGGAGGACGAAACCGTAAAAATAAATGTGAAGAAAATAGTACAGTAAACCACAACACTGACCATGGGAAGAGTGTCCAAATCAAAACTACAACAACAAAAGTGTCCGTAGAACGCCATGCAAATTTACAAACCCGTCGACTTGGTGTGGCAAATTGGAATGCACGCTCAGTGAACAATAAGGTGGACGATGTTCACGATATTATTGGGCAGAAGAACCTGAACATCTTATCGATCACTGAGACGTGGCATGAAAACTATGACTCCACCTCCATTAAAAAGTTGCGGGCCCTTGGATATACGGTCGTTGAAAAAGCAAGACGGAAATTACCGGACGACCCCAGAAGCAATAACATCTCCTTTGTGAATCATGGAGGGGTGGCGGTTATTGGTCGTCAAGGAGTCCGCATATCTAAAATAAATATTGGAGAGTACCATACTTTTGAATCTCTGGGGTGTTGCATTTCTGCAACAGGGACGTCTTTTACCTTGATCACTATTTACCGACCGGGGTCGGGGATCATCACTGGAGAATTTTTTGTAGAATTTTCGCAGCTTTTGGGACGGGTAAACTCCCTACCGGGTGCCCTCATTATTACCGGAGATTTTAATATAAGACTGGACAGGAAAACGGATTGTAACACGACTAAATTTATAGATGTTTTGGAGTGTTACGGGTGCACGCAATGGGTAGATATTCCGACTCATAATGCTGGTGGAATATTAGATATTTTTATATCTAGGAATACTGACCCACCGCTAATAACCGAAGTCATCGACGTAGGACTTTCAGACCACAGGCTTGTGCGTACGGAAGTAGATTTCAACCCTTCCAAACCTATCTACAAAACGAAGACGACCAGAGCATGGCGAAAGTTTAACTTTGATCTCTTCGAGGAGGAGCTGAAGTCATCTATTCTCGCAAAATATGACTTAAATAGTAATGTCTTTTCGACATCCGATCTAGTGGAAGTTTATAATGGGACCTTAACTGCTCTACTAAACAAACATGCCCCCTTTTCTACCAAAACCTGTGCTGTTCGCAAATCTGATTCCTGGTTTGATGCAGAATGCCGGGAAAAAAAGAGGACCATGCGCCGACTTGAGCGAATTTTTCGGAGTGGAAAACTAACCGGCCAAAGGGAAACTTGGATTAGTGCGCAAACGGATTACAGGGAGACGGTTCGGAGAAAAAGATCTGATTACTGGAAAACGAAGATTGAGAGTTAAGATTCTGACCCCCAGCGACTTTGGAACTCGCTTAAAACTGTCATGGGTGAGTCAGAAAATTCAACAGCAGCTTTCAGTCCGAAGGATTTCTCCGACTTTTTCCAACAAAAAATTCAAACCATCCGTGCCACGACGGCGTCTGCACCTCCACCTAACTTCACTACGTACAATGGTGAGTTTCTGGTAAGTTCGAACACACCACATTGGATGAAGTTAAAAAAATTGTGTCTAGTTCTCTAAACAAACAATGTGCACTAGACCCGATTCCAACGTGGCTACTCAAAAAGTGTCTTAAATATGTAGCTCCCTTCCTAGTTTTCCTCTACAATAAAACTTTTGATTTAGGCGAGGTGCCCCAACTGCTTAAAAAGGCCCTAGTTTCCCCGATTTTGAAGAAACCCCAACTTGACTCTGTAGATTTGAATAATTATCGCCCTGTGTCAAACTTACCATTTATTTCAAAAGTACTAGAAAAAATTGTGATCAGACAGATAACCGCCCATCTGGCCAAAAATGAACTGCTGTCAAAGTACCAGTCAGCTTACAGGAGGTATCACTCTACAGAGACTGGGCTACTGCGCGTGTTGTCAGATTTGATGCTTGCAAACGAGTCAGGTAAGTTAGCTTTGCTATCATTATTAGATTTGAGTGCAGCATTTGACACCATCGACCACAATTTCCTTATCGAAAGACTGGAAAAATCTTTTGGACTGGGTGGTGAGATCATTCAATGGATAAAATCCTATCTCTCTGACCGAACCCAATCCGTACAAGCGGGTGGTAAAAACTCTCCCTTTGTAACCCTCACTTCTGGAGTTCCTCAGGGTTCAGTGCTGGGACCCCTACTCTTTATTTTGTTCATAAACGATGTTGCCAAAATAATAGAATCATTCGGACTTCTTTCCCATTGCTACGCTGACGATCAGCAAATCTATTTCTACTGTGCACCGGATGAGAAAGAAAGACTAAAAGAAATCACTGTTAAATGCATTGCTGCTATAACAGACTGGATGTCTTCAAACAAACTGAAACTAAATCCAACCAAAACAGAATTTCTCTGGACAGCAACAAAAAAGCGTCAGTCAATACTAGACAAATCTCCTCTCATTACTTCTGGCTGTAACATCATCCCTAAAAATGGCGTTAAATTCCTAGGTGTATATCTAGACGAAGATCTTTCTCTCAAATCCCATATTAACAAAACAGTAAGCGCGGGATTCTTTTACTTGCGTCAAATCAAATCTATAAGGAGGAATATTCCAATTAAAGCCACAAAGATGTTGGTAAACTCTTACGTTGTATCACGGCTCGACTACTGCAATGGTATATACGCAAATCTCCCTAAAATATACACTGACAGACTCCAGTCAGTCTTTAACGCTGCAGCAAGGCTGATAACCGGCGTTTCTAAATATTCCCACATATCACAACACCTGCGGAACCTTCACTGGCTTAAGTGTCCTGAGAGAATCCAATTCAAACTTTGCTGGATGGTTTTTAAAGCAATACACGGCATGGCACCACCCTACCTTTCAGAACTGTGCATTCCAAATGATGTCAACACTAGGCAAGCCACCCTTCGATCAGCATCTTCAACAGCCATAGGTAGACTCTCAGTACCTATACGCAATCCCAATACCAATTTCGGAGACCGAGCTTTTGCAGTAGCAGGCCCAACAGCTTGGAACAAACTGCCTTCACATTTGCGAAAGATCGACAGCACACCTGAGTTCAGATCAAAATTAAAGACTCACCTTTTCAAATTATCCTATCCGCAATAATAACATCTCTCTTCAGTAATATTTCACTACTTAGTTCATTCGATTTTCGTTGATCGACTTATCTCTCTTAGACCACACTTTAACCACACTTTGACCACACTGTGACCACACTTTGACCATACTTTGACCACACCGCGACTACACTTTGACCACGCTGTAACTTTTTTTTTTTTTTTTTTTTTTAATATTTTTCATAATTTGTCACTGACAGCACGAGCAGTAGGTAAACATTACAATGATTGAAGAAATAATAATATTTGTTTGTTAATGTAATTAGTATGTTTTAGAATTTTATAAGAAAAACTCTCTTTTTTTTAACTTTTGAAGGTTATTCCCATCAATGTAATATATCATTGAAGAGGAAGATAACAAAATAATGTCCATAATATCAATAATGTCCCAGTTGCGACCGTTATCTTTTATTATTTTCTTTATCTTGTTCATTTTCATATTTTAAAATATTAGATTATTATTGCTATCTTCTTCTTCAATGATATAAATATTTAGGTTTATGATAGCTGTAAGTCATAGTACTAGTAAAGCAATATTGTGTAAATACCCACTCGGTCTTAAAAATAAGTGTAGTTTTTAGTTGTAAGTCATTAGCTATAAATCCTTGTTATAAACCATTTGTAATATACATATAGGTTAAATGTATAAATGAATTTGTAAAGCGCCCTTGAGGTGATTTTCTCACGAAAACGGCGCTATAAAAATCATCCAAACATTATTATTATTATTATTATTATTATTCCAATTTAAGAGGCGGGTATGGGTACGGCCGCCCGGGAACCATTTATTTGACGACCAACACCTCTGCCACAGGTCACCCCAAGTGGATCGCTACGTTTAGTGATTTAGCAGAAGTGCCCGGGTTCATGGGGTTAGGTTTGTCCGAGTCTTGGGGGCGGATGCGTCTGCTGACCATCTGCGTGGCAAGCCGGATCGGGAGAGACTGGTTAAGGGAGACCTTTTGATCTCTCCCGCCGGACCCTCTCGACCCACTGCCTTGCACCGAAGTGGGAGGGATGGCTTCACACAACCATCACTCCTGGACATATTTATCCCCAGATTCCTACCCACCCCTCAAACCTTTTTCCTTCCAAGGTCTTCCTCTCCTTCCATTCCCTTAGAAAACTCTCCACACAGCATCTTCAATGATGACATAGGCCCTGAGGGAATTTTTCGCTCAGGGCCTCCAGTGTAGAGCTAATGTAAAAAAAAAAAATTTGGACTACTTAACGTCCAAAAGATATAAGTAAACTATTTATATAGTTTTTACATGGTTTTACCATACTACCAGGGTTTTACCATAGTGGTATCCAGGGTTTTACCATACTTCTAGGGTTCAAGATCCTTGAAAAATAAATAAAAAAATTGAAGAGGAAGAAAAGTTTGTCCAGCGTTGATGTAATTTAAAAAAATCAGTGTGGAGTTTTGAGGAATAAATAAGAAGCAAAACAACAGGTATTTTTTGTTGTCCATATGCTAAATGTACTTACTGCATGCGACGTCAAAAGCTAAGAACCAGTATTTTTTTTTAATTATCACAAAACAACTTATGTTTTTGTAGTATTTTCTAAATATATATATTCATATAAATTTTTTAATCCAATTAAAAATGCATGCAAATGCAAGTGCCTCATTAAATATTTATTTTATTTATGAATGGGAAAATCCTTGCCTCCAAACCACAATTTTTTGTATAAACACTCTGTAATCTTATTTGGTTTAGGTTCAAATAATTATGAAAATTGCCAAATTTCTTTCTGCGTGCAGTCCAAAAAGGAACTAACTAACAAAATAAAATAAAAATTTAAGCCAACATTAAAATAAATAAAAAATTAGCAACGAACCACCCACCACTGCATAAAGTATGACGATTCATGTTAACTTGTTTTTAAATTTTAAAATTATTAATTTTTCAAATTTAAAATTACATTCTTACTGATGATCATAATTTTATTAGTTCTTCTTGTCTAATTTTGAAATAGAGTCTGACAAATAAATATAGAAAAAATGGTAGGCGCTTCATTTGTATAAATTGCATTAAATGGAAAACACCAAAATGGTTTAAAGGAAAAAGTGAGTAAAAGAAAGTAAGGCGATCCGCTCACCGGAGAAACTGAAACCAAACTAAAACGGGTGGTTGCTATGGTTTACAACCAAACTTCTATGGGGGCTACTCAATTTTAGGATTTCGATTATTATCTCAGCTTGTTTAACCATAGACGAAGAACAATCAGCTGTCATCGTAGCAACTAGCACGGCGAGTTTCGAGTCACCGCTTGCGTTGCCATTAACAACGGGTTTTTGATAAGTTGTGTAGTGTGCAGACCATCACATTGACATACACAAGATAGCGAGTTTAGTTGCAAACTGTTTTTTTTCAGTTGCCTCACGAGCGGACCGCCTAAGTTTAAATTTCATTAAATGGCAACACTAAGAAGGAAAAAATTCAGTAAAAGAAAGTAAATTTAAAAAAAGGATTAGGTATGATCCAGGTGCAGAGTTTTCACATTATGTAGGTAAGTCTATGAAAGAATTGATCAAATTGACAAATTATTTTATTGTATCTACATACACATACAATCTAATTTTAGATACATGTATTCTGACATCAGTAGACTTAAGCTTGAGAATAATCTTTACCAAGTTTTTTTTTCTTTTAACGATTTAAATAATTAAAATATAAAGAAAACAGTTTGAATGACCCCCAAATTATAGAATTCTTTTATGACCCGTGAATGACCCCAATTGGAAATAATTATAATAAATTTTAAAAAAACAGTTAGAGTTATATATCTCTTATGGCCGCTTGCACAGATAAGGGGGCAAAAAATAGGGGGGGGGGTGGTCCAGTAAAATCTCATTACACCGAGAGGGGGGGGGGGTCAGGAAAAATCTCACTTCAACTTTAAAAGAGTATTATATTATTACAGAAAATTTTTAAAAATTGTTTCACTTCTTTTGTAGTGTCCCATTTTGCCCGCTGAAAAATGGGGGGGGGGGTCCCGCTAAATCTCACTTAATTTCGCCAATCAATTTGTTTCAGTGTCCTGACCTGGGTTGAGAAGGTTTTGTTAGATCTGCGTTGTGGAATTCACGTAAAAAATGTAATGCAAAAAGGTAAATGAGAGGCAAATTAGGTTACGCACTGATCAGGAAAACTTCCTGGAAATCAACGGTGAGAAATAAAAGATGAAGCAAAATGATTTTTACAAGATAATGATGACAAGAAAAGAAAATATTATTATTATTATATGCGTGTCTCGGTTCTATTTGGAAGATGGTAGTACTGCTGAGCTTGCAACATATCTTTCTTTTGCATACCTCGTCGCGTTGTTTATACATATATTACGAGAAAAATGTTTCAACGGAGCTATCGCCCATTGTTGGTATGATATGTAAAGCCGGGTCTCTTACTTCAACATTATCGTCGACTGCGACAAGTTTTGCTTCCACCTTTGCTTAAACACACAGATGTGATGTTCGTGCTTTCCGTGGCCGATGGAAAATATTGTCCTCCCAGGTGAAGCGGGGAAGGCAGGGGGGGGAATGTTAATGACATTTTTCCACTTTTAAGTGGAAACTTTCAAGAGGAAATGCTTTGTCTTACAGCGACGCGGCTTCGCACACCGACTGAGAAAGAGTTACAGTCTCGTTACTTTTGGGTCCCCCCTCGTATATAAGATAATAAAATAATAATTGTATTTTAAAAATTTTCACATTTATAGTCACATTTAGGTGGTGTACGAATCGATATTAGCAGAAAATGTTTCCTGATAAATAAATGTCTATTAAAATATCGAGGTAACGAGTGGGTCTAACTTGAAAACTGTGTTTTCTCCGTGATACTTCTCTTTCTCTTGAATTAATTTTTTGACATCGACATAATTATTTACGCAAACGTCAAGTGTGCGGTGCGTAGACGCGTCATGTATGTAGCCACGCCTTCCACGCTCCAATGTTCAAACAAACGCAGGAGACGACAATGTGGAAAAAACAAAAAATGTTCTCGAAATGCTGAAGGCGAAGTTGAAGGTAATGTTGAAGCTGGAGATCCGGCTTAAGCACATCTTTAGGAAGAATTGTACTTCCAAGTCAACGACGACAAGTTCAACATCACGTGCCACTGTGCCGGGCACACACGTCCGACAGCCACTTTTTAAAAATTAAACAAATATATTTTTTAATGAATCAAACCGATAAGCGCTTGGAGTCCAAAAATGAATTTGGGTTTCCCGAATACGTAGAAATTCGGAAGTTCCTGTCGTCTAAAGTCTCGCGGAATCCTTCCACGCGGAAATCCCCCCGCGCGTGACGTGTCCATAAGTAGCATTTACATAACAAAAAAATATTTCTTAAGTCAGCCACCTATAAAAATACCACTTTGAAAGAGCAGGAGGTTCTAATTGACCCGGTTTGTAAATTTATCACAAGTTATTTTTTTATATCTGTTGCTTTTTATACACGCTTAGCGACAGAGCAATTAAAATATTTTTTTTCTCGGATTGCTAAAGGAAATTTTTCCGCCCACTTTAAAAAAATCATACTTCCGAATTTAAATATGGAGACAAACAAACTGATTATAGTTCTATGTAGCCATTGAATTCCCCTATCTTTTTTCTATTATCATATATTTGTAGGATTTATAAAAAAAATATAATTAAATCTTTAACCTTAAAACATTTTGAAGAATCTAGAGACTATTTATTTTGTTATATTTTCAATGTACAATATATTATATAGTCGTTTTAATAAAAAAAATAAAATTGAAAATTTGCCACATTTTGGCAACAAAGCAATCCGAGGTTTTGGAAATAGTGCCATAATGTGGCAAAAAGCGCTTGAGTGGTTATTTACTTTTCCCACCTCAACCGACGCACGTACAGGGTAGCGCAAAAGTCATCACTCTATCGGAAGATGCCACATTTTTTGCAAATGGCGGCAAATGTCAATTCTGCTTTGACATTTGTGAAGTAAACAGATGCAAAATATACGCAAAAAGAAATGAATCGCTATGACCCTCAAGAACGCCGAATTTTTTTGAAAAAACGCATTTATGGATCGCCTAATCTCTCGTTTCTGGCCGGCAAGATAGCCCGATTTAATCGTTCCAGACTTCTTTTTGTGGTGTTTTTTGAAGTAACGAGTCTATTTGAACAAGTCTCAGGATCTTGAAGCCCTCAAAGAAAATATCCGTCAGGAATGCGATAACCTATTGCCGAAAGTTCTGGAAAATATGATGGAAAATGTCATAAATCGGACCCAATTTCATCAATTCTGGTGGTGGCTAATATACAATTCAAAAAGAGAACCAACATTTTTCATTCATGAAAAAAATACAGCCAAAGAACATCGGGTTTTGCGTCACCCAGTAGATTGTCGTTTTTTTTTTAATTTTACTTTTAAATTTTTTTTTTATATATAAATACCGCACAAGAGTCCCAACTGCTCCCGTCTGGAGCCAATGAGACTATGGCATTTGGGCACAATTGGGGTATGTTGTGAGGCTGAAGGTAGTGGGAAGGGAATGGCGATGGAGAGAGGAAAGGCGATGGAGGGAAGTAACTTTCTATTCAGATCTGGCCACCAAACACGGCTAAAGCCATTTCATTGTATCGATTGATATTTATAATCCACAATACCTACCTATTCATAATTTTATTTATTTTTCTTTGCTCCTATGAGGATTTCTTACTTTGTGTAATTTAATTTATATTGAAATCTTTGTACCTTTTAATGATATCTTATATTTCTACATTTAACTTTTATTATTTTTTTTATTATTATTATTTCATTCTCACTTTTAACTATCTATTTTTACTAAATACTTTATAGTTTGTACTTAACACTTTATACTTATATTGTATACCATATTTTTCTCTTTATATTTATATTTTACCTTATTACCTTATTACTACTTATTACCTTACTGACTACTTACTATTTACCTTTTTTCTCTTATATTCAACTTGTAGTTATACTGTTATTCTTCATGTTGTTGTACTATTAATATGTTATGTCAATTACGTTAATGGCACATGTTGTGCCGTATAGATATGTGTAAATAAATAAATAAATTTCAAGCAACGTTTGAATTCTAAATGGTGGTCTTACACTAGGGCGATACTGAGAGTATCTTCCACGCTGGAACATCCCGCAAAAATAATATATATAATATATATTATTTTTAATTAATTAATTGTGAAATAACACAAACTAATCAAATAAAAATTATTTGCGTACGCCGGGTTCGAACCCGCGACCACGCCGGCCGTCATTTCTTCTAGTAGACGAAGTTCAGTGCTATTTAAATAAGATGTGCACATTTAAAAAGTCAGTCAATCAAAGGGGTGCGGGTTCGAGTCCCGTCGGCGGCATGTATCTTTTCTCGGAAGATTTTTTCAATATGGACGAGTATTTCAGGCTAATAATTATTGCTTATAATAAGATTATGAGTTTATTAGACAAAGGCCAGGTTCAAAAGTTGAAAAATGTTCTAACGTTTAAGAGGATACCCGGCGGTGATTTTTCCATACAATATTATCTCTCTGGATTTTAATCCTAGAGTAAATATTGTTTTTGCATAAAATAGATAGGAACTACTAGCGTGTCGGTACTTTTTGTTTTTTTTGATAAGTTACTTTTTATAGAAGTTATGACCTTCCAAAAATCAATAAAATTGACTGGTTTAAACGCCGTCAAAAGATGTTCAGTTTACAAACCAGACAATGTTTTTTTAAAAAAAAGCAAAACGTACAGACATAGAATAGTTTTTACTTATGTAGTTGGTAAAAAAAAATTGAAAATCAGTCCACTTTTGGAGGAGAAAAGTGGGGAATACAAAACCTCCATTTTAGTTAGGTGTCAGTGCATTGTCCCTTTCGCTCAATATCCGATGGAGTAAGAGCAACAGTGACAGCAATATTTTAGTAAAATCTATTTCTGCACCACCGGGTATCATCTTAAAAAGAGGTATTGTCCAAAATATTCCAAGCAGTTCAGGACAACAATATGTAGTAAGAAGGGTTCCATGTCTAATCGGACTATGAGATCTCAGCGTCTGAATTCCCATAGTAAATTTATTCAGACACGATACTTCCTCACATTATAATTCATCACATCATAACTCACATTAACCTAACCTAACCTAACCTAACCTTACCTAACCTAACCTAAGGTTAAAAAACCCAAATGTCAGTTTTCGATGCTTCGAGACATGAGGAATTAACATCCGATGAAAAGTTTGTACTCAATATTCATACAGTTAAAAAGTTTCCACTGAACATTCTGGTCACCAGTAAAGTGATCCGCCTACTGAGGCAACTGAAAACTGTCAACTGACAACTGTCTTTTATGACAATGTGAAGGCCCCGGCCCGCAGACTACACACTCACTCAAAAACCCGTTGTCAATGGTAACGCAAGCGGTGACTCGCGACTCGCACTGCTGATTGCCGTGGTCGGCCGTTGCTAGTAGCCAGCTGTCAGCTGATTGTTCTTCGTCTATGGTTAAACAAGCTTTTTGACCAATAAAGACATAGAATCCAGCCGGTTTTATTTGATTTCAGTTGCCTCGTCGCACAGTGGGCTGAAAATCGCCTTTCATAGACATAGAGACTTGAATTTTCATGGCTCTTTTTTTGGCTAGAAATGGATTCTGCTGATCATTACTATGCTATAAAATTTCGTATGAAGCAATTGCGTTTACAAATGAAGGAGTTATCATTTTTTTAAGAAAAATTTGTATGGCACTGACATTAAAAATGAGGCTATCTCTGGAATCATAAGGTTGGCCATTACATCCTTACACACCGATATACTACTATTTATTTGTAATTTTTTTGACATACTTCTTTTTTCATATTTTGGCGCAACTTGCGCGTTTTTTTTAAATCCTCAATGTTGAAAATAAAACTTTTTTTGATGTTGATGATTCATTTTAATGCAAAATTTTGGTTTATAGTGTCAATAAAATATTGTAAACTAGACAAAGCATACTCGTAAATATCATATGTAAAGCAGTTAAGCATTAAAATGAATCATCAACATAAAAAAGGTTTTTTTTCTTCTTTGACGATTAAAAAAAAACGCGCAAGTTGCGCCACATTACGAAGTATGTCAAAAAATACAAATAAATAGTAGTATATCTGTGTGTAAGGATGTAATGGCCAACCTTATGATTCGAGAGATAGCCTCATTATTAATGTCAGTGCCATACAAATTTTTCTTTAAAAAATGATAACTCCTTCATTTGTACACGCAATTGCTTCATACTAAATTTTATAGCATAGTAATGACCAGCAGAATCCATTTCTAGACAAAAAAAGACCCTTGAAAATTCAAGTCTCTATGTCTATGAAAGGCGATTTTCAGCCCACTGTGCGTCGGCGGAGCGCCTGAGAAGACGTCTTGGAACGGATTAAATTTTTTGCTGAATATAAAATTGCCTAAAACACGACCAAAAAGATGAAAAAACCCGGCCATGGATAATCAAAGCCATTCAAGAGTTTGACTCACCTTTCAATAACCTACGTTTCACTCATTTCACTGGCAGTTGGTAGATACTAGCACATGACCAACACTGTAGTACCTAGTCACGTCCTGCCAATGTGGTCAAAAGCATGCCACTGATAAGGCTGCTTGTCCAACAAACGACAGAAAATCCTTGAATAATAAACAACGACGTAGTTTAATAATACTTTGTTATTTCCACTTTTCTGCCATCTTCGTATTCAGAAGCACTACGAATTTTTATGTATCTAAAAACGACATAAATTAAGCATTTACATAGATTTTCAATGACCCATAAAAATCATCACGCAAATACTCGATTTCATCGGTTTATTGCAGTTTCGAAAGTTCTTTAAAATTATTGACAACGGCCCTTCCCCCGTCCCAGCCAGCACTATTTACAAATAACTAAATGACCCGACACTTGAACTTTTGTTTTTCTTTATGCGATTAATAATGTTGTTTTCATATTCACAGCTCGCGAGGCGACATATCGCAACACAGCACACACTCTACGACTCAACTTGCAAAACAACTAAACAACTCTGAAGCTCTGAATAACTGTTTACTGAACTAACCGACAATTAACTGGTCTGGTCTGGTCTGGTGTCTAGTCCAACCTATGTTCACGCCTTTACGGCGAACTAACCAGGCGCGTATGTGCTACGCGTGTGCTTCGTACAAACATACAGCTTTCTCCTGCAAAATGATAAGAATGATAACACCGTTTTTTTTTATTAAGATGATACCCGGTGGTGCAGAAATAGATTTTACTAAAATATTGCTGTCACTGTTGCTCTTACTCCACCGGATATTGAGCGAAAGGGACAATGCACTGACACCTAACTAAAATGGAGGTTTTATATTCCCCACTTTTCTCCTCCAAAAGTGGACTGATTTTCAATTTTTTTTTACCAACTACATAAGAAAAAACTATTCTATGTCTGTACGTTTTGCTTTTTTTAAAAAAACATTGTCTGGTTTGTATACTGAACATCTTTTGACGGCGTTTAAACCAGTCAATTTTATTGATTTTTGGAAGGTCATAACTTCTATAAAAAGTAACTTATCAAAAAAAAAACAAAAAGTACCGACACGCTAGTAGTTGATATCTATTTTATGCAAAAACAATATTTTCTCTAGGGTTAAAATCCAGAGAGATAAATAGGGAATACGTTTGTATGGAAAAATCACCGCCGGGTATCCTCTTAAAATACATACATACAGATAAGTTGGTACTGTTTTGTGATAGTTGGGTAAATAAATGATGAATTCCATGCCTTATCCACTCGAGCGCTTTTTGCCACATTATGGCACTATTTCCAAAACCTTTTATTGAAACCGATTGCTTTGTTGCCGAAATGTGGCAAATTTTCAAAAAAAATATTTTTATCAAAACGACTATACAATATATTATACATTCAAAATATAACAAAATAAATATTGTCTAGATTCTTTAATATGTTTTAAGGTTAAAGATTTAATTATATATTTTTTTATAAATCCTACAAAAATGTGATAATAGACAAAAGATAGGTGAATTAATTGGCTACATAGAACTATAAATCAGTTTGTGTGTCTCCATATTCAAATTCGGAGGTATGAATTTTTTAATGTGGGCGGAAAAATTTCCTTTAGCAATCCGAAAAAAATATTTTAATTGCTCTGTCGCTCCAGTGGATAAATGGAAATACATTTTATGCCTTCTTCACATTGTCGGTGAGATAATTCATGAAGACTTTTTGCGATGCGATCGCGCAATTGTAGCTCGGATTAATATTAGTTGTGTAGAGGCTGTAAATAAATAAATAAGTAAATAAATAAATAATGTAAATAACCGAAGCTAACACTGAGAACGAATGAATAAAACTTTTACAGAACTTGAAACTGAACTTTGAAATTTGATGAAATGTTAAAATTCCGCGAAACAACCCGTCCTAATTCTACGACATTGGCTGCTTTTAAAAATTCTCACGGTATCGACACGCGGCATCTCATTTCTTTGAGGCGATGCAAGAAAATGATTACTTTTTTTTCCTTTGGAGGAAGCAAACAAGCGTATAATCTCACTTTCATTAAGTGTGTAAGAAAAATAATTGTGATAAAGACCTTACGTTTGCTGCCTTTTTTGTGCCGTCGCCGTGCCGCAATCGTGGGAATTATAAAAAGCGCCCATTTTCGTGCCCCGGGCGCCTCCTTCGCAAAGAGTGTAAATCAAAGCAAGTTTTGTTTTATCGCGAGGAGGTAGCAATTAATTTTATTGTTGAAATAAATAATTAATTTGATACTACGTTGTGTAGCTCACGAAATACCATGCGCTGATAAATGCTCGTTCTGACAAAAATAACATGTAAACATCCTTAAGATGATACCCGGTGGTGCAGAAATAGATTTTACTAAAATATTGCTGTCACTGTTGCTCTTACTCCACCGGATATTGAGCGAAAGGGACAATGTACTGACACCTAACTAAAATGGAGGTTTTGTATTCCCCACTTTTCTCCTCCAAAAGTGGACTGATTTTCAATTTTTTTTTTTACCAACTACATAAGAAAAAACTATTCTATGTCTGTACGTTTTGCTTTTTTTAAAAAAACATTGTCTGGTTTGTATACTGAACATCTTTTGACGGCGTTTAAACCAGTCAATTTTATTGATTTTTGGAAGGTCATAACTTCTATAAAAAGTAACTTATCAAAAAAAAAACAAAAAGTACCGACACGCTAGTAGTTGATATCTATTTTATGCAAAAACAATATTTTCTCTAGGGTTAAAATCCAGAGATATAAATAGGGAATACGTTTGTATGGAAAAATCACCGCCGGGTATCCTCTTAACCCATCGTCATCATGGCCTCTGAGCATTTCTACATACCTACTCTTTAAGATGGTCTGAATGAGACTTCTGGTATACAATTCAACTATTCATTTTCGTTATTATTATTTTTAAATTGACAAACATAAATAATTTTGCATAGTACAAAGGGTAACAATTATTACAAGAAATAATTATTAGCCTGAAACACTCATCCATATTGAAAAAAACCTCCCGAGAAAAGATACATGCCGCCGACAATCAGAGAGGCGCGGGTTCGAGTCCCGTCGGCGGCATGCATCTTTTCTCGGGAGGTTTTTTCAATATGGATGAGTGTTTATGATAATAATTGTTACCCTTTGTGCTATGCATAAAAAGCCTTGTCTTAAACATCAGTTTATCAATTAAAAAATAATAATAATAATTAATAATTAATATTTGACGAGTTTAAAGTATTTCACCAAAAAATGTAGACATCATATGTCTCGACTCCACCTAGTGAGAAATTTAGCACTTACAATGCCTTTCTCATATAAAAATAAAGTTAATGGTTTGCAGATGAAAAAATGTAATAAGCGGTAATTGTAGAATGAAACACTAGTATTTATTAAATCATTTGGCGGGTAGGAGATAAGCTGCCGTAGCTTAGTGGATAGAGCTCCTGACCGGCAATCAGAGGGGCGCGGATTCGAGTCCCGTCGGCGGCATGTATTTTTCGCGGGAGGTTTTTTCAATATGGATGAGTGTTTCAGGCTAATAAATATTGCTTATAATAATCGTCATGTACAACCTGTATATATGCTTTTTATGTTCTATAATTTTTGTAATTTACTATATTCTTTCGTACTTTTATATTACTTTAAAGCCATTTACATTATTTTATATTATTTTGTATTCTTTAATATTTTTTTCATATTATGTTAATTTATATTAGGTACTTTGTATTCTTTTATAGTTTATATGTTAATGCACTCTATAGATAACTGACCATCACAACACGGGCATGTGCCTAGGGTGGTGGTCGTAAAATTCTCAAAACATGTAACTAGCAGTTTAATGAATAAAGAAAAATTAAAGAAAATAATAATAATATTATTCATTTTCGCACCCAACGGCAAACTAGCCGTGCAAAACTTGTCGGTGACTAATTATTGACGTATCAGATAAAATCGGTGGCGGCTTCATGGCTTTATGTCAACAACACACCTATTATAATTTTTGGCGCCTTCGACATTAGCACGTGATATGAGTCGAATGTGCAATAGTAATGACGAAAGAAACAAGCTCATTACCATTTCAAATCAACTTATTTTACGTGTTAATGCATTTTAACAAGGTCCTTTGAGCCATGTGGCGGCATATGGATTTACGCATTCAGAGAATCCAGCGACCAATAATGTACAGTTCACAGAATCAAGGATAATGATATGAGCATTGCGAGAGACGCTACAAGGTAATTTAGCTAAATAATTTGTTGTCTTCTCTTATTTCCTTTGTAATTGGACACTAACTTATAATCCAACTCTCTCTCTTTCCACTACGTTAAACGTGATCTTTCTAATTGTAATATATTATGTAAAGCTATCGTATTTATTGCCGCATAAAGTTTCCACGTCATTTTTGCCTTATCGATTAGTATTCGTTCCAAGCAAAATTCCAGTTCACCCCTATCCAAGTGAAATCGTAAAATTATTGACTCACGTGGGGGCATGCAAATTATTTAGATAGGTATTTTAGAGAGGACAGAAGCAAAGCAAAAAAGTTCCATGCTATGAAAGTACATAATCAATTTGCAACATTTAATGACATATGAGATATATAAGTGTTTTATTTCTTTCAACGATATAAGCTTCTGATATCTGATATCAGAGTCAGATCATATATTAGAGTCACCCCACGTGCAAGATGGTAGGCGTAAATGTACTGGATCGTATAACAAACATGTCATTCGACTTAGAGATATTTGCAAAAATATGATAGAAATGAATTGGAATTAACGCTGCAAACAAATATATATATATATGGTTAACTGGACCACGCTTAACTGGAGACCAGAAGGAAAATAACCGCAAGTAAAACCATAGCAGAGACAGGATCAAAAAGATGTAGAAGGCTGAAATGGCAGTCCAAAACTGGAAACATTGGCAAGATAGGACTGAAGCAGCGTGAGGGTGCAGAGAAGAGCTGACATCAAGTCTACAACGGCCAAATGTTTTCGAAACAAAAACATTGGTAATTGGTAGGGTTTTTTGTATTCCGTCGTCCACGGAAAATTAAAACACTTTGGCCCTGCCATAATTTTTCATGTTCGCACCAACATTTGGTTCAATGTTTGCGATAATATTGTCGATGTCGGTGGCTTTACTAGACTTAACCACGGAGGAAGTGGATGTAACATATTATACATAGTTTATATTATTAATATATGTATAGAAAGGTACCTATATATCGTTTAGGTAACGGAATAATCAGCAAATCGTCGAAGGGGACAAGAAAGCTTTCTCCGCAATAACATGGTTGGAGTTTTTAGTTGTCCCGCTTAGTTTAGATTTGTTTTTTAATTTATCATTTCTGCAATAATCAGAAATTGACTCTATGTTGTTTTTTGCTTGTGTGTCTCATTCGATGCAACACCAAATATCAGTTACCCTGTAGGTAATCTCATTTCTGGTTATAGTAACTTAAACCGATTCATCCCACTGTACGTCCTCGAGTTACAAATAAATGACAAAAATAAATAGATATTTACGCAAATCCATTTGGTCATCGGTTTGCGGAAAAACTGTTACAACCTCGTCACAACAGATTATTTCAATAATTCATTCGATAAAAACAAGGAAACACAATCATTATTATAAATGTAAGACATATGTAAATATACCACTTATACATAGTATACTATACCAACAAGTAGATCACAGCTATCTACATGACAAACAAAAGGTGATTAGACCGAAAATGAATAAATTTATATGTACGAGTATAATATTAATAGACGATCGTCCAGTTGATCATCAGGCATCTCCAAGTAGGAAAGATGAGATAATGAGCCACGCAATATCAGATTGCTTACCATAATTAAATCAAATATTATTTACACGTGTCCATCTTTTACATATTAAATATGCTATAAAATATCACCGGCACATTTTGAAATATCCTATAATAGTGATAAATTTGATTAATTAATTGCAATTTTTTCTGAATTAAATTGAGTGGGATGTAATATTTTTATTTTTATCTTTTTAACATAATGAGTTAAACCTCATATTATAATATTTTAATTAATGAAGTAATTGACCGGTCAGTGGATGAGTGGGCATGGCGTTTGGGTCCCACTCAGGCGTTCCGTGTTCGATTCCTCGGCTGGCTAAGTCCTCCATCACAACACAAGCAACATCTTCCGCTTAGTGTGGTGGTAGTAGGAGATTTTCAAATGTTGTTGGGTTATTCGTAACCCGGGAATGTTTGTCTTTCTTTTTAGAAAAAAAAAAAAATAAAAATATATATATATATATATATATATATATTAGCGAAAGTCAATCGAAAATCCGAAACAGAAAAATCAGAAAAAGATACGGATACATCTGGGACTCGAACCCAAGGAACAATCCGGACCAATCGAGTGCCAGATGTATCCGTATCTTTATCTGATTTTTCTGTTTCGGATTTTCGATTGACTTTCGCTAATATTATCTTCATTAATTAAAATGTTATAATTTGAGTTGGATGTGTTTAATCTGAGTATTGTACCAGATAGAGGGTACACTTTTACATGTAACTGCATACTCAAATCAAATTTCGATTTTACGGAGTTGTGGAATTAATCAACTGTACGATCGACACAATTTGAACAGCTTCTGAGGCATATAATTGATTCAATCAGCAATGGTGCGCATAATACAGATCCTCACAAACGATTTACAGCTTAACCGATAGAAAGTGGCAGAAAAGAATCCAAAACTTCCTCAATGAAATCATTGTCTAACTAACCTGTGGAACTTAGAGAAATGATCCTTTACACCGTCCCTATTCCTAGCATCGATCAACACCCTCATTTACATACATAGGAACATTTCGGAGGATGGGTCTCGATAACTCTACTGCAGCCAGTAACCCAATAGAGAAAAGCTCGTCATACTGGAAGCGGATTGAGATCTTGAAGAACACGATTACCTAGCTACGTCCTATAAAAAAGACTGGACTTGGATGAGCATTAAAGGGGACCCCATCACTTTCCCAACAGCATTATAACGAAACATATGGTTCCTCCTTCACCACACACGTCAAGACTCTATTTTTTTTAATTGAACGAAGAAGCTACATTTATTTGAACGACTCTAGACTCTCTATGCATATAGGTTCATTTAAGCAGTATGTAAGTACTTAGGTTAACACAATACAAAAAATAAGAATAGCAGCCCTTATTCAAAAATAGGTAACAAAAATTGTTCAACCGATAGAAAGTAGCAGAAAAGCATCCAAAATATCCTCAATGAAATCATTGTCTGACTTAAAAATGCACTTATCCCTGTGGAACTTAGAGAAATGATCCTTTACACCGTCCCTATTCCCAGCATCGATCAACACCCTCATTTACATACATAGGAAAATTTCGGAAGATGGGTCAACTCTACTGCAGCCAGTAACCCAATAGAGAAAAGCTCGTCATACTGGAAGCGGATTGAGATCTTGAAGAACAAGATTACCTAGCTACGTCCTATAAAAAAGACTGGACTTGGATGAGCATTGAAGGGGACCCCATCACTTTCCCAACAGCGTTATAACGAAACATATGGTTCCTCCTTCACCACACACGTCAAGACTCTATTTTTTTTATTGAACGAAGAAGCTACATTTATTTGAACGACTCTAGACTCTCTATGCATATAGGTTCATTTAAGCAGTATGTAAGTACTTAGGTTAACACAATACAAAAAATAAGAGTAGCAGCCCTTATTCAAAAATAGGTAACAAAAATTGTGAGAAAAAAAGTGTTAGTAAAAAAAAAAAGAAAAATAAGAGCTATAACCAGTTGAAGAAGCCTCCCGGAATAAGAGAAATAACGAAGGAAAAAACAGTTATAATAGAATGTAAGTATTTACAATAGTAGCAGATAGAAAATAAAATGTACGAAAAGAAAAGAATAGCCAGAGAAGGTATTCCACAAACCACCAGGCAGTCCCAATGACAATATGCATGGCATATGATGGACGTCTTAGAGGAGCAGATTAGTTGGATTCTGCTGTTATCCAACATGACATCTCCAACTTGCCTACCTACCAACATCCAGGTACCCAAATTTGACAGCCAACAAAAACTTGTCAGCTGCCACAAATAATGGAACTGAGATTTCGTCGTTATTGTTGTTATAACCAAACCGCTAAACAACTCGGCCTTGGCACACACTCTTTGCCTCATTCACATTCATACATCGTCTCGAACATACTCTTCTATTATTCTGTTTGATGACATGGTCCGACTTAAGTATCTGATTCACTTGATCGTGCCATGTTTTCCTCGGGCTTCTCGGACTTATTCTACCATAACATTTGCGTCATACTTATATCCTCCTTATACTCATTTTTTCGTTCATTCGTTCTGCAAGTCCAAATCATCTCATTCTTGTAATTATTTTTTTCTTTCTATTGTTGTTATCATAATATTATTCCTACCTTTATCATTTTACCTTTATTCTCTACCGCCATATTAGGGACATTTGCCTTTGGTGGGTCTATTTAAAAAAAAAAGAAAATACAATACATGGATAAGAAAAGGGGGAATATAAGGTGGGTAATTCAATGTACGAACTTATTTGTAACCTCTTACTTTGAATTCTCAACTATTCGGATTACCTGCCGATTGGTGTTTTTTTGAGTAAATACTTGACTTGAGGGGTAAACTGGCGAATGCGTTACGGAAATTACAGCGTTACGAGAGGCGTAATATCGGGCGTTACGAACGTTACGGAGGCGAACGATAATAATTTTAAATTAATTTTAAGGTTCATTTCTCACAATCTAATCGTAACAACAGTGCTCAAATCCATAGTAATGACGTTTGGAATGGGTGCTGGCATATATTTTAAACTTTGTAAGAATTAAATCAACAATCGCATTCTTAGCGTAATTCCCTTAATAAAATTAATCAAATTTTCGTTTAGAGTTTGCGAACTCAGTGCATTGAAACGACTGATTTGTCACGATGATTGGTAACAATCCAAACGCATCTTCAATATAGATTCTCATACACTGATGATTGGAATGGTTTTATTCGATACCAGAAAGAAAATTAGATTAGATTACTAAAGAAGTATTTACTTCAGTCGTGTGGTCTAAAGCACACTCGTTTATTTTATTTTTGTTTTTTTTTTTTACTTTAACGCCAAACATGAAACCATGAGGAAAAAAATCGCTATGTCATCTTTGAAGATGCTGTGTAGAAGGTATTTAAGGAGAGGAAGGAGTGCACATGGGTCTTGAAGAGAAGGTAGAAACGATCCGTGCTCATGTGACAAATTTTAACCGTGTACATACCTTTGGCGCGTTTTGGCGTGTTTCCCGACTATGTACCGGTGCCGAAGTGATCAATGACGCTAGTTCCTCAGAGAGGTAGAACAATGACAACATACATACCTGACGCCTTTGCTCTAAAGATTGCAATCCGCTTGAAGATAGGGGAATCTGCCAAACGGACCACCCGTTTCTGCAGAGTCAGGGCTTTTTCAGGTATGTTGGAGCTCCAGACCAACTAACTAACTAACTAACTAACCATCACGCCGTTTTCCCGCAGGGGTAGGCAGAGAGGACGGACCGCCAAACAACTCGGTCTTGGCGTACACTCCTCGCCTCATTCACATTCATACATGCTCTTCTATTATTCTGACTCTTGACATGGCCCGACTCAAGTATCTGATTCACTTGATCGTGCCATGTCTTCCTCGGGCGTCCTCGACTTCTTCTACCATTCACATTCGCATCATATATTATCTTGACACTCCTTTCTTCATTCATTCGCTCTACATGTCCAAACCATCTAAGCGTCCCTTTTTTAATCTTACTTATGACGCTCACATCGGCCTTGCATTCTTTTCGGATCACCACATTCCTCACGATTCCGCATTGGAGCTCCAGACCAGAAGCTGCCAAATTCATTAGTGGGATGCACTTGCTACATAAGTATACCATATCATACAATATCTACCATAAACTAGTTCGCCCTCTTCCTTCTTACGCGTCTTGTTTGAAAACGAAAAGGGAAGTGGAAGGAGATAGTCAAGAGGAAGGTTGGGAAGTACCTGGCTTTTCAGATCTGAACTTGAAGCAATTCCGAGCAATGTTTCTATGTACATAATATAATTTTAAAATAAATTGAAAGTTCAACAGAAAAGATGACAAATGCAGTGTTGCCAAATCTCTCACTACGATACTATCGCGGTTTTGATGTTATCGCTAGTTGACCGCAACTTAGTTGTAATACATTATTTTTTCATAAGTTATATTTTAATATTTAGTAAATAGGTTTAAATTAATTATTTGCGCAGTTTTATAACAAAATGTTTTATGGATCAAAAAAAATAATATTAAAACCTTTATTCTCATATTGTAATATGGTTTCGTAACCATAATGGGGCCAACAGACCTAAACGGAGAAAAATAAAAACGGGACTGAAGTTCTTACGAACAAATTAACAGGGTTTCAATGTTTATTGGCGGGAACACGTAAGAATAAACATTGAAACACTGTTAATTTGTTCGTAAGAACTTCAGTCACGTTTTTAACCGTTTTTGCGAATAAAATGATCTTATTTTAGAATAACATTTTTCTCCGTGTAAAAGCCCCATAATAATCAATATATTATACCTACGTACATAAAATTATATATAAACAAAAATCTGCTTACCCTACCTGCAGTCTGACTTGGTTTTAAATGGCAATACCATAGAAAAAAGAGGCAACAATCAAGGTTCGTAGAAAATGTAGGTATTTAATAGACACATTTTCTACGAACCTTGGGCAACCAAGATGGCTCGTAGGAAAATTGAAGTTAAAGAATTTTAAAAAGCACAACGGACCAAGGTTATATTTATTTTGAACCATATGTGTTCAGAAAATAGTGGTGGATGGTGGGTATTTTCCTAAATTTCTTAGATCTTAAATCAATGTTATTTTAAAGTTCATTAGGCCAATCATGGCGTCGAAAACTTACTACTTCGCGTAAGCGAATTAATTTTAACAAAATTAAAAAATATAAAAATTCGGCTCCCCTGACATAAATACTCACTTTTCGTAATAATAAAGCTAAATCTATCTAATAAAAATAATACACTATTTTTGTGTAAAACCACGAGTTTTAATTTATGTATTTACCGACCGGTTTCACTTTGCTCAAGCATCTTCAGTATAATACTGAAATAAATAAATAAATTAAAATTCGTGGGTATACACAAAATAAGTGATTTATTTTTATTAAATATGTCTAACAAAAAGTGATTGCTTTCTACAGTACACTGGAACCTCTCATAACGAGCACCTCACATAACGAGTAATTCGCATAAC
Organism: Limnephilus auricula; assembly: GCA_951813805.1. NCBI lineage: Eukaryota > Metazoa > Arthropoda > Insecta > Trichoptera > Limnephilidae > Limnephilus > Limnephilus auricula. The sequence continues at coordinate 13,529,325 of OX638403.1, forward strand.
GAGCAAAACAAATTGCGAAAAAAATACTCCCGAAATTTCACATTCCGTCACTCGCAAATGAAACAGAAGATATTATTTGTAATTTTTTCATTATTTGTAAAATTTCGGAACATGAAAAAGATTTTTCCCTGCTGTCAGTCAGCTTGGGGACTTTTAAATGTCCCTTTTGAGAACATGAATAGTAGCAGTCTGAACATGAATATGGTTTTTCACTTCACTATGAGTAAACTTGTGGGTTTTTAAAGTCTCCTTTGAAGCACATGAATAATTGCATTTGGAACATACAAAACTTTTTTCTCCACTGTGAGGTAGGTTGTGAGATTTTAAATGATCCTCTGTAGAACATGAATAGTTATTGAATACACGTTAAAAATAAAAATAAATTATCGTATTTTACATTTTACTCTCTATAAAAATTGTTTCGCTTAAAGAGTGTTTCATATAACCTTGTAAGGTTCTGGAACGAATTATGTAGGTATGCTCGTTATAAAAGGTTACACTGTAATACTAAATCTATCTACACATTTAAATGAGAAATATCAGGTCCTTACATAGTAAATTGGCGTTTTGCCGTACTGGCAACTTTGATCTCAAATATCTTCTCTTTGGTTAGGAATTGCAAATTGAAATTTATACAGCTATTTACTCATGTATTTGTGTTTCGAAAATTATAATTCATTTGGTTTTTCCTTAATTGTTTTTTTTCTTTGCGTCACCAAACGCTCACAACTAACTTTTTTGGAGTCAATTTTCGCCATTGCGATGAGCGCTTCCGATTATCGTACAGGATCCACTTTTCATCACAGGTTTAAATGATTCGATTTAAAATCCCTTCATTATTGTGCCGGTTGAGTAATGCAACGCAGCAGTCAACGCGCGTTTGCTGATTTGCTTCACTCAATTCGTGAGTCCACCTTTCAAGCCTTTTCACCTTCCCAATTTGCTTCAAGTGGATTGAAACAGTTTTATCACTAACACCGCAGCCTGCAGCTAACTCGGACGTGGTTTGCGATGGATCCGCTTCCACAATAGCCTTTAATTCTTCATTATCAACTTTGGTCTCCGGCCGTCCACGGGGCTTGTTCTGCAGGTCGAAATTTCCAGAACGAAAACGTTGGAACCAAAAACGCACTGTGTTTTCTTTTGCGGCACCGTCGCCATACACATCATTAATCCTTCGAGTAGTTTCTGCAGCACTGGTGCCAAGGTGGAACTCGAACTCGTAAATAACGCGATATTTCAAGTTTTCCATTTTTTGAACTAAGTGACGCAAAGAAAAAAAACAATTAAGGAAAAACAAATTAATTATAATTTTCAAAACACAAATACATGAGTAAATAGCTGTATAAATTTTAATTTGGAATTCCTAACCAAAGAGAAGATATTTGGGATCAAAGTTGCCAGTACGGCAAAAACGCCAATTTCATATGTAAGGACCTAATATTCCATATTAACAGTGAGGCGGAGTACTATAAGTTTATCCAAAACAGAATTCAGAGATCAAAATTACAAATAAAAGAAATAAAAGTTATAAAAATATCTATTACCTAATGTGGTTTTCCCTTGAACGAGCTGTCCAACTCCAATATTCAGATTCAACAAAAAATCAGATCAAAACAATGGTGTTGCCCAAGGTACACAAAAAATATTTATTCTATGAACCTTGAGTGTTGCCATTGTAATGAAAAAAACCTTAATTTTATTGCCAAACTTGTATTATCATGAAGTAAAACAGAAATACATAGGTAGGTACCTAACTACCTACCGAATTACTTATTTTATTGGAAATAAATTTATTTTCTCACTGATTAGAGCGATGTAGAATTATTGGTATTCAAACATGATTCTCACATCTATTTATATTTTATATAACACCATAACGCCGTAGGCAGAGAGGACAGAACGCCAAACCACTCGGTCTAGGCACACACTCCCTGCCTCATTCACATTCACACATCGACCTCGTACTCTTCTATTATACTGACTCTTGACATGGCCCGACTCAACTATCTGATTCGCTTGATCGTGCCATGTCTCCCTCGGGCTCCCTGACTTAATACTATACTAAGTACCATTCAAATTTGCTTAATATATTCTCATTACACTCCTTTTTGGTCCCTTCGCTCTACATGCCCAAACTACATAACTTATAAAATGATATTATATTCCTTGATAGGGACAATATTCTCACACATTAATTAAATCTCTGTTGGTATTTTCCGCATTTGATATAAATCGATTGGAATAATGCACATTATTATTGTTATTACTAGGTTATTCCTATTCTCAAATCTTTGTTTCGGTTTTTCCATTTTTATGATCGCCATAGTAGATAGTAGGTATAACGTATAACCGGTTTTTAAAGAAATTCCTATAGAAAAGGAATGCCGTACCATGCAGATTTTATGTAACTTTCGATCGCGCTGGCCACGCACGAATATTTTTTAGAAAAAGCCTTTAGATATTTACCTTAATTATTATAAAAGACAATTTTTTGCATTTGTTAATTTGTTGATAATTTGCTTTCGACATATTTTTCAATATATATTTAAATAAATTTTGTATCGAAAAATAAAATTTGCCTCGCGAGAGAAGTCGGGTACGATCTAGCTCCTAGATCTTCGCGATCTTCGTAAAGTGTCAGGAATACCAACATAACAAAATGACAGCTGACAGCAAGAGTTTTGGAAATGGACGCGAAATGTCGCGGTCTCGTATGCGACAGTAAATTTTCATTTACGCAATTGAAATTTTAATTGCAATATTTTCCATCGCCCCGAATGCAAAACGTTGTATTTTATAGTAATTAAAGTGAATCTAAAGGTTTTTTTAGCGCGATCGAAAGTTTACCAAAACGAACACAACATTTGTATGTAGCAATAATATAAATTCAATGTCTAATTTTTTTAAAATTGAACATCCAACACATCCAACAGCACAAAATACAGAGAAACCACCGAATAAAACAGCCAAATAAAATTCTAATTTATAATCGAAAATTAAATAATGTATTACCTACTAATATATTGGCAAGGGGTACCTACCCAAAACTTTAATTAAGTACCGATATTGTCCACCACTAGCAGTATTAGCACATTGTATTTTAACAAAAGAATGTAGGGTGAATTTTCACACCAAATCACAACACTTGACGGACAGCGCCCATATGTTTTTAAAATTATTTTTAACAATGTCACAATGTTTAAAGCTTTCACTGCACATTGTTTTTAAACAAATAATGTCAATAGTGCGTTTAACATAAAACTTTCATGAACCACGATAAAGCTTCGCACTCCCGAACCCCTTGATCTAGATAATCAAAAACTACTGTAAATAATTTGCAGAATTTATCGAGAGAAGTCTTCGGTTTCCCGTCGCCCGTCTCCTCCCACGTAAAGTCGATTTGTTTTGTTTAGTTTACCAGATAACCAGATGAAATAATGATGATGTTTTGTTCGAAACTCCCATAAATCGAAATATTCGAAACATTACATACTTATGTAAAATTATTATACGGAATTCCTGTTCTTTTTTCTGTTTTAATTAATAACCTTCTAATATAATCGTGTTTATTTAAAACATATATAAAGTAGGTAGTTTTTATTATTTAAAATTTTTATTTTTTTTATTTTTAATGTTTACGACTCGCCAAAACACACCAAATCTGTGTGTGTCAGGTGTGACGTCACAGCGAGCTTAGTTAGTACTCGGTGTCGAGACTTTTTTTATTCTTAAAATTAACCACTTCATTGAATTCGTTTTTTGAGATTTGATTCACAATTTTTTGATAAAAATATACCTTATATTAGTAGTCAACCATTATTTGAACAAAAGTAATAAAAATAACTATTTTGAAACATTAACTCCAAGAAAAATAACAATATTTATGGAACATTATCATAATTTCGGTTGGTGGTTATTGATTTTATATAATAATAAAGTGGTTTTTTTAATATTTAAAAACAATTTATTATAGAGCAAAATCGCCTAAATGAAGTTTTAATTTCGTCAAAAGGTGCTTGTATATTTAATACCAAAACCAAACTGATACATGAAAAATTTAATCTGACAACTCGTTAATGTACAACTTCCTCACTCTTTCGAAAAGCGATGATATAATAGCGATGTTAAACGGGTTACGTTAAGGCTATTTTTTCAATTTCAATGGATGTTGAAATTCCATTAGCTAATCATCGCTACTAATAATACCCCCTCGATGAAATAACCATGTTAAACACGTTTTTTACGAACCTTGGACGCTTACGGCATATTTTTTTATGATGAAGGCAATAATATTTGAATATAGAGAAAACAATGTTAGATTTTTGTTACATTCAAAGTAACCAAACTGATTTTGAAAGTCGACAGTGAAATCGTGAAATTTTGAAGATTCACGTTATTTTTTTTTTAAATTTGATAACTTCACTCCCGCGTACTTTAGCATTGTTACACTTTTTATTGATCGGACAACTACAGTCGACGAAAACGCACGACAGTCGTAAAAAAAGTTCGAATCGATCAGTAAGGAATAATAATTTATCAATAACCACCAATCGCCGCAATTTTTAAGCAAAATGGAACTAGTCGCGTGTGATATACCGACTGAAAATGGAATGATTGTGCGGCGAGTCTCTACGACATGGAGCGAAATAGCTACTAGCCGCACGATAAAAATCGATAGTGTAAATCCCCTATTGAGCCTTCGACAGTGATTTGAATTATTATTATATTTACCATCTTGCGAAAATTAGATCACTAAATTATTTACTCTATAATAAATATTTTTTTCCAAACTCCCTCTTATAAATTGACGCGTACGAAACTCAAATAACAGTAAATAAAAAAAAAAGTTTTGTTTACTGATTTCTGAACGAAAATCTTCCATTAAACCGAAAAATCTTGACAGAAAAACATATGGGTAATGCAGCTCTTAGTACGGGGTAACGAAAATGCATTTAAGCGGGAAAAGTAATCGAATGTTTCGAAAAGGAAATCTCGATTATGGCGATCATGGCGATGAACATCCCATCGCTAAATTCTAAATTGAAATCATACTTTGTCTATGGTGAGTAATGTCACCGAACGTCACTAAGTGTCATATTTGTCGTATATTTATACCTTTGACTTTTGCGTTTTGTAACTTTTGTAAATAAAATTTAGGACAATGATTGGTCAGACCACGCTAAAATGCGTGCTAAACTTTCGAGGCTTGGCCTATTTCAGCATAACGCTCGCCATACATTCCCTTTGGATATGTATGCAAATTAGCCCCACACAGGAGGCCCCGAGGAAAACAATTCCCCTAAGGGCCTATGTCATCTTCTGGGATGCTGTGTGGAGGGTCATTTGACGAAAGGAAGTTGATGGGGTTTTGGGAAGGAAAAAGATAGGGGGGACATACGTATGAATCCATTTCCCACGCAAGGCGATGTTCCGAGAGATTCCTGCTGGAAAGGTCAAAAGGTTTCCCTCAATCAGTCTCTCCCGATCCAGCATGTCACACAGCTGGTGGGCAGATGCATCCACCACTAAGACCCGGACAAACCTCACCCCCTGCTAAGTCACCAAACGTAGTGAATCACTTGAGATGACCTACGCCAGAGGTGTTGGTTATCCGACAAATGGTTCGAGAATATTAGAGTTATCACATTATCAGAGTGTTTTAGGGTTAAATTTAAATAGGCATAGTTCAAATGATAATTCATCTCATTCATCATGGATCTTTCAGTTGATTAGTCAGAAATCTCCACATACAAAGTTTTGAGGTATTGAGGAAAGCAATATTCGAATTATTGCTTTCCTCAAGTGTTATTTTTGAACTGTTAGTTCATAATTTGAGGATTTTTCAAAGCCACATGCCCGTGTTGTGGTAGTTGTGTTTTTTAAATATCTTGCTAGTGATTCGGAAAACATCCATATTTTGTTTAATTCACTACAAGTTTTTCTGTACTAAAATTGATTTTTTTTCATATGTATACCGCACAAGAGTCCCAACTGCTCCCATCTGGAGCCAGTGAGACTGGCATCCCCGATTGGGGTATGTTTTGAGGCTGAAAGTAGTGGGGATGGGAAGGAGATAGGGAAAAGGAAGGTGAAGAAGTATCTGGCTATTCGGATCTGGTTACCAAACACGGCTAAACCAGGGCGATACTGGGAGTATCTTCCATGATTTGGGGGTGTTTATGAGTAATCTGCGTATTTGAACTAGATAGCGGATACACTTTTACATACAATTGCTTACTCAACTTAAATTTCGACAAATGGACGATTGATTTAGAAGAGCTGCAGAAATCTCAAAGTGGCAAGCCAAAATCAAGTCAATTGTAGCGCTTTCGATTTCGTAGTTTAAGTACCTAAGTAAATTGCCTTACAAAATGCCGTGTAATGAGAAAGTTTTAATTACTTGACAACATTAGTAAAAGCCAAGGAAAAACATTTCATTTGTAAATTGTATACACAAATTACTTATTATTGTCGATTATTATAAATAATACAATTGTTTTCCGTCCAAAGACTTATGCTTCATTAGAAAAAAATGCAAGGCCGACCAGATAGGATCTGGGCACACAACAGCTAAATTACGAAGTCAGTGCTGTCGCTAAGTAAACTTTACTGTTTAAAATAGTCTAATCACTGTGTTTATTGATATGCTTGAAGTAAAAGAATAAAAAAATAAGCAGTAACGAGTATCAACAACAATCGCCACCATTTGCAAACTGTCGTTGCTTATTATGGTAAGGCCATCTCAAAATCTGTCATGCGCTCAGGCCCCCTACTCTAGTCGGCTTTGAGGTATCCTGACCCATCCTTTGAATACAAAAATGCCGCCCGGTCCTATTGTTTATTTTGTTCATACACACATTTTCTTTGAATGTCTATATTCATCTTACGTGAGCAAGTTTTGAATTAAGAATTTCCTGAGTGTTTCTTACTTACACATTTTATCTCGAGTTTATGAGACAATAGCAAGTCTAAGTGTATTGTAACGTCATTGATTAAAATATATGTTTCAGCGTTTCATAACAAGGTTCTAAAAATGGGACATTTTTCATGACATTTTGGGACTGGGAATAAAATAAACAAAATAATTATTACTAAAAAAAGTATTTATTTCACAAAATTAAATGCAATAGCTAAAGTTTATACATCTTAAAAAATAATTCAAAGATCTGAACACTAGAGGGAAGGAATATAATATAGTAAATTGTAATATTAAGCTCAATAGGCTATTGAGCAACTGATATATGATACCAAGATTCATTATTGTTTACACGAATTGAAATCATTAATAATAATAATGGATATGGGTTACACATAAAAGTTGCAATAGGTACAGATAAGCGATAAGGTTTTGATTTTTAAATAACATACAATAATTATTAGATATATAAATAAATGTGTACGATGTATCATTTGATAAAACACCAATCAAATAATGTTTTTTTTAATTAAATACACATCATCATTATCGGAGTCATTATTGTTATTAAAGTAGTTTATTGTACTATTAATTTACCGAATCAGAGTTTGGTATATTTCTCATCCCTCAAGTGCCAAAACATTTTAATGAACATTGCAAAATTTTAAAGATAAAATATATTCGAGGTTTCCTAAAATAAATCCTTATATTTATTTACCTGTAACAAAATAAAAATGACCCGTCAATAAGATAAAGTTTTGTTATAAAACTTTCATAAAACAATCAAAAAAATATTTGTAAAATCGTCGTCATGCAATAATGTTATTTTATAAAATATTTCAGCAGCAAACAGCACATAGAATAATGGATACTGACACAGAAATGGTAAAACTATGTAATATGTATTTACACACAACTTAGTAAAATATTCAATCAGTAAGGAGGGGAAGTCATTTTTACAAAATACAGATCATTTTCTTATGCTTATAGAATATGGTATACACACCTCTCTTTAAGTACACACTACATTACAGTAATTATTATTGGAAAATACATTTTTGGATAATATCAACAAATAAACTTTATAACAGTTTCTAAAAGCATTCCACAATATTCATGCGTCCATGTTGAAGAACTTAAAAGCACCTAGAAAACACTTTCTTGGTTGAACCGTCTCTTAGCAGCACATTTCCATTGTCATTAAAAATAGTTAATTCTTTTAATTCACTAACGATATTTTGTGTTGAATGTTCTCAATAATTGCATTCTTTTGTAAAGGTACATTTAGCTGTACTGATTAAATCACAGTTTACTTTTCCTAAACAGTTCATTTATTTGGGTGAAGAGTATTGTTAATTCTTTTCCAACTGATCAGTCTTATGCGGAGACATAATACATCTCAGAAACACACCAGGCACAGGTTACTTGCAGCTTCCTTTTCTTTACTTCATCCTTTTAACTTAACTTATATCCACCTTCCTAACTGTTTAAAAAGTGTTGTTATTAGCTAACAGTCTTTCGTGTTTTATGTTAATATTTACAAGCTTTTTTCTTACTAGACGTCACTGTGCTTTGCATTTCCATTGACCTTCAGTCCGTTCATTGTAATTGTACCGTTCATTATATTAGGTGACTTGTGAATGCCGTTCATGCCATTGACATTGTTTATCCCGTTCATGCCATTCATTCCATTGATTCCATTAGGCAAGGAGTTGACGTGGTTCATGAGAGGGTTGGTGTGTGCTTGGTGTGCAGGGGGGGTGTTCTGACCGGGGGGTGTAGTGGGAGTAGTCGGATGGATAAGCTCCAACCTATCGTCGAATCCATTTTTCTTCATTACGTTATGTGCCGGGGCGTGGATCTTGTTCATCTGAGGATGCGGTAAAGCATAGCGCAGTTTATCCCAGAACCACGGATCTCCCCACTTGATGTAAGTATTCATGGAGAGGTACGCTTGCAGTTCAGGGTCCAGGTTGGCGGTGGGCCCGATGTCTCCGTACAAGATCAGAATAACTCTTGCTCTTCCCTCTTTCAAAGCACGGCTGTGAGCTGCTCTGAACTCCATCCTTCCCCAAACTGATTCCAAGAAGTTTGGAGATAAAACAACCAAAGTTCTTCTTGAATCTTCTACGGATCTTGCTATCTGTGTTGGGATCCATTCTCCAGCCACCCAATCTCTGAAGTGAAGGCAAATCTTGAAAGGGTTAGGTCCTCCCTCAAGTTCTGGCACAAGCTTATTGGCAACAAAGTCTTCATCCTTGTGAGAGAAGGAAATGAATGCATCGTAGAGTTTATCTTTGTCGAGTTCCTTTTCTGTGATGCACCACAAACAGAGGTTGCGTGCAAACAGCCAGATCTTGATTTCATCCTGGTATTTGTAGTACAGCGCGGCCATAATCCCGATGACTAGACCAGCGAGGGCGAATACGACACTGAGGGCGATCACTGCAGGAGTTGTGCCACAAAGGTCTCCCAGTGAAATGGTATCCACTTTCTGTCCTTCGGCACAGGTTACGTTAGTGAAATCCCTGACCTGCAAAACACAATTTTTTGTCAATGAGGTGTTAACATAATATCACATACCTATTTTTGATTAGAGATAGTATTTAGGTTTCCAGTTTATTATTAAGACGAACAAAACATTGTAAGTCATTTTGTCATGTACTAAACCAGTAGTTGTGTGAACAGTAGACCTCTTGTCCAAAAACATGTGTTTCAAATTTTTTCTTATTTAATAAATTGAAACCAAATTTCCATAAGTTTTGTAACTAGGTTTTTAATAACTCAGGTACGGGACATACGTCATTCCTATGTCTACCTACGTTAAATTATCGTGAAAACAAGCTTATGTGTCCAAGCGGTTAAAAACCATAACTTCATGTGATTATACTTGGTCAAAGCTTCATGTACTATTTTTCTAAATTTTCAATTAGGGATTAAATAATTTGTCCAAAGAAACCTCACTTTCTTGTGACAAATCTTTTTTCACACTTTCATCTGGCAAATAGGTGGTGTAATATTGAAAAAAATGCAAATAAGAAAGTCAAAATAAACATAAGGATTTCACATTTGAAAATGAATCTTTTCTGAACCATTAAAACGGCTACTATCTCAAAATAGAAATGGAATGTACCAAAAAAATTACAGACAGACGAAATGTGAGTTATTAAATTATGTGTTTTTCTGAACGAGTTGAAGTTGTATAGAGTTACCTTCTTGAAGTTGCTTTGCAGGTAAGCCAGGAAGGGCTGGTTGTCACAGTCGCAGGCGATAGGGTTACCAGAGATCCAGAGTTGCTTTAGAGTTGTGGAGTTTTTTAGCATTTGACTGACGGAATCATTAATCTGCTTGAGGTTATTGTTTCTCAAATCCAAAATCTGAAAATATACAATAATACCAAATTTATTGTCTACATGTTGGCTGTAATGATTTTTTAAATTTTTTGAAGTAAATACTTCTTTACGCACGCTTGACTTGATGGGTAAACTGGCGAATGCGTCACGGAAATTACAGCATTATGAGGCAATAAATAAACAAATTAAATTAATTTTGAGGTTCATTCCTCACAATCAAATCATAACAACAGTGCTCAAATCCATAGTAATGACGTTTGGAATGGGTGCTGGCATTTATTTTAAATTTTGTAAGAATTAAATCAACAATCCCATTCTAAGCATAATTCCCATAATAAAATTAATCAAATTTTCGTTTAGAGTGTGCGAACTCAGTGCATTGAAACGACTGATTTGTCACGATGATTGATAACAATCCAAACGCATCTTCAATATAGATTCTTATACACTGCTGATTGTACAGGCACACTCATATTTTTTATTGAAGTTTCTTTTTGGCACCTATGGTTTAAAATGCATAAAGTATATACCTCAATATGATTTGGAATATCTTCTGTAGTCAGGGTAGAAATGTTATTTCCTCCAATGAACAATCGTGTAATTTGATTGTAAACCTTTTGGTTTGCAGAAAGGGAAGAAAGGCTGGTCATCATATTGTTTTCAAAGTGCAATTCCGTTTGACTCAGAGTTAATGCCTTGGCATCAGGTATACTGGGTACTCCCATGGTGCTTGAGGTCGAGCAGTTCACTATCAAAGACACATTGTAAGGTCTGACGTTGCAGGTGCAATTCTTAGGGCACAGCGCTGGCTTTTGGCTTTGTGGGACATCTAAAGGACACACCAATTCTTGCGCTCTGAGATCGACCAGTTGTCTTCCTGCTAGGTCACTAGGAGAAGCGCAAGTTGCACTGCCTGGTTCTACTGAGACCAGACTCCTGACTTGCGGGTCAAGCTTCCCTTCGAGGTAAAGCACAAAGTTGTACAGGATGCAGTCGCAATGGAGAGGATTCTGCTCCACAAGAACCCTGACGATGTGTGCGGGTGTTGAAGCACCATGGTAAGCGTCTGGTTGTTGTGGATCTTGGTTCTCAGCTATGACCGATGCGTGGTTGAATTCGATTTCTGATATGTTGTTGTTTCTCAGGTCTAGAAGTAGGTTATTGTTCAAAATGTTGACATCTGCAAACTGAAAAACAAAAGGAAAAATCTAAATTTAAAAAGATATTAATGTAGTGTTGTTTTGTTGGATTTGGAGCTTTACAAATGTACAGCTTGAGACAGTTAATAGGCCCTTTACACGATCTGACTTGCAGAACCCACATGGATGGTGTGTGTGTAGGCAAAACCGCTGACTGAATTATTATTTTTCACTCGTCGGGCCGTTGGAATAATAATAATTCGGTCGGCGGTTTTGCAACAAAAAGACGACAATTGAAATTCCACCGTTGTTTACTAAATTATTGGATTTACTATTAAATACTTTACGAATAGAATTAATTTACGACTTACAATTAAATAAAATTTAAATACGCTTACAAAAGTACTTAGTACAAAAAAAATTACCATTAGCTTCTGCATTTTATTGTAGCTCAAGTCCAATGATCTCAGGTTCGGCATGCTCTGTCTCCAGTCAGAGAAGATTTCCGTGATGGCATTGTGGCTGAGATTCAATGCCTTGATTTTCTCTAGTTTCTGGAATGGAGATCTAAGTCCGTAGGTCTCTTCATATCGCATAGCCATTCCGTAGTCTTCCATGAAGGACAAGTTATTGTAGGCCATGTCCACCACCTCCAATGCGCGAGTAGAGAAGAATGTATCAAAGGAAACTTCTTGCAATCTGTTTTCTCTTATTGTCAACTTCTCTAATGATATGAGGTGTGCAAATATTTTTCTGAAAAAGAAAAACAATGTTAGCGCTTGTGTATTTGTTAAAAAAAGATCTCTTTGTTCAAAAAATTTCATGAAAATAAATGCTGTTCAAAAGACTAAGAAGATTTGCATTTGATTTTGGGATGGGAGGTTGCGGGTTCTATTCCCAAGGTGACAATAAGTATATTATGTAAGTGCGTTGGCTTTGACTCTATGATTGAATTGAAAACTTACCCCGATAATTCCACCAGACGATTTCTATCAAGATCCAAAATTTTCAATAATTTGAGGGATTGAAAAGCTTCATCGTGTATTTTTGTAATTGCATTTTCACTAAGATAAAGTTCAGTGAGGTTCTCCTGGTCTCTTAGCAGAGAGCTCCCTATTTCTGTGAGGCTATTTCCCTTTAAATTTATGTTTTTAATTCCACCGGAACCCCACAACAGCGATTCAGGAAGGTATGCCATCTTACATCTCTCCAATTTTAAGTCTGTTAAATTTGTCTTGTTGCTCAGGAAGCCTCCTGGCAGCGTTTGCAAATGTCTGTTATCGTACAACTTAAGCATCACCATTTTGGGGTTATGTTCGAACAACTCTTCGGGTAGAGAACTTAAGTTGTTAGAATACAGATTCAATAGTTTTAGGTTGGGAAGTTTGCTAAAAACGTCAGATGGGAGAGACTGAATTTTATTTGAGCTCAGATCCAATTCCTCCAAGGAATCTAAACCGTCGAAAACTTCAGCGGTCAGATTGGCCAGACTATTCTGCCAGAGATTAAGCTGTTTCAAGACCGTCAGATGTTTGAACAATCCATGTGGAATTTCTCCTAGATCATTGTGGCCCAGCTCCAAAAGATTCAGTTTAGGAATGTGTTTGAATAGATCAGGAGGTAAATGTAACTTGTTTGATCTGAGGTTCAGCCATGTTAGATTCTTCATGTCGATGAACAAATTTTCTGGTAAGTCTGTCAGGCCATTTCCAGAGAGTACAAGTCTAGTGATTCCTTCCAGTCCTTTAAAATGCTGTCTCTTCAGGGTGTTTGAGAGGTTTTTGCCGTAAGTCTGGAACATGAGAGCTCGGAGTTTGTTGATTCCGAGTTTGGAGACGATGTCTGCAAGCGGAGTGGTGGGAAGTGGGCAGCTGTTGAAGCTGAAGGACTCCGCTGAGACTTCTGAGTCTGGGATGACCAGGGAAGGCAGCATGGAGTAGTCCTCAGGTCGGACATTCTCCTGGCACTGCAGCTGGACGTATTTGCCGGTGATGAACTTCACAATGAAGGAGGACGGACCTGCAAATAAAAACATTTCTTTATAATAATGTTCCTAATCTCATAACGTTGCCATAAACACAATAATAATGGTTAATAAAATGGTTTGGTACACATATATGCATATATGTACGCACATACATGCACATACAAATTACACATATACACGTATTATAGAGCCCATGAGTAGGTAAGTGGAGATCATCAGGTACATGAAAGTCATTGAAAGTATAAGTTTATTATAAGTTCGCAGTGTTTTTTATATCTATATTGGAAATCTGAAAAGTTGTTAAGGACAATAAATCCAAAAATTAGTTAAATGTGTAATTTTTTCCGTTTTTATTTCTCTTTCGATCTACGTCGTCGAAACATTCATAGGAAAATAAGTGCGATTTAAGAGGATTTTTTTTCTGAAAGATTAAAAATAAATTATATATTGTTATTAAAGAACAGGAGAAATAATTTTTTGGAAAAAAAAACCTTCTCAAATTTTCGTGATCGAAATAATCGAGTCATTCTTTACGTTGATGGAAAAAACTTAACTCATTGAGTTAAACAAAACTTAACTACGATAAGTATTGATTGATCCAAAAGTTTCGGGGTTTCTCGTAAATTTCGGCAGTAAGAGATTTTAGGACAGATATAGGACAGACAAAACACAGCTTCAAATTATAGTGCTTAGTACCTATGGATTATTTACAAAATTGACACCGAGGAAAGTCTGAATATTTAATGATAATTTCGCTTCCAATGAAATGCGGGCATCATTCGGGGGGAGTACGGATCGCATTCCATCCGAAGGTATTTATTAATCAAAATGACCGAATATATAAAGCCATATCATAAATCAAATTATCTCACACCCTGCGTAAAATGGGCGCCATTGAATTCCCATCGACCCCGTCCCTTCTTTTGATGAAAATACTGTGGTTGTGTCACACGTTAGACCGGTCACTGGGGAAAATTTCTTAGGAACTATTTGATAATTCAACATTTCGATTGGGTATTTTTGCAATGCGAACAGAAATATTAGAACTGGTAGGTAAAAAAATAATATTTCGTTTTTATACGTTTTGTGAGAATTCTTTTGAACTAACCTTCGAGGGACAGATATCGAGGGACGGTAAAACAATTTCTGATTAAATAACTTTCGATTAAAATAGTCTAATTTGAAAATGTAACTATATAGCTGAAGATGTCATTCGCTAAAACTCTCGAACGGTGATCTCAGGTGTCAATGAATTTCTAGATTAACACAACTATTTTACTTCAATTCTATCATTAGCTATAAAGGTTTGAAACATTTATTTATCTGTCACAAGACAAGACTTAGTTAGTTGCAGAATTTCTGCACTGACATACATCCCGACTTCTAGTATTACAAAGTATAATCAGAAAGCTCACCAATGCTAGCAATTCTGGACTACCAACTACATCATTTAAATTTTATGTAGAAATACCAAGTCAGTAGAAGCCCATGTTTTTTATATGAATCCCGCGCATGAGTCCCAATTGCTACCCTCTGGAGCCGGTGAGACTATGGCATCCCCAATTGGGGTATGCGGAAGGTAGAGGGGAGAGGAAGGAGAAAAGGAGGGGGAAGGTGGGGAAGTACCTGGGTATTCAGATCTGGTCACCAAACAAAGCTAATGGTGGTCTTACACCAGGGCGATACTGAGGGTATCTTCCACTCTGGAACTTGCCACAAACATACTATATATTATTTTTAAATAATTAATTGTGAAAAAAACGCAAATTAATCAAATAAAAAATATTTGAGCACATCGGGTTCTAACCCGCGATCTTCGGATTGGGAGTCAAGAATCTGTCCGATAATTTAAGCATATTCATATCATTTAAAATAGTGTTGGAGTTACTTATCTACTTGCATATGTAATCTGTACTTGCATATGTAATATACGGTTCACGACGAGTTCATCGAAAACGAGTTCAACTAACTAAAATTCAACCTAACCTAACCTAACCTAACCTTTTTTAATGTGTATTTTGTAAATTTGCTTTTGCAAATTTGCTTTTGATAAATTCGTCGGTTACCGTAATATACACATACGTAGGTACAATCTATGTATTTAAGAGGCGTAAAATACATAAACCGTAGGAATAAATGGGGTTATTCGGAGTTAAATAATTTCACAAATCATTTCAGCCATCGCATCGTATGGAATATTACAGTTGAGGTCACATAAAATAACATTTTCAATGTTTTGTTGAATCTCCGCAGATTTATAATCCAGTTAAAACGCCATTCCATTGCTCTCTTTCAATCCTTCATCGTAAATCCAATGGATACAAAGGGTTATTCTGTAAAATTACAATGCCAATGAAACTCGAACGAAAGCTAAAACAATTATCAATGTACGCAGATGAAAATCGCGAAATAATATTAATCCAAAAATCAGAGTGGCTAGTAACCAAGGTTATAATATAAAAGCTTGATAATAATAATTTTCGGGTTCAATAAAACAGTAAAGCTTAGCTTAGATT
Organism: Limnephilus auricula; assembly: GCA_951813805.1. NCBI lineage: Eukaryota > Metazoa > Arthropoda > Insecta > Trichoptera > Limnephilidae > Limnephilus > Limnephilus auricula. The sequence goes on from OX638403.1 coordinate 13,545,239, forward strand.
TTACGAAAACGCCCGGGAAATACGGCGAATTGTAATAAAAATATATTGCGTTGTTAAATATGTGAGATCATTGTTTTGTCACCTGATAAACAAAACTCTATAACCTAGCACGTAGCTACTAAAAATGCAATTTAGTTTGGGTTGATTTGTGAACGAATAATGTGAACTTAGGTATATATTATACAAGATTATGATTGTCGCATGTTTCGTGTTATAACAATGGTAGCATGTTGCAAAGAACTGTTACTTTTATTAAAAAAGAAAGGCAATAAAAACATTTACATGTAAGATATAAATAACCTACAATCAGATCTTCAATTTGTAATAAAAAACATAGGATGCTAAGGAATTACTTTTGATATAATAAATTAATAGTTGATTATGGCGAAGGGCGAATGTAGTTTAAAGGATGAAGAACAACTAGATCAATTGACGAAACCAAAACATTAAATAAATAAATAAATTCGGAAGCTCTCTTCCTAATCGATAATTTCTCATCCTTTATTTACACATGTTTTATTTCCAATTATGGAGATTTATTCATTCTTCTTATTGATCTATTATTATGATTTATAATTCTTGATTAATACAACTTGTATTTTCATGCTTCTTTTCTGACTATTTTCCTGTACATCTTTTATCTTTTTTAATGTTCTAATTATTAGCTATCTCAGAACAGACAAGTGAGGCGGGTAACTTACTTGTTATAAAATACTATATTACCTATTACCTTAATAAACGCCCGGGTTGTCGGCAATGAAATTGAATTGAAATTGAATTTGCCTCATCAAATTGAGAAGATTTGAAATTTCTGAAAAAAAGTGTCTAATAATAGAAAAAATAATACATGAAAAATGTTGAAAATGACACTTTTTTAAAAAGTTTTTCCTGAAGAACAAATTTTGTAAACATGTAGACATTGTAAAATACATAAACACTCATATAATACATGGCACTCCTCCCCAATTCAAACACGATAAATGTTTTCTTTATTGAATTGGGTAAATTCGTTACTAAACTATTTTATTGTAATTAGATTTTAAGACTTATGATTTTCTTTTGTAAATAAAAAAAAAAAAAATTTTAGAAGTAGGTAGGCATATTGTTGATGAAACTTTATTTGTGCCTCTCTCTGCTTTTCATAAACGACGCAATCAAGTAACAGAAATAAAAGGATTTCGCTGTAAGCTATTCCAAATTTAAAACTGTTTGATATTTTACCGATGATTTTCCAGATAAATATTATATTCTGTTGCAATTTTTTACGGAAACTTAAAATTATCCATAATCTGTTTGTTCGTAGATGGCGCCAATTTCATTATTTTAGGGAAAAAAACTTTTTCCAGATTATACTTCAAAGTCTTAATATGAATTGTTTGTTTGCACCCGTACATACGGAATATGAGTATGAATACATAGTTTTGTCCATAAACCAACTCAGATCTTTAAAAAAAGGCTTACAAATACTCGTACAATATTGAATCGGTGATTCAATCACATCATTTTTATGTCTTTCTTGAACGATTTGAGTTTGTTTATGGACAAAACTATTTATTCACATTCATTGCTTATGTATGGGCGCAAACAATTAATTTATCTTAATATTTTAAAGCATAACTTTCAAAAAATTAAAATCCCTCTATCAATGAAAGAGCCGATAATAAGTTCTTTTATTATCACCTCAATAATTTATTATCCAATATTTCCAAAATTAAAATACTGGTAATTTTTTATAACCATATCTACTATTTTTAAATAATTATTTTGGAACTTTATTATTTATAAGTGTGTAGATACACCAGCTCCAAAGTTGAACCGATAATATTTCTTTACTAAATGGGTATTTGAGTCTGTTAATTAACATATTATTAATATGTCTTTAGTGCCATAGGCAGACTGATAGTTAAACCGATATGTAAAATTGTTGAGCTAAAGCAATTGTCTACATATATTTTCACATTAAGTAGGTACTTGCAATAATATTATGAAAGTATTATACTTATTACATCTATTAAAATCTCTTCAAATGCGGAACTATAAAAAAATACAGGGATAAATATTCTTCACATTAATAATAAAGGAAAACGCTTAGATAACTTTGAAGCCTTAGAAATAAATAAAAAAATCCCTTAAAAATAATGAGTCGATTATCAAAAAAAAAAAAAAAATTACTTATAGCCCAATCTTAAATCTGTTCCCTTTCGATGTCCGTTCTGTTGCCCCCATCCCTACCACAACACTTAATAATCAATCATTGTACCCTCCCACTATTTTCTGATTGCCAAATCATTATATGTTTGCCCTGAGGAAGGAACAGTTGTTCCGAAACCGGTCGGCAATAATTAAATAAATCAGCGGTTTTAACGTAGTTATATTGTTTCATTTAAGTTAAAAGTAATATAACTGTTCAATACATTATCTTCTCTGTGTGGAGAAATAGAATGTCAGGGGGTGGAGATCGAAATTGGGAAATTGTTGGACCTTTGTTTACAGCCTTAAAGCAGACAATTCCTCATACAAATACCACCAGACTTGTAAAGAGTTATATAGAAATAGTTATCATTGGTGTAGGTGTTCTAAGAGAGATACTTTTTGTTCTAGAATTACCAAGGTGAAGAAACGATATAGAAATTATTGAATTAATAATAAATTATCTTTTTATCGAAGGAAGAATTTGGGGTGTGACATTATATATTTATTATTTTTAATTGATAAACTAATGTTTAAGACAAGATTTTTATTTATGCATAGCACAAAGGGTAACAATTATTATAAGCAATAATTATCAGCCTGAAACACTCAATCCATATTGAAAAATTACAATGCCTTTCACATATAAAAATAAAGTTTGTTGTTTGCAGGTGGAAAAAAAAAGTAACAAGCGGTAGTTGTTGAATGAAACACTAGTATATATTGAATCATTTGGCGGGTAAGAGGTAACCCGCCGTAGCTCAGTGGATCAGAGCACCTGACCTGACATCAGAAGGACACGGGTTCGAGCCCCGTTGGCGGCATGTATCTTTTCTCTCGGAAGATTTTTCAATGTGGATTGAGTGTTTCAGGCCGATAATCATTGCTTATAATAATTGTTACCCTTTGTGCTATGCATAAATAAAAATCTTGTCTTAAACATTAGTTTATCAATTAAAAATAATAAATATATAATGTCACACCCCAAATTCTATTATTGGATACAAATAAGCCCTGACGAAGCTTGAGCTAAGCGAAACCTGGTTGGCTGTTGAATATTAATTCAAAATAATAGTGGTATTTCAAAGTGTGTTTTTTCATTTAAATAAATTATCTACTTATCAAGTATTATTATAACACGTGTAAGTTGACACATTAACTTTGCAGTCGATAGCGAACAACCAAAATCTACGGATTAAAAACGATTAGTTCGTTGAATCCTACTTTGGTCACCTGCCTAGTTTTTGGCGTCAAGATCCTGAAAATCTTAGAAAATGGTTATTATTGATCAAAATATGTGCCTTGGTCTCACAATGTTAATAATTGAGGAAATAGGCAATTTATACATTGAAGTTTATAAACGAACTTAAGAGGGTATTTATTACCAGAGAATACCGGAAATTAGTCCCTTTTAAATCAAATTCTAGACGTATTGACTCTTTTTTACAAAAAAAACATAAATTTATTTTGAAAGGTTTTTATTTTATCTGGTACACGCAGTTTTAAAATTTTGAAAAACTAAGTGTATTTCTAATATACTAAGGTTATACCGTAGGTCATTGGCAGATTTGTTCAATTTTCAAACGATAGATTCTATTAAACAACACAAATTTCAAATCATATAATCATACAATAAAATAAATCAATACATAATCTAGTCAACACAGTTTTAAAATTTTTAATTTTAGTTAAATTCAAATCATTAAAAAATAAATCCGAGAACGTGTGTTGTGACAAAAATACCGCAGTTTTTCTACTTATTTAAGGTCTTACAAACTAAAATATTTCAATTTTTTTTACACACTTATTTTGTTTAGACATTATTAAAAAATCATAAATACTTATGATCAAAGAAGTACACTATATTTAATAATTTATCATTTTGCGTTTTGAACATTTTTATTGCTTAATTGAATGTAGGTATATATTAAAGCAAGTTTTGAATGAAATAAATCGATATTAAATCTTTAATTTAAAAAATTTGATACGGGGAATAATCGATCTTTCTCATTGGAACCTCCGTGTACAGTTGCAAGCATTTTTAAACTTTTATTCTCAGCCTCTGGTCAATCGTTCTTAACTATTTGTAGTCAAATAATATGCCAGCAATATGCATTACATTTAATAAATGTTTTATTATTTTAGGTACTTTGGAAGACATGTCAGCAGTTCCAGGAAGTTGAACTAATATTATAATCCTGTGCCAGTGTATAAAGCCAGGGAAGAAGAATATATCCTTTGAGTCTCCGGCACGCTCCTCGTTCGGACTAGACCTTTACTTTACACCCCACCCCCATCCACACTCCAAAATGCAAAAGGAATTTCGGACCTTACACAGGACGCAGGAATATCTGAGCTCAAAGCCGCCGCCCTCCTTGAAATAATTTTCAAACCAACCCTGAAACGTGGAATAACCATAACCTACTTAAATAATTTGTTTTTTTACACAACATGTGTGGGTAAGGTAATCTGTTAAAAACATGTAACTGAAACTCTGTAACATGAAATAAATAAATTCTTTATTCTGTGCTCTGTAAGGACTTTGTTTAGTAAACAATATGATTTTCATAATTTAAACATGTTTGTTATTGAAGTAAATACTTCTTTACGCAAGCTTGACTTGAGGGGTAAACTGGCGAATGCGTTACGGAAATTACAGCGTTACGAGAGGCGTAATATCGGGCGTTCCGAACGTTACGGAGTCGAACGATAATAAATTTAAATTAATTTTGAGGTTATTTACAAAACCTAAACAATATAACGCATCCAAATAATTCATAGCAATATTAAACAATAAAGAACACATTAACATTTAGTGAGGCAAATAATTTCAAGAAAAAATTATGTTAAAATGTTGATATTATTTTTTAGTTAATTTAATAATAATAAAACACCACTTTAACCGCTGTTTTAATGGTACAAATTAATTACAATCATGGAAGAATAAAATATTTAAAAAAATTGTTTGAAGTTTGAGCAATACCATTACCAATGAAATTGTTATGCATCACTTTAAATTAGGCAGTTAGTAAGTAATTGATTGAAAGCTAGTCAAAGATAATCAGAAAATTACATAGCAAAGGAAAATCAATTAATGTAGAATCCTTAATCTGCTGGCTTTTTTATAATACAAATGAGAGCTATTTTTGGTAACGGTAACTCCTAAGAGTTAATTATATATACAGCAATTATATACCTAATTTAAAGCCGTAAATTGTGGTTTCAAATTAGGCTCAATTATAATCAAATACGGAGAAAAGTCTATGAATTTTCCCATGAATAATAATCATCCTTGCCAAGAACTTCTTCGAATTAATTAGAGGCAAGAATGTATATTGAATTAAGGTCTACCCTCAGTAATTAGTGGTTTATAGTTTCTCATTTATGTAGGTTTGATTGAAGCAAAGTAAATAATGTTATTAATTAGAATAAGCAATAATAACACCCCTCTGCTCGTATTTAAAATAAGATAAAAGTTAAAAAAAGTAATTTGTAAATGTAGCGTCTTATTTTCAAAAGTAAATGTAATTTAATTTTTTTAAATGGAGATAGAATTAGGCGCTCCGCTGACGAGGCAACAGAAAACCAACTAAAACCGACTGTTTTCTCTGTCTTGATTGGTCAAAAAGCTTGTTTAACCATAGACGAAGAACAATCAGCTGACAGCTGGCAACTAGCAATTGCCGCCCAGGGCAATCAGCAGTGACAGTCGCGAGTCAACGATTGCGTTACCATTGACAACGGGGTTTTGTGTGATTGTGAAGTGTGCGGGCCATCACATTGTCATACAAAGACAGTTGGCAGTTGAGAGTTTTCAGTTGCCTCAGTGGGCGCAGGCGCTAATTGAAATTTTAAATAATCACTCAAAAGATAATAAACTCTTTTTCTTTATTACATGGAAGTTAATGAAGAAGAAAATTTTGTTTTGCATAGAGAAACTCAATGTAACTTAGAACCTGCATACATAGTGTTAGGTAGCTTTAAATTTTTTTTTTACATTAGCTCCACACAGGAGGCCCCGAAGAAAATAATTTCCATCAGGGCCTATGTCATCTTTGGGAATGATGTGTGGAGGATATTTTTAAAGAAAGGAAGGAGAGGAATTTCTTGAAAGGAAAAAGGTATGAGGTTTGGGTAGGAATCTGGGGTTCAGCGTGTCCAGATCATCCGCCGCCAAGACTTAAACAAACCTAACCGCATGATCCTGGGCACCCCTGATAAGTCACGAAACATAGCGAACCACTTTGGGTGACCAATGGCAGAGGTGTTGGATATTAATTGATTACCTTTTTAGATTGAGACAAAGCTGATTGTGTTACTTAATTTCACAAAAATGTACTTCGGTAAGAAATACGACAGAAATACGAGATTTGATTTTTCTCTGAGCGGGAAGAAGACGATGTTTAATTTTATTTTTATTGTAGAAACAGTTCATTGGATACAGTGAGAAACAATTTACAGATATTAAATATTACATAGTGGGTACCTGTGATGTTTCCTTGTAATGTCTTATTTGTGGTAGGTAGGTACCCTCACTGAATAATTACCGGGTGATGTTTGTAGCGCAAATGTATGTGTGTGAGTATGTTTGAAGGTGTGCGATAATAAATTTAAATTAATTTTGAGGTTCATTCCTCACAATCTAATCGTAACAACAGTGCTAAAATCTATAGTAATGACGCTTGGAATGGGTGCTGGCATTTATGCCGACAATAGTTGTGTTGTTGTTTCTCACATTATAAACGCTAAAATCTAACTAAAAACTAGCACTTTTTCAATTGGAATTTTTTGAATTTCCTGCCGCAAATGTGAATAAACGTCGCTCTCTAACTAGAATCCGCATCGAAAAAGTTTTATTTTAAACTTTGTAAGAATTAAATCAACAATCCCATTCTAAGCGTAAATCCCATAATAAAATGAATCAAATTTTCGTTTAGAATGTGCGAACTCAGTGTATTGAAACGACTGATTTGTCACGATGATTGATTACAATCCAAACGCATCTTCAATATAGATTCTTATACACTGATGAATGGAATGGTTTTATTCGATGCCAGAAATAAAATTAGATTAGATTAGATACTAAAGAAGTATTTACTTCAGTCGTGTGGTCTAAAGCACACTCGTATTATTTTTTTTTAAATTTAAGTTAAATTCAATAATGTATCATGTTCTGCAAGTATTTAGATTTTTATTATTGTGACAGCTATTTTGACTTACAAGGCCATTTTCAAACTATGGTTGGAGCACTTTGAGACGACATATTTAAATGATTATAAAATTCAATTTTGAAGGTGATAAAAATTGATTTATTACCGGTTAAACCGATTTATTATTTTCGTATTAATTATTATCTCTTCTAATTATTTATTATATTTATCTATTAATTAATAATTACTTTCGCAACAAATTGGTATATGTAATATACTTGCAATTGATTAACTTAATTAATAACAATATTAAATTAAATTAAAATCATTATTTTTTTTTAATTTTCAATTTCAATTTCTGTTGAAAATCGAAAAGTATTTCCTATTGGTATTTAGTAGGTAATGATTATGAGTAATCACTAATTTATCATTTTTTTATAAGAAAAACTCTCTTTTTAACTTTTGAAGGTTATTCCCATCAATGTAATATTTCATTGAAGAAGAAGATAACAATAATAATGAATTTTTTTTTAAATATGAAAATAAACAAGACACAGAAAAATAATAAAAGATAACGGTCGCAACTGGGACTCGAACCCAGAACCTTACGTTTTACCGGGACATACACCTCTACCAATTGGGCTACTGCGATCTTATATGAGACTGTCGTAATTGTCAACTTCATATTTCAAATTTCAGAATTAACAATATTATCTTCGACTAATGTTAAGGTTCTGGGTTCGAGTCCCAGTTGCGACCGTTATCTTTTATTATTTTTCTGTGTCTTGTTTATTTTCATATTTTAAAAAATTAGTTTATTATTGTTATTTTCTTCTTCAATGACTAATTTATCAATCAAAATGCCATCAATCAACAAGATATAAAAATATAAACACAATAAAAACACTTTCACTAAATAATGATTAACTTTGAACTTCATGGTTGATATAATATCATAATACAACGAAACATGATACTCGTATGCTATTTGTTAGCAGTAACATCACTAACATGATTAATGCGCCATTATTTTCACCGCCCAGGCCACGAGTTCCGAGTACATCCATTGAACCAAAATATTTAGATGGCCATTACACTGCAATAATATGACCATTAATCTTGTCCGGTCTGAAACGGACTTAATGCATTTGCCAAATGTACCGAACTTCTCTATATGCCCTTATATGAAACACATACACGGTGGCTAAAGAAAATCACCACCTCGAGACTTGTCGAGTTTGTACAATATAATTTTAGATAAAGAATTGGACTTCGAAGTTTATACATATTATTGTAAAGTATTTTGGTAAGAAAGGTTTTTATTACAAAGTTTTGAAAATTTACTACAAGTTTCAACTTATTAGCCAGATTAATTAGCCTGATAAATACGTTAGAAAATATTTAATAAAACAAAAATTATATACTTTTTTAAAGCACTCTATATATCGTTATATAAAAAAAATACGAGTGTGATTTCGACCACACGACTGAAGTAAATACTTCTTTAGCTCCATCTATATATCGCATGACGGAGATATTTCATGCACTGGCTATGAGAGGAAGAGAGAAAGAAAATGTGCGCGCGCATTGCTCTCTCTTGCTTCTACCGTTCGCCTGGCAACGCATTTCACTTTTCGTAACGCATTCGCCAGCTTACCCCCAAAGTTAAGCGTGCGTAAAGAAGTATTTACTTCAATAATTCTCATATTCCATTTCAATCTAAAAACAGGTACAAGCTTCTAAAAACATTTGCGAAAACAGCGAAGATCATACATTTTGTGGCAAAAGTGTTGTCGTAATTTGTTGCGTGACTAGTTTTATTATTTTGATAGAAAGAAACGTAATTTTTTAAATCAATTGTTACTTTAATAGATACGCCGCACCGCCTAGAAGCTATCTATGAGGTAAATAAATATTTGTAATATTCATATAGCTGATTAAATTGTTTAAACAAAAATATTTCTAACTGCTTCAATTTCGTGTTTGACAAATGATCTACACAGTTAGTCTATTGAATGTTGGAGACGAACTCACTCAGCCAAAGAAAGACATGGCAAGTAAAAATGTTACTGATTTTTATGAACCAGCAACGACGAAGCATCAGACCAAAATAAATTACTGTTTCTTAAAACATAAAGTAAAAAGTAAAAATAAGCAGGCAAAGAGTATTTTCATATGGTTCTATTCTCGAAAAAAAAATTAAGATAGTGAAAGTTTTTGTTTTTTATTTTTATGTTGACAAACAAATTTCCTATAAAGATTTAAATTGTGCAACTTTCGATATGCCGCCAAAACGCACGATCGTTTTTATTCATGAATTCGGTGGCGTTGACGTCTCCCGGGCAACGTTGGTGCCAGTCGTTTTACCAGCTACTGGCGGATTCTACGTCATAACGAAGTTGTAGCTATTTTCGTTGGTTATTTTTGGGGTGTTATGCCGTGTTGCGCTACCTCCTTCTTTAGCCGACGTTTCGGACAGCGTTGCAGTGTCCACCATCAGGGCAGATCCGGCAGATCCGACGTTGTGTGAATCTGCCCTGATGACCTGCCGGATCTGCCCTGATGATGAACACTGCAACGCTGTCCGAAACGTCAGCCAAAGAAGGAGGTAGCGCAACACGGCATAACACCCCAAAAACAAACAACGAAAATGCTTTTGGCCGTGAAAATCTAAAAACGTATCCAAGTTGTAGCTAGTCTGAATCGTTTGGATATGCACGATTTTTCGATTCAATAATTATGGAAAAAAAATTCACACATTTAATGATATTCGTAGTTTTTGAGAGTACCCCATTGATTTTCGAAATTAAAAAATTTGGGGATATGTTAAATTTTTTTTGTTTTATACAACAATTCTCAAAATTAATATTAAAAAAAAGAGTTTTTTCTGGTCACTACGTACAGGGCGTGTGGCCTGAAATCGGATATAGGTACTTGGCACTACTTACTACCCGATCAGCAAGTCATTATCTCATCGGGAGATAGAACATTACAGAAATGGTTCGCACTGATACCGGAGGGGATAAAACACATTAACTTTACGGCTGTTGCAGTTTGGTAACGGAGGTGAAGTCACTGGATTTATTGATGGTCGTGCTGAGAACGTTTTATTGTTTCTTGAGACTAAAACTTTATCTTGTGAAAACGTAAAGGTTGTTAAGGTTCATAATTCTTCGAGTCGTGATAGGTAGCTTATCTGCAGAGCATTTGAAAAAAATATTTTTGAACTTTTAAAAATAGAAACAATATAATTTTCAACAATATTGCATTTTTCTAATAATTTTGGAAAAGTTTTTTCAAGTGCTCATAAATTCTCGTTTAATACAATATTATGCTAGAAAATCATACATTTTTATATAAGAATAAAGGCAGTGAAATTTTAATAACATAATATTCCATTTTTGAAACTGAAACTGAAAAGATTTCATGAGAAAAAAAGCGAAATTTGTGATTTTCGCATTAATAATTCGACAGTTTGCCGGGTAAAGATGTATGTATATTTTTAAAAGTATTTTTACGAGAATGTGGACGATGTTGACGAAGGATTTTTTTTTTACTATTAAAATAAAAAAAATTAAAAAAATACTGATATTTGGTTTGTCCAATGTCGCTCCTGGATAACTCTCAATCGCATTTTATTCGAGAGTGAAATATTCTCCCTGTAATGTTAATAATATGAAAGGTCACAAATCAGAATTAAAATGTTGATTAAAATTGCTTTATCTTTTGTCTTTATTGATTATATCTGAATAGCCAGATACTTTACAACCTTTCTCTTTTGCTTCTTATTTTCGTCTCTCACTTCTTTTTAGTCTCACAGTATCCCCTAAACGACGCTTGTATCCAAAAAAGGTGTTTGATAATCAATATTTTCCCGACTCTCGACTATTATTACATTACAATCGATCTCACAGCATAAAGCTCTACGTAGTTACGTCACGCACTCCTCACACGTGGAGTAGTCCATTCTCCACGTGCCGATACCCGGTCCAGTGACTATTCCATTCAACAGAGCCCATTAATCAATCTCCGGAAGCCGGCGACTGCCCGCGGAAAGCTTCCGGACTCGGACAAACAGAGAGAGAGGAAATAATCGCGTTTGCTACTTACATTTATTCCCATACCATGTAGATATTAAGTATTTATTGCTGGTCTATTGAAGCTTTACGTAGGCTGTACCACGCACGACTATCTAAATAGCGATTGTTTGATGGGGTGGATCCAAGAGAAATCGGAGTAATTAAGGTTGCCTTATAATTACTTATCTCTACAAGAGTGGGTGCGTTTGCCTCAATGAAGTATTAACTCATCTATTTTCTGAAGCTGTAAAGATTTCTTGAGCCGTTATCCCTGGCATTTTGAAATTTCACATCATTTTGTATTTAGATTTTCTAGGTAAATGCGACTATTTTCAGTCCTCTATATAATCTCTGTCATGCCCTATGAAGTTTTAAAGTTGACTGTTTTGTTTAGAAGAAATGTTTCAATATACAACACAACAAACTAAAATGTTTGTGTAAAAACACAAGCAATTTCCGAGTGAGAAGGTATCATCTGTCAAAGTTAACTTTCTTAAGAAAGAAAAGATAAAAAATGAACACAATTTCCAGTAAGGGCAAAGTGTGATGTAGGAGTTACATATATAAGTTAGTTTCAGGATGCAATAGACATAGGAGGTAGACATTTGAAATCCCATTTGCTGGAAACGCGGAGGTTGCGAAATGTCGTCCACAAAACGGGCTTCTATTGTCAAACGCCAAATCCATCGGTCTCAATTTTTCCATTCGTCCCGCGGGGGAACGATAAATCTTGAAATGTCAATTTTCATGAAATTGACCGATTACTGATTGCTTCTTGCGACGGACGGAATTTCAATCCTCTGTAAATTGCGAATAGAGAATTCGAGATAAGACGGCGTACGACTTGGTATAAGATGGAATAAAGTTGTAGATAAAAGTGATGCAATGGTAATTCATTTTCTTTTGATCTTGAAGTAAAACATTTGTATTTGATGTACAACAAATATTCAAAAATGGATCAAATCGTAAGATGCTTATCAATCGGTTTCTTACATTCTTTGTGATATATTTATATACCATATACCTATTATGTAATAGGTATATGGCTGCGACTGTACAAAACTAAAGGAACTATTTTATCCTCGCCATTGTTTTCAGAAGAATACCTATGGGTTCCGCTAAAAGCTCAGATAAAGAAAAAACCCAGAAAAAAGTATGAATTCGTCAAAAGCTTAATTTAAATAGCAGGTTTATCGATATATGTGAAGAATAATCCCACGAGTTGGCGCCACTAAATTCATTTACATGACAATTTTACGATAGTCGAAATCGGCAAAAATTCGAAGAAAAACAAAGACATTTTTCGATAACTTTTTGATCATCTTATTTGGTATTTTATGATTTTGAATGCATTCTTGCGTCGAATGAAAAGTTTTATTACTTCTTTACAATGGGACTTCAATTTATATATCTGTAACCGACGACTTTGAACGCGGTATACCTTTTTACTGATTTTATGAAGTTTTTGAAATTCCTTTGCATTTTTTAAATAACATTAATGAAATAATTCTACCCAAACTTTGAAGGAATGAATGCTTGTTGGAATTGCGGTTACATTTTATTGCAGTTACCAACAGAAGTCAAATAAAAAATACCTACATTAATGCCATAGTACGTAGCATATTAAATACAATGATCCAATACTAATATACCCGATAAATTGCGTAAATATTTACAAGGCATCAGAAAGAGTTAATTTGATTTTATGTTCTCCGGGCAAGGGGGCTCCGCAGTACCCACATAATTCTACCAATGATCAATAAATAACAGTATCTTCCCGATTCAGTCTGACATTCCCATTTCTCAGATGAATCTTGGCTACCAGTGATAAATAAATACATTGGGCGAGCTCTGCGGGTAACCAATCAATGTTGGATAACTTTGTAGAAAAAAAAACAGCTATGCCTACCTACTATCCAATTTGGCTCCAGTTTTAAGGACACATTTTTGATTAAACAGTATTTTTTATATACATATATATTTTTTTAGGTTAATTTCATAACAACAAACGGAGTGAATTACGAATAAACACTAACCGTCTGATAACGGTATACAATAATAATAAGTAGGTTTGTAAAAAAACAAGATTTGAGTTAAGTAAAGTTAAGTTTCAAGAATTTTAGTAAAGTTTTGCACGGAGAAACATGTTATTCTAAAATACGATCGTTTTATTCGTAAAAACGGTTAAAAACGGGACTGTAGTTCTTACGAAAAAATTAACAGGGTTTCAATGTTTATTGGCGGGAACATGTAAGAATAATTTGTTGGTATACGTAATTTCGTACTAGAATAACATTTTTCTCCGTGTGGGGGCTGGCTATCCCTAAATATGTCCGGATTCTTGCAATTTTAGTGGATGTTATAATATATGGTTGATTCATTCTCACAAAAGGTTAATAGAAGGTTAAGTTGGTTCTTTGGAAAGGAATATGGAAAGTTTCGGGGTTTCTTAGTAGGAGGTGATTGATATTGATTTTGATTGTGACCAAGGCTCTACGTGGTTATTTATCATAATTATGATTATTTGTATACGACGACGTTAATTAAAAAAATTAAATTTGAAATATTCTAGACATTTCTTATAGTCCATAAGCAGTGTGGACAATTCGGATTTATGGGATAATGACCAGATTAGTCTCCTTTAAACAGATTTATTTCGTGAATTTCATAACATATTATATTGGATTCCAGCAAGAATGGAATAAAACAAGGGAATACTATTTTATTTGCGGAGCTTAAAAAGAAAATTTCAAAGCTCGATAACTAATGATTGTAATGTACTAAAACATGTACGTTGACCAATAAATTTTAAATGGTAAAGGCTGTGTAAATTTCATTGCAGCAGAGCTCACGGTACGAGTTTTAATCTGGGACGTACAGAAGATATTCTATTACAGGTAAGTACCGACTATAAGTCATATCATTATTATATTATTACTATATTATTTAATATTTTTTTGAAATAATTATTTTTGAAATAATTTACTACCCTTGAAAAATTATGGGATTCTTTACAAATAAGGCGCTCCGCTGACGAGGTAACTGAAACCGGCTGGTTTCTATGTCTTGATTGGTCAAAAAGCTTGTTTAACCATAGACAAAGAACAATCAGCTGACAGCTGGCAACTAGCAACGGTCATGGCAATCAGCAGTGCGAGTCGCGAGTCACCGCTTGCGTTACCATTGACAACGGGTTTTTGAGTGATTGTGTAGTGTGCGGGCCATCACATTGTCATACAAAGACAGATGACAGTTTTCAGGGGCCTCAGTGGGCGGATCGCCTTAGTTTTAATTTTGAGAATGACAAAAATAATAATTTTCTCTTAAAAGTATTAAAATGACAATAAAGGATTTTTATTAGTACTTATTCAAAACATATAATTTATTTTTAATTTTTCGATTATGAAAGGAGGCAATTGTGAATCAAATATTTCTATTTCAGTGGTAGCTCCATATTTTTTCTTTTAGTAATAATAATATTTCTACGAGGGTTTTTATATTTACTAAAGTGAAACAATCTTTAGAACGAATCAAGTCATAAATATATGTTCCCAGCATCCGAAAATTATGTCGGTAGTTACATAAAACTAAGTTATGCTAAAGAGTAGGTAGCTATGTTTTATTTTAAATGTTCATAAAAGAAATAAAAAAATATGAAGGTTTGTTTCCACACACAGAACTTTCCAAAACATTAAACGCAATATTAAAAAAAGCATAAACGTTACATGAATCCGGGAATAGACTATTAAGAAATGTATTAAATGATGAAATAAAGATTTTATTCCAAGTATAGATAAGTAGGTACAAGAGAATGGTGCGTATTTTTATGCGCACGTATTTTCTCTAGAAAATATATCATTGTTTATTGGGCGGAATTTATTTGCTTTGAAATATTCTGGAAGAGAGCCATTGAGCAATAAGAGCGATAAGTAGGGAAACATATTTCGCAGAGGAGAATAAAGTAGACACTCCGTTAGTTTTATGTTTATGAAATAAATTTCGATTAGCAAACAATTAGAATAAGTATTCATGTAGGTATAGTGATGATAAGGGCTGGTTTTTCAGTATACCTACACAGATGTATAATATAATGTGGATTGGGTTGTCTGGATTATATTACTACCCGATGGCTACTTGACGAACGTCAATATCCCTTAAGCCGAGCAAAAAGCAACTAAAATACTAGCCCTAAGAGTCACAATATTCAAATAACGTGTCTCACAAGAGATCCCTTTGCTTTTGTGACGAGGGTTGAAGAAGGGGCTGAATAAATGGATTTGTTAATCCGGATAGAGATAGTATAAAAATGTTTTGTAATATATTCAAATTCATCAACATATGCCCGAATTTTTGAAGTAAATACTTCTTTTCGCACGCTTGACTTGAGGGGTAAACTGGCAAATGCGTTACGGAAATTACAGCGTTACGAGAGGCGCAACATAGTAATGACGTTTGGAATGGGTGCCGGCATTTATTTTAAACTTTGTAAGAATTAAACCAACAATCCCATTCTAAGCGTTATTCCCATAATAAAATTAATCAAATTTTCGTTTAGAGCGTGCGAACTCAGTGCTTTGAAACAACTGATTTGTCACGATGATTGGTAACAATCCAAATGAATCTTTAATATAGATTCTTACACACTGATGATTGGAATGGTTTTATTCGATGTCAGAAAGAAAATTAGATTAGATTACTAAAGTAGTATTTACTTCAGACGTGTGGTCTAAAGCACACTCATATTTTTTTTCATCGTACTAGTATAGAAAAAAAACAAACAGAAAAATGACTGACTATCATGAAACAACTATAGTGACCTGGTATTACGTTTTTTAAATAAAATATTTATTCAGTTTCTTTATATTCCATATTCGGATATTTTTAGAGTAAGCATATCTGTTTCTTCCTTCTTTCTTAAGACTTTCAACATTTTTCTTTCTTTATACATTAAGAAGTTTGTGACTCTATTTTTCACATATCTAGTTAATCTAAGTGTGTTCATATTTCTGGTTTCATAATTAATATAATTATGTATTATGAAGACTATCAAAATTATGTAGGTTAAAGTCAATTTCATCAAATACAAAAAAAAATATATATATTTTCACAATGTTTTGGCCGTAATGCGAGAAAACCACCTCAAGGACTAGGATAGCATATTTTTAAACCCCCACAAGATACCATTAAATAACTAATGTTTAAAAAAACTCAAATGTTTCATCTTAATTTTTTGACATTTTTTTTCGTTCACAAAATAGTTTAAAAAAAATATTCTGTTAAATCGAAGCAAAGAAGAGCGAAAATGAACAACGTCAATATTTAATTGATGTACATTGTCGATTCTTTTTACATTTTCTGAACACGAATACGATTGACGTGCCTTATTCAGGCTGTATATTACAATCAAAAGAAATTAAAATAGCATGTCTGCTTAGAAGTCAATCCCATATTCTGATCAAAAATTGATGAAATAATTGCTTCACCAGAATATTAAATAATTACTGTCGTGGGTAAATTGTCAAGCCGTGAGATATTCACCAGTTGGTTGAACTGCCATAATGTTATATTCATACCCTCCGACATGCGACAGTAGGTGAATACTTGTTTAATTTAGCTTACATATAGGACGGAAGATAATATTCATGTGTACTTCTTCAAATTATACAAATTCTCAGAAATACATCTTACTAATATTATAAACGCGAAAGTTTGTATGGATGTATGTATGTTTGTAACTCTTTCACGCTAAAACCACTGAAAAGGACTTTAATGAAACTTAACAATATAGGCTATAATTTATACCCAAAGCTTGCTATTTTCCATGTATTACAAATAAAAATTATTGTTTAATAGAAAATGTCAAAATTTGAGAATGACATTTTGAAAACAATGATTGTAAAACCAATTTTAGAAAATATTTAAAATAGTGAATTTATTAGAAGCACTCACCCTTGAATCGAAGCAAGAATTATAGATATTTTAAATAAATAGGTTAAAAATTTTGGTATAAACATAGATGGGACCTACGAAAAGAAAATAGGCTATACGAGGTAATCCTGCGCAGACGATGTCGCGGGCAGAAGCTAGTTATGTATATTAACCAAAAGAAAAGTCTTTCCTCTAAAGTTAAGAGTCACTTGTGTAGGCTTTTTATGAATTTTATTTAGGAGGTTATTATTATTATTCGGTTGTATGTAAGGGGGTCAGGGTTTGCTTAAACCCAATGCCTAGCTATAACAATAAAATTAATTGTGATATTCTCTACAAAATGTAGACCGTCCTAGATCGGAAAAGATCAAATAAGTTGGTGATATAATGTGAAAGACCTTTTGATCAATCGATCATGCTTAACTTACTTATAATGTGTCTGTTGTCTTCTACATAATATTTTTGTACGAAAGAGAAGAATGGAATTTCCAGAAAAGTAATTTATCGTTTTTACTTCTAGCATCACCTCCAAAAATGAAGACTACTTGTTTTTTTTTTGCAATGGTGTGGATGGACACCGCAATTGAGAATGGCTGAAATGGAAGCATCTTGAGAAGAGGTTCACACAGCATTGGATGGAGAGTAAAATTGCAATTGCCAACAAAGCTCCAAATTCTTACGGAATTCGTTGAAAATGGAAATGAATTTGTGCTTGAGAAATAGGAATGATTCAAAACGCTTTCATTATAATACATCGATCCTAGATCATATTGTGGCGACTACCTCACGGTCATCTCCCACCTCAACATTGTACTGCTGGTACTAACAATACCGCTCAATCAATAAACGCATTGGCTCTGAAGCACACGTGTCATCCTTATTACTCCCACTGTGTTTCCTCCCACACACACAACAAACATAACATGTACATACTCCAAAGTGGTGACCCCGACGTGATGGGAACAATAGAGTGATAAGGAAGTGTAACATAACACCGCAACAGTAACAGAATATTATTTATGTGTTTATTAATTTGTCTGTACCTTAAAGTCTATCCCACAAATTTGAACAGCTTCACAACCTGCTTATGTGCCGTTTGGTGGTAACATTATTAGATCTCGTTTCATCGATGCCAATAGCTAATAAGCACTAACTAAAGTTTCAGTACACAAAAAGCGCCTTGGAGGTGAAATTCCAAACAATTTTGATGGTTGGTAACTATCTTATTTCACAATCGATGTGTTCTAATTAGGCCGTAAAAATCATAGCAAGTAATTTAATGTTTGTAGATACAGATTAAAATGATAATAATTACAGCGATACGCAGAGTGGAAACAAACACGATATGACGATTGAAGTCGATATTAGATGAAATACTTTAATTACGATAATATCAAAAACATAATAATTTAACGTCAGCAATCTGCTATCTAGATATTTTAGGAACTCGATGATATAATCACGAAGAATCAAAATACACATGATTATATTACGCTAATAGAGGCATCTAATATTTATGATGAATGTAAATTGAGAAGATGAGAAATCTCCATTTTAGGCGGGGTAATAATACATATAACGTTCCCTTACAAGTTCAAATACCCCAATTCCAAAAATGAATGAATTATTGCAGAGAATATGTTGATCACAAGGGAACAGTTTCGAGAAAGCATCCCTTTGAGCTTGGGTAAATTTCGGAAAAAAACTGTTATTAATGCTCTTAGAAAATGTTTCTGGAAACATGGAAAGAAAACATTGGTATATAGCCGATAACTAATAATCAATTAAACATAACTACTACCTAATCGATTATTACAACTAGTAGTTCTGTGAACAGTGGACCTGGCGTCCATAAAATTATTTTTATAATTTTCCATTATTTAATAAATCAAAACCAAAATTTCCTCTGAAATCATTTAAATTTGTAAGTAGATACTTAAATACCTATGTAATTATAAACTTCTACTTCTTCGATGGCGCTACGGCCCATATCGAGCTTTGGCCTCCGGCAACATTCGCCTCCAACTCCTCCTGTCCTCAACTCCTCCTGTGCTTAATTTTTTAATGACATATCCTATTAAGGTAAAGATTAAAGGTTTAAATTCCTGTTTAACGCCAGCCGCCTGTTAGAATTATTCACGAAAAAAAATATTTTAAGTTGCGAAACTCAGGCACAAATATTTACATGTTTTACGATCATTTTTCTAAAGAATTTAATTTTACACATTGTACAATAAAACCATTACCGAAAAAGGATTCGTAAGTATGAGATTTTGAACTTGAAAGCAGATTTCTTAG
This sequence comes from Limnephilus auricula, assembly GCA_951813805.1. Classification (NCBI taxonomy): domain Eukaryota; kingdom Metazoa; phylum Arthropoda; class Insecta; order Trichoptera; family Limnephilidae; genus Limnephilus; species Limnephilus auricula. Next base: position 13,564,884 of record OX638403.1, read on the forward strand.
GCCTGAGAGGTAAAAAGATCTCCCTTAACCAGTCTCTCCCGATCCGGCCTGCCACCCAGTAGGTAGGCAGACGCATCCCAAGATCCGGACAAATCTTACCCCATGAACGCTGGCACCCCTGCTAAGTCACATACAGGAAGAGGTGTTGGTTATCCAATAAATGGTTCAAAGGCAGCGGTACCTATACCCGTTTCCCAAATTTGTCATATATTTAGTGCTTATAAAAAGACAAATAAAAAATACTCGATTATTTTAAAGGCGTGTTCTACTCGCAGTATTTAATTAAAGAATCTAAAATATTTCTAAACGATCTAATAACATTTTTAAACCAAAATCATATGATTTTGCATTCCATAGTAGTGTATTACCTTGTCACTTGTCACATAGTGTTTCTGTACCTTCCATTATGACTCTTAGGGGGCTTCTCACTATTTTCCTAATAGCTTATCCATACTGTAAAGTTTATTTTCAATTTACGTTTTATTTTTCGGTACGCGAACCTATGAATAGTGGCTATATATTGGATAAGTTGGCAGAGTTCTCTAACAATTGCAAGTATTTTATTTTTAATAATATTCGTTATAGATGGTGAGAAATCCCGCCAGTAACATCAAAACTAAGCAATCAGTGTGAAAAAGTTGTCAATTTCAGGTGATTATATAAATAATTTGATCGCATGCTAGAAATTTGCAGTTTAGTAGTCAAGGGGTGTGTAGAAGTACACATTACACAGCCCCGTCACCCCCATCATGGGCGCAAAAGGCTTCGCAACCATTCCGTGTAAATTAAACTTAATTAATACGACATAGCGAACAGAGCGATCATTATCGATAGAGAGGGTTTACCGCACCGCGCCAACTAATCAAATAAAATTAACCAACTCGAAAGCGATCATCCAAGAAAGTTCCCGCCAAACGCTTATTGTCTATTCAAATTTGGAACGGGAAACGGAAATTGCGGGAGCAATCATTGGCTGGCAGAAAGGAGGGAAGGCTGATGTGCATAAGGCTTCTGTGTGATTTGGGGGATGAAGTGAGTAGGCACCAGCCACTATGTTCAAACGCATGCATTTCTATTCTAAGATTCTTGGTCATGGAAAATGGAAAATTTTATCTAAATAGATCAGGTACTCACAATACTGTCTGAAGACTTTAATTACTCGTTCTTAAACGGAGAAAAATGTTATTCTAAAATACAATCATTTTATTCGTAAAAACGGTTAAAAACGGGACTGAAGTTCTTACGAACAAATTAACAGGATTTCAATGTATATTGGCGGGAACATGTAAGAATACTTTGTTGGTAAACGTAATTTCGTACGTACACAAACAAATTATTCTGCATTTTCCCGCCAAAAAACATTGAAACATTTTTAATTTGTTCGTAAGAACTTCAGTCCCGTTTTTAACCGTTTTTACGAATAAAATGATTGTATTTTAGAATAACATTTTTCTCCGTGTAACTTCCTAGAAATACTGCGAAGTACAAATAAATAATGATAACCTTCACAACTTTTTAAGTAGAAATTACTATTCGTGTCGGGTAGTTGCATAATTATATTTTTCTGTACATCGCGATTAGATCTACAAACACATTATTATTAACACTCGAGAAATTTGAAAAAATAATAAAATAAACGCAATGGCTTCTAAGGTTTTGTAGAGCTACTACAGCCCTTGGAACTGTAGTAATGTTTCATACTTTGCTACGTAGCCCTGATGATTGCATTCCACACACATGGATTCTGAGGGTTTTGTGGAGCTACTACAGCGCTTAGAACTGTTGTGATGTTTCATACTTTGCCACGTAGCCCTGAAAATTGCATTCCACACACACGGATTCTTAGGTTTTGTAGAGCTACTACAGCGCTTGGAATTGTTGTAATGTTTCATACTTTGCTACATAGGTTCTGAAGATTGCATTCCACATACATGGATTCATAGGTTTTGTAGAGCTACTACAGCGCTTGGAATTGTTGTAATGTTTCATACTTTACTACGTAGCCCTGCAGATTGCATTCCACACACATGGATTCTTAGGTTTTGTAGAGCTACTACAGCGCTTGGAACTGTTGTAATGTTTCATACTTTGCTACGTAGCCTTGAAGATTGCATTCCACACACATGGAGTCTTACCCACTAGTCTTGCGATGTCTTGAATAATATAGAAAAGGAGATGACCGGTCAGTGGTTCAGTGGGCATCGCGTTTGGGTCCCACCCAGGCGTTCCGTGTTCGATTCCTCGGCTGGCTAAGTCCTCCACCACAACACAAGCAACATCTTCCGCTTAGTGTGGTGGTAGTAGGAGATTTTCAAATGTTGTTGGGTTATTCGTAACCCGGGAATGTTTGTCTTTCTTTTAATAAAAAAAAAAAAAAAAAGATGAGAGCTAACAATTATTTTAAGTTTTGTAATATAATAAATCATCGTAAAAAAATGGTTGCAGAAAGGTTCTCCAAAATTGAACACTTAACAATTGATTACACACATCTAATGCTGCGTAAAAAATTGCGAACATAAGCACGAATTATCAATGAAGCAAGGTTCGTTCCTTTTCCATAATTCGTGGTTCGGCTCGAAGGTTCGGATCGCGTGTGTTCACGCAGCCTAAGACTCGCAAGCCACGGATATATACAAAAATATAGCGTAAGCTTACTTAGTGATAAAAGAGATGTAACTCGTACTTGCGAGCAAAACACGTAGACTTAGATGCCATAATTTCAGGTTTGCTTGCAATATACGTAGACCTCGCACGAAAAGTGTTAGGCTTCCTGAAACAACGCTCACTATAAAGGGTGCATCTGCTCCTGGCACCGCAACGTCCCTACATGTTCAAAGACTCAATTTCCATCGTAATATAATCGCTTAGTGTTATACTTCTCGTAATGGCAGCCGCTATACTCCATTCACAACATAATGACGGCTTAAAGAAAGACATTATCCGCACGGAAGGCGGTCATTTTGAAACCCAGATAAAGTTGTATTGGCAGTGCCACAAAGGGCGTGCCTGCCCGTTTACTAGTCCCGTTAAAAAATCGTACGAATGCTTAAAATAACTAGCGTTTCTGTCCTAATGGTCCGTTTGCTTTGTCACGAGACCGATTTTCTTTCCACCACGAACCGCCTGGAACGCGACGGTTAAGCGAGAATAAAACACGATAGCGGGAACACTTTTCTATGAAACGGGGCGGTCATCTGAATAAGGGAGAATAACTTTATGCGCCTAATAGTAGGTACAAATTTTAGGAAAATAATGTTAATGCACAGCGCAGGTCGATCGAAACAAACTTTACTGTGATTATATTGAAATTGACGCATTTATGTTTGTAATAATATGGCAATAATACAGTTTACGAATTCAGTGCTTGCACGCAAAGCAAACAAACCGGTATTTTTCTGACCAATTCGAATAAAATGAAATAGTTATAAATACAAATGTATTGTAGCTCGCTTGTACTTGGAAATGCTAATATATCACGTTTTATACGACACGGGAGCAAATGGCAGTTTAATTCTACCTATGTATTTGCAAAACAAATAAACAATTGTATGAAGCTGAGTGATGATATGAATATTAATGCCAATTATATTGTAGATATACACATAATTAGTTTCACTTATTACATAAACTAAATAAACTACATCATGGCCCTACGGTTGAGAGCTCGGTCGCAACCCCTATTTCAGTTGCACGTGTCGTTTGCAAGAAAGAGGGAGAGATCACAAAGGAGCCATCGGCGATACGTCTTTAGCAAATATATCGTAGACGTAGACCCTCGCCTTTGAGCATTCCTGTAAGTAAATATTATTCTGTTGTTGTCTTATTAAATCTTAACCGTTTGCGCGCTCGGGTTTGGCACGCAACTCAATACTCATTTGCACTAGGTAGTTGCAACTGTAGTGTTCGGCCAAGTTCTACAAGATTCAGTAATGGCCGTTGTGGGAGCATTCAAGAGACAGTTGGATTGGTAGCTGTGAAGGTTTATGTGGTCACAATACAAAAATAAAGCTCCGAAATGATAATAAACAAAGAAGCTATGGTCATGGCGTCACCAAATAAAATGATAGACAATAAATGTGATGAAATGGTGGGGGGGGGGGGGGGGGGGGGGGGGGGGGGGGGGGGGGGGGGGGGGGGTTGTTGCCTACACACGATGCGTCGATGTGGTGGTGAGAAGTACCTAGCTATGTAGATCTGGTCACTAAACACGCTTATAGCCATTTCAAGCAGTTGGGGCGATAGGCGATCCGCCCACTGAGGCAACTGAAAACTGTCAACTGGCAACTGTCTTTGTATGACAATGTGATGGCCCGCACACTACACAATCACTCAAACACCCGTTGTCAATGGTAACGCAAGCGGTGACTTGCGACTTGCACTGCTGATTGCCCTGGCCGTCCGTCGCTAGTTGCCAGCTGTCAGCTGATTGTTCTTCGTCTATGGTTAAACAAGCTTTTGACCAAACAAGACAGAGAAAACAGCGGAGCGCCTTACTGAGAGCATCTACAAACATTAGGAGCAAATAATAATGTAACTGCTACGTATTGTCGTAATTAAATAACATGTGAAATAAATAGTTTTGAATGAGCACCACCGTAAAAAGTTAATATATTTTTTGAATTTTATGGATAGATACTGTCAAACAAAGCACGGTTTACGAGATGTTTAAATGAAATTTTTATGTCATGACCGCAGTGGAATGAAAATGATGGCTAAAACCGTAGTATCGTGTCGAAAGTTTAGCATGAGCTCGAGGAACCTGTGAACATACTCGCATAATGCGTAGAACGTGAACATACAATTTGCTCAACATCCGACCCCTTTGAAGCGAGGCCTAAACAAATAACGTTCGAAGCCCTCGGGCCATTACCCATACACTTCTGAGTTACTTATATTATTGGTACAAGGTGTTATTGAAGTTACTCTTTATGATGTATTACATCGGAGGTCACTTTACCAGCCCATTTTCATAATTTATAATAAACCTTTGTTGTCTGTTTTTAGACTCATCAGTCAACAATGTCTACTATTTCAAGAAAAAAAATCGAACAGCAAAAGTAAACAATTTTCCAACAAGTTTTAGCATTTTATTCATATAAATAAACTTTAATTCTTGTTTTATCGTAGAAAAATCAAAGGATGTGGAAAAAAACGTAGCACTTTATCTGTTGATTGACAGAAAAATTGATATTTCAAAGTTTTTATGGCTCATGACGAAAATTAAGTCGCGGGTTCAAAATATTTGCGATGACCTTGTAAGAATAAGAACTAATAAAAATAATTTAAGCGGATTATAATTTCATGTTCGTAATAAGCATTAACTTTGTGGCTCGCCATAATTTACAATAAAATATATAAATTTGTTTTAGACCACTTTAATTTTAATTACACTCTACCGGTTTCGGAAGAACCCTTCCTTCGTCAGGAGAATATTAAAACTTCAATTTTCTATAGTTTTAATATTCTCCTGACGAAGGAAGGGTTCTTCCGAAACCGGTAGAGTGTAATTAAAATTAAAGTGGTCTAAAACAAATTTATATATTTTATTGTGGATTATAATTTTATCATCACGGGCAGTATTTTGCGGATTGAAACACTGGATTCCGACAAATAACGCCGACTACCATTTTGAGGATCCATTCCGATTTCTACCGCCCTCGTTGACAGACACGGAGTTCTTACTCCTACCATCTTTCTGATAATTCATAACGTTGATCGTGTGTGTAATATTGAGTTTAAAAATAAAATTTAAAGTTTTGCAAACCATCGGAGTTCTCATTCCAAATCCAGATCAACTAATGGGATCGTGATCGTTGAAGTAAGCCAGCGACCACAATCACCATAACCTACAATTTCTAGATAGTATTTTTCCTCCAGACTCCAGAGCGAACCCTTCGAGAGTTTTTGGTGTTTCTCCATTAGATAACAGATTTTGTATTGCACAGTTAAGTAAGATGTAAATATTTTTCTCATATTTTCAAAGCACAAATATCTTATATTTAAAAGAAGTTCTACAAGAGATGCGTAATATATAATATTTCTCTCGTAATAATTTAATGTGCAAAGTATAGGTACTAAATTATTGCTCGGGGCGGAATAAACGAGTCAATACTTCCCGCAAAGATGTGCGTAAGAACTTTGGTCGGTCGGTGTATCGAAAAAGTTTTGCCGTGTTGCCGAAATCTGAATTTGATGACGCCATTTCGGTAAAGAAACTTGTGTAATTTTCTGATTAGGGAATATCTGTTTGCGAGATAACAATACGATGTAGTCAAAGTTTTTTCATCATTGTAAACGTGGTACTTACTTGGGCTAAATGGGAAGACGTATTAAATGTATCCCAAAAGTTGTTAAATGATTTTTTGACTCTCAAAATAATTATTTTGATGATCGTTTAGATCTTTCTACAGTGCTTCCATTCAGAATCGATTGTAGATCGAAATGTAGGTGGAAACCTCATTGCCTTTCTTCTTCTCATGGATTATCTATATTGGATCGGCAGATGTTGGCAAGGCTAACGATACCGGATTCCTCTGTCCCGTATTCAGAGCCATGTCCTATCACACATCTTTTAAGGCTCCGTCAAACAGGAGGACGCACGAAGAGGACACTATATTCCAAAACACTGGACATTGCATGGTTTTACGTTTGCTACCCTTTATTATTTTATGAGAAGATTACTGGCCAAAGCAGCATTGATATTTATTTTGAAAGACTGAAGAAATTAGGACTCTTTAGGGCTGGACATTTTTTATGAAATTACCCTATAAAGCTTACAAGTTCTAATTTACTTACAATGTCGTGGGCTGTGAAGGTGGTAGTTAAAGGGTTTTAGACTTCTTGGATTCGACTGTCTGAAAATATGAGTTTAGCTCTAAATTTTACTGCGTCTGTGATAATTCATAAATTCAGTTTAGACAACAAAACAAATAAACTAACGCTCACAGTAAGAATAAAAACCAACTTTATGTAACACTTAAAGAATAGACTGCGGCATAACGTAAACATTAATGACCGATCCATTAGTAAGAGTAAATGAAGCTTTTATTAGTGGCCGCATGATGATATGGGTATCGTATGGGATGTCCATTGTTCGATGGGTTTTGTGATTAACGTCTCTGGTTTTCGTTCCGCAACTCTTGACGTCGATAATGGGTTCTTCCATGTATTTCCATTAGGGCCAATGTATATCTGCCAATCACTACTGTTGGGTAACCTACCCTACCCGACTAAGGGCAGAGTTCAATTATTAGGGTGGATTGGATAGTCCGCTAGGTACTTATTGTACGAGAGGTACCCGACCGTGCCCATGAATTATTAGTAGAGTTATTCTAAAATCAAAGCCATGCATGCCAATATACACATGCCAATATACACAGTAGTCCCAGCTCACAACTATATTCAAACTACCTAGACACTAATTTCAATTGGAGAATAAAACATACTAATTTCATTTTTTTTAATAAGAAAAACTCTCTTTTTAACTTTTGAAGGTTATTCCCATAAATGTCCCAAATGCAGCCATTATATTTTATTATTTTTCTGTGTCTTGTTCATTTTCACATTTAAAAAAAAAGATTATTATTGTTATCTTCTTCTTCAATGACACACTAATTTATTCAAGTTCAATGAACTTTTAATTTTCAAAACTGGAACTGATAGTATAAATCGGACAAGCTTTAAAGTACACGGAGAAAAATGTTATTCGAAAAAACGATAATAGTAAAAACGGTATTATTATATTTTTACAAATAATTTAGTGAATCCTTCCTATCAATATTGCTTTTTTTCGTTGCGTTGGCTGTATTGCGTACACATTTCATATCGTAAACAAGAATCGTTGATCACACCTTTCGAAAAGTTGTCATCCGAGAGGATTGCAGTATTAAAACGGACAAGGTATTTATGTTTTTTTTCATATACTTTTCCGTTTTTATTTACAGTAAAACGTAATTCTTTCATATTATAATAAAAATACAACAAAAACATTGACATAATATTTGTTTTTAGCATCCTGAAGTATCGTGTCATTTTAAAACGACACTGGTCGTTTGAGGTTATAGATACTATCAAACGCACACATGTGAGAACACTTTTCAAATATTATGACTATTTTATCTGATAACATATTATTATATTCATTTATATGTTTTTTGATGAGAAGAACACATCAATAGATAATACTTTCAAGTGATAAGTAGACATGATATTGTCTTTAATTGATGTATTTTTTGTGAATATTCTTGAAACTAAATCTTTATTTTCATACTAAAACGTCATTTACCTCTAGGAACCACTGTCGTTTTAAAATGACGTTGAATATTTCCTAAACTACCAGTTAAAAATAAAAATAAAAAAACGTTTAAAAAAATCTAATATTTCAAATACACATAATCATATGTTATTTATTTTTTTATATCTGTAGGAATTAATTTGAATGAGAAGGGGAATTCGAAATGTAGATTTCTTTAATATACATTATGGTAGATACGTACAGGGTCGACGTACATGCGCTACGCTATGCCTAACAATATCGGGACTACTTAGCAACCATACATTTTCTATGAAAATAGATGGTTCAGATTAACACTGGCCACACTTTGCGATGCGTGTGGCCAGTGACTCTGAAGCATATTTTTTAGGACTCAGTATGTATGTACCTTTAAGCTTCACAAATCCGATAATTATAATATCCCGTGATTTTTCACTGGTCTATGCTAGTGGTATAATAAATGTCTCTCTAACAAACCAATTCAAATGTTTGTGAGTCGAGTTTTAACGTTTTTTTAACGAATCTTCGTGATCCTACGATAATAATGTATACTTTGCTTATACCACCAAAGCTAGGAGCACTCCTATCCCGGTGCGGCTGATTCACCAGGGAACACTGATTTGTTAAGGCAACATGTGCCGATATAACACAGCAACCTAGAGCCAATAGGAAAATTTAGGTAACCGACGAATTCATCGAAAGAAAATTTATCGACCAACGAAAAGTTAGGTTAGGTTAGGTAGGTTAGGTTAGGTTAGGGTAGTTTAGGTTTTCGAAAAAAAGTTCATACATAATTCGTTTTCGATGAACTCGTTTTCGATGAATTCGCCGTGAACCGAAAATTTATCATATATATTTTTTTATTTTTTACATTAGCTTCAGACAGGAGGCCCTGATGAAAATAATCCCCCTCACGGCCTATGTCATCTTTGGGAATGCTGAATGTCATTTTAGAAAAGGAAGGAGAGGAAGATCTGAGAAGGAAAAAGGAATGAGGGGAGAATAGGAATCTAGGAGTCAGTGTGTCCAGAAGTAACTGATGTATGAATCTAACCCTCCCACTGTGAGGCAAGGCGATATTCCGAGAGAGTCCTGCTCTGCTAGAAATCAAAAGATCTCCCTCCACCAGTCTCTCCTGATCCGGCCTGCCCCGCAGTTGATGGAAAGACGCATCCGCCGCCAAGACCCGGACAAATCTCACTCCATGAACTCGGGCAGCCCTGCTTAGTCACCAAACCACTCGGGATGATCTGTGGCAGAAGTCTTGGTTATCCAATTTGAATTTGGTAATAGATAAATAAATTAATAACGAAATTTTCCGATGAAGAATTTACAATAAAATATACGATGAATTCTTTGAAAATTGCGTAGGTAACTACGTAGTAATTATCTTATCTGATTATGATAAATGAAGGTACATTCACATAGATAAGTTAATTTTATCTAATCAAATAATAATTGTCTAGGAACATGAAGATAATGCTTTAGTTTTATATCGAATTGCTTCGAAAAAGAGTCAAAACAGTTATTGTGATTTTTCTGTGGGTAGTGTCCGATCAGAATTTATCAAGATTATATCAAAACGTAGAGAAATTCAGAAATTTAAAATTAAATCTAACTCGGGAAAACAGCACATCTTCCTAGACGCTGTGTCATTGCATTAATTTACAGTGTGTGTTTTGTGAAGGAATAACCACGACAAAATTGTAATTGTTTGGAATTATAATAATATACATTTTTTCTTACCTAAAGTTTTAGCTTTTATAAATCAATAAGTATTGTTTTGTTATGTGCCTATTAAATTTTTTCTTTCTTCTATTATCGTAATTTTTACCCTAAATAGATATTTTGTGCGCTAAATACGAAATACGGATCAACTAATTAGCTAAATGCTGTGCGAAATAAGGATCAACTTATTTTATTCTTTGTGTTATAAAAGTTATGAATTGACAAAAAATGATTTCCATTTAATATTTCAGGAATTTAAAGTTCCCGTTTAGTTCGGATTTTTTTATTCATTTCCCAAAATTAGCGCCTTTAAAAATAACCATGCTAAAATATTTTTTTTACAAATCATTTATTATTATCATTATTGTTGACTTTTCAATAATTATTACGTCCACTTCAACTGAAATAAGGGTTCCGATAAATAAATTTCACAAGATATGATTCAACTAATACAGAATTTAAATTATTGAAAAATTTATTTTTCAGATGGGAGGAACATAACTAATAATGCTGAAGAACGCTGCCACTTCACACATTCAAAACTAGTCCAAAAGCTACCAACGTGCAAACAATTCCAATTCCAACAATGTCGACAATGCGACCAATGCCACAATATGCATCAATGCCACCAATACCTTTACCCCTATCGGAAGCAGCTATTGGAATTGATTTGGGTACCACCAAATCTTGTGTTGCTGTGTTCAGACATGGAAGGGTCGAGATTATCCCCAATGAACAAGGCAACCGCATCACACCCTCCTGCGTGGCTTTCTCTGACTCGGGGTTCCTTGTTGGAGACGCCGCGTTGAGTCAGCTCTCAAAGAACCCCAATAACACAATGTATGGTAAGTTTTTGTGGTGATGAACCTATCACTGAACCTATAACCTATAACCTATCACTGAACCTATAAAACAAATACAACCTCAAATTTGCAGACCAATTACTAAATTGGGAGACGTTCATGGGTACCGCCGTCCCGGGAACCATTTATTGGATTACCAACATCTCTGCCATAGGTCACCCCAAGTGCTTAGCTACGTTTGGTGACTTACGTGGTGACCTACGCAGGGATGCCCTAGTTCTTTAATATATTGGGTGAAAAGTTAGATAAAACTTTAGTAAAATTAGTTTTGTTTTGCAGGTGTTAAACGATTATTGGGACGCAAGTTGGAAGACCAAACCTTTCGAGAAGATATCAACCATTGGCCATTTGAAGTTGTAAATGATGACGCTAATCTTAAAATTAAAGTTAAATACCGAGGCGAGTCTAAGTCATTTTTTCCCGAGCAAGTGAGTTCTATGGTCCTAACACAAATGAAGAAGATTGCGGAAGCATACTTAGGAATGACTGTCAACCATGCAGCCATTAGTATGCCTGCCAGCTTCAACAATTCCCAGAGACAAGCCACAATGGTTGCTGGTACTATATCAGGATTCAGTAGGATATGGCCTATTAATGAACCTAGTGCCGCTGCCATTACATACTGCATAGGTAAGAAAAGCGAAGGTGTGAGCAACATCCTCATATTTGATTTGGGCGGTGGAACTATTGATGTATCAATCATCACTATTGATGATTCCATCTTACAAATCATATCAACAGCAGGGTGTACAAACTTGGGTGGTGAGGATTTCGATAACAGATTAGTGAACCATTTCGCGCAAAAGTTTGAAAGGAAACACCATATGAATCTTACAACTAACAAAAGAGCACTAATGCGTTTAAGGGCATCTTGTGAAAGAGCAAAGAGGACTCTTTCATCTTATAACAATGCTAGTATCGAAATAGATTCCCTGTACGAGGGTATCGATTTCCATGATTCTATAACGCGAGCCGGGTTTGAGGAATTAAATTCCGATCTGTTTAGATCCACGATGGAACCTGTAAAGAAGGCACTGCGTGATGCCAATATGAACAAAGACCAGCTGCACGATATCGTCCTCGTTGGAGGTTCCTCCCGAATTCCTCAAATCCAGAAGCTTCTCCAAGACTATTTCAATGGCAAAGAGCTCAATAAATCCTTGCACCCTGAAGAGGCCATAGCTTATGGCGCAGCAGTACAAGCGGCTCACCTTCAAGGAGACAAGTCCAGAGAATTGCAGAAACTACTTCTTATGGAAGTCACTCCCCTGACTCTGGGATTTGAAACCAATGAAGGCAAGATGGCGACCGTAATCATGCGAAACACCGCTATCCCTCTCAATCGGATCGTTACCCTCAAGACCAAATTTACTAAAGAGCCCTTAAAGGGGGCTGTTGTCAAGGTGTTTGAAGGTGAAAGCACCATGGTAAAGAAAAATACTCTCGTGGGCGCACTCCGTCTAACAGGTATTCGCTCTGAACATAAAGTCAAATATATCTTCGACATCGATGCTTATAATATCCTCCGAGTTTCCGCTTTCGACAAAGGAATCAACAACATAGTGAACATGACAAACTTCAATTATCGTTTTAAACTACAAGATTTCGATCTTATGAAAAATGAAGTGCACTCTTACTTTAATGATAAAGAACACCAGAACAGATCTATCGAAGCAAAGAATAAACTGAATTTATACAGTTTGAGTTTGCTTTCTAGAGTAGAGAGTGAAAATAGCAAGGTATCTGATATTTTAAAAAGTGCACTCCGAGACAAGTGCAAGGAGATCGCAAATTGGTTGGACGGAAACACGTCAGTTGAGGAAGAAGAGTACGCTGAGAAACAGATGGAATTGCTAAGTCTGTATAACCAAATCATCATTGACACATACAAGGAAGCAGGGAGTTCGCAAGGCACTTCCAGTAATCATCCTAGCGACATCACCAGCAGCTCTCCCGGCAGGGGTCCCGTCCCTACAGGATCAACCCAATCTGAACCCCGTCAATCAAATACTATCAATGAAAATCTCATCAATTTCTAATGCAGTACATTTCAGAGTTATAAATTTAATACTTTAAATATTTGATATTACCATTAGACTCTTACCTTTAAAGCGCGTAAAATACTACCAGGTTGCTCTAAATAATACCGCATATTACTCTCATACAGCGACTATTCATACATTTCAAGGATTGACTATCTATTATTATAGTGTTGATGATAAATAGTTTAAATTTCATATGCGTCGGGTTGACAAAAATATTGATAACTTGTCCAATTAAAAAAACTAAATAAAAATATTTTTTTTAAACGGACGTGATTAGCCGCTTTCCTGAAGTTTAATATTTGGATAAAAGTGTAATGATATGAAATTAAATCATATCAAACGTATGTTTTAAAAATATTATTTTGAGTCTTCCTCACTAAGGAATTATGTGTTGAGGCGTAGAAGAATAAATTATAATAATATGTTGGTAACTAGGTATTGGTGTGTCTTCAAATTCTACATCGTCCATTACGAAGTAGATATTTTTTTTTCTTCTGAGAGATCAACAAGCCAGCCTCATTTCTTATGTATCTACTTTGGTAGCAACGGAGTTTAATTCAGTTTTTAAACTACTGGAGTTTCATTTATGTTCAATATTATTTATTTGCGGGACAATATACTCATATATATACAGGGAGTATCGGCACGTACCCGACAAACTTTAACCAGCGATTCCTGATCATCCTTATTTAGAGTAAAACATGTTATGGCGACTTTGCTCTCCGGTAACGTTTATTTTCAATATAAAAAAAAATCCACACTCCGTCACTGTCCACCACTGCACGCTACCCCCACCTCGGTACCCGTACCAATAGCGCGATAGGGTATCGCGGCGGGTGGCGAGGTGGGTGTAGCGCGGAGTCGTGGACAGTGACGGAGTGTGGCATATATTTTTTTTAAATAAACTTTACCGGAGAGAAAAGTCGCCATAACATTTTTTACTCTAAATATGATCAGGAATCGCTGGTTAAAGTCGGTCGGGTAAGTGCCGATACACCCTGTATATTTAGTTCATAAGTAAAACGTTTAATAATATTTATTAATCTGTATCGTGAGATTAGAATCGAATTTGCTAAAATATAAAATAAGGGCATAATGGGGCCGAGAGACTTAGCTATAAAAGCGCGAGAGGTATTTGGCTTGGCCTATTTCAGCATATCGGTCGCTATACATCCCACTGGGAACTAACTGACTCTGTCACAAGTGTAAATCTACACCAAGGAGCCAACAATTTATATCGAATTCGGAATGACTCCGTTTGGCCAGGTTTAATATAATTTTATCGGGTCGAGGGTATTATTTAGTCCCATTTTATTCCCTGCACATAATTTTGTGGACCATTGTAATTATGAGTATTTTGGGGTATAATTTCCGAAATGAAATCACATAGTTTCAAGAAAATAGTACAAACACAATTCCGTGATAAATAAATAAACAGTTGCCCTGTGAAAAATACAACCACCTACGGCTACTGCGTGGTGCCAGGAAACTCGTACCTACAAACACAGTACGTAGGTACGAGTAGGTACATACTACAATATGTATCTACTTTAAAAGGCCGAATTGCCCAAATGTACAGGTATATATTTTTCAAACTGGAAATTACACAATAATCAATGATATATGTTTTTTTAATAATCTTCGCAAATTCATCTTGCGGTGTCATTTTTAATTAAATTAAACAAATAACTTTGTGTACACCATTACATAAACACATCTACCAACATGTCGATAGTTGTGATTTTATAGTGGTGAACACAAAGTTATTTGATTAATTTATTTAAAGAAAATTAAAAAAAAAAAATTATAATCTTGTAAAATCTTTCAAAAACCTTGTTTACTTTTTGTATATTTTGTCCGTCTTACTCTTGCGATATAAAAAATTTAACGAAACGTTCAATTGTAAATTCTAATATTTTCAGAGCAATAATTTGCTTTAAACAAATTAAACAAAAAAACAATTAGTAGGACATATTTTTAAGCCTGCGGGAAGGATGCAAAATAACTGGATAAAAGACACGAATGAAGAAGCCGGGCAAGAAAGCTAGTTAAATATATTTTAATTCAGAATGGTATTCAACATTCAGCTGAATAATCCCAAAGTTTTAACAGCAATATTCCAGCCACCCTTTACAGGAAACAAGTCTGATGACTACGACTCCAAAACGAAATGAATGGCGTGACAGCCAGCCTTTAAATCGGGCGACTAAACCGTGGCGCACATTCACATTTGAGTTTTGGAATAAGAAAACTTTACTTCGCGTTTTAAAGTGTTGCCTGGGCAATCTGAGCATGCCAAAACGTCGTCGCTGGCTCTACCCAGACATATACTATTTCTTCTAATACCATAGTTTTACCACGATTCAGCAAATAAAGAGGATATTGCTAAAACACACAATTTATTTAATCATAATTTCGTGTGTCACAATTGGGACTATACCGCAGATGTAGCAGGACTAACAGATTACCATTGAAATCCGAAATCATTAGGTTAACGATCTAAAGTGATCTGCCAGCTTCGGATGGATGAGAGTCGGCAAACTGGAAGAATTTTAAAAAGGCCTTTGACCAAAGCTGGGCGCCAGTAGACTTGTATAGAAAAAAAGAAGATTGGAATGTAAGAAAACCTAACAGCAATAGAAATTCTTAGATATTTGTGAGCAGATATCAAAAGAATAGTGGACAAAGACGATGAAAAATTGGATGAATAAGTTGAAGCCAGTGACGAAACTTCTGTAATTATGTCAAATCACCATCTAAACATAATCAATGGACCGGTGTTCGAGATCTTAAGATGATGACAAACTGATGTACAGTTTTAGAAGAATGGGGCACTCAACCGATAAGGATGTTCCTGATGAGAGTTTTGTCAATTTTGCAAGGCCCACACGGAGAAAAATGTTACTCGAAAAAACGATCATTTTAATAGTAAAAACGGGACTGAAGTTCTTACGAACAAATTAACAGGGTTTCAATGTTTATTGGCGGGAACATGTAAGAATAATTTGTTGGTATACGTAATTTCGTACGTATACCAACAAATTATTCTTACATTTCAAGCTTCAGCTAAACAAGCTCTCATCTTCAAATCTTTCTGATGCTGGCTTTCATAATATAGGTCTTATGCAGTTTCTTGGATCTATCGCTTAGAGTAATGTCGTAACCTTTCTTCATTTTACAAGCAGTAATAACGAGAATGATGGAGTTGTTAAAACGAATATTTTAGGGCGTAGTCTTTAGTAAAATTGTTAGTATTTTCCTTCGCTGCATCCACTTAATTCTACGAGCATGCTATTTCCCGACCAATCCGACGATTTAGCGAAAGGGGGATTTGAACATGCAACATTAGACCCGTTACGTATTAAAACGAATATTTTAGGGCGTAGTCTTTAGTAAAATTGTTAGTATTTTCCTTCGCTGCATCCACTTAATTCTACGAGCATGCTATTTCCCGACCAATCCGACGATTTAGCGAAAGGGGGATTTGAACATGCAACATTAGACCCGTTACGTATTAGCACTCGGATGAAACTAGCTCCAAGTTTACAGTTTACTCAAAGCATTGGTTGGCTTGTACGCTATACGCTGCTACTGAGAGCTTAATGCGGCGTGGGACGTTTAGATTGCATACAGAATAGAGATAAAGTTATAAGTAATCAATCAGGTTATCCCTGAATATAAAATTATGTAGTTCTGTAATTCAATAATGTGATAAAACTTGATTTGTTCAAGTTTTTTATTTTGGTGTCTTACGCTCGGTTTAAATCATAAGAACTTCAATCTTTTCTAAAAAAAAAATTAATAATAATGGCAATACTTACATATCAGTTTTATTGTTCGTGAAATATTACACAAATAATGCCGTTTTTAAGGGCTGGAAAAAAATTATAGTTAGATTAGATTAAAAGAGACTTTAAGAAACAAATAACTAGTTAAATTTATATCATTGAAGAGGAAGATAACAAAAATAATCAAATTTTTTTAAAATATGAAAATGAAAAAGACACAGAAAAATAATAAAAGATAATGGTCGCAACTGGGAAAGTCTCATAATAGATCTCAGTGGCCCAATTGGTAGAGGTGTATGTCCCGGTAAGACGTAAGGTTCTGGGTTCGTGTCCCAGTTGCGACCATTATCTTTTATTATTTTTCTGTGTCTTGTTCATTTTCATATTTAAAAAAAATTGATTATTATTGTTATCTTCTTCTTCAATGATATATTACATTAATGGGAATAACCTTCAAAAGTTAAAAAAAGAGTTTTTCTTATTTAAAAAAAAATGAGTTAAATTTATGTTCAGGCTTGAAAACATAGTGAAAAGATTAAAAAATGCACAACATTTGAATAAAATTTCTCTACTTTCCTTTAATTATGAGAAAAGTTATGCCAGAGAAGTGTTCCGTTTAAAATATTCTCTATGTCAACTCCATAAATCTGAATCGAGGGCAAAGAATATTCCCTATGACTGAAAAAAAAACGGTTATTCACACCTTACGCATTTGACATATTTAGACGGCGGAGCTTTTTGCTGCAGACCAATAGCGGCACTTTATGCCAACAATGCGGAATTTTTAGTGGCTGTCATTGGCTTGAAAAAGGCGCCGAAGTGTTGAGTACTTGTGCACAGGACTGGTTCTATGCGGGATACCAAGTGCCAATTTATACCAACCAACGTAAAAATGTGCTTCACCGACTTTAAGCAGACAAATATATCAAATCAGTATAATATAATATTATAACGGTGTTCGAAACCTAATGGTCTAAATATTTGCCTTGGGCTTGGATTGGGTTGGGTTGGGTTGGGTTTTGTCAATCCATTTTAGGTATTTAAAATATTTATACTCGTACATACAATATATTGGCCTATGTTTATGATTGTAGAAAAAATAGTCAGAGTTGCCCCATTTCAGAAGATGGTTTATTATAATGTAGATATTATTATATTGCATCCAACGATTAACGTCCGGAAATATTATAATTTTGGTATTAGATACACGTAGTGCATGATACAGGAGTGAGAAAACAAGGAGAAGAGATGTAGCTCTTCCAGTCGCGAATGGCAATATTTTTAAAAGCTTCTTTCAGGAAGATTTCCGATAGTAGCTCCAGGGACCCTAGTGGGCTGTATGCTATTATACGTTTTTGTATGTTTCACATTAATGGATTTTTCGTTAAATACACGATACAGACAGGCCTTGCTAAGATAAAATGATGTAACGTTGATTGTTTAAATGGTCCAAAATCTACCGTAAGGCATGTTAATAAAAATTACATAATCACACAACTGTGGGAAGTTATGTTAAAAAAGTAAAAGTCGGTTCCTTCGTAGGATTTTTTAATTAAATAATTTAATTTTTAGTTAATAAAAATTAAATAATCACAACTAAATTGGAAATTTATGTTAAAAAAGTGTATGTGATCACATATTAGATGAGTCGACAGCTGCTTTTGGACGGATGAGAGTTGCAAAGCATCGATAAAATGTAGACCCTAATTTGAGGAAGGCCTTAGGTTTGTGAGAATATAAAAGATATAATTAATTTATTTATTCATACATGTGTCAAATAATATTTGCAAAAGAACCGCATTATTCATAAATTCCGTAAAAATAGCTTGGTTGACTGCCTAAAAACTAGAATAACTACATGTCATTAATTAATGTATTAGGATTGCAGCTTTAAAGTTCATTGTAATATTTAATAAATGCAGAAAATAATATGAACAACAGAATCACCGTAAAGAAGATATATAGGACACGAACCCACATCCTTTTTAATTTCTATTAAATGTTATTAATTTTCTCGATTATAGAGAATTTTGTGTTTCTGCACTGTGCGTATACTAGATAACAAATGATTTTGAAATAATAAAACACAATTTCAATTAAAAATAATAAATTACTTACCATACAGTTTAAACAGAGATTTTGAAAACAGTGCGTTTTAATTATTAAGCCTAAGTCGTACATTTAAAAGAAAAGTTAGCCTACCGCGACGCTACCCAAAGATAAACGGATATCCGAATACTCGTCGTGAGTAGTCAGAAAATCTCGAATGTTACAAGTTAGAAGGCTGGTATTATTCAGTTTTAGAAAGCACCTCTTTTTTAAACCAAAAATGAATGCAAACTCGCAGACAGAATAATTTAGAACAATAATAATAGAAATGTTCCTTTTTTCTGTTGATACTCAGTAAACTATGGTAGATAGGACAAGTGATCGAAATTTATCAGGATCAAATGATTTGTTTAGTGGCAAATTTATGAACTAACAATCCAAAAATCGTCCAGCCTTCGATTTTTAATACAGCGTTCTTGATGTGATGTTTTACAAAAACTGCGCTCTACAAATAATCCAAATATTATTATTATTATGTAGATGGATATTTACTAAAAAGGCTATGCATTATGTAGAAGTGTGGTAACCGACATGGTTCTTCGAAGAGAAAATGGGCAAACCATTTGCTAAATTACCCTATCTTAAATGGAATGGAAAGGATTGCAAACTTGAGAGTATAGGTAGGAATACTGTGTTTGTTCATTGTTCAACTGGTATTTCAAAGAAAGATTCACAGAACTAACAAAATAAATTTTTTGTTTAATTATTTATTGTTAACGTCCTTAATTCGAAGAACTTTGTTTAGTTTATAATTTAAAGAAAATCAAATATGTTATTATTATGTACTGCACGTATAGTTTTGTATTATTGTGACAGCTGTTTCGGTGTTCAAGATCATTATCAAACTGAGGATATTTATATGATTTTATTTGCCAACCTATTCTTATCATATATATATATATATATTTTTTTTTACAACTATTTCTGGCATTCGGTGTTCAAGATCATTATCAAACTGAGGATATTTATATGATTTTATTGGAAACCTATTCTTATCATATATATATATTTTACAATCATATCTGGCATTCACCCTTCAGGGTGTTCTAGGCCATCATTTAAAATTATGGAGAAATGAAAGGCGAATTTAAATATTAATTTTATTTAAATTGACAAATTTCAAAATTATAATGAAAATAGGAGTCGAGTTTTATTAGAGATTAGGCCTGATAGAAGAGAGGATACCTGTTTAGAGAGGGACAACCAAAAAATATGTGATCTAAAGTTCCCACTTCTAGACCACAGAATGTACAATCTGGGGAGTTAAGGACGTAAATTTTAAAAAGGTGAGAAGGAACAGAACAATGTCCGATTCTCATTCGAATAAGTGAGGAAAATTCTTTTTTGGAACAATAGGGGAATTGTTGAAACCATGGTTTTGATGGGATAGTCCTTTGTATTGAGGCCTAGAAGGCTCTCTTGGATTGACTAGCAATGTGCCAATACTCTGCCCAAATATTGCGGGATCTGTCTTTGATGATAGAAAAAATGTCAGATAGGGGAATGTGGTTTACGAGGGTAACAACACGGTTGGACGCTCCTTGTTTTGCCAAGGCATCCGCAATATCATTACCCATTATGTCAACATTTCCAGGAATCCAAATCAGGGTTACGGGTTTTCCAGAGCTTTGAATGGAGGCTTTGAATCAGGTCTCGAATAAGACATACAAAGTGATCATCAGGATGAAGAAGACGACTGACTTTAAGTTTTTGGAGGGAACTGAGAGAGCCAGAGAAAACAAGGAAATATTCAACATTATTTTTGATTATATATTTGAGAGATTCTATTATTGCAATGCACTCGGCCGAAAATATTGAAAATTGATTTGAAATTGAATGAAATATTCTGTCAATGGAATTATTGTGATAATCGTTGATACCTATACCACAGTTAGTGAGTCGGGAGATTTGGATCCATCAGTAAATAAAAATATTTTTCGAGATAAAAATACATCTACTTAGAAAATCTATCGCTATGATTGATTTTTTTTATTCTGCGGGGTATTAAAATTTGTTTATCTTCTTTGATAAACCTGGAAATTATAATTAAAAAGGGGAGAAAAGATTTTGTTAGTTTGTGATATGTGCATAAATTCTAGTTTAAAGCAACCGTTTTTTTTAAAGTCCACCATGAAGGGGAGAAGACTATAACGACCTTCCGGCCGCGGAAAGGTAGAAGTAATGTTCTAGATCCAAAATCCTGTCTTATATATCAAAAAAGGCAAAACTATGAATTAAGTAATTATTTTAATTGTACGTGACAGAGGCATAACGAAGGCCACTGAGATGTGTTCATTTATATACGAATAGAATACGGGTGTAACAGCACGTACCCGACGATTTTAACCAGCGATACCTCAGCATATTTGTAATAAAAATGTAGATGTCATTTTGCCGTCCAATGATTTTTTTTGCCGTCGTTTTTGTAAATGTCATTTTGCCGTCCAATGATTAAAAAAAAAGTATAAATATATTTTTTTCCACCACACGTCGCAACTGAGTAGTCAGATTGCCTAGCAGTTCACGTGATAAGTACTCCGTCTCGTTCCAGCAGCACGGTAATTACGAAAAAGCGCGAGTATGACGTGATCCCATGATTAGTGGCGATCTGTGATTAAAAAAATTATTTTATTTAAAATCATCATCGGACAGCAAAATGACGTTTACTTTTTGCACTTAAAATATGCTCAGGAATCGGTGGTAAAAATTCTTATATTAGGTTAGATTACACGGAGAAAAATGTTATTCTAAAATACGATCATTTTATTCGTAAAAACGGTTAAAAGCGGGACTGAAGTTCTTACGAACAAATTAACAGGGTTTCAATGTTAATTGGCGGGAAAATGTAAAAGTAATTTGTTGGTGTACGTACGAAATTACGTATACCAACAAATTATTCTTACATGTTCCCGCCAATAAACATTGAAACCCTGTTAATTTATTCGTAAGAACTTCAGTCCCGTTTTTAACCATTTAACGAATAAAATGATCGTATTTTAGAATAACATTTTTCTCCGTGAAGGTTTTCGTCGGTGTCCTTGAGAGCCTTTTCCAGCAACGAGGAACCGACTCAAAAAGAAGAAGACGTATTCCCGGTTGAGATTCGCGTGTAAAGAGTTTTAATTTAATTGAAATATCTAAAGATCCAACTTTTCTATGATCGATCAACTTTACACCCTCGGGTGCGAATTAATGTCGTGGAGCGTATTTTTCCCAACGCTTTTGAATTAAGCTGAACATAAATGTCAAACCTATTACTTTAATGAATTTTATGGCTTTTAAACTAAAGTTTAAACGTTAGGGAGATTGGAAGCCCCAAAGTTATCCTCAGCGATAATCAGACGGCAGCATCCAAAGATTTTATTGGATAGTAAAAGGAAGATTGATCTCCCACTAATAAAACTTGGTCCAATTTACTGGGAGGATTTTATTTAAGGATCCTAAATGTCATCAATGTAATTTGTTCCTCTTCAAATGGTAAATTTCAAGTGACATAAATAGCCGAGTTGAGATGGAGGCTGATAAAAAGTAAAAGTGAAAAATGTCAAAAGTTTTTGATGGGATAAAATGATTCAGAAAGTTTTTATGTTGGCATCATTGATATAAAATGTACTACGTACTTTGAAAGCAATAAAATAAAATTGGGCACATGAATCAATAGTTTCGTTCACATACCGCGCTACTTCTGCGTGAGCCATTCGCACATAGTAAATTAATTCATTGATAATTTTTTAATTGATAAACTAATGTTTTTAATAATGGTTACCCTTTTTGCTGTGCATAAAAAAATCTTATCTTAAACATTAGTTTATCAATTAAAAAATAATCCATATTTGACGAGTTAAAGTAATTTCACCAAAAAATGTAGATATAATATATTTCGACGCCACCTAGTGAGAGAGTTAGCACTTATATACCTTTCTCACATAAAAATACCTAAAGTTGGTTGTTGGCAGGTGAAAAAATGTAATAAGTAATAAGCGATAATTGTTGAATGAAACACTAGGTGCATATTGAATCATTTCAGGAGGTAACACGCCGTAGTTTAATGGTAGAGCTCCTGACCGGCAATCAGAGGGGTGCGGGTTCGAGTCCCGTCGGCGACATGTATCTTTTCTCGGGAGATTTTTTCAATATGGATGAGTGTTTCAGGCTAATAATTATTGCTTATAATAATTGTTACCCTTATTTCATTACTATTATGTATTATTATCCAAAATTTTAGTCTAAATTTTATTGATTTCTTTCCATTTATTTTATCCATTTTAAATTGATGCGTATTTGTTATTAGGTAATGGTTCATGCGCTTGATAACTTTCTTAGTGTTATCCTTGTGAGGACATCATTCAGAATAAAAAAAATGTTTAAAAATCTCCAGTTATATTTATAAAACAGATCTCAGTAGCCAGGCAATTCACAACCTTCATTTTCTCATCTCCGTCCGCTCCCCACTTCCTCTACCCTCACAACTCTCCTCAAGCGGAGATGCCATAGTTCAACTAACCAAGGGCAGTTGGCAGTAATAGTGGAGAATATTAGTTTCGAGAAAAAAGGTAATTTTAAATTTCATTGTCAACACAATATAATGACCATAATTACTTTTTTTTAATATAGTTAATACCTCACAAGAGTCCCAACTGCTCCCGTTTGGAGCCAGTGAGACTATGGCATCCCCAATTGGGGTATCCTAATTGGGTAAGGAGACAAGGATGAGGAAGGTGGGGAAGTACCTGGCTATTCAGATCTAGTCACTAAACACGGCTAAAGCCATTTCAAGCGACGTTTCAATTCTGAATGGTGGTCTTACACCAGGGCGATACTAAGAGTATCTTCCACTCTGGAACGTGCCGTAAATATACTATATATTATTTTTAAAGAATTAATTGTGAAATAACACAAATCAATTAAATTAAATTTATCTGCGCACGCCGGGTTCGAACCCGCGACTATCGGAATGGAAGTCCAACGCTCTACCGCTGGACTACGCCGGGTGACAAACCATAGGGTGTATAGAAAAGTAAAGAACAGGCGACCTTCCATGAGTATAATTTATGAAAGATTTGTGGCACCCCCTCTTTTCCATACCAATGGAATGCCAGCATTAAATAACATCAACTATATTGAAAATATACCAAAAGAAATACTCAAACTTAAAAGCCACTGCTGAAAAAAAACTTCACGTCCAAACTTTTAAAACTAATGATCGCTTAACGTTGTAAATGTCGGAGGCCTTTTTTGTCCATTTGCATAAAGTCACTAAAAAACTTTAGTGAATTATGAGTCACTAATTGATGGCAGACTTTAATGGGATTATGGTGCCTGGTACAAGACAAACTAAACTGGGACTGGGTGAACTCAGATAGATTACTGCGACAAACTCTGGCACGATATTTTACCGGATATTCTAAAAAAAGCATATTTTCTAAAAAAGGGAGATCGCAACATAATAATAAGCACAAAGAAACACTTAGTAAACTTATGTAACATTGAGAGAATTTGCTGAATGCATTAGGTACTTAGATGTTTTCAAATTGAAGAAAAACTTATCGTAAATCTCCGTTATCTTTTATTATTTTTCTGTGTCTTGTTTATTTTCATATTTAAAAAAATTAGATTATTATTGTTATCTTCTTCTTCAACGATATATTACATTGATGGGAATAACCTTCAAAAGTTAAAGAGAGTTTTTCTAATAAAAATATGAATATTCATTTAGACTTTTATAAAAAATCAACAGGTGTTCCATAAAAATAAAATTGGATATATTTATCCGAGACACTATCTAGGTAAAAAATACATTCTTTGAATACTTGTTTTTCAATAATAAAGGTAGCTGCCAATAATACGGAAAAAAACATTAGTCGAAGATATTATTGTTAATTCTGAAATTTGAAATATGAAGTTGACAATTACGACAGTCTCATATAAGATCGCAGTAGCCCAATTGGTAGAGGAGTATGTCCTGGTAAGACGTTAGGTTCTGGGTTCGAGTCCCAGTTGCGACCGTTATCTTTTATTATTTTTCTGTGTCTTGTTTATTTTCATATTTAAAAAAATAGATTATTATTGTTATCTTCTTCTTCAATGATATATTACATTGATGGGAATAACCTTCAAAAGTTAAAGAGAGTTTTTCTAATAAAAATATACATAAATAATGTTCGTGTTCACAGAATTCGGTTCTAAAATATTTTTGCAGATTACTCTTTTAGAGAGGATCATATTTTTCAATATTTTTTCGTAAAGCATGGATAGTAAAAAATACTCAGCTAAACTTTTTTTTACTTATTTTTATACCAAGATTTTTTTTATAGTAAATTAGATCACATAAAAATGATCCACTTTAAAAATCCAGCATAAATTTCATTCCCAACTGCCACAAAAAAATCTTAGACCATACTACAGTGAAAAATTAAAGTTATTACATCAAAGAATGTGTCGGGTAAACATGAAAATTTCTGATTTAATAACGATAAAGTTTTTTTTTCTACAGACCTTCAAATGATTGAGAAAATTAATCTATTGAAACCAAAATAAAGAATTTGTAATGGTCTTTGAATAAAGAACACACCCTTAGAAAATTATCATAAAAAAGGGAAAGCAGTCAGTTAAAAAAAGGTAAAAAAAAGTCATAAATAAATTCAATATCGTAGCCCGAATAACACAAATGTTAATTTACCCATAAAATTTGACAAGGATCGATTGCATGTCTGCCTATAATGTGAAACTTTAGATTTTAAATATGAAAAGGTTTTTTAGGTCGAATTTATAAAATTCTCTTTTTAAAATAAATTATGTTACCATGAAATTTTCTCTTTCCGTGGGTCGCTAGATAAGGAACATAAAACTTCATATCCCACTGACCTGTCATCGGACACACCATCTCGTAGTAGCCCACGCCGGAAGTAAGGCAGGAACAGTTGGACCTCTCCGGACACCGGAAGCCGCCATTATCCTCGGAGGATACCGGAAATGGAGATACAAGCGCCGCAACAACCGCAGCCAGCCAGAGGGCCGTCGCCATCTTGCGCGCGCA
Source organism: Limnephilus auricula (assembly GCA_951813805.1). Classification (NCBI taxonomy): domain Eukaryota; kingdom Metazoa; phylum Arthropoda; class Insecta; order Trichoptera; family Limnephilidae; genus Limnephilus; species Limnephilus auricula. Next base: position 13,590,725 of record OX638403.1, read on the forward strand.
CAGGGCGATGCCCGCCATTTTGTGTCGGTCGGTTTTCCCGCCGATTTCCGTTTGAATTAGGAAGGATTGACAGGCGATGATTATCTTTTCATTTGGATGATGGAGCGAGCCCGCCCATTCGTCAGCTGCAACAAGAGAAAACCAAATATTAGATTAACATAGAAGAGATTTACTTTTAAGTTTGAAACTAATAATTTCCGGAAACCAATGGTAAAATGTCTTTATAAGCACACTTTTTGTTTGTAAGAGAAATATGTAAGTACCTACGTTGTGTGTATGTGATATTTAATTGATTAGTTGCAAGCGTAAAATTTTTTTATTTCTACGTACTAACATTAGCGCTATCAACAGTGTGCGCATTAGGAGTCTTCGTTGTTATTGGAAACAAGTTTTTACAAATAGGATGACGCTACTGTTGTAGACGTACACCTACCAAAAAGAGTATTTACAAAAAGTAACCTATTCAAATATCGCTTTCAGCAATGTGTACAATGTTTGTTATATAAATATATAAGACTGAAAAAACTGAATACCTATATTGGATTTTGTTGTTTGGTATACGTTTGTACATAAATTGAATTAATCAAGTAGTAAATGACTTTAACCCATTTAGTTTCTCGCGTTATTTATCATCATGTATCGGCAAAATTAACTCTAATCCAAAAGGAAGAACTTCTTTACAAAATATTGATTAATTGTATATTGATTTATGGAACAATGAAACCGATACCAAATAGACAAACATATTCAAATTTCAATACTATATGGAAAATTAAATCAACTCATGAATTGATAAAATGAGGAAAGAAAATATCCCAACATCGTGAAGATACGAATTCATTTGTGTACTGTTTTAATCTTAAGTTAACTCACATCGTTATGTGCGCTAAAAAATTAAGAAATTTTAGATGTTTTCATGAGAAATTTACATTCTAAACAAACCATAAGAGATTGTTGTGCATCCAATATTTATGGTATCCCGGTGGGTGATATAGTAATTGATAAACCAATTTATTTTGACTTTTGAACTCCTTCTTTTACAGTATATGTTTTTTATGAAAAAAAAAAAATCTTTAACACTATCGTCACTGGCCACTATGTCGAGTAACCGCTCCCCCTCAATTTTTTACTTCCCTGGTAAACGTGAATCATTTTTTTTTTTTTACATTCGGTCCACACAGGAGGCCCTGAGGAAAATAATTTCCCTCAGGGCCTATGTCATCTTTGGGGATGCTGTGTGGAGGGTATTTTTAAGGAAAGGAAGGAGAGGAAGTTCTGGGAAGGAAAAAGGTATGAGGGTTGGGTAGGAATCTGGGGTTCAGTGTGTCTAGATCATCCGCCGCCAAGACCTGGACAATGAATCCCATAAACCCGGGCACCCCTGCTAAGTCACCAAACGTAGCGAACCACTTGGGGTGACCTATGGCAGAGGTGTTGGTTATCCAATAAATGGTTCCCGGGCGGTGGTACCCATCCCGCCTCCCAAATTTATGTCTCTTAACATCCTTTATATTTATTTATTAATTTATACTGGGTTTTTACAGATATTCACACTTACGTGAGAACAATCCAGTTATAAAAACTCAGTTAATATACAATTACAAAAAATCTACAATTATAGACAATTAAATACAGATACATACAACTCAAAAAACAGAATCACATATAAAGCTTTCTCAAGTAACACATATTACAATGAGAGGCAAGAGACATAAGAAACACGAGAGGCATGCAAAGAGACACAATTGACACAATATACTTAGTTTAACATATTTTATAACAACGCCAGAACTGTTTTCTGAATCTGTACAAATTATCGACGAATATATCTACTTCAGCACACTCTATCTTGTTATATAGTCTACACATCTGGGTCAGAGGGCTAAAGTAGGCGATATTATTTTTAAATGTATTCAGGTGAAAAGTGTTATGACGTCTTAAACTTTGGGAATTGGGGACATTTATTTCAATTTTGCTAAGACACAGTGAAGTATAAAGTATTTAAATAAAGAAAAGAGATTATTAAATGCAGAGATCATGTTAACAGTTAGCCTCTGATTTTCTTAAAATCAGAGGCCGCTATAAAAAGTCGTTTTAAACCTGCTAACGTTGGTGAGAAAATAATTTGGCTTGCATTTATTCGAAACAATAGCCCATGGCGGGCACACTGACGAGAAGACAATGATTAATTATTTCGAAATCCACGCAAATTTTTACGCGGCAACGTGACGCAACAAAAATCGAGTGTGAGATTATTTTTCCATGCGATTTTTGAATAAACGTTAATTAAAATTGGAAATTTCAAACGAATGAAATTTGAAAAAAAAAACACGTGAATCTGACAGAAATTTCTTTTTAATCGACACACTTTCATCTTGAAAATTTTAAATTTATAAATAATAAAAAAAAATTGTAAAATGTAGATATATTCATTTTTTAAAACATCAACCTAAATGTTGGTTTCTATTTAGTCGTGGAAGCCCGAGGAAAACAAAGCACGATCAAGTAAATATTATCTACTTGAGTCGGGTCACGTCAAGAGTCAGAATAATAAATAGTATGTATGAGACGATGTATGAGGGTGAATGAAGTTAGGAGTTAGGAGTATGTGCCAAGACAAACGAGGCATGTGGCGGTCTAGCCTCCCTGCCCACCCGTGCTGGGAAACGGGGTGATGATATAGTTTATTTGTTAAGAAATAAATTATCTCCACCGAACAAAAACTGAATACTGAAGATCTTAAAAATAATTTTAATTACTGATTGTGACAACTTATTGTGATTCTGACTTTAACTCCGGTTCAATGAACGCTATAACTTGGAATGGCTTTGAATTTAAGTGCCATAATAATTCAGACAAGCGATAAAAACCTTATTTTATTTTAAATAATTGGGTAATGATAAATTCTTTACCTGAGAAGTACATTTCTTTTGTTAATTTTTTGGACAGATGTCGTAAGTTTTTAAGTTTACTAACAGTGTTCATTCATGGGGTAAATATCAGGCGTTTGGCAATGACCCTGAGGCAAATGTATTTTTTAATAATAACCATTAACTCACAAAAAATTTCAAATTTGCCCCCAAAATATGAAAAATAGAACCCTTTAATGGCTAATATTTTATAATTTAAAACAAAAATAACTAAAGTAGCACATTTCCATATTAGATATATGCTATAAATTTGATTGAAAACGACTTTTTCTTTTAAAACGCAAATTTATGTTTGATACGAAAAAGGCCGCGCAGCCGTTTTTCTTAACAAAGCTAGATCGTCAGCTCTGTTTTTGGATTTGTGAAAATATCTCAGACGTTTCAATATTATTATGGTAATAAGATATTCACTGCACATAGTGTTGTTTTGATGGTAAACTTCGAGTGGCCTGCTTACTAAAAGCCGAACCGGCCGGACCACCAGACGAACCGGGCGGAGGCCGCTGAATCGGAAGATTAGTGTTGTGTACAACAGGAGGGATGAAACACACTAATATTATTGTAATAGGACATGCATGTACCTGTCTATAATGATATAGATGCTCTTCGTACAGTACTTCTAAAGCTGTAATCAAGTTCAGCAAACGATAGCAATGAATGAAACCGTCGGTCGTTACTGTCGTCACGACAAACCGTCAATTTTCGAAGGAATGGAATTTGCTGTTAGAAATAAAACCTTAGAGATCATTGCAATAAACAATCTAAAATTCCCCAAAATGTTTGCTCTATTTGAGGGCAAGCAAATTTAGCTTTGTAAAGATTATTTAATGTCTAGTGAGGCGGGTAAAAAATGCCCGGGTTGTCAGAAGTGAAATTTAATGAACTCTTTAGCCGATTCATATTCGTGGGTGAAGTTTTAAATCACGAAAAGAAAACCAGACCAGTGAATTTTAACGAAAAACGGATAAATTATGACGAGCATCATTCTTCATCTTCTTAAGTAAACTTAGACGTTATTTTAAAATCAAGAAAACATATCAACTTCTCCGAATTTATGTCTCGTTATCACACAATAAATGCATACTACAACTGTGAGTGTTTGCACGAACACAAACTATTATCGTAGCAAAAATACACATTATTTTAATTTATTTAATCGTTTTCGGGAAATCGACAGTTTAAATGTAATCAGTTTGTACGTGTGTAGTATAGCTGTGGGTGTTGAGTGTAGGTAATATGACGGCCTACGTAGTCCAGATGCAAGGCTTTGGACTACCGTTCCGAAGGTCACGGGTTCGAACCCGGCGTGCGCAAATACATTATATTTGATTGATTTGTATTATTTCAAAATTAATGAATTAAAATATATACTATATTTGCGGCACGTTCCAGAATGGAAGATATTCTCAGTATCGCCCTGGTGTAAGACCGGTGGTGATGTATTAACTAAAAAAAATACATATATATACTCGACAGATTGTTGTCTTAATTATTGTAAAGAATATCATATTATCAATGTTGTGTTTGAATTTAATTTGTGATATTATGAACCATGCTTATTGTAATTGTATTTGTGAAACCTTTGATGTGAATCACTGTTGGCAAACCTTTAAAAATACAAAAAAAAAACAGCCAAAATAAATATTTCCTCCTCGTAATTTTGTATCTAATAAGAAAACATATAAAAAAATAAGTAATACTGAAATTTATAAGAAAATTAAAGAAACCAAAACATTGCTCATTAGAGTAAGAAAAACATTTATTTTATGAAGTTTATTACGGTGTAATTGAAGTTGTCAAATTTAAATATTCAGATAGCAAAGGAAAGAACCATAGTGTGTTCACATTTCGCTATAGAGAGACTAACTAAGAGTGAATTAGGAGTGAGACAAAAGAGAAGCGAGAAGAAGAAGTAGGAAATAATGTGGTTCCGGAATATTTCGCGGCTCCTTAGCAAGAGTTACTTTGAGAAGCACTAGTGTGCAAACTGCCTTAGAAGCGTTGTGTGGTAGTACCTGAAATCCCCGTGACAATAGGGCAATAGGGGTCGGGTGAAGCTTAACATGCAACATCGCAAATACAATAGCTGATTACGATATGGATGCAAATAAATATTGTTTGTAGTTTGATCGAAGAGGCTTTGCAATTCGGCCAATTATGTCCCTGAGAAAACAAATATTAGAGGAAAGAATTAAACAAGCGGTGCATTAATAAATTAACCCACAAACTAAGCATGATAAACTTCGATGGTATTTTTATAATTCGCAATTAAGACCTACGGGGCTTTGAAATACCTATTAATAGATATACAGTGTTAGCTGTGCCAGTGATAAAAAAAGGAACTAACAAACAAAGGATTTAAAAAAAATCATTGATAATATGTATTCACAATCGCTCACGCCGTTCTTCCATGGAGCTACGTTCAAGCGACGCGATCGCCGCTCGTCTATGTTTCCCATACTATTATTAGTGTTTGAAAACGCCGCTAGGCGCTACACTAGCAAAACAGTATGACAGGCAGCGGTAGCGTCGCTTGTGAGTAGCTACGTGGAAGAACGGCGTTACTGTAACTTTCAAAAAGAGAATAATACGCCATCTTGTTTATTTAGTATTACAAAATTATTTAATATAACAAAAACATTGAAAATAAAAAAAATATTGATTTCTATTGAGATTTGTCTCAATGTTTGTAACTAGTTTCATATTTTTGTACACTTGGCCTCAAAAACAAAAGTGAGGTTACTGGTTGGGTATTTACACAATACTACATACATACCTACATACATATACACATACATGAACTGCTGCACTTGTAGCCAGTTTTGTCACATTTCCTTCCTACCCTTCCAATTAAGATTTGTCATTCCTTTCCATTACCCACATATCAGTCAATAATAATCAACCATCACCTCGCAAGCATCTCAACATCCGCATTCCTATTCCGCATCTAGCGCTCTAATACAATGTTACCGCAATCTAACACAATATTACCGCAATAAAAGTGTAAATTAAAACCGGCCAAATATAGAAGAAAGTACTACAAGTCCCGCAGTGAGTAATTCTCACATTTTCCTTATGTGCTTACCTTCTACTTGTGCAGTGGTTAAAACACATAAAAACATACACATTATTACACATTTCAAGGTCCTTCGATTTAAAAACCACACAAAACACGCAACAGTCACTCTCCATATTAGATTCCAAAAACCCACCCCCACCACCTTTACCCACCCCTTAAAGCAGAATCTTGATGCTTCTTGGTGAAATTATGCACGCTGCACGGAGAAAAATGTTATTCTAAAATACAATCATTTTATTCATAAAAACGGTTGAAAACGGGACTGAAGTTCTTACGCACAAATTAACAGTGTTTCAATGTTTATTGGCGGTAAATGTAAGAATAAACATTGAAACCCTGTTAATTTGTTCGTAATATTGGCGGTAAATGTAAGAATAAACATTGAAACTATGTTAATTTGTTCGTAAGAACTTCAGTCCCGTTTTTAACCGTTTTTACGAATAAAATGATCGTATTTTAGAACAACATTTTTCTCCGTGTGGTCTTTCAAAATAAGAGGAAAACTCCTGTCTCTACATCTGATTTTACAAAATGCCGGTCAATACAAAACATATACAGATACAAAATCTGAGTAATGCCGGGGACTTTCACTAGTCATTGATAAAAATATCAAAAATTTATAAGATGGTCAAGAAGAAAGTCGCATGGTATTATTTTCCAGTTTGTTTCATATGGATTGAAAATACTTTCTTGTCAAACAATAACTAACAGAGTACAAACAAATTTACTCTGGCATGCCAATATTCTGATATAATAACCAAATAAATACAATCATTAACAAATACAAGCGTATGACATTAATATACATTACAATAGCACTACCCGCACTTGGTCGCAGTTTCGTGTGATTTTAATCTATTTTAATAATGCAATCACCTGCCGGTGTAGCCTTTGTAGTCTTTGCATCTAAATACGGCATTAAATGGTATGATCTATGCTATATAGAACCGATCTACATGATTAAACTCAGTTAAACAATTTACACAGTTTGAATCATTAAATTGCAATTGAAACATACGTACGAATATGGAATTCAAAGAGAAATAAAATTTGTACAGCTTTAACAACATGGAATTTTTAAAACAACGTAACTGCTTCGAGCTCATTTTCTTTACATTAGTCCGCATAGGCGTAGTCCAGCGGTAGCGCGTTAGACTCCCATTCCGAAGGTCGCGGGTTCGAACCCGGCGTGCGCAAATAAATTTTATTTAATTGATTTGTGTTATTTCACAATTAATTATTAAAAATAATATGCAGTATATTTGCTGCCCGTTCTAAAGTGGAAGATACTCTTAGTATCGCCCTAGTGTAAGACCACCATTCAGAACTGAAACGTTGCTTGAAATCGCTTTAGCCGTGTTTAGTGACTAGATCTCAATAGCCTGGTACTTCCCCACCTTCCTCTTCCCCATCTCCTTCCCTTCCCCACTTACCTTCAGCCTCATAACATACCCCAATTGGGGATGCCATAGTCTCACTGGCTCCAGACGAGAGCCGTTGGGTCTCTTGTGAGGTATTCATTATTCAAAAAAAAAAAAAATAGGAGAAAATTTTTTTCAGGGGCCTGTGACATTTTTGGGAATGCTATGTGGAGGGTCTCTTTATTGAAAGGAATGTGTCCGGTAGTAGTGAGAGACGTTTGAATCCATCCCTCCCAATACGGTACAAGGCAGAGGGTTAAGAGAGCCCGGCTGGAGAGGTCAAAAGGACTTCCTCAACCAGTCTCTGCCGATCCGCCCGCCGAACGCATCCGCCGTCAATACCCAGACAAACCTTACTTCATGAACCCGGGCACCCCTGCTATGTCACCAAACGTAGCACTTGTGGTGTCCCAAAGCAGGGTTGTTGGTTATCCAATAAAAAGTTTAACTTAAATACATATTTATCTGAAGAGAACCGAAAACTCGATGAGAAGAAATTTCACGTAGATTAATTATATCTCAAGAAATAGTTAAAACTTGAAAAATAATAAAAAAAACTTTCAAATTACCGAATATTTTACCGTCGAGAAAACTATCCACTTTCAAGTTCGAGTATCAGAACTTCTAATCTCCAATAATGGAGGAACAAAGGGTTGTACGAAAAGCCACAAATCCACAGAGTAAAGACGCTTTAATTAAGCAGAACTTGGATTAGCAGGAAAAAAATCCGATAGTCACTAAAGCGATTCATTAAGATCACGATGGTCCGATGCTCTGTAGGAAACCCGCTCGCACAGCGCGGGTGTAAACTGTGCGCCCTAAAGTTTAAGTTTAGACTTACGGAATTCAATACTTCGTTTGTGTGAAAGCACTATGAAACAATACAGTACATCACCTTTCGTTTTATCGCAAGTGATTCATTATTATTTATTTATCGTATTACTAGCTGACCCGGCAAACTTCGTACCGCCTCAGAATCCATAAATGTTGTGTTTAATTTATTAGCTGTTCGAATTGATTCAAATTATGTCGACCAACGCACATTATTTGAAAAGCCGTTCCATACAAAATATATGAAATTTTTTATTTTCTTCATAATTATTTTTCCTGTGATTTTTTCCGATGTTTTAATAGTTATTCTGTTAACCGGGACGGAGACAAATCCAACAAATCAAAGTTGATAAAAATCGGTCCAGCCGTTCTTGAGTTATAAATGGTGTAACTAACCCTACTTTGTTTTATATATTAAGATTAGCTTGGACGTTCAGTGGGCCGGCCCATGCAAAACGTTTCTGGAAGAAACTACGGAGGCTGGGCCTGCTATAGACGGAGGTCGCCGAAATAACGCAGGAAACGTAGTCCTGGTTCCCCAAAACGAATAGGACTATGAAAGAAGACGAGATGAGAGAGAGATTCAATGAAAGTTTAATCAGTGCAGTGAATGATCTTACTGAAAATCTTTCATGTTTCAAATGTGTTGACTTTTGAGTTTTCAGCTATCGAATTCAGTAACTACTTTTGAAATGTTTGTAATTTGATATTTTAAGTATACTCCAGTCTATCAGGACGAGACGAATACTTAATGAGAGTCAGGATCTGATATCTCATGTTTGCAGACTCGAGATAACTCTGTAAACAATTAAGGCAAAGTTTTCATACAACTTGAGACTTACCTCGCACAAACAAGAGAGCAGTCATTATATTAAGAGCTATCAGAACACACCAAGGGTATACTCGTATATTATCAAGAACTGCTTTCATCCCACGCAATCAAATTATAGTAAGGATATATTTACGAGACCGGTAATAATTGTTCCCTGTAAAAATGTTCCCAGTAAACATTACCCCTGTTTCAATTTTCTCTACCAAAAAGTTTCCTGTCAAAATGTTCCTAGTTGATAGTCACACAGCGGCAGAAAGAACTCAAATAGGTAACACAGATAAAAAGGTTAGGTTAGGTTACGTAAGGTGAGGAAAATTTTGGAAAGAAAATTTTTACTGGGAACATTTTGACCGGGAACAGTTTAATGGGGGACGTTTTTACTGGAAACATTTTGCCTATAACCACACATTTATAATAATAGTAACATTAAATGATTTTGCGTTGAATTTTTAGGTACTTGAAAAAAAAGATGAATTAAATCAATATTATTAATAATACCTTGTACAAAACATCGAACGAACACTCGCAAAAAAGATTACAATTTTGTAAAAAAAAAAATGCTCTTCTTTTTCATGATACGGTGAATAAAACTCCTGTATAGGTAAATAGACACACTGACTTTTATCGGCTTATAATAATAACTAGATGATATCAATATTAATTTATCATAGAAAATTGAATTATTCTTGTAAGTAGGTACGTCATTTTTAAACTAGTTACAATCAATTCAGATATTAGTGGAGATTTAAAAGAAAAGTAATTATCTCACGATAAAGAACCGGTAGATACATACTAATGTAAACGCACTCGCATTTCCCAGAATTGACACAAAATTTTTCGGTAAAATTTTTTTTTGAAAGAATGGACTTTTTAAGAGATTGATGTCATGAGGGTATCCACAGGGAGGATTCTTGTTAACCTTGCTGTGGAGACTAGCGGTGGATAACCTTCTCTGGAAACTCAACAACAGGGGTTATACGCACAAGGATACGCGAGTGACATTGCGACTATGATAAGGTAATGGGATGCAGACAAAACCAGTGTCCCCATACAATCAACACTGGCAACAGTGGAAGAATGATGTGAAGGCTGTCGGTCAACCTAGACAAGACATAACTAGTTATCTTTACGGGGACTCTGAGGAATGGAACAATTCCACCGACTATAGAAATGAGTTAAAATCCTCTGACACGGTTAAGTAGGTACTTCGAAGACATCGTAGATGCCAAAATAAGCTGGAAAAACCAGGTAGAAACTGTAGGCACAAAGGCCTGAACTGTGTAGGCAACTAGGCTAATCTGCGGCAGAACGTGGGGTCCAAAATTATGCAGTGGCTGTACACGTACACAACCGTTATGAAACCAAGGAGCACGCACGTTCCTTGGTCTCGTGGAGGAAAACAACAATGAAAACAGTGATGGCCACACTCAACAACTCATGGGAGCCATGCAAACCACTCCAATACTAGCCATGGGAGTGTTGCTGTAGCTGCCCCCACTAAACTTATATATAGAAGGGGCGGCCATGGCGACAGCCCACAGGATATAATGCAAAGTCAACGAACAAGTCGAAACAAGACTGAGGGCAATTACTCCGGCAGTTGGAATGAAGCAGGATGGTAAACAAGATGAAAACTTCTTCAGACAGCAGTTTGGTGTAAAGTACCCCAAAAGAAGGAATTGGACACGGTTCCAGGACAAACCCCCAAACAGGAATGAACCTGGTTCACAGATGAGTCCAAGATGAAGGAAGGAACATGGCCTGGGATCTGTCTGTAGGGATCCAAGAGGGAATTCAGGATTAGGAAAACACTGCACTGTGTTTCAAGTTAAAATGAAAGCTATTTTAGCCTATGCACAGGAGAATATATTAATTCGGTATATGAAAAAGAACGTTAATAATTCATATGTTCTGATAGCAAGGTAGCCCTAATGGTACTGGAAAGTAACGATGCCACTCCAGACTGGTGTAGAATGCAGGACTATTCTTGAAGAACTTGCTACCGTCAATAAAAAAAACCAGATATGGGTACTAGGACGTAAAGATATTGAGGGTAACGAGTAGGCTGTCGAACTAGAAAGGAAGGGGGTGAAAGCACCACTTGCGGTATCCAGGCCAGGAGTAACAGCTTGCCACACCAAATAACATATTCAAAGGTAGGTCAAATCCCAGCCCTGGAAAGAATAGGGAAAGGCACATGAAATTAAGATGTCCAAAGTACTCATAAACGGACCAAACCTAAGAAGAACCAGGCGTCCACTCGATATGGATAGAAACTGTGGGAACTGGTAGGACTTTGGAGGGGTTTTTCGGGCCTCCGGTGATGAGGAGGAAATGCTATTGGGCCTCCATTGAAAAGGGGAGATATCGGTGTGTCATGATATCTGCACCCGTGCTGGTCGGAATAATAACTCTTGGTGATGATGTATTTACAGTTGACTATTTACAAATGTACAGTTTATACAAACTTTGCAAAATTATTCCGACACGAGAACTGCAGATATGAGAGTTGTTGCGCGGCCGTCACTTGCTTGTCGAATGAACGGTGGTCGCGTTGATTTGAAGACTAAAAACCTGGAAGACTAACTTGGCTTGCTTTAGCCACTTTATATAGCCCGACCTGGCAGGTACTCGAACTTCTCGATATTCCAGCGCAGCGTTGTGTATTGTGGGTCGCAGCGACGAGACCTTTCGAGAAGGTGGTCAAAATAATAATTCGGCATAGCGAGGTAGGTAGGTGCAGCGATATCAAGGTACGCGCAGTGTAAAGGTACTAGGTAGGTCGCTATAGGACTACTAACGGGACACAGCAATCTCAATAGACACATGTAGCTGTTGATTAGAAAACACCAATAGATGCAGAAAATGTGAAGAGGTTGAATAGATTACAATTCAAGTAAAGTGCCAATGTCTCGCTCTGTTGGTAACAAGGGTCAGATACCTGGGAAGGCACATTGTGGAACCAGAAGTCGTAGCATCATATCCAATGACAACCCTGTTGAATTTTATATGAGGGACTGGGTTATTGTTAAAAGAATGAGATATAACAGGATAAAGCACAATGGGCGTATGGCCCAAGTGCTCACTGATGTCTCTAATAAAATAAAAACATTGCAGTATAATATTCAAAGTTTAAATTTCCTTTAACTATAATACAACACAATTGGCCACATTTGGAGATTTCTTAAAAATATACCATCTTAAGTAGGTATCATCTATAAAATTTCATCATTATCATATTCCAAGATACTTTAACGACAGTAATTTATAATTGATAGCATTAAAGTCGGCTACAAAATACCGTATTTTGTTCACGAAAATTTAATATTATAATTTATTCATTTCAATTTGCAAAGCACTTCTTTGATACAAGTGGGACCAGGTAAAAACATGGGGAAGGAAAGCGAATCTATTGTCAAAAGAATATACTTAGGTTTTAAGATATTAATGCGTTAGTATCACGTAACTTATCTATATCACGTGAGATGGCATGTTTACGGTAACGGCAGAGTGGCGGTAATAGATATCCACCCTTAATACCTTCTAGCTACGTTATTATGACATAGAATGACGTAGGTAGGCCTTTGCTAGTAATTGAATAAATTTGAGAACAGCTGTCGGATTTTAACTTTAAGAGCCATTGACCAGCGGCTGAGAATAAAAGTTTACAAATGCTTGCAACCGTACAGGGAAGTTCCGATAAAAATATCGATTATTCCCCGTAACAATTTTTAAAAATTAAAACTTTAATATCGATTTATTTCATTCAAAACTTGCTTTAATATATACCTACATTCAAGTAAGCAATAAAAATGCTCAAAATGCACGATGATAAATCATTAAATATCTTATACTTTTTGTAAGCATTTTTTGATCATAAGTATTTATCACTTTCCAATAATGTCTAAACAAAATAAGTGTGTAAAATTTTTTTAAATATTTTAATTTGTAAAATAAATAGAAAAACTGAGGTATTTTCGTCACAAAACAGTTCTCCGATTTATTTTTTAATGATTTTAATTTAACTAAAACTAAAATTCTGAAAACTCTGTTTACTAGATTATGTATTGATTTATTTTGTTGTATAATTATATGATTTGAAATTTGTGTTGTTTAATAGAATCTATCGTTTGAAATTGAACAAATCTGCCAACGACCAACGGTATAACCCTAGTATATTAAAAATAAACTTAGTTATTCAAAATTTTAAGACTGCTCCAGATAAAATAAAAATCTTTCAAAATCAATTTATGTTTTTTTGTAAAAAAAAAGAGTCAATACGTCTAGAATTTGATTTAAAAAGGACAAATTTCAGGTATTCTCTGGTAATACCCTCGTAACTTAAAACAAGTAATTTACGAACTGAAGAAGTTACTATTAATATAAAAAATCTGTTTCGAATTATAACCTACGATATTATATTCATAGTATCTTGTTGCAAGGGTGCTAATATCTAGTGCAGAGATATGTTATAAATTCCTTTAGATTTATGAAAATAAAAATATATTGTTAAAGACCAACATAGGTTTCTAGATGAATAATTTTTTTTCTCTCTTTTTTAATATAATAATATCGACCTCACCAGTCTACAAAGAAATGAACTTGCTCATTTACGAAGTGAACTTGAATCAAGATTAAAAAACGGCGAAACCAATATTACTATTAAGTATGTCAACTCTACGCCAAAAATCGTGAATGCGCAAACAAAAAACTATCAAAATCCAGCTCACTGAACCTCTACTATCAAAATGTACGTGGGCTTCGCACAAAACTAGATAACTTCAGAATTTGTATACCATCAATAATATGTGAAGCCGTGGTACTGACTGAAACGTGGTTAGATCCATCCATCAATTCTTCCGAACTAGGATTATCCTCTTATAATGTTTATAGGATAGACAGAAACCGTGATACCAGTTCAAAGTCAAGAGGAGGTGGTGTCCTCGTCGCAATAAAAAAGAAATTTACTTCTAAGAAATTAAACACAAAAAACAGTAACGTAGAACAATTGTTTGTTTTGGTGAAATGTAAAAATGAAAATAATAATAATTAGTTCTGTATACATACCCCCCTCGGCCAACACTGTTGTATTCAAAAACCATTATGAAGACGTAGAAATAATTAAATCAAAGTACCCTGATGCCAAATTTATTGCAGTAGGTGATTATAATCTTCCAAATGTAAATTGGGATTTGCACGACCCCGTATTGTCGAATACTTGTAATACAACTATCTCCGAAAATGAAAGAGTAATACTTGACATGTCAATATACTTAAACCTAACTCAACATAATCTTGTTAGAAACATTAACAATCGTGTATTGGATCTCGTTTTCTTCAATTCTCAAAGTATCAAAGTGAATAAAGCCATAGAAGTTGTCATACCCCCCGATATCCATCATCCTCCACTTAATATTTGTATAACAGACTTTGGCGAAAAAATTCTGAAACCTACGAGATCAAGCTATAATTTCAGAAATGCTAATTATTCAGGTATGTGTGACTCGCTCACATTGGTCGACTGGTCCTTCTTAGAAAGTGATGATTTAAATCATAATATTGAACACTTCTACTTTATTCTAAGTAATCATATAAATCGCTTTGTCCCTTAAAAATCTAAATATCCAGTCTGGTTCAATAAAGATTTGATTAATTTAATTATATGTAAAAAAACAGCTCACAAACTGTACAAGAATCACGGAACATCAAAGTTGTACATAGAATTCTCTAAAATTAGGAGTGATTGTAATAAACTTTCAAGGACATGTCATAATGACTATATTAGGCAGACAGAGAATGATATTTTTAGCAATATAAAACGTTTCTGGCGATTCAGTAAAACATTAAGAAGTGCTGACTCTGATATACCAAATACTATGTATTTTGAAGACAGAAAGGCCGATGGTATTAAAAATATTGTCGATCTTTTTGCAGACTTCTTCAAGAACGTTTATGATAAAAGTCAACCCAATCAGTTTTCCTTACCTAACTATACTCCCAGTTTCAATATAAACCTGTCACATGTGCACATCGAACTGAACGAAATTATTAAACAAATTAAACTTCTAGATCCCAATAAAAATGCCGGTCCCGACAACATTCCACCATTACTCTTACAGCAGTGTGTCGTCGTTCTTGCTTATCCCCTGTACACACTCTTTAATCATTCTTTGTCGAAAGGTATATTTCCTGATCTATGGAAACATAGTTATATAACACCCATCTTCAAGAAAGGGGATAAAAACGAGGTAACTAATTATAGACCGATATGCATACTTTCAACAATTCCAAAACTCTTTGAGAAACTGATTCTGGATAAAATAATTAACTCATTTAAAGATAGTATATGTACTGAACAACATGGTTTCATAACCGGCAAATCAACACTAACTAACCATATTCTATATCAAAATTTCATTTCCGATGCAATGGCGAAGAAGCTTCACGTTGACTCAATTTACACTGACTTCAGCAAAGCGTTCGACAAGGTTTGTCACGCTATTCTTGTAGAAAAACTGTCTAAAGCTGGAGTTTGTGGAAACATGTTGCATTGGTTTATAAGCTATCTTTCAAACAGAAAACTTAGTGTTAAACTTAATGGGGAATCATCGTATGATTTTTTTGCATCCAGTGGTGTTCCGCAAGGTTCCCACATTGGACCTGTATTATTTATCTTTTTTGTGAACGACCTTTGTAATATTTTTAAAGACATCGACGTACTTATGTTCGCAGATGACTTAAAACTTTTTAAAGTAATTCGAAGCCTGAACGACTGTCATATTCTCTCGGCAAACTTGTTAAAATTAGTTGAGTGGTGTAGCGATAACAAGCTATACCTTAATGTCAATAAATGCATAACTATGAGATTTTTTAAAATAAAAAATCCGATTTATTTCAATTACACAATGAATAACATCATTCTCGAATCTGTTTCCGAAATTAATGACTTAGGTATTACTTTCGACACCAAACTTAGTTTCATACCACACATTGAAAATATTGCAAAGAAGGGTTTAAAAATGTTAGGTTTTGTACTAAGAGTGGCTAAAGATTTTACCAACATTAAAACATTAAAACTTCTGTACACATCACTAGTAAGGAGCCAGGTTGAATATAATTCAACTATATGGTCTCCCCACTATAACGTGCATTCACAAACAATAGAAAGAGTACAAAAAAAATTCCTAAGCTTTTTAAATTATAAACTAAAAATACCGAAAGAACAAAAAAACTACCCTTTTCTACTACGATTCTCTAATCTATTAAACTTGAGTGACAGGAGAATTGTTTTTGATCTAATATTTCTATTTAAAATCTTGCATAATATAATTGATAGCCCTGAATTCTTATCGCTCATAAATCTTAATGTGCCAGCCAGAAATACAAGGTCAGTACTACCATTTTATTGTAGTAATACTGCGACCAGGGCCCAATTCAATATACCACTACAGAGAATTCAAAACTTGGGAAATATGTATTCGCACGTAGATGTATGGAATGTGTCACTGATACAATACAAACATGAAATTATTAAATCATTCATGTCAGAATGTGAAATCAGACGTGTTTAATATTAGTTACTGTTATTTAAAAGATTCCATAATATTTTGATGTAGCATATTCTTATAATGTAGGAGCTGTTGCACATATTTTTGTATTATTTCTATTTATCTATAATGTAAAAACTTGTTACTTACTCTCTTTTGTTTTTCTGTATTGTAAACTTTTTCTTGTATTACACATCTGTAAATTTCTAATATTAACTTACACTATATTTTATTATTTTTATGCCATCTGCAATTTAAAAACTGGTTTCAGTTTAATTTATTTTTACTTTTTCTCTTTTATTATAATATAATATTTCTTACTTACTTTTATACTGTTATATTTTATAATGTTAATTGCTATAAGTTTATATTTCTTATTTAAACATACATATATATCACTGTATAATATACTTATTATGTAAAAGCCCATCAGGGCGTTGAAAATTAATAATAAATAAATAAATAAATATCCCATTGAATTCTCAATAAGACAGGTCACGAACCGCCAATGAACCTTACCCCAAAAGTTTAATTTTCCATAGTCTGCATGCATACCGCCCGGGTTAGACCGATCTTGCGTATCCAATATCAATGCCTACTATGGACATGGTCATGGTACATTGCGGCGAGGTCCGTCTGCGTCCGAGGCCCTCGGACTTCGATCGGTTTTTAATTCGTTTAACGGGATACGTCCAACGATATCCTTCAATTAGATCGGAAAAACTTCGCCATCGCAAAAAACCTAGACATAATTTAATTTTCTAAGGCAATTTGGTTTAAGATGGTTCATGGACCTTAATTGTATTACGGAGTTAATTTGTTTTTACAACGGAGTTTCTTACGAAATTGCTATGTGTCTAAAGTTTTTTGTGGACTTTCTTTTACGAGGTGGTCGATAGATCGGCGCAAAGGGTGCTTGGTTTGCAGTCGGAAAAGTCGAGTTAATTTAGGAAAATGCTTACCTTTAAGAACAAGTTACGCTCAGTAAAAACGTGAGCTTTAAAGATAAAAAGGTTTTTTAATATCTCACTAAAAACGTATTGAAACAGGTATCACGTGCAATGATTTAATACAATTACATTGGAGTGAAATGATGCGCAAGTTTTTGGTTTAATGTCGTTTTATTATTCCTGTGCTTTCCGAGCAAACCTACCCCTGTGTCCTTATCCATACAAATTTGTGAAACTTGATAATTCTGTTGAAATAAGCAGCTGATACCCAGGTTAAATTGTTGATTTTTTACCCATAAAATAAGCTTTCCACTAATTTCTTTTAACAAAAAACTGTATTAATAAAAAGATAATGTGCACGATGGGTATTTCAATCGAAAAAAGCAAATGTCGCATGTCATATACCTAAATACTTGTAATTTATTTAAAACACTAACGTTTGGTAAGATTCAGATACCTAATATAATTTGAGAACAATAAATATCTTTTCGGTTTCCTTTAAATGTTCGATAAAAGTTTTCGGTACCATCGCCATAAAGCAATTTTATTTCCCTTGAACTAGAAGGATGATAAGGGAATATGTCACTTTTTATGGGTTTTTGAGAGTTTTCCCGACTCAAATCGCATTTGCCTGACACGCGACAAACCGTGATAAAAATAATACATCGTTTTTATAAAACGCAAGCGATATTTACTTAAATCTGTGAAACGATGAGTGAGATATTCTGGAAATGGACAAACAAGTAAGCCGTATATTCCAGATTTACGTAATATGAAATTAGATCATTAAAAGGAATTATATTACATTAGAACACGTAAACTATAAAGGTGCAATCGCAAAGGGCTCTAATAAGAAAAGAAATGTCATATTTTATTATATCGATTAACACAATTATAGTTAATTTCAAGTGGTATACAATTATTTTTCTTGAGGAGCCTTTTGGCATTCAGTTTTAGACTTAAATAAGTCTACCTTAAATATCTCCCGTCTTGTCGATTCTTTGTGGCCGACAATTTTCAATTGCACTAAATAATTAAAGATTTATGTGAGATAAATATGTACCGGAAAAAACATAAAACAGAGTATTAATATTTAATTAACGGAAAATACAACTAAAGAAAAATGTTATAAATATAAATAACAAGAACTTACACATTTTAAACAACATTGTTTTTGAGTATGCATAGAAAACAACACGGGAGATGAGAAAACTGTACCGGAAGAGAACGCAAAACAGTTCACGGGGTTTGAAAGTTTTGTCTTATTATACAAATGTACACGGAGAAAGATATTATTCTAAAATACGATCATTTTATTCGTAAAAACGGGACTGAAGTTCTTACGAACAAATTGACAGGGTTTCAATGTTTATTGGTAACATGTAAGAATAATTTATTGGTATACGTAATTTTGTACGAATACCAACAAATTATTCTTACATTTTCACGCCAATAAACATTGAAACACTGTTAATTTGTTCGTAAGAACTTCAGTCCCGTTTTTAACCATTTTTACGAATAAAATGATCATATTTTAGAATAACATTTCTCTCCGTGTACCTACCTACAACTGGTATGTCTTTTGTAATTAGATATTAGGACGTTTTAAATTTCCACATGGTTGGAAAAATAGGTCTGAAACATATACCTATCGAGTTAACTAGTACCCAATTCAATTAAAGTTATATTAATATTACAATTATCTCTTCAATTAATTGTAAGTAATTGTAATTATATTTTAGTGGTTGGTACAAAGTTATTTGTTTTATTTAATTAATATTACAATTCCTGGCTTTTACGAATTCAAAATGTTCACAATTATTATTCATATGACGAACACGTCACTGTGTGTGAACTAGCTAACGTGTGAATCAACACACACATCCACGTGCCTAGCCTCCTAGCTATCATTATAACACTGCGAAGCGTAATCTGGGTAATACAATTAAAACCCCTTTGAATACGGAGCGCTTAAAGCTGGGGGTACTTAGAATAGTCTGCTGCCGTCTTGCCTGCTAGGTGCCGGCGGTTATTGGCATTTATATCACATATCAGTTATCTAATCTTTAGACATACACGGTTCACAGTATCTATGAATTAAATATAATACCCCAATGAAATCAATACCGTATGAAGCATTTTTATAATACTAATAATAAAGTCAAACAAATGGTTGAGTATTGGAGAGTTGAGCGCAGAAATAGAAGGATTTATGCTTGCTATTCAAGACAGAGTCATTAAAACTAAAAAAGTCTTGTGCGTAAAAAATAATTTTAGAATAATTTATATAGCACCGTTTTCAAGAGAAAATCACCTCAAGGGCGCATCTCAGTACAGCTTCGTTTATACATTGAATATATACATTATAACTAAGACTGATAACTGTGACTTAAAACGAAGACTTATAACTAGTGACATAAAACTAAGGCTTAGGAGTGACTTAAATAGATATTCATAATTGTGTTGTTTTTTTTTAAATTTTCAATTTAATGAGTAAAACCTCAAATTATATTATTTAAATTATTGAAGATAATATTAGATATTTATAAATCTGTGATTTTTATTTTTTTATTTTTAACTTAATGAGTTAAATTTCCTTAATTAATGGAGATAATATTAGCGAAACTCAATTGAAAATCTGAAACAGAAAAATCAGAAAAAATCAGGACTCGAACACAGGACCTTAGGCTTTCCGGGCCTACGCGCTACCACTGCGGTTCGAGTCCCAGATTTATCCGTATCTTTTTCTGATTTTTCTCTTTCAGATTTTCAATGGAGTTTCGCTAATATTATCTTCATTAATTAAAATCTGTGATTGTTAGTGTTATATGACAACATTCGTTAAGAGGGAAAATAACCAGATACATCCGGAAATATGTCATTTTTAAATCAAATTCTAGACGTATCTATTCTTTTCTACAAAAAAATATAAATTGATTTAGAAAGATTATTTTTTTGTAAAAATATGATAATTTTTATTATAATAAGGTTACCCTAAAACTGTTTTAACTTGTGTTTTGCTCAGAACCTATTGAAAAACCATGATTGGGTGTTTTCAAACAGCTCAATTAAAGGCAGCTATGGTATTCTGTACTTTTTGTCTACCCTAATAACTCAGTAGATATATGATACCGTAAAAAAGCTCATACCTTATCCGTTCTCAAGCAAGATTGCGGACCAATAATGAACAATAAATAGTTCACGTTAATTTAGTGGATGAATAGTTGAAAAGAACAAATGAACAACAACAGAGCAGTCATGCTCGGCAAGGATGAAAAGTTATCGACATTATCGATGTGTGCTGGTTCTTGGGGGTCAGAAATATTTACCGTCAGTACAGTAGACCGTAACAAAAAATTAGACAGCCAACATAAACATAGTCTTATTTCGTTTGAATCTCGCACTTGAAAATTCTGAGAAAGCACGAGTTTGTGTACGTGTGATGAATTAATACACCCAGAGAGAGAGAGAGTCTTAAGATAAAGCCGTGAAGTACGGAAAAATCGTAATCTACAAAGCATGTTGACGTAAATAAATAATAAGGGTAGGTGTGTAATTTAGTTACAGGGAGAAAGTGCTTACAGGTGCTTTCTGACATGGATTTCATTTTAGTACGCACAGCTATGTAATCATTTAAAAGCCTTGTACAAGCGTACAATACGCTGGAACACGAAACAATCCCTGCGAATAGGAAAGTGCCTGCATTAGTGCGGGGAATTGGGTCAACTTATTTGTAAAGTGTCACGTTGCATTGTATTACCTGCTGGAAAAATATTAAAATGTTACATTTAAAATGTAGAAGAAATACAATAAGCTCAAGCGGTACGTTTTTCTATGGAAATAATTTTAAACAAGTTATATTATTACCTACAATCAGGTGGAAAGCTAGACAACCTGATTGTTTTCTTCAGTTTCACATTATTTTATCAAGTAAGTGTATTATATACGTAAGTAAATACAAGCTAACATTCAACATTTCCACTTGTGTTTAATAAATAACATTGATTTAATCAAACAAATATTTTGTATTAAACCACGGAATTTACCAAGCTTTGTCACTTGTAATAAAACAAGTAGGTATTTTAACTAAATAATAAGAAAGAGTTATTGGTTTTATCTACAAAAAATAATATCTCATTTTTTTCCCCATAAGCCCTATCAGATCCCCCCGAAGTTGGCTATCACTCAGATAAATGTTTCTATCTTGTGCATCTAAATATGTCTCTATCTCGTGCATTTCGCAGCCAAGACATTTGTCTCCTACCAGTCCCCCGGCGACCTTCTATCTTGCCTTTTAATTATTATTTGGAGCAAGTGATATTTCTTCCCTGGAAGCACGTAACCACTCTATGAATTTTTTATATTATAAGAAAAAAGGTATTATTGATTTAAAATCTTCTCTATTACTGCATTATTATCTGTATTACAGAAAAATCAAATAAATAACTACGTTAACCAGTATTAGTGTAAACAAAATCTTTACATTCATGAAAATTATATAAGTTTTGAAAATCAATTTTTAACGAACAAGACACATTTATTTTATTCAATGCAAAGCCGAGCGAACCATGGTAGTGAGGGTAAGTATAGGTATAAAGCATTTTCTAAAACGGGCTGATCATGCTTAACATAACAACCCATCGTTAGTTTCCAGAACAGGCTAATAATGTCGGAATATACGTTCATTTTTAAAGAATAAAGCTTCCTTTTTACATTTTCAGGGTGTAATAGTTTTTTAGCAAGAAAATGCGATATAAATGATAATAAACGTTGTTTTAAGACTTTGAGAGAGAAGAATGTAGAATGTAGGCCAACACAGCGGAAACAATTTAAGAACATCCATTGTAAACACGGCGACTAAGTAATATTAACGAGATGGCATCCATTTACATTTCAGTCCAAGCCCCGCAGAGAATGGCGGGGAAAAATAATTACAACAAAATATTTAGAAATGGCCGTTTCACTTAAATAATAATAAAGGAATGACCGGTTTGAATAAGAAAAAAAATTATAAGCACAAAAGACGCCACCAATTCAAGTCAACAAAAGGGTTCGTTTCGAAATGGTGGTTTCATCACCGAAATTATTATCCCAAGGATACTGGCAATTAAAAGATACAGATTTTTTTGAAAAATCTGATTTGAATACGGAGGGTCGGACGTTTTAATCAATTTCAAAATGCGAATTGAAAAGCAGCCGCGTGCAAAAATAAACAAGACGAACAAAAATTAAAACTGACTATTTATGAAAATAATTCAGTGAAAAACTTATTGCCCGCGGAGACGAAAATAATACTAAACGAGAATTTAAATTTGACGCGCGAAATTGACTGGAAACATCGGGCGTCGGAATCAAGTGGCGTCCGCCATATTAATTAAAAATTAGAACGAAATTATAAAAAATATTAAACGTTAATTTATTCTCAGTAATTAACAAATGGTGGCGTTTAAAGATGTATAAGGTCTGTCGAGAAAATGTAGAAAAAAAATAATGAGGCAGCTGCTTCTGATGTACCTTCATAATATAAAAAGCAAATATTTGATTAGACCAGCGCACATTGAGCTAATTAAAAAAGAAAAACCGTATAGGTTTAAGCCATTTTCCTATCCATTATCGTACTGTCAAAATCAGGAGTCAACATAACCACACATTTGAATTTATTTTAATTTGTTTTAAAATCTAAATTTTGGTGTTGGAACAGCAACGAAAAATTAAGATATAATATTTTATTAAATTTCTAGACTTTGGTAACTTTTCAAAATAATTGCGGCCCAAATTTGAAGTTTAGTCAATCGTTTTAATTAATTATTAGAAATGATGATAAGCACAATACTTTTAAGGCTGACTCATTCAAATTTACACATTATGTAGCGCCCTAATTTTAGGTAAATAATATACCTACTACACTCAGAATGTTTGATGTTCGAAGTTCTGAGACCATTGTTTGCTTAATAATACTTACAAATATAACTTTAGACTGGTTTATTGTTAATGACGGCCGCTGATGGTCGAGGGTCTAGGTTCTCGACTAACAATCCGAAAATCGCGGGTTCAAATCCCGGCGTGCGCAAATAAAACTTCAGTAGATTGATGTCAAAATTTTAACATTAAAAATAATATTTGTGGCATTTCCAGAGTGGAATATACTCTCAATATCGCCCTGCACGGAGAAAAATGTTATTCGAAAAAACGATCATTTTAATAGTAAAAACGGTTAAAAACGGGACTGAAGTTCTTGCGAACAAATTAACAGGATTTCAATGTTTATTGGCGGGAACATTGAAACACTCTTAATTTGTTCGCAAGAACTTCAGTCCCGTTTTTAACCGTTTTTATTATTAAAATGATTGTTTTTTCGAATAACATTTTTCTCCGTGTGGTGTAAGACCACCATAAAGAACTCAAACTTTGCTCAAAATGTCTTTGGTCGTGTTTGGTGACCGGATCTGAACAGCCAGGTACATCCCCACCTGTCTCCTCCCCATCTACTTCCCCACTACCTTCAGCTTCACAACATACCCTAATTGGGGATCTATAGTCTTACCGCTTACTGTAGTGGTAGCAGGAGATTTTCAAAAATTGTCAAGTTATTTGTAAACCGGGAATGTTTGTCTTTCTTCTAACTAAAATAATGGAAAATTTGCTAGATACTGCTTTGGCGATGTTTGGTGAATATGATCTGAATGGCCAGGCACTTTCCCACTTGCTTCTTCCCATCTACTTCCTCTCCCCGATGCCTTCAGCCTCACTACATCCTCCAATTTAGGATACCACATTCCTACTTACTCTAGACGTTTAGACAGTGACTCCAGGCGGTTGGAAACAATTGGGATTTAGTGCATTATTCAAATAAAAAGGGCGGCACTGAAAAGTATCTTGCACTCTGGAATGGGGTAAAAATATGCTGATAAAAAATATTTATTTTACTTTAAATCTATTAGTGAATGATTATACGTAAATAAATCATTATTTGTCCGTGCTGGATTTCGAGCTCACGAATTCTAAATAAGGTGGAGTAATTCGTTCCGCCAAGAAAGACATTATTAGTATGAGTATAAATGATAGAATACGCTATAAATGCAGCAAAACGGATAGGACACAATTTAAAAATAGTTTTCCATAATATGATTTCGGTTTTAAAACAATTCTTTGACGTTAAGAACTGTGAGGACTGATTGTATTACTTGCGATCCTCAGATAAATGTGAAATATCGTCCCGAAGTGCAAAGTAATAAGAAGAAATGGACTGCTGGAAAAGCGATGTATCTGAAGATTTGGCCCGTGCGCCAAACGTATTGCAAGAATGGGCGGCAAATGGCAACGAAGGGCGGCATTATTCAATGTCAGGCTGCTCTCGTAGAGGAGGGAATTTCCCAACCCCTGTTGCAAATTTTAACCCTATATATTTGGGAGGGCGGGAAACGTATTGGTCACTGTTGTAAATTAGAGAAATCCAGTAATGCACGTGATTATAAATCGGGATAATGGTTTAAACAAGCAAATAGGCATTGAAGAAGAAGATAACAATAATAATATAAATTAAAATATGAAAATGAACAAGACACAGTAAAATAATAATACATAATAGTCGTAACTGGGACCATTATGTTTCATTTTATTCCAGTTGCGTCCATTATGTTTTATTATTTTTATATGTGTATTGTTCATTTTCATATGGGCAAAGAACGCTGGACTACATGATACCAAATTGCTTATATATGTTACCTGCAGCAATTAAAAAATGTACAAACGAAAAAACCAATATTATGTTGAAAAATTATTTTATTTATGAATATAAACAATAATTTTTTAATAATTAATCTAATTTTTGTTATAATCCATTAAGTTAAAAAATTGACAAACTACTTAAAAGTAGTTTATTGGGACTTTTTATCTGTTTTTTGTATTATGTTTTATTTGATATATATGTATTATTATTTGTTTTAAATGTTTATTTAAATAAAAATAAATATATATTTAAATATTAATTCAGATTATTGTTGTTGTCTTCTTCTTCAATGATATATTATATTAATGGGAATAACCTTCAAAAGTAAAAAAAAGAGTTTTTCTTATAAAAAAATTTGAAGAAAATAGGCTTTTAAAAGTAGTCGTATCATCCTATATCAAGAATATTTCGACCACA
Source organism: Limnephilus auricula (assembly GCA_951813805.1). Taxonomy (NCBI): domain Eukaryota; kingdom Metazoa; phylum Arthropoda; class Insecta; order Trichoptera; family Limnephilidae; genus Limnephilus; species Limnephilus auricula. Next base: position 13,616,461 of record OX638403.1, read on the forward strand.
AAATAATAATATATCATGACGGCATTGTACATTCGTTTTAAAAATTATTTTTTTTATAAAAAAAAAAACTTTACTGGGTAAATAAATAACCTAACAATATTTGAAAAATTCCTACTGCCAATATTATAAGAGGAAAGTGTTGCATAGGAGTTGAACCAGTGATTTTTGATGAAAGAATAGAATTATTATGACTAATTTACATAATTTATTATGACTAATGACTGATTAATGAAGATAATATTAGCGAAACTCAATCGAAAATCTGAAACAGAAAAATCAGAAAAAGAACGGACACATTTGGCACTCGAATTCAGAACCTTTCAACAAGGCTTTATGGGCCGCTTCTCTGCGCTAATATTTCAATCCAATTCGGTCATATTTAACTGTATAAAATATTATAATTTGAGTTTAACTCATTCATTTAAAAACAAAAATAAATACTAAAAATGTATTTTTTAGTAAGATTATATGTGACAGTTTTCCTTGATTAACTATTTTTATTTCTTATAAAATTATTCACAAAATAAAAAGAAACCACTCTAGGTTTGCCAAGCAATTTGTGTGCCTATTAACTGAATTCGTGGCGATATTAGGCATGCTACGAATATACATATTTATGGCTTATGTATTCCTCTTAAAGAGGCATTATTTCAGAGAACCCCTAAAGACAATTACTACCGATACTGAAACAATAATTTTATATAAATATTTTAAGCCATTTGTAAATGTGAAGAAACTAGAAGTAAAATGGTTGCTAAAAAGCCCAAAGTAATGATATTACACAGAAAAGTAATTATCCTTACATCTTGAAATTAAATTATGCATTAACATTACAATCCGTAGAGAACGAAATGATTAAAGTATGAATTAATCAAAGTATTAAAAGGCTTTAAAGTTTGCAAGCAGCTCAGCCTTCAAAGGAGCGAGATGGTTTCTGGTAGTTAACGGTGGCGGTGTTTGAATGGAGTTTGATTACATTTACGCGATACGATGAAGGCGATAGGAGCACAGGAAAGGAGAGGAGATAGAAAATAACGATAAGAAGTTTATTCTATTTTAATTCTATGTTAGATGCTAGTTTAGTCCGGGCATGAATGTTGCTAACGATTTATTGTTCGGGGAACACTCGCTTTTCATTAAGCTTTACCGAATTAAATGTTTTTTTATGGGAGTAGTCAAAAGACGATAATGTTTAACTTAATAAAAGAGGTAACTTTATTATAAAAGTTAACAGCTTTAGAAGACTTTTCATGGCCTGTTTAATGTTTATAACTTTTTTTAAAAGATAAATACATTTTTTATTTCGTAATATTTTAAGATTTTCTTACGCAAAAAAGTGTTAATGAATTTTGAAGAACAAAGAAAAGAAAAATATTAATTATGCAGATTTATTTTTATTTACGTAGTAACCAACGAATTAGCCATCACGCCGTTTCCCGCAGCAAACAACTCGATCTTGGAACACACTCTTTGCCTCATTCACATTCATACATTGTCTCATACATACTCTTGCCATGTCTTCCTCGGGTCCCCGAATTCTTCTATCCTTCACATTTGCAACATATATTCTCCTCATACTCCTTTCTTCGATCATTCGCTCTACATGCCCAAACCAATTGAGAGTCATTTTCTTAATCTAACTCGCTACGCTTGCATCAGCTTTGCATGTTTTGCGGATCGCAACATTTCTCATACACGGTTTTACCACACGTACGGCTCAAGGATCTTATCTCTACAAGTTGTAGTAATTACCCCACAATATTAGATATTACCTATTTTAGGTTACTAATTTATTTATTGACACCCTTTTTAGGGCCTTACGTGCTGTAAAGCACATAAGCCTCGGAGATCTCATTTCTACTGCATTCAGTTAATTTTCATCCTTCCTCTGCCAGTTTCATGCCTCACTGCCATACATCAGGGTGGGTACCAGCACTCCATTGTAGACTGCGAGCTTCGATAGAATCTTTTTCGAAACTAAATTGGAATACGTAGTAGGTACAAATTAAATTTAGTATTTTGAGGTTTTTGAAAGATTTTGATAAGGATTATAAAATTGAAGTACATTATAAAAGTCGACGATGATAGGAGTTTGAAAAGTAATAACTACTGTTCAACCCTACAACAAATGGATACAAAGTTTAAAACGCAAACATTTGTATAGTAGCAAACGCACAGTAGAATTTTTAAACTATTCGGGTTTAATCGCTTAAAAGAGTGAACTGTTAAAGATTGTACGAAGATTCTCAGCAATTTCTGTGCCGTTGAACTCAAAGAATTAGCGTGAGAATTAAATTTTAACGGCGTAAAACGAATTAAATCTTTATATGCATACACGAATTCATCCAAAAATTAAAAGAGGAAAGCAGGAAACAGAGAAAATAAAAAAAAAGCTTAAAAGCGTTTATTAAAATTAGCAATTAATTATAAAAACAAGTTTACTTTTAGTAGAGTAAAAAATAAATGAAATGTTTTAGCTTAAATATTTTTACTGCGCTTTCGAAATGCAATATGCGCGGCCGCGTTTGTCCAAATTATTCACTAATTACCACAATTTTCAGCACTAATTAAATAAAAATGGAGGCGGCACAAAAGAAAATTTGCATAAACCTGCGCGGTACTAACGACCGGAAACTACAGTCATTCGTGTGTGATACGGATAGGAAGCTTACAATGTTAAGGCCCGTTGCACAACTTCCGAATTACGATAACTTTTCCTACTGCGAGGCTAATGAGTTTATTGGTAAATTCACTGATAATCAGCTGGTTTATTGGATTACAGTAACCACTCTCGGTATTCACAAATACATTCTAACGTGCTGTCTTTACAGCGATTTGCCTGTACAATGCTGTACATATTTCGATAAAGCGAGAAGTAAAAAATCAAAATATATAACACATATTTGTGTATTTTGAAAAATCGGTTTAAAATAAACAAGTAGGTGAAAGGAGTACATTTACTATTAAGTGCTGAGTACCTCTTAGAAGCTGCACTACAAATGTAACATTAAAAAACGTTAAAGGTAGATTCAGACTGGACGACGTACGTACGCATCGCTACGCCAAACAATGCTTAGCAACCCATACATTTTCTATGAAAATGGCCACAGACATCGCACGTCGCGATGCGTGTGGCCAATATGATTCTAAAACATAAATTTTCATTGAAAATCTATGGTTGCTAAGTAGCCCAGATATTGTTAGGCGTAGCGATGCATACGTACGTTGACCCAGTCTGAATCTACCATAATTGTCTCGCCACCTCACAAAGTGGACATATTTGTATTTTTTTTTTGTGTAACTACAAAAGGTTTTGAATCAGTACAAAATATTTTTTACCACAACAATTAAGTTTTGAATTAATACAAATATTTTGTATTACTTCAAATGTTTTGAGGTGGTGAGATAACGAGGTGGTGAGGTTGTGAGGTGTGTGTTTGGCACTACATTGTGCTACATTTTTTAAAATTAGAGCCTTTTCCTTTGGTAAAAATATGTTTTGGCTGTACAATATTTTCATTCAGAAATCGTGTCCTATCCAAAAATAATAATTACACATTAATAGGATATACATATATAATGATTCTTTCCTATTGGATGTTGGCTATCATCGTGGCAATCTTCGCTCTGAAAACTGAAAAAAGAACTTAACTTAAATGAGTTGTTAATACATCTTGTAATGGATATTCAGCCGAGTAATTTTGTATTCGTCGATCCTCGTGAGTGACAAAGATATTTAAGTATCTCATCATTTAACAAGTATAATTTTTAAAATGAGAATTCAATGATGATTCACTACATGACAAAACTCAAACGAATCCATATAACTACATCTCAAAAGGTTATAATATTGATTAAAATAACTAAGTCATTGGTCGTTTTCAACGATAAAGCCTTATAAAACGTCGTATTATACTGATAATTATTTGATTACAGAAGTTTCACTTCTTTACATCACAGTGTGATACGGCCTTAATGCGCGGCTGCGAGTTGCAAAATTAAAAATGATTTGCAAAATAAATATGCTTTGCCCAAGGAGCTGTGGAGGTACACCGAGCTATGGTCTGTTGATTTTGTATTTTAGTATATATGTTTAAAGGGAATCCGAATAATATAACTATGAATTTTCTAATTTGTAATATGAATAACAGCAGCGCAACAAATTAAAGCGCCAAATGGGAAATCGCCAAGTAATTACTGAAACCGCATGACGTAAAATCGTTAAGTGATGTGTAATTTATCATTAGAAACTTATGTTATTAAATATGAAGGTTAATATGAACGACCATTTTTTCTAGTACATAGATTGACTTTCATGCGGCATCTTAATTTTTATTAGCTTATATGCAAGTAATGACTTAGATTTAACTTTATTTGGATTGTAAGTAGTTGAAAAAATATACGTACACTATTTAACAGTTTGTAATTAATTCAGAACCAATAAATTTTAATTCGGATCCAGGAAAACGATTTAGAGTAACATAACATATGGATATTCCCTGCATTGAAAACGAAAAGCCCACAAAAATGTACACCAACTTCTAAAACATTGAAAATGAAATATTACGAAACATTAATTAAGTGACGATTCTTGACACATTTTGCTAAATTTCGAAATCTTCAAGTGGTTATAAATCGCTACAAATTTTTGAAGGAGGAATAATTACTCTTTCAATCTGTTGTTTATTTTTCAAATAATAGGAAAAAACAAGCATAGAATAGGTATGTATTCAAGGTTCTTTTTGGGGGAATTAACGAAAATAAAAACCGTTAGAAGGATAGCTAGGAACTTACTTTAAATGCAGTTGAATTAAAATCATTAAAATATAGATCCGAGAACGTGTTTGTGACAAAATATCTCAGTTTTTCTATTTATTTAAGATTATACAAAATAAAATATTTAAAAAAAATCACACTTATTTTGTTTAGACATTATTGAAAAATCATAAATACTTATGACCAAAAAATACGTATAGAAGTACACGATATATAATAATTTATCATAATACGTTTTGAGCAATTTTATTGCTTACTTGAATGTAAGAATATAGTAAAGCAAGTTTTGAATGAAATAAATCGATATTAAATATTTTGTTTAAAAAATCTTTCTCAGCGAAACCTCCCTGTACAGTTGCAAGCATTTTGAAACTTTAATTCTCAGCCGCTAGTCAATGGGTTCTTAACACTGGTTTCTAATTGATACCTTTTTAACATGCGCCTATGAGAATTCGGCGTTTTGTTATTTTTGCACTGAGCTGAATTTCTTATAAAATATACGTAAAATTAACTGAAGTATATGAAACGCTGCGAAAATTAATACTAAAATATTAAACACAACACCATTAGTAAACTATTCAATGGAAATGAGAACTAGAATATAAAAAACCTACTCAGGAATACATATTGTTATGATTATTTTAATAAATTAAATAGAAATCAAACGCCAAGTGTTTTTTTTTCTTCAGTGAAATTCTTTCTATGAAATTTTAGGATTTTTTAATGCTGCTGGAACGTTTTTTTAAGACTAGAGTGAAAACAAAATTATGAGAAAAAATAAATTATTTCCGGATTTAAACACTGTGATGATGCAAATGCAAGCTTTTAATACTGCAAATGTAGAATAAATTTCCATCCAGAAATTAATAATTATTAAATGTACGAATAGCAAACTCATAAGAAAATATTTTTGCAAACACGGCACGGAACGAAAATAATTTTATAACGAGGTTTCGAACAAACCTCCCCCGTAATTATTATGCCTCATTAGCATCTCTAATGTACGTGTATTTTAGTATTCCACTATAAAAATATGCTAAATTCTTATTTCACTTTTAGCAGCGCAAACCCGCGAAAAATCACGGAGAGTCAGAATTCTCGACAAATCGGTTATAATTATGAAAATGGCAAATGAAATAATTTTCTGTCATTTTACATTACAGTAAGGTACTTTATTTATCGCTTGTCTGCATTTTTCAAATAAACACTTCCAATTTTCAAAACAATATTTAAATTTACAATACACAACCGAAATTAGTATTTTTAATTATGTTTTCGTGAATAGACGATATAAAAACATCAATATTTTAATTAAAAAAAACAAATATTTTTGGTCAATATTTACACGTACACATTTGATCAAGAGTTACCGGGGAGTATATATATTATTATATTAGTATATATACAAAAGATTAACCGCGAACGATGTAATAATGATTAGCAGATTTTCAAAAATAAATAACGTTTATACAGCGCTTATAAGTAGAACGTTATTTGGCAATTAAAAGGAATAATAAACGAACAAATTGAGACGTGATTTTGCAAATATTGATAATACTTATAATATTAATTCTTGAACAAAGTATAAATAATGTAAAAATTTCAATAGATTCGTTCAGACACACAACACACAATTCCCAACTAGCAATCAAATAATTAAGTTGTCAAAAGGACAAAATAAAGTGGTTCTTTTTTTTAAGTAGGCACATTGTCACCTACGCCCTAATACAACCCCTATGTGTACACATTATACAAACAAAACATTTTTCAGCGCTCTATAAATTATCCAATTATTATTTTTCGAAAACTAATCCGGATGATTTGGATACTATTTTAATCCTAATGCCGGATAGGCAGTTACACGATTGTATATAGGAATAAATTATCGTCTCTGATTCAAGAAGGATAATAATAAATTAGGTACTTAAATTTGAAATTGGCGTTTTGCCGTACTGGCAACTTTGATCTCAAATATCTTCTCTTTGGTTAGGAATTCCAAATTCAAATTTATACAAAATTATTTTCAAAATTATTTTCATCATATATACATCAAAATTATTTTCAGTACAATAATGTTATATACCAACAAAGAGAAGGACTTCCGATGGGGGCCCCGACCAGTCCTCTAATTGCTGATATATTTATGAATGATTTGGAAACAACTCTCTTTAATTCAAAGTCCCCCCTTTTAAGCAATGTTTTACTATGGAGACGGTATGTGGATGACGTCTGCTGCATTTGGACAGGATCGGAACGTCAACTCAATAACTTTCTTAACCTTTTAAATTCCTTTCATAATAAAATAAAATTTACGATAGAAATAGGAAATAATACTTTAAACTTTTTGGATTTAACTTTATCTATTGTAAATAATAAAATCGATTTTAGTATATATCGCAAGCCCACATACACCGACATAGTAATTCATAAGACCTCCAACCACCCTGTCTCACAAAAACACTCCGCCTTCCACTCCATGATCCACCGCCTAGTAAATGTCCCATTATCTAATAATAATTTCCTAAATGAACTTTCTATAATAAAACAAATTGCTGTAAATAACGGATACGAACCAAATTTAATTGATAACATCTTAAATAAAAAACTCAACAAAATTTCAAGAAATAAATATCTATACAATTCTAATAATAATAACGATAAAGAATGGCGAAAAGTTTTATATATCAATAATTTTTCAGTTCAATGTTGCAAAAATCTCCCTTCTAATATTAAACCAGCTTTTTATACAAGAAATAATATCGGTAACTTTTTGAGGAACGCTAAAGATAAAGACCATAAATTAACTAATTCCGGAATATATAAACTCAAATGTAATGACTGTTCCTCATTTTATATCGGGAAAACAACGCGTAATTTCGAAATTAGAATCAAAGAACACTTAAGGTGTCTTAATAATAATAATTTCTCCGATTTCGCTAACCATATAATTGAAAATAACCATAGTTTTGAAAAAAATACAGGGATAAATATTCTTCACATTAATAATAAAGGAAAACGCTTAGATAACTTAGAAGCTCTAGAAATAAAAAAATCCCTTAAAAATAATGAGTCGATTATTAATAAACAAAAAATATTAACCTATAGCCCAATATTAAATCTCTTCCCATTCGGTGTCCATTCTGTCCCCACTTACTCTTCATCAATTCCTAGCCACGCCCCCACCCCTACCACAACACCTACTGATAAATTGTACCCATCCACTATTTTGTAATTGTCATCATTGTATGTTTGCCCTGAAGAAGGAACGGTTGTTCCGAAACCGGTCGGCGTGTAACTAAATAAATCAGTGGTTGTAACTAAGATACATTGTTTCATTTAATTATAAAATGGATAACCACAAAGTGATAGCTAATTTCAAAAATATATCAAATTTATACAGCTATTTACTCATGTATTTGTATTTCGAAAATTATAATTCATTTGTTTTTTCCTTAATTGTTTTTTTTCTTTGCGTAACTTAGTTTACAAAATGGAAAACTTGAAATATCGCGTTATTTACGAGTACGAGTTCCACGGTGGCACCAGTGCTGCAGAAACGGCTCGAAGGATTAATGATGTATATGGCGACGGTGCCGCAAAAGAAAACACAGTGCGTTTTTGGTTCCAACGTTTTCGTTCTGGAAATTTCGACCTGCAGAATAAGCCCCGTGGACGGCCGGAGACCAAAGTTGATCATGGAGAATTGAAGGCTATTGTGGAAGCGGGTCCATCTCAAACCACGTCCGAGTTAGTGATACGCAGGCTGCGGTGTTAGTGATAAAATTGTTTTAATCCACTTGAAGCAAATTGGGAAGGTGAAAAAGCTTGAAAGGTGGGTACCCCACGAATTGAGTGAAGCAAATCAACAAACGCGCGTTGACTGCTGCGTTGCATTACTCAACCGGCACAATAATGAAGGAATTTTAAATCGAATCATTACCTGTGATGAAAAGTGGATCCTGTACGATAATCGGAAGCGTTCATCGCAATGGCTGAACCCTGCCGAATCAGCCAAACCATGCCCCAAAATTGACTCCAAAAAAGTTACTTGTGAGCGTTTGGTGACACAAAGAAAAAAAAATAATTAAGGAAAAAACAAATGAATTATAATTTTCGAAACACAAATATATGAGTAAATAGCTGTATAAATTTGAATTTGGAATTCCTAACCAAAGAGAAGATATTTGAGATCAAAGTTGCCAGTACGGCAAAACGCCAATTTCATATGTAAGGACCTAATATTAGAATATTTATGTACCAAACGTACACGGAGAAAAATGTTATTCTAAAATACGATCATTTTATTCGTAAAACGGTTAAAAACGGGACTAAAGCTCTTACGAACAAATTAACAGTGTTTCAATGTTTATTGGCGGGAAAATGTAAGAATAATTTGTTGGTATACGTACGAAATTACGTTTACTAACAAATTATTCTTACATGTTCCCGCCAATAAACATTGAAACCCTATTAATTCGTTCGTAAGAACTTCAGTCCCGTTTTTAACCGTTTTACGAATAAAATGATCGTATTTTGGAATAACATTTTTCTCCGTGTTTATATGGAAATATGTACAATAAAAGTCTACAAATACACCACGGTTGACAAAATAGAGCACGTTCAAATTTGTCTGTTTTTTGTTACAAATTCAATTTAAATTGGTGCATTGGGAATAAAAAAGCCATTATCCACCCTAAATGAACACGGCGCAGAGAGCGGGCTGCGTAAATGATATGTGCCGTAAACAAACATACCCACAATAGAGAAGGATAAATTCAATCAGATACACGAAACGCTATTTTCTCTGGGCGGACGAACCGAAAATTCCATTTCCACCGGCCGGCGAGGGATGAACTCGCGAGGGTTGAAAATACGGAAGTTTTTCGTGCGAGAAAAACCTTCCCTTCCTGATTATAAATTATCGCCGGATTGTATGGCCATTCATTTCGGACAGGGGTTATCAAAATACAGGATCGAAATTCACAGTCACGTCTGATCCTGCGTCAACACGTGACAAATAATAACGAACCAGGGACAATAAATATGAAAACCGATTTGAAATTAAATTACATTATTTATTTCCTAAATTGTTTGCTCCTGTGAAGATCATCTTATTCGAAATGAAACTAGATGATTTATTTCCAAATACCTACTAAAAAAAACTACTTTATAATTTCAAAAACGATTCTATTTTGTTAATGTAAACATTATTTGGGTTCTAATTCTGAACAATTACAGTTTGTGGTTAAGGGTCCTATTTAAAGAAGGATAGTAAAAAAATAAATATATTTCTTGAAAATATATTTAAAAAAAATTTTTTTGCGCATTTAAAATTAAACGACAACAATAAATACGTTTTTAGATTTTCACGGCCAAAAGCAATTTCGTTGTTTGTTTTTGGGGTGTTATGCCGTGTTGTGCTACCTTCTTATTTAGCCGAAGTTTCGGATAGCGTTGCAGTGTCCATCACAGTGCGCAGTATCGCAGTGTACATCGACGGATCTGCCGGACCTGCCCTGATGATGGACACTGCAACGCTGTCCGAAACGTCGGCTAAAGAAGGAGGTAGCACGACACGGCATAACACCCCAAAAACAAACAACGAAAAAGACAACAATAAACTTTCATTACACCACCATTTTTAAAAATTATGGAATTACGTAGTTACATTACTTGTGCCAAATAAAATGAATTGCCCGTGACGACAGAACCGACAACTATTTTCAGAATGACTCCCGGGTGGAGGGTCGTTTAAGACAGGAAGGAGTGAACCTGAGTCTTGAAGAAACCCATCTTGTAGGAGAAAGATAACACAGAGGTCAGCAAATCATTCCACAGCCGAGCTGTTGAACACAAGAACGAGTCGTATGTCATTAAACATTTAAAACAATAATTCATCAACCAAACTTCATGTTTACAGGAATAACCGATAGGTAAATATTTGGTATATTGCAGATTCTGGTTTAAAAAATTTCATAATATCTTTTAAAAATGTGAACAGACACCTCATTGACGATTTCTGGTTTAAAGGGGCATTCGCGAGTGTGCATGAGCCAAAATAATTAATAAAACTGGAGTCCCCGGATATGCTCCGACCATAACTCAAATGACCACGTCACAAAAAAGGGTAATGAAGAGCGCCCGGGTAGTAATATGCATTTTCAGGATATTCGGCGCTGAAAAAATACGCAAAACAAACAACTGAAAGCTGCGAACTGGGGCTGAAAATGCACGTATTTCAAAATCGACCGGTTAGTCTGAAACAGTCCAACATTAAAAGCACATGACATGTTATTTTTAAACATTCAAGTATAAAAACATGCGACATTTCGAAACAGTCAAACATTGTTAATACAATATTCTGAAAAAATATCCTAAAACAATATTTAAGAAACTTTTTTAGATTTTCACGGCCAAAAGCATTTTCGTTGTTTGTTTTTGGGGTGTTATGCCGTGTTGTGCTACCTCCTTCTTTAGCCGACGTTTCGGACAGCGTTGCAGTGTCCATCATCAGGGCCCTCGTCGGCTAAAGAAGGAGGTAGCACAACACGGCATAACACCCCAAAAACAAACAACGAAAAAAAAAAAAAAAAAATTTAAGAAATTGAGAAACAAAACTCCAGAGAAACATAAGTAATAAATATTTTTGGCTACTTGAGATAGCTGTTCTGTATAATTTTAATTGATTCTTAGGAACAAACATTTTCATTTCACTTTTACTGCGCTAATTAAATCCATTTATTATTTAAATTTTTAATCGATTCTTCTAACCGCGTTTTGGGCATAATCATAACATATAATCTTAAAAAGTCAATTAATGCTTAGGACAGAATTTGAAAAATTCATCAAATATCAAAGGTAATTTTCAAATTCCATTCAAGTTCTGTCATTATATGATTGTAGGTAAGTCATTTTCACACAATTGAAATAAAAGAGAACTTTATTAAAACTTTCACCACACTTGAAAATTAATTTTGAAATTTGACGAATTGTTCCAACTCTGTGAAACAACCAATATCGCTTAACTTGAAAACGGTAGAAGTTATGGTTTGCAATAAAAAATATAACAGTAATCTTTTTTGTATAAAGGTATATAATAAAATCATTTATATAAACAAATATTTTTACACTTAAGCGTAAAATTGCCTCGTTGTTCAAACACACATAATGCATGCATATATTTCCACAATTCAATAAAACACAAAACATCAAAGATAGCAAGTATAAATTTGAATTTTAAGATGAGCGCTTTCGGGAAGTTCGCGCTGAAAACCGTACTTTACGAGCTTTTGATGATAATGATACCACTGCTGTAAAGAGAATGAGGATGCAGAGAGTTCGGAAGCGAAAATAGTTATACATAGCAAATAGATAAACTTTAGAAGTAGAATAAATAAAAATGTAAAGGAAGTGCAGAGTGAAGTGAAGAGTGAAGTGAAGAGTATCGGAGTACTTACTATTGCTGTGAGTTGAAACCAAAGTTAAACTAGACGAATAAGATAAAAAAACTAGATGGTAGTCTGAACCTTAATACAATGTTCTTTCCCATGGGAAGTAGAATAACCATACAGGAAGATTTTTTGAAAAGTAAAGGTATCAAAGGAAACCATTTCAACGATTTAAATTTTCGATTTCCCAAATTATATCAGGTTTTATCAAAACTACCACAGATATCCCGGACTTTAGGCTTCATTAATCCACCTGAATTCAATACCAGAGATTCCGTAAGAAAATACGAAATCTAATACTGAAAAGTAAATAAAAAAAATACAGAAAAATACGAGATAAACATTTCAATGGTGCTTTGAAATCTGCTAAATAAGTGGGTTTTAGGTACTCGTGTATTCAGGATTTAATTCATTTGGAAAAGTAAACCCAAAAGATTTTACAAAAAACATTAGAGACAAATCAAGTTCGAAATATCGTCGCAAGAAAGCAAAAAAGAAAGCAAACCAAAAACCAAAATGTTCACCGGAGCAAAAAAATATTTCAGATTTTAGAAAAAAAATTTCAACCAGTGGTTAGGGAAATGCAATTTTTAAAATGCTTAGTTGAAAAAATATGATTGCATTTTTTTTGAGTTCGGTTGACATTTTTTTGTGTATGCCAAAAGTGTTGTAAACAAATAAATATATGAATACTGAAATCAACTTTATTTTCAGCTGCATAAATTGCTGTAAGCGCCAAAGTATATCAATTTTTAAATTTTGAATAGATGTAGATGTGCGTCGTTATTTTTTTGGGCTAAATTCGTTTGGTTTACAACACCGTAACGGACAAATAACGATAACACACGACCTGTATAATTGTAGTAAACACACTAACTTATTCTAAAAAAGTACCGACAAGTTGTAGTAAACGACAAGTGTTATTAGAAAACTAAAAAATTAAATGTAGTAACCGCCGCGAACACTTAAATGCAATCTTTGAAAATGCTGTAAGCACCAACCGAACGAGTAATGTTTCCGTGTACGTGATTTTGTCGTTTCTCTTGTAAATTGAATATTTTTTTAACCGCCAAACGTAAAAAAACATAGGATTTTGAGGTGTGTACATCAATTTAAAAACGTATTATTGACAAAACGGCTAGTTTTTCCAACGTCGTAAAGTTCTTATTTATCGTTTAGAGTCACGGGACCCAGATAGATCGACGCAGATAAAAAAATCCTTCAAAATGATATACAAAAAGGATTTTCATAGTTAGTGGCGGTTACAGCATTGTTGTTTTCCTGCGACGATATTATAATATATAATATTGCCCGCTTTATTCAAATCAGAGATGTTTGAAACACTGTTCAATCATACAACGCCTTAGGACGAGTAAACTAGGTTCTATAACGAATATTACAAACATACTGAAATCCAGAAACCTTTGATATGAATATTGACAACACTCAAACAAGAGTATTGGCGCTTTGATATTATACACATCAAACGAGAATCAATTTTAAAATACGATTGATCTAACCCGCAGGGCTAAAAACAACTATTTGGACCCTCAAGAGCAAGAAATTGTTATTCCTGATATATCTACATAACACCGAGTGTACGCGAAACGCCCTGGGTGATATTTCAATTCGATGCTTTGGGAGTGTATCTATATTTGAACAAGTTTATCTTTTTTCAGTCGCACGAGAGGTATTTCAAATAGGGCATAAATTGACGTGTGCTCGAAATGCCAAATAAAATTGAATTCATCGCAATATTTCGATATTAAAATCGAAAAAAAAGAGAGGAGATTCGAATCTTTGAATGGCTTAAACTGTGCCGTTATTCACAAAATTTCACCGAAATTTTTTACATAAAACATGTGTCACTAAGAATTTATATTGAGTAGGAAAATCATTATTGTTTACAATTTTACATATATTTGTCTAACCCCTCAGACCTCGGGTACATTCTATCAGAAGGTCAGAAAATTTCCGCTTTGTCAATAAAACCCAAAGAAATGCAATATTTATTAATATATCATCACCTTATTGCAATCCCTGGAATAAAACCATTCCATAGTTAAAAGGGAAAAAAATCTCTTAAATTATCTTTAGAAAATCATCATATGCGAGTTCTGCAAAGAAATCATTCCCTTGTTCCGAATGAAATGTTTTGTCGTCTCTAAATTCAAATTTATTGAGAAAATTGCTCGAGGTCACTGGGAGAGAAACCATTCTCATGTTCTGAGTGCAATGAATAATGTTTTATTAAATCAGCTTTTAAATCATTTTCGGGATAGCTCTAAGTAAAATAAAACATGCCCAAACTAACGTTAAATAGGTACGCCAGCCGTAAGTTCGATTTCAAGCAGGTTTAACTAAAATACCTACGCTGTGATAATAAGTTATTAAGTCAAGTTTTTCACTATTGTGTCCGAACTGATCGCATAATATTTACACTGCGTTGTATGTCATAATTTTTGCAAACCCTGGTTTGGACATGAACACTAGTCAGCAATTGGAAAGATAATGGAATATCAGATGAGTGGAAGAAAAAGTAAAGGACTCCGCACCTGGAAGCACTTGGTATCTTTATTAAATAACGGTGTCTATATTATAAGATATGATGTATGAATATAAATTAAGGAATTGTGGCAAAAAATAGTTTCGTAGCATTCAATTCCTAAGCCAACTTGCCCAGGAAACAGCACGGTAGCTAGTTAATTTATTATGTTAATATAATCAGATATTTCACCTGACTTTTACAATAAGAAAATAAGTCAATGCACTTTGTCGAGCGCAGCTGGGGAGGTTTAAACTTCTAAGGAATTCCTTGCAACAACTGAAACGATTATATTAATAAAGTTTCTGTTCTCATTTCTCTTTGTAAAGTTCCCATTACTTGAAATGAAAACATTGTTTTACTGAACGTGATGGTATCCTTGGTCGAGGGGTATGGCGTTCTGAAAGCAATACGGATGACGCAGGTTCATATCACGGCGTGCGCAAGTAAGTTTTATTTACTTCTGTAATCTTCGCAAATTTTCTTTGTATCGTAATTTTTAATTAAATGAAAAAAGTAAATTTGTTTACACCACTTATATAATCACAATTATCGACATGTTTTGAAAACAAAGGTTTCTTCGTCATGATAATAAGAACATTAATTGTTTGTAATTTTGTCATTTAATTAATTTGTATTGTTACACACAGATGATATTTGTTATCGTTCTGTGACTGGAAAGGTGCCTGAAATATATTTAGCCGTTTTCGATGATGAGATCTGAATATCAAGTACTTCCCCACCCTCCTTTTCCCCATCTCCTTCCCCTCCCCAAAACCATCAGCCTCACAACGTACCCAAATTGGGGATATCATAGTACCATTGGCTCCAGGCTGTTATGATCAGTTGGGACTCTTATACGGTATTCACATAAAAAAGTGGTTTAAAACAAAGTATTTGTTTAATTTCGTATTAAGTCAAGCCACAAAGTGTTTGCTTTCTTCGATAATTAAAAAAAATTGAAGTTAGATAGCGTACGCGAGAATAAAAACTATAATATACATTTATTTAACGTCGATGTAAAATAAAAAAAATAAAGGAATTTTATGAAACTTACCAATTTCTTAGAACATCCAATAAGCGATCTGAAAAAAAGAAATTACATTTAATAACTTGAAAATAAATTTAAAAAAACTTAAAAACAAAAAGGACAACATTACATTACAAAGCATTTCGTTTAGTGATATTAGGCACAGTAAAAGCCATAAATCCTTGACAATATTATTTCTTTGTCTGAGAGTCAATGAACCTCAATTCATTTATTTATAAAAAATTGTATAGATATATGTATATCACTTGATAAGAACTTTTTATTTGTTGTTTTTGTGTTTAATTCGTAGAACTCCATTTAATTTTTAAAAAATTTAA
Source organism: Limnephilus auricula (assembly GCA_951813805.1). NCBI lineage: Eukaryota > Metazoa > Arthropoda > Insecta > Trichoptera > Limnephilidae > Limnephilus > Limnephilus auricula. The sequence goes on from OX638403.1 coordinate 13,632,598, forward strand.
TTTAAATTATATTTTATAATGTTATTATTAAGTTCTGTAAGGGTTTTTTAAAATTTTTTTATTATTGTTACAGCTGTTTCTGCTTACAGGACCATTTTCAAACTGTGGTCTTAAACATTTTGGAGGTGTGTAAATTGATTTATTACGGGTTGAACCGATTTGCTGAGAGAAAATTGAGATTCAAAAACGTAAAAGTACTTCGTCTAAATGTGGTTAAGACTAAATGGGGCGCTGTTCTGTTTAACCCGTCAAAAATTTGGCGTATGTTGTCAGGGGCTAAAAATGTTCCCGCTTTGCAATAAAATCCAAATAAATTGAATATTTGTTGACCTATCCGAAAACTAAAAACTGTTTTCGAAAGGTGATGAAATAGGCTTTCAAATTTTATTATTGTTGTAATTAGAAATAACCATATAATTTTTTAAATATAAACATTTTGGATAAAAACTTTTAAAAGTTTTAAAATTGGTTCACTTGACTTTTTTTTTACTAAAACTACTGATAATGAAAAAAAAAATAAAACACATACACATTTCATTACACGAATGAATTATAAAGTTATTGTCACCTCACTTTTTTATCGTTTCATGTAAAAAAAAATCTTCAAAAAAATTCTCAAAGTTTCATAATTTTTTTTTCAAATTGCGATCGGAGACTTTGGTTTCATAAAAGTGTACATTTTAATTTTTTGTGGTTACCTTTTAGATTTGAATATATAGTGTGTTGTTTTATCTTTCCAATACCGTTTAGATCATACTTCTCACTGAGATAGTTAAGGAGCCACAACGATTTCTATGAGACCCATGTGAGCAGGGCCTTTATGATATATGAAGAGAATGATATTGAGTATTATGCCTCAGTTTAGTAGCAGTTTATTAAAGGTTCAAAATATCACCTATGACCTATGAGTGAACCTACATAGAGAAAAGTGTAAATTAAATTTAGTTTTTGTTGTGATGGTGGGATGGGAGGGGGTAGGAGGGGGGGGGGGGGGGATAAATTTACTGTGGTAAAGGGGGCGATTTTTTCAATACGGTTAAGAAATACTGGGTTAGACGGTACAATTTTAATATGAATCAAATTATCTAATTCTGATGCTATACAATCATTATTTCCATTGGTTATATTAATAATGGATAATTATTATACAAGTCTCAAGTAAGCCGAGCATTATGGTAATTTCAAGCATTACAATACATATTATATGATATTTAAATTGAGTTCTAAGTAACAGACTTAATCCATTAAGTGGTATTAAGTCTATCTACTTGTGAATTCTATGCTGGAATATTGATTGCCAAGTTGGTTCATTAGTGTGATTACCATTAAGTGTTATTAGCGATTTGCCGAGCGTCGTATGAAGAACACTCTGCGTAATTTGTACGACATTCGAAGGGTAGGAGTTATTATTAACATATCAGACTTTAAATATTTTTACCTACGAGAAGTCCAGAGGACACGGCGAAATTTCTTGGAAATTCGGAATGCTTCCGAGGTATTTTAGCTATATGTTTTATATTTTTAAATGGTCGTAAAAGGCCACACTATTTTAGAAACTAGATAAAATTGTCTCTGAATTGATTGTATTTGAATTATAAATTGATTTTTCGAATAATAAAATTTTAATATCAAACATGAAAAAAATAATAAAAAAACTAATCGAAATATTTTTACTCGGAACTTTCGATATTTATAAAATACATTCCTTTTGTAGGGTTACCGAGAGTTCATCGAAAATCAATTCATCGAAAGCAAATTCATCAATAACGAGAGGTTAAGTTAGGTTGGGTTAGGTTAGGTTGAACTCGTTTTCGATGAACTCGTTTTCGATGAACTCGTTTTCGATGAACTCGTTTTCAATGAACTCGTTTTCGATGAACTCGTTTTCGATGAACTCGTTTTCGATAAACTCGTTTTCGATGAACTCGTTTTCGATGAACTCGTTTTCGATTAACTTGTTTTCGATTAACTAATTTTGGATGAACTCGTTTTCGATGAACTCGTTTTCGATGAACTCGTTTTCGATGAACTCGTTTTCGATGAACTCGTTTTCGATTAACTCGTTTTCAATTAACTCGCCGTGAACCGTTTTGTAGGTATATGGAAATAGTAAGAAAACTGTCACTTCAATTTTTAAGCAACTGTCACTGGAATACACTTTTACCAATGAGTTTACCTTATGTCAATTTTTTGGATTTTATCCATTGACTCAGGTGTAAATATTGACAAACAAATCATATATCTCCTTATCATAGAACAAAAATAAATTATAATGTACGGTCGTCTCCCCTATTAGACCTGTCCTTCAAAGGCTCTAATGAAAATGATGTGTGTGACTAGTAATGTCCTTCTGAGACTTGAGAGGTTAATCGACAACATTTGTTTACAAATAATTATTATGGATTTTCTTAAGGCCTCTTAAAAAGAAGTTTACCCGTTCAAAAAGAAGAAGAAGGAGAGATACAACAATACGAATGTTGGAGGGAGCGCGCTAATATTAAAAACGAGAATATTCAAGCGAAAATTGTGAAAATGTTTAATAAAACACGACTCTTTTGAAAAAGAGCAAATATTATCTCGTGAGGATGTGTTAAGTAGCATTTAAAGAAATATCGTGAATTTTTTCATACAGAAAATAAAAATAAAATAACAGTAAAAAACGTGTAAATAATAATTTTCGTAGCACACTTTGCGATTTATTTCAAATAATTACCATTTCGGCGTGACGAATGTATAGATACTTACTATCTTAAAGAATAATATATACTGTTTTTAGAGATTAAAATCTTCAAACGTAAAAAAATTACCTAATGGTGTTATGTTTTGGTTTAAACAATATTAAAAAAACCTATTATGTGCTTCATTTTATAAGTATGATGTAGAAGTAACTACCGTTAATTTTATTTTAAGCATAGAGGAAATTTTTTTTTTTTTTCATTGTTTTTATTTCTTGCTAGAGCAATCCAGATGAGTTACAAAACTCATTTTAGGACAGGAGGAACTTACAATTCATGGGTAGGAGGTAGTAGTTACAATTTTACAAAGGTATATTGATATCATAATATTAGTTTTACATTCAGTACAGCATAAAAATAAAAATAAAGACAGGTTAAGTAGAACAAACAACAAGAGAAAACAAGTAAAGAGAGGGATTGACTGATTGGAGATTGGCTTGAATTGATTAAGCAGTAAATAAGTGACATAAAATTTATGAAGTGAAAGTGGATGAAATAATAAGTTGGGAATGCCTCGGGAAGAAATAGAACGATAAAGTAACATGAATGAAGAATGAGTCTTGTTACAAATGAAATGGAAAAAAAAAACATGTCAAGAGTCGGCACAACAAAAAAGTACGCATTACAGGATTCATATTTGCGAATGAAGCAAGGGGCCATCTGTAAATACATTTACATTTTGTAGCACTTCGGGAGTTACTTACATATTTTGCTTTTTAATATTATTAATAAAATTATATTTCAAGTTTTATAAGTTAGGGAAGGGCTGAAAAGTAGAGAAAATTGTAAGAATATTTCTTCCCCCAAAGCGCTCAATTTAATGTTGTGAATTTGAGATTACTATTCCGACGATATCAGAAGGAATTATTTATCTATGAATTGCTTTCCTTTGTGCCCCAATGTTCCTCGTACATAGGTACTTTTCCCAACTTACATAAACTAAGAAAATCCCCGACGGAGAGGAGAATCAATAAAAGCCTTAACTTTCCACAAAGGTGCTTTATTTTCAGTATTTTCAGTTCCCCAATCTTTCAGTAGGCGCCTTTACGGGAATAGTTCAGAGGTATTTCAGGAAAGGGATTCAAAGGTAAGGGTTAAGGGTTTGCCGGTCTTGTTTTTGCTCAATCAGCCTTTCCGCGAGGCGATTTTCAGATTATTCTTACCACTTCTTTTGATTTATAATGGGTCGGATTTTTTAATAAAACCCCAGTTTCCGATACCTGAGATGCTTATAGGGTTTGAGATCACGGTGATATATTTTTTTAATTTTTTTATTTTTTTATTATTTAATAAATTTTTACAAGTTACAGTTTTTGACATTTTTTTAACTACCATACTAGGCTACTGCCCGTGTTGTGGTAGTCATACATAATGAATATATGAACTAAAAATACTTTTTTACAGAAGCAGATAATAAAAACTAGGTAATAAATAATGAGAAATAAGAATGCAGAAAAGAAAAAAAAAGATATTTAAAGATAAATAAAAGTAAATACAAATATTAAAATAATAGTGAGCTGAAAAATAAAGAGAGATAAATATTTTAAAGAAAGAAATAGAAATTAAAAATAATAAACATTAAGATTATAAAACAAATAAAATTATATATTATATTGTTTTGAACGCAGGTTAAATTGTGGTAGATATAATCTACAAGACGATTATGTTTATGGTCACATTCAATTTCAGTGATGTGAAACAAGTTATCGACGCCTTTTTCACGTGTATAATATTCAAGCAGAACTAAATAGAAAAAATCGTATTTTTGGTAACAGATCGAAATGATGAAAAAAAAGCGTGGAAAACCGTGGTTTTAGTTAGGTAAAACGTACACTCGTGGGAGCGTTTATATGAAACAAAGTTATAAATAGGCATTATGGTGTAAACACATATTTCTGCCCCATGAGGAGCAGTCTCCTACAGAAGTCCAGTGTTTTAATATAGCGTCCTCCGCGTGCAAAGTCGTATCTCCTCCAAGCATAAACTTTCTAATTAAAGTGTGTTTATCGGAAGTGACCTGCCAGGTAAGTATGTTCTCTGCGTCCATTTGTAAATAATAGTTCTAGGTAGAGCCTAAGAAGTCATAATAAGATGTACAGCGCCCTTGAGGTGATTTCTCACAAAAACGGCGCTCTACAAATTATCCAATTATTATTATTATTATTATTATTAGAAGGCTAAATGTATATAATACTTTCGTACGAAAAAATCTAATTCAATTAAGTGTAAAGAAAATTTCTTTAAACGGTTTTGGAGGAAAAATTCGTATTTTTGTTAAGGCACAATATTATTTATCGAAATATATCTGGAAAAGTACTTTAGAGACGAAAAAGATCATAAAACATAGTTTAAAACAGGAATCGGCCTACAACAATTAACACGTCTTATAATTAATCGAATAAGATAATTCGTAAGCAATTGTGTATACTTGGGCTCGAAGGAGCGTCCCTCAGTTTGTCTGTTGACCACACGGCTTGCGGCTTGCGGCTCCTAATGCCTTAGTTAATCTCAGAAAGCAACCCTCGCTGCCGCTCTGGACGCAAACAGGCTCCGATCGCAGCTGACGGGAACTACCCTACCACCCCTACTGACTACTAGAGCCATGCGCCGGAAGCGGCCAGAACTAGAACTAAGCGTCAACCGAGTGGCTGTTTGCTTAATTACTCTCGTCTCTAATCGAAGGATGAGCCCCGAGCAAAGAACGCTATCGGAACACTTACTGGGATATTAGAACATTGACAAATATTTGAGACGGATGAAATAAAGCATTCTATGGATATCAATTTTATATATTCACACATTGAGTTTCATGGCTGAATTTTAATTATAAGACGATGTAAGCGAGGACCCTTTGTAGGCAGAAATCTCGCTAAACAAACGACTGAATTAAATAAACATATATAACTGGGAGGCGAACATTTCGGTCGTGTGAGTGGAAAATTTAATTTACTCCCGCGACTTAAATCGAGTTTCAGATTCTAAGTAAGAATTAGAAGTTCTTAGTCTTGCTGAGCTTGTTTATAAGTGGAAACTGCTTTTATGGAATAACTTTTACAATCTTATTAAGCTTCAGGTTATTAGTGATTAAATTATCACGGGCTCTTTTACGGCAATAAACAAATTTATAGATAGCAAAGGTATTATTGAAATGTTCAGGCTAAGTAGTATTGGAATTTTTTATCAATATTAAACAGGGGAAAAGCAATGTATTTGATGTGATCAGCGATTCCGTTTAATCAAAGGAGACCATATTTGTCCCAGCTCACATAGGTCTCACAGAAATCGTTGTTTCTCCCTTACTATCATAGTCAGAAATGTGATCTAAACGGTATTGGAAAGAGAATACAACAAACTATATATTCAAATCTAAAAGAAAACCACAAAAGAATTAAAATTTACTCCTTTCTGAAACCAAAATTTCCGATAGCAATTTGAAAAAAAAAAAATGGAACTTTGTGAATTTTTTAAGAATTTTTTTTACATGAAATGAAAAAAAATGAGGTGACAGTAAGGTTTGTAATTCATTTATCTAATAAAATATGTGTTTTATTTTTTTTAAATTATCAGTATTTTTAGTTAGAAAAAAATGTAAAGTGAGCCATTTTGAACACTTTTTAAAGTTTTCGCAAAAAAAAAAAAAATTATTTAAAAAATACATAGTAATTTTTAATATGGAAATTTGAAAGTCTATTTGATCACCTTTCGAAAATAGTTTTTAGTTTTAGAATACGTTAACAAATGTTCCATTTATTTGGATTTTAGTGCAAAGCGGGAATATTTTTAGCCTCTGACAAAATACGCCAATTTTTTTAAGGGTTAACATTTTTTGGTTAAATGTATAAGGGGCTAATAAAATTTGTAAGTAGCCCAAAAAGCTCTAACTGTAATTAAAAATTGAAACATATACAAGAATCTCAAAGGTTAACCGAAAATGTGATATTAATATTATGAACATCAAATGAATGAATGAAAAAGACAAGAAGAGAGCATAATATATTCTAGCACCGTAAAATTATGAAAATTTCTATCTTTTATTTGCTCATACTAACCGTCGTCTTTGGGGAAAAAGCGTGGACGAAAAACTGTAGACTTTTTTGTGGAAACTTTCCTTTTCAAGAACTTGCTGGCGCAACTCAAAGTAACTACAATAGTACACGTGTTTTCTAAAAACTACGTACTACGAGAACCCTTTAAACGTCCAAAGTAAACTAAATTAACTCCTGTAGAATTGGCGAGAATAGAAATATATAGCGTTTAACTTTAAACCTCTATAAACAACCACGTTAAGAGGTTCTCCGTTGAAAGTCTTTAACAAACAGTTTTCCATGAGACTGGTTTATTTATTGCTTCGTAAAACAATGAAGCGTGTGATCTCGCTAGCGAGTATATTTATTACCAAACAGTTTCAATGTCTTTGAGAAAATAGAGACTAAGTTATGGACAAGAAATAAAACACGCAAACAATTGGTTCATTGTGTATAATTGAAAACGCTGGAGCAAACTGAATAAAGCTTGCATTCAAACTTTTTTTATGTGCATTAAATTCTTCAAATAATGTTCTCACATAAAAATAAAAGTTGTATTGTAAAAGTTGTACAAAGAATTTGGTAAAAAAAAAATACCGAAATCTACATATCTCGTATGGTGCAGAACCTCACATACCTTCCACATCGCCTTTGGGAATGCTATATGGAAGGTCTTTTTAGGGAAAGGAAGAAGAGGAAGTTCTGGAAAGGAAAAGGGTATGAGGGGTGTCCCGAGTGAATGTGTCCAGGAGTGACGGATATATGAATCTATCTGCCGTGCACGGCGATGGGTCGAGAGAGTCTGGCTGGAGAGGTCAAAAGTTCTTCCTCAACAAGTCTCTCCCGATCCCTCGCCACTATCAAGTCCCAGACAAACCTCACCCATGAACTCGGGTTCCCCTCCTAACTCACCAAACTTAGCGAACCAGTTGGGGTAACCTGTGGAAGGGGTATTGATAATCCAATAAATGGTTTCCTGAGCGGCAGAATCCGTACTCCCAAATTGAAATATTTATATGATCAGATAAATCATTCCACCGGCCTGCCTGGGGCATAGGAGTCAAAATGTCCTACGCGTAGAATAAAAATTGTTCTTCTTTACTCTATGGTCTGCATAGGTCTCTTCCAGGGATGATGTGTTCAGAATTCTTATAATAAATATAACTGGATTAAATATCTAAAAATTGTCACCAAAACTTGACCCTTGTTAAACAGCCACAGTGACGTAACATAACATTTGACGGACACGAAAGAACAGCGATAAAGCGCGCACCCACTATAACAACTGGCACGAGACTGAAAATAAAATGATTTAGGTACGTATATTACAGTTATTTATCCATGTATAATAACTATGTACTTTACACAGGCATTTCTTATAACTTTCACTCAAAACTTCTCCTATCAAAGGAAAACAAAAAGTTTTGAGATGTCTTTAACAACCTTCCAAGATCAATTAAAAAAAATATGAAAATATAATAGAAGATTATTTGGGAGAGTTTTTTTTTTGACAATTGAAACGATAATAGAGATTATTTGCCTATTAGTAAATAATAATAAAGCACCTTTCTACAGCCTCTTATCTTTTGATTACTCTGCTATTTTAATATGGCAAAGCTCTGCAAATCATAATTCGATTTCTAAATGTTTTTTTTCTTTATTTGCGCTGTCAAAAGCAAAGTCAAAGTTGATAAAGAAATTATTGTTCTGTAGATGCCTCGCAGATACAACATGATAGCTTTATTGGTGCAGCACGATCGATGGGGATATTTTAAAAATAAATCAAAAGCAAACTGCGATAGTCCAGTTTGATAACCGCTTTCAAAAGACACAGACAAAGATCGAGGGATATTGTGAGGGAATGGTCGAGATTGGAGAAAGATTTATAACAAACATAACGAGAAAGCATTAACATTATGAAAAGATAGATAGAGTTTAGATTAGTTGAGTTATGGTTGATAAAATATTTTATTCTTCTGAAAGCCAAAATATTATTACAAACACGGAGAAAAATTGTTATTCTAAAATACGATCATTTTATTCGTTAAAACGGGACTGAAGTTCTTACGAACAAATTAACAGGGTTTCAATGTATATTTGAGGGAAAGTGTAAGAATAATTTGTTGGTGAACGTACGAAATTACGTATACCAAAAAATTATTCTTACATATTGCCGCCAATAAACATTGAAACCCTGTTTATTTGTTCGTAAGAACTTCAGTCCCGTTTTTAACCGTTTTTAAGAATAAAAGGTCGTATTTTAGAATAGCATTTTTCTCCGTGCATTTAAAATCAATAAAATAATGTTCGCATGTCTGGTGTGACCGAAAGTAAATTTTTACTTACTTTCGGTGAAATGGATCATTCTTGTTCAAACATCGAAATGATTTTTTAATAAATTTTCTGGAGCCTAGGAGTCACAAGGAATGTGAATTGGCGACATCGATATTCTTATAATCGTGAAAGATCATACGTCATACATAGTTATCATACTTTATACAAAGTTATCTTCTGACCTTAATATTTTCAATTATAATTATTCTCGTACTGTAACTTTAAATTTGGTATTTTGATGTATTTGAGTATTTTTAGATATTACCCACATACAGGCAGAGTCTTAATGGGTTGCCGTTTCTTACTTGGACTTATACTAAATACTTACTTTTTACATTACTTATGTTTAATGTTTATATGTTAGCATATTTTAAATGTATTTAAAAATATTGTAATGTTTGTAAAAATAATGCGAAGAAATAAGTAATATATATAATTTTTGTTCGTATGAAGCAGTTACTTTGTGATGTGACATTATAATTTAAAATAAAACAATAACTTTGTATACACCACTTTTATTTAAATTTTAAAAGTGGTGTAAACAAAGTTATTGTTTTTTTTTAAATTATAATATATATAAGTTAAAACAAAAAAGAAAACCCTTTTCCTCTTAGATTAGTGGTAGTAGCTATATTCAAAAGCATTCAGAACAGTGGTGTCTACCAAACTCAATAGTAGGACGCACTGTAATAATTTATACAGGGTTACAAATGACATAAGGACTACAATAAAATAAAATTTATTAATATCATGAAATTGTAAAAAAATTGTAAAAAATCCAACGAATTATGTTTTAAATTTTATAAAAAAACAATTATTAACAGAAGTAATAAAAGAAGGAAACAGATTAACACAAATAATAAAATCGAACAAGTAATCCAATCACGAAACAAGTAAGTAAAAACAAACTATACCGCATTACAAAACTATAAATACTTAATAGCCATGATTGATATCTCAGTCACAATCAGACTAATGCTTTTGATATGACTGCATACTATCAGCAAAGCACTTACAGAAGTTAGACCGATAGCAGAACACGGATAGGAAGTGGCTTATAGCTGGGAAGTCAGATCAGAGGGGTAGGAAGAGGGATGTATTCCTTCCATTAGCCCCGTGGAAATATTCCGGCTGGTCATTAGCGGTTAATTACCCTGGTCGGGTGGTGTTAACGCTAACCTAATTTTTGGGGTTGTCCGCTTTGGGGAAGCGGAAGGTGCGTGACGCGTCAGTTGTTACACTGCTGATCCTGATAAAAAATATTATTACAGCGTTTTAAGTGGTTTTTATGATAAAGATGAAAATTAGAGTGAAAATTTGGTATTTTTCAAAGATAGCAGAATCTTTGGGAGTAGTGACTAACTAACTAACCATTACGCCGTTTTTGCGCCTTGGAATACATTTCTTGCCTCGTTCACATTCATACATCGTCTCACTCATACTCTTATATTAACTCTAACTCTTGATGTGGCCCGACTCGAGTATCTGATTCACTTGATTGTGCCATGTCTTCCCAGGGCGTCCTTTCTTCTACCATTCACTTTTGATATTATCTTTATATACTATCTTTACACTCCTTTCTTCATTAATTCGCTATACATGCCCAAACCATCTAAGAGTCCCTTTCTTAATCTTATTAATTCTTTTTGCATCTCCACACAGAGAAAAATGTTATTCTAAAATACGATCATTTTATTCGTAAAAACGATTAAAAAAGGGGACCGAAGTTCTTACGAACAAATTAACAGGTTTTCAATGTTTATTAGCGGGAAAATGTAAGAATAATTTATTGGTATATGTACGAAATTACGAATATCAACAAATTATTCTTACATATTCCCGCCAATAAACATTGAAACCCTGTTAATTTGTTCGCAAGAACTTCAGTGCCGTTTTTAACCGTATTTACGAATAAAATGATCGTATTTTAGAATAAAAAAAATTTCGGTGCACATGTCTTATACGATCAAACATGGTTTTACAATACATACGCCGTAGGGATTTCTTTTCTAGAGCATTCGGTCTATTTTCACAATTCCTTTGCCAGTTCCGTACTTCATTGCCATACATAAGAGCAAGTATCAGCATTCTATTGTGGACTGCTAGCCTCGCTTCTTTGGGCAGTTTTTTGTTGGCGCCAACGGCGTTCAGTCCTCCATTATTGGAGTAACCTGAATTAATCATTCTTCCAATGTCTTTATCAGCCTACCCACCTCTCGTAAACATCGGAAGTAGTGAAACATTGTAAGTAGTGAATTATTAAATAAGATCAGTAAATCAATAATTGTTTTCTTCTTGAAAAATACATTTATAATCAATAGTTTAATGGTCATTATCCTCTTATAATATTATGTAAATAGAGATATCAATGGTACGTATCTCTTTGCCTGTATATATTAATTCCTCAACTAACTAATCGCACATGCATCAACATGGGTAAGTAGAGTGGATGTAACGCCACAACACTCTGTCTTAGCACACACTCGAATGTTCTTGTGATATTGGCAGGAAGTGTTAGAATCACCCACTCTTGCGATTTCTTCATAGGGAAGCCCAAACTCATGCATTTTAATTTAAATAATGATGGCTGTTAAAAAAATATAAATGAAGACTGGTGATATGAACAAAGCGAAGTGAAAAGAGACATTTTAGTAACGTCACGTAAAAATATATTAAATAAACACAGTGTGGTAGGATATTTATTATTTCATTATTCAACTGATTCTAATACATATTGCTTGAATATATCTGTGATAAATAAAGATATCGCGACCAAAAAAATATGTTTCTAATTTTGTCTAATTTCATCACAATAAGATTTGTAAACTCACAGTAAGTAGGTACTTAAATACCTCTTAAGTATTAACAATACAATATTTTTTTAAACAAAAAATTATTATACAGGGTTTATTCAAATCAAATTTTGATTTTTCTGAGATGTCTGACTAACCAACAGGACTATCGAAATTCCAGACGGTCGAGTTTAAACAGGACATCACTAAGCTAAATCTACTCTATTACATCCTTAAATATTTAATATCAAACAACCGTTACCCAGTATATTTGAAATTGTACGAAATTAAATGTCTCTTCCGTAAATACGAGATTACGGCTTGAAACTCCAGCTTGAATCTTATGTATGTATCCTAGAGCGTATATTATTAAATACAAATTCATACCAAAGCTCGAATGGCAAACAATCTATCTTGCTTCAGGACTTAATATTCTAATACATTACACCCATGACTAAACCCTTATCTTTAGAACCTATCCCTATCTTAAATAATATTATCCGCTCTTGTATTAAGCTACAGAGAAAGCATTAAATTCGCAATAAACCATTGGCTTGGCTGACCCGAACAAAGCTGATGAGTTCCTGGAATGAATAGATAAATTTCAGATTTAGATGACTATTCGTCAAAAATAAAGACGTAAAAGTAGAACAAAAAACTAGAGCGCTGTCAAGATTGTAATAAAATGGGCATTAAAAATGATGAAATACGAAATGCCGCTAAAGAATTCCCGATTGTAGTATTAACAATATGAAAATATGGAACAAAAAATAAGACATTTGGTCATATTTTTAAATACATTTATTTAAAAAAAAAATTCTTGAATAAATGAATGAAATGGAATCTGAGAAGTGAAAATTAACCCTCCTCCCGACATCCGACCAAGCTGAAACTCAGCAGATAGACTCGTCGTCATTGAAAATGCAGCCTATTAATTTTTCAGAAATTGGATGACATTTTATTAAAAAAATTACAGCATTTTATGTACGAAATAAATCTCTGACCTTTCTAATTGAGATTTGGCTTAGGTATTACTGACGTTAGTTTGAATTCAGTTATTTAAGTTCAGTTCAGTTATTTCTTTAGTCAAACCAAAACCAAAAAAATAGGTGTGTTATAGTAAAAAATAAGTTTTTTACAACTTGATTTTTTGACAGTGAAAATGATATTTTTAAATTGGAAATGACGACGCAAGTTTTCAAGACAGAAAAATAACGTTAGGGGTAACGGTTTGAGGATTTCACTTATCTTGCATAAGATTAATATTTGTAACTTTGTACACTGTTAAAAGGTTCTATTTTCACGTTAATATCAAATCGTATAAATGACGCTATGTTTAACAAAGCTACGGAAAACTTAATAATAGGTACAATCCAAATCTTCCAGTCTGATCATTATGTCCGGGGTAAAGTGCATTTACTTCGGGAGGTGATTCTACATGATAGAATAAGTATAAATGACGCTATGTTTAACAAAGCTACGGAAAACTTAATAATAGGTACAATCCAAATCTTCCAGTCTGATCATTATGTCCGGGGTAAAGTGCATTTACTTCGGGAGGTGATTCTACATGATAGAATAAGTATAAATGACGCTATGTTTAACAAAGCTACGGAAAACTTAATAATAGGTACAATCCAAATCTTCCAGTCTGATCATTATGTCCGGGGTAAAGTGCATTTACTTCGGGAGGTGATTCTACATGATAGAATAAGTATAAATGACGCTATGTTTAACAAAGCTACGGAAAACTTAATAATAGGTACAATCCAAATCTTCCAGTCTGATCATTATGTCCGGGGTAAAGTGCATTTACTTCGGGAGGTGATTCTACATGATAGAATAAGTATAAATGACGCTATGTTTAACAAAGCTACGGAAAACTTAATAATAGGTACAATCCAAATCTTCCAGTCTGATCATTATGTCCGGGGTAAAGTGCATTTACTTCGGGAGGTGATTCTACATGATAGAATAAGTAAAAAAGATGAATTTTTTTCGAAATTCCAACTTTTAGGGGTAGGTACATTTTTGGTAAATGGATAAAATTTATCCGGCGTGTGCGGCCAGTACTTTTATTTTCTGCTGTTACGATGCCTAACAATCACAAGTATCCAACGTCACCACAGTCGCGACCGGCGGTAAGTTTGTAGCTTTCACTAAGGATTTTTAGTAGGTACGTCTTTTTGTATGGGGAAAAAAAGGTGGAATTTCGGAAAAAGTTGTTAGTCTTTTTTATTCTTGCCATCATGTAGAATTACCTCCCGAAGTTAATGCACTTTACCCTCTGACACCATGTATAATGTTAAACTTTTTGTGTACATCCAAGAAAAAAATTGGAAAATCAATTTTTTTAAAGTATACGACGGTAAAAAATGTCGGAATACTAAACATATTTCAGACATATAAGTATACCTACTGTATGAAAAGCATATACGCAACCACGAAATTACAAGTCAGTATGTTTAAACGTCTCACTAAGGAGTTCGATTCACCAATATAGCAAAGCCTACCGCGCGTCGTTTAAAGATAAGGCTCCGTCAAACAGGCACCAAAACGCTGTAACGTCGCGTACTTTCTATTTGAACGGCTTCGACGTGTTCAGTCCAACACAACGCAGCGTTATACGTCCGGGACGTTTTAACGCCTTGACGCGCGTAAGTACGCCTTCTGTTTGACGGAGCCTTTAAGGTCACACTGTGCGATTTTGAACCGGCTTTACGTACGAATTTATCTATCCCCGGCAGCCGTCTTTCGGCTGATGCGTGGCTGTAGCCCGAATATACTCGGATATAGACGGGTAAAGCAGGAGTGGATTTGAAAATTGCACCTTTCACGTTAAACCGGCCAAGACGTTTACCTCTTTGGGTTCAAGACTGGGAGGTCTGATAGCTGTGGGGGTCTAAGCATCTAAGCTAGTCTCATCCCGGCTTAGTCTCAGTAAAATACTCGAGCTTACGTTATTTTGGAATTTGGTAGAGTTGATTGAATCTGACGTCACAGTATGTTGACTCGGCGACATGAGGAAATTTTATTTTAGGCTTGAGGGATTCTGTATAGAGCGGGGGAAAAGGTAGATTATGGGAGGCATTATGGGATATAAGTAAACCACAGATATAATCCTCGTGAAGGACGTTTATTCAATAATCTTAATCAGCGATTCCCAAAGTGGTCCAGGTGGACACCCAGGGGTCCAAGGGAGACTCGATGGGGTCTACGTTTTCGTGATAAAAAAATGGGGGTCCACAAGTTGTATGTGGGGGTCCACGAAAATTTATCTGGTTTCGATAGTAAATAATAAAAATGTTGTCTTGGCTTTACCTATCAATGTAGGCCAGTGGTTTCCAATAACAATGAACAAATTATTTGCGATTTTTACGTAAAAGATAAAAATACCTAAGTAAAATATATAATTCATAACTTGAAATGCCCAACCCGACATTTGTACGCAGTTAACATTAGACCTATAATAACGGGTCATTTCTACAACTCGTTCTTGAATTCAACAACGAGTCGTAGAACGATGTGGAACGATTTATTTATTTCTTTATTTGGCCTCTGTGTTTCATCCCTCCTTCAAAATGGGTCTCTTCAAGACCCAGGTTCACACCGTCCTTTCCACAAAAAGACCCCCCACACATCATCCTCAAATATGACACAGGTCCTGAGGGAAACTATTTTCTTCAGGGCCTCATTTGTAGCGTTATTGTAAAAAAATGATCCAATGAATCGTAATTTTGGCCATACAAAAAGGAGCGTAACATTTAAAATAAATTGCTAAGATAACTAACTACAGGTTAACCGTCCTAAGAGTTTAACTATAATAAATGATTGAAAACACAGTTCCACCGCAAACTGTGACAAAAAAAACTAGTGTCACAAAATAGCAGTAACAGCGATAAAATCACCGGTGCAAATGGGACGCATTAGCTGCCATCGCTTTACTTTCTCTGGTCTAAAAAATAAAAGAAATGTGTTTTTAAATAATAATTATTCTAGGTTCGGCGAACCATTGTCTTCATAAGTCCGTGGATCTTCACGGAACAACGTTTTCTTAATTTTACGGTTGGCTGGCTGGATTAAAAAAATCATGCGAATTCACGTAACCGAAATTTTTTTTCGACAAGTCACCGGTGAGCAGAAACTACGTAGTGTAGGAATATATTTAGGCAGTATGGTTATGGTTCGGCCAACAATAGCTTTGGTGCTAATTCATTAAAAACACTAATTTGTTTAAAATAAATTGGAATTCACATAAAGTATTCAAGACGATATCTATTCATCTGAATACATTAATTACCAATTAATATATTTGTTTGCATTTATCACAAATTTTAATTTATGTATGAAAGAGTTACAGCTATTTGGATTTGGTTAACTTAACATAGATTAAACCATTTCGGGCAGCGTTTCGATTCTGGGTGGTCGCTTCTTACCAGGTCGACACTAAAAATATGAAACATAGTGCTAAAATTAATATACAGGTGGTGGTGGTAATTCTACATGATAGTAGCAGTAAAAAAGATTAACAACTTTTTCGAAATTCCAACTTTTTACTTACACTATTATGTAGAATCAACTCCTGAAGTTAATTCACTTTACCCCTGGACATCCGTATATGTTGTAAAAGTTAATTTGTGAAAAAAAAATAATAATTACAAAAATCAACCGTGCATTTTTTAAGTCCATGTTTTCTGAATTCAGAAAAAGTTTATAATGCAGATATATTATTCTCCGTTTGGTTAAAAAAATAATTTATGAATTAAAAATGGCAGTGGTAGAACATATTTGTTGCTTAATAACAATTGGTTTTTTTTTATTATTTTTTTTTATTGATTTATTTTTTTATTTTAATAGAGAAACCTCACAAGAGTCCCAACTGCTCCCTTCTGGATCCAGTGAGACTATGGCATCCCTAATTGGAGTATGTTGTGAGGGTAAAGGTAAGTGGGGGAAGGGAAGGAGATGGGGAAGAGGAAGGTGGGAAAGTACCTGGCTATTCAGATCTAGTCACTAAACACGGCTAGAGCCATTATTAAGCAACGTTTCAATTCTGAATTGGTGGTCTTACACCAGGGCGATACTGAGATTATCTTCCACTTTTAGTTATTTGAAAAATTTTGGTGTGTTAATTTTTTTTTAATAGTGTATAAGTTATCGCTACTTTTATTTGTAAGAACATCTCATTAAATCAAATTCTGAATACCAAAAATCAACATTTTATTGAATTGAAAATAAATAAACGCAAAATCATTGAAAAAATACCTTTAAAACACACACAACAACAAAAAATCAGGGGGAAGAATTAGGTCGAGATTATAAATTACATTTCAAAATATAAAAACAGCTATCGCCGGAACTCAACGCTAAATTCCAATTTAAAAAAAATGTGCGCAAAGCAAGTTATGCCAGCAATTTGAAAACGAAAACTGCCAATTTTTATTCGCTCTAGATAGTGAGGAAAAAATCTAAAAACTATGTATTTTCAAATATACATACGGTCTGAAAGGGTTAAGGAGGTAAGTACCTACCTACTTACACGAAATATCGAAAGTAATATAATTTTATAATGCCATAACATAAGTAATAGTCGGTGGAAAACGAAACATGTTGTAATACAGATGGTTCACTTCGAATTCAAACATCATTTCACTATTAGATCACAATTAAAAAATGTAATTTAAATGTAAATTAATCAATCCACTATTTTTGTATGGTCATGAAGTTCATTGTGCTCTCTACCGGAAGATGAGTAATGCTCAAGCATTTTAATTATGCCGAAGATATGAACTGCGCAAAATAACAAAAATAAAAGGAACGTAGGTTTTTTTTAAAATATGTTAGTTGGTGAGTAACATCTTAAAAGTAGCAGATTAAAAGCCATTAATTTAGATAGAATAGAAGAGTTTTATCTTAAATCTATGGGGTGAAGTAAATAAATGAGACTTGCATTTTTAATGAAACCGGTGAATTACGTTGTCAGATTCAGAAATTAGCTGAGATAATAATAATAAAATCTTTTATTCATCAATAGATTTTTTTACATAAATATACATTTTTTATTAAACATTGGTTCTATTGACGAAAAGGTCACTGTTCAGCTGCAATTCAGGATTTCTCTTGGAATGCAGCTGGTTTTCAGCAGTGCCTCCTGAGATAAGGATTATTAGATGGAGGAAAACACATTATAGCAATTCGTTGCTCACGAATCGTATAATTTTCATCATTGAACAATTTTTAATGCCTGTAAGAATTTTACTGCAGTCTCTATTCTGTTTTTAATTAAATGAACATGTTTTAAAAAAAAGTTTTGTAGTTTATTTTCGTACAATAACCTCATGCTAAAATACTGTTTAATTCTCCATGTATCTCTCGAGAGCTACTCGTAACAACTCCATGGATGAAGGTACTATGTGCCCATATTTTAACAAGCACTAAAAAAAAGGCATTAGATATTTTATGAAAGAGTTTTTTTTTAAATTGATAAAGTAATGTTTAAGACTAGATTTTTTATGCTTAGCAAAAAGGGTAACAATTATTATAATTAAAAGCAATAATTATTAGCCTGAAACACTCATCCATATTGAAAAAACCTCCCGAGAAAAGATACATGCCGCCGACGGGACTCGAACCCGTGTCTTTCTGATTGCCGGTCAGGTGCTCTAGACCCGTCAGCGGTATGTATCTTTTCTCGGGAGGTTTTTTCAATATGGATCTGTGTTTCAGGCTAAAAATTATTGCTTTTAATAATTGCCAGATATTTTATGCCTTGAATCTTGTCAAACGATTGCTTGGAATTAAAGCACAAAAAATAATGAAATCGATTTATTGCTAACTTTCATTTTTAAATAAAAAAATCTTTATCCAAAAGCTTCATAATTTTTACTCGGAGAAGGAAAAATATAATAAATTTTAATCGTTGTGAGTAAGTCGATATCTATAAATGACACGCCTTTTTATTGAATCGTTTATTAAGGGATAAAGTATTGCATTTCTTCTGATACCCCTTCTATCGACAGTTGGATCTCATTAGAGCAAACTTTAGCCTAGACAACCGGAACAACTCGGCGGATCTGCACTCGTACCGAACCCAAAAATAAATTTCGAAGCCGTTAAGTCTTCCATAAATCTTCTATAAAATAATTTCATATCCCAATATCACGAATAACATGCAAAGCGCATTCACAAAACTTAAAATTCTACCACAAGGTTTAGAAGAACACCCAACGTTACCCGGTTGTAAAATTTGAACTTATTAAAAGTTCAAGAAATTAAATCAAAATCACGTAGCAGAGCGTAGGCACGCAATATCAATTTGATTTTAATCTATGAATAACAACAATATATCACACTGTTGAGCTGTTTGATATGGTTGCCTTCCATCAAAGGATTCAAACGATCAATTACGCGATCGTTCTAGTCGTATATCCAAATTTAGGATATTATTTAGGCAAGCGTCGCGTCATGTTGCAGTGTTACATTTGACTAAGGTTTGACGTATGTTACGTACACGTTACATGTCTAGGACTAATTAGGCGCCTGACATTGTTGTAGAATTTGCTACATTAGCCCTCTACTCCTGAGGTCAGGATATACTATCGGTTATAGCGCCCATGATTAGCCCTCCAAGCGAAAGATCATTATTATTTAGCCCCCTGAGCCTTAGGGATCTGTAACATCATTAATCCTAACATATTACACGAAACACGGAGGCAAAAATATGATAAAATAATTTTTGTTATGGAATACGCATTAATTAGCGAAAAACCAAAATATTTTTTTAAATTTAACTAAATGAAAAGAATACACTTTGTTTTAAGTCACTTTATTTTTATTTAACGTCTACCGGTTTCAGTACCTCCGTACCATCATCAGGACTGTTACAAAAATAATGTCTATAAATACAAAAGTGCACATATATATACATAAATTTATGAAAGAAAGGGACAGTATACTAGAGTGGGACAGAGCGTCAGTTGTTGGGGGGAGGAGGGGAATGGGGTACCGAACGGAGGTACCGAAACCGGTAGACGTTAAATAAAAATACAGTGAATTAAAACAAAGTATTTTATTTTCATTTTTTTTCTTTTCTTCCTTTGAAATTTTTTAAAATTTATTTGTCAATGCTGGTGGTTTTTACATAAATAAATGCATTGGGTATTCGATACGTACTTATTCGAAGATAGCAATTTGAAAATCTGTTATTATTTCCGGTGACCGGAAAGCTGATCCCCCGTCAGTTGCCCCCCCCCCACCCCTAAATAATAAATATTATAACTCTTTGTGTAATTTACCAACGTCAAACCTAAAATCGACTTCAAAAATACCCTTAATTTATTTATTTATTGGTCAGAGACAAACAGCTTATACATAAAATATAAAGATAAATATATACATTGTTGAATGAAGTCAAGCCAAAAAAGTCTCCTATATTAAAGTTGAATGGAGATGGAGTTTTATTACATACAATTAGTTTTGGGTGAGAAGGAGAGGAAGAGGAATATAGGATGAAGATAGGAGATGCTCCGAATACATTCCACACTCTTGTATTAATTTTCGATCGTACGTGTTACTTCTAATCGATATTTGTGAAGTGTATTGTTAAATATGTCAATATTTTGTGTTATATTGTGCACATATACGAGGAATTGGTGAAGTTTTTCTAAAGTTAGTTCTATGTGTAGGCAAATGAAACAAATGGGATTGCCGTGTTGATCTTGTCGGAATATGAATATTTATTAAGTTGGTTAGTTCTGGCGAGTCCAGGCCATTATTAAGAATTTTAAATAATAAGATTTGGTCAAAAATTAAACGTCGTGTATGAAGGGAGTCGAAGTTATGGTAATTAATAGATTCGGTGTATTTTGAGAAGTTTATGTTTTTTTATAATTTAAGTGTTTAAAATTTTTTTTTTGAATTCTTTCGATTCTTTCAATGTGAGCTTGGTAAAAAGGAGTCCAAATCGGTGTGCAATTCTATAGTCCAATTCTAAGTGGGGACGGATGAACGCTGTGTAAAGGGAATATAGAGTCTTAAGGTTGCGGAAATGTTTCGTTATAATAAGATGGTATGGACATCAAACGAATTTATTTACAGTATAGATATTTTGTACTTACACTACGGTACTTACACGCTGACATACAACATATAGATAAGTCGTGTTTTCCTTGATGCATTTGAATGAAAATGTCTTTCATACTTTTGTTATTTGCCAATACATTCACTCAGGACACTCCTTGGGGGACTATTAGTTATATTGTGTGTAAGTAGGTATACCGTATTTTCCCTAAACCGATTGTATATTGTATATAAGTATGCCGAGGGGCCAACTATCGGAGGATCAACTGCCATGGTATAGACATTGTAGACCTGTCGTAAATTGAAGAATTTGGGAAAAATGTTAATATTTAAAAACACGTTATAATGTTCAGAAAAATTATGAAAAACAAACTTAGGCATAAGTTAGCAATATGCATTGATGAGATAAATTACTACTAGGCTCATTTTTCGACTTCCCTTCCTTGATTTGTCATAGAAAGTACACTCATAATCCGACATGTTTTGTAACACTAAAACCCATATCTCGCATACTACGCCATTGGAACCAGGTGCGAAGTATGGTGTGGAAATCATTCACCTGTATAATCCACATAAAGCTGGAAGTTAGTACTCGTGTCATGATAATTATTGGAGCGCGGTTCACAGAACAACAATATCGGCTCGGCTAACGTGCAGTACTTGCTTACATACATTTTCCACACGAATTATTGATATCACATTGATCCCTTCTATTGCTGGTTTTTGGGAAGTTTGGCGAGAAGCTCGATTCGTGATTAAATACCGTTGATAAATATAGTTTTTTATTTTTAATATTTAGTTCAGATATGGAATAAAAAAAAGCATTGCCAGCACTAATAAAAAAGCATTTAACTTCAGAGTTGTCACTTATTTTTTAAATTAGCTCCACATGAAAGGACCCTGGAAAAAAATCCCTCAGGACTTAATTCATCTGTGGGGACGCTGTGTGGAGGGTTTTTTTTAGAGAAAGGATGGAGTTTTGATAAGGAAAAATATGTATGAATCTGGGGGTCAATGCATTCAGATTATTGAACTCCCACTAAGAAGCAAAGCGATTGATCGACAGAGACCAGCAAAAGTTAAAGGTTTCTCTCGACCAGTCTCTTCCGATCCACCATGCAGTAGGTGGATAAACGCATCCGCCGCCAAGACCTAGACAAACTCACCCCATGAAGTCACCATAAAAAAAAAACCAAACGTAGCGAAACAGTTTGGGTGACCTATGGCAGGGGTGTTGGTGATCCAATAAATGGTTTCCGGGGAGGCTGTACTGGCCTCCCAAATTTTCATTAAAACTTAAAGATTTAAGGATATATATAAAACTAACTAACTAAAACACGAGAATATTTGAAAGTTTCCTACTACCACCACAGCAAGCGGAAAATGTTACTTGTGTCGTGATGGAGGACTTAGCCAGCCGAGGAATTGAACACGCGACGCTTGGTGGGACCCAAACCCAATGCCAACTCAGCCACTGACCGAATATTATTTATTATAACTTTTTGTTGTTTGTTGTTACACGTGTTAAGATGGCATAAAGTGTCAAGGCGATATATCGGCATTTCACACCCAAAGGGCTAAATATCTGCTCTTAATAGCCATTGACCAGCGGCTGAGAATAAAAGTTAAAAAATGCTGTTATATTAATTTCTTTCAAACCAATTTATTGAACATAGGGGCAAGGGTAATTGAAGGGGTTATGGGATGAAAAGAGCGGTTTACCATTTTTTTTTCATTAATTTATTCATTATAGTGGGAGGGGAAGCAGATGGGATAAATGATGGTTAGGAAGTATCTGGCTATTTAGATCACTAAACATAGCTAAAACCATTTAAAGCCACGTTTATTTCTGAATGTTGGTCTAACACCAGGGCGATACTGCACGGAGAAAAATGTTAATCTAAAATTCGATCATTTTATTCGTAAAAGCGGTTAAAAACGGGAATGATGTTCTTACGAACAAATTAACAGGATTTCAATGTTTATTGGCGGGAAAATGCAAGAATAATTTGTTGGTATACGCACGAAATTACGTATAACAACAAATTATTCTTACATGTTCCCGCCGATAAACATAGAAACCCTGTTAATTTGTTCGTAAGAATTTCAGTCCCGTTTTTAACCGTTTTTACGAATAAAATGATCGTATTTTAGAATGACATTTTTCTCCGTGTGAAAGTAGTTAAGCTCGACCACGGAGGCCGTAAAAAAATTAATTCAAAAAATATGCATTCAAAAAGACTCCAGAGAATAAATTTAATTTCCTTAAAATCATGGTAAATTCGTATACAGGTAATAAAAGTGAATACAATATTTTCATAGTTTTTCATAAGAGACTGCTACTCTAATTTCACTGCGATCCGTGTTCACGAACCATAAGAACCGCTCTACATCGCCATCAACTAGCGGTTTATGAACAGTCAACAGTTGTTTATGAAAACAATAGGGTTCGTTGATACCTCAATGTCTTTCCCTGAGAACGCGATGGCACAGCGTGAGAACGCGGCTTTCGTTAAAATCAGAATCAGCCAGGGAGATTCACCCGATGGGAACAAGTTCTTGGTGATGATAATTGCGTGTCGATCGAAAGAGGCAGATTTGCAATATGGTTGGAAATGCGGTCAGAGCAAATGTAATGCATTTTTTTACATCATTTCAGTGTTAACTAGGTAATAGTTTCATTCATAGGGTACCTAGAACTGAAGATGTTAATAGACCTAAGTCTAGCTATATGTTCTATGTGGATGGTTTTGCAAATCAAGATTTTATTTATGATTTCATAATTAAAAGTAACTCTTCAATAGAATATGCAATTATAATAAATCTCTGAAGAGGTTGCGGAGTCCAAATGCAGCGAATTACAAGAAAGGGTATTTTTTTAAAATTAAGATGAATAATACTTCTAAAATATCGTTCTGGTGAAAAACAAGAATTCTTAAATAGAAAATTGTTAGTAATGGCTTTAACTACGTTTAGTTTTTTTGATTAATACCCACTTACCCAACACAATTTTACTTCCGATTGAAAGAGCTGATTTTATTCAGACTATGAAAGGCTTGCGTGGTGTTAGAATAATTAAAAAAACACACTTGTGGTATGCATTTATTTTATACTTAAAAGTTAGCAGATTTCGACGGCCCGCGTAGTCCAGCGGTAGAGCGTTTGACTGCCATTCCGAAGGTCGCGGGTTCGAACCCGGCGTGCGCAAATAAATTTTATTTAATTGATTTGTGTTATTTCACAATTAATTATTTAAAATAATATATACAAGGTATATTTGCGGCACATTCCACAGTGGAAGATTCTCTGAGTATCGCCCTAGTGTAAGACCACCATTCAGAATTAAAACGTTGCTTGAAATGGCTTTAGCCATGTTTAGTGACTAGATCTGAATAGCCAGGTACTTCCCCACCTTCCTCTTCCTCGTCTCCTGGGAATTGAACTATGGCATCCCCAATTGGGGATGCCATAGTATCACTGGCTCCAGACTATGGGAGCAGTTGGGACTCTTGTGAGGTATTCACTATAAAAAATAAAAAAAAATTCAGAGGTAAAAAAATAAACGTATTTTTGGTACAAAAGTTGGCTGCCGTTGGCCATTAAAAAAAAAGTCGTTATTCAAAAGAAATTGATTAATATTCACAAAGCGCATTTTTGTAAAGCTATTTAAAAGCACCTCAGGAGTAGGTACTTAATTATAATAAATAATGTATTCAGTAATCAATTATTCATAAAAATAAATAACATTGAGATTCACAGCGCCAGATCTTTCAAAATCTTAAAAGGAAACGTCCATTAATAATAGGGGAAGTCCCTCCCTCTACGTGTGCTTCATAAGCATTAAAAATGTACGGTCTATAAAGGTGCACTTATACAAATTATGCAAAAACTTTTAACATTTAGGGGCGAGGCCTGGATTAATGTTCTACTAAGTCTTTCCTCCCCCTACCCATAGCGAGGGTGGAAAGAAGGCGGGGATCTGGTCCATCTGTCACTTGGCAGTAATTCAAGGGAGCATCTTCTCCCAGTATGAAAAATTAGAGGACATCTTAATCCGTCGGATTCCGGGTTCTATCTCTATCCTGCAATAAACGTCGACGGACGATAATGGCGGACTCGATTTGCAGAGTTATTTCTGCAATTATATTTGCAGAATATGATGACCTACGGAAAATGGAATTTACGTCATTTATAACATTTTATAAGATGGAACAACTTTGCCTTGGCACACACTCCCAGTTTTAATTCATAGTCTTAAATCCAATACTTACACATTTTTCTGTTGAGTCCACTTTTGACACGATTCAAGCAGATTGCCGATTAATTTAAGAAGTAAACTAAATGACAACACGCTTTTTCTCTGCACGGGTAAACATAGGCATAGGATCAACGCCATCCGCACAAATCTGTAATACCGCATGCATTCACTGGTTAATATATTCGAACCTGTTATTTCGTCTCTTGACATCCACGATTTCAGTATTTAATCTATTTGGTCATTAAATGTCTTCCTAGGGCGTCACCGACTTCTTTAATTCACTTGTGCCTCATATGTTTATATAATACTCTCTCAAACTCTGTTCACCTGTTTTACATGTTCCAATATATAATCGTATATAATCATATATAATCGTTCCCTTCTTAATTTCGTTCATTAATCTTTCATCGACTTGCATCATTTTAGAATCTCCCCATTCGTAACAAGGTACGTACGGTACAGTTGTACAACACGTTGCAACCTTTTGTCAAGGAAGAAATAACGATTCTCTGGATATGAGCAATCAAGATCGAATTGTCTTCTTCAGGGAACGGTGATTGGGCCACGTCTTTGGCACTACATTATTTCTGCAGTGCAATTTCTAACTGATTGTGCCTTTCTTCTGGGTAGTCGTGCCGTGACATTTGCTTTCCTTTATGTCGGAGCAAGATGCTACAGGGCCCGCAGATACGATTCTCGATACATAAAAAAGAAAATAGCCCTGATTGTGTTCTTCTCGGTAGTAATTTCTCATCGTCCCCTTTCAGTCGTCTCGGAGATGGTTGCACTGTCCGTGAATGGTATACACTAATTCGCTAAAAAAACATAATGAAAACAGAAGGGTGAGTGTGTATTTTATAGAGAGTATATACACATTCTGACAGTTTTCTTTAATGCCGTACTCCATATCGCACTGTGCTAAATACTGCGCTTGTGTAAAGACACTAACTCTTAAAAATAGTTATCCTAACGCCGGATATGTCGGCGCGTTTTGTCGAATAATTCTTATAAAGAGATGTCAGTTGCGGGAAAATTTGTGAATGTTTTATAATGAACGCCCTTTACGCTTTTATGTAAGCAGTTTTAATAATGAATAAATACTAATTCGTGTTTTAAGTAGGTAATTAATCCATTTAACACGCAACAAGCATAAGACAAGTAAAAAAAAATACAAAAATGTGACAGCCGATAACGCACGACGGACCCTTCCGATATCCGACGGATTTTGAATTTTAGTGTTAATTGTCTCGTAACGCTGACTTAGCGCAAAAGACAACCCAAAAGATACAGATACAGAAAACTACATTTTTTTTATTTATTTAGAGACATGTACGCCCCGGAGAATGTTCAACATAAATTGTCAATGTATATTTCAATGATAGTCATTGATGCAATCAATTGATTGTTTACACAGGCAATTGAAGCGATTGCTCTTGACACTTCACTTGACGGCGAATGAAAATAATTTTAAATGACGTTTAATTGAAAAAAACATATTTATCGTCTGCGTCCCTTTAAGTGTATTATTGACATGTTTTTTTTTTAAGAAGAATATTTGATCTTCTCTTCTGTTTTACTCCAGAATTTTGAAGAAATGTTATTTTATTAAGATTCGATTGCCGATTACATTAAAACCACGGCTGATAGCGCTTGTTTAAAGTGATTTAAACAGGAAATCAGTTTGTTTTAACATACTCGATGTAAGTGTAGGGGTTTGAAATCAAAAATGATTTTTTTTATTGTTTATTGTTTTTTCTTCACATTTTAGGTATAACAGTTTACAATACAATTTTTTAACCTCACTAGGACAAGCCTGTGTTGATTGATTGATTCCTTATAAAAAATAAAGTATATTCTTTCAAATTATTATGGCGTAATTTTTTATCGGTATTAGTAGTTTAGGCATGGTATAAATAAATTAAATTAGAAGATTAGGAGGGTAACCATCTGACAGAGATACGATTCCATGTAATTCCATTATTTAAGAGGAATTCATTCGCATGCAAATAGGTCACCTTTACAAATCAAATGTTGATAAATGTTAGCCATTCGTTTCAATTACGTTAAACCTTCTGCAGTTGACTGAAGCTTACCTTACGACTCCCCCTTTGAAGCTTACCTACCCACAAGGCGTAATTGGCCGCCTACCTAGTAATAATTTATAAATATTTCCCAAGTAAATCATTTCAGACTGTTATTACCAGCGTAAGCAAACGGTTTAAAATGGCGAAGCGTGTGTCGCAAGAAATACCAACTCCAATAAATTAACCAATTTTCGTTAAGTGCTTGATAAGCAAATTTACATACATGCGAAAATGTTAATAAAGGGACTGGAATAATATTGGTCTACATCGCGAAGGGAACATAAACACCTCGAGATGTTTGTTCTCGCTATTATTCAACGTATTAAAAACGAGATACATTGTATGAGAACTGCAAACATTTGTGAAAACGCGTAGGAGCCTACTTAAACAGTGTATATTTATTAAGTTAAAGTTAATACGCAAACATTTGATTCGCTGTTCAGGCTGTGATTTTAAATACATACTGTTATTCCGAGCATTTGAGAAGAACGGGATACGCCAAGAACTCAAAGCAAGTTTAAACTTTGGTGTTTGGCACCATTTTCAAATACAAAATCGGATCGAAATATTATATTATTTTATGCTACAATGATTTTCCATAATTTACCTACTTTTAACTTCTGCCTAAAGTTCTGGGAAGACCCAAAACGCATCGAGCGCACCTAATTACATAGGCAATTTAAATCTACAAAAGCACGTAAATATTAATAGGAACGACGGGCTAAGCTTAAAAGTTTTAGAAATCCAGAAAAATACGGCTACTCCAAAATTAAACGCCGAAAACCACATCAAGAAAATTAACTTTTGAAACATGGTATTACTACTACATACATAAACATTTACTACAACACGTTCTACACATCTGCCTTGATGATGGTCACTGAAAATCTTTCAGGAAGGTTAAAAAAGGAGGAAGCCCAACATGGCATAACTGTGATGCTGGGTGGTAATTCACTTACACGGTGATACTTAAGAGCGATTGACCAGCAGCTGATAATAATAGTTTTAAAATGCTTGCAACTGTACTGGGAGGTTTCAATGAGAAAGATCGATTATCCCCGCATCAAATGTTTTTAATTAAAAATTTTATATGGATTTATTTCATTCAAAACTTGCATAGGTAACTTGCAAGTAAGCAATAAAAATGCTCAAAACGCACGATGATAAATTATTAAATATTGTGTACTACTTGTAAGTATTTTTCGATCATAAGTATTTATGATTTTTCAATAATGTCTAAACAAAATAAGCGTGTAAAATTTTTTTTAAATATTTTAGTTTGTAAGATCTTAAATATATAGAAAAACTGAGGTATTTTTGTCACAAAGCACGTTCTCGGATTTATTTTTTAACAATTTTAATTTAGCTAAAATTAAAATTCTGAAAACTGTGTTGACTAGATTATGTATTGATTTATATTGTTGTATGATTATATGATTTGAAATTTGTGTTGTTTAATAGCATCCATCGTTTGAAAATTGAACAAATCTGCCAACGACCGACGGTATAACCTTAGTATATTAAAAACACGCTTAGTTTTTCAAAATTTTAAAATTGCGTGTACCAGATTAAATAACAATCTTTCAAAATCAATTTATGGTTTTTTGTAAAAAAGAGTCAATACGTCTACAATTTGATTTAAAAAGGACTAATTTCCGGTATTCTCTGGTAATACCCTCTTAATGTGGACTATAATAGCCCTTCCGCTGATGCGCGTCTGTTTTGTTATCAAGGTGTTATGAAAACACCTGTAGCAATCCATACTCCACCGGTTACTGAGATTCTCCGGGCTGTTTCGATCATCGGACAATGGGTCCGCACTGCCTATGCAGTGGAAAATAGTCCAAGATCTGGAGCAGGGTTGTTGCGGATGCAAATTTTTTGACATCTGAGGTTTACATCCGCCGATGCGGATGCGGATTTCGGGATTTTAAAATTTTTTAAGTGTCTACATAAATAAATGAAAATAGATTTTATTCTAATATGTTTCACTGAATCATATTTTGAGAACAAAACTAAAACAGTTTTTATTCTTACTTATTAGCATTTTAAGTCTAAAGCTTTATAATGAAAAAAAATAAATTAATTATTAAATTTAAAATTGGTAAAATGTATTAAATAAACAGTATTAAAAAATAAGTCCAGATACTGCTTTTTATAAGTGGCAGCATTTTTGATTTATTTTTTCACTTAATATTTAAATCGAAACATTCATCAACCATGCAACTTGGATAAAAACAGTAAACATACACTGTAATTGATTTACAGTGGGAATCATATCCATAACTAAAACAAAACAAACAAAACATGTAGCATCTTGTCACCAATGTGTGCCTTCCTATTGGTCAGTTAGCGAACGAACTTCGTGCTAGTTGCTATATTTATTCGCCACTCTGGCCCCGCCCACTTTAAAGACAAGTCGTTACTTGTTGCAGATATGAATCAGCATCCGTAAAACCCCCGCATTAATTGATGCGAATGCGGTGAATAGATGTCTGAATTAATGCGAATATTCCGCATTTGCGGATGCGGATGCGAATATCCGTAAAACCCTTGTTCTGGAGGCAGCACATTACAAAACCGTTGCGGCGCAGTCAAAGGATGTTTGCTATTTTGGTTGTGTTACTAGTGAAGTAAACGAACGCAAGAGTTGCCAGTGTGTTGTTAGCCGGTCATGTCTGAGGCGGTGTAGACTTGTGTGTAGAACCTTGTTTAAATGTACCCCGCACTAGTTACGTGGTTAGGAGTTGTAAAGAACGTGAGAGAGCGGTAAAGTATGTTGAGAAAAAGTTTAGGATAAATGAGATCTACACACATATCTGCTAGAGGCAAGTGACCATTTTAAACAGTTATCGTCATTTCCAAACCAAAATCTTCAAAAAGAGTATGAAAGTAGTAACCAAAAACCTATTTTTAAAACAAACACTAAAAAGTCAGTACATCACACAAAAATCTACTACCTTGCTCAAGTAAATTTATATAAAACTAAAGACCTAAATTGAGCCCAATGGAAATGACATGACTATAGTATATTTATTGGACGTAGAGTAAGGCAGAAATCCACCATTATTTTTTGAACAAAATATTTCACCACCCTGTTAACATCATGCTCCATGAGACGGCTTAGAATTGCTCTGAAATGCGTATCTATAATCTGTATTGGCGTTCACCGTAAAACCGTAGATCGTAGGCAAAGAGCCGTAGAACGTAGCCGTAACCACGTAGCGTATAATGCCTTCATCCCACCCAGGATGTAGAACCGTAGACAGAAGACTCGTATTGCATAATGCCTACAAGTCGCACCGGATGTAAAACTGAGGACTCGGGAATGAGGTTGCGCGACACATAAGTTAGCAACACGTGACATTTTTAATTACGGAAGCGTAGAGCGCGGCCGGATGTGGCTAGACCGGATATGGACACTTCTTGGTTTTGAACAAAGCCTGCGCCGCACTGCTATATTCGGAGAACTTCCGGCGAACTGTAATTATTGCGGAGCGTTCATAAGACAAATATAAAGGACGAGGAAATGTAACCACGAAGGGTAGGAATTTTTCTCCTCTTATTAAAAAAAAATACGTACAGGGAGAGGGCTATGTTAAATAGTGAGGGAAAAAAACTCCTTTGGTGTGGCTGTAGAGGAAGCGGGGTTGAACGGTAGGGTTAAATCCTCAAACACCTCTGATGATTTGTTAATTTTCTTTCAGAGACTTCCCTATTTTGATTCTGATATGTTAAGGTTTAGAAAAAAAAATAATTTCACGTGTTTCTTTTTTATAAGGTTCTGTAATATGATTGATAACAGAAGTCAGAATAACAGAAGATTCTGTATATACACGTGTCCGGAAAGTAGTGATACAAGTGGGAAACTGATAAATCTACATCACACAGAAAACCAAAAAAACACAACGTTTCGACGCATTCACTAAGACAATTAACCCACTAACAACATATCTTCTTCAATTTTGATTAAAACTTTGGACTCAATTTACTCGAAAACTAAAACTGAAATCAAAATTGTTATACCACATAATCGATTCCAAATTTGACATAGTTTAACAATTATTATAAGCAATAATTATTAGCCTGAAACACTCATCAATATTGAAACCTCTCCCGAGAAAATATATATGTCGCCGATGGGACTCGAACCCGCACCCCTCTGTTTGCCGGACAGGAGCTCTACCATTAAGCTACAGCGGGATACCTCCTACCCGCCAAATGATTCAATATATACCTAGTGTTTCATTCAACAATTATCACTTATTTTATTTTTTTCCCTTGCAAACAACCAACTTTATTTTTATATGAGAAAGGCATGTATTGGTTGGTTGTTTGCAGGCGAAAAAAATATAATAAGCGATAATTGTTGGATGAAACACTAGGTACACAACACTAGTTTCTGGACACCATGTTTGAATGCGAATGAAGCAAGGAGTTCGTATCATGGTCAAGGCAGAGTGTGTGGCGGTCTATCCTATCTGTTTACTCCTGTGGAGAAACGGTGATGGCAAACTGATTTTTTACACATATTTTGCATTTATTTTGAAGGTAGTTGAACCGGAGCAAATTAGCCCAGAGTCAAAGCTTTTACTCCTACACTACACCAGTCGCCAAATATTAAGATTTTTTATAATAACTCATACGAACAAGCTTTCCGAGTCTACTTTTAAATATTCATTGAATACTTTACCCAACAAAAACAACCCTAACATGTCGCAAAATAATTTTATTTATTCGTTTTAATTAAGATATCTAAGTCGCTAACTATGACACGAACGCTATGAACACATACGAGCACATGTGTTATAATCCCGGTTGATTTATTCACACATTTAATACCTGAGTACACAAATAAATAAGCCACACTACTTATTAAAAGCAAAGGATAATTTAACTTGTGGGTTGAAATGTTGGAATGATATCTGTGCTCTGGTTGTACGAATAGTGGATATAATAGAATCGGTGAAACTCATCATCATGTACGTATGCACATGCAAATAATATCGAAGCCTAAGGATTATTGGATTCCCAGATATGCTTATTTATTTTTTTATTAACTCAAACTTTTCAGATCTGCCGGTGGGAGATCCGTTGTTATATATTTGCGTAGAAACAGGATACTCTTAAACGGACAGTTCGGAAACTCTTAGTGCAAGCCGGAAACTGGTGAATCCATATCACCGAAAACCGAAACAATTTTTTTCGATCTGAGCATTTCGCTCTTTTTCATTGTTTTCGGCAACTATAGGGTTAAGAAAGGCCTTTGGAGCCGGGTCTAGGATTCGACGCATTTTAAAAGATAAACATCTGATATTAATTTATATCACGTAATACCAATTTTGGAATATATTCGAAAATGAAATCTCAAATTAAACAAATTTGTATCACAAAATCGACTGAAGTGAGACTTACCATTTCCTGCTTGTACGACGAGTTTCCACTTATATACACCTTTTGAAACGCTTTACTATATTCATAATGTGCTTAAAAATTAAGATATAGTTTAATTAATAAGTTTGTAAATTTGTATGGCACATTTAATGTTTATTTTAATTCAATATTTATTTTCCAATATTTATTATTATTTTTTACGGAAAAATTTTTCTATCACAATCGCACCCCTTACACTTCCGGCACTCATTCTTATCCCTCTCTATTCATTCTCCGCTGCATTTTATAAGGATATACAGCTAAAGGAAACCTCTTGTCTTTCTCCTAAATATTTTGATACCATTTTTAGAATCTGCTTCCCAAATTTAAAGGGGCTTCTTGTTGGCCTGCAATGATATCATTTGCTCGGTATTTCTAATTAACAACAACGATAGCTTTGTACCACCCACTCATCGTACAATCAGGGTTCAAGAATATTTGACCTTTTAATACGAATATTTAATACGCAATAAATGTTTATTTCGCTGTTGCTGAAATATGCGTGGCGAAAAGGTAGATAGAGGTGGTCCTCATTGATATACAGTAAGCTAAGAGAAACCTTAACTAATTGGCAATCAAATGCAAATAGGCTCAATAAACTAATTATTGAAACTTATTTCCAAATTAACAATACCCGCTCTGTAATAGTTTTGATGATTTAATAAACCGCTTCTCATGCGAATTAATTATTTCTAGGGACGTAGAATTTGTGAGGTTTCCTTATCTTGACGAACTTTTTGGAAAAATTGTAATTAAATGATATTTTTAATTCTTATTTTTTTGCATTTATTGATGGCGATGAAATAAACAACTAACATTTTTCTAGATATTAGTGTTTTTAAATTAATGCAAAACAAATGGTTAGTTAGTTAGTTAGTTATACCCTTAAATATGATTTCAGTGGTTGTAAGCACGAGAAAATTTGAGAAAAAATAAAAATAGTTTTACTTTTAGGTACCAATCCAATCTTAGGTTTTACATTTCAATGGAAGTCCTTAACACTAAATACTAAGAAGTGTAAGGGGTTTGCCTTTCTTGGGTCGACCTGAAAACGGTCCACAGCCATTATTGTGTAAATAAATTAAGAACGAATTGCTCAATAAACGTCACAAAATACCTGGTCTGCATATTATTTCTATTCGTAATTCCGTTTTGTACATACACAAACTATTTAAGCCCACCTTTAGCACCTACATCACATTATTAATGGGGGTAGGCTGTGCAAGTAGAAATTACCCTTTTCTCATTGATATTTACACAATATAAGGGACACATAATATAACTTTAATATTTTAAGTACCGTAAATAAATAATTGTAAGAAATTTTTAATTTTTTAAGAAAGTGTTTTGCAGCGGCACTCGTGCTGTAACATTTTTCCCCCATTTTCCAGACCAATTAGTGTTTGGTGGATTAATTAATAGGCAATTAATTTTGAAAGGAAAATACAAAGGATAAATTAAGACTACTTACATAACCTTTTCACTAATTCAGGATTTCTCCAATCTCATCCAATCTACTCACAGATGCAAAGCCATTGATATGTGTAAAATTAGCTAAAAGTTACCAATGAAAAATTTAACACCTCAAACGTGGCAGCGCACAAACACTTCTTATTAAAAGAAAATTTAGTGTAAATATAATATTGTGCACATAAAATATATTATATATAAATATATAACACATATTTAAAAATAAATTATGAAATATATGCAATATTCCACACAAACGTCTAAGTCTTTTCATATATTTTATTATGCATATTTTGTACGCTGAGGTACACAAATATTTTATTAATGACAGTCAGTACATATTATCAGCATGTTATTAAGAGCTTACCGTAAATGATGTGTCGATCGAAAAATAGATACGATGAAATAGTGTGATAATATTATGTAAGCACTGGGTATTTATCGGGAGGCTTTGATACACGGGGGTGGAATAACGTAATAACGGGCCTTCTATACACAGCTCCCGCGATACGGGAGAAAAGGCAGGTGGCGGTTGCGGCAAATTATAGATTATTAGCAATGAAGGGTGATATATTCACGGGTATCTTTGTATCGGAGGGGAGAGGGAGTCGGAAACCTTGTAAAGTATTGAAAAGTATCTCTGAAGTTTTCTCCGTATATTCTTGTTTATTAGTTCAGGGGCCAGTATTTTCAGTACCATCATGTGCCTATTAAAAGACTTAAAGGTTCTTGATATAACAGTGACTGTTTGTTGTTGTTTCGTACTTTAAAAATATAGTTTAGGAGGACTCACGTCTTCACTACTGGGAAGCTATGTTTTGTCTCAAGAGCTATCGCAAAATAATGACTTTTCCGACCGGTCTCCATCTTCGGCACAACTCGTAAACGAGACCATGTGACCCAAAGATAACATAGACAACTAAAGCATTGTTAGAACTAAAAACTATATTGATTCATTATAGACTAATTATGATACATTACAATTATTGAAGCAAAAAAAAATTGATTTTTCAAAAGAAGCAAACACACTGTGACTTGACAAACAAAGTACTTATTTTGTTTTCATTTATTGAAAATAAATTGAATTACGGAACTAAGGATATCGAAGAAAAGGCAAACTAGTTTTAACCTTAAAAACCGACGAGTGTAATTAATTAGGTGTTGACTAATGATGGGAAATAGAGATGCTGATGTGTTGATCTGTTTTAATGGTAGGTGCTCCAAAAAACAAGCCAAACGCAAGAATAAGATAATATTTATAAGCAGTTTACAATTACATGAAAACAGGTCGTTTTTAGGATTCGTTCTCGCGTTACCGAATCAGCTGAAATGACAACAGGAGTATCTTCAAAATAAAGGTTTTTATTTATTCCATTCCTTAAAAATATTATCTGCGCGTATCTCCAAAGGTAACGTTGGTGGAAATCATGGTTTAAGGAGCCTAGAATAATAAAATTGACCACAATTACCAAAAGATTACACATTATGTTGCCACAAGTGGAACTGTAAAATGTAGGCGTAATGTGTTAAAAATTAACAGGGAAGAAATACACGAAGGCTACAGTGCTAACACAGTGTTTCGCCGTAAATACCTAGAATAATTGTAGTTAAACTGCACAATAGTGGCGTTCGTTAAAGGTTAACACTCCCTGAGAGGCATAAAACACCCCGCCATGATACTGTTATTAATGAAGATGAATTGGTTAGAAGAGCGAGAGAATACACGCGTGGGCCTAGTGATAGATAGGTTTTCATTATGTTGAGTGAAAAATTATCTATAGATTTTCCATAAATCACTTCAGGCAAATGTTTGTCTTGGGACCGCTTGAGAACTTTCAAATTTGGTAATGACAACAACATGTTTCAATCCACCGGATTTTCCAAAGGCTATTTGTAAAAGGAAATTTGATGGGTTTTGGGCGAAAGTTTGCTACGGCAAATTAAGCATGGCTGCTGCCAAGAAGTGTCGAGATTTTAAATCATTTTATCAAGGCCTTCATTTTGAAAAGGAGTGGATAAAATTTCACTTTAGTTAAAAACTTCCATCGATAATTCTTGATATTAATTATTTTAGTTATTTTTAATGACATGTAGTTGAAATCTTTGAATATTTATCTCATATTTGAAGCTTAGTCAAATTATTATTTACAACATAAATTTTATGACAATTAGCCTGGCGCAAGATTGATGATGTTTATAATGTAAGTTTATTAATGTAGGTATGATTTTGAAGTTTATGGCTGACTGAGTATTCTGCATTATTGAACTTATAAAACCCTGAAATTTGGCGCATGACAATTGATTATGTAAAATCAATAAAGCAGCTGGGATAAGGCGTATAACATGAAATGGTTCGCTTCTATCGATATGTTTTAGAGAAAACCATTTGTCGATAAAAACGAAAATACTATACATATAATATAAATATATAACTTACAGTATTAATACAATAATCTAATATGTATTAATACATGCATTAATATAATAAATGGGTTTTAAGGTAAGATCGGTGTTGCATGAGGAGCATAGGAGTGTGTGTAGTAAGTGTGTTTCTAATGCATCTATTTTTATAGAAAAATTATGGAATGTAAATTGTCCAGATGTCTTAATGCGTTGCCTACGTTGCGTACATGGGCCAAGTGTGTCCTTACATCTATTTATGCACAAAAGGGTGAGTTTTTACACTTAACTCCAAGGCTCGAAAGTAAACAAAGAAATCTTTCTTTCTTCAACGAAAATTAAATAATTCTATTTCTATATAGCTCAGTTTAGTGAGCAAAAGCAGCCATTAGTATTTTACTTTGTCCAGCTGCGAATTGACGTTAACAACAGAGCAGATTGCTTCATCATATCTTTCAGTATCAGCATTCGTTACAATCAATAACAATCACCATCACAACAACCACACTACAGAGCCTACTACCTAAAGGATAAAACCCAACAAAATCATTACATCAAGCAATATTTTACTGAATGTAGTAAATAAGAACTGTAGAGCAGAAAAAAGTTGATGATCAGATTAGCTGTCTGAATTCTAAAGACATACACTAACAATTTATAAAATGACACTTTAATTCGAAGCAAATCCGAGTTCTAGAGTTCAATAAACTGGAGAATATAGATATATAGAGTAGCAACCGGAATAAGTACTTTTTATTTAAATAATATTTATTAAATGGACAAGATAATATATAACATCAACTAATATATCAGTTTTTATTTGAATTAACAAATGACAGCTAACCAGATTCCACTTATCTCAAGCTTCGCCAGGGCTTATTATATTAACTGATATCAGGGCTTATTATAGTTCATATATAATACAC
Source organism: Limnephilus auricula (assembly GCA_951813805.1). Classification (NCBI taxonomy): domain Eukaryota; kingdom Metazoa; phylum Arthropoda; class Insecta; order Trichoptera; family Limnephilidae; genus Limnephilus; species Limnephilus auricula. Next base: position 13,670,133 of record OX638403.1, read on the forward strand.
CCTGAAGAAGCTTGAGAAAATCGAAACCTAGTTGGCTGTCATTTGTTAGTAACTATAATAAGCCCTGGTGTGCTATCACGGTCGCTCGATATGAAGTTACCGACAATTGGTCGGTATCTCATCGTTCCCTAGGACAACTGCAGATCTCAAACATACAAACGACAGTTGATATCGAATATATTAAGGACACTTAGTCATTGTGAACTGTCACCTATTCGTTTGCGATCTGCAGTTGTCGTAGGGAACGATGAGAAGTTACCGATAGTCATCCTATCGATCGTTATAGAGCAAGCGTGCTAGGGCCTCTGATATCAGTTAATATTTATCAGGGCTGAACTATAATAAGCCCTCACATATATTAACCGATGGGAGGGCTTATTATAGTTCATATCTAATACACCCCGACAAAGCTTGAGATAAGCGAAACCTGGTTGGCTGTCATTTATTAGCAACTATAATAAGCCCTGATATCAGTTAATATATATCAGGGCTGAACACTAATAAGCCTATAATAACATATTATAACTGATATCAGGGCTTATTATAGTTCATATCTAATACACCCCGACAAAGATTGAGATAAGCGAAACCTGGTTGGCTGTCATTTGTTAGTTCAAATTAAAAAGTTGTGTATTTTCATTTACTGTATAATGTCACACCCCAAAGTATTTCCTTCCTTCGAAAAAAAAAATTGTATAAGGAAACAATTAGCCAAAATGTTTTTCGTTGGTGTGTAAACATCTCTCAAACAATACATTCGGTAAGAATAGTCAACAATATTTGCATACTTATTTTATAAGATAGGTAGATAATTTAAAATTCTTCTAAAAAATATGTACTTTCTTCCGCAAATGATCATTGGGGCTTAGCAACGAACAGCGGCCTGAAAACAGGCACAGAAAGAACACGCCGAATAAATGAAGCTGAGAGCGCCCTCTGAGGCCGGTGGTGGGGAGATGAAACAACAATGTTGATTAAAAAGATTTGGGGTTGGTACATCCAGGAGTGGTAGGTTTAAAAACTGTAGAGCATGCAAACTGGCGATGAAAAATGCGCGAACCTAACATAATCGGTTCTAACAATAACATAATTATTTTAACTAAACCACCATTTGGTGTTACTACATAAATAATTTTTTTTATTATTATTACTAAAAATAAATACAAACAACAGATTTAAAAAAGGAAACATACGGATCTTAAAACTAATTAAAACAAAGCAATTTCTAGATAAAAAAAATTACCCAACTCAATAGTTATAATTGTAATGTATACGCCTTCTTCATCTATTACTATCTTCCTTTTTTTTTTCATCTGAAATTGTTATGAATACCTTACTGTGTATTTTAACAAATATGTCAACCGTTACCGAAGATAACATTATGATATTTTTTTACATTATCTCTGCACAATGATAAAAGTAATTTCACTCAGGGCCTACGTCATCTTGGGGATGCTGGATGGAGGGTCTTTTTGTTGAAAAGAAGGCGTGAACTTGGGTCTTGAATAAAAGCATGTTATTTTTTTTTTAATCTGTGTTACTATTATAGTTAGTCAGTTTTGATGAGATTTTCAAATATCGTCATCTAATTATACACGGAGAAAAATGTTATTCTAAAATATGATCAAATTATTAGATAAGTTCTTACAAACAAATTAACAGTGTTTAAATGTTTATTGGCGGGAAAATGTAAGAATAATTTGTTGGTATACTTTATTTTGTATACGTAATTTCGTACGTAAGAATAATATGTTGGTATACGTAATTTGGTATACGTAATTTCGTACGTATACCAACAAATTATTCTTACAGTTTTCCGCCAATAAACATTGAAACACTGTCAGTTTATTGTAAGAACTTCAGTCCCGTTTTTAAACGTTTTTACGAATAAAATGATCGTATTTTAGTAAAACATTTTTCTCCGTGTAATCTCATAAAAAACACACCTTTTCAATCACCGAAAGGTAGGCAGAATTATGGGACAAAATTTTAAACAAATATGTCCGGGGGAAACCTACGAACATAGTATCAGATCTAGCGAATTGTCGAAGAAAATTAGCAATTATCAAAGAAAATGTGGCACAATTTAAAATACCACGGAATTTATAAAGTTGTCACTTTATGGTAATATTCATTTATAGAAGGGAAGAAAAACTGTTCGTCCGGAAAACTTTGGATAGTTAATTAGAGTTAAAGTCGCGGTAACACATCCTCGTGAGTTATTTCATCATCGCAAGGCTCCACCCCAGAGGCTGTAGATTTATGACAGGGATATTTAAAAGGGAAAGAAAACTTAATCCCTTGCCAGGTTATTATTGCGTTTTAATATGCGTTGGAAGGAGTAAATCCTTTAAAAGGGGGACTGTCGGTTTATATTATTCCCGAGATGTTGGACATTGAATAAAATCTTCATTCTTTGCTTGATGATGAATTGTACCATCTGAGGTGTTGGGGCGAGTAGAAGCATATTTTTGAGAAATTATACAACTTTTTTGAAAATGAAAATGCGTTGTGTAAAGGGTTGAAATAGGCTTTCGACAATATGGACCAGAGAAATATAAAAAAATATTGTTATCAAGTATAATTTGTAGAACGACATTTTTATATTTTTTTTCATTTTTACTTCTGACTTTTATGTCCGGGTTAAATCTTCCTTACAGGAAAAACTTAACCCTTCCTCTGTCTAGTCAATCCATGCTATGTAATTGTATTAATTGAGTATAATAAAAACAAAACAATACAAGAACAACACGTCAGTCCACCAGATACCAAATGGGAAAATAATTCACTGACTCCAGATATTTTCATATCAGAGGGTTCGGTTCGGTAGAACTCCTAATTGGACCGATAAATCCTACTGATCCCTCAATATAAATATTTTAAAAAACTTTCGTAATCCTACATGTATTTAAAATGACTGATTTTTGCATTTTTATATATAAATTCTTTGAGAAATCTAATACGCCTACTTTGACAAATCTAATAAGCCTAAATAATATGATTATATAATTCATAAAAATTGTTTATTTAAACTAGTTCTGCTCTGTTATTAAATGTCTTTAAAAAAATACGTGTTTATATACGTGACAGCTGTTTCGGCTTCTGAAGCATTATCAAACTGCCAGTTTTATTGGTAAACAAAGAATGACAAATTTTCACGTCGAGAGCGTTTGGCTGGAGAAGTCAAAATGCCACCCTCAATCAGTTTATCTCGAACGCAGAAGGTAGGCGGACGCATCCGCCCCCAAGACCCATTAACCCGGGCACTTGGTTCCCGCGGCGGCGGTATACATTTCCGCCTACTAAATCAAAACATTTAACAGGCTGCAAAAAGCTATGCATGACCCTCATTCTGCGGCGAAGTAAGAACGACTGATTACTAAAACCGTCCGAATATCCGTGGTTTAACACTGTTTTTATAACAAATCATATTGAAAATCCTCTAATTATATTTTATAATTACTGTCACGTGTTTATATACCCGAATAATTTCTCTTAAGACACCTGGGAACTAGCTAAGATTTAGCCTGTTAATATAAAGCGTGGTACGTCGTGAAGTTCTCGCTTAAACAAGTGATTACTGTAGTTCACTCTGTGTCGTGGTATACAAGTTTAACAAATATCCTCACAATTTAAACTTCTAAATCTCACAAAAGTGTTCACATCTTTGGCGGGAAATGGGCTGTCACCCTGACACCCCGGCGCGCAAATGAGAAAACTTTTGGCGCCAAAAATGAGCGCCCGCATTATTTTCTGTATGCGGAACAGATCCGATTTTGCACCCTTTCCACATTAGGAAAATTCCGTCTTACCGCGAATTTAAGTGGGTTTTAAAATACTAAAGATACTTGAAACTGAGAAACAAATAAACAAATAAGTTAAGAGGGTATTAACAGAGAATACCGGAAATTAGTCATTTTTAAATCAAATTCTAGACGTATTGACTCTTTTTTTACAAATAAACATAAATTGATTTTGAAAGATTGTTATGTTATCCGGTAAACGCATTTTTTAAATTTGGAATAACTAGGTCAGTTTATTTTTAATACACTAAGATTATACCGTTGGTCGTTGGCAGATTTGTTCAATTTTCAAACGATATATTGTATTATAGAAGAGATTTTTCAAATCATATAATCAAACAACAAAATAAATCAATACATAATCTAGTAAACGCATTTTTCAGAATTTTAATTTTAGTTAAATTAAAATCATTAAAAAATAAATCCGAGAACGTGTTTTGTGACGAAAATACCTCAGTTTTTCTATTTGCTTAAGGTCTTACAAACTAAAATATTTCAGATTTTTTTTACACACTTATTTTGGCATTATTGAAAAATCATAAATATTATGATAAAAAAATACTTACAAGAAGTACACGATATTTAATAAATTATCATCGTTTTTGAGCATTTTTATTGCTTACTTGAATGTAGGTATATATTAAATATTCTTTTGAATGAAATAAATCGATATTAAATTATTAATTTAAAAAAATTGATACGGGCAATAATCGATCTTTCACATTGGAACCTCCCTGTACAGTTGCAAGCGTTTTTAAACTTTTATTCTCAGCCGCTGGTCAACGTCATCCTGGTCGAAATTTAAACGTTTCTTGAAATGGCTTTTGCCGTGTTTAGTGACCAGATCTAGTCAGAGATAGCCAGGTATCTCCCCATCCTCCTCTTGCCTCGTTTCACTACCTTCAGCCTCAAAACATACCCTGAATGGGGATGACATAGTCTCAATGGCTCAATAAAAGTGCGGTATTCATATAATTCAAATTTGAAAAAAATAAATCTCACGAGAGCGCGAATATTAACCCTCGTTTTTTATTCGAGTACAAATCCCATACAAAAAGACTATACCTTATCAGTTGAAATTCTATGCAGTGAATAGAAGGTTAAAATATCCCAAAATCTACCTTCTTTAAATCCCTTGAACTATAAGCGAAGCAAATTGCGTTTATTTAAGTACACCTGTGCACAAATTTACTACCAAAGTTAGATCGCAAATGGCATGAGAACTCCAAGTTTTAAAAAGTAGCTAGAATATAAAAAAAAAATCAGTTAACTTTTTACGCTTTTCCCAAAATAATGCCTGCAGTAAAATAGGGAAGAGGGTTTGATTTTCTCAAAAAAATCCCTTAATCCGCATTCTAATACATTTTTATGGTTGAATTGTGCGCTGTGGTTGCCATTGACTCTGAATACCTCCACTGATTCATTTCTCTCCTTTGAGAAGATGCAGGGGAATCTTGTCTGTGGAGGTTGAAGGGACTATTTATATGATGTAATGATACAATTGGAAATTGTTGAATGGCCAGAAAAGTTTGGTCAAAGTATAGGTTGCAGAATTTTTAATGTGTTTATCAAACTTTTATGTGATGCACCATTGAAGTGTAGGACGGCTACACTAATTTTCTCAGCGAGACGTGGAAAATAGCGTAAAAGACGCACTCGTCTCGCAATTCATCAATCTAAATAACAAGTAATATATGCGACAACTGCGCGATAAGACTGAAGGGATTAAGATACAGGCTCTCTTGCCTCCGAAAAATAACGCACAATCTCTCAGCGAGAGCAATGATTTATTATATATACACCAACACAAAATAAACAGAACTTATCCTACGACTAACATATTATATCGCTATTCGACCTGGAAGGATAAATGTATATAAATGGTTTTGGGACATTTTCCTAAACAATACTTAGGCGGTAAGTAATGAATCCCCGAACCGTGGGGGTGTGAACATGAATCGGTATAATAATGTGTGTAATTCAATACATTTCATGTGATATCGAGTCATTTGGCAACACTGAAGACAAATGGAAAACAATAAAGCAACGGCCTGGAACACAATATGTCTGATTTGGCGCATACGTAAGTCAGTTCCGTATTACGTAGGCTCTATATATTGACTTCCTCCATAACGACACAAAGTGTTGGCGCCGTCTCGTAAAACGAATAACGGCCGTTAGGACGAAGGCTGCTGCAAATCAAGTCTCCAAGAGCCCAAGAACCACATAAAAAGCAAACAATTTCCTCGGAAAGCTGAATGATTTAAAATGTATTGGGTGTGCTCTTTTGACTTTCAGGGCAGTTTTACTAGCACAATATTGCGAGTTTTACGGTGGCTGTAGGCACAAATGTTGTAAGGCTTCGATACAAGGGCGTTATATGCGAGGGTTACAAAGTACAGAGCTAGTTCGTAAAATACATTATTGAAAAGAAGGTTTGGAAAAGTTACTGCTCCAAGAAAATACTGTATGCTAAGCAGGGGATTCAATCTTACTTTGGACCTTACGAAATATTTTGACAACTTCAGGTAAGATTTATCGCCGAACCCATCGAATATTTTGATATAAAAGTCCAGGTGTGTGGGAATTTTGTATTTGATTTGTGTCTCGCAGGGTCGGGAAAATAAATTCAAAAAGGCTTGATCCCAAATTCAGATAAAACAGTAGAAACGTACTTACTCACTTTTTACCTTCTTGCTCGGACGTGGGTCTATTTAAGTGAAATGATTTCTTTGAAAAATACCTTCCTCCGCAACTAAACAAAACATGTAAGGGACGAAATTCAGTACCAGACTGCAAGATTTTTGAAAATTTAACTATATCCTCTAAAACCTAAAAATAATTTTGATTCGTTTGTTCAAATATAGGAATAAAATATATTCAATTTAGTCAATTTAGTCTATGAGCAGAGCGGGATAAACGGTTTCTAGGAAGGCGCCTATCGTAAGCAGAGCATTCGTATGAAAGCCTAAAGTTTCCCCGGATATCCGCATCCCTTATCGGCGGAGTAAAGGACACATCCAAATCTACAATGGAATATACGGCAGATCCTTTCTGTAATAAAGTTGCCTTGTCTCCTGGTTTGGAAGGGAACTTCCGCGACTTGCGAAACTAACCTAGTTTTAGTTTCTTGTTATACTTTCGAATTCTAAAGGGGTGGAGATGAAATATTCGTAATATGAATGCAAATTTATATAAGATATACAACGCCGTGGAATTTTGTTGAGAAACATGTTAGAAAATTTATTGCCAAGATGTTACGAAATTAAAATTACACCGACATTACGGCGCAAAAAAAACTCATCAACAAAATCTAACAATACGAATTCTCATCTCGGTCACGAATTCGAACGATAGAGATGAGACATTAAAACACAAAAGAAATAATATGATATTTTATTTTACCTTATTGTCTGCAGTTGTTCTAACCGAAGAGTTCTTTGATCTGTAAAAAAGAAAAGAGAATAAATAAAAATATTCAAAGAAAAAAAAAGAGATTTTTACACACGTTAGTTTCGGAGGATTGAATGTAAAAGGGTTTTCTTGAGAGACTTAATTGACGATCAACTGATTGCAACATACGAGAATCCCTCTTTGATGATCAAAGGCGTGATATATAAAGAGTGTAGTCACTCGCAAAATTATTTAGCAAGAAGCAGGCAATCTGCCAGTCTTAATTAGGTCGTACATCCTTCCCCTGTCACTCTTCCTGAGGGCATTCGCAGGAAAGAATCTTGACAGTTTAATGGTGACGAAAGTATCCGTTTCCCCCTGAACACATGTCATCCCATATATACGCCATTAGCCATTACAGAGGACTGGACACTAAGTAATTGACGGAAAAGAGAAATAGACAACGCTACGCGAGAGCTATGAACACGGATGCTTTTTGAGGAAGCTAGCGTCTTTATCTTGTATCTTAATAAAAACTGATAGCGCGACATTGTAAAATTGTGTTGTCTTTGATGGATACTAATAATTGAGTCGATTTGCCTAGGAGAGCAGTGATATTTTATTTTTATTTATTTATTTAAATTTGATACTCTTAAAGCCAAAATAACAGAAATAATATTACATAATAAGAGAATATATTTAAAATTAAAACAAGTGTTATTACGTTGTTTTAGGTCGATATTAGTTCTTAGCTAGGCAGATTGCCTGTTCTAAGGAACCAAAGTTTGTAAAGTGCCAAATGCAATTTAAATTATATATTTTGGGAGTGATTTAATTGTGGTGGTTTTGAACGTGGTTGCGTTTTGAACATTTTCGTGACGTGTGATTAGTTTTGATAAACAAACCTCCAAGGACATACACAAGTCACATGTATTTCTAGGGGTTGCTTCAATCAGACTTTCCCCAGTGAGCTTAAATTCAGCCGTTGCTATTCTGTAATTCCAAAAAGCAGGCGGTATTAATTTAAAAAAGCTAAATCAATCGTAGGTTACCAAAAAGGAATTCATCATTAAACTCCGTAGCAATTTTATTGAAAACTGAAATATTAAACTCACACCAATAAATACTAGGGTCTAGCGTTAAGCATTTTGGGCATCCTTCACCTTCTGATATTTCTAGTTCAACGAAATTATTATTTCTAAAATGAGGTATGAACCTTTGATATGTCCTTTAACTTGTTAAAAATAACACAAGATGCCAATACAAAGTATCGAACAAAATTAAATCCAGAGATGATCAAAATACAATTGCCTTGTCAGCTCAAGGCTTACAGAAAAAAACTAACTTGATTCCCGTAAACTTTGGAGACGAAATTTGAATATTTATGAAACTCGTGGGAAAGTACCACGCGGGTTAAATTAAATAATGTTACATAACCAAAATGTTTTAACTCGGAGATAAGTTTCTTTACGACAAATTGCCTAAACAAAGAAATTTAAATAATTATTCTTCTGGCTGCTTATTTTTAGTTGGAACACTTTACTGGAAAAATGGAGGTAAAAAAGGTTAAAAAAAAAAACTATTGTGAGCAGCAGCGTGCCGCGACATCGAGTTTAAAGGGAATAAAACATTATAATATATTCTAGGTCGAAAGCTTGCTAACATGCGTGCATTAATATTAATATACAGAGAAGTTCCCCTTTTAAAATAACCGAAGTTCATGACTAAATTAATTCATCAACTTCTTTGTCGCTTCTGACTTTTCCACATTTCTCTATGTGTTTTTCTTCCGAAGTTTAACAACAAAGATTTAATTAAATAAGTTGACATTACGATATTGGCTATAAAATAACATTTTAAAGTGTTGTAAAAAATCGTGGATAAACCTACTTTACCAAGGGAAATAATTTATGCCTCAGTGAGTTAAAGATTTTATAAATACTCATAGTGGTCATAAAGAGAGAGTCTATGTTGAAAGAGATTAACTTAAACGTGCACGGAGAAAAATGGTATTCCAAAATACGATCATTTTATTCGTAAAAACGGTTAAAAACGGGAATGAAGTTGTTACGAACAAATTAACAGGGTTTCAATGTCTATTGGCGGAAACATGTAAGAATAATTTGTTGGTATACGTAATTTCGTACGTATACCAACAAATTATTCTTACATTTTCTCACCAATAAACATTGAAACACTGTTAATTTGGTTACGTTTTTAGATTTTCTCGGCCAAAAGCATTTTCGTTGTTTGTTTTTGGGGTGTTATGCCGTGTTGCGCTACCTCCTTATTTAGCCGACGTTTCGGACAGAGTTGCAGTGTCCATCATCAGGGCAGATCCGGAAACGTCGGCTAAAGAAGGAGGTAGCGCAACACGGCATAACACCCCAAAAACAAACAACGTAAGCACTGTTAATTTGTTCGTAACAACTTCAGTACCGTTTTTAACCGTTTTTACGAATAAAATGATCGTATTTTAGAATAATATTTTTCTCCGTGTGCCTAACCAGTATACTTGAGGGAGATTCTTGCACTTTTATGATCCGAAAGCGAGGACTTTTGTCTGTCAGAACTCGCTAATCAACAGTAAAAAGACTCAATTTCTTTACGTCGCCGCAATTACCATTGACACTTTCAATGTCACTTACAGAATGTTTAGCAGCTATCTTTTGACACATATCACAAAATAATAAAATTGCCTCCATGACCATTTCTCATAGACTATATTATATACCTTTAAATCCCGCAGGGAACTATACCGGGACGAATTCTTTTTATCATTTATGTCAACGATATGTTTAAATTCAACATCACGTATAAACTTGTTCCATATGCAGACGACACAGCAATAATTCTAACTGAAGGATTCACTCGGAACGAAACCCAGAGAACAGCAGAGTTAGAATTAAACATTCTTAAAAAAATGGTTCGATAAAAACTTGCTGTCACTTAATACTGAAAAAAACTTTTGATGCATTCCCTGAAAATTTAAACATAAGTATACATTTATATAATCGTAATAGAAATTTAAATTTATACAAACCTGACTGATCACTATATACTCACTGTCAAAACTAATGTAAAATACCCCGGTGTAATTATAGATAGTAACGTAAAGTGGAAACCACAAATCTATGCAAAGTAGAAAGATTAAGAAAATTATTGTACATTTTTCTAAGAACACGAAACATATTAAATTTTAAACTATTAAGAATCATCTATTTTACATTGATTCAATCGGTATTACAATATGGAATTGTTGGCTGGGGTGGTGCATTCAAAACTTCTCTCTTGCCTTTAGAAATAACATAACACTACACATTATTTATTAAAAAAAAATACACTTTTACAAATGCACAAAGATTTTTTCAACAACAATAGCTTAATATATTTTTCAAACAGTAAAAGACCAAGTATTCTGACACTATAAAATATATTGAAAAAATAATAAAAAAATTACAAAAAAAAAATGTTTTAAATTTGTAATATTCTCTGTTAAATATTGGTACATAACCGTTTTATAGAGAGCCGGTAAAAAAATAAATAATGTACAAATCTTTTTTCGTTGTTTGTTTTTGGGGTGTTATGCCGTGTTGTGCTACCTCCTTCTTTAGCCAGCGTTTTCAGACAGCGTTGCAGTGTCCATCATCAGGGCAGATCCCGCAGATCCGACGATGTACAAATCAACAAATGTAGTTAATAAATAAATTATTTCATTAAGGTCCTTCCAAAGGGTGACGAAGAGTATTTCGGATATGAAAAAGTGTTTACGTAATCTAAAATATTAAGTAAACAAAAAAATAAAGATAAACAAGAACGCTTGTTTATTAGCACAAATTTCGTATTTTGAACTTTTTATTCCTGTTTAGAGACCGAATAAAGCGATTCCGATGTGCGGATAATATAATCGAAAACTTGTAAAATGATGTAGGGGGTTTGCTATATTCCATATCATGCAAAGTTGTGATACTTGGATTGATGGAACGTCGAAACGTTTATCGAAAAGTTGTCTAACATACAGTGTAAATTATCCGTTGTTTGGGAGCTCATTCTGTACTCGGAAATAAATGAAAAAGCCAGCTTAAAATAAAGAGATGAAAAATCGACAAAATGTATGTTAGCAAACTATAATAACAACCAAAAACATATAACGCAACTCTGTGAAAAAATTGTAAAAACACATAGGTACAGAGTGTTGCAAACATTTTAAAAATAAAATAAATAATTTGTGATCCTGCTATCTTCAATAATATTTGTTCTGTTTTCGTAAGAACTACAGACGTTTTTAATTTTTTCTAAACTAAATAATAAATCGAAAACGACATGAATTGACCGCCAATTTTTTTATTTTTTTTTACATTAGGTCCACACAGGAGGCCCCGAGGAAAATAATATCCCTCAGGGCCTATGTCATCTTTGGGGATGCTATGTGGAGGGTATTTAAGGAAAGTAAGGAGAGGAAGTTCTGGAAGGAAAAAGGTATGAGGATTGGGTAGGAATCTGAGGTTCAGTGTGTCTAGATCATCCGCCGACAAGACTTAGATAAACTTTACCCCATGAACTCGGGCACCCCTGCTAAGTCACCAAACGTAGCGAACCACTTGGGGTGACCTATGGCAGAGGTGTTGGTTATCCAATAAATGGTTCCCGGGGCGGCGGTACCCATTCCCGCTTCCCAAAATGAAATAGATTATTTATTATTTTGCACATATCTCTTAACCAAAGTTACTACATGAAGTTACTTTACGAACTCAAATATAAATATCATATAATATGGAGCTAAAAAACGTACAATTAAAATAATGGATTAATATAACTTGAATTTTTCCTAAACTTTTAACTATTTATGAGTGTTTGAAATCGGTATTTATTCGTTTATCTTAAGTTCAGAATAAGCTCACTTCGAGGGTGGCGGAGGGTGGGAATATCCCACGCCAGGCGGGAAAATGGGGAAAACGGGGGAAATCGAGGGAAAGTGATGGAGTAATCAGGTGGATTTGTAATCAAGTCGCGATAGCTGGCAAACCCTTCAGGGGATTGTAAACTTTTAAATCAAATTATCCAAAGTGTATTGGGATTAGCGGCGATATTGGGTAATCCCAAGAAATGTTGCCAGCAAATGAACGAGCGTTATCGGGAATTCATCGTGAAGTAGCCATAATATTATTAAAGGAGTTTAATCGAGAATTAACAATCCGTTTCACGGCAATACAGGCTGTTCAATTGCTAAATACGTTCTAAGTGTCAATGGTAGAGGAGGCAATTTGGATTGCAAATTGTTCTAAATTCATCGTGAGTGGTTTTTCAAAAACCATCCATTTTCTCCTTCTCCCTCCATCAGCCTCAAAATTTACCCCAAAAAATACTGCTTATTTAAAAAAGGTTAACGTTTTTTATTGCTGCCATTTAAGTAAGATGTGTCTATACTGTCTATATGTGTGTACGTTTATATGAAACTTATCATTACATAGAAATACACACACGCCCGGTTGTCAGCAAGCGAGCATCAGCAAAATGAAAAAGATAGCAATAATTCGATACGCAGAATCATAACTTAAAGCAGATAATCTGTGTTAGCATCGAAACATGGAAATGGTGAGCTCTAGCGTTATGAAATTTTTACAGCTCTGGATATCAATTCAACGCAACAATTTTCACATCGTAATATCGTTTGTACCGCAGTGATAAAACTTTAAAACATTTGTTTTTGTGTAAAAATACATACGCCAAATCAAGGAATATGTCTTACCTAGGAATTATGTAACGTTTCAAAAGAGAAAATTTACCGAAAAAGTGTACTAAAATTATTTATAGTTATCAAATTTGAGGAACTTTTTTAATAATACTATTTTTTTATTTATAATAACAGTTTTTTTATAAACAAGTTCTGCTATGTAATTATTATTACGCGTGACTACTGTATCGCCTTCTGAAGGCATTATCCTACTGTATAATATAATAATGCCTTAAGAAGGCGAAACAGCTGTCACATGTAATAATAATTACATAGCAGCACTTGTTTATAAAAAAACAGTTTTTATAAATTAAATAATAATATTAAAAAAATTATATTTATAAAAAAATACAAAATGTACTAAAATTCGTAATTAAACCAACAAAAAACCTTATACTATAGTTTTAGGGACTTTTCAATATTAAAAAAATGGCTCCGTGCAAATATATAGGTTATGTTGATGTTTTAATGAAAATAATGTTCATACGACCTATGAAAACAGCTCCTAGAATATAATTTATTATGCCTTCCGCAGCATTGCACCCTGTATTTTTGTATAAATCAAGTGACTGGGCTTGATCAAATCGTCAGCAGTCTAAATTATTACCAAGTTCTAAAGTCTTTGACAGCAGACTGTCTTGTGTCAGAAAGTTGTTCATTCTATAACCAGAATGTCAAGTGTTTTAAATTGGTAAGAAAGTTTGCGCATATTGAAATCAGCATTTGATAAAAAGATTTTAATGAGTTTGCAGACATTAAATAAATACAAGAAAACTTAGAGGTTGGAAAGAATTATTAATGGGCGAAAGAAGAGACTAGAAGATATTATAAAACAAAGATAAAATTTCAGAGAATTCGTAAAAGATACACGATATTCGTCAAAAGATACATAACGGGGGCGGTCTTCTTGTGCGTGTTTTTAATGAACAAAAAATCTGTTTTTTTTTATTTATATATTTTTTTTTATTTCTATATAATATACAGCGTTCACACAAAGTTATTAATATTTATACATAATAGCTAATAACATAATTTATGAACTTTTTGTTGTGTTGTGTGTAAGGTTGGTTAGTGAATGTCAAACTGTGGTTGGGTAATGTTGTATGTTTCGTGAACACCTCACTAGGAGAACCTGTGCTGAGGTGTTTACGTGGTTATGTTTAAGTGTGACAAGTATTTATGTGTTGTAGTAGAAAGTTTCTTCTTTATTTATTTTTTAAATTAGTGATTATTTTGTACTGAACAAGATATAAAAAAGAAGCAATTTCCAATTTTGTTTATACGTATATAAGATAACTAATAATTTAGGGGACGATTAGGGAAGACGTGTTTGAGGAAGACTTCGAAACTTGAGTGACTTATATGTACTAGCTTCCCGAATGTCAGGACCTAAAGCCTGGAATGGACTGCATACGATTTAAGAACGAACATAGACTCGGCGGAATTTAAAGCTAAACCTAAAACTCACCTTTTCAGACAATCGTATCCATAAAGTCGAAAACCTTTCACCTTCACCTTCACAGCCCGTGATGTCCAATATTTAAATATAATGTCCTTCGCGCGCAAAGTCGTATCTTCTCCAAGCATAAACTAAAAATCAGCCAGGTGTATGTTTTCGGTATCTATTTGTAAATAATAACATCAGATAGAACCTAAGAATTCATAATAAATTGTAGAGCGCCCTTGAGGTGAATTTTCACCAAAACGGCGCTCTACAAATCATCCAATTATTATAAATTTAATTATTAGTGCAGTTCCACAGTAACAGTATTTAGGATGAAAATTACCCTGTCACCATTTAACCTTCGGTTGGAGAGTACTCGAGAAAAAGAAGATGAACGGTAGCGAATATTAAAATGGTTTTTTACAATGTGTAGCCGGCCCTCGTATGAGGTATAACGTAACAAATACAAATTGATAGGTACTTAAGTTTATTGGAAATTATGTTTTTTCCAAAAACTTAAGCTGAATGGGAATATTTTCGTTGTTTGTTTTTGGGGTGTTATGCCGTGTTGTGCTACCTCCTTCTTTAGCCGACGTTTCGGACAGCGTTGCAGTGTCCATCATCAGGGCAGATCCGTGGATCTGCCGGATCTGCCCTGATGATGGACACTGCAACGCTGTCCGAAACGTCGGCTAAAGAAGGAGGTAGCACCACACGGCATAACACCCCAAAAACAAACAACGAAAATGCTTTTGGCCGTGAAAATCTAAAAACGTATCTGAATGGGAATATGTTTATTTTCAATAACATTTGGTGTAAGATAGATAAATATATCTCAGATTGAACACTTTTTTTTAATTAACCGCCGATTTTAACATCAAAATTGTTTTCGGTCGAGACAGTATTTGCAAACCGCTCAAAATTCGATTAGTTCTGTTAAGATTTTTCGATTTTTATTGTTACTTATTTGCGGCCAAGAGAATTTTCGTGTAGGTACATACGTTAGAATACAAGAGCGCCGCTAACGATTCGCCATACTATTGACATTTGAAATTCAATAGATTCACATGCAGTCTAAAATCTGAAATCCCGCGGGTGGAAGCATTCTAGTACTCTGGTACAACACGAAAACCGACGCGAGGCCCGTTGGGGAGTAGGTACTTGATGGATGCATTTAGCTCGACGGACTCCAAGCCTGGTACCCCTCCACCCACAAATGGCAGTTTAAACAGATTCAATGGTGAAAGAACTATTATTTATTTCATCATTATGTACAATTTTTATAATACAAGCCCATGTAAAATCACGAAATGTGACATTATAAATTTAAACAATAGAAATACACATTTGAAATATAGAAATAAAATAATTTTCTAGTGAATACCATACCATACCATATTATAGTTTTTCTCCGAGTAGTATCCTTTTCTAATCTTATTACAACATTTATTATAACACCTCACCACCGGTAGGTACCTACTCTTAGTGTATGTTCGCCAAAATCCAATAGATGGTGCTAGTTCGGTTTTACGAACATAAGTTAGAGCCTAAGATAGAGCATAAGAAGTCATAATAAAATGAACAGCGCCCCTGAGAAGATTTCTCATAAAAACGGCGCTCTACAAATTATCTAATTATTATTGAAGAAGAAGATAACAATAATAATCTAATTTTTTAAAATATGAAAATGAACAAGACACAGGAAAATAATAAAAGATAACGGTCGCAACTGGGACTCGAACCCAGAACCATACGTCTTACCGGGACATACACCTCTACCAATTGGGCTACTGCGATCTATTATGAGACTGTCGTAATTATCAACTTCATATTTCAAATTTCAGAATTAACAATATTATCTTCGACTAATGTTTTTTTCCATATTATTGGCAGCTACCTTTATTATTGGAAACAAGTATTCAAAGAATGTATTTGTTACCTAGATAGTGTCTCGGATAAATATATCCGATTTTATTTTTATGGGAGTAACCTTCAAAAGTTAAAAATAGAGTTTTACTTATAAAAATATGAATATCTAATTATTATTATTATAAGCCGCATACTTCAGAATAGTTTTCTTTGCTAGTTTGAGATTCATGTAGTCGGCCAGAAGCACTTTGAGCGTTTCTAACAAGTACACAGGTCAGCCGCGTGTGGCTAGGGTAGATATATAAAACCCAATAAAACAAGTAATTGTATTCGAACTTCGTGTATCCTTGAGATTACCTGAGTCTTCACAAAGACTCAATTCCTTATAATGTTCTTGATCAAGAACATTACACTAAAAATCACAACTTATTAATTTAACGAATGTTGGGCAAGCTTTTTGCGTGCCCATTAATGAGTGATTCCGAGCACCTAAAATACTGGCAAAAGAAACTACGTTTTCACAAACTGACAATGCAATCCATCACTACTAACTCTTGAAACATACAATCGCTATCTTATTTAACATAACGTACAGTCACGGCCGTTGTGCATATAAGATGCATAAATGGGGCTCGTCCTGACTAGGAGAGTATTTTAGTCGAGTAGCGAATATATTAGTAACTAAAGTGTCCGAAAACCATAATTTTAGTAGAGTGGCGAATGTTGCGGGAGGCCAAAGCTCGATATGGGCTGTAGCGCTATCGAAGAAGAAGAAGAAGAAGAAGGCTAGTCAGCTCATCATTGATTTCATTTGGTTGTATTGTTTAGGCGAGTAGAGTCCCCCTCCACGCGTCCCTGCGCACTGACATGCGCAGGTTATTCGTAGATGCAGACGCGCGCAGTATGTCGTCGCATCGGTGGGAAAATGCTACCCTAAAATTCTTAATTTTTGCGGCTAGTAATCTATTTATTATTTTCAGTGACCATTGTTTATTTATTTTCATCTCACTAATTTATTCTTCCACCTCTTCTAAAATAAGCATTACAATCAGCTTAATTAGCGTAATTGCTTTATTGCGTTGCAGCCCGTCAAGTCGCGACGAGCCGCCTACTAATGAACTCTATGAGAGCAGTGCGAACACTTTTTATTCTACTTGAGAGCAGTGCGAACACTTTTTGGTGAGTCAAGTAGTGAGTTACTCGCCACTCGACTTACTACGTGTTAGGTCAGAACAGGCAATAAGGATTCTGAATTGTGCCAATGTGGACATGTTTAAATAACAGGAGACACCGTAGAAGGATGTCCCCTTCATTAGTCCCCTTCATTAATTCCATCTACTCGCTGAAAAATCTCTGCAAACCCACTTTGACACATACCAACTTTCGCCAACTGTGCGAAGAAGTCTACAATACAGTATCTACCTTGAGACATGCCTAATGCAGCATTTTTACTATCTTTAATCTGTATCCTAACATATTTCACGATCCAATAGCTCGCGGGAGAGGCTACATTCTGATGCATGTTAAAGTGATGCTTCCAGTCGGCGTTGATGGGTGTGAGAGGGAGGGGTAGGTATTTCAGTTCACGGGGCTGGCGGGGGTGCGAGGGAGAGGGGGTGGTTTATCGGGCTCGCCGTGTTCGCAAAATTGAAATATATTTTCGACAATCGCTCTGGCTGCGCTTTTAAGCCCCCCTGTATCCGAAATATGGAAAATGACATGCATTTTTAATCGGGAGTTTTTATAAAAATGCAGATATTTTGTATGACTATTTTATTGGTGTTTTAAAGGAATTTGTGTTCAGCTCCATATTCACGATTGTAGTTTGAAACATACTAATAATTGCAAAAATGAGAATGGAATGATAGAGGAAAACAAGTAAATATAGTAATGTACTGGATATATGCTACATACGTTTCAGATTTAAAAAAAAATAAGCCAGTAAACCAACAGAAGACGAATGAAAATAGTGATTGTATGCGTAGTAAAATAAATGTATTTATTTATCTATCAAATCCTCTCGTTATAGACATTTAGGTACACTTCGCACGTAGATGAAATCATTGGAAAAACGCGTAATTGGAGATGCTATTAAAATATTGTATTTATTTTAATAACATATATTATGTTCTTTAATGAACGTATTTAGGAAAAGAAAAGCAAATTTTATGATAAGCGGAAAAACAGTTCCGACAAGATTTCGATTAGAATTTATTTTCTTAATTATGGCTTGTCCCTCGTTGGAGCGAAAATGCTACTTTAAATTCTTTATTTTTGCGGCCATTAATCTATTTTCATCCATAGTTTATTTATTTTCATCTCAATAATTTAATCTTCCACCTCTTCTAAAATAAGCATTACAATCAGCTTAATTAGCGTATTTACTTTATTGCGTTGCAGGCTGTCATGTTGCGACGCGCCGCTTACTAATGAACAGTGTACTTGACAGTAAAGTCACTCGCCACTCGACTTACTACTAGGTGCGAACAAGACATAAGAGACAGATTAAGGTGTAAGGCTTCGAAAAATGTTAGTCTAATAAGAAAAATGCATTGAATGGTATATAGAATAAATACTTAGGATCAGAAGATGCTATGTGTACGTGATAAAAATAATCGACGTGGAGTGTGTGCCAGGAAAGCGATTTTCTCTCTCCCTTTTCTTACTTCCTAAAAGTGCAGACAAATTATATAAATGTAAGTAATGTAAATTTTGTAGTAGGTGTAAACATTTTTTTATGCTCCCTTTGAATAATTAGGTGAATCTTTTATAAAAACCCGTACCGTGCAAATTATAAAATTATTTAAAAAAAACAATAACTTTGTAAAGACCACTTTTGTTATTTATATACTTTGTGCCGACTGGGTTTCGCTTCCAACGTAGCTTCTTCAGGGCAGCATAAACTCTACGAATGTCTAACATTTTAGTAATATGTTTTATAATATTTTGTATTCACAGTGAATTGGAAAAAAAAGGTTCGGCCAGTGCAGGAAATAATTTGATAGACTAAGGATTGGGAAGTGGAAGCTCTTTGTCAATGGGGAACAACCTGAGAATAGGACCATTATTAATTACTTTAACTATAAATGTTTATGGCTTTCCTTAGCTCTAGTGCTTCTAAACTTAAAACTAAACTTAAAAACACTAAAGCTAAGGAAAGTCATAAACATTAATAATAAAGTAATTAACAACCAAGTAAATCTTAATAAAAGCGTTGGTAGCGAAACCCAGTCGGAACAAAGTATTTAAATAATAAAAGCGGTGTTTACAAAGTTATTGTTTTATTTCAATTATAATGTCACATCACAAAGTAACTGCTTCATACGAACAAACATAAAATTATTATTATTATTATTGTCGAGTAACTTAAACTATGTGTAAATCGGTTTCATGTCTAATCGGACTATGAGATCTCAGCGTCTGAATTCCCATAGTAAATGTATTAAGACACGATACTTCCGCATATGATAATTCATCACATCATAACTCACATTAACCTAACCTAACCTAACCTAACCTTACCTAACCTAACCTAACCTAACCAAGGTTAAAAACCCCAATTATCAGTTTTCGATGCTTCGAGACATGATGAATTATCATGTGAGGAATTAACATCCGATGAAAAGTTTGAAGTCAATATTCATACAATTAAAAACTATATGCGCATAAAACTATATATAAAAATAAAGTTGCGATTTATGTACATTCCATTTTGTGTTAAATAATAAAGATTTAATCTACTTAACAAATCGTAAAAAGAACGACAGGCAGGAGAGGTCTAATAAAGAATCCTGAAGTGGCAGGGACTTCCAACCATGAAGTGTTAGTGCGGGGCAGAATGGCCTGAAACGGGGTAGAACGAGGCGGAATAGGCGGGCGCGGTAAGAATAGCCACGCAGCGGTACCTATGCGCCTCGGGGGAAATTAAAACGGTCGCTAATGCAGCGACAAGAGAAGAGTTATCTGCCAACGTCGACGCCATTTTGGAAAACAAATGATCATTCTTTTTTTATAAACGAATGCGAAAAAAAGAGGCGCGCAAATGGAAAACAGGAGTATTTAAATTTATATTCTAAAGGCGACGAAGTGCAACGGACGTTGGGAAGAAAAATAAATTAACCTTGGAGTAAATTTAACAATTATTTTCTAAATTAATTGTTTGCAAGGTTTATCTAACCAAAGTTTGAACAACAGGGGTGGCTTGGGAAGGATTGTTATATGATAAAAAATAGAAATTTTTGAGGAGAGGAAGGAGTTAATATGAGTTTTGACGAGACCTATGTTGTGGAGGAAACACAGAGGCTGGAAAATCGTTCCACAGCCAAGTTGTTGCACACCAGAACGAGTTATATATGAATACCGCACAAGAGTCCCACCCGCTCCCGTTTGGAGCCAGTGAGTCTATGGCATCCCCAATTGGGTATGTTGTTAGACTGAAGGTAGTGGGGAGGGGAAGGAGACGGGAAGGAGAAGGTGGGGAAGTAACATTAGAATTTTTTAAGATCGTAAATTAATTGCCTATTTATGTAAATATCTTACAAACAGCTCAATATGAAAACACCTAGAAAGTACCTGGCTATAGAGATATGGTTACAAAGCTTAGGTACTAACATTATAAGCACGTTCCAGAGTGGAAAGTGCTTTTAGTGTTTATCTCAGTATTGCCCTGGTGTAAGACCACCTTTCAGAATTGAAAAGTTGCTTGAAATGGCTTAAGCCGTGTTTTGTGACCAGATCTGAATAGCCAGGTACTTCCTCATCTCCTTTTTATCCCCACTACCTTCAGCCGCACAACAAACCCCAATTGGGGATACCATAGTCTCACTGGCTCCATGCAGGAGCAGTTGGGACTCTTGTGCTGTAGGTATTCATAAGTAAAAAAAAATGGTACAATTTTGGGTGGTGGCTAAGTAATGTATAGCGAATTTAACCGCTTGGGCATATAAGCTTGTTAACACGACAATTTAACGTAGGTAGACATAGGTATGACGTATGCCCCGTACCTGAGTTTTAACGAACTAGATACGAACGCACCTATTTAGAAAAAAAAAGTGAATTGAGATAATATTCACTATTTAATAATTATTAAAAAAACTGCAATTTTTCATATTCATAAATTGTACGAGTCAAAAAATGCAGCCTAGATTGGGTAGATTGGGTCTATGTTGAAACCATTTTCCAGATAAGCCTTTAGCGTTCACTCAACCAAAAATGAAAATGGCCGAATATCTGCATGGTAATACAGGAAAAATAATTTTTGATCGTCAAATGTACCTTCACTACCGGAACAAGTTATTCGGGAACTTTTGAACAACGAAACAAATTGCGAATGATATTTCAATGCAATAGCTTGATTCCTTCAGTAAAGATACAACTGTATTTATTGCAATGAAAAATGCGTCAGCTTAATATTGAAAGAATCGTAAAACCTCAATATAGAACTGGATCTATTCGGGATTATGTCAAATGATTTGCACCTTACCGCAATAGCTTGATTCCTTCAGTAAAGATACAACTGTATTCATTGCAATGAAAAGTGCGTCAGCTTAATATTGAAAGAATCGTAATACCTCAATATATAACTGGATATATTCGGAATTATGTCAAATGATTTGCACCTTACTGCAATAACTTGATTCCTTCAGTAAAGATACAACTGTATTTATTGCAATGAAAAGTGCGTCAGCTTAATATTGAAAGAATCGTAACACCTTAATATCAAACTGGATCTATTCGGGATTATGTCAAATGATTTGCACCTTACTGCAATACCTTGATTCCTTCAGTAAAGATACAACTGTATTTATTGCAATGAAAAGTGCGTCAGCTTAATATTGAAAGAATCGTAACACCTTAATATCAAACTGGATCTATTCGGGATTATGTCAAATGATTTGCACCTTACTGCAATACCTTGATTCCTTCAGTAAAGATACAACTGTATTTATTGCAATGAAAAGTGCGTCAGCTTAATATTGAAAGAATCGTAACACCTTAATATCAAACTGGATCTATTCGGGATTATGTCAAATGATTTGCACCTTACTGCAATAGCTTGATTCCTTCAGTAAAGATACAACTGTATTTATTGTATTAATTGTATTAATTATCAGCCCTGATTCTCATTAAAGGAGAAAATAATAGGATTGACGTTCAACAAACATTTTTTAAACGTATTCGAACGGTCATGTTTATTTTTTCAAAACTTTAATGTAAATGTATTGAACAATTTTATTTTCGTCAACATGTCATCACTGTTCACTCGGCAAAGTAACTGCCCTACTTTGAATTTTTTTATATTGTAAGTCGAACAAAACATCAAAAATGTCACAGACATGACTAAAATTTCATTTAAAATTTATAATTTAAATAATGTCAGGAATCACCGGTTTAAGTATGTCAAGTAGGTACACCCCTTAACACCCTATATTATTAATGAATAAATTGTGAAATAACGCTATTAATATACAACAAAATTAAATTAGTCTTACCCCTCGACCATGGAGGCAGTCGTATTATTTTAAAAAATGTGTATCGGTACTACAGACATATAAAGTAGGTGGGCGAGGAAAGAGTGTCAGGAACCGGAAACAATAAATAAAAATTTCGTTTAATGAAGACAATATTAGTGAAACTCAATCGAAAATCTGAAACAGAAAAATCAGAAAAAGATATGGACTCATCTGGGACTCGAATCCGGGACATTCGGCTTTCGGGGCCGCTGCGCTACCGCCGAGCCAACCCCTTTCCGATTCGTCATATTTGACTGTAGACACTATCTAGATAGCATTAAGTACGAGTTGAATCTTGCAATCATACATAAACATAGCTGCCAATAAAAATATGCGTTAAGAAAATGAAGATAATGTTGGTGGTTCTCAGTCGAAGTTATGATACAATTAAATATGACCGAATCGGAAATGATTAAGTTGGCGGAGCGGTAGCGCAGTGGCCCGGAAAGCCGAAGGTCCTGGGTTCGAGTCCCAGATGTATCCATATATTTTTCTGTTTCAGATTTTTGACTGGGTCCGGGAGTCTTAGATGTATCCGTGTATTTTTCTGATTTTTCTGTTTCAGATTTTCGATTGAGTATCAATAATATTGTCTGTGAATGGGTGTACCTTCATCGTTAGTAAAATTGTCGTCATGAACATACCCAGTTGAACAAAAAATGGTTATGTCTGTTCGTATTTTTTATTATTTAAAAGCTTACCGCTTGAGTGGGCAGGCAGGTTGTTGATTTTTCTGCACGAATAAACAATAGATAGTAGGTATCTGCCTTTAAAAAAAAATAATAAAAAAAATAGGAATCTTAAGGAAACGCTTCAGACCCTCCGTTAAATATATTTCAGAATTTGATATTCACCGTTTCTTTTCCGTTTAACGTTATTTTTATTGCAAATAAAGGTTCCAAATTCTTATCTTCAAACAGGATTTTGTATTTTTTTTTTTTGGCTTGACGTTATCGCTGTACCAATGAGTTGAGTTAGTAGACAGTAGGATTTTATCTTAGTAATGGAAACTTCTTAATAAAGCCTTTATCTGAATCTTACTGAACGAAATTACATTGCAGAATTGTATTCTCGTCGATTTGTATCATTTGATCGTCAGTAAAGAATTTAACCGTTCAAAAACAAGATAAAATCGAAATTAGTTTTCGAAAAATAAATTAAATTATCGAGCTTAAGTTAGGTAAGCTAAAAAAGGATTTTGTGCCAAACACAGTTTTGACTTGAAACAACACATTAGGTTGAAAATCAAAGTTTCACACGTTAAGCCGGCAGAAAGTTTTCCCAACTGCGTATCTTTGACATCTCAAATAAATTGGAGAGCGCCGAAGTTCATACACAAATTGCCTATTAGATGAACGAAAAGATATAAAAGTATAAGTAAAACTTGCCGGAAAGCTTCATAAGTGCGCTTAGCGACATATAAACTTAACAAGTAAACAAATTTTCGATGGGAAAACGTCCTTATTCGTCTAATAATTTTATTTGAGAACATTTTAATTCAAATGACATAAAATGTTACAGAAGAGAAAAGTGAAAGTAACCCTAAAAATAAGTTACATATCTATATATATTTTTTTTAAATATCATGTTTATTATCGAGGCTTTGGATTCACATAATGTTATTCATTTTCAAGTGTGTAATACTAATATTTGGGTCATTCATTCATTCGTTCATCATAGGTATCCCGTATAGAGAGTAGAAAAAAAACTCATATTAAATACATCCAAACAGTAGTGATTTTACGTAGACTTTTTTAAATATCTAAAATGGCGAGTTTTTAAACAATTGTACACGGAGAAAAATGTTATTAGAAAAATCGATCATTTTAATAGTAGAAACAGTTAAAATGGGACTGAAGTTCTTACGAACAAATTAACAGGGCTTTAATGTTTATTGGCGGGAACATGTAAGAATAATTTGTTGGTATACGTAATTTCATGCGTGTAGGGATAAAATGTCATAATGAATAGTAAAGTAAAACTAGTATCAGTAAAAAAAACACTACATAATTTACGTACGTACATATTTAGGTAGGTACTAAGGTTCAATATTATGAAATGAGAGTTTCACCATAAGTATTTTAATTTTTATATGATTGAGTTTCGTAGGAACTCTGAGTTCGAATAGTAGTTGACGACCGTCCGTGGTCGAGTGGTAAGACACTTGACTGCCATTCGGAAGGTCGCGGGTTCGACCCCGGCGTGCGCAAATAAATTTCATTTGATTAATTTGTGTTATTTCACAATTAATTAATAAAAATAATAAATGTTATATTTGCGGCACGTTCCAGAGTGGAAGATACTCTCAGTATCGCCCTGGTGTAAGACCACCATTCAGAATTGAAACGTTGCTTAATAATGGCTTAAGCCGTGTTTAGTGACTAGATCTGAATAGCCATTTCCCACTTTCCTCTTCCCCATCTCCTTCCCTTCCCCACCTACCTTCAGCCTCACAACAGACTCCAATTGGGGATGCCATAGTCTCACTGGCTCCAAAAGGGAGCAGTTGGGACTCTTGTGAGATTTCTCTATAAAAAAAATAAAAAATAATAAAATAGTTAGTTTCGTAGGTCAACTTCATTCATTCCACTAATTAATGCTTTAACTACGACTCCTCCACGAACCTTATTATTTCATGTATTAGCACAGCGACATTAACTCCTTTAGTTGCTCTTTACCACCTGGTGCAATTGAAATGGTATTGAGTGTATGTTCACTTAGAATTCCTCTAGTGCACATGGCGAACCATCCTCCTGCGGTGATCATACCAACCTGACTTGAATGCGGAATTCAAATTCGGCAGCCAGCGCCACCCATGTATGTACACGTGCACACGTGCGAAATGCATGTCGAACCTGGCTCGTCGATTAACAAAGGATCGATGCTCGAACGAATTCATCGCTTCAGTATAAACTTACCCGAATTTACGCTGAATGATCAATAACAACCGTCAATTCAGCAAGTCAAAAGTTCATTTGGGAGAGGTGTACGAAGCTGCACTTTATGATAATTCATTGGTAGATATAGCAATGTGCTTATTATGCCTAATGGAACATTGAACCAATGTCATAATCACAAAACAGGAAAATTTCAATGGCCACATTCTGATATTTTTTTTATTTAAAAAAAAAAAAAAATTATAGTGAATACCTCACAAGAGTCCCAACTGCTCCTGTCTGGAGCCAGTGAGGCTATGGCATCCCCGATTGGGGTATGTTATGAGGCTGAATGTAAGTGGGAAAGGGAAGGAGACGATAAAGAGGAAGGTGGGGAAGTACCTGGCTATTCAGATCTAGTCAGTAAACACGGCTAAAGCCATTTCAAGCAACGTTTCAATTCTAAATGGTGGTCTTACACCAGGGCGATACTAAGAGTATCTTCCACTCTTGAACGTGCCGC
Source organism: Limnephilus auricula (assembly GCA_951813805.1). Lineage (NCBI taxonomy): Eukaryota > Metazoa > Arthropoda > Insecta > Trichoptera > Limnephilidae > Limnephilus > Limnephilus auricula. Next base: position 13,696,287 of record OX638403.1, read on the forward strand.
AAATACACTATATATTATTTTAAATAATTAGTTGTGAAATAACACAAATCAGGTGATCCCCTGACAGATGCCCAACCCCCCAGCATATTTGTATACAATATGCAGTCGGTTAAAGGAAAATACGGTATACCTACTTACACAAAATATAACTAAGTGTATCCTAAGTGCAGAGAGGATGTACCGCCGAATAACAAAAGTATAAAACAAATTTCTATGCAAATGCATCAAGGACAAAACAACTTGTCTGTATACTGTATTTACCAGAATATAAGTACAAACAAAATGGTAAACTTTTAATTGTTTTCTCGTAAATTAAATGGTTTGATATCTATACTTACTTATTGTTAAAGGTCTTTTTATAGTTTTTATTTTTAACTTTTTAACTTAAAGAGTTAAACCTCAAAATATAATATTTTAATTAATGAAGATAATATTAGCGAAAGTCAATCGAAAATCCGAAACAGAAAAATCAGAAAAAAATACGTATATTGGCCCGGATTGCCAGAGGTCCTGGGTTCGAGTCCGAGATGTATCCGTATCTTTTTCTGATTTTTCTGTTTCGGATTTTCGATTGACTTTCGCTAATATTATCTTCATTAATTAAAATATTATAGTTCTTTTTTAGGTTCGGAATTGGTTAATAACGCAAAAAAATATTATAATAATTATATAATATTACGTTATATTTTATAATGTTGTATTTCATAATATTATGAAGCAATATAAATGATTAATAATTATAATTTTTGAGGGGCAACTGTCGGGGATCAACTGTCGGGTTACCAAATACAAGTATATCAAGAAAAAAAATTGTTAATAATCAAATATAAGTTTTTAAAACTTGAATATGCCCCAAAACATCTTCCAAAATATATGCGATAGTTGGAATTGTTAGATTGAGTTATTCTAATTAATTATCATAATATAATTTTATTTAATGAGCGGATCATTTTAAAATCGACGACTTTCTCAGAATTTACTGCCATGTGTTAATTCTGGTGGCAACATCTTATTACTCTTGAAATAAGTTTATTCCAGAAAACATAATGTGTTTCTGTTCTGTAGAAATGTTTACAACAAAGGGCAAACATTTGAGCATCAAATCACTGCTGTATGAAATGATATCGTTTTAAACCACCAAATCATTCCGTTTTATTATTATATCACACTGCATTACACCAATTTGTAACGTTGCAGCACCAAAATGCTGGATGAACGCAGCCTAGTAACTTCATTCTGCGCCCGTTAACTTTAACCGGCAAGTTGTGTGGCACGAAGGGAGTTAACATTTACACAGTTAACTTCCCGTGTTATCTCAACTAACCCCGCATGTCCCGCTGAATGCACAAACGGCTGAACAAACTAATCTAAACTAGCAATTCTTTGGAATCGGGATATTCAAATCTGCGGACAGACACAAAGTGGCCGGTTTGCATTGTTCAATAATGGGTATTAGGCGTGTTTTGCTGCATTGGAATTTATTAACAATAAACATGCATGGAAGCCGACGATTGGAAATATTACATAATACAGTGAATATGTGTTGATTTATTTGAACATGCATTGGAGAATTAACTGGATAGTGATGAGAGATTAAATTCCAGAGAAATAATAAGAAAAAAACTGTAAAAAATAAGGAAATAGTAAATGTTTTAACTTGCGGATACGAAATTAATTATTGTAGGTATATTAAACTTAACTCTGGGGTAAACGCTACTTGGATGTAAAATGTACTGGATCGAAATTAATTATTGTAGATATATTAAACTTAACTCTGGGGTAAACGCTACTTGGACGTAAAATGTACTGGATCGAAATTAATTATTGAAGGTATATTAAACTTAACTCTGGGTTAAACGCTACTTGGACGTAAAATGTACTGGATCGAAATTAATTATTGTAGGTATATTAAACTTAACTCTGGGGTAAACGCTACTTGGATCGAAATTAATAATTGTAGGTACATTAGACTTAACTCTGCAGTAAACAGTACTTGGACGTAAAATGTACTGGATACCAGATGTCTTCGTGTATATTTTTTCGATGATATAATTAAATATGTAGTGTTTAAATTACTGTAAATTGTAACAACAGAAAATTGAGATGCATTAGTAAATGAAAGGCATTTAATTAAATTACGTGACTACTAATGCTTTTTAAATAAAATTAGATGAACAAACATTTTGAATGTGAATACATAGGTAATTAATTACCGACTGAACCAAATCCTCCTAATATATTTGTTTTTTTTTTTTTTTTATTAATCAGAAGTCTCACAAAATTAAAACCGGAAAATTGTCGAATTCAAAAGGCTCTCCTCAGCATGCTTTAATTAATATGATACATTTATAAAAAAGCATGAACTTTTGTTGTAGGACACAAGTGTGATCAGTGTAAACAATGATAGCCGTTGACATTTTCCTACGTAATAGTACGAATAAATTCTTTTTTTTAAATTTATTGTTATCAAGTTTAATTTGTAGAACTTAAGTAATATTATTATTTAATAATATTATTACTAATAAATTTATTATTATTTAATAAATTCAGTAATATTATTATTTAATTGTAATTATTATTACGGGTGTTCAATCTCAATTGATTATAAGTTACCAGTATTTTCAATCTCAATTGATTTGAAGTTACCAGTATTTTTGAGAAGATGTTGTATGGGTCATATCATTATTATTATTTTTTCAATAGAAGCTTAAATCTACACTACCTACATACTAACTGCAAACCGTAAAATTCGTTTGACTTGAACGGCTGTTGAAATTAAGCTGAGAATTTACAAAACGTGAAAATTATTAAAGAAAAGTAGGTTTAAGTATAATTCTTTTTGGGGTTGCTAAGGCCTTTTTGTAATAAAGTACAATGATTAAATAAAGATTATTTTCATGACTAAAAACAATGCCGTAATCAAGTTTTAATTCGGAATAAAATTAAGTAATATTTCAAATGACCCTCTTACTTGAAGCCCATCAAGTACCCTCCCAAAATAATGTTGATTACAGGAGAAAAATGGAAATCCTAACCAAATGTTAATTTCCAAATTTACATAAACAGGCCTGCTGTGTTTAACTTTAAAGTTAACTGACCGGTGTATAGAAGAGATAAAAAAGCTGGTTAAATTTGATTGGAGTTGTTAGTTGCACGTTATCGAGTTCAAATGCAGAGAAACTTAATATAACTGTTTTTATTCTCGTTAGTTTAAACTAAAGCTATTAAAAACAGTGAAATGGTTTTCCGATTCAGTGAAAAACAAAAGATTTGCAGTTGATATTACTTGCAGTTTTAAATGCAAAGTTTTGTCACGTCAATAAACAAGCAAACATAAAACTTAGGACCAGTTGTTTCGGAAAATTTCACGTTTGAATTTCCCTCAAATCGACATTCACCGAAAAATTGGGTTGTTTCAACCTCCGTCAGAAGAAATTTCATCGAAAATTCCATAGGACCAGTTGTTTCGGAATTCCCTTCACATTTGAATTTCCTTCAAATTTGAATTTCCTTCAAATCGTCATTCACCGAAAAATTGGGTTGTTTCAACTTCCGTCAGCAGTGAAAATACTATAGAAATGTGATGTGAATGTGATCAGCCGAGTCCGGACGGTTAGCGAAGTAATGGGAGGCGCATGCGCAGACGTCAAAATTGTGATTCGGCGTGGAACACTTGAATAAAATTTTCAAATTTATCGAACGTTATTTGTTGCTATTTACTGCTGACGGAAGTTGAAACAACACACTTTTTCGGTGAATGACGATTTGAAAGAAATTCAAATTTGAAGGAAATTCAAATTTGAAGGGAATTCCGAAACAACTGGTCCTATGGATTTTTCGATGAAATTTCTTCTGACGGAGGTTGAAACAACCCAATTTTTCGGTGAATGTCGATTTGAAGGAAATTCAAACATGAAATTTTCCGAAACAACTGGTCCTTAATGTATAAAACAAAGTCGGGTTAGTTACACCATTTATAACTCAAGAACGGCTGAACCGATTTTTATGATCTTTGATTTGTTGGATTTGTCTCCATCCCGATTAACAGAATAAATATTAAAACATCGGAAAAAATCACGGGAAAAATAATTATGAATAAAATTAATTTTTTCATATATTTTGAATGGAACGGCTTTTCAAATAATGTGCGTTGGTCGACATAATTTGAATCAATTCGAACTGTCAATAGTGTAGTGTGCCAAACATTTCGTGCTTGGTCAACAGCTTAATTTTATTTAGAGTATTTATTTTAAATCAATAAAAACTTAATTTATTTCAGCTAATAAATTAAATAAAACATTTATTGATTCTGAGGCGGTACAAAGTTTGCCGGGTCAGCTAGTAATAAATAGATTGACAATTTGCCAGATTTTTTTAAATGAATAATTAAGTTTTGTCATGTCAATAATCAAGCAAATATAAATAATAAATAGATTCACAATTTGCCAGATTTTTTTTTAATGGGTAATTAATTACTTAAATTCTGCAAAGAAAACACTATGCACACCGCTAATAACGTAAAGTTGAAAAAACAACGCTGATATGTAAGGACATACATATTTTATAACATAATAAGGTATCAGAATAACATAAAAGTGACAAACTCTATATTTTGGTGGTCAAGATATATTTCCGTGTATATATATGGAAATATTGGTCATATACAGGGTGTCCGGGGGTAGAGTGCATTCACTTAGGGTGGTGATTCTACATGATGGTAGGAGTAAAAAATTTTAACCACTTTTTTCGAAATTCCAGCTTTTTTTCCTCATAAAAAAAATGTTAGTGTAAGGTACAAACTTCCCCATAAATTGGCTGTGAGTCAGCCGGGCGCATTGTGGCGACGTTGTTTTTGATTGGCGCGTATCGCAACAGCGGAAAATACCTAATTGTACGCGCCGCACACCCCGGACTAATTATATCTTTTTAACAAAAAAGTACCTCTAAACGTTGGTATTTCGAAAAAAGTTATGTATCTTTTTTAGTTATACTATCATGTAAAATCACCTCACGAAGTTAATGCACTTTACCCCCGGACACCCTGTATACTTTCACTCCAACAAGCGAATCAAGTTCGAATCTTGCAGCTGGTGCCGACTTACTATCAATTAATTGAAACTCACATCCGTCTTTTTTATAACTTTTTTCTCTAAACGCTCTAAGCTTCTCAAAACGCCGCGCCGAGTGAAAAGGTCTACCATAAGTTCATTAAATTTGTTTCAGTATAATCCTACCTATACACTCAATATAATTTGTAACATCAAATTAGTAGTTGAAAGTACCTGCTTCACATTCAAATAGCAATTAACACCTTTGTGGAGACTAAAAAGGTTTTGTATCGCATTTAATCGAATTACATCTACCCGTGTCGGATCAGAATTTTTTATTGAATCAAATGCGCCAAAGCCGCTACTATCAAATAAAATTACGTCCGCCCTATTATACGGGAAATTGAATTTATTCCAATTGGTTCGCAGTTGGTAATGTAGTACAATTTGGTAGAAAACCTAATATTCCCATCGGCGAAATGGTTGGCGCAACAGAAATAACTCCCAGTAAGTTCATTAATGGAAATAGGCTTATCGCGTTGCGTTCCGAATAATTTTATAAGACCATAAATTTAAATTTAGCATCAATTGCGTATATATCTTATTATGGCTTGTACAGTTTGCAATTGTCAATATATTTACTAAATTAATATATTAAATGTGCGAGTATTGCGGTGATGCTAATTTTGTCGGAGAATAATTTCCATATATTGGGAAAAGTCGATTTCATTTCTGCAATTGTTGCCGTCAAATGACATTTCAGAATGCCTAAGGCTCTTTTCAGAGACGGAGTTAAAAATATCGATTTCGTTATGTTATTCTCAGTGACGATATATTGGTTCCTTTCAGAGACATAACAGGAGTTAAAAATATCGATTTCGTTAGATTATTCTTAGTGACGATATATTATAATATTAACCAACCAAAACGTATAAGGTTCACAGGGCAATACTGAATAATACTTACGAATGTACTTACTACGGCACATAATACATGTTCCTATAATATTATTATGACAAATAATTAACAATGATGCACTGTACTTTCCTTTTCCAACCACGAGCAAACTTTTCCATGGAGGAGTAGTTATAAAATCTCATATGTAATAACGTTAATCCTATTTCGGGTACTTACATTTTTTCTTTAATATTAAATGTAATTTTATTTTTATTTCAAAGGTACAATAAACTCCACTTCAACAAATAAGATTAATGTAAATTTTCCCCTAGAGAAAAAGGCTGGATTTTTCTACATAATTGTGATGAATATTCCAACTTTAGGAACGATGATTGAACATGTTCATAAAGTCAGTAGGTAATAAATTGCGACATTGATAATATAAAAAATAAATTCGTTAATTGCTCTTGCTGCCTTTTATATTGTCGTAGCCGGGAAATCCATAAAAAAATCACATATAATGACATTGTAAGCAAAACAGAGTGCTCATTTTTTTCGGACAATAGATCATTTTATACAGAGAACTTTGCATGGTAAAATGCAATTCAATGTGTTAGGCTTTCGAAAAGGATTTTTTACGTGAAAACAGTACAAGAATCCAACTTTTCCCAACCGTCTGGAGCCAGTGAGACAGTGGCATCTCCAATTGAGGTATGTCATGCGGCCGAAGGTAATAGGGAGGGGAAGGAAATTGTGAAAAGGAAGGTAGGGAAGAACCTAGCTATTTAGATCTGCTCACCATACACGTATATATAGTATAGATCTGAAGATTGAAGAAGAAGAATAGTAACCACGCGACTAAAGCCATTTCAAGCCACTTTTCAATTTTGAATGACACTTCTGACAGACTCAGTTATAAAAGCTAAAATTTGAATTTTATTCTAGCGGTATTTTAGCAGAGCGATATTATGAAGTAGGTCAATCCAAGCTAGCGCCTTCATAGCTGCGTCTGTCGGCCCCATAATGGTCTTTTACCATGGCGATACTGAGAGTATCTTTCGCTCTATATATTAAAAAATGAATAAATTGTGAAATGACCTATATTAATCTAATAAAAATTAGATATGAACCCTCGACCTCCAGATTGCTAGACGAGATTCTTACCCCTCGACTACGGAGGCGAAGCAAAAATAACAAAAACATTTTATTACACCCGATCTACAAACATCTAGCTTGTGTGTGTTTTTCAATAACGCAGTTTCACCCTTATTAAAAACAATTAAGCCAATGTGGTATGGATACCAAATCCCTCGCCACCCCAATTCCGAACCGATATACCAACAGCTTAACCTTTACCCACGTGCCAGAAAAATAACCCCAAGTAAAAACGACCAGAGCAAACAAGGAACTATAAGATTACAGCGTGTAATTAACACATATACACAATGAATCGTACATTTCTACTCCATCGTGAACGTTAGCAGCTTATTTTGTTTGCATAAAATATACTCGCATCCGCATCTAGTTGGTAGGGTTTATTGAAAATCGGAAGAATTGGTTTCGTTTAGGAGACGATAGGTTTGAAAGTTAATTGCTTTTCTAAAGTTTTTGGCTATCTATGAAAATAAACTACATATTAGGCAATTTTGAGTTTCCTAAATTTTGAGTCCCTACTATAGAAAGTCAAAACTAATTAAATCACAAATATTTTAAACTAGCTTCTGCCCACGACTGCGCAGGATTAATAACTTCGATTAGCCTATTTTCTTTTCGTAGGTCCCATTTATGTTTACACCAAAATTCTTAACCTATTTATTTAAAATATCTACAAATTTTTGATTCGATTCAAGGGTGACTACTTCAAATAAATTCACTAATTTAAATATTTTCTAAAATAGAATTTTGGTTTTACAATCATTGTTTTTCAAAATGTCATTCTCAAATTTTTACATTTTCTATTAAACAGTAATTATTATTTGTAGTACATAGAAAATGGGTATAAATTATAGCCTATATGTTATTCTAATGTATGATCTATATTATTGTAAAGTTTAATTAAAGTCCATTCAGTTGTTTTTGCGTGAAAGAGTAACAAACATACATACATCCATACAAACTTTCGCGTTTATAATATTAGAAAGATTTATTTTTAATTAGAATAACTTTCATTACAATAGCTTTTGAAGGTTATTCCCATCAATCTAATATATCATTAAAGAATAAGATAATACTACAGAATCTAAACGAAAATATGAACTAGAACAATACACAAAAAAATTAAAAAAGATAACGGTGGCACCGAAAACTCGAACCAATGATCTCTTTCCGTACTGGGACAAGCGCCTCGCACAATTTCGCCATTGAGACCTCTTATTTTAAGTATTTTTTGTCATTCTCTTAAAATTCAGAATTAACAATATTAAATTAATTAATTATTTTCCATATTTTTGGCAGCTACCTTAAGGATCACAATGCTCAAAGAACTGGTTTGTAACATAGATAGTGTCTCGGATAAACAAATCCGATTTTGTTTATATGGGAGACCCACTGACCTTTTTCTAAAGACAAAATGAATATTCAATTCTTATTATACTTTCAATGTTAATTTATAAATTTGAAATATGATTTACAAACATCATTAAAAAAAGAGGTTTTCTTATTTTTCTGTGTTTTGTTCTATTCATGTTTTCATTCGAATTCATTAGTATTATCTTATTCTTCAAAGCTATTTTTAATTTAATTTATATTTTGTTTTAAAGTTCTGATATTCGAAATGTTTTACAAAATATGTAATTTAGCTAGACAGTTTTTAGTGTATTAAATTTCAGAGAAATCAAAATGCTAAAAGCAATCAATTTCTATATCATTATCAATAAAGCTGCACACAGTGGGTAATCACTAGATTCGTAATATTCTGTTATGTTTTATAATGGCTTTGGAATTGCATTAAAATGTGTTTTAATGTTTGCAGTTCAACTACAAATATGCACAGTTAAATTCCGCATGTAATTTTATGGAGCAAACCAATCATTGTTCAAGTAAAATGATGTTGTTTCGCATTTGAAAAATATGCAATTTTCTGCAAAATACATAAATAGAGCTAGCTTATTGAAATTTAAAAAAACTTTTTAATTTAGAAATTAGAATTTCTAACCTTCCCTTGTTACATAATGTTAAGCAACAGTTGTAAAAAGTATATATTATTATATTGTTATTGTTGTATTGTTATATTAAAAAAAGGGTTCCACGTCAACTCAGAATCAACTCAACTCAACCTCTTAAAAAGTCGATAAAAGCTATGAAAAAAAATAATTAAAAAATATACTATTCCCTAACCGAACATAACCTATTTAACGAATAATTTTTTTTTATTTCTCATACTCAGATTATGAGTGCTATAAATGTCGGTAAAATATATGTGTGAATAAATAACTATGTATATGTAGTTATGTATGAGTATGAGTATATATATATATACATGTGTACAATTAAAACAATTAATACAATTGGTACAATGTGTACATATATATTTGTATATCTAGGTATGAATATGTATATGAATAAGTGTACGTGTGTGTGGATGTATGTGTGCATGCGCGTTATGTACTCGTATATGATCTTTTCCTGAATAATAATAGCATGTCTTATTTTTCTGCTTTCTTGTCTTAGTTTTCTATTTTCTATTTTTATATTTTTAATTTCCATAATAATTTTTCTACTATAATCGTTCATTCTTTTAACATGTATAAATACTTAATTCATATGTTAACACTAGACCTCACATATTAACTATATTCCATTGGACACCATGAAACAGGCAGTCGCCTAGTGTGGTGATCTAATGTATCATATGTATTAAAATGTCTTAATGTATTATCATATATTCTATAAATAAATATATTTTTTCATAACTTTTAATGACTTTTCAAAGAAGGTGTTGAGTTGAATTCATTCTGAGTTATCCGGTAACCTTAAAAAAGTTTAAAAAAAAACTGATTAAGAATACAATAAAATGTAACAGTTTTTAATTTCTTGCTAATGAATTTTGAGCCAAACGAATCGTAGTTAAATTATAATACCTGCGAGGCCGTGTTTTATCAATATCCGTTTTCTTCCTTGTATAACAAAGCACAGTGGAAAGCGAGTATTTATTTTTAAATTCTTGAAAATACGAAATGTTGCAACATTAAAAAGCGAGGTGAGTAGAGTATTATGATAGAATTCCCGGGGTTGCCCGTTCTTCCTACTTGCTAGTTTGTATTCACCTAATTGGACGCCAGTCGGCTGCCTTTTTCACTTTTTCCTTTTGTGGCCGGCTGCATTCTACGTCATCAGAGTGCAAGTAGACTCTTGCGATGCACTTGCGGGATTGCAACTGCTGAGCTGCAACTCAAGTGGCGATATAAAGTGAGTTAACCGTAATAAGAAAATCCGACCGCTATACATCGCGCTCGGTAGAAATATTATGGAAAATTGAGTGGCGCAATGCAGATGATGGGGGTAACTTTTGAAATATAAAGCTCACATTTCCGAGGAGAAGAGCTTTCGGAAGGAATTTCAGGAACTAATAAATGTGTGTGGCAGAATAATATACTGCTTTAGCAAAATGTGTGTTAAGGTTAGGTACTTTGTCTTTACCTTAGAGTAACAATTTTACTATGTGGGACTGTTTAAGGTGATCCCATAGTCCTTCAAAAGTTCGACATCGGAATCCACGCCTCTTTTTGGGAGGGATTTAAAAATACTTGACAATACTCTTTTGGAACGGTTAGAGAAAGTTTTTGAGTTGTTGTTTTTTTTTTAATTAACTTTTTTTGCACATATATTATACATTTTTTTTTTTTAAAAGAAAGACAAACATTCCCAGGTTACGAATAACCCAACAACATTTGAAAATCTCCTACTACCACCACACTAAGCGGAAGATGTTGCTTGGTTGTGATGGAGAACTTAGCCAGCCGGGGAATCGAACACGGAACGCCTGGGTGGGACCCAAACGCGATGCCCACTCAACTACTGACCTAATTTATAAAATGTTTTGGCTGCCCAACTAGGAAGAATTCCATTTTAGGGCAGTCAAATTAGGATGATATATGGAACGTGTCTTGTACAAACAAAAATAAATAAGAAGAGGAGAAAAAAAAAAAAAAAACGTAAAAAATTAGAATAAAAAAAAAAAAATAAAAAAATAGTAATAAAGAAAATAAAAGTTTTATATACAAAAACTGATGTTTGTTTAGCACAGATATTGAAGTAATATAAAAAAAATAATAATGGGTATATACTTAATAAGAAATTATAACAAACCAACATTAAAAACAAACTAACCGTCAACTTGGTTGGATAGGGTTCTAACAACATCTTACGATGGAAAGGACTTTGGCACATAAGAACATGTTCTTAGGTGTCAAAGTCCTTACCATTGTTAAGTGAAGTTAGAACCAGAATCCAAATAAGGTGACGTAATGTTTGCATTGCACGTAACTCTTCAAACAGTCCTACCTATATGTGTTGTATAAAATAAGAAGAAGAAAACATTAACTCCTTTCTTTCGCATATTTATTATAATAAAAAGGCAATTTAAAATGGATTTCACGGAACCAAGCAACGTGGAGCGTAGAGACGTCCGTCCGTCCCAGAAAACGGGCGACAACTAATGTAAAATGACCATAGTCGTTATGCGAACGGCATAATGTTTAAATCTCAACTCCAAATTCGTTGGATGCGCCCACTTTGATTCATGCCGTAAAAACAGTGCGAAATCGCAGTGTTTTGTTTATTTTGGGATATTCTGGCACAAATATTAAAATGCTTTCTGACCACTTTCTAAAGAAATTAATTTGCCACATTATACAATAAAACATTATCCAAAAAGGGGTTCATTAGTAGGAGATTTTGCACTCGAAAGCATTTTTTACAGGCCTGATATTTTATTTTTTTCCAGGCTTACAAAAAGAATTATTAAAAAAATACTCGACTACTTACAAGGCCAAGATGATGTGTTCTACTCGCAGCATTTAATTAAAGCATCTATAATATTTCTAACCGTTTAAATTTTCATGATTTTGTATGATTTTGCATTATTTCGCGATGTAGGGGCACCGTGATATATGCTTCACACTTTGATCGCCTGATACCTTCTACAAAAAAAAAATTAAAGATAACAAAGGTCCTGAAGGAAGCCTCGTGTTTTTTTGCGAAGTAAACATAATCATTCCAGAGTGACAATACCACCATTACCACAATAATAAACATAATTGGTGACCAGATCTGAAAAGCCAGGTACTTCCCAACATACCCAAATTCGGGATTTAATAGTCCCATTTGCTCCGGGTCATTGGGGCTTTTGTGCGGCATTCAAATCGGCTTTGGTAGAAGCAAATCTTCTTCTTCATTCGCATGGTGGGGTAGTCAGGAGAAGACCTAGGTCTGCGAGACTAAGGCCTCAGACGTCGCCCTGTGGACCTCATCAATTCCGCCCGGGAGTGAATAAAAGACGAGCGAAGACGTCGATTTTTCGAGAAACCAACTCTAACAGAGCTCAAAGGTTGTGCATTTGCAAATTAATCAACGGAGAAATATTAATATATATATATATATACTTTGGATCTTCAGTTCGCGCAAACGGCTTCAAGTTTTGAAAAAATTAGGTAAATCGTCAAACCATTACGATAATGTTATACATGCAACCTATTTTGATTTCTAATATCAATAAATGTACCTCATTATTGATTGAGAACAAAAAAACTATTTAAAAAAATCGTACGCTTTAATTTGCGAGCATTAGGGGTAAACTTTTAGAACTTTCGTAAAAAAATCGGGTTTTCCTTTGTAAGAGACCATCCCCTCGAATATTATCATATCAAAAATAAGTAAAAACGTAGTGTACCTACTCAACGTAGTACCAAAACCAACAGAAAAATGGAAAGATATGAATTTTTTGTTGTTGTTATTAGTTTTTTTACACATTAAATGCAGGGACTATGCATGTCAGGACCTACCCAATGTATGATGATCCTATCCATCGCAGACTATCTGATCACTTCTATGACATGGCATTATGGGGTGTTTACCGGCTTGAATGAATATAATGTTTTAATTTGCAAACGAATATGACGTGAGCATAGATTAAAATGAGCAAAATAAACACAGCTCGCATGTCAGCATTAAGACTGAAAGAGTTGAGTTCATCGTAGGTTAAATTACGTACAATGTATGACATGTTTCGAAACCAAAGGTTTCTTCATCAGGATAATTAGAACAAATTATTATAAAAGCTGTGTATATACAAAGTTATTTGTTTTTCATATAATTTGAATATTATATTCATATGATATGGATTTACCAAATTTACCCCTGCTACTCCCTACCGCTACTAGGTCTCCTTTTAAATTCCTCCCTCTGTCCCTCCTTCGTCACTCATCCCTCCGTTTCCCCTCTTCCTCTTCCACCCTCCCCGACACCCCTCCTCCCTAATCCCCCTCGGATACCCCTTCACGCAGATAAACTATATGAAATACAAACATTTTTCAAATAACTAGCGCTAACTATTGTACTTTTTTTTGTACATATTTCGAAACGTCACTATTATATACGCGGGAGTGCGCACAACAACTCACCAAAGTTGCATCGCAATCGGATGAAAAGTACAGGAAATAATAAAGGGCAAACAAAGAAACATTCATTATTAATTACAAAAAAAATAAAAATATATATATATATATATAATATGGATAGGTAATACTAAAGCCATTCTTAAAAAAACTACTGGTTCCAGCGGTATAATGAATGGATAATAACAATAAAACGGTATATAACAACTCCACGCGCAGGACAATATTTCCCAAATAATGTTCTGCCAAGAACAAATGGGTATATTTAGCCAACAAGTACCGCACAACCGCCAAAAAGAGATCAACTTCATGTTTGATGCATTCTGATGCTACCACTAAAGAAAAAGGAACCGAAGATACTTAGCAATAAAAATTGGTTTCCGAAAAGGTACATTGTTCATACCGATTGTTCTTTATGCATCAAAGGGGGAATATCGAGATTTTCCAGGGATATAACATTCAAATAAAATAATCAGTTTTTTTTTTACACATCGTCCAAAAAACCGGTAAACTTAATTTATGTCCATATTATTTTTTAGCTATAGTAACCTTACTAGACGTCTTATATTTACAGATTTATTCATACGAAATTAACGAAGATGTAAAAGAAACTACGTATATATACAGGGTCCTGGGGTAAAGTGCAGTAACTTCGGGGGTTTATTCTACATGATAATATAAGTAAAAAAGATAAATGACTTTGTTCGAAATTCCAACTTTTTTTTCCCCATACAAAAAGACGTCCCTGTTAAAAATCCTTAGTGTAAGGTACAAACTTACTGATAAATTGGCTGTGCGCCCGCCCGCGACGTTGGATTGTTGTGAGACACTTGCATCGTAACAGCGTAAAATAGTACCTAGTGCTGGCCGCATACGACGGACTGATTTTATCGTTTTACCCAAAAGGTAGCTGGAATTTCGAAAAAAGTCATTTGTCTTTTTTACTTATATTATAATGTAGAATCACCTCCCGAAGTTACTGCACTTTACCCCTGGACATCCTGTATATATATGACATAAGAAATTAGGTATAATATGGAATAAAAATTAAACTAAACCTGTTATTTTAGTTCTTCGGTACAATGTTAAATGTTTTAACAGAGGAACAATAAATAGCATGGAAGTCAACAGAAGCAAAGAAGTCTCAAAAAAATTTAATCTAAGGATTTTTTTAAAAATTGACCTGAACCAACTTACCCTTTTTATTAACTCTGCCAATTTCTACCGATTTCTGACACGTTTTCCTTAAACGTTTGAAGTTTTTAAGCTCTTAAAAAAATTTATGTTTTTCTTTAAGATAGTATCTATACATTCTCCACGCCGAAACTGTAATTATTTGAAATTCCCTCGATAGAAATAAATCGCAAAGTATGCTCCAAAAATTATTATTAACACGTTTTTTTCTGTTATTTTACAAGTTATAAGTATGACAAAATTCACAATGTTTTTTTAAATGCTACTTGACACATCCCCCACGAGATTTTTGCTCTTTTTCAAACGAGTCGTCTTTTATTAAACATTTTCAAAATTTTCGCATGAATTTTATGGTTTTTAATGTTAGCGCGCTCGCTCTCACGTTCGTATTGTCGTATCTCTCCATCTTCTTCTTTTTGAGCGGCCTAGCGCGCCCTTAAGACTCCAGCACATTGTTACAGCAAAATGGTTTTACAACAATGGAAGGTGCCCTGAACGTAAGTACATTGGCATCGGGATGAAAGTCTGCTCATTATACATCGCATATAGACGAATTCACGTAGGTGAAAATAGCTTAAACGAATAAGTTGATTTTTTTTATTTTTAAGTTGCAACCTTTAGGCGATAACATTGCACGCATCCTGCTCCATCAGCTCCACCAGCTCCACCAGCTCCACCCTCCCTGTTCCACCAACACCCGTGTAATTTAAGAGAAAGGGGAAACATCACCGATGATTTAAGTTTTTTGACAGAGAGTTTAATCATGTCCGAGTGCCGCCAGTTATTCTACTAGGCCCTGTGAGCGACTCTTTGGGAAGTAACCACCGTTACCGTCAACACACAATGAAAGAGCATACCGTTATTAGCAGAGTAATTAATGTAAGCCAAGAAATTAAGCCACCTTTTATGTGAAAAGGTATACAGTTGATAGCGGCTTATAGTTATCATGTAGGCATAATGTAAAAACTTGTTACTCTCTTTTGTTTTTCTGTAATGTAAACTTTTTCTTGTATTACTCTTCTGTAAATTTCTAATATTAACTTACACTATATATTATTATTTTTATGCCATCTGCAATTTAAAAACTGGTTCCAATTTAATTTATTTTTACTTTTTCTCTTTTATTATAATATAATATTTTTTACTTACTTTTATACCTACCATTTGTATAATGTTAATTGCTATAAGTTTATATTTCTTATTTAAACATTGTATTACATATATATCACTGTATTATATACTTATTATGTAAAAGCCCATCATGGCGTTGAAAATTAATAATAAATAAATAATAAGGACGACAAATCGACGTGATAAAGCATTACATAAGCCAACCAAAAGAGCTTAAAAATAATATTAAATTTATCAAACTTATTTGTTCTACCGATAAATTTTAGTTTACACTTCATGCACTAACAATGCATTTCTTTATATGACATCTCACGCTTGTACTAAGTATTGATTGGAAATAACTTTTGAATGCTAACAGTACTGATAGTAAAAAGATTCAACGCTCGCGCCGTTAAAGCTTAAAGTTTTCTCACAGCTTTCAGGCGCCTGCCGCCAATTGCGAATAGCTTCACACCGGAAGTAGATATACGGCCTCCACCTCATCGACATTCCGGCCACGCTTACTATCGGTATAAGCCGTTTCCGGTTTTCATTTGGCATATTTAAACTGGATGTAGGGGTGGAAAGTGTACTCTGAATTTCGCGATCGCGCGCCAATTTCCCGAATTTCCCAACTTTCACTACGCGGAAAATGATTACAGTATCTACTAGTTCTGGCAACGCCGCGATGTCTAAGCTAAGTTGTATTAATGTGGGAATTGCTTTAAAAGTTTGCAGCCTGCAGGAAACGAGCAATTCGCAAAACGTGTCCCGAAAAGTTGATTTAATGTCTAAAATATTTGAAAAAAGTTCAAATTTAATCTTACGAAAGTTCCCGAAAATTTAACCTCGGGGTTTACACGGGCGCAAAAATTAAAGCTACATCTCCAAATATTATTATTAAGAATATAACAAATAACAATACAAGCGAAGACGTGTAAGACAAACAAAAACAATCGACCTATTATTCTGCTCACAAACGCGTATTGTTTTTCTCTATAACACGTTGAAAATCGATGAAATATTTTTTTATCCAATATCATCCTTGTATCTTGTCAACATTTGGGGATAAGAAATGCTTCTATCTTTGCAATAACATTAGTTCTTCGGGATTATGTTTTCTATTCCGGAGTCAAATCGATTATATCCTTCAGTGAAACACTGGTCACGACTCTTTGGGACCCGGATCCAATTTAGCTGAGAACCCAACCACTCTGGGCAGGTGTCAGGCAGGGGTTGGGGCTGGGATAGTGTTGCAATAATTTATCAGTTTTTCTAAATTAGATCGAGAAGGGAGGGTTATTTATGACGAGGGGAAAATGTGTAGACGGAATTGCATTAGGGCAACATCGAAAATAATCGAAAATCGATGATATTGTTTGGGGTGATACAAATGTTACCAGACATAGAAAAACAATAAATACATCAAAATTGGCAAGTTCTTGGCAATCGATGGTGTTAAAATTATAACAAAACGAGGGCACATTTATTTTATCTACTGAATTACTACGCACTTACAAAAATATAATGAAACATAAATTTAATAAAAGCAAATATCAAATTCGTAGCGATTTACCAGCTTGAAAAATACCTAGAAATGATTGCCAGTCATTATAAAAAACATTGCGAAACAAGAACATTGGAATTTCGGAACAATTAAAATTATATATTTTGAATTGCATATATATGAATAATTTTCTTTAAATACTTATATTAATAGTTAAATATTTTTTAGTAATTATTGTAAGTTATTATTGTAAGGAAAAATATACATAAACATGTTATTATTATCGTTGACTGACTGTAGCGATGACCTGTTTAACTCGACCGTTTCGCATTTCGCCTGCCGTAGTTTGTTTGTACTTTCCCTTTCCATTTCAAGATTGGGACCGTTTTAATAATCTTTCTTAATAGATTTTTTTCAATAAGATTGTACCTACGTGGCCTAAGTGAATGCAATAATCTTGAAAAAAGAATTGTCATTCAGTTAGTAACGTTTCTTTAGACAAAATATGTAATATTCCTTAT
Organism: Limnephilus auricula; assembly: GCA_951813805.1. Taxonomy (NCBI): domain Eukaryota; kingdom Metazoa; phylum Arthropoda; class Insecta; order Trichoptera; family Limnephilidae; genus Limnephilus; species Limnephilus auricula. The sequence continues at coordinate 13,714,177 of OX638403.1, forward strand.
TTGGAATACAAAAATGTTACTAAAAACATATGGTTTATAATTAATTAGGGTAGAAATTTAATTACCTTCTGACAAATTTGATTTCAGAGAAAACTTTGTTTCACTGTAATACCTACCAGCTCGTAGTGGATTGAAGCTGGCGACATGGTATCGCTTCCAAGTAAATGAGCACACACTTAACATTAACAACTAGACATCGTCGGATCTGCCGGATCTGCCCTGATGATGGACTCTGCAACGTTGTCCGAAACGTCGGCTAAAGAAGGAGGTAGCGCAACACGGCATAACACCCCAAAAACAAACAACGAAAATGCTTTTGGCCGTGAAAATCTAAAAACCTATCCAAAATTTTGTTATGTTTATTAAATAAGCAAAAATTAGAAAAAATACTTTTTGGGCCCGAGGTAATGGTACTATTCGCAGAACTACACGATTTTATTACAATGCCGTAGAAGTCTACAGAAAAAAATCGGTGATTTAAAAAAAGATATTGGTTTGTTTTATATTTTTAAATATATATAACTGGAGGATACCACTGCTATGTGAGAAGTAGTAATATAGGTATTTGCTTTAGTATGTTCAACGTTTAGAATCTAGTTTTCACTGGAAGCCATCTTTACATTTTAAAAGTACCTACCCCAAATGCTAAAAGTACACTTTAACGGTTGATGCCCGTACCGAGAACTATCCATAAAAATAAACAGCCAAGGTAAAATACTGTTTGAATAGTTTTATTACGAACGAGCTAGCATTAAAACCTTATTCAGTCGGGAAAGTTACTTATGGTTTTTCTTTTGAATTTTTGATGGATGGCATCCCATTAGGCCACACGTTCATGGCCATAAACTAACTGATTCCCGGAGGATTAAAACTATAATTAAGTACATTTATAATTTCTTTCATTTTTATTCAAGAATAAAGTTGACCCGAAATAAGTTCGCGGTTTCCAATTTAATAGGGTATTTGGTGAGAATTACTCAAGGGCCGGTAGTAACCCACCAAAAAGAGTAAGAATGAGAAATACGAAAATACGAATGTTAGAGCGAGCGCGCTAATATTAAAAACGTAAAAATTCGAGCGAAAATTGGGAAAATGTTTAATAAAACACGACTCGTTTATAATAGAGCAAAAATCTCTCTTCAACATCTTAAGTAGCATTTAAATAAACACACTGTGAATTTTTTCATACATGTAAAATAATAGAAACAAACGTGTAAATAATATTTTTTGAGCAAACTTTGCGATTTTTTTCTATCGAGGGAATTTTATGTAATTAACGTTTTGGCTCTTCAAATCTTCATATATTTTTTTAAGAACTTAGAAACTTAAAGTGTTCGAGGGACATAGGTTATAAATCGGTAGAAAATCGGCTGGCTAAGTCCTCCATCACAACACAAGCAACATCTTCCGATTAGTGTGGTGGTAGTAGGAGATTTTCAAATGTTGTTGGGTTATTCGTAACCCGGAAATGTTTGTCTTACGTTTTAGAAAAAAAAAAAACTATTGTTAACCTACATTATATTTATTATTTTTTTGCTGTCTACATTTGAAAAACTGGTTTCTCTTTTTTTCTCTTTTTTTCTATAATAACTATTTTCACTTAAATTTACCTTTACACCTAACATTTATTACATTTCATGTTCGTTTCTTGAAGTTTATCTTTTTTTATCTGAACATTGTGACTCTGTATCATTCACTTATCCTGTAAAAGCCCATAAGGAGGTTGAAAATGAATAAATAAATAAATTAATTAAAATGTATCTTCCAGAAGTTATCAAGATCGGTTAAATAAATCGATTGCTTATTGAAACTGGACACCCATTGTCCTCTTATCGTTATTTAAAGAGTTGGATAACATAATAATCCATTTCCAACAATACAGGATGTTAAAGTACATAGTTGACCTACTTCAGTAGTGATTCCTGACAATATTTGGAGTAAAAAAGGTTAATAAAATTTTGATCCCCAGTGAAATTTTAGAATTTTTTAAATCATAAAACACAAAAAGTCAGCCGGTTTTGGAAAGTTAGGGTCGGGGTGAGGGGTTGGGCGGTAACTCACGGCCTCAAATTAGTACAGCACCATAAAATTTATTAAATGAAAAACAAAGGGCCATGTACATGTGGATTTCACTGTAAAGTAATGAATGAATCATATAATAAATTAATATGAATCATTTTCAATGCGTCGTGCCTGCGAAAGGTCAACTCAGGGGCGATTTACATAAAATCGATACAATTAAAATATAAACCATCGATACACAAATAACATAATATTATTTTAATTTATAACCTAAAAAGTAAATAAATATAGAACAAATACTCAGAACTAATTTTAAAAATATAATATAACTGACGAAGGTTGAAAGAACATAAGCGCAAACCGAACACTTGTATAGCGCCATATAACCCATAAATCCACAAACACAAAAATATAATATAGTCGTATATATAGTGTGTATGCAATACCTATGATACAATATTCATGAGAGGACAAAACAAAACATTTGACATTTAAACAGCATATAGAAAAACTAAAAGCAAAAATCATCCCACTAATTGGTGTATTTGGTAGAATTGCTCATCTTCTACAAACAGAGATAAAGAGGGGTTTTTACTTTAGCTTAGTACAGTCCCACCTAAATTATTTAATAGAGATATGGGGAAACACATACATTACGTACTTAAACGACTCACAAATAATAATACAGAACAAAGTCATTAAAAAACTTTTCATTTATAACCCAGATACTCCCACAAAAAACTATACCAGGATTTGAACCTTCTTAAAATAAGAACTTTGTACGAATATAACACTTGCCTTTTAATCTACAAAATACAAAATGGACTTATACACACAAACACAGCATTTATAAAAACTTCACAAATACACAAGCATTATACTAGACAACATAATAAACTGTACACAAATACTGTTAAAACTGAAAGTGGCAAGAGAAGCATAAACAAATTTATAATCTCCTTCCAGACTCCCTAAAAACGGAGAAAAGTGTAAATATATTTAAAAGAAAACTATTTAACCTTAAGTTAAAAGAACAAAATTAATAATATTACTTTATATGTACTTTAGTTAATAAAGTGAAATGTAAATTTCTTTTAACTTAATAAATGAGAAAAAAAAATGTATTATGACATTTCAATCGTTCAGAACAATGGTACGAATTAAGCTAGTAACAAGAGAATATCTATAAATTAAAATCAAGCAAGTTATGTTATGTGTGAAGACTATATTTAAAATCCCGAATACAACGTAGTATAAAATAAAAGAGAGACGAGATTGACTATATTGTTCCTACTAGACGAGATTTGGTTTTCCTTCCTTGTTCTTGTATATTTCAGTTTCTGGTTAGTTATGCAGAGACGTCGTTAAATGATACACTTTTGTTTGTGTACGATCGCCGGAAAATGAAAGACAGAAATGGAATATAAAGTTTAATGTTTAGAGCGAGCGGGTTCGTTAAGTTTTATGGACGAGCGCGAAAATTGGACAACAAATCTCAAGAAAATCACGATGAACCGTGGCGATGTTCTGTCAACTGGGACAAAACTGCGATAGTCGCGGGACGATGTCGTGATTGGCGATTATGCGAGAGCTTTAAGGCTTACACGAGAGTTGTCGTTAAGTTTCCATCGACGGCGAAGCTAATAAAATAGCAACGAGGAGGGGGAAATGGTTTAAATATTACAAGGCATTTCAAAGACGCCTTATCTAATGATGGAATGTTGGGGAGATTGTAGATATGAGAATAAATAATTTACACTTTACACAGTGGAGAACTTTATACATTGTTGCGTTGGTTAGTGTATGATTTTTCATAAATCAAATTTAGAAATCTAGTAACTAATTACCTAAAATATAATATATTTCAACAAGAACATAAATGCATACTAAGACTGTGTCATATGTTTAAAGTGTTAACAGTACAGAATAAATAATAATACAAGAAGTGCCTTGAGGTGTGTTTCGTGATCCAAATGTAGGCCAAATTTGGGCCTATATTTCCATACAAAACTGTTTTTTTTTTATTTCAAAAGGCTTGGAGATCTACGATTTCAGGGGAGAGTAAGTGAGACGGAAGACGGAGGTTGGGATAAATGAAATATTTTTTTTCCATTGAAATTCGTAAGGAATATTCTTTATTCTATGATTAACACGGACTCACAAAAACGGCTACCATATAAAGAGTCGTGGAAAGATCTACGCTAGGTATATCTTTATTCTACAGAAATAGGTATGAATGAATTAGAAGCAAAACAAAGATGACAGCATTGCTGCCACAATTCCCACTTCTCACTCAAGTGGAACTATGCTTTACAAATAGCACGACTGCCAGGTGATCGTCGGAATACCAATGTCATCCGATAGCATCATTTGTTTGAAGAAAGAAACAGGGGCTGTCCACACTCGAGGCTGAAGACTACAAAATGGAGACATTAAAGGAAGCCAATGAATTAATGAAGAATGGCCCTATACTGCCTTGATCTGAGAATTTCTAAGACATTCAAAGGCCTCGGCATTTATAACTTCAAGTATTTTATTTTTATTAATAGAGGTTTCCGTTTAAATTTACGGAAAATTTCATGGCTTAATTTTTTTTCTATTTATCTTGCCCGCGAATTCTTTCAAGCGAAATATTGTGGGCCATAAAGGTTTCGTAAACGGTTCGTAGCCCCAGGCACTGTTCCAACTCGGCCCATTGGATAAAGCGCGGGCACAGCCTTGATGTGGTTTTCTTTGCTTTGTATACCGACGTTTAAATTTGACGGAGCAAACAGTGATGTTTTGCCAAATTATGGATAAATCAGCTCAAGTACTAAGGCTTTGGACATCACAGTCCGAAAATCTGATAATATGTTTTACATAGAAACACGAAGAAAATCATATTTGTTTGTCTGTAATAAAATAATTATACAGGTTAAATAAAACCCATTAAACCAACAAGCATGAGTTCGATAATTTAGGGTTCGATTTAATAATACTTTGGGGGTGAATTATAAGGGGGAAGAAATAAGGGAGAAAAGTGCTGAGTCATGGAGAGGAATGCTATAATATTTCTATGAAAATGCCAGCGAAACTAAAATTGAAATTAAATTAAAACAAATCACTTTGTATTAACCACTTATATAATCAAAATTATCTACATGTTTCAAAACCAAAGGTTTCTTCGTCATGATAAGATGAAGATTATTTAATCGCTAAATTCTAATTACAAACTTGAAATGTAAATAATAATATTGCCCGTCGATCAGACGTGACTATAATTTGAAACAAGAGAATATTACCTACAGATAATATACATCCCAAAATGCATCCTGAAACAATGCATCAATCTGAAGCACTTACAAGTTACAAGTAGGTTCTCCACACGAGTAGCGACGGGTTGCATTTGATTCGGTGGCGCTGTTCGCTATTGGCAACATTTCCGGCTTTGGGCAACATTATACTGTTGTACTATCCCCAGGATATCCAAGCGCTTTCAACTAACGAATGGAAACACCATTATTTATTGCCTCAAGTGCTGTCAACAATTCGACAGCGTGACTTCCTAGACACCTAGGGTAGGTAGAAGGTACAAAACAGATTACACATCAGAACATATAAAGAGTAGTATCGGAGCTGAAAAGAAAATTACACAAAAGTGGCTAGACAGTGGAATAATATCGTGTTATCAAAACAAATAAAAAAACTAAAAACTTCTTCGAAGGCTTTCTAAAGGCTCTTACAATTTTAAGAATACCTTCAAAGTTTGTTAATTATAAAGATGCTTTTAATAATGACAGGCCTGGCGCTTAGTTCAAACGATATCTGCGTTGTTCTGGCCTTTTTTAATCCCATCATAATTTACTTGTTACACGAGTAAGTGGTGTGAAAGCTTTAAGAAAAGTTTGGCAAAATACCCTTTCAATTTAAATCCTGAAAAGGAAAACGGAAATCCCTGTTTCAGCAAGGAAAAAGTTAATCCATTAAATATGCTCCTTAGGATAAGCTGACTACAGATTACGTTATGTTTACATTGAACTGCCTACTCGACTACTGTGAAAAGGGTTTCAAACAAAGAGGTTAGAATATTTTACTAAAATAACTGGATAAATTTCCAAACTCTAAATAAATATACATTTCTAAATTTAAAATAAAGGAAATCGAATAATATTTAGAAATTTTGTCTACCCAGAAAATACTTTTTAATGACTACTCTGACATAGCGATTATTCATGTAAAGAATCTCACTGCTACAAACAAATGTTCCATTATTGGAGAGCAGAAGTAGTTTTCACCTCCACAGAAGGAATATTAGATTTTTAGAAACGTGAGGATAAGACCCGCTCTCAAAGTTCAGAAGATATTGCAGTACTGTAATAAGTCTGGTTTCTTTTGTCTGCATCATGTATTAAAAGTACCCGGCACTTTAAAAGGAAAACTAAATGATTAGGTACCAACATTATGCAACTGTTAGATTTATATTTCTGTTTTATTATCTTCTTTCAAGAACATTTGCATATTCATGGAATATGCAAAAGTTTTATTTTAAGTTGTATAATTTTTTAAATGACTTGTAAGAGCTTAAAAATTATACTAGGGATATACGAAATTATCAATAGTAATTTAAATTTTTTACAAATTTAGCTATTTACAATGTCGCTCTAAAATCTGTCGAATATCCGATCGTTCTTGAATCGTGAGGCAGTTTATTCCAGGATTTAGGTCCTGACACACGGAGAAAAATGTTATTTTAAAATACGATCATTTTTAAAATACGTCTTTTAACACCCTATACATTTCAGAGCACTTCAAAAATCTTCTGTGGCTATAATGTCTTGGGAGAATCCAGTTCAAGCTCTCCCGAATAGCATTTAACGGAATGCCTCCGGCTTACTTATAGGAAATGTATATTCCTGAAAATGACAATTCACAATAGTCAACCCTTAGGTCAGCAGTGTCATCATCTATCGGAAGATTGATGTAACCAAACGGTGTCGGAGTGCACGGAGAAAAATGTTATTCTAAAATACGATCATTTTATTCGTAAAAACGGGACTGAAGTTCTTATGAACAAATTAAAAGAGTTTCAATGTTTATTGGCGGGAAAATGTAAGAATAAACATTGAAATCCCGTTAATTCGTTCGTAAGAACTTCAGTCCCGTTTTTACGAATAAAATGATCGTATTTTAGAATAACATTTTTCTCCGTGCACTCCGACACCGTTTGGTTACATCAATCTTCCGATAGATGATGACACTGCTGACCTAAGGGTTGACTATTGTGAATTGTCATTTTCAGGAATATACATTTCCTATAAGTAAGCCGGAGGCATTCCGTTAAATGCTATTCGGGAGAGCTTGAACTGGATTATCCCAAGACATTATAGCCACAGAAGATTTTTGAGGTGCTCTGAAATGTATAGGGTGTTAAAAAACGTGCTTAACTTACTTTAATCATTCCAGATGTTACGAGTATTTGGAGTCAAAAATGTAAATGAAATTTTGGTCTCCATTTATATTTCGGATACTTTGTTTTTCAACTTAAAAAAATAAATAATCAGTTAGTATTGTAATGGACAGTTAGTTAATTTCATTGACATTTTTTACACCAAATAATGTCAGGAATCACTGGTAAAAGTAAGTCATTCCATAAATTAAGTAAAACATTTCTTATTAGATATACGTTTCCGTCTAACTCAGCTTCATTCATGCAAATGGCGATGTTTTCTTGGGGCTTTTTAATATTTATAATATGCACACACAATAACCAACTGAAGCGAACATGTATCATTAAGTAACCAAGCAGAGAAATATTACAAAAAAATAGTCCCTCATTTTTAACTATAAAATAGTTTAGTATTAAATATCGATAAGAATTAAATAAGAACCTTAACTATTATGTTTTTTTAACTAATGTAATACAATGGGATTCCACCACGAATTAACAGTGCAAAAACTAGACTCATTAATCGTATGTGTTAATGATTAGTGTAGATTTATTAAATGTTTCTAATCTAACAACCAAAACGTTGAATTATAATAATTTTTTCTTTCTACATATTTTCGAGAATTGAGTTGACTTGCAGAAGTGTAATTTTAGGTCACTAGAGTCAGCTTCAATGAAAGATGATCGACGAAGAACATAAAATCTGCAATCAAGTATTATTAATAAATAAAAAAAAAACAGCTACATTTTAATGAAGAATATCGTATAGCAAAATCATGAGTACCGTTCATATTCAATATTAAGGTGACACACTTCTCAACTTTTGAAAAACATTCTCGTTAACACTAAATAGGCTGCCATAATATTATTTGCAAGTGTGTTTTTGCGAACTAAGAATGTTGTGTGCTTCACGGTTAATGAAATACGATACGTGGTTTATCATGTCCATGAGTGTGTTTGTAATGCAACAAAGTGATTGAATTTAAAATCACTTTCCGTTATGAACAAAATAATGATATCTTTACGTAAATTAATCTTTATGTTATGGTGTTGGGGTGGTATTTTGATGCCAAAAATTATAACTGTTGAATACCACAATTCCAACACTTTGAGGCTATTTTAATGAGAAATATTATTTAATGAATTCTTATTGCTCAGAGCCGCGTGACGTGAAGGGTCTTTGGAAGAAAACAAAGGTAGAGAGTCCAAGAGTTAAATAAAGTAGAATTAGCGCCGAAGAAACTGAAAACAAAATACATTAAAGATCTTTTCGGTGAAGACAAAAGCCTCCGTAATAATGATGGCACTTAAGTAGGCACAATGGACCACTTGAGGCGCACATACATTATGCATGCAAATCAAGTTATCCCGACCCTCTGTTTCCCTCCCGGCGAGGAGGAGCGAAAACAGAAAAATAAAACATCTTAATTAAGACCCGCGACAAAGTTGCGCGGCGCCGAGAAGAACACTTCCAAAGCTTTAAGCCCGGCTGCAACTTTACGAAGCACGAAAACTTTAATTCAATTTACTTTCGGTCTGGAATCTTTGCATTTAGTTTGGGATTCGTTATTATTTATGTGCCGTGTCTACCGCTTGCATGTGACACTGCGTATACTATTAAATCTTCTTATTCGGGAAATACAACGAAGCAACAGTATTAGTTGTAATTTTCTAAAGTTGCTCCGCAAAACTAAAAAGGCTAATGAAGTCCGTTTATTCTTGAATTCGCTGTGACAACTATCTGATAAAGTCAAACGATAATGATATTACTCGTACCATGAGTTATATGGTTATTAGTTAGTTCTATTGTGTTTAACTTTAAATCTTTTTACTATGTCGTCAAAATCATTTGAAAGCCGGTTCACAATTATTAATAACTATGCGAAATGTACGTTATAAATAACATTTGGGTACAGATTTAAAATTTATAAGGTAAAAACTAAAGCTCAAATTTTAGAATTCAGAACTAAACAATTACTATAAATAGGGACTTTTCAGACTCTCCGAAGTATTGATTAAACCAGAAAAATACTGAATACAACATAATTATCAGTATTTAACATCTAAAACCTTGACGATTTAAATAAAAATAAAATTATATGACGTACCTTAGAAACTCCTTCCCATCAATGGTTGAATCTGAAAGAAGAAAAATAAATATGAAAAAGCATAAAATAACAGTCGTGGCTGGAAAAATAATAATCACACGGCAATTATAATTCAAAATTAGTTTTACAACAAAATTTCGACAAGTTTTGTGATTAAAGCTTTCGTGATAAGTAGGTAAGTAGATGGTAAAGATACAATTTTTTATGAATAAATTATTTTCAGAAAAATGGATGAAGTTTTAGCTGGTTACTGAAATGCTAGTTTCATATACAGCTATAGTAATTTTTATAGAGTTTTGATATAAAAACATTTAAAAATGAAATTGCTTCAGGGAGGTTCTCAGGCACGTCCGACCAATGCGGGAAACTCTTTACTGCAGAGCGAAAACGCTAGGCTGTGTTAACTAGGACATTGGAAGGCATTTCCTATAAAATGTTTCTAGAAGAGTTTAAAAAATACAAACTTGAAAATATGTTATTGTTTGAGAATTCTAGTAAAAATATGAAAAAAATTATAATAAGATATGAAACGAGGGTAAAAATCTTATACGTTTTCTTTTTCAGTATAAGATTTATGGTTGATATCTTTATAAGACAAATTTCAGGTAGGAATTTTAAATTTTTTTTTTTTAAATTTATTTATTTATCAAAAATACATTTGTACAAAATAAGGGTAGTCCCACAAAGCTGTCATATGGCAGCTTGTCTGTAGGTTCTACAATTTATCACTCTTAATATTATACATAAGGAAATATTTTTTAATACATATTATATAGTTTTAAGGAGACATTAGGATAGATCACATAATAATATTAGATTATTTGAATTACATCTATAAGATATTTCAATGTACATGCCTAATAATAAGATATATAGGCAGCTACATTTAGATAATCAATTCAACATATTTAAAGATACATGGAGTTTTCGTTAATTAACCACATTTTTATCGTTTTAGGGCATAATCTGTCATTTTTTTCAAATTTTAAGTTTTTATTTATTTTATTGAAAATCACTGGTATTTGGTATTCAAGAGTACGGCTTCCATATTTATTTAATATTCGAGGAGTTTTTAGGCCCTTTCCTTCTTTAAATCTTGTGGTATGTTTATGTACCATTGGGTGTTTATATGAGCTTTCCCCCGCGTTATCCATAATAGTAATGAACTAAAGGAGACCTTTTGTTGTAAGTATGCTTTCTGAGCCATATAATAGTTTTAAGTTATTTCTCTCTCTGTAAATATTTGGTGTAACAATTTTTTTTATTATGGCAGTTTGTAAATTTTGAATATATTTAATGTAAATAGTGATTTGATCAAACCACTTGTAAGAAAAACTGAAAAGCTTTCTTTTCAATCATTCAAGTAGTCGATATTTGAGAAAATCCAAGGTAAACGAAATAATAAATATTATTATTATCTTATTCAGATCTCATGAGTTTTGTATATTTTTCTCATATTTCAAATTTTTTTATGGATGAAACTTATAATTTTAGGTCTTTTGAAAGTCTGTAAAATGTATTTCTCTAATCTTTTTTATCATCCAAAAAGCATTATCACAAAAAAATGGAAAATGACAAAAAAACATTTTTCATTTAAGCACGCCATCGAAATACTTAATTGATGGTAGGCACTGTAACTAAAATAAGTACATAATACATTCATTTTAGACTTTCAGGATAAGGCTGTGGAGTACCTACTAACACGATGTAGAGTAGGCACCAATTAACTTTCTTTGCGAATAATAAAATTACAAAGGTCTTTACCATTTTGCCACTTTTATTTCCTTTGATATGCGACTAGTCAAAAGGTTCCACCTAATAATGATGGATTGCGAAAGAACATGCCTGATAAGTATGTACTATTTCTAGAAATGAAATGGCAGAAAATACTCTAGCACTATTCACGAGAATTCCAGTAAAATGTTTGCCGAGGAAATATTTATTATTCTCGCCTGAAATGTTATGTGGGCCTCCATTATATTTCGGTCATTCATCATTTGGGTAAGTAGCAATATTTTGTGGTGCATGAAAAAACACTTCACACATCATTAATAAATATTTCGTTAAGAATAACCATTAAGAATGTACGTAACTATTGATTAATATCTTGGTAATTAGTAACTTCATGGAGGATAATAATAAATGAAATAAGCCGGTAAACTAAATTTTTTTTTTTTAAATTGTTTAATTCGTGGTGGAATTCAATTCTCTTTATATGTACTTTATTTTTCAGCATACTTATTTCAAACCGATCCAGTTTTACCATAAAGTAATTATTAAGTTAGGTTTATTTTTTATTTAATTATTATATAATATTATAATATAATTATATAATTATTAAATTATCATTATAAAATATCGGCGTAGTCCAGCGGTAGGGCGTTAGGGCGTAGGGCCGCGGGTTCGAACCCGGCGTGCGCAAATAATGTTTATTTAATGCAAATAATTGTTATTTCACAAACCAATTACAGGCAGATGAAATTACAAATGGTCGAGTTAAATTAGAACTTCGCTAGGCTCAAGAAAAAATCAAATAATATTTCATGCTTGTAAGAACGAATATATATAGCAATATGAATATCATAATATTATTTGGAATATATCTACACATTTCTTATCCCTTCGACAGCAAGTATCTAAATGAAAGGGAATCAAAGGTTTTTAATTATTATTTATTATGAAGCCAAATATGGACATGAAAGAACATAGCACCCGACAGCTCTGACATTTAACTATAAAAAGATAGAACGATTTGTGGAGTCGGTACACTCCTTTGAAAATGTATTAGAATTTTTATATGAATACCACCCACACGTTCTACTGCCTGGAGCCGGCGTGTCTATGTCTATGCCACGCCCTGTTAGAGATTTTTGTGAGAAAGAAGGAAATGGGCGGGAAAATAAATAATCAAGAGGAAAGATGATTACCTAATATCTACTTTACTATTTATTAGAAAACATGGCTTAAGGCACTATTAAGTTCATATTTTAGATTCTTAAATACTGCAAGTAGAACACATGCAGTATTTTACCTTTGAAATAATCGAAAAATATTTTTTATTAGTCTTTTTATAAGCCCAGAAAAAAAAGAATCAGGCCTATAAAAACTGCCTTAAAGTTCAAAATCTCATACTTATGAACCCCTATTCGGTTATGGTTTTATTGTGTAATGTAAAACAAATTCTTTAGAAAACGATCGTAAAACATTTGAATATTTGTGCCTGAGCTTCGCAATTTTTTTTTTCTTGATTAAATCAAAGAGGCAGCAGGTGTTAAACGAGAATTTATTGTCATCTACATAAGGAGTGTTACTATTAGCGGCCTGATCCCAAATTTTACCCGATGTGGTGCATCGCCATAAAGGCTAATGTAATTTTCAATTGTATCATTATTACTTATAGTATCTTAAAACGAATTTTAAAATAAATTATGAATTTTGAAAAAAAATTTGGGAATCGGAAAACCGATCCAATTGATGATTTATAGTAGGAACATACTTATATAGGTACATTCGCATGCGGCCAAATGGGAAACTAACGAATGAACTGTTTTTTAATCAATATATTTCTTCGTGTCCATAAAATCTACATTAGCGTCGCAATTACCTGCTACGTGAAGTATGCCAATTGCCAATCTGTACTAAATAATTACGTAAACATAATGCGGAGAAAAGATGGAAATCCGGCAGGCGAAAAATGAATCACAATTCAAAGTACGATACGACTCATTGTAAGTGGCCTACATAGTCAAAGGGTATTCAGCAAACATCAAGGGTGCTAAATTCTATAGAATAAAGAAACTCCCACTACTACTCGTTCGCAAAATAATATTTGTATGTAACGGATATTCTTTTCAATTAGCGCCAGCAGACTGCAATGTGGGCCACATAATCAAAAGATATTCAGAAAACATTCGGTGTGGAGTTTAATTACGAAAGGATGGTTGACTACTTCTACACATTCATCCGACTTTGTGTGCATATTAAAGCAAGCTTTTGACAGGTGAGATTTTTCAAATGAAAGAGAAATTATAAGGCTCATTCATGCTTTGGAGGTTTTATTGTGACATAGAAAATGAGCCATTTAAAAAAAAAAATATTAGTGCAATTCATGTTATTAGCAAACAAACAGTGCCAGAAAATGTTATATTAATTAGACATGAGCAGGCAATGAATGTTATAGCATTGCTAAGAGTATAATTGGTTAAGATCTTTTGCAGTAAATGCTTACCCGTTTCCTACCGCTTCATACAATTTTTTAACGATTCGAGTAACATAGCTTCTCTGTGCATATGTGGGCATATATTGCGTTGCACACACATTAAACACCTCCTAAGTTCATGCACACGGAGAAAAATATTATTCTAAAATAGATAATTTTATTCGTAGAAACGGTTAAAAACGGGACTGAACAAATTAACAGTGTTTCAATTTTTATTGGCGGGAAAATGTAAGAATAAACATTGAAATCCTGTTAATTGGTTCGTAAGAACTTCAGTCCCGTTTTTAACCGTTTTTACAAATAAAATGATCGAATTTTAGAATAAAAAATTTCTCCGTACAGGCGTTTACTATATACAGGAATACCTTAGCTGGTATTAGAAAGAATAAACTAAATTATTGTTCCACATACATAAAATCTGATATATTTTCCGAGACACCATCTAGGTTACAAACCAGTTCAAAGAACACTTGTTTCCAATGAAAATGGTAGCTGCCAATAATTCGAGTATGAAGAAAAAAAATAGTCGAAGATAATAATATTATAATTCTGAAATTTGAAATATGAGATTGACAAATTTGATATTTAAATAAGAGGTCTCAGTAGCCGAATTGGTAGAGGCCATCATCCCGGTAAGACGGTTCTGGGTTCGAGTCCCAGTTGCGACCATTATCTTTTATTTTTCTGTGTCTTGTTCTATTATTAGTGTTATCTTCTTCTTCAATGATAAATTATTGTATTAAATTAAAACAAATAACTTTGTTTAAACCACTAATATAAATTATATATTATATATTATTATAATTATATATTATATATTATCAAATATTAGTGGTTTAAACAAAGTTATTTGTTTTAATTTAATTCAAAATGACGCCACAAAGTGATTTTGCGAAGTTTGAAGAAATAAATTATTGTGTTTAGATCGTAAAGAGGGTACATACTATTCGCCTTATTACATTTATAAACAGAAGAAAACGGTTGGCGTGTTCGCATAAGTACAGCGATAAATACACACAGTAATAAAGTTCCTTTACAAAGGATCTAATTTATAAAAGTGTATTACTATTGTACTGAGATTCTGACTATATTGTTTAAAGGCCATGGCCGTTTTACATGGTGGCCCCTAAACCAGTTAAGTTTCTCATTACGTATAAATAAATAACGATTTCCTCTTTTTTACAGCGCAGAGACAGGATGTGCGAAAAAGACAGAGCGAACTAGTGTTGCTCTTCGTCGTAATGAAATGCGGATAGAATTATTGCTAGATAAAAAGTGAAACGACGAACGTGTGCGCAAATTACGCAACGCTATGCGAAACGGACTAATCACCTCATCACTTTATTACAATACATTATTACTTTGTATGAGGTCATACATGTTGATCACGTATTAAATATTGGTATAAGTTTGTTTATTTTTTTTATCTAATCACAAGAATCCCATCCTCTCCCGTCTGGAGCCAGTGAGACTATGGCATCACCAATTATACTGTATTGTAGAGCTGAAGGCACTTTGGAGGGGAAGGAGATGGGAAAGAGAAAGGTTAGGAAGTATCTGGCTATTCAGATTTGGTCCCCATTAAATAAAGCCTTTTCAACAACGTTTCAATTCTGAATGGTGGTCTTACACCAGGGCGATACTGCGAGTGTCTTCCATTCTGGGACGTGCCGCAAATATACCTAATTTATATTATTTTTAATGAATTTATTGTGAAATTTTACAAATTAATCAAATAAAATTTATTTGCGCACGCCGGGTTCGAACCCGCTACCCTCGCTACGCCTCGACCACGCCTGCCGATTTTTTTTTAAAATTTGGTATTATTACAAATTCATACAACAAACAGTTTTGCTATAAATTAATGATCAAAACCTTAAATCTTGTGATTGTGGGAATATTAATCACACAGATTTGGATCGTAATTGCAAACTAAATTAATTTGTGTTTTTTTTTCTATTTCTGTATGCCGTAGCTCACAGAGATGGCGTGGATGGAGGCTTTTTAAATTTGATAATGTTGAAAGAATTGGCAAGAAAAATGTATACACGCCATGCATATTAATCATCTGTTTGTTATGAAGGTCCGTTGATACATGTACATGAATCGCATAAGGCATTGGCTATCGTTCTCGTAATATAAACTCGTTATTATACAAAAGCATTGGATAATCTGGCCGTTGATATCTTGCAGTAACATACTTTGTTGATGAAACAGGGAATCAGATGATAATTATAATTGTTAAATTAAAATGGTTTTTTATTATCCTATTAATAATTAGATATTAAAATTTTCTCATGGAGATCTCGCAAATAAGCAACACGTTCTTTTACACAGCAAACTCAATATATTTGTACGAGTAGGTACACTCTTTCAAAGCACTTCTCTACCATTGCATGGAAAGTTTATGGCGCATACTACGCCAATGACCGGTCAGTGGTTGAGTGGGCGTCGCGTTTGGGTCCCACCCAGGCGTTCCAAGTCCTCCATCACAACACAAGCAATATCTTCCGCTTAGTGTAGTGGTAGTGGGAAACTTTCAAATGCTCTTGGGCTATTCGTAACCCGCGAATATTTGTCTTTCTTTTAAAAAATTAAATCGAATAATACAATTATGCCATGGATGCCTGGATGGAGTTCCCCATGATGGCCCCCTGTAGACGGAGAAACGGTAAAAATCCTCCATAAACGGCTGCTGGCATAATTACTATTTTTTAACATTTTCACTTATTTTCCGCATTTTTTTTCTATTGTTTTTTTATCTAATTTCTTTTTCTTATTATTTGTCAATTTTTTTTGTTTTGTTTTTTCTAAATATGGAATGTATTGCATATTTTCTAGAATAAATTAGTATTATTATACACGTGCACATAATGTTATTATAATGCGTCATAAATAATGTACTATACAATATGCAAACAAATGTAAAACGTTTATACATTTGAAGAATGTTGGAAAAGCTAGAAATAATGACAAAGGATATAGATAGCATTTTAAAATAACTAAATGAATGTTACTGTTATTAAAGGACCTACATTTAAAATATTTATATACTAAAAATACAAGAAGTTATACCCATTTGAACTCGATCTCGTACTTTCAATCTTTAACAGATAAAAATTTAAGTAACAACTAAAATACCTAAAAGAGGTGAAACTATGGCTATATATAAAACAGATATTTAAACATTATTTATCTAGTTAACTAATTTTTACTTTATTCTCTTTTTTGTTTCTGTTTTATTATTATTACTTTACTATGTTTCATTAACAATATTTTTTTTATTTTTACTTTGATTTATTACAATTTTTGTATAAACTTTTGGAGAAATTTTAATTATAAGCTTGCTGTTCTTTATTGATTTATGTTTTTTTTTAGGTGATAAAATAACATGTATATAATTATATTACCCACGCACAGGCTGCGCCTTACTTGGTTAGCATTACTCTATTTCAGTGTAAGTTATATAAAAATGTAAAAATTGGGATAAAATAAAGTAAAAAAAAATTATTAACATCATGCTTTCTGGAAAACATGAAATTGCAAACAAAATTGAATAAAAGTAGATTTATTCAAACTTGACACAAATTAACTTTTTCATTAAAATATCAATAAAATAGTGAATTAACTGGGAGACCTACAATTTAAAAAAAATTAAGTTAAAAAACGTTGTACATCAGATATCGATTACAGTTAAAAATGTAGTATTCTTTAGATTCCCTGAGCTGGCCACCGAAAATGACGAAATATCGCTTAATTCTGAATTGTAACAATTGAATTAAAACAAACAATATTTGCGATTCGACTCGGTGTTTCGTAAGTTTAGTTGATTACTACCATTATTAATGACCAAGTTACGTGCGAAAAAGAAGGTCAATCGTAAGCCATGAAAAAGAAACAATACATACAACCCATTTATTCCCCACAGGTTGCAAAGAGCATATTTTTTCATAGATTATTCACAGCTATATTAAAACGGTTAAATAATTTGAGGCTAAAATATTTAAGAACAGATTAATGGTTTGGTAATAGCTTGGTGTATTTCTTAAGTAAATAGACGTAAGTACAAAGGGTATTAAACCAGGCAAACAATAGATTATTAATTTATTGTGAATTTTTTTTTTTAACAAAGATATACTTGAAATAATAGAAACGTGCTAGCTATTTGCAATACATTATTTAAGTTCGGGAAGCTATAAAAGTAATACCTTTGTTTAATTAGGCAGAAAAGGAAAATTGGTACCAACCTAAAATTTTATAAAGTCACTTATTTTTTTACAAATATCCCTTTTCAAAACTAGAAAATAGCTTAAAACTATAATTATATCAGTAAACTAGCAATTTTACACTGCGGAAAGTTCGGAATCCTAATCGACGCCGATAGATAGCAAACTTAAATTAGTTTCGTCTTGATTGTATGAAGATGACTCTTTCGGAATTTAAGCAAATGATCATTATAACTTAACTCAAAGTATTTATTAATCGGAAGAGAGTAGGCCCGAATTACTACGATTATAATTATGCTCGGTTTAACTCTCATTACGACCTTCGAATATTTTAGGTATTTGTAGACCTCCAATTATTGTAAGTCTCCTTATTTGTGAATCCATATGTCTCTGTTTCACTAATCATATCCCCCAAATTGTGAACAAAGGTATGAAAACACTAAGCTTCGCATTAAGAACAACTAAAAACTTTACAAGCCGTTAAACTACGTATCTCTAGTTAGAAGCCTAATTGAATATAACTCAGCTATTTGGTCTCCATCTTACAAAATTCACATTAATAAATAACATTGAGCGAATACAAAAAAAAATTTTTGCATTTTATAAATTTTAAACTTAATATCCCACTAGAAGGCTTAAATTATAATTTATTATTAAAAATTCTGAATATACATACATTAGAAGACATACCTACGTGAAATAAACGATTTAATCTTTTTATTCAAAATACATACCTCTAAATTAGACTGTTGCGAACTCCTGCAACTCATAACAGCAACAGCGCCCTTGAGGTGATTTATCACAAAAACGGCGCTATACAAATTATCCAATTATTATTATTATTATTATTATTATAGACTTACGAATACCCACAGTAACAAAATACAGTATTCTACTTCAGCATTCATAAACTAACTACATTGCCCACTCTTCGATACAACGATTTCACTCTACGGGAAACCAATACTTAAATGATGTTGACATATTCTTTAATATCAACTTGGCGAGTTTTGTGGATCATGTAAAATACTTATTCCAACACTAAACTATATTCACACTCCTAAACTGTATAAACACTATTTCTGTATTTTTGTTAATCTATCTAATCGGTGTATTTTTCAGTTTTTGTTCTTGATTTTTATGACTTGTGTGTATTTACTAGCAACAAAATGTATCAGTTTTTTTTCGTCCAACAAAATGTAACAAGTGTACTCTACTAACATGTAAAAGACCTCTGGACGTTGAATAAATAAATAAAAAAATTAAATAAAAAATACTTGTAAAAGCTTCCTGAGGGACAAAGAAACAAGAAACGAAACATCATAGCAGAGTAAAATTAGTACCTGATACTTTGCAATTGCAACTATGTACCTACATCTATTTGAGATTCTTGAGCTATGTTACACAATAAAAACGTTGAAGCGTAACATTTCATTACGGCATTATTTTGTATTATTAGTTGAGATTTACCACTTCTCCTTTTAAAGTGGAATTTGCTGTGGGTTTTTTCAAGTACGCGCTTTTGGTCACGAGGTAAAAAAAAGACAAATGAATTGCGACGTTGCCGTTCTAAATTGAAATGAAATAGCAAATACAATGCAAATGATTTCTGTCAACAAAGAAGACTTGGCGCATGGTATTATTGGCCTATTCGTAATACAAGTCGTGATGCACGTCTTATGAAAGTATCTCTATAGTCTACAGGTGAGTGGTTTGGTTTTAGTATGGTCTACAATAAGAATATATTTTATTCGATCACCAACATCAAATAAGAAGATGGAGAGATACGACAATGCGAACGAATGAGCGAGCGCGCTAACATTAAAAACCATAAAATTCATGCGAAAATTGTGAAAATGTTTAATAAAAGACGACTCGTTTGAAAAATAGCAAAAATCTCGGGGGCTGTATCAAGTAGCATTTAAAGAAACATTGTGAATTTTTTCATACATATAACTTGTAAAATAACAGGAAAAAACGTGTAAATAATAATTTTCAGAGCATACTTTGCGATTTATTTCTATCGAAGGAATTTCAAATAATTACCGTTTCGGCGTGGGGAATGTGTAGATACTATCTTAAAGAATAACATATAATTTTTTAAGAACTTAAAAACTTCAAACGTTTATGGAAAACATGTAAGAAATTGGTAGAAATTGGCAGAGCGGCCCTATAAGTAAGTAATTTTGGATGACAGATGTTTCCACTAATGCAAATAGGCGATTCCCTACAACAAATGTTGCCTAACTCTTACGTAATACTTCACAAAGTTTATTGAATGCATGCAGTATTTATTCACACTTTGAAAAAGTAATGATAAATAATTGATAGCGGGAAGTCTCACGTATACCGCAAAAAACCCCGAATGTTATAACTAGTTTGTCGAAATGCGAAATCAATATTCCAATTTTTTATTAAGTGATAAAACAGGGTTCTTATTATTGCTCATCTTTAATGTATGTTTTTTCGCAGGATTTGGGTTTTTACAATTTTCTCATTCATTCATTCAAGTCTGGGCTGGGATTAACATAATAATTTTATTGCATTGAACATACGCGACATTCATATTATTATTATCTAGATGCTAGTTGACCTTCCAACACGAGTCATAATATCAATAAATAAGATAATATTTAAAATAACACATGTTACAATATTATAATAATGCGTACAGAATAATAAATTATCCATCAATAAAATACAAGAGTGTTTAAACTTTTGTGTAGGTACTTTTATTATACGGGGTGTAAAGGTACGTACTTGACTTACTTTAAGCAGTGATTCCTGCCTTTTTTTAAAGTAAAAAATGTAAATGAAATTTTGGTCACCGATGAAATTTTTGGTGTTTTTTTTTCTACAAAAACATAAAAAATAGTAGATGTTGGACAAATGGGGTCGGGGTAAGTAGTGGATCGGTTACTGGACTGAGTGACTAGTGACGTAATGTGAAAGAATTTTTTTTTGTTTGAATTTGAAGAAAAAAAAAAAATCCCGGAGACCAAAATTGTAACTCGATACAGAAGATTTTAACTCGTGGAAAAATAGTATAAATAAATCCCCAATATACCCTGGGCAGAAGGTTTATTAAGGTCAAGTTGTTTCGCAGAAAATCACGTGTGACAAAGCCATCAATTGGTCATTTGGCATCATTTTTTTTTTTTTTTTGACAGTTGAAAGATTCCCGTTGAATGCCGACTCTAGGTCTGTTTTGGCTTTTTAACAAATTGTGAGATAGACCTCCAGACGCTGTGCAGAAAACAAAGGTTCGCTAAAATAAGATAACGGTTTGCAGCGCGGTCTATTATGGGACTTTTCTGCGCAGGGTCTGGAGCTTCGCGCGAAATGCTCGATCCTTACCGGTCCGTCAGCGAACGGATAATAGTACGAAATCGAAACATGTTCATCGTAATTATATATAATTTATTGTAGTGCCGATCACTTAATTAATTCCTAGAATAACATAAATGCTACTGATAATTTGCGCTCAACACAGCAAACTGATTTATCGCGCCAATTGCTCTTGGGCTCTGAAGACCGCGTTAAAGACGATGACAAGTCATGGGTTGGTACTTCCGGAGTTGTAAGCTAGTTAGGATGTAATGCGAGTTACCAAACTCGGATCTTCCCGCAGTGTCGGGCTTTCATAATATCGTGGACATACTAATAATGACTTGGAAACTATAACCTGTTGAGTGAGAAATTTATCCAGGAACGAAGGTGTTTGAGGATGTTTACTTTGTCTTAAATTGCGCTAATTGCTGTTGATGAAGTTACAAACTTACTACGATTCCAATTAGTAGGAGATTACACGAGTGAAAATTTCTCCCAGATAAATATCACGTTAATATCACGATGAAACTTTTTTTGTTATCATTTAATTTTGGGATGCTATGCCGTTTTGTGCTACCTCCTTCTTACTATTTAAGGTTTTATTCATTAAGTTATTCTAAAAATAAAAAAAATCACAAATAAATCCACATAATATTTTTAACAATGCCTTCGTAGCCAGGTAGTTAGTATACAGTAATAATCCAATTAACACAAAAACGAATGTAATAAGTCGAGTCAGAAGTAGGTATTTTAGTGGTGAATACGTAAGATGTCAACAATATCATTATAGTTACCTAAGTTCTGTATACGGCGAAAAGGAGTATGCAATTATTGTCATTTCGTCTTTATATTCTTGTTCGTGTCCCTTTTCTGCTGTGTCCAACTGCCACCCGTTTTCATCAGTCAAATTTCTCTCCAAGTAAATTATTTTTCTCTGAGTGACAGTGAAATTGTTGAGCATAAGCTCATAGAGCTCCCTAGCATAAAATAATAACTCAACGTTACAGAATGACGGAGAAAAACCTCGAAGAGACCTGTTGAAACCTTTTTGGATTTCCTTCTGCGGCAAATCCTTATACAGACATGCTACCCCTGTAATCCCAAGATCCTGCTGTGACCCTTGCAGTGGAGATCCTGCCTAATCCCCAGCTGAAGAAATGGAAGGATTACAGGGAGAGGGGTAGTGCAGGACCTGATCCTTAGCAGAGCGCAATTAGATAAATATTCCTACACCTAGAGCTAAAAGTAAAATCTAGCGTTGGGATCCTGTGGAAAATAAAAGCTTGCAGTGGAAACGAAGGTAAAGTTTTTGCAATGAGGAGGTAAAAAATATGTATGTAGTCATTGAACACAATATGATCGACTTCAAACGAAATATGTGAAAAAGAAAAGACATCTCTTCACCTCTCCGTTGACGGGAAAGTCCTCTGACCACTGATTATATTTAATTACGTCATTTTTAGCTGCATTATACTTCGTCTTAGAGCGACAAAATTATTTTGATTTTTTTATCGGATTTATTGTTTTTTTTTTTAAAAGATTTTATATAAATTAAATGCATTTAGTTCGTGTAGAATCTTGCAACCATTCATAAAGTAGGCAGCAAATAAATGCGACCTATAAATAGGTCATGGGTTTAAATTCTAGATGCGACTGAATCTTTTTCTGTCTTCGTGTTTCACGTTTTTCGTTTGAGAGTCGTTAATAATGTCTTGAACGATTAAGTATTAAAATTTGAGATTTTACCCATTAGATTATTATGTTTTATTTTGAAAATATGTTTTCTACTTTTGTTATTCGACGGTACACGGAGAAAAATGTTATTCTTAAATACGATCATTTTATTCGTAAAACCGGTTAAAAACGGGACTGAAGCTCTTACGAACAAATTAACAGAGATTCAATGTTTATTGGCGGGAAAATGTAAGAATAATTTGTTGGTATACGTACAAAATTACGTATACCAAAACATTTTTCTTACATGTTCCCGCCAATAAGCATTGAAACCCTGTTAATTTGTTCGTAAGAACTTAAGTCCCGTTTTTAACCGTTTTTACGAATAAAATGATCGTATTTTAGAATAAAAATTTTCTCCGTGTACATCCTCTCTGCACACCTCTTAGGGGACACGTAAATATATGTTGTGTAAGTATGTAGGTATACCGAAATTTCCCCAAATCAACTGTATATCGCATATAAGTATGCCGGGGGTCAAATGTCGGGGGATCATCTGCCATAAAATCCTACGTATGAGACGATTAACAATTATGAATGAAGCGAGGATTAAATATCAAGACAAGAGTCGCGTGGCGGTCCATCCTCTCTGCCTACCCCAGAAGAGTGTCGGTTTTTAAGTTAATTCAAATAAAACTTGAAAAATGTACTTACAGTATGAATTAAATAACACATGACGTGATTTAACTCGAGATTAATAAATACAAAGACAAATAAAAAGTTTTTAAACAGAACCAACTTGAAGTTACCAAGAAACCGAATAAATATTATCTTACACGGAAAACTTTACCGCCAGCCTTTAACGAAGGTAACTAAGTACGTGCGTTAAATAAACACCAGCGGTTAAATATAAAGGCAAACATTAACATACAAGTATTCCAGGTTTTTTTATCCACGGTTAAGGAGATTAAACTCTTTGAACTTTGGTAATCTTCAGCTTAAACTTCCTTCATGATAATGTGGCGTACTTTTTCTCGTATACCTGGATACACAATGAGACTAAAAAGTTCCCGTACAAGTTTCACCAGAGAATGTTAAGGTAACAATTAATCTTGGCGCTTTTAGTTTCTCAACTTGCTCCAAATTTTTCATTCAGCATTAAAAACTTGGGCCGTATCTTTTCAAAAAGTGAAATTCATACAAGTCTTGCGACATGTTATTAAATCCGAGATTAAATTTATTTTTTAAGAACTTTCTATTTAAAAAAAATACACTTTATAAGTTGGGTGGAACGGCTTTGTCTTTAGTATGAAAAATATTCTCTAGCCACCGAGAGAATGCCCATGGTAAATGTAAATGCATTACCAATAATTATTCTAACTGGTATGAAAACCTTCCAAAAGTGCCTAAGGTAGGTATCTTTTTCGTCTTTTAAAATTTGCCTAGTTTCTTTAGCTTTTTAGTAACAAGGATTGTAATAGAATGTTTGGCTAAATTTCATGGTTCCAAATCATGTACTCGTATTTATGCTCTATAGGTAAATGAATTTTCCCCCTTCGTGTCGGATGTCATCCACTGCAGAGATCGATACAGACGAATGCTAAAACAACTATAAAAAAAAAAAATTATGATCGATTATTTTATTTTTTTATTTCATTAACTTTCCAGTAAGTCATGGACTCCCCTGTTTTGCGTTGCTAGTAATAAAATATTATGACAAAGGGGATTTTCGCAGAATTGTACATTATTTCATAATTTTTATGCTTCCTATTTCAGCACTATAACTTTTTTAAAGTTTTCACCAATACTAGAAGCCAGGATTTTTTTAGTGCAGAAATTCTGAGACTACCTGTCATAATATGTAAAGTGACCAGAATACTAATGGAGAGCAATAATGTGGATTCTTCAGTAGATATCTTCAATTTATCACTTAAAAATGCTGAAGATCATTGCTGGGGCAATCAGTTATGAACAAAAAAAAACTGTGTTAACAAGTAATAGAATTACTTCTTCAATCTTCGCAAATTCACTTTTTGGCGTCATTTAATTTAAATAATATAAATGTTCATAATTTTATTAACTATTCATATCAAAAAGGTATAATAACGGCGTTTAAAATATAAATAAATGTATATGTAGGATTTTCGTTTATTTGTTCAACTAAAAAACTGTCGAGAAAATGCCCCAGAACAAATTTATTACATAAAGTTGACTGTTCACCTCCACGCAGACAGTGTGAAAGTACAAAGAAATAAGCACCCAACCCAATAAATATTATCCGAACAAAAAATATCACAAAAAAGAGTCAAATTTTTATGAACAACTATAAAAAGACGTGCAGTCCGACAAAAATGGAGACATGAATGCATTGGTAACAAAGAATGAAGAAATCAAATAGTTTTATGTTACTAAAAATAAATCCAAAAGAAAGTGGCAAAGAAGTCAACAAAGTTTCCCTAAGACTGGATTTAGTATTACGTTGTGACTTTTTATAGAAACTGCCAGGTGTTTCCGCTTTTCAAGATATTGCACCGTTGCACGAATAGCAACAATTATGTAATGTAGCTTGCGGTAACTTTTTTATCCAACATTGGTTTATTTAGAATCCAATTTGAGTCGGTTGCAAAAACACGAAAACACTTAAGATTTAATCTGTAATTCGTCTATAATACTCGTAGTACAAAACCTGCAAAAAGCATCAGATATTACAAGCGTCAATAGCACATGAGTTTGAAAAACAATTACGATATGTAAGTATTGATGCTGGTTTTCGACATGAACCGCTAGTTACGGTTTTTCTCCCTTCGGTGCACCTGCACCGGTCCTATTTTTTAATATAGGAATTAGAAGTTAGGTTCCGGAGTAAGGACGATATATTCAAATTAGATGTCCATTAGACCTATAATTTTTAGCGAAATTTACATAAGAATTAATATAGCAATTAAATAAGAATTATTGATTAATCCCAGATGCGACTGTTACCTTAATTTTACAAGTCTTACTCTGTTTCATGCCTCAATTAGATATATTTATATTGTCATCTTTTTCAATGATAATTTAATAAAGCATTTACTAGTAATTCAATTAAGAAATTAGCAAAATGTTCATAGTTTAATTAGAAAAAAACAATTTCTGCTGCTTTCGTTATCACAGTTTTCATTCGTTTCTGTAGATAATTTATGAAGTTTTGTAGAGTTAACTAATTTTATAATAAAACAAATAATTATTCTTTGGATGGTGTAGATCAAGGCTGGCCAAGGTCCCAGGCCCGCGAACGAATTATAAATGAGGATGAATGAAACAAGGCATATAGAAACATTACACCTTTAAATTTATACGACCAGAATGCCAACATTTTTATAAATACCAACCAGGAATTATTAGATTCCTGGTCAAATAAAATTTTTCACGCAAAAAACATCAATTATCTCAACCAAACAAATGTTGACAAACTTTCGTCAAACAAATAATGGAGTATTGGAGAGTTGAGCGCAGATATAAAAGGATTTATGCTTGCAATTCCAGATAGAGTCATTAATACTAAAAATTATAGGAAGCATATAATCAAAGATACAAACCAAATTGATGATTTATTTAGAAAATGTATGGCTTTTCCGGAAACTATAGAACATATTATATGGGGGAGAAAAGTGGGAAGACCCAGACTGAGGTGGGAAGACGAGGTAAGAGGGGATGCGGCACAGCTTCTCCAGGTAACAAACTGGAAGTCAACTGCTGAGGACAGGAGTAGTTGGAGGCGAATGTTGCTGGAGGCCAAAGCTCGATTTGGGCTGTAGCGCCATCGAAGAAGAAGATATGGGGATGTTCAGGTTTTAAAAATAATTCACCAAAGTTTGGTAATTAAACATAACTTGATTGACTGCCATAATATAGTACCATATTATGAATACGAACCAAATTCATTCAAAAGTTAAAAAGAGAGTTTTTCTTATAAAAAAATGAATTATAAATGGCCCGCGTGAGCAAGTTTAAAAATTGCCGCCAACTTGCAAATTTTTGTAAATCCTTTTACAATCAGTCTGTAAATAATCAATTACAACTATAACATACAATTTTGTGTGTAACGAAAATTCGACTGGCAGATGATCCGTTAATCTGGTAACTCTATCAGTGGCCCCGCCTGTGATTTTGCCGCGTCAATTTGGCACGACTGTTAAAAAGGTTGGCAGCTTTGGTGTAGATTTAGCGCCTCCGGCCACTGAGGCAACTGAAGACTCTCAACTGCCAACTGTCTTTGTATGACAATGTAATGGCCCGCACACTTCACAATCACACATAACCCCGTTGTCAATGGTAACGCAAGCGTTGACTCGCGACTGTCACTGCTGATTGCCCTGGGCGGCCGTTGCTAGTTGCCAGCTGTCAGCTGATTGTTCTTTGTCTATGGTTAAACAAGCTTTTTGACCAATCAAGACAGAGAAAACAGCCGGGTTTAGTTGGTTTTCAGTTGCCTCGTCAGCGGAGCGCCTAAAAACGCAAATCAGCAACGAACGCATAATTAAAAAAGGAACAAATTATAAAATAAAAAAAATACTGATAATTACGATTTTTATGATAATTATGATTTAATAATCTGATAATTATGATTTAAAAATATCACGGCCAGAATTTTTAATTTATTGATGATTAATATTAACTGTGATAATTTTTGGGAAGCGCTGTCCGAAACGTTGGCTAAAGAAGAAGGAAGCGCAACACGGCATAATAACCTGAAAATAAATCTCGACAAAATTAAACAATGATTTATACAATTAAATGGAAATTCAGGTAAGTCTGAAGTGTTCAATACCCACGAAAGGTCACGCGAATGACGCAAACAAAATTAGTACCTAGAGTTTATTTAAAGTGCTTTGGTTCAAATAACCGCGCACGAAGAAATTATTTGAAAAAAAAAACTGTAACTCAGTTTGGAGTTTGTAACAACTTAATTAGCAAATTCTCCAGTTGTTTTGGTAAAAAGTTAGCTGCTGAAATTCGTGACAAAAATGGTTATCACAAACATAACTGAAGAAAATTAACAACGAAACCAATTACCGCAAAAAAATTACTTCATTTTGTATGATGTCATGCTGTGTTTGTAATAAAAATGATGCATTGAATTCAAGTGTACAGGTGAGCCCCCACTAGCTACCTGTTATTTAAGATTGTTTTTTTTTCTCTCTTTATAACTATGTTTACGGCCTCCGTGGTCAAGGGGTAAGGCTCTCGACTCACAAGCTTGCAGTTTCGAACCCGGCGTGGGTAAATAAATTTTATTTGATTAATTTGTTTTATTTCACAATTAATTAATTCAAAATAAAATATAGTATATTTGCGACACGTTGCGGAATGGAAGATAATCTCAGTATGGCCCTGGTGTAAGAACACCATTCAGAATTGAAACGTTTGGGGACTTGATTCGAATATCCCCATTTCCTTCCTCTACCCACTACTTTCAGTCTCACAATATACCTTATTTGGGGATGATACAGTCCCATTGGCCCCAGACGGGAGCAGCACTCTTGTGCGGTATTCATGTAAATTATCACATTATTTTAATTAATGAGCATAATATTAGAGAAACTCAATCGAAAATCTCAAACAGAAAAATTAGAAAAAGATACCGATAAGTACACCTGGGACTCGAACCCAGGACCTTCGGCTAGGTGGTGGCTTCGACTGCGCAGTGGTCCGGAAAGCCGAAGGTCCTGGGTTCGAGTCCAAAAAGTATCCGTATTTTTTTCAAGTTTTTTTTAAATTTGGTCATGTTAGATTTGTCAAAGAATTTATATATAAAAATGCAAAAATCAGTCATTTTAAATACATGTAGGATTACGAAAGATTTTTTAAATATTTATATTGAGGGATCAGTAGGATTTATCGGTCAAATTAGAAATTCCACCGAGCAGAACACTCTGATATGAAAATATCTGGAGTCGGTGAATTATTTTCCCATTTAATAGTTTGGTAGATTAACACGTTGTTCTTGTATTGTTTTGTATTAATTATACTTATATAGTACACTTGCATAGCGTGGATTTACTAGGTGATCATTTATATGGAAAAGTGTGTGAAAGGGTTTAGTTTTTCCTATTACTGAAAGTCTGGTGCGTAAAAATATTTAAAAAAAGGTTTAACTCATTAAGTTAAAAATAAAAAATAAGATGTGGCCGAGATTTCAAGTTCGACAGTGTATTTTTTTCATCTAATAAATTTCATTAAGTAGGTACCAACGGGAGCATTATTTTACACGGGGCTCGGAGAATGCAGGAATCTCTGGTACTGTAGGCGTGAGGCCATGAGGCTTGCCACTAGTGTTGCCGAAGTTGAGATAATAATGTGGCTAGGAATGAAACAACTATTTAAAGTAGGTACTAGGCTAAAATATATGTATTAAAAGTTAGGATGATTTTTCGAAATTTATATTTATTTTATTTTTTATTTATTTATTGTTTCTTCACATGTTAGGTATTACAATATTATAATAAAACAAATTTAAAACTTTTTCCACTTTAATTTAATGACCGTAACCGGTTTCAGCTTGTCAAAGCCATCTTCAGACTGGTGAAAAATATTCTTAACCTAGGGATTTTATACAAAACATATTAGGGAGGGGGAGGAGGGGGCGGGGGGAGGGAGGGGTGGTCTACAGGGATTTTATTCAATTATGGATTTTATTACATTTGTTGTTAAGAAGTCTTGAGTGTCCAACTATCTAATTATTTTTTTGGTTATTCCCAGTAGGCTAATTACATAGGGTTGGTAGCTTACATACTTTAGTATTGTTTGGGAAATACCTTACAAGTAATGTGAATTATTAGCACCTAATTCACATTACTTGTAAGGTATTTCCCAAACAATACTAAAGTATGTAAGCTACCAACCCTATGTAATTAGCCTACTGGGAATAACCAAAAAAATAATTAGATAGTTGGACACTCAAGACTTCTTAACAACAAATGTAATAAAATCCATAATTGAATAAAATCCCTGTAGACCACCCCTCCCTCCCCCCGCCCCCTCCTCCCCCTCCCTAATATGTTTTGTATAAAATCCCTAGGTTAAGAATATTTTTCACCAGTCTGAAGATGGCTTTGACAAGCTGAAACCGGTTACGGTCATTAAATTAAAGTGGAAAAAGTTTTAAATTTGTTTTATTATAATATTATAATGGAATTCCACCACGAATTATCAGTTTCAAAAATAGAAATATTAGGTATTACAGTCTATAATAATAATAATGTTCGGATAATTTATATAGCGCTGTTTTCGTGAGAAAATCATCTCAAGGGCGCTGTACAACTTCGTTTATACACTGAATTTATACATTATAACTAAAATTGATATACATTATGATGGTACATTATAACTAAGATTGATAACTGTGACTTAAAACTGTATATATATTGTATATTACAATTTTCAACCTCACTAGGACAAGCCTGTATATATATATATATATTACTGACCAGCAAAAACATGTCTGTCCCTTGCGAACAAAAATGAACACTGAATAAAAAGGCTGCTGAAATGTATGACTATATATTTCAGTAGCCTTTTTATTCAGTGTTCATTTTTGTTCACAAGGGACAGATATGTTTTTGCTGGTCTGTAAGGGAGAATTAAGTAGGTGTGAACTGGAAATTTTGGATTGTATTATGATGACGTCATGGAAGGCTTTTATTGCCGCGGCCGGGGAAAAGGTGAATTACATTTTTCCTGTCACGTAATTTAAGGAACAAAATAATTTAATTAACAGGCGAAACAAAAAGCTCTTACGCAAGCTTTTAAGTTCAGACATCGGATCAATATGGAAGAGAGGTTTATTTATATAATGGTGGTACAGTCGTACATTTGAAGTTATAATAAGGCGCTGAGATTCCAATTTCAGAAGGCATTATTAACATAAAATATGCTGATACCTTCTATAACGAGTTACTTGTACGGGAAGCTTTAACTTAATATAAGCTTTTTATAATGATGCAGGAAGTCGTTACAATATGTGAGCTTTCTAACTATTTCTAAGCGTTCTTCCGCCTAGCAACGTTAACATTTACCTTCGGATATAAAACCAAGCACTTGCTGCAGAATAAATTGGTATCTAATTGACAATTAGCACATATCCTGTCTATTTCATGCCTTTATATGTTTATTGAAGAAGATAATTGCAGATATTCTCTTTGTTCTATTAAAGGGGTAATTTTTTTAAATGTAAACATGTTCAATATGTGCATCTCTACTTTAAATGCTTGAATTAGCTGTTTTAGATCGCACTTATTGTTAGTAGATAAAATTATTTCAATCTTTCCTCCGACATTGTTTAGTCGTTTGCTACTAAAAAAGATCAAAAGTGGAATAAATTAAATTAATAGGAAGGGTTAAGAAAGCAGAGCATTTCCGAATATATTATTTAAAAAATATATAGTTATTAATATACGTTAAGCTAAGCTTCATTCCTTTTTATTATATCTTTCACAGACTGGAATTATATCTTTCTTTTATTCCTTTACTTTGACAAAACGATTGTTGGAATTTGACCCATTGTCGAAGCGCTAATGAAACATTGTAAAAGGCTATTTATAACTGATCTAGTAAAGCAATAAGGTTTCTTATTAACTTGCTCGTTGATCTTTAGAATGTCACTCTTATTAAAGTACAGTTCAATGCGAGTAGACAAATAATATCAAGAGTTAAGATGTAATTATTAATGTAGGTACTTATTTTGAAAGAGTTCTTGAAAAATTGTTTATAATAACTGTATTAACTAGCGTTCTATTAAACAAATTAATACCTCCATAAAGGGTACACTTGAAATGCTTATTTGCTTCTTTTTGAATCTGATGAAGTCTAATCAAAATACATGTTTAAAATCGAACTCATTTGTATAACTTTTCATGATAATGTAACTACACACTCGTATTGTACCTACTTATATCTTTCAATTTAGCTACGTTCTGTAAAACGGTTCCATGATAACTAAGAATCAATTCAACTCAACACCTCTTTGAAAAGTCATTAAAAGTTATAAAAAAAATATCTTAAAAGATCTGCGGATCTGCCCTGATGATGGACAACTTTACATAATAATTAAACTACATACCTAGTTGTTTCGTACAGACTTATATCTTTCAAATTCTGTGTATTATGTTATGTGACATATTTGTTATGAAATTCACATATTATTATTCTCCTGAACTTATTATAATGTATACATGTAAAACGACTTCAGGGCGTTAATAAATAATTAAAATAAATAAATAAAATTAAAATTTTAGATAACAGCTAAATAATTTTAGACATATCAAATCAGTTGACAGCACCCGCAAGGGTTATATGGTCAGTAGAACATATTTTTAAATAGACGTGATATTACTTATAATAATTTATACATGTAAAAGTCTTCAAGGAGCTAATAAATAAATAAATACATATAATAAATAAATAAGATAATTTTTTTTAGATAACAACTAAATAATTTTAGACATATACAATCAGTTGACAGCACCGGAAAGGGTTATTGCGATCAGTAAGTACATATTTTTGAACAAACGTGATATTACTAATAATAATGTAAAAGCCTTCAATGCGTAATTAAATAAAAAAAAATTATTAAAAATTTCGATAACACTAAATAATTATGGATCTGTCAAATCAGTTGACAGCACCGGCAAGGGTTATTGTGGTCAGAAGGTAGGTACATATTTTTGAACAAACGTGATATTACGTAAAGGTGTAATTTAAAAAAACTCACCAAAGTCAAATCACATTTGTGTGGCAGGAGAATACGAAAATTATATCATTTCAGACAGGAGTGTTTATTTTAGGAATGAAAAAACCGATTTTGTTAGAAAACCCAATTCAATTAGCCGCGCTTTCCTAATTTCTTGTAAAAACATATTTGTTTAAAAAGTAATCATAATTTTAAAAGTAGCTACTATTGTCCTCGTCGGTGTAAAACTTAGGCTATGGGTTTGGAACTTGACTGAACCCTTGCAGTTTCTGTTTGTATGGTAAGGAAGAGCCCTACTTCAAGGCTCAGCTGAAAATTCAGTTTGTTATTGTGATTTTGTATTTTTTTAAATATTTTCGTCGTGTTTTTTAAATCGTTTGAAAATTGAACAAATCTGCCAACGACCAACGTTACAACCTTAGTATATTAAAAATAAACTTAGTTTTTAAAAATTTTAAAACTGCGTGTACCAGAAAAAAGAGTCAATACGTATAGAATTGATTTAAAGGGGACTAATTTCCGGTATTCTCTGGTAATACCCTGTTATGTTTTAACCATCTACATGCAGTTACTGATTATGTATATAATTACACTATATTATTTTGTATTATTTGCACTTATGAACTATTTACTTGTAAATTGTACGTTCGACCACAAAAATAAATATTTTTTTGTATGCAAAAAGGTAGAATCCCCGGGTAATATGGGTTATATATAATAAATACTCCTATCGATTTGGGGAATACAAACTGTCAAGGGAGTGTATCGAACAAACAGTAATGAAGATAGCTATCAATTCGTTAATATCATTCTATGAGGGGAGATTCGTAAGTGATACGCATTAATCGCATTAGCACAGATACTGCCGGACGTATCGTAAGGTTCTTATTAACTGAACATATTAACGACACTCAAACGAAAATTAGAAACAAAAAATAGCTCAGTTGTTAGAGCAGAGCCCCGGCAAGGTAAATATCCTGGGATTAATTCCTAGATGATCCTTAGATTCCTAGATCTTTTTTTCTGATTTTACCGTTTCAAATTTTCGTTTGAGAGTCGTTAATATTGTCTTCAATGTTTAAATATTTCAATTTGAGTTTTAAATAATTAGGTTATATCAAAAAATATATTCAGTAAATTAACCGCAACAAGTAAAGTTAAATACCACCATCTAATGATAAACACTGACTAGCAGTGAAAAACCCGCTCCGCGGGTTTTTGCTGCTAGGCCCTGCGGGCGGCTTTTCGTTCTGCTTTGCCCAGTTTAAGAGTTGGTGACTATTTATAAGGCATCACCCTTTTGCAAAACTAACTACTATTAACATTAAACTACACAATACTTATATTTAATAGGTAGATATATAATAGTAGACATTCTTACATTAAGACCGTGAATAATGAGAGAAACATAAATCTTCTTATTATTGAATGAAAGCGAAAAATGTTCCTTCTTCTTCATACTTTTTTCCTTAAATAGAGTATTATAGATGGCGCTACTTCCGTTTGCAAATCGCATGTGAGCGAGAGATAAGTG
The DNA here is from genome assembly GCA_951813805.1 of Limnephilus auricula. NCBI lineage: Eukaryota > Metazoa > Arthropoda > Insecta > Trichoptera > Limnephilidae > Limnephilus > Limnephilus auricula. The sequence goes on from OX638403.1 coordinate 13,748,445, forward strand.
TGCATATTACGACAGCAGCTCCGTGGAAAAAGGCACGTTCACGGACGGGTCAGAACGGTTTCTGTATGGAAACCGTGCAGCATCAGTCCATGGTCGATATTTGTGGCACGAAAATTAAATGTTTTTACGACTCGGTATGGTAAGAATTTTTAGCTTTTATGATTATTTCCTCCTACAACATGGGTCCCTTTAAGACCCTGGGTCACATCTTCATCAGCATAAAGCCTTGGACAAACGCAAAGATCACATCAAAACATACTTTATTACACAATAGTGCTCAGTATACAAACCGATATACACCCGCCACACGTAAAAAGATGATTTGAAAAGTTATGTGACCCCCCTCCGTCGTAAACAGGAGAGCGGTCATTTTAAATACACGGAGCGCCGTGCTGAAGCCGCTGATAGCCGTCAAGTTGACATATCCAGTACAAAGAAATGATAATCTCTCGGCCGCTACCGAATTCAACTAACCCCCTCTTCTGCCGCAGGAAGAATCTTTTATAACGTAGTGTGTAGGTAGAAAATATATATTATAACACAATGTCTTATGATGTGAACTTCACTTCTGTCCCGTGCATAAACATACCATCATCATAGCATCTCCAACTTGAAACCTAAAGGTATAAAAATGGATTTAATAGCAATAACAACATAATAAAATTGTGTTGATAAAACTATATAATGTTAAAAATGTAATTTATAGGTATATAGGTATGTTGTTATAAAATTGAAACACGAAAACAAAGTGATTGATGGATTTTTTATTATATTTACGAGTTATTAAATTTTCTTTGTAAAAATGTTCTCATCAAAGAGCAGATAATTTTATAGTACGTGATATTTGATACACAAGGTAATTAATAAAACATTCCCTTGTTTGTTTTTGATACGATAATTATAGGAAATATAAAATCATTAATGAGGTATTTTCATTAAACATGATCATGTCATGAAAGTTAACATTATGTTATTAATGTATGACGCATATTCAATATTTCTACCTATAAAAATTTACGATATACGACTTGTACATTTACTGTAGGCTGTGTTGTTTAATTAAGGAGGTTTTATTTTGAGACATTTCTCTCTCAGGATTCTAAAAGTTCCGTATGAGTGAATTTAGGTTTTGTCAGCTCATTTTAAGTTTCAGTAAACTAGGTAGTACTTTTTGCAAGGTTTGATTTGGGACATTTTATTAGAGAATGCAAAAAACTTATATAATATTAAAAATTTTACGGAGGTAGAAATGGTCAGTTTGATGACTTCAGATGGCAAGCACTAGATTTTCTATAAATTTGCTGTCTTTTCTGCTCAAAATAAGTAATCAACAGTTGCTATAAAAGTCACACGTAATACGTTCTAACGTAATTTAGATATTTTTTACCGAAGGAAGCAAATACTTTGCGGTGTGACATTATATTATATTAAATGGTAAAACACACCTTGTAAAACACCACTCTTTATTTGAATTAATATTTAAAACCCAACTGCTTGAACTAAGCGAAAACCGGTGGGCTGTTGAATATTAATTTAAATACAAAGTGCTTTTTCATTTAATTTAGATATGTGTTGGTTTTGTAGGATGTGATGCTATACATTTAGTCCGACCAAAATAATAATTGAACTTTAATTAGTGTGATAAAATTATGATAATGAATACATACTTTGGCCTCTTGTACTGGGTTAAAAGTAGTAAGACAATTCTTTTAGGTTATCAATCAGTAATTACGTACTGCGTAACTTTTAAGATCTCCAATTTATAAAAAAAAAGCTGAAAGAAATTAGGCCCAGCCTAGTGAAGTGAACGGTAGTTTGAGTGATATTTTAGGCTGTGTTTACAAGGTGAACGGATATGAAGTAGGCATTTTGCAAATACACTGAACCTACAGGCTACAAATCTACAAGGAAGGTAAACAAAGGCGACGATCGAAACTAATATTTCACCACGATACAATCAGCTTCGGAAATCACCCCCAGATTAAGTGCAGGATTGTAAAGGATACCCATATCTTGTAAGGGATTTGAAGCTGAGTGAACAGTATACATCCGATACAGATATTGCGGGTTCATTCCTGTATAGGCGAGTCCTCCATTATTGCGCAAGGAACCTTTAGGGTCAGCGTAAGCTGGGACTCAGCATACGTCGCATGTGCATCATTTGCAGGTGCAGATTTTGTAATTTATTTATTTATTTATTTATTTATTTGTTTATAAGATTTACACAGTACATTAAATATAAGTTGTAAGGTATTTTAAATAAATTACATGGTTTTGTACCTATTACGTAAATCTGTAAAATATCAATAGGTAATTTCGCCTGGGTTTTAAAACTATATTATGATGAAACTAATGAAAAGAATCAAACATTGGTTGACTAATAAAACATAAATGAAAGAGTATGGGTGGAGAAAATTTTACATTTTAAAATCAAAAATTATTTGCTCACTAAAGTTTAATAAAATGATAAGAAATTTAATAATTTTGTTTTGTATGTTCGCAATGAATCGTGAAAAATGTCTAATTGTAATAATTTTTCATAATGGGTATAGGTTGTGATTGCGCGAGTGATTGGTGAGTTATTTGCTGCATTGGTGTTGTGGGTTTCTATATGAAGAAGAGAAGTGTATGTGTAAATGTATGGACTTGTACGAAACGACGTATGCTGAGTGGCAGACATCGCCTAATACAAGTCCACACGGAGAAAAATGTTATTCTAAAATAGAATATTTTTTTTCGTAAAAACGGGACTGAAGTTCTTACGAACAAATTAACAGTGTTTCAATGTTTATTGACGGGAAAACGTAAGAATAATTTGTTGGAATACGTTACGAAATTACGTAAACCAACAAATTATTCTTACCCTTTACCTTATGTTCCCGCCAATAAACATTGAAACCCTATTAATTTGTTCGTAAGAACTTCAGTCCCGTTTTTACTATTAAAATGATCGTTTTTTTCGAATAACATTTTTCTCCGTGCACAATAATATGAGAATTCAAAAAGCTCTAATAGTTAGGCGCATTATTCTCTAGTAAGACCCATCACGTAGATATCACCCAAGTATGATGGTGCCAGCCCATTCAGAGATATGTAAAACACATAAAACAACCAGCAAAATTTGTAAATAATACATTTCGTGGTGATGAGATAAATTTAACAACTTACCACGAGATGTTCTCATTATTCTAACAGTTAGCTTCATAGAATAGTTTCCACAGAAAATAATATAACAGCCTTACCATTCCCTACCATAACCCTTTACAGTGGTTTATCGTTGTATGGACAGTGGCAATGGGTTCCAACGCAAATATTAACCGATTCGAAATTAAACCGTTAAAAATACAAGCGCATTGCGGAATGAGAAAATTACTTTCTTCCCGCTGTATCCAAAACCGGGAATATTATTTTAACACTTGCAATCTAGCAAAATCACTAACCACAAAAGAAGATTTTCTGTTAGGCAAATATTGGACTGAACCGATTGAAAGATTATTGCACAGTTTGTCACCGCAGTATTATTTTAATTAGAAAAAAAAAATTATTGTAAAAATAGTGAATCAATTTATTTTTTAATGATTTTAGTTTAACTAAAATTAAAATTCTGAAAAGTGTCTTTACTAGATTATGTAAGTAAATAAGCAATATCCAGTAACTTTCTGAAAATAACAGTTTGGCAAATTAAGATTAGAAAATGTTGTAATTAATTATTTTCCTTCAAATTTGTGGAGTACTAACGTAGCATCGTGACAAATCACGGGATAGTATTAATTATTTACAAATAAGTTTTGGTTTTGAAAATGATAATTACATAAGTTTCTGTCAACAACATTATATTTAGGTAATTACTCTATGGCTTATCTGAATTCTTCACATTGCCAATTCAAATATTTAAAATGACACATACATTACAGCAAATTTGAGTTCATTGAACCAAAGTTACGCAGGACAAAAAGATAATTGAAATTATAATTTTTGATGATGTTCACTCGAAGACAAAACACGGAGAAGCATCATAGTTATAGCATAGAAGGAAGGTCACTAGTTCGCCGAATTCATTCCCGGCCTGTCTATTCAAGTAACATCAGTGCAAAATCGTCAGTGTTATTGGCAATTTATAAAATTGGTAAATGGTACCATTTCTCTCTAACCATTTTTCCACTTATCTTATTAGATATCAAACTTTCCGGTAACAATGAAAATAAAATTTTGCAAACTGACGAAATATCTAAGCCAATCGCGTTAAAAAAATATGCGTCATAAAAAGTGAAAAAAAAATTACCGATCAAACAATTGAAAATCATTTTCTGCATGAATTTCTCCGCTCTGAATGATTATTTTCCGGCAGACGGGTATCGCATACCGTACTTATAGGATCCGCTAACAGTTGTAGAACCGATCATGCGGTAAACTTACGCCTCTCAGCGGGGCATGATCGCTCAATGCCCAGTGATCAATTTATTTATTTCGCGGTCCAGGCGCTTTAGAATTTGAACTCAACTCGAGTGGTAACTCGTTACACCTCCATACTACTCTCTACTCTCATTTCTGCACTATATGCCTGTCTGATGAAGTGCCTACATAAACGGATCAAATATGTATGGAACTATATAAAGAAAGAGCTTGTTATATGTAGATTGAAGTGATGATTTTGTCGTTTGTTACCGAAGTCAGGCAGCAATTAATTTATCGAGTTATGAAGTCCCCCACAAAAACAAGTATTTTATCTGGATCTAACGGGTGTTGTTCCCAATCATACTGATCAACTGTTAAGCCGATGTTTTGTCTCAATACTACTCAAATGCACAAAATACGCTCTTCCTAGCGCAACTCTCCGACCAACAGACGAATCGTGTGTTACTAAACAAATCACTTAGCTGATCGGAGACTCATGGTGGAGTTATACTTGTCTGTTGTGACGTGACGTGACGCGTCATAACGGTATCGGTTTCATATATTTAGGATGGTGACGATTATAATTAGTCCGTTGTATTGTGTCATGATGCGGTCTGTCGTGACGTGACAGAAGCGATCTCGATTTTGGACAGAGCGGTGAAGATGAGGGGTGCGGGGATGGCCGAGTCTTGGCTAGTGTGTACGTACCACGTGCTGTATTGATTTATATTCTGTATTAAATATCGTCAAAAGGCGCCAGAACACAACTTATAGATGTGAACGCTAGCCATCACGGCAGAGAACATCACGACACAACACGCCTTACAAGTATAACTCCACCATCATTAGGGTTAATCTTGACAAGTAAAAGTACATCGACATATTTTAAATAGAATAATCGTCCATCTAGTTTCAAGGCATTAGGTATTTTCTACGGAGTATTAATAAAGCTATAATTTTTAAGACATTATTTGTGGACAGCCAGTTTCAAAAGTCGGAACGAAAGACGCCGAACCATCAATTAGTCTGCTAGCCTTTTCGATATTGAGAATCGCTATCCTTTGGCGATAAATAACATTCTATCATAATCTGTGATTTTTCTCCCCCAGTTGAGGCGTGATATTCGCTCAGATTTTTCATGAAACTGCAGCGTTTCCCTCGAATAAATATCCATTGGCATCACACTCGATGCACAATTTTATCGGAACGAGCATAAAACATAAACATGCTTACACGTTGTAGTTTGCACCGGCGGAATTTTATCTTTTCCCTCTCATGTTTGTGATAGTTTTGCTGCACTTTCATTATTTATTAAAATAGGAAAATACGAAAAACTACAAAGAATGCGGAAAGCACAAAAGATTGCCACTGAAAATGAATAAACAACGAATCCACCTGTAAGTAAATCGTGTTTTAGATACCTTGCTTAATTGCTTACATCGTCTAAAATTCTTAATTTATTTCTCTACTCGGTGAAATCCTAAGTAGTGGTTCTATTGAAGCCAGAGACAAGATGGCCTTTCAGAAGCTTGACGTAGTTTATACATCCTACACGGAGAAAAATGTTATTATAAAATAAGAACATTTTATTCGTAAAACGGTTAAAAACGGGACTGAAGTTCTGACGAACAAATTAACAGGGTTGCAATGTTTATTGGCGGGAAAATGTAAGAATAATTAGTTGGTATACGTAATTTAGTAGGAATACCAAAAAAAAATTCTTAATTTTTCCCGCACATAAACATTGAAACACTGTTAATTTGTTCGTAAGAACTTCAGTCCTGTTTTAACCGTTTTTACGATTAAAATGATCGTATTTTAGAATAACATTTTTCTCCGTGTTCCTACAAACATAGCTAAGATGTAATGTTAGTTCGTAAAAACTTCCTATTCTTTATCGCAATTACATCCCATCACCGAATTTGAAAGTCACATCTGGTCTGAAGTGCCCAGATATCCGAAAAAGCTCAAACGAAAAAAACGACCGAAAGGAGAAAACCGTTTGATAGATTTCTGTATTGTATTTTTTTTAAATTCAAAACCCTACAAGAGTTATATCTGCTCCCAACCATCTGAAACCAGTGAGACTTTGGCATTCCAATTGGGGTTCGTTATAACGCAGAAGATAAAATAAAGAGGAGGTAGGTGGAAAAGTACCTGGCAATTCAAAGCTGGTCAATAAACACGGCCAAAGCTATTTCAATAACGTTTCAATTCTGAATGGTAGTCTTACGCCAGGTCGATATTGACAGTATCTTCTAATCTGGAACGTGCCAAATTATAGTGAATTGTAAAATATCAAATTAATCAAATAAAATTTACGTGTGCACACTGGAATTTGAACCCGCAACTTCCGGTTTGCTAGTCGAGCGCCCATGGGTGGGATTGAAATACTGTCTCTCTCTGAGACTCCTGATCAACTGCTAGGTTATGGAAAGATAAGTCAACTTTTGTATATTTTCCTCCAAAAATTAGTCTCTTCAAGATTCGGGTGCAAATTTGGATTTATTCGAAAACGCCCTTTATACAACATCCCAAAAAAATCGTAGGGAAATCTAAGTAGCTATTAACTGTGCATCAATAAAACAAAACCACAGAAAAGTTCTAACTTGAGAATTACAAGCGGCAACTAAATAATAATTCCTTTCTAGTACGAATTTTCCATGAGAATATAATATTCTATAATATCTACATATAAATGCTGTTGACGTTCAAAATAAACAGAGTTTCCCGCGGGAGTCCAATTTGCATCAGAAACATCCCCAATCGAAAGGAAACATTCTAATCAAACTAATGTATTGACTTCTCAGTTACAAGGCCCTTGGAATGGGATATGCAAATACCCACCGACCCGAGCTCTGAATATTAATCCGCGCCCCTTGTTGTCATTTCATTACTGTGGTCAACTGAGGGATTATACAACTGTAGAGGATGAAGCTTAATGAGACTATATATCTACAAATAAAAGCTGGAATATTTAAGAAATGTATTCCTTTGTATTTTTTTTTCCATGAGATGCTCTCCTAGATCAAGCTTTTAAAAACCTGTGTTACAATTTGAGGTTTAAAACTCATTACATAAAATTTAAAAAAAATAATAAATATTCATCATAGACTTGCAGAAAAGTCAACAGATATCGCGTATTAATAAACATGGTGAAATTTATCCTGACACTATTTAGATAGCATTTAGCAGCCAATTAAAATATGCGTTAGGAAAATGAAGAATGGTAGTTCTCAATCGAAGTATGATATACAGTTAAAATATGGCCGAATCGGATAGGGAGACACTAGCACAGTGGTTAGTATTTCTGGGTTCGACTCCCAGAAGTGATCGTATCTTTTTCTGATTATTCTGTTTCAGATTTTCGATTGAGTTTCGCCAATATTGTCTTCATTAATTAAAATGTTACAACTTGAGATTTAACTTATTAAGTTAAAATAATAAAAAAAAACGAGTGTGCTTTAGACCACACGACCGAAATAAAACTTATTTAGCACCATATATGTTTATATGTATAAAATACATAAATGTATATACATATATTAATTTTCTACAAATATTTATTTAAATTTAATATCGTTCGCCTAGTCCGATCAAGCCATGTGCATCGACGTCGGCTCTCCCCCGCGTTTGGCGCGTCACTGCGTGAAGGTACTGGAACGCATAATTTGTATTTCAAAATACTGACTGAGATATTTCATGCACTGGCTATGAGAAAGACAGATAAAAAAAATGTGGGCGCGCACTGCTCTCTCTTGCTCCTACAGTGTCCCGATATAACGCCTTTTCGTAACGCTCTCGTTAAGCATTCGCCAGCTTACCCCCCAAGTCAAGCGTGCGAAAAGAAGTTTTACTTCAAAAATTCAACAATAAGTAATCTTACTAATATTATAAACGTTAAAGTTTGTATGGATGTATGTATGTTTGTTCCTCTTTAAATCGAAATTTAATGAATGGATATTAATGAAACTTTACAATAATATAGCTCATACATCGGAATAACATATAGGCTATAATTTATGAAGCTAGCTATTTATTTTCAATACATTGAAAATAATAATTATATACTTTTGAAACTAGCTATCACTTTGTGGTTATCCATTTTATAATTAAATGAAACAATATAACTTAGTTACAACCACTGATTTATTTAGTTAAACGCCGACCGGTTTCGGAACAACCGTTCCTTCTTTAGGGCAAACATATAATGATGACAACGGCGTTTAACTAAATAAATCAGTGGTTGTAACTAAGTTATATTGTTTCATTTAATTATAATAATTATAGTTTAATAGAAAACGTCAAAATTTGAGAATGACATTTTGCAAAACAATGTTTGTTAAATCAAAATTCTATTTTGGAAAATATTTAACCCGTTTAATCACAGGAGACCATATTTGTCCCAGCTCACATAGGTCTCACAGAAATCGTTGTTTCTCCCTTACTATCATAGTCCGAAATGTGATCTAAACGGTATTGGAAAGATAATACAACAAACTATATTTTCAAATCTAAAAGAAAACCACAAAAAAATTAAAATTTACCCCTTTCTGAAACCAAAATTTCCGATAGCAATTTGAAAATAAATTATGGAACTTTGTGAATTTTTAAAAATTTTTTTTACATGAAACGAAAAAAAGTGAGGTGACAGTAAGGTTTATAATTCATTTATCTAATGAAATAAGTATGTGTTTTATTTTTTTTTCATTATCAGTAATTTAAGTGAGAAAAAAAAGTAAAGTGAGCCATTTTGAACACTTTTTAAATTTTTCGCAAAAAAAAAAATTATTTTTAAAAATACATAGTAATTTTTAATATAGAAATTTGAAAGCCTATTTCATCACCTTTCGAAAACAGTTTTTAGTTTTCGAATACGTTAACAAATTTTCCATTTACTTGGATTTTATTGCAAAGCGGGAATATTTTTAGCCTCTGACAAAATAAGCCAATTTTTTTAAGGGTTAAATTAGATACTGAATTTATTTGAAGTACTCGCCTAATACTTTGAATCGAATCAAGAATTATACATATTTTAAATAAATAGGTTAAGACTTTTGGTATAAACGTAGATGGGACCTAGGAAAAAAAAATAGATTACTCGAAGTAATAATACTACGCAGACGATGTCGCGGGCAGAAGCTAGTATTAATTATGTAAGAGACGTAAACGCAACACGACCTCTGCACGGTTCTGGTACCCTTGTGGCAGGCAGTAGAAAGTAGGGAATATGCGGTGATAATCGGCCGATCAATCATGGAAATCAGCACCATCCAAACTGTCCGCGCCGCGGGAAATCGCTCACTAATCAAGTTACGCCACGACTATTTGTAGCCTGTGGAAATAATATTATGCAGATTCTGCGCTACTGGTAATGTCAGGATCTATTAGGCGACTCAGAACAAACCATGAGCAAACAGATGAGCAATTCATTACGATTCTAGTGTTCATTTGGACAGATTTACACAAATTTGGGGTTCAAACAATCATCAAAATGGTTAAACAAACTTAGGTATAACAATACAATATAAAAACGAATAAGGAACTACAGCAACAAATTAGCAAAAATTATTTTCCAGCAAAACATTTTCCTCGATTTTATCCTTTTTACGTCCGAAAAGCATCGTCATATAAGCATCCGAGGTCAGCAGATCTCTCAATCATCGTTATGTGTCAAATAACAAGAGACGAATAAAACAGCCCCTTGTACCATCTAAAAATGTTACTTTTATTGCACAACAAAAAAGTACGAAAAAATATAATCGCGGAAAGCTTTTTTGATCAATACGCATGCGCCATGATGCTACAAAGCATAGATCTCATCGAATACGAGAACGCTATAAAAAAGACTTCATGATATTTGCTAAAGAAACAGTCTTAATTATAATGTATACTAGATACTAGATTTTTTAAATGTTTATATTGAGGGATCCGTAGGATTTATCGGTCAAATTAGGAATTCCACCGAGCCGAACCCTCTGAATATAAAATATATGGAGTCAGTGAATTATTTTCCCATTTAATAGTCTGATAGGTTAACATGTTGTTCTTGTATTGTTTTGTATTAATTATACTTATATAATACACTTGCATAGCGTGGATTTACTAGATGATCATTTATATGGAAAAGTGTGTGAAAGGGTTTATTGGCTTATTTTGCTGTATGATTGATTATATGATTTGAAATTTGTGTTGTATAATACAATATTTCGTTTGAAAATTGAACAAATCTGCCATCGACCAACGGTATATAACCTTACGGCCGCTGTTCCCAATCCTACTAATCAATTACTAAGCCAAAATTTTGCCTTAGTATTTGATTAGTGCACAACTACGCTTTTTCCAACACACAAGTATCGCTTAAGCATTTATCTTAACCTAAGGAAGCCGGACTAGTGGATTAAACTCGTTCCGGCCGCCTCAGTTTTGGACTAGTTCTTAAAAGTGTCAACAGAGTAGAAAAAATACCGCGAACACAATGTATGGTCGATGAAATATCACTGACAGAAGACACAGTTTCGCGCTCATTTCACTTCTGTTGTATTGCGTTTATCAATTATCATTTTAATTAATATGGATTGAGAAGTTCGGATGCGTGCGGAGCAGAGACGAAAAACGGTTAATTTATGCGAAAAACTATGTCGTTTTCGAATATTCGCCAAGCCAAGTGTCAAGTCCAGTACCTACGGTCAAGCTGACACTTTATTTTATATACGTTTGTTTAAAAAATATAAAATGTCAGTTTATGGATAGAAATATTTTAAATGAATTATGTGTATTAATAATAAATCCAACAATTAACTCTATAATATTAATTTAACTTCGAAAGTTCTTACTTTGATGTAATTTTATTGTCTATGAAAGTGGGCGAGGCCAGATAACATAAGATGTTTGGGGACAACATAAATCGAGCGCTACCCTACAAAATGCTTGGCTGATCGCGGCCTCAGATGAATCGATTTAAAAGTTAGAAACAGCGGCCGTTAGTATATTAAAAAAAACTTAGTTTTTCAAAATTTAAAATGTGCGTTTTCCAGATAATCAAATTATGTTTTTTTGTAAAAAAGAGTCAATACGTCTAGAATTTGTTTTTAAAGGGACAAATTTCCGGTATTGTCTGGTTATACCCCCTTAAGGGTTTCACAAGTGTAATAATAAAAGTGTGGAATGAAGTTTCATCAATTCTAGCTTGAAAAATCCAATAACAACTAAAATCATCAACCAAACATAACGCAGAATGCTTCGTCACTTTAAAATCTAAATTCAAACCCTTAGGTAGTTGATTCCACTAATTGATTTTACGTGAGTCCATTTCGTTCCGGCGACTGAGGCTATATCTAAGTCCGAATCCGGATTTACATAATATTAAGTTGGTACGGGAAGCGAGATGCAGTGGTTGCTGGTCACATTCTGTGTAGTTTCTGCACCAGTTGTTATCAGTGGAAGGTAGTTGTTCTCGTAGTTGCAAGTTGATACAGTTACCGGGCGGCGGACATGCATTGGCTAGGAACTGGTAATTTGTGGACAGGCCAGGCGTGTTGTCATCGGAACTGCATCGGAAATTCTCAGAGTCGAGAGCTTCATATAAATTCCTTCGCTTACACTAGTGTTGTGCATTGACTCGATGGAAGATTTTTGCCAATTTTTATTCTGAGAATTAATTGGCAGTATTGGTACTTTTGAGGTCTTATTACTGTGGATTTGAAGATTGATAAATCGAATAATAAAATTATGCGGTATCTACTGAAAAATGATAACATCTATTTGGAGCCAATAAAATTTTGATATTCCAATGAAAGCACATTCTTATTTGTAAGCTTTAATAAATGTAATTTCATACAAATTCTCAAATCCTAAAGAGTCCTAAATTCTTTTAAAATAAATTTTAACTCTATTTTATGAAAAGTGATGTGAATAGCAAATGTCCACCACAAGCAAAGTTGTATCTTCCCCAAGCATAAACTTTCTAAGTAAATTGTGTTTATCGGAAGTGATCTGCCAGGTTAGTATATTTTCTGTATTTATTTGTAAAAAATAAATTTAGATAGAGCCAAAGAATTCATAATAATTTGTTCAGAGCCATTGAGGTGACTTTTCACAAAACGGCGTTCTACAAATTATCCAAGTATTATAATTATTATTAATGGGAGTGCTGTGAGGCTAAGAAAAAGAAAAGGAAAAACGAGATTTTTAGACGAAAAGACCACTTTGTAAAAATGCGTCTTTATACTTTTATGTACTTATATGCTATAAAGAATTAAACATGCAATATAAATGGAGGCCTCAGCAAGGGTAAACCACCTAGTGAGGCCAACATTATTGAATTTTATTATTAAATGTAAAAATATTGTATCAATAAATAAAAAATAAAATAAAAATGAGGGAAGAGGAAGATTGCAAAATTAGTTAATTTTAATAAAAATTTGATCAGTAAACAAGGCTGAAGCCATTTCAAGCACCATATCAATTGCGAATAGGTGAAAAAACTCGCTCGAATTTTGCATTTATTCTCTCACTATCTGTAAAATGTTTTGGTGTACCTGTGTTTTTAAATTCGTTGGGCTTTTAATTAAATTTTCTATATCGCTCAGCAAAACCAATCACTGAATCAAACATATTCAGTCCTTTGTGCGTCAATTTTCGACGCGTTTTGATTCATTTCAAGATTAAACGCTCACAATACGAGTAGATACAATGCAATCACGAGCGTGCCGGTCATTTGCGGCACATTGCGGTCTGCGTCCAAAACCGGCCGCAGTATCTGCACGAGCGTGCAGTGTGTTCACCCTAAACTAGGTACAGTCGGAAAAGTGGCCCAATCAAATAATGCTGTCAGACTCGCCGTCGCTTTGTTGGAATGTACGAGAGCAGGTGGAGGGATGGAGGGGTGCATAATAGATTCTAGGTAGGAATGGATTTAAATTAGAAGTTTTAAGTGCTTTGACCTACTGTACGAAATAAGGGTTAAATGAGATTCGTCAACTTTTCTAAGAAAAATATATAAGAGTACGATTGCGAAAAGTTATTATTTACGTGATAGATGATCAAATTAGTGTAAGAGAAAGAACATTTCCCAAATATTATTTAACTAAAATGATATTTAGATAATAACAAATTTTGACAGCCTTACTACGATATTAATTTGTTATATAAAGTAAGTGAAATGATATTAATTAATATTATAAATAACTTGTCGAACAGACAGGTTGAAACCTCTCGTATGGATGTTGCGAAGTTTGGGAAGTAGTATTCTATGCGCTGGGTCCACATTCTTGGAATAATCTGCCTTTTAGTCCGAGGTCGGAAATTGATTTACTACATTGAAAATACTACAAGTTGGACACTCAGGTGGAAGGAGAAAAGTGGGAAGACCCAGACTGAGATGTGAAGACGAGATAAGGGTAGATGCAGCACAGCTTCTCCAGATAACAAACTGAAAATCAGCCGCTGAGGACAGGAGGAGTTGGAGGCGAAAGTTGCAGAAGGCCAAAGCTCGATAAAAGCTGTAGCACCGTAGGAGAGAGAGAATTAACACAATTTTTCAGGAAAAGCTACCTAAAATAACCAACGCTCTTGAGGTCATTAAATCACTAAACGGTGCTAGGTGCCTTACGGCGCGTAGTCCAGCGGTTGGGCGTTGGACAGCTATTACGAAGGTCGCGGGTTCGAACAAGGCGTGCGCAAATAAATTTTATTTAATTGATTTCTTTTTTTTCACAATTAATTATTTAAAATAATATATAGTATATTTGCGGCACGTTCCAGGGTGGAAGATACTCTTAGTATCGCCTTGGTGTAAGACCACCATTCAGAATTGAAACGTTGCTTGAAATGGATTTAGCCGTATTTAGTGACTAGATCTGAATAGATGAACCTTCAACCTGAACAAATGCGTTTTTTTCGATGGGTTTGGGTTCAATTCCCAAGCACTATAAACGCAAACAATAAACAAGAGGTTCATAAAAATAATAATATAGTGGTACAGAAACGTAGTACCTTTTGTAACGTCCATTGTTAAGGTTGATGAACCATAACTTTATTGGCTTTACAGTTGTGGTGAGGAACAATGATTAATAAATAATCCCTTTCTTTCAGAAACACGACAATATGTACATCAAATCATTAATACGGGCATTATTTATCATTTTTTTTTTTAATTATTTATTTATAACATATAATATCATTCACAATTATAACATCATTTCATTACATATCATTCGTCAATTTTAGTTACCCAATTAGTAAAGAAATATTCTCGAGTCTAATTGGGGAGCCAGTCTATGTACTTATGTTATACATTTATAACTGCTTTTTTATTGTAGTTGTTATGGTAAAGGAAATATGGTTTTCTTCAGAAATTTGGCTATATATTTGTGTAAAACCCACGCCCAACATAACTTAAGACACAAGCCAAGACGCTAAGTAAAATTAATTGGCTCTTAAAAGATACGATAGGAACGTATTATTATTTTCCTTTGTTCCTTGTTCTTTGTTCAAGCATAAGTGAACAAACGGGTATCTTCTTTTCAATTAAGCGAAATAAAATGATGAAAAAGATGAAACATTTACCTAGATTCTTGTACAGCAGGTCTATATTTGTTTCACATCAAAAAATTATTATAGTTTAGATTAGCCGAAAGAATTCTAACGTAAAAATATATATTTTTATGTCTTTCCTTGTTAGAAGGTTTATTTGAATTTTGACATTTGTTAACAGCTCACGAAAAAAATAGGCACTATAAAGCAAGATACCTATTTTCCGCCACTGAGATTTTGTAGATTTTGATCTCTTTTTCAGTGTAATCTCTCAAAATATTGTTTTCTTAACCTAACATCTCAACGCAAATGGAACGCAAAAGCAAAAGTGATTCGCTCAGATAGGACAAGAATTGAATCCAGCCATCAAAATATTTATTTGGCAAAGCGTTAAGGGGTTACACCACGTTAGCCCTCCAAAAAAATACACTTTTTCAATTTTGTTTTTGTTTAGGTAAATTAAATTACTGTAAGGTTTTATAATACTATTAAACTATAAAATAATTGAAGAAGAAGATAACAATAATAATCTAATTTTTTTAAATATGAAAATGAACAAAACACAGAAAAATAATGACATTGATATTACATTGATGGGAATAACCTTCAAAAGTTAAAAAGAGAGTTTTTATTATAATAAAAAAAAAATGTATAAAAATTTTTTTTTTTTGTAAAATTGCAGCTTGACAGTTGATTTAGTGGAGCGCTGCGAAAATCGGTGGTCGTGCGGTGGACACGATAGTGCAAGACAAAAACTTTTAAAAAGAATAAGTTTTTGTATTCCAAAAGCCAGCAAAATACGTAGCCGTTTCGTAAAGATTAATTTTTCGCAAAATCGCATCTATTTAAAGTTAAAATTAAAGTTTAAATTTTGTTACTTAAAGTTGTACAGAAAACGTAAATATTAATATGTATTTAGAAAAACCGTAGGTAATTACAACAAACTAAGGTAATTACATTACCTTAGTTTCCACTCTTAAAAAAACACATTCTTGAAATAGAGTAATTTTCTGGGGGTTAAAATATTGTAACCCCTTAATTCAGGAAGTCTCTTCCTAGACGTACTAGTTAGTGAAGGCTACAAAACCTCACAAAATAAACTCCACCATTTCTAAATTTACCCCAAAAAAGAAAAAGTAAAAGGAATGTATTTTTTCCTCCCGCTCCTTGTTTGTCAGACATCGTTAGTCGCTGGACCGAAAAGAGAGCATTGCGCCAGAGCAGAAATCAAATCTCCCGGCCAGTTGTACGGAATCAATGCTCGTTACACTATTTGCTTTGTCTAAGGGAGAGAGCCAGCCCTAAGCAGTTGCAAGGTAGGTGTACTTATAAATTGCCGAGTTGATTGCAGTTGTAGGTTTGCTACAAGTTCCCTGCTTACAACTGTCTATTAGCCTGTGGATGTTTGGCCAAGCTTTCAGCGTTGTTGAATACGAAGCTTCAATATCATATTATTATTATATAGTTGATGAGACGGGATGGAGCTTCATGAAAGTTATGGTAACTCTCCATTGGGATTGAAAAAGCGTGAAACAAACAATGAAATAGATGAATCTTTCAGACGTGTCATTACTCGTTACAAAATTAAAAATAACTTGAGTAATCTACTTAGATTTACCTGGATTTCGAAAAGTATAGTAAATTTAGTCTAGATGAACAGCATTACCCCGCATTGTGAAACGGCATAAACCTAGATATAGGTATAACTGAAAACATTTCATTACAAAAATAAACATAACACTAAAATCATTCAAGCCACAAATGACGGCCCAACGGTAGGGCGTTGGACTCCCATTCCGAAGGCCGCGGATCCGAACCCGGCATGCGCAAATAAATTTTATTTAATTGATTTGTGTAATTTCACAATAAATTATTTAAAATAATATATAGTATATTTGCAGCACGTTCCAGGGTGGAAGATACTCTTAGTATCGCCCTGGTGTAAGACCACCATTCAGAATTGAAACGTTGCTTGAAATGGCTTTAGCCGTGTTTAGTGACTAGATCTGAATAGCCAGGTACTTCCACACACCCTCCTCTTCCTCGTCTCCTTCCCTTCCCCACTTACCTTAAGCATCATAACATACCCCAATTGGGGAAGCCATAGGTCTCACTGACGGGAGCAGTTGGGACTCTTGTGAGGTATTCACCATAAAAAAAAAATATATATATATATATATAGTTGTCCAGTTGTATTCATAATATATTAGTATAAATCTGTACATTTTACCTGCATTTTTTAATGTTGGTAGTTTCAGCTTGTGGTACTGACTACTAAATCGTCCATTGTAAAAAAACACGTGACTCCCTAAGGTGCCTAACGTATAACAAAACGGCTGCATTCGAGGCACTGCAGTATTGTATGCGTTTTGTCCAGTTGCAGTAATCTTATTGTGCCATGCAGTGACACTCAGATGTTCCTCTACGTACAACAGAAGAATACTTAGAAATAATAATACAGTGTTCAACAGCAATTTCATTTTATGATACGAGTATAATGCATAACGAATAATCACTTCAATTTGGGAGGCGGGTATGGAGACGGATCCATTGATTGGATAACCGACACCCCTGCCATTGGTCAAACTAAGTGGTTCGCTACGTTTGGTGATTTAGCAAGGATGCCCGTGTTTATGGGATGAACCCGGGCCCTGTCTATGTCTTGGCGGCGAATGCGTTTGCCCACCTACTACGGGGCAGGCCGGATTGGGAGAGAAACGGTTGAGGAAGACCTAATCTAGACCCTAGACCTTCAATCATCAATTGAGCTTCTGAGAACTTATTAAGTTCATATTCCATATTTTACCGTGATTCATTTTTTGATTATTATGCCGTGTTGTGCTACCTCGTTCTTCAGCCAACATTTCGTACAGCCAGTGTCAGATATAATAACAGCTTCAATAGAACGTACATAGAAAGTGAAAATTAACTTCAAATATTTGTTGAATTGTTTAAATTTTTTTCAACAACCCGTCTTAAGTGTTAAGAAAGGCTCTAATTATTTAAGTAGATATAAAAATAAGATAATCTATGATGAGTATTTAGAATACTTATTATATTGGAATTGCTTTCGGAGGGTACCAAGTGGATATTAAGGATTCAAATTAGAAGTGTTCTAAGATTATATTATTTTCATACCTACTTAAATAATTAGAGCCTTTCTTCAAACTTTTGTAAAATGCAAACCTTTTTATTTGAATGGACTTATTGCATGTGCATTCCAACCTTTTCTAATATTGTCGAAAAATACGATAAAACCCCGTTTGCCATTAATGAGCAGAGAAAACATACATTAAAGAGGAATTTAGAGCAATGTTATGGGGTGTTACGTTTGCGAGTCATGAATAATTTATTTCACATCACTCTAATGACGCTACGAATAAATCACGTTAAATTAATACGAATTCTAAATTGTACAAACAAACAAACGAGCACTTTTCAAATGAAAATTGATCTGTATTAATGGTCCCTTCCCTTGAAGAGGCGGCATCCCGAATTTATACCGATTTCTTAGATATTTTTCTTAAACGTTTAAAGTTTTTAAGCTCTATTATATTTTATTGCATGTGCATTCCAACCTTTTCTAATATTGTCGAAAAATACGATAAAACCCCGTTTGCCATTAATGAGCAGAGAAAACATACATTAAAGAGGAATTTAGAGCAATGTTATGGGGTGTTACGTTTGCGAGTCATGAATAATTTATTTCACATCACTCTAATGACGCTACGAATAAATCACGTTAAATTAATACGAATTCTAAATTGTACAAACAAACAAACGAGCACTTTTCAAATGAAAATTGATCTGTATTAATGGTCCCTTCCCTTGAAGAGGCGGCATCCCGAATTTATACCGATTTCTTAGATATTTTTCTTAAACGTTTAAAGTTTTTAAGCTCTCAAAAATATATATATATGTTATTCTTTAAGATAGTATCTGTACATTACATTCCCGACGCCGAAACGGTAATTATTTAAATTCCCTCGATAGAAATGAATAAATATTTACACGTGTGGTTCTGATATTTTACAAGTAATGTGTATAAAAAAAATCACAATTTTAAGTACCAAACTAATATACAATTCAAGTAACTTAATACAGATGAAACCCTTCAAACCTTTTCAAATCGTTAGGGTCTCTTTCTGGGACAATAGGTATCGAAAGCATCTTGAAAGAAG
This sequence comes from Limnephilus auricula, assembly GCA_951813805.1. Taxonomy (NCBI): domain Eukaryota; kingdom Metazoa; phylum Arthropoda; class Insecta; order Trichoptera; family Limnephilidae; genus Limnephilus; species Limnephilus auricula. Next base: position 13,767,557 of record OX638403.1, read on the forward strand.
ACGATTTAAAACAGAAAAAAAATCCTTAAAAAAAATGACAAATTGGTAGAAAGTGGTACGAAACTACAGATTAAGAATGATTCGTTGATTCAATTAGGAAAACGTTTCTAAAACTACAAGTAAAACGATAGCCATAATGCAAAGTTCCTGATAACTTCAAATGTCTCCCTTAATTAAAACTGGTATAGGGACTAAAATCTTAACGATTTCGTTCAATTCTCTGAACTTACTCAAAACATTTCTTGTTTCTGAAATATTGAACGCTGGAATTATCAGCAACGGTTTAGAATAAACCTTCCAAAGTTTGACCGCATGCCACGTGCTTGACCCATAAGAAAAGGGTTCCATTTGAGGCACAAAGGAAAAAGGAAATATTCCAAATACTCTTTAGATAAATCGCGGTGGTAATACGTTTGATCCCTTTTCCAAATAATTCAGATATTTAATATGGGTTAGTCAATTTCGGAAATAACAAGCCTTCCTTCGAATAAAGACTAAACCTTTACAGAAAGATATTAACAGAGGCCTTTGGAGGAGGTTTTCGGTTAAGGGTGGTTTCTTTAAGACCCGCAACTATAAAGCGAAGTGAATAACGGAGAGGTATACAGGTTGTTGTATCTGGGTCATTCGAATTTATTATTAGATTTATTTGAAAAAAAAACGGCAAAGTTAAAGGGTTCTTTAATCTTAAGATTAAGAGCATTGACCAGCGGCTGAGAATAAAAGTTTAAAAATGCTTGCAACTGTACAGGGAGGTTCCAATGAGAAAGATCGATCATTCCCCGTAACAAATTTTTTAAAATTAATAATTTAATATCGATTTATTTCATTCAAAACTTGCTTTAATATATACCTACATTCAAGTCACCAATAAAAATGCTCTTAACGCACGATGATAAATTATTAAATATCGTATACTTCTTGTAAGTATTTTTTGATCATAAGTATTTATGATTTTCAATAATGTCTAAACAAAATAAGTGTGTAAAAAAAAATTGAAATATTTTAGTTCGTAAGAACTTAAATAAATAGAAAAACTGAGGTATTTTTGTCACAAAACCCGTTCTCGGATTTATTTTTTAATGATTTTAATTTAACTAAAATTAAAATTATGAAAACTGTGTTTACTAGATTGTGTATTGATTTATTTTGTTGTATGGTTATATGATTAGAAATTTGTGCTGTTTAATAGAATCTATTGTTTGAAAATTGAACAAATCTGCCAACGACCAACGGTATAACCTTAGTATATTAAAAATACACTTAGTTTTTCAAAATTTTAAAACTGCGTGCACCAGATAAAATAACAATCTTTCAAAATCATTTTATGTTTTTTTGTTAAAAAGTGTCAATACGTCTAGAATTTGATTTAAAACGGACTAATTTCCGGTATTCTCTGGTAATACCCTCTTACGTATGACAATTTACAGTAAAATACCAATTTTGGTAAACTTTTTTTTGCTAGAAGGCAAAATCAAAGTTTTGTGAAATAGTCGATAATTAACTAATTAATTATCGAAAATCAATTTAAAAAAAAGGACTGGAATAGATACGGGTATGAGTAGATTACAACTCCATTTTATTTATATGTAATTTCTGATAATCGAATGGAATAAAAAATAGAAACCGAAAGCTGAAAGCCAAAAGTGGTGACAAAAAAAGTGTACATATTTCCTGACTCCAAAGCTCACCACCATCGAGAGTTTTATCTGCTCTGAGCAAATTACATAATGTAAAATATACGTAAATATTAATTTTTTTATAAGAAAAACTCTCATTTCAACTTTTGAAGGTTATTTCCATCAATGTATTGAAGAAGAAGATAACAATACTAATCTAAATTTAAATATGAAAATGAACAAGACAGAAAAATAATAAAACATAATGGTCGCAACTGGGACACGAACCCAGATCTCACGTCTTACCGGGACGGCGCTCTACCGATTCAGCCATTATGTCCGATTATAAAACCGTCAAAATTGTCAAAGTCAAATTTCAAATTTCAGAATTAATAATATTATTTTCGACTAATGTTTTTATTTTTCCATATTATCGGCAGTTACCTTTTTTATAACATAATGGTCCCATTTGCGACCATTATGTTTTATTATTCTGTGTCTTGTTCATTTTCATATTTTAATTTAGATTATTATTGTTATCTTCTTCTTCAATGATATATACGTAAATAACCCGTAATAATTATGGTCAAATGAACGTGTTAAATTAACCTCGAAATAAACACGATTGACCTGTGCACTATAGTACTAGAGCTCGAATGTATCTAATAAATATAATAAGCACAATACAGCGTGTAACCAATAATATCTAATTTTTTCAAAGAGTCACGATCAAACCACAATACGTCTCAGAAGCAAAAGAACAATGTAAAGAAAAATCTATGATAATTTCTAACATCGGTTACTAGAAATATATTTTACGGGGATACTTTTTTTAAAAACCCCGTGTAATGATATATATATATTTTTTTTTAATTTAAAAAAGAAAGACAAACATTCTCGGGTGACGAATAACCCAACAACATTTGAAAATCTCCTACTACCACCACACTAAGCGGAAGATGTTTGTGCTTGTTGATGGAGGACTTAGCCAGCCGAGGAATCGAACACGGAACGCCTGGGTGGGACCCAAACGCGATGCCCACACAACCACTGACCGTAAAACAATGACTGCAAATAAACAATGACTGCAAATAAAAAATCGCCGACAAAAGTGACCACATAATAATACCTCATTTTATCAGCAGAATAAAAGATAAAGCTTAAGACATACCTAAGTAAAGGATTACACTCTAAAGCTTTCTTGAAAAATTCACTCGATGAAAAATTATATGAAAGTGTTTGGTACAATCCCCGTGAAGCCGATTGATATACCTACCCCGGCTTTGCCTGATTTTTATCATATATTTCTTAACCAAATTAAACAATTGAAAAATACGGAGTAGATATTTTCTATATTTTCTTCTTTTAAAGTTATATAAACATTTCAAAGCTTCAGATATCATGGTGGATATGATGTTGGGATTAAAAGTAGAAGTATTTTGCGAGAAAATTAAGAAGGAAAGTTTGTGCAAATTTCAAGATGCCAGAGAGCTTAACGTTTGAGAATTTAACGCTGCATCTAAACAAATTTTCTACCATACATTATGAAATTAGTTTGCAACATTTCACAGCAAGCAAACGATTTTTTTTTAAGAAAGACAAATTTTCATGGATTACGAATAACCTGACAGTAATTGAAAATTTCCTACTACCACCACACTAAGTAAGTATTGAGTCATAATGGAGGACTTAGGCAGCCGAGGATTACTACGGGACGCCTAGGAGGGACCCATACGCGATTGGAACTCGGCCACTAACCGGTCAATATTGTTTCTCAGATATTATTAAGTATATCATCAACAGAATCGCTGTAACTTCTCACTATTACTCACACAAGACACCTGTAATAACCATCGAGGTATAGGTATTCAATGGTAACAAGAATAAGCTTTTAGGGGTAACACACACTACTTTTAATTTTGTATAAAATGGGTGCTGGCCATATGAGGAACTAATATCCCTAAATCTTTGTTTTTTAAATTTATCCGATGCATTCACAGATTCATAAACAAGGTAACTGTGTAATGTGCACGATTCACACGTCAGCGGTGAGCTTATAAGATTATTATTCGTCCGTCGTGACTGGTGTACAATGAACGATAAATAATGGAACGGCAGATTGGACGTGAGAAAATAACCGCAGACTGGCAGTTGGTAAAACGAGAGATTTTATTTTACTATTCTACTTAATCATCACTCATTATGGCATTTTTTTCAAACACGAGACTAAGAAGATTTCGATTTACAAGTGTTTTTAATGAGCAGTGGAAACAGAAACTTGGGATTTTACAGACCGAATATACAACCTGTTTGATATATCAGATATACGGCAAATACAATCGTAATAACTCCGTCGAAAAGAACAAGGTTTGGACAAAGACGAAATAAACAGCAAAGCATTAAAAGCATTTAACAATCTTACGATGATGGAAACAAAAGTACATTTGACTCACAAAATTAAGAATTGTATTTGAGGAAAATAAATTTAAATATTATACAAATTTCATATCCGAACAAAAAATGCATTTCAAAACTAAACTACAAAAATCTTATACACTTTAAACACTCGTATCTTATAAAATATTGCCTTAATTTTTGTTATCTTTATATTTATAAAAGGTGTATCAGCACGTACCGTGAAGTATTTTAACCTTTCAAAAATTTGACGTATTTTGTCAGAGGCCAAAAATAAACCCGCTTTGAAATAAAATTTAAATAAAAAGAACATTTGTTAACGTATCCGAAAACTAAAAACTGTTTTCGAAAGGTGATGAAACGGGATTTTTATATAAAAAACATGTAATTTTTTAAATATAAAAATTTTGGATGGAAATTTTAAAAAGGTTTAAAAATGGCTCTCTTTACGTTTTTTCTAACATTCTTTCTAAAAAAAAATCACATAAATATTTCATTAGACAAATGAATTATAAACATTAGGTACTGTCACCTCACTTTTTTGTCGTTTTATGTAAAAAAATATCTTAAAAAATTCAGAAGGTTTCATTTTTTTTTCAAATTACGATCGGAAACTTTGGTTTCATAAAAGTGTACATTATAATTTTTCTATGGTTAACTTTTAGATTTGAATATATAGCGTATTGTATTCTCTTTCTAATATGGTTTGGATCATACTTCTCACTATTATAGTAAGGGAGATACAACGATTTCAATGATACCTATGTGAGCTGGGACAAATATGGTCTCCTGTGATTAAACGGGTTAAATGGCAATTTCTTTTATAAATATATATATTTATTAGATTTATAAATAATCAAAAATGCCGACATGATATGTCTCGACGCCACCTAGTGGGAAAGTTAGCACTTACAATGCCTTTCTCATATAAAAATAAAGTTGGTTGTTTGCAGGTGAAAAAAAAAAGTTATAAGCGGTAGATGTTGAATGAAACACTAGTATCTATATATTGAATCATTTGGCGGGTAAGAGCTAACCCGCCGTAGCTCCGTGGATTAAGAGCACCTGACCGGACATCAGAAGGGCGCGGGTTCGAGTCCCGTCGGCGGTATGTATCTTTACTCGGAAGATTGTTTCAATGTGGATGAGTGTTTCAGGCTGATAATTATTGCTTATAATAAAAAAAATATATGTCATTTTGCTGTCCGATGATATCATTTGTATCAAACCGCCCAACCAAAAGAGTCGCCTATATTTCACCCATTCTGACACAAAACTCATCCACGCACAGCGGCGCCCAGCCTTTGTTTCTACCTATATACCAAACGCATTACATTCATTGGTTCCACCCCTATTATAGTGCGCGCTTTTTGGTTGTAGTTCGACGACATATCTCAATTTGTTTCTATTAGTTATGACTACACCAGATAAAATAATATGGTTTAGAGTGCCCTGTGAACAGTGTGAAATTATAGCAAAAATTGGCAGAAATGAAAAGCAAATGGATCGCAAGACTGCGCGTGAGGTTCCATTAACGAGAAACAGGTAGATATATTTCGCTTTGTTAACTTAAGTCTACATTGATACAAATAATATTAATAATGATGGTATACTACCTAACACCAAGTAACATATTTTTTTAAGTAAGAACATTTTGGTTTTGCTCATTAATCTTGAGAGCAAACAGTTTTTTTTTTAAATATATTTATTTTATTTTCGGTTGTCAGTCTATCAGGAAGGAGATTATATATGTTTATACCCTCATTGCCTATGTTTATTTTGCAACACTCTGTCTTTGATGAATTTGTGTATAATTTATTACATTGTCTTGTGTGGTGTTCCTGTACTTGTGATGTTTTCATAAATGTAGTAGTTGTGTGTATAAAGCCATTTTGAATTTTGTAGATTAATAAGCATATGTTGTATTCGTAAAGTTTTCCGATTTTCATTAAGTTAGTTTCTTGGTATACTCTTTTGGTGAGGGTATCTGGTCTATAGTTAAAAAGTTTTTTTATAACTTTATTTTGTATTATTTGAATTTTGTTTAAGTATGTGATATTTGTGTTTCCCCATATTTCTATGAGGTAATTAAGATGGGAATGAATTAAACTAAAGTATAATCCCCTCTTTACTTGTATTGGTAGAAGATGGGTTATTCTACCAAATACACCAATTGGTGGGATCATTTTTTGTTAAGTAAGGATTACTTACATAATATGTATTCAACGAGTCTGGCAATCTGAAACAAATTAAAAAATATTGTTATGAAAAACGCATACCTTATTAATTAAAAATTGAAATAATCTTACATAAGAGTGAAAAATATAGGCAACCCTTATAAAGGGTAAATTTAAAAAATAAATACAATGGTAGCAAACGCAAAGATAAATGTTAAAGCCTTAAATATATTAATAAATAAATCTGAAATATTGGAAAAGTAATAAGTGTCCCAAAACAGTTGTTTCTTTGGATTGATATCCTTTCCCCATCACAAACGAAAATCTCTCGTATCAATTTAATTATCTCCCGTATGGACTTTAATAACCACGTGGACAAACTATAGCCTTGATACGTGCAATACACGTTCCAGAGTGGCAGATAAATAAATAAAATAGATATTTATATTATGTTTGCCAATATATATATACGTAATATATGCATGTTTTTCAAATTATTAGCACACATGACAGTGTGCGATAAAATATGAATAAATAAATACATCTTGGAAGAAGAAGCGTAGATAACACTAATAATCTAAATATGAAAATGAACAAAATACAGAAAAATAAAAGATAACGGTCGCAACTGGGACCGTTGTCTTATACGATATTTAATATTTTCATTTTTAGAATATTGGTGTTATCTTCTTCTTCGATTATATACTACATAGATGGAAATAACCTTCAAAAGTTAGAAAAGAGAGTTGTTCTTATAAAAATTAAATAAATAGATATATATATATATATATATTCTAAGTACCCTCATGCATTACGAAAATTGAGATTCGAAATGGTGCGTGAAATGGCATTAGCCGTCTTTGGTGGCCAAATCTTAATATCCAAATACTTCTCAACCTTCCTCTCCTCCTCTCTCCTCTTTTCAGCATCACAACATACCCCAATTGGGAATGCCATAATCGGAAATGTGAAAACAGTCGGGAATTTTGTACGGTATTCACAAAAAATCTAATATATTCAAATCTTAAATTGTGTAGCAAAAAACAGTGCTTCAATCATATCTACAAGTGTTTCTTGTGATTTTGTTAAACAAGGAGTGTGTACTTAATATAAATACAAATTCTTTGACAAATCTAATATGCCTAAATTTTTAATAAGAGAGCTAGGTATAATGCCAGTAGCCGAAATAAATATTTTTATAATGATTATTATTATTAAATAATTAAATAATGATTATTATTATTAATTATCCAATTATTATTAATAATTATCCAATCATTATTATTACAAAGTGAAAATTAAAACGAATCTGTTTAAAACATGCCTTAATTTCCTAAGCCCTTAAAAATACCTGGGGAATTAAATTCTCCCCTTCTTAGAAAATCTGAACCTCTCTGCTGTGTAAGAGATTAAAAATCTAATATCATGTCGGCATTTTAAAAATTCATTCTTATCTGTAGAATAGCAGTCATGGCCGTCTCGAGGACATGGAGATTAGCAAAAACATATTTTCTACAAACTCATTAAGAATGTAAGTACCTCCTAATGAATATTAATTAAAAACAGGACCAATATGAAATTATAAATAGATAAAATAAAATCTTAAAGGTAACTACATAGCTTAATCATTATTTAATTTTGCACTTAAAAGAGTATTATTAATTATTTATTGTTAAAAGTTTAATGTGTAGGATTTTATTTTTCTTTTTATTTTTAATTAATTTTTATTATTATAATTTTTATTTTTTAGAACATATATATAAATAATATGAATATATAGTGTGTAAATGGTATAACCACATTTTGATATTGGCAAGACAGCTGTTACGCGTAATAATAATTTCATAATTATGTGTTTACAAACTATTTTTATATATCGAATAAATAATATTAAAAAAATATATTATTGAAAATTATATCTTATCTATACACAATAGGTTAAGGTACGTACTTGACTTACTTTAACCAGTGATACCTGACATTATTTGGAGTAAAAACTGTAAATGAAATTTTGGTCTCCGGTGACTTTGTCGATGACTTTTTTTTTTTTTAATTTTTCGAAAACAAAAAAAAAATTTCTGCATGTTATTACTGGTCACTTAGCCAACTGTCCAACACCTACTGTTTTTTTATATTTTGTAGCAAAACAAATTACATCAAAAATGTCACGGGAGACCAAAATATCATTTACATTTTATACTACAAATAATGTCAGGAAACCCTTGTTAAAGTAAGTTCGTACCTTAACACCCTGTATAGTTTAATATAATTCATAGTTTTTTAAAGCGCCTTTGATGTTACTAAAACTATGAACAAATTCACACCAACAACTTCCCATTGATTGAAATTGAAAATAGTTATAATTTATATTTTTGAAATAACATCATCAATCATATTTGTTCATTTTAAATCCAGATTTTGATTTCATTTTAAAAACGCTCGGAAAGGTTGAAACAACAGATGTTGTTTATTAAATAATACCTTTTGTGTCACGAAAGGATAAACAGTATTTTCAATCATAACAACAGGAGTATTTTATCTGGCAGCTCTATGCCTAGAACACAACAACAATTCAATAGAAATTGTATCGGGAAATGAATTTAATTCGCAAAGTGGAAAAAATAACAGATATGCCAGCGACGCGAAATGAATTATTTATCTTTTATTACGGAATTATTCCCGTTTTGTTGGAGCGAAGTTTAAAGATTTTTTCGGGAAAACTCGCACGTAGTGTGGGGAGCAATTAATCATTTTCTTTACAATCCTAAGAGAATAATAAAATATTATGGACGCACTTGTAATATTTTAAACGCTTCGATGAAGAAATTACCTGTATTGGGTTTTAAAACAAACAGCTTTATAATTAGTAATATTTATACATTTTTCGTGGAAAGCAATAAACTTGTTTATTACAAAGCGAATCTTTTATTTAAAATGTAAATATAATTCATGTAATTATCAAGCATGTGAACAAAATTTGTTATAAAGAATACTTAGTATGTATCCGAAAAATCTTGCTTGAAGTTCTAACGATATTATTATTCGTCGTGAACAAAGCGTACTCGAGGCTAATTTGAAAGGAAACTTTTACAATAGAGTGTCAATTTCCTTCACAATACGAAATAGGTTAACATGTTAGGTTCTAAACAAAAAAAATATATTTTTATTTCAATTAAATCTCCAAGAAAATAATGATGATATTCACAGAAAACTAAAATTCATCATGCTTGCAATGATTTTTATAAATATAATGCCCTGTAGATACCTACCTTGGGTATTTAACTTTTTTCCATAGGTATAAGAATCTTTCCAAAATCATAAAATTTTACATGTTCGTAATAAGCATTAACTTTGTGGCTCGCCATAATTTACAATAAAATATATAAATTTGTTCTAGACCACTTTAATTTTAATTACACTCTACCGGTTTCGGAAGAACCCTTCCTAAAATATAATTTAAATTTTCATTTCATAAAATTTTAGTTTTAAAGTGCCTCGTTGTATTTAAAATAGAATATTATTCAATTGTACTTTGTACTATACTTAGCAGAATATGATTTCAGAATAATTCATTGAAATTATTCATTGAAATAATATTTTTTTTGCTACATGTTTAATTTCTAGAATTCATTCAAACTTGATAAAATTTAGGGAAAACTTTCGTTAGACTAAACGAAGTTATAATACGACCATTTCTGATGACTGAATAATCATTATTTTCGTTAAAACTTAGAATGTTGAGAAATAACACAGTTCTAAGATTTTTTTATCTAACAAAACCCATTTTTCCAATGAAATATCCCATCATTCCAGACCAGCAAGAGGATGTTCCAAGAAATAATCAATTTTCCAGCCATCTCGTTTGTTTTCACATTAATTCCCAGTTGCAGGCAGCACCTCCTACTGGCAGGAAACGAACAGAAAACTATAGACACGTAGACAAACGAACACGTACAATAATGTACTTTAGTTCGGAATACCCCAAGAGATCACGAAGGTACCGGCTTGATTTTTTAAAATCTATTCAGTTTACGAAATATCTTTAATAACGTAAATATATTTAATGGTCCTTATACATGAATATTTGTACAGCGCCTTTGAAGTGATTTTCGGCTATGAGAAGATACAAATAGTCCAATATTAATTTTAATTTAGAATTGTTTAATTTGTTAATTAATTGAGCTTTTAATGTTTGTGGTTAACGGATAATTTATAGGGAGCTTTTAGGTATTCACATTTCTTAAGGCTTGCGTCAAAAAAATACTTGTAAGAGCAATCAAAACTAATAAACCTTTATTCACTCTTTACATTATACTTATGTTTAACAAATTGAGAACAATCCAATTATTATACTCTTAAAGCAATCATACCGTAACGGCACAATACAACGATTAATAAAAAAATCATGGGAATATTAAAAAAAAAATTAAAAACTAGCAGACGAGAACCACAATTGTGCAAGACTGCGCAGTGTTACATACTGGCACTTTACTAAAGCAATGTTGCAAACAGTTCGGAGACCATTTACCATCTGATGAAACCCTACGCATTGCAGAGACGGAACTTTTAACTAGAAATGTCTGCATAAGCTGTCAACAGAATCGTTACAATTTTATTTGTCAAGAAAAATTTTGGTCTCTAATTTTTTAAAAGTCTGTTATAAGATTTTCATAGATGTAGACCCCCGCCATAGATGGACCAATAGCTTCTTCGTTCTTGAAGCTCATTTGAAGTCACAATGCATTCTGTGAGGGGGGTTTCCAGACATGTTTGCGCGACTCTACATAAGTAGGTATAGAAACGTTAAAAAAAGTAGGCGAGCTCAGCAGACGGCAGACGATGGCAGACAGCCCATGATACGTTTGTCTCCCAGGAGAAAGGACAAGCAGAACTAACAATCCCGGACGCGGAGACAAAATACTGCAGTAGAATTCCATTCGACGGAGCATTTGATATATTCAGTTATCTCGCGGTGGGAAATAGAAAAAAAGGGTTTAATAATACCGCTAATAAAGTAATTTAACAATTATTAAACATTAAATTGTGTACGTATATAACGTTATTATTATGTATTTTTCTTTGTAACCCCATGATATAATCAAGGCAAATCGATAAAACACATTTAAATTGTTGTTTTATTATTAAGACCTGTCAATTTATCATGAGGGCCTAATCGATTTCTCTCCGTGCACCCTTTATTTGCCTGGAAAGAATTTATCCAACAATAATAGAAGAATCATGGTCGTAAAAAGGAATTTCAAGTCAATGCACATATTTTTAAGTCGCAAAGTAAAGATTTTATGAGCTAATGAAATAAAAGTTAGAAAAGACGCCACAAAATTCTATACATATTTTTTTAGTTCGATAAAAATCTTTAAAAATATTATGAGCTAATGAAATAAAAGTTAGAAAAGACGCCACAAAATTCTATAAATATTTTTTTAGTTCGATAAAAATCTTTAAAAATATGATATTGAAAAAATCAAGTTAAAAACATCAATATGATATCAATTCATTAAACGTTATCCAACTTTTCTGCCTATTATCGGATGTCAGACAGCATGATGGGGCTTTGAAGACTGCCGCTTTAATTGAGGGCATCCATTTTCTGACTTTTTATACATATAAGTATCTACGTTCATAGCACAAAGGATAACAATTATTATAAGCAATAATTATCAACCCGAAACACTCATCCACATTGAAACAATCTTCGGAGAAAAGATACATGCCGCCGACGGGACTTTCTCGGAAGATTGTTTCAATGTGGATGAGTGTTTTAGACTGATAATTATTGCTTATAATCATTGTTATCCTTCGAGCTATGCATAAAATCTTGTCTTAAACATGAGTTTATCAATTAAAAATAATCTACGTTCATGTCACAATCGTGAACATTTTCTTTAAGGAATGCGACGAGGAAGCATTAAAATTAACATTGTTGCTTAATGCTTTAAATACATCAAAAAGGATTAATATGTAATTATAAATACATAATTAAAAATTAAATTAAATTAAAAAACTCAGACTAATATTGACTATACAAATTTCAGTGAAACTCGAAAAAAATGCAAAAATCTCTCTAAAATCTGCTATAAAACATATATAAATTCTATCGAAAATACAGCCTTAAAATCGAACAATCTCTGGAAATTTATTAAAACAATAAACAACGACAGCGCAGACTATCCACCACAAATGCATATGGATGACAAATACGCCAACAATACACAAGATATCGTAAATCTTTTCTCAGATTTCTTCAAAAATGTTTATGATGATGAAACACCAGAAGAAAATATTACTTCATATGCATTTAAAAAAACCATACATTTAACAGACTGCTACATCACGCAAATCAAAATCATCACGCAATCTTGCAAAAAGAAACTACTTTCCCTAGATATTAACAAATCTGCAGGCCCGGACACCATCCCACCAATTTTCATAAAACAGTGCTCCACCGTATTGTCTAAACCACTAGCCATTCTCTTCAACCATCTACTATCTTCTAGATATTTTCCCACCTACTGGAAATCCAGCTATATTATCCCAATATTCAAAAAAGGTGATGAGACTGACATTTCAAACTATCTGTAATACCCAAAATCTTTGAATCTCTAGTTCTGGATGAAATTTATCCCACACTTATAAAGGTAATAAATGAAAAACAACATGGCTTCATTAGAGGTAGATCAACCACAACAAATTTATTACTCTTTCAAAACTATATATTGGAGTCTTTTTCTAAAAATAAACAAGTTGACTGTATATATACTGATTTCTCAAAGGCTTTTGATAAAGTGTCTCACAAAGTACTGATCCGAAAACTTCATGCTCTGGGAATCAGAGAAAATATGTTAAGCTGGTTAAGTAGTTACATAGCTGGTAGAACTTTATTTGTTAAAATAAAATGTTATTTATCTAAATCATTTTACGCAACCAGTGGCGTACCGCAAGGTAGTCATCTTGGCCCAGTTTTATTTCTTATTTTTATTAATGACATAGTCGACTGCTTCAAAGATGTCAAAGTATTGCTATTCGCTGATGATATTAAATTATATAAAGAAATAACTCTCTTGAACCACTGTCAAGTTCTTCAGTTTAATATAGACATGCTTAATAACTGGTGCTCTCAAAACAATTTATATTTAAATGTAGAAAAATGCAAAACTTTGACCTTTTCCAGAAAAAAAACATCACTGGTTTTCGACTATTCGATAAATGAAATAAGTTTAGAAAGAGTAATGGAGATGCGAGATCTTGGCATAATAATGGATGAGAAACTAGACTTTACGGCCCACATTCAACAAATTGTGAATAAGAGTATGAAGACATTAGGTTTTATTTTAAGAACAATTAAAAACTTTGAATCGTTACAAATCATAAAACTGTTGTACGTATCCCTTGTTAGAAGTCTAATAGAACATAACTCCATAGTCTGGTCGCCCTTCTACAAAATTCACATCCATAATGTTGAAAGAGTTCAAAGAAAATTTCTACGTTTCATAAATTTTAAACTTAACATCCCTTTAGAGCATATAAATTACCTGTCATTAATGAATATTTTAAATATTCCAACTTTAGAAAACAGACGAAAAATAAACGACCTAACCTTTTTATTAAAATTATTAAACTCTAAATTCGATTGTTGTGAACTCCTACATTTAATAAATATACATGTACCTACAAGAACCACTAGACAAACATCAACATTATACATACACACATCTCATTCCAACTATAGCTTACATTCTCCAATACAACGTTTACATAGCCTTGGTAACAAATACTTAAACAATATTGATGTATTTGACAATACTTTGAACTTGGCAAACTTCAAACGCCGTATGTGCGAACTATTTCCAACTATCTCATAATCTATTGCAAATACCAATTTTATACGATTTTATTAATATTATTTTTGATTTGGAGGATAGTCGCAGACTATTTATTTTTACTTCATTTATATTCTATGTTACCTAAATTTTGTTAACTTATATATTTTATGTGCCTGTAACCTAAATTTTGTTTCTTATATTTTCTTTTACCTATATTTTATCTACTCGTATTTTCACTGTAATTAATTAAAAAATGTATTGTTTTATATGTAAAAGCCCTATGGGCGTTTAAATAAAATAAAATAAAATAATTACTTGATTTCCTAATCAGAAGACAATGCATATTTAAATAAATAGAATGCGTCATTTACCAACACGCAATATAATTGAATAAATTAATTGAACATTTGTATTTGTATTATAATAATATGTAAGTACATACTCGTAGGTGATTAACCGTTGATTAACATGAAATAAATTAGTCGTAATTCCAATTGAAAATCTGCTTATATAATGAGTATTCTCTACGGCGGGTAAGTGTAATCTAAAGAAATATCTAATTGCATAATTTCGCATTAACTTGTTGAAAGCCAACATACAAAAAATATATTTTTTCAATACGACGTAAAATATTTGACAGTTCTCACCTTTCTTACGAATTTAATTTTTATAACATTTCTTTTGTGATATAATGCAAAAATTACATCAAAATAATGTAGATAAAACGAACTTCCCAATAATCATTTTTTCAAACTTCGCAAAATCACTTTGTGGCGTCATTTTGAATTAAATTAAAACAAATAACTTTGTATTAAACCACTATTATATAATCACAATTACCTTTATGATTCAAACCCGATGGTTTCTTCGTCAGGGTAGTAATGACATTAAATAACAAAAGAAACAAACAAGTATAGAATTAAAAGAACTATGGACAAAAATATTATAGAGAGAGATGATTAATTAATTAAAAAATATCGTAAAAAACAATTATTTAAAATTAAATAAAATAAAATTAAGTAATTGTGATTATATAATAGTGGTTTAATACAAAGTTATTTGTTTTAATTTAATTCCCAATAATCACTCAAATATATGCTTTCCACAGAGGATTTATATAAAAAAACAATGAATAAATATAGACTTCGAATATGTCAGCGTTCATATTATCAGGCGGCAGCCATTTTGACCGCCATTTTTGGTGCCCGGCGCGTCATTGGCAATTAATATGAATTATTCAGAGTGGCTAAATGCTATCCAGTAATTCGTTATGTCAAGATCGAGAATGGCCTAGGCGATGCTGACCTTGTTCTTCATACAATTCCTTTTTGCATAAGGGGCGAAATCGCTTAAAAAACCGGACCCACCTAAAAGAGGTTTTAAGGGGTGGGAAAGAGGGTTTGGGTAGTTTTTATAAATCTCATGTACCTAACTCCTGTTTGAAGGTTAAGTCTGCAATATTTCATCAATCTTGGAATAAACGTGATAAATTTTTAAAAAAATAAACTCACACCGGGGGACCTTTTTCTTTGTACACATAAATATATAGATAGATTTGCGCAAAATGCTGTTTAAAATAATATTATTAATAAGTATTATTTTGTTGTAATTTTGAATGATATTTTCGATAAAAATGACAAACGTAATATTTTAAAATTTGTAACTAAAAAAGCTGTTGGTTTTCTAAATGACCAAATAATTGATTTTAACGGTAAATTATTAGCATTTCAGCGTATAATTAGAAAAGTATTGTTTTTGAATAAACTGGAGTAGTAGCTAGCATAATCACAGAACCGATCCATAATTTCACACCTAACTGGGTTAATAATAATTAGTAGGATAATCTACTATTTCATTGTTAATCAAAACAGTCAGACAGGTGAGAGAGAATGGAAATAGATCAATATTTTTGAATTAAGTACATTACAGAGACCAAACAAATATATACGCTCACAACATAAAATAGAGAAATTAAGAAAAAAATCATTCATTCACTGCTGGACGAAGTTTCCATCATTCTTGGTATCTACCTTCTCATTCTAACATCTAGTCGATTTTGGAATACAAAAGAAAACTTTTTGGAAGAAAAATAAATGTCGTAGCACGTCACTAAGTTGACGTTTTAAGACCATTTTATTGTGTGGGTAATTAAACGATATAGGTACCCCACCATATTATATACAATTTACTAGCTGATACCCGGCGTGCATTGCAGTGCCACTTAAATAAAAAAAATTGGTTCTCCTGCGTGTCCTTTCCCATTCGTCCTGTTTCCCTTCCGCCACCTCTTCCCCTTCCGAAACTCCTTCCCCTCCCGCGTTCAACTTTCACCTTCCCTCTCGCTCTCCCGCTGCCCCCTCACGCATTCCCCTTCCACCTTTTCCGCCTTTCCCCCTCCCTTGCCCCCTTCCCGCGAACCCCCCCTTCTTAATTCCTCTTCGCCTCTCCCGGATTCCCCTCCCCCTCAAGACTTTGTTCCTTGCCGCTAAACTCTTTGACCTATTTCAATTTTTTATGCAAATTTCATAAACCAGAGCTCGCGGAAGGAGAAGAGAAGGAGGAAGAGCGCCATCAAATATACTTTACGACTTATTCTCATACCTACCAAAAATATTTTAAAAAAATCATAAAAATCGGTCCAGCCGTATCGGAGGGGTGCGACCACAAACACGTGACACGAGATTGTTATATATATATAAGATAAAAGTAGAATGTATACAAAAAAAATCGCGAGAAAAGTATTCAATTGAGCAAAAAGTTCACCCAATTAACTACAATTCATGTGCTGAATATTGAAATATCAAAGGAAAATATTTACCCAGCATCTATTTTCAAGGACCTACGTCACACTTTGGGATAAATCGGAATCCTTGAAACTAAATTTGTCGGTATCTTAAAAACTTTCATACGTTTTATGCTAACTTGGTCGCATAAAAAACATTGGAGAAGTAATAAAAATACATTCTTGAAAATACTTTCAAGATGTGATCCAGAGCGTAATGGAAAATTAAGGAGTTTATAATATCTTTACCCAATGAGACGGCGCTTGTGGATGATATTTTTTGATAAAAAGAAATGTCAAGAGACAGCGAAACTCGAGAAATGTCAAGCATTTCTCGGGATGAGTTATTTGCGTTATTTCGGCTTTTTCTCAACAAAGATAAAGTAGGGTGTCCCTTAAAAGATAATTTGTTATTTTTGATACTGTATTTTGCAACGCGGTCACTGAGAAATTTTATTTGTAATATTTACATTGTAAAATCATTTTTTGACGAAAATCGAAGCATTCTAGATATGGTTTTGACTTGTAGGTATAATTGTGACATTTTCCCTTTTTTGCTTGCTAAGTACAAGTCTTCACTTAAGACTGGTGGTGGGTAGTTATATTGATTGCCTGTATAATTTTGGTGATGAAGATCACTAGAAAGGGTATTAATTCCTTGATTCTTATCAGCATACTGACAAATCAAGGCTTTCTAGATATGGTTTTGACTTGTAGGTATAATTGTGACATTTTCCCTTTTTTGCTTGCTAAATACAAGTCTTCACTTAAGACGGGTGGTGGGTAGTTATATTGATTGCCTGTATAATTTTGGAGAATGAAGATCTCTAGAAAGGGTATTAATTCCTTGATTCTTATCAGCATACTGACAAATCGCAGCTTTCTAGATATGGTTTTGACTTGTAGGTATAATTGTGACATTTTCCCTTTTTTGCTTGCGAAGTACAAGTCTTCACTTAAGACTGGTGGTGGGTAGTTATATTGATTGCCTGTATAATTTTGGAGAATGAAGATCACTAGAAAGGGTATTAATTCCTTGATTCTTATCAGCATACTGACAAATCGAAGCTTTCTAGATATGGTTTTGACGTGTAGGTATAATTGTGACATTTTCCCTTTTTTGCTTGCTAAGTACAAGTCTTCACTTAAGACTGATAGTGGGTAGTTATATTGATTGCCTGTATAATGTGATGAAGATCACTAGAAAGGGTATTAATTCCTTGATTCTTATCAGCATACTGACAAATCAAAGCTTTCTAGATATGGTTTTGACTTGAAGGTATAATTGTGACATTTTACCTTTTTTGCTTAAGTACAAGTCTTCACTTAAGACTGGTGGTGGGTAGTTATATTGATTCCCGTATAATTTTGGTGATGAAGATCAATAGAAAGGGTATTAATTCCTTGATTCTTATCAGCATACTGACAAATCGAAGCTTTCTAGATATGGTTTTGACTTGTAGGTATAATTGTGACATTTTCCCTTTTTTGCTTGCTAAGAACAAGTCTTCACTTAAGACTGGTGGTGGGTAGTTATATTGATTGCCTGTATAATTTTGGTGATGAAGATCACTAGAAAGGGTATTTATTTCTTGATTCTTATCAGCATACTGACAAATCGAAGCTTTCTAGATATGGTTTTGACTTGTAGGTATAATTGTGACATTTTCCCTTTTTTGCTTGTTAAGTACAGGTCTTCACTTAAGACTGGTGGGGGGTAGTTATATTGATTGCCTGTATAATTTTGGTGATAAGATCACTAGAAAGGGTATTAATTCCTTGATTCTTATCAGCGTACTGACATAGTTCAATGTCTGGTCGCGCCGTATGCATTATGTTTGGTTCATTGGTACAGGACATGAGAAGATGGTGAAATAAATATTGTTGAAATTTAAAATGCTCTGCTTTGAATAAACACTATAGTGGATAAGACCGTTATAAAAAAATAATAAACAAAGATATTGTAGTGTCAGGCAGATATCAGTAATTGTGTAGGGGCTCTTTGAATAATAGAAGTCCTTTTACAAAAGTAAGTCCTTGTCCTTTTGTACTGTCTTATACAAAACTGGTTCATTAATAATATTTACGTGTTTATAATGCATTATGCTTCTGGGTCTTGACCGACTATAACTGTCTGGGAATTGAATCTGAGAGCACGAATTCTTGTTGAGCTCAGTGAATCTACTCTAATGGCCCGACATCTGTCGGAACCTGACGTTAGATTTAAGCCTTTTGATATTTATAAAAAACAACTGAAACTACGTAGCATTCAAAAACTGAGAGGGCATCGCCCAGACCCTGTGATATAAGGTTATGTTCATGCAAACTGGTCAGGATAAATTCATTCGAACTACGAACTAGACAAGCTCTCGTATTAGTAAACGGATTCAGAAATAAGCTTTTAACTACGCAAGATATTTTCAATTTGGGAGACGGGAATGGGTACCACCGCCCCGGGAACCATTTATTGGATAACCAACACCTCTGCCATAGGTCATCCCAAGTGGTTCGCTACGTTTGGTGACTTAGCAGGGGTGCCCGGGTTCATGGGGTAAGGTTAATCTAGGTCTTGGCGGCGGATGATCTAGACACACTGAACCCCAGATTCCTACCCAACCCTAATACCTTTTTCCTTCCCAAAACTTCCTCTCCTTCCTTTCCTTAAAAATACCCTCCACACAGCATCCCCAAAGATGACATAGGCCCTGAGGGATATTATTTTCCTCAGGGCCTCCTGTGTGGACATAATGTAAAAAAAAATATATTATTCTATCAAGTTATATCGTTCGGTGAAGAAAAATCTTGCTATTTTAAAAGTTTACAAGAAACGGACTCTTTTTTCTGTAATTTTTCACAAAAAAAAATTCTGAAAAATCAGACAAATTTTTTTAAACTTAAATTAACCTTGCTTTGATTTCGAATCCTGGCAGAAGCTAATGAAAAAAACGTCCGTGGGAATCCATTTTAATTTGATATCTAGCAGTTTGGCACCATCATTGTGTGATAATTCATTTCAGACATTTAACTACGTGATTAATAATGATTAATCATTGTTATAATGGATACCATGAATTAAAGTACCTGCTTCGAAAGTGGGCTAAGCGATGGCATAATTTTTAGAGGTTAGGCTTATGTTCGGAAATTATAATATCATGGGTAATTAGTCAAAACCCTAATGGGGCTTTTGACATTTAAATGTCGTCGTTGAAATGACTTAACCGAGCACTGAATAGCCACACTTTAGATATCATTATAAAGGTCATTTGTGAGGGCCGCGAGTGCCGAACCTGGCGATAGCCTTTCTAGAGGTAGCCAAACATCGTTTGAGAACAATGCATTATTATATATACAATATTATGATAGTTTTCACAGAAATAATAGAACAAAAATGGATAGGTATAAAGTAAAGGTCGTAATTAGATTTTTTTAAATGCTAAGTTTAGGGATGAATATGTATGCAAGTATTTTTACTAGTAAGGTACATAATATATTCACATTATTATTCAAAGTTTTTCAAATCAATTACAAAGAAGTATTTTTTTAATAAATAATATAATATTATACTTCATTTTATTTTGTTTAATCCCTATCTTTTATTTAAAAAATAGCCATCTCTTAAATTTATTTTCTTATTAATAATTATATTAAAAATAATTTATTTTTGTTGTTTAAACATCTTTATTATGTTTTGATAATTTATATAATGTAATTTTTCATATTTTTTAAATAATTTTTATATTTAATTTTAAATAATTGTTTTTTACGATATTTTTAATTAATTAATCACCTCTCTCTAAAATATTTTTGTCCATAGTTCTTTTTAGTCTATACTTGTTTGTTTATTTTGTTATTAATGTCATTACTACCCTGACGAAGAAACCATCGGTTTTGAAACATGTAGGTAATTGTGATTATATTAGTGGTTTAAACAAAGTTATTTGTTTTAATTTAATTCAAAATGACGCCACAAAGTGATTTTGCGAAGTTTGAAGAAATCTAATTATTTGTTTTTATTATTACGGTGAAGAATTTTAACCCCTGTGTCCTTATTCAAAGTATGATTGGCGGAAATAAGATAATTGGCAAACTCCAAAAATTATTATAATTTAAACATCTTAAATGTTCCGTGATTCTAATATTTACATTTCTGGTTGCCTTACCTATGTAGACTGATGGACAATCATTGCAACATAGTTGGTAAATGCCTGAGTGGCTTAATTTGTGATCTCTATCTTTAGTGTTTTTAAAAAACAACAAACAAATAAACTAAAAGAAATTTATATATTTTATTGTAATTAAAAAAAACCTGTAGGCACATAGGTAATAATTTAATTTACTAAAAATGATTAGTAGGTATGTGAAAACAGTAGGATCGCATAACAACGAAATCATGTCATCAGTGCTAAAAGTATTAAAGGTTTGCGAAACCCGTCCGCTGGCCGCTGGCATTAAAACCGGCATGAATATTCATCAAAGATCGGCCCATCAGCCAAATATGCCGCCTTTGCGCCCGGCTAGGGCGGGGGCGGGCAGGAGCGGGCGAGAGCGGGGGCGGCTGAAAGGGTGAAATTGGGTTTTTTCTCGCCCTGGCACGCCGGGCGCGGTCAGGTGCTAAAGGGGGGGCCACCCCTATTATTCGCTCGCCGAGGGTGCAAAATGTATGTAAACATTATAATACTCCTTTCATGCAGTGATCTCTCAAAGCGTGTATGGGTGTTGGGAGATATTTAAATGTAGGAACAGGGTTACACCTTACACACGTCATATTCTATGCTAAGGTTTGGAACTTCCGTGAAATAAATCCTGGTGTGTGTGATGTGACAAAAAAATGTTTATTTTGTACTCACTGTAAATATATATTTTTATATTGTGCTTGCTCAGACTCATGCAAAATTACTGGATAATATGAATTATCGACAAACAGTTCCAATTTCGAATTAATGTGATTTTCTGTTAAAAATATTATATTACTAGCTTCTGCCCGCGACTTCGTCTGCGCAGGATTAGTACTTCGATTAGCCAATTTTCTTTTCGTAGGTCTCATCTATATTTATACCTAAAATATATCCCTTTATATTTAAAATGTCTATAATTCTTGATTCGATTCAAGGGTGAGTACTTCAAATAAATTCACTAATTTAAATATTTTCTAAAATAGAATTTTGGTTTTACAATCATTGTTTTTCAAAATGTCATTCTTAAATTTTGACATTTTCTATTAAACAATAATTATTATTTGTAATACATGGAAAATAGCAACCTATGGGTATAAATTATAGCCTATATGTTATTCTGGTGTATAAGCTATACTATTGTAAAGTTTCATTAAAGTCCATTCAGTGGTTTTTGCGAGAAAGAGTAACAAACATACATACATCCATACAAACTTTTGCGTTTATAATATTAAGTAAGATAAGTAGATGTACCATTTTATCGCTTGTCTGATTTCATTTCTTTTTTTTTTAAATGTGAATACGTATATTTTTAAATTTCACGGTTTTTTGCCGGTAGTTACAAATAATTTTCTAACTAATTTTCAAAGAACTCACTACCTTCTGTTTCGCTTTTCAACAATGCCTGTTCACCTCAAGCCCATCCAATTCGGTCCGCCTACAATACCATATAGTTCACCCCATACAATCTCAATTCCAAACCCAGCCCGGGCCACCCACCCACTCCCCGTACCTGTGAGTTTAATACATCACTGTCTCAGTGGTATCCATCTCGGGTAGAACGGGTGTGCCATACAACAAATACATAGTGACTGGTTATTGATATTATGTATGGTGGAAATGTAGAAAGGCTATGTAGGAGAGACAATAAAATTTGTCTACTTTTTAAATTACTGTTCTAACTCCTGGTGTCTGTCTCACAAACTCTTTAAATAAAAACTCCGGGGTCAAAAAAACTCTTGGGACTTTATTTGTGATTGATAACAATGAGTTCTCATGGTTTATTTAGCAGGTGGTAGAAATTATTCTGGACCCTGACCTTGAGATTGCAACATTATTTATTATACTCTCAATCCCTTTATTAACGACAGCTATATGCTACCTATGGGTAACCTATTAAACTACTATTTATGGTGCCATCTATGAATATCCTCTAAAACTAACATTCTAGGATATCACAATTACTTGACAGTTAGGTGAATGCCTACAGACAATAATTTATGAACAAAAAAATCTTAGGCAAGGAATCATAACTATATCGTACACATTATATAACAAAAATAGCGGTAAAAATATGATTGTCTCAAATGAAAAAATGAGAGGCGCTAATGTTCTCTTCAATGATTGAATATTACAATTTGAGGTATTTTTTTTTTTTTTTAATTATTATTAATTTTATAAATACATTTTATACACTAATTAATTATATAATATATATGTTTGATGTACCTCCATAAAAAATCAGGGCTTGTGTGTATGGGGGGAGGGGGGGGAGGGGTGTTATTATATAGTTTTTATTTGTTATGATTTAGTTCAGGTTTTGAGTGTGCTTTTAGTAATTCAAAAAACAGTCAACTCAACAAAGTGGCAAATCAATAATACACATTTGAAAATAGATATAAAGTATAAAGTCATGAAAAGTTATGAAAAAAACTAGGTTAGGTTGTGTTTTTTTCATTAAAAATATATGGCTTTACATCATTTTGCTGTGTTGTCTTGTTGATTTGCCACTGTGTTAGGTAATTTTGGTTTTGATTTAAGAGAGAGAAAGTTAAAAATATATTTTTTGGATGCGAGGTCTACTGTTCATAGACCTACTAGTTAAAACTAACTAACCTTCTTATGTGCTGAATCAATGTTTAAAAAATATTATTCGTAGTTGTAATATGTCGTTTATACTTACATTTTGATTTGGAAACTTTGGACTTGAGGGTTTTTATGAGTAAGCCGAAGGTATACTTATAAAGAAAAAAATAATAATAAGAACTATAAATTTTTCGTTGTTTGTTTTTGGGGTGTTATGCCGTGTTGTGCTACCTCCTTCTTTAGCCGACGTTTCGGACAGCGTTGCAGTGTCCATCTTTCAGGGCAGATCCGGCAGATCCGTCGATGTGAAATTGTTGTGTTAAGTGTGGCTGTGTGCTTTTGGCCGTGAAAATCTAAAAACGTAAAAGAACTATAAAGTTATAGATTCTCAGATTTTCTCAATTTTGTCCTGATATAATACAAGTACTCTTGGAATGAAAACATTGCTTAAAATAGCTAAAGCAATGTTTAGAAGAGACCAGATCTATATAGTCAGATAGTTTCCAACCTCCCTTTTGGCTCTCTCTTCCCATCCCAGCCATAAAACATTCCTAAAATGGACATAGCATATTTCCACTGGTACCTGCTATTAGATCTTCTGTTCGAAATAACATTTTGAAAAGCTGTTTACAGAAGCTTTTGTTTTAGTGTTGTTATCCTATCAAAAATGGTCCCATCCATTACCGGTTTCCCTGCGGGGGAAAATGGATACAGTTCCATCCCTTTCTAATATATTATGGATAACGGTGTTCCCGAGTTGCACGGCTTTGTTTCCTGCGGTGATATCCCCACTAACGAACAATTCCTAAAAGCGACCATTATTTCTCTTCGGCGGACGTTCAATCTGCTCCTCGCCGCTGGAAATAAATTAATCTGTTTTCGTTTACCGCTCTTAAAATGAGATAAATAATTAAGATTTGTTTCATTTGCGAAATTCTGGTCTTTGTGCAATTCGACCAATCGAAAAACAAGGTATCATCTGATGCATCTTCGTTTTGCAATATTGAAACTTTTTTAGAGCCTACACGGAGAAAAATGTCATTCTAAAATACGATAATTTTATTCGTAAAAACGGTTAAAAACAGGACTGAACTTACGACCAAATTAACAGTGTTTCAATGTTTATTGGCGGGAAAATGTAAGAATAAACATTGAAACCCTGTGGAACCAGACAGTGGAACCTACTTATTTAAGGGATCGGAATAGTGATGGATAAGGCAAATTAACGTTCAAATGAAAGTTTCTGAGAATTATTATATTATATTACACATTCAGTTCAGAAACAGGTAGGTCTATACTCTTGGTATCGCCCTGGTGAGCGCCCACCATTTTTCAAGTTTTTCATATTCTTATTTTGTAAATTACCAAAATACTGACCGTCCTCTAAAAACCTCTAAGTTTAAGAATGGGAAAAATAGTCATGTTTTCGGACGTCTTTTTTTTCAAAATTCTAATTATCAATGGTTCAAAATACGACATAATCAAACAAAAAATGTTTTAAACATAATTTGGTTGGGTATAAAGGTGAAACCACTGAAGCGTAGGTATGACAAAAATCTGAAATTTTAGGTCCTTGAAAATAACACTAGAAGTGTCTTCCACACAAATTTAATGGAAACAAAAATCTATTTAGGCCAACCGCCCATCTCACTTACACTTCTCTGATATTATAGATTTCCATCCCATTTAAATTTGGAAATAAAACAGTTTTGTGTAGAAATACATGCCTAAATAGTGCGCATATTTGGATCGCGAAACACGCTCTCAAGGCACCTCTTGTGTTATTCTTTATTCTATGGCAATTAGACTCTTCGAGTTTGTACCTAACTACCTAAAACGAGTTCTAGGGAAGGTCTTCATAATAATTTTATAAGGAATTATAATTTTCTTTTCATACAATATCAGTAGGTAGGTAGCATGGGCGCTTGTTACCTTTGACATCGAAAAGCCAACCAACCCGAATATCACCGACGAATATCAACTTAACAAGTCAGGATTTTCCATTATTCGTTTACACAATACAATAAAAACGGCTTTATAAATAAAATCAAGTAAACTCTAAAGGTACTTTTAAGGCTCTCATACAATAGGAAGGTAGGCACTTGAACTTAAACTGTCATTAGTTTCAGTACAGCAATTTTACGGAAAAGATTTTTTAACTTTCTATATTTTGTATTGTACTCTTATTGACCTATGCCTACTCAAAAAGCACAGTATTAATAATAAACTGAAGACTTTTTTACATTCATCATACTTTATGTTTTATAATATTTAGATTTTTTTCATTTTAGATATTGTTAACGGTGTCCGGCCACTAGTACTGCGAGCGGAAACTGGTGAATCCACTTCAAAAAGAGAACCTAAAAAAACTTTAATTTTACGATCTGAGCATTTCCATAATATAACTTACTAACTAACCATCACGCCGTTTCCCCGCAGGGGTAGGCAGAGAGAACAGACCGCCAAACAACTCGGTCTTGGCACACTCTCTTTGCCTCATTCACATTCATACATTGTTTCACACATACTTTTCTATTTTTCCCATAATATTTACCTTTTAAACATTTTTTCAGTAAATAAAGGGTAAAAAATACTTAGTATCTCGCAGGTTTAAGACCACCATTAAATATTGAAACGTTGATCTCCTCTATATGAGAGAGTTTGGTTTTTACCCATAGCTGTTTCCAACAGCATCTATCTTTATAATGCTGAGTAACTGCAGCCTTAGTTCCAGACGGGACGTCACATTAATGCTGATGGCTTATAATAAATTACTATCAATCCCAGACATACTGGCTAAAATAGGATGTCCCGGATAAATTCACGCGAGGCCGCCAACACAGGCTTTTAATTCTTCCCAGGTGCAGAACTAACTTACCAATGGTAATTGGGAAGACTCCATAGGTTAACTCCCTCGCAGCCAACTTGGATATTTTCCACATGTCATACAAAGATTTTAAGCGCGAAATATTATATATGTTTGAACTGTGTACTTATGTATAAAATTTTTCTCCTAATTTAAATGAATTTATTTTGTCAAAAGCTTATTTGTAATTTTGTTTACCGTTTTTGCAATGTATTGTTTTTTGTACTGTTTTTGCAAATAAATAAATAATTCTCCCACTGTCCGTGTTGTTCACTGCTTACGTGATCAAAGGGATGATTTTACATACAGAGGGTAACTACCTACCCCTTTGTAAATGTGTCGCAATTCTTGATCCGGAAAGCCTACAGAAGATTAAAGAATTAATATAATTTTTTTTGACAAATATGTCAAACTGTGTCATAATTAGAGAATGCTTTGATATTAATTAATCCCCGTGACATTTTTAAGGGCGGTTTACATTCGGCGAAAAAAATTTAATTGTTTTTTTTTATAAGGATTGAAATGGGAATTAGATTAATTGGAATCTGTACTGTTAGCCAACATTTTAATTGGCGTTTTTGTAGAATGAAACCGAAATCTTTTACAGTGACAAGACACTATCTGAATTAGCCAGGGAATTATTTTATATCTACTTTGATCGACTGATATGACAGAAAATGGAAATGTGGACGAAATATGTGGGCGGGTCTGCTTTTTCTGCCTTCCACTTAGTCCTCATTTTGGCAAGCAACGTGTCAAAAGTTATTTCAATACGTTGGAGAAAATAATAAATCCATTCGCGATTATATTTTAAGCAAGCGAGCCGATAAAAATAAATCGACGAATGAATATTAATTTTAATAATAAAAATGAGAGGATCAATTTCATTTTTGCCGTATTGTAAGAACACTATTTTTAAATGTTAGAAGCCAAACCATAATATTACTAATATTATAAACGCGAAAGTTTTTATGGATGTATGTGTGTTTGTTACTCTTTCACGCAAAATTTACTGAATGGATTTTAATGACCCTTTACAATAATATAGCTGATAAATTAGAATAACATATAGGCTATAATTTATAAAGCTAGCTATTTAGTTTCAATATATTGAAAATAATAATTTTTGTTTTTAAAAGAAAATTTCGTAATTTGAGAGTGACATTTTGGAAAACAGTAATTGTTAAATCAAAATTTTATTTTAGAAAGTATTTAAATTAGTGAATTTATTTAAAGTACCTACTCGCCTAATTCTTTGAATCGAATAAAGAATTATACACATTTTAAGAAAAGAAAATAGATTACTCGAAGTACCAATCCTACGTAGACGAAGTCGCGGGCAGAAGCTAGTTTTATTATAATTCAGAAGATATATTGGTAGAATCTTATTGCTTCAGGCCTTGAAGCTTTATGGTTAACATATAAAATGTGGTAATAAAAAAATATGGAATGTTTTGGAATTATATTGAAAATTCCGCTCTTCTTTGTGGTTTTGTGTTTGATATTTTTGAACTTAAATATCTATTACACAACATTTTATTATCTTTTATATTGTTCTGATAATATTTTATGCGTGACACTAACTTGAAAATAACAAAACACTCAAGATTTATTTATGTAACAAAACTCGTTCTCAGACATTTTTTTGAGGATGTCCATTTGAATAAAACAAGTCTGGGTACACATCACATCACAATCCAGTAAGCCTTTATCACACACATTAAACATGCAATAGTACTTTGATATTATGCGAAGCCCGGCACGTCTAGTTATTCCAGATGAACAAACTTTGATCCCCGAGCCGTCTGGACATGTTCCTTCCTAGTTACCAATATGGAGGAACTCGTACCATGAATCAAATGATAAATAATGCATAACGACACACTCCTATGGATGTAACGTTCAAGGGGCACAGAAACAGCGGCACGCGAGCTACACATAACTGACACCTGAGTAACCTAACTAAAAATCAAGCCATTTCTCCGTAGGGGTTTGGTGAGTGGATGGCCAATCACACAGTTCTATCATTTTATTTAAAAAATATTTTTTCAAAAATATTCACAGTTTTTTTACACACACCGTACATTACCATTATGCGACTTCGTTTTCCATTCACGTTCATGTTAAATATCATTCTCATCCTTCTTTATACCTAAATCTGACGTACAGGGTATATTAAAACATGTTCACATAAAGTAAGCATCGCTAAGATAAACGTTGTTCATAAAAAAACTGACTTTTCGGATCTCCAGAATCCGAATACGTTACTAACGTTTCAAAGTTCTCATTTCTAAAGCATTCAGTCTACTTTAGCCCTTCCAGTGAAAGTTCCATGCCTCACTGCAAGGATTTATAATCCTGCCAAAAGAAGAGAATTCATATACAATAATATGCATTCAACATACTAAAGCTTCAACATTAACCATTGTGTTCTTTTTCGAGCGAACAACGTGACCCATAAGAAAGAAAATACGTAGGAAACGAACCATTTTATCACGTGGATGGAACGAGTTACTGTTGACAGAATACTACAATGCATACAGGTACACAAGAGTTCCAGATGCACGTATCTGCACAACAGGACTATAATAATTAACAGTTAAACAAACAAATACAACGGCAACCAAAAACTTAAACTGCGCAAAGAAATTAGCCTGCAATACGTGCGAATTTTGAAGAAGTTTACCCCTCGTAGAAAGTCTGCAAAAATACAAGTTGGTCGTTTACGTGAAACTTTGGATTTCCTTTTGGATACCTTTGGATACCTTTCCCAACAAGATGTTGTACACTACAACATTGTTTTGTTTTTTTTTTACCCTAATAAGGGTAGTGAAGCCAATCTTGGAGGGTTTATCGAAATAAAATATCTTAATTCCAACATTCATATCGACTGTCCAGTTACTTGGGATTTGAAATAATTTGCAAAATCGAAACGCAACACAACCTGAATTGAACACAACGAACCACAACACATCACAGTTGACGGCTTCCGTGGTCGAGGGGTAATGCTCTTGACTCGCAATCCGAAGGGCGCGGGATCGAATCTCGCCGAGAGTAAATATATTTTATTTGATTAATTTGTGTTATTTGACAATTAATTAATTAAAAATAACATATCGTTTGTGAGACTGAGTACATTCTGCGAAAATAACAATTCTATTTATGGACAAAGTAGGAAAAATATATTTCGTACATTATAAGAATATATTTATGGCAAACATTAATTATTTTATGCCAGAAAATTGAATTTTAATGCGTTTTTCTAACATGCTTTATATTCTATGCACAGTTTTTCACACATGGTTTATATTCTGTACACAGTTTTCGTCATAATTTTTAATACCATATCATGTCAAAATATATAATTTAAATGTGACAGCTAGGAATAACAAAACGATGTTAATATTATGTACATACCAAGGCAATTGAATTGTCTAGTTGTACGAAGAGGATATGACATTTAAAAAAAAATTATTATTCTTGTACTCTTTTGATTGTCCTCGAATAATTTATTCTCTATCGCCTTAAATATTTGATATTAGTACATAGCTCATATTGTAGAAGATGGAGAGAAAAAAAAAGAAAAATAACTGCATATTTAACACATTTTTGTCAAAACCGTCACATTGTTCATATTATACCAAACAGCCCTGAAACTTTTTTGAATAGTTTTTTTTTTTGATTTCATCATTAAAAAATTTACAAAGTACTATGAAAATATTTTAAAACAATATTCATTTGATATTGTGGTAGAGGGGAGGTCTTCCTTTTGGAGGTGTTGATTTTGATACAGTAGGGTTATAGGCATCTAACAAGTTTCTTGAATTTAATTTAGCCGTGTTTGATGACCAGATCTGAATAGCCGGGCACTTCCCTTCCTTCCCCTTTCCCGACTCCTTCTCTACCCCGATACCTTCAGCCTCAAAAAATACACGGGATGCGATAGTCAACAATTTTTATTATTGTACGAGTAGGTAGTTGGCAGATTGTGTATTTAAGAGGCTAGACTTTGAACGACACGCGGAACACCCGCGACTGTCATTCTGTCCCGCTCACAATAAGCTCACGCACACTTACAATACATGCGAATGCGAAATGTGCGAATGAGACAACGCTCAAATTTACCTACAGAAATCGCTCGAAAAGGGGTTTATGGAGAATACACTTTTCTACACCGAAACTTTCACGAATTTGAAATTTAAAAAAATATATATTTTTTATAATTTTATAATTCTTTATGAGAGTTGAGTTAGCACCACTTTTTCCTTAAATAATAATTTTTGATAAATCGTACATGTTTGACAGTGAATGTTTACGTTAATACGAAACGCATCGAAAATTCGAAAACATAGCGACATAGTTTTCACCCTCTAGAAGGCAGTATAAAAAAAAATATATACTTTTTGTGCAATTTTCGATGTAGAAAAGTGTTTTTTCCCAGGCGTCCTTTTTGTATGGGCCGAAAAGCGAAGTCTATCGTCTTAAGAAGATTTCTTATCCCTGCTGGCTGTTGGAGAATCTAGAAACCTTCTGTGCTGCATACTGACTTTTTAATCAGAACTTCATACATAAAGTATGAAACCCTCCAGCAATGTCTGCATACAATACTGCATATTAAATTACTTTGTAACTTTTTCACTACGCAATGTTTGCTGAAATTCTGGTTCATATTACAATTACAAGTACTTAAGAGTGATTGGCAAGCGGCTGAGAACAACATTTTAAAAATGCTTGCAACTGTACAGGGAGGTTCCAATGAGAAAGATCGATTATTCCCCGTATTAAATTTTTTAAATTAAAAATTTAATATCGATTTACTTCATTCAAAACTTACTTTAAAATGTACCTACATTAAAAGTAAGCATTAAAAATGCTCAAAACGCACGATGATAAATTATTAAATATCGTGTACTTCTTGTAAGTATTTATTGATCATAAGTATTTATGATTTTTCAATAATGTCTACACAAAATACGTGTGAAAATTTTTTATTAAATATTTTAGTTTATAAGACCTTAAATAAATAGAAAAGAGGTATTTTTGTCACAAAACACGTTCTCGGATTTATTTTTTAATGATTTTAATTTAACTAAAATAAAAAAAATTAAAACTGCGTTGACTAGATTATGTATTGATTTATTTTGTTGTATAATTATATGATTTGAAATTTGTGTTGTTTAATAGAATCTATCCTTTAAAAATTGAACAAATCTGCCGACCAACAACGACAACGACCAACGGTATAATCTTAGTATCTTAAAAATGAACTTAGTTTTTCAAAATTTTAAATCTGCGTGTACCATATAAAATAACAATCTTTCAAAATCAATTTACGTTTTTTTGTAAAAAAGAGTCAATACGTCTAGAATTTGATTTAAAAATGACTAATTTCCGGTATTCTCTGGTAATACCCTCTTAATTATACAGAAGTAAAAAAAAATTTGAAAGGTGCCTAAAATAATGGTGAATATTTTTAGGAGAAGAACCAATATTAATAATTATCTGAAATGAAATCATAAGTACTGATTCCAGGTATGCCTCTTACTATTTGTAAGGTAATGTCTATTAAAAGTCTTTACAGAGAGCTTTTGGGTAAAATATATACTAAAGATCAAACAGAATGGCAAAATAATAAAAACGATAGGAGTTTGAGTTATAATCCCCTCAAAAGAAAACTTTCTGTTAACCTGAGCTTAAAGATGATATTAATAAAGGTTTTATTTTTAATCATCCCTCAGAGTGGGGGGAGGGGGGAGAATCACTTAATTATGATAATAATTAAAGTGAATGTATTTCAAGGGATGAATTTCTAAATTAATCTCGTAGGGTGTTTGATAATCGATATAACTGCCACCTGCACGGAGAAAAATGTAATTCGAAAAAACGATCATTTTAATAGTAAAAACGGTTAAAAACGGGACAGAAGTTCTAACGAACAAATTAACAGGGTTTTAATGTTTATTGGCGGGAACATGTAAGAATAATTTGTTGGTATACGTAATTTGGTACGCATATATATATATATATATATATATATATATATGATTTTTAATTTATTCAACGCTCAAAGAACTTTTTCATGTTAGTACACATACATCTGTTACATTTGGTTTGAAATAAAAATAAGATTGATACATTTAGTTGCTAGTAAAAATTACACAAAAGTTTAAAAAAATGGAAGAACAAAAACTGAAAAATACAGTAATTAGATAGATTAACTAAAATACAGGAATAGTGTATATACAGTTTAGGAGTGTGTAAATAGTATAGGAGTGTGAATACAGTTTAGGAATAGTGTTGGAATAAGTATTTTACATGATCCACAAAACTCGCCAAGTTGATATTAAATATTTCAACATCACCTAATTATTCCCATAGTGTGAAATCGTTGTATCGGAGAGTGGCAATCTAGTTACGCTTATGAATGCTGCAGTAGAATAGTGTATTTTTACTGTGGGTATTCGTAAGTCTGTGAGTTGCAGGAGTTCGCAACAGTCGAATTTAGACTTTAGTATTTTGAATAAAAAGGTTAAGTCGTTTATTGTAAGACTGTCTGCTAATATATGCATTTTCAGATTTTTTAATAATAAATTATAATTTAACTCCTCTAGTGGGATATTTAGTTTAAAATTTATAAAACACAGTTTTTTTTCTATTCGCTCAATGTTATTAATATGAATTTTGTAAGATGGAGACCAAACTACTGAGTTATATTCAATTAGACTTCTAACTATAGATACGTATAATAGATTTATGGCTTGTAGGGAATATAGTTGTTCTTAATACAAAGCCTAGTGTTTTCGTACCATTGTTAACCATTTGGTGGATATGATTGGCGAAACATGGTTTTTCGTCCAAAATAATTCATAGATCATTCAGATAATTAAATATTTGATAATTCGGATCTAATATAAATCATGAGTTTCAAGTGAGAAAATCAAAATTTCAGGAGGTTATTTCAAGCTAATCTGAAAACCGTTTGGTACATTGGAGTAGTATTGGACAAATGCGCCAGGTTCCCATCCAGACGTTGCGCGTTGTGGGTTCAATTCCTCTGATACCTAAGTCCTTCACTATCGCACAAGCTAAATTTCTGCTTTTAATGATGGTAGTAAGATTTTTTCAAATATTGCGTGATTATTGGCAAACCGGAAATGTTTGTAAAAGAGAACATATTTTTAAACTCATATCTAATATTTTTGATAGCTTCAACCGGGCCCTCCAACCCCCTCGATCGATAAGGATTGATAGGATAACTTTCGGTAACTTCTCAACGTTACCTAGAACAACTGCAGATTGCTAACGTACAAACAACAGTTGATGTCGAATATAATAAGGACACTTAGTTATCGTAAACTGTCACTTAATCGTTGGCGATTTGCAGTCATGCTAGGGAACGATGAGAAGTTACCGAAAGTTATCCTATTAATCCTTAAAAGTTATCCTATTAATCAGTGTGCTAGGAGGTGTTAGGTGTTTACTTACTAAGGTAACGATGTGTAAGTTTAAAGGTAAGTACATACTGGGTCGACATACTTACGCTACGCTACGTATAACGATATCAGGAATACTTAGCAACCATGCATTTTCTATTGAAATTTATGCTTTAAAGTCACACTGGCCACATGCATTGCAACGTGTGGCCAGTGAGATTCTGAAGCATCTATTTCCATATAAAATGTATGGTTGCTAAGTAGTCCAGATATCGTTATGCGTAGGGTAGCGTACGTACGTCGACCCAGTATGTACTTACCTTAAGTCTTGGCTCGGAAAACACCTAAAAAGTTTTGCGTGAATAAAAAAAAAGAATTTTTATAACCATAAGAGTTTTTTTTACTGAGATACGATGAATAAATACGCCTTATATTTCACGGTATAATCGAAAAACTTTATGTGTATTGTGCCAAGGTTTGCATACAAGTACTCATAGAGATAGATCCTCCATGCATATTTAGACTGCAAGTTAGTTTGTATCGTGAATGCGAACTCGACACGTCACACATCACATACCCATATTGCCCATTGCCTGATAATAGTTATAAAACTCAATCCAACGTTGGTGGCCGTATGGTTGGTTATCTGTGAAGCATGGAACAAATAAATAACCTCGCAGCATAATAAATAATACCCTCAACTGCTGACTGCATCATTCACCAGTAATAAAATCGTCAAATCAAATTAAACAACGTTGAAATAGAAGCCAGAAGCACATAAATTTCAGTGTGAAAACGTAAAATTTAATTTAATAACTAGCAATCTAGCCTTTTCTCCACAAGGGTAAGCAGAAAGCGGAGAGAGATATAAATCTGTATTTAAGGCTCGGTAGTAAGAGTTCAAAAAGAAGAAGAAGATGGTTTGGCCGGGAGATATAATATAAATTAGAATGTAATATTAAAAAATGACTAAGAAAATATACAGATTTAGGAAATGAAATTAAAAGAATTTGGCATTCTCAGACTATAAAAATATTACCATTTGTTATTTCGGCTACTGGCATTATACCTAGCTCTCTCATTAAAAATTTAGGCATATTAGACTTGTCAAAGAATTTATATATAAAAATGCAAAAATCAGTCATTTTAAATACATGTAGGATTGCGAAAGATTTTTTAAATATTTATATTGAGAGATCTGTAGGATTTATTGGTCAAATTAGGAATTCCACCAAGACGAACCCTCTGATATGAAAATATCTGGAGTCGGTGAATTATATTCCCATTTAATAGTTTGGTTGTTCTTGTTTGTATTAATTATACTCATATAATACACTTGCATAACGTGGATTTACTAAATGATAATTTATATGGAAAAGTGTTTGAAAGGGTTTGTTTTCCTTATGGGAAAAACTAAACCCGGACCTGAAAATCTGGTGCGTAAAAAAATTAATCGATAATTGTAAAAGTATTTAATAAAACATGGCTCCTTTAAAATAGAGTAAAATCTCTCGTCAAATGTTTAAAGGAGCATTTAAAGAAACACTGTGAATTGTTTCATTTCTATAACATGTTAAACAACACAAAAAATGTGTTTTTAATACTTTTTGGAAAATACTTTGCGATATTTTCCTATCGAGGGAATTTCACATGCTTTCCGTTTTGGCTCGGCAAATATCGAATCTTTGGAATAACAAGATTCCATCTGTTGCTTTAACGTCATGCGATAATGAACTCTAAGGTAGCTTACCATAGATCTCATAACCGCGTGACGTTTCCGCAATAGATGGACCCTTGTAATTCCAAAGGACCAATATGTAGTTATTATCTTCAAATGTAACTTTTTTTTAAAGGAAATATGTCGTAAATCGGTAGAAATTGGGAATGCGGGGCTTAAAGACAATCCTCGCATCTCGGGAAAAAAAGTACTTATTATAATAAAATAAAACAAGGAGTCTTGAGTTTCTTGTTTTGGGCGCACCACAGAAAAACTTGAAGTGAAACATCACAAAACTGCGCTATACAAATATTTCGTTATTATTATTAGGAACTGTAAATAAAATGAGATTATTTTGATTACTTACTTATAATTAATAACTTCTAATTCTGGGTAGGTCCTGCCTGTTCAAAGATAAGGTTAACGAAAATGGGTGGGTTTGTGGAATGAAGATATTGGTCTAAAATAATAAAATTCATGATAACATGTTTTCAGGATGATTATTTATAATATATTTCCTTTACAAAGCTAGATACCCGTAGGATATTACTTTACAAGTAAGCAATTGAATGAAATGAACTAAGAGAATTTTCACTGGATTAATTTTCATGACTTTTTTTCTTCTTTATCTGATGTACAAATCGATTATTTACATGTTTTTAATTATTTATTTAGCTACCTTGAAAATTTAACACTTTATATGTTAGTAAAAAATATACATTATTCATTGTAGATACATCCTAAATTGCTTTAATAACAACATTTTGTATTGGTTTGTCCACTGAATTGGTATAATTATTTCCCTCCATTAGTATTCTGGGCAAAAAGGAATACACAACTGGTAAACAATAATATTATCATAGAAAATCTTAATTTATCTTGCGTCTCCCACATTAAATTAATAAACCAAAATAACATTAGATACAATTTGTGATTTTTAATGAGATTCAACGAAGAATCGCAAGTTGAAGCAAACCATTTAAGAAGACAGAATATAAAAACAAGAGATTCGCAGAAAAAATTCGAATTTAGATTATAAGGTGAAATTGAGCGCACACAGTTCGCACAAGTTTGCATATTTCCCAGCCATTGAAGCGTGGGCTCTTCGCAATGGTTACAATACGCTCAGGAGTAGTTAGTGGTGGTAAAAAGTTCAACACTTCAAAGTGAAGCGATTCATTTGATTACATTTTTTGCATTTTAACGTAAAAACTTAACACGTTGTTCGCGAATCGATTAATTTAGAAATTTAATAGCTAAATATGGTAAGGTTTTTTGTTGCGGGAAGATTTTTCCCTGCCTGTTGTATATTGATTTGAAACGGTACGTTCGTTTAATTAATAAATGTCTTCGAACTCTTGGAGGAAATATATGTTCGAACTACAGATGTTTTCTACATTTTGTGAAGGTTTGCGAATTTGGCGGTAATTATCAGTTAATAAAGAAAAACAATATTAAAAAAGTGTAGTTTTAGCAGAGAAAGAAGGCATTATGTGGCAAATTGTGATTACAACCTTTTCAATTCATTTTCACCGTTTTGACTTATGTGGATTTCTCCAAATGTAACACGTTGCTTAGCATTAGTCACGTTCTTATTCGTACAAAATTTAATAATGTAAGAAATCCAAAGCACAATAATTTCTCTCCGTCATCTACCATTTCGCTCAATTATTTTGATGAATGTGTGAATGCCACAACTGACTTAATTATGAGAGAGAGAAGAGGAAGACAATTTTATAATTTTAGTTAAACAACGTGTGAATGACTTTAAGCATAGTTTTTTGTTAGAAGAGAAAATTAGGTAGAGGCAAATCGTCAAAAATATGTGATTATTCGCCGTCAGGGACAAAAATATGTGATTATTCGCCGTCAGGGATAAAAATATGTGATTATTCGCCGTCAGGGACAAAAATATGTGATTATTCGCCGTCAGGGACAAAAATATATTAAGGAAATTGAGTGTGGGTTTAATTTTTCCATTCTAAAAGGTAGACTCTCACCATGAACATAGTGAAACACCTTTAATACTTGTATTCCTATTATTAAGGAAATTGAGTGTGGGTTTAATTTTTCCATTCTAAAAGGTAGACTCTCACCATGAACATAGTGAAACACCTTTAATACTTGTATTCCTATCATAACCTTCATAAATACATGATAATAATAATGTTCGAAGAATTTATAGAGCGCCGTTTTGTAAGAAATTCGCCCAATGGACGCTTTACTACTTTATTTATATATATTTAACATATACATTATAAATTAGATGGATAACTATGACTTACAACTAAGACTTATAACTTATAACTAAAGACTTAAAACTAATACTTATAAAAGTAGTGATTTAAAACTATACTTATTTTCATGACCAAGTGTGTATTTACACAATATTGCTTCAATCGTATTACTTACAACTAGCTTAACAACTAAATATTTACGAATACATAATATACTTAATTATATTGATAAACACATATTGCTGTTACTACTGCCCGTGCTGTCAGTGGTAAGTTATGAAAAATATTACAAAAAAGATGTTTACGCTTAATAAATTATTATAATATAAAATTGGATAGTCAAGGAGAAAGATAAATCGATTCATACACATTTACAGACGTAGCGGTCATCTGCAAATGCGAACTTAAAAACAATGCAGTACTCTGGATACAAGTTTTAGAGTATATGCTAAACCAAATCAACAGAGTCTGAGTTTTACCTGAGATTAAAATATCGTACCAGACGGTAGTGGTTATAAAGGGTAGCAATGATATCGTTTACATTTCTGCTCGTACTGCTCTAAATTGTTAGCTCACTCCTTTAGAAATTCCTTGTTCTCGAATTTATTAAAAATTGCGTCAGGGAAGTCGCAGGTTGGCCGCTTTTATTTCCTCCGGAGCGTTATGAAAACCTTTGTCAGGGAAAGCATTGGGTCCCAAAAGGCTACCTACTATAAATCCACGGGACCCCAATAAATAATTCCACAGTAGTCCTAGGTCCCGCATTCGTTGACGCGGGACCTTGTCGTAAAGGGAGATTGGGAGTATATTTTTATATGTAAACCTTCCAGGATTTTCCCAAAGGGGTAGGCAGCTGACAGAGCATTTACAATCTCATATCTCACAGGTTCATGTTATTATATTATGTTCTGAATTCGGGGAAGCGTTATATAAAATGCTCCGAGTCGTGTAACGAGATAAATCTGACATAGGACGATGCGATGTATAATAATACTTGGTTAATTATAAATTTTAGTCATTGTAGTGAAAAAATTTATATTATTTTTTTAAAATTAATATTAAAGAAAACCTTATGAGAGATTAAAAAGTTTTAATATACCTTTAATCTCGAGCTTCTTTGGGACAAATATGATCCGGCGTATGTATATTATAAAAGCTTTTTAATAAATGAAGACAATATTAGCGACTCTCAAACGAAAATTTAAAACAGAAGGATTAGAAAAAGCTATGGTCGCATCTAGAAATTGAACCCACGACCTTAGCCTTGCCATGGCTCTGATCCACCACTGAGATAATTCTAATATTTAACTGTATCATTTCGACTAAGAACTGCCAACATTATCTTGATTTTCTTATTACGCATATTTTTATTGGCTGCTATATTTATGTACGATTGCAAGATTCTTCCAAGAAATGCAATCTAGATAGTGTCAAATGTGGGCAACTATCAAATTTCTTTTGATAATGTAAGGAGACCTAACGTTTTCAAAAAATACACTTCTTATAATAATAAGATATAATAATTGGAAAATTTGTAGAGCGCAGTTTTGAAAAAATCATCTACAGGGTACATTTTTTCATTTTAACCCAACACAGCCCTATCATACTTACATTTCATAAAGAATATTAATTGAAACAGGAGAGAAATACCCATCATTCACAACCGAAACTTTCATTCACTCGTTGCTTATGGCTCCAGTCGTGATTGGTGACTTTTGAAAAATAATGTTTTTTTAAAACTTTCTCTTCTTTGTCTCCTTCCTTTCCCCACTCCTTGCAGCCCCATAACATTACAGTGGGGATGCCACACTCGTACCTACTGGATCCGGTAAGTAGGGAAAGTAGCTCTCACATAAAATAGCTTGATTTATTACAAAAATAGTGTTCAACTTGTAGAATCAACCTGTGCACTGCTCTCACTTGCTCCCACAGTGTGATACAGCCCGTTCGCCTCGCACTTCGTAACGTTCGACTACACTTTTCGTAACGCATTCGCCAGCTTGCCCCCCAAGTCAAACGTGCGTAAAGAAAATTTACATCAATAATAATATTTGGCTAATTTGTATAGCGCTGTTTTCTTGAAAAATCACCTCAAGTGCATATTAGACACCTTTTCATTGATAATTATATAATACGTCTGTAGAGGAAACGTTATGTTATTTCTCGTGTTACCAATAGTATCGTCAGCAAGTCAACGGGAGAAAATTATATGGTATTATTTTCTATCCGACAATTCCCGTTGACGGCCATTTCCTATTTCCAGCCGTCACGCGTCAGCTGACTTATTGTCGACTGTCGGCGGAATCAGAGAAGTCGGGTTATATTAATAAATTGACGAAAAATATCTTGCGTTGAATTCTGGAAATGAAAATTTTGAACGAATATAATTGATGATGAATATAAATGATGCAATTTATTGATATACTACAAAACTGACAAAATATGTTTATTGTTTCTTTTTTTCATCATGCCTTCTTGCTATCGGAGGCTGGAAAACGCCGATGTCACTTTGAAAACTCAGCGTGGTAAACAGACGTACTGTGGTCAAACCTCTTTAGGAGATTCAGTCATGTGTTTGAATGTTTTTTTATACGAGTATGTCATCAATTACTGCGGCGTTAGTTTTTATGGTGTTGGCAATATCCGATTTCTGGAACATTTTTGCCATGAATTAGCTTCAGATACACGCAGTCCATTTGACGATTTCAACATTCGACAATATTTAAAAAATTCAGCGACAGCGGGAGAGGAGAGGAGGAAGGTGAAAGTCGAAAGCGGGAGGGGAAGAAGACGCGGGATGGGGAGATGAATCGGTAGGAGAACGGGACGAATGGGAAAGGACACGCAGGGAGAAAAATTTTCTTTATTTAAGTTGCATTTCAACGCATGCCGGGTCAACAAGTTTATAATATAAAGCAGTTTAAATTAATTCATATCAGTTCATTATATTTTTTACTAATGCACCGTATGTAAAAGTCCTACATAAACCTTAAATATTTTTACCAGTTCCGAAAATGCCTGATGTTAAGCAATGTTAAACAACCTACCTCGACCGATAAAATCGGCGTGTTGAACATTTCAAGTTAAAGTTGTCAAGTCTCATTATATTTTTGCAACTTCAAAAGAAGCAAGTTGACGAAAAACAAAAATTCTCATGGGGGATGTAAGCGAAGGAAAAAAATTCCCTCGAAAAAAGTCCAGAGGCGTACTGAACGTGAGCTACAATCACCAAAAGTAGCCTGCGGTGCAATTGGTTTTCATCCGTTGTATAAAACCTCCGGAGTGAATCCATTCTCATGCATAGAATTTTAAATAATCTTCCTTAGAATTTTAAATAATGAAATTTAAAGCCTACACCGCAAAAGTTTAAAACTGGCCGCTAAAAGATAGTATTTGATAAGGCTTTGCTCCGTAGGGCTTCTGTCTACGCCGCTGCCTCCTTCCTCCCTTCATCAGAAATACAGGAGATAAAATGTAAATCAACTTTTTAGCGGCCCATATCTACAAGGGTGGAAATTAAAACAAAATCTACAAAAAAACTCTTTAATTTTAATGAGTTTTACCATCGCTTCGGGTTTATCACACTAATTATTAATGGCAGATAAAAGAGTTCTTTGATAACTTCTTACATTAAGGATTCAAACTTACTTTTCAGGAGATAATCAAACCGGGGTTAAAATTACCATCATAATATAATCTTCTTGCTTTTCTATACATTTTCACGGTGTCTGAAAGCTCGTAGTACGATCGAAAAAGTGATGAATCTACATTCCAGAGATCTCGATTAAAACAAAAATTTATGGTCTCAACATTTCCAGTTATTAAAAACTTTTAGAAATTTTTTTTCGGCAACTAAAAATTTAAAAAAATAATTGAGACCTGGTCTACGCTTCGACGCATTAAACAGCTGATATTGGCCACACAGCGAATGATGCCCAAAGCAAAAAAAGTTGTAGCACAAAAACGACAAAATATTTTTTCGCTTTCGCCTTGTGACATTGACAGAATAGTAAAGCAGAAGTTTAAATAACGCCGGCCTAAATACAATAGTCGCCTAAATACGACAGCGGTAGGGCGTTAGACTGCCATTTCGAAGGTCGCGGGTTCGAACCCGGCGTGCGCAAATAAATTTTATTGATTTGTGTTATTTCACAATTCATTATTTAAAATAATATATAATATATTTGCGGCACGTTCCAGAGTGGAAGATACTCTTAGTATCGCCCTGGTGTAAGACCACCATTCAGAATTGAAACTTGACTTAAAATGGCTTTAGCCGTGTTTAGTGACTAGATCTGAATAGCCAGGTACTTCCACACCTGCCTCTTCTTCGTCTCCTTCCCTTTCCCACTTACCTTCAGCCTCATAACATACCCCATTTGGGAATGCCATAGTCTCACTGGCTCCAGACGGGAGCAGTTGGGACTCTTGTGAGGTATTTATTCACTATAAAAAAATTTAAAAAAAGTCGCTTCAAAAATTTAGGATATCCGAAAATAATTAAAGAAAGAAATGCATGTGTCGGAGATGTTGCAGGAAAAAGCGGCACCATCAAATTAATCAAAGAGTCGGTTCACGACAAGTATCAGAACAACAGACAGGTATGTATGAATGTTAATGAAGTAAAAAGTGTGCGTCAGTATGAAGATGACCTACCTAAGAAACTTTGAGAAGAGAAAAAAATTTGCATGGCAGGATCAAAAGTAATAATTTTTGTTGTTGGTGCATGGTTAAGTTGGAAAGTAATGTGTAATATTCCTGCGTAATGCGTAACATTATTTAAATTCAACCCAAAATCGGAACTATTTATCGTATCCAGACAACCAATCCAACAGATACCAAAATTAATTTATGAATTAATATTTTTTTTTATAAAAAAAATTATTAAAATTGTTATTACACATTTGCATTATCAAACTGTCAAGGCCTGCAGAAGGCGAAACAGCTGTCACGCGTAATAATAATTACATAGCAGATCTTGTTAAAAAATAAACTGTTTTTATAAATTAAATAAAAATATTTTTGAATATAAAAAACAAATATTAAAATGGAGTTCTACAAATTAAACCTGATAACAATAAATGAATTAATAATTCTTTGTTCGAAATGCGAATTTATTTTGTTCAAATGCTTGAAAGCTCACAATTTTTTGTATTTCTTGGGCATTAACTATGTAACAATTTCTAGACATTTTGTTTTGAAGAGTTTTAATTTTCAATGTACTATCGTTACTTAATTTAAGTAACGATAGTACATTGAAAATTAAAACTCTTCAAAACAAAATGGCTTGAAAGCTCGTTGACGTATTGACTATATTTAAATGAGAAGTGAAGTGATAAAATAGAATCTACTTTTTTCCGTCCAATTAGCACGATTAGCCTACAATCCTCTCAACCGACGAGACCAGAAACTACAGAATCCGGTTTACGCACAGTGCGCAGCGATTATGGCTAGTGGAACACGTTTCGACGAGATATTAGTACGCAATAGCGCCATTAATTTTATAGCTCTACGGGGAAAATAATTTACTGAGATAATGCGCGTGGTTTCACTGAACTGGGTCCAGTGACATAATTTAGCGATTCGTTCATATACACATCCTTTGAATGCCTATCCTTTTCATAAGCGGTGCAATTTATTGGATCGATGAGTATGAATATTACGTGTTAAGTATTTTTTTAATGCATTTGGATAGATGTGGTAATTTATTAGATATTATTGTAGAAAGCAGTCACTTTGTGGTTTGACATATTTAATAAAAATAAAACACTTTTTTGTTTTAAAAACACGATACTTATTAATTTAATTTACCGATCGGTTTCGCTTTACCCAAGCATCTTCAGGGTACAAATTAATAAGATGCTTGAGTAAAACGAAACCGGTCGATAAAGTAAATTAATAAAGATCGTGATTTTAAAACAAAAAAAGTCTGTTTTATTTTTATTAATTTATTAGAGTTTGACAACAGGCAAGTTTCTTCGTTTGAAAGGCAATGATTCTGAGTAAAGTATTTTTTTTTGTAATATAAATTACTTCAGCTTCACTAATTTTACAATTATACTATAATAAGGCACCAGCCTTTTGGCAAGGGTAATTTTTTTACCAAGTTCAAAGGATAACAGTCGTAAGTTCAACAAATTCCGGACAAATTCGAATATTGGTCTTGCGATGCGACCTAACCATAGACATGGACCTCACCTTCAACAAAAATGGCATTTCAAACACTCCAATCTTTGAAGCCTCGGATAAATTATGGCTTCGTCACGATTCAATTCATATTCCAAGAAAAACGTCGGAGCAAAGGTGTATTCTTATTAATAAACATGAGCTGTGTGATCATAGCCAACAGAAGAAATATATAAATATCAAATTGTAAATATTAAATATTGAATATCATGTTCATACTTACTTATCTATTGCGGGAATAGCGTTAGCAAATTATCAATATTATTCTATTCTTATATATACCTACATAGATAAGAAGGAAAACAATTTTGATCATGGATGCATTTTCAATAACATATATTCAAACTATAATAAATAATAATTTTAAAATGTTTACTCAGTAGATGGCATCACAAAATAAATACATAAGTAGGTACATGTATTTATCATGTGACGAATTAGTATCTTGGAGCAAATCGGTTCTTACTTGACCATACATAAATAGTAGGTACTATAAAACGGATATGAAATGTAGTAACATAGGATTATGATTATCTATCAAAGATTAATAAATCGATCTCCCATGATTGCGGTATATTGAAGATAATAATTTACGATTGTTCTCGCGGCGGTAACTAGAAAATTAATGGTATTATTAGAAGCTTCATCCGCTAAGAGAAATATAATTGGAATCATTGACTTAGTACCTGCATGGATATCGGGTTAAGGCCATTGGGTGCGCGGCAAGCAAATTAAAAAACGTAGTTTTGGATTTTAGGCCAAAATACTTAACCAAAATGAAAACTTATTTTTGTAATCAAAAGGTATGACAAATGTCGATTTAG
The DNA here is from genome assembly GCA_951813805.1 of Limnephilus auricula. Classification (NCBI taxonomy): domain Eukaryota; kingdom Metazoa; phylum Arthropoda; class Insecta; order Trichoptera; family Limnephilidae; genus Limnephilus; species Limnephilus auricula. Next base: position 13,812,412 of record OX638403.1, read on the forward strand.
CATACGAGTTACTTTATTTATTTTTGCTTTAATTTTTAAAATATAGGCTATTAAAGATTTTAATATTTTATGATTTTAGAGAAAACTTGGACAATTATTTGAGAGTAAATGTAAACATTTAAAAAAAAAGTTTTTTTTTTAGAAACAATTTTGATGGGTGTAAATTTAAATTACAAATTACCTATTTACATCGGAACAAAAACTTGTCGTTTATATCTTAAAATTACTTTCCAAAGAAACGCATTTTTAACATTTTTTAAAATTGGTTTTCATTATTTTAGAACCAAGGCTTAGACATACTTTTTTTAATAATTATAAATAATTCACAAAAAAATTCCAAATTTGCTTCCAAAATTTACAAAAACTGATTTATTTAATTACCTATACGTCATCATTTAAAAGCAAAAAAAAAGTAGCTCCTATCCGAGGTCGACATTAAACCTACCTTTTTATTACAAAAATAATTTTTCAGTTTGGATAGGTATTGTGGCCTCAAATCCAAAACTACGTTTTGTATGAAAGCGGCCGCGCACCCATTCCTCTTAAGACAATAATATTTTACAACATTGTATATTAATGAAAATAATAATGTTACTGGTTTAATATGTGGTAGATGAAAATGAAACCAAGTTATTCACCGTGTCAAATATGAATTATATTAAAGCATGTAACGTTTTAAATATAGGTATTGCGGTAGATGTGAAATAATTAGATTTCATGTAATGCCGCCGAAATAACTAATAATATCAAATTAATAACCGGATTATAAAACCTAATTATGCAGTAATATTGAAACACGAATCGCAAAATAATATTTGTAGTTATGAGGACGAATTAGAACGATAATTTCATTACAGGTAGAAAATTTAAATCATGACGAGGCAAAAATGCAAAACACCATCGATGAGCATACCTTAAAACCATTCAATTTCATAAACTGAAATAATAGATCAAATCTATCGACAACAATATAATAATAAATAATAAAAAATCAAATAAAAATAAAAAGCCTTTTATTTCTGCAATATGTATGTTACCTAGTTATAAAAGTATTAAAAGTATAATTAATGTTATTTACAATATTTTCGAAAATGTTATATAAGTATCTTAAATTATTCATATGCAAGAACCCCTCTCTCAGGCGAAGGTGAAGGCCTCCTCTAAAGAATTCCATTTATCTCTCTCTTGAGCTATTTGCGGCCAGCAGGGGCCTGCAATTTTTATTATTTCATCTGCGACAACAATAACAACGAATAACTATTTTGTAGAAGAAAAGCAGATAATTAATTTAAATAAATATTATATAATCGAATCGATTATTTCCAAAAAGCATATCTAGACAATTTTTTAAATTTATTGTTATCAAGTAACAATGCCATAATTGGGGAAACTTTAAATGGGTAATAAAAATGAGTAATTTCAAACATTTTACTCGGAAATTAATAACGGCATAGGTAATAAAAATATAACCAAAAAGTTTTTCGTCGTAAGTATCTATCTAGAAACAATATAAATTTATCGTCTGCACGGAGAAAAATTTGATAAAAAAATGATCATTTTTTTCGTAAAAACGCTTTTTATACTAATAACAAATTAAAAAAAATAATAAAAAACAGCAATTTTTACAATGATGGTATTTTAACATTTAATTTAAAAATCAATTGTAGGTATTTTTAACTACCAACTATGTCAAATTTAAAAAAAAATTATATCTTTTATATATTCAATAATATTATTATATTAAGTGCTGCTGTGTTATTAATATTAAGCGTGACACCTGTTTCGCCTTCTGAAGGCATTATCAAACACTCACAAACGGAGAAAAGTGTTATTCTAAAGTACGATAATTTTATTCGTAAAAACGGTTAAAAACGGTACTGAAGTTCTTACGAACAAATTAACAGTGATTCAATGTTTGTTGGCGGGAAAAAGTAAAAATAATCTGTTGGTATACGTACGAAATTACGTATTCCAACACATTATTCTTACATGTTAACGCCAATAAACATTGAAACCCTGTTAATTTGTTCGTAAGAACTTCAGTCCCGTTTTTAACCGTTTTTACGAATAAAATGATCGTATTTTAGAATAACACTATTCTCCGTGTGTAAGTGTTTGATAATGCCTTCAGAAGGCGAAATAGCTGTCACGCGTAATATTAATAACACAGAAGCACTTGTTTTTACAAATTAAATTATAATATTATTGAATATAAAAATTATTTTTAAATATAAAATAGTTGGTAGTTAAAAATAGCTACAATTTATTTTTAAATTAAATGTTAAAATACCATTATCATTATAAACATTGCCGCTTTTTATTATTTAAAAAAATATATTATTAGTATAAAAAGCTGGTTGTGTTAGGTTAGGTTACGTTTTCTCGACTGTTTCTTAATTAAATAAATAAAATTTGGCCGAAATTTAATTGATCAATGAAATCCGATCACTTAAAGTAAAATCCTGTTAAGTTTGTTCAACATGTTTGGCCGTCGTCCCGGCCGATATTGGATTTGAATAATCGCTTTGGCACAGTGAACGCGATAGTTTCCATAACTCCACAACTTTTCCTGACAAAGGAATAGTTTGGAAACCAAACGATTGGCCGATCGTTCGTTCTTCAGAGGTGAGTATTGAGTGGATAGTAGTAGAAATAGGCATTCCACGTTCCACTAAGCAATAGTTAGGAATTCCAACAAGGAAAAGTTGCTTCTGTGGTTTGTTAGAACCGCTCATCTTTTGTCATGGTCAAAATCGAAACAGATAATGGCAATACTTGAATGTTTTTAAAGTTTTAAGTGAAATATCGTTGTACCTAGGCGCTGTCAGAGTTAGAAAAATATTTTGGTACTTGACTGTTAACAAAATACAATCTAAAATAAAACTGATTGCGTTTGCGTTGCTGCATCGATATGCTTACAATCGCGTTGTGCATGTCATGTGTAATGTACTTGCTTATCTTCAAACAACCTATCCCAATCCACAAACAATACTCTCTACTATACACTTCATTGAAAGTCTATCAAGTTCTAAAAATAATGTTATCAAAATTGTAAGCCATTCTTGACAGTCCCTGACATTTGTTAGTGCACTTGATTCTTATTACTTATTATGCACTACATTTGTAACATTACTTTATTTACATTCTATTTCTAAGTCAATATGTTTTTATGTAGGTAACTTCCATGGATGTTTTATCACTTTTGTGTTCACATTTTATTTTACTTATACCCTAATTTTTAAATAGGTACAATGTTTTATTATGTTGGTGCCTCTCAAGCATGTAATGTATTAAAGACAGTCCCTGACATTTGTTAGTGAACTTGATTCTTATTACTTGATATGCACCATATTTGTAACACTACTTTATTATACATCCTATTCCTAAGTCAATATGTTTTATGTAGGTACCTACCATGCATGTTTTATCACTTTTGTGTTCACATTTTATTTTACTTATACCCTAATTTTTAAATAGGTACAATGTTTTATTATGTTGGTGCCTCTCAAGCATGTAATGTATTAAAGACAGTCCCTGACATTTGTTAGTGAACTTGATTCTTATTACTTGTTATGCACTACATTTGTAACATTACTTTATTTACATTCTATTTCTAAGTCAATATGTTTTTATGTTTTTACCTACCATGCATGTTTTATCACTTTTGTGTTCACATTTTATTTTACATTATACCGTAATTTTTAAATAGGTACCTATGTATTTTATTATGTTGGTGCCTCTCAAGCATGTAATGTATTAAAATGGAAAAACCCAAATAGGGCACGACTAAATAAAAAATAAAAATGAAAATAAATAAAAAATAAAATACATGTAAAGTTTTGGGCAGCATCGCGTTAATTGGTCAGATGCATATAGTTTTGTATCACTGAAGAAGTTTTAACAATTTTTGTCTAGTCTGTATTTCGAAGAAAGATTGTAGAAATGTATTGAAATTTGCACAGCGCCCTTGAGGTCATTTTTTCCAGATCATTTTGAAGTCATCTAAAAATCATTATTATTACAATTTTTATTAACTTATCGATCCTCAGGTATGCCCTAAATGTTTTTTTTCTACGGTCATTTGCACATCATTTTCGATTGTGTTTTGGGTTAGTGTGTAATTATAGTGAAATTACCTTTACCAGCATTAAAGAAAAGCTAACTTTTTTATTGATTTAAATCATGGGTGGCCAACCTTTTCAGCAGCCGGGCCAGATTTTAGAAATGAGATTTCCTACCGGGCCGTACAACAAAATTTCTTTTATTATTCAAAACAAACAAGAAATATTTTGTTTTTTTAAAGATACTTACAAAAATGAGAATCAAACATATTTATTAGAATTGAGTTAGGTAATACAAAAACGAATAACCAAATAATAAATATAATATACAATACATTTTAGTGAGTTGTCTGATTTTGTTTGTCAGAACTAAGTGCATCAATGTTGATAACGATTAATGTTGTTGATACACACAGTTTTCCAAATGCTCATCAATGATTCTTGTTCTTATTTGAGATTTAATATGCTTCATTCGACCAAAAAGCTGTTCACACGTGTACGAGTGAAAGTGTTTCTCAATGTGTATTTAAAAATCAGTTTAAAGTTGTGATTGTATGTTTAACATGAATATACCACAGAAGAAATTGTCACGATAGTTGTGAATCAATGTACAGAGACACTTCCATATATGAGATATGATACGAACTACGCACGTTGGAATGTTATTTTGGTAGTTTTATGTACACTAAAAGAAAAATATGTGTGCATATGCTCCGCGGGCCGCGGTTTGGCCACCCTTGATTTAAATCATATTATACAATGCGGTTTTTCGTATCGTGAAAATATTTATAAATCTCCTTTCTACATATGACAAGAAAGTTTCTCGTTGTTTTAAAGAATGTTATGAGAAACATAGACAGTCACTAATGAAATGGGAAAGCTATTAACTATTGTAATGGGTGCATTGTTTAGCAATTGTTTCCGTAGTAAAAATACCTTTCTCAGTGTTATAAATAAACACATTTAGTCAAATTATAAAATATTTTCTCTCTTTACTATAATAATTTTTTTTTGTGAATAGGTACCGCACAAGATAAGGTTGGGGGTTACCTGGCTTCTCCGATATGGTAACTTAATACGACTAAGGCCTTTTCCAGCAAGTTCCTTTTCTTAATCATCACAATAAGGGCAGTATAAAAATAATCTAAATAGAAACAGGATAAAAACCAAATGATTGTGAAAGAATGAGGTTAGGGCATTAACCGATAGATGATCACATTGATGACGAATGATCGCATCCGGATGAACCAATGACGCCTAAAATAACGATGGTAGTTCGTTCCGTTGACGACTCCATCTAAATCAATCGCCTGGTCGTATATCCAACGAGGATCAAATACTTGTAACGAGGAACAATGGTCCGGCAGTCAGCGTGTAAATACCCTCTGAGAGGCTAACTAGGATACGTAATGGACAACGGGAAAAAGGTTTTTTTTCCGTTCGGAACATTCACGGACTCGTATATTGTACATCGAAATAAATTAGACTTGGTTTTTTATAGTACCGGCAGAGTACTAACCTGTCGCCTTGTATTACAAAAAACTACGTAGGTATTTCATTTACGGATTAAGTTTTTGCTCCGGTGAATAATATTTGTATGTAAAGTATTTCGGGTTCGACATGCTGATACACTATGTATGTATAACAAACAATAGCGCGATATTGAAAGAAAAATTTTCACCTAAGGCAAATATTTGATCCTTCGTTCAGTAGAAAATGGTCACTTTAAAAACTTCAACCCTTATTTCAACTATCGAAAAACATTAAATACCTACAAATTATATAAAATATACATTTACAAATGCGTCGTGGATAACAGTTTCTAACTAAACGCACTAGAAAGTTGATTTTATCAATTTTAACATTTTCCAGTATTTTAGAATTTTTTATTGTTCCAAATTTTTTATAATAAGTATTTTATTATAAATTATATTTAAGAAATTTGCTCCGGTACAAAAAATTATAATAAATACCGAGTTGAAAACTGGTGTTTTTATACTCTGTGATTGACATTTATGGCCTATAAAAATACATAATTCTTCTTTCTTCAAACTTCGCAAAATCACTTTGTGGCGTCATTTTTAATTAAATTAAACAAATATATTTGTATCAACCACTATTATATAATCTCAATTACCTACATGTTTCGAAACTGACGGTTTCTTCGTCAGTTATATAATAGTGGTTGATACAAATTTATTTGTTTAATTAAACATAATTCTTCTTTTAAAAATCTAATATTAGCGACTTTATATATTTACATAATATATTATGACAATAGCAGTAGACGAAAAATGTTCAATAATGATTCGCACTTAAAAAGTCTTTTTGAAATGTTTAATAACATGTAAGAAGGAAACGATGTGATTACCAGTTTTTATTTATTATTAACAAGATTGCAAGTAATTTGTTTATTACTGGAAATATATTATATAAGATTGTACCTACTCCGCCATTGTGTAATCTAGGTTAGGTGCACACTATACTAATATAATGACAAATAGAGTTCTGCCGATACCCAGGATTTAGCACCCGGCAAACATCAAACTATCCCATCAATGGTCCATCACGTATGCAGTGCTCCGTTTTAGGGGTAGCCTTTAGCAAACCGAACCCCGGGCACCGTGCACCGTGAGCTGTGCAACTCTGCCGGTATGCAAATATCTCACGGCCGATACGCGGGCAAATAGACTCACTGTGCGGCGGGCTTAGCGGAGAGTAGTGATGGATAAGTGTAGCCTGCTGGGAAATGGATGGACGCACACAGCAAATTTTATGATGATTTTGTATTATATTAGTGTGAAGCTCGCGTTAAAGAAAGTTAACAATTATTATAAGCAATAATTATTAGCCTGAAACAAACTTTTGTACAGGAGCAAATTCATATTGAAAAAACCTCACGAGAAAAGATACATGCCGCCAACGGGACCGGCGCCCCTCTGATTGCCGGTCAGGAGCTCTATCCACACGGAGAAAAATGTTATTCTAAAATACGATCATTTTATTCTTGATAAGTTCTTCCGAACAAATTAACAGTGTTTCAATGTTTCAAGCGGGAATAATAATAATCGTAATGGTATACGTACGAAATTACGTATACCTAAAAAACAAATTATTATTCTTATTCTGGGTCTCTTCAAGTGCCATGTTCACTCCTTCCTCTCCTCAAAAATACCCTCAACACAGCATCTTCAAAAGCGACTTGGAGGTGATTTCACACAAAAACTGCGCACTACAAATTATCCAATTAATATTATAAATCCGATAAAATAGTGGTGAAAACCGAACGAAGCAGGTGAGTAAAGCATGTATATTGTATTATATCAATGAATTTCGTAATGGATAACTACCAAAATATTTTTTTATAAAATAAACAATTATTTAACCACCCATATTGTTCATGGCAAAACTATTATTCAATATCCTATTTCGATTATTCTGATTTCATATATTATGTGTAAATCCAGCGCAAAGCCAAATATCGTGAATTTCATTAAATTATTGCAGTAATTTAGGTAAAATTCCCAAACTAGCCGCGGAATTCTACTTTCTCGTACCATTGAAAACCAATAAAGGAAAGCTTATTGCAGCGGATTTCGTTTAAAACCGCACGAAAATAGGCAAACATAATGCTGGAAAGTTTAGAAATAAATTAATTAAAACAGATTAGTAATTTAAATACTCCTAAAAAAGGAAGCACATTTTTTTTTATTAAATTTCTCGATTGGTTGGCCGGAACGTAGAATGTGAAAAATAACAAAACGTAAGGTGGTGATAAATGCTAAGTTTAAAATAATGTGGAACTATGCGGAAAATTTACCGGCGTAACCCAGTATACAAAAATTTTATATAAAACTAGCTGATACCCGGCACGCGTTGAATTGCCACTTAAATAAATAAATTGTTTCTCCCTTCGTGTCTTTTCCCATTCGTCCCCGTTCCCCTTCCGCCTTTTCTACCCCTATCGCGTCACATTCCTCTCCCGCGTTCCCTCTCCCCTCTTCATGCTATCCCCTTCAAATCTTGCTTTGCAAATTTCATAACGCCAGAGCCCACCAATATATATATATATATAGAAAACTGCACCGGCATGTTCAATACAACTCACCAAATTTTCATCGCAATCAGATGAATAGTATAGGAAATAATTTCATAACGCCAGAGCTCACTATCCTATAAACATCCCGGGTATGCGTACATCATATCCCCAAAGTTTTATCGCAATCGGATGAACGGTATGGCAGCGCATAACATACGAACAAACAAACATTAATTTTTATTTATTAGATATGTATTTTAAAACATTCCAATTGTCATTTTTAAAATGATACTTCTTGCTTAAAAATCAAAATGTATTACAATAAAAATAATTATAATTTCAGATGCTGGCATGGGAATTGCTGTGTCGGGTGATAACTATTTATTGGATAATTAACACCTCTGCCATTGGTCTCCCCAATGTCGCTGATTTTGATGTCTTAGCAGGGGTGCCCGGGTTCATCATGTAAGGTGTGTTCAGATCTCGGCGGCTGATGCGACTGTCCACCAGTAACGTGGCAGGCCGGACCGGGAGAGGTGAGTTTAGGGAAACCCTTTGACCTCTCAAGCTATTCTCTCTCGACCCATTGTCTGGCACTGCAGCAGGAGGAATGGATTCATACGTCCGTCACTCCTGGACACCGGATTCCTACAAATCCCTGGTACCAATTTTCTTCCTAGAACTTCCTCCTCTTTCCCCAAAGATGATGAGAGGGAAATGATTTTCCTTAGGACCTCCTATGTGGTGTTAATGTAAAAAAGATGCCTACTTTATCAGCGGCTTAACACAGTTTGAAAGTGCCTTCAGAAGATGAAACAACCCTTCCGTTTGTTAAATTATTTTAACAATAATTAGTAATTGATGATGGAAGATTTGGCTAGCTGAGAGTTGAACGACGCCTTGGTGGGAGACTGACGCTTTGAACCACACGACTAGGTACTTATCGGAATGCAAACACCTTGCACAACCTTCGGGATGTATTTTTTTTTAAGATCATTTACTAAAGGCTTGAAAATTCCGGAAATATAATGAACACGAGAATGTTGGTGATACTAGGTTAAATTTATAATTTTCTACGGTCGGACAATTTCCAGGGCAGACATTACTGACAGGCCCAATAGTGACGTCACTCCGCTAACGACGGCGGAGGCTTTGGCAGACCCTCGTCAACTTCCGTTCCTTCCGCCGCCTACTTCACCCGAAATTCACTTCCGGCACGTCACGTGACATTCGCAGCTTCCGGCTGTCATGTTACAAGAGTGTCATGGCGCTCGGGAGCACTCGACACCACCTCTCGTCAAACTTCCCGAAACCCGATTTTTTTCCAAGAGATGTGTGCTCTGGTGAAAGCTGAATTGTGTAGCGTCGGTGGCAGTGTCAGCCGTACAATAAGGCTTATAATGTCAACACACTTTGGAAATGCAAACATGAATTTATATGCACAAGTGGATACGCAAAAGGTTTTTCAGATCAGTTCTCAGATCGGACAGAGATAAACTGCGAACAAAAACACTCTTCAAGAAAATTGTTGTCTGGTCAATATTAGGTAAGCGATTCCCTCACGGTTTTAATACACATAATAAATAATAAAACAATATTTGATAGAAACTTCAAATAAATAACAGGAAGTGTGGATTTATTTTCTTTAATACAATGGCACAAACGAACTTCATTTGAAAGACTGTCTTAATATTATACACGAAATTCTCAGATACGGTTCTCCGAGGAACAGGAAAAAAATACCACCTTATGTAGGAAAATGACAAACATTAATTCAAGGTATTAAGAGAAGTAGATTTAACCAGAGATTCATGACCTTGTTTAGTTGTGTTTGAAAACAAAAAGACCAAATTTTAATTATATTTTTTTTACTCCAAATAAGGTCCAACTACCAACGAGTCTCATCTATGTTACTATCTATGTTATAATAAATTGACACATATAATTATTATTACGCGTAATATAATTGTAATTTTGGAATTATGCCGTACCTACTTACCGCTGTTGTGTGCTATTATCCAAATTCATTTGGGAGTAGATTATTATTACGTTAGGGTATTGTGCCAGTTCTTGGCTACCGTAATATGTCTCAGAGTTCCCTAATAATTGGATAATATTGCTCAAAGCAGGGTGATTGTAATGTGATCTTTGATAACTTTAGCTGCATTTGATTAGAAACCTATAAAATAAAATAATATGTTTAAAATCACATCGATATGGAGCTTATAATTTGTAAATCAGAAAAATGACCGAATAACGATTTCAAATAACTCTTTAAGCAAATGTATTAGCCCTAACTTTGCCTAAAGTGGTATTACAACTGTTTGCTCTACTAATTCATAAACTATTACACAATCAATCCAATTGAAATTTTATAAAGACATTACAAACTCGGATGATGAAGCTTACAAAGTTGAAAACAGGCATTACATAATATTAGCACGGCATTTATATAAATGACCGCTAACAGCAAACCCCGGACCGTCTCATAATAAGAAACTGTACCGTACCACAGATTATTATTGTCATATTAAGAAGTTACAAAAAATAAAGTTAATAAAATTTAAAAAAGAAAGAATAACACTCCCGGAATACGAATAACTTGACAATATTTGAAAATCTCCTACTACCACCACAGTAAGATGAAAATGTTGCTTGTTTCTAGATGAAGGACTTAGACAGCCGAACAATTATATACGTGACGCCTGGGTGGGACCCAAACACGATGCCAACTCGGTCACTGGCCGGTCAACATATTTTAATATAAACATTTGAATGAAAAAACTAGGTACTTTTCTGATTTTCCGAAGGACCTATTTTCAAAACCATTTTGTAAAAGGGGGTAAAGTTTTGTTCTATACAGAACTTAATGCCAGCATTAATCGTTAAAATTTAAATGATGTATTTATATGCCAATAGCACCTCTAAATATGACAAGCCCTAATGGAGTAAAATACAACAAAAAAAACTAGAAAGACCAGTAAAATTATATATAGAAGAATAAGAGGATTACTCCTAAGCCAAAAGAGCAGCACATTTTCTAAAGGGTCTAGTTCTCTTTTATCTGTATCAATAAACTTTTTTGTGTTTCAAAGATAAACTAAACCATTCGAGTATTTAAATAAAATGTCTGCCATATATGTATTTTCAAAAACGCACACAGGGAAAACATCACAGCCCCATAAATGATCGTTATGTTTGTACTTGGTGTCTCTTTCAACTGTCGTGCGAGACAGGAAAACAAATGGTTGGATTAAAAGCAAGAGAAAGGTAGGCCGACATTACTGTCACAAAATTAAATGGAACTATTCTGAGCATAGGCCACGATTAAAGGATGACAGTTGGAATTCTTGTATCATCAAATAATGTGTTTGGTTTGGACAAGAGAAGCGAAGGTCGCCAACAAATAAGATAGACTGAAGACCTGAAGAGATAGGTGACAGCCGCTAAGGATAGGCAAACGGGCCCACATTCAAATTGGGACGGTAGAATGCTAATGTGGTAGATATTGTAAGACAATAGGCAGATATTATTTTTAAAAATATGGCCTTAAAGTGATGAATACAAGGGGATAAAATAATTATTATGTTTCACCGTCAAGGGTTGGTAAAAAACAACAGAGGGGTGTTGTTATAGCGGCAAACCATTAGCGGCATCCGGCGTAGCCTAGCTAGAGTGCCCCACACGCTCTCTGTCGCGTTTGATTAAGTCAGATAAAGATTGTAACAGTACAAAATAAAGGAAATTCGATGAAACATAAATTTAATAATAAAGTATTGAGTTTGAACGTGCCGCTAACAAAAAGTGTAAAGAACCGATTTCGAAGTCACCGCATGTAAATGCGTATTTAACATTTTTATAAATATCATTGAAGAAGAAGATAACAAATATATATTTTTTTTAAATATGAAAATGAACAAGACACAGAAAAATAATAAAAGATAATGGTCACAACTGGGACTCGAACCCATAACCTTACGTCTTACCGGGACATACACCTCTACCAATTGGGCCACTGCGATCTATTATGAGACTGTCGTAATTGTCGACCTCATATTTCAAATTTCAGAATTAACAATATTATCTTCGACTAATGTTTTTTTTGCATATTATTGGCAGCTACCTTTATTATTGGAAACAAGCATTCAAATAATGTATTTGTTACCTAGATAGTGGCTCGGATAAATATATATTTATTTTATTTTAATGGAACACCTATTGGCTTTTTATAAAAGTCTAAATGAATATTCATTTTTTTTAAAGAAAAAACTGGTTCTGGGTTCGAGTACCAGTTGCGACCATTATCTTTTGTTATTTTTCTGAGTCTTGTTCATTTTCATATTTTTTTATTTTATTATTATTGTTATCTTCTTCTTCAATGATATATTACATTGATAAGAATAACCTTCAAAAGTTAAAAAGAGAGTTTTTCTTATAAAAAAATGAATATTTTTTATAAATAGTTTTAAATAGTTGTCTAGCTTTGTAAATTGTCCTTTGACTGAAATTTAAAAATAATCAGCCAACAATTTTATTAGATCAATAAATTGATTTTAGAATTGTTCCATATAAAAATAAATCCGCTATATTATAGAGTGGATTACCTTACTTTGTTCCTTGTAGGGTCTCGAGGCTCCAGCGGTCCTGTCACTTAGTTCCCAAATCGAATAGGTTTTTTCGCTATTCTGCGAAGAGAGAGCTTTCAGTAGTACGTCACCGGGGACGACTTTTCACCGTACGTGTCCCGCGTCAATCCAATAATCTCCTTCGTCAATATCGCCCCCAATAAACGTCACGTAATCCGAGGAATAGATCAAGAGGCATTCGTGGCTTTATAACTCACGGGGAAACTATTTGGAGATGGAATTATAACGTGCTAAATGTAATTATTTGATGAATATGATATGTCATTGAGAATCTACGTGTGTAGGAAGTGATTATTTGAGAGATTATTTAAGCTCTTAAACGTTCTGAAATAACCATTCAGTTTCATGTTTTTCTTATTAGTATGACTCTTGTATTTATATCTAATCATTCAAATAGAATCTCCAATTTAACGGCAGAAATCTTCTCATAACCATTTTCAACTCGCAACGTCATTTTGATCAAGAGCGTGCATCGAAATACGAACTAAATTAACTGAGCTGTCTAAAATAAAGAGGCCAATTTTTCAATTCAAAATAGGAGCGAACTTGAGAAATGTAACACGTTATTATGTTAGATGGTCTTAATCCTTTATGTGCCTAATAATACGTATTTAAAAACCAAAATTATCATTTTAGTAATGAATACGAAGAAATCTTGAACGAAAAAAGAAATTTTAAAAATTACAAGGTTTTACTAAATTTCGATGAGAATAATATAACCAAATTATGGTTTCATGTAATGTGTGTACTTAATCATTATATTATAATTATTGTTAAATTGACCTGCTGACAAACTGCTTTGGCAGTTTAGCGGGTGTTCAAATGAAGAATAAAAAAAATAAAAATAAAAAATAAAAAAATATATGCAAGTCTTTTTCTACTTTGAAAAATCAACATTTGTCGACAAGATTACACTCAGGCAACAGATTTTCTCATATTTTTTTGTTGAAATTGTACGTTCTCTTCAAACATAACAGAAACAGGGTGTTTCCCTCAAATACGTAATAATATTTAAATTGAAATACTTTCAAACGTGTAAGCCTAACATAAAAATGTAGTGTATGTATATTCCAGAACAAAGTATCGAAACACGGCCTTAGAAATTCTTTAGACTCCGAGATATTTTTCCTAGAAAGTGGCAAGACATACAATACCAGAATAGTATGGGGTGGGTACATTCCCTGTACCGTTTTCCCTAAGAAAACACGAAACATCCCTTTAGGGATATCGTTGTACGCGAAGTTCGGTGGGAACGAACAAGGGAAGAAAGCACAGGGTGGAAGATATGCGGGGAGCATATGCAATGTGTAATCGGTATTTTTTTAATATTTGAATATTATATTTTTATTTTTTATTATTTATTAACCAAAAAATACATGTTATGTACATTCTTTTAGGTATATGCCACCTCACTAGGCTGAGCCTGTTCCGAGGTGGCAGTGATTTAATATTTTTTATATCATTTTCAAAAGAAAGAATAAAATAAATTATTAATTAATAAATAGAATTTTGAAAATTAAACATAAAATGAAAATTAATAAGAGAAATAGAAAAGAAAAGAAAAAGAAAAAATGGAGAAGAGATGATATAAAGAACTTAAATTATTTGGAAAAAAAAAGAGATAAAATTTAATACAGGTAGCTATTATATTGAAGAAGTTATCATATGTCCGCAGTATATAATGCCCTTGTTTACAATCCATGTATGTATTTTGTGTTTTAGATTTACGCTTTTTATCAGGTGAATGTCTTTAATGTCTTTTTTAATTAAATTTGAAAGTTTTGGAGCCAGATTACGGTAATGTCTTTGTCCATAGGTGGTATTTATCTTCGGAGTCATGTGTTGATGTCTATGTCTTGTACAGTAGTTGTGTTGTACAGTATGTTGGTTTAGCTTGTCTTTTTGGTAATGTACAGATATAATTTTGATGTACAGTTGCTGTATGTTCAGTACTGCGAAGTCCTTAAATAACTGTATTGTAGAGAATCTATAAGGTTTTTTTGTGATAACTTTAATTAAGGCTTTTTGCGCTTTGACGAGAGGGTCCATGATAGTCTTAGCAGCACCACCCCAACCAATCATACCGTGGGTGATAACCGATTGGCCTAACGCGTAGTATATAGTTTTTAAAGTCTTCATTGGCATTATGTTTCGAATGTTTTTAAAAAGATATATAAGTTTTCTGACTTTACCCGCTGTTTTATTTATTTGTTCTGTCCACCTGAAATAGTTGTCAATGTAAATGCCTAAGTATTTGATTGTCTGAGTCCGCGCTAGTGGGTTGCATTGGCAGTTTTTTTTAGATGTGCAGTCGTGTATGGTTAAGTTTTCATCGAGTCTTGGTTGTCGTCTGGGATCTATACTAAATGTCATGTACTTTGTTTTGTCTATATTTAGTGTTAGCAGGTTATTGTCTAGCCAATTATTAATCCGGTTGATTCCTTCAGCAGCTTTTTTATATACATTTGTCCAGGAGTCAGAAGTGAAAACAAGAACAGTATCATCCGCAAAGCAAATAACTTCACCGCTAATGTCTAACTGACACAGGCAATTTATATAAAGTAAAAACAGGATGGGTCCTAATGTACTTCCTTGGGGAACTCCGTAGGTTATGTATCTGTTTTGGCTTGTTACGTTGCCTAATTTTAGTGCATGACTGCGTTCAGTTATTTATGATTTGAACCAGTTATATGCAGAATTTTTAATACCTATGATATCTAATTTTTTAAGGAGGATTTTATGGGACACTGTATCAAAAGCTTTACTTAGATCAAGAAAAACCGCAATGCAGCTTTTTTTTTGGTCAACATTATTTATAATAGTTTCGGTCACTTTTAATATTGCATCCTGTACTCCCATATTCTTTCGAAAACCATACTGATTTTCTGATAAAATTTTATGTTTGTCTAAGTAGTCTACCAGTTGGATTTTCATTAGATTTTCGAGTACTTTTGTGAGAACATTTAAAAGTGATATAGGCCTATAGTTAGAGGGATTCTTTTTATCTCCGGATTTGTAAATAGGTACTATATTTGCACTTTTAAAATGGCTGGGAAATATTCCTCTAGCAGTACTCAGATTACAGATGTAGGTGAAGGGAAGGGCTATTTGGTGTTTTATTTCTTTTACTAGTTTAGTGTCAAGTTCGTCGGGTCCAGTCGCACAATCATTTCTCAGTTTATTTATGTGATGTATTATGTCTTTAGTTTGGAAAGTTTTTACTCTAAATGTATTGTTATCGTGTGCATTATTAGTATATTTATCAGCAAGTGTATCTTCGTCAGTGGTCGTTTTATTTAGTAGTGTTTGGGCTAGTGTTTGTCCAATGTCTGCAAAGTAATTATTTAATGTGTTGGCAATATCAGTCTGATCAGTTATTACTGTATCCTTAACTTCTATTTGTTGGAATTTGGCTGCTGGCTTCTTATTTACATTGTTAATTTCCTTTACTGCGTTCCATAATACTTTCGGGTCATCTTTGTTTTTTTCAATTTTTCGTCTGTAGTATTCTTCTTTAGTTTGTTTCACAATTGATCGGCAGATATTCCTATATTTTTTGTAATAATTTTGGAGCTTAATATTATTCGGTGAGTTTGAAGACTGTTTGTGCAGTTTATCTCGCTTATGCAAACATTTAACTAAGTTTTCATTGATCCAGGGTTTAATTTTTTTGTTTTTATGAACCAATTTTCTAAAGGTTGTGTATTTTATAACACTCATATTTATTTTTTCAGTAAAATTCATCATCGCGGTGTTCACATCTGTTTCATTTAAAACATTTTCCCAGGATATGGAATCGAGAGATGATCTAATAACTTCATAATCTGTGTATTTTAGTTGCACTGTATTTTGTTGATTGTCTCTCTTGTCACTATTTTTCTTCGAAAGGGTAATCATTGTAGAGAAGTGGTCAGTTACTGTCGTATTAATTATAGCTGCAGAGATACTTAATTTAGTCCTGACATAAATATGGTCTAAACAGGACTGAGATGTAGGCGTGACTCTTGTAGGTAAATTGACAGCAGATCGGAGACCGTAACTTACAAGAAGACATTCATAGTCGTCAGCTTGGTGGTGCCTATCTCCAATTATATTAATATTCAGGTCTCCAGCTACGATACAGTTTGTGAATTTATTATGCCTCTGAAGATTTTCGTTCAATGAGTTTAGAAATTGTGATATGTTAGTATGTGATGGAGACCGATAGATGGCAATTATGACAACAGAATCACGACATTGTATGGTCACACTGTTTGCATCTAGTATTGCAGCGGGAATCATTGATCCAAAAATAGAATTTTTTGTATATACTATCACTCCATCACTACGGTTTTTATGTGTCTTTGATGTGAAAACATCGTAACCTTGTATGCTGGGCGCAATAAAATCGTCATTAATCCAGCATTCGGTGAGAATGATAATTTCAAAATTTATTTTAATTTGTTCTAAGGCTACTAGTAAGTTGTCGAAGTTTTTGGTGACACTTCTGATGTTTTGGTTGAGTATTTTCAACCAAAAATTGCCCTCGAAATGCGTGATTACTTTTGAAGCATCGAGAATGTTAAGGGTATCTATGTTGAATAGAACATCACTGTCATTATCTATGTATTTAGACGCCATAGTTAATTGTAGCAAGATCTCTCGATAGGGCAGCTTGTGGGTGTTATAATATAAGACATAATCACATAAAGAAAATAAAACATTAGCTTATAAGGAATATAAAACATACGCATTAGCATATAAGGTATACAAGTGAAATAAGGGTTTAGTTGCTGCGAATATTTAACATAAGCATATAAAGTATATGTAGCATAAGAATAGGTATAAAAAGTGTACATATTGTTGTTACGAATACAAGACCTAAGCATATAAAGAATATAAAATATAAGCATATAAAGAAAGTAAAACATGAGCTTATAAAGATTATAAAACATAAGCATATGAAGAATATGAAATGAAAACATAAGCATATAAAGTATACAAGAGGTATAAGGATTTGGTTGTTGCGAACATTTTACATAAGCATATAAAGTAAATATAACATAATCATAAGTATACAGAGTATATATATAATTGCTGCGAATATATAATATGAGCATATAAAGTACATTAAGCATGAGCATGTTAAGACACAGCATATACTCCTTGATTCTGTGTTTTACATAGAGATTTACTTGAAAAAATATAAACATATGAAAGTAAGTTGTACGAGTATATCTAAACGAAAATTCTGTAAATATATAGTAGGGAGTATTAACATAGAAATTTATGTGATAAAATATAAACATATGAAAGTAAGTTATATGAGTATACCCAAACGAGCTTGGTTTATTAATTATTGATTGAGGGAGACAAAATGTTTTTGTTTGAATCGTTAATAATAATAGCAGGTGTCCCGTTATCTTTGCGGACAAATACTTGTCCTCCCTTTGTCCAGGCGAACTTATACCAGTTTTCGTGTGTAGCTTTTCTCGCGAGAAACCACAGATGTTTTGCGCGAAAGGTCAGGTGTTCCGAGATGTAAATTTGGGAACTTGGTCCTGCTATTCCGATGAGGATGGTGTTAAGTTTGTCCTTACGATTCGGGGCTTGTTTGTTGTTGTTTTTAATGTCTCTCAGGAAATCATCACGTTCGATGCTGGTTTTGAATTTTACTACGATTGGCCTGGGTTGATCTTTTTTGGGCTTTTGGTTAATACGGTAAGCTGCATCTATGTTATTGGATTCGTTATTCGAGTTGGTTATTTTTTTAATGTTAAAAATGTAGTTATTTAAGTTTTCCCCATTTATTTCGGGGATCCCCCTAATTTCTACATTTTTTGACTTGTTTTGCCTGTCAATTTGCTCCATTTGGTTTTCTAGGACGTCAATTCTCGTTTCAAGGTCAGAGTTCCTTTTTTCAAGTTTGCTGTTTGTGTCCTCTAGATCGTGGACTCGATGTAAGATGTCCTCATACTGTTTGCTCATAGACGCCAAGGTGGCGAGAATTTGAGTATTTTGTTCGAGCAACTTTGAAAGTAGTTCAGTGTCCACAAGGGCACTACCACTTGCTTTGATGGTGGGCACAGCACATAAGCATTGGGTGCATTTTAACTGTGTGCGTCGCTCCTTGCTGAGGCGACGGTAGGAGCTCTCAGCTACCCCACCGCATAGTAAATGATATGTTCCCTTACACAGCGTACATACAAAAATGGACTCGTCTGAAAGGGTAGGCTCAGAACAGGTTTGGCAATTCATTTTGAGGACTTGTGTTTGTTTTACGTATTTTTTTTTTTTTTTTTAAATGCTGATTCGTATTGGAGATTGGTTTTTGATACACCTATTGCCCTCTGCTGGACGATAGCGGTAAGTTATAATTTTTTATTAAATTTGAGTATTTACTGCCATCTGTTGATTAGTAGCGTAGAGAAGTTATTTATTTATTTATCTATTTATTTTATTTTTATCCAAAAGTGTTCTTCTCGATATTTAGTTCTTCTTTCTATAAATAGATGGTGTAGGTTTATTATTATTTATTAAAAAAGAATTCAAATATTAGTTTTCGCCGGTGTGAGGATCGAACTCGGGTTGATAGCGTCCGGCGAATTAACTAGACCGCGCATTAACCCACGCTGCTACTGTTCTCTTATGCGAAGTGGCGAATTTTACTTTTATATACTTCCGATTTTGCAATTACAATTTATGAACAATTGTATTGTTGCACTTGTAACTAAATGTTTGTGTCTCCGTATTTTTGTTATTTTTAAATGCTCACTTTTTATTTATTTTAATATACTGATATGATAATAGTTCACGATAATATTTATAATATTTAATATCACTTATATGAAAAATAGTTCACTATCACGTTTGACGTTTGCCGTTTATCACTTCCAGTTCGTATTTCGGGAGTAGGAGATAATTGTTTTTTTTTTTGCTGTTTTTTTTATATTTAGAAGCACTCGCACACAGAATTAATTATAAAATTTGATACACTGGAAATCACTGTAGTGATTATATCACATGTGAAGAAATGCGGTTCACTTTTAACTGTTTGAATTCTATTTATTTGCGGAGCGTAAATAAAGTAACTGTCATGAATGTGTTGATAAAGTATATTTATTTAGATTTTTGATTTGTAAATAAAGTAACTGAAATGAACAGTGTTGTTGTTTGCGTATGATTTTAATTTTAAATGGCTTCTGGAAAACTGAAGAATTAATCTTCACGTAAGTGTCCGTGGAAAAGACATTAATGTCTCAAAAGTCTAAAGCTTCTTCTTCTTCTTCTTCTTCTTCCCCTTGTCCTATTCGGGTCGGGGACCCACTGCATCGACAAGGCTCCTCCATACGTCCCTGTCTTGCGCCGATTGATCGGCCTCCGTCCATGGCAGATCCATCCTCTCCTCGCACAGTTTTTGGATTTGCCTCGCCCAACTGTGTCTGGGGCGGCCTACTGGACGTCTACCCTCTGGAATGGCACTCAGTATTTTCTTCGGAATTCGGTCATCAGACATTCTTAGTACATGTCCAAGCCACCTCAGTTGCGATTTTTCTACGAAGAGTAGCAGTGGTTCAATGTTTAGATCATCTCGGATCGTAGAATTTCTTATATGATCCCATTTCGTAACCCCTGCCACTCCTCTCAAGTACCTCATTTCGGCAGCTTGGACTCTAGAGCGTGTTTGTTCGTTTAGCATCCATATCTGGTGGCCGTAAGTGAGCGTCGGGCGGTATACCGTTTTAAACACTGCCATCTTTGTCTTGATGCTGAGCTCGGCTTTTCTTATCACTGAGCTGTAAAGAGGACGTAGCACACTGCTTGCCGCACTAATTCTTCGATCAATCTCTCCGTCTTGCCGACCGTCGCTGGAGAATTCGACCCCAAGGTATTTGAACCTGTCCACCTGGTTCAGCTGAGTCCCATTAGCGAGTATGTTGCACTGAGTTTGGTCCCTTCCTATAACCATCACCTCTGTTTTGGAGGTACTCATCTTCATTCCCGCCGCCATGCACTCTTCACTGAATCGGTTGATCCACTCTTGTAATCCTTCCTGTGATGTCGTCAGTCTCGCGATGTCGTCAGCAAATAGTAGGGAGCTGATTCTAGTATTGCCTACCAGTGCTGCATCCGGTGTTTGGCTGTTTCGGCTGATTCGGTCCATGAATATAGTGAAGAGGATTGGCGACATAGGGCATCCTTGTCTGAGGCCGATTTCCACTTCAAATTCTTCCGAAACTTTACCGTTTATCCGGACCCTACTGCTACTATGTTCGTATAGAGATGCTATGCCTTTTAGTAGGTTGCCTTCAACTCCGTACTCTTTAAGCACCTCCCACAGTAGTTGGCGCGGTACTAAGTCGTATGCCTTCTCTAAATCTATAAATCCAATATATGATGGCTTACCGAATTCCCAACATTTTTGTATGGTCACTTGTAGTGTGAAGAGCTGATCCGTGGTGCCTCTACCTTGTCTGAAGCCGCACTGTTCTTCTTGGATCTTGTTCTCTGTCACTATTCGACATCTTTTTTCCAGGATCCTAGCGTAAACTTTTCCTGGTTGACTAAGAAGTGTTATTCCTCGGTAGTTGGAGCACAGTTTCTGGTCCCCTTTCTTAAATATTGGGACTATAATTCCTGTCCTCCAGGCTTTAGGGGTCTTACTTGTTCTCCAAGCTACTGAGAAAACTCGCGTTAACCACCTGAGGCCTTGGTTGCCCATAGCTTTTAACATTTCTGGCCTTATTTCATCTACTCCGGCTGCTTTTCCCCTTTTAAGAGACTTAATTGCCAGTATTACTTCTTCTAACGAAATTTCGCCTTCTTCGTCTGTTTCATTGCTATTTAGCTCTTCTTGGGTCCCTGTCTGGGGGGCGTTCAGTAGCTTCTCAAAGTATTCTTTCCATCTACTGAGAATTTCATTTTCCTCCCTCAACAGGTTCCCTGCCTCATCTTTAATACACCTGGTCTCGATTGCGTCTCCCTTACGAAGTCGACGTATTGTTTGCCAGAAAATTTTATTTGCCGTGTGGTAGTTTTCTTCTAATTTGGATCCAAACTCTTCCCAGGCTCTTTTTTTGGATTCCTTGACCATTTTATTGGCAACCGTTTTTTTTTCTGAGTATTTTATACGGTTTTCTTGTGTAGGGTTAGCAATATACTCTCGGTATGCATTTTTCTTATCATTAACTGCTCGTTTTACATTTTCCGTCCACCAAGGCGTTCTCTGATTATTCAAACTTGATTTAACTCGCTTCGTACCACAGGTTTCTTTCGCTGTCTCCACTATTGCACGTTGGAACATTTCCCATTCGTTTTCCGCGTTTGATGTGACACTCGGAACTACTGAGAAGAGTCGGTCAATCGTACTATTGTATTTTTCTTTTACTCTTTCATCGGAAAGTTGTTCCCACTTTATCCTGTGACATGCTTTCGGTTTTCTTGTAGGTTTTTTCCGTGTATTTAGTGTTTGTTTAATCTGACACACTACCAGGAAGTGATCTGTTGAAATTTCCGCACCTCTTTTAGCTTTTAATCTGACACACTACCAGGAAGTGATCTGTTGAAATTTCCGCACCTCTTTTAGCTTTTAATCTGACACACTACCAGGAAGTGATCTGTTGAAATTTCCGCACCTCTTTTAGCTAAAGAGGTGCGGAAATTTCAACAGTCTAAAGCTAAAGCCCTAAATTAATTCTTTGACTTATTCTAGAATCAGTTACTAACAACTACTCAAAGTTCGTAAATCGTAGGAAATCGGAAATCGACGAAAACGTCAATGCCGACAGTCATTCATTATTTCTTATTTTTACTGTTAAAATAATAGTTAAAAACAGAAATGGTTCTTTCCTAATATTAGAATTGTGCTACAGATTAAATAATAATGTATTTATTCAGAAATGAATGTGCTGAATGGTTAGTGCAATCGCATACATCCCACAAGGCAAAAAATAAAATAAACCACGTTTATAATAACGTCAGGAATCATGGTTAAAATAAGAAAAGTTCGTCCCAAAATACTCGTATGGTACAAAACTGACATTAATGATCTGCAGCATTTGAGATTGATGATTATAGATAAGATTCAAAGTTCCTAGGTACCGGGCTAAACATACAACGGTACATCGGAGATAAACTTTTTTTGCATAGTGGCGTTCATCTTAAAATCCCTGACATAAATACTACAGAACTCACCTTTTGAGATTTTTATATTGAGAGATAAACAATTTTTCTGCTTAATATCTCAATATGCAGTACATTATTTCACAGGCCTACCGCCATTACTGGGTAAAGTAACATACGTTGGAGATCGTAAGGAGGTGGCTTGAAAAATATTTGGGGTATCACCATAGGTGCAATAGACTATTTTCAACTGGAATAGATACACCAGAATTAATTACCAACCACATATGTATTATATAAATAAATAAATTTCCCTCGGATATATCGCTAAATAATATCCACACATAGTCTTGTAAAGTATGGTCTTGAAATATTGAGTACTTTAGCGGCAAACATAAACGAAGCTAAAAATTTCGGAGTTACCTTTCGTCGAAAATCGCTAGGTACACATGTTAATTTTATGATTATAACCATTAGTACTAGATTAGACTGTTTTTTTTTTCAAATGAGTTAACTTCGTTTACACAAGTTAGATGTATTGTACTCATTGTACTTCTATAGATGTAAATAAAAACAGGGACACCTATTTTCTTACAGCTGGTAATGAGATGGAGTTTACTTTGACTGACAATGTAAAAATATTTAAAACAGAAAAGTATGAGGTGTTTGATGGATTGTATAAAGTAAAAAAAAAACAGAATAAAATGCACAATAAACATTACGTAAGCACGTTAGGCTTAGGGGGCAGTAAATTCCTATAGGACAGTACTAAGTACTAAATGCACGTTTATCACGATTGAGAATTTATAACCGACTTGTTGCTTGCACATGAAGTAAGTCAGTGTAATAAAAGCATTCTCAACCACAATAATAGAAATAATGGAAGGAATTAACTCGGATTTGGGGAAAGCGAATTTCATTTTCAAAATTGGCATTTCTAGAATAATGTTTCTTGTTTTTCTGACCCTTGGCAGCTCTCATTCCCGAAAAAGACTGAAGTTCGTGATAGTCAGCCATTCCTAATGGTAAGTTTTCCAAACCAAGAACGATTATATCAAAACCATCCGATTATATATTTTTTATTTATTTAAAGAAACATTTAAAACAAAGAATAATGCATACATATCAAATAAAAACATAATACAAAAAACAGAGAAAAAGTCCCAATAAACTACTTTTAAGTAGTTTGTCAATGGGTTAAATAATAAAAAATTAAAATTCTAACTGCCATGATGAGTTCCACATGGAGATTGTGGAAGTCGAATGTGATTTAAAAAGAGTAACTCCACCTAATCGATGATATTTTTACAGATAAAAATCTATTAACGAGGAAATCCACCCCTACCTCTAAATGCCTTTGATAAAAAAAATCCAAATTGACATTGGATAAAACTCCAGCCCAAAGCACATGAGTGAGCAACAGTGAAAACAGAAGACATAAAAGTAGGCTTCTCCCATAATTTTACATGTTTTAAACCTTTTGCAGAAAGTTGGAGATAGAACTGCGGACTTCGAACAGAACTCTTCTGAAAAAGGGGAATGGGCAGTGGTAGTTCGACCCTGATTTCGGGAACGGGGGTCCTGTAGCAAACACTGGTTACAGTAATGTTTACACAACGTCTGATACACGGTAAATATGTAACATGAAGGGAGCGAGACTGATGGGTCTTTGTTTAGTGAATTCTTGAGATGTTTGTTGACGAGAATTGAATATTTCAGTCTATAGGTACGCTTCGATGCTCGCGTGTAAAGGGTTTTATTTACCTAACATTTACTTTTAGTTACATATTTACATTTAGTTAGATACGAGCTTCCATGCTTTTTTTTTCTTTGCAGTTGATTTCAATTACCTACGTTTATGTAAATATTATTAGAAGTTTAAATTGAATTCTGGAAGGCTAGTTTATATTGGATTATTTTGCATTAACGTAATTGTATGAGAATACATAATCACATTATCTTACTAATATTATAAACGCGAAAGTTTGTATGGATGTATGTATGTTTGTTACTCTTTAAGTAAAAATTTAATATATGGATTTTAATGAAACTTTACAATAATATAGCTCATACATCAGAATAACATATAGGCTATAATTTATAAAGCTAGCTATTTATTGTCAATATATTGAAAATAATAATTATAGTTTAATAGAAAATGTAAAAATTTGAGAATGACATTATGCAAAACAATGATTGTTAAATCAAAATTTTATTTTGTAAAATATTTAAATTAGTGAATTTATTTGAAGTACTCGCCTTATACTTTGAATCGAATCATGAATTATACATATTTTAAATAAATAGGTTAAGAATTTTGGTATAAACGTAGATGGGACCTAGGAAAAGAAAATAGATTACTCGAAGTACTAATTCTACGCAGACGAAGTCGCGGGCAGAAGCTTGTAAGTTGATAAAGAAATGCTATCACGTACCAACTCAATTATTATCTTTAGACTTATTCGTGGATGGTTCGAAAACTCAACTATCATGAAGAGCAATATTATAGTTTCCGTGTACCCGACTGGTTATTTCCGTCACCGACAGTATAGACATCGTCCGGCTTACAGAACTTGCCACTGGTCATACCAGTGGGGAGAGCTACTAGTATTTTGTTGAAAAATAGGATACCTCCGAATATTGATATTTTTAAAATTATTGATGCAAAATTCAGTTTACAAGCTTTTTGCTGTTATATATAGATCGGCGTGTTTTTGATTTTGCACAACTGAACTGAGGCACTTAATGGTTGTTTGTCAGTTGCGCAGGCTTTGGAGCGTATTTATCCATAAGAAACCTACGCACTACTGTTTTCCTTATCTATCTTTAAAAACCGATTTGGAAAATAATTTTTTTGATGTTTTAAAATGAATAAATTGAATTGCATTGAATTATCCATACCGTCTAGGGATATTGCGAGTAGATACATTTCGAGCAAATTATAATTTATTCTACATGGCGACCCTTTGGAATAACAAGGTTCCATCTGTGGCAGCAGCGTCATGCGATACTGGGATCTATAGCTAGCTACTTTAGAGTTCATTATCGCCCGACGTTACGGCAACAGATGAACCTTGTTATTCCAAAGGGTCGATAGCGCGATATCTAAGGATATAATAAAAAAAAATTCGAATCAAAAACGATTTGTAATTCTATGATTTATTCACTACAAATATTGTTTGTTCGATATTTTTAAGTGTTCGATGAGTAATGAAAGCCGTGTGGCCAATTTTAGCAAGTGAGCTATAATTTTTTAACACGCGAAATTGTTATCTACTTAGTTCTTTCTAATACAAATAAGTGTTTTATGATTTCGTTTCCATGAAGGAATCTTCTTAAGAATCATTTTACTAATATTTAGGTACCCAATTCCATTGGATTTTCCCAAAATCCATCTGTGTCAAAATAACGTCTAAACGTGCAAAATTCGTCAAATTCAGATAAGATTTATTGATTACGCTAAGAATTTTTCACGGAATGATTTAACACCAGTAAAATTCTGTTAATGTTCGGTTGCCTAAAATGCCAGTCCCCAGAATAAATACTTGAGTATAAATTATGTATGCACGTAAGCATAACGCCGAATTCTCTTTCATAGTTCTAGAATTTCATCATGTTTGCTGAGGGTAAATACAAGAAGGTCCAAAAACGTAGTTCAAACAAATTTATTGATAACATTGTATATCCAATATTATAATGTAATATAAAATTATAAGACTAGTTTCCTTACTCAACTTTTTCAGTGAAAATAACCGATATCGGAGATAACAGTGACATGCGGTGATTTTTTACAATATTGGAAAATTAAGTGAAATTTTTATCATTTTTAAAACTAATCGTATTGAAGTATTATTACTAATATTTTCTGAAGTATTAATTAGCCTGCAAAACTTTTTTTTTCGTCACAAATTTGAAGGTGTGAGTAATGTTATTTCCATATTTTTATAAGAAAAACTCTCTTTTTAACTTTTGAAGGTTATTCCCATCAATGTAATATATCATTGAAGAAGAAGATAACAATGATAATCTAATTTTTTTAAATATGAAAATGAACAAGACACAGAAAAATAATAAAAGATAACAGTCGCAACTGGGACTCGCACCCAGAACCTTACGTCTTACCGGGACATACACCTCCACCAAGCTAATGCGATCTATTATGAGACTGTCGTAATTGTCAACTTTATATTTCAAATTTCAGAATTAACAATATTATCTTCGACTAATGTTTTTTTTTCCATATTATTGGAAAAAAATATGAATATTCATTTAGACTTTTATAAAAAGTCAATAGGTGCTCCATAAAAATAAAATCGGATATATTTATCCGAGACACTATCTAGGTAACAAATACATTCTTTGAATACTTGTTTCCAATAATAAATGTAGCTGCCAATAATATGGAAAAAAACATTAGTCGAAGATAATATTGTTAATTCTGAAATTTGAAATATGAAGTTGACAAATACTACAGTCTCATAATATATCGCAGTAGCCCAATTGGTAAAGGTGTATGTCCCGATAAGACCTAAGGTTCTGGGTTCGAGTCCCAGTGGTGACCGTTATCTTTTATTATTTTTCTGTGTCTTGTTCCTTTTCATATGTTTAAAAATTAGATTATTATTGTTATCTTCTTCTTCAATGATAAATGTTATTTCCCATGAATAGACAAAACAAAAGTATTTTTATTATAAATTATAAACTTACATTCAGTATATAAAAAATGTTAACCACCTTTCAAATATCATACCTTTTAAATCATTTATTTAGTAATAAAAATTAACATTTTAAAAAACAACTTTGACTTCTCACCGCGTAGAAAGTATTTGCGTAAAATTAGGTTTGCATTACTGGTAAAAATAACTGAAAACCTATTTTCTTATAGAAATTAGCTATTCTTTTTTTAATAAAAAAGTTCTTCTCCTACAAAATAATCAACAAAAAACGTTTTTTTACAAAAACGCTGCTTATTGTTACAACACTGTAACTGGGAAAATAATACCAAAATCCGTCATAAATAATAATAAAAATATTGAATGCAAGACCCCGTGCTTATTTTACTCATTTAAAAACGAACTGTCAAAACTTTAACACATCAGAAATCATTTGAATTCGGTATCAAAGCACGGGAAAGCTTGCTGATTTATCAAATTGAAAGTTCATAATTAGCTACAGCTTTTATCGAATTTAAAATATTCAATCGACAGGCATTCAGCATTAAATGCAGGCTAACTTTGACACCTGAAATTATTTCCGTGATTTATTTCCATTACGATTTGAAAGCTTCTAGTTGACGTTGTTGAATATTTCACGTCTATAAATATGATTGGCCAAGCTTTCATCTCTCAGAATTAGTTCGTATCATACGATATTTTATGCTTACAAACGTATGGTATTAATTTTACAGTATGCTGAAAACATGCTGCTGGCGGACGTCGTGGTAGCTAAGACGCTCTGCGCGACGAAGCAGCTAATAAATCGGCAATAGAAAATGTAGCCTAACTATAATCTTTCTAACTTTTGAATTTTTGAAAAAAAAATGAATAGCAGGTATAAGCCGTCAAAATGTTGATATCAAAGGTCAAATATAAATAGATTGCGACATCACGGTACATGTGCGGCGGTAGTGTAACACTGCCTTTAGAATTATGAATTGTACTGAATCGTATCTCGCGTGACATCGCGAGTCACCATTGCATTCATTTTATCCAAGGTCACTTTGAAAATTCTTAGCTTCGTCATTTTTGGACATTTCGAAAAAATAATTTTAATATCGTTTATAACTCTTAATACCACCAATAACATTATTTTAAACAAATTAACAAAAAAATGAAAAAATAAAAAGGTTTGTCCGGATCTTGGCGGCGGATGTATCTACCCACCAACTTCGTGAAAGTTCGGATCGGGAGAGACTGATTGAGAGAGACCTTTTGACCCCTCCAGCGGGACTCTCTCGAACCATCGCCTTGTACAGCAGTGGAAGGGATAGATTCATCCGTCTGTCAATCCTTAACCCACTGACTTCCAGATTCCTACCCACCCCTCATACCATTTTCCATCCTAGAACTTTATCTCCTTCCTTTTCCAAAAAGACCCTCCGCATCGCCAAAGATGACACAGGTCCCGAGGGGAAATATTTTTCTCAGGTCTTCCTGTGTGGAGCCAATGTAGAAAAACATCAACCTGTAACTAATCACAGGCTTAAAACTAATAAATTACAGCGAAGATTTATTACTAGTGACTTACAACTAAGATTTATATCTAGCAACTAAGTAGGAACTGAGATTACTTATATAACAAATGACTAATATCTAAGACATGGGCATAGTTAGTGACTTACAAGTAAGACTCATAACTAGTGACTTAAAAATAATAGATATTTATGATTAAGTGGATCTTAATACATACCACTTCTGTGTATGCATTGCAGAGCATTTTCATGTAAAGCGTAATTATTCTTGTGTTCTTGTGTTCAACAGCGTGTTCGATTTGCTGTGGAACAATTTGCCGGCCTCTGTGTTTCCTCCTTCCTACACATGGGTCTCTTCAAGACCCACGTTCACTCCTTCCTCTCCTCAAAAAGACCCTCATCACAGCATCTTCAAAGATGACATAGGCCCTGAGGGAAATTATTTTCCTCAGGGCTCTTCTGTGTGGAGTTAATGTAAAAAAAAAACTGAACTTAAAAAAAAATTGGAACATTTGTTTAGGGTTGCGTTTCTAATTAAAAATGACTCCCATCGTAGTTACTGGCTTCCTTTTTAATTTGACATAGAGCCTACGTTGCCTTAAAAACTCAGAAATATTGAAAAAACCTCGTAAATTGGTTATTTCATTTTACTTAATTTTTTTCTTAAATTTTCGCAAATTCACTTTGTGGCGTCATTTTTAATTAAATGAAAACAAATAACTTTGTGTAAGCCACTAATATCACAATTATCGACATGTTTCGAAACCAATGGTTTCTTCGAAATTAAAATTTTGTTCACATTCTACCAGTTTCGAAAGAAACCTTCCTTCGTCAAGATAATATCAAAACTCTGTTCTCCTGAACGAAGAGTTTTTCCAAAACCAGTAGTGTGTATAAAATTAAAATGGTGTATAACAAATGTATTTATTTTTTATTGTAAATTATGGCGAGACACAACGTAAATTTTTTTTTTTTTTTAAAAGAAAGACAAACATTCCCGGGTTACGAATAACCCAACAACATTTGAAAATCTCCTACTACCACCACACTAAGCGGAAGATGTTGCTTGTGTTGTGATGGAGGACTAAGCCAGCCGAGGAATCGAACACGGAACGCCTGTATGGGACCCAAACGCGATGCCCACTCAACCACTGACCGGTGCTTTTTACAAATGCTTTTTAAAATCTGCAGAAATACTCGTTTAACTTCGAAATGAAGTGGAAATAATGCTAAGACCTTACGGTAAAAAATATTGTCTTATCTGCCGGCCCATGCGGATATTCTCGGTAAGAGTGCGGCAAACCTATTGATTAGCGCACATCTAACAATATTGGATAAGATTTGCAATGCAAAATGGATATTTCGCGTGACTTGCAGCTAAACCTGTACAGGTGAAACAAAACTGAATAAATAAAAAAATAGTGCTTTGTAGGGGTGTCTGTGGGCCTGAAGTAAGCATAATGTCTCCTTACTTCTGTGATGGAAGTGATACAAAAATTAAAACATTAAAATTCTTTCTTGAAGAGAAACAATTTCTTCTTCAATATTTGTAATCACTTTATACATACCTCTAATTTAATAAAAATTATCAACGTGTTTCGAAACCAGTGAAATGGTTTTTTCGTCAGGATAAAATAAAAATAAATAACAAAAGTCAAACAAATTTAGATAAATAAGTACATATAAGCCATAAAAGTACCTAGTTAAAGGTGTCATAAAAACAATTATATATAATAAAATATAAACATTATTGTTAATAATTTCATTTAAACGTTTAAACACTTTTACAAAACTTTAACAATTAATCACCAGTCTTTGTTGTGCTTTTTGTCTACAGGTGCATATTTCTCTGAACTTGTTTGTCATTTTATTTTTGTGAATTTAATTTTTTTCCGACCAAGAAACCATTGGTATTGAAACATGTCGATAATTTTGAGTAAATAAGTGGTATATACTAAGTGATTTATTTTCATTTAAGAAGCATTTTTTTGCCTGTCTGGAACGTAGGTGTGAATTTTGTGGTAATATCTAAATATCAAGGACCTTTCTTACCTTCGTCTTTCTTTTTTTATTTATTGATGCAATATTTTTACATTTTATAATAAAATTCAATAATGTTGGCCTCACTAGGTGGTTTACCCGTGCTGAGGCCTCCATTTTATCTACAAAAAATTTTTACACAATGCATTTAAAAATATATATATATTTTTTTTTACATTAAGTCCACACAGGAGGCCCTGAGGAAAATAATTTCCCTCAGGGCCTATGTCATCTTTGGGGATGCTGTGTGGAGGGTATTTTTAAGGAAAGGAAGGAGATGAAGTTCTGGGAAGGAAAAAGGTATGGGGGTTGGGTAGGAATCTGGGGTTCAGTGTGTCTAGATCATCCGCCGCCAAGACCTAGACAATGAACCCCATGAACCCGGGCACCCCTGCTAAGTCACCAAACGTAGCGAACCACTTGGGGTGACCTATAGCAGAGGTGTGAAAAACATAAGATTAAGAAAATTAAACTTAAAAACAGAGATTTGAAATTAAAGTAAAATTAAAAATAAATAATATTACATAAGGTTTAACTAGGTATATTTATATTATGTGTTATGTGTTTGTGGGTGATTGTGTTTTATTTATTTTTTATTTAAACGCCCATAGGGCTTTCACATACATAAATCAATACATGTTTTGATTAATTATAGTGAAGAAGTTTTATATTGGTTTTTTGTGTTACTTTATGTTTTATTATTTTATGCTATGAGATTTAGGTAATATTGTCTTTTTTGTTCTTTAATCCATTTTGTAATTTTGTGTCGGAATTTATTTTTGTTTTCCTTAATTCTATCTTCGAGTGTTAGACTGTTGAATGCTTTTATAGCATGATATTGGTAGTGTCTTTGTCCAAAGTTTGTATTTACCGTCGGAGTTTTTATGTTTTCTTTGTACGCTTGTCTAACTGGTCTGTTAGTGATATTTTGTATTTGTTGAAATTTGTTTTTTGGTCAAAAATGTAGTTATGGTCTTACCTCTTTCACCTCCCCACAAAATATACCCCAATTGGGGAAATCATTTCACTGGCTTCGAGCAGTTCAGACTTGTAAGGCGTTCACTTAAAAACAGAAAAAAAGTCACACTTCTAGGGTTTATCTCTTCTGTGGTACAAGTGAAACAATATCACGTCTATCGAGTGTTGTCAGTGAGTTAACTAACTGAATTTCCTAATTGCAAACGGCACGGTACATTTACCTAGTAGCTAGTAGAGTGCTGATAATCGGTCACTGTTTTCCGATCAAACAACCGTTGCGATTATTCAGCGAACTTCAATAACAAGTGCTTCCGTGATTTTCCGCGATGATGGAACAAACGGTTATTGTGTTTAATGGATAAATATGTGTTTTTAACAGGCAGCATACTCGTTGTTTACAGGCCCTGCAATAATGAAAATTTGGCTGATTTTTTTAATGATCTCTTTAAGGATAGGATAAGGGCTGTCTATTAAATCTAAAACTAAATCTAAATCTAAATCTAAATCTAAATCTAAATCTAAATCTAAATCTAGATCTAAATCTAAATACAAAGCAGCATGCGCAAGTAAATCTCATTTGATTCATTCGTATTATTTCACAATTTATTAATTTTAATAATATATAGAACAAATAAGTAGTTTATTTGCGGCATATTCTAGAATAGATACTTTCTCTAGATATCGCCCTGGTGAAAGTACATTTATATAGAACTTTAACATTTATTTAAACCAAATTAATTACATATTATATGTACGTAGGTACTTATACAGGATGTACGGGGGTAAAGCGCATTAACTTCGGGAGGTGATTCTTCATGATAGTATAAGTAAAAAAAGATAAATAACTTTTTTCGAAATTCCAACTTTTAGAGGTATCTACTTATTTGGTAAAAACATCAAATAAGTCCAGCGTGTGCGGCCAACACTATTAACTTCCGCTGTTTATCACAAGCATTCAACGTCGCCACTATCGCGCCGGGTAAGGCCACAGAAAATTTATCTGGTAAGTTTGTACCTTACATTAAGGATTTTTAATAGATACCTACGTCTTTTGTATGGGAAAAAAAAGTTGTCAATCTTTTTTACTCCTACCGTCATGTCAAATCACCTCCCTTTTTTTTTTTTATAGAGAATACCTCACAAGAGTCCCAACTGCTCCCGTCTGGAGCCAGCGAGACTATGGCATCCCCAATTGGGGTATGTTGTGAGGCTGAAGGAAAGTGGGGAAGGGAAGGAGATTGGGAAGAGGAAGGTAGGAAAATACATGGCTATTCAGATCTAGTTACTAAACACGGCTAAAGCCATTATTAAGCAACGTTTCAATTCTGAATGGTGGTCTTACACCAGGGCGATACTGACAGTATCTTCCACTCTGGAACGTGCCGCAAATATAGTATATATTATTTTATTAATTAATTGTGAAATAACACAAATTAATCAAATAAAATTTATTTGCGCACGCCGGGTTCGAACCCGCGACCTTCCGATCGGGAGTCAAGTGTTTTACCACTCGACCACGGACGGTCGAGTGGTAAAACCAAATTAATTACATATTATATGTACGTAGGTACTTATACAGGATGTACGGGGGTAAAGCGCATTAACTTCGGGAGGTGATTCTTCATGATAGTATAAGTAAAAAAAGATAAATAACTTTTTTCGAAATTCCAACTTTTAGAGGTATCTACTTATTTGGTAAAAACATCAAATAAGTCCAGCGTGTGCGGCCAACACTATTAACTTCCGCTGTTTATCACAAGCATTCAACGTCGCCACTATCGCGCCGGGTAAGGCCACAGAAAATTTATCTGGTAAGTTTGTACCTTACATTAAGGATTTTTAATAGATACCTACGTCTTTTGTATGGGAAAAAAAAGTTGTCAATCTTTTTTACTCCTACCGTCATGTCAAATCACCTCCCACCACGGACGGTCGAGTGGTAAGACACTTGACTCTAAGTTAATGTACTTTACCCTCGCACACCCTACGTACTTATAATATGTAATTAATTTGGTTAAAATAAACCCAGGAAGTATATTTCGTAATTGAAAAAAGTATTTACTTTGAGACTTCATAAATAATAATGTGAAATAAATATTTCCGAACGGCTAGAGCAATAATTATTCAAATACAGGGGTTTCAAACATATGTATGTGTTTATAATGGACTTAAATATTTCCTTTGAGAATAAAATTATTGAATCGGGTTAAAATTAAGACCCTAAATAATATAGAGTATATACGAGACGAAGTACGAATGTGAACAAATCAAGGAGTGTATGCCAAGATACAATTGTTCGCAGGTCCATCCTCTTTGCCTATGCCATCCGGAGAAACGGCGTGATGGTTAGTTACTTAGTAATAAAGCATTTTAGAAATTGGTAACGTTATACTGATATATTATTAAATGAAATCAAACTAAACGCCGACCGGTTTCGGGTCAACCATTCCTTCATCAGGGCAGATAAAATTGGTTTATAGTTGAGTTTAAAACCTGGCTACATCATTGTGAGTAATTTTATGATAATTTCAAGCATTGAAAAGCACCCTTGTGTGATAAATAATTCACAAAAAATAAAGCTAAGAAAATAAGGCAAGTACTAATATAATTATGTATGCATGAATTAGTACGTCAGCACTTTAAAATGCTGTTTGACTTCGTGAATAACAAAAATTCTCTGCAGATAAGCATAAAAAACACTTTTCAGCGAGTCTACTCGCGAATTTAACATTAGGTAAAAGTACAAACTGAATTATCTCTGCTGCAACTTCACTCCTGCTTTATGAACAAGGGAGGAGGTGGGTGGTTGGTTTTCGTTTTGCTGCAAAGCGCATTAGGCATTAAAGGTGCCGCCCAACTCCCTCCCCCTTTATCTACTTGCTAGCTATCTTTCACGTCTCCTCATGAAATATTTCACCACGAGGCTTGATAAACATTCGGTTTCAGGGTAAAAACATACGAAATTAAATGCTGAAAAGCAAGAACGTGAGAAGTATTTTAATAACTGCAACAATTTTAGTGAAATAACACCTCAAGGGTGTTAAAAAAACGCTAGGGAATAAACAAGAAACTATTTTCAAACATACTACGTTTAGGAACTACGATTTTTAAACGGTGACAAAGTTTATTGAGTTGGCACACTTTAGCGCACGCTCGTCCTTCGCAATTCACGGTAGTCAGTTATGTTGACCATTAGAAAAGTATTTATTTAAATATTCTGCCATCTTATGCCTTTTGATAAATGGAAAAAAGAATAAAATTAGGCCAATGATAGTTTGTTATCCATGGGAATTTAAGTAATTTTTTTACAATATACTTAAGTATAAATATACGCCAAAAAACTCTTCCATAACTTTAAATAGGAAATCCGAGAGCTCGGATAATTGAATTAAAACAAAAAATATTTAATAGCCTTCCAGAACATATTAAGTCATCTAATTCCTCCTATACTTTAAAAATAAAGTTTAATTATTTTTGTTAGCCGAAGATTGCCAACCTTTTTAAATATGTTATAGATATTAATAGCATAATTTATTTTTTCATCTGTGTCATTTTTAAATTATTAGCATAATATGTTATGATAAGTGATGAGTCAGATATTTTTACACAATTTTCAACTTCTTTAATGAAAAAAATCGACTTTGTATTTTTTTTCCTCTTCTGTAATATTATCTAATCTAATAATGTATATTCTATACAACTTTAATTAATATTGCAAATATGTGCTTATAAAATGCCGATAAATTTCACCTTCTTACATGTACATTTTACATTAAAAACTCTGTTACATACCTTTTAGTCGCCACGCACCGCCACTGTCGATATATTCCTTGTGCTCTTAGCTCCAAAGCACCTCACTGACGCCCCTGGAATTGATAAAGCACGTTTAATATCGTGAAAGCTTTTCAGTATCAAGTATATAGCAGGGCATTTACTAAGGTACATTACGAAGCTTTTATAATAAAGGTGTGTGGAAATATTGAAGCTTCATATTAGAACGTAATAAAGTGCCGGTAAAATAAATACGTGAGATATGGGAATTTAATAAGTTCTCTGGGTAAATAAGTACGGCGTACACATACAGGGTGGTCCGCAAAAGTTTAATATTATACTCAGTCTTCGTGTTATCATTTAATAACCTTATTTACTATTTGTGGAAGATTCAAAGGAAAATAATAAAATTGTTAAGGATATAAGTCCCTGAGAGAGAAGCAATGAGTTTTCTTCAACAAACCACGCATGTTGTAGCTTATTTGAATAAAATACTTTTAATGACAAATTAAAACACTTTGTTTTTACCACGATAATCTTTATATTAACACATCGACATGTTTCGAGAACGATGTTCTCTTCCTCAGGACATAAAATGTTCTAAAACTAAATAATCAAGTATAAAGCGATGCATGGATAGAAATGAAAGAAGTGGGGGGGAGGGAGGTGGAAAGGGGAGGTGCTTAGAACATGAAAGACAAAAAATTACTTTTTCTTCAATTATCCATATTATTATTGAATATATAAAAATAAATAAAATGGAGTTCTACAAATTAAACTTGTTAACAATAAATAATAAAAAAAAACTGTAACTTTTGTAAATCAAGTAATGTAAAAAAGTAACAGTGTTTAATTCATTCATAAAGGGTAAAATTTAATATTCATGTCTGTCCTTCGCAAAGCATGCGGTATATTATTTGTTTGACGAATGTCGTCACTGTGGGCAAATTTCATAATTAACTAAAATGTTACAGAACGATATGATCAACCAGTCTTGACCGAAGACGTTAGGGGTTCAAATCCTGGATGTCCACAACAGATTCAAGGCAATGCGTATTTCGCATAAATTGAGAGTAAAGTTGTAATTACGACCTTTTGGTTTTGACAGTGTGTTAGGCCAGGCCAACCCCGAGTCATCAAAGATATGTTCAACAAATAATACTTATTATGTAGCAAGAAATGTTTAAGGAGAAATGAGGTATTTAATTTAAGTAAACACAAACATTTCTTTGAAACAAAGAATCTTCGTTCCCGGCGCATTTCATTCACCGCAAATTTCATCCAAAGAATTAAAAACCCAATTACGAGAGCAGAAGAATAAATATTTACCGTGTAAAAGCTAATTCAACTGTCATTAATACATAATTACTTTGCTCGGGAGAGATGTGCCCGAGGCTACAAAAATATATTCTTTAAAACATTTCTCCGCATTCTCATCGTTTCTCCCGTTCTTCCCCTAGGTCCTTTGAAGTCGACGATATTAGAATATGTTTACCCCTCTGCTCTGGAAATATATACAGATTGTTTCAGAGCGATAAACTTTTCCAATCTTTGGGTTCGTTACTTTTATCTTGATGTATCGATAGTGAAAACATTTTTATAGTACAAATTAATGAAGAAACGATTTTTTAAAACATAAAAATGGAATGATTTTGAATTATTATAGTAGTAAATCACCTTAACATTAGCATTATGAAGTAGTGATGTGTGGAGCTTCTTACTTCTTACTAATATTATAAACGCGAAAGTTTGTATGGATGTATGTGTGTTTGTTACTCTTTCACGCAAAATTTACTGAACGGATTTTAATGAAACTTTATAATAATATAGCTCATACATCAGAATAACATATAGGCTATAATTTATAAAGCTAGCAATTAATTTTCAATAAATTGAAAATAATAATTATTATTTAATAGAAAATATCCAAATTTGAGAATGATATTTTACGAAATGATTGTTAAATCAAAATTCTATTTTAGAAAATATTTAAATTAGTGAATTTATTTGAAGTACTCGCCTAATACTTTTTTTTTCATGGCATTTCACCCCAAGGGAGTGTTCTAGCCAACGCCTAATACTTTGAATCGAATCAAGAATTATATATATTTTAAATAATTGGTTAAGAATTTTTGGTATAAACGTAGATGGGACCTAGGAAAAGAAAATAGATTACTTGAAGTACTAATCCTACGCAGACGAAGTCGCGGGCAGAAGCTTGTACAAAATAAAGCTAATTGAAAAAAAATGATATTCTAAAATACGATAATTTTATTCGTAAAAACGGTTAAAAACGGGACTAAAGTTCTTATGAACAAATTAACAGGGTTTCAATGTTTATTGGCGGGAACATGTAAGAATAATTTGTTGGTATACGTAATTTCAGACGTATACCAAGAAATTATTCTTACATTTTCCCGCCAATAAACATTGAAACAGTGTTAATTTGATCGTAAGAACTTCAGCCCCGTTTTTAACCGTTTTTACGAATAAAATGATCGTATATTATATTCTGGCGCTGTTAAAAAATTATGTTTAACTAATTATATTGTGTCAATTGTCTCTCTTTGCATGCCTCTCGTGATTCCAATGTCTCTTGTCTCTCATTGTAATATATGTTACTTGAGGAGCTTGTATGAAATTTTGTATTTTTTTTATTTATTTTTTTTATTACTTATTTTTATTTATTTTTTTATTTGTGACTTTTCTGTTTTTCTAATTGGATGTATCTGTATTTAATTGTATGTATCTGTATTTAATTGTATGTATCTGTATTTAATTGTATGTAATTGTAGATTGTTTGTAATTGTATGTCTCTATTTGTACAATAACTGAGTTTTTATAATTGGATGTTCTCACGTAAGTGCGAACATCTGTAAAAACCCAGTATAAATAAATAAAGAAAAAATAAAAAAAAATAAAAAATATTAGAATAACATTTTTCTATAGAAGTAAGGGATACCCACATAAGCATGGCACGATCAAATTCTTGAGTTCTGTTATGATGTCAAGAATTGAAATGAATTGTAATTGTATAAGAAGTGTGTGCCAAGATGAAGGTTCAATATTTTCCGTAT
This sequence comes from Limnephilus auricula, assembly GCA_951813805.1. Taxonomy (NCBI): domain Eukaryota; kingdom Metazoa; phylum Arthropoda; class Insecta; order Trichoptera; family Limnephilidae; genus Limnephilus; species Limnephilus auricula. The sequence continues at coordinate 13,851,315 of OX638403.1, forward strand.
ACCCCTGCGGAGAAATAGTTAGTTATTCACACTGCATACAAATTCCGTCCTATGAGTCATATATTATACTCACCTCTGTATTTAGGTTACCGAGATTAAGCATGCGCCATATAAATGAGTTTACATACGAAGCAGCCCTGAAATTATTGTTGCAGTTGCGGTGACATGAAACTGTGTAACGTGTAATTCCATTGGGTGTACAGCTCTTGCAGTAAAACAGGGCTGGCACTTAACAATTGTTTAATATTCTAATATATTAATTATTTTTCTGTTTTCTTGGACTACTGAGTTTCGAAAAACATAGGTATTTCTTGATTTCCAAATACTTATTCGATCGGTTGATTCGGAGTGGAAGAAGATTATATGTAACCCATAATTTGAAAAGAACGAATATTTTTTGGTATGCGTACCAGAATTGACGGTAGTTACAGAAACCTGCCAGTCCACATTTTTGAGAAAAGTAAGATATTGTTGTCATTCAACGGAGTAAGGTCAATTCTATGATCTACTTAAACTAGCCAGATCTCTTTTATAAAAAAATCTTAGCAATTATTTCCGAAATATTTCTTGATCGAGAAAAAAGTTTTAAAAATAATTAATAAAAAATTATTAAATCATCATAATTTTTTTTCAAATTGCGGTCGGAAACTTTGGTTTTATAAAGGTGTGCATTTTAATTATTTTGTTATTAACTTTTAGATTTGAATATAAAGCGTGGTATTTTCTCTTTTTAACACTGTTTAGATCATATTTCTAACCATGATAGTAAGGGAGACAACTATTTCTATAAGAACATTTTTTTTATTTTTTAACATTGTTACAGTAATATTACTAAGTAACATAACAATATTACTTAAACATAATAATACTATGGCAAAATCAAAAGAGTAAAATACAAATTTTCAAGAATTTCTACGCCAATTAAGAGAGAGACCTAAATGAGTTAGACCTATATTTAAATTTGTTAAAAGTTATAAGAAGTTTTCATCTATATATTATTTTATTTTTTACATGTTAAAAACGTTCCTGGTGTTAGGTATATTTGATTATGCAACCTGTAGACAAAAGTGACTTTATCTCAGTTTGAGTTTTTTAAGCTGGCTACTTTCTACATAAATCCGTTTAATTCGACTCCTAAGAAAAGGCTAATTCTGAAGGATCTGAATTATATAATAATACCTACATGTACGTAGCGAGGGTGAACGAATCTTAATTTGCAGGGGGAAGAAATATCTGGGTTAAAGTAGGTCTCATTCAGTAAAACATTGGTGGATAAATTGGTATGCCCACTCTTAGTAAATTCACTTAGTTCTGTTCAGAGGCCTCTGGTGTTTCGGCAGTACAGGGTAGGTTTTCCAAACAGCGAGTTTTAGCATGATTGCAAGTAAAACATTACAAAAATTACTCTAGAGAAAATATCACCAAATTTCTTCCTTTGATCAATTTACTTGGAGGTCGGATAATTCAATGAAAATAGGCAATGTACGATTTAATTTGCATCAACAACTAATTATGCCGAATTTGAAAAGATGATTAATTATCCATGTTGATTTATGGATATTCTTCCAAGAACGCAGAATACAATATAGAAGAAATACAGAGATTTGTTTTGGAAAATCAATTCAGAAGCGTACGTCAAAATTCGAAAATTCGGGATGGCCGGAGCTGAACAGAGGATCTTCGTCAATGACCATCTTACGAGGAAGAATAAATCCATACTGAGGTTCGCCAAAGGATTTAAAAACGAACACAAGTATCAGTTTTTATGGATAAGAAGCTCAAAAATCTACCTACGGAAGAACGAAACATCACCTCCCATACATGTATCTTGCGAATCGCAGCTAAAAAACCTTATATGATCACCATTCCCATGTTAAATCACCTATCTTGTAACTACTATTTTTCTCCTACATTTTTAAATATTTTTTTCAATATCACCCTTTTTACATTAACCCCACCTGCTGATAATTATTGCTCACTAATGATTTATATATCACACTCACACACTTTAATTGACAATTGTATGCTTTGCTTTGCTATTCCCAGTGGACTTATGACTATCAACATAACTCTTGAATATAATATTCGTAAAGTATATTTTATAGAAACCGAATTTATCAATGTAATTAACAAAATTTCACAATGCTTGATTCTTTATTAATTTTTTATCAAAATGCTAGAGGTTTGCGCTCAAAAACGATAGAGTTTCATCAAAATATGCTGCTCAATAATTATGACCTGATCTTTATTACCGAAAGCTGGTTGGTTGATAGCATCCTAGATGAGGAATTATTTGATAATCGCTATTCTGTTTACAGAAATGATAGGGATAGCCATCGCACTGGTAAATCAACTGGCGGAGGCGTAATCATAGGTATTAAAAAGGAATTTTTTGTTACCCCCCGCTCTTGGAAATCAGACGCTGAAGATATTTGGATAACTGTCAATACATCAAAATCTAATCATCAATGTTATAACATCCACATGTGCTGCGTGTACTTGCCTAGCGTCGGTCCAAAATTAACATCTTTAGAAAGATTAGCATTATTTACTAGTCATACCAATATTATTTCTGACTTAACAATCCGTTTTCCCAATGACAAGTTTTTAATCATCGGCGACTATAACATGCCGAATATTGAATGGAATAGTCAACATACGTCAACTAACAGAGACCAATGTTCACTTGCGTTACTTAACTGCTTATCTTTTGCAAACTTAACTCAATTTAACCATTTACCTAACAAATATGGACGAATCTTGGACCTCGTTATCTGTAATACTCTAGCTAAAGTGTCGCTTGCCGATCACCCTTTAGTTAAAGAGGATGCTCATCATAAATCATTGATTGTAGAACTAGACTTCCCATCCACTAACGCAACCCTCTCAACTCCTCGAACAATAAAATTATTCCATAAAGCAGATTATGCCGAAATCAACGAGAGACTGAAAGAGACTGACTGGTCTACTGTTATAAATGCAACGGATGTAAACACAGCACTAAGTTCGTTTTATGTTATAATTGAACAAATTATCAATGCGTTTATTCCCAAGAAAGTCGTAAAATCTGGTAAATATCCTCTATGGTACACAGCAGCCTTAATAAAAATAACAAACGAAAAATTGAAGTTCTTTAGAGCATGGAAGCGTCATCGGAACCCTCTCGATTATCTCTCATTTTCTTTGCTCCGAAAAAGGCAAAAAACGGTTGCTTCAGCGGCTTACAAAACCTATATTTCTACGATAGAATCCGGTATACAGCATAATGTTAAAAAAATATGGTCCTATGTCAATTCTCAAAGAAAATCTCCTACTATCCCTGATCATATGATTTACGGTGAGAAAACTGCTAAGGACAGTAAAGGAGTAGCTGATTTATTTTCTGAATATTTTGGATCTGTATTTTCGAATGTTCAACCTACTCATACAAGCAATACCAGTGATTGTTCAAATTCAAATAGCGTAATTAACTCAATTGAGATCAATGAAGACATCACCTTCAAATACCTTAAGTCCATTGATATCAAAAAGGGACCAGGGAATGATCAACTTCCAGGGATATTTATAAATTATTGTAGTAAACAATTGACTCCTCCCATTTTTGCTATTTTCAAACTATCGCTATCTGAAGGAACATTTCCCGAAAAGTGGAAAACAGCCTTAATTACCCCAATCTTTAAAAATGGCAGTAAAAATGATGTATCCAATTATCGACCTATATCCAAACTACCGATTCTAAGTAAAGTACTGGAAAAAATTGTTTATGATCAATTATATTCTACTATCTCACCTTCACTCTTAAGTAATCAACACGGCTTCATGAAAAATCGCTCCACAACCTCAAATCTTGCATTTTTTATAAATTTTCTTCATGCTCAAATGGATATGCGATTCCAAGTAGATGCCATCTATACGGACTATTCCAAAGCATTCGACCGTGTTAACCATTATATTCTTTTACAGAAGTTATTAGGTCTAGGAATTCACGGTGATCTCTATAGATGGATCGCATCATATATTAGTAATCGGCACCAAATTACGGTTGTCAATGGCTTCACATCCTGCTTAATGGAAATCGTCTCAGGTGTGCCCCAGGGGTCGCATCTCGGACCACTCCTATTTAATATTTACATAAATGATATTTATGTATGCTTTAAAAATAGTCATTTTGTGTTATACGCGGATGACATGAAAATTTTTAAACCTGTACAGTCTTTATCCGATTGTATGGAATTACAAAGCGATCTTGATAATTTGTGCATATACTGTGAATCAAACTTATTGTCCTTAAACATTTCTAAATGTCATTCTATTACGTTTACTAGAAATAAAAATAAAATCAACTATCATTACAACTTGAATGATAAACCTTTACAATCTATGTCTATATGTAAAGATCTAGGTGTTTACTTAGACAGCAAATTAATTTTTGATAAGCATATCGAAAAAATTATCACAAAATCCTACAAGATGCTAGGTTTTTTATTAAGAATATGTAAAGCTTTCAAAAGTGCTAAGACACTAGAAATGTTGTTTTGTTCATTAGTCAGAAGTCCACTGGAGTACGCGTCCACAATATGGAATCCTCAATATAAGGTATACATAGATTTATTAGAAAATATACAAAATAAATTTTCGAAACATTTACTTTTAAAATACAACAAAACTACAAATAATATGTTAACACTACAAAAAAGACGCACATTGTCGGATCTATTGTTTCTGTATAACCTGCTTAATAATAATATTGATAGTCCCGAATTACTATCCGTCATTGGTTTAAATGCTCCAATGCGGCGTACCAGGCACACTTTTCTTCTTCATATAGAAGCCCACAACACCAATGCAGCAAATAACTCACCAATCACTCGCGCAATCACAACCTATACCCATTATGAAAAATTATTACAATTAGACATTTTTCACGATTCATTGCGAACATACAAAACAAAATTATTAAATTTCTTATCATTTTATTAAACTTTAGTGAGCAAATAATTTTTGATTTTAAAATGTAAAATTTTTTCCACCCATACTCTTTCATTTATGTTTTATTAGTCAACCAATGTTTGATTCTTTTCATTAGTTTCATCATAATATAGTTTTAAAACCCAGGCGAAATTACCTATTGATATTTTACAGATTTACGTAATAGGTACAAAACCATGTAATTTATTTAAAATACCATACAACTTATATTTAATGTACTGTGTAAATCTTATAAACAAATAAATAAATAAATAAATAAATGATTGAATACATTTGATAATGATGATAAACTCGTGGGGTTCATATTGGCAGATGAGTGAATTATTTAAGCACGTAACCGGTCTCCCACGAGAACGGGTCGCTTCTGCGACTCGTTCTTGTCGACTCGACTCGGCTGTGGAACGATTGCCGGTCTCATAGGTTTCTACATCATAGGTTTCTCTAAGACTCACATTCAGTCGCAATCTGAAGGTCGCAGGATCGAATTCCGGCGTAAGCGAATAAATTTTATTTGATTGATTTGTATTATTTCAATTTTTCACTTGTAGCAAACATTTTGTGGGAATACATAATTATAATAAACACAATAATATTTTGTATTATTTCACTATTAATTAATTATATTTGCGGCACGTTCCTCAGCGGAATGTACTCTTAGTATCCTGCTGGTGTAAGACCACCATTCAGAATTGAAACGTTGCTTGAAATGGCTTTAGTCGTGTTTGGTGACCAGATCTGAAAAACCAGGTACTTTTTTACCTTCTTCATCCTTATCATCTACCCCTACCCACTACCTTCAGCTTCACAACATACCCCAATTGGGGATGCCAAAGTCTGACTGGCTCTAGACGGGAGCTGTTAGGACACTTGTGCGGTCGATTCACATATAAAAAACCTCCTTCCTTTCCACGAAAAGATCCTCCACACATCATCCCATAAGATGACACAGGCCCTGAAGAAACAATTTTTCCGTGTGGAATTAATGTCAAAAAATACCTACCATCTCCTTCAAATCAAATGCTACTCGTAACTAACTTCTCTAATTTAACAAATTGATTGAACGTGTCAATTCAATTGACCTTTTAAATCACGAATAAAATAACAATACATCAATCAGATCGCACCTTAAAATGTTTTTTTTCTTTGCAAGCTTCCCTTTTGAAGATTTCCCGTCCATTCCACAGCGAGAGGAGAATGTCCCCTGGGGGTGATCCTCGATATATCTCCATTGTTTGTATTTGTATTTACCGATCTTTTATGACCCTGTAAATCTGCCGCCGGTAAATAAAATATGCCCAAACAAACGAGGGTGCAAACTTGCTCTATACTTGTGACAGCTCTGCCGATAGAGCCCCGGTTGGAAGGAAATCTAATATCCAAGGGTCGAAATCAGTGCATATGGGAAACTAAAATTTAAACATATATTTTTGTATTTCTGTTTTCTTGGTAGGAGGGTTGTTTGTGTAACGGACGGTTAATTTCCCAAGGGCCAGTCAGTAATGCAATATTGGTTGAAAATATGACTTGCGAAGATGATATTCCATACAAGGTGGTCGAGTTAGAAACGATATATAATAACTTCTGAAATTATGATTTGAAAACTTTATAATTTTGTTGCATTTATTTATACTAGTTTGTGGAGCAGTTTCACCCTAAGGGGATCCCAAGAAAGTTACATTTTACACTCCTGCTAAGATATTTGCTATCTGGATAAGAGGTTAAAAGTAAAAGAGAATTTAGATTCATATACTAATCATTATCAAATAAGGGATTTTGTGTGTATAAATTACCCCCCACAGATTTGAGATTAGGTTGGTTAGATTACCAGCCCGAAGCCTGTGAATCAATGACATCACTTTTTTGCAGGAAGAAGGTAGTGGAAAAGGGGAAGGAGAAGAGGAGGAGGAAGGATTAAACAATAAAATAAATAATAATACTCATACAGTTAAATATGATCGAATTGAATAGGGTCACATAAGCTCAGTGGTAGAGCTCCGTCTCAGCAAGGCAAAGGTTCTGGGTTCCATTCCTGGGTCTAACCTTTTCTTTTTCTGATTTTGCTGTTTCAGATTTTGGATTGAACTTATTTATATTAAACCTGGGTATTCAGATCTGGTCACTAAACAAAACTAAAACTTTTTCAAGTAGGTATCTAACATTTAGATTCTGAATGCTGGGTTAGGTATGTTTATGTCAAAATAAATAAAATATGTCTTAGTTCAGTTGAATATCTTATGTTAGGCTCTTCTTTCACAGGAATAAGCAAGAATACAATGCTGAAGTTGTATATATTCACGTCGCAAACAACTTTTCGTACCCAGTTCGTACACGTCGCTACTAAAATCACGAGACCCGCGTCATTGCTGAACTCTCGAAATGTCAATAGTAGCTTTTATAACCTCACTCACAACTACTATAGCTGTCATTTTTGGTCGACTGTTCAAAATCACACGTAACAAAATGCCTGATAGCGACGATGAGACCAATATTTTTTATGGTTAGAGAAAAATGTTATTCGAAAAAACTATCATTTTAATAGTAAAAACGGTTAAAAACGGGACTGAAGTTCTTACGAACATATTAACAGGGTTTCAATGTTTATTGGCGGGAACATGAAAGAATAATTTGTTGGTATACGTAATTTCGTATTCCCGCCAATAAACATTGAAACACTGTTAATTTGTTCGTAAGAACTTCAGTCGCGTTTTTAACCGTTTTTACTAATAAAATGATCGTTTTTTCGAATAACATTTTTCTCCGTGTAAGAAATAGGCCATTACCTAATCTAATGTGACCTGTTTAACCCATTATTTTCATTATTATCAATTTTAATTACTTTTCAAACGAGTGATGAAGTTGCACATTGTCGAGTTGTCCGGTCACCATTTTTCCTAGACTATCATATTTATTAACTTGTTCGCTATGTTTTAAGTCTCGACAACATAAGTGGTAACGACTTTGACCGCTGGTGTTTACAAAGTGTGCCGGTTCATGAATTACGAACCTCCGCCCAGATGCGTGGCGGTAGCCCCCAAGACGATTAAAGAAGAAGAATGTCGAGTATCGGATTTTTGCTTATTCCTGTGGAAGATGTGCCTTAGATTCACCATCGTAAATCACACAAAACATCAAATATTCAGCGCGGACTTCTGGGAATCCATAAGGCCACACAAATAAAAATCTCACAATTTCTACCACAGTCGTCCATAGCAGTACGACTAGCACGTAAGACATTCGAGTCCTGAGAGTCCACATGAATAACTTTATGTATTGTACATCCCGGGAGGCCGGGCCGGGGTCGTAGCTCACATGCAGGCGGACTTGCAAGGCCCGGGCCCATCTGCCGGGGATTTATTTTACCTCGAGACCTCCAGATTTCGCAGCAATAACCATAAAAGGTAATTTATTCACGGGCACGCTTCGACCGGCGGTCGCTGGGGAGGGACTGCGGACACACCTGAAGCCTGAAACATTCCTGAAATGTCCTGAAACCTGCTCGGATTGTAAAACTGCGGGATGCAGGGAATTGAATGAATCATTTATTTCAAATGAAATATCAGAAAAATAACCAATGGTATAAGCTTAGAGTAACAATATTGTTACTCTAAGGGTGTAAGTGAACGCCACCTATCGCTTTGTTGTTCAGGGGATGAATTTATTTGGGCGGGTACCTGAGCTATTTCATTTTTTTCTATTTTTATTAAAACTGCATTTAGTAATCTTTAACTGATTTTTCTCGGGGCTTCCTGTGTGGAGCTAAAGTAAAAAAAAAAGTGGGTACAAAAAATTTTTCATTATTTTATGACAGAAAATAACTGCAAACCTGTGAAACTTTGCCCAATTCGAACGTCGTTATTGAATATTTTCTTGCGCGATGTGTTCAGGTAACTCTGCCTTTTCTCGTAATTTACACATACTGATTATCCGTAGCCAGATTTTTCCCAAACATTCCACATTCTTATCACTAAGTGAAATAATTATTGTTATCCATTGAATTCCCGGATATAAATCAATCAGGAAATGGTACTCCATGCAACGCATTAACCTGGTTCTTTCATCATCGGAAACATCCGACAAACCTAATGCTCAGGTGGCCAATGAAAACACGTCGCGAAGTTTAAATATTCCTATTCCCGAACCGATTGTTCTATTCTTGAAATCGAAAAAGGAATGAATGTTGGATTAGGAGGGATTTGTGGTCTGACACCATCTGGAGACTGGGATAGGACCGATAATTCCGCACGTCACGTTTTATTAAAGGGTACGAATCGACAAAGAGCTTCTTAATTTTACTGGGGGCTTCAAGGTTAGACCCGCGACCTTGGTAAGTAGGCGGTAATTGTGATAAGAAAGGTTATCACATGGGAAAGTTAAATAGATGTAAGTAATTGAGGAGCTGAATAAAATAACTTATGATGAAAATTTAAGTTTGTAGTAAAGCGCGTAAAAATGTTCAAAATTTTGCATGTACATAGCTCCATATGTGTAAAACCTACAGAAGTAATATTACACTAAACGATAATAGAGCTAATTTAAAACTCATCGCTTCAGACTGTCTTATCCACAAAGTCAAAAATGTTTCACCTTTACTGTCCACGATATTGTAAATAATTAATCGTGAAAAAATATAAGCAAATTCTTATTTGTAAGCTTTTGTAAAGGTCACTGCATGAAAATTCTCCAATCCTAACGAATCCTAAAATTCTCAAGTCTTTCAAAAAAAATATTAACTCAACTTTGGCATTAATTTTCTTACAAATGAATACCAACAGTGATGGGGGTAGCAAATTTAAAATCATGCAATGTCCAGTGTTTTCAGTATAATGTCCTCCGCGTGCAAATTGGTTTCTTCGCCAAGCATAAACTTAATAATTAAAGTGTGTTTTTTGAAGTTACCGGCCAGGTAAGTAAGTTTGTAAATATTAAACTCGGATAGAGCCTTAGAATTCATAATCAATTGTACAGCTGCCCTCGAGGTGATTTCTCACAAATACGGCGCTCTACAAATTGTCCCAAGTATTATTTTTATTATTTCACAGCAGATAAAGAAAGAATTGGAGATACCAAAAAGGCGATAAGAACAAAAACAGTTTGTATAAAAGTGGAAGTATAAATGGTACCTACTATAATTATTAATAAATAAACCACCACAGTATATGGCACATACCAGTGAAAAATCACAGGATAGTCTGAATTCTTGAAAAATAAGTTGCAATTTTGAATTACAATTAAAATAATTTTCTTTTAAAAATATTACATTACAGGTAGGTACTTACTTTATCGCTTTTTTTAATTCTTACACAAATAGTTCCAATTTTTAAAATGAGGAAGGAGTGATGAAAAAGTTAATTTGATTTCATTGAAGCAGATGTCTTGCAGAACTAACAACGCACAGACAACCAAAATTAGGATATTTGATGATAGGTTTTTCAACGCATGGCCTAAGATTGCAATGTTAATCAGCATGAAACCATTCGAATGGCGACTTTTGGCGTTGACATTTGCGTAGCTTTTCTTTCTCAAATGTCCACTTTACTAATTATGGATATTTATCATATAGATAAGACGCTTTTTAATGATTCAATATGAAAAGAGAGATGAAACTTGGTGACACCCGGGTACTTGAAAATACACGGAGAAAAATCATATTTTTTTTTTTTTTTACAAATACAGTTGTTATACATTGTATATATATATTTTTAATACATTTTTTAAATATCGTGATTCACCTTTTTTTTTAGCAATGCTCGTGTAAAAAAGGTAGAGCAGCATGATTATATAGGTACCTATAATCAATGATTAAAAGTGCAGTGTTTTAGCCACACAATAAAGTACGTACACGAAATACAAGGCTTACCATTACCACTGGGCTAGCAAGAAAATATGTATGTACATACTTAAATTAAATGTAGATTAACTCAATAAAATTAAAATGTAAGGCAGATTGATCGGTCGATGATGGACGTAGAATATGTTGAATGATTCGGAGAATAATTAATTAACAGTGCTCCCAATAATAAAAAAAAATGTAAAACCAATGTTAAAAGAAATGTTATCGTTTAACGACTGTTTTAATTTCGCATCAAAACATGAACGGAAGTAATAAGTTGAAAAAATCTTAGATTGTATTAGTGATTGTTTCGAGGAAATCACAGGAAGCCATGTATTTATTAGTAATTTTGTAAATGATAAAAGTAATAAATTGAATAAAATAACAGTGAACGTACGCATATAAAATATATATCTGAGATATCTAATAAAAATTGTTATGTTAATTGCGGATAATTTTTATCAACTCACATGGTGGTCTGTGGAGAAACTTTTTAATGTGTTATGTTTTATTTATCAGTTGTTTATAACGTCCTCAAATCTACTGAAGGCATTTAAAAGAAATAATGCTTTAATGCGGCTAATAAACATACTATTATAATACACAACATATTATTATTACAGGCATTTCACTAACAACAACTCGGTAAAACATTTACATCGGGGAAATTGTACGTTTTACAATACTATAATTTTTTATTTTTATATATAAAAATCTCGTGTCACAATGTTCGTCCGAGGTAAACTCCGAAACTACTTAACCGATATTGATAAAATTTGGCTTACTGTATGTAATTTGGTCCAACTTAAGAGATAGGACAGTTTTTACCTCGATTATTGACCTCAATGTTTATTATTGTGAATTAAATGTTTTTATGGGACAATTATTTGAAATTATTTGTAAGTTCCATAAGTTTCTAACAGATGGCGGTGTGAGGTAATTTATTGACACAAAACTATTTGTTATCCATGTTAGGTAACCATCCAGTAGATGGCGTTGTGTTCGGTTAGCCTCAGAAACGCGTGGGCGCGTCACCTAGTTATTTATAAAATCATTTGAAAGTTTGGCGGTTTTTAATCGAAAATCTTACTTGTAAAAATTACAAAATAAATTCTACGGGAAAACTGTCTATTCTTAATTTAACTATTAAGAAGTAATAATACTGTTATTAAATTGAGCCAATAAATACATGATCATCTTGACATCTTATTAATATTATAAACCCGAAAGTTTTAATGGATGTATGTGTGTTTGTTACTCTTTCACGCAAAATTTACTGAATGGATTTTAATGAAACTTTACAATAATATAGCTCATACATCAGAATAACATATAGGCTATAATTTATAAAGCTAGCTATTTGTTTTCAATATATTGAAAATAATAATTATTGTTTAATAGAAAATGTCAACATTTGAGAATGACATTTTGCAAAACAATGACTGTTAAATCAAAATTCTATTTTAGAAAATATTTAAATTAGTGAATTTATTTGAAATACAGGCCTACTAATTTGAATCGAATTTTTGTACAAACGTAGATGGGACCAAGGAAAAAAAAACAGATTACTCGAAGTACTAATCCTACGCAGACGAAGTCGCGGACAGAAGCTAGTCTTTTATATTTAAAAAAAATCCAACTACATAAACTTAATCACTTTTTTAATGTTGTCTTTATAACATAAAAGATAATATATATCATAAATAAATTAATTATTTCTTAAATGCCGATACTATGCCAAAACTCAGGTAATAAATATATGAGTAATAATCCGTAGTTTAAACTCCGCTTACGTCCACATCTGGTTTTCGGGGTAAACCATCCCTTGCGAAGGTAATTTCCTAAGGAAAGCCTTCCCCAAGTTGTGCCCTTTCTTATCTGCTTAATCCCCGACGCATTCACTATGCTTTTATCTGCTTCTTTATTATTATCCTCATAATTATACCTGGATTATCCAACTTCCCCACAGGATGACAGAAATAAGATAACGCCGGGAAATATAACATGTTCCTACGATTTACTAATTGCCTTTTCGGCCCTTTCATAAAGATGTTTACGTGGGAATTTATTTTGAAAATGATTTGTGGTTAAATTATTACTATCTTCTAACTTATCAAGTGGATAAACTATATTTATCTTTCTATCTATTCTTTGATTAGGTTCGAGCTTGTGGGAGTAAAATAGCTCTACATACATTTGGGAACAATTTATATATGCATTATTTTGGTTTGCTGAGTCAGCGGCCAGGCCGGCTACCGACTCAGCATCTTGAGTAGTTCAATTTGGGAGGCGAGCATTTATTGGAGGACCAACACCCCTGTCATATGTCATCTCAAGTGGTACGCTACGTTAGGTGACTTAGCAAGAGTGGCCGGGTTTATTGAGGTTTGTCTGGGACTTGGCGGCGGATGGTTTTGTCGACCTACTGCATAGCGGGCCAGATCGGGAGACTGATTGAGGGAAGCCTTTTGACCTCTCCAGCCGGACTCTCAAGACTCATCGCCTTGCATCGTAATCGGAGCGATGGATTCGTAGAACCATCACTCTTGGGCACGTCGACACCCCCAGATTCCTACTAACCCTTAATACGAAGGCGAAGAGTCCGTTCATTAAAATATGGTTAGCATATTGTGTTTATACAGGGTGTAGCGGCACGCACACGACAAACTTTAACCAGCGATTCCTGATCATATTTAGAGTAAAAATTTTATGGCGACTTTGCTGTCCGGTAATGCTTAATTTTAATAAAAAAAAAAATTCCACACTCCGTCATTGTCCACAACTCCGCGCTCCCACCACGTCGCTACCCGCACCAAAAACGCAATAGTATAGTTAAGTGAGAATATTAAGATGATACTACATTTCTTATTAAATGCATTTATTTCCAAAAAAGCAAAATACATAATTAAATTATCATGTAGATATAATTATAGGTTGACTTGTTGAAAGCCAGCATACAAAAAATATATTTTTTCAATAAGATGTAAAATATTTGACAGTTTTCACCTTTCTTACGAATTCAATTTTTATAACATTTATTTTGTGATATATTACAAAAATTACATCAAATTAATGTAGATAAAATGAACTTCCTAATAATCACTCAAATCTATGCTTTCCAGAATTGACTTATATCAAAAACAATTAATAAACATAGACTTCGAATATGACAGAGTTCATATTATCAAGCGGCAGCCATTTGGTCCGCCATCTTTGGTGCCCGGCGCGTCATTGGCAATTAATATGAATTATTCGGAATGGCTAAATGCTATCCAATATTTCGTTATGTCAAGAATGAGAATGGAAGGTCAGAATCTTTTCAAAGCGATTCTGACCTTGGTCTTCACACAATTTCTTTTTACATAAGGGGCAAAATCGCTTCAAAAATCCGGACCCGCCGGGAGGACTGCGGCCTGCAAGAAGTTAAATAAATAAAATTATAAACCGCCATTGAAGTGAATTTACCACGAAAACGGCGCAGTAAAAGAAATCCAATTGTAATTATTATTAAATTGACTGATGACATAAACATATTCAACGAGACGAGGAAATACTTGTTGACGTTGAGAAATACTCAATGCACAGGCTGATTGACAAATAACGAGTTAACCTATTAAAATTGGACTGTAATTACCGTTGCTCCGTTACCGGTGTTAACTAACGACTGCGTAATAAATACATCGTACGAGTTTTTTGCTATTTTTGAATAATTGGAAACCAAACTGCAATTGTAATTAGACTGGTGCAGACCCGTGGAAAATCAAGGGATATTGTAATTGAAGGATTTGTGAAGCTTTTATTTTAAAAATATTTGCCTCAGTACCATTTCCTCCCAAAAGAAGAAATTTAAATTTCGAATCTAACCAATGATATTTTCTAAAAATACAATTGAGACACATTGTATTTACATTCATCATATAAAAACGTAGCACAGTTTGTGAGAAGGAAATAGCTTTATAACGGTCCGCTAAAGTGTGTCCACTGGACCTAGTTCAGTGACACTACGCGCGTTGTCTTTGTAACGTATCTTCAATCTATTAATTCATATAAGCATCTATCAAACATTTAAATTAAAACATATGCACATTTCGAGTATTTCATAAAATTATTTTTGAACATATTTTATTGCTTGCTTAAAATCATAAATAAATCCAATAATCAGGTGAAACTTAAAAAGTAAAAGTTCATTGAAGTTGAATAATTTTACGCACTACGCAGGAATATTTCACATTGCCCATTCTCCAACAACAGAAATTAATACCGAGTTACTAACGAGAGAAAAAAAGGATGTCAAAAAACATTGGAGTGCTAAGACGGCAAATATCATTTAAGTCACATTTGGACACGTTATTTCAAGGATTTTTATAGGAAGGAAGGAGGGGACAACATTCTTGAATAATGAATAAACAAATTGAAATCAAAAGCAAATAAAAAAAAAAAAAAACAAAGCGGCCTAAACAAAGTCTAAAAAAGGCCGAGTAAGCCAAAACAGCTGTCACAATAATAAAAAAAACGACTGTGCTTTAGACCACACGACTGAAGTAAAACTTCGTTTACTACTGACTGAGATATATATATTTCATGCACTGGCTATGAGAGTAAGAGAGAAAGAAAATAGGCGCGCACATTGCTCTCTTTTGCTCCTACGGTGTGATACAGCCCGTTCACCTCACCCGACTACACTTTTCGTAACGCTCTCGTCACGCATTCGCCAGCTTACCCCCAAGTCAAGCGTGCGTAAAGAAGTTTTACTTCAAAAAACTAAAATACTTGAACAACTTAAACGTGATAATATCACTGTTAAACTTGATTGATATTATTGTTTTAAAAATGTAAAAATAAACACAAAAACAATTAATATACCTACACAAACTCGATGAACATACATTTCTATGATTGGATATGATTTAGGATTTTCACGGCCAAACGTATTTTTGTTATTTATTTTTGGGGTGTTATGCCGTGTTGCGCTACCTGCTTTTTTAGCCTAAAGGAGGAGATACCGCAACACGGCGTAACACCCCAAAAATAAATTATAAAAATACATTTCGAAGTTAGAAACCGCTCAGTGTGAAAGGAGATTCTAAAAAATGTAGTGCCCGTTTTTCCACAGAAGAGTTTTTTCAAGTACCTATTTATCTCGGAACTCGAGACCAGAGTTGGTTAGACACTATTTAATTAGAAACTTTACAAAAGTATCGCATTTTAAGACTCGTCACGCGATTTCAATGCGTCATCCTCCAAATAAAAAAAGACTAAATCGTCAATTCTGCCCACGTAACCTAGGAAAGACAGTTACATTTTCGGAATTCGTTCGACATTAGGTCCGCGTTTGCAACGTTAAAAATGCGATCGAAGAAAAAATGCACTTCGTTGCGCAGACAGTAAATTCAGGGTAACCCAAAAAAAAGAACATTGAAAAAACAGAACACAATAAAATGATTGGTTGGGTTAGGTATTTTTTCTTCAATGTTCAGTCGTGCCACTGTTTTGTTTTCTTAACATTCTGTTTTGTCACCGTTCAGTTTTATAACTGTTCTATTTTAGCCACTATTCTATTTTAGCCTTTGTTCTGTTTTTATCACTATTCTATTTTGTCACCGTTCTGTATTTCTCGCTGTTCTTTTGTCGTTGAACCAGAGTTTACAATGACGCAAGGGTTAACTTTGACTGGAACAGTTGGTAAGTTTTTCTTCAATGTTCAGTCGTGCCACTGCTTTGTTTTGTTACCATTCTGTTTTGTCACCGTTCAGTTTTATCACTGTTCTGTTTTAGCCATTATTCTATTTTAGCCATTGTTCTGTTTTTTTTTTCAGTATTCTATTTGGTCACCGTTCTGTATTTCTCACTGTTCTTTTGTCGTAAAACCTAAATTTACAACGACGCACGGATTGAACGTTGACCGGAACGATCAGCTGTCAAATTGAATGAGCACTTTTATTATTACCGCGACGACCCGCTGAAATGGCACGGTGACGGTAACGGCACGCGACATCTCATTTCTTTAAAACGAGTGAGGGAGAGGCAAGAAAATGATAACTTTTTTGCCTCTCCCTCACTCGTATTAAATAAACGAGATGGCGCGAGCCATTACCGTCATCATGCTGTTTCCGCAGGTCGTCACGATAATAATAAAAGCGCCCAATCGGTTCGGTGGGACCGAAAGACAGTGATCCTTCACTTTTAAGTGTTCTCTGTCAAATCAGTTTTTGTAACTCGTCATTTCTTTATTACATTTTTTGTCACTGTTCTGTTTTGTCGTGGAACCTAAATTCAGATCGACGAACGGGTTTAACGTTGATCGGAACTGTTGTTGAACTAATCAGCTGTCGAACTGAACCGGTTCTGTGGGACAGGTTGGCAGTGATGTGCGTCACTTTTACTCAGTTGTCGTAACTCGTTCACTCGCTGGTTCCATCATTCGATCGAAAGAGGAATCAAATGAAAATTAATTAATTGTGCGGATTATTATACTACGGCAGAAATATTTTTTTAAAGAATTAATGTAAAATTTATGATCATTATGATCAGATCAACTAACCAATCAACGCAAATATAAAATGATATGTTTGGATTTAAAAAAAAACATTTCGTTATGCATATTGGGTTGGATAGGGTTTAACTTTTCAAAAGTACCAGTTGGCGTTTTCTTTATGAGTTTTGATAACTCATGGGAATGCAACTTCGTTGTATGTTTTATTCAATAATTATTTCCCCTTATAGCCGTCTGCAGTACAATCCGATGAATAACTGCATAGCATTTTAAATATGAAGATTTTTTCCGAAATAATACAAGTGCTCTAAATTGGAGCTCTAGTGTTATGCAAGCATTTCCAGGACTGAGTTTGTACGTCAGGCAAACCATTTTCAGCTTGCATTATAACTTTGGTCTTTCTCTATGTCATTCGTTTTTTTTTCTTTAATTTCAACGATGTTAAATATCTTGCGAATCCGGTTAGTAGATAATACCAGATCTGGAAATAATTACAAATTTGCACAGCTAACCAGATAACTCTGATATCAAAACCAATGAGAAATACACAGATTAAAAAAATACAACTTTACACCTGGAAACCAGGCCAGCCCGGCATTTGTTCATTTTTGACCAAGTGACCGCCGCCAGAATTGTGACCATACGTGCCCGATTTACGGCATTTTCCATCACCTTTCCGGCGATAGGTTCTCGCAATTTAACGGTTATTCTCTTTAAGGGCTTCAAGCATCTGATGCTTGTTGACATAGACCCGTGATTTCAAGAAAGCCCACAAAAATAACTCTGCAACTCACCAAACGAAAGTTTTGGTGATTTGCACTGGCCGGTGTCAATCAAAAAAACATTTTTTCTGCGTTCTTGAGGGGTATAGTGATTCATGTTTTATTGACGTGTATTTTTTTATCTGTTTACTTCACAAATGTCAGAGCAGCATTGACATTTTTGCATTTGCAAAAATTATGGCATCTTCCAAAAGGTGATGACTTTTGCGCCACCGTTTTATTTCGAGATTGATGAAATTTTGCAAACTTTACGTTCCAAATAAGAGGAAAATTACTGTCTGCACCTTATTTATAAAAAAAACTTGCACAGATTCAGAGCAATGCCAAAGACTTCAGCATTATCTATTGTAAAAATAGGTGTCCCGATGTATTTAAGTATAAATCTAGAGTTTTATTCCGATATTGTTGAAATCTTGTACTCTTGACCCTCGAAGCAAGACAAAGGTCACTGTCAACATCTAGTTTTGAAAAACTTCGCAACGCCGAGGACTTCAGCTAGTTATGATATAAAGTAAACAAAAATAAGTAATACTATGTTAATTAATATTAACCGCGTGATAAACAACTCGATAAGATTATATCACTATATATTTACGTTTTATTTGATCTTTACATTTTTGTAGTAAGAGGAAATTATATAGACCTGTACACAAGAGGCCCGGAGGAATATAATTCCCCTAATGGCCTATGTCATTTTCGGGGGGCTGAATGGAGGGTCTTTTAAGAAAGGAAGGACAGTAAGTTCTGGGAAGAAAAAAGGTGGGTAGGAAACTGGAGGACAGTTTGTCCAGAAGTTACCGTCGTAGGAATCCATCCCTCCCACTGCGGTGCAAGGCGGCGTTTCGGGAGAGGTCAATCTCCTTTAATCAGTTTTTTAAATTTAAATTAAATAAAAAAAAATATATATACCTATTAAATGGAGTTCTACGAATTAAACACAAAGCAAGTAATGCAGTCTTTCTCGATCCGGCCTGCCAAGCACTCTGTGGAAGGACGCCTCCGCTGCCAAGACCCGGACAAACCTCACTCCTACGAACCCTGCTAAGTCACCAAACGCAGCCACTTGGCACAATGGCAGAGGTGTTGGTTATCCAATAAATGGTCACTGGGGCGGCGGTAGTCATACCCGCTTCATAATATGAATAATATGAATTGCTTTGTACCATAACCCACCGTTGAAAACAATTAAAAACTTAACTTTGAAAGTTATATTTTAAATATATGTTATTAAATCCCTAATCAAACACAAGAACCTTGTCTCTTTATGACGAGTCATGTTATGAGGAACAACATTATGAGGAGGAACATAATTTATTTAACAATAAATTATTATATATTTATATTTTTGGTTGGTTGCAGCCAACTTTATTTTTAGTAGGTTGCAGGTGAAAAAAAGGTAATAAACGGTAGTTTTTTATTGAAACACTAGTATATATTGAAGCATTTGGCCGGTAAGAGGTAACCCGCCGTAGCACAGTGGATTAAGAGCACCTGACCGGACAGCAGAAGGGCGCGGGTTCGAGTCCCGTCGGCGGCATGTATCTTTTCTCGGAAGATTGTTTCAATGCGGATGAGTGTTTCAGGTTGATAATTATTGCTTAATAATAATTGTTACCCTTCGTGCTATGCATAAAATCTTGCCTTAAACATTAGTTTATCAATTAAAAATAATCAAAATTTATTTATACTAAACTGTGTTAAATAGTAACATTTTTGTATTTATATAACATCTTACTAATATTATAAACGCGAAAGTTTGTACGGATGTATGTATGTTTGTTACTCTTTCAAGCAAAATTTACTAAATGGATTTTAATGAAACTTTACAATAATATAGCTCATACATCAGAATAACATATAGGCAATAATTTATAAAGCTAGCTATTTATTTACAATATATTGAAAATAATAATTATTGTTTAATAGAAAATGTAAAAATTTGAGAATGACATTTTGCAAAACAATGATTGTTAAATCAAAATTCTATTTTAGAAAATATTTAAATTAGTGAATTTATTTGAAGTACTCGCCTAATACTTTGAATTGAATCAAGAAATAGGCACATTTTAAATAAATAGAATTTTGGTATAATCAAATATGTACATTAAACAAATAAAATTTTACTTTAACCCATTGAGGATTTACTGTTTTTATCACTTAAAAATGTTAAAATTATTATTAATGAATAATTATTTTTGATGACTCTGACGATTTTCTACAACGGTGTATAGGAAAGAGTACGTGCGGATTATAATATGCAATGTTGATGATAAAGATCTTTACTCTATTGAAACCGGTTTAACGCTTCGCTCCGCTTGCCGCATTGACCTTGGTATGAATCTCTCCGATTACTTTTCTACAATCATTGTGTATATTGTGTGCTGAATAAAAATTCCCAAAATATTGCAGAAAAACCCAGTGACGGTGGCCGACGATCGTGTTTACGTATTGTGAGTCTTATTTGTTTTGATTGTAACTTTAACATTTGCAAAACAAACAACTTGAAACCAAAACTGACTTACCTATAAAAATAATATGCTGCATATTAGTGAGGGCGGTATTCAAAACATGAAGATAATCGAGCTTTTCTAAATAAGGTAATGTTCTAATATTTTTGAAGTGAATACTTCTTTATGCACGCTTGACTTGAGGGGTAAACTGGCGAACGCGTTACGGAAATTGAAATGCGTTACGAAAAGGCGTTATATCGGGCGACTGTAGGAGCAAGAAAGGGCAGTGGGCGCGCACATTGTCTTTCTCTCTTCCTCTCATAGCCAGTGCGGATGCGGATGTATATATGGAGCTAAATAATTATTTACTTCAGTCGTCTGGTCTAAAGCACACTATTTTTTTTTCGTAATGTATATTTATACTTTTCACTGTCCCTTTCTGTTACGATGGCAAAACTTTTGACAGGGTTCGAGTGCGGAAAATAAAATTTGAAACAATTGAAACGAATGATTCGCGACCTTTTTCATAAAGAGTAGGCAGAGATTATTGAAAGTTATACAACTCTGTCTTAGCACACACCTTTACTCCTCTATTTATAATAGTTAATAGTATTCTAGTAATTCGATTTTAGATACAACTCGAAATATTCTCTCCATCGTACCATGTCTTCTCCTAATGTCCACATTCTCTATTGCATCACAATTAAATTTCTCGATGAAGACGTGCATCTGTTGTACCCTATCGGTCACTTCCGCTCTTTTGATTCGATATACATATCGCACGTGGCATAGAAAAGGGTCGTGAGTAAAAAAAACAAATTTTACAGGAGAGCGAGAACAAAAATTATGACTGATAAAACAAGCGGTTCCGTCAAAAAGAAATACTAGCGACATCTCACGGAAATAAGAGTTTTTTATACTTAAATACGGTTCTCATGGGGCCATGGATAATCACTATCAGTTTACTTTTCAGAGATTTTTTTTTTTATAAAACAGTTTTTTTTACTCACCACCTTTTTCCATGGGATGTGCGATATGTAGGTAATTAAAGTCCATTTAAATAGCAGTCTGCATGTAGTAGAGTGAAATCGATCCGGACGAGTTAAATAAATTGAACAAAGATGTAAAAAAGTTAACTAACCATCACGCCGTTTCTCCGCAGGGGTAGGCAGAGAGGACGTACCGCCAAACAACACGGTCTTGGAACACACTCCTTACCTCATTCACATTCATACATTTAATCTTCTCATACATACTCTATTATTATTCTGACTCTTGACATGGCAAGACTCAAGTATCTGATACACTTGATCGTGCCAAGTCTTCCTTGGGCGTCCTCGACTTCTTCTACCTTTCACATTCGCGTCATAAATTTTCTTTACACTTCTATCTTCATTATATTTGTCCCTTTCTTAATCTTACTTATTACGCTTACATCAGCCTTGCATTCTTTTCGTATCTCCACATTCCTCACACGATCATACATGGTTTAACCACACATATGCCTCAGGGATCTCATTTCTACAGCATTCAGTCTACTTTCATCCTTTCTCTGCCAGTTCCATGCTTCTCTGCCATACATCAGGGTAGGTACCAGCACTCAATTGTGGACTGCTAGTTTCGCTTCTGTGGACAGCTTTTTGTTGGCTCCAACGGTATTCAGTCCTCTATTAATGGAGTTACCTGCATTTACCCTTCTTTTAATATCCCTTTCAATATGTAATCAAATTAATATATTACATAATTCCTCCGTGAATAATTATTAACAATTTCAAAAATACATAGGTAGATAGGTATAACGCTAAGTAACACTGTGGCCAGTGTTCAAATAAGACTAGGAATAACTAAGCCTTCTTCATCCAACCTGAGTTTAAATTCAAACCACAGTCTGAACTCACAGAATACCATAGTTTTGACTAGGGATTACAGTTAAACCTGTTTTACGATCTTTGCGGCGAAGAGCTTTGAACAGGAAGGTAGGTACCATAATATGGTAAACATATTAAAGTAAGTATTTTTTGCAAATTAATTGTAGTAATTACTTCACAAACATTTACGAGTAGGTGGTTGATTGTTGGTTCAAACGAAACGATACTTCACGTGATGATTTGAATTAATCAAACATATAAATACATACATACCTAGACAGTTTTATGTTTGTATTTAAACCGGAGTAAACCTTTCATGTTCGATTTAAATAACGGGTTTTTTCTACACCTAAATATAAATTTGCAAGTAAAATTAATGGGAGTAACGACGTCGAAAAAAATTATGAAAAATAGGTGCAGTTATTACTTATCTATTCAGTCTCTTGAAATTTACACTGGTACCTATTAGTGTATCAGCTGAATATTAAAACATTATACGGTTATGACGTAAAAAATAACATGTTTATGTTGATAATATTATTCATAACGGAGTAAGGAATAACTTATAAGTTTAAGTTGTTTCAAACTTTCGTCACATTTGATGGACATCCAATCGTAATTCAGCATAATTTTGTATTTTTTGATATTTGAACGATCTAAGTTTAATGCTGACTCTCGGAGCATTTCAGCTTATTCATCAAATTGTGATCAGCTGTCAAGCATATAGATCATGATGTTGTTCACAAATCGTTCAAAAGTTGAAATGTGAAGAGATTGATTACAAGAGAAAACCGTAAACTAGTCCTTTTTAAATCAAATTCTAGACGCATTGACTCTTTTTTACAAAAAAACATAAATTGATTTTGAAAGATTGTTATATTATCTGGTACACTCAGTTTTAAAATTTTGAAAAACTAAGTTTATTTTTAATATACTAAGGTTATACCTTTGGTCGTTGGCAGATTTGTTCAATTTTTAAACGATAGATTCTATTAAACAACACAAATTTCAAATCATATAATCATTCAACAAAATAAATCAATACATAATCTAGTAAAAACAGTTTTCCGAATTTTAATTTTAGTTAAATTAAAATCATTAAAAAATAAATCCGTGAACGTGTTTTGAGACAAAATTGTTCTATTTATTTAAGGTACAAACTAAAATATTTAAAAAAAAATTACACAGTTATTTTGTTTAGACATCATTTAAAAATCATAAATACTTACAATCAAAAAATACTTACAAAAAGTACGCGATATTTAATAATTTATCATCGTGCGTTTTGAGCATTGTTAACTTGAATATAGGTATATATTAAAGCAAGTTTTTAATGAAATAAATCGATATTAAATTTTTAATTTTTAAAATTTGATATGGGGAATAATCGATATTTCTCATTGGAACCTCCCCATACAGTTGGAAGCATTTTAAAACTTTTATTCTCAGCCGCTAGTCAATCGCTCTTAACAGGGACTGTTAAAATGTTGTAATATCAAAGTGGCGCTGATCAACGATTTGATAATTAATAATCTTTCTCGTTAGACAAAACACAAAACGCGTTCTCTGGAGTCTTTAAAGAAATAAGTACCTGCATAATTCACGTACACTGCCTTCACTTGTATAATGTGAAGTACGTAACAAGTTGAGTTCAGTATGATCCAACCATGAATACGTCCAAGTGCGAACAAAGGTTACATAAGGAAGTAGGTAAGTGATAAGGGGAAACCTTCATTAACTTCCATAGCCATGATATTAGGACGCTTAGGTCTACTTATAAGTTGGTACACCTTTGTACATAAACTTCGTTTATGTGACCAAATTACGGAGTTAAACATAGGCGTGACACACGGTGACAAAAGATAGAGCTCTTAAAGAGTTAAAAAATTAAAATAATTTGGTAGAGCAATAAGAACGAACGACAAAATGTCTCAGAAATTTCAAACCAGAGATTTTTGAGTACCATAAAGCTTTGTAACTTTGAAAGAGAAATAAGCTAGATCAGATTTTGTCTTAAATGATGACTTGTTTGAATCTCGAGATTTTAATGACTAGGTTGGTACTTGAACATGAAAGAAGCTGTTGTTGTCAACTACGAGATGCCTCCCTATTGAAAATTTTAAAAGAATGATGACAGATTTCTGAGGCAACAGCTTGTTAGGAAAAATGAGAGAATTTTAGATCTGGTAGTAATTAGTGCTGTATTCTTCGATGTTACAAGGGTGAAAGCCAAATGTAATGATGATGAATAAAGGTATAAAAGTGTCTCTCATGAAAGGTTATATAAAAAAAGGACCCAGCTTTAGCCAAAAACGGAAATGTGAGTGACATTACGTATTGTATCATTTTAGTTTTTTCGTTAACATTTTTACATCCCGGTCTTCAAGCAGGAATTTACGAGTATACTAGTACCAGCTAGAGATCGTACGTGACGGAATCGTTGTAGTATCATCTTTCTTTTCGTATTTTTTCTCTCACTGTTACTATTTTACTATCATGTGTCCATTTGCCTAATCAGAAAACCACGAACATTATTACATCCGCGTGACATTGCTTTTAGACACCTACTCGAACTTTGAAGTGAAGCAAGTATTTTTTTATTAGCTGCATAGAGGAGTGTCTGTTCCGTCTTTGAGAATACTGTGTAAATTGACTTTTTGGAAAAAAGAAGGAGTGAACTTGGGGATTGAAGACACTCTGTAGAAGGAAGGTGGTTGTAGAAGGGAGGACACACATAAGTCGAAAAATTATTCCACAGCCGAGCTATTCAACGCAATAAACAATAGTAAAAAGTTCTTATTTGGCAAATAATATCAACAGTGTAAAAATGTTACGCGTGCGTTTAACGTATCTCCCAGCTGGGTATCTTTTCCAAAAGGATCAAGGAAACAACGAATCAAGGATAAAAAAACAACGATAAAGAAACGCGATGGGAGCGTGTTTCGTGATCCAAAAATCTAAGATACAGAACAGGATTTCATTAGCATTACGAAATTCAAATGGGATGGCGATATCCAAAGCAACCAAGTGTAAGAGAGATAGGGCGCGTACTAAATGGATTAGAACAAAGAGGTATTAGGTAGTCAGTGGCGATAATGGCTTCTATTTAAATCTGGCAGGCATTTCTAATTTTTGATATGCACCTATTATCTATGTACATATTATCAGTGAAACAAATGAGTGAAGTATGCGAAAAACATAAAAAAAGTTGGTCGATTTGTACCTTTTTAATGATTATTAATTATTGTTTCAGCTAAGTATAGAAAAACTTTTCACCGTTCATCTCTAAGAAGTCATTTACGAAAAGCTCTTAAAATATTTCGGCCAAATTACACCCGTACCCGCAATTATTTGCGCAGTATTATTTGGGTTTAACTGCTTCATTCGCGGCACAGCAATCCAGCCTTACATTCCCTTCATCCCGGCCCCGGTCTTCTTAATAAACTTTCTTTCTCCTCGAGTGTCGGGGGATTTCAATTTGCTGATAATTAAACGTACATGACCCGAATTCTTACGGCCGTATTGTTCTGCCCAATTAATGGCAAGAATTGCTTTCTACAAGGAGCAGGGAGAGGTTCTGCCGCGCAAGATATTATTTGGCTCGCGAATGGATTCTTTTGAAAATAGGTTAGAACCGAAAGAATTTCATCATTAGAGTTGAGCTTTTTGTATGATTAACAAAGGAATACCCAAAGTACATACACAACGACGCGACGGTTTTATCTTTGCATTAAAGTTATCATTTTTAATATTTATTAGTATTTTTTTATACTCGTACATGCAGATAACAGGTAAATAGATAAGTGCAAGTAGTAAACAAAATATTTCTAACATAAAACATGGTATCAGTACCTAACTGTATGTTTGTGAACACATCACTAGGAGAATCTGAGAAAATACTGAGATGTTCACATGTTTTAGTGTCATTTATAATATTAGGCTTATAGCATTTAAAGAACATCATAATAGTACATAGACATATGTAGGTAGTATGAATTTTACGTATTGTTTTTAGCTCACAAATAATGCAATGGTAGTATTCGGGTAAAGAAATATACCAAGAAATTGTACACGGAGAAAAATGTTATTCTAAAATACGATCATTTTATTCGTAAAAATGGGACTAAAGTTCTTACTAACAATTTAACAGTGTTTCAATGTTTATTGACGGGAAAATGTAACGATAATTTGTTGGTATACGTACTAAATTACGTATTCCATTAAATTATTCTTACATGTTCCCTCCAATAAACAGTGAAACCCCGTTAATTTGTTCATAAGCACTTCAGTCCCTTTTTTAACCGTTTTTACGAATAAAATGATCGTATTTTAGAAAAACATTTTTCTCCGTGTATGTACATACATACGTAGACATGGCACAATCGAGTTAGAATTACCGAACGGTATGTATAAGACGATGTATTAATGTGAATTAAGCAGGGAATGTGTGACAAGACAGAGTTATATGGCGGTTTATTCTCTATTCCCATTCCCACCATTGTGGGAAAACGATAAGTTGTACCAACCCAGCCAGGAGCACTACTGTCTAAGACCAGGTGACACTGATTTGCTAGGACCTAGAGCACGTGTTCTTAGGATGGGAAGGAGTTGGAATTTAATCGACTGGTATACAAGGCAATCTAAAAAGCCAATATTGGAAATTAGAATAAACTCAGGGAAAAATAAAAATAGTAAAAAAAAATAAAAAAGGAAAAAAAGAATTTCAGATTAAATCGTTATTCAATCTACAGGAAAAAACTTTTTTTTTGTTTTCCTCCAATGCTCAAATTAATAATAGAAAATATGCAATTTTTATTTTGTCAAACATCAGGCGTTCAAGTGTAGATAATTAAAATTGGCGGAGACCCTCAGAATACAGAATCTACCAGGTGAGTAATGAATGAGTAATCAAGTAATCGTAATAGTAATTGAAATGGCTTTAGCCGTGTTTGATAACCAGATCTGAATAGCCAGACACTTTCCCACCTCCTTCTCTTCCCCGATCACGTCAGTCTCAAAATATACACCAATTGGGGATGCCACAGTCTCACTGGTTCCAAACTGTCGGGGGCTGTTGAAACACTCGTGCAATTTCACAAAGAAATATTTTAAAGAGTTATTTTAATTTATACCAACTGCTTGCATAATCCAGATACTATATATCTCTACTACATATTATGTTATGTTATGGACATAAAACAGCTGTTTGCAAGATCCATCTTGATCAATTTACACCAAAATAACAAAACACTATACAAAGCAACACAAATGTTACACAATACCCGATCCAAAAACAAAGAACTTCTCCAAACTCCTTTTGCTAAAACCTTCTTCGGACAAAGACATTTTAAAAACATAGCTTGCAAACTATACAATACACTACCAGCTACGATTAGACAAACAGATACATTGACCAAATTCAAATACGAAAAAAAGAAATGCATTACTAGTACAGGACGGCACACTATTGCAAACATCTGTAAACCACATTGTACATAGACAAGAAATACAATTTACACATGACCAAACCTATAAATGAAATAAAATGAGAGAATTTTGTAAATCCAACGTATATAACTATCATTTTATTATACATCATCTTTTCACACATTTCTAAGATCACCCTCTTTATAGTATTAACATACACTTTCAATTACCCCTTTGATTATATAGAAATTAATATGTATTTCACATTAATAATATTCGTGTAACTATTGTGTATAAATTTATGTACCTCTATGTCTGTCTCGACACAGGTATATCCTAGTGAGACAGGCATTGAAAAACCGCATGTAAAAAAGATAAATAAATAAATTTAAAAAATATAGGTCTGTAGTTACATTATTTAATTGCATTCCGAAATAAAAACGATTCTAAATTGAAATTAAACCTTGTAACCCCAGGCGCTGGGTAATTAAAAAAATAATAAACCTTTGTACCGTCGTAACGAATTTAAAAACACAAATGAAATATTTTTTAATTTAAAAACATAATACTGATTAGTTTTCCTCGAGTCCAACCTTAATACTCAGTAAAAGAGTTCAACTTAACAGGGACGTGATTACAAAGAAAACTTTTTACTACAAATCCCTTTGTAGCTTTCATTGAATTTTATTTTCATTCATTAAACCGCCATTGAAAGTAGGACAGGAAAACCCAAGAGCTTACGTGGAGCCTACATAAATTCATCTGCATTGTGATGTAAAAACTGTGGATATCACAACGATGCGATTACAAATGTAATCATAAAAATTGCTTAACGGTTTTATTTTTTAATTTAGTTTATTCAGGAAACAACAGTTAGTTACATGTAAAAATTTATTTTACATTTAATAGAAAATATAAAATAAAACCAGTTCCATCTTACTAATATTATAAACGCGAAAGTTTGTATGGATGTATGTGTGTTTGTTACTCTTTCATGCAAAATTTACTGAATGTATTTTAATTAAACTTTACAATAATATAACTCATACATCAAAATAACATATAGGCTATAATTTATAAAGCTAGCTATTTATTTTCAATATATTTAAAATAATAATTATTGTTTAATAGAAAATGAAGAATGACATTTTGCAAAACAATGATTTTGCAATTCAATGATCTGGTATTGCATTCAGGGCGACGAATGCAATATTTTCTTATAGAGCTGATGAGTCAATAAGGCAGTTCTTCATATATTTGAAATTTCGATTCCGCTGTTTGTTACTGTTTAGAATGGCGAATGCTTAAAATGAAATATTATGGGGATATCTTACCACCATATCCATTTATCCATTTACAGAGTAGCATTTATTTTCAATTAACTTACGATTATTTATTTATTAATACAAGAAATGTTTCTAATCATGACAAATGATTACTAAATACAAAGTTATACAATTTTTTCATTGTTATTCTACAATTCTACTACTCCATAAGTTGAGCTCTAGGAGCTCGTTTTTTGGGAGGAGTATTTATATTGCAAAGAAAATAATTTTCTAAGTAAACAATAATCAAAGACTTATGAAATAAATATAAGCATAATTTAACATAGGCACCTACACAATTTAGAAATAAGTTATTGAAAGACAATAACATTTTTTTTTTTTAATGTTAGATATTGCAGATTGCGTAAATTAAGGGTACAATAAATGATTATCTAATTTCAGGGACTTAATTTGCTTTTTAAATTGTTATTTTTTTAAATTTTCGGTCACATTAATTTGGTATTTGATAATAATATATTGTACCATCTCACACCTAAATAGAAAACTTGGTGCTGAGCCGTGGTCGCTATAAGAGTTCACTATTCGATACTCGAACCTATGAATAGTGGCTAAATATCGGAAAAGTTAGCCGAGATTTCTACCTATTGCGAGTATTTATTTGGTTAATGTGTTATACTATGGATAAGCTATCAAGAGGATGGTGAAATACCCCTTAAGTGTAAGGCTCAATTTTAAATTAAACAAATATCCTAACCACATGAACTGACTTTCTTTCTTCGTGTATTACACGATTTTATTGGCTTTTTTATAATCATCTAAAAATTCAATCTGCTAGAAACAATATAATCTCATTACAGATATCTTATAGAACTACTCACACAGATATCTTGTTAGTATTAGTATAGGCGTGGTGTCGCGATGCGTAGCTCAAAACGGCAGTGATTACATACAAACATACATAAAAAATTTATCGAAGCGTTTGAAATGTAAGTCAAAAGTCAAAATACTATAATAATGAGGAATAATTTTATCGTGTCCCTGTCGGAGGTTTACTACCATATGGCAGTCTTACCCAGCATGCTGCAGCCCGGAAAAACTAATCAATTCATTAGAGTCTTTGGTATGTAAGTTTCCCTCGATAAAGCAACCAATTGAGACAATTTACAATCCATTACGGCAGCCTTACGAAATTAGGGACAGAAGCTTTGTAATTATTAGGTCATCGGCGGGTGATCGAACATCGCTTCTCGCCAACAAAGGTGTACGCTGATTGAATATAAACCACTAAGTGGGTTACGTACGAATGTAGTACTTGTCTGTGAGGCATGAGCCAGGAATGTTACGGGACAGGACGTGACTGCGACGAACGCTAACGTCTGCGTCCCATGAGAAAATACCGATAGGTTCCTAGCGCTTAATGTATTGGGATGCGCTCGTTGATGAGAACTATTTAAGACTAAGGTATGATGCAATAGTGTTCGTGAACCTATAAGGTGGCCGTATTAGGTATTTAAAATTTAAAAGCGCCAAGTTTAAATATAAATAAATATATGAAGTTTAAAAAAACCAAGTATAAAAATGTCATTTTTAAACACACTATTACAAACACAGAAAAGAAATAGTTGGAATTTGAATAAATAATGTATCGATTCTGAAATAATAAAAAGGTTTCTACATAAGCATTTTTAAGACTTCTAATGAAATTAAAAATTGTTTTATTTCTTTTACAATATACAATAATCATTTAGAGCTTTGTTTTCTAGATTTTTTGATTCCTGCTACTAAGAGATAGGAACGGCTGCCAAATCTCTAGAATTTCTCGAAGAAATCATCAGTACCAAATTGAGTAATTTTCTAGAGAAATAACACACTTTTGAAACTCTACCCTGCTCCACTTCGGCCAGATTAACAAAGAATAGTTTTTCCTGTGAATTCAACTTTGGTTCGTAAAATTGGGATTTATTCCGAGGAAAAACCGCTATGGTTCTTTGATAAATTGAGGGAGAATGAACCTTATTACGGACTTGAATAGGAGAAGAAAGGCTACTTTTGTTTGCGGGTAAAATATAGGGGACGTGGTTTTTGCATTTAGGGTTCCAACAATTAAAGTTTTTTTTACGTCATGTTCGTAATAAGCATTAACTTTGTGGCTCGCCATAATTTACCATAAAATATATAAATTAGTTTTACACCACTTTAATTTGAATTACACTACCGGTTTCGGAAGAACCCTTCCTTCGTCTAAAGGTAGAGATCATAAATTAAGCCACTCAGGCATTTACGGTTGCAATGATTGTCCATCATTCTACATAGGTAAGACAACCAGAAATGTAAATATTAGAATCACGAAACATTTAAGATGTTTAAATAATAATAATCATACTTTTAATAAAGACACAGGGGTTAAAATTCTTCACCGTAATAATAAAAGCAAAAAATTAGATAACTTGGAAGCACTTGAAATTAAAAAATCCCTAAATAATAACGCTAATGTATTGAATAACCAAATTAATTTATCGTTTAGTCCCATTCTAGATATGTTTCCAATAAACCGCTATGTTATTGCTGGATTTCCCGCAACTACCCCCTCTCCCCCTTTGACCTCCCACACCAGCACCTAAATGTTTTGTATATATCTATCAATATTTTGTTACATAGGTTAGTTTTAATATTCTCCTGACGAAGGAAGGGTTCTTCCGAAACCGGTAGAGTATAATTAAAATTAAAGTGGTCTAAAACAAATTTATATATTTTATGGTTATTTTTTATGTATTTATGGATTACTTAACACTGATTAAAAACAAAGTAAATTTGAAAGCTGACGAAAGAGGCCATTGAACTAACTTAGTAGCTAATCAGCATAAACCCAAAATTAGACAAGTTAGTGGCGGAGAGTCAAAAGCATCGAATTTCCACCGGACGTAGTAGGTGTATTCCTTTGCTAAGTAGGTACTTTATCACAATGGTAGCAGGAGGAATTCAAATATTGTCAGGTCATTCGTGGGGAATGTTTATTTACTTTATTTTTTTTTCGGACAGATGTAGCTATTTATTTAAGAGCGATTGACCAGCGGCTAAGAATAAAGTTTAAAAATGCTTGCAACTGTACAGGGAGGTTCCAATGAAAAATATCGATTATTCGCCGTATCAAATTTTTAAAATTAAAAATTTAATATCGATTTATTTCATTCAAAACTTGCTTTAATATATACCTACATTCAAGTAAGCAATATAAATGCTCAAAACGCACGATGATACATTATTAAATGTCGTTTACTTCTTGTTAGTATTTTTTTGATCATAAGTATTTTTTATTAATGTCTAAACAAAATAAATATGTAAAAAAAAAATTAATATTTTAGTTTGTAAGACCTTAAATAAATAGAAAAACTGAGGTATTTTTGTCACAAAACACGTTCTCGAATTTATTTTTTAAAGATTTTAATTTAACTAAAATTAAAATTCTGAAAACTGTTTTCACTAGATTATGTATTGATTTATTTTGTTGTATGATTATATGATTTTAAATGTGTGTTGTTAAATAGAATCTGTCGTTTGAAATTGAAACAAATCTGCCAACGACCAACGTTATAACTTATAACCTTAGTATCTTAAAAATGCACTTAGTTTTTCAAAATTTTAAAACTGCGTAAACCAGATAAAATAACAATCTTTCAAAATCAATTTATGTTTTTTTGTAAAAAAGAGTCAATACGTCTAGAATTTGATTTAAAAAGGACTAATTTCCAGTATTCTCTGGTAATACCCTTTTAAGGTTCATCAAACTTAACAATGCTTTACAATCACTAATTAATACTGGCAGCGTAACCTTCGTCCGTAATCTTGCTCAGGGCCGTTTAAATTCATTATGTGCATTATAAAAATTAAGACAGAATAACAGCAAAATTGGGAAAAATTAAGATAAAATTATGAAAAATGGGAGAGGGAGCCATAACATCAACAATAAAAGTAATGGGATGAAGGGAAATCAGAAGGGTGACATATTATCTAAAATTGGGCTACACGAGTTGTGCAGATATGAGCAATGCAATCATATCCCAAACTTTGATATGCATGAAAATAATTTCACAAAACGAAAATGGGGTAAAGTAAACATAAATTTACTCTAAAAAAAACCTGACCTAACCTAACCTAACGCCGTTCTTCCATGTAGCTACTTTCAAGCGACGCGATCACCGCTCGTCTGCACCTTCCATACTATCATTAGTGTTTGTAAACGCCGCTAAGCGCTGCAAAATAGTATGACAGCGTCAAGGCCGGCGCTATCCACAAAGTGTGTAAACATTTTCGTCGGAGGAGACGCCGTTTTATGTATCAGTCGCGTATAAGTAGCTGCGTGAACGAAGGGCGTAACACTACAAAGATAAAGTTTTAATTGTAACTGGGTGCTAGCATGGTCGATCGATGTGAAGTTACCGACGGATTGTAGGTAACTTCTCATCTTTCCCTAGGACAACTGCAGTTCGCTAACGTACAAACGACAGTTGATATCGAATATATTAAGGACACTTAGTCATTGAGAACTGTTACCTATTCGTTTGCCATCTGCAGTTGTCCTTATAGGGAACGATGAGAAGTTACCGACGATCAGTCGGTAACTTCATATCGATCGACCATGCTAGCACGCCTGGTCGTGAAGCTGCGCGTATTTTTCAAATACGGAAGCAAGAAAAAGGAAGGACCGATTACATTAATAACAAGTAGCTACTTGACTTGACTTCCGCAAAAATCCGGTCGATATCCGGAAAATCTCACGCGCAACCTCTCCAACACATAACTTCGAGAAATAACTTCAATACATAACTATACATAACTTCGAGACAAGTCAACACACTTTATAGACTCTAGGCAATAAAAATATCGTTATGGTGCAACTTCCTACCGCAATTATCACTTCTAGCAATACACAACACGAATTAAAAGTAAACCAACTCGTGCCACAAGAAATAGAGCACTTTTTCTCTGGTTCTTATCCGGTCTGCTGCAAAAGCCGCTGTTTTTGTGGCTCAGATAATGTTTTACAAGTCAGTTTAGCAGATAAAAACTGTACAAGACACGAGAACTAAGTGTATCGAAAGTAGTACATAGTGAGAGTGGTTAAGGTTTTTTTCAATTCAAAAGTAATGAGTTGTTACCTACAATACAAGTTCAAAGCGTTTTTGATTTGCAAGACAACAGCTTTAGTGGGGATTTTTTTTATTATTTGACAACCTTATTTAAATGGCGGTGAGTGAGCATTGTTTTTAGGATATGTGTTGATAAAATTTATGTATTTGTGTTAATTGTTATAAAAATAATGTAAGGCGAAGCACCCGTCGTGTAAAATTCGGTATTAGGCTGCTAACCACAACACTCATTGTGTAGATGGCGATAAGGTTTGAATTCCCGTTTAACACAAGCCGCCTTTTGTCCAAGAAAAAAACATCGCCAAAAAGCGTGTTTTATTTTATTTGGCGAAGCAAATATTTAAGTAAATGTTTTACGATAATTTTTTAAATAATTTAATTACTCACTTTAAACAATAAAACCATAACCGAAAAGGAGTTCATATTTAAGAGATTTTGAAAATTTATTGTATTTTTTTAGGCCTGCTACTTTATTATTTTCTGAGTTAATAAGAAGACTAATAAAAAAATACTCCATTATTTCAAAGGCAAATGTCTGATCTACTCGTAGTATTTAAGCCATCTACAATATTTCTAAGCGATCTACTTTTCAAACCAAAATCGCGTGATTTTACATTACTTAAGTAACTAGTAGTGCATCACCTTAAGAGGGTATTACCAGAGAATATTGAAAAATGTATCCTTTTTAAATCAAATTCTAGAAGTTTTAACTCTTTTTTACAAATAAAATTGATTTTAAAAGATTGTTATTTTATCTGGTACACGCAGTTTTAAAATTTTGAAAAACTACGTGTATGTTTAATATACTAAGGTTATATATATCGTTAGTCGTTGGCAGATTTGTTCAGTTTTCGAACGACAGATTCTATTAAACAACACAAATTTCGAATCATATAATTATACAACAAAATAAATCAATACATAAATTAGTAAACACAGTTTTAAGAATTTAAATTATAGTTAAATTAAAAACGTTAAAAAATAAATCATAAATACTTATGATCAAAAAATACTTACAAGAAGTACACGATATTTAATAATTTATCATCGTGCGTTTTGAGCATTTTTATTGCTTACTTGAATGTAGGTATATATTAAAGAAAGTTTTGAATGAAATAAATCGATATTCAATTTTGATACGGGGAATAATGGATCTTTCTCATTGGAACCTCCCTGTTACGGTTGCAAGCATTTTTAAACTTTTTTTCTCAGCCGCTGGTCAATCGCTCTTAGTGATCATTTTCAATTTAACGTTATGTTTGACTTTAAAGGCCTCTATAACCATATACACCGTTTATGGAGTACAAAGCCAGATATTCTAAGAAGCTAACAATAACAATAACAATAAAACATGTATCTACCGAATATCCAAAATGATCGTAATAAATAGGTATTGGTATATATTATGTTACAAGTTTAATGGAAACCTTTTTTCGGTAACGTATCTGTTTGCAGCTTCCATTTGTAATTCTATACAAGAAGTGACATCCACTTTACAAGCTAACTTTCTAAAAGTTTTATCGGCATTCTACAAAAACAACAAGAATTTAACGGACGTGGATAAATACCTTTAGATAATCTTGAATACGAGAATTATTATAAAAACCTTGGCACGAGCAACAAATCACAGATGAGGTAAAGGTAACTATCAAACCTGTTCTCTATCGGGACTGTGTGGAAAGATACAGTAAATGTGAGGTTATTCGGATAATATTAGTATGTTTTATCAAAGTCGCCGCGTTATGTGATTATTAACTGTGTTATATCCGAGATGCATTACTAAGTATTATTCTCTTTGATCGAAATTCGTTTCACAGCGAGATAGAAATATTCAGGTTTATCTTTAAGCGGCATCATATTTCAAACGGCTGCATTTTAACGAAAATTTAAGTCTAAAAGTGTGTAAACATGTAAGACGTAAGCTTACATCACATTATCTTAGATTAAAACTTAAATAAAGATACAGCACTTAGAGAAACAATTTACAAATTATATTGTAGTAATACGACTTAATGCTTGTTTAAGATCTCAAAGACACCGTGGCAGACGTCCGCACTTCAATTTAATTACACGAAATTCAATGCTTTGAGAATTACCGACAAATAGCTGGTTATACTACAGTTTTACCTTACCATGTGTGTTCTGGGTCGTATCTTTACCTTATCTCTTTGACATCCTGAGCTCCTGCGCAAACAGATGTTCTGTAAATAGTGTTCTAACTTAGGAATATTTCCTCCGTACCTCTGTTACGTTTATTCCTTTACTTAAAGTTACGTGAGATAACATTAAGTTAACAATGGTGTCTTTCAGGGTTTACCTCTGACGCAAAATCACCAAAAATATTTTTATTCTAAATCACAAAAATATCGAAATCAGAAAATAAGCGTGAAATGTTTAACGGTGGGTAACTGCTATAAAATA
This sequence comes from Limnephilus auricula, assembly GCA_951813805.1. Classification (NCBI taxonomy): domain Eukaryota; kingdom Metazoa; phylum Arthropoda; class Insecta; order Trichoptera; family Limnephilidae; genus Limnephilus; species Limnephilus auricula. The sequence goes on from OX638403.1 coordinate 13,888,008, forward strand.
CTTAGTAAATAATTATTTGATTTATAGTCAATATATTCAAGAAAATATTATAAAAAACTCTAGTCCTGTCGGAGGGATTTGAACTCAGTTCATCAGCTTACCAAATTTATCAAACCTTTTGAGTAGTAAGTAGGATTTGCTTTCAAAAATATCTACTCATTTCATTTCAAGGACTACTTTAAAGCCAGTCTCTAATTTGAAAACAAACCAGACCCGGGATCCTTCCACATGTAGCAAAGTCACGTTTCGTGGTCACTAAATCAACAAATTACCAGAACTCTTGGACATGTAACCGACCTGTGAGGGATTATGACGCGGTCCATTGTTTGTGATATTGGACCAATTTGTAACGGCAGTGAAAGAACTATAACCGCCAAGTTTCCAATGCAGCATTTGTCAGAAAATATTGAAATCATCATTACATCAAATGTCTTACTTTTCCTCTGGTAAAAACTACTACAGCTTGAAGAACACACGGAGAAAAATGTTATTCTAAAATCGATCATTTTATTCGTAAAATCGGTTAAAAACGGGACTGGAGTTCTTACGAACAAATTAACAGCGTTTCAATGTTTATTGGCGGGAACATGTAAGAATATTTTTTTAATAATTTCGTACGTATACCAACAAATTATTCTTACATTTTTCCGCCAATAAACATTGAAACACTGTTAATTTGTTCTTAAGAACTTAAGTCCCGTTTTTAACCGTTTTTACGAATGAAATGATCTATTTTAGAATAACATTTTTCTCCGTGCACTTACTTTATCTTCTCCTTCATAAGCCTTCATGTGATATTTGTATTCCCTCATATGTGTAAACACATATATCCAGGTTTTCTGATTAATGGCAAGTTTCGCCTATTTGATGCCAACCTTAATTAGCCCATCTCATTACTTTATTGGCGATGCCCAATGGGGTCCGATATTCGAATTCTAACGGTTTGATGGAGACAGCTACAATTATTTAACCCATTCTTGTTCCACCGATTTAACATTTTTCGCATCGACGTTTCTTTTCACGAGCCAATGTTTATCTTTTTTGGGTGCTGAAATAGAATAAAAGTTTTTGCCTGATTTATAGAATTGAGGAGAAAATATTTCGAGCAGTTCGGATTCGCCATGCAAAAACTGAAGTTTGAACGATCGAAACGAATAAATTTAGTCGGCGAGGTAGGTTTTTTTTATTTGCTACGTGTTTATTCCACATCTTCCTCAGGTATATAATCTACTAACCGAAAGAGTACTCTCATTCCAGGATTGGTGTACAAAGAGGTGAAATCCAGCCCATTGTAAACAAGGATGAAGTATTTCGATTGGAGAGTAATCTCTACAGCTAAGTAAAAGACACGGACGCGGGAGTAAACAGCCCTTACGTCAATAGGGGTCTAAGCCGAGGAATGTCACGTAAGGGGTAAGGACCATTGATATAGAGTTGTACTTCACGAGGTTTTGCGGAAAAAATAAACAATAACAAGCTTACACCGTGCCGTACCTAGCTGAGCATTCTACTCATTTCAATAAGCATTTTCGTGTTAATATAACAATTATGTAGTTCCGTTTTAGATAACAATAGTACACCAGGCTTTTGTTGGATGGATATTTTATAAAGATATTATTTTTTTTACATTTAAATTTTTTTTTTATTTAAACATGTTTATTGTTACAATATTTACAACTTAATATAACATAACATTTGAATCACTCTCCTAATAAAGCAGTTGCTTGTGTTTAGGAGATGATAACTATATATTTTTACATCTATTTAAATTACATATTATAAAAACTAATTTCTAATTTTATAAGAAAATACTTATATAGCATATTCTAAGTGAACATCGATACGAGGGAAAATTAATAAAGAATAATTATCATAAGCCAAAAGCCCAAATTTTGTACTTAGGTACTAAAAATAATTAGTCGTATTCATTTTATTGTACATGGATTTTTAGTTTTGTTTTTTAGGAAATTAATGTTAAACATGGATTTTATAACGCGTTAGATACTCGATCCCGTGTATAAAATATAGCTTGCGATATACGCACTGACAAACACATACCAAACACTTATCTATAGCATTCAATATCTATGATTTTCGCAGAAATTCACTGAAGCACCCCCAAAATACGCAGGAACCGCCCCTCTTTTTTATTTCTGGTCTCCCCAGCAATACGAACACAAATTAACAATGAGAAATTTATTTCTACAGTCTACCACGTACAGACGAGCAGGAAACAAACAAAATGTCAAAAATTCATTTATTTAGGGTAATTTAATTTCTGTTGTGTCTAAGTTATGTGCAGGTATGTTAAAATTCTCCAATTTATTTAGAGGCGAAGGTCTTCGTATATATAATACTAAGAAAGAATTGAGGTTATTTTCTATGTAGAGATACGTGAGGGGAACAAACGAAATGTGAGAAATCGTCGTTCTTTTTATGGTGCTTTAATTTAGTAAATTACTACGGCCAGGTAGGTTTTAGTGCACCCATTTCACAGGCACGTACGGCTCGTGAGAAGATCGGAGATATGTATTATAATAATAGACATTGTTACTCGTAGGAGCGCCTACACAGTCGTTCGACAATTATGTCTATCAAAATAAAGAATGGGAAACACTTAATTATAATTCTTCGTGCTTGATCAGATTGCGATATAAAAAAACAAATCTAGATGATTAAAGTGAAGATACGGGGAATTAATACATTATTTTTTACATAGAATATTAAAATGTTGTACTGACGAAATGAAATCACAGATAAACATTTTATTTTAATAGATATAAAACGCAGGTAGCTTACTTACTTTATCAGGAACGCAGAAATGAAAGAATCTTCCAACATAATAGTGTAGGTATCTTACCTGTAACAAAGAAAGAAAAACATGATTAATATTGGATAAAAGTGTAACAAATAAGTAGGTAGTTATTATTTAAACACGAATGGAATAAAACAGAAATTAAAAGACTTGTCTACGTTTTTCTAGAGAAGAAAGGTCTACAGTTTGTTCAATCTCTAAGTAATTTCTCACAAGTTATACATTTAAATAAGTTATATATTATAAATTAATATTATTAACTTTGAGCAAAAACAAAAAAATGTTTGCATTTTATATATTTTAAACTAATTATCCCATTAGGACTAAAATTGTAATTTATTATTAGAAATTCTGAAAATACATACATTAGAAGATAGACGTAAAATAAATTACTTAACCTTTTTATTCAAAATACTTAACTATAAATTCGACTGTTGCAAATTCCTTACTTAGACTTACGAATACTTACAGTAACAATACGACAAAATACACTATTCTACTGCAGCATTCATAAACGTAACTACATTGCCCACTCGCCGATACAACGATTTTACACTACGGGAAACCAATACTATAATAAGTTGTTGACTTATTTAATATCAACTTGGCGAGTTTTGTGGATCGTGTAAAATATTTATTCCAACACTATTCTTAAACTGTATTCACACTCCTAAACTGTATAAACACTATTCCTGTATTTTTGTTAATCTATCTAATCGCTATATTTTTCAGTTATTATTTTTGACTTGCGTGTAATTTTTAATACCAACCAAATGTATATTTTTTTTTACTTCCAACAAAATGTAACAAATATACTGTACTAACATGTAAAAGCCCTCTCGGCGTTGAATAAATAAAGAAATAATAATAAAATAATATATTTTTATAACAAAATACCAACAAATGGAAATGTATATTTCATGACAATTATTATAAAACAATCAAGTAACTACGAGAATTCCGCGAACTCAAAACGAATCTATTTCCCTCCAAGAGAGATGTAATTCTGTAATTGGTTGATTGTGAAGTCATCGTACAGGCATAGCGTTGAAAAATATGTAGTACATGTAACAGAGAGAAATACTTACAAATACTTAGCGGTACTCCCATACTCATGTTAGGTAAACATTTTAAAAACCCATTTCAATATAAACATTCCAAGTCAAAATAAAAAAAATAATTCCATAATATTTTAAACCAGATGGAGAAAAATGTTATTCTAAAATACGATCATTTTATTCGTAAAAACGGTGAAAAGCGGGACTGAAGTTCTTACGACCAAATTAACAAGGTTTCAATGTTTATTGGCGGAAAATGTACGAATAATTTGTTATTATACGTAATTTCGTACGTATACCAACAAATTATTCTTAAATTTCCCGCCAATAAACATTGAAACACTCGCGTAAAATGGCGGATTATTATAATTGCATGATTTGTGAAGCTGAAATTTTTCATATATTAAAAAAAATATATATAGCGTTTTTGTTTTGTCTTATCAGTTAAAATTTTCAAAATCGAAAGTTTATCGAACTTGAATAATTTTCCGCATAATGTATGAATATTTCATTTCGTATTACATATTTGCATGTACATTTTAATTTTGAAATAAACCTTCCCAAACACACCAGTTCGGAAAATAAGAAAAAGATCATTTGAAATTAACCTAACATATTCGAGTACGATAAACGAATGGGTTACTTTTATGGAAACGTTCATCATGCTATCGGATTCTTCGTATGGGGGAGATCAAATAACACAATTTATACTAAATGGCTCGTTTGAGAAAGAATCATTCAGCATCACTGAATTCGAAGATATCGATTTTCATGCTTTTTACATAAGTATACAGTTGTCGGTTCAAGAAAAGCCGCAAACGAAATATTTAGCTCTGACCGCAGTTGGGTTTTTTTGAGAGATATTTAACCATTAAGAAATACTAAATAGATGAATAATTAATAGTTCGGTGAGTGTTTTTCTTTATTACTGACAACACACATGTATTTTTTGGTGACCGGAGAACTCAACAAAGTGCAACTGCACCACTCCTTTAAGAGGTCATTAAAAAAAACTTGGTTAAATACGTAACGTTGGGTTATATTAGGTTATGGGATATTTAAAAAAATGCTTTCACGACTTTTAATAACTTTACAAAGGGGTGTTGAAATGCCACTTTGCTTAGTTGTCGTGGAACCGTTTATTTTGTGAGAATATCGCAATGTATGTTGTGAGGCCGAAGGAAGGAGAACGGGGAGAAGAAGGTTGCAAAGTCCCTGGTTTTTCAGATCTGGTCACCAAACACAGCTGAAGTCATTTCAAAATGTGGAAAAGTTGTAAAAACATATCAAGGTAATTGGGCTAACCGTCCACGGAGGAGATTTGTGTGGGAAACCCACATATGAGAGAATTACAAATCAGGAATTTTAAGAATAATAATAATAATTGGATGACTTTTTGATGTAGACCAAGGGCGCTGTACAAATTTCAATATATTTCTACAATCTTACTTCTAACTACACACTAAACATAAAAAACCTATGGCTAAAACATTGCATCCACCTGTTCTTCGATCAGCGACACACAACTATATGTACAATCCCTCTGACCAATTAACGCGAAGCTGCCTAAAAATGTACATGTACATTGTACATGTATTTATTTATATATATATTTTTTTTATTTTTTATTATGAAAATGTACAGGACCATACTTACCTGGTAAGATGAGTTGAGATTAAAGTTAAAAGATGTTTATTTAGATACAGTTTGCGCGCAGAGGACATAATAGCGAACAAATGTTCTTCGAAACATTTTTTAATCCTGGTATATATTTTAATAATAACTAATATATATAATATGTTCTTTAATGAACGTGTTTGGCATTAAAAATAAAAGCTTAATGAAATCGTAATGAATAAATTGACAAAGGGACGCATACGTGATTTGTAAGGATCGTCGAATGCACGAATAAATGATTTTCATGGAATAATAAAATGAATATATGACGCACATGTGAATGGAAGAAGTCAGGGGCGTCCAAGGAAGACATGGCATGATCAAATATTCGAGACGGTTCATGGTTCTTATAAGGAATGGGGATGAATCAATGGGTGTGGGCAAATATAGACATGTATGCTTTCTATTATTTTCTTAATGCCATCTAGAAAATTTCGTGATGGCAAGTTATTACCATATTTTTAAAATTATTTTTTAAGGTTTATGCAGGCCCCGTATTATGATAGTGTAGGTATATGTATCTATTTGTATATTTTACGTATTAAAAGTTAAGATAATGGTAACTTCTATAATTTCATTAATCGACAAATTTGTCTGATTGTATGAAAATCGTTATTTCAATTATTGATAGCAATGATTATATCAACACGATGAAACTTCATTAAATTCGTATTGAATCAAAAAATAAAATGGAGTACATTGCGTACCTACCTATGTAAGAATAACAAACTAATCTCTCGGTCAAAACATACCCCCTGACGAGAGACCACACCTGGTGTCTTCATTCGAGTTAATATTTCATACAAAATTCATTATGTGAAACCTACACTATTGCATAAAGATAGAATATACGTCTGACGTAACGATGTGTATCCTTACTTACAGGTAGGAAAGTATGTTAAAACTTCATTATACAATAATTACTTTATCATGAAGGTAAAATGTACAAAGATACCGGGTTACCTCTCGCGGGTGGTCTCATAGACAAATTAGTGTAGGTTCACAATAAAAGCCACGAAACGCCAACGCGAAAGAGGGGAGAACTATTCAAAAAGGCATTAAAAACTCTTAACCACGTAGGGTAGATCGTACTGATGATATGATCCCGCGGGAATGGGGCAGTAAAATTGTGGTAACTTTGGACACGATTGTACATAACCTGGCTTCGTAGCAAGGACCACACGTGAGAATATCTAACGGGTGGTAAAATGGGGTAGATGCTTTAAGCATGTAGGATGTAGGCAGTATATTTTATTACCGTAGTTAAAAATAGTGCAACATAAAGACTGCACGTGAAGGTGTCTTTCGACGTGGTTGGTCTATGGCTGCAAGATTGATAGTTTGATTTGGATAAAAGGGTGAATTCGTTTTGATAGCTTTAATAATTTAATTCATATTATTTTTTTTAATCAAATATTCGTTTACTGTGTGTACCTACATAATACGGAGCAATAACAAAAGTACCTACACTTAATTTTGAGATTTTATTCGTCCTTTAATCAGTACGTTTAATGTTTAATCAAATACTGTAATTTAAAATTCTGAATAATGGCCTGGACTCGAATAAGCTCACAATTTTATAAAAATCTATATACCGCAAGGACCAATCCCACAAAACCATTTTGATCATTTTCTCGCTTGTAGAACTAGGAAAAAATCCTTAAATTCCCTGATATGTGCGCAGCATAAAACACTATTTAGTAATATAAAAATTCTTAATAATAAACTTAAATAATCGAAGTTTGCGTAGGTACCTACGCGTATAAATTAGTGCGTGAATATAAAATGTATCCAGAACATATTATCTTCCCCTCCCTTCTCTTCCCTTTACCTTGTGGTTAGTTTAATTTAAAATAAAACTCTTCTCTCTAAGGCTTTAACTAACTTGTTCGCTTTAACTTATTCAATCTCCTAAATACATGTTTATCTTTGTAATAAAAAAGATGTTTATTTCTTGCAAATAAATAAATATTATCCAATCCAAACAAGTTATGTCTCTTTTAAAATAGTCCAAGGACAGTGAAGTATTGTGAAACTCACAGGCAATAATAGCACGTATTATGTAGGTTCAGGATAATTATCATTGTGCGTATATAAGTTAGTACCTACCTACAAGTATGTCAATATAATAAAACGAATTAAATGCAGCCAGAAAATTATTACTTTGTTTGCAAATGTAGATATTTAAGTTCAATAATAAGCAATCCAGCAACACCAGAGATGGCGAGGAGAGGCTGGGCCTGCAATATATGTTAAATATGCCATATGCCACTGCAGTAGTCCAGGGATGCCTGGAGGCACCTTGTCAAGGCGATGGGTTCCCGACCCGAAAAGAAAAAGGAGAATACGAAAAATGTGATTATTATACATACGACGATCACAATAGAGCATCTTCTGGAAACAATAGGTTTCAGAAATATTATCTAGATATTGGCGACCTGATATTACCACAGGAAATCAATATTGTTCAGCAATAAGATATGTTACGTTAGCATTGTTAGACACAATAATATTTTGACTAACCAATTAATTTACGAAATGCAAATCGATAACATGAATCTACATTTTCGAAATGCTCGAGTAGCATAAACAGATAACATAAAATACGTATTTCCAAAACAATACCTTGATATTCGCGCAAATTCCAACGGACCGGACGTTGCAATATTAATAATTGGCAACGTAATAACAACTGACCATTGATAGAACAAAACTAACAGGAAATGTGATAAACAGATAGATAATATTATACAAAATTCCGTACTGTAAGAACGGATTCTCCAAACTAATAATAATGGATTGCACATTGCACGTGTTTTGATATAAAATTAACATGGACGATCCCAGTGGACTAACGGAATTGTTTGGATGCAAAATTTACATAACACCTAAATAAATGAACATTCACGGATTCACGTGAAATTTCAGGAATTTAAAGCAGTGGATTGATTTAATATTATCTTTGAAAATAATGAAGTAAATTGTATGTAATTCTTCGTTCGATAATCTTATTAAAATCCACATCATTCTAATAATAGGTATATTAATAAATAAATTATTTGTAAAAATAAATATTTTTTTATCTTATTGGCTGTTAGTAAGGATTTGCGCCGAAAAGGCAATTTCAGAAGCTTTGAAACCTACTTTCAACTGTAAAAAATACCATAATAATCAATTTAATATCTACTGATATGATTTAAGATTTTCACGACCAAAAGTATTTTTGTTATTTATTTTTGGGGTGTTATGCCGTGCCGTGCTACCTCCTTTGCGAAAGTTTCGGAAAACGTTACAGTATCCATGTCCATCATCAGGGCAGATGTATGATCTGTGATATGTGTGCATCCCACATCTGCCCTGACGATGGACACTGTAACATTATCCGAAATGTTGGCTAAAAAAGGAGGAAGCGAAACACGGCACAACACTCCAAAATTAAATTTTAAAAATTAATTTCTATTGTCCACAAGGAAACTGTTACATAATTGAACGTAGTCAAAATGAAAGTAGAAATTGGCAGTGCGTAAAAATCGTCAAACAATCTCTCTTCTAGTGTGCTCTTCTAAATCTAAATCAAAATTTATCTTGAAAGTACTAAAATATTCAACTTTTTTTTTTTTCAATTCAATTCAATTTATTTTATTATTTTAAAAAAATTACAAAATTTGATATTTTAAATCGTTTTTAAAATACATTCGTATTACAAAGTATTAAATTACTAGTCAATTCGTATGTTGTTTCACGTCTAGATTATTGTTACGGTATATATGCAAGTCTCCCAAAATATCAACTAAACAAATTACAATCCGTTTTCAACGCTGCGGCAAGACTTATCACCGGCGTATCTAAATATTCCCATATTTCAGAACATCTCAATAATCTTCACTGGCTTAAATGTCCTGAAAAAATCCAGTTCAAGCTCTGCTGGATGGTATTTAAGTCGCTTAACGCAATGGCTCCGGCTTACTTATCGGAACTGTGTATTCCTGAAAATTCCAATTCTCGACAATCAACCCTCAGGTCAGCAGCATCATCAGCTATCGGAAGGTTGAAGGAACCAAAGCGAACACCAGACACTAAGTTCGGTGAGCGCGCTTTCGGAGTGTCGGGACCTAAAGCATGGAATAGGCTGCCACATGAGTTAAGACTGATTACAGATTCGGCGGAATTTAGAGCTAAACTTAAAACTCATCTGTTCGGACTGTCTTATCCATAAAGTCAAAACCTTTTCACTTTCACATTCACAGCCCGCGACATTGTAAATAACTAATTGTGAAAATATGAGCTAATTCTTATTTGTAAGCTTTTATAACGGTCACTTGATGAAAATTCTCCAGTCATAAAAAATCATTAAATTCTCAAGTCTTTCAAAGTAAGTATTAACTCACCTTTGGCATTATACTTCTTATAAGTGAATACGAAAAGTGATGGGGGGCAGTAAATGTAAAATCATGCAATGTCCAGTGTTTTCAATATAATGTCCTCCGCGTGCAAATTGGTATCTTCTCCAAGCATAAACTTTCTTAATCAAGTGTGTTTATCGGAAGTGACCGACCAGGTAAGTATGTTTCTGTATACAATTGTAAATAATAAACTTAAATATAGCCTAAGAATTATTTTATAAATTGTACAGCGCCCTTGAGGTGATTTCTCACAAAAACGGCGCTATACAAATTATTATTATTATTATTTTTATTACAATTCATATATGGTAAACTGTTTCCTGTCTGCAAGATAGCTAGCAAAGAAGGTGAGTAGTCTCATAGAGAATCCTATTTCGGCCAGTTTATTGAGTAAGACATCGTGATTAACATTATCGAAGGCCTTTGAAAAGTCATTATTCGAACAATCTACCTGGTGGCCTTTATCTAATTATTTTGATATGTAATCTGTAAACACCAATAAGTTGGTTTCTGTAGATCGACCTTTTCTAAATCCATGCTGTTCCGAAATTAGGAACGGTTCCACTTGTGGCAGTGTGTATTTATGGATAATCGATTCGAACAGTTTAGCCGGTGCAGACAATACTGCTATCGGCCTAAAATTTTCCACAGAAGTCTTTGTACTAACTTAACTTCTCATACTCGGTAGAACTTATAGATATCCGTTTGTTTTACTAAAAGAGATTTGTTGAACAAGGTATTACAGTATTTATTCATTGTCAAAATAATAATATAATTTGTATGATTAAGTTGTTTTGTATTGTTCTTTATAAATCTGATTGAAGACCAGCTGTCACGCCGCGAGCCAAAACACATAATAATGTATGAAACATCAAAATAATGTATGAAAAAGGAAAAAGATTCATGAATCAGAAAAGTGTATAATGTCCTGTAAGACAGAGCCGGGACGTATTATACTGTCACGGCAGCTCCTAATATTATTTGTGATATCAAAAATCTCCTTTCCTTTCGTCACATATTGTCTGACATTTATTATTATCTTTTTTGGCCCTCCATTATCGCCGAGAAGACTGGAATACGAAATGACAGGCTTAGGAGAGAAAAAACTGTTCTCTTTTGGCATAAAATATACAGCATTATGTACAGAAGGACGTTCGAGATGGTGCCTCATTTTCACGGATAAGTAATATTCAGAATAAAATCAGTTTTTTTTTTCTCTGCAGGATAAGGAAAAAATGAAAATACGTGTTAGTTATGCATTGACTGTAAGGCATTTTGCGTTATTTATTTACGGGTCGAAATGCTTACAATCAGATTCCATTGTGTCCCAAATTTAATGTTTTATTTTTAATTTTTTTTTATTCATTTTGTTTGTATCAGGTTTTTTTTACATGGCTTTTTGAGTACCAAGCTAGGCAAATGCCCGTATTATGGTAGTCGAGATTCATAAGATGTTACATTAAGTATAAAATATTAAGTACAATCATCCATATATATAGATGAAAGTAAAAACATATAGCATACATATTAGGGAAAATATTTATACTAATATTAGGTACATGATCATTATATATCATCATACATTGTACACATTTTTTTTTTTTTGTAACTTTCGACTTACGTTTATAATTTTCAAGAAGTAATTTAAAATTCTTAATTCTTTAAATATTGCACAAGTGTCCAAACTGCTACAAACCGTCGGCGTCTGGAGTCATTGGGTCTACGGCATTCCCAATTAGCATATGTTATGAGGCTGAAGTTATTGGGTGGGAACGAAACGGCCGGCGTAGTCCAGGGGCAAGGCTTTGGACTCCCATTTTATTTGATTAATTTGTGTTATTTCACAATTAATTAATTAAAATAATAATACTATATTTGAGAGTGGAAGATACTCTCAGTATCGCCCCGGTGTAAGACCACCATTCAGAATTGAAACGTTGCTCGAAATGAATTTAGCCGTGTTCAGTGACTAATCTGAATAGCCAGGTACTTCCCCATCTACTTCTTTTCCCCACTTACCTTCAGCCTCACAACATACCTCAATTGGGGATGCCATAGTCTCACTGGATTTAGACGGGAGCAGTTGGGACTCTTGTGAGGTATTCACTATAAAAATAAAACATAAGATGGGGAAGAGGAATGTTTGGAAGTACCTGGCTTTCCAGGTTTAGTCGTTTAACGAGGCTAAAACCACATAATGCAACGTTTCGATTCAAAATGCTGGTATTTTATCACGGCGATACTGAAAGGATTTACCCCTATGTTAGGCATGCATAGCTTTTTTTATAAAATATAGATACTTATATAATTATTAAAATAAATTTAATGTAAAAAAATACATTCTGAAGTCAAAGCACATAAAATAAGTGATCAGGGTTTTCAAAAAAATTTCCCACATAATTAATGAACGGTTCACTGCATATTTTTAAAAACACATAATATGATAAGGGCTGAAGTAATGAGTGGAGTTCTTACAAAGACATTAAAGACCGGAAATGCCTTAGTATTATTACGAGTTATGATGGAACTGCTTAATTGAATAAATAACCCGAAGTCGTTGAGCGCTTGGTAAATATATATAAGACGATACCTAGATTTAAAATGAAATGAGGTAAAAATACCCAGAAATATAGTCCCTGAGCTAAGTATTTGTTTAGTGGGGGAAAGCACACCAAATACATAATACATTTACGAATGATTCTATTCTCATCGGTGTCACTAATAAAAATAGATCATCTTACTAATATTATAAACGCGAAAGATTGTATGGATGTATGTATGTTTGTTACTCTTCCAAGCAAAATTTACTGAATGAATTTTAATGAAAGTTTACAATAATATAGCTCATACATCAGAAGAACATATAGGCTAGAATTTATAAAGCTAGCTATTTATTTTCAATGTAAATATTAAAAATGTCAAAATTTGAGAATGACCTTTTGCAAAACGATGATTGTTAAATCAAAATTCTATTTTAGAAAATATTCGCCTAATACTTTGAATCGAATTAAGAATTATAGATATTTTAAATAAATAGGTTAAGAATTATGATATAAACTTGTAAAACTGCTCTGCAAAGCAAGCTCAAGGGTCATATTGACTGAATTTTAACATTTTATGATTGATTATATAGGGTGTAACAGGAAATCAGGCTTTTATTTTAACTACTGATACACGAGAAACTTTTTTCTAAAAAAATTCATCCAGTCATCCAGGCACTATGTGAGTTTAGAGAGTATTCGTCGAAATAAAAAGTCGTGAAACAATATTTATTATTTCGCATGTAGAATCACTGGTTAAAAATGCCCGAAGTCGTGGTACACTCTGTATACATTTTGTGTGACTTGATTGTCAAATTCATATAATAATGAGAGTAATAAAAAAATACAAATGAAACATGTCTTATACGTGTATACAAGATAGATAGAGATTACGGGGTACAACAAATTTGTAGTAAGAGTCAAGGGGTACCCAGGCTCAAAAAGGTTGACAACCGCTGTACTAGATGTTTGATATATATTTTGACTATAAGAATAATTTTTCAGTTTGGTTGAGTATTTTGGCCTCAAATCCAACTATAAGATTTCAACAGCCGTTTCCCTTAAATAAAGATGATTAAAATAAATTTAAAAATAAATAAATATCTTTAAATAAATGTAAGGGTCGTTATCGCGTTTCAGCGATTGTCTTATGCAATTTATAAAGGATTATTTATACATGTTCGTAATAAGCATTAACTTTGTGGCTCGCCATAATTTACAATAAAATATATAAATTTGTTTTAGACCACTTTAATTTTAATTACACTCTAACGGTTTCGGAAGAACCCTTCCTTCATCAGGAGAATATTAAAACTAACCTATGATACAAAATATTGATAGATATATACCAAACATTTAGGTGCTGGAGTGGGATTTCCCGCAACTACCCCCCTCCCCCTTTGACCTCCCACTCCAGCACCTAAATGTTTGGTATATATCTATCAATATTTTGTATCATAGGTTAGTTTTAATATTCTCCTGACGAAGGAAGGGTTCTTCCGAAACCGGTAGAGTGTAATTAAAATTAAAGTGGTCTAAAACAAATTTATTGTAGATTATTTTATTGTAGATTATTTATACTTTTTGATTACATAAATTGCATGTATTATAAAACATTTTTTGAGCATTTCGCATTAAATTGAAGCTATGCTATTAATATTAAGTACCAAGCAATGAATAAATAACGAAGTCCGGTCATCCTAAGCATCCCTTAGTGCCCTAGTTGGGTGGGAGCTGGGAATCAAGGAAGGGCCCCTCTCCCTTATCATTATTTGTCGGACATTATAAAGTTTATGGCGGTCCACCGGTCAAGCGTATTATTTTGTGCAGACACGAGGCAAAGCTTTGAAATGAAATGCACTAGATTAGAACTAAATAAATCAGAACGGCAAAACTGAAACATCTACTGCTACAAACAGACCGATCAAATTAGCACTTTCTACAAATGACTTAACTTTCTAAAATTGACCAGCGGCTGAGAATAAAAGTTTAAAAATGCTTGCAATTGTACAGGGATGTTCCAACGACAAAGATCGATTATTCCCCGTATCAAATTTTTTGAATTAAAAATTTAATATCGATTTATTTCATTTTAAACTTGCTTTAATATATATCTACATTCAAGTAAGCAATATAAAATATCGTGTACTTCTTGTAAGTATTTTTTGATCATAAGTATTTATGATTTTTTAATAATGTCTAAACAAAATAAGTGTGTAAAAAAAATATATATTTTAGTTTGTAAGACCTTAAATAAATAGAAAAAACGGAGGTATTTTTGTCACAAAACACGTTCTCGGATTTATTTTTTAATAATTTTAATTTAACCAAAATTAAAATTCTGAAAACTGTGTTTACTAGATTATTATTATTGTTGTCATATGATTATTATTGTGTATTGATTTATTTTATTGTATGATTATATGATTTGAAATTGGTGTTGTTTAATAAAATCTATCGTTTGAAAATTGAACAAATCTGCCAACGACCAACGGAATAACCTTAGTATATTAAAAATAAACTTAGTTTTTCGAAATTTTAAAACTGCATGTACCAGATAAAATAACAATCTTTCAAAATCAATTTATGTTTTTTCGTAAAAAAGAGTCTAAGAGATAATAAGGACTGATTTCCGGTATTCTCTGGTAATAAATACCCTATTAAATAAATATGAGTAAGTATGGGTGGTAAATATTCTCAGAGTTGTTCTGGACCACTGGTCATGATCGATACGTTGCTTGAAATGGCTCGAGACGTCTGTGGTGACCAGATCCGAATAGCCGGCTCCTTCCCAACTATCCCCTTTCACATCTCCTTCTCTTTCCCAATTTATTTAGCCTCACAACTTACTATAGATGCCATCGCCTCCCTGGCAGCAGACGGGTGGGAACAGTTGAGACTTAATTAATATTGACACTTTAAAAAATAGGCAGTTACATAAAATATCAAATACCTACATATTGGTCGTAAAAAAATTAATCGAATGATGATTATCATTTAAAAAATATATGAATGGTTGCTTATTATGTTTCAGTTTTAAAAAAACAGAACTAAATTTTAATTTTGTATGTATTTATTTGATGCGTCTACTTCATTGGTGCCAAATTAATACTGGCGATTTTTCACGGTATTAAAACATAATTATGACATTCAATTCAATTATACAAGGAAAACAATAAACGATAATTATCATGATAAACGATAATTTGTAATGCGTTTTTCCTTATTTGTATTTTACGTTATATTATATATTATATTACATGGTAAGCTGTAGTTATTATTACAAGTCCCACCTAGAGTAATTTATATCAATAGCGGTTTTAGGTTTCTACCGCTAAACCTTATGGGCTTTCCATATAGGGATGTTAAAATATAACTACCTACATTACCAACGCGGCTTAGTTGAATATTATTAAATGGAGATATGTTGGACCTACATAAAACTTTATAGAATACAATATAAACGTTGTACCTAGTCAACGTACAGAAGGTGAAATGCGATATTAAGTTTAATATATATGATTAAGTCATCTGCTGTCCGCAAGTACAATCGATTCAAAAGGAGATATTAAAATAAATGTAGATTATTCCGGCTGTCACATTTACCTCAATTTTGTGGTCTCTAAAAGGTACAAGCAGCAATGAGTGGTTTAGAAACCACTCATTTTCATTTCAGAACAACAAGACCATTTAATTGTCAAACTAATAACCAGTCAAACTATCTTGCGATGCCTACGCAGAATAATATTATGCTTATTATTTATTTGATATATAAATACATATACACAAGCTTTGACTGTCCAACTAGGAAGGTTTTCCGTTTGAGTACAGTCAAATTGCATGGTTTAGTTCACTTTAAAACGACACAATACCCTAAAATATACTCAGAAGAAGGCGTGTACAAAAATATGTGAATGCGACCCAGTGTACTGGACGGACCTACTGTCAAATTTGCCCTAAAAAGAATGTGGGTATCTAACGACGTAAGTGAAGAAGGCGTGTACACAAATATACGATGCGAGGCCCGGCGTAGAAGACGGACCTACGGTCGAATTCGCCCTAGCAGGCTTGGGAATTTGATAATTTTGCATAGTTTACTTTAATAAATTCCGATGAATGTATTACTAATGTCTCAGATGTCTCTAAACGAATCCCTCCGAAAGTTATTAGTTCATCATCTACAAAAATAAAATCTGGTGCTTACCGCTTAATTTATAATAGAAAACCGGGTTATAAAGTCTTCAAGCCGTTTTATGTAAAATATTTTTATTAATCTTAAATATAAATAACTTACATCCGTGGGTATCGGTTTGAAAAATAGAGTTATTGTAGGTACGAATTATTCGAAATATGAAAAAAATGAACACTATTTTGTCTATCTCGTCCAAACGTGTACCACTATTATCAAGTGAGTAACCGTACTCGAGAAACAGAATCGGTAGTTTTGGGTCGTTCGGAGCGTTGGAGGTCAAATTGAACTAATTGGAGGTAAAAAAATGTCATCAATGTGACATCTAAATAAAATAAATATACCTATCCATACGGATAGTCTGAATCAACAAATCTGTTCCAATTTGGAAAATGACTTAAAATAATTTTTAGTTAAAATATATCTATTATAGGTAGGTACTTTATCGCTTGTGTGAATTCTATAAAACAAACTTTTTTTGAATGAAACTAAATTTCAAAGCAAAAGTTTTATAGTTCATTGAACCGGAGTTACAGGCAGAGCCACAACCGAAATAAGTCATTTTTAAATATTGAAAAATCAACGGAGTTACATTATTATTGCGTGAAATTCTGAACCAGCAACCTCTCACTTCGACAACAACCTCGACAACCTTTGACTGTCGTCATATTGTTTGGACTTAATTTCTAAATAGTATAAGAAAAAAAAATTACAAACGAGTGGGGCGAACGTAATTTTTTAGTATTCTTTTAGTATTCTTCGATGAGAATATATTTTTTTCAACTTTTGTTTATTTTACAAATATTTATAAATTTACATATATTTACAAAAAAATCTGATAACTTGGAAGCACTTGAAATTAAAAAATCCCTAAATAATAACGCTAATATATTAAATAAACCAAATTAATTTATCGTATAGTCCCATTCTTGATATGTTTCCAATAAACCGCTCCCCCTTTGACCTCCCACTCCAGCACCTAAATGTATGGTATATATCTACCAATATTTTGTATCATAGGTTAGTTTTAATATTCTCCTGACGAAGGAAGGGTTCTTCCGAAACCGGTCCAATACAAATTTATATATATTATTGTTTTGTTTATTAACTAACTTATTTTATAGAGTTGTTTACAAATAGGAGTTTTTGACTTAAAACTAATATAGGGTAAGGATTGGATATTCTCCCGATACATTCTGTTGCACGCAGTTACTTCAAACAACTCGGTCTTAGCACACACTCCTTGCCTCATTCACATTCATACATCTTCTCATACAGACTCTTCTATTATTCTGACTCTTGACATGGCCCGACTCAAGTATCTGATTTACTTGGGCGTCTCGGCTTCTTCTACCATTCACATTCGCGTCATAAATTCTCTTTACACTCCTCTCTAAAAATTTAAAATTTTTGTGAATTTCTATATTCCAACCTAACTATCTAATTGTTTTTAGTTGGCTAACACGCAGGATGTAGCTCACAATATTAACTAATTAATAAAAATTAATGAATCCTACACGTTAACGACCATAACGGAATGGGTAGGTACTATTTTTGAACGACCTATTTTTTTTATTGAAGGTCAGACATTAGAGAAAAGATTTCTAACACATAGTTAAATAGAAGTGCGTGGGTATACCTTGTCAGTAGCGGAGATTAAACGATGATCTGTCTATCTTATATTTATACCCATATTATAAAACACGTATACGAGAAATTCCAATCAACTCAAGGACCAATTTAGATCGTATTTCTAATGAGAGGCCTAAGGCGTATATGCCTAATAATGTGGTATAGCGTTCCAAAAGATCGAACATAAAAAAAGATTTGTATTAACAGCGGGTAGTAAATTACCATGCATGTCGATTTGGTATCGATAGCCCAAATCTTCTTAGGTATAAGAAGATGAGATTAACGTATGGTCCTGCCAATGAGAGCTATTTAGAGATAACGTATTTTAAAGATCTTTTAACAACAAATTTATAACCTTTTTAAGCGCTCTTAAAAATTCGAAAGAGTGGTAGATACTTTCAGTAACGCATGGGTGGTAGAACACCATTCAGAATCGAAAGTTGTTGAAATTACGTTACACGTTTTTAGTGAACTGATATGAATAGGAAAAGTGGGGTAATTTCTAACCATCTATTTCCCCCATCTCCTTCCTCTCCCAGCCTTCTTTCAGCCTCACAAAATACCGCTAATAGAGATGCCATAGTCCCACTGGCTCTTGTATGGCAACCACATTTTATATAAAGGTTCGGCCATTGAGAGCTCGAGAGAGATGGAGAGTTTAAAATGGTTACATTCACAGTAAGCGTCATGATAAATATTTTTAAAAACATGTAGACAGTAAAACATGTTGAATTCATGGATAATAGAAACAAATAAAGAAATGACATGAAGCATTTTGGATGTGACAACTAAACTGCACGAATAAAATGGATTATCGGTGTCAATAAAAGTCGTACGTTTGATGTGTTGGCGCTGTGCGATACAATATATGCAATTTGCAGTAGTATGGGTGCACTATGTTTGCAACACTTTGATTTGTAAGACAGGGAGAAGTTTACACGGAAATATTCGCAGGATGCTCAAAGATCTATATAAACATAAACATGCTCGACTTATGTTAAAGTAGGGCATTAGAATAAGAATTGGACCCAAAGACAAGTAGATTGCATAATAATCATGCTCATACACCTGCCACTTGCCTCAGCACCATAAACCACAAGCCGCAAGCCACACTCCTATCCCATCCCTCGCCTCACCCCTTACCAACCCTTGTGCCACACGACTCCCCTAGACGGTGGTCAAATATTATGTATATACCTGAAGTTCAAATTTTCACCCTCGTACGGCGTGTGAAATGACTTGTAAAAAAATCTTACTAAAGAGAATTACTAAAGATTTTTTTAATTTTATATATGTGAATTCCGCCAAGAGTTCAAGAGTGTCGTTGGGACTATGGCGTCCCATTTATGTACGTTGTGAGGTAAAGGGAGTGAGAGGAGAAGGAGATGAATCAGAGAAACGCTGGGAAGTAGGCTGCTCTCAAGATGCTGACATCTATAAAATCTAGTTCTTTTATTTTAGCACCTACCAGCTTTACGGTCGAGATTTTATGTCGAGAATAGGAACAAATAATGTTGTGGAGAACAGAGGAATAAACAATATACTTGTCTTATTTTTGACAGTTCAAAGTTGCATTGCTATGCAGCTATCAAAATAGTTACATTGATCTAGAAATCGCAGACGCATAGTGAAAATTTCACCACGCCAGAACCCAAGAGTTTTACTACTTACAGCACAGCAAATTTTTCTACTATAGAAAAAAATAATTTTAACTAGAATTTATAATTTTGGTTTGCATAATATTTATTACCTGGTACGGACAACTGTAATATATGAATACTCATTAAATGTTAAAAGTTTTTTTTTTTTCATTTTTAGGCAGTTCTTCCTCGGTTATTTTTTAATTTTTTTTTATAGAGAATACCTCACAAGAGTTTTAACTGCTCCCGTCTGGAGTCAGTGAGACTATGGCATCCCAATTGGGTTATGTTGGGAGGCTGAGGGTAAGTGGTGAAAGGAAGGAGATGGGAAAGAGGAAGTACCTGGCTATTCAGATCTAGTCGCTAAACACGTCTAGAGCCATTATTGAGCAACGTTTCAATTCTGAATGGTGGTCTTACACCAGGGCGATACTAAGAGTATCTTCCACTCTGGAACGTGCCGCAAATATAGTATATATTATTTTTATTAATTAATTTTGAAATAACACAAATTAATCAAATAAAATTTATTTGCGCACGCCGGTTTCGAACCCGCGACCTTCCGATTGGGAGTCAAGCGTCTTACCATTCGACCACGGACGGCCGGTTATAATTAAATTCGTCCACTAATCAGATTAAAAATAATAATTTTAACTACTTAACAAAATATTATCTTGCATTTCAACAAAGCAAAAAGCTAATTGGTCGAATAACGAACTTAACATCCTAACCTATGTTGAAGACTGTCTTTGTTCCTTCACAGCATAATATCAATAATAGAGCCATCATCCCTAATGTGTACATTGAATATTCCCTAAACATCTTCATAGGTCCGCCTCCCACAGAGCTGGTTCAATAGGGAATCCATCTACCTGCCACATTTCCCGCTCTCCCGGCATTACCAGGTATCTCCGTAAACCAAATTAAGACGGTAACATCTCGTGGGACCGGGGAGACTCTACCTACCACGCCCCATCATCCTGAAATATTATTAATATTGGTGTGCTTTTCTTTGTAGGGGTTATTGAGTGATTAAATATGAATGATCGTGCAAGTCAAAGGAGTAATTTAATTTACCGAAGAAAAAGAGGAATGTTATACAAATATAAGAATAATATAAAAGGAATTTTTTGATGAATTCTCTCACTTTGAGCTCAGTTTTTACCATGTTCTATTTCCGTACCTACTTGTAATATGAAGTTCTAACATCAAGATTTTAAAGATTCTATAAACTTTTACAATCTATTGCCATTTTTTTTGTATCTGACAGTTGTCGTTTATACGAGGCGCAGTGTAGTTCATCACTTTTACCTCGTTGAGGGGTTCTTAGGGGTCAAATATTACAAATATGAATTCTAATAATCTATAATAATATGATTTTGAAGTTCAATCTTAATATGTATTTGAGTTCAACATATTATAAAGGAAAATATTTAAATTAGAACGTGGCCCTATCCTGGTGTGCTAGCACGGTCGCTCGATATGAAGTTACCGACCGATTGTCGGTAACTTCTCATCGTTCCCTAGGACAACTGCAGATCTCAAACGTATAAACGACAGTTGATATCGAATATATTAAGGGCACTTAGTCATTGTGAACTGTCACCTATTCGTTTGCAATCTGCAGTTGTCGTAGGGAACGATGAGAAGTTACCGATAGTTATCCTATCGATCGTTATAGAGCAAGCGTGCTAGGGCCTCTGGAATAGCATTGGGAGAATTTAATTATAACATTATGCATTGATTATGGCCTAGCTTATTACATATGGTTCTTCTCGCGTTATCACGTTTAGGTATGGTCTAAAATTTAAATTATTTAAATATTTTCATTTAAAAAATGTTAAAATACACCAAAATTCAACCTCAAAATCAAAAATCAGTAAATAGATTATGAGAAATCGTCTTTGCAAACATTGACAATCTCAGAACAAGGTAAAGTGAAATTAGAACTGTCTAACCAAAGTGAGAAGGTTTATTTTATTGCACTGCTTTAAAAACATTATTGTGTAACTTAAAGTACTCCCGTTGAGAGGATCAATGTAACCTATCAATCGAATAAAATAGATATATAAAAGGTGGGGTTACAAAGATACATCAGAGGTAAGCCCATATCTAGGTTCATTCATTTTTAATATTTTTCATTTTCATATCTCATATTTTCATACCACATATATCGTTACATCAGAACTCATCGTTAATAGATTTTTTCTGGATCAGACACATCGATATTTATGTTCAACATCGTATCTCCTCGTTTTTTTATGTATAATGTAAACAAATGCAAATGATGACCTACACACTGATTTGAAAAACACAAATGAAAATAATTAATTTCTTCAATCTTTGCAATTCACTTTGTGGCATTATTTTAATTAAATGAAACAAATTACTTTGGTGTAAACCACTATAATCAATTTTATAATACCCACATGTTTCAAAACCGATGGTTTCTTCGTCAGGATAATAACATTAATTCAAATTTATGTAATTAATTTTATATAATTATTTTTATGATATTTTAAAGTAATTAATCACCTCTGTAATATTTTTGTCTATCGTTCTTTTTGTCTATACTTGTTTGTTTCTTTTGTTATTTTTATTCATGTTATTGTCCTGACGAAGAAACCATCAGTTTTGAACATGTAGATATTATAACATTGATTATAGTAATTTACAAAAAAGTTATTTGTTTTATTTAAAGAAAATAATTAATTCTGTGACGAAATATACTATAAAAATAAAATAAATTAAATTTTTGCTTTACATTACAGTCATGCAAACTCAAAAAAGAAAAATATAGGAGAGCATATTGAGTTGTCACAAACTTTGACAGTAGGTATTCCACGAATATCAATTTTCCACATCACTTCAATTTTCCTTTCATACGATATCGCCATCGAAATTGAATTATTATTAGAAACAACGTTATCAGTTGATTTAATGCCCACTATCTATTTTTACTGAACACTAGAGGGTACAAATTTCAGGGTGAATATATTCCCTGTAAATAGTACCTGATACCCGATTTAAAAAGGATCCGAAAAGTTACACGCTGAATTATAACTAAAAGCTTTTGTAACTTTATACCGTAAATTAGATAATCCCTTCCCATCCCCAAGAGACTTGGGACTATATACAAATGGATACCTGTGTACAAAGTTAATTAAGACATTAAAAAAGACTAGCGGAACCAACGAACAAAGCTAATAATTAGGTATTATACAACCCAACACACAATCATTTTTTTATCTATTACGCAAGCCACCGAACAAAAAATATCAAAGGTAAGGCGATTTCAATAGGGTAGGTCCTTATTAACCTGACTGGAGGGTATTCCTTCGACAGGACTTATACCTGGCAAAGGTAAAGGAATAGCAGGTGTTCTAGTTAATTAAGTTTTCAAAGGCACCTTCCCCGGGTCCACTCCACGGGTCCTTAAAAACCACCCTTGATTATTTTATAACCCCGAGTTAAAGCGATACAAAACATTTTACCACCAAAATGGAATTGACACGAGGTTGGTTAAATTCATGAATATTTAATAAGTGCCCCAAATTGACAAAGTTTATGGTTTTCACAAGTAATTTGGTTTTGATATATAAAGTAAGCTTTTAAAATCATTTTGAGTGCCGAATCCGGACAGAGTGGTTAAAAGTTCTTATATTAATTACGACCCAAATAATGTTTAGTTATTCTGGGTTCCGTGGAGTAACGAGTTTCCAAATTCATACATTAAAACTTGTATTAATATGTACGTAATTTTTCCGCTTTATGTCGAAGATACAAATCGTAGAGTAATAAGAGCGCGTTTAATATATATGTTCAGAAAACATAAATCTCGCAAACATCTTCGTGGTAAAACTTTTATTATTGTAATGATGATAATATAAAAACAGTTTAAAGAGTCATAAAAATTCCCGAAAGCCTACCTCTGCTCATGCTTGAATAAAACATCTTCAGAATAACTTCATTTCAAATTCTTGCGGGATAAACATTTAAGGACATTAAGATAGAATAGAATGGACGCACCCGCCCGTACATCTGAGAAAAATACCTCTACACGCTTTTTTATCTGAAAGGGTTTCACAAAAAAATGGATCCTAGATTCCGTGGATAAATCAGGATTCATGGTCTAGGCGCACCGCGGTATAATGTATCAATTCAGAGGTTGAAATACAATGGAGTGGTATCTACCTTCTAAAAGAACTCTATTTTGAATGTTATTGATATACGAGGATGACTGGGACTACAGAGATATATCTGCAAATAAAGAAATAAAGGGTTACTTTATCTGATCTACATAAAAAAACTTGTATTTTATTTAGTCAATCAATTAATCAACTAAATGTATAAATATGCTTCAAAAAATCCTTAACTTATCCGGGGTTAGATTATAGATTATATTTAATTTTAATATAGTGCATAAATCTATTGATAGCCAATTCCTCTTGCAACGCAATAAAATAAGCAATTTTATTCTAAATGGACGATTCATTAATAATTGTCTCAAAATCAAATATCATAAAGATAAAAGTATTTTTAAAAATTTAAATGATTTATATTAATATTTACAAAAATGTATGCAATAATTGTGTACAATTAGGTAGGCACCAGTAGCGGTCGGTGACTTTTTGTAGAAGGGATGCTGGACTATCGATAAGTATATAGGTATACCTGGTTTTAAACTGGTATTAAAAGTACCTAAAAATCTATAGATAAGCACTATGAACAATATGTAATTCCTTTAAAAATGGTCTAATTAGAGTTCCTGGGCTTTCATTTACCAATTTCGACGCTCCTTTATAAAGTCATCAATTACATGGTTGAGAAATGTTAACTCCTCATGCCATTAGTAATAATTTCTCAATAAAGGTAATAATTTCTCCTTAGCGCTTCGAAAAATGTGTCAGTGAAAAATAAACAAAAAAATCCTTGACGTTGCTGGGCTTTCATTTACCAATTTCGACGCTCCTTTATAAAGTCATCAATTACATGGTTGAGAAATGTTAACTCCTCATGCCATTAGTAATAATTTCTCAATAAAGGGACGAAATTATGAATTAAATATGTAATCGAAGGATTAAACAAGAATGTTTCAATGTTATTCAAACAAAACTGTCAAAAAAGAATCAAGAAAACAGGTGTAACAAAACAATTGTGTATTAAAGTAAAAATGTAATATGCTATTCTGTGCCTTATTCCCATACGTATTAAAGTCGTTTTTTGTTTACTGGATGCTCCCGTCAAACAGGAGTCTATCTTTCAAAGAAATATGCGAGCAGAAGTGAACATGCATGCGCGAACTCCGAAATATTTGTAGTTATTTGGATACTGGGCGAACAATCGCATCCAAACAGCTTGATCGCGTGTAGCTTCGTTGTGTGTGTGTTGAACGCAGCGAGTCTCTGCGGACGCTGCGGCTAGTTTGTGTGTGTTTACGCGTTGTACGTTTTACTAGCATTGTGAATTTGTATATATTTCGACTCGCATCATGCGTCGCGTTGTTTCTCTGTATGTGTTATCTTTAGACAATTTGCAGTGTTGCTGTTTATGGCTAGAAAAAATAAGTCCTAAGCATTTTGACAAGAAATCAAAGGGATGCGGCGCTTCCACTGCATATATGGACCGACCGCGCCTGGTAGGCACCAGAACCAGAATACCAACTGCCAATCAAAAGTGCACAATAAATAATAGCTTTAAACATAAACGTAAGTAATTCTGAGATACTGGAGGAATACAAAATATTACTGGAATTGTTTGTTTGTTATGATTGTAAACTTATTCAAAAACTTTTTTAGAGATGTTCTCAACGGAAGTAGAAAAGCACAAGTTGTACTGGTTTTTTTTATAAATGCATAGAAAAAGTTCTAGGTGTCTCTGACTTTTGTTTTCAATATCGGCCACGCCTGATTAAAATGCTGATTGAATCCGCAGTTTAGTGTGAAATTGAAGGCAGTGAGTATGAATACCTAATCAACTTCGGCGGAATCATCGTGCAGGTTCAGTATTCTATACATTATATAGTGAACAGAGTCTTATCAGCCGTTCCTTTGTTACGGCGAATTCCGTGATGGGTCGTCATCGCCGAGATCACGAGAAGAGGTCTGGAATGTAAAGAGCAAACTGCAGGAGCAGTATCTCTCGGGATGAATCTGGGGAACATGATTAATGTCTGGTGCATTCGAGGAACTGTATGCACAGGGCATTCACCAACACAGCATCAGTTTAGATGAGATTGGAGGGACTGTATGCACAGAGGATATAATGTATTATACCTATCATTGCATCCCGGTTTAAGTTAGGTTGGGTAGCCTTAGGTCAGGTTGTTTCAACTGTGGTTGATCGAAAACATTTAATATTAAAAATAAATTCAGTTCTGTTTACGTATTTATAATTTCACATTAAAATTAAAATCAGAAATTTCTAACATTTTGTTTAACTAAATACAATAATTAATTTGTCATTAAACAAATACAACATATAATTACTGAAGCAGTTCAGTTATATACAATAAATACTATTATATTACTGTAGATTTGAATATAAAGCGTGGTGTTTTCTTTTTTTATTAGTACATAGATAGAACGATTTCTATGAGACCTGTTGATTTTTTGTAGCTGCGAGAACATTATACCGTTGATTCATTTCGCTCATATCTTATTTTTATATCCTTTTGCTTGCTCTAGTAATTGTACCTATTGCTTATCACATTCGTGAAATTAATTGGCAAAAAAACAATTTTCATTTTCATTTTGATTGTGTAAATTTTAATACATTAATAAAACTTTTTTTATGTAGGGCATTAATAAACAAATAATATGCATTATTAATATTTTGCTTAAATTAGAAGTGATAGAAAATGTTATGGTCACTGATGTGGAAAGCTTTTAAATGTTAACACGGAGTTCAAAATGTGTAGTTTTTGTTAAATATAGTTGGAAACAACCCGATCTCATACTGTAAGCATTCACAATTACAGGTCCAGAGAGGTGAGATGCGCCAAAAGCCATAAACCTGAAATTATCTGGAATTCAACTCTTGTGAGACGCAGAAGCAGAGGTGGTTGTTCAACCTACCTGGAACATTCAATTCAGGTACCTTTAAAATACATTATTTCGTAATATTTATAGCGGTAGCAACAAGAATTTACGATGGCTCGATTATGTACGGTCAACACTGGCGGTAAAGAAAGTACAGTTGTTATTAGAGGAGTTTGGGACTGACGCAATTCTGACTCATCGCAATCTTAATTTTATTAGTCATCTTGTTAGAGCTTCAATTATTGACTGCGAAATGCGGATTTTACTTAAATTATTTACTGCCAATTCAATGCTTCAGAGATGTGCAGTAATTAAACGTAATTATTTGATGAAGTAATAAACCATATTATAAATAAAGCATAAACACAATATATCTATTGCCAAATACACTTGATGACTTTAGATAACTCTTAGGTACAATTCATATACCTACCTACGAGCAAAAAATCAAAACACATTAATTTTTACTTAATTTCTCGATGTTTGCATCTAGATTATGAACTATAATAATAATAAAAAACAAACAAAAGAAAATTGAAATAAAATAAAATGATTTCTCATTCATTATTTTAATTAAATATGTTTAAATTAAATATGTCGGCGACCTCAGTTAATACCTTGGCCAACCTATGTATTCTTTCTAACACAGAATTCATAGCGAAGTTATTATTGTAGAATAAAATATTCCGGCCGGTATATTTTGGAGGTATATGTATAGATATCAAAATTATAGCGTCAGGGCAGTCCAACCTTGAATGAACAATAAATTTAAAATTGAAAAACAAATTATGATGAAAAATTACATTACCTTATTCATGGCTGTAGTAATCCACCTGTTTCAAGAAACAAACTTGTTACCTACATTGATTAGTTTGTCTACTAATGACATCCGTGGAGATGCGGTAAGATTGCCGGTCGATTTAAAAGAGTTCCAGGTTTGATTCCTAGCAGAATCAAATGAATCTATTAGGTATTCTAAAGCACATAGTATATTCCTTAGGTATTAAAAAAAATCTAGAACATAATACTTAAAATAATGGTATTAAATTAATATGAAGTAGATGGGAAGAGATGAAACGAACATGGAAGATATAGAAATAATATTTTTAAATTCCCCCGATGACATCAGGTTTTCTAGAGTTTTTCTTCTGTTTGAACCGTTATGTTCTGTTGATACTAATATCTATCGATATTCTAATTTACTTAATAGACGAAAAAACCATCGAAAGCAGCAATAATTATTATACCCTTTATGGAAAAATTTCAGGAGTTAGGAAATTCGAGATCGAATGTGGAAATAAGCGAATTAAAAAGGTGTAATTTAAAAAAGGTGAAAGTAAAAAGGCAGAATTTCAGATGAAAAATCATGCCTGGTTTTTGCCGAATCATAAAATTTATGTTAATCGATATTCTTATCGAGAATCAAAGCATAATCTGTATAAAATGGGAAGAATTTGAACTAATTTTAGAATACCCTGAAGCGAGTTAAGTACATAAAAAATCACAATAACGCTACCTGTGTAGGTAAGTACAGTAAAATTCCGTGAAATTCCCGGATTTCATGGATTTTCCATTTTGTTATTGAATCCTAGAACAATACTTTTGAGGACCACTGAGTTACCAAACAAAAATAATCTATATACGTACATGCCTTTCCTGGTTTACCTGACCATCCTGATTGTAGAACACAGGGGCTGAAGAACAATAAACCTTATAAATCTAGTTAATTAAAAATCACGAAAATAATCAATTAACATGTGTTCCATGTTATTTGACCACCCAGCTTGAAATGCACTAAAACTAAGTCAATCTATAAACGATGTCTCTGTACCCAGCCGTACAAAGAATACAAACCTAGTTGCTGAGAACACACCTCGCCTCAATTACTTCCCACACAAACCCAATTAACTCCAAGTTGCGGATGTGTTTGCCACGTGCTTTTCAAGAAAACAGACTGCTCGAAAACTGCAGCTTGGCAAATTCCTCTCTACGACGTAACTATGCACTTTGCTGGGTAAATATTATATATGCATTTACCGGCGAATGAACGCGGTAAACTGGCATGTAGTTGGTACTAGAAAGACAGACAAGATACCAGAGACGTATAATAAGGGTAAGGAGACAAGTTAACATTTTACAAAGGGGAGGGGGGGGGGGGGGGCGATTACAAACTCCTAACTACCACTTTGTGAATGTTTGGTTCTCTTTTCGGGTGATAATTATTTAAGACTTGGTTGACTTAAAGAGTATAGAATACACAAAGAATCACACGGAGAAAAACATTATTCTAAAATACGATCATTTTATTCGTAAAAACAGTTAAAAACGGGACTGACGTTCTTACGAACAAATTTTCAAAAACAGTGTTTCAATGTTTATTCTCACATGTTCGTGTTTCAATGTTTATTCTCACATGTTCCCGCCAATAAACTTTGAAACCCTGTTAATTTGTTCGTAAGAACTTCAGTCCCGTTTTAACCGTTTTAACGAATAAAATGATCGTATTTTAAAATAACAAATTTCTCTGTTCAGATGACAAATAAAGTTAGGCAGAGGCAGAGAAATTAGGATTGCCAGATCTTATGCAACTCAATTAACGTCTGTATAATATCAAGGTTAGATTAGTTTTTTACAATTTTCAAGCTTTCGACAAAGCGTTATTAAAGCATATTGCTTATCCCAAAACGCTAAACTTTCGTAAAAATCTTATAAACTGACATTTTTCCTGCTGAAAATGCTTATATTTTCCAGTAGTATATATCTAACGTTTAAATTATTGACTAAGTTCTGGAAAACACATCGACAGCAAAACAAGGTTTTTTTCCTGACAATCGCATTTGTCACAAGGACAGTCGATCAACGTGACAGGAATTGCTTCTGGAGGATAATTGCATGTCGCAACTACCTTTGTGACACTGTCACGAACCGAACATTCAATGAAACCATATGTGTCGGCAGATGAAAAAGATTCTACAGAAAACATCATGTTTTAAAAAACATGAATCCAGGCGAAGTCTTAATATTACTACGAAGAATGTCAGAAGCCAGTCATCGATATGTGTAAAACAAATATATTTTAAATCAATTTTCTCAAATTTTTATAAAGAAATCTGACATCATTCTAAGCAAATATAGTATGTAGAAGATGTGCTCATTGCACAATGCCTATTGTGAACTAAGCGGTGACGATTTGAGGTAAACTTGCGTGTAATATGTAAATAATGGGTCGGTACTTAGCACGCAGATACTAGACACACTCCGTATTCCGTTACGCACATCAAATAATGGTATATCATGCTAGGCTAATAATTAAGTTCATGACAACATAACGCGTAGAATAGATACGAGACAATATGCAGTCGAAATAGACAAACAAAAAATTAATTTTGTTGACAGAATTCGGAAATGCTAACAGGTCATTATCGATAATGATTGTTGGCTCTCGCCTGTTTGTCTTGACATTATAATACATCAGATAATATGATCAAGCGTCGTGTATAAACATAGCTATATAAAATAATATATGATACATAAGATGATAAAAGATGAAGTGGGGACACAAAATCCCAATCTAGCAGCATCCAATGAGTGAAAAAATATATTATCAACTTGAGAGAATCTACAGCTCAACCCAGAAATTTTGGTAGTATCAGGGAGGTACAAACTCACAACTCACCACCAGTGAGTCTTACATTTTCCCGTGCCGAACACCTGCCATAGTCAAACAAACTAAAATCACAATATTATTATTCAGCCTGCAACCGTATCATTCCTGTGCCACGTCCCGCCGCGCCCGAACAAAAAACAATGCGAAATGACAGTGTTTGTATTTTGGCGCAACGTGCTATCCAGATGGAACACGGTTTGCTGCTTCGAATAGATTTTTACCGAAATTTATTCAGTCTGGTGCGAAATAGATGCAGCTACGTTTTTAGCGAATTTGGATTTCAAAATTCTACACGCTCATTCTACCGTGTATTAAAAAAGCTTCTATCTATGTATTGATAAGATATCTTATACTAGATCCGAATGTCTAGTTATCCCCAATTGGCCATACTCATATTATATTTTTTTTAATACCGCACAAGAACTCCTGCATCCCAACTGCCCCTAACAATCCGGAGCCTCAATAATTGGGGTGTGTAAACGAGGGGTGTGGGAAAGGGACTGAGATGTGGGAGAGGAAGGTTGGAAGCTTTAACCGATTATTCAGATCTGGTCACAAAACATGGATAAAACCATTTTTAGCTTCTGAATGTTGAACTTTCACAAGAACGATAATGAAAGTAGGTACCTACCACTCTGTAGAATATAATGTAAGGTAAATTAGAATAACAGGTATATTATCTATTGCTGTGTAGATAACTTAACGAAAAATGTCAGAACTTATCAAGCATTTAATAACAAAGGTTTTGTTTATAAATAAAATCTTCTCACTGCATAAAAGTAAAAAGAATAAAAAAGTATAAATGAAGCACTTCGGCACACGCTTTTACTATTTCTTATTTAAAGTTCAATTATTCAACGTTTACTTTCATATTTTATCAATACTTTTCTTGGCTCTTCTTCGACTGTTTTTATTCTTTCCGGAATAGTAAAAATACACCGAGGTGAATTTCTTTATCGAAGTTTATATCGTCTCAGAATTTGCATCTTACAGTTTGAACGCAAAACGATCGAATAGATGTGAAGAGGGAAATACAATGATGTTTCTAAAACTGGAAACTGAATTTAACAAAAAATAGAAACAGATATTGAATGAAATAATAATATAATGTTCCTTACATAATTACGTTTCATATTCGTTTATATTTTAATAATGCCTTGTCATCTACAGATGTATAAGTAAGTAATTTCGTAATATTTTTTATTTTATTATTCTTCTAACCTTATTGTTTATTTATAGAGATTGTACATACTGTTTTCCAAGCTAGACGTTTTGTGGAGGACACTTTTCAAGGGTAATTTAATTTAGTATAGTGGAAACTTAAAGATAAAAAATTAAAATCATATTTAAAAAAAAAAAAAAAATTATAAATAAAAGCCGATACAATTTCAACAAATAAAATTACAAAAATTGATTCATTGTCTAAGTATTTATAGTGGAAGACTTTAGATGTAATAAAAGTATAGAAAAAATATTGGACTAATTATTTAAACAATTTCAACGCTATGAGATACCCACATTCGTCAAGGGTAAATAGATTCATTACAGAAATTAATATTAAAAAAAAAAACAATTTTAAATTAAAAACATAAAATCCATTGTACATGCGACTTCTCTGATGGACGATCCTAAAATATTTTTAATTACTTAATTAATTTTATTTTATTTAATTTAATTTTATGCCTATTTTTACTTATTTATGTGATACATTTTATTTTCATTTTATGTTTTAATTAGATACCTACCTAATGTGTAATCTCATTTTATTTCTTCTTTTCGTTTACAATTTTTAATTTACCATGTGTTATAGTTGATTATGTAGGTAATACGGCAGACAGGGATTGCACTATCTTCCCAGTCCTGCTATAATAAAACTTATATAAATAAATTAAATAAACAATTTAAACGCAACATATCAATCTTAAAATTAAGGGAACTCTGGAATTACATTTTAATTAATGAAGTCAGATTTTAGACCTTGAATGGCACCCTCTCAATACTCTAAATAATATGAATATCATGCAAATATTATTAATTTATTTAGATATTCTATTAATTTATATATTCGGACAAATATTTTTAATTTATTAATTATTTTTCCTTTCCTCAACTTTAGGCCTACATAATATTACCTTTATCTTACCTAAACTCATTCGATACCGAAAAATGCGTGTTACCAAACATATAGCGACAAATATATCTAACAACCGCGAGTTTCAAATTGAATAATGTTCGCTTCTTCACAGTCGATTTAACTCCCCGGGCTACAGGCGCGCCTATCTTCTCCTGCCTGCATGCCCCGGCAGATACCTACGCGAGGAGTGTTCGCTCGACTTGGCTTCCCGAATCCACCGATTTCGTTGATCACAGATCATTGGTCGCCGCCTAAATCCACTTTTTAAATCGTCCAAAGTTGCAGGTGAGCAAAAAAATGTCAGACAATTTTGTTTGTTTGGTAAAATACCCATTTGGATAAACAGAAGATAGGATGGAAGCATAATTTATCAGGATACAAATGATCGGTACTGGATGGTGATTTTCTCTTCGTATGTAGTCTAGACCTTTTTCGGCATAGGAAATGTCCTAGTGAGGCAATCTTAGTATCAATTTGGGAATCGGGTATGGGTACCGCCGTCCCGGGAACCATTTATTGGAAGACCAACACCTCTGCCACGGGTCACCCCAAGTGGTTCGCTACGTTTGGTGTCTTAGCAGGGGTGCCTGGGTTCATGGTATTAGGTTTATCCGGGACTTGGAGGCGGATGCGTCTGCCGACCATCTGCGTGGCAGGCCGGATCGGTTGAGGGAGACCTTTTGATCTCTCCAGCCGGACCCTCTCGATCCATCGCCTGACTGGACATATTTATCCACAGATTCCTACCCACCCCTCAAACGTTTTTCCTTCCCATCACTTCCTCTCCTTCCTTTCCCTTAAAAAACACTCCACACAGCATCTTCAAAGATGTCATAAGCCCTGAGGAAATTTTTCCCCGTACAAAAATGTAAAAAAAAAAAAATCCTACTGCCGCTGAGAGCTCTGTTACAAGATATCTTTCTATTTAACATATATGCCTTTTTATTAGTAGAGAAATAAGGCAGGAAACACGCCTAACGCGCGCCCATCATGTAAACAGTTTATAGTTTTTTAGCTTTTACTACATGGATGAGTAAAAAGTAATACACAACGAAGCATTAATATTCCGAAGCAAAGAAAATTCCTAAATCTCCTTACATCGATCAGTTTTATACGTACCTCCAAATCCTTTGTACGAGTAAATGTATTTGACTACGGACATCTTGTCAAACTTTGCTTTCTTCCTAGGCAGCTTGCGAATTTTCCTAAAAGGTTAAATTGCAAAACAGCATAGTGAGACAAACAAAACGTCCCATACTTAAAACAGTACGTGAAAACATCTTGCACCACGCGGGAAGGGTTGTTTAGTTAGAAATCACCCATCTGACGTTTAAGAGAAGCGTTTGGCAAGTTTTGTATATCTCTGAGCTTATTTTATTATTTCTGTCAGTAGAAAACGTTGTTATTTCGAATTCGCCGTGGATATTATTTTCTATTTCATTCCAAAGTTGCCTTTGCTGTCAATCAACCTGTTGTCTGGATTCACAATTATTTGCTTTAACAAATCCTGCCTGAAACGAACGTTGAGAGTTCAGTCGAGTTTCCAGAACCACTTGAGCAGAAAAAGAGGTACCTACCTAATACTGTCAGGAAAAATCAGAGTTCTTTCAGTTACGAGTTAATATACAGGGTGTTAAGCATCGTACTTGAGTTACTTTAACCAGTGATTCCTGACATTATTTGGAGTAAAAATAGTAAAATGAAATTTTAGTCTCCGGTGACTTTTTAGATGTCTTTTTTTTTTCAAAAAATTTTTCTTCAAAATCAAAAAAAAAAAATTCTTCCCCATGTCGTCCCTGGTCTCTAAGCCAAGTATCCAACCAACCCCTCACCCCGCCCCTAACTTCCCAATAAATACTGATTTCTATGTTTTTGTAAAAATAAAAAATAAATCACCGGAGACCAAAATTTTATTTACATTTTTTACTTCAAATAATGTCAGGAATCACTGGTTAAAGTAACTCAAGTACGTTGCTTAACACCCTGTATACACTGGTACCTGGTACCTATGAATAACCTTGAGTTACTTTAACCAGTGATTCCTGACATTATTTGGAGTAAAAAATGTAAATGAAATTTTGGTCTCCGGTGACCTTTTTTATGACAATTTTTTTTCTTCAAAATCAGACTTTTTTTCCCTGACCATATTGGTCACTGAGTCGAGTTACCGCCCCATTACTTACCCCGCCCCCAACTACCCAAAACCTACTATTTTTTATGTTTTTGTAAAAAACAAAAAAAACATCAAAAATGTCACCGGAGACCAAAATTTTATTTACATTTTTTACTTCAAATAATGTCAGGAATCACTGGTTAAAGTAAGTCAAGTACGTACCTTAACACCCTGTATAATTCACGCGGAAAACTGGAGCTAAGCAAATTTCAAAAGTTACCTACGTAAAATTCAGTACTTACGAGAAAGGGTTCACATTTTATTCGTTTCTAATTGTAGCTGCTCAATTATATGTCATTGTCAAGTAGAATTATCACAATAATATATTACACTAAAGAGAAAAACTGATAACTCTCAAATGGTGAACGTTGGAATCGTGAAATTTTCACAGAAGCTACTTTATGGAATTTCAAGATCAATACATGCATATTTCTTTTTCGAAATTTTGATCTCCGGCTATTTTTTCGATTTCTTTTTTTCGTCAAAATAAAACAACAAAAAATCGTCCATAAGATTACTTATTTTAAATTATTTTATATGAAAATAAAATGAAAAATTTCACCAAAATCAAAATGATTTTTACTCCAAATAATGTCAGGAATAACTGGTTAATAATTAATTAATCAAGTACGCCCCCGTCTTGTGTAACTGTTAGGTAGATGGTGAACGATTGCCTTCAGTCGTTATGTGACAGCTTTAGTCTTACTATTGCTAGTACAGAACAAAGCTGTATTATTACGTTCCATCACACGCCAAGGATCGTGTATTATTATTTCAAGGAATTAAGTTTAATCAGCGAAATATCTGACGGATGATCCCATGGATCGAGTCTTAAATCTTTCTCGCTGATTGCCAATTAAACGAGATTTAGCTGCTGGCGGAATTGTGCTGGAAACAATGTTCATTTTGACAAGATTCCAAGATAATAATTAATAATACTTGAGCAATAATGGAGCTATTGATTTTAGTAAGTTAGCAAAATTCACTGGGTATAAATGATAAGTTGTTACTTGGGTAATTAAATTGTAACGAACGTTAGGTTTAACGTTTAATATTATGGATGTCATAAACGACATAATTCTGTAATATATTCATATAGCTTTGTGCTAAGAAGGAAGGTGCGGATAATATAACGTCAGTTTGGTTTTGACAGGAGCAAGTTGAAGGCCGTCTTGTAACTTGAAGCAACACCGCCGGAATAAAAGGCCCAGACAGTGATAGCCAAGATGGCCACCGATCTTCTTCAGACTTTATTTCTCTCTGTGGCGGTGTACAAGCATTTCTTTACTGAACTTATAAAACCCAGGAGTCAAACATGAAAAATCAGAAAATTTATAGGTAAAGTGATAAATAAATAAAATAATGCGTGGTATTAACAAAATCGTTAAAAATTTGTTTATTGGTCATAAATCGTATTATTACAGCGTAAGACGTCAATGAAAAAAGATTTTTTATAGAAAATTTTGTTTCCTCCAGCGAAGCAAGACGCAAATTGGAATGATTTAAAGGATATTTACGTAATTGGAATAAGACATATGTAAACGCAGGTATTCATTTCTAGAGGCGCTGCTAGCGAAAACGACCCTGTATAAATTATCGAATATTATTGTAATTATTTTTTATAGTTATTTAGACATTTAACCTACACTCTTTTCACTTAGACTTATAATATCTATTTATTACCAGTGGCTTAGAACTATAAATAATAGGTAATTAGTGACTTAATACTAAGCATATTTTTATGACCGAAACGTATTTACAAAATACTGCAAAAATAACTCACAACTTTGGTATGAATCAGAACTAGAGATTTATGACTGTGACTAACCCACATATACTTATTATTCACATACAAATACATATTGTTATGATAAGTGCCCGTTCTGTCAGTAGCGAGATATAATTATATTTTTTTTAAATAGTGATCTAGAGTAATCTAGAAGAAAGACAAAATAATTATGTTTGATGTATTTATGAATTTTAGAATGCCGCGTACACCATTCTACGCGGAGAAAAATGTTATTCGAAAAAACGATAATTTTAATAGTGAAAACCGTTAATATTACGTATACCAACAAATTATTCTTACATGTTCCCGCCAATAAACATTGAAACCCTGTTAATTTGTTCGTAAGAACTTCGGTCCCGTTTTTAATCGTTTTTAATATTAAAATGATCGTTTTTAATAACATTTTTCTCAGTGTACCAGTACTTATTTAGTTAGGTAAAACATTATCCGTCCTATGTCATAAAAATGCTATTGGGTCGGTGAGAAACGCTTTATAATTAAAATAAAAACCGCTAAGATACTTTGACAGACAAAATTAATTTTTAATTTGTTGTGATACTCGTGTACGTGGGTATTTAGCTAAATATTTTAGATAGCTGATAAACATCTTGCTAATAAAGTAGCATCAAAATCAGAATGATTATTTTTAACTCAATGAATCATTTTCCCAAACCGAAAATTCACATGTAAAAAAGCATTGAGAATAATTATGATAAAAAACTTTAAAAATACCTGATTGCTCTAGCACACGAATCCACCTAAAATCCAGAACACGTAGCAGAAGAAACTGAAAATTACTTTTAATTGTGCGTACGTGGTATACTCCCTTAATTTAGATTTGGGGTCACCCCTACAATATTCAGGGGTGTGAATTGTAAATTGTTTTTTCGGCTCAAGTTATACATGGGGTTGAACCGAGCCGAATTATTATAGATCGGGGTGGGGTTTCAAATTGATTCGCAGGATTGTTGAAAACATTGATTGAGAATGATCGATCTAAATCTAACACATAATAGTATTATACCTAACGATATTATGTTATAAGTCGTATATCATGCAAAATGGTTTTGTTTTTGTTGGACAAATTGAAATAACTGAATCAATATTATGAAAAGGGTGTAAAAGTAAAAATGTCCTAAAGGGGTTGTTTTTTTAAAACAGTTTGCAATACCTCTCAAGTACAATAAAAATATGTTAAAGTGAGATAATAATTCCTTGAATTTGCTTACGGGAGCAGTTGGGATTGTTGTGAGGATTCACGTAAAAACATATTGATATAATCTGAGAGATACATAATGTATATAGATAAACCTTATAAGAAGTGGCGTGCTCTATATAAAGGCTGAAAAACTGTGCCTTCCCTAATAAAAATAAATTAAAGATAATAGAAAGTTTAATAAATGAATCCTTAAAAACAAAACTTTTATTTAAATACTCCTATTTTCTTATCTTTTTTTTACGTTAGGTCCACACAGGAGGCCCTGAGGAAAATAATTTCCCTCAGGGCCTATGTCATCTTTGGGGATGCTGTGTGGAGGGTATTTTAAGAAAAGGAAGGCGAGGAAGTTCTGGGAAGGAAAAGGGTATGAGGGTTGGGTAGGAATCTGGGGTTCAGTGTGTCTAGATCATCTGCCGCCAACACCTAGATAAACCTTACCCCATGAACCCGGGCAACCCTGCTAAGTCAGCAAACGTAGCGAACCACTTGGGGTGACCTATGGTAAAGGTGTTGGTTATCCAATAAATGGTTCACGGGGCGGCGGTACTCATTCCCGCCTCCCTTGTCCTTTAAAACTTAAAAAAACCTTTATTGTTAGAGGACTTTTTTTTTTTTAAAGAAAGACAAACATTCCCGGGTTACGAATAACCCAACAACATTTGTAAATCTCCTACTACCACCACACTAAGCGGAAGATGTTGCTTGTGTGATGGAGGACTTGCCAGCCGAGGAATCGAACACGGAACTCTTGATTTTTTGAATTCATGGAACTCTTTTATTTTCAATTATGTTTAATTTAATTTATTTATGTGATGAATCTTATTTTATTTATCTGTAACAACATTTATTTGATTGACATGACAATTTAGATCGATAGGATGTCGGGAAGTGGGTTAGTTTCCAATTCCAAGATTCCACTTTATTCGTACATTCATTCATTTGAGAAAAAAAAATGAAATTCAAATAGACATACATTTTTAAAATGCGACAAATTTATGATCAAAGTGTTTTTTTCCACGAATTTGACATGGAATTTGAAAGCAAAATTCTAATTCACAATAAACAAAGTCGTAGAGCAATTAGCTTTAATTGTTATTTTCAGGAACACTATCTAGATCTTTAGAAGCACCAAGTAATCAGTGATAATGATGTAGATGTTTATCATTATGTTAATTCATTTTAAACATTATTTTTGTAGGTTACAAACTTGTATATGTAAATGAAGGGCATCGCCAGATTTCTAGATCAAAGATAAAATAAAAAATCTCGCTTGAACAAAATAATTAATTTAGGTATGGAAGTTGCGGGTTCGATTGTTGATATTAATAATTAATAATGAATTATTATATATTATTAATAATTTGGACATTGTTTCGGAATATTGAATCTCGGGTTAAGCGGTCTACACACCATGCTGCGACATATCGGGCTGTTAGCAGCTGGCTATTGTCTCCTGTCTCTTTTTTCCTCGTGCGAACCCGTAACATTCTGTTTCAGGTTTGTATTCTGTCTCTTTTATTAACACAACAAATTCAATATCACCATCTCATTTCACTGCGGTGCATCGGTTGGTACTTGCGGCAGACAGTTTCTTCCATTTTTCAGTCAACGTGAAACAGAGTGTTACGGATTCGCATGGGGAAAAAAGAGACAGGAGACAACCTCTGTTCGCAGCATGGTGTGTAGACCGCTTTAAGCAGAGTATTAAATAAAACTCTGTAGTTAAATTTAAATTTACAATGTGATATTGTAGCCGTCACTTACGCTGATGTTAAGCTTTTGCGCGATCGCATGGCTAGTTAGTTATATGTCACAATGTCGCTAGGCAAACCATAATTATAATCAGTTGGCAGTAAGTCGGCCTGTATGACATGGAAACGGGATATGCAAACAAAAAAGTTAGGTTCAGTTACAACATCGTTTTCCATCTTACTTAGGGCCGGTATATCAGTCGGTCTAAAGCTCGGCTTTGACGGAATGTGGAACTCAGCATGGCTTAGCACACAATCCGTATATCAGTCGTAATCCTAGAGTTGACCAATTTTAAACGTTTAGTCTACGATAATTTTAGTCATTTCTATGCCGAACCAATCTATTTATGTAAGTATCTATGGACTCTATGGTTATTATCAAACAACCAAACGTGAAACGATGTCTAAATCGTCATCACTCGAGGAAAGTTCGAATCCATGTTGATAGGTAAACTTATTCCTCCAATATAATTTATTGCATCCGTACGTAGCAGATCGAAACCGAAGCAATGTGAAATCTGACAGATGACAGATGTGTTTTTGCCAATAGCGCTACAGCGTCTAGCAAAGGAACTATTCTGTGGCTTACCACGGCTTAAGCGGCCGATTTCGGCGGTTTAAGTTGAGCGAGGAATGTGCTCCTTAGCAAAGACTGATATACCGGCCCTTAGTCCGCATATTGTCTACTAGCGAGATATAAATTTGTTCAGTAAATAACTTACAAATGAAAAATATGTTATTTCAGTTGTCATCTTCCTGCTTTAAAAATACCTACACTAACCCAAATTGAGCTTTGCAAGTTTTTCGAATTGTCGCTAAACCCTTCTTCAAAGTTAAGGTTAACTTTTAGCAATGTTGACACACGGTTAAGTTAATTTACCTCATCACACCATCGTGTCTCATCTTACCTGTGCTAGCATAGACGATCGATATGAAGTTACCGACCGATTGTCGGTAACTTCTCATCGTTCCCTAGGACAACTGCAGATCACTAATGTACAAACGACAGTTGATTTCGAATATATTATGGACAGTTAGTCATTGTAAACTGTCACCTATTCGTTTGCGATCTGTAGTTGTCCTCGGGAACGATGAGAAGTTACCGACAATCGGTCGGTAACTTCATATCGATCGACCATGCTAGCACCCTAAGAGGTCCTAGCACACTCGCTCGATAACGATCGATAGGATAACTATCAGTAACTTCTCATCGTTCCCTAGGACAACTACACATCGCTAACGTACAAACAACAGTAGATGTCGAATATGTTAAGGACATTTAGTCATTGTGAACTGTCACTTATTCGTTGGCGATCTGTATTCATGCTAGGGAACGATGAGAAGTTTCCGATATTTATCCTATCGATCGTTATCCAGCGAGTGTGCTAGGGCCTCTGGTCCACCTAATACAGACACACCAAAGACTTCTTCCCACGACAAGAAAGAATGTCGCTCAACTTGTTTACATCTAGATTCATTTTCACTAAAAAGATTTTCTAGATTCATATAGATTTCCGTGTCTTTTAATACGCCGATACTTCTTTAACGTGCTTTTTGTGAGAAGAAAGTTTATCCATATTTTTTCATAGACCTGCCAAATTTTAGACCGGGGCAGTCTGCTTCACACCCCACACCATTGACGATGAAGGAGGAAACTCTAAAATATATTTTTTCTTAATGTTGTCTTAGCCTGTTTAAGTTGGCCTGTAAGGTTGAGCAGTATAAACTACAAACAACTTTAGGTTAGGTTATCTCATCACATGATCGTTTCCCATCTTACTTGGTCCACCTTCCACTGGCAAGAAAATATATTATTTCTTATTGTTGTCTTAGCCTGTTTAAGTTGGCCTGTAAGGTTGAGCAGTATAAACTACAAACCTTTATGTAGGTTAGGTTATCTTAGCCTGTTTAAGTTGGCCTGTAAGGTTGAGCAGTATAAACTACAAACCTTTATGTAGGTTAGGTTATCTCATCACATGATCGTTTCCCATCTTACTTGGTCCACCTACCACGGGTGACCGAGTCGGTGACCGAGAATATAACCTACAAATTCCTAAATTATCGTCATAGGTACTACATACACGGAGAAAAATGTTATTTTAAAATACGATCATTTTATTCGTAAAAACGGTTAAAAACGAGATTGAAGTTCTTACGAACAAATTAACAGGGTTTCAATGTTTATTGGCGGGAACATGTAAGAATAATTTGTTGGTATAAGTAATTTCGTACGTATATCATGAAATTATTCTTACATTTTCCCGCCAATAAACATTGAATCAATGTTAATTTGTTCGTAAGAAATTCAGTCCCGTTTTTACGAATAAAATAATCGTATTTTAGAATAACATTTTTCTCCGTGTATCATCCATTATCCATGCTCCGAAGAAATTAATAATAATACTTTACCTACACGCAATGTTGTTATCCATTGCACGTTTGTCAGAAACTGGCTATGCCACCATCAAATGTAACGTAAGTTTTCGCAAAGTTATGCCAGGCTACCTCATCACATGAACGTATACCATCTGACTTGGTCCACCAGCAGACGTAAAGTTCTTTGGCCAGTGACTGAGAAAGTACGTACAAATGACCGCTCGTTACTTCGCCTAGCAGAGCGTGTAGCGAAACGCAACCAAAGCCCGGGATCCAATCCTTTCAGAGCCAGCTGTAGTAGTAACAAGTAGCCATGGGTACTTACTGACGGTAATTATTGTATTCTATTCAGTCAGTGATTTAGGAAATGCTAGAGGGGCAAGTTAAGATGATAGACTTCGCTTTTCGGCCCATACAAAAAGAACGCCCGGGAAAAAACACTTTTCTACATCGAAAATTGCACAAAATGAATATATTTTTTTTATACTGCCTCCTAGAGGGTGAAAACTATGTCGGTATGTTTTCGAATTTTCGATGCGTTTCGTAAAAAACGTAAACATTCACTGACAAACATGTACGATTTATCAAAAAATATTATTTAAGGAAAAAGTGCTGCTAACTCAACTCTCATAAAGAATTATAAAATTATAAAAAGCTACCGACGTAGCTTCTTCTTTCTAAAAAAGAAATGTTTTTAAAAATTTCAATTTCGTGAAAGTTTCGGTGTAGAAAAGTGTATTCTCCATAAACCCCTTTTCAAACGATTTCTGTAGGTAAATTTGAGCGTTGTCTCATTCGCACATTTCGCATTCACATGTATTGTAAGTGTGCGTGAGCTTATTGTGAGCGGGACAGAATAACAGACGCGGGTGTTCCGCGTGTGGTTCAAAGTCTAGCCTCTTAAGCACACGAAATTATATTTTCACGATCCAATCCTTAAGAGCCAGCCGTAGTAGCTAGCAGTAGAGTTGCAATTATATTATATTCTATTCAACCAGCATTCCATTATTCCACGCTTTTTTGGGGCACTATTACTTATGTATTCAATTTTCATATAAAAAC
Organism: Limnephilus auricula; assembly: GCA_951813805.1. Lineage (NCBI taxonomy): Eukaryota > Metazoa > Arthropoda > Insecta > Trichoptera > Limnephilidae > Limnephilus > Limnephilus auricula. Next base: position 13,931,173 of record OX638403.1, read on the forward strand.
TGTGCGGTCCTTTTCATACAAAACATATATGTATTTGGATTTTAGGCCAAAGTACCTACTTTTTATTTTTTTTACTGAAACTGTACAAATTGAAATATAATCTTTTTAAAAAAGTGCACGGAAAAAATGTTATTCGAAAAAACGATCATTATAATAGTAAAAACGGTTAAAAACGGGACTGAAATTCTTAGGAACAAATTAACAACAAATTATTCTTACATTTTCCCGCCAATAAACATTGAAACACTGTTAATTTGTTCGTAAAAACTTCAGTCCCGTTTTAACCGTTTTTACTTTATTTATTTTTCGTTTTAAATTATAAAATACAGGCCAGTATAGAATTCACTTTTTCATGATTAATGATTTTTTCAAATTGTTTAATTTTCATTTATATTGTTTAATAAGGACGTAAGCAGCATCAGGCACCCATCATTTCTTCCAATTATATCGGAACCTAACTGTCTTAATATAGGAAACTAGCCTGCTGGCGAAGATGTTCTTATCGGTTCCAAGACAGCTCAACAACGTGGCATTTCAACATTCCTTTGAAAAATCAATAAAACTGTCCGTACCTACAGTAAACTATTTAACCAATTTTTTTTTTCATCACTTTTAATGACTTCAAAGGATTGATGAAGTTGAACATTTTTGAGTTATCCGGTCACCGTTCCCATCTAGTGTAGTGCATACCGATACCTATTACTAGTACCTACCCAGTAGTTGCAGTAACTACCTACATATTCTAATAAAGGCATTATAAGAAGGCAGAAAGGGTATTGACTCGGCTTTGCGTGAACAAGGAAATGTAATTAATCATGGACGCTTTTCTTGAAAACTCGATCTTAAAAACAAGAGTGGTTGCATTTAAGTAAACGTAATTTATTTAATTTAACAAGTATCTTTTAATAATTCCATCATCTTTACATCATATTTGTACGATTTTTTTTATAAAAGCGGTCAGGTAGTAGGCACTAGTACCTATTTCGTACGGAAAATATCGCAATGAAATAAACTGTCATTTTATTAATTGAGTCTTTTTGAAGGTTATTCCCATCAATGTTATTTACCATTGAAGAAGAAGATAACAATAACAATCTAATTTTTTTAAATATGAAAATGAACAAGACACAGAAAAATAATAAAAGATAATGCTCGCAATATAATAATCGGTAAGACGTAAGATTCTGGGTTCGAGTCCCAGTTGCGACCATTATCTTTTATTATTTTTCTGTGTCTTGTTCATATTTATATTTAAAAAAAATAGATTATTAGTGTTATCTTCTTATTCAATGATATATTACATTGATGGATATAACCTTCAAAAGTTAAAAAGAGAGTTTTTCTTATAAAAAAAAAGAATCTTTTTGAATAGGTACTACGATTTCGTTTTTTATATAAATCGACAGTTTTATTTCGATATTGAGGAAAATTTACGCACCTTTACCTTTATACACTCCTTAAAGCGGATATTGTATACTTCATCAAGAAATTTTGCACACTTGAGATTCAATATAAGTGGGAAAAATACTATTAAGATTTCAAAAAAGTTTGTGTACAGCCTGGGTACCGCCGGGACTGTAGCTGGTACGTACATAAATAAAAGAAGACATCTCATATGGGGCAAAGGAAAATTCAACACGACCTCAAAGAAATAAATATTGATCGAATCTTATTTAATCGACGAAGTAAAGGACATATATAACCATGAAAAAGTCGAGTTTTCCGGTGCGCCAACCGTCGCCATATAAAAATAACGGCACCATTTTCTCAAATTCGTTCGGGCGGTGAGCTTTTTTAGTATTCATTTGATTGTTTCTTCTTATCGAGAAAGGGATGGTATGAAGACATTGTGGCCACTTGACTACTTTTGGCACGATACTTTTGGCCTATTGAAAGTTCCGATATAAAATCGGCTGTCGGGAAAGAAAAGGGTTACAATTTAGCCAAAAGTATTAATGAGTAAAATATCAGTGACAAAAATTCTAAAATAACCTTTTCAAACATATCTTCGATAAAAATAGTGGATCGCATGAGCTATAGGTATAAATTTCAAAGTGAAACTCCATGCAGGGCGGGTAGCAATTTAAAATCTGCAGGACGAAGGAGTATTGGGAGGCCGAAACTTAAGTGGTGTAGGGGCAAATGCCGCATCCTTCGGCGTAAGGAGCTGCGTATGGGACACAGGAGATCTGCAGGACTAGAAATTTCTTATGGATGCTTTGTTTTATTCTGTTTACAAAATGTGTGAACCCATAATATGGGCCGTCTTTTCACGTGGATTTGGTATGAAAGAAACGACGTGTTGTATTTTGGTTGCGATTTTCGAATGGTTTTAATGGCAGATATTACATAACAACTCATCACCTCACTTGGAAAAGGTTCTAACTGAATTTTTTTCCAAAAAGGACCTATGATTTCAAAACCACTTATTTTGCTCATTTCTTTACATAAAATAATTTTTAGAACCAACTGTGTTGAATTTCCGTACACATTTGTACGACGAAGTTGGGTTGTAACTTCGTCTTGCCATCTTATAAGATGTCAAAGTTTACGAATTCTCATAATATATTTAAGAATTTTTGATTTTGAGCTTGAATCTTATGTAAAGTATTTTAATTTTACGTGCTATGGATATGATCACCAAACTCGAATAAAGCTGTTTCAAATAAAAATTAGAATCTGAATGGTGGTCTTTCTCCAGGGTGGTACTGAGTTTATCTAACAATCTGGATAATAGATATAATATACATATGTATATTATCTGCGTGGCCTGTGAAGCACTCCGTGTGATTATTTTTAAAAATTGTGAATAGATAATTTATTAAAAAGAATGAACAGAAAAATAGATTTTTCTTATCCAAGAAATAAATATTTAAAAAAACGAGTGGGCTTTAGACCACAGTAGCTCCATCTATATGTACCTATGTCCATATATATGTTTATATGTATAAAATATATACATATATTAATTTTCTACAAATATTTATTTAAATTTATTATCATTCGCCTCGCCCGATCAAGCCGTGCGCATCGACTTCCGTTCCCCGCCGCATTTGGCGCGTCACTGGTATTTCAAAATACTGACTGAAATATTTCATGCACTGGCTATGAGAGGAAGAGAGAAAGAAAATGTGCGCGCGCACTGCTCTCTCTTGCTTCTGCCGTGAGCCCGTTCGCCTCGCAACTCATTTCAATTTCCGTTACACATTCGCCGCTTACCTCCCAAGTCAAGCGTGCGTAAATTATTTACTTTAAAAACATTTTAGAAACAAATTGTAAAAAAAAAACAAACTCAAAATGTCGCTCATTTTTGGCGATATATAGAAAATTTATGAACGGCACGTCTAAATCGTGTTAGATACGGCATTTATTGTTAAAAGTCTTAATCGCAAATTCCATCGTTATACCATCCATAACGCATTAAAAAAATAATCTGACAAAGCAATCCTATGTACACGAGTATTAAAAAAATGTTGTTTGGTACCGGATTTTCTGAGTTGTGTTCATAACCAACGGTCAGTAACCGCATCACGCCGAACTGCAAAGGAGGATAGTGAGAAAGTAAACATACACCTCGCAACAAAGTCATTCCAATTACACTATTAACAAGCAAACACTAGAACACTTTCTTTATCTCCGTTAAATTGTTGCATCTGTTTTACCGGAGTCAATTTTCACACTTGCCGCTTGGGCGGTTTTCCTTAGCGGAATAATTAAGTAAAATCACTTAGGTAAGAAGTTTCAAGTAATCAATATGCAAAAAACAAATTTAAAAGAGTTGATGCATTATGCTTTTTGCTGATTGGTATTATTTGATTGCAGGTGACTGGCTTGTTGAATATGTGGATACTAATAATCTTGTACCGTAACAGGTCAGTAGCGAACACAACACCATTGTTTTTGTTATCATTTTTTATTAGTGTGCTCTTCATGGCGATAAAGATAAGTCACAATAGTCTGAATTACTTCCGACAGGTATTGCTAACCACGATTTAAAAGGCCTAACAAGTAACATGCTAACAACAGCGAATCGAAACCGAAGGGTCGATTATAGGCGTACCGCTATAACTTTCTCACAATTTTTTTACAGTTTTTTTTACCCGCATAGTGCAAAAAGATAAACGGTAGGTGGATACCTTGTCAGACTCCAGGAGAAACAACTACATATATCGTTCACAAAGCTCAACGAACTAGTAATTTTGCGTCATTGTACTGTTTGCATTACGGCATAAGCAGCGTCAGTGTTTATTTAGAAATGCATGTCATTACTGCATAATAAGGGACCAAATATCGAGAAATCTCTCGGAAGTGGAAACAATTTATCGCACTGGTCCTATTAATATCATTGTGCCATTCATACCTGCAGCACAAGATAGAAGATCGGCAGACACATTCATATACTGTAAGATATTCTCAGTATCACCCTGAAGAAAGACCAACGTTTGGTTTAGCCGTGTTTGGTGACCAGACCGGATCAGCGGCTGAGAATAAAAGTTTAAAAATGCTTGCAACTGTACAGGGAGGTTCCGATGAGAAAGATCGATTATTCCCCGTATCAAATTATTTAAATTTTATATCGATTTATTTCATTAAAAACCTGCTTTAATATGTATATACCTACATTTAAGTAAGCAATAAAAATGCTCAAAACGCACGATGATAAATTATTAAATATTGTGTACTTCTTGTAAGTATTTTATGATCACAGTATTTATGATTTTTCAATAATGCCTAAACAAAATAAGTGTGTAAAAAATATCTGAAATATTTTAGTTTGTAAGACCTTAAATAAATTTAAAAAACTGAGGTATTTTCCTCACAAAACACGTTCCCGGATTTATTTTTTAATGATTTTAATTTAACTAAAATTAAAATGTCTTTACTAGATTATGTATCTACCTATTGATTTATTTTGCTGTATGGTTATATGATTTGAAATTTGTGTTGTATAATGCAATATTTATTTTTTTTCGTAAGAAGCAATTACTTTGTGGTTAGGCATTATATTATTAAAATAAATCAAACACTTTGTATTTTACCACGAATATTTATTATTTTGTATGTCGACCGGTTTCGCTTCGACCAAGCTTCATCAGGATATTATAATAACTTATTATATTATTATATCCAGTTATTCTTATATTCTTGTGAAGCTTGGTCGAAGCGAAACGGGTCGATATATAAAATAATAAATATTTCGTTTGTAAATTGAACAAATCCGCCAAAGACCGACGGTATAACCTTAGTATATTTAAAATATATATAACCTTAGTATATTTAAAACATACATATATGTATAATTTTAAAACTGCGTGTACCAGATAAAATAACAATCTTTCAAAATTCATTTTTTGTAAAAAAGAGTCAATACGTCTAGAATTTGATTCAAAAAGGACTAATTTCCAGTATTTTCTGGTAATGCCAGGTACTTCTCATCCTGCTTCTACTTATTATTGATTGCATTAAATAACGTGAAAAATAATTCGACATTCTTGATCAATAATATAAGAGTACTCGTGTAATTATAGCGGAGAATCCCAACCGTAATAACTTTATATTATGAATGCATAAGAATGATAGTAATAATAATAATACGTGTTGTAGGTGTATTTCCTAGAAGAGTTCTGTTTTCCCATCTTGCTTACCGAGATAGCTAACAAGAGGTAATTGATAATGAATAATGACATTAATGACTCATGACTGAAGTAATAGACTCTAATAATCGGTTTTCTTGACTTATAATTTATAATACACATGGCCCTCAAATATAATCAGGCCCATGAATAGACCTAATCCAAAGGTGATCCGATAGCGTCTAATAGCATTAGATATAGGTTTGTATAACGCAATATAAATCTTAATTGAAGGGAAAATTCGAAGTTTGTTGGTCGGCAAAATTAATGTTAGTTTGTAAGATGTATAGGTATTTACATTAGTTGATTATAATTAGAAAATTTGATCGCCAAAAATATTTTTGAAGCTTTAATTAAATACTGCGAGTAGAACACAGCTTGGTCTTTGAAATAAAAGAGCATTTTTTTGGGAAGTCAATTTAAAAGCCAGGAAAAAATAAAGTGTCAGGTCCATTAAAACTGTTTTAAAGTCAAAAGATCCTATTTATAAACCATCTTTAGTTATGGTTTCATTGTATAATGTGGCAAATTAATTTTGTTTAGAAAAAAAACGTAATCCTTTTTTTTTATATTTTGGCCTGAACCTTGCAAAAAAAAATTATTAAACACAATTTTTGGTGATGTTTTTTTCTTACACAAATCGAAGCATAAATAAGTCGATTTTATACCTTATCGCCATCTTTATAAGGAGTGTTATTGTTAGTGGCCCGATTCCAAATGTTACACGACGTCGCGTCGTTGCAACTGTACCTATTTATTGTCATTTGATTAGTTTGGTGTAGGAAGATTTTCTGTATTTGAAGGTATTTGTTTCTTAATTGTTGGTATTTATTATCGGTGTCGTCACGGTATAACACCACAATTGAGTATTAAAACGTTTGAACAGTGTTTGGTAGCCAGGTCAAAATAGTCAGATATTCCCCAACCTTCTTATTCCCGATATATTTCCGTTACCATTCCCTTCAGCCTCACGGTATCCAGACAGTTGGGAGCTAGTGAAAGACTCTTGAGCGGCATTCACATAAAACATTAGGATACCTTCCTACTCAAAAATGTAAAAACTGTTATTATAAAATACGATAATTTTATTCGTAAAAACGGGACTGAAGTTCTTACGAACAAATTAACAGGGTTTCAATGTTTATTGGCGGGAACATGTAAGAATAATTTGTTGTTATACGTAATTTCGTACGTATACCAACAAATTATTCTTTCACTTTCCCGCCAATAAACATTGAAACACTGTTAATTTGTTCGTAAAAACTTCAGTCCTGTTTTTAACCGTTTTTTCGAATAAAATGATTGTTAGATACGTTTTTAGATTTTCACGGCCAAAAGCATTTTCGTTGTTTGTTTTTGGGGTGTTATGCCGTGTTGTGCTACCTCCTTCTTTAGCCGACGTTTCGGACAGCGTTGCAGTGTCCATCATCAGGGCAGATCCGGCAGATCCGTCGATGTTATCACATCGACGGATCTGCCGGATCTGCCCTGATGATGGACACTGCAACGCTGTCCGAAACGTCGGCTAAAGAAGGAGGTAGCACAACACGGCATAACACCCCAAAAACAAACAACGAAAAAATGATTGTTGGTATTTTAGAATAACACTTTTCTCCGTGTAATAAAGTAATCGACAAAAACTGGAGGCCCTGTGCAGAAAAAAACCGTTGTGAATCTTACTTTTCTGCGCAGGTTCTCCGGTTTTTCTAGATTCAGAACCGATAAATTAGTTAAATTTATTATTTATTAGTAGGCGGAACTTGACCTTTGGCCGGTTACGACTCACGCTTTTTTTGATCTGCACAATACGTAAGTACCTATCTATTATAATTATGATAAAATAAGTTTAGACATATTTACAGATTTACTTATTACTATTATATTAACGATGAGAGTGGAGAAATCCTGGCAGGATGATTGTTTGAATGAAAATCGTAATAAATAACTAAAAATGTAATTATTGATAATAATAAGCGTATTTTCAAATCACCCTTCAACAATTTTAATACCTAAACTAACCAAACGCGCATCACAAAAAAACTACACGCAGAAGAATTTTTTCTTTGTTTTTAAAAACCTCTGGGCATTCCAGTTCATCTTTCGTGCGTGTGTGCGCGCGTTCTGTTTGAGATTTTTGGCAGGTTTTTGCGCCGAACCGGATATGGTTGGCTGAAGCCGAGAGAGGTGGTCCACAGACTAACGTCAGCTGAGAGACGAAATGCTTACGCTTACGGTAATACTTCTATACCCCCTTATTATTCTTATTTACAGATACATTTTTATACACCGTGTTACGCGCTCATATGGCGAAACTTTTAGGGAGTGGTTCTTCATGATAATCAAATAAGTTTTTTAAACGAAGGCAATCTAATTATTGGTCGTGCCCCGATTGTTTGTCGAAGGAAGAAATTTGAAAATAAAATTATTTTTATGGTCAAAGTTAGCATGGCGGTCAAAATTAACGTTGTCTTACGGTATAACGAACTAAAATGAAAGCAAAAGAAGCAACAACATAACATAAATTACGGTAGGTGAGAGGAAGAATTGCGGTATTATAGGCGATGATGGTATTACATGAAATTTTGGTGTCCGGTGACATTTTTGATGTTTTTTTTTTTTTTTTTCTACAAAAACATAAAAATAAAAGGTGTTGGGTAGTTGGGGGCGGACTAAGTAATAGGGCAGTAACTCAGCTGAGTGACCAATAAGGTCATGTGAAAAAACTTTTTTTTTTGGTTGATTTTGAAGAAAAAAAATTCGAAAAAAAATTTTTTTTAAATAAAATCACCGGAGACCAAAATTTTATTTACATTTTTTACTCCAAATAATGTCAGGAATCACTGGTTAAAGTAACTCAAGTACGTACCTTAACACCCGTATATATAAATAGTTAATTGTTGAAAGTGCCTATGATAGAATCTATTTTAAAATTAACAAAGCAATTTCAAATTAAGCACTAAATAAAATGTGCTTTTTACACAAGCGAGAATGTAAGTTTGTAAGAAAACGGCGAAACAAAAATAAAAGGTTTAAAATAATCGCACCGACCTTTTGTTTAAAAATCCAAGAATCCAATAAGAAGTAACGAACATAAGTCTGAGAATTTAAGGCCAAATTATAAAAGCACCCCATCGCAATGCTTTACCAATTAACGAATTTAGCGTTATTTTAAAACACGTTCTGTCGTTCAGTCTTTTTTTATCCTCTCACGAGTTCAAAAATGACAAGTGGTTAATTTATTCATCTAACGAGTTGTTCTTCTTTGCTTGTCTGAATAATTATTTTTTAATACATTCAAAGTCAAAATCTACGTGTTCATGTTTTTGTCTCGTCTTACATTTTGGTGTTAAATACACCAGAAGTAACTCCGTTAATTGTAGGCAGTAAATTGGACATGTAATTTTACAAGAATTTCTCAAAAGCAGTTAGTTTAAAGTCGGCACTTTAACATAGCCATAGAGTCAGAGTGGATCAAATATAATGATATTTTTATGCGATGGTTAATAATACTTAGGTTTGATGAAGACGTTTAGAAATAAGATGCGGAAGTCGGTATGCCAGAGGAAGGCACCATCTAGTGAACCAAATGCCTGAGTCGGGATATGTCCAGAGTCAGAATAAAGGAATGAATGTGAATGAAGCAATGATCGTGTGCTAAGACAGATTTTTGTCAAACAAGTATGATAGTCCCAAGGGAAGGTCTTACGGGAAGTTATGGTTCTTGCAGCTTCTGTCTTTTACGTTTTCGTTGACATTTCTCTGAGTCTACTTTACTTACCTTTAGCCTGCAGAGTGGGAAAAGGAGAGACGGTTAGGTACCTGGAAGCTAAACAAATTAAAATATGTAAAGTAAAATTTACCGCGTTGCAGAGTTGAAGATGCATCCAGAATCAGCAAGATAAGAGACCACCATTCAAAATCGAAAATTCGCTTTGCTTGAAATGTTTTTTTTTGTGACCACACGGAGCAAAATGTTATTCGAAAAAAAACGATCATTTTAATAATAAAAACGGGACTAAAGTTCTTACGAACAAATTAACAGTGTTTCAATGTTTATTGGCGGCAACAAATTATTCTTACATGTTCCCGCCAATAAACGTTGAAACCCTGTTAATTTGTTCGTAAGAACTTCAGTCCCGTTTTTAACCATTTTTACTATTAAAATGATCGTTTTTTCGAATAACATTTTTCTCCGTGCAGAACTGAATTGCTAGGTACCTGATTCTCGCCAATTCAATTCATCCTAATTTAATAATTTCACTGGCGGCGGGGTTAAAAAAAGTTTTTTTTTCCTTTTATGTGTTTTCCTCATATTTTTGGATTGTTGTTATTGATGAAAAACCATATTTATAAATAGCATTAAATACCCTAGCCTCAATTAAAAATTATTTGCAAAGTGAGCAGAATCACGACCTTAGTCCTACAACGTTCAAGGTGGCTATACTTTGTTGTAATAAAACCAGTGATAAAACAAGATTTTAATTTACAAATAAATTACAATTTCTCCAATGGATTTTAGGCATCGATAATGCAGCCGTATAGATTATTTATTCATCAGAAATTAAAAAGGAAATTGAATATATTTCATGTCATGTCTAAATATTTATAGCAATGTATACAGCACAGATTATTATATTGGAGAAATTGTAATTTATTTGTAAATTAAAATCTTGTTTTATCACTGGTTTTATTACAACAAAGTATAGCCACCTTGAACGTTGTAGGACTAAGGTCGTGATTCTGCTCACTTTGCAAATAATTTTTAATTGAGGCTAGGGTATTTAATGCTATTTATAAATATGGTTTTTCATCAATAACAACAATCCAAAAATATGAGGAAAACACATAAAAGGAAAAAAAAACTTTTTTTAACCCCGCCGCCAGTGAAATTATTAAATTAGGATGAATTGAATTGGCGAGAATCAGGTACCTAGCAATTCAGTTCTGCACGGAGAAAAATGTTATTCGAAAAAAAACGATCATTTTAATAATAAAAACGGGACTAAAGTTCTTACGAACAAATTAACAGTGTTTCAATGTTTATTGGCGGCAACAAATTATTCTTACATGTTCCCGCCAATAAACGTTGAAACCCTGTTAATTTGTTCGTAAGAACTTCAGTCCCGTTTTTAACCATTTTTACTATTAAAATGATCGTTTTTTCGAATAACATTTTTCTCCGTGCAGAACTGAATTGCTAGGTACCTGATTCTCGCCAATTCAATTCATCCTAATTTAATAATTTCACTGGCGGCGGGGTTAAAAAAAGTTTTTTTTTCCTTTTATGTGTTTTCCTCATATTTTTGGATTGTTGTTATTGATGAAAAACCATATTTATAAATAGCATTAAATACCCTAGCCTCAATTAAAAATTATTTGCAAAGTGAGCAGAATCACGACCTTAGTCCTACAACGTTCAAGGTGGCTATACTTTGTTGTAATAAAACCAGTGATAAAACAAGATTTTAATTTACAAATAAATTACAATTTCTCCAATGGATTTTAGGCATCGATAATGCAGCCGTATAGATTATTTATTCATCAGAAATTAAAAATGAAATTGAATATATTTCATGTCATGTCTAAATATTTATAGCAATGTATACAGCACAGATTATTATAAGCTACCGGGAGTCAATAAAATCATTAAGCGGCATCAAGACTTTGTAGTTAAAAATATCGGAATTTGATCCCAATTGTAAATAGATATTATGTTATCAATTTCTGTAGGTCGCGCAATAAGAGTTGACCTAAACATATACACTTAAGATTGTGTGAATTGATACACATTATTCACATCCGATATGGATGTACTGCTGCTAAACGTCACGGAGAAATAGCATTTTTTATTGTTTTTAGCGGGAAAGGGATAAAATGTGTACAAGTGTACTAAGTACTACAGATACCTTCGAAAATACAATATTATGTTATTTTTAACTAACTAACCAATCATCACGCCGTTTCCCCGCAGTGGGAGGCAGAGAGGATAGACCGCCAAACAACTCGGGCTTGGTACACACCTGTTGCTTCATTCAAATGCATACATCTTCATATGTTATTTTGACTTTTGACATGGCTCGACTACAGAAGTTGGATTTATATATGGATGGATACAGAAATGGGAAGAATTTCAATTTGGAAGGCGGGAATGGGTACCGCCGCACCGGGAACCATTTATTGGATAACCAACACCTCTGCCATAGGTCACCCCAAGTGGTTCGCTTGGTGACTTAGCAGGGGTGCCCGGGTTCATGGGGTAAGGTTTATCTAGGTCTTTGCGGCGGATGATCTAGACACACTGAACCCCAGATTCCTACCCAACCCTCATACCCTTTTCCTCTCCTTCCTTTCCATAAAAATACCCCCCCCCCACAGCATCCCCAAAGATGACATAGGCCCTGAGGGAAATTATTTTCCTCAGGGCCTCCTGTGTGGACCTAATGTACATGTCTCCCGATTATTTCTACATTTCACATTCGTGTTGTATAAGCTTCTTACACTCCTATCACGTATGTTAGTGAACTTTTTGCTATAATATTATTATTAGAAATGAAAATTTTTCACACTGGAACTATTTTTATGAAGTCAAATAACAATATATTTTAAACATGTTGTATGCAAGTAAAGCTTATGTGTAGTACTGTAGCTGAGATGGCGTCAACACTGGTTGCGATACCTATCCTCTATATCCTGTAATAACTGGACAAAAGAAAAAAAATGTAGTTAATAAACCCTTTCATACACTTTTCCATATAAATGATCATCTAGTAAATCCACGTTATGCAAGTGTATTATATAAGTATAATTAATACAAAACAATACAAGAACAACACGTAAATCTACCAAACTATTAAATGGGAATATAATTCACCGTCTCCAGATATTTTCATATCAGAGGGTTCGGAAATTATATTTTTATATTTTATTATTATATTTTTATATTGAGATTTATTTTTTATTTATTTTATTTTTTATTTTTTATTTTATTACGTTCCTGTAAATCTGGTGAATAAAAAAAATAATATTAATTAAAAAAGACCAATTAATGAAGATGCTTCAATTTTAATCCGAATATCTTGTACATGATTTAGTATTAACCGCTAATCGGTTCATCTAAAAAAAGAGAAAAAAATATGTCTTCGTATTCGTCTTCTCATAAATTATTCATATTTCTTGTAACTGTATCCGATCGATCAACGTAGGTAAAGAAGTTTTTTCGATAGCCATCAACTCATCCTAGAAACTTTCTAGTACTCGTACATACGCACCGTTAGGTTTTGATAATCATACCTTTATCAATTTAATAAGTACAGGTACCAACGTACTAGGTGTGCACACGTTAACACGTGTAATATTTATTAAACTGGAGATTAAGTACAGTGAAGTGTTGCACTTGAATTTTGAATTAAAGGTTGTGTGTCATTATCACAAACCTCAGTAGATAACACGCCCCCGATATAAACAACATCTAGGTATTATATAATTATGTGAATGAAAACCTGAAATGTATTAGGGTATCTGTTCAATAATAGTTTAGATATATTTACAAAATTATAGATTTTAATTACAAGGTCATGTATTAAGATTAATCTTATAAAATTAATATTATAAAAAAAAAACTAGGTAAGGTGCCTGCGAACGTTCCCAGCGTTTCGAAATGACCTCAAATAACAAACTCAGGGTAAACGCTCGATAAAGCATTTGGAGCAGAATAACAATAACTAATTAACCTATTCATTATATCTAGATTGATTTTAAAGTAAGGGAAGATATTCAGTTGAAGTAAACAGACAGGCCACTGAAGAAGAATAAGTCAGGGACCCCTAGAGGCGCTGTATGGAAGAAATAATAATGCTTGTCACACAAAATGAAGATCCCTGAAAAATTACAGGATGTTATAATTGTAGGCTTTGGGAAACTGACAGTATTTATAAAAACTAGAAAGAATTCCACCTAGGTACTTGAATTACACAACAAAACAACTAAAACCACATAAAACTAACAGTTTTGTAATGTAATTCCAGTACCTACCTAGTTCTCTAATCCTTAGCTCTGTGCAGAAATCCTTTTGGGGGTCCCTTTGATAGATCCTCCTATTTTAAACAATATATATTGCAATCCTTAGAGCTCAGGCATCAGATGAAAATGTTATCCTTGTTCTACCGGTATTTCACTGGAAGATGCTCCGAGGAACTAGCGTCATTGATCCCTTCGGCACCGGTGCTATTCGGTAAACACGACAAACGCTCACCCAACACTTTTACATGGTTGACATTTGTCACAGGAGAACGGGTCGTTTTTCGGTTTCGTTCTAGAGTTCAACAACTCTGTGTTTCCTTTCTCCCACAACACGGATCTCTTCAAGACCAATTATCACTCTTTCCTCTCGACAAAAACCCTCCACAAAGCATCCCCAAAGATAACTCAGGGCGTTGAAACAAGAAACAAATATCTAGAACTTCGTATAATCATCATGGAAATTAAAAATGAATCCAATACATAAACAACATTCCTGTCCGACATTGAACAACTTCGACACAATAATATACAGACACACATTTACAGCGACAGAAGGTTAGCAACAAATTATTATTACTTATTATTTATTGTTGATAAACTTGTAATCTAATATATCTACCCAGCTTCTAGGTACAATTCTTTACTGAAAATGAATCCCCGGTTTTATCCTTTGCCCACAAATAGAAAGAAATTTTAAAATCACAATATTTTATTAATTTAAACATAGAACACCAATTTTCACATAAACGGAAACAAAAGATATAAAAATGCATAAAGTAAATGGAAACGAAAATATCATGTGAATATTGTGAATTCAGATTTTAAATTCTGTGGGAATTCTGTTCGAAACTTCCTAAACCTATCTAGAGCGTGAAAAAACCGTGGTACAGGGCTGTCAAAACAAAAAAAAAACATATTCATAATAATTATTGTTAAAATATTCCATCCAAAGAAAAATAACGTTGTCTTTAGCAATTCTTATAAGGATTATTAGACTATTTGCACAGTTGTACTTGTTTACTGATGTATAAAGGTGTATTGAGTATAAACATACCAGTTTTTTGCAGAGGCACCGCTGAAATTCGTGGGTCGGGCTAGGTTCACTGTCACAAACAAATCCGGTTCACAATAATACAATATTGATACAATCAACAGCGAGATTCGAGACTTCTTGCGAACAATGTGAATGCTATATCTGTTCCTTCACACCATTGTGCAGAATCTAGTTTAAAAGTTCCACAAGAGAAAACACTACAGGCAAACGTATCACACTATTATTATTTCACACACAGATTATCAAATAATGGCAACCTCACATCATCATTTGTCGTCATAACCTTCAACAAAAACTGATAAAAACTCGCGGGAAACCATTCGAAAAACAAGAACAAAAGAATGATTTTAAACAATTGAGTTGTCTATGGTTTTGAGATCAAACACTTTCGAACTTTTCGGAAGTTTGAATACTGAACGATGTATTTTGAATATGAGATAAACAAGAACGGGCCAGCGCAGAAACCACCTTACGAGACGCCCTGACGTGACTGAATAAATTCCACGAAGCATTCTGACAGCAACGGTCGGGTATGTTCGGCTCCAATCGGCTTTCGGGTTTTAGAGAGAGTCAAACAATCAATTCTCTCTATCTTGAGATGTGCGGTGGAGCCTGGTAATTTATGCGATATGCAATAATATGTATTAAAACAGGTTTTTATCAATTATTGTTAGGTATTTCCAAAGATTTTTTGGAAGCTGATATTTTTTTTACGAAGTTTGAATGGCTACAAATTGAACAAAAATATCATATGACGTAAGAAGTGGTTTTCCAAAAGTGATTTATTATGATTATGAATTAGGAATTAGGACTATTATGTGTGATCTTTCAGATATGGAAATACCTACTAGAAAATGTTGACAGTGCTATAGAGTTTTGCAATATTCTAGTGAACCTAGTAATAAACTAAAACTGTAAATAGACAACGACGGTCAAGGAAAATATTTTTAACATGTGTTCCTCTGAAAATGAACAACACCGATCAAATCAAAAATATCTTTTTACTTTAACCTTATTAGTAAAATAAAAAGATCAGTTAGTAAACAATTAAAAAATCTTCTGCTTCTTACGATAAACTACAGTTATCATTTTATTATTAGAATATTTATTATAATAGGCTGTATATTCAATATTATTTTGTGGCGTGATTTAAAAAAAATGACTTTATCTTGAGTGTAGATTTTTTTAATTTTTGTAATTTGTAATTTCAAAATAATAAATCTTCCAAGTAATTGCCTTTTTTTTAAACTTTATGTAGGTAGGTACCTATATACCTATATTAAAACGGGTATGAGCCAGTGGCGGTTCGTGAGTTTTCAATGAGCTAGAGTGCTAAGACTGAAAAAACGACGTTTCTGATGTTGTTAAAGCTGAAAATGTTTTTTTTTTTTCAACATTTCAACTTTTTGTATGAAGATCTTCAGGATTCTTTCAGTTTGGGGAAGCGCCGCATCCATAAACTGAAAGATCCTTCATACAAAAAGTGGAAATTATTAAAAAAAAAAAATTATTTTCAGCTACAATAACATCAGTAAAGTCGTTTTTTTAATCTTGGCACATTAGCTAACTGAAAACTCACTGACGAGGAATCTGAAATATATCCATATAAATTGGTATCTTCTCCAAGCATAAACTTTCTTATTAAAGTGTGTTTATCGAAAGTGACCGACCAGGTAAGTATGTTTCTGTATACAATTGTAAATAATAAACTTAAATATAGCCTAAGAATTATTTTATAAATTGTACAGCGCCCTTGAGGTGATTTCTCACAAAAACGGCGCTATACAAATTATCCAATTATTATTATTATTATTATTATTATCCAGTTTGCAACTGAACTCGCTATCCTGTGTAGGTATGTCAATGTGATGGCCCGTACACTACAAAATTTCTCAAAAACCCGTTGTCAATGGCAACGCAATCAGTGACCCGCGACTCGCCCTACTAGTTGTCGCCGCCGGCCGTTGCCTGTTTGCTCGGTTTTTATGGTTGCGCCAGTTTTGTTGTCAGTTTTCTACAGATGACTGCGATGACAGCTGATTTTTCTTCGTCTAAATCGTAAAATTGACTGGCACCATCATAGAAGTTTGATTGGAAACCAAAGCAAACAGCCAGTTTTAGTTTGGTTTCAGTTTCTAGGGTGGGTGGAGCGCCTTAATCATAATTACACTTTATACAATTCCATATTATTTTTCAAATTTTTTTTTTTTTGCATTTTTTTAAATTTGCAGTTTCAAAAATAGATACCTGCAGCAACTTTTCTGTCGTTGCAATTGTTGGTTTTGAGAAATGTTTACGTATTATTATTTTATCCTATGTAAGACCTATTAACAGATTAGTGATGCAACGAATGCGAATATTCGTATTCGCCGAATAGTAGACATTTACCGAATATTTGTATTCGGCGAATAAATACGTATACGAATACTATAAAATTTTTTATTTGTACGCATCTCTGTTTGATTAGGGAATTTCCCTATTGCAATGCCACAAACTTATCTGTGCCGGTGGTGGTGTCCGCTAGTGGTGAACAAATATGTCATAAAAATTTCAAAATGTCAAAATTTTCCAAATTTATCGCCGTCTGCTGATCCATTGCTCTTCTGGCGAGACGATGTACATTTCGCGCAAAAATATTTTTCATAGAAACCATGTACAGTCGCCTCATAGAGGCTTTTTTCAACGGTTGGCAACATCCAAACTGAAAATAAGAAGCCGCCTGTCACCAGGGAATCTACAGATGTTGTGTTTTCTCAATAAAAATTTGACAATTGTAAATTTTAATTATAGTATAATAAAACAAACAGAAAAGGTTAAATAAATGAGTGTTTTATTACTCTGCCAAGTTATTCGTATTCGTATTCTTATTCGCCGGATAGTAGGTTTAATATTCGTATTCGTAAAAGTAGTATTCGTTGCATCACTAGCACAGAGTTGAAAATATTAAAAACGGAACTAAAACATTGCATTTTTGTTGAGAAATGTTGCTTTAAAGCATTTGAAAATGACTTTTTATTTAAGGTTATGTGCATCTACATTCTTTTTGACAGTTATATTAAATTATGTATGATGTACAATATTGTTAGCAATCATAGTTGTATTTTTTTCGCAGGTAAAACAGAAAGTTCCATCAGGCGCATTGTCAAGGAGAGTTAAACAAATGGGGGTTAATTCGAAACTCCAGGTAAAATTAGATAGGGTCGCACTCCGAAAGCTATAGATAGTTTTGACATCAATGTTATTCGTCGTAAGGTTCATTTTTTAGGGGGATGATCTTAAGCCCGGGCAACGCTTTCATTTTTCTTTTATAAATAGCGCTGGGTAGGTACTTCAGCTAGTATTAAATATATGTGAGCAATTTCTTATTTACATTATAATAGCAAAGGTATAATATACTTATATGGAATTGAATTTTGAGATCAGCGTTTATCTATATTTTTATGAAAAATTATTTTGCTCACATTAACGTGTTTTTGTTTTTTTTTTTACAAAATTTTAGGTTACACAGCTTTACATTTCTACCACGTGTTATAATTTTAGTAGTGCCAATATTTGAAGAACAGTATTGTTTAAGAATAATTTTAGTATTGCTAATATTTTAAGAACAGTGGCGCCCTTCTATGTTCTACTCTTAGGCCAACTGAAATCAAACTATCATGGCGCTACGCAATTTTACGATCTCAGCTTTTTTAACCATAGACGAGAAACAATTCAGATGTCACTGTCATGCTGGCGCTGACGACTAAAAAACAAAAAAAAGAACAAAAAAACTGACAACAAAACTGGCGTAACCATGGCAACAGGGCAACTTGGCAACCGCCGGCCACAGCAACTAGCACGGCGAGTTGCGAGTCATTGGTTGGGTTGCCATTGACAACGGTTTTTTGAAAAGTTGTGTAGTGTGCGAATTTTTTGCTTTCTTGACAAATTGAAAACTTGAAAAATTTCTTGACAACACCTTAAGAAGCATGTAAAAAAATACTGCGAATTTTTTCAAACCTAAAACAAAATCAACAAATATATTTTTTTAGAACTTAGAAACGTAAAGTGTTCAAGGGACATATGTTATAAATCGGTAGAAAATCGGAATTACCAGCCTTAATTGACAGACTCTACTTACCATAAATTTTAACTACTACTGGGAATACGAACTTACTATTAAGACGATAGACTTCGCTTTTCGGCCCATACAAAAAGGACGCCCGGGAAAAAACACTTTTCTACATCGAAAATTGCACAAAATGAATATATTTTTTTTATACTGCCTTTTAGAGGGTGAAAACTATGTCGGTATGTTTTCGAATTTTTGATGCGTTTCGTATTAACGTAAACATTCACTGTCAAACATGTACGATTTATCAAAAAATATTATTTAAGGAAAAAGTGCTGCTGACGCAACTCTCATAAAGAATTATAAAATTATAAAAAGCTACCGACGTAGCTTCTTCTTTCCAAAAAATATATATTTTTTAAAATTTCAATTTCGTGAAAGTTTCGGTGTAGAAAAGTGTATTCTCCATAAACCCCTTTTCGAGCGATTTCTGTAGGTAAATTTGAGCGTTGTCTCATTCGCACATTTCGCATTCGCATGTATTGTAAGTGTTCGTGATCTTATTGTGAGCGGGACAGAATGACAGACGCGGGTGTTCCGCGTGTCGTTTAAAGTCTAGCCTCTTAACAATGGACCCTAATTATTGAAAGAATTTCAATTTTAGTGGGGAGAAGGTAGGTGTATTTATTATGCGATTTTGTTGTGCTCATATTTACCTATATATCTAGGTATACCTATCACCACTGAGAACTGTTGATGTGATTATAGTAGTCGTTAAAAGGTGTGTGGTAGATACCTAACATTTCCTTTTATGCCCACGATACTTTTTAATAAGATTTATAAAAGGTGAATGAGATTTTGAAAAGCACTCCCATCTCCTTCCAGAATTTTTTGTACCTACTTCTCTATAAAATTTGCACACTTTTGAATTTCAAAGTAAGAGGCAAATTACTTTAGCTATAAGTAGAAGTATAGCTTATAGTAAATAATAAAACAGATTGTGCTTCAAATGTCCCATTGATTATCGTGCTGTTTTTCTCTCCGTTTCAGGGGGTTAGTCGGTACTTATCACGTAACGCATACGTCAATACTGTGCTGTATGTCTGTTGAGTTAGTAAAGAGAGGAAAAAATAAAATAATGAACGAGTAGACGCAATGCGCTATCATTAGTACTGCGGGTATAGACAGACGTACACGTAGGTACCTGCCTACGTACATTTATGACGTATGCTCTGAAGCTCTTTTCATATATCTAGCAAAATTTTCGACTTTTATGAAAATGTCATCAAATTAGTCGCTCTGGTTGACGAACTATTTCAATAGTCAAAAATTACCGTCGAGAAAGTTACGTAGAAATGCAAGTGTAAGTGTTAGAAGACTTGGGGATAACTTTTATAAGAACATGTATTTACGTTCTTTAAGTTGCTATCGGTTATGAATCATGACAACAGTGACAATCCAAACCTACTCATAACGTTACAGAGTAAGTTTAGGTACTGAATAATCGGCCGTCATAGGTTTTAGTTATAACGTTATAACCAAAACATTTTTAATGTGTTAAAAAAAACAAATAATTTTATTGTTTTTTTTTTTGCTTTACCTCACAACAGCGCCCCTGCCTTTGCATTGCCTGTAGGTTCGGTGTAGATAGAGAAACAATATCGATACCCGGCTGGGAAAGTATTTTTTATTTTTCATTTGGCACTTCTGACGTTAAAATTTTATTTGTTTTAAAAACCGGATTTTAACCAAGTTGTTCGAAATATAATTATTATGTTGACTTTTTTTTTTAAAATTGTTTAGTGACTAACTTACTAACTAACCATCACGCCGTTTACCCAGCAGGGGTAGGCAGAGAGGACGGACCGCCAAACTCCTCGGTCTTGGCACACACTATTTGCCTCATTCACATTCATACATCGTCTCATACATACTCTTCTATTTTTCTGACTCTTGACATGGCCCGACTCAAGTATGTGATTCACTTGATCGTGCCATGTCTTCCTAGTGCTTTTATTATTACCGTGACGACCCGCGGAAACGGCACGGCGACGGTAATGGCTCGCTCCATCTCACTTCTTTAATTCGGCTGACGTAGAGGCAAGAAAATTAATCATTTTCTTGCTTCTCCCTCACTCTATTAAACAAATTAGATGGTGTGAGCCATTACGCCGTGCCGCTTCCGCGGGTCATCACGGTAACAAAAGCGCTCAATGGGCATCAAAACCATATTCTTGAATTTATTAAATTACTAAATGACTTGATAAAATTTCTTTAAAAACGTAATTAAATAAACACACAGTTAGTTATACAGATAAGCGTTGCAGTGTCCATCATCAGGGCAGATCCGGCAGATCCGTCGATGTGACACTGCAAAGCTGTCCGAAACGTCGGCTAAAGAAGGAGGTAGCACAACACGGCTTAACACCCCAAAAACAAACAACGAAAATGCTTTTGGCCGTGAAAATCTAAAAACGTATCAGATAACCAACTGTTCATATAACCCAACATTCACGCGTTTTCTCCGAACTGCCAATAAATACCTCCAGATCTTTTCGACATTTTCAGAACCTCTCCGTCATGCATCAAAACAAAAATAATTAATTCTAAATGTGTCTGATATGTATGCCTTTAATTTTAAATTTGTGCTACTATTTTTGTAACATTTAATTATCTAACTTCTATTTACCTTTTATAAAATATACACAAATTATGTTTGTAAAAACTCCTTCGGACATTCAATAAATACGGGGGTGATAAATTTAATTAAATTAAATTTAAGAAATCATGTGTATGTATGATTTTTACGTCATTTTATGGTGTTTCCAATAAAATCATTATCATAGAATAGTTTGAATAATTTCTTTGCACAATAATCACATTGTTGCGACCGAACTCGACGGATAAATAATCTATCATTTCGCGAAAATCATAGGGGTATACGTATGCCATTCGAGTAGGGTATTTCCACGTTTTTTTATTGCTTAAAAAAATTTGTCAATAAATTACAATAGTTGTGGCATTTTTATTTTATTTTTATGTTGATAAATAAATTTTCTACAGGAATTTTTTTTTTTTGGAAGTTTCCCATTTTTGAAATACCGCCAAAACGACATTTTGGAGCGGAGCTATCGTGTGACGTCATGAGCGTCGGCAGTACTTTGTTGTTTTGTTGACGCGCGTATTTGGCGTCGTTGCCAAACACGGGCCGTTTTGTTTTTGTCGGTTTTTGATCGTTTTAAAAAGGAATAAATTTTAATGATAAATAAATTCGTTTTTTTTAATTAATAAAATAAAACAAACCTTTTTAGTAGGATGATTAAGATGAAAAAAGGCGAAGAGTACAGAAGAATCCCACTTTTTCAGACAAGAGTCCCAACTGCACCCGTCTGGAGCCAGTGAGACTAGGATAGCACACCCAATTGGGGTATGTTGTGAGGCTGAAGGTAGTGGGGATGGGAAGGAGATGGGGACCGAGGAAGGTGGGGAAGTACCTACTTGGCTATTCAGATCTGGTCACCAAACACGGCTAAAGCCATTTCAAGCAAAGTTTCAATTCTGCCATTGAAGTACAATTAAGTATAGTTTCAGAGTGCTTTCACACCAACGAAGTATTGAAAGTCTAAACTTAAACTTTAGGTCGCACAGTTTATACCCGCGCTGTGCAGGCGGGTTCCCTAGAGATCATCGGACCATCCCTCAAAGGACGGTCTATTTCATTTTTGGCTTGAATGGTGATCAGGGCGATACTGAGAATATCTTCCATTCAGGAACGTGCCGCTAATATATATTAGAAATAACACAAATTAATCAAATAAAATTTATTTGCGCACGGCGGGTTTCAACCCGCGACCTTCGGTTTGGGGGTCAAGAGTCTTGCCCCTCGACCACGCCGCGCTGGCCGTCACTACACCAAGTCAAAGAGAACCCCAAACGTAAATGTCATGAGGCAAAAATAAAGAAGACGGAACTAAAAACGGTGGTAGGTAGTGTCTAAAACAGG
The DNA here is from genome assembly GCA_951813805.1 of Limnephilus auricula. Taxonomy (NCBI): domain Eukaryota; kingdom Metazoa; phylum Arthropoda; class Insecta; order Trichoptera; family Limnephilidae; genus Limnephilus; species Limnephilus auricula. Next base: position 13,953,933 of record OX638403.1, read on the forward strand.
GTGCCCAATTATTCGTGAGAAAAAAGGGATGACTTAACTCAACCCCTAAATAGAGTGGTCAGGTACTTACGCATTGGGGTTAATGATAGCACTAATTTTAGAATAGCCCTTCTTTACGCCGGCAATAAACTAGCACTTAGTTAAGGCCCACATCACACTAGCATGACTATAAAAGGTAGCTTTAATCGTATAATGACCATCTCGGACAAAATTTGTGTGAATACTGCCAGTAAAGGCAGTATTACGACTGATATAGCTTGCACTAGATATGCTCTTCCTCTAAGTCAAAATGACTGGATGAAGTGGACATCATGAATAACACATTACAAATAAGTTAATGATCATTTCAGTTATCATCGTGATTTATTTTTGGAGTAGGATCATAAAATAGAAGAAAAAAAAAAACAATTTGAAACCAATAAGTGCAATTAAAATATATAAATTTGTTTTAGACAACTTTTATTTATTTATTTATTTATTATGAATACAAAATAAGGATAGTCCCACAAAGCTGTCATATTGCAGCTTGTCTGTAGGTTCTACAATTTATCACTCTTAATATTATACATAAGGAAATATTTGTTAATACATATTATATAGTTTTAAGGAAACATTAGGATAGATCACAAAATAATATTAGATTATTTGAATTACATCTATAAGATATTTTAATGTAAATGCCTAATAATAAGATATATTGGCAGCTACATTAAGATAATCAATTCAACATATTTAAAGATACATGGAATTTTCGTTAATTAACCACATTTTTAACATTTTAGGGCATAATCTGTCATTTTTTTCAAATTTTAAGTTTTTATTTATTTAAAATCACTGGTATTAGGTATTCACGAGTACGGCTTCCATATTTATTTAATATTCGAGGAGTTTTTGGACCCTTTCCTTCTTTAAATCTTGTGGTATGTTTGTGTACCGTTGGGTGTTTATATGTGCTTTACCTCGCGTTATCCATAATAGTAATGAACCAAATGAGACCTTTTATTGTACGTATGCTCTCTGAGCCATATAGTAGTTTTAAGTTATTTCTCTCTCTGTAAATATTTGATGTAACAAAATTTTTTATTATGGCAGTTTGTAAATTAAAATTTTAATTAAACTCTACCGGTTTCGGAAGAACCCTTTTTTCGTCAGGAGAATGTTAAAACTAACCCACGGTACAAAATATTGACAGATATATAGAAAAAAAAGTTTTTAGGTGTTTGAGTGGGAGGTTAACAAAGGGGGAAAGGTAATTGCGGGAAATCCGGCAAAAAAACAGAGCGGTTTATTTGAAATATATCTAAAACATATTTATATGTTTTTATTGTAAATTATGGCGAGCCACAAAGTTAATGCTTACTACGAATATGTCAAATAAAAAGTATTTAATGGTAATTTTAGAATGATAAATTTCAAAAGTATTATCGTAGGTAACGCAACACAGCAAAATGCGGGGTATTATACCTTCTACTACTACTTCCTTCTTTAGCCAACGTTTTGGTCAGCGTTCAGTGTCTATCATCAGGGATGTCACACATCTGCCCTAGTAATATTTGAATTATAACTGATATATGATTTTAGATATTCACCGCCAAAAGTATTATCGTGATTTATTTTTAAGGTATTACACAGTGTTGCGCTACCTCCTTCTTTATCCAATGTTTTGGACAGTGTTACAGTGTCCATCATGTCACACATCTGCCCTGATGATGGTCACTACAACGCTGTCCGAAACTTTGGCTAGAGAAGGAGCGCTGAGGTTAAGTTAACAATGATAATTCTTTTGAAATTTATGTATGTACTTTTTATTTTCTTCAGATATTTTTTTTTACTATTTCTATGATATTGTTTATGTATGCATTTTTACATTATTAATTGATATGCCTTTATTTGGATTTAAATTTAGTTATAATTAGTTTTAGACTAAATGTTGTTAATAAATGTGCGTATAAACATGATAACTTGTTTATTTAATTTTTTAGCTCAATTTGGGCGTGAGTGCATAAATATTTACGATTTATTATTCATGGTTCCTTTACCTTCACAACATAATGGATGCATATTTAGTTTGAAGAACCATAATGTTAACCATTAGTGTGAAGAACCATACAAATCTTCAGTTATGAGGGTCTAAGGGGTACGCCGGACGTTTTTAAGTTACCCCGTATCCAGGGTGTGGTAGTAGTGTGTTTTTCCCGACACCCATTATTTTTAATGGGTTTGTACTACAATTAGGACAGCCCTATGGTCCTTGGGCTTCCCCAGAACTCAGATGTATATTAATGGTAATATTCAGCTATCAAGGATAAGTCCTATTGAACGTGATTGCATACGCATACAGCTAAAGGCAAGAAAACACTGGGCTCACGTAAGAAACGTAGGCAACGTATTAAGTCATCTGGATAACTTAAAGTCCATACATTTTCTACTTCGAAGATAGATGCTTTAGAAATAAAGACTATCCACAGTAGTGTAAAGTTAATGTAAACAAAAAAAATGCAGGGAAGAATGAATTTAAAAAAAAAACACATTTCTTAAATCTTCAACTGTGGTTCAGAATATAAAGTATGTATTTTTTGCTTACTACCAACCTTGTTAATTCCATGTCGATGGATGAAGCTTTTAAAGGGTGGCCAGGCCATTGCGGAATTGATCACTTTGGGAACCACAGGTACCAACCTGCTGCCTAATTAGCTGCAAGCTACTTTGTCAACAAAAGAGGGATTATTTTAAAAGATTTATAGAACATTTGTTCTTAATTCTGTTAAATCTACAACATAACCAAAATATGGTATAGCGTTGATTTATTCATCCATTTCTTCTCAGACAATCACTCAAGAACGATTTTAAATGTGTTTAAAAATAACTATAAATTAAAAGAATGTTTATTATTAATACTCTATTTCTGTAAAGCAAAGGCTTTTAGCTAATATATCTAATTAAAAATACTTGTTTAAATGTTTTTTAGTTATAATGGTAAGTGCTGAAGAGGAAACTGAAAAAAAGAGTTTTCTCGCTATTCTGTGTATGTCAATGTGATAGCCCCCACACTACACAATTTCTCAAAAACCCATTGTCGATGTTAATGCAAGCAGTGACTCGCGACTCGCGCTGCTAGTTGCTACGATGACAGCTGATTGTTCTTCGTTTATGGTTAAACAAGCTGAGATAATTATTTGGTTGGAAACCATAGCAACCAGGAAGTTTTAGTTTGGCTTCAGTTTCGTCGTTAAGGTTGAAGGCAATTCCTTATCCTTAAGTAGAATCGGTATATCCCAGTGGGAGCGAATCAGCCGACATATTGTGAGCAAATAAACTTGTATTTCAAAAAAGAATTTACTTTGTGACTTGCCACCATTACGACATTAATTTTATAAACACATGTATTTTTTAAAACACTTTATTATTTTAAAACATAGCTTTGCAGGTTTTAGAAAAGCCGTTACTTTAACAGGAGTATCAGGAGAAAATGAAACTAATTTAAGTTACAAAATACTGAAAGCAGTACATAAATATTTCGGTAAACCCTAGAAATATTATTTGAAAACTTTCTGATTTCAAATGCTTCTAAGTTATTACGGTAAAAAAATTGATTCCCTGATTCCTAATTAGAAGTACCTAGTATGGAAATGTGTTCGGAAAACCCTGAAAAATTAAAGTTATTTAAACATCTTGTGTCCCGTGATTATAATGATTACATTTATATTTGTCTTAACTATGTAGAACTATGGACAGTAAATGAAACATATTGTGAAAATACCAGAGTACCTTAAGAGGAACTTTTTCATACAAATATACTTTGAGGATTTGAGGTCAAACATTGAATAAAGGATTTGAGGCCAAAAAACCCATCCAAACTTAAAGAGCTTTTTAAGTAATTTACCTACGTTAATATTATTACAAAACGCGGTTTAGAGTAGGCAGGCAAAAATTTTAGTACTAAGTGAAGGTAAGTAAAAGAACTAACAAATACAAATGTGTTAGTGGCAAGGATTTTAAGTTTTTATTTATTTAAATCTTTGTCAATTAAGTGGGTGGTGTAACCAATATTTTGGGCCAATTAATTAGAGTACAATTTTCCAATTATTAATGAGAAGAATTAACTATTATTTAGAGTTGCTAATACAATTTTAGATTTAAATGTTTAGTTTTGCAGAGAACCCAAAAAACATTTTTCGATCTGAGCGAACCAATATTAAGAGGGTATTACCAGAGAATACCAGAAATTAGTCCCCTTTAAATAAATTCCAGACGTATTGACCCTTTTTTAGAAAAAAAAACATCAATTGATTTTGAAAGAATGTAATTTTATCCGGTACACGCAGTTTTAAAATTTTGAAAAACTAAGTGTATTTTTAATATACTAAGGTTATACCGTTGGTCGTTGGCATATTTGTTTAATTTTCAAACGCTAGATTCTATTAAAAAAGACAAATTTCAAATCATATAATCATACAAAAAAATAAATCAATACATAATCTAGTCAACGCAGTTTTAAACAAATAAATTTTAGTTAAATTCAAATCATTCAAAAATAAACTCGACAACGTGTTTTGTGACAAAAATATCCAGTTTTTGTATTTATTTAAGGTCTTACAAACTAAAATATTTAAAACATTTTTAAACACTTATTTTGTTTAGATATTATTGAAAAATCATAAATACTTATGATCAAAAAATACTTACCAGTACATTTATTTAATAATTTATCATCGTTCGTTTTGAGCATTTTTGAATGCTTACTTGAATGTAGGTATATATTAATGCATGTTTTAATGAAATAAATCGATATTAAATTTTTAATTAAAAAAATTTGATACGGGGAATAATCGATCTTTCTCATTGGAACCTCCCTGTAGAGGTGCAAGCATTTTCAAACATTTATTCTCAGCTGCTGGTCAATCGCTCTTATCAGTAGTTTCATCAATAAAACTAGTCCATAAAGACTTTTTTGGAACTTTCGATACTAATTGTGAAAATGCATTCATTTCCTGCATTATTATTAGGGTGACTTTGCGGCTCCGCAGTTATTGACTCGGACTACAGGTTGCACTATGTCGTGTCAAAGATCGGAGTACCAAAGACCATTTCTACCTGTCACTCTATTTGCAACGTCGCGTCGCGTCGTCTCAGGTATTATCTATGCCGTCGTATGTTTGTGCCACTTTGAACATTATGATAGGACCGTGGACATAACCAGTTATGTCTGAGATTAAAACCTCGCGCCTCGACCACATTTTGTCAGAGGTTCTAAATATTTCCGCTTTACAATAAAATCCAAATAATTGTAATATTTCTGAATGTATCCTAAAACTAAAAAATGTTTGGAAAGGTGATAAAATACTCTTTCAAATTTTATAAATCGAAATCTAATATATAAAAGTCCCGTGGCACGTCTTTGTTGTCGCAGTCCTCCGAAACGGCCGAAATGATTTTTATGATTTTTTAAAAATATATTTGGTAGGTATGAGAATAGGGAGTAAAGTATATTTCTAAATAGAGCTCTGGATTTATGAAATTTGTATTCAAAAATTGAAATAGGTCAAAGAGTTTAGCCGTCAGGGAAAAGTCGTAAGAGGGAGGGGAATCTGGGAGGAGCGGTGAGGAATAAAGGAGGGGGGTTCGCGGGTGGGGTGACAATGGAGGGGGGAAGGCAGAAAAGGTGGAAGGGGAATGCGTGAAGGAGGTCGAGAGGAGTGGAGGTGGAAGGTGAAAGTGTAACGCGGGAAAGGAATTGCGGAAGGGGAAGAGGTGGTGAATGGTAAACGGGATGAATGGGAAAGGACACGCAGTGAGAAACAATTTCTTTATTTAAGTGGCATTGCAACGCATGCCGGGTATAAGCTGGTAAAAATATAATTTTTGAAGTATAAAAATTTTGCATGTAAACATTACAAATGGCTTACGTTTTTTCCATTTAAACTTACTGATAAAAATTGAAAACACACACATATTTTATTAAACAAATGTATTATAAACGTTATTGTCATATCACTTTTTTGTTTTTCCACGTAAAAGTAACTAACAAAAAATTCCCAATTTTTTTTTTTCAAATTGCCATCCGATTAGATTTGATTTGATTTTAGTTTTGCACATAAATCGTGGTATTTTCTCTTTCTTACACCGTTTAAATACGACCTAAGACCTATGTGAGTTACGAAAAACGAACTAATTCGCCTCACAGGTTGAGTAGGCGCCCCGGAGATATTGAAGTTAGGTATGCAGTAACGAATCATCAATAATAAAATTAACGGGCGCAAGAGCATCGTTAGAAGGTCAGTGGCTGCAATCTGTTTATATTGTTCTATATTATACAATACTCCCACCGAAACAATATGGTATCGCCCTGGTGAAAGATCACGCATCAGAATCGAAACAAATGTTTGGTCACAAGGTCTGAACAGTCAGGTTCTTCCTAACTTCCCTCTTCCCAATCTCTCTCCCCTCTCCGCTTCCTTTAGCCTTGTGGGGCTTACACTGTCTTACCTTCTGTGACATACCCCAATTCGACCCTTTGGAATAATAAGGTTCCATCTGTTGCTTTAACGTCATGCGATAATGAACTCTAAGGTAGCCCGCGTGACGTTTCTGCAACAGATGGAACCTTGTTATTCCAAAGGGTAGAATTGGCAAAGTTATTGAACTACTGGAACCCCTTACTAGGGAGCAGTTGGGACTCTTGTGATTTGATGATATTTACGTAGATAATGGAAAAACAGGAGATGGGTCATAAGCCATTATCGATTTGAAACTGCTTGAAAAAAGTATTACTAATGTCGTTCACTCAAAGGATCTAACTACATACTATGCACATATCACATCCACTACACGGAGAAACATGTTATTCGAAAAAACGATCATTTCAATAGTAAAAACGGGACTGAAGTTTTTTCGAACAAATTAACAGGGTTTCAATGTTTATTGGCGGGAACATGTAAGAATAATTTGTTGGTATACGTAATTTCGTACGTATACCAACAAATTATTCTTACAGTTTCCCGCCAATAAACATTGAAACACTGTTAATTTGTTCGTAAGAATTTCAGTACCGTTTTTAACTGTTTTTACTATTAAAATTATCGTTTTTTCGAATAACATTTTTCTCCGTGTACGCACTAAAGCGTCTCGCATTTGTTTCTTACCTACACATAAAAAGCTTTTATTTGTTGATTCCGCCGCTTTGACTTGACGGAATGCTTTCGTGCCATGTCTACCTTTGTTATTATAATAATAATTAAGTTCTTTATTCCAGGATGTGGGGAGATGAGTGCAATCCCACACATTCCACAGAGATTATAAGTACATATTATATTGACAACATAAGTATTTTATAAATGAGCCCTTGCCCGAAATAATGTTGTATCCAACAATATTCTTGTTTCAAGATAAATGGAAAAAACGAAACCGGATATGTTTTATAACATTTTATATTTAAAATAAAAAAAAACATAGAATTCTTAAGACTTAAAAAAAAGTCGTGGAAAAAGGCTAATAAATTAGAAGTTATTACAAGAATTTGTGCTGATTTTGTGGAAAAATGTGGCATATAAAAATTTCACAGGCAACATTATTCCACAAAATGGATTTTTTTTACTTTTCGTGCCTTCAAGAAAGCACCATGCTCTTCTGACATCTGTTTACATATGTTATTGATGGATTTGAGCTTAAAAAGCAAATAAACGATATGAATAAACAAAACCATTTACATTCGAGATATTGTCTTTAGATCAACATACAACATTATTCGACAAAACTGTTTCAACGGCTAAAAAGCAGCCTTAAAAATATTTTTTCTGGAAAAATTCTACTTTCCTGCATTCTTCAGCTTCTTGGCTTTAAAGTCTTTCTAAAAGAAGCCATAAAACATTCGTTTTCTCCATTTATTCCCATGAACTAAACCACGATCCGTGATTTTGATAAACGGCCTTATACAACATTCTTCCACAAACCAATCTTTAAAATACTGCCACAGGCCTAAAAAAATTTTCACTACGATAATCCCTATCTTAAAAGTTGCGTAATAATATGCCCAACATTATTTCATCATTAACTCAACATTGATAGTTTTGTTGGATACAGCATTATTCCGGGCAAGGGCTCAAATAATGATAAATATGAAACTAAAAATAAAAAAAACAAAGCATAGAAATGCAGGAATCCATCGTATCTAAGAGTGTGGGAGCCAGTGTCTTTCTCCAATGGTCTTCTATGCTTGATCCTGAAGTCAGATGGGATTCTATGATGAGAATATTTCTGGAATGGCTTATCCTTCCCCTCAGTCCTGCAACCCTGGTTCCTTAGTAGAGCTTTCAATCCTGGAACTCGCCCTTCTGTAAACATTGAGGAGGCACTGCAGCTACATTTACACAGCTCCCTAAAACTTTTTACATAACAAAATTATTCAAAAGAGGAGCTCTAATCAGAATTTTTTTAATTGAATAATTGGTAACTACTGTTAGTTGGGTTAATTATCACAGTCTAGCTTTCAGGAATCAAAATGTACTGAATTAATTTTGCATCTATTTTCGTAAGGTACATAACATGCTTTAGCACTCAGCACTTTGATAAGAAACAACAACTGAATAATACTGGTCTTTGCTCGCTATTTAAGCTTGAATTTAGCCTTATTATTAATTCAGCTTGTGCTTTTCACGCAGTGACGTGTTATCACTTCCTGTTAGTGCAGGGCTCCTGAAAGTGACTGAAACAGGCTTACAGCAACTTATGTCTTCCTGTATGCAATAAAGCTCGCCTGCTGAAGAAAGCGCTAAGGGAAGGTTCTGGTTACATGTTTCACAGTTCAACGGATAAAATTGTTGTAGGCTGTAAATATATTGTCGCACTTCCATTAACCCCTCAAAAAACGGGTGTATTTTGTCAGAATAAGATAAAAATATTTCCCCTTTTCAAAATATTTCAATAAAATCCAACCAAATTAAATATTTCTGAATTTATCTGGAAACTAAAAACTGTTTATAAAATAAAGTGAAAAAATACGTTTACAAATGGTTATTATTAGTAATCAAAATATAATTTAGATATATTGAAAAGTTTTAATGCAAACATAAAAGTTTTAAAATTACTGATAACAAAAAAAAAACAACACACACACACATATTTTAATAGGCAAATGTATTATGAACGTTATTATTGCTCCACGTTTTTGTCGTTAAAAAAAAAAATAATAAAAATGCTCGAAATTTCATACATTTTTCTCAAATTGCCATCGAATACTGTGATTTATTGTAGGTGCACACAAAAGTTTTAATGGTAAAATTCTAAAATTCATCTATAGAGCGTGGTGTTTTCTCTTTCTAACACTGTTAAGATCATATTTCTCACTATGACATTAGGGGAAATTTATTAAAAAAACAACATGTACATGAGATCTATGTGAGCTGGGACAAATTCTAAAGATTATCATACATAGTTCAAGGGAAGAATGTTGTGAATCGGAAGAAATTCGAATTACGTTGTCTTACACCATGTTAAAAATATCTACTGACATTATAACAATTTTAAAATATGTATTAAATGCTTTTAATTGGACAAACATTTTTACGGTCTCAAAACGAGAAAGTCTTTTTTTAGGAAAGACACTGAAGATGTAAACCGCTAGAAGTGGGTTGTGTACATGTCCGTGTGCCTAAGCTATGCTAATTTTCCTTGCTCCTGGTGACATTCATCAAACATTAATTTTAAGAACATTAATTTCATAAACTTGAAATTCTTTCTTGAACCGATCAGCAAATTCATTGGCCTCTGGAGCCTAGGAATCGGAAAGTCTTATATAAACCTAGCTTAAAATTAAATTTAGTAGCTTAAAATTTTTATTTTTTACTTCGATATATTTAAAGTATTTACGTATTGTACAATCTTTAGACAACTTTTAATTATAATCTTACCTCTTTTATTTTTTAGATATTAATCTTGGTTTATTCTTTAGATGCACTCTGTTATTTTTAGGTACACAAATATTTTGTAAAGACTACCCACGCACAGGCTGCGCCTTAGTGGGTTTCCTTTTCTTATTATTATTGAACTGTAATGTCAACATGTAAAAAAAATGGGAAAAATAAAGGAAATAAATAAATAAACCGACGATCAGTTTTTATTCAATTATGATGGTATTTATTACGGTTTAACTATTATAACATATCTATTGCGGTAAAAACAAACGAAATAAATTAAATTATATAAAAAATTGTCTTAATTACCCGCACATTTGAGTAAATTTCATAAAATCATCTACCCAACTAAAACAGGTTTAAGCGCCACAAGTTATTTTAATAATTTTTACATAAAAACCACCGATTATGATTCCAAATGATTTAGTGATAAGTCGGTATTCGCATTATAATATTAGATCAGTTTCTTGGTAGGAACACACTGGGTCGATGTATGCTATGCAGATATACATTTCGATATCTATACTACGTACTTACAATCCACACATTTTCTATGGAAATAGAAACTTCGGAATCACACTGGCCATCCGCAATAAGTGGCTAGTGTGATTCTGAGGCATTTATTTCTATAGAAAATATATGGATTGTAAGTAGTCTAGATATCGAAATGTGCCGCCTGCGTATCGAACCAACATTTTCCCATCTTTACTATTTTGTAGTACCTACAATATTTGAAAATCTAAAAGAAATTAAACGGCGCCATTAACCCATAGCTCATAATTTATTTTTATTGAATTAAAGTGAATGGCAAATTTTTTTTAGAGTTAATTATTTAAAAATGAGTTTTTACATTACTTGGTGATCTTCATTCATTATGAAATCGTATTTCACACTGCCGGCTTATTGTCAAAAAGTATACATTTTGTTCATTGGCTGTGAATTTTGCAGATTATTTCTCACAATGCTATTTTTAAATTCTTTACCAAAAATATTCTCGAGTCTTTCATTCAACAAGTTGTTCTTATATTATTGCCAGAATCTCCAGTTGAATATCGCCGTCGCTGTTTCAGAACTAAATTTAATCCTGCTTTTGCCGCCAAGCGTTGCTTCTGTTAAGCAAACGCAGATTTTCCGCCATAATAAACCAGATGGAAAAATCTCACCCGCTCGCAGCTCCCTCAAGGTGAGATTTTCATATTCAATTCTAACTTAGTTTCTTTAGGTGATTATTTAGAGCTTCCTGACTGTTTATGTCTGGCAGGGAGGTGACTTAAGAGATTTTATTTTTATTATTTTTTTTTTTATTTAAACGCCCATAGGGCTTTTACTTATATGAAGCCATACATGTTTCGAAGTGAATAAAATACAGGTAAGTAACAGAAAATATAAAGGAAGACTTTTCAAACGGACTTTTCAAAGGAAGTGATGAAGTTGCATGTTGTCGAGTTGTGCGGTCACTATTTATGAGACTAAAATTCACAATTAATTAATAAAAATAATATCTATAAAATAAAAATAATGTTTGTTGTCGTACCTTATGCGCGGCTATACCGTTCATCCGATTGCAATGAAACTACGTTTACTATATTATACTGTGATTTATTTAGTTGAATTGTATGTTTTCAATTTTGTGTTGTTTATTAGAATCTATCGTTTGAAAATTTAACAAATCTGCCAACAACCAACGATATAAACTTAGTATATTAAAAATATACTTAGTTTTTCTAAATTTCAAATCTGAGTGTACCAGATAAAAGAACAATCTTTTGAAATCAACTTATGTTTTTTTGTAAAAAAGAGTCAATACGTCTAGAATTTGATTTAAAAATGACTAATTTCCGGTATTCTCTGGTAATACCCTCATAAGAGTGCAAATTGCGTAATGCGCAAATGTGTTGCATAAATTTTATTTGATTGCCGCACAGTGTTGTTTGCGCAAACCGTTAGGCATGCAAGTCTCTGCATCGAAAGTTCTTTTTTCAATAGGTAATTATAAAACAAATAATTATGTCTAGTGTAGTTATTATTTTTTATTTAAAACACAAGGTGAATTATGTAATAGATTATAATTATATTTACCCTTATTATTTTTCAAGAAAGACAAATATTTGGTGCCGGGTTACGAACTACCTTAAATGATTTTAAAAAAAAATGTTGATATACTAGCGATAAAGAGTAAAGCAAGGAGGGTGGTTATCCACTGCCAGACTTGCCTGGACACCAAGTCACATAATCTACGCGGACAACATGATTCTCCTAGCTCCGTCGAACAAGGGGTTAAGAATGTTATTCAAAAAATTTGAAGAATCCGCCAATGACTACAACATGATTTACAGCCGTTACTAATCGCATTCTACCACGAAAGAAGATTTCTACCAAACCTAAGAGAACCCGGGCAATCATATTAGAATACGGGAATGGGTACCGCCGCCCCGGGAACCAATTATTGGATAACCAACACCTCTGCCATAGATCACCCCAAGTTGTTCGCTAAGTTTGGTGTCCGGGTTCATGGGGTGAGGTTTATATAGGTCTTGGCGACGGTTGATCTAGACACACTGAACCCCAGATTCCTACCCAACATCATTTTTCCTTCCTAGAACTTCCTCTCCCCCCTTTCCTTAAAAATTCCCTCCACACAGCATCCCCAAAGATGACATATGCCCTGGAAGAAATTAGTTTCTTCAGGGCCTCCTGTGTGGAGCTAATGTAAAAAAAAATAATAAAATCAGAATACTTTTTAATATGATTGCGCGAAGAATCTTCCAATGCAGCAAAAAAAATAAACCTGTAAAAATCGCAAGTGCCCCCACGATTAAATATGGCAGCCAGCTCTGGTCTGGAAAAATACATGAACAAACCCCTATACTCTATGCAAAAACGGGCGGTCTAAACAAAAATAATATCTTAACCGATTGCATTCTTTATAGCATGGGTGTCTTTGTTCTACCGGTATTACAATGGGAGATGTTCCCTGAAACTAGCATCATTGGTCCCTTCGACAATGCATAGTCGGGAAATATAAACGCGCGCCTAACATATGTACACGGTTTAAATTTGTCACGGGTCGTTTCTACGACTCGTTCTCGAGTTCAACAGCTCGGCTGCGAAACCATTTTTCCGACCTCTGTTTTCCTCCCTCCCACAACTTGGGTCTCTTCAAGACCCATAATCACTCCTTCCTCTTCTCAAAAAACATACCCCGCAGCATTTTAAATATGGCAAAGGCCATGAGGTAAATTATTTTCCTGCGAGTCTCCTGTGTGGAGTTAATTAAAAAAAAAATGCCCGTCGGCGTAGTTTTATTTAAAAAAATATTAAACGAAATTTACGCATTGAAAGGGTGTTTTATTAATAAATTTGTGCCGTAAATATTTTTTGATTGAATTGTAACGATTGAACTGGCCAATCCAAACAATTTCCAGGGAGAAACCGTTTTTTATTACCATTCCCACCCTTCTTTCTTTATTGGAAAAGGGTCAATAAATAAATCATGATTGAGTCTTTCAATTTACGAGTCGCGTTTCAATTAGATTTCTATCTTTGTTTTATTGATAAAAATAGAGGAATAAAAACAAAGAGAGTTCACCCTGAAGTGTCATTGAAAGAAGCAAACGGTCAACGATTTTTATAAACTTCTTAAAATGGTTAGGTTAGGTTAGCAATTATTATAAGCAATAATTATTAGCCTGAAACACTAATCAATATTGAAAACTCTCCCGAGAAAAGATATATGTCGCCGACGGGACTCGAACCCGCACCCCTCTGTTTGCCGGACAGGAGCTCTACCATTAAGCTACGGCGGGATACCTCCTACCCGCCAAATGATTCAATATATACCTAGTGTTTCATTCAACAATTATCGCTTATTATATTTTTTCACCTGCAAACAACCAACTTTATTTTTATATGAGAAAGGCATGTAAGTGCTAACTCTCTCACTAGGTGGCGTCGAGACATTATATCTACATTTTTTGGTGAAAATACTTTAACTCGTCAAATATTGATTATTATATTAGTGTTTCAGGATAATAATTATTGCTTATAACAATTGTTACCCTTTGTGCTATGCATAAAAAATCTTGTCTTAAACATTAGTTTATCAATTTAAAAAATAATTAAGGTTAGGTTAGATTCACGTCGGAACTTTTTACGCGTGTGAATAGGGGTTTATATTTATATTTATAACTAACATTTAAGTAAACTAAGTTATGTTAGGTTTACTTTTTATTATGTTTAATAGCCTTCCTACGGCATTGTCAAAATTTTATGTAGTCACTAGAAAGATCGAGTTATGTTATTTTTTTACGTGATTGGTGCTAACTGCACTGAAGTCTCTATTTCCCGCAACAAATTGACTACGTCTTGTGGTATGTCTTGTTAACCATTTTTCTATTGTTGTTACACTAAAAGAATTGACAAGTTATATGAAAAGAGGTAGGCATATTATATTACAATATAGTATGGGCCTTCCGAAGGCATTGTCAAAATTCGATGTGGTCACTAGAAAGAGATCTACTTATATGTTATTTTTTTACGTGATTGGTGCTAACTGCACTGAAGTCTCTATTTCCCGCAACAAATTGACTACGTCTTGTGGTAAGTCTTGTTAACCATTTTTCAATTGTTGTTACACTGAAAGAATTGACAAGTTATATGAAAAGAGGTAGGTATATTATATTACAATATAGTATGGGCCTTCCGACGGCATTGTCAAAATTTGATGTAGTCACTAGAAAGAGATCTACTTATATGTTATTTTTTTACGTGATTGGTGCTAACTGCACTGAAGTCTCAATTGCCCACAACAAATTAACTACGTCTTGTGGTATGTCTATGTTAACCATTTATCAATTGTTGTTACACTGAAAGAAGTGACAAGGGATACGAAAAGAGGTAGACATATTATATTACAATATAGTATGGAAAATAGTGATACAATATCAGGCAGCGATTAAGGTCAATCTATCCAGCACTGGTGTAGCTTACCAGAAAACAACTTAAAACTACAGCAGTATTTCAAGTTTGGCCATCATGCATTCTTAATAATCCCAAAACTTTACACTTTAGAGCTTTACGCCATTTCCCCACAAGCCATAGACTATATGTTTTGGTGACGTCACACACCACCCCATGGTTTTATCTCTTCCCCGCCATCAATTATTCATGGTATGCAATGTGTCTGGTGTTCCTAGGCGCCGCAGCCACCCGGAGCTTAAAGCTCGCCCGCCTAAGCCACTGGCAGACGTTGGATTATGCATTCCAAAAGCTTCCACTGAAAGATTTGTACCACAACTCATTGATTAGCACGTAAAACCGGTTGAGCCAATTATTTTACAAGGTTTTAGTAGGTATACGTGATTCACTAAACATTTTTTTAGTTCCAAAACGTAGGAAATTATTATGATGTATCCAAAATATGCAGATACCTATTTAGAGGGTGGTCTATAACGATTGGAAGGAAAACTGATACCACCAATTCACAGAATACTTTTCAAACTACTTAAAAAAATAGTCGCTTGAGTCATACAGATTACACAAAGAGAAGAAGTAGCACAGTCAAATTCTGATAGTGCCCTTGAGATCAATTTTATCATTGTAATTTCATTCGGACCGACCAAACCGTCCAAACAATGCAAAACACACAATCATAACTAACAAATAAGCCGAAGGGCAAAATAAAGTGAATAAAATCATTTGTCCCCATTATTAAAATTTTAGGACACTTTCATTAGCGTTCTACAATCGCTCGATACTTGTTTACACTCGTCTAGGTCGTTCGTCACGCCTGGGCGAAGTATTTTCAATAATATTGACGATATGAGTATGTATGACACGATGCATGAAAGCGAGTAAAGCAAAGTTAGCGGTATTTCTCCAGAAAAACGATGAGTATCACCTAAGTTAGTTTGATACACAAAATCAATTTATCTACCATTAAAGAGATGATTATAATCACGGTGTTTAATCGGAATTTCGCCAAAATTCATCACGAAATATTTTCCGGAAAATGGCTTCCTGTTTTCGCGATGCTCATAAAACATCCGTCCTTTCAAGTGCAGTGCAATGCATAAATAATTTTACCAATCTTTTTACTGGTGCACCATAAATTCGTTCTGGCTCTTGTTTGCGGAAGGTGCGGTAATCGCTGTCAAAGCTATTTTACCATACAATGCATCTACCCATACTTGCATAGCATCCACTGCAATTTAGGTAAGTATCTTCCTCCAGACTCCCAAATAAGCAGGTGGTTTCTTGGTGGTGGTGGTGGTAGATTACGATACGATTTAGAACTAAACACTTAGAAAAACATCTGCTTTTCTTTCATATCTTTCATATTCAGTCATGACTAAATCCGTTTCAAGCAATGTTCTGGATCTGAATGGTGGTCTTATATCAGGGCAATACTGAGTGTGTATCTACCACTAATATTGAGGAGCCCCAGGAAATTACGATTAAAATTTAGGTAGAGAAAAAAAGATTTGCATTTCGATTTCTTATGCAAAATACAATGATTCAAACAACATCGACCTGATTTAAAAACTCATTTATAATTTTAAATGTTTGGATGCTAGGTGCCTATTCTTATGGATTCTATTAATAAACTAACTTATTTTCGGTTTTATTCAATTTTTATAAGTCAATTGTTGATAGAAGGAATGCTGTGGAATATAAATATTCATATTATTCAGAACATTTCGAAGCACGTAATTCTTTTTTGAAAGCTTGCCAAATTTGGACAGAAGAATTCTGTCCCAAATTCGGATAGAAATGAAAATACTTTTATGGAATGAAATGAATTAATTTTTTGGCAGCAAATTTCCTCACAATTTTTTTTTTTAAATTCGGGTATTTAAAAATAATTCCCCAAACAAAATTTTGGATGTGGTATTGCACGAATGCTTTAAATTTAAAGTCAGTTTTTTTAACCCCCAGTTCGGGAATTCAGTGCGTCCACTGAAGAGTACGCTTGTAGAAGTGCGTTGTGTCAAACCAATTCCCGTGGATATTTTATCGAACTTAGAAATTCATTGATTCATTTATTTTGAAGATTTAAAAAAAAAATTTATGTTAATATGAATTTCCATTATAATTTTTTGAATGTTACTATTTGACACAATTACAATATACAATTTTGTCATTCGTACGACTCTACTTGATTTCAAGCTTAACAAAAAATCGCAAAGCAATTGTTTTTTATGTAATACATGTATATCCGTATTTTTTCTGTGCCTAGCGCCATTTTTGCCAATCACCCCAGGTATGATGGCGAGTTTGTCGTAGATTCAAAGATAAACTAATGTAATATGGTAACCCATCTTCCTTCAGCTACGTATGTTCCCATTATCTGTGAGAAACGTCAATGTAACAATTTAGTTCTTTCAACACATACATTTTTTGAGTTATTTTTATTACTTTATAAAATTACTAATTTTGACACAGGCTTGTCGTAATGAGGTTAAAATTGAAATACAAAGAATAATTCCTACCATGTAAAGAAATCTTAATACATTAAAATGAATGTTTCTATATTTTGTTCCTTACGCGGTACCTAAAGCATTCATCCGATTGCAATGAAACTTTGGTGATTTGTCGCGTACATGCCCGTGAAGGTTTCTATAAGTAGTGCAAGTGAGCTCTAGCGATATGAAATTATTTCCTATACTATTCATCCGATAGCGTTGAAACTTTGGTGAGTTGTTGTGTGCACGTCCGCGAAGGTAATATAAATATATATTAACTGGTGAGCTCATTCGTTATGAAACCTGTACACATTTTTACGAATAGGTGGTGCGCGAGTTGTTTGGAAAGTAAATTTATTTCAGATAGTTTAGCGGCAGGGAGGGAAGACGGGGAAAGTGGAAAGTAAATGAGAGGTGCAGGGGCGCAGTAAGGGGTGGGGGGAGTACGGGTGGAAGAGGAAAGGGGGAGGGGAAAGGCGAGGAAGGTAAGAGGGAACGAAGGTGCTCAAGACGAGGCCGAAGGGGTACGGGGACGAATGGATAAGGACACAAGGAGAAACAATATCTTGGGAATTCTCTAGAAATAAATAAATAAACAAACTCAATAAGTGCATGTATTGGGACCTTTGGAGATCCAACAAAACTAAACCACAGAACTCAGAATATAATAGCGAAGACCAATTCCAAAGAATAACCACCCTTCAGTTATATGTTCAATATACACGACATAATATCTTGGCATATTAGATCGGTTCCAGACTTTGGTATTCAATAACAAATCAATCCGATCAGTCCGCATGTATTTACTTTTCGTAACTGATTCGCCGGGTTTATCCCGAGGGAACGGGTAGGGTTTCCAAGGCTCAAAGTGGATAAACAGTAACGACTTTGTTTACCGAAGGGATTCGATTGATTTATGGAATATTTTTTTATTCATCTGCTGGCAAATTCAATATTTGATCAGAAGGATGGATAATGATTTGATACATATAATATGTATGTAGGATTTTTTTTACTATTTCTTCGCAAATTGGGTTTTTGTGCCTGTTTAGACAACATCCTCATTCCCATCCTTAGAGCAGATGTTAAAAAAGTAAAACGTCGAGAGATGTGAAATCAGTTATTATCACGAATACTAATGAAAATTCACTAATATATCCATAAAATTAAATTCACTAAATAATCCAAAAATACTAATGGAAATTCACTAATATATTCACTAATCTCCTCGAAATTTACTTACATCCATAAAAAATCCCATCCCTAAATATTTACAAACACCTTTTTTTTAAAGATTAGTTCCACACAGGAGGCCCTGAGGAAAAAAAAATCCTTAAGGCCCACGTCATCTTTGGGAATGCTGTGTGGAGGGTCTTTTAAGGTAAAGGAAGGAATGGAAGTTCTGGGCAGGAAAAAAGGTAAGAGGAGTGGGTAGGAATCTGGGGGTCAATGTGTCCAGGAGTGACGAATGTACAAATCCATCCCTCCTACTGCGATGCAGGGTGATGGGTAAAATGAGTCCAGCTGGAGAGGTCTAAATTAGGTCTCCATAAACCAGTCTCTCCAGATCAGGCTCGCCAAGCAGTAGGTGGGCAAACGCATTCACCGTCAAGACCCAGACAAACCTCACCCCGTGAACCCGTGCTAAGTCACCAAATGTAGCGAACCACTTGGGGTGACCTATGGCAAGGGTGTTGGTTATCTAATAAATGGTTCCCGGGGCGGCGGTACCGGTAAACCTAAAAAAAATTACAATTATTCATATTGTAAAAGGAATAATTTTTATTCCAAAGAGATTTTTTTTACATTTACTCAACACAGGTTCTGATGAAAATAATTTCCCTCAGAACCTATGTCATCTTTAAAGATGCTGTGTGTAGGTCTTTTTGAGAAAGGAGTGAACATGGGCCTTGAGGAGACCCTTGTTATAGGAGTCCTACAAATCGTTCTACAGCCAAGCTGTGACAAATGTCAACCGTGTACATTGTTGGGCGCGTTTGGCGTATTTCCTGACTATGTACCGAGGTGCCGATGTGCCGAGGTGACTAGTGGTGAATAGTGACGCCATCTTCTATTGAAATTCCAGTAAAACAAGGACAACATTCCCACGCCTGACGCCTGGGCTCTAAAGATTGGAATCAGTTTGTTAATACAGGAGAATCTATCAAACGCCCGTTTCTCGAGAAAAATCGAGTCAAAAGTTGTACAGTACTTACGAAAAATGTTTTACATACGAAAAATTTATAAAAGAGTCAAACACACAAAGCATTAAAAATAAAAGTTAAATTCTGGATAAGATCTAATGGTAATGATCGGTGCCCACACCTAAACGCCCTGTCATTGACTGTATTGTGTAAAACCTTGTTTTCACGGGGTTTTTTGGTACCTATCGTATGTACGCAAGCAATTTTGTAAACTAAAATAGGTAATGCATTGTTAATACCTTTATGTACGAAATTATATACTGTAACCACAGATAAAATGCATTCCACAATTTTTTTAAAATTCTACCTCAATACAGATTCGCCTAGTGAGGCGGGTTATGTCCAACTCTAAAAAATATATTACGCATCATTACTAATCTCTTATAATAATCTTTTCTATTGCTATTATTACACTGAATATTGTAAAATGTGTTGTCGATGTAAAGGAATCTTAAAACCCGTTTAATCACAGGAGACCATATTTGTCCCAGCTCACATAGGTCTCACAGAAATCGTTGTTTCTCCCTTACTATCATAGTCAGAAATGTGATCTAAACGGTATTGGAAAGAAAATACAACAAACTATATATTCAAATCTAAAAGAAAACCATAAAAAAATTTAAATTTACCCCTTTCTGAAACCAAAGTTTCCGATAGCAATTTGAAAAAAAATTATGAAACTTTGTGAATTTTTTAAGATTTTTTTTTACATGAAACGAAAATAGTGAAGTGACAGTAAGTTTTATAATTCATTTATCTAATGAAATAAGAATGTGTGTTTTTTTTTTCATTATCAGTAATTTTAGTTAAAAAAAAAGGAAAGTGAGCCATTTCGAACACTTTTTAAAGTTTTCGCAAAAAATAAATTTATTTAAAAAAACACATAGTAATATTTTAATATAGAAATTTGAAAGCCATCACCTTTCAAAAACAGTTTTTAGTTTTCGAATACGTTAACAAATGTTCCATTTATTTGATTTTCTTGCAAAGCGGGAATATTTTTAGCCTCTGACAAAATTCGCCAATTTTTTTAAGGGTTAAAAGCGTCAATCTGTAAAAAAAGTTTTTTATTTATTTTAGACATGGTTACAATTTTACGTTTATTAATTTAAAATAAAGTTGTTTATAAATAATGGTACTTGAATATATGCATATACACATTTTTGTTGGTTTTTGATACATAAAATAAATTAAAAATGTAGATCCATTCATAATACCTACTGCATATTCCAGATACAAAATAAATAAATACAATCTATTTGATTAGGTACCACGGATCTGGTTAACGTTATTTTTTACGTCGGTATTGAAATAATTACACCACAACACACCATTTAATACCAAAATCGTGACACGCGTTAAAAACATGCCGCTCACGCAACGCCAAAATGTCACCCAAATTAAAATGTTTTTCAGAAAAACCAACATTGATCCTGTTGCCAAAAGCGCTGAAAATACTTATATAAAACTACGTGGCCAGGATTCGCCGCCATAAATTTCTACCCCCAGCCTACCACCCCTAATGTGACGCTTGCCTGTTTTGCATCATAATGCAGCGGGGGTTAAAACCGGGGCTTTTCATGCATAGCTGCTGAATAATATATGAACTTGACTGAGCGGCCACTGACTGGAAAAAACTTGAATTTGTGCAACCATGAAATGGCTGAACACTGTATAATTGACTAGCTGTCGCATTTTAAAATAGATAATAAATTAAAATAATTTCACAAGGGAAATAAACGGCTTGTTAAGAGCGATTGACCAGCGATTGGATATTTTAAATTCTTGGTTGGGTTTTATTGTATTTGGATAGAAATATCTAAATAAAATGAAATCTAACCAACGGATGCTATGTCAGAAGCCGTTTCAACTAGGAAATAAGAATGTGGGGGTGGGGTTGCGTGCCGAGACGAAGTCATGTGATTACCAATCTGCGGGAGGATTGGTAGGCGGGATTTTAGGAGGAGTCCAGAGGAGCCAAGCTTGGGCGATAATGAGAGGTAAGAGGTTTCAGGAAGATCCAAGAAGGGAGAATATAAGGCGATCCAAGAAAGGGGAATAAGATGCAAGAAGAGCCATGTCGAGCCAAGAAAAGATAAGAAGAAAGTAGATTATATGAGACACAAGACGAGCCAAGAGGAGCCAAGAAGAGACTGGAAGAATCTAGAAGAGACAAGAAAAGCCACCAAGAGCCAAGAAGAACCGTAAATAGTCGAGAAGATCCAATAAAAAGCAAGAAGAATCAAGAAGAGACGAGAAGAGACAAGAATATTCTAGAAGAGATGAAAAGATTCAAGAAGAGGTAGGAAGAGACGGGATGAGCCATTGATGGGCCAGAGGATCCGGGAAGAGACAAGTAGGTCTAAGAAGAGGCAAGAAGATACAAGAACAAGCAAGAAGAGCCGAAAGAAGAGGCAAGGCGTGCCAAAAAGACGCGAGAAGTTCCAAAAAGAAGCTAGAATAGCTAAGAAGGGACAAAAAGAAGCAACAAGAGACAAGAAAGGCCGAGAATAGGCAAGAAGAAGGAAGGTATAAAGAAAAGGGGAAAAAAAGAAAATCATAACCCTCAATCCATTCCTGTACTCCTCCCATCCTAAATTCCAATATTGGCTTATTAGGTTGCCATGTTTACCAGTCGATTAAACTCCAACTTCCTTCCTATCCTCAGAGCACGTGTTCCTAGTCCTAACAAATCAGTGCCCTCTGGTGTACCGGTCTTACCGGGACACGATTGCTCCTGGCTGGGGTGGTACAATCGTATCGTATCGTATCATATTTTAAATGTTCAATTTTAGGACTGGAAATTTTTTATCAAATGATTAAAAGCGATTTTTATCAAATGACTACTCTGGCTGAAATATGAAATTTAAATTATTTGTTTAAATTTTAAAAATATATTATATTTGAACATTTTTTTAAACTACATACAACCACAACATTTTTTTTAAGTACAGATAAATACACATCCACGGTTTTCTATAAAATTATCGATAATACGTTAAATAAATATTATCTTTAGTGTACGTTAGCCTAAACCTGCTTAAAAACGTTTTCTCCGTAAAATTTGTAAAAAAGAAAAGATTACTAGGTTAAAGAATAATAAACAGTACCAATTACCAAATACTTTTGAAGAATGCTTTACTCACACGGAGAAAAATGTTATTCTAAAATACGATCATTTTATTCGTAAAAATGGTTAAAAACGGCACTGAAGTTCTTACGAACAAATTAACAGGGTTTTAATGTTTATTGGCGGGAACATGTAAGAATAAACATCGAAACACTGTTATTTTGTTCGTAAGAACTTCAGTCCCGTTTTTACGAATAAAATGATCGTATTTTAGAATAACATTTTTCTCCGTGCAGATGTCAAATTTATACTAAAAATTAAATAAGCAATATACATAATTTTTCAAATGTAATAAATAATGAGTATGTAATGTTACGCTGTTGTTAAAACACAACTTATTTGTTAAATGATTTCCACATAAAGCAAAGCCACAAACCCGTTACTGAATAATTTCCTGTGTTAATTGTTAATTATTTACGAGACTCTCAATGTGATTGCCAATTCCATAACGGCGCGTAAATAACGTAACTTTCAAATTAAGTTAATTTCCCGGTTATCCTCCATTCCTGACCCGCAGTACATTAGCGGTTTTCATATTTCCGGAAGCCAATTTCACATTCGGAATTCCAAAATTCCAAATAATCAAATATACGCCGAGTAGTACAATCTAATCAGTGTTCCTTTTGATAACGTACATTATCCAAGCTCATCATCGAAAGCTCTCAATGATATGTCAATTAAGCTGCATTCCATAACTCTAGCACCCATTTCTGATATTAGCCTGATAAATAATTTATTCTAAACAGTACTGGCATTAGTTTTCATTGAATATTAATGAGATTTCATTAACGTGATGGTTTGGGGGTAGGAAATAGTGGTTCACGTTAATAACTAGCTACTACCTTTGCATACCGAGTGTATAACCATTGTATTTTACCTAACAACTACTGTTTGGCGTGTTCCTGGTGCTTACAACATATTCGAGATTTTTAATACATCAGTTTAATCGTAATAAAAAACTTTTCGACTAGTCTTTCCATCATATTATCTACCATTTTTTTTGTATTTCTTGGGCATTAACAATGTAACAATTTCTAGACATTTTGTTTTGAAGAGTTTTAATTTTCAATGTACTATCGTTACTTAAATTTTAATTGTTCTGCTACCGGTTTCGACACATCCGTGCCATTCACTAGCAAACTTAAAACTAAACTTAAAATTTAAACAAGTACAGAAATGAATTAGATGTTATTAGGTGGGGATAGTGGGAGGGGTGATTTTGGGGGAGGGGGAGAACAGTGGGCGTGGTCAATATCACATGGAAAATAGTCAAAAGGGGAGATTTGCAGGATGCTATTATTTTGTTAACTAAATTATTTTTTGATTTTTTTTGTTTATTTCCAAAGTTTCTAAAGCGCACAAGTTAAAGTAGCAAAAGTAGCACAAGAAACCAGTAGCAGAAAAATTAAAATTTAAGTAACGATAGTACATTGAAAATTAAAACTCTTTAAAACAAAATATCTACCAGTAAATTTAGTTATGATAATAATTATTTATTTCAGACGGTATACAGGGGTAGTACATTACAATATAGCAGATAAAATAAATTAATTAATGAAGACAATATAAGCGAAACTCAATCGAAAATCTGAAACAGAAAAATCAGAAAAAGATACGTTTACAACTAAGCTAATGTGTCCCTATCCGATTCGGTCATATTTAACTGTATCATACTTTGACTGAAAACTA
The DNA here is from genome assembly GCA_951813805.1 of Limnephilus auricula. Taxonomy (NCBI): domain Eukaryota; kingdom Metazoa; phylum Arthropoda; class Insecta; order Trichoptera; family Limnephilidae; genus Limnephilus; species Limnephilus auricula. Next base: position 13,978,327 of record OX638403.1, read on the forward strand.
CCAACATTATCTTCATTTTCACAAAGGATATTTTTATTCGCTCCTATCTTTATGTATGCACGGAGAAAAATGTTATTCGAAAAAACGATCATTTTAATAGTTAAAACGGTTTAAAACGGGACTGAAGTTCTTACGAACAAATTAACAGTGTTTCAATGTTTATTGGCGGGAAAATGTAAGAATAATGTGTTGGTGTACGTACGAAATTACGTATACCAACAAATTATTCTTACATGTTCCCGCCAATAAACTTTGAAACCCTGTTAATTTGTTCGTAAGAACTTCAGTCCCGTTTTTAACCGTTTTAACTCTTAAAATGATCGTTTTTTCGAATAACATTTTTCTCCGTGTGATAGCATTTAGTTCGAGTTGAATCTTGCAATCATAATATTCGCTAATATTGTCTCCATTAATTAAAATATAACAATTTGAGGTTTAACTCTAAGTTAAAAATATATATTTTTTAATAATAACAGGAAGGGAGGGAAAAATATATGATAATTAATTTATGGAAATATAGGTTTATTGATAGCCTCCCGTCATAAGAGGCCCATCAGACGGGTCTCCATCCAGGCATCCATATAACAGCGATGATATGTTCTTGGATTGGCGCAGTTTTGTGTCTTGCTTCCCATGCTGTTGCGGTGAGTTGCTTTGAAATAATGCAGTTAATGCATTTTTAACTGAGTGTAAATTAACAATACCTATCCAGAAAAGAAAATTTGAATGCTTTGATTTACACGCGTTTATTCGTATGATTCGTTGAGTTAATTAGCCACATTAAATTACATTATTTAATTAAGATTCTTTAACTTTCGATGTATTGAATACGCAAAAAAATTAAAAAACTTCCAATCCCTCATTTTTTCCCACAGTATACATATTATGCTGGCCACATTGTTGCCGTTTCTCACCGAAAAAATTGATTTCACCGAGTTCGCGTACTATTAGAGAAAGTCGTGGGTAAACTGAATAAAATCTCGAATACTTTGTCATTGAACTACGAAGTAGTACTTACCTACTTAAAATATCTACGTAGTTACGGTACCTGCAGGTAAAAGTAAAATACCAATCGTATTCTGGCAAAGAAAAGGTCACTAAGTACGGGTACCCGCGCAACCAAACAAACTGGTAGACTCAAGAAGAAATAGGGGTAAGATTGGAGACGGCCAGAGGAACGTCTCAAAGTTTTCCTCTTTGTTATTTGATCGAGCACTGAACTCGTGCATGGGGTGACGAATGAATCGATACTATTTTGTAACAATTGAAAGCAAACTCAATGAATGGTATAGAAGTTTTAGAAATGTGGCTGATATCACGGGCAGTGTGGGTCACAAATGAGCTGGTTCTAAGGGAGTCCAACTAGGATAGGTAGATCCTGTAAAGAAGAAAAAGTGAAAAGAAAACGGCCACACATACATATTCTAAGGAGCAACAAGTGTTTCACACAAGTTCGTGAAAGGAACGGATTGACGAAAGGACGTAAACAGATGGTATGTGGCTGATTTCAGTGGCTGAGAAGCGGTAACCGACGGGTTCATCGAATATCAATTTATCGAAAGCAAATTCATTGACAACGGTTAGGTTAGGTTAGGTTAGGTTGAAATCGTTTTCGATGAACTCGTTTTCGATGAACTCGTTTTCGATGAACTCGCCGTGAACCCTGAGAAACAGTGGTCAATGGACAGATTGTACGTTGTTGAAGAGCTCTTCCTTGGCCGGATGGTTGCCAGATTTATTGAACCTAGAAGATATAAGGATAATTAGAAGAAAGAAGATTCTGAAAAAATGCATTCATATCACAACATTTTTATTCCCCACAGTATAGAAAACCAAACGTTCCGACATGTTAGGTACCGTTACTATAATAATTTTTTTAAATGTACATTGGTAATATTTCTTAGTGATATGTAGTTCGTGGTATTTTAAGGTATTTCAGTATATTTCTTGATGTAGTTCTATTTTATGATATTTCGTGGTAACCCACGGTATTTTAATGATAAATCGCATTAATTGTTTGCTTTTTCATTACATTTTGTGGTATTTTATGGTATATCATGATACTTCATTGCATTTCTTGAAATTTATGTTTTTATGAAATTTAATAATATTTCTTCATGTTTCACGGTATTTAAAGTTTTTTTGCGTTATTTTGAGATATTTCATAGTTGAACAAAACTTTTCGTATTTAGGTTAACACAATTATTTTCAGATCCCAACACAAAAAAGACAAGACAAATTTTGTGCATATGCTAATTTAATAATAAAAAAAATCTAAATATATTTACGAAACGCCGACGAAGCCGGGTAGTTATTACTTGTAAGCAGATGATGAGCCGTTACGTTAAACAGAAGATGGATGCAGATGATGAGCCGACCTCCCTGGTGGGTGATCTAATGATATTTTTTATTAATTTTATCTTTAATTTTTAATTTTGTTTAATTTTAATTTAATTTATTTTTTTTGTTTAATTTTATTTATTTATCTTATTTTATGTTTATGTGTTAATTAGGTACCTATGTAATATGTTATATATTTTTATTTCTTCTTTTCTTTTAGAATTTATAATTCGTATGTGTAAGGCGCTCCGCCCACGGAGGCAACTGAAAACCAACTAAAACCGGCTGTTTTCTCTGTCTTGATTGGTCAAAAAGCTTGTTTAACCATAGATGAAGAACAATCAGCTGACAGCTCGCAACCTAGCAACGGCCGCCCAGGGAATCAGCCATGACAGTCGCAAGATGGTCGCAAGATGGTCGCAAGTCGCCGCTTGCGTTACCATTGACAACGGGGTTTTGTGTGATTGTGTAGTGTGCGGGCCATCACATTGTCATACAAAGACTGTTGGCAGTTGAGAGTTTTCAGTTGCCTGAGTGGGCGGAGGCGCTTATAGTTGTTTACGTAAAATGGCAGACTATGGCGGATTGCACTACCCTGGAATAAAAACTTAAAAAAATAAAATAATATTTTGTCTATTGCCAACGCCATGGAATGATTGCATAAAAATGCAACGAATGCACCTAGTTCTTTTGTGTTTCAAATCGAACTCCACTCGTTATGACATTTTTTGCAAATCCTCTTTGCAGCTCCCATCATGTTCAGCTGGTGAAAAACACGATCACGTATAATAATAATTCTTGTACATTGGCATTGACTGTAGTACTAAAACGGATACAGAAGAACGATGGACTTAGATTCCTTGCTAATTCATTGCACACTTTCGACATTATCCTCACTGCCCGGACTACGAAATAAATATGTATTTGAATTGTCGTAGCTTATGGTTAACAATAGGTGACAGAAGGAATTGGAACAAACACATTAAAAGGTAATGATTGTCTAATACAACTATGATATTATTCATCTCTGAGTTCAGAATGCATAACCTCTGGGCCATTCGCCAAGGATTTTATTGCTCTTGTATATAGGTCAGATAAGACAATGCATTGGAACTAGTATAATCACAATATAAGCATGCAAGAATATTAAAATGTATATTCAAAGATGAATCATCAGTAATCCATTGTGTATTAGTAAATATCTATCGTAGAAAACTTACCAACCACTTAATTCTGTGTTGTGCTATCTATGCTTGACATAATGTGTATTCCTCTTTACTAATAGACATTAAAAAAAAATTTCACAACCATTTACCATAAATTAATGGTTTTTTTTATCAATATTGCAATTTTTAAAACACGTTTATCAGAGTGAATCAATATATACAGGGTGATAAGGGACGTACTTGCATTACTTTAACCGGTGATTTCTGACATTATTTAGAGTAAAAATTGTGAATGGTGTTTTGTGCCTCCGAAGACTTTTTTGATATCTCTTTTCATTTTTCAATTTTTTTTCTTCCACATATCGTCACTGGTGCCCCAACCCCTCACCCCACCCTAATTGTCCAATACCTAGTGATATTTTTTTATGTTTTTAGATGAACAAATAAAAACATCAAAAATATTATCAGAGACCAAAATTTCATTTTCATTTATTACTCCAAATAGGGAATAGGCCAGGAATCACTGGTTAGTAAATCAAGTACATTAATATATATATAGGGTAACTGTTTATTTTTAAGTATTAACATTTAAACCATAACATTGAGTTGAAAAGTTTTTGGAAGTCGGCGTTCATTATTTTAAAACCTTACTAATCTCTAGTATTAATAATCTAATGTTCATTTTTCATTTAATATTATTACGTCTAGCCCCTAGAGCTCTAGGGCTAGACCCTTTTCTGGATTATCAAGTATTTCGGTTGGTTTGGTTGGTTGGTTTACGAGAATTACTATTTTTTTAAGGATTTTGAAATATATTTTTTGCAAATACTGAGCCCAGACGATATCGTCGCCTCAATTAACACGGCTCCTAATTTTGTAATGATTGACAAACTATTGTACTTTCGTTAGCTTGGTACAAAACTTTTTTTACGAACATATTAATTAATATAGAAAATATAAACACATTTTTAAAAATTAATCGTAACAATTCCAGTAATAACACAACCCTTTAAATTCTTTTCTCATTTGAAACAGCACAACAAGCAGAGCACACACTCGTCGGGAAATTTGCCATTTTTAATTGAGCATAGTGAGTATCTACGGAAAGGCAATCAGCAAGACAACAATACTCGGGTTCCGACACAAATGTTGACAATGCGTCAGGTTTTTTTGTGTAATTTGTAATTCTTCGAACAATGGCCGCCGTGCGCCGCTTTCCCTTTTTAGTATTATTTGCACACGTTGATTTTTCGAACGTGAACGAGCTTAAAAAGCTTTTTAAGGGCTTTTTGTTAGCGGTGGATAAATTTTTATGCATTTAATTAATACTAGTTTTTTTTTGTATTTCATTATAAAACACTCAAATGTCACACCCTCAATATATGATATAGGACAGAATGTTGTTAATTAAAGTTTTGGGTAAATTGAAACACCATTCACCGAGTAATAAAACATATATCGGAAATCGTATGCGGTTTTATAAATTTTATTTTTATTTTTACGTGATTACCTTTCTAGAATCCCAAGTGCTCCCGTCTGGAGGTAGTGAGACTATTGCATCCCAAATTAGGATATAATGTGAGGCTAAAGGTAGTGGGCAGAGTAGATGAAGATCTCAAATATGTGATTATTCAGATTTATTCACCAAAACGGCTAAAGCCATTTAAATCAATGTTTCGATGATGAATGGTGGTCTTTCAAACGGGCGAATGAATTTACCACTATAAATTTTTACCACACCAGATTGATCTCTATTTACATATATGTAAAGAGGGTGATAAGGGATGTACTTGACTGACTTTAACCAGTGATTCCTGACATTATTTTGGAGTAAAAAATTAAATGAAATATTGGTCTCCGGTGACTTTTTCACTCAGCCGAGCAAAACCACCCAAAACCCCCGACAATACATATACAATATCTACTGATTTTTTAAAGTTTTAAGTTAATGGCGGGCGAAATAACACAATATGTACACTATGTATAAATTTCTTTAATAAATAAATAAATAAAAACAAAAATCAGGAATCAATAGTATGCAAAATACTTTACCTCAGGGCCTGTGTCATTTTAAAAGCTGCTGTGTATAATAACATAAAAAATAGTTTTTTTTTTTTTGTTCATATGAAGCAGTTACTTTGTGATGTGACATAAACAGAGTTTATACTGCCCTGAAGAAGCTACGTTTGTAGCGAAACCCGGTCGGCACAAAGTATATAAATAATAAAAGTGGTGTTTAAAAAGTTATTGTTTTATTTAAATTATAAAAATAGTGTTTAAAAATAATATCCTGACACCGGTTGGGTTCTATTTTTTTATTTAAATTTAGTGGAAAATAAAATTAATAGTTAGTACGAAAAATCATCGATGAAACGATGTTTTAAAATACTGCTGAAATGTGGGAAGCCGGGTAGCAATCAGTTCTAGCCAAAAATACCTCCCACGAAAATGAACAAACTCTTCATATTGTGTTTCATCGTTTATACAGCAACAAAAAAACTGCCGAATGCAGCGGCGGAATGATTTAAAAATAAATTTGTTTTACAGACCAAATAGAAGGAACAAAGCAGAATAAAGTACTGCTCACAGCAGCACTATTCACTTTCCCAATCGAGATATTCCGATTCCTGATTCCCGGAACAGTCTGACTCCGAAACACCGGCCTTTATTATTTCTAACCATTATTCCCATGTTTTATTCATGATTAAAATCTGTCGATTCTCCCTTCAGTGCACTTTTCCGCTTCCGATGGATCGACTAGGAATATAATTCTGTAGGAATATCTGAGATTCAGACTTCAGACTTAAGAATAAACCTCGCAACGTCAGCTGGAGCAAATCGAATTTCTGTTCG